>OX376082.1:5000000-10000000 GCA_947361185.1 Charanyca ferruginea | reverse complement strand
AAATAGACAGATACGAAAGACAATAGAAAGGACAAAAGGTTGGTTAATACTTACTTAGGTACCGTGACCCAAGAGCTGATTAATACGTCGGCTAGAGGTTAAGCATTGCCAACCAACGTGGCAATACCGTCAGTATCTTGGGCACATTTCCAGATGACGGCAATGTGGAAGAATTTTTTGATGCCTTGCCTTTTTGCCTTATTGTATTAGTTACAACTAATACTGAAAAACTAATACAATAAGGTTTTCTATTTTATTATTCGTGTAAATATTTCACATAAATAACCTAGTCTGAAATAATTAAACATAAAACACTAGAAACATCATAATTGAAATGTTTGGAAAGAAGAAGATCGTTACACTGTATGGGACATTCAAACACATGAAAAACAAATTTTGCAGCTCCCTTTTTACTACCACTACTTTATAATTCGTGACTTTGTCTGCATCCGCGATCATCAGCATTCATTTGCTCAGACGAAATGAGTTTTATAATATAAAAAATATATAGGTTAAGGCGAACTCTACATAAGAGAAGTAGGTACAACATTATCGATAGGAATGTGATAACGGTGAAAAAGTTTCCAAAGAAACTTTCTCTATAGAACCATCCGTCAAGAACTTATTTCATAAAAAATAATTGACTTATAAGTTTAAGTAGTATCCCACTGGCGATCGATTCGAAACTGTCGGTAACTTATTCCTCATTAAAGATGGCGGCCATCAAAACACGCTATAAATTACTCCGAAAAGAGACAAGGCGAACTATTTTATGTGGAACGAAAGCTGACCTATTTCGGCTTCAGTTATAAATAGTTACTATCTCGGCAAGAGATCTATTAGTGGATAGACGATTTCTTTCTTGAAAAGTGGGTGAAACAGTGCTACTAGTATACAATTTGTAAGAAAGCATAGTCTACCGAACCGAGCCGACCCACATTGGTGCCAATTCTGATGTCATCATCACCTGCCTAGCCTTTTCGCAACTATCTTGGGGTCGGCTACCGGATGCAGCTAAATACCAGTGTATAACATGGAGCGACTGCCTATCGGACCTCCACAACCCAGTTACTGAGTAACACGATACCCCTTGGTATGACTGGCTGTCAGACTGTCTGCCTGCTTACTACCCAAAGATCTACAAATGACAGCCGGAACCAAAGAACGGCTTTACGTGCACGAAGGGAACTCGGTATGAAATGGATGGCTTGCTCTGGTTCACACACTAGTTCATAGTTTTTTGAAATGTAGAGAGCGGTTGTCTAGTTTTTCAATATTTGTAAATAATAATACGTGAACACTATGTATCTATGTATGCAACTTAGCTGTCATTCTTTATCTTGTAATGCTTTGTACATACTTCAATATAGTGTTTTTATGCAAGGTCCATCGTATTCACGTATACAACAACACAACTGTAAATGCAAAATATTGGCCTAATTCAGCCTAAAGACGTCCACTGCTGGACATAGGCCTCCCCAAGGGGGGGGGGGGGCTGGGGGTTTGCCATAATCGCCACGCTTGGCAGGCGGGTTGGCGATCGCAGTAGGGTTGTTACAAAGGCACAGAGAACGCTGCTGCCCATTCTCTGGTAAGTCCCTTAGTCGCCTCTTACGACACCCACGGGAAGATATGGGATGGTGCTATTCTTTACGTCCGACACCACACGGACTTTTTATATGACGTTCAAAAGTGCCTTTTAATGGACTAATTGAAATAAATGATTTGACTTTGATGGTCACCCATCCACAGGCCAACCGCGGCAAGCGTAGCTTATAACCTTTGACTCATCGATCTACGACCTCCTCCAATTCTGTTTCAATTCTATTCTGTTGTTCACGAGCTAAACTTATTTTAAGCTATTTCTCTTTCTCTCCAATAAAACAAGAAAGAGACAAATATTAATAAGTGCTGTCAATCTAAGTTGACCTAAAATGTTCATACAATTATAGTTGTCATGTCACGTCAGAACGTATTGATTAAAACGGCGAAATTCAAGGAAAAAATAATTTAACATCTCTAACTTAGTTCTTATTTGTCGCCGTCCTTTTCTTCAGCTGCTTAGCAGTAAGAGATGCCAATTGTCTAATTTTAATTTAGTCTGTGAACAAGGCAATCGGCGCCATTGTCTAGGAAAGAATCTATTAGTGGATAGACGATTTCTTTCTTGAAAAGTAGGTCAAAAAGTGTTACTAATATACAATATGTAAGTAAGCTTAAATCTAAATTAAACCAACCCACAATATCTCCTTTGGTATTTTTTGTATTTATATTTATTTAAACAATAAACATTTTTATTTATTTATTTTACACACATTGTTTAGAACATTAATTTAAATAAGGTACGTCAAACTAATTTATTGTGCCAAATGTGTAACATTATCACACATTATCCAGCAATAACAGTTCAATTTATATCCCATGATTATGTTTAGAATAGATTTAAAATTATAATATAAAAAAGGCCTTTTCTCATACAGAGAAGACATTAATCACCACGCTTGCAATCTTTTAAACTAGCCAACGGATTTTAATGCGGTTTTTATCAATAGATAGAGTGATTCAAGAGGAAGGTTTATATGTATAGTTTGATCTACATTGTACCTGTGTGAAGCTGCGGCGGGTCGCTACGTATAAAATAAAAAGTACATATACTCCATTTACAATAGCATTAGACAGAAGTTCAAAAAGGTTATTTTTAATGCACACTTTGTAACAAAAGTACAATAAACATAGTTAACAAGTTCGTCGGTCATATCGTAACGGATAAACTGCGGGACGATGAGGATTTAGAAAGACAGAGGAGAATGTTGGCAGCGAAAAGTAACATGCTTGCTCGGCGATTCGCTAAATGTACCAGTCAAGTTAAAGTCACTCTGTTCAATGCGTACTGTCGGTCGCTTTACACTGGCCACCTTTGGTACAAGCACACACAACGCGCTTACAACACCCTACGTGTGCAATACAACAACGCATTCAGGTGTATATTTGGGCTACCGTGGAGGTGTAGTGCGTCCGGCATGTTTGCAGAGAACAGAGTAGATGATTTCCATGCTGTATTACGAAAAGCGAGGGCCTCCTTTATGAGCCGTGTACACGATTCGGACAATGGAATACTGAGAGCCATATATGAAGCTAATTATTTCTTTATTTATGGCTGTCAATATTCCTGCTAACAATATTTTTTTTTTATTTTTTTTATATAATTGTTTATTTTTAATTAATATTTTTAACAATAATGTAATTTTAATTAAATTTTAATTCAATTTGTATTCATTTTCAATATTTTAATATCAATTTGAAGTGTATTTCAATTCAATTTTATGTAATTTTGTCGTATGGGTGTCTTGCCTGAAATAAATGAATTTTATTTTTATTTATTATTTATAAACAAGTTACGATAGACACCGAATTTATTATAATCTATTTTTACAGTAGCTGTAGCGCGTATTTGTATCTATTCTAATAATTTATCTTCTAAAATTATGTGGCTTTCATTTAGTTGTAGGTATATTTAATTCCAATTTAAAATTACAGTGTCAATGCTAAAAACCTAATAGAAGCAGAGATGAACAATACCCGGAACGTTATTCGTTTCACTGTAATAGGGTTTTTTACTCTATACGAGAAAAAATTATAAATATGTTATTGAGACAGTTTAGGCATAAAGAAGTCGGAAAATGTAAGTTTTAGTTCATAAAATAACAAAACAATTTTTTAAATTCAATTCAAAGTTTTCAGTATTTTTAATCTGTTACGAAACACCGTGAAATAGTAGCGGCCATATTATTACGCCGTACGGCTGTGTAAACAAAAAATTGACAACTGTCAGTCAACCGATTGGCGTAATATAGGCTTTTATTATTTTCGTAAGTAACGTATTTTTTTTCATTATTACACCTATTACAAAATATGCTTTTAATTATTTTTAAATGATATACAATTATCATATTTAATATGAGCTCATTTGATACAAAACGAACTGACGTTATTTACGCTGAGCAATATGGCGTCCAGTAAGAGGCGTTTTCGTCAAATTACGCGCGAAATTTGAAAATTTAAAATTTTAGTGCATTTTTATGGCACTTATCGATTGAATAAAAATTTTGTGTTTTTTTTGGTGGCATATTAGCACTACAGAATTTCATTGAGACACTTTTCAAAAATGGGTGTAATACCCTATTCTACCAAAAAAATGTTACCTAATGTTTAAAAGACTTCTATTCTCTTTATATTATTATACGTCCATATTTAGTACTATCTTAGATCTATTTATCAAAATTATGTTAAAATAAGTTTAATTAAAATTGTTTTAACTCATCTCTGAAATAAAATGTTTTGCATTCCTGCTTCTATGAGCCTCTTTTTTCTAATAAATGGAGTATTTCAAATTAATCAGCGGTAAATATCCAATTACTTAGAAAATGGCAGAAAATTTTATGTGTGTTAGTTCCTTTTGGCAGAATTAAAACTAAGTGTTATGCACAAAAACACGGCTTTGTCCTTGACAAAATCGGCCCCAAGTTAACTGGAATAGGATTACCATCTGTAATAAAGGGGGTTATACGGGACCATGAATTTCTGTTGGTAAGGGATTTCTAAAGGATTGTTCTCTTGACCCTTGACCGGACTTTCACAATTTTCGGGCAAAATACCTAAACATTTTCCTGTAAAAACTGTAACCATTCTATGGATAACGTTCAGATCCGTATAAAATTATGTTAATTTTATGAAAACGACAATCGAAAATGCAAATTCAAGAGTCTTTATTTATGTCCCTAATGAGTTTTAATTATTCGGAAAAGTTGTTCAAGTCAAAGTAGGATACCTACTTTGAGTATAAATGAGGCCTTATAAAGCTTTGTCCAGTCTTTTCTTTGAATACAGGTAGGTATTGGAACTTGGGACATGGAGCCAGAAGCACAGTATAAATATTAGTACTACCCTACAGTAGCGATACGCCCCGCCTCCCTCCGAAACATTGTTCCGACGTCGAACCTGCTCTCGAAACTGCTTTTGTTCAAGGCTGAGATTCGCGGCCCGTAGACACGCACACACACGCACGTATTTATACAGTCTGTTATTTTGGTTGTAGTGTAGGTAATTAAATCGTTTTAGTTTTTTATGGAGTGACGCAGGTGTGCCGGAAGACCATAACGTGGTGCACTCTGGGTACCGGGGACACTCTTCATGGAAGGACAGAGGATAGGGAGATTGTTGCCTGTAGCGAAGTTCTGGACAAGAGGACCAGGGAGAATTCTTCCACGAGTCCCTCTGATTTAGGAGACTGCACAGCGGAGGATGAACTTTGCAGGCTTGTGCACAGGAGGGGCCTAATATGGGCTAAAAGGGAACGCGGTCGTTTTTCCACATATTCCTCTGATTTTTTTTTTTTTTTACTATTAAATAGGCATGCGTTTGACAGCAATTCACCTGATCGTAAGTGATAATGTGGCCTAAGTTGGAACACGCTTGCCTAAGATGAACTGGTTCACTCGTGCCTTGAAGATACCCAGATTATACTTATCAGGGAACAGAGAGGCGGGCAAGGAATTCCACAGTCTGGCAGTTCGCACAATAAATGTGGAGTCAAAGCGCTTGGTTCGAGACCGTGGAACTTCAACCATATAGCGGTGTCGCTTCGCCGTATCTCTGCTCGTCCGATGATGGAACGGGGATGGGGGAATTAAATTGTGCAATTCCAAAGCACACTCTCCGAAATGTACCCAATAAAAGACCGGCTAGACAAGGCTAGCAACGGTGCGGCGATGTTCAAGGCTCTGATTTAAGTAAAGAGAAGATATGGTGCTTTGTTTGTTGCGCACTCATCCTGCCAATGAGCTAGCATGTTTTGCCTCAGATTATGGCGTACCAAGTAAAAAGAACATTCGAAGGAGTACATTAGATGAAAAAAGTAGTAGGCAAATAGTATGGTATGTAAGGTAGGGTGGCAAACCTAACTGAATAACAAACTCTTTAGTATGGTAAAGCAAAGCATAGTAGGCTCAAAGAGACAGGATAAAATAAGAAACGAACACAGACCTCCAGTTCAGAACAATACTGACCAAAATTGTAACAAGAATAGACCAACAAAAGCGGGGGTCAACAGGCCACATGATGCGAGACACTAAGAAAGTGGAGCAAGGTAGTAATAGAATGGTATCCAAGGGAAAAGAAACCGGGGAACACACCTTAACTGATAGAATGAGGAAATAAAGCTACCAGCAGGTCCACACTGAAAGAGGGTACCTCATGGCAGACGACAATGGAGATTGTTAAAAGAGGGTTATGCCATGAGGCACACTGAAATTCGAGACATGTTTCAATTTTTTAACCGTGTAATTTTAGAATAAAAGGCCTTATTATTGTAAAATAATCCAACTGTAACAAAACATAAAGTAATAATTCAAACTTAGTGCCAGTGAGTAAAGACCCTCATTGTGTAGATAATTCTCATTCGTGTTTGACGTGTTTACCACTAAAAGCGCGGAAACAGCTTAACTGTGACTTTTTCTTATGTGAATAGCTGTTGTACCTACTGTTGTTCTTGTAGTGTTAGTGATTATTTTTAAAATTTATTTATTTATTTCAGGTAACTTCACAGCTTACAAGCAGCTCACAGCTTTTCTTATTGTTATGCGTGCTGTTAGTGATCCTTAAGATCTCTATAAATTATTACATTTCTAGCCGTGAGAACCTCTATTTGGCTTAACGTAACTTACTCAACTTCTTTTATTCACTCTATGTATAGCTGTTGGTTTTCCATGTTTTAAATAAATATTTAAACATCTCCTACATTACCCTAAAAACTTTTCCCGTGAACTAAACTCTGGAAACTAAAACATATTCGTGCTCTTACTTTGTTGCTAGCAAAACAGTGTCTACGAATATGTGTGCCGCGTACAATATAACGTCTAATTATGTGACTGCGGGATATTATGCTAAACTCCATGAATATTAATATCCTAGTAATAGTATATTAGTTTGAGGCGGTATACGTAACACTACGTAGCAGTTTGGTAGCAAATTGGACCTATTAACAAGTACCGAACCGTAAGCCATTAACGTTTAAATACTGTTGCTTTAGTCTATTACTTTATCGAATAAATAATGTATAATTATGATTCCTCTCGTTGGGAGGATTTGGCAAGAGATAGACCAGCCTGGAGGCGTTTGGTGAATCCAAATATTTATGAAGACCAAAGAAAGCGCAATCTCGATAACAAGAGAGACAAGCCACCTTCATATACACAGTATCACTACCTAAATGGTATTTTGACGTTTCCTCACTGTACACGTACATTCAGTGCTAAAATAGGATACATAAGCCACATTAGAGAACATACGCTCGTAACTTTTGTCGCAGAAACTGCTACCGTAGACAAAGCAGCATGTGTTGTTATATTATTTAATACCAGCCTATTATCGTCTCACTGCAGACCAAAGACCTCTTCTGTTAAAGACAAGCCACAAACATTGATCACCATGCTTACTTAAGATTCAGACGTATATTAATTACAAGTCCATCTAGTTTTCTCACGCTGTTTCTTTTACCGATGTCAATGATTAATTGCTGGATTAGTGAGTACTAGCTAGATTTAAAGCTAGCAAGTGCTTACTGCATATAAAGGGCCTCATTTACTTAAGAAGTTTTACAACTGGTTTTGTGTTTTACAGGACATAACTACAAACCATTACTTCTTATTGCCAGACACTTTCCGTAAGCCATAACTTCAGCCAAACGCTTGAAAATTCTGACCTTCAACGCGTTTTAAGCACTAAGATAAACTCACGACCAAAACAGAACAAACATACGGTCTTTAGCATCTACATACATAACCACATCGCTAAAACCATAACTTACTCTTTGGCATCAATGTACTCGGTTTAAAAATAATTTCAAGTCGATCTATCAGAGTAATATATCGGTCTTGCACCCACGCAAACGTGATGAAGAAAATAGCCTACTACTAGGGTTGGTAATGTACCGGCCGATATATTATTATTCAACATATTATTATTGTTGTGTAGGCAGAATAGGCTTTACAATATTGTGAATAGGGTTTAAAATTTTATTTGGCAAAAAGGTCAATGCACGTGCATCTTACAAGACTTTAAAAACGCTACTGTTGCAGCATGTAAGACATGGCCAGCATTTTCGCAAAAGAAAAACGATAATTACACATAACCATCGATTCGAAAGAAAGAAGACCGCTGCTTTTGGGCAGAATTCTACAGGGCAGAGTACCTACCTACCTGCAAGTGCCCGCAGTATCAGAACATTGCCAGAAATATGGCCGAAATATTCGAATGCCTGAAATGTGAATGTTGCGCGAGTCGACTGCCTTACTGGATATTGACCAGAGGATAGGCAGCAGCGTCCTTCTGAGTACCATAATACTTACTGCGATCACCAACATGCATCGGCCAAGCATGGCGATTACGGCTGACTCCCCCAAGAAGGGGTGTTGGGGAAGACCTATGCCCAGCAGTGGGAGTCCAAAGGATGACATGACGATGATGATTCTTACTATTATATTAAAAAGGAAAAACTGTTTGATAGAGGTAATTTCATGAAGTTCTGGTCCGAATATGAAAATTATTTTAATGATAGAAAGTTATATTATTGCTAATATGTTTTACGGTATACTTTGCTTCCACGCGGACGAAGTCGCAGGCACAAGCTAGTACTTTAAGAAACCATATCTTTTCCGTGCCTCGGAAAGCACGTAAAGCCGTTAGTCGCGGCTGTGATTCGTAATTTTTTTAACAGTCGTTATGGGTAGTCAGAAGCCAGAAAGTCTGACAACCAGTCTTACCAAGGGGTATCGTGTTACCCAGTAATTGGGTTGTGGAGGTCCGATAGGCAGTCACTCCATGTAAAACACTGGTCCGGTTAGACTGAAAGCCGACACCAATATAATATGTCGTTGGGAAAAGGCTAGGCAGATGATGATATTTTTCTTCCATAATGTCAGCAGTAGACCATAAATTTCGTTGAATGGTTATTCGGACTTAGTAACGTCATTGAGAAAAACGTTAAAAAGGTGGACTTTAAGTAAGCATCATGGCATAAAACGCTTAAACCTACAAATTCGCAGGCATAAATACTGAATAAACCATCCTTTACGACCTGAATGTATTGCCGGAGGATTATCACCTTTCTCGTTTGAATAATAAAGTTCAAAATATTTTGTGGCAAAGAAACTTTGCTTATGCAAATAAGTTTGTAAGCAGTTCTTTGTCTCTTACAGAATTGTCAAGTTTAATGCAGCTTCCTAAGTTTTCACAATAGATAAGCAAAGAAACTAATAAAGTAGTAAGTAAAATGGGACAGTTTAATTGATGATTAATTGAGGTACTTCCTATAAAACATAAAAATAACTTCGCAACAGAAAAAACAAGTTTTATGACCTAAAACACGAAAAACAACAATTACCGCTTTACTTTAAAACTAACACAACAATATAAACATACAAAACAAACCTTTTTAACATCACTTGTCACCACTACATGCACAAAACACACACACACAAATGACTTTCCAACGTAGCGACACAACACAGAACTACGAACAACTTAATAGTAATTTATTGTTTGGACTTTGACGAAAAATGCCGTTAAACACACGTCAAGCCGCGGCCGAGTGCCGCAGAAAACTGAAATCTGCAAAGCGATAAAGCTTTCGCTGTAACCTGTGTTGCCAGGAATGAGAAATTTCCCAGGATTCAGGGACAACAGATGGAAGTACTATATATTAAATATCCATAGTAACAATTGTTAGAATATTTGTAGTGTTGTGAAAATAACGCCCAATAGTTTTTAAGTATTTATTGTCAAAGCTAAATCATTGATTTTAATTAAACAGGTACTATTGAATTGGCAAGGATATCTCCCTTCTAAGAAAAAATAACAAATATATTAAAAAATATTTTAAAATATAAAAATTGTAGTCCACCACCGGTATCGGGAACAGGGTTCGGCCTACCAATGGTCAGGGATTCTGATAGAGGAATCTCCTAACAATACGCGCCGTGTCGAGTACCTCTTTCTGAATCAAGCCCTTGATTCAACTATCCAACGAAAGCCTACTCAGATGTTGGTCGAGGATCTTAACTATCATCAGTCAGGGGTTGCGGAAGTTTCTGAGTCTGACAGACCCCGCCCCGCCCTCATGGAAGTCCTCCCCTCAGGGCGGAGGACATCCACGAGGATATTCAACCGCGGAACAAAAAAAAAAAAAAAAAGATGGATCTTAACTATCATGTCATTGGCCGTCACGACTATCGGCACGAATACTGCTGTAGTCACATACTGTAGTTACTTATCATTTTATTAATACAATTGTTTACTGTAATTGGTTTTAGCTTAGTAAACATAATTAAATATTGCTATTTGAATGTCCTGTCTGTGAATTTTAAACATTCATGTACCTACGTATTTCTTTTTTTGAGAAAACTATTAATATAACATCAAGAATGTTGGCGCATGTAGTGCAATTTATTTCAAAACT
The DNA here is from genome assembly GCA_947361185.1 of Charanyca ferruginea. Classification (NCBI taxonomy): domain Eukaryota; kingdom Metazoa; phylum Arthropoda; class Insecta; order Lepidoptera; family Noctuidae; genus Charanyca; species Charanyca ferruginea. Next base: position 9,989,487 of record OX376082.1, on the reverse strand, counting down.
GGAGATATGAGTAAACTAGTACATATTTAATTGGTATAATGATACAAACAACATGGGCGGCCAAGCAGACATATAGTTTGAAATATATATGTTTAGGGGACACATTCACAAATTATGACGTCAATTCAGTGTGACGAAAATTATTTTGAGCAATATTCTATTTTGAATTACATACTCATTATCCGATGTCCTGATGAGTATACCAGCCCGTAAATGTTACATTGAAAAACATTTTCTCGCACAGTGGGCGTAATATGACGTGTTATTTTTCCAATGCGAGAGTGAAACGTAGTTACACAAAACCGGTGGCACCATCCCTTTCGCAAACGAAGAATGATAGCAATCAAAAAACGAGAATTGATCAGCGTGCTTTTGGCCTGCGTATTTCGATTTCAGACAGCAGTCCATGTTTGCTCACGCACAGAAAGAATAGTAGTTTTTTTTTAATATTGATATTGATTTTGGGCTTGCGTTTGGCCGCAACTCACCTGATCTTAAATTACTCATCATAACCTTAATGCCCTTGTTCTATGTGAGTTGCGGTCGATGCAACACGATTTTATCATTCACCATGCTGTCAACCGTCACGCTATCACTCTCTTTTCTTTCACAACATACTTCACACAACCTCCATCTTTTCATTGGCCTTCTTCTCCCTCTCCACCGATTCACATTTATATTTATTTCACATACGTTTCATCTCTCCTCTTCACGTGCCCGTATCCAGAGAAATGATTTCCTTTTAACTATTGTGACACACACAGTAGAAATATACTGTTAATAAATATTTTAATTAATTCATCATCATCATGTCAACCTTTAGACGCCCACTACTGGACATAGGTCAGTTTTCAGCGGTAATCGCCATGCTTTTCCGTTGCATGTTGGCGATCGCAGTAGGTGTTATGGTACTCAGAAGGACGCTGCTGCCCATCCTTTGGTCAATATCCCTCTGTCGCCTTCTACGACACCCACGGGTAGAAATAGGGTGGTGCTTTTCGCGGTCGGCACCACAAGGCATAATTAAGTAATATGTAAAAATAAATAAATAATATAATTTATTATCAAAAGAGGTGTTTAGAAACTGAAGGCTAGCAAACCCTGTTAACTCAATTGCACAGTTGCAAGCTTTAAACCATTTTACGCCGATCGTGTTTATGTATTCCGAGCCATTATTTGCCACCCCAACTGACCCGCTTTTCCATTGGCAGAAAATGGAGTGATAAAAGTAAAAGTATTTTTAGGTAGTTTTAAACTAACAAAATATATGTCAGCTGCTTATTAAATGTACAATATAAGGGTCAATTCCCGCATTTTCTAAACGATCGCATTCTTATCTCAATCTGTCAATTTTTTTTACAAGTTTTAGATATTGATTGACTAGATTTAGAACGTTTTTTATTATTGGAATTGGCCCTCTACACCAGCTATCTATGGCATCAATTACATATTCTTCTGTGAGAAATGGGCGCTCTATTTTACAATTCAGTTATTGAACTGTCAGACCTGTCTATTAATTACTATTTTTTTAACGAAAAACGACACTTGGTGGAGGCCTATGTCCAGCAGTGGACGTCTTTCGGCCGAAATGATAATGATGATGATGATGAACGAAAAGCGATGACTAAGTAGGAATTCATATGATTCGTTGAATCGATCAGTTTTTAGCACAAATTTTACCTGAAATTTGGCCGTTCATAATGCACTCATACAATGAAATAGTAAAGAAAACACCGTCATAGAAACGTTCCACATGCAAGGGCGTCGCCAAGGGGGGGTAGGTAGGGGCAGCTGCCCCCCCCCCTTAGAGACTCCAAAAGGTTCATGTGCCTTTGATTGTATTTAAAACTCATACTTTTCCTATCCACCATATATCAACTTGCCCCCCCCCCCCCCCCTAGGCCATCTGCTGGCGAGTCCTGGCGACGCCCTTGTCCACATGTAATGGTGATTCTACATTACAAACATAATAATATATGTACCAAAAACTTGCAAGGCTTTTTCTAAACATGTCATTAACTGGAATAAGTTTGGTAAAATCTCCAAGCGGCAATTTTCGTGCGATGTACACCACTCGTTTGTTTGCAAACATCGTATTGCATCCAATACGATGTTTGCAAAGTGAAGACAAGTGCGAGTCGGACTCGCCCACCGAGGGTTCCGTACATATTAGTAGGTGCATATCCATACTTCTAAGTCTAGAAGTATAGGATTAGTAAATCCATACCTACTATCCATACTTTAATCTACTTAATATTATAAATGCGTTTTTTGCGACATAAACGGCCATATCTTTTTTTCACGTTAACATAGAGGGTTGATTTTCCACGCGTTCCCGAGATAAAAATTCTTGACAGACAGACAGACAGACAGTCCGACAGACAGACAGACAGACGGACAGCAAAGTGATCCTATAAGGGTTCCGTTTTTTCCTTTTAGGGTACGGAACCCTAAAAATGGCAGTTGAACCAGATGTTAAAACTTCTTAGACTCGTGATTTATTCTAAGTAGGTATATAAGTTGCAGTCGTGAAAAACAGTATTTAGTTGACCTGTTTTAATTAATTTAAAATAACAAAAACGTAAGTTCAAGTGAAAATGTGCATAAAACATGATTCGAACGTTATGTAAAAGAATTGTCATCATCATCTCACTCACCTATTACCTCCACAACTTATGCTGAGACGCAAACAATAGCAATAAAACTGGCCAAGTGCGAGTCGGACTCACGCACGAAGGGTGCCGTACCATTATATATACAACATTAGACACATATTATAACATTTTTTTGAATATCGAGCAAAAATACGGCAAAATATCACGTTTTTTGTATGGTGGCTACCATACAAAAAACGTGATATTTTGCCCTGAAATATTTATTTTATTATGTTTTTAGTACTTATTTGTTGACAATAGAAACACATCTGTGAAAATTTCAACTATCTAGCTATCACGGTTCATGAGATACAGCCTGGTGACAGGCAGCCAGACGGACAGTGGAGTCTTAGTAATAGGGTTCCGTTTTTACCCTTTGGGTACGGAACCCTAAAAACAAGTGGAAGTGCCCACACAGCTATCCCCCGTGTGTCACAATTATGCGGAAAATATGTTAAACAATAACAGCCTTCGTCAGTTGTAATAAGTCTTAATTTTGTTTGAACAACAAATGAGCTTTTCGTGAAAGTTGAATTTCTTGTTTATACAATATTAAGACTTACTACAACAGACGCAGGTTGTTATTACTATAGCATTGAGAATATCCTTACCAAGCATAACAGTATCACGTCACGTATCTATCTAGACATTTTAAACCCCAGTGTCAAAAAAAAAGGTCATTTAAGTAATTTGGCAACCATGTTGGTGGACTGTTAAAAACATAACCCACTTTTGACAATTGGGTAAAATGGGTCAGGGACAGGAAGCGTTAAAGACACCAGTTCAATTACGTCACTCGATTAAAAGACAAAAGAGGGGGGGTATCTGGGAGCTGCGATATTTTACGAGTTTTGCGTTTGAGAAAGAAAAGATTATCTCCTTTCTCACTGAAGCGGAAGTCGTAAAAGATGATTGAATAGCAATATCAGGGAGATGCATACAAATTTTATACTTAACTTACTTGTGAAGTGATACTTGAAATATTGTATATGATTAAAAAAATATTTAACAACTTACGACCCGGACGACTACGACTACCTCGGCTGAAATTTTCATACAAAATACCATTATAATCTCCGATTTCTTCGATGGATTTTCCGAAAAAATCTTACTAACATTTTATTTCTTTTTTTTCTTCTTATTTCCTTTTTTTATTCATTATCTTTTTTTTACTTTATACCTACCTACAGTTGTACCTACGTACTGTTAAGACGATGCAAGTAATTGGTTTCTTAAATTTTTGATTGACCTATCCTACACGCGCGAGCATCACCATCATCACGCTTGCGAGGCGAATTGACGATTCAGTTGGTGCTCAATAAGTTGCGAAAAAAGTCTAAGAGCTTCAAAAGACAAAATACTTTTTTAAATAAACAACAGAGATTTTGAATCTCAACAAAGCTCGGACAATAATATATACAGGGTGTTTGTTCCGTAAGTAGTAGACCATCGGAATATCGGTTTTAGAGAAGGTCATTGACTAACGAAAACACTCAACTTAGTTGTCCTATGTCTCCAGTTCCCGCGACCCCCGACGTAGGTGTGAGATGGAACACCGGGGTGGTTTTTAGTCAGTAAGAGTCTGACAGACCCCTCCGCCCGCCCAAGGGCGGAGGACATCCATGACGATTTTCCACCCCGTACCAAAAAAAAAGAAAAAACAAAAAAAAGAAAAGGCCTAGGATATGACGTTATTCCCTTCAAAAATTCTCACAGATATTCATGAATGTAAAAATTTATTATTATTTATTTTCAGCCTGGATTTTCCCCCTACAGGGCAAAGGCCTCTCTACTCTCCTTCCAACTCTCTCTATTAAGGGCAATTTGGGACCAGTCTTTGTCGAAGGCGTTAAGATCATGCCGACATCTCCGCCTGGGTATGCCGCGATGATGTAAAAAGATATTTTTACTAATTTAAACTAGGGAATTGTATGCATTTTCGGATTCGCTATAAACTGTAGACCACAATAAACAAAATAAAAAAATTGTGTACCTACACAGTACGATAATTTTTATCGAAGTAATATTCAAAAACTTTATTATAATCCTAGGATTAGGGTTTATTCTTTTATTTTTTTTAATTGGGACAAGCCCGCCACACTATTCCATTATTCTGTAACTCCTGTAAGCCAGAATCAACAGTAGCGACCACCAGAAAAGCGCCAAAGCAATGAAGCACGACAATTCCCAGAGAAACGATTTAACTGTCTTGGATCCCGCAACGAAATTAATCAGAAAAAAAACAGCGGAGGAGTAAGAAATAGTTACCTATTTGTTATACAAGAGTGCAAAGTTGCTTTTTAACCGCGTGTTCAATTTTGATGACCGAGCAAGCGAAGGATTCTAAAATTGAATCACGAGCGCAGCGAGTGATTCAAAATTAGAATCCTGAGCGTTAGCGAGGGAATCAAAAGAGCACGAGGTGAAAAATCTTTGCACTCGAGTGCAACACGTAACTTTTCATTCCACATCAGCGAGGAAATGACTAAATGCAAAAAAAAAACGTTTACAAAGTCTGAGTTTTTAACAAATTAAAAAAAAGTTGTATGATATATTCGGCACCATAGAGGTAGCAGTAAATAGGTTTAATGTTTTTTTTTAATTCACAAACTTAGTGCACACGATGTTCTAAATTCAATTTACTTTATCCTCTAGAGAATAAAAACGGCTTTCCACTCAGATATTGAAGATAAATTTACTTTATCCTCTAGAGAATAAAAACGGCTTTTCCACTCAGATATTGAAGATTAAAAATACTCTTTCCGAGATGGTGGGATGAAAAACATATTTTCCACTTTCCTCCAAATCAAGCAGGAGACAGAACAGAACTAGGCCAATAGGCACAAAGGGACGTTTACAACTGGGAGAAGCCCAGTTGCTAAGCACCACGGATTATAACTGACATAATTAATGGGCCCTACAAAGTGAGCTGTTACATTAAATTTGATTCCAATAATAGGTATGGCAAAATCGCTTGAACGCACGGAAAAAAGTTCTAGTTTCCACAAGGTCCGCATAATACTCCGGATGTAGCCTGTACACTATCAAACATAATATTGCGTTCTTTCTGCCAAAGAATACACTCCCACAAGATATGATGTGCAGAGCCTCAAGTCTGCTATTACAATAGTGTCAGAATGGTCTATCATTGATTTTCATAATGACGCCATTATATTAGTAGATTACCAAACTTGTCAAAATCAACAAGTATGAAATCAATAATAGACCATTCTGACACTATTGTAATAGCAGACTTGAGGCCCTGATTGTTCGTATTCACAGTCAGATGTAGAACATTGGACAAAGGCGAAGCAACAAGGTTGAAAGAAAATAATTTACTTTTAAAGTTGCCATGACCTGTTAGAAATTGGGCAACACAGTTTAGGACTAGGATAAAGTTGTGGGTGTTTTGACAAAACTTTATTGTCCTAGGACTAGTTAAGTGTTTCCTTTAGACATTGACCCCCTTTATCACCGATATTCTGTTGGTCCACTACTTAGAGGACACACTGTACATGGAGGGAAATAAACCAACACTATAAAAGTTATGTACCGCTTCGATTTCACATAACTTTTCATTTAATACTATACGCCGTGTGGTCTGGCTGGAAATAGTATCGTAAAATGGCAATATAATGTAAGAATACTAGTGACCCGCCCCGGTTTCGCACGAGTGCAAAACTGTCAAACGCAGGCCTATTTGATAATAAAAATAAAATAAAAAGAAAAGAAACTATACCGATACGTAAAAAAATCATCCTCTTGAATCACTATCTATTAATCCGCATTAAAATCCGTTGCTTAGTTTAAAAGATCTAAAAAATCAAACATCACTTAAACGTAAGTACGGTACCTTTTGTACTCGAAAGAATACAACATTCAAGCTAGTACCTAAGTGCCTTCTCACACCGTCAATCCTACATACTATTCCATTATCTATTCGCAATATTTCAGCCATAACAAAATAACGCAGGTCTAGTGACTTAAGGGTCTTGAAACTTAACCTTTAATGCCACTGGGCTTAAAGTTACCTGATCGCTTCACTGACACCGTCCCTGAGGTAGCTGCGCGGTGCAGGAGGACTGACAGGTGTCACAGGTCGACGTATCAGTGAGCACTCGCATCACGTCACCACACACCACCCGCACCGCGCAGCTACCTCAAGAACGGCGACGATTTACGCCGGCGACCTTGAGCGACCAGAAAATCGTATGCGCTGCGTCCTCTCAAAGTTTAGTCAAAAAATTAAATAAAAGATAGTATTCTTTAATTAAAAAAGGCGTTTAATAAAAGATAGATAATAAAATTGTCTGTAAGATAGTGAAAGTTTCGTTTAAATATACCTGATAGATTTTGTGTAATTATCAATGTTATGTCCGCGTCAGACACAACTTCACGAGTTAATTAAACTATTTAATATGAACTTAATCAAAAATATTCACATAATAAATGATTAAGAGGATGTTCTAGTTTAACATATATTTTTTTCAAATCATTTACACTACACATTTTGACGTGATTGTCAGTTTAAAATCTGTGAAAGTCGCTTGTTAGCGCCTTAAGCGGTCGGGCTATAACAGCTTAAGGGCGCGTATTCGGTTTAGCGCAACTCAAAATCTAAACGATTGCTAGAATGGCGTAGCAGCATTGACACATATTAGTACAATGAAATGGTTTGTTTGTGTGCATCAGAAAAAAAAATACGCATGAAATAAGCATGAATCATTGAAATTGATCGGCAAACGACAGCGCCTGAATTTTTACAGTGCTTTTTTTTAATAATTGTCTAAAATAAATGAGTTCGTACAAGGTACTGAAAAAAATTGTGTATATTCAGCATAACCTTTTATTTTCATAAAATATAGTTATGTTTTTATTCCAATACTGGTGAAAAAAAATTGTTAAAGTGAACCGATTTTGTACTTATTTAATACTGTTTTTTAATATCTAAAAGTAATATTTTCGTAATTTTGGCTCTGTTACGCACGAAAACGTCGGCATACTGTTATACTGTATTCGTCCTGAAAGTTAACTCTGACGTCTATTTTCGTTAAACGCTATGAAAGGATTATCTTCGCTTTTAAAAACCATAATTAAAAATTATTTTTTTACACTGTAGTTCCCTAAAGCAAGACTTAATCTTTCTAAAACTGTAATTGTCTTTAAATAATCTGCTCACATCATCACGATATTGCTCTGGGCAAAACGCGAAAACATGAAGTTTTCGTCACGAATCGAAGACACGCTCGTCCATCGCCAGCATCGGCACCTCTAACCGACGAATAAAAATATAACTTTAAAGTATGGAAATAAAGTTGAAATTTCAATACACGGCATAGCAAAGCATACCGCGGTATTGTTTTGTACTTACGACGGTTAAATTGAAATTTTAACTTTATTTCCATACCTTTAAGTAATATTTTTATTCGTCGCCGAGAGGTGCTGAATGTGCCGATGCGTGCCGATGCCGGCAATGGGCGCCGGGCCTTATTATATATTAGATATATATATATAGATATTTTTCAATGTTCTCGACCATCCTTAACGGTGATTCAACGAATATTTGCGTTATTATGTCATTTTCGTTATCAAACATGTAGATTTGGCTTCTATCCATGCCTATTAGAGTATTATATCATCTGTGCTATTAGTACGATAAGTTTGATTTAGCGCACATACACACACATTTCTATCAGATACCGCAAAGTAATATTGACGATTGACGAAGCTGTACCAGGAAAGCAAGAAATATTTCATTTCAGCTAAATAATAGTCGTACGGATAGATTGGTCGGAGAAGAGGATAAACTAGGGCTGATTTGCAACCATTTTGACTCCGGAAACTTGGGGTCCATACCGGGTTGATTTTAGATACAACGATTTGTAAGTTTATTTTTGTAGACTCAGCTAACACAAAACTGGTGCCCTGAGACAGTACGACAGGGTCACGGCAGACCACAAAAATGGCGGAACGAACTGGACGGATTCCTCAAAAACTGGAAAGATGAAACACAGATTTGCGAAAGATGGAAAGCATCGAGGGAGGCCTTTGCCTTTGGCATCGAGACAGGCTTAAAAAAATGGCATTTCGACCAAATCCTGATAATAGTTTGCCGTGAGTCAGCGACTAGATAGGAAGCTAAATATTTTTTGGCTAACATGTTGCATTCTGACTAACAATCATATTTAAAATGTGGAATGTATCTCCTAAGAAAACAATTAAATGATTTATTTGAAACGTAATATTTATTTAACTGTATATAAAAAGCTTTTTACAAAAAAGACAACCGCCTTCAAAAAGTGAAAAATAACTTTAGCACAGAACACACATTGACTTTAGTTTCGAAATTAAGTGGCTTTGTTCTGTTTGTTGTTTTGTATTGCCACCGACTTCCGAAACTAAAGTCAATGTGTGTTCTGTGCTAAAGTTATTTTTCACTTTTTGAAGGCGGTTGTCTTTTTTGTAAAAAGCTTTTTGTTTTCCGCTTTTTAGTACCTCCTTCTCATTCAAATCTATTAAGATGAGATTGAAAGTTAACTACTACAAAGATTGATGAAATTAAAACGTCGTATATGTAACATTTTTGGGTATATGTTGATTTTTCAAAAAGTGCTGAATCAATTTCGATAAAACTTATGTGGGTCCACCCCTGAAGCATACCCTATCTATAAAAAAAAGAATTTTCAAAATCGGTTTACGTTTGCCTGAGAAATCGCGTAACAAATCGCGCACATACTTAATGCAAATTTAAGACTTATACGGTTTTCTCATGGATGCCATGGTCAGAACTGGACCAAATTAAAATGGGACCACACGGGAAGCACTAGCTTCCAAATAAAAAAAGAATCATCAAAATCGGTTCACCCAGTCCCGAGAAATCAAGTAACAAACATTAAAAAAAAAAAAAAAAAAAAAAAAAAAAAAATACAGACGAATTGATAACCTCCTCCTTTTTTGAAGTCGGTTGAAAATATACCTAAAACGTGTACTGTAAAATTACCTAATATTTTTACAAATATAGTTAGCTTTTGACTGTAACCTCGTCTGCATAGACTACAGAATAAAACCAAAATCCTAAATTATTCCAAAAGACACAAAAGTAGTATAAAATATTAATGATGTGTTAATGATGGGTTTTGAAAAAATAAACCAGGAATAAATATGGAACTAAAATAATTTATTGAGAGAAGCAAAAATTACAAGTAGGTTGTAAACCACGCTACCTATAAGCGTTTTATGAGAACAACAACCATTATACTTTTTGGTTTACACTAATCCAACAGTTAAGCTGCTCGCAGAACAATATCTATATCTGCACCAAACAGCGAATTCCGTCCAGCCGTTTAACCGTGAGTGTAACCAACATTCATCCATCTACATATTCTACACATAAAAGTTCGCGTTTATAGTAGTAGGAGTTAAAAATGTAAATATAACCAGCATTGTCTGTGTTTATATTGGCCTAACAATTACGTAGACTAGGCGAGACACAACATCAGGTGAGACGGAGGTTAAATAAACAGTCACAATATTCAACTAATAGTAATATTAGTTCATATTTTGTCCTTGGTTGATTGGTTGAGAATGTCTTAGGCATTAAGTCCGCCTATGTACAGAGGCCAGCACATCAAGCTACTACAATTTGTCAAATTTCTTTGATAGATTTTCAACTTTATTACAGAAGCATAAGGTTCATATTTAATTGGGAAAATTTGACAGTTAGGTATGGCTTGATGTGCTGGCGTCTGTACCTTTGAGAATGAAATATAAATAAATAAATAATATTGAGTCCTCCTTCTCTTTTTCCTAACATATCCTAATATGTTTGTAATATTAATCTTATTATATTTGTGGCCAGCCCTTTTATTACCTCTACGCCATACTGTACGGTTGTGAGTTGTTTCTTTTGTGAGCAACAATAGTAACATTGTTCACAAGAAAAAACATCAAACAGGTAGAATGACGGCGATGAAGCTATCATCTCTCCCCCAAGGGGGTGTTCAGCCGTAATCGCTATGCTTGGCCGATGCATATTGGCGAACGCAGGAGGTGGTATGGTACTCAGAAGAACGCTGCTGCCCATCCTCTGGTCAATATCCCTCTGTCGCCTTCTACGCCACCCAGATTAGAAATAGGATGGTGCATCCGCGGCCGGCACCACGCGGCTCTCGTATCTTACGTATCCGTTATTGTCCGTTTATTTACAGTTAAAACCAGAATCACTTCGGAAATTCGAGAACGCGAACACTGGCTAGACCACAGATATAGATAGACCTAGATAACGCAAGAGCAACTACTGCGCGTGCCTATTTTCGTGCCTAACTTACGATAAAAAATCGTAAGTATAAAAATAAAGTAAACGTTTCCTTCCATCGGTAAGTCAATTTGTGATTAATATTATGCGTAAATAATTTAAAAAACAATTATTTTTAATCTAATACCCTCAGTAATACCAAATTTAGGAAAAACAAAACATTCGTATTACTTTGTGGCGTCCGAAAAATGGCACGCTAGGTTTTCATACAGATCGTGATACTAGCGTTATCTAGGTCTATCTATATCTGTGGTCGTCGGGAATAGTTGAAGATTTCTAAACCAATGGGGGCTTTCAAATGAAATTTTATTAAATCATTGAACTGTTTATTCTCTATAAATTGTATTTTATTAACATATCGGTTTCTAAGTAAACTTCAACTGTTTCCGGCGACATGGATACTTATCTCCTTTGGTGACCGTACCAAACCTCTAGCTTCGGGGAATTCCCTAAACATGTCGATGTTCTGTTAAGAAATACCTACGTTTATTTGGTTACACATCCGTCTTAGAACCAGGTTTAAAAATAATGAGTGTTGAAAGAACTTCAGCTCTCAAATGATCGTTCGATTACTAACGAATAGGTAACATTACTACTTAGGCCCAAAGTTAGGTACATTACAAAATGTAATTTTATTGTATCTGTGGGGTAGACTGTATGTACCAAACCTCTAGCTTCGGGGAATTCCCTAAACATGTCGATGTTCTGTTAAGACCAATACCTACGATTATTTGGTTACACATCCGTCTTAGACCCAGGTTTAAAAATAACGAGTGTTGCTCTTCAGCTCTCAAATGATCGTTCGATTACTAACGAATAGGTAACATTACTACTTAGGCCCAAAGTTAGGTACATTACAAAATGTAATTTTATTGTAATACATAATTTTACCTTGTGTTATCAACTTACCGGAGTTATGTTTTAGTGCAAGTTGGCCTTACTGAAATATACACTTCAGTTTCAGTACAGTATTCTAAATTGCCTTACATAATCCACAAATGCAATAACATTTCATATTTTAAAAATTTGCCAATGTCAATCACTACCTTTAAGCCAAAAACTTGTATCGCATTTTCAGAATAATTTTAAAGAAACAAAACACTTCTTATTTCTGTTCTTTTTTTTTTTTCATTCACGTCATTGGATGACAAACAAGCCAATGGCCCAACAAATGTTAAATGGTCACCGCTGCTTAGACATGTCATCAGCAATACCAAAGTCCTTGCAGATGCGTATCCCAGAAACAAAGTTGAAATGTCTCATGTACCTGTAAATGTACACTAGCACCAATACCCTTGTATTGGTGCTGGTGTACACCGTAACACAGCAACGTTGGTTTGCGGCAGAAATAGGCATAATAATAATAAGACTAAGAGGCTCTCGTTGGGCAACTGGAGCAAGGGCTTGACGGCTTTATACAGAAAGCGGTACTTTTGGACACGGCGCGTATAGTCAGGAGATTCCTCTCTCAGGAGCCCTGACCACCGGTAGCTTGGACCCTGGATTTTTAAATGTTATTACTTTTTACCAATATTTAAAAATATATTATGACTAGCTGACCCGACAGACGTTGTCTTGTCAATCGGTTTTTCAATTTTCTTACCGTATAAACCTTCCCCGGACTTCCACAAATATTTCAAGACCAATATTTGCCAAATCGGTCCAGCCGTTCTCGAGTTTTAGCGAGACTAACGAACAACGATTCAGAAGAAGATATATAAAGAAAATAAATAAATGAGAATAATAATAACCTTTTATTTAAGATAACCACTAACCAGGATCCAATTATGCTGGTAGTACTTACTGGTTTACTGCGTGTGTGAACCAATGGATATTAGACTACCTATACAGGCTATGGGTATCTATAGATAATATCTATGAGAAGATTACAAGGCTGATCAAGTGTCAAAGCACTTTTATAGCACTATCAATCCATTAATGAGATGACCTACAGATAAGCATATTGTAAGCCCGGCGCTCAGCCAAATTGCCGAATAAAATTAATTGCCTGGGCAACGAATTTATTTATAGTTATGTAACGAGGCATTATTCTAGATTTTTAGATTTCTTTGTAATTTAAATATTAGAAATTGGTTTGAATGTCGCAATATTCCCGTTTTTATGCCTGGAATTTTTGTGAAACAAAAAAGTAATTGTCAAAAATGTACTCACCACATGCGTCGAAACGCACAAATAAATCCTTTTTTCCGGAATCAACGCTGCACGCACTGTTCACACATTTTTCACCGTTCACAACACTAAAGATTCTAAATTCAAGAAAACACACGTTCCTTATACAGTATTTACCAATCACGTGGCCTTTCCAGTCGGATTCGGGATTGTAATTTCGAAATTTGGATTTAAAATCCGATTTTCAAACGACCGGGCTGCCCGAGCGCCGGACTATTTGAATTTAGAACAGATCAGGAACGCGCATGCGTGCCGGTACCGCGCTATTTATATTTTCGCTGGGCCATATACTGGCCAGTTTAGTGAGACCCCTCGTTCCCGTGTTACACAATATTCTGTAAGGTATTTAAATACCTAGCCGTAGGTCAACCTATTTTGGGGGCATGTCTTTATTTTGACTGACAAACACTTGATCGAACCCGGGAGTTTATGACTTTTCATTTAAAACAAAAATGTCATTGCCTCAGGTATATGATGAAGGTTTTTTAGGCTAGGCTTAGGCAAATTGAACATAATTTTTAGGCTACACAGAAACATTATTAAAAAGCGCAAAATTCCAAGTTTCCTTTTTGCACGTGTTCGAACCACGTGAAGAGGTCAACATAACACAAAAGTCAACGACACCACACGGATTTTAGAAATTTCAATTTCTTATTTCAGTTCAAAGAAACGTACGCACGCACGGGTATTATCGTCATATTTCAACCAATTAGTACAACATTTAACAAGTTATACACCTAAAACCTTCCTCATGAAATACTCTGTCTATTGGTGAAAACTACATGAAAATCAGTTTATCGCGATTAGACAGACATACAAACGGGGCAGGGGACTTTGTTTCATAATACTTATTATGTATGATGATGTTTACATAGTGAACAACGTTACCTTATTTCTTATGTCAAATAATTAATCTCTCATAATATTAAACCAAATACAAACTTGTGATTTTAAATTTCGGAGATTGTGCTTTGGAATTGCACAATTTAATTCCCCCATCCCCGTTCCATCATCGGACGAGCAAAGATACGGCGAAGCGTCACCGCTATATGGTTGAAGTTCCACGGTCTCGAACCAAGCACTTTGACTCCACATTTATTGTGCGAACTGCCAGACAGTGGAATTCCCTGCCCGCCTCTCTGTTCCCTGAAAAGTATAATCTGGGTATCTTCAAGGCACGAGTGAACCGGTTCATCCTAGGCAAGCGTGTTCCAACTTAGGCCGCATTATCACTTAAGATCAGGTGAATTGCGGTCAAACGCAAGCCTATTTAATAGTAAAAAAAAAAAAAATTACATCTTAATTGCTTTGACTAAGCATTTAGCATCTTCGTGGGTATAAAGAGGTAAAATAAACAAATAAGCATAGAGAATTGAAATAAATATTTAATTATAACAGCCGATTATGTAAGATGCAATAAAAGTAGAATATCCGACACATATTTACAATTTACATAATTTTTTACACGCTTTATCATTTTTTAGGCACAAGGTACCTACAAACAAATTCATTGAATACGGGTGTAACCATACAAATCAATACAAGACACACCAATTTAAAAAAAAAAACATAAAAACCCGATAATTAAATAACTGCAAACTGACATTTTTTGTAGCTTCGAAATCCACAAATAGTTATTCAATTGATTTGGCAAATAAGTGACGCCACTGTACCCCATTGTAAATCGAGGGATTCGCGTTTTGACAGCTCATAAAAATTATGTCAATTGATTGGAGTTGTGACTGTACACCCGCATTCAAGCCTTTAACTTCAGTGATTGTATAAAGTAACGTTAATGAATTAATGAAATTAGTGAATGAGTGTAACTACTGCTGCTGCCCTACTGTAATGACAGATCAAAATTATACGTTGAAACAGCGAGAAAAACAACATTAAACTGAACGATATTATGTGACTCAGCAATTATTTTTGCTTAATATTACTTAGTATGATGGGCAGTATCTATAGGTATCAGTTATGTGATGCGTCTTTTCACACTCCGAAGGTATACGAAGATATTTTAGATCACCCTGATCAAACGATGGTCGATTCAAATAAAGAAACCAATTTATAGATAGAAAATACATCACTGAAGTTATGGCATAGACAATTCCTAGAAAGGTATTGGTTAATTACAGTGTTAGAGCTACACCAAGGAATGCACAGCAATCCTATACAATACTCGGGTGTAAATATCGAACATCGAGTTTTAGAATAAGACTGCATAGGCAAAAACTGATATAGTTCAAGATTTCAGAGTAACCAGACATATCTCGTTTTAGAATGGCTAAAATGTTCAGCATTGGGACAGGTTGTTATGAAGGTATGTAATCTTAGTAGCTCCAAAGCTGGGCCAGTTTTTAGGTTCCTATAAGCTTTTTAAGCAAGTATGAATAGATAATAATAGTAGTGTGTGTATGTGTGTGTGTGTGGTGTGTGTGTATGTGTGTGTGTGTGTAGTTGTTGTAGCTAGTTAGTACCTTCTTAACATCATATTCTCTATTCAACCTCAACATTTAGTAAAAGTGAGTGAGACACGACGCTCTTCATCTCTAGCTCAATGTGCCATATTTATACCCCGATACTGAACTAAGTCTTTATTTTTGTTTACTGGCAATACTTTATGTTCACACTTCATTAAATCTAAGGGCAATTCGATTATTTCGATTTATCATTATTGACGATGAACACAAAATTATCACTCTTATTAATAATTTATTTATTGCGCCGTAAATACTCATAACTTTTTAGAGCTTCACTCACTCTAGCACCTATATCGATAAGTTATCGATGGAACGTCGAATGAAAATAAGAGAACAGTGGTATCGATACCTGAAGGTCAATTCGATTTTTTTTTTGGGAACAAATCCCAGATTCAATCTGTCAAAAGCGCCTCTATTTACGCACATTTTTGACATCCAATGTCGCTGAGATGAAATTGAGACCCGATTTTGGAAGTTTTAAATGGTAGAATTGGCTTCAAATCACCACCACATTAGCCGATCAATTTTACGAATCAGGTATGATTCAATATTAACGTTTGAATGTTTTCAGATGCCAAGGAGCCTATAACGAAAGTGGAAAGTCTAGTGAAAGCCGTCACCTTGAAACTGTTTGTCTCTTTTGTGAGAGGAAATGCAGTCTCTTTCTGTTAGGGTTATTAGAAAGAGACAACATGGCCTAGACTCTCGATGTGTTCTCCCCAGAATAGAATATTGTAATATTAACGTGTAGAGCTCATAATTATATTTTGATATATCTGGGGGCTGAGACATTGAACTTTTCTGATAATACCAAACGCGAAGTTTAAAAAATATATAGCAATGGCAACTGAGAAGTCATGTGCCCTTTTTTACTTAACGTCAAACAGTTCATTCTTCTACCGCTCAGTTTTGAACGTGTGCCGAAAAACAAGCTGATTTACTTTGTCCAGGCCTTTAGAAGTTCAAGTTATATTCTTAATTCCAGCCATGTTTAAATTACGACGAAAAACACAGAAACCAACTTTTCAAAATCCAACATTCTAC
The DNA here is from genome assembly GCA_947361185.1 of Charanyca ferruginea. Lineage (NCBI taxonomy): Eukaryota > Metazoa > Arthropoda > Insecta > Lepidoptera > Noctuidae > Charanyca > Charanyca ferruginea. Next base: position 9,972,802 of record OX376082.1, on the reverse strand, counting down.
TAACAATCACTGGGAACCAGAAATAGTGTTTATACCGGACATTAAATTTAGTATTTTGCCCAGAAAGATGACTAACACAAACATGTAAGACAAGACGAAAAATCTTGCTGAACGGTCCAACAGGTATGGTTAGCAAAATCATTAAGACTTAATCAAATGTCAGTTAGGGATACTTCACTGTATCATTTCTATTTCTTGCCTTGATATAAACCAGACCAAAAACGGTGATGATATGCAAAAAAAAATCCTCACTCAATAATTTATTTATTTTATATTATTGGATTGGTCTAACTAACATACAATTGGATAGCTTTCATACGAGGGTTTTTGATAAATACATTCTATTAGAACAATCACATACAAAACCTACATATTTACATTGAGCCATTGGTCAAAATTGATAATTTATTATGATATTGTCAAATATTACGACACGGTTGGCGCTGTGGTTGAGCGACTGACTGAGGCGATGCGAGTCGCGTGTTCGATTTCCGCACAGAACCAATACTTGTATGGCCTACAGGTAGTCGTGTATGTGAGTTTGTATGTTTGTAAACGCACTCACGATACAGAAATAATTCCTAATGTGGGACAGTTTGTCTTAATTAAAATAAAATTGTTTAGAGTGGCCAAATCGACACATTTTAATTTTTTTTGTAAATTAAAGAAGTTTCTGTGAAATAAATTGATAGAAATATTGAATTTGCTTCTGCAATTAACTATTTCAACTCAAAGTTTCACCACACAGCCGAATCACATCGTCCAGATATATATATAATTCTGGTTTTAAAAGATAAATTCTCAATTCCGTCCAACGGCCACGTGAATACCACTATTTGGCCTCATCATCTTCCCTAACACTTTGGCCCGTGTCTAGAATCGCTTCAGCACTAGGTATGACAATCACGTCTACAACCTCTGCACATGCCGCATCGCAAAGACCCGCATCCTCCGCACTGCCTTTCTTCTCTAAATACTCTGCTATATCAATATCTTCAATGCTCTTAGCCAAATCTAAGTCTAAATGATTGGCAATGTCTAAGCCTTCGTGAATTTTATCCGCAGAACAATAATCTGTTATCTCCGAACATATTTTTTTGACGTTATCGTCTAGTAGTGTTGTGATTAATTCATCTTGATTGTTAGTCGATATTCTGACTAATTTCTGGGATAAGTCGATAGTCGAGTCACCGCCTAACGTGAATACGACTTTCGGTTGATTTAGTTCGTCTTCGTTGAGTCTGAGTATTTCAGAGTCTGAATTGTGAGACTTCAGACTTTGCGGCAAGTCTGAGTTGTCATCTTGAGTAAGTTTCATATTGTAGATGTTTGGTTCGCTGCCCATTATTGAAGTTGTTGAGTCTTCTAATGTTGGCAGCTCCTGGAGAATAATATTTTTTATTAATTTGGCTAATGTGGAGATATGTTACGGTGGGTCTATGGTTCATTTACATTGGTCAAAGACAAGGTCAAATTATTTACTTTAATGACGATTAAAATGGCTTTTAGTGGTCTACCATTAAAAGCCACTTTTGGACGCCATTACAAGAAAAAAAGAGTAGAACCTAGTTGCCCCTTTCAAATCGTAGTTTCGTTTGGAGAAGAATGGGCAGGGCACTCCATACTTATTCATTTAAAATAAATGTTTTACTTGTATTTGCTTATTGATCCAATTCGTTCGTTATTCGATAGTTATTATTTTTTTGCGGATTGTTACATTGACAAATGTAAATGAGACCTTTAAAGTACTTTCTATCAACTTTCAACTAATAATATGAATAAATAACCTGGACTAATTTTCTGCTACCATCAATTAATAATACAGAGGCCAACACATCAAGCTACAATCAACCATCAATACATAAAATACAACAATCTTTTAAATTTCTTTGATAGATTTTCAACTTTATCACAACAGTATAAGATTCATATTAAATTGAGAAAATTTGACATTGTGGTATGGCTTGATGTGCTAGCGTCTGTACGAAGCTAATCATAGGTCCCTTCCAAGATACATCAAACTAATTAGTGCTCATCGCTCATTATCACAACATGGCTCTGATACAGCAAATAATTTGCCAACCAAGTCAGGACTTTCAATCATGTGTGTTAAAATAAGTTTTATAATAACAAAATGAAAAGGTGAGCGGCTGGATGGCAGCTAACGGTTCGATTTTTCGAGCCGCTGCTATGCCTGAGCGGTGCTGTTACAATTGAGCGATGACGGTAAAGGTCAACGCTCATTATAACAGGACGGCTCCGACACAGCAAATAATTTGCCATTCAAATTAGAGCTTTAAATCGTGTGCGTTAATTTTATTATAACGCACACGATTTAAAGCCCTAACTTTTTTTTGCGCGGACGGCGTGCTGACAGTTAACGGTCGTCGTGTTATATCGGTGCTGTTAAAGTGTGTTATAGCGGTGCTGTTAAAGTGTGTTACAGCACTATACGCCACGGCAACGGCCCGGCTTTAATCGCCTTAAAAATCAAACGGTTAGCTGCCAGCGCGCCACCCGCAAGTCGTCAACTTATTCTCCTTGTCATGATACAAAATATTTTAAGTAACACGATTTGAAGCTCTAATTTGAATTGCAAATTATATGCTGTGTCGGAGCCGTGCTGCTATAATGTGCGATAACCGTTAGCTTTTTTATGTCATTGGTATATAACAGAATACACTTATAATCTTGCCAGAATGACCCAGGAAAACTAAATCTACTGTTTCTACTAAACTACGATCTACATTTCTAACTGCCAAAAAAAATAAAAGGGACTTACACTAAAAATAAACGAACACAAAAAAAAATTACACAAAATTTCGGGCCGTTTGGGAAAAGTACCATTTTTAAAAACACGAAAGTAATTTTGAAAATAATGAACAAACAAACTGCCTAGCCTTTTCCCAACTATGGTGGGATCGGCTTCCAGTCTAACCGGATGCAGCTGAATACCAGTGTTTTACATGGACCAACTGCAAGTCTGACCTCCACACAACCCAGTTACTGGGCAACACGATACCCATTGGTAAGACTTGTCAGAATTTCAGGCTTCTGAGTAACCATGACAACTGTTAAAAATGTACGAATGACAGCAGGGACCAACTGCTTTTACGTGCTTTCCTATCTACGGACAGACCGCGGCAAGCAAAGCTTAGCCATGACCTATCGATCCAAATAATGAACGCATAATAAAATAAGTGGCATGCATGGGGTGCGGTCCCATTGACTGCTATTAACGTTAAGCTAGTCATAGTCATCTTCCTATCCTTGGTCCATATTACTTGGGGTCAACGCAACATGGTTTCTTCTTCCATTCCGTCCTGTCTAACGTCATGCTTTCACTGACTATCCATCTTATCTTCGGCCTTCCTTGCCCTCTCCATCCATCCACACTTATATTCATAACTCTTTTGGTCACATGCGTTTAATAGGGTATTTTAATATATACGAGAAAACATCAATAAATATGTTATTGAGACAGTTTAGGAATAAAGCAGTCGGAAAATGTAAGTTTTAGTTCATAAAATAACAAAAGAATTTTTTAAATTCAATTAAAAGTTTTCAGTATTTTTAATCTGTTATAAAACACTGTGAAATAGTAGCAGCCATGCTATTACGCCGAACGGCTGTGTAAACAAAAAATTGCTAACTATCAGTCAACCGATTGGCGTAATAAAGGCTTTGTACTTTTAATTATTTTAATTATTTTTAAATGATATACAATTATCATATTTAATATGAGCTCATTTGATACAAAACGAACTGACGTCATTTACGCTGAGCAATACGGCGTCCAAATTTGAAAATTTAAAATTAAGATGCATTTTTATGGCATTTATAGATTGAATAAATAATTTGTGTTTTTTTTGGTGGCATATTAGCACTACAGAATTTCATTGTAACACTTTTCAAAAATGGGTGTAATACCCTATTCCTTCTCTTCACATGCCCATACCAAGATAAACGATTTCTTTTCAACTTTTCTGTCACTGGCGCCACTTACAAACTTCCTCTAATATAATCATTTCTCACCTTACCCATTCTGGTCAGTCCAGACATTCATCTCAACATCTAACTTTAAAACTAGTAAACTCTTATATTGCCATTTCTGTCTAACCTTGTAGATCAAATTGTAGATAAGCTCTTCTTAAGTTACAAAATAGCTTCTAATCTAGGTACAGATCCGCGTAGAACGAAGAATCAAAAGAAGTTCGCATATCCACTTGATATTTGATACGTTAAAGTCTACGAATATTTGACATATTTCAATGCCTTGCCTACGTAAGGCACTGAGTAGCAAAATTTATATGAATTAATAGTGAACAAAATACAACATAAATACAGTGAAAATTGCGTAATAGAGTGCAAGATAAAAAATGGCGCGGAATTCGCCGTGGTATACAATTGTCAACTCTATTCGCGAAGTATATTAAGTTCATTATCAATTAATAAATGAAAAATTTGTCAAGCAAATTGTTGCTTAAAGGTGTGGTTTCGCCAATAACATATTGTTATCCAGAATAATAGAAATGTACCTGATCATCGTGATAGCTGCCCACACTTCGGGATTGCCTGTGTTTTTTGTTCATCGCCGATTGTGGAGACTGGCCGTCTACAGCATCCTGTGGAAATACATGTATATTTAAAACTAACTTCAGCCCGCGATTTCGTCCGAGTTAAATTACTTATGGTAGATAGATAGATATTATATATTATTCTTATATATAGAGACACTCAATTTTTTAAGTAAAACTTCGCACGCTTGACTTGGGGAGTAAGCTGGTGAATGCGTGACGAGAGCGTTAGGAAAAGTGTGAACGGCCGAGGCGAACGGAACGGAAGTTGAGGAGATATAAGTTAGTGAAGAAAGAAAGAGAGTTACATTTCGTATATTATTGTAGGGGCAAGAGAGAGAGGTGCGAGCACACATTTTATTTCTCTCTTTCTCTCATAGCCAGTTGTAAACGGATACATACATATAGATGGAGCTAAAGAAGTTTTACTTCAGTCGTGTGGTCTAAAGCACACTCGGTATTTTTTTATCTAGCCGTTGTCGCACTACTTGTCAAAGGTCTCCCCCAAGTTTCTCTAGGAACTTTTACCTAGCACCACCTCGAACTAGCCCAGTTAGTACGTGTCCAAGTCATCTCGTCATCTCTTCCTGGAACAATCCAGGAAGAGATGACGAGATGACTTGGACACGTACTAACGGCGTACGGCGTACGGCGTCGCCAAATACAAATTTGGCGACGCCGTTCGTCTACTAAATGTACTATCGCGGACTTTCCCGCCTGCTCAGTTAAAAAAGAATTCCCTTGGCGCATGCGAAGTCAATGGGGCGGGGTAGAGAGCGCTTCCATCTTTTGAGTGCAAGCAAAAATGAACTTAGTGGTGGTCAGGCGGGTGTGACCACGATAGTACACACATGAATGCAATAAAGAGATTTAATTTGGTCTTCAGACACCCATTCCGTGGAAGCTCTTGCCTAGCGGTCAATGTGAGTGCGGTTGGCGTTATTTATAGGTAGAAGAAAATACGTATCCATTAATACTAGACTTAAAGTCATTGGTGATCTTTTACATCATCATCAACATGTGAACCTTTATACGCCCACAGCTGAGCATTGGTATTCCCCGAGAGAGGGTTCAGCCGTAATCACCATGCTTGACCGATGTTGGCGATCGCAGTAGGTGTTATGGTACTCAGAAGGAAGCTGCCCATCCTCTGGTCAATATCCCTCTGTCGCCTTCTACGACACCCACGGGTAGAAATGGAACGGTGCTATTTAAGGCCGGCACCTCACGGCTTGTTATTAAATTAGTTAGGTTTTTAATTAATTCATTATAGCAAATGTGTTACCTATCCAGCAATAACAGTTCAATGTAATTACAAAGATAGCGGAAATTTTCACGTGGGTTGGTTCGTTTTGGCAGAAATTAACCCAATTAATGTAATAATGATACATACCTTAAACCTGTTGAACTGCCTGTACTTGCACCTCTCTGATGCAACGAGACTCCTCAGCGACTGCGTGCGAGGACACTGACTGTCCACCAGCCATCTGTATGTGCCATACAACTTTGTGGTATCCGACCTTTAAAATAAGGTGCAGTTTAGTACGGCGGTACTATTTGTGTAGAACTGTTATCGATAGTTTAACGCCATGTGTGCGTGCGCTTGTAATATACAGCTTTTTTATTTGTGTTCGGACGTCTTCGACAATCTTCGGCTACCGCAGGCGGCGGGAATTTTATCGCACAGATAAGTAAAAGTAAATTTTAATTAAAATTGTATTAACATAACTTTGATACATAGATCTAAGGAAGTACTAAATATGAACGTATTATAATATAACAAAATTTAAATCCTTTAAAGATTAGTTAACACTTCAAATTCGGTAGAATTATAGTGAAATAAATAACGTTCCCGGTATTGTTCATCCCTGCTTCTTTTAGATTTTTATAGACACTAATTTTAGATTGTAATAAAATTATTAAAATGGTTACAATTAAGCGCGACAGTTGCTGTAAAATTAGATTATAATAAATTCGGCGACCATCGTAGCTGTAACATGTTTATTGTAATTTGGTTACAAAAGAGTGCATTCTAAATAACCATATTCAACTTCTGTCTAATGCTATTGTAAATAGAGTATAGTCATATATAGTCCCTAAAAATTAGTGTTGCTCGGACGACGACTGCCGCGTCACTGCCACACTAATTAAACCTGTATAATTACAAGTGCACGTGCACATGCGTTCAACGAATAATAACTTTGAAGTGAAGTTTAGAAGGTTTCAATTAACTTGACATTTGTCTTACGTCGGATTGATGCTGATGAAAATAGCTTTGAAGTGGTGGAGACGCTTTTACGAACATTGACGTAAGGTTTAAATTACAAAGTGCTCGTCAAATACGATAATAGTTTATTAAGAAAATACTGAAATGAAATGAAAATGTTTATTTTGTCTCAAAACAGTAACATGGATTTAAATGAGACGCCCCCAGTAAGTTATTGATAATACTTGTGTTGAGGTTGTCTCGCTCTCTCGTTAAATTTTGAAAGAAAAGAAAACAATAAATTACTTATTAATTAATTAGCAGCTCTGTGTATTTTTATGGGAAACTATTTGTGCGTGTTGTGTTTTAAACAGCGTGTGTGTTGTTGTGTGCATGAGTGTGTATGTGTGTGTGTGTGTGTAGGTATGTATGTGTGTGTGTGTGTGTAGGTATGTATGTGTGTGTCTGTGTGTAGGTATGTATGTATGTGTGTGTGTGTGTGTGTAGGTATGTATGTGTGTGAATGTGTATGTTTGTGTCTGTATGAATGTGTATGTTTTTAAGTGCCGATTGTTCGAAGCGCGGTTGAAATATAAAACTCTGTAATCGTTTACTTAGTAAGAAAGAAAAAAAAAAGTTATTACTATTATTAATACTACTTACATGTTAGCAGGCGCAGTAAGCAGCCTCTGTAGATTGGCCAATGTTGGTCTTATGTCGGACAATGGCAGGCCACGACCAACCACAAGTTGGCCGATACACTTGTTGAGAAGGAATAAGGCGTACCGGAATAAAGTGGTGTCTCCGCCTCGAGGGAAAAGTGGTATGCTGAAATGAATATAGGATTTTTTTTTATTATAATAATACATCATACATATGACATCGGTCTAGGAAAACATCGTGAGGAAAAATAGATTTATAATTAACTATTGACCCGCCCCGGGTTCGTACGGGTTATCGACAAATTTCAACCAATTAACAAAATTTTTTTTCCCGCTTCCGCGTTTTCCACCTTCAAAAACAATCATCTGCCTAGCTTTTTCACAAGTAGATTGGGGTCGGTTTCCAGTCTAACCGGATATAGCTGAATACCAGTGTTTTACATGGAGCGACTGCCTATCGGACCTCCACAACCCAGTTACTGGGTAACACGATACCCCTGGGTAAGACTGGTTGTCAGACTTTGTGGCTTTTGACTACCCATAACGACTGCCAAAGATCTACAAATGACAGCCGGGCCCAACGGCTTTACGCGCTTTCCGAGGCACGGAGGGAACTCGGTATGAATGGAATGATAACCCATCCAAGGACCGACCGCGGTTAGCGTAGCTTAACCTTTGACCAATCGACCTGTACGGTTTTAACTTAGCCACGAGCTCCTCCCGGCGGTTGTCTTTGTGGTAAAAAAGCTTTTTATTTTCCACTTTTTTGTACCTTTTCCTCTTCCAAATCCATTAAGAAACGGCAACACAGTTAAAACAGATTGAAAGTACTCCACAGATTGAAGAAAATGATTTTTCTTCAATCTTTGTTTTTTTTGGGTTATTGTTGATTTTTCAAAAAGTGAGGAATAAATTTCGATAAAATTTATATGGGACTACCCCTGAGACATACCCTATCCATAAAAACAAGAATTTTCATAATCGGATTACATTTGAAGGAGAAATCGCATAACAAATATGCAAAAACATACAATCGAATTGAGAACCTCCTTCTTTTTGAAGTCGTTTGAAAATGAATCGCTATTTTTAACTATTTCCCTTGGTTACGGCATCACGCCTGATCGGCTGGACCAATTTCGCTTATTCTTTTTTGTTGTGTTTGTTATTGTAAGGAGAAGGAGAATATGAAAGAAAAAACTAAGAAAGTTGCGCGAAACATTAAACAGATAAAAACAAAAAATTATTAAAAACACAGACTGGCGCAATTAGTGTAAGTAGGGTAGGTAGGGTAGGTAGGGTAGGTAGGATAGGTAGGGTGGGTAGGGTAGGTAGGGTAGGTAGGGTAGGTAGGGTAGGTAGGTAGGGTAGGTAGGGTAGGTAGGGTAGGTAGGGTAGGTAGGGTAGGTAGGGTAGGTAGGGTAGGTAGGGTAGGTAGGGTAGGTAGGGTAGGTAGGGTAGGTAGGGTAGGTAGGGTAGGTAGGGTAGGTAGGGTAGGTAGGGTAGGTAGGGTAGGTAGGGTAGGTAGGGTAGGTAGGGTAGGTAGGGTAGGTAGGGTAGGTAGGGTAGGTAGGGTAGGTAGGGTAGGTAGGGTAGGTAGGGTAGGTAGGGTAGGTAGGGTAGGTAGGGTAGGTAGGGTAGGTAGGTCATTAGGTAGGTAAGTATGTAGATAGGTACAGGACAACGTCTGTCGGGTCATCTAGTAAAAAATAAAACAAGAACCAACTCACTTCGGATCAGGCAAGTCGGGCGTGACGTCCAGTATCTTGCTGGCGGAGCCCAGCAGCGTGATCTTGTAGCGCAGCGGCTGCCCCAGCAGCGCCGCAGCCACACTGGCCGCCTGCGCCGCCAGCCCGGCCGACACCGCCGCGCTCACTGCGCAGGCGCGCGGGGCCTCGTCGCCGCACACCGGCAGGGGCACGCCGCATATCATCCACGTTGCCGAGTCTTTCTGTTGTAAAAGTCAAATCATTTATTTCAATTAAACCATTATGAGGCACTATTGAACGTCAAATGAGAAAAGAATTAAGTTGCCCATTCCAAAAGGTACGTTTTGTATGGAGAAGAATGGGCAAGAAACTCCATAAGTCAAAATCAAAGTCAAAGCATTTATTTCAATTAAACCGTTTACAGGCACTTTTAAATTGTCAATACTTATTAACCGACTTAAAAAAAAAAAGAAGGTTCTCAGTTCGACCCGTATGTTTGTATGTATGTTTCTATGTATGTTTGTATGTATGTTTGTATGTATGTATGTTTGTATGTTTGTCCGCGATTATCTCCCGTTTGGCTGAACCGATTTTGAAGCGGTTTTCAGAAAAGTGTTTGTTACATTCTGGATAAGGTTTTAGTATACAACAAATATTTTATTCAGCGCTTTTTGAAAAAAAACAACAAGAATCAAAACAATATACATAGAAGACGTTTTCGTTTCTTCAATCTTTGAAGGACTTTCAATCTATGTTTTAACAGAAATTAATGAATTATTATTATTTAACTGTGTTGCCGTTTCTTACTGGGTTTTCTAAAAACCATATAACAATAAAAAATTGCATTTACAGGAATTATAAAATTATACGTGAATACAATGTACCTTGCATAAAAAACACTAAAGTATGCGCAAAGTATCACAGATTAAGGAATGACAACTAAGTTATGTACCTACATAGATACATAGTGTTCACATATTTACAAATGTTGAAACAGTAGACGACCACTCCTTATATTTCAACAAACATTTTATGATAAGTGTTGTGTTGGGTATGCAGAGCAAAGGCACAGTATAAATATTAGTACTGCCGTATAGTAGCGACACGTCCCGCCTCTCTCCGAATCACTGTTCCTTACCTCTTCCCGCGTCGAACATGGCTCTCGAAACTGCTTTAAGTTCAAGCGGCGCGTAGACACGCACAACACGCACGTATTTGTACAGTCTGTTATTTTGGTAGTAGTGTAGATAAATAAATCGTTTCGTTTGTATGGAGTGTCATAGGTGTGGTAGAGGTCAAGAAGCTTATAGGTAAAAGTGGAGGCAACACTCTGAACACCTAAGTGAAACCAACTGTGGGCAGACGCTCTCTTTCTGAATGCATACATAAGATAAAGAAAACACATATCACTGTCTCGTTCTTATGTATGCATTTCGAAAGAGAGCGTCTGCCTACAGTTGTTTCACTTAGGTATTTAGTGTTGCCTCCATTTTTATCAAAGTCAAAGTCAAATCATTTATTTCAATTAGACCATTATAAAGCACTTTTGAACGTCAAATGAGAAAAAAAAATTGATTCTAGGTGCCCATTCCAAAAGGTAATTCCAGTAGGTTGTATGGAGAAGAATGGGCAAGAAACTCCATACTTACTCTTTTAAAAACGATGTTAACAATATTTGCATTTACAGGAATTATATAATTATTATCTATAAGCTTCTTGGTTGAGGTAAGGAGCACGATCTCTAAGTACGAAAGTGTTCATTATAAAATGTGCCACATAAGGATATTATGGCGCTACAATCGCGACCGGGTAAAAATTTTCTTACTCGGCATACGTCAATCAACAACTGCTACATTCACGGATCTGTGGCTACATTCATACCATACCTTGTGCTTACGCTAGCGCCATTTTGGCGGGTTTTGGAACTGTTACTTGCTGCTAGTTGGACACTTTTTCAACATATGAGATAAAGTCAAAGTCAAATTTATTTCAATGTGGGAGTTATTTGTGTGTATGAATGAATATTCTAGAATCTGCTATATGCAAAAAACACCTGTCTGTTTTATATTGCTCTTTACCTTCATTATTACTGCAACGAGAATAATGTAATGGTTGATAAGAGCGTCCGTGGAGTTTCTTGCTAGTTCTTCGCCATAGAGCGAGGGACTACCTACGGACTAACTGAACAATTCCTCGACAATTCAATAGGGTTAATTGTTTAATTGAAATACATAAATGCTCTGACTTTGCATGGATGTATTTTGGTTGAATGTTGATGTAGCTGTATTGTGTCCACCAAATAAAAGTAAGGTAGGTTGGTATAGGGTAGGTAGGTAGGTAGGTAGGTAGGTAGGTAGTTAGGTAAGTAGGGTAAGTAGGGTAGGTAGGTAGGTAGGTAGTATGGCACTTGTGATGCAATAGCCATTAGATAATATGTCTATGGTTCGAGAAGTATTTCAAAGCGTAGAAGATAGTTTTTATATTTTGACAGGTCTGTTAGGCCGACGGTTCGACTCGAGAGCTCCGGTCATGTAAATCACCTCTCGCTGATAATTATTACAATATACTCTTCTGAAAGTCATTAATACGTTTCATTTAACGTAGCTTAGACCCGGTACTGTAACGAGTACGTTACAAAGTGCAGCCTAGTCGTCACAGTAGGTAGGTAGGTAAGTAGGTAAATAGTTAGTTAGGTAGATAGTTAGGTAGGTAGGTAGGTAGTTAGGTAGGTAGTTAGGTAGATAGGTAGTTAGGTAGATAGGTAGTTAGTTAGGTAGTTAGGTAGGTAGGTAGGTACATAGGTAGTTAGGTAGATAGGTAGGTAGTTAGGTAGATAGGTAGGTAGGTAGGTAGTTGGGTAGGTAGGATAGGGCAGGGATGGGGAGGGATGAATATTCTCACCTGCTCAATATAAAATATATGGTGTAACTGTTTAAGCAGTTCAGTACGCTGTGCACACAACGCATGGTGTGACGACGCCGCTAGCTCGCGGATCGCTGCACAGGATTGACGCGTCTCTTTGACGCTCTCGTTACGTCGCGACAGTGAGTGGTAGTTCTGCATCAGTTCTGTCCCTGAAAATTTATTTTTATTTAATTTATATTCAGAATCCTAGATCATTGTCACGTTTGGAACCACGAAGTTAATGACATGTCATATATGATAAAGCTCAAATTCCATTGAAACACTTATTTAAGGGACGTTTTATTTAATTATAATCGTCACTCAAAAATTAGCTTAATTATATAATTGCTTACCAGTAAAATTCCGAAGTTTAGGTAATAACCGTGACATGCATGCGCTTAAAAGTTTATTACTATCAATCAACAACGCGTCCCATACAAAACGCAATTAAAATTTATAGACACGGTAACAAAAACTCTAACTTTGCATAACGAGTTCTTAATTTACGTTGTATTTTAAAATTTATATTCATATCATCGTTCTATATTTAAAAAATATATATATATTATACGTAAATATGAAGCGCGCTGTCGATAATGATCCTTTAATACACAATAATATTTCGACACCACTGCTCTTAAAACAGTGAAAGGTGGAACACATATTGAGGAGATTCACACCATCCCAGATTTTTTTACTATGCCCAAGTAGTAAACCAGAGGAAATATTGTGCAAAACCATTGCTTGCAACCATTGCTTTTATCAGTCGATAGGGTAAAGACCCTATGGACTGATAAAAGCAATGAGAGGACTTGCGCGTCCGCATTCCATTATGATATTCCTATATCCAACATACACCGTATTAAGCAATGTGAATTCAAAGGTCTCCAGATAAGTGACTCACAGCATAAAAGATTTTAAATTGAGGTCAGTTCTGGCAAAACGAGCACCCCGCAATTTCTCAGTAATTAAATAAATTTGAAATACCATAACTAAAAAGAAAAATTATGAAATATAAATTTAAATGAAATAGAGCAAATTCTACCCATATTCGCCACTTTAACTGTTTTTTAAAGTACTTTGTACTAATTGGTGTAATTTAGTTTTCACATAATCATAATAATATAGAGAGCTATACACACGTGTTTTTTTACACTGGTGTAACTGTAGTAGTTTGCAAGATAATAAGCTTTAAGTTGGGCGCTTACGCGGCGCTAACGCGACAGCGCGTACGACGCGCGGCTGAACGTACAATGCTACTGCGGCTACGCCGCCCGAGCCTTTGTCCACACTGTCCGAAATTTAGAATGATACATAGTTTTACTCAAAATAGCATCTTTTTAGGGTTCCGTACCTCAAAAGGAAAAAAACGGAACCCTTATAGGATCACTTTGTTATCCGTCTGTCTGTGTGTCTCTCTGTCAAGACCCTTTATCTCGGGAACGCGTTAAGGTATCGAGTTGAAATTAAAACTATATACTCAAGTCTACGGTCCCTTGATGCTGTAAAAAAAACAACCCTCTATGTTAACGTGAAAAAAAGATTCGGCCGTTTATGTCGCAAAAAACGTATTTATAATATTAAGTAGATTAAAGTATGGATAGTAGGTATGGATTAGTATAGAAGTAAGGATATGTACCTACAAATATGTACGGAACCATCGGTGGGCGAGTCCGACTCGCACTTGTCCAGTTTTATTTATGAGACAAGCCCGCCACTATTCCTAAAGACTGCAACTCTTGTAAGCCAGAATCAACAGTGGCGACCACAGAAAACCGCCGAAGCAATGAAGTTCTCGTTGAAGTTCCCGGAGAAACAATTCAACTATCTTGGATCCCGCAACGAAATAAATCAGAAAAGAACAGCGGAGGAGTAAATTCAAATTATTTATTTTTGCAGAAAACACTGTTACAAAGGTGTTATTAAAAATGTATGTTAAAGTAAGAAAAAAAAATAGCATCAAACATCAGCGGACGAATGAACAATGACAAAGCAGACATACCACAATTGACAACCATCCCTCTCAATGAGCCCAAGACACCTTTTAAAAAAAAATGTCCTTACACTCACCGACATCCTGGTTCTCTTCAAACAATTTAGCATGCTTCTCTTTCAGTTTCCTTATGTTTGTCAGCTTGCTATCTCTTTCGTCTGAAAGTATTATGCGCTTGAATCTTAGGATCTCGAGCTGCTTCGTTAGCCTGACGTGTTCCGCCCTCTGGAAAGGTGACGGTTTTGCCTGAAACATTGAAGAAAATATTAATAATGATTGCAATAATATTGGATGGCAAAAAAACAGGCGGACCACGTTTTCTTTTATTAGGATAAGCCCGTCACTCTAAACTCAAACACTGCAACTCCTAAAAGTCTGAAGCTCGACGAGTCCCAGAGAAACAATTCAACTGTCTTGCCTCAACGAAATTTATCAGAAAAGAACTCCTTAGTTTTTTTCTGATAAATTTCGAAGACAAAAATATGAGTTACAGTTCCGTTTCCACCACTGTAAACGTCCCCTTCCTATTGAAATAGTTCTGTTCTGTCTCCTGCTTGATTTGGAGGGAAGTGGAAAATTTGTTTTTCCTAACCCTGCGCTGTTTTTTTTTATGATTAACTTCGTCGCAGGATCCAAGACAGTTGTAATGTTTCTCTGGGACTCGTCAAGCTTCATTCCCTCGACGCTTTTCTAGTGATCGCCACTGTTGATTTTGGGTTTTAGAAGTTGCAGAAATTGTGTGGGAATTGTGAGGCAGACTTGTCCCAAAAAAAAAAGAAGAAAATATCTATGGTGGTCTACCTATGGACATTTACAAAGTCTGAATTATTGCAGGTACATTGCCATGCCATAGACAAAGCTGAAATGTCCTCCTGGGCCTGTTACTACACTGACACTATACAGAATATAAAACTCAGTACAGAGTAAAATAATGTACTGAAAATTTACATTGACAACAATAACTTCGTACGCATCGGGATACTGTTAAAATCTTATCGGTCAATTATTGTCCCAAGCAGCGTAAAGGCCTTCTTCTATAGAGAAGGCATGCGCATTGATCACCACGCTTGCTTAAGGCGGATTTGAGATTCTACACTTACATAAATTTTAAGTCAGGTTTCCTCACGATGTTTTCCTACACCACTATCAGTGTTGCCCAAGATAAACAAAGAAAGTTACATGCACTTTCTTAATTTAATAAGTCACAAGTTATCCAATTCCGTGTAACTAACGTTGATAAATACCACGAATGTACACTTTCGCTGATTTTACATAAGGTCGAATTTTGCGATATTTAAAAATGTTAGTTACGCGGTGTTGGAATATTAACAACGATTGGTACTGACGATTTCATAAAATAACGTCGCATACTAACCTTAAAAGATAAGAGATCATTCAATTTTAGAGTCAGCCTTGGCCCGTTCGATATCAAAGGCCTATCCTCTTTAATCCTTCCATTTTTAATGCTCAGATCACTTTGTGATGCAGACTTATCCTTACTTAAACTATCACCTTCATCAGGAGAAAACAGGTTTCTTTGAGATCTACTCTTAAACTTCAGTCTGACGTCACTGAAATCACCTGGCGACGGCCAATCATCGTTCGTCAACGCCGACTTCTTGTATATCCTCTCTTTTATGTCCTGGACAGCCTCTTGCCTTTTCTTAATAGAATATTGCAGTAAATGCAACTTTTGTAACTTGGTCGCATTGTAGCTCGGCCTTATTTCTGACTTCAAGAAGCTTAGAGCCATGTACCTGTACTTCGGGACTCCGTCGGCTTCATTTCTCAAGTCGTAACTTTCGGCTGTTTCACTTAGGTCTACGTTACAAGTTAAATCTTCTTCTGACGCGTTTTTACATACATTATCACAGTTTACACCCGAAGTGTATTCTTTTACGTCTAAATTCTCCGGTGAGTGTTCGTATATATGGTTCGCCGTGTTAGGATCGCCTTTCCCATAATCGGAACCCTCTTCTCTTCGCCGAACGTTATCTCTTTGACTTTGGCCAATGTTTAAGCTAGCAGATGACCTTAAAGTCGGAAAGTTCTGCTGAAATCCTCTTTCGATAGGACTGTGACTTTTCGAATACTCTTTATCAGACTTTTTAGTATATTTACTTGGAGAAATGGACCTCGATTCTTTGCCGAACTTATGATTCAGTATATGTTTAGCTTCTAAATTGATTTTAGATAAATAGGTTCTTTCCGATGAGTCTGATGATAGAGAACCATGTTCTATATCGTATTCTGGGGGTATGACATCTAGCTTTAGACTTTTATACGAGCAGAAGTATCCGCCATGCATTTGTAGAACTAATGTGTTACTTTTGAAGCAATCTGACGTGAAGTTCGAAGCGAGATTAGCTCCAATGTACCTCAAACCACTGAAATAAACTCCCCAAGTTTGTATAACTGTATCCTGTGGTAGTTTATTATTGTCACCATTCGGAAGTAGTATATGACACCATATTCGAATGACGACATTCGTTGACGACATGCGATGTGTCGATTCTGTAATAAAAGAGAGCCATGATTCAGTGTGTGACGCAATCGGTACAATTTCTCAATAGCTGGGTCCATGATAACACGAGTATAAACAATATCTTTGTTGTGAATGACAATATTTAGTGATAGTGTAATGTTTTATCTGAAAGGGGTTTCAGAGAGGTATGATAAAAAATATGTTTTATCTGACTGAGGTACTTTCTATACAGTTTTGTAAGGTGTGTAGGTAAATGACACATACTACTGAATATAGTGATTTATGTTTGGATCAGGGTTTACCCGCATAGGTCTTTTATGTACCCACATTGTTAAGCTGGCCTAATTTGATTGGGCTACTTAAAGTTTCATTACTAAACAGAAAACCAAATAAATTTAATTTATTTATTTACACATTGTAATGAACATTAACGTGTCCTAACTCCCGATTAAACGAGGCAAGGATGCCTGTAAACCGAATGAAGTTGACGAGGAAATGTTCCATCATTTTTTATGGGCTCAATTCGAGCAAGGAACAAATATTTAATAATAATAATAATATGTGGGGACATTTTCACACACGGCCATCTGACCCCAAACTAGGGAGACCCTGTACTATGGGTGTCAGACAGCTGATATACATACACAAATACATTTTTTTTTGTACATACATACATATATAGATAAATTTGTATGGCCAACTATTCTGGGTCTGGCACATTGAGGGATTATTCTAACTTGGAGACACGGACTAGAAAAAGAAGGACTCCACGCCACGCATATCAAAAGTGAAGCACCTAAAGTACGCCGGACCGAGACGCACACATAGATCGGTACGGTCGGTAGTCGGTACTTTCAGCGCAGAATCCATTTTTTCTAGTCCGCGACTATGATGTAAATGTGTGCGTGAGGCATGTTTGTACAAACAGTCTGGCTTACTTAGGGTGCTTCACTTTCGATATGCGTGACGCGGAGTCCTTTTTTTTACTCCGTGCTTGGAGCGTTATGTTGATGATTTTAATTATTATATTTTTTAAATCCATAATCGTTACTAAGTTCTTCTAAGTTCTTTAACACCATAGCACTTTGCCCGCGATTTCGTCCGCTTGAATTGTCTCAAGGGTCCCTAATTTTTTGATAATGCAATATAGTCTGTAGCACTCAGGTATAAACATACTTCCTATTGGTGAAAGAATTTTTTAAGTCGGATAAGTAGTTTCGGATATTACCCCCCAAACCCCCTAAACCAATTTTATCTCTATAAATTATTAGTACAATAGACAACCAGATACTAAACAGAGAGCAGAGATTTGCAAAAAATGTAATAATATTTGACTTTGCAGACCACCTTAGCTTAACTTATTTACCTATATTATTCTTTTCTCTTCCTCATTTATTTTAGGAACAATATTTCTTAGTCAGTAGTCCTTTTTCGTATGCGATATTTGTACACCTTCTGGCATAACATGGAGTCTAATTTTTTAAGCTTATGATTATGTATATTATTTTATATGGCAGCAACATCAACGTCTCATTTTCAAAGGAATTAAAATTACATAATTATGCGTGAGGGGTTCTACTTATGTTTAAACAAAGCATTAAGAGGACAGTGGGCTGTAAATTTTCATACAAGAAGCGATAACGGTTTACCCCCCGTAAACTTAGTCCAATACGTAATATAGCAGTAATTATCATCTATATAAATCTACATTTTTTCATTAAAAACTTCCTCGAGCGTTTGTATTTTTTAAATTAATCTTTTCTGAATTACTTAAAAAGCAAAACGTACAGGCCTAGATTGGAATGTATTGAATGTAATGAGACCAAAATTTTCTCATTTCGTGAAGGTTTAGGGAAGTAAAAACGTTATCGCCCAAAACCATATTTCAAAAACGAAATTTAGGTAATTGCCTCCTAGACTTGCAACTCTCTCTATCGCACGATACGGGTCGGGGGGCAGGGCCATATTGTATTTGTATTATTCACCCGGAGGGAGGCAGAGCAAGCAATATGAAACAGATAGAATTTTTAGAAATACCTACTCGCGCCGCGTGTCAGCACCTCAGTCCTCTTAATGGAATTGGATTCAAGAATGTTAGGTACTTATGACTACTTTAACACAACCAAGCTTTATCCTACCCATAAATCCAGTTCAAACTATGCTAATTAACGGCATTTTCACGCGCAAAGGTCGTCGTGTGCCAATTAAGGATAATAACACCAACAGTTCATTGATTATAGGCACATTGCATGATAAGGTTTGACACACAAACTGTTAGATCTAATGCCCAAATGAGTCATCCTGTATCGATGATTTGAAATAGAAATGTCCATATGTTTTTGTTAATATCTAGGTTTGGGTTTAAGATTACTTCATGCACTACTATCCAGTTTTAGATCTAAGTCAGTCATTTATATCTACTACTGGTATCTCTATGCTGGTCCGGCTCCATAGGACAATCTAAAGACTAGACAAAATCCAACTGATTGCTAATTTCTACTGCCTACTTAATTTAATATGTAATATATATGTATATTCTATTCTTTACTGTACTTCTAGGTTACTCTGGCTCACACACTAATTTATTGTGGTTGAAATATCCTCATATTTCTGGTTGTTTACTGTTTCAATATTTGTAAATATGTGTGTGTATACACTATATGTATACATAACTTAGCTGTCATTTCTAGATTTTAATACTTTGTGCTTACTAGTGGTTTTTATGCAAGGTATTCACATATAATTATATAATTTCTGTAAGTACAAAATATTGTAAACATTTTCTTTTAAAAGAGTAAGTATAGAGTTTCTTGCCCATTCTGACTTTGACGACACGGTTGGCGCAGTGGCTGAGCGATCGACTGCTGCGCAGCGTGTTGCGGGTTCGTTTCCCGCCCAGGGCAAATATTTGTGTGATGAGCACTTGTGTTAGCCTTGTGTCTGAGTGTTGTTTATCTATATATATATGTATGTATTTAAATGTATTTGTGTATGTATATCAGCTGTCTGACACCCTAGTTTGGGATCAGATGGCCATGTGTGAAAATGTCCCCACATATTATATTATATTATATATTCTTCTCCATACGAAACTACCATTTGGAATGGGCAATTAGATTCAATTTTCCTAATATGACGTTCAAAAGTGCCTTTTAATGGAACCCTTCATCCGTACAAAAGCCTCCTGATGGTCGCCGTCAATTGTTTTACTATTGTGTCTGCTAATTAGTCCGTTGAGCTGCTAATTGAAATAAATGATTAGACTTTGACTGACTTTTTACTAGCACTTTCCCAGCAACTTGGTTCGCGTGTTTTTTCTAATGCATCCCTAATTATTTTATAATAAAATATACCCTAAAGCATCATCATCATCATATCAACCGCTAGATGCCCACTGCTGGGCATATGTCTCTCCCAAGGGGGGGTACAGCCGTAATCGCCATGCTTGGCCGATGCATATTGGCGATCGCAGTAGACAATGGTACTCAGAAGGACACTGCTGCCCATCCTCTGGTCAATATCCCTCTGTCGCCTTCTACGACGCCCACGGGTAGAAATGGGGTGGTGCTATTCGCGGCCGGCACCACACGGTTACCCTATAGCAAAACTAAGTTATTACTGAGTGTGATAAAGCAGCTTCGAATTGGCCATGCTGTGAATTTTCTCAAGGATAAAATTTTTTTTGATAATTAGCTTATAGCACTCAGGGATAACGTAGCTTCCTATAGGTGAAAGAATTTTTGAAATTGGAAGAGTAGTTTCGGAGATTACTCCCTACATACAAACTTACAAACTAACATACCAATTTTACCTCTTTATAATATTAGTATAGATAAGTTAAGGCAAGGAATACCTGAGTCAATCTCCTTCCATTTGGGATGTGGTGAAGATATCCTCTCGCTGGTATAGAACGGAGCTGACATAGTGGTGTGGTGCAGTGTCAGATAGAAACTGCACGGAGAAGTACACCATTCAGGTGGCCTAATATTGTACCCCACTATCTGGAAAATTAAAGGTAATAATTTTAATCTATACTAATATTAAAAAGCTGAAGACTTTTTTTGTTTGTTTGGTTGAACACGCTAATCTCAGGATCTACTGGTTCAAATTGAAAAATTATTTTTGTGTTGAATAGTCCTCTTATGGAGGAAGGCTATAGGCTCATATAAAGCCAGGCTGGGTCGCTAGTCATATTTTCCATTTGAAAGCAGTCAAACCACCATTTTTATTTCTCCATTCAGTGTTATTTGATGATTAAAAAAGCCCTTCTTCATGTTTCATATTTTGTTTTTAAGACTGTGTAGTGTGTACTTAGAAAACTGATAATGTTGATATTATTATACTTTGAAAACAAAATTTGTAAATGCTATGGAGTTGAATGGCTACCTTTTAGAGATTGCCAGTTGGGTCAAAGTGTCGCTGGCCTTTCTTGAGAGGCACTAGGGTGGATCAAAAGATTTACTTCTCAAGTTCGAAGCCTTGGAGGTATGCAGCATCAATTTTATTAATATAGCTAATATAAGTTTGGTCATAGTAATTTAAAATTATTTTTTAAGTCTTATTTCCGAAACTAAAAATACAAGGGGGGGATTTAAAGTAGTTTTTCCTAAAAACACTGCCAATATTAATGACTAGTCTTCTATGTCTAAATCTTTATGAATCAAAATGTTGATATTTAAATCTAATGATGTGAAAAATTATTTGAGCGAAACTTATATTTTTAGGGATTACATATTTTTTGTTTTTAGATAATAACAAGCAGGATTCCAATTTTGTTTTAATTTTCATGGTTGATAAATTACAAAAAGCAAATGGACTAAGCTACAGAAAAAAACAAAGCACAGATAAATTAAAAATTATAACATAACTAAACTTACAAATAGTAATCTTATAAGACTACTCAGGCTAAGTCTGTAATTTGGACCTTTTCATTTTTATTCATGATAATTTAAATTTGCCTGAGAAAGCAGGAAAACTATTGAAATAAACTCAGGCATAGCACTATTCAGATAGGGATTTTAACTCATAGTTTAGATACTTAACAACCTACTTTGTTGTACCTAAATGTCAATGATGACAATAAAATATAGTTATATTATTATCACTCAGTCAAACGGTGTGAAGTTCATGTAGGCGTCTGTTATTAAACCATCGCCAAACTGCCTCCTGATATAAACAAAAAATTATGTCCAAACACACTACCCACCTGTATCAAACTTCGTAATCGTAATTGCTGTGTGGCTAGCGGAGTCCACTCTCTGCATCTTGGCCTTCCAAACATATTTCAACAAATTGTTACAATAAAAATAACAATGGTAGGTACTCAAGTACCTTATCAAACACTGGACCCACAGATTAGAAATTAGAATATTACATTACACGATATTAATGAGCGAAATAACATTTTAACATTAATGGGATGAGTTTTAAAGTTTCTTTTTTATAATAAATAAATAAAATGCATTGTTCAGCTGACTTGACTGACTACTTGAATGTCAAAATTAATTAAATGTTTCGGTTGCATATCTAACGTATTAAAAGCTACCATTTAGAAAAAGAACGGTAACTTTTTTGAAAGCTGAGGTGGTTATAATAAATTTAATATCATTTAAGATACTAATTTAGAAAAACCACTTTCAAATTAAAGTAGTTGGAATCCCAGACTTTCGGTTTCAACATTTTAGAGTCTTATACGTCGAAGTCCTTTTATTGTACGAAAGCTACCAATTTTTTCTTGGCAACACTGACGAGGTACGTTTCGATATTGCTTTGTTGTACTCGTTTTGTATACATGTACTACAGTAAATTATTGCGTTATGTTATATTTTTATTTATTATAGTACCTATTCCGCGTTCGATTAATCCACTTCACAACCGGCCAGGTCAAACAAACACACAAATAAACTAAACTCTGCACTACCCTAGTCTGCACCACCTGCCAAAAGCGTAACTTTCACATGTTTCATTAGTGTACATTTTAGATTTTTTAACCGACTTCAAAAAGGAGGAGGTTACCAATTCGGATGTTTATATATTTTTTAATGTATATTCGCGCATAAATCTGTCATATATTTTGTAAAATTCTTTTTTTGTTTTCTTTTTTTTGAAAAACTTTTTATATGTCAGAATCACGTCGATGTGTGTTTATTTTTTCATTAATATTGATAAAGTTTTGCGTATGGCCGCAACTCACTTGATCTGTGATGATGCGGCCTAAGGTGGAGCACGCTTGCCTAGGATAAACCGGTGGACCGGGTTTTATGTTTTCAAATTGAAAAAGCAATACATATTGATTTTATAATAAAATTACCCTTAATTTACCCGGAGATAGTTCGACCAATCTATATTACTATACTCTATGGGTTCGACTTTTAATCAGTACCTAACTTGCTTGACAGCAGAAATTAGCAAAAAAATGGTAGTGAGGTGGTGTAAGAATAAACAAAATTGAATGAACAATAATGTAAGAACTTTTTTGCTAGCATTTTATTTGAATTTTAATAACTTTTCTTAGAAACACGATATACACTATTATATGTTTGTACACACACACATCACACCCATCTATATAATTATTATTTACTCTATGACTAGGAAGTAAAAAAAGTAATAAAAAGTAAAATGATAGTATTTTTATTCGGCGCCCCCGGGCGACCGCCCAGGTCGCCCCGGGCGCCCGGTACTACAGGGCACCGCGTGTGCCAGTCAACTTAACCATTTAATTTGAATAGTACCAATTTTTATCGATCTAAAGGAAAATTAGACTCATTTATCTCGTAGGAGTGAGTATGATGTATTCTACGTCTTACAAACGGGACCTGTTATTTTATCGCTTAACGACAAGCGACAAAATGGTCGTGACGGCGGAGGGTGGACGACGCCTTCTTCCAGCGCCTGGGAAATGGGTTCTGGAGCGGCAGCCTCGGGGACGTCTGTCGCCCCCGATCGTCTATCGTTCCGAGATTTCCCCCGAAGTAGAAACACATGGAGGCCCTAATTTCACTGAACTCGTCCAATCGTCGCTTAGGGTTATTTTTTAAAGAGGTTGTCTTCCTCGTCGCGACCATCCTGTCCACTCTTCGTCCAGTCGTCCTACCCTCGTATCGTATCGTATCGTATCGTATCGTATCGGACGTATCGTGACGTATCGTATCGTATCGGTCGTATCGAGTCGTGTCGTGTCGTGTCGTATCGTATCGTATCCTATCGTGTCGTGACGTATCGTATCGTATCGTATCGTGTCGTGTCGTGTCGTGTCATGTCGTCGTATCGTATCGTGTCGTGTCGGGACGTATCGTACCGTACCGTACCGTGTCGTGTCGTGTCGTGTCGTATTATATCGTATCGTATCGTATCGTGTCATATCGTGACGTATCGTATCGTATCGGTCGTATGGAGTCGTGTCGTGTCGTGTCGTATAGTATCCTATTGTATCGTGACGTATCGTATCGTATCGTATCGTGTCGTGTCGTATCGTATCGTGACTAATCGTGTCGTATCGTATCGTATTATGTCGTATCGTGTCGTGTCATGTCATGTCGTCGCGTCGCGTCGTATCGTATCGTATCATATCGTATCGTATCGTATCGTATCGTATCGTATCGTCCTGTCCTGTTCTGTCCTGGTCCCGAGATTCCCCCGAAGTGGCTTTCGTGGCCCGAAGAGGCCCTCATTTCACTGAACTCGTCCATTGCGTTGGTTGACGCAGGTCGGCGGTGGTCTACTACGCTTGTCCCCCCAGATACGACAAGGCAGCCCTCAGAATAGGGGCGGGATTCCCCCCGAAGGGGACCCGTCTGAGGAATATTTCCAATAGTCTGCTTTCCCTGATCCCCCTCAAGCGCTAGCGACCGGATCCCCTTCGGCCACTCATCCCTTCCAAAACCTTCAGGTATTTCCATGAAAATGGTTTCTTTTAAGTCACCGTTTAGAAAGGCTGTTTTTACGTCCATGTGGGGGTCCACATACGACACGACATGGAGACATGGTCCCATGGGTCCACCATCACCATGGGACCATGTCTCCATGTCGTATTCCACAGCCAAAGCTAATTACATTCTTATGGTTTCGTATCTCACTACAGGTGAAAAAGTTTCAAAATAATCCACTCCATACTTTTGTGTACAAATCCTTTTGCCACTAGACGTGCTTTGTATTGTAATATTTCACCATTATGCCCTTTTTTCTTCTTAAATATCCATTTGGTCTTTATTTGCTTTGCACCTTTCGGCAAATCGGTAAAGCACTTATTGTCCAAAAAGGACTGATACTCGTCTTTCATAGCAGCTCGCCACTGCCTGGCTTCAGGATTATTCAACGCTTCTTCAACTGTTCTTGGATCATCACTGCCACACGCTTGCCCCGTGAAGAAACTACACAAGAAGGAGTTCTCATCTGCTTCCACGTATTCA
The DNA here is from genome assembly GCA_947361185.1 of Charanyca ferruginea. Classification (NCBI taxonomy): domain Eukaryota; kingdom Metazoa; phylum Arthropoda; class Insecta; order Lepidoptera; family Noctuidae; genus Charanyca; species Charanyca ferruginea. The sequence continues at coordinate 9,947,858 of OX376082.1, read as the reverse complement.
GCTCTTGAGTCATCTGTCTCAAATGAAACATCTGGAACATAAGTAGCATCTGACTGATGATCTGTGACCGAGCTACTGGTCGTAGCCTCGCTATCATTAGCATCATCAGTAGTCACAGAAGTTTGTTCTGACTCTGTTCTATTCTCGGATACACAAGGAGTCTTAAGTTCTATAACCATATCTGATTCTACTTTAGATGCTTCAGATCGTTGTCGTTGTCGTTGTTCGTTTCAGATGCTTGAGGAATTGATTCGTATCGTACCGTACCGTACCGTATCGTATCGTATCGTATCGTATCGTCCCGTCCCGCCCCGTCCCGTCTCCCGTCCCGTCCCGTCCCGTCCCGTCACGTCCCGTCACGTCCCGTCCCGTCCCGTCCCATCCCGTCCCGTCCCGTCCAGTCCCGTCCCCCGTCCCGTCCCGTCCCGGTAGTGGGGAAGCCCCCAAGCCCCCTAGGTAGAGCGGTAGTATTCTAAAAAAGTCTACGTTACAGCAAATTTTACTCCAAAAATGTTTAACACACGGGTATCTTAATCTTGTTGTTAATTTAATATCTGGGTTCCTATGTAACATATAAACATTTTTTTTTGAGAAACTATTTCAGTAAACACGTCCGAAAATCAGGTTTTTGCACAATTTTACACAATCAAATCAATCAAATCAAATCAATTTATTTATTGCTGAACATAAGTTTAGATAAATACATTTGATGATGTTGAATAAATGCGCAGTTCATTATGTTCTAACAAGAAGAGATAAAAATTAAATTAAATACATTCAATAGATCAGAAATTTCAAAAAGAAACAAAAAAAAAATAATTAAAATAACATTTGATTAATACAAATTGGCCAAATATAATCGTGTCATAAAAAAATATTGAGGTCTAAATTACACAATGTGAGCGAAATGATGCAGATGTCAAATAAATTAGATATCAGAGTACTAGCTGTTGCCCGCGACTTCGTCCGCGTGGTTATGAAGATATGAAGTGGTATCTTCAAGGCACGAGTGAACCGGTTTATTCTAGGCAAGCGTGCTCCACCTTAGGCCGCATCATCACTTAAGATCAGGTGAGTTGCGGTCAAACGCAAGCCTATAACAATATAAAAAAAAAGTAAAAATATTGAACGTAAAATATTTTTATATTTCAGTCAACAGAAAAGGCCTAAGTATTTTAAGGCACCAATTAAAAAAAAAATAGATGTTGTTATTTACGTAAACCCTACAACCTATCTATACACCACATTTATGGTTTAATTTTCAGGCTGCAGTTTATTTCAATTCATTATAATGTTTAAAGAGATGGCATTTGTGATTATGAAACAGTGGTCTTCTTCGTTTCGAATCGATGTTTGTGTTCGTTTTTTTTTGTGATAGACTCATATCCGTGGTTAGACTGCTTGGACCCAGTAGGAGCTGCATTAATCGCAGCAATAGTGGCGTTTTTAATATCCTCTAAGGTGCAGGTGACGGGTCACTTTGGCCACTGTAGTAAGTGGGCCATTGTCTGGTCAGGAGCACCGCACTCACACTGGGTATCAATGGGATCTATAATCCCCCATTTTGTTAGTTTGTGTTTACAGCGGCCTTTTTGGGAGCACACTCTATTGACTGCTTTCGATTTAGGCCACTGCAAATCACTTCCGAGTGCCAAGTGTTCCTGGGTTGAAAGAAGTTCAGTGGCGGTGGGTGATATTCCCACAACTTACGTCTGACCGTACGTGGTCGGTCCTGGATGGCCTGTGTGCTGCGGGGAAAACTTTTCCGACTCTTAAGTCTACTCGAAACTGTTTAAATGTGAGCATTCTAAAATTAAATTTATAGTTTTACAGAAAACGATGGTCAATGTGGGATAAACAAAGATGTATAAAATATTGTCTGGAATTTGGTAATTAATATGGTAATATGTGAATACCAGGTTCTACGTATTATAAGATACTTTTAACTACAAAAAAGCGTCACAGTAGTACCCAGAGGAAAAACAAAGAAATATTTATTACGAATGTTATAACAAAAAATATTGATACCTTAATTCGTCTGAATTTCATTAAGTTGTATTTTCTATTTGTTGTATTAAGTATAAGTCATCAATAAATGTTTGTTGAACACATAGAGTTAGATTATATTCCCTTAAACTGGCCCTGTCGTAAAATCTACTAGGTTTCTACGTGACATCACTTAACTAAATTCTATCTCTTTACCAATTTACAAATGCAAAAAGCCAAGGATTTATATATATAATCTTGCGAGAGCAAGTTCAGGGTGTCACAAAATTCGCAAATGTCTCCTACTCATAAACTCTAGACTTGCTAAATTTCAGGTCGATAGTTCAAAAATTGATCAAAACTTTCATACGAAGTTGCGAGAACCATTAGACTTCCTTAATCCATCCCTGTCGTAAAATCCGTTGTAAGCGGACGTCTACTACTAATTACCTACCTCTCTGCCGATAATCAAGTTTGTAATGCAAAAAATGAAGGACTTTCATACAAACTTGCGAGACCCATTAGACCTGCTTAATCCGGCCCTGTAGCAAAATCCGTTCGTAGCGGACGTCTACTAACTATGTACTACCTCTCTGCCAAATTTCATCTTAATATGTCAAGCGGTTTTCGATATTTCGTGATGAGTGACTGAATGACCTTTCGCTTTTATATATATAGATTTTATATTTGCATACAGTATAATATTATTATACTGTATGCAAATATACTTTTATTTTATTACACATACGTACACAACAAATGTTGAAACTCCAAACCCAAATATGTTTGAAAAGAAGAAAACACATTAAGGAACCTTAGCTATATATTTATAAAACCTCTCTGTAAACTATATTTGTAGTTTTGCCGTTAGTCAAAATGTACAGAAAGTCAGGACTGGTGACGCGAGACTCCGCGAGAGCAAGCGACGTATAGTTGGCCGTAGGCAAAGCAGTTGGTCCTGAGATCGACAACCGCAGCCTTCAGTGTGACAAACACCGACCGACCAGAGACTTGTTTACAGTCATGCCAAAGCACACGCTCACAGGGAATTGCGCACGCTTGAATTGGAAGGGGTAATTGTGGGGAATCAGTGGTATACTTGGTATAAACACTCTCACCAACGCCACAACCTGTTAATTTCAGCTTCAATGATATTTCTCTGCAGACAGACGACTTCGAGCCGATTTCTGTTACACAAAATAATAGGTACACCGACCTTCAGCTGGATGATGTGCGCTAGAAGTCCACTTGCCGTAAGCGAATTCTATTCTAAATTCTACGGCGTAACGTGTGGCGTCATCTTGCTCGACTACAGTGTTCATTGAGATGTATACTACTTCTCTCCCTTCAATTTGAGAGAAACAAAATGCTTTTATTGATCGCTGCAGCTTGATCAATTTTGGGTGTTGTAATAGCCTGTTCACACACCCAAAATCTGTTAATGCGGTATTTGACTGGTGTCGCTGTACAAAACATGAATCAGTTGTTCTATTGTAGATACTACAATACCAAGAGTCTCTGTTAGATCCACCTGCCCTCTCTCCTCTGGTAGAGAGCTTTCACCAACTTTTAAATGAACATCGGAGAATTCTAGAACACGTGAATTGCCTCCAAGCTGAGCACGCATATGGTGGTCAAGCGGGATTTATAAACTCGTGACCGTTGATCGTTTCAACGATACATTTACCTCGTCAGCCCTAGTTCCTCGCGTCACCACAGGCAGCGTCTGCCGGAAATCGCCACTAAACAGAACTGTGACCCTACCCATCATGTCTTGGTTTGAACACGCTGACGTGGTTATTTACGATAGTACTCATTGCACCTGGATCGTAATTGGTTTCGGCAGTGTATTCCACGATTTTAATGTGCCAATGATTGCGGGGCCGGTAACCCAAACTTGACCACAGGAATGACGCCGATGTAAACGACGACGTTTTGAAGAGAAGTAAGAATTGTTAAGAATACGTTTCTCATTGTAGTCAATGCCACCTTTAGTAGTTGATCTCAAAACTCGCAAGAAGTCTTCGGACAGATAATGCCGATATTTCTCCTACAAAAGTACTGGGTTTGCAATTCCACAAAACAAACAAATGTCTCTGACGATTGGGAATTTTCGAAAAGTTTTGAAAGTGTTTCTTTTCGCCACACTATTTTTATAATCGTTTAATTTAATGTATTAACAATTATATGTAATTCTTCTGCAGTATCATGTAATAATCACAGAGTAATAATTATAATATGTGCGTTATTATTCTAAGTTAATAATATGGTAATAATATTTATTTTGAGTTTTTTCAAACATGACATGTGTCAAAATAAAATGTATTTAAATTAAAAGCACTAAGGAGTATTGATATCAACTTCGATGCAAATCACCCTCAAAATAACTTTCTACCCATTTTTAACTCCGCTATGTGGTGAATTTCAATAAAATACGAAACCCATCTTCCATCAATTCTGTTAAAGAATGTTTATGCGAAATTTGAAGTAGATTGGACCAAGGAATCACGTTGTCCCATACAAACTTTGCCCCCGTTTTTCACACGCTTAGGGGTAGAATTTCGGAAAATCCTTTCTTAGTGGATGCCTACGTCATACAAATTCAAGTTTCTGAAACCTGAAACTTCAAGTTTCAGGTCTCTACGATCAGCGGTTTAGGCTGTGCGTTGATACATCAGTCAGTCACCTTTGCCTTTTATATATATAGATTAGTTTAACATCCTAAGTTCTTGTCTGACATGTACTCATTTATAGAGTAATACTTACGCCTTATTTATTAGCAAGTGTTGTAATTGTTTTTTTTTTATTGAAATTGTTGCAGTCTGGTACCTGATGCTTTCGGTATTCTATTGTAGATTTTAGGTGCCATACCTAAGAAATTCTTACTGAATATCGCTTATTTGTGTTGTCTACTAACTATTTTATTTTTGTGTCGCGCTAGAAAAAATGTCTCAAACAAGTGAGGATTTTTTTTACAAACAGAACTACCTCATATATATATAGGCATGACACTGTTAATATGCGGATTTTCAGAATTTACAATTCCGCAAATTATCGCCCTAACGCATCTTTTTTGGGCTATAAATACAATCTCCGTGTTTGTGGAGTTGCCCCAATATATTATGCTGTAACGTAATGTAGAAGTTACGTATGCAATGCTGTGATTAATGTTTTTGGACTGACTTCTTTTGCGAGATTGCGTAAAGCATAAGCATGCTGACTCAGGCGATTACATACACTGTCAGTGTGAGTTTTCCACGACATGTCTCTGTCCATCTCTATTCCTAAAAATTTTGTAGATGTCGTTTCTGGATTTTTTTTGTTTCCATATGTTACGTCAGGTTTTTGGAAACCTACATTGAAAAAGTAAAAAAAGAAAAACAGTTTGTTACAAACCTTGCACATGTAATGGATATTCTAAAATACAAGGCTTTTTAAAAAGCACGTATTTCCTAGAACAAGTTTTGTGAAATCTCCGCGCGCCAATTTTCATGCGATGTTATGATGTGTTGTGTTGTGTTTCACTCGTTTGTTTTCGAACATTGCGTTGGCGAAACAAAAAAATTTCAATCACCGATGGGGAAGGCATCTCTTAATGGTTAAAACATGGTAAATCATATTGTGATGTTTGTGGTTACCTATCATAAGGTCGAAAAATATTTGACCGAATTTCATTTCACCTAAAACTTTGCAACTTTTCTCGTTTCGTATTTTTTTACTTCATCGAAGTCACGTCTGCCACTGTATCAGTTGACCTATTATCAATTCGCTTTTTTTGGTTGCACCGACGTTTCATTTGGTCGAAAAACTTTTTACCGAAGTTACATAAATTATAATTATCATTGCCTTGTTTTGTAAATTTTATAATATTATAATATAGTTAGTATTTTGAATTCAACCGACAGTTCAGTTATTAATGTACGACGTATGCAAACAAACCATGGTTTACTTAAATTGCAATTATCATTGTCTTGTTTTGTAAAAAATTTGTACGCCTTGCCAGGTAAAACATGTACGGACTTCATATACCTTTTTTAAGATTTTGCATGCTTTAATTTGTGTGTAATCCCATGTTATGACAAATAAATTATCTTTATCTTTATCTTTACACTTAGCCGAAATAATATTTGTTCGAACATTCGTTATACCACTGTTTTAATTACCATATTTCACCAAACGCCTAGAAGTAAATATGTCGTTAAAGAAACGAAAAATCAAAAACTTCTGAAAATCTGAAAATTAAGGACAATTTGAATGAAATTAAATATTTGAAAGAGTTTTCAAAACTAATGTATTTATTACAATGGCGATATAGAGAGCTAATTTCAGATTAGTTTCCTACTATTTTGTTTCATTAATTATTTAAATGTAATAGCATTTAATAAAACAGGTGGTCCCCGTAAGAAGCTTGCAAACAAAGATTCTTGCTTCAAGCATGCAGCATGCAAGCAGGCATGCAGCATGCAAACAAGCATACAGCATGCAAGCGAGCATGCAGCGTGCAAACAAGCATGAAACATGCAAGCAGGCATGCCACATGCACAAGCATTGTTTCTGTCACGGCTCCGGCGCTGCGGGGTCTGGGCGGCCCCACGCGAGCTTATCGTCGCAGATGGTTTTAGGGCCAAAACACATAACCGCGTTGCGACATCGCAACGCTAAAATCGGCAGTTTGCGTTACGGCGTTGCGGCATCGCGAAAAAGAGCGTTTTATTGTTGTATGGTAGGGTAACCAGTTCCTCGTGATTTTTTATTGTGGATAGACGTGTCTCCGCCCTGGATCGTAGTAAGAAACTTATGGCTTATTTGTTTATTATTAGAAACTTATTGCTTATTTCAGGAGAAAAGACTACACTACTTACCCAGTTTTGATTTTTCGGTAGCATCTTTTTCGTTGTAATTTTTTTGAATGATTTCACAAATGATTTTCCATGCCTCTTGTTTTATAAACTTGTCTTTATAAGTTTCGTCACTAGAATCCCACAAACAAGGGCGTTCCTGAACCAAAAATATAAATAAATCGATGTCAACGTCAGGCATTTTAATTTTAAAACTGCTTCCGGGTTGACGCGTGTTGTTTGCAAGAGTGATAGAAACAAACTGAATCATTGTCAACAAGTATGACGTCATAACGCTGTAATTTGCGAAACGGTGCGGCGCCGCGCCGATAAAATCGGCTCTGACGCCGTTGCCAATTTTAGCGGCGCGGCGCCGCAACGCGGTTATGTGTTTCGGCCCTTAACGCTCACCACCGCAGCTTCAGCTTGCTGGCCGGCTCCGCCTGCTCCTCAGCTCGCGGGCCGCCCCACCCCTCCACGCCTACGCGTTCTTAAATTATACTCTAGGGGTAGGGCAGACAAGACTGCGTGACGTCGGTTTTGCAGCGATTCATTTCTGTCACTAAATTTTGTAACATATTGACTTTTTATGACACTATTTTAATTTAATGTTGAAAATGCTACTAAGTAACCGGCTATATATTTGTGATCAAATAATATTCCGTAAAATGTTGTTGAAAATATGGCAAATAAATCATTTGGCAAATGAAAATAGTTCAAAAGAGACTTCGGTAAATAGGAAAAAGTAATTTTGTAAATCGGAGAAACATAATTCGGTTAAATAATACCTATTGCACATGATACTTCGATGATCTAAAAATATGTCAAAAAATGCATATAGCAAAAAAGACGTCGGTCAATAGTTTTCGGAAGTGAAATTCGGACAAAAATAATTCGGAAAAGTGATCGGTTCCCGGTGTTTGTAGTTTTCTATTAATTTTATTAAAGATTATCTGACCCCACAGCCGTTGTCCTGTCAATTGATTTTTCAATTTTATCACCGTATAAGCCTTCCCTGGACTTCCACAAATATTTCAAGACCAAAATTAGCCAAATCGGTCTAGCCGTTCTGGAGTTTTAGCGAGACTAACGAACAACGATTCATTTTTATTATATAGATTAAAGATATGGTGGAAATTCAAACTAAGTTTTTTTAATTGTAATGAAATAAGTATACATAAAAGGGCGCTAAAGGCATGAAGGCCGGCCCTGAGAGTAGGTATAGGTAGCTATATTCTTTGTACCAGTACGTAACGTAGGTACTGCGCCGCAGCCATAGAGCAACGCGGACAAAGGTGTAATAAAGTGTAAAATACCACGTTTACACTCTGTGCCCTGTTGGGCAGGGAAGTGGGCAGCGCGAGAATGTAAATAGGTCACTCGCGCTGCCACTGTTCATGCCGCTGCCATTGCGCGGCGTAATCGAAATGGCTGTAAAGGCATGCGAACGTTTGAATACATACCCCAAAACGTCATACTTTTTGAATATAGTCAATCGGCATTTATCTGTTTCGACATTATTCCGTTAGAAATAACACTCAACGGTAATAATACTTATAATATTATAGGAGTCCTTAAATATGTACCTCCGAGCTTAATTTGTAACAATGATGCAATTGGGCACTATAAAGCGCATTCATATAGGGGTGATGTGCTATGACGATTTGAAGCCTAGATTAAATAGAAGTCCAGAAATGGTGATTGCCCATTGTATTATTTATGGTCAAATGTTATAAAATTGATTAAATCATGCTATGAATTATTTATTCGAGTTTTGTTTTACTATCTGACAAGAACATAAGACGCACATTTGTTTGGTATTTGGTTGATCAAAATAGGTTGATTGGTTTAGAATTAACCCGCCATTCTGAAGTCAGGGTGGCGGCTCACGTGCGTTGTACAATATCAGAGCTTGTATAACATTTAAGAAGTTTTTAAATAGTGTTCCTTTATGTACGATGATGATGATGTATGATGTTAAATTTGAAAAAAGTTAATTGAATTAAAATGCACCCGCCGACCTTATATCAGAACGGCGGCTCACTTTAAAAGGATGTTTACTACGTATACAGACACGTACATTTATATTTATTTTAGTACCTACATTAACGTACATTTTACGTACATTTGTATAATTTATTTTTTATTTATTTGGAAGTCATACACCCGCCATTCTGACGGATACTCCCTATCTTCCTACTTACCTGCCTATCTACCTACCCTACATACCCTACCTACCCTAAATTTTTCTTTCATATTCTGCTTTTATTATTGTAATGCTGGCACTTCACATGGCGTATTTGTGCAAATATTCGCCTTAATTAAACAATACAAAATGTAACCATTAGCAACTACAATAAAGTCGATTTTGTATTATCCAAATAAGGCGAATATTTGCACAAATACGCCATGTAAAGTGCCAGCATTACAATAATAAACACAACAAAAAAAGAATTAGCGAAATTGATCTAGCCGTTCACGCGTGGTGCCTTTCCCTTTACATTGTTCTATTGCGATGAATTTCTTTCATCCACCATCTTCTTTACCGACGGCGTCTTTTGATTTTTTTTTAAACACAATATAGTTGTATATACTGAGCAGACATGATGCTGTCGCCGCAACAACCTGGACGTCATCCATTGTTGTGAGTCGTTCAATAAAGAATGAAGGCTGAGTGTTAACACTCACTCGCTTCGGTACTCGCGCAGAAGTATTAACCCCTCATTTACACTCAGCCCCTGCCACTGCTCCTGCCGCTGCCGGAAATATTGCCCTAAATACTTTTGCGCGAGTACCGAAGCGAGTGAGTGTTCACACTCAGCCTTCATACTTCTTTAGTTAACGACTCGCAACAATGGATGACGTCGAGGTTGTTGCGGCGACAGCATCATGTCTGCTCAGTATATACGACTTATATGTTTAAAAAAAAAACAAAAGACGCAATTGTCAAAGAAGATGGTAGATGAAGGAAGGACCTACTCTACATACCCTACCTACCCTGCATACCGCAGGGTAGGTAGGGTATGTAGAGTAGGTAGACTAGGTAGACTAGGTAGGGTATGGTATATAGGGAGATAAAATCAACGAAATTAGGTAATGATTAAGTAGTAATATTAAAAAAAAAAAAAAAAAAAAAAAAAATCAAAATTAAATTAATTAATTGGTTAATTCATTATCAATTCACGACATCATTCGTCGTGCTCTCGTCGCCGTCGGCGTTCCAGCAGTTTTGGAGCCCAACGGCTTGGCTCGCAACGATGGCAAGAGACCGAACGGCATGTCATTATTTCCTTGGAAGTTGGGTAGGCCTTTAGTGTGGGACGCTACGTGCGTCGATACTCTTGCGCCATCCCATCTTCCTAGCTCAGCGTGCTGTGCTGGTGCTGCTGCTGCGGCTGCAGAAAACGGCGAAAGTATAGTCCACCTTGGTGATAACCTTATTTTCGAGCCGTTTGGGGTTGAAACCCTCGGGTCGTGGGGTCCGAGTGCTCATCTCCTTTATTAAGGAAATTTCCAAAAGGTTAGTTGACACTTCTCGTGATCCAAGAGCTGGTTTTTACTTTGGGCAGAGGTTAAGCATTGCCATCCAACGGGGCAATGCAGTCAGTCTCTTGGGCACATTCCCAAATGACGGCGATGTGGAGGAATTTTTTGATGCCTTATTATATTAGTTTATTTTTGGTTAAATAGTTATAGGTTTTTCTTTTTTTAATTGTACGTGTAAATTTTTGTTTTTTAACTTAGTATTTAGGGTAGGTAGATAGGCAGGTAAGTACGATAGGGACAGGACAACGTCTATCCGGCCAGCTAGAATTAAAACAAAAACTCTTTGGAATTAACCACTGAGTTATTATCACTACGGAATTAACTCATTTTAACAATGATTATTTTTAAAGTAATAACGACTAATTATTAAAGGAAATAAAACCTAACACAATACAAAACACGTTACTTCGTGTTCAGCGATAAGTAAACGTGGTATTATTAGGGCAATATTTCCGGCAGCGGCAGGAGCAGTGGCAGGGGCTGAGTGTAAATGAGGGGTAAGACAGTAAGTACCTACCTAGTAAGTAGTAAGACAAGGACCACCGACCGCACGCGCTCCGGGACGCGTGCGGCCGATGTTCCGCGTTGCTTTATGGCCGCAGCAGATAGGTAACGCAAGAGATGGCAGGACAACCAAATCAAACAACCACCATTGCATGCACCCAAATAGCTGAGAGGTTGGAAATCGAGGTTCGGGTGGAGGGAGGCTTTTGCGCTGCAGTCGGACGACGGAGGCTAACATGAATTTTTCAGAATCATTAAAATAGGTATTATGATGTGAGTAGCTATGAGTAGGGTAGGTACCTAACTACTGTAAGAGCTCAACTTGCTGGGCTCTTACTGTACCGGGATGAGGTATAATTAACTACGTTTCTTAAAGGACATTGGAGGGATCAGGGATACTTCAATCAAAGATGAACTCATAAGGTAGGTACTGTAATAATCACTCTATTATAGAATAACATGCCTGCATTGACTGCCTCTGACGGCTTTACAATGTGTTCGTAATATTATAATAAAAAAATTATTTAAAAAAACAAAAAACCCGACTGCGTGAAAAATTGTTAAACTCAAAAGATAGAAATAAGTGAAAACTTAAATATTTTTTTGGTTTTGAATCATCGTGGTTGACAGTGTTCACAAAGGCAGTCGGAGGCATCAAAAATGTACAATATGTTTCAAATCCGTTGAAAGTGTCTAAACTTTAACTTGATGCCTCCGACTGCCTTTGTGAACACTGTCAACCACGATGATTCAAAACCAAAAAAATATTTAAGTTTTCACTTATTTCTATCTTTTGAGTTTAACAATTTTTCACGCAGTCGGGTTTTTTGTTTTTTTAAATAATTTTTTTATTTTAATATTTTTAGTTTTCGCAGTGATTCAATTTAGAATTTAGAAAACTATACGTCGAGTCTCTTTACGTTGAGCCGAGAAGCTTGCCTCGCTTCTATTATTCCTACGTCGAGTCTACAACTTCTGTCCCGTTTTTACTCCCTTAACGTCGAGTTTCTGTACCCGCTTTTCCGTGCACTAGCTATCGGAGGGCTAGGCGGTGCAGTGCACCAGGTCCCCAAGCTTAGCGGGCCCCTCAGCCCCATACCTTGAACTAACCTAAACCTTAAACCGACTGAACTTTTTATTATTTATTTATATTTTTTCTCCTCCATGTTGTTATGTATTGTCCTACTAGTGTTGTTGGTGGGTGGTGCACAGATATTGGTGTAGCACCAAAAGGTTTAATTATACATTAGTCGCATTTTTGCTTCCAATGCTTCCTTTAATTCTTCCGCTGATGCAAGTTTTAGTTCAATAACCGACATCCTTGGTGACTTTGTGCGTCGGTGCTTCAGTCAATAGAAATACCATTTGTTTAATGTCTGCCATAACAATGTAAGACACCTTTTCTAATGCCAACGTTCACGCCCGTTCTGATTTGTAAGAGTTGGTATAAACCTCAATCTTCTTTCTACCATCTACCCCACTTCCCGGTTTCGTTTTTATCCGTCGCGATAGAATTGGAAAGAAGGAGGTTGTGTTGCTATTTAATTATCGTCGTAGTGATTTTCCTTTAAAAAACATTGCCTCTTCTTCTTCACTTTACGGTGCCTCCCCTGAGTAGGTACCTATTTCCAACACAAGAGAGGGACAGGTCGTTAGGATTAAGTCGAGCCACGTGTCATGCCCTAAGATATTAAAACGAGTAGGTTGCAGAGGAAGAACATAAGAGACTAACAGACTCGATGATATGTAAGAGTTCTCGGGAACGACAGGTTGGCTGCCCAAGGTCTGTGTTGAAATCGCCCATGAAGACGCAATGTGCATACACTGACCCTACTGATTCTTAAAGTTGCGAAAGTAGTCAATGGCGGGCGGACATTAATAGACAACACCAAGTAGGGTTTGAACACCTTTGATATGGATAATATCATCCAAAGATAATATCATCATATCAAAGAATATGAAAAACCAACCTCTTCCTTCTAGTGAAGATAATACTTCTGAACCTCTCGGAACCTCTTCAAAGCTGCAAGAAATCGCTAAACTGCCATATTCTCGAAAACCTTTCTTCTTTTTCTCCTACTGATATCATCATAGTAAGTAAATTATAGTGCAGAGAAACGTTAAAAAACAAATCATAAAACAATTTTTTAATGATACTGGTTTTTAATTTATATCCTGACTGTACTTATTATATAAACTCGACGTAACGGAATTAGATAGCGTAAAATAGCAATATTTTGCAAGAGCAATAGACTCTCAGACTCGACGTAAAGGAACTCAACTTAAAGGGAATCAACCTTAATTACCCGACTGCGCCAGAAGGAGGGTTATGTTTTTATTTGTTGTTTTTTAGCATTTCTGATTCCAAATTACATTTAAACAAATAGTTGTATATATATTAGTAAGGTATTTATAAAACCTACCCTACTCGATAGGTTTAAAGATTATTTTTTTTGAAAACACTAATATGTCGCCAAAAATCGGCCAGTTTAATTTTAATAATTTTGATGTACCCAGTGTCACTCACACAATTAAGACGATTGAAACGACACCTTTCAAGCTAAAAACTCTCAGACTCAACGTAAAGGAACTCAACTTAAAGGGAACGAACCTTAATTTATTTGTTGTTTTTTAGCATTTCTCATTCCAAATTACATTTAAACATATAAGTTATTTATATATTTGTAAGCTATTTATAAAACCCTTTATTTTGATACCCCACTCGATAGGTTTTGAGGAAAAATATTTTTATTTTAAACACTAATATGTCGCCAAAAATCGGCCAGTGTATTTTTTCTAATTTTCATGTACCCAGTGTCACTCACACAATTAAGACGAATGAAACGACACCTCTCAAGTCAAAATCCATTAAGCCGTTTGAGCTACAGAGCGTGCCAAAGAAATTCACATACATACATACATACATACATACATACATACATACATACATACATACATACACCCGAAAAACATAACCCTCCTTCTGGCGCAGTCGGGTAAAAATAGGTAAGACTAACGTTCTAAATACTTACTTACAAAATATTTCTACTTAGGACGAATGCAGAGTGCTTAGACGAAGCCATAGGAATCGTAAATTCTACATCTATCGCCGCAGCCTTACCTACGTACTTTGTGATCTAACGTATTTAGTTCTTTTTGAGGCAGGAGTGGGAAATCCTCGTTGACGCCGACTGTCTCATGGTCATAATTAAAACAGTCTGGGCAGTGCCGAACCTTTCCGGCTAAAACCACACTCCTCGTGAGCCCCTACCACACAAGTTACGCAAAGATTTGGTTTAGGGCTGTGTTCTTCTTTATCTTTTTATGTTTGGTTTGTTTAAAACTAGCTTTAGCCCGCGACTTCGTCCGCCTGAATGTCGGTTATAGTGGATGCAGACGAAATCGCGGATTAAGTGACCTATGACCTTTAGTCCTCAGGGTTTAAGCTATTTTTATACCAAATTTCATCAAAATCGGTTCAACCGTTTCATCATGAAAGCACTGAAAGCGTAACAGACACAGTTACTTTCGCATTTATAATATTAATATGGATTTAAAAAAAAATAGCGTATTATATTGGGTGTGTCTCTCTCGAGGTGGCGTACACTACCTACTCATAACGTATGGCGTTGCAACCTTTACAGTAAGTACTATCGTGGACACACCCGCCTGACCACCACTAAGTTCATTTTTGCTTGCACTCAAAAGATGGAAGCGCTCTCTACCCCGCCCCGTTGACATCGCAGGCGCCGAGGGAAAAAAAATTTAACTGAGCAGGCGGAAAAGTCCGCGATAATACCTATAATTTCTCAAACTCAAAGGGTAGGTATGGCCTCGCCCGATTCAAACATAATAGCGACTGTGAAGTATCTACTGGCTGCGTAGTCCCCCCGATAGTATGACTTATCATATAAGTTCAGTTTTGATCAACATAAAATTCAACTTCAATTAATGTTTTCCAATAAAATTGTACAGGTAGACTCGTACTTAATAAAATTTTATTGCACACACGTTTGATGTAATTCTTTCCTTTTCCTTTGGACGTTATGAAGTGCTTCCTACTTTTATTTTTTAGCTTTTCTTCTGTAGGACGGATTTTTGATGGGGTAAGAACATTTTTGTTCAGATCTGGCTCTCTAGTGTGTTCATCTCCATAATGCGATTTTCTATTCTCCTTGTACCTGCTTATGTGGACTACTTCTCGTGGGGATATCTTCATAGATACCCCTCGATTCCTCCAACTTCAATGAGCAGGGCGAACGGTATTCGTTTGACGCATGATCCGCACCCCCTACTAGTAATGGACCGCCTTTAGCGGGCCCATTCACCATGTGCGGCCTGTTCTGCGACCGCACATTCGCCAGAGAGACGCGCACGGAACATCACCGATACAAATCATACAACCATCCCAAAAATCAATTTCGATCGATTTTTCTTTGAAAGCCACAGTGGGGGCGGTGGGTTTGAAATCGATTCGTATTGACGTCCTTCATCCACTTTTCGCCTATCTTGACCATTATAAGTAGCAGTGGAATTAACTTAATGAAATTGGGGTTTTCACCAGGCTTTGAAAAACGTCCATGCAGAAAGCTTTGCAGATCCAATTCCTGAAAAGGTACCTATATCAATTTTATATATTACTGTAAAGGCTAATTGATAAATCTAAGGTTTAACTAGTAAAATCTTAGCATGTAGGTAACTAAGGATTTTATAAAAAGATATACATAATTATGATTATACGGGATTTTACTGTTAAAGTTTGGTACATGAAAAGTATCTACCAATGACGGTTGATAAATATTGGGTAAAGCGGTTGGTCCCAACTTGCTGTCATTCGCAGATCTTTGGCAGTGGTTATGCTTAGTCAAAAGTCAGAAAGTCTGACAACCAGTCTTGGCATGGGGTATCGTATTACCCATAGTTAGGTACTATTAGGTTGTGGACATGACAGGCAGTCGCTTCCTGTAAAACACTGGTATTCAGCTGACTGCATCAGGTTAGTCTGGAAGCCGACCCTAACATAGTTGGGAACTTGGGAAAAGCCTAAGCAGATGATGAACATTTACCGACTATGATTTAGGACTGCACACATTTCCTCACCTAGTTATGATTACCTTCCTCGTGTGTCCATGATATCCAAGATAGATAGATAGATAGATAGATAGATAGTAAGATAAGTACCAGCTTCGATTGAATAAAAGCTTGTCTGTAGGGCGACCGTCCCGACCGTTCGTTTGTCGACCTCCACGACCCGAACTCTAAGGTCTTTGTACCAATGGCCCTGCGCCATTATCTAAACTCATCATCTGCCTAGCCTTTTCCCAACTATACGGGGTCGGCTTCCAGTCTGACCGGATGCAGCTAAATACCAGTGTTTTACATGGAGCGACTGCCTATCGGACCTCCACAACCCAGTTACTGCGTAACACGATACCCCTTGGTAAGACTGGTTGTCAGACTTTCTGGCTTCTGACTACCCATAACAACTGCCAAAGATCTACAAATGACAGCCGGGACCAACGACTTTACGTGCTTTCCGAGGCACGGACCGGATCCACAGACCGACCGCGGCTAGCGTAGCTTAACCACCTCTGACCGAACGATCTGTACCGCTTTAACTAAGCAACGAGCTCCTCGACATTATTATCTAAACTAATTATTATTATAAAGAGGAAAGAAAACTAAGTACTGGTCCGATTTTAAAACGTCTTTCACCATTAGAATGCTACATTATGGTATTGAGTAACGCTATATTTTGTAAAAAAAATAGAGATACTTGAGAAAATAAACGCGGACGGAGTCGCGGGCAAAGTGCTAGTAACTACATGTTATAATTATATACCGTGCTACGACTATAATGAGACACAATTAACCAAAGAGAATAAAATGGTTTTATAGTCTTTGCAATTAACCCTTTACAGGCTCCCCCGGAACTCGTTTTGTTTGTGGCTAAAGAATCAGCATTGTTGGGACCAGGGAATGATACCGACTTAGAAAAAGACTTTGACCGGAAGAAAATATTGAGAACAGGGGTAGGTACCTACCTGAGATATTATGTTTCTTAATAAATATGGAGTCGAGGTAACGAAAACCATCTCTGTGTATTGGAAAGTGTCCTTTAAAATGTATGAAGTTTAAAAAAAGTGCTAAGTTTTTTGAATAGTTTGTTACTTTGTTACAATAAGTTGTTAGAATGTTTACCAAATTATTTTGGTCTACGTAGTTAATTGCGGTTTGGTTAATAACTGGACTGTCACCTAACTCGTTCAATCCATCAATAACTGCTAAAAGGGCGTCGCCAAGGGGGGGCAGGGAAGGGCAGTTGCTCCCCCCTAGAAATTCCAAAAGCTTCAAAAATTCATACTTCCTCCATATATTATTATTAGCTCCCCCCCCCCCACAAAAAAAACAACCGCCTTCAAAAATTAAAAAGTGATTATAAATTTTAATAACTTTAGCACAGAACTCACATTGCTTTAGTTTCGGAAGTCGGTGGCAATACAAAACCACAGACAGAGCAAATTTAAGCCACCGCCCTTCCTTTGACACCGAATTTATCACTTATTAGTTTTTTAAGACGGTTGTTTTTTAATTTTTCAATACAGTTTGCATTAGTAAGTTTGTACGCACAATATCGAACGATTTACCACGTTTAATTAATTAATGAAAATTAATAAATGTTTTAGGATTACTGGAATGAAGTATGGAAAGAAGAAGTTACTGAAAAAAGTGCTTTGCGATCTGTTGCTACACCGGACAAAAACCTGGTGAGATGTCATAATCAGCAGTGCTATTCTGTTACAATCTCCCTCGGTGAACACCTACGTGACGTGAAGTGAGCTGTCATCCGATTGTAGTGCTTTGTAAATCCCTACCATCGAGACGGTTGACAGCTCACTTCACGTAGGTGTTCACCGAGGGAAATTGTAACAGAATAGACACACTGCTGATAAGTTGTGCACTCCCTCTTCCCTCACTCTCATAGTCTGGATGGACGCTAATGCAACATGACCTGTGACTTGTGAGAGATCAGGCGCAACTAGCGGCTTCTACATGCTTCTCGAGGCACGGAGATATTACACTGCAACTTTTAAACACCGGGCTGATACCTACTTAGAAATTTCTGGTCAGAGGATCCTCCGTTTTTCAATAGAGAATGACATAATGATCATACCTATAGAATACTTCAAAATCGGATTTCACCAAAGCTGACGGCGAGAAGTTTGTAAACCAATAGGCGATTTTGCGTTATACGCAGAAGCTTAAGAAAACAACGCAAGTCACAAATTGAAGGTTTGGTGCAGACATTTAGGGTAGGTGCACCACGCTTTGTTGGTTACCTCGGCAATTGAATATAAACTTTATCCTTATCCTATTGTAATAAAGTTGAAAATCTATCAAAGAAATTTGACAGATTGTTGTAGCTAATGTACTGGCCTCTGTAGGTATGTACCTACTAACAAAACTTATAAGTAAGAGGCGACTAAGGGACTTACCAGAGAATGGGCAGCAGCTTTCTCCGTGCCTTTGTAACAACCATACTGCGATCGCCAACCCGCCTGCCAAGCGTGGCGATTATGGCAAATTGGGGAGGCCTATGTCCAGCAGTGGACGTCTTTCGGCTGAAATGATGAACAAAACTTATTGTATGACTTTCTTTACAGGGAGCAATAAAAGTAAAAATTCAACCAGGCTCGGAATTTTACGATGTGGTGTCACGATTGAAGAAAATATCTCGGCGTTTGCTTTGTATCATAAATAAAAAATAGCTGAATAAAATATATTTTTTTGGACTTTTCTGTCTACTCTTGTTAAAATACAAAGAAGTAGGTAGAGGTAGACATTCAATCTCAATGGAGACTAGCCATAAATAAGCAGGAGATATTAGGTATCAATATACCATAATACACACACTTGTACAATAAAGTGTGTGCTCAAATTCAGGTACACTCATCCCCCCCCCCCCCGTTTACTCCTGGGGGGTGGGGTTGGGACAATCACAGTAGCATACAGACGGGGTCAGGGAGCGATCAGATGCAGGACAAACCGCTTTTCATGCTTTCCGAGGCATTTTTTTCATATATCCCTTTCCTATTCCTATAGGCTTGCAACTAACCTGATTTTAAGTGATGATGCGGCTACAGTATAAATATTAGTACTACGGGTACTACCGTACAGTAGCGACACGCTCCGCCTCCCTCCGAAACATTGTTCCTCACATCTTCCCGCGTCGAACGTGCTCTCTAAACTGCTTTTAATTCGAGCGGCGCGTAGATACGCACACACACGCACGTATTTGTAGGTACAGTCTGTTATTTTGGTAGTAGTGTAGGTAATTAAGGCGCTATACGCGACCAAAACCTTGCGATAGTCCGTTTTTCTTCGTTATTCAGGGGCTATTTATTCATTAACTAAGAGAAATATACTACATCTAAAAGCACAGTATTAATGTTCGATATCCTACTCGTATCATCACATTCCACGTTCTTATTCTTTGGGCAGTGAATTCTTCAGTCTGGCATGGGATTATTCCATCACCAAATTCCTGGTTGCTACTCAGGAATTTCTAATGGATAAAACCGAATACCTATCACTTGCTCGTCCTGGGAATCGAATCAGGAACAATCCTGCAACCCTGCAGTCGCGTTTGCACCTACACCTACGTACCTATTATTTAGCCTATAAGACAATACAATTCTACGATTTGAACTTATTCTAAGTAATCTATAAGGATGCAGAATGCCCGGATGCTAAATGCATGCAACCTTTACAGTACCTACCTTACTATGGTCATTCGATGGATGTACCCATCTATATAAGTAAGTACTAGCTTCTGCTTGCGATATAGGTATTATGCGTAGACTTCGGAACAAACTCTAATTATCCCACAGGAACACTAAATTGGATAAAAAATATCAATATCTAATTGTGTGCCAAATATTAGCTATCATTCATCATCCAAACAAAATCCTTGACAAAGTACAAACTGCAAAGCATTTATTTAGCCATTATTTATTGGGTCCGTTATAACGTCTATACGAATTTGATTCGGTATAGACCAAATCAATCTCGGGGCTGGTGGGACTTCTGGTTCGGCACACTTCAATATTTCAGGTTTTAGATGTGCCCGATCAATGTGGTCTAAGTACTCTGCCATAAGTCTCAACTCATCCCTTATGACACCGGTCGTAGCAATTCTGTGAGCTTCATACGTAAAATATATAGTTGACTGGAAATGTTCACACATGTGGTCAAGTATTTCTTTCAATTTTCTGCTATGTTCACTTGGTATCAATCTCCGTTGTATCAGTTTACGACACCTGTTTTTATAGGAAGGAACTGTTGTCGCACTTCCTCCAATTAAAGGTCTTCTTATATCACTACCCATTTTTAAAGCCATGTCAGAGAAATCTTGACTCCGAAGAAGTCCTTTTGCATTTTCTTGATATCTTTCAGCTAATTTGGATAGATCAGCAGCAAAAGACACGAGGCTGTAGTTTGCGTAATGTTGCCCCGAATCATTTTCATCATACTCACCTTTCGTTCTTATGGCATTTATAATGTCAAGTAAATGTGTTGAGCCGATTGCGAAATTCAAGTGCAGTAACGCGATCGTGGTTAACTAAAAATGGTTCTATTAATTAGTGAGTAATAAGGGACTACCACATTATTTTGTAAATTCCGCTGCTAGATTTTCAAAGCTATGCTTATCGTCCAGTATTGAAAATCTAACAGTGGAGTGGAAATTACTCAGACCTATGAAAAAGTACTTTTTATTGGTTTGAGGGAAATTATACATAGATATTAAAATAATAATAATTTAGCACGGTGTCAGAAAAATCAGAAAGTCGGTGGAAGTCGGTGTCAGAAAGTGATTTGGTTTTAAGAAAAACTTAACTCACACAATTTATTAGAAAAAGCAACTGAGTCATGACGTTTCCAATCAGAAGGTACCTATCGTATTCATGCATGTTATTGAGTAAAGCTGATTAAATCAACTTAATTATCAGTTGGAGAATAATATAGTTGGTACCTAACGATGTTCGGTGTTTGACGATACGGTTGGCTTAGTGGCAAAGCGATTGTCTGCAGCGCTGCGAGTCGCTGGTTCGATTATCGTACAGAACAAATATTCTTATGGCATACAGGTAGTTGTTATGGGTCTGATTGTTTGTATGTGTATATATTTGTAAAGGCACCAACGACGCAGGTGACAGGAGAAATTCCAAAGCAGGACAACGTGTTTATTAAAAAAAGCCGGACAAGTGCGAGTCAGACTCGCCCACCGAGGTAGGTTCGGTCACCAAAAGAGATAAGTATCCATGTCGCTGGGAGTAGTTGAAGTTTACTCAGAAATCGATGGGTGTTTATGAATAAAATAAAATACAATTACTTAATAGAGAATAAACAGTTCAATGATATAATTAAATTTCAATAAAAAGCCTCCATTGGTTTTTGGACGTACGGACGTACGTACGTTACAGGTTTGGTTCAAATGCTGCATCGTCATATTGCAAGGCAGGCATTTTGCTTCATAGTCAGAATAAGGTTTAGTTCAAATACTGTATAGACATATTGCAAGATAGGCATTGTGCTTCCTAGTCAATATAAGGTTTAGGCAATACTTGGCATAGACGTTTTGATTTCTAGTCGGCATAATCATAAAGGAAATGTATATTTAAGTAGAAGTATTTAAACCGACGCCTTGAAAATTCAAAAGTTTGATTGGAATAAATGCTTTGAATTTGAGTTGACTTTTAAGTTGTTAGGTACTTGTGAGCCATTGAATAATTTAACTGGAACTAGGTATTATTCATTAATTACTAGCTGACCCGACAGACGTTTTTCTGTCCCTATCTATCTACACTACCAAACTACCTACCCAAGGGCGTCGCCAGGACTCGCCCGCTGATGGCCTAGGGGGGGGCAAATTGATATTTGGTGGATAGGAAAAGTATGAATTTTAAATACAGTCAAAGGCACATGAACCTTTTGGAATCTCCAGGGGGGGGCAGCTGCCCCTACCGCCCCCCCTTGGCGACGCCCTTGTACATACCTACGTATCAAGGTAGATACGTAGGTAGGTAGTTTGGTGGTTTGGTTTGGTGCAGGGTAGGGTAGGTACCCTACCCTACACTACCTACCTACCTACCTACCCTACACTACTTACCTACCTAACCTACTCTACCTAACTACCTACCTAACTACCCTACCCTACCCTACACTACCTACCTACCCTACCTTTCTAAAATTTTCTTTTATACAAACCTCCTGACAATAACTAACACAAAAAAAAGAATTATACTAATAGTAATATAAAAAAGAATTTGGTCCAGACGTTAGGAAGTTATGCGCTTACATTTATCTACATTTTGGCGATTCATTTTTATATATATAGATAAGATATTCATTTGTTTGTTAGTTTTTCCAATAAAAGTTGTAGGACGGTCATCAGCGGATTGAGTCAATAAAACACTCATAAACCTCAATGGACTCAATTCGCTATATTACAGGAATAACAGCGGACCGAGGGCACTTCCCTTGGGTATGCCGTAATTTACAATTCTTTGAGGTAGGTACTTAGATTTTGATAAGTACTTACTTTACTTTAGTTTAACTTCTGTTATTGGAACGAAGTTCCTTATCGCGCGTTGCGAAAGGGGGCTAGATGGAAAAAATTAAGACCAAAAGTTGTAACGACACTTTTTGCTATAGTTGTAAGCCGTGCGGCGTGCGCGTGTTTCTCTGTCTCTCTCTCTCTCTCTCTCTCTCTCATAGAAAGCAAGCCAGTTATTTTCTTGATTGATTTGATTATAACTTAAAAAAAAAATTACAATTCCTTCACTAATTAATCGAAAGGAACCGTCGTTTCGTTCCATCCGGGTGTCCCTTGACACCTCTCAAGTTTTTTTTTTATTCGTTGTTTAGTTTTATTTATAAATAATACCGAATTAGTTCTAGTGCATTACCCCCAATGCCAATATTTTAATAATTACTGAGGGAAAGCAAAATCACAGAATAGTTTTAACAAGCTTTTAAATTCACGGAAGGCATTATAAAAATAAATAAATAATAAATAAATAAATTATCTAGGCCCGTACAATTAGTAACCATTAAGGCTAAGGCTTTGCAGAATACAGTAAAATGGTACATAAGAAGAATACGAAGATCTTCTTGAACCAAGACAAAATAATTTTACATGGCAAACGAAGAAGGAATTTATTTGATACAAATAGTAAGATATTAGAGAATGTGCAATTGGGCTTAAACTAGAAGAAACTCTTGTGTTACAAGCACTGGTTAATTCCATCACCCATGCTCGATGAGCATTTAAACTAATTAACCATTTGGCTTCGTCCAGATAAATTGATTTGGTTTAGGTCGTTTTATTTTCTCATAGCATTTAATGATATTTGGTATTATTATTTCTTGGCTTTCCACACTTAATCCTTCGGAACGCAAGATCATTTCTCTAATTTCATCAACAACCCTCCTTTCTCTTTGAATTCTTTTAACTTCCTTGTGAAGATATGATATGGCATGTTTGTTACCTTTAATTACAGATACGACGTAAGCTATTCTCTCGGCATGTTGTGATCCCAATATATTGGTTCTTATGTCTCTAGCCCTTTTCTCTTCTCGTTGTTGTAAATACAAATGTGTCTTCTTTCGTTTAGGTAGCCATCTAAGAAAATATTTATTTTCTGGGAACTGTATTTCATCATGTTTATTGATATATTTTAAATCTTCGAAATCATCATTTTCGTTTCTACTTTCTGATTCTGTATAATCCGTCTCATTATAGTTGGGGATAGTAATTTCGTTACTAACTCTGGGGTGTTCTTCAATTGGCAAAAAAATTACATCTTTGTCTCCCGATATTCGTTGTATGGCTTCTAATATGTCATTTATTATGACAACTGTCTCGTTTCGCGTGGCAACCTGAAAATATTAAACAATTTCATGTTATAGCTGAACAAAGTCAAATTAAGTCTTCTACATAGCTGGTGCATAGTTGAGTATGATCGATGAGGTCACAAATAAAACAATTTGGTAAACGTACTCGTAACATTAAAGCGCTTCAAACGCACAAGGTATAGTTTCCGCCCGCGACTTTGTCTGCGTGATAGTCAAGTATACACCGAGGCATTTTAATCGTCTTACTGCCATACTCAGAGACGTCACTTAATAATAATGAATCATTACCTAACTTAAAATGACCAACATAATATGGAACGCTGTCAGTCAAAAATATTGTTGTTGACGTGTGCCAAGTTATGTTGGTCAATTACAGTCAATGATTCATTACTATTAAGGCGACGATATACGCCGGCGACCTTGAGCGACCAGAGAATCGTATGCGCTGCGTCCAAAACTCTCAAAGTTTAGTCGAAAAAATTAAATAAAAGATAGTATTCTACAACTTAACAAAAAGGCGTATACTAAAAGATAGATAATAAAATTGTCTGTAAGATAGGTAGTGAAAGTTTCATGATTGTTGATATTTGTTGTATTGTAATTGTTTTCAAGGATTAATTGAATATTGTTACTGTTAACTGAAGCTAATTCATCATCTTCCTGCCCCATATTAGGTACTTGGGGTAGGGGCAATACGCCGTGAATAACTGAATCTAATTGAACGTTTTTATTATAATTTATTAATTGTTGACTCTCTATACCTACGTGTTGGTTTTAACTGTTAGTGTAGAGAGCATAGATATAAGAAAGAAGATAGAGAGTGTAGTTGAATTGATAAATAAAGAAATAAATAACTACGTGGAAAGGTGCGTACGGATTAGAGGCAGCCTCGCCTGTGGCACACACGGCTTGCCTTGTTGCCTCAAATGCGTACGCGCCTCAGCCCGAGGCGTGACTCACGCGTGGCCGCCGCGTCGCGCGGTGCGAGCCTTAAGGTGTCGGTTTTTTACTGTGCTCAAAGGCGTACGTGCCTCACAAGTGTGAACGTGATTTGAACACGGTTTTAGCGACGTACGCACAAAGACGAAAAGTCCATGTATCCAAAGCAGATAGACACAGAAGTGAATCAGCTGTAAAGTCGGTCCGGCGCCATTTTGATGTCGCGCCTTCGTGGCTCGACCCGAGGCACGTTGCCTCAGCCTGCTGGCTCATGTTGTTTTAATTATTTACCGAGGCAGGCCACACGAGCCGTGCGTGGCGAGGCTGCTCACCCTGAGGCTGCCTCTAATTCGTACGCACCTTTTATAAATGACTGGATATTTTAGTTTTACTTACGGTAAAAGTCAATGTTATACAGAGTAGCAATAGCAAAGTCATAGCACATACAGACGCCCACAGTACCTAAGTATAATGTTTTCTTATCAGAATATAGTTTCATGCATCATTTAAATATTATTAGTTAGATATCAGTTTTGTATTTCTGTTTCAATTGGCCCATAACCAATTGAAACAGAAATACAAAACTGATATTTAACCGTACAAGTTTAATCTTGGTAACACAAACAATATTTTATAAAATAGCTTCGGATTTTTCTTTACAAGTCAAAAGGAACATCAACATGACACACACTAAACTTTTCTTCTTTTAGGTACAAGGTGTCAAATTGATTAGGAAGAGTATTTACTCTAACACCTTCTCTCAATGTGAAGACCTTGTAATTTTCCAAGCTTCACCAATCTTGGCCTAGCCATCGGTTTAGTTAGTAGATCTGCCAGCTGAAGCTCACTGCAGATTCTATTTATCAGTAGCTCTCCATTTGTGACAAGTTCTCTCACAAAGAAGTGCCTTGTCCTAATATGTTTAGTTCTGCGATGGAACTCGGGGTTTTCTGCCAGTCTTACAGCTGCTTCATTGTCTACGTTTAGCACAGGTAAATCCAGCTCCAGTGTATTTAGTACACTACCTTTAGGTTGGACTGGCTTACAATTCAGCTTAAATAAACCACCATGTTTTTGTCTGCTTCCAGTCACTGCCAGTTTGCCCTTGATTTTCATTAAACAAGTAGTGACGCGTGACTCAAACAAACTGTTTGGATTCAAATCCTGCGCTGCCAGCACTGAAAATAGGTTCTTTGTAACTGTAGGAACATACCACACATCCTTCATTACAAACTTTCTCTTTTTTGCTTTCATCAAAATAGTTCCTTTTCCTAAGGCTTCAATTCTTTTACCGTCCGCGGTTGTCACTGTATGCGGTTCTGAAAAGCGTTCAAAGTCTTGAAACAAATCGCTTCTCATCGTAACATGGTGTGTGGCCCCATTGTCCACGTACCACTCATCACGATCTATGCAATCTGTCGCATTCAAGAGCACCACCATAATATTAGTGCTTGCTCTAGTTTCTAAACGGTTTTCCTTGTTTGGACAATCCTTCATAAAATGTCCAACTTCCTTGCATATGTGACATTTGAAAGCAAAAGAAGCTTTCCCTTTCTTGACTTTCCTTTTTTCAGTGCATTTTACAAACAGCATACTGCCAGACCTTGCCTCGGATCCACTATCCTTAGCTGTCAAAGCCTTTTCATGAGCACAGAGCTGACTTGTCAAGTTGTCCACTGTTCTGTCTTTCTTTGACATGAGCACCCAGCTTGACTTGAAGGAAAAATATTCTTCTGACAATGTTCCCAAAATCTTGCAAATCAGAAGTACCTCGGGCAATTCTATTCCTTCGTCCGTCTTCATGATCTCTAGATTAACTTTATGCCATAAATTCTTCACTTTAGATAGGTGCGTCGCCATATCAATGCCAGTTTCCAATTTGTATTGGAAAAATT
Source organism: Charanyca ferruginea (assembly GCA_947361185.1). Taxonomy (NCBI): domain Eukaryota; kingdom Metazoa; phylum Arthropoda; class Insecta; order Lepidoptera; family Noctuidae; genus Charanyca; species Charanyca ferruginea. The sequence continues at coordinate 9,921,232 of OX376082.1, read as the reverse complement.
CCATACAGACACTATATAACTGGTCCTCATTTACACCATCATACAGTCTATGAAGTTCATCCCATACTTCTTTAGGATTCGTAAACCTGAGCACCTTGTCAAGAGCTTCATCCGTAATATTATTTGTTATCAACAAAAGAGCAGTACTTTCCAACTTCAGGTACTCTCCTAAGTTTTTATTATACACAGCCAATACCTCTACAGCAGCAGCATCACCAGTGCCACCACTCACCGCAGGCTTCTCAGGCTTTCGTGTCTTGCCTTGTACAATATCCATGAGACCGTCCATGCCTCGCAGCAGCGCCGACATGCGGTACTTCCATGATACCCAGTTATTGCTATCATGTTTAGATATCTGAATTTTACTAAGCTCCATGTCGTGTGATCTGGGCCCATAACCAATTGAAACATGGTGGTTTATTTAAGCTGAATTGTAAGCCAGTCCAACCTAAAGTACAGTAAAGACACAATAAAAAGAAGTAAAGTACACAATATTACTTAGTACAATACCTATTACCAGTACACTTAAAATGCTGATTTTAAAATATCTTCCATTCTGATTAAAGTCAAAGAATCATCTGCCTTGCCATTTCTCAACTAGGAAAGTTGGGGTCGGCTTCCAGTCTAGAAGGATGCCGCAATACTAGTGTTTTACATAGAACGACTGCCTATCTGACCTCCACAACCCAGTACATAACTAGGTAACACGCTTCTATGTTCTATGTTAGGGGGGTTCGGTTTCCGCACTTAGTCCTTAAAATGGACCATTGTACGTGAGCCATGGCGGCCGATTACTCCAACCAGCCCACCTCCCTCCAGAAGCAGATCAATCTTCCCAGTCTTCTCAGTGCGTCCGCAAGGGAGTTTGGCGTTCCAATGGTCTCCCTGCGGATCTGGGTGACGCCAGTGCACTCAAGGAGCACATGCGCCACCGTTTCTTCCGCCTCCATGCAGGCCCTGCACAGAGGACTATCAGTGATACCTAGTGTGTGAAAGTGCTTATTCAATGAGCAGTGTCCGGTGATGGTCCCCGCCACCAGTCGCAGGCTGTCTCTGTCCAGGTGCAGAAGGCGCTTGGTCAGCTTTGTATCCAGGGATGGCATAGCCTCCTTGGACTGCCTGCACCCTGGTGTCGAGGTCCACCATTTCTCCGCTTGTGTTTGTGTGTAATCTCTTAACCAACTTCTCAACTGATTGAACGGAATGGGCACAATGGGTTCGGGTCCGAAGGCTTTTGTGCTGGAACCCCTTCTGGCAAGTTCGTCGGCCGCATCGTTACCTAGTGAACCACTGTGTCCTTTGATCCATTGTAGTGTCACTGTATTGCGGTTTGGTTCTGTAATGCGTTCCAGTGCATTATGACATTCTAGTATTAGTCTCGACGTGATCTGGTTTCTCTCTAAGGATTGAAGGACTGAGGCACTATCGGAGAGTATACGGATATGCGTATCCGTGACTTCCCTGGCCTCAATGGCGTGTGCTGCCTGGATGATGCCTACGCATTCTGCTTGGTAGACAGTGTTTAGTATTCCTAAGGGCCTAGATATTTTAATGTTTAGGTCTTCAGAGAAAACCCCGACTCCGGTGCCGAGGTCGGTTTTTGATCCATCTGTATAGATCCTTAGCTCATCTGGGCCTGAGTAGTCACACAGCTCCGCTGTAAGCTCTATGTTGTAGTGTTTCTGGAAACAGTGTATTTTCAGGGTTCTGTCGTTGGGTGATGCCATCATGGGCTGTCGTTTGATTGCTTCCTCTTTTATCCGTGTATGTTTGATTCGGGAGTCTTTGCTTAGGGTGCCGGATATATCGAGCCTGAAAGCCGCTAGGGTCGCTTCCTCTTTCACGACGAGATTTAGGGGTGGCAGTCCTAGCATCGCCTGTAAGGCGGCAGTGGGTGATGTTCTCATACTGCCGGTGATCGCCACGCAGGCTAATCTTTGTAGTTTCTCGAGTTCCTTCTGGGCTGTGCTCAGATTGGTCCTGGGCCACCAAACTAGGGAGCCGTATGTGACAATTGGTCTGATGACTGTGGTGTATAGCCAGTAGGTGATTTTGGGGCTTAAGCCCCAATTCCTGCCAAGCAGTCTTTTGCATTGCCATAGGGCTATGCTGGCTTTTGTGGTGATGTAGTCAGTGTGTCTTGCCCAGGTCAGCTGTTTATCCAAATATATGCCCAGGTATTTGGATTCAGCCGATAGGCTTAACGTAGTTCCAAAGAAGTGTGGTAACTGTAGAGTTGCCAGCTTCCTTTTCTTTGTGAAAAGGACGAGTTCGGTTTTAGTAGGGTTCACTGCTAATTTGTACTCCTTGCACCAGTCCTCTACTATCTTCAAGGCTTGGCGCATAAGGTTGCATAATGTGTTTTCATGTGTGCCGTTTATTATAATGGTTATATCATCAGCGTAACCCACTGTGAAATATCCCCTGTCATTTAGGCGCCTTATGAGGCTATCTACTACGAGATTCCATAAGAGTGGTGAGAGCACGCCTCCCTGCGGGCATCCCTTCGCCACAATGGCTCTTGTGGTATCATTCACCGTGACTTGTACGGCTCTTAGTCTGAGCATGTTGGTGATCCATCCTCGCAGGGTCGAGTCCACACCGTGTTCCTCGAGACCTGCGTTGATGCTGTGGAATATGGTTTTGTCAAAAGCGCCTTCTATATCAATAAAAGCCGCTAGTGAGGAACATTTGTGGTCTACCGCACATTCGATCTTGGAGATCACACTGTGCAGTGCTGATTCCGTTGATTTCCCTGTGGAGTAGGCGTGTTGCTGCTTGTGTAGTGGCAGCCTCCGGAGAGGTCCGTCCCGGATGTGTCGGTCGCAGAGTCTCTCAAGGGTTTTCAGTAGGAATGATGTCAGGCTTATTGGCCTGTACGCTTTGGGCTGTGTGTAGTCCTTTTTGCCTGGTTTAGGGATGAAAATAACTTTCACCTCTCGCCATGCAAGTGGTACGTAATTGTGTGCTAGGCAGGCACGATAGATTAAGACCAGCCACGACGTGAGGAGATCAACTCCCCATTGCAGTAGCGCTGGGAAGATTTCGTCTAGGCCTGCCGATTTATAGGGTTTGAAGGTTTTAATTGCCCACCTTATTCGGTCTTCTGTTACTATGGTACTGGCTCTATGCCAGTCCTGGTTGTTTGGTGTGTGTGTTGGCTCACTTGTCCATGTCCTGTCCTCGGAGAGGCTGCAGTCCGGGAAGTGAGTTTCTAGTAGAACTTTACTTGTTTCAAGTCCTGTTTTCGTGTATGTGTTATCTGGGTTTTTCAGCGACCCGAGGGTGCGGTTTTGGTCGGTGGCTAGGATTTTTCTCACCCGTGCGGCCTCGTTGTGTGATTCAATATTCTCGCAGAATTTTCTCCAGGCTGCTCTGCTGGCAGCTCTGATTTGTTTTTTGAATGTGTATTGGGTTTCTTTGTATAGCTCCCAGTCTTCGGGTAGTCTGGAATTTTTGGCTTTGTTGAATTGTTTGCGTACCTCTAGCCTGAGCTTGCCTAGTTCCGCATTCCACCAAGAGTTTCCCTTACCCTTGGCGTTCGGGTCTTTTAGTTTGCAGCAGGTGTGGTAGGCTTCAATAATATATTCTGAGAGCTTTGTTACGGTGTCCTCAAGTTGTTTGGGATTCTTTATGCTTAAAGGTGTTTGGTCCCTGGCTAGTAAGGAGGCCAGGAGTCGTTTGTAGCCAGGTACATTGGTTCGGCGCGGGTTGCGCCTTGGTTCGGGTTTTTTTGTGTTAGCTAATAGTGAGAAACGAATCCTTCTGTGATCGGAACAGGAGGGTTCATTGGATACATGCCAGTTTGAGATAAGATTTGCCGCGCTTTCTGAGGCAAGGGTTAAATCAATAATTGTTTGTCCGCGGGCTGTGACCCAAGTGGGTTCTGAGCCATGGTTTATAATATTAAGGTTAGTTGAGAAAAGATACGTGCATAATACCTCGCCCCTGGAGTTGGCTTTGTTGCAGCCCCAAAGTGGGTGATGAGCGTTTGAGTCCGTGCAAATGACCAGGCTCAGGTTGGCATCTTCGCAGTGCTTCACCAGGTCGGTCATCTCTTTAGGTGGGCAGTCTTCGTGTTCGCCTGGCATGTATACCGACGCTAAGACTATGTCGGGTGTTTCGTTATCAGTGTTGAGCCTGACGGCTGTTAGATCTCTGGAACAGAATTGCGTGAGTGTTGTGGTAGGTACATCTCTGGGTATATAGGCACAGGTTCGTGGCTTGCCTGTGCTCTGTGTGTCAAGAATTAGCTTACCTCCGATGTTACTGAGGCCGCATATTCTGTTGTTTCTGATCCACGGCTCTTGGATCAGTGCGATGGTTCGGGGTTGTACCTCCAGCGCCCTGCGCAAGCAAGCCGTGGCAGTCTGGCTATGCTGGAGGTTTGTTTGGATGATTTTGAAGGAACTGGACGTGGTCGACAACGGCAATGGGGTGAAGTTAGGAGGAGTCCGATCCATCGGAAAGTTCCCCCCCGTCCTCCAACCCATGCCGGCCGTCGCCGGGCGACGAGGCGAGCAGTTGCTCCGTCCACCCAGGTGATGTGGGTGGCGCACTCACTGCCTTCGTGTCAGCCATCGCCGCTCTGGCCATCTCGTCCTCCAGTTCCTCCATTGTCACCTCGTGTTTCGTCGGTGTTTCTGTCGTCAGTGCCGTGCTTGGGGTCGCAGTCTGGGTTGAGGGTTGGGTGTTGGGGTAGAAGCGGACGTATATTGAACCAAGTAGGTACGATACACGTCGCTCCCGCCCCAAGACCTTTACGACTTCGTCCGGTGGGATACCCAGGGTCAGGTATGTCCCGTGGTTATCACCACCGACCGATGTCGCCCTGTAGAGAGTCCATCTACCAATGTCGTACCACGTGTTCTGACGGCTCAGAACACTCTGGAGCCGCGCTATGTCTCCGTTGTACCTGGGTACGAAGAGCGCAGCGCGGACTCGGGTCGGCACCTCGGACTGCTTCATGACTGTCAGAGTGGCGTCCGTGTTGGGCAGTCTTATTTTGGGCACGTTCTGGGTTAGCCAGGTCAGGGCATTTTCGTCCTCGCACCACATCTGGACGGTGCCATCCGCTATCCGTGGGTAGCCACGGAAGGCCGGGAGTGGTTTTGAGGGGTCAGCGTCCATGACGAGGTCTTCGAGGCTGAGCTTTATGTGCTCAACCTCGTCGGTGTTCATGTCTCGGGTTGGAGGCGAGAGGCAAATCGCTACGGCGAGCCGCGCAGGAATGTCCTGAGTGGCCCGTGCGTAGGTTCTTTGTCCCCCTTGAGCGGTCTGGACCTTTACACGCTTGGCATCTCCCTGGAGCGTGCTCGGTGAAGCCGTGTCATCCGGTCGTTCCCTCTTTGCCGCACCCTGGCCACTTGGTCCGGGTTGCGGTTCTGAGGGGCACGACGGGATGTGCTGTGCCGCGGGCGCCTTGTGCAAAAATCCAGATCGCTTGCCTCGTTTTTTTGTGTATTGGTGTTGGTGTTGTGTTGTGTCAGTACGGTTCCGGTTACTGTCCCCGCATGGCCCTGGCATGGACAGTGGCGTTTCGCGCTGGGTTTCCCCTTCGCGTACTGGTCCCTGCCCATGTGTTTCCGCGTCCGGTCGCTTTTCGCGCTGGGTGTCCCCTTCGCGTACTTGCGGCTGGTCGCGTACTCCCTTACAGTCAACCGTTTTTGCATCGCGCTGGCTATTGCCTTCGCGGATTTTGCGTAAACGGTTGCTGAGATTCTTCTCTCTGCTCCGGATTTTTCCGCGCTTTCCTTTGAGCAAGCGTACTTCGTCCACAGAGGTGAAGTCAGAGCCGCCGGATCCAGCTTCCTTTCCCGTCCCGTGTTCTGTGTTGATGTCCCTAAGCCTCGCTTCGATCTTCTCGCGCTGTAATGCCAGCGCGCGGAGTTCGCCTTCGAGGCTAGAGAGTCGTGCCTTGTCAGTGTCGTTGTCAGGGTTGTTGGTGATACTATTCCTGACGATGCTCTGTTGCCAGGCCGTCGTGGAAAGTGTAGTATGCTTCAGGGTAGTAGGCGCAGGAGTCGCAGCCGTTATTGTGTCAGTAGGCGCGGTAATCGCAGCCGTAGTTGTGCCAGGTGGCGCGTGAGACGCAGCCAGTATAGTGGGCGCTAAAGCAGCCTGCCGCGCGGAAGGCGCGGCATCTAGAAGCAGATTTGGGCCCCCCCCCAGATTACGAAGGGGGCAGACCGACGAATCGGTGTGGGATTCCCCGGCATTGCCGGGACCCACCTGGGGAAAATTTTCCTTCTTCTGCGACATGGTTGGGTTTTGTGGTGGGCTTTTTTGGAAGTGAGGTTACCCCTCCTCATGGACCGAAGGGAAAAATGGGGAAAGGGATGGAGGGAATTGGGTTAATTGAAAGGTTGAGTGGGCAAAGGCGCCAACCAGCGAGATAACCTCCGAGCGAGCGATGGGCGTCCGAGAAGCAGCAAACAGACAAAGCGGATCAAGCGAACCTAGCAGGTGAAGCTCGCAATCCCAGGGCATGATTATACCAAGTGATTGCGAGCCCCGACTGCAAATTCGCTCGACCATCCGCTGCCCTTAAACGACCACCACCCACCCAGAGCCACTCACTAGCCGACACCTCCACCAACTCAACCCCTCAATTGGATATAGGATCACAGGAGAGGGGGATTGGGTTACCCTAGGCCTGGGATTTGGCGTTCAGGAACTTCTCTTGTCCGGGGCCATACTAGGCACACCGGAGGTGTGATCGACCCCGTCAGTCCGGGGGTCGGTCCCACATCCGGTGCTAGGCTATCCGCAACCCGCCATCCCGCTCGGTTGCATGAGAAGAAGTGCCCGGCGGTCCAAGTCTATCCCACACGGTGGGTACATGTCCCACCCTGTTGAACAGGCCCCGACCGCCCCGAGGGTAACACGCTTTCTGGCTTCTGATTACCCATAGCGACTGCCAAAGATCTATGCCGAATGACAGCCGGGACTAACGGCTTTACGTGCTTTCCGAGGCACGAAGGCAACTCGGTACCTATGAAATGGATGGTCACCCTTCCACAGACTGACCGCGGCAAGCGTAGTTTAACCTTGACCGATCGATCCGTGAGGCTATTTACTTAGCCACAAGCTCCTCAAGGCCAAAGAATAAGTATTTTAAAATACCCCCGACAAACAAAACACTTCAACACACATTCGGACCTGGATGTTTTGGTTTTTCGACGCCCACTGCGGGGCATGTCTTCCCCAGGGGGTTTAGCCGTAATCGTCATGCTTAGCCTATGCATGTTCGCGATCGCAGGTGTTATGGTACTCAGAAAGACGCTGCTGCCCATCCTCTGGTCAATATTCCTCTGCGACACCTACGGGCAGAAATGGGGTGGTGCTATTAGCGGCCGGCACCACTCAGTTAAGCACACTTTGTAATTTGGTGCCAGTCATGTAAAGGTATTGGTCCTGCGCCTGATCTCTTTCCGGTCGTGTCGGATTGTAGTCTCATCAGATTGTGAGAGTGAGAAAAGACGAGTGAACCGTATTTGCGCATACACTTGTCCAGTAAAATCCCTATCTCATGCGTATTTGCTATGAGATTGGCCGCCGTGACCGAAAATATTATAAGTAAGTAGGTTGCAGAGGATGGGTGACTATCCATTTGATACCGAGACCCTTCAATGCCTTGGAAAGCACGTAAAGCCGTTGGTCCTGGATATCATTCGTAAATCTTTGATAGGTAGTCATTATGGGCAGTCAGAAGCCAAAAAGATAGAGTACCAGTCTTACCAAGGAGTATCGTGTCAACCAGTAACGTGTCAAGTAAATGGGTTGTGGAGGTCAGATAGGCAGTCACTCCATGTATAACACTATAGTTTCCAACTCCATCCGGTTACAGTGGAAACTGACCCCACATAGTTAGAAACAGTATAGTTGGCTAAACAGATGATGTTTTTATGCAAAAGCTGTCAACCCACTATATTAATTCCTCGGAAAAGTTATTTGCACTTGAAAAGTTGGACCTTCAGTTAGAAATTTGACTGCATCAGAGCCCAAAGTAGGATTACCTATGTTTTAGTTGATTTATCAACTAGGTACGTGTATATCTAAAATTCAACTTTGATTATTTTTTCCAATTAAGAACTGCAATAAAATTGTATTACGCTCCTCACTTTAATGTCATAGTTTTAGTTTGTATGTCATGAAGTGTTTGCTATTTTTTTTTACCATTTGTTGTATAGGACGATTTATTTATGGGGTAAGATTATTTTGTCCAGTTATTAGCTTTCTCATGGCCACTCCTTAATGTTCGCAAAGTATTTTGGAGTACCTACCTAATCTTAATCAGGCTCACATTTTTCCACCGTTATTTTCTGGTTTATTTTTTTGCAGGATCTAAGACAGTTGAACTGTTTCTCCACGACTCATTGCTTTCTTGCTCGTTCTTCTTCATAGAGACCTACCTACGTTTTGGAACGAGCAACTACTTTAACTTTCTGACTAACTGACAGATTCCTTGACAATTCAAAAGTGCCTGTAAATGGTTTAATTGAAATAAATGCTTTGACTTTGAAGTCGGCGCTTTTCTGGTGGTCACCAGTGGCTTACAAGAGTTGCAGTGTGGTAGGGAATACTGTGGCTGGCTTGTCCCAAAATAGGCTCACACATAGAAATATATATCGATGGGCTCACATTTCAGGATCTATTAAATAATGTTGAGCTAGGCAACTCAGCTCCTTCTAAGTGTCCAGTGAACAAAATTAAACTTCATTCCATTGGTTATAGTAACACCATTTTATCTGCGCCTTCGTCGGAGAAGGCCAAGCTTTTGTACAAGATGGTAAATGTAACTGTTAAAAATAGCTAAGTGTTGTCGTAATTGTTGTTGTACATTCCTAACTTTGTAAACCTATAGGGGTGGCATGATCACTGTGTGATCAAACCCTTCTCAATCTAAATAAAGATTATATTAAAAAAAAAGTAACAAACATCCATCCATTGAGCTCCCTCTCTGTCCGTTCGTCTGTCCCAGGGCTGTAACTTTTGAACCGTAATATGTAAACACTTGTCAGTGTGTATTACCTACTACTATGGCCGCTATCAAGAGCAAAATTTATCTAAAAATCCCCATACAAAATACTTATGTCTTTTGTTTTTGTTTGTGGTGTCAAATAACATAGTAGGTACGATGGTACGGAACCCTTCGAGTGCCAATACGACTCGCACATGACCAGGGGGCCAAATCTGCTATTTTTATAATTTCGTCATTCCAACACGATGCCATTGTCATTTTGCTAAAAGTTCGTAATCTGCTAAGTTCATAATCGTCGATCATTGGTCGGTCGAATTAAAAGCAATGACTGCACATCAATCAAAGGAACTGTCAAAATTTTGGCAGATTACCGCCTAAGTCATTCATTCAGTTGTCATTTTGTACGAGATTACCATTCTATATCATTTCTTTCAATGGCGTGTCAGTGGTTGACCATTGGAAACTCATAATGACGCCATCATATTAGTAGATTACCAAACTTGTCAAAATCAACAATTATGACATCAATGATAGACCATTCTGTCACTATTGTAATAGCAGGCCCGGATATTAATACATTTCTAACCATAATCTAAATAACTATTCATCCGTAGATGGCTATCTATTCGCGCAATATTTATACACTAGGACTTTACCTGCGACTTCGTCCGCGTGAATTTTCTCAAGGATCCCTAATTTTTTAATAACGCAATATAGCCTTTGCTACTCAGGAACATGCATTTATTTGTCTATTTAAATTCCTTAAAACTATCCTTACAGGTCTTAACCTAAGGCGATAGTCAAATCACACACTCAAAATTAAAACACAAAATATATTCAAGACTAACGAACATTGTCTGTAGCAAATTCACAGAATACTTAATAGTACTACGTAAAGTGAAAACAATAGTCCTTTTGCGAGTTCACTCCAGTGACATGTGAATAGGTATATCCATTTCAACATGAATAAAGTTGATGGTGCGAATTGCTCGAGTCAGAGGGGTTTTGGCCAGCAAATTGGTCCTGGCTGAAGGTACGTCCAGTAGTAGGTAGTTTTCGATCGGTGAAAGAATTTTTGAATAAGGAATTACGGACCAGTAGTTTTAGAGTTTATTCGTTACAAACATACAACACATTCCTCTTTATAATACTAGTGTAGATAAACAAACAGTGTTTCCATCAGCTTCTGTAATTTTGTTTAACATCCACCAATCCAATTTTTATCAGGAAGGTATGGAAGATGACGTGTATAATAGCGACGCCGAGTATATAAGCGACAATGAAGATTCGGAACCAATTTCGACATCGCACGAAACAGGAAATGAGGATAATTATTATACTGAAAAAGAGTATAGAGGTAAGCCATCCACAGTTACGCATCGTACACATTGTATACAACAACCACGGACTAGAAAAAAAAGAAGGACTCCGCGCCACGCATATGGAAAGTGAAGCACCATAAGTAAGCCGGACTGTACAAACATGCCTCACGCACATATTTACATCATAGTCACGGACCAGAAAAAAAGGAATCCGCGCCACGCACACCGAAGGTAATTACCTACCTACCTACTTTACCGTACCGATCTATGTGTGCGTCCGTCATGCTTTATGTCCTTCACTTTTGATATCTGTGGCACGGAGTCCTTCTTTTTTTAGGGTTCCGTAGCCAAATGGCAAAAAACGGAACCCTTATGGATTCGTCATGTCTGTCTGTCCGTCCGTATGTCACACAGCCACTTTATTCCGAAACTATAAGAACTATACTGTTGAAACTTGGTAAGTAGATGTATTCTGAGAACCGATTGAGAACTGATTTTCACACAAAAATAGAAAATAGAAAAAAAAAAAATACGTTTTGGGGGTTCCCCATACTTAGAACCGAAACCCAAAAATTGTTTTCATCAAACCCATACGTGTGGCGTATCTTTAAAAATGATAATTCAGGTTTCTACCTAATATAATTTTTTTTTAACTGAATAGTTTGCGCGAGAGACACTTCCAAAGTGGTAAAATGTCCCCCCCCCCCCCCCCCCTTTAACTTCTAAAATAAGAGAATGATAAAACTAAAAAAAATATATGATGAACATTACCATGTAAATTTCCACCGAAAATTGGGTTGAACGAGATCTAGTAAGTAGTTTTTTTTTAATACGTCATAAATCGTAAACCGCAATTTACCTTTCATTCAATCAACTCAAATATAAAAAAAAAACTTTTATATTATGTTACTTGCTGCTACGGAACCTTTCATGGGCGAGTCCGGCTCGCACTTGGCTGCTTTTTTCTAGTCCGTGACAACAACTAATATTTTCAACTAAGTACCAGTGGCGCAGTAAGCAATCAGTTGTATTTTGTAAGAAACAATTAAGTAAATAACTTTTATGAATACAACATCATTATCATTTTGTGGAAAACTGACAAATCACATGCCTAGACAAGATGCCTATAAGTGCCGTTATTCTATCCATAAAAAATCATCGAGCTTAATTACGCAACATCAGGGCGACCGAGCTTTTTAAAAATGAAACCTAGCTAGATCGATTTATCGCCCCCGTAACCCCCTGCATACTAAATTTCATGAAAATCGGTGGAGCCGTTTCCTAGATTTAGATTATACTAATATATATGTAGGAAGTGGGTCAGGCATGATTTAATAAGGGTATAAATATAATGATCACCAAAATATACTTTAGGATCTTAAGCTCCCTTACAAAAAAATATAAGTACAAAATTATACCAAATGTACTAAATGGTCACCAAATCTTAGTGTGCAAAATAATCAAAATCTTTTTGACCCCCCTGGGGCGGATCCGACATGGTTAGGTTAGGTTACAACTGTGACCCCCTGTGGCCAGAATCAAATCGCTTTTTACAGTCAAACTCATACATTTGTACAATACTTTAGGAAACACCATTTTGGTGACCATTTACTATTATCTATTGGTGATCATTTAGTAGATCTGGAGGTTCGTTAAACATAAGCCATTTATTAATAAGCTGAAGATAGATTGCAACTTAGCGTCAAAAATAATTTAGACAATCCCTTTAAAAGAGCTTTTTAAATGATTAATTCCCGGTACTTTCTGGGCAGAATGTATGTCTTTAGAGAAATTAATACGATTAGAAACATATAGGTTCATGAATTTGTCTTCGCCATTTTACATACCTACCAGCGAGCGATTGCAAACGGACGGGGCAGTTTCTAAAATTACGAATTATACTATTATTAATTAATTATTATTAATTAATAATTAATTAATTATTATTATTATTATTAATTATACCTATTATTATTATGTGCTTGTGACATAGATCTACTATACGGTTGAAGGGACGTCGTCACCCAAATTACGATGGATTCCGTTTATTATTCAAGACCCCCAGCGTAAAAATGTAGGGAACAGCTGATTTTTCACTTCACGCAAGTATTCGCCATATTTGGATACTTAATACAAAATCGACTTTATTTCAATAACTGTAGGGTACATTTTGTATTATCCAAATAAGGCGAATATTTGCATAAATTTAATACGCCATGTGAAGTGTCAGCACTAATTTTGTATGAACAACAAAATTAAATAAGTTAGGTATTCGTCCATGTTTTGTTGTTCATACGAAATTAAGACTTATCACAACGGACGAAGGTTGTTATTATTCTACATATTTTCCGCATAATTTTGACACCAGCGGAATACCTGAGTGGGCACTTCCACTTGCTTTTTCTATTACGTGGTCTTGAACGGAATCCATCATAAATGTGGGTTACAATATCCCTTTAACCGGTTCTACTAAGAATACTAAAATACATTTGATACAATCCGGCCGATGGTACACTGTGGAACGCTCACCTTTTCTTGACTATTATGATGAAGATGCTAATAGTGAAGATATTGAAAAAAAATCGAGATATGTGAAGGAGGATTTGAAGAAACAGCAACTAAAAGAAGAGGTATGCACTGTAGGAAGCGTTGTGCTGCTCTGCGCTCGACCAAATTGTATAATGAGGCAAAATCAACTGTTCTATACAAAGTACATACGGCTACAAAACAAGCTATACATTTCCAGTTAAAACTGATGTCGCATTGTATAGGATTTTCGTACAATGCGAGGTCAGCTTATACTGGAAATATATAGCTTGATGTGTAGCCGTGTGTACAACACATACACAGTCAAGGTGTATGGAATAGCTGTTTTTCTTCTTTAATTAATGAATGACGAAAAAACCGACAAAAGTAAATGTAAGCTACCTATGTATTCAGTTACTAGCAGAGACCGAACCAAAAGCATTAAGGTATCTAAAAAAAAATGCGGAGCTGTGAATGCTTTTTCACTCACACAATATAATGTACGAGTGAGAGGGAACGATTAGCGCCACCATTTTTGAACGCAATGCATTTAGTCAGCGCAAACGGAGCAGCAAATGCTCTTACAGCTTTCATTTATTAATTGATAATGAAATAAAATTTTATACAGGCGTAAAGTTGAAAATTGCGTACAAAATAATGCCCCGTGGAGTTTTATCTTGCACGCCATTACGCAATTTTCAACTCTATTTCTATATCTATACGTAAGAATCGTAGCGGGTGTCGTTCTATATTTTCTGCGTAACTACCCCCCGTGGGAAAAAGGCGTGAGTTTATGTACAGACGCCAGCACATAAAGCCATACCAAACTATAAAATTTTCCCGATTGAATATGAACCTTATTCATTGCAATAATGCATTCATTGCATTATTGCAATAAAGTTGATAATCTATCAAATAAATTTGACAGATTGTTGTAGCTTGATGTGCTGGCGCCTGTGCTTACTAGCTCCTGATCTATCATGTGTTAGTACTAGATCATTGAATAAATATGTGTCAAATTTCACCTAATTCCATTCAGCCGTTTAGGTGTGTGTGATTTAGTAACAAACATCTAAACATACAAACTTTTACATCCTACTTCCTATTATACACGCTAAAGTTTGTGAGGATAGATGGATGGATGTTTGTTACGCTGTCGTTACGCTTAAACAGCTGAATGGAATTAACTGACATTTCATCTATCTTTTTCAAATCTCACTCACTCACTCATCACGAAATATCGAAAACCGCCTGACTTTTAAAGATGAAATTTGGCAGAGAGGTAGTTTATAGTTAGTAGACGTCCGCTAAGAACGAATTTTGCGACAGGGCCGGATTAAGGAGGTCTAATGGCTCCCGCAAGTGAAAACCGGGAACGAAGTCGCGGGCAGCAGTTAGTACCTACACATACAAATATTGATCTTTATCCCGACAGCGTAACTAAGACCGTTTCTGATGTACAGTTGAGGTGACAGTTGTCACACCAATCCCACACCGCGCAGTTACCTCAGGAACGGTCTCAGTTAAGCCACACTCGCGACACTCCATACAGACGAAACGATATAATTGCCTACACTAATACTAAAATAATAGACTATAAAGATACGTGCGTGAGTGTGCGTGTCTACGCGCCGCGCGAACAAAAACGCAATTTCCAGAGCTAGTCGTTCGACGCGGGGAGAGGTGAGGAACGGTTTCAGAGGGAGGCGGAGCATGTCCCTACTGTATGGTAGTACTAATACTTATACTGTGGTTAAGCGGCCGGACTATAGGTAGTTCATAATATTATTAAGATGTAGTTTGGCTTTGTATAGCGTTGTCTATATCGCACAAGTGACAGTCTCTCTCTTTGTACAGTCCGTGCCACGAAAGATGAGACTTGACACGGACTTGATTTGACTTGCGCAGTACTCGATTTAATTGCCTTTAAATCGAGTACTGCGCAAGTCAAATCAAGTCCGTGTCAAGTCTCATCTTTCGTGGCACGCACTATACTTATATTAATTCCTTATTACTGTTCAGAACGCAGCTATAAAATTGTTCTTGTCGGAGATGGATGCGGGTGACAAGGCAGATGTAATCGGTCAAAATCAACATGTACATCAAAGCCACATTTATAATGATTTGGGACGAAGATTTATACAGAAAGTAAGTAGTCAAGTACCTATACCTGTACTTTTGGTTTCTCGTGTCTGGGCCAGAATAGCACCCCCCATTTCATCGCGAGGGTGTCGTAGAAGGCGGTAAAGAGAAAATCCGGAAGTCGGGCAGCAACGGCTTCCATTTATTTTTGACGACTGTACTGCAATCCCCAAGACGCCTGCCAAGCGTGGGGATTATGGCAAACCCCTCCGTTTGGCATAATCCCCCTTTTGGGGGAGGCCTTTGTTCAACAGCGGACGTCTTCCAGCTGATGATCATCTCCCTCTCTGAATTTAGGTGAAGTGAGCTTGGCGGACGGATGTGTGTGCGTGTGTTGGATCATTCGGCTCCCTTCAAAATGGTTGAGTTGAATGGTGCTGATCCACACGTCATGTTCGCGAAAGGGCGCTGTCAGTAGAGATTGGTAATTTCTTAACTGCCATGGCTTTTATCTTCATTCTTTTTTTTTAATGTTTTGTATTGTTATTTACCTGCATTGCTTTCACATATAGAAGCAACAAGGATAATGTAACCAATATTATGTAAAAACTTGATTTAAAAGAGTGTCCGTGGAGTTTCTTGCTCGTTCTTCCCCATAAAGACCTACCTACGTTTTGAAACGAGCAACTAGCTTCAACTTTCTGTATAACTGACCGACTTCTTGACAATTCAAAAGTGCCTGTAAATGGTTTAATTGAAATAAATGCATTGACTTTGACTTTGATGCGGGCTGCCCAAGACCGGGTCGGTTGGCGAACTCTGAGGGAGGCCTACGTTCAGCAGTGGACGGCAATACGCTGATATGATACTGAAGATGAGTTTGAGGTGTGCTCTTATCCCATTTGATGCTAGGGACATTTCACCACAAGCTCACTTCACTTAAAATGATTAACAAGAAAGAATAAAGAGGTAGATCGGCTTTTAATGAAAGATTATTATTTCGACAGGATATTAACAAGTTTGCGGCAGATAACGTTCAAGACCTCACTCCTGAAAAGGTGGTTATTACTTACAGCAAAACATTTATCTAAGGTTATAAACATGTTCGTCAGTTTCTTTATGTAGGTTAGCCACTAGCTTATGCGGGTTATTCCTGGTCGTCCTCACCCCGTTCGTCCCCACTGGGGACGAGTGGGAAAAAAAAGTTTCGTTCGTCCCCAGTGGTGACGATTGAAACTTTCTATTTCCCACTCGTTCCGCTATAGACCGAGAGTCAACGGCAATAATAGGGATTTCAATAAGAGATTTCACGGATTGTTAAAAATAAATTAAAAAGACTGAGACAATTAGACATGTGATTCACAAATAGTGTATTAATTGTCTCAGTGTTTTAAAATTATTTTTAATCAAAAACATTGTTCACTCTTGCACAGAAAGTCGTAATTAAAACATTTTAAGAGGAAACACAAGGGCTGTTTTTCCATACAAACTTAGTCCCCTGTTTCCTCCCTGGATAATGCCAGTAGATCAATTATTATTTTTTTAAATATCCATGGCTACTATTGGCATGTCCCTATGTTTTCCTTTTTCTCATAAATTTATTATTAAAAGAGATATGAATATTCAAAAACCTAAAAAATTGGCATGATTTTGCGCTTTGTTCAAACATTCAGAAAACAAATTTGACTTGATTATATAAAAAATAGAAAACATAGGAACACGGCAAAAGCCTTTCTTAATTTTTTTTTTTAATGAAAGAAGCAGTTAAAACGGTTAAGTTTTGGAGAAGAAATCAGGGGACTACGAATCATTGATTTTGTGTACTTTTAATAGCTATTTTCGGTCAAAGTTGCAGTTGTCTCTATCGCGCTCTGCGGTTCGTGTTCGGGCATCGCGCGACAGCAATAGATTTTACAAATACCTAATTTTCAATTCTCTAGCCCGTGGTATTTCCTCTTAACAATCTGTGAAATCTCTTATAGAAATCCCCAATATTGTATTTTGACTCTCGGTCTATAGCGGAACGAGTGGGAAATAAAAAGTTTGAATCGTCACCACTGGGGACAAACCAAACTTTTTTTTCCCACTCGTCCCCAATAGGGACGACCGGGAATAACCCGCTTATGCCATTGTGTGCTGTGTGAAGATCGGCTATCACGGAAGCAGAAGAAGTCGCTGATTAAAAAGTAGCCTATCTTGGTCCTTTAATAAGTACCTCTAAAAGAAAAATAGAACTCTTAAGATCACTCTGCGTGTCCGTCTTTTACAGCCAATTTGCTCAGAATCTACAGAAACGATTGAAAGAAAATACAAAGGCAAATTCATTCAATCTGCAGCCATAAACTTTTGGTTGCACGATTGGCGCAGTGGCTAAGCGATTGGCTGTTACGCTGCGTGCCGAGGGTTTGATTCCAACCCCATATTTGTTAGCCTAAAGGTAGCTGTTCCGAGTCTGGTGTGGCGTGTATGCGAGTTTATATACAAAAATGGTATTTATAGCATTTTGAAAGAAAATGTTGGGAAATTATCGTAGTATCTCATAAAGAGGTAACCTTCTCCCCAAAATCAACTTTCTACTTAAAATACCGCGTCCAAATCGGTCCACCCGTATAGGAGCTGCGATGTCACACACAGACAAACAGATACACACGTTATACTTAAAACACCCCTCTGTTTTCGTCGGGGGTTAATTAAAACAAAATGCTATAACTCTATAAGATACTTTACTAATACTTTTATAATACTTTTACGTCAGCGCGCTCGGTTCGACTGGCGTAATAGATACAGGCTGTAACTAGGGAATCCAATTCCGCATCAAAATCGTAATCGACATTTTTTAGTATTTTTTGTTATAAGTGGTTATTTTTAAATAAATATGGAAAAGAAGGTAATTAAAAAAAATATAATATCATATTATTATTAAAGAACTATATATAAAGATATAAACAGTTTAATTAACGATATTCAACAACGATGCTTAAAAAACAATTTTATTTCTGGATAATATTTTCGAAGGAAAATTTAGAATTACCTTGTTTCACAACTAAAATCAGGCTTTAAGGTAAATCCTCGTGCCGAAGAGGAATCCCTGGTCATAGATTACTTAAACTGCCATTGATTACGGTTTCACCGATTCGAAATTCACAAAACCAACATTTTTGACATTTATTTTCCTAAAATATTTTTTTCAATCCCGCATGCCCAATCCCTCCTTTTAAATCCTGCAAAAAAGGTGCGAGATCATCACATTGAACAACTGAATTGAAAATCGTATTGTATCGTATCCGCATTGTTATATGGACATGCCTAATAAAAAATCAAAACAACACTTTTTTATGCAGAATGTTTGAAAGATCGATGCAAAGCCGTAAAGCGGAGCTAGTTTAGACCATTTGAATCGAACTTGTCTTAGACGAGGTGCGACAATTTTTTTTTTTGGCAAAATTTTAATGATTTCTCATGACAAAACCAATATACACAGTTAGTTGCAAATATTGGTCAATTTGGAAAATAAGTCATTTATTTTTAATTTTAATTGGTTAAAATAATGTGTAAACAATCTAATAAAACACCTTTAAGGTATCTGTGTGATGAGACACTTTACAACTAACAACTAACTAGATATTCTAACTGCAATATTTTAGGTTTTGTAATAAAAAATCTTTAAAATTTCGCTGAAAAAAAAATTGTCGCACTTCGGGACAAGTTCGGTTCAAATGGTTATAAATAGACTAAACTAGCTCCGTTTTGCGGCTTTGCATCGATCTTCCAAACATCCTGTATATATTCTACTAGGCTTGCGTTTGACCCGTTTAGCGAATGAATAATTCTATACCTAGTAGTTCCTATTAATTCAATCTTACTTTACAGGAATCAACAAAAGAAAAAATTGCGGCGCAAATGAAAAAACTATATCCACAATTAACCTACATAATATTCTGAATAAAAAAACTACTTATGGCTAAATAAGACTATTAATGGATTCCATACACCTACATGGTCAATTACAGAATAAAGTTATATGCGTCTTACGTAGACTTGAAGACTTCATTATATTTTCGAAATATTATTTCTACTAATAATAATATTTTTTCTTTTTATTTCTTTTTATTTTTTTTTCTATTTTTTTGTTATTTTTTACTTTTTGAAGGCGTTTGTCTTTTTCATAAAATTTTTTTTTTGCTTTTTGCCTATTTCTTATCATACAAATTAATTACGAAACGGTGACACCAAACAATTTCAGTCATCCCTTAATTTTCTACCCTTAGAGGTGGAATATTTTCTTGAAATTTATTTGGGACTAACTTTGAGGTATACAATACACTATCAATTAAAAAAGAATCGTCGAAAAAAGTAATGGGTGGTCAAACATAAAAACAAAAATATACGTGTCAAATTGAGAACCTCCTTCTTTTTAGGGTTACGTACTTCAAAAGGAAAAAAAGGAAACCTTATAGGATCACTTTGTTGTCCATCTGTCTGTCTGACCGTCTGTCTGTCAAGACCCTTTATCTCGGGAACGCGTGAAGGTATCGAGTAGAAATTAAAACCATAAACTCAAGTCTACAGTTCCTTGAAGCTGTGAAAAAATCAAACTTCTAAGTTAACGTGAAAAAAAGATACGGCCTTTTATGCCGCAAAAAACGTATATTTCGACACTCTCAAGAGAATCAAAATGTATAGGGTACTTCCCGTTGACCTAGAACTATGAAATTTGGCAAGTAATATCGTCTTATACTACAAGTACAGGGACAAGTCTGAAAACTATACATTTGTAATTAAATCATAAAAAATATAGTCTTTATTTAAAGTACGTAATCAATCATTGAGGTATGTGCGGTCATAATTGTATGGGTGACCAAATCACGGAGTTTGAACGGAACTCTCGGTGGCCGAGTCCGACTCGCACTTGCCCGGTTTTTTTTAAGTCGGTTGAAAATAATTTGAGTTGTGTCAAAGATAGGTCGGTATTTAAATAATCTCTAAATTATTGATTTTATTTTTTCTATTTTATATTATTTTATTTTCACCCGCACTCCATGGACTGCTACTGTCGTGTGCTATTACATTATGGCAATGATAATATACATTGTGAAGTTGAGCATACCTAAATAATAATAGTTGCAGTTGTTAACTTGACCACACACACAGTCATGCACCATGATTTTGCATAAAATAACATTTTCTAATCGGAATTTCGTTGAAACATTGTCAATAAATCAATGTACTCGAATTGGTTTTTATCTACATTTACATGTCAGTTGCTTTGATAGCCAGAAAAGGTGTAGCTAAAACGATTTGATTTCTAATTCCCATGCTTGCAATGTTATCTTTACAATTATTTTACTGTGTGATTTTATTAGGGTGTATAAGTACTATGTATACTGTAATGCCACTTTTGTAATATTGAATTAGTACGGACAGAACCAGGTGTTTTATAAGTAAGATAGCTTGTTCGACAGGAATGTTGATTATTGCAGATGCAGACGAAGTATCAGATTAATACTCAATACTTTATTACAGTCCACAATGTAGCTTAGGTAATAGAACTTAGATAATAGATCAATATGGACCATGTTGGGCATAGTGAATAAGTAAGCAGGAGAGAGGATTGCAAATTAGCCTATGTCCTTTTTTGGGGTTCAAGCTTAACCCATTACCGCCTTCTCATCTGTACCTACCATATTTCATCAAAATCGTTTCAGTAGTTTTGCAGTAAAAGCGTAACAAGCAAACAAACTCACTTTTGCATATCATCATCAGCCTGAAGACATCCACTGTTGAACAAAGGCCTCCTCCATAAATGGGGGGCGTTGCCATAATCCCCACGCTTGGCAGGCGTCTTGGGGATCGCAGTGAGGTTGTTAAGAACACGGAAGCCGCTGCTGCCCGACTTCCGGATTTTCCCATAGTCGCCTTCGACACCCTCGGGATGAAATGGGGGACTTTTGCATATATTAATATGTATTATTAATGTAATTTATGTAATAAATATGCAAAAGTGAGATAGCGATAACTTTATAGAGCACTAGCACTTTACCAGTGACGATTTTGAGCTAAATGTTTTTTTTTTAATATAAGGTGCAGTGCTGAAGTGAAGTTTAAGAAGCAGCAATGAATGTAAAATCAGAAATGAGGATATCCGCAAGAGAACCAAGGTTACCGACGTAGCCCGAAGAATTGCCAAACTTAAGTGGCAGTGGGCAGGGCACATTGCTCGCAGAACAGATGGCCGATGGGGTCGAAAAGTTCTAGAGTGGCGACCGCGAACCGGAAGACGTTGCGTTGGAAGGCCTCCCACTAGGTGGACCGATGACCTGGTAAAGGTTGCGGGGATCCGCTGGATGCGAGTCGCACGGGACCGGTCAATGTGGCGCCACTTGGGGGAGGCCTATGTCCAGCAGTGGACGTCTTTCGGCTGAAATGATGATGATGATGATAAATGAATGTAAATCATTTATGATTCTGAAATTTCAAATAAGAAATGATAAGAATAAGTGGCCTGCCCAGAAGGTAGCTAGATGATATAGACGCGTACTGTGAGGGTTGGTTCGGCGTTGAGGCGGCGCAAGAAAAGAACATCTAAAAAGGCTCTAGAGAGGCCCTTGGCAGGGAGAGGGACATCACGGGCTAAATAAAAAAAAAAGGGAAGAGCGGACCATACCTTTTATTAGTATCATCCCCAAGACTCAATTTTTGCATCAGAAAAATCTTCTATCCTTAATCTTTTAACACTCGGAGGTAAATTTTCAGTATAAGTGTCCAAAATAGTATTGTAAACCCATGGGAAAACATGAGTTACACCACTGCTATCGTACATGACTGTATTCTCATTGCTTGAATCTTCATATTTATTAATTTTCTCGTCCAGAAGCTTTAGAACAAGCTCTTCAAAGGAAGGAAATATCACATCAGTAGGCATATTTTTTGATGCAACTGAAAAAAGAAATAAACAAACGCATTACAAAGCTGTTTGTTATTCTGAACTAGCTGATGCCTGTGACTTCGTCCGCGTGATAGTCGGTTATCAGTGGGGCTTTAATTTTTTTTTAGCGCGGAACCCCCTTAGTTTCCCTATAATAAAAAATAAGTTAATCTTAAGCTACTCCTTAAAACATCAGTCGTGCCAGTGAAAGTCCCGTCAAAATCGGTCCAACCGTTTCAGAGATTAGCGGGAACAAACAGACAGACAGCCAGCCAAAACATTTATTTAAGGCTGCTCTCTCGAAAAAAGCTTGAAAGAAGCATGCAGATGAAGCAACTTTTCGTCGGCATTTACAGAGAAATTACATCTGAAAAAAATTGTTAGTAGTCTACATGATATGATACGTAATTTGGTTTAGCCACAATTTTTCTAACAGTATCACATAATAAGAAAAAAAAATGTCAAATCACCTCCAAATCAATGAGATTAAACCAATTTACTCCTTAATTTCTTATCAAAAGAGTATAAAAAAAAAATATCTACTGCTTTGCAATACAAAGGAAAATGATTTGGATTTGTTACTTTTTACAAATATGTATTATTTTTATTACAATAAATTAAAAATGCGTCCGATTAAAGACTGCGTCTACATCACCCCCGCACTCGTCCACAAATTCAGTGCAGGACAGATGCTCAAGGTTATTGGCATGTATAAAAGCCTTAAAATTAACTATTATATTTATAATGACCTACAGGATTCAGGTCTGGTTGTTTATCTGAGTTTAAATTGTTTATATATACACCCACAATACAGGAGAAATTGCTAGTGTGCGGCAAGGCAGTATGAAAAATAAAGGATAGAAAAAGAAGACACGAAATTCAATCAAACAAAATACTCATACATCAAAATACTATTAAGGACACTGACATGAATAGTTTATGCCGATGTTTAAAAATTTAACGAAAAAGATTTAAACATACCATATTCTCTAAATGCTTTTATTTGTTCCATACTATAATGTGAATAGCGGCATATGCTGCCAAACTGGCATTCTCCATTTGCAAATCTTGTACACGGTTTCTTTGTGCTCTCCTCTTTTAATATGGTCTCTGGATCTGGAATAATACATACATCAAAATTACTTCCAACCAGCATAACCTACATATTTTTTTTATTTTTGATAATAATGAATGGACAAACCTTTTCTGAGCGATGGTGACAGACAAATTTCTGGTTGTATAAGTACATACTTATATATTAAAATACCACTTGATATTCTACAACTAAATGAAAGACAATTTAAAATATGCATTAAACTCACACTATGCAAACAAGCATATTATTGATGTAATCTTCTAACTTTAGAAGATTACATCAATGATAAAAATTCTTGGCTTAATGCTGGAACTGGTCCACAGCCAGTTTAGGGAATTTCTTAAATGGAAGAAGATGATGTTTCCTACCCCTTTTTTATTGACATGAGTAACATGTATCATTATTTTATTATTTTAATATAAGTAACCATAATTTACTAACTTATTACATAATAAATGGCTCCCTGGTACTCACCATGCAGCAATTTATTATGTAAGTATTATGTTTGTGTTTGATATAAATGAGCATGGTGGTTGAGAGCATTGTTGTGCTTACTGCAAATGTCTCGCTGATGGCGGCGCATGGGTTGGATCATAATTATGGTTCCTTTCAAAATGGTTGGCCTAAATGTTGCTTGTCAGTTGAGATTGGCCATAGCTTTTAACAGTCAGTGGGTTGTGTTAAGAACTCTGCCCCTAACTAACCCTAACCCACTGACCCTTTTATCATGTTTTTTTTTAAGTGTTTCGTATTGCTCTTTGCATACATTGTTTTCAAATAAAGAAGCAGCAAAAACATAAGAAGACATTTTGTAAAAAAAAATATATATTTAAGTGTCCGTGGCACTGCGTGGTGTTTCTTGCTTGTTCTTCTCCATAGAGACCTACGTTAGTTTTGGAACGAGCAGAGCAACTAGTTTAAATTTTCTGATTAAGAGTCTTAATCAGAAAATTTAAACTCCTTGACAATTCGATCAGTGGGCCGTATTTAAGCGCTTGTAAATGGTTTAATTGAAATAAAGGTCAGTGGGTCGTCTTAGGGGCAGAGTTGAAATGCTTTGACTTGGTGCCGTGGCTCCCATTATTGGATCAAGTCAAATAACAAAAGTATTTTATTTTTACCTTTGAATTGTTGATAATGTTCTCGAACTAACTTTTGGTGTATCAACCCGTTGTTGTGCGTCCTTACTATTGCAGGTGTGGCCACCATTGTCTTGTCACAGTAGTCACAAACGTATTTCTTCCCCATTCTTTTATGATAATTATTATCAAGTTCAAATATTACAACAACAAAAACAAATACTTTTAATTATTGTAAATTTGTCATTGTCAACGCCAAACGCTAATGAATGACGTTTATTTTTCTATGACTTTGACATTTTTATAATTGTGACACGCGTGATCATCATTGTTAAGCCTCGGTCACACAGCTAAAACTCGCTGCGAGTGTTTTATCTTATCATATCTTATTTAAAAAAATCTTCTGTGCGTGTGTATGAAAGTGAACTCCTTCTAAACGGCTGGCCCAATTTAAATGAAAATTTGTGTTACAGTGGATTCGAGAATGGTTTAGATTCACAATTAGACCCGGTAGGTGGCGCTACAGTCGGGTTGCAGGACAACGTCTGCCGGGCCCACTAGTTATATATACATAATAAATATTTAAAATTATATTACATTATTAATTATTGTATATATACAGGTGGCCGGAACATTGACGTCCAAAAATAAAATTTAGGTCGCCCCATGTATGTTCCGCTGCTTTTCATAGTTTTCAAGTTATGAATTTTTGAGAATTTTCGACCTGGCCAATCTAAAAACTATTCAAAAAAAAAATTAGAAAACTTTGTCTAGATTTTTGTCTTTCAACTGAATCTGCATGAGTAGTACTTTTATTCATAACATAACCAACTTCGTAACTGTAATAAAAGTTATGAAAAAGTTAGTCTAAAGTAAAAAAATACTTTCGATAATTAATTCGTTTTAAATTGCTTGGCGCTGCCGTGGGGTACACAATAATGTTTTTTGTATGTTTTTAGTTACTTTTGTGTGCACATGTTCTGTGTCAATAAACATTTTTTTTTCTTTCAATTATGACTTAAAACAACTTCAAATTAAAGATCTAAACAGGTGACTTCATCACAAAGTGACCGCGACTGAGGTAAGTAACTTGTTTTGGTTTTGCGTTGGCGTCGGTTGCGCGGTGCTCCTCTCGCCACCGAAAGTGAGTGAGATAGCAATAATTCGGTCTCGTATCCTCTCGGCTCATTGTTAAGCGCTTACCACACGCACAAGCTTCACCACAGTTTGGCTTGAGCAGGCTTCTCGCACAAAAATACTGAACGCTACCACACGACACAGTTAAATACGCTCAAGCCACAGTCTTGTCGAAATTCTTGGCGTGGAAACAATGTTTCCCAATGAAGAAACATTTCTTATGCTATTATTTTTCAAGTTAAAAGACAATGCAAAAGTTAAAACGTAAGCAATCAAAGTGGAAAAAATGGCTTTTGAATGGACAATAGTCATACACATATAAATCTACTTAATTAAGGATTTAAGAGATGTTCAAAATGATTTTCATGATTATATACTAGCTTCTGCCCGCGACTTCGTCCGCGTGAATGTCGGTTATTCTGGATGCAGACGAAGTCACGAATTAAAAAGTACCCTATGTCCTTCCCCAGGGTGCTATTTTCATACCAAATTTCATCAAAATCGGTTCAGCCGTTTCATCGTGAAAGCGTAACAGACAGATCTAAGAGACAGAGTTACTTTCACATTTATAATATTTATTTTATTTTAGGAAACCTTACAGACTAATAACATTATAATAATAATAATATATAACTAAATTGGTAATTACAAGCTCACAAAAATACATAAGTATAAAGTAAAATACAGTATGGATTATTTTCAACAAGCTCGCGCGAGCCTCGAGTGGCTGTGGCTTGAACACTGTACGCCAAACCACACGCACAGGCAAGTACGCGCAGACCGGGCTTGCGCAGGCAAAATTTCAAGCAAGTCGAAAACTGCGCAAGCCACGTGGTGGGGTTTGCGCGTGGTACAGTTTTACCAACCACACGCTCCGTGTTCCGTGTACAAGCCGGCCTGCGCAGGCAAAACTGTGGTGAAGCTTGTGCGTGTGGTAGACCCATTATTGCAGGTAAAAAAGTTGCGCCCTCGTTTACTACCGCGATCCGTTCTTGTGGACCATGGTCCACAAGAACGGATCGCGCAAAATGTAAATTTTAGCTTTTCTGCAGTCACTTTTGGTTAGTTATCAAACTAACGTTAGGAAACATAGGAACGAGAAAATTTGCAAAAAAAAAATACTCAGATGGGTAATTTCAAGAATTTTGCACCACGCTGCCGATTTTAAACAAAGTAGCCCTATTAAGTACTACTTTTTTTAATGATTATGAAAGCTGAGAGCCTGACGCATTCTTAAAGCCTACTTAAGAACCATGACCTCACCTGTTTAGATTTTTAATTTGAAGTTTAAATTTTTGGACGTTAATGTTACGACCAACCTGTATTACCGGCACGTAAGTTGGCAAGAGATTTTGTAGTTGGGGTTTGTAGCGGGCTCTACACTCGCCCGTGAACTGCAGCCGTGATCACGGTTGCGATTCGCGCTTGAACACGGTGCGAAAAATATAGACCCTCTACACATGCAGCCTTTCGCATTTATTTTCGCGCATTTGACTGAAATGGACGTTGAAGTTACTGTTGCTGCTGCCCTGACACCGTGTGCGTTATCGTGCTTGATAACACTCAAGGAACACTACAAAATCTCTTGCAAACTTACGTGCTGGTAACTATATACTGTACGAATAATACTCACAGCGAGTTCTACACGAGTATTTCAGTAATCTGTTGGTGCAAATAAATATGTCGTCTATTCGTTGTATACGTGTTATTCGATTGGCATGTGCATGGTTGGCTAATCAAATGCTGATTAAGCTTACATCTTCTTATATTTTCTATACACATCCAAAAAACCTATTAAATCGTAATTTCGTTCCTATTAATTCGTAACTCTAGAATCCTGAAAAACCTATCACACACAGCGAATAATCGATACGATTAGGCACTCGCAGCAACTATTCGCTAACTCGCTGGGTGTGACCGAAGCTTCATTGTCATTGTTGATCGAAGTGATCAACGATAAAAAATCTAATGTAAGATGTTTAGTTCAGAAATGGCGTTTCATTTGGCAATATGCAATAGATTTTATTGCCAGAATTATTATATTTAGAATAATAGGGTATTACACCCATTTTTGAAAAGTGTCTCAATGAAATTCTGTAGTGCTAATATGCCACCAAAAAAAACACAAAAATTTTATTCAATCGATAAGTGCCATAAAAATGCATCTAAATTTTAAATTTTCAAATTTCGCGCGTAGTTTGACGAAAACGCCTCTTACTAGACGCCATATTGCTCAGCGGAAATGACGTCAGTTCGTTTAGAATCAAATGAGCTCATATTAAATATGATAATTGTATATCATTTAAAAATAATTAAAAGTATATTTTGTAATAGGTGTAATAATGAAAAAATTACGTTGGTTACGAAAATTATAAAAGTACAAAGCCTATATTACGCCAATCGGTTGACTGACTTGACAATTTTTTGTTTACACAGCCGTACGGCGTAATAACATGGCCGCTACTATTTCACGGTGTTTTATAACAGATTAAAAATACTGAAAACTTTGAATTGAATTTAAAAATTTGTTTTGTTATTTTATGAACTAAAACTTACATTTTCCGACTGCTTTATGCCTAAACTGTCTTAATAACATATTTATAGTTTTTTTCTCGTATAGAGTAAAATACCCTATTTAGGAATATGACGGAAGTTAGCCCACCTAAAAAATTAGAGGCTTTATTTGAGTTCGAGATCCTTATGCATATCAGACGGGTCGGTTTGCAAACTTGAGGCAAAATTGGGACGGTAAAAGACGGTCACACGACGACAGTCCTGACTAACGGTGCCTGTACCCAGGACCGGATTACCCTGAAGGCAGATTATGCAATTGCCTAGGGGCCCCTCAGACGCCAGGGGTCCCGCTCACCAAGAAAGAAAATATTGCAAATGTTAAAAACGAAAAGGTAATGTAAGTAGTAAAAAAAAATAGCGTAATTATAAATATAATTAATTGTGGTATGTATTTTTGTGAAATTAGAAAAGGGTGAAGGGGCCCAGAAAATTCCATTGCCTAGGGTGCCGTCATGGTTAACCTGGCGCTCCCTACGGATCCGATGCTCGTACAACAGAGTCCACCTCTGTAGTAACATAAAACCATTTTTCCTCTTTTGCATTTATTGTTAAAATACAAAGGATTGGGATTGAGAGTGTGTTTCGTAATTAGGTTGCAGGTTTTCAGGTTATCCTAATAAATTGTATAGGTAATAATTCGATGGATTGTTTATTTATTTGTGAAACATTGCACTTAACGACCATATATTATATTTATCAAAGTTATTTATTTTAATTAAAAAATCTTAACTATCAAGAAAAGGCGGTTCATCCCACGCGTTTCGACGAACTCTTGGAATGCTGAAAGATTTAAAGTTCTTAGGATAGGTATTGTCGTTGAGAATGATAACTACCAGAGAACTCATTAAACATTCTCTTTTGTGACTTAGGGTGATTTGATGCTTCCATAAGCTTTTGGAAGATATCAAATTTGTTAGGAGCAGCGATCTGTTGAGGTGGCGCTTGTGTAGTCGCCTTTCTTACAGGTGTGTAGGAGTAAGTATTTGTATTAGTATTAGGTCCGTAATCATTATAGTCATCTATCATCTTAGAATCTTCATATTGTGGTACCCCATTAATTCGGCTGTGCTGGAGTTTGAATGGATCTGGCTCTGGATTCAAATGGGCCATATTTGGAACCCAGTTGCGAACTGATAATCGGTCTAAAAGAGATGGCTGCCTCGTTTGCAATGGAAATAAAGTTGGTGTAAACACAATTCCATTTCTAGTCAACACAGGCCGGAAGCGCGGTACCATCATTTCATTGAAGGTTCTCATAACACCGGGATCTGTAAAAGCAAAATAAATAATTAATTATAATAGTTCTCAGATACTGTCTTTATCTGATCGAGTTCAAAAGTGTTTATTGCGCTTCAAAACAGGGAATGCTGACGTAGCTCATAAGTGTGAGTCCTGACTCCTGGGTGACAGCTACTAAAAACGGATAAAATACTATAGTATTTTCATATTACACATTAAGATGTGTAATATGAAAGTCAAACTAGGTATAGGTACTTTGATGATGTTAGATTATAACAGCTAGGCCTGATTCATTACTTGCATTATGCTTAAATATGATGTAATCAAAAATAAATACAGGTAGGTACGTTGTTCCATAATAACTATTTTCTTGTTATTTTTTACATGAAATGGTAGTTTATGTCTGCGGTGCATAGAAGGGGTTATAAATGTGCACTCTCCTTTATTATCGACTGTCCTTATTGACAGTTACAACAGTTACAGTTAAATTTTGATATCATGGATGGTGTTACTAGTATACATGTTGTTACTAAAATATAAGTTATGTGCTGTCTCGTCTCGTACACTACTTTTAGCTAATCTCATTACTAATTTCAAAGAACAATATCATCTTATTAAGGCGCTTCACATGGCGTATTTGTCCAAATATTCGCCTTATTTGGATAATCCAAAATTTACATTATTTTAATATCTATAGTGTCTATAGGGTAAATTTTGTATTATCCAAATAAGGCGAATATTTGTACAAATACGCTATGTGAAGTGGTAGCATTAAAATAATGACGTTTGTCCATTTCCCTCGGTAGGTAGGTACCTATCCTTTATCTATATCTATTGTGAGTAATATCTACCGAGTTACCGACCTGCGAGCCCTTATTACACTTGACTTGACATATCAAATTTTAAAGTATTGTAATAAGGACTTATCTATGTTAATAAAAATAGATTAACACCGGACCCACACGCTGCCGCCAACCAACGTTGGTCGGTTAATAAATTTCGTGAGGCATCCACACTTTGGCTATCCTGTCCCGTCAGAGCCAAAGTGACGATGTCCGATACAGAAATCGAAATTGCTTTAAGCGCTTTTACATTACTGAGTGCCAATTATAATTTATATTTGTTACTGAAAACTGTCCTACCGATATGCATTCCATATTATTGGCTGTGCTACCAGGTTCAGCAACTTCAAAAAAATTCGATAACATTTTCATTTGTCCATGCGGGTGGCGTTTTTGAGGGTGAGGATGACATTCTCACTCGTCGTGCGCTCTCGATGCTTGTTGCAACAGAACCTTGAACAGGGCTGAGCATAGCACCAACATGCGTACGGATCGCGAACATTGGCGCAGATTCTTTTGATAAAACCGACACGCGTCGGCCAACTCCCAACGCTTATCCTAACGTTAGCGCCAATATTATTTTCTAGATCCACACGTTGGACGAGTGGCGTTGAACCCAACGTGGACCTATGTTCGGACCTACGTTAGGGCCAGCGTGAAAACCCAAAAAACCCAAATAACAAAAAAAGAAAAGCTTTTCTTTTTTTAATTAATTAAATATTCAATTAAATTTTCTAAAATTCCTCCACATTGCCATCATCTGGGAATGTGCCCAAGAGTCTAGCTGCATTGCCACGTCGGATCGCAATGTTTAAAAATAAATAAATAAAATAACCTCTGCCTGAGGTAAAAACCAGCTCTTGTATCACGGGATGCCAAACAATGTTATCTCCATTGGTATATCTCAATGGTTCAACCGGGCGGGACCTAATCCCCCAACCACTGCCTCTTGTAGTTTATTATGAAGTGTATAATTTAAAATTGCTCATTGTCACATTATGACAAATTCTGCAGAAAAATCTTTTGACGTGATGACATCTTATAAATCGATTAACACCGGCTGCACGCACGAAAAAGTGTGACACGTTCCGCCTGAGGCTGAGCGTGCAAGCGAGAGCGAGGAACAAGCGATAGAGAAGCACGATCGGCAAAATCGTCTACAATAAGCTCTGCCCACCTCTACGGAAGCCATTATTTGCTTATGTTATATATGTTAGCCATTATGTTTCTTTATGACGTTATCACGTAAAACTATCGTCCGTAAAACGACTTTACAGACAACCCAATTCTTTTTTAATGGTACTTAGTAATCAATTTTGTTTTACTTAATTTTTTTAAATCATATTAGGTATATTGTTATTGACTGCTACGCAAATATCGGTATCTAATATCAACAGTTATTTGCCGTACATTCATTTGTATAAAAAAGAAAAAACATTTAGAGGGGTTAAAATATTTTCCAATGTAGAGAATATATTACCAGGAGTAGATTGATATACTTGCTATATTTTTGGTGTCCCCTTGTTTCGCAGACCGAAATTTCATAGAATTTCGTTTCCCAGAAAATGTTTCACATAATATTTGGTTCTCGTATTTTTATTTCGACTATTATTGTTTCCAAAACTATTTACTTCAATAAAAAATATTTCACAGAAACACAATTCAATGAATTATTAATCACATTTTTTTGTTTAACAAATTTATCAAACAGTAGAATTATTTTTTAATGAATAATGTTTGTTGTATTTTTCCATGGAATTTATTTCAACGAAAATGTATAGATATAAATAGACAATAACAAAAATATTGTCTTAAAAAGTCAATATGTTGTTCTACCAAAGTTAATGACAGAAACGAATCGCTGCGAAACCGACTCCACGTAGTCTTGTCTGCCCTACGCCTAGAGTGTAATTTAAAGCTGCTTAGGCGTGGAGGGGCGAGGCGTAAGCCTAAGCGGCGGGGGTGAGCGTGAATACCATCTGCGACGATAAGCTCGCGTGGGACCGCCGGAGCCCCGCAACGCCGGAGCCGTGACAGAAACTATGCCTGCTGCATGTTGCATGCTCGCTTGCATGATGCATGCTTGCTTGCATGATGCGTGCTTGCTTACATGCTGCATGCTTGCTTGCACGCTGCATGCTTGCTGGCACGCTGCATGCTTGCTTGCACGCTGCAGGCTTGCTTGCATTCTGCATGGTTGCTTGCACGCACGCGCAGTAGGTTTGGTTAGAACTGAGACTCCCATTCTTGGAAATAAGTTTTATATTAAATAAAAAATATAAGGATAAAGAATATTTGATTTGTTATTCTATGATATGATTATTCTAACAATAAACTTTCTGTGAAACAAAAATCAATGATTTAAAAATCTTGAAAGTAAGTATTCTGCCTATTGATTATTCTATGTAACGAAATTATTACAAACATTTTATGTGAAACGAAATTCTATAAAACTATTAGCTATGAAACAACGTACAACCTATATTTTTAAACCCCCGCATAATTAAAAAATTTAGAAATGAAAATAATACTTTTTCTTTTTATCGCATTGCCCATTCTGTGTTTATAAAAAAAAGAAAATGACAAGTGACATTAACGAATCTATCAAATTGGCAGACAAGTGATGTAAATCGTTGTTTACACTGGCGGAGTTGACAAAGACATTGATTAATCATTATTTGTGACATTATTTCCCATAAAACGATGCAATTTCTGTGTATAAAACTGTCAGCCCCCATTTCGTTCTAAAATAATGAGATTTTCGTAAAACTATTTACATATAACATTCATTTTTATTGCGGGTTTTTAAAAATATTTTAAATGCATGAAGATACTCTTTAGGTACCCAAGAGTATGAAATCAGAATTTTGAACTTCTCTAAACATTTTTATTTTTTTGTACAAATCCTGCCATGATCCTTTGTGCATCGAGGGCAAATAAAGATTTTTAAAATTTAAATCTTTAGGGTCAAGCAGTCCTAGCTATTTAATAGAAAAGCTATTGATTGGTTTGGTTAAGGAGGTTTTAGGCCAAAATGTGATAAAATATTTTTTTTTATTCGAGTTGTACGGTCAATAATAATAAACTATTATGTGGTTTCCTAAAACACACAGCGATGCTAGATGAAGAAAATGTTGTAAATCCGCCATTATACTGATGTCTATGGTAAAATTTACCGATTTGTCGATGGTTTGATCCCTGTCTCTCTCACTCACCAGCATGCGTCCTTTTCTAATTATGAAGGATGCTTGGCGCGAAGCTGCCATTGGCTGCTACTATTCTCATAGCGTTCAAGCGTTGGTAAATTTTGCCGGTAAAATAAAACACCAAAAAAAATTCAAAGTGTAAAGTGTAAGTTTAAGTAAGTGATAGGTGATAATATTATTAGTATTAAAAGGTGTTATCTAAGTAAACGTGTCAGGTATTTTCGTACCTAGTGAATTACTATTCCAAGATGAATCCGGGCGAAGTTGTACGGGTGGTGAGCTAGTTCAAATGTTAACGCTTTGGATGGAGATTAGCACTCGAAAAATAGGAGACCTGATGACTCATCGTCATCATCTTCATCTTCTTCTTGAGGATGAGGAGGGCATAGCATCACCTCCGCCCAACAGAGACGTAAAATTTCACGTAAGTACAAACAAGTTCAGATAAGTTCGGACCTGCGTGTAGAAGTGTAGATAGTAGTATTCAACCAAGTGGGGTTTATATCTATACTTGATTTGCATTCAGTAACTTGACAATTCAAAGAATTACCTATAATGCTGCCCTCAGACAAATTAGGTATAAAACAATAGGCAGATAGACAGCGCGGAACACTGAAAGTGAAGTCACCAAAGTAAATACAAATTCAAAAAACGAATACAATCTCGAGTCAGTACAGCACGAAGCCACAAAGTACGTAAGCGCCGCATCGTTAGTACTTGTAGGTAGGTACATCACACGTCATTCCAATATTTTGGAGAAAAATGCCGTCTTTTGTTTTTATGTAAAAACCGCTCCCAAAAACAAAGAAAGAAGGTGGAGTATCTTTTCATAGGTAAATACTCAGATTATAAAACAATAGGCGGATAGACAGCGCGGAACACTGAGAGTGAAGTCACCGAAGCAAATACAATTTCAAAAAACGAATACAAACTTGAGTTAGTACAGCATGAAGCGCCGCATCGTTAGTACGCACGGCTACACCTACCTTGCTCAGGCTCTAAAATACAATCTCGTGGACTCGAAAGTACCGTACTATAGGTATGTACCAATGAAAATGGCAATGTCACATTGTACAGGGATCGATTTATCATCACTGATAGGACTATTGTACAGACGCCAGCACATCAAGATATAATACCACACTGTCAAATGTTGATCATTTGTTAATTTGGAAATTATTTTACGTAATTATTATCAAACACAAAACCTTAAGAATAATCCTTCGGTGTTGCTGGTTTATATTGAAATATATACCCCCTAAATTAGGAAATAAGCATAGGATACAGAAATAGCGATTTACAAAAATATTTATTACGATTAGTGTTCTATTTATCGCGCATTTTGCTCGATAACAGGGACTTGAAAACGAAATGAATTTCGTTCCCTTACACTTAATGTTTTCGCGTAACGTTCCAATATTTGTAACGATACTAAAACCGTAAACTAAAAATAACGTTATAGAATATCATTTTCATAGAACAATATTTATAGTTACGTTATTTTTCAGTAACGTTATATCTCCGCTTATAACGTTACAAGAGAACCGTTACAGATTGAAGACTAAGACCCTAAGACTCTTAAAACAATGGAAAAATGAAAATAGGTATGTGGGAATATGAGCTGAGCATTGACATATTATCTGAGATTCAGAAGACGAAGCTGGAAACGTTATAAATAGCGTTTATTTCGTTATTTAGTATTACGAAATAATATCGTTATTAATAAACAGTTCTAGATTTTGGTCCGTTTGTTAGTAGGTATCGTTACAGCTAGGGAATGCAATCTCGTACGAGATTTCCGCCTAGCGAGATCTCGCGAGACTCAAAACCCAGTCTCGCGAGATCTCGCAAATTACGGGATCTCGCGAGATTGGGAGAATCGCAATTAAAACATATGCAAATGCTTGTTTTAAGAAGTAGTAATTGACATGATATGTAATTAAATAGAAACTGCGTTGCTTAGTTATAAAAATAATGTAAGTTTTATTTTAAAAATCAACAGAGTACTTATTATTTTGTCTCTAACTCTAATAACATTTGTTTATGTCTATAATTATTATACCTACTGTAGCTAATCAGTTCAAATTCTTACAATATTGGTAACAAAACAATAATTATCTATATTTAGTCTTTTGTAAATTATTACTTTAGTTTCAATAATTAAGAGTAATAGGAACATTACTTATGGTAAATAAATACAATAAAACAAAAACTTAACTTCACAAGTTCTTAAATAAATGTTGTGAGATCGTATTAATCAAATAAAAGAAGTTTAAAGTAGAAGTCAGATGAAGATTACGGAAAGGCAAGATAGTTTGTCTGAAAATGGCTTCTCAAAAAACACATCATGTCGAGAGTATCATCTGACAGACGACTTCTGATTTTGCATGCCAAATAACCTGCTGCTGAAAAAGCTCGTTCTGCCTCAACACTTGTGGGAACCACAGTTGAGGGCAGCCGCGTTATGAAATACACTTCGTCACGCTGCATTTGTCGATCTCGTTATCTCGCGAGATCTCGTACGAAATTTGACGAGATACAATCTCGTAAAATATGGCCGGGATCTCGCGAGATCGGGATCTCGGCGAGACGAGATTGCATTCCCTAGTTACAGCCAAGTACTTTCATTTTGTTACGATCCTATTGGAACGTTACAATTACAAAACTATCATTACTAGAACTACGTACCTACCTGCCTACCTACACTTTGTAGTAGTATATATATGTAGTAGAAGCAGATAGATAAACATTGTTTATTAACAACATTTAATACATAGGCGTTGTACTATTAAGTATTCTGTGACATAGGTATAAAACAGACAACATATAAAAAAGACAACCGCTTTCTTAAACAAATTTAAAAAAATACTCCACAATCGGAAGTCGGCGGCCAAAACCAAACAAATTAAGTCATCCCTTAATTTCACCTAAGCATAAATTTATCGGTTTACTAATGTTTGCCATAATTTAAAATGCCAAAATTTTATATGCCATACTTTTATTTGCCATAATTTCATTAGAAATAATGCTTCAGTTGCTATAATCGTTAAATGACATAAAATAATTTTCACTAATTTCATTGGTCATAATCGATCAAGAGTCATAATAATGTTAATCCATAAATTTATTTGCTATAATTTTTATTTTCAATAATTTCGTTTTCCATAAAATTTATTCACCATTGCCCATACTAGTACAACAATGCTAGTTCAGTACAATCGCCTGCAATGTTGATGGTATGATCATGATAAGAGATACAGATTTTTTACTCACAAGGAAACCTAGAAAAAAAAAAAAAAAAAAAAAAAAACCTGTTGTCAGCCAGTCGCGTTCTGTTGTTTTAATATTTTTTTTATTAATTTCCTTCACCCAATAAGCTCAAAACAACAATAAATACGCTAATTATACAGTTATAGGCTTGTGAAAGTGTTATCTCGGTGAACAATATCGTGATAAGTGAATAAAACAATAACTTCATACGTAGTGACTGTTGGTGATTGAGGACTAAAAACAATATAAAAGTGCTTGGAAATTCATGTACACTGAAAAGGACCTACAGTGAGAGCGATTTACCAACACAACATTAACAAAGTTCTTTTAAGGCAAAAATAATAGTTGTAAAATAATACAAATCAGTTGTAAATTTGAAATAAGTGGTTTTTGCATAATGTAAACAAATCACAGCTGACTCATCTAATAACTGACGAAAGTATTGACCAATCACACAACACAAACTTATTTGACATAAAAATTGTCGTTCAGAAATCGAAATAATAACACTTAGACACTAGTCTTTTGAGACTGCGTTCCGTTACATGCATTACATACGACTCAAGTGCTCAGGTCGGTTTGGATAGTCTGGTCATTCTGTACATGATAGTATATTATTTATTAAATAACTAATATTGTAAAAATGTCATCTAAGAGTGGTTCCAAAAATGACCGCAGAATGCCTGAAAAAGTTGTATGCTTTAAATGCAAGAAGTCAGTTGACATTAAAAAAACAGCCTTGTGTTCAATTTGTAACAATCGATATGAATTGGATTGTGACGGATATCCAGAAGGCACCTACCGTCTAAAGGACCAGGAATCTAAGAATAAATGGAGATGTAGGACTTGCATCAAAAATAGTAAGAAACTCCCAGATGCTAGCCATGTATCTAATATTACCACGAGGAAAAAAGCAAACTTACATCTAAACTGCTCTTCTCCGGTACGAAGTAAAAATGTCAAGGACAGCAAACAACCCGAGGCTGTGAAGGCCTCCGTTCAAAACACTTCTGATACTTCTGACATCTTGGATTCCCACATTCTGTCCGAATACGAAACTTCAGACGAATCTTATAACACACCCAACAAACTGTCTAAGAGTGTAGACGGCACAATAACTGAAACATTGACAGTTCTAGAAATGAAAGAAACCATTAAAGAACTCACAAATAAACTGGATAGTACTGAAAATGAACTAGAAAACACAATCCTAGAAAATAATAATCTACGCCAACAATTGAATAAATTGACTGCTGAAATAAAAATATTAAAATCACTCTGTCATTCTACATCAGTCACTGAAAACTGTCCGGCCATCAATTTTAAGAGAAAACGACACTCGTTGCTACATCAAGGAGCATTCTCCACACCTTCTACTCCTTTGATGAAATCGCCGAATGTTGACTATGGAAAAAGCATTGAAATAATTGGGCTACAAAAAAAAAATCACCGAACTACAAAATCAATTGAAAGACGCACAACAACAGATTGAATCTTGCAAGAAAATGATTGACACATTGAAACATGCTAACATATTGCCCAAAAATTCA
This sequence comes from Charanyca ferruginea, assembly GCA_947361185.1. Taxonomy (NCBI): domain Eukaryota; kingdom Metazoa; phylum Arthropoda; class Insecta; order Lepidoptera; family Noctuidae; genus Charanyca; species Charanyca ferruginea. The sequence goes on along the minus strand of OX376082.1, from coordinate 9,883,401 downwards.
TCGGTATCGGAAATAATAAACATACAAACGCCTACTTATATTGAAAAGCAAAAACACAACAAAATACTTATCTTCGGTTCCCAACAATGCGTCGGTTTAGCAGCAGCCATGATACACTCTAGACAAAATACAAGATACGAAAAGTATAGGATCATAGCGGATACAAAACCAAATGCTCTATGTAGTCAAATAATAACGAGTTGTCGTCATGCTAAATTGAACCTTAACGATAAACTTGTCATTTGTGTGGGAGAAAATGATCACAATTTAAAATATATTTTGTCCCAACTACAAATTGTACTCGATACATTCTATAACAATAGGGTCATTGTATTAAATGTGTTTAAGAATGAGTACATAGATGCTAATAGGCTTAATAATGGTATTAGAAAAGTATGTAAAACCTATAAAAAATGTAATTTCCTCGAAAGCGAATCTTTTGAAATGACTGAATTATGTACTAAAATTAATTACTATATAGATTGCAATGACTATAGTGAAAACTTTTTAAACCCTAGAGAACTTATGAAGCGAATAGCGAGTAGCAGATCAAGTCTTAAATCAAATTCCGATAATTTACCCAAAAAAGGAACAATTCCTTTCTACTTTGGTCGTAAAAATCCCTCCCATTTCCAAAGTAGCAACAGCACAAAACCGGAACTAAATAACAATATGCGTAGTGGGGAACCTAAAAAAGGTACGATACCATACTATTTTCCCCCAATTACAAAAAACAATTTGTTTTTTCGTTCCTAAAACCACGATATCCACCTCACACAACTTCAGGATACTTCACCAAAACATTGCAAGTGCGCTATCTAAACAAGAAATATTAGAATTGACATTGCAGGAAATGCGAGATTCACAGATCGACCCGCATGTAATCTGCCTTTCTGAGACATTTATAAAAAAAGGACATGAAAACTATCTTAAGTTGTCGGATTATGAAATGGCTTCAAATTTTTGCAGGGAAAAGCAACGAGGTGGCACTTGCATTCTGATCAAAAAGGGTATTAGTTACAAAGAACTGCCGATTGTGAAAACACATGCCTCAGTAAATACATTTGAGGCCTGTGGCATAGAACTAACAAATGAGAAATTAATTATAATCTGCTTATACAGAACGCCTCAGTCCGATCCAAATCAATTTTTAAGTAAGTTAGATAACATCTTACAAGATATTTACAAAAAGTACAAAACAAAAACACGCGTAGTTTTAACAGGTGATTTTAATATAAATACCTTGAAAAAAGGCAAAATCACTCAAAAATTTCAAGACTTAGCACGTAGCCACAATGTTAAAATTCATATTAATATAGCCACTCGTAAATCGTCTTGTATTGACCACATTTTAAGTAATATACCTGACGCTATCGCAACTATACTACCACTTCATCTCTCTGACCACGACACGGCACAAATGCTAAGCTTCCCTTTAAGGTTTCAGACAACAAAAACAGCAATATACCATATCTTCAAAAGAGATTACAATCTGGACAATATACGTAAGTTTAGAGAATGCTTACAAAACTTGTCTTGGGCACACATATACATGGAGAACGATGCAAATATGGCATTTGATCGCTTCCATGAATTGATGTGTCTGTTTCACAAACTCTGCTTTCCAAAGGTAAGGGTTAAAATAAACTTAAACAAAAAAACAAAACAAACGTGGATAAGTAAAGGTCTAAGGCAGAGTTCTAAAACTAAGCGTTGTCTACGATACCAATATTATAAAAATAAAAATCACACTAATAAGACAAAATATACCACATACTCGAATCTGCTACAAAAATGTATCCACAATGCTAAACGTAATGCTAATATTAGGTATTTGAACAAGAATGACAACAAATGTAAAGCCACATGGACAATAATAAAAAACGAAATACACAATATCAACCCCAAAGACAATATTGAACACATTAAAATTGACAACACCGTACTTACAAAACCGGTAGAAATAGCCTCCGCCTTCAATGATTACTATACAAAATCTAACCGAACGCAAAATTGTAACAACAAGTTCCCTAATAAAAATCTAATTGCTAATTCGATGTATCTCACACCCATGTCAGAAAATGAGGTAAAGCAACAAATATTATCATTAAATAATACAACTTCTGAGGGCTACGATGAACTTAGCACCAAAATTATTAAGATATGTGTTAATGAAATAAGCGGTGTGTTGACATATTTAATCAACCTATCCTTTTCACAAGGGGTGTTTCCTAAAGCCCTAAAAATGTCCCTTGTGAAGCCGATATTTAAAAAGGGTGAAAAATGTGACATAAACAATTATCGTCCTATAACACTGATACCCATCCTTTCAAAAATATATGAAAAATGCATGTACCAAAGATTAATTAGTTATTGTGAAAAATTTAACATTTTAAACAAGGAACAATTCGGTTTTCAAAAACGTAAGTCTACTTCCTTAGCCATATTTTCACTTTTAAAATCGGTACTGGCGAGTGTCAGTAACAACCACCTAACAACGGGCTTATTTTTTGATTTGTCAAAAGCGTTTGACCTTGTTTCGCATGACATATTATTAAAAAAGCTAGAGTCTATCGGAATTAGAGGATTACCACTTCAGTGGATATCATCGTATTTAACTGATAGACGACAGAGTGTCGCCATCACTAAACTTAATGAAAAGAGGGACATGACATTCTACTCGTCTGAATATAAAAATATAAAATGTGGCGTGCCCCAAGGTAGCATATTGGGACCTATCTTATTTATAATTTACATAAATGACATAGTTGATATAACCATTCATAGATGTTTCCTTTTTGCTGATGACATCTCTATTATTGTTACTAGTGACAAAAAATTCAAAACCATTACTGACCATGAAACTGACATAAATAATACTATTGACAATTTAATTAGCTGGTTAAATAATAATAATTTATCGATTAATCTTAATAAATCTGTATACATACAATTTAATAAATCTCATAATGACAAATTTAATTTTAATATGAATATACCAAAGATTACCCAAGTAACACAAACCAAGTTCTTGGGAGTAGTAATAGATGAACACTTGGACTGGAAAGCTCAGGTCGGCCATGTATGTAATAAAGTAAATAAATTTGCATACGCCCTTAGGCAAATTAAGAAGGTCACCAATATAAAAACGGCTGTGATGTCATACCAGGCATATGTTGAATCCTCATTACGGTATGGGCTAATTTTTTGGGGAAATAGTACTGACCAAGGTAGAGCATTTGTTGCCCAAAAAAAATGTTTGCGAGCTATTTACGGAATCCCATCGGATGAATCCTGTCAACCTATTTTTAAAAAGCTTGGTTTGCTACCGTTGCCTTCATTATATTTATATGAAGTGTCTATGTTTGTACGAAAACATATAGAGCTGTTTAAAACAGTAGACGAAGTAGCCTCACGTAGTCGGCGTGGCCAGTACCAACACAGACTTGTACTAGAAGAGATCTGTAGGCTAGCAAAATATAATAAGAGCTGTCTAGTTATGGCTGTACGGATATTTAATAAATTACCAAACACTCTAAAGACGTTGAACTGTAGGCTTTTTAAAATAAAGTTGTATAAATGGTTAACTGAAAATAATTTTTATAGTGTTAAGCAATTTTTGGAACATAGACTGTAATATCCCTTTTTATGTTTTTGTCTGTTCAATGTGTAATTCTTAACGTTCGTTTAGGTACCTGACTATAAGTTTGCATGCTTTAATTCTAAGCAAAACATGCTGGATCTTACACTTATTTAACAGCTTTGTATACCGTGTTTTTCGCAAATAAATATATTATTATTATTATTATTATTAGAAATAAACCTTCTCTATCCATTTGCATAAAATTTTAAGACCTAATATAACTTAGCATACTTTTGTTTCTTCCTAATTATATTTCGGTATAACATTATTTACGTATAAAAGCTTACGTATAATTTTTCTAATCATAATAATGGTAAGCCTAATGCTTACCATTCTTAAAGCATAAATTTATTTACGCATAATGATATTAAAACATATTTTTACTATGCATGCAGTAACCACGCAAACATGTAAACAAGCATACACCATGCATGCAGCAAGCAAGCATGCAGAATGCAAGCAAGCATGCAGCATGCAAGCAAGCATGCAGCAGGCATGGTTTCTGTCACGACTCCGGCGCTGCGGGGCTCCGGCGGTCCCACGCGATCTTATCGTCGCAGATGTGTTTTACGCTCACCACCGAAGCTTCGGCTTGCCTCTAACGCTCGCCACCGTGGCCTAGCCTCAGCCACGGTGGCGAGCGTTAAAACCACCTGCTCCTCAGCTCGCGGGCCGCCTCCCACCTCCGCGCCTACGCGGGCTTAGATTACACTCTAGGCGTAGGGCAGAAAAGACTACGTGGAGTCGGTTTTGCAGCGATTCGTTTCTGTCACTAACTTTTGTAGCACAACTAATTGTTTTTTTAAGACAATACTTTAGCGTGGCACAATAGATTTGCACATTATGCCTAGTAACATTATGCAAATTTAATTTATGCCAAAATAAATGTCTAAATATTATTTGCTACATCTGCCGCTAGGCGGCCGCTCGCTACGCTCACTCGCCTTCGCGCGTTGCGTGGTCACCAGCTAACCTAATCTACCCGTTTCGATTTTTACTAACTTTTTATTGTCTAAAGATTGATTACTATAATAAATCATTTGGTTAGTGGGTGGCCTTAATGATATTATTTTTTGTACAAAACAATAAACGTTTCTAAATTACATTAAATGTTGCTTATGTCAAATAACGATTATGTAATGTGTTACTTATGGAAACTAATGATTATAACATATGTTATTATGGCAACTAATTTTCTGGCAAATGAAAGTTATGACTAATTAGTTGATATGACAAACGTTATTAGTATAAATGATAATAGTGCAAGTAAATATTATGACGGGGGACGATTATGGAAAACAATAATAGTACTAATGATTTTATGGAAAACAAGACAATACCAAATTTATCATGTTCCGATATTGTTCCACCATTTGTAAATCAACATCTTCTGTTTCGTAATCTGAGATTAATACATTCCTAAAGTAGGTACCTGCATTCTATTAATACAATCTGACTCGACAATGTATGTATAACATGTTGTCTGCATTTTTCTGCTACACTAAATTATTGAATATAGGTACTTAATGAAATATTATGGGTAATTTTGTCATTGTCCTGGCAACCGTAAACGCACACAGAGGCAACGTGTTTTTACAGTGCTGTCACGGACACCTGTCTAAAACCGTGCTTCACATGTTTGCTAAGTTCTGTCTATCTGCCTATTGTTTTATAATCTGAGATGCTGCCATACACAGACCAATCCAAGACGAAGCCGTCGTAAACAATCTCGACAAAATAAGTGAGGAGGACTAAAGTCGGTTAGGTATGCGTGCGTAGGTAAGTCTGTGTACGATATCGTAGATTTGCGCCACGGACTAAAAAAACAGAAGAGAACTCCACGCCACGCATATCAAAAGTGAAGCACCTAAAGTACGCCGGACCGAGACGCACACCGCGTTACGGTGGGTAGTCGGTACTATCGGCGTGGAATCTTTTTTTTTTCTAGCCCGTGACTATGTTGTAAATGTGTGCGTGAGGCATGTTTGTACAAACAGTCTGGCTTACTTAGGGTGCTTCATTTTCGATATGCGTATTGCGTGGCGCGGAGTCCTTTTTAGGGTTCCGTAGTCAAATGGCAAAAAACAGAACCCTTATGGATTCGTCATGTCTGTCTGTCCGTCCGTATGACACAGCCACTTTTTTCCGAAACTATATAAATAAATCTTAATGTGTACCGCATTAAGATTTTGACACAAAAATTGAAAAAAAAAACAATCAATTTTGGGGGTTCTCCATACTTAGAACAGAAACTCAATTTTTTTGGATAGGTTTTCAAAAATTTTATTGAGGTTTCTAATATGATTTTTATTCTAAACTGAATAGTTTGCGCGAGAGACACTTCCAAAATGGTAAAATGTGCCCCCCCCCCCCCTGTAACTTCTAAAATAAGAGAATGATAAAACTAAAAAAAATATATGATGACCATGTAAATTTCCACCGAAAATTGGTTTGAACGAGATCTAGTAAGTAGTTTTTTTTAATACGTCTTAAATCGTAAACCGCAATTTACCTTTCATTCAATCAACTCAAATATAAACATAAAAAAAAACTTTTATATTATGTTACTTGTTGCTACGGAACCCTTCATGGGCGAATCCTACTCGCACTTGGCCGCTTTTTTTCTAGTCCGTGATTTGCGCTAATGTGCTCTGCTAGACAATAATGTTGCAAGCGTTGTGCTGCGTTTCTCAAGTGCGAGAGAGAGATATATACTTTGGTTAAAAGTTTTATTATTTGGTAGTATTGTGTTTTATTTGTCTTGGTTGTATAAAATGAAAGGTACAATACGGTCAACGTAACTTGGCGCGTCTGAAGTTAGCTGTTTGGCTGCGCAATGGAACTTTTAGAAACGAAGTTGTCTACTGCGCAGCTAATCGGCTAACTTCAGACGCGCCAAGATACGTTGACCGTACTGTAATTTAGGTTATTGGGCATTTATTTTCACATTATGAACACACACAAAGAAAAAGAAAACGCACAAAGCTTACTTATTTTAGAATAACTAACTTAATGTTAAATGTTAACTGTAATCTGATTAAAAACACAGTTTTATCGGGTCCGAACCAAAATCATAACTTCCCTTATTTTGGGAAAAGACAATGTTCACAACTTGCAACACTGACACGTCTCGAATTCATGTTCCAAGAAATTACGTCAAACATTTTGCATTGCATAAAAATTTTGTTATTTTATTTAGACCGCAGAAAAAACTTTTTTGAAAAAAGAGAACCGACTTCAAAAACTAAAAATGTGATAAATAACTTAAGCACAGAACACACATGACTTAAGTTTCGGAAGTCGGTGGCAATACAAAACAACAAACAAAACAAAGCCACCGACTTCCGAAACTTTAGTATAAAAACTCTGTGCTAAAGTTATTTATCACATTTTTAGTTTTTGAAATCGGTTCTCTTTTTTCAAAAAAGTTTTTATTTTCCACTTTTTAGTGATCTCCCAAATCCATTAAGAAACGGCAACACAGTTAAAACAGAGATTGAAAGTCAGTTGAAAGGAAAGGTGAAAAAAACGGAAACGTCTTCTTGGTTTTTCTTGTTTTTTTCTCAAAAAACCGCAAAATACATTTCTGTTTGTTGTATACTAAAACCTTCTCCAGAATATAACAAACCCTTTTCTGAAAACCGCATCAAAATCGGTTTTGCCAAACGGGAGATAATCGCGGACAAACATACATACATACATCCATACATACATACATACATACATACATACACTCTGCTAACTCGAGTCAAAGAAAATCCAACTTGTCACATCACCCGCTTTACGCTCACCACCCTTCGGCTTGCTGGCCGGCTCCGCCGGCCAGCCTCAGCCGCGGCGGCGAGCCTTCAAACCGCCTGCTCCTCGGCTCGCGGGCCGCCCCACCCCTCCGCGCCTACGCGGGCTTAAATTACACTCTAAGGGTAGGGCAGACAAGACTGCGTGAAGTCGGTTTTGCAGCGATTAATTTCTGTCACTAAAATTTTGTAGGCTATTGATTTTTTATGACACTATTTTATTTTATATTGATAATGCTACCAGGTAATCATATATATAAAAATCTTCTGTGCGTGTGTATGAAAGTGAACTCCTCCTAAACGGCTGGACCGATTTTGATGAAATGTTTTGTGTGTGTTCCAGTGGATTTGTGAATGGTTTAGATTCACAATTGGACCCGATAGGTGGCGTTGTAGTTCTAGGACTTGTTTTTATTTTCAGGCAGGACAACGTCTGCCGGGCCCGCTAGTATTCTGTAAAATGTTGTTTCGGTGTGGTGAAAATATGGCAAATAAATCATTTGGCAAATGAAAAAAGTTCAAAAGAGGCTTCGGCCAATAGCAAAAAGTTAATTTGTAAATCGACGAAAAATAGTTCGGTAAAATAATACTTATGACACAAGATACTTCGATGATATAAAAATATGTCAAATAATGCATATAGCAAAAAAGACATCGGTCAATAGTTTTCGGTAAAATGAAATTCGGAAAAAAACATTTCGGAAAAGTGATCGGTTCCCTACAGTTAGACATAAAAAGTATTGAAGTTGGCAGGAGTTGGGTCCCCGATTATTACGCTACCATTCCCATTAAAAGAAATTGCGTAGGTACCTAGTTTCCGAAAAATTAATACATAAAAAGCGATAACGGAACGTTAAAATGGGCGATTGACAATCAAATCTGTCAAAATATATTATTTGTGGTGTAAAAACTTAGGTTATGTTATAGGTTGACATCGGGGGCGGTATTGTCTTGTTTTCCATAAAATCATTTGTACTATTATTGTTTTCCATAATCGTCCCCCGTTATAATATTTACTTGCACTATTATCATTTATACTAATAACGTTTGTCAAATCAACTTATTAGTCATAACTTTCATTTGCCATCAAATTAGTTGCCATAATAACATATGTTATAATCATTAGTTTCTATGAGTAACACATTACATAATCGTTATTTGACATAAGCAACATTTAATGTAATTTAGAAACGTTTATTGTTTTGTACAAAAAATAATATCATTAAGGCCACCCACTAACCAAATGATTTATTATAGTAATCAATCTTTAGACAATAAAAAGTTAGTAAAAATCGAAACAGATAGATTAGGTTAGGTGGTGACCATGCAACGCGCGAAGGCGAGTGAGCGTAGCGAGCGTGCCGCGGTAGCGGCCGCCTAGCGCCAGATGTCCTCAATTGCGTAGCAAATAATATTTCGACATTTGTTTTGGCATAAATTAAATTCGCATAATGTTACTAGGCATAATGTGCAAATCTATTGTGCCACGCTAAAGTATTGTCTTAAAAAAACAATTAGTTGTGCTACAAAAGTTTGTGACAGAAACGAATCGCTGCAAAACCGACTCCACGTAGTCTTGTCTGCCATAACCCTAGAGTGTAATCTAAGCCAGCGTAGGCGCGGAGGGGTGAGGCGGCCCGCGAGCTGAGCAGCAGGTGGTTTTAACGCTCGCCACCGTGGCTGAGGCTTCAGGTCACCCGACCTGACTCCGCTTGACTTTTACGTGTGGGGGTCGGGCCAAGGAACTAGTTTATACGAATGTGGAAATAAACAGGAAAGAAGAATTGATTGAGAGAATTAATTCAGCGTTTGAAACGATGATACTGGAGATGAAGTTAAAAATAACAACAACAGAAGTGTGAAGACGGGCCCGTGTTGGTGTTAGAGACTGCGGCGAACATTTTGAACACGAATGAAATGATTTCAATCATAATTTTCTTTTAAATAATTCGCCTGAAAAATTTAATTTTCTCTCAATTTGGTTTGTAGGTCTTTATTTCAATAATTGGTGAGCTATCCGGCGTAGTTGATACCTCGAAAGAAAGAACAATAACAGTACATGTTTTTAAAAATGTTTGAACAAAAAAGCACCATCCGTGATTTTTTTTCATGCCGGCTAAAAACAGATTTCTGAAATCATTAAAAATGTCTTTGACTTTAAATGTCTGTAAAAAAATTGTCTTATCACACAGATCCACTAATTGTGTTCTATTAGATTGTTTACGCATTATGTTTATTTAGTTATTTTTTTAACCAAATAAAATAAAAAATAAATGACTTATCCTTTAAATTGGCCATTATTTGCCACTAACTGCAATATTTTGGGTTTTGTCTGCAAAAACCATTAAAATTTAGCTTAAAAAAAAAAGTCACATTTCGGCTAAGACAAGTTCGGTTCAAATGGTTGTAAATAGTCTATACTAGCTCCGCTTTACGGCTTTGCATCGATCTACCAAACATCCTGTATAATCTGCCTAGCATTCATGGATTATCTTATTTATGACTCTTTACAGACATTATAATACAGTATACGTATCAGTTTTTACAAAGAACATCATAGGTAAGCGTGTTCCAAATTAGGCCGCATCATCACTTGAGGTCAGGTGAATTGCGGTCAAACGCAAGCCTATTTGATAATAATAAAAAAAAAGATTGATAAGCGCATGAAATGTGGTTACAGTCTATCGTACTTAGTGACGGGATCGGATGTATTCGCTTCAAATGAATGAATCTAAAATAATGTTTTTATATTTATGTAATTCTAAAAACCTATATATTTTGAAAATAATCCTTAGATTATTGATTTATATTGCGGGTTTATTAAACATTGAAAATTAAACAACCAAGTCAAATTTACATAAGTACCTACTTATTATAAATAAATCAACAAATTATTCGTCGTCTTCCGACATGGAATTTAGGCCGACCTACGTCTGGTGGCGAGTCTTCACCTAAATTTATCACGACTGTTTCTTGCTTGCTTCAAAAATCGGTAATCGATACTATATACAAATTGTAGTGTAAATAATCGAAACGTTACATAGCTGCAATCACTAGTTGTCAAAATCACCACCTGTCAAAAAACGGTTAAACCAGTGGACAGAGAGTAAGTTTTAGTTTTTGAAGCCGGTTGTTTTTTTTTTTGAAAAAAGATTTTCCTTTCTGTTTTTTAGTATCGCCTTCACATCCAAATCCATTAGCGTGTGTATTCGCTTCGTGACAAAAACTTCATGTTTTCGCGTTTTGCCCAGAACAATATTGTAATGATGTGAGCAGATTATTTAAAGACAATTACAGTTTTAGAAAAAATAAGTCTTGATTTAGGAGATTTAGAGAGTAAAAGTATAATTTATAATCTGTAATGGTTTTTTAAAACGAAGACAATCCTTTCATAGCGTTTTACGAAAATAGACGTCATAGTTAACTTTCAGGACGAATACAACCATTACAGTATGCCAAAATATTATGTTTTATGCGTTTTTCCAAAAGGATAAATAGTAGATAAAGTCTACTACAGAGCCAAAAATTACGAAAATATTACTATTATGTATTAAAAAACAATGTTGAAAAACACAAAATAGGTTCACTTTGACAAATTTTTTTCACCAGTATAATAATAATAACACACTTCATACAAGCCTTAAAATACTACATTCATCCACTCACATACATACTCCTACAGAAAGCAGTCATACTAAACACATGTAGAATCGTCAGAAAGTTTCTGTCTATTGCCTATCGCCGTCATAGTTGTTTGGCCAAAAGCCCGCAATTTTGACTTAGTTCCCCAGAAATGGGAGAGATTTAAATCAGATCATCTTTAAATAATAATAATAATAAAGCTTTATTTAATTCCACACAAAAAATGAATAAAGTTTTACAGATACTTAATCTCAAAAGTACACATGCGAAATAGATCAATAGAAAATATAAAATAAAATAAAATAAAAATTAATAGATTATGGATTTGATTAAAATAGTACATTACTTAGCAATGTACTATTTTAATCAAATCCATAATCTATTAATTTTTATTTTATTTTATGTTGATGTGATGAATGATATTTACAGAATATACTGGCTACACTGGGTCCGCGTAATGGCAAGGCGTATCATATATTAAAATTAATGAAAATTTTTTGAAATTCAAATACTGGTCAAAGCAAATAATTACAAATTTGATTTGACCAGTATTTGAATAAAAACATAACTGATGTTAGGTATTTATTTTGTGAAAATAAAGGTTATGCTTATGCTTAATACAGAATGTTTTTCAGTCCGTTATACGAACTCATTTATTTTAGACAATTATTTTAAAAACCACTGTAAAACATCGCGCGCTGTCGATTGCCGATCAATTTCAATGATTCGTGCTTATTTCGTGCGTATTTTTCTTTCTGATGCACACAAACAGACCATTGTATTGTACTAGAGTGTGTCAATGCTGCTACGCCGTTCTAGCAATCGTTTAGATTTTGAGTTGCGCTAAATCGAATACGCGCCTTTAAGAAACGGCGACACAGTTAATTCAGAAATTGAAGGTCCTCCAAAGATTGAAGAAACTAAAACATTCTATTTAATTTTTTGGCATATTGTTGATTTTACGAAAAGCGCTGAGTCAGTTTCGATGAAATTTATATGGGACCATTTCGGAATAAACCCCGTTCGAAAAAAAAAGAATTTTGCAAATCCGTCTAAATACAGTGAAACCTGGTTAAGTGAGACCTCAAGGGACCTGCAAATTCGTCTCACTTATAGAGGTATTCCACTTACCCAATGTTTTAAATATACAGGTATAAATAAATATCTGTCTCATTTACAGAGGTTTCCATTAATAGAGGTCAGAATACAGGTTATTTCAGTTGTAAAGGTGCGATTATTAAATAAAATAACGTATTATGTAAACGTTATACGTGAGTTTTAATCTTTATTGGGACTCAAAAAAAGATAATAAAGGTACCTAATAAATGTAATAAACAAAAATATTTAAGCACGATTTTTTATAAATGTGTAGTACATAAATGTGACACAGACTTCATCACGTGTCTTTCCACTTTCATAAATGGATATTAACTCCAGTTTTTCACGTACTGATAACGATTTGAGCCTGCCTTTCGGCATTCTTCAAATAAACATCCGTATGATAGTAAAGCAAAACTAAAACTGATGGCCATTGAGGCTCAAAATTAGTTAAGTGCGTTTGCGGGTAGAATAAGATTAAGTAAGTAAACAAACAAAACGATATTATCTCAGTTACAGAGGTTAATGCATATACAATTCACTCGCTGTCTCAGTTATAGAGCTGACGGAACGATAAAATCGAAAGAACGAATCCCAGATATACTTAGAGGTTTGCTTCGTCTCACTAACAGAGGTAATTCAGTGCCAAAGTATTGGGTCAGCATGAGTTCCAGTTATGGAGTTCCGGTTATGGGACCAGCTCTTGGATCACGGGAAGTGTCAACCAAACTTTTGGACATTTCCATAAAAAGAAAATGAGCACGACGAATAATGTCATTAATATTCGCGTGATGCGCTATGCGACCCTTACTCCGGCTTTACGACAGTTCATGGTGTCCGACGCTGTTGACAGCTTCCCCACAGCGACAGCAATGAGTAGAACAGCACGAAGCTCCTAAACGTAGGGAAGCAAGGCCAAAAGAAGTGTAATAAAAACCTTTATGAAAAAAGAGAACCGCCTAAAAAAAAAACTAAAAAGTAATAAATAACTTTGCACAGGACACACATGGCTTTAGTTTCGGAAGTCGGTGGCTATGTTCTTTTTCTTATTTTGTACTGCCACCGAGTTCCTAAACTAAAGTCATGTGTGTTCTATCACTTTTCTGAAAACCGCATCAAAATCGGTTCAGCCAAACGTGAGATAATCGCGGACAAACATACATACATACAAACATACGGGTCGAACTGAGAACCTCCTTTTTTTTAAGGTCGGTTAAAAATTATTGTTCTTTTATAATCTACTAGCTTTTGCCCGCGACTTCGTCCGTGTGAATGTCGGTTATCGCGGATGCAGACGAAGTCGCGGATTAAAAAGTTGCCTATGTCCTTCCCCAGGGTTCAAATCATCAATCATCATACTAAATTTCATTAAAATCGGTTCAGCCATTTTATCGTGAAAGCGTAAAAGATAGTTATTTTCGCATTTATAATATTAATTTCCTAGTTTAATATATTAATATAAGTAGTATAGTATACTATGGATTCTCTTTGACATAACATTATTATTATTATTATTATTATTATTCAGCCTGTGTTTTCCCACTGCAGGGCAAAGGCCTCTCCACTCTCCTTCCACCTCTCTCTGTCAAGGGCTATTTCAGACCAGTCATAACATAACATGACTGTTATTTTATTATGGGGAATACTGTAACACCTACAAGGCTACAACACCGTTTTTACTAGCGCAGGTGCTAGGGCATTCCTAATTATTGTACTTGTAATTGTATCATGTCAATTAATAATTATTATTATTATTAGGTGAGCTGAAGACCCTTTGAGATTGACAGCGTTGCGCCAAGCATCCTTCATAATTAGAAAAGAACGCACGCTGGTGCGAGAGAGAGAGACAGGCATAAAACCATCGACAAATCGGTAAGTTTTTACCATAGACATCAGTATATAGGCGAATTTACAACAGCTTCTTCATCTAGCAATGCTGTGTTTTATTTACACATAAGACCTGTTTTGTTGCAATGTAAAACAGTCATATATTTTTTTTTAAAGGAACTTTATGATATGATTATAGATAATAGTACATTATGGTACAAGTGTGTAATGTTAGTGATTACCGCTGAGGCGCCATTGAGACCCGAGCCGTTAGGTGAGGGTCTTAAGAGAGCCGAGGACGGTAATCATCAATACACACGTGTATCATACGACGTTTTTCAACACACTTGTGAAGAAAATAATACTAAAAAAATATTTTCAACAGTGAAAACGAGTTGTGAAATTTTTTTCGCAATGGCGGGAAAAATTAATCAGTTTTCCTATGCGCGCCCATCAAATAATGGCGATCGGCCATAGACTAAAAGAATGAGGTTTCTTTTTTTTTGTCTTTTCGCGGATAGAGTTTTAGCCACGTACAAAATGGGGAATTCAAAGTTCTCTTTATTACAGAGAAAACAAAAGTTATATTTGAGAGAAAGTTTTATTTATGAAAAACGTACAAGTTAAAATTATCTATTTAAATACGAAGTTGCATGAAATGAGCAAGCAACCGGTACCTACATTAATTTACTTGTACTATTGAACACGATCTTTTTAGTATCGAAACTTTTTTAAGAACAAAGCAACTCAATTAATAAAATAAAAAAAAACCCTATAACTCACTTGTGAATAATAGCAATGAAAAAGTCACAGTTTGATTACAGGCGTCACTATGTGCCTAATTGCGGTGAAATTAGAGCCATTCTATGAGCAAGTGTGTTGAAAAATATATTACAGCATAGGCATTTTGGAACAGCGTTCAAGTTACCGGTAGTCCCGACTCATGAGAGAGAAAGCTTGCAATATCGAGGGGAACTGGTCAGTGTGCCAAGCCTTTATCCAGCACAATAAGAGCTTCTAGGTGTTGGTTAGACTAATAATGATAATGATTGCCGCATGTTTACTACCTCATACTGATAATCGTAATCTGTGATAATCTGTTGTCTGCCGGACAAATTGTCGCGGCAGACGACGAAGGAGATGGCGAGATGAACTGGACGGATTTCTCCAAAACTGGAGAAATGAAATACAGAATCGCGAAAGATGGAAGGAATGGAGAAGCCCAGAAGTGGGATAGAATCGACGACGATTTCGTGAAAGATTACGCAACACCTCACAGTGCAGTAGATTTTTTGTTTAAGATTTATTATGTACTAGCTTTTGCCCGCGGCTTCGCTCGCGTAGAATTTGGCCTGCCACATTAAGTTACGCGACATTTTTTTTGAATACTTTTTTTTTTAATGTACCTTCACATCGTACATCCCAGATTTCTAATTTCAAAATTAGTTTCCATACAATCTTTGAACTCCTATACCTAATATTTAGAAGGAATCTCTTGAGGGTAGAATTATCTGAATTCCTTTCTAAGTGCTCATTACTATAAGCTACAATAGAACTCTGCAAATTTCATAATGCTAAGTCTAGTGGTTTCTTCATCAATCTTTACCTGTATGGTGTGTTTATGCAAAGTAGCCCTATGTCCTTCCCCGGGCTTGAAATTATCCTATCCAGCACAAACGGATTACTTAACACTGACTAACAAACAGGTCGGACCAATGGAAAAACAGGGCTTAAATGCATCCCCGCTGCCTTCAAAGTTTGCCCTTGCGATTTATTAATAGTCATAGAAAATGCAACTTTAAGTGGGAACTGTAAACGTTTGAAATTGAAGGGTAAGTTATTGGGTATTATTGGGATGCGTGGAATAAGAACATTTTCACCTATAAAAACTATATATCTAAATAACGAAATCTACGATCCTATATTTAAACAAACAATAAAGGACAATTCTTATGCGACTGAATTAAAAATAAAAACTAATTAATCGCTATCTAAGATAAATGACCAAGAATAAATGACATGACAATAAAAATGCCTACAGAACACAACCATCAATGACGTCTGCCCGCCGCCGGCCGCCGTTAGGCGCTCCGTTCAAGTCAATCTTAACGTGATAACTTTTAAACTATTCGGCCAAATTACTTAGTGTGAAAGACAAAGTTTATCTACATTAAATACTTAATGCGAGAAATGTATTAATTTTGATAAGAGTTTGATAATTATATAATAATATGTGCATTGTAAAATAGTACCAAATTAAATTAAATTTATGGTTCACAATTTTGGTCGTACTAGCTTGCACATAAAATGTACTATTATTTAGACCTACTTAAGACAAACAATCCTGCGGTACATCATCTTTATGTAACTCCATTAGTTAAAAGGCAGCGTACGCCAAGATAGATCTCAAATGGAAGATTTTTTTCCGACTTAATTGACACGTATCGTTATATTATGACCAAAATTACATAAAATCATTATAAATTGTAGCCTATGGGTTATTCTGATGAATAACCTATATTACTGTAAAGTTTCATTCAAATCGGTCTAGTAGTTTTTTCGTGAAAGGGTAACAAACATACACACACACATACATCCATCCTCACAAACTTTCGCATTTATAATATTAGTAGGACTAGCTGACCCGACAAACGTTGTCGTGTCAATTGAGTTTTAAATTTTCGTACTAAACATTTCCTGGACTTCCACAAATATTATAAGAAGCTAGATGTATTAAATTAGTCTATCTATAGATAAGTACCTACCTATATTGTTTTAATGTATATTTTTTATATGGGTCTTTGTTGCCTGAAATAAATAAATAGCTAATAAAAAAACAATATTCCGAATAAAGCGGCTGGTAAGCGTGAGGTTCGTTCTCAATTCTAATGTTTTTTTTTGTATGTAGGTACATACATCCCCGGCAATTATAGTGGGTCGATTTCGAAATAATTTTTAATAGATGAGGTATGCGGCATACCTCCTCATCTATTAAAAAATAATTTGACATACTTGACTTATTACACAGGCTAATTTGAGGCATGCCGTATGCCTCAAATTAGCCTGTCTAATAAGTCTGCCTGCACGCCCCTCTAGTTTGGCGCCGCAGCAGAAACACTAAACAAACAAAACTATCATAATATTTTCCTTACCATGATCCTCAGGCGGCCGATACTGTCCATAATTGATAGGTCTTGTATTCAAATATTGTCTTCTTTCAGGCTGTCTAGTGTCCATTCTTCCTCTTACTTCTCTCTCTTCAATCTTTTTATCCATATAGTCTTCAACGCTCTCATCCTCAACACTTTCTTCATTCACCGCTTCATTCACATTCTTATCGTCTGTATTTAAATGTTCTGCACTTCTCCAATTATTTCCGTCTTCATCATCTATAGTACTGTCTTCTTTACTTTTTTCATCATTATTGTAAGCTTTGGTAATATCTTCAAGAACAATATCTATTTTGCCTTGTCCGTTACTGTATTCATTATTTTCTTCAATAAAAGCTGCGGTAGGTATTAATACTTCGTCATTATTTTCATCTCGGTTTTCTAATGATATATTATCACCAGGGTCACTAATTAAATCTTCAAAAAAAGTGTCGTATTTGGCTTCAACTTTTGTTAAATTCGTATCTTTTACAACTGTTGTATAGTTGTCTTCTCCTTGGGAGTTATCATCATATTTTATTAACGAGGTGTCTTCTTTACTTGTAGCCCTTTGAACAACTTGTATTGAAGCAGATTCGTCTTCATCGTCATCGCTCTTCGTATTTTCGGTATTATCTGTTATTTCTTCTGATTCCTCTGCCTACAAATTTCAAGAACATAGGTATTTATAACTATTTTTGGAAATATAAAGTGTAAGTCAGTAAGTAGGTTGTAGACTTTTATTTTTAGAATAGCTAATTAATAAAATCGATGTATGATCAAATCGATAGTATACTCCATTTATAATAGCATTAGAAAAAAGAGGCTCATAGAAGCAGGAATGCAAAAGTATGCATTTTATTTCAAAGATAAGTTAAAACAATTTTAATTAACTTATTTTAACATAATTTTGATAAATAGATCTAAGGTAGTACTAAATATGGACGTATAATAATATAACCAGAATAAAAGTATTTTAAAGATTAGGTAACATTTTAAATTTGGTAGAATTACAGTGAAACGAATAGCGTTCCGGGTATTGTTCATCCCTGCTTCTGTTAGGTTTTTAGCATTGACACTATAATTTTAAATTGGAATTAAATATACAACTAAATGAAAGCCGCATAATTTTAGAAGATAAATTATTAGAATAGTTACAAATACGCGCGACAGCTACTGTAAAAATAGATTATAATAAATTCTGTGTCTATCGTAACTTTAACATGTTATAGTACTTTTGTTACAAAGTGTGCATTAAAAAGAACCTTTTTTTTAACTTCTGTCTAATGCTATTGTAAATGGATTATAGACTCTTATTATTTCCTAGGATCATACTAATTTTGAGGATACGACAGGTACGATATGGACTAAAATAGAGGCGTCCATAATTACCTACTTGAGCTTGATACAGTACGACGAATGATACGGCGATACGGATACGGTGTTCGGATCGGGTAAATGATCAGATTGTCCGCAATCTGCGCACATACTCATGTGCCACTACCTATCCGTATAACTTCTATGTTTGATACCCATAAGTTCCAAACTTGTTCTTAACATTAAGTGTACGATCGTCTCAAGTTTACAATCAGTGGCGGCGTTAGACGAAAATTAAATAAATACGTCGTCGGCGAGAATTTCTTTACGAGTCCCCTTAAATTTTTAATTTCTTTCTATTTCAATCGAATTAACTATTCGGGGACTTCCCGAATATCGCGCGCGGTAATATTTTACTTTCATAATATTGCCAGACAACTGTAGATCATCCACTGCTGAATAAAGGTTAAGATATAATATAAGTATATCAGTCTACAGTTGTGTGTATAGGAAATACGAAAATTATTAGGGATAACTAAATAACTAAATTTTTACAGCTTGAAAAACTTTTTTGCGAGGCGCATAACCTAACGCCGCCACTGCACTGTAGTTCGGAGTTTACGATAGTATTTACGGTGTTGTTAATGAAGTTACTAAGGGAAAGATAAAGATAAAGATCATTTTATTTGTCAAAACATGCGTATACATGCAAATTAGGCATGCAGGAAGACACAGTATTAATATTTCGTACGTACATGTTTCACCCGTAGGGCGTACAAATTTATAAAATTTACAATACATCAAAAATGAATTATAAAATCTGAAGTAAAAAATAAAAATAAAATTATTAAATATAATATAATATATTATTAATTAATAGTCAGTCATAAACATTGATAGGTCAGTAATATAAATTAATCATAAAATGTCACAAAAATTAAAATGTCAAATAGTGTCATTCAAAAAGTCATTTATACACTTCTGGACACATCTATTGGCTCACCTTAGAGTTTAGGTTTCGATGGCCCCTACCGAAATATGATTGCTAGATTGAACAAAAACTGTTGATGCAGTTTTAAACCTGATACATTTTACCATCTTTTTCGATGGTATTGTTTTAAATTTGAATTCAGAATACCATACGACATGGAGCTACGCCTAACAAGTCGGATATGCGCCTTGTTAAAGGCAATTGATTTTTGAATAAAAATCATGTTTTATCAAATAAAGGTTTAATTTAATAACGCGTGTTGCCTCCATGGGCATCTACCACAGCTCTCATACGATTAGGCATAGAGTTTATCAACCGCTCTATGAAATTTTGAGGGATCATCTCCCATTCCTCTTCTAAGGCAGTTTTCAACTCCTGCATCGTCTGGGCTACTGGCTGACGAGCCCTAACACGTCTTTTTAGCTCGTCCCACATGTGCTCAGTGGGGTTCATGTCTGGGCTTCTGGCGGGCCAGTCCATAACTGTGATGTTCACATCCCGAAGATATTCCTTGACGATGCCGGCCGCATGGGCTCTTGCATTATCATGCATAAAAAGGAAATTTGGGCCCACATAGTCCGCGTATGGTATCACGTGAGGTTCTAAGCACTCACGAATGTACCTTTCAGCATTTAATGTTGGCAGCCGTGGTCCTGTAGCAACCTCAAGTTGAGTTTTGCCGCTCGCGGATATACCGCCCCAGACAGTCCATGAGCCACCGCCATAAGCAACCCTCTCTTCAAAGCAGCATTGTGCGAAACGCTCTCCCTTACGTCGGTAGACCTTCTTCCTTCCATCATTGCCATGTAACACAATTTTAGACTCATCAGAAAAGAGTACACGTCTCCAATCTTGCTGTGTCCAATTTAAATGACTGCGTGCGAAATGAAGGCGCGCTGTTCGGTGGGCTCGCGTTACTTTGGGCCCATTAGATGGCTTGTGTGGTACCATATCGCGTTCTTTTAACCTTCTCCGAACAGTTCGAGCCCTCACAGATACTCCGTGGAAGTCGCGAAGTTGGTTTTGTATCTCAATGGAGGTAAGGTGACGATTTCTCAAGCTGGTCGTCACGATCAATCGATTCTGCCTTTCAGTTGTGACCCGAGATCGTGCCTTCCTTGGCGACGAACAAAGCCGCCAGTCTCTAGGTACCTCCGATAAACATTTCGGACCGCAGATCGACTTAAATTAAGTTGAGCACTCACGTTTCTTTGGCTGTGTCCGGCCTGAATAAGTGCCACAGCTTGGGCGGAGACTTCAGGTGAAGTATCCATAGATTATTGATAGAACCTCACCTTAATGTTAAGAATAAGTAATGTTTGTTGCAAAACCAAAGATATCAATCACTTTTTCAAGAATTAAATCCAAGTAAACCAATAAAACCAAGTTTTCTTAGTATTCGATTGTTTGCTATAAACAAACAGGCTCCAAATTGTCTTTTGTTTGTTTAAATTCTGTGTTCGAAATTCAAAAAAAGACTATTGAATGAAATTGTGAATGTGCCAGGTTCAAAACTGCATAAAAACTTTTTGCTCGACCTAATATAAAATTTTAGCTAGGACCAAACGAAACTGAAAATACAAGGTGGGCCAATAGATGTGTCCAGAAGTGTATTATATTAACACTTGTCTGTTAATAAATCTCGTATCTTTTTTTTAAACAAATTTACTGGTAATGTTTTATATGACTGTGGTATTTTATTATAAATTTTAGGAGCCATACAGAAAACGCTTTTTCCCATTAATGCAGTCTTTGACGTATGCGAGCACAGTTGATTAATCGAATCGTTGGGAATCGTGTGTCCTTGTTATTGGCATGTGTAGAGGAGAGATGAAACCACGATGAATCGAATGTGACCAAAGGAATGACACGGTTGGCGCAGTGGTTGAGCGACTGACTGCTGCTCAGCGTGTTGCGGGTTTGAATCCCGCCCAGGGTAAACATTTGTGTAGTGAGCACTTGTGTTTGCCTTGTGTCTGATTGTTGCTTAACAATATACGTATTTAAAATGTATGTATGTAAATGTATGTACCCATAGTACGGGGTCTACCTAGTTTGGAGGCCTGATGACCGTGTGTGAAATGTCACATATTATTATTATTATATAAATGTAGATGACCAAGTAAAAGATGTAAAGAATGTTAAAGCTACACGCAAAAAAAAGTTAAGTTACGGTATAGGTACTATTAACTGTCTGTTCATTTTAGTAGTACATATCTATACTAATATTATAAAGCTGAAGAGTTTGTTTGTTTGTTTGGTTGAACGCGCTAATCTCAGGATCTACTGGCTCGAATTGAAAAATTATTTTTGTGTTGGATAGTCCATTTATCGAGGAAGGCTATAGGCCCATGCGAAGCCGGGTCGGGTCGTATAGATATTAGTATAGATTGAGTATTGATATATCTATATATATATATATATATAAAAGGCAAAAGTGATTGACTGATGTATCAATGCACAGGCCAAACCCTTAAGTATGGCATCAAGGCAACAAAGGAAGGATTTTTCAAAATTCTACCCCCAAGGGAGTGAAATAGGGGATAAAAGTTTGTATGAAACTTTTTATATTCCTTGGATATATTTGCATTAGGTGGGTAGGTGTAGGTAGGGTAGGTAGGTAGATAGAGACAGGACAACGTCTGTAGGGTCAGCTAGTTATATATATATATATATCTTAGGCCGCATCATCACTTAAGATCAGGTCAATTGCAGCCAAACGCAAGCCCATTTGAAAAAAAAAAAAAATGAATGTAAGAAAACGGAGTCTGTGATAGAATAAAGGGTGCATGTCACAGGACGGAATGGAAGTCAAAGTCAATGTCAACGATGAAACACTAGGGCCATGGGGTCCGAGTGCTCACCTTGTTTTTAGAGACATTTCTAAGCGGCTGGTCGACTCTTCATGTGACCAGAGGGCTGGCCTTTTCTTGGGCCAAAGAATTAGCATTGCCATTCAACGTGCTAATGCTGCTAGCCTTTTGGGCATTTGTCCCATTGTGAGCGATGCGGACGAGTTTTTTGATGCCCTGTGAGCCCTCCATTGTACGTAATATATATTATAATTTATTTTTAAGCTTTGTACATATTTCATTCTTTTAAATGTTGTTATCAAATGAATAAATGATTTTTGATTATTTATTTATTTAGTACTAGCTTTTGCCTGCGACTTCGTCCGCGTGAATGGTTATAGCGAATGTAGTCAAAGTCCCGGATAAAAACTATGTCCTTCCCCGGGGTTCAAGCTATCTTTATGCCAAATTTTATTAAAATCGGTTTAGCCGTTTCATCGTGAAAGCGAACAGACAGATATAATTTTTCATTTTCAAATGTATGTCATATTATGTCAAATGGATGTTGCTAATCCGAAATAAATATTTTTTTAAATATTATTATGGATATGTACCTACAAATTTGTACGGAACCCTCGGTGAGCGAATCCGACTCGCACTTGTCCGGGTTTTCATTAATAATAAAATGAATTAATGTGCTTATGGTTAATTTTTCTTTCTTAATATCTGCATATTTTAGGTTAATGTTAATTTTGGTGAAATTAATGGTGAATTTATTGTTTACTAGCACTTTTGCCCGCGACTTATTTCTCGTGAATTTTCTTCATCATCATCATCATTTTAGCCGAAAGACGTCCACTGCTGGACATAGGCCTCCCCCAAGAGGGGGGGGGGGGGGTTTGCCATAATCGCCACGTTTGGCAGGCGGGTTGGCGATCGCAGTATGGTTGTTACAAAGGCACAGAGAACGCTGCAGCCCATTCTCTGGTAAGTCCCTTAGTCGCCTCGTACGACACCCACGGGAAGATATGGGATGGTGCTATTCTTTACGTCCGACTGAATTTTCTTAAAGACCCGTAACTTTTTGATAATAGTAGCTTTCGATTGGTTAAAGAATTTTTGAAATCAAACTAGAAAGTTAAATCGTAACAATCAAACAAATATTTCCTCTTTCTATTTATATTAGTTCAGACTACCGACCCATCTCAACTTCTCACGTCTTAGGGCCTATGCACATTGCGTCTTTAAACGCGCCGTCGACGCGCGTTTCTGGAATACGCTTCGTTCATTTATTAAAATAATAAAGACATACCTACATAATAATCATAACAGAAGTGGGACAATAATAGGCTGTTGTTATTATTATTAAGTAGGTACCTATATCTCTATTATTTTAATAAATTAACGAACCGCATTCACAGAACGCGCGTCGACGGCGCGTTTAAAAAACGCGGTGTGAATAGGCCCTAAGACGTGAGAAGTCGAGATGGGTCGGTAGTCTGAACTAATATAAATAGAAAGAGGAAATATTTGTTTGATTGTTACGATTTAACTTTCTGGTTTGATTTCAAAAATTCTTTAACCAATCGAAAGCTACTATTATCAAAAAGTTAGGGGTCTTTAAGAAAATTCAGTCGGAACCCTTCGTGCGCGAGTACGACTCGACCTTGGCCAGTTTTATTTTTGATTTTAACGCAACAGACAGGCAGACACAGCGGAGGACTTTATTTTATAATATGTAGGTAGTGGTAATGATGATGTAAGTAGTTAAAGTGATAAGTTTTATTATTAAAAAATACGTGAATATATTAGGTTTATTTTATTTGACTGATTTGCATGCCGCTGTGTCGGTGAGACACTACTCTGTAGATATCAATACCTGTACAAACATTTATTGCTTTTTTCGGTTTAGCAACTCGCAGGTCTACGTATACCCTGTCCATTGGGTTATTAGTTTTTTGACAGCTGCCTTAGAACATAACTATTCCTGATTTCCTAAAAGTTATCTTTAAAATTCGTTATAAAATAAATTGTATAAACTGCCTTATCTTATTGGATTATCTTATTCATGACCTCTTACAGACATTATACAGTAAGAGTATCAGTTTTGACAAAAAACAAATAAGTATTATTCACTTGTTCCAGCTGTCAAAAATCGGTTCAACCGGTGGACAGAGTGTAGAAGGCTGTCGGCTGCTTGACCGGACTTTCCTGTGATGCCTTAAAAGTTAATTTAAGGCCTACAGGCAGGGCAAAACCTTACAAACTTAGTATTGTCTACACGCTGGGCACTGGCCTTGGCTTAGGGCGTCGCTGAGGGAGGGCAGCAAAGGGTCAGGCTGGACCGGATCTAGATTATTTAGGGACGAATTTAAAGCTAAATGTGGGAGGAACCGAGAAAATGTACCTGATGGCCGACACGATCAACGGATTGGGGTGTTTTTCAACAGAGTCAAAGAAACACTTGGAGGTGCGTTTCATGAACCACTGAATGGAGGGGATTTTGAGGTCGAGATGGAGCTTCTCGTTGCTAGCGTAGAACGGTGCTTCTGTTATTTTACGCAGGAATCGGTTTTGGGGTGTTTTGGAGGGTTGAATTGTGAAATTATCAATTTGTACCTAGTTCGTTGCTTGTTACCTGAAAATATCTATACTAATATTTTAAAGAGGTAAAATTTGTTTGTAAGTTTGTATGTATGTAGGGGGTAATCTACGAAACTACACATCCGATTTCAAAAATAATGTCACCATTAGGAAGCTACTTTATGCTATAGGCTATATTGCATTATCAAAAAATTAGAGATCCTTGAGAAAATTCACACGGAGGAAGAGGTAAAATTTATTTGTTAATTTGTAAGTAAGTATGTAAAAAATTATTTGTTAGTTGTTAGTAGGTATGTAAAAAAATATTTGTTAGTTTGTAAGTATGTAAAAATTCACACGGACGAAGTCGCGGGCATAGTGCTAGTGTTTAATAACTGTCGAACTTTCGAAGGGTACGTCTTAACTCTTCCTATTACTCTGCCCAGTAAGTGACGGACATTACACATAAATCCGGGTGAATTTAATTATTTCAACAGTTTTTATCATATTGCCTACTCAAAATAAGCATTTTCCAAACTGTCCGGAAACTATTAATAATGACCTAATAGCTTAGAGCCTAATAGTCACTTGGTCCATAACATATTATACACTAATTAAAATCTAGGAAACAAGCTACACTCTGTCCACTGGTTTAATCGTTTTTTGACAGCTGCAACTAGTGAACAGTATTTATATTTTTTGTAAAAACTGATACGCATACCTGTATTATAATGTCTGTAAGAGGTCATAAATAAGATAATCCAACACGATTAGGCAGTTTATATATTTATTTTATAACACATTTTAAAGTTAACTTAAAATAATTACATTATAAGGCAGCTGTCAAAAAACCAATAACCCAATGGACAGGGTATAACTACGTTTACTTATTCAAGAAAACTTTTTATAAAAAGTACTGGCCGTTATAATTTGTATGAAGGTTGAAACTGCATAAAAGTTGGCTTCACAATGAACTTTGCTCCGTGTACAATAATTGTCCAGTATGTCTATTCTGTTACAATCTCCCTCGGTGAACACCTAGGTGAAGTGAGCTGTCATCCGTCCGTCTGCTTTGTCAATCCCTAGCATCGGGACAGATGACAGCTCACTTATCTTTGCATTGTATAAACTCAATGTGTTAGTATTAGTTAAGTATATATTTTTTTGTAGCAATACTCTCACGAGGTATTGAGAGGCATACCTCGTAGCTTTAAAAAACACATTGCTCACATGTATGTGCTACAAAAAAATAAGTACTTAACTAATACTAACACATTGAGTTTATACAATTCAAAGATAATGAGGTGAAGTGAGCTGTCATCCGTCCGTCTGCTTTGTCAATCCCTAGCATCGGGACAGATGACAGCTCACTTCACCTAGGTGTTCACCGAGGGAGATTGTAACAGAATAGACGTACTGGCATCGAACTTCATTCAAGATAATTAGCCGCAATATACACCCTTAAACCAGTATACAGCTTTTATGAGTAAGTGGAACAGAAATTGCAATGACGTCACGCACCAGATGTGTTTTGTATGTACAGACGCCAGCACATCTTGACCCTTATTATTTTGTAATAATGTTGAAAAACAATTAAAGAAATTTGACAGATTGGGGTAGCTTGATGTGCTGGCCTCTGTACTTACCTACCTATGTATTTTTTTTAACTTATTCCATAATCAGAAAAGTGTTATGAGTTGCCAAATCATAAGCTAAAATTACCTTTCCAATAGAACTGCAAACCAATAAAACAAACAAAATTAAAAATATTTTAGTCATCGTAACATATTTATGTGCTAACAGACTACTAATACTATTCGAACTAAATGTACCTACTTAAGTGAATGCATTGATAATCCGCAATCTGTGAAATTGATTTGTAAAGTATGCATTTTTACGACTGCCGTAAACAATCGGAAAGCTATTTACACAAACCTTCTTAGTTTTTTTATGTTGATTAATTTTCACGCCTGTTTGTGAATATTTTCATAGAAACCAGTTTGTAGTAACACCTGCAGACCAGCATACAAGAGTTTTTGCTATTGTACTGCTACAATGCCCTACTACTATTATTATTATTAATGAAATATACAGTAAATTAAATAACAGAGGGCGTTTCCCGCGCGTAGACTTAATAGATTAAAAAATAATTATATATCAGCGTAAAAAAACCAAACATGTACAGAGTGTTTCTTTTTGTGATATGTGTTGTGTGTATAATATAAAAAAAAAAACTTTTTTTGTAATTGGGAATATTTTTTATAGTATTATTCACAAAAAGATTAGACATTTACAAAAACCTTTTTTACAGTCCGTTCAACCGATTTTGACTCATATTGCGTTGGTAGCATGACAAATCGCAACTGCAGTAAACAGTTCTTATTGTAACCACTTTTTTGCTTCTAATGTCATCCTTAAGCCTACGGAATAGAAGTCAAAATCGGTTGAAGGGACTGTAAAAAAGGTTTGTGTTTATGTCTAATCTTATTGTGAACAGGGTATAGTCTGTTCATAGTTCCCTATGAGCGATGTAGTATTATATGCCCGGCATATACGTATCTATAATATCTATATTAATATACGTAGCTATAATATATACCTACTATAGCAAGCCACCACAAGCGGTAGCTATAATATCCTTTTTTTTTTTATCCTACTAATCCTACTATCAAAAAAGTTTGTGAGGATGGATGGACGGATGGATGTTTGTTCCTCTTTCACGCAAAAACTGCATAACGGATTTTAATAAAACTTTACAGAAATATAGCTTATACATCAGAATACCACATAGGCTGCAATTTATAAAGATTTTGTGTAATTTAGTCATAATATTACGATAAATATCAAGTAAGTCGGAAAAATATTTGCCCTCTGAGAGCTATCTTGGCGTGCGCTGCCTATACCGTAGAAGTTACATGAACATAATGTATTGAAGTATTGTGTGTCTTAAAAAGTTCTAAACAAAAGTTCGCGACAGCATATGTCTACCTTTTATGTGGAAGCCAATATATCCTAAATTATAAGCCATAAAAACATTTAAATTAGAGACTTTTTTTACGATGCACATTTTAGAGTATTTAGCTAATTCTAATCAAAATTGATACATTTGTCACTTTTAGTATCTAGGTAAATGAACTTTGTCTTTTACACTAACACACTGGACAAATAGTTAAAAAAATATCACGGTAAGATTGACTTGAGCACTGACTTTAATTGGTTATTTACGTTGGAATGCGCTATAGGATTGTATTTTTATTTATTTCGGTATACCTAGATTGTATTTTTAAGTATTAAGTAAATAAGTTTATTTTTGTTTCAAATGAGGATCCCATACCCTGCGAACCCACGTATAGACCCATACCCGAGATAGATATTAGACAAACACGCTATGTCTAGAAAAGCTACTGGGCCTGATGACGTGATCCCTGTAGACGTTTGGAAAACCCTTGGTCCGATAGCCGTAGGTCGGCTGATTAAGCTGTTTAATATCATCATTATGCACACAAAGCGCATACCAGAGTTCGGGCGCCAAAACCTTCTCCTACGCACAATGTGAAAACTACAGGGGCATAAAACTGACCTCACATCCGTCGACAAATATTACAGATATCTCCAAATCAGTTTTCCTTCACAGTATGCAGGTCAACCACTGACGCAATACAGGTAATCAAGATTATGATAGAAACCACAACAACAATTAAATAATAGATTAAACAAAGAAGTCCACATCGGTAATACTAGGTTCACCTGAAACCATCTACTTAGGGACCACGCCAATTCCCACCATAGAGAAGTTTAAATACTTAGGCGCCCACACCCGATGCTAACGTTGATACCGATGTGAGACACAGAATTAACGTAGTGTAGCAAAAATGGCGGTCGCTTACAGGTGTGTTATGTAACCCACGAATTCCCATACAGACCAAGGGAAAAGTGTACAAAACGGCATTCCGACCGGCACTACTCTATGGGTCCGAATGGTTTATAACAAAGAATACACATGATCAAAAGATACATACCAACGAAATGAAGATGCTTAGATGGGCGGGAGGTATGACCCGGCTGGACAGAATTCGTAATATACATATAGGCGGCTTCAAAGTTGCTTCAATCGTAGATAAAGTTACCGAAAACCAGGACATGTCAAAAGACGAAGAGAAGACCATGTGGTAGGTACAAATTGCGCTGAACCTGCCAGAACCGAAAAAAGGTACAGTCCGCCCGCTAACAACCTGGTGGTCTAACATAGAACGAGATCTCAAGAAAGCCCAATTGCCTGAACCGACAACCCAAGATGGTCCAACTGAGCGCGGAAAAGTGAGAAGACCCGACCGCAAATAATTGGGATTCAGGGAAGGGAGAAGAAGAAGATTCATTTACGTTTTTCTTAGATTATAACAATTTTGTTCGTTTAAGAATAACGGTTAGTTTTAGGTATAGCTTGTGTTATATAAGTAGTAACAACAAAAGTTTAGTTTTTCTCTTCATTAGTCATTGGAATTGTTTTAGTTGTTAGTTTGAAAATGACAACCCATTTTGTATATATTTTTTTAAATAGTACTCAAATGCCGCGTAACCATAATTCCAATATTTCACAAAGCTCTAATAAACCCAGAGCTATGTAAATACCTAGACATAATGAGACGTCACAACAAGCCGAGCTACTAAGGCTTGAGCAGGCGGTCCGTGAGGCGGCACACAGAGTTACTGATCAAAACAGAACAGACACCAGAACAGTTCCACGATCGACGTCAACAACATGCTGAGTATCTGATGTCACAACGGGCTGCGGAGACTCCAGAATAGTACCAAAATTAACGACAACAGCTTGCTGAGTATCTGGTGGCACAACGGGCTGCTGAGATACCAGAAGAGTCCCAAAATGGGTGTAGTATGTATGTATTTAAAATGTATTTGTGTATGTATATCAGCTGTCTGATACCCATAATACAGGGTCTCCCTAGTTTGGGGTCAGATGGCCATGTGTAAAATGTCCCCACATATTATTATATTATATTATATTATTATTATTATTATAAAACCGACAGCAACAGCATGTTGAGTATCTGGTGTCACAACGGACTGCGGAGACACCAGAACTGTCCCAAGTTCAGCGTCAGCGGCAGGTGACTTACATGGCGTCCCAACGAGTCACTGAAACCTTTGAAGCAGCTGAATCTCGCAGACGTGCTGTTGCTGAAAGGGCAGCACAGGGACGTCGAACATTTACAAGAAACACGTGAAAGGTGTTTGGTAAAGCTACATTTGAGTATGACGAGCCCTAGATTATAAAAGTCACAAGGTTATATACCTAAATAGAAGCGATGAGATGAAGAATGCAAATTTTGCATAGGTAACTCTTAAGTGGAAAGAAGAAGCAGCAGGTATGTGTTGTTCGGGCGGGAAAGTAGCCATTCCTTCTATAGACGAGCCAGTTAACCTTTGAGAGAACTTTTCTCTAATGAAATAGATGAGTCTCGCTGTTTACTAAGAAGTATAAGAAAATGCAATATGTGCTTTCAGATGACTGCTTTTGGAGCTAATAAAATTATCTGAATGCCAGGATTTTACCCGACCTTCGCAATACAAGTACAAGTTTACCATCGAATTAGTTCTTTTACTTCCTATCGCCAGTTCAAAACATATCGATAATTATCTAAGTACTATATTCTAATCCTTTCAGTTTTTATTTGTTGCTGCTACCGTATGAGAAGTGAAACCGCTATAGTAACCTTCTACAAAAATAATAGTATGCATACTACTTCTACAAAAAAAAACCGAAAGTAACTTCCGTCTGTCGGTTTGCTTATCCCTGCCAATGTATGTTTCACGGCAAATCTGCTAAGCCGTTAATGAAAAAATTTAATATGGATAGTCTGAAGCCTGGGGAATGATATAGGCTACTTTTTTTATCAACCATGCGGGCGAAGCCGCAGGCGGAAGCTAGTATTAATATATATTATAGCTACGTCTGTGACGGGCTCTCACGGTCCAAGGGAACGCCTTCGGCACGGTAAAGATATCTTTAAAGAACTTTATTTCTCTATAAGGGCGCGTATTCGATTTAGCGCAACTCAAAATCTAAACGATTGTTAGAACGGCGTAGTAGCATTGACACACACTAGTACAATCATCATTTCGGCCGAAAGACGTCCACTGCTGGACATAGGCCACCCTAAGGGGGGGATTTGCCATAATCGCCACGCTTGGCAGGCGGGTTGGCGATCGCAGTGTGGTTGTTACAAAGGCACAGAGAACGCTACAATACAATGGTCTATTAGTGTGCATCAGAAAAAATAATACGCACGATATAAGCACGAATCATTGAAATTGATCGGCAAACGACAGCGCGCGATGTTTTAACAGTGCTTTTTAAAATAATTGTCTAAAATAAATGAGTTCGTATAACGGACTGAAAAATATTCTGTATATTAAGCATAACATTTCCTTTCATAAAATATATGTGTCGGATCAGTCAGGATTTAGTCCGTTAGATTCAGTCATCATGTGGGCAGAATATGGGTTTCGTGCAATGAAAACACACTGGGTATAGGGTACAATACACGGCATTTATTAAAACCACACTGTAGCACAAATTGATTTAAAATAAACTCGGCTTAAAATAAACATTTTCAAAGGTATCGGCACTGGTCTACACTTTAACACAACGAATCGTAAGTACAGTTTCGGGACGTATTAGCTCCGTTGCGATCAGACACTAGATTCTGAATGTCTTCCTCGCGGTGGGCTGAAAACATCACGACTCTGTAGAAGCGCGCCAAAATGGTGGTGGTTGATCACATGTTCGCAATAATGGCGCGGTTGCGATCCGTTTTTTCACCATAGACTATTAATGTCTTTGCGTTTCACGTTCATACTATTGACCAGATACGACACGGCCATCCTGCGTGGCACACGTCCTCGTATGTTGTTCTTCTTCTTCCTGCCCTTATCCCATGTTACTTGGGGTCTGCGCAACATGTTTTCTTCTTCCATTCCGTCCTGTCCAACGTAAACCACAATGCTTGCTGCAATGCTTTCATTGACTGCCTCGTCTGTTGTTAATCTCGAAAATACAAAATCTCGCCACAATATCTGCTCGTCCAATCCTGACTTATATGACTGATGAGATATTTAAAAGGACCTCACGCCTTTTAAAACCCGTCTCAATTAACAAGCAGTTTAAAATAACACTCAATTAGAAACTAAAAACTAGACTTCTACGAACTTGAACTATCTAGTTTTGAGATTACCGAGACCAAGTACAACGTTTCCAAATTGAATTAATCAAAGTAAACAAAACCCCAGGTAGGTATCTCATTCATGGTCAACAACACACACTATTCCCCACGGGAATACCAAGTCAACACTTGACTCCACTGTCTTTACTTTTAGGCAAGACCCGACTATAACCACTACGGCTACGGCAGTCTAGTATAGTCTCCGACCCACTGAACCGAGAACCTGTTTACACCATTTAACTCATCATCTATTTCGTCTAAACGTCAATTTGTACTTGGCCTTCGGACATCTTCCGAACTCGGTCATCCTACGGGACACGCGTCCCTGTGAAACAATATTCATTTGCACAGTATCATAGCTCGGCTACTCCTGAACCGAATAAGTTAGTTAAGATCAAGACCAAAATGAAAAAATCAGAAATCAATTGGAATCTCAACTCATAAAAAAAAACAAGATTCCATTACAAAGTATAATTTTAAACATTTACTTACAAACTACAAGTTAGTTTCAGAGATCAGCGCGCTTACTCTTCATTTTAATACCGACCGATTGACATTGGAATTTTGACGTTTTGACGTGTTTCGTACTCTCGAGGTCGCCGCTAGCGCCAAATTATTATTAAATTACGTATCCATTTTGGGGAACTAATTGGAATCAGGATCGGGTTAAACGCTACTCTTGAGTTTGTTTTGACAGCTGTGTATTGCGCCAATGTTGCGTTGTGCTTGTAATTTTCCAATGACAAAAGTGCAACTTTTTAGAAATTGTTTTGCGTTTTAGGCGGTTTTCAGTAAGTAATAAGAGTATAATATGGTACGATTAGCAGTAATACAGTATTTTACATAATTCCCATGAAAAAACATTAGAAATAAAGACGATATGAGCTTCGGAGGATGTGTCATACGGTCTTCATTCATTCATAGAATACGCAAAGCGGTTTCTTTGAATAAAGGCGAATTTAAAGCAAAGCATGGATTCGTTTGAGAAAATATGTACAACCTAATACAATGTCTTGCCCGCTACTTCGTCCGCGTGAATGTCGGTTATCGCGGGTGCAGACGAAGTCGCGGATTAAAAAGTAGCCTATGTCCTTTCTTTGAGTTCAAGCTATCTTCACAGAATTAAGGCATTTTATACCTAATTATTAGTGTTTATTCAGTTTTTAAGAATATGTTTCACTTGTTATTTTATTCATATTTTATAATAAAACTGAAGTGCATTATGAGAAAGGCAAATTTTTGTCTCAAATGTTTGTATCGTTTTATTTACGTAACTTGAAAATGTGTTTTTTTGTGTGTGTAAATATTAAGGTAATTTTGGTTATACAGGGTAGGATTATGTATAAAAACGTCAATACAGAAGGTTTGAAGTCGATAGGACCATCCGTTCGAAAGTTATAAGAAAAATTGTAAAGGTAAAATTGTGAAATCATAAAATTGCGGCCCGTAACGTAGCTAACTTCACGTGTAATCAAGTAATCGTTGGGGCAATCCCAAACTCAATCCAATGTGGTTTCAAGAGTACCGAATCACGTGACTGCATATTTGACATTGGAATCATATTGTGATTACATTGAATTTAAAATTAATTTGAAGGGTAAGCCTCCAGATCATTACCCGACTATACTGTTTACAGCAGTATCTAAATCTCATCAAAGCGTACAAACAAAGAGCCGCATGTGATTGATAAACAGTAACCTCCAGTTACACAACCATTCATTTGCATCCCTACAGGATCGTCAAGTCACTCCATGACTTCATGGTTTCCAACTATCACCATACATCCTCAATCTGTACTCTATGTATGGTCAACAACCCATCAAATTCATCATCAACATTGTCTGTAATACTCTGATCACCTGGCACCATCCTTAGTCTATCGTGAGCGTACTTGTACACGTACGGTTACAGTTCTAACAGATTCTTTGACAATTCAAAAGTGCCTGCAAATGGTCCAATTGAAATAAATGCTTTGACCTTAACTTTGACCCACGTTGACATTTACTTTGACCTTCACGTTGACCTTGACCTCAGCTCTGACCTTGAGCACACTCATCATACGTTCCATTTCACCCTTCACACGAGATGAACCAGAAGAACCAGAAGTCGTGAAATTGATTCGGAAAATAACGGCAATGGGAAACGATCCTGAACTGTATTATTCAACTCCCCAAAGTCTACGCACTTACTATGTAACTAGTCTTGTTTATTGTAATTTTTTGTCTTATGACATGACAATGCAATTTAAAATCATTTTTATGTAACACGTAACCATTACTCGAATTGCAAACATTTACAATGTTGTCCGTTGACTTAATAAACTCAGTTGCGGTCATACTAACTCGAAAACCGTTAGGTACCCACTATCTATTGACCTAATTAAATATCACCATGTACGTTACGTAGGTATTCAGCAAACAAAACATGAAATAATATTTCGTCGCAAAATCATTAATTGCTACCTGACAAAGCAATTGCAAAGTACTAGTAACATTATTATTGCATACCCACTAAAAATACCACATCATTTACTCTAAATTTTTAAGAAATACTCTCCATCATTAAAGAACATTCAACACCAGAATCAAAATCAAAGAACAATGGCGAAATCTTAGCTGACTTAAATTTGAGCGTCTAAAAGAGACTTATATACGTAAGAAATTCCATTATTTTTCTACGATTTTTCAAAGTATCACATTAAACAGTTAAGGCCGGATAAAAAAAATACATTAAATGAAACTTATTTGACTTTTTCATTAACGTTTAGTGTTGCCATTTTATATTTATTCTGCCAAGTGACAGTAAGTGCAGCATAAATAAATTGTGATCAGTTTGTTATTACAATTAAACGGAGTAAATGAATTAACAATACAGTTTATTTATAAGTGTAGGTGTTTCTTGCAGGTACTGTGGTGTAAAAATAATTAAATTAGTTTCGATTAATGAATGGCAAAAAGACTAGTAACTAAAATCTAAAAATAATTGCTTTGTTATTGACACAGAGTCGTAGACCGATCTGTCTACGCACAGAGTAAAAATTATATTATTGACAACTTCATGTTGTAGATAAAGAGTATATTATAATAACAATTGGATGGATTATAACAAGACATTTCATTCTGAATTAACTAGGTAAAGAAAATACTAATGAGATATTGCCCTTTTATTTCCTCAATTTGGATTATAGAAGTTACCATAGACATAATCTACAAAAGTTCATGACTGATTATCTATTATTCTCGGCCCTCTCGAACAAATAATCTTGCACAAACTAGTTCAGAAGGTGACGCTGAGTTAAATAAGATATTTTTCATCTAAAGACATAGGTATTAATTCTCAACTAAAACAATGTATGGGTGGCTGCCATTGTTCTTTGAAACACTCACTTTCATATTCGTTGCCGCTTGCTCTCTTATCTTGTTAATGCCTACTTACGCACCATATCGAAACTTAAATGGGCTGGCCCTTACTACACGAAATAGTCACGTTAATTGTAAAACTAAGTTTTGAAATAAGTCAGCCAATCATCACATAATATTTCAAACAACAACCGGGTAACACATGAAATAAAAATCGTAAAAGATTACCACCAATTAATACGTCACAAGGAATTTGTTTAGTACAGACTACATTAGCAAAACCTATACGAACAAGCAAATCTAGGTACGTTTACCTATGAAGTTACGACTGACAGAATGCTTAACAAGAGAGCATTCGGCACCAGAAACAAAATAAAAATAATACGACTCACCAGATTTGGCAGATAATAGATCAGTAGCTGGCTTGATGGTACAGATATCCACTAGCTTTCATCTTGACTGTTAACTGAGTCAGCGTCCTTCTTTGCACAGCGTGTAGCGATGTGCCCCGGCTTACCACAGAAGGTCATCTCAGGTCATCGGCGTCGATACTTTCTTAAAAACGTTGTCTTTGACCCGTTGCGATCCACTATTTCCTGAAAACAGAGTTAACAGAAGTATCGCGGTAGTTTTTATTCGAGCATTCATTTGCCATAATAAATAGCCCAGATTGCCACAGTTGTAGCAACACCTTGACTGTTCTAACTTTGGTTTCTTGGCATCTGCAGGTGCATGCTAACCAAGAAGCAGCTGACCCCTTAAGGACTTTACTCATTGTAATAATTAACCAACTGCTAGATTTTTTTTTAATGCACAAATTGTGGACATTGCCCCAAACTCTAGTATCACTATCTCGAAACTCGGGATTAAATTCAGGTAAAGATAGCTTATTTATTCTGAACTAGATTCTTTAACCGCGTGAATTGATTTCATTATTTGGTGTTGCTGCCTTTCGAATAAAAGTTTCCAACGGTTATTTTCACTTGATAATAAATCAACACTCTGACCTTTAGATTGTTCCTGGTTGACGCTCGACAATGCAAAGCTAGACTCGTTTCTCCCCCGGTACAGTAGCGCTGGACCCGCTTGCTGTGCAGCGCCTGGCGATATAGCCTGGCATGCCACACTTGCAGCACACTAATGAGTGAACAATCCTTGGGTGGGAAGCACTGGAGAGCACTCAGGATACGGGAATAAATAATTACGTAGTAACGTACAGGCACAAGTTTAATCACAAGCCAAGGAGTGCGAACAACCGCACTACGTTCAATGCACACATCATCAAAATATCAACATACCCACAGTAACTTAATGCTACATACGTTACACCTCCCTTCTTATTCTTACAATATTAACTGAGCTACATAACATTCTTAAACTTATAAGTAGAGGCCACATACATATACCAATTTGTGCATAGGTACTAGATCGAACAGTTACAGACATAAATCAATCTATTTCAAATCGGACGACCGGCCTACGTGTTCGTTCGGAGCGCCTCACTGGTGGTGTCGCCGTCGGCTTAGCATCACAATTAGGGGGGTCAATGGGCGGAGGTATGGGAGGCACAATATTAACTTGAGGACTACTACTTTTGCCGGACTGATCTTCAATCAGCCGTTCCGACTTTGATGCCTCTACCGATCCGTCAGCTTGTTGCGGCATAACAGTCTCACTTCGGCCGCCTGGTTTTTTGTTTTCCTCATTTCCTTGACTAGGTACATCTAACAGGCGAGAACGACGTCTGATTTGGTCAATATGTCTTTTGAGAATTCGACCATCACCGCACCGCCAAATTTCTATCCATTTCGAACTGGAATCGACCAACACTAAAAATTTTGAACCCTGAATATGGCCCTAGGAAGTCTATATGTAACCTAGTCCACGGCTGCGCGGTATAGGGCCACGGTTGAGGCGGTGCCCGCGGTGGGGCGTTGGCCTCCGTGGCACACGTCTCACATTGCTTACACATAGCTTCTATGTCCGCATCTACATTTGGCCACCAGACATAACTTCGTGCTAGCCCTTTCATCTTCACAACACCCAAGTGACCACTGTGTAGTTGCCTTAAAACCACATTTCTTAATTTCCCGGGTATTACCATTCTATACCCCCACATAAGGCAACCGAATTCCGAATATAATTCGCGACGTCTATTGATATATGGTCGTATTTCCGCCATAGCTGAACACTCATTTGGCCAGCCCGACTGTACATATGACATTATTTGCATAGCTCAATATCTTTTCTGATAGCCTCTTTAACATCGTCATGCGTAATGGGTAAAAAATCTTCTACAAATTGTACATACGTACTGACTTTCCTATCTGTGAGGTAGTTTGTATTATCTGGCAATCGTGACAATGCGTCTGCACAATTTTTTTTTGATCCGACATATTCTATACTATAATTATAACCAGACAACAGTACTGCCCATCTCTGTAAACGAGATGCAGCCATGATGGGTATTCCTGCTTTATTCCCTAAAATATAAGTTAATGGTTTATGGTCAGTTTTCAGTACAAACTTCCGAACGTACAAATACTGATGATACTTCCTGATTCCGAAAACTATTGCTAGCGCTTCTCGATCTATTTGGGAATATGATCGTTCTGCTGCACTGAGTGACCGCGAGGCATAAGCTAGCGGAAGTTCGCCGCTCGGCGTGATATGAGACAGCACGGCGCCGACCCCAACGCTGCTCGCGTCAGTAGTCAGAACGAGTGGCAATTCGACCGAGTAGTGAGTTAGTACTCCACTACTCGCTAACAACGTTTTAACCTTAACAAATGCATCCTCGCATTCCTCGCTCCAAACATATTTTACACCTAATCTCAATAAATTGTATATTGGAGCTAAAATTGTGCTGACATTTTTTATAAACTTCGCATGATACATGACCATGCCTATAAACGCCCTCAGTTCCGTTATGTTCGAGGGTGCCCTCGTATTTTTAATCGCCTTAACCTTATCCGAACAAGTATGTACACCCTCTTTACTGATGACATGTCCCAAGTAAACTACAGATTTTGCAAAGAACGACCACTTGTCCTTCCGCACTCGCAAACCACACTGTTCTAGTCGGTCAAAAACTTTGCATAGATTAGTCATGTGTTCGGACACTGTGCGCCCTGTTATAATGACGTCATCAAGGAATACGCCTATCTGCGGTAAATCTGCAAACATCTGTTCCAGACGTCTCTGGAATATTGCCGGACTAGACGCAAGACCACACACTAATCTATTATAGCGGACCAATCCTTTATGCGTGTTAATAACTGTGTACTTCCGTGAATCATTTAGCTCAAATTGAGCATAAGCTTGGGAAAGGCCTAGCTTACTGTAATGTTCACCACCATATAACCGAACGAGTAAGTCTTCAACCCTAGGTAGTGGATAGCGGTCGACTTCTATTACCTTGTTTAATGTAAGTTTATAATCGGCGCATATCCTAATGCTACCGTCCTTCTTTACAACGGGTACTATGGGCGTCGCCCAGACGGAACGCTCGACCGGAGTGAGAATGCCGTCCCGCACCAGCTGGTCCAGTGTGCGCTCCACCGGCTCGCGCAGGGCATACGCAAGCGGACGCGCGCGCATAAACACAGGCCGTGCACCTGGGCGTAAGTGTATGCCAACCTTCCCACCAGTGAATCGCCCCAAACCGTCGCACCGCCGTCGCCGCAAACACTTTAGAGTTTCTGGAACTAAATGCGTTTATATCAAAATTTGGTTCATTGCAAATGTTATTGTTATTTACACATGTATCATATTCGAATACTGGCAATTGTATTGCTAGCAAGGCCATCCATTGCCTTCCGAGTAACATTGTTTTTCCAATTCTTATCACATACAAGTCTAACTGCATACATTTGTCTTTATATTTGACCAGAGGTTTAATAACTCCCAGTGGTTTGATCGTTTCGCCAGTACTTTCGCTAGTACTTCAAACAATGTTGCTTTTCATAATTGTTATGTTACTGAATAATTCATGGTATGTGTGTTCATTTATACATGAGACAGCACTACTAAACTTCACTATTTTCCCTTGAACCTCTAATGATACAAAAATAGGTTAACACTGAGTTTTTGACAATTCATTAAGTTCGATTATTATTACCTCGTCACTATCTTCACTATTGACTACGTCCTTCTCGAACTCGGTCTCGAGAGTATAATGATGTGTCTGTCGCGGACACATACGTCTCAAATGGCCCGGTTAGTTGCACACCCGGCATACATAGTGCCCGAACTTGCAAGCATCCACCTCGTGCGGGCCGCCACACGCTCGACACTCTCACTGTTGCCGCTCCGGCTCCACTGAAATAGCCGCAGGCGCCCGCGCCCCTGTCGCTGCCCGGCCTGTCTGCGGATGCCTGCGTTGAATATTATCACCTACGCGGCCAGCTGTGCGACCACTTCTTGCACCGCCCGCGCCGCCCCGCCGCCGTGTATTCGACATCAGCTGACAATCTACCTACGACTTCGCCTCACTTGTTGCACTAACAGAACCTTCTACTACGGCTGCATTTTTCTCTGCCGCCTCCATACTTACGGCCAGATTATATGCTTTCATGAAGTCTAGTTTGGCCTCTGCAAACAGTCTTTGCCTAATGGGCTCGCTCTTAATCCCGCAAACTAGATGGTCTCTTAAGCTTTCCTCGAACCACCCTCCGAACTCACATGTTTTTGACATTTTTTTAAAAGTAGTAACATAGTCTACTATATTTTCACCGGCAAGTTGATTGCGACTACGAAATTTATATCGTTCTGCCAACTCACTCGGTTTCGGTTGCAGATGCTTTTCCATAATAGCCGCTAGTTGTTCAAAGGTTTTTGTTTTCGGTTTCTCCGGAGTACAGAAGTTCACCAGCAACTCATAGCCAGCCGCCCCCATCACGGTAATTAACGTTGGCACTTGTAACTCACTCGGTATTTTATTGACTAGAAAGTATTGTTCAAGACGTTCGACGTATAATCTCCAATCGTCCTTATTAATATCGAACTCTGCAATCCTACCGAGTGCCATTATTCGCAAAATCACAAATAGCACGACTTATTAGCTTAACACACAGTTTAGTTTTGTTTTTTATTTTTAGTTTATCCTCGTCGCCACTGAACAATCCTTGGGTGGGAAGCACTGGAGAGCACTCAGGATACGGGAATAAATAAATACGTAGTAACGTACAGTCACAAGTTTAATCACAAGCCAAGGAGTGCGAACAACCGCAATAACTTCAATACACACATTATCAAAATATCAACGTACCCACAGTAACTCAATGCTACATACGTTACAATGAGCTGCTGCTGGCTTGTTATCGCTGCCCCGAGCCCGTAGCAACTGGCTCAGGCAACGGCTTCTTGACGTCGTTCTTCTTCGTATTTCATCAGCTTCTTTGTGTCATCTTGTTTGTGTCCTAGTTTGCCGCATGCGTGACATTTGATTGGCCTAGCGATGAGCTCTTACTGCAACTTATGAGGCGTTGTCTGTTGTCACCTCCGTAGTAAATGCGAAATGTTGTAAGCGAGTATTAATCTGTGCCAAGTGAGCAATAATAGTTGACACCGTAATCTGTTCAACGCTCACACCCTTGCAACGGTTCAACAAAAAGTCATAAGACGACTAGCATCAGTAGCACAGGCGGAATAAGTCACATTCTCCTTTGTATTGTCATTGTTCAGATTAATGAGGGTAGATGCAGAATTTTCGAAACACATAAATCTAAAGATAAAGATAAAGACAAAGATAAATTTATTTGTCAAAAACACGTGTAAATTGAAATCAGCTGGTAAGATAACAAAAAAATATAAGTTTCAACATGTTATGCCTGGAAAGGCGTACAAATACAATATTATTATACCTAGTACAAAGTGCAAAACAAAGTTTAAATGTTAAATTAATGATAATAATAATGTCAATAATATAATTCAAAAAACAAAAAATAATAATAATCATAAGGTCAAATAAATTTAAATTGTCAATTATATAATTTAAAGCACAAAAAAACCATAATATTATGTAAAATTAATAATAATGTCTAAAATACATCCTCTAAATAATCGGCAACATTATAATAGCATTTATTTATTAAAAGTTTCTTCATACTTTTATTAAAATTATTAATGTTCAAATCTTTGTATGCCTTTGGTACCTTGTTGTATAGTTTTGGAGCCATGCAGAATACACTACAATACACACACTCATGAGAGCTGTTTTAGCCCTAGTCATGAACAATTCTTTAAACTGGTCCCTTGCCATACCTGGATAGGTTATCTGCGACAGCTATGTAGATACGGCAGTGTTGGGTCAATCAACTAATTTTTTCAATCAATTGATTATTCATGACTAATTTAGTGATGACTTATTTAGTCATGATTGATTTAATCATGAATAAAAATAATAATCATAATCACGATTAAATAAATTAGTCATCAGTCATTCAATCATCATTTTTGTTTGATGATTAAACTAAAAAAACTAAGTTAGGTGACTCTATTTTAGTTTAATTGAACACATCTATAAAACTATAACTGATCACCACCTTAAGTTGACTGATAGAGAATAAGTCCATTATTTATAAAATCTGTTTTTCTTCACCTTTTTTTTAGATTAATACTTACTACTATTGTAAAAAATTTAAAGTAAATAAGGAACGGACGATTTTTGAACTGTGCGTCTCATTACGGATACATGGAACAGGTGGCGTGATAGGCCACGCACTCACCAATCATGCGCCGCTCACGCCACTAGCGTCTGTTCGTCAGTTCGTGCAACTGGCAGCCATTTTGTTTTGTTCAGTTACCAAGCATTCGTAGCATTCGCATTCGTTTATTATTTTTAGTTAGTCATTAAAATTTTAGTCATGATTTAATAACTAACACTAACACTAATTAATCTTCAATCACGACACATGATTGATTTTTTTTTAGTCATTATTCATTAGTCATGAATAAATAATTTAATCTTAATCATCAATCATCAATCAAACTAAATTTTGCCCAACACTGAGATACGGAGCCCTTCAACGCCTTGCTTATTGTGAAGATAAGCCGGCTTTCTTCTACTGTACTCCCGTCGCGCATAGGAATCGGGTATGTCGGGGTCGAATTCCGGCGACATCAACTTGCTATTAGCCAGTGAATAGCTTTTTTGAGTTTGTATTAACGCGTACACTTGTTTAGTTTGTATTTCAAAAATTAACCGACACTGATTGTTATTGTCATTGTCCCCACGTGTGAATTCATTAGCACGATTTCGTCCCAGTTCTGATGTCGGATCAGTCAGGATTTAGTCCGTTAGATTCAGTCTTACGGAAACAGAAAATTGTACTTTTACTCTATAGCTTCCTAAATCAATACTTATTTTTTTCGAAAACTGTAATTGTCTTTAAATAATCTGCTCACATCATTACGATATTGCTCTGGGTAAAACGCGAAAACATGAAGTTTTCGTCACGAATCGAATACACGCTCCT
The DNA here is from genome assembly GCA_947361185.1 of Charanyca ferruginea. Taxonomy (NCBI): domain Eukaryota; kingdom Metazoa; phylum Arthropoda; class Insecta; order Lepidoptera; family Noctuidae; genus Charanyca; species Charanyca ferruginea. The sequence continues at coordinate 9,840,484 of OX376082.1, read as the reverse complement.
AAGACAATCATCACCTACATGAGAACAATAAATCTTATTACTAATTTATGACAGTGCGGGTAGAAGAATACCTTTAATGAATGTGCTGAATTCAGAACTTATGAATAACTAGCTTCCGCCCGCGGCTTCGCCCGCATGGTTTGTTGATAAAAAAGTAGACTATATCATACCCCAGGCTTCAGACTATCCATATTAAAAATTTGATCAGTATACAAGTTCTGAATTGAAAAATAGTTCTTTTGGCATTCCACAAGGCAGTATTTTAGGCCCTACGTTATTTTTAATCTATATAAATGAACTGAGTAGCCTGTTACTCCAAAATGGTGTCATAATATCTTACGCAGATGACACTGTCCTATTGTTCTCAGCTAAATCAAGAGTTGAGGTCTATAAACATGCTCAGACTGGTTTTAACATTGTGTCTAATTGGCTTCATAAAAATCTTCTAACATTAAATGCAGATAAAACTAAATACATTTTATTTACAATGAGGCATACTAATATACCGCTTACTAATCTGAACATTTACGCACATAATTGTAGCACGTACGCTGACAATGCATGCTCTTGTATCACTTTAACGAACGCTGACTATCTGAAATATCTAGGTGTCACTATTGACCCCAATTTAAATTTCCGTAAACATATAGATTTGCTATGTACTAGAGTGCGCAAATTAATATATGTTTTTAAGAATTTACGGAACATAGCCGATTATAAATTAATTAAACAGGTATATTTAGCTTTGTGTCAATCCATTATTACCTATTGCATAACTTCGTGGGGTGGTGCAGTAAAAACCATTTTACTTCCATTAGAGCGTGCTCAAAGAGCAATTCTAAAGGTTGCCACCTTTCGCCCTTTTAGATTTCCTACGCACCAGCTTTACATATCATGTAAAGTACTTACAGTACGGCAATTATTTATCTTAAGCATAGTACTACACCAGCACACTGCACTTCCTTTTAACCCAGTACCTTCCGACAAGAGAAGGAAGGACCTGGTCTGCACAAAGCCTCAAACTAGACATGCATTTGCTAAACGATTTTATGTTTTTTTAGGACCTTTCCTTTATAATAGGCTTAACATGTCACTAGGCTACTATGGTTTATGTTATAAAGAATGTAGTAAAATATTATCTGAATATTTAGGGATTCTCAATTACACAGACACAGAAATACTTTTAGAAGTTTTGGCATAATGATAAAGTACTTATTTTTGTATATTTACATAAGATTTATATAGGTTTACTTTTAGATAATAATGTACTATGCTTTTTCTCATAATTGTTAATGGATTATTATATATTAGTTATACTTTAAACTTCACTGCCCAATTAAATTATGTACAAAGGGATGGCCTGAAACACAGGTTTGTATTAACCTAGATCGGGCGGGTCGCTACCTAATATTGTTTTCCGAACCATCATTACTTGCACCAGTTATATAAATATCTTAGTTTTACTTTATTTTAAGGCATTATACTTGTATGGGAGTTATTCTTTTTGTTGACTAAATGTACACATTTGTAAACGTTATTTTAATAAATAAATTATTATTATTATTATATTAAATTTTTTCATTAACGGTTTAGCAGATTTGCCGTGAAACATACATTGGCAGGGATAAGCAAACCGACAGACGGAAGTTACTTTCGGTTTTTTTTTTTGTAGAAGTAGTATGCATACTATTATTTTTGTAGAAGGTTACTATAGCGGTTTCACTTCTCATACGGTAGCAGCAACAAATAAAAACTGAAAGGATTAGAATATAGTACTTAGATAAAAATTATCGATATGTTTTGAACTGGCGATAGGAAGTAAAAGAACTAATTCGATGGTAAACTTGTACTTGTATTGCGAAGGTCGGGTAAAATCCTGGCATTCAGATAATTTTATTAGCTCCAGAAGCAGTCATCTGAAAGCACATATTGCATTTTCTTATACTTCTCTCTTTCACTCATCTATTTCATTAGAGAAAAGTTCTCTCAAAGGTTAACTGGCTCGTCTATAGAAGGAATGGCTACTTTCCCGCCCGAACAACACATACCTGCTGCTTCTTCTTTCCACTTAAGAGTTACCTATGCAAAATTTGCATTCTTCATCTCATCGCTTCTATTTAGGTATATAACCTTGTGACTTTTATAATCTAGGGCTCGTCATACTCAAATGTAGCTTTACCAAACACCTTCCACGTGTTTCTTGTAAATGTTCGACGTCCCTGTGCTGCCCTTTCAGCAACAGCACGTCTGCGAGATTCAGCTGCTTCAAAGGTTTCAGTGAATCGTTGGGACGCCAAGTAAGTCACCTGCCGCTGACGCTGAACTTGGGACAGTTCTGGTGTCTCCGCAGTCCGTTGTGACACCAGATACTCAACATGCTGTTGCTGTCGGTTTTGGGACTCTTCTGGTATCTCAGCAGCCCCTACTCAGCAAGCTGTTGTCGTTAATTTTGTTACTATTCTGGAGTCTCCGCAGCCCGTTGTGACATCAGATACTCAGCATGTTGTTGACGCCAATCGTGGAACTGTTCTGGTGTCTGTTCTGTTTTGATCAGTAACTCTGTGTGCCGCCTCACGGACCGCCTGCTCAAGCCTTAGTAGCTCGGCTTGTTGTGACGTCTCATTATGTCTAGTGTGTAATGTATGACGCGACTAGTGCACTTTTGGCCGCGTAGATTAGCAAATACCCTTATGTGCGTCGCCGACTTCCGAAACTAAAGTCATAAGTGTTCTATGCTTAAAGTTATTTATCACTATGTAGTTTTTGAAGGCGGTTGTCTGTTTTGTAAAAAATCTTTTATTTTATGATAAAACGAATTAATAATATAAAATATGATACTTTATATTTTAGGTGATAGGTGGCCATCATTGGCCACTATTGGCCGTGTGGTGCCGATCGCGAATAGCACCCCATTTCTACCCGTGGGATATTGACCATAGGATGGGCACCAGCGTCCTTCTAATTACCATAACACCTACTGCGATCGCCAACATGCATCGGCCAAGCATGGCGATTACGGCTCAACCCCCCTTGGGGGTGACCTATGCCCAGCAGTGGGCGTTTTAAGAGCCCGCGACTACAGCCCAACGCGAGCGATTTCGTACCTCTCGCCTCGCCCCAAATACCATACTGATCGAACAAATAGAAAAGGATAGCGCTATTACTACCGCGTGCAAAAAGAGAGACAGAAAAAGTGTGCTCGCTTAGAATTAAATAACGTAAGCGCCAAATCACATAATTTCCAATTGCGAGAAAACCACGCAGAAAAACTAAAAAAAAACGTCACAATTTGAGGTAATAATATTACCCATCTGTTAGGCTAAAAATTATCTTTAAATTCTATAAGGTTTCAGAGATCCAACTCAAAATAAGTGCAAAACGAGGTGTTTTCGTTTTCTTTTTTTATCGAGAATTTTTTTTCCAATCGTGTTTTCGCTTCAACAGATTTAAAGATTGTAAGCCAAAGTTTAATCGTGTCCAAATATCAAACTCTTAAGACTTACAGATACCGAGATCTAGATCACCCAATATCACCAAAAGAGCATCATACGGGCTCTTAAAGTTGACATGATGATGGTGATGAACGGTTTGTTTATTCCCAGGCCCAGATTTTAACAATCCCAGGCATTTTTTTCTTTCTTTTATGAAAGCAAATACTTTTACAAGATGCCCTTTATGGTAGAACAAAGAAATGACAGTATTCAAATAATCACACATTTTTCTTTGTTTTTAATATTCTGTCTTATTAACAGATCAGAATTGTGTCATAAAGTGCGTTTTTAAAAGATTTTACATTTTTTTATTCTTAACTCAATTCTTAATTAGAAAATGGCTCAACAGGTACGATATTATAATTATTTACTAATTATTCTTTCTTTTACATTTTTTTTTAATATTAAAGATGTAGTTAGCCCACCGGTAGTGGGAACAGGGTCCAAGTTACCAGTTCCAGAGAGAGAAACCTAACAATACGGGCCGTGCGTGCCCAGAGAGCCTCCTTGGCATGTGGGCATTTAAGATATTGGCTGTAACAACTATCGGCACAATATCGCTCAGTCCACTTCCCACATGTCGATAAGTTCGCGGGCCAAGACAAAATACTTGATCTGCTTATCTTCCCCGGCCTTCACAAGACTGTTGCTGTTATGTGAAGAAAAATACTGCGCCCCTTTCCAATTAATCCACTACCGTAGTGGTGGTGCTGGTACCCAATTGGTCAAATTTCTTTGATAGTTTTTCAACTTTATTACAAAATTATAAGGTCCATGTTCGGTCAGTGGGTCGTCTTATGTTGTAGTCTTGTTAATAAGTGGCATTGAAAAAATTTGACAGTGTGGTATTATATCTTGATGTGCTGGCGTAGTCCTATCAGTGATGATGAATCGATCTCTGTACAATGTGACATTGCCATTTTCATTGGCACATACCTATAGTACGGTACTTTCGAGTCCACGAGATTGTATTTTAGAGCAAGGTAGGTATTTAATTGTGTTTCCTGTTGTTATTATTTGTTCTCTCCCACACAGGTGCGTTATTATCGGTCGATATTACCAGATGCATTTAGCGATAATGCGTCCCGATTCCTCCTACTTATATTGCGTCGTTATTATCGCAGCAGTGTGTAACTTCGTAGCCGTCAAAATGTTCTGAAAACAAATATCACAATAACGCAACCGATATTATTGGCAATAATAACGCGCCTGGTAGGGGCCCGCCTTCATTCCACTTCACTTTATCGACGTGTGGCTGGCTCAGGTGGGCTCGGTGTCTTGTGTAAAGCTTTTCAGACCTTGCTGCAATTTGCTTATGAGATGTTCATTAGTTGTTGTAAATTAAGTGGTGTAAGTAAGATTTTTATCTGCTTCCATTATGTTTGTGTTGTGAATGTTGTGATCACTTTTTTGATTTGTAAGTATCTGCTTGTTGTGTAGATTGTGTATGTTTATCAATCCTCTTTTACCTTCTTGGCCTGGTAGTATGGGTCGCTGTGTGTATGATTTGGTATCGTTTTTCCTGTTTGGTAGAAAGTGTATTGGTAGTAGGTACGCTGTATAGTTTTGATATCGATTTTTTACCATGGTTCAATTCCGTAAGAGTATTTAAGAATGAGTATTGCGAATGTGGTGGCCTTGTGTTTCTTGAATTAAAATTAAATTGAAAGCGATGTGTACATTTTTTGAGCAGTTCTGGTTTTGTCATCTTTTGTTGTATCGGTCTGGGTTGTTTGAAACCTAGGTATTTTTATATACTATTTACATATATTGGCTCAATAGATTCTCCTGATCCCAGCGTGTAGAAGTTATTTTTATTCTAAACAATAAAGGTTTAAAAAACAAAGTGGTGCGCTTGTCTGCCCCTCTGTACGATGTAGAACAGCTTTTGCACTGCGACAATACAATGCATCTAGTTCCAGGCCCTACAATGAAATTATTATAACAAAATCTCACTCAATCTCTCTCTCACACACACACACACACACACAATCAAAATAAGTATAATTGTAAAGAGAAATTAACTAGGTACCTAATTGGTTAAAGTTGTTATGATGAATCAGAGAAATTTATTGAACTATAAAATTATTACAATATAGTCTTCTGAAAGTCATTAATACGTTTCATTTAACGTAGCTTAGACCCGGGTACGTATTGCATACGCTAAAAGTGTAGCCTAGCCGCTACAGTAGGCTATGTAGGGTAGGTAGGTATGTAGATAGGCACAGGTGTAGGTTAGATAGGGACAGGGCAACGTCTGTCGGGTCGGCTAGTAATAATATATTAGGACATCACACACACGCCCATCTGACCCCAAACAAGGCAGACCCTGTACTATGAGTGTCAGACATACATACGCAAATATAGAAATAAATACTTAGATAGATAATAATAATAACAATAATAATAATACAAGTATTATTATTACTAAAAGTACACACCACAAACTATCCTAGAAAATGACACGTACAAACTATATTACGACCGCGCTATACTCACAGATAGGACCATCCACTATAACAGACCAGACATAACCCTACAGGATAAAACAAAAAGAATCACTTACCTCATAGACATTGCAGTCCCCAACACACATAACTTACAAAAAACAATAGTTGAAAAAATTAGTAAATACACAGAACTCAGAGATACTCGAATATGGCGACAAGAAAAAGTGTACGTAATCCCTATAGTCATATCCACAACAGGCGTTATCCAGAACCATCTTCTCCATAGCTTAAAACTACTTGATCTACAAGAAACTCTTTATATCACTCTACAGAAAGCTGCCATATTAAATACGTGCCGAATCGTGAGAAAGTTCATGCAAATTGATGAACACGAAGCAGGCCCCCAACAGAATACACCCTCAACATAATACACACCACACGCTACATTTACTTGGCTCCGGCCCGTAAATGCAGTTAAAACCAGCCAAAGAGCTGAGAACAAAGAAAACAAACACAAATAATAATAATAAAACCTATATATACACATATACATATCAACAACAACCAGACACAAGGCTAACACAAGTGCTCATCACACAAATATTTGCCCTAAGCGGGATTCGAACCAGCTACCCTATGCGTAGTCTGTGGCAGAAATACTACCACCTAGACTACGGACCCGTCAAATGTGTAGAGCGAACGTGCCCTCGGCCCCAAACTATATATATAGAAATCATCGTCGTTACATATAGAAATCATCGTCGTTACGTATAGAATGTCATATAGTCATATAAATGACATATATGTGACCGTGGCCTGCTGGACATATTTTAGTTTGTTCAGCAGTGTCCTGAGTACCACAACACCTACTGCGATCGCCAACATGTATTCATGGCGTTTACGGCTGAACCTTAGGGAGACCTATGCCCAGTAGTGGGCGTCTAAAGGTTGGCCTGATGATGATGACATATCTTGACTTGGCTCGCAAGGTTGTCGACTTGTGGGATGTGAATACAGCAGTCATTGTGCCGATAGTCGTTACGGCCAATGGAATCATTTCCAGGAGCCTTGACGAACATCTGAGAAGGCTCTCGTTGGGCAGCTGGATCAAGGGCTTGATACAGAAAGCGTACTCCTGGACACGGCGACTATTGTTAGGAGGTTCCTCTCTCAGGAGCCCTGACCATCGTTAGCTTGGACCATGTTCCCGATACCGGTGAACTACAATTTTTTTATATTTTTAAATGTTTTTATTTTTATATAGGATTTCATAATGTCAATTAATACTGTGTATCAAATAAATAAATGTGAATAATAATAATTTATTCAACCCTAAATAAAATGCATACAGTATAAATTAAAAACTAATTTAAATGAGCATACATTATCAAAAATTCGACAAGACCTCTTTGTCTTAACTATACCCTGTTCACAATAAGATTAGACATTTACAAAAACCTTTTTTATTGTCCGTTCAATCGATTTTGACTTATATTGCGTTGGCAGCATGACAAATGGCAACTGCAGTAAACAGTTGTTATTTTGTAACCACTTTTTTGCCTCTAATGTCATCCTTAAGACTACGGAATAGAAGTCAAAATCGGTTGGAGGGACTGTAAAAATGGTTTGTGTTTATATTTAATCTTATTGTGAACAGGGTAAGATAAGTGAATATCTGTTTCTCAGACAACAGCGCTCTTTCCTTTTATAATATACATTTCAATGCTTGCAAGTTCAATTTTGCTTTAATTATATATACTACTCAAAACAAAATAAGGGCCACCACAAGGTATTTTATCTGTACCATGAAAATAATATAACCAATATATATTTTTTGTCTCCATAACGAAAACTAATGTTGTTTTTACCATGTAGACCAATAAACCATGTATTCAAATAATAATGATTAAAAAGTTTATTTGCTTTTGAAAGAAAAAACACATTTTAGGTTAAAAATAAAAACAACGTAAAGTTACTGAAATCAAAAGAAAATACTCCATGCTCATCTTCTAGTAACGGGTAATGCCCCCCTCGTTTAGCTACGCACTCCTGAAGCCTGGAGTGCATGCTCTCAATCAAATGCCTGACATTTTCCATTGGAATCTCTTCCCAGGTCCTTTGATAAGTTGCTGTTGGTTGTGGATTTCCTGATCACCGTCTCTAACTCTTCGTTTCAACTGATCCCAGATGTGCTCTATTGGATTTAAGTCCGGACTGTTCGCCGGCCACGGCAAGACTTGAATTTGAGAGTCTTCCAGTAAAAACCGAGTCGCTTGTGCCGGTGTGTGCACGAGCATTGTCTTGCATCAAGATGAATCCAGGACCCGCTCGCTGTGCAAATGGGATCTCATGTGGTCTGACAACTGCCTCAATATACCGCTGAGCAGTAACAGTACCCTCATTTAAAATAGCGAGCTCAGTTTTGCCGTGTAAGCTTATCCCGCCCCAAATCATGACATTTGGACCACCAAAACGATCGACTTCATGGATGCAGGCTTCTGAAAATCTCTCGCCGCGTCTTCTCCATACTATAATACGCCGATCGTCGTTAAAAAAATTAACTTTGCATTTGTCTGTGAAGAGCACCATAAAAAAATAAATTACACCAAAATGAAAAAATACCTCGTGGCCCTTATTTTGTTGAGTAGTATATATATCTATTGTTAATTTTTACATCAACAAGTAAAATAAAATAAAGTGGTGAACCCCTATACATGATAGTAGCGGTCAAAAAGTCAAAATCTAAATAAAATAAAAAACCGGACAAGTGCGAGTCGGACTCGCCCACCGAGGGTTCCGTTCAAATTCCGTGATTTGGTAAGTCATAAAGTTATGACCGCGTATACCTCGACGTACTTTAAATAAAGACTATATTATATTGCGACAAAAACCGCCGTATCTTTTTATCACGTGTAACTTTAAAGCAGCTCAAGTAGATTGTAGATTTGAGTATATGGTTTTAATTTCAACTCGATACCTCCACGCGTTTCCGACATAAAGGGTCTTGATAGACAGACAGACAGACGGACAACAAAGTGATCCTAGAAGGGTTCCGTTTTCTCCTTTTGAGGTACGGAACCCTAAAAATGCTCTCTAAACTACTGTGGCTGTAATTATTGAGCGACTGCAACAGGATTTTATTAGCAAGGTCCCTGTCTGTTGCGATTATTTTTTTATTTGCGATTATTATATTTTTTTTTTTTTTTCTATAACTAGCCTGAACCGTCGCCGCCGCCAGCGCCTAGTATTGCTCGTAGCCTCTTCGGCGGTCCTCCTCCTCCTTATGTTATGAAACATAGCAGAGATTTCCACAATTACGCAACGACACAGGCAGAAGAAGATGCATATGATTACTTTGCGCATAGAAGAAATATCAAATTCACCAGGTAACCAAGCTTTTTGTGAACTTTGTGAAGCTCATCAGGAGAATTACTACTCATTATAAAATAAAATACCCTATTATTGCGATCGACTGCTGCGCTGCATGTGGCGGGTTCGATTCCCGCACGGAACAAATATTTGGATGGCCTACAGATAGTTGTTCCGGGTCTAGCTGTTTGTGTATGTGAGTTTATATGTTTGTAAACGCACCTACGACACAGGAGTAATTCCTCGTGTAGGGCAACGTTAAAAAAAAAAAGAAATTATACCCCAGTATTGGCCTATTATTGTCTTACAGCCAGTTTCTTCATCAACAACTAAAGTAATCAGTAAAAGTATCAGTAAAAGTAGTAATCAGTAAGTAAGTAGTGTAAGTATTGTAAGACTTTTACTTGACCTGTATTGATACTACGGCAAATGTGTTTCTTCATCCGACTTTCAGCTAAAGTAAAAGTCAAATGAGTTGCCATCACACAAACGTCGTAATTTCCCCAAAAAATAAACCTAACGCTACGATATCAAATTAATGCATCATCTCTAAAGATCTCAAATGCAAAAAAGAGTATTTTCTATCATCTGGGATGCTCCTACTCGCCATGAGGGAGCTCCGCTCCGCTCGCCTCGCTCGCCATGGGGAGCTTTTTTTTACACATGGCAGCACAATAATTTATTGTCAAGTGGTGATGACTGACAAATGTCATACATTTTTCCTTGAGTTCCTTCGTTGTAAAACACAAATTTTTAAACGAACGTCTGTAATTTTTATTGAGATTGGATTTTAATACATACTTACTGTATTACATTGAATATGGAGTTTACTGGAGTTTATGAAGAAAACATGGATGTAAACTTGACGCCTGAATTTTGTTTACGAATGAGAAAATCTTTACAATTGAGCAACATTTTAACAAACAAAATGACCGTATTTATGCTCAAAGCTCTAAGGAAGCTTCCCAATTAGTCGACAGAGTGCAACGTGGGCATTATCCGACTTCAGTGATGGTTTGGTGGGGTGTTAGCTATGAAGGAGTGACTGAGCCATATTTTTGTGAAAAAGGTATCAAAACATCGGCACAAGTGTATCAAGATACCATTCTTGAGAAGGTACTTAAGCCCCTTAAGGGGCTATTAAACGACTTTTACAGATTTTAAATTGACAATCACGTCAAAATGTGCTGTGTAAATGATTTGAAAAAAAAAATATGTTAAACTAGAACATTCTCTTAATCATATAGAAAGTGAATATTTTTGATTAAGTTCATATTAAATAGTTTAATTAACTCGTGAAGTTGTGTCTGACGCGGACAAAACATTGACAATCACACAAAATCTACTAGGTATAATTATCCGAAACTTACACTATCTTACAGACAATTTTATTATCTATCTTTTAGTATACGCCTTTTTTTTAATTTTGATGAATACTACTTTTATTTAATTTTTTCGACTAAATTTTGAAAGTTTTGGACGCAGACTGCGTCCGTTCTGCATCAGTTTTGCGTCCAAAACTCTCAAAGTTTAGTCGAAAAAATTAAATAAAAGTAGTATTCTTTCAAAATAAAAAAAAAGGCGTATACTAAAAGATTGATAATAAAATTGTCTGTAAGATGGTGTAAGTTTCGTTTAATTATACTTGGTAGGTTTTGTGTGGTTGTCAATGTTTTGTCCGCGTCAGACACAACTTCACGTATTAATTAGACTATATAATATAAATATAATTAAAAATATTCACTTACTAAGTGATTAAGAGAATGGTCTAGATTACCATATATATTTTTTTGAAATCATTTACACTGCACATTTTGACGTGATTGTCAGTTTAAAATCTGTAAAAGTCGTTTAATAGCCCCTTAACAACACCATGTTCAATAACCAAGTATGGTCCTTCCAACAAGACTCGGCGCCGGGTCATAAAGCTCGGTCCACGCAGTCTTGGTTGGAAGTGAACGTTTCGCACTTCATCAGAGCTGAAGACTGGCCGTCGTCTAGTCCCGATATTAATCCGCTGGATTATATAGGGTGACTGGTAATTAGTGTACGATACTTAAACACGTGATTGTGTTCATGATAACAAACAACTTTCCCGAAGAATTTTTTTTTTTTGTACTGGTTCACTTTAGGCCACATCTGTGCGCGCGCATGAATTTCATACGGCTGTTGTGTTATTGTGATAAAAGTGAACCAGTACAAAATACATTTTTTTCTTCGGGAAAGTTGTTTGTTATCATGAACAGAATCACGTGTTTAAGTATCGTACACTAATTACCAGTCACCCTATATATGTAGATAAGCAATAAAGATTATCATTATTATTATTATTATTTTCGATTCTTTGTTTTTCTTCCCATAAAAGAGAGTCGGGCGTCTTACACACGGGCCGGAGCCAAGTGTGTAAGGGGAAATTTAAATTGAAAATGTGGTTGAGAGAGTAGAGGAAGTCAGGAACTTTCTGGTTATGCGACAGGTGTTGAGTATAGTGTTTTTTTGAAGCATGTAAAGTTTGTGAGTTGGCATATGTAGAGTGTTAAGGCTTTGTGTTAGTGATTTCGGTACAATACCGGTGGATGAGAGTACTATGGGGACGATATGGGCTGTTTGTGCTTTCCACTGGGTTTTTATCTCTATGGCGAGGAAATTGTTGTTTGAATATTATGTGAGTTAGGTATCGCTATGTCTATTAGGTAAACTGTTTTATTAATTTTGTCATGCACGGTGATGTCAGGTCTATTGTAATGAATAGTTTTGTCTGTGATTATAGTCCGGTCCCAGTAGATATGGTTTCAGGTTTGTATTTATAATATGGAATCATCTCTCCTGTAAGTGTGTATTTGTACGCTAAGTGTTGGTGTACGATTGCGGCAACCTGATCATGTCGGTGCTTATAGTCGGTCTGTGCGAGTGATTTACAGGCCCCTGTTATGTGCTGCATGGTCTCAGAGGAGGCACTGTTGCAATGTCTACATGTGTCAGTCGGCTGATTTGGGTCTTTTATTATATATTTCCTGAAATTACGAGTTGCTATGATTTGATCCTGGATTGGCAAGCATGAACCCTTCGGTCTCGGGAAACAGTTCGCCTCGTTTGAGCCATTCGTTCGACTTAATTTTATCGACGTGTGGCTGGCACAGGTAGGCTCGGTGTCTTCCGTGTAGAGCTATTCTAGACCATGCTGCAATTTTTGCTTGTGTGCTTATGAGGTGTTCATTAATTTGAGTGTTCCTATTTTGTAAGTTGAGTGGTGTAAGTTTTCTATCTGCTTCCGTTACGTTTGTGTAGTGATGAATGCTCTGATTTGTTATGAAAGTAAGATCTGAGTGAGAGTATCTGTTTGTTGTGTAGGTTAAGTATGTCTATCAATCCTCTTCCTCCTTCTTGGCGAGGTAGTGTGAGTCTTTGTATGCATGATTTAGGATGGTCTTTCCTGTGTTTGGTAAAGAGTGTATTGATAGTACGCTGTAAGGTTTTGATGTCAGTTTTTGACCATCGTATGATTCCGAAAGAGTATGTAAGATATTGCGAATGTGTTGATGGCTTTAATGTGTTAATTGAGTTAAGGTTGGTTTTTAATATTAAGTTAAGGCGGTATCTAAATTTTTTAAGCAGTTCTTGTTTTATTATTTAATTTATGGTCAGTTTTAGAGAGTACGGCTTGCTTATATTAATTTTCCTCGCCTTGTTTCCTTCGACGATATTGGTACTTGCCCGGTATCGACCCCGCAACCTTATGAATGAGAGGCGAGCTAACGGTTAGAGACACAGATATAGATAGACCTATATAACGCAAGTATCACGATCTGTATGAAAACCAAGCGTGCCATTTTTTGGACGTCACAATTTAATACGAATATTTTGTTTTTCCTAAATTTGGTTCCCAGGTATTACTGAGGGTATTAGATTTAAGATAATTGTTTTTTAAATTAATTATGCATAATATTAATCACAAAATGACTTACCGATGGAAGGAAACGTTTAGGTACTTTATTTTTTTACTTACGATTTTTCATCGTAAGTTAGGCACGAAAATAGACACGCGAAGTAGTTGCTCTTGCGTTATCTAGGTCTATCTATATCTGTGTATTGGATACATACTGTAATAAGTCGCAGTAGGTATAAGGTGAATAATTGTCTTTATCCGTAATAAATTTAATTATTACTATTGTGGTTATTCATGATTTCAGTGTTGTAGAGTCCATCGCACACATAGTGAAGGGGGCTCTTGGAGGTGGCATCCTCGGCGGGCATGTCGCCTATATGAAATGCGGAAATTCTCTTGTGGCCTTAAGTCTTAACGGCATCATTGGCTTCTACATGGGTTTCTGTCTTTATGTAAGTACTGGCTACCCGAAGCCTTGCATTAATAATCGTTAAAAAAATGGTTAAGTACTAAAATAATAATCTTTTTGAACAAATATAAAACTTGGGAATCTATTGGTGAAAACTGATCGATCGATTGTTTTGACGACAAGGGATATGTCATTCAAATTGACGGTATTAGTAGGGTAGTTATCTTATTCATCATCATCATCAGCCGACAGACGCGCACTGTTAAACAAAGGCACTCCCCCATAGAACGGCACAACGAGCGGCAACCTTTGCCCTTTAAATTACAACTACCTATAACTGTTTGTCTTTTATTTCAGTCATTGGTAAAATCAGCGCAAATAGTTTATAAACGTACAAGAATGCCATCGCTGACATATGCAGACGTGGGTGAAGCTAGTTTTAAGTTGTGCCCCAATAAAACCGTACAAAATTGTTCAACAGCGTTTAGGTAAGTATTTTTCATCAGTTTATTTTCTCTTAAGGGTGAATCACAAGAACATTTTTCTAGGAAATGTTAAGGTACGTACGGATTAGAGGCAGCCTCGCCTGAGGCACGCACGGCTCGCCCTGTTGCATCAGCCCGAGGCGCGCCTCAGCCCGAGGCGTGCCTCGCGCGAATCTGCCGCGGCACGAGCTATCGGGTGTCTGTTTTTTGACTGTGCTCAAAGGCGCCTCGCGGCGCGTGCCTTGCAAGTGTGGACGTGATTTGAGCACGGTATTAGCGAGTCACGCACAATGGCGAAAAGGCCAGGTGTATCCAAAGCCACAATATTTCTTAAAAAAAAATTTGTACAGAAAAAAAAACAACCGCCTTCAGAAAGTAATCTAAATACCTTAAACCTTTTTTAATCTATACTAATATTATAAAGCTGAAGAGTTTGTTTGTTTGTTTGAACGCGCTAATCTCAGGATCTACTGGTTCGAATTGAAAAATTCTTTTTATGTTGGATAGTCCATTTATCGAGGAAGGCTATAGGCCGATTTTGATGAAATTTTGGGGTCTCTGGAGCGATAAATCGATCTAGCTAGGTTTAATATAAATAAAACACGAAAAAAAAAAATCGAGCGAAGTTCGGTCTCCCAGGAAACTAAACTCACAAGTCAGCGATTACCATCCCAACTTTGACAGGACTGACTACCGAGCGGAAATGTTCGACAATACCTACAATAAACGATTGAGTGTCTTATAGAAATCGGCTTTTGATTGCGGTGTGCTCATTAAAAATTGGTAATAGCAATATTTAAGTTACTAAATTAGTATCTCTTTAGAATTTATTACATAGGTGGGCAACACGTGGGTAACACGCTGTCCTGCCTGAAATTAAAAAAAAGTCCTAGAACCCGACTACAGCGCCACCTACCGGGTCCAATTGTGAATCTAAACCATTCTCGAATCCACTGCAACACACGCAAAATATTTTATCAAAATCGGTCCAGCCGTTTAGGAGGAGTTTACTTTCATACACACGCACAGAAGATTTTTATAAATAAGATATTGATTTGTCCAATACAAAACATAATACAAAACACAAAACGACGGTAATACAAAACATGGTAATCGGGAAACTATAGTTTTATCATATTATACATTTTTCCCTCCAACTACAATGAGGAACAAGAAAAGTACTTATCTGAGGATCTGCTCGGTCCGACGGCTCGACGAAGAATGTTCCGTTAAGTTTTTTATTTTTTTCTGATTGGTATCTCGCAGGTCAACCTAGGAGGTTGTCGGCTGCTTTACCGGACTTTCCTGTGGTGCCTTAAAAAATATTATTTTTAGGGCCTCCAGCCAGGGCAAAATAACTTACAAACTAAGCGACTACATGCTAAGGGCATCCCCTGTGGGGTACAAGCCTCGGCTTAGGGCGTCGCTGGGAGAGGATAGCAAAGGGGCAGGCTGGATCGGATTTCAGTTCCGTTAAGCGGTAGAACCTTGCTTTTATAAGCAGTAACAAACAAGTTACGTCATCGAGCCGTTAGTACAGAGAATACTAGTACAAAATTGAATAATCTTCGTTTATAATAGTAATAATAACAAAATGATTTATTAGGTAAATAACAATAATAGTAATAAAGTGATATAAATGTATTGGAAATATATAAATATTGTACATCAATAGTGTAAAGTTTCACATTGTTAAAACCATAACAATTGTGTGTTAATGTTTTTATTATTTGAATCATAACTGAACTAATTTCCTGTATCTGGGTATCTTAATTTCATTCAAACAATTAAAATAATAGTGCTAAAAATAATACAAAATTAGAAAGATCACCACACGCACTCGGCTTAAGTTCAAATCTCGCGATGACATTTTTCGTCAATGTTTTTAGTTTTGTTTGTAACAATAATATTTACCTAGTTGGTGGTATATTTTTATTATTGTTATTGCAATAAAGGGTAGAGAATAAAAAATGCGTGATTTAGTGATAACAAAACAAGAAGGTTTATTCGGTAGGTATAATTACATAAAGTTAACAAACCACTAAAATGATTTTTTATACATTTTTTAGGTATTGAAGTTGTATCTTAAGTATTCATTTTTTTAACGAAACGAAGATTTAAAGTAAACCTCAAATAAAAATTCTAAACAAAAAATGGCGCAATATAATGTTTATATTTAATATTATTATTATAATAAAACACTTCACCTAAATATGTGGTTTTTTGATATCCTTACGCCACAAATGGAGTCTTCCCTTTTGACTATATATAAATGTTTTGTCACCAGAAAATGTTATAAGTAGTAGTGGCCCAGTCAGTCTAAATATTCTTGTGCGAAACGTAAACGATCCTATTTATGTCTCTCTGTGAAAAGGGTTTTTTAGCTGGTCTTCGGTGATGCACACCTTCGGTGTAGAGTGCACGGCGAACGGTTAGTAATGACGTATCGAATAACTCAGCAAAATGTCCCGTTGGTATGAAACCGTTGGTTTTATATTCATTTACAATGTGACTTCGTTGCGCCTCTTTAATAAAAAACGTCAGCCTGCCGCTGCGCCACCGACTCACAGTATTTCTCTAGAACAAAAAAAAGAAATGCTGTTAGACATCCATATCAAAATACCTACTAAAACTGATTACGTTGCTAACTATAATTTAGAAACAAAACTTTATCAATCCAAACAAATAAACTTTGTCTTTTTTTTTTGTAACCTCATGATGAATTATAAACGTAATATTGAAAAAAGAAATTATATGATCAAATACTTATATTGATATCTAATCTTTGACGACGGGTTGACATAATAATATTTTCTTCATTTAAATCAGATAAAAGTTATCTGATGATTCAAAACTTGGCCTTTTATATTCACTATAATATTTAAATCATAACATTTACACTCAGTCTGGTTTCGTTAGATATAATTTGAGTTACGGTACCTATATTATATCCACCTTTACGCTGCGCAATAATATTCGCCCTCGCTTCGAAATTTGTTTTGTTTGCATTTAGATCTTATAATAACCGTTAATAGATTGCAAATATAAATATCGAAGCGAGGGCGAATATTATTGCGCTGCGTAAAGGTGGATATTCTTCCACACACACACAAAACACAATGTATTTTAATGAAATTTGGAATGAAGAAGATAGATAGCTTTTACCTTTAGTAGCACTTAGGCTATTTTTTTATAACGTACCTACTTAATTAAGTGCAAAGTTACAAACAGCTAGTAGAAGTATTAAAAACCGGATGTCCGTTAGGATTGAGAAGCCAGTTTTCGTATCTTAATGAAATTAATATCGTATTTAAAATATAAATGTGACATATCCCCGTCCCAAATTCAATCGTCTTGCTTCCACCTGTTCTATTCTGGCCAAGTTTCTTAAATTTGCTAGACACATTATCGTCCCCCCTCTGACTAAATTAATTGAGAGCTGTCTTACTCAAGGTATATTTCCGAAAGTATTCAAGAAGTCCCTTATTACTCAAGTCCACAAGGGGGGGGAAGAAAGACGATGTTGAAAACTACAGGCCCATCTCAGTACTAACGACTTTATCAAAAATATTGGAAAGGTATTGAACAAAAGACTCACAAACTTCCTGCAACACAACAAGATATTGTCAGAAGCCCAGTTTGGCTTTAGGTTGGGAAAAAGCACGGAAGATGCCGTAAGCCAGTTGGTAGATCACGTTACACTAAAATTAAATGCATATTTCTTGACCTAGCCAAAGCTTTCGACACCGTCATGATTCCTTTCCTTGTGGACAAGTTAGATAAGATCGGTATTCGTGGAAATGCTCTAAAAATTTTTAAGGATTTTCTCTGCGACCGTACACAAAGAGTAAAGATACAAGAGTAAGTTAGCTCTGATACTTTCGTTCCCTATGGCGCCCCACAAGGCAGTATACTTGGCCCGAGTCTTTTCTTGATTTATATAAATGACCTGTGTCAGCTGCTACTTATAAACGGCAAGATCTTTACCTACGCTGACGATACGGCATTAATATTTCATGGGGAGACCTGGGATGACGTGCGACGAAGCGTCGAACTGGGACTACATAAAGTAAGCCATTGGCTAAGCTCTAACCGACTCACATTGAACATTCCCAAATCGTCATTTCTTCAGTTTTCGTTTTCTAAAGTTAAGGCGCGGTAAGAAGCAAATATTTAGGCAATTGAGGGGGTGAAGCAGTAGCACATAGCTCCGCCCACTGCGGGGCGCCTGCCGCTCTCCGCGTTCATGATACGCGATTAATTTTGGCGCCATCCATATTCTAACAAAACAATAAGTTGCGTTTCAAAATAGTTTGCTCTGACGCGATCATCCTCATGAGCGCTAAAATGCCGTACGGCACACCTACCACTCGATAGTCGGTGAGCGCTAAAATGCCTCTCGCGAGCCCATGGATGCTAATATGCACATAATAAGCAAAGTTCTAAATAAAAAAAAATATTTTTGTCATCACCCAGCACCATTGCCAAATACTAGGATAAAAGAACAGACACATCTTTTCCAAGGGTTATAAGTACTACAAAAAAAAAACCGGGCAAGTGCGAGTTACACTCGTATAGAGACTGTTACCATTTATCCCATAATTACGACGGTCATAGACACGACTTTGGTTTTTCAGTATAAATCTATAAGTAAAGAACTGTATTCTGAATTTTTTATTCAAAATTTTAGGTTTACCTCGTAGTTTCGGAGATAAGAGGGTATTTTTTTATGTATTTTATTAAATAATTTTAAAACTATTTATTTCAATAATAATATATTTGAGATCCCGATCAATTAAACCCTGTCCATTGGGTTATTGGTTTTTTGACAGCTGCCTTAGAATGAAATTATTCCCGATTGCCTTAAGTTAACTTAAAAATGCGGTATAAAATAAATATATAAACTACCTTATCTTCTTGGATTATCTTATTTATGACCTCTTACAGACGTTATAATACAGTTGTTGTACGTATCAGTTTTTACAAAAATCATAAATATTGTTCACTAGTTGTAGCTGTCAAAAATCGATTAAGCTAGTGGACAGAGTGTTTACATTTTTATTTCATTTCACTACATTTCATCAAAAGTTAGGTAGGTATGCTTCTTCTTGAGAAACGGTTTCTACAAGGTAGGTACGTCTAGTTTACGGTGGTTTCTCTGAAAAAAAAAAACAAAGGGTTGGGTAAAAAGTATTGAAGTTGGTAGGGGTTGGGGTCTCCGATTATAACGCTACCATTGTCATTAAAAGAAATTGCGAAGTTTTCGAGAAATTCATAAAATAACTTGCTAACCTCAAATCACATCATAACACCTAAAAAGTGAAAATGGAACGTTCAAATTGGCCATTGACCACCATATCTGTAAATATATTGTTTGTGGTGTAAAATATCGTGCAAAATTGATAAAACGAAACGTAATAAAAAGGAGATTACCTTTGTGTCTTGTCACTGTCTTGTGTTAAACTCTCTGGAAAGAAAAACTTAGGTTATAGGTCGACATCAGGGGCACCCTGAGGTTTGGTTAGTTAGGTTCCTTTAAACACTGCTGACAGAAACGACCGTCTTTGTGCCAATTTTCGTAACCGTTGCAGACGCCTTTTAGACAAGTTTAGTGTTTTAAGGTTAGGTTACAAAAAAGTGCGTTTTCTTTTCATGGAAGTGGTATCTGGGGAGTCGGGGACCCACCACATACCTCCCCCCACCCTCACACCCCCCCAACTCGTGCTACCGTATACTAAATTTTTACCCAGAAGAGTGTAGAAATACTAAAAGACATAATCGCAGTCATCATTATGAACAACTTTTACTGTGGCGCCAGCCAATAAACTATGGTCCGGAGGGGACTTGCAGATTTTGTTTTACGATTTAAGGGTTGGAGCCATAGTAAAAGTTGTTCATATTGATGAGCTCAATATAATGACCTTTCATATTACTTTGTACTACAATATTCTGTACACCGTCCGTATGGTGTCGGACGTAAAGAATAGCACCATCCCATATCTTCCCGTGGGTGTCGTAAGAGGCGACTAAGGGACTCACCAGAGAATAGGCAGCAGCGTTCTCTGTGCCTTTGTAACAACCATACTGCGATCGCCAACCCGCCTGTCAAGCGTGGCGATTATGGCAAAAATCCCCCATTTCTTGGGGGAGGCCTATGTCCAGCAGTGGACGTCTTTCGGCTGAAATGATGATGATGACCATGTGCACACGGCTACATATCAAACTATTTCCAGTATAAGCTGACCTATTATTATATGGGAATTCTATACGATTCGAGATCAGCATGTAGCGACATCTATCGCACATGAAGCATACTACAACGGACGCTTCCTAGATCGCGCAAGCAGAGTTATTCGCGACATTAGGATATATACAACATTCCCGACTACAACCGTCGGGCAGTAGCCCACCAGACACAACACCCGTCTGGTCGGAGGATCCTCCCTTTTCTATGGAGGATGTGGGACTTTACACTCTGTCCCTCATACCTCTAAACTGGTGACCCCACACATGAACGTCGACGCAGCCTTCGTGCAGCTACTTCATGAAGACGTCACTTCCTCAAGCTCTCGAGCAACGAGTCACACAGCCAGCCAGCATCCACGGCTTCTACGGGTATCCTGACCACCAGCATGCAGCGGACGCGCATACCTGGTCATCACCCTCAGCCTCATCAGCAGCCTTGGCACAGCACACTGCACTTCGGCCGGTCAGCAAGCAGAGACGCACTCTCCTGGTCGACGCAGCAGCCAGCCACTACGCAGCACTGCACCACTCCGACCCACTGGAGCATATGTGCAGCAATCACTCCGACTCACTGGAGTATCACCGCAGACTGTTCCGACTCACCGTGAACTATGCGGCATCCGGTTCCGACTCACTGGAACTCTCCACTGGCCCGGCAAGCATCACAAGATGTACGGACGAGTCATCGTGCTTCGAGTATCGACCTCCGGTCTCGGAGGGGAGTGATGTAGCGACATCTATCGCACATGAAGCATACTACAACGGACGCTTCCTAGATCGCGCAAGCAGAGTTATTCGCGACATAAGGATATATACAACATTCCCGACTACAACCGTCGGGCAGTAGCCCACCAGACACAACACCCGTCTGGTCGGAGGATCCTCCCTTTTCTATGGAGGATGTGGGACTTTACACTCTGTCCCTCATACCTCTAAAAGCATATACTGTACCTATAAACTTACTCATGAAAAGTATTTCCGGTGATTTATTTGCTGAAGGATTGCTCGCCAACCGTTTCTTTTTACTATAAGGAAAAACAATACAATTCAAAAGTAAGTAAATCCTCAAGAATTATCATCATTTAAAATATATTTTAAACAAAATAATAAAAACAAAACAAAAATAATGTAAAAAGAAATTTCAAATCAAAAAAATAACAAAAAGTATAGGTACATTCAGTATGAGATTTGATCCCAGGGTTATTAGTCAATAGAAAATTTGAACAACGTACGAGACCGATAGACCAATCGAACAATGAATAAAAACGGCAAAATAACGCTATAGATAATCCATACAAACGAAATAAGGTGTGCGCAAAAAGGTAGGTACTTACTTACTTTACAACTTTCATCATGTGTTTTTGTTTCGTGAAATAAGATCGCTTTATTGCCCTCCGTCATTTCTGAGCGGTGCGCAGAACAAAATGACACAGGCCCATCTAGCAGCGCGCCTCAGCGGTCACTGTCGCTTTGCGTAGAAATGAAAGAGAAGCGACAAGACACCGCGATGGCGCGACGTTTCGTTTGAGTCGTTCGAATTATTTACAATGAAATAAATTCATCCTCACAAATATCTTATTCCAATCGATAAATAAAAACAACAGTTCCCCTTATTATTATACATTACAACACTGTAATTAATTTTATCAAGATCTGTTTATAAGAAATACAGTTACACACACAACTAACGGGCGCCGTTAGTTGGGACTGGTCATCTCTTAGCTGCCTCGGTTATTCTAATTTTATTTTGAATTGTTTATTATGAATATATTTTTATCTAAACCTCTTTTAACGTACACGACTTGTTACATTGTTCTCACATTGTACCCTAGATTCAATATGAATGATGTAACCGAAATTTGTAATATATTATTGATTTTAAAAGAGTGTTGTTCATGGAGTTTCTTGCTCGTTCTTCTCCATAGAAACCTACTGTTTGGAACGAGCAACTAGCTTCAACTTTCTGACTGACTGACTCTGACAATTCAAAAGTACCTGTAAATGGTTTATTTGAAATAAATGATTTTGAGTTTGAGTTTTACAATTGCTAGAATTTCAATTTTCATGGTTATTTCATGATCGAGAAAATCGAGAAAATTTACCGAAAACGTGTTTTGAAAACAATGGTCCACTTATAAATATGATCAAGATTAACGTATATATTTTATGCTGCTCTAAAATGTACACAGTTTGCTAAAAAACTGTTCTGTGAAGCCTATTTTGACTATGCACAGCGCCTTAAGCCGGTAAATTTAGACGACTACATATCTGCGACTTCGCTTCTCCGACAACATGTTCATGCACAACTATCACTAAGTCCACACATGTAAAATACCTTGGTGTGATTGTGGATGCAAAGCTGGGCTGGCGTCAGCACATAGAGCTCACCACAACGCGTATAAGAAAACTTATCTGGGCGTTCAAAAAACTTAGACACGTAGCCAACTTCGAACTCCTTCGCACTGTATACTTTGCGCTCGTGCAGTCAGTCTTGGGATATTGTGTTACTGTATGGAGCGGTGGATGCAAGACTTTCATGATTCACCTAGAAAGGGCCTAAAGGTCTCCCTCTCAGTCATGTCAAATCATGACCTTCAGACCTTTTAGA
This sequence comes from Charanyca ferruginea, assembly GCA_947361185.1. Lineage (NCBI taxonomy): Eukaryota > Metazoa > Arthropoda > Insecta > Lepidoptera > Noctuidae > Charanyca > Charanyca ferruginea. The sequence continues at coordinate 9,817,540 of OX376082.1, read as the reverse complement.
TTCCCCACCAGAGTCTTATACGAGAAGTGTGAAGTGCTCACGGTAAGACAGAACTATATTCTGCAGGTGGTCTACAAGCAGCATAGTATTACCCCTGTTATTGCACAAAATAAAAAGAAGCGCACCATTGCAAACGTTTGCTTACCTTTGCGCTGCCATACGACGTCCGCTAGGCGACAGCGGGTATACCTTGCCACTTTTTTGTATAATAAAGTGAACAAAAGTGAATAAAGTGTTCTCGAGTTTTAGCGAGACTAACGACCAACGATTAATTTTTGTTATATGTATAGATAAGATATAGAAGATTATCTCGTTAATTTAGCGGTCGGTAATTGGTACCGCAAAAACGGTAATAGGAATTAGCCCAATCCGATGGGTCGGTAATAGGAATACAGACTATTTCCTCTTTTTATTTATTTTTAAAATTATACGTTGGTTCTTGCTGGTCATGGTCATGATCGACTTGAAAGAACAATATTTCAAGGACGAAAATAAAATAATAAAGTGGCCCAAGCAACAGAACATGTACTATCGGCAAAACTTAAGCAAGCTCACTTAAGAAAATTTTTCGGCGGAAGCGCAGTTAGTGACAGACCACGCCCTTTCCTTGCTCTACCCAATTAGAGACAATAAGTATTTGTGTGAGTGCTTACTTACTGCGTGCGTGCGACAAAAAATATTAACAACCATTAACCAGTGCCAATTTGCATCTCGCTAATTGTTCACGCTTCCTGTTCTCGTTTCGCAATTTTATTTTACTACGACCTGTTTATTTCTATCGGACTGATTGCCTGCCCAACTGTGACCTCTGCTTTGTATACCGGACTGTGATCGTGGAACTCTTTTTGACCTTTGCTCGTGTCCTGGACTGTGTATTGTGACTACTGTGGGCTGTGTTTTGCTGATAACCATGACAACCCGAAACCTCAATCAAGACGAAAGGAATGAGATCATTGTCTTGCATAGACAAGGATTAAATATATCCCAAATTGCGCTGGAGTTGAATTTACAAGTAAGTTATATTTTTTTTAAATCCAGAGAGAGTTAATAGAAATAAATTAAGGGCAAGTATAGGTTTCGTTCACTGTGCTATATTTTCATTGTTTGCATTATTATATATGTAGATCTCAATTTTTTCTTCAGTTACCGTAATTACAGAGGCAATTAAAAGTTATTATTTCTAAAGCCGACATCGGCCCGACGACAATGCTTGACAGATTAAATTGTAGTTTACAAACAAAATGTTTAATAATTCATATTATTTTGGTTCAGAAAAAAATACAATGCTAAACCTAAAACTTGTGACAAAACATTGCTAACATCGCTTGTAATTCAATTCATAAATATTATATTTGAATGTTTTACGGATTTTGATATGGTTTTCACTCATCAAATACTTATATCATTTATCACATGCATATTATTTTAGAGCAAAGGCAAGAATTTTAAAGATGTGTAACACCTGTGCGAAGTCGGTGTGGATCGCTAGTTAATGATAAATATAAATAAAACATAACATGTTATTACAATTTTGAAATAATTAAATAAGAAATTACGTTTAGATATTCCAAATATTTTACTTTCAATATAATAAGTGATGCAGTCAAGAAGTTTGTTTTTGTCCTGTCTTTTTTTTATATCGGCACATTCAAAGACATTGTTCGGGCCTTTTATGACCCGATAACAAATCTTTCAACACCTAAACAATGGCTCTTCATTTCAAGTCATCACTGCATTTTCAAATTGGGTTACCGCACTTATGGTGTTAAAAATAAAGCTTAAATATGCTTGGGAGAGTTTCACACAACATTGGAATTTACTATAATGCCGTAGATAAATATTTGTTTGTGGTTTACTACCCATACAAAATACAGATAAGAATGTGTGAAGAAGAACAATAGATATTTAAAAAGTTAGGGTTTATTTGTTATGAACTAGTAATCCTTTTGTGTGTGCAAAAGGATTAAGTTAAGACTGCCATAATATTTTATGTGACAATATTATGTGACAATTTGATGCTAATTATTATTTTTTTTTTACAGAGAACCACGGTGCGCCGTTGGGTGCGAAGATATGAAGAAGGAGAAGATATGACCCAGCGCGTTCGTGCACCTCGACCTCGGGCTATAAGCGAAGGTCAGTTAGGAAATATGCTAGCTACATTTCAAGAAAGCCCTTTCACACCTACTCGCAATTTCGCACAAGAGTATGACGTATCAATGCAAACTATCCGGAACGAGTTACATCGAGCTGGAGTCCACCACAGACGGCCCGCAAAAAAAAATATTTTGACACAGGAGCAAAAAGCTGCTCGTGTACGATTCGCTCGGGACTACAGAGACTTCGATTTTTCTTACGCCATATTTTGCGATGAAAAGAGCTTTAGGTCTAGCCAACAAGGTCGTCGGAATTTATGGCGTATAGATAACACAAGATACGAACCTCGAAATGTAACCCCAAATGCTGAATCGGGAAGAGTTGTTGTAAATATGTGGGGCTGGATGAGTGCTGCTGGACCAGGCGAGCTTGCTTTTATACCGGGGAGGGCAAACGGCCACACATATAAAGAAGTCCTTCAAAATATTATGTTGCCAACTGTGCGCACGGTGTATCCAGAAATGGAGGTGCCAGAATTTTATTTTTTTCAAGATAATTGCCCGATACACCGTGCGCTAGTTGTCCGAGAGTGGTTGCGAGAGCAACCACAAATTAAAACAGTGCCATGGCCCCCCCGATCGCCAGACTTAAACCCCATTGAAAATTTATGGGGTTTAATGGTCCAGAAATGGGATAATAGGGCAGAAAGAACCAAAGAAGCACTCGTCACCCATTGCGAACAAGCTTGGGAGACATTAAGGGGTTCCAATTTGTGCGAAGTCCTGGTTAGGTCGATGCGTAGCCGGTGCGATGCTGTAATAGACGCGGGAGGAGCAGCGACGAAATATTAGTTTTCGTAATAATTTAATTTTAACATACAGATGGTCCAAATAGTGACCTTAAAAAAATTGTCTCTTCATGCACAGAGGTATTCGAAAATACCTCATGTATGATTTGCGATTCTTGATAGTTTTCGAGTTAAGGGGTCCACTTCAAAAAACTCTTTTTTTTATGCGATTATTTTACATTTTTTTTTCAATTATTATTGTTACGACACATTATTTCAGATATAAAATAATCATCTTCGAATTTACGTTCGAGTGATACACAGTCGAAACTTTTACTTCAAACATTTTTTTTTTAATATTAGCTTTTATTAAATATATATTATATTCAAAGTATAAATTTTCAAAGCAACATGAATGTAAAAAGGCGTGTAAAAAAGACATTTTTTTTTAAAGCTATACCCATGAATGTTTTCAAAAGATTAAAAAAAAATATATAACTCGTAACAATCAAGAATCGGGAAACATCCGTGGAATATTTTTGAATAAGCCTGGGCACGAGAAACCTAATATATTAATCTATGACGTCACTATTGAGACCACCTGTATAATATATTATACATTCTGAAATGTTAATGGTTGTTTCCCCGCGGCAGAATGATTTGCTCTCAGTTAAGTACTATCAAAACATACAGCAAACTTTAAACATTAAAAATGTTTTTGTTTCCAAAAAATAAAAAAAATACACCTATTATCATTATAATAATAAATGGTTCAAGAGATCACTTTGAATTTTTTTTTAATCACAATTTTATTTTTTATTTTAATAAAAAAATGAATTTTTCTAACAAGATAATATCATTTCGCTGCAGGAAAAACACATTAAAATTTTACAGTGGTGTAAAGGGTGTAAAGAGATATTTAATGAAACCGAAAGATACCTACTTGTTCTACCAATATTATTGTGATAATTTTTTAGCCTTGGTCCATACCTGGAAACCTTCTGGTTCCGGAGATATTATAGGTCAAAGTTACAACATTTTTGTAAGTTTTTTTTTACTAAAACAAAAACTACAACGTTTTGAATGATTATAGCAATGCTCTTGTGCTACCACAAACTGATTTTCCGGATCAAAAAATAAAAGTCAGTAATGCTAATGTTACTAAGTTTGATGCGCATGCGTAGTTAACGGCTATGTGATGTGTTTTTTTACACCCCGTATTTTAGTGTATATCATTCTAATTTGTATTATTCTAATTCCATAATAATGATTGTCATCATGTTATTTTGTCAAATGATTGTGCCAATTATTTTTAAGTCACCTATATAATTAATATAAATGAATGTGTATACTAATAATATTGTAAAGCTAAAGATTTTTTTGTTTGTTTGTTAATCGCGTTAATATCTGGAACTATCAGTGCTATTGTGATAATATAATATAGTCATTATTTTTGTATAATATATGATAGCTAGATTTATGAGGAATATTATAAACTATACAACGTGTTCCATAAATGGGTGCTCATACTTAACACATACACAATACGTCTATACACATATATATCAAAATAAACTGTCCTAAGTTTTCGATAACTTTCCGAATATATCGATTTATTGGATGAGGCAAAGTAACACCAAAACTCAGTATAGTTTGATATGTGTATAGGCTCTCTATCAGATACTGCAGATCATCACCTTTAAATGTGGCTACGCATTTCTGGAACAGGTTGTAAATATCATGCTCATCACGGAGCAGTAACCAAAGACACGGGTGAACCGCGGGAGACAGCTAGTATTTGATAAATAATGTAATAAAGTAAGAGTAATGTATAATATGTGTATGTGTGCTAAAATAAAATAATTTATTAATAAAAGATATGTATGATTTAAAAAATATATTTTAATATTTTTATGTTAATAATTAGATATTATTATAGTTGTGTTATTTGTTACCTCATATGAACAATCTGTTAGGCTGATTGCGTGGCAAGACAAGTATGTTAAATAATATGTAAATTTTTATTTAATGCTAATTTTTAATATATCTGTAGTTATAAAATAAATTATAGTTTGAATTTGAATTGTTTTTTTTTTAAGGGACATCCTAAGTGAATTTTAAACAACCCACAAGCAACCAGTGCATATATCACACTAAGACTAAAACCGGTAGCCTATCATACAAACATTTCTTACTATACAGATGAAATATTTAAATACATAACTATATAAAATAAATAATCCCTGAAGGATTAGGCAGAGGTGTACCCATTAGTGTATGTATAAAAAAAAAATTCAAACCTAAAAAGACACTCTTTAGTTTACATATCTTAGTACAAAATATTTTTTTGTGGAATGTTGATACTTTCTAATTAAAATAAAGTTATACCAATAATACATTTTCTACGCCAAACATATTATATTACTATGAGTACGAAATTACTTCTTGTCAACAATCATAATAATATTATAAAGAGAAAAGATTTGTATTTTTGTTTGTTTGTAACGAATTAACTCAAAAAGTACTAAACCAATTTCTTTCACCATTCATTAGAATGCTACATTATCCCTGAGTAACATAAGCTATATTTATTCGTTGAAAAAATTAGAGATCCCAACTAAAACTTCAATAAGGTATCCTAGGGCCGAGTCACACCGGAATGGCAGCACAGCGGAAGGCAGTTTCGCTGTTAAACCATTTTCAACTTTATCTGTAAATGTCAAGACATAGTATCGCTTAAAGATTTGCATACGTCGACTGGCAACTCGTGACGCCGCGCGGCTCTGCGAGCCGATGACCTCCGAAGCGATACTATGCCTTGACGTTTAGAGATAAAGTTGAAAATGGTTTGCAGGCAAGCTGCCGGCCGCTGCGCTTACATTCCGGTGTGACTTGACCCTAAGGTGTAAAAAAAATTGCCCTAAAATGTTTTCCAACGCATGCGCTGCGGAAACTACTGATGATAGAACAAAAAAATGTTCTACAATATTAAAGAACATACAAACATTTTACAAAATAAAATAATCTACAAAATACTTCGCGAAAATGTCCAAATATTATAGTTATGCCACTATAACTACTTTTTTACATGTTAAAAGTTGATAGAAATCACCGACCAAAATCAAACCATGTTATCCATACCTTTTGTATTAATACTTATTCAAATAAAACATCTCGTATTGAAGACTGTTTAAATACCTGTAGATTAGTTTTTGAAACATTGAAATCGGACATTCCAATCAAAAGATATTACGGATTTAAAAATGTCAAGCTAAACAAAATACTAATAGAAAAAAAACGCCGTGAAAAATATAATGGTAATTAAAAAAAAATAAAACTACTTATTTCCTGCATAAAGACATTTACTCTACGTTTATCCCAAAATGTATAAAAATAAACGTCCACCCTTGCGAAAGCGGCAAGAGCCGCTAGTAATTTATAAAGAGTTCACGCTGGCCGTATCATAGTTTGAAACCGATACGACAATTAGAATTTGTGTCCATTGAAAAAACATCCCACAAACTAGGGAACGCAGCTCACTAATGTGCGCCTCTACACACTAGTGTGAGTGTCAACTTCTACACATCATTGTATTCCGATCAACACAACTAAAACACGCTTCCTTTTTATTGGTCAAAACGCATGCATACGGCGATCGAGTCCAGAGCCGTGCCAGGCGATTATCGCCTTAAAGGTGAGCTTGCGGAAGTTTGCTCGATAGTACTTAAATCTTGCACATCAATCTGGACTTAGCTTAAACTGGCGGTAATAGGTGCACTTACGTCAAATAAAATGTTGAATTGGCGACACTGGTTTCTATAGACTGGCTTGTCTCTGACCAAGCGGCATTATTTTGTGATTGAGTGAACGTTATTGTAACAAAAAATTTTACATTAAAGACAAATTGACAATAAAAGACAATCAAATCGATCAAATACTCATAAACTTGAATCGATTTATAGTGAGTATCGAGTACCGAGTCGTATGGTTACTTCACTAGTTACGTCACGATGACAAATGTCAAAACGGGCCTATTACATTTTTACAGCGATACCGCCCCATCTCCATTTTGTCTACCTTGTCAAAACTTTTTGAAAGGTTGGTTCACGATGAACTTTATCCCATGTTACACAACTCAATAATTAAGCAGCAGCATGGATTTGTTCAAAAAAGGTCCACAGTCACAAATCTATTGATTATCACAGATTTTTTGTTCAATATCATGGACCATCAATTGCAAATAGATGCTGTTTACACAGATTTCCAGAAAGCTTTTGACAAGGTGGATCACGAACTGCTTCTGACAAAAATAGGTTTCAATGGTATTGGTGGTGATTTATTACGCTGGTTTGCATCATACGTCACTAATAGAACTCAGAAATACATGTCACGGGGTACCCCAAGGTTCAATTTTAGGCTCTCTCCTATTTATTATTTTTATTAATGACCTCAGATATTCAAAATTTCTACTATATACCGCTGACCTCAAAATTTTTACAAATATTCAGAACCAAACTGACTGTACTCTATTCCAAGACGATTTAGATAGATTCTCGGCATATTGTATTGAAAATAAGTTAAACATACTAAAGTGCTCATCTATAACATTCACTAAAAATAAAAATATTATAACTCACACATACAACCTAAATAATACCTCATTGCATAGAGTCACTGTAATCAGGGACCTTGGGGTACTTCTGGACAGTAAACTTCACCTGGATCAACACATAGATAAAATTATTAGTAACGCGTTTCGCATGTATGGTTTTGTGATGAGATGCATGACCGATTTTAAACGCACTCGCACGTATATTCATTTAAATAAATCTTTGGTTAGATCCCAGTTAGAATATGCTGTAATGGTATGGAACCCCTTGTACAAAAAAGACATAAATAATCTTGAAATCGTTCAACATAAATTCCTCAAAGCCACACATTATCGTTGCTTCCGAAATAAAACATCCTACGTTAATTTATTTAAATATTATAAACTAACTACTTTAAGTAATATACGCATTTTCTTGGAAACACAGTTTCTCTATGATCTGTGTAATAACAACAGCAAACAAACAAACAAACAAACAAACAAACAACCAAACACACAACCAAACAAACTGTGCTATATAGTACCTAGAACTGTAGTGCGGCGTGGAGTGCGTGGACGCCCGCTGTTTGCGGTGTCCTCATGTCGCACCAAGACGGGTGTCCGCGCGCCTCTAACGGCCTGGCCACAGCTAACAGCGGCGCGAATTGCGGCGCGTCTGGAGGCGCGGCGAGCGACGCGATTTGCGATGGTATGCCACAGCTCGACTAGTTGCGACCGCGGCGGCGTCAGCGGTGGATGTATTTGAGAGAACGGTTAAACTATTAATTAAAATGGCCCTTCCAAAAGTGGCACGGTATTGTCTTGAATCAAGTGCGTTCTTGGCTCAAGATATTATTCAGTCAAGAATAGGAGTGCACCCAGTTCGAATTTCATAATCTTTAATATGAATATAGGAACTTATTTCGTCCCATATTTTTTTATAACATCTATATTTAGATATTGTTGGTCTACTCAGTATTTCACTAATAAATTGATCCGTATACATTATTTATATAAGCTCAACGCGCGATAAAAATTTGTTTCGGTCGCGCGAATCCAAATGCGTTCACCGATGCCGCCGCGCGCGACGCTCTGAGCTGTGGCCACCTCCATACTCGCTAGTACATTTGTTTTACTCGCCCGGCGCGCAGCCCGTCGCTGCCGCGATTCGCGCGACTCCCACCGCCTCGCAAGTCGCGTCGCAATTCGCGTCGCCGGTAGCTGTGGCATACTTCATATGTTGTCTACCATTTGTTTTCGGCGCTCACTGCTTGACGCCTCGCAAGTCGCGCCGCAATTCGCGTCGCTGTTAGCTGTGGCCAGGGGGTAAGACGTTTAGCAAAAAATTATAATACTCTTTTTTCTGAATTAGATTTATTTTCTTTGTCAGCTAACAAAATTCGCATTGGTCTACTTAAAATGATCGAGAAAACAGTTGATTAACCATATCCTCATATTATTATGTATACATTTTAGTATTACAGTAAGAATTTGTATTTTGTATGATTAATTAGTAATATTGTACTCGTGCTCTTCCTTTTTATTCGAATATATAACATGTGTATAACTTAGTTAGTTACGCACTGATAAACATAGATTGTAAGCTATTGTTAACCATGGACTGTGTGTAATTGTTTGTTTTCCTAAATAAATAAGATAAAATAAAATCGAGGATCGATTCTACAAAAATTTTAAACTTACTACTAAATACGATATTAATTTCATTATGATACGAAAAGTGTGGATATCTGTACCATGAAACCAGCTACTGATTTATTATCTGCCGAATCTGGTGAGTCGTATTATTTTTGTTTTGTTTCTGGTGCCGAATGCTCTCTTATTAAGCAATCTGTCAGTCGTAATTTCATAGGTAAACGTACCTATGAAACGTAAGCTAATGTAGACTGTACTGACCAATTTCATTGTGACGTATTAATTGGTAATAGTAATCTTTTACGATTTTTATTTCACGAGTTACCTGGTTATTGTTTGAAATACAATGTGATGATTGGTTGACTTATTTTAAAACTTAGTTTTACAATGAATGTGTCTATTTTGTGTAGTAAGGGCAAACCCATTTAAGTTTTGATATGGTGCGTAACTAGGCTTTACAAGATAAAAGAGCAAGCGGCAACGAATATGAAAGTGAGTGTTTCAAATTTGATTTTGATTCTGGCGTTGAATGTTCTTTGATGATGGAGAGTATTTCTTAAAAAAATAGAGTAAATGATGTGGTATTTTTAGTGGGTATGCAATAATAATGTTATTAGTACTTTGCAATTGCTTTGTCAGGTAGCAATTAATGATTTTGCGACGAAATATTATGGACAACATTGTAAATGTTTGCGATTCGAGTAATGGTTACCTGTTACATAAAAATGATTTTAAATTGCATTGTCATTTCATAAGACAAAAAATGACAATAAACAAGATTTGAAGATCAAACGAACTTACCAAGTGAAGTTCGATCCCAATTATGCGAGCAGCTTCATTCGACGCGATTTACGTTTAACATGGTGTAGTAGCGCCATGTACCGTAGGCGTTGCACGATGGTTTAAAGTTTGTTTTTTTTTTTTATTGACATTTCACCCTTCCACTTCACACTGCTGTCGGAGCGGACCGTTCCAACATTAATCCTCATTTTGTTTAAAGGTTAAAAATATTTATTTTGGAATCGTTACAACAATATCGGGATGGGGTTAATTATTGAACTAATACTTAACATATAAGTAGGGTGGGAGTTGGTAAATCGCCTTTGATGTGACTGTATGTCGTGTAGGATATTCATCTATGGGTACTATGAGCGGTAAATATTGAAGTGTCTACGCCACTTTCTAGTAGCGAATCCTTTAACCAATGACTTATTGTTCGAGAAGTAATTTTTGAATGTGTTTTTTTTAAACTTAGAAGTACCTAAACTGTTATTGTTATTCTTCCTTAATACCTTACTACTATTGTTATGCTTGTAAACATCTAGCTGGGCAGATTTCTGGACGCGTATTTATAAAATGGTCGGCTTATGATTGAAATGAATTTAATTTTGTTGTCTTTATTTTATCGGGAATTTTAATAATAGTAGATTTTAACATTATTAACACTGATCTTGGGGATAGAAATTTGTTTAATAAAGTCTGCCGGATAATCTCGCGGCAGCCAATGTTAATGTTCGATGCAGACTGTGGGTTGATCTGTTACGAGATTTTAGCAAATTACAATCAGATGGCAAGTAAGTAATTTCAGATTGACAATATTTGATTAAATAACGTGGAAAGGCGTAAAATGAATGAATGGTGAACGCATCAGGATCACTCTTCCAGGTAACATATTATATTATGGTGATACATTTAGAGTTGCAACGTCTGGCAAATAAATCTATATTTGGTGATCCTAACTTGTATGCATAATTTCCCAATTCCCATTCAATATCCTGAAACCTTTTCCGTGATAACATATCAGCTTCTTGATTATATTTAGTGTTAATGTTGATGCGAAAATTAAAATACGTCGCTATTTACACCATTTCCAAATATTACGAGTCTCATCGTTGAGATGTGAGGATTGTACACTGTCCATCCTATTAATACATGAAATAGCTGTGACATTATCGATTCGTAATAATAACTCACAATCAAAACAATAATTGGCAAAAACTTAGCCCGAAAAAGGCGGCTTTTGGCTTTCGGCGTGTAATTTCAATACATTTTCTTTCCAATAACCGTACGATGCATTACTATCACAATATGCGCCCCATCCGGTGGATGAGGCATCGCTGAAAATTTCTTTTATATATTTATTGGCTTTGATATTAGAATAACCAAAAGCCACATTATTTAAACACCACATAAGATATTCCCTAATAAAGTTAGGCAATCTAATTTTTTGATCGTAATTATCATTTTTTAACAAAGCATTTTTGCATTGCTCAAATAATTCGTATCCAAAAATATTTTATCGCAGGACAGGCAGATACCAAAAGACCAACCATTCTAGCAAAATCGCGTAATTTACATTTACAAATGTCTAAAATAAGTATGAATATTATTTTTTATTTTATCATTTTTTTGGGCGTTGAAAACAAAACCTAGGAACTTGTATTTGGTACATGGTATTGTACAACTTTTATCTTTGTTTATGTTTCACATTACTATAACAGTCTTCAAAGTCTTTTCCGATACAAAATATATCGTCTAAATAAATAACTGAAATCATATTTCTAGCCCGCTGCTAAATAAAAGACGTGCATTCGTTCCCAGCGTATATTCGATTAACCACAGATGCCAAAGGACCACACATACTATTAGAAGAGCGTGCTTCCTTGTCTATCCTTAACTACATATGCAACACCTTCACCCTTAATTTCTACAATACTTCACTAACACAATCACAACAGCTGTAACTAACTTAATCTTAGATTGTTACAAATATCCATATTCGTAATTTAACAAACATTTTTCTAAAGCCTAATTAATTATAACTTTATATTTTTTCCCATCTCTACTCGTAACAGTCCTCGAAACCATATCGTCTCACTGGTTTACGAACACGCCGAACCTTAGGTGGTTCATTAGGTACATTACTGTTCGAGCCATGATTGTCTATTTCCTGCACATTGGGCACGCAAGACGTTTTATGCGGGTTTGTTGTTAACACCGCGTCCCTATCGTCGGTTGGTTTTGGTGATGTACCCTCGGCTACTAACCGCGCGGGCGGGTTCGGCCCCCTGACCGGTGTATCCGACTGTTGGTCATTGCCTGCGGACTTACTTAAGATAGCCAAGGGTGCTATGTCCGCAGCCGCCCCACGTTTCGGCCCGTATAACGAAAGTTGTTAGGGCCATGGGAAGGTTGGAGGGAGTGTTGGTCATTGTCTACTGGAAAAATAAGCGAAGGGCGGAATCGTTTTACAGGTCTTTCGCGTACCGGGTGACTGTCACTATTATTACGTGTTAATTTTACTTCCTTAGTTACATCTCTTGACACTCTAAGCTTTAGTTGGTCGATATGTCTGTGTTCTTCGGTTCCATTGATAGATCTAACTTTGTAATCCGTACTACCTACCTACCTATAACTGTTCCTGCCGTCCACTTATCGAAACCCCGATAGTCCCTAAACCAGATCTCGTCCCCCGATGTAAATTGTCTAACCGCTCCCCCCGCTGATTTTTCCGCCTGCTTCTGGCGAGCCTTTACTAATTCTTTCTGATCAGGTTTTAAGCAAACTAGACGCATGCGCAAATTACGCCCTATGCACATCTTTGCCGGACTTTCGCCGGTTGTATAGTGTGGTGTATTTCTATAGGCTAGTAGGAATCTACATAAGGAAGCGTGTATGTCTGTTTTTGACTTAATTGCTTTTTTAATATTGCGTTTAAATATTTTAACGGCGTTTTCCGCCGCCCCATTCGAAGCCGGGTGATAAGGGGCCGAAAAAATTTGTTCAATCCCATTGGTGCTTAAAATTTGTTTGAACTCAGTACTGAAAAATGGTGGACCATTGTCACTTGTTTCGGCAAACCGAATCTCGCCCACATTTCCCGCAATTCTTTTATTACCGCTTTTGCTGTCGTACTACTCATTTTAATTGCCTCTATCCACTTTGAATGAGCGTCCACTACAATAAGATAAATTTGCCCCACTATTGGGCCCAAAAAATCAATGTGTATTCTTGACCAAGGGCGGTCCGGCCATGGCCAAGCGCGCGGTGCGTGCGCCGGAGGGGCGTCAGCTACCGCGGCGCATATGGTGCAGGCACGACACGCTGCTTCTACAGCCTCGTCTATGCCCGGCCACCACACATAGCTCCGGGCCAACGCTTTTGTTTTCACTACCCCCATATGACCCTCATGAAGCTCCGTTATTACCTTATCTCTGCACGTGTTTGGAATAATGACCCTATGTCCCCACATCACACAACCTAATTCCAAGTATAACTCATTTTTTCTATTAACATATGGTTTTAATTCTCTCATTTCGACATCGTCTGGCCATCCGTCATTAATATACCAAGCTACTCTGTTTAATATACTATCCGAAGCTGTTTCTTTTTTTAATTTATGCGTGTCTAAGAGTAACGCTTCTGTAGCAAAATGTAAATATGTTTGTTCTGGGGTGTCTAATTCTTCTCTACAAACCCCCTCCTTATGCTTACTAATCAACCTAGACAAAACATCCGCTGTATTTTTGTCTGTGCGAATATACTCTATGTTGAAGTCATATGCTGATAATTTAATAGCCCATCTCTGTAGTCGACTAGCCGCCGTGTTAGGGATACCGGCATGCGGTCCAAAGATTGTTACCAGCGGTTTATGGTCCGTACGTAAAGTGAACTTTCTCCCGAACAAATATTGGTGAAATTTGTCCATTGCAAATATTATCGCGAGAGCTTCTTTATGAATCTGGCTGTAGTGTTGTTCTGCGGAGGTAAGAGCGCGCGACGCATACGCCACCACTCGCTCACCGTCGTCGGCACCGCCGGGTGCGCCCTGCGCCAGCACCGCGCCAAGCCCCCGTGAGCTTGCGTCGCATGTTACTATGCTCTCTAATGACATATCAAAATGTGTCAAAACTTCCGCACTACAGAGAAGTTTTTTAATTGTAAGGTTTTCAACCTTTGTATGTGACATTGTCCAATTCAAGTGTCTTCCCTTTTTGAGCAAGTCATACAGAGGGTTGATGCGGGTGTTTAAATTTTTTATAAATTTCCCATAGAAATTAACCATGCCCAAAAACGATTTGAATTCCGATATATTAGTTGGATGAGGCATATCTAATATTGGTTTTAGTTTTTCTGGATTTACTCGAACTCCCTTTTTAATACTATGAATCCTAAATACTTCACTTGGTCAGCTTATAAACTCACACTTTTCTTTTTTTATTTTTAAGCCGTTTGTTTCCAAAGTACTAAATACTTGTTCCACACTTTTTAAATGTGAATCTAACGATTTGCTTTTTATTAAAATGTCATCATAAAATACTACTACGTCGGGGACGTTTTTAAAGAGGTTTGCCATAAGTTTTTGAAAAATTCCAGGACTCGAAGAGAGACCATACACTAATCGGTTGTATTTAAACAGTCCTCTATGTGTGTTAATAACCGTGTAGTTCCTAGATGTTTCATTTAAAACCAACTGATTATAAGCTTGTGATAGGTCTAGCTTGGTAAAGATTACCACTCAGGCCACTAAATAAATCTTCTACCTTTGGAACCGGATACCTATCAACCAACAAAGCGTTGTTAAGTGTCACCTTATAATCTGCTGCAGTCGTATTCCACCATCCGCCTTCCTCGCTATAACCAACGGTGTGGCCCAGTCGGACCGGTCAACGGGCTCGATGACGCCGGCACGCAGCATTGCGTCCAACTCAGCATCCACTCGCGGGAATAGTGCGTACGGCACCGGGCGCGCGCGGCAGTAAATCGGCTGAGCTCCGGACCGCACATACAGCTTGACTTCTTCCCCAGTATACTTGCCCAATGTGCCGTCAAATAGTTACTCATGCCTGGAGATAATATCTTTTAGCAAGTTATTTTTACTTGTCACTATATTATTTAATTCTGTATACTTACTTAGCTTAGGTATTTCTATACACAATTCAGACAACCACTGTCTCCCTAATAAACTGGTACTACCCTTATTTATTACATATAAATCTAAGTTTTTCACCTTGTTTTTATATTCCACATTTGTTTCTAAGTACCCTATCGGATAAACAGCAGAGCCATCGTAAAATTTTAACTTTAATTTACATGTTTCCAGAGGTAAATCTTTAAACAATTTAATGTATGTTGAATAGCTTATGCAAGATAAAGCCGACCCCGTATCAACTTCCATTTTTAAGGGTTTATTGTTTATATTAACAGTCATACACACCGGTCTATACTTTGCTAAAGACATCTGCCTCCAGGGTATTGGCTAACTGTAGCGCTTTGTTATAGTCTAGATTATTTTCTGCGAATAACCTCTGGCGAATAAAATCGCTCCGCAGACCACACACAAACTGGTCCCGTAAGTTTTCTTCTAAGTTTGTTTGAAACTCACAGTACCTAGCCATCTTTTTTAAGTCCGCCACATAGTCCGATATCAATTCGCCTGCTATTTGCCGTCTTTGACGAAATCTATATCTCTCTGCCAAGATGGACGGTGTCGGTTGCAGATGTGCCCGCAGTAGATCCACTGCGACCGTGTATGATAAGCTTGATGGCTTCCTGGGACTTGCTAATGTAGACAACAATTCGTAAGCCTGTTCCCCGATTATCGCGATTAAAGTTGGCAACTTTAAATCGTCCGTTATCTTGTACATTTCCAGCCGCTCCACGTATGCTGACCAGTTACCGGTTTTCACATCAAAGTCTTTGATTTTGCCCACAGACATTGTAGCGATTGTCCACTTTTACACGACACAATTAATTGATTATTCTGCACCGAACCAACTTGTTTTTTTACTATTTTTTAATCCTCGTCGCCACTGCTAAATAAAAGACGTGCATTCGTTCCCAGCGTATATTCGATTAACCACAGATGCCAAAGGACCACAGATACTATTAGAAGAGCGTGCTTCCTTGTCTATCCTTAACTACATATGCAACACCCGCAAATATAAAGGTAAGCAATTAAATTCAAAAAGAGTACCATTATGATTGAGAGTACCATTATGAAAACGCAAGTAGTTAGTTAAATGGCATTTAGCGACATTAATAAAAAAATATGCTACTGTTACTGAAGCCATGTAACATTTTCTAGTTATTAATTTAATGGCAGTCCTGTAATCCTCCATTTTAAAATAATAAGCTTTTATGAATTAATTTAAATGTTTTAAATTTAGGATAAAGCGTTTATCACCATTTGGCTTAGGTACAAGAAAGACACTTGATATGAATTCGCCCTCCTCATGGGAACATTGTGAAATTGCATTGACTTCAATTAACTTTATAATTGTTTTATCATAATCGTAATACCAGGAGTATTACGATTATTCGATTTAGGCATAGAGCATGGACTGACAAATTTGACTGGAGTGAATATAAATGAGATTTTATATCCCTGTATCCATGATCGACCATGAGGTTGGGTCATTTGTAATTTGAGACCAACACTGTGAATAGAAATATTGCAAACGTCCAGCGTAGCATTAACTGAGCATTTAGCTGCGATAATTCCTCTTGGTTGGTGAAGACTTCTACGGCGGAGGTGGCGGCTAACGGGAAAAGTTGGAGCCGCGCGTCTAACGTGCCGGATGTCGTCCTCTCGGTGATTCGCTTGTTTTGTTTGGTGGTTTCCTTGGTATTGATTGGGCCCCTGAAGTTTAAATTCCGGTTCCTTGGCGTTCCTCTGAAGTTCGAATTACTATTGCTAGTAGACGCTACAGGGTTGGTCTTTTGCAGAGATTCTGCTGCAAGCAAGAGCATCGCGTACACTGGTATTAATAGAACTCATAATTATACTACGTCTGGTTCTACATTCAATACAATGGCTGTCGCATAGAATGCGGCAAGCATCACTAAGAGGCTGCAGAAGTGTTTGCTTACAGGGTCCCATTTCGTAAAGTCATTTCAGTAAGCTGAGATAATGCGGCTAATGCGACGCCAATTTGATTTTGCTTTTGTAACAAAGTGGCGTCTCTCGTGGCTAGAATTATAGAATATCTGGGGTAGCTGCTTTAGGTGCGGGATTTAATAACGATGAATTTATAAGAAGGTTACTGTTAGCCAGAACCAGATATTTTTTGAGAAGCGGTTCTTTTCCTTCTCTAGGTAAGCGTTTAATCAAGATATCTTGCTAATAGGATGCGATATCTTTATGAATATTGTTACCCAGCGCAATGTCTGGCTGTGGAGGTTCTCCTAAGATCTGAAGTATGTCTTCTTCTAGCTGGGTATCCTCCTCTTGAACGATAGCGGAACCAGGATTGGGAGCAAAATACGGTTCTGGCTCCGCAATGACAGCGTCTGCATTGGTATGTTCCAAACTAGTAGATTTATGCAGTGATGTTTGTGGAATAGGAAAAATTAAACCAGGCTTTTCGTGATCGGTTGGTGACAATCTTGGTGATGTCACAGGCAAAACTTGCTCTTTGATTTCAGAATCTGCTTGACATACATAACCATCAACGATGGTATAATTGATTTAAGTATTATCCGCCAACGACAAAAATTACACTTTAAAAATTTAACCGCCAACGACGGTAATTACACTTTTAAAATTTAACCGCCAACGACGGTAATTACACTTTAAAAATTTAACCGCCAACGACGGTAATTACACTTTAAAATTTTAACCGCCAGCGACGGTAATTACACTTAAAATTTAACCACCAACGACGGTAATTACACTTTTAAAATTTAACCGCCAACGACGGTAATTACAGTTTTAAGATTTAACCGCCAACGACCGTAATTACACTTTTAAAATTTAACCGCCAACGACGGTAATTACAGTTTTAAGATTTAACCGCCAACGACGGTAATTACACTTAAAATTTAACCACCAACGACGGTAATTACACTTTTACAATTTAACCGCCAACGACGGTAATTACACTTTTACAATTTAACCGCCAACGACGGTAATTACACTATTACAATTTAACCGCCAACGACGGTAATTACACTTTAAAAATTTAACCGCCAACGACGGTAATTACAGTTTTAAAATTTAACCGCCAGCGACGGTCATTACACTTTTAAAATTTAACCGCCAACGACGGTAATTACACTTTTAAAATTGAACCGCCAACGACGGTAATTACACTTTTACAATTTAACCGCCAACGACGGTAATTACCCTTTTACAATTTAACCGCCAACGACCGTAATTACACTTTTAAAATTTAACCGCCAACGACGGTAATTACAGTTTTAAGATTTAACCGCCAACGACGGTAATTACACTATTACAATTTAACCGCCAACGACGGTAATTACACTTTTAAAATTTAACCGCCAACGACGGTAATTACAGTTTTAAAATTTAACCGCCAGCGACGGTCATTACACTTTTACAATTTAACCGCCAACGACGGTAATTACACTTTTAAAATTTAACCGCCAACGACGGTAATTACACTTTTAAAATTTAACCGCCAACGACGGTAATTACACTTTTAAAATTGAACCGCCAACGACGGTAATTACACTTTTACAATTTAACCGCCAACGACGGTAATTACACTTTTAAAATTTAACCGCCTACGACCGTAATTACACTTTTACAATTTAACCGCCAACGACCGTAATTACACTTTTAAAATTTAACCGCCAACGACGGTAATTACAGTTTTAAGATTTAACCGCCAACGACGGTAATACACTATTACAATTTAACCGCCAACGACGGTAATTACACTTTTAAAATTTAACCGCCAACGACGGTAATTACAGTTTTAAAATTTAACCGCCAACGACGGTAATTACGCTTTTAAAATTTAACCGCCAACGACGGTAATTACACTTTTACAATTTAACCGCCAACGACGGTAATTACACTTTTAAAATTTAACCGCCAACGACGGTAATTACACTTTTAAAATTTAACCGCCAACGACGGTAATTACACTTTTACAATTTAACCGCCAACGACGGTAATTACACTTTTAAAATTTAACCGCCAACGACCGTAATTACACTTTTACAATTTAACCGCCAACGACCGTAATTACACTTTTACAATTTAACCGCCACCGACGGTTATTACACCATGATTTTTTTTATTTTTGTCTCGAAGTATTAAAACGCCAACGGCGATAATTATATATGCAAATATGTAATAATTCGGTTATTTAAAACCAGTGGTAATAGTAACACGTCAACGATGATTATAATAACATTGTTTTTACTTACTGCTATCATCAGATGAAATAACGCGCCTTCGGCGCTGTAATTTATGTGATCCCAGATTCCTCCAAATCTCGATGTTTTCTTTTGTTTTTCATATTATTATAATATGTAACTATTATTTTCACTATTTACCAAAACTATCTAAAATATAACGCAGTGCATCCAAATACGTGCGAACGTTACAGCACGATAACACAGAATGGGGATTAATGTTGGAACGGTCCGCTCCGACAGCAGTGTGAAGAGGAAGGGTGAAATGTCAATAAAAAAAAAAAACAAACTTTAAACCATCGTGCAACGCCTACGGTAGATGGCGCTACTACACCATGTTAAACGTAAATCGCTAAGAATGAAGCTGCGAAGCATAATGGTTACATAGTAAGTGCATATACTATGGGAAGTTGAATAATACAGTTCGGGATCGTTTCCCGTTGCCGTTATTTTCCGATTCAATTTCACGACTTCTGGTTCATCTGGTTCGACTGGTTCATCTCGTGTGAAGGGCGAAATGGAAGGGATGATGAGCGTGCTCAAGGTCAGAACTGAGGTCAAGGTGAAAGTCAAGGTCAAAGTCAAAGCTTTTATTTCAATTTGACCGTTAGAGGCCATAGAGGTACTTAACGGAAATCGCAATACTTTTTAAAAGGTACGCACATGATTGGTTGCGAAGAAAAAAAAGTGCCAGAAAATCAGAGTATAACTGACAAAATTGAGGTTGAGTAAAGTAGTATTTGTAACAATGGGGAGAATATTTAAGTTTGCATGATGATTGGACCGTACCAGAGGTTGTCGTGTAGCCGTAGTTCAATGGAAATCGGTGTTTATTACTTTAGTCTCTATACACTACTTTAGCAGTCCGTGAGTACGCGGTAAGCAGTCAACTCTGGCGGAGGTCGGGTTTCAGTGGAAACCATAGAGTCCAGGAGAAGACTCGGCGTTCCCGTGGGGGTTCGCATCAATGAAAGATGAGTAACTGGAGGTTACTGGGCTATGCGTAGCCAGTGATCACATGCAGAGCTTAAATGTGTTGATTTATTTGATTTGATTGTCATTTGTGAAATAGTGCGATAAATGTGTAGTCAGTTGTACTTTGAATTTCCAGATTATTGATAAGATGTTAACTTTCTTTAAATTTGTCATTTGTTGCTAGAAATAGGGTTCCTTAGTTTAGTTGAAATAAAATTCTGTCAAATTTTGACTTAATTAAATTCTGATAAATCAGAGATCCAAAAACTGATTTCTACGGTTTAGGTCAGGAGTGACCGAGCTATGTGATACTATGCGAATGAATATTGTTTAAAGGGACGCGGGTCCCGTAGGATGACCGTGTTCGGAAGATGCTCAAAGGCCAAGTACTAATTGAGATTGTAGACGAAATAGATGATGCGTTGGCATCGGTTTAAACGGTGTAAACAGGTTCTCGGCAGGTTCTCGGTTCAGTGGGTCGGAGACTATAACAGACGATCGTAGCCGTAGCCTGTTGGAAAGCGGTATCTGCTCAATGAGTAGTCCGTGGGTACGCGGGAAAGCCGTAGCTCTGGGTGGTTATAGTCGGGTCTTGCCTAGGAGCAAAGACTGTAGAGTCAAGTGTTGACTTGGTATTCCCGTGGGGAATAGTGTGTGTTGTTGACCATGAATGAGATACCTGAGGTTTTGTTTACTTTGATTAGGTAATTGAATTTGGAATCGTTGTACTTGGTCTCGGTAATCTAAAAACTAGATAGTTCTAGTTCGTAGAAGAGTAGTTTCTAGTTGTTAATTAAGACAGGTTTTGAAAGGTCAAGTCCTTTTAAATATATCATCAGTCATATGAGTCAGGATTGGACGAGCAGATATTGTGGCGAGATTTTGTATTTTCCAGATTAAACACTAGACGAAGCAGTCAGTCAAAGCATGACGTTGGATAGGACGGAATGGAAGAAGAAAGCATGACGTTGGACAGGATGGAATGGAAGAAGAAAACATGTGGCGCCGATCCCAAGTAACAAGGGGCAAGGACAGGAAGATGAAGAAGAACAACACACGAGGACGTGTGCATCGCAGGATGGCCGTGTCGCATTCGGTCAAAAGTACGAACATGGATCGACGAATCGGAGGCCCGCCATTATGGAGAACACGTGATCAAGCACCACCATTTTGGCGCGCTTCTACAGAGTCGAGATGTTTACAGCCCACAGCGAGCAGGACATTCACAATTCAGTCTCTGATCGCATCGGAGCTAAGACGTCCCGGAACTGTACTCGATTCGTTGTACTTAAGTGTTATTATGTCAATTATAAATTGGAGTTAGTGGTTATTTAAATTGAGTTGAGAAATAGTGGTTTTAATGATCGCAGTGTATTGTACCCTATACCCAGTGTGTTTGCATTCACGAAAGCCTTATTCTGCCCACATGATGACTGAATCTAACGGACTAAATCCTGACTGATATGACATATAAAAAAATAGTGAACTAAAATTTGTACTGGCATCCGGACCAGTGGGCGCGGCCGGTGGTTCGCGCGCAGGCACTTAGGACAGAGCCGCCGCTTCGCTTGGCATCACGTTGAATTCGCGTGTCACCGCATCGGATTGCTTCGCAATGGCGTTCGCTTTGAACCGAACCGCCTACGTAAGACGCCGCGTTACTTCGTCGTTAAACCTAACACTGTTTATTGCAAACAGTGTTAGGTTAAACGAGGTGTGGCCTGTGTCTATATTTGAGTACTGGTACGATAATCAAAAAAACACTGTTAGGTGGGCGGATAGTAAATCGGAGCAGTTTGGTCTGAAGTGTGGGGTGCGTCAGGGAGGGTTGACCTCACCGAAGCTGTTAAATTTGTATATGGACCGCTTGATTGGAGAGCTGAGCGGCACTGGGATCAGGCCCATGTAGAGCCCGGTAGAAGCGCCCGTGAAGCTCCTTGCTCTGCCATACCTTCTTACGGTCATTAGTATCTAGTACTACAGGTTTGCGCCAGTTCTCGTTCGCTAAGGAGAGCGGGGTGAGGCCCTTGTTCACTGAGACCACATATCGGTGCATCACCACGTCGGCTTTAAAGAAGTACTCCCGGAGACTGCATACCTCACGGTTGTGCAGGGTCTTAGCATTAAGAAAGCCTCGACCTCCGCACTTCCGTGAGATATACAGTCTCATTACCGATGACCGTGGGTGATGCATCCGATTTGCGGTCAGCAATGTACGGACCCTCCTATCCAGAGCGTCAAGTTCCGTCTGAGTCCACTTGAGTATGCCGAAAGAATACATCAAAACCGGCATGACCCATTCGTTGAAGGCGCGCACCATTATTATTATTATTATTATTATTCTCATTTATTTATTTTATTTACATATTGTATTATATTTTTAAATATTAGTAAAAAAAAACATAAAAACATTTAAAAATATAAAAAATAGTAGCCCACCGGTATCGGGAATAGGGTCCAAGCTACCGGTGGTCAGGGCTCCTGAGAGAGGAATCTCCTGACTATACGCGCCGTGTCCAGGAGTACCGCTTTCTGTATCAAGCCCTTGATCCAGCTGCCCAACGAGAGCCTCCTTAGGTGTTGGTCGAGGCTCTTGGAAATGAGTCCATTGGCCGTAACGACTATCGGCACAATGACTGCTGTATTCACATCCCACATGTCGACAACCTCGCGAGCCAAGTCAAGATACTCTAGATACTACGTCATGCGGAACCGCTACATCAACAATCATTGTGCGACGCTCTAATCGATCTATCACCACTATGTCAGGTTTATTGGCAACAATAGTCCTGTCAGTGATGATAGATCGATCTCAATACAATGTGATGTTGCCATTTTCGAGAACTGGGTCGGGCACATACCTGTAGTACGGTACTTCCGATTCCACAAGCCTGTATTTTAGAGCAAGTTGCTGGTGGATAATCCTAGCTACAAGGTTGTGTCTATGCAAGTAGTCTCCGTTAGCCAGACGAGAGCACCCAGAGATAATGTGTCGGATTGATTCTCCCGGTCGGTGGCATGCCCGACAAACGTCAATCGTGCCGTCCTTCACAATATACTTCCGGTAGTTGTTCGTCATCATAACTTCGTCCATAATCGCACAGACAAAACCTTCGGTTTCCCCAAAGAGGTCACCGAATCGCAGCCAGGATACGGACGCCAAGAAGTCTACATCAGGCCCATATAGAGCCCGGTAGAAGCGCCCGTGAAGCTCCTTGCTCTGCCATACCTTCTTACGGTCATTAGTATCTAGTACTACAGGTTTGCGCCAGTTCTCGTTCGCTAAGGAGAGCGGGGTGAGGCCCTTGTCCACTGAGACCACATCTCGATGCATCCCCACGTCGGCTTTAAAGAAGTACTCCCTGAGAATGCATACCTCACGGTTGTGCAGGGACTTATTATTATTATTATTATCTATATTATTTAACTTTTACTCAACTCTAGGCTAAGAATGTTGTTACTAACAAATTATGGATGAAAGTCTGCAATAAATTATTATTATTATTATTATATTTTATATACTTTATGTATCTCGGGACTCAGAGGTCCCGGGCCTTTGTAAGGCGTACGAGGAGCCGAAGCCAACTCGCAGAGGCCCCTTAGGTAGCTTTATATGAAATAAGACATCAACCGACGATTATCCCTGTATGCACTATGCAAGTGCACCCAAGGACAACCCCCGGTTGGTGCAGGACTATTACAGGACATGGAAACTAACAGTACTGGACTATGGGTATGGGTTGCTAAAGTGACGTGGTTACCTGGAACTATGAAGTGACTATGGCCCCTGCCGAATCAATGTTTGTATACATGGATAAAATAGCAGGAGGTGACTCGACACTCACTAAATGGGCCCCCTGAAACAGTCGCTAGCACGAAGTGACGTAGCGACAAGGGGGCAACATATCTTGAGGTGCTAGAGGAGTGGAGAGGTATTCCACGGCTATCAGGACAATCCCGGAAGTACGGTCAAGATCCCTACCAGCGTCTTACTGGAATACTTCCTTACCCCGAGCGCGACTGCTCTCGCGAGTTTCTACTCTAACCGGCCAATTAAGGCAAGATAGAGGTGGGAGCTCCGTTCCTCATCTCTGGCTTGCCCTTATTGAAAGGCAAGCCAGAGATGAGGAACAAGACTTCTCCCGGGAGATCAGGTCCGTGGGGTCGCTACTGCCCAACAGCTCGCCACAAGCTGCCCTGCGGGTTTATTATTATTATCATTTATTCATTTATTTACATATTTCATTATATTTTTAAATATTAGTAAAAATAATAAATAAAAACATTTAAAAATATACAAAATAGTAGCCCACCGGTATCGGGAATAGGGTCCAAGCTACCGGTGGTCAGGGCTCCTGAGAAAGGAACCTCCTGACTATACGCGCCGTGTCCAGGAGTACCGCTTTCTGTATCAAGCCCTTGATCCAGCTGCCTAACGAGAGCCTCCTTAGGTGTTGGTCGAGCCTCTTGGAAATGAGTCCATTGGCTGTAACGACTATCGGCACAATGACTGCTGTATTCACATCCCACATGTCGACAACCTCGCGAGCCAAGTCAAGATACTTAATTATCTATTATTACTACTTAGTTTTTACCAACTTGTTTGTTTATTTGCAGGTACTGGATAGACATTATAATAAGTATTGATTTATTCGGTTCGTGCTGTTGCTACCAAATAATCATTGCGAGATCTATTAAACAAGTTTATGAAGATACCAAAGAAGCTAGTTTTGAACCCGCATATGGATGTAAGTATATTTACCTTAACTACCAGGTTAATTGGTTTTCTCAGATCACCGGTATAGTTAACAGTAAGTAGGTACTTGTTATACTTGGGCCAAGCATAGTTTTAGTGACTACAGACATTTAGTAAAGAACTTGTAAAGATATATACAGAATAACAGACCACAAAGTGTGAAAGATAAAAAATATGAACAACAAAACTGTGTTCCCTCATTCCACAAAGTGGATAAATATTTTAGTGAATATTGCCGAATCAAATAAATAGTCTTTCTTTTTCTACATAAAGTTTTAGTAAGAGACTTAAATGTAATGGAAAAGAATATCGATGCAATTTGAAGATAGCGATTATCAAAACTGGTCCGTCAATGCTCACCTTCACTGGCATATGTGCATGTACTAGCTGCTAGACGAGAGGACTATCAGATAGTCTAGTGTGCTTAACTTTTAGTAAAAAAATTCTACTGAATAATAGGTATCTAAATTTGTGTGTTACTTACCTCTTAGCTGAGATAATATTATTTTTGTAATCCTATAAAAATAGATACAGTAGTGTGACCACACAATGAAACAAAATGTAGACAGTACTATTATAATTCATAAATATATAGCACTAGCTTCTGCCCGCGACTTCGTACGCGGATCCTGTTGCTTATGCCAGCGACAACGGGGTCGGCAAAATCGAAGATCTGAAACGTCTAAGTGACTGCTCCCCTGCGTTACCGGGTAGGCTACCGTGTCACGAAGATAAATGGAAATGGAAATTAAACACTCAAATCTCTCTCTCTCTCTCTCTCTCTTGGGTAGACTGTTGAAACTAAAAATGTAATGTTTATTATATTAATAAGAAGTTAATGTACACAGTTATGCAGTAAATATATCTTTATCTTTAAGCCCAAAGGCATATTTATTCAATAAAATAAAAAAATAAATGGAAGTTTTGGCCAGTAGAGTCAAATGTTCAATGATATACCATCGTCATCAAAAATCAGTCCTAAACTATTACCGCCTTCACCGCGTGGAGGTACTCCCACCTTATTATAGTATACAGCGAAATTAGTGATAGCATTACAGTTAAATTTTAAAAATTACAGCTTTGATTTCCACGTCAGATGTTTCTGATCTTCGATTTTTATAAGTCAACAGGAAATGCCCATCAGACCGAACAACTTTTATTAGACGTCATTAATGTATGTGTTATGGTGTAGCTGGGCTCTTGGAGTTCCACATCATGTGTTCCAGATCTTCAAATTTATTCTCTCAGCAGAAAATGCTCATCACGTGGAACAATTTTTGCTACTGTACCATTTTTGTATCTCTTATAGTTTAGCTGGTCTGTTGCGGTTCTGCATCAGGTGTTCAAGTTTCCAAGATAAATTATAGCCTATATGTTGCCCAGACTTAATACCTATACAACAACAAAAATATCATTCAAATCCGTCCAGCAGTTCCGAAGATTAGGGTGTACAAACAAACAGACAAACAGACAAACAGACATACAGACAAACAGACAGACTTTTTTTTTTGGATTCGTGCTCTATTACTGTTTCTAAACCCCCCTCAATTTTTTTTTTTTTTATATATTCAATGTACAGACAGTTTTTTTACTGTTTTATTATATGTATAGATTAAACGAAACGAAAACCAGGTTGTACGGTTAATTTCATGTTATATATTATGTCGTATGTGTATTTCATACAAAAGTAGAATACTAAATTAACTAATATCTCTTATAATAATAATAATTTTATTTAAGTTATTGAAATTTGGATGTATTATTCATTAATGTAAGAATATTTGTTGGTCAGTTTTTTAAATAATGTTGAGATGTTGATCATCATAGCAATGCAAACGCTCATTTATAAAATAGTGACCTCGGTAATTAATGACACCCATGATTTTGTAGGTCGTGTTTGTTCTTTACTGTTATGGTAACAGGAACATTAGCAAGAGAATGTTTTTCAGTACCATTTAAGTCGAATAATAATAATTATTTTTGAATGCTCGGGTAAACAAAAGGTACAGTTCCTATTTCCTTCATCGATATTAGTTGCCTCTTCTAAAATACCTATGCCTAATATTTCAATAAAAAAATATTTAAGGACAAAACGCAATGTCTCTTTCGATTAGGTTTGATTGGTAGGACGTATTCAAACACCTTTTTGTGTAAGTGCGCCTTAAAAAATAAGCAGCGCGACGGCAGCGTTGCTTTGTAAATCCATACAAATCAAAGCCGCGCGACGGCATCGCTACTGATAGCATTGCTTTTTTTTTTTCTTATTGGCATCTCGCAGGTCAACCTAGGAGGTTGTCGGCTGCTTAACCGGACTTTCCTGTGGTGCCTTAAAAAATATTATTTTTAGGGCCTCCAGCCAGGGCAAAATATCTTGCAAACTAAGCGACTACACGCTAAGGGCAACCCCCGTGGGGTGCACAGGGGGTGCCCCTGTGGGGTACGAGCCTCGGCTTAGGGCGTCGCTGGGAGAGGACAGCAAAGGGACAGGCTGGATCGGATTTCCATTATTTAGGGACGACTTTAAAACTACAGGCTCAGCGGCGCGGGCTGGCACGAGCAAGGGTCGGGGAGGAGAGGCAGCGTCCTTCGCGCGGAGGCTTAAATAGGTCGGCGGGGGCTTAAATAGGTCGGCGGGGACTGCGTCGAGGTAGTGCGGGGTGTGGTTTGCAGGAGCGCTGCTACCGCAGCCCGCGTCATAACTTATTAATTCACTTTTAGACTTTTATTTGATGGACACAATACCTACATCATCATTCAACCGAAATACATCCACGCAAAGTCAGAGCATTTATTTCAATCAAACAATTGGCCCTTTTGAATTGTCGAGTTGGTCAGTCCGTAGGTAGATCTCTATGGCGAAGAACGGGCAATACTATACTTTTTTATACAAATACAATACTAATATTATAAAAAGGAAAGATATGCTTGTTTGTTTGTTCGGATTTAACTCAAAAACTACTGGTCCGATTTTAAGAATTCTTTTACCATTAGAATGCTTATCCCTGGCTAACATAGGTTATATTTTGTAAAAAAATAAGGATCCTTGAAAAACTAAACGCGGACGAAGTCGCGGGCAAAGTGCTAGTAATAAAATAAAATAAAAATCAACGAAACCTCAAAAAATATAAAAACAATAAAGAAACAATAAAAAAAACTAACATAAAACATACAAATAAAAAAGATTTGCTTGTTTGTTTAACTTGTGTTTTGTTTGCTTTTTAACTCTTAGTCTCTTACTAAAACTTTATGTAGAAAAAGAAAGACTTTATTTATCTGATTCGGTAATATTCACTAAAATATTTAATGTGCGTGTGGTGTGAGGGTCACTTTGTTAAAACTCTTTGAAAATGTGCTTTTATTTAGTGGACATTCCCAAAGAATTGTGACAGTTACAATCAGATTTTGTGAAAGTCAAATAAGCGAGTTATGGACCGTAAAGTTGGGCCCTCAGTTCTCACATAGAGGAAAGGAAGAATAGGTCACCACTTCTTGTCGTTTGAAAGTTATGAGTTTGACAAAATTCGGGCCCTCAGTCCTCCATTTCTTTTGGTTTTCGTTTTATTACGCTTGACGTATGAAAGATAAGACAAATGCAAAATTGTCTCTTTTTGTGTAAAAAAATGTGCAACAAATTCGATATCAGAAAGAAATTAAAAGACCCTGTTCGGTTAAAAACTGTCGCTTATAGCTATCTATACATTCATGTGTTCTAGTTACTTATTTGTTAGTTCATAAGCAGTGTCCAATAAACCTCTGTATAGACCACACGTCGTTTCATTCAATAATTCGAACAAGCAAATCTCGATCTTATCACCTTAACATATGGTCCTTCGAGCCGGATACCTCGTCCTCGCTGCCGACATCGCCGGCCGTCCGAGAACAAAGAGATCGCGATAAGATAAGAAGTCCCAAGTGTTCGAGTTGTTTAGTGCAAAGTTTTTAATTATTAGAACTTATTCATTTCATTACGTTTGCTACGATTGAAGTTATTACGTACTTACAATGGCTATGGAAGTGGAAAAAGCATTGAATGTAGTGGAAAACCTACATACGTTGAAGAAGACGCAGATCAACCTAAAGAAGTGCCCTAAGGCTAGATTAGCCCAAAATAATTATGTTGAAGCCCGCATTAAGTGTGTGGAAGAATACTGGTGTGAATATAAACAAGCTTACGGTGAAATAATGCGAAGCGTACCGAAGGAGAAGCGCGATAAAATACCTTACATAGTGAATGAAGAATTTTTTGAACATGAAGAGCTGTATTTAAGTTTGATGACAGACTTGAAGGACTTATTGGTTTCTCAATCAGTTAGCGTGAGTGGTTCGTTGCCTATACCTAGTGATACTCAACAAACACGAGTGGTTTTACCGAAAATACAACTGCCTACGTACAGCGGACAATATGAAGAGTGGTTGTCGTTCCATGATTTATTTAATACACTCATACATAAGAATGCGTCATTAAGTAATGTACAAAAATTACATTATTTAAAAACAAGTCTTAGTGGAGAAGCCGCATCGATATTAAAACATATACAAGTGACGGATTCAAACTACGAACAGGCATGGAACATTCTCAAAGCAAGGTATGGCAACAAACGTATAAATGTCGACGCAGTTATGAAAAGATTATTTTCTCTGAAAAAAATGAGTGTGGGTAATTCCACTTCGATCAAGAATTTATTGGATACAACATTTGAATGTTTAAACCAATTTAAAAATATGAACGTGCAGACTGATAACTGGGATCCTGTGATTATATTCGTCATGGTACAAAAACTTGACAGTGAAACCCACAAAGATTGGGAAGACTATGTGAGCAGCAATTGTGAAGAACCTGACAGCCTGCCCTCTCTCGATATGTTGCGTAAATTCCTGGAATGCCGATTCCGTACGTTAGAACTTGTAGAACCAACGAAACAAAAGGCAACTTCAGTTCATGTTCGAGAAAAGTCTTTTCATGCAGCAACTAATGAGGAGAATAGTAAAGTATGTCAAATGTGTAAAGAAAACCACACACTTAGCCACTGTAAGGAGTTTGGGAAACAATCACCAACACAAAGAAGCGAGTTTACCAAAACCAACAATTTGTGCTTCAATTGCCTTGCACCCGGACACTCTGTGAGGCATTGTCGCATACCAACGAGCTGTAGAATGTGCAGGAGACGTCACCATTCACTTCTTCATGAAAATAAGGAAGATAGCACAATAAAACAAACCACAACGGGCAACATTGAGAACAAACAAACAAAACAACCCGAAGTGACCCTACATACCAACGTGGAGAAGATTGAAGAAACAGAGAAGGACATTACAATGGTGACATCACACGTTTCTACGAAACAAAGTACATCGCTGCTGGCAACTGCAATCGTAAAAGTGAGAAGCGAAGACAATTATATAATGATATTACGAGCTTTAATCGACCAAGGCTCACAAGCAAGTTTCATCAGCGAACGAGCGGCACAACAACTCATGGCCAAGCGATATCCTGTCAAAGGTACAGTTGTAGGCGTGGGATCAACGAGGGAAGATATCAAATAAGTAGTTCAAATCAATCTAGAATCAAGATGTGAAAATTTCAACATGGAAGTTAGAACATATGTTATGACGAAGCCACTGACTACTAAAATACCATCCCGCACAATCAACAGAAGCCATTGGCCTCATCTAGAAGGACTAGTCCTAGCTGACCCTAACTACTGTCAGCCAGGGTCTATTGATTTGCTTCTGGGTGTCGACGTGTATGCACAAATCGTACAGAACCAATTAATCAAGGGTCCGCCAGGGTCACCGTGTGCACAAAACAAACCTTGGCTGGATTTTATTTGGAAAGGTGAAAGATAGAATACAACAAACAGAGTCGGTGCTTGTTATGCATCATCAAATTATAGGAGAAGACTTATTGAAAACACTTTGGGAGATAGAACCAGATATGAAGAGAGCATACACAAAGGAAGAAAACCAATGTGAGAGTTTCTATGAAAATACATACAGGAGAAACAGCAATGGACAATACGTTGTGAGACTCCCATTTCGTACCAACGAACCAAAAGCAGCGGATGGGAACACGAGACAAATTGCAATGAGTCGCTTGATTCAACAAGAAAGAAGACTTCACAAAGAACCTGAACTAAGAGAGGAATACGACAAGGTACTAGAAGAATATTTAACGATGGGACATATGGAGGAAGTTCCAAAAGATGAAATAAAGAACCGGTGTGTTTACCTACCACATCACGCCGTAGTTCGAAGAGATAAAGAGACCACGAAAATCAGAGTCGTATTTGATGCGTCATGTAAAGGAAGTAATGGCATATCTTTGAACGACGAGCTCATGATTGGCCCCGTACTACAGGAAGATATGCGAAGTATAATACTGAGATGGCGCATGCATAAGGTGTGTTTCGCAAGTGACGTCATCAAAATGTACAGAATGGTACTTGTAGATAAGAAAGATAATATAGATTATCATAGAATACTGTGGCGTGGCAGCGTTAGATCCAACATTGAGCCGAACTGCCAAATACCTGATATCAAGGACTTTAGATTGAAAACAGTTACGTTTGGTACAGCATCTGCGCCTTATCTTGCCATAAAAACGTTAACTAAAGTAGCAGAAGATGAAGGTGAACAATATCCTGAAGCTGTCAAAATTATTCGTGAAGATTTCTATGTTGATGATCTGACGTCAGGCTGCGATACAACAGAAGAAGCAATTCGTGTTAGTAAGCAAATTATTACCATTCTGAAACGAGGAGGCTTGGAACTTCAAAAATGGGCGTCCAATGATACCGAGTTTCTTAAATCATATCGATGCCAACAAAGTCACTACAAAGGCTAACCTAGATCTGAAGCTAGACGGCACCATAAAAGCTCTTGGCCTGTCATGGAATCTCGGAAGAGACGAGTTTCATTACCAATTACAACTAGAACCTATGTCATCAGACCATACAACAAAGAGAACTATTCTGTCAGATTTACAGAAGTTGTTTGATCCACTAGGGTGGATATCACCAGTTATTGTAACAGCAAAAATTCTAATACAAAGATTGTGGCTAGAAGGAGTTGGATGGGACCAAGAAATTAGTAAAGAACTGAAAGAACAATGGACATTCATTAGAAAAGATTTAGAAAATGTCAATAAATTAAGAATCAGACGTTGGTTGAACACCATTAGCACTGAAAAGGAACGAATAACATTACATGGGTTCTGCGATGCGTCTGAAAAGGCATATGCAGCTGTGGTTTATTGCCGTGTACAAACGAGCGAAGGTGACATAAAGATAAATCTCATAGCATCAAGAACAAAGGTAGCTCCTGTCAAGACCATTACACTACCACGACTCGAACTGAGTGGAGCTACACTGCTAGCCAAGTTGCTAACCAAAGTAAGTCAAGCTATGAGAATTCCTTCACACAATGTGTTCGCATGGACTGACTCAACTATAGTTTTAGCGTGGCTGTCTGGAGAACCAAACCGATGGAAGCCATTTGTCGCAAACCGAGTAGTAGAGATACTAGAAAACAAAAGCAGTAGCCAATGGTTCCATGTGCAGTCGGCACATAACCCAGCCGATATAGCGTCAAGAGGATCATCTTTATCAGAACTACAACAGAAAACATTGTGGTGGAATGGCCCTGCCTGGCTTGTAGAGGAAAATATCGAGTTCACAAGACCGTCAAGGTCAACCACAGACTTAGAAAGAAAGAAACCTATACAGTCATACATAAATGTAACAGAAGGAGAAGAGAAATTCCTGAAATTTGAAGAATATGATTCACTTACTGAGTTATTGAGAGTAATAGTACATTGTAAAAGAGTGTTAAATATGAAAAGAAATCCTAACAAACTGGGTCAGGAGATGACCACAGAAGAACTGCAAAATGCTTTGGAATTTTGCATAAAAAGAGTACAAGAAGAAGAATTTTCAGAAGAAATTAGAAGAATAAAACAAAAAGCGAATGTAAAAACCACTGGCATTCTGAAGTCACTGAACCCGTTCTTAGATAACCAAAATATCCTCAGGGTGGGCGGAAGGTTGAGAAACGCAGACGCCGATGAGAACCTAAAATATTCCGTGATACTGGGCAAGAAAAGCAGCTTTGTATCACTAGTCTTGGCTGATGCACACCTGAAAACAATGCATGGTGGAATAAAAATGATGATTACTTACCTGATGAGTAAATACTGGATTGTTAGCTGCAAACGTCTGGTGAAGAAGTACATTCACGGATGTCTTACCTGTACGCGACAACGAGCTGCTAGTAGACCACAAATAATGGGTGACTTACCTGAAGCTCGGGTGACTCCTTCGCGTCCTTTTGCTCGAAGTGGAGTGGATTTTGCTGGCCCTGTGTATGTATTAAATTTCAAAGGAAGAGGGTCAAGAACCCACAAGGCATACATTTGCATCTTCGTTTGCAAGGCGGTAAAAGCTATACATTTAGAGTTAGTAAGCGATCTGACGGCCGATGCCTTTATCGCAGCTTTCAAACGTTTCGTGGCCAGAAGAGGAAGATGTAATAAAATATGGAGCGATAACGGCACAAACTTCGTGGCGTCCAACAAAGAACTATGTAAAATGTGGAAAGAGGCAGGATTACAAATACCGGGTCCTATAGCTGATCAACTGGCAAATGAAGGAACACAGTGGCACTTTACACCGCCATATAGCCCAAACTTTGGTGGGCTTTGGGAAGCCGGCGTTAAGTCCGTTAAACAGCATCTACGAAAAATATTGACTATGAATTTAACATTTGAAGAATTCACCACAGTGCTCACACAGATAGAAGCCAGTCTCAATTCTCGCCCTTTAACGCCGATTAATACTGATGTGGATTTGATAGATGACATTCAAGTACTCACACCTGGACATTTTCTTGTCGGAGAAGCACTAATTACTGTACCTGACCGTGACTATACCCCAGCCAATATGAATCAGCTATCCAGATGGCAACACACCCAAAGACTGGTTCAAGGATTTTGGAAACGTTGGCAAACGGAATACTTGTCGCGCCTAAACCAAAGAACAAGGTGGCTGAAAAGGACAAAAGAGTTTGAAGTCGGCGACATTGTATTGCTTAAAAACGTAAATATGCCTCCTAGCAAGTGGGCACTGGCACGGATAACGGAAAAACACCCTGGACAAGATGGAATAACTAGAGTATATACAGTACGTCACAATGGTAAACTGACACAGAGATCAGTCTCAAACTTATGTGCGTTACCAATTACTACTAAAGACTAAATTTATTAATTACCTTTGTGTGTAAGCCCATGTTTATATAACTTTAGTTCTAAGGTTTGGTTTGTTATAATTAATATAGTCGAGTTATAAATTCATGTCTTAAAATATCTGAATTTTAAATCATTATTGTAAGTTTTTGTGAGTTGAGTAACAATATGTTTTATTTGTACCTATACAAGTTGCATGTTTTAACTACTTGTTACATTTGAAGTGTAAGGTAATGTGTAATGATGTTTTATTAGGTTAGAAAAGGCCTATTAAGCCCTTTTGGTGGGCGGTATGTTCGGTTAAAAACTGTCGCTTATAGCTATCTATACATTCATGTGTTCTAGTTACTTATTTGTTAGTTCATAAGCAGTGTCCAATAAACCTCTGTATAGACCACACGTCGTTTCATTCAATAATTCGAACAAGCAAATCTCGATCTTATCACCTTAACAGACCCTTTGTTGTATAAGAAAATCTAGTTTTATTTTTATTTACTGAATTAGGAACTGGGATGACCACAATTTCTCTTATTTATTTATTTATACTTCATGCACAAAGGTACAAAGGCGGACTTAATGCCTTAGGCATTCTCAGTCAACCGAGTGTGGTGAAGAGATAACATGGCAGTTCTACATTGATAAATTAATAATATAATTTCCAATCTACCTACATTTTTTCACACCATACTACTGGCCATCTCTCCTAACCTAACACAAATGATTTACCAACAATTGAGGGCATTTGGCACTCGGCGGCCGCTGCCTTGGCACCGCTGTAATCTCGCTCGCCTTCACGCTTTAATGGTCACAGTTGTAACCTTTTTTTTTTTTTTGTAAAACTTGTAAGGCTATTTAAAAAACACGTATTTGCTGGAACAAGTTTTGTGAAATCTCCGCGCGTCAATTTTCCTGCGATGTTATCGCGTTCTCACTCACTCGTTTGCTTTCGAGCTTTGCGTTGGTTGAAACAAAAAAAAATACAATCACGCTCGCGTCGAAGTTCGGCTGATGGGGTTGTTGTACGGGGTGGAAAATCCTCATGGATGTCCTCCGCCCTGGGGCGGGCGGAGGGGTCTGTCAGACTCTTACTGACTAAAAACCACCCCGGTGTTCCATCTCACACCTACGTCGGGGGTCGGGGGAACTGGAGATACTTCCGCAACCCCCGGCTAGTGCCGGCCCGCTGCAGCGGGCCACTTCTCGTCACAGTTCTAACCTTTTTTTTTTTTTTTTTTTTTAACGTGGGGAAATCCTCATGGACTATCCCCTGTCCGGGGAAGACGGGGGAGTGTGCCGGACTCTGACCGGCTAAAACCACCACGGTGTTCCTCGACTGACCCATGGGTGGGGGTACGGGATTCGCTCGCGCATGCACCGCGCCCCCACCGGGCTATGACCCGCCAATGATGTAGGCGGGTCCCGTCAACCTCGGCGGTCTAAACGCCGCCGAATCCTCTAATGTGGCGCGCGCGGAACACGGCGCGCCGCCTACACGGGCCTGCTTCTGGTCGGGTACTGCCCCTAAGTCGACCACCCGCAGGCCGGCAAGTCATGGAGGCCGGAGGTCATTAAGCGCCCTCCGGCGCCCGGTGCGTCTTCTCCTAGAGGGAAGCGAGGCAGTTGCTTCCCTCACCCTCTCTGCCGCCTCTTTTGCGTACATGACATGCTCGCAAAAAGAGGCAACAGACTCCCACGCACTCTCGCTCTGGACCATCGAAAGGACGATGTTCGGGAGCGAGAGGTCACTTACTGCTGCGGAGAGTTCACGGCGCTGCTCTGCCCAAGCTGGGCACTCTGCCAGCGTGTGCTGTGTGTCCTCCAGGCAATCTCTGCAGTGTTGACAACCGGGTGATTGTTCGCGGCCTATGCGATACAGATACTTCCCGAAACAGCCATGTCCGGTCAGTATCTGCGTCAGCCGGAACGTAAGGGGGCCGTGTTGGCGCCCTAACCAATCCTCCATGACGGGTCTTACCGCCGAAATTACGGCGTGCCCTGCGCTGGGGTTGACGATTCGTCTCTCCCATTCCGCCGTTAGGATCGCACGGAGCTCGGAGCGGCGCCGCGTGTACTCTCGCGGCACCGGACGTATGCCCCGCTCCCGCGCCTCCCCACTCCAGTTGTAGAGTGAAGCGAGGGCTCTCGCTTCAAGATCCCACGGCGGAGATCCGGCTAGGAGGCTCGCTGCCTCAAAGGAGACCGTGCGGTATCCACGAACCACTCTGACGGCCATCGCTCGCTGCGGACGTCTGAGCACTGCGATATTGCGGGCCGCCAGGTTCTCCGCCCATACTGGCGCCCCGTAGAGCGCCATAGACCGCACAATCCCCATATAGAGCCTCCGGCAGGAGGCGTTGGGTCCACCTAGGTTGGGCAGCAAGCGAGCAAGTGCACCCGCCGCACCCATGAGCTTGGGTGCCAGCCGCTGAAAGTGCTGCCCAAAGTTCCATCGGCCGTCGAGGACGAGTCCTAAGTACTTCATCGTCGACTCGACGCCATTGCGGACGCCTCCCACCACGATGTGAGAGCCCTGAGGTGGTCCATGTCGGGGCCCATGAAAGAACAGGGCCTCAGACTTGTTGAGGGCCACCTCTAGGCCCAATCGCCGGATCCTTCCCACGACCTGCGCAACCCCAGCGGTTGCCAAAATCGTCGCCTGCTGGTGCGTCTTCCCACGCGCCACAACAAGCGTGTCGTCGGCATAACATATGACACTGACGCCGCGGAGAAACGCACCACGCAGCACCCAGTCGTATCCGATGTTCCACAGGGGCGGTCCTAAGACTGAACCCTGTGGGACGCCGCACGACATCTCTCGCCGACCCCAGCCATCCCGACCCCGGTAGATGACGGCCCTGTCCGTCAAGTAGGCCCCAATGATGCGGCGGAGGTAGTTCGGCACTTTGTGATGGACAAGTGCCTCCCTAATACAACTCCAGGGCATGGTGTCGAATGCGTTGGCGATGTCGAGTGACACCGCCAGCACCACCTCGCCCCGGGAAACTGCATCCTCCGCCAGGGCTCCCACGCGCATGATGGCATCGATTGTGGAGCGCCCACGGCGGAAGCCGAACTGGCTGTCCGCCAGATCCGGCTCCACTCCTGAAAGGTGCTGGACGAGGCGGTCCGAAACGATCCTTTCGAACATTTTTCCCACCTCGTCCAACAGCACTATGCGGACGGCGTATCCGCTGGGCGCCCCTCCTACCTCAGCAGGACCAGTTTTCCTGTCTTCCACTGGCGTGGAAACTGGCCTTGCTCTAGACATGCGCTGAAGAGCCCCACCAGTCGGGGCCCGAGAGCCTGCAGGGCCAGGACCCATGCACGGCCAGGTATGCCGTCGGGTCCTGGGGCGGTGTTGGCCTGAAGCCGTAGCACCGCCGCTCTCATTTCTGCCGGGGTCATCTCGGGAATGTCGTCGTCATCGTCGTCGTCGTCATCCGCGTCGGGCAACGCTGAGAGCGGAACTATCGGCGGCGGCGTGTGCTCCTGTCGAAATGGAAATAAGGAGCACACTACATCTTCCAGGAGCCGCGGTTGGAGACTCTGGGACAAGGGAGGCGCCCACGGGCGAAGTTTGCCCCGTACCATACGGTATGGACGCCCCCACGGATCGCGGTCCAGAGTCGACAGCAGCTCCTCTCGGGCCCTTATTTTGGCAGATGCAATGGCCGATTGAAGGGCCCGCTTCGCCGCCCTGTACACCTCGTACAGTTCCGCCTCTCTATCCGCCCCAAACTGGGTACGGCGACGCCTCCTGCGGTGCCTGGCGTACTGGCGTCTTGCCGCACTGCACGCGGCGCGCAGATGCGCAATGTCCTGAGACCACCAGTACACCTGGCGTTTGGCAGGTATGCTGCTAACGCGTGGCATCGCCGCATCGCAAATTTGCGTTAGCGCCTCCCGGAACCACTCTGCTTCCTCGTCGATATCGACAGGCCTGACCGGCGTAGGTACCCAGGCCTGAACGATAGAAGCCTCCAGGAGAGCTTCCCTATTGAGGCGTTTTAAAGCCCAACGTGGCCCGCCCCCTCCTGGGGCGGTGCGACCAGTTGAGGCTGGGGGGGAGACATCGAAACGAATGTATCGGTGATCCGATAGCGTCTCCACCTCCACCATTACGCGCCATCCCCTGACACGTCGCGCTACAGCAGGGCTAGCAAACGAGATGTCTACTATTGAACCGCCCTGCTGACGCACGCACGTGTTAACCGAACCTCGGTTGAGGAGGACTAGGCCGGTTTCAATGGCCCAGTCCTCGACAACTTCTCCCCGTGCAGTTGTCGTTGGGGAACCCCAAGCCACAGACTTGGCGTTGAAGTCCCCAAGGACGAGCACGGGCAGAGGACGGCAGCGTGCGACGACAACGCCCAGATCCCCGAGTAATCCCTCGAAGTCGGCGAGAGTCCCGTTGGGTGAAGAGTAAACTCCTGCGACCATCATGTCTCCTAGCCTGGCCGCCACGAATCCCCGACCACGCGTGACGCCCTCCAAAGAGGGGGAATCAGTGGCGGCCCGCACAATGAGGGCCACCGAGCCGGACAAGTCGTCCACCCAGTCGTCCCTGGGTGGCACATAGTACGGCTCGGCGATCGCGGCGATGTTGATCGACCACTGCGCCATGCTCTGGAGTAGCAAGTCCTGAGCCCTGGCGCAGTGGTTGATGTTCGCCTGGAGGAGGCGGAGATATGAAGCCATTATTGGCAATCCATACTCCCCTCCTCCCCTTCATCCTGGCCCGGCCTCGATGAAGCCATAGGCGCCTTTGCAGCCGATTTACCCGACCTCTTCTTTTGTTTGGGCGCGGCACAAGATCTGGTGCCCACCCGGTGCTCCGCTGGCTTACCGGCCGCCGCACACAGGGTACAGTGCGGCTCGGCCTCACAAGATGCGGCCTTGTGACCGGGCTGACCACAGCGGAAACATACACTGCTGCGATCCACCTCGGAGGTGCACCGTACACCCACGTGCCCGTCTATGAGACATCGGTAGCACCTCAAGGGGCCCGTGCAGGAGTTTCACCCGCGCCGACACCCATCCTACCAGTAGGCGGCCGCCCTCGGCGAGTTTCTTCGCCGTCGCGACGGGACAGCTTATAATAGCTGCCCCCAAACCGGCGAAGTCCGCGCTGATGGCACCGGACCTCACCTGTTCAGGGGGGCAAGTTCCCACCCTCGCGACGGCTGCCACCAGCTCCTCCCTCGTGACCGAGTCGTCCAAACCCGAGATGCGCAGCTCGGCGCTTTTGGTGGGTCTGGACACTTTCACCCCCTCACTTTCCAGGGATGCCCTCAGTTTTTCGGCGAGGGCGTCCGCTAGGGGGCCCCTGGTGGCTCCTGCCACTTCAAGCATGCGGGCACCGGTAGCTGTAGCTTTGCAGCGAATGCCCGCGATGCCCAACTCACCGAGGTTAATCTCAGCTTTGGCTTTGGCCAAAACCCCAGCGTAAGTGATGCCCCGCTGTTGGGCTTCTGGCTGTAGTGTAATAACTACAGCCGTTGACCGAGGGGCACGAAGCCTGGCCTTAGCCTTTTCGGCCGCCTTCTTTTTCTCTTTGGCCGCCTTCCTGGCCCTTTTCTTCGCCTTTTTGGCCGCTTTTTTGGCCCCGGCTCTTTGCCATTCCCCCTCTTTTGGATTGGCAGCTGTGGGAGCCTGTGGGGTCTCGGCAGGGGTGAAGGCGGGCTGAGGGGCTTACGACGTCCTCTTTCCCTTGCCCTTCCCCTTCCCCTTCCCTTTCTTAGTCGCCGCTGAAGCTGGCGCTGGAGACCGCTGGTCAGGTGGGGCCGACGTGCTTGAACCAGCAGCCACGGCTGCGAACGTCGGCGCTGGTGACTGTTGCACCGCCGTCTGCCTCCTGTCCGCAGCCAGTGGCGGCCGCAAGATACGGCCCTCAAGCACAGCGAAGCGAGCGCCGAGGCTCGCCAGTTCCTTCTTAAACAGGCGAGCCAGCTCCGATTCGGCTTCGCTGGCTTTCTGCCCAGAGGGGGCCGAGTCATCTCTTCTCTCCTGGCGCATGTTTTGTATTTCTGCGCGAATCTCCTCGTGCTCCTTACGAAGCTGTGCCACCTGGGCTGACAGACGGGCATTTTCCGCCTGCAGCCTGACCGTCTCCTCGGAGGAGGTACGCGCGAGCAATACTTCCGTCGCCTCCAATATTGAGGTCGAGGCATTCTTTAGGGCCTTCTGGCATGTGCAACCCTTTGGATACCTTGGCAACGCTTTTAATCGCCGCCACGGCGTCTTGGAGCCTCGTCCTCAGCTCCATCGCAGACATTTCGTTTGCCTCCCTTTCCCAGGCAGATGGAGCTGATGGTCTCTCCTCTGCCATCCTCGCCTCTCTCACAGCAGTCTTTTTAGCTGCCGTGTGGTCCCTCTTGGTAGTCTGGTCACTGGGTTTGGCAGCGTCGGTGGCTTGCCCCGACACAAGTGAATCGAAGGACATGTAGGACCCATCGGAACCTCCACCATTGCTCTCGCCACTAGGTCTAGGTGTGGCATTGACGAAACGCTTGATAAAGCGCCCTTTGGCGTCCCGTGTTGCGCCCGCCGTAGCTGTCTGAGCTGAGGACGATCGACCACGTCCTCACCTAGCCGTCGGCACTTTAGGAGCTGGCAGGTTATCCTCACTGGATGAATCCTGCGTCTCTCTCAGTGCAGCTGGGCGCTTCCTCCTCCAGAGTTTGGAGATGCGCCTCACCTCCTTGCCTTCTTGAGCCGAGCAGCTGCCTACTTGACTGTACCCAGGGTGCACCGGCCCGATCACTGCTCTTTCCCCCGAACGTATTCGAAAGGAACCAGCAGCAATCAGGCACACGAGGAGGTTTTCTGCACGCACCCCGTCACAGTTCTAACCTAAGCTAACCTAACCTAACCAACGATTTTCTCAATGGTATACTTTTAGATCCACCATACCAACAGGGGTATGGCCAGTGGTATGGTACCACCATTTTTCCCTTATCAAAATTTGTTTGATATTTTAACTAGTACGTATTTTAAACGTTAATGTAATAATGAACTAAAGTGTATTAAATGTTGACATTATAAGCTTAGGCAAAACAATTTTCGATATTAGTTACGATACAATCGATATTTAAATTTTCAATGTTTTGAACGTTGACATTTTACCCGTAGGTTCGACATTCAAATGTGTACCCCATCCAATACTCTGTACTTCGGTATTTAGGTCATTAGGCATTCTGTACTTCGATATTACGTTTGTCGATAATTAGTTTTTTAAATATTTTGGACGAAGGTTATCCACTAGCAACCCGGCCCGGCTTCGCATGGGCCTATAGCTTTCCTCGATAAATGCACTATCCAACACAAAAAGATTTTTTCAATTCGAACCAGTAGATCCTGTGATTAGCGCGTTCAACCAATCAAACAAACAAACAAACAAACTCTTCAGCTTTATAATATTATAGTATAGATTCGACAATATAACCTTTCGTTATTTTAATTTTCGGTTTTATGGTCGTTCGATATTTTAATTTTCGAAATTCAAATATGTACCTGCGGTGCAGTGTTGTGAACTTTAAACATTGATATACATATTTAGCTGTAGCGTCTTTGCTTACGAAAGCTATGGGGCGCTGTTTTCTGCAGAACGTACCCATTATTAAGATCGCTAATACGGACTAGAAAAAAAAGAAGGACTCCACGCCACGCATATCAAAAGTAAAGCACCTAAAGTACGCCGACCGAGACGCACACATAGATCGGTACGGTCGGTAGTCGGTACTTTCGGCGCGGAATCCATTTTTTCTAGTCCGTGACTACTTATGATGTAAATGTGTGCGTGAGGCACGTTTGTACAAACGGTCTGGCGTACTTAGGGTGCTTCACTTTCGATATGCGTGGCGCGCAGTCCTTCTTTTTTTTCTAGTCCTTGTTCGCTAAATGTATTTATGTTCAAATGTATTTTGAAGCCATGAGTATTTGAAATACTAACTACAAAATACCTCAGCGTCAGGTATTTGAAATGCCAATTACAAATTACATTTTTAAGAAGTAATTGAAACACAAATACCAAATACGTAGGTATTTGTATTTCAATTACGTATTTGAATTACTTGTAATTCAAATACTGCCCAACCCTGGTCAGGAGCACCCCGTGGTCCGGTTCGGTTAGGTTCCTTTAAACCCTGCAGACTGTAATAGGAGCCCTGCACTGCAGGACCTGACGACCTGACGTCGACCGTTTTGTGCCAGTTTTCGTCTGGGAAACACCCTCCCCCCACACCCCCCAACCACTGCTACCGTATACTAAATTTAATCAAAAAAGGAATTCGAATATCGAATGATCGAAAAAAAAAAAACTATTGTTTAGCAACTACTAATTAACACTAAATTATTACAACTATTGTACCTAAAGAATAAAATAGCTTGTAAGGTATGATTACTTTTCAAGTGCAAAAGGAATTGAATCATCACTCAGAATCGCCACTAACAAAGTACCTATATAAAATGCGGATAAAAATAAATTATCGTCACGCTACCCTACGTACTCAATCAAAAATATAGTCGATTTCGGTATCTATTAAAATTTGTAGTTTTTACGCAATTTTACTAATAAGAGTAAAAATAAAACCAATTTGTTGCACAATTTGTTTCACAAAAAGAGTCAATTTTGTATTTGTCTTATCTATCATACGGCAAGCGTAATAAAACGAAAACCAAAAGAAATGTTCATCCGGTACAGGTGGGCCCTCAATCCTCTATGTGAGAACTGAGAACTGAACTGAACTTTGCGGTCCATAACTCGCTTATTTGACTTTCACAAAATCTGATTCTAACTGTTACAATTCTTTGGGAATGTCCACTAAATCCTAAGCACATTTTCAAAGAGTTTTAACAAAGTGGCCCTCACACCACACGCACATAAATATATATTTTATTTTGCATGCTTTGTGGTCTGTTATTCAGTATATATATCTTTACAAGTTCTTTACTAAATGTCTGTAGTCACAGCACTTTCATTTTTAATATACGTTCAGAGATCTGACTGATGGTCTGTGAGGACTGAGGGACTACACTTTAAGGGCTGTAGTTTTTATAATATTTCTTTACAAATTCCCAGAATGTGTTCTACAATTGTTTTAAGGCTACTACTAAATGCTACGATTTTTATTTTGCGAAATACCAGTATGGTCTCTCAGTTCACACGCACACACGCTTCGTGGAGCGGGGTCATGAACTAAATTAATGA
The DNA here is from genome assembly GCA_947361185.1 of Charanyca ferruginea. Taxonomy (NCBI): domain Eukaryota; kingdom Metazoa; phylum Arthropoda; class Insecta; order Lepidoptera; family Noctuidae; genus Charanyca; species Charanyca ferruginea. Next base: position 9,774,068 of record OX376082.1, on the reverse strand, counting down.
TGAACGTTTTTCGTCACGATATCTTATTCACCGGTTTATTTTCAGACAGTATAGATTGTTCGGCGGCTCTCCCTCCGTTGCCGTTGTCTGCGATCGCTTTCAGTATCGCACCTTTACTATATTGGTTGAATTTCATTTAGTTTCGAAGTCCCAATTCGAACCCACGCGCACTTGGGAAGTTCACCCTGTATAGTTCTTCATTAATATTTTTTAAATTTTTAATAGATTCCTGGGGTCTGAGAATGTACTTGGCCGTTGCGATACCGGCCGTTGTTCTTATATGTTTAATCACAAGTCTGAAATATTTGGCGCCGTTTTCAATTGCGGCCAATATTGTGATACGTGAGTACCTACAAGTAAAAGTTTTTAATTAATAAGAGTGTATATTGGTTTAGAAAGTAACAAATGTTGTTGTGATCATATGGAGGACATGATCTCTGGAGTACGCACGTTAGAAGTCATCCTGAAGTCGTCTTAGCTATAGCGCAGAGTAGCGGTCGTATATCCAAAAAATATGTACCTTGAAAGGGCATTGTCCAGACTTGGCCATTTTTTAAACACGATGCTAATATACCAAAAAGTAATTTACCATTTATTTAAATTCTACTAGCTGACCCGACAGACGTTGTCCTGTCCCGATCTACCTACTGGGGATGAAAAGGGGGTGAAAAATGGGGATGAAAAATAGATGTTGGCCGATTCTCAGACCTACCCAATATGCACACAAAATTTCATCAGAATCGGTCAAGCCGTTTCGGAGGAGTACGGGAACGAAAACTGTGACACGAGAATTTTATATATTAGATTTTAGTGTCAGACGACTCACGCTACGCGTCAAAAAACCGCGCGACTGACAGACGACTGCTGCAGTCGTTCTGGCTCGGGTCGGATTTAATGCCAAAATTTGCACTGTAGAGTATACTTTTCCTACTCTAACTTACACAGACTGTAGCAAAAAGAATAAGAAAGACATATGACATCACATGCTAAACATTTAGTAACAATTAGTTACGGAATGTTTCATTTAATTTAGTCTATGGAGACGCCTTTTGTTTACGTTTATGTGACCGGACGGTGCGCGTTATTTATTACAGCAATTGTTTATAGTGAAACGTGTCGAGTTATAATTATTAACAACCATGAACGAGTTAGTACAAACAAACAGTTTTTAATTACTGCATTGTGTATTGGATACAGATTTTGGACATAATTTGTTCTTCACCAAACAGTGGCGAAACTCGTGCGCCATGCTCTTTTTCAAGTGTTTGCATTGGGATTTGAGACTAATATTTCGTAAGTTAAACAATTTCAACAGCTAACACTTTGTCGGTTTACTAATGTTTGCCATAATTTAAAATGCCATAATTTTATTTGCCATAATTTCATTAGAAATAATGCTTCAGTTGCTATAATCGTTAAATTACATAAAATCATTTTCAATAATTTCATTGATCATAATCGATCAAGTGTCATAATAATGTTAATCCATAAATTTATTTGCTATAATTTTTATTTTAAATAATTTCGTTTTTCATAACATTTATTCACCATTGCCCATACAACAACAACAACAATACTAGTATAACAGATACAGATTTTTTAATCACAAAAAAACCTAAAAATAAACCTTCTCTATCCATTTGCATAAAATTGTAAGACCTAATATAACTTAACGTACATTTGTTTCTCCTAATTATATTTTTGCAATAACATTATTTACGTATAACGTATATAAATATTGATTAAGCATAACATTCTAAAGCATAAATTTATTTACGCATAATGATATTAAAACATATTTTTACCATGCATGCAGTGACCACACAAACATGTAAACAAGCATACACCATGCATGCAGCAAGCAAGCATGCAAAATGCAAGCAAGCATGCAGCATGCAAGCAAGTATGCAGTATGCAACATGCAGCAGGCATGGTTTCTGTCACGGCTCCGGCGCTGTGGGGCTCCGGCGGTCCCACGCGAGCTTATCGTCGCAGATGTGTTTTACGCTCACCACCGCGGCTTCGGCTTGCTGGCCGGCTGAGCCGGCCAGCCTCAGCCACGGCGGCAAGCGTTAAAACCACCTGATCCTCAGCTCGCGGGCCGCCTCGCCCCTCCGCGCCTTCGCGGGCTGAGATTACACTCTAGGGGTAGGGCAGATAAGACTACGTGGAGTCGGTTTTGCAGCGATTCGTTTCTGTCACTAACTTTTGTGGCACAACTTATTGTTTTTTTTTAAGACAATACTTTAGCGTGGCACAATAGATTTGCACATTATGCCTTATGCCTAGTAACATTATGCGAATTTAATTTATGCCAAAACAAATGTCTAAATATTATTTGCTACGCAAATGAGGACATCAGGCGCTCGGCGGCCGCTACCGCGGCACGCTCGCTACGCTCACTCGCCTTCGCGCGTTGTGTGGTCACAACCTAACCTAATCTACCCGTTTCGATTTTTACTAACTTTTTATTGTCTAAAGATTGCAGATTACTGTAATAAATCATTTGGTTAGTGGGTGGCCTTAATGACATTCATTTTTGTACAAAACAATAAACGTTTCCAAATTATATTAAATGTTGCTTATGTCAAGTAACTATTATAACATATGTTATTATGGCAACTAATTTTATGGCAAATGAAAGTTATGACTAATAAGTTGATATGACAAACGTTATTAGTATAAATGATAATAGTGCAAGTAAATATTATGACGGGGGACGATGGAAAACAATAATAGTACAAATGATTTTATGGGAAACAAGACAATACCCACTTTGTCTGCGATAAGATTGTGTACCAAACTATCGAATAATATGCTACAATTAGCCACTTGACTTGCCAGGAGTGCCCGGAATAAATGGGTAAACATACCCCCATTTTTTTTTGTTCGGTGTACAGTAGGTTTACCTGAGCCGAGTTTTTGTTTAACTTGCAGTGTGTCAAAGTCAAAGTCAAAGTCAAAGCATTTATTTCAATTAAACCATTTACAGGCACTTTTGAATTGTCAAGGAGTCGGTCAGTTAGTCAGAGAGTTGAAGCTAGTTGCTCGTTCCAAAACGTAGGTAGGTCTCTATGGAGAAGAACGAGCAAGAAACTCCACGGACACTCTTTTAAATCAAGTTTTTACAAAGTTTGGTTACATTCTTGTTGCTTCTATATGTGAAAACGATGAAGGTAATCTAACAATACAAAACACAAAAAAGAAGCAAGATAAAGTGGCATCTAATTCATGGCAGATAAGAGCTGACCAATCTCCACTGACAGCGCCGTTCACGAACATGACGCGTGAATCAGCACCATTTAGCTCAACCATTTTGAAGGGAGCCGAATGATCCAACACACGCGCCACCATCAGCGAGACATTTGAGCGAGCATGACAATACTCCCAACCGCCATGTTAATTTTTGTCAAACATAAAGGTATTAATATACATGGCTCCATGGTATTCACATTTACAAAATTGAAATAATGCTGCTAAATTATACAAAACTAAGGTTTCCAATGTATATTATTTTATCATATGAAGTGTGAAAAGTTAATAATTTAAAAATATCTATATATAATAATAACGATACTCGTTACTCATGTCAATAGAAAAAGGGGTAGGAAACATCCTTTTCTTCCAATTTGGAAATTCCCTAAACTGGCTGTGGAGCAGGACCAGCATTTAGCCAAGCATCTTTATCATTGATGTAATCTTCTAACTTATAATATGCTTGTCTACATAGTGTGCGCTTAATACATGTTTTAAATTGTTTTTCATTCAATTGTAGAATATCAAGTGGTATTTTATTATAGCATTTTACACAGTACCCCATAAAAGAAGTATGTACTTTTGACAATCTGAAGCTTGGCTGATCTAATTTGTTCCTATTTCTAGTATAAACATTATGTCTGTCACCTATTTTATTAAAAAGATGAAGATTTTTTCGAACATGCATAATGTTTTCATATATATATTGACAAGGTACCGTCATGATGTTAATCTGTTTAAACAATTCTCTTAGAGATTCGCGTTTGCGGAGATTATAGATTGCTCTGACAGCCCGCTTTTGCAGTATAAAAATAGAATCCATATCTGCAGCCCGTCCCCATAGCAAAATACCGTAAGACATGATACTATGAAAATAGCTAAAATATACTAGCCTAGCGGTATCCACGTCTGTCAAATGCCGGATCTTTCTGACAGCGTAAGCGGCTGAACTTAACCGCCCTGCAAGAGATGTTAAGTGAGGACCCCACTGTAGCTTGGAATCAAGCGAAAACCCGCGAAGCCTAGGAAAACAGTCCTTTCGACGAATTCAAGTATGTCCTTATTCAATACAACGTTACATTCATTACTCTTAACATTCGGCAAAGCGAATCTTATGCATTTAGTTTTCTTCTCATTTAATACTAAATTATTTACAGTAAACCAATTATGAATCTTAAGCATGGCGTCATTTACGTCGTCAAGGTGCTGTGCCCGTCTATTTACTCTAAAAATCAATGAAGTATCATCAGCAAATAACACCATTTGTGGTTGATTTTTCAGTAAATGAGGTAAATCGTTTATATAAACTAAAAAGAGGAACGGACCCAATATGGAGCCCTGCGGTACCCCCATTTTTACTTTTAAGCCTGATGAATTAACACCATTTATTTGAACTTGCTGCAGTCTATCACTTAAATATGATTTTACTAAGCTAAGCGCTTGTTTACCCAGTCCGTAATGCTCAAGCTTTAAGAGCAGTGTTTCGTGATTTACACAATCAAATGCTTTGGAGAGGTCGCAAAAAATGCCAATAGCATCTTGCGAATCCTCCCATGCTTTAAAGATATGCTTAATTAAGGTGACACCGGCGTCAGTAGTACAACGCCCTCTGGTGAAACCATACTGTTGGTCATGTAAGATGTTGTTACAATTAAAATGACTGAGCATTTGGTTAAGCATTACTTTTTCAAACACTTTGCTGAAAACCGGCAAAACTGAAACGGGTCTATAATTATTCGTGTCCTTGCAATCGCCGGATTTAAAAAGTGGTATAATCTTGCTGTACTTCATTAAATCCGGGAAAACCCCTTGGTCTACACACATATTAAAAATGAAAGCTAAATAGGGTGCCACTGTCTCAATAACCGATTTACAAACATTAGTAGACATCCCCCATAAATCTTCAGTAGCCTTGATCTTGAGTTGTTTAAAAGTCTTTATAACGATTGCAGGGTTTATATGTTTAAATTTAAATTCCGTGGGGCAGGCTGGAACATTCGAACTTAATAAATTAAAAGCAAGTGACGGCGAGGAATCTAAAGTTTCAGTAGTTTTAATAGGAACATAGGTAAAGAATGTTGCAAATTCCTGCGCAACTTCTATATTAGTACTTATGAGACCACTGGAAGTCTCCAGAGTGTAGTCAGTATTATGTCTTTTGTTCCTATTTGTTTCATTATTAATAATTTTCCAAACAGTCTTAATTTTATCATCAGCCGATTTTACTTTGTTGCTAATGTATAACGCTTTAGCTGCCTTACAAGCATTTTTAAATGTTTTAGAATAAATAGTAACATACTTATTAAAAGTGTCAGTGTTAATATAAGGCTTAAGGCCATACAGCTCAAAAAGTCTTTCCCTACTTTTCCTGATGCCTTTAGTTGCCCAGTCACTGAATAAAAACTTAGGGCAAATTGTTTTAGTTTTTTTCTTAAAAATATTCTGAAACTCAGTTTGCACAACTGAGAAGAATTCTTTATATAAAATATTACCATTATTCATACTAAGGTCCTGAACGGGTAACTTACTTATTAAAGTCTTTTTAAATTTATCTAAATTACCAGATGTTATTGGTCTTGACTGAATCTGTATTTTTTGCAAGGGTGTGTTGGACTCAAAAGCAACGGTTTGACCGCTGTGATCAGAGGGAAGATAATTTACAATAGCTTTATCTAAGTAGTCGCAGCTACAAAAAACATTATCGATACAAGTAGCAGTGGTCGTAGTTATTCGTGTTGGTTCTAAAAACACATTTGACAAATTGAAGGATTTAAAGAGACTTATAAATCTACTGCTACTTGAATTATTTTCTAAAATATTAATATTAAAGTCTCCGCAAATTATTATTGATTTATTACCCATTACAAGCTTAGTCAAAACATCCTCCATTATAGACTCAAATAAAGAGTAGTTATGATGATTCGGGGGTCTGTAAACGCACACTATGACATGCTTATCTAGCTCAACACAGGACAGTTCAATAATATGTTCAACTGATAGTGCAACAATGTCTCTGCGAGACTTAAATTTAATATTATTTTTTATTATAATTAGTGAACCACCACGCAGCATAGATTTCCGATTAAAACAACTGCCCACAGTAAAATTTTCATAATTAATTAACATTTCATAAGGTTTCAACCAATGTTCAGTAAAACAAATAATGTCAAACATTGTCTTTTCTAAAAACAATTCAATTTCTAATTGCTTGGAAGAAAAACCTTGAATATTTTGATGAAATAATTTCAAGGAATGTTGCTTAGCCCTTTTTTTTTAATTCTCTGCATGATTGCTAGAAGATACCTTGTTATTACTAAGTTGAACTATATTGATACTGGTACCTTCTGTTGTCTTACTTACTAGTTTAAACTACTTGAGCTTACCACCTTAACATTAGTATTATTACTAACCATGGTGCTAGTTATAGAACACTTCGACATACTAATTATGTCTGAGTTAATATTAAAAGCTAATAGCCATGCTATCTGACGTCTAAACCTAATGGGCAGATACGCTGTATCTCTAGTCGATTTCAATTTTTCAACGAAACTGTTGGTGTCAAAGAACATAAGCTTGTCACTATAGTGACTAGTTAATAAATGCATATGATTATTAAGCTTATGTATGTTATTATTTGTCCTATTTGATAGTGCTCAAAGTACGGAAAAGCGCATAATATTCTTTTTTGACAATTAATGTTCAATAGTTCAGTGACACTGTCAGTTATATCATCAATTTTAACCTTTGAGCTATTACCTACACATATAGTAATAATTGTATTAGGATCATATTCCTGTCTAGTAACTGAAGATATTATTTCTTTATATGAATGCCCAGGCGTGCAATAATTCAATACAGAATGACTCAGGTTGTTATTTAATAATCTACCTAACCCTCTCCCTAAACTATCTGAAAACAAAATAGGACAATAACAATCTTTATTAGAAACATTATTGCAACTGAGAAAACTGTTGTCTGACTGTGACTGTACAACAGAAGGTGAACCCTGTACAATATCTGTTGTTACATTTTTTTTTAGCATACACTCCCTAGCTCTTTCAGATTGGGACAGGACTTCTGTAGCATCAGGTTGAACAACCTCACAGCTTGGTTCCATTTGGAAGGTATCTGGAGAGGTGCTGAGAGGCAGTGGGTCTACTCTGTCTGCATTGGAGTTACACATATCTACTAACTCATTTGTGGCAAGGATATGTTCTTTTATTTGCTTTTGAGAATGCACATACTTTGTATAAAGCGCATGTAGTGACTCTTCAAGTACCTGAATTTCTGACTGAAGCCGTTGAGTGTCAACCCGATAAATGTTAGCACTGTCTTCTAACTTTATTTGGAAATTATCTAATTTGTTTATTAGAAACACACGTTCTCTCCTTAGTTTTATATTACTGGAATAGTGTTTCTGTTGTTTCTTATATTTATTACATTTATTAATAATTTTATTCAATTTGAAATATTTTTTTATTTTATTGTGACTCATTTTATAATTACTATTATTGTGTTTCATTATAGAATCTTCAGTAAGGTCAATTGTTATTAACGAATTTGTGTTACAGTTACTTTTCAACAATTCATTATATAAATGATTAGTTTCCATAACCTGAGTACATTCTTTATCCTTCTGTAATTTTGAATACCGTACATTTGCATGAATTAATTCCTCCTCTAAATCCCTAACTTTACATAAGGCCTCCTCGTATAGGTTGCTACAGCTGTTGAAACCATTTGTGACCACCCGTAGTTTATCCCGTTCATCAACAACATCCAGGAATTGCTGATGAAGGTCTACCAGCTCCCGCTTTAATTTGGTGTTTTTGTCAACAATTTTCTTAACTTCCTCTTCGGATTCCTCTCTCTCCAGTAATAATTGTTGACATTGGATGTTCGAGGCCTTTAGTTCTTGTAGGGCCGTTCTCAATTTGAGCTCCAAATCCTGAGCAGTCGCCTTACGGGTCATCACAGGCATGGTTTCAGGATTAGTACTGAAATTAGAATTGAAGAAACGGTGAGAACTAATTGAATAAACAAAATAGGAATGGTAGAAATGAAAGAACAGATGGAAAATCTAGTGCTTGAGGAGAAGAAATGAGGTAGGCTGTAATCACATTAATTAATTGCAAAGCTAAATTAATTCAAAATTGTCTTATAATGATTTTATTTTTCCCTGTATGTGGGTAGGGTCCTAATCTTGAAGTTGCAGATTTAAATCAAGACTACAATGCACATAAAGAGAAATACACGTTATTATTGTTATGGATTCTCATATACTATAAGATTAACACTATTTCGAACTTAAGTTTTGTCTTTTGTATGAGAACAAAGTGACAAGGACCAATTGCAAAGTACGAAATCTACCAGAAAAAATGATGCTAGGCCTCAAAAAGAGCGTGATAGAAAATATGAGACTCTTGAGTGTCAATATCAGGCGACGATAAAATAAAATAAAATAAAAATAAACAATACTCCCCGTTTGAATCTGCAGGTTGACATCAGCTGTTCCGTTATAGGTTACCGGTAACGGTGAATAACCAAAACAGGGTTTACTTTGTTACTTTGCAGGAAAAACAATAATCCTGGATTACTATGCACTTATTTACTTATACATGTATTATTACACCTTATTAAATACTTAATTAATAATTAAAACTAATTTTTAAATACGGATTAAAATTTTGACATGTCACTGGGGCAGTGTTGCCAGCCCCCTTCCATGTGTAAAATATGTATGGAGGTGTCTGTTCTTTTTCTTGATTATTGTAAAATGATATTTTTATTAATATGACGACTGTACAATATCGTACCAAGATGCGTTACTAAACTACGAATAAAACAAGACTGACGCTGTAATCGTGTGCAACGAAACCATAGCTCGTATTTAAATCGCACAACGCCATCTATGGAGCTATGGGACAACATTTGTGATTAGTATCTTAACAACGACTTTGTACGAAAATCTGGGAAAAAGTAGCTCACCCTACTTTCAACATCGAATCAACAATAGATTCCGCGATAAAACTGTACTAAACTATGGATAATCAGATAGCTTATTCCATAGCAATTTTAATGACATAGGGTTTGTCGAGCTGCAATGCGTATTTTGCGATTTCTCCGCGTTCACTAAAACTACGAAGTTTTAGTGAACGCGGAGAAATTGCACGATTTCGCCGTGCGCGCCCTGTCATTCCTCCGGCGTAGGCGAATTAGAGGTATTTACAATTGAGAGGATCGGATTTGGATTTGGTATCAGTGCCAAACCAAAATTTCAGCAAACAACAAATTCAAATCGATTTAAAATACAGTGCAATCTCTCCACTGTATTTAACACAGTTTTCGTTAAATCACATATTTAAATATGCTAATAAACGATATAAAGGATTTAGGACATAAAAAATGATAAACTGACGTTTTAAACATTATTTCTTGAGAACCTTTTGATCGATTTGAAATGGATCGATATATAACTGATTTTATATGGCAACACAATGCTTAAAAATCTTGTGTCAATTGTCCAAATGAGTGAGAGAGTGAGTGAGTGTGTGTGTGTGTGTGTGTGCGCGTGAGTGTTCTTTTTGTGAGTATTATAGCGACTACCTTGGTTTTTTATGATGAATTTCGATTCTTTCCATTCTTTCCTTCTTGACGACCCCGGCACTTCTATGGACCCCGAACCTTGTATTTACGATGAACCTGGCACATCTACGGACACCGAACCTCGCTCTAACGATAACCCCGGCTTAAATGTGGATAGGGATCCCGTGTTACCACACGGACCTTGGTTTTTTTTATGATGAATTTCGATTCTTTCCATTCTTTCCTTCTTGACGACCCCGGCACTTCTATGGACCCCGAACCTTGTATTTCCGATGAACCTGGCACACCTACGGACACCGAACCTCGCTCTAACGATAACCCCGGCTTGAATGTGGATAGGGATCCCGTGTTACCACACGGTGATCTGATTACGAATCAAGTGACAATGCAGCGATGTGTGAATTGTAGAAAAAAAAAGTTTTATTTCATACATAACCTTTTTTTAAATTAAATGTTAAATAAATATCTAAATGTACACCTTGATACAAAACTAAGTATATATCCTCATTCTTACTGATATGAGCTATTAAATCTATCACATATCATTAGTTGTTGTTGTTGTTGTTGTTGTTGTTGTTGTTGTTGTTGTTGTTGTTGTAGGGCTATATATATATAGGCTCTTCCTCTTCCTTGCTCTTCCTTATTTCAATATTGAATAATTGTTAAAAATAGTTAAGCTATTAACAATTTGGGAATTCATTTGCGCGATCCGTTTCAAATTTATTACGATTAATTTGGATCACTCATTCCGCACACGGGCAGTAGGAGTGCTCTTTGAATTCATCACTATACTGCCCTCATAAGCCAAAAAGCGTCATCTCAAAAAAGTGAGACTCGAGAAAATTCATGTTTTAGTTTTTTTGATTTCGCGTCAACTTAGTAAAGTAGTTTTAAAATTATTAATTTATAATATTAAATACTCATACCCATATTTCTTATTGATGTTTTTAAAAAATGGAAAAATATGTTTTTTTTACCTCATTTTTGAGATACCGCTATTGGGCTTCGAATAATATGTTTATTAATATGAGTTACCGCTTTTAGTTATAGTGTGTTCATAGAAATTTTCATACAAATGTTTTTCTATACATTTTTGCTAAAAATCCATGTAAAAGAAAATAAAACACGAAAAAAGTGCATTTGGAAATAATTTTAATAAACTTAAGATTAACATAATCAGAAAATTTTAAATTTTGAAAATCGGCATCTATGTTTTAAATCAGTCAGAAGTAGGGAGCTCCCTCCAGAAGGACAGTCTATTGCCTGGTATTATATTTTGAAGGGATTTCAAAATATTGTTTTTCTTGACTTGCGAAATTCCGTTAAGCATGGTTTTCTTCTTTGGAGGTGGAAGAACATTCGTTTTTAAAATCTTGTTTCCAATAATACTAGCAGTTATATATTCACTATCAAAGGATGTCTTGTAATAGAAATCGAAACTACCTCTCGTAGCTTCCACTTGCACTATATCGCAGATATAAGGACGTGGATTAAGGCGAGACAGTTTGTATTGCGTTGTGTAATCTTGCCATTCATAAAAGTCATTGTGGTCCATTTTTTTTGGAATCACATTTTTCCCAGCACTAATCACAGCGGTATAAAAATCTTCAAAGTCATAAATCTTATTCTTCATCCGCTTCATAGACAATTCAACTCTGTGATGAAATGAGTCGGCAGACATAAAAGTGTGGCCGGCTTCAAAAAACTTTATAACAATTTTGTCAGCATTGATTTCACCCGAGTTAACTATATAAATTAGAAAAGAAAAGAATGTCCAGTTTTTATTTTGCGCTGAACAGTTATCAACCCATATAATTATATTTTTGGCATCTCGGTGGAACAGTAAAAAATGGTAATATTGATTGATAGATTTGCATTTAAATATCGCTCTTATTGTTCATCACCTAGCGTTTATTTTTGTGCAACAAACTCTGCGAGTGCAGCGGCATCTCACATTTTGCGAACTATTTTCGCCTAATTTTACTAAGCGCAAGAGCCGTATCAATAGTTCGCTACGCATTCAACAGATACCGCCAATGTTCTTAGAAATTTTGGCCAGCAATTATAAGAACTTTTCTAAGCGATTCCACCGTAAGTAAATATACGGCCATTGTGTTTAAAAATAATGATATACCTCTCAGCTCCTTAGTAATATCGTAAAAATTTGAGATATGCAATATTTTCTTAGTAGGTTTTAGGTGGTTTCTGGTTGAGATAGCGCCATGTAACTTCATTTAACCTGTAGGGAATTTGTTAAGCTATCAGATGCAACAAAAATCAGAAATTTGTATTTTTTTGAGATACCGCTTTTTGGCTTATGAGGGCAGTATATAGGTACTGAATAAACTCGTATTATTTTTGTTGTGTAATATGACTAAACATGAGAGTGAATTGGAGTATGACAAAACGTATAAGCTGTAGGAAGAAATGAACATTTATTTTTCTCCAATATGCCGTCTGAGTGCTCCGTAATTCGACGTCTATCTACTTAAATATACTTCGTGGGCAGACTGAGATTGTATCCAAAATTGCTCATTGTTTTTAACTATACCTTGACATATCTTCTGCTTTTATAAGGGTCATACTTTAAGAAATATCATGGTTCGCTCATTCCTAAAGGAAAAGACTGAGTAGGGTATATGTGATTTTTTTATTTTGTGAGATTGTTTTGATCATGTATTCCTCATAAATTCTTATTTTTAAGATTTATTAATTTATGGGTTGGATTCATCAGACGCGACAACGCAACATTACATTATTACATCGTGTAGGGTGACGATATTTAAAAAACACAATAAAATACTTTCATCATTTCGGCCGAAAGACGTCCACTGCTGGAGATAGGCGTCCTCCAAAAGGTTAAAGGGGGGGTTTGCCATAATCGCCATCGCGGCGGATTGACGATCGCAGTATGGTTATTACAAAGGCACAGAGAACGCTGCTGCCCATTCTCTGGTAACACCCTTAATCGCCTCTTACGACACCCACGGAAAGACATGGATTTTTACATCATTTATTAAGCCAGCTTAATTGAATTTAGTATTCAATTAAGCTGGTCACCACCGGCGTTAAATCCTGCACAAATGGCAGCCCAAGTATGGCTCTTCTTTTAATAACTCAATTGTCCGTTTTTAAAAATAATATAACTATGTACTTCGCAATTATTAGAAAGAGAACCTTAAGCAAATTCAGTTTCTCAAGTGTCACAAGCATATAGCGCGTTTTCTGTAAAATAAAATACCACGCGAAGTACAGAATATCGAGGTCTATTGCGGTACCTACGTTTAACAAATATTTTCGTGTTTATTATAATTATAGGTGTAAACATATTTATTTCGTAGGTACTTCAGTTTTATTTATTAAAATTTAAGGCTCAGCACGCACTGTTAGAAGCGTGCGTTTTAGGAATAGCCGAAAACGCAAAACCGCTTACAACCGCTTGCGTTTGCTTAATTAATTTCAGTATCAACATAGATTTCTGGCGAGCAGCGTATGTTATTGCTTTGGTTTTCTAATCAAAAACTGCGTTCGCCCAATCGACACCGAATTAGAAACTGAATGCGGTTAACCGCTGTACGTGCGCTAACATACTTTTACCTACTATAATACAGTTTACTAAACGCGACCCAAATCTAGCAAGTTGCGTTTTTTAAATCAGTTACAGAAAATGACATTATAGTTCGGTAAATAATATCATAGAAAATATTTACAGCATCGTCAGCTGACATGTGGTTTAGAGCACAGGCCCAATTTATTTTACTCAAGTCCTGGTTAATTAATTCGTAGTCAGCTTTATGAAAATTATATTTAGACTAGCTGACCCGACAGACGTTGTCCTGTCCCTGTCTACCTACTTACCTGCGTATTTACCTACTCTACACCTACCCTATACCTACCCTACACCTACCCTACACCTACCCTACACCCACCCTACACCCACCCTACACCCACCCTACACCTACCCTACACCTACCCTACACCTACCCTACACCACACTATTTGACAGGATTGGACAACAAATGTTTGACATGTAATAAACAAATCAGCATCTATTGAAATGATTAAGTATTCATTACAAATATCGAGTTTTTTTTTTTAAGATGTTTTCTGCTATTCGGGACGGAAACAAATCCAACAAATCAAAAACCATGGCAATCGGTCCAGCCGTTCTCGAGTTATAAGTGTTGTAACAAACACGACTTTCTTTTATATATATATAGATATTTTCGCACGTCTAAACGTTAATTCAGATTTATAACAAAATGTAGTACAAAAAGGGGGGTGATAATTATCTATTGGTAGTAATATGGAAGATGGCGGATATACATGGCAATCATTATTAGTAATGATTAAATCTAGAATACGTCCTTTAACATTTTTCAAGTTATTAAATTGGAAAGCATTGAGAACTGACATCAAATTATCTAAATGCCTACAAATAGACGAGCTGGCATTACAGTATAGTGCTTCAGATGTGTCGTTTTCACTAGGTAACCACTCAATATTGGGTAGGTTATAGTCGCCATATAAATAAAATTTAGTGGAACCTAATTTATCTAGTGTACTTTGAAGGTTTTCGAAGTGAACCAGATAGGTTTCTTCAGAGGAATTTGGTGGAATGTATGTCGCACCTATGTGATATTTGTCATGACCATGACCGGGAATTTGTAGAAGTACGTGCTCAATATTGGGATTTGTACAATGCAGCACGCACACAGCATTCAGCTCTTTTCGAACAGCCACGAGAACTCCGCCACCTTCCTTTTTATTTGTAGCAGTGCGATTGCGATCGCATCTAAACACCACATAACGTTCGTCAATATATTCATGGTCTAATAAATGTGGAGTTAGCCAGGTTTCAATTAGAATAATTATATCATAACAGTGACTTAAAATATTAATGTATAAGGTATTGAGTTTCGTTCGTATTCCCCTACAGTTCTGATAATAGACTGTTAAGTTATTTAACACTTGAAAAATACTGATATAAAAATGTATATTCTAAATAAATAAGTATAAGCATTACTTCCGAAAAGTCTATGAAAACATCTTCTTGATTGCACTGAGATAAGAAATATAAAAGTAATGAATTGTGTAACAACAAATACTTTTTCACCCTTGAATGAGTAAAGGCCCAATACATGAAAACATACCTAATAACCTTATAATTATAATTATAATCTTTATACGTAAATTATAAGTTTCTGTGCTATTATATCCTAATCCTAACTAATATTATAAATGCGAAAGTAACTCTGTCTGTCTGTCTGTCTGTCTTTTCTTCACGCCTTAACTACTGAACCGATTTGTGTGAAATTTGGTACAGGGTAAGTGTGAACCCCAACAAAGGACATAGGCTACTTTTTATTCGACTTCGACTTCGTCTGCGTCCGCGATAACCGACATATACGCGGACGAAGTCGCGGGCAAAAGCTAGTAAAACATAAATAAAATTAAAAGCTTTAGAAATCAAATTACGGTAACTATGACATATCATTTTTATCAGACTGTTGATTAGGACTATTTTTACCGATGACAGAGGTAGTACCAGGCTTAATCTTTTTAATGTCTTCTGACGATCGTATTGCCAGCGCTGAAGAGGTATCAGTTTCACGGACGAGAATTGTAGCGTGCTTGACCCATACGTACTTAAAGTTATATTTTCTGGCTGTATATCGGGTTTCACGAAATAATTGTTTTTTTTTCAAAGTCAAATGTTCATGCATGTAGATACGTTGCGTGTTTCCCGAAAATCCCAGCTGATCAGACTTGATGCCTTTAGCCAATCGAAATGAACTTAGTAAATTATCCCTTAGTATGCGCGAGCTTAACTTTACAATAATATTTTTCGGTTTTTTATTATCCTGATGCGCGTGTGGGACGCGGTGTATGGCAATTATATCTTTCTGAGACAGTGAAAAACTTATCTTGGAACCGATATTCTCTAAAAGCGCAATCAGATTTTCATTACGCTTTTCGGGTACGTTGCATAATTCCAAATTACAACATCTCGCCTGTTGCTCCAACGAATCGATTTTAGATTCTAAAGCTGTCAGTGCATTGTTATATCATATATATCAGCTTGCATTGATTGTGCGCGAATAGAAGCAATTTCACATTTCAACTCTGCCTGATCGTCTGCAGTATGCTGTATTGAGGTACTTAATTGAGATATGTCCCCTATTGCAACTTTAAGGTTAGCGTCCAAATCAGATACTCGCTTCTCCAAGGTTGAATGGTCAGATCGGAGAGAATTCAGCTCGGTTTTAATCTCTGATGTCAATAGAGTTATGGCAGCAAGGTCAGATTGAATTTTAGTGACATTGACAGATATTGAATTTATGGCCCCATCCAGGTCACCTCGGAACAAATCAAGCTTTTTGTTTATTTCTATCGAAAGCGTATTAATGGCCTCAGTAATTTCGGATTCGGGTTGTTTCCGTTTCCTCTGCGTCACATTTTCAACGGCAACATTGGTGCCCGCACGATCCGTATCCGGGCATTGGCATTTAGTTGGTGAGCGTAGCATATTTTCAATATACAAGAAGGACAGATATTATATGAGTCAATAAATAGTAGTCAAGTAATTTGAGCCGAGTGGTTCACGTATCGTTGGTCTCGCGGTCAATGACTCGGACTGCGTTCGCTGTGCACGGCGAGTCGGGGAATCGAGCCTCGCCAAATAACGCAATGACTTTTTCTAAGTATGTTATAATTTGTAAATATTCTCACCTACTGACCGATGAGCGAGATGGCGCAATACAGGATTAATGATGGCGTCGATCGTTTATGGTCACTTCTACAAGATAATAAGAGAGGTACCGAGTTCTAATGCAAAAATGAAACTATTATAGAGAATTAAAATTAGGAAAAATTAAGTAAAATCGTAAATAAGAATTATATACGTGCACTCGCGACAAACTCCGCAATGCAATGTCCGTATAAAAGTGAACTCTTCCTGAACGGCTGGACCGATATTGATTAATTTTTTTTTTGTGAGTATTTCAGTGGATTCGAGAAAGGTACAGATTCACAATTGGACCCGGTAGGTGGTAAAGTGCTAGATCTAGCCCGAAAGGGGCTAAGGTGGCAACACTGTTTACTACCTGTTACCTGCCCAAGTAACCACAACCCAAACTCTATAGTCGCTGGTCGTTCTTACCTGTATAGGAGAGCACAGAAAAACTTTCAGCTTTTATCGCGTCGTCGTGGGCTCTTGCTCTATTATACTCGTGCTCTATTATACTCGTGCTTCGTTCTCGAGATTAGTAACCTGAAATAATAAATGTATTACTTATTTACACATGTAGTATCACCCAGGATTCACCACATATCACTGTATTTTGAGAGATAAGAGAGTACCTATCTTTTTTTTTTCTTGCGATGTTGACGTGCAAACTCCACTTGTCATTCACGTTACAGTGCTTCACCACTGCACACCTCTTTTCTCGTCGGTACGGACTAAAAGTTTTTTCTAGTGCTTTTTATTCTCTTAACAAAACAAAAACTCTGAAGAGGAATCGTGATCGAGTGTGTGATTTGACAGTGATTTGACATCGACAAATTAAGTAAGAAGTTTCATAAACTAGTGAAAAAATTCAAACGTGCCAAGCGACAAAGTTTTTTAATATCGCCTCTATCCCGTCCCGAAAGGACTCCATGCTATCGGCGCATAGCCATTAAGGTATGTTATTGTTATTGCTACAGATTACTGGTTTGTCAGATGCTGATATGTCAACGGTACTAACTGAGCTTAGTAAAATTTTGAGACACGCGATCGATTCCTTCCCATCAATTGTTTTCGGTGTTTCTAAGACCGCGCGGGACACTAAGAGTGAAGCCAAAAAAGTAAATATAAATTCAAAAGCGAATACAGATCTCTTGGCCGTGCAATATATAAATAAACAAAGGTTCGTTGATTTCACTCCGATCCAGATGACGCTATTACCCTCCTTCAAGAAAGGAATAGGGCCACTAGCACATTAGTTAAACACAGACACAAATTACCGTCATTCCGACCTCGCCGCCGAGGTCCCTCGCGACGACCCCGTAACGCCCCCCCCCCCCGACCCTTGCTAGCGCCAGCCCGCGTCGCTGAGCCCTTAGCTTTAAAATAGCCCCTAATTAATGGAGACCCGATCCAGCCTGTCCCTTTGCTGCCCTCTCTCAGTGGCGACCTAAGCCGAGGCTCGTACCCCACAGGGGGTGCCCTTAGCGTAGTCACTTAGTTTATAAGATTTTGCCCTGGCTGGAGGCCCTAAAAGTCACTTTTAAGGCACCACAGGATTGTCCGGTTAAGCAGTAACCAACCCTCAGGTTGAACTGCGAGATGCCATACAGTTGATTTCACTGGAATTTGACATACCTACCTACTTTTTATGCGAACTCCGAGCAACATGGCAGCCAAGGGTCCCGGCTCCAAGTAGCAAACATTTAGTGCTTTTCATCACATCCACGTTTATGTCCGGCACTAGGCGCCATTTCATTAGCTGTTTATATCGTTATATACTTACTATGATGCGTTCAATTCATTGGAATTGCAACATCTACCATTTGGTTAAGGAAAGACGTTCAATTCACTGGAATTGCAACCTTTCTCGTAGACTTGCTGCAGCGGAAAACTCAATAGACATCTTCTCTGACGATGACTGTAATAAGGCAAGCCTAGACTGACATGAGTTGTTCGGGCAGTCTCGTCGGATGAGACATCAGACTCGCGGGCGCTACACCCTACGCCGTCCCCCACGTCGCCGGCCGCAACCACGCGCGCCGTCACCGCTGGTGCCACAGCCAAACCCGCTGACGCATCCGCTTTCGCAGCCGCCGCCCCCACAAGCCATTGAGTCTTGCGTTCTTGCCCGGTCGCTGAGCCTTGTGCGATCGCTGCCACCGCCAGCGATGTAACTATTACCCCCGATGATGACATACTAGGTGATGATTCTACGCAAAATACCGAGTTTGGCAAAGATACTCACGACGGCTTAGCTAACCACTTAAAGCATTTTATTGGCAATGGACTGAACAAAGACGTGCGGAAGGAATTAGGGGAAAAACATTTGACCACAGCCAACTGCCCTAGAATAATCCCACCGATGCTCAATCCGGAAATAATGGCTGCCTTGCCCGAAGCAAGCGTGAAACGCGACAAGGGAATACAAAACAGGTAAAAACAGCTCGACAGACGAAGATGACAATTATTTTGTCGGAGAGGCCTTAGCTGAAACCTTGAAGACTGCCAAAGCTGTGACGAAATCTAGTGCGGATACAAAAATCGCTTACGATAAAAATAGGAAGACCAATCAACCTCATCCATCAACTTCGCGAGGTTTAAACCTTCGACTCGCAGGCAGTCGGGGTTGCAATGGAGGCGACTGCTTCCCGCCTGCTGGAGCATGGGTGCCGCCGCCAGCGAGGCCGTCGTCGCTGCCGTCGTACGCCAGCTGGTCGAGGATATCGCGTTATCAGCAACCGACCCGCCGCCCAGCAGTAAATGAGGTACAATACACTGGTCATTTAGCGTCATTTGCAAGACAATGGTCTCACCTAACACTAGACAAAACTGTTCTTTCATGGATTGAAGGTTATAATAGGATACAATTTTCTAAACAAGACTTACAAGAAATGATTTCTACAAAATTATTGATAGTCTCACAATTCTTGGCGTTATATCCGAATGCGCTCCGTGCGCCAATCAATTTATAACGAGAATTATTTTTCTTGTGCCTAATCCGAATGACAAGAATGTCATTCGGATAATAATCAAATACAAACTGACCATTTCAAGTTGGATTTACGCACAACAGTAAAATTAATGTAAAAAAATTGTTAATATGGCAACCTGTGATCTCAAAGATGCATATTTTTATTCAAGATCCATCCAGACTCTCCGGAGAGAAAAAAAATATATATAATAGAATAAACGCAATAATCCCACTGCAAACATGCTGTAAGCTGACATGTAAAAAGCAGATTACGGAGTTTCTTTCTTCCAAAAATTATAAAGATACCGAATCCCTTCTTACAATTATGAAGTAACCTATAAAATATACACACACACTCACATACACACACACATACGCGCAAGCGCACTCACACACACAAACACACTCATGCGCGCGCACTCACACTTTCTTGTATTGAACTTTTATTATTTTATTTTAGTTTGTACAAAATTTTGTTAAAAATTAACAGTCTAAGCAATTCTTTTGTCCTATTTTCGGGAAATGAGGGCTGATTGTCTTGACTGTCCGTGCACGAAATCGGTTGATTTTGAGCAATTTTGTTCATCGTTTGTGAGAAAAAGAAAAAGAATTTAAACTAAATTATTTATGATTTGGAAAGTCGAGTTCCTTGTTTTGCATGTGGCTAGAAGGATATTTTCAATTAAATTAAGGATTCATGGAAAATCACTAATATTCGCGACAAGTTTTACAAAATATGACGCGAGACGTTTGATCATTTTGTTACCAGAAACTTCTTATGATTGTAAACTCAAAAAAATATAAACAACACCATTGAATGGTCTACTTGCAGATAGCTGCACCACTTTTTTAATTTCTGCACAAAATATAGTAGAAAAAAAATGTTGAAGTAACGTAATTTTTTGGAAAGTTCTTGACCAATACGTATTTTTTTCTAATACTTAGAAACACTTTTTAGAAATTTTAAAAATTACATATTAAACTTAAGTTAACCATTTAATAGAATCTGAATTTTATTTCATTAATAAACAATAACTTTATTTCGTAAATAAAACTAGTGAGCTATATTATCGACTGCGCAAAACCGATCCCGTCAGTCGCTACCGGGTCTTCCCAGCGTGAGGACGTATCACTTTGCATCGCAGGCGAGCACGTTTTCTACGTAAACATATTCCAGAAATTGTACCCAGACTACCACATTTTGAAGGCGAGCACGTTTTCTACGTAAACATATTCCAGAAATTGTACCCAGACTACCACATTTTGATACATGTATAACATTAAAATTTGGCATTTGGTCTATATTTGTGCGAAATTGGTCATAATGAGAATCCAAGATGGTGGTTGCGAAAGTTTTAAAATTTTAATTTTATAAAGATATGAACAGTATGGAAACTAGGCCTATTTGTTGAAATAATTAACTACGCTCTTGACGCGTTTAGCGGTTAAGATTTGGCTGGTTATCTTTCAATCCTTCCGGCTGTAATTTTTTTTTAATTTATTTATCATGGGTGTCATTTTCGTAGTTTTCGAGGGTGCCAAAACCGATAGTAAAGTCAAAATCTGAATCCAAGATGGCGGCTGTAATTTTGTTTTAATTTATTTGTCATGGGTGTCATTTTCGTAGTTTTCGAGGGTGCTAAAGCCAATAGTGAGGTCAAAATGTAAATCCAAGATGCATTGACTCTTCATTATACATACGTTTTAAATTAATAAAATTATCTAAACACTACATAAATCTGATTAAACCATCAAATAATATTTGGCCACGCATTGGAACTATAAAAATAAAATATCAATATCATAATGCAACTAGATGTACAAAAGTGGTTGAGAAATATTTTATGACAGTTGTCAAAATAATGGAAATGAAAAATGAAAAAATATCAACGAAATAAATATAGAAGTATATCTTACAGTACCTACATATACATTATTGATGGAAATATACAAAATGAAAGTTAATACTGAAGAACCATAGAAGTAAGTACATATATATCGATGTGAAGAACAATGTTGACGCGAGCAGCGATACGACGAGCACGCCCACCATCTCCGGACCCGTCGCTCAGCTCCGCCTCGCCGCCGCCGGAACCCAGCCCTATAGTGAGTGCTGTGACACCGGCCTCGGCAGTTGCGTCGAGCTCGAGCGACGAATATTTCTCTCCACCGACGACGCCACCACCTGTACGTCGGCGGGGACGACGCCGGCCGCCGGACAGCTTGGGGCCTCGAGACCCTCCGGTCTCTGATAGGGTACCCGCTTCCGGTGGAAGTGTGCAGCGCATGAGATAGACACAGTCTCTTAATGAAAGTGTCATGCGCTCAAACTTTGGGGCTACGGAGGGGGGAAGTAACCTGACCGTGGTCGGATGCTCTCTCTGTTTCAGGTGCTTGAGCCAGCTGTCAACGTATCGGCACAGCGACTGTCGGATCAGGTGCGGGCCATCCAGCGTAATCATATGCTGGACGACGTTGTGCTTGATCGACTACGCCTTGAATCACGGAGTAGTCACGTCACGTCTGCTTTGCCACTAGTTGCGGTCGCGGTACAATAGCAAGATTTACCCAGTGCCTCACCGCGACCTGACGACGGTGGTGAAGAGGATAATGACGAGGCTATATCTGTGAGTACCCAGTACAATGATCATTTGAGGAGTGCTTTGGAGGATGCGTTCCGGGAGTATCGTTCTACACCGCCTGAACTAAGGCCGCGATTACCTCGTTTGCCCATGCACAAGAAAAATAGGGCACTGGTGTGTGCCTTAGATTCGCAGCTGTCAAATGGTTTTGATAGCAGCGAAGACCTCGCTGATACCCACTCGATTTTGTACTGCGTGGCTGTAGCAGCATGTCGTGTAGCTCATGTCAAATTTCCTAACAGTGACGGAGCTGCACGTCCAAAACCAGCTATACCAGCATCGAACGTCGTATTGGTGAGGCTAGAGCACTCATCGGCAAGCTTATCTGCTTCAGGGAGGGCAATACTCGCCCTAGAGTGATGCGCTTTGTGAGGCGGGCAATTTCGGGGACTGATATCAGTCCTCGAGATTATTTGTCCTGCATCACAGAGCGTATCGACTTCCTGAAGCAGAAGATCTGTGCATGGGCAAACCGTATCAGACGGTACAAGCGGCGAGTGGAGCGATACACTCAGAATCGCATATTCCAGAGTGATGAGAAGAGGGTGTATAGGACTTGGGAGCGACCGGACCAAGGTGTGACTGATGCTCACCTGCCGGATGATGATGCCATGTGTTCGTTTTGGCGCAGCATTTGGTCGGTGCCTGTTAGTCACACTGAGGGCGACTGGACTCGGGAGGTTGAGCGAACGTGTGATCCAATACCAAAAATGGGGGCAATAACCATCAGCCCCCAAGACGTAGCTTGTGCAGTTCGTCTGTTACCTAATTGGAAATCTCCAGGACCGGACGGGCTGCATAATTTCTGGATAAAATGGTTCCAGAGATCGAACGTTAGCTTGGCGGCCCAGTTCCAGTCAGCCTTAGAGTCAGGATCGTTGCCCCAATTCCTAACAACTGGAATCACCCACCTGCTCCATAAATCAGGTAGTACTACGGAACCCAAAAATTATAGGTCGATCACTTGTTTACCAACGGTCTATAAAGTTCTTACATCCATTTTGAGAGCTAAAATTAACGAACATATTGACAAAGATTCTATCATGTCTGCCTCTCAAAATGGATGTAGGAACGGGTCTCGTGGTACTAAGGAGCTACTCCTCATTGATATGGCCATTAATCAGCAGGTTCGTCGTTCCCGAAGGAATCTGTCGACATGTTGGTTAGACTATAAGAAGGCCTATGATTCTGTGCCACATACATGGCTCATGAGGGTGTTAGAGTTGTATAAAGTCGATACAATTCTGCGCACCTTCCTGATGTCATGTATGGGGCAATGGAGGACGGTCCTTCGCTATCCAGGATGTCGGCAAATCCGGGAGAATAGCGAACCGATAAGGATCGAGCGAGGTATATTTCAGGGCGGATAGTCCACTGTGGTTTTGTTTGGCCTTGAACCCTCTAAGCACGTTGCTGGAGGGTTCAAGTCTGGGCTATCGGTTAAGAAGAGGAGGTCAGGTTATATCTCACCTCTTTTACATGGATGATCTGAAACTCTTTGCCCCCAACAAATTGCGACTGATGGAGCTACTGAAAGTAACAGAAACTTTCAGTAGTGCCATCAGGATGGAATTTGGTGTGGACAAATGTGCAGTCATGCATGTGAAGCGAGGGGAGATTATGGAATCCGTGGGAACTCAACTCTCGGATTCCATACGCCTTAGATCCCTCTCCTCAACTGCAACCTACAAGTACTTGGGTATGTCGGAAGCGTTAGGCATCAATGCTGCCGACATGAAACAATCGTTGAAGGTGCGCGCCTTCAACGGATGGGTCATGCCGGTTTTGATGTACTCTTTCGGCATACTCAAGTGGACTCAGACGGACCTTGACGCCCTGGATAGGAGGGTCCGTACATTGCTGACCGCAAATCGGATGCATCACCCACGGTCATCGGTAATGAGACTGTATGTCCCACGGAAGTGCGGAGGCCGAGGCTTTCTTAATGCTAAATCCCTGCACAACCGTGAGGTATGCAGTCTCAGGGAGTACTTCCTTAAAACCGACGTGGGTATGCACCGAGATGTGGTCTCAGTGGACAAGGGCCTCACCCCGCATTCCTTAGCGAACGAGAACTGGCGCAAACCTGTAGTACTCGATACTAATGACCGCAAGGAGGAATTGCAAAGCAAGGAGCTTCACGGGCGCTTCTACCGGGCCCTACATGGGCCTGATGTAGATTTCTTGGCGTCCGTATCCTGGCTGTGTTTTGGTGACCTGTTTGGGGAAACCGAAGGTTTTGTCTGTGCGATTATGGATGAAGTTATGATGACGAACAACTACCGGAAGTATATTGTGAAGGACGGCACGGTTGACATTTGTCGGGCATGCCACCGGCCGGGTGAATCAATCCGACACATTATCTCTGGGTGCTCTCGTCTAGCTAACGGAGACTACTTGCATAGACACAACCTTGTAGCTAGGATTATCCACCAGCAACTTGCTCTAAAGTACAGGCTTGTGGAGTCGGAAGTACTGTACTACAGGTATGTGCCCGACCCAGTTCTCGAAAATGGCAATATCACGTTGTATTGGGATCGATCTATCGTCACTGACAGGACTATTGTTGCCAATAAGCCTGATATAGTGGTGATAGATCGATTAGAGCGTCGCGCAATGATTGTTGATATAGCGGTTCCGCATGACGAGAACCTCGTGAAAACCGAGAAAGATAAACAAATTAAGTATCTTGACTTGGCTCGCGAGGTTGTCGACATGTGGGATGTGAATACAGCAGTCATTGTGCCGATAGTCGTTACGGCCAATGGACTCATTTCCGAGAGCCTCGACCAACACCTAAGGAGGCTCTCGTTAGGCAGCTGGATCAAGGGGTTGATACAGAAAACGGTACCTACTCCTGGACACGGCGCGTATAGTCAGGAGATTCCTCTCTCAGGAGCCCTGACCACCGGTAGCTTGGACCCTGTTCCCGATACCGGTGGGCTACTATTTTTTATATTTTTAAATGTTTTTTTTTTTATATGAATATTTATAAATGTAATTTAATATGTATATAAAATAAATGAATGTGAATAATAATAATAATAATTAGTCTGTTTGTTAATATCTGTTTGTCCAGCCGTGGAATACGGCAACGTTATAATTCTGGTCTGGCGGCCGTGTGGCCGGTGGTCGTTGTCAGAGCAAAAACAACATATTAATTACCTAGAATTTTTGGCTACCTTTTTTGCACTTCAAAAATTCCAAAGAATTTTCACGATTGCCAAATACTTCTTCGCGTTAATAACTCGACTGCTATTAGTTATATCAATCGGATGGGTGGAATTTAATATCCACACCTAACCAAGGAGCAAAGAATGTATGGCAAGGGCGCGAGTCCCAAAAAAAAAAGAAATTGTATGCTTATTACATTAGATCTGCAGACAATACCATATCAGATAAAGAATCAAGACCCAAACCATCCAGATATAGAATGGTCCTTAACGGAAAATATGTTTTCCTATACACTTGAAACACACACACACACACACACACACACACACACACGCACACACACACACACGCACACACACACACGCACACACACACACGCACACACACGGCAGGCACACCATGCCTTGATTTATGATATGATATGATTTATTTATTCGATGTATAAAATACATTGCTTGACATAGAGATCTAGACGCTTTCGCAATAAACGCCTTCACAATCTATAGTCTAAGATCTGTTTCTATGCGATTCTGCCTTTTACAGACTAAAAACTTGAAACATAATATGTATAAATATTATGATAGATCAAGCAAAAGGCATCGTAATAGTACCTTTATGGCCTACGCAGGTTTCCCTTATTATTAATTAATATTGGAATTAATTACTTGTAAATCATAGAGTTACAATATATTTTTTTTGATCATTCCAGCAAGGTAAGATAGTTTTTGAAAGTTGCCGACATTCAAAAACCATCTTACAATGGCTGCAGCAATTTTACAAGGGGTGCCTTATCACGAAGAAGCGTCAAAGTCGTCAGAACATAATATTGCTCGCCTCCGTAGCCGACATGTCTATCAGGCAATATGATGTTTGTTAATAAAAATGTTTCTGTGTTCAGAATTTCCTTGATTTATATGCCACATCGATTACGGTACCGATGTACTGAGGTTTTTAACAATGTTTTTTGATGCCGGTTCTAAATACAGTAGTTTGAATAGTTTAAGAGCAGCCGCCCTATCCTTGATATTGGGACTTAATGTCTCCAAAGATGAAACAAAAATAAGGTTTTTTAAAGGTGTGTTCCGTTAACGTCCACCCATGCATAAATACAATGTAACGTGGGATACTTCCACATGCGTTGTATCTCACTTAGCTGCTTGTTATTCAATACATTAGGAAGTACTAGATCAACCTGGCAAAAAAATTATAACCTTACTAGCTCTTGTTGGGACCCATAGGGCCCAGACCTTTTTGAAAATCAATCTAAAGAACATTCCCAACAACAAACAACAAAAATAAAAAAATAGAAAAGGGACCAATCAACCTCTCTTGGTATCGCCTAAAAAAAAAAAAGAAATACCTATGTCCGGTACAGACATTACATTGTTATAACTTCATCGTTAGGTACGTAAAACTGATATAGCTAGGCGTAAATATTGACCTGATCAGAATAACCGCTGGCTGGAGTAACAATTTAGATAAGTTTTTAAAATTTTATCAGATAAATATATCTAAATATAACCCATCTGAATCACTACGTAATTGATTTAAAACTAATAAAATATAGAATTTAATTAAATGAATTACATTTCCGTATTATGTATATGTCCGTACTATATTAAGAACATTAAATACTAGTTTATTTATAATTTTACATATTAACACACAATATGATTTTGATATGTGATCAAACATAATATTGGCGTTGATATTTTCAGAAATATGCCTCTCAAAGTCTACATGTGTAAATAAGTAATACATTTATTATTTCAGGTTACTAATCTCGAGAACGAAGCACGAGTATTATTGATGATTAAACGAACTTACTTGTACGTGAAGTTCGATCATAATTATACGAAGTGCTTCGTTCGAAGAGATTAGTAACTCCCTCCCGCCCAACCCAAATCATTCCAAAAATATCAACGATAGACGTTAGTTACAGATACTCTAAACTAAATGACAAGTGGAGTTTAAGGGCACGTCAAAATCGCAAGAAAAAAGAAAATAAAAATACTCTCATAGCTCTCAAAATACAGTGCTATGTGGTGAATCCTGGGTGATACTACATGTGTAAATAAGTAATACATTTATTATTTCAGGTTACTAATCTCTTCGAACGAAGCACTTAGTATAATTATGATCGAATTTCACGTACAAGTAAGTTCGTTTAATCATCAATTATATCTTGTTCGTCGTACACGGTACTACCTAACGGTACTTTAGTTTAATAGTAAGTTAATTTTTTTTTGTAGGATTGATCCTCGATTTTATAGTATAATACCTACTTCAAAAGTTATGTGAACATAAAGGTGGCTCCTCCTCCTCTGAGTTGAGGAGCCACGTCAAAACTAGGAATATCATGGATTAATATTTTTCTTTATTTGGTATTGTATTTTTAGCGCTTGAGAGTAATTAGTAAACAAAATCAGAGCTCGGTTGTGTTCAAATTAAAAAAGTTACCATATATTATATTTTATGTGGCTCCTCAGACCATACAAACGACTCGTCATTTTTTAAAGAACTAGTACTTCAATGAATGCGTAATTTCTGCGTCATTTAGTACCTACTAATTATATTCGATTTGTAGGACAAGACTCAGTAATTAAGTAAATAAGTAATAATAAATGTTTGTGTTATTTAAGTAAATTGGGAAATTTGGCACATTTTAACTGGCTTTTCAATTATGGTGCTCCGGTAGATACTCTTGCCTCTAATTTACTTGTTTATTTATTTACATTTGGAACAAATATCATCGTATTTTGTATACATTTATACTAATTGTGAGTATCGATACTGCCATAAAAAAGTAAATATCTATAAAGTTATACGCTATTCTTTACTTTCCGAAAAAATATTTTGAAGGGTGACCATGAATTAATTTTTATTTATTTTTGTTCCCGTTTCGTGCCTTTTAAAAGCACATCGATGTTCCCAAGCAATAAGTCGGCAATCGAAAAATCCTTTTACAGGTGAAAAGTTTTTGTCTAATATCTCTTCAGCTAGTAATTATGCTATTTTTTTGTGAAATATTACAGAAATAGTATTAGTACAATGGTATTTAATATATTCCGTATCGTTATATTATGAACTTCTACAGTGTTATTTTTTATAGTAGGGATGATGCATAATGTGTTATTACGATGTTATTGTGGTAATATTAAATAATTGTAGAAACAGTATTGATACATACAATTATTATTATTGGGAAATTTAGATTATCAGTGTTATTTGTTATCACCCAGTGCCATTTTTTTTGTCTGAAGTTTTTAAATATAATGTTTGAAAGTTTAAACGAAAAAGACACTGTCCGATTACTTTTTTTTTGTTAGCCTATTCTGTCTCACTCCTGGGCAAAGGCCTCCCTCTATGTTTTCCATCTTTCCCGATCCTGGGCTTCATTAGGCCACTATGAATGTCACGACCCAAAGAAGGATGAAAAAAAATTATTGAATTTTTTGATTGATGTTTTTTTTTATTTGATTGATTGATTTTGAATTGATTTGATTGATTAATTAAATTAATTTTGAAATTATCATTTTGTGTAATCAATATCATTGCAAATCGGCAAGCTATCGATAGTCGACTATTGGTCAGCAACACTACAGGCGACCAGCATCCGAACGCAGAGAGTCGTCAAAACGCGATGCAGCATCGGTGCAGTCGCTAAAACGCGCGATTCCGATACCGCTACCGAACGCAGAGATTCGCCAAAACGCGATGCAGCATCGATACAGTCGCATAATCGTCGATCGCGGATGCTAAAAGTAGCTAGTCTGCTTAGGCCCTTAGACAACACATGACAGTCGAGACTGAAGTCTGCTTGAAACTGCTTGAGATTAAAACAGTTAAAATAGTTAAAACATTATGGCGAATTTAAAAATTTGTTGAACCTGAGATAAAAATGATATGGTCAGTAAAGTGGATCACTCAAACCGCGCGCTTTGAGAAAACGTCATAATATATATCTCAGACCATATAGCCTTTGCTCTTCTTATTTCAATATTGAATAGTTGTTAAATTAACAATTTGGGAATTTACTTGCGCGACCCGTTCCAAGTTTATTACGATTAATTTGGATCACTCAACTCACTCACTCACTCAACACATACGCACGGGCAGTATGAGTGTTGCTTGAATTCGTTACTATATGATTGGCGCACATTTTGTCATGGGAGCATGTGGTAGTTTGGTTTTGGATAGCATACAATTGGCGGTAGAAATTCGTGGCTAGGTCTTTGATGTTCTGTCTTATAGTAGTGGTTTTCGACTTTTTCTTAAGCTTCGGTATCCATTCTTTGCCCGTTTCTCGTAATTCCTTTAAGGCCTTTTTCACGCCGCCTGTTTTTTGGATGTGGTGCTCGAGCATTTTTAGTCTCTTGACTTTGCGGTCTCTTCGTATGCTTTCTCTTATTTGTTTACTTAAATCTGCAATAAGCTTTCTGTTTTCTTTTTTGTTTAGGTTGGTTATATACTTTTTCCTTTCTTCGATTAGTTGCAGGGTATGGGCGCTTAGTTGGTACTTGTTATTTTTGTGGGTGATGTTGATATTGTCGGGGATACATTTTAATTCTTTCTACAGTATGTCATACTTCTGTGTTATTTCCATTTCACGATTTGTAATCAGTTTGTTGATTTCGTCGAAAGCCTTACACTTTTTTTGGTTCGTTTGTTTTGTCTGTGTGTTTATGAAGTTCCTAGGTGTTTTTGCTTGGGATTTTCTGAGAGAGCATCGCACCATGCGATGATCCGTACTAAAGTTGAGATTGCTTATAATCTTTGCATCAGTGAAAGCTCTAGGGAAAGCTCCCCATCTGGGCAAATCCAGGTCCACTTGTTTTTTTAGATTGTGCTCCATTAAGAATTCCACCAGCTTTTGACCATTGCGACTACGTGACCCATTGCCAAACTTGCCAAGTATTTGCTAGTTATTGTTTTGTCTTGCCCCAATTTGCGCGTTAAAATCACCCATCAAGACTATATGTTTGTCTGCATTGTTTTTTAAAGCTAGTGACATTTCGTCGTAGAACGCTTCAAGTATTGGCAACTCAGCTCTTTCCGTTGGTGCATACGCCTGTATGATAGACCATGTTTTCTTAAATCCTGGTAGTTGTATGTTCAGTATAGCTAATCTATCAGATATGCCTATCAGTTCTTGTATATATTTCTTCAATGTCCGTTTTATTAAAAATCCTACACCTCTTTGACCTGCAATCTGTCCTTTGTGGTACAGTATGTAGCTGCCATGTTCTTCTATTTTTTCGCCCAGTCTTCGTACTTCGCATATGCCTAGTATATCATAATTTAATTTTTCTAGTGATTTTTCCAGTTCTAATAAGCTTTCATGGGTTGCAAGAGTTCTTGTATTTAGTGTCGCAATATACAGTGTGTTGCGTCTTTCGTTCGGAGGGTGGTGGTCTATATCTCCCGCGGGGACCAGCCGTGGTGGGAGATCATGAGAGGGGCGTGTTAGTAATTGCTATTCGTTGTATACTTCTTTATTATGTGGTTTTTCGTGCGAGTTATTTTCCTGATTGTATAACAACTTTGGCTTTTGTATCAAAAAGTTCTTCATATCGGCTGTTTTGTTTTTCTTCAATGGTTGTTTCCTGTTGCATGCAATATTTGGCCTGCCATTTTCTGTTGATTCCGGAGACTCCGAAAAATTCCTTTTGTTTGCTTGGCTAAGAATAGTATTATTTGCATTGTCATCCTTTACTATAAGTCTATCGTACTTAATGAATGCCTTTTTTCCCAATGCTTTTTCTTGTTTTAATTGAGCCTGTAATTCTTTGCGTTTATTGAGTACTTCCAGTGGGTAGTCTTGTTTGACATAATAAGGTGTATTTTTAAGGCATTTGCTGTTCTTCTGTATATTTAGTTTTAATCCCAATGTCGCAAATGTTATAATAACGGGCCTGACTTTGTCACTCTTTTTACCTAGTCTTCTAAGCGATTCGATATAGGTGTTTTCGTATTGGAAGTTGAAGTTGGTATTAATTATATCAACAATGTTTTTCTCAAGTTCGTGGTATGATTTTTCCCGCTCTTGAACTCCAAACATAATTAAATTTTTTCGCCTTAGATGTCTGTCAAATTCTTTGATAGCAATACTTTGTTTTTCGATTTTTTCCTCTAACATTTCATTTTTTACTTCCAAGTTTTTAAATTTTTCGTTTATGTTGTTATTTACAGTGCTCTTTATGTCTTCCTTCATTTCCAGCATTTCCGATTTTTGTTGTTTGATTTCTTGCTGCATATCTAGCAGCAATTTCTTTATTTCATCCATTTTAAGAAGTTTTTAATGGTGTGATTATATTAGTAAAACAGTGTACACAGCGCTCTCTTTAGATTTTCTGACGAAACGTTATCGATGTTAAACTGAGTTTGTCACTTTGTTTGTCACTTTGTCACTCTCAGGTTCGCTGCAGTTCGCAACGTTATTGTGCTAGAGGTAACGACAGAATTCGCTAGATGGCGCAAGTTCCCCTTAAATCAGCAGCTCTTGCACTGAGTCACTATCCTTCGCTTTTTGAGGTTATGAATTATTCGTTTACACTTGCACTAATGATTTTGGCCGAAATATATTCTCCACAGCTTTATTCACAGTTCTCACACTTTATAAGGGCTCTCTTGAATGTCCAATGTTCAATTGTTTAAAAAGTTTCACAGAACACGGTTGGCAAATGTTTTTCAATTTAGCAATGGTTTTACACTGCATTTGGGTTACTGCTTGGTGTTTTTTATAAAGTTTGGCTTAAGTACACTCAAATTACTATGTAGAAACACTATTTATAATTTTAGAATCACTTTATTTGCGGAGCCGATGTACACAGTGGCACTGTGGCGCCCCCTCCGAGTAAGTATATAAGGGTAATGCCAAAGAACAAAAGATGTCTTCGACTCGAAAAGATAAGAGGCTTCTAATTATAAAGTTGGAGGTTGAAATGGTGCCTACTAAAAATTCTTAGCTTATTCTTAAAATTCACTAACCTGATGGATCAATACAAGGGGCGCTACCAAGTGACAAACATCTTGGGACACAAAAGATATAAAGTGGCAGACATGAGCTGAAAGGTTTTCAAAAATATATGATGGATGGCCGGAGGTTGCCACACATGTTTTGGCCACTTCCAGTAATTATCAAGCATTCGACGCACTGTCACTTTACCAATGTGCATCTGGATTGAGGACCCAATTTTTTGAACCCTTGCGAAACGGAATGAAACAGGAAAATTAGTAAAACATAGTAAAAACCTCAAACAAAGGGCCTTGTATTTCTTAAAAGTGAATTAAAACTTTGATTAAATAACTTGGGCCCTCAATCTAGACGCGTGCATCAAGTTGGCGTAGCCTAAATCTATAATATCGTAATATCTCCGGGTTAATAATTTTTTATTAAGAATTTAGTTAGGAAACACCTACCGAAACCTACCAACCCACCCACCAACCCACCTACCAACCCACCCACCAACACACCTACCAACTCACCTACCAACTCACCCACCCAAACCCTCGTACCGAACCCTCCTTCCGAACCCACCTACCGAACCCCCACCCACCTATCGACCCACCCACTTCTACCGATATAATAATTATGTTTTTTTTTTCAGTTTTCGTTATCGGCGTGACATTTTTTTATTGGACACAATTAAATTTAAAACTTCACGGCATACTGAAGGAACCATCTCCGGTGGGCACCTTACAGGCCATCGGGATGCTAGTATTTAGCATGTCTTGCGCAGGAGTTGTCATCCCCATCGAGAACAACATGGCAGAACCGCAAAAGTTTACCAGGACCTTCTTTATTGGTAATTTAACATACAGCATAGCAGTTTTAATTTGTATCTGCTTATGAATCTGGTACACTAGCCCGAAAGACAGTTGTGTGAATGGACACTTCACTTTGTCAAAAGTCCCCATCACGAGAAGCTAAAAATTTTAATGTTGAAAATAAATTCTCAAATAATTCCAAATTCAATCAACTCAAAGTAACATACCTAATTTGAAACTAACAAGCAATTTCACTTGGTCTGGTTATATTTTAGCGATATAAAGCACTGTCGTCTGATGGTATCTGGTATTGGAACTGGTCTGACTCATAGAATTTAAACATTTAGTGAAAGGATAGATAGCACGGTAGACAGTCTTGTTATCCATGTAACTGATTCAGAAACAAAATGCTCGGATTCGTCTGACGACAGTAATTAAATGTGCGTATTGACATAATTATATCCCTAAATAAAAATAAAAATCATTACAAACCTAATTTTTATTTGATCCAAAGACTGCGATCCCCTGAATGTGTGTTTACAAAATTTATTGCTTCTCGTGACGGGGATTTTAGATGATATTTGATATTAATTAGGGCAAGTCTGGGTTTGGATAAAGTTAAAAATATACGGTCTCACATGATTCTATATCACGAAGAATAATGTTCACCGAACATCCGATCCGATCATCATCCAATGATGATGATCTCCGAGGGCGGAGAGGATGAAAATAAATTCTATACAAACTTGAACCAACCACCATGAAAACGTGTACGTTACCACAGCAAGAAAGTGTCTCCTAAAGTGATATGAGTGGAACGTATAATTAGGGCGTATACGGCTGTGGAGGTGCGCCAAATAAAAAAATAGTGCGCTGTGTCATTTTCAAAAACAAACGGAAAAAAAATATTTCTGCAGCAGGAAAATTATAAACAAATGATCGGAGAGAAAAATTTTGTTTAAATGTTGTGCATGGGCACAGATAGGATAGCTTATAATATGTGTGCTTTAATGTGCGCCAAAAATATAATTACCTAATGACTCTTCAGGTGTTCGAGATATTGCATTTCTTGCTAGAGTAATGTTTTGCAGAATCGTGTATAATCTCTAAAACGATTGTATGTGCGCCTGTAGAATAAACATATAGGAGTAGCTCTTAATTTTTGCGTATTTGTGACAGGATTAGATTTAAGAAAATATTTTCAATTT
The DNA here is from genome assembly GCA_947361185.1 of Charanyca ferruginea. Lineage (NCBI taxonomy): Eukaryota > Metazoa > Arthropoda > Insecta > Lepidoptera > Noctuidae > Charanyca > Charanyca ferruginea. The sequence continues at coordinate 9,739,712 of OX376082.1, read as the reverse complement.
TCAAGTATTCACGCTTTTTTGAAAACCTGAAAAAATATCTCAGCGCTTAAAACAAGATGACGTATAAGCTCGCTGAAAACTGTTTTCGGTCCTTGACGCTTGTAATGACCATAAAAAGTTTTAAAAGTGTACATGCATGCGTTATTGAATAATATTGCTAAATGTCAAGTAATACAGTACATAAAAACTATGTTAGTAAAAAAAGTAATATTTCAATTCATATATTTTCGCACTCATCTGAAACACTGGGTACATGCATAATATATGTACATGCACCCAATGCGCCATAATGGCGACACATGGTTTATCACTAATTAGGCACCTTCAGAATGTCGTTGACGATCCTCTTTCGCAGTATGGTATTGAAACCATTTGTATGTGTTTCGGCAAACATTCCTGACGCACTGCAAAAAGCGACGGATTCATTTCAATGGCATTCTTTATTGGACGTATTAAACCTAAGCTGTTGTCTCGTACAGTCGCGTTCAAACGTTTTATGGCTATAGTATGACCTAAAGAATCATGGCAGGAAATGTACAAAAAAATTAAGATGTTTAGAGAAGTTGAAATTTTTATTTTTATATTCTTGGGTACCTAAAGAGTATCTTCAGGCATTTACAATATTTTTAAAACCCCGCAAATAAAAGTGAATAGTTTAACGAAAAGCTCATTATTTCAAAACGAAACGGCGACTGACAGAACAGTGACACTGACAGCCGCCGTTTCGCAGTTCTTACTCTGAAATTGCATCGTTTTATGCTAAATAATATCACAAATAATGATTATTACCCATAGTACAGGGTCTCCCTAGTTTGGGGTCAGATGGCCGTGTGTGAAAATGTCCCCACATATTATATTTTATTGTTATTATTTTTTTCCACACACTTGTCACATCACTTTTCTTCCAATTTGATAGTTCCGTTAACGTCGATTGTCACTTGCTATTTTTTTTTAATACAAAATGGGCATCGAGGTCAAACGAAAAAGTGTTATTTTCATTTCGTAATATTTTAATTATGCGGGGGTTTAAAAATTTGGTAAGTAAGTATATCAATCTACTCCTGGTAATGTATTCTTCACATTGGAAAATGGTCTTGTACTTCGTAGCACGACCATGAACGCATTCATTATTACTTTAGATGGTAATAAAATTCTTTTAATTTCTACTATTTTATACCACAAATTAGAAATTGTATACCTCTCTATTATTGTTCGAGCTCTCAAGTTATAGAAAAGGTCCTATGTACTAATTAGCATGTCATTTTCATTCACTTGCCTTCCATTGTTCAATCGACAATACACAAGTTTGACAAGAAGTAGTTTTTTGAAGCTTCCTTGAAGAATCCCTTAAATTTCGAAACAATTATCGTAGATATACTGGTCGTGCTGGCAAGACCACGCTAAAATTCCAGCTGTCGTAGAAGTTGATGAAACAGGAGCATTCCTAAACATTTGTACTATTATGTAAGTATTCCTATTTCATTACTGGTAAATTGTCGTACATTTTTAGAAAAGAAAAAAAACAATTTCTGCCTATTGGCCAGTATATGATTTGTATGTTTGACACTAGATGGCGATAAATGCAAAAACACGACCAGTTTATCTGCGATAATTGAGAGGTATAAAACTTCTAATTATTGGTATAAATTAGAAGAATTTTATTACCATTTAAAGTTACTATGAATGCGTTCATGGTCGTGCTACGAAGTACAACACGGAAAATTAACCCTCTAAATTATTATATTTTTTTTTTTCATACAAATGAATGTATGGATCTCGCCATTATTCTTTGTATGTCCGTAAGGATTGAGGAGCCACTTCGCCTATCTTAATGAAATTAATATCTTATTTAGTATTAAGTTTAATAATTTTGTAGGGTCGATCCTCGATTTTGTAGTAAGTATAACTAATACTTCAAAACTTATATGAACATAAAGGTGGCTTCTCCATCGAAGTGTTGGATTGAGGAGTCACGTCAGAACTAAGAACATCATGGATTAATATTTATCATTATTTTGGTATGAGGAAATTTGGAACAAAAATCATCTTATTTTGTATAAAATTTATTTATTTATTTGTACCAGCATAAACTATCACTATAGGGTTTACCCTAATGCGACAGTTAAGAGCTTAGGGCGGGTTGCTTCAACTATACATTACTGACCGGTAATAGTAAAAAATGACGCTAACTATCGTCAAATAAAAAAAAATGGTTGTTTCACAAAATCGTCTAAAAGTTACTATTACCATAACCAACCAGTCAACGTAATTTTGTGTTGTCAAACAGCTACTTCAAACACAAAATATTATGGAATCTCCTTTTGAATAACTTTAACTGACGGAATTTTATGCCATGAAACATCCCGTTACATTCAACGTACGTAAGTACGTTAAACATCTCATGTCATAGTTACTTTTTAACCGTCCGTATGTAACGTTAACCGACTGTTTGAAACAACCCCCGCCCTTAGACTAACTAATTAAACTATACCTACACTTAAAATAACAACAATTCGAAAAAAAAAACCATTACTGTATTAAATGATTATACCATTATTACACCAGAGGGCTAATTCACGTAATTTTATGACGCGCCGATGAAGTTGTAGTGTAGTTGAAGTTAAGTTCAAGTTTGAGTGGTAAACGGTATTCTTGTAATCTTTAAACTGCGCGTAAGCTGCGCGTGAACTGCACGTCAACTGTACGACAACCAAACTCTACCAAACTTACTTACGGTGTACCCACATGAGAAAAAATATCGATTGATTGATTACATTTCAATGAATATGACGTTATTATAATATTAAAATAATACCCTTGTTCAGATTTTAGTGCTTTGAACTGTCATTTTGAGACGTCTAACGAATAGTAGAATACCGATCATAATGCGTTCCGAAGCACGCACCAAAGACGCGCAACAGTAGAATGCCGTTATTGCGCTCGCGTGACGCGAACTTGACGCGGGCGTGTCTGACAGCGGTAGAGAATACGAAAAGCGTTGTTTTGATCGAAACTTAACTGCAACTGCACTGCACCAGCACTTTTTTAGTTATGTGAATTAGCCCACAGAACTTGGTATAACATAACATAATAACTACTACTACTATTAAATAGTTACTTACATGAACATGGTCCATATCTAATTTTATAGTTTACTTATTGACACATTTATTATAATATACATATAATATTTAAATAATAATATTTTGCTTGTAGCACAAAATAAATACCAATAGGTATCCTTGCGAATTCACTCATTAACTACATGTAAACACCTCAATCTGAGTTTGGAGGTCGTTGATGGTACGGAAAGCTCTGGTAAGGGGTGCCTTGGCGAGTAGGTTCGGTCCTGGCTGTAGGTACTAGTAGCAGTGGCGGGCGGCGCCGCCTCCACACGGAGCGGTCCAGCACACACAGACTCAAGCGCTGCGATACTCCCGGGTTACTCTCCACTCCACGCAGCATCTTCACCAAGTAGGCCACCAGCGTAAACTCCCGTCTTACATGCAGTTGATTATAGCCAACCATGCCCAGGACAAACAGAGTGGGATACATCAGTGGGTAAAACGGATATACCCCATATAACTTCCTGTACAAATGACGCGTGAATTTGTTCTGAACGCGCTCCAACATTACAGAGTACCTACTTAGTTTCATGTGGAGGCCATATGACCGCACTATGTTCCAGATGACTCCTGACTAGTGCGTCATACAGGACCCTCACTGCTGCGATGTTTGTGAAGCTTTGTGTCTGTCTCAGAACAAATCCTAAGTTTCTATACGCCTTCTTACAGATCTTGGTTACATGCTCACGGAATGATAGATCGGGAGTCATGCAAAAACCCAAGTCTCGCACCTCCGTGACTCGTTGCATTGGTGCCGCGTCCATCACGTACTCATAGAGCAGAGACACAACGAGCACTTGGTTACGTTGAAGTACAGTTTGTTTTCACGACTCCATTGTACCTACTACTCGATCTAAACGCTAAAACAAGAAGTTTTCGTCACGAATCGAATACATGCTCTTAATTGCATCTATAGATAGCTTCGTTGTTACATAATACAATCGATAGCATAACTATTTGGCACCACAGGTGTTTCCAAGTCAGAAACTGAATTCTTTGTATACTACAGCCTATAGCTCCGATATATCACGGATTAGGATATTGCAACTAGGGTACGTTTATTTATATAGTTGTAGGGAATTATTGTGCATACAATTTGACCGTATCGATTACGTTTTGATTTTAGGTTTTCGTCCATACATTTTGAACCATGTCCTTTTTGTTTATTATTTATGAATAAGAATAATATCAATACCAAACTGCTTGGTGTCACCGTCGACCACAAGTTGACGCTTAACACCGACGTCACAAATGTCTGCTCCCGAGCCGTCGGGATTTACAAGCAATTGTCGAGGGCCGCAAGGGTCAGCTAGGGTCTCCACCCGGAAATACTCCGCTGTATTTATATAGCTGCAGTGGATCCCATCGTTCTGTACGCATCGAGTACATGGGCGCCGCCTGCGAACAAAATCGGGGTGCTAAAGAAGCTGAACGCCGTCCAGAGGAGCTTCGTTCAAAAGATGTGTTGTGGCTATCGCAGGACACATCTTTTGAGTTTGAGCGGCGGCCTCGTTATATGAGGCCAAGAAAGGGGTGTTCCATCCTGCGCTGGGAGACCAGGAGATCGAGCGAGTGACATAAGCGCTAGAAGCACCACATCCAGCTGAACAGAAATGCATAGAACTAAGACGTTTGGTAGACGAGGAGCAGTACAACTCCCACCACGATTACGTGGTGCGAATTTTTACAGACGACAGCAAGACAGAGGGTAAAGTCGGAGCCGCCCTTTCCATATGGACTGGCGAAGACCCGCAAACTTTTCCTACCGTCTTATAGTACTGTCTACCAGGCTGAGCTCCTTGCCCTCTGCGAAGCCACGAGAGAATTCGTCCGAAGACCAGAGACGGCATTCGCTATCTACAGCGACTCCATGGCAGCCCTCCAAACAGTCGTAAACCCCGAAGCCCTCCACCCCCTCGCAGTCGAAACAAGAAACGCTATCTGCCACAGTAACTGCCAGAACAAGAGCGTTTTTCTGGATAAAAGCTCATGCGAGGCAGGAGGGTAACGAGAGAGCCGACTTGCTCGCAAAGGAGGTCGATGCGGGCACCCGACTACGACAGATGCTCGATTTCATTCGTGAAGCAATCGATCCGATTGGAGACGCTCTGGGCGAATGAAACCGAAATATGTACAGGAGAAACGGCGGCCACCACCAAATTGTATTTCCCATACGCGATCGCGGCGTACAAGACGGTGCGTAAATTACAGTTGACAAAGGAGCTGACCCAGGCCCTAACGGGACACGGTGATTTCTCTGAATACTTGACTCGCTTCGAGTGCAAGGAGAATCCAACGTGTATCTGCGACCCCGACAGTCAGGAGACGATCATCCGTCTCCTGACGGAATGCCCTGTACGAGTATATGGCTTCCACAGGCACGACCTTGAAGTGAGCCTTGGAATCAAAATTAGTAGAGAAAATTTTAGTATTTTATAAAATACGTCGAAAAAATTATGAGACTTGTAAATAACAGAAACAAAAATTAAGAGATAAAAAAAAACTTTTTACAAAAAAGACAACCGCCTTCAAAAAGTAAAAATAACTTTAGCACAGAACACACATTGACTTTAGTTTCGAAATTCAGTGGCTTTGTTCTGTTTGTTGTTTTGTTGTTCATTGAGTTTTCTAATTTTGGCGCCGGGTTTCAGCAGATCGTTGATATGTAGCAGGAGAAGGGTTGCAGAGGTTACTGAGCCCTGAGGGAAGCCCGGCATTTATAGCCATTTGATCAGACGAGCAGCCATCAATGACTACTCGTATTGACCGATCTCTTTGGAAATCCGATATCCATACACAGAAACCAGCGGGTAGGCCAAACGGATGGAAGCTTGCTAGTTAGGCTATCATGCCATACCCTATCAAAGGCCTTCGAGATGTCCAGGGAGACGGCAAGTGCCTCTCCATAACCAGTCTTACCAAGGCGTATCGTGTACCCAGTGACTGGGTTGTGGAGGTTCGATAGACAGTCACTCCATGTAAAACACTGGTATTTAGCTGCATCTGGTTAGACTGGAAGCCGACCCTAACATTTAGTTGGGAAAAGGCTAGGCAGATGATAATGATGATTTAGATTCTTTTGCAAAAATCACATTTATACCAAATTATCATTTTATTACTATACTAAATATTTTTTTCCATATTATTATAATCTAGTCGGTTTCTGGTACCTACTCGCCGGCCGCTGCCGCGGTACCGCTCGCTTGGCTCGTACGTAGGCCGGGAGTCACAGTTTTAACCTAACCTAACCATTTCTTTTTAAATAATTAACCTAATTTAATTAGTTCAGAACCGAACTACAAACAACAAACAAACAAAATGCTGCATGCCTGCTGCTTGTATGCAAACAAGCATGCAGCATGAAAGAAAGCATGCAGTGTGCAAGTAAGCATGCAACATGCAGCAAGCATTGTTTGGAGCTTAACGTCGCAGATAGTTTTAACGCTCATCACCGCAGCTCCGGGTTTCTTCAGCCGCGGCAGCGGGCCTTTAAACCGCCTGCTCCTCAGCTCGTGGGCCGCCCCACCCCTCCGCGCCTATGCGGGCTTAAATTACACTCTAGCTGTAGGGCAGACAAGACTGCGTGAAGTCGGTTTTGAAGCGATCCGTTTCTGTCACAAAATTTTGTAGCACAACGGTTACCTTTTATTCCTAACGTTGTTTTATGAGATGGATAAGACGAAAAAAAATGAATTGTTTGTCGTTTTCAAAAAATAGTTTATCAGATATACACGGCTCCGGCGCTGTGGGGTTTGGACGGTTCCACGCGAGCTTATCGTCGCAGATGGTTTTAATTTAACGCTCACTACCGCAGCTTCGGTTTACCTCAGCCGAGGCGGCGGCCGTTCTAAGCATCTGCTCCTCAGCCCGCGGGCCGCTCCACCCCTCCGCGCCTACGCGGGCTAACATTACCTACACTCTAGGAGTGGAGCAGACAGGACTGCGTGAAGTCTGTTTTGCAGCGATTCGTTTCTGTCACTAAATGTAGTACATAATATTGACTTTTTATGACACTACTTAATTTAATATTGAAAATGCTACCAAGTAACCGGCTATATTTGTGACCAAGTAATATACCTACCGTAAAATGTTGTTTCGGTGTAGTGAAAATATGGCAAATAAATCATCTGGCAAATGAAAAAAAGTTCAAAAGAGGCTTCGGCCAATAGCAAAAAGTTAATATAGTTGAGTAAAATAATACCTACGACACAATGATACTTTGAAGATCTTAAAATATGTCAAATAATGTATATAGCAAAAAAGACGTCGGCAAATAGTTTCGGTAAAATGAAAATGTATACTTTAACCGCGCGGCCAACTCATAAAATTTGGTGAAACCTTGCCAGGATTTAGTGGTTTTTTGTTACTATAAACAACTTGCAAAATAAAACTAAGACGCTATGACCAAAAATAGTTGGCCGCAGAAACCGCCACTTGCCGTAGTCATCGCCTGTGATTACACAGAAACTAAATAATGCAGATAGGCGAATGATACATCAAAGAAAGGTCTTAATTTGTTGTATTTGTTGCAAAAATTAAAAACGTTAAAACGTAAATAAATAAAAAGTTATGCAATATTTAGATTCCAGGTTATCGATCGGAACCTCTATTAAATTTGATATTTATGGCTCACCATAAATATCAAATTTAATAGAGGTTCCGATCGATAAATTAATAAATTATATAAGTATGTATATCAGTTGTCTGGTTACCATAACACAAGCTCTGCTTAGCTTGGGACCAGATGACCGTGTGTGAGTTGTCCCAAGATATTTATTATTATTTATTTATTATTTCACATTTGATTCGATTCTTGCGCTCGACGCATACAGACGTGCTCAATCGATGCATTAAAAATCAATAAATTAACAATTGCATAAATAGTGGCCTAGTTTAGTGCGCTACACTAAACTGCGTGTTATATAGAAAAAACATTCTAGTGATCGTTTTAAAATAATGGACTAACTGTGTGAATTTTAAAAACATGGAAGGCAGCCCCTTTATTCGGAGCGGGATGACACCGCGCTCTCCTCCACCGACTTCTCCCCGGCCTCCGAGACAGGACCAGGAAGAGAAAATTGAAAAAATTGAACTTGTTTCGACTCCGGAGATTCAAAATTGGCTGGGGTCTATTGAGCAGTGTTTGAACGAGGTCTGTTCCATTGCTTCTGATGGTAAGTTGAACGCGGATCAGAAGGTAAGAATCACCAACCTCAGCCGAAAAATAGGGCATGGAGTTGCGCAAATGGCTGTACAATATCAGTCACTTAAGCAAAAAGCCATACAGACCCACACTTCCCTAAACACTCTGACTGAAGAACGCAACCTGGCCGATTGTTTAACCGAAATTAAGCAGACAATTCAGGAATCCTGTAAGAAACAGACCGTGGCAAGCACAACATCCTTTGCTGATATGGTGAAGATGGGGTCCAGTAATTTTGTTCGTCCAAATAATTTCAGCTCCGTAGCGATTTATCCCAGTGATAATTCGAAAACCAGCGACGAAACCAAGAACATGGTCCAAAAAATCATCTGTCCAGAAGAAATGAAGCTGAAAGTTCGAGGAGTCCGAAAAATAAAGAAAGGAGGTCTTATTATCAGCACCGAGACTAAGGAAGACTTAGATAAGGTAAGACAAACAGTGCAGCTCGCGAACTTAGGACTAACCGTCGATGAACCTCAAAAGCGCAAGCCTCGTGTTATTATAATAGGAGTCCCCGCATCCATGGCTGAAACTGAGGTTTATAAATGTATTTATGAACAAAACCTTGCCGATAAACTACCAACAATGTCACGAGATACATTTTTGACCTCAATGAAACTAAGCCACAAATCTGGCAAAAAGGATTCTGAGAACTGTAATTATATTATAGAAGTTCCAGCTGCTATTCGTAAGGCCATCATTTCACAGGACAGATTATTTATAAATTGGTCGTCCTGTCCTGTACGGGACTTCACACAGGTGACTAGGTGTTACAAGTGCCAGCAGTACGGACATGCGGCCAAATCATGCAAATCTGAGGCTCCGACATGTGGACATTGCGGGGAGGAAGGCCATTATAATAATAATACATTGACATTCAATCCAGGACTGCTCTAAGAAAGCCGAAGCGCCAAAATGTGCAACATGTTTACGCTTTAAAAAACAGGCGAATCACAAGACGGGCGACCCAGATTGTCCAGCTAAAAAAGCTGCCGAGTCCAGGTATATTAACTCGATCGACTATGAAGGCGCCTAAGAGCGCCACTTACTTGTTTGTAATTTAGACGTAATTTACCACCAGTTTCAGTATGGATGCTAACTTAATTACTGAAATAGATAGTACATTTTTAACGGAGTCAAGGTCATGTGAGGTCGAGGATTGCAGACAATACCTTTTTGATTATCAAAATTCACTAACCATACTTAATCAAAACATTCGTAGTATTTATAAGAATATAGACAGCTTTAATGTTTTTCTACATAGACTTAACTTTGATTGCGATTTAATAGTACTAACCGAGTGCTGGCTATCTAATCGTCACGATAACCTCCCAGTAATGCCAGGATACAACTTATTCTTTAGCACATTAAACTATAATCAAAATGATGGTGTGGTAGTCTATGCTAAGGAATCATTAAAGGTCTCAGTCGAGGAACCCGCTCTACAAGACTGTATGAGTAATTGTTTAATTATCAAAGTCGGCACATCCATGGCAATCATCGCTATGTATAGATCCCCTTCAGCTAGAAACTTAGATTCTTTCCACACTTCCTTGAACCGGGTTTTACAGACACTAAGCTCTTTTAAGAATATTATACTAACTGGTGATATGAATATAAACATTGGATCAGAAAATTATGATGCAGGTACTCATAATTACCTTAATATGTGCTCATATCATGGGTTTCTCCCCGCTCATACATTGCCTACTCATCAGAGCGGTTCCTGTCTCGATCACATGATGATTAAATCCAGCTTACCATATAAGACGCTTGTTACTAACTCGACAATTACTGACCATCACGCTGTTTTAATAAATGTAAATTTAACGCTGCCTAAGCTAAATCGCCCCCAGACCAAAACCAAACTAAACATAAACAAACTCGAATATGATTTATGCAACATTGATTTTAACCCAGTTTACAATAGTGCTGACGCTAATGTGTCTTCATCATACTTAATAAATCAAGTCCAACAAGCCATATTACGTAACACGATAGTTAGTACAGTAAACAAAAAACATTATAACATTAAACCGTGGATTACTCCTGGACTTATTCGGTGTATAAGACACAGAGATAAACTTCATAAAAGAACAAAAAAATACCCTGATAATCTTATAATGCAAATCACATATAAAAGATATAGAAACTTTTGCAACAACCTCCTTAGAAACTTGAAAAATAATTACGAGAAAAATATGTTAAATAGTGCAGGTAGCGATAGCAAACAACTTTGGAAACATATTAAAACCATCACATACATCTCTAAACAGCGTGAATCAAATTCGAGTTCACTGCTTACTAACCCTTCACCAGTTTTGTCAGCTAACTTCGTAAATAACTTTTTTGTAAATGTAGGTAAAAATCTTGCCGAACAGATTCCGACAAAATCTAGTAGCCGACAAACATCACCTTTCCAAAAATTAAACAATAGCTATAGTCCAAATTCCTTTGCTATGTTGGACACTGACGAATATGAAATAACTCAGATCATTTCAGGGCTAAAGAACGATTGTGCTGTTGGATGGGATAATATAAGCAATAAGATTCTCAAGCTTTTCAAGCATATTTTGGTACCTCCCTTAGCGCATATATTTCGACTTTGTCTATCTGATGGAATTTTTCCAACATGTTTAAAAAAAGCTGTAGTAGTCCCTATCTTTAAATCCGGAAGTAAAGACCTAGTTAATAATTATAGGCCAATTTCGATACTCCCTTCTATTTCAAAAATATTAGAAAAAATTATAAACAATAGACTCGTTAACTACCTTGAAAAAAACCATTTCCTTTCACCTGCGCAATTTGGTTTCAGAGCCAAATTATCTACAGCCGATGCGGTGCATAGCCTGACCGATTATGTAACGCAGGAACTTGACAAAGGGAACCATACCCTGGGAATTTTCCTCGATTTAGCTAAAGCCTTTGACACAGTCTCAGTTTCTATTCTTCTAAAGAAGTTAGAGGCCATAGGTATCAGGGGTACGCCTCTGAAACTCTTTGCTGACTACCTAGGTGATCGCCACCAATGTGTTAGAATAGATAATATTATAAGCGATGAGCAGAAAAATACTGGTTTCGGAGTTCCCCAGGGAAGTATTCTTGCCCCCACCCTATTCCTGATCTATATTAACGACTTGTGTAATCTAAATATAGAACATGGCAAAGTTATATCGTATGCCGATGACACAGCGTTAATTTTTACCGCAAATACCAGCACCGAACTGTACGAGAACGCTCAATTAGGTTTTAATACTGTAAATATGTGGCTTCAAAGCAACTTACTAACTTTAAATGCTGATAAGACAAAATATTTACATTTTTCCATGCGCAAGCCTCAACATAATATCACTAACCCTCATCTATATGCACATCATTGTGAAAATAGTTCAGTCAACACGTGTGGGTGTCCTATAATCCTCAAAAGTTGCAATATTAAATATCTCGGAATCATAATCGATGACACACTCTCCTTTAAACAACTTATTGAAAGTCTTGTTAAAAGAGTTCGTAAATTAATACATGTTTTTAAAAAACTACGATCAATTGCAGACCCAGAATTAATCAAACAAATTTATCTGGCTCTAGGCCAATCAATAATTCAATATTGCATTACTTCATGGGGTGGAGCGCTCAAAACTAATTTACTTCCTCTTGAACGGGCTCAGAGAGCAATTTTGAAAGTAGCCAATTTCTATCCCTTTTTCTTTTCCACACATCTGTTATATAAATCCTGTAACGTGCTGACTGTGCGCCAGCTTTTCATTATGCACCTAGTATTAAAACAACACACCATGCTTACCTACAATGCTGACATTACTAACAAGAGAAGAAATGATATTGTATGCAATTCAAATTCGACCTCAAAACATGTCTTTGTAGAAAGGTTTTTTTCTTTCCTTGGACCATTTTTGTACAATAAATTAAATAGAGAACTTAGTATTTATAAGTTAAACTACTTTAGCTGTAAAAAATTATATTTCAATATTTAAAAACTACCTCTTATGAACAGACAGAAGACTTACTCGTAGTAACTAAATAAAATTGTTAACACGCGGTACTTACTTTTTTTTTTTTTTTTGTCTCTGTCATATATGTCTTCATGGTAACTTTATTTTAAGTTTTATTGTAATTTAGCGTTAATTTATTATAACAAATAGTAAGCACTTTTTAGCCTGAAGCACAGGTTTAACCTAGTTCAGGCAAATATGCAATCGCGATCTATTGTATATTGATAAGTATTTCTAAATGTGACGTTGTATTAAATAAACGATTATTATTATTATTTATTATTTATTATTTATTATTTTTATTTATGTCAATTGATTAAAAAAAACTAATAACCTACTAATTTTCGTACATCAATTTGGTAATTAATTACAAAAGCCAACGGAAAAGCCGACCCCAACATAGTTTAGAAAACGCTAGGCAGATGACAATACAAAATCATCTTCCTGTCCTATCTCATGTTACTTTGGATGACAGACGACAATTGAAAAATAAAAATAAAAAATAATTTCCCAAAGAAATGTACCGTTCCTTCTCTACCAAAAACCCCGTTTACATCAAGCTCCATGCTAAAGGTAACTTATAAAACTAAATATTTTGTGCTATCATTTCAGGCATGTCTTTAATTGTAATATGTGCATCCAGTGTCGCCTTCTTCGGATATGCAGCTTTCTTGAGGGATAGCGATGCGCCGATTACGTTAAACTTCCCCATGGTATGGTAAGTATCAGTGCCAGCTAAAACAGCTAGGGCGTATACGATTCGATATTCTCTATCACGACTTTAAAATTTGTTTAATATAGGAGTACTTTATGTGCGCCTGTCACAAAGGTGTTTTTTTTTTAAGATTTATGCAGAAAATTCCTTCACTTACATTAAAAATAATATTAGATCTTAATAAACACGATAGCAAGAAACCAAGATTACAAAGACTGCAGTCAAAGAAAACTCTGGTTTTAGTTATTTGGTGGTTGGAACCCGGGGTGAGGGGTGTTATAAGTTTCACGTGTATATCGGTGTGTCTTTGTGTTTGTTAGCATAGAATCATTATAAATATTATAATGGGATATCATCATAATGAAAAATTAAACATATAAACTATAAACATTAACTTATATTAACTAAAAGTATTTACCTACGTAGTGCGTAAATGCGTGCGTCTTCTCGTATTTTAAAAATATTTTAATATAAATTATTTTAAAACAATAATAAAAAAACCCCTGTCTTAAAAAAGCCTAATCCAAAAAGACGCACCAGAGGACCGCTAAAGAAGTATTTTCTATTAAAATAAAGTAAAAGGGCAAACAAACATATTTTTAGGTGTCCGTTTCGACTGCTCGGCCACAGTGTCGTAGAAAAAAACAACTACGTCAACATTACGAAGGAAATTGTAAAACACTAACAAGGGAAATAGCAAATTCGTAGAAACAATATTCCTCAAGTTATAAAGATTTGCCATGGCCGTGCGGTCGGACACGTGGGGAGCCGCGTGGCCTCGCAGTTCTAATCTCTTAATCAGAGCTTAGTAGAAGTCCCATTCTTTTTGCTAGCCACTGATTATGATTTCGAAGAAAATGTAGATAATAAGAACAAAGCCTTAAGGCGCCCAAGTTACGGTTTGTCTGATGGATTTATATCAATCAAACCAATCATTACACGATCAATCTGATTGACGTCAGTCATACCCAATATTTCACGGAGAATACACGTATTTACTCGAGATAATATGGACATATATTATAAAAAAAGGTTATGATTGCAGGTTGGAACAAATAAAACGTATTAAAAGATAGCGCTAGATGAATGATTGGCTATTAAAAAGGGATTTATATATTGCTTTTTAACCGACTTAAAAAAAAAGGTTCTCTGTTCGACCCGTATGTTTGTATGTATGTATGTTTATCTGCGATTATCTCCCGTTTGGCTGAAACGATATTCAGATCAAATGATATTAAATTCGATAATTCATAGGTAATGGTAGTCTCTCTTCCACACGAAACACACGTTTTCGTCTCATTATCAACACAGATAGCATCTTCTAGACAAAAAATCGCTACTTCCCCACAGCTCAACCAGATTGCTCAACTAGTTGAGCAGTTGAGCAATAGGACATAGTTTGTATTACCGAACATTTTATGCTCTACAGCTCAACTAGTTTTTGCTCAACTTAGTTGATCAGTAGGTCATCCCGTTATAAAATCGAACATATACCCTACTGCTCAACTGCTCTCTAGGCACGGGCCGCTTATGTTTATTTCTATTGATAAGACCTATTTAAATACACAATATTTGTAATTGACAACGTTATTGTCACTCATTATAAATTTTATGTTTTTGATGTATTGTAATGACAGTTTCATAAATAGATTATTTTATACTCGTTTTTTGATTTATGCTATTATGAGCGTTTACGCCGTCCATGCGCTGTTTAGCTCAAAAACTGTACTTTCAAACCTGCACGCGTAGCATGACCACGCTATGTCTACGGAAGAATAGACATACTGACAGGAAGAATAGACATACGGTACTGACTTGTCTATTCTTGCTGTCAGTATGTCTATTCTTCCGTACACATAGCGCGCTGTTAATACCATCAACCACTTATTTTACAAATATTTTATTTACCAAAAACTTAAGGGAATTTCGTTGTTTCAATCTATACCTAGGTACTAATATTATAAAGCTGAAGAGTTTGTTTGTTTGTTTGGTTGAACGCGCTAATCTCAGGATCTACTGGTTCGAATTGAAAAATTATTTTTGTGTCAGATAGTCCATATATCGAAGAAGGCTATAGGCCCATGCGAAGCCGGGTCGGGTCGTTAGTTACGGCCAGTTTCTTCATCAAAAGTAAATGCCAAAGTAATTTCACAAAATCAAAGTAACGGCTAAATTTGTTTCTTCACAATTTTAGCTGTTGCTTTTACTGTTACTTTTACCCCTAACTGTTACTGCTCATTAAGCTGCTGTGAAAGCTAAAGTAATCGTCATGTTGTAGATTTTTTTTAAACCATAGGGTAGATTTTGTAGATTTTGTACAAATACGCAATGTGGCCAGCGAGAGATTTAATATTTGTAAGGATATTTTTTCTGGGACGAGGCTGGTTTTCTGTTCCGGTAGATACAAAATGCCAAAGGAAACTAAAAAAATGTAAAAATTAATAATATAATTAGTATAACAAATAATCAATTATAAATCAATAAATAAAAAATAAAAGTAAAATAAATAAATCAATTAGGTAATTTAAATGATTAATTAACTAAAATAAATAAAAAATAAAATAAATAAATCAATAAATATATAATTGATTAATTAATTATAAAAAATAAAAATAAAATAAATAAAAAATAAAATAAATAAATCAATTAAAAATATATATAAATCTAAATATTTATATTATTTATATATATCATATTTATTATTTATTTTAATAATTATAATAATTATTATTATTTGCACAATTATTATAATATATTTTTTATTCATTTAGGTATTATCATCATCATCATTTCAGCCGAAAAACGTCCACTGCTGGACATAGGCCTCCCCCAAGAAATGGGGGGTTTTGCCATAATCGCCACGCTTGGCAGGCGGGTTGGCGATCGCAGTATGGTTGTTACAAAGGCACAGAGAACGCTGCTGCCCATTCTCTGGGGAGTCCCTTAGTCGCTTCTTACGACACCCACGGGAAGATATGGGATGGTGCTATTCTTTACGTCCGACACCATACGGACCATTTAGGTATTAATATAATCAAAATATTTATATTATATTTATTTTATTTACTCAATTATATTGTATATATTTATTTATTAAATCGACTCTTACAAGAATTAAATATGTACAAAGCTTAAAAGTAAATTAAATATATATATATATATTACGTACAATGGACGGCTCACAGGGCATCGAAAAATTCGTCCGCATCGCTCACAATGGGACAAGTGCCCAGAAGGCTAGCAGCATTACCACGTTGAATGGCAATGCTAATACTTTGGCCCAAGAAAAGGCCAGCCCTCTGGTCACGTGAAGAGTCAACCAGCCGCTTAGAAATGTCATTAAAAACAAGTTGAGCACTCGGACTCCATGGCCCTAGTGTTTCAACCCCAAACGGCTCAAACATATAACTTCCAAGAAGGTTGTTATATTAACGCCGTTTGAGGTTTTCGGCACCTGCAGCAGCCACCCCAGCACAGCACGACGTGCTAGGAAGATGGGATGGCGCAAGGGTGTCGACACAAGTTGCATCCCACACCAAAGGTCTCCCCAACTTCCACGGCATTATGGTCATTCCATCTGGTCTCTTACCATCGTCACGTGCCAAGCTATTAGGTTCTAACACAGCTGGCACGCCGGCGGAGGCAAGAGCACGACGGATGATGTCATTAATGCTGGCGTGCCGTGCCATCCGGCCTGCGCTTTTACAGCAGGAAAGGCCATTGTGACCGAGGCAGTCGACAACTTCACCACATTGACAGCGATGCGGGGCCCCGCAAGGAGCGCCCAGACGTAGGCATGTAGCGAGCCGGAATGTAGAGTCACTGAGCATAGTACCTATGTTAGGTGACGGCAGTGCCTGAAGCCAGAGGCCCGACTCCCACTCACCCACAGCCAAGCGGGCACGCTCAGCAGAATTGGTGGACGTATTAATAAGTTTATTCCGTACCAACCTGCAGAGCGGCTCATCCCACTGTCTTTGGGAAGATGGGTTCACGGGCCGAACCGTACTTGGGCAAGCCACTTTCCAGGCGTTCACCGCATCAGTTAAGCACGGCACTTAAGTCAACCAGTGACGAGGATAAGATTTTTGTGGTTCACTTTTCGGTGCTGTGAACGGAGGACAGGAACGCCGGCAAACTCATACTGGAAATTTTGCGGACCCCGAGACCACCAAAACGAACGGGCAGTGTGGCTTGGAGCCATGCTCGGTCATCCAGGGCCACATTAAGAATTGTAGTTATCTCTAATAATTTGATCAATTTTGTCCAAAAGGTGCTGCTGCCATAAAGGTGAAGAGCGAAAGTAATACATGAAATTAGGACCAAAACAACAATATCTGATTAGGGTAAATGCCGAATGTAAATTAATTTTGGAGACTCTATCCGAAATATCGTCAAAACGTCCGATTTTCTCGTCAATGAAAGGTGCAAAACTATCATTCAAAATTGGGGAACATAGGAGGTGCAGTGAGCTTTTTTCTAAAATTTTGATCTGTGGAGCTTTAGGTACTGCATTGAATTTATCTAAAGTCGTTTGTCTGTCGGTATTGTCACAAAGAAAAATTTCACATTTGGAGGGATTCAGGTCTAGGCCAATAGATTCAAATTGCTTTTTCAGGAGTTGAAAATCTTTCAAAACGGTGTCTATATCACCTCCTAGAGTTCCGTCGTCCAAATACCATACGTTAAATTTGGAATTTGGTTTTTGTATTATAGGATGAATAGCCAAACTGAAAATAACTGGCCCAAGAGGATCACCTTGTTGACATCCGACTGCAGATTCCAAAACATTGTCCTTATAAAGAAATTTTGAAGGGTGCCTGTAACACTGCCACAAAAAACCATAAATTTCGGGTAATTCTTTTTTGACTTCGGCCAACAAAGTGTCTCTATTGACGGAGTTGAAGGCGTTCTTAACGTCAACCTTAAGAATGACCTCACCTTTGTTGGATTTTAAAAAAGTGGAAAGGGCATGTACGGCATCCTCGCAGCCCCCTCTCGAACCAAAGCCAAGCTGCAGGGGCTGAAACTTGTTGGTAAGTTTGTCACTGTAAATTTTACAGAAAATTTTGGCTGCCATACGCTTGTACGTGCACCCCACGGCGATAGGACGAATGCCGCCGTCCTTCTTGCGTAGGGCGCATAAATTTGCTCCATACAAGACATCGACGACGGCATCGTTCACACCGCCGCAGAGCATAAGTTTAACCAGAGCCGCAAGCTCCTTCAACAGTGACTCACTAGCATCCCCGGCGGCCGAGCTCAAAAGGTCCTTTAAATGCTGTGGAGTTAAGCCGTCGAGGCCGCCAGCGGAACCACTCCGGAAGGAACCCACGCCTGCTAATAACTGAAAAATTAAAAAAAGCCGAATCCAGATCGGGAGGGTCGGGAAAGGTGAGACCATCCGCAGGCGCTGGGTGTTTACTCTCCAGAGCTGAAAGAGTTTCTGGAGAGTAAGGCGCCACCACATGCTGCTGAATAAAATCCTAGCAGCTCCCCTAATATCACCCTCGCTTAACTTTGATTCCACAAGAGAACACAAACCTTTTGATGTGTGGTTATGCCATACAGGAAATTTTGTGTCTAAAATAAGAGTCTAATTGATGCAATTATCTTTAATTTGGTTGGTTAATGTCTTTTTGGTAGCCAAATTTTTTTGTACATGCAGAATCCTATAAGGGAAGGTAAGTAATTGCTCCCAGGCACTTTGAAAATTCTCCTGGGTTGCAAGACGAATACATTGCGCCAAATTTAAAGCAACAGAACGTCTTGCGCCCCGAGGAACTCTCTTTAAAACAGGGGTAGAATTTTTTAATTTAGACAAAATTTTCCAAAGTGATATTTCAGAAGGTGTTGGGGAAGTGGTTTCAGGGCACAAAGGTACACTATGAGATTTGTGAATCCTACCATAGTGTATCCTTAGTCCCCGTTCGCCTTTAAAAAAGCGTGCCTGTGAGCAATGGGGGCATCTTACCCGGGCATCCAACGATGTGGCAGGTTGACTAGCACTGATAACGGCGTCGCTACAGCCGGCTACAAACATAAATTAATTAAACTTAAAAGTTAATAAATAGAATAAACTTAAAACACAATCACTATAAAAGAAAACTAAATAAAAATTTAATAATCACAAAGGAAAGTAGGTAAAAGTCGTCACTTTACGTCAACTTAAACTGTGGTGCAGACGCACAGGGAGCCAGGGCTGGCCACGCTCCACAGTAAGCAGAGCGCAAGCCCAGCAACTATTCGTCAATCTCACTCGTTGTCACTCCCACATCACACACTTTGGCAGCCTCGTCCAGCATTTCTTTCCCGAGCCGACAAGCCACACACATTATGCCTTCGATATCCTCATCAAAGAGCACTTTGATCTGTCCGAAGAACTTCGCGGCTTGTTCCGATGCAGGGAAACCGTTTGGTTGATCAGCGTGGTCTGGGTGTTTCCGTATTACCCAGTACTGGGTTGTGGAGGTCCGATAGGCAGTCGCATGTAAAACACTGGTATTCAGCTGCATCCGGTTAGACTGGAAGCCGACCCCAATATAGTTGGGGAAAAGCTAGGCAGATGATGATTCCCTTCATTATTATAATTATATGTCGCCGTAGTTGGCGACGCAGATTAAGGGTATTTTTTTTTCTAAAATCAAAGCACTTATCTTGAAAGAAGAAACAATTGTATTTTTTTATATTTTTTACATTTCTTAGTAGTGGGTGAAGTACATTAATTATATATCTAAGATTCAAAGTTTTTATTCCAAGTCCATAAATATAGTTGTGCAGTTTTAGTTGATCAGAGAGTATTACCCATTGCTCAACTATGAATAGTTGAGCAATTACCAGTTGAGCTGTTGGTATTACCCAGTGCTCAACTTTATACAATTGAGCAATCTAGTTGAGCAAAGGGGAAGTAGCGCAAAAAATGCAAAAAACTGAAAAAAAAAAAATTTATTGGCAGAAATGTAATTTTTCTACTTAATTTGGACGAATTGCAAGACTCATTTATTAAGCGCTGTTTTGTGAAAATGACACTGAAAATGTCATCTATAAGTAAATATTCATATATAACGTGATATTGCAGGCCAACATTAATAATATGATTATTTATCACCGTCTTGCTCTTTACTGGTGAAATGTTCAAGTGCCATAGACGACACCGCATTTCTAGAACGTCTTAGTAGTCTTAGTAGTGGTAGTACGTAAGACAAAAATTTGATATATTCTAAAATTTTCACATCTTTAAAGTGGTCCAGTCTCTTTATTAATGGTGTTCTTAATATTTTCGCACCCTACTTCAGGTTAATATAAAAAAAAAACTTTGATTAATAATAATATGTTTGCTAATTATATCTTTAACACGTTCACTGCCACCGACTCGCCCTGCGAGTTCACGTTAATTTAATTTCAGTGCCGGCGACTCGCGTGGCGAGTTCGGTGTGTTTCGGTTGTATTTTCAAAACGCTTCCGTATATTCTGTTCAAAATTACAGAGTAGACTTAATATCTTTTTTAAACATTTATGTGGTGGCCTGGATTTAAATATTTTTTTTATATTTGGATGAAAAAAAAACCATTCTGCAATACCATGAACTCGCTAGGCGAGTTCAATGCTGGAGATTCTCAACATTTGAACTTCTTTAATACAATAGGATACTACTAATAATTGTTCACGCCACGAACCGGTCCGCGGGGACGAAAGGGGCCTGACAGGGGCGCGCGGGAGAGGCGCGCGCGCGGCTCGCACCCGCGCGGCTCGCACCCGCGCCCACTACACACCGCTACCGCGCTCCACAGTGAGACCATGTCAATTTATATTACATGTTTATGCAGAAAGTAGTTTGTACGAAGTAGTTAAGAACCAATAATAAAGAAGAACCCGACCATCACACAAGAGCTGCTCGTCAATATCAATTCCGACATCTGGCGACCGTAAGACCGAACCTCGAAGAATATTTGGATATTTGGATAATCTGCACGGTGACGCTATTTTTCTGGAATCTTTGAAATCTTTCTGGAATTCTGGGTGAGCTAATAGCTGGTGCCGCGCTGCATTGCATGCACAATACGCTAGAAGAAGGACGTATTCAGGGGAGCTTTGCTTATTATTCCTTTCTATCCGCCTATTTCCTTTTCTAGGTATCAATTATGTGAATAGTGTGTGATTTTCGTCGTGCGCCGGCTAGTGTCCATGCTTGCTTATTATTACACGCGCCTTTTACGTGCACTTTAACCTTTATTTCACAAGTGTTGGTCAGTGGTTTTATTTCTCACAACGAAAAGTGTTTCTCATTCTTCTTCATTTGCGAAAATTGCATAGCAAGCTAATTGCATTTCTTCTTAAAATAAATATCATCTCAAATTAAATGGTAAATGTACTAGATTATAGCAAATTAAAGCTTTAAAATCAGTATCTAAGTAACTTCAAGTTTCTTACATATTCTGAGTAAACGTTTCAGTGATCGGTTGCCGCGTGGCGCGCACACGTTCGGGCCCGAGCTGTGCTGTGTGCTGGCGAGCTCAGCTTGGTTGGCGTGCCCGGTGACTATTCAGACTTTGTGTAGCGTGTGTCATCTTGGACGGACCATCGAGCCTCTTTATATACGGTTTGATTGCACAAGTTATTTTACCTAAGTTCTTTATTTGTCCTAACATTTTTACTTTTCTTTAAAATGCCCGAATCTAAAGCAGAGCAGGGTTCTGAGAGGAGAGAAGAGAAACGCGTAGATATGAAAGAATTAATAAAACGGAGAGGTACATTTAAAATGCGTTTAACAAAATTTAAAGATCATATTGCCTTTTTAAATCAAATTAGCTCAAGTGAGATTACAAAACAACAAATTAAAGAATTAGGATTACGTTTGTGTAGAATTCAAGCTCTTTTATCAGAGTTTGATGCAATACAAACGCAAATAGAAATGCTATCAACAGAGATAGACGATCAAATCGATGAAAGAGATACCGTAGAATCTCAATTTTATTCTCTCATCTCAGCAGCCCAAGAAATTATTGATTCTCATTCTAGTAGTGAGGAGTTTAAAAGCGTAGGTGCAAAAACAATTTGTTCAACTCATGACAGTTGTAATAAGTTAAATAACATTCAATTACCAACAATAAAACTTCCATCATTTGACGGCAACTACCTCAAATGGTTGGAGTTTAGAGACACCTTCGCTTCTATTATCCATTCGAATGAGTCCATACCTGACATCAATAACATTACTTACGCTCCTCATTAGAGGGCACTGCTGTTGTCGTAATAAAGTCTATAGAGTTTACCTCTCAGAATTACAAGGTCGCTTGGGACCTATTATACTATGTGAACGTTGCGATAACAAAAAGATCTTGATTAATAACCATTTAAAAGCGCTATTTAATATAGATTAACAAGGGAATCTCATAAAGCCCTTCGATTTATTATTGATCACATAAATAAAAACTTAAGATCCCTTAATTTATTGGGCTTGCCAACTAATTATTGGGATATTTTAATCATTTATTTGGTTACCATTAAATTAGATTCCACTACTTTAAGAAAGTGGGAAGAATATAGAAACAAGTTATCGGATGTACCTAATTTATCAGAATTTTGTCAATGTTTACGTGACCGCGCAGACATACTTGAAACGATGCAAGTTACTAAAAATGATGATCTGATTCAAATAACAAATCCAATAATCCTAAAACAACAAACCTGCGCTACTTCAGCTGGCCGCAAACCTTTTAAAGAACCTGCTCGTCCCGTATGTCATGAAGTTCATCGGGTAACAGAGTGCATTAAATTTCAAGAAATGAGTTTAGATAGTAGATTGAGTGAAGTCTTAAAGTTACACCTTTGCTCAAATTGTTTACGTTGGGGTCATAATGCTGAGAAGTGTCGTCTCGGCACCAGTCAAATCTGTCAAATTCAAATTCAAATTCATTTATTGTTTGTCACAGGTGGAGAAGGAGCTCTTATCATAATAATATACATATAGATAGCTGTAACATACCCATAGGGTGTACAATATTTAAGAATAATTTAGAAGGTATCCATTAATATTTATTATTATTCATGCAGAAATACTTCATAATTAATTAATTATTACTATTATTAAACATGTCAAAATATATTATCATTTATTAATATGTCAATCTTTAGTCTCATGTGTATCATCATCATTTCGGTCATGCAATTTATATGAAATAATTAAAAACAAAAAAATAAAAATAAGTTTAACAAGTAAAGTTTTGGTCAACCCAATACTACCTGTATACACACACACTGTGTACACAGTACACACGCACGGTCATATAATTTACATAAGTCAAAAACAATTTTAGTCAATATTTCGGTCATTAAGGTATTCGTTAATTGAATAATACGTTTTAGCTATAAGAAATTCTTTTAGCTTTAATTCAAAAATATTCAGTGATGAGATATTCCTAATACAGTTTGGGAGTTTGTTATATATTGTAACTCCAATACCAAAAACACTCGATTTAAATCTTACTGTTCTACATTTAATACCTTTAAGTTCAGTTTTGTGTCTCGCACTTCTCAACGTTTAATAATAATAATAATAATAATAATAATTTATTTCTTTCACAAGTTATGTACTACATCTAGTGCTTGAAGTGACCTTTTAGACTAAAATTGCCTGTGTTAGGACACTTCGCTCTTCCGAAGCTTAAAGTTACGTGGTGTACCAACAATTTTAAATCTTATTTTAAACAAAAAGAAAGATAGCCAAATTTTGAATTTACATAATTAACAATAAAAAAAAAAAAATAACAAAATCAGTATGTATACTGTAGCAGCTAATAAAAATCTTATATATAGCTTTATAGATAACAGTAGTAAAGAGGTGTGTGTTTTGTGGAACATAAGTGAGTGAGGTGTATGTGTGATGTATGTGTGTGAGTGAGTGTGGAGTGTAGGTATGTGTTTTTGTGAGTGGGTGGGTGTTCGTGTGGATGACAAAATTACGATGTGTGCTGCAAGAGGGCCTCGGTGTCCTCATATGTAAGTAGCTTAATCCATTTAGTTATCAGTTTTTTGCATTCATAGTATTTTTTAGTGTACAAGTGAAGTTCTTTGTTTAATTTGTTATATAGGTGGGGTGCACGTCTCTCATATTGCATACTACAAAATCTGGTTTTAGCTTGTGGAATATGCGCCACAAGATCTTTTCTTCTTTTTGTTAGGTTGCCAGCATTATAAGGCAGTGTTTTGTGTTTTTTTAGGACAATTTGAGTAATATACAATTTTCTCACTGCGAGCAGATCACTAATTTCATAAAGTTGATGAGTGGGGTACCTTTTTCCCTTAAGATGCATTATCTTAATTAGAGCTCTTTGAGCTCGTTCTACTTCTATAAATTTGGACTTAGCTGCACCTCCCCATACAGGAATACAATACACCAAGACAGATTGCACTAAGGCGACATAGATTTCCTTCAATAGGTTTCTAGAAGAGTCTTTGCTACCAATAGCCCCAGTTGGAACAATGTGTCTTAGTGTCCTGAATATCCAGCTCAATTTTCTGACCCTTCTCACGATCTGTGCAAGATGGGGGTACCATGATATTTTCTGGTCAAGAATAACCCCTAAGTATTTGGTCTGCGAGACCTTGGTTATGGTAGAACACGTACAGTTTTCGTTTTGAGGGTCGTCACATACGTGAACTTTAATAGTAAAGTCATTTTTAGGTTGTGTACGATTGTTGATACTAAAACATATGTAGTTTGTTTTTGAGGTGTTCAAAGTGAGCAAGTTGTTATTCAGCCATTTAGAAATTTGAGCCATACCTTTGGAAGCACTTAGCTTAACATCATCCCACGATTTTCCATAGAATACAATAGCTGTGTCATCGGCATATGAAAAGACTTTAGCGTTATGTAAATTCATGTTACACAAGTCATTGATGTATATAAGAAAGAGGCTGGGACCCAGAACGCTACCCTGAGGCACGCCGTATGATACCAGTGTATCATCACTGCTGTATTGCCCCAGCCTAACCCTCTGCTTCCTATTTGAAAGATAATCTTTCAGAAGATTAAGTGGAGTTCCTCGTATTCCGATTTTCTCCAGTTTGTCCACCAGGATTGGGACAGAGACAGTGTCAAATGCCTTTTTGAGGTCTAAGAAGATGGTCAGACATTTGTCCCCATAATCAAGATGATTTGTTACAAGTGAGCTAAGAGCAGTAACAGCATCTTCTGTGGATATATTCTGCCTAAAACCAAATTGTGCCGGGGATAGTAAATTAAATGTATTTAGATATTTAAGGAGCCGAATGTTTAACAATTTCTCTAATATTTTGGAAATAGCTGGAAGGACAGATATAGGCCTGTAATTGTTGACATCGTCTCTGTCCCCACCCTTGTGAACCGGAGTAATAATCGATTGTTTGAGAGGGTCCGGAAAGATGCCATCTCTAAAGCACAGGTTGGCAAGATGGGTAATAATGGGGACACATTCTTTGCATGTAAACTTTAAAAATCTTGTCGAAATATTATCACAGCCAGGAGCACTATCTGACTTTAGACTCATCAATGTTCTTTCCACTTCACTGGGGTCAGTATCCAGAAGTACAAAAGAATTGAGTTGCGTTGATAGTGGGTGAAGTGGGAGGTCATTATTAATTACGCTTGGCTGGATTTCCTGGGCCAGTTGTTTGCCTATATTTACAAAATAATTGTTAACGTAATTTGCCGATTCAATGGGGGAAGATTTAATATTTATAAGTTCGATGTTCTCACTTTTTGATTTGTTAGTGTACGTTATTGTTTTAATATTTTTCCATAGTAATTTGCTATTTGGTATTGAGTTTGCAAGTAAATCCCTATCGTAATTTCTTTTTAGTTTTTTTATAAGGTTATTACAATGATTTCTGTATCGGTTGTACGTAATTTTAAGTATTTCATTGTGTGGGTCGATCTTAGTTTTTTTTTGTAGTTTATTGCGATTTTTTATGCATCGTAGTATGCCAGGGGTAACCCAAGGTTTAATAATGCGTTTACTGCTAGGAATTTTAGTATGAGTAGTGTTAAGATTAATAGATTCAGTGAGCTTTGTAATGAGTAGGTCAGTCAGTAGTTCAGGGTCGTTACAAAATAGTAATTGTGCTAGGTTTTGCTGCTGAACATGTTTTAGAGCTTCTTCATAATTTAGGCTAGTTGTAGAGTTATTTTTAATTTGTGTATGTTTTTGTTTGCGCAGTGATATAAATGTAGTGTAGTGATCAGTGATAGTAGTGTGTAGGATAGCGATAGATGCGGAGACTTTTTTTTTATTTATCTTTAGCATGAAGTGATCCAGACAGTTTCTTTCTCTCGTGGGAAGTGTATGCCCTGGGAGTATACCATGTAATGACAGCATGTTTAAGTAGTTTACTCTGTTTTTGAATTCTTGAGATGTCTCCGTATCTTTTGGTCGTATATTGATGTTTATGTCACCCGTTATTACGATGTTATTCTGTGATGTCAATGTGTCCAGGTGAGAACTAAGGGAGTCAACAAAGGTCTCACTTTTAGTATTCGATGGGGACCTGTAGATACCTAATATATGGTAATTAAGTATGTCCAGCTGAAGACAGGACGCTTCAGCTAACTTAATTTCTCTCACCTTCGGTTTTAACGTGTTCTTGACATAGGCGATAACTCCATCATTTTGGTTTATGTGGTGAGTTGAGGCATGACAGTGATAATTGCTGAGCTGAGGAATAGGTTTATTAGGATTTAATCTGCATTCTGTTAGAATAATAATGTCAGTTTCAAAGTTAAGAGTAGATAAATAGAGAGTAAAATCATCAAAATTACAGTAAACGCTCCTAATGTTTTGTGCGATAATAGTCAGGTCATTTTTTTCTACTGAAATGTGCTTAAATATCTCAGAGGAGTCACATTCGATAGCACTCGCAATCTCGATATTGTCTATTTCATTAAGGGTTTGTAGTGTGTCACCCATTTTTAATTATATACGGTAGAATAAACGTCAACAACAAAATAAACGAAGATATAAAAAATGATGTCAGTCGAATGAGGTAAATATTAGAAGTGTTTTCATAGTGATTGAGGGACAGCTGTATTTGAGTTACGATTTTGCAAGAGTTTATGCATCTAATGCGTCTAATTGTGTGTGGTTGAGTTGTGTTATGAGTCAGTGTAAGAGTATTTATGTGTAAGTAGTCTGTATGAGATTTTGTAAAAGTGTTTGTATATTTAGGCAAACAGTTTATACGAGTATACACAAAGCCATTACAAATTAACAAGAAATAACAAAATATAAAATAAAATACAATGAGCAATACATCAACCAAGTAAGGTAAAGACTTTGCCACTCGCGTGACGTATCTCCGGCATTTAAGAGTAAACAATATTAGTAAATTCTTTACCATAAGTTGGTGCACTTGCTCTTCACTTCGAATAGTAATTGGTTGTGACTGCTCGTCTCTCTTTACATATACCTTGCCATAGGCGGTCCAGCAGAACTTGTACGCTCGAGATTTGGCTAGGTCCCGGGCGAGGAAGTGGAGACGGGAGGCTTTAGGGGTCAAGTGTTCTGCTAGAAATATAGGGGTGTCTTCCTGAGTTTTAAAGCCCAGGTGTTTACAGCATAGCTTCGTCTTGTGTTTTAGGTTAAACGCTTTTCCCATTTTCATGATTTCAGCCTTCAGAAGTGTGGAGCCTGTTTCCACAATAATTGGTGAATTTTGAATTTCAGGGTTTTTTCCCCGCCCTCTATAAATATCCTTAATATCGTAATTGCCGATCTTACAGTCTAAGTTTTGGGAAAGGCACATAACCATCGCTATGAGGTCTTCTTTAGACTCTTTATTTTTACGTGGAACATTTTTTATTACAAAATTCGATTTACGTGTTCCTAGTTGAGTTTCCTCAAGTTTATTTTCCAATAGAGTGATGTACTTCCTGTCTTCCTTGACCTGTGTTTCTAGCATATTTATTTTCGTTTGGAGCTCCTCGTTCTGTGCAGTAACATATGCGATTGAGTTCTCAATTTTAGTATTTGATTTTTGAATTTCGTTCAACGTGAGAGAAATTTGTTGTATCTCACTAGCCTGTTTTCCTGAGAAAATTGACATCATTTCTTTCATTTCTTTCTTAAATTCATCCAACTGCTCGCATATCGTTATGTCATCCCAGCTTCTTTTCACCCGTTGGAACACATAATTAGGCGGCGGCGTCTTATTCTCAGTACCCAGTAAATTAACATTTGTTTCTGATGCTGATTTATCCATAGGTGAGTTCATAATTACTGTTTTCAATAGGTAACAGTCACCAGGAACTTAGAACGAGAAAATAAAAAATAAATGCTTTACAGTCTATTGCTCGGATCCATACGCCAATAGTGTCACTTCGCAGGTGGTAATTGGATCAAATGTCGGTAGGGGGCGAAGCCCTAATTAGCTAATTAGCTCCAGTGCCCTAATCACTTAATGGTAGGGTGTGGCCACTGCGACTCAACGGATGAAGGAGGTGCGCGCGCGCAGTAATTAGTAATGATTGGCTTCTTACGTGTCCTTGGGGGTGGAGTCTTCGCAATTAGGAAGCAGCTCAGGTACCAGGAGCGCACGATCGCAGGAGTTATCGTAGTATCGCAATGTCACTGTCGTGTCGTTACTACTGATGTTTTAATGAGCTCCTCGGTGATTATACTCTCCTATTTTTGTACTTGATTTAATTTTACTTAAACAATTTAAATTTAATAAATTAAATATGCGAATGGTACTGGGGCACGTCAACACCTTACGGCGGTCCGGGGGAAGGGAAAGGTTTCATACTTATCTATATCGCGTTTTATCATTACTGCCGCTTCTAATATGTAAAGTGAAGGTAGGGTTAAGATTTTCAACCTTTTAAAAAGTGGTCTACACGAATCAGTCTGCCTAAGTCCACATATGCTTCTAACGCACTTTTTTTGTGCTTTTAGAGCACACTCTCTGTTCGTTGAGTTACCCCAGAATAAGATACCATATTTAAGTGTGGAGCCTACATATGCATGGTAAACACTTAGTAGAGTACTTTCATTAGCAACTTTTCTTAACATGTAGAGGGCATATGAAAATTGATTTAGTTTTTTGCAAACATGGTCAACCTGTTTTTTCCAGTTTAGTCCAGAATCAATATGTATGCCAAGAAATTTGGTGGCCTTTACTTCTTTTACCGTTTCACCTTTGTATTTTATGTTTAGGTTCTTCGGTTTTTTATTAATATTAGCAAAGGAAATATAGCATGTTTTTTCTAAGTTAATTTTAAGATTGTTTATATTTAGCCAATTTATGATACATTCTAGGGAATTATTTACATTAATTTCGTATTTGTCTAGATTCTCGTCAATGAAAATAGCTGTACTGTCATCAGCAAATAATATCATGTCATGGTTTATGGCGTTTGGGAGGTCATTAATATATATTATGAATAAGAGTGGACCAAGAATACTACCTTGAGGCACACCGTATTTAACCGTTTTAGGCTTAGATTGAAACGTTTGTTCATATTTTGTTTCATTTGATATTCTTGTTATTTCAGTTATTTGAACCCTCTTCGTGAGGTATGATTTTATAAGATTTAATGCATTCCCTCTAACTCCGTATTGTTCTAGTTTATATTTATTTATTTATTATTAAATGCACCATGTACACAACCAGAGCTTACACGCTAGGCTTAAAACTAGTGAGTACATGACCCTGTTAGGGCGCAGCAAGATAGGTAACTTAAAACTAATAATATGGCAGATTAATATCACATTGACGGACTTTCACAGTTCAAATATTATATTAATTAATTAAACTTAAATCTAGCTTTAATCATAAAAATAATAAATATAATAATATCAAAACAAACAGCTATACAATAATATTAAAACAAACAGCTATATACTTATATTTGTACTCTATTTTAATGTTTTATCTTCCATAAAATCCTGAATACTATAATAGCATTTTTTTATGAGCAATACCTTTAGCCGAGCTTTAAATACACATAGTGTTTTTGTGGACCGTATGTTTTCAGGTAATTGATTGTATATTAGTATGCTTCGGTATTCTGGGGTATTTTTATACATTTGTAGTCTAGGTGCTGGGATATATAAGAGTATATTATGGTCTACGTAATCAAATGCTTTTGACATGTCCATAAATATTGCAGTTATGTGTTGTTTATTGTCCAGTCCTGTCATTACTTTCTTTAAAAAATTAAATAGTGCGTCACTCGTTGATTTGCCTTTACGAAACCCAAATTGTTCATGTGTGAATATATTATTGGTTTCAAAATAGTTATATAAATTTTTATTAATTACTCTTTCGAATATTTTTGCAATAATTGGTATTAAAGCTATTGGTCTATAAAATTTCATTTGTTCTCTATCGTCCTATTTAAATAGTGGCTTCGTGATTGTCATTTTTAGTTTTGAGGGAAATATTCCTTCTTCCATGCACAAATTTATAATTGTGCTGAGTACTGGAGCTATAATATGGGAAACGCGTTTAATTATTTGAGTATTTATTTCATCGTACCCCGTGTACTACACTTGGGAGCAAATAAATCGAGCCACTACCTTTTTTCACGTAAAATGGTAAATATTTTTGGTAATATGGAACGTATCAATTCGAACTATATATCGCCTAAAAGTTTAGTTAATAACCTTTACAATGAGGGTAAATTATTGAATAATAACCTTATTGAATGATAAATTATTGGCTCTGCAAGAAAAATGGTAATTTTGATAGAAAATTTAGTAGGGCTAAAACAGTCCATAAAAACAATAAAAAACAAAATTATTGCAAAAAAAATATTCTTAATAACTGGTATTACCCCCCCGGGCCCTGATACATTCTTGTAGCCTATTAGTCATCGATCTGATCAGCGTTACGATGACATATTGTGGTATGTTCTCCCACTCTTCAAGCACAGCGACTTTAAGCTCGGGAATGGATGAAACAGCGGGAACCCTGGCTCGGACTCTCCGTTTTAGCTCGTCCCATAGGTGTTCGATCGGGTTCAAATCGGGACTTCGTGCTGGCCATACCATTTGTTGAATCCCGATCGCAGACAAGTATTCCGTAACGATCTGCGCGGTATGAGGTCTCGCATTGTCATGCATAAACAAGAAATTTTCTCCGACAAAACCAGCATACGGCATTACGTGGTTTTCAAGAATGTCAGTTATGTATCGGTCAGCTGTTAATCCACGTCTACCACTGCCATCGTTGGCGGGGTCGACGAAGACAAGTTCCGTTTTTCCGTCTAGAGAAATTCCTCCCCACACCATACAAGAACCACCACCAAAACTCACCGTTTCTCGAATGCAACATTGGGCAAATCTTTCACCAGGACGTCTATACACTCGGTTTCTCCCGTCATTGCTAAAAAGACAGATTCTTGACTCGTCAGAAAACAAAACTGACCTCCAGTCTTCTAACGTCCAATTAATGTGTTCTCGAGCAAACTCCAAGCGAGATCGGCGATGAGCTACAGTCAATTTTGGGCCAGTTGCTGGTTTGTGTGATGTTAAATTTCGTTCTTTTAGTCTTCGTCTCACTGTCCACCTACTGATTGCGACTCCTCGAACGTCACGTAACGCTTGCTGTAGCTGAACAGCATTAAGTCCACGGTCGCGCAACGAATTGGTTGCAATAAAGCGGTCGTCACGTTCTGTTGTTGCCCGTGGTCGGCCAGTTCCAGGTCGCCGAACAAAAGCACCAGTCTCCAGATACCTGCGGTATACCCGCTGTACCTTTGAACGACTCAAATGAAGTCTGCGTGCCACTTCACGTTGTCCGTGTCCAACCTCAAGTAAAGCTACAACTTGGGCAGCTTCCGTCGGTGTAGTATCCATTTTATCAGGTTATTTTGATTACACAGACACAGATAAAGACAACAATAACAAGTAATATGGGTATGATTAACAAAAACCTCAAATTTAATCTTTTCTTAACAGAGTACAATAAAAATGTCATAAGCAAATTAAATGCGATAATTTTATTCTACCCTTTAAACTTTAATAAAAATGAAATTTTGACAACTAACTACCCTCATTGTAAAGGTTATTAAATACCCTTTTAGGCGATATATGTTTCGAATCGATGCGTTCCTTAATACCAAAAATAATTACCATAATGCGTGAAAAAGGAAGTGGCTCGATTTATTTGCTCCCAAGTGTATTAGTGTTGTTTAGTCTTTTTATTATTTGGTCCACTTCATATGGATTTGTCGGTTTCATGAACATTGAATTGTAATTTTTACATGTCAACGTTTTTGGATAACTACAATTTTCCTTAGTTGTAGGTTTTATGTCATCTATAAAATAATTATTAAAAGATTCCGCTATTTCTTCCGGCATCGTAATTACTTTGTCATTTTCTTTAATTTTCTTAATATCCTCTTTGGGAGTTACAGTTTTATAGTTATTAACTATCTGCCATATTGCTTTGGCTTTGTTGGTAGCTGAATTAATATAGTAGTTGTTTTGTGATTTTTGAGTTTTTTTATTTATAGTTTTTAGCCTTTTTGTGTATTCTTTAAAGTACTTTTTATCTTTTAGATTTGATGTTAACCTATACTTCCAGAGTAGCTGACGTTTTCGTTTAGAGCATACTCGGATACCGTTACTTAGCCACTTAGGTTTCTTGGAAATAGGTATTTTAACTCGTATGATAGGGAAACATAGATCATAAAATAGCTTAAATAGCTCATCGAATGCCTCATAAGCTTTTTCAGGGTCATTATTTGTGTAACATTCTGTAAAACTAAGACTTTCAATGCACTTGATAAATTTCCTCTCGTTATCTTCACTATACCTATAACCAGTGTGTGATGTGATAACTTTTCTTTACAGGGAACGTTAAAATTTGTGCTGTATGATCAGATAGCGAGAGTTCTACAACTTTTGATTTAGCTCCTCTGATATTATGGGCTATGTTATCAATACATGTCTACTCAATCTAGTCGGTTGGTTTATAGTCAATTTTAGATTATAACTCGCTATTAATTGCTCAAATTGTCGTGATACGTTGCTATCATCTAACCTGTTAATGTTAAAATCACCACAAATTATATTTTTTTTGCTCGTGAAACATATTTTATTTAATAAGTCCGTTAGTCTAGTAAAAAATAAGTCAATATATTCTTTGCTACTTTTTGGTGGTCGATAGATACATAAAATTATGATTTTGTGCTTTATTAGTTCAATGCCACTACATTCAAATATATTATTAATACTTAGAATTTTGGCTTCAGTAACGATTTTAAATTTATGGCTCGATTTTATAATTATACAAGAACCTCCATTCCTATTGTTTCGTGAGAAAGCGTCTCCTAGCGTAAAATTAGGCATTTTTAGTAGTTTAGCGTCTTCTACAGTCATGTTATGTTCGGTAATGCAGAGAACATCTACAGGGTTGCAGCTGATATTTTCACCTAATGAGTACAAATGTGCCGTAAGCTCATTCAGTTTAGTAAGCAGACCGTTAATATTTTGATGAAGAATATTCATGTGTTTATAAACGAAAAAAATCATTACTTGCAGGAATATTCTCATTATCTAAAGTTAGATTGTTTTTTTCTGTTTGTGTTATTGTCCGAGTACTTTTGTCAATAGTCGTTATTATATTATTATGAGGGGTAAGTTTTTCTTTAATATATCTGTCATAGTTTAGCTTATAACTAGTTCACAAAATTTCTTTAAGTAATAATTGTGATGTGTGTAGTGATAGAAAGCGATACTTTGGAATATAAGATGAAAAATTCATGTCCACAATGTTGCATGAGTGTACTGAGAACAGATAAATTTTAATCTATAATTCAACTTTCTTTCACTTAAATAAGTATTAAATAATACTTCAGAAAATATAACATTCGTGTTATTGGTAGTATTTAAAAAGTTCATAAGACCGAGTTGTATTTCTTCTGGGTTCTTATCATTAACACCGCCCAGAACAATCACGAAGTCGTTTTTATATTCAATAAATTTATTTCTGTTTTGTCTGTACCTAAAACCTCGCGTAGAGAAGCTCCTGGCTTCCAAAAACATCGGACTAAATATTCGTTCCCTAAGAGTTTTTGTAGTGTTCTCTGAATAAATCGTCCCTGTTGATCCGCAATTATAATAACTTTCTTCACATTAATGTCATTATTATTTGAATTTGATGTTGAATTTGGTGGTGTTATCGGTTGCAGCGCTTCAGCCTGTACGTAGCTGTGGCACGTTGTTGTATTTTTTTCAGTTTCGTGGTCGCCGTTACAATGTGCCGTTGTTACAATACCTGTATTTATCAAAATATTTGTCTCGGCGTTTTGATGTGGACCTTTGGATATTATGCTGGCTTGAATGTCATTGTGGTAGGAAGTCGAATTTGATTCTATTAATTCAATAGCTGAATTCGTGCTACATTCAAACTTATTCCTATTTTTATTCATTTTTGTTGGAGTAATTTTATTTTCTTCGGCCTGTTTGTAACATTTTGTTTTCTGTACCGATGCAATTGATTGCTTTTTATGTGTCCCAGCGTTACTTTATTTTGTATATTTTTCCGTTTTCGCCCTGAGGGTGGCGAATTTTTTGTCTCAGCATTAACTTCTTTGTATGTATTTACTATTTTAACGTATTTCTGTACATCTGTTTTAAGTCGAAAATTTTCTGTATTTAGATTTCCTATTTCCTTAGTAAATCCTTAGATAGCTGCTTAATTTTTTCCTGCAGATCTATTATGGTTTGACTTGTATTTAAGGAGGTATTTGGTAGACTCATCATTGTCGTGTCAAAAAGAGACGATTTATTATTTTCTGCAGTAATGTCACATAGTGAACTTGTTCTACATAATCTAATATTGCGGTAGGTAATGTTCTCATCCATATTTATTTTCGTCAGTTAGTTTACCAATTTACTACCAAAATAAAATAAAAATATAATAATACAAAAACACAAAAGATGACTGTGCGAAAAATGATTTGAACGTGCACACCGTAGTTCCGCCGGCTCAACTTTTAGTCTTTGCACTATAGACCAACATGGAAGTGAAATCAGTTCATCAGCTGTGCCTTGTTTTTGCTTCAAGTAAAAGATGTTCGTTAATATTTCCTTTTCGTAAAAAATTCTTCGTGATATGGAACGTGATCAGTATGGTCCCAAAAGACTAGTATTTAAATCAAGAAATTGTTCAGCATTACGATTTCTGAACGAAGATTTTTCTGTCAGTTATAAGTGTCTAGGTTGTGATTGGCTATAAGTAATCAGCTGTCGTTTGTTTACATCAAGAAAAATAACGATTTCAAATTAGCAACAACTTTTTGATATTTTCGGTATGCTTTTGGTTGCTGTGATTGATAGTTTAATTCAACTGATGTTTCTTATCATTACTATATCATAAATATTTGAATGCCAACCTGTTTTGTCATGATATCTGTTTATATTCCACGATAATCCATAATTACTGCTATTAACGTACTTGCACTGTTAGTATCACATCTGTTAAAATAGAAGGTTTTTGTTATGGATAACACTGTCACTGGTACTCCTTCGAACGCTGAGTGCACTTGTATAATCTATTAACTACTAATAGCAAGAAAAACAATTATTTATCCTTAAAGATTTACGGAGCGATTTTGACATTAATAGGAACGTTCCGTTTTTTCAAAAACATAATACACTATTACATAAAAGCTCTGAAACAAATAATGCGTTAGTTACACAGTCTGAGAATAACAATACCTCAATACCTGCCATCAATCGCTAGTGCTGTAAACCTCTTGCTCTGTCTTTATGAGTATGAGTGAGTGTCTTTATGAGTAAACAAGTTCTTCTCTGTACTGCTTTAGTAAAACTAACTAATAACAAAAATAATAAGACTTACCTTGCCCGGGCTCTCCTGGATGCCGGTAGTCAATCCTGCTTCATATCTGAAAACCTTAAAAATAAATTAGGATTAACGTCTAATAACTCACGATCTACGTGCATTAGTGGGGTTAATAACAGGCGATTTTATATAAAAGATTGTTGTGAACTTACCTTAGATTCCTTAACAAGTTCTTACAGCACGAATATTAAG
The DNA here is from genome assembly GCA_947361185.1 of Charanyca ferruginea. Classification (NCBI taxonomy): domain Eukaryota; kingdom Metazoa; phylum Arthropoda; class Insecta; order Lepidoptera; family Noctuidae; genus Charanyca; species Charanyca ferruginea. The sequence goes on along the minus strand of OX376082.1, from coordinate 9,703,619 downwards.
TGTTTAGTTATACCTGAAATTATAGGTAACTTACCTAATAGTGACATAAATACTTTTGAATTAAATATACCTGGGAATATTCAGCTGGCTGATCTCGAATTTCATTGTTCATCTCAAGTTGATCTGCTACTTGGTGCTGATATTTTCTTTGATATCATTACTGCAAGGAAAATAAGATTAGGTGATAATAAACCTATACTCCAGAGTTCTAAATCAGGTTGGTTAGTCGCTGGGCCAATATGTAGTTTGATTATAATTAACAAAATAATTTACATTGTAATTTTACTAAAAAAATAAATAAAAACCTTATTAAATTCTGGGAACTTGAAGAACTTCCTTCTTCAAGTGCTTCTTACTCTGAAAACGATCACGTTTGTGAAAAACATTTCATAGAAAATACTTCACGTTTAGAAAACGGGAGGTTTGATGTTAAAATGCCATTTTGTGAATCACCAGAAACATCACTGGGTGATTCCTATAACATGGCTTTAAAACGTTTTCAAGTCTCGAGAAGTTATTAAAAATCCTACACTTAAAAAACAATATTGTGAGTTTATTGACGAATACGAAAAAGCAAAGTTGATAAACCATATATATGGGTATTTGGGTATATTATTATTATTTTATATTTGGGTATTATATGCCACATCACGCTATATTTCGTGAAAATAGCGAAACAACCAAGGTCAGAGTAGTTTTTGATTGTAGTGCAAAATCTACGTCCGTTAAATCGCTAAACGACATCCAGTTTATAGGTCCTGTAATTCAGGACGAATGAATAAATATTTTAATTAGATTCCGTCAACACAAATTTGTTTTGTCTGGGGACATAACAAAAATGTACCGGCAAATTATAATCGATCCCTCGCAGCGCCACCTACAATTAATAGTTTGGCGTGATGATATAGATAAGTCATTAAAAATATTACAGTTAAATACCGTTACGTATGGGAAGGCATCTGCTCCATTCCTGAGTACGCGATGCTTGCTACAGTTAGCAAAAGAATGCGATGATAAAATCATATCTGAAATTATACAACATGATTTTTATTATGATGACCTTTTGAGCGGCGCTAGCATCTGCTAGTTTCTCTATTCATCCAGTTTATAGGTCCTGTAATTCAGGACGAATGAATAAATATTTTAATTAGATTCCGTCAACACAAATTTGTTTTGTCTGGGGACATAACAAAAATGTACCGGCAAATTATAATCGATCCCTCGCAGCGCCACCTACAATTAATAGTTTGGCGTGATGATATAGATAAGTCATTAAAAATATTACAGTTAAATACCGTTACGTATGGGAAGGCATCTGCTCCATTCCTGAGTACGCGATGCTTGCTACAGTTAGCAAAAGAATGCGATGATAAAATCATATCTGAAATTATACAACATGATTTTTATTATGATGACCTTTTGAGCGGCGCTAGCATCTGCTAGTTTCTCTATTCATAAATTTCGAACTAACTGTACACAAATATTTGAAGCCGACTGTACCTTGTCACAGTCATTGGACTTGAATAAACAATCAAGTGTATTAGGATTATGGTGGTTTCCTGACAATGACCATTTACAGTTCTCAGTTAATTTAGATAACACAGTTAAAGACGTCACAAAACGTTCTATTTTGTCTAACACATGTAAAATCTTTGATCCTTTAGGCATGCTAAGTGCATGTACTATACAACTAAAAATCTTATTACAAAAACTTTGGGTTTTAAAATTAAGTTGGGATGAGTTGGTTCCACAGAATATCAAAAAAACGTGGGAAAGGTTTGTTTAGCTAACATTAGGGGTACCTAGACATGTTTCATGTACTTCTCCATTGTTAATAGAACTTCATTGTTTCGTAGATGCGTCTCAAGAGGCTTACGGGGCTTGTTTATTTACGATCTGTAGACCGTCATAATAATGTTTATCTTGTTATGTGCAAAGACACGCTTCGCGCCGCTGAAACCAACTACGAACCCGCGCCTCGAGTTGGGCGGAGCGTTGCTGGGCGCGCGACTAGCTGCTAAGGTTGGGTCATTCTCTTCGTTGCACTATTGACCGTAAGGTCTTTTGGGCCGACTCGACCCTCGTTCTGGGTTGGATTCGAACACAACCTAAATTTGTCAAGGCATTTGTTTGCAACAGAGTCAACGAGATTCATGAGTTGACAACTAGGGAATCTTGGAGACATGTGCCTACCACTTTAAGTCCCGCTGATCTTGCTTCTCGTGGAGTCGATCCAGGTCAACTTCAGGGTTCAACTATATGGTGGAATCGCCCAGAATTCCTGTTGCAAAATGAAACCAACTGGCCTCATAATATAAATTCCATAAATTCTTCAAATTTACCTGAAATAAAAACGCCTACCAGTGATTGTATAACTATGACTGACTAATGTTACACAGTCACCATTAATTAAGTTTAATAATTATTCTAAAATAAATAGATTAAAAAGAATGATTGCTTATGTCTTACGTTTTGTAAATAATTGCAGAAATCCAAAAAATAAAATAATAGGTAATTTAAAACTAGAAGAAACAGAAAATTAATTTAATAATAATAATAATAATAATAATAATAATAACATTTATTTCGGACAATGTCCATATCTGGTTAGTAACACAAAGTACTTAAAACCTATGTTAGTAAAAAACGAAATGTATTTATGTACAAGTAGCTACAGTAACTTATGCGGCATAGCATGCAGGGTCAGCTCAACACTGTCTTACTAGAACCCGCATGAAAGCCTGCATCAATTGAGAGTCGACTTTGTCTGCGACTACGTTCAGGATGCTATTAGTGCTGCCCCGCACTCTGTGCAGTAAGGAAGCGGTTCTCTTGCGTATGATGGCATGAAAGCCATCCACGCGAGCTTCCGCAAACATGCTAGATGCACTACAGAAGCGGGGCAGCCCCAGCAACATCCTGAAACCATTATTATATTGGATTATTAATTACTTGATAAAATTTGTTTAAAGTCAAACTTACCTTTCAGAAATATCCTTACTTAAACAAAATAAAAATCTTAATTCCAATTCTTACCTGTTACAGTTGTCACCTTTCCTTAACGGCAATGGAGTGCTCAGAGTAGGTGGTCGTCTACAGAATGCTGCTTACAAATTTGATAAAAAGCACCCAATCCTCCTGGATGTAAGCACTATTTCACTCGGCTCCTGATGGAAGACGAACACCTACGTCTGCTGCATGCCGGCCCTCAACTTAGGTAACTTAGGCCCTTAGTTCATTTCGTGAACAATTCTGGCCTGTAGGAGGCAGAACTCTGGCTCGCAGCATTGTGGGAAAGTGCGTTGTTTGCACACGACTGCGAGGAAAAACTATAGAGCCGCTGATGGGGAATTTACCGGTAGATAGGGTCACACCTTGCTATCCGTTTCAAGTATGTGGCGTGGATTTCGCTGGACCTGTCCTTATTTCTAGTAAGAAAGGAAAGCGTAACCGAATAACTAAATGTTATCTTAACGTTATAGTTTGTTTTTCTACTAAAAGTATTCATTTAGAAATCATTATTGACCTTAGCACTAATGCGTTTATTTTTAGCTTACGTCGTTTTATTGCTAGAAGAGGTAGACCTCATACTATTTATTACGACAACGGCACAAATTTCGTTGGGGCAAATAACGAGTTGGGTAGGTTACTACTGGCTAGTATAAATTCTATATATAACTACACCAACTCTGAAGGCATCAAATTTATTTTCAATCCTCCATACTCCCCTACTTTTGGTGGAATTTGGGAGTCTGCCAAATACCACCTCATGCGGATTATGGGCAACGCTAGCCTCACGACGAGGAATTAGGCACATTGTTCACACAAATTGAAGCCATCCTCAATTCCCGTCCCCTTTCCCCTCTATCATCCGATCCCACTGATTGTACCCCTCTAACTCCCGGTCACTTCCTTGTGGGGCGGTCCCTAACATCACTGCCATCTCCACCTATCACGCTAAAGGCTCCCGACCGGTACAAGAGGATTGAGCAGCTGAGGCAGCATTTTTGGCAGCGCTGGCACAAAGATTACCTAGCTGAATTGCAGCAGCGGACAAAATGGCGCTTGAAGGATAGAACTATAAAAATCGGGGGTTTGGTAATCCTAAAGGAGGACAACGCCACAATGCCACCCCTAAAGTGGAGACTCGGGCGAGTCCTACAACTTTTTCCTGGGATGGATGGAGTCTGCAGAGTCGCCGACTTCTACACGGCCAGAGGCATTGTTCGACGTGCGGTAAACAGAGCCTGCCTTCTCCCAATTACAGAAGAGCTTGAAAGCAGCAGCTTTCAAGGGGGGGAAGATGTTCACGCCGCGAACCGGTCCGCGGGGACGAAAGGGGCCTGACAGGGGCGCGCGGGAGAGGCGCGCGCGCTGCTCACACCCGCGCCACAGTGAGACCATGTCAATTTACATTACATGTTTTATAACTATGCCGAAACGTTATTAAAAGTATAAGTAGTTTGTACGAAGTAACCAAGAGAGTAAGAAGAACCCGACCATCACACAAGAGCTGCTCGTCAATATCAGCTCCTAACTTAAAACAGAATTAAAGTTTCACAAATATCTAATTAGATAACAGATAAATTACAGATTCATTAACAGGTATGGTACGTTTGATTGTTGATGTGGTTTTCACTGTATATTATGAATATGAAAGTATTTGGTCTAATAATATCATAGTCAATGTTTCTCGATTCCACCCGATTAGTGATTTTTCATATTTGGTCTTACTACAGATTAAATATAAAAAAAACAGTTTTTGATTTGATGCATTACAATAATATAATCTTTTCAGGTAGCTACTTATTACCAAAGTTCCTTTACTGTATTTTTTTCTCGATTTCACCCGATTAGAGATTTTTCATATTTGGTCTTACTACAGATGAAATATTAAAAAAACAGTTTTTGATTTGATGCATTACAATAATATAATCTTTTCAGGTAGCTACTTATTACCAAAGTTCCTTTACTGTATTTTTTTTTCTATAATTGAAAAATACACTGTTGTTTAATTTCAGTTTAAATTATTTTAAATACTTACTTTAGCAAACGTAATTGAATTTACTTCCTTTTATTATCAGCGTTTCATTAAAAACTGTATTTAATATAGAAGTTGTTATCGTATTCAAAAAACTAGAAGCGTAAAATATTCAAGGTGAAATTGCTGTTCAGAAATACTATTCATACATAATATAACCTTAACAATAACATTGACAATCTCTGGCTAAATTACGAACCAAAGTTAACTTTAATTAAAATTAAAGTTAACTTTGAGTATTTTGCCATGTTTTTAAGTCGAAACACACTGAACAACCATCAAACACTTTTTACTTCTGATCCAAATGTTACAGAGACTGAGAAGGCCACAAAAATAACAAAAATTGAACTTTATCCTTACATAATGTTAGTGAACTCACCTGGCGAGTCTATTCAATTTACATTGTAGTGTCGGCGACTCACTTAGCGAGTCCAACGCTAAATGTATGCGGCATCCGCGAAGACATTATGAAAATCGTAGTGGCATTGAACGTGTTAAGAATCTCTGAGCTAAACCGCGGACAGACAGATAACTCACGGTTTTATACGTTATCAGTAAACGGAAATCAACCACACAACATTGTAAAATAAATTATTGCACCACAAAACAGCTAAATAATGTAATGTTGCATTGTCGCGTCTGATGAATCCAACCAATAAATATATATAAAAAAAAAAATAGTAATAAATATATATAAATACTAGCTGACCCAACAGATGTTGTCCTGTCCCGATCTACCCACTTACCTGCCTATACCTATACCTACACCTACCCTACACCTACCCTACACCTACCCTACACCTACCCTACACCTGCCCTACACCTGCCCTACACCTGCCCTACACCTGCCCTACACCTGCCCTACACCTGCCCTACACCTGCCCTACACCTGCCCTACACCTGCCCTACACCTACCCTACACCTGCCCTACACCTGCCTTACACCTACCCTACACCTGCCCTACACCGGCCCTACACCTGCCCTACACCTGCCCTACACCTGCCCTACACCTGCCCTACACCTGCCCTACACCTGCCCTACACCTGCCCTACACCTGCCCTACACCTGCCCTACACCTGCCCTTCACCTGCCCTACACCTGCCCTACACCTACCCTACCCTACCCTACACCCCTATTCTGAGATATACATTATCACGTTTTCTCAAAGCGCGCGGTTTGAGTGAACCACTTTATTGACCATATCATTTTTATCTCAGGTTTAGCAAATTTTTTACTTTGCCATAATGATTTAGTTAACTATTTTTAACTAAACCTTCCTCGATTTTTGTTAAGTTTGAAGAAAGGATCACTCAATCCACATGCACACTCACGAAACCTATTCAAATAACTAGCGGGTTGGCAGACGTTGTCGTCGTGCCCTGTAAATAAAAAAAATCCTCAAACCCGACTAGTGCCATCTATCGGATCCAGTAGAGGATCTAAACCATCCAGGGACTCACACGGACGCTTTCGGCGCAACTGTTTAGGAGGAGTACATAACTGTGACACACGTAAGATAGACATTTACATGTAGAAAACTATGTAACTAAATATAATTTTTTTATGATTATTTCAGGTGGACAAGGGTGCTGAAGCTGCTTATAGCTATTATGATTTATGTTACTCACGCACTAAACTTCTTTGTGCCATTCAATATTGTATTTTATTACATAAAGAAGAAATTGAATAAAGATAAATTGTTTATGTGGGAGTTGATCTTCCGTGCCATATTTGTTGTGATATGTGGCTTAATCGCAATCGCATTTCCAGATATAAATGCTCTCATGGGATTCGTAAGTTACCATTTTGACGTCTTGTATTGGTTAGAGACCATGTGCATTTGGATTGAGTGATCTTTTTGTACATTTAATCAAAAATATTCAAAACTCATAGCACAAAGTAAAAAAAATGTCACTCTCAAGGGTATCTCGTAAATTAAGCTGTAGGTAGTCATAAAGTTGTACAAAAACTTATCGTTGTTTGTGTAAATCAATACGAAACAGATAGTTACCTATAAGGATCACTCAGTTCAGCAAATGTAAAAAACATTGAAGTACTTTTTAAAGGTCAAATACTTTTTGTTAAAAAGTTATCATATTTATTGTTCAAATATATTCGAAACTAATATTTTAGTATAAAAAATTGATGTAATAGGAAAAGTCAACGTAAACCTTATTACGTTGAATTTGCACGCTTATAACTGTTAAGCAAAAACATGTCATGTTCTTGTTATTTTTTGTTTTACAATCTTTTATACCGTGTTAAATAAATATTATTATTATTATTATTACCGATCTGTCAGACAAAATGGTGTTTGTACTGAGTGATCCAATGATAGGTACTGTTCTATACCCTGTTCACAATAAGATTACACATTTGCATAAACCTTTTTTACAGTCCGTTCAACCGATTTTGACTTATATTGCGTTAGTGGCATGACAAATGGCAGTTATTATTGTAACCACTTTTTCGCCTATGTCATCCTTAAGCCTACGGAATAGAAGTCAAAATCGGTTGAAGGGACTGTAAAAAAGGTTTGTGTTTATGTCTAATCTTATTGTGAACAGGGTATATGTACCTGGAATTAGCTTTAAGTGCCTTGATGGTTTAAAAAAATGTTGTGACAATTTCTTGTCAATTTTTTGAGCTATAATCTTTAGTCAGTAGAGTAAGTTTTTATTGAGATTTACCTCATAGCCGTTTTTGCAAAATGTCTGAATCGAGTGATCCACACCTTGGGCTATAACTGAAGACCCTTAAGAGTGACATTTTTTTTTACTTTGGGCTATGAGTTTTGACTATTTTTTTAATTAAAAATATAATCAGATTTTGTCATGAATTAAAAAAGATTACTCAATCCAAATGCACATTTAGAGACCCAGTGCTATTCTGTTACAATCTCCCTCGGTGAACACCTAGGTGAAGTGAGGTGTCATCCGTCCCAATACTATGGATTGACAAAGTTTGTTCAAAAATTGTTCTTCTAGGTGTTCACCGAGGGATATTGTCACAGAATAAACATACTGTATATATCTATTCTGTTACAATCCCCCACATGGCGCTATTTTAACCGATAGCTGACGAAATTTTACCGATTTTGACAGGTTTGCGCACGTGATGGCTTGACTTATTATTAAATAGACAGGGCAACATGTATAATGAAGATATTTTGAAAAATGTGACCTATATTAAAAAGCGGTTCAATTGATTCTGCTCGTTATTCTAATCAAACTATTTTCAGGTTTTTACTATATTTATATTTATCCATAAAAGTAACTCTGTCTGGTACGAAAACAGCCCCCCCCCCCCCTCCTATATATACGAGGTTATCTATAGATTATCAGGACGTTACAACCAGTATGCCAAAATTAGAGATAGAGAGGTTATTAATATTTAACTAACTTGATTTAAAAACAATTGATTTAAAAAAAAAACCATAACAATCTCGACAGCATGTCATTTTTTAGATACAAAAGTTCATTCCGTACTAAGCCTGGTAAATATGCATTCATTTTTTTTAGAAGTCTCGAGGCCGTATAGGAGGTTTGAGTTTTAAAAATATTGTTAATGCGAAGTAATTAATAACCTAATAAAAATAATTAAGAACCCAGGAGTATAAAAATAATAATTTCAACTTCTCTAAACGTCTTTATATTTTTTATACAAATCCTGCTATGATCATTACGATACTGAAAAGAGAAAATTTTGATGTCGTGAATTTTGACATTACTTTTACGATGCAACTCTATCCACACACATATCAGGGCCGTGGCCGTGCTAAGACCGTGCATCCGGGTCCCGTCAGGGCTGCGGCGGGGGCTTTTTGTTCACACAGGTCATTTAGAACCTAAAGGAGGGATGGTGACCGCACCGTGGACAGGCCGTGACTTCCATTTGTACCCCTCAGTCACCATTTTGTTATTTATATACATATATAACATATAATATATGTTGGTACATGGTACGCATATTATGCGTACCGCTTCTATTAAAAACTCGTCATGATTTTTTTTTTAATTTGCGCAACGGTCTTAAGAAATATTGTCAGAGCACAGTAAAGATATCTAACAGTATTGTAACTCGGCCCTGTCCTTGAAATAATTACCTACAGGCACACAGTACCTTAACATGCGATAGGGCTGCCCCGCGTACAGTCTTTTAATTTCTTCCTAGTGTGTGTTTTATTTTCTTTCTAGTTTTGTGATTATAAATTTGTAGTGTTTTCTTTTCTTTTTAGTTTTGTGATTGTAAATATAGGTGCCTATATAATATTTTATATTTAATAAAAAAAAAATTAAACACTTAAATGAAATAGGAGTGTTCAATAAAAATGCATGTTATGTTTATGATTACAAGATTTAATAAAAAAATCCACAGTTATAAATTTTTTAGACTGAAAAATATTTGCGCCTTAGTCGCAGCCATTCAAGGTGTCTCAAGTAAAAATATTTCCCTATTCTGCAATCCTTACAACCTTCAACACCTAATTCTTACTAAACCAAAATCTACTACAAAATCTTTACTTAAATAATAATGTAAATCTTACTAAGTAGGTAGGTACAGAGTTCAGCACAAACTACAACAATCTGTCAAATTTCTTTGAAAGATTTTCAATTTTATTACAAAAATGTAAGGTTCATATTCAATTGGGGAAAGGAGATCGGACATTTTTGTATGGACTTTGGTCCAAGTGGCGTCGGATGATGAGACCTAGTTTATTTGTTGGATAATTTAATATTTTAACACTGACCAAACCTGCAGATAAATCGACACATGGAGAAAAAAGTTATTGACACTGTAAATCACCAATATTATTTTAAGGAGGTATTATAATAATTTTATGTCTATTGTTTATATGCTGAATATTAGCAAAATAAGATATATTTATGCTACATGTATTTATTATAGCACAAATAACAACATAGCATAACTCCTGTAAACCTCGAAGGCTTAGGCAGAATAGGTAATATTTTACTTATTTTACTCTATACGAGAAAAAAAAACTATAAACAATATTAAATATTTTACTCTATACGAGAAAAAAAATCTATAAACATGTTATTGAGACAGTTTAGGCATAAAGCAGTCGGAAAATGTAAGTTTTAGTTCATAAAATAACAACACAAATTTTTAAATTCAATTCAAAGTTTCCAGTATTTTTAGCGGCCATAGTAGCGGCCATGTTATTACGCCGTACGGCTGTGTAAACAAAAAAATGTCAACTGTTAGTTAACCGATTGGCGTAATATAGGCTTTGTACTTTTATTATTTTCGTAACCAACGTAATTTTTTAATTATTACACCTATTACAATATATGCTTTTAATTATTTTTAAATGATATAACGGGTGGCGCAAAAGTAAAGACCCTATTTGGTTCAGCTATAACATTTTTTCTAAATTAGAAAACTAGATTTAGATTTTTTTAAATGTATATTTGTGCCATTAAATTTCGTACCATTAGGATTTAAAGATGATGTCTTTTAAATGGTGACCTCCAGAGTTGATACACATTTGAGTCCTTCAAAATTGGTTATGAGTGACGAAGCGCATTTCCATCTCTCAGGGCATGTCAATAAGCAGAATACTCGGTTCTGGGGCACTGATAATCCGCGCATTATTCAAGAAACACCTCTACACCCACTAAAAGTTACTGTATGGTGTGGCATCTGTGTTGACAGAGTGATCGGACCCTATTTTTTCGAAGACGCTGGAGGCAATGCGATTACTGTCACTGGAGAACGCTACAGAACCATGTTACGTGAGTTTTTGATACCCAGTTTGGACGAATTGGGGCTGGAGCACATCTGGTTTCAACAAGACGGCGCTACGGCACACACAGCGCGCGACACTATGGACTTAGTGAGGGACGCTTTTCCAGGCCGAGTTATCTCTCGTTTTGGCGATTTGCCTTGGCCTGCAAGATCACCCGATCTGACCAGTCCAGACTTCTTTCTTTGGGGTTTTTTGAAATCTCGGGTGTATGTGAACAAGCCACAGACTCTCGCAGCTCTAAAAGAAAACATTCGTCAAGAAATAACGAACATATCGCAGGAAGTGTTACGGCAAGTTATGCAAAATGTCATAAATAGGGCTCAAATGTGTATCAACTCTGGAGGTCACCATTTAAAAGACATCATCTTTAAATCCTAATGGTACGAAATTTAATGGCACAAATATACATTTAAAAAAATCTAAATCTAGTTTTCTAATTTAGAAAAAATGTTATAGCTGAACCAAATAGGGTCTTTACTTTTGCGCCACCCAGTACAATTATCATATTTAATTTGAGCTCATTTGATACAAAACGAACTGACGTCATTTACGCTGAGCAATATGGCGTCCAGTAAGAGGCGTATTCGTCAAACTACGCGCGAAATTTGTAAATTTAAAATTTACATTATTATTATTATTATCTTTATTATTATTATTATTAGCGAGGTAACCTTGCGTAAGCTCGCGAAGGAAAAATAACACCGGGAATGAAGTCTAGCAGTAGCTAGTGATTCATAATTTGATACGATTTGATATTTTAGGAATTCAACATTGTGGGTCCAGAAAATTCAACTTTTTGCAAAGTCAACATTTTGGGATTTAACATTTTGCGAATTCAACATTTTGCAAATTCAACATTGTAGTCCTGAAGGCGTCTTACGAAACTCGTGCGTTTTACATTACAATAACGCACTAGTACGTAATGACATACATTACGATATTGAAATTGGTGTAATAAGAGACACGAAGTTTGGGAATTGCGACGGTGTCGAAGTTTTGGCAAGATCCAGAAACACTCCCACTTTTTATTAAAGATATAAAGAGTTAGTTAGAGTTAGTTAAGTTATTGTCTAGATAAGTTGTTACAAGTTTGGTCAGGAGGCTTACTGCATCTTTAGTAGATTTTCCACTCCTGAAACCAAATTGCTTATTGGAGATTAGTTCGTTCGAGTCTGAGAAAGAAACTAAACGTTTGTTTGCTACCTTTTCTAGAATTTTAGAGAAGATTCCTAATAACGATATAGGTCTATAGTTCGCAGGGTTTTGTTTTGATCAATTTTTGTATAAAGGAGTGACTCTGGCTTCTTTCCATTTATCGGGGAATATACCTGTACTTAGACTTAGGTTGATGATATAGGTTAGTGGAGTTAAAATCTCACTTCTTATTTCTTTATCAATTTGTTCTCCTAATTTATGTTTAGAAACCACTGACTCTTGAGTTTCATTCATGTCACTGAGAATTTGGTTTGCCAAATTGGTGCCAACAGATGAGAAATATTCATTGCAGTAGTCAACCGAATCTTGTGCCGTGGATTTACATTTCAGTAAATCGCTAGGACTGCTTCTGTTGTTGTGATGCTCGGTGATTGTTTTTATAGTGTCCCATAAACCTTTAGGATTAAATTTGTTTTCTTCTAACTTTTTACTTTCGTATTCATGTTTTAACTTTTGCATCAGATTGGTAAAGAAGTTTCTGTAACGAGTGTAAACGAGTCTTTTTGTTTCGTCTTTGGGATATTTGTTTGACTCTTTATGAAGTTTATCCCTGTCATTCATACATTTTATAAGGCCAGGTGTGATCCAGGGTTTCCATATGTATTTACGACGGATAATCGTCTTTTCAGTCGTGTGTTTTTTTATTGCATCCGTCAGAAGTCTGTGAAATGCATTAGTTGCAGTGTTAACATCTGAATCAGTCACTACATCGTTCCAATCGATGTATCGGAGGTCATCTAATAGCGCTAGAAAGTTAATTATATTAATTGTGCGTTGTTGGTAAATAATGCGAGTTGGTGTGGCCATATTGTGACCCATCATTACTAATTTGTGATCGGTGATATCAGCTTCACAGATGATACCTAAGGCATTCTGGTGTCTCGATTTAAAAAATATATGGTCAAGGCACGCATTCAATCTAGTTTGTTATGATATTACTTGCTTCAGACCATGTTCAGACATAATGCAAGCAAATTCTAAAGAAGATTTATCAGACATAGACAGGAGGTTTATGTTTGATGCATTTTTATGTCACTTATCGATTGAATAAACATTTTGTGTTTTTTTTGGTGGCATATTAGCACTTCAGAATTTCATTGAGACACTTTACAAAAATGGATGTAATACCCTATTATGGCTATAGTAATAATTGTGTGTGTTTATATATAATAACGGTTAAAAGGTCAAGTAAATTGATTGTACGTTAAGAACACCATTTTATGAAACAACCCATTTTTTTTTGTTTGTCAATATTGAGCTCCTTAAACCCGTCGGTATAGTTGAAACAAGGGGACGCCGTAATTTCGGCGGTAAGACCTGTTATGATGGATTGGTTAGGGTGCCGACACGGTTCTTTGTTACGCCGACGACACGCTCGTTGTAGCGCGCGGGAAGACGCACCAGCAGGCGATGGTTTTGGCAACCGCTGGGAATGCGCAGGTCGTGGGGAGGATCCGGCGATTGGGCCTAGAGGTGGCCCCCAACAAGTCCGAGGCCCTGTTCTTTCATGGGCCCCGGCGTGGACCACCTCCGGGCTCTCAAATCGTGGTCGAGTCAACGATGAAGTACCTAGGACTCGTTCTCGACGGCCGATGGAACTCATGGGTGCGGCGGGTGCGCTAGCCCGTTTGCTGCCCAATTGAGGTGGACCCAACGCCTCCTGCCCGGCTCTATACAGGGATTGTGCGGTTTATGGCGCTCAACGGGGCGCCAGTATGGGTGGAAATCCTGGCGGCCCGCAATATCGCAGTGCTGTGACGTCCGCAGCGAGCGATGGCCGTCAGTGTGGTTCGAGGATACCGCACGATCTTCTTTGAGGCAGCGAGCCTCCTTGCCGGATCTCTGCCGTGGGCTCATGAAGCGAGAGCCCTCGCTTCACGTTACCATAAGAACAGGAAGGTGCGGGAGCGGGGCAAACGACCGGTGCCCCGGGAGTTCAGAGCTCCGTGTAATCCTAACGGCGGAATGGAAGAAACGACTTGCGAACCCCAGCGCAGGGCACGCCGTAATTTCGACGGTAAGACCCGTCATGGAGGATGACAACGTCGACGACATTCCGATTGACGCAGGTACTGACGGACATGGCTGTTTCGGGAAGTATCTATGTTGCATAGGCCGCGAACAATCGCCCGGTTGTCACTACTGCGGAGATTGCCTGGAGGACACGGCGCAGCACACGCTGGCAGAGTGCCCAGCTTGGGCAGGCAGCGCCGTGAACTCTCCGCAGCAGTCGGTGAGCTCTCGCTCCCGAACATCGTTCTTTCGATGGTGCGAAGTGAGAGTGCAAGGGAGGCTGCCGCCTGACCGCCGACTTGCCTGGTCGACCACACGACTAGATGCAGGTCCGGATAGGCGACACGCCGTGTTCCGCGCGCGCCATACTCGAAGATTCGTCGGTGCTGTGACCGCCAAGGTTGACGGGACCTGTCTACATTATTGACGGGTACATAGCCTAGCGGGGGCTCGGTGAATGCGCGAGCAAATCCTGTGCCCATAGGTCGGTCGAGGAACACCGTGGTTGTTTTAGCCGGTAAGTGTCCGGCACATGAGGATTTCCCCAGGTAAAAATAATAACCCCGCCCTAAGTAAATTGAGCCAACGATGAAAAACGGTAAGAATAATATAAAGAGACAAAACGATGTCCTTGTTGGCTTGTTAAATATAACTCACTGACCAGAGAACGACTATAAATGAATAATAAGTCTATTGGTAGACTAAGAGAATCTGGAATAGTAAGTCTGGTGTAGTAATAGTCTTGTACAGTGGTAATTGTATATGAGAAAGATATCATAATAATTATTATAATTAAAACAATACGCACGGCGCAGGAGCATCACTCCATCGTCCATACACCCGCCAGGGGCGTATGGGCGGGGGGGTTAGTGCGAGTACTCGGCAGACAGGTTTTGGCCGGATTGAAGGTAGGTTTTTAAATTGTTCGTCTACATTAAATACCATTTTTCAGGATTGTATAACTTTTTTCTCCATGGGCCAATTTTATGGTGCCCATAGTAAAAAAAATATCCTATTTTCACGAATTATCATAATTATGGACTAGGTTTCATCCGCCGACGCCATTGGGGCCACTTCCGCCCGTTCTCCTTTGTCAATTTTTAATGGCCCGATGTGCTGGCGTCTGTACAACCAATCATTTACTCTCATAATCATTTTATAATGATATTTCGTTTAATTCAATAATATATGTAAGTAGCTAGGTACGTAAGTAGGTAACAGCCTAGCCTAAGAAACTACCTAGGTACTTACCAGGTCGTTTTAACGCGAGCGTAAGTAGGTCGCTTTTTCACCTTATCCACTTTAAGTATTTGTTTATTAATCCAGAAAGCGACATAAACTTACTTTTAAAAAAATACCGGACAAGTGCGAGTGTGACTCGCCCACCGAGGGTTCCGTACAAAAGAGAAAGGGGAAAAATATATGGGGCTTGGTCCAAACTTCTACCACTAACGAGAACTATGTAGCTGAATAGTCCACTAAATAAAGATAGACTTTTACTGAGTAACCAAAAAAAAAAAATTTTTTGGTAGCTTTTCCTTCTTTCACTTACATTTATATTGATTTTGTTGAACATTTATGCACGCAAATAGCTACATCTAAAACTAAGACGTGAGACTATAACCTGTTTTGTGCCATGCTGTGTATTTTATTTAGAAAAAATTGCTTGAAGACTTACTTTTATTGATACTTCACATCTTTAATGAGAAGAGGCCCTCTGCCCTGCAGTGGGACGAATATAGGTTGGTATTATTATTTATCCCTCCGAGTCTACCGACGAGTGGGTCCCATGATGAACATGGAGAAAACAAAAAATGTTTAATGCCCATATCGTACCCACCTACACCTAGATTCTACAGTTGAATTTGTTGACCTATGACAAACGGTTCAGTTATTTAGGCCCGAACCTCAGCGCAGGGCACGCCGTACTTTCGGTGGTAAGACCTGTCACGGAGGATTGGTTAAGGCGCCGGGACGTCGCCTTCACGTTCCTGCTGACGCAAGATACTGTCCGGATATCGCCCGGTTATCACCACCGCAGAGATTGCCTAGAGGACACGGTGCAGCATACGCTAACAGAGTGCCCAGTTGGGCCGAACAGCTCTATAAACTCTCCGCCCAGGGCGAGAGTACGTGGGAGGCTGTCGCCTCTTTTTGCGAGCAAGTCATGCACGCAAAAGAGGAAAGGAAGAGTGAAGCAACTGCCTCGCCTCACTCCAGGAGAAGACGCACAGGGCGCCGGAGGGCGCTCAATTACCTCCAGCCTTCATGAGTTGCCTGCGTGTTATCGATTTAGGGGCAGTCCACTACCCGACCAGATGCAGGTCCCCAAAAGCGGCGCGCCGTAGGTCAGTCGAGGAACACCGTGATGGTCTTAGCTGGTACAAGTCCGGCACGCCCCCCTCGTCTTGTCCAGACGGGAGATCGACCACATGGATTATCGAATTATCATCGAATCCAACTCTTGATGGGCAGCGTTCGGCAAGCACCGAAATATCTTCTACAATTTAATAAACCGCAGTGTCTCAAGACGAAAGTCTTTGACCAGTGTGTGCTGCCAGTGATGCCCTATGGCTCGGAAACATGGTCACTCACTTCAGGCCGCGTAACACGCCTAGAGGTTGCACAGAGGGCATTGGAAAGAGCTATGCTCGGAATTTCTCAACAGGATCAAATCGAGGATGAGATAACAAAAACAATGGCCAACCTTAAATGGTAGTGGGCGACGCGGGACCGAACGCAGGTATAGATTTTTGGGGGAGACCTATGCTGATGATAATACGCCATTGCGTATATGTTGCTTTAATAACTACGCGTAAGCTTTATTTGATATGTTCTAAGCGCAAACAACTCCAAATCTTCGTTGGTTACAATTGGGAACTCTTATGCTCCGATAATATCAGCTTCAACATTGCGAACCATCGCCCGCTGCCGCCGTTTAAGATTTTTTCTGTAACATACGCACCCAGGCGTCAGTGAAAGCATGCACGCTGGATGGGACAGAATGGAAGAAAAAAAACATGTTGCGCTGACCCCAAGTAACATGGGATAAGGGCAGGAAGAAAAAGTAAATACGCACCCAGGCGATTGGGTTCATGCAGTCAATCCATGCGCAAGAATTCTTGAATATCCTGAATTATTACATGGAATGCATTGATGAGAGATGCAGCTACTCGAAAATCTTGCCGGAACAGTTAAGTCTCTTTTGAAGCGGTCGTTTACGATTTCGACGACCCAGCGGCAAAGTGTGAATTGCCGATTTTTGTTCGCCTCAAGTGTTTATAAATTGGTCTTCGCCGTTCTGTACACTTATAGGCATATGCTCAGTATATTCTAATATGTTTAGTCATTTGTTCAACAATATGGTATAACGCCTAAAAAAAGTCATGATCACTGTTTGGTGGTCTAGCGCCAGTATAATTTATCACAGCTTCTTACCACGAGGCGTTTAAACGCATTGTTCTAGTGCAAAAGAGACAAAAAATCGTGCTATCGCTCAAAATTATAGTCGCGTGGTGCTGACGGTGACTAATAGAAAAGTACTTAGTAATCTATTATAAAATATTTTTTGTGTTTTGTTATAACTTTTTACTGACAGCTTATTTTTTGTTGCTTTCATGATGAAAGATACTCTAAATTTAGCGGACTATTTAGTTACACAGGTCTCGTTTGTGGTGGACATTTGGACCAAATTCGCCCATTGTCTTATGTAGGTACATATCACGAAGTAAGTAGGTATCTTACTTCGTGGTACATATCCATACTTCCATACTGTCTAGGCCCAGGTTAAAGGAAAGTAAAGTGGACTGTATTACTGTTTATTAGGTGGTTACAATAATTATAGCAACTTAGTATTTAATCAAAGTAAGTATGTCTGAGCGCGGTCGTGTCGGACGATGTAGTGTCGCGATGGTCTTGCGTTCCGGTCCCCGTGCCGTGCCGCGTCGCTCGTTGGTGACGTCGTTGTGTGTCCTTTGTATATGTATGTGTGTGAACATACTCCCGGGCCAGCAGTAGATGATGAGTTGTACAGTCCAGCCAGGTTGAATGTTTGGTTGATGAATGCATGTGGTTTTGTAGATTGATTGAGGTATGAATGATGATCGGTCCAGGGCCTCAAGTCTGCTATTACAATAGTGTCAGAATGGTCTATCATTGATTTCATACTTGTTGATTTTGACAAGTTTGGTAATGTACTAATATGATGGCGTCATTATGAAAATCAATGATAGACCATTCTGACACTATTGTAATAGCAGACTTGAGGCCCAGATAGGTTAATTGAAGAATGAATGATTATTTTAGTGGTCCATCTAATAACGAGCATATTCTGTGAAACGCCCTTCTGATTGTGCCTGACTGTACTTTAATGTCCGCTACGCGAGCCTCTCCGTCAGGTCCCGGGTAAAGCTTCAGAATTCGTCCCAGTGGCCATTGTGCTGCAGATAGCGCCTCGTCCTTCAAGATGACCAGCGAGCCCTCTGTGAGCGCGCCGTGTGAGCGTTGCCACCGCGTCCTTTGGTGCAACTGGGAAATATATTCCTTATTAAAGCGTCTCCAAAAATGCTGGCGCAGTTGTTCGACTCGTTGATGCCTCGGCAGCCGTGATTGATCGCAGTCTGACATCTGTGGGTAAGGTATCACAGTTAGAGTATGACCAATAAGAAAGTGGAAGGGGGTGAGAGCTGATAGATCAGATGGATCGGATGAAAGAGGTGTGAGAGGCCTCGAATTAAGGATGCCTTCTATCTGGACAAGTAATATGTACATTTCCTCATATGTGAGGTCTGCCGAGCCTAGAACTCTTTTGAGGTGGTATTTTACTGATTTAACAGTACTTTCCCACAGGCCTCTAAAGTGGGGTGAGTATGGGGGAATGAAGTGAAAGTCTATACCATGCTCTGCAGCGCAGCTGTAAATTGATTCACTGTGATTTTTGATAAAATTGGTGATCACACGAGCAGCACCTACCAGATTTTTCCCATTGTCTGAATAAATATGATTGGATTTACCTCTCCAAGAAATAAACCTCTTAATTGCTGCTATGTAAGACTCTGTCGTCAGATCTGTGACCAACTCCAAATGCACAGCTTTGACTACAAAACAAACGAAAATACAAATAAGTATATGATTTTATTAGTACTCTTCCACGCCCTTTGCGGTTATTAATCATTATTGGTCCTGCATAGTCTACACCTACGTCGCTGAATACAAAATTTGCATGCAGTCTCTGCTTAGGTAACGGGGCCATTATAGGAGTTATAGTTTTCCCTTGATACTGTTTGCAAGTTATACATGATTGTGTCGTTTTCCTAGCTAAATTACGACCTGAAATTGGCCAAAATAGTTGACGTATGTGAGACAGTAACAGTTGTGGACCAGCATGTAAAAGTGTTATGTGATATGTTGAAAATATGATTTTAGTAATATGATGAGCTGGATGCAAAAGGATAGGAAATTTCTTATCGTAGTTGTATGGCGAATGTGCTAACCTTCCGCCCACACGAATGAGTTGATTATCCCCTAGAAATGGGTTAAGTGAATTATGTTAAGTTATGTTTAGCTGGTAAGTCAAATCATTTATTTCAATTAGACCATTAAAAAGGCACTTTTGAACGTCATCATAAAAAAATATAAAGTTGATTCTAGTTGCCCATTCCAAAAGGTAGTTTCGTATGAGAAGAAGAATGGGCAATAAGAATGGGCAAGAAACTCCATACTTACTCTTTTAAAAAAAAATGTGTACAATATTTTGCATTTACAGTTTACAGTTATATAACTATACGTGAATACGATGGACCTTGCATAAAAACACTATACTGAAGTATGTACAAAGTATTACAAGATAAAGAAAGACAGCTAAGTTGTATACATAGATACATAGTGTTCACATATTATTATTTACAATTATTGTAAAAGTAGACAACCACTCCATACATTTCAACAAACTATGAACCTATGAACCAGTGTGTGACCCAAAGCAAGAATTAAATATAATGTATATACTAAGTATAAATTAAGTAGTTTTACAAAACAAAAACATCACTGCGGCGCATTCGAGACTGTCGGTATACTAACTTCCCTACTAACTTGAGGCGTGTAAGTATGACTCGTGTTTTGACCGTTTGTATGAAGATGGAATACTGTAGATATCTTTACTGTCGTGTGTTACGGACATGTGTGAACAAGTTCATATAAAATGTTCACGTTCACAACTATATTTTTTCACGTACACGGACCGTTCCCGTCTCGGGCACGGCCCTGATATGTGTGGATAGAGCTCATAGAGCTTTATCAAACTCAAATTATCGGTCGGACTTTTCTCGTCCAGAATAAAGTTTACGATACAAAATCGTCAAAATGAAGTTCGGTCGGTTACGAACGACTTCGGATTTATCACTTCATAGTAGACCCTTTTCTCCTTGTCCCGCTTTCTGAGGCGATTGTGTATTATATTATTATTAACATTATTCAACATATTACTTCTTTTTCAGATTGGATGTTTCTGCCTTTCAAACATGGCATTTATGTGGCCTAGTATAATAACTCTATTGACGGTTTGGGAGAGACCAGGTTTTGGCAAATTTAATTGGAGGCTCTGGAGATCAGTGTTACTATTTGTAATTGGGATTTTCATTTTCTTTGTCGGTTCTTTCGTGACTGCAGGTGAAATGATCGCCGTATTCCAGAAAATAGGTTCAGGCCCCAGCACCAACGTCACCATCGACGACATTACTACTACTACCACCGCGGCCCCGGGACTGTAGCCAATCCACCGTACCTTATACTAAACATTTGTTTTTGTTATTTGCTCATATCAAATTATTATTTCGAGTTTCATTAAACTAGTTATTTAATTATTATTATTAATTTATGTTAGAAATTAATAATTAAACTAAATAATTACCTAAATATTTGGTTGTTTTAATGAAATTAGTATGTGTATTGTCTTTTTATTTATTTAATCAATAGAATACACCAGGCATATACAACATTGGTTAACAGTAACTTGAAGCACCAATTACCAGTTAACAGTATACAGAACATTCACAGATACATACATAGCGAAAGAGCTAAAGGAGGAGCTCGTGGCTAAGTTAAAGCCGTACAGATCGATCAGTACAGATCGAAACTTTTCATAATCGGACATTTCCAAATCAGACATTACAACCTAACATCGATGTTAATTGTATTATGTTCAACCAACAAAAAATAACAAGACAACAAAAAATAAAATCTGGCGTTATATGAATGAGTCATGTGTACACTCTCTCACTCACTCTTTTATCGGTCAGTAACCAAAGCAACCAAAATAAAAAGTCGCAATGTCACGGGTCAATGTTCACTGACAATGTATCACTTTATCTAGTCTCCGTCAGGATGAACGGTCACTAGGCGTATTTCACGTTGAATTTATGCCCAAGAATTGCTTCCCTATTGCTTCCTATTCTCAAACAATTGCTTCCATCGTATTCTCGAAGAAAAAATACATTTTATGGGTGACCGTTCATTCTGATGTCAGGACCAACGGTCACCAAGATGTGCATGTGGATTGAGTGATCATCTCTTCAAACTTAACAAAAATCGAGGAAGGTTTAGTTAAAAATAGTTAAAACATTATGGCGAAGTTAAAAATTTGTTAAACCTGAGATGAAAATGATATGGTCAATAAAGTGGATCACTCAAACCGCACGCTTTGAGAAAACGTCATAATGTATATCTCAGAATATATAGCCCTTGCTCTTCAACAGAGTATGACAAAACGTTTAAGCCGTAAGAAGAAATTAACCTTTATTTTTTTCCTCCAATATGCCATACTTCCATGCCCTATACTTCGACCTTTATCTACTTAAATATACTTCGTAGGCAGATTGTATCCAAAATTGTTAATTGTTTTTAACTATAACTTAACATAAATCTTCTGCTTTTATAAGGGTCATACTTTAAGAAATATCATGGTTTGCTCATTCCTAAAGGAAAAGACTGAGTAGGGTATATGTGATTTTTTTATTTTGTGAGACTTTGATCATGTATCCTCATAAATTCTTATTTGATCATCTATTGCATCATCTCACTATAATCCCGGCTTTTCTGTTAATACATTTTCGCCACAATCGGCGGCCGGTGTGCGAAGAATATTAACACAATTTGTAGGCAAAACTATCAGATCTCAAAAGCCACATAAGAAGCCGATGAGTGCGACCGAGATAGCAATATACGCTCAGTCACACGGCAAGACTGTTACGTTGCGAAGTGAATGAATGAATGCGGCCAATATACGATCGAGTAGCATCGACTGTCACGCACGCTGGATTACGCGCGGAATTTAAAATGTTTATTGTTGTCAATTCTTATGAGATTCAATACCTACTTAGAGATATTTTCTTTTTGTACTTTCTATATATTTATCGTCTCGCATTATGGATTACAAGCCCGGCTTATAGGCTTCTATGGAAGGCACGCCACTGCCTGCAATGGGTAATGGTCTCGGGCACTATAAGACACATGCTTATTTTAACGACCAAATGTGTTACGATGACCTAACAACCAGTTTTTATACAAGTAAAGAAACCTGTATATATTTGTATACTTTATTTTACGGACTCACTGATTTTTGAAAAGTTTTATCTTATTTATTTATTTATTTCTTTGGGAAAACAAACAGTTACACAAAAGTCTCTTAATTAACAATCTTAAGTATCTAAAGTCTATGTGTAACTCACAACGTTATCCACATGTTACCTATTGCATTTAATAATAATTGCATTCTAAATGCATTTTATTTCACTTAATTCCAACTCTCACTAGTTTAGTAAGGATAAAAAGCCATTGTGTCAGGTTTTAAAATACATGTTATCATCTATCAAACATGGTGTGCGTTTCGAACGCGCGGCCACGGTGATATTTCGAAAAAAAAACTATTCCAAGATTATGTAAAATTTTGTAAAAGTTGATTCCCAAAACCATAAATTTGTCGAAGTTATGGTTAAAAAGTTATAAGGGTTTGAACGTGGCCGCGCCATTGAAACACGGAGAACCGCGCGGCCACGGAGATCTTTAAAAGTAAGCGTAGCAGAGACCTAAAATTCAGGTAAAAAATAGATTGAATTTGTAAAAAATATGTAAAAATACAGAAAAAAATCCTAGGTTTATATTTTAGGAGCTCTTCGCGTTTCAATGGCACATACACAAACAGCCAGACCCGGAACAACTATCTGTAGGCCATACAAATTACAAACAAACATACAAACACAAAACACAAACATACAAATTTTTGTTCCGTGGCCACGTTCATACCCTTATAACTTTTTAACCATAACTTCGACAAATTTATGGTTTTGGGAATCAACTTTTACAAAATTTTACATAATCTTGGAATAGTTTTTTTTTCGAAATATCGCCGTGGCCGCGCGGTCGAAACGCACACCAAACATGACCTCAAACGTCTAGGTAGATACTGCAAAAAATATGAGATTGCGGTATAATCACACATAAAACGAAATGCCTGTAACTAGTTTTTGATTACAAACCAGCTAAAAAAGAGTTATATTTGATTTAATCGTATCGTTGCTTGTCACTTGGTGCATTTTCTAAACTAACTTTGCTATAAATTCAAATTAACACACATACTAACATACTTTCTAACACAATTGTTATATTGTTATATGTATACTTAAGTTAAGGTATTTTTCTATGGGTCTTTGTTACCTGAAAATAAATGGTTTTGTTATTAATATTATTATAATTAAATTAAAAAATCTCAGAAATCATACAACTTATAATATAATGCTATTCAACAAAAACGCGGTGCAAGTAAGTATTGTTCTTATCCGGAAATTGCCAATTTAATTGAAATTAATTCAATTTCATGACTGTAACAGATAGGCCCAGAGATGTAGAGAAAATGGGCTTTCTCCTTTAGTTTGTTAATTTTTGAATTACAGTACCTATTTCGAAATTTGTTAGTTGATAGTGTAAATAGATCCATGTCCGAAAAATGTGTGTTATAATTATTATAGCTTCTGCCCGCGGCTTTGCCCGCGTGAAAAGAACGCTAACCCAAGGAAACACATTACCGGGATAAAAGTATCCTATGTGTTAATCCAGGAAATGGTCTACCTACGTGCCAATTTTCATGCAAATCTGTTCAACGGTTTACGCGTGATTAAGTAACAAACATCCAAACATCTTCACAAACTTTCACCTAGTATTATTATTATTATTATTAGTAGGATATACGACGTAGAGGTGCGCGAACTCCAGCATTCATTCGACAAGAATAAGGCGAATAGTGGGTGTACACGCACCTCGCGTCTCATGACAGTTCTAGGTACAACATAACTTAACTTATTTACCAAGTCAGAGCAGTCATATCTGCCACCACATATATCATACAGAAATCTCTAGGATAAGGCGTCTAGACGTCTCTAGGCGTCCATCAAAGTAATATCTATACAGGAGTAGTTAGGGCTCAAACCATGACGGCAACGATAACGCACTGCTCTAAGGAATTTGCGCTGTACATTTTCTAAGCTGTCTACGGTCTTTTGTATAAAGATTCCATATTAATACAGCGTATTCAAGTTGCGACCTAATAACTGACTTATAAAGATGCATGTAGGTATCAGGACGTTTAAAGTCTGAGGTGGTTCTCATCACAAAACGATACATGCGGTAGGTATGAGTTATTAATAATTTTCTTAATATGTAGATCAAGATGGAGCTTACTATCCAATATTACCCACAGATCTTTCACCGACGTAACTTCGCTCAAAGGTACATTGCTGAGAATATAAGTACGTTTTATAATATTTTTGTTTTTTGAGAAGGTGATTGATACACATTTAGAAGTGAATATGATTATGTCCACCCTACACGATGTAATAATGTAATGATGCGTTGTCGCGTCTGATGAATCCAACCAATAAATTAATAAATCTTAAAAATAGGAATTTATCCTCATAAATTCCTATTTTTAAGATTTATTAATTTATTGGTTTATTGGTGGTATCCTCATACATGATCAAAGTCTCACAAAATAAAAAAAAAACATATACCCTACTTAGTCTTTTCCTTTAGGAATGAGCGAACCATGATATTTCTTAAAGTATGACCCTTATAAAAGCAGAAGATATGTCAAGTTATAGTTAAAAACAATTAACAATTTTGGATACAATCTCAGTCTGCCTACGAAGTATATTTAAGTAGAAAAAGGTCGAAGTATGGAGCACTCAGACGGCATATTGGAGGAAAAAATAAAAGTTCATTTCTTCTTACAGCTTATACGTTTTGTCATACTCATTCTTTAACTAATTCACTCTCATGTTTAGTTATATTCATTTCAGCCGAATGACGTCCACTGCTGGACATAGGCCTCCCGCAAGTAATGGGAGGTTTTACCATAATCGCCACGCTTGGCAGGCGGGTTGGCGATCGCAGTATGGTTGTTACAAAGGGAACACCCAAATATTCCGAAATATTTTATTCCGAATTTCGATATTCCGATTTTCAAAAGTCCGAATTTCATAATACCTAAAAATTATAATCTCTATTATTTAAAATCACGAAAGTTATTTTACCGAATGTCGTAAATCCGATTTGTTTGTTTTCCGATTTTCATATGTTCGAAGAATCAAATGCTCGATGAGTTCTCGGTCCGAAAAACGAAATTCCGAATTTCAATATTTCGAATAAACTGTTAAAATTAGGATTCTGATTCAATTCAGCTACGCATATATATTCAAAATGGTGTCCCCTTGTTTCGCAGACAGAATTTTCATAGAATTTCGTTTCCCAGAAAATGTTTCATATAATATTTGGTTCTTGTATTTTTATTTCGACTATTATTGTTTCAAAGACCTATTTACTTGAATGAAACATATTTCACAGAAACACAATTCAAAGAATTTTTAATCAAATTTTTTTGTTTAACAAACTTATCAAACAGTAGAATTACTTTTTAACAAATATTGTTTATTCGGTGTATTTTTCTATGGAATTTGTTTCAACAAAAATATATAGGTATAAAAAGAAAGACAATAACAAAAATAATCTTAAAAAGTCAATATGTTGTGCTCCAAAAGTTAATGACAGAAACGAATTGCTGTGAAACCGATTCCACGTAGTCTTGTCTGCCCTACGCCTAGAGTGTAATTTAAATTCGCGTAGGCGCGGAGGGGCGAGGCGGCCAGCGAGCTGAGGAGCAGGTGGTTTTAACGCCCGCCGCCGCGGCTGAGGCTGGCCGGCGAAGCCGGCCATTAAGCCGAAGCTGCGGTGGTGAGCGTGAATACCATCTGCGACGATAAGCTCGCGTGGTACCGCCGGAGCCCCGCAACGCCGTAGCCGTGACAGAAACCATGCCTACTGCATGTTCGCTTGCATGCTTGCTTGCACGCTGCATGCTTGCTTGCATGCTGCATGCTTGCTTGCACGATAAACGATTGCACGATAACGATAAAGATAATCGGAAGTTTAATAATCGGAATTTTAATAATCGCAATTTTAATTATCGGAATTCGTATTTTTGATGTTCGGAATTTTCATTATGTCGGACTTTTTGTTATTCGATCTTTTGAAACTCGGTATTTTGAGAATAGTAATTATAAACGTTCGGAATTTTGAAATTTTAGTATTATAAAAATAGAATGAATGATAAATCGGAGTTGCCATATTAGGAATTTTGAACTATTCGGAATTATGAAAATCGGTATTTTGCAATTCGTATTTCTGACTTTCGGAATAAAGTTTTTCGTATTTATGTAGTGTGCCCTGTTACAAAGGCACAGAGAACGCTGCTACCCATTCTCTGGTGAGTCCCTTAGTCATATTACACAACAAAAATAATACGAATTTATTCAGTATAATAGTGATGAAATCAAGGAGCACTCATACTGCCCGTGTGCGGAATGAGTGATCCAAATTAATCGTAATAAATTTGGAACGGGTCGCGTAAGTGAATTCTCAAATTGTTAATAGCTTTTAACTATTTTTAACAATTATTCAATATTGAAATAAGAAGAGCAAGGGCTATATATTCTGAGATATACATTATGACGTTTTCTCAAAGCGTGCTATTTGAGTGATCCACTTTATTGACCATATCATTTTTATCTCAGGTTTAACAAATTTTTAACTTCGCCATAATTTTTTTACTATTTTTAACTAAACCATCCTCGATTTTTGTTAAGTTTGAAGAGAGGATCACTCAATCCACATGCACATGTCACCAAGTCGTAGTGTCCCTGATAAATAGAATTATTCAAATTCACGGTGGCCATTAATTACTTCCCGTTTGCTTCTCTCAATGTTTTACAACGACAATACTGTAACTATCACGGCAGTAAAGATATCGACAAAAGTGTTGTTTAGCAATATCTTTAGCGCCTGCTAAAAAAAATTAGCAAAACTCTTATTTAAAATTGCAGTTATGCTTGAGTAAGCGATAAATCTATCGTATTGTACTGGGGGCCTACAGTTAAGTCGGCTACTTTCTGGAATAAGTTTTTCACATCGTTAACGCGTCTATTAAGAAGACGCGTGGTAACACATCCATGAATTGACATTTACTTCGAGGCAAATATCTTTATTGATAACTTGAAGTCGGTCAAACGACTTCTGGTCACCGTGAAATTTGTGTTAAATAGGTATCACTACACAAAGTTAGGCAACTTAGATTAACTGAAACTAGGTACATAAACAACCTTCTCGCTTGGTGAAGAGATGCAAAAGGACAAAATTAAGATATTATCATTGCATCTGCATTCTTATTTTGGCATTATCTATAAATATGTAGGTATGTAAAAAATACGATTAAATCTTAACAAAAGGACAATTGGCACTTCTGGGCGGTCGGCGCCCAATAATGAAATTAGTTGTTAGCTAGGAATAACTTTTACTATGGGTGTTAAGAGCGTTTACGCCGTCGCCGCTGTTAATAATAATAATAAACATTTATTTCAGAATTACATTCCATATTTGTTAGTAACAATGTAAACTTATAAACTAGTGTTAGTAACATTTATTTAGTAAGCTGCATGAGGCACGCCGACCCTGGAGAGTGCCTACTTGGCTGCATGCAGTCGTACCCACCGCCCCAGGATCGGAGAGTCCCACCTATCAGCCAACGTTCTAAGAATAATGTTGGGGCTGGCGCGAACACGGCGTAGCAGAGATGCACATCTCTTGCGCATAATGGCCGAAAAACTATCAACGTTCGCGTCGGCAAACATGCCGGACGTGCTACAAAAACGCGGCAGCCCCATCAACACCCGGAACGTATTGTTATATTGTATGCGCAGGCCACCATATGCCCGCTGCGTAAAGTTCACCCACAGGCTGCACGTGTAAAAGGATTGGCAGTAGGCTTTGAAAAGCGTCACCTTGACCTGAGCCGTACAACGTGCAAACCTGCGGGCCAACATCCCACATCGAACAGCCAGCGACCTGCGCTCTCGCTCAACATCAACGTTATCTTTCAAATCGTCTGAGACCCAGTGACCCAGATATTTAAAATTTGCCACTCTTTTTAGAGGATTGCCACACAGCATAACTGGTGGAACGGTGTTATAGCATTTACTGCCTGCTTTAAATATCATGAATTCGCTCTTTAGTGCATTATATTTGAGCCCATGGGTCTTAGCGTACGATTCACACACGTTAATGCCCTGATCGATGGGCTCAGCAGAACCATATCGTCTGCATAACTTATATTATTAATGCATACACCATCAATATGACAGCCAATTCTGGCCCTGCTGAGCTAATCGATCAGATTATTCATATATAGATTAAACAGCGCAGGCGAGGACAGCCCCCCCTGCCTCACTCCACACTCAAGCCTATACTCAGCTGAAAAAGAGTTTGCCCATCTGACACGGTTCAGTTGCCTAGCGTACCAAAATTTAAACAAATTTATAATTTCCCGGGGCACATCCGTCTCATGCTGCAGTTTATCCCATAGTACATTATATGACACTAGGTCAAAAGCTTTTGAAAAATCTAGGTAACACGCAAATACAGGTGTCTTTCTTGCTGTATAATACTGCACAGTCTGCTTGAGGCTAAGGATAGCACTCTCTGTAGATAATCCGGGCCTATACCCGAATTGTGCATCGTTTATGTTTATCAAGCTGGCATACAAGCAGACTGTCCAGCACCTTAGCAATAATTGTCGCTAACGAAATAGGTCTATAATTTGATAGCACAGACGAATGACCCGTTTTATTTTTGATGATCGGTACAACAGTTGTACGCATTAATTTTTCAGGTAAATAAGAATGACCTAGACATAAATTCAAAAACATACATAAGACTCGTGGCAAGTGGATCCCAGCATGCTGCAGGTGCTCGATGCTGAGACCGCTATGCCCGGGCGATTTCCCCCTAACCATGTTCTTAATTGTAGCAGCAATCTGCTTTGCAGCAAACGTGACACTTCGCGTATAGCAGACGGTCCCAGAATCGGGCTCCGGCAACTGCGGCTCGTTGTTTAGGGGTGATTGTACTCTAAAATGCTACCGAAATAGATCCGCAACACTACCCTTGTCATGTACACCTTCGACGCTCACAGGAAGGCTCGGCTTATGACTCATTTTGTTTATTGCTTTCCAGAATTTACAAAAATCTTTATTAGAGTGGTGTTTAGCAATTATATCCATTTTAATTTGGTTTTGATTTGCTTGACACCATTTCAATTTACGCTTGAATTTTTTTCTGGATTCGCTCATATCATTAAAAACCGGACCAGGCCCCTTATTCACAATCATTCGATTCGATTCCGTACCGAATCGAAAGTCAAAAGATATCGAAGATGTCCTTCAAACGCAATTCACAAATCCGAAACCGAATAATTTTGACAGTTCAACGAACATACGAAGACTGAAGTCGGAAATGACATTGTCGAATACGGTTCCTTATCGACACGGAAACGTATCGAATGGTTGTGAATAAGGGGGCAGAACTGGGCTTACCAAACATTAACCAAAGCTTATAATAAAGTCTCGGCATCTCATTTATTTATTTATTTATTTATTTATTTAACACGCACACACTATTTTACAGGTTGACCCCAAAACAATAGAGTGGTTCACAAAACAAACATTAAAAAATAGGTTTACTTACTTTAAAACTAGGCTAATACTAAAAAACCTGAACACAAAATAAAAATACTAAACTCTATCCACATCAACTTAACAGAATTGTATAATAATCTTAACTAATATATAATCTAACTTTATACAACATACCTATATATTCTAATTATAACTAACAAAATTCAACAAAACTCTTGCGAATTCACTCCAATTGCACGAAAATATGTCAAGCCTCTCATGCAATTCATTGAGCACACAGATTGTGCGGGTGAGAGGTGTTTTTGCCAATAGATTGGTTCGTGCAGCAGGCACGGCCAGCAGCGGCGGTCGTCGCCGCCTCCACACGTACCGGTCTGGCACGCACAGCTTCAGGTGACGCAGCACATCCGGGTTATGTGCTACTCCACGCAGGAGTTTCAGTGCATATGCCGCGAGTGTGAATTCCCGGCGCACCCTAAGTTCGTTGTACCCCACCATACCGAGTACAAACAGTGTAGGATACATCAGCGGGTAAAAAGGGTAAACCCCATAAAGTTTAAAATACAAATGTCTTGTAAATTTATTCTGTACTCGCTCCAGCATGACATTGTATTTCACTTCATGAGGAGCCCAAATCACCGCACTGTGTTCCAAGTGACTCCTTACCAAAGCGCCGTACAGCACCCTGAGCGTGGTAATATTCGTGAATCCCTGCGACTGTCTCAGCACGAAACCCAGGTTTCTGTACGCTTTCTTGCAAATATTAACAATATGATCGCGGAAAGTTAGATCCGGGGTAAACAGTACTCCTAGATCTCGTACCTGAGACACTCGCTGCATCGGCCCTTCCTCTATTTTGTACTCGTAGGCTAAGGCAGTCTTCGCGCGCGTAAATGTCATCACTGAGCATTTCGCTGTGTTGAAATAAAGTTTATTTTTATGGCTCCACTCAACCACTCTATCTATGTCTTCCTGCAATCGCTCACAGTCTGACTCACCTTTGACCTCGAGCAGCAATTTGAGGTCATCTGCAAACAATAAACATAAACTATGCTTGACGACATCTGGTAAGTCATTTACCATTAAAATAAATTCAAGAGGACCCACATTGCTGCCCTGGCTTACCCCCGACCTGGTGTAGTATGGATCGGATTCGAACCCGTTGTAGTCGACGTACTGCTGTCGGTCTTTCAAATAGCTAGCGAAGAATTGTAAGAGGTGCGGTGTGCAGCCTATTTTTGCTAGCTTCATTAACAGTACGTCATTATCGACTGTATCGAATGCCTTCTTAAAATCAAAATATGCTGCGTCTACCTGCACACCAGCATCAACTGCCGGCACCACCCGCGCCATGAAGTTAAGCAGATTAGTGACAGTGCTGCACGCCGGTCGGAAACCGTGCTGTGCGTCCGATAGCTGTGCGCTTACTTGAGCCTGCACGCCGCACTGGATGGCAGACTCGAACACTTTTGCAGGAGTCGACAGCACTGCCACCGGTCTGTAGCCGCTGATATCCGGACCTGACTTACCCTTAGGAATCGGAATCACTCGTGTGATTTTCCACCGAGGTGGAAACGTTGCTTGTTTTAAGCAAGTATTAAAGATGTGATGTAGGGGCTCCGCCAGCACCCTGCCACAGTCTCGGAATAGAAAAGCTGGAATACCATCGGGGCCAACTGAGCGCTTTGGCTTAAGCTTCATGAGCGCTTTCCTTACATCTTGAAGACTGAGGGTCTCTATGTGTACTCGCGCACTACTCGCACCCGCCTCCGCCTCCGCCGCCCGCGCCTCTAGCCGCGGCCGCTCTTGATTGTACACCGACTCAAAAAAAGAGGCAAATTGCCGAGCACACTCCTCATCCGAAAGATGTTGACCATCCTTTATGATAATTTGTCTGTTTAACCTACTTCGTTTAGACCTAATATACTGCCAGAACGATTTTGGATCTTTTGAGAATTGATTTTGTATTTTAAACTTGTGTTCTTTGTGTGCCATTTCTATAGATTTTTTAATACGAGCTCTGTACTTTGAAAATTCCGAATAATCGCTATCCAGCTTTGTTTTTTCAAATTTTTTATGAAATGTAGCTTTATTCCTTAAATCTCTTAAAATATCTGCGGTATACCATTCGGGATAAACGTATCGAGAATTTTTACGTTTAAGTTTTTTCCGAGGTACACATCTATCTAAAATATCACCCAGTTTATCATAAAAAATATTCAACATATCCTCCAAATCATGCATATCGTAAATCATACTCCAATCAGTAGATGCCAGCATCGAGTATAATAATTCGTAGTCGGCTCGATAAAAATTCCACTGCGGCCTAGCACTTCGTGCGGTGGGACTGCCGTCGACCGAGGGCGCGGGAGGGGCGGACGCGGCGGGTGCGGGACGCGCGCGCGCACAGGGCACGCTGAGCGCGAGCGGCGGGTGATGCGCGTCGACGGGCACGAGCGCGTCGTCGGCCGCCACCACCGACACGTCGCCGCTAAACCCTGTGCTTAGAACCAAATCTAATTGACGACCTAGATGGTTAGGTACTGTGTTATTTTGAGTGAACTCGCAATATGACACAAAACATTCATAATAATTTTTAACATTTACAGGACACGAATACAAATTAAAATCACCAACAACAATTATTTCTCCATATTTATCGCATAATTTTTCTATTAATCTAAATAAAGTCAAGTAGTCATTCTCAGTACTCCCCGGTGGTATGTAAACAACACAACACAAAAATAAAAATCTATTTTTAAAATAAACCGTTGCACTGACCATTTCAAATACGCAGGTGTCTATCGACGCGTCTACGATTTGTACTTGTCGCAGCTCATATCGGTGTGTGGCCACTAAAAACGCACCTCCCTGCTTCCGACCATCCGCTCGATCGCAACGTAATATTTGATACCCCAGAGGGATTATTTCCGAATCTTCTATAGAATTATTGCAACCAGTTTCCGTTATTGCACACAAGTCAAAATTAATTGCCTCTATATTGGTTCGGAATTCATGCAGTTTAGTTCGCAGACCTCGTACATTTTGATAGAATATATCGATGTTATGGCTATAATATGTTTGGTTTTGTTCTGTTTGAGTTCCGAAACCAAGTCCACTCGCTGAATTCCGCATTCATTGGCCAGATTTCGGTCTGATTCAACTTATCAAAACATTTTTCCGTTACTCCAATAACAAACGACGAATAATCTCTCTCGATTTTGTGTTTAATTTTATCAACTTTAATTTGAACATCTGAGCCACATACATTTTTTACGTGATCAGATATGGCTTCAGGAGTGGTATCCGGATGCAATCGCCAAACATGTAGATATTTTCTCCGATCAGTAACTTGAATTGCTTTCAACTCCGTATTTGTTCCCACTCTAACCTCTTTAAGTTGCCTATTTTGCTTTTTATTTCGAACAGTCGTCCATCCTGATTCGATCTTCTCCGCTTCATCATTAGGTGGTTCACTAGTCGACAGTGAGCTAGTACTACATAAAGTTTTTTCTGTTAAAATTTCCGTAGACTTCGTGGCCCCACCTTTGTTTACCTTTTGCGTTTTGATGTAGGTATGAAGCGTTTTCTTAGAACCGTTCGTATTATTCTGGTGACTTACGACCTCGGCAAAAGAAGACGCAGAAGGAGGATTTCGGGGAGTATCAGCTGCTATTTCTTGAGTATGGTTATTCTGAGTTAGTTTAGCTTCTACTTTTTCTTCGAGTACCCCCATCATTTTAATTATGTGGCTCAACTCGGTTTTTGTTTGAGAAAATTGATTTAGTAGAAGCGATATCGCATTTGCCTGGCTGTCCATGCGATATATAATGTCAGCTTTAAATTCTCTCAATTCTTCGAGTAGTAGGGTATCAGAATCCATAGTTACGGGTGAATACTGAGTCTGACTTCCGCGTAGACTAGTTACATTGTTTACAGGAGTGGTGGCATTAAAGTCAGAGCGGACCGGGGTCTCACTGTTGCCTCCTTTTGGCTTAGCACAGATACATTCCGGACATAACCATTTCTTTTTATATGTCTGGGTGTATGTCTTAAACGCCTCTTCGTTTATTTCGAGACATGCAATATCATACCTTTTCATGCATTTATCATTGGCACATTCCATGTAACAATCCTTTATGAGTGAACCACAAGCGCCGCAATTATTCGGCATTTTTATTGGTTTCGCGAACAAAAATTCAAATCTTGATGGTCAAACCGGCAAGCACTTCGCGGTTCACAGCAGCGCGATAGAGACGAATTATTTATTTTTCGCAGCCCGTCTCTTTTACTCGAGGTGAGGAGGAGCCTACCTCGGCGTTCTCGGACAGCGCGATGTCGCACTCGCGTATTATTTTTATCAAAACAGTTCACGCCACTTTAGCACTTGTTGGGCTATTTTCAAAACACTTTAAGAGTCAATATTGCACAAGTTAATGCTCTAAAAAAAATTAAGCATAATAAAATAACAAAAAACACGTCTGCCACTGACCACGCTTAACGGATTTTCATATGATCTCGTGAGCGTCGCGAACATACTTATTCCAGCCAATAACATTCTTACGCTTCGTGATATCTTTATGATAATAACTGTATTCAGCAGCGTTCACAAGTATACGTTCAATGTTATTATACATTTCATCTAGCAAAGGTAAGTGGCAGAAATCATTACACATCCTGTCAGCACAATGACTAAATTCGCTTGGAAAATCAATTTGTTTTAATTCTGAATGGCAGCAATCGTGATATTTAGCAATTTGTTCGGCATCACGTTCACCCCAGACCACTTTATTTACAAGTGCGCACGGCTTTGTTACCATAGTATGCCTTTTGATATCATTAAACTTACATTCTAACATAACAGGTAAGTGATCCGACCAGTATGAGTCATACAATACCGACACATTGAGAATAGCGGGTAGCGCGCCACCTGTCTCTACGCAGTGATCGAGCCAGCGCCGGCACCCGTGTGCGTCGCTTACATATGTAAAGGTGTCCGATGCAAGTGTATTCATATCAACACACGTCCATAACTGATCCGCACAGAACGAAAGTAGCTCGTTAGCAAACAGTTCACCCGGGTGTGCGTTAAAGTCACCAAGAATGAAAACTGATCCGACACTATTATTTTTAATCACCGCATTAATCTCGCTTAAGCACTCTGTGAATTCCAATAAATTCTCACTACAATCAGTAGGCATGTACACTGACAACACTACGAATGACCTATCACTGAGCGTTATTTTAACAGCTGCGAGACGCACACTACTGCAGTTGATCACTGTCACAGCAGGGAACGCACTTTTTCGCCAGAGGATGGCAACTCCTCCGTGTGGTCGCCCCCGCAGCACACCGACCGAGGTGTCCACTGCCGACGTGCCCGTGTAGGAAAAGTTGTCATCTATAGTACCCAGAAAAGACAGGTCGTGTGGCAGCAGCCAAGTCTCTTGCAGCGCAATCAGGTCAACATCTCGACAAAGTTGTCGTATACAGTCCACTGACCTGACAACGTTTTTACAATTAAATGTTATTACTTTGGTAGTCGTCATTTTGATGTGTTAGTATTTATCTCGGTAACTCGTAAGTCGGTTTTGTTTCTAAATGCCACAAAACGACGGTACGCAACTCCAATAGGCCAAAAGTCGGCATCCATAAATAAATCTATCTTATCTTTAGGTACAAAAATTTTGAAGGAATTGTATTCTTTTTCTAATCTCATCTTAACCTTTTCGACCGTAATATTTAAGTTCGACTTACTTGTTACATATTTAGTGATGTCACACACGGACACATCCTTCGCCACGTTATAAATATAAATCGGTAGGTACCTTTACTTCAGCAGCCTTAAAATTCATATTTGATTCAGCCACAGCTTTCCCCCAGTTTCCCACAAAACGGTTTCTATGTCTTTGTCTTTGGACCATAATCCAGTCATCATTCGGTTTCTCACTCTTCCATTCACCCTCCTTCACTATGTCCGCCATCGTCTTATTAACATTCATCGTTGTAGGTTTACCGAGCGCGTTATCCGTGTGTCTCAGGTTACCGGTTGTCGGCCGCGCGATTCGCTGAGTTGGGTGATTCATCATACCGCTCGACGAGCGCGCGAGCTCAGAAATCTCACCTTTCGAGCGCACAGGACTATGACAGCTGTCGTGTTTAGAGGAAGGTTGAAATTCACTAGTTGTTGGATTACCGACACCAGTTTGAATAGCCAGTGAACGTTGCGTGTTTGTTGAACTTGAAACAGAAATACCCTCAGATGGGAGTTTATTCTCCTCAATTTCACAATATACTGACTCCGGGGAAGATAATATATGACTCTGATTGCTCACTCTCACATCACCCAGGTGAGATCCCAGAGGATCATCGGCACCTTCTAAACTCTTCACACGACATGCTCCACGCCGAGTGTTTATGTTGCATTCATACGTATTGACTGGGGAAGTCCGTTTTAGCAATTCTATCTCACCTTTTAAGATATCTATCTGCTCAATAGTACCAAACTTTTCCTTGATACAGCTGTCTTGCTGTATAACCAATAGATCCTTCAAAATCTTCGTTACATCCACATGATCGAAGAGAATTGGGGGTAACTTTTGAAACTCACGAGCAACGAAAATAAGTATATCCTCAGGATCTGTTTCCTTTAGAGTACAAATAATATCCTCTATATTTCTGAGCGTTTTCCCGTCTCTCTTCCTGGTTTTCTTCTGCTTTTTATTTGTTGGTATGGTTTCAAAAAGCAGATCCTTAGCTACCACTATATCATCCTCAGAGAAAGCGGAGACGCAGATTCGACTGATACTTTCTTCGTCCATCACATCTAGTTTATTGTTCACAAACGCCAACACTTCGTTAATCACGATATTACACTTCGAACATTTTACACGATTAGAAGCCATATTCGCTTACGTACGGCGCGCGCGACCGTATCCACGCTAGGCGCATGTGCGACTCTAATACCATCAAGCACATTTTTACAAATATGTTAATAAACAAAAACTTTAGGGAATTTTGTCGTCTCAATAGTTAGTACAGAAAATATTTCGATTAATAGATTATTTGTACATTCTATCAAGATAACTTAATAACAGAGGTTTTCTAAATTTCCCTTTAAGCGTTTCCCTTTAAAAGTTTCGGAGCCTAAAATATATATAAACCACTAAATGACCTAATTAGCAAAAACATTTGACCAATTTCAAAGATCCTTAGGAAAATAGTTAGTTAGAAAGATTTTATGATTTAGGTCTTCTTTAGGTCGGATCTTATAAATAAAAATTTAAACGTTGTGAAATATTAAGAAATTAAAATACTTTTTTCACCGATATAACTTACTTAATTTAATATAATAATAGATTAATATTATAGTAGAACATATTCTACACAAAAAAATAGAAAAAACATACACTTTAAAATATCAACTAATTTACAGTTATTATTTTTCTTTACATATTTGAAAACTACTACTACAACATCGCTGCGCGCGATCATTTCAAATCAGTCCGCCGCAAGGCTTTCCAGAGTCCTCACTCTGGAAAGGCTCGCGGCGCGCGGCGGCATGTCGGCGACATATCGCTCGACGCTCTGCCTGGCCTGTGTTGACCTTTACCGTGGGTACAAGGATAGCGTGAACGAAAAATCTTAGTACTTTGAAAAGTAAATTATTTTATAATTATTTATGATGACTGACAATATTTTTAGTGTGACAACAAATTATATTTCATACGTAATGGGAAATAAAACCTTAAAATAAAACTTTAAAATGCGTTATATTACAAATATATAAACTACCTTATCATATTGGATTATCTTTTTATGACTTCTTACAGACATTATAATGCCGTACGTGTTTTTACAAAAAAAAAATTCAGTGTGTACTTATGTACGCGCGTGAGAAGTTATACTTCTTCGAGTCACAAAATAGCAACGAAGGCAGTAAGTAGTTCAGCATGTACGTCAGAGATGGCGTTGTTTACAATTACTCCCGTGAGAATTTTGTGTGACGGTGTGCGCGCGCATCGTAAAATTTCACTCTCATCATTTTTTCATAACGCGCCTAAAGAAGTATAAGTTCAAAAAAAAACTATTATGCGCATTCAATATAGTTTCATTCTATCGCACCAAGTGATGGAATCGAATGTATTCGCTTCAAATAAATAAATTGAAAATAATAATTGTATAATATAAGTAAAATATAGGTTTATATTTTATTTAAACTTACAAAGAAAATAAAACAAATAAAAAATATTTTAAAGTAAATATTACAACAAAATCATTCTTGGCCGCAGACCGCCCAGTCTTCATACAAATTTGCCCATTCTCCTTTACACAAAATTGGGTTGCAATGTGACATTTCTTAGTGTTGACCGTCCATCCAAGTTTCTTCAAAGTCGATTCAAAAGTGGCGTTCAGCGATATTCTCAATAGAAATGTGGTTGACAAAAAAGAGTGGGAATCGAATGAAAACTCTTATTTTATAACCATAACGATGATATTATTAGCCGACTTTAGAAAGGAGGAGATTCGTAAGTCATTAATTACATGGTTATGGAAAAATCAAACAAATTATATAAGTAATAACTTTTTTTTTATTTTAAACTAGCTTTTGCCAGCGATTTTATCCGCGTAAATGTCGGTTATCGCGGATAAAAAGTATGCCTATGTCCTGCTCCAGGGCTCAAGCTGTCATCATACCAAACTTCATTAAAGCATAAAAAACATAGTTACTTTCGGATTTATAATATTAGTATGGAGTACTTATGGATATTAGTATGGATAATGTTACGTAGGTCGGTACGACCAAAAATGTCATGCTAGCGCCATATATATTATACGTACATAATTATTATATACTATTAAACAAAAAAAAACGAATATAATAAGGCATCAAAAAATTCCTCCACATCGCCTTCATCTGGGAATGTAGCAGTAACAGAACTACGCTAGATAGCGACATCTATTGAGTCCTTGTTGCTTGAATAAATAAATTTTATTATTATTATTGTCGACTAGCAGTACTACGTCACACACTGACGCCATCTATTGTCGAGTAGCAGAACTACAGGTTCTGGAAATTTCGAGAAAATTCTACATTCTTTTAGATGGCTAAGTGTCTGTTACAACATTCTTGAGCATTTCCGTGTTTGCTAAAATGTTGTCGAATATAAATCGGGGATTGCAATGCGGTGAGTTAGTTGGTTTTTAGATGCGAAACTGAAAACTGCGAATATTGCGACTACTGCGATCGAAGTGAAGTGATATTAAATTTGTAAGTGATTGATTACTGTGTTTGTTGGTTTTTAAATGATTTAAAGTATTTCGTTTAATATCATGATAGTCATCGATTTTCGATTCCACCCGATTAGTGATTTTTGATATTTTGCCTTTTGATAAAATAATTTTTACATACAAAAATAAATGTTTTCAGGTAGGTAGTTACTTATTCCCAAATTTCAAATAATTTCAATTAATTTATTAAATAATATTACCTTAATTAATTAATAATATAATTAATTTCAGTTTTTAAATTATTTTAAATACAGAGGTAATTAAATACGGACATAATTAAATATATTTTAATTTATTATTAGCGTCGCATTATAAACGAAAAATATAAAGGTACCTAATGTATAATATGTATTGATCGAAGTGAATACCATATTCATAGGACTAGAAGACAGCGTTATAAAAGGGCGAAATTATTGTTCATAAATATTATGAACACAAAATATAACCTTAACAATAACCACTATATAAAAGATTGACAACCACTGTCTAAATTACAATACAAAGTTACCTTTTATTTTATCCTTTGAGTTTTTTTTTTGCCATGTTTTTAAGTTGAAACACATTGAACAATCGTCAAACACTTTGTACCTCCTATACAAACGTTACAGAGACTGAGACGGCCACAAAAATAACAAAATATCAATTTTATCCATACATAACGCCAGTGAACTCACCTGGCGAGTTCATTCAATTTATATTGTAGTGCCGGCGACTAAACGTGAAATGTATGCGGCATCCGCAAAGATATCATGAAAATCCTAAAATGCTAAAATGTTAGAAAAAATTGTATACAAACAAGTTTATTCGGCTCTCAGGCATAGCTTTATAGAACATCAACATGGATTCTTGGGAGAGAACCAGGTTAGTTGTCGTAGACCTACCGTCTACTAACAACACTACACCGCTCACTACGTCTACACTACACTACGTCTACTACAACTAACCTCGTTCTCTGCAGTGATTTTTTGTCAGAAGCTATGTCCAATCGGTCCCAGGTTGACGTTGTATACACCGACTACGCGAAGTGTTTTGACAGAATTGACCATGACGTCCTTATGCGCTAACTATTATCGATGGGTATTAGGGGAAATCTCTTCCGTTGGTTCAAATCTTACGTGGAGGATAGGTGTCAGATTGTAGTGCTGAATGGGTACTCGTCAAGATCAATGCGTATCCCATCCGGAGTGCCTCAAGGATCCCTATTAGGGCCATTCCTGTTCAATGTTTTCATCAATGACATTGATTCCTGCTTTTAACATTCGAAGATACTATTCTATGCAGATGATATGAAAATCATGAAGCAAATCTCCTCTACATCTGATGCCCACTACTGCAGGAAGATCTAGAAAGATTCCAGCATTATTGTAATAATAATAAACTCCAAATTAACGTCTCCAAGTGCTACGTGTGTTCTTTCACACGGAAACCAGAACCCATTACATTAGACTACAAACTCCTGGACAGTTCAATTGCCAGGGTTAACATGATTAGAGATTTGGGGGTTATGTTCGACTCTAAACTTATGTTTGATAAACATATCGACTACATATTCAACAAAGCAGCGAAATCACTAGGGTTTATTTGCAAAGTGTCTTTAGAGTTTAAGAGCATCAAAACCATTAAAATTCTATACTGTACTTTCGTTCGCAGTCATCTCGAGTATGCCTCTCACGTTTGGAATCCTAACTACAATGTTTAAATCAGTCGGCTTGAGGGCATACAAAGAGAATTTCTGAGGCACATTCAATTCCGGTCAAGAACTTATTCCTCTACTTATGTTCGTCGCTGCAAAAGATTCCACTTACTTCCTCTCTCTGAACGAAGGAGAATTGCTGATTTGGCTTTTCTGGGTAAACTCGCAAATGGAATAACCGAACTTCCCGAATTATTGAAAAAAATTGGGTTGCGAGTTCCTTCCACTTTTCCGCGAAACCCTCGTTTATTGCACATTCCTCTAACTAGATCTAACCATAGCCAGAACTCGTACCTCATAAGAGCGTGTCACACATACAATGCAGCCTGCAGAGACGTCGACTTCGATATTTTCAATACTACCAACATTAAAATTAAAAAATCTCTGTGTAACTTCTTTTTCGAAAACAGCATAGTTTACCTGATGATCTTACTTTTCCTATTCTTTCGATCTTATTTATTCAAAATAGCTGTCTTCTACCTTCTTGTACCTATTAATGTATTTTCTATCTGTGAAAACTTTTAATTGGCCTTATCGTTGTCACTATTTCTATCTTATTTTTGTACCTAGCTGTAAGTTTTCCATATAAAAATAAAATAAAAATAAAAAATCCTAAGTGGCATTGAACGTGTAAAAAATATCATTGCTACTTAGTTATTTTTTAAAATTTATTCTAAAAAGTTTCACTGATAAAATTTCGATTCCTACTGTTTTTTTCCAACCACATTTTTATTGCGAATATCGATTATGCTACTTTAGAATCGAAATAAGAAACTTAGGTCGACGGTCAACACTAAGTAATGTCACGCTGCAACCAAATTTTGTGTAATTGTTTTTAAGTTTAGATCGTATTTTTACATGCATATTTATAGAAAATGCCAAAATAAGTATGCAGATGCAATGATAACATCTTCATTTTGTCCTTTTGCATCTCTTCAGCAAACGAGAAGGTTGTTTATGTACCTAGTTTCAGTTAATCTAAGTTGCCTAACTTTGTGTAGTAATACCTATTTAACACAAATTTCTCGGTGACCAGAAGTCGTTTGACCGACTTCAAGTTATCAATAAAGATATTTGCCTCAAACTTATTCCAGAAAGTAGCTGACTTAACTGTAGGCCCCGGGTACAATACGACAGATTTATCGCCTACTCAAGCATAACTGCAATTTTAAATAAGAGTTTTTGGCAATTTGGCTATTTTTTTTGGCAGGCGCTAAAGATATTGCTAAACAACACTTTTGTCGATCTTTATTGCCGTGATAGTTACAGTATTGTCGTTGTAAAACATTGAGAGAAGCAAACGGGAAGTAATTAATGGCCACAGTGAATTTCAATAATTCTATTTATCAGGGACACTACGACTTGGTGACCGTTGGTCCTGACATCAGAATGAACGGTCACCCATGAAATGTATTTTTTCTTCGAGAATACGATGGAAGCAATTGTTTGAGAATAGAATTTTTTAATAGCTTTTAACTATTTTTAACAATTATTCAATATTGAAATAAGAAGAGCAAGGGCTATATACCTATTCTGAGATATACATTGTGACGTTTTCTCAAAGCGTGCGGTTTGAGTGATCCACTTTAATGACCATATCATTTTCATCTCAGGTTTAACAAATTTTCAACTTCGCCATAATGTTTTAACTATTTTTAACTAAACCTTCCTCGATTTTTGTTAAGTTTGAAGAGACGATCACTCAATCCACATGCACATCTTGGTGACCGTTGGTCCTGACATCAGAATGAACGGTCACCCATAAAATGGATATTTTCTTCGAGAATACGATGGAAGCAATTGTTAGAGAATAGAAGCAATAGGGAAGCAATTCTTGGGCATAAAT
The DNA here is from genome assembly GCA_947361185.1 of Charanyca ferruginea. NCBI lineage: Eukaryota > Metazoa > Arthropoda > Insecta > Lepidoptera > Noctuidae > Charanyca > Charanyca ferruginea. The sequence continues at coordinate 9,660,677 of OX376082.1, read as the reverse complement.
TTAACGTGAAATACGCCTAGTGACCGTTCATCCTGACGGAGACTATATCTAGCCGTATCGTATAGACTCGTGTTAAATAATACAACTTGTTAGAGTTTGAATGAAACGCTGGCTGTTGTTAACACAATTTATTGAGCACTGATTACACTTAAACACTTTTACTGATATATATAGATAGGTAAGGTAAACTAGGTATTATTTTTAAACTAGGTACAGAGCCCGAAACGAAAGCGGACACTTTACATGGATAAAGACAGATTACATAGATAATTTAGTAGAGATTGCCATAGACAATTTAGTATACTGACATAAAACAATTTAGTATTGAAAATACTAAACCCAACTAAATAAAAATGTCAGTTGTGTAGTCAAGTATGAATCTGTTTTTGTCGGTACTAATTATGTCAATATTAAGTTGTGTCCAAACACAGCACGCAAAGAACGCTGCTACGCGCGGTTTTTTTTCCCAAGACACAAATCAACCGTGCGTCTAGTGCTGTACTGACTCGTGTCAGTACAGCTCATAGCGCGATTGTAGGTATTTGCTTTTGAATTTGTATTTGCTTTGGTGGCTTCACTGTCAGTATTCCGCGCGATCTATCTGCCTTTTGCTTCATAGTCTGAGGCTACCACTCTTTTAAAATGTTTGTAATGCTTAAATTTACATAATTAAATTTATAAAATATGTTTCTTACCTCAAATCAGATAGGAGCGAAAACGAAAAGAAAACTAATTTGCATCAGCGTCATTTGTCACTGTCATTGAATGAATTGTTGTTATTTTTGTTTATATGTATAGCAACCGGAAATCAGAATGTTAAAGTCTAACTATTTTTATTTTTTTTATTTATTTCCTTAGGTCTACCAACAGATGTTACAGATACACATTAAAATACAGTAACAATGAATAGTGATCTTAGTACTACTGCACACCTAATTAAAGGTAAACACCACATGCAACATTTTTTGAAATGGACACTAAACTTAAAAAGCAAACCTTAGTTTAGACGTATATTATTGCCTATTATGATAGAACTTGAAATTATATATTGAACTATCTTCTAAACAGGACCAATTGTAACTCAGATCCGGCCATCTCCTCCCCTAAGACGACCTATTGACCATATACTTTTAGGAGTACCTATAAATAAATACTTTTTGTACTTACAATGTTTTTGCATAAAACAAGAAAACCACTATGGCATACCACACTATTACGTAAGCTCACCTAAGTGCACTAAGGGCCAATTTCACGAAACTTTTCATAATCGGACATTTGCAAATTATACATTACAACTAACATCGATGTTAATTGTATTTATGTTCCCAACAAAAAATTACATAACATCAGTCAATCTGGCGTTATATGAATGAGTCATGTGTCTTTCACTCTTTTATCGGTCAGTAAACAAAGCAACCAAAATAAAAAGTCGCAATGTCACAGGTCTATGTTCATTGACAATGTATCACTTTATCTAGCCGTATCGCACAGACACGTGTTAAATAATACAACTAAATAAAAATGTCAGTTGTGTAGTCAAGTATGAGTGTGTTCTTGCAACATTTCATTTTGTCGGTACATAATTATGTCAATATTAAGTTGTGTCCAAACACAGCGCGCAAAGAACGCAGCTACGCGCGGTTTTTTCCCATGACACAAATCAACCGTGCGTCTAGTTAAGACAAACCTAGAAATGTTTGCGCGGCAATAATACGCGGCATATCCAAGACACGCCGCGCTCATATCGCGTTCAAAGCACAATAAAGCGACCGCGTGTGTAGCTCTACTATTATTCTAAAATTGCGTAGAAGGAACAGAAGAAAGCGTATTAAAAAAGACAATATTGGGTGCGACCGCTTTATCAACAGAGGATGCAGAATTTGAAAGCGATTTATTACCGCTCATGATTGCCACGCTATGTTTGGACACACCTTTAGTAATTTTCTAATTTTGTTGGTTATCGTTTTTTGTAAGAATAATAATGTATTATTGTGGGAAAAATAAGGGGATTTTTCTGATGTGTAGAGCATCTACAAATTCTGTAAATTGCTCTAAATTTTCTAAACATTTTGATTTCGAAAATAAAGCTTCATTTTGACAATCTTGACAACTGACTAAACGCCGGTTAGTAAGTTAACGGACGACCGGAACAGCGATTAAATATAACGTCTGATTAAGACATTTAAACATGGATTTGAGCTTGGTGAAACACTCGCTACTTTTAATGTCCGGTTAATATTTTAACGGCCGTTTAAACTAACAAACATCGGTTGGTGAAACTAGGTCTAAATCTCGTCTGCTAACGTATGGTCGTAACTGCATGAAACAATATGTCAGGTAGAAGAAAAAAAATGTATTAAAAGTTAAAATCATGTGTACACTACAACACTCAATTTCTTAAAAAAATGAAATATCTAATATCTCGTAAATTAAGCTGTATAAGTAAATGATTGTTATGTAAAACTTTAATCATGAAGTTGTACAAAATCTAATCGTAGTTTGTGTAAATCAATACGAAACAGGTAGTTACGTATAAGTATTCATAAGGATCACTCAGTTCAGCAAATGTAAAAACATTAAGTACTCATAACTTTTTAACAAAAGTTATTTGTGTTATGATATTTATTGTACAAATATAATCGAAACATACATTTTAGGATAAAAAATAAATGTAATAGGAAAAGTCAACCAACACCTTAAAATACAACGATCTCTCAGACCAAATGGTGTCTGAACTGAGTGACAGTGCTAACAAATTTTTGAGAAATAAACTTAGTCAATAGAGTAAGTTTTTGTTGATATTTACCTCATAGCCGTTTTTGCATAATGTCTGAATTGAGTGATCCACATTTTGAGCAATAACTGAAGACCCTTGAGAGTGACAAATCTTTTACTTTGGGCTATGACTTTTGACTATTTTTGATTAAATGTACAGTCAGATTTATTGATGAAATAAAAAAGATCACTCAATCCAAATGCACATCACGTAAAGCCGTTGGTCCCGGCTGTCATTTGTAGATCTTTGGCAGTCGTTATGGGTATAGTCAGAAGCTAGAAAGTCTGACAATCAGTCTTACGAAGGTATATCGTGTTACCCAGTAACTGGGTCGTGGAGTTTCGATAGGCAGTCGCTGGTGACTGGTATTCAGCTGCATCCGGTTTGACTGGAAGCCGGTCTCCGTCAGTATGAACGGTCACTAGGCGTATTTCACGTTGAATTTATGCCCAATAATTGCTTCCCTATTGCTTCTATTTGCTTCCTATTCTCAAACAATTGCTTCCATCGTATTCTCGAAGAAAAAATACATTTCATGGGTGACCGTTCATTCTGATGTCAGGACCAACGGTCACCAAGTCGTAGTGTGTCCCTGATAAATAGAATTATTGAAAATCGCGGTGGCCATTAATTACCTCCCGTTTGCTTCTCTCAATGTTTTACAACGGCAATACTGTAACTATTACGGCGATAAAGATATCGACAAAAGTGTTGTTTAGCAATATCTTTAGCGCCTGCCAAAAAAAAATAGCAAAACTGTTATTTAACATTGCAGTTAGGCTTGAGTAGGCGATCAATCTATCGTATTGTACCGGGGGCCTACAGTTAAGTCAGCTACTTTCTGGAATAAGTTTGAGGCAAATATATTTATTGATAACTTGAAGTCGGTCAAACGGCTTCTGGTCACTGTGAAAGGAGAATGACAAGGTTTCCTTCAAGACTCGGCCAGAACCAACAAAGATGAACGCCGCCATGAGAACCAGAGTGATCTAAGTGACATTTTTATCGATAACGAGATAATTACACAATGGCCCAAAAAAATCATAATTCTTCCATGCCATACTAATCTAAGTGCTCTTTAGTGCTAACTTCATTGAGAGATCACAACATCTCACTATAGATTTTGGTGCGGTCTGCAAAGTCAAGGCATGCCACACTGATCTAAGTAATGAGATGCACTTTTCTTGATTTTGGAAGCCTCACAGGACTACACAGGACTATTCAAAGACTATCAGATACTGCTAAGAGAAGGCGCAAAAATTTCTAACATGCGAAAGATAAAGTTTTGTAAAGATTCAAGTTTAATCAGTTTCATATGTTTCCGTGTAATCATCATTGTAGATGATTACACGGAAACATATGAAACTGTTGATTTGAAACCAAATCATATGGATTCTGAAATATTTTTTATAAACCTAAAGAATTATATACCAGAAAAAGCCTCCGCAACAAGACCTGAATAACATATAAAAAAATACAAGACATAAGAAAAAAATCTAAAATTCGTTCCTCCCATTCGTCATCAGTTTTACTTGACATTACCACATGTTCCAAGAAGAACAGGCAATCAGGAAGCACTGGTTGATGAAGACTTGTTGCCTGCTGTGTTAGGTGATGATTAAAAGACATTTTATTTCGTGATTTTTTAGTGATGTGGTTTTGATTATTAAAGTTTCTACCTACATTGTTATACATTTTTCAAATTTGTGAACTGCCATAGTGATCTAAGTGACTTTTTTTCGGGATCCCTTCTGTTCGCTTGTTCTTTTTCCTAATATACTTTGGCATAACTGTTTTGGCATAAATTGCTTTGTGATAATAATACCCTTGCCATATTCTTATTTTGGCATACAGTTTATGTAGGCATAATAATCTTTAAGGCTAAATTGTAATGGTTTTGTAAATGGTCCAATTGAAATAAATGCTTTGACTCTAGCTTCGACTTCGACTTCGACTTCCATAATCTTTTCTATTTCGCCCTTCACACGAGATGAACCAAGAGCCAGAACCAGAAGAAGTCGTGAAATTGAATCGGAAAATAACGGCAGTGGGAAACGATCCTGAACTGTTTTACTATTCAACTCCCCATAGTCTATGCACTTACTATGTAACCAGTCTTGTTGAGTGACAAAAAAAAAACGATTTTGAAAACTTCGAATATTGTTGTAAAATGTTATTAAGGATTTCATATTATCTCCATTTTCTGTTTAATGATATATCAGTGTCAATGCAATAAAAAAAACATTTTTAAGTAATAATAATAATAATAATAACGCTGGCAACACTACACGTCAACCATTTACTGTTCATTTTATTTACACTTAAAATTAATAAAACTGCACTAAACGCATTGGAAACCTATTATACATCATATTATTTCGGTCCCTTATATATATAATCTTTAAAAAAAACAATAATTCAACGACAACAACGACACAAAAATGATGAAAATTTTATTATGACATATATGTCAAAACAATATCAATACAAATGGAAAAAACTTTGGAAAATACATAATATCGATGGAAAATACGAAACGAAAAGCAGGTAAACAACGATGTGAACAGTGATGTTGACGCGAGCAGCGGCACGACGAGCACGCCTACCATCTCCGGACCCGTCGCTCAGCTCCGCCTCGCCGCCGCCGGAACCCAGCCCTATAGTGAGTGCTGTGACACCGGCCTCGGCAGTTGCGTCGAGCTCCAGCGACGAGTATTTCTCTCCGCCGACGACGCCACCACCTGTGCGTCGGCGGGGACGACGCCGGCCGCCGGACAGCTTGGAGCCCCGAGACCCACCGGTCTCTGATAGGGTCCCCGCTCCCGGTGGAAGTGTGCAGCGCATGAGATGGACGCAATCTGTTAATGAAAGTGTCATGCGCTCATACTTTGGGGCTACAGAGGGGGGAAGTAACTTGACTGCGTACCGTGGTCGGATGCTCTCTCTGTTTCAGGTGCTTGAGCCAGCTGTTAACGTGTCGGCGCAGCGACTATCGGATCAGGTGCGGGTCATCCAGCGTAATCATATGCTGGATGACGCTGTACTTGATCGACTACGTCTTGAATCACGGAGTAGCCGTGTCACGTCTGCTTTGCCACTGGTTGCGGTCGCGGTACAATCGCAAGATTTACCCAGTGCTTCACCGCGACCTGACGACGGTGGTGAAGAGGATAATGACGAGGCTATATCTGTGAGTACCCAGTACAATGATCAATTGAGGAGTGCTTTGGAGGACGCGTTCCGAGAGTATCGTTCCACACCGCCTGAACTAAGGCCGCGATTACCTCGTTTGCCCATGCACAAGAAAAATAGGGCACTGGTGTGTGCTTTAGATTCGCAGCTGTCAAATTATTTTGACAGCAGCGAAGACCTCGCTGATACCCACTCGATCTTGTACTGCGCGGCTGTAGCAGCATGTCGTGTAGCTCATGTCAAATTTCCCAACAGTGACGGAGCTGCACGACCAAAACCAGCTGTACCAGCATGGCAGTGCAGGATTGAGCGTCGTATTGGTGAGGCTAGAGCACTCATCGGCAAGCTTATCTGCTTCAGGGAGGGCAATACTCGCCCTAGAGTGATGCGCTTTGTGAGGCGGGCATTTTCGGGGACTGATATCAGTCCTCGAGATTATTTGTCCTGCATCACAGAGCGTATCGACTTCCTGAAGCAGAAGATCTGTGCATGGGCAAACCGTATCAGACGGTACAAGCGGCGAGTGGAGCGGTACACTCAGAATCGCATTTTCCAGAGTGATGAGAGGTGGGTGTATAGGACTTGGGAGCGACCGGATCACGGTGTGACTGATACGCATCTGCCGGATGATGATGCCATGTGTTCGTTTTGGCGCAGCATCTGGTCGGTGCCTGTTAGTCACACTGAGGGCGACTGGACTAGGGAGGTTGAGCGAGCGTGTGATCCAATACCAGAAATGGGGGCAATAACCATCGGCCCCCTAGACGTAGCTCGTGCAGTTCGTCCGTTGCCTAATTGGAAATCTCCAGGACCGGACGGGCTGCACAATTTCTGGATTAAATGGTTCCAGAGATCGCACGTTCGCTTGGCGTCCCAGTTCCAGTCAGCCTTAGAGTCAGGATCGTTGCCCCAATTCCTAACAACTGGAATAACCCACCTGCTCCATAAATCAGGTAGTACTACGGAACCCAAAAATTATAGGCCGATCACTTGTTTACCAACGGTCTATAAAGTTCTTACATCCATTTTGAGAGCTAAAATTAATGAACATATTGACAAAAATTCTATCATGTCTGCCTCTCAAAATGGACGTAGCAACGGGTCTCGTGGTACTAAGGAGCTACTCCTCATTGATATGGCCATTAACCAGCAAGTTCGTCGTTCCCGAAGGGATCTGTCGACATGTTGGATAGACTATAAGAAGGCCTATGATTCTGTGCCACATACATGGCTCATGAGGGTGTTGGAGTTGTATAAAATTGACACAACTCTGCGCACCTTCCTGATGTCGTGTATGGGGCAATGGAGGACGGTCCTTCGCTATCCAGGATGTCGGCAAATCCGGGAGAATAGCGAACCGATAAGGATCGAGCGAGGTATATTTCAGGGCGATAGTCTGAGTCCACTGTGGTTTTGTTTGGCTTTGAACCCTCTAAGCACGTTGCTGGAGGGTTCAGGTCTGGGCTATCGGTTGAGAAGAGGAGGTCAGGTTATATCTCACCTCCTTTACATGGATGATCTGAAACTCTTTGCCCCCAACAATTTGCGACTGATGGAGCTACTGAAAGTAACAGAAAATTTCAGTAGCGCCATCAGGATGGAATTTGGTGTGGACAAATGTGCAGTCATGCATGTGAAGCGAGGGGAGATTATGGAATTCGTGGGAACCCAACTCTCGGATTCCATACGCCTTAGATCCCTCTCCTCAACCGAAACCTACAAGTACTTGGGTATGTCGGAAGCGTTAGGCATCAATGCTGCCGACATGAAACAATCGTTGAAGGAGCGCTTCTTTGGCCGCCTGAATAAAGTGCTAAATAGTCTTTTATCAGGCGGAAACAAGGTGCGCGCCTTCAACGGATGGGTCATGCCGGTTTTGATGTACTCTTTCGGCATACTCAAGTGGACTCAGACGGAACTTGACGCCCTGGATAGGAGGGTACGTACATTGCTGACTGCAAACCGGATGCATCACCCACGGTCATCGGTAATGAGACTGTATATCCCGCGGAAGTGCGGAGGTCGAGGCTTTCTTAATGCTAAGTCCCTGCACAACCGTGAGATATGCAGTCTCAGGGAGTATTTCCTTAAAGCCGACGTGGGGATGCACCGAGATGTAGTCTCAATGGACAAGGGCCTCACCCCGCTCTCCTTAGCGAACGAGAACTGGCGCAAACCTGTAGTACTAGATACTAATGACCGCAGGGAGGTATGGCAGAGTAAGGAGCTTCACGGGCGCTTCTACCGGGCCCTGCATGGGCCTGATGTAGACTTCTTGGCGTCCGTATCCTGGCTGCGTTTCGGTGACCTCTTTGGGGAAACCGAAGGTTTTATCTATGCGATCATGGACGAAGTTATGATGACGAACAACTACCGGAGGTATATTGTGAAGGACGGCACGGTTGACATTTGTCGGGCATGCCACCGACCAGGAGAATCAATCCGTCACATTATCTCTGGGTGCTCTCGTCTGGCGAACGGAGACTACTTGCATAGACACAACCTTGTAGCTAGGATTATCCACCAGCAACTTGCTCTAAAATACAGACTTGTGGAGTCGGAGGTACCGTACTACAGGTATGTGCCCGACCCAGTTCTCGAAAATGGCAATATCACGTTGTATTGGGATCGATCTATCATCACTGACAGGACTATTGTTGCCAATAAGCCGGACATAGTGGTGATAGATCGATTAGAGCGTCGCGCAATGATTGTCGATATAGCGGTTCCGCATGACGAGAACCTCGTGAAAACTGAGAAAGATAAACAAATAAAGTATCTAGACTTGGCTCGCGAGGTTGTCGACATGTGGGATGTGAATACAGCAATCATTGTGCCGGTAGTCGTTACGGCCAATGGATTAATTTCCAAGAGCCTCGACCAACATCTTAGGAGGCTCTCGTTGGGCAGCTGGATCAAGGGCTTGATTCAGAAAGCGGTACTCCTGGACACAGCGCGTATTGTTAGGAGATTTCTCTCTCAGGAGCCCTGACCACCGGTAGCTTGGACCCTATTCCCGATACCGGTGGGCTACTATTTTTTATATTTTTAAATGTTTTTATTTTTTGTTTACTAATATTTAAAAATGTAATAGAATATGTGTATAAAATGAATAAATGCTAATAATAATAATAATATAAAAGTATATATATATATATAAAACTGGCAACTCTGAATGTCACCATACGTCGTCTCCCTAATTTTATTGATTTATTTTAACAATTTTTACAGTTATTGGACATTTCGTATAAATTTTGCTACACAATATAAAATTCCATCCAGTTAATCGAATTATTAAACCATATTGCAACCTCTTCCAAAACAATTTATATTTTTTATGCAGTGAAATACAATTGACATATATGTCATTGCAAAACCGAAAATAACGTCGATTAAGTACATAATACATGATAAAATGAAGAATAATTATAATAATAATATATGTTTACGCAGAACGCCTACTAAACTCGTCATAGCAATGGTGCAGCTACATGTGTTTTAGCTAATGACTTTTGTCTTTTATTTTTTACACATTTATTTTACACCATCTACCGACAGTTTTACTTTTATTAACATTATACAATTTTACTCAAGAATCAAGTCGTTTTTTTGATATCTCCCGATACAATACCTGAATAAATCCTACATATGGTCCTTCGTTCCTGGATTAGAAGATTTCACGTTGGAAAATACTTCGATCAGCCCTTATTATAAGGATTTCAAGAGAATTGGTGGATAACTCGTAAGAACAAGCGAAGTTGGTTGCGACATTCATTTTGCTGTGTCACTGCGAAGATTTGGAATTTTCCTTGGTCTGGATTATCTTAATCATCATTAGTTCCACCCAACACTCTATTATCAGGTTGTATTTAGTGTTAATTAACCGTTAATAACCAGGTTAGTACAGAGTTATATAATACCTAATCATTGTAAAACTTGAATTTGCAAAACCCTATCAGTGCTTACAAATTGTTATAATTGATCAGACTTTAGTGTATTAATCTTGTATTAATCACAGTTATTTTGTACCTTTTAAAAGTAGCTATAAAAATAGCTGCATTATTATAATTTTATTAGGTAGGTAACAGTTACTGAGTCATTTATTCATGTAATCACATTAAAAGTTAGATAGGTTCATAATTGCATTGTTTTATAATGTAAAGAGTACTTAGGTAGGTTAATATTGTTAAAAACGACTAATAGTTAATTATTTTAAAAGCATAAGTAAACAATTAATAAAGTTAGCAGTAAATTCGTATTTTGTAGGAATTTACAGGCAGTAGGTATCGTAACAATTGTAGACGCTGTTAAATCATTAATTGTGTACATTCCAGGTTGACTGCACCAGCTTACGCAATGCCAGAGGATAAGGAGCTCATTAGAAAGAGGGCGAGTTACAAGGGAAGGGTAACAGTATTCTTGAACTATTTAAATTCATTAAAACCTTCTATAAGTCCTTCTGAGGTTAACGAGTTACAATTGCGCTTAAATAGGCTTGAGTTATTGTATAACCAATATGACGAGGTGCAATTGGCACTGGAATGTAGTACGGATAATTTGGATGGTCAAATGTTAGAACGTAGCGAGTTTGAGTCCCTTTATTATAAAACCCTATCTGAAGCTCAGAAAGTGCTCGATGATTATAAGAAAAGGGATCCAACTGATAGTGAGGTAAGTCCACGTTCTAATAATCACAGGCTGGTTAAATTGCCGACTATTCAGTTACCAAAATTCAGCGGTTGTTACGTAAATTGGTTGGAATTTCACGACACATTTGTCAGCCTTATTCACTCTAATGATGACATAAACGACATAAATAAATTCCATTATTTGAGGTCATCGCTAGAAGGTTCAGCTGCCGTGGTAATAAACTCAATTCAGTTTTCTGCCGCTAATTATTCAGTCGCTTGGAAGTTACTCTGTGACCGGTTTGACAATAAACATCTGTTGATTCAACACCATGTCTCAGCATTATTTAATATTGAGACTATCAGTAAGGAGTCGTCAGTGAATTTAAAAGCTTTAATCGATCAAATTAATAAAAACTTGCGTGCTTTGGAAGCCCTTGGCGAACCAGTGAGCCACTGGGACACTTTACTCATTTACATTATAAGATATAAGTTGGACAATAAAACTTACCGTGAATGGGAAGAGTATAAGGGTCGCCTTGACAAGGACTTTGAGATTACATTTACTGTGTTCCTCACATTCATTAAGAAACGTGCTGAATTAATCGAAACATTAGAAATGTCAAGTTCAACAACTGATAAACATTCAAACACTCGCAAACATTCTAATGTTAGGACAATGGTTATACAGGATTCCAATAATAAAATAGACAAGAGTAATCAGGTAAATAAACATTCTTCTAAGCCTAAGAGTTGTGTTCAATGTAACGGTGAGCACAAATTAAGCAGTTGTCCTCAATTTTTGGCGTTGAGTAATGAAGCCCGGTTACAATTGCTACCAAAATATAAGATTTGTTATAATTGTTTGTCTTCAGGACATTATGCTAATAACTGTAAACAGGCAAGTTGCAAAATATGTCGGCGCAAGCACCACACTCTGGTGCATGTCGCAGATCATTCGAAGAAGTCAGAGTTGGCTACTACTTCCGCTAATAGTGATGATGCGACCAGCGCCCCCGCTCCGTCAACTTCTAGTACAGGTTTGTCTCTTTCTGCGAGTGTTGAACGTGGTGACGTATTGCTATCCACAGCGTTAATAAATGCTGTAGGAAAAAACGGTCAGCAATACGTTACTCGTGCTGTGCTTGATAGTGGCAGCACATCATGTCTCATGACTGAAAGACTGTACTACCAATTAGGTTTAACTGGCAATACCGTCAACAACTCCATATTAGGTATTAATAATTCATCTTCACATATTAATAAAATGTGTCCAGTTTCAATAAAATCTTTAGACGATAACTTTTCCATTAACATAAATTGTTTTGTTCTACCTTCAATTACCGATAATATTCCGAGTAGACATGTAGATTTATTAAAATTAAAAATCCCATCTAATATTTGTCTCGCTGACCCTAACTTTTACTCACCGGCCCCCATAGATATGTTGCTCGGTGCTGACATCTTTTGGGACTTACTGGGACCCCAAAGAATTAAGTTAGGAGACGGACAACCTATTCTTTGTGAAACTAGACTGGGATGGCTGGTTTCAGGCCCAATTAGAATTAGTTATGCTTCGACACCATCAAAATTGGTAAAATGTAATTTTACAAAGATTATTTTTGACGGTAATGATGAATTAAATAATAGCATAGATCATCAACTCACAAGGTTTTGGCAATTAGAAGAGGTTTGCACAACATCAGTGTATTCGCAAGAAGAGAAACTATGTGAGGAACATTTTATAAACAATACTACACGCTTGGAGAACGGGCAATTTTGTGTTCGAATTCCACTGAAATGTTCCCCGAATATGTTAGGTGAATCCTTTCTAAGAGCTAAACACTGTTTTTCTTCTTTAGAGCGTAGGTTCAAAAGCCAGCCTCAACTGTCTAATATGTACAAAGATTTTATGGCAGAGTACGAAAGTCTAGGTCATATGTCAAAATGTAAAAATATTGAACGTTCAGGACATTACCTCCCACATCACGGAGTTTTGCGTGACAGCAGTGTCACCACTAAATTAAGAGTGGTTTTTAATGCCAGCAGCGTCACTACTACAGGTACTTCTTTTAATAGTATACAGATGACCGGACCTGTAGTACAGGATGAGCTTTTATCGATATTATTACGTTTTAGACAACATAAATATATTATTGCTGCCGACGTGGAAAAGATGTACCGGCAGATAGTTGTTCATCCAAATGACAGACATCTTCAACAAATCGTCTGGCGTGATGACCCGTTAATTCAATTGCAAACGTACCAGCTTAATACCGTGACGTATGGCACGGCCAGCGCTCCGTTCCTTGCAACAAGGTGTCTAAAACAGTTAGGTTTAGAGTGCGCTGATAAAAGAGCTGCTGAGGTCATACTACGCGACTTCTACGTCGACGATTTGCTGACGGGAGGAGACGATCTCGATGAAGTAAGAGATATGCGTCATAAAGTAACTTCTACTCTTGCTTCAGCTAGAATGAACTTAAGGAAGTGGAAGTCAAATGATAGGCGTTTGATGATTGGTTCTGACAGTCCCCAATCTTCACTTGACTTGAATATTGGTGGATCTGAGTCTACCAAAACGTTAGGTTTAGGTTGGCAATCACAATCTGATCAACTTTATTTTCCCATTAGTCAACCAATTATTAGTAGCGATACAAAACGTGACATGCTATCAATTATATCACAAATTTTTGATCCTTTGGGGCTTCTAGCTCCATGTATCATAGTGATGAAGATGTTACTCCAAAAACTATGGTTACACAAACTGTCATGGGATGAACAGCTATCGCCGGACATTAGTATGATTTGGGCTAAACTAGTTAAGAATTTACCAAAATTAAATGAAATTAATATTCCACGTCGTGTTTTAATTGATTCAATGGACTTTTTAGAGTTTCATGTTTTCACTGATGCATCGGAACGAGCATACGGAGCATACTTATACGTTCGCAGTGTTAACAATGAACATCAAGTGTTGGTGCGTTTGTTGATAGCAAAGAGTCGTGTTGCCCCTCTGAAACCAACCACCATTCCCAGGCTTGAGCTTTGCGGTGCTCTGGTCGGAGTTCGAATTTACGAAAAGGTGGTCGCATCATTACGCTTAAACACTAGGCCGCGTACATTCTTTTGGACAGACTCCACTGTCGTTCTTGGATGGCTTAAAATGTTGCCGAACAAGCTGCAACCCTTCGTTCGCAACAGAGTTGCAGAAATTTTAGAGAAGACTAGCAACTGCGAGTGGAGACATGTCCCAACTGACCAGAACCCCGCTGATTATGTCTCTCGTGGAGTAGACATTAATTTATTAGCTTCTTTAGATAATTGGTGGTCTGGTCCAAGTTTTTTAAAGAATGACGTATCATGTTGGCCTTTTAGATTTACAGAATCCACTGATGAATTATTGCCGGAAATCAAACCAAACGTCACTTTACATGGCACTGTTAATGAGAATATAGCAAATGAATTTCTTAACTTTAACCGATTTTCAAGTTTTTTAAGGCTACAGCGCACGGTGGCATACCTTTTACGTTTTATTGCTGCATGTAAAAAACGATCTGTTTATGGTCCCTTTGGTAATGATGAGCTACAAAATCCTTTAAATTTAATTATTCGAATAAGTCAAAACGAGTCTTTTAGTGAATACAAGTTATTACTTCATAATAAACCATTACCAAAGAAAAGTCCATTGTTGAAATTTAACGTTTTTCTGGACGAACATAAAATAATGCGTGTTAGAGGCCGATTACAAAACTCTGATTTACCATATGAAAAGAAATGTCCAATTCTTTTACAGTCTAATCATCATTTCACAAAATTACTCTTTGAGTATGAACACAAACGATTGTTTCATGCTGGACCCCAGCTACTGTTAGCTTCAATACGGGACACATACTGGCCTATAAGAGGTCGTAATTTAGCCAGGTTGTGCTACCGTAGGTGTGTACGTTGTTGTCGTCTTAAAGGTCAAACTGTCACACCGATCATGGGTAATTTACCACGGCAGCGACTTCTAGCTGGAGGTTTCCCTTTTGAAAATATTGGCTTGGATTATGCAGGTCCAATACAGTCTGCGGTTCGACAGGGTCGTGGCTGTAAGTTAGTTAAAGTATATATCGCCATTTTCGTCTGTTTTACGACAAAATCAATTCACCTTGAACTAGTCGGTGATTTAACCAGCAAAACTTTTATCATGGCGTTAAAGAGATTCATCTCGCGTAGGGGTAAACCGGTTAATATATATTCTGATAATGGCACCTCGTTTGTTGGTGCATGCAATGACCTATCAAAGTTTCTTAAAGCGAGTTGCGACTCGTTATCTGAGGAGATGACTAAAGAGGGAATTACCTTTAACTTCATTCCTGCATATTCTCCTCATTTTGCTGGCCTTGCGGAGGCTGGTGTCAAGTCAACGAAGCATCATTTAGTCAGGGTGTTGGGCCTTTGTAATCTAACTTACGAAGAGCTTTATACTACACTGGTGCAAATAGAAGCGATTCTGAACTCCAGACCACTAACTCCGCTGTCATCGAATCCTGAAGACTTGACACCATTGACACCCGGACATTTTTTAATTGGACGTCCTTTGACATCTTTGCCGACACCTGACTACCATAACCATTCCACCAATTCCTTATCTCGATTTCAACGCATCGAACAACTCCGACAACATTTTTGGAGCAGATGGAGCAAGGAATACATTTCGGAGCTCCAACTTAGGACGAAATGGCGCACATGTAAAGGCTCTCTGAAGCTGAACTCCCTGGTACTTCTAAAGGAAGACAACATGCCACCTCTGAAGTGGAAAATGGGTCGGATTGTAGCTACCTATCCAGGTCCGGATGGCGTGATTAGAGTCGCAGATGTCAAAACCTCCAGTGGCCTGCTCCGCCGATCATTCTGCAAGATTTGCCCATTGCCCATCTACCCCGAGTCTGACCATTCCGGTTGAAAGACAGGCTTTCAACGCCCGGGGGTATGTTTACGCAGAACGCCTACTAAACTCGTCATAGCAATGGTGCAGCTACATGTGTTTTAGCTAATGACTTTTGTCTTTTATTTTTTACACATTTATTTTACACCATCTACCGACAGTTTTACTTTTATTAACATTATACAATTTTACTCAAGAATCAAGTCGTTTTTTTGATATCTCCCGATACAATACCTGAATAAATCCTACAATATAATATATGAATAAAATGAAGAAAAATGAAGAATGATTATAAACACGATTTACAAAAAACGGACAAAAAAACGATGACAAGATGATATTGAGATCAGCACGCCGAGCACGCCCACCATCTCCGGACCCGTCGCTCAGCTCCGCCTCACCGCCGCCGGAACCCAGCCCCATCGTGAGTGCTGTGACACCGGCCTCGGCAGTTGCGTCGAGCTCGAGCGACGAGTACTTCTCTCCGCCGACGACGCCACCACCTGTGCGTCGGCGGGGACGACGCCGGCCGCCGGACAGCTTGGGGCCTCGAGACCCACCGATCTCTGATAGGGTCCCCGCTCTCGGTGGAAGTGTGCAGCGCATGAGATGGACGCAGTCTATTAATGAAAGTGTCATGCGCTCATACTTTGGGGCTACAGAGGGGGGAAGTAACTTGACTGCGTACCGTGGTCGGATGCTCTCTCTGTTTCAGGTGCTTGAGCCAGCTGTCAACGTGTCGGCGCAGCGATTGTCGGATCAGGTGCGGGCCATCCAGCGTAATCATATGCTGGACGACGCAGTACTTGATCGACTACGCCTTGAATCACGGAGTAGCCACGTCACGTCTGCTTTGCCACTGGTTGCGGTCGCGGTACAATCCCAAGATTTACCCAGTGCTTCACCGCGACCTGACGACGGTGGTGAAGAGGATAATGGTGAGGCTATATCCGTGAGTTCCCAGTGCAATATTCAATTGAGGAGTGCTTTGGAGGATGCGTTCCGAGAGTATCGCTCTACACCGCCTGAATTAAGACCACGATTACCCCGTTTGCCCATGCACAAGAAAAACCAGGCGCTGGTGTGTGCTTTAGATTCGCAGCTGTCAAACTGTTTTGACAACAGCGAAGACCCCGCCGATACCCACTCGATCTTGTACTGCGCGGCTGTAGCGGCATGTCGTGTAGCTCATGTCAAATTTCCCAACTGTGACAGAGCTGCACGACCAAAGCCAGCTGTACCAGCATGGCAGTGCAGGATTGAGCGTCGTATTGGTGAGGCTAGAGCACTCATCGGCAAACTAATCTGCTTTAGGGAGGGCAATACTCGCCCTAGAGTGATGCGCTTTGTGAGGCGGGCATTCTCGGGGACTGATATTAGTCCTCGAGATTATTTATCCTGCATCACAGAGAGTATCGACTTCCTGAAGCAGAAGATCTGTGCATGGGCAAACCGTATTCGACGGTACAAGCGGCGGGTGGAGCGGTACACTCAGAATCGCATATTCCAGAGTGATGAGAGGTGGGTGTACAGGACTTGGGAACGACCGGACCAAGGTGTGGCTGATGCGCGCCTGCCGGATGATGATGCCATGTGTTCATTTTGGCGCAGCATCTGGTCAGTGCCTGTCAGTCACACTGAGGGCGATTGGACTCGCGAGGTTGAGCGAGCGTGTGATCCAATACAAGAAATGGGGGCAATTACCATCAGCCCCCAAGATGTAGCTCGTGCAGTCCGTCCGTTACCTAACTGGAAATCTCCAGGGCCGGACGGGCTGCACAACTTTTGGATAAAATGGTTTAAAAGATCGCACACTCGCTTGGCGTCTCAGTTCCAGTCAGCCTTAGAGTCAGGATCGTTGCCCCAATTCTTAACAACTGGAATAACCCACCTGCTCCATAAATCCGGTGGTACTACGGAACCCAAAAATTATAGACCGATTACTTGTCTACCAACGGTCTATAAAGTTCTTACATCCATTTTGAGAGCAAAAATTAACGAACATATTGACAAAAATTCTATCATGTCTGCCTCTCAAAATGGATGTAGGAACGGGTCTCGTGGTACTAAGGAGCTCCTCCTCATTGATATGGCCATTAACCAGCAGGTTCGTCGTTCCCGAAGGGATCTGTCGACATGCTGGATAGACTATAAGAAGGCCTATGATTCTGTGCCACATACATGGCTCATGAGGGTGTTAGAGTTGTATAAAATTGATACAACTCTGCGCACCTTCTTGATGTCATGTATGGGGCAATGGAAGACGGTCCTTCGCTATCCAGGATGTCGGCAGATCCGGGAGAATAGCGAACCGATAAGGATCGAGCGAGGTATATTTCAGGGCGATAGTCTGAGTCCACTGTGGTTTTGTTTAGCCTTGAACCCTCTAAGCGCGTTGCTGGAGGGTTCAGGTCTGGGCTATCGGCTGAGAAGAGGAGGTCAGGTTATATCTCACCTCCTTTACATGGATGATCTGAAACTCTTTGCCCCCAACAATTTGCGACTGATGGAGCTACTGAAAGTAACAGAAACGTTCAGTAGCGCCATCAGGATGGAATTTGGTGTGGACAAATGTGCAGTCATGCATGTGAAACGAGGGGAGATTGTGGAATCCGTGGGCACACAACTCTCGGATTCCATGCACCTTAGATCCCTCTCTTCAGCCGAAACCTACAAATACTTGGGTATGTCGGAAGCGTTAGGCATCAATGCTACCGACATGAAACAATCGCTGAAGGAGCGCTTCTTTGGCCGCCTGAATAAAGTGTTGAATAGTCTTTTATCAGGCGGAAACAAGGTGCGCGACTTCAACGGATGGGTCATGCCGGTTTTGATGTACTCTTTCGGCATACTCAAGTGGACTCAGACGGAACTTGACGCCCTGGATAGGAGGGTCCGTACATTGCTGATCGCAAATCGGATGCATCACCCACGGTCATCGGTAATGAGACTGTATATCCCACGGAAGTGCGGAGGTCGAGGCTTTCTTAATGCTAAGTCCCTGCACAACCGTGAGGTATGCAGTCTCAGGGAGTACTTCTTTAAAGCCGACGTGGGGATGCATCGAGATGTGGTCTCAGTGGACAAGGGCCTCACCCCGCTCTCCTTAGCGAACGAGAACTGGCGCAAACCTGTAGTACTAGATACTAATGACCGTAAGAAGGTATGGCAGAGCAAGGAGCTTCACGGGCGCTTCTATCGGGCTCTATATGGGCCTGATGTAGACTTCTTGGCGTCCGTATCCTGGCTGCGATTCGGTGACCTCTTTGGGGAAACCGAAGGTTTTGTCTGTGCGATTATGGACGAAGTTATGATGACGAACAACTACCGGAAGTATATTGTGAAGGACGGCACGGTTGACATTTGTCGGGCATGCCACCGACCGGGAGAATCAATCCGACACATTATCTCTGGGTGCTCTCGTCTGGCTAACGGAGACTACTTGCATAGACACAACCTTGTCGCTAGGATTATCCACCAGCAACTTGCTCTAAAATACAGGCTTGTGGAATCGGAAGTACCGTACTACAGGTATGTGCCCGACCCAGTTCTCGAAAATGGCAACATCACATTGTATTGGGATCGATCTATCATCACTGACAGGACTATTGTTGCCAATAAGCCTGACTTAGTGGTGATAGATCGATTAGAGCGTCGCGCAATGATTGTTGATATAGCGGTTCCGCATGACGAGAACCTCGTGAAAACCGAGAAAGATAAACAAATTAAGTATCTTGACTTGGCTCGCGAGGTTGTCGACATGTGGGATGTGAATACAGCAGTCATTGTGCCGATAGTCGTTACGGCCAATGGACTCATTTCCAAGAGCCTCGACCAACACCTAAGGAGGCTCTCGTTGGGCAGCTGGATCAAGGGCTTGATACAGAAAGCGGTTCTCCTGGACACGGCGCGTATAATCAGGAGATTCCTCTCTCAGGAGCCCTGACCACCGGTAGCTTGGACCCTATTCCCGATACCGGTGGGCTACTATTTTTTATATTTTTAAATGTTTTTATGTTTTTTTTTTACTAATATTTAAAAATATAATACAATATGTAAATAAAATAAATAAATGAGAATAATAATAATAATCTTTATTGTTCAGAAAAATACAGAAACAAGTAAGATAAATCACTGGTCTCCACACTAGGATTCCCTGTGTCGTGGAGGCCAGTCTTTTTCATCATGGTTCAAAATAAAGTAAAAAATACAATGTTACATGAATAGTAGAGGAATAGTTCAACAAAAACAAAATTATAATAGCTGGCGTCTTGCAGTAAATTGTGTACAAAAGCGTAAGTAGTGTGGTGTAGTTGCATGTATGTGTGTGTGTGCGCGTGTGTGTGTGTGTGTGCATTTACTTTTATCTTGTTAATGTCTTTTTCCGGTTCTGTATTATTCAAAGTTAGAAGATTTAATAGCCTAGTTACACACCATATCAAAAACTTAAATAAGTTTGCCCTTACTACACGAAATAGACACGTTAATTGTAAAACTAAGTTCCAAAATAAGTCAACCAATCATCACATAATATTTTAAACAATAACCGGGGAACACATGAAATAAAAATCGTAAAAGATTACCGCCAATTAATACGTCACAAAGAATTTGTTAAACTACAGTCTACATTAGCAAAACCTATACCCTGTATACGAATAAGCAAATGTAGGTACGTTTACCTATGAAGTTACAGCTGACATTGCGTAACAAGAGAGCATTCGGCACCAGAAACAAAATAAAAATAATACGACTCACCGGATTCGGCAGATAATAGATCAGTAGGTGGGTTGATGATATCCACTAGCTTTTCAACTTGACTGTTAACTGAGTCAGTCTCCCTCTTTGCACAGTGTGTTGCGATGTGCCCCGGCTCAGCACAGAAGGTCATCAGAGATCATCGGCGTTTACAGGTTACATCATTCATGTTGAATCTAAGGGTACAATGTGAGAACAATGTAACAAGTCTTGCATGTTAAAAGAGGTCTAGAGAAAAATATAGTTATAATAACAATTCAAACCAAAATTTAAAATCACCGAGGCAGCTAAGAGATGACCAGTCCCAACCGACGGCGTCCGTTCACGAACATGACGCACGGATCGGCACTATTTAGCTCAACCATTTTGAAGGGAACCGAATGTTCCAACACATGCGCCACCGTCAGCGAGACATTCAAGTGAGCATGACTCACCCAACAGCCAGGGCATATTCAAGTCAATGAGAGGTATACCTCGTAAATGGTAGCTTTAAAGAACATAGTGCTCACATGTATGTGCTACGAAATATTATATAATACTAACACATTGAGTTTATACAATGCAAAGACAATATAGATTTACATCTTCTGCAGCTCCAAAAATAGTTAAAAATGCTAATTAATTAATCTATGAACCCTTATGGCTGCGGAGCTAGACAAGCATCCAGCCAAGCATTTTTATCACTGATGTAATCACTCAATTTATAATATGCTCGGCCGCATAGTGTGCGTCTAATACAAGACTTAAATTTTGTCTCATTTAGTTGAACTATGTGGGGAGGTATTTTATCGTAACACTTTAAACAGTACCCCATGAAAGACGAATCTACTTTAGCCAGTCTGAAACCTGGTTAAACTAGTTGGTCCCTATTTCTAGTGTTATAATTATGTCTGTCACCTCGTTTATCAAAAAGATGCAGATTCTTTCTAGCGTACATGATGTTTTCATAGATGTATTGATAAGGCACCGTCATTATGTTAATTTCCTTAAACAGTTCCCTTAGAGAATCGCGCATACGCAGATTGTAAATGGCTCTGATGGCTCTTTTCTGCAGAATAAAAATAGAATCGATGTCTGAAGCTCGTCCCCACAATAAAATACCGTAAGACATTATACTATGAAAGTAACTAAAATAGACCAGTCTCGCGGTATCCACATCAGTAAATTGCCGGATCTTTCTGACAGCATATAGCCGTCCTGCGAGAGATGTCAAATGAGGACCCCATTGCAGCCTTAAGTCGAGCGTCATTCCTAGAAAAACGGTTTTATTGACAAATTCCAGTTTCTCTTTATTTAATACTATGTCACACTCACTATTTTTGACATTTGGCAAAGCAAATCTGATGCACTTAGTTTTTTTTTCCATTTAATACTAAATTGTTAGCCGTGAACCACTTTTGGACCTCAAGTAAGGCGTTATTTACTTCGTCAAGATTTTGAGCCCGTCTATATATTTTAAAAATTAATGACGTGTCATCGGCAAATAACACCATTTGTGGTTGGTTTTTGAATTCATTAAGAAGAAAGAAAGAAGGAAGATCATTAATATAAACTAAAAAGAGGAAAGAACCTAAAATTTTAAACTCCGATTTGTACTTTTAAACTATGTGAATTCACCCCGTTTATTTGAACTTGCTGCTGTCTATCATTCAAATAAGATTTCACTAAACTAAGTGCAAGTTTACCTAGTCCGTAATGCTCAAGTTTCAGCAGTAATGTCTCGTGATTTACGCAATCAAATGCCTTGGAGAGGTCACAAAAGATTCCTATGGCATCTTGTGCCTCTTCCCACGCAGTAAATATGTGTTTTAATAAAGTGACACCGGCGTCAGTCGTACAACGCCCTTTGGTGAAACCATACTGTTGATAGTGTAATATGTCATTTGTGTTAAAATGATGATCACTTGATAATAAATCAATACTCTGACCTTTAGATTGTTCCTTGTGAAGGCTCGACTATGCAAAGGTAGACTCGTTTCTCCCCCGGTACAGCAGCGCTGGACCCACTTGCCGTGCAGCGCCTGGCGATGTAGCCTGGCGTTCCACACTCGAAGCACACCAATGTGCTGCTGCTGGTTTGTTGTCGCTGCTCGGCGCCCGTAGCTGCTGGCTCAGGCAACAGCTTTTTAACGTCGTTTTTCTTCGTGCTTCATCAGCTTCTTTGTGTCATCTTGATTGTGTCCTAGCTTGCTACATGCGTAACATTTGATTGGCGTAGCGATGAGTTCTTACTGTAACATATTAGGCGTTATCAGTGGTCACTTCCGTGGTAAACGCGAAAATTGTAAACGAGTATTAATGTGTGCCAAGTGAGCAATAATAGTTGACACCGTAATCTGTTCAATGCTCACACCCTTTCAACGGTTCAACAAAAAGTCATAAGACGACTAGCATAAGTAGCATACCCGACATAAGTTTCATTCTCCTTTGGTTTGTGATTGTTCCAGTTAATGAGGGTAGCCGCAGAATTTTCGAAACACATAAATCTGGTCATGAGCAATTCTTTAAACTGGTCCCTTGCTATACCTGGATAGGTTATCTGCGACAGCTATGTAGATTCGGAGCCCTTCAACGCCTTACTTATGGCCAAAATAAGCCGGCTTCTTTCTACTGCACTCTCGTCTGTATATCGACGAGAGTGCAGTAGTCGCAACATCAACTTGCTATAAGCCAGTGAATAGCTTTTTAACCGACTTCAAAAAGGAGGAGGTTCTCAATTCGATTGGTTTTTTTTTGTTAGAGTTTGTTTTAACGCGTACACTTGTTGAGTTTGTATTTCAAAAAGTAACCGACCCTGATTGTCATTGTCCCCGCGTGTGATTTCATTAGCACGATTTAATCCCAGTTCTGATGTTGGATCAGTCAGGATTTAGTCCGTTAGATTCAGTCATCATGTGGGCAGAATATGGGTTTCGTGCAATGCAAACACACTGGGTATAGGATAGAGTACACGGCGTTTACACAATTAATTTAAAATAAACTCAGACACTACACTTAACATAGACATAGTTTCATTGAGACATAGACATAGGCACTTCACTTCAACAACGAATCGAAAGTACAGTTTCGGGACGTAAAACTGTACTTTCTTGCTACTTACGTACTGCTTTGCTCCGATGCGATCAGACACTGGATTCTGAATGTCCTGCTCGCTGTGGGCTGAAAACATCACGACTCTGCAGAAGCGCGCCAAAATGGTGGTGGTTGATCACGTGTTCTCGATAATGGCGGCTTGCGATTCGTCGTTCCATGTTCGTACTATTGACCGGATACGACATATACATTGCGAAATCCGCTTATACTGGAAATGTATAGCTTGATGTGTAGCCGTGTGTACCAATTGGTAAAAAAATTGATGTTGTTATTTTCGTAAAACCTACAGCCTACGGATACACCACATTTATAGTTTTATTTTCATGCTGCAGTTTATTTCAATTCATTATCTTATATATAAAAATCTTGTGTGCGTGTGTATGAAAGTGAACTCCTCCTGAACGGCTGGACCCATTTTGATAAAACTGTTTGTGTGTTTTATTTGCAGGGCAGGACAACGTCTGCCGGGCCCGCTAGTATAAGTATATTTAAAGAGATGGCATTTGTGATTATGATACAGTGGTCTTCTTCGTTTCGAATCGATGGTTGTGTTCTTTTTTTGTGTTAGACTAATATCCGTGGTTACACTGCTTGGGCCCAGTAGGAGCTACATTAATCGCCGTATTACTGGCATTTTTAATGTCCTCTAAGGTGCAGGTGACGGGTCACTTTAGGCACTGTAGTAAGTGGGCCATTGTCTGGTCAGGAGCACCGCACTCACACTAGGTTTCAGTGGGATCTATAATCCCCCATTTTGTTAGGTTGTGTTTGTAGCGGCCGTCGTGGGAGCACTCTCTATTAAGCACTTTCCATTTAGCCCACTGCAAATCATTTCCGAGTGCCAAGTGTTCCTGGATTGAAAGAAGTTCAGTGGCGGTGGGTGATGTTCCCACAACTTTCGTCTGACTGTACGTGGTCGATCCTGGATGGCCTGTGTGCTGCGGAGAAAACTTTTCCGACTCTACTCGAAACTGTTGTATGTTTATAGAGGGGATGGATAGTATAGATTTTAAATGTGAGCTTTCTAAAATTAAATCTATAGTTTTACAGAAAAAGATGGTCAATGTGGGATAAACAAAGATGTATAAAATATTGGTTGGAATTTGGTAATTAATATGGTGATATGTGAATACCAGGTTCTACGTACTTTAGGATACTTCGTCACAGTAGTACCCAGGGGAAAATACAAATAAACATTTGAGCTATAAACTTTAATAACTAAAAGATATTAAGACCTCGATTGGTTTGAATTTCATTATTATTTTCTATTTGTTGTATTATAAGTCATAAATAAATGTTTGTTGAACACATAGAGATAGGTTATATTCCCTTGAACTGGCCCTGTCGTAAAATCTGTTTCTACGTGACATGACTTAACTATATTCTATCTCTCTACCAATTTACAGGTACAAAAAGAAGATAAGAAGATAAGAAGATATATATAAACTTGCGAGAGTAAGTCCAGACTGTTACAAAATTCTTTCTTAGCAAATGTCTCCTACTTTTAAACTGTAGACTTGCTAAATTTCAGCTCGGTAGTTCAAAAATGAATCAAAACTTTCATACAAACTTGCGAGAGCCATTAGACCTTAATCCGGCCCTGTCGCAAAATTTGTTGTTGGCGAACGTCTACTAACTATTGACTACCTCCTTGCCAAATTTCAAGTTTGTAGCACAAAAAATGAAGGACTTTCATACAAACTTGCAAGAGCCATTAGACCTCCTTAATCCGGCCCTGTCCCAAGTCTGTTCTTAGCGGACGTCTATTAACTATAAATTACCTACCTAGCAAACTGCAAGTTTGTAGCACAAAAAAATCAAGGACTTTCATACGAAGTTGCCAGAACCATAAGACTTCCTTAATCTGGCCCTGTCGCAAAATCCGTTCTTAGCGGACGTCTACTGTTTATTAACTACCTCTCTACTGAATTTTAAGTTCGTAGCGCACAAAATGAAGGACTTTCATAAAAACTTGCGAGAGCCATTAGACCTCCTTAATCCGGCCCTGTCGCAAAATCCGTTCTTAGCGGACGACTACTACATATTACTTACCTCTCTGCCGAATTTCAAGTTTGTAGCGCAAAAAATTAAGGACTTTCATACAAACTTGCGAGACCCATTAGACGTCCTTAATCCGGCCCTGTCGCTAAATCCGTTCTTAGCGGACGTCTACTAACTATGTACTACCTCCCTGCCAAATTTCATCATTATGTCAAACGGTTTTCGATATTTCGTGATGAGTGAGTTTATATATATAGATAAGCCATTGGCAATGTTATTAATAAATAAATAAATAAGGCTCATAAATTTCTTACAACAAAGCCTTATTTTTTTTTTGGAAACATGTTTTTGTGCCCTAGATCACTCTGGTTCTAACGTCGTATGGTCTTAAAGTCTAGTATAGAGCCAAAATTACGAAAATATTACTATTATCTATTAAAAAACAATGTTGAAAAAGTACATACAAAATCGGTTCACTTACACAATTTTTTTCACCAGTATTTGAATAAAAAGATAACTATTATATATTAGAAAAATAAAGGTTATGCTTAATATACAGAATATTTTTCAGTACGTTGTACGAACTTATTCATTTTAGACAATTATTTTAAAAAGCAGTGTAAAACATCGCGCGCTGTCGTTTGCCGATCAATTTCAATGATCGTGCTTATTTCGTGCATATTTTTTTTCTGATGCAAACAAACAGATCATTGTATTGTACTAGTGTTTGTCAATGCTGCTACGTCGCGCCGTTCTAACAATCGTTTAGATATTGAGTTGCGCTAAATCGAATACGCGCCCTTAACCCTAAACCCATAACTTCTTTAACAATTTTAATAGTAGTTCTTCAAATTTTAGCTAGGTAACTTTATTCATAAAATCATGATAACGTCCAAATGAAAAGATATTGACTGTTTCCGCAGTGATATTTCGAGAATTGGACTTTAGGTGCGAAAATGGCATTTTGCTAAAGTGACGTTTTGCGATGTGGCGTTTTGAGAATATAACAATTTGAGAATATGACATTTTGCGAAATTCCAATACTTATGTAATTTTGCGAATGTGTCATTGTGCGCCTAATCCTTTCAATTTGAGCGTTTGGTCGTGTTCTCCGGAATCGCTCGACTCATAACGTCATTGGGCCATTAGGTAAATTTAAAAAAATGTATTTTTATGCATAATAAATTTATTTACAAGCTAGCAATTAACCCTTTAGCATTTGAGTAGGTACCAGCTACAAATAATAATACTCCAACAATTAAAACTATGACGTTTTTCCACAAACGCCATTTATACTTCCCAAGACCAGGATTTTCCCATACCACGAGCAGTTCAATGATGGCTGGAAAAATGAAACCCATGTTTGATAAGCAAAAGGCACCAAGCTGAAAAAAACAAAGAAGAAGTTAGTAAAATCTTTAAGCCTGTATTTTGTAATACATACAGACGACGAAATAGAATTAGGATCGTAAGTAATAGTAAACTACGAGGGAGAGTATTTTCCTGGGATTGTCAAAAATATTAACAAAGAGAGTAAAGAAGTTAGTACGATGGTTCTATCAACTTCGAATAGTTTTAAAAGGCTCCGGCCATGTATAAGTAAAGAAGATAAAATCAGTTGAACCAGTTGATTATAAAAAAAAACATCTCCTTTTGTGGAATTTAGTTTTTATTTACTTTGTTTATAAATGGTCAACCTCTGGTACAAACCCTGTCAACAACTGGGGCCTGCTGGTCAAAATAGGGTACACCCCAGTTATATTCCGATTATGTTAAATAACATAAAAAAACAAAAGGAATTAAGTGTTTTCCTTTTCAATTATAACTCTTATCTAGATAACGTACAATATAAAAAATAAACTGGGAATAAATATCGCAATTGGGTTATACTGTATACAGGATGTTTGGTAGATCGATGCAAAGCCGTAAAGCAGAGCTGTAGTATAGACTATTTACAACCATTTGAACCGAACTTCTCTTAGCCGAAGTGTGACAATTTTTTTTTAGCAACATTTTAATGACTTCTGATGACAAAAGCCAAAATATTGCCATTAGTTGCAAATAATGGCCAATTAGAAATATAAGTCATTTATTTTTTATTTTATTTGGTTAACATAATGCGTAAACAATCTAATAAAACATAATTTGGCGATCTGTGTGTTAGGACAATTTTTTTACAGACATTTAAAGTCAAACATATTTAAAAAAAAAATCAGAATTCTGTTTTTAGACGGCATGAAAAAAAAATCACGGAAGGTGCTTCGTTCGGCGTTCAAATATTTTTAAAAACATGTCTGGTTATTGTTCTTTCTTTCGAGGTATCAACTTCGCGAAAAGCTCACCAATTACTGAAATTAGGACCAACATACCAAATTGAGGGAGAAAATGTATTATTTAAAAGCAAATTATAATTAAAATCGTTTATTATTAGCGTTCAAAATGTTCGCCGCAGTCTCTAACACCAACACGGGTCCGTCTTCATACTTCTGTTGTTGTTATTCACTAGAGACCGACAAGTCATCTAAATACGAGGCCCCGATATTCACTAGAGACCGAGAAGTCATCTTTCAACAAGATGGTTGATGGTTGTTCAGCGCATTGTACGGTCGCGGCCATAAGACGACTACCAGTTTTACAATACTATCGCAACGTAATTCGTCGCAGTTGAGACCATTTTCTATTCAATTTTATTGCTTACACACACCTACACACCCGTATAATACACTCCGTTATCATGAACCAAACAGAAAGAGTGCTGTAGAATATAATAATTATGATTCGTGGGCATATCCGCGGCCGGCTATCTTTTTCTGGTTATAGTAATAAGAAAAAGACAGCGAATGTCGAGGAAAGAGATCTTTATTTTAAACTATACCCTGTTCACAATAAGATTAGACGTTTAGAAAAACCTTTTTTACAATCCGTTCAACCGATTTTGATTCATATTGCGTTGGTAGCATGACAAATGGCAACTGCAGTAAACAGTTGTTATTGTAACTACTTTTTTGCTTCTAATGTCATCCTTAAGCCTACGGAATAGAAGTCAAAATCGGTTGAAGAAGGTTTGTGTTTATTTCTAATCTTATTGTGAACAGGGTATAGTCACATAAAAATTGAGGGTAGATTTGAAACAAAAAATAATTTTCTGGCAGTAATATAATTGTATGACGTTGTTGGTTGGTGGAATTAGTTACGAGCGTCTGTGTCACTGATATTAGTGGTGTTTAGTTTGAATTTTAATACAAATGCTCGCTTGGTGATAGATATTGAGTGGGTGGGGGAAAAGTGTCCTCCCACAGTTTGCAGCGGGCATCAGCCGGGTCTCCTGACAAGGGAACTACCGATTTTAGGAAGCTGTGTCTGCTTTTTAAACGCTGCGTTGGTAGTTGTGCACCGAATAAAGGGTGCCTTGAATGCAGGGTCTAACCTTCCGTGGTCCATCTGGAAGTCCCTGAACCGTTTAAGGACCCAAGTAGGAAGGTGTAACGCCAATCTCGCAAAATAGGGCTACCTCGACAGAGCAGCAGCAGGGTGCGCATGCGGCGCCGAGTTGCAAACTATGCCCCATCTCATGTCCTTTGTGCCCCAAAGCATGCGATCGGGGTGAATTATGCGCTGCCACCGACGACGCCGTGGAAGTGGCTAAATTTTGGGCCAAACAAATATAAATATAAAAGACTGTCGTGCCAGCGATACGAAGAAGAAGAATACAAATGCAAGCCAATATAAGTATTTAAGCCATGGTGAATATTGTTATAGCCGTGCATAACAATGGATTTAATATAACAGAAATATCCAATGAAACCGGTTTTGCAGTATTTTTTTTTTTGTGATGTGATTTTATTTGTTTTATTCGATGTGGTGGTTCAACATTTATGTAATAAAGATTAATTTATTTTTTCTAGAGAAATACTGTGAGACGTTTGGTGCAGAGATTTTAGGAAGAGGAAAGTCTGAAGAACCGTGTAGAAAGTGATAGAACGCTACTTACTAACCAAATAACCAGTCTCAGCGACACTTTATGGTCGGGGAATATACCAACAAGATGATTTGCTGAAGAATTTGATACGTCATGCTGAAGGTTTCCATCATTGAACAAACAACAATCAATCAATCAATCAATCTAGCAATTACATTAAAAATATTAAGGAATCAGGATGAATAAGTGTTAATATGTGAGGGTGGATTAGTGCTCAAGGGCCGGGTGCGGGGTGTGTTATAATTTATACCGACGAGGGCCAACAGCTCCAATTACGTCGAGGTTTTGAATGACATAATGCAACCTAAACTGTGCGCAATGTTTATCCAGTGGATGAAATTAGTGAACTTTATTGTGAGTGGTTTAGCCAGCATTTCGTTCGACATTATAGTTATTCCGTGGCCAGCGCGATCCCCTGATCTGAACCATATAGAAATAAAATATTAATAAGTTGTGGTCTCCATGCGTCGACGTCTTCTTGATTGTATTAATAATAATGAAGGTCACACTAAATATTTATAAAAAATATAGTTAATGTTATCAGGGAAATTCAGGGGATATACTGGCCATAATAATATTAATAAATTAGTTCACGATTGTAAGATTGCAAGATTGAGGTTCAGTTTCAATCTTCTTTTCTTTGAGAAAATGAATAAATTAAGCTATAACCTCAATAAACAATTACTACATCCAATTTTATTAACAACCAAAACTTATTTACGAACAAATTAGAAAAAAATGTATTTTCAACGTTATAATAATAATTGTGTTTGTTCTAAAGGTAACAAATAAATGTTCTTATGAAAAAGTGTTTTTTTTATTTTTTATTAAACTACCTATTATACTTTATTTTTACCCTCTGTAGCCTAAAATAGTCATTGTTAGTTAACGGAATTCAAATAATTGAACTCCGACCGCCGACACAAAAACAAAAAGAACGAAAAGCGTCGAGAGTTCGCGTTGAGATTCAAACCTTCTCCACTCTCATGCACACTTAATTATACCGACCTACTCGTGCGATCCTGCCATCACTTCTTATGACAATCGTAACGAATTTTGGCATTGGTTTCAATTATGCGTTGTTCTCGATAATTGTTAACGATAACACATGCATATGACCAACCAACATCGCTCTTTCGTAGTTACAATGTGTGCGTGTTCCTGTCTGCATTAAACATCGGATCACACACAGAAACAGGCGCAGACCTGCGTGCAGGCAAATATGAACATTACGGTGGCATACAACATATGACCGCTGACTGTACATTAAATGTACGGGAGCACTTAAATAATTGCTTCCGTAACAGCTGGACTGGCAGAGACTGGCCAATCCCTTGGCTCACCCGGTCACCCGACCTGACTACGCTTGAATTTTACGTGTGGGGTCGAGCCAAGGAAGTTTATACGAATGTGGAAATAAACAGGAAAGAAGAATTGATTGAGAGAATTAATTCAGCGTTTGAAACGATGAAACTGAAGATAAAGTTAACAATGTTTGAGGCGAACATTTTGAACACGAATGATAAGTGATTTTAATTATAATTTGCTTTTAAATAATTCTACTAAAAAAATAAATTTTCTCCCTCAATTTGGTTTGTAGGTCCTAATTTCAATAATTGGTGAGCTATCGGCGTAGTTGATACCTCTAAAGAAAGAACAATGACCAGACATGTTTTAAAAAATATTTGAACAAAAAAAGCATCATCCGTGATTTTTTTTCTGGCGGTCTAAAAACAGATTTCTGAAATCTTTAAAAATATCTTTGACTTTAAATGTTTGTAAAAAAATTGCCTTATCACACAGATCCCCTAATTATGTTTTATTAGATTGTTTACCCATTATGTTAACCAAATAAAATAAAAACTTAATGACATATCTTTAAAATTGGCCATTATTTGCAACTAACTGCAATATTTTGGGTTTTGTCATCAAAAATCATTAAAATTTTGCTAAAAAAGAATCAGTCACACTTCGGCTAAGACAAGTCCGGTTCAAATAGTCTATACTAGCTCTGCTTTACGGCTTTTTATCGATCTACCAAACATTCTGTATAACAACATTTTAAAGTAATTTTTTGTCTTAAATGATTTATGTACTACTTTATATCCATTTTTCATCATCAACATCATTATTATAATTACTAGCTCAACCGGCAAACGTTTTGCCAAATAAATGATAATAATAAAAAAAATATCCTACGACCTATATTCTCAGACCAACTCAAAAAAATTCATCAAAATCGGTTAAGCCGATTCGGAGGAGTTCGATAATAAACGTGACACGAGATTTTTATACATTAAGTTATAATGTTCGGTCGGAACTCATTTCGCTAATTACATTATCTCCCTATTAGGCTATAATGTATTTTTAAAAACATTTGGAAATCGTAAAAAAACGCGGATGAAGTCTCGGACAAAGCTAAGTAGGTAGTCAGTTAATAAACTCGCGACTATCGCAGTCCATCTGGACATTGCGTTTGTTGATCTGTTTGTTTCAGACGCTTTCGCAGCTAAACTACTCTACTGATTATGATGAAAGGACAATGCCAGAAACTCTATAGATCTTTGCCCCACTCAATAAAAGTCATGTGCAATATGTAGCATCTTACTGTTTATTTATTGCTGATAACTAAACATTAGTTTTAATGACTGTAGAACTTGCGGTTTCCGTTTAAATTTAAAAACAATAATGACATTGAATAAAGGTTAAATTGTATTTTAGGTAAAATGAGTTTGTATTTTGTGGGTAGGTATTTCGTAATCCGCAAGTTCTAAAGAAAAACAATTTAGTATAGAATGGTTCTATATTCATTACAATTATTTTCATTAATTTACTTTTCTGTACATGGGTTACTTTTCCTGGGGGCAGGATCTGGCATTGTCATTTGGTACCGACTTTTTATTCGCGACTTCGTCTGCATCCGCGATAACCGACTTCTAATCTTTATAGGTACTTATACCTATTCAAAAATTTTTCTGGGGGAAAGTCTGCTATTTTTATAATTTCGGAATTCCAACACAATCCCATTGTCATTTTGCTAAAACTTCGTAATCTGCTAAATTTATAATGGTCGATCATTGGTCGGTCGAATTAAAAGCAATGACTGCACAATGACGTTCTAATGCTAGGTCACTGATCAAAGGAACTGTCAAAATTTTAGCAGATTACCGCCTAAGTCAGTCATTCAGTTGTCATTTTGTACGAGATTACCATTTTATATCATTTCTTTCAATGGCGTGTCAGTGGTTGACTATTAGAAAGTCATTATGACGCCATTATATTAGTAGATTACCAAAGTTGTCAAAATCAACAATTGTGAAATCAATGATAGACCATTCTGACGCTATTGTAATATTTAGCAGACTTGAGGCCTGTGCGTGTGTATGTGACTAAACTCCTCCTAAACGGCTGGACTGATTTTGATAAAAAATTTGGTTTGTGTTCCAGTGGATTCGAGAATGGTTTAGACATTCACAATTGGACCCGGTAGGTGGCGCTGTATTCGAATTCTAGGACTTTTTATTTTCAGGGCAGGACAACATCTGCCGGGCTCGCTAGTCTATACAAATATTATAAAGAGGAAATTTTTGTATGTTTGTAACGAATAAACTCAAAGCATACTGGTCCAATTTCAAAAATTCTTTCACCATTATAATGCAACATTATCTATTCCTGAGTAACATAGGCTAAATTTGACAATTGAAAAAATTAGGGATCCTTGAGAAAATTCACGGAGACGAACTCTCGAACTCGGAGGTAAAGTTTGTATACCTAAATAAAAGCGCATTGCAGGACTTTAGTTGCATAGGGAGCGTTGATCTGTAGGTTTAGCAAAGTTACAAACGTTTCGTATCGTATCTCTTTCTACAATAATTAACGCCTCGTAGTAATCCATTTTTGATTTTCGATCACGTGACTTCAGCCAAACGGGAGATAATCGCGGATACATACATACATACAAAAATACATATACATACAAACATACGGGTCAAACCGACTACTTCCTTTGTTTTGAAGTCTGTTAAAAAAAGAGATTTGTGTAGGTACATAAATCTAATGTAGTGTAATGTGTGTGTAATGTTTCATTTTCAAATAAATCTTACTATCAAAAACCAACCTGATACCTATACATACTGTACGAGTACACCAAACAAATTAAAATTAACTACTTTTAAGTAACAAGTACTTTAAATTGCTTTCTAACAGCAAATAGAGGATAGGTAATGACCACCAATATAATAAATGACCACCAAATTTTAGTCACCAAATTACAAAAATAGTAAATGATCCCCAAATTTTAGTCACCAAATTACTACCAAAAACAGTAAATAATCATCAAATCTTGGGACTCTTAAGTCACCCCTGGGGCGGATCCGACATGGTTAGGTTAGGTTAGAACAGTGAACCCCTACGCCAGAACCAAATCGCTTTTTACAGTCAAACTCATACATTTCTACAATACTTTGGATAAATGTTGGTGATCCATTTACTATTTTTAGAGGTCGTTTACTATATCTGGAGGTTCGTTAAACATAAGCCGATAGGTAATGATTTTTGTGTAAGAAATATTATATTTACCAGTCCCATAAGGTTTCCTATATTCGGGAAGGCGATTGCTAAAGATGTGATGATGACTATAAAAGTAGCCCGGTACACCCTCTCCCAAATCCAATACTTCTTTGGATCATGTCTTTTAGACACGTAATGCCAGACCAGATTGAATGGAGCCCAGAAATTCAATGCAAAGGTAACAAATATCATAATTGCCATTAATACCTTCAAAATTGTTGGGAAGCTGTAAAAGAAAGGTTGTGGTTAGTCATTAATATGCTTAAACCCGGTCCAATCCAAACCAGATCTGGCTTGAAAGTGGCAAAGTCTAAACAAGCACTGGAATGCATCGGTTCCAGTGAGACATCCGATCCAGTAACTTGATTGGCCGTCTTCTACGTTTCAATGGCGCTGGAATGAAAAAGTAGATCATAAATCCACTCACTGGACTGGCTTGCTTATTTGTTTGGGTATATTTCAATACATTCTGGTGACAGGACAGCGCTGGTTTCGATCGTTATGCTACTATAATAGTGTTAACCGGGCATCAATCTTGTGCAACGAGAATCGTGTAGGTAGACGATCATTACGGTGCCGTTCTAGTACAATTTCTATTTTAAATTATTGTTAATATAGTGATTATATTTTAGCGGTTTCTTAATGACTGGATAAATATAGTCAACTACTATTCCAGTCTAACGCGATTTGGATCGCTGGACTGGAATAATGTGCACTGGACATTAGAACCCCTTTCCACTAGGTTTTCATCATCGTGCACTCTGTTCTGCGTTAATTCCACGTGATACTTCAAAGGAAGGAAATTATGGATAGCACGGAAAGCAGTCAGTCCTGCGCCTGGTCCTTCTGTCGTGTCGGATTACCGTCCCATCGGACTATCAAAGTAAGGGAAGAGGGAGTAGGCACATCTGTATTTGCGGAAGGTGTAACACCAACCTCGTAAAATGGGGCTACCTCGACAGAGCAGCAGCAGGGTGTGCATGTGGCGCCGAGTTGCAAACCATGCCCCACCTCCTGTCATTTCCTCTTTGCCCCAAAATATGCGATCGGAGTGAATTATGCGCTGCCACCGACGACGCAGTGGAGGTGGCTAAGTTCTGGGCCAAACAAATTTTAGACTGTTGTGCCAGCGATACGAAGAAGAAGAAGATTTATGCACACACTTGTGCACTTAATTATCTCCTGCGTACTTGACTAGTCTAGTAGTAGTAGTAGCTGAGATTGGCCAACATGACCAAAATTCTATGGTCTAGAGAAATTATTTTGATTTGATTAAAAACTAGCTAGCTAGCCAGCTAGTCGGTTATCGCGGATGCATACGAAGTTGCAGATTAGTAAGTAAGTAAAGTAGCATATGTCCTTCCCCAGGGTTCAAGCTGTCTTCATACCATATTTCATCAAAATCGGTTCAACCGTTTCAGACAGAGTTAATTTTGCATTTGACCATCATAACAATATTCATTACGTTATTTACGTTCTCGAGCAGATGAAATTTTAAACAAATAAAGCAATAGATTATTGGGCTTTGGCCTGCAGCGTTCAGCAATTGAGCTTACTGACACAAAACCAATAAAACTAGTAGTAGAAAGATTAGAGCCCTTTGTAAAGGTGCTCGTTTGGGAAATTCGAAGCCCACGTGTTACTGGAGGGATTCAGCAAAATATCAGTGTCGGTATATTTGCCTGACACATGCTGAGCTGGACTCCCATTTGGTGCAACCTTGAGACGTACACCGCATTTGTCTAATCCTTATTTGATTTGATTTTTTTGTGGTATGTCTTTTGTAGGTCTTTTTTCTTTTACGGTAGATGGAGCGGACACGTGAGACACGCTCTAGAGTGGAGACCACGTTTGGGCAATCGTAGTATGGGACGCCAAGCGGCACGAAGGACCGACGATTTGAAGAAGGTGCCTGGCAGTGAATGGGTGCGTGCTGCCCAAGACCGGGTTGGTTGGCGATGTCTGGGGGAGGCCTACGTTCAGCAGTGGACGGCAATTGGCTGATATGATGATGATGATGTATTTTGTATGCACCAAACAAATGTTTAATCTATCTGTCTATCTATCTAGATATTTCTACTGCAACGTAGCGTTTCTGTGCTCTGGTTCAAAGAGTTTGCATGCCGGGGACACATTTGTCAGTTTCTGAGATGACAACGCATCAAAGCCTCTGGTATTACAAATATCTATATGTTTGGTTGGCTTGTTTACCTTCCAAAGACAATAAATAACGAGGCAGAACTTACATTTCTGAAGGAAAATTCAATGTAACTGGTGATATTGACTTCTCTCCGAAACCCCAGTATCCGAAAAATCCGACGAGGATCAAGAATGAGACCACTACTGTCATACCTGGAATGGAGAAAAAAGTCATATAAATAATAATAATAATAAATAATAAATCAAATGTTATTTCTCTCTCCACAAAGGTTAGGTTATTAATACCTTAGGACTATACAATATGATAATGCAAACAAAAGCACCTTTTCGAGAGACTGGAGTCCGTACTAGGGAAACCCTGTGTTACGGATCTCCAGGCTCCCACCCCAGTGATTAAGTGAAGTAATGTTACATTGCAAAAAGTTTAAGGTTTAACAAGCAACAAGTAATTTTTAGACTTCTATGGAAGAGAAGCAAAATAAAAGAAAAACAAAGACAAATGGGTTTAAATAATTAATAGTACATTATGGTACTAGTGTGTAATGTTGGTGATTACCGCTGAGGTGCCATTGAGACCCGAGCCGTTAGGTGAGGGTCGAGGACGGTAATCATCAATACACACGTGTATCATACGACGTTTTTCAACACACTTGTGAAGAAAATAATATTAAAAAAATATTTTTAGCAGTGAAAACGAGTTGTGAAAATTTTTTTGGCGGGAAAAAATAATCAGTTTTACTATGCGCGCGCATCAAATAATGGCGATCGGCCATAAAATAAAAGAATGAGGTTTCTTTTTTTTTGTCTTTTCGCGGATAGCGTTAGAATTCAAAGCAAAAGTTGCAAAGTTTTCTTTATTACAGAGAAAACAAAAGTTATATTTGAGTGAAAGTTTTATTTATTAAAAACGTACAAGTTGAAATTATCTATTTAAATACGAAGTTGCATGACCTTTGTGCATGAAGTGTAAATAAATAAATAAATAGGTACATTAATTTATTTGTACTATTGAACACGATCTTTTTTGTATCAAAACTTTTAACAAAAACAAAGCAACAAAGCAACAAAGCAACTCAACCAATAAAATAAAAAAAAAAAACCCTATAACTCACTGGTGAATAATAGCAATGAAAAAGTCACAGTTTGATTACAGGTGTCATTATGTGCCTAATTGCGGTGAAATTAGAGCCATTTTATGAGCAAGTGTGGTGTAATTGTACATTATGGTACTAGTGTGTAATGTTGATGATTACCGCTGAGGCGTCGTTGAGATCCGAGCCGTTAGGTGAGGGTCTTAAGAGAGCCGAGGACGGTAATCATCAATACACACGTGTATCATACGACGTTTTTCAACACACTTGTGAAGAAAATAATACTAAAAAAATATTTTCAACAGTGAGAACGAGTTGTGAAATTTTTTTCGCAATGGCGGGAACAATTAATCTGTCTTCCTATGCGCTCGCATCAAATAATGGCGATCGGCCATGGACTAAAAGAATGAAGTTTCTTTTTTTTTGTCTTTTCGCGGATAGCGTTCTAGCCACGTACAAAATGGGGAATTCAAAGTTTTCTTTATTACAGAGAAAACAGAAGTTATATTTGAGTGTAAGTTTTATTTATTAAAAACGTACAAGTTGAAATTATCTATTTAAATGCGAAGTTGCATGAAATGAGCAAGCAATAGGTACATTTATTTATTTGTACTATTGAACACGATCTTTTTTGTATCGAAACTTTTTTAAGAACAAAGCAACTCAACCAATAAAATAAATAAAAAAACCCTATAACTCACTTGTGAATAATAGCAATGAAAAAGTCACAGTTTGATTACAGGTGTCATTATGTGCCTAATTGCGGTGAAATTAGAGCCATTTTATGAGCAAGTGTGTTGAAAATAATATTAATACCAGTCTAATATTGTTACACTGTAGGGCAAAAGTCTCTTCTCATACACAGAAGGCCTGAGTCTGTGTTTCCTGATAGCTACAACCTGGGAGTCTTTAAGTCAAGAGTGAATAGGTTACTTCTAGGCAAGCGTGCTCCATCTGAGGCCGCATCATCGCTTTCCATCAGGTGAGATAGTGGTCAAACGTATGCCTATCAATAGATAAAAAAAAATAAGGCATGAATATGATTGAAATGTGCGAATTTATCACCACGCTCGTTGGCGATTTCAACACTTAAATTAATTAATGATAAGTCCCTTGTTTCCTATGTGCATTTGGATTGAGTGATCTTTTTTATTTAATGACAAAATCTGATTGTACATTTAATCAAAAATAGTCAAAACTCGTAGCCCAAAATAAAAAAAATTATCACTCTCAAGGGTATTCAGTTATTGTTCAAAATATGGATCACTCAATTCAGACATTATGCAAAAACGGCTATGAAGTAAATCTCAACAAAAACTTACTCTACTGACTAAGTTTATATTATTTATTATAATTATTATTATTTATTATAATTTAGTATTGTAAAGGTATTACCCCCATTGCTACCTGTGGGTGTCGTAGAAGCCCACTGAGGGATATTGACCAGAGGATGGGCAGCAGCACCTACTGCGATCGCCAATATGCATCCGCCAAGCATGGTGATTACGGCTAACCCCCTCCCCCCCGTTGAGGGAGACCTATGCCCAGCGTGAGCGTATGAGCGTATGCAGTATGCAGTGAGCGTGTATAGGTTGACATGATGATAATGATGAAAGGTAGCACATTGCTTAAAGCTAAACTTGGATGTAGGTAGGTAACCTAACATATGAATTGAAAACGTCTCATTGGTATTTGTCCGGTATGGATCCAGAACACCACACCACACCACAATCCAAGCCACTGCATACCACTCCACTGGTGCCAATTCTGTGCACGAACTAAATTAATTTTAAGCTATTTATATCTCTTTCTCTCCAATAAAACAAGAAAGAGACATATATTAATATGAGCTGTCAATTTAAGTTGATCTAAAATGTTCATACAATTATAGTTGTCATTTCAGAACGTATTGAATAAAAAACACTGCGTAGTTTAAGGGAAAAACTAATTTGACATCTCTAACTTAGTCCATGTCTGTCGCCGTCCTTTTCTTCAGCAGCCTGGTAGTAAGAGATGCCAAATGCCTAATTTTTATTTAGTTTGTGAACAAGGGAATCGGCACCACTACCATACCAGTGCACTACACTGCTGGACTTGCTTACCACTGTGCTCATTGAGCACAAAAAATTCCCAAATTTAAACTTACCAGCACATAAGACCAAAGGAAATTGCTTAGGATTCTTCATATTGTTCTCAATGGGCAATGAGACTCCTATCCCTTCCATGCTGAAAACAACGATGCCGCAAAATTCAAAGAAACCAATGACGTCTTTCCATGCAGGCATGTCAGAAATCTTGGTAGCTGTCCTTTGACTGTATACAATTGTTGCTATCACACAGGTCACTGAAACATAATTAATTTATGATTTTCTGCTATTGCTCCCCTTCCATACCGAGTTCCCTCCGTGCCTCGGAAAGCACGTAAAGCCGTTGGTCCCGACTGTCATTTGTAGATCTTTCGCAGTCGGGGTAGTCGGAAGCCCGAAAGTCTGACAATCAGTCTTACCAAGGGGTATCGTGTTACCCAGTAACTGGATTATGGAGGTCCGATAGGCAGTGAGTCGCTCCATGTAAAACACTGGTATCCAGCTGCATCCGGTTAGACTGGAAGTCGACCCCAATATACTTGGGAAAAGGCTAGGCAGATGATGAGCGTATTGCTTTTGCAGGGTTACGCAAACATAAATGAATGGATCAGCTGGGTTGGTCGCATAAAACTTGTGAACTATGAATTAAACTTACCAATAAAAACATCAGCAATTAATGTGAATGGCGCCAAATA
Source organism: Charanyca ferruginea (assembly GCA_947361185.1). Taxonomy (NCBI): domain Eukaryota; kingdom Metazoa; phylum Arthropoda; class Insecta; order Lepidoptera; family Noctuidae; genus Charanyca; species Charanyca ferruginea. Next base: position 9,620,718 of record OX376082.1, on the reverse strand, counting down.
TTTTAATGTTGTGATCATGCAGAGTAACAAAATGGGCACTAATAAAGTCAAAATGTATAGTCTTAAATAATCTAGGTCTTCTGTCCCCTCGTTTGTTTCCACCAACTGCTGTATGGTTTTAGCTATTATAATCTGGTATACGCAGCAAGCTCCAAATAGATCTATACAAATTATTATATCGACGGCGTACCTGAAAATAAACATCGGATCATTTAGCTGAGTACTCACTAGCGTGCAGTAAACCATAACCGTCTCATGTACTGTTACCAAAAAAATAGTGTGTACGAGCTAATCGACTATCGTGTGGAATAATCATCGGATGTTTCATGTTTTCGAATAGCATGGCGTTTTTCAATCTTCCTCCCACTCGTAGGATGTTTTGATGGTCGATGAACGGAGTGAGCGCTTTTATTTTACTAAAGATTGAACCGTGTTATGTTTTTGTAAATAGCAAAAATATCTGTGTCAAATGATTTTTGTTGAGTTCGTTTCACGTTGACTTTATTAGCGGTACGCGTGGGCTAGCAGCGAGCCGACAATTAAAAGGTACTCATTTTTGAAAACGTAACGTTGTGCGTAACCGTAATCGTTACCAAAAATATAGTGTGTACTTAGTTCGCGAGCCCGCAGTGGCGATTGTCGCGCTCGTAGATGTCAAGAGAGATGCAAGCCGCTGCGAACCATCAAATATTGTCAAGTGTTTATTCGTCATGGGTGAATGGTCAGAGGATTAAAATGTCTTCTTCAGCAGTGCTATTCTGTTACATATCCTTCGATGAACACCTAGGTGAAGTGAGCTGTCATCCGATTGTAGTGCTTTGTAAATCCTAAGCATCGGGACAGATGACAGCTCACTTCACCTAGGTGTTCGCCAAGGGAGATTGTAACAGAATAGACGCCTACAAGGAAAACAGTGTACTATGGAACCTAATCTTATATATAAAAATCTTCTGTGCGTGTGTATGAAAGTGAACTCCTAAACGGCTGGACAGATTTTGACTAAATTTATTGTGTGTGTTCCAGTGGATTCGAAAATGGTTTAGATTTACAATTTGGCTCTGTAGTCGGATTTTTTTTAGGGCTGGACAACGTCTGCTGAGCCCGCTAGTAATAATATACTATGGAAACTATGGACAAAGATGATTACAAAAAACACTATGAATTCACAAGTACGGGCCGCAAGATCGCTTAGTCTCTCTCACGTTTTCTGCCGTATTAACTTCAAAGCTAGATAGGAAACTCTCGGTCCATTATCTAGGTCCACGTGCATGTGCCAAACACCACTGACGTCACACAATTCTACGTCGCGCAACACATGCTAATATTATTAATGCGAGTGTGAGTTTGTTACGCTTTCACGGTTAATCTGACGAACCGATTTTGATGAAATTTGACACATACCTTGAACCCCAAGAAAGGATATCTAAGGCAAATTTTTTGTCCGCCACTTTGTTTGCATAGTGCGATAACCTACATTCATTCGGATAAGAAAGCTAGTCTTTCTATAAAGTATAGTGTACTAGATTGACCTTTGACTTAAACAGCATTGTAAGAATTTATATAATTTATAGTATATGTCTGAAATCGTAAATCCTCTTTGCAAAAGGAAAACGATCAAAAGCAAACGTTATGATCAATGCTCATGTTTTCGTGTATATAAAGAGGCCTTTACCTTGCAGTAAGACCAGCATTAGTCATTATATCAGCCTATTGCCGTTCATTGCTGAACTTAGGCCTCCCCAGAGATCGCCAAGCAACCCGGTCTTGAGCAGAATCCATCCCCTGCCAGCCTTCTTCAAATCGTCGGTCCATCGTGCCGCAGGGTGTTTCATACTATGCTTGCCCAAACCCGGACTCCACTCTTAGTGTCTAAACACACTATGCCGAAGTTACGCGACCGTAGTTCAGCACAATTACGCCTGCAATGCTATTTGAATTACTGACGACACACTATGCCGAAATTACGTCGCGTCATAACGTACAGCCTAACTTCGGTCGGGCGTAAGTTCAGCGGCAACTAATTCTGTGGGCACACATTAATAACAAGATCACTTTGTTTTGCGTCTGTCTGTCCTACTGTGTAGATAACACGACACGATGCCACGACAGCGCTCGAGACACTGAATACACACACAAAGTTGCGAAACTAAATTTCTGCCGCGTAAGTTCGACACTTATGGTGTGTCATATCAGCCGAATACGTCGGAACGTAAAATCAGTCGCCGAACTTAGATCGCGTAACTTCGGCATAGTGTGTTTAGACACTTCAATTTGTCTGCTCCATCTACCGTCTGTTCGTCTGCAGACATGGCCGGCCCGCTTCAGCTTGAGCTTGCGGATTCTACGCGCAATGTCGGTGACTTTAGTTGTCCGGGGAATGACTTAATTGGAATTCTATCTATCAAAGAAATCCTAAGCATCGCTCTCTCCATAGCACGCTAAGCAACCTTGAACTTGTGGAACAGGCTCACGGTGTCCATATTGCGTCTCCGTAAGTCATTACGGGTTAGACGCACTGGTCAAAGGCCCTGGTCTTAAGAGGTTGTGGGCTCATCGATTATTATTATTAATACAAACCTAAACCACTTGCTGTATTTCCTCAGGCTTGGAAAGGGTCCGACTTCTAGCGCTGCTTCTGCGACGTCCGGGTATGACATTTGTGGTAGATGTAGCCTCTTGTATAATAACTGTGCAGAACTAACTAATATCTGGAAAACAAATTTATTTATTTATACGTCATGCACAAAGGTACAATGAACTTATGCATTAGGCATTTGTTATAGGAATAAGGTTCACTTTTGCTTGTGAGTATTTTGGGTAAAAGAAATACGTGTTTGCACTATGCTGATTTATTTGCGACTGTCTTATGAAGGATAATACTTCTAATTAAATATGATGGCACACACACATGCATACATACTTGCTAACCTACTTTGGTACACAATGATTCTAACTCAACATACCGCCCACCAAAGGGCCTATTTGCCCTTTAATAAATAAATATCTTAAACATAACTAAAAGGACAGTGAGTTACATTAGGTATTCATGCAAGTTTACATAATTAATTAACTCATTAACTCAACAAAATATTATGTTTCAATGTCTATTGGTAAATAACACAACTTATTAAATGATCTTTGTACAACACTATCACCACTCTTTACACTGTACACACGCGTCACACCGTCAGTGCCTGGATGTTTGTCCACTATACGTCCCATCATCCATTTACCCGGAGGCAAATTATCGGATTTTATTAGCACAATGTGTCCTATGTCAAACTCCTTTACCTTGTTGTGCCATTTCGCACGTTGTTGCATTCTTGACAGGTATTCTTGCTGCCAGCGGTGCCAGAAGTCCGTCAATAACCTTTGCTGATGTTGCCATCGTGACAAATGACTCATTGGAATATCTTTGAGGTCTGGTGTCGGTACAGTGATAGGGGTTTCACCGACAAGAAAATGACCGGGGGTTAGTGGTTGAAGGTTGTCATTGTCTGTGTCGTCTATTATGGTCAGAGGTCGAGAGTTGAGGCAAGCCTCAACTTGACATAGCAAGGTGTTCATCTCTTCATAGGTCACATGATTGGATATGATTCGTTTTAAGTGGTGTTTCATAGATTTCACCCCCGCCTCCCATAGTCCGCCCATGTGTGGGCTATAGGCAGGGATGAAGTGCCACTTAGTTCCATCTATAGCTAACTTCTCGGCAATTGGACCGTCGAATTGTAATTTAGCCTCAGCCCAATCTGCGGCAAGTATTCTGTTTGCCCCAACGAAGTTCCGTCCTTGGTCGCTCCATATCTGAGCGCACCTTCCGCGTCTGGCTACAAACCTTCGGAAGGCTCCGATGAAGGCATCTGCCGTGAGATCTCCTACCAGTTCCAGGTGAACCGCCTTTGTCGACATACAGACAAAAAGAGCGATGTATGCCTTGTTCGTCTTTGCTCCCCTGCCTCTAGACATTAAAATCTGATATGGTCCTGCAAAGTCTATGCCAGCATTCAAGAAAGGTTTTGCAGGGGTAACTCGAACGCGAGGTAAGTCTCCCATTTGTTGTGATCTTGCAGTAGCGTTTAGTTTTGCACAGATAAGACATTTTTTAATCTTGATTTTTACTAATGTCTTTACCTTCAGTATCCAGAATCTAGTTCGCAGGAAGCCTAGCATAATTTGAACTCCGCCGTGCAGCGTCTTCTGGTGAGCGTCGGCGACGAGGAGAGACGTAAGATTGTTGTCCCGATCAAGAATAATCGGGTGTTTGCTATCTTCATTTAGGTCAGAGTGACGCAGTCTCCCGCCCACCCTGAGGATTCCATCCTCATCCAGGTAAGGGTTTAAATTGTTTAATTTACTATTTCTTTTAATTTGTACCTTTGTTTTCAGCTGCTGTATTTCTTCTTTAAAATTATCCCTCTGTGCTACTTTTATGCAAGTTTTCAGCGCCTCATCTACTTCCTCTGTGTTTACAGGTGAGTCCTTGTTTTCTAATTTTCTTCCCTTTAAAAATCTTTTGCAGTACAGTATCACCCTAAGTACTTAGTTCTTGTAATGTGTCACAGTTATCAAATTTTGTAGCTATACTTTTCTCATTAGCAAGCTTTAGATTAACTTGTAATGTTTCCTTTCTTTCCAGGTCTGTCATCATCGCCTTCGGTCTGCTGTAGTGTATTTCTCCTTCTCTCAACCACTCTGGACCCTTCCACCATAGTTCATCATTCTTCAAGTCTAGTAAGGACTGTCCTCGCGACGCAGTGTCTGCAGGATTTTCTGGTGACTTGACATGATACCAATTATGATTGCCGATGTTGTCAAGTATTTCAACTACTCTGTTTCTAACGTACGTGTTCCATCTGGTAGGATCACCGAATAGCCAGGATAGTACAATTGTGGAATCAGTCCATGCGAATATCTGAGAGGTGGGTATATTCATTGCTTCCTTTATCTGTTTCAAAAGTCCAGCAAGTAGCACAGCTCCACTGAGTTCCAGACGTGGTAATGATTGAGGTTTAGTCGGTGCTACTTTCGTTTTAGCCGCAATGATTGATGTCTTTACTTCACCTGTGGCTGTTCGTACTCTGAGATAAGCAACTGCGGCGTAAGCTCGAGATGACGCGTCACAGAAGCCGTGGATAGTGACGTTATTCATTATTGTTTCAGTAGTATGAAGCCATCTGTCAATTTCGATTTCGGGTAAGTATAGATGAAAACATTCTCGTAGACTGTTCCATTCAGCGGCAATGGTTCCGTCTACTTCTTCATCCCATGTTACACCTTGCATCCATAATCTTTGAATGAGAAGTTTTGCAGGCAAAACTGAAGGTGCCAGCCAGCCTAGTGGGTCAAACAATCTCTGTAGGTCAGCCAGGATTGTTCTTTTTGTAGTGGTCTTTGATGTTGCAGGTAGGTTCAGGCTGTACTGGAATCGATCCTTGCCCATGTTCCAGTGTAATCCTAATGCTCGTGTGATTCCGTCTAATGTAATGTCTAGTTTAACGTGCGAGCTTCTTTCAGACTGTTCAAATTCTTTAAGAAAGTCAGCGGCGTTAGAACGCCATTTCTTCAATTTGAACCCGCCTTTCTGCAGTATGGCGTCTATTTCCTTGGCTACTTTTACTGCATCTGATAGATTGTCTTTACCAGACATCAGGTCATCCATGAAGTAGTCGCGTCTTATAATTTCCGCAGCTTCAGGATGGTTTAGTCCTTCATCTCTAGCTACTTGATGCAATGTCCTTACTGCCAAGTAAGGAGCAGAAGCAGTTCCAAACGTGACTCTGGTAAGACGGTAATCTTTGACAGGTTCTTGATCATTAGCTCTCCACAGTATTCGTTGTAGATCTCTGTCCTTCTCACTAACGACAATTTGCAGGTACATTTTCTGGATATCAGCCACGAAGCAAATTTTCCTCATACGCCATCTCATGATAAGACTTCTCATGTCGTCTTGTAACTGTGGTCCTACCATCAGTTCGTCATTGAGTGATACATTGTTTGTTCCCCTTTGAGAAGCGTTGAATACAGTTCTTAATTTGGTCGTTTCTTTCTCTTCTTTAACTACAGCGTGGTGCGGTAAGTACACAGATGGATTGTTCATTTCTTGGTTTGGTACTTCTTCCATGTAATTTGTTTCGTAATCTTTCATGGCTGTAGCATAGTCGTTCTTAAGGTTTGGGTTATTCTTGAATCTTTGTTCTAATTGGTATAATCTCTTTAATGCTATTGTTCTTGTATCTCCTTGGGTTGATAATAGCATGTTTGATTTATTTGGTAACGTCACAATATATCGTCCGTCTTTGTTTCTTACAGTTGTGGTCTCGTAGATTTCCTCGCACTTTCGTTCCTCTGCTGTGGGTTCTCGTTTGTCGTATGGATCTTGTTCCCACATTCGTTTAAGCATGTCATTGAGATCAAGATTGAGGTGCATGACGATAATTTCAACTCCTGGCAGTTTATGTTCTATGGTCCCAAATAGGATCCAGCCCAGGGTGGTGTTTTGAGCACACGGTGTTCCTGGGGGCCCTTTGATAACTTCACCCTTCATGATTTGGGCACAGACGTCAACACCTAGTAATAAATCTACTCGACATGATTTATTGAAGCTTGGATCCGCCAGAGTAAGTCCTTGCAGATGCGGCCAGGTGCTGGTGGAGATGGTTTGTGATGGTAAGTTGGCAGTGAGTCGCGTAGACATGATGTATGTTTTGATTTTTAAGTTGAAACAAGCGTCGTGTCTGGAGAGTAGTTCGATTTCTGCAGCATGTTTAACATTTGTTTTTGTTGAACCGACTCCAGTGATGGTGCCATTGACCGGCGTTCTCTTCAATCGTAACATCTGGGCCGCTCTTTCACTCATAAATGTGGCTTGTGAGCCGTGGTTAATCAGCGCACGGAGCACTGTCACTTGTCCCGATTCATAATTTCTCACTGGTACAAGGGCTGTGGCCAGTAATGCAGTGGACAAATTGGCAGCGACATGCGATGAAAGTGTTACATTGGTTTCGGCTGATTTTGCAGAATCTTGATGAGTTTCAACTTCTTTATCTGGTTGGTTCTTACTGTCTGGTTGATTTGGTGACGTCATGGGCGTGGATTGATGCGTGAGCGTGTGATGACGTTTGTGACATTTACGGCAGGACATCTTCAGGCGACATCTATAAGCTGAGTGTCCTGGGGCCAGACAATTATAGCATAGATTGTGTTGTTTCAGGTACTCACACCTCTCTACTGGATTAAGCTTGATAAAACCCTCACAATGACATAATGTGTGGTCTTCTTTGCACATAGCGCAGCTTCTTGGTTTCGAAGAGGTCGTAGCATTTGAAGTTGATACGTGAACAGCGTATTCTTTTCCCTTAGGTGTAGGTTTCTCTCTAGTCGGCGGCGTGACAAGCTCGAGCGTGCGGAACTTCGATTGTAAGAACTTGTTAAGTGCATCCCATTTAGGTAACTCATCGGCATTTTCATCATAAGCAACATCTTCCCATTCACGATGCGTCTCTGGGTCCAATTTTTGAACAACTAAAAATATAATAAGCGGATCCCAGGAGCTCGTTGATAAATTCATGTTTTTTAGCGCATTCAGACATTCTGTAGTCGTATCCAATATAGATTTAATGTTATTTGCTGTTTGCACAGATATCTTCTTTTGGGTAAACAATCTTTTCAGAATTGAATTGATAATAATGCGCTTGTTGCCGAAACGCGCCTTGAGCATACTAAATGACTCGTCATAGTTAACCTCTGTAACTTGCACGTGCTTCAAAAGCGACAGGGCTTCTCCCGTTAGGCTGCTTTTTAAATAGTGCAACTTTTGTACTTTATTTAATGTTGGGTTATCGTGCACTAAAGACGTAAATAAATCTTGATAAGCAGGCCACTCATCGTAAATACCTGAGAAGATTGGGAGTTGAATCCTCGGTAACTTGACATGCACTTCCATTGATGTTCCAGAACCACTGTTGTTATTGTCAGCTTGCATAGGTATCGGCGACGACTTGTTGTGTGCACTCAATAAATCATTAAGATCGGCTAGCAAACAAATATATAAATCTTCCTGAATAAAGTAGTCTTCATTCACAAAATATGGTATGTTCTGTCGATTCGCTTTCGGAACACGCTTCACTAGTTCTATATGTGCATTTTTGAACGTAGACCAATATTCTTCAATGTTTTTAATCCGTGTTTCTATGTAGCCTTTTGTTAATCGTTGTTTCGGACATTTCTTAAGATTTGCTTGAGTTTTTGCTAACAACATAGCTGTATCTTCTAACACATTAAGTAATTGTTCCGGTGTTTCCGCCATAGTAGTTGTAATAAGCCTTCAACTCGTTATAAAATAGATCGTTTCTTCGTAACTTCGTAAGCAGTTATAATATTATTTACTTGTTATTATCACATTCACTAATGACTAATGAGGCTCGAAAATGAACAACTATTTTTTACTACAAATTCTTTCTTTTGTTCTCCGCTCGGCGCGCGAGCCGTCCTTTTGTATTAGCGCTCGCTGAATAAAACGTCGTAAGTCGATCAGATATCCGGCTCGATGTCGACCAAAATGTTATAGGAATAAGGTTCACTTTTGCTTGTGAGTATTTTGGGTAAAAGAAATACGTGTTTGCACTATGCTGATTTATTTGCGACTGTCTTATGAAGGATAATACTTCTAATTAAATATGATGGCACACACACATGCATACATACTTGCTAACCTACTTTGGTACACAATGATTCTAACTCAACAGCATTTTTTTGACAAATTATTATTTTAGTCCACGATCAGAAATCCTTGTAATGTACTGTGAACTGCCTACTAAGCGTTTTTTTCCGTTTTTTTTTTGCAATTTTCAACCCAGTATCATCTCTCCAAGTTAGCATAATCCGCTAAAATGTGCCTATTTTCAACCGACTTCAAAAAAAAGGATTCTCAATTCGTCTGTACGTTTTTTTTTTTTGTATATTTGTTACGCGATTTCTCCCGCAAATGAGAAGCGATTTCGAAAATTCTTTTCTTGATGGATAGGGTATGCCTCAAGGGTGGTCCCATATAAATTTTATCGAAATAGATTCAGCACTTTTTGAAAAAATCGACAGAAAGCAAAAAATTATACATGGATGATGTTGTAATGTTCTCACCTTGTACTTTCAATCTCTGTTTTGACTGTTTTGCCTTTTCTTAATGGATTTGTATGATAAGGAAGTACTAAAAATCGAAAAATAAAAAAGCTTTTTTACAAAAAAGACAACCGCTTTTTTAAATAACAATAATTATGACATTTATGAGTTGACCTTAATTATACTTTCAGTTTTTTAAATATGACAGTCCTTGTTTTGTATTTTTAGATCCTAGATCTCCAAAGATAAATGCTTAAGAGCCCCCATCCCTATCGGCCGAACTTCGACGCGAGCATGATTGTTTTTTTTTTCCACCAACGCAAAGCTCGGAAACAAACGAATGAGTGAGAACGCGATAACATCGCAGGAAATTGGCGCGCGGAGATTTCAAAAAACTTGTTCCAGGAAATACATGTTTTTGAAAAAGCCTTACAAGTTTTTGGTAATAATGTTTGTAATTTAGAATCTCCATTACATGTGCAAGGTTTCATTGAAGCTGTTTTTTATAAAATTTTTCAATGAGTTCATTATGAACGGCCAAAGTTCAGATAAAACTGTGCAAAAAAGTTGATTTTCAGACGTGGTTACTGAATTTGTTTCTCAAAGAAGTTTATTTTTGGCTTCATACAAACCTACATTAAACCACAAGAAAGGTCTGTGTCTTAAAAGTATTTAAGGAGAATTATTATAACGCCGTAATGTCGTACGAGCGTTTGTATGGGAAATATGACGGGATGGGCGCTCTTAATGAAATATTTTCCGTCAACTTGGAAAGTAAAGCCACATCTACACTCAGCCCTGTTGGGCGGGGAAGTGGGCAGCGCGAGAATGTAAACAGGTCACTCGCGCTGCCACTGCTTATGCCGCTGCCATTGCCCGACACTCCCTCGTTCAATAAAGTACTATGAAGGCTGAGTGTGAACACTCACTCGCTTTGATACTCGCGCAGAAGTATTTTTAGCAATATTTTCGGCAGCGGCAGGAGCAGTGGCAGGGGCTGAGTGTAAATGGGGGTAATGTTCATGATTTTAATTATTATAATTCTGTAATTGCATATTTGTTACTCCCGCGAATTTATTTTTTTACCATACAACCTGATACTGAGCAGCAAATTGCAATTAAAAAAAAATGATTTTGATCAAGTTTGGTACAAAATAAGCTTGAATTAATTGTGATTCAAGCCTATTTTGTATATAATCCATACTAACTCACATCTTCTTATCTTTTTCTTCTAATATTATAAATGCGAAAGTAACTCTGTCTGTTAACTTTTCACGACGAAACGGCTAAACCTATTTTAATGAAATTTGGAATGAAAATAGCTACAACCATGGGGCAAAACATACGCTACTTTTCAATTCGCGATAACCGACGATTATGCGGACGAAGTCGCGGTCAAAAGCTAGTAATAAATATTACAAAAGCGAAAGTGAGTTTATTTGTTTGTCAAGCTTTCATGGCTAAATTTGTGAACCGATTTTGATATAATTCGGCACAGACTACGCTTGAATAACAAGAAAGGATATAAGCTACATTTTAATATGCAACTTCGTCTGCATCTGCGAAAACCGACATTTTCGCTGACGGAGTCGGGTGCAAATGTTAAGCCTGTCACAGACATAGCTATAATATATATTAATATACGTCAGATATATATTTTTACTACGTCACCAAAATATATGGACAGATATACCAAGGCACATTAATATATATTTCAAAAATGTGAAACAAACAACGATCGCAGACGTAATAAGGGCGAAAATATATTATTATATTATAGCTACCGTGCGTGGTAGCTATTACTTATACTGTGGTGTGGTGTGGTGGCGGCTAGCTATAATATATATTATAGCTACGTATGTGACGGGCTTTAGTACATACGCCACCACATCAAGCCATGCCAAACTGTCAAATTTTCCCAATTGAATATGAACCTTATTGTTTTGTAATAACGTTAAAAATCTATCAGTTAAGTTTGACAGAATGTAATAGCTTGGTGTGCTGGCCTCCTAAAATAAAATGACTTACATGTACGCAATAAGCGATATAGAAGCCAAAGATAACGGTGACCACTAGTGATGTCCAAAGGCCACATTTCATATACGCCTCATGGATTCCTAGGATGCCCCCGCCGAGGCATCCTTTTATTAAGTGGCCCGTAGATTCTAGAGCACTAAAACACAAAAAAAAAATGGAAAAATGTGTTAAAGAGGTAAGTTGTGATCTGGATAAGTAGGTCGATTCTGTAAAATTCAAACAACAACTCGCATCTCACATCGCTATTCACTCTCACTTCGCATAAGGTTCAAAATGATATTTGACACTTTGAATCGGGTTCGAGTGCGAAGTGAGCGTCGAAGTGGCGTGGAAATTACCTACAGAATGTCACTTCTTACGTCATCTCATACTTTATCTGTCAAAATCTCCCTGTCAATTTTGTTCAACTCGCTGACACGCTCGTAAGGGTGGCGCTAGTGTAAATTCGAATTATCAACCGAGTTTTTAGAATGTCAATCAAGAAACTCACAGCGGATTCAGATTCGAAGTTTAGAATGAGGTCTTATAAAATCACACACAAGGACGTAGTTATAGTGACCATTTCTATTTTTACTCAGTACATTAATAGCTTAATGTACTGAGTAAAAATAGAAATGGTCACTATTATTATAGCCAACAATCTGTCAAATTTATTTGATAGATTTTCAACTTTATCGCAAAATGATAAGGTTCGATTGGAAAAATTTGACAATTTGGTATGGCTTGATGTGCGGGCGTCTGTACAATCAAATAATATTGGGTATACAAAGAATCATGGCGAGATCCATACATTCATTTGTATGAAATAAGAGAAACATTTCGAGGGTGTCAAATATTATCTAATGCGGAGAATACATTACCAGGAGTAGATTGACATACTTGCCATATTTTTAAAACCCCGCATAATTAAAATATTACGAAATTAAAATAACAGTTTTTGGTTTCATCTCGATATCCATTTTGTGTTTATAAAAAAAAAGAAAGTTAAAAGCGACAAGCGATGTGACAAGTGTGTGGAAAAAATTTATCAATATTTGTGAAATTATTTCCATTTTCATAAAACGATGCAATTTCAGTGTAAGAACTGCGAAACGGCGTCTGCCAGTGTCACTGTTACTGTCAGTCGCTGTTTCGTTCTGAAATAATGAGTTTTTCGTTAAACTATTCACTTAAAAATATTGTCAATACCTGAAGATACTCTTTAGGTACCCAAGAATATAAGAATTAGAATTTCAACTTCTCTAAATAATTGGATGTTTTTATATACACATCCTGCCATGATTATTTACAAACAATATCTGTTAAAGATAATATTAAGTTTTTATTAGTGTAATTTTTTCTTAAAGCGTGTCAATATTGCGTCCTTATATAAGCATCCATCGTGGGCACCGTGACGGGTACTGAATATAGAGACAGTCCCGTGTAAAACGGGACGTATGGTCACCTTAGACAAAGGCAATTTTAATCCACGACTTCGTCCGCGACATTGACAACCGACAAAGTTGCGAGAAAAAGCTAGTACATTTTAAACTTGGTTTTGTACATAACTTAACAAGAAGACATTGGCATATATTTAGTCAGTTACTGTGTGGCCCAGCTAAAAACTTGACAGACAGACAGACAGACAGACGGACAACAAAGTGATCCTATAAGGGTTCCATATTTTCCTTTTGAGGTACGAAATCCTAAAAACATGTTATGACCCAAGTGATTATCGAATACTAGGTAATTATAATGCCTGGGCAACATGAATAATGACAAGTCAAATTAGGCTACGTAATTGATCTATAATTAAACTCCATTAACTACTCGTAACATTGTCTGGTCATTATGAATATTGCTACGTAACTGTTGGAACATTTTTATAATAAATGAATGAATGATACCTTTATTTGCTAGATTATAGAATGTACATTAGGTGTTATTCAATTTGTTTGTTACACTATATTCAACCTTTCGGTCGTGCAAATGTTCAGTCTAAAAATAAAATAATAATTTAGAACATTGACATTTTAGAATTATATTAAGTAGGTATACATGAAATTTAAAACTTCTATAACAATATTTTAGTTTATTAAATCTGGGTCATGTAATTACAAAGATACATTAGACTAGGACGTGAGGAGCAAGACCAAATAGGTACCTATGTACGGACTAAAATTATAAAATTTCCTTATAAGTTATTTTTTAATTAATTAACCAGTCGAAGAAATACTATTGGTATTGGGTAAAGTCGACGTAGCCCTATTCATCTCTGCAGAGTTTGAAGGAACTTAAGGCGACGATTTACGCCGGTGACCTTGAGCGACCAGAAAATCGTATGCGCTGCGTCCAAAACTCTCAAAGTTTAGTCGAAAAAATTTAATAAAAAATAGTATTCTTTAATTTAAAAAAAAGCGTACTTTAAAACATAGATAGTAAAATTGTCTGTAAGATAGTGAAAGTTTCTTTTAAATATACATGATAGATTTTGTGTGATTATCAATGTTATGTCCGCGTCAGACACAACTTCACGAGTTAATTAAACTATTTATTATGAACTTAACCAAAAATATTCACATACTAAATGATTAAGAGAATGTTCTAGTTTAACATATATTTTTTTCAAATCATTTACACCACACATTTTGACGTGATTGTCAGTTTAAAATCTGTTTAAGTCGCTTGTTAGCGCCTTAAGGATGAGGGGGGCTTCAGTAGCTCGCTTTGTTCGGTCACTTTAAACTCCGTCATTCCCTTCAAACCTAACTTATCCGGGTCGAGTTGTTCTAAGAATCCGAGCTCGCTTCGTTCGCTCTTGGATATTTGGCGCGCATAGTTTTGTTGAAGAAAATCTGATCCATTGATCAGTGTCGACCACGGATATCTATGGTGTCGACTTATGTTAGAAAATAATGACTAAACAATGTTCTATGTAATCCGTATGGTGTCGAACGTAAAGAATAGCACCATCCCATATCTTCCCATGGGTATCGTAAGAGGCCACTAAGGGACTCACCAGAGAATGGGCAGCAGCGTTCTCTGTGCCTTTGTAACAACCATACTGCGATCGCCAACCCGCCTGCCAAGCGTAGCGATTATGGCAAAACCCTCCCTTTTGGGGAGGCCTATGTCCAGCAGTGGACGTCTTTCGGCTGAAATGATGATAATGATGAAATAATGTTCTATTGCAAAATGTGGATCTATAAAAAATGTATATTATTATGTTACAGTCAAAACTCTTAACCAGTCAAAAATACTTTTGACTGGGTTTAGTCAAAACCCTTATTAAGATAAAACGCGTTTGCCTTACAAAATCAAAAATACGGAACGCCTTAGTTAAAATAATCACTACAAAACCAAAGTTTTAAAAGGGTCACAAAACCTATTTTTGCCGCGTTGACGTTGACGCGTTCATACACATACTACTGCAGTATCTGATCGCAACCGCGACCGCGACCGCAAGTTGTCTGCTCCGGGAGGCCGTAAAGTCAGTAACGAATTCACTGTGAAGGTTGAATCGTTTAAGGATGAATTACTTACTACAGATGGTAACAAACAAATTGATGGTAATATTATACGGTCAATAATGATCTAAAATGATATATGTAGCTAGTAGAATACATTGTTCAACACGTGAACCTATAAAAAGAATTATATTGGTACATCTTCTAAGTTTATCTCGGATATTACTGACCTTCATCAATGTGAAGGAAAATATCGTGAGGGAACCTATTTAGTTTATATTCATCATCATCATCATCATGTCAACCTTTAGACGCCCACTGATGGGCATAGGTTTCCCCAAGCAAAGGGGGGTTTATCCGTAATCGCCATGCTTGGCCGATGCATGTTGGCGATCGCAATAGGTGTTATGGTAGTCAGAAGGACGCTGCTGCCGATCCTCTGGTCAAAATCCCTTTAAGACACCCACGGGTACAAATGGGGCGGTGCTATTCGCGGCTGGCACCACACGAAAACTCGGCAATGGTTTTTAATATTAAAGAGAAAGTTGTTATGAATAATTATAAATATGGATGGATGAAGTGGAAGAAGAAGGTCAAAGGAAATAAGGCCAAAAAATTATATGAAAGAAATGGGAGGCATTCATATCATGGTGGTTGATTGGACGAAATGGAAGAAGAAAACGTTTACGCTGACCCCAAGTAACTTAACATGGAATAAGGGCAGGAAGATGATGATAAATATTATATCAGGACAGAAACGAATGGCGGTCAGAGCCTATACTCAGCACTGGGTGACAAAAGACTGAGAAGAACAAGAAGGAGAATATTATAAACAGGTGGTGAAATTGTTTGTTCCTAAGAGGTAATTTCTGAAAATATTGGTACGATTACAAAAATTATTTCTCTGATTGAAAACTTAGCATAGTGCGAGATTCACCTGTCACTGGCTTTGTTTTATGGTATTCTTGACTTCCGTACGGACAAATAGTAACCTCTCGTGGTGAATTTAGGAGAAGAGACCTTCAGATGAAAGTACTCATAAAATTTGCATTTTTTATAAAATGTCCAATTTTGAAATAGCAACCGCTTGCTTGTGTGTCATTCATAAGATTTTGAACATCTTCATATTTATCGGCCTATTCTTTTTTTTTACAATTACTTCCTAATAAGCAAATTAATTGGAATCTAGATGTTTTGAGATCAAGTATCTGTAAAATGTTATTGATTTATTTTTGTTTTTTCGTTTCTTTGTATGGAATCAAATAAAGCTTTTATTATTATTTTAATTTATTCATTGTATACATACATATTATATTATATTTTTAAATATTGATAAAAAAAAATAAAAACATATAAAAATATAAAAAATAGAAGCCCACCGGTATCGGGAACAGGATCCAAGCTACCGGTGGTCAGGGCTCCTGAAAGAGGAATCTTCTAACAATACACGCTGTGTCCCAAGAGTATCGCTTTCTGTATCAAACCCTTGATCCAGCTGCCCAACGAGTGCCTCCTCAGATGTTGATCGAGGCTCTTGAAAATTATTCCATTGGCCGTAACGACTATCAACTATTTATTATTATTATCATATCGACCTATTGCCGCCCACTGTTGAACATAGGCCTCCCCCAAAGATTGCCAACCAACTTTGAGCAGTCCGTATCCACCCGCTGCCAGCCATCTTCTTCAAATTGGCGGTCCATCGTGTCGCAGGGCGTCCCACACTACGCTGGCTCAAACGCGGTCTCCACTCTAAGGCGTATCTGCTCCATCTCATATCTAGTCTGCAGACGTGGCCGGCCCACTCCTACTTCAGCGTGTTGATTTGACACACAATGACCATGACTTTAGTTCTTTGGCGAATGACTTAATTGCGAATTCTATCCGCCAAAGAAACCCCGAGCATCGTTCTCTCAAAAACCCTGGTCTTAAGGGATTGTGGAAGATAAGATTTTAGAGGAACGCAAAAGACTTACTTGGTAGGTTTAGCAACGCATCTGTCTGAGACAAAGTCGTAGGTGTCCTTTTCTGAGTGTAGTACGTACTTCGGGTTATCTGGGGGCGGTTGAGGAGGCGGCTTCGTTGCAAGGTCCGGGTGTTCCACATTTGTTTGATTAACCTGGAAATATTCACGATTTATGATTATCTAAAATATTATGTAGCATAAAAAAAAAACTAATATTATTCCGGAGAGATGGGCAAAGATGGTCACTCACTGGACACCAGAAGGAGGACATCGCCGCCAAGGCCCACTGTGCCGTAGGTGGTGTGACGACCTGACCATGTATGAGGTGCAAACGTGGGCAGCGATCGCACAAGGTCAGCCAGTTTGGAAGGAGAAAGAGGAAGTCTTTGCCCGGAGGGACGCCAAAATAAAAAAGAGGTAAAATTTTTTGTTTGTTTGACTGTATGACTTTATTACGAATTCTATCCACCAGAGAAACCCCGAGCATCGCTGTCTCCATAGCACGCTGAGCAACCTTGAATTTTTGGAGGAGGCCCACGGTGAGTCCACGTTTGAGCTCCGTAAGCCATTACTAATAGGACGCACTGGTTAAAGACCTTGGTCTTAAGGGATTATGGGATCGACGATTTAAAGATATGACGTGGCTTTCCGAATGCCGCCCAGCCAAAGCGTATCCTTCTGTTCGCCTCCTTTTCGAAGTTGTGACCCTTAGTTGGACTGATGGTAGATGGAGCAAACATGCTTTAGAGTGGAGACCGCGTTTGGGCAAGTGTAGTGTGGGACGCCCTGCGGCACGATGAACCGACAATTTGAAGAAGGTGAATGGCAGCGGATGAACGACTTACGACTTTGATAACGAGTATTTCTCATTACTTATAAATGAATAAATTATTATTTTTTTAAAATATCTAAATGTCTTCTTTACATAGTATAAAACAATGTCCCTTCCCGTCTGTCCCTTTATATGTTTAGATCTTTTAAACTTTGCAACGAACTTTAGTGCGGTTTCAATTCCTCTGGAATCACTAAATAGATAAAGTCATTCCAGAGGAAGGTTTGTACTCTACACTGTGCCCACCCTTCGCACCTGTTATATATTTCTAATTTTGTATATTTTTTGCGCTATTATTTTAATTGTTTAAATAAAATTAAGATACCCAGATTCTGGTTAGTTCCGTTATGATTTAAATAATGAAAACATTGTTATGGTTTTGACAATGTGAAACTTTACACTATTGATATTACAATATTTATTTCATAACATAATTATAGATCTTTCCAATACATTTATATCACTTTAATTAAGTAAATAATAATAATAATCATTTTGTTATTATTATAAACGAAGATTATTCAATTTTGTACTAATATTCTCTGTACTAACGGCTCGATGACGTAACTTGTTTGTTACTGTTTATAAAAGCGAGGTTCTACATTGTCCAGTTAAGCGGCATCAACCTCAGAGAGTCGTTGCGCTGCGAGTGGACAAATAAAAAAAAAAAATCTTGACGGGACATTGAAATCCGATCCAGCCTGTCCCTTTGCTGTCCTCTCCCAGCGACGCCCTAAGCCGAGGCTCGTACCCCACAGGGGGTGCCCTTAGCGTGTAGTCGCTTAGTTTGTAAGATATTTTGCCCTGGCTGGAGGCCCTAAAAATAATAATTATATAGTATAGTTATATAGGTACTTAGTATAGTTTATGACTATTATATGTTGTATTTTCCCAGTAATGTTGTGAGAAATTATATAGTTATGTGTAAATAACACGGATATTGAATAACGATATCATTGAGTAATGATAAATATAAATAATGATAATGATTAATAAATGTAAATCTAACGATATTTTTGGTATGACTATTTACGTGTCCAAAATGATATACTATACTATATACCAATACGTCTTGGATAATAAAAGTTTAGTTACAATGTTAATGAAGCTTTATTTTATTGAAATGGTATAATTTAAATAAATATTAGCCCTAAATTTGATTGAATCTTATTTTACTAATATTTCCTTTTTGTCTACCTATACGTTTACTCCGCCCGCCCATGCTAGACCCTCAGTACATTCAGAACCCTAATTTTTTAGCCTATATTACTCTTTATAACATCAGCTATTTGTCAGTGACGTCCGAGTCCCTTCAAAATTGGACCAGCCGTTTCTATATATGCATTTAGTAACAAGTTGTTATTTTCATATTACTAACTGAACAGACACCTAATTTTTTTTATTTGTTATGTATGAATAGGAATGTCGTGATAGCCCACTGGTTAAAGCTGTATCCACATATATCCGGGCAGTGCCCGGGACGGGGAGAATCCGTGTTTGTGAAAAAATATAGTTTATTTTATTTTAT
This sequence comes from Charanyca ferruginea, assembly GCA_947361185.1. Lineage (NCBI taxonomy): Eukaryota > Metazoa > Arthropoda > Insecta > Lepidoptera > Noctuidae > Charanyca > Charanyca ferruginea. The sequence goes on along the minus strand of OX376082.1, from coordinate 9,601,795 downwards.
TTTTATTTTATTTACTGGGAAAACAAACGGTTACACATTACAGTATTACAAAAGAATCTTAGCTAAGTATAGAATGAGCAAATGTAACCCACGACATTTTCCACATATTATTAAAATAAGTTATTTAAAATTATTACGATGTGCGATTACATTGGTTTGGTTGTGAACATTTTATATGAACTCGCACGTCACGGCGCGGCGTCGCCCGGGCACTGAAGCTCCGTCGCCGGCCCGGACACGGACGTGTGTGAACGAGTTCATATAAAATGTTCACAACTATATTTTTTCACGGACACGGCCCGAATATGTGTGAATAGAGCTTAAGTTTCTCTCACTCACGAGGTTATGGGTTCGTACCCGGCACGATCAAGTACCAACATGAATTTTTCAATTTCATATTATATACCTACTTTCTATGTTTATCTTAATCATTGACATCGGTGAAGGAAAACATCGTGTGGAAACCTAGACATATAACATATAACTAGCTGCTGCCCGCGACTTCGTTCCCGGTGTTTACTTGCGAGACACATTAGACCTCCTTAATCCGGCTCTGTCGCAAAATCCGTTCTTAGCGGGCATCTACTAACTATAAACTACCTCCCTGCCAAATTTCATCTTTATCCGTCAAGCGGTTTTCGATACGTATTTCATGATGAGTGAGTGAGTGACCTTTCGCTTTTATATGTTTATATATATATTATACATATTAGATATAAGTCTGAAATCGCTGTCCTCCTTGAGCAAGCGTGGTGATCCTAAGCTCATACCTTCTCTGTATGAAAAGAGGCCTTTACTCTGCAGTGGGGTAATAATAGGCTCATATTATTATTATGGGGGGGTGGGGTGGGGGGGACACCCCACGCCCGTGGGGTGTCCGGGCTAGAATAGCACCCCCCCATTTTATCCCGAGGGTGTCGTCGAAGGCGACTAAGGGAATCCGGAAGTCGGGCAGCAGCTGCTTCCGCGTACTTAACAACTTCACTGCGATCCCCAAGACGCCTGCCAAGCGTGGGGAGTATGGCCCCCTGGGGAGGCCTTTGTTCAACAGTGGACGTTTTTCGGTTGATGAAGATGAAGAAGAAGATTATTATGTTTAGACAATTTTCAACTCTAGGTACTTAGGTACTGATCTAATTTTTTAGTTCTTTATGAATTAATCAATGAAGGTAGGTAGGAGCTCGTGGCTAAGTAAAAGCAGAATACAGATCAATCGGTCAAAGGTTAACGCGCTACGCTTGCCGCGGTCGGTCTGTGGATGGGTGACCATCTATTTCATACCGAGTTCCCTCCGTGCCTCGAAAAGCACCTAAAGCCGTTGGTTTCGGCTTTTATTCGTAGATTTTTGGCAGGTGTTAAGGGTAAGTGTTACCCAGTAAAATGGCTGTGGAGGTCCGATAGGCAGTCGCTCCATGTAAAACACTGGTATTCAGCTGCATCCGGTCAGACTGGAAGCCGACCCCAAGATAGTTGGGCAAAGGCTAGGCAGATGATGATGAGTTAATCAATAAAAACTGCGAGCATATTTCTGCTCAGTCTGCGCAGACGCATGTCGGTGTAAATTCTCGCTTTAGACTCGTAATTTAAATATATTTATCAAACCTCGACACTCAAAGTTAAAAGTTCACTATTTTGTCACCGCAACCAATTTATGTTTATGATTGACTACAAATGATACTTTTATTATTCTGTTGTTTTCCTGAGTGAGGACTAGGTCAATAAAGAGTTCACCATGACCTAGACTGTTTCGTGATCTTTTAAATGGACAAGCCCGCTACACTATTCCCAAACCACTGCAACTCCTGTAAACCAGAATCAACAGTAGCGACCACCAGAAAAGCGCCAAAGCAATGAAGCTTGACGAGTCCCAGAGAAACGATTCAACTGTCTTGGATCCCGCAACGAAATTGATCAGAAAAGAAAAGCGGAGGAGTAAGAAAAACATATTTTCCACTTCCCTCCAAATCAAGCAAGAGACAGAACAGAACTAGGCCAATAGCCACAAAGGGACGTTTACAACTGGGAGAAGCCCAGTTGCTAAGCACCACGGATTATAAATGACATAATTAATGGGTCCTAAAAAGTGAGCGGTTACATTAAATTTGATTCCAATACCTTATGCCATACCTATTGGCAAAATCGCTTGAACGCACGGAAATTAGTTCTAATTTCTACAAGTTCACTCACACAACTTAGCAACCAGTGCATCAACACATAAAGGGCGACTGAGGTTACTTGTGTGGTTTGTCATTACCGGGTCCCGAAGCCAAAGAGCGTCAATAGAACCCCATTTCACTAAAGTGCCTGCTACACGGTTGCCAACCGCGACCCGACAGAGGTGACATTGGTTGGCAACCGGCAGAGCTGTTTCAAATTTGGTCGTAAACCACCATAATTACAGTACATGGTTGTAAATCACCAAGGTCATCTCTGACGGGATACGGTTGGAGACCGTGAAGCACTACACTACTAACCGAGGCTGAATCTTTAGGACCGCCATTTTATTAGTATAGCGACATCTATTCTGCTACATGGGAACTGGCTACCAGCCAGTTGGAATTTTGAAGTTGGATCACGTAAAAATCTTGGGCGGAGCAGCGCTAGAAACAGAATGTATTTACGTCATCTGCTACTTATAGACTGCTGGCTGGTTGCGTGGTTCCCATGTAGCGGCATAGATGGCGCTATTACAAATTACACCTTACTGTAGCGATGGTAAAGTAAATACCAACGTGGCAATACCGCCAACTTGGGCCCTAAACGGCGATGCGGAGATTTTTTTGGATGCTTTATTGTTTTAGTTTAATAGTAAAAGATTTTCCTTTTTTTATAATTCGTGTAGATATTGTACATTATTCTAAAGAAATAAGTATAATTTTTAGTAAGTAAAGATAATAATATGTAATGTTATAGTGTTAGAGATAGAGTTAAAGTGTGCTACAATATCGCATTGGGTCTAGCCTGTTAGGATATTTTTATGTTGGGTGAATAATTAATAAATATTTATTACCTAAGTTTGATGTTGTATTATTACATACTATCTTTTGCTCGCGACTTCGTCCGCGTGAATGTCGGTTATCGCGGATGCAGAAAAAAAGTACCCTATGTCCTTCCCCAAGGTTAAAGCTACTTTCATACCAAATTTCATTAAAATCGGTCCAGCCGTTTCAACGTGAAAGCGTAACAGACCGTTCTCGAGCAATTTGTGGAGAAATGTGTCTATGTAAGAACAATTTGTGTACAATTTTTGTATAACCGCATTCAAAGCAAATAAATGTTTTGACCAAGACTTTGACTCCAGTGCAGTGCCGGTTAGTGCGGTCTTACCTTAACTGCTGACTAACTCATGTAGTTATTAACAGGACGTAGGTCGTAACTATTTCAAAAACACTGCGTTCACTTCTAAGTAGATAAGGAAAAGACGCTATAAGGAAAATAAAGGAAGGTCTTAGTCAGCTGCTACTTAAAACAGCCAGTTTTTATTTAAGATAACCTACATAAGTAATAATTAAAAAAACCCATACCAAAAGAACTGGTTTTCGGATACGAGTTTCATTTGTTTACGCTTTACTATACTAGTACCACAAAATATAAAGGTTACAGAAGGACCGCTCCCGCCATCCTCGAAAATAATTAAGTACCTAAACTTTCCAGACTCACTAGGGCTGCTGCTACTGTATTGACTCTGTAGGTTTTATTTGTGACAATATGGAATTTTATTGACACTGGTAGAAACTATTGGCAAGTTGTTTATAACAATATTTTCCTGTTAGTCATGAAATGTCAATCACATCACTTTGATCATTCGTTTTCGTCGCTAGTCGAGACTGAAGTCTGCTTGAAACTGCCTGAGAATGCCTATATACTTAAGGCGACGATATACGCAGGCGACCTTGAGCGACCAGAGAATCATATGCGCTGCGTCCAAAATTCTCAAAGTTTAGTCGAACAAATTAAATAAAAGATAGTATTCTTCTTTGACTTAAAAAAAAGGCGTATACTAAAAGATAGATAATAAAATTGTCTGTAAGATAGTGAAAGTTTCGTTTAAATATTCTTAGTAGATTTTGTGTGATTATCAATATTTTGTCCGCGTCAGACACAACTTCACGATTTATTTAATTATTTAATATGAACTTAACCTCAAAAATATTCACATACTTAATGATTTAGAGAATGTTCTAGTTTAACATATATTTTTTTCAAATCATTTACACTACACATTTTGACGTGATTGTCAGCTTAAAATCTGCAAAAGTCGCTTGTTAGCGCCTTAATCTCAATGTGTGCGTGCGAAAAATGGCGGTTTGTTCGGAGTGGTTTCTCTGCTCGGGCGCGCCGCAGCCTTATATATTTTGTGCTTGTACCTTCACAATCAACTTGATGTTACCGTTCATTGATAAGAAAAAATGTAGGTCATTATCATGTGCCGGTTTGCCCAACTATGTTGGGACCGGCTTCCAGTCTAACCGAATACAGTTGAATACCAGTGTCCAATACAGGGAGACTGCCTATCTGACCTCCACAACCCAGCTACTGGGTAACACCATACCCCTTAGTACTGGTTGTCGGACTTTATGGTTTCTGACTACCCAAAACGACTGTCAAAGATAAAGATTGCTGAGACTACGACGACTTAAGGTAGGTATTTTCCGTGACACGGAGTCTCCATCGTGCCGTAAAGCGAAACGAAACGAAAACAGTATGAATGGTCACCCATCCACCGATCAGCCGCGGCAAGCATAGCTTAACCATGACCGATCGATCCTTACGGATTTAACTTAGCCTGGCTATTATTATTAATATTATATTTAGCCCATACTGTCCCACTGCAGGGCAAAGGCCTCCCTCCATTCCTTCCATCGGTCTCGACTTTTAGCTATGTCTTGCCGATTCTTAAGGAAGCTATCCAAGTCATCCCGCCATCTTTTTTCGTGGTCTACCGCGGCACCGTCTCGTCTTTTCAAGGCACCAATTTTGAGATGTACGTACCCTTAGGTCGTTCGTCATGCGGCAGACATGTCCAGCCCAGTCCCATTTAAGCTGGACAGCCTTTTGAGCCACGTCAACGATCTGTGTTTTGCGATTATAGAATAATAATAATAGCCGGGCTGCTACTGAGAAATCTTATATACTTATAAAAATCTTCTGTGCGTGTGTATGAAAGTGAACTCCTCCTAAACGGCTGGACCGATTTTGATGAAATTTTTTGTGTGTTCCAGTGGATTCGAGAATGGTTTAGATTCACAATTGGGTACTTGACACCATCAATCAATTGATATACTTTTTATTAGCTGTCAAAACGAGATTCCTCCATAGATTTTGTATGACAATAACGGCCTGTGACGTCACTTATTTACCAACTCAATTGACTAACAATTAATTGATTTTAAAGCAACTTAAAATCGAATTTTACAGTTAATTGAAAATTAATCGGGTTTTCGGGGCTAAAACAAAGTGTATTTTAAGATACGTTGTATTAGGAATTATTGGATAATGGTGTCAACAACCCAATTGGACCCAGTAGCACTGCAGTTGTAGATGTAGATGTGGATGTAGATGTAGTAGATGTAGATGTAGATGTAGATGTAGTAGATGTAGTTAGATGTATGTAGATGTAGTTATGTCACTCTGGTACTAGGAGTGCATAACTTAGTGTACCTCTTATCTATATCACCCTGGTACCTTTCCACTGCGAAGAACCAAATTGCTGTGTCGAGTGGACACAAGGTAGGTAGGTAGGGTAGGTAAGTAGGTGAGGTAGGGTAAGCGATTTTTGTAAGAATTCTTGAATTGTTAGGTTGATAGGGTAGGGTAGGTAGGTAGGTCAAAAATCCAGGTCCAACCTACCCTAGGTTGGACCTGGATTTTTGTACCAATTTCCAAGGCAGGACATCGTCTGCCGGGCTCACTAGATCCTAATTAAAAACCTCAATACACTTTTATTCCTAACTAGCGACCCGAACCGGCTCCGCGTAGACCTATAGCCTTCCTCGATAAATGGACTACCCAACATAAAAAGATTTTTTCAATTCGAGCCAGTAGATCCTGAGATTGGCGCGTTCAACCAAACAAACAAAGAAACTCTTCAGCTTTATAATATTAGTATAGATAAAGCCATGGAAAATGAGAAACTGACTCGAGCTAGGCAGCACATAGGTCATTCAAATATTTGTTCCGTGCGGGAATCGAACCCGCGTCACGCAGCAGCGCAGCAGCCAGTCGCTCAACCACTGCGCCAAATTTGTCGTGTCAACCTTTAGACGCCCACTGCTGGGCATAGGTCTCCCTCAAATGGGGGTTCAGCCGTAATCGCTATGCTTGGCCGATGCATGTTGGCGATCGCAGTAGGTGTTATGGTACTCAGAAGGACGCTGCTGCCCATCCTCACCGTGTCGACGAATTTGAAACGTATCTATCTTTTGTATAGTTTGTGAGTTAGCTTATCAGTAAGTTAGATTTTAGATGATACCTAAGTTCAGCTGAAGATAAGTACCTAAGGGTCAAGTCACACCGGGATGGCAGCGGTCGGCAGAGCAGCGGCCGGCAGTTTTGCTGACAAACTATTTTCAACTTTATCTTTGAACATCAAAGCATAGTAGGTTTCGTTTAGAGATTTGTTTCGTCGCTGCCGGCCGCTGCCATTCCGGTGTGACTCGGCACTAAGTCAGAATGTCAGTTGTAGAGTGGCACTGCGCAAGGTAGGCAGGTATAAGTACGTCGGATGAGTACAATGTTATCGATACCCGTGGAAAATAATTTAAACGGTGTATTAAATTATTTTCCACGGGTTAGTAATAGAAAATAAAATAGTAGACTTAACTAAATTATGAAATTATGTTAAAAAGTAAAAATGTTAAATAATTATCATCGTCTGCCTAGCTTTTTCCTACTATGTTGGGGTTGGATTCCAGTCTAACCGGATGCAAACAGTGTTTTACATACATGGAGCGACTGCCTATCGAACCTCTGCAACCCAGTTACTGGGTAACACGATACCATTTGCAAAGACTGGTTGTCAGACATCTGGCTTCTGACTACCCTTAACGACTGCCAAAGATCTACAAATGACAGCTGGAACCAACGGCTTTACGTGCTTTCCGAGGCACGGAAGGAACTCGGTATGAAGTGGATGGCCACCCATCCACATACCGACCGCGGCAAGTGTAGCTTAACCTTGACCGATCGATCTGTACGGTGTAGACACGAGCTCCTCCGAAATAATATATATGTAATTATAAACAGTTCCGCAGAAAGGTACTTATGAGCGCATTTAGTTTAACACACAAATTGGTTGTTATTATTGACTTTTCTTACAACAGTCTTGTATATTTTTTATAATAGTCATGCTATGTATGTATGTTTAGGAATACAGTCTTGATATTCTATAACGTTACCATTCGTTGCTGTGCTCGACGGCGAACGCAACATGAAATCGACGTCAAGCACAACGATTATTTTTGCCTACACCCGTTTTTGCTTAGCGAATATCGTTTTTCATATCATGAACTGTCAAAAGGGTCAAATTATTCAATCTTGAGTAGTTCTGTCAAAAGACATTCACATGGCGCTAGTGCGTAAGCAAAGGTTAATGAATACGTAACTGTAACTCGCTAGGTACAGAACTTATAAATATTTAAAAAATATAGGTTTTTTTTTGCTTAGCTTAAATGGAACTGGTCTGGACATGTCTGCCGCATGTCGAACGACTTATGGGATCGTAAATCCCAAAATTGGTGCCCCGAAACGGCGAAACGGGGTCACGGTAGACCACGATAGAGATGGCGGGACGACTTGAATAAAAGACACAGCGCAAAGTCGAGATCGATGGAAGAAGAGGAGGGAGGTCTTTGCCCTGCAGTGGGACAGTACGATATATAATAATAATTATGTACAGTGGAGGGTTTCACAGGGCATCAAAAAACTCTTCCATATCGCTCTCAATGGGTCAAGTGCCAAAAACTGCCAGTAGAACGGCAACGCAAATTCTTCGGCTCAAAAAAGGCTAACCCTTTGGTCACGTGAAAAATCGACCAGCCGCCAAAGAATTATCAAACTATTGATTTCTATCGTCAAGGTCGCGGGTAACCGGTGGATGGAAGCGGCAGGTTGCCGCTCGTTGTGGCGTTTTATGGGGGAGGCCATTGTTCAACAGTGGACGTCTTTTGGCTAATGATGGTGATGATGATGATGAATTCTAAGCAGTTTCGAATTTATGTCAGAATAATTAGGTAGGTAGGTACTGTAAAAGCTCAACTTGAGGAGCCGATATATACTGATTTACAAAGTAAGGATTGTTTCTTTGAATTAGACTCGAGACTATTTATGTACTTGAAAGAAGACGTCAGTCTCTGGCTTTAGGTCATACAGTCCCCTTGTCATTAGAAAAATAAGACTAACGTTTCTAAATACGAACAGGTCCTAGAAAAAATCCAGACTGTTTAGACGAAGCTATTTAATCAATGGTTTCGACCAGCACACTAAATGCATGCAACTTTTACAGTAACTTTCAAGTTCATGAAGAGCAAATTGATTATGAGGGTGAACAGAGAGGCAATTGGGTAGATCACACCAATAGATAATAATTTCAATACAGAACTTCCCTTTCATAGCCAAATAACGCGACGTCGCGCAAAGTGGCCTTATGCTGTGGCTTTTCACGCGACGTCACGTGGTGTGCCTTACAGTTATGTACCTATGTACGAGCCATAAAATTGATTCGGGTATTTGTTTTGACCACTAGGGTAGAGAATCAGCTATTTATTAGTGGGCGTGGCCTGCGGGGAGTCCCCTTGCAAAAATCACATACTACAAAAAAAATATTTTGGCCATCTATTTAAGTTCAGCATTTTGGTATGACAATGAACGCGTCTAAAAACATTTGAGTTTAGCCCTGAAAACCCGATAAATTATCTTATTTTTACCGTAAAAATAAGGTTTTTAATTACTTTGAAATAAATAAATAGTTGATTAAGTTGGCAAATGAGACGTCAAAGTGATGTCATAAACATACATTGTCATACAAAACTATGGGAGAATCGTGGTTTGACAACTCGTAAAAAGTAGGTGCCGCTTGCGGATAGCACCGCCCCATTTCTACCCTTGAAGGTCGTAGAACGCGACAGAGTGATATTGACCAAAGGATGGGCAGCAGCGTCCTTCTTAGTACCATAACACTTACTGCGATCGCCAACATGCATCGGCCAAGCATGGCGATTATGGATGAACCTCCCCCAAGGGGGGTTACGGGACCTTTGCTCAGTAGTGGGCGTCTAAACGTTGACATTATGATGATGATGATGATGATGGTGAAAAAGTATGTCAATTGATTGGTATATTGTCATCTACCCTATTATGGTGAAATCGCAGTTTAAATCTGTCAAAAAAATATTTAACTAATTTACCTAAACGATTACGACTAGATTCTGAACGTTTTTAATTACAGTAAATGGCCTTTAAATGTATTATTATGTACTACCATAGTAAGGAAAGTTATCTTAAAATTTTACCCATAAGCAGTGTTTTGCTTTTTTTTCGAGAGAGAGAGTTTGTCGACAGACAACTAAACTGATCTACGTTTTTTACGTATTTTGTAGAGAACTGACACCTGACCTATAACTTAAACTAAGGTATACAACAATTCCTAATCCAGCAACAAAAAATGACCAAAAATTAATAAACAAAAAATTTACTTACGTAATTCGAATTCAATTCCATATTAAGCCACTATTACTAAACACAGCACACAACCATTTCCTCCAGTAGTTTGATCTTGTGTCAATTTTAATGTTCTCCGCAGACGACTCCGATGTGCGGCCTTCCGTCGTACACTTCAGTGCAAAATAAACGGACAGTCGGCAAATATTATTTTAATAAAAATTATTTCTTTACAACTTCCCACAAAATATAATGAGTCAAAATTGATTTAGGGTGATTGTTTAACAGTGTCGGCTTCGCGGATGTCTATGTTGACAATGAGAAAAAATGCACGTTATTATTGGATGAGACCATTATTTTGTAAACAATTTTACACTTGTGTACTTAACGTAATGGTTGCAAATATACAATTTTGGAGCAACAATGGTTTGGAATGTTTGTACTTTAATTTTAGATTTTTATTCTATAATCAAAATCCACACAGACGCGTTGAATGCACGACATGCAGCGAATAAGCAAAACTACGAATATCAATTCCATTATAGTGTCTCACAAATATGTTCACAGTTAATTTTTCACGGACTATTTGTAATTAAAACCAAATATTATGTGCTGTACTCACTGAAGTGGTGATTGTTTAGCTTTTCCATGTAACGCACATCAAATGAAAGTAACAAATGTTTCTAAAACAATAACAAACTTGCAAAGATTTTACTTTTTTTAATTGATTTTTTAAATGATGCTAAATAATAATTGCAACGGCCTCCTCCAACATACTCCATTCTGATCTTTCTCTGGCTACTCTACTTCATGTTATTCCTGCAACCTGCCTGTTTTAACTGTAAGGTTTTCATCGTTTTAAGTACATTGAGGGCTGCAACATGGATTTTTGATTATCTGTGACTGTTTTTGCAATTTTTGGGCAAACGGACTTACACTTTATGTAAGCCATAAAGTAAAGAAGCACCAAAGACGCGAATAATTTGAAGGAAGAATTTTGGCCGTCGGGTGTCTTGTATCGGCGTTTTCGCGGAAGGTTACGACTCAGCGCAATACGTCGCCGATCCAACGTAGTAAATAGATTTGTAAACGAGTTTAATAATTATGTATTAGTTGAGTTTTGTTTATTTAATTTGTGTATTTTTTCTATGGGCCTTAGTAGCCTGATAATAAAGATTTATTATTATTATATAACAGTGCAGTAGTGTAAGAAACCAGTAAACCCGTTGTAGATCTAGCGAACGACCCAAGAGCTAGACTAACCCGACACTATACCGAAGACATCCCGGACGTCAGCCTGTACGAGATTAGGATGGCTCTGAAACAGCTTAAAAACAACAAGGCACCGGGTGATGATGGAATTACGGCCGAACTCCTGAAGGCGGGTGGAAAACCGGTACTTAAGGCCCTTCAGAAGCTGTTTGATTCCGTCATACTCGAGGGAAAAACGCCACAGGCATGGTGCAGAGGTGTGGTGGTACCCTTCTTCAAAAAGGGCGACAATGCTCGGTTGAAGAACTATAGGCCCATCTCACTTCTGAGCCATGTCTGCAAGTTGTTTTCAAGAGTCATCACGAATCGTCTCGCGCGCAGGTTTGACGACTTCCAGCCTCCCGAACAAGCCGGTTTCCGAAAAGGCTTTAGCACCGTAGACCACATACATACGCTGCGGCAGGTTATACAGAAGACCGAAGAGCCTCCTGGTAGGCCTACTGCCTCTCTGTTTAGCATTTGTGGACTACGAGAAAGCATTTGATTCGATCGAGACTTGGGCTGTACTGCAGTCTCTCCAACGGTGCCAAATCGACTATCGGTATATCGAGGTGTTGAAGTGTCTATACAGAAACGCCACCATGTCAGTCCGGCTTCAGGACCAGACCTCGGAACCTATCCTTCTGCAGCGAGGTGTGAGACAGGGAGACGTCATATCTCCGAAACTGTTCACCGCTGCATTGGAGGATGTCTTCAAGTTTCTGGACTGGAGCGGGCTAGGCATCAACGTCAATGGCGAGTACATCTCTCACCTTCGGTTTGCCGACGATATAGTGGTCATGGCTGAGACCATGGAGGACCTCAGTACAATGCTCGGTGACCTCAGTAGAGCTTCCGAAAGAGTGGGTCTTAAAATGAACATGGACAAAACCAAGGTCATGTTGAATGCCCATGTAACCCACTCCTATCAAGATCGGAGACTCTACACTCGAAGTTGTAGACGATTATGTCTACCTGGGACAAACGGTCCAGTTAGGTAGGTCTAACTTCGAGAAAGAGGTCAATCGTCGAATCCGACTCGGCTGGGCAGCGTTCGGGAAGTTGCGTGGTATCTTCTCGTCCAACTTACCGCAGTGTCTCAAGACGAAAGTCTATGACCAGTGTGTGTTGCCAGTGATTACATACGGGACCGAAACGTGTTCGCTCACAATGGGCCTCATCAGAAGGCTTAAAGTCACCCAAAGGGCAATGGAGAGGGCTATGCTCGGAGTTTCCTTGCCTGATAAAATCAGAAATGAGGATATCCGCAAGAGAACCAAGGTTATCGACGTAGCCCTAAGAATTGCCAAACTTAAGTGGCAGTGGGCAGGGCACATTGCTCGCAGAACAGATGGCCGATGGGGTCGAAAAGTTCTAGAGTGGCGACCGCGAACCGGAAGACGTTGCGTTGGAAGGCCTCCCACTAGGTGGACCGATGACCTGGTAAAGGTTGCGGGGATCCGTTGGATGCGAGTCGCACGGGACCGGTCAATGTGGCGCCACTTGGGGGAGGCCTATGTCCAGCAGTGGACGTCTTTCGGCTGAAATGATGATGATGATGATGAGTGTAAGAAGCAAAACTGTAAATCTTTTGTTCGAATAAAAAGCTATTATTATTATTATTAAATAATAATTGCACAGCAGCCAACTGGCCCAATATTTTAGCTTGTAGTTTATTGCCCACTAGTTAAAAACTTAATTTGTGGGTCTTGCAAGTGTGCGGTATAAACCTGATTTTCGGGATTATTTAACGACCGGTTTTCTTGCATTTTTTCATCCCGTTTATTCGCGTGCCGTGAATATAGAAACAAAGAGAACAATAATACATTCTTTTTATGTTTAACATTTTTGTAAGTACGAGTATATATATTTTGTTAGTCAGCAGGTTTACCTTACGTATTAAAAATATATAAGTAGGTAAGTTCTATTTTTTATTTATTATATCTACTTTGTCATAAAGATATGTATTAAAATTAATAAGTTTAAAAAAAATTGAGGTTGAAATCAAGATTTGAGTATCTCAGATTATAAATCTCTCAAATTGGAATAAAATTAGTGAGTTTCTTTTTTGAGCATCTACCTCAGGTATGTTTTGCAAAACAAGTTTTCATTTTAATATTGTTTTTTTCCTGGTAGAGATTTACAACTATTTGCGAGTCACATGACCATTCATTGTTCCTATCTATATCTCACATTCTCAATATATTTAATGCATCCACATGTGAACTTGGATGGTAGGTCTCTATACTAGTGAAATACGAAATATATTCTTATATCTATTAATATACCTATTAATATAGGATAGTCAGATGTCAGAAAGTCTGACCATCAGTCTTACCAAAGGGAGTCGTGCACCCAGTGACTGTGTTGTGAAGGTCAGATTGACAATCGCTCCATGTAAAACTCTGGTATTCAGCCTGTCCCATGAGGCAGACGGCGTGCCGCATGAGGCAGGTCACATTTCAATTTTGATTACAAGCTTCTATTTAGCTTGCACTGTTCGTATGTAAGTATGTATGTAAATAAGTTGTCCTTTCAAAATTTGCAAACCATTGTTCGACCATTTGTTGTTATCCGATTGAGCTGAAATTTTGCATGCACCTTTAGTTCTGGTGACAATACATTGTCCAATACTCAATATTCTTATAATTCCAATATGGCCGCCGCTCCAAGATGGCGGATTACATAATTTTTATCAATCCCCTCGATATGGGTATCAAATCAAAGGGCTTGAAGAGTACAAAACTAAATTAATAGGGTAAATAATGTCAATATTGTAAACAGATAGAAAACGGTTAAAAAAATCGTTCGGTAATAATAAAATAATTATTTAAGACTAAAAAGTAAAAAATAAAATAATTATAAAAAAAATCTTTTTAAAAACAAGCTTTTATTAATGAGACCGCATGATATGAATAAACTGACATGCGGTCAGGCGTCAACCACTCCAGTTGCCTTGGACCTGTGGCGGACTGCACGTCTATTGTTATGAATTATATTTGCTGCCGTTTTGCTTCCGTGTGGTGTCGGGCCTCCGTGTGGTGTCGGACGTAAAGAATAGCACCATCCCATATCTTACCGTGGGTGTCGTAAGAGGCGACTAAGGGACTTACCAGAGAATGGGCAGCAGCGTTCTCTGTGCCTTTGTAACAACCATACTGCGATCGCCAATCCGCCTGCCAAGCGTGGCGATTATGGCAAAACCCCCCCCTCGGGGAGGACTATGTCCAGCAGTGGACGTCTTTAGGCTGAAATGATGATGATGATGATATTTGCTGTCGCATATACTTATAGCCACTTGTAATTGACGAGGACATGCGGCGGACTACAATAGAACAGGGGGCCAAGTCTGCTATTTTTATAATTTCGTCATTCCAACACGATCCCATTGTCATTTTGCTAAAAGTTCGTAATCTGCTAAATCCATAATGGTCGATCATTGGTCGGTCAATGGTTTCGTAATAGAATTGTGTTATAATGAAATTATTTGTCAACTATGAACATTTATTCATGCCAGATTTCATTTATATAAACTTTTACATATTATTTATAAGTGTTGTATGCAATCTGAAGTAGTAAGAAGTTCGTAAACTAAGTCAGTCATTAATTTGTCATTATGTGCGAGATTACCATTCTATATCATTTCTTTCAATGGAGTGTCATTGGTTGACCATTGGAAAGTCATAATGACGTCATTATATTAGTAGATTACCAAACTTGTCAAAATCAACAATTATGAAATCAATGATAGACCATTCTGACACTATTGTAATAGCAGACGTGAGATGATACTGTAAGCTGGAATACGGCGCGTCCAGTTGCATCCAGCCGCAAGTGCATTGTAGGTCTTAGAGTGGAAACCAACCCCAATATAGATGGGAAAAGGCTAGGCAGATGATACTTTTAATTTGGTCACAACTAAATTTAAAAGAATAATGCTAAAACAAATGTTATGTTAACTTTGCTTACCACCGTCTGCTTCAAAAGATTGGGCAATCTCTGGACAAATTGCCTTAGCCATAGTTCTTCTCGCACAGTGTCATGAAAATATACGACAGTCGTAGTGGATAAACCCTTAGAAATTATTGTTCCTCATTTTGGTAGTAAAGGTTAGATTATGGTAGCCTTTTGAAAAATAATGATTCACTTATGGTAAGATTGTAAGTAGATTACAAAGAAATTAGATATTGTTGTTGATTGCAAAAATATATATATATATTTCGGGCTATGGTAACATTTAATGACGATGCAACTATTATCTTTTGTAACGTTTACGCTTTTCGCGGTAGACTGACACTGAACAGCGAGAAACAGAGAGATGTAGTGTTTTAGTTCGCATTAAATATAAGTTATGTTAAGCGTCTTTAAAAATAATAATTATGGGAAAAAAAAAATCTATGAAAAGGTTGTGTATATTTTCTGCAAACAAGTGCATCTCATTTTCATGTGCGAGAAGTATTTTAACTTTCAGTCCATACCTATGTACAGAGGCCAGCACATCAAGCTACTACAATCTGTCAAATTTCTTTGATAGATTTTCAACTTTATCACAAAAGCATAAGGTTCATATTTAATTGGGAAAATTTTACAGTTAGGTATGGCTTGATGCGCTGGCGTCTGTACAATGCAGTGTCAGTTTCTTGTAAAGAAATATAACGTAAAATTGGAACATAATATTGTAAAATACTAATGACTTTCACAGAAATAAAATACTGTAAAGAAAAAGTAGTTTGTTAGTTTAATATTGCTTAAGTTTACATAAGAATGTCGTAATAACTCAGAGAAAGTTGGCAATTTTTAAAGACGTATCTTAAAAAGTATTCTCTATACTTGCTCTATAGCATAGCGTTGCCATTTATTTGCACTTCAGTGTAATTTGCTTTTAATAGTCATTAAGATACACTTCAGATCACAATAAAGCATTATCATTATTTTTATCACCTAACATTTACATTTCGTCTTATCTAGCGACAAGATTTATTTACATACTTAGTGTGAGACAAGATCTGTAAAGTTTTACTACTGAAACGTTGTTCATGAAAAGATAATAAAATAATTTTCTTATTCAAAATATTTTCATAAGCCTTCTTTACTTTGTAGTTTAGTTGGTAATTTTTTTTTTTTGAGTTATGAATATAAATGTGGATGAATAGAGAGGAAGAGCAAGGCCGAAGTAAAGATGGATGGATTGTGTAAAGAACGATATGAAAGAAAAGGGAATCAGTGATATCATGACTGTCGACAGGACAAAATTGAAAAAGAAGACGTGTTGTGACGACCCCAAGGAACATAGGAAACAGGCAGGAAGAGGATGATCTGTATCTACAAATTGTCCATGCACGTCCAAGACTCAAATCACAAGCTGATACCACACCTGCGACACTCCATAGAAACGAAAAGATATAATTGCACAAACTACTACTAAAATAACAGACGGTACAGATACGTGCGTGTCTACGTGCCGCTCGAACAAAAACGAAGTTCCCAGAGCAGCCGTTCGACGCGGGGAGAGGTGAGGAATGGTTTCAGAGGGAGGCGGAGCGTGTCGCTACTGTACGGTAGTACTAATATTTATACTGTGCTGATACACTGATATCATCATCTGCGTAGCCTTTTCCAATCATCCAATCATTCATTATCATTTATTTTAGGCTCTTTAAAAGTACTCTACTCTTTCCATAGGAAAAATGTGCGGAAGTTGCGGTTAATGCGGATGAATACTTCATATGTTGTCTATCATTTATTTTCGGCGCTCACCGCTTGACGCGCCTCACGTCGCGCCGCAATTCGCACCGCGCTTGGCTGTGGCCAGGTGGTAAGGCGCGGATACCTAGTTCCGCGCGGACTATACTCGATGAACCGCATGATACCGTTTGACATTACTACCCGCGGGTAGTTATAAGGAAGTACATCCGTCGATATTACAAACACGGCAGCGGTGCAGCGTATTCGCACAAAACGTCAATTACTTTAAATTACGCAGTGTACTGGGTTGTAGGGTTCCCAGGTTCAATGTAAATGTCTCGGACATTTTATTTGGTAATGTCAATTTTACCAAATATAACCTACCCAAGACGGGGTTAGTTGGCAATCTCTGGGGGAGGCCTACGTTCAGAAGTGGACGGCAATAGGCTGATATGATGATGATGATGAATGTCAATTTTCAAAACAGGGTGTTAAAAGTATGAGTGTTAAAAGTATAACGATTCTGTTCTCGAGTTTGTTTCTCGTGTTGGGTAATGCAAGAGCCTTTTTCGCTGAAGAAGTTGACAGAAATCAGTCCCATGTAAAACGGGAGAGCTTATTACCATACACCAAACCCGCTACACTATTCCCACAATATCACCAAAATAATTGTGCCCGGTTTTTTTTTATTTCTTTGTAGAAAATCTTAATGAAGTTACTTAAACCCTATATAACCTAACCCTCGGACCAAAGACTATCTTTACTTCGGATCAAACTCAGGACTCCATGCGCAGGCAGACGCTCGAACAATCGCTAGCCTAACGAGACACTTAGCTAGTTCTCGCTAGAAAAAAAACCGGACAAGTGCGAGTCGGACTCGCCCACCGAGGGTTCCCTACATATTTAAGGTATAGATTAGTTTAGAAGTATGGATATGTACCTATCCATACTACTATACTAATCCATACCTACAAACCATACTTTAATCTACTTAATATTATAAATACGTTTTTTGCGACATGAACGGCCGTATCTTTTTTTCACGTTAACATAGAGGGTTGATTTTTTACGGCATCAAGGCATCATAGACTTGAGTATATGGTTTTAATTTCAACTCGATAACTCCACGCGTTCCCGAGATAAAGGGTCTTGACAGACAGACAACAAAGACAAAAACAAACAAACATCAACAACAAAGTGATCCTATAAGGGTTCCGTTTTTTCCTTTTGAGGTACGGAACCCTAAAAATCCAGATTAAAGCAGTAAAAACAGACTATATCCAGTCTAAACCAAACATTTTTGGTGAGCACACTTGCACATCAATAGAATTTGCATTGATATTCCCTCGCGTCGATTGTTCCAATAAAGTGTAATCATTTGACGAGCTCGAGTCGACTTCAACATTCATACGATGTACACATACCTATAATTATGTATATATTATTTACAACTAGCTTTTTCCGCGACTTCGTTCACTTAAATTTTCTCAAGGGTCCCAATTTTTTTGATAATAAGATTATAGCTTACCTTCTCAGATTATTTCTCTTCCTATTGGTAAATCCACCACCATATGTCAACCTTTAGACGGCCACTGCTGGGCATAGGTCTCCCCCAAGGGATATTCAGCCGTAATCGCCATGCTTTTCCGATGCATGTAGGCGATCGCAGTAGTGTTATGGTACTCAAAAGGATGCTACTGCCCATACTCTGGTCAATATCCCTCTGACGCCTTCTACGACACCCATGGGTAGAAATGGGGTGGTACTAATTGCGGCCGGCACCACACGTCTGGCTACGGATTACGTATAGAAATCTGTTATGTAGTCGTGATAGACGATATGTTCAGTAAAAATCTTGCTCGCTGAATGTTCACCTAAATTAAGCTTACTTCTTAATTTTTTTCAGATTAGACCGGCTAGTGGTTTTGAAGCTCATCACTTCAGCTTACTAGAGGTCCACTGTAGGATGCAACACTCCTCCATGGTGCGCCATTTTCTTCTGTCTTCTCATCCAGCTACCACCGGCTACCTTCTTCAGGTCATCGGGCTGGAGAACGTACTATGCTGCGCCTGCCAATTTGCGGTCTCTACTCCAAGACCAGTCTGCTCCATCGGTCATCAGTCCTGCGACAGACGTGACGCGCCTATGGAAATTCATTCACCTAAATTAGGTTGCATGCATATATGGCATGCTGGTCGAAACCATTGACTGAATGTTTTGTCTAAACACTGTGGATTCGTTCCAAAAGGTTTTCGCATTTAAAACGTTATATGAAGGTATTGTTTGACCTGGAGTCATCAGTGGCCGACGTGCTCTATAAATAATACAAAGTGCTAAATTGCTGTGCCGTCTGTAATTTCAAGAACCACCGTTATCGTAGTATATTCGTACATCTATCTGGTTTAAGCTCTGTTCTGACAGTACCTCAGGAGGGTGGACAGCACCTGCAAAGCTAACAACGTCTACCGAAGGAGGTTTTTAAAGAATAGACCAGCTGATCCTCAGCTCAAAGAGGCATTTTCTATATTTTTGGGATCGTTCGCATTCTAATGTCATTCTGTCAAAACACCTAGAGGTGTTTTGGCAAAAGCTAGAAAAAAATTGAAGGTAAAATTAGAATTTTACCTTCTATTTTTATCTGGCTTTTGCCCATGACTTTGCCCGCATGAATGTCGCTTATCGCGGATGCATACGAAGTCGTGGACTAAAAAGAAGGCCATCCCCAAGGTTCAAGCTATCTTCATACCAAATTTCATCAAAATCGACGAACAGAGTTTGCTGCTGACCATCCTCTGCTCAATATCCCTCTGTCGCCTTTTACGACACCCACGGGTAGAAATGGGGAAGTGCTATTCGCGGCCAGCAGGCACCACACGGCACTGACATCAGTGAAGGAAAACATTGTGTAGAAACCTTACTTGTTTGGGAAGAGGCCTTTTGACTACGTGGGAAATGCTAAGCCGGTATTTTTTTATTTTTATAATTATTATCTAGTTATATTTTTTATACAGAAAAGAGGCCTTGAGGATGCATTTTCACCAGAGCTCTGCGAGGAGGCATCCCCCTTTGCCAAGAATCTTGGCCATTACTTCCTTAAGTGTCATAGCCACCATAGCCACACACAAAATATCCAACAGATTATGTTGACTAAACTATTTAAGTTACAAACGTGTACAGTAACAGCTTTGGGAGAGTCATTTCGTTATGACTTCGTAAACGTATGGGCGGTAGTCGATTAATGTGAAGTATGTAGGCTAACCGTTTAAATTGTGAAAATTGGAACAACTTGTCTGTATATGTATGCTAGCTTTCCCCGTATGTATTTTGCGGGTTATTTTTGACGAATCTCGAAATATTTCGTAAATTCACATACTGAGCCACTAAGGTCTCTTACACACGAGCGGCATGTTGTCAACGGCAGAGGTAACTGCAGCCGTCGACACGCATCAGCGGTGTGTGTAAGATCCGTAATGGCGGCTACTGAATATAGTGACTGCGATCGCTGGCGTCCGTGTCTCGGAAAGAAAGAAGAAAGATAGGAAGAATAAATGTTTATTAACAGAGACCATGTGCACACAAAAATAATAATAAAAAGTTTGTTCAATAAAAAAAACATTATTGTGTGCCCCACGACTGCGCCAAACAGGCCCATACATTTCAGAATAGGAAAATTCGCTACAGACCTAAGATATGGTGACCCTACAAACCCTTGGGGCCATTAAACAGTAATGATAACTACTGTCCCACATTCTACAGATTTCGTGGTTATGGCCGATATGTTTACAGAATAATTGTTCTGTTGGGGGTTTTAAAATGATTCAAAAGTGTTAGGAAATTAAGTAAAAAATTATCAAATTAAGTAATAGATTCTTAATTCCTGCCCACGGATTCTTATTTTTTTTATATAATACCTAACCCCACAGACGTTGTCCTGTCAATAGATTTTTAAATTTTCTTACCGTTTAAACCTTCCCTGGACTTCCACAAATATTTCTAGAACAAAATTAGCCAGATCGGTTTAGCCGTTCTTGAGTTTTAGCGAGACTAACGAGCGATTTATTTTTATTATTTAGATAGATATAGCTTAAAGCCACAGTATAAATATTAGTACTACCGTACAGTAGCGACACGCACCGCCTCCCTCTGAAACCGTTCCTCACCTCTCCCCGCGTCGAACGACTGCTCTGGGAACTACGTCACGGAATACTTAATAGACTGCGTTTTTGTTCGAGCGGCGCGTAGACACGCACACACACGCACGTACCTGTACAGTCTGTTATTTTAGTAGTACGTAGTGTAGGCAATTATATCGTTTCGTTTCTATGGAGTGTCGCGGGTGTGGCACAAGTGTGTGCGCAAACACAGGCGCACAGGCGATTCTGTAAAATTCAAGATTGTAACAGAATAAACATACAGGTTCGAAGTTTAGAATGAGGTCTTACAGAATCACACCCCTGTGCCATAGCCAGTTTAGGGATTTTCCAAATTGGAGGGAGATGATGTTTCCTACCTGATTGATTGATTACAATAAAACAAAATAAGGTATTATATAGTTTAAAAAAAAAGTTTTAATTGATAGAAGATAAAACAAAACAAAATATACATCATTTATAATATAATTACATAATGTGTTATTTACAAAAAGTTCACTGCATATTATATTTATTACAGTTTTACAACTTTTTCTTAAGGTAGCCGCCAAATAAAGCTGCAATGCAAGTCATTGAACCGACTTGTACCTAAAAAACCCGAAACTTAAACGATAAGGACGCCTCTTACCGCAATATTTTATTTTGATGGTAGCGACACCTTTTACATTTTTTTTGTATACACACATCAATATTGTCTAGGCATATTTAAAGATTTTTTTACAGAAAACATGAATATTTAAAAAATTATGAAATCTGAAACTTGTTTAAGATAGAAAATTTCAAGGCTGGCATGCACTGTCTTTACTCTTTCTGTTCACATAGATTTATAATTGGGAACTTTTTTGTGGAATGTACTCAACCTAAAGCTATCATCATTCTACCTATCTGTACCATTTTCAAAAATAACGTTTGAGAAACCCTTTCATTTTCATCGCGATTGCACAAATTAACACATTTACGAAAGTCAATTATGTGAACAGAAAGAGTAAAGACGATGCTTGCCAGTCAGCCTTGAAATTTTCCATCTTAAACAAGTTTCGATTTTTTTTTATAAATTTCCAAAAATATTCATGTTGTCTATGAAAAATCTGCAAACAAGACTATCTTGATGTTTGTAGTTTGAGATATAAGTAGAAGAGAGTCAATGACTCTTACTGCAGCGACATCTGGTCGCTACCATAGTTCTCCCGCATGCCCACAACCTTTCAATACACTATCAACGGCCTTTGATAATGTATGAGGTCGGAGTTTTTAAGAAAATTTATTATATTATATAAATTTATTTATTTATTTTTTAGAAAATTCACATCATATTCAAATTCAGTTTGAGACTAAGGGCCAAATACTCAAACGCTACTCAATCGCTACTCAATTTTAAGATGCCGTTAAGTCTCGTGCTGTCTCTATCACTTTGTCAAAAGGACAGTGACACTACGAGACTTAACGACATTTTAAAATTGAGTAGCGTTTGAGTATTTGGGCATGAGATTACAAATCTCAGTCTTAATCAGTCAAGAATCACACGATAATTAGATCGATTTTGAAACTAGAAAAATCCGTTTTGCATAATATAATATTTATAAAAAAAATATATACATATCTATCCTACTGCCGGGAAAACGCTTCTTCTCATTCAAAAAAGGCACATGTTTTGATCACCAGGCTTGCTCAAGGCGGTTTTGAGATTTCAAATTTTCAAAAAATCAACTCCAGGTTTCCTCACGATGTTTTCCTTAACCTGACCTGACAGACTCCTCGACAATTCAAAAGTGCTGTAAATGGTTTAATTGAAATCGATGCTATGACTTGCCTTGACTTGTTCATCATTAACGTCTGTGATGTCTGAGATTGACTTACAATAATAGTAATAATTTATTTTATACTAAGACAAGGACAAATAAGTATTAGTAGTTAGTAGTAATAATGAGGCAAATTATAGCTAAATATGAACTAGACGTATGAGACGACTGTCTGTACATTATTAATTGTAAAAGTCACTTTGATACGTGCCTGGTATCAAACCCACAATCTCGTGCATACAAGGCCGGCGCCGTAACCACAGGGTTATACACAAGACGAATATTTATTTGGTTTAAAGACATAATTCATATCAGTGGGTGATAATTATTGTACAGTCAACAGCAAAAGTAGATGATCAAAATGATCAAATTCAATATTAATGAACGGAGTTCGCGTCAGAACTGTGTGGCGTCGAAGTGATTCAAAAGTATGTGATTGTTACACACATATTTTTGAATCACTTCGACGCCACATTCTGATTTTGATCATCTACTTTTGCTGTTGACTGTACCTACTTGTCGTATAAAATTAAACTATAATGCTTTAACATAGGTTTACAATTCGGAAATCGACTAGAATCGCATACTCATACGTTGACGCGATGATGTTCGCCCTGAACAGTATGAAGCAGTCAGCTTACAATTTTAAGAGCGGCCCAATCTGTCATGATTCCCATACAAGCGCTCGTACGTGATTATGGCGTTATAAAAAATGTTATTCCAGATGTTTTGAACACTACCTGTGTGTTCAAAATATCTGGAATAACATTTTTTATAACGCCATAATAGAAGGACCGGGAAGGGCCCTCTTAACGTATATCTCTGACTGAATAAACAGTTAATCCGCTGAGAGTCAAACCGAGAATGACCAAGAAAAAGTTCTTCGTGTTTCTACACAATCTCGT
The DNA here is from genome assembly GCA_947361185.1 of Charanyca ferruginea. Taxonomy (NCBI): domain Eukaryota; kingdom Metazoa; phylum Arthropoda; class Insecta; order Lepidoptera; family Noctuidae; genus Charanyca; species Charanyca ferruginea. The sequence continues at coordinate 9,578,346 of OX376082.1, read as the reverse complement.
CCTGAAAATGAGAAAAATAATCTAATATATAAAATTCTCGTGTCACAGTTTTCGTTCCCGTACTGCTCCGAAACGGCTTGACCGATTCTGATGAAATTTTTTGTGCATATTGGGTAGGTCTGAGAATAGGCCAACATCTATTTTTCATCCCCTTTTTTCACCCCTTTTTCATCCCCCATTAGGTCGATCGGGACAGGACAACGTCTGTCGGGTCAGCTAGTTATAATATAATATACTCCCGACCAAATTAGAAAAAACTGAGAGACGTTATTTCGGATTGGCATCTCTCTGATCAGCCAAGGAGGTTGTCGGATGCATAACCGGACTTTCTTTTCGACCCTTAAAGTGAATTTAAGGTACCAGGGTTAAAAACTTATAAACTTACCAAATATAATATGCGAAGGGCCTGATCAATCGATCGTCGATCGACGGCATCGATCGATTGTAAAATGGATTAGTCAACGTCGATTAATAGTTTCTACCAGACCAATCGATCGATCGGCGATCGACTGCATCGATTGATGGTAGAATTTATTAATCGACGTCGATCGAGCGACTTGATTATTATTACTGATGAATTATAGCTGGAGTTAATCGATCAACGTTGACCGATGCCATAGACTGGCAATCGATCGATTGGTTAGTGGAACGGTATCCGTCGATCAGCCAAAGCTACCTTAATTATCGATCAAAGTCGATCGATGTTGATTGATAGCATCGATCGATGATCGATCGATTGGTGTAGTAACACTCTAAAGATAACGGACCTCGGCTTAGGGTGTCGCTGGGGAAGACAGCAAAGAGACAGGCTGGATCGGATCTCATAGACTAGTAAAGTGCGCAAGAAATATTACAGTGTACAGTCACGAGCATAAATATGTGTACAGATTGCAAAATTCAAAAGCAATTTTCTCGTGAAAAATAGTTTAGGAGAAAATCAGTTTAGAATGAGACCAATATTGTTTACATGTTTTTGCTCGTGACTTTACAAGTGTCTCCGCAAAAACGACTCCCTTGTCCTTCACTCTCATAGTCCGATGGATCGCCAATCCGACACTACCAGGCAGAGTTAAGGTACAGGACCAACGGCTTTAAGTGTTTCTGAGGAACAGGGCTGTCACACCACCAACTCTGAGCTGCTATTGAGAAATTCCTACCCAGCTCAACAGTCGTGCATGGGACTGTGAGATGAACGGGACAATAAAAAGAAAGGAAAACAACAGTTCAGAACAGAAGTAGGTCCAAGGCACAAAGGGACGCTTCCAACTGGGAGAAGTCCTGCAGTTGCCAAGCATCAAGAATTACAATCTACATGACCTGGCTAATCGTATACGGTAAAAATACTTTTGATTTTGTATAGAAACGCATCAAATTTTTTTGGTTGTATGTGGCCTCTGTGGCTAGCCGGACCATGATCGTGGCCACTGTGGCCGGACGGGTCGTATTTGTGGCTACTGAAGCCGGTCGTGGTCGTGGGGCCTTATGCCCAGTCGTGGTTGTAGCCCTTGCCGCATTAGTGCGCGTCTAGCCTTAGCCTACTTTACCTGTTTCGAATTGTATATTCTTCTTCCCAATCTACAATGAATTCTATTACCGCTGGGAATACTAGGGCAACAAAACCCAAGAAGAAGTGTCCAAGCTGAAAATAAATGACTTAAGTTATTGGCAAGCAAATTCATTTTTTTTATTAGCCTATTTTTGTGTCCCTCTGATGAGTGACCTGGGCTAAGGCCTCCTCTTTCTCCTTCTAAACTTCCCAATCTTGTGCGATCTTTACACACGTTTGTCCCGCAAACTTGGTCAGATCGTCACACCACCTTCGCTGTGGTCGACTTTTGCGGTGATGTCCTCCTTCAGGTGTCCAGTGAGTGACCATCTTTGACCATTTCTCCGGATGCATTCGAGCGACGTGGCCTACCAACTCCCACTTCAGTCTGGCTGTTTCTTCTCCAACATCTGCAACTTGAGTTATGGAGCGCAGGGTGGTGTTTTTTAAGGACCACTGTTCGTTGGCAAATCTTGAGTTTGGACTGTTTCTCCGTAAGTGACCAACTTTGTGAACCGTAGGTTAGGACCTGCGGAGGTAGCTGCGCGGTGCGGGAGTAGTGTGGTACATGATGCGAGAGCTCACTGATACGTCAACTTGTGACCACTGTCACCCCTCCCGCATCGCGCAGCTTCCTCAGGACTTCATCCGTGTGGAAGTCAGCTACCATAAAATCAAATCCTGACACTCGGCAATAGCGTAGTTATTCATCAGTACCTAATTTTTTTCTTGTAATCGGTGTAGTACTTCCAAAGAGTATCTCTTACAAACAGAAAAGTAAACAAATAAATACCTCTCTATACTATTAGATAGATAAAATAAGTAACTGAGTGTTAAATAATCGCAGGGTACTCGCACCGCTGTGATGATAGGTACTTACAAAAATCATGACCGGGATCGTATTAGGAATGATCAAAGATAGTCCCATTACTAGGAGTGCCATGAAGAAACGGTAAAACAATTCCCAAAATCCATGTCTCCTGAAAGTTTTTTCAAAATTTAATTCACAAAATCAACCTATAAATGAAATAGTCTACAATACGAACACCCTTTAGTATATGACCAACCCTGAAATGTGAAAAACAAATCGTTTCCATACCTTTTAAGCATGTTCTAATGCATTTTTGTAGGGAATAGCGGATTTTTCTTTCTCACACTTCAGGTTTGGTGCCCATATTAACTTTCAAAAAAATCATCATCTGCCTAGCTTTAACTTTAACTATTTTGTAGTCGGCACCCAGTAGAACCGAATGGACCTGAATACTAGTGTTTTACATGGAGCGACTGCTTATCTGACCTCCACAACCCAGTTACTAGGTAACACGATACCACTTGGTAGGACTGATTGTCAGACTTGCTAGCTTTCCACTACCCATAACGACTGATTAAGAACTGCAAGTGACAGCCGGAACCAACTGGTTTACGTGGTTTCCGAAGCACAGCGCTTCCTTGCCATGTCCATGGGAGATTGATGGTCACCCATCCACTCATCGACCGCGCGATTCACTTTCTGAAAGGGGCATAAAAGTCAACCTGTATAATCTGAAAATAGTGAGTAACGAAACCTTCTATGTTTCCGTATTATGTAGTGCCAAACTACTCGAAATGGCACCCAAAAATTCACAGCAAATGTGGTGCTTAGCATCAACACCAAAAAGAATTGCAGGATTGTAGTGAATCTGAAATGTTGAAACATACATTGTTATTTTTCCTCGAATATTTCGGTCATTTTTTCTTATCATGGAACTAAGTTAAATGATTTACCTATAAAAATAAACTAATAATGATAAAAAAAAATCGAGCAATTATTTTCTCCATTCATGGTAAATGCCTCTTCTCAATCACACACTCACTCACTCTCACACTCTCACTCTCAGATTGATAATTTCAGACTTATCATTAATAAGTGTAGGTTTCCTTCATCGGTGTTAGTGAGATCCTATGTTCGTCAACGTCATATGTTCAGGCACATTTACGGGGGTATTCCTCGAAGCGCAACTATTTTGAAACGCACCCAACGAAGCGCACCTAAAGTATTCCTCGAAACGCACCCAATGGTGTGGATAGAGATGGGTATTAACCTAACGGAAAATGTCGATAACGTTTTTTTAAGTCCGTAAAAATTATAGACTCCATGAGCTTACATGGGTTACGTGTACATCAACCATTAGTGAGCTAGTTGTATCGCATAAACAACTACTTCCAGTTCATTTCTGTTTTCCTGATAGTTTGGGTATAGAACATGATAGTTATAGGTAAGATAGGACAGTGTTTTATGACTTTTATTCTATAGTAGCTTCTGCCCGCGGCTTCGCCCGCGTAAAAAGGAACGATTATCCCAAGGGAACACATTATCGGGATAAAAAGTATCCTATGTGTTAATCCAGGAAATGGTCTACCTGTGTGCTAATTTTCATGCAAATCTGTTCAACGGTTTACGCGTGATTGAGTAACAAACATCCAAACATCTTCACAAACTTTCACATTTATAATATCAGTAGGATTAGTAGGATAGTGAATAATAACGAATACTTTACATTCTTCTTTGTGTTTAATCTTTGGTGCACAACTTAGTGAGATCGTTTAGGCGCCTATTTTCAACTCATTACTGTCACCTTGGTACTTTTCAAAACAACAAAAATGATTTCATTTAAAAACCTATATTTTTACCATTATTGAACTAGTACGTCGCTTAAGCACTTAGTTCCAGTTCATTCTGCCCTCCTGGTAGTTTTAATCATTTATTACGAATCCTTCATGCACTTTACTATGTTTAATCGTGGGTGCGTTTCTACGAAAACTTTAGGTGCGCATCGAAGAACACCCTGGAATTTCGTGCTACCCTGGCGCTTTAAATGAAAATTTAAATTTGGCGGGTTTCTCTAGTGCTTTCACTTTAACATTGTAAAATAAATATTGTCCTTACATATTGATTGGCATATGCACTGTGATTGGACTTTTACAACCTTCACCCCAAGCCCAATAACCGAAAAATCCAGTCATAATTGATGAAATAATTACTGCAGTGGTTGCTGTAACAAAACGAAAATTTTAGACTCTTAACGGAAAATACTACCCGTGCACGATAAGTTGAGACCTGAGCGCGTGGACGTCACAGTATAAATAACGATGCGAACGGTACAAAACGGGCGCCGTCGGGGAAGTGCGGGGGAACCGGGCAGGGGAGTTGCATTCCTAGAAGGTCCCAGCTTATCCCGCACGGGTAGTAAAATTATTTAAGTGACCGTTTGTAATTTTGCCCACAAACCTAGATAGGTATTAGTAACTTAAAATCCTATTTACAAAATCCATCCAGTTTAATTGACTTCTTAACTAAAATATAATTAGACTACGTTTGTATGAAGAGTTTTTAGTCGATAAAATAAAAACTATAAAGCATACATTGACATTTGCTGAACACGATAAGCACCATCTCATTTTAATACCTATATATAAAAATCTCGTGTCACAGTGTTTGTTATCGAAATCTTCCGAAACAACCTTTGCAATTTGTATGGTTTTTCTTGTGTATATTCGGTAGGTATGAGAATAGGTCGTAGGTGTTTTTTATAACCCTAGGTGATAAGAAATAATTTATATGGTAAAACAACGTTTGCCGGGTCAGCTAGTAGAAATATTAAAATCAACTATGGAAAGCACTCAATACGTAATCCTAAAAATTATTAATAAAGCTTAATGCTTTTCCAATTTTTTTTTAATAACTTGTAACTTGACAATAAAATCTATGTTCTCGCTCAAATAATATTACCAATTTTGTAGTTTATAATACAGAAAAAATAAGAAGAAAACATCTAATTTTCGCTGTAAAAATGTGCGAAATGCAATTCGTGCTAAATTAATTTCGAGAAAGAATTTAGAAAAAAAAGATCTCGATAAATACTGTGTAAATTCAAATATTAGCATAATATGATGGAAATATGCTCGAATTAGAAATGACTTAAAACACTACGTTTTTATGGACGATTCATCGCCTGCGCGCCTCTTAAAGGGTAGCCCGCGAAACTTAAATATTATTCTTACGTTTTTTGCCAAATTTCAGCCCTGTATCTAGTTGTATGGCAATAAATAAAATTATTCGCGGGAGTAACAAAATATGCATTTACAGAATTATAATAATTAAAATCATCAGCATAACTTTCCAAGTTAGAAATGCTCATAAATGAGCATATTTAATGAGAATATGACGTTTATGAGCTTATCTAACTTGTATTCCGCGAATAATTTTTACAATAAAACCTGATACTGAGCTTTAAATTCCAAAAACCGTAAGAAAATTTAAATTTCGCGGGCTTACCTGGCGCAAGCCCCTGAAGAGGCTATGTTACCCCCCTGAAAGTAAAGGTCAGTAGAGTCCAGGGTAAAACTTCTCTAGCGTAATAATCCTCTGCTAATAGAGTCGCAATACGCTCACACCCACGACACTCCATAGAAACGATACGATATAATTGCCTACACTACTACCAAAATAACAGACTGTACAAATACGTGCGTGTGTGTGCGTGTCTACGCGCCGCTCAAACTAAAAGCACTTCCCAGTACCAGTCGTTCGACGCGGGAAGAGGTGAGGAACAGTTTCGGAGGGAAGCGGAACGTGTCGATAGGTAGTACTAATATTTATACTGTGACGCTAGACTAGTTTCCATTTCTTAATTGCTACGGAACAGAAAAAAATACAAAAAAAAATCTTACCATATCGTACCACAAGAGGGAAGTACCGAGGTGACCTCATGTTATTTTCTACAGGGAGGGCAAAACATACGCCCGAAGTGCCATACATACATATGCCGAACACTCTGAAAAATCCATGTGCGCTCTTCCATGCTGCGCGCTCCGTAACATTAACCATTTCATAAGACAGTAAACTATAGTACAGTGTCATGAGAATACAGATTACTGAAAAATGAGACTTATTTAGAGACATATAAAGTGCAAGTACACTGGCAAGAAAATAGTGCAACAAAAGATACAACATACAGGTTGACTTTTAATTTACTGATCATTTTTCAGTTGGTGAAAGTACTCATGAATATGAACAACTTAATTTTGGGCCCAAGTCTGAAATAGGAAAAAAAAATATTGTTTCATACGGGAATGCATTCCAACAACATAAAAATGTAAAGAAAGATGTTTAATTTATTTTTCTGTTTTTTTCAGAGTTGGGCCCGTAATTAAATTTGTTCATATTCATGATTAGGTACTTTCACCAAATAAATGATGGTCAGTAAATTAAAAATCAGACTGTAAATGTCAAATTAATAAGCCAACAGTGACGTAAAAATAAAACTTTTTGACGCCTGCATCTTTGCCAGTCAAAAGACTAAAAATGAAAAAGTTCTCACCTACAAAAATGTCAGCTGCCATAGCAAACGGTGCCATTAACTTTAGACTCTTGATAAGGCATAATGGAATCAGCAGAGGTGTACAGAGTAATATATATATTCTGATGTCATACAGCCATTTGTAAATATCAGCATTTAAACTTTCAACAATCTGTGTTCAATAAAACGTTTTGTAAAAAAAAACGGTGATCTCGTAGCTGTATGTTCGAATGCTGAGCGTAGGGTTCGATTTACATGTCAAGCAAAGTGATATTGAGTCTAAGGAATTTCTCAGCCCCGAGTTTGGGAGCACCCGTAGCCTTGCTTAGCACGTAAAGTCGTTGGTCTCCCTAAAGTCCGATTCACCAGTGAACCACCGTGGTAACCTTTTTACATACATTATCTATAAACGTGTCCTGTGACAACTGTCAGTGTCAGTGACGAGTCAGTGCTCTCAGTGTCAGCGCTGGTCCCGGTGATCACGGACGTTATCGGCGATGACGATATTTTTTACCGGATCACGAACACCGTTGCATCAAAAACAAAACCGTCCTTTCGTCTTTGATTAATTCTTTGTATTATGACATAAATTCTCCTGTTTCTTTGAATTGCCATGCTTCATGCACCCATTTTCTTTTTTTTTCATCGACACTGCTCTTTTTCTTTGTATAAAGCAATGGAAATCATTGCTAGAACTGTATTATTGAACAGAGCCATAGCGCCAATTACAATTTACGTCGCACACGTTTTACCTGATGTTCCATAGAGAACTAAGTACTGACATGTGTGAATTGAAGCACTACCGCATCACTGTAGCTACACTGACACGGATCTGAGCGGAAGCGTTGCCGGAACTGTGACTATATTATACTCTCCGAGTCGTAACGGATTGCTGGCCCATCGGACTATAAGAATGAAGGTATAGGGAGCGCATTTGTGTATGCGCACAGACTTTAAGACTATAATGCTCATATTTAACAGTCGCGTTTATGAGCACTAGACCAAAGGCAGTCAAGGCGATACTCACTAAGTAAAATAATTAAATATGAATGGCATCAAAAAGAGAAAAAAATGCTCACCTGTTTCATACAATTGGCGATTACAATCTGATAAATACAGCAAGTTCCACACATTTGCAATAGTAAACTTACTTCTACTATATACCTGAAATGAACATAAACTTTATTAAAATTATTACTAATATTAAAATCGTTTGTTTGTTTGTAAAATATAATCTCTGAAATACTAGTTCGATTACTAAAAATCTGTCACTAACAGAACTATAAAACAAAGTCGTTTCCGCTGTCTGCACGCATACTAGATCACGCATATTAGATCTTGTGCAAATAAAAAATCTACGTTTACAGTAAATTGAAAATTAAGCGGGTCTTCAGGACTACTATCGAGTGTTTTTTAGGGAAGTTCTGTCTTGGACGTATTGTTAAATGGTGTCACCTAACCAAAATTTTAACACTAGCTTTTGTCTGAAATTTTGTCCTCGTGAATGTCAGTTATCTACGGGGTTGTAATTTTTTTGCGCGTAAACCTAATTCTTTTTAAAAAATAAAAGTGCTTTTTTCAAAGTGGTTTTTTCCATATAACCTGGTACTGGGCTAATAATAATAATAAAATCTGTTTATTTCAGAAAAATATCATACACTAGCAACCCGACCCGGCTTCGCATGGGCCTATAGCCTTCCTCGATAAATGGACTACCCAACACAAAAATAATTTTTCAATTCGAACCAGTAGATCCTGAGATTAGCGCGTTCAACCAAACAAACTCTTCAGCATTATAATATTAGTATAGATTTTAAATCCACTTAAACTTAACTATAATCTTACATAGAATTAAAGATTTTACAGTTAAGCAGTTGCTACTTTGCTTAGAAAAATGTTTATGTAGTACATATTTTATTTGTTTACAGTTTTTTTTTTCAACTTGACATACTATGGATTTTGGCAACCTATTAAGTACTGCAAAACATAATTATGAATATTTGAATCCCCGCTTAATGACGTCGGTCCTGCTAGTCTGGGATCTTGGTCCACGATGATAATATGCTGTTACAACACTAACAACTAGAGATGTCACTGTTAATAATGAATCATTAATTTTAATTGACCATCATATAATGTTACACAATGACACATTGTTGACTGCTACCGGCTACGATAGTGTCATGGTCGCAATTGCGACTGCCGAGCGTGGAATCCCCGGTTCGATACTCGGGTTAGGTAAAGTGATATTGAATTATTCATGTACATGTTCTTGCTGTCAATGTCCATTACACATACTTTATTTGTACTGGAAATTTAAATATTTTTTACGTAACCAGAACCAGAAAAAATATTGATGAAACTATAATCCAATTTATTTTTTTCATGAAAATATGTTTACTAGGCTTTATATCTAAACTTCTAATACTTTTACGATCACTATACATACACACAGAACTTTGAAACACACATACAGTACTTTGCGTGCGTTTCAAAGTCTTTTGCGCGTTTCTGTGTGACGTTTCGCAGCAATTATTTTTACTCGTATGGACATCAATCTAACTAACAGTTTAATGAACAGAATACGTCTTCACACGTTTGGATATATGGTAGCACACCCTATGCATGCTGGTTAAAATTAATGATTGATTACACAGATCTGCATACAAATCTACACAAAAAATTAAAAAAAAACCGGACAAGTGCGAGTCGGACTCGCCCACCGAGGGTTCCGTACATATTTGTAGGTACGGTCACCAAAGGAGATAAGTATCCATGTCGCCGGAAACAGTTGAAGTTTACTTAGAAACCGATAGGTGTTTATGAATAAAATAAAATACAATTAATAGAGAATAAACAGTTCAATGATTTAATAAAAATTCATTTGAAAGCCCCCATTGGTTTCTAAGAAATCTTCAACTATTCCCGACGACATGGATACTTATCTCTTTTGCTGACTGTACATATCCATACTTCTATACTAACCCATACTTACTATCTATACTTAAATCTACTTAATATTATAAATGCGTTTTTTGCGACATAAACGGCCGTATCTTTTTTTCACGTTAACATAGAGGGTTAATTTTTTACAGCATCAAGGGACCGTAGACTTGAGTATATGGTTTTAATTTCAACTCGATATCTCCACGCGTTTCCGAGATAAAAGGTCTTGACATACAGACAGACAGACAGATGGACAATAAAGTGATCCTGTATGGGTTCCGTTTTTTAAATAAACAAAAATATTAAGAAAAATAATAATTTGCCGTTGCGATCTGGCTTCGAAAGAAAATACAGAAAAAATAAATATAATCATTTCTGTACGGATATCTAAAGAAGTACATACCCACCTAAAAGCTTTGCTTCTTTTGCTGACACAGTGCCAAGGGGCCGTCGCAAGCGCCGCTTCGGCCAGATCAGGATACGACAGTTTAGTTATTCTTAACCTACGGTACATTTTTCGTGCTGATCTTATTAACATCTGTAAACCATAAGATGTTATTTTTGTATGTAGGTACTTGTAACTTTATTTCTATGTCATGCTAAGTCTTCATTAGCCTTGGTTGACTGATAAAGAATACCTAAGGCATTAACAGTGAGTTGTAAGAAAATCAACATTAGTTTAACGGACACTTTAAATTGACGCTGTCACTTTCTTTTTGATACAAAATGTAAGGGATGGCATGAATTTAAAGTCTCCGTTAAAGTAATGTTGGTTTCGTGCAAATCAACGTGAGTCCGGCTTTGTACTTTTGTGCGTGAAAGGAGATGTTTTTTTTTCCCTACCTTAAGAACAAAGGTACGAAAACACAGAGAAAAAATCGCAAATTCTGTTTAAAAATATATACTTACATTGGATTTATTTATGCATTTGTACCACCTGAATTGTCGATCAGAGATACTAAAACTTGCAACCTAAGAATTTCAATCTGGCAATCTCGTGATTCACTTCTCCGACAATACGTTTCGTTACTTTATTTCATAAACGTATGAAAACCTAAAAAAATAATGTTTAGAATTTTGTTTATGTGTTGTGTTTATGTGTTTGTTACAGTGTTTAAGTTTTTTCTCTGGCACACATTTTTCGCGAAACATTATGGGCACAAGAATTTAAAAATACATTTATTTCACACTTCAGATTATTTTTTGCGTTTTGTTAGCTATTGGCCAAAAGACAGTGCTTCAGGGCCGATATTTTTCAATATTAGATCCCCTTGTCAGACGACCGAACATCGATGTAATATTGACAGATGGAATAGTTTGACAGCCGTTAACGCTGTCTTTAACGTTTCTTTGAACGCAGTTACGTTGCGAGGTAGTGTTTTTTCATATTCTTTTTTTTCTTAATCTATCGAATATGAAGGATTTGAAATACTGCTAAAAATACTATTTATTGGAAGAAATTTTACTAGTAATTTGTACCTCGGTATATGTTTGGGCCGAAAAAAAAAACCTCTTTTAAATCATCATCTTCCTTCCCATATCCCATGTTACTTGGGGTCGATGCAACACATTATCTTCTTCCATTTCGTCCTGTCATCCGTCATTACATCACTGACTTCCTTTTCTTTCATATTTTTCCTTACTTCTTTTCTTTATGTTTTGTATTGCCTTCATAGTTTTCACATATAGAAGCAACAAGAATCATGTAACCAGTAATTTGTAAAAAAATATATTTAAAAGAGTGTACGTGGAGTTTTTTGCTCGTTCTTCTTCATAGAGACCTACCTACGTTTTGGAACGAGCAACTAGCTTCAACTTTCTGACTAACTGACCGACTCCTTGACAATTCAAAAGTGCCTGTAAATGATTTAATTGAAATAAATGCTTTGACTTGACTTTGACATTCTATTATTTTATCATTTTTTACACAATCCATCCATATTTTTTAGCTTTCCTCTTCCTCTCTATCCGTCTGCATTTGTATATTCATAACTCTTTTGGTCATATGTTTCATCCCTTCTTTTCACATGCCCATACCAAGACAAACGACTCCCTTTCAACTTTTCTGTCGCGCCAGTGACAGAAAAGTTGAAAGGGAGTCGTTTGTCTAAACTTTCGAACTTCCTCTAATATAGGTACTCATTTCTCCATGCATAAAGTTTAAATTAATAAATAGGAAATTTTAAAAACACTCCTGCAAATAGTAATTTAGCAACAGACTGTGCACTTCTATGTTAGGTTTGCAGGAATAAGTTAGACTATTAGTAATTGTTACTGAAGATACTTCAAGATATTCTCTACCAGTTCACCAAGGTTAGTGAAGAGATAACAATGGCAGGTGCACAGTAAAAAAAAAGTTTACAAGGCAAGGGGCAAGGAATTTTATTTTCTTACAAAAATAGGTTAACTTCACATATATTAATATGTTGTATGTTTTTTTGAGGTACGGAGGTAACTCGGTATGAATTGGAGGGTCACCCATCCACAGACCGACCGCGGCAAGCATCGCCCTATTTTTTTGTAATGCTCCATATTAAAATGGAGTATATTTTAGTATTGAGGAGGCAATCGTATCTCAGCAACAATCATTGTCAATATCTTCTCAAAAATGTAAGTGAAATAGAGCCATTTTTTACAGATTCGCACTGAGATTAAAATACAATCGTTGGTAAAAGTTAGTAGAATTACCCATCTGAATTATAACACTCACAATCATAGTATATCCTAGAAGGACTCCAACGAAAATGGTTACACATAATGATGTCCAGAGTCCTCCAATCATGTAAGCCTCATGCATGCTCAGAACTGCAGCGCCAAGGCTCCCTTTGATCAAATAAGCGGTTGACTCAAGTAGACTGTAAAACAATAATAATCATGTTAAACAAGGTATGAATATGTGGATGGATGGAGAGGAAGAGGAAGGCCGGTGATAAGCTGGATTGTGTCAAGATTGATAATTATGAAAGAGAAAGGTCAGTGATATTTTAGTTGTACGAGGAAAGGAAAGTGAAGTGAGGAAGGAGGAGTTCTTCATCGCGCTATCGGTCCGAAGTAATATGCTAGCACGCAGGTTCTCCCAATGTAATGTAGAGGTCAAAATCACCCTTTTTAAGGAATATTGCCAAATTTTCTACACGGGAATCCTGTAGGTGGCTTATGCCAAAAGAGCGATGGACACTCTGCGCGTGCAGTATGATAATATTTTTAGGATGCTGTTGTGAAGGCCTCGTTTTTGTAGAGCTTCAGAGATGTTTGTGCAGAATCGAACCGATGGTTTTCATGGAGTGATTCGCAAAAAAAACCGCATCTCTACTAAGCAGAGTTCGAGAAATTAGCAACAGCATCCTCAAAATAATAGGATGTTAGGTCTTCAATTTTAAAAAGATGGTGAAGACGGTGATAAATAAATATAACATTATGAATCACCACTAGCGTGTCATTTTATTAACAATAGTTGTAACTCATTATTGTAATTACTAACACATTGGATCTTAATTATCTGAATGAAAGAATTATTATTATTATTATAGAAAAGGGAGGATTTGCCGAACAGATGGGTGCTGTGTCTGGTGGGCTACTACCTAGGGTTGTAGTCGGGATCTTGTATATTATTATATGCTATTGTCGCGGAATTTTGCTTGCGCGATCTAGGAATCGTCATTAGTACGCATCATGTGCGATAGGTGTCGCTACAATATCATGACGGTTGATTGGACAGAAAGGAAGGAGAAAACGTGTTGCGCCGAAACTAAGTAACATGGGATAAAATAATGATGATGATGAAGGCATTTTAAACTACTAGGGGTTCATACAGAAGTAGAGCTATTCTGTACAAATCTGCCTTGGTGAATTTAAGTGAACTTACGAACTAGCGCACGAACTTTTACTGCAGATTCCGTATTTGATTCTAGAAAAATTAAACATCACGTCTAAAGACTAGTCTTATTTCTTTGAAAAAATGTTTTTATATATGGTACTAGCTTTTGCCTGCGACTTTGTCTACGCGAATGTCGGTTATCGCAGACACAGACGAAGTCGCGGGTTAAAATGTAGCTTATATCCTTCCCCAGGGTTCAAGCCATTTTCATACCAAATTTCATCAAAATCGGTTAAGCCGTTTCATTGTGAAAGCGTAACAGACAGTGTTACTTTGCATTTATAATATTAAATAAAGTATGGATAGTATGGATCGATTAGTATGGATAAAAAGCAGCCAGGCAGCCGTCACACTTGAACATAAGTAAGGTATCTTTTATACCCTGATACCTGAAAAAGGACCTCTTAACTTTTCAATATATTCTCAATATTTGCCAGCCATGTTAACGTAGGTATACTCCCTATTATAAGATTTCATCGTTTCATTTCGTCCATAAAGTTATAAATAAAAAATAAAGAATTCTAATGAAAAACAATACTTAGTAGTATAATTGTCGTTCCTCTCCGAAATGTAGTCATATGACTCGCTCTCAGTTCCAGGGTAGTCCGAATACGAACAGATTCCGCTTTCTCTATTTTTTATGTATTGCTGTACGTCTTTATCCAAAGTATACACACTAGCCTGAAATATAAGGATACTAAGCAGTTTAGGCAGTCTCCTAAAAATGTCATCGGCCGCATATTTGCGTGTTGCCGGGTGGAACGCCACACACTGCCACCCAACTTCATTCAACCCAATTACACCAGCCATTTGAACATGATCTGCAGTGGCTTATAATGGAAAGCGCTCATAGATTGAGTACACCGCTTCAACATAACAAAATGGAGGGTTTAACATCCCTCCGATACCCGGTGTAAAGTGCTCCGGACCAGACGATGACCCAATTATTGCAGTGTCCAAGTGTCCCTTAGAGAATATTAAAAATGCCACTGATGTTGTAATAAACTGGCCTAAGGACTAAAGGAGGAAAGGAAAGGAAGAGAAGGAGGAAGGAAGAAATAAAAATGGACTTGAAAATTATAATAAAAACTGCCCACATGATACGCCGATAACAAGCATCTCAATTTTTTTTTACAAAATAGACAATCGCCTTAAAAAACTAAAAAGTAAAAGTAACTTTAATTTCGGGAGTCGATGGCTGTACATAACAATAAACAGAAACAAAGCCTAGCCTAGCCTGCCAAAGGAAATATTACTCTTAAGTTTTCGAAGGCGGTTGTCTTTTTTGTAAAAAAGATTATACGAAACCAGGCAATAAGCTACTAGTTTGTCATCTAACTTGTCCTTACTGGCACAAGGTAGGTAAGTCGCTAAATAGTGAATATTATACTAGCAGTGTACACGGGTTATAAAAGAGAACATTACTTACCAATCCATCCGAATCTTCTCGCACATTATCGTAAGACCCTTCGTTTGTTGCTCGATTCATAGCAACGGTTGTCGCAGGCTGTACAATATCCTCTGTTGTATCAGTGGTTGATAGAGGAGGATCAAAAACTATTAAACCAGTTTGAACCATGGATATGCCACGAGGAAGCGAATGATCGGTGGATAAATCATCAGATCTTGTGGCGGAGAAAGTTGGAGATCTCCTCGACGTAGAAGCAGGTTCCGTGGCAGGGTCAGCGCTTGTAGGAGCAGTAGCGGCCGATGTCCCCTCGCCCTGAAGAAGATTGCTAGGATAAATTAAACGGTCACGGTCATATTATTTAAATCCAAAATTCAACATTTCTTATTTGAAGTAGCATTAGTCTCATATTCGTAAGGTTTAATAAGGGATACTTAGTCAGTACAACGCGCTCGCGATGTTTAATTAATATTCTGATCTTTTTTGCTACACTTTCGATTTACTTGGACAAGATTCCGTCCCATTCTCATCGCGCGCGGATTATACCTGTCAATGTTATCAATACTTACAGAATCATGTTCAGTTGTGGTTCCTGTAGCGGCCTTCTGTGATGCACTCTGCTCATCGTCTTTATCAGATTTCATCTAAAAAAGATGCATGGGATAATTTTGCATTATCTTCCAAACTCCAGGCTGCTAGTTAGAAATTCCTTGTGGAAAAACTCAATAACAACAATCATTAATAACAACTCTCTGTTCGAACTGGCATTGAAGACAGGATTTAGGCAAGGTAGCAAGCGCGATAGTTGAGTGTGGTGTCCTGGGTTTGGAAGATGATGGTGGGACATCCCCGTGCCTCGAAAAATATGTAAAGGCGTTGGTCCTGCGTTTGATCTCTTCCCAGTCGTATCGGATTGCCGTTTCATCGGACTATGAGAGTGAAGGAAGGCAGTATACACCTATGCTCTAGGGAATGTCTTCTGCGTATTTGGCAATTGTAATAGACCGCCGCCCGTGTCCAAAATTCAATCGGATGATATGTAGCATTCGCCCCTACGGGCTCCCACTTTGAATGCGACTACATTTGACAGGCGTTTTCCAGCAGTTATTGCTTTATAATTTGATTTACCGAATACACAAATTTTGGTTTTGTATTCTTCTTTATTTCAATAATAATACACAATCTACACTAATATTATAAAACGATAAAGTTTGTAAAGTTGAATCTACATTTAACTTTACAAACTACGAGAGTAATCTCTTAAAACTACTTATCCCATTTTAAAATTCATTCACTGATAGAAGTATTGCCAAGTGTTGTAGGATATGTATGTATGTATTTACAAAAAAAAAAAAAAAAAGTATTTGTGTATGTATATCAGCTGTCTGACACCCATAGTACAGGGTCTCCCTAGTTTGGGGTCAGATGGCCGTGTGTGAAAATGTCCCCACATATATATATATATATATATGTTTTCTTGTATAATGCACACGCGGACAAAGCCGCGACCAGAAGCTGCTACACTATAAAAGCAGATAAATACCTCGTATGTGTAAAAAGATCTCTATGTTTTTGTGAACAATTTGTAAACTCTGGCAAATTTTTGAATCTCAGGCGACATTTTCATATTAATTGAAGACGAGAGCCATCCAAACTTGTTCGGTAGTTATCACTGACCTGCCTAGTATAATAATTATTGAGATTTGTCTTGCCTATTAAATCTAATAGTCACTGCACCAAAGTTACCACGACGTTCTTTTCCAAGCGTGGAATTTATGACAAAACGGTAAAAATGACAAATATTTTGACATAAAAGTGTAATGAAGAAGTTTTAAAAAAGTGTGTTTGATGTTTATGGTTATATTCAATTCAAAGTTGCAAACTATTTCAGTTTAATCAATTTAACCCTCTCATGGCGTCCGTCTGCTCATCGCCTTTTCAAGGAAATCTTAAAAGGTTGGTGACACTTCTCGTGAACCAAAAACTGGTTTTTACCTTGGTCAGTGATTAATTTATTTATTTATATTTATTTATATATTCAGTTTCGGACAACAATGTAATCCATTTTGTTAGTAAAACAAAAACCTTATACCTAATGTTAGTATTTCAAAAACAAAACACAAATTAACCGGCAATAATAAAACAATACATATCACTTAAGTGTACGAAGCAGGTTGCACAGAGAATGACCACGCAGGAGATCAGGTACTTAGTTGACCATCCTCTCTACAAAATGCCTCAGAACAGGAGAGTAAGGGCTCTCCGCTACTGATTTCAGGATACTATTGTTACTGACCCGCGTTCGATGCATCAGTGAAGCAACTTTCTTACGAATGACAGCGTGGAAACCGTCAGTTCGGTTTTGCGAAAACATCTCCGATGCACTACAAAAGCGGGGCAGTCCCAACAGCATCCTGAAAACATTATTATACTGGACGCGTAGAGCATCTAGCGATCTCTTGGAGTAGCTGACCCATAGACCCCCCGCATACCGACCCTGACAGAACGCCTTGAATAGGGTGATTTTGACTTGGTCACTACAACGGGAGAATCTACGAGCCAACATATTACCTCGGACCGCTAGTGCCCTACGTTCCCTCTCAATGTCTACATTATCCTTAAGGTCGTCGGTAAGCATATGCCCTAGGTACTTAAATTTGTCTACTTTATTCATGCTCATACCATTTAGGGTAAAATTAGGTATATGATTAGGACACTTACCGGCGGCCTTAAAGATCATGTATTCGCACTTCCTGACATTATAAATAAGTCCATGCGTACCAGCGTACTTCTCGCAGACCTTCAACATATCTCTGATAGACCCCTCAGTCGGGCCCAGCAGTACCATGTCGTCCGCGTAGCTAATGTTGTTAATACTAACACCACCCACCCGGCAGCCGACACGCATACTGCTGAGCTCATCTATGAGATCATTTATATACAGGTTGAAGAGTCGTGGAGACGTCAAACCCCCCTGTCTCACACCACACTCCAACCCGTACGACTCCGAGAAGGTTCCGGACCACTTTACAGTATTTGTTTGGTTTGCATACCAATATCGCAGGATGTCTAGAACTTCCGCCGGTACACTCCTGTTCCCCAGCTTTCTCCACAGCACATCATATGACACAAGGTCGAAGGCTCTGGAGAGATCCAGGAAACAGGCATACACCGGCGTTTTGCGGTCTGTGTAATATTGAACAGTATTCTTCAAACTCAGTATCGCACTTTCGGTCGATAGTTCAGGTTGGAATCCAAACTGTGCGTCGTGCAAACACAGATATTTTTTCAAGCATGAGTCAAGCATACTGTCCAATACTTTAGCAAAGGTGGTCGCTAGAGAGATCGGACGATAGTTACCCCGGTCTGAGATATCCCCTGTCCTGTTTTTAACAATAGGCACCACTATAGTTCGCATCAACTCTGCTGGTAAGTGAGAGTGACTAATGCACATTTTATAAAACCAGGACAGGACCCTCGGTAGGTGAACCCCAGCATATTTGAAGTGCTCAATGCTGAGTCCATCGTGGCCGGGTGATTTACCTCTGCTCATGCTTTGAATGGCAAGTATGACTTGTTTAGCCGAAAAGTGTGTCAGTGGTTTCACCCTCTCACGGTCAGACTCAGCATCGCCCGTCGCAACAGACGGACCCAGAGGCGACTGCACCTTAAAATGTTCCATAAACATATTCGCGATCCCCCCAGGGTCACTGATCCCTCCTACGCTCACCGGAAGCCCAGGCCTAATATCCAACTTACGAGTGGATTTCCAAAATTCCTTAAAATTACATGTGGCTCTCTGCTTTGCTATGATGTCGTTTTTGATTTTATCTTTATTTTTTTGACACCATTTCAGTCGACCCTTAAATATTTTACGAGACTCCCTCATTTCTTCAAATACTACTCCACTTGTTGGCCTCTTATGCATTACCCATAATTTGAACTTAAGCCTGGCCTTACTGTGAGCATCCCGGACGGGACTATTCCACCCACATAACACTTTGCCTCTCTTTGACCTGCATTCGCCCACAATATTGGTCTGCTCCGCAGCGTTACATAAAATACCTATAATGTCATTGTACAAACCGTCTAAGACACTTTTGTGTGCTACCGAGCTACACGACCCATAACTACACTCTGCAAACTCTGAGGGAAAATCAACGTCACGCAATCCATTGTTACATAGGTCATGGTACCGTTTGATCTGACGTTCATCCCTTTCCCCCCAAATAACTCTAGAGCGCGATGCATTCAGTGTTCTTAATTTAGGCCTCACTACATTCAAATCACACTCAATGCATTAAGGGCGGGTTGCTTCATCTTCAACTATATCTTACTGACCGGTAATAGTTAAAAATGGCGCTCACTATCGTCAAATCAAAAACATGGATTGTTTCACAAAATCGTACGTTAAAAAGATACTATTACCATAACCGACCAGTCAACGTAACTTTGTGTTGTCAAACAGCTACTTCAAACATCAAAATATTATGGAATTTCTTTTTGAATAACTTTAACTGACGGATTTTTATGTCATGAAACAACCCGTTATATTTAACGTACGTTAAACATCTCACGTCATAGTAACTTTTTAACCGTCCGTATGTAACGTTAACCGACTGTTTGAAACAACCCGTCCTAAGTATTGCTGTCCAATATGACAATGCCACCAGTCTCTTGGGCACATTCCCAGATGAAGGCGATGTAGAGTTTTTTTTATTGTTTAATTGTTATAGGTTGTCCTTTTTCATTATTTGTGTAAAAATTGTACATACATATATTATTAATGTCATCAATTACATCAGTCGGAAGACGTCCTCCCGACTGTTGAACACAGGCCTCCCCCAAAAGTAGGGGGGGGGGGGGTTTGCCATAATCCCCACGCTTGGCAGGCATCTTGGAGATCGCAGGGAAGTTGTTGAGTACACGGAAGCCGCTGCTGCCCGATGTCCGGATTTTCCCATTGTCACCTTCTACGACACCCTTATATTATACGGGTGCGCCAAAGTTCACCTAAATTTTTAATTCCGATAATTGGAAATCCGAAAATGTTCTTCCTAACATTTTTCATCCTAACAATCACAATTCCAAACTACTCTGTCTCTAATGTTCATAATCCGAAGCATTCAACTTCATAATGTCAGTAGCAATAAACATCTATTATACTTTTATTTGTTTTCCTATATTTTCTCAACATAACCATCTTTTACAATATTATACAAAGTCATATATTTTTTGTTTAGATTTCTTTTTATTCATAATAATCAGTACTATATACATTAATTTTGCGTAACTTTATTTTCACATAACATGTATAACGGTGTCCCCTTGTTTCGCAGACAGAAATTTCATAGAATTTCGTTTTCCAGAAAATGTTTCATATCATATTTGGTTCTTGTAATTTTATTTCGACTATTATTGTTTCAAAGACTTCAATGAAACATATTTCACAGAAACACAATTCAATGAATTATTATTCACATTTTTTTGTTTAACAAACTTATCAAACAGTAGAATTATTTTTTAACGAATATTGTTTGTTCAGTGCATTTTTCCATTGAATTTATTTCAACGAAAATATATATACATAGACAATAACTAAAATATTGTCTATAAAGTGAATATGTTGTGCTACAAAAGTTAATGACAGAAACGAGTGTAATTTAAATCCGCGTAGGCGCGGAGGGGCGAGGCGGCCCACGAGCTGAGGAGCAGGTGGTCTTAACGCCCGCCGCCGCGGCTGAGGCTGGCCGGCTTCAGGCCGGCCAGCAAGCCGAAGCTACGGTGGTGAGCGTGAATACCATCTGCGACGATAAGCTCGCGTGGGACCGCCGGAGCCCCGCAACGCCGGAGCCGTGACAGAAATCATGCCTGCTGCGCATGTTGCATGCTCGCTTGCATGTTGCATGCTTGCTTGCATGATGCATGCTTGTTTGCACGCTGCATGCTTGCTTGCACGCTGCATGCTTGCTTGCATGCTGCATGCTTGCTTGCACGCTGCATGCTTGCATGCTGCATGGTTGCTTGCGCGCTGCATGCTGCTTGTATGCTGCGTGCTTGCTTGTATGCTGCATGCTTGCTTGCCTGCTGCATGCTCGCTTGCACGCACGCGCAGTAGGTTTGAACTTAGCAATAGACACAACTCAGTACGTTATGTAAATGATACCCCGAAATAATAATCATACCCTCAAATTAAAACTATAATATCATCTTCTACCCACATATATTTTTTATTACACTTGGTTAATGTTTCTTTCCGAGTATGAGTGAAAATATTATGGTAATTATGTTTAGGGACAGAAGCGTTATGATAAAAAACAGTAGGAGTTTAAATATATTTACATTAATGATATTATTAATAACAATTTTCGGAAACATAAGTGTTATGAACATCGCCGGTAGCACTACAAATATTATGAATAAAAACTTTAGGATGAAAAATTTTAGGAAGAGTGATCATTCGGATTACAAATCCTTGGGAAGTACAATTTCGGGTAAAGAACTTAGGTGAGCCAATATGGACCCATATTATACTCATTGTTAGTCTAATGAACTGAGATCAAAAAGTTTCAAAACCCACATCATTTTGGAGCTGAAATTTTGCGAACAGATGTAGGAATATGTTGTTAAGTAGTCGCCGGGCATACACTGATTGCTCGAGCTGTCGACTGCTCTAACGCAGTCTCTCCGCCCGCTCTCTTCATTTCACGTCACGAGCGCCTCCCGCCCGCACGCTTTTTGTTTTGCTTGTTGAGCAGTTCTTGTTGAATGAGTATTTGAGGAGGAGTATGAGGAGTATTTGTTACAGATACTGTTCTGGATCTGGCTGTTTAATGAGAGTTTATATGTTTATAAACGCACGGTCTGCTACACTTTTTGTTTTGAGAAATACCCGTGATTTTCATAACCCAAATACACTGAAACGTCAGTATTTAGAGGTATGAAGAACAGAGTGGAAAGTTCCTCATTCTTCGTAGAAAAGGGAGGATCCTCCGACTAGACAGGTATTATGTCTGGTGGGCTACTGCCCGACGGTTGTAGTGGGGAGTTTTATGTTAATGTCGCTACTTTGCTTGCGTGATCTAGGAATCGTCAGTAGTACATAGTTGTAGTTCGTCTATTGTGCGATAGATGTCGCTACATGTACACCACCTTGGTTCGTAGTTAACTTGAGGCTGGTGCCTGTATCTGGAATCCCTACACAACGAGACAAACATTAACACTAGACAAGGTACAAAAGACTTTCCTGAGATTACTGTATAAAAACACGTTTCACTATTTTCCTTTGATGTACCCTACTAACTACCTCTTATACGTTTTGGGTTTCAACTAGTTGGAGGTTAGATGAGGCTTTCAACAGCTCACAGTCGCCTGTAAAACTCTTAGAGACGCATCGACAGGCCCGATCATCATTGACAAATACATCGGACATCGCCACAGCCGCCGACACAATCTGTTTGCGCCGCCGTCATCTAAAACTGTCGCCAGAGCTGAGTCCCCAGTGTGTCGTACTTAAGAATGCTTAACGCTCTCCTGACCATCAATCCTGAATGTGATCTGTGCGCTAATTCACGTAACTAAAGAAATGCTGTTGCAGTGCAGTTGCAGTTAAGTTTCGATCAAAACAACGCTTTTCGTATTCTTGACCGCTGTCAGACACGCTCGCGTCAAGTTCGCGTCACGCGAGGGCAATAAAGGCATTCTACTTTTGCGCGTCTTTGATGCGTGCTTCGGAATGCAACATAATCGGTATTCTAATAGTCGTTTGATGTCCCAAAATGACAGTCAAAAAGCACTAAAATCTGTACTGGTGTATTATTTTAATAACATCATATTCAGAGTCTATTCAATTATTTAGTGAGTAATATTTTTTCTCTGATGTAGCTACATCATAAGTAAGTTTGGTTGTCGTACAACTGACGTGCGGTTCACGTGCAGCTTACGCGCATTTCAAAGATTACAAGAATACCGTTTATCACTCAAACTTGAACTTAACTGCAACTGCACTTCAACTTCATCGGCGCGTCATAAAATTACTTGAATTAGCCCTCTGTTTGCCGATGAACGGAGTAGAATTATGCGTGTATGCCTGATATTTTATAAGAGAAAGTATGCCAGGGCGTCGTCCATTATATTTATTATGTTAGGTCTTAAGTCTTATTATTATTTTTTGTTGTATACCGTAACTGAGGTAATTGATGTTTGGTGTTACCGTTTTAATTAACAATAAACAATTAATTAATAAACAGGAGAAATTCTGCGTGGCGACAAAGTTTAAAAAAAAATATATATATTTGTACTCCATTTATTCTAACATAAAACAAGTACATATCGTTAACGCTATTATTTTTTTTCTAGCATGCAACAAAAAAAAAAAAAAACCAAAATACAAACCAATCTAAAGTATTTGTCATTTATATGAATGAAATATCACTAAAATGCAATTATTTCAACAATATAATTTCATAATTTATTTGAACGCTTTTTGTCTAATGCTTGAAATAAATGGAGTATATAAATTGCTAGTTCACTTGGTTATTCCGCCAGACATTCATCGAGGATAAACACAAAACTTCAAGTGCCCATTTGAAATATTATTTTATTGAACTAACAGGTTTTTTTCTGTTCACATTTTTCTTCTGACCAAAGCTCAGCTTTTGTGCTTGGGAAATCCTTTTCCACTTCACAACTGTTCTTTTTTTTACCATTACCATTACATTTTTCTTCAACAGTTTCCTTTGTCTCACCACACGAGTCACCATCACAATCTTGGTCTTCATTGCATTCATTACAATTATTCTTACCTTGTCTCAAATCATTCGTCATGTCTAAAAGGGTTTGTACTATTGGTTGATTGGAGAGCTCGTTCCTGTCATTGTCTTCTCTGTAATCTCCCCTATCATTATTATAGTCAGAATCAATCCTATTGTCTCCTCTATAATAATTGTTATTATTATTGCTGTTGTCATAATCACCTCGGTTGTTGCTATCACCTCTATTATTGTTGTTATTGTTACTTAGGTAGCTTCCCCTATTGTAACTATCACCTCTATTATTGTTGTTATTATTACTTAGGTAGCTTTCTCTATTGTAACTATCGCCTCTGTTGTTGCTGTCACCTCTATTGCTTCCCCTATTGTAACTATCGCCTCTATTGTTGTTGTTACTATTACTTAAGTAGCTTCCCCTATTGTAACTATCACCTCTATTATTATTGTTATTATTACTTAGGTAGTTTTCTCTATTGTAACTATCACCTCTGTTATTGCTATCACCTCTATTGCTCCCCCTATTGTAACTATCGCCTCTATTGTTATTGTTACTACTACTTAGGTAGCTTCCCCTATTGTAACTATCGCCTCTGTTGTTGCTATCGCCTCTGTTGTTGCTATCACCTCTGTTGTTGCTGTTACTATTACTTAGGTAGCTTCCCCTATTGTAACTATCGCCTCTGTTGTTGCTATCACCTCTGTTGTTGCTATTACTATTACTTAGGTAGCTTTCCCTATTGTAACTATCACCTCTATTGTTGTTGTTATTATTACTTAAGTAGCTTTCCCTATTGTAACTATCACCTCTATTGTTACTATCACCCCTGTTGTTGCTATCACCTCTATTACTTCCCCTATTGTAACTATCGCCTCTATTGTTGTTGTTATTATTACTTAAGTAGCTTCCCCTATTGTAACTATCACCTCTGTTGTTGCTATCACCTCTGTTGCTTCCCCTATTGTAACTATCGCCTCTATTGTTACTGTCAGCTCTGTTGCTTCCCCTATTGGAACTATCGCCCCTATTGTTGTTGTTATTATTACTTAAGTAGCTTTCCCTATTGTAACTATCACCTCTGTTATTATTATCACCCCTGTTATTGCTATCACCTCTGTTGTTGCTGTTACTATTACTTAGATAGCTTCCCCTATTGTAACTATCGCCTCTATTGTTGTTGTTATTATTACTTAAGTAGCTTTCCCTATTGTTACTGTCACCTCTATTGTTGGTATCACCTCTGTTGCTTCCCCTATTGTAACTATCGCCTCTATTGTTGTGGTTATTATTACTTAAGTAGCTTTCCCTATTGTTACTGTCACCTCTGTTGTTCTTATTATTATTACTTAAGTAACTTTCTCTGTGGTAACTGTCACCTCTGTTATTACTATCACCTCTGTTGTTGTTATTATTATTACTTAAGTAGCTTTCTCTATTGTAACTGTCGCCTCTGTTGTTACTATCACCTCTATTGTTACTATCTCCTCTATTGCTTCCCCTATTGTAATGATCACCTCTGTTGTTGTTATTATTATTACCTAAGTAGCTTTCTCTATTGTAACTGTCGCCTCTGTTGTTACTATCTCCTCTATTGCTTCCCCTATTGTAATGATCACCTCTGTTGTTGTTATTATTATTACTTAAGTAGCTTTCTCTATTGTAACTGTCGCCTCGGTTGTTACTATCTCCTCTATTGCTTCCCCTATTGTAA
The DNA here is from genome assembly GCA_947361185.1 of Charanyca ferruginea. Taxonomy (NCBI): domain Eukaryota; kingdom Metazoa; phylum Arthropoda; class Insecta; order Lepidoptera; family Noctuidae; genus Charanyca; species Charanyca ferruginea. The sequence continues at coordinate 9,552,750 of OX376082.1, read as the reverse complement.
CTATCACCTCTGTTGTTGTTATTATTATTACTTAAGTAGCTTTCTCTATTGTAACTGTCACCTCTGTTGTTACTATCGCCTCTGTTGTTACTATATCCTCTATTGCTTCCTCTATTGTAACTATCACCTCTGTTGTTTCCCCTATAGTTTTGATTATGGTCGAGCTCTCTATTGTTGTGTGAGCTGTGATGTTCAGATCTTGACGGTGCGTAATCTTCGGATAACTTGTCTTTCATCTGAAATAAAAAGGCATTTATTGAAATCATCGTGTCTCAAGTTTTGTTTTCAACATCATGATTTAAAACATAAGGAAGGAATTGTTTGTAATGTGATTTATTGCTATGACCTTAAATATCTTGAGGCATGTGGTTAAATGGCACTTTTTAGACAATGTGGTGGAAGGTACGCTAAATAGCCATATTCATATTTTAGTTTATCCATACTAATATTCTCAAATGCGAAAGTGAGTTTATTTGTTTCTTACGATTTCAGGGCTCAACGACTAAACCTATTTTTAAGAAATTTGGTTCTGAGTAACCTTAAACCCCAAAAAGGTAAATTTTTAAACCGCGACTTTACCGGCAATGGTTTTATTTTTCCATATTCCTGACGTGTGACGAAAAATAAAGTAATTGTATTTCCGAATATATCTTGATTTGACTGAGCTGTAAAGTATCGCCCTTGAAGTCGTCATACGTGATACGAGTGAGGTCTTTAGAGATGTCATATGTCACTGAACATTACTGTTTGCAAGCTTCTCATCGCGGATTTTCACAATTTATTCATGACTGTTGTAAAGATTGTGCCAATTTTATCATTAATTGCTGAAACGAGAAAATTCACCGAAATTCTAAGGACACCGACATAGTTCCACAATTTAATTCCCCTATCTCCATTCTATCATCGGACAAGCAGAGATACGGCGAAACATCACCGCTATATGGTTGAAGTTCCACGGTCTCGAACGAAGCACTTTGATTCTACATTTATTGTGTGAACTACCCTCCTCTCTGTTCCCTGATAAATATAATCTGGGTACCTTCGAGTTCGTGTTCGAGTTCGTGTTCGAGTTCGTGTTCGAGTTCGAGAGAGAAGGTACGAGTGATTCGGTTCATTCTAGGCAAGAGAGCTCCACCTTAGGCCGCATCATCACTTACGATTAGGTGAGTTGCGGTCAAACGCAAGCCTAATATTATATTTAAAAAAAATGTCACATACCTGTTGTGCCAACTGGTAAAGAGAAAAAATCGGGTTTGCTGCCTCTTCGTGTCGATTAGCTTCAAGACTGCCCAGGTCATTTCGATTAGAGTAGCTATTGGAATTGGAGTTACTATTTAACGGTGAATTAGACTTGTAGCTGTTTGAGTTGTAACTAGACGAACGTGATTCCGGATTTGAGATACGATTGTTATCGACAACTAAGATAAGCGGACGATTCTGATCTGAAGCCTTCTTGTAGAGACTTGAAAGAAGTCCAGAGTCCTCACCAAGCGATGGCAGGATGTTCTGAAAAACAAAAAAAAGCGTAAAATATTTAAGAATACAGCAATGCAGGAACTTTGTTATTTGAAACACATTTCGCTATGTGTATTCCACGCTAGAAACCGAATGATTATTTTAAAGAAAATAATGATTGCATTGATCAGAGTACGTAGCTATGGATTCATCAATAAGAATAATTGTGTTTTCAAGATAGTTAACTTATTATGACCTTTCTACAAGGAATATGAAATCGGTGAGAACATAGTTTTAAAATTTGTCAATGCTGTATGATATAGCAATGTGTCTTTAAATATAATATACCGGTCGGGCTTAAGATTTTTTTTGTATTATTTTATTTTGTAGATTTTTTTGTATTATTTTATATAGTTTAGGCATGATGGGATTAACTTATATTGTGATTTGGATACAAACCCAAAATTGAAAATTGACAATTTAAAAAATAAAAAGGAAAGGTCATATTAACCGACGTACTAAACACGAAATCTCGAAAACTACTATGTCTATGAAGTTGAAATTTTGCAAGTACTTTAAAGGTAAGTGAGGTTAGCCAACAACGTCCGAAGTCATGAGAAAAAGCAAGTACTTTTATAATAATATTTATCTATTTATGCCAAGAATTTTCTTTCCAATCGTAGAAGTCGTAAAATATTTGCTTTTACCAAGTCCCTTAAACTGCGTAACATTCCTGCCTACCATTAAAACAGCACTTACACAATCTTTTTAATTGACTTCAAAAAAGGAGTCTCTCAATTCAACCAGTACGTTTTTTTTTATCTTTATGGGGATTTATGAGTAAGTAAAAGTATTTAATAATCTTTAGATAGAAAAATGTCTATCTCGGGGATTGTCTATAATTTCAACCGAGATAGACATTTTTCTATCTAAAGATTATTAAATACTTTCAGTATTGTCTCATGTAGATCGTCGGAGATAGATAATAAACACACAAATTGTGATTTGGTTATTGTACTGAAAATCAAAGAAAATTAACCTTCAGTAACCTATACATGGTCAACTGACCATGGATGAAGAGGGAGTGCACCTGAGTTTGCGCACAATTATGCACTATAATATCTTTTACGTACTTGACAAGTCTCGTGCGAAAATATTATTATTACTATAGAAAATACATACAATTTACACAAACATAAAATTTGAAAGAAAAATCGTGAAGCGTAAGCATTAAAGTAAGAAAAACTAAAGGCTAAATTAAGATTTACCCAACATTTAATCAAACAATTCTACATTTAACATTTCCTTAAAAAAAACTTGATCAAAACTGTTGTTTAAAACGTAACCGACTGGTATTTTCTGTAAATATCTCAACGATGAATTAAAGGCGAAGTGAGTTTCAAGTGAGCTGTCTTTCCACTTGGTGCTTACTTCACTTACATTCTCCGTGGCGTATTTTTACAGAATACCGCTGTTATTGATTAAATGTTAGTGAACACTGATCATTTCAACTTACAGTAACCAGAAGTAAAAATACAATATTTTGAAGGCATTTGAGATTCGGTGCTGAAAGCGCCATTTTGAGTCTTTGGCGTCTTGTTTCCAAATACAATAATGTCAGCCTTATTCTTATAAAGTAAACTTAACGCTCTGTATATTTTTAATCAATTTTATATTTAACTGATTGGTTTTGTTCTTTGTTTTGATTCGAATTTCCTGTGCGATTTTTATTGTTTTTTTATTTAATTAATTATGAACTTAAAAATACAGCTATGAAGTATTAATTAATAATGTCTTCAAATAAAAAAATGTTTTTGATTTTCTTCTATTCATTTCGAATTTCTTAAATTCATTACTCGGCAATATTAACGGGTGCACTGTGGGTGTACAGTCGTACCAGCTATTTGGTATTTAAGCATTTTTTTTTTCTACTGCACTGTTAATATTTATTTTTATTGTGTGTATTATAACTTTCCTATTCAGAGGGTGGTGTAAAAGAATTGGGTAGATGACACCATTAAGCAATAATTCCAATTGAATAAAATCGAATAGTAGGTATATTTATTTCTTTCATTTCTTAGTAAAAAAATAGTTACATGTCACTTACAAATCAGAATTTTACAAGTGCTTTCGATTTATTTTATTTGGTGCAGTTTGTCCGGGAGGGGGGGATCTTTGCAACCTATTGTGTAATTCTTTTCACACACGGTTAAATTATATAACGCAAGCGTGAGAAGTTTGGATTTAAGATCCCACCTGGTCCTAGACCTGGGTTACTTATAAACTAGGAGTAAGTCGAGAGGGCAGTTCTTTGGTAGAGTGGTTTGCCTCTCTCGGATTTGTTTATAAATACTATGTCGCCTATTCTATTCGAGAAAAGGAACGGGATGAATTGTCCATATTTCGTGTAAGCGAGACCGGGATCTAGGCCGCTGATTGTCAGTAAAGTTAGTTTTTCAATCATATCACGATGGAGGTCGTGTGCTCTGAGATGCTACGAGTTTTGGCCAAGCATTTTTCAGAGAGTTTTGATTTCAGTGCGACGTGGAAAGTCGCCTGCAGCTTTCAGTGCTACTCTGTATTGTCTTTCCAGTTTCGTCAGATGGCTCCTGCTGTATATTGGTAGGAGTTGGATGACTCCATAATCGAGTACCGACAAGAGCCATGTCTGTATTACGAGTAATTTCGTTTCAATGTTCACTTTGGATCGGTACTCCATGATGGAGTTTAGGGCGCCTCTTACTCGTTTTGGCTTTTCTACTCTTTCTTTTGTGTATTCATTCATTGATATACGAAATACGAAACCGAGGTATTTTACTTCCTTCTTATCAATCAATCAATCCGTTCATTTTTTATTGGATGTAATTTTTGTATCCGCTGTTTACGTTCCCTTGCCTAGGTATTTTGTGTGAAAACATGATACACTCCTTTTTATCCACGTTACATTGGAGGCCCCATTTCTTGTAATAATCTATTACTTCCTCCGTAGCCCATTCTGCACGCCTTGTGGCATGATCTGGCTTCCCCACTGCGTTGAGAATACATAGATCATCTGAATATTGGGAGAGCATCTGACCAGCAATTCGTGGTTTTGGTATGTTGGCAACAAATAAATTGAAAAGTACGGATCCCAGTATCAAGCCCTGTGGAACGCCGTGTAGTACTTCTTTTTCAGTTCCTGTTGTCGTTCTAAATCTGCTTCTAGTGGTTCTTTTTGATAGGTAATTTTCTATTGTCTTTATAATGTTATTACATGCTCCTGCTTCATCCATTTTCTTTATAAGACCTTTATGATTTATGGAGTTAAATGCTTTGCTCAGGTTAGTTGATATCATGACCACACTGTGTCCTTGCTCCAGGGCGTCGGTGATGTATTTGTCAGTCCACAATATTTGTGTTCCTGTACCTCTTTGACGAACAAATCCGTGTTGGTGTTCAGGAATAAGTTCGTTTGCTTGTATATTCTCGATAGAATAATGCGTTCGGCCCTTTTGCCTATGATATTAAGAAGCCTTATGGGTCTGTATGACTAAGGTTATGTCTACACACAAACCAGGAAAAGACTACTCTTTATGCAAGAAAATGCAGGTATCCCGTGTTGATAATAAAACCCTTTTTTTTTACCTGTTATACGCAGCGCAGCAGCGCTCAACCACTGCGCCAACCGTGTCGTCTAATTAATTCGCTTGTATATGGCTATCATCGGGCCGCCTCCCAATTTTAGGACGTCCGCTACCGTCAGAGCCAGGTGCTTTCTGATTTTTTAACTATCGGAGGGCTGTTTCTAACTGTGCATGTGATGTCGCTTCTAATTAATGGAATGGTGTGTATTTCAATAATTTCAATACATTATCTACTTCTCTAAAAACACTTGATTTTAGCCTTGAAAACCCGATCAATTTTCTGTTAAATATATTTTTACTAGCTGACCCAGCAAATGTAGTTTGCCAAATAAACTAAGAAAAAAAATATTGTCCATGGCCTATTCTCAGACCTACCGAATATAGACAAAAAATTTCAATAAAATCGGTCAAGCCGTTTCAGAGTAGTTCGATAACAAAAACTGACACGAGATTTTGATATATTAGAAGATTTCTGAAGTCAATAAATAGTCAACTGAGTAACTATTACGGTGACTATTACTACTAAGGCGTATAACTATCAAGAAGTGAAGTTATAATGTAAATTTCCATATAAAATGCATGGGAGCAGTGAGTTTTGACAGTTCACAAAAAGTATGTCAATTGATTGGAGGTGTTATCTATCCTATTGACTGCTAAGCACACTCAAAACGTATTTATTTTAGAAGTATTTGTATGTTTACCGCCTGTAAACCAATAGCTTGATCTACAGTGGTGCCGATACCTTTGTTCACAACTAAACTAAAATTAGACAATATGGTATTTTACCAAAAAAATCTCATTAGTCCGTCAGATAAATTTTCAAAAAATATTGAACACGTGTTTTTTGTTTTTTCACGTAAACAAAAAATGAAGACGATACAGTGCGTCGAAAACTCGTGTGACATCACTATGTCAGTACACTTTTACTGGCGAAGTGACGTCACAAACCCCCACTCATGATATTTGATGCGTTTTATCTTCGTCACTTTTTATTGATTAGATAAAACAGAAAATACGGAGGTATCCAATATTTTTAAAATTTTTCGATAATCTAACTGACGGACTAATTCGATTTTTATAATAAACTACCCTATTGGCATCTCTTACTGCCAAGCAGCTGAAGAAAAAGACGGCGACAGATAAGAACTAAGTTAGAGATGTCAAATTAGTTTTTTCTTGAACTTAACCGTGTTTGTAATTAATAGGTACGTTCTGACATGAAAATTATAATTTTGTAAGAACATTTTAGATCAACTTAAATTGACAGCTCTTATCTGTCTCTTTCTTGTTTCATTGGAGAGAAAGAGATGTAAATAGCTTAAAATAACTTTAGCTCGTGTACAACAGATTTGGCACCAGTACCTAGGTCTGTTCCTTCAAAAAATCAAGCGCAATTTTCAAAAAGGCCATGGTAGATTGTTTGCGCAATTCTGGTCAGTGATTTGGTTAAAACTCTTACTATAGTATGCCATTTAGTCGTTCTCCGTTTTTAGAGCATCTTATCTTTATCTTCTATATCTTCGACATTTTAACAAAAGAAAAATCGGTCTAAAGTAAAATAAAATCCTGCATATTCCTGCATCTGCGGTTTGTACCAAAATATTTTAAGTCGTGAAATTAATATGATTGCTTTTTTTTTTAATTTAGTTAATATAATTATACATGTGGAAGCTTGTAATTAGCAAACGTCCTTACCGATAGTTGGTAAGCTCTCTTTAAAATAAATACATAAAGTTAAGTCATGTGATATTCCATAACTTTCAAATTGTAGTTTTCAGAGGCATTCTTGCTTGGATGCCAAAGTAATATCAGTCTGTCCCGGAATGTCTTTGCGAGACGCCTTTAAAATGTTTTATCGATTTTCCACGTAAGCGTGGATGGCGGTAAATGATGACATAGTGTTTGGGTATGAAAAAGTACCTATCTACCTACCTACTCTACATTTAATTTTTCGTTATTGTTTCCGATTGTCTCACTATTTAAACTTTCCCTGGACACTTAAATATTCCAAGAACAAAATTAGCCAAATCGGTCCAGCCGTTCTCGAGTTTCGAGTTTCGTTTCGAGTTTGCTAGACTTACGAACAGCAACTCATTTTTTAATTATATACAACTAACATCTGTAACTTAGTTCTTATCTGTCGCCGTCGTCTTCTTTAGCTGCCTGGTAGTAAGAGATGCCAATTGTCTAATTTTAGTTTAGTTTATGAACAAGGAAATCGGCACCAATATCCAGAAATTTAAAGAATATTTTCTTGGTCGGATGTTTACACAAACAACAATCCCAATATTGCTTTAAATCTTTTTCATGAATTTTCTTGCCTTCTTGACAGCCTTTGATTCCCAAAAAATATGATAAAAATACATTGAATAAATGTAAACAAACCTGGGAATACAAGGGTATTAAAATTAGCCTTTATAAATTAGGTAGTTTAATCACCCGTGGGGTGTGCGGGCCAGAATAGCAACCACGCATTTCATCCCGAGGGTGTCATACAAGGCGACTAAGGGAAAATCCGGGAGTTGGGCAGCAGCGGCTTTCGTGTACTTAGCAATCTCACTGCACTACCCAAGACGCTTGCCAAGGGCGGAGATTATGGCTCTCCCCCCCTCTTGGCGAGGCCTTTGTCTAACAGTGGACGTCTTCCATCCGGCTTATGACGATGATGATTAAAATTAGGTATACAACGAAAAGGTCTTAACGATGTATTCTTTATGATGTCATGGTTGGTTTGGTTGGTAAGTACATATTTTTTATTCAATGACTAGGTGCTCCTAGTCATTGAATAAAAAATTTGTAGGTACCTACTGAAAATATTTTTACTGCTGATAAACTGTTATAGGATACCTATACCTTCTTCTTTTCAATAGTATGAGAAACAGTCGACATTTTCAAAAAGGATCCAAAAAAATGACTAAATAATACAAAAATCAGCAACTTTTATCTAAAAATAAAATATAACAGTTTAAAGAGTTTTCTGACGAATAAAAAATCTGCTCTAAATATTATTGCAGGCGCTTTCTGTGAGTTTGTCTATATCCTATGTCACAGGTGTTGGAAGTTCGAAACATCGTGAAAGAAGAATCAGCTGCTATCTATATAAGGTCGAGTTCATCTTAGTCGTTCACTCTTGACAATGGTCGTTGTCACGGGGGGTCACAACTGCCACAACAGAAACTGCGGTCGCTGCCGTCGTGATCCTTTTCCAGCGGTCTCTATCTGCACGGCGAGCACATTCTGTCACGGGGATCTTGGTGATAGACAGTCCATCGGGTTGGCGATCGACCACGTGGTCTCGTGCCCTTGACTCTACCCTGAATCACCAATCACTCCTTGGAATCATTGTGGCGGGTTAACGTGTTCAAGGAAACTGAGGATTCGTAATAACATATTTATAGTTTTTTTCTCGTATTGAGTAAAATATCTTTAAATATGTTATTGAGACAGTTTAGGCATAAAGCAGTCGGAAAATTTAAGTTTTAGTTCTTAAAATAACAAAATATTTTTTTAAATTCAATTCAAAGTTTTTAGTTTTTGTTATCTGTTATAAAACATCATGAAAGCGGCCATGTTATTACGCCGTACGGCTGCGTAAACAAGAAATTGTCAACTGTCAGTCAACCGACTGGCGTATATAGGCTTTGTACTTTTATTATTTTCGTAACCAACGTTTTTTTTTTATTATTACACCTATTACAAAATATGCTTTTAATTATTTTTAAATTATATTTGAGCGCATTTGATACAAAACGAACTGACGGCATTTCTGCTGAGCTCTAAAACGTCGGCGTCCAGTAAGAGGCATTTTCGTCAAACAACGCGCGAAATTTAAAAATTTAAAATTTGAATGCATTTTTATGGCACTTATCGATTGAATAAAAATGTAGAGTTTTTTTTTGGTGGTATATTAGCACTACAGAACTACAGTGGTTTGAGGTTCATAAACGGGCACAGACACGTACCAATTTGACATTTCCAATTTCATTATGTACTTTGTAAGTTTAACTTGGTCATCATTGACATCCGTAAAAGAGCAAAACTAGACTAAATGTAAAAAAAAAATAAGTCCGCGATCGCAAGGGCAGATCCATATAAGAGATAAAATCAAGGGACCCAGGGCCCCGTTGTCAATTCAATAAACTTAGAAAGTACATATATGAAATTCAAAAAGTCACATTTTTACTGGTTCGTGCCCAAATGTAAGCCCACGACACACGACCTCTAAACCCTCGTAAAAATGCATCGATATATTTTTATGTAAAAATGTAATTCGACGGTTGGTGCAGTGGCTGAGCGATCGACTGCTGCGCAGTGTGTTGCGGGTTCGATTCCCGCCCAGGGTAAACATTTGTGTGATGAGCACTTGGGTTTGCCTTGTGTCTGGGTGTTGTTTATCTATATATGTATGTATTTAAAAAAAGAATGTATTAGTGTATGTATATCAGCTGTCTGACACCCATAGTACAGGGTCTCCCTAGTTTGGGGTCAGATGGCCGTGTGTGAAAATGTCCCCACATATTATTATTATTATTATTATATTGAAATCAAAAACTGCAGATATGTGATTATGATCTGCATGCTTTGCCAGCACCATGAATGGTGGAACGGAACCTTGGAGCGTTTAAGAATGGTTTGTTTTATAAACGTTACACTTCGGTGATTTTAATCAACTGAATAAAAAACTCTTAACTTTAATGCGTTTATTTCTGCCAAAACATACCAAACAACGTGTTTCCCAAGTAGTTGTAAAGAATACCAGCCTATTATTTTCTCACTCCAGTCTTCACATGTACACAAAAGGTACAAGCATTGATCACCATGCACAATCTCTCTCCCTCTCTCACACACACACATACACACACACATACACACGCACACACACACACACACTCTCACACAAAAACACACATACACACACGAACTACAAACCAATAAGGAGCATGCATGCACTTCCATTAATTTTTACGTTATTTTATTTAAAATTATTGCATTTTAATTGCTAAGTGAAATAAAACAGCAACTCACTTCAATTTGTCTTTCAATATATAATAAATCACTTGATACATATATAATCACTTATAACTTAACAGCAAATATGAGTACTTCTTCTCCACCTCAACTGTTCGTTTCGGCGTGTTAAAATCAACTGTCCTCTCCCAGAGCCGGGCAGTAATCGCCCGCCCCACCGCTACGTGACGCAAGTGGTGGGAGTGTGGCGGCAGGATGTCGATAACCGAATCAATAAACGTACCAATAAATGTTATTTTATTTTCAAAACGTATTTAAAATCAGATCAGTACTAAATATTATTATTTCAATTAAAATTACAGAAATATATTTAAAAATCATGACATTCGGCCATCAGACATCGTGCCGACTCCTGGCGCACGACTTACTTAACGATTATAGTTTATATAAAAGTGCTATTATGTGAGGATAATTGATTGTTATGTTATACATCTACATTATACTTAGTTTTACACCTAACGAAAACCTATCTCTACTTGCTGCAGAACAATATAACAATACGCATGAATTTAAAAGTACAACTCAAAACTTAACTCGCTGTTAATCCAACCTTTATACAACAAATCATGACATTCGTCAAATAAAATGTGGTGTAAACAGTAACAAAATATTTTTTAACACTAATACTTAATTTTAGTGAAAAATAATAGGTATTAAAATTAATAGGGTAAATAGAGTGAGTATATTCCAATAAATCAATGTTAATTCACTTTTTAGGTCTAATACATCGATAATCTACATACAGTAAATAACTTATGTCTGTTACATTTACTTACAGAACTAGGTAAAACTAAACACACGCTGTACCAAAATAATAGTGTACAGTTAATTTTTACATGGATTTGATAAGACCCTGTGTACATTCAGTCGATATTATGATCATCACTATGCTCACTAGAGCTGCTATTGTCTGAATTATGTACCTCCAAAGCCTTTATATGTATCCAGGGTCTCATCCTGTCTGCCGCTATCACAGTCTTATAGGGCTTGCCCGTCCTACTGAAGCCTGGGACATCGGCTATCCTATATCTATCGTTCCCTAGAACCTCTACAATTTTATAGGGACCTATGAACTTTGACAAAAGCTTTGTGCTCTTTCCATCATTGGCAAAATTGTTTCGCGAAATCTTTACCAGGTTACCGACTTCATATTTAACAGCAGGAATTCTATTTTTATCATGTCTTAGTTTCATCTTTTCTTGCTCTTTCTGTATCTTAGAGCTAATGTCTTGTCTTAGTTCTTGTAAATTAGATGTCATGGATTGATCTACAATATCGAGTTTATTCGCCAAATCATCCCGCATTTTGAGCCCAAACAAAGCTTCGGTCGCCGTTTTTTGTGTCGAGGCATTCACAGTGTTGTTAATGCCCCATTGGATTTTCCTCAGATAGGTACTTGTCCCAGTCGCGCTCGTGGCCAAAAGAATTTTGTGCCGCTAATGAGTTAAGAATAGTCTGGTTAAATCTTTCGGCTTGACCATTGGCTCTGGGACAAGCGACTGCATTTAATACATGTTTAATTCCATGTCCCTCACAAAAGGTCTTAAAGGCTGTTGACGTGAAAGAAGTACCGCGGTCAGATATTATCCTAGCCGGAATACCGAAATCATAAAATATTTTCTCAAGGGCTTTGGTAGTGGTTTTTGTTTTAAGGTCTTTAACTGGTCTCACGAACACATATTTTGTGAAAGCGTCTACTATTGTTAAAATGTGCGTATTACCATCTTTGCTGCGTACAAATGGCCCGAGATGATCCATGTGGACAGTGTGAAAAGGTATATTTACCTTTTCAATTGGGTATAAATATCCAGACTTTTGTTTTGCCACAGTATCTTTATTGTATGCACACTCTAAGCAAGCCGCTACATATTTTTTTACAAATTTTCTCAATTTCGGAAACCAGAATTTACTTTGAACCCTTTCTAACGTTTTAGAATAGCCGTGATGCCCTATCTCATCAAGATTAGCGCGACATACTTGCCATCTCGCACTGCGTGGCACAGCAAGGCGTAATTGGTCGTCTATTTTTCTATAAACAACGTGGTTTTTAACAACGTAATTTTTGCGAATATCTCGACACTCTAGGTCGTCCTCCGGTTTTAGAATTTGCAAAATACGCGAGATATCAGGGTCTGCTTTTTGTAAACTTAGAAGCCAATTGTCCTGCTCTATAGAATAAATGTTAACGTATAAATGGTCATCAGAGTTCGCGGGTAGAGTGGTATTTCGACTGAGAGCATCCACATGCTGCATTTGTACCCCTGGCCGATACTCTATACTAAAATCAAATTCGCTTATTTGCAGCCACCACCTTGCTATTCGCGGAATTAAATCTCTCTTTGTTAGGGTAGTTCTAAGTGCAGCACAATCAGTAAAAATTTTAAAAGGTATGCCTAATAGGTAAACCCTAAACTTTTTTAGAGAACACACGACGGCCAGTGTACAGACAACTGTACAGGTTTATTTTTATTTTATATACATAATCATTGTCGCGGCGCGCGTCAGCACTTTTATACGGTATTTAAACTGTAACTTTAGCATTATGTATCACTGCATTTTATCACTTGTATCAATAAGGTATCAATTAAACACTCGTCACAGAAGATTGTGTTGTTTATCATTTAATACACGATCTTACTGTCCATATCAACGAGAAGCAGTCATCTATCATTTATCATCCAAGTGTAGGCGTGGACAAACCCCTACATTTTTTGGTCCTTCGAGCAATTATCAGTGTATCATTAACAGTGTATCATTATCAGATTTGTGTTCGGAAGATTTCTGGTACGATAGCGAATCGGTCTGCTGGCCTCCCACAAGCGGGTCTCACCAGTTAGATTGAGAAGGCGCACATATCGTGCTGGAGATTACAGAAACAAGCATCAAGCAAATCAAACAATAATTTATCATCAGCATCAGAGAAACTTCACATATCAGCAAAAGCATCAGGATATTCTTTTATCAACTTCAGGTATTTATCATTTAATTTTTATCAATTATCATGGAGAGCATACAATCAATGTTCGAACGTCAGAGCTTCCTGACCAAGGAAATTGAGAGAATAAATACCAATTTCCGTAAGGACAGTTCAAGCAGGAAGACACCTGAATATCTTATCAGCCGTTTAGCCTCACTGGATAAATGTTGGAAGGAGTTTGAAGACAATCATATCAAGCTGCTGGAGTTTGAAGATGATCAATATGAATACTTCTCCAAAGGGATTCATGGGTACATGAAGGAATATTATATCAAAACCAAGGAAATGATATCATCATATAAGGAGACTAAACTTCCGACCTTTTCCTTACCCACCTTCGAAGAATATTCCTATCAAGGGGATGACCTACTTAGTCAGCAGGACACCAACTTTAGAGCATTAGAACGACTACTGAATAGAATCAGCGTTCAAGACTTAGAGGAAAAATGGGAACTACAGGATGAACTTAAGAATCTGCAACATCTCTGGAAAGTTATTGACAACATTCACCTCCGTCTCGATAATCAATTGAAAGGATGCAACGATGCATATGAAGCCAAGTTCTTGCAAATTGAAGATCGCTATCTTGCCATCAAAAGGGAGCTGAACAGAAAATTAAACTCTACTGCCCATCTTGAGCAAGCCACACCTAAACTAGAAGTACCTACATTTTTCGGAAAATATACTCAGTGGCCGACCTTCTTCGATTTATTTATGGAAACGATTCATAATAACAAATGTATTACGAAGGCGCAGAAAATGCAACATCTTAAAGGGAAGGTCAAGGGCGAGGCAGAAGGTTTAATACAGCATCTCAATATATCAGCAGAAAACTACGAGACGGCGTGGGATATCCTCACTCATCGTTACAACAATCCACAGATTCTGTTTTCAACGCAGATGGACATCTTTCTTAATCAACCGCTGATCACTAAGCAATCATCATATCATGCTTACAAGAAGTTGCACGATACCACGACGCAGTGTATCAACAGCATTCGGAACCTAGGCATTGACATCACTACCTGGGACCCAATATTAGTTCATCTATTATCAAAGAAGCTGGATGAAGAAACGCGTACTGACTTCATGGAGTCGCGTGAGTCGCCTCGAGATCTAACATCATACAAAGAGTTCCTGCATTTCCTTGAAAATAAATTTATGGCTCGAGAGCCTGTAGGCAAGAAGGAGAAGCCTGCAACTTCAGATTCGTCCAAGCCGAACTCAAGTCATCCCAGGTCTCAAAATCATAACAACTTCTCTAAGAACACATCGTTTTACAAGAAATATCAATCAAACGCAACAAATAATAAAAAGTTTTGTCCAGTATGTAAGGCGCCTCATGATTTGTTTCTATGCAAACGTTTCCTTGCGCAATCATCGGATGCGAAATTGAGGACAATTTCTCAACATAATATTTGTCGTAATTGTCTATACAAACATTATGACAAAAAATGCATTTCTACAAGAAGGTGCAAAGAATGCAACGGTGATCATAATTCAATAATGCATGACGCATTTTCAACGATGGAACAAACTCAAACTCAGCATTCTCAAACGTCATCGGACTCAGCTTCAACATCTCGTAATAGTCACAATGTTAATTACGTTGCCAGTGAAAATGAAGAAGTCCTTTTGACTACTGTAGCATTGAATATCAGAGCTTCAGATGGTAGCATTGTGAAATTCAGAGCTCTTCTAGATCAAGGGTCACAAATATCCCTTATATCAGAAAACGCCGCCCAATTATTAGGGTTAAAGAGGCAATATTATCAAGCAGCCATATCAGGAATTGGTTCGGCTCAAAAACAAAGCAAAGGCTTAGTGTCACTTGAATGTATATCAATTTACAACGACTATCATTTTACAACGGAGGCTCTAGTCGTATCACGAGTTATAAATAACTTGCCTAATGCATCGTTTAGAAAACAAACTTGGCCCCATTTATCACACACCAGACTGGCAGACCCTGAATATAACATTTCAAAACCAATTGACTTGCTTTTGGATGCCAGTGTCTACTCAGACATTATCATGAGTGGTCTTATCAAAGGGCCAGTCCAAGCTCCTGTCGCTCAACAAACAAAACTTGGGTGGATATTATCAGGCAACGTGAAGACGTTTGCATGTCATGTTGTCGTCAACAATATAGACAGCATCTCCAAGTTCTGGGAGGTCGAAGATATACACGAGCACACAGCATCATTATCATCTGCAGATCAATATTGCGAGGAGTTTTATCAATCAACCACTAAGAGATTGGAGTCTGGCCAGTACGAAGTAGCATTACCTATGAAACCTAACTTCGAACAAGAGATGGGTGCATCAAAATCAAAGGCTGTCGCTCAGTTCATTTAACAAGAAAAGAAGATGAGCAAAGATCCAGCACTATCAGAAGGTTATCGCAAATTCATGCGAGAGTATGAAGAGCTAGGTCACATGCGTAAGGTCGAGCATCAAGATCACACAGCATGCTATTTACCGCATCACGGCGTGCTGAAATTAGACTCTACAACTACAGCTCTCCGTGTTGTATTCAATGCTTCGTCTAAGATGTCATCTGGACGCAGTTTGAACGACTTGATGTATAATGGACCGAACCTTCAACAAGACCTTCAAAATCTCATCCTGAGGTGGCGACAATATAAGTACGTAGCCACTGCGGATGTGGAAAAAATGTTTCGAGCAATCTTAATCAGACCTCAAGATCAGCATCTTCAATCTATATTGTGGAGAAGTCATCCTCGTGAATTACTCCAAGAATATAATCTTACCACTGTTACATATGGTACAAGAGCGGCTCCGTTCCTGGCGATGAGAACGTTGAAGCAAATTGGCATCGATCATGCTAAACAATATCCATTAGCAGCATCTGCCTTGGAGTCATCTTTCTACATGGATGATTATATGGGGGGAAGCAATACCATCGAGCACGCCAGACAATTACAACACGAATTAATATCTGTGTTAAAAGAAGCTGGAATGAACCTGAGGAAATGGTCTAGCAATGAACATCAGCTTATTGAAAATCTACAGCCAGAACAAATAAATGCTCCATTCGAGTTCAAGGACACTGAATCTCGAAAAACATTAGGCCTGCGATGGATTCCTTCCAGTGACATGTTTACCTTCGACACAAGAATCGAACCTCAAGACAGCGATAAACCATACACAAAACGGCAGCTATTGTCAGATATTTCAAAAATATTTTACCCCCTTGGCTGGTTATCACCGCTCACAATCAAGGCAAAAATATTATTCCAGAGCACTTGGACTGCGCATCTAGCATGGGATGAAGAATTACCGGCCAACATATCATTAGAATGGAAAAAGTTGCGAAACGACCTAAGAAATATCAACATTTATCAAATACCTAGATATCTAGGTCAAACAGAAAATAACATTCAAGTACATGCATTCTGTGACGCCTCGGAAAAGGCTTATGCATGCGTAATTTACATAGTAACAAACAATCATAAGGGCGAGCGCACATCGAAGCTAGTGACTGCCAAAACAAAAGTGGCACCAATTAATAAATCGGTCACACTACCTAGGCTAGAGCTACTAGGTGCATTATTACTAGCACAACTGATGAAGAAATTTCTCCAGACACTATCTTCGGAGCAAGTAGAAATCTTCGCCTGGACTGACTCGATGGTAGTACTTGGCTGGCTAAACGGGGACATATCAAAATGGAAGCAATTTGTGGCCAACCGTGTACAAGCAATTACGGAGATCATTCCAGCATCAAATTGGCGTCACGTCAGGTCTTCTGACAATGCAGCAGACTGTGCTACGCGAGGGTTGAGCAATGAAAATTTATCAGGAGATCGCTTGTGGTGGCAAGGGCCAGAATGGCTTCTCAATTTTAACTCATATCATATCACCACAACCGAATATCAAACTCCAACAGAAGAAATGAAAAAACCCATTGTACACACAGCCTTATGCCAAACGAGTTGGACTTTGCTAATTGAATTATTAAATAAATTCAACTCATTAACAAAGATTGTGCGAATAGTGGCATGGGTGTCGCGTTACATCGCTAGTCTGCGCAATAAAAAATCACGTGCAGCGACAAGTGCACTGACCGGTGTCGAAATACAAAGCGCACTATATCTTATTATCAAACATGCACAAAGCATAGATTTTAAAGAAGATATTTATCATCTAAAGAAAAAGGGTTTCGTCCGCAGCAACAGCAAACTGTCCTGTTTACGACCATTCTTAGACGATCACGGGATACTAAGAGTCGGTGGACGCCTGGAGCAAGCAAATATCACATACGCGGCGAAACATCCCATCATTATATCACCTGGAAGTCGCTTGGCAGAGTTAATCATTCAGCAGGCTCATATCACTACGCTTCACGGCGGGCCGCGACTTACCTTATCATTCATCCGGGAGAAATATTGGTTGATCAGTGGCATCAGCAGCGTCAAAAAACAACTCAGATTGTGCGTAAAGTGTCGCAGATATAACCAAGAATCATATCAACAACTCATGGCTGACCTCCCGAAGCCTAGAATTACACCATCTCGACCCTTCACTAATGTCGGAATAGATTTCACAGGACATGTGGAAATAAAATCCAACAAGGGACGAGGCATCAAGACTACCAAAGGATACATTGCAGTATTCGTCTGCCTAGCAACCAAGGCCGTGCATATGGAATTGGTATCCGATCTCAGCACAGCATCCTTTCTAGCAGCTTTAAGAAGGATGTGTTCCAGGCGTGGAGTACCCAAGAATATCTATAGTGATAACGGTACGAATTTTGTGGGCGCTTCACGACTTTTGAATCAAGAGTACAGAGAGATCATGGCTTCAATCAACCCATGTGCTATCAATGACGTTCACAACATGGAAATACATTGGCACTTCAATGCTCCTGTCTGGCCAAACGCAGGAGGGTTATGGGAAGCAGCGGTGAAGAGCTTGAAATATCATTTAAAGCGCGTGCTAGGTAATCAAAAATTAACCTATGAGGAGTTCACCACGTTGCTGTGTCAAATAGAAGCCTGCCTCAATTCGAGGCCTCTCTGCGCACTCACTGAAAATCCAGACGATACCTACCTCACTCCTGGGCATTTTCTTGTTGGCGGATCCTTGTTATCACGACCACAGACAGACCCTGAACATATGTGCCTGACTATACGTTGGCAATTGATTCAGGCAATTAACAAACAGTTCTGGAAAAAGTGGTCCACGGAGTATCTTCAACAGCTTCAGTCAAGAACAAAGTGGCGTACTATTAAAGAAAACCTAAAATTAGATGATGTGGTTCTTATCAAAGAAGACAATATGCCGCCTGGCAAGTGGGCGATGGCGCGAGTTCAAACTCTGCATCCCGGTCAAGATGGCTGTGTAAGAGTTGTAACATTGAAAACTGCCAATAATATTATCAAGCGTCCGGTCAACAAACTTATTCCATTGCCCGTTCAAGAAAATAATATCATGGGGGAATCTACTTCGAATAGCTCCCATCAAGGAACATCCCACAGGCGTCGCGATCGGTCGAAATTTAACATGAAAACATTATTCACATTAGCACTTCTTATGTTAATGACGATAATATCGCCTAGCATGCAGCAATCATCAATATCATACAATATCACGCTACTAGACGGTCAAAGGAATATGCTTTTCGACAAGGTATCAGAACTACAACACATCAAGGACGAATGGAAGTTAATAGTCTACTACAACATGTCTACATATTGGTCTGGATTCACTAACTTAGAAACATATGTTCGACATTTAAATCAATTATGTCAGCGAACGTGCCTACCGCAATCAAGAATGCCGTACGGAGCTATCATATTACAACTGCAACACGAGCTGAGCGAACTTCAACATTATAATTCTTTACTGCGGAACCCTAATAAAAGATACAAGAGAGGACTAGTTAACGGAGTTGGCAACCTGGCTAGTTACTTGTTTGGGGTGTTGGACGACAAGTTTGCAGAGCAATATAAACAAGATATTGAGCAAATATCACGTAATGAAAATCATTTACAGAGCCTTATCAAAAATCAAACTCTTATTATTGAATCGGAGTACAGCGTTATTCGAAGAAATGAGGCTATAATGAATCAACAATTTACGTCCATGAATAAACAGATGAAAGCCTTATTGCAAGAAGTAAACAACGTGCAATCGGACACAACGCAAGGCCTTTATTTAACGTCGTCAGCACTATCAGCATATGGTGTTTTATCAAACTTACGACGTGTACAACAAGGTCTCATCGATGTGATCACCGATATCTATCATGGGCGCATTGATACTCACCTGTTCCCGCCTGAAGAATTAGAGGGTCAAATAAACATAATAACACGCGAGGCACAGGATGATCTTAATGTGCCATTAGACAAATCAAGTATCAGAAGTCTTTATAAATTACTGCGAGTGTTTGCTCGAGTATATAATGACTACCTTATTATGGAAATCAAGATTCCTCTGGTCACTATAGAAAAATATGAGCTGGATAAAATCATACCGCTACAAAGGGCAGAATCAGGAAAAAACTATCAAGTTACATCAACTTATCCATATTTGGCATTTAATTTGAGAAAGGACTTGGTTTTATTCTTCACAGAAAACGACCTACAACATTGTCTTCATGCAAATCCAGAGAAAATATTATGTTCCATTGATAAACCTATCTATGAAATTCGAGAAAAACAATCCATTTGTGATATTACAATTAATGATATAATCACATCACCCTGTATTCACAAACAGTCAAAGTGCGAAAATAAGTGGATCAAGTTACGGCGACCGAACGACTGGCTGTATCAATGTTGTCAGCAATGCACTGTCCGCATTTTTGGCATACGGACTACGGAAGTGAAGACTTTATCAGGAAATGGCATAATCACGTTATGTCCAGGATGTACGCTCAAAGGAGATTCTTTCACGATTTACTCTCACAAGAATTTCATCAATCACGTGGACCACTATGCAGAGGAGATGGAACTTCCACAGATGTCTGTTGTAAACGACATAGTCAACACCAGCATCCCTTCGGTTGACACTTTTATACCAGAGGATCATCACACTATGTGGAGCCAGTTGAGATCTGAAATAGACGATCTTAAGCAGCAGTCGACACAAACACTGAGTGTCCACGACGTGCATCAGTACAGCGTGCTATACTCGCTGGTGGCCGGAGCGATCCTGACGGGCTTTATCTTAATTATCATATGGATCCGACGAAGGCGGAGACAGCAGACGGCATTGGAGTCAAGTTTGGAATTAGCAGAAGTACAGACTATTCCCAAGCCGCAGCCTACCTCGCGAAGGATCACCGAGAGCACATCAACCCCTAACTTGCACTCAATCAAGTTTGATATTCCTTTATGTGAAAGTTAGAGGGATAGTTTTTTGTAATTAGTATTTAAGTTGAGATTTTTAAGTTGGCATTTGTTTTAATTTTGTTATTAATTTGATGTATTTTTCTTTCTTTGCGCCCTCGGCAGCATGTACAGACAACTGTACAGGTTTATTTTTATTTTATATACATAATCATTGTCGCGGCGCGCGTCAGCACTTTTATACGGTATTTAAACTGTAACTTTAGCATTATGTATCACTGCATTTTATCACTTGTATCAATAAGGTATCAATTAAACACTCGTCACAGAAGATTGTGTTGTTTATCATTTAATACGCGATCTTACTGTCCATATCAACGAGAAGCAGTCATCTATCATTTATCATCCAAGTGTAGGCGTTAACAAAACCCCTACAGCCAGTGTCTCGAGCTCGTAAGAGTGCAGATGTTTCTCCTCTGGTGTTGTTTGGCGACTAAAATATGCTACTGGTTTTAAAACACGCGACTCTTTTTGCCACTGCATTAATATGCCTCCTACGCCCAAAGAACTGGCGTCGGTATGCAATTCGGTCTCTAATTTTGGGTCGTAAAGGGCCAAAACGGGGCGACTAACAAGACTTTCCTTCAAAAGGGAAAACGCCTGGTCCTCGATTTCAGACCACTGCCATTTTGCCTCTTTCTTTAATAGGGAAGTCAACGGTCGAGCAATTTCCCCATAACCCTTTATGAACCTTCGAAAATAACCAGTTAAGCCGAGAAATTGGCGAACTTCGTGAATATTGCGAGGTGTGGGAAATCCCTTGACCGCTGTTACTTTAGCCTCTCCGGGTTGAATGCCACGTGAGGAAATATCGTATCCCAGGTAGCTGACGGTGATATCGAAAAAACGGCACTTAGAAAGCTTCAAAGTTAATCCGTACTCTCTAAAAATTTTAAGCACCTCCTCTAGTCGCCTAAACATCTCTTCCACATCTTTTGATGGTATCAGCACGTCATCCAAATAGGCCAACGCATATTCAAATCGCCTATTTCCGAGAATTTTGTTAATCATCCTCTGGAAGACGGCCGGAGCGTTAGCAAGTCCGAAGGGCATTCTTAAAAACTCATAATGCCCATCAGGCGTGACAAAGGCGGTGAGATGTTGGCTACTTGGAGCCATTGGGATCTGATAATAGCCAGATGCGAGATCGAGGGTGGTAAAGAAAGTATTGCCGCTGAGATTGGTTAATTGATCATCAATGAGAGGAAGAGGAAACCGGTCCTTGATTGTTTTATTATTTAAGGCCCTAAAATCGACACATAATCTCTGCTCACCGGTTTTCTTTTTTACCATTAAAATTGGACTAGCATAATCAGATGTAGACTCTCGGATGATATTGTTTTGCAATAGTTCATCAACGGTCTCTCTGACCTTTTCACGTTCGGAATGAGACAGGCGGTAGGGTCGGTAGACAATCGGTTTATTATCCACGAGATCAATTTTCATTTCCACGTCAACCGCACAGCCTATCTCACTCAAGTTGGTAGCGAAGCAATCCCTATATTCCTGAAGCAACGAATAAAGCGCGTTTGCTTGGCTATTGTCAAGCCCTGGTCCAATCTTAATGTCGGTTTTATCGAGGGGTTCTAACGTAGAGAAATCCTCTGCAATCCTATTGATCTGGTAAGTGTCTCGTTCAACAAAGGGAATCGCCCTAGCTATCAAGGCGTTCTTTTCAAAGGTTATAGAGCTATCGGACAAATTTGATATAATGACCTCACCCTTGCCGCAAGAAATATGGTAAGCGCCCTGAAACAAACGGTATTCTTTCCGCGGTTCTACTGCGCTATAGCCCTCAATAAAAATATCTCCGGTAAAATCATGATCAACGTGTACAGGGACAACATCGGTACCCGAAATATCAGTGGTATCGGTAACGTAAAGTTTTAGTGCACCTCCGTTGTTATCAAAAGGATTCTTAATAGGACTTCGGTAGAACGTCAGACTGTCACTATCTTTTAAGACTGTAACGAATGACTGCTCTGTGAAGTTTTGTCCAATAATCGTAGACGTATGCATGTGCGCGTCATCAACCACTAATACTTCAATAGTCGACTCAATGTCATCAACCCTCACAGAAGCGAATGCTTTATACAAAGGTACTACAGAAGACTGACCAAATCCTCTTACGATTGGAACATTGTCATAGTTTTGCGCGAGTTTCAACTGCCCTGCATCTGTTTTACGCAATAGAGTACATTCACTCCCGAAATCTATATACGCTTCGAGAGAATGGTCATTGATTGTGATGGTTTTAAAAAATTTACTATTAGCGTCGTTAGTCGTGTCAATTTTTAAAGTTTTCTTCTCAGAACTCTCTACGTTATTGTTTGAATTCAGATTTGTGGATGCTAACGGGTCTAACTTGCATTGGTCGTTGTTATGTCCTATCCGATTACAACGTTTGCATTTTATTATCGGCTTAGTGCATTTAAAATAGGGATGGCCTTTAGCGCGACAATTGTAGCAGATTACAGAACTTGAATTGTTGGCACCCGTATTGGAGTTGCCAGAGTTGCTAGGCTTTTGAAATGTGCGTTCACGTGGTCTATTATTAGTAATCGTAACCGGTTGTGGTTTTTGGGAAGAAAGGTAATTGAGCAAATCTTCTGGTTCCGTACTATTTAGAGCCTGTGCCCCATTCCTAACTGATCGGTCGCTAATGCCGTACACAATGCAGTCAACAGCCTTTTTACCAGTAAGTTCACACCTACTTAACAAAGCCAACTTGTCATAGAAATATTCTCGCAGGCTCTCGTCATTACGTGATGTGCGAGTCAACATTTCTTCTAAAAGACGTCCGAAATTTTCCTCACTGGGGAATGCCTTACGTAATTTCAGTTGCCACTCGTCCCAAGTGTATCTGACCGTCTGCAAAGACTCAAACCATTTCTTTGCCAGACCAATTAATTTTTGTAAAGAGTAGTGAATTGTTTGTTTGTCCTCCCAACCGTATATAGTGGCACATTCGTTTACTTTTCGCAGCCAGCAATCGATAGTTTGAGTCCGGTTAGATGGGTCGAACTCAGGAATAACATTGTTAAAATTATTGTTACTACCAAAATAATTCTTACTTGACTCTCCTTTCCATTTCGACAGAAGTTTCAGCACGTCTCTAGTGGATAGCCTGCTTGAAACCTTACGCGTCTTTCGCGGCGTCGGCTCAACAGTGGATGAAGACGTGGAAGACGAGCTCCTTCGCCTTCTTCGTTTCTTTGCCTTCTTTGACCGCCGTCGCTTTGGAGGCGTATCTGGCGGCGTATCGGCTTCGTGATCAGACGGCATCGCCAATAAATTCTGAAACGTTTCGACATTATCTGAGACGTAATCCGTTTATCATATAGCTACCATATATACAGCAATAAACTAGCAGTGAAAGTTAAATTAACTTATATACTCTAAAATAGAACAATAGTAATCAGGAGAATACTTGAGTTCGTACTACTTCAAAAACATAACAATAGTAATCAGGAGAATACTTGAGTTCGTACTACTTCAAAAACATACTTGGTTTATCTTTTGGTGATAATATGTTTACTTATTATCTACCGGATTTAAGAGTTATCTGATCTGCCACTTTTCACATTTACAGGCATAAATACAAGTAGAGAATTCAACTAGCATACATAGCTCGCTAATAACCGACAACGATGATCATAATCAGCATATATATGTATATAGCATAACCAGCGAGAAGCATACTTGCTAGTAAAATCTTATTATTATTTTTCCATTTATTTATTTACTTATGCATACACCGGTGAACAAAACTTAGTTCACCCACTAATATAATCCGATGAACATACGTAGTTCACACCTAACATAATCCGATGAACATACATAGTTCACCCCCCTAACATAATCCGATGAACATACATAGTTCACCCCCTAACATAATCCGATGAACATACATAGTTCACCCCCTAACATAATCCGATGAACATACATAGTTCACCCCCTAACATAATCCGATGAACATACATAGTTCACCCCCTAACATAATCCGATGAACATACATAGTTCACCCCCTAACAATCCGATGAACATACATAGTTCACCCATATTATTTCGTTTTATAATATGTATTTAAATACTTAAAAATCTGGTTTAAAATTAATAAGATAATTTATTATCAGTGTGAGATATAAAAATCAGCATTACGATTTATTAACCGAGTAAATATGTGGGTAGGATGGTAAATTATTTACAAGAAAAATAAAAATATCATTCCTAATATTTCACGTTATACTTAGATAATTGTGTGATCGTAATGTATTATGTATCGTGGATGTGAGCAGTTAAACAAAGAAAACACAATCAGAATTGCGTGGTCAAACAAGTATTTTATGTCTGTAAAATAAACGTTATCGGAGCGTAGCCTCGGCCATATTACGCATAAAGCAAGAAATAGGTTAAATCGAGATTATTTGTCCGCTGACAGTATTAAATATTAATTATTAATAGTATCGGTATATAATTAACTTATGGTGGGCGGTGAAACAACATCCCAACAGACAAAATCTCTCGATAACGATATAATATTAATATTTGTTCAAACATACCTTTTTATCTGGTCCGTGTCACTTCTGAAGTGAAATAAAACAGCAACTCACTTCAATTTGTCTTTCAATATATAATAAATCACTTGATACATATATAATCACTTATAACTTAACAGCAAATATGAGTACTTCTTCTCCACCTCAACTGTTCGTTTCGGCGTGTTAAAATCAACTGTCCTCTCCCAGAGCCGGGCAGTAATCGCCCGCCCCACCGCTACGTGACGCAAGTGGTGGGAGTGTGGCGGCAGGATGTCGATAACCGAATCAATAAACGTACCAATAAATGTTATTTTATTTTCAAAACGTATTTAAAATCAGATCAGTACTAAATATTATTATTTCAATTAAAATTACAGAAATATATTTAAAAATCATGACATAAGGTTTAAAGCAGGGTGAAGACACTGACTC
Organism: Charanyca ferruginea; assembly: GCA_947361185.1. Classification (NCBI taxonomy): domain Eukaryota; kingdom Metazoa; phylum Arthropoda; class Insecta; order Lepidoptera; family Noctuidae; genus Charanyca; species Charanyca ferruginea. Next base: position 9,527,315 of record OX376082.1, on the reverse strand, counting down.
CTGTAACACAGGTACCACCTAGCTCTGAGGAGTCAGGGCTTCAAACTTAAATGTAATATTTATACTTTTATGTCAATAGAACTTTTATTCTTATTATTTTAATTATATAGAGAATAATGCTGTATGGGGGAAAAGAAGTTCTGAACAAATACAATCTTATACCATGGCATGTCATGAGAGACTTAGGTGTATTGACTTCCCCGAAGAGTTCAGAAACTGTTGCGATAAAATTTGTAAACGGCATTGTCATCACAACACTATAGACAATATGTATAATAGTCTTGTGCGAGCTTTATCGGAATCAGCTGTGGTGGGTCGAGGGAGCAGCAGATATAGGAAAAAGAAGGTTGTGGCAGGCTGGAACAAGCATGTTAGTGATGCGTACAGGGACGCTAGGCTAAAGTTCAGTGTGTGGCTGGAATGTGGTAAACCGTCTGCAGGTCCTGTGTTTTCTGATATGTGTGACGCCAGAAGGATATTTAAATCTCGTCTGAAGTGGTGTCAAACACACCAGGAGCAGATAAAACTGGATATTTTGGCCTCACATCATTCAAACAAAGATTATCGCTCGTTTTGGCGGCACACGAACAGGATGAGTAGTAGGCCGGGTCTCCCTGTATCGGTTGGCGGAGTAAACGATCCTGTAGACATTGCTAATCTCTTTAAGGAACAGTTTAAGATAAAATCACCACTGGGCCCCAACTTGTCGGTGCCTGATGCTCCAGAGCATAATGATCTCCAAACTAGATTTACAGCCAAGGAGATCAAGGGTGTCATCACTAATATGTCTGGAGGAAAGTCTCCAGGTCATGATGGTCTGAGTATCGAGCACCTCAAGTATGCGGGTCCTCATCTACCTAGAGTGTTAGCAATGTTCTTTAATTTGTGTGTGTGTCATGAATATTTACCCAGTCAGATGACTAGAACGATTGTAGTGCCTATATTTAAAAATAAAACAGGCGATATTGCGGATATAAAAAACTATAGGCCTATTTCCCTGGCTACGGTGATAGCGAAAGTGCTTGATAGCCTACTTAATAGACAACTTAATAGTCATGTTAAACTGCACGACAACCAGTTCGGATTCCGAGCTGGGCTGTCCACTGAGAGTGCCATCCTGTGTCTAAAGTGGGCTGTCAGGTACTACACGGACCGGAAAACTCCTATATACGCGTGCTTTCTCGATTTATCCAGAGCATTTGATCTGGTCTCTTACAGTATTCTTTGGAGTAAGCTTGAGAAAGCTGGAGTTCCTTCAGAACTAATAAGCACTTTGAAGTGCTGGTATAGAGGTCAGATCAATCAGGTTCGATGGGCCGGGACTCTGTCGGAGCCGTATGGATTGGAGTGCGGTGTAAGGCAGGGCGGGCTGACCTCACCCACGCTCTTCAATCTATACATCAATGAGCTGATTGAGACACTCAGCAGAGAGCGAGCCGGCTGTTACATTGATGGGGTGTGTGTAAATAATATTAGTTACGCCGACGATATGGCTCTGCTGAGTGCCTCGGTTTGTGGCCTTAGGAGGTTGGTGGCCATATGTGAAGGCTATGTTAAGCTTCATGGTTTGGCCTACAATGCTTGTAAGAGTGAGGTCATGGTCTTTGGTGCCGGCGGCGGATGGTGTCCAGAAACTATACCACCAGTCCATTTGAATGGAACGCCGCTCACACGTGTATTCAAGTTTAAATACCTTGGACATGTCTTGTCCGCCGGCATGAAAGACGATGACGATATTGAACGAGAGCGAAGGGCGCTGTCGGTTAGAGCAAATATGATAGCTCGTAGATTTGCACGTTGCTCACCGGATGTGAAAACAACTTTATTTCGTGCATACTGCACTTCATTTTACACGTGCAGTCTGTGGGCTAATTATACGCAGAAATCGTACGGCGTCCTTCGAGTTCAATTTAATAATGCGTTTAGGATGTTGATGGGGTTGCCCCGCTTCTGTAGTGCGTCAGGGATGTTTGCTGAAGCTCGAGTCGATTGTTTTTATGCAACGATGAGAAAACGATGCGCTTCCCTGGTGCGACGGGTGCGGGCCAGCCCCAACATTATTCTGCGCTGTGTAACGAGTAGGCTAGATTGTTTGTATGTGAGTCGCTGCTGCAAGCTTTCAACCTCGGTGTTACGCGTGTGACAGTGATTCGCATAATATTCATGGTAGGTTAGAATAAGATTAGAATAAGAATACTAACATAGGGGGTAAGGAGGATTGTTACTAACACAGTTGAGTCTTTGTTACTTTTTAAATAAAGGTATTATTATTATTATTATTATTCACATTTATTCATTTTAGACGCATATTATATTACATTTATAAATATTAGTAAAAAAAAAACATTTAAAAATATAAAAAATAGTAGCCCACCGGTGTCGGGAACAGGGTCCAAGCTACCAGTGGTCAGGGCTCCTGAGAGAGGAATCTCCTAACAATACGCGCTGTGTCCAGGAGTACCGCTTTCTGAATCAAGCCCTTGATCCAGCTGCCCAACGAGAGCCTCCTCAGATGTTGGTCGAGGCTCTTGGAAATTAATCTCAAGATCAAGATCAAGATGGATTGGCGATTTCATACTTTACTATAGTACAAAATAAAGTCACTTCTCGCCTTCTTTCTCTCTGTACGCTTAGATATTTTAAACTTCGCGACAGAAGTGCGATTGTCATAAAAATATAGAGTGATTCAAGAAGAAGGTTTATACGTATACTTTGATAAGGTTTCGTATAATGTTCAAGTGTCAAAAAAAATCAAGCCGACTGAGAGCTTTGCACCAGTACGAAGCTGGGACGTGTTGCTAGTCTAAGTCGCCAAGTCCAGCCTTTTTTGTTCCGTTGTGGAAAATCCCCATAGATGTCCTCCGCCCTGGGACGGGCGGAGGGGTCTGCCAGACTCTTACTGACTAATAACCATTCCGGTGTTCCGTCTCACATCTACATAGTGTGTCGCGGGAACTGGAGATACTTCCGCAACCCCCGACGCAAAGTCCAGCCTAGGTTATCCTTTCGCCGTTTCCTTCAATAATGTCAGTAATGTCCAAAATAAACAGAAAATTCAAATTATTCATTGTAACATTCACATTAGTACTTGCTCGGTATCGAAACCGCAGTCTGATGCATGAGAGGAGGGCCTTAACAACTAGGCCATCACTACATGTCAGAATGTATCCTTCAATTATTCATTTATAGCGATACTGTAGCACCAACTTGCCGTCTTGCCAATATTTTACCAGGGACTAGCTATTCTATAACAGTTCGTGTTCAAGGGAAGAAGAATGATCAATATTATAAAGATATACGGCTAACAGATAAAAATATGCAAGATAAAATCTAAAGATCGATAGAACCCCATAAAGAAGCCAGGAACCCATATAAATTGAAGGGCTTTTCTTGGGGCGTACCTATCAATTCCTTGCTCCCTTAGAGATTTCCTATCGTTTTATTTATTCGAGGGACTTCATATCCATGTTTCTGTAAGCACAGTATTTTTGACACGATTTATTTAAGGGGAATCTTTTTATGGTTAGCAGATTTTAGATATTAATGTTTATGTGAGGCAGAACTAAATATATAGGTAAGTATAATATAATATAAATAACTGAAAATTTATTTAGTTATTTAAGTTTTGTATTATATAGCTTTCGCCCACGTTTTGTGTGCGGACCCACCATACCACTTAGAAAAATAGTTTGGGTTAGGTTAGGTTAGAACTGTGACCATTAAAGCGCGAAGGCGGGCAAGCGTAGCGAGCGATGCCTCGGTAGCGGCCGCCGAGCGCCAGACCCCCTCTATTGTTGGTGAATAATTTGGGTTAGGATAGGTGTGGTTTAGGTTTAGGTCAGGTGATAAGGCCAGTGGTATGTTGGGTCCGCAATGGTAAATTTTCTTACAGATATTCCTATGTTTTTTAAGTAAAAATTTCTATGGCACTTATACTTCCTATTAGTTAAAGAATTTACAGAATCGGACTAGTAGTTCTGGAGTTTAGCTCGAACGAACACAAAGTCAGCCCGTCGGTCGGGGGACTTTATTTTTTACATTTTGTAGTGATACTAATAAGTGGTGTGATAGCGTAAAGCTTTGACCAACACCTAGAGAGACTAGCGCTCAACCACTAAGTCAAAGGTCAGATGCAGAAGGTGGTCATCTTGGACACGGCACGTATTATGAGGAGGTTCCTCACTCCGTACCCCCAACTACCGTCAGCCTGGAACTTACTACCTCGCTACAGGCTTATCACTATTTTTATACATACCTAGGTATTTATTTCTATTCAATTAGCCATATTGTCGTAATAATGTGATGATTTATGTTCTGCGTTTGTGCCACATTTACGTACTATTTTTATTAGATTTTTGTTTAAAATCAACGTTAATTGTGAATGTTGAATATACTTAATTCACTGATATTTTCTAAATCATTTATCACTATATGCCAAAATGACTTGAAACCGTTGATGTATAAGTACTACCTACTTGGAAGTAGAAGTTGCACACATCTACACTTTTGAATTGTCAAGATGTTGGTTAGTTAGTCAGAAAGTTGAAGGTAGTTTACTCGTTCCAAAACGTATGGAGATGAACGAACAAGAGTCTCCACAGACACTCTTTAATATATTTGATATTGTTTTGAGCAAGCGTGGTGATTAATGGTCGCATCACCTTCTCTGTTTGAGAAGAGGCCTTGGCATCTGGCTGGTATTATTGTGCCATAATAGAGCAACTACCTCTTAAAACAATTAAAGCCTTACTACTTCTCACACTTACACTAACCCTTTCTAGCTCGGCTGTTAATCCAATTTCCTCTCACCTCTGAGAGGATCTAACTATTACCATACGTCTTTGTTTAAGTCTTAGGAGATAAGTGTCATAATTCAATGAACTGTGTTTCAGTCCAGTGGGTACAAACTCCTTTGATTCTGTTAGAACTAGTAATAAGTTTTGTATGGCTTGTTTATTAGTTTCGGCACAGTTGTCGGTTACTTTTATATCTTTATGGTCGTTATAGCAATGATGTCTGTTAAAAATAAGGGTCTGAATTCGATAATAGGTTGACTAAATTGTGTTAAAATACAGGTGTACCTACGAAATGAAAATAATTCATAGATAAAAGAAAATATTGGCCATCATTAATATTAGAATGAAAGTCATTAGCGATCTTTATACAAATACTAGCTTTTGCCCGCGACTTCGTCCGTGTTAATGTCGGTTATCGCGGATGCAGACAAAGTATTGGATTAAAAAGTAGCCTATGTCTTTCCCCAGGGTTAAAGCTATATTCATACCAAATTTCATCAAAATCGGTTCAGCCGTTTCATCGTGAAAGCGTAACAGACAGAGTTACTTTCACATTTATAATATTAGTATGGATACAATAGGTCCAGCTGACTTTCCTACGGGTCTCACCACCAATTTCTAAAACCCGGGTCGCTACTAAGAAATTCCTAATGGAAAATATGACCTACCTATATGTCTTTGCTCGACTTGGTAATAGAGCCTAGGATCCCAAACTCAGCGCTTGTGATGACGAGACCAACAGGGCAGTCATCTACTTACTATTTCTGTTTAGTATTGACATTGGCCGCGAATAGCATCACCCCATTATTTTCTTACCCGTGGCTATCGAAGAAGGCGACGGAGGGATATTGACCAGAGGATTGGCAGCAGCGTCCTTCTGAGTACCATAAGGCGACACGCTGCAGAATGAAAGGAGCCTAACACCTACCGCGATCACCAACATGCATCTATTCTGCCAAGCGTGGCAATTGGGTACTTGACACCACCAATCAATTGACATACTTTTTATGAGCTGTCAAAACGAGATTCCTCCATAGATTTTGTATGACAATAGCGGCCTGTGACGTCACTTATTTACCAACTCAATTGACTTACTATTAATTGATTTCAAAGCAACTTAAAATCGAATTTTACAGTAAATTGAAAATTAATCAGGTTTTCGGGGCTAAAATAAAGTGTATTTTAAGATAAGTTGTATTTTGGAATTATTGGTTAATGGTGTCAACAACCCAATTACGGCTGAACCCCCCCTCCCTATTTGGGGAGACTTAAGTCCAGCAGTGACTAAAGGTTGATATGATGATGATGATTGGTAGAAACAAATGTAGGTGCAAGTAGACGATGTGGTGGTAGTTGTAATTCTATTATTTGTTAATTATAATACGTTTGTTAGTCTACCAAAGACCTGAAAACTTAAACTGTGCGTGTATTTGCTATGTCACTCGAAACAGCTGGTAACGCTATTAGTCTTCGGCGGGCCGTAGTTGTTATACTTACGTAATTACTTACTGTAATAATTATTGTTGACTAACTGTGCGGGATAGTTTGTTGGAGTGGCAGTCGTAGGGTACCTATTCAATGTTTGAGTTTTGACATAACGCTTGACATGGTTTGGGTAGTCAAAACCCAGAAACTCTGACTACCAGTCTTATAAAGGGTATCGTGTTACCCAGTAACTGGGTTGTGGAGGTCCGATAGACAGTCGCTCCATGTAACACACTGCATCCGATTAGACTGGAAGCCGACCCAAACATAGGTGGCTACAAGCTAGGCAGATAATAGTTCAAAGTATTATTAAGTACTGTTTTATTTGGTTATTTTTTTCTTTTAAAAACCTTTCTCTGTTCACTGTATTTTTTGCGTCAGATAGTTTCATTGTGTGACGTCATCCTCGCTTGTCTAAGAAACCAATTTTTCAGAGTGTTGAGATACGCAAGCTGTAATATGTAAACCCGCTTTCAGTGAAACCACAGCCTCAATAAGGGATCATGAGAAGTTAGCACACTGCCAGCGAGACAATTTATTACGCGGTCGACTCTATCTCACCGACTTTTACACGACAACGCATGTTTTAATTGTTAACAACTAATGATTTTGAAAGTCTTTGGGTTGTTCGCTGTTCATTTGTGGATTTTTGTTTGGAGAAGTTGGTGATAGCAGTTGTTTTTGCATTCATCTGCCTAGCGGGTTGATGGTAAACACTGATAATTATGTATCATGCGTGCGTGTGTGTTGATGTGTATGTATGTGTGTGTGTGTATGTGTGTGTGTATGTGTGTGTTGTGTTTCTTCTTGTCTAATGTCTTGTTTGGGCCATCCGCTGACGCAGTCTTTAGGTCCTCATGTGAACAGACAGGGCATGCGGTGCAAGATAGTTTTTGCATTGATACTGAGGATTTAAGGAGCAGAAAGGTAACGCTGTTACTTCGTTATGCTTGTTTGCTGTTCAATATCCTACTAATATTATAGCATGGATTTGCTGACATCGTCTTAAGTGAAAGTTTATGAGGATTGATGGGTGTTTGTTACTCTTTCACGTTTAAAGGGCTGAACTACGAAGTAAGTAGGTACTTACTCCGTGAAAATATTAGAATGAATATGTCCTTTATTTTATTTTATGCCGGTAACCTAAAGATGATGTGGACGACAACATCTTCCTTAGGTTACCGGCATTAAAAGTTACGCTTTGTTTTCACATACCATTGAATTGACGACAATTCAATGGTACTCTATTAGCACTCAAGTTAAAAATAAATGAAAATTCGATAAAGTACTAGATCGAAATATACCGACTCTACACTTACTCTTACTAACATTTCAACACACACGCCATTACCTAACGAACTACGTTACCAACGGGAAAAAATCTACTCATATACTGCACTAGCGATACACCTCAATGTTTAGTGTTGCTAGGATTTGAAAATTCTACGAATTTCGTGGTTTTTTTTTGTTCGCAGATATTGTTATGTTTGTGTGTGATGTTAACGTTTTTGTATGTCATAATGTCATAAGCGTTCTCTGTGCTTTTGTAACAACCATACTGCGATCGCCAATCCGCCTGCCAAGCGTGGCGATTATAGCAAAACCCCCCCTTGGGGAGGCCTATGTCCAGCAGTGGACGTCTTTAGTCGTCTGAAATAATAAAAATTGTCATAATAACGATCTTTGGCAATCATTAAGGTAGTCCGAAGCCAGAAAGTCTGACAACCAGTCTTACCAAGTTATATCGTGTTACCTAGGAACTGGGTTGTGAAGGTCAGGTCCTATTTGCATGTAAAACACTGGTATTCAGCAGCATACGGTTAGACAGGTGATGATAATATCTAAGTATGTGCTGGCAAAATGTTATAATTACATAATATTCTGTTCTAAATTCGATATAACATTATCGTATTACTAACTTACGCTCGACATAAATGTGGTAGTGACGTATTCATGTTACGTCAACGATAACAAATGTTCAAGTGGCGAGAGACCGCTAAACCTTCCCCGTTCTCCCCTACAAGTTGCGTCTTATATGATAAGCAATTTAATTTGAAACTTAGCATTTCACTTAACCGCTAAAGGCTTTGATGTGTGAAGTAGTACTTTGAATAATGATTGATGTTGTAAAGTTGTTTAATGTGGGATCAAGATGTATGGTGGTCGAGAGGACGGTACTTACGAGTGATACAATAATATTGTTTAGACGCTAGGAATATGAACCTTATAGTTTTGTGATAAGATTGAAAATCTATCAAATAAATTTGAGAGATTGTTGTAGGTTGATCTGCTGGCCTCTGTACAAGGTGGAATGGAAGACATTGCGGAAAGTTTTGCCATAGACTCAATACATGATGATTATATTATAGAGTTTATTATAAACCCTAAAATTTCTTTAGTTAAGACGAAAAATTTCAAGAAGTTTGCAGATTCAAACTACTGTCTCATTCAGAGACATAATTTAATAAATCATTAATTAGTTTTAATTGACGTGTATTTGAAGGCTGTCGGTCAAATATATATTTATTTATATTTATTTATTTATTTATTTATACTTCATGCACATAGGTACAAAGGCGGACTTAATGCCTTAGGCATTCTCTACCAGTCAACCAAGGGTGGTGAAGAGATATCATGGTTATTTATTTATTTATTTATTTATTAATTTTTTTTGTATTTTTTTTATTTATTTATTTATTTTTTATTTTATTTATTTATTTATTTATTTATTTATTTATTTATTTATTTATTTATTTATTTATTTATTTATTTATTTATTTATTTATTTATTTATTTATTTATTTATACTTCATGCACATAGGTACAAAGGCGGACTTAATGCCTTAGGCATTCTCTACCAGTCAACCAAGGGTGGTGAAGAGATATCATGGCAGGTGCATATAAACCGATTTTCCCTGATGCCAGTTGCCTAACCTGCTCCATAGAAAATAACCTAACTATCATTGCCCTATATAGACCACCATCACAAAGAAACATTGACCCATTTTTAGACCATCTAAATAATAATTATCCTCGACCTTAAAAATCACAATCACACCGCAATAATTGGAGACGTAAACATCAATATCACCCCTGATAGTAATGACCCACACTCTCAACGGTTTAAAAACCAGCAACAAAGCGACCACTTTAATTTTAGAGACATCGATCACAGACCACTTTGCGGTCTTACTAAATCTGGAAAATAACAAACCCAAACCTATTAACAATAAAGTCCATACATCTTTCCTTAATCTTTCTAGCGCTGACTCTGATATCGAAAACAGTAATTTCTCTATAATAGACACAATAAATGATCCCAACCAAGCCACCAATGAGTTATCCTGATGGCACTACTGAAAGTTTCTGTTACTTTCAGTAGCTCCATCCATCACCAATGGTTGGTTGGTTGGTTGGTTGGTTGGTTGGTTGGTTGGTTGGTTGGTTGGTTGTTGGACTGATATCAGTCCCCGAAAATGCCCGCCTCACAAAGCGCATCACTCTAGGGCGAGTATTGCCCTCCCTGAAGCAGATAAGCTTGCCGATGAGTGCTCTAGCCTCACCAATACGACGTTCGATCCTACACTGCCATGCTGGTACAGCTGATTTTGGTCGTGCAGCTCCGTCACTGTTAGGAAATTTGACATGAGCTACACGACATGCTGCTACAGCCGCGCAGTACAAAATCGAGTGGGTATCAGCGAGGTCTTCGCTGCTGTCAAAACAATTTGACAGCTGCGAATCTAAAGCACACACCAGTGCCCTATTTTTCTTGTGCATGGGTAAACGAGGTAATCGCGGCCTTAATTCAGGCGGTGTAGAACGATACTCCCGGAACGCATCCTCCAAAGCACTCCTCAAATGATCATTGTACTGGGTACTCACAGATATAGCCTCGTCATTATCCTCTTCACCACCGTCGTCAGGTCGCGGTGAAGCACTGGGTAAATCTTGCCATAGTACCGCGACCGCAACTAGTGGCAAAGCAGACGTGACGTGACTACTCCGTGATTCAAGGCGTAGTCGATCAAGCACAACGTCATCCAGCATATGATTACGCTGGATGGCCCGCACCTGATCCGACAGTCGCTGTGCCGACACGTTGACAGCTGGCTCAAGCACCTGAAACAGAGAGAGCATCAGACCACGGTACGCAGTCAGGTTACTTCCCCCCTTTGTAGCCCCAAAGTATGAGCGCATGACACTTTCATTAAGAGACTGTGTCCATCTCATGCGCTGCACACTTCCACCGGAAGCGGGGACCCCACCGGAAGCGGGGACCCTATCAGAGACCGGAGGGTCTCGAGGCCCCAAGCTGTCCGGCGGCCGGCGTCGTCCCCGCCGACGTACAGGTGGTGGCGTCGTCGGCGGAGAGAAATATTCGTCGCTCGAGCTCGACGCAACTGCCGAGGCCGGTGTCACAGCACTCACTATAGGGCTGGGTTCCGGCGGCGGCGAGGCGGAGCTGAGCGACGGGTCCGGAGATGGTGGGCGTGCTCGTCGTATCGCTGCTCGCGTCAACATTGTTCTTCACATCGATATATTATGTACTTACTTCTATGGTTCTTCAGTATTAAATTTCATTTTGTATATTTCCATCAATAATGTATATGTCGGTACTGTAAGATATACTTCTATATTTATTTCGTTGATATTTTTCATTTTTCATTTCCATTTGACAACTGTCATAAAATATTTTTCAACCACTTTTGTAGTACATCTAGTTCCATTATGTATTGATATTTTATTTTTATAGTTCCAATGCGTGGCCAAATATTATTTGATGGTTTAATCAGTTTTATGTAGTGTTTAGATAATTTTATTAATTTAAAACGTATGTATATGAAGAGTCAATGCGTGACGTTTAGTGTTGCCAGCTTATTATTATTATTATTATTATATGAGAAAAGCTAAAAAGAGATAGACTTACGGATAAACTACACATACATAATTAAATATTTGGTATATAACATACCTATACACCACCACCTACATACCTGCTGCTGCTTCTTTTCACTTAAGAGTTACGCAAAATTTGCATTCTTCATCTCATCGCTTCTATTTATAGGTATAAACTTGTGACTTTCATAACAAGAGTCTCGTCATACTCAAATGCAGTTTTACCAAACATCTCTCACGTGTTTCTTGTAAATGTTTGACGTCCCTGTGCTGCCCTTTCAGCAACAGCACGTCTGCGATATTCAGTCGCTTCAAAGGTTTCAGTGGCTTGTTGGGACGCCATGTAAGTCGCCTGCTGCTGACGCCGAACTTGGGACTGTTCTGGTGTCTCCGCAGTCCGTTGTGACACCAGATACTCAGCATGCTGTAAAGATGCCAGATACTCAGCGTGTTGTTGACGTCGATCGTGGAACTGTTCTGGTGTTCTGTTCTGTCCTGATCAGTTGCTTTGTGCGCCGCCTCACGGACCACCTGCTCAAGCCTTAGCAGCTCGGCTTGAGACGTCTCATTATGTCTAGCTATTTACATAGCTCGGGCTTAATTAGAGCTTTGTGAAATATTAAAATTACGCTTACGCGGCATTTAAGTACTATTTGAAAAAAAAATTACAAAATGGGTTGTTATTGTCAAACTAACAACTAAAACAATTCCAATAACTAATGAGGAGAAAAAGTAAACTTTCTTAAGGTAAGGTAAGGTCTCGTCCTATGTTAGACCACCAGGTCGCTAGCGGGCGGACTCAACCTCTTTTCTGTTCTGGCTTTGTAGTCGCCTCGTATATATTATATTACGAATTCTGTCCAGCCGGGTCACACCTCCCACCTATCTAAGCATCTTAATTTCGTTGATATGTATCTTTTGATCATGTGTATTCTTTGTTATCTAGCATTCGGACCCATAGAGTGGAGCCGGTCGTTTGGGGTTTGTACACTTTTCCCTTGGTCTGTATGGGAATTCGTGGGTCACACAACACACCGGTAAGCGATCGCCATTTTTGACACGTTACGTTAATTCTGTGTGTCACATCGTGCACCGTTAGCATCGGGTGTGAGCATGGAACCTAAGTATTTAAACTTCTCTACGGTGGGAACTTGCGTGGTCCCTAAGTAGATGGTTTCAGGTGTACCCAGTATTCCCGTTGTAGACTTTTTGTTAAATCTATACTTTCCTAATCCATACTAATCTTGATTGCCTATATTGCGTCAGTGGTTGACCTGGATGCTGTGAAGCCAAACTGATTTGGAGGTGTTTCTGTAATATTTGTCGACGTTTATTAATGACTCTTTCCCATATCTTAAGCGTGTGTGAGGTCATTTCTATGCCCCTGTAGTTGTCACATTGTGCCACATCATCCTTGTTCTTATAAAATGGTAGGCGAAGGCTATGGCACCAGGATATTAAATAGCTTAGTCAGCCAAGCTACGCCTATCGGGCCAAGGGTTTTCCATAGATCTACAGGAATCACATCAGGCCCAGTAGCTTTTCTGTTTTTCATTTTAGACATAGCGTGTTTAACCTCTCTAATATCTAACCTATTTACTTAATACTTATAAATACAATCTATACCCTGCACGCAATAAGATTAGACATAAACACAAACCTTTTTTACAGTCCCTTCAACCGATTTTGACTTCTATTCCGTAGGCTTAAGGATGACATTAGAGGCAAAAAAAGTGGTTACAATACAACTGATTACTGTAGTTGCCATTTGTCATGCCACCAACGCAACAGAAGTCAAAATCGGTTGAACGGACTGTAAAAAAGGTTTTAGTAAATGTCTAATCTTATTGTGAACAGGGTATAGGTATACCGAAATAAATAAAAACACAATCCTATAGCGCATTCCAACGTAAACAACGAATTAAAGTAAACGCTCAAGTTAATCATATCGTGATATTTTTTTAACTATTTGTCCAAATTACTTAGTGTAAAAGACAAAGTTCATCTACATTAAATACTGAAAGCGACAAATGTATCAATTTTAATAAAAAATTGCTAACTACTTTAAAATGTGCATAGTAAAAAAAGTATTTAATTTAAATGTAATTGTGGCTCATAATTTGGGATATATTGGCTTCCACATAAAAGGAAAATATAATTATGCTGTCGCGGACTTTTATTTAGAACTTTTTAAGATAAACAATCCTTCACTACATTTTCTTTGTGTAACTCCAACGGTATAGGCAGCGCACGCCAAGATATCTCTCAGAGGGCAGATATTTTTCCGACTTACTTGATACTTATCCTAATATTATGGCCAAATTACATAAAATCCGCTCCGTTTGGATGAGAGGTACGTTAACAACCTGAGTTACGCAGATGACATGGTGCTGCTCAGCCCTTCGATTAAAGGTTTGAGACGACTTATTGCAACCTGTGAAAGGTATGCTACAGATCATAATTTGGTCTATAATGTTAAAAAGACTGAGTTGGTGGTTTTCAGATCGGGTAAGGGACCGGAAAACATACCAAAAATTATTATTAAAGGGCAACATGTTAAGATGGTTGATAACTTCAAATACCTTGGTCATATCGTAAACTCAAATTTGAAGGATGACGCGGATGTCGAACGACAGAGACGAGCTCTATGTGTGACGGGCAATATGATAATAAGAAAGTTCTCCAAGTCGGCTCCTGACGTGAAAGTTACTCTTTTTAGGTCTTTTTGCCAGAGTTTCTACACTTGTCAACTTTGGACTGATTATACTAAGAGGGCGCACGATGGCATACGAGTAGCTTATAATAACATCTTTAGGCAACTGATGGGTTTGAAGCGCTTTTGCAGCGCTTCAGAAATGTTTACGGAAGCGCGAATCGACTCATTTAATGCCATCCAGAGGAAGAGGATAGCGTCATTTATGTCCAGAATTTACAAGTGTACAAATACCATTGTTAGCGGCCTGGCAGATAGGCTTATAACGTCATTAACATATAGTCGTTGGGTACAGATTACACAATGAAACAGTTACTATGTACTGACCGATATTGTATTATTATTATTATTTTTATATTTTTAATTAATTACTGTAATTTACTTTTTAACTATGGATCTCTGTGTCTGAAATAAAGAATATATTATTATTATTATTATTATTATAAAATCTTTATAAATTGTAGCCCACGTGTTATTCTGATGTATAAACTATACTTCTGTAAAGTTTTATCAAAATCCGTTAAGCCGTTTTAGCGTGAAAGAGGAACAAACATCCATCCATCCGTCCATCCTCACAAACTTTCGCATTTATAATATTAGTACGAAGTAGGATAATGAGACATAATATCTCCCATATCCGTAGATTAGAAGTCCTCAGATCTGGCAACACAGACGGCTACCGTATATATATACAATAGATACTGACCGGCTTGGCTATCGCAAACAGAATCGTAATAAAACAAATACAGCGCGAACTGTAAATAAAAAGTATGTTCCGTTTAGGTCCTGACTTCCCTTCCAATCTTGGAAGTAAATCAGCCACTTTTTGAGAGCCAAAACTTTCGAAAATTTAGGTAGGAACAAGCCCTTTGCTTTACAGGTAAAAATATTCATCTACAACACTGCTAATATTCATCACATATAGTTTGGAAAATGGATGGAGGAGCTCGTGGCTAAGTTAAAGCCGTACAGATCGATCGGTCAAAGGTTAAGCTACGCTAAGCGCGGTCGGTCTGTGGATGGGTGACCATCCCTTTCATACCGAGTTCCCGCCGTACCTCGGAAAGCACGTAAAGCCGTTGGTCTCGGTTGTCATTTGTAGATCTTTGGCAGTTGTTATGGGTAGGTATAGTCAGAAGCCAGAAAGCCTGACAACCAGTCTTACCAAGGGGTATCGTGTTACCCAGTACCTGGGTTGTGGAGGTCCTATAGGCAGTCGCTTTATGTAAAACACTGGTATTCAGCTGCATCCGGTTAGACTGGAAGCCGATCCCAATATAGTTGGGAAAAGGCTAGGCAGTTGAAGAACATACCAATTTTGTTGTTATTCATTTGGATATTAAAAAGGATCACAAAACATTACCAAAACGATTTTAGCATAATTACGCCAAAAATAAAAATCATTTTGGTAACTTACTAAGGATTAAAATGTAAAACCAAAATGAAACCCAATAATTAAGTAGGAATAATAATTATAATAATTCTACCATTTCATTACTTAGCGTTACCATATTTAAATTGAGTGGGAAGCACAAAATTGCTTTTCTATATCGGAAAAACCGACATAAAATTACTTTGCAAACATTTTCCTTATCAAACATACAGAAATAGGTAAAATAGAAACGTACTTGCCACAATTTCTGTGTATTTTTCTGTAGAGAAAAATAATAATATAGTTCTAGTATGGGTTCCTATTTCAATGACTATATACATATATCTTCTATTCTTACTAATATTATGAAGAAATTGGTTTGTATGTAGGGGGTAATCTCCAGATCTGCTCATCCAATTTCTAAAATTCTTTCAACAATAGGAAGGTTCGTTGTCCCTGAGTGTAAGCTGTATTTTAGTATCAAACATTAGAGATCTGAATAAAAATTTACGCGGACGAATTCGAGGGCAAATGCTAGTCTTAAAAACTGGTCAAGTGCGAGTCGGACTCGCACACGAAGGGTTCCGTACCATTAAGATACAATATTAGATCCTAAATTCCTTTTTTAGGGTTCCGTACCTCAAAAGAAAAAAAACGGATTCTTATAGGATCACTTTGTTTTCCGTCTGTCTGTCTGTCTGTCAAGACCCTTTATCTCGGGAATGTGTGGAGGTATCGAGTTGAAATTAAAACCGTACACTCAAATCTACATTCCCTTGATGCTGTAAAAAAATTAACCCTCTATGTTAACGTGAAAAAAAGATACGGCCGTTTATGTCGCAAAAAACGCATTTTTAATATTAAGTAGATTAAAGTATGGATAGTAAGTATGGATTAGTATAGAAGTATGGATATGTACCTACAAATATGTACGGAACCCTCGGTGGGCGAGTTCAACTCGCACATGTCCGGTTTTTTTCAATATCGAGCGAAAATACAGCAAAAAGCCACGTCTGTTGTATGGGAGCCCGTTAAATATTTAGTTTATTCTGTTTTTAGTATTTGTTGTTATAGTGGCAACAGAAATACATCATCTGTAGAAATTTCAACTGTCTAACTATCACGGTTCCTGAGATACAGCCTGGTGTCAGACAGCCAGACGGACAGTGGAGTTTTAGTAGGTAATAGGGTCCCATTTATACCCTTTGGGTACGGAACCATAAAAAGTATGTTGGCAACCAAAATTTTCTTAATATTACTCCGTGAATTAGGTAGCAGGATACATTCGCGAAAGACGATTTGCGACACGAGTTAGAGTTATCTCATATACTTCTTCTTTCTTATCACATTTTTTTTTTATAGTAGTGGGCCTGGCAAGCAGACGTTTGCTTGAATTGAAAATTAAACAAAAGTTTTTAACCTACTTTTTACTCCGACTGCAAGGAAAGCGTTATGTTTTTCGCGCCGGTCTTTGTATGAACACAATAATAATAAATTACTTAACAAAAGTTTTTAACCTACTTTTTATTTTATTATTATTGTGTTCAAATATAAAATGGCAATCGAGCACGGTGCATAAAGCACAGAACTTTAAACCCAGTAGCACTTTCTCAAGTAGGTACCTGTAACTTTAGAAAATAACGTCCTTGTTTACCCTGTAAATTAAGTCTTGGTTTAATAATATTCACATTTTTCTTATTAAATTTGTATCGGAAATTCAATTTTCTTAACGTTAACAGCACACGTGCACGTTTATCGCATGAAGTATGCGATCACGCATCAACGCAGCGTAAGAACACTTTACTTGTTGCTAAATGGACTGTGATCGAATGAGCCAAAAATCTGAGTATAGATTGACTAGTTTTTACCCACAATTTCGTCAGCGTAAATTTGTTAAAGATTCCTATTTTTTGTTGATTTTCTTGCCTTTACGACTCAAGGATTATATAACTTTCTATATTTATTTATTTATTTTCAGCCGGTATAGTACCACTGCAGGGTAAAGACCTCTCTTTCTTCTTTCCAACCCTCTCTGTCCAGAGCTAGTGTGAACCAGTCCCTCCTGTAAGCGTCAAGGTTATCCCGCCATCTTCGCCTAGGTCTGCCTCGATGTCACTGAACGTTTTGCGGGACCCAAATTGTGGTTTCTTTAGTCCATGATACGCTCGACATGCGAAAGATGTGGCCGGCCCAGTCCCACTTAAATTAGACTGCTTAACTTTCTATAACCGTAAGAATTTTCTGTAAAGTAGAAGTAATTCCAGATTATCATCTACAAACAAGAAAAGTACTAGAAGTAATAAAATATTTGTATAGGTACTTAGAAGCTAGCAAAAACCACAGCCTAGAAAGTTCCATTCGGAATTGTAATTCAAAACTTTCCCTCAATCATTTCAAGGAAACTAAAGCAAATAATTTTAATTATAACATTTAGTTTATAAACCGAGTCAATAGTCTGGTCCAAAGTGGAAAAGACCAACTATCATTGAGCTCTCACTGCGTATCGTAGGTAGGAAAAAGTAGGGCAGGTCTCAAATTGGTCTATTTTCAAGTACTGTAATGAAAAACGAATAGAGAGATTTGCGTATTAATTGAAATAGGTACAATTTAGTAAGTAGTTGAAATTGATTAGCCTCGTTTTATTATGATTTAGTAGACTTCAGGAAAAGGCTGCCCGGTTCAAATGCCATGGGGCGATCACGGCAGCCGTATGCACAGTGAGCGCTGGGCAAAGATATCAACGCAATGGGTGCCTGAAGATGGTCGGCGTCGCACTCCTCTTTAGATATTATAGTGTTGGGTCAAATATACTTATATTAATTTATCCTTCATTTTCTATTTTAAAATTTTCTCATAAATGGGTTGGACTGCAGGTTTTTTTAATACAACTGCCCAAAAAGGAGTGTTATCAGTACCGACTTACCTGAAGCATTCTGAGTGCTTTCAAGTTTACTAGAAGGCAGTATTAGCAGAGTAAGTGTCCAGTAAAAAGTTTGCCATCTGGCAAGTAAGTAACTTAAAAGCACCAAGGACACGGCGAGACACTTTAAAAGTTACGTTTCTTGCACTTTGGTCAGTTTTTACTAAAATGTTTTGCTATGGGTGAAGCGAGAAGAGGAAGTTTCAAAGTTGCGCCAGTGACAGAAAAGTTGAAAGGGAATCGTTTGTTTTGTATAGGCGTGTGATGAAAAGGAATGAAACGCATGTGACCAAAAGAGTTACGAATATAAATGTGAATGAATGGAGAGGAAGAGCAAGGCTAAAGGAAAGATGGATGTATTGTATGAAGAATGTTAAGAATGACAAGGGAGTCAGTGAAAGCATGACAGTTGACAGGACGGAATGGAAGAAGAAAACATGTTGCGCCGACCTCAAGTAACATGAAATAGGACAGGTAGATAGATGTTAAGCTAGATCAATTTCTTTAAGTGTGCCTTTTAGCTAGAGTAACAAATAAATATATGTCGGAGACAGTTTATTAATCACAATTGTGGGTGTAACTAAATTTGTTATGATATGTGTTTCTTATTGTTAATTTATGTGATTTTACTATCAATTATTGTCTATTAATTCGAAACATGATTTATTGTATGTGCACACTGATTTGTGGTTACTTTATTTCGATAATTATTATCGATGGTTTTATTCAAAACAATTGTTGACACATTACTTTGAATGTAAAACGAATTACTTTATGAAATCACTATTGTTTATTCATGACAATTATCATTGTGTTATTTGATTACAGATCTTATTAGATTCAGCACATTTTAGTGTTTTGTATCAAGTAAACGCGTGACGCACTTCCGTGCGCATGGACAGACTTGTATGGAGAGGTTGCAAGGTGGGGGGCATCGCCTTATAAAAGAGCGTGCACTCCGTAAGTATGGCAGTCGATCCTCGGATTCGACTCAGTAAAGAGTTCCTGCTCCCGACAATACTGTCGGTTTACCTGGTACAGCGCTGCTGTATATTCACATAGCTGTATAGGCTTGCTGCTAGCGAGCGATACACTTTGTATTTGGGTGGCTTATGCTACTGTACGAACTATAGACCTTAAGGGTTTGTTCGTTTATCATTGGGTGGCTTGGCCACTGTACGAACTGTGGGACCTTAATGGTCTGTTCGATTAACTGCATTGTTGATGTACCTTTAACTTACTTTATTCTTGTTACTGATTACCATTTGTATTATGTTTTCTTTACTAATAGTGTGTAATTGTTTTTACAGGTCTTGTTTATCGATAATGGGATAATAGGAACGCCTATAGTCCTGACGATGTACTATACCGCTCCGCACTCCTCCTCGATCGCACCTGACGATCCGACATCAGAAATGGGATTGCCTCTTAATGCTTCCGCATGGCTTCCCTAGTTATCGTATGTCTTTTCCACTCTTGTTATGACAGCTTCCTCTCTTGGGATTACCTAGCGCAGAGCTAAGGCTGTTTTAATGGCATTCATAAATCACCTACCCACATTAGTTTCATTGTTTGATTTTACATACTTCAACAGTTACCGCTACCCTTATTAACCTGCCTAAGTGTCAAACAAATTGCTGTTTGTACTGTACTGGCCCATGTTTCCAAATTTCATTTCCCGTGCTCATCTACTAGCATTTACTACCGAAGTACATGAGGTTTAAACTTCAACAAGAACTGAGAACGGTCTTGTCCCATCTTACGAGAAAGTCTCATTTTCCTCTGACCTACAAGATTCTTCTCAACCCTCTTAGGTTCAAACCAGGTACAATAGTATGTCACTTTAGTGACTACCGGAGAACAGCCGGGAGGTTCGAGTGAAGATACTGTGAGTCAGTTTTCGAGCAACTAATCATCCGTGATAAGTTGAAGTCCGTGATAAGATAAGTGTGATGTACCCACCACTGATGTTCTACAACTATCTTGTGAGACGCTTCCATTTTGTTATAACTCTGGCTTTGAATGTACCTACTTTCATTACTGATACATGTGTGGCAAATTTACTTGTATGGTCAATATAAAGTGAAGTTTCATGTAATACTGAATGCTTATTCAAATCATAGTATCATATTATGCCATGAGATTAAATTTAGATTTTGGGGTTATTATAACCGAAAGTATTGTTACCATTACAAAAGTTGAGAGTGTAACGGCTATGCTCTATTCCTGAAACTCCGAATAAAATTGATACTAATATTCCATCTGAATATAAATCAGTGATAATACGACTATGTCAAATAGCTGGCTTTTAGCTAAACAAATAGCGTGATTCTGAGGAATAGTTTATCTGAAAAGTAACTGTGTACCCCCTGATTGTTTACATGTGTTGTGAGGTAAGGTAATGACATGTGTTGTGAGGTAAGGTAATGACATGTGTTGTGAGGTAAGGTAATGACATGTGTTGTGAGATAAGGTAATGACATGTGTCGTGAGGTAAGGTAATGACATGTGTCGTGAGGTAAGGTAATGACATGTGTTGTGAGGTAATCAGGTAATGACATGTGTTGTGAGGTAATCAGGTAATGACATGTGTTGTGAGGTAATCAGGTAATGACATGTGTTGTGAGGTAATCAGGTAATGACATGTGTTGTGAGGTAATAAGGTAATTACATGTGTGGTAATAAGGTAATTACATGTGTGGTAATAAGGTAATTACATGTGTGGTAATAAGGTAATTACATGTGTGGTAATAAGGTAATTACATGTGTGGTAATAAGGTAATTACATGTGTGGTAATAAGGTAATTACATGTGTGGTAATAAGGTAATTACATGTGTGGTAATAAGGTAATTACATGTGTGGTAATAAGGTAATTACATGTGTGGTAATAAGGTAATTACATGTGTGGTAAAATACTAAACTTGTTTTGTGTTATCAGGTCTATAGTGTTTGATTTAAATTGATCAGAATGACCGAACGTTAAGCTGTTTACTTGAGCTCTTTTCTGATTGTTTACAGATGATGTGATAAACTATTCACCCAAGAACGTGTGAAGATGCAGGACTGCCGTAACACTGTTGATGTGGAGTAAGAAATTAAACTCTGTCCCGTGAAAGAAAGCAAACAGCCCTGGGTGCCGAATGTTTAAAGTTGGATACTTTATTATTGAATACTTTATTATTGGATACTTTATTTTGTTGGCTACTTTATTTTGTTGGCTACTTTATTTTGTAGGCTACTTTATTTTGTTGGCTGCTTTATTTTGTTGGCTACTTTATTTTGTTGGCTACTTTATTTTGTTGGCTACTTTATTTTGTTGGCTACTTTATTTTGTCGGCTACTTTATTTTGTTGGCTTCTTTATTTTGTTGGCTACTTTATTGTTGAAGACTTTGGTTGTAGATTCAAAATGATATTTGACAACATCTTTGAGTAACAATGTATGAAAAATCCCTGAATGTCCATCAGTAACTGTTAATAATGTCAATGTTGACAATGATGATGATGATGATTCATCTGCTGCTGACATACTATAGCTGAAATGAGATGTCTATGTTGACTATTGTTTGTATTTGGATGTTGATATTGACGCTTATGCGGGTTGTCTATGTTGACGCCTATGCGGGTTGTCTATTCGACTTCAAGTTACTTGTCGTATCCCATGGTGTGATTTCGGCTGATTTGTTGAGCTATGTATTGTCTGTAACAGTATGGTTATTTTGACTGGTTATGATGCAAATTTTGCTAATGATATTACTACAACATACCTTTTGCTAATTAAAGCTTTTTGTCAGAAAGGCCGATCGATATTTACCAAGAACTTTATAACTACACGAGGACGTGTAGAATGTCAGTCTGGCCGTGTCGGAGACAGTTTATTAATCACAATTGTGGGTGTAACTAAATTTGTTATGATTTGTGTTTCTTATTGTTAATTTATGTGATTTTACTATCAATTATTGTCTAATAATTCGAAACATGATTTATTGTATGTGCACACTGATTTGTGGTTACTTTATTTCGATAATTATTATCGATGGTTTTATTCAAAACAATTGTTGACACATTACTTTGAATGTAAAACGAATTACTTTATGAAATCACTATTGTTTATTCATGACAATTATCATTGTGTTATTTGATTACAGATCTTATTAGATTCAGCACATTTTAGTGTTTTGTATCAAGTAAACGCGTGACGCACTTCCGTGCGCATGGACAGACTTGTATGGAGAGGTTGCAAGGTGGGGGGCATCGCCTTATAAAAGAGCGTGCACTCCGTAAGTATGGCAGTCGATCCTCGGATTCGACTCAGTAAAGAGTTCCTGCTCCCGACAATACTGTCGGTTTACCTGGTACAGCGCTGCTGTATATTCACATAGCTGTATAGGCTTGCTGCTAGCGAGCGATACACTTTGTATTTGGGTGGCTTATGCTACTGTACGAACTATAGACCTTAAGGGTTTGTTCGTTTATCATTGGGTGGCTTGGCCACTGTACGAACTGTGGGACCTTAATGGTCTGTTCGATTAACAGCATTGTTGCTGTACCTTTAACTTACTTTATTCTTGTTACTGATTACCATTTGTATTATGTTTTCTTTACTAATAGTGTGTAATTGTTTTTACAGGTCTTGTTTATCGATAATGGGATAATGGGAACGCCTATAGTCCTGACGATGTACTATACCGCTCCGCACTCCTCCTCGATCGCACCTGACGATCCGACATATACTTATCCCACGGAATAGAAAAAAAAGGACACACGGAAGGAAATGAAAGTGATGCACTCTAAGTAAGCCGTACCGTTTGTACAAACATACCTCACGCACAAATTTACATCATAGTCACGGACTAGAAAAAAAAAAAGGATTCCGCGCCATGCATATCGAAAGTACCGACCGTACGAGTACCGATGTACCGATAAATGTGTGCGCCGCCCGGTCGCGTACTGGTACTTCACTTTCGATATAGGTGACGTGGAGTCCTTCTTTTTCTTCTAGTCAAGAAGTAGTTAGTCTAGTCTTCTTTATTCATCCTCAATCCTCACAAACTATAACGTTAAGTTACATAAAAAGTGATAGGTTTTATAATAATAATAGGTACGGTCGATCAAAATCCTTTGCCCTTGCTTTGCTTTTTCCTTTGGGCTTTGTACCTTTGTGCATGAAGTGTAAATAATAAATAAATAATAAAATAGGTACTTCTGTCTACCACGCAGGTATGATAAAACGCTTGGAGAGAAAAAACTATACATAGAGGAATCCGTCCGTATTGTAGTTGTAATGTATAAAACTAAAACTCGTCGGTTCGTACGTATGAAGTGATGTCCAAATATTGGATAGATTTACGTTAGGGTAGCGTTTGATAAACAAGTGAAGGCTCTAGGTAGCGCTCGTCAAATACATCATTTTTCAACCGACTTCAAAAAAGGAGGAGGTTATCAATTCGTCTGTATTTTTTTTTATGTTTGTTACCTGATTTGTTTGGACTGGGTGAACCGATTTTGATGATTATTTTTTTATTTGAAAGCTAGTGCTTCCTGTGTGGTCCCATTTTAATTTGGTCCAGTTCTGACAATAGTATCCATGAGAAAACCGTACAAGTCTTAAATTTGCAATATGTATGTGCGCGATTTGTTACGCGATTTCTCCGGCAAATACAAATCGATTTTGAAAATTCACTATGGATAGGGTATGCCTCAGGGGTGGTCTCATATAATTTTAATCGAAATTGATTCAGCACTTTTTGAAAAAATCAACTAATACCCAAATATTTTACATAGACGAGACGTTTTAGTTTCTTCATCAACAACATAAATCAAGAAAAAAGACAAGAACATAAATCGATGTGCTTCCTCAATTAAAGGAGACCACATCTTACAATAGAAAACAAACACACAGCTATGTTAGACAGGTATTGGGTAATTATGAATTTAAATTGAATAAAAATAAAGATTAAAAACTCGGACAAGTGCGAGTCGGACTCGCCCACCGAGGGTTACATATCCATACTTCTATACTAATCCATACCTACTATAAATACTTTAATCTACTTAATATTATAAATGCGTTTTTTGCGACATAAACGGCGGTATCCTTGTTTCACGTTAACATAGAGGGTTTTTTTACAGCATCAAGAGACCGTAGACTTGAGTATATAATGGTTTTAATTTCAACTCGATACCTCCACGCGTTCCCGAAATAAAGGGTCTTGACAGACAGACAGACAACAAAGTGATCCTATAAGGGTCCGTTTTTTCCTGTTGAGGTACGGAACCCTAAAAAAGCGATAAAAACATACTATAACAAATTACACTTACAGACAAATAAAATTAGAAACAGCAAAAAAAAAAACCATTGCTAGTCAGGCAATTCCCGCAGTTCAACACTTTATCACTTCAGCTTAGTTTGGTCCACTGTTGGACATAAGCCTCCTCCATGGCGCGCCATTTTTTTCCGGTCCCCTGCCTTCCGCATCCAGCCACCACCGGCTACCTTTTTCAGGTCATCGGTCCATCGGGTTGGAGGGCGTCCCACGCTGCGTCTACCGAGTCGCGGTCTCCACTGTAGGGGAAGTTGGCTCCATCGCCCATCGGTCCTGCGACAAATTTGACCAGCCCACTGCCACTTCAGCTTGCTGATTCTGCGAGCAAAGACTTTAGTTCTCCTCCGGATTTCCTCGTTGGGAATTCTATCCCTTAGAGAAACTCCAAGCATTGCTCGCTCCATTGCCCGCTGAGCAACTCTGAACTTGTGAACTAGCCCCGCTGTAAGTGTCCACGTCTCGGCAGCATAAGTTATAACAGGTAGGACGCACTGGTCAAAGAATTTCGTCTTCAGACTGCGGTGCGGTTCAACACTTACATAACATTTAATTGTGTACGGATAACTGACTTATATTTACCCAGAGTGAAAAGATGTCTATGTCTTCTGATGTGCATGATAAGGCATTGTACTGTTGGGTCATCCTGGAAACCAGTGAATGTTTACCCAGATTTGTTCGGTATCGTGGGGTTTTGACTAATGGGCGGGGATAACGAGGGATTCTGGCAGGAACATTAAGATTTATTCTGATAAGACGATCTGAATACTATTAGTATTATTAGGTTTTTATAGTCAACGCAAGGGGACTGGATCCCCTTGCGTTGACTACAAAAACCTAATAATTAGCCACGGTTAGTTCTAACCAAAACGAACAGTCAAGCACATCACTATTCTTTAGTATACCTAATAGTAGCGTAGAACCAGTTTTTTCAGCGAATAGTTTTTAGTTCCCCCGCAAAATGGTACAGTACAATATTTCAATTAATTTCTCGACGTATATTGAGCATATTCTGTACGCGTATGATTCTTCTATACATGATTGTGTATGTAGGTAGATATTGAAATATTATGATTCAAGCCTTTGGTATGTAGATGTACCTACGCGTGGGGTTTTGCGTACAAAAAATGGTACCTTTTCTAAATTGGTTTAAAAAAGGCTACCTTTTTATTAAAGAACTGGGTAATTGTGTAAAAGGAAATCTAAAGCCTGTCCAACCGTGATGCAGTTTCGACTAGTAGCATGGAGGACAGCGTGAATTGAATGTTACAATTTACAATAAAAATATTTAAGTGAAAGTACTCACGCATTAGTGAGTAAGTAATATTGTGTGACGTAAAAAACTACATTAATTTGACGTTAGAAAGGTAAAATATAGTCAGTATTTAAGTTCAGCAGGTTTAGCCAAATTACCCAAATTGACAATCTACAATCGATAACGCTAATAGAAAACTATCTCTTATCTCAACGATAAGTCACGTGATCGAAAATCAAATACTGATTATGACGAGGCGTTAATTATAGTAGAAAGAGATACGATACGAAATGTTTGTAACTTGGCTAGGCCTACAGGACTCAGGCCAGGATAACAGGATCTATTTACGTACAGACGCTAGCACATCAAGCCATACCTAACTGTCAAATTTTACCAATTAAATATGAACCTTCTGCTTTTATAATAAAGTTAAAAATCTATCAAATAAATTTGACAGATTGTAGTAGCTTGATGTGCTGGCCTCTGTACATACGTAAAGTAACTAAAAATAATATTTAAAATACCAATTTGTATGGTCGTACTTTTGTTACGCAGATAAAGTTATTATCATTACATACAGTTCACAATTAATCGACAGTTTACAATCTCGCGAGATAGATTATAAAGTAACGGTGGTCACAATGATACATACAAATACATTATAATTAACTAGCTACTGCCCGCGACTTTGACCATCTGGAAGTCTAGTATACCATAAAAACATAACCCATGGCACTCGGCATCAGTGGTGAAAGATTTATTGTAATCGGACCCCAGTCATTTCAGAAATAACCTCTTACAAAAACGTAA
The DNA here is from genome assembly GCA_947361185.1 of Charanyca ferruginea. Taxonomy (NCBI): domain Eukaryota; kingdom Metazoa; phylum Arthropoda; class Insecta; order Lepidoptera; family Noctuidae; genus Charanyca; species Charanyca ferruginea. Next base: position 9,500,742 of record OX376082.1, on the reverse strand, counting down.
ATAATTTTACCTCAGTTCGCGGATTCCAAAGTCATGTGAAAATAGCTAGTTATTTATATACTAGCTGACCCGACAGACGTTGTCCTGTCCCTATCTAACTACCCTACCAAACTACCTACCTACCCACTCTACCCTACCTACCCTACTCTACCTACCTAAAATTTTCTTTAATACAAAACTTCTCCTGACAATAACAAACACAAAAAAAAACATCCAATTGTTGTGAAAACACAAAACCAAACGGTTATGCACTTACATACATTTTGGCGATTCATTTATATATAATTACTAGCGGGCCTGGCAGACGTTGTCCTGCCCATAAAATGTCTTACAACTCGACTGCAGCGCCACCTACCGATTTATTCTTTTGACGTCGAGCCGCACCACGTCGAGTAGCCGCCACGTCGAGTCACCGCTACGTCGAGTCGCCACTACGTTGAGTTGCCGCCATGTCGAGTCGCCGTTACTTCCACTTGTTCTTTTGATATTTCCTTAGGATTTTGATAAAAAAAAAAATCTTTCGTGCCGCCAAGTCGAATATGACGAAAGGTACAGTCAACGCAATAAATTATTCGAATCATAGTACAGTCTATATTACATTTTTATTTATATAAACTGTAATAATTATTTCGTAGACTGTAGGCACCTTTCATCACATTCGACATGGCGACACTGGGAAGATTTTCCATTCTTGAATTCTCCACTGAAACACACACAAAAAATTTCACCAAAATCGGTTTAGCCGTTTAGGAGGAGTTCTCTTTCATACACACGCACAGAAGATTTTTATATTTTTACCAACGCTTTTAACAAACGTCTAGAGCGGAGTAAACTTCTGATTTTTTATTACTCCGTTGCACTCCCGGGCTGTCATGTACATAAACGGCGCTCGTCATAATGATCCATTTCTTTTAATTGACACTCTGGTTTGCAGTTTTCTGCAAACATAATGACGCAAGGCTACACCATTTTATTTTCTCCAGACATATTTTTAACATGATCTCTTACCTACAAAAACTGTTTTATCCTTTTGACCGCATTTTGATATGTCATGTATAGATGACAAATCAAAATGTCCCCAGGAGGTCACGACAACGTGACAGATTATTATACGTAAATAAAACTCATAAAACAACATAATTTTCTTTCTAATTATGTTCCTTGACGCATCCTAATTGATAATAGTTGAAATTCTTACTTAATAGTTCATCTATATTAACATAATGATAGATGACATTATGATAAAGGTACCCCATTTCTACCCGTGGGTGTCGTAGAAGGCGACAGAGGGATATTAACCGGAGGATGGGCAGCAGCGTCCTTCTGAGTACCATGACACCTACTGCGATCGCCAACATGCTTCGGCCGAGCTTGGGGATTACGGCCAACCCCCCCTTGGGGGAGACCTATGCCCAGCAGCAGATTAACATAAGATGTCAAAAACGAATACCAAATTATATTAGTAGTTATTAAAGGATGAATTCGTTGCTTGACGCCGAGGACACGTTTTTGGATTTTTGACGTCGCGGTCAAAAGGTCTATTTTCCGTTCACTGGTCTATATGGTCTAAAAGGGGTGGAAGGAACATAGACGCGCCACCTGAAGGCCAATTGCCGTAACTAAAAACGTTAAAATCTAGTCGCCATCTCAAGTTGGGGCAAAATGTCAAAAACTTGTCAAAAATGTAAACTAAAAAAAAACGGGAACTGTGTGTTACCATGAATACAGTATCTACACGGTTCTAGACTCCAAGAGTATGAATGTTGAGTCGATAATTTAATGAAAACACTATCTTGTAGTTATTGCACTTTTGTATGGAAGACCTATTTTTTTGAAGCCAACAAATAATTTCGGCTCTGTGATTCTAGAATCCGCGTCAATATATTTCCGCCATGTATATGCCTATAAATGTCTTTGTGCTAATTTTGCCCAAGGTTACCCAAATAAATATAATGCTACAATTGGCACAGCATTCAGACAGGTATCTAATCCAAGGTTCAGAATTGGAATTTTAAATGGGCGAAAACCACATCCACCTCGCCGTCTACCTTTGGCATGTTCTGTTCACATCTGGGCTACTAAGGGTGTGAAATGTGTGGAGTGAGTTATGCGTGAGATGAGTTCGAAATGTAAAAGATAATAAAATTATTAAAATGTGATATTTCCGTATTCTTAATTATAACATATTATTTTGAAACTGCAGGAAAACCTATTTAAAAAAGAAATATTTATTTGATTTTTTATGTTATTATTGTGTACAGTCAAACTTTGCAATATTTATTTTATAGAGTCAAAGCCCTGCTTTTCCTTCCTTATTTTTTTTGTTTTTTTTTTCGGTATCGCATTTTGCACGTCTACCTAGGAGGTTGTCAGCTGCTTAACCGGACTTTTCTGTGGTGGCTTAAAAATGATTTTAATTCCTCCATTCTGGGCTTATTAATTAAGTAAGCATCCCCTGTGGAGTACGAGCCTCAGCTTAGGGCGTGGGCCTTCCACCTTTTTCAAAACAGTAATAAAATGTTGAAAATCCAACTGGGAAAGGAAGACGTAATATTTAAATTAATTATATATGGTTTTTGGAGATTCTGGTTGACCCCCTAACAAAATCGTTTTTAGGAGAAATAGGTATATTTACAACAGTCGGTTTGATTGAAATGGTTTTACGAAATTTTAAGTGCGGCATTTTAAGTTTATATTAAAGTCACAGTTTCTGTCTTTAAATAAACTAATTAAAAAACGTATTTCAAATTCTCTCAGAAAACATTTTATTGACTTAGAATTAAGCCTAAGTCCAAAATTTCCCATCATCATCATCATCATTTCAGCCGAAAGAAGTCCACTGCTGGACATTGGCCTCCCCAAGGGAGGGTTTTGCCATAATTGCCACGCTTGACAAGCGGATTGGCCATCGCAGTATGGTTGTTACAAAGGCACAGAGAACGCTAATGCCCGTTTCCTGGTAAGTCCCTTGGTCGCCTCTTACGACACCTACGGGAAGATATGGGATGCCGATGGTGCTATTCTTTACGTCCGACACCACACGGACGACGACATAAAAACAGTATTATAAATGGAAGTGAAACACATACAATACAGATGTATGTGTTAAGCCAGATCAATATTTAGATGTGAGACCAACAAATTTAATTCCGTTCATTAGTTTAAGCATGACAGAGTAACAAACATCCGTTTATCTATCCTTACAAAATTTCGTGTTTATAATATGTAGGAAGATCAGGAAGTAGGATAACACTCGACTCGAATTCACTTCATTCTGAAAATCATTTCCACTTTCCTTCGACTTCAAATATGTAGTAGACCCCATGACAGTAATATCTATCCGTTTCTGCACAGAAAGGGTCTGAGCCCTTTTCGTCGGGTCGCGGGGTGCTTGCAAAATTTACGATTTACCTAGATTTACAGCCTTCATAAAGAATTCAGTGGGCTTGGAACATTTCGCTTTTCAAGTTTTGTTATATCCTGCTTTGGTATAACCCGTGTAATGTAAATGGTACAATTTGTCGAGTGTTTGGTCTAATATTACGTTTTTTTAAATAAAAAAGGTAGGTTCCGAATTTTGTTATCCCTAAGGACAAAAGATTGCCTACCTATTCATATTGAACTTTATTGCTTTAGGGATTTGAAAAGGTTATGAAGAGTGTTATTTGTGTAAAAATGTTGTTTTAAAGGAATAAAATGGTTGTTAAAAAATCTTCTAAAATGGCAATAGCGGTCATTGACTCACCTCCATTTTTACAAATTTTACATTACACATTACATTAGAATGCTACATTATCCCTGAGTAACAGGCTATATTTTGAAAAAGTTGGAGATGCTTGAGAAAATAAACGCGAACGAAGTCGCGGGTAATGTGCTAATATCTCATAAATTGATATTTTGTAACATTTTGCTGTCTTGCACTCAATTACGCACAACTCTAATTCTGTTTATTTATTTAATGCTCAAAGGTACAAAGGCAGACTTAATGTCTTAGGCATTCTCTACCAGTCAACGAAGGGTGGTGAAAAAAGAATAATCGAAAGAGTTAAAAAGACATATTGCTTACAAATATATAAACTACACATACATGTTGCTGCATGTTGTTTACAACAACAACATGCAGCAACATGTATGTGTAGTTTATATATTTGTTGTACACGTTGTTGTCATGTCGTATTTATTCAATTCATCATCATCGGCTGATAAATGACGTCCACTGTTGGACAAAAGCCTCCACTAGGAGGGGGGGGGGGGGGTGCTAGCCATAATCCCCACGTTTGGCAGGCGTCTTGAGGAATAGAGTGAGTTTGTTAAGTGCATGGAAGCCGCTGCTACCCGACTTCCAGATTTATGTAATTATCAATTAATAAACTAAAACGAATTGAGCATAGTACTGCTCTATTTGCGCTGACCCTTGATGATCTGTAAAATCACTCTCAACAAAATTCACAAAGAACAAAGTAAAACAAAAGAGGACAACCGTAAAAACACTTTAAAAATAGAGACATATAGTATAGACTGAGATGCAAGAGTCGTCTAATCTACGTCATCTTAGTATGGCCGATATATTGATAAAAGATCGAGAAATATGTAGTTAGGAGGTTAGGAGCTCGTGGCTAAGTTAAAGCCGTACAGATCGATCGGTTAAAGGTTAAGCTACGCTAGCCGGTATGTAGATGGGTGACCATCCATTTCATACCGAGTTCCCTCCGTGCCTTGGAAAGCACGTAAAGCCGTTGGTCCCGGCTGTCATTTGTAGATCTTTAAATAAATTAAGAACTAATAAATAAAATGTATTTTGTTTAGTAATATTAAAAATAAAATTGCAGCTTTGTACCACGCTCGTGTCTTCTCTGTATGAGAAGAGGCCTTTGCCCTGCAGTGAAACAATAATAGACGGGTATTGTTTTTATTTTTTATGATAAAAAAGAAATTGATGCATGGGAAGTCAGAGAACAAAAGTTGTGTTATTTATGACGTCAGTAATATAGTCCTGCAGGGTTATTAGTGTTTGTAAAATAACCCTGTATACCTTTTATATCTGATTCCTGCAAAAGAGCGCTGGGCTCTTTTATCTCTTTTATTTTATAAAATCTATAATATATCTGAATTGTGTTTTTAATAATTAAATGTGGAAGGCGCTGACGCCTGTGACACAGTTTATACTAGTATGGTCGTCAACGTAATCTCTTATAAATATGTATTCATTGAAATGATTTTGTACAAACAGTTCCAGAGAAATTTCACCCTCTCCGGCTGAGATTTCTCACCCGCTCCGGGTGAGATTTCTCTGGAGCTGTGTGTACATAGAGTAAGAGAAATTTGTAATTTAAGAGTGATAAACAAACTATTATTATTATAGCCCAGAAGTGACAGTTGTAACAAGTTGACGTATTAGTGAACTCTCGCGTTCCGTCACCACACCCCTCCCGCACCGCACTGCTGTCCCAAGAACGGTCTCTGTTAAGTGGTCGGGCTATAGCAAGAACGTATATCTTCTCAACTACATCTCTTTTTCTCTTCTATCAATTCCCAAAAGCCATGATGAGATGACGTAAGTCTAGTGGCTCTGGGATCCTAGACCACAAAGGTTCACAATAAAAAGAGGTCACTAGTCCAAAAACAACAACACGATCCGAAACTGAAACTAACCCCACTCAAAAAAACTTTATAGGTACGTAAGTCCCTACCAAACCCAAGTTCCTGAATTATTAAATCTGAAATTTATTGATTCAGAAATAAATAAAAGGCGCACTGAAGACCGACTGAAAGGGGAGGCGCCCAAAGCCTTTGAAATTGAATTTCAGTATCAGTACCTTTAGTGAACGTGAAACTTGCAATATTATGCTTTTGGTCAGGAATCATTTCTACAGCGTGTTTTGTAGAAGGTTCGACACCTTCTTTGAGGAATTGTGGAAGGTCATTTACTAACCCAACATTTTTCATTTTTTATTTTTATAAGTGTGTTATTGCTGTTTTTCTTTTCAAGGGCTACAAAAAACATACAGGCCAAAATAACACTTTCATTCTTTTTTAAGTTGGTTAAAGAAAATAAAAAGAAAACAGTTTTCTCTAAAATAAAATAACAAACTGCAAAAAACCTTGCCTTGTATCACAAAATATATCTTCAAAAATAATTACCTAAACTTGCCAGATTCACTAGGGCTGCTACTGTATTGACTCTGTAGGTTTTATTTGTGGCAATATGAAATTTTATTGACACTGGTTGGAACTCTTTGCATTTTTTTCTGTTCGCCATGAAATGTCAATGTCTCTCATTTATTCATTCGGAAGAAACGTGACAGTCGAGACTGATGTCTGCTTGAAACTGCTTGAGTTTGCCTATAAACGTAATGTCAATGTGTGCGTGAGTAAAATGGCGGTTTGTTCTGAGTGGTCTCTCTGCTCGGGCGCGCCGCAGCCTTACGTAATTTATGCTTTTATCATTATTTTAGCATCATTTTGGATTCCGCTTCCAGTCTAACCTAATGCGGCACCAGTGTACTACATGGAGCGATTGCCTATCTGACCTCCACAACCCAGTTGCTGGGTAACAAGACAGACCTTGGTAAGACTGGTCAGACTTTCTCGCTTCTCAAAAATCGACGAATAACAGCCGGGAGCAACGACTTTTACGTGCTATGTTTTTTGATGAATTTCGATATGGACGGTGTCTGTACAATTACAATTATTTTAAGAAAAGAAGCATGTACCTATTATATATTCGTATTTTTTATAATCGATGACATACATGTGCGTGCTGGTCACACGAAAACTTAGGATCTGTTGGAACAATAAACAAAAAAGTAATGAGGACTTTTGGATGGGATATTAAGTAATTAAACATCCCATCTTCCTAGCACAGCGTGCTGTGCTGGTGAGAAAACCTCAAACGGCGAAAGTATAGTCACCTTGGTGATAACTTTATTTTCGAGCCGTTTGGGGTTGAAACCCTCGGGTCGTGGGGTCCGAGTGCTCATCTCCTTTTTAAGGAAATTTCCAAAAGGTTAGTTGACACTTCTCGTGATCCAAGAGCTGGTTTTTACTTTGGCCAGAGGAGTTGACGGCGATGTGGAGGAATTTTTTGATGCCTTATTATATTAGATTAATTTTGGTTTAATAGTTATAGGTTTTCTTTTTTTATTGTACGTGTAAATATTGTATATTTGTTAAAAATAATAAAAGAACTTCATTAAACATAATATATTTATATCAATTACTCTGACACTTAAAACATGGGCTCATGGGAGAAGACTAGACCCTTAAATCCCTGAAAAAAAATCGATCTTTCTACCAAACAACCTGTATACAGCTTATGCCCGAAGCATATTGCGTAAGCGGACTTGGGAATACTGTGAATTGCACGGATAGAGGAATTAGTATTGATATTGGAACTGAAATCATAAATGGATTTGGTGTCCGAAATAGGAATTACGATGTTTGGTTTCTGTGGCGTATGCAAATACTACACTGATTTGCATGTTACTGAATACTGTCCATTGAGATTGACTGCCGTGACCGCAAATAATTATGTCGGGAGATTTTTTTGCACCAATTAACATTACTTTTCAAGTCTATCCCCATCAGCCGGAAGATGGCCACTGTTAAACAAAGGCCTCCTCCAAAGGTCTCTAATCCCCACGCTCGGCAGACGTCTTGGGGATCGCAGTGTGGTTGTTGAGTACCTACACGGAAACCGCTGCTGGCCTACTTCCGGATTTTTCTTTAGTCGCCTTCGACGACACCCTCGGGGTGAAATAGGGGGATGCTATTCTAGCCCAGACATCCCACGGGAATTTCGAGACTATAGAAACGTCTTATTAATATTTGGTTTACTCTGAGGGTTTTAAACAAAACCTGCCAAAATTGGTTCAAGCTGCACAAATAATTACAGAAAGATTGTTGAAGTTGTTTATTTTTATTTTGTGATTTTTAATAAATTATACTAGCTTTTTCCCGCGACTTTGTCTGCGTGAATGTCGGTTATCGCGGATACAGACGAAGTCGCGGATGAACAAGGAACCTTTCTTGGGTTTTACTATAAAGGTGATATAATTGTGTGTATAAAAAATAATATTAATTGCGCTTAGGAGCTCATGGCTTAGTAAAAGCCGTACAGATCGATCTGTCATAGGTTAAGCTACGCTAGCCGCGGTCGGTCTGTAGATGGGTGACCATCCATTTCATACCGAGTTCCCTCCGTGCCTCGGAAAGCACGTAAAGCCGTTGGTCCCGGCTCTTAGATCTTTGGTAGTCGTTATGGCTGTCATTCGTAGATCTTTGGCAGTAGTCAGAAGCCAGAAAGTCTGACAACCAGTCTTACCAAGTGGTATCGTGTTACCCAGTGACTGGGTTGTGGAGGTCCGACAGGCAGTCGCTCCATGTACATCACTGGTATTCAGATGCATCTGGTTAGACTGGAAGCCGCGCGCCCCTCTTAGACGTCCGGAGGGGAGCCTAACACCTCACTCCTCCTCTTTGACCAGAGAAGTGGCCCGCACTAGCGGGCCGGCACCAATCGGGGGTTGCGGAAGTATCTTCAGTTCCCGTGACCCCCGACGTAGGTGTGAGATGGAACACCGGGGTAGTTTTTAGTCAGTAAGAGTCTGACAGACCCCTCCGCCCGCTCCAGGGCGGAGGACATCCATGATGAGTTTCCACCCCGAACCAAAAAAAAAGGCTATGATGGTTGATAGTTGTAATTTTGTTATGCAAATAAAGTTATTGTTATTGTTAAATACAGTTCACAATCTGACGGTTTGAATAAAATATAAACTATCGAAAATTAATACCGCATCCTCTAAATCTGGAAGCCGACCCCAACGTATTTGAGAAAAGGCTGTGCAGATGATAAGGTAACTAAGCTCATCATTACAACTTTTCCCTTCTAAAATACAAATAACTCTTCTCGTAGGTAAATTACTCCATTTCCATCTACCCAGCGAAATGAAATGTCTACTTTTACAATAAATATTAGTTTTTTGAACAAAGACAAATAAATACTTAGTGGTTCGACTTATTCGACAGTTAAGATAAAGTTTGAACTGCAAACTGTATTAGTCAAATTATCACTAACTTTGTTTCCTTGGCAAGAAACTTGGATTTTAAGTCAATAGCAACTTTGGGACTACAATGGATAGCTGGTAAGTGTTTGTGATGAGAATTAGTGGCACTTTTTAGTTTTTATAATTTGAGTATTTTTCTGGATGATGAATTAGACGATTTGTTTAAATTAGATTTTTCTTATCTATAATTTCTTCCGATTGAATTTCTACCATGGCACATATTATTGTTACTCCCTCGTTTCATTTCTTTTTACCATTTAACACATTCTGCCAAAGATACTCCGTCTGCGGTCTGCCACCATGCAGAAGATACTCTGCTGATAATAGCAAAAAACGGAAGCTGGCGCTTTTACCTTAATGCTGCCCGCCCACGTCAGACTTGTTGTAGGACCGATTATCGGATCGGTCGATTACTTCATAGTTTCGTGAGACCGATTTTTTGTGGGACATCTGCGTTGGTATATTGAAGTTCATATTTTGTTCCATTTCTCTCCGACAAAACATCGGTCACCGATTATCAGACGTGGGCGAAGACCCTTAGAGAAATGTATTTGTTTAACCATATAATAGCGCATAATTCGTATCACATTTTAAGTGACACAAAACACTCATATAGAGGGAGCATTAAAGAGATCTCCACAGTAACGTGTTTAAGCAATGCCACACTACCAGCATTGAGCTTGGAACTGAGACAGCGAGCTATATAGCTTGATTGACGTACGCAACAGACATTTGTGCTCGGCTTTGAGTGGGTAGTTTGACTTTGAGAGAGCTATAAAGTTCCATCGTAGTTATGTGAGCTATTTGACTTTGCTGTAGACTGTATCAGTTAAGGAGACGTGAACAAATTGGGTTTGCAATTCGGTAGCGTAAAGGTGAAGTGAGAATGTAAAACCTCCACTAGCGTCAGACATAGGCGCTCAACGTGTTAAGTAAGAAGAGATTTTTATAAATCATTGACATTTGAGTTTGCAATCCATACTTATCCATACTTCCATACTATAAAATAAATCCATATTATAAATGCGAAAGTAACTCTGTCTGTTACGATCTCACGACGAAACGACAGAATCGGTTTTGATGAAAATAGCTTGAACCCTGAGGAAGGACATCTACTTTGTCACACCGCGACTTCGTCTGCATCCGCGATAACTGACATCTACGTGGACGAAGTCGCGAGCAAAAGCTAGTTTATTTATAGTAATATTAGTAATAAACTGGACATGTTAATGTCATTTTATTGATGCATGTTCTAACATAAATTTTAAGTACTACTCAAAAATATAAACAAGACAATTTTGGTCCACGTAACAAACATTGTAGACCAAAGTTGTATTATTTAATAAAATATTAAATTTTTGATTGGCTCTTGTTTTGAATTCTGTTTATTTCGGTGTTGACATCAATTACTTTTTCACTTGGGTGTAATATTGACTGACACGTGGACTTGGGTGATGTGTAGAAGTTAGTACCGCTGAGCCTGTAGCTTTAAATTCGTCCCAAAAATAATGGAAATCCGATACAGCCTGTCCCTTTGCTGTCCTTCCCCAGCGATGCCCTAAGCCGAGGTTCGTACTCCACAGGGGGTGCCCTTAGCGTGTAGTCGCTAAGTTTATAATATTTCTTGCCCTGCCTGGAGGTCTTAAATTCACTTTTAAGGCACCACAAGAAAGTTCGGTAAAGCAGCCGACAACCTCTTCCTCAAAAATGAATAGTTTGTTTATTTTTTGTTTTTGTTTGAACTTGCTTATATCCAGAAGTATTATTCTAATTCTGAAAATTATTTTGCTATAAGTACCTTATACATTATCCTCGTGTCTTCCTTGTAACTTATATCATAAAGAAATGGAGATTCATAAGAAAAATACGCATATGAAAATAAAATCATGCCACATGCCAGTCTCAATCAATATAACTGACTGACTTAATAATTTTTGATTCCCCAACGCCACGTTTGTTTCCTACACAAAACATTAAACAGAAGTACCTACTAGAGCCTAACATATAGTAGGTACAGTACACTCAAGTACATAGTCCAATCCACTCGGAAACTAACATAAATCTAACTTAACCTGCGTTAACTTACGCCGGGCGTAAGTTTTGCCAACTTAATTCTAACTTTAACTTGGGTACGTACGTATAATGAAATTTTAGTGTGCCCGACCCCTGCTTCAGAATTAGTTCTTTTTGAAGGAAACTGTGAATAAATGATGTCATTTGAAGTTGTTTTAGGAATGTTTACATGGGTAAAATTAATATTAAATTTTAAGACGAAGGGCACGAAGCGGTAAACGGGCTACCTATTGCTCATACTCTAGCAGTGGGTGGGATGACAGCTCAACTTAAGCTAAACTCACAAAGGTAGAAAGTTAAAGAAAGAAAGAAAAAGGCGTTTATTAGCATAACAGGCGTTTTGACGACACGGTTGGCGCAGTGGCTGAGCGATCGACTGCTGCGCAGCGTGTTGCGGGTTCGATTCCCGCCCAGGATAAACATTTGTGTGATGAGCACTTGTGTTTGCCTAGTGTCTGGGTGTTGTTTATCTATATATTATTGATATTATATATTGAAATACTTAAAACAATATATGTGGCGCCATCTGTTTGACACATGTGTTATTAACGTGTCATTATGTCAATGTGTCATGAACCATCATTTTAAAAAATAAACTGTCAGTCTGTGAAAGCTACTCACCGTGTTTTAATAGGTTATGGGCCCAGTCCATTAGTTCGCGATAAAATGTTGTTTCTTCGATCTACAAATAGTGAAATATCGTATTCTCAATAGTTACTCGTTTGTTAACTGTTTCATTAGACCAGATTTGTTCAGATTAAGAACTATAGTGCGCGTGTAAATCTTTTCTCGCAAAGTCTCGTTCTTGAACAATGGCCGCCAGCTATATTGTGAATGTACCGAAGCTCAAGGGTCGCGAAAACTATGATGAGTGGGCATTTGCCGCAGAGAATTTTCTCATCCTAGAAGGAGTGGACATCAATTTGAAGCCAGCTGACCCTACAGTCGTTGATGTACAGAAGTCAAAAGCGAAGCTGATTATGACCATCGACTCGTCTCTTTATGTTCATATCAAGGACCAGAAAACTGTTTATGATGTGTGGGAACGTCTAAAATCACTCTTCGATGACTCGGGATTTCAAAGGAAGATCAGTTTGTTACGAAATCTTATTTCTATCAGATTGGAGGATTGCGATTCTATGACTTCCTACGTGACCCAGATTGTGGATACAGGACATAAATTACGAGGAACAGGCTTTCAAATTACTGATGGATGAATGGATTGGATGCTTGTTATTGGCGGGATTAACGGAAAAATTCGCGCCAATGATCATGGCCATAGAGCATTCCGGAATGTCAGTGAGTACAGACGTTATCAAATCAAAACTTTTAGATATGAGTGCAGAGGTTGGCAGCACTGGAAACGAAAATGCTTTTTTATCAAAAAGTTTGCAGCAACGTAAAAAACAGGTTGGCAGCAATGCAGAAATGTCAAAGTCAAAAACGTCATCTTCAAAAGCTGTCAAAACGATTCGATGTTACAAATGTAAACAAGTTGGACATTTTAAAAACCAGTGCAACTACAAAAACAAAGATAAAGAAAGCGCAGTGTTTAGTGGTTTTCTCTCAAACTCAACATACAACAAAACGGATTGGTATGTTGATTCCGGTGCCAGCACCCATATGACTTGCGACAAAGAACGTCTGTCAGATATTTCTTATAACCCGTCGGTGAAACAAATTGTAGTAGCTAATAAAACAACTGTACCAGTGCTATGCTCAGGAAAGACAAAGTTAACAACAATAGTGGATGGTTCAGAGCACGATATTAGCGTGCGAAGTGTCATGTGCATTCCTAACCTTACTACTAATCTTCTCTCAGTTAGTGAGTTGATTCGAAATGGTAATAGAATATCTTTTGGAGAAAATATTTGCAAAATATATAACAAGAACAATATACTTGTTGCAAAAGCACATTTAGTGAATGGAGTGTACAAGTTAGACATCAAACAAGAGTGTTTATTGGCAGGTTCAGCAATACAAGATAACAGTATGTTATGGCATAGAAGGTTGGGCCATATAAACAGTAAAAGTCTGAACAGCATGAAGAATGGCGCTGTAGAAGGTATTTCCTACTCCAATAAGGCTGAAATTGACAAATCCCAGTGTATCACATGTTGTGAAGGGAAGTTAGCGAGATTGCCTTTCTCACACAGAGGTTCCAGGTGTGACAGTGTACTGGAGGTCGTTCATGCGGATGTTTGTGGTCCCATGGAGACAGTATCAATAGGAATGTCAAGGTATTTTCTTCTATTTATAGACGATTACAGCAGAATGTCATTTGTATATTTTCTGAAGTCTAAGAGCGAAGTGATGGTGTACTTTAAAGAGTTTAAAGTTATGGCAGAAAAGCAAACAGGAAAGTCCATCAAGGTACTAAGAACGGACAATGGTGGAGAATTTTGTTCTTCAGAATTTGAAAGTTTTTTGAAGAAAGCAGGGATAGTGCATCAAAAAACAAACCCCTACACGCCAGAGCAGAATGGCATGTGTGAAAGATTGAACAGAACCGTGGTTGAAAGAGCTCGATGTCTTCTGTTTGATGCTAAAATGGAAAAGAAATTTTGGGCTGAAGCAGTAAACACTACAGTGTATCTGCGGAATCGAACTTTGGCATCAGGTTTAGAAAAAACCCCGTATGAGCTCTGGACTGGTAAGAAGCCAAACCTTAGCCACATTCGTGTTTTTGGAAGCACTGCAATGGCTCATGTTCCTAAAATAAAAAGAACAAAGTGGGACAAGAAGGCGGTAAAGTATATTCTTCTTGGTTATGCAGAAAATACCAAGGGGTATAGATTATACAACCCTGTAACAAAAAGCATTATCACCAGCAGAGATGTTGTAATCATGGAGTCTAGTAAAGACTCAGACATGGTTCAAGCTGTGGTAGAGGAGAAGAAAGAAGATACAGCTAGGGGAGAAGAAGAAGAACAAGATCAGACCATGATTGACCATGCAGACCAGACATACATGCCAAGTGACCAGGATTCATCGAGTTCTACAAGTTCTGAGGAGTTCTGCGATGCTGTGCCAGAAAAAATTGTAATAGAACCAGTTGAAAATTTAGGCACAGGAAAGCGTGTGAGAAAACCACCAGAACGGTTTGGCTACAGTAATGTATGTGTGACCAATGAAAACAGCATTAGTGAAGAAAATCTAACCTATGAAGATGTTATGAATAGCAATGAACGGGAACTGTGGTGCAACGCAATGGAGGACGAGCTGCAGTCGTTCCATGACAACAAAGCGTGGGAGCTAGTGGACAGACCCAGTGATGCTCGTGTTGTTCAGTGCAAGTGGGTGTATAAAAAGAAATTAAATAGTGATAACACAGTGAGGTACAGGGCCAGATTGGTCGCCAAAGGTTTTACCCAAAAAGAGGGAATTGACTATACAGAAACTTTTTCTCCTGTACTTAAATATTCTACTTTAAAATTGTTATTTGCTATTAGTGTTAACTTAGATTTAAACATCACCCATTTAGATGTCACAACAGCTTTTTTAAATGGTCATCTTGAGGAAATTGTGTACATGCAACTACCTAAACACTTAAAATGTGAGAATAATGTATGTAAAGTCTTAAAATTAAAAAGAGCCATTTATGGATTAAAGCAGTCAGCACGTGCATGGTACAAAAAGGTTGATAATTGTTTACAGGAGTTAGGATATAAAAACTCTGTTCATGAACCATGTTTGTTTGTAAAATCTTCAGGAAGTGTTAAAACTTTTGTAGCATTGTTTGTTGATGATTTTTTCATTTTTTCTAATTGCAATGAAGAAGTTGTTCACCTAAAAGCCGAGTTAAGCATTAGATTTAAGTTGAAAGACTTAGGTAAATTAAGGCAGTGTTTGGGTATGACTGTTACTATAGAAAAAGATAAGATTTGCATTGATCAGAAAAATTATATAGAGAAATTATTATTTAAATTTAATATGGAGGATTGTAAAACTGTAGAGACTCCTATGGAGGTAAATTTAAAGCTAGACAAAAATGATAATATAACTAGTAAATATCCTTATCAACAACTAATAGGTAGCTTAATGTATCTTTCAGTTCTTACAAGGCCAGATATATCATATTGTGTTAGTTATTTAAGTCAATTCAATAACTGTAATAATGAAACCCATTGGAAACATGCTAAAAGAGTTTTGAAGTATTTAGGTTCTACAAAGTCTTATGGTTTAATGTATGTAAAAAATAATTCTGATTTAGTTGGATATGTAGATGCAGATTGGGCATCAGATAGTGTGGATAGAAAATCCTATACTGGATACTGTTTTAAATATTCAGGATGTATTGTTTCTCATGAATGTAGAAAGCAGCAAACAGTGGCTCTGTCCAGCACAGAAGCCGAATACATGGCCATCTGTGAGGCGAGTAAAGAAGCAATTTTTCTAAAAAAGTTATTAACAGAACTCATTAATAGAGATAATGTGCCGGTATTATTGTATAATGACAACCAGAGTGCACAAAAATTGTCAAAAAACTCCATGTATCATAGAAGAACCAAACACATTGATGTTAAGTTTCATTATATTAGGGAAGCTGTAGAAAAGAAACTTGTAAAGATTGCATACTTAAGTTCTTTAGAGATGCCAGCTGATTTATTTACTAAAAGTTTATGTAAAATGAAGCATACTAATTTCATGCAAAAGATAGGTGTTGTTAAATTATATTAGGACATAATTAGCAAATATAATTTATTGTTTTTGATTATTTCAATAAGAGGAGATATTGATATTATATATTGAAATACTTAAAACAATATATGTGGCGCCATCTGTTTGACACATGTGTTATTAACGTGTCATTATGTCAATGTGTCATGAACCATCATTTTAAAAAATAAACTGTCAGTCTGTGAAAGCTACTCACCGTGTTTTAATATATATGTATGTATTTAAACAAAAAAAAATGTATTTGTGTATGTATATCAGCTGTCTGACACCCATAGTACAGGGTCTCCCTAGTTTGGGGTCAGATGGCCGTGTGTGAAAATGTCCCCACATTTTATTATTGTCCCCACATATTATTATTATAACATACTTACATTAAAAATAAAATAAACCTTAATTGACCTTAGAACTATAAATAACAGAAAACAGTGAATATAATCACAAAAGGGCCTCAGCTCAGTATGATGTCAGATGACACCACAAAGTGCGCCACCCGATGCTGATTTTCAGCTGCAGCCCACGTTTACTCATCATCAGAAAAAGAAAGGTTTCCGCGCCGAAAGTACCGACTACCGACCGTACTGGAGGCCAAGTCTGCTATTTGTATAATTTCGTCATTCCAACACGATCCCATTGTCGTTTTGCTAAAAGTTCGTAATCTGCTAAATTCATAATGGTCGATCATTGGTCGCACAGTGACGTTGCCATATGGTAGGTCAGTGATCAAAGTAACTGTCAAAATTTTAGCAGATTACCGCCTAAGTCAGTCATTCAGTAGTCATTTTGTACGAGATTACCATTCTATATCATTTCTTTCAATGGCGTGTCAGTGGTTGACCATTAGAAAGTCATAGTAACGCCATTATATTAGTAGATTACCAAACTTGTCAAAATCAACAATTATGAAATCAATGATAGACCATTCTGACACTATTGTAATAGCAGACTTGAAGCCCAGATCTGTGTGCGTCTCGGTCGGGTACTTTAGGTACTTCATTTTCGATAATACGTGGCGCGAAGTCCTTCTTTCTTTTCTAGTCCGTGTGCTGATGCTATAGATATAGATTGCTAGCGTCCCATTGGACTATGAGAGAGAGAGAGAGAGAGAAGAAGTGCACCAGTGTCACGTACACACTCATCCACTGCGTAAGTACTTCATTATCTCCCATTGATATTAGCCGCCGTGACCGAAATTCGGTTGGTAAATTATTATTAATCTTTGAGTTTTATACTAAAGAAAGGTACCATAAAAAAAATCATTATTTTAGCTCGAACGGCATACGAAAAGTTCATGGTGTTAAAAAATTAACTTTATCATATTAGGGTAGGCATATTAGTATCGCCTTGCATGAGGTTGGAGGTACAAAAGGATTAGTGATGTAGGTTAATGCTTAAATTATCGATATAACTTTTAGTGAAGATACCTGTACGCAGTAACGCAGTCTACAGAAAGGACAGAAGGAAGATTTTTCTATTTGAATACAATGGTTGTTTAGGTACCTATTCACTTGCCTATTTTTTTTTTACTTTTCCGCAATCTTTGAAACATTAATTTTAACTGAGTAAAGCATACTTTAATCGAATACACTGGGTACCAATTTCATGAATTATGTAAAGACAAAACAAATACCAATATTGTGTAAATATGTCTATAAATTAACAATACTTCCCTGCATCAGCTTCTTTATTAGGTGAATAAAACGAGTCGGACTATTAAAAGGATTATCGACATCGATAATCTTATCTGTATAATTGTACAACACTATTAGTAAGCTAGTTCATCGTACTTAATTACATTAGTCCCTCCGGACTGTCCTGAAAATGAAAAGCTCAGAATTTAAATAAAATTATTGCAATTTTATGGAGAACGGCTACAATTGTATCTTTTAGGCAATAAAGTAGAGCCCCAATTATACTTAGTTAAGATTTTTACGACACAATTTTTATTTTTGACTTATTTAAATACGTAAGAGGGTATATTTTATCATTATTTTGGAAGCTAGAAATCCTATAATAACAAAAAAACTTCCAAGAATCCAAATACGAAAAGAACTCGGTCTGCTTGTTACATTTTAACGACGAAACGTCTGAACCTATTTTGATAAAATATGGCATGAATATAGCTTGAACCGGGTTCGAGCTGTATTCATAAAATGGACATAAGCTACTTTTTAATCCGCGACTTCGTCTGCATCCACGATAACCGACATTCACGCGGACAAAATCGCGGGCAAAAGATATTAAAAAATATTTTACCAAAATGTTAATTTTAAAATAATAACCTTGCAACTACAAACCCTAAACGCGAACCCTTATTACATTTCAAAGCGCCTGTCAAAAACTTAACAGCAAAATTGCACTCTAAAGTCATTGCTCTGCGCCTTTACTTTATGACTGCCCGAAAAACGGTAAAGTCCGAGTTTTATGTCCGTGACAGAACATCTAGAACATCAAGCAAGTCGTTTATGGTTAGACCCGTATATCTTAGAGTAATAAAACCTGCATACAATTTCCACCGACCCTGTTAGGGTGGTAATCCTTTGAATTTGTGAAGCGATGCAGGTGGGAATGAATAGTTTAGTTTCTTGCATAATAAATTTCTGTTAGATTGAAGTAATATTCTTTGGGTTTAGATACAATTCTTAGACCTTTGTCATTATTTCATTTTGACACGGTTGGCGCAATGGCTGAGCGATCGACTGCTGCGCAGTGTGTTGCGGGTTCGATTCCCGCCCAAGGTAAATATTTGTGTGAGTAAGTATGGAGTTTCTTGCCCATTCTTCTCCATACAAAACTACCTTTTGGAATGGGCACCTAGAATCAATTTTTTTTTTCTCATTTGACGTTCAAAAGTGCCTTATAATGGTCTAATTGAAATAAATGATTTGACTTTGACTTTTTGACTTTGATGAGCACTTGTGTTTGCCTTGTGTCTGGGTGTAGTTTATCTATATGTGTATGTACTTACAAAAAAAAAAAGTATTTGTGTATGTAAATCAGCTGTTTGACACCCATAGTACAGGGTCTCCCTAGTTTAGGGTCAGATGGCCGTGTGTGAAAATGTCTCCACATATTATTATTATTTTCTTCTAATGCTACTACACTTTTTTTTTAAACTGCAACCAATAGCTCGCAAATTGTCGTCGTAGGTTAAAAGGACACCAAACTAAAATGGGACTGGGCGGGCCATGTAATAATAATAATAGTTAAATCTGTTTATTTCAGAAAAAAAAAAACATACATTTCAAATCTACTTAAACACAAGATCTTACATGAAAATAAAGATTTTACCGTTAAATAGTTGCTACCTTGCTTATGAAATGTTTATTTTAGTACTTATTTCATTTGTTTACAGTTTATTTTCTATGTGACATACTGTGCATTTTGGCAACCTATTAAGTATTAGGAGCAGACTGCATTTCCACACCCTTATACCATACACATTATTACATTAGTTTATTCCAAAGGTTGGAAGATATGACAGATTACGTAAGTTGTTAGATCTTCTCGTCTTATTCAGGTCACCTAAACGGTGTCTATACTGAATTACAATGGCTAAATCTCGCTTATCAAATATACTCATAACTTTACAATACTGAAAAACTGTACGCCGTTAAGTTGTGAGCCCGATTGCAAAACTGGAGCTCTAACACAGACAGACGGGTTCTCGGCAGACCGAGGAGAAGATGGGCCTTGAATGGCTTCCTCACGAATTGGCGATTGGGATGAGGCACAACATCTTCACATTTTTAAAACGTTTTATGACATGTTATGATATATAATATGTACGCACCTTTATGATCTTTACATAGTCTAAAACAAAGTCGCTCCCGCTGTTTGTCTTATAAACTACGTTACCGATTTGAATGCAGTTTTCAGCAATATATAGAGTGTCTCAAGAGGAAGGTTTGTACATAGGTAGGTATAGTTTGATCTTCATTACATCTGTGCGAAGCCGCGGTGGGTTAGTAGTGGTATATAAACAATAAATAAGGATTAAAGATCCTACTCTTGCTTCTAGATATAATTTAAAAGTGATTTCAACCGTGAAAGCTTTTGGAGCAAAATTCAGTTTTTCTAATTCAATTTGAAAATATTAGGCGATACAAAATTTAACAGAATAGGAGTTTAATTACCCATTATTGATATGATGATTAAAGTAGACGGCAAACTTTTAGAGAGAGTTATATTTCGTTTCGTGTATATATAGTGTTAGGTCTCAAAGAGTTTCTTAAAGTCAAAGTTAAGTATATACTTCAATTAAGTTCAGCGCGACAAGGTGCGTGTGCGCTCCGTCGTCGTCTGTGAGCAAGCAGAAAAAAAAGTACTGAAATAGATGAACGGAGTCGCCGCGCTGCGTTACATCACAGTTTTGTTCAGACATTATGTCATGAGTATTCTTCATAACGTTTCGACCTAATCACCAGCACCCATGGAGGAGCAAAGAAGGACCATTTCACGGTAGAGAAAACTCAAAAAAATCTAGTTCAGATAACAGCTAGTTTCATCTTATATATCTACAAACTATGGAAGACTAGCCATAACCTATTCAGACTGTCTGTAACAATTAATAACATAACCAATTTATTCTAAACTTCGTGCGGTTGAAATTTCACACTTATCGCAAATATAACAAAGTCATTCAGAACTTTATTGAATGGTAAAAATAATAAGATGATTCAAAAGTTCTTCAATAGTTTCTATAGGGATTCATTTTATTAATTGACATGACTGAGTCATAATTGCTTCGTAGAACTAGAAATGGTTGCTTATTTACGTTCAACAGTAGATTATGGCGTCGATTCCCTTGTTCACAAACTAAATTAAAATTAGGCATTTGGCATCTCTTACTACCAGGCAGCTGAAGAAAAGGACGGCGACAGACAAGGACTAAGTTAGAGATGTCAAATTAGTTTTTCCCTTGAACTTCGCAGTGTTTTTAATCAATACGTTCTGAAATGACAACTATAATTGTATGAACATTTTAGATCAACTTAAATTGACAGCTCTTATTAATATCTATCTCTTTCTTGTTTTATTGGAGAGAAAGAGATAAATTAATTTAGTTCGTGCACAACAGAATTGGCACCATTACCTATCCATTGCGTTTTATTCAATTGTCGGGTATTATGTCGTTTTTAGAGTTAATGCGTCGGTACGTTGTTGTATTATCTTTTAAAAAATATTTTGTTGTGAGATGAATGGAAAAGTAATTGAAATAAAATAAAATCGGAAATAAAGACAATACTTACAGTAGATATTATTTTAAACATATTTTTTTTTCTAAAAAAGCGGCCAAGTGCGAGTCGTACTCGCCCATTAAGGGTTCCGCAGCAGCAAGTAACTTATGTTACTTCACAACAGAAGAGTTGTTGTTTCTTCAGTAACTTCTGTTGTTGTTGTTTGTTGTACTTGTGTTACTCAAATATAAAAATAAAAAAACTTTTATATTATTATAAAAGTTTATATTATAAAAAGAATATTTATTTTTAACAACTTTACAAATATACAATATTTACACGTACAATTAAAAAAAGAAAAACCTATAACTATTAAACCAAAAATAAACTAATATAATAACGCATCAAAAAATTCCTCCACATCGCCGTCATCTGGGAATGTGCCCAAGAGACTGACTGCATTGCCCCGTTAGATGGCAATGCTTAACCTCTGCCCAAAGTAAAAACCAGCTCTTGGATCACGAGAAGTGTCAACTAACCTTTTGGAAATTTCCTTAAAAAGGAGATGAGCACTCGGACCCCACGACCCGAGGGTTTCAACCCCAAACGGCTCGAAAATAAGGTTATCACCAAGGTGACTATACTTTCGCCGTTTGAGGTTTTCTGCAGCCGCAGCAGCAGCACCAGCACAGCACGCTGAGCTAGGAAGATGGGATGGCGCAAGAGTGTCGACGCACGTAGCGTCCCACACTAAAGGCCTACCCAACTTCCAAGGAAATAATGACATGCCGTCCGGTCTCTTGCCATCGTCGCGTGCCAAGCCGTTGGGCTCCAAAACTGCTGGAACGCCGACGGCGACGAGAGCACGACGAATGATGTCATTTATATTCGCGTGCCGCGCTATGCGACCTGCACTCCGGTTGCACGATAGGCCGTGGTGTCCGAGGCAGTTGACAGCTTCCCCACAGCGACAGCGATGAGGAGAACAACAAGATGCTCCTAAACGTAAGGAAGCAGCGAGGCGAAAAGTAGTGTCGTCAAACATAGTACCTACGTTTGACGACGGAAGTGCCAGAAGCCAAAGACCCGACTCCCATTTACCCACAGCCAGCAGACGCGCTCGCTCAGCAGAATTAGAAGAAGTGGAAAGTAAATTATTCTGTACTAACCTGCAGAGCGGCTCATCCCACCGCCTCTGAGAAGATGGATTGTCGGGTAAATCAGTGCTCGGGCAAGCAAGTTTCCAGGCGTCCATGGCCTCGGCGAAGCACGGCACATCAAAATCAACCAGTGTAGGCGCTAAAACATTCCTGATTAATTTTTCAGTGCCGTGGACCGAGGATATAAATGCAGGCAAACTGATACTTGAAATTTTACGGACGCCGAGGCCCCCCATACGAATAGGTAGAGTAGCTTGGGCCCAAACACGGTCGTCCATTGCCAAATTTAAAACAGATGTTAAAGTATGACGGATAATTTGGTCCATTTTTTCTAAAAGGTGATTGTGTTTCCACAAATGGGAAGCGCGTAGGAAATAATTTAATTTAGGGCCGAAACAACAGAACCGAATAATGGTGATGGCCGAATGCATGTTAATTTGGAGTAATCTTTCCGAGATGTCATTAAAATTTTGTATTTTTTCCTCTATAAAACTGGGAAAGGAATTCTCGAAGATGGGAGTCCCAAGGAGACGAAGAGTGCTTTTATCTATAATTTTAATGTCTGGGGCTATTGCGTTAAATTTGGAAAGTGTCGATTGTCTGTCTGTATTGTCCGATAAGTATAATTCACACTTCGAAAGGTTGAGTTGTAAGCCTATGGAATGCAGTTCCTTTTTAATGAAAATCAAATCTTTTAAAACACTGTCAGCATCACCTCCCAAGGTACCATCGTCGAGATACCAAACGTTAAATTTGGAATTTAGCTGACGAATAATTGGATGAATGGCCAGACTGAAAATCACTGGCCCAAGGGGGTCACCTTGTTGACAGCCAACAGCAGATTCTAAAAGGTTGTCACGATATAGTAATTTAGACGGATGTCTGTAACATTGCCAAAGGAAACTATAAATTTGGGGTATTTCTTTTTTAGATTCTGCCAGCAATGTGTCCCTATTAACTGAGTTGAAAGCATTCTTTATGTCAACCTTCAAGATGACCTCTCCTTTGCCAGAATTTAGGTAGGTCGACAAAGCGTGTACAGCAGCCTCACAGCCCCCTTTAGAGCCATAACCTAGCTGAAGGGGCTGAAATTTTTCCGAAACAACCTCACCATAGAATTTGCAACAAATCTTGGCTGCCATACGACGGTATGTAGTTCCCACGGCAATGGGACGAATACCACCGTCCTTCTTGCGCAGGGCACATAAGTTGGCCCCGTACAAAACGTCGATGTCGGAATCGTTCACCTTGCCGGAGAGCATAAGGTTGATCAGAGCCGTAAGCTCCTTCACAAGTAACTCACCAGCTGTCCCGGCGCCTGAACAAATAAGGTCCTTTAGGTGCTGAGGAGTCAAGCCGTCGAGGCCGCCGGCGGAGCCGCTCCGGAAGGAGCAAACGGCAGCGATCAACTCTCGACCTGTGACGGTGAGGGAGTGATTAACCGAGTCAGGAGGGTCGGGAAAAGAAAGGCCATCTGCTGGGGCAGGGTGTTTACTCTCCAGAGCTGAAAGTGTTTCCGGAGAACACGATGCCACCACATCACTACTGAAGAGAATCCTAGCTGCTCCACTAATGTCACCTTCCCCTAACTTTGTTTCTACCAGGTGGGATATACCCCTAGAAGAGTAGTATCTCTTAGACGGAAAATTTGGATCCAAAAGTTGAGCCGAAACATTACAATTTTCTTTAATTTGTGCAGTTAAAGTCTTTTTAGTTGCTAAATTTTTTTGGACGTGAAGAATTCTGTAGGGAAAGGTAAGTAACTGCTCCCAGGCACGTTGCGAGTTCTCCCGGGCGGCAAGGCGAATGCAACCCGCTAAATTCTGTGCAACTAGTGGCCTGGCACCACGGGGAACTCGCTTCAAAACGGGAATAGAATTTTTGGATTTTGAAAGTGTTTTCCAAAACGGGTCAAAAGTGGTTGTTGATGGGATGGAGGTAAAAGGAGTAGTTACAGGGTCTGAAGAGAGTGTACTTGGGGGTTTATGGACCTTTCCTATGTGTACATTCAGACCCCGCTTACCTTTAAAATATCGAGCCTGGGTGCAAATGGGGCATCTCTCCAGTACAGATACAGAAGGTTGGCATGCACTCGTAACGCCATCGCTGCTGCCACTATGCATTAATATTGTACACTTAAACCACTAAATACACTAAATAGAATTAAAAAATTAATAGGTATTAAAAATATGACAGTTTATGACAGTTTTTTTTCACTGTGACACTGGGTGACGCGCAGCGCAGTCGCGCAGGCTTTCTAGGGCGCCGCGCCGCCGCCGCCGCCGTCGCGCCGTAGCTGGCATTTTAGCGCAGGCCTGGCAACCGTTGTTGTGAAACAGGCGCGTCGTTCTCGCCCAGCAGAATCACCTCGCGTGGAATAAATTGCATCCATTGATTTTGGAACTTTGTGTATTTTAGCAGAAAAAACACCTATGCATATTTACTCATAAAAATCCATCTTGAAGAAAAATGAATTTTACTTGTCAACAATATTTTATCTTATGTCTTTATTGTTTACACGTAACTGGTGAATTTTTGTTTAAACTATTTTGGCTTTTATTCATCCCTTTATTTATATAATTTCTAGCTTTTGCTCGCGACTTCATCCACGTGAATGTCGGTCTCGGTTATCGCGTATGCATTATTACTATTGTTTGTTGTTAAACCAACTGTACTGTTCAGCTCGGCACTATCGTATTGGGAAGTTTATATTATTAAAAAACTTTTATATTATTATAAAAGTTTTTTTATTGTTATATTTAAACTGATT
Source organism: Charanyca ferruginea (assembly GCA_947361185.1). NCBI lineage: Eukaryota > Metazoa > Arthropoda > Insecta > Lepidoptera > Noctuidae > Charanyca > Charanyca ferruginea. Next base: position 9,475,817 of record OX376082.1, on the reverse strand, counting down.
GAATGAAAGGTAAATTGCGGTTTACGATTTATGACGTATTAAAAAAACTACTTACTAGATCTCGTTCAAAAAAATTTTCGGTGGAATTTTACATGGTAATGGTTTTATCATTCTCTTATTTTAGAAGTTACAGGGGGGGGGCACATTTTACCACTTTGGAAGTGTCTCTCGCGCAAACTATTCAGTTTAGAAAAAAATGCTATTAGAAACCTCAATATAATTTTTGAAGACCTATCCATAGATACCCCAAATTTTTTTTGAGTTTCAGTTCCAGTATGAGGAACCCCAAAAATGTATTGCTTTTTTTTATTTTTGTGTAAAAATCTTAATGCGGTTCACAGAATACATCTACTTACTAAGTTTCAACAATATAGTTCTTATAGTTTCGGAAAAAAGTGGCTGTGACATACGGACGGACAGACAGACAGACAGACATGACGAATCTATAAGGGTTTCGTTTTTTGCCATTTGGCTACGGAACCCTAAAAAAGACAACCGCCTTCATATACTACTACTACTAGGTACTCGTAAAAAGTAAAAAAATACTTTTTTTCGCAAGTCGGCGGCTTTGTTCCTGTTTGTACTTTTGTATTGCTACCGACTTTCGCGATTAAAGTTATTTTGAAGGTTGTTGGTTGTCTTTTAAGTAAAAACATTTGTTTTTGTGCCTACTTCTCTCCCAAATTAATTACCAAACGGCAACACCAAACAAATTAAGTCATCCCTCAATTTTCAAACCCTTTGAGGTGGGCTATATCGGCACCAACTTTCAGATATTATACAACATCCATTAAAGAATCATCTAAACCGGACTACACTGTAAAAAAATAAACGTGGTCAAAAAAATAAAAATATATTATACTTACGTGTTGAATTGTGGACCCCCTTTTTTGAAATCGGACCATTGACTTTAATAAAATTGTTCTTAACTACTATGCACATCTTAGATGCCAAAGCAAACACTTAGGGTCTTACCAAAATGCAATTCCAACATCAGCTTCAGAAATCGGAATTGCAGAATTCAATCGGAAATGAACTTTGCAACCTCAGGACGTGGTCATTTCGCACAGCGCCACGCCACCATTTAAGTGCCATTAAAACTAAGTGTTCTGTGAAAGGTCAAACCGCCTGTAAAGTGAGTATAACGTAGGTAACAACTGAGCATGAGTAATGAGTGGTCAGACCGTAGCTTTGTAAACACCTATTCTCTTAGTCCTAATGTTCGACTAAAATGTCGTGGCGTCCGCCTCTCATGCACGCTCTCTCGAGGTTGTGTGTTTCCAACTGGGCATGAACATACTTAATAATACTTTCTAAGTTTATCTTGGACATCACTTACATTGGTGAAGGAAAAACCGGGATTTGTAATAAATAAGACAGCTCCGAAGCACAGTGTTAGGTTACCTATCATAAGGTCGAAAAATATTTGACCGAATTTCATTTCACCTAAAACTTTTCAACTTTTCACATTTCGTATTTTTTTACTTCATCGAAGTCACGTCTGCCACTGTATCAGTTGACCTATAATCAATTCGCTTTTTTTCGTTGCTCCGACGTTTCATTTGGTCTAAAAAGTTTTTACCGAAGTTACACAGCCGAAATAACATTTGTTCACACATTCGTTATACCACTGTTTTAATTACCAAATTTCACCAAACGCCTAGAAGTAAATATGTCTGATATTGAGTCAATGATAACCGGTACTCTACCAGAAAAAAAAATACGTCGTTAAAAAAACTAAAAATTTAAAACTTTTGAAAATTAAAGACAATTTAAGTGAAATTAAATATTTGAAAGAGCTTTCAAAACTAATGTATTTATTACAGTGGCGTTATAGAGAGCTAATTTCAGATTAGTTTCCTACTATTTTGTTTCATTAATTATTTAAACGTAATGGCACTTAATAAAACAGGTAGTACCAGTAAGATCTTTGCAAACAAAGATTCTTGTTTCAAGCATGCAGCATGCAAGCAGGCATACAGCATGCAAGCCGGCATGCAACATACAAGCAGGCATACCCATGCAAACAAGCATGCAGCGTACAAACAAGCATGAAACATGCAAGCAGGCATGCAACATGCACAATGCACAAGCATTGTTTTTGTCACGGCTCCGGCGCTGCGGGGTCTGGGCGGCCCCACGCAAGCTTATCGTCGCAGATGGTTTTAACGCTCACCAAGAGCCGGCCAGCCTCAGCCGCGGCGGCAAGCCTTCAAACCGCCTGCTCCTCAGCTCGCGGGCCGCCCCACCCCACCGCGCCTACGCGTTCTTAAATTACACTCTAGGGTTAGGGCAGACAAGACTGCGTGAAGTCGGTTTTGCAGCGATTCGTTTTTGTCACTAAATTTTGTAACGTATTGACTTTTTATGACACTATTTCAATGTAATGTTGAAAATGCTACCAAGTAACCGGCTATATAATTGTGATTAAATAATATTCCGAAATGTTGTTTTGACGGGGTGAAAATATGGCAAATAAATCATTTGGCAATTGAAAATAGTTCAAAAGAGACTTCAGCCAATAGGAAAAAGTTATTTTGTAAATCGGAGAAACATAGTTCGGTAAAATGATACCTATGTCACATGATACTTCGATGATCTAAAAATATGTCAAATAATGCATATAGCAAAAAAGACGTCGGTCAATAGTTTTCGGTAAAATGAAATTCGGACAAAAATAATTCGGAAAAGTGATCGGTTCCCACAGTGTTAGTGTATCTGCCTCCAACGAAACGAATGAACTCCCAGGATAAACATTTTTTCTTTGTGTCTGGTCGTTGTATATCTATAAATAAGTATTTATTTCTATAGTTATGTATGTATGTTTAGCAGCAGCTGTCTGACAGCCATAGTACAGGGCCTGCTTAGTTTGGGGTCAGATGGCCGTGTGTGTAATGTCTTCCTATATTATCATTTTTATTATATACGAAGTAGGTAAATCTGAATCGAATACCAGGTCAACCATAATGTTATTAGATTTTTCTAATATAAATTTCTCTGCAGCATCTCGGAGTTTGTAAGTTGATCCCCGGTCCCCGTGCCATGCTTGTTTGATCTGTTCCATATTGGACTGTCCCGTCCCGTTAGAATATAAGATAGAGGGAAGAAGAAGCCTAGCTGCCTACCAAGCCTTCTTGGCGTTACTTTGACGTCGAATCTTAACTTTGGGTCATTTATTGAATCCAAGGCCAAACTAGCTGCCAAAAACTCCCTGGTTAGGGCTAAGCACCAGAGCCTTGAACATCGCCGCACCGTTGCTAGCCTTTCGGTCTTTTATCGGGTACATTTCGGAGAGTATGCTTTGGAATTGCACAATTTAATTCCCCCATCCCCGTTCCATCATCGGACGAGCAGTGATACGGCGAAGCGTAACCGCTATATGGTTGAAGTTCCACGGTCTCGAACCAAGCGCTTTGACTCCACATTTATTGTGCGAACTGCCAGACTGTGGAATTCCCTGCCCGCCTCTCTGTTCCCTGTGAGTTTAATCTGGGTATCTTAAAGGCACGAATGAACCGGTTCATCTTAGGCAAGCGTGTTCCAACTTAGGCCGCATTATCACTTACGATCAGGTGAATTGCGGTCAAACTCAAGCCTATTTAATAGAAAAAAAAAACCTTTTGTTAAAATCTTGTTACACCTTGGAGAATATACAAATATGATCTCTTTTGATATTATTTGGTAATAAACTGTAACCCCAAGAAATGACATAGTATACTTTTTATTTTGCGACTTCGTCTGAGTGTGCGCCACGAGTGTACGCAGTACAAGGAGAGACGACACCGTTTGCGCGGTGGTTGAGCGATTGACTATGTTGTGTGTCGCGGGTTCGATTCCCGCACGGAACAAATATTTGTATGGCCCAGATAGTTGTTCCGGGTCTGATTGTTTGTATATTTGATTTTAAATGTTTGTAAACGCACCCACGACACAGGAGTAATTCCTAGTGTGGGGCAACGTTTATTAAAAAAACCTATCGAAAAAAACGATAGGCATAGATAACATAATATATGGCAGGCACTTGCCATGCCAAAAATTCGCTCGGATAAATCTTCTGACGTCAGAAATTGATCCTCGCATGAGATACCTAAGTGACATCAATTTCCTTGTATCAAACCTGATTACCGTCCCACATAACATTGTTTTAAAATCAAATTACTTCCACCGCGGCATACAAAGCAGTAAATGAACTGTCACTCATTTGCACCAACTTTAATGATATAATCGGTTTTCGTACGTAATTTTAATTTGGTGGAATTCGCGAGCGGAATTCAACGAACCACGGATGGAAGACTTCTCAGGGTTGCCTGCTTTTGGTGAATAATAGATTTTTAATGGATTTCTTGATGTGATAAGTAAGACTTTGTTTGGGGTTAATTAGGGAAGTAGGTACTAGGGATTAGGGTACCTGTGTAATGAGTTAATATAGCTATATTACTTGGATAAATATTACATTCTTGGGTTAGGAGGCTCTTCAAGACTATTTCGATTTATTTTTTCATCACATACAACTGTCATCACAGGTGGATTAGTGTAGACTGAGACAAACTAAATAATATAGTACACCAAACAATGAGTTATTATAGTTGTGCATAATAATACAAACATGTATTGTATATACACTCTATGATTATATACAACCAAGAAGTAATATTAGGAAGTAATTCAATGATTATTGTAATTTGTATTGTGATTATTTGAACTTCACTTGTTTTTGTCCGCTTAAAATGTCGGTTATCGCGGATTCAGACGAAGTCGTGGATTAAAAAGTAACATACTTAAGTATTCTTTTTGTGGTGTAGCTAAGCTAAGTTTTTACGAAATTTCATCAAAATCGGTTCGATAATTTAGCGGTGAACAAATAAACGAACTCACAATCGCATTTGTTACGTTATAATTTTTTTCTGAAACAAATTATTTGATTTGAATTATAGACAATCCGACGTGAAATGTGTATGTTTCAAGAGTAAGCAGTCTTTATAGACCATTACAATTCTGATTTACTACGCTTTATCATTGAATTTTGGGTTTGCCAATAAACTTCAGTTTCGATTCTGAAACAATGATTACATTCATCTTATTGTATTCCTAAAATGTCACATCAATTTAGATTGCAATACCTACAGCTAAAAAGCAGCTGTAGTTATGTAATGTGGATGAATGGAGAAGAAGACGAAGCTCAAAGAAATGATGGGTTGTGTGAAGAATTATATAAAAAAGAAAGTAGTCAACAACCATGACGATTGACAGGACCGAATTGAAGAAGAAAACGTATTTCGTTGACCCCAAGTAACAAAAGATAAGGAAGCTTAAGATGATGATGACCTACAGTAGAACCTTTACACGTCACACAACCTTACGCATGAGGGGTCATGCGTAAGGTTGTGTGACGTGTAAAGGCTCAAAAGCTATATATACTTGACACGCGAAGGCAATAATGTAACACCCACACAATTCACTGAATGTCACTCCTTCAAAGTTTCCAATAACTCACACGAAGTAACTGCCAGCCCTAGTCTCGCGAAATTAATTAATTATTGAATTATGAAAACAAATGAATTAATGAATACCGACGCATTTGCGCCGTGCCTCGTGTGTAGTCAGTCGCCTTTATTAGCAGCGGCTGTTGATAATATTGGTAGTTTAATTTTGTGGTTACGCATCTAATGACGAACTGAGAATCAAAGGGTCGCCAGACTTACCGTGCGTTCAAGCGTTTTTGCTCTACCTGTTATTGGAATCAAATATAGCAACACACATTTTAGAACCCATTAAGTAATTTTAATTGTAATCCGTGGTGTTTGGCAGCTGAGCTACCCCCAATTTGGCCTAGTTCTGTTCTGTTTACTGCTTGATATAGTACTGCTTGACAAGTGGGAAATATGTATTTCTTACTTCTTCGCTGTTCTTTTGTGGGATTCAAGACAGGACAGTGGAATCGTTTCTTGGATCGTGCTCCAGTGCTTTTCTGCTCGTTCATTACTGCTGATTCTAGCTTTCAAAAGTTGCAATAGTTCAAGAATAGTGTGGCGGGCTTGTCCCAAAATAAATAGCTACATTAGTGTTTAGCATGGTTGAAAAATTGTGGAAGAATCCTGTAGGTTAGCGTGGTAGATGGCAAGTAAGCTGAGAAACATGATAACAGTGATTATAATTGGTGGTGCACACCATTGATGAATTACTAAAACTGTCGTTTTTTTGTTATCCGAGGCTCGTCCGCCAAGTGCATTACAAAGACTAGTCATAATACCACAATAAACACAGCTCTCTCAGCTCCATGATATATATTTATTTATTTATTAACACTTCAAGCACAAAGTACAGAGGCGGACTTGCTTGAATGCTATAGGCATTTTCTACCAGTCAGCCTTTGGGTGATGCAGAGACAAGCAGTGGTAAGTGCAATCTGAAAAAAATTAAATGATTAATAAGCTAAACTACAAGGATATAAAAAAACAATATAAATATATATCAAACTACATATATATTACTGTAAATAGTTATTTACACGGATATACAAAAATAAAAAGACAAACAATGGAGAAAACATTACCGTTGTGATGAAACTGCCAACTTCTTACTAATGTACTCTCGAACTTTAATTTTGAACGCCAAACGATTGGTGGCTATCCTGATTTCCTGGGGAAGCGCATTCCACATAGAAATAAATTGCACAAAGAATGAACGGTGAATGAAGTCAGTGCGGTGAGAGGCAAAGTGAAGAACACAGTATCAGCTATGATAAGAAGCCAAAGTCAAACGTTAACGATAGCAAAGCTACAAATTGAGCAGAATCAGTAATTCAATAGTCCGTAGAAAGAAAACAGTGGTCAAGGAATTTATCAATGAAACACATAGAATTACACTCAAAAACGCACGAAACGAACGAGGCAATACAAGTGATCATAGATTATTATAAATGCATAAGTTTGTGAGGATGTTTGTTACTCTTTTACACCTAAAGGACTGAATGGAATTAGCTGAAATTCGGCACACATACAGATTTTGACACAACTGTGTTAGATTCTGCAACGAAAAAAGTCAGAAAAAAACACCGGAGGAGTAAAAAATATATATTTTCCGCTTCCCTCCCTAAACATCAAGCAGGAGACAGAACAGAACTAGGTCAATAGGCAGAAAGGGACGTTTACAACTGGGAAAAGCCCAGTTACCTAGCACAACGGATTACAATACAATACAATGAGTCCTAAAAAGTGAGCTATTTATTACATTTGATTCCAATAATAATGTATGGCAAAAACGCTTGAAAGCACGAAAATTAGTTCTAGTTTCTATAAAGGTCCGTATGGTAATCAGCTCCAAATATAACCCTACCCAGGATAGACCCTCCGGATGTAAGTACTTACCTTTGCCTAGGGGTCTTCTTACTCACAAACGATGACTGAGCGCACACGTACCTTGTCGCGCTCAACTTTTTTAAACTATTTTTGCATTTAAAACTATACATACACAAAGCGAAAAATAACTCTCTATATGAAGTTTGCTTGTCTTCTTTTTTAATTATCCCCAACATTTGGTAACGACAGTAACAGCAAAAGTTTTGTAACCGACCTAAAAAAGGAGGTTCTCAGTTCGACCCGAATGTTTGTATGTCTGTATGTTTGAACCGATTTTGATGGGGTTTTCAGAAAAGTATTAGTTATATTTTAGAGAAGGTGTCAGTATACAACAAACAGAAATTTATTCAGCGCTTTTTGAAAAATACAACAAAAACCGAGAAGACGTTTTGGTTTCTTCTTCAAAGGACTTTCAATCTCTGTTATAACTGTGTTGCCGTTTCTTAATGGATTTGGGTGATAAGAAGGCACTAAAAAGAGGAAAAAAAACTTTTTTGAAAAAAAGAGAACCGCCTTCAAAAACTAAAAAGTGATACATAACTTTAGCACAGAACAAACATGACTTTAGTTTTTTGTTTTTGAAGGCGGTTCTCTTTTTAAAAATAAGTTTTTATTCACTGCTCACATACATGCTAAAGTTCTATCCAAAAACAGCACAATAATAAACACTCTAACCCTTTAGTTAAACCAGTTTACAAATAGCGTTTGGCAGGCACGGGTGTTATACCAGCCCAATTTTGCTTTGACTACCGAACCGTTCCCGCTATGGTTTGTAGCGCCGAATAAATTAGGTACATCCAATTACTATGTATTTGAGTGCTGCTGCTGCGAAAATTGGATCATATTTATGTGTTAGATACTTTGACACCCATTTTGGTAAATAAAAGGTATGCCGGGAGCGAAATCACACTTCATAGTCGTAACTACGCGTATTGCCCATCAAAGTATTAGTCGAAGAACCGATTTTTATATCTTAATTCTTTTTTAGGGTCCCCAACGGGACCCTATTACTAAGACTCCACTGTCCGTCTGTCTGTCTGGCTGTCTGCCACCAGGCTGTATCTCATGAACCGTGATAGCTAGACAGTTGAAATTTTAACAGATAATGTATTACTGTTGCCGCTATAACTACAAATACATACTAAAAAACAGAATAAAATAAGTATCTAATAGTATCCAAGTATCCATACAAACGTGAATTATTGCCGTTTCTTTGCTCGATGTCTAATGTTGTATAGACAATGGTACGGAACCCTTCGTGCGCGAGTCCGACTCGCAGTTGGCCAGTTTTTTTATGTTTTGTATTGCTCTTTACCTACGTTGTTTTCACATTATGAAGCAACAAGAATAATGTAACCAGTATTTTGTAAAATTTTGATTTGAAAGAGTGTCTGTGAAGTTTCGTGCTTGTTCTTCTCAATAGAGACCTACCTTCGTTTTGGAACAAGCAACTAGTTTCAACTTTCTGAATAACTGACCGACTCCTTGACAATTCAAAAGTGCCTGTAAATGGTTTAATTGATTTCGATGTTTTGACTTTGATATTTTCGTCAAACTTTCGCGTCAAATCTTAAAATGTTTTAGTAGACATAACCTTGTATTTAATTGAAAAAAAAAACGCATTAAATAACTGATGAGGATAACTGTTGCTGACCTGATAAGAATAACGCTTGCTGACCTGATATAACCTTGTAATTAATTACCGTGACTGCAAGGAAAGGGTTATGTTTTTCGCGCCGGTAATAATATTTTAATATTGTAACAAACCTAATTACGATAAACATTGTTATTCATGTTCTATGTATCTTACCACTAGCGCCATCTGCATATAAAGCTGTAAACCTGTCACTAATTACGATATCGAAGAATGTACGTAGCAAGTAAACGTAGCAAACGCACTTTGATTGATTGTAATGTAATTAGTTCGCAAGGATGTTACTAGATGTCACTGTGCATTTACGTCACTTTTCTGAATCGCGGTGTTAAGATCCTCCGAGAGTTAATGACCCTCGTCAGAAATTGTAATTTATTCATTCTAATCGACTCCTCTTAGCAGCGAGGTGCATCCGCGAATTCTAGTCCTCGTGGGAAAGGGTTACGTAGAACACCCCTGCTATTTGGCTGACTTAGTGAACTTTTTATAGGGAACCATCCCTTAGTTTTTGGTTAGAGGACAAAGTTCCCTGCCTTCGTCCTAGGACTTGGCACTGGGACTGCAAGTCAACTGTAAACTGCTGAACAATAAACTCATATTGTTGTCAACGTTCGTGTTTCTCTTCGCCTGTGTGACGTCACCATCGAACACCTCCTACAATCTGGCGCCCAACCGTGAGGCCGAAGTAAAACCCAGGTACGTCACACGTTCTGGACGAAGCACGACGACAACGGTAAAGAGGGAAAAAGCAAAGATGTCGGTGAGCATGTCTGACGCTCAGTTTGAGGCGTTGCTGTCCAAACTTTCATCAGGAAGACATGGCTCGTTCACCACCTGCAAGGCTGAATTCGACGGGACCAAGATCTCCGAAGTGATGGAAGCATTTTTGGCGGCAGCAACAGTTTTTCAGCAAATTGTCGATAGAATCCGTGTTAGCCTGGCACACGTTAACATGCTGGCCTACCTTGATGATTTGATAAAAGGTATCCTAGAAAGGCATAAACCCAAGAATCTACAAATGTGTTCTTGGTACTGCCGATTCATTGAAAATTTCTCCGCTATAGCACAGCCTCTCAAGACCGATGCCAGTAGCCATGCGCTTGGAGCAGTTCTGGTCGAGGGGGAGAACGAAGATAAGCATCCCGTTGAGTATGCAAGCAAATCGCTCACGTCAGCTGAGAGAAACTACTCTGCCACGGAACGAGCAGTGCAAGAAATGAAGGAAGAGTCACGCAAAGCATATCTTGATAAGCAGCGGCGTGAACAGCCACAGTATCAACCAGGCGACTTAGTCCTTGTCAACCTTCATCTCATTAGCAAGAGAGCTCAAGGTGGACGCCAGGAACCAGTTCCTGATCCCGTGCAACCACTTCGAAGAAGAGGACGACCTAGAAAAGAGGTAGCTCGCAAGACTTTACCTGAAACCAAACAAGGACGTGGACGTCCTAGAAAACAATAACTTCTCTCAATCCAGTCCCTCTCGCCGAGACGTCTTCGAGGACTGAGGGGGAGATTGTAACAAACCTAATTACGATAAACATTGTTATTCATGTTCTATGTATCTTACCACTAGCGCCATCTGCGTATAAAGCTGTAAACCTGTCACTAATTACGATATCGAAGAATGTACCTAGCAAGTAGCAAACGCACTTTGATTGATTGTATTGTAATTAGTTCGCAAGGATGTTATTAGATGTCACTGTGCATTTACGTCACTTTTCTGAATCGCGGTGTTAAGATCCTCTGAGAGTTAATGACCCTCGTCAGAAATTGTAATTTATTCATTCTAATCGACTCCTCTTAGCAGCGAGGTGCATCCGCGAATTCTAGTCCTCGTGGGAAAGGGTTACGTAGAACACCCCTGCTATTTGGCTGACTTAGTGAACTTTTTATAGGGATTTATCCCTGAGTTTTTGGTTAGAGGACAAAGTTCCCTGCCTTCGTCCTAGGACTTGGCATTGGGACTGCTCCTATTTTTAAAACCTAACCAACAAACAAAGTCTACTGTAAACAAACTGCTGAACAATAAACTCCTGACTGCCTACGTTCGTGTTTCTCTTCGCCTGTGTGACGTCACCATCGAACACCTCCTACAATATTTTATTTAATATTTTTTTAATATTTTATTTTATTACTAACCTATAAACATAACCCATTGACATTATAGGGAAGATTTAATAATAATATAATAATAATATTTATTTATTTGACAATAAAAGGTTATTTGTAGTACATAAAGTGCATAGAAAGTAGCGACATAATAAAAACAAAACTAGGAACATGTTGTACACACAAATTGTTGGGTGAAGCCCTGTTCTCCTAGCTAGATCACAAAGTAATCTGTGTTAAGGAAAAACAGATTCCACTCCCTAGTGGGGTAGCAAAAACACTGTTGCGTTCATGTTTCTGATTCTACGATAAAGGTACAAGTCTGCCAAGTGTATTACAAAGAGAGACAAAAAAAAAAATATATATATACTTAAAAAAAAAAAAAACGAAGTAAGCAAGCTAATACATTAAAATTTACAATAATTCTATGGAGCTATGTGGGTACTTGTAATGTGTTAAAAAGTGAGTGTGTAGTGTAGTGCCATCTAGTGTAGTGTATGTAGTGTGGTGTAGAGTGGTGTGGTGTGGTGTGGTTTGGTGTGGTGTGGTTTGCTGTGGTGTAGTGTGGTGTGGTGTGGTACGTACGTGCAAGTGTAAACAATCAAAAAGTCGAAAGATATGTATTTTTCAGTCTCGTCGTAAGATTTATTCAGAAGGAAGGAACGAAGAGCACATTTGCATTTGGCATATGGTAATTCATAGATACGTAGTGACGCGTTAATTTTGTTGTATAGGTATGGACCTAGATAGTAGAAAAACCTTTTTGTGAAAGTAAATTTAGGTTGCGGAACAGTACAAATCAAATCTTTACGGCGCTTGGTAATTGTAGTAAACGGGGTCTGTAAGTGTTGAAGAAGAATGGTTTGCAGAATGAAGTGCTGCCTCACGTTAAGGACGTTACAGTTTCGGTAAATTTCTGTAGTTGGATACAGAATCGGTCGAAACGTTGCGATTTTTAGTATAGCTCTGTGAGACACTTCCAAGGGTTTGAGAGCAGTTTTGGTTGCGCCACCCCAGCAGCTAATACAATATATAATAATGGATTGGCATAATGCGTAATATATATTGCGTATAACCGACTGCTTAGCAACGTGACGAAGAGTTTTGAAAATATACATAAGCTTTCTGACTCTACCTGTAAGTAAGCTAATGTGTGTTTTGTAATTGAGATTCCGATCTAAAGTTATGCCCAAGTATTTTATATTGTCAACTGCCACAATATGTGGGCAATGACATGATGTGCGTGAATGTGAATTGTGACAGGAGTGAGCTTTTAGGATGATGGGAACCTCTGGTTGTGAAGTTGATGAAATAGAAAATGCCATTAATCTCGTATTGGATGTGTTCAGTGTGAGTTTGTGTGAGAGAAGCCAATTAAAGGCAGAATCAAAACCGTCCTGTGCAATATTCTGAAGATCTGACCAAGAACTCGCGAAAAACGTAAGGGCAGTATCATCTGCAAAAGACACAATTTTTGAATTCATAAGGTTCAGATTGCACAGGTCATTTATAAAGATTAGAAAAAGTGTTGGACCGAGGATACTACCCTGCGGAACTCCGTAGCAAATTGGGAGTTCATTGCTGACGTGATCACCAATTTTGACTATTTGTAGTCTGTTTGTCAGATAGCTGGCGAAGAGATTAAGCTGTAACCCTCTGACACCTACTCTCTCCAGCTTTATTAGAAGGGTAGATTTGGGAATTGTGTCGAAGGCCTTGGCGAGATCAAGAAATACTGCAAGAACCTTTTTGTTATTATTCATTTTCTCCACAATGAAGTTTGTTACTTCGTGTACAGCATCACAAGTAAATTTATTTTTTCTGAAGCCGAATTGCTGGGAAGAAATAAGTTTATTTTTCTCGAGGAACCCTACAAGTCTTTTATTAATTATTCTCTCAAGGACTTTTGACAGGGCAGGAAGTACGGCTATAGGACGATAGTTATTAAATAACTTCCCATCTCCACCCTTGAAAATAGGATGAATTATAGCCTTTTTTAAGCTAGCCGGGAAAATAGCAGTCTGAAAGCAGAGGTTGAAGATGTGGGTCAGAACAGGCGCCAAAGTGCTACAGTATCTCTTCAGTACAGTGGGAAAGATGCCATCCCATCCAGTGGCAGCACTGGATCTAAGAGAATTAATTTCAGTCTCTATCTCATCCGTGTTCACGTTTTCTAATACAAATGATGTTGTAGTGTGTGAGCAAGTGGTATTGAATGTAGTGTGATCGTTGGTGGTATTTTCTGCGAGGTTTTTACCTACGTTAACAAAGAACTCGTTAAGATTATTGCAAGACTGAAATGGCGTATCTGAGTGAGAAAGAAGTTGTGTAGATGCATGTTGGTGTTTTTGTGTGTTTGTGATTCTTTTTATTGATTCCCAAAGAACTTTCGAATTATTTCCAGCTTTATCAAGCTCTTGTGTGTCGAATTGTCTTTTGATTTTTTTTAGAATTTTATTGCAGAAGTTTCTGTATCGTTTGTAAGAGATTTCGAGTGCCACGTTGTCTGGTGATAGTTTTGATCTTTTATGAAGCATGTCTCTATGTCTCATACAACGAATTAATCCTGGGGTGATCCATGGCTTAATTATCCTCTTTCTAGATGGTATTTTTTTAGTGTAAGTATTCTCAGAAATTGCTTTAGCCATTACACTAACCAGGAAATCAGTAGCAACATCAGGGTCAGACATAGAGTAAACGGGTGTAAAATCTAGTACCTCCATATTTTTATCCAGGGTGTCAAAGTTAATTTTGGTGATGAGTGTTGTCATGTTGTTTTGATTTTTATTTCTATTATGAATGCAAAGCAGGGAAGAGCAGTGATCAGTGATAGTCGTGTCAAAGATTAGTGAGATAGATGTGGTGTTGGTTCTTAATAGAAGATGGTCGAGACAGTTATTTCCTCTGGTAGGCAAAGAATGTGTAGGGAGATATCCGTGGAAAGCAAGAGTGTTAAGATAGTTGTGTGATCGAGCGTCAAGTGAGAGAGGTTTTATATCTATGTTAATGTCTCCAGTTATAGCTACAGTTTTGAATTTGGAAAGAGTAGGAAGAATGTTGTTAAGAGCAGTAAGAAAATCATCAATGTTATTACTAGCCGGCGACCGGTACACACACAGTATGGCAATGTCAGATCCCAATTCCACTGCTAGTCCAGTGGCGGAACCACCAAAACAATGTTCTTTACAGATGACGGGAAGGGTGGATTTCACATAAACCACAACACCATCACTTTGGTTTAAGTTTTTTGCAGTACTGAACATGACAAAGTTTTGGATGACAGGTATAGTTTGGTTACTAGAACATAACAACCAGCATTCCGTTAGAACCAAAATATCACAATCAATTGAGATACGTTGTAGGAGCGTTTGTAGACTGTTAAAGTTGCAATTGATCGATCTAATGTTTTGTGTTAGAATTTTTATATAGTTAATTGGTTGTTTAATAAAAGTTTTAGCCTGCTCCGGAGTGCAAGGGTGTGATTCGGATACAGAAAATTCGTCAACACTATTCAAAAGAACATTTACGTTATCAAGCATTGTTAATGGTAAGGTAAGAGGTCAAGTATTGCGTATAAAGCCAGGGTAGCAATATGTTAAGAATCACATGTTGAATGGAATGTGAGCGTGAAGTTTGTGATCTGGATTGGTATGAGCAGTAGGTAATGTGGAGTGTTTGTGTATGATAGCGTGAGTTAACAATATTTAACTTATAAAAAACATACATGCAATAGTTGCTATTATTAAGTTTTGAGAAGATTATATAGGATAACAATAAGTAACATTTAACCTGTGCTAAAGTAATAAGTCATGCAATATTAGGTTGCGAAATTTGCAGCAGTTGTTGTTCATTCTTCACAATTATGTATGGACTGTCAACACTTTTCTTCAACATGACACGACCATTTGACGTCCAACAATAGGCATAACCATTGAGCTTGGCGAAGTTTCTAGCTGTGTAGAAAAGCTTTTTGGATAGGGTTGTGAGCTGTTCAGCAATGTAGATAGGGGCACTAGGTCCTTCAAAGCCTAAGTGAGTTGTGTTAATTTTGTTGTTAGAGTTGTTGATATTGAACTGCTTGGCTGCTAACAAAAAATTGCTTTTTTGTAGTGTGTTTGAAAACTCGATACTGATGTTGGAGGTTTTGTTTTCCTTTTTTGATGGCAATCTTGCGACGTCCCGTATGTCAGAGAGTTGTATGTTCGTATCCAGTTGTTTAGACAGATGTTGGACCAAGGTGTAGAGAGAGTTTTTAGTTTCTCTCGGACACTTAGGTACGTTACGTATCTCGATGCAGGTCTTTATACAGTTGCGATCTATATTGTCGAGCTTTTCTTCTAGGGAAATAAGCTTTTTAGCAATTTCTTTACGTTCTAGCTCTAAATTAGCAATTTTTGTTTCTAATGAGGTTAATTGGGTCGATACTGCTGTCATTGATTTCTCGATTTCCATATTGGTCTCTTCTATTTTTGTATAATGGGACTTTATTTCCATGATATGCTTTTCGAATTTGTCCATGCGGGAGTTTTGTGAACTTACTAAATCGTTTATCAAGTCCTTAAGGTCGGATTTAATATTAATATTTTCAAATCCAAAAATTTGACTTCAAACCCGTCCATATGGCTACGATCATTAGACTGCCGGCGACGCTTAGCTCTCTGGGTGATATTTATAGGGCTGACATCCAACAATAAGCCTTCTTCCACATATAGTTTTTGTAAATCAGACTCAGATCGGGATGGAGTAGTATGTTCCGGAGATTTAGGTGGCATTTTAAACATTTTTGAGGCCTTTTTGTTGATAATAATTAATTATTGACAAAAAGTCTTGATGAGACTTCTGTATAAAAATAAAGACAAAATCCAAAAATAACAAACAGGAAGTTTGCTTGAGCAAGGATCGAACACACGAACTTTAGGCCAGTGCGACTTTAGTACACTCAAAATAAACGACGTGCGCTAATGACCCTTCTTTGTTTATAGAGGTCATTCACTTTGCACAACACCGGTCACTTTTAAAATGATTTTGCCAATATCTCGAGTAATATTTTGAGCACTGTTATAGTTTATGCACTGTTTTAAAGGTGTTGATATTGATCACATAGATATAAGTCTTTTACAAGAGTAACTGCACTATTTACTATTATTTTAGAATAAAAATACCGGAGCACTCAATAACACGTCCGCTCGCGACAACGTTAGGGAAGGGGGGGGGATTTGAACCGGTCTAGATTTTAATGGGTCCCGACTGATCAAATCGCTATTGGCGTGGTTTTCATTTCAATGGTATAGTTATTCAACATTACTAAACATAATTGTAGACTACAGGACTTGTTTATTTCTTTTCAGTTTTTATATAAAGTTTAATTCTTACGCAGTCGGGTAATTAAAAAAAAATACATTAAATAACTGATGAGGCTAACGCTTGCTGACCTAATGCGGTTAACGCTTGCTGACCTGATGAGGATAACGCTTAACGGTACCTAGTGCTAAGGGGAAAGTAGTTAACCTATATTTTTCAAATTTCTTGTCTCAGATTCTTGCAGCTAATGCTTGATTTTGTATGAATAGCAAACCGGGGAAGTTGGCACAACAGCAACAGCATCGGCCTGCGATTCAGATAAGGAACCCATAAACTTTTGTCAATGTTTATTTAAGTATCTAAAATATTTGAAATCTTTGTCATCGTCAAATAACAGATGCGCAGTGTGGTGTCTTATAATAATAATAATAATTCTTAATAATTCTTATTCTACTTCTTATAGCTACCGGATCTATTACTATAAGTAACAAACAAAAACTATCAGTGTGCAATGTAACGCACCCAAAATATTCGGGGGTCGGGAGTAATAAAATATTAGTTTTTTTTTTTTATATTTAGCCTGTGCTGTCCCACTGCTGGGCAAAAGCCTCCCCCAAGTCCTTCCAGGATCTTTTATCCAGCGCCACCTCGAACCAGCCCTCGTGGTATGCGTCTATCGTCGTCATCTCGCCACCTCTTTCTGGGCCGTCCTCGGCGACGCCGTCCATCTTCAGGCACCCATTGCGTGGAGACTCTCGCCCAGCGGTCACTCTGCATGCGGCTGACGTGACCCGCTCAATCCCACTTAAGCCTGGCAGCCTTTTTGCCTACGTCTAATATACCCGTTTTAGAACGCAGCGTGGTGTTCCTGATTCTATCCTGTCGTTTAGTTATCCACTCTATATACTATAATGCGAAAGTAACTCTGTTACGCTTTCACGATGAAACAGCTAAGCCAATTTTATAAAATTTGGTATGAAGTTAGCTTGAACCCTGGGGAAAGACATAGGCTATCTTTTAATCCGCGACTTCGTCTGCAACCGCGATAACCAATGTTCACGAGGACGAAGTAACGGGCAAAAGCTAGTAATATATGTATAGTATAGTATAAAATTATTTCGAATAAAATAAAAATATGTTAGGAGTTTGATCTTCAAAATCTTCGTAACCACAAGATAATTTTTAGGTTCTGAACTATACCGAGAAAGGTAAAACTATTGCGATAACGGTAAGAACATATTATAATTAAAGGTTCCTTGGCGCTTTTCTGTTGATCGTCACTGTTAAATCTGGCTTTCAGAAGTTTCATTGATTGGCTAGTGTGGCGGGAATGTCCCCAAGAAATCTCTTATTTTTATTTTCTAACATCCATATTCAAAATTCATTTATTTTTCTTACATGTCCTTGTTTGAATTACAGAAGATCAGATGTGCGCAAAATTTCAACTTAATCGTCGTTGAGTAGATCCGAAACAAATTGGCTGTGACAGGCTGTAAATATACAGACACACTAGTGATTCTATAAGAGTTCCGTACTTTTGGGGGTACAGAAAAACAAAAGAAGAGCTCTGTTAGCAACTATTTGCACCTACAATTTCAAAAAATTTAATAAACGGTAGGTAGAACAAGAGTACCTTGCCATGTGATTGTTACCCACAATACCCACCCTAAAGCGGATCTATACAAAATGCATGACCCTCGCGTTCTGAATGTCTGATTCAATTGATATCGATTAGGACACCCTTGTAAGCAATCGGACGAGCTAAAACAGTTTCAGGAAGAGCCTTGGAACTGTGCTGCGTTAAATAAATTAACTTAAGTTATAAGCGTAAATAAGGGGAATCTTGATAAGGGAATATCATTTCAAGGAATTAGACAATCAATTCTTATGAGTTGCAGAGGCGACAAATAATCTATACTAAACTATTCAATTTGAAGAGTTTGTTTGATTATTTGTTTCCTCTCTTTAACTAGTGGTCCAATTATGAAACTGCCATGACGTACTGTTTGCATTTTTAGGATGGATTGATATACGTTGTTGATGATACGCAGTTGTTGATATACGTACCAATAGGCTCATTGACAACGACTGCTTTGTTAACCGACTTCAAAAAGGAGGAGGTTATCAATTCGAATGTTTGTATTTTGATTTTTTATTTTTTTATGTATGTTCGAGCATAACTCTGTCATATATAGACGGATTTGCAAAATTCTTTTTTTGTTTAAAAGGGGTTTATTTCAAAATGGTCCCATATAAATTTTACCAAAATTGATCTAGCCCTTTTTGAGAAAATCAACAAATTCCCAAAAAAAATACTTAGACGACGTATTAGTTTCTTCAATCTTTGGAAAATTTACAATCTCTTTCAAGTGTGTCGCCGTTTCTTAATAGATTTGGATGTTAAGGCAACACTAAAAAGCGAAAAATAAAAAGTTAAAAAAAAAAGAAAACCGCCTTCAAAAACCAAAAAGTGATAAATAACTTTAGCACAGAACACACATTACTTTACTTTCGGAAGTCGGTGGCAATACAAAACAACAAACTTAAAGCCACCGCCACCGACTTCCGAAAGGAAAGTAATGTGTGTTCTGTGCTAAAGTTATTTATCACTTTTTGGTTTTTGAAGGCGGTTTTCTTTTTTTTGAAAAAACTTTTTAAGGCTAAGCTCCACAGCATTGAACATCGCCACACAATTGCCTATCGGTCTTTTATCGGGTACATTTCGGAGAGTGTGCTTTGGAATTGCACAACTTAATTTCTATACCATTATCGGACGAGCAGAGATACGGCAAAGCGTCACCGGTCTTGAAGTACTGCGGTCTTGAAACAAGCGCTTTGCTTTCACATTTATTGTGCGAACTGCCAGACTGTAGAATTCACTGCCCGCCTCTCTGTTCCCTGATATGTATAATCTGGATACCTTCAAGGCACGAGTGAACCGGTTCATCCTAGGCAAGCGTATCATCACTTAGGAACAGGCGAGTTGCAGCCAAATGCTAATGCTGGAAATGCTGCAATTGTACTATTCTGGAAATTCAAGTAACTGGCTATTATAATGATGTGTGGGACTAGTAATGGCAACGAGGCATAATTAGTCGATTATAATTTTCCGCTAATTACGCCATTGAAGAAGCCCCCTAGAAAATTACAAGCGCACATTGTTATTAGAATGTTTTTCTTCTATTTTAATAGTTCAATGATAATTACGGTGTTCCAGCTAATTTTAGATTATGGTTGAGAGAATGAAATCGAAATAATGGTGAGTTCTTTATAGTTGTCAACCAATCAACAGTTGGCATGTGTTTGTCAATTTGTTAGCTAATTTCTGTGTTTCAGAAATCAGGTCAATTCTACTTCCTATTATTCTAGTACTACCTATTATTAACACGGAAGTATGTCAGGATAGATCGGTGAATGTTTGTTACTATGTCATGCTTAAATGGCTAAACGGAATCAGCTAAAATGTGATACTCATATAAATGCCGATCTATAGCACAACACAACATTTTTTGTCCCGATTTTGTATTGGCTTAATTCAGAAGTAAACGCAGATAAGACTGGCTTGATCATAATTATGCTCTACTTAACCATAATGTGGGTCCCGGAAAACGTCCAGCAACGTCGTAGATCCAGGCAAAGATGGCGGTATGAGCTTGACGCTTATAGGAGGGATTGGTTTACACTAGCTCTAGACAGAGAGGGTTGGAAAGAAGAAAGGGAGGCCTTAAACCTGCAGTGGGGCAATACTGCTGAAAATAAATAAATCTATACATATAATAAAACAGTAACAAAACTGTGTCTGCACATTGAATATATATAAAAAAAATAATTGAGGGGAGTTTAGGAACAGTAATAGAGCACGAATCTAAAAAAAAAAATCTGTCTGTTTGTTTGTACACGCTAATCTTCGGAACTACTGGGCGGATTTGAATGATTTTTCTTTTGTTGTATAGATATTAAGTCTGGGCAACATATAGGCTATAATTTATCTTGGAAACTTGAACACCTGATGCAGAACCGCAATAGACCAGCTAAACTATAAGAGATACAAAAATGGTACCATAGCAAAAATTGTTCCACGTGATGAGCATTTTCTGCTGAGAGAATAAATTTGAAGATCTGGAACACCTGATGTGGAACTCCAAGAGCCCAGCTACACCATGACACATATAGGAATGACGTCTTAGCAAAAGTTGTTCGGTCTGATGGGCATTTCCTGTTGACTTATAAAAATCGAAGATCAGAAACATCTGATGTGAAAATCAAAGCTATCACTAATTTCACTGTATCTTATAAAATACCATAAGCTGGGAGTACCTCCACGCGGTGAAGGCGGTCACAGTTTAGGACTGATTTTTGATGACGATGGTATATCATTGAAAATTTGACTCTACTGGCCAAAATTCCCAATTATTTTTTTATTTCATCGAATAAATATGCCTTCGGGCTTATGTTATTTGGGTGTTTAATTTCCTTTTCCATTTATCTTCGTGACACGGTAGCCTACCCGGTAACGCAGGGGAGCAGTCATTTAGATTTTAATTGATCAGGTATCTTTACAATAAAACCTTAACCATGCCTAGAAAGAGGTAAAATCTTTCCCAATGTTCCATAGGAGCTAAAAGATTGAGGATCATAAGATCCCAAGAATCTACCGAAGAGCGTCAGAAGAGACTTGATGCTGTTCGAGAACATCAGGCTGCAACTCGCTCCGTGGAAACCTCTTCAGATCGCTAAGCACGCCTACGTTCTCAGCGTATTTACGCATCTACATCCAGGTCTCTAGAGACCAGTGAAGAGTATGATGCGCGACTGACCGCTAAAGAATCGGATGTGTCTCAAGATATAGCCGTAGGTCATGGCGACCTTCCTTGGGTTGATAAGGAACGGAGTTCATTTACGTATACTCCTATGATTGACTATGCCACATATTCCGCCATCGGAGGTATGATTCAAAATTGTACTTTTTTAACGTCTCGAATCATCTCGCGCATCCCGTTGTTTTCCCGTCCCCGGGCTCTTAGAATTCGACATCAGACGTTTCAGATCTTCGATTTTGCCGACCCCGTTGTCGCTGGCACAAGCAACAGGATCCGCGTACGAAGTCGCGGGCAGAAGCTAGTAAATAATATAAGTATACGAGCTCAGATTATGAAACAAAAGGCAGATAGACCGCGCGGAACACTGACAGTGAAGCCAAAAAAGCAGAAGGTATTCGCTTTTGAATTTGTATTTGCTTTTTTGGCTTCACTCTCAGTGTTCCGCGTAGTCTATATGCCTTTTGTTTCATAATCTGAGTATACGAGTATCAAAATTCTCAAAACACGTAAGTACATCTATAAAATAAATTCAGAAATAACACATTCAACATTTACGCTTAGCGTTATGCGAACAAAAGAATCATATTCGAGTATGGGACAGCAAAAAGCTACTATTGACTACGTCAGAGGGTCTCCGGGTCTGAATATCTTAGCATTAGGTCGCCCTTTACACGTCATAAACGTCGAGCGGGGATCGCAAAAACTATCATAATTCATACTAGGACCGGCTGTGATTTGACTCCCGTGGCGCTATAGGCTTAGACGATTGTTAGACGGTTTCGTTCTCGATTCTTGTATATAGTATCTTTTTCTCTTTCTATCTTTTCATAATATATTTCTTTATTTAGTAAAACTTTATGCAACATATGGTACTAAAACGGACTTAATACTAAAGGCATTCTCTACCAGTCAATCAAAGGTGGTGGAGAGTTAACAAGGCACGTGCAATCGTACGATCGTATAACATTCAAACAATAAACACAAAATAACTACACGAATAAAGAAGTTTTAGTAGTTTTTCTACAACTTCTTGTTATATAATCTCTTTGTAGTATTTCGAAGTAATAAGTCTATGTGTATGATCTAAATGGATGAATCCTACCCAGCATATTAATGTTAAATCTAAAGAATCTTTCTATCTATCTCCCTCTTTCTTTCCCAGTGTTGATTTCGTTTCTACTTATCTAAGTAATTATTTAATTGCGGGTTTAAAGTTATATTTACAGCACTATTTTGTTAGATCAATATCGTAAATTATGACTTTCAGTAGCTATAGTGGTAAGGGAGAAGTCAGGTCAGATAGTAGAAAAAAAGTAAAGTTATTAAAAAAAAAGTAAACCGGTAAATAAACATTGATTGATGAAAATGACATAAAGTTGTCGGAAATACAATAAAAATTATATTGTAACTCTCAATTAGTAATATTCTGGATCAGAAAATCCGTTAAAGCAAAAAATAGGTACTCAACTTTCATCAAAGATTACATAAAACTAGTACTAACACAAATCAATAAATGGGTTTAACTGGAACACCTAGTTTCTATTCAAAGAAACTGCTATTCAAAGAAGGAATAAGCTTTCAACATTCAAGTGAATTGGTATCTACCATAAGAACTTATAAAAAATAAAAATAATCTGCCGCGTCTAAAAGTACAAACATCGGCTTTATCAAAATGGCTACAGTTGTTGAACAAAGGAGTGAAAAAAGTTTGGCAGCCTTTTCAGTTGATTTGCTGCTTTGACCTCTCTGTGACCTTGTAGGGACATAAAATATTATCTACATTACAATGGAAAGGAGCATTTTGAATGTGATGTCTTAAAAACAAAGGGAAATGCTTTTCATTGTTGTTGTTATGTTTTTTATGGTGTTGGTGCTTCTGAGAGAATGACAAAGAAGTTGATGGAATATCTTAAATTATACTACCAAATATGCAAAAAGGCAGCGCGATATTTTCTCAATCAGGGATGCTAAACTGTGCTGGTTGTCGGTAGTCCGGGAATGTGTGTGATTCGTGTATACGGAAGGGATTCAGATGTGACGACAATACAATGTATAGTAAAATTTCACTTTTATTGATTGTCTGAAATTAACTGACGTACCTACCCTAATAAAAGCACCCAGGTGTATTAGGATACATTTGTTATTGAGTTAGCCTTTTCTGTCCCGCTTTTGAGCAAAGAGCAGTCTATGGCCCAGAATGGGAGTCCACTCCTTCTGTACTTCCTCTCTCCAATTCTGCAGGAATCCATCTAGGTCAGCCCGACGTCTCCTTCGTAGCCTGCTGGGACCCCATCTTACTATTTCAGGGCACACGACCTCGAGGGTTACACAAATAAAGCTATGATAAACCAAAGGACACCCAACTTATTTCAATTAACCCCTAAAAATTTGTCTTCACGATGCAAACCAAAATGTTGTCCAAACTACATTGAAACATTTGATAATTGGGTTAAAACAACTCTGTGGTCCCCAAAAAACTTTTACCGGGTTAACAGATGTTATTGTTTTAATTCATTCCATTTGTAAAGTGTTATTTTGTTTATTTAACCCTTTTGTAGTTTAATTTTGTTTTGATATAGGCTAAAATTGGTCTAAAATCGGTTGGTTGGTTACTGATTTGAGCTTTGGTTTGCGGTTTTCAGAACTGGGTTGTGAATCGTTTTCGATGCGTTTTGCGTGATGGTATTTTAAGCGATGTTGTTTTGTTTTCGCAATGGAAACAATGAAATCGTTTGTTTTGTATCTTTCTCATAACAAAATAGACACATAGCCTTATGAACACAACATACAATAGGCAGATATTATAAGATTTATCTTCAGTCATACTATTTTGTAAACTTATTCATAACTATAATAGCTATGTGAGTAGTGAAAAATACATGTGTTTACTCACATACACAAGCAGCCAGGCTCGGGCTATCAGTAGGCCATACATATATTTGTTTCGTGCGGGAATCGAACCCGCGACACGCAGCGCTGCAGTCAATCGGTTAACCACTGCGCCAACCGTGTCGTCAAAGTATAAAAGCGTCTATAGATGTCCTTCGGTGAATTTTGATAAAGTGAGCTGGAGGTCAGATGAAAAAATTAAATGTCAGTTCTCTTCAAGCTCATATATCACTAAATTCAATGAGCTCTCCAGTCTATTTTACAAAACAGACTGGCTGAAGAATAAATGTATGACAGATGTATACATACCTACGAGCTCAAGATAAAACAATAAAATCAAATATTCTGAGTGTAGTAAAAAGATGAATATTTTTGCCTGTAAACCAACTAGCTTGTTCGACCGTACATATGTAAACCATACTGTATATTGGGTGACTGGTAATTAGTGTACGATACTTAAACACGTGATTGTGTTCATGATAACAAACCACTTTCCCGAAGAAACATTTTTTTTTGTACTGGTTCACTTTAGCTCACAGGCGTGCGCGTGCGTGAATCTCATACGGCTGTTGTGTTATTGTGCTAAAAGTGAACCAGTACAAAAAACATTTTTTCTTCGGGAAAGTTGTTTGTTATCATGAACACAATCACGTGTTTAAGTATCGTACACTAATTACCAGTCGCCCAATATACAGTATGCAGGTTATTATTACTTACTATTATGATAGTAGATAGTTTACAGGTTACATCCGGAGCTGTTTATTATGCGAACCTTGTAGAAACTAGAACTGATTACCATTTCCGATTTTGCCTTTACCTATTATTGGAATCAAATGTAACAGCTCACTGTTTAGCATCCATTAATTCTGTTAATTGTAATCCGTGGTTCTTTGTGTCTATTGACCTCGTTCTGTTCTGTCTCCTGCTTGATACTGAGGGACGTGGAAAATATATTTTTTCTTTCTCCTCCGCTGTTCTTTTCTGATTAATTTCGTTGCGGGATCCAAGACAGTTGATTCATTTCTCCAGGACTCGTCAAGCTACATTGCTACGGTGCTTTTCTGGTGGTCGCCACTGTTGATGCCGGCTTACAGAGTTGCAGTGGTGTGAGAATAGAGTGGCGTGCTTGACCTAAAATAAAAGTACCTACTCATGAACATTTTTTACTAAACGATCAAATTCCGAAATTTGGATAAAAAGATCAGCTGTCCCATACATTTTGATCGTGTTAATATTGAACTTTTGTATGGTATAGCTCATATTTTAGCTTAAATACTGTCTAATGGCGAAATATGGGTGTACTAGATATATATTAGCCTGTATCTTTGGTAAATATCCTAAGTAAGAATGTATGTGAGGATGGATGAATAGATGGAGAGATATTTGTTTGTTATTCAATCACGTTTGAACGGCTGAACGGAATAGGGTATTTTACTCTATATGAGAAAAAATCTATAAATATATTATTAAGATAGTTTAGGCCAAAAGCAGTCGGAAAATGTTAGTTTTAGTTCTTAAAATAACAAAATAATCTTTAAAATTCATTATAAAGTTTTCAGGTTTTTTAATACGTCTTATAACACATTTAAATAGTAGCCGGCTTATTATTACGTCATACGACTGCGTAAACAAAAAAGTGTTAACTGTCAGTCAAGCAATTGGCGCGTCTGGTTTTGTACTTTTATTATTTTCGTGACCAACGTATTTTTTTAATTATTACATCTATTACAAAATATGATTATAATTATTTTTAAATTATATATAATAATCATACAAAATATCAGCGCATTGACTACACAGCAAATGGTCGTTATTTCCACAGGGTAAAATGGCTTCCACTACGAGGCGTATTCGTCAAACTACGCGCGAAATTTGAAAATGTAAAATTCAGCTCTCCCCGCGTCGAACGACTAGCTCTGGAAATTGCGTTTTTGTTCGCGCGGCGCGTAGACACGCACACTCACGCACGTATCTGTATAGTCTATTATTTTAGTATTAGTGTAGGCAATTATATCGTTTCGTTTCTATGGAGTGTCGCGGGTGTGGTAATTAATACCCTATTATCTAAAATCTGACAATCATTGATCTATATGTATATAGCTTAACACAGGATATATTCGTATCATTTGTCTCGTTTCTGTTCTCGTGGGATTATTTAGAACTTTGGCTTAGTTCTAAAGTTTACGCAGACGGAGTCACGAGCAGATTCTAGTATTATCATAAGAAAATCTTTGTGACTGGCTCCTTAAAAACTTACCAACAATAAATCGACTTTAAAAATATTTACCAGCTTGACATTTTGAATTTGACCTCCTCATTATCGCTATAAACGTGTAACTGTTTAACCCTTAAGCAAAAACTGTTAAAGAAGGGTTAGCCGGGGCACTAACTGTGGTTATACGTAAAGGTCGAAAGTCTGGTGTCAAGTGACATTTTACGGGGGTGACGCATTCCTGAATGTCGTAGGTAGTTCATAGTTTTAGAGTTTGGGGTAATTACTAGAGAACGATCGCATTCTAATATCTGTCTATGACAAATCTGGCAAAAATACTATTTATTAACTTACATTTTTAACAAGTTTTTATTTTTATTTTTTCTTTCTCCTTTGCTGTTCTTTTCTGGTTAATTGCGTTACGGGCTTCATTGCCTCTGCGCTTTTCTGGTGATCGCCATGTTTGATTCTGTAGTTTCTGAGTCATGTCAATAACTTTTCTTTTATGGGACAAGCCCGCTACACTGTTCACATACCACTGCAACTTCTGTACGCCAGAATCAGAATCATCAATGGCGATCACCAGAAATGCGCCGAAGTAATGAAGCTCAACGAGTCCCGGTGAAACGTAATAACTATCATGGACATCGCAAAAAAAAAAACAGCGGAAGAGTAAGAAAAAAATATAATTTCCAGTTCCCCCATTATCAAGCACAAGACGGAACAGAACTAGGCCAACAGGCACAAAGAAACGGTTACAACTGGAAGAAGCCTAATTGCCAAGTATCACGGTTTACAATGAACACAATTTGATGTATCTTATAAAGTGACTAACTACAACCCTAGAGGACCGAGGACCTTATGATCAGCATTAGCACTTGCGACCACTATACTAGACCAATGACCTAATTCTCATAATAATTTTCACATAACCTCGATTAATCTACTTAAGGCCGAGTCACACCGGAATGGCAGCGGCCGGCAGCGACGTGGCGATCAGCCGCGAGCCGTTCTTTTATGCGGCGGTCAACGGCTCGCGGAGCCGAGCGGCGCGAGCTGCCGCTCGACTCATACAAGTCTCTAAACGATACTATGCTTTGATGTTCAAAGATAAAGTTGAAAATAGCTTGTCAGCAAAACTGCCGGCTACTGCGCTGCCGACCGCTGCCATCCCGGTGTGACTTGACCCTTATTGTCAAAGCTCAGTAGGCACAGACAGCGTCATCAACTGATCCCCAACGCAATAAAATTTCTTCGGATAGGGAGTAAGTAGTTGATAACGCAGTCTATACTACATCGGCATTATCTATAATTCTACAGACATTTCTAATAATGCCGAATTTAACTCTTAGCTTCAACATACGACCCTTGTAGTCACCCCTTTTTAATTCATAGCGACTTTCGTACAACGTGGGGAAGCGTCTATATTTAGATAGTTACTATAATCCTTTGAAAGAAGATAATAATACATTCTACCATTTTCAGTTAATTTTACCTTCGTATGTAGTTGTTTATTCATTGAAGCTTGCTTTGAATTGGGGTAAATTTTTGATGCATTTAATGATTAGCGTTCAGTTTTGTAATTTAAACTCAAGCCATTAATCAATTTTAAACCATTTTTATGACAACGTTATTAAAGGTGTCGTATTGAAAGTACCGAATATTCGGACCTGTTGTGTATAGCCACAGGTAGTAATAGGTAGACACTACAAATTGTCATGCAGTATGTATTACATTAATCGCTTTAACAAAAGAAATAATTAAAATTAAATAAAGGCAAAAAGGGACATATTTTTTGGTACCTATGTAATGTTAAGGAAAAAGCGCCAGGGTAACCTGCGAAATTCAAACATTAGGTTAATCTATTATATCAGGTTTTTTGAGAATGAGATTAATAAATAATAATTAAATTCATAAATTTTTCATTAAATAGCATAAGGGAATTAGGTAGGCTAACTGGGAGAGCTATGATGATAATTTTAATTATTATCATTGTCTAAACACATTAATAGTGTCGCGTCAAATTTTTCAAACGGCAAAGACGGCGGAGCTGCAAATGGCAAAAAACGAAAGAAAAATTAAATTACGCGAGCTACCTTAGCGCATCCCACTTAAATATATTGTATGTTGATCAAAACAAAACCCTTAGAGAGCGTGTCCTATTCTCACTCGGCCGGTTTTTTTACTACCAGCATCCGGCACTAAAACAGCCGTCCGATTATGGTGAGGCAAAACCTACCCCAATATTCACGTAAGGCTATGTTCGCACTGTCGAACATGAACATCGATGAATTGCCCCGAGGTTGGGTGCATGTTGGGGTGCATGTTTTTGCACATGAGAAGGCTATGCAAGATTTTAAAGCTTAAGGTGAAACATAGTGTCCTTCACCCCACAATCCTCTGCTTTGAAAACGTAATGAAAATCAATTTTGAGTACGCAAAAAAATAGTCAAAACATCACGGTTGAAAATATTACCTAACATATAGGTAATATTTTTATATTTTCAACCGTTCAACCGCGTTGGCAACTGGACACGGTAAATACCAATGTGACCTTTTAATTTATTTGTACTGACCGTTTTACGCCAATTTTTTTAACCTGGGTGACTATTTATGACGATGTTTTTACTATTTTTTTGCGTACTCAAAATTGATTTTCATTAGATTTCAAAGCAGAGGATTGTGGGGTGAAGGACACTATGTTTCACCTTAAGCTTTAAATTCTAGCATAGCCTTGTTAAAGCATTTTTTTTAAAGGTTACCGTTAAATTTCTATAAGAAAGTGCTATACGTTATCAGAACTAGGAACGCATAAGCTTAACTATTTTTTAACACGTCTACAGATCTCTTCAACGCACAAACAAGAATAAATCATTTTAAAATGACCACTCTTACAGGTTATTCCCATCTCTACAATATTAAATCATATTGTAAACCGCAACTTTTTATTTATAACTTGCAGACTTGTCTAATAAAAGCTTATCTTCATAGCAACAATGACACTACGTCATCCCTTTCTAACTTTTGGCGTGAGTGCATCTGTCTCGCTCCCTCACCCGTCACTGATCAAGCTTTTCTCGATTCGATACAGGTGCATCTGCAGTATATGTTAAATGTTTAGATGTATATTTTTTCATTACCTTAGTAATAAAATAGGGCGAGGAGATAAATACTGCTATTTTGGCTTTCAATACAAAGCAAACCATTTAATCTATTTTTTTATATAACCATTATTTTTAATTTTGGTCTGGGTTGTGCCAGAACTGGGCAACATTGAGATTACAGAAAATACACTGGTCAGCAAATAAACCGGGTCACCCACTACCTTGGCACTCTGATTCGATTGTCTTAAGTATAAAACTTGCAACTATCAACGTTATACCAACAGAAAGTGCATTTCATAATGATTAAAATTAATGGAAAGTCATTGGGATCGATCAATTTATTAAGTGTTTATTACGAATTTTACAATGAAGAGTCGTTTTCCAATCATGTTATTCGTTAGTAAACATAAAATAAAACAAAAATATTCAAGCCAGAAACAACGAAAAAATTATGAAAAAGTTATTGGTCAGTATTCAATGTTCCCTCCGCTTGCTCGGGTAACTGCCAACATCCTCGCATTCATAGACCTCCAAGAACACGATGAAATCTTAAAATGCATTCCACTCCTCTTCAATTTCGATTCGCAGCTCCTCCGGAAGCCTTGTTGGAGCAAGTACCCGGCGGGCGGAGGGCATCCACAAGTATTTTCCACCCCGGAACAAAAAAAAGGTAGGTACCCGGGCTCGAACCCGATGTTTCAGCTCATCCCTTAAGTGTTCTATCAGATTCAAGTCCGGGCTTCGAGCTGGCCAGTCCATCGTACGAATGCCGACATCGCGTAGATATTGGGTCGCCATATGAGCAACATAAAGCCGTGTACTATCATGCATCGACTGCATATCCTGCCCGATATATCCTGCGTAAGTTACCACAATATAGTCTGCGAGGATTTTAGTAATGTAGCAATGAGAAGTCAATGTCACGTGTGCGGTCCGTTAGTTTGATGAAAACTAACGCTGTATGTGCGGTTAACGAGATGCCGCCCCAGACAACGACCTCCAATTAGATCCTCCTCCATAAGCAAGTTTCCTCGATGCAAAACTAAGAATAACGTTCTCCAGGGTGACGATGTACTCTGGCGTCAATCACTACCATGCAGACTCACTCAGCCTGGTCTCATCAGTAAAGAGTACATTACCCCACTGCTCTTACGGCCAATCTCTATGCTCTCGAGCAAATTCAAATCGTGCTCGACGGTGGGCCACCGTTAATGCTGGGCCTGTTGCAGCTCTTTTTGGAGTCAGGTTCCGTTCAGCAAGTCTTCTTCTTACTATACCTGAACTTATGACCACTTGACGTTCGTCACGCAGACTTTGTTGGACTTTAAATGCGTTGAGGCGGCGATTTCGCAGAACAGTAAGTTTGATATAACGATCATCTGCTGCTGATGTAACCCTAGGTCTGTAAGACCGTTGCACCAAAGATCTGCTGATTTGAAGTCTCAGAGCGACCTCACGTTCCGGGACCAACATCGTGGTTGTTTTATCGTATGATCCGTTTAAAAGGCAGATGTGGTTGGCCCAGGGTAATTACACTTATGGTTACACGCGCTTAAAAAAAAATTATACTGTCTAGTTTTCTTAAGTTAAACAAGTTCTACTTTAGTGAAAGTTTCTATTATCTAAAAGAAAGTTCAGTAACTCGAAATTAATTGTAATAATAAAGGAGGCCTACAAAACGGAGGCAAAAGTCAGGCAAAGCATACAACAAAATATACACTGTTTTTATAGTCACATTACCTATTAACTACTTCAAAACGCCACACAGGGCATCCACTAGGTAACGAAGTCGATTTTTTGCAAAAAAAAAAACATTAATTTGATTGTACCCACGCAACGGGTGAGATTAATTCATTTAAAAATAATAACCTTCGTATCTTTTATTTACAAGGTGAATAAAAAGTCTTATTCTTTGAAAGATGAAAGATTTATTATATATTTATTTATTTATTTTACTATTTATGTACACACAGTAGACATCACAGGAAAAGAACATAATAAAATATGAGTACATAGGTACTGCTTATTTCTTAAGAAATTTCTGCCAGCAGACCTGCAAAAGGAGAAATGAAAAAAAGAAACATAGACTATAGTGTGTGAGAAAAGGTAAAGAATAAAGTATGTATGTGCCTTATTTAACTAACCTCTAATATTATATATAAATGCACATATAAGTAAATATTAATATATACTTATATAAATACATAATGCTAAGATATATAAACTAATAAAAATATATATATGTATATAATAAATCATAATTGAGGGGAAAGGTAAAGGAGGGTAGGTATTATTTAATGAAAGCTCTTTGATCAACCATACTTAAAACTCAAATACCTAATTAAAAAGAAACTATTTTAGGAGAAAAAAATGATAAAAAAAAAATATGGCTGCCTTGATAATAATCACTTTTTATTGCTGATTTAAAATATTCAGAGCTAACTTTGAACCATTATTTTTAAACTACTTTTCAGGGCGGCCAACTCGTCATAATTCCCATACAAACGCTCGTAAGTGATGACGGCGTTATAACAAGTCCTCCAATTTTTTTGTAACACACATGCGTCTTGTGGTGTATATCTAGGTTTCTGTGTAACGAAAAATATCTTTTTTGAGAAACAAGTTTAGTATACACGTCTGGAAATCAGCTCGTTTACACTATTTTTATCTGAATTTTGACTTTTTATCATACATTGAAAAAGTAAAAAAAAAAACAGCTTCATAAAAACCTTGCACATGTAATGGAAATGTTAAATTACACATATGTTTACCAAAAACTTGTAAGGCTTTTTAAAATCACGTATTTCTTGGAAGAAGTTTTGTGAAATCTCAGCGCGCCAATTTTTGTGCGATGTTATCGCGTTCTCACTCAGTCGTTTGTTTTCGAATATTGCGTTGGTTGAAATACATAAATTGACAACCACGCTCGCGTTGATTATAGGCCGGTCAGCAACAAGCGACTTTTGTAGATTTTAAACTGACAATCACGTCAAAATGTGTAGTGTAAATGATTTGAGAAAAATATATGTTAAACTAGAACATTCTCTTAATCATTTAGTATGTGAATTAAAATATTAAAATTAAGTCGTGAAGTTTTGTCTGACGCGGACAAAACATTGATAATTACACAAAATCTACCAGGAATATTTAAACGAAACTTTTACTATCTTACAGACAATTATATTATCTATCTTTTAGTATACGCTTTTTTCTTAAGTTAAAGAATACTATCTTTTATTTAATTTTTTCGACTAAGCTTTGAGAGTTTTGGACGCAGCGCATACGATTCTCTGGTCGCTCAAGGTCACCGGCGTATATCGTCGCCTAAATACGCTAAAGCGTTTACTTACCTGCTAGACGAAAAAAAAAAAAAAATTAATAAGCAGAGTGAGGGCGAGCAGCAACAACATTTTGAAAGCCATAGCCGAGCAGCACGATGCACTTATATTCCAACATGCTGTCAGGTTGCTCGTGCGGCAGGGGTAAATGTAAATTGTAGTATTATTATTAAATACTAACCCTTAGTTCATAAGTTTTTTACTAACCAGTGGACCTTTGTTGTCAATTTAAATAAATAAGTTATTATTATTATACCTACATGTGAAACCGGTTACAAAAATACCTTCGGCTAGTAAAATTTTTGTTTTTTTTTTTGTTTGTTTGTTTGTAATACAAATATAATTTTCACTTCTCTTGCTCAAAAATGCCATCATTGTAGCATACCAGAGCGGGGATAAAATAGCATTTCATCCTCTAAGGGAAAAAGTTTTTTTTTAATTTTTGTGTGTCAAATATGACAATGAGCCTACAAAAACGAAAAAGTCTTTAGTCATAAGTAGAATAATCATGAATAAAGACTCGACATAATACTGTTTCATAAAAAAAGAACCTCATTTTAATTTTGAAAATGGAACTAAAATCGGCGATCTCTGGTAGAATGCATGCAATGTGTTGCGGCTACAGAAGAAACAAAAAAAAGACATTGTCGCGAAATCTTTATAATTTTTCTCTAATTGCAAATTGAATTGGTAGTGACCGTAATTAATTTCATATTGTATTGGATTTATTTTCTCGCAATCGTAGTGAAAAGTATAGTGAACACACGGCGCTAAACTCTCGCTAACGCTCGGGAGTAAAACTACCTCGTATATAACGGGTCATTTTAGCTCCTTATATAACAATCTACTATTAATATAAGAATTTCGGGAAAGGATTAAAATCGACCCTAGTTTTAAAAATTACCTCTTTCGACGGTACCACTGAACATTCGATACAGTACAAATCCATTGAAACTATAAGTAAGTATAATCTTTTTTTTTATCTGATTGTTTCTCATATACTACGCTCTGCGGTTGACCTTGCGTAACTGTGAAGGATCAAGTTTTTATCACCAGCCACTGCACGTCAGCGTTATGCCCGCGTCATGCCTGACGGGTTCCGTATCATAGTTTTATTTGTTAGGACTTTGCTAGTTACATTCCTTTGACTATTTGAGGCGACAGCTTTATGTAGGATATAAATTAGTAAGACTTATGCCTTATATACTTAACGCTCTTTACTTATACTAAGTTTGACATTAAGTGCATAATTAAATCAGTGTTTTGTGAGTGCATTATTTGTTGTTAGGGTTTGTTATATAGGAAACTGTTTAGACAGCAATCTTTATGCTAACTCTCGCCAGATGCCTTATCATAAAAATGTCATGTGAACTGTCTGTCACAATGTAATAAATGATTTTACCAAATAACAAGATGTGTTATTGGCGACGAGAAAAAGTCAAATAAACATTGTGTAAATAGATATATGAAATGGAAAAACTAAGAAAATATCGTGGCACTCTACGCGGGATGCTCACGCGACTCGACACCTATGTCGATCAGAGGGCAACGATGTCTGACGAAGACATTATTGCTCGCTTCCGGGGCCTGAAGGAGACGATCCTGGCTATACGGGAGGTACAAGAGAAAATCGAAAACAAGACTGTCGACGACAAGGACGATGACGCTTATGATCAAGAACAAGAATACAGGTACGAGTTCGAAGAACTTCATACTACGATAACAACTAAACTTTTAACAAAACAGTCACAGAATGGAAGTCAGCAACAGGGCCAGCAACAGCAACAATACATAGATCAAAGTGAATCCAGGCATAGGAATACACCGAAGATACAATTTCAACCCTTACAACAATCAGAAACTTTCAACAATTTCAAAAAAAGACTAGAAGTATATTTTCGATTGAACGACATATCGGAAGCACACATGAAATCAAATATCTTACTGTCAACTTTATCACCAGAGCTCCACGAGAAACTTTGCGATTTAACATTACCGGAAGAACCAATGAATATGTCATTTGCTAATATTACTGAAATACTTGACGACTACTTAGACCCAAAACCTAGCAAATGGGCACTACAACATAAATTCATAACAAGAACGCAAAAAGTCGATGAAACTGTAGCGCAGTACGCCGCAGAGTTGAAGAAACTTACCACTAACTGTGAATTCAATTGCCAACACTGTCTGAAAAATACATCAGAAAGCTTTTTATGTCTACAATTTATAAGGGGCTTGAAAGATAGCGATGCACGTACAAAAATCTTACAAGACCGAACAGTATATGCATTCAAATCACTGACACAGATTGCGATATCTATTGAAATGGGTAAAGCAGAAAACGCATCAATGATTACTAATGAACAACCAAGTACCAGTAATGAC
Source organism: Charanyca ferruginea (assembly GCA_947361185.1). Classification (NCBI taxonomy): domain Eukaryota; kingdom Metazoa; phylum Arthropoda; class Insecta; order Lepidoptera; family Noctuidae; genus Charanyca; species Charanyca ferruginea. Next base: position 9,440,644 of record OX376082.1, on the reverse strand, counting down.
CACATCAACAAAATCATCCCCTACAAGAGACCGGCAGGACCAAGTCCAAGACAAATTACACCTAAAGATCTAAAAGGGAAATGCTTCCGCTGTGGTGCTGCGAATCACGAATCCAACAAATGTGGGGCTATAAACGTTACATGCCATAAATGCAATAAAGTCGGTCACCTAGCCCGTGTTTGCCTTCAGCGCCACTCTGATGCAAGTCTTAACATGAATAAACCGAATACGAACTTATTAGAAGACTCAATGACAAATGACCATGATGACTGGAATAATATTAATATCATATCTGGAGAATCATCTGAAAAATATATGATAACGACACATATTGAACACGTTAAAATAAAGATGGAATTTGACACTGGAGCTACACTAACTTCAATGTCATTACGAGACTATCAAAAACTAAACATTGGAAAAAGAATTTTTAAGACAAACCTAAAACTCAGAACTTATACTGGAGAAGTAATCGAACCAACAGGCGTAGCATACGTTCAATGCAGATGCCAAGGAAAAGAATTCCACGGAAAACTGTACGTTATCAACAAAAACGTTGATCCCATTTTTGGCCGCAGCTGGATGAAAGAACTCGAGACACTTAACTTAGCAGACATAAAAACCGTACAACCTATTAAAAACATACAATTAGACCAACTTCTGGAGCTCTACAAGACATCAGTTTTCAGAAACGACCTTGGCGAAATACCCAATTACAGAGGACACCTGAACCTGAAAGAGAATACTAAGCCAATTTTTATTAGACCACGTAGAATACCTTACGCTTTAAAAACCAAAGTGGATGAAGAAATAGAGCGACTATGCACACAAGGTGTAATCACGAAAGTTGACCACTCTGAGTGGGGTACTCCAGTAGTACCAGTTGTCAAACCAAATGGGAATATCCGATTATGTGCTGATTATAAGGTTACCCTAAACAAATTTATACAAGATGAACAATATCCAATACCTATGATTGAAGATATCTTCACAGAGATGAATGGAGGAAAACTATTTTGTACACTCGACATAACTCAGGCGTACCTAAACATGGTAATGGATGAAGAAAGCGCAATGCTACAAACACTCAGTACACACAAAGGAACTTACAGAGTAAACAGGCTCATGTTCGGAGTTAAGGTCGCTCCGAGCCTATGGCAGAAATTCATGGACAAACTGTTACAAGGCCTAGAAGGTGTTAAATGTTTCTTCGACGATATAATTATACAAGGAGCTAACCAAGAACAACTACTACAGAGGCTCAAACTCGTACTCGATAAATTAAAAGGAAGTAATCTGCGAGTAAACAAAGACAAGTGCCATTTTTTTCCAAACAAGTATAAATTACCTTGGACACACTATCGACAAAGAAGGCCTACACAAAAACAGGGACAAGATAAACGCAATAGTTAAAACAGAACACCCAACCAATATAGCAGAATTAAGAACATTTCTTGGTATAGCAAATTTTTACAACAAATTCATACCAAACCTAGCATCGATCACGAACCCACTAAACAACTTACTAAAGAAAGAATCAAGCTTCCTATGGTCTGCAGAGTGTGAACAAGCTTTTAGACAAATAAAGAAAGAAATTGTAAGTGAAAGAGTACTGATACACTTTGACTCTAAGAAGCCGTTAATACTTTCAACGGACGCATCGCCACTGGGACTCGGGGCAGTACTGTCACATAGACTTCCAGATGGATCAGAGAGACCTATAGCATTCGCTTCAAGAACGCTGTCTGGTAGCGAGAAGAATTACAGTCAAATCGACAAGGAAGCTACAGCGATACACTGGGGATTGAAAAAATTTTTCTACTATTGTTATGGTCGGAAATTCATCCTCGTTACAGACCATAAACCACTGACAGTAATTTTCCACCCACATCAAACGCTACCAACAATGAGTACGATGAGGCTGTTTCACTACGCTCACTTCTTATCTGGATTTGACTATAACATTGAATACAGAACTTCGGCGAATAACTCAAATGCAGATTATTTATCCAGGTTTCCAGTAGAAAACACCAAGACCAACAGAATTGACCAGAATTACAGTTTTCAATTTCAGCAAATCCATACCATTGATATTAATCCAGATGTCATAGCGACAGAAACAAGAAATGACGCCGACTGTACATCTTTGCTACACGCATTGGAAACTGGCCAATCACTGAAAACACTCGGTTACAAGGACAATGAATTCACTTTGCATGATGGTTGTTTATTGAGAGGATCACGAGTCTTAATTCCAAAAACACTTCGCGAACAAGTGCTAGACGAACTACATCTCGGTCACCCAGGCATTGTAAAGATGAAGCTATTGGCTCGCAGTTTCGTATACTGGAAAGGAATTGACAACGAGATTGAGACCAAAGTCAAGTCATGTAGAACCTGTAGATTGCAACAAAATGAACCAGAGAAAGCACCACTGCACCATTGGGAACAGCCAAATGGCCCCTGGCAAAGACTTCATATTGATTTCGCTGGACCTGTGCACGGACACCAACTTTTAATTATTGTAGATGCATTCTCAAAATGGACTGAGATTATACCAACCAAGTCAACTACCAGCTCTTGGTGCATACAAAAATTGAAAGAACTATTTTGCACCTTTGGGACACCTCACGTCTTGGTTTCAGACAATGGTCGACAGTTCGTTTCGGAAGAGTTCGAAAAATACTTAAAAGATTGTATGATCATTCATAAGACCTCTGCGCCATATCACCCTGCAACCAATGGGCAAGCTGAGCGTTTTGTGCAGACAGTTAAGAGAATCTTACGAAGCGTAGAGGGGGAAGGAGGTAACCTAGTAGAGAAGTTAGTGACAGTGAAAACTCGTCTCCGACGGACGCCAAATGCTAATGGTCAAACTCCGTACCAGCTTATGTTTGGCAGAGAAATACGCACGGCACTACATGCTATGTTTTTAAGAAAAGAAAAGGAGACCGCACCAACGCTTCAGGAGGTCAATGTCAGAGAGTTCAACCCAGGCGATCGGGTACAGGCTCGTGACTACACGAGTGCTACGCAACGGTGGCAGTTTGGAAGCATCCTAAAACGTTTGGGCCGACTGCACTACGAAGTTCGCACCGACAACGGTGATGTCTGGCGCCGACACCTCGACCAGCTCTTGGGTGCACCTTTGATCCACAGCAGCTAGGAGAGGAGAGATGTTATATAGGAAACTGTTTAGACAGCAATCTTTATGCTAACTCTCGCCAGATGCCTTATCATAAAAATGTCATGTGAACTGTCTGTCACAATGTAATAAATGATTTTACCAAATAACAAGATGTGTTAGGGTTGATACACATAAAAGAGGTGCGGTGACGCAACGCCAATGTCAGCTTTTTTTTTTCTGAATGGCATCTCGTAGTTCAACCTGAGGGTTGGTTACTGCTTAACCGGACAATCCTGTGGTGCCTTAAAAGTGACTTTTAGGGCCTCCAGCCAGGGCAAAACTTATAAACTAAGTGACTACGCTAAGGGCACCCCCAGCGGGGTACAAGCCTCGGCTTAGGTCGCCACTGAGAGAGGGCAGCAAAGGGACAGGCTGGATCGGGTCTCCATTAATTAGGGGCTATTTTAAAGCTAAGGGCTCAGCGACGCGGGCTGGCGCTAGCAAGGGTCGGGGGGGGAGGGCTTTACGGGGTCGTCGCGAGGGACCTCGGCGGCGAGGTCGGAATGACGGTATTTTGTGTCTGTGTTTAACTAATGTGCTAGTGGCCCTATTTCTTTCCTGAAGGAGGGTAATAGCGTCATCTGGATCGGACAGGGCCAATGTCAGCGACGCCAACAGTCGCATCGCTGAAAACTGCGACGTACATCGCGCCAAACGGCAGGCTGTCCAAACAACTTCAGCGTAGGGTCACAGCTACCATAACCGACCATGAGTCTTTTAATAAACATCACTTTATCATAGGAGTTACAGACAGTCTACTGTACAGATCCTGCATGGGGGCAGACAAGACAGCAGCCCCATGTGCTTCTGAACTGCCCTGAAATCGCTTCATACAAGGCAAAGTACTTCGGTAACCCAGGTTACCTACGGGAGACCGTCATTAGCGTTACCGAGCTGCTGGCCTTTCTCGAGGAGCTGGGGTAGATCGAAAAATTTACTTCCCACCTGTACGCAAAATACGCGCTGAGACGTGGAGTTGCAAACACCAGCTCGTTATACTATAATAACGCGCCGCGCATTTTAGTGTTGTGACATTATACACGTCCAGCAACATTCACGGTCGTAGGAAAAATGGTTACCTCACGCTATGCGCTGAGAGCGAAGCCATACTGCTCCATTGCGTCATCGGAGCGATGACGTTCCATTATTTTACATAATTATTATACATTTTAAAACATGCCACACTTCTCAGTTGCGTTGCGTTGCGTTGTCGAACGTATTGCGTCGTCGCCAAAACGGAGCGGGGAGAGGTGATGCGGAGGGGCAACATTGTTAAAATTGTACTTACAGAGAAAAAACACATGCGCAGCGCAAGACAACGCAACGGAGAAGTGTGGCATGTAGTGCGTCCAAATCTTGCGCTGCGACGTCGCAACGTAACGCAACGGAGCAGTGTGGCTTCGCTCTAATGCGTTGCGTTGCAGCACCGCGTCGTACAGCTTTTATGCGTGTCGGTCTATACGAAATGCTCAACTTTTTCAGTTCTTCGCCATATGTGTACGATATATTGCCAGCAATATCGTGAAGTGGTTTGCAGAAAATAGCAATGAGGCTTGTTCTAATTTTTTTGTTGAAGTTATGTAATCGTTGGTGTACTGTAGCACCAGTTTACCGTTTTGAATACGACAATCATTGTTATGACCATAATAAGTAGATTATAGGTTTTATCTACCAATACTATTCTAGTAATCTATAGGTAAGTTTGTATGTTTGTGTGTAGGGGGTAATATTCGGAACCACTGGTCCAATTCTAAAAATTATTTCGATAAGAGGAAGCTACGTTATCCTTGAGTACTTTATGCCATATCCTACTAATATCATAAATGCGAATGTTTGTGAGGATGGATGGATGCTTGTTCCACTTTCACGCAAATACTGCTGAACGAATGTTGATAAAACTTAACAGAAATACAGCTTATACATCAGAATAACACATGGGCTACATTTATAAAGATTTTGTGTAATTTAGCCAAAATTTTACGATAAGTATGAAGTAAGTCGGATATAGATTTTATTATTTTGGCATTATTTAGCAGTTGCATATTGTGTTCCACAGCACTTTTATAATACACTAATTCTAGACGTGAAGACTTGTGATTGGCTGTCAAATAATCATACTGTTTTTATAATCAATGTATTTAGCTGTAAGTCTTCCATAATAAATAAATAAATAAATAAATAAATAAATAAATAAATAAATAAATAAATAAATAAATAAATAAATAAATAAATAAATAAATAAATAAATAAATAAATAAATAAATAAATAAATAAATAAATAAATAAATAAATAAATAAATGAATAAATAAATGAATAAATAAAAATAAATAAATAAAAAAATTAAATAAAAATAATAATAATAATTTAAAAAAAAAAAATCTGCCCTCTGAGAGCTATCTTGGCGTGCGCTGCGTATACCGTTGGAGTTACACGAAGATAATGTATTGAAGTATTGTTTGTCTTAAAAAAATCTAAATAAAAGTCCGCGACAGCATATATCTACCTTTTATGTGGAAGCCAATATATCCCAAATTATGAGCCATAAATACATTTTATTTAAATACTTTTTTTACGATGCTCATTTTAGAGTATTTACACCATTCTTACCAAAATTGATACATTTGTCGGTTTTAGTATTTAATGTAGATGAACTTTGTCTTTTACACTAAGTAGTTTGGACAAATAGTTAAAAAAATATCGCGATATGATTGACTTGAGCACTTAATTTTATTGGTTGTTTACGTTGGGAATGGGCTACAGGAACATACCGAAACAAATAAAAATAGGTACATTTTATTTGTTTCGGTATACCTAGATTGTATTTGTAAATAATGAGAAAATAGTATAATAATAATAATAATAGTATAATAACCCACGTACGGGTGTGGGACCCGAGATAGATATTAAAGAGGTTTAACACGCTATGTTTAAAATGAAAAACAGAAAAGCTACTGATGGGTCTGATGTAATCCCTGTAGACCTTTGGAAAACCCTTGGCCCGATAACGATAGTTTGGCTGACTAAGCTGTTTAATATCATAATGCACACGAAGCGCATACCAGAGTCTTGGCGCCAAAGCCTTCTTCTACCTTTTTATAAGAACAAGGGTGATACGGCTCAATGTGAAAACTACAGGGGCATAAAACTGGCCTCACATACACTTACGATATGGAAAAGAGTCATTAATAAACGTCGACAAATATTACAGAAATACCTCCAAATCAGTTTGGCTTTACAGCATCCAGGTCAACCACTGACGCAATACAGGCAATGAAGATTTTAATGGAAACTACAACAATATTAAATAATAGATTTTACAAAAAACGTCTACATCGGGAATACTAGGTACACCTGAAACCATTTACTTAGGGACCACGCAAAGTCCCACCGTAGAGAAGTTTAAATACTTAGGCTCCATGCTCACACCCGATACTAACGATGACACCGATATGGCACGCAGAATTAACGTAGCGTGGCAAAAATGGCGATCGCTTACAGATGTGTTGTGTGACCAACAAATTCCCATACAGACCAAGGGGAAAGTGTACAAAACGGCAGTCCGACCAACTCTACTCTATGCGTTCGAATGCTGGATAACAAAGAATACACATGATCAAAAGATAATTACATACTAACGAAATTAAAATGCTTAGATGGGCAGGAGGTATGACTAGGCTGGACAGAACACGAAATGTATATATACGAAGCGGCTTCAAATTTGCTCCAATCCTGGACAAAGTTACCGAAAACCCGCTCTGTTGGTATGAACATGTCAAAAGACGAAGCGAAGACCATGTGGTACAATTTGCGCTGAACCTACCAGAACATAAAAGAGGTAAAGTCCGCCCGCTAGCCTAACTAGGTCTAACATAGAACGAGGCCTTAAGAAAGCCCAATTGGCAGAACCTATAACCCAAGATCGTCCGACTTAGCGTAGAAAAGTGAGGGGTGACCCCAAATAATGGGATTCAGGGAAGGAAGAATAAGAAGATTAATTTTTGTTTTCATTAGATTATTACAATTTTGTTAGTTTAAGAGTAACTGTTAGTTTTAGGTATAGTTAGGTTGTCAACAAGCCGAGCTTCTTAAGAAGAAGAGAAAATGCAATACGTGCTGTCCTATGACTGCTTTTGGAGCAGACAAAATAATCTGAAAGCCAGGATTTTACCCGACCTTCGCAATACAAGGATAAGTTTACTATCGAATCGGTTCTTTAACTTCAGTTCAAAACATATCGATAATTATCTAAGTACTATAATATATTGTAGAAGAGCGAGTGGAAGGCACTAGATCACGAGGAAGATCCCCCATGCGATGGACCGACCAAATTAAATCCGCAGTGGCCGATCCATTGCATGAGTGCTCCAGAAACACCAAATGTCGCGACAAATGGCGAGAAATCGTGAGGCACATAACATCAGCCTCTGCAGGTAGCTCGTGATGACCACGACCGCTCTGACAAGAGTGTCACGAAGAAGAAGACTATATTGTAATCCTTTCAGTTTTAATTTGTTGCTGCTACCGTATGAAAAGTGAAACCGCTATGTTAAGAGTAACCCTCTACAAAAATAATAGTATGCATTCTACTCCTTAACCGACATTATAAAAACGAAAGTAACTTCTGTCTGTCAGTTTGTTTATCCATGTGAATGTATTTTTCACGGCTAATCTGCTGAGTCGTTTGTGATAAAATTTAATATTGATAGTCTGAAGCCTGAGGAATTATATAGGCTACTTTTTTATCAACAAACCATGCGGGCGAAGCCGCGGGCGAAAGCTAGTTTTATTATAAAAATTTAGGGATCTGTAAGATTATTATTATTGAGCTAATATTATTATTTCGAAGATTTTCATTGATTTTTCTCAGTCTCAATAAGTCAAAAATAATCTTCAATTTACCTCCTTTTTTTTTGAGTAAACTTCATTATTTTCCGTCGACCTGGATACTTATCTCTTTTGGTGACTGTACGTGTGAATTGAAAAAGTTACATTGGTTATTTACCCGGTATTGAACGCACATCTTCATTCATTAGAGTCGGGTGCTTTTATTACTGGGTCATCATGACACAAAGATATATAAACAACAGTAAAAAGTTAACACAAAGTTTTGGACATCAAAATTATAATTACAAAATGGTTCATGACAGAAACAGGTCACACCTTAGAGGTCGAAGTAAAATCAGGAACTTTACAAAACAAGTAAAAAGTTTTATTTAATCAAAGCCGGAAATAATATTGTTTATTATTGTTTGGAACAATTTGAATGTTGTAAATCTTTGCCTTTATTAAAATACTTTTCTGGGGCTGTCGCTTCCTGTTTGGTTGTGGAATATAAGGAGTTGAGTTTTTAATCCCTCGTGACTAAGCAGATTTGGTTTGGGGTTCTCTGGTGGATAGAATTCGTAATGAAGTCATTCACCAAAGAACTAAAGTGACCGGTATTGGAAGTGGGCCTGTCACATCTGCAGACGAACAGACGGTAGATGGAGCAGACACGCTTTGAGTGGAGACCGCATTTTGGCAAGCGCCGTGTGGAACGTCCTGCGGCACGATGGGCTGACGATTTGAAGAAAGTGGTTCGTAGCGGATGGATGTGAGCTGCCTAAGACCGAGTTGATTGGTGATCTCTGAGAGAGGTCTACGTTCAGGAGTGGACAATAATAGGTTGATATAATGAGAATGGTTATCAAAATCGTCGAATGTCAATCCGGTAATGCCGACCCGCCTAAGTGTATAAGGCACAGCAAGGATATAAAAACCTGTCTACAACGAAAATTGAATTGGAAAATATGAAACAAAAACAAATTCCAGTCTGAAATCTTGAAATTCTTCACTTAACTGAAGGCTCCCCTTAGTTACGGTAATATCCAGGATATAAATATGCCCTGTTAGACCAGCTTAGTCGTCTGTAGTACATCTGAACATTTAAACATACACACATACAAACAAACATAAACAAATGCCAAACAAAGCCAAACATAGCCTACTAAAATTATAACAATATTGTTTTTCTATTTTATTAATTGAAACTATAATAGGACAATGTACAATATTTACATGAATAAAAATAAGAAAGGAAAACCTATAACTATTAAACTAAAAAACAAAGTAATACGAGTAGGTACAGTAAGACATCAAAGAATTTCCCCCTCATCGCTGTCAACTATGTGAATATGCCCAAGACACTGGCAGCATTGCCACGTTGGATGGCAATGCTTAACCTCTGTCCGAGGTAAAGACCAGCAAAACAATAATTAATTATTAATTAGCGGATTCATTCATTTATCAGCAAAAGCAATAGTATAAACTGCGTCTAGAGTTGAATATACCATGTATGTATATTTCTTACAATCAGCAGTTTTTGGTTCAAAGGAGAAAAAGAAACTTCAAAAGTGCTTCAACTCAAAAACAAACCAGTATCGAATCCTAAGTTGTTGCAAACTAGTTTATTCCTTTTCAAAGAATTCATCGAATTACCAGTTACCTGTAATACAGGTCTTGTATAGGTACAAGCAATAATCCTAAACCTTCTATCTCAAGAAAGTCCTTCAACTTTGAGAGCTTTTGACACGATAATAATATTAGTGTTGCAGACAAAACTCTCAACCAGTCAAAAACACATTTAACTAAGTTAAAACCTGGCAATAGTAATTTTGACAGAACAGGTTGATCAAAAGTAGTTTTGTCTGCATTGGTTACTTTTTTTTTTATATTGTTATAGGCTTGCGTTTGACCGGTTAATAATGCTTTCTACTGCAAATATGCAGTCAAAAGTAGTTTCAGCTTACGCTAGTACTTTTAACCGCTTTTAGAGCATCAGTCAAACTAAATGTAAATAAAATAATAAAAAATACACAACATGAATACTACACAAATAAAAAATCACTTTTGACTGAAATAACAGTAGTTTTCACTGGCTGATTCCGTCAATAGTACTTTTGACTGGTTATAAGTTTTGACTGCAACATTAGTACCTACCGCTATTAGTCTACTATAGCCTAACATAACATTATTTTATAATTCCACATGTATGTAAAGTTACATGTAATGTCAGAAATGTTAATGAGATCCCAAGAATTAATTAACCTACTTACTTACTAATCACGAATGTTTGAAGAATTTTTCCCAAAAAAAATCCTGACAAATTCAAAGAAAGGGTGTTTTTTTTCCTGCTTTTTTCAAAGGAACGTTATTAATCACCCCTTAATGAAATTCAAAAGTATTATTTTGTACGTAGGCACAGTTTTTGACAAAATTAAGGAAGTTCAAAACATTGTTTCAGTGTTGACATTTCAGCTGTACCTATTCATTTCTACCCGTAGAGTTTGAAATTAAAAATTATAAGTGTTTGTAGGCTGGCAACATTGTGGAAATTTTCTTGAATTAAGACCGTTGTGACGCCATTATGTTTGTAGCGTTTGCAACAAAGTAGGTTTTTGAAAAAAGGATATGTAAAGCACTATGATTGCCGTTCCAAAAGCAATAAAATTTTCAAGTAGGTTTTGATTACTATTTCGGAGGTGGCGGGATGCTCTAGAACCCTTTGTCATAGATTGGTCCTAAATAGCTCTGGATTGAGAAAAGTGGAAGAGAGTAGCCTTTGGCCTGCAGTGGGAAAAATAAGACTGAAAAAAAAAGTTAATTAATTTAAAAATACTGGCCTAATATTGTGCTTATTAAAACACCTAAACTTTAAGTACCCACTCAATTAAAGGAAAATTTTACAAGAAACTAAGATTACCGTAAACTAATAACTTATTTCTCAGTTCTCATTTCCATTATTATATTTTAATTCCAACCGTTAAAGAAATATTTTCGCCCTAAGCTCATTAGCAAGAAGTTCGGCTTTTAAAATAATAATATCATGGCTAAATAGTTGCAGACACGCCATTCCATAAACAGGTTTAATTATAATTTACTGCGCTTACTAACGCTACCCAATATAAATAGAGTCCTGCAGAGGCGAAGAAAGGAAAGAGGTATATGCGCTGTGTGCAAGCATGAAAGAGACAGCATGTATGCACATGTCACAGAGTAATCTTATAAAATAGTGTAGGCAAATATTTATTGTGATCGTTTGTTCGGATAGCTACTGTAATGCCGATTTGTTTGTTGAAATAAAGGAAAATAATTTAGAAACTGTTATTATGATTTAAATATGACGTGGGATACTTAAATTTTATTTTCTTTATCAACGCACAAGCTTAGATTATATATATACTTTAAATACCATTAATGACTTTGTTATATAAAAACAATTTAATACCTATTTAACCTAACTAGGTAGTCAAAAGTCAAAAAGCATAATCCGAGAAAGATAATGACACGATTAATAAGTATTGTATTAAAATTTGTACATCGTTCTAATGTAAATAAATAGCCACTTATCAATATTCTAATATGGTCATACTTCTGCATAACACCTGTCATTAGATTTCGACTCTAAACACCAAATTAATGTCACCTTTAAGCACCATTAACCGCCATAGCTTCTTCCAAAACATTTAATTACTACGCGTCATTAAACGATTTGAAAAAAACTGAAAAATTGCCGCATCTGTTGTGCTAATGTATACTCTGTGGTCTAAGGGCGGGAAAACATTTTCATCCAGTGCCCTGCCAGGCTTCGCGCCTTGCGGACGTCGGAACGTATTCTTATTCTTTCGAAAATCGAACGCCGCGTTTGACATTTCGTGTTTATTAAAAATTAAATTTAAAAAATACTGCAGCCATTTTGGTTTATTGAAACATTCTGTGAATAAGTTGTAAATATACTGTTCTTTATTGACTGTTAGTGTATTAAATATGTGTGGACATTAGTGAGATTGGATTTTATGGCACAATATTAATGGTAAGTGCGTGCTTTATTATGGTCGTATTACAATAGTTAGTACAAACTAGGCTCTAATGTTAGGGTGTGAAATTTTGGAACATTTATTTCTATCATTTCCAAGAAAATTAATATAATTTTTCTGTAGAATACGTTGAATTAGACGGTTAACACGAAATATTTAATTTAATTGTATGTTAACATTATCACACATTTAAATTAAATATTTATTTGAGTTGATAAAAAAATATTCCGTTATTTATTTTTTATTACTACTGATCACTACTTTAATGGAAAGATATCAATAGATAAAAACCTATGTAGATTATCAAATACCAAATACATATAATTGGCTATATATTTTTTAAGATCCTTCTTTTATTTGGTCTGTATCCATTTCTCACACAGATAACTTGTTTTTGTAACTGTAATAGGTCCATGGTAAAATCTTCCTAGGACTTATACTTCGATCCTTGCTTGTGCTCATCACCGTTTAGACCCTAGGCACTAGTTCATAGAGTCAAGAATGTGCTTTTTATCCCTCTAGGTATAGTCTATACCCAGTGACAGTGCGGAGATTCTGATCAAACTGTGTATTATTTGCTGGAGTGTCCCAAATGTCAACAGCTCTGAAGCAGCTGTACGTTGCCACCTACTGGGTTCAAATAGTATAGAATTAGTAAGACTAAATATCGCTAGCGTAAACATTAGTATTTCCCAAGCTGTTTGAGACATCGTTATATTTTGCCCACATTACAAAATCTAATCTTCTTTATAAAATATAAAAATCAGCGGTCAACGGCTTTACCGATTTTATTGTTTTTTTTTTGTGTATATTTTAGGTTAGGAATAGGTCATAAGCTTTTTTTTTAATTTCTATGGCAAAACAACGTTTGCCAGGTCAGCTAGTATCTATATAATCATAGCCTAGCTGCTGCTCGCGACGTCGTCTCTGTAGATTTTAGAATTAAGTTCTACTTTATCCCACGGGAATACAATAACTAAATAAATGTAGGTATTATATCCTTTTGTGTTTAGCTAGATCAATACCTATATTTATATACATACGTGTGCCAATTTCAACTAATTCCATTCAGTCGTACTTAACATCCATACCTTATCCCCATAAACTTTCGCATTTATAATATTAGTAGGATATTGTGTTCTTCCGATGCATAAGCTACAATACTGTAAAGTATCATCAAAATTCGTTCAGTAGTTTTTGAATGAATAATACCTTTATTTGCTAGATTATAGGATGTACATTAGGTGTTATACAATTTGTTTGTTACACTATATTCAAACTTTCGGTCGTGCAAATGTTCAGTCAAAAAATAAAATAATAATTTAGAACATTGACATTTTAGAATTAAAACTTCTTTAACAATATCTTAGTTTATTAAATCTGGGTCATGTAATTACACGTCGAGTCCTCACTTAGGATCAAGTCAATACCAAATAATTTATAATTGCAATACTTCAATATTTCAAATTTATTTATAATAATTGTAATATTAAGATAAATCCATAACATTTTAAATTTAAAATTGTTGTTTGTGTGAAAGGGTAACGAACAAACATCCATCAATGGATACATCCTCACAAACATGCGTGTTTGTAATTGTATCTAGTAGAAGTAATAGGGCAAGATGATGTGACCGGCACACGATCCATGCAAACTAGTTACTAGTAAACTCAGAAATTATTCCAACTTTACTTGGCGTATTTGTACAAATAATTGCTACTAATTGTTAAAAATATTGGCCTTATTTGGATTATCTAAATACGGCCAATATTTACACAAATACACCAAGTGAAATGCCCCATAAGGGATGTAATGGACATAATTTTATCTATTCGTCAGTTAATCCGTCTTTGGGAGGTCCTATTTACGTCATACCTACGTATCATATTTATCCATTTTGTAGCCGTCGGTTGCTTTTCTAAGGTGCATCGTGATAACGTTATTATTAAATACATCTCAATCTTGACTATGAACGTAGTACTATTAAGTATTCTGTGCTATGAACCACGTTTAGTTCGCAATCAGGATAAGAGATGGCGCTAATAGTCGCATTGAGAGCTAAATCTTCATCTACAAGGCCCATTTGCGCCAAAAACTTGTCAAAGAGTTAGTAATTCGAGGTTGATTTATTAAAATGTCATATATGATTGGCCCGTATTGCATTGTAATGTTTTCACATATAGAAGCAACTAAAATGTTGTATCCAGTATTTTGTAAAAACTTGATTTATGGGGCTATTAAACGACTTTTACAGATTTTAACTGACAATCTCGTCAAAGTGTGTAGTGTAAATGATTTGAAAAAAATATTATGTTAAACTAGAAGATTCTCTTAATCACTTAGTATGTGAATATTTTTTATTATATTCATACAGCTTTGTATATATTATATTTAATTATTATTAATAAACATAGGTACTGAACATGTGTGAATAATAGTTTAATTAACTTGTGAAGTTGTGTCTAACGCGGACAAAATATTGACAATCACACAAAATCTACCAGGTATAATTAAACGAAACTTACACCATCTTACAGACAATTTTACTATCTATCTTTTAGTATACGCCTATTTTTAAGTTAAAGAATACTACTGTTATTTAATTTTTTCGACTAAATTCGGAGAGTTTTTAACGCAGCGCATACGATTCTCTGCGTCCAAAACTCACGAGTTAATTAAACTATTTAATACGAATATAATAAAAAATGTTCACATACTAAATTATTAAGAGAATGTTTTAGTTTAACATATTTTTTTTTCAAATCATTTACACTGCACATTTTGACGTGATTGTCAGTTTAAAATCTGTAAAAGTCGTTAAATAGCCTCTTAAAAGAGCGTCCGTGGAGTTTCTGGCTCGTTCTTCTCCATAGAGACCTACCTACGTTTTGGAACGAGCAAGTAGCTTCAACTTTCTGACTAACTGGCCGACTTCTTGACAATTCTTAAGTGCCTGTAAATGGTTTAATTGAAATAAATGCTTGACTTTGACTTTGACATTGTGCGGGGATGCGTAGCCAGGGATATGTGTATAATGACCAATGATACCGCTAATGCTGTAAAAGCCCTTGTTCACAAATTAAACAAAAATTAGACATTTGGCATCTCTTACTGCCCGGTATCTTATTCCCGTGGGGTGTCCGGGTGACCTACTTATACTGAAGAACGAATAATAATAAAATATAATAAAACACCACCCTATAATTGTCCCACTGCAGGGCAAAGGCCTCTTCTCATACAGAGAAGGCATGAGCATTGATCACCACGTGCGCTCAAGACGGATTGGCGATTTCAGAATTAGTCCAAGTTTCCTCACGATGTTTTCCTTCACCGATGTCAGTGCTGTCCAAAACTAAACATAAACTTAAAAGTCTAATCGGCCTAGCCTTTTTCCAACTATGTTGGGGTCAGCATCCAGTCTAACCAGATGCAGCTGCATACCAGTATTTAACACTCAACTCCACAACCCAGTTACTGGGTAACACGATACTCCTTGGTAAGACTTGGTTGTCAGACTTTCTGGCTTCTGACTCCCCATAACAAGGATCTTTGAATGACAGCCAGGACCTACGGCTTTTCGTGCTTTCCGAGGCACGGAGGGAACTCGGTATGAAATGGATGGTCACCCATCCACAGACCGACCGCGGCAAGCGTAGCTTAACTTTGACCATTCGATCCGTACAGCTTTTACTAAGCCACGAGCTTCTTAATAAACATAAAAAGTACAGAATGAAATTGAAAAAGACACAATCATAGGTACTTGCAGCATGAGAGGCGGGCGCCCTAACACACATTTTGACGACGAACTATCAAGTACCAATTAATATGTACAATATTAAACCTGTATCAAATTACCCCTAGTGAATACACTTAAAACTTTGCCAAATATCGGACCCTAATTGGCCACATGGGCACTTAATGATGTCACTTTAGTTGGTACTTTATATACGTATACGACCTCGTAGGTACATAGCCTGTTTATGTTACAGTCGAAACTCTTAACCTTGTCAAAATTACTTTTGACTAGCTTTAGTAAACACCATTATTGAGATAAATCGCGTTTTCGCTACAATTTTTTTTTTCACGGAACGCCAGTTATAAAAAGCATTACAGCTCTGTTTACTGGTTTAATCGTTTTTTGACAGCTACAACTAGTGAACAAGATTTATGTTTTTGTAAAAACTGATACGCATACCTATATTATAATGTCTGTAAGAGGTCATAAATAAGATAATCCAACAAGATTAGGCAGTTTATATATTTATTTTATAACACATTTTAAAGTTAACTTAAGGTAATCGAGAATAATTACGTTATAAGGCAGCTGTCAAAAAAACAATAAACCAATGGACAGGGTATAGGAACAAACTAAAAGTTTTTAAAAGGGTCATAACAAAACCTACTAATCTAATAGGTTTCTTAGTAGTAAGGATAAAAACCGGTTAAAAGTACTATTGACAGATTATTGTGGTCAAAAGTAGTTTTGATCGGTTAGATGTTTTGACAGTGAACGACGAGTGTAACGTAATGTCTATTTCGCCCTTTGTCTATCCATCATAACGTACTGTATTTCCTGTTGGGGTGGTGCGCCTAAAACCACCCTAAAGCCTCTGGAAATTGCACATAGGGCCATACTAAAAGTAGCTACGTCTCGACCTATTCTCTTTCCAACTGACCAACTTTACAACAACTGCAAAGTTCTCAATATTCGGCAACATTTTATTTTACAAACAGTTATTCTGCAGCACCGTAAAACTCCATACCAGCTTCCCAGAATCAATAAACGTCGTAAAGATAGAATTTGCACTCTGCCGCGCGTTCGTTCATCCTTTGCTAAAAGATTTTTTTATTTTCTCGGACCGTCCCTCTACAATAAAATTAACGAAAAATGTAAGATCTATAGCTTACCTTACTACAAATGCAAGAAGATGGTACAATCGTACCTTCAAAATAAGACCTATGATGAAACCGAAGAATTCTTAGCTTAAGTGATGAGCATGATATTAATATTATATTATTATATCAATCGAATAACCCGCAAGTACTCACTGACACTTCAGACACGCACACATACACATAACACTCTTCTCAATGACATACCTACATGACACACCATCACACCGTATTCACACCACACATTAATTACTAACCTTAAACTAAAAGTTATTTTACGTAACCTAAAATTACAAAACGTTTAACTAAATGATTACACACAAAACTCTAAATATTGTAGCAGTACCTACTTACATCACAAGGACTATGTAACTTGTCGTCACTACTCTAGGGGATCGGACTGTTTCTCCTTAACACAGGTTATTTTCATAACCTAGCTAGGAGAACAGTGCTTCACCCACACAATTGTAGATATAGTACTTATTTTGTGAAACTGTATTTTTAACATGTACTACAATCCTTATTTTGAGCAAATAAATATTATTATTATTATTATTATTAGTGACATATAGGTATATAGAATTATGATGTATGTAGGTACTAACCACGGAGGTTATAGATACTTTAAAAACTGCAACTTTCTAGAATACTTTTTATAATAAAATAAATGTATCATGTTTTTATTACTTTTTGCCTGCAACTTCGTCTGCGTCTCACTTTAGAATTAAGTCCTAAATTCGTCTCATCTCATCTTGTCAACCTTTAGACGCCTACTGCTGGGCATAGGTCTTCCTCAAGGGGGGTTAGCCGTAATCGCCATGCTTGGCCGATGCATGTTGACGATCGCAGTAGGTGTTATGGTACTCAGAAGAACGCTGCTGCCCATCCTCTGGTCAATATCTCTCTGTCGGTTTCTACGACACCCACGTGTTTAAATGGGGTGGTGCTATTCGCGGCCCCTAAATTATTCCACGGGAATACAAAAACGTGATAAAAAATATCCAGTTCAATATCTAGCTATGTGTCGATAGTTCCAGGTCTATTTGGTCTAAGCGACATTTTTCGCGATATTGAGAACATGTTACGAATCAGCAAAAATTCGCTGACTTCAAAAATGCATTTAGTCAATATCTTATTCAAAATGTCGCTTACACCAAATAGCCTTGGCACTGTCAATGTGTAATTTCAGCTAGATCATTCTGGTCAGCAGTTTAGGTAAAAGAGTAACCAACATCCATTCATCCGTCCTTACAAACTTTCGACTTTATAATAGTAGGTAGTAGGGTTTCTAGAGACTACTTTAAACCAAAATAGTTTCGGTAATAACTGATATTTTCATAGTAAAACCTGTAATTAAGGCTTGTCTTTTGAACTTCTACCATGATCAGTTTAAAACGCGCAATAAATCAGCTTTGTTATTATTTTGATACTTCTAATAACAGAGCTATTACTAAGTATTTTAGACTCTTAAATCTCTATTTTTAAAACCGCTTATCAGAGTTCTCAAAAGTTCTCTCGCTTTTAATATATCAAAATATTTTAATTTCATACTCATCATTGCATACAATACCGCGTTAAAATCTCGATTTCATAGCATAAACATGAACTGCCATGGATTCAGAACAAAATTGCATCGTCACGTCACCTATCTCTTTGCCTAAAAAAACATTTTTAAAACCACAGATCTACATAATTTGTCACACATGGCAACAATTTCGTCACACGACGCCTTAAATCAACTTTCCTTAACAAATAAATTCGAAAAAAGAACAAAATCGTTCAGTAGCGTAACACCTGTTGTCTGTGCTCCGTTCCCAGACGAAACCAGTTCTACAGATAAAAAATATATACGAAAAAAAAAGATGGCGGCATCTTAAGGGATCCGGCGACTGATTATTTTGTTTCTTATTTTATTGAATGCAGGTGCTTGATAGTTTTTTGAGTGTCATGGCGATTTTTATGGTAAAAGAATGGGACTGGTCGGTGTAGTTAAAGCTAGTAATTGCTTGGTTATACTGTTCCATATTGGGTAGTCTAGTGTATGTTGAAGATTAAAAAATTAACGTATGTCGAATGAATGCACAGCATGTGGTCCTTGGTTAATCTATGTTCGCTCAAGGTCGTTGCAGTAAGTTATCTGACAAGCAATGATAGTTTTTCAAACAATTAAATACAGCGTCATGTTATTATGCAAAATGCTAAGCGCGCACTACGAAATTATTTCGTTGCGATTTTTAAAATGCGAAATAAAACCGATTGAAATAAACGGAAAGTCGCAAACGAAACGTTTTCGCAGTGCGCGAACTTTAGAATTTTGGTATTGTTCACAGATTGGCGATTATTTTTCGCAACGATTAAAATTTGTAGTGCAACAGTCAAGTCGTCAAACACTGTGCAACATTATTGCTAACAACATTTGATAGAGCGCGCACTGGCATGGCGTGTTCCCAGGAACACTGCATTGAAACAGAACACAACATATTATGTAGTCAGTGACATTGTTTACCGCAACATAAAAACATGTTACTGAAACAGTATTGTGCAACATAATATTATTATAACTCAGTCACATTTTGACAACGGCTGGACCAGTGGTAACTGTACTTTGTAGGCTAGATTATGAGACTGTCAAGTCACCTACCTACCAATAAGTTACGCATCAAATTACTTGATAAATTATTTCATACAAATACTTTTCCATATCTTAGTGTGGAACAAGCCCTTAGGCTTAAGAAAAGCTAGTTACCAATTTGTTATTTTTTGCCACACAAATCATAACCATTCTTTTAGTACAAAACAAGCCTGCTTTTCGTTCCAACTTTTTAGCTGTACGTGTAAACTGTACTGTGTTTCTTTAAAATATTGCTCACGTAACGGTCGAATGTAGGCAAAAATGTTTAATATTTTTTTATATCGTATTTTATTGAAGAAACAGACGTGATACAAAATCGGGAACAGCTTCGCAGGTAAAAAACCTTTATATTTAATACTAGCTGTGCTCGCAGCTTCGCTCATGAGGATCTAAGTGCGACCTATGGAAATAAGTATTGAATTCAATATCATCATAATAGGTTATGTTACCAAAAAAATCTAATTAGTCCGTCAGATAGATTTCCAAAAAATATTGGAAACGTGGTTTTTCTTTTTTCACGTAAACAAAAAAATAAGACGATACAGTGCGTAGAAAACTCGTGTGACATCACTATGTCAGTACACTTTTACTGGCGAAGTGACGTCACAAACCCCCACTCATGATCTTTGATGTTTTATCTTCGTCAGTTTTTATTGATTTGATAAAACAAAAAATACGTATCCGATCATCTAACTGACGGACTAATTAGATTTTTTTTGGTAAAATTCCCTATTCTTCAAGCTGGTCTATGCGTTTGCGTCCTATGATGTGTTGGCCCGACCTTCAAAACACATTTTGCCAAATTTTAAAAGTCTGTTCAATAGTATGTTGTTATTGGTAATTATGTCGGTAATCTGTTAAGGGAATGTAGGGAAAAGCGTTTGCGACCAAATGATCCCTTTTAACCCTTATGCAAATGTCAAGCATTTTCGAATAATTTGACATTTAGGGTTTTTTTGAAGATAAAAGAAGAACAAATGCCAAGTACAACCCAATAAGCCTGTATATCAAGGTCGATACAAATTGCCTTAAACTTTCTTGTTTTACACATTGGCAAAATAGGTCGTCGAGCTGTAAGTAGATACGCAAACTTGTTCGTATGTAGGTGGTACCCACTTTACGGGTCAAACTAAAAATAACATGCCCTCAGGCTATTGAATTATGTGCGTTATAAAGATTAAGTTCTAAGATATAAGATTACTATTTAAAAAATATATAAAATTGTGACGGACCAAGACACAAACCAAAGGATGATCCAATAATGTATTTCTTTTGCAACGGAACCCTAATGGTGGAGGAAAAATGCAATGCGCTTCGTTGGTCGCGTAACCTCAGAACAAATAGATAGTAGAACATTCATGCTATGCATGCAACATCCTTACACACATAACCGATAACGCGTCAAGCATACTAATCGAAGCATATTCCGTCAAATGTACGACTACCCTAAAAAAAGGGTTGAAACTGGATAAAGTTTCAACCCTTTTTTTAATCTTAAAAACGTTATTGAACAGGCGCTATGCTAATCTACCCTCATTAACTTAATTGTTCTTCGCCGGTGATCTGAAGATTAAAGGACTTGAGACATCCACTAGTCGCAACAGACAGACGTATTATTAAGTTGTTCGCGGTACGTAACTTAGCCTGGTCTTCAAGTTATTGTAATAGGTGTGTCTTCAATGACTGTACCGGTTATTATTATTATTATTTCAGCCTGGTCTTGCAGTTTTATGCCCAAAATACTCCGAAGATTAATTCACAAAGCCGAATGTTACATGTTGTTATCAGTATTTTGATCATTTTCTTATTCTAGACCATACCTGGTAACCTTCTGGTTAGGAAGATATTGAAGGTCAAAGTTACAAGGTTGTTTCTCGAAATTACTTTCAAAGGTTGTAACAAAATTTTAAACACCCCACGACCCCCTACTGCTTGCACCCGTAAGCATAATGTTTTGTATGCGTTTCATTGCGTGCTACTATAGACAGTGACTTTACACACCAAAAAAAAACCAACCGAATTGAGAACCTCCTCCTTTTTTAAATCGGTTAAAAAGACAACCGCCTTCCAAAACTGAAAAGTATACTTTAATTTTTAGCCAATCCCAGTCCATATTGGGTTCGCTTTTAAATCATTTTCTAATTTTGCTATTATAGCAGCAGGCACTATTTTACTTCTCTGTTTGAGTAGGCTCCTTTGCCTTGGGGACAATAATGGGCTGGTATTATTATTACTACTTTACTGAAATTGTATCCTACTCCCTGCCTTCTATTGTAAGAAATATGCAAGTATCCAGTTATAATAGGCTTTGCAACACTCGCCTCTATATCTAGACTACTCAGTGCTCCCTCGCTCTTAACTTGATATAATATTAGATGTATTTCTGACCTGAACACTTTTGCTGACAATTCTATTTTCGCTAAAATATTTCCTGCTTGAACTCAATATTTATTCCAGCGGCAATATAAAGTAAATCATTTTACAAGTAAAACACTATAGCTTTTCTTTGTCAGTTGCCAATTAAGTTGCCGTTTTTACATGACATACCGTTATTTTATTTAGTACTAGCTTTTACCCCTGTCTTTGTCTGCGTGAATGTATTTATGAATAATAGCCCACAACCTTCTTATGGACCGTATGGTCCGTATGGTGTCGGATGTAAAGAATAGCACCATCCCATATCTTCCCGTGGGTGTCGTAAGAGGCGACTATGGGACTCACCAGAGAATGGGCAGCAGCGTTCTAAGTGCCTTTGTAACAACCATACTGTGATCGCCAACCCGCCTGCCAAGCGTGGCGATTATGGCAAAACCCCCCATTTCTTGGGGGAGGCCTATGTCCAGCAGTGGTCTTTCGGCTGAAATGATGATGATGATGATGAACCTTCCTACATAGTTCCTCTTTCCATTGCTGAAAACCATTTATGTAAATCTATACAATAGTTTTGGAGACAAGCCCAAACAAACATTTCTAAATGCGGCTGCGCTGCGGACTCGTGGTGACAGTGATAAGAAAAAACTGCGAATCTATTCAATATATTTAGTTACTTGTCGTTAGAGTAATTGTGTTTCATATAGGTATTTATACAAGCTCCATGTGTAGTTTTATGTAAATGTCACACTTACGGTCGCATAGACATCTCACCTTACTCGTTTGACTAAAATTTGTGGTCCTTTTGGTACCTGAGGACCACTTAACCCGTATTGTAAAATAATCCCATTGCAAAATAGATACTTAACTGGTGTTTGTTCACCTTTAAATGTAGTGATACTTTCAATGCCATTATCAGTTGTCCTTGTTAATGTACTGGTACGATTATTTTTTGGTAGACTGTTTTATTCCTGATGGGAAACCCGAATGGCAATGGACGATGGGCGTCGGATGGGATGACTTTCACTCAGTCAATGTCGCAGACAGAAGGTGTAGAGTATTCATAACAATGTCGCAATGACATTTATTTTGAAGATCTACTCGTAAATTAGGACCACACAAGTGTAGACTGATCCATGTTTCAGCAGATAGTAGCCACATACTGTGAACTGATAAGACTTTGTACAAACAATAACGCAGATGTATTTATATATTATATTGGTATTCTGTTATTATATTTGTTTTCTTCGAAGAGTTGCAGATAAGCAGGTGTTTATTGTGGTAGGTCAGCGTTAATGATATCACACCACTGCAGCGGTGCATTAAAGACAATGCTCAATAAACAACAATACAGCAAATAATATGCCATTCAATTTAGGCCTTTAAATCGTGTGCATTAAAATATATTTTTAATGACAAGATAAAAATGGTGTAAAATCTCGCAGCCGATGTGCTGGCAGCTATCGGTTGGTTTTTTGGTAATACCAGCCGGGCCGTTAGGTACTGCGCTGGGGCTGTAATAATGAGCGATGACCATTATAGTGTAGGTACACCGAATGAGTGCTTTTGCTTGGCTTTCCCTCGAAGGTTTGGTACAATAACCGAGAAACCAGGACCGTACCAAAAACTGGGGGTTTCTCGAATGAAGTTCAATACAAAATGAATGTGACAATTTTTTTGCGCACGTAAGCTATCGGTATTTAGAGCAAAAAAAAAAAATTTGACCTATGTTGAGCAATTTAATTAAATATTCAAGTAAATTGCTTCTACATATGAAAAATTAACATAGTCCAATATTTTTTTTTGCTATAATATTCATTTTTTGATACTGAGCAAGTTCACGTTTGTAAGGTTAATTTTTTAACACCTTATTATATTAGGTATTGGTTGACTGATGGCCAAATATTCGAACGCTACCCAATTTTAAGATGCCGTTTAGTCTCGTGCTGTATATTACTTTACGTCAAAATGATTGTGACAGTACGAGATTTAACGGCAGCATCTTAAAATTTGAGTAGCGTTTGAGTATTTAGCCATGGGTTATCAACAATAAACTGAATAATCACATTATTTTTTCCTTCGAAAATCTAGGGTTACCTACGCTTAATGGTAGGTACGTAAGTCATGAAGCCTAATAAACCGATTTTGGCGTGTCTAATGGCGAAAGGATACATTCCAAATTTACTGTTCAACGTCTTAATACCTATACATATTATTTTTTAAATAGATGCAGATCACCAAGTTTATTTATAAAAAACAAACTGATACATTTCTAACTCCCAGTCATTATTGAAAAAACCCGTACCTTAGGACCAAATTCTTAGTATTCCTTTGTACAAGTCAATCAATACTTTTAATGATCGAACATTACACGGAGCAACTGACATACGTTCCTCGTATTTGTCCACACATGGTGAAGTTAAAATAACCAGTCTATTATTATCCACTGATGCAGGGTAGGGTAACGCTGCAGTGCATTCAAATAATGCGCTGCGCAAACGGAGAAACTTTAGAGTCTTGCGTCTGATACAAGCAACCGGCAACCAGCAGTGAATATTTTATTTTTATATTATTGGTAAAGTAGTATTTGTTTTTTTTATAATGAATTTATAAGCCTCAAATCGCCTTGAGCAAGCATAGTAATCTATACTCCTGCCTTCTTGGACCCCATGGCCCTAAAGTTTCCACCTCAATCGGCTCAAAAAATATTTATGTAGCTTCCAATGAGGCTGTTATATTAGCACCGTTTGAGGTTCTCGGTACGTGCAGCAGCCGGTTCAGCACAACACGTCGTACTAGAGGAAGATGAAATCGCAAAGGCACAAAATATAAAGATTACAGAAGGACCGCTTACGCCATCTTCAAAAATAATTGCCTAAACTTGCCAGACTCACTAGGGCTGCTACTGTATTGACTCTGTAGGTTTTATTTGTGACAATATGAAATTTTATTGACTCTGGTTAGAACTCTTTGCAATTTTTTTATAACATTTTTTTCCTGTTCGTCATGAAAAAATGTCAATTACATTATTTATTCATTGACAAATCGTGACAGTCGAGACTGATGTCTGCTTGAAACTGCTTGAGAATGCCTATAAACGTAATGTCAATGTGTGCGTGCGAAAAATTGCGGTTTCTTCTGAGTGATCTCTCTGCTCGGGCGTGCCGCAGCCTTACGTACTTTGTGGTAAAGGTATCGACCCATGATGCATCCTACAATAAAGGTCTACCTAACTTTCCAAGGCAAATTAAATAATATTAACATTATTAAATTAAAGTATTATAAGCCCGGAATTCATAAAAAAAAATAAGGTAAAATCAATGCTAATCTCATTCCTTTATAATCGACTCCAAATCTACAATTTCCTGCCACAATATTTTTATGCCCACTTTTTTTCCTAAACAGTAAACAAAAACCAGTAGTTCAATCAAGCGGAAACTAGAAAAAAAAGCGACGTCTTTAAATATTCAAACCCGGGAATCGAACCCGCCCGATGATTACCTGCGGTTGTTTTTATTATAGCAAAAGTCATTATGCCGTCAGTTTGAAGGCCGCCCTGATTTCTCCGAAACTCCATGGTTTTAGGAATAAATATACGTTTGGGAATAATACATCCTTGTTTTATCACTTTTTGTTATCGTATTTTTATTATACCATTTTTAAATGAATTTTTTGATGTAATCTGATTTTAGGGTTCCGTACCCAAAGGATGCCAAACTGGAGTCTTTCATGAAGGTCCTCATACAAGAAACCATTCGGTGATTTTTTGCTAGATCTTTAATTTCGTTGTATCTTATGAATCGTAATAAAATAGTTAAGGCGCTAACAAGCGACTTTTGCAGATTTTAAACTGACAATCACGTCAAAATGTGTAGTGGAAATGATTTGAAAAAAATATAAATGTTGAACTAGAACATTCTCTTAATCATTTAGTATGTGAATATTTTTGATTAAGTTCATATTAGACAGTTTAATTAAATTGTGAAGTTGTATCTGACGCGGACAAATCATTGATAATCACACAAAATCTACCAGGAATATTTAAACGAAACTTACTATCTTACAGAGTATCTATCTCTATCTTTTAGTATACGCTTTTTTTTAAGTTAAAGAATACTATCTTTTATTTAATTTTTTAACCGGCTTCAAAAAAGGAGGAGGTTATCAATTCGTCTGTATTTTTTTTTTTTTTGTGTTGTTACCTGAACCGATTTTGATGATTCTTTTTTTATTTGGAAGCTAGTGCTTCCCGTGTGGTCCCATTTTAATTTGGTCCAGTTCTGACCATGGCATCCATGAGAAAACCGTATAAGTCTTAAATTTGCATTAAGTATGTGCGCGATTTGTTACGCGATTTCTCAGGCAAACGTAAACCGATTTTGAAAATTCTTTTTTTTATAGATAGGGTATGCTTCAGGAGTGGTCCTATATAAATTTTATCGAAATTAATTCAGCACTTTTTGAAAAATCAACAAATACCCAAAAATTTTACGTTTTAGTTTCATCAATCTTTGTAGTAGTTAACTTTCAATCTCTTCTTAATAGATTTGAATGAGAAGGAGGTACTAAAAAGCGGAAATTAAAAAGCTTTTTACAAAAAAGACAACCGCCTTCAAAAAGTGAAAAATAACTTTAGCACAGAACACACATTGACTTAGGTTTCGGAAGTCGGTGGCAATACAAAACAACAAACAGAACAAAGCCACTGAATTTCGAAACTAAAGACAATGTGTGTTCTGTGCTAAAGTTATTTTTCACTTTTTGAAGGCGGTTGTCTTTTTTGTAAAAAGCTTTTTTTCGACTAAACTTTGAGAGTTTTGGACGCAGCGCATACGATTCTCTGGTCGCTCAAGGTCGCCGGCGTATATCGTCGCCTTGGCGACGATTCCCTGGTTCACAAACTAAACTCAAATTAGACAATTGGCTTCTCTTACTGCTCCCTTACTGTCAAATTACAATACGTTCTGATATAACAACTTAATTGTATCAACATTTTAGATCAATTTATTGACAGCTTTTATTAATATCCGTCTCCTTTCTGTTTTAATGGAGAGAACTGGATATAAATAGCTTAAAATAAGTTTAGCTCGTTCGAACAGAATTGACACCATTGTGTGTATTTTTATGATAATTATAACAAAATTAATAAAAAGGAAATAATGTTAGAAATTAAAGAGGGTCCTTATACAAGAAATCTGTTTTACGCGTGTGGCAAAGAACCCTTCCTGTGTGGCCTAACTCGCATTTGTCGGATTTTTTATGTTGTTTTGGTGTTAACTTCTGTATTTGATAGGTGCGTATTATTATGTATTAGTTAAAGAAGCTTGGTTTAGTTTATTTATATTCTTTCAATTTCCAGGAAATATTATTTATTTGGCACTGCGGCAGCGACACAATATCAAACTTATTTACTACAAAATACGGTCCATATACCTATACATATATCTATGGGGATCAAAGCACAGCCTGCTGCGGTGGCTTTCAGTGGTCACCAGAAAATGACGTATGGAAACGTGTATTAAATACATAAAATTGTCATAATAATGTAAATACTAAAAATATTAGTCAATAAATTAGCAGTATCTAAATAACCGTATGGTGTCAGACGTAAAGAATAGCACCATCCCATATCTTCCCATGGGTGTCATAAGAGGCGACTAAGGGACGTTCCAGAGAAGCAGCGTTCTCTGTGCATTTGTAGCAACCATACTGCGATCGCCAACCCGCCTGGCAAGCGTGGCGATTATGGCAAAATCCCCCCTTGGGGGAGGCCTATGTCTATCTAGATTTAGATGATCTAAATAAATGTTTTTTTTACTAAGTTATTACCTACTGACTTCCTTGGCCATCTTTGGCCTACTTATTTATTCATGCGTTTTATTAAAAACCAAACCAGTTATATTTTATACTGTATTCCTTTATAGAAAGTAATGAAGTTTCGATGGCCAGACTAGATAGAATTAGCATTCAATTCCTTTTCCCTTGATTCTAATTTTATTCAATTTACAGGTGTTTCTTTGTTTATTAAACGTTTTACGCTATGTTTTGAATACAAATTAGGTTGGACATGCTTTGAATTAAATAGTAATTTTATTGGCTTTTAGGAAATATTTATTTCTTTGTAATAATGCCGCTTTGGACTGTTTATTAGTGGTGTTGTATGTAGAACTTAAAATAGGTAGCAGTCATTGAAACTGTTTGTGCTTTCGTAGAATGACAATGAAGCAGTCAAAGTTTAATTATTTATAACAATTCGAACATAAAAATACACCTTTTAAAGGCATTTAAATGGAAAATGAACTGACAATTAAAAGGTAGTTTTCAATGGAGAAGAATCTGCAAGAAACTTCATATTTACCTACTCGTTTAGAAAAGAATAGACCTATATTTTGCAAATATGGGTAATATACAACAGTTGTTATAAAATATCTAAGCTCATTACACACATTTACATTATTTATGAAATATAACTTACATTTTAAAAACAGCAAAACAACCAAAAACAGTTTTGAATGATGACATGTTTTATGCTATACAGTTCGATTCAAACTTAATGGCGGCTGAGAAGTGCACTACCGGCTGCGCAGTGCTCCGTGCCTCACTCCCACTGACACGTGAAATTGTTACTGCGCAGCCACTCACCTCATGTTCAGAGCAGCCATTAAGTTTGAATCGTACTGTACCTGACTTCCATGTGGACAAAGTCGACGTTAGCAGCTAGTTAGGAATGCCTAAAATAATATTCTTTACGTGGTAGTAGTAATACCTTTTTTTGCATTACCTTATTTATTCAACTACCCTTTTACATAATCTCAAAAAAAAAATAAAGAAAATCTTAATCCTACTTTTTAACTTCTTCCACACTGTGTACCCATAAATTCAAATAAACACGCGGGTAGTTCCACAAAAACAAAGTTCTTGAAACTCATGAAAGTTCAGTGTTCAGGCTATTATCGTCGGGGGGCACGTATGCAAGTTTTCATGGCTGCTGGCCCCCGGCGAAGTGGTCGTAAATTACCAATCTTTTAAGTTCGACGCGCGTCGAGTTTTTACTCTCTCAGTCACCCACTACTTGCGCTACAATACGTTTTCGAATAGCGAACATCTTGCGACCGAGTTCCAGTTTCCATGTTGGATGTATGAACAGTTACTTTGGATAAGACTTGAGACATTCGTATCGTTTCTTCTTGTATTATTAATATACTATTCCGTAAATGTATAGTATATTGGTACTCCAATAAAGACATGAAGCCGTGTGGTACTGGTCGCGAATAGCACCATCCCATTTCTACCCGTGGGTGTCGTAGGAGGCGATAGAGGGATATTGACCAGGGGATGGGCAGCAACGTCCTTTTGAGTACCATAACACCTACTGTGATCGCCAACATGCATCAGCCAAGCATGGCGATTACGGCTAAACCCCCCTTAGGGGAGACCTATGCCCAGCAGTCTGTGGGCGTGAAGAGATTGTGGATGATGATGATAATTTAAAAGTCCTGGTTTCCTCAATGTTTTTCTTCACCCATGTCAATGATGTTCAAGAAAAAATTAGAAAGTATGTCTACCTATTACTGCTTTAAAGAAACAGCCCTCTGATAAATGGATGAACACGAACAGAGACAGATAGACAGACAGACAGCAGATGAGGGAGACTTAGTAATAGGGTCTCTTTTGGCACTCAATCATCATCATGTCAACCTTTAGACGTCCACTGCTGGGCATAGGTCTCCCCTAACGGGGGTTCAGCCGTAAACGCCATGCTTGGCCGATGCATGTTGGCGATCGCAGTAGGTGTTATGGTACTCAGAAAAACGCTGCTGCCCATACTCTGGTCAATATCCCTCTGTCGCCTTCTACGACACCCACGGGTAGAAATGGGATGGTGCTATTCGCGACCGGAACTACACGGCTAATAACCACACGACACTCAATGGGGACTCTAAAAATAAGGTACTTACCCTTTTTCATAATACCATAGCTAAGATCGCCTCATAATAATAAGTAATTCAGACGGATTTACCTGGACTAGTTCCTGTTTCGAGAAAATGGCCAGGATGATAAATAATAAATTGCTGTTTTAAAAATATGTTCGAAGTGTACAAGAATTAGCTATTTATCTCTGGTAGCGTTCAAGAATAAATTACTATGGAAATCGTTGATCTTAAATGAATTTACTAGAAATAGAATAACAAGTTTTACAGCGTTAAAAGCTCAACTGTTACCAAAGATTGAATATCGGGAAAATTACAGTTTTCACTAGGTACAGTACGCAAAGGAGATAAGTATCCATGTCGTCGGGAATAGTTGAAGATTTCTTAGAAACCAATGCGGGCTTTCAAATGAAATTTTATTAAATCATTGAACTGTTTATTCTCTATAAATTGTATTTTATTTTATTCATAAAAACCTATCGGTTCCTAAGTAAACTTCAACTGTTTCCGGCGACATGGATACTTATCTCCTTTGCGTACTGTACCTTAATCACGTTATTAAATTTAAATTTAGTGTTTGTGCACATGGGCTACTGTCTCGTCTGCCCCAATGCAGGCTCAGCTATGTTATTCTGTAAGAACTCACTCCAATTCTCACTTCTGATTCCGCGGTGAAAACTGTTTTAGGTAGTCTGTAACTCGATGAAAACTGCACTAGCGCCACTAAGTTACAACATAGGTGAAGCGAACTATTATTTCGTTACTATTTAAGCGAATACCAAATACTTTTCACTTCAGGTAAATTAAATCGGAAATGAGATAGGATTCAAATTCGCGAGTGAATTCTTACAGAATAGCACTGCTGCACAGTGATGGGCTGTTTGAAACTCCTATGACAAAGTGAAGTTTATTGAAAGACCCATGGCCAGTTATGGCGGCTGTGACCATACTCAGCTGTTGTTCTATACTAGTATTTTCTTCTGTATTGTAGGTACGTTTACCAACCAACCAATCATCCGACCATCTGACCTCAAACTAAGCAGACCCTGTACTATGGATGTCAAAGCTGATATACATACATAAATGTATAAATATACACGTTTATGCCGTTTGTGCCTCTGTGCCTTTGTAACAACCATACTGCGATCGCCAATCCGCCTGCCAAGCGTGGCGATTACGGCAACCCCTCCCGCCCTCCTTAGGGAGGCCTATGTCCTATGTAAACAGTGGACGTCTTCAGGCTGAAATGATGATGATGATGATGACACCTTTATAGATAAACAACAACCAGACACAAGACAAACACAAGTGCTCATCAGACAAATGTTTGCCCTGCGTAACAGGCGCAGCGCGACAAAGGACAATGCCAGAAACTCTATAGAACTTTGCCCCACTCAATAAAAGTCATGTGCAATATGTAGCATCTTACTGTTTATTTATTGCTGATAACTAAACATTAGTCTTAGTGACTGTAGAACTTGCGGTTTCCGTTTAAATCTAAAAAAAATAATGACATTGATTAGGTTAAATTGTATTTTAGGTAAAATGAGTTTGTATTTTGTGGGTAGGTATTTCGTAATCCGCAAGTTCTAAAGAAAAACAATTTAGTATAAAAAGGTTCTATATTCATTACAATTATTTTCATTAATTTACTTTTCTGTACATGGGTTACTTTTTCTGAACATGGGTGGGGCAGGATCTGGCATTGTTATTTGTCACTCACGTTTTATTGATTTTTGTCTACAATTCTGACATCATCATAAACTCTCGAAATTTTCATCATAGCAACACGTTTAGAAGATTATGAAGGTTCCATTCGATTTGTGTTTATACTTCTTTTATTTTGGTTTGGTTTTACAAGGACTAGTCTCGGGAGGAATAATCTCATGTGAAAGTCAAAGTCAAAAATCGAAAAAAATATCGTGAAATGTAGTGCCATAAATTAGGGTTTAAAGAGAAAAGGAATATCACGTTTGACAGAGCGAGCCGAGTATTTTGTATGGGAATATTGGCGGCAAACGACAAAACAGACAGAAATGAATTTTATCTACGCGACAGTGACAAAATACTCGCGCGCGCATGTTAGGCCATCTGGTCGGGATTCGAACCCGCGACCCTATACGTTGGAGGCAGATACTTACGTACCTACCTAGGCTACGGAGCCATCGTATAAGAATTAAGTTTAAGTAAATTAAGTCTACAAAGCTGACTATTGTTACTCTACTAAGCCTAACTAAAATCACATTACAACACAAAAGCGTTATCTCTAAGACGTTAAATTTTACTATCAACCCTTGTTTCAATTGACAATAACGAACGTTTAACTATAGTTAAGCTTTAATTCACAATAATGTTACCGCTCACGCTTAACAATTTCTATCGGTTTATGTCGTTCTAAATAAGCTTAGAAAGCTAATGGCATAGTGTAAGTAGAATACTAATAGTGCCATTAGAAACTTGATTGAATATTGTAGATTCTGCTCGTAAGGAGCAAAACAGACACTCATAATAATAATAATTTATTTGTTCTGGCTGGTCTATTCTTGGGTCAAAGAACCAGCATGGCCATACAGCGTGGCAATGCTGCCAGCCTGCTGGGCACGTGTGCCGTTGACAGCGATGTGGACGAGTTTTTTGATGCCCTTTGAGCTCCTCTGCCTTTTTCTTGGAATTGTACATAATGTTATTATTTCGATTTCTATATAGTCCTAGGTACTATGTTTTTATGCAAATAAATAAAGTTATTTATTTTCTGATATCTATACATCGATCACTAATAAAAGAACTAGATACACAATCAGCGACAATAAGTGGCCTCACCAAATGAGCACCCAATTGAACATTTGGGTGCGCTTTTAATCTAGTCGCATTCGAACACCCAGACTGTTTACATGTCTCAGTGCTCGTTGAAAAATTGAAAAAATCGATGTATCTATAATATCAGCCTATTGCCGTCGTCTACTGTTGAACGTAGGCCTCCCCAAGAGATCGTCAACCAACCAGGTCCATCTACCGTCTGTCTATCTGCAGACATGGCCAGTCCACTTCCACTTCAGCGTGCTGATTTTACGTGCAATGCCGGTGACTTTAGTTCTCCGGCGAATGCCTTCATTGAGAATTACATCCACCAAAGAAACCCAGAGCATCGCTCTCGCTATAATACGTTAAACAACCTTGAATTTGTGGGCAAGGTCCACGTCATCCGTAATTTTGGTTACAAATGTCCAATTATTAGTAAAAAGAACAAAAACTTAATTTACGGGTTAATAACTTGATCTTGACAATTGCATTATGAATGACATGGTTGGCCATGTCGCACCAATTTTCAAAATGCTTCAGCGTTGGGGCTGATTGGGACATTCAGCTGTTTAGCGGCATTTAAAACTAAAGGAAGCCGATATTGATGCCAAATCTATTGTGCACGACTAAAACTTATTTTAAGCTATTTATGTCTCTTTCTCTCCAATAAAAGGTTTTAAATATAGGTACTTTATATTCCGCCACAAAAAATGTATTGTCGAATGCACCCGTAATTACAACTAAAATGAAATACAAACATTTTGTTCAAGTTCTAATTATCTTATGTAGACTACTAGCTGATGCCCACGGCTTCGCCCGCTTGTCAAATTATATACTAAAACCTTCCTCTTGAATTACTTTCCTGCGTGCAATGCATTATAGATGTCATAGATCATATCTATCTTACAACTCAGTAAATACAAGCTCTTGACGCTCAGCAGTTGGCTATCTATTAAAAAAACCCGCATCAAAATCCGTTGCGTAGTTTTAAAGATTTAAGCATACATAGCGACAGACACACGCGGCGGGGGACTTTGTTTTATTTTATAATATGCAGTGATGAGCCTATTATCATAAAGTTTAGTGAGTATGATAACTATAATAAAATACACATTTAAATAAATGTATACCTATTTATCTGAACCAGTAATTTAAACCGAGTTAACTCTTCAGTTCAAACACCTGGCACTTTGCTGGCTTGTCTGAATTTGATACTGTTTTGTTAATCCGTGTCTTATCTACACCAATGGCCGTATTACGAGTACAGTCTACCAAGGTACTTGGTGGGCAGCTAACTTGCAAATAGTTTTAAACAAAACAACTATTTTTATCGTTTTGTATGAATTGCTCTTCACCTCCATTGTTTTTATAAATAGAAGTTTTATTCTTTCAATAAAACTTCTTGCAGCATCCATTGAGTTTATTGGTCGTTTTTCTCCATAGAGAGTAACCTACGATTTGGAAAGAGCAATGAATTTCAACCTTCTGACTCACTATCGAACTCCATGACAATTCAAAAGTGCCTGTAAATGGTATTGAAATAAATGGCAATGTTAGGAATGTGCTAGTAGGACATTTTCCTCTCAGCACACTCTTAATTAAGTACGTCATAAGTTTACGGAGTTGTATACCAAATAGTTTTTTCGACTGTACACGGAGGTCTTGAGGTGTCATCGAAATATCATATTTAATGTGGACGTAGTGTTTTGATTCTTTGTTGATGGACCACCGGTATCAAAACGTTTTTTTTTTTAGTAGGTTGATTTTGAACACGGATATCGATTTTGAATCACCAATTTCCGATTTTGTATTTTTTTTCATCGCTCATCTCGCTTATTTGCTATAAAAGGTATTTAATGTATTAACAAACTTATTAAATACACAACAAAATATTACCTAATATAAATCTAGGTGTCATATGCCTACAACCAGAACTGCAGTACGCGAATTAAACCTCCACCATTTACAAGACCTCATTTTTATTTAAATTGTCTGATGTGGTGAAATTTGTCCTAAGTGAGTTTTGAATATCTACCTTAAATGGAAATATTTAACAAAACACATAGAAGATGTTAGAAAGGCATCCAATTAATACAAATTAATAATGAGCTAAAATTAAACGCTGACTTCATTAATATTGTTTACTATTTAAGTTTCAAAATAGACAGCTACAGAGTAAAAGTATAATTTTAATTATGGTTTTTTAAAGCGAAGACAATCCTTTCATAGCGTTTTACGAAAATAGACGTCATAGTTAACTTTCAGGACAAATACAACCATTACAGTATGCCAAAATATTATGTTTTATACCTTTTTTCAACAGGATATACTGATATACTTAGAAGTTTAATTTTTTCACAGCTTCATGGGACCGTGGACCTAAGTATATGGTTTTAATTTCAACTCGATACCTCTACGCGTGCCCGAGATAAAGGGTCTTGACAGACAGACAGACAGACAAAGTGATCCTATAAGAGATCAGTTTTTTCTTTTTGAGGTACGGAACCCTAAAAACGTATCTAGATATAATCAAAGAATTTGTAGCTAAGTAAAAGCTTAGTTAAGCAGGTTAAGCTACGCTTGCTGCGGTCAGTCCGTGGATGGGTGACCATCCATTAATAACGGACCCCTCCATGCCTCAAAAGCACATAGAGCCGTTGGTCCCGGTTGTCATTCGTGGATCTTAGACAGTCGTTATAGGTATTCAGAAACTAGAAAAATCTTACTACCAATCTTACCAACTAACTTGTTACCCAGTGACTAGGTTGAGGAGGTCAGATAATATAATAATAATAATAATATGTGGGGACATTTCACACACGGCCATCTGACCCCAAACTAGGGAGACCCTGTACTATGGGTGTCAGACAGCTGACACAAATATATTTTAAATACATACATATATAGATAAACAACACCCAGACACAAGGCAAACACAAGTGCTCATCACACAAATATTTACCCTGGGCGGGAATCGAACCCCCAACACGCTGCGCAGCAGTCGATCGCTCAGCCACTGTGCCAACCGTGTCGGCAAATGTAAATGTGCCTAGATATTATCACGCCTGTCAGCTCTCCTGAGGGTGTAGGCAGTTTAGAGTCAATTCATATTTCGTCAGTCATATTTCATTATCTTCTTCATATCAGCCTGTTGCCGTCCACTGCACTGAACGTAGACCAAATCAAATCAAATCAAATCAAATGTCTTTATTGCATTCATGTGTGTACACATAGTTGTTATAATAGTGTTAGTTCCAACATGAAACCCGGTTAGGGCACGGCAACATAATAATAATTTAACACATTTTTTATATGATACAAATTTTAACATAGCTAATCATAATTTTAGCATAATAATGACGTTGAGATAATAATAATTGTAACATAATTATAATTTTAACATATAACTTCAATGTAATATTTTTTTTCCAATTATAATAATAACGATTAACAATAATTTAATAATAATAAAACTTGAGAGGTGTCAAGGGACACCCGGATGGAACGAAGTTCCTTTCGATTAATTAGTGAAGGAATTGTAATAAAATTTTATTTTTTTTAAGTTATTATAATATTTAATTAAACGTGCCCGTTTATGTATCGAGCGATATGGACTCCATATTGAGCAGTTGCTTCGATACAGGGAAGTGTAAATTTTATACCTAATAGGTAAGTTTTTTAATTAAGCCAAAGTTGATTAAAACTGTGTTTGTGAATAGCTCTAATTTATTTAAATAGGTTACCTATAGCACCTATAGGTACCTACGCCTGCCTGCCTTTCTTTTTCTAGCTAAAGAGTACCTACTCACTTACCTACTTACAACTACAAATAATTCGCCAATGATAAAAGTAAGTACCACTACCTACCTAGGTACCCACCTAAGCTCCCACTGGCTTAATTTAAACCAAAACATTTTAATCAAATAAAAAAAAATATTATTGTCGCTAGTAAAACCTAGAGAAAAGTACTCTGTGACCTAGAGCGATAAGGTGCAGTGGTTACCTACTGACGACCGCGACCGATAGAAAGCTCATGATTACCAAACCCAAACTTTCAATAGGTACCTACTAAACAAAACATAGAAGTAGGTACAGTAACTACCTACCTACCTAACCTACGTATTCTAGACTTAAAATTTACACTCGTTTTCACAATCCACACAGTCTCACAGTGAAAGGTGGATTTATCTCGTAGGTCGTTATCATCATCAGAACATCACAACAACATCAACATCAACATGAACATCATCGGTCATTGAGGTAGGTACCGCCACTATTTGAGCGAATAAACTTAGGTACTAAACATATCGCCGTAGGAACCTAGTTCAAAGAGTTCGCCGCGCCGCCTTTAAATACATAAACATATTCTACGAAAAGCGAATTCGGACTTTATTTTGTAAACGTAAACGGTTAAAAATTGAAATTTTACCAAACTAGGTATGATAAAATTATTCTGAGAAACGTATAGGCTGGTGCCCGACCGGACAATAGGAGCTATGTGCAACCGAATTTCACGGTTAATGTGTAAAAATAAGGTTTTAATTCGCTCCAATATTTTCATAGAAAAGCAGCCATTCAACTAATAATGAACTCTATTTGACAGTTCCAACGATTCAATTTTTCTGTTCGAATTGTCTGCGTTTGTGAAGTAATAAAAATAGCAAAAAAGTGTCGTGACAACTTTTCGTAAGATTTTTTTCCGTCTAGCCCCCTTTCACAACGCGCGATAAGGAACTTCGTTCCAATAATTTAATGTTATGATTTTAATTTTATTTTATTAATTATAATTTTGATTTCTAATTTTAAATGTACGTTTTAAATGTGATTTATGATTTAAAGTTTAAATTCCATCATGAAACCCGGTTAGGGCACGGCAACATATTAATAGTTTAACAATAATTTTCACGTAATTATAATTTTACATAATAATAATTTTAACATAATAATAATTGCAACATAATAATCATTGTATCATAATAATAATTGTAACATATTAATAGCTTCAGTTATATAAATACATTTATTTTTTATAATAATAATGACGAATGATAATAATTTAATGACATGGTTTTAATTTCATTTTAATGATAATAATTTTGATTTCAATTTTAAATGTGCGTTTCTAATGTAGTTTATGATCCAAAATAGATTGAAATTAATTACTAATTTAAATAACATTTTTGAACGAATATGTCTGTCATTATGTGTCAATACTAAATATAACTAAATATTTTATGCGAGATATTCTGCGACCGAGTAAAAGCATTTCTGTGTTAGATATTCTTTTAGTTTTCTGTTAAATTTACTGAATATGGGTTCTTCTTTTTTTTTGGTTGGTTGGCGACCTCCCCCAGAGATCGCCAACCAACCCGGATATTGAGCACCCCGCATTCATCCTCTGCCAGCCATTATGATGGCAAACACTAGTTCGCTCCCGTGTTCATATTAATCAGGGTAAAAACTAAATTAGGTACAGTTATTGATCCCGTTAGGCACAGCAACATAGTATTATCTTAAAGGTTAAAATTCAACGTTATTTTATCATCTCCCTCGGGTAATAACAATTTTGACCTCTTGCCCATTGCAGAAAGTATTTTTTTAAACGCTTCCTAAAATGATTTTAGGGGATGTTTATGAATCGCTATGTGTGTCTTTGTTTTTTTTTGTATATCAATGCCGGTTGATCACAAATAAAGTCAATTACGTCTCTAGATACAAGAACGATATAAATAGCTGGCAATTTAAAGAGTCTCCATTACACCATCAAACACTATTACGTTTTCCCACACTGTCCATTCGTATCCATTAGGAGTAAGCTATATTGTAGATATAGTTCAAGTAACTGCAGTAATGCAACTCCGAACAAATCACCGGGATTAACTAGCGTATAGAATTTTGTTTTTAACCAATGCCCCACCACGAATTTCTTATACATGGGTGGAACTGAGTGGTGCCGGTCGCAGCACCACCCCATTTCTACCCGTGGGTGTTGTAGAAGGCGACGGAGGGATATTGATCAGCGCGCATGGCAGCGGACCGCCAACATGTATCGGCCATGCATGGCGATTACGGCTGAACCCCCCCTTGGGAGAGACTTATGCCCAGCAGTGGGTGCCTAAAGGTTGATATCGTGGGTGCGTTTACTAACATATAAACAATAATAATAATAATAGTATTTATTTGTTTAAGACTTAAGCTTATTTGCAATGTACCTTAAGTTAGACTTTAAGTATGCGTTAGTGGCAAGATACAGAACAAGTGCAACTGGGCTTAAACTAGGAGGTTTCCTGTGCTATAAGCCCCAGTTACTTTAGTTACCACCATGATCGAGCTGCCATTTCAAGTGTAGTGCGGTGCAAAAGTAAGTAATACATACAATATTATGTTATGAATTTCTTTATTAAAAACTCACATACACAAACAACCAATCAACAATACCTACGGGCGAAAAAGTTTATCTTGTACAAATATTTGTATGGCTTGAAATATCGAATTGTATGGAGTTGACGTTTGCTTACCAGATGATGATGATACCAGTGATGCAAATATGTCAACTGCATATTCGTACAATTTGATTTTGTTGGCGTTAACGCTAACAGAAAAGGGATTTTGTCTACAGGCGTTTGTTTGCTTGTTTCTGTATAAGAGTTTGTACCTATGGTTGTAAACGTACCCTGGATACTTACAAGAGTCATTCCTAGTGTGGGACAAGGAATATAAAAAAAAACATTGGTAATTAGCCTTCTGTGGGAATACTTTTGACAAGTGTAGTTAGTGAGCTAGATACATAGGAGCCGGCGGATGGCGCTAAGAGCCTAGCATACCTAGATTGCTTAGTCTAAGCTGGATTCTTTTGCTAATTACGGCATTTATTGATAGACGTGTGCCATGCCAAGGCAGTTTCAAGGTTGATAATTCGTTTTTTTACATTTTAATAGCTGTTTTCCTGTT
Organism: Charanyca ferruginea; assembly: GCA_947361185.1. Classification (NCBI taxonomy): domain Eukaryota; kingdom Metazoa; phylum Arthropoda; class Insecta; order Lepidoptera; family Noctuidae; genus Charanyca; species Charanyca ferruginea. The sequence continues at coordinate 9,401,025 of OX376082.1, read as the reverse complement.
CTAAGCACTAAAGAGATTGACGGGTCGCTTTTCGCATAAAAAATATCCGATCGAAATATTTTTATGTTTGCATAATTCGACAAAATGTAGATAGAACAGCTCATTCACTTATTTCACAATTTTGAGTAGTAGTAACAGTTGCTCATAAGGCCGTTTCAAGCTTATGATAAATCAAAACTAAGTTTGTTTAATATGTCTACAAAATATAATACGTATAGTAAAACAAAAAAAATATGGGTACTTTTTTATGGGACATGCCCGCCACGCTATTCCCAAACCACTATTACTGTAACATTTTAGGACCCATTAAATAATGTTAATTGTAATCCGTGCTGCAATTGGGTCTCCCCCAGTTATAAAAGTCCCTTTGGTTCTATTGGCCTAGTTCTGTTCTGTCTCCTGCTTGATTTGGAAGAAAGTGGAAAATATATTTTTCTTACTCCTCCGCTGTTCTTTTCTGATTAATTTCGTTGCGGGATCCAAGACAGTTGTGATGTTTCTCCAGGACTCATCGAGCTTCAGTGTCACGACGCTTTTCTAGTGGTCGCTACTATTGACTTTGACTTTCAAAAATATAGGTACTGTCGACCCCAACATGCCAGACGCGCGTCATTGCCACGTTGGAAGACAATGCTTGTATATCTTCTAGCCGACCTATAAGCCATAGCCCAGAATTCACGGGAAGTGTCAACAATTCGATGTTTCTTTAAATAAGGAATAAACACTCTAACCCCACGTACAGTTATAACTTCAAACGGCTGAAAAATATAACTACCAGCTGCATTACTCAATATTTCACTGTAATATGTTGCTGCAACATTGTCGAGTATGGCCCAATACTCAAAACATTGCTGGCAATGTATTGTAGTCACACATTGCCGGGTTAATATGGCCTGTGTTTAATATGACCCATGTATAATATGGCACTTAAAGTGTTACAGCAATACTGCAATACTTGCCGAAGTAGCAGGCCGCACTGAAAATATTGCCGAGTATTTCAGTTCTGGGGGCACGGTAGTGCCCCCGCCAAGACGAGCCAAGCAAAGGGCAAGGGCACTGCCTACCTTTTATCGAAGCGCTTCGTCGTTTTTTTGAACGCTCATAACTTGGGTTTGAATTATGCCAGAAAAACAAAATTCTCGAAATATGATGCCAATAGTAGACTTATTAAATATATAAAGTTTCAATTGCATAGCTCTTATACTTTAGAATTTATTGATATCTAAGAAAGCCCGATTTCGTCACTGACTCACTGATGATCATCAAAATTCTGGGGTACTTCCTGAAATCCTAGAAATCTGAAACTTGGAATGTAAGCTAGTATTAGTACACAAACAACAAAAAAAAATCTTGAACTAGAAAAAATTAACAAATTAAAAAAATATTGTCTTAGGCAACTTACAAAAAGAAGTGAAATCCCACCAAAAACATTTTCATGTAAAACGTTGCCAAGACGCGAAATAAATGGCTCGCACTGTCAAAAAGTTATCAGATCTCTACCTATATTCTCTACTTTACTTGCCCTAACTTCACAAACTCTACACCTTAGTCAAAATATGTATGTGGCTTGGCTGTTTCGTTACTACAAGACCTATTGTTTAACAGTAAAGTAATGAACAGTGAATAGGTACATTTTACACCTTACGCCCATGTAACGGTAGCGAAACGGCCTAGCCACATATAAATATTTTGACTTAGTTAAAGTTAAATAGTTTGTGAAGTTAGGGCAAGCAAGGTACAGAATATAGGTAGAGATCTGATAACTTTTTGACAGCGCGAGCCATTTATTTCGCGTCTTGGCAATATTTTACATGAAAATGTTTTTGGTGGGATATACATTGTCGGGAAAGATGGCCCGTTTTGGAGCGCCATTAATATAATGTTTCCTAGAAATTTCTCGATCATAGACTCAACGAACGTAGGTATATAAGCGAAAATGTTATTAAACGTCCCTATCACTTACCTTAATAATAATTTCTGGGAATAATTCATAAGTATTTTGGTCCATTAATATTAATTTGCCTTAAGATAACTACAAGGAAATATGTCCGCCTACTATGAAGTTGATATTACGATGAAATGGAGTTAGAATCATAAGATACTTGCTACTTTCATCTGTTTATATAAATATTTTAAGGATTACTTTGTCTTTGAAGTTAGTAAATTTTTGTTGTTATTACAAAAGATCTTTAGTAATTGTTTTGAACACCCACTCTAGTGGAAAGAAACCAGATAATTATTTTATCAGATTTCATCGAGATCTTAATCAAATTATTTGTTCTAAAAATCTTAGAATTGTGCTAACGGCGACGTCTCACAGCGTAGGTATATTGACCTTTCGGTAAATTTAATTCGTCTTAAACAAATAATAAATTTGCTATATTTTAATCCTGTACCGCAAGATGATTCCAGGAAGTTAAGTTAGAGGACGATACATTTTCTTTGACACTGGCAGCCAAGTAGACTCGTTTTGAGACCAGTTTTCTATTTCTGTCTAAGCAATCCGATGTAGTATATATTTTTACCTCCTGTAGTGCAGCCGCTGCCTTGATCGTAACGAATGTTCTCTGACTTTAATCCTATTTTATGGTAATAGTAGGGAATATTGTAATACTGTGGTAATAGGTAGTTTTTCTGTTAGAATCCAAAACTCTGTGAATAAGTCTTGAGGATCTATACATGTACTAAGTACTTACATGCGATGGTAATAGGTAATGAAATGTTGTGGCCGCTTTGAGTGTCGGCTGGCATAAGTCAAACAGGAGTAATTAGAAATTTCTTGGCAATAGTTGAGTTTTGTTCTACAATAACGACCTAACTGTCAAACAATAACGTACCATACTTAATTATTTGAAAAAAGAACTTGGTGGTTTTTATTAACGGACTTCAAAAAGAGGGGACGTTCTCAATTCGACACGGTTTTTTATGTTTGACCACTCTTGCCCTTACCTCTAAGTTGGTCCTATATAAATGTCATGAAAATATTCCACCTCTGAGGGTCGACAATTAAGGGACGACCTAATTTGTTTTTGTTTTATCGATTCATAATTTGTATGATATGAAGTAGGCACTAAAAGCGTAAAATAAAACTTTTTTATTAAAAGTAACTTTAATTTGGAAGTCGTCATCGGCTTTGTTTCTGTTCGTTGTTTTGTATTGCCACCAACTTCGGTTGTCTTATTTGAAAAAAGTTTTTTTTTTTGGATTATACTTTATTTTTAAACAAAGCGATAATTAATCAAGTTTCTTATTCTTTTCTATACAGTCTGACAATAACCGCACCGCAGCTGTTGTTTGCATCTTAAAACTCGTTTATTAAAGTATCAACATATCCTCTCGTGTCCACAATCCAAGTTGACACCAAAGCCTTTCCGTGTTCACTTGAACCGCAGTTCTGGTGCGGTTAATAACTATCTGTAGATAACTGTAACTGGCTTGCTAGAAGACGTTACGTTAACTATGTAATAGTTATGATGTTTAAAAATACGTTTACTTATTTACTTACTCACGTTGAGTTGCACGAAACCAATTATTAGTATAACGGAGATTTTAAATTCATGCCATCCTTTATATTTTCTATGAAAAGGAGAGTGACAGCATCAGTTTAAAGTTTCCGTTATACTAAATCATCATCATCATCATTTCAGCCAAAAGACGTCCACTGCTGGACATAGGCCTCCCCCAAGTTATACTAATTGGTTTCGAGCAATTCATCATTAGTCAGTTTTTTTTACAAGATAGGTTTACAAAAGGTCGTCGAGCAAATTTTCCAATTAACAAAACTTGTCTTGGGTCTGACTACAAAAGATGCGTCTTAATATCATGTTGAATATTGTAATTTGAGGACTCGGTTTTAGTACATCGCATTTTTAGTACAGCCAAACAATGACATTGTTTACAGTTCCTGTAACTACTTTTAAACAATGTTATATGCTGAGTAGTCAGGTGTTTTATATCACTCCGAAGCCGGCTTGCACCGAAAGTTTAAGTCGAGGTTTAATTACAAAATGTCGTATAATATAATCCATTATTATTTGTAATTTAATCTCATGTTAGCAATTCACTCTTGAGTTAATATTAATTTAATAAATTTCAATTTAATTTCATAATTATTAATTAATTATGCATCTGATGCAGCTTGAGTTTACTTTTTATTTTACTTTTAAGTATAATAAAAAACACAAGATGAATATTAGCAGAAAAATACCTATTGGCAAACTTTTTCTTTTTAATATACTTTGCCTAATGTATGTACTCGAAATTTGTCCAATAGCGTGCGTGCGTTTACAAACATATTATAAACAGTTACACAAACAACTATTTCACCAAATATTTCAACGAATATTTTTTCCGTAAACGAATGCAGCTAGTTGCTCAGTCAACACACCAACCGTACCGTCAAGGTCTAACTGGCTGTTCATGTGAAAATGGAGATAGACAAGCCAACTGCCCTGACGTCCCAACATACGGGGAAGAGTACTTCGGTAGACCCTCCAAGAGATCGCCAGTAACGTCAAGGCGCTGCTGGCCTTTCTTGTGAAACTGGGGTAGATCGAATGGTTTACTTCCCACCTATACTCAAAATACGCGCTGAGACGTGGAGTTGCAGACATCAGACTATACCATATTCATCGTCTTCTGCCTTGCCATGTCCCATCAATGTTGGGGTCGTCCAGTCTAACCGTATGCAGCTGAATACTAGTGTTTTACATGGAAATACTGCCTATCTTATCTCCGTTGGTGGGTAACACGATATTCCTTGGTAAGACTGATTATCAGATTTCCAAGCTTCTGACTACCTATAACGTCTGTCAAAGATCTACAAATAACAGTCGAGACCAACTGCTTTACATGCTTTCCGAGGTACGGAAGGGTCTCGGTATGGTATGACATGGATGGTCACCCATCCACAGACCGACCGCGGCAAGCGTAGCTTACCCATCAAGATCGGTCGATCCGTATGGCTTTTACTTAGCCAGGAACTCCTCCCCAGGGTAACAACAACAACATTTTCACATGTATAGTATGGTATAGACCAAATGTTGCTCAAGAAGAACCAACATTCATGAGTCATCTCATTATTAAGTAGTCAACGTGAGGATGTTGGCGACATTCAACAAGGCTAACCAAGAGTTACTTTTTCCGTTTCATATTCAGGAAACCATAAAGAGCTCCCGTTATAGACAAGTATATAAAATCATATCCTTAGTACCTAGTTATTTGTACGTCAATGTAACTTTATCTGGTATCTATGACTATTATGACTGTCCAGATGAACAGGATATTATTCAAGATTTTCATGTACATGTAACGGTGCCAATGGCTTTCTCTGGCTGTTTAATAAGCCTGTAAGTTGATGACCAAATGCTTTGGAAGTTGGGTAGGCTTTTGATGTGGGATGCAAGTTGTAGGATGCACCTAGAAGATGCACTCTGTGCTGAGGTGGCTGCTGCAGGTGCCGAAAACCTCAAACGGCGTAAATTTGTAGTTTTATGTTTGAGCCATTTGGGGTTGAAACACAAGGGGTACGATGGGGTCCGAGTGCCTTTGGGACCTTTTAGGGACATTGTTAAGCGGCTGGTCGACTCTTCACTTGACCATAGGGCTGGCCTATTCATGGGCCAAAGAATTAGCATTGCCTTACAATGTGGTGACATTTGTGGTGCACTCCATTTACTACCGTGTGAATTTTGATACTAATCCTGTACTCCCGAGAGTGACTTAATACCATCAAAGGATTTTCAAAATCAAACCACTACCCACTTCCGAAGATTAGCACTTTCAAACCAAAATCAAACAAATAAACTATTTAGCTTTATAATATTAATATACATAGATCAATGGACGTCCAGTTCTTGGTCGACGTTACTGCGACTAATTAAAAAAAATACTTATATTTATTCAATAATAATAAGAGTTACCGAGTAGACATTCCTCGGTAGCATATCGGAGTTATAAGTTCCAACCAGTCAAACATGTCTCCTGTTGTCCAAAGACCCATAATCATCATTATTTTTATTTTCCATGACTCGGTATATCGCTAAATGCTGGTGAGAACGTACATTATCCGTAATGAGTTGAAAACTGCATAATATCATGTTGATACACCAACATCAACTAATTAGATGCTTAAATATCTAGAGGAGTGTGCAGATTTGATCGATTTTTGTCGATCGACGAACTACTAAAAACTTTTTTTTTTACAAAATAGCAAAATGGTCTTCAGTGAAAGACTTTTACACTGGTTATTTTATAATGTCCAAAAAGAAGAAATGGTCTTTCGTACATATTATTGTATTGATAGTAGTTATTTATGACTAATCTTGGCATAGCCGGTTGCATTAATGTAGTCATCTATTCACGCACAGTATTTGCATAAATATTTTTGCCTCTACAAAGTAAGATTAAATATGAATTTCAAAATAAAGCCAGATCTTTCATCGTCTCAAATATAATGTAAAACTTACGGTGGACATTACTATAATTGGTAAATACAATTATAATGCCGGCTATAAAGAACAGAAGTCTAAATTCGCCGATCCTAGTGATTTATTTATTTATTTATTTATTTATTTATTTACCACCTCTGTATGAGAAGTAGCCTTAGCTCTGTAGCGGGATAATAATAAGCCAGTATTATTATTTTTAAATATCCCAAATTTGAAAAAAAACTATGTAACTACTTCAACATTTTGATCGATTGTCGAAACACAACCAACCAAATCTGTAAACCCCTTTACCAACAAATAATTGCTTCGTCAGTATTGGACGACCAATGGAGCTCAAATACCAGAAATAATGTTGAAGTGTTTCAAGTACAATAATTATTTATATTTTTCCTTTTAACCGTTGTAATTTAGGTATTTAAGGACATGTTTAAAATAAATGCTTTATTACCTGTCATGTAACTGGTTGACATACGGACACTGCATGTGCATTTATTTCAATTGCTTAGTTCGTGGCTTCTTAGGGTTCTGTACTGTAACAATTCTGATAATTTACGAGAAATAAAAGGCTATGCAGAATTGTACGAATTGAATTTAATAGCTCTCACACGAAAGATAAAATGTGATGAGTATCAAAAACAATTGTAAGTATAAAAGTTAGCACTGACCTAAACGCACTGGGATTAGGCAGAGTTTACCAGAAGGATTATGATCCACAGCCTGGCCGGCAACAGGATCGGCCGATGTGAAGACTGACGCGATCAGCTCGGTGACGGAGATCACCCAGGTGGTCTCAGTAGGAGGACCCGCCCTGAAAGCACAGGCACGCGACAGCTCGACTTATCCTAGTAAACCGACTCTCGGTTGCAGGCTGGTAGACTTGTAGTAGTAAACTGGTAGACTCCAGTAAGGTACGCGTATGGGTAATCAGCGTGTTACCCAAGCGACTCCGAGATCTAGACTCCAGCAACGTAAGCGTATGGGTAATCAGCGTGTTCACCAAACGGCTCCGAGATCTAGACTGCCTCTTTGACAGGTTTTGTTTTCCGACCGTTCTTCCGAAATTCGTAAAAAATCCAATTGCTTTTCCATAGCAAGGTATTATAATACCGGCCAGACTTAATAATTGTCGATTGCCCATAATTATAATATTTTTTTAATATAATATTAGTGCGAATAAGATCTAAAGGAACACACGATATGTATTATCGTGTGTTCCTTTAGATCTTATGGGACGGTAAACGGCTGAACGGGTGTTCAGCCGTTTACTATCTAACACAGACAAACAAGCTTACAAGATATACAACATAGAGGTTTTACGTTAGTAGCCGAAAACTTATTAGAAGAAATGTTGGCGGTCGTCAATTTGACGACTGTCACTGACAGACATGTCAAAGCAAAACATTATTTATTTTTCAGGTTTGTAAATATTAATTTGATCCAATTATACAGGAGTAAATTACAAAGGATGACGACAGGAACAGCATAAAAAAACGTAAGTAGATAAACACATTCTATTCATAAGATTCTAAGAATCTACAAAAACAAATATTATAAGATGTAGACATAACGTGCGATGAATGATTTTATGCTTATGAAAAGTAAATATAGTTTTCGAGTTGAACCGAAACACTATAGTACCTAAAGGGGTTCAAACGGAGCCCTATTTTTGCTCTCGCTCTTCCGTCTATCCGTCTGCCTGTCCCTGCCACAGGGCTGTATATTTTGAGCCTTAATAGGTAGACACTTGAAATTATCACAGTGTATAATATATTAACATACTTTTCGTAGTCATATTGTTACTAACAAATTTGTGTCTACTTGTATGGAATTGAGTTCTGAAATAAATGAAATATTATTATTTACGTTTTAACCCATATAATAAGCGTGGTTTTCCGGCGTTTCCCACTCGATTTTAATGTCGTATGATGGCACGGAACTCTTCATAGTATGCTACTCGCACTTTGCTGGTATTTTAATGTTGAAAAATTTTTTACTATACACAGTGAATAAGGACACTGCAATCTTTCACTATGGGTACATAATTCTTAAAACTATAGCAGTATCAAGGCCAAAACGGGTATTTTTTAATTTACTCGGTAACGAACATGATTTAAAAAATTAACGAAATATCCATCTGCTCCACAGTTTCAACATTTACCTTCAATTTGAACTGAATAAAGCAAGAATTAATAAACTTTACGCCTTCACAGTCCGTACTGTTTTAATAACCCTCAAAACTTTGCTTTATTCTCGCCAATTTAGCTGCAAACCAATAAAAACCAATAGGTAATAACCGCGACCAATCGGTCACAGTAACGCCAGACTTGTAATGAATACTGGCTTTTTTGAACATCATTTTATTGTAACTTGCTTGCAACAACATTTTTTAATAAACTAGAAAATAAATTAAATGATGTACTACAGATAAAAATTATAAAACAAAAACAATGAAATAGTGCGTCTTGGAGGAGGTTTATATCGCAACAGTGGACCTCAAGTAAGCAGAAGTGATTGTGTGGTATGATTTAGACACTCGATAAATACGACAATAAATAAATATAAATGAACAATATAGATTTAATTGAGAACTAATACATGAATTGATTATTTTTTTATATTTTAGTTCTTAAAACAGGGCTTCCTCTTTGTTATCCTATTGTGGTACCCGATAGGACCATAATGATCCTAACTAAACATCTACCACCTAAGCATATTTATGGAAAAGCAATAACAATTATGAGTATCGAGTATGACATATTTACCAATTAAACTTACATAAAATGGTATCAGAAAATCCAAAGAAATGTGCCGAAGTGACTGGTGACATTGCCACATTGGATGGCAAAGCTTTACCTCTGGCCAAGGTAAAAACCAGCTCGGGGAGTGTCACCCAACAGTTTGGACATTTCTTTAAAAACCACTACAATTAAAGTTGAATGAAACGTTTTCTGTAAGGTAGATTGTATCTGTAGCGACATCTATTGCACATACTACGTACTACTAACTGACGATTCCTAGATCGCGCAAGCCGAGTTCTCCGCGATATTAGCATAGGTACAAACTCCCGACTACAACCGTCGAGTAGTAGCCCACCAGACATAACACCCGTCTGGTCGGAGGATCCTCCCTTTTCTACGGAGGATGAGAAACTTTACTACTAACTTTACGGTCTTTACGGTCGATTGGTCGGTCTTTACGGTCGGTCGGGGGTTCTTTTTCGGTTTTTTTACTTTATTTACTACTAGCTTCTGCCCGCGACTTCGTACGCGGATCCTATTGCTTATGCCAGCGACAATGGGGTCGGCAAAATCGAAGATCTGAAACGTCTGATGTCGAATTCGGTTCAATTTTGGCCAGTAGAGTCAAATTTTCAATGATATACCATCGTCATCAAAAATCAGTCCTAAACTGTTACCGCCTTCACCGCGTGGAGGTACTCCCAGCTTATGTTATTTTATAAGATACAGTGAAATTAGTGATAGCTTTTATTTTAGTTATTAGCTTTGATTTTCACATCAGATGTTTCTGATCTTCGATTTTTATAAGTCAACAGGAAATGCCCATCAGACCGAACAACTTTTGCTAAGACGTCATTCCTATATGTGTCATGGTGTAGCTGGGCTCTTGGAGTTCCACATCAGGTGTTCCAGATCTTCAAATTTATTCTCTCAGCAGAGAATGCTCGTCACGTGGAACAATTTTTGCTATGGTACCATTTTTGTATCTCTTATAGTTTAGCTGGTCTGTTGCGGTTCTGCATCAGGTGTTCAAGTTTCCAAGATAAATTATAACCTATATGTTGCCCAGACTTAATACCTATACAACAAAAGAAAAATCATTCAAATCCGCCCAGTAGTTCCGAAGATTAGCGTGTACAAACAAACAGACAAACAGACAGATTTTTTTTTTTTAATTCGTGCTCTATTACTGTTCCTAAACCCCCATCAATTTTTTTTTTTTAATAATATTAAAAAAGTAAACCTTGTTTATCTATACATATAATAAAACACATTCAATGTACAGACACAGTTTTGTTACTGTTTTATTATATGTATAGATAAACAAGGTTTACAAAAATCTTAACTTAGAACTATGCCCCACAAAACCGTTCTTACGGTTACGGGTTCTCTGTTTCTCATACCTCTAAAAATCAGTGTGATATAATTATATATATAAACACAGTGGAAAAAACATCGATACGACATCGATGGTTTTTCCATTGTGTCCACTTTTCTATTAAACTGCTTTTTATCCTATATATCAAGCTAGATCTATATAAATGTCTACCAGTTGATTTCGTTCTGCCGCTAAAACGTGAAGAGTAGGTAACAAACATGCTTCCGTTTTCACATACAGTCGAGTTTATTCGTGAAGAAGGAAGTATGACCTAACGATGCTGAAAGTAAGACCTAAGACTATACAGCTTATAGTCTGGATCTGCGTAAGCACATCTACGGCCGATTCTATCCAAATTGGTTGCGGGTAGAGTTCGATCTACAGATAGCATTATTGGAAGAGGCTGCTAATTACAACAAACATCCTCCATCACTCCTCTTCTTCTTGCCCCATGTTACTTGGGGTTGGCGCAACTTGTTTTCTTCTTCCATTCCGACCTGTCCAACGTCATGCTTTCACTGACTCCCTTTTCATTCATATCATTCTTCACACAATCCATCCATCTTTTTTTTGGCCTTCCTCTCCCTCTCTATCCATCCAAATTAATATTCAAAACTCTTTTGGTTACATGCGGTTCATCCCTTCTCTTCACATACCCATACCAAGACAAACGATTCCCTTTCAACTTTTCTCTCACTGGCGCTACTTTCAAACGTCCTCTAATATATTCATTTCTCACCTTATCCATTTTGGCCACTCCACACATCCATTTCAACATTCTCATCTCCGCATAAAGCAACGCGGAACACCAGCCGCAAGCGTCCGGAGCCCGTGCGGCCAGAGTTCCGCGTTGCTCTATGCATCTCCACTACATGCAATCTTTTTTCATCCATCTTCTTCACGATCCAACATTCCGATCCATACAGTACGACAGGTCTTAACACGGACAAGCAAGACAAGCTTATCCTCCAATACATAAGACTTAAAATAACTGGCGAAATACACCTCTTAGTTCGAGCAACCTATCGGCATTGTTGTACACAAATGCTATTATTCAATTTCTTTCGGTAATTGCTAAAAGTTGTTGCAATTCGTCACACAAATATTATTGTTTCGTTATGGGGTTTTTATAACAAACGGCACGGGTTTTGTGTATCGATGCCTTTCCCATAATATTGGGGATCTTTTCTCACGACGGTCCTTTAGCATACTGTATAGTTTACTTAGGTTTCCTTTGTCACTGATATAAGTATGGGGTTTACTTAAAAAAAAATCTAAGATTGACGGAACAGTGATTTTTCACACTAAAAATTAAAGTCGTTTCCAATCAGTAATTTTTGCTCAATTTCAGTATGTGATGTGTCTTTCATGCTAGCACTTCACAAGGCGGATTTGTGCAAATATTCGCTTCATTTGGATAATACAAAATCGACTTTATTTTAATAAACTTAGGATAAATTTTATTTTTTCCAATTATGACAATTATTTGTATAAATACGCCATGTGAAGTGCCAGGATTACACCATATTATGTGATAACAATGTAGTTAAAGAGCAATAGGTTACAAGAAAGATTTTGAAATCTTAACGCGGCGCGCGTGAGAAGCCCAGTAACGATAGATTGGGTTAATTTGCTAAAATAACTGCATATTTGATTGCTTTGTATTTATCGTAAAATATCAATAAGAGTTGTAACGACAATATTCTAATACCTACCAATAAGCCCACCCAACCTATTCTAAACCCTATTTTCTTAATTTGTGTACTAGATAAATTAAATATTATATTTTTTACTAACTGACCCTGAAAGCGTTACCATACAAAAAGAAAAATAACTTACGACCAATTCTCAGACCATTCTACCAAATATACACAAAAAAAAATCTTAAAAATTGGTCAAGCCGTTTCTTAGGAGTTGGGATATTCATTGATGATCAAGATCTGCCCTGATAGCCCACAGGCAAACTGTAAAGTTCTTATTAATACAAAAAACAATTTATCTTATAAATCAAAAACAATAAAATTATGGTTGAGTTTCTCTTATCAGCTCTACAGTACTTTATGATTATACTAATATATGAATAAAATCAAAACTATAACTTTAACAATGCGCATTGCAGAGCATACTTTACTTCCAATGCACCCATATCCACCATTTCTGTTTACTGCTTTTGCTGTGTTATGCACCTGATAAACTAACTCAGTGTTTATTACTGGTTTTATGGCTAATTATTAAACAGAGGTTCGAGTAATGAAAAGCTAAGTTTGAGCAAAATAATAATAACCGGTGGTCGGTCAGTGATCGAAATTTGATCGTATTTTTGTTCGATAGTAATTTTCTTATAGACCCCTGTTTTTTAATAATCCAAAAAGTCAATGTTATTCAGGGATAGTGTAGATTTCGATTGGTGAAAGAATGTTTAAAATCAGACTAGATTTTTAGTTTATTCGTAACAAACATGCAAAAATACAAATTTTTCCTCCTTATAATCTTAGTGTAGAAAACCACAGATAGATAGACCTAGATAACGCAAGAGCAACTACTTCGCGTGCCTAGTTTCGTGCCTAGCTTACGTACAAAAATTGTAAGTAAAAAATTTAAGTAAGTAAACGTTTCCTTCCATCGGTAAGTAACTAATTTAAAAAACAATTATTTTTAATCTAATACCCTCAGTAATACCTGGTAATACCAAATTTAAGAAAAACAAATCATTGTGACCTCATAATAGGTAGTCAAAAAATGGCACACTTGGTTTTCATACACATGATACTTGTGTTATCTAGGGTTTGTCTATATCTGTGTAAAAAACACTCTGACTGCAATTATAGTTTTGCCAAGATCTGTCTGCATGCAGTGGATGTCGCAAAATCACCGCTAACTTCCGAGTGTCTCAGAAAGAACTACTAGAAATGACACGTCGCAAATGATGGGTTTATCCTTTCAAAGTATGTACATTCAGTTTACCGTACACTGTCGGTACAACATCCGTTAGATATCAGCTATCTATGGGGCAACATCATGATCAATGATGAACTAGCTCCATAAGATTCAAAGTACCTTATCGATATAAATCTATACTTATCTACACTCATATTATAATATCAACATTTGTATTTTTGTATGTTCGTAACGAATAAACTCAAAAAGAACTGGCCCGATTTCAAAAATTCTATCACTACATTTAGTGTATTATTTAGTGTATTCAATCTTCAATCTCTTTATTTTAATGTTATGTTGTTAGTTATAATGTTTTATTTAATGACTGTTGTATTATTGTAATTATTGTTATTATTGTAATATTTTAATTAATTCTTAATTTTTATTTTTAAAACTTTTGAACTTAACATGTATGGATATGGACTGGTTCCAAAATAAATTTATTTATTTATTTATTTATTTAATAGGTAGCTACGTTATCCCTGAATAGGTACTATAATGCAATATTAATAAATTAAAGACCCTTGAGAAAATTCACGCGAACGAAGTCGCGGTCAATCTGATCTCCTGGTACATAGGTGGCTATGTATATACCAGGAGACCAGAAGATAAGAGCTAAAATTTATTTGTTAGTTTGTATGTTTGTGTTTGTAAAAATTCACGTGGACGAAGTCACGAGCAAAGTGCTAGTTTATTATATTTCTTGCCGTTATTGCCATACTGCAGAGCAAAGGTCGTCCTTCCTCCTTTTCAACTCAATCTATCTTAAGATAGTGTGAATCGATCCTTCAAGATAGCATCAATCTCGGACCGCCATCTTTGTCTAGGTCTGCCAAAACGTCTCTGGAAACACACATCATAGAAACTTCAAACTTAATAAAATTGTTAGAATATCCTCAGTAAACCAAGAAACGTATTTAATATAATACCATTCTTTTACAGCACCATTCCTTAAATGGTCACGTAGCGAAAAGACATTTCTAAGCTATTTCTAACCGCTTTATAGACAAACATTATACCACAAGATGCAACCATCTAAAAAGTAGTCCCACCATCCGCTGAAAATATATGACCTCTATAACTCACTATAATGTGCGTTGTAGGAGCTCAAGTTATATTGGAGCTTTTCTTAGAAATACCAGTTTATTAGGAGCTGTATAGGGGTGCTGTTTACGGAAATGGAGAGGTCAGGTGATGTTGGACGATCGCATGTGGGGATTTTTTTTTGAGGTCAATAAACTAGAGTGCGAGAGAGACGACCTTATCAATTATCGATAGATTGCGGCGCTAGAAAAATACAGGCTGTTCGTTTTAAATTGCTGCTTTTAAAGTTTAATTTAGTCGGCATTTTAGTTTAATTTAGTACAACGTTAGTCTCTTTTGAGTCTACTAAACAAATAACTTATTAATATTCTTCTTTCTCTTAAAAATACTTGTAAGCTTCGGAATAATTTGACCCTGGAGTCCAGTTTACGACTGTTCTCAAAATCATTTATAGTCTCCAGATGCTTGTAAAAAGTAAAGTTATATAACTTATTTAAGACTCACGAGTAAATAAGACCATTATTTTAACATTACGAGCACTCTTTATGTTTAAAAATATAAGCTTAATACAAAAAAATACCAGAAACTTGGCACCAACTTATAAAAAACCACATTTTTTTATCGCTAAATCGAAATCGAGAGATAGACAAAATCCAAAGTAAAGTGCCCCCACATTCTCTGCGTATTTCTATAAGAAATCACAACAGGTGCGAGCTTTACGAAGCAAATACAGCGTTATTCGTGCGAACACTACTTTTACGACGCATTGAATTCATTTTCTACACCATGTATAAGAGGACAAGATGGGTGTGTGGTTAGTGGTTGTGAAATTAGTGGTTTAGTGAAGTTACTAGATAAACGAGATTTTTAACGTAAGCTAAAGTTTTGGATTGATTTACTTGAAATAAAATACGCTGTTTTGTTCGTGATTTTTTTTCCTGGTCCTTTCTGATTTCTGATTTTAATATTAGTATTATGTAGGTTCTTAACGGGGTTGGTACGTGGTTGGACGGGGGTAATTAACACCGGGAAATACGTTTTTATTCATGTTTGTCTAGAAAATATTTGTACACCAGAATGCCAATCGTAACACCTTATTTAACTATATTCTTACAAATAAACTGTTCTTTCTTTCTTTAGCTTTAGTTATCCGACGGCAATACAAAAACAAAAAATCATCCATCTGTCATTCCATCCTCATAAACATTCGCGTTTATTTCGCGCAAAAAGTCTTATAGGTATCTTCTCATTACCGTACATCCTACAGTAATTAATTATGCTACTAAGCAGAAATAGCATATTTAGCAGCGTTTTATAAAACTGTCATAAAATGTGTAGTATCAATAAAATAATTACATAATGGTAGCGCAAATTGAGGTCTCACGCAATAAGGTAGCGGTTCAGTATCAAGAATCTAGATCTTATTGTATGTGCATGTAGTGCTATAACTACTAAGTGATATATTGCAAACTCATTTACAACACGCATGGGTTGAGTTTTTCTTTGTTTTAGATAATGTTCAATTTACTAGACAGGCAATTATTTATTTAGAGGTACACATGTAAAGATATTTTCTAACATAATTATATTTGCTTAATACTATCGAGATCAAGCAAAAATATGCTTAAACATATCATGCAAAGTTCTATGCAAACAATATTATTAACCTATTGACCGCCACGTCAAAAAAACAAAAATGTGCCCTCTGCGCCGAGCTACGAATTACTACTGTATGGTAGTACGTTTCTAAACGTACTACCTTAGAGCAGTAATTCATCTGTCATGCCTGTCATGTATTCGTGACTGTGGCCTATAGGGTACGCGCTTGCTTGTCACGTATTTATGACAATGGCGTTCAAAAGGTTAAAACCTTGTTTATTCTATAAAAAAAAATTGAAGTGTCTGTTTGAAACATCAAAAGAACAGTTTTTTTACTAAATGCATGTGAATGTTTACACGATGCCTATACTATACCAACTTTTTTTTAAATATTTTTTGTTTATCTGTCTGTCTATTTGTTCCGACTAATCTCCGAAATGGCTGGTCCGATTTTGATGGGGCTTTTACTGGTAGATAGCCAATGTTAAGGAGTTACATACTTATACTTTTTATTTTTGAAAAATAATTAAGGTACCGCGCAAAAAAAAATTAAATGTAATAATTATATTCAGCCAAATACAACGAAGAAACTTATTTGCTAAAGTTACTAAGGCTATACTGGTAGCAGGTTTGAATTGCCTCTGAGTCTCTAACTAGACAAGTTCTTGTGTTTATCTTGATTTAAGTTATGTATTACACTTAAGATTAAAATTAGCCTAATTATGTGTCTTCATAATCTGCCTAGCCTTTTCCTACCTATGGTCTGGGGTCGGCTTCCAGTTTAACCGGATGCAGCTGAATACCAGTACTTTACATGAAGCGACTGCCTATCTGACCTCCACAGCTCATTTACTTGGTAAACCGGTACCCCCTTGTTAAGACTCGTTATTAGAATTTCTGGCTAAGCTTTCCATTGCCGGCCGTCGAGTTGGGGGTTGATATTTTTTTTACAGAAAGGTTAAATTATTATAAGAACACACGTAAAGTCTCAACATGCGGAGACGCGTACTTTTTGAGAAAAAAAATGTTGAAAATAAATATTTTTGCAGTATTTATATCAATTCCTACCACAGATTATATAGAATTATCGCTATTGAACGTTTCGTTTCACCAACGGTTAAGTTGTCTTACGTTTGGTAACATTTCATTTTATATAAATTTACGTAAATAATAACATTTTGTACTAGTTTAAATAGTTTTCATGCACACATATATTTAACAGTTTATATATAAATTACAGCATTATTTTCAGTACGAAATAAAAAAAATTAAAATGTTAAGTGTTTACCATTTTTTGTCGGCTTGTGGAACGTAAAACTGACGCTATTTGTATTGTCACTGTCATCGTCAGTATTATTATTACTTTATAGGAGAAACTGATTGCAATCTGGACTTTAGGGCACCCCGACTCGGATAGGTTAGGTTAGAAGGGAATGGCGGGGTCGTGTGAGCGAGCGAAGCGAGCGAATAGACCCCGCCATCCCCTTCGTGGTTATTTTTTTATAAACCACCCAGAAGTAGGAGCCCCGCAAAGCGGGGCTCCGTCGACCAAGCCCACCCTCGACCATGCATAAAATATTTTAGGGTTTGGCTTGGCTGGTAGTTATGAAACGTGCCATTTATAATTTTTAACTTACTAAAACCGCTATTTACAACTGCCTCTTTAAATCAGTGCCATTTTTTTTGATGAAGGGGGATTCCCCCTTCTGTAGGGGGAGAACCCCCTTCCCCCCTAAGGGGTCCCCCATGGTTTTTTACACTTACTATTAATTTTAATTCATAAAATGGGAAAAATTTCCTCAGACTTAAAAATTTAAAAAACTCGAAAAGGGGGGACTCCGAAACTTTTCCCTTTAAGGGGGGGTAGTAAACACCCCCCCGCCCTCCCCCCACCGCCCTCCCCACCCTTAATTCGACGGACGTCAATGGAAAGTCGTACCGAATTTCTGGCTTCTGACTACCCATAACGACTGTCATAGGTCTACGAATGACAGTCGGGACCAATGGCTCAATAAAATTATTTGCCTTCTAAGCCATATTTAAAAAAATATATCAGCCATTGAAAAATATATTCTAGTAATATCAAAATCTTCCCGAATACCTACTTCTCGCTGCTACACTCGTATCAGGTACCTTTAGGTGAAGCGGTACACATCCGCGCGTAGCACCTGCCGCGTTGCGCCAATCGCTTACTACCTGTTTATTTTTCTCTCTCTCTCCAACTTCTACGTACTTTCCTAAAGTTTATGTAAACTATTTCCTTTACTTTTTTATTTACTTAGATTGAATATAGCACCCTCTTAAGAATAATTGCGTCAAAACTTTGCTTTGAATTCGTTGCCAACACGAGGGTAAATTAGACAATTTCTTGTGTAATGAGCTCGTATTAGTTAGTACCTTGGAGTTAAAATATAACCTAGACCAGATAGTTGGCACAAGTCGGGAATAATTATTTTATGATGATTTAAACTTCCAAAAGGTTGGTTGACACTTTTCGTGATTTAAAAGCTGGTTGTTACCTTGGTCTGAGGTTAAGCATTGCCGTCCAATGTGGCAGTGCCGCCAGTCTCTTGAGCACATTCCCAGTTAACGGCTTTTTGTATTTGTTTTTTATTGTTCGTTTTAATATTGTACATTATTCACAAAAAAAAAAACATTTTAATTACAATAATCATCTACTTTTTTGATGCCGATTGCCAACTGTATCTTATGAACACGTGCTATTTAATTAATACCTTTAAACGAGCAATTCTTGTATCTGAATCACGGAAACGATTTTCATGAAAAAAAAAATAAACAAGTATAAAACGATTGTTCTACATTTAACTTTTGTTTCTATCGACCAATCACAGCAATGTAAACTTAATTTGTCAGTGGACATATTCACCTAATCACACTCGGAATAACAATACCTACCAATTTATTGACAATTGAACAATGTTCGTTGCGTAATTTATTCTTTTGAGCAGACGATTTTTTAAACAAAAGAAGCAATTTATTATTTTGTATTCATCAGATCAGAGATTTGATCTATTTTTGGAATTAATTGTAAGTAATAGAAGATTTTTAAATGACTGTTTTTTTTTTATTAGCTGTGTTCGGCATGCGTTGCAATGCCACGTTATGATTTTTTTTGGCCAGTAATCTTTCCTTTTTTACGCAGAACCACCCACCAAACTTTCATCACAATCGGATCAATAATTTAGAAACAAACATACGAACTTTCATTTTAATTTATAAACAAGCTCTCGCCCGTGACTTCGTTACCGTTTTTTTCTTTTTTGGACCAGAGTTCTTTGCGGGCGGACGCAAAACATCCCTCTAAATTTCGATCATACAACTAGATTGGTGGTTTAGGAACAAACATGCAAACATATTTTTTTATTTATAAAGGCTTCAAGTGTAAACAAACAAGAAAGTGTTTCAGATTATTAATTTAATACAATGATTTATGTGCTTTTGTTCTTGTAAGCTAATAGGCTGAAACTTCTTGTTTTATGTTAAAAGCTTTATTTTTCACTT
The DNA here is from genome assembly GCA_947361185.1 of Charanyca ferruginea. NCBI lineage: Eukaryota > Metazoa > Arthropoda > Insecta > Lepidoptera > Noctuidae > Charanyca > Charanyca ferruginea. The sequence goes on along the minus strand of OX376082.1, from coordinate 9,381,358 downwards.
TATGGTATAATGGCGATACCAATCTAGGTATACCATTGTTTATACAGGAAGTTGTTACCTTTACCGATTGAATAATAAGGCAGAAAATAATATGAAGAAGACATTATCGATTTGAATTTGGCCAATTTTGGGAATTTTACCAATTTAATTAATTTTATTAATCCAATATTCTAAATTTTACCAATCTTCCTAATTTTATCAGTTTTGTTTATTAATTGTATGTTTTATACTTTGTTACCATTGATGCAATTGGTTAAATAATTATTTAGCTTTTCTTTTTGATTCTTTGATTTGTGAATGTGGTATTTGCTTAATTAATTGTTGCACTTTTAAGTTTATTTTAAGCATGTCATTTTTGTTACATTAATGTATAAACAATAATTGTTGGTGAACCGAATAAATAAATAAATAAAAGGCAGGCGGGGCTATTTCGACTGTGAGGTAAATAAAACGAATGAAAATAACAAACTATTTTTCAAGTGCAAATTAAAAAATGTTTATTTGAAAGATAATACATAGTTTACAAGGTTTTGTATAGTTCTCATTGTTAAAATTACTCCATACTGCCCCATAATTAAATAGCCACTCGCGATCTTCTATTTATTTATATGTATTACAAAACTGAAGAGTTTGTTTAAACCTGTAAATACTGGTTCTATTAAGAAAATTCTTTCGCTCATAATGTACTTAAAATGTTAATAAGATCCTCTCTAATTCGTCGCTAAAAACCTTCGAGAAAATACGTATTTACGGATGTCAAAATGTATTCCTAAAAATAAATTAAAGTAGGTGTTGCTTGTTGAATCTCTTGGATATTATTTTACTCTTTCTAAGATAAAAATATTATGTGGATACTATCACCTGTTCAAAGACGGACCTTCACACTTAAAATTCCCATTACTTCGATGAATACCACGACAATCCAAGCATACCAACGTAACATAACTACATTATCTGTTAAATTCGAGGCTACTTCCAAGAAATTAAAACATTTACCTTATCACCCAATCGCTTCTGTTATCCGTACGATCCCCATCCCTTACTTACACAAACTCGATTACCCAAAAGGCTACTAGTAGTTATCGTAGTAATCAAATACTTTGGATCCTTTACCTATTAATAAAATCGCTGTTCCCACCGTAGCTTCCATTTTGGTCTGAATAGAGAAGCATAAATCGTATGTGAATGCATCTTGCACCTGGCATACTGGAATGCAACCTCCGACGCGAGGCGTGGTCTAAGTTATCGGCAATTTCGAGTTTGTTTTTTTTTGTGCTCAGTGTGGTCTTGGAACTCCATAGTCAATACCTTACGTAAAATATATAGGTACTTGTTTATACAAACTAACTGTCAATCTTTTGACCTTGAAAATACTCATCTATACAAACAACTTCAAGTTTGGGATCAACCATGAAATACAAAAATGTACAACAGTTGTTCTGGACATTTTAAAATAGGAAATAGGTGTTTCTTTTTTTCGGATATGGTCCCATAGTAAAAGTTGTTTGTATTCATGTGCATTTTTACCCCCTACAAGACATGCAGTCAATTGAAAGTCAGCTTGTGTAAATTTTGTTATGCCTTTTTTGTGAACCACCGATAGTGAAGCCAATTTACGTGGGAATTAAAAACATATGCGAAGAAATAATAACGCCCTAGAAAATATTTAAAAGATTGTTTCTTGGGGCATAGAAATTAATTAATAGAATGCTATAAATGAGCTACAGCTCCGCCGGATGGCATCGCTTAAAATGAATACATCAATTAAATATTTGCTCATAACGCGATGCTAGTGCGCTCGAAGTTTGTAAGAAGTTTATCATATTCGTCTTTAATATTATATACCTATTTGAAGAAGACAAAATCGTGCTTATAAACTATTCATTTTTCTAATTTTGCCTTGTTAAATTTTGCTATTTTAGACGCAAGCACAGTCTTTCATTTACTTAGCTTTTTTCTGACAGGCATTTTTATGATATTGGCATTTTTTACCACCGTGTTGATTTAAACACAGTATTTAAATGCAACAACAATATAATAAACAACAATTACCTTTTGCCCAGACCCTACATTGGCACAAGGCTAATAGCTACAGCGTATGTTCGAACCCGCTTTATCTTATGAGATAGACCGTGTTATGATTGTTACCGTGTGCAGTACAGTTCTTCAAAGCGTGGTCTCGGCATCAAGAGGATTATGCGCTTCCACCTGCTCCTAATAACGTGATATTGAGAACACGGTCCGATTTATGGAAAGTCGTGACGATCGCATTGAGAAATTCTGAGGTTATATATAGTTTTTTGTTTTTTTTCTTTGAATTTGTCTTCAGGTGGGCCGTAAAACAAAAAAATATCATCAAGGTTTTATGAAACTACTATTTATTATTTTATTGATATATATTATAAAACAATAATACAAAAATTATTACGTACTAAAGACAGATAGGGCTTATAATAGGACGTCATAAATCTCGTCCTTTTCGCTGTCAATGTTTTTATGCCTTGTGAGTTTTTGGAGTGGAAAACTCTTTTATAAATTGTACATAACAACTTTATTATAATTTAGTTTTGTTAATATCTACCTAATTATGGCAATAGATATAAGTTGTAAGAAAAAATAAACTCTATTGTCCACCACACAGGACAAACATTTACAGAAGTAGTATACAGTGCGTGGTCTTATTGCATACCCACAAGGCAGTCTCCTCTAGACAACAGTTGTTTTTTTTAGATTCATCCAAATTTTTTTGCAAGTTCATTAATCGCCAACCTCATTTAACTTGGGCCACACCAATAACTCTCACAATTGTTACCATGCAGTTTACAGCTCCAGTCTAGTTATTGTAACGATAGGTTTAACATGGAACATACTGTTTGAACTACTTCACGTTTATCGCAGATTGTTACGATAAAAGTTAATACATTCCGACAGTGACAGGATAATTGGCAGTAGTTGAAAATAGGGATGTGTCTTGACGTTCAAAACTGTTGTACCGATATTTATGGAAGGATTTTTTGGAAAAACCAACAGTAATAATTATACTGGACTTTGTTATTACCTCACTGTGGAAGGGCAACTGCCTTTTCTCATGCAGTAAATGAGCGTAGATCAACACGCTTGCTTAAGGCGATTTGGCAATTTCAGACTTACTTATATTTATTTATTGTAGGACATTGTTCGGTATTGCTCTTCACTAACATTGTTTTCACATTTACAAGAAGCAAAAAGAATAACAGGAGCTCGTGGCTAAGTAAATGCCGTACAGATCGATAGGTCAAAGGTTAAGCTACGCTTGCCGCGGTCGGTCTGTGGATGGGTGACCATCCATTTTATACTGAGTTTCCTCCGTGCCTCAGACAACACGTAAAGTTGTTGGTCCCGGCTCCCGGCTGTCATTCGTAGATCTTTGACAGTCGTTATTATAGTCAGAAGCCAGAAAGTCTGACAACCAGTCTTACCAACGGGTATCATGTTACTCAGTACAAGTAACTGGGTTGTGGAGGTTCGATAGGCAGTTGCTTCATGTAAAACACTGGTATTCAGCAGCTGCTTCATCCAGTTAGAATGGAACCTTAATATACTTGGGAAAAAGAGATGATGAAGAAGCAAAAAGAATAATGTAACTAGTATTTTGTAAAAAAAATGATTTAAAAGAGTGCCCGTTGAGTTTCTTGCTCGTTCCTTCGGTTTTGATCGAGCAACTAGCTTCAACATTCAACAAGCGACAACAATATTATAGCTGAGATGTAATTATGCGACTAGATTTTGAATGTTTCGAATTACTATAATCGGCCACCAGCAAATCAGCAAAAATAAAGATACACGGTATTAACTTCCACATACAAAAAAAGACATTGTCCCATAAGGGAAAGTCTCGTAACTCAATACAATGTCTTGATAGCAACTGTCTCCACATCGGAAGAGGAAAATGAAATTTGTCATCATCTGTAGCAATTGTCTAAAAGGGGTCTGACATACGGTGAGTTTCGTATTTGCTTTTTTTGCGCGTGTTTTCTTTAACCAACTTTATAAAAGAGAAGGGTTGGCAATCCGTCAGAATCTTGTTTTTTAAGTAGGTATGTTGATTCATCATCTGCCTGCCTGCCTGCCTGCGTTTTGCAGGTATGTTTATTGTTGGAGACAAAGTCCGGTAGTAAGCAAGACAGCACCCACAATTCAGGAGAAATTTCTAGATAGGGGCAACGCTTTCTATCATCTATACCCTGTTCACATTAAGATTAGACATAAACACAAACCTTTTTTACAGTCCCTTCAACCCTTTTTGACTTCTATTCCGTAGGCTTAAGGATGGCATTAGAGGCAAAAAGTGGTTAGAATAACAACTGTTTACTGCAGTTGCCATTTGTCATGCTACCAACGCAATATAAGTCAAAATCGGTTGAACGGACTGTTAAAAGGTTTTTGTAAATGTCTAATTTTATTGTGAACAGGGTATAAGTACGTAGCCTTTTCCCAATTATGTCAGGGTCGGCTTCCAGTCTAACCAGCGGCACAAAATATAAGCGCCGCAGCCTTACGTACTTTATACCAGCGGGCAACGGTTTTAAAAACAAAAAAAAATAGTCATCATTTTGTTGTCATCATTGTTCAAATTTAAATTCGAGAACGTTTAAAACGTTATCAAACAAAAACTCCAAGGAGAAAGGAGACTCGTTTTAGAGGTCCGGGAGTGTATTACAGCTTTGTCGATTTCTTTGGGATGTATATAAGTAGAAATAGCACATACATCACTCAAATGTTTCGCTGATGATGGCGGATGGGTCATTCGGTTCCCTTCAAAATGTTTGAGCTAAATGGTGCTGATCCACGCGTCATGTTCGTGAATGGGTGCTGTCAGTTGAGGTTGGTCATGTCTTAACTGCCATGGCTTTTATCGTTTTTCTTAATGTTTTGTATTGCTCTTCACCTTCTTTGTTGGCATTATAGATAAAAGCATCAAGAATAATGGAACCAGTATTTTGTAAGAGCTTAATTTAAAAGTGTCCGTGGAGTTTCTTGCTCGTTCTTCTCCATAGAGACCTACCAACTTTCTGACTTACTAATCGACTCCTTTACAAATCCAAAGTGCCTGTATAAGATTTAATTAGAATAAATGCTTTGACTTTGACATTTTCATATGCCTGTACATATTATTTATAGCCGGTTTCTGTTTAATTCCTCTTAAAATGTTACTTTGTATTATTTTATGCAAATATCGTAACTAGATTATCTTGCTTAGATTTCTAAATCTTCCCATAACAAAGCATCAAGTTCAAGGCGTGGTATTTAAATACTATTATGTACTTTATCAACGATAATGTTACAATAGCAAAACGCTATGTAACGTGAAACATCACACAAGAATTAATATCAACAGAAATTAGACCTTACTTAATGCTAATACATTCTACTTTGTAAAGATAACATAACCACGTTCGCAGTATACCACGATAAGCTAAATATAGCTATTATCACACATACTACATGTTTATGAAGGCCTTAACGTACCCAGTGCACTTGCATTTGGCCGCGTGAAATAATTTCGAGATAATCTCTAATTCAGCCACTGATAGAATTATTGCACGCGAATGGATAGCTTGGATCGTAGCCAACGAAACGAGCAGACCCTTCCACCCTGCAAACGATATTAATTTTCAATGCAAAAACCATAAAGTTCAAATTTCATTGTGCTTTAATCCGATTTTTCGTTCAACCCAATTTCGACTCAATTTTTGAGAATAAAAGATCGATTTTCCTAAACACTATTTTCATTGCAATTACGTAGGTATAAAAAAAAACGGCCAGGAAGTAGGGGCTCCTAAAAATAAAAAAAGTAATTTTGCAGCGAACTTAATGCAATTTACTTGGGTTTAATTTTGATAGACACAGATTTTCACAAGATTCGAAAGGGAAAAAAATGATTTTGTTTACTGTTGTAACAGCTTTACAGATCGATTTGCCGTGTGGTGCCAGCCGCGAATAGCACCACCACATTTCTACCCATGGGTGCAGTACAAGGCGACAGAGGGATATTGACTAGAGTATGAGCAGAAGCGTCCTTTTGAGTTCAATAACACCTACTGCGATCGCCAAAATGCATCGACCAAGCATGGCGATTACGGCTGATTCTCCCATTGGCGGAGACCTATGCCCAGCACTGGGCGTCTAAAAGTTATCATGATGATGACCAGATCGATTTTCATAAAATTGGGTACAATTTTTAGTAGTAGAGGTCTTTGTGAAGAAGAACGTCCGGGGAAGTACTACCATCACACCTATTTTTGTAACATAGCAAAAGCAGCGTTGCCTTGTCCCGGTTTGAAGATAGATAGATATATAAACCACAACACAAACATTCAAATCTAATAAGGATTAGACAAAATGTGGTGTACGTCTCAAGGTTGCACCAAATAGGAGTTCAGCTCAGCATGATTGTGTCCAAATACACCTGATGCTGATATTCTGCTGAATCCCTGCAGTGGCATACGAACGTCGAGCAGATGAGACAGATAGCAGAATAGAAGAGTATGGGTGCTAGTGTAATTTATTTCGAGTACAGCATAGATATCCTCCGTGAATTACAGGCATATGAGACATTTCAGTTTTGTTTCTGGGATTGTAACACTTCTGCAAGACCTCTGCCCCCCTAGTCAAGTTAGAAACATTTCGTATGGTTTCTCTTTCTACAATAATTAACGCTTCGTCGTAATCCATTTTTAAATTTCGATCACGTGACTTATCGTTGAGATGACGTCATTCCCATTCACTTGATTAGTTTTCTATTATCGATTGTAGATTGTCAATTTGGGTATTATGACCCCTGGTACTGCAGATATTGTCTATCTGTAGCGGTGCTCACTTAGCGGTGCGATGTCGGCTTATTTGCCATCCAATGACATAAAAAAATGACATAGCAATAAATGACCACAATTATCTCTCTCTCTGCCTCTCTGTCCAGCCTTTTCCCAATAATGTTGGGGTCGGCTTTCAGTCTAACTAGAAACAGCTGAATACCAGTGTTTTACATGAAGCGACTCCCTATCTGGCCCTCATAACCCAGTCACTAGGTAACACGACTACAACACATCATCATCATCATTGATTTTGACGACACGGTTGAGCGATTGACTCTGCGCAGCGTGTTGCGGGTTCGAATCCCGCCAAGGGTAAACATTTGTGTGATGAGCACTTGTGTTTGCCTTGTGTCTGGTTATTGTTTATCTATAATATGTATGTATTTAAAAAAAAATGTATATTATGTGTGTGTATGTCAGCTATCTGACACCCATAGTACAGGGTCTCCCTAGTTTGGGGTCAGATGGCCGTGTGTGAAATGTCCCCACATATTATTATTATTACTTTTTTATCATCATCATTTCAGCCGAAAGACGTCCACTGCTGGACATAGGCTTCCCCCAAAGGGGGGTTTTGCCATAATCGCCACGCTTGGCAGGCGGGTTGGCGATCGCAGTATGGTTGTTACAAAGGCACAGAGAATGCTGCTACCCATTCTCTGGTGGCGACTACAACTAGGAGTACGAAATAGTAAATTTTGGTACATGCTAAAGAAATATAATGGAAGTATTACGGAAATATTACGTTAGCAGAACTGCCAAAATGAAAAAAAGACTTTCTGAATTTTATCCGACCGTATTATTATTCAGCTTTACGTTCTCCTTCAAGAATTCGACAAAACCAATTACAAAATAGGCAATTAGGGATACTTAAAAGGTATTAATAGAAACTCAAGGGCTATTCACTGCGGGAGGGTTGTGGGCCAAATATAGAGCATTTAATAATAATCTTTTTATAAATACCTTTCACATGAACAAACCGCTGCGGTTTGCGGTTGCTGTTATAATTTCGCGGCTTTAAATTTATTTCATTTATAGGTATAATAATTAGTGTATGAGATTATAAATTCATTTTCATAATGGTGTTACTTTAATGATTTGTTGATGTTCGGTTCGCTATCAATTGTGTTGTTTTTAAGTGGATATATAACAAACTTTATAATACATTGCTGCTGTCCGCGACTTTGTCTGCGTAAATTTTCTTACAGATTGTATCTTTTTTGTTAAAAATATGTAATTAAACTTCAAAAGTCAATTTTCCGTCAAATAACTTAATTACAAAATTATTCCTAACTCAATAATTTGTCATGGGAAATACGATTGTTTTCCCTGCATCATTTGGAAATTAAGCTATTTGACAGAAAACTGAATAACCACAATACTAGCCATACCTTTAAAAATAAATTCAAGGCTAGTGATACCCGATGAAGTTTCATCATTATGATCATCAGCCGAAAGACGTCCACTGTTGAACATAGACCTCATCTGGGATGAAGTTTAGTAACCTATTATACAAAACTTCATTGTGTTTATTTACTTTATTATTAAACAAAATATTACTACACTACGATTGTATGGTTTGCGCAGCAGCACGCTGTCGAGAATATCCACTTAAAATCAAGTCCGTCATAGCGACGATTAACACCGTTCGTGTGAAGATAGCTTTACACTTCGAAATTGAACGGAAAAATAAGCGTACTCGTTGACAGATGCAAGTTGAACTTTATAGGTTTTTTTATGTATTTTTTTTTCCTCTCTTTAAGTAATTCTATTATAGGATGGTAGATGTAATAATGCTGAATGATTTCCTGTCGTTAAATATTTTAGTGCTTGAGGAAATACCTAGTAAACTTAATGGTAACTGCAATGTATTTCAGTAAGCAATTAAAATGCCTTACAGTCCGCACAGATAGCGTAGCAATGTTTCAAAAAAGGTTTAACTTATTAATTGACGACACGGTTGGCGCAGTGGCTGAGCGATCGACTGCTGCGCAGCGTGTTGCGGGTTCGATTCCCGCCCAGGGTAAACATTTATGTGATGAGCATTTGTGTTTGCCTTGTGTCTGGGTGTTGTTTATCTATATATGTATGTATTTACAAAAAAAAAATGTATTTGTGTATGTATATCAGCTGTCTGACACCCATAGTACAGGGTCTCCCTAGTTTGGGGTCAGATGGCCGTGTGTGAAAATGCCCCCCATATATTATTATATATTATATTATTATTATAATTGGTTATGAACTACAATACATCACAGTACCTACAGTTGAAAATTGTGTGTAAGAAATTTTTACGTGAGGAATTTAAAATATTGTCTATATACTTTAGTGTAGGACTGCACTTCAATTGGCAAAAGTGTTTTTTTTATATTATGGCTCCAAGTGTTTACAATAAGTTGCCAAAAAGTTGTAAGGAGCTAAATAATATACAATTAAAACAAAAACTCAGGACATATTTAGTTAATAAAGCCTTTTACAGTATTAACGAGTTCCTAGAGGAAAAAATTGTCTGCTCTAATAATGTTCTCTAATTTGTATTAATTTATTGTTCTCATTGAATTGTCATAGTTCCTTATTTCGATGTTTTTTTACTGTTTTTCTTTATTGTTTTATTTTATTTTTCGACATTTTTTATTTTCACTTTATTTTTAATTTTATTTTTGTTCTTTTGACATGATAATTAATTAAGTACATTTATAGACATTGTTGATTTTAACTTGATATTTCATGATATTTGCACGTCACAACTTGTGACACACATGACTGTACTAAATATTTTTTTTCTGCCATCTTGCATGCATGTTAATCCCTATATGTATACGCGTGTTTTAGCAAATAAAATATTACCTTATCTTATCTTCAACCCATTGATTGTTGTGTTTAAGCTAATTATTGATTAATTAATGAAGACTTTTCGAACATACTGATGCTCAAGAAAGTCATAGTTTTTAACTGGATTTGGCATGGTTTTCTCAACAGATTCAGTACAATATTTTGCAATACAAAATAAATTTTATACTGACCTGCTTATTTTTCTTCGTATCGCTGGCACGACAGTCTTTTATATTTGTTTGGCCCAAAATTTAGCCGCTTTCACGCCGTCGTCGGTGGCAGCGCATAATTCACGCCGGTCGCAAGCTTTGGGGCAAAGAGGACATGACAACTGGGCGCCACATGCGGTGTGCATGTTGTCTCTTGTCTGCTGCTGCTCTGTCGAGGTAGCTCCATTTTGCGAGGTTGGCGTTACACCTTCCTACTTGGGTTCTTAAACAGTTCAGGGACCACTTCCAGATGGACCACGGAAGGTTAGACCCTGCGGGTAGATGCTCGCTTGGTGATAGATATTGAGTGGATGGGGGAAAAGTGTCCTGCCACTGAGCTTGTTTGTTGTCTTATTTTAACGCGCTAATCTCCAAAACGACTGCTCTTATTCCATAAGTTCTTTGGCTAATAGGAAGCCATGTTATTCTTGAGTGCTATAGGCTATATCTAATATATAAAAATACCGTGTCACAGTGTTTTTTATCGAACTTCTCCGAAACGGCTTGACCGATTTTGATGAAATTTGTGTATGTTTAGTAGCTCCGAGAATAGGCTGTAAGCTATTTTTTTTTAATGGTAGAAAGTTTGCCTGGTCAGCTAGTTTTATTCGACGACACGGTTGGCGCAGTGGCTGAGCGATCGACTGCTGCGCAGCGTGTTGCGGGTTCGATTCCCGCCCAGGGTAAACATTTGTGTGATGAGCACTTGTGTTTGCCTTGTGTCTGGGTGTTGTTTATCTATATATGTATTTATTTACAAAAAAAAAAAAGTATATGTGTATGTATATCAGCTGTCTGACACCCATAGTACAGGGTCTCCCTAGTTTGGGGTCAGATGGCCGTGTGTGAAAATGTCACCACATATTTTTTTTTTTTTTTTTTTTTTATTATAAAAACATTATCGATCCGTAGAAAAATCACTTACACGAAACCTAGTCTACCTTGTTAATCAGAAAATAGTCCTTACATTTTATCTTTTGCCAATATCCGTAACCGATTTGTTTCATAATTAGACAGAAGCAAGCCTAGTCATTAAGCCTAGTCTAGAACTGGTATATCTAGTTGAAGAGGAAATTAATGCATAAATGGGAACGTTAGAAAGGCGATGGGGTTTCCAGTTAAGGAATAGTGGTAGGATTAATATGGATTGATGCTGTTTTAAAATTAATTTTTGTTGGAGATTTAGATTCTACGGAATCTGGAGATACTGATTGATTAATAGCCACAGGTTTTTGTTTAGAATTATTGAAATATTTTGGTTAGTAACTCTAGGGACTAAGCAAGGTGGGGACGACGATACGACAAAAAATAAAATACCTGTAATTCTGGTTCATAAGAATATTTTGAAACTATCAAATAAATCCTAAAAAAAATAAAAAAACAGATATACTACACTCTGTCCACTTGGTTTAATCGTTTTTTGACAGCTGTAACTAGTGAACAATATTCATGTTTTTTTGTAAAAACTGATACGCATACCTGTATTATAACGTCGGTAAGAGGTCATAAATAAGATAATCCAACAAGATTAGGCAGTTTATGTATTTATTTTATAACACATTTTAAAGTTAACTCAAGGTAATCGGGAATAATTACATTATAAGGCAGCTGTCAAAAAACCAATAACCCAATGGACACGGTGTAAAGGGCATATAAATGTATCCAAAATAAAACACCATACGAAACCATACGGTTTTCTAACTTGTGAGAAAAGCGGCAGCTTGTGGCGTCATAATTTAATATTGTTAATGCTCAATAAAAAAAATTAAGTACTTACACCAAATTACCAAATTCTACCATGATCCTTTTTTGTACTATTTAATTGCCATCCTCACCCTGTATATACAACAAACACAAATAAATACACACCATCCAAATTGCGTCCAGCATACTGGCATTAAGGCCGGTTCTCATACAGGTTAGCTTAAGGTGGATTGGCAATGATGACGAAGCAATTTTACGCGGACGCAATCAAGGGCCAAATCCTAGTTTTGTAATAATTTCCCTGGATTAAGTTAACCGTCATCACACGTGATGGTGAGGAATGACAGCTCCTCTCAAGCTCATTTCACTGTTCACTGAGAAAGATTTAAATATAATAGTTTTCTTTTTTTTTTATTATTTATTTAAAGAGCTGATTCGCTAAGGTTAATATGTTGCTCTGTAATAACATGCAATACAAATGATCTACACTAGTTACACAAAATTAGTTTTATACACATCATTCTATATTACTAATTATCTATCCTTCAAACCACACTTAACAATATGTAGTAGTATCTTTGTCTTATCTGAAGTTTTTATTATTTATTTAAAGAGCTGATTCGCTAAGGCGAATTTGTTGCTCTGTAATAACATGCAATACAAATGATCTACACTAGTTACACAAAATTAGTTTTATACACATCATTCTATATTACTATTATCTATCCTTCAAACCACTCTTAACAATATGTAGTAGTATCTTTGTCTTATCTGAAGTCGGACAAGCTAAATATGAATAACATAATCTAATGGAACTGCCGCCAAAGTTTAAACGTCTTTCCCTCTCATTTTGAACACATTCCATCAAAATATGGAATGCATCCTCATTTCGGCCACATGTATTGCATAAAAAAGCTTTTTACAAAAAAGACAACCGCCTTCAAAAAGTTAAAAATAACTTTAGCACAGAACACACATTGACTTTAGTTTCGAAATTCAGTGGCTTTGTTCTGTTTGTTGTTTTGTATTGCCACCGACTTCCGAAACTAAAGTCAATGTGTGTTCTGTGCTAAAGTTATTTTTAACTTTTTGAAGGCGGTTGTCTTTTTTGTAAAAAGCTTTTTATTTTCCGCTTTTTAGTACCTCCTTCTCATCGAAATCTGTTAAGAAAAGATTGAAAGTTAACTACTACAAAGATTGATGAAACTAAAACCTCGTCTATGTAAACTTTTTAGGTATTTGTTGATTTTTCAAAAAGTGCTGAATCAATTTCCATAAAATTTATATGGAACCACCCCTGAAGCATACACTATCCATAAAAACAAGAATTTTCAAAATCGGTTTACGTTTGCCGGAGAAATCGCGTAACAAATCGCGCACATACATAATGCAAATTTAAGACTTATACGGTTTTCTCATGGATGCCATTGTCAGAACTGGACCAAATAAAAATGGGACCACACGGGAAGCACTAGCTTTCAAATAAAGAAAGAATCATCAAAATCGGTTCACCCAGTCCCAAGAAATCAGGTAACAAACATAAAAAAAAAAAAAAAAAATACAGACGGATTGATAACCTCCTCCTTTTTTGAAGTCGGTTGATAAGCGAACTAGAACTATAGTTTTGTGGGGCCTATCGCGTTGTCTTCCATTTTTATTTGTAACTTGCTGATGTTCGCGACTTCTTCCATGTGCATTTCTTTTTTTTTCTAAAAAAGGAAGCTAAGGTACTCCTGATAACATCAGCTATATGTCAATGAAAGTCTCGTCAAAATCGGACCAGCCGTTTCGTAGATTAACCGAAACAAAAAACTAGACAGACAAAAATGTAAAAAGAATAGAAAAGAAAAGAATATTGTACCTTGTAAACATTCAAGTAAATACATTTACATAATAAAAATCTGTTATTTGAACGTTAGAAACAGAGACTTCGATTTTATTTATTATTTATAAGTATATAGATTTCTCTAAAGAATTGACATGAGGATAAAACGTGAATAAAGATAGATTACTGTAGGTAAACACTAGAATAGATAACCTACTTCTATTCTAGAATGGAAGCCAAATGTCTGGCAAGATTTAGACGAATTTTATCTTTTGCAAGAAATCATATTTTATCGATTACAAAACTTGGTACGGTTTTTTTATTTTATTTACTGATATAGTCCTAAAACAAAAAATAAAAACTGAGTGATTGGTATTTTGATACTTTCCCTAAAAGGGAATAAACTAGACCTAATTTGTAACTTTGGCCCCAAAAACTTGAGGTCGATACCGGGTTGATTTTGAGTTATAGTATTTGTTAATATTTTTCAATTTATTTCAGTTTTCGAGCAAAAACTGTACACGAACTTATTGAATAGGTTTTCTAAGGAACAAAGCGTCCAGATTTGAATGGTTACACAACAATAAAATTAACAGTTTTTTGATAAATTTAAAAAGCGCTACAAGTTTCAATCCTACAACACACGTTTTCGGGTTCAAATGTGTTGCAAATTAGCTAGGCACTAGGAAACTATTATAAGTTGTTTTAAATTTTCAAAGCTCATCCTTCTACTAAATAGAAGGATGAGCTTTGAAAATTTAAACTGGTGAACAGAGTGATCAAATGAAGTTGGTTCAAGTTTCAGTTTATCCTCTTTCAAGGAATATATCGATTTACCAATCACCCTACACCAGTTAGTAAAGTCAAATTTTGCATTCAAAGAAAAACAAAACAAATCAAACGAGTCTCCAAGTAATGATCACACAGCTAAACAGTCAAGCATAATGAGCACGAACATCGAAATAAATTATTTACAAGTACCTGTAAAGGAGGTCAGTGCTATAAGTATCTATAGATTAACCTACAATACTTTTGTCAATAAGAAACTTGACCTTTTGACGACACAGTAAAAAAGATAATTATGTGTTCTGAAAATAAAAAGGGACATTGGTAATAAAATATTGTATTATTTCTTTGTTCATAGAAATGGTTTGGGTTGTAGGGAAAGGGGCTAAGAGGATTCTAATGATGATTTCTTTTTCCGCAGATTTGATGAAAATCATTGACTATGTTGAGTCTATTGGAAGAATTGTCAATGCCAAAATCAATCATGAGCTGGAAAATATCCTTTGATAAACTTCTACAGTATTTTGATAATAATCATCTTGGTACTAGGGCTACCCAAATCCAAAGTTCATCCACCCAAATCCATAATCCACCCACCAACTAAGGGGTTGTCCTTGGGTGTACTTGCATAGTGCATCCAAGGATAATCATCGACTGGTGTCTTACTTCATCTAAAGTTGGCCTCTGCAGCTGGCTCCGGCCCCTCACAGGCCTGCCAAAGGTCCAGGACAGATACCAAGGCTACGAATTATATGAAGTAAAAAAAAATATATTTCAGGCTATAATGAATCCATACAGTAGTGTTAGCAAAGTAATGATAATCAAATCGTCAAGTAGTTCTCAAATATCAGTAAGTAAACTAACATCTACAAATTGAATGATCAAACCCAAGTGAACAAGATTACAATATCCCTTAGCCCATTCGTGTAATAAACAAACTATGTAGATACAGTAATAAATTAACACACAGTTCAGGATTATTCATAAACATCCAAAGCTATATAGTACAAAAACTTATCTCACCTACCAACTACAATATGAATATTCATTGTAAATTTTATTCATGAATATAACCCATGCAAATGGCGGTACCCGTATAATTTAATTGAGCTCTTCCTACACCAGAGCTTAAATTAGCTAAAACTATTTAAAGAATCTGCGGACGGGGAGATGGTTTGTCGGGATTATGACTGGCAAGAGCTGGCTAAGCCAACTGGATACTGACATACGGGGAGACAGATTGACAGACTGAGTCATGGAATTTGTTCCTTTTATGGCCACTTTCTTTGTAAGCTGATAGATCCCTGTCTGCAACCAATTAGTGGTCAAGTTTGTAATCAGAGAGATTTTCTAAATTAGGTACAATTCAATTTTCTTGGTTGTAACCTTTTGAATTTGTTGGTATTAACTTTAACTTATAAAGTTAAGTTAAAGTTAAGTTAAGTTAGCAAAGAAATTATGGATCTCTACCCATAATTACTTTGCTCCTGTCATCATAAACCTTCATTCAATAATTATTATCTTCGGCCGGCACTTTATCTTTATTGATTTCAAAAGTCAGCCAAATTCTGAAATTATTCAAAGAGAACCCAAAATAGAGATAAAAATTCTTATATGTTACGCTAGATCACATAAGTATACCAAATTTGAATAAATTCCTTTCAGCTGTGTAAGCGTGAAAGAGTAACATTCATCCATCCATCCTCACAAACTTTATTGTTTATTATAGTAATAGGAAAGATGACTTAGATCTTAGGCTTGCGTGAGAAGTGGGTTTATAATAAGTTCTCTCTAACAGAAATCTTTGATAGAATAATAAATATCTTTATATCCGAAGACAGTATAAGTCGAATTTAGATAAATATTCAATTACCATTTCACTTCTGAAATCCTCTAACTAAAACTCCTCACATATTATAGCCGCTACCAAAATTTTCAATGTAATTCAAGCAAAATCTCAACTTCCACTAACTTAATACTGAACATCTAAGGAAGAATTAAGAACATTGAAATCCAACTTTGCGAACCTAACTTCGTTCCCGTATCTCACACTATGCAAAACTTAAGACAGTACTGCTTTGTATTTTACGCGAATTATCTTTTTGAATGGATCTCTTAGTTTCAGAGATGCTGTCTCATCGAAATGTTTGAGCCTTCCGCCTTTTGCCAACGGAGAAGATTTCCTAATTATCTTTCGTCAAATTGTTTAATGATAATCGCTTACCTGTATGATTTCCGTTGGCAGGAGTTTTCGATCTTACTTCGTGTTCTTTAGGTAAATCTTATTTTATACGCATCTATAATTAGGTTTATTTTGTTATTAGTCTTTTGGGCAGTCACTAAGGCTGATTGCCATTCACTGGATGCATAAACTTGCGCCTAAGTAAGCTGTTATAGTTGGTTATGAAAAGATACCCTCTCGTTTTTGTAAGTAAAAAATTATTTAGCAGAATAAACTCATAAATCATCGTGCTAGGATAATTCCATGAAGATAAAAATAAAACTTCAGCAATTTAGGAAAACCTCAAAGCAGATAATTTGCTCATTGACAAAAGGACTGATTGCAAGATTAACTATTATTTAAAAATATACTAGAGCTACATAAAATTACAGCCAGTGCTATGAAATGCATCGCTAAGAAAATTATCAGTGAATAAAAAGCTGACACAATAATTCGTCTAAAGCTATATTCTCTTATTCAAGTTTTTATGCCTCACTTAATCTTACAGTTTCAACATTTGCTGAACCGTCCGTCCAGACTTCCTCATTAACACTCCTCCCGTTCTGATCTTTATCACTGTCATCTGCAGCTTCATGGGCCATATCAGTAGATTTTATCCCAACTATAACCTAAGCAATATAGTTTTATGTTAGAATCATCAATACCTACATTTTACACACGAACATCTGGATTGTCAACCTTCTTACTGTACAAAAAAGGCTACACTATTTTAAAATATTTCTTTAAGAATTTATTTTCTTGTTAGTGTATCACAAGGCAACGTGTTGAGACCTTTATTTTTTAATGCAACATATCATTTTTTTTATTATGTTTTGAATATGTTTTATAAATATTTTTCAGAAAATGTTCTAATTTTGAACAACTATATTTTATAACATTGCAATAACTTATTCATAGTTTATTGAAAGGCATTAAATTATCTAGGCTTCAATCATTGAAGTAGGTAATGGATTTAAAACATGCAGAATAATGCATGAGTTATGAATGTATAATCAGAAAGCAATTTTATTTGTAACTACATAGTTTTCAATATTATCTACACAGTGAAAAGTGAATATAACACAACAAAGAGATAGAGCTTCCTCGAACCAAGTAATAATACTTTGTAATGGGAAACCGTCGATAGTTAAAAATAAGACCTATTTTGAGTTTCCTTTGAAGTCCTACAAAAGAGCCGTATTTTATCGTAATTTGGTTTAAGACAGAAAGAGATGGGAAATGCGATTCTGTCAAACAAACGTTAGTCTTACAGAAGCTATTACTTTGTGTTCACGAACGCGAGTTGTCATCGAATAATAGATATTTGTCTTATAAAATCGGAAGACGTACTGTTGTAGGTCATTAGCCAATACCTTGAAAAATACATTGTTTTAACTCGTGAATGCTGAATATAGACTATTTACTTACCTGTAGTACCTAAAACTATAACGAAAATATAATCTACATGCAAAACAGATTATCCAAAAATAAAACTCAAACAATACTCCAAAACTGGCATACGAAAAATACACACAAACTGACATTGTGACAGTGTGTGTGTATTTTTAGTATGTCAGTTAATTTCATTAATTTTGACACTTTAAAAACATTCATTGATTTATTCACGTGTGGAACGGATTTCAATATTTGAAACATATTATGAAACAATGAATTTTATTATTATTCAGATTCAAGCTGCAAATGTGTTACGGAATTATGATCTATAATTTGTTTTTTGATTGATTTTATCTTAAATTATAAAAGCATAGTAGAAACCCAATCAATGGTTTCTAAGTGTATTAATATGGCTCTACGCCAAGAACTTCCTCGACTTTTCCAATTGGGCATTATACCTTCATTGCGCTGTTAGAAATAGAAATGAATACAGACCAATTTGTTCTGTTAATGTTATACCAATTGAAAGAAGAGCTGCAATAAAATTATACATAGGTAACTTAAGTAGGAATTGGAACGTTTGATGGTGCATGACTGTGTGAAAGAGCCAGATGTTAAGGTGTGAGTGAAGGAGATGACGTATGCGAAAGACGAACCTGTGCTTTAGATGATATGAAAGATGCTTAAAAGGAAAATGTATAAAGGATAGAAGAAAAAGACCTACAGAAGATTTGTTTTAAAATATTACATAATTTTGAGCCGAAATGGAAGAAGTTAAACCAAATAAAACGTTAAACCGTAATCATATATCGTTTACCAATTTAGTTAGAAGACTTTAATCATAATAATGTTTGGTACTTATTGTGCTTCACTTTCGCTGTCACTACATATTATAAACTTAAGTCCCCCACCGCGACTTTGTGTTCGTTTGGGCTCAGAAACTGCTATACGAATTTTCATATGGTTTTCACCATTAAAAGAGGATTTATCTAAGAATGTTATAACCTAGGGATCCGTGTAAAAATTCACGCAGATGAGGTTGCGGACAAAGCTAGTGACGTATAAAATGATGTCAAAATGCTATTAAGAAAGTCGTATTTCCAGTTAAAAAGAGTTTTAATTTTGCATCGAGGTACATACGAGACTTCTAAACCTTTGAGACCAATAGTAAAGCCACTAGATATATCTATTCCCCTTCCTTCCGAGGACTATAAACCGGTGCAGTAGAAATTGCCGTCTTTTGCAATGCTACAGGATGATTTATTCATAACATCCCCTTCTATAATACAGTACGGTTAAGACATGTTTATGCTGTCGAGTACTGAATAGAATTTTGAAAGCGCACCACTAACTCCTATTTATGTTTATGGACTAAAGTTGTAGCTATGCGGAAACTAATTTTCTTTCCATCACGAACATATTTCATATCATGTTTAGTATCTAGAATTTACGATTCTTGTTTCCTTTGAAATTTAACGCTGTCAGTTTTCGTTGATAGGATGACTATTAAAACAAGCGCTGTATTTTCGTTCAAGTTTATTTATTTTTTGTATGAAGTGTGGATTTTTATGGAAATGTTTGGGTCCAGTTTGATTGCATCTCTTTTGATGGAAGCCGGAATGCGACCGAATTTGGTCAAATAGCACGAAGTTCATTTAAATACTGCGTTCGGTGAAAGAGGCTCGATAGGGGGCCGTAAATTCATTCGATTTTAATTGGAAATGCCCGTTTCGCACATAATATTTGTTTAGTTTTATTTGAGACTTTACCCAGTGAGTGATATTTATTGTGCGTATAAAGTTAAACCGAATTAATGCTTTCGAATGGTTGTATTTCCAATTTAAAAATCAACTCGAATCTAATACTTTTACGTTGGCATGCTCGTACTAATCCTACTGAGCACATAGGAAAGAGCGCGTGCAGGGAACGAAACAGTTTTGTTTTAACTTAAATTCAATTGATTACTAAATTCGAAATACCCGTTTCGAATAAATCATTCTTTCATAGCAACGGGTACTTAATACTTATTGTGTTTGTCGGATAACATAACATAAAAATCTTATTTTCAATAAAATGAAAAGTAAAAGTTAAGATGCAATGAAACAATTATAAGCAGACAACGTATTCAACCAACCCACTAGAGGTTATATTTTTCCACCATATAATTACAAGGAAATTACTGAAAATTAAATTAAAAAGCTAATTAGAACATGTTCTTTGTTTCAGATGCTGAACAATGCTCACTTTCAAGTACAACGACTGAAAATTTTAACCAACAAGAAAATTAACATGTGACTGCAAACAAATAATGCACTGATCCAAAATGGGAACTAATGATTCGAGCAAATCGAATTATGAAATTAATTCCGAACAAAGTTTAATTAATATTCATAAAACGGTGGATAACGATCTATATACTGATGTGAAATACAATCTGAACGTCAGTATGAATATTAATAAACCTAAAATTAATTTTAGTGAAACATCTTATGATATAAAACATAGATCGCGTGTTACAAGTAGAAGTGCCAATGCATTGTTCCTTTTGTTGAGGATACCGATCAAGGTTAACGTTTTAGTGCTGCAATGTATGTTGTTTTTGGTTTTGGTTAGTTCGGTGAGTGCGTATAGGGAACAGAGGTTTGCGATTGAGCCACAAGACCAGGTGAGTCATATTGAATTTTGTTTCTTATTTATTTTACTTTTTCGATAGCAAGACTAATTTTTGATTTTATTTAGATCAACACAATCGTAAATCATCTCCACAAAGTAAATAATAATAACATTGTTAGCATAAATATCTTATTTCAGTTTGGTTTCCATGTAAAAACTGTATTCTGCTAATATATCCATGATTCAGACGGTATACAAAAACACGATTACCATAAAGTACGGGAGATAAATCCCCGTATTTCGTATAAATTGTATCTTCAATTTGTTGTTCTGTTATTGTACGTCACATAAATATTTACGCTTAAATCCCTACAATATAGTCAGGCATCAATTAAAACCATGCAAAATTATACTTAATATTGTTTTAACGATTGTTGATTCAATAACAATTTAGTTTTCGGCCATGATAAATACTCGACACTGAATGAATTAATTAATTTAATCTCTATTATGAGTATTTCTGTTCAAAATGAATATTACCTGTTAAATAAAATGCGTCAGAGAAATTATTTCACTAGCGACAAATGTACCAATAGTGGCCTCATTGGTAATTCCATTGTGTTTTAGTACAGTTTTGTTTTGATCGGTTTTATTTGATGAATCTGCGCTGTTGTCTATTTTAGTTAAATGTGGTGAATACTTAAATAGGTGAAAATAGTAGCATTGTTAATCGTGAATGCAGAATTTGTTTAAATATTTTGTCATTTTGGAACGCTGTGGTCCGAGTTCACTAATATCATGCCTCTAGTCAAATAACAATACCGGCTTATAATTTCCCACTGCAGAACAAATGTCCTTTTCACATACACAGAGTGTTTTTGCTCGTGTCCGATTGGCGATTTCAGACTTTATATATTATAATTATAAGTCCAGATTTTCTAACGATGTTTCGCTTCACCGATATCTGTGCTGTACAAGATAAACTTAAAAGTACATACGAATTAAAAAATTAGGACATTGGTACTGGCACGATATTGAAGAACCTCATACATCAGAGCGGGCGCCTTAACTACCGGGCCATGATGAAACTCTAGTTATTTCTGACTAAATGCTTTTTGAGCAGAATTAAATACTGAAATTCAATCGTACGAGAAAATGAACCAACAATACATTTCAAATAGAAAAACATTTACAATAGAATCCTCTCACAAAAATTAGGATCAACAAACTAACTGGACCAGAAAATAGGTACAAAATTAATTCGAAAAGGTTTGTCATCTATGAAAACATCCGTCCCGTCCCAAGGGGGTGGAGGGTAGGAATTTTTAATATCACCAGATATTCAATACAAGCCTTTTCTATGTCAACTGACTTGCTTACGAAAAGAATAATATTGGGCCACGCTGTTGCTCGGAGGATTCCACGGGGGAATATTTGATTTACGGAACAGAACCTAAATTAATGTTGCGAAATGTGAAGTCATTTCTGGAGTAACGAATTTTTCTTTGTCTGCCTTCTGTACCGGGGAATTGGTATGAATATGTTGTGTGGCCTGTGAAATGAGAGTGGACGTATTTGAAAATGTTCAGGGAGACGCGTAATTTTTGCTTCTTATAATATTATTTGAGGGTTTACTTTAGACAATCATATTTTTTCCATTTTTGTTCCACTTCCGGACAAAGGCCTTCCCACATTTGCTCTATTTCTCACGATGTTGTGCCTAATTTCGTCAATTGGAAGGTGTCTCATTCAAGGTGTCCTGCCATCTTCTCCTCAGGCCGCATTTATTTCCTTTACTAACAAATGGTATAGGTACACAGATGTTTTCATTATAAAATAACAGATCTCTATGTTTTTTCATCTCATGGCCATAAAAACAATAATGTCAATGCGTAGTTTTATCATCGTCATGTTAACCTTTAGACGCCCATTGCTGGGTATGGGCTTCCCCCAAGGGTGGGTTCAGCCGTAATCGCCATGCTTGACCGATGCATGTTGGCGATCGCAGTTGATATTCTGGTACTCAGAAGGACGCTGCTGCCCATCCCCCGGTCAATATCTCTCTGTCGTCTTCTACCCACGGGTATATATGGGGTGGTACTATTCGCGGCCGGAACCACACAGCTAATGCGTAGTTTATGTTCAATATATTACTGCTGTGCACAATATTTAATCCCATGATACAAGTGCGTAAGGTCCAGGTTGGTGAACCTGACTTTAGAACTTGGTGGTGTGGCACCCTTGTGCCTTGGAAACCACGTAAAGCCTTCTCTTGCTCGTGATCTCTTCCCGAGAATATCGGATTACCATCCCATTAAACTTTGAGTGACTGTTCCATTCTTTCAAATGAAATCGTTTTAAGAATAATATCTTGTAGATTGATACTAGAAAATTTTAAGATGATAATACTGAGCTTGACAAAATAAAAAAAAAACAAAGTAATATAAATCCATGTGTACCAAAGGACCAGGATTTAAAACAAAGTAACTTTTATTTCACGAGTTATATTACGCGTCTCTAAATTTTCAATAAGTTTTTAAGGCTAGGTCTAGACATAATCTTTAGCACTTTAAGTAAGTGCGTAAGTTTTATCTTAATCATATTATTTTCTACTTTCTTATTTACTTTGGTTTTTCATAATCTATTCTTTTGTTTCTTATGCTTTTGAAATTGTAGTAGAAGCTAATTTATTTTGTTTATTACCGTTATGTGTTTTTAGTATTAAGTACTCTGTCTGTATATTGATCTCGTGGCCGTAAGCACAATTGCTGGGTGCGGGGTACTGGGTTCGATTCCTAGGTTTGTCAGTGGTAGTCCGGAGAATATTATTAATATATCGTTAATTCATTTTTTTTATACACCACACAAAGTATATTCATCTTTTTATCTAGAGTGCTGTGGTGGGATCCAGGGTGACATTGCCATGCCGTGTCGAAAACAAAGCTGGCCAGCTACAGTGGACTAAAGATGACTTCGGTTTAGGAACGCACCGCCATCTTACTGGTTACGAACGATACAAGATGATTGGAAGCGATGAAGAAGGTAAATTCTGTTTTTTTTTCTTAATATTTTTTCATTTCAAAGCACCATTCTCATATAGCGTAGGGGTCAGTTGAACGTATAGGCTACGTAAACGCGATCGTGCAATGAAGCTCGGCGAGTCCCGGACAAACGATTCAACTGTGTTGGGTCTCGCTACGAAAATATTCAGAAAAGAATAGCGGAGAAATAAGAAAAACAAATTTTTCACCTCCCTCCAAATCAAGCAGGAGGCAGAACAGAACTAGGCCAATAGGACCGAAGGGACGTTTACCACTGGGGGAAGGCCCAGTTGTCAAGCACCACGGGTTACAAATTAACATTATTTAATGGAACCTAAAAAGTGAGCTGTCACATTTGTTTCTAATAATCGGTATGGCAAAATCGCTTGAACCCACGGAAATTAGTTCTAGTTTCTATAAGACCCGCATAATAAACAGCTCCGGATGTAACCTGTACACTATATAACATACGTTCTTTCTGCCAAAACAATACACTCCTATAAGATATGATGTGCAGATTGTTCGTATTCACAGTCACATGTAGAACACAAAGGCGAGGCAACAAGCTTGAAAGAAAATAATTTACTCTTAAAGTTTAACACGACATCTATCACGTTTGATGTGAAAGCACCAACCCGCTTTCTGTGACTGAAGGTGTTCGACACTTATAATATGTGTTTGGCGTTCATTTTGTGTCAAGAGGAAGCCAAACGTAACCCCAGCTGTGGTTGCGTCGGCGCGAATGAGTGAATTAATTCTGTAATTAAGGAACACACACGACACAGTGCAGTGGCTGAGCGATCAATTGATGCGCTGCGTGTCTAGGCTTAGATCCCACACGGTACAAATATTTGTTTGGCCTACATGTTGCTACCGTTGTTCCTGGTCTGGCAGTTTGTGTATGTGATTGTAATGTTTGTAAACGAACCCACGATACAGGATAATATCTTTGTGGGGCAACAATATATTCCTAACCCTTTCCCAGTATATTAAGGTCGTCTTCCAGTTAGGGATGCAGCTGAATACCAGAGTTTTACTAGGAGTGACTGCCTGGCTGATCTCGACAACCCATAGTAGCCGGGTAACATAATAACTCTTGGTAAGGCTGGTTGTCAGAATTTCTGGCTGTTGACTTTTAAAAATCGATCGAATTTCTGTTACGTTTCCTCCACGTGTTCTATCGTGTTCTTTAGCTTTAGAATGACCAAGATAACGAGTCTGTCAAAAATCTATAAATAACAGCCGGGACATGGTGTGGTCTCAACAAATGGTCACCCATCCACAACCGACCGCAGCAAACGTAGCTAAACCAGGACCGATCGATGCGTACGACTTTTCCTTAGCCGAGATTCCTTCAACGTTTAAAAAAAAAGAAAAAGAAAATTCACTGCTCGTTGCCTTGGTTGCTTGACACAAGACACAGAAAGTGTCAACGTTATTGCAGCACCTAAAACTGGTTGTTAGGCTTAAAACTTTGAAATAAACCAGACTCAAAGAACTAACTTCAGTGCGAGACGAGCATTCTCATGTACTTCAAATTCTCAGCATGCCTCGTTGGGAATTTGCAGCGCTTTCCGCGCTTTAGTGAAGATATTCGACGCTTAATGCATCAGTGCTTTACAGCTTGCGTAAGACAGGGAGCTATAGTATTGAACTAAACCAAGGGAATTTACCGTATATATGCCAATTAGAGTAATGGAAACTAAGTAGTGAGTTGCACATTGGCAGCAGAAACATATATTTGCCTAGAAATAAAAATTGGTGACTTGTTGATAGTAGGGTCCGCAAATAATGATTTCTTTTTGTCCTGAAAAAGAAAACGATCATGCGGATCATGTCCTGCAAATTAAGTGGAATTAAGAGACCATATAGATATTTTATCATTTTTGCAATTATTGATAACATTATAATATGGTTTCAGTATTTTTTTTGTTTTAACATTTTTGAATAACTATAGTATTTTGTTTCAGGTGATTACTCTTTGGATATCAGAGAAGTGACGTTAGATGATGATGCGTTATACCAGTGCCAAGTTAGCTCCGGAGCAAGAGGTAAGCAGTAGTAACATTTTTATATAGATCAAAATCACTTTTAAACGCTAAAATGCTATCCGCATTGCTAAAAGACCAAGGTCTTATAATAAAAAGGTGTAAATCGGTTGTAAGCGCTTCGCGAGTGGCACGTTGAAACTATGCTAATTAGCCCACTTGAGCTTAGAGTCGCATCGGCTTCAACGGAACGCTGTGTCACGAGTGTCAGAATGCGCTCCAAAACCACGGAACATGACGTTTTCCGACAATCTCGAAATCTATGACGTTTTACATTACAATAATTATATCATCATTTGCTAAGCCTTTTCACAGCTATGTTGGGGTCGGCTTCCAATCGTACTATTGTTTTACACAGAGCGGACCTCAGTTACTGGGTAACACGATACCTATTGGTAAGACTGGTTGTCAGACTTTCTGGCTTCTGATTACCCATAACGACTGCCAAATATCTAAGAATGACAGCCGGGACCTACGACTTTACGTGCTTTCCTTGGCACGAAGGGAACTCGATATGAAATATCCATTGCATACCGAGTTCCCTTCGTGCCGGTCTGTCGTGTCGGTCTATGATGGTTGACCATCTGGTCAACCATCTATAGACCGACCGCGGCAAGCGTAGCTTAAGCTTAAGAGGGCAGGGGATTATGAGGGAAGTGGAAAATATCATATTTTTCTTACTCCTTTGCTGCTCTTTACTGATTAATTTAGTTGCGGGATCCAAGACAGTTAAATCGTTTCTACGGAATTTGTCGAGCTTCAATGCTTCTGCATTTTCCTGGTAGTTGCCACTGTTGATTCTAGCTTACAAGAATTACAGTGGTTTGGGCATGTCCCAAAAAAAAAAGACTTTCTGACTTCTGCCAAAGATCTACGAATGACAGCCGGGACCAACGGCTTAACGTGCTTTTGGAGGCACGGAGGGAACTCGGTATGAAAAGTATGTTACTATTTATTCTAAAACTTTTAAAAAAGCTTGTAAGGCAGCTAAAGCGATAAACATTAGCAACAAAGTAAAATCGGCTGATGATAGAATTAAAACTGTTTGGAAAATTATTAATAATGAAACAAATAGGAACAAAAGACATAATACTGACTACACTCTGGAGACTTCCAGTGGTCTCATAAGTACTAATATAGAAGTTGCGCAGGAATTTGCAACATTCTTTACCAATGTTCCTATTAAAACTACTGAAACTTTAGATTCCTCGCCGTCACTTGCTTTTAATTTATTAAGTTCGAATGTTCCAGCCTGCCCCACGGAATTTAAATTTAAACATATAAACCCTGCAATCGTTATAAAGACTTTTAAACAACTCAAGATCAAGGCTACTGAAGATTTATGGGGGATGTCTACTAATGTTTGTAAATCGGTTATTGAGACAGTGGCACCCTATTTAGCTTTCATTTTTAATATGTGTGTAGACCAAGGGGTTTTCCCGGATTTAATGAAGTACAGCAAGATTATACCACTTTTTAAATCCGGCGATTGCAAGGACACGAATAATTATAGACCCGTTTCAGTTTTGCCGGTTTTTAGCAAAGTGTTTGAAAAAGTAATGCTTAACCAAATGCTCAGTCATTTTAATTGTAACAACATCTTACATGACCAACAGTATGGTTTCACCAGAGGGCGTTGTACTACTGACGCCGGTGTCACCTTAATTAAGCATATCTTTAAAGCATGGGAGGATTCGCAAGATGCTATTGGCATTTTTTGCGACCTCTCCAAAGCATTTGATTGTGTAAATCACGAAACACTGCTCTTAAAGCTTGAGCATTACGGACTGGGTAAACAAGCGCTTAGCTTAGTAAAATCATATTTAAGTGATAGACTGCAGCAAGTTCAAATAAATGGTGTTAATTCATCAGGCTTAAAAGTAAAAATGGGGGTACCGCAGGGCTCCATATTGGGTCCGTTCCTCTTTTTAGTTTATATAAACGATTTACCTCATTTACTGAAAAATCAACCACAAATGGTGTTATTTGCTGATGATACTTCATTGATTTTTAGAGTAAATAGACGGGCACAGCACCTTGATGACGTAAATGACGCCATGCTTAAGATTCATAATTGGTTTACTGTAAATAATTTAGTATTCAATGAGAAGAAAACTAAATGCATAAGATTCGCTTTGCCGAATGTTAAGAGTAATGAATGTAACGTTGTATTGAATAAGGACATACTTGAATTCGTCGAAAGGACTGTTTTCCTAGGGATTACGCTTGATTCCAAGCTACAGTGGGGTCCTCACTTAACATCTCTTGCAGGGCGGTTAAGTTCAGCCGCTTACGCTGTCAGAAAGATCCGGCATTTGACAGACGTGGATACCGCTAGGCTAGTATATTTTAGCTATTTTCATAGTATCATGTCTTACGGTATTTTGCTATGGGGACGGGCTGCAGATATGGATTCTATTTTTATACTGCAAAAGCGGGCTGTCAGAGCAATCTATAATCTCCGCAAACGCGAATCTCTAAGAGAATTGTTTAAACAGATTAACATCATGACGGTACCTTGTCAATATATATATGAAAACATTATGCATGTTCGAAAAAATCTTCATCTTTTTAATAAAATAGGTGACAGACATAATGTTTATACTAGAAATAGGAACAAATTAGATCAGCCAAGCTTCAGATTGTCAAAAGTACATACTTCTTTTATGGGGTACTGTGTAAAATGCTATAATAAAATACCACTTGATATTCTACAATTGAATGAAAAACAATTTAAAACATGTATTAAACGCACACTATGTAGACAAGCATATTATAAGTTAGAAGATTACATCAATGATAAAGATGCTTGGCTGAATGCTGGTCCTGCTCCACAGCCAGTTTAGGGAATTTCCAAATTGGAAGAAAAGGATGTTTCCTACCCCTTTTTCTATTGACATGAGTAACGAGTATCGTTATTATCTAATATATATAAATCTCCTGTCACGATGTTTGTCCGCGATGGACTCCTAAACTACTGAAGCGATTTTAATGAAATTTGTACACCGTGTGCAGTTTGATCAAACTTGAAAGATAGGGTAGGTGTAGGGTAGGTATAGGGTAGGTGTAGGGTAGGTGTAGGGTAGGTGTAGGGTAGGTGTAGGGTAGGTGTAGGGTAGGTGTAGGGTAGGTGTAGGGTAGGTGTAGGGTAGGTGTAGGGTAGGTGTAGGGTAGGTGTAGGGTAGGGTAGGTGTAGGGTAGGTGTAGGGTAGGTGTAGGGTAGGTGTAGGGTAGGTGTAGGGTAGGTGTAGGGTAGGTGTAGGGTAGTTGTAGGGTAGTTGTAGGGTAGGTGTAGGGTAGGTGTAGGGTAGGTGTAGGGTAGGGTAGGTGTAGGGTAGGTGTAGGGTAGGGTAGGTGTAGGTAAGTAGGTAGATAAGGACAGGACAACGTCTGTCGGGTCAGCTAGTTATATATAGATATTTTTAAATTATTAACTTATCACACTTCATATGATAAAATAATATACATTGGAAACCTTAGTTTTGTATAATTTAGCAGCATTATTTCAATTTTGTAAATGTGAATACCATGGAGCCATGTATATTAATACCTTTATGTTTGACAAAAATTAACATGGCGGTTGGGAGTATTGTCATGCTCGCTCAAATGTCTCGCTGATGGTGGCGCGTGTGTTGGATCATTAGGCTCCCTTCAAAATGGTTGAGCTAAATGGTGCTGATTCACGCGTCATGTTCGTGAACGGGCGCTGTCAGTGGAGATTGGTCAGCTCTTATCTGCCATGGATTAGATGCCACTTTATCTTGCTTCTTTTTTGTGTTTTGTATTGTTAGATTACCTTCATCGTTTTCACATATAGAAGCAACAAGAATGTAACCAAACTTTGTAAAAACTTGATTTAAAAGAGTGTCCGTGGAGTTTCTTGCTCGTTCTTCTCCATAGAGACCTACCTACGTTTTGGAACGAGCAACTAGCTTCAACTCTCTGACTAACTGACCGACTCCTTGACAATTCAAAAGTGCCTGTAAATGGTTTAATTGAAATAAATGCTTTGACTTTGAATGGATGGTCAATCATCTATAAACCGACCGCGGCCGGCAAGCGTTGCTTAAGGGAGCTTAGGGGGCGATTACGAGGGAAGTTGAAAATATCATATTTCTCTTACTCCTTCGCTGTTCTTTTCTGATTAATTTCGTTGCGGAATCCAAGACAGTTGAATCATTTCTCCAGGACTCGTCGAGCTTCATTGCGTCGGCACTTCTGGTGGTTGCCACTGATGATTCTGGCTTATAGTAGTTGGTGGTCTGGGTGTAGTGTAGCGGGCTTGTCCTATTAAATGCGTAGCTTAACTATTATCGATCGATCCTTACGAAGTTTACCCAGTCACGAAACCTTCCCTCCACATTTCTGCAAAATCCATCATAGGAATTGGTGTTTTACACCCCAAGTTAGAAACTTCAAGAGCTCCAACAAGGCCCACTTAGTACTTCGTATCTTGTAAGGGATAAAGCATTAACAAAGTAGTTAAAGAGTTTAATGTCTAACTCTTGGTTTATGAGTTAAAGTCTAAATAGGGGTGCTCCTTTAAGACCGAGGTAGACTGGCTTCTTTAGGGGTGCGACTTTGCGACTACTTTGCGTTTTGTCGAATTTTCGCGGTCGATCGCTGTATTGAAGTCGCGTGATCTAAAAAAACGATCTCGGTCTCAGTGAACTGTCTCTCTGATCTCGTTCACTGTGACTAGCATTTGTTTGTGTGCAGGACGCAACAATAAACTTCCAAAAAAACGACTAAAACGCCGTTCGTTGATGCTAAAAGTAGTTAGTCTATTTTAGCCTTTAGACAAATTTACGTTAGCCGTGAAAGTCGGTGTTTTGTCTATGCCTGTGTAATTGGGCTGTAAAACGAACTAGCCATCAGAAAGTACAGGAGTTTGGTAAAAGTTTTAATTATTATTTGAATGTTAGCTTCAAAATCCAACTGTTGGCTGGTTTGTAGATTTTGTTTCGTTAAATTGCTTAAATTTGTTTGAGCGTGTTTCGGGAAATGGGAGGACAGTTTTTGGTTATATTTCTATAGGACGTATTAAAATGGCTAACTTTTACCTACTTAATTTAATGAATAATAAGAAACACATAATTGCGAATGAGTAAATAATCTTGTTGTTTCTCTTTAGGATAATACAATAAGGATCTATTATTACGATAAATAAAAAGGGACTCACTGACCCCGTTAATTGTCTTCCGGAATATAGCAGTAAACCTGGCAGTACTACCGTGATTGACTTAGCTCGGCATAGACAATGGTACCCATACATCATCATCATGTCAACCTTTAGACGCCTACTGCTGGGCTGGGGCATAGATCTCCCCAAGGGGGAGGGGTGGGAGGAAGGTTCAGCCGTAATCACCTTGCTTGACCGATGCATGTTGGCGATCGCGGTAGGTGTAATTTTACTCAGAAAGACGCTGCAGCCCATTATCTGGTCAATATCCCTCTGTCGCTTTCAACGCCACCCACGGGTAGAAATGGGGTAGTGCTAATAGCGGCCGACACCATACGGCGGACTTATACACATACACACGAAACGAATACGGAACGGTTGGTTCACACATTTAGTAAGTAATTATGAGTTCGTTTTTACGGTGTGTGAGGGTGAGATTCTGGTAAAAAAACACTATGAATCCAGTTAACATGATCTCAAATACCATGAAAAGAGAGTCGATTTCCTTCTTCTCCGACCCAGTTCATCAATTCAATTCTGCTGTGCACGAGTTAAATGTTTCATGTCTATTTATATCTCTTTCTCTCCCATAAAACAAGAAAGAGACAGATATTAATAAGAGCTGTCAATTTAAATTAACCTAAAATGTTCATACAATTATGGTTATCTTTCAGAACGTATTGTTTAAAAACACGGCGAAGAAAAAACTAGTATGACATCTCTAACTTTGTTAGTTAGTAAGAGATGCCATTTGTCTAATTTTAGTTTAGTTTGAACAAGAGAGTCGTTTTTTTTTTACTGCGTTTACAAACATGATTATAATTTCACATACACAAACAGCCAGACCCGGTACAACTAGATGGTTGTACCGGGTCTGGCCTACAGATTGTAGGCCATACAAATGTTTGTACCGTGCGGGAATCAAACCCGCGACAAGCATGTCGCATCCATGTGTGTGCAACGCAGCAGCCAATTGTTCAACCACTGCGCCAACCGTGTTGTCGAAATCCTTTTTTTTTTGGTACGGGGTGGAAAATCCTCGTGGATGTCCTCCGCCCTGGGGCGGGCGGAGGGGTCTGTCAGACTCTTACTGACTAAAAACCACCCCCGCCTCACCTAACTCAATTTTTCTCACCAAAAACACCAACGATTATCAGGTACAATAAAAACGTAACACAACCAACAGTTTTGCAGCACAAAATAGAATATACAGAGCTTATACCCGGATAGTAGGGGTTATTCCTTTGAGTCAACCGCCAGCCGGCTTTGTAGCAAGACAACGGATGGATATCGCCCCGAGGGAGGTGACGATGTTCGTCAACATAGATGTGGTATTATATGAAGTGATATTAAGTGGTCCTTTTTTTTCTGTGCTGTTTTAGGAAAGGGAATGGTCTTTCTGTTCGGGTTATTTTAGGAAACTGGATCTGGATGTAAGTTTTAAATTAAAGTGAAGTTGCGTATGATTCAAAACAGCGCGTCAATGAAAACAAAAATTAATAATAAAATAACTAAGCGACATTTCGAAAATGTAAAAACTAAAAATTGTAGTATGAATATTATAGATTAATATGAATTCAAGTTTGTGAAAAAAATACAGTTTACTATCAAAACTCAACTCGAGATTTTTTTAAAGATTTTTATTACAACTTCACGTATTTTTGTTTATTAAATTAATCAGTATTCTTATTTTTTGCCAACTATAATCGGTTAACACATTCATTGTGGTATTCATAACATATTTTTTATGGTAATTATGGTAAAAGTATTGATTATATCACTTTAACAGTGACGACTGTTTTGAATTATTTTGCTCGGCGCAATCGTAACTAGGTATTTCATGACATTTGCACGTCACAACTTGCGACAAACACGACTGTACTGAATATATGTTTCTGCCATCTTGAATGCATGTATATGTTTTAGAAAATAAAATATTATCTTATCTTATCGCAGAAACAAAGTTAAAATATCCTAGGTGCCTGTAATTACACCAACCCACACCACCAACCTTACGTCTAAATACATTTCTTTGTTCTTAAAGACCTAAAAGTCTCTTTGAACAAGAAAATTACTTAACTCACATTGTTACTTAAATATACTAAATTCTATACACGCAAATGTCGGCTTTGTTAAAAGCATTCTTATAGGAATATAAATTACCTACGCCTACGAATAAAAGTATACCGTATGAAACGTAGGTGGATCATGTAGGCTAATATTAGAATATAAATTATATTCTAGGTATTCTGTAGCCCCGAAGGGATAATATGCGTGTTTGTTTACCCGTATTTTCTTAACCGAATTTGTTTTTTTACTCATAATAAGCTTGACTTGATGGTTCGTAACCGCAAGAGCAAGTACCTTTAAGTTACCCTAGAGAGATAATTAACGCACAACCTGAAAGTAGTTTGTTCAGAATCATTTACTGAAACAATTTCTATAATTTTTAATATAGGTAATATTTTACCCCAAAAATAATTAAAACTACGTAAATAACAGTCATACTACCTCTGTACAGTCAAAACTAACTGAAATGGACCGTAAATCAAGGCAATAAGACTTTTTTGACTTATACCTACATGTGTGACTGTGTGTGTGTGTAGCTTTGTACTGTGACCACAACCTTTTTCCAAAATTAGTATAACTAATTTAATAAAAATTAACAATGCCTTTAAATTTTAAACAAAAAATTCAGTGTATGTATTATGATTATAAGATTATATACTAATTGGGCTGTCTCAGGGTGTGCGTTAATGACGTTACATGTTGTATATGCTAATGTCGCGGAGAACTCTGCTTGCGCGATCTAGGAAGCGTCAGTAGTACATAGTTGTAGTTCGTCTATTGTGCGATCGATGTCGCTACATACCAATGTAACTTTTTTAATTTCTGAAGTACTTTCTTTCCCATGTATTCTTTTCTTTCACCGCCTCGAACTAGCCCTCGCAGTAGGTACGCGTCTAGATCATCTCGCCACCTCTTCCTCCTCTTTTTCTTCTACCTGCAAAGACACGGCTTTTGCCCAGCAGTTGGACACAACGGGCTAATGAAAAAAAAATACTTTCTAAGTTTATCTTGGGCATGACTGATATCGGTGAAGGTAACTTCATCTGCATCCGCGATAACCGACATTCACGCGGACGAAGTAGCGGGCAAAAGCTAGTAAAAACATAATATTATCTCACAAGGAAAAACTTGGGACAATACAATTTAAAATCGATTGCCATAGCCGAGCCGTCGCACTGATCCTATAGTCGTTCTGGCACTTATCCAGACTTCGAGCTACCACTGAAATTTCCTTCACGGAAACCTTATTAAAATTACGAAATGAGATTGCAGAGATGCCAAACTTACGTCATTGTAACATGTTTGAAATTTCGAAAATAGATGACGAAATATAGATAACCCGATCGCTTAACTGAAACCGTTCCTGAGGTAGATGCGCGGTACGGGAGGGGTGACAGTTGTCACAAGTTGACGTATCAGTAACCCGTTGTCCTAGGTGAACGACAAACGCGATAATGCGACGCGACGCGTAGATGTCAAATAGTCATTGTATGTACTTGTGGCCTACGTAGTCGCCATAATATTCCAAAAACGGTCTCAGTTAAGGGATCGGGTAAAGCCCGTCACATACGTAGCTATAATATATATTATAGTTAGGCATCACACCACACACGGTAGCTATAATCTCATAATATATTTTCGCCCTTATTACGTCTGCGATCGTTGTTTGTTTCACATTTTTGAAATTTATGTTAATATGCCTTGCTATATCTGTCCACATATTTTGGTGACGTAGAAAAAATATATATTATAGCTGATCGTAATATGCCTTGATTTTAGCTACGTCTGACGTATATTAATATATATTATAGCGTCGTTTTAGCATACCTTCTTAACTATAAAGCCCGTCACAGATTTGCACGTTTGACGTATATTAATATATATTATAGCTACTACAATATATATTAATATACGTCAAACGTGCAAATCTGTGACGGGCTTTATAGTTAAGAAGGTATGCTAAAACGACGCAAGTATCGACTTTGGGATCTTGGACAATTAGCCTGGTTATTGAGCATAGGACTTCCTGCCTATTCTTCGCCATATGACACTACCTTTTCGAAGAGGCAACTGGATTCCATTCATTTTTCTTGTATATGACGTTCAAAGTGCCACTGGTATCATCATCTGCCTAGCCTTATCTCAAGTGTGTTGTGTGGGCTTCCAGTCTTACTTGATGATGCCAGTGTTTTACATGGAGTAACTGCCTATCTGACTTCCACAACCCAGTTAGGGTGTTATATGTGTGTGGGGGTGGTGTATCGATGCCATCAATCGACATCGATCGACGTTGATCGATTGGTGTGGTAGCTTTGGCTGATCGACGGATACCGGTCCACTAACTAATCGATCGATATCCGGTCGATAGCATCGATCGACGTCGATCGATTAACCCCAGCTATAATCCATCAGTAATAATAATCAAGCAGCTCGGTCGCCGTCGACTAATAAATTCTACCATCGATCGTTGCCGTCGATCGACGATCGATCGATTGGTGTGGTAGAAACTATCTATCGACGTCGACTAATCCATTCTACCATCGATCGATGCCGTCGATCGACGATCGATCGATTGGTCTGGTAACACCCTTACTGTGTAACATGATACTCTTTGCATAACTGGTTGTCAGACTTTCTAGCTTCTTTCTACGGCCAACGTATCTTGGCGGTCCTGATGTTAGCTGTTTGGCTGCGCAATGGATCTTTTAGGAACGAAATTGTCTACTGCGCAGCTAATCGGCTAACTTTAGGACCGCCAAGATATGTCGGCCGTACTGTACCCATAACGATTGCTAAAGATCTACGAATGACAGCCGGGACCAACAGCTTTACGTGCTTTCCGAGGTACGGAGAGTCTCGGAATTAAATGGATGGTCACCCATCCACAGACCGACTACAGCAAGCGTAGCTTAACCTTCGACCGATCGATCTGTACGCCTTTTACTTAGTCATGAGCTCCTCGCGATCGAAAGTGCCTTTTTAACCGACATCAAAAAGGTTTTTATGTATGTTCGGACATAACTCCGTCATATATAGACAGATTAGCAAATTTCTTTTTGTTGGAAAGGGGTTTATTCCGAAATGGTCCCATATAAACTTTATCGAAATTGCATCAGCGCTTTTTGAAACAAACTACAAAATCCAAAAAACAATACATAGATGACGTTTTAGTTTCTTCAATCTTTAGAGGTCTTTCAATCTCTGTTTTAAATGTGTCGCCGTATTATTATGGATTTGGATGTTAAGGCGATACTAAAAAGCGGAAAATAAAAACTTTTTTCAAAAATAAAAAACAACCGCCTTCAAAATCTAAAAAGTGATAAATAACTTTAGCACAGAACACACATTACTTTAGTTTCGGAAGTCGGTGGTAATATAAAACAACAAACAGAACAAAGCCACCGCCTTTTAATAGTAAAGTGCCTTAAAGTGCCTTTTCATAGTCTAATAATAATATGTGTTTTGTCTTTGACTTCACCATCACAGTTTCAGATGCCATGCGATCACAAGTCCAAAGCAGAATTGAAGCATTCTGTACAAAACTACCATATCCACTTCATTCACGCTTCACTCGTGCCATAAATAGCAATTCTCTTTATTTAGCTGGTTGCCGTATTGGGGTGAGATAGACCGTTGATTGAAGAATGTGAGCAATGTTTATGAACGAATGATAGTAGGGTATGAAGAACAAACGTGTGATGCTGATGATTGGATTATTACGATAATATTATAAAGATTGATAATTTAATAGTTTTGGGTGTATTTTAAAGTTTTTTTTTGGGTTAGATATTTCAATAATTTTACAGCTTAAATCTAAACCCATATCTTTACTTAATATTATAAAGAGGTAAAATTTGTTTGTTAGTTTGTAAGTTTGTCTATAGGGGGTAATCTTCAAAACTACTAATACCATTTAAAAAAAAAATTTCACCAATAGGAAGCTCCGCTATCACTGTGTGCGGGCTATTTGCATTATCAAATATTAAAAAAAAAATCACGCAGACGAAGTTGCGGGCAAAGTGCTAGTTTAAGTGTGTGTAAAAATAAACTTAAGATAAGCCGACTTAACTTAAGTGTAGCCGGCTAATCTTAAGTTCGGCAACTTATAATCCGGTAACCTCTTGGTAAAATTGGAGAAGCAAATAAAAAATTTAAGAAGGACAAAAATATGTTTATTTTTGTACTAGTCTTTACAAAACTTATAAAATGTAGAGGACATTGCTCGGCGTTTATACATCGTTTGTATAAGAACGAACAGGGACATGAACGTGAATTTACTTTTTATGTTCTAAATAATGCACATATTCGATTGAAACGAACTTCAAATCACGAACTTATCTAAGAATTATAAAAAATCTAAACCAATTTCGGATTTTGAGGTTATAATCAGGCCAATATAAACATACGGCCAGTGTTGCCAACACTAGAAACCCACTAGAAAGGTTTTACACGTGTTGATTCTTAGGTCATTTTTTACCCAATATGTTTGGAAAACTGATACCTACTTTGTTTTTGCTTTGTCTTGATTATTTTATTTCTGATACTCCTCACTATAGTGAAGTTTAACCAGTTTCTTTATATGTTACTGTCAAATCAAAATCTACACCATACATGAAACTTGTGACATACATAATACAAACGATTTGTTTCATATTTAAAATGCTAATATTGCTGGTGCCACCACGGGACCGCCCAAGGTGATGGCCACTACATGTCCATATAAAGCAGTAATATTATGCATGTAAGCAAAAGCTAAAGAAATCTTTCATAATAAAAATTTGTTGATTTAATTGAAAGTTTTTAAGAAAAGACACAAGAGTCAATGGACGACTCTTGTGTCTTTTTTCACGGATGAAAAAAGATTGCATGTAGCGGAGTAAAGAATGTTGGGAAGAATATATGGAGTAACCAGAATAGATAAGGTCAGAAAGAAGGATTTTAGAGGAAGTTTGAAAATTATACCAGTGACGAAAAAGTTGAAAGGGAATCGTTTGCCTTGGTATTCATTGGGCATGTGAAGAGAAATAATGAGAAAATAAGAGCTATGATGGTATATGTAATCAGTAATGAATAGATGGATGAATTGTGTGAAGAATGATAATTATGATAGAGAAGGAATTCAGTAAGGTCATGACCACGAAGTAAGTATAACTGTTATGATTCGTGGTCATGAAGGTGGATTGAAAGAAGAAACCGTGTTTCACCAACCCCAACTAACATGAAGATGATGATTTTGATGACTTTTGTGTGTTGGCCCTATATTTATATCTATACTGCTTTTTCTGTCGGCCATTATTATATTTCGTTGCGCCTAGGTATCAAATGACAATGCCAGATTCTGCCCCACCCATTTACATAAAATGTAAATTAATAAAATAATTGTAATGATTAAGGAACTTTATTATAATAAATGGTTTTTCTTTAGAACTTGCCTGCGTTTTTGGCTTGTTTCCACGAGACAGGCTCGACCTAGTGTGGAGTTCGTTAGCAAAATGCTTCCTTTGTGTCTTATATTTCTTTTTTTTTTTTTGTGAACCTAATTGTTAATGTAGTCTATATTAACAATAAAGATAAGGAAATGTAAAGAACTTTTTTGTTGGCAAATAATCAACATTATTATTATTATTTGCGGATTACAAATCAATTTCAAATACAGGATTTTGATTTAAATTAAACAGAAACGGCAAGTTCTGCAGTCATTAGAACTAATGTTTAGTTATCAGCAATAAATAAGCAGTAAGATGCTACATTTTGCAAGCTTGTACATGACTTTTATTGAGTGGGGCAAAGTTCTATAGAGTTTCTGGCATTGTCCTTTGCAATTTGTTATTTAGAAGTTGCTTAGGCACTCCATCCTTATTACCGTCAACATTAAGGTCTATGACGATATTTAACTTACCTTGTTTTATTCTTAGGCCAGCAGTGCTATTCTGTTACAATTTCCCTCGGTGGACACCTAGGTGAAATGAGCTGTCATCCGTCCCGATGCTAGGGATTGACAAAGCAGACGGACGGATGACAGCTCACTTCACCTAGGTGTTCACCGAGGGAGATTGTAAGAAAAAAGCACTGCAGTATGTCTATTCTATTACAATCTCCCTCGGTGAACACCTAGGGGAAGTGAACTGTCATCCGTCCGTTTGATTTGTCTATCCCTAGAATAGGGACGGATGACAGCTCACTTTACCTAGGTGTACCCCGAGGGAGATTGTAACACTACAGATAATCAACATTATCATAAAACGTGGCAATGTTGTGCATTTGTGTCACTTACAGCAACGCGGATGAATTTTTTGAAACCCTACCAGCCTTCTCTTTTTTAAACATAACTATAAATATTATCCGTAGTATAGCTCCTCCTGTTTTTTATTGTTGTACTTAGTTTTATCGTTTTTATTTATAAATTTTGCATAACTCCGATTAACTTGTAAATAATAAAGCTAAAAGATTCAGTATATTCTTTATTTTAACGTGTTATGTAATCACATATTTTT
This sequence comes from Charanyca ferruginea, assembly GCA_947361185.1. NCBI lineage: Eukaryota > Metazoa > Arthropoda > Insecta > Lepidoptera > Noctuidae > Charanyca > Charanyca ferruginea. The sequence continues at coordinate 9,342,084 of OX376082.1, read as the reverse complement.
TTAATATGAATAATCTAGTGCACTACCTGCAGCGAGGTGGTTCTTATTATTTAGAAGTTTTTTATATTGTATTTAAATTGAACAAAAACTCAAAAAAATACAATTTTAAAAGGGATACCGGGGTCATGACTCCTGCGGTTCATTAGGTACACTCAGTGATAAATGAGCCGCACACAACATGATATAAGTTTGTTTCATAACAAGATTGTTTTTGTATGGTTTGTTTAGGACTACTCGCGTGACGTATGTTAAGTAGATCGTAGGGTTGTCACTTTTGTTAAATATTTTATTCTGTGATTTAAATAATAATACTAGCCTTTTATTGTCCCACTGCAGAACAAAGGCCTCTTCTAATACAGATAAGGCACGAACATTTTTCAAATTTTGAACAAAAATTAATCAAAGCAAATTGGATTGGGGATTTTGGACTCATATTTCGTTCACTGATGTCAATGATGTCCAAGATGACCTAAGAAAGTACATAATTGAATTTAAAAAGTGTTTTTGGTATTTACTCGGTTTTGTACCATCAACTTGATGCACAACTGGCACTGCCTTAATCACTGGTCCATCTAGAATAAAAACAACGAGGTGAATAGTGAAACTGCTCCTTTTTTTGAAGTCCGTTCAAAATGCGTGACCCCTTTATTTTAAATCAATTCAATAGATTATCCGTTTGGATATCAAATACTAAGGTCTGCAATCCCTTGGAGCGTTGAAAACATCAAACTTCTAAGTCAACAAAATCAAAAGATACGTACGTTTATGCCCCGTTCATGCTGCATATTTTGATACACGCATGGGAATCAAATCCTATAAGGTAACTTTCGTTGACTCATGAAATTTTGCAAGAACCATTTTCGTGTACTCTTAATACAAGTTAAGAAAAAAAACCGAAAACCGTAAAGTACCTAGTTGCTATCACTATTTTCTTGATGCGATTTTTTTTTCTGCCTTTCAAATCTTATTTTGCATTTGGTAAACAAACCCATAACAACTTTGAACGGAACCTTCGGTGAGCGAGCCGGACTCACACTTGATAGGTTTTTTAAAATGTTAACTACGTTATAAGTTTTGTATTTATTGAATCATAAATTTAAGTTTTAAAATAAATTTAAATTAATACAAAATAATGGAATATTCAAAATTATATTATATTCAAAAAGAATCATCGCGGTTAGTTAAAATTTGTTTTGTTTGAAGAGTGACGACGAGCTAATATCAGATGAAAAGAAAAATATTATTTCGATCTCTATCTAAATTACAGTTGACACTAGATTTTAGGTTTTAAATAAGTTTATAAAATGAGCTGTCTGCCCTTGAACTAAACTTTGTATTACTGAATTACATCAGCTGAAATATTATTTAGGTACTTACATACTCGTATAAAACATTTAGGGTACTTACTATTAAAATTAAAATGGTTAAATATTTTTGACATTTGAAATTTTATTCTGTAACGAGTTAGTCATTTCTTTATCTTATCGTGAAATGAATATTTTATTGAAGTATTTTACAAAAAAATATTTTTAACTGTAGCTAATAATGTTAACTGTAGCTAGATGTATTTTTTTTGTTTCATTTTTCTACTCATCTATACTTCATTTATAATAGCATTAGAAAACAGAGGCTCAAAGAAGCAGGAATGCAAAACATTTTATTTCAAAGATAAGTTAAAACAATTTTAATTGTAGGTACTTATTTTAATATCATTTTGTTAAATATATCTAAGATAGTTCTAAATATGGGCGTATAATATTATAAACAGAATAAAAGGCTTTGAAAGATTAGGTAACATTTTAAATTTGGTAGAATTACAGTGAAACAATCAACGTTCCGTGTATTGTTCATCCCTGCTTCTGTTAGGTTTTTAGCATTGACACTGTAATTTTAAATTGGAATTAAATATACAACTAAATGAAAGCCACATAATTTTAGAAGATAAATTATTATAATAGTTACAAAGTGTATTTGTAATTTTGGACAAGAAGGATGAAACTGAAGACGAGGCTGTTGGCCTTACTTTTAATCAAAAAGTGTAATAAGCACTGAAGACGAGGCGGTATGGTCTAAGACCTTAGCCTGCCCGAGTAGGGCGAAGGAAGAAAAAAAAATTATTTAAAAGATAGTTTTAGACTATGACAGTTGGGACTGTCAGACCACCTTCTAAAGGGGGGGACGTAATTGTTTATTTATCCCAATATGGAATTCTATCAAGTTTCACTTATCGTAGATAGTGTAATATACAACACACATTATAATATCGATCCCTTACAATACCTTAGTCTCTTCTTAGCGTGTCGTTGACAGTTTAAATTGACCAAGAGTTTGGCACCATACGTTCCTGAAGCGTGAAGGATCAGGGCACGCAGAACACAAAAGCAAGTAATTTATTTATTTATACTTCATGCACAAAGATAGTACATCTGTGTACTATCTTTGTGCATGAAGTTTGTGCAGAAGGTAATATTGGATAACGTTGTAAGTAGTGTATTAATTTCTTTCCTTTGTTATTATGTTCTGTGTTCTAACCTATGTGTACTTATTATTACACTGCTGTTTGTTGTCTTATGTGAATAAGTAAATAAAGACACAAAGGTACCAGTCAATCAAAAAAAAACAAAGACAAGAGTAGTCCAGAGATAACGTAGGTACTGTAACGACTACGTTACACTTGTAACGGACTCTAAGCTGACTGACTGACTGACTGACTGACTGACTGACTGACTGACTGACTGACTCTGACTCTCTTGTACCGGGAATCTAAGCTACGTTAAATAAAACGTATTAATATCTTTCAGAAGACTTTATTAGATAATTAGCGAGAGGTAAGATGCTTGACCTTCTGACAGACTTGTCATAATACGAGTATAAAAACTATCTTCTACGTTTTGAATTACTTCTCGAAGCATCCAGAATGTTTAACCATAGACATATTATCTAATGGTTATTGCATAATAATCGCCACATGCACACGCCCCCCTCATGAATAAAAGGGACGTAGTAGCTTTTATTCATGTACTGAACATTCTGCACACTTATACTACTCAACAAAAATAGTCGACTAAATAACCTAACTCCTACCTAAACCTATCTGTAGTCGTTACAGTACCTAGGTGTCTTGTCAAAAAATAAATGTATAAACTTACAAAAATACGAAAACTACACATACATAATAGGGTATTACACCAATTTTTGAAAAGTGTCTCAATGAAATTCTGTAGTGCTAATATGCCACCAAAAAAAAAACACAAAATTTTTATTCAATCGATAAGTGCCATAAAAATGCATCTAAATTTTAAATTTTCAAATTTCGCGCGTAGTTTGACGAAAACGCCTCTTACTGGACGCCATATTGCTCAGCGTAAATGACGTCAGTTCGTTTTGTATCAAATGAGCTCATATTAAATATGATAATTGTATATCATTTAAAAATAATTGAAAGCATATTTTATAATAGGTGTAATAATGAAAAAATTACGTTGGTTACGAAAATAATAAAAGTACAAAGCCTATATTACGCCAATCGGCTGACAGACAGTTGACAATTTTTTGTTTACACAGCCGTACGGCGTAATAACATGGCCGCTACTATTTCACGGTGTTTTATAACAGATTAACTATACTGAAAACTTTGAATTGAGTTTAAAAAATTGTTTTGTTATTTTATGAACTAAAACTTACATTTTCCGACTGCTTTATGCCTAAACCGTCTCAATAACATATTTATAGTTTTTTTCTCGTATAGAGTAAAATACCCTATTACCAACATAACTCCCATTGAAGAACGTACTACACTCGACGTAGTAATAATAAAAACATGTTTCTTAAAAAAAACATGCTTTACGCTGAATACATTATAGCTATTTAATATTTAACGTAAAGGTAAAAGCTTAAACATTTACCTCATCAAAGACAGAAGAATAAAAAAAAAGTAAAAATATCAAACCGTTAATATTTTCCGTTTGTGGAAACCCTACATTCACTCTCTCTTAATTAGGGGCGGGTAACTAAGCGAGCGGAGTGTCACGGATAATTTAGAAAAATATATCCGGAAAGAACCGTGTTTCGTTCTGAAAGGACCTTTTAGTCTCGGGTTGTGCTGAAGTTAAGTTTTAGTTAGTTTAGATTTATCTGTTAGAATAAACTAAGTTTTGCTTTGAGTAACTTGTCTGGACTAGGCCACTTTGCCTGTTGTTAATGATGCCATGATAATTAAGCCATTTTATTGTGAAACAAAGACGTCGAACAAGCAGTTTTATACTTAATTGAAGGTAGTATTTACTGATTTGTATCGAGAAGCTCGTGGCTAAGTAAAAGTCGTACAGATCCATCGATCAAAGGTTAAGCTACGCTTGCCGCGGTCGGTCTGTGAATGGGTGACCGTTAATTTCATACCGAGTTTCCTCCCAAAGCACGTAAAACTGTTGGTCCCGGCTGTCATTCGTGCATCTTTGGCAGTCGTTATGGATAGTCGGAAGCCAGAAAGTCTGACAACCAGTCTTACCAAGGAGTATCGTGTTACCAAGTAACTGGGTTGTGGAGGTCCGATAGGCAGTCGCTTCATGTAAACACTGGTATTCAGCTGCATCTGGTTAGACTGGAAGCCGACCCCAACATAGTTGGGAAAAGGCTAGACAGATGATGATTTCATCATCATCATCATAATTTCAGCCGAAAGACGTCCACTGCTGGACATAGGCCTCCCCCAAGTGGCGCCACATTGACCGGTCCCGTGCGACTGCTGGATGCGATGATGATTTACTTAATTATAATTAATCAAATAAATAAATAAATAAATAAATAAATCTTGGGACAACTCACACACGGTCATCTGGTCCCAAGCTAAGCAGAGCTTGTGTTATGGTAACCAGACAACTGATATACATACTTGTATAATTTATAAATACATACATATTATAGATAAACACCCAGACACAGAACAAACAATCATGCTCATCACACAAAGTTTGTCCTGGGTGGGAATCGAACCCACGACCTCCGGCTTAGCAGTCAGGGTCAGTGACCACTAGACCAACAGGCCCGTCATAATATATGCCTGCTAGTACCAATGTGTTTCTTTCACAGATATAGATAGACCTATATAACGCAAGAGCAACTACTTCGCGTGCCTATTTTCGTGCCCTTACAATAAAAAATCGTAAGTAAAAAAAATAAAGTAAACATTTCCTTCCATCGGTAAGTCATTTTGAGATTAATATTATGCGTAATTAAGTTAAAAACAATGATCTTTAATTTAATACCCTCAGTACTACGTGGTAATAAGGAATACTAGGGAAAAACAAAACATTTTTATTACATTGTGACGTCCAAAAAATGGCACGCTTGGTTTTTATACAGATCGTGATACTTGCGTTATCTAGGTCTATCTATATCTGTGTTTCTTCTATGTTTGTCTTGAACATCACTAGACCGGTAAAAGTATAAGCTTAAATTTCGATTCCGCCTTGCAAGCGTGATGATCAATGCCTTTTCTACTTGAAAAGAGGCCTTTTCACAATAATATCGGCATGTATTATTCTTATTTTATACTTAAAATGTGCGTATCTACCAATTATCATTAAGGGCGTAAAAATTATATAAGAAGAAGAATCACACCAGCTCGTGTTCTGTGTCTTTTTTAGGGTTCCGTACCTCAAAAGGAAAAAACGAAACCCTTATAGGATCACTTTGTTGTCCGTCTGTCTGTCTGTCAAGATCTCGGGAACGCGTGGAGATATCGAGTTGAAATTAAAACCATATACTTAAGTCTACGATCCCTTAATGCTGTAAAAAAATTAACCCTCTATGTTAACGTGAAAAATAGATACGGCCGTTTATGTCGCAAAAAACGCCTTTATAAATTAAGTAGATTAAAGATGGATAGTAGGTATGGATTAGTATAGAAGTATGGACATGTACCTACAAATACGTACGGAACCCTCGGTGGGCGAGTCCAACTCGCACTTGTCCCGTTTTTTTTTTCCTTCTAAGTTGTCTTTTATAGAGTAATAATATACGTACTTATTTCTGTGATAATAAACTACATATTTTACTTTCTTTCTATAAGCTTCAGTTAGTGTTGTGCACAAAGGAACAAAGGCGGTATTAAAGCCTCAGGCATTCTCTACCAGTCAACGAAAGGTGGTGACATAAAGCAAAATGTATCTATAGTAGCCAAACGTGTACGTACTGAATTCAGTTGTTTTACACTAACAACACCATGATTTGTTACCTACATTTATTGCAAATAAATGGTTTCTAATTCTGATATAAAAATACACATACATAATCAACATGGTTGTAATAATATCCTCATTTTTACATGTCTGTTTAAACTAGAAAAATATTTGGAAAAAGCAGTATCATATGAAATGAAAATTCTTTAAATGATTCCCACTTTTAATGGCAAAGTTTCCGCTTACGTTCAACTTGCCAATAAGTCTGGTCAATAATTTAAACTGTTGTATTATTTTCGTCTTCTTTGTTATTCTAGGAAACTTTAATTCCTATTGTAACTGGACAATTATTAGGCCTTTTTTAGGATGATGTAATTAAAGGTAGCAAAGATATTTTTTTGGACGTTTGTTTCAAAAACGCCTCTGTTTACCTACATTTTACCAAGATTACCAAGATTGACATTGATATTTCTAATTAGTAGAATTAACCTTTTGATGTATCCGATCCGCTATATCTCTGCTGAACGGGAAGATTATCGCAAGTTTTTGAACGCTTTAAACTGAATCTTATTACATCCTTTCTAGAACCAATACATCATTTGAATATCGTATGAGTTCCTCCAAATAAGATCAACAAAGAAAACGTAGCGTCACGATAAATCAAACAGATTTTCCTCATCAAAAAGCCCTTTATGCAGCCTTCAGCATACCGCAAGCATTTTCCTACCACATTCGCATAAAAAACGCAGCCCCATAAGATTACAAACTCATTTAGAATACCCATTCGGAACTCCCCATTCTATTAGTCATTTCCCCACTTCAGAGGTGGCAGAGAAACCATAAAAAATCCCATGCAATATTCCTATGAAGTCGTACAAATGTTGCCGAAATGACATGGCGGGGGTGAGTGGTTGTTTATTTAGGGGGGAGGGGGGAATCACGGTGTCCCATGGTTCGAACAGCAAGGGTGTTGTTCGTTATCATTTTGAATTATTCAGAAGACTGAAGATTTCTTTTGGTGGATATGATTTGGTAGAATGGAACTTGGGATTGTATAAAGTGTCTAGATATGTTGTCACATATTGTGGTGCTTAGGTGTTTGGATTATTGTGCTATATTGCTTTTTGTAACAAGAGCGCACTGACGTACCTATTCGCTTCGAGTCGATTTTCGAATTAAAGATACTAATCTGCAGTGCTATGCTAAGGATTTATAAAGCACTACAATCGGATGACAGCTCACTTTACCTAGGTGTTCACCGAGAAAAATTGTAATAGAATAGACATACTGAAAGTATTTTTACTCTATTATTTACTGCAAGTACACTTAGTAACAGCTTAAAAAGAGTAAAGTCTACAAACTAAATAATTATTATGTAGGAACTGTGCCGCCGTGGTGCGAACCGAGTATTTCAAATTTAAAAAACGATCTGCGTTATGTTTACTCCGCGTAGTAATGCTACTGCTTTTGTTACCGTATTTGCTTGGTCGTGACAACAAAATATTGCTGAAAACATGTTTCACAAACAGCATGCAACTTGCAATTAACATTTTATAGCACGATTTTTTATACATCTGATTCTGAATAAATAAGAAATTCAACATATTTTCATGCTGTTGGTGTACCAATTAAATAAAATTATCCTATTCTACTACTCCATAAACGCGAAAGTGTGTGATGGATGGATGGATGGATGGATGTTTGCATGTTCCTCTTTCATGCTTTAAAGGCTGAACGGAATCAGCCGAAAATGCTGCACAGATATAGATATTGATCTTGCACACATGGTTTTGATCCCGTCTTTGTATTTTCCAAAAGGAACACCTTTGGGATATTTGACATAGACCACGTCGCTATTAGAAGCTCATCATGTCATCATCATGTCAACCTTTAGACGTCCACTCCTGGGCATAGGTCTCCCCCAAGAGCGGGTTCAGCCGTAGTCGCTTGGCCGATGCATGTTGGCGATAGCAGTAGGTGTTATGGTACTCAGAAGGACGCTGCTGCCCATCCTCTGGTCAATATCCCTCTGTCGCCTTCTACGACACCCACGGGTAGAAATGGGGTGGTGCTATTGGCAACCGGCACCACACGGCATAATAGTAGAAGCTAGTAATTGTTAATAAATAAAATTGCTCTCATCATCATCATCATTTCAGCCGAAAGACGTCCACTGCTGGACATAGGCCTCCCCAAAGGGGGGTTTTTTGCCATAATCGCCATGCTTGGCAGGCGGGTTGGCGATCGCAGTATGGTTGTTACAAAGTCACAGAGAACGCTGCTGCCCATTCTCTGGTGAGTCCCTCAGTCGCCTCTCACGACACCTACGGGAAGATATGGGATGGTGCTATTCTTTACGTCCGACACCATACAGACGAAATAAATGCTCTAACACCCTCCATTTAACAACCATCTTCGAACATAACGTTCTCATTCCCGCTGGATGCTTTTCACGTCACTTTTGAAAATTGTCTCGATAAGAAGTTGCTTCAACTCGCTAACTTTATTTGAAACTTTAATCTTGACTGGTGTCGCATTTCTTACATTAAGTTATTAAATGCTGAATCAATTTTTGTCTTCAAACTTTGCGGAGACGGTTAGACTTTAAGATGAAGTAGAAGACAATAAAGTAAGTGGCGTTAAATAACAAGCGCGTGGTCCGGTATGTGAAGATTTTTTTTTTAATGATGATTATTTTTTTTTGAACGAAGTTCCTTAACGCGGCTTGCGGGTAGTGCAAATTAGTAGAAATAGTCAGTTAACGAAATGCGTATGTATGTGCGTGTATCGAGCCTACTACAAACAAATGAGCAAATATATACTAATATTATTATTATTATTATTCTGGTCTGGGTTTGTTTTTCAAGACCATGTTAGATTTTTCGTCTTGCTGTTAATTATTCTCTATTTCATTGCAAACGTATTTTCATTCAGATACGGTGTATTTTTTAACAAACACGTTTCAAGAACCAGCGGTTGTTGCGTAACTACAATGTGTAATAATCTCAATATTGATGCTGTTGTTGGTTGTTTGTTGGTTTTAAAATTTCAACAAGATATTAGCAGGGTTTTATATAAATTCGTTTTTGTTTTGGTCGAAAACTACCTACAAACTTTATTAAAAATCCTGTATTTTTTCATCAAGTTTCATTAATTATTTACCAAAATATTACTACACTACGTTTTGTAGGATACACTGTTGATACAGTCCTCTTAATTAAACAGCACTAGTTTACTCTCTCAAAAGGCAGAACTACCTACATAATGTATTAACCAAAACAATACCCTTTACAATTAACACACAACCTACTTGACCACATGAAACAAATTATTCATACATCACAAAAACCTTAGCAGTTCCAAAACAGTAGGACAATACCACAGCACAGTAACTTTACAGTAGTACAAGTTAATTGTGTCCAACTAGACGTTCGTCAAACACGGGTCGGCAAAGAAAAAGCCACTTTTGCACGGTCAAAGGCAAACACACCCGCAAATTGTTCAACCGCAACGGCTTTGTTCGAGGTTAGGTTGTGGTGTAATTGATAGGGGATAGGGGTATAACTTTTAATGAGGACTTTAATTGTGTACGAGTGACGACACGGTTGGCGCAGTGGCTGAACGATCGACTGCTGCGCATCGTATTGCGGGTTCGATTCCCGCCCAGGGTAAACATTTGTGTGATGAGCACTTGTGTTTGCCTTGTGTCTGGGTGTTTTTTATCTATATATGTATGTATTTAAAATATATTTGTGTATGTATATCAGCTGTCTGACACCCATAGTACAGGGTCTCCCTAGTTTGGGGTCATATGGCCGTGTGTGAAATATCCCCACACATTAAAAAAAAATACAAAAAAAAACATTTTTACATTATTAATGGTATTGTTATAATCATATACTTTGAATTGTATTTATTTATTTATTTGGTACACCAATAATTATATACACTAAAACAAGTAAATTAAACTTAAGACAAATCAGAATATATGAATGAAAAGGCGGGTCAGTGATAGCATGGCGGTTGACAGGATGGAAAAAGGAGAAAGATAACGAGTTGCGCCGACCCCAAATAACATGAGACAAGGGCAGGCAGATGATGACTTTTATGTACCTCACAACATCATCATCATCAGCCGAAAGACGTCCACTGTTGAACATAGGCCTCCCCTATAGAATGCCACAAACAGCGTGAACCTGCCGCTTGCATATAGGTACCAACAATAGTTCAAAAAATTTAATAGAGTTGTTCAAAACGCTTTCAATTTACAACTTACACCAAACCTCACTACAGCCGAATTTAAACAGGCGTTCGTGAGTTAAACGATGTAAAGTTGGACAATTTCACAGCATTGAGACAACTATTGTGTTTCACCAGCCCTTTTGTCTTTAAAAGGTGCAGCACACCACCATTTATATAGTCCAAGGGGTTTTATAAAATAGGGGTATAAAAAGTCAGCTGAGATTGATCATCTCTTAATAGCCATGGTTTACGTAAATCATAACTTTCAGAATTGTTATAAGAACCTTCATTAGTTCGGTTTTCACACATTTCTATATACCAATGATACAAAAATAAGCACCTAGCATGTTGTAAAAACTTGATTGAAAAGAGTTTCTGTGCAGTTTCTTGCTCTTTCTTCTCCATAGAGACCTACCCACGATTTGAAAAGGGCAACTAGCTTTAACTTTTCTGGCTCAATTACCAGCACCTTGACAATTCAAATTGTCTGTAAGTTGTGTAAATTAGTAGTGAAACAGTTGCCCGTAGACTGAAAAGAAAGATACCTCAAGACCTTCTCTGAGAGGCACAAGGATAAACGGAGTAGTCACTGGACGGCTCTCGTGCAAGCCCTTTAATTAAATCTTACACATATTGCTGAATACCTGCAAGACTGATAGATAGCAAAAATGACATTTAAAAAAAAAAAAAAAAAAAAGTAGTGTAAATGAAATAAATGTTTTGACTTTGACTTTGGCTTCTGTGATCTCAGATTATGAAACAAAAGGCAGATAGACCGTGTGGAACACTGACAGTGAAGCCACAAAAGCAATTTCAAAAATGAATACCTACAATTCGCTTCGCACTGTACTGACACGAGTCAGTACAGCACGAAGCGAAGCATTGTTAAAAAAAACAAATTCTAAAACAAATAAAAATTCAAAAGCGAATACAATCACGAGATTGTATTCGTTATTGAATTTGTATTTGCTTTTGTGGCTTCACGCGCAGTGTTCCGCACGGTCTATCTGCCTTTTGTTTGATAATCTGAGTCTGTGACAGTATCTTTTTAAAGCTTGAAGTTCCTCTTTTTAACGGCCGCAGAGATAAGTTCTCCGTCATAGGGGTTTTCTTTGTACGGTAATCTGGCTAAGTTGGTAAATGTTTGTTTGGGGACGCGGTTTATTTACGAGATAAACGTGGTCTAAGTATTCGCATCGTGTCTCTCTCTGAGAGGTTATTTTTGTTTCGGACTTGTGAAAAATGTCTTGATTTTATCGCAGCTTCGGTAAGACAAGGGCATAATTGCACATTTAGTGATTTTATAGAAAAGTAATTTTAAGTATTTACATTAATTATTATTGTATTGTTCTGGACTGGTTATACTGCGGGGGTTATTGAATAATTATATTTAAGTAATTTTTATGAATTTTGACAAAAATTGTCTCACCGATAGTGCTTTATCATTGCAATCAGTTCACTTACGTAATAATATATCGTTGACTCCGCATAAACCTCTAGTGAAAAGTAGAAATTAATAAATTGGGCTTTTTTCTTTTTTCGTGTTTCTGTTTTCAAATATTTTTATTTTTTGTTCGTTACTATTGAATATGCCCGTTTAGAATAAATGTTTTCTATTTTAACAATAATCATAATCAAAATAACTAAAACTCCAAGAGTGACACTTCACAGCAAGAGTTCACAGATTTTTATAATTAACTAACATGGTTTCTTAAAATCGTATCAAAAAGGCTAGTTATTTAAAACAATCTTAACATAAGCACTACTACATAAATTAAAACCACCATCAATTTAGCCAGCCACAAAACAGTCACAAAATTCCATTTTGCTAAGAAAATAAAGCGAGAATCGTATACTACTTGTAATGCTGCCCACGATACAGACTCAGCTGCAACTTGGCCACCTGTCAAGTAACACGCTGCAGATATTTTCTAACCAAATAACTTGCTTTATGTGATATGTAGGTAGATTTTCATATTTTCAATATCTAAGGTTATATTGTATTTTATGGATCTGCGTGAATTTTCTAAGATAGCCTGAACAAACATAAATTTAACGCTGCAAGGGACTTTAATCCATACTAATATTATTATATTATTATAAATGCCAATATTATTATAAATGCGAAAGTAACGTTGTCTGTTCTGCTTTCACGATGATGACGGATTTTGATGAAATTTGGTATGAAGACCGGGGAACCTCGGGGAAAGACAGGCTACTTTTTAATCCGCGCATCCACGATAACCGATACTCACTGAAATCAAAATTAACTGTTATTATTTTTTTTTTTTAACTTATGTTACTTGGTGTGCCTATGTTACTTAGGGAATTAAGCTTTCGATTGGTGATAAGTAACTTTGAATTTGTGGACCAGGCCCACATTATTGCCCTAAGGCCCGGAAAATACAGAAGTATCGGACTTGTATTAAATGAATATGATCCGACAGTCGGATCAAAGAACAAAAAAAAACTGAGGTGTAGTAGCGCGCTAGTGTCCGCAACTCAAGTATCAGCGCGTATTTTGCGTACAGAATCTGATGTGTATTATATTGGCAACCGTAGGGTGACACTCAACAGAAGCAAGGGGAAAGATGAGAAGACGTGCAGGAATCTACCAATCACATTTGTTGAACTACAAGTCAGTCTTCGCTCCGAGCATGTGATTGGTCGATTCTTGCACGCTTCGCCGCTCAACTGTTCTCCGCTACAGTAGAGTTACCCTTGAGCCTCGTAACATCGATGCCTTCGGCAATATATTTTTGACGATACGGATCTGCGTAGATATCGCAGGTTCGTTTCTCGTATAAAAATGTGTATGCTCTACAGGTAGTTGTACCAGGTCTGGTTCTTCGTGTGTCAATTTATGTTTATAAACGCACCCACGATATAAGAGAAATTCCTAGTGTTTCTTTTGGAACGAAGTTCCTTATCGCGCGTTGTGAAAGGGGGCTAGACGGAAAAAATTCTTACGAAAAGTTTGTCACGACATGCTATATAATAAGCTAAATTGAATCGTTGGAACTGTCAAATAGAGTTCATTATTAGTTGAATGGCGGCTTTTCTATGAAAATATTGGAGCGAATTAAAACCTTATTTTTGCTATTTTTATTAGCCCGACCGGACAATAGGAGCTATGTGCAACCGAATTTCACGGTTAATGTGTAAAAATAAGGTTTTAATTGGCTTTTCTATGAAAATATTGGAGCGAATTAAAACCTTATTTTTACACATTAACCGTGAAATTCGGTTGCACATAGCTCCTATTGTCCGGTCGGGCACCAGCCTATACGTTTCTCAGAATAATTTTATCATACCTAGTTTGGTAAAATTTCAATTTTTAACCGTTTACGTTTACAAAATAAAGTCCGAATTCGCTTTTCGTAGATGTTTTGGTTTAAATTAAGCCAGTGGGAGCTTAGGTGGGTACCTAGGTAGGTAGTGGTACTTACTTTTATCATTGGCGAATTATTTGTAGTTGTAAGTAGGTAAGTGAGTAGGTACTCTTTTGCTAGAAAAAGAAAGGCAGGCAGGCGTAGGTACCTAAGGTACCATAGGTGCTATAGGTAACCTATTTAAATAAATTAGAGCTATTCACAAACACAGTTTTAATCAACTTTGGCTTAATTAAAAAACTTACCTATTAGGTATAAAATTTACACTTCCCTGTATCGAAGCAACTGCTCAATATGGAGTCCATTTCGCTCGATACATAAACGGGCACGTTTAATTAAATTGTCTTTTAATTACATTATATTTGTTAATAATAAAAAAAATATTATTATAACTTAAAAAAAAAAAAAATTTATTACAATTCCTTCACTAATTAATCGAAAGGAACTTCGTTCCATCCGGGTGTCCCTTGACACCTCTCAAGTTTTTTTTTTATATGTTTGTGATTACAAACTAAATAAAAAAAATGTTATCATCACATCAGCTCTTTATCGAACTATAATAGCTAAACATGGGCTTAATAATACATGATAAGGGACACCAAACGAAGTAGCCGGAATCTGCTACGACATTAACTATAGTCTTTAGAATCTAGAATCTTTCCAAGGTAATACGCATTATAAGTTCTGTGTAAACATTGAACAAGAGCGGTGATACTATACTACCCTGGCGGACACCTGCACTAGGATGGAAGCTGCTCGAAAAGATTTCGTCGGTCCGAACTGAATCTATGCCGGTTTCGTATAGCTTCCTCAGATGCACCAGGAGTTTCGGCGTGCCCATTTCCAGTAAAGTATTTACAATATTGGCCATTTCACCGAGTCGAACGCCTTGGAGAAGTCGACATTTACTTCGATATTACGATAATTACTTACCGAAACCACGACCGGGTTGGTTAGAGATCTCTAGGGGAGGTCTAAGTTCAGCAGTGGACGGCAGTAGACTGATATGATGATGATGATTTAGACCATAATACATATAGTACAAATTGCTAGGACCATTTGTTTCTTCTAGGCCATACCTGGGAATCGACTCACAAAGGATCACGGCAGCATTTGCATACAAAATTAAGATCTTTAGAGAAGTTGAAATTCCATTTTTTATACTTTTGTGTACCTAAAGAGTATCTCCAGGCATTTACAATATTTTTAAAACCCCGCAATAAAAATGGATGTAAAACGTGAAAGAAAAAAACATTATTTTTTGAACGAAACGGCGACTGACAGTAACAGTGACACTGATAGCCGCCGTTTCGCAGTTCCTATACTGAAATTACATCATTTTAAGGGAAATAATGTAAAAAAATGATTATTTTTTCCACACACTTGTCACATCACTTGTCTTCACTTTTAATAGATCCACTTGCCACTTATTTTTTTATTAAACATAAAATGGGCAATGAGGTGAAACGAAAAATTGTTATTTTCATTTCGACATATTTTAATTATGCGGGGATTTAAAAATAGGGTAAGTATATCAATATTCAATCTACTTCTGGTAACGTATTTATTCTCCACATGGGAAAATATTTTAAACCCTTTAAATGTTTTTTTATTTTTCATACAAATTAATGGATGGATCTCGCCATGATTCTTTGGCAGGTTCATAGATAGGAGACATCAGCAACAGGTTTCGCAACAGGGTTAAATTAAGGAGACTTTCTTCTCTCTTGACTTTCACACGGACGAAGCCACAGGCAAAAGCTAGTACAAGATGAGGTCTAAAGTTTTAGGAAGCCATAATTTTATACTATCGTTTCAAAGTTATAACATACAACATTCTGTACTTTAAACCCAACCTTATTTATATACTGGAGATTAAAATACGTTGCAACTATTCAAAAACTTTCCGCAACTCCACATGCCAAAGTAAAAAGTACGCGAAAACTTCGGTAGTTCAAACGTAAAACTATTAACCGCGAATGTGGAACTATCAGAATAAATCAAAACAACTTGTTTAGCCATTCTCCATAAAATGTTTAACGACTCTATTCATAACTGTCGGGTTCCGCATGTCTATTTAGGAACTTTTGAACGGAGAAAATTTTGCTGAGTTCATTTTAGAAGCGTTTGAATTGATGAGAATGTTCTGTTTTTTGGATTGGTGGAGGATATAACCCATTAGCCGGTACACGCTGTCTCAGGGAAAAATAGGTGCAGATATGTTTTCAATATTAATGCTGCGTTTAGGCAAGCGTAGTGTGGGACGCCCTGAAGCACTATGGACTGACGATTTGGATTGATGCGGGCTGCCAAAGACCAGTTTGGTTGGTTAGCGATCTCTGGGAGAGCCTACGATCAGCTGTGGGCAATAGGCTGATATGATGATGATGATGAAGTATTTAATAATTTATTAAAAGAAACATGTATATACAATATCACAAATACAGTGGTTAAGCACGGCTTCAGAGCTGGTGAAATAAATATACTAAAAAACGTATTTATAATAATTATCTGTTTCATAGTAAAATAGCGAAAAATCAAGGTTTAGCACCTCCGCTCACGTCAGACAATCGGTAACCAATTTTTAGTAGGGGAAATGAACATGAATTTCAATATACGAACGCAGATATCCCACAAATTAGTCCTATGAGACTATGTATTATAAAGTCTGACGTAGGCCCTTCAACGCCAGTAGGTAATTCAAAAAAGGCGTGGTCGCATGAAAACTATTTGACAGACGTCGTCGCCATTTTGAAATGTTCACCATACCAATATTACAAGACATCTATGATAGTCAATGAATCTCACCCCTTTCCGTTCATATAAAACATCCAGCTATTCCAAGTAAATGTCACAGAGAACACAGACATAATAATCTCTCTACTGAAAACTACAAAAGCCATTAAATGATTTAATAAACAGAGTTGTCTAGTCCTCTCGTCTAACTCCCCAACTTTCCCTAATGCGTTTAAATAACAATTATTTTAGCTTTATCGCAACGGACGAGCTTTTAACATTTCGCTTAGATGTTAAGTTAGTTTGGTGGTGGCAATCTGTTGTCGCGTAAAATGAGAGAGGGAAGAGGGTTTCAATAGTTTTAATAATATTTAATTAATACGAAAGACCAAAGTCATTGAAACTTGTAAAAAATGTAGATAAACAGGGTCCAAAGTGACATTACATCGCTGGTTAAATTATAATATACTTAATCATAATACGCGTATGACTAAAAGAGTAATGAATACATGTGTGAATGGATTATACTAATATGTGGGGACATTTTCACACATGGCTATCTGACCCCAAACTAGGGAGATCCTGTACTATGGGTGTCAGACAGCTGAAATACATACATAAATACATTTTTAAATACATACATATATAGATAAACAACACCCAGACACAAGGCAAACACAAGTGCTCATCACACAAATATTTACCCTGGGCGGGAATCGAAAGTCAAAGTCAAAGTCAAAGATTTATTTGCAGAAAAATATGGTTATAAAAGTTCTTATAGATACAATAGTAGCTTAACATATTTTATCATAACATAATGACATGCAAATTTCGGGTATACAATTAAGTCATTTAGATTTAAACTGAAAAAAACCCCCAACAACACGCAGCGCAGCAGTCGAAAAAAAACCTGACAAGTGCGGGTCGGACTCGCTCACTGAGGGTTCCGTAAACGGCTGAATTGATTCACATTTTCCGGAGAAATAGCGTAACAAAAATACAAAAAAAAAAGAAACAACATACAGACGAATTGAGAACCTTCTTCTTTTTGAAGTCGGTTGAAAACACGTTGCGTCGAACCCAAGTACCTAATATGGTACAAGGGCAGGAAGATGATGAGTTAAAAAAATATATATATAATAAACGGATATACAGAGTTTTTAGCTAGATTATGAAAATAAAATAGATATGTCTTCCTTTTCCAAAAAATCTTCGTCAGACAGTTCCGTTAAAAAAAACAACAACTCGATTTTCTTTCCCTAAGCATCGGGAAATTAAACCGACTGACAAATTAATTCCACTCAGGTACACCCGCAGGTATAAAACAGTTTATTAGATTATAATAAAACAGTACCAACTATGGTAATTGGGTTAGGTTTATGTGTTGGCAGCCGTACATGTTGATTTGGGTATTTACTATTTGTGGTAAAGGTTACGTGGTTTAGATGAATTTGTAGTCTCGGGTTTACGACTGGGCTGTATACTTATGTACTAAATTGGATGGAAAATTACCTACCCTATCTTATGTAGCAATTAAGCTATTTATTCTTTTTTTAGGTACTGGGTATCGTGTTACCTAGTGACTGAGTTGTGGAGATCCGATAGGCTCTATGTAAAACACTGGTATTTAGCTGTATTCGGTAAGACTAGGCCCAACATGGTTGTAAAAAGGCTAGGCAGATGATAATAATAATAATAAGTTTTTTATTTGTCATCTTAAAGTACATACATGAGTAATGTAAACACAGACATAGCACTAATAAAAACAAATGTCAAGCAGATAGATTAATGTTCCCCATGCTAAGAAAATTCTGTGGGGCATCATATCGTTCAATTGGTATGAATGAATGAATGAATGAATGTTTTATTCACTTAAAAAAGTTCTTAAAACTACGTACATTGCCCCACAAAACTGCTTACGCAGGCATTATCAGGTACATCTGTAACCTATGTAATATACTTAAAACCTTCACTTACATAGAATCTAGTAAATATTTTTTAAGTTTACGTGCGAATTTTACTTTATTAACTTCTTGTCTGATGTCAGCAGGCAAAGTGTTCAATAAATAGGGAACGCGTTTTTTTAAAGTTCTGTCGCCATAGTAATTACTAACCCTGGGTACACCATATTTACCTGCTGTCATCGACCTGGTAGTATACTTGTTAGAAACTAGTGCGTCACTATCCCGACTGCCATGGCTATTAACTAATAATATGTATTTATGTTTAAGGGTAACTGGTAGAATTTTACATATTTTGAATAACCTACTATATTGTGTTTTACAATGATGTTTTTAAAAGTAGATAAATTCATGCAAAATTCGGGTACTGTTACTAACGATACCTAGTTAAATAATTCTAAAAACTGAAACCAACAAACTTGGACAGAGGTTAAGCATTGCCATCCAACGTGGCAATGCCGCCAGTCTCTTGGGCACATTCCCAGTTGACGACGATGTTGGGGATTTTTTTGATGCCTTATTGTCTTAGCTTTTCTTTTTGTTTTTAATAGTTATAGGTTTTCCTTTTTTATTTTTAAATGTAAATATTGTATATTGAGATATTAACAAACTTAGTGTAATGTAAATTGATAATGATGATGATTCTTTACTACGTCATTGTAAGATATTTGTGTGTACAGGCTTTTGCCTTCGTCGTCCACTTTTAAAATTCAAACATTTTTGTCGGGTCTGAATATAAACAATTTTATAGTTACATCAAAAAAGTTTACCACCAACACGTAAACCAAATCATCATACATTATAAAATATATTATTTAAATAGTATTCATAAAACTTGACATTGTTTTCAATATTTACATATTTTTCTGAAACCGCATACTAATTTATGCATAAAATATAATTGGATTGTAAACTTAATTTGATGAAAAGGAATTTGCTAATTAGATGCCTTTAATTTTAATATTTCTACAGCGGCAACACTACTACTTGTGACCTGTTTAATATTAAGATCTTAATGTACCATATACCTACTCAAAATAAATGAATCTATTCTATTCAAAGAAAAAAAATATTTACAACATTATTTTCCTTGTCCACAGGAGAACCAGCAATCCGCTCCAGATATGCTCGTCTTCTAGTCCTGGTGCCTCCAGAACCTCCAAAGATACTAAAAGGTCCAGTCCTTCAGGCTGTTGAAGATAGAGAAGTGAACTTGGAATGTATTTCTGTTGGAGGGAAACCTGCTGCTGAGGTACGTATTTATAAAGACCAGTTAATCACAAATGAAGAAGAGGCCAGAAGTTGTGGAACTTTTCTCCAGTTTTTGACGTGATAACGTCTTATAAATCGATATACACCGGTTGCACGCACGAAAAAGAGTCACGTTCCGCCTGAGCCTGAGCGTGCAAGCGAGAGCGCGGAAAAAGCGATAGAGAGGAACGATCCGCCCAAGCAATAAGCTCCGCCCACCTCAAGGGAAGCCATTATTTGCTTATGTTATTTATGTTAGCAATTACGTTTCTTTATGACGTTATCACTTAAAACTATCGTCCGTAAACCGTCTTTAGAGACAACCAATTTTTTTTTATCTTTGTATTTCAATCAAACCTTCGATCTGATGTCACCACCGCTAATACCAGCTGGTCCAATACTAGAAGCCTTGCAAATGCTTTGCTATCCCAGAAACTAAATTCAAATGTCTCATGTGCTGAAATTACACTGGCCCCATACTCTTCAAACCGGAACACAGCAACACTTCTTTGCGGTATCATCCATCCATCAACTCAACATCTATTGTTATAAAAATCACAAAGGTTATTGACAATATTTCTCAGATCATTAAATAGACTGAGAAAACGGATTAACTCGCTATGAATGTAGCCGGGTTCGTCCGACTAGTTTCGATGGTATACGGCCACCTTTTTCAAGGACGTCCACAGGATGACACATCGCCCGTCGCGTTCTAATACTCACGTTTCATTTAATTTTTCAGATCACCTGGGTAGATAATGATGGCGGTGTACTAACACATGGAGTCAATTACACAGTGGTCCCAATGTCTGATGGTCGTAGATTTGCTGCTAGGTAAGTTGTAGAAATAAATTTAGGAAGAAATATTTGGATTTTGAAATTACGCCGACAAAACGTGATTATTCTTGTCACTGTCACGCAACTGTCAAAGTACGAATGTAAGATAAAAACGGGAACATAGCTAAGCCAACGTACGTGCTAAGTAATGTTTATTTTTCTCCTTAGTTTTTGTGAAATAGTCTTTTAAATATTTTCTAACTAATAAACGACGTATTATATAATTATAATATTATCACGGCACGCATTGTGAGGAGGTTCTTTAGTCGGGATCTCTAACTACTGTCAGCTAGGGTCATCTCAATATTTTTTTTTTAAATATGATTAATTAAAGAACGCGTGAAATAAATTCCTTATTCCCATAAAAGTAAATTACAAAAACATCATAAACCCTGACTTCCAAGCTAGGTATGGAAATACCTGTGTTTTAGAAGTCAACTTTATTCCGACTACGATAGAGTTCTAAAATCTAACGTCGTATTTCATTCTGACAGGTCTGTACTTCGATTGCGTCCGAGAAGACACCATCACAACCAGACCCTTACATGTCAAGCACAGAATACTGCTGATCGAGCCTATAGAGCTGTTACAGTCAAGTTACAGGTTAGTAATGCTATTGTAATACCATGCCATCTTACCTAGCAGTGAATCTGCTAGGTAAGATGAAGAAGTGCTGACCCAAGCCCTAACGGGACATGGAGGGTTCTCCGAATACTTGACTTCGAATATTCCCGATCGGCACCCCGTGAACACTGTTGACGATCGGGAAAAAAAGTTCCGTTCGTTCACACTGTTGACAGTCGAAACTTTTTTTTCCCCAGTCGTACACATGCTTAGTTCAAGAGTTAACGTTTATAAAGGTGGAGTTATAAAGATGAAACGGATTTTAAAATGATTTAATTAAGTACGACTTTCAAAGCAAAACATTAACATCAAAATTCCGAAATAGGTACTTGTTTTTTACTTTAAAATCAGCATATCAGGAATTTTGCAACACAAAAAATCAAATACCTAATATTATGTTGTAGAACAATTACAATAATATTATTTTAACGATTGTCAACAGTGTTAACACCTGGGGTGTTACTGAACGGGAATAATTGGAATAATAGAAAATAGATCCCGTTCGTCAACACTGTGAACGAACGGAACTTTTTTTGTCCCGATCGTCAACACTGTTGACGACGGGGTGTTTCCGATCGGTAATATTTGCTTGAGTCGCTTCAAATGCAGTAGGAGACAGACCTCCATCTCCTTATAGAGTACCTAGTGCATGTCTTCCATAGGCACGACCTTGTTATGAGTCCCTAAGTGTGCATTGCACAACGTGCCTATTGGCCTAGTTTTGTTGTCTCCTGCTTGAGATTGATGGTTGATCTCCTGATGAGATGGATATGTTTATTTTCTTACTTCACCGCTGTTCTTTACTGATTCATTTCGTTGCGGGATCTAAGACAGCTGAATTGTTTCTCAGGGACTCGTCGGGGTTCATTGCCTCGGAGCTTTTCTGGTAGTCGTCAATATTGGTTCTGGATTACAAGGTTTTGCAGTGGTTTGAGAATATATTGTCCTATTTATTTAAAAACGCAGACTGATTCAAGTTCGTTCTTTATATTTGTAGATTTCAAACGCACTACTTAAATGTTACATTAATTTCAAACTTAAATTACATTAATTCAATTTCATCTTAAGTAGTCCAACTTAGACACACTGTTTTAATATTCCTTCTCAAGAATTTCAAATATATAATGTTAGTATTATATAAAAATAATTTAGTAGATTAAGACCATAGACTAATAAGCAGAGAGTAAAACCATACATTTGTGATGTGATAAAATGTCGGTCATTCCATTAAACTCGTTGAACTAACCACGTCGTTTTATTAGGTTATGGGCCCAGACGCCCGATTAGGCTTCTTTTTAGGAAAATTAGCTCGCGGAAGTATAAATACAGTGGTTTTTATTCGCAGTAAGTTAATAAAAAGGGCTAGAGTTAGGTACTTAGTAGACTAGATATTCTTTGATTTGTGCAGCAAGATAACAATGGCGGCAAACTACATTGTAAACGTGCCGAAGCTCAAAGGAAGAGAAAATTACAGCGAATGGGTTTTTGCTGCGGAAAACTTCTTAATCCTAGAAGGGATGATGAAATGCATCAAACCAACGGAAGATGTAAGCAAGTTTGCCGAGGATGATGCAAGAACCAAAGCAAAGTTGATTCTCACGATTGACTCGTCATTGTACGTGCACATAAGAAATGTTACTACTACTAAGGAATTATGGAACAAACTTAAGGCACTGTTCGACGATTCGGGTTTCTCAAGAAAAATAAATTTACTTCGACATCTAATATCAATAAGACTCGAAAATTGCAGTTCCATGCTTGTATATGTTACACAGATAATAGAGACAGGACAAAAATTATGTGGAACTGGTTTTGATATTAATGATCAGTGGATTGGTTCATTATTATTGGCAGGGCTACCAGAAAAATATGCCCCCATGATAATGGCCATCGAGCATTCGGGCATTCAGATAACAACCGACGCCATTAAAAGTAAGTTGCTTGATATGGAAGCAGGAAACGGAACGAATGACGAACGGAATAGTGCATTGGCCAGTGACTATAAAGGTTGGCAACACTCCTCAGCGGCAAGAAAGTCTATGGTTGCAAAAAATAACAATCATGGCGGCCAAAGTGGATCATCTTTGTCAACAAAGCCAAAGAAAGAAGTGAAATGTTATCGATGCAAGCAAATAGGGCACTATAAATCTCAATGTACGGTTGATGTGTCGAACAACAAAGGAAATGAGCGTAAACAGACGAATGCGTTCAGCGCTGTCTTTCTAAGTGGTAATTTTAATAATCACGACTGGTACGTAGACTCCGGAGCGAGCGTTCATCTGACCCCAAATAAACAATGGATTATGAATGCCTCCTTTGAAAAGAAGGATCAGTCTATAGTGGTCGCCGACAAGACAAAAGTGCCAGTTTTGTGTTCGGGCGATGTAAAGATTTGTACCTTAGTTGGTGATTGTAGTTATGATGTAGACATAAAAGATGTATTTTGTGTACCTAAATTGACAACTAACCTATTGTCAGTGAGTCAATTAATTCGTAGAGGGAATAAAGTTGTGTTTACCACAAATGCCTGCGAAATATATAACCAGAATGGTACACTGGTTGCTTACGCATCATTAGCTAATGGAGTATACAAGTTACAAATTCAAGAGAATATGTCTGCAGCAGCAATTGTAACAGGCGAGCTTTGGCATCGTAGGCTGGGTCATGTGAACAGTGATTCCTTAAACAAAATGAAAGGTACAGTAGATGGACTTACCTTAAAAAAGAAAGTTGACATTACAAAATCTAAATGCATTGTATGTTGTAAGGGTAAACAATCTCGATCACCATTGACTCATGTAGGTACCAGAAACACAGAAGTGTTGAATACTGTTCACACAGACATCTGTGGCCCGATGGAGTGTAACTCTATTGGAGGTTCCAGATATTTTATTTTATTTGTAGACGATTATAGCAGAATGACAGCTATTTATTTTTTGAAAAACAAATGTGAAGCTTTGAAGTGTTTTAAACAATATAAAGCAATGGCTGAAAATCAAACAAATAAAAATATTAAAAAAGTCAGGAGTGATAATGGAAGAGAGTTTTGCAATGCTGAGTTTAGTGATTATTTAAAGGAAATGGGCATTATTCATCAAACCACATGCCCATATACTCCGGAACAGAACGGATTGTGTGAAAGGATGAACAGAACATTAGTGGAGAAAGCAAGGTGCATGCTTTTTGACGCACAACTAAGTAAGATGTTCTGGGCAGAAGCCACTAACACTGCTGTATATTTACACAATCGCACTGGTTTATCGGTATTACAAGGAAAAACTCCCTATGAATTATGGCATGGTACCAAGCCAGATATAAGTCACTTAAGAGTGTTTGGTAGTGCAGTAATGGTACACATAGCCAAAGAAAAAAGACGCAAATGGGATAAGAAGGCTCAAGAGTGTATTTTAGTTGGTTATGCTGATGGAAGTAAGGGCTATAGAGTGTATGACCCAGAAAAGAAAGTGATAACCACTAGTCGCGATGTGATAGTTGTTGAAAAAGAAAACACTTCCATACTGATAACAGAGGATAAAAATGAAATTGAAACTACACCAGGTACACTTTCAGTGGGGGACACAGAAGAAAAAGTGTCTGAATCCTTATCATCCCATGAAGAATCCATACACAATTCTGACTCTGACTCATCTTATGTACCCAGTGAGTATGAGGATGTGGAAGAAAGTGTAGAAACCGTGTCAGATACAAGACCAATAAGAGAAAGAAAACGTCCTGACAGGTTTGGTTTTAGTAGCATACAAAATACACATGCTGAGTTTCAGCAAACTGGAGATATGACATTGAAAGAAGCACTTACTGGACCTGAAAAAGAGTTCTGGCTAAAGGCTGTACGGGATGAACTTCAGTGCTTCGAGGACAACCAGGCTTGGGAGCTGGTTGATGCACCATCAAGTGGTTGTGTTGTTCAGTGTAAATGGGTCTTGAAGAAAAAGTGTGATGTGAATGGTAAAGTTTTGTATCGTGCCCGTTTAGTTGCGAAGGGTTTTACTCAGAGACAAGGTGTTGATTATACTGAAACATTTTCACCAGTGGTCAGGTACTCAACTTTAAGATTATTGTTTGCTTTGACTGTGAAATTAGGTTTTAAGACAACACATTTAGATGTTAAAACAGCCTTTTTAAATGGACATCTTGAAGAAGATATTTTTATGCAAAAACCAGATTGTTTTGGTGACTTAAATGATGGTAAAGTCTTAAAGTTAAACAAGGCCATTTATGGGTTTATAGCAATCTTCAAGAATGTGGTATAAAAAGGTTGATGACTGTTTATGTAGTAATGGTTATGTTAAGTCTAAATATGAACCATGTCTGTTTATTAAAGACAACAAGGGATGTAAAACTATAGTCGCATTGTATGTTGATGATTTTTTCATTTTTTCAAATGACTGTAAAGAAGTAAATAACTTAAAAATGGTTTTGGGAAGTAATTTTAAAATAAAAGATTTAGGTGCTATTAGGCAATGTTTGGGTATGCGAGTTAAGTGTAATGAAAGTTATGTTACATTAGACCAGGAAAGCTATATAGACCAATTGCTGAGTAAATTTAATATGTTAGATTGTCATACATCTGATACACCTATGGAATGTAAATTAAATCTCAATGAATGTAACCAAAGTGATGACAGATTACCATATCAGAGACTGATAGGCAGTTTGATGTATTTGTCTGTATTAAGTCGACCTGATATATCATATTCAGTTAGTTATATGAGCCAATTTAATAAATGTTATACAAAAGAACATTGGTGTCATGCTAAAAGAATTTTAAAATATTTAAAGAAGACAAAACATTATGTTTTAAAATATGATTCAAAACAAAATTCAGAAATAATTGGTTATGTTGATGCTGACTGGGGCAGTGATATTATTAGTAGAAGGTCATATACAGGTTATGTTTTTAACTTATCAGGGGCTGCAATTTCTTGGGAAAGCAGAAAGCAAAGGGTTGTTGCACTTTCCAGCACTGAAGCTGAATACATAGGAATCTCAGAATGTTGCAAAGAAGCTGTTTATTTACGAAACTTGCAATATGAAATTACAGGCAGTATGTACACTATTGTACTTTACAATGATAACCAAAGTGCACAAAAGTTGTTACTTAACCCTGTTTTTCATAATAAATCAAAACATATTGATATAAGGTTTCATTTTTGTAAAGAAATTATTAACCAAAAGATTGTTAATGTTCAATACCTATGCACAGCTGATATGCCCGCTGATTTATTAACTAAAAGTCTAAGTTCAATTAAGCATCAAGCATTTGTAAAGGCTGTTGGGTTAATTAATGAGTAGTTAATTATTTTTATATAGTGGGGGTGTTAGTATTATATAAAAATAATTTAGTAGATTAAGACCATAGACTAATAAGCAGAGAGTAAAACCATACATTTGTGATGTGATAAAATGTCGGTCATTCCATTAAACTCGTTGAACTAACCACGTCGTTTTATTATATAATCTATGTATATTTAATTTGTAATCTAATTAGCTAATTGATGCAAGACATATTACGTTGCTAATCAAAGTCCCGTTACAAGGTGGCAGTTCTTGTATTAACAATTACGTACAATTTATAATGTAAATAGAGTGTTACATTTCATAGGGAATTAGTTACATTTGGTTTATTTTGTCTAGTTGATCTGTGACACTTGACTTGGCCAAATGTTTGTGGTGTCACTACTGTCTGACTGTTAGGAATAATGAACTTTGAGTACTGAACACACATTTAGGTGTTGTATTGAAACAAAAATATTTCTACGTTAATATAAAACGGGCATTTGCTAACTCGATATTACTAGCTTTTACACGCAAATTTATTTGCATGATTTTTTTATGGATTTCAAATTATTATATTATATTTAGCCCGTACTGGCCCACTGCTGGACTGGCTGCTTCCAAAATTTTAGATCAGTAAAATTATGGCCAATAGCACTCAGGGATTTCTGTAGTTTTCTATTAGCAAAAGAATAGAGCGTCCAAAGAAATACTAATTATACAGTTATGTTATGAAATAAGTTACAAATATTAGTTCCAATATTAATTTTAGATCCATATCCATTATGGTGGCCGTAGTGATACAACTCCAATTGTTCTATATAACATACACTAAAGAAAAATGTAACAAAAACAAAATACGGTTTTGACACTAACATACGAGTATTATATTGTTAAGTAATAAAAGATACACGCACTACAGTACAGTAGTAATAATAATAATAATCGTTTATTTTCAGGCATTAATTACCCATAGATTTACAAAAACTAACTTACATACCTACTAATAAAATATAAAAATTAAAAAGAAGAGAAAACCATAGTACTTAAGATAGGTACAGAACATACATATAAACAAACCAAGCAGTAGCGTGCATAAAAACTAGCTTTTCAATTATTATCATGAACTAGTCCACATTATATTCTGCAATAAAAAAGAATAACACGAACATTTTTATTCTTCTAAAGCTGAACTCACATTCCGCCTTCAATTCTCGCGCAGCGAACTAGATTTTCTAGACCTTATTTGACTTAATAAAAAATATGAAGCACGTAGGGTATATTAGTTTCTTGTCATCCTGCTCATGTATGATGCATGCATTAACGAAGTGAAATGAGTTATTATTACGCGAATGTCGCCATGAGCAGCCCTAGATTCAAGTTTTAATAAAAATGTCTTGTTGCACTGAAAATATGAAGTTCTAAATTGTTAGGCTAGGTCTTGAATGTGTAGTATTAAGTTGTCGATGTGTCGTCGACATAATTCTATGATTCGTCACTACACAAATGTCGTCAATCAAGTCGCAATCAAGTCGCAAATCAAGTTTGTTGTATAGGAGCCCCCTTTCAATATTTATTTTATTCTGTGTTTAGTAGTTGTTGTTATAGCAGCAATAGAAATACATCATCTGTAAAAATTTCAACTGTCTAGCTATCACGGATCATGAGATACAGCCTGGTGTCAAACAGATGGACGGACGGCGAAGTCTTAGTAATAGGGTCCCGTTTTTACCCTTTGGATACGGAACCCTAAAAACGAATCGATCAAGCATAATAATAACTTTTATTCAAAGGTAATGACAGTTCTATGACAGAGAAATGACAACGTTGTCTAAAAAAATTTTTTATAATAATGTCGGCAATAACGAAATATTATTCCTGTTACTACCTGTCGATATATTTTATTACGATCTACATTTATTATTAAAAGATTTTCTTTGATCTTTAGACAGTTCATAAGGTCAGAATAAACGTCGACAACTACGTAAAAGTCATTAAATATTTAAATTGAAATCAGCAGTTCTTTTATTACCAGAAACCTTTCGTGACTTCATTTTTGTAAATGTTTTACGAGATTCGATATTCTATTTTTAGTGAACGATCGAACGTAGGAAGATTTCATAAATATACTTGTTTTACTATATAGTTTTTCTGCTACTATTTCGTAACAAAAATTCTCTTCACTTCGTAGGTAAAGTACGATTCAAACTTAATGGCGGCTCTGGGGGCCAAGTCTGCTATTTGTATAATTTCGTCATTCCAACACGATCCCATTGTCATTTTGCAAAAAGTTCGTAATCTGCTAAATTCATAATGGTCGATTATCATTGGTCGCACAATGACGTTGTAATGGTAGATCAAAGTAACTGTCAAAATTTTAGCTGATTACCGCCTAAGTCAGTCATTTAGTTGTCATTTTGTTCGAGATTACCATTTCATTCAATGGCGTGTTAGTGGTTGACCATTGGAAAGTCATAGTGACGCCAATATATTAGTAGACTAGCTTTTGCCCGCGACTTCGTTCGCGTATATGTGTATGTATGTATGAAGTCGAAGTCGAATAAAAAGTAGCCTATGTCCTTTGTTGGGGTTCACACTTACCTTGTACCAAATTTCACACAAATCGGTTCAGTAGTTTAGGCGTGAAGAAAAGACAGACAGACAGAGTTACTTTCGCATTTATAAAATTAGTTAGGAAATTAGGAATTAGGATTAGGATTACCAAACTTGTCAAAATCAATGATAGACTATTCTGACACTATTGTAATAGCAGACTTGAGGCCCTGAACACGAGGCGAGTGGCTGCGCAGTAACAATTTCACGTGACGGCTGGGGTGAGGGACGGGGCACTGCGCAGCCGACAGCGCACTTCACAGCCGCCATTAAGTTTGAATCGAACCGTACCATGATACCGACGACCTAGCTATTTAACTAGGTCTAAGGTTTGATTACATATAACATCACGTCATTTAACGCCTGCTTTCCTGGAAAGATTAGACAGATGTGTAAGTACTAAATAGTAGGTATAGTATCTCTTCACTATCTTTGGTTGAATGGTAGAAAATGCCCAAGTCATTACCTAATGCCTAGTTTCTGAGGTGATTTAACTGGATTATATCTATTCGATAGTGCTATTGGTTCGATATTGCGTTTCCGAGCTCTCAGTTAAGAGCGCGTATTCGATTCGTGACGAAACCTTCATGTTTTTGCGTTTTGCCCAGAGCAATATCGTAATTATGTGAGCAGTTTTAGAAAGATTAAGTCTTGATTTTAAGCTACAGAGTAAAAGTATAATTATTAATTATGGTTTTTTTAAAGCGAAGACAATTCTTTCATATCGTTTTACGAAAATAGACGTCATAGTTAACTTTCAGGGCGAATACAACCATTACAATATGCCAAAATATATGCCAAAATATTTTGTTTTATGCGTTTTTCCAACAGTAAATACAGTCATAAAGACAGCTACAGAGCCAAAATTACGAAAATATTACTATTATGTATTAAAAAACAATGTTGAAAAAGTAGAAAATCGGTTCAATTTGACAATTTTTTTTCACCAGTATTTGAATAAAAACTTAACTGATAATCTTGTCTGAAGCAAAAAATATGCACAAAATCATCATAAACAAAAACCATGAAAAAGCCAGTTATTGACATGCATGTCGATGATTTGGTATTTCTCATTTTGTGCATACCAAATATTAACATCGTCCATTAATGAATGGAAATGAACAAAATTGCAAATATAATAGTAAAAATATGTTCTGCACTTCATGATAATTTAGTCCAACATCAAAATCAACACAATGCCGATTTGAACTTGTGAATTCAAACTTAATTAATACACACTATATATATATATATATAATACACACTCAATCCTTCGCAAAAATTCAAACTTTAGCAGTTATTTTTATTTTCATCAGCACGCTCTGATCACAACGGCTGTTTTGTCGCCAAATTATTTATTTTGCCAGTTCTGTGTTGCCAGTATGATTAAAAATAACTAGCAACTGGTATTTTACCACTAAGCAACACCTACATCGGGGTTTTTTCTTATTTTTAGGAAAAATCAACTAAGGTGTCAATAAATTAGGGGGGTGTCGACAATTGGTGCTTTCACGGTATTTATTTTATGAAAGTAAATGTTATGCTTAATATACAGAATATTTTTCAGTCCGTTATACGAGCTCATTTATTTTAGACAATGATTTTAAAAAGCACTGTAAAACATCGCGCGCTGTCGTTTGCCGATCAATTTCAATGATTCGTGCTTATTTCGTGCATATTTTTTTTCTGATGCACACAAACAAACCATTGTATTGTACTAGTGTGTATCAATGCTGCTACGCCGTTCTAGCAATCGTTTAGATTTTGAGTTGCGCTAAATCAAATGCGCCTTTAAAGAAAAATACACTCAAATAGATAACTATGTCGAATGAATAGCTATCGAAAGTTTATCCGAAGACCTCAGAAACCGGGCATAAGTCCACTTTTGTACCTTTTTGTTGCAAAAAGTTTAAATTAATAAAAAAGTAAATAGGTACACATTTCGCCAGTTGTGTTTAAGTCTTATGTTATAAGAAGCTGGCTGACTGCTTTAGGTTCGATTCAACTTTGTCTTCTCGACTTTTTCTATTCGATTAGGTTCGGTTCCCGCACGAACTAAATATTTGTTTGACCTACAGATTACAGATAGTTGTTCTGGGTATGTCTGCATAAGTATCTGAGTTTATATTTTTTATCGTCCGTATTGTGTCGGACGTAAAGAATAAAACCATCCCATATCTTCCCGTGGGTGTCGTAAGAGGCGACTAAGGGACTCACCAGAGAATGGGCAGCACCGTTCTCTGTGCCTTTGTTACAACCATACTGCGATCGCCAACCCGCCTGCCAAGCGTGGCGATTATGGCAAAACCCCCCCTTTGAGCTTTGTCTAGCAGTGGACTTCTTTCGGCTGAAATGATGATGATGTTTTATCGTACCCACGATTCATACGGGAGAAATTCCCAGTGTGGAGTAACGTTTATTTTGGGAATAAATATAATGACCAGCAAAAAATACTTACTAAATATCAATATGTTTATGTTTTTAATTTACCCACAAAAATTGTTTTTTGTTTCGCATGAATCTTTTACGGCTACCTTCAATGTCCTGTTATGTATGAAATAATGTTGTCTTCTTTTAATACTGTTCATGTCATTGTAGCTCTACTTAGGATTTTTTTTTATTATATAAGTAGTTTAAACAGTTTCTCAATAAGCGAAATATGTATTAAATTTCTTTTGAGAAATAAAGATTCTTTAAACTACAAATGTAGTAAATGATCACTAAAACTAAATACTAAAATATGTAGTAAATGATCAAAGTCAAAGTCAAAGCATTTATTTCAATTAAACCATTTACAGGCACTTTTGAATTGTCAAGGAGTCGGTCAGTTAGTCAGAAAGTTGAAACTAGTTGCTCGTTCCAAAACGTAGGTAGGTCTCTATGGAGAAGAACAAGCAAGAAACTCCACGGACCAAATCTTAGTGTGTAAAATCACCAAAATCTGTTTGACCCTTAAGTCCCCCCCGAGGCGGATCCGACATGGTTAGGGTAGGTTAGAACTGTGACCCCCTACGCACGTGGAGATAGAGCGGAGCGAGAGTGCCGCGGCAGTGGCCGCCGAGTGCCAGAACCAAATCGCTTTTATTTCTACAATATTTTAGGAAACACAATTCTGGTGATCATTTACTATGTTTGGTTTTATTTTATTTACTATTTTTGGTGATTATTTACTTGATCTGGAGGTTCGTTAAACATAAGCGGTTTATTATTCAACTCAAAAAAAAAAATAGTTTCTCCGTAGTACCTCGGAATTTGAAAGTTAGTGGATAATATTATAATTGCGAATATAACTTTGTCTGCCAGTGTGTTACCTAATAGCGGCAAAATCACTTAACCGATCGTAATGTTTGACAAATAGATGGCTTAGAATCTGATTTTTAATCCGCAATATAAAATTCGTTCTTGAGCGCGAAGTTATTCATGTCTTCTTTCATATTTCTTAAACACCAGAATGCAATACCAAAACATACAGCTCTCCAACATTGCCAACATTTAGTTGTCGTGATTATAAATGAGCTGTAAAATTGGATGGCCGTAAATCACGTCTAAGTGGGTTCGGAACAAGCTGTTGGAAGTAAAAGAATAATTTATCAGAAACGGAATGAGAATGTTTGTTTTATTAGTTATGCGGATTTGGGAGAACTTGTGTATTTCAGCTTTATTTTATTGGAAGGTAAGCGAAATTCGGTTGCCACTTAGAGCTGCTACTGTGAAATTCCAGATGTAGAAACATATTAACACATAACAATGTAGTATAGGCACACTATAAGTATTAGTACTACCGTACAGTAGCGACACTCTCCGCCTCCCTCTGAAACCGTTCCTCACCTCTCCCCGCGTCGAACGACTAGCTCTGGAAATTACATTTTTGTTCGCGCGGCGCGTAGACACGCACACTCACGCACGTATCTGTATAGTCTATTATTTTAGTATTAGTGTAGGCAATTATATCGTTTCGTTTCTATGAAGTGTCGCGGGTGTGGTATAGGGTTCAAAATGAATTGAATGAAGTACTTCTACTTTATTACTTTTTCACCTTAATTAAAATCGTGTACATCTTAATTTGCCTCTTTTTCTAGCAATTCTTCGTTTACCGTTCACCCTTCACTCACTCCTTACTTTCCTTTCACTAAAGGTTTCGTTCATAAATTCTTCTCATCATTCCGTTCGGAAACAGTTACGTTTTTAACATAAACTAAGTAAAATAAAATACTACATACATATTATTATATAGTCATATTCCTACATTCACACTTCACACTGACACTCCACATTGTTGGCGTCTTTATACCTTACTCCCCCTGATCTTCCTCTCCCGAGTTTCACCTTTTCAAAACTTCTTTATAAATATCTTTCAGGTCATTCAACGCATACTACTTTAGCATACATCATCTCTCTCATTCACACTTAAACATCTAGCTCTTTTACACAGTCATCATCAAACGTTCAATTCCCACATTCAATATTTTTTTTCATTAATTAATTTTGGTTGAAGCCTAAGTCTAGCCTAGTAGTCTAGTGTAGTATTAATTTTTTCTTCGTAGTCGAAAATAGAGTCAACATAGGGTTAAAAGTTCTCTATTTCTATGAAATAGTGAAAGAACGAAAAAAACGCTAGGATAATAAAGACAATGTACGAATGTGAACAAAAATCTTCAATTTCTAGTCTGAGCAGATAGTTACCCACTAAAACGAAACGACCAAACCAGAATTCAATTAACAGTTTTAAAATACATTTAGCTGAACTGATCTTGGAAATAACTTACAGCCACATTATCAAAGAGGGAGTTTATGCTAATGATCACTTAATATCCACAAATGGATGTTTCAGCTTCCACAAAAATGAGATAATTTGATACGACGATTAAGCCCACATTTTGTTTAAGACTTTATGGCTAAACTTCCCTTGGGCTCCTATCTTGTTCGCATAATCTTGTATTAAAATGTATGTAGAACGAAAAAGGGGCACGTTTGTCCCCATCTCTTTGCGATGTACGCTGTGCCTTCGAGATGTTTTCTCAAATTACCATAAGATAATAGATTGGTTAAGAAAATTCTTGATGTTTGAGAGATTCTTTTGTTTTGGCTATTTAAATGTTTTGGATTCTTAGATCTGGCTCACTTTTGTCCGCGACTTGGTCTGCGTCAAAGTTGATGAAATTTTCAGTAACTAAACATATTCTATTACATTCAGTACTATTCTGGCTTTCTATTATTGAAAGAAATTTGGTATAGGAATCAGTAGGTACTTCCAAAGATTACAAACCCTTACAAAAAATCAACAATTTGACCTCTTTTTTTATATTACCTTCCTCTTGAAACAATCTTATTTTAAAATTTCTAAGCGTACAGACAGCGGGAGTGACGTTTTTTTATTCCATGTAAAGATAATAATAATATTACGATTTGTTAGAAATTAAACCTATTGATGGAATTTAATTGCGTCAAATTCTACTTGTTTAAAGAACATAGTTAAGCTTACACGCCTTAAAATTCTAGCTTTGGAAAACTTTACAGTAATATATACAAAGTAAAAAGAAAAGTAAATATCGTACTTGCTGATTTTTAATACTTTCAAATAGGTAATCTATGGAGAAATTTTGTAGAAATAAAAACCTTTTATAAAATTTCAATTACATTCTTGTATCAAAGAAAAAGATATCTTAGGGCGCCCCTAAACGAGTCACATTTTACCGGCAATCATGTGTGGCTGCAAAACATTGCCAGCAATGTTTTAGTGTGGAGACGGCCGAGAATAGCAGCACCTTATTTCTTTCTACCCGTGGGTGTCGTAGAAAGCGATAGAGGGATATTGACCATAGGATGGGCAGCAGCGTCCTTCTGAGTTTCATAACACCTACTGCGATTGCCAACAAGTACCGGCCAAGCATGGCGATTACAGCTGAACCCCTCCCTTGGAGGAGACCTATGCCCAGCAGTGGGTGTCTAAAGGTTGACATGAATGTTTGAAACATTGCCAGGCCATACTCAGAAATCTTGCAGTTACATATTTCTTACTAGCTTCTGCCCGCGGCTTCGCCCGCGTAAAAAGAACGATTATCCTAAGGGATCACATTACCGGGATAAAAAGTATCCTATGTGTAAATCCAGGAAATGGTCTACCTTTGTGCCAATTTTCATGTAAATCTGTTCAACGCGTGATTGAGTAACAAACATCCAAACATCTTCACAAACTTTCACATTTATAATATTAGTAGGATTTCGCTCCGCTGTTCTTTTCTGATTAATTTCTTAGCGGGATTCAAGACAGTTGTATAATGTTTCTCCTAGATTTGTCAAGCTTCACTGCCTGGACGCTTTTCTGATGGTCGCCATTATTAATACTGGCTTTCAGGAGTTGCACTGAATTGGGAACAGTGTAGCGGTCTTATTCCAAAAAAAATACGTACAGAAGTTAAAGTATCGCCCGTCTAGCACCTTAGAAAACCCAAGTAAAACAAACCTTAATTTGAGTTTGTACACACATAAATTACTTCTTAAGCCAAGCTTCCAATAAACGGATATAAAGAAAGGAGAAACGAAATAAGGAAACACACAGTCAGTAAAAAAAAAAAATCTGTGCCGCAATTTTTGTACATCCTCCTTTTAGAAAATTCGCCGATTCGGCTTACCGACATCGCCAGCATAATTTGGCCTATCGAAACTGTCCTATAGGTTGATGTTGTGTTTAGTGGGGTAGACCTGGTATTTTTGGACGTGGTTTTATACTGGAAAAGTGAAAATAAGGAGGGCTGTGTAAGGCTCTAATTTTGTGACAACGCGCTGTAACGGTGTCAGCAGATCTTGTATATCATGAGGCGAATGATTTTTTTCTTTGCGGTTTTCCAGCCGTTTCGCCAGGTTTTAATGGGATAAATCCTTTCAATTTGATGCGGCTGTTTGGAGAAATATCATTTTTCGTTGAACATTTTCTTTCTTTGGTTTGTTATGAGTGAATGATTGACATCGAATTGGTTGTAACCTTGGCAATTTACTACACAGTAGGTGGCTTTAAGGAAAATTAATATTCATTTGCTTTTTTTTTAAGTTAAAGGTTTTCAGTTGACTATAGTAACTTGTGACGATTTTATTATTTTAACTTTTTATTATTGTCTTGAATTAATCTTTTTTTTTTGTGACATAATAGAAAATGTCAGTTAGCAAAATGTCTATATAACATTAATTCAGTATAGGACAAATTTCGTATAAAATAAACTTCATTATTTCAAGATAAATAGCAATGTAAACTATTTGCTATTGTATTAAAATGGTGCAGATTTAGTGATACTGGGATCTCAGTGTAAACTCCTTCAAAGCTCCCAGTCCTATGAGTAACAAACAGAATAAAGCAACAGACGACCTTTTCCCACTCATACTTCGAAATCGTATGAAATGCTTGTATGAAAATGAAACAACATGTAATTCTTCTTACCCTCCACAATAGCGAGAGCCTCTCAAATGGTTTATTGTCACTTCAGAACGGCTTTGTTCGTTTAATTCCCTGCAACGTAAGGCTTCGTCTAGACTCAAAGGTTCATTGGTTATAAAGTATGTGCTGGGGCGGATTAACGAGTAAATTTACGATTAAGCCATTTTGTATTAAGTAGACGATAAAAGTTGAAATTTTATTGGATTAAAGTGAATTTGTCTCCGAGTTATGGACAAATAACAATGTTTTACAGTATTTTATTATTTAGAATATATTTCTACTAAAAATAATATTATAGTGTATTTTTATTCATCTGTCTGTCAAAACTGCAACTTTTTTCATATATCTACCAGTATCTAATAAGCTATTTTGGTGTATAAAAAATAGAATTCGACGAAATTTCGTGGCTTCCGGGTCTAACTTACGAAGCTACGTCGAAAATTAATTCTGCATTTTACCCAGAACATTGAATAATCAACTATTTCCATCATTGTTATGAAATCAAATATTATTTGCATAACTAAGAACTCATTATTATGTGCAGCTGCTTTTGTTATGTATCCAACTAATCTAATTATAATTGATTAACATGTTATTTTTTTTATTTAAATAATTAAATTTAATTTAGTTCATTAATAGCATTAATTAAATACATATTATTAAAAATATTTTTAAATTTTTCAGATTATAGTGTTTGTTGCATATCCAACAAACACTATTAATTCATGTGTTTTGTTTACGATACACACTAATGTTTGTTTTAAACAATCTTTTGGTATTGCAAACAATAATTTTCAATTATCCAAGTGTGACCAAATGTATCTTGATTCCAACCATAACAATATTAAGAGCATACCTGAAAATAATATCAACTTAACGTTCTTTATCATGTTGTTTGAAACAGCTTTAGTTTACAAAGCTTAAAAATGAATGTAAAATAAATTACGTACAATGGAAGACTCACAGGGCATCAAAAAACTCGTCCGCATCGCTCTCAATGGGACAAGTGTCCACAAGGCTAGCAGCGTCACCACGTTGAATTACAATGCTAGTTTTTTGACTCAAGAAAAGGCTAGCCCTCTGGTTACGTGAAGAGTCCACCAGTCGCTTAGCAATGTCCCTAAAATCAAAGTGAGCACTCGGGCTTCATGGCCCTCCAAGTGTTTCAACCCCAAACGGCTCAAACATATAACTCATATTGTTACAGATTTTAGTAACGAATTACTAAATTCGCCATTTATCAGTAAATCCTATCCTGTAAACTATATTGTAAACACAAATGTTTGCGTGAATGGATAATGAATGTTTGTTTCTCTTTCATGCTTAAACGTCGGAATGCAATGAGCTGTTGCACACAAGAAAGTGATCTAGTTTGTCACACTCGATACATTTTATTCCGTTTTTGTATTCCTTTGGGATAGAATTTTGACTTAATTCTAAAGTATACACAGATAAAGTCATGAATAGAAGCTAGTCCATGATAAATCCATATAACTTTAGTATTAAAACAGCAGTAGTACCTACTCCAATTCTAATGGTTCAATTCCATTCCAAATTAGAACCATCTTTTCAATTTTACTTCCCTCTACCCTCTTCAAATTATATATGGGGACTGCCATATCAGCTTGGCTCGCTTCCAATATCATACGCCTTTAAAATGCTCGGTAATACCCAGTCTTAAATAATCAGCCGTAAAATATTAGTGAGGGTATCATAGACTATAGAGCCACTCGCCTAATGGCACTAGAATATTGTACTATGGGTACTAGTCTATAATATGGGCAATAGTGTATACTATGGGAATTGGTTCCTAGAATTTGCAATGCTTTATATGAGAATTGCTACTTACTAAAGTTTTTTAGATTATAGTCAGTTTTGACGTGAATAAGTCTTTTTTTACTTTAAAATAGGGTTATTAATAGGGCTTTTAATTAGGGGTATTTTGTTCATAAAAACAAAATTTTAAGTAAAAAACAACAGACGAGACCTAATAACAAACCCAAGTCTGTTATGATAGAGCTTTGTGAAAATGATGTCTTTTGGAGATTATACAATACAAAATCCTGAATTCTTAAAGCCAAATGCAATCGGTAGAGAAAATAAAATTAAAACAATTTTACTTATGAACATTACGTCAACACCAAATTACAAAATCAATCAATGAAATAAATGAAACTAATTGAATCAAACAATTTTAATTAAAACATGCATCTGCATTCCAAGAAAATGCAAACAAAAACGATGCACCTAATACAGATACCGCTAAGACGTGTCTGCTTATTCCGAACGAAAGAACAGAAAAGATAAGAACAATCGGCCGCTTAAGATTAGCGACAACAGCTTGCCCTCGGCAAAAAGCAAAGAAAATCCTACGATCGTGGAAACAAAGAAACATCGGAGTGGAGAAAATACAAGTGCATTGCACAATAGAAACTGATTCACATGCGTTCGTTTTTGCCCGAATGTACAATTAAGCAAGCTTAAGTGCTTAGCACGAGGTCACGTAAAATCATTCAAAAACAAACTCAAATCTTGTATGTGTGTGTATTTTATTTATTTAAGGCTTGTATACATGCCAATAACCTTGAGCATTTGGCCCGTACTAAATTTGTGGACGAGTGCGGGGGTGATGTAGACGCAGTCTTTAATCGGACGCATTTTTAATTTATTGATTTGTAAAAAGTAACAAAACGAAATCATTTTCCTTTGTATTGCAAAGCAGTAGATATTTTTTTATAGTCTTTTGATTGATTTGGAGGTGATTTGACATTTTTTTCGTCTTATACATTATGTGATACCGAGCATCATAATATCATGTAGATTACTACGAATTTTTTCCAGATGGAGTTTCTCTGTAAATGCCGACGAAAAGTTGCTTCATCTGCATGCTTCTTTCAAGCTTTTTTCGAGAGAGCAGCCTTAAAAGCCGTTGTACCCGGCTGCCATTCGTAGACCTTTACAATAGAATAGAATAGAAAATATTTATTGTAAAACATGAGAATACATCAAATAACTTGAGCAAAGTCTTTGAGACCAGAAGCCAGAAAATCTGACGACCAGTATCAGGCGTATCATGTTACCCAGTATTTGGGGTGTGGAGGTCAGATAAGTAGTCGCCCCATATAAAACTGATTTTCAGCGGCATCTGGAATAACCGCCCCCAACATAATTGGGAAAAAACTAGGCAGATTTGTTATTACTAAACAAAATTTTGTTTTCTCCGCGCACTTAACATTCTTCATGACATTAGTAAAGTCTATGAAAACAAATTGAATTATTGTAAGATGAAGACATTGTCTTCTCCATTCTTTATGTGATCATTGTACGTAGCTATCGAAGTTTCCTCTACTAGACGCTTCACTTGTATTTATTTTTCTTACTCCTTTGTTAGGTACTTTGTATGTTTTGCTACAACATACAAGTACTGGAGGCCAGTCTCTGATTTGGACACAACGAGAAATGGTAGGTTTTACGTTCATTTTTACTACCGTCTTTTTTAAAGTTCCGAGTGAAAAATTGTTGGGTATTTTTAGGTCAAGTCGATTCGTAATGGCTGGTTCCTGCAGTATTGTTTCGTTCTTGGAGAATTGACGATGTTTTCTGCGACATTTTTCTCATTTTCTACTTGGTTTTTTACAATTCTGACTTGTGGAAAAATGGTGCTGTTGTCTGAAGACTTCGTTGTTATTAATGTATTTTTACGAAGTATCTATTTCATTTAATTTATATTGTCCCACAGTGGGGCATAGGAGTCTTTTCATACAGAGAAGCCACAAGCATTGATCCTCATGCTTGCTCAAGACAAATCGGTGATTTTAAATTAATATTATATACGTGCAGGTTTCCTAACGATGTTTTCTTTCGCTGATGTCACTCAAAACACAAAAACTCAAAACTCTAAATCATTTATTTCAAATAAACCATTTGCAGGTACTTTTGAATTGTCAGAGTCGATCAGTCAGAAAGTTGAAGCTAGTTGCTCCTTCCAAACAGTAGGTTTCTATGGAAAAGAACGAGCAAGAAACTCCATGAACACTGTTTTAAAATCAATAATATGTTACAAATTTCGGTTACATCATTCATCTAGGGTACAATGTGAGAAAATGTAACAAGTCGTGTACGTTAAAAGAGGTTTAAATAAAAATATAATCATAATAAATAATTCAAAATAAATTTAGAATAACCGAGGCAGCTAAGAGATAACCAGTCCCAACTAACGGCGCCCATTCACAATAACTTAGAACTGATGTCCAAAATAACTTAAAAGCTTGAAAATAAAGTCATATTAGAACCCGCAACCTCAGGCATAAGAGGCGGGCGCTATTGCCACTGTCCCATGACGACAGTGAAATAAAATTAAGTAAAAAAATGACACAAAATCAAAGCACATTGACATAACCAAATTCCTAAAAGTTTGAGTTAACGAAAATCTCACAGTTTAGGTAACAAAAATGTAGGAAAGTCAAAATTTAATAATCTTTTTTGTTGCAGGTACAATACGCGCCGAAAGTTCGCATGTTCGTGAAATCTGGAATATTGAAGGGAAACATTCAAGAAGGAGACACTGTCGTAATTGGTTAGTCCTGCAACGTTTTGCCAATATTAATGGGTAATTCCAAATCAAATGGGCCTTGGATTATTATCCAAATCAGATTTGATTTTGTATTATCCATTAACTTTTTTAATCAACCCATCAAAGTTCATTGCTATTCGTAGGCGTACCCCAAGGGTCGATTCTGGGGCCCCTATTAATTTTATTGAATACTTACGCGTAAAGCCTGTGTAGGTAGGTAGATACAAAATTTTGAGAGACTTTCGTCAAGGCCACTTAATTAATTAATTAGTTAATTCCTTTTTATAAGCATCCTTTTGAATTCAACGCTTTGAGCGACTCTTAGTGTTTCTGCAGAATATTTTATTTATCTAGCTGATGTCCGCGACTTGGAATATTTGGAAGGATTATTAATTTTGTTTATTATTTCTCAGGTTGCCAAGCCAGCGCGAACCCCAACAACCTAACATACAAGTGGTATGTCAACAATGAACACATAGGCGGTGACATCAGTAATGAATTGGTGAGAATACATCATCATATACGCATATTTTTCTAAAACAAAATTTGTTTTTCATAAACTTACCTTATTTTGTACACAAATAAGGCCAAGATTTCAATGTTCGTAACGTTTTTGTTTTACCAAATAAAGTATGTAAATCAACAAAATATTGTCCCAGCCAAATAGTATCGGAGCGAAGGTTCTGTTCAAAATTGCCCAAATATTATAATTATGTATTTGTAATAGTATTAATTTGTAATTTTGTGGTGATGTATTAAGATAAGGGTATGATGGGACTGGCAGACCCTGTGCGTAAAAGTTCCTAAAATAAATGCAGAAAAAAAAATTAAAGAAGAAACATCATCATCATCATATCAGCCTATTGCCGTCCACTGCTGAACGTAGACCCTCCCCCAGAGATCGCCAACCAACCCGGTCTTGGGCAGCCTATTTTCGCTGCCAGCCACCTTCTTCAAATCCTCGGTCCAAGGAGAAACATACCTAAATTATTGTGTATTGGAGACAACAATTCTGCTGTGCACAAGATAAACTTAATATAAGCTATTTATATCTCTTCCTCTCCAATAAAGCAAAAAGAGACGGAAATTAATAAGTGCTGTCAATTTGAGTTGATCTAAAAATAATTATGTTCATACAATTAAGTTGTCATGTCAGAACTTTGATTAAAAACTCGGCGAAGTTCAACAAAAAACTAATTTGACATCTGTAACCTAATTCTTATCTGTCGCCGTCTCTTTCTTTAGCTGCCTGGCAGTAAGATATACCAATTGTCTAATTTTGGTTTACTTTGTGACAAAAGAAGATCGGCACCATTATAAAATAAACATCACCTAATTACCAACGAACGCGACTAAAGTTCAGCCTAGATTGGTCAAAGTTTAATTAGGGTTCATTGTTAAAATTCTAAATTACACAAAAAGGTCTGTTAAGGGATACGATGCCAACATTCCAGTTAGCAAATTCATCTTTTGTGCTTTCAGAATTTCATTGAGCTTATTTCTACCAAAAGGAGACAACCCACAATCTTCCAATAATGAAATTCATTTCGTCAAACTAATTGGGTAGATGACACGACACATCAATCAATTGACATACTTTTTATGAGCTGTCAAAACGCGATTCGACCATAGATTTTGTTTGTCAATTTGTACTTATGACGTCACTTGTGTTTAGTCATTTGCCTACTCAATTGACAAACTATTTATTGATTTCAAACAACTTAAAATCTTATTTTATAGTAAGCTAGTTTTTGCCCGCGTCTTTGTCCGCGTGAATGTGGGTTATCGCGGATGCAGAGGAAGTCACGGATTAAAAAGTAAAGCCTATGTCCTACCCCAGGGTTTAAGCTATTTTCATACCAAATTTCATCAAAATCGGTTCAACCGTTTCATCCTGAAAACGTAACAGACAGAGTTACTTTCGGATTTATAATGTTAGTAAGGAAGTAAGGAAAAGACCCCTTGTCTGTGAACATGACTGCTGCAGTCATGTTGTCATTGTTTAACTCAATAGTTGAACAATGACAACATGACTGCAGCAGACACAATGTGTCTGCTAATTGGACAGTCGAGCTCATGCATTGAGAAATAATCGGGTTTTCAGGGCTAAAATCCAGTGTTCTTTTTAGAGAAGCTGTTTTGGAATGATTTGTTAATAGTGTCTAGCAAATTCAATATGCTAAATGTAACGTAAATTACAATATTATTATAGTAATAACAGTTCAATGTACATCCAAAACCAATACTTTAATAATTTACAATTAATCAGAGTTTATCCAGTATTTCTTAAAACTAAATAATAATGTGGGTTGGTTCATTTTGGCAGATTGAAACCCAATTTATCTAGGTCATTGCTTTAGTAAAACCAGGTCGAGCTCAAATTCCTTCGAAGACCCAACCATTCGAATTCACGCGAGTCATTTAGCCATTATCGATTTTAAATGGCGTTTTTAATCAGGTAAATGGGTATTCATAGGTGAGGCTAGGTTGCTGGAACTGTCTATTGTTGTCAATACATCCGTTGCAGTTACATGTCAGCTAGCTTTGT
The DNA here is from genome assembly GCA_947361185.1 of Charanyca ferruginea. NCBI lineage: Eukaryota > Metazoa > Arthropoda > Insecta > Lepidoptera > Noctuidae > Charanyca > Charanyca ferruginea. Next base: position 9,298,404 of record OX376082.1, on the reverse strand, counting down.
TGACACTGGAAGTGAATAAACAATTTGCGTAATTTATTCTGTGAAAACAGTTCATTGGTGGTCTGAATTGGTACAATTAGGCAGATGTTTAAATAACAAGTCTGTTGAGTCATTTCCCTGAAGAAAGGGGTACATTTCGGAGAGTGTGCTTTGGAATTGCACAACTTAATTCCTCTATCCCCATTCCGTCATCAGACGAGAGATACGGCGGAGCGTCATCCCTATATGGTAGAAGTTCCACGGTCTCGAATCAAGCGTTTTGATTCCATATTCATTGTGCGAACTGCCAGACTGTGGAATTCATGGCTGGCCTCTTTGTTCCCCAATCAATATTATAATCTGGGTATCTTCAAGTCACAGTTACAAGGCAAAGCTACTAGTATAAATAAAAGGAAGTTAGTGATTTCATCAAATCCCTAACGGTTTTAGTGAAATGATAAAGGGATTTGATCAAATCGGTAAATGTATAGACAACACAATAACCTATACCAAACTGTCAAATTTTCACAATTGAATATGAACCTTATCGTTTTATAATAAAGTTGAAAATCTATCACAGTAATTTGACAGATTGTTGTAACTTGATGTGCTGGCCTCTACATCGTGACGTAAACATGATTTTAGATGGTTACTAATCAAGAAACTGCTATGCTATTGTCTAACGTTACCATTCGTCCTCGACGGCGAACTCGACATCCTGTCGTCCGTGAAGTCGGCGTCGAGCTCAGCGACTGTTTTTGCTTAGCACACATCATTTTTAGGGTTCCGTATCTTAAAAGGAAAAAACGGAGCCCTTTCTTTACTTTGTTGTCTGTCTGTCTGTCTGTCTGTCAAGACCCTTTATCTCGGGAACGCGTAGAGGTATCGAGTTGAAATTAAAACCATATACTCAAGCTTACCGTCCCTTGATGCTGTAAAAAAATCAACTCTCTATGTTAACGTGAAATAAAATACGGTCGTTTATGTCGCAAAAGTATGGATAGTAGGTATGGATTAGTATAGAAGTATGAATATGTACCTACAAATATGTACGGAACCGTCGGTGGGCGAGTCCGACTCGCAATTGTCCGGTTTTTTTATATATGAACTGTCTAAAATGTCAAGTTATTCAACTTTGAGTAACCAATAGGCTAGTGCCGCGTAAGCAAAGGTAAATGAATACGAATATGTACTCGCCGCTGCCGCAGCGTCGAGCTTTCGGTTGTGTTACTTAGAGAATACCACCCCAGAATCCTTGGTAAAATGTAACTTTATTAGTCTATGTTTGTTACCATGCAAGAGGTAGGTATTCCCGGAATCTATTAAAGAATGTATTTCTGTGAAATATTGTCGTTGACACGATTTCGTCAAAGTCATTTAGTGTCTTTGATCCGTAAGAGAATTTTGCGGTTTAGTTGTAGTAAAGTTTCTTTGTGAAGGAACTCGTCCGGGGAAGTACCAACACCATAACTACTGTTGTGTTCTTGTGTAAAAGGTGAGGGTATCGATGAAATTATAGGTACTATCCTTTGATTATATATAATGTCTAGATGGAGCGTCAAGTGCAAGCAAACGTGTCAAAAAGTGTCAGCCAACTATTGGCTGACAAGTGCTTATATAATCAAAGCCCAAATGCGTAATAATAATAATAACTGATTAATATATGTATAATAATATTAATGTATGTATAATTATATACATAATTGCTTATATAATCATTATTTACGCACACAGAGACGTAGATGTACAGTGTAAAACGACGCCTGCACGCACACATACTTGAAATTGTTGACTCGTTTTCTTTGCTATGATTGTAGGGCGACGCTCCATCTAGACATTATATAATCAAAGGTATACATTTACCAAAAGAGATAAATAACCACGTAGACGTAGTTGAAGTTTACTTAGAAATCTTGAATAAAAGAAAATGAAATAAATAGAGAATAAACAATTAATTTATTAAATGCAATTCAATTCTAAATGAAACAAACATCGGTCATCTCCTTTGGTGACTACATAAGACATTTCAGATTTGTCTCTGTAATGGCGACTTATTTGTAAGGTCTTTGAAGGCCAATTCTATTGTGACGACATTTTAAAACGTTTAAAATGTCGTCACAATGTGACCTCAGCGACAATCCATGTCAAAATCTTGTCAACGCTTACGTTCCTTGTCGGGTATTTTGTTTTTTTTTTTCAATAATTTTCTTATTTAAACAATAAAGATATTGAGTATTGAGTATTTTAGTTTTCGTAGTTAATTAATTTATTTGTTTTTTTTTTGCGTTTTTCATTCCAAAATTACATTTAAACATACAAGTTCCAAATATTTTAATATGCCATTTTAAAAAACCCTTAATTTTACAAAATTTAAACACCCCACTCGATAGGTATTGAGGAAAAAAAAATGGAAGACGCAATATGGCGCCAAAAGTCGACCCTGTTTAATTTGTATAATTTTGATATACCCAGTGTCACTCTCAGAATTAAGACGAATCGACAGGCTAAAATTTATCAAAACATTTCGGCTACAGAGCGTGCTAAAGAAATATACATACAAACTTACACTTAAAAAACATAAACCTATTTCTAGCGCAGTCGGGTAAAAAGGGTATCAAAATATCGACAACGTGCGTGTGATGCCGTTGGTGCTGTAAGTGTCTACGGTGACCATTTAACATCATGTGGACCGTATGCCTGTTTTTACCGTAGTGGTATAAAAATATCTTAGCCTGTACACCAAGTAGCTTGTTCATCTGTACATGACATGAACCGTAAACAGAGTGTAACATATTTCATTTCAGGGAGGCTCCATTAAAAATCCAAAACAAAGTAGCGGCCTTGTGTCTTATATCATCTCAAGTGTCGCTACGCCATTAATTCCGTACACTATATTAAATTTTACCAACCTTATTTGCATCTCTTGGCGTTCTCCGAAAATATAAGAGAGAATTTTCTTTTTGGCACGCCGTACTACCTGCAATATGCATTTTACATTAGATGTTTCATAAGGGGTATGTTCGAAAATTTTCGGCTTATTAAATATTTTGTTTTCGCTTGTAATGTTAGTAGTTCTTGTAAGTTCTGAAATGTTTAGTGTTGTTTGGTAATTGGCGTCGTCTTCTCTTCTAGTCTGGAGTCTTGTTAACGAGTCAGCTGGATACTTTCTTTTGGTCTATATTATCTTGTGCGCTTGTTAGTGTAATTTTAAGCACTAGATGGGAAAAGTTTCTTGTTTTTGATTACAGTGGCGTATTCTGGAAATGTTCCCAGTTTTTTTTAATACTAAGTATGGGGATACTGTCTAATTGCCTATGTGAAAACTTTGAACATTTTGTATTTTGAGAACAATAATAATTGTAAGTTTTGTATGAAAACTTTCTTGACTTCGGGGGCATAGTTACTATTTTTCTTGCATTGTAATCTCGTTACGTACATTTTTTGACATTGATTGTCGCTGTAGTATATTGTGACTAGATTTTCAACATTTTTAAGTAAGTACTGTAATTTCATAAGCTTTCATATCAAAGGGATAGACTTAACTATAAATCAAAAAATCATTCCTTTTATATGAAAAAAAATCCCAATCCTAATCAAAAATACTGATCGCACATCAAAATAGTTACCTCAAAATATTATTATTTTAGCAACAGTTCGTGACGCATCGCTAATAATTGAAAAGCGGATCATTTGAACGCATGTCTAATAATAACTATGCACAATAAACTTTGTAATTTTTTTTTTTAACAAAGCTTCTAATTTTGGATAAACTAACTAATTACTAATTTATTCAAATCAACTAGCATTTGAATTTATTGGAAGCAAATTTTTCAACCCTCTCATTAAAAATTTCATCCCCAATTTAACTCGTATCTTTGTTACAGATACTATCAAACATATCCCGGCGATTCAACGAAGCGACGATCAAGTGCGAGGTTCACAACCAAGTCGGGAAAAGTGCTGACACCAAAACTCTGGAAGTGGCCTGTAAGTGCTGACTCAAGAGTTATAATACCTCGTCAGTTCTGCGGTTCGATAGGCTCGAGTAAGGTTAGGTTTGGAAAGAGCGTCGCGTCTTGTGTCTTTTCATTAAAGCTGTGTTATTTTTTGTAATTCCGTGTCGAAATTGGTGACTGGCGGGACCCTATGCGATCGTCTGTCTGTCCGTCTGTGTCTGTCCGCCACAAGGCTGTAGGCAGCTTTTGGACTGTAATAGAAACACATGGAATTTTCAGTGTAGGCGCTATAAATACAAATATTAAAAATAAAAATTAAAGTAACAATTTAAAGGTCCTTTAACATTTTTCATTTTATTGTTTATTTGGATTTTCCAACAGCTTCTGAATACATTAGATCTTAGGTATAATACTTACATAGAAAGTAACGGACTTATACAATTGCCAATTACAGGCCAATTAGCATGTTGAAAATTGAAATAACACAAAGAAAAACAATAATATTCCTGAAACTAAAACTATTCTAGATCTTCACTAAAATGAAAACATGAGTTAAAATAGTAACTAAACACTTTTATAAAGATCCGAGACATGCATAAAAATGGACTTATAGACATATAACATTAATAGGAAACGGGGATTTTAAGGTTACGTAGCCAAATGGCAAAAAACGGAACCCTTATGGATTCGTCATGTCTGTCTGTCCGTCAGTATGTCACAGCCTCTTTTTTCCGAAACTATAAGAACTATACTGTTAAAACTTGGTAAGTAGATGTATTCTGTGAACCGTATTAAGATTTTCACACAAAAATAGAATAAAAAACAATACATTTTCCGCATACTTAGAACTGAAACTCAATTTTTTTTTTCATCAATCCCATACGTGTGCGGTATCTATGGATAGGTCTTCAAAAATGATATTGAGGTTTTTAATATATTTTTTTTTCTAAACTGAATAGTTTGCGCAAGAGACACTTCCAAAGTAGTAAAATGTGTGTGCTGTAACTTCTAAAATAAGAGAATGATAAAACTAAAAAATATAATTATATGATGTGCATTACCATGTAAACTTCCACATATAATTGGTTTGAACGAGATCTAGTGAGTAGTTTTTTTTAATACGTCATAAATCGTAAACCGCAATTTACCTTTCATTCAATCAACTCAAATATGATAATAAAATAACTTTTATATTGTGTTACTTGCTGCTACGGAACCCTTCATGGGTGAGTCCGACTCGCACTTGGCCGCTTTTACGTTATTCTTACGTTGCTGAACTCAATCGGTTTAACGATTTATGTGTATCTATTTTTATATCAATTATTATGTCTGTGTATTAGAGTCTAATTCCGGTGTATTCAAAATATTATTAATAAGTTTTCACTAGATTTCATTCAATGAGGTTTTACCAAACATTCAAAATCTATATTCACTGAACACCCGAAAGTTTTTACTGTTTTATCCATAGATACGCTTCCAATAGTCAAACCAATAGGTTTTATGGGTAATGTCGGTCGACTGTTTTCCACTATTGGCATGGATTACGTTGTGTGAACTAAATGAAATAGGTATATAATGGTTTGTCAATAATTTTCACCGCATCTGCCTGTAATTAAGCTGAGATTAGAGTGGTCCGGATGTGTGATGGATTTTGTTTCATAGCCATGACAAAAACGGCTATACCTACCCAATATACAATTCCTGCTAATGAAATATTAGCCTGACAAAAACGGCTATACCTATTAAACAATTCCTGCTAATGATATGTTTTGTTAGCTTCTGTCCACAAGTTCGTCTGCCTGATAATCAGTTACCTATACTATAATTTATAAAAATACTCGGAAATAGTGTACCTTTTTCATCAGTAAAATAATTATTGTATGGAGTTTCTTGAGACATGTCCGAAGTATTTTAGGATGCGTGTTTGGACCAGAACAGATAAACGCTGTTTAATGTCGAGCTCTTGGAAAATGGAAATATTGGTGCGAAACTCGGTCCACGACACCCCAAGCATTCTTCGCCAGCACCACATCTCCAGCTCCAACTAGATTCAACTAGATTCAAATTTTACAATATGACGTGCAAAAGTGCCTCTAATGGTCTAATTGAAGTAAATGATTTGACTTTGACTTTGACTTTGTAAAAGGACCAGCACTACCAGAGAAGAAAAATATAAGAAGTTCTATTCTCTGACCTACCAAATATACACAACAAATTTCATAAAAATCGGTCCAAACCGAATCGTTTGGAGCAATTCGATAAAAATACTATGACACGTTTTTTTATACACTATGTAGATTGTATAAAATAATTAATATTTAGTATTTTACATGAATTATGTATTTGTAATCTTAGCCGAGCTTAGCAAATGTTAGTGGAACTAACCTTTTTTCCTACTTTCAGTTGCCTAAGTAATAAACTCCAAGACATACCTATTCTCTACAATTGCTCGTAATTCATTCGATATTTATAAAGGAGACTTCATTCATGGAAACCAATTGATTGATTACTGATTCTGCTAACGAAACTCATAAAGTCATTCATTCGTATATTTTATTTTGACGGTGATTTGATCAATCAATGGTGCCTCAGGTAATGTTCTTTTTGTACGATTTCATGTTCTCAGAAACACCGATTCAGAAAATGTTTTCATTTTGACAGCTCTACTTACAATATCTATTACGTAATTTTGGCAATCTTTACTTACATAATAATTGGATAATTTATTGCTTTTGCTCGCGAGTTTGTTCGGGTTCTTACGGATCAAATTATTTATAAAATCAGTGATAACGTAGCTACTTATCAACTATATAAAGAATCATGGCAGGATTTGTACAAAAAAAATAAAGATGTTTAGAGAAGTTGAAATTCCAATTCTTATACTCTTGGGTACCTAAAGAGTGTCTTCCGGCATTTACAATATTTTTAACACCCCGCATAAAAAGTGAATAGCTTAACGAAAATCTCATTATTTTAGAACGAAACGGTGACTAGCAGTAACAGTGACACTGACAGTCACCATTTCGCAGTTCTTACACTGGAATTGCATCGTTTCATGGGAAATAATGTCATACATAATGATTATTTTTTTCCAAACACTTGTCATATCACTTGTCTGCCATTTTGATAGATCCATTGACGTCGCTTGTCACTTTCTTTTTTTATAAACACAAAATGGGCATCGAGACGAAACGAAAAACTGTTATTTTCATTTGGTAATATTTTAATTATACGGTTGTTTAAAAATATGGTAACTATATCAATATACTCCTGGTAATGTATTCTTCACATTGGACCTTTAATTAAATAATTTACAATCCTATAATTTTTTTTTTTTTCATACAAATGAATATAAGGATCTCGCCATGATTCTTTCCAAATTGGATCAGTAGTTCTGAAAATTAGTGCAATCAAACAAAAAACAAATGAGTTCTTAAGTTTTAAAAGATTAGTTAAGAACGATTAATAAATGAAAACTGTTTCTGTCTGATTGTTTGTAATGTTATCACTACTAAACCGCTGTCCTGAACAATTTTTCATACTATTGTAATAGAAGTAGCTTTAATCTTAAGGCAGGCCATATGAAAAAATGTTGGTAATAAATTCTACTAAAGATAAAATACTAGAACCAAAACTCACGCGTACAGGCAAAGTGCTTGCCCTCTATTTTATACCAAATATTGAACAAAAGGAGAAAGAAAAAACTGTCAGTGGAAAAAGTTTGCCCAGCAATTGATCCAGTATCTATCACCAGTCAAAGCCAATACCAATATTTAAAAAATGGTCCAATGTATTGTAGGCCCTTTTGTTTCCTCACAAAACGCTGGATGACAATGAAATTTTGGCATACAGGAAGCTGCCTGAAAAAGCTATGGCTACTTTTTCCCCTTTTCCCCTTTTTGTACCTGAGGGATTCGGAATGAAATATGATTCCTCTTTGTTATCCAATCACGTATTAAATATTCGATTGTTTTGATCTAAACTCTGGTTTGATGTTTGTGAATGTGGATTGCATTTTTCAGAGCAAACAAAACAGCAAATAATGCTCCCGCAGTGTTTACTAATAATAAATAAAAATACATTACAAATAGCACAGGATAGGTTGGTTATGGCTAAGTTACGCTTGCCGCGGTAGGTCTGTGGATGGGTGACCATCCGTTTCATACCGAAATCCCTCCGTGCCTTGGAAAGCACGTAAAGCCGTTGGTCCCGCATGTCATTCGTAAATCTTTGACTGTCGTTATGGGTAGTCAGAAGCAAGAAACTTGTAGCTAAAAGTGCAGGCAACACTCTGAGCAAATAAGTGAAACCAACTGTTGGCAGGCGCTCTCTTTCTGAATGCATACATTAGATAAAGAAAACACATATTACTGTCTCGTTCATATGTATGCATTCAGAAAGAGAGCGTCAGCCCACAGGTGGTTTCACTTAGGTATTTAGAGTATTGCCTCCACTTTTATCTATAAGCTTCTTGGTAAGACTGGGTAGTCTTACCAAGGAGTTTTCATGTTACCCATAGATATATTGGCTAACCAAAACTGGATCGTGGAGGCCAGACAGGCAGTCGCTCTATGTACCTACATAGCTACCAACCCAATATTTCAATAAGTATATGTATAAAAATTGAGCATTTTTAATGTTATGTAAACATATAATTTTTTTTTTTCACAAGTTATGTACTACATCTAGTACAAATACAAAAAAATCAAATAAGTACAGATATTTGAACATCATACCTTGTTTGAAGGTTGAGTAAACAACAACAATAACATTAAAATTATTTAGTCATATTATGTTAGAAGACTGTTCTAAGTACCTACCTACATTCAGTCAGCACATAATATCTGTACAGAAATCTAAACAATTCTATCTGAATGACTTTGAAAAAAAATTTTAAGTACAAAAAGAAAAGTACATAATTAGACCCTACTAAATTAAAATTACCAGCATTTTCGAAGCAAAATTACAGTCCGAACGATTACCTAATAAAAATCTAGAACAAAATGAAATGCCTTACCGTCCGTCAATTCGAAGTGGGTCGACTAAAACGGTATTCAAAGTTTCAAGAGCCCTTAACACAATACCGAATTATAGTCATTTGCCCACAATTACGTGGTTTCAGGCAGTTCTTGACGTCGAATGAAGTACCCTCTATTGTGGAATGATTGGACTATTATTTAATTTGCATTCTATAGAGAAGTATTGTTCGGTGACCGAATAGTTCTTGATATGAAACGAATTATAACAACTGTATCAATCGCGCTCCATACAAATGTAATACTACGGTTAGGTGACCGTTCGCGAGGTCTTTTCACCATCTACCGCCGGTTAAGGACGTTTTGACCTGAAAGGCCTTCGTGGCTTTAAATATGACGCTTTTCCACTTCGTTCGGTTTTGAAATCTGCTCCTCTCAGGGCGGTCGTAACGTAGAGAGTCCAGTAAGGGTATGGTTACTTGGTCTGACCAACGGTTAGGTGACCGCTCGCGAGGTCTTTTCCCATCTACTGCCGGTTAAGGACGCTTTCACCCGCCTCTTACGACGGTTGTGAGTTCGCAACCGACCACGAGCAAATACCAATGTGACTTATCCAACAGCATTTAAGTACATGTACTAAGTTTATTTTGGACATCACTGACATTGGAAAGAAAAAAACACTACAAAAATATACGTTACCGTGAACAGCAAATTATATTGTAAACCATTCGTTAAAAAATAAAACAATATTTCAAAACCGGAGTAAGAGTCTCATTGAAGCAGTACCGGGGAATCACAGGGGCACATAACCCAACATTTGGTCCTTCGAGCCGGAATGGACTTATAATGTGTAGTAAATTTATTATTGTATTTATGGTTTTTGTATATTTACATGCACAAAAATAGGAAGAGTCAAAATCATTTTTTTTCTACCATAACTCTGACAAAGATAAAAAGTCTTATTTTGATGAAATTATGCTGCTATTACGATTACGTTTGTATGGAGCGAACTTTCCGGAAAGTCCCCTATGTCGTCTTGGTGATTTTCAAGTTGTCGTGATTTCAAAATTGAGCTATTACGAGCTGTAGTTGTTTACAATTTAATGAAGCTGTTATTTTCACCCCAATTAAAAGTAGGATTATAATGTAACTAGCTTTTGCCCCCGACATCGTTCGCGTGATTTTTCTAACTGGGCCTCAAGTCTGCTATTACAGTAGCGTCAGAATGGTCTAACATTGATTTCATAATTGTTGTTTTGACAAGTTTGGTAATCTACTATTAGAATGGCGTCATTATAACTTTCCATTGGTCAACCACTGACACGTCATTGAAAGAAATGATATAGAAAGGTAATCTCGTTCAAAGTGACAAATGAATAACTGACTTAGGCGGTAATCTGCTAAAATTTTTACAGTTCCTTTGATCAATGACCTGCCATTAGAACGTCAATGTGTAGTCATTGCTTTTAATTAGACCGACCAATGATTGACTATTATGAATTTAGCAGATTACGAACTTTTAGCAAAATGACAATGGGATCGTGTTGGATTGACGAAATTATAAAAATAGCAGACTTGGCCCCGTGATCACTTGTTATTAGATTATAACATAATAATACTGAATGATATCGTAGCTTTCTATTAGCGAGATTTATCAGAAACGGACCAGTGGCTCCGAAGATTAACGCGTTGAAACAAAAAAAAGTTTTGTTTGTGAAATTAAGATTAACTTCGTACCTATTTTTTTAAATATTATATACTAAAATACTTTGATGTACTGGTACGCTCATTTATAAGTTTACTTATAATATAGGGTTACCTATATTCATTAAGTAAACTTACACCACATTTATCTCATGTAGGTAAGTAATTGCCTGTTGTAATACTTATGGAAAATAAAGATTTTAACCGTAAAACAAACAAACAAACTCTTCAGCAATTCATTTCAATTAAATTAATCTTGGACAACACTGACATCGATGAAAAAAAACATCGTGAGAAAACCTGGACGTATACCGGAAAACGGGATGAACAGGGTTGAAGAGGTGAATCCAGACGAAATTGTAAAGGACTTTTTAACGGTGAAATATTAATAGTTTATGGCCAAAAATTACTCTAACGAATGACTCAATAATATATATTTTTTCTTGTGTCCTTGTTGGCAACAAGCTATAATATATCAATGTTAAAATCCTCTTTTCCCTCTTCTCTTCTTTTTTTCTTTTTTTCTTTCTTTCTCTTTTTTTGTGGTTGTTTTTGTCCTGGGGGGCAAATAAATTCTTTTTCTTTCTTTCTTTCTTTCTCTTTAAAGTTTCGTCCCGATTCACCCATGAATCCCTTCACCTCGTTATATGGTAATCAATAAAATACTGAAATCGGCAATCCTCCTTGAACAAGCTGTATGAAACACATAATACTTTCACTCGTTCCGTTCAAGTGAATGACCCTATGTCAGTCACCATTCTGCACCATTCACAACCTGCCAGTGTAACATGTATCCTTGTGCATCAATTTCAATACAGTCCACTATAATCTTTTGGTTAAGATCTCTGACTTATGAACAAACAGAAGACATTCTGATCAGGATAGGCTAGCATGTTGGATACGCACATACATTACACTCGCACACACAAACACACGCACGCACACACACACACACACACATACTCACACGCATGCAGAAAACACACACATACAAATTTTAATTATTAATATTTTCTTTTTTTGAATTTGTATTTCTTTTTTGAATAATTATTTATTTTTTCTGTCTTTGGCTTTATCATTTTCATTGTTTAGATACCACTTAAGGGAAGAGTGAGACAGCTCCGACACAAGTACTATTGTAGCTTACTGCGGCTGCCGCAATTTATGTATGACACAATGTTGTGATGAAATAAATATTTTTGTATTTGTATTTAAAATCTACTTTGTGTGGTTTTTATTTACCAGCGACGGCCACATAAAAATGTTTTTTTTTTTAGAATATTGTAGACTGTATTAAAATTGAAGCACAAGGTACAAAAAAATACATGTTACATTGGCAGGTTGTGAATGGTGACTGATATAGGGTCATTCACTTGAACGGAATGAGTGAAATTATTATGTGTTTCATACACAACCGTGGTGATCAATGCTCTTGCCTTCTCTGTGTGAGAAGAGGCCTTTGCCTTGCAGGTGAAGAATAGTAGGCTGCTATTATTATTATTATAACCGCAAAGGTGTTGCAGTTTGTGACAAAACCTCGTGCATTTCGTTCCAAAATGGCCGACCGAGAGTTTTAAAATAAACCGCCAAAATACGAAACAAATTCATTATATTTTCAAGCAAATCATGTTAAAATGAAACGAAGGGTAAAAATAAACAATGAATCTGTTTATTTTTACCCCTGAGTTCATTTTAATTAGTGGCTAGTAGGTGTATTATTTTAATAAAACAGGGAAGGTATTTATCTTGCATCCAAATTGTAGGGAACGTTTCCGGGGGCCCAAGTTCAACATTTTTGGCCCATTTTGGCGAAAACACATTTCGGATATGGGAGATTTTGTTTGTTGTTACTAGATTGGTTAAAAAAAAAAGGCTTATTAGTTTCACGGTGACTAATAACTTAAAAGGCGGCTAAATAAATAAATGAATAAAATAAAATAACCTTTATTTCGGAACAGTAACCTTACGATTATGTTAGTAAAGCCTAATATTATAACTTTGCGACAAGATTATTCTGAGAGAGTATATCCCTCAATAATGCTATGCATTATCGAAGAGTCGCATGATTTTCAAGATGGACTTGGGGGTCGCCCGTACTCTGCAGTGCAATGAGGCAGATTTCTGTCTAATGATGGCATGGAAGCCATCAACGTGACTGTGCGCGAACATAGCAGATGCACTGCAGAAACGGGGCAACCCCAACAGCATCCTGAAACCATTATTATATTGCACTCGTAGGGCGCTGATGGCCCGCTGGGTTTAAGTAGTCCAGTCCCGCTGGGTATAATTAAACTAAATCATGACTTGGGAACTAAAACCAGAAGAACTGAAGACAAAATGGATAAACGCTCACCAAATCTTTTTGACCCTTAAGTCCCCCCTGGGGCGGATCGGACATGGTTAGGTTAGGTTAGAAATGTGACCCCCTACGCACGAGACAAGCGAGCGTGCCGCGGGTGCGGCCGCCAAGTGCCAGAACCAAATCGTTTTTTACTGCCAATTTAAATTTAAACAAAGCTTACAACTTAATACAAAGCTGCTACTTTATACTTAAAATTCTACTTCACTGTAGCTGCCAACCTATTATTTTTGTTACCTTTTAATTATTTTGAAAGCCCTAAATCCGATTAGTTTGTCGCCATGTTTAATACATGTCAAAAATAACATAATTATATAATATTGTATGAACTCGTTAAAAGTTGTACGGATAGATCGATTATGATTAGTGATCTGTGGATGGGTGACCATTCATGTCATATCGAAACCCCTTCGTGGCTCGAAAAGCACGTATAGTTGTTGGTCCTGGCTATCATTCGTAGATCTATAACAGTCGTTATTGGTAGTCAGAAGCCAGAAAGTCTGGCAACCAGTCTTACCAAAATGGTATCGTGGTCCCCGTAAATGGGCTGTGGAGGTCAGTCAGGTAGTCGCTCCATATAAATCACTAGTATTCAGTTGCATCCGGATAGACTGGAATCCGACCCCAATATACTTGCGAAAAGGCTAGGTAGACAATGATTAATATTAAAAAGAGCTAGACTTTGTTTATTTTTTTTTTGTTTCTAAGAACTATAACTAAAAGTACTGGTCTGATTTCTCTGGTTCTGATTGTCTCGTGAAGTTTCTTGCTCGATCTTCTCCATAGAGACCTACCTACGTCTTGGAACGAGCAACTAGCTTCAACTTTATAACTGACCAACTCCTTGACAATTCAAAAGTGCCTGTAAATGGTTTAATTGAAACAACCACAACTTTGATTACAAGAACCATTTCACTGATAGAAAGCCATACTATATTGTCGACTGCCATAGACTTTGTTCCATGGTATGCTTGACTTCCACGGAGACGAAATCTTGGGAAGAAGCTACATAGTTGAGGCTATGTAGTAAATCGAACTCCAACATTAGTCCAAGGAAAGTTTTTAAAATCATTTTTGTTCCAGATGGACCATCTATCAAAGTAAGACCCCAGAATGTCGAAGGTGAGCCAGGAACCTTGGCTACACTGTCGTGCATAGTTGATGGCCATCCACCGCCAAAGATACAGTGGCTGCGACACGAACATGAGAGGTTTATTGTAAGTTACTTTTTTTTTATGGATACAGTTCAACATTCCCATAAGTAAACATTTTTCGTCGGTTATTCAAAAGAAAAACAGCTGTCCCATATATTTTGACCGAGTATTTATTTCTCACCACAAGCCAAAAAATGCAAACAATATTTACCAACAACAAATGGCTAAAAATTTCTGATTGTGGATCGCTGGTGCCTGTGGTAGGTACTGTAACACTTGGGCTACACTAGTAGCGTGTGCGAACTATCGTGAGTCTAAGCTACGTTGAATAAAAGATATGATCGACTTGTAGAAGACTGTATTAATCAGATAAGCGAGAGGAAAACTTTAGGTAGCCCGCAGCTTTGAGCTTAGCTCGGACTACCTCTGACATCACATGTCATAGTATAAAAACTATCCTTCTATACTATTCAAATATATTTCCAGAAGGTTCCAACCATAGACTAAATAGTTATGGCTTCATTACATAAAGCCTCTCTGCTGTGCAAGTCTCTACATCAGCTACGCCCCCTTCATGAATAAAAGGGACTAGTAGCTTTTATTCATGTTCTGAACGTTCTGGAAACCAATACTAGTTTACGAAGTAATTGACTAACTAACCTAACAACTACCTAATCCTATCGGAAGGTCCCTACTCTAAAGAGGGAAATGACAATGAGGATGTCTCTGTAGAGATGGTTTAATCCATGACGCATGGGGTAATCAATTAAAAGAATTAACGAACAACGAATACGCTCATGCCATCATGTCCAAACCCCACTCTACCAAAACCCTCTCGAAAAGGTTAGAGTGCATCCCGCTAAACAAAATGATATGGTCAAATCCATGTCCTCCTTTCTTGGTGACCTATATTTCTTCCTATACGAGGTTTACAATTAAATGAGAAAAGACTAAACTCGAAACAAACTTTGTTCACTTAATAAACCATGCGTGTCATCGACAGCTTACGCAGAGATTATACTCTGTTAGCGTAATTGGCTACGTCAGTGAACGAGGCCTGTAGGAGTCCTACGCTAACTACATCAAACAATCTACTAAGTAAAAAAAAAGAATAAGATACACGTTTTTGTACTTCAAGAAATGTAGGCACCATTCACCCACCAGACTTCAGCTCGAAGTAAATATGAAAATACAAAAAAACACGCATTATTATCATGTCGAAAAATCTCTAATCACATACACAAAAATAATCATCAACTATCTATCACGACATGCCCAAATAACCATGGCGACATAATATGCCGTATGACAACAAATAATCAATAAAATGACAAATAATACACAGCCTAGAAATATTATTGACAAAAAGTTTATATTTAAATATATTTGTCGTAACCTTTAGAGGTATGTCAAGAATTATTATAAACAAGAAGTTTCAATTCAATCGTATCCATAAAAACTATTATGATACAAAACTGTTTAGAGCTAGCCATAAAAATTAAAATAAAATCATCTTTCAAAAATTGACAATAATAAAATTTACCTAAAGGAGAGTTCATACTACCTAATATTTTCTTCATCAAAGCTAGTCGTAATAAATTATTTTTAACCGACTTCGACGGAAAGAGGTTCTCAGTTCGACCTATAAATTTATTAATATATTTTATTTTTATTTCACTATTCTTTGAACCTAACAAGGATTTCAATTTACTCCGTTTTATATATTTATTTATTACAGCAGGTTGCGGAACCATATTATATAATTTCACATCACGCGTGACCTTATTATCCGCTTCAATATAACTTTGGTTATCTGCGACGACGACGCTGACGATGTCTCGCAACGACTCGACGACAACATTTTCGTCCACCTCAACGAATGCCTTACCACTCGTCTTGCATTCTACTATCACCAAGTTCTCTTCCTGAACGTCAGTGACAACACTATCTTGTACCTGCTGGTACAAAACATTAACTACTTCTTCTTCTTTCGGCACCTCGACATCAGGTTGCTCTGAAAGATTTCTACTTAATAAATAATCGGACCGGACTGACCCGATTCATCCTTCTCTTCCTCGTGTTCTAGAGGGGACGAGACCGACTTCTGTGCCTCATTTTCATCTAGGCTGCTCTCTGGACAGCTAGACACAGCAACCACATCTTTTTCAACACTGCCTGCTTGGCAGCCATCTTTTTCATTTCTCTGGGAAAATGATCCATTAATATCCACAGACTTAACTTCTTTCGCCGATTCCACTACTGGAATTACGGCTTGCTGCTGTAAGAGTTGCCGCTTCCTTCTAGCGGGCCAATCTTTAGCGAATTCTTCCCTTAACTTATCGCAAGTCTCCTCGAAAGACATGCTATACTTGAAGAAAAGTCGGTAGTAGGCGTTTGCAGTACTCTTCATAAAACAACCCAGAAGTACTGGATAACCGGCTTCCTCCCATTCCTTGCGCTGTGCAACCGCTTTGAACTGTTCGAGGAAATCATCGAACTCCAAACCCTGAATACCATAATAATAGGGCATATCTTCCCCAGGGGAATAATCACGATCATGACGATACATCGTGGTTTATAATAACATTTGAAAAACGACACAAATACTTCTCTGTATTTCCTTTTATGCGATGCCGAAAAATCGCTCGTCTGCACTGCACTTTATAATGTAGAATGATTATACGTACAATTCTTCGCTGCTATACCAGCGTAATCATCAATCTGGCCCTCTCATAATAGGCCTTCCAGCTACTCCTGCTGGAATATTAAATGCTCTGGGGGCGAGCACTCGCTTTTCGCATCTGAAAAAAAATCCATCTACCCGGCGCCTCCACCAATTTGTAACACTTGGGCTACACTAGTAGCGTGTGCGAACTATCGTGAGTCTAAGCTACGTTGAATAAAAGATATGATCGACTTGTAGAAGACTGTATTAATCAGATAAGCGAGAGGAAAACTTTAGGTAGCCCGCAGCTTTGAGCTTAGCTCGGACTACCTCTGACATCACATGTCATAGTATAAAAACTATCCTTCTATACTATTCAAATATATTTCCAGAAGGTTCCAACCATAGACTAAATAGTTATGGCTTCATTACATAAAGCCTCTCTGCTGTGCAAGTCTCTACAGTACCTAGTAACACCTGTAATACAGATCACCAGGTATCCACCCATTTCTAGTTACATATTTAATAGCTTACATTTAATACTACAGCAAGTAAGACAAGTTTTACACAATTAGTGAGTGGTTGCACTTTTGTATAGAACTGATGTTTTTGTCACGATGTCTCTTCTACCATAATTATTGTATTAGTGTTCTTTTTGTCCTAACAGAGAGTCGGGAAATCACCTAACCTGACAATCACAGTGACTCCTCATTCCGCCGGTCAATACTGGTGTAAAGCGAGTACTGAAAACAGACAGGATGTTCAGGCTCCAGCCATGGTTTATATTAAAGGTAAAATTCCAATTCATACAACTGAGCTAAAATGGTCATAATACGGGAGGATTCATCATCATCGGTCGGAAGACCCGTCCAATGTTGGACGCTGTGAACAAAGGCCTCCCCATAGACCGCCATTACGAAATTTCTGATGTAACATTAATATTTCCTATGCACTTCAATTTTACCAACTGCCCGAATGCTGCAGACAACTTCTAAAATATACAAACATAGATCTAAAACTCTTGCCAGTTGCCAAGCCAACTAGACCCGTAAGAACTGCGCAAGTGCTGTGTCGTTGCCGAGGTCATTTCAATTTGAACATCTTGCGAACTAGCCAAGTTAGCAGTTCGTAACTTTGTGGTCCCAACTTTACGCCCATATAGGCAACTCAGTTTTGTATGTTCTTGAACAAGTTCAGTTTTATGCAAATTGAATAGTGCGTTGAAAGGTCTCGTTTAAATTGTTGTACACTTAGCATTTATGAAAATTAGATTTAGTTATTGGATTCTGGTACTTATTTGGACATGAATAGTTATCCACCAACAGCCCAATGGAACTCCTAAGAAAAGGTAGTTTGAAACGAATACAACGATGTATTAAAATCATTACTTTCCATTACCTAGGTTGTTAATTGTTGGTCTTTGGCCGTTATGAGTAGTAAGAAGCCAGAAAGTCTGACAATCAGTCTTACCCAGGGGATATCGTGTTACCCAATAATTGGGTTTTGAAGGTCAGGCGGGCAATCACTCCATGTAAAACACTGGTATGGAATCCGGTCCCAATATAGTTAGGAAAAGGCTAGGCAGATGATGACCTTCCATTGTTCATGGATACTCTTTACACAGAGTTCTAGAAAAATTACATAATTTTTCAAAACCATCTATAGAGCTTAGTGTGAACCTTTGGTTATGGTAAAAAAAACCTGGGGTCAAGAGTCTAAGTACCTAAACTTCTTAGAACTTGTTTTATTAATAACACTGGTTGGGTAGTAAAAGTTGGTTCTTAATATACAGTGTGGTATGTTGATTCCAAGCATGTATCAAAGTATTTTTTTCAATTCATGTATATTTTCTAAGTTTATCTTAGATCTCACTATCGTGAGGAAACCTGAATTGAAATTGACATAAATCTGACATAGTCAATCTTCTAAGATCTAAATAAGTAGAGGCCTTTGCCCTGTAGTGGGGACAAAATAGGCTGGTACTATTTAATATTTATGTTGGACCACGATATTGTAAGAAATATATTTGCTCTTATCTCTTTAATGGCGTTCATTATTTCTTTTAATATTTAAAATAAATAAAAAGCACTTAGAAATATAACCCACTTTCGTCATATCCCTCAAAAAATATTCCGACCAAATTCGCTTAAAGCGTCAAGGAAAAAATGACGGAAAATTTTATGGGGTCCCTTATTCTCCATGTTTTTATAGGACCGCCGAAGATAATATCAAATCAAACACAGTACGGTGTCGAGGGGGACAGTGTGAGGATGGAATGTGTTGCGTTTTCCGTCCCTAAGCCTGACTATATTGTATGGACTTTTGGAGGGAGCGAGATCAATTCTTTTCATAATCAGGTAACTGCTTTCATTATAAAGTTAAGGTTAAAAAATAATTTGATTGCCTCGTTGGTGTCGTGGTCGTAAGTCTGACTGTTGAGCTCCGCTCTGGGGGGGGGGGATCCTGGTTTCGATTCCCAGGAGGTGGGGGGGGGGGGCAAAAGTCAAAGTCAAATTATTTATTTCAATTAGACCATCATAAGGCAATTTTAAACGTCAAATGAGAAAAAAATTGAATCTAATTCTTTGTTTTGTATGGAGAAGAATGGGCAAGAAATTAGTTTTGTAAGTTTTGTATGGAGAAGAATGGGCAAGAAACTCCATACTTACTCTTTTAAAAACGATGTTAACAATATTTGCATTTAAGTTAAGGTTAAAAAATAATTTGATTGCCTCGTTGGTGTCGTGGTCGTAAGTCTGACTGTTGAGCTCCGCTCTGGGGGGGGGGATCCTGGTTTCGATTCCCAGGAGGTGGGGGGGGGGGGCAAAAGTCAAAGTCAAATTATTTATTTCAATTAGACCATCAGAAGGCAATTTTAAACGTCAAATGAGAAAAAAATTGAATCTAATTCTTTGTTTTGTATGGAGAAGAATGGGCAAGAAATTAGTTTTGTAAGTTTTGTATGGAGAAGAATGGGCAAGAAACTCCATACTTACTCTTTTAAAAACGATGTTAACAATATTTGCATTTACAGGAATAATATAATTATACGTGAATACGATGTACCTTGCATAAAAAACATTATTTTAAAGTGTGTACAAAATATCATGGCAAACGGTGTAATTGTTTGGACTTTATAGTTGCTGATATACACCATAACATGCATCATACGATGTGTATCAGCAACTTTAAAGTGTTTCTGATATACATTTTTTTTATATACTAATTTTTCGTTCATGTAAAAGGTTTCTTTAAAAGAAAAAGTAGATATAGCATCATGACTAAAGGTAGTCATGATGGTATACCTACTTTTTCTTAATTTTTTTTTATAATGAAAGCCTAGATTAGTACTCATAGGATACATGAAGTCAGCTACCATTGGAAGACGATTAAAATTTACAGTGAATATTTTTTTTTTACCATAAGTATACCTATCGTGCTTGAATAATGAAACTCAATCTTCATGTAAGTTTACATTGCTGCTCCCAACAAACAATGAGACGATGCTGTATAGTTGCACAGTTAAGTGCATATTTTCTAGAAGGGGCAAATTTGCCTCCATCGCTCATTTAAAACTGACTCACAAAGAGAAGTTAGGCCAAGATTTCACAAACGGGAAACGTAAAAGTAGCAAAAAAATGTATGCACGGCACAAAACTCAAGATAAAACAATTCTTTTGTTTTACCGCTAAAATGTATTCAGCAAACAGAAAAATTTAAAATTCTCCTTTACTTAGATACAGAATGAATATGTTTCTACCCTTATCTTTGCACAACTTTTGTATAAAACTTTAAGTTTGCAAAGTTCTGCTATCCTCCGTATAGTTTTTATCGTTACATTCAAAGTGTTCTTTCAGGAATATGCATTTTTGGAAGAAAGCCTGTCGGATAGGATGACAAAATCGACTTTGATTATACGCAAAAGTGAATCAAAACATTTTGGGCATTACAATTGCACTGTCGTCAATGTGTATGGAATGGATAGTATTGAAATTAATTTGGTTCCAGCAAGTAAGTACATCGATCTAAAAATATCAATTTCCTACAACTTAATCTTCCTGCCTACCTGCCTACTTGGGGTCGGCGCAACATGTTTTCTTCTTCCATTCCATCTTGTCCAACGTCATGCTTTCACTGACTCCCTTTTCATTCATTCTTCACACAATGGGTGAATTGTGTGAAGAATCTTTTCTTTGGCCTTCCTCTCCCTCTCTCTCTCTTTTCACAACTTAATCCTTGTCTGCACTAAATTATTACACGTTAATTTTGACCTACAGCGAAATATCCCTTAAAGTTATTTCCAAAAAAGATTATTCAAATTTTAGTTTTTTTTCTACTTTGCCCCGTTAAGCCGGCTCTATTAGTGGGGCAAAGTAGAATGCCTTAAATTTTGCAGTAGAATCTGTTGCACTAATTCGATTTGGTGCGACCGATTCCACTAGTCTAAAATCTTATTAGACTGCCCCACTGAGATTTACACCCTAGAATTAGTCGTTTCTAAACAAAAGTATAGTCTTCTGTAAATTTCCAAATATATAGTTTTACATCAACATTTTCTTACAGAGACTTTCCCGATCGTGTTTGTAATTGCTGGAGGTTCATCGGCCGTGATATTTTTCCTGATAATCATGCTGATCATAATGCTATGCCATAAGAAGACAAAGAAGACGGATGTGAAGAAACCAGATATAACAGATCTGGGAAAGACTTGTGTGGACCAGTACAAGGATTGTGACAGAAGCTCTAATATCAGTGATCTGAAGTTAGAACTGAGGCAGGTGGAAGGCAGCTGTGATATGGTAAGTGGAGCGGCTTACCTTTTTTACAATTATGTTTAGTTCTGCCAGAGCTAGCCAACCCACAATCTTGCAAATGTGTTACGGTACTATCCAGCAATAACAGAACAGACACCAGCAGAGCAAACCATTCCAGACTGTAAAATTTTCCCAATTGAATACGAACCTTATTATTTTGTAATAATGTTGAAAATCTATCTAAGAAATTTGTCAGATCGTTGTTGCTTGATAGGCTGGCCTCTGTACAATGTATATTTTAAAAATTATGCTTAAAAAATATTTAAAATTCATTCATAACGATTAACGTGAGAAACTTTGACGTGTACTGTTGTTTTGGGATTACTAACCCCAACTCATATCTTCTGTTTTCTTATAAAATTTGTGACAATTCATCATCTACCATTCGAATCTGTGCAACTTTTATCAAGAGCATTTAACCAGAGATTAGTTGGGTTACGTATCGGATAAATTCCATTGTGTACGAAATCAACCATGGCATGTTAGATTCTAATAGGTATCTAATACTATATCTTGACTTAGCTTTAGCATAAAACTGTTCAACAAAGTGTCTTTTACATACGCGCATAATACATCTTCACAACACATCTTATCCGTTCCGCTACAACACTTAACTCTGGTAGAAATAGCTTCTTAGCTCAGCTTTACTGCTTAGGTACCACGTCCATCTTCGGTGGAAACTATGCCTTAGGACTAGAGACGTGTGAGGATGCTTAGCGAGGAATATGTGTGAAACCAATCAATCACAGCACTAGCTTAGCAAAAGTTACGAAACCCATGTCATTGGTATTTCTAATTTTCACACACATTCCTTGCCCATCTCTGGTGAAAACAGCTTTAGCCTTCCTAGCGTATTTTTGGTCCAGTATAACCACTTAAGTCTCCAATTTTATGCCCACAGGATAACTCCAACGCTGGCTCAGAAACAGACCTCCATCCGACTCTCCACCTAAAATCAAACCTTGGCCTTCCTCTCGCTGGTCCAGTTCCTCTCCCAGACTCAGGGTATGACAACGAGCTGATGAAACAGTACCAGAGATACAGTGGAGACTTTAACCAGCCTATCAGTAACCTGAATTTTAAGGTACGTGGGATTTATTGTTAGAATGTACGGAGTCAGTACGTGTGGAATTAGAAATTAAATATTTAGACTTCGAAGCGTTAGCATGAGGGCGGTGCGCTATTCTTTAGTCTGTTTAAGGATAATGTTTGAAATTTTGGTGTGTTTCTGTCTTTTTGCTTTCTGCCTTTCTGCTTTAGTGACTAAACTAACCATAACCA
Organism: Charanyca ferruginea; assembly: GCA_947361185.1. Taxonomy (NCBI): domain Eukaryota; kingdom Metazoa; phylum Arthropoda; class Insecta; order Lepidoptera; family Noctuidae; genus Charanyca; species Charanyca ferruginea. The sequence continues at coordinate 9,275,516 of OX376082.1, read as the reverse complement.
ACAACTCTGATTCCAAGATGACTGGAAAAAATCGAGTATAAAAGAATCACTTACGTATTTAGATTTTGTTTTTGTATTTTTGCAAATTTTAAAGATATTCATTATCACAATAAAAAATTACCTAAGAAACCTACTTACAAGTGTCTATCTTACTCAAACATCATAGAAGCAATTTTACTTATGCTTTTAGAAACGATCGCATCCTAATCTCAGTCTCAATTTGTCAATATGCCTCTAATTCCGATACAAAAACCTATGTGTTTTTAAATTGTTTGTCGCTGACATGAGACTAATTTTGAACGTTTTTAATGACGAGAATTGGCCTTCAGAAAATTCATTCCCGTAATTAAAAACGTTTAAAATCTAGTCACAATCATCTTAGCAACAATGATATTAAAAATGTTAGTATGCCTAATTATCAAAGGTATTTTTGATAGATTTTTTAAGGTAATACGTTGCCCTACATTTGAAATTTTACCTGTATCTTGGGTGAGCTTAGAAACATAATATAAACATACTTAATCAAATAGCCAGATATTTGGCTAAGTTAAGGCCGTACAGATCGATCGGTCAAAGGTAGATAGCTTGCCGCGGTCGGTGTGTGGATGAGTTACCATCCCTTTCATATCAAGTTCTCTCCGTGCCTCGGAAAGCACGTAAAGCCGTTGGTCCCTGCTGTCATTTGTAGATCTTTGGCGGTCGTTATGGGTAGTCAGAAGCCAGAAAGTCTGACATACAGTCTTATCAAGGGGTATAGTGTTAACCAGAAACTGGGTTGTGGAGGTCCGATAGGCAGTCGCTCCATGTAAAATACTGGTATTCAGCTGCATCTGGTTAGACTGGAAGCCTACCCCAATATAGTTGGGAAAAGGCTAGGCAGATGATGATGACTCAAATAGCTAGATACGGAACAACTATGTGTAGACCACGCAAATATTTGTTCTATGCGGGAATCAAACTTACGACACGCGGCGCAACGGCCAATCGCTCAACCTCTGGTCAAACTCGTATGTAATAAAATAACATTTTATTTTAAAAACGTTTCTCCCAGTAACATGATTCCCGTTCTTTTTAATTCCTACTCACGAAGAAACGACTCTCAGAAATTCATCCGACCATCCCTACTTCGCAAGTAAAACCATATAAAATATTTCTTGGCAAGATATAATTTTGTACGTGGGTAGAATTTCAGTTAGCAAAGCATAACAATGCTGAATTATGAGAAAATAATAATACGAGAGCCTTGTACACATACTGAACATCAAGCTTCTAGACATGTAACGCCGGGTACAGACGTACGAATATTGAACATTCGGCGTGTCAAAAGATACATCACATTAACCGCGCATAATATTTATAAAACTAGGTGACATTGAACAAAAGATATTGTTGAAAAAATACTTTTATTTTTTAAATCACTGTTTATGTATGGTAGCGTAAAATGTAACAAACAACAATAAAACCGTTTAAAGCCATTTGGGAGTTGAAACACTAAACCATAGGGTCCAAGTGCTCATCTAATTTTTGGGATATCGTCAAGCGTCATTCGATGATTGATCATCGTCGATTCGTCATACAACTTGGCGTTATTGCTAGGCTTTTTTTCCTAGTGATATACTACAACTAAGTGAAACAAAATTTAAAAAACACGTATTAAAAGTACACTCTGTAAACAAGCTTATTATAATTTAGAGGACCATATTCAAGATAACAACGCTTGAAAACATGCTAGTCTAGCTATATTTGACAATCGACAGTCTAGACAAAATCGAACCGATTGCTAATTTAAAATACCTAATTTCATACTTAGTATAAATATGTAGGTATATATATAATTATATTTGACTCTTTTCAGTACTTATACACTGCTCAGGCTCACACACTGATTCATTGTTTGTTAAAATATAAGGAGTGGTTGTCTACTTTTTCAACATTTGTAATATGTGAACACTATGTGTGTATGTGCATAACTTAGCTGTCATTCCTTAATCTGTGATACTTTGTACACACTTTAAAATAGTGTTTTTATGCAAGGTACAGACGCCAGCACATCAAGCCATACCAAACTGTCAAATTTTCCCAATTGAATATGAACTTTATTTGTTTGTGTTAAAGTTGAAAATCTATCAAAGAACATTGACAGATTGTTGTAGCTTGATGTGCTGTGGCCTCTGTACATCGTATTCACGAGTAATTTATAATTCCTGTAAATGCAAATATTGTTAACATCGTTTTTCAAAGAGTAAGTATGGAGTTTCTTACCCGTTCTTCTCCATACAAGACTACCTTTTGGAATAGGCAACTAGAATATTTTTATTCCTCATTTGACGTTCAGAAGTGCCTTATAATGGTCTAATTGAAATAAATGATTTGACTTTGACTTTGACTTTTGGACACTTATCTCTTTGACAGTGGTAAATATCAAATAACCCTCAGCTTATTTTCCATCCAGTGACATATTTCGGATACTTGACTATTGACTAGTGCCAACTGCAGAGTCATAGACGACACGGTTGGCGCAGTGGCTGAGCGATCGACTGCTGCGCAGCGTGTTGCGGGTTCGATTCCCGCCCAGGGTAAACATTGGTGTGATGAGCACTTGCGTTTGCTTTGTGTCTGGGTGTTGTTTATCTATATATGTATGTATTTACAAAAAAAAATGTATTTGTGTATGTATATCAGCTGTCTGACACCCATAGTACAGGGTCTCCCTAGTTTGGGGTCAGATGGCCGTGTGTGAAAATGTCCCCACATATTATTATTATTATTATTATAGCTACAGAGACAGAGTACATGACAGGTGTGCACGAACTCGTGTCTAAAGATGATTCTATCCGCTTTTCCAATTTGCATCCATACGTAATGGTGGCACTTCACTTGGCGTATTTGTACAAATAATTGCGTTACTTGGTTAATACAAAATATACATTATAATAATAATAAAATGTATTTATTCAAGTAACAAGGACTCATCGTGTTAGTAAACTTAAGAGCTAGGGTAGCTTATTCTACTTAAATTTGAATTATACTTATTGAAATGAAGTCGATTTGGTTTTACCCAAATACGGCCAGTATTTGTACAAACACGCCAAGACGTGGAGTGCCAGCATGAGAACCAAATGTTCGTGTTTGATGTTTTTATTCGCGATGCTCATGCTTATACGTGTGTACCCGGCTTAAAGGCGTTCACATTTTTCACTGTTTGTACGTCTAATTTAGATTTTTGAACGAACTTACTCTTTTCAACTTTGTGCAAAAAAACAGTTCAAAGGGACCTTGTTTTAGATTGCTCAAATCTAATAAGAACTTTCGTTCTTGTAATTTACGAAATAAATTAAGAATTATGAATGATGGTGGAGAATGTTTTGAAGGAAAATGTACTTTGTAAAATGTATTTTCTTTAAACAAGAAATGTACCTTTTAATAAATATTGCCTTGCGGTCACCGCAGATAGAGCAGTATTATGTTTGAGCTCGAGAGATGAACACTAATTTGAAAATATATCAAAATTTGAGCTAAAATTTGCCTTAGGTATATATATTTATATATTTTGATATACACGTAGGCAGACTAAATACCTTAGGTATTCTCTACCAGTCAACCAGGGCAATGAAGAGATATCATGGCAGGTTCATATTCTACAAATTTAGTTTATTATTAATTTAAAAATTAAAACTGCTTATAATATTTCTGCTGTATTAGCTCTCACCCTAAAGCATAAGGGACGAGAAAATACTTTTATAATGTCAAGATCAACTGGTATTTACCAAAATGGTTTTAAAGAAAGAAAAAACTAAGAAAGTTGCTCGGAACATTAAAAAAATCAACAAAAACCGAAATAAAAATACATAGACGACGTATTAATTTCTTCTTTCGTGTATGTAGGGTAGATAGGGTTGGTAGGGTAGTTAGGGTAGGTAAATAGGCAGGTGAATACGTAGAAAGGGACAGGACAACGTCTTTCGGGTCAGCTAGTGTAATTAAAATAATACCGAATTCCATCAGTGACTTGTCTATGTGGTCATCAAGTTGATAGTAGGTTGTCAGTTATATGTTTGAGCCGTTTGGGGTCGAAACATTAGGGCCATGGGGCCCGAGTGCTCACCTTGTTTTTAGGGACATTGCAAAGCGGCTGGTCGACTCTTCACGTGACCAAAGGGCTGGCCTTTTCTTGGGCCAAAGAATTAGCATTGCCATTCAACGTGGTAATGCTGCTAGCCTTTTGGGCACTTGTCCCATTGAGAGCGATGCGGACGAGTTTTTTGATGCCCTGTGAGCATTGTACATATTATGTGTTTATTTTTATTTCTAAGCTTTGTATATAATAAATACTTAATTTTTTGATAACGTAGCTTTATATCTGAAATAAATGCAAGTTGATAGATAAATAGATAAAACATTTATTTGGTGCAAACAAAAAAAACATATCACAACACAAAAATTGAATTTAAATAAGAATTAGACAAAGTGCGGTGTGCGTTTCAAGGTTGCACCAAATGGAAGTCCAGCTCTCCATGTGTCAGGACAACCAAAATACAAAAAAAAACATAACAAGACATTCGGCAATAGTGTAGCTCTGCTCGAACAGTGAAAAAAAAAATAGCTATGGGATAGGTACTTCCATAGATTAGGCTTACAAACAAACAAACAATTTTGCCTTTTCATAATATTAGGTAAGACCAAAAGCAGCACTAATAATATTTTTATTCCACAGCACCAAGGACAAAGTAACGGTTACGTTCCGTACGTAGATTATTCCCGAGACTATGCACCACCAGTACCATCTGATTCCCTCTCCGGGTCTCTATCCAGGAGCACCGATGGGTCTACCTACCCAAGTCACTGTGGATCTCTGCATCGGCAGCAGAGCTGTGGTAGACTTGGAGGCATTGTTGGTCCAGATGGTAAGTCCTTCTTCTGTTTGAAAATCATCTACTCGTTTAGTGGCATGCAGTGAAAGATGGTAGTTTTATTCGTGTCTAGAATATATAAAGGTAGAAATATTATAATTAGCGGTCTGACAGAAAGGACTATAACGTTAGATACTAGGTTCTACTCACAATTTTGACAATTATATATAAGTCATTGCCGTCGGAACACAAATTCTACGGTGGCAATCAAGCCAGTTCCAATCAGTTATCAATGCTTTATTGCTCACCAAATAAAATTGGTTTTCACCTAGAACTAAACTGGATTTTCCCCACTATTGCCAATGGAATTCCCGCGTCGTCTCTAGACGTTTTTGTTTTCCAGCCAGATTAGTTTCAGTTTCTTGCAATACTGTCCAAATAAATGGACAATTTTAAGAATAGACTTACTGAAACTATTTCTAGGTATACTCTCAATAGAAATTGATTCATTTGTTTTATCTTTTTACCCACAGCGAAAACCAATTACGTTAATGTACACAATCGAATAAGCTATTTGGTATACTAGCATGTTAACCTTTCTACTTCAATGCGAATATATATATTTTTTTATGTGCGTAATTTTTTTTTAAACGTATGCCAACAGTGTTAATTTTGTTCCTATAGTTGGTCTAATTGAGCCTTGAAATATTTTCGACCATAAGGAACCTACAATTTTTCAATTAGCAAATTATTATTAATTAATTTTATTTGAACGATGTTACTAGAATTGCCCCTCAGTCTGTAATGTCCTACTACAGGGCAAAGGCCTCCTTTTCTCGTTTCCAACCCTCTCTGTCTTGAGCTAGTGTGGACCAATTCCTCCTATAAGCATCAAGCTCATCCCGCCAAGATTGGGTCTTCCACGATGTCGCTGGACGTCTTCCGGGACCCACATTGTGGTTGTTTTAGCCCATGATCCGTTTGACATGCGGACGATGTGACCAGCCCAGTCCCACTTCAGCTTGGCTGGATTTAAGTGCTGTAGGTGCTTTGTGTCTTGGGTCTGCGGACCGCAGCACCATATTCCTGACGCGGTGGAAATAATAGCATATTGAATTGCAATATTCCAAATGTGTTTGTATCCTGCAATAACAATATGACGTACCGAAACTTACGCTAAAAATAGATTTAAAATTAATTAGAGTTAAGTATATTCTAAAATCATTACAATTCCTTCGAAAAATGGAATGAACTCAAACTCAGAACCGATACATTTTGACATGGGTTGTGCAGAATCAAAAGAATAATAAAATAAGGTAATAGTAGAATAATAAATGTAGGTAATAACGTCATGATTAATTCCCTGTTAATATGACTCTTGTAGTCATATTGCGATTGTTTAACTATTGTGTCTGCTAATTGGACAGTTGAGCTCGTATTCTTCATCTGTAATTATGGTTGACATTTATTTCTCAAAACAGAACAATTAATTCACATAAAATGAGAAGCACTAGTTAACAAAGTACTTAGTTGTTCATAAGGAACGAGCATCAAAACCGTGGTCTAAAGTTATTGGTACCTTTTGGTTAGTTATTCTCTCAAAACTACATTTATACCTACTACGTTAAAGTAAACTATTCGAGACTAGGTACTCAACCATATATTTGTAGCTATATGGTTGAGTTTGATTTTTAAATTTAAATTACGGCCAGCGTCATGAATTGGTTACTCTTTTCGAATGAATTTTCAACCGACTTCAAAAAAGGAGGAGGTTATCAATTCGTCTGTATTTTTTTTTTTTTTGTTTTTTTTTTTTTTTTTTTTTATGTTTGTTACTTGATTTCTCGGGACTGGGTGAACCGATTTTGATGATTCTTTTTTTATTTGGAAGCTAGTGCTTCCCGTGTGGTCCCATTTTAATTTGGTCCAGTTCTGACCATGGCATCCATGAGAAAACCGTATAAGTCTTAAATTTGCATTAAGTATGTGCGCGATTTGTTGCGCGATTTCTCAGGCAAACGTAAACCGATTTTGAAAATTATTTTTTTTATAGATACGGTACGCTTCAGGGGTGGTCCCATATAAATTTTATCGAAATTGATTCAGCACTTTTTGAAAAATCAACAAATACCCAAAAATTTTACATAGACGACGTTTTAGTTTCATCAATCTTTGTAGTAGTTAACTTTCAATCTCTTCTTAATAGATTTGAATGAGAAGGAGGTAATAAAAAGCGGAAAATAAAAAGCTTTTTACAAAAAAGACAACCGCCTTCAAAAAGTGAAAAATAACTTTAGCACAGAACACACATTGACTTTAGTTTCGGAAGTCGGTGGCAATACAAAACAACAAACAGAACAAAGCCACTGAATTTCGAAACTAAAGTCAATGTGTGTTCTGTGCTAAAGTTATTTTTCACTTTTCGAAGGCGGTTGTCTTTTTTGTAAAAAGCTTTTTATGATGCTTAAGGGATACCCAGTTGATGACCCGTACGTACATTTCATGCAAATAAACCATTTGATTTGATTTTAATTCCACAGTGATCCCCATGTCTGGTCCTGGAGTGGTACTTACCGGGGAAGATGTCAGATATGCTGCTACCTACGGGAACCCTTATTTGAGAGGCAGTGCTCCTGTGGGTAAGTAGTAACACTTAATGTGTTTGCAAACTTGGTATTTCTACAGGTAACTTGGGAAGAATCAAAGTTCAAAGGTCAATGAGTCTTTGTAGTTTAAGCTGGTGGCTTAAATTTAAGGGCCATCACTTACGTCAGATAATCGGTGACTAAGTTTTGGTCGGTGAGAATGGAATGTATGAATTTTAAGATACCAACGCGAATGTCACACAAAAATTCGATCCTTTAAAAGTACGAAATAATCGCCCGATCCGATCAATCCTGCAAAAAGTCTAACGTGGTTTCTTCTCAAATGAGCCAAAGTGAGACCTTGAGAGAGTGAGATAAGCCTTTTTAAATGTTCAAAATCGAATGGCAATCTTCAATCTCAATCGTGTCAAAAATGTATAAGAATAAGAATATTTATTAAGTCAAGACTTAACCTAATTTACAGGGTAAACAAACAAGGGAGTTATTCTATAGAGTGGCAAGATACTAGAAAAAATGCAACTGGGCTTAAACTAGGATAAGCTCCTGTGCTATAAGCACCACTTTTATTCATCACCTGTTTATCATCTGTATGTACAGGCATAGGCATTTTTGACAAATTGAGCTTTAAATGTGAACGTTCCTAAAAGTATTTTTGAGTTTTCCATGCTTAACGATAAACATTGTCAACAGCGTATGTGCCACAGATAAGTATCAATCCAGTCGGAAAACCTGCGCCGCCACCTTACTACTCCGTTAGAAATGCCAATCACCCTCCAGGTAATCTCTATGGTAAAGTGGTTTTTTTATTAATATTTACATGTTTTTGTTCTGCTTGTTTACGTTCCCGTCTCATCTTCTTTCTAGTGCCACTTTTGTGAAACTGATTCCATCATCATTATTCTTCTTTCTGTCTTTCTTTTCTTTGCGAAAACATGTTGCCCCACACTACTCATTATTGCACTTGCTTGGGTAGTACATACTTTAATAAAATCAGAACAAAATTTACATTAGCTCTGTGCAAAGAAGACAGGCAATATCGTGAAGCGTACCATATTTTTCTTGTTTGGTATTTCTGTGAGAGAAAGTATGCAAGGGTTCTGTTCCATGCTAGAACTAAATCAAATAATATGACAAACTTTTTGACATTATCTAATATATAAAAATCTCGTGTAATGTTTGTTATCGAACTACTCCGAAACGTAGGTAACGTAGGTAGGTCTAAGAATAGGTCGTAAGCTATTTTCTTAAAATATGTGGCAAAACAACGTTAGCTGCGTCAGCTAGTGTATTTATATTATTATTTTTTCTATGTTTATTAATGTAATTGGTTTTGTACCGTTTCAACTCATTATCATTTTTCTGCCCTTGTCCCATGATACTTAGGGCCGGCGCAACACGTTTTCTGCGTCCATTCCGTCCTGTTGACAGTCATGCTGTACCTGACTCCCTTTTTTTTCGTATCGTTTTAATTAACTGTAAACAAATGAATTACTCCGGTATCGTGAATAAGTTTACAGAATCTTTTATGAGGGTGACAAAATGATTAATGATTAATATTTCTTTGTCAGTGCCATCAATAACTTCACCATCATCGTCATCATCTTCGAGGCCCGTCACTAGTCCACTGGCGTCATCGTCGTCAACCAACAGTGGTGCACAGCCTCAAGTAAGTTCAACAGCATTTTGCAAATTGTTTATATCATTGAACAGCAAACAATCTAGTCGGACTCTATAAACATCCGCAATTCCACAAACCTCACAGATATGTTGCCATTCTAGAGACTAAGTTGAAATGTCTTATGTGCTTGTAACTACACAGACACCTATACCCTTTAAACCGGAATACAGCAACGTTGCTTGGTGTCAGATATAGGTATGGTGGTAGTATTTCCCTGGAGGAGTTCTTTCACAAAGAGCTCCACTGCTACCTACTAAAGTATAGTTATGAAAAAGCCGAAAATAAATACAGAAGTATACCTTATGTGGGAAAGATGAAGAACTATATTGCAAAACACTCGGGGGCGATAGTCTCGCTTGCTATAAAGCGTATGATTCCTATTCGTTCGATCTGTCATGAAGCGTGCCATTGTCATTGAGTGCTAATGAAATAAAATTGACAACTGATCATTGATTCTTCTAGCGTGGACAGCGTTGTTACGTCATAACATTACTTTAGATTGACCTGTGTTTAACTTAATTTACAACAGGCTCTAATAAAACATGCCAAAGTAATGTAATCTACATAAATAAAAATGAAAGACCATCACTTAAGAACTGAGAAAGATTTGGCTGATATTTTTTGTTGTGTTCGTAATTGTCAGTACAAGTTTTATAAAAGAAAAAAATTAGAAAAGCCACCAAAAAAGTTGGAATTTTTGATGGTAGGTATTCTTATGTGGAATGGCACCCGTGCGAAGCTAGGATAGGTCGCCATAAAGTACATAGCCATTATAACCTAATTTAATTAGCCAAAACAAAAACCTTAAGTTTGAGATTGCCAAAATATCTGGTCCTTAGGTTCGAGAGTTGAGGCTCATGACTAGACTAGATTCCAAAATGCTTCGTAATTAAAATTAAGACAAAGCAATATTCCCGGCTAATTTCAGCGAAGTAATGACTATGCTTCTAATTTAGGCGAGCAACCAGCTCACATTATGATCCTTTGGGTATAATAGGAAAAGTTACTAAACACTAAACGATAGCTGGTCCTTTAACTGAATAATATATATCCTCCATAGTTTGTTAACGACCTCTGAGGGTTAGTTTAAAATTGAACTCTACTGAGGAAAATGGTGAATATTTTTATAATGAATTTATGAAATTATTTTATAAAAGGAGGGCAGTTAAAGTCGTGATTGAAAAATAAAGTAATTACAAGCAAAATAAACTATGCTGTTGGCACATCCAGCGTTGCCAGACCTACGGATTTGTCCATAGATCTACGGACTTTAGGTCTTGTCTACGGACACACGGATTTTAGTCGCAAATCTACGGATTTTTGTTCGATTTCATCCACCCGACCCATACAATAGTTTAAATATTCAAATTAAATAAAATTTCGGGTAAAACGAAACGTTACTCCAAAAAAAAGGTAATCCTGCGGTCTGAGTTTTGTTCTTTGTTATTTTGTCTGTAATACAACATCATACCATAATTACAACCAAAGACTATTTAGTTTGATTAGCGAAGAACGAATCACGTAACTATTCGTGATATTTCGTGATTCGTTTGTTTGATTTGGTTGGCGGCATTGACGATTGTTAACTTGTTTAGGTTGCTGAGAATGTTACAGAGAAAGTGAGAATCGTGAGAGTGATACCGACAGTAATCACGATAGATCATACAAATAAAAATAAAATGGTATTTTGCTTTGTCTTGGACATTTTCCCTCAGATTTTATTGTATAACAATTTATTTACCGGCACGGAATCAGTCAGAGATGGACCGGATGGACTAAATACATAATCAGATTTAGCTTTAAAAATGTCCGTAGATTTACGGATTTTTGTAGAGGCAATCTACGGACTTCTACGGATTTTTCAGCGTAGCCGTGCGGATTTTAGAAATTGGATCTGGCAACACACATCTTTGGTACTCTATATGCATGCATACAAATGGATTCCAACAAATGCCTACTGAGACGTCAAGAGCTTATTCGTGCCCGTTTTATGTGTCTGTGGTTAGCCACAAACACAAATACGTTATAGTCATTGTCAAGCGAATTACAACGCGGTATAACTGCCAGACCTACTGCTGCGTAGATAAGTTAGCAGGGGGTTAGAGTGTCTCTTATATCTGCTGTTTCTTCAATTCTAAGTTATAATTATTTTACGCAGGTGCCTAAATCATCTTCGCAGTCTTCAGGAGCTTTGTATATTCTTCCGCCGTCCAGTCAAGGAAACTTGCAGTCCAATCAGATTACTACTAAAGGTATGTATTCTACACTACCTATTAGTTATATAAAAGTTGAAGCGTTTGTTTTTTGTCTCTTGTTTAAATGTTTGACTCTGAAAAATCTATTGCTAGTACGACGGTATGATATTTTAAAGCTATATTCTATTAACATAAGAGTTAGGGATCAGCGCAATTCACGCGGATGAAACGGTCAGCAATCTTACACTGTAACTAAAATTTTATGTAAAGAATATAAATACTACCTAATGCTAATAATATTTTTCACCGCAAAAATAATAGTTAATTATTAGAAGAGGGACACAGCCTTTCTCTTATATTTAAAATTGTACGCATTTTAATGTCAGTCTCAATCTGTCAAAAATACTTCCAATTTACTTATTTGACAAGTTCTTGACAGTGATCGTCATAGAGATGAAATTACGACTACATTTTGAACGTTTTTAATTACAGAAATTGACCTTCTGATCACATCCGATATTTTCAGCCTTCGTTCCAAACTGCCATGAAAAATCCAATAAATTATGATTACATGTCGTTGCATTTTATTAATATTGCCTTCAATTTCAGGTAATGGCACCCAGCTGACAGCCGGGACCCACGTTTAATTGAATGATGTGTAGTTAGGTGAAATACATGAAATGTTTTAAAAAATATAATCAGTTTAAAATATAAATAATATACGTAAGCTTGAAAATGAATCGCCCTATCGTGTCGAAGACACTATGTAAATTATTTATCTATGATTTTATATTGGACTCATGTTAACTAAAGAACTAAATACTACTAAATATATTTTGTTTTAATTTGGTCCTATTCTTCATAAAATGTTGGTCTTTCGAACTTATCGACGTTTCCAAGGACCAAGTCATCCTGTCTTCGTTATTTTTTATGTATGTTTGTCTCACGTTCTACCTTTAGTTCATCTTTACACATGTTAACGTATTTTTCATTCAGTATTAATAGCACTTATTTTTTGGTTTTTTATTATGATTTGTTTATGATCGAAATGATATTGTGTACTGTTTTAACTATTTTAACCTAATTCATGATAAATTGAATTCACTCACTGTTTTTTTAAAGTTGCTCAATATGGGTTTTTGTGTTTTAATATTAAACTGAAAACTAATGAGAGCACGTAGTAATTAAAAAGGAAACTGCTTTAGTTAACGTTAGTGCAAAAATAATAAAAAAAAGTTTAATGAAAAAGATGTCTCCTTAGTATACTTCTCACGACTTTAATTACGTCAAAAGTTTGACAAACGAGCCTAAAATTAAAAAGCTTTAAGTGTTCATGTCAAAGAAAAAACTAACTTATGTTACGTTAAAATTAAGTTGTAATTTCTTAAGTAAGTTTTGAATTAGCAGACTTATTTTAATGAGTAGAAAATCAATATATTGATAATTATAAATCTAAGACGTGTTCTTTAAATAGTTTTTTTTTATTGAAATAAAATAAAGTAAGAACTTATCTCTTATCTTACTTATCTCATTTTAATAAGTAGAAATGTTTTAAATTTTTTTGTTTATGAAGATATTGTCAATTAAGACGTCAATGTTAATTTTAATGATATTTTAACCTCGAAGTGTCGATTTTAACGAAAATCCATATTATGGGTATAAAAATAAATATTTTACTTGTAATAGGTACGTACTTATTGCTATATAGTTTTGTTATAATTAAGTATCTAGTTTATGTAAATAACTTCAGAAAAACCTTCTGACTGAGACTGACAATTAATTTTAGATTAGTATTTGTGTTAGTTACTATGTAAAATAATACTTCTACTTAATTAAGTTCATATTTCTGAAACGTAATTAAAATCATTTTGTTACTTTTTACATTTTTTCACTTGTTTTGTTAATTTTTATTTTTATTACCTTTTTAGACTTTATTCAGTCACTGTATTTTAATGTGTATTTTAAATAAAAAAGAAATGTTTTATTTTTTATTTTTTGAACATTGTTTTATAAGTTTAATGAAATAATTATAATTGTAGTCCAAAGGTTTGTAGTAAATTAATTTACTTTAAACTGTTTAGTGAAACTGTAATATTGATTAATTAATTTAGAAAACTATTTGTACTGCTAGATAATCAAACGTTTTTGGAGTCGGATACGCAATGAAAAAACCAGATTAATAAAAGTTTTGAACAATAAAATTGTTTGGGTTTTTATTTACTTTCCAAAAAATCCTAAGAAGAAAACACAAATTAAGTTTACGCTTATATTGACTAGAATTTTTTAAAGAATTATGGATGAACTAGCTTTTGCCCGCGACTTCGTCCGCGTGAATGTCGGTTATATCGGAAACAGATGCAGTCGCTTACTAAAAGTAGCCTATGTCCTTCCCTAGGCTTCAAAATTTCATTAGAATCGGTTCAGCCGTTTCATCGTGAAAGCGTAACAGACAGAGTTACTTTCACATTTATAATATTAGTAGGGATTATGCAAAAAAATTTGAAAACTATCGCCGAAAATACGCGTGAAAAACATAGGCCATTTTTTTATTGACCAAATATGGTGCTGACAAGAAATATAGTTCACGAAGTGCGATACACTAATAATTTAAAACGTGATTCTGGCTATTCAAATGATATTAAAAATAGAATGACGTTTGAAATTCGTTAAGTACTTGAAGTATTCAGAGATTTGTAATGCAAGCGAGCCCAAGCTTCAAATTAATAAAACACTTTTTATAGCTCATAATCTACAAATTAGCAACGTTTTTCAATTTGATCACCCAAATTGCCCACAAACCACAACCCGACCACTATTTTAAAAATAAAACTCTTTATACCTGATAAAATATTATCAAAGACGATCTCAAGTCCGTGGCACACCCTTATCTATAAAGGGGAGCAGTTGAGAGTAGAAAACAATGGTCGACAAGAAAGCGACTACGGATGGGCACTTGTGCACTTTCTGGCCCAAAGTGCTCTCGCGCCTTTTGTGTCGAAGAATAGAGCTTTGACGAATAATGTTTAGTGAAAAATCGGTTATGTAGGTTAGGTGTTTTGTGTCGGTTCAAAACTTACAATATACGCTAAATTCTATATAATGATAATTATAGATCTCACAGAGAAAATATAAAAAAAAAACCGGTTATTAAAAAAATACATCCGCTGCTCCAAACATTTCGACCGTCTATGTGTTGCAGTATTGTATGGAACCTTTCCCCATCCTGGGATGTTTGATTCCAAAACTCTTCTATGATAAGGAGGCACCCCACGGTATCAGAGCACCTCTCTCACGGTATCAGAGGTCAAAATGGAGGGTGTTGAAGGCATTTTTAACTTCGAGGGAGACCGTCAAGACGATTTTCTTTTGCATAATCGCTGCCGAGGGTTTTAGAGCAGCCAGTGAATCTATGGTAGAGCAACCCGTCCTGAATCCATATTGCACATCTATCATATCAATAAGCCAGGTCTGACTTTATAGGTCTTTATAGGACGAGAAGGTCAAAGAGCAAATTAGGTTTTTTAAATAACAACTCTTGGGTGTCTAAAATCATTTACTGAATCCATGATAACATTTTTTGTTTCAATGTCCCTCCACCGGGTAAGAACCGATATTACACCAACGTACGGAGGTGCCAACTCAATTGTTAAATGGCAGTTTTTGTTGTTATAATACTGGATTTATATTATAATAATAATAATAATAACATAATATGTGGGGACATTTTCACACACGGCCATCTGACCCCAAACTAGGGAGACCCTGTACTATGGGTATCAGACAGCTGATATACATACACAAATACATTTTTTTTTTGTAAATACATACATATATAGATAAAGAACACCCAGACACAAGGCAAACACAAGTGCTCATCACACAAATGTTTACCCTGGGCGGGAATCGAACCCGCAACACGCTGCGCAGCAGTCGATCGCTCAGCCACTGCGCCAACCGTGTCGTCATACTGTCCATAGACTGTATTCAAAATTCTACTAATTCTATGTAACTAGGTTACAAGTCTGAAATCGCCAATCCCCCTTGAGCAAGCGTGGTGATCAATGCACGTGCCTTTTTTTGCCCTACAGTGGGAGTGGGACAATGATCGGACTTCTATAAATAACAGACCTGATGAAACACGTCTTTTCTTTTCTCAAATACTTTTGTATTTGAGAAAAGAAAAGACGTGTTTACAACAGTTTTTACCCGACTGCGCCAGAAGGAGGGTTATGTTTTTCGAGTGTATGTATGTATGTAAATTTCTTTGGCACGCTCAGTAGGCCAAACGGCTTGATGGATTTTTAGAACTAATACTTTGTTAGACATAGATAAGATCTAAAACGCACTCGCGGCTAGTCGCAATGCTGCGTGCCGTTGTTTCAGGCCGCAATATATAATACTAGCAATCCGACCCAGCTTCGCATGGGCCTATAGCCTTCCTCGGTAAATGGACTATCCAACACAAAAATAATTTTTCAATTCGAACCAGTAGATCCTGAGATTAGCGCGCTCAACCAAATAAACCAACAAACTCTTCAGCTTTATAATATTAGTTCAGATAGGTACGGCCAACGGCACGCCATATTCAGGTTAATCGTATCGTCTCGGTTCTACTGCGGTCCCCGCATGTCGTCGTCAATTACAAGCATTTCTTTTCCATTATATTGATGGCTATATATGCGACAGCAATTACAAATTCATAACAATAGATGTGCGGCCGCCGCAGCTCCAAGACAACAGCGGTTGACGGCTGACCGCAAGTCATTGCGTTGTTAATGCGGTTTCATAGAAAAACTGAAGTGCGGCTTGCCAAACCGGCACGACGCATTGCGGCCAGCCGCAAGTGCGTTTTAGGTCTAAGGTCGACATTTGTATGAACTTTTAAGATTATTGATGATCAGTAGTCGGACTGTAAGTTCTTGTATCCGCTAATGGAAACAAAAGGTTTGATTGTGTTTAAACTATACTCCTGACAACTTAAGAAGTCCCATTTGACGTTTCTTCTTTCGAACGTTTCTCCTAAATGCAATGAGGAAATGACCTTGAGGGAATGACGAATTTTAACTAAAACTACAAACTTCTATTTATTATTTATCTACTTACCTATTTGGAAGATCAAATTTCAAACCTTGAAAGAATCGAGTACCTACTTGAGAGAGAGAAACACTTGTGTTGAGACCGGTATCGCGCGCTAGCTCGCTCTCGCGCGCTCGCGGTTGCAGTGGCAGCCCTAGCGATATTAACGCACACACACGCACGTATCTGTACAGTCTAGTATTTTTGTAGTAGTGTAGGCTATTAGATCGTTTGGTTTGTATGAAGTGTCGCGGGTGTGCTCATACACTATAACAACGAGTATCATTCGTATGCATCAAATTTACCTTTATATTGAAAAAAATGCACTAAAAAACACGAATTAATCGTTGCTTCATATTCCAATATGATGTCAAATGGGACTTCCTAGATTGTCAGGAATATAAGAACAGATAAAAAAGAAACTGCAATAAACCTTTCCCACAGCTCGAAAAGACCCCTAAGTCTAACTTAATTTAGATATGAGCATCGTAGCATACGTGGGTTTAGCCTGGAGCAATCTAGTCGATGTTTACGTTCAATCTAGACCTACGTGCTTCAGGCTATGGTTATGAAAATAGGATTAACGTCTCCATGCGGCCTTTGTTTCGGGTAAGCTGGCCTATTTTCGGGTAGACGCCTCGTCTTAGACTGTCGCAATTGTGAATAGCAATTTACAGACTAGGTTTCCAATTGGATTTTAGTTTTGGAACGACGTACCATTTGTTTTAGTGGCGAAGATTGAAATGGATTATTTCACTGCTGCCAATGTGCTCCTAATTGATTCAATTTCAAGGTCATATTAGCTTACAATATTACAAGATTATACATGTAAAGGGGAAAATAATGGAATCGTGACTGTTGACAGGATGGAATGGAAAACGAAAACGTGTTGCGCCGATCCCAAGTTAATGGGATAAGGTCAGGAAGATGATGATACATGTGTAGACACTTACTAGAACTCCCACTTGTAAATAACAAAATATTACGATTTTTATTACTAGTACAATTTAGTGCGATTATTATGTATATCAATTTTTTAGGGTTCCGTACCCAAAGGGTAAAAAAGGGACCCTGTTAGTAAGACTCCATTGTACGTCTGTCTGTCTGGCTGGCTGTCTGTCACCAGGCTGTATCTCATGAACCGTGATAGCTAGACAGTTGAAATGTTTACAGATGATGTATTTCTGTTGCCGCTATTATAGCGGCGCTATAACAACAAATATTAAAAATCGAATAAAACTAATATTTAAGGGGGGCTCCCATTAAACAAACGTAATTTTTTGACGTTTTTTTTGCTCGATGCATAATGATCGATAATGGTACGGAACCCTTCGTGCTCGAGTGCGACTCGCAGTTGGCCAGTTTTTTTTATACCCTCACTAGCGACCCGGCCCAGCTTCGCATGGGCCTACAGCCTTCCTCAATAAATGGACTATCCAACACAAAAATAAATTTTTATTTCGATCCAGTAGATCCTGAGATTAGCGCTTTCAACCAAACAAACAAACTCTTCAGCTTTATAATATTAGTATAGATTTGGTGAAACTCGTACCTATCTCTAATACAATACGGTCAACGTAACTTGGAGCGTCTGAAGTTAGCTGTTTGGCTGCGCAATGGAACTTTTAGGAACGAAATTGTCTACTGCGCAGCTAATCGGCTAACTTCAGACGCGCCAAGTTACGTTGACCCTACTGTAACTGTGTAATAATTATGTATGGTTATGAGTAAACACAATCCTATTTCACTTTTAACTAAAATCATTTATGTTGCAGATTTCTTAAGCATAATATCACAATAAATTATGTTTTTCTTTTCAGTTTACTTATAAGTAAATTGTAATTGCATGTTTTTGTGAGTTTTTCTGGTCACGAGCTATGTCTGTGACGCTTGACAGGTCAAGGTTTGGTCAAGGCCGTTACTTCAAGACTGACTTTCTGGCTTCTGACTACACATAACGACAGTCAAAGATTTGAGAATAGCAGCCGGGACTAGCAGCTTTACGTGCTTTTCAGGGCACGGGTCGGAGCATGAGATGGATGACTACCCATCCACAGACCAACCTCGACAAGCGTAGGTGCACCATGACATCCGTACGATTTTCACTTAGCCACGAGCCCTACCTTCCACCTTGTATATTACTTTATTGTCCTTTAAGTTATCTTTATTTTTTTACACAGAGATAATCTAATAAATCACAAACCACTATTCAGAAGTCACATTTAACTTCGTACACAATAGCACTCGTAATCGGACCTACATTGTTGTCTTTATGCGCCATATTTAAACGAGTATATACTTTTAAAGCATTACTGGGAACGAGGCAAACAATTGTGAGATCAAATTGCCGCTACCGGAGTTTCTGAAGAGTCATGTTTGAAGAATCTGCTTCATTTGTGTTTAGATGCTTGTGAATATTTACTGGTGCATATGAAGGATGGAAAATGACACTTAATTTAGTCGAAACTTAGATGATTTTACCATCACTGTGATCATTATTAATTTGTTGTGAATCACACCTTGGCACTTTCGGGTTATGGAGGTGTTAAAGTTATTACATGCAATTTTTAAACGTATTTTTTTACGAAAATATTATTATCTATACCAACTAACAAAAGGCAGATAGACCGTCTTTACAAACTTTCACATTTCATATTATTAGGAAGGATAGAAAGTACGATAATGTAAGTTCAAAAGAAAAAACAAATACCTATTTGCAGTAAGAATTCAGATTATGAAACAAAAGGCAGATAGACCGCGCGGAACACAGAGTGAAGCCAAAAAAGCAAATACAAATTCAAAAGCGAATACCTACAACGCGCTTCGTGCTGTACTGACACGAGTCAGTATAGCACGAAATGCCAGATCCTTAAAGAAAACAAATAAAAATACTAATACTAATTCAAAAGCGAATACAATCACGATATTGTAGGTATTCGCTTTTGAATTTGTATTTGCTTTTTTGGATTCACTACCAGTGTTCCGCGCGGTCTATCTGCCTTTTGTTTCATAATCTGAGACGAATCCTTACTAATATTATAAATAGGAAAGTATCTCTGTCTGTTACGCTTTCACGATGAAACGGCTATACCGGGGAAGGACATATATAGGTAGGTCACTTTTCAATCCACAACTTCATCTGTATCCACGATAACCGACATTCAAGCGAACGAAGTCACAGGCAAAAGCTAGCACTTATGTTATAAATTAACGGCTGTGTGATATACACTTCTGGACACATCTATTGGCCCACCTTGTATTTTCAGTTTCGTTTGGTCCTAGCTAAAATTTTATATTAGGTCGAGCAAAAAGTTTTTATGCAGTTTTGAACCTGGCACATTCACAATTTCATTCAATAGTCTTTTTTTGAATTTCGAACACAGAATTTAAAGAAACAAAAGACAATTTGGAGCCTGTTTGTTGATATCAAACAATCAAATACTAAGAAAACTTGGTTTTATTGGTTTACTTGGATTTAATTCTTGAAAAAGTGATTGATATCTTTGGTTTTGCAACAAACATTACTTATTCTTAACATTAAGGTGAGGTTCTATCAATAATCTATGGATACTTCACCTGAAGTCGCCGCCCAAGCTGTGGCACTTATTCAGGCCGGACACAGCCAAAGAAACGTGCGTGCTCAACTTAATTTATGTCGATCTGCGGTCCGAAATGTTTATCGGAGGTAACTAGAGACTGGCGGCTTTGTTCGTCGCCAAGGAAGGCCACGATCTCGGGTCACAACTGAAAGGCAGAATCGATTCATCGTGACGACCAGCTTGAGAAATCGTCACCTTACCTCCATTGAGATACAAAACCAACTTCGCGACTTCCACGGAGTATCTGTGAGCGCTCGAACTGTTCGGAGAAGGTTAAAAGAACGCGATATGGTACCACACAAGCCAGCTTATGGGCCCAAACTAACGCGAGCCCACCGAACAGCGCGCCTTCATTTCGCACGCAGTCATTTAAATTGGACACAGCAAGATTGGAGCCGTGTACTCTATTCTGATGAGTTTAAAATTGTGTTACATGGCAATGATGGAAGGAAGAAGGTCTACCGACTTAAGGGAGAGTGTTTCGCACAATGCTGCTTTAAAGAGAGGGTTGCTTATGGCGGTGGCTCATGGACTGTCTGGGGCGGTATATCCGCGAGCGGCAAAACTCAACTTGAGGTTGTTACAGGACCACGGCTGCCAACATTAAATGCTGAAAGGTACATTCGTGAGTGCTTAGAACCTCACGTGATACCATACGCGGACTATGTGGGCCCAAATTTCCTTTTTATGCATGATAATGCAAGGCCCATGCGGCCGGCATCGTCAGGGAATATCTTCGGGATGTGAACATCACAGTTATGCACTGGCCAGCCAGAAGCCCAGACATGAACCCCATTGAGCACATGTGGAACGAACTAAAAAGACGTGTTAGTGCTCGTCAGCCAGTTGCCCAGACGATGCAGGAGTTGAAAACTGCCATAGAAGAGGAATGGGAGATGATTCCTCAAAATTTCATAGAGCGGTTGATAAACTCTATGCCTAATCGTATGAGAGCTGTGGTAGACGCCCATGGAGGCAACACGCGTTATTAAATTAAACCTTTATTTGATAAAACATGTTTTTTATTCAAAAATCAATTGCCTTTAACAAGGCGCATATCTGACTTGTTAGGCGTAGCTCCATGTCGTATGGTATTCTGAATTCAAATTTAAAACAATACGATCGAAAAGGATGGTAAAATGTATCAGGTTTAAAACTGCATCAACAGTTTTTGTTCAATCTAGCAATCATATTTCGGTAGGGGCCATTGAAAACTAAACTCTAAGGTGGGCCAATAGATGTGTCCAGAAGTGTATATTTTTACACAGCGTATACAATAGTAGATTGTTATACAAGGAGCTAAAATGACAAATTAAATACGAGGTAGTTTTACTCCCGAGCTTTAGCGAGGGAGTAAATAGAAACCGAGTTTTAATGGGTTTTAGCGCCGTGTGTTACACTATACTTTTCACTACGATTGCGAGAAATTAATTACGGTCACTACCAATTTAATTTGCAATTAAAGAAAAATTATAAAGATTTCGCGCAAATGTCTTTTTTTTGTTTCTTCTGTAGCCGCAACACATTGCATGCATTCTACCAGAGATCGCCGGTTTTTTTTCCCTTTTCAAAATTAAAATGAGGTTCTTTTTTATGAAACAGTAATAAGTCGAGTCTTTATTCATGATTATTCTACTTATGACTAAAGACTTTTTCGTTTTTGTAGGCTCATTGTCATATTTGACACACAAAAATTAAAAAAAAAAAACTTTTTCCCCTAGAGGATGAAATGCTATTTTATCCCCGCTCTGATGCTACAATGACGGCCTTTTTGAGCAAGAGAAGTGAAAATATAATTATTTCAATGAAAGAAAGGGTTTATTTTTTATAAACTTAACATTGCATTGTGATGATAGTTTAGTATAATCCTCATACGAATTAAAAGTCACCACGTTAGAGAAACAAATACAAAATGGCGGCCAAAGAAAAGCGTGTATCACGAATGACTACTAGGACGAACGACTTTTACGTGCTTTCCGAGGCACGGAAATGAATGATCACCGATCCATCCACAGACCGACCGCGGCAAAGGTAGCTTAACTATTGGTGATGATGATGAAACTGACGAAAGTTTCAAAAAAACAAAAACGAAAATTTCAAGGTTCTTTGGTACTGAGTCAAAATAACACAGTGCATAAATCATCCACCATTCCCCCTTATATGAAATGGAAAGAAAGAAAAGAAAGAAAGAAAAATAATTTATTCGACCCCCAGGACAGAAACACAGAAAGAAGAAATGACGCAACAAACACCCAATAATTCAATATTATTATTTAGTGCCTTTACAATCCGTGTTTACAATCAAATCAAGACTACACATTATAGATTAAGAACAACGGATTAACTCACTGTGTTGTCGGTCAATGTGTAACAATACTCACGTTTTGTTTAACGAAATCAAGACTAGTCTTTTCAAATCTATGTCGGTGTCGGCTTCCAGTCTAACCGGTTGCAGCTGAATACCAGTGTTTTACATGGAGCGACTGCTTATCTGAAAACCACTAGCCGGTTGCTGGGTAACACGATACCCCTTGGTAATGCTAGTTGTCAGATTTTCTAGCTTCTGACGACTAACAACTGCCAAAGATCTACGAATGACTGCCGGGGCGATCGGCTTTACGTGCTTTCCGAGGTACGAAATGGATGATCACCTATCCATAGACTGACCGCGGCAGGTGTA
The DNA here is from genome assembly GCA_947361185.1 of Charanyca ferruginea. NCBI lineage: Eukaryota > Metazoa > Arthropoda > Insecta > Lepidoptera > Noctuidae > Charanyca > Charanyca ferruginea. The sequence goes on along the minus strand of OX376082.1, from coordinate 9,252,832 downwards.
GCTTAACCTTGTCCAATCGATCCGTACGGATTTTACTTAGCCACGAGCACCTCTGTACTTTTATAATCACACTGAAACATAAAACAATCGCTTTAATCTTGACCTATAAATATTAACATGAATTCTAACCCATACATCAAGGTTCTGGTCATTTTTTGTGCTGCCACTACAAAGCACATCCGAATGACAGGAAGTGGTAGCAAACACAGCATTTCCGCATTCGGAATTGTGTTGTTAGCATCCGCTTCCGGTTGATAGTGTTGCCAGCACTAACAAAACGGAATTCATAACCTAAATCTATGTTTTAGTCAGTTTTGTATTGCAGTTATTTTATTTTAATGTTAATTTTCAGTTGTTATTCAGTTGGAGTGTAGGAAGTGCATTTGGTATTGTATTGTTTTATATTAATTTTAGCAGTGTTTATTATTTAATGGCTTATGTTTAACGAACCTCCAGATCTACTAAATGATCACCAATAAATAATAGTAAATAAAATAAAACCAAAAATAATAAATGGTCACCAAAATGGTGTTTCCTAAAGTATTGTAGAAATGTATGAGTTTGACTGTAAAAAGCGATTTGATTCTGGCACTCGGCGACCGCTACCGCGGCACGCTCGCTCGCCTCGTGCGTAGGGGTCACAGTTATAACCTAAAAAGATTTTGGTTATTTTGCACACTAAGATTTGGTGACCATTTAGTACGTTTGGTATATTTTTTTGGTAAGGGAGCTTAAGATCCTAACATATTTTTTGGTGATCATCATATTTATACCCTTATTCAATATCTGTTTTTATTTTGAGCCTGTATTGTTCCCCTGCAGGGCAAGCAAAGGTCTCCCTTTTTCCTCTCTTTCATAATATTATGTTTTTTCGAAACAAAGTTCCTTAACTCGTCTTGCTGTAGCTGTGAAAATGTACCATCACCATTTTTGCATTATACCCCTCCATGCGCCTTTCTCTTTCCGTCAATGAATCTTTCAATAAGCATATACAAACACCGTGCGCTTTCTTTTCTTTCTCTTTCTAGAGTGTTTGTGTGTGTGTCCACGTGAGTATCGAGACTCAAGCAGAATAACACTGACAGCAATTTGTTTTTAACTTCGGTTTTGACAGGGTGTGACCAGCCCAGACAGGAAAATACTTATTTATTTATTTAAAGAACACGGAAGACTTACAGCTAAATCAAACAGAACAAAAAACAGTAGATTAGACAGACAGTCAATAACAAGTCTACACATACAAAATACAGAACAAAACTAATTCCATGGACATTATATAGGCAGTTATAATAAATAGCCTATAAAAACATAGGAACAGAAAAATGTAATAACATATGAAGATGGTACACTGCATTGATGCACTTTTGCTCATATTGCAAAATAAAGAGAAAACCAAATAACAGCTAAACGAAAAGCCGAAATAATAAGTAAATAAAAAAGTTTCGGCTTAAGCACCTCCTGGCTGAGGACACACTAGTTAAGAATAGATCTATATCGTGCTGTTTATATAACCTATAAAAAATTTCTACTCGCACGCGCTATGTACGAATTCTATCGATAATTTGTTGTAGATAATGGAATACGTAAGGGTGGATTGTAACGTTTGGACTTCCTAAGGGTGTTAAAATAAAATTTGGACAAAATTTCGGAGCAATTGATGTTACTATTAAAGATTTTTAACAATAAAACCTTCTAGGATTTTTCTGGATCGCAGGTGCGTTTACATACATTAGACTCACGTCCTGCTTAGGAACCCAACTCACAACACGCAGCGTAGCAACCAATCGCTTAGCCACTGCGCCAACCGTGTTATCAGTCAGTTTCTACAACAAAAATCACGGATAAATTCAATTTTGATGAAAAGCTCATTTGTTGTTCAAACAAAATTAAAACTAACGTTGTTATTATTTAACATATTTTCCGCATAATAGTGACACACTCGGAATAGCTGCGTGGGTACTAACACTTGTTTTTTTCTATTCCTTAACCAAAACCGTTTTCTCAAAGACCACAGCCTAGAGACAATCGAACTAGGACATCTAGTCAACAGAGACGCTAACAAACAGTGACTATTTGACTGAAATATTTACTCCAGACCAATATTCTAATGTATTCTAGGTAGGAGTCCATTGTTGTACGTTTATATTATGTCGAATTGAACTGTGGATTGTGTTTTCAATTATAATTCTGAATTTGAAGGGTTAGTGGTTTTCAATTGAAAATTCAAGGGGTCGTGGTTTTACATTGATAAAATACGAGATTCTGCATTTACTTGATCTTCAAATGCTTCTGAATACAAGGTGCAAGGAGTGGGGATTCTAATTTATCTTCTTTTGTTTGATTTCTTGGATATTTCTGACAGGTTTGAAGGAAAATTGCAAGTTAAATCTCCCACTTAATATGGCACAGGGACGTGGTCCTTAACTGCTGGCCTTACAGGAGTTCTGAGTAACGCAGCGAGCCATGAAGAGAGCTATGCTTGGAGATGCTTTGCGTGATAAAATCCGGAACGAGGAAATTCTCCAATATTTCACAATTTGTTCCACAATGGATGTCTTCCGGATGATAATGAATCTGAAAAACTGGAGGGATGAAGCACAGGATCGGGAAACATGGAAGGCATGGATGGAAGTCTTTACCCAGGAGGGCGACAGAATAGGCTAGCAAAAAAAAAATCGTTAAGCAGTGAATTCACCTAACAATATCTTGAAAAAGATACCTATTTAAAAACTAGTCATCACACTTAAACGCAAATGAGTATCTGAAATTATAGGGTCCAATACTCAAGCTAGCAAGTACACATACATTCTTAAGGAAATACTCTTCTATTCTAAAACATATTCAACCATGTTATTAGGATCTTAGTCCTCTACTCATTTTTACTGTTTTATAATATGACAGCGGAATCCTGAAACAAGCTTTTCGCATGAATTCTGGACAATTTTTGACCTACACTCTCTTACTTACTCTCTCGTAATATGACGAAAATTACGAAAAATCCCTTGGGAAGTCTAGAACGTTGAATTTTGGTCTAGCGTACAGAATGTACGGTAAAAGTTTGGTTTCCAACGTGTATATAGATTTATGCAACAACATCCTGTAAATCCAAAAATCTCTTTAACACACATCCCAAATATTCCCATCTCATAATCATAATTTAAACTCAGCACACACAAAGACTCCACAAGATTTCCATAAGACAAAAGCCCTTATACTTTAGGCGGAGAACACACGTAAATCACCGAAGCCATCATCGGCGTAAACAGAGACATTGTACAGAGCCAATCTCAGTGCCTGTTTGGCATTAATCAGACTATTGTACCCGTGACAATGGACTGCAGAGTTGACATAAGGTAATGTAGAGAGCGGAGCGATTTAAGTAAAGAGAAAAATCATTTTGCAAGTCGGACTTGCACAACAAGGGCTCAAATATTAAGATCGAGCAAAATCGAGCTAGAAATGCCGAATAAATCACGTTTTTTTATTTATTGTTTTAAAGGTCAAAGTAATACTATGAAAATTTCAGATGTCTTCCTGTTACGGTTCAAAAGATACAGGCCTGTGCTAGGGACAGACAGATGGATGGACGGATGAGCGAGAGCAATAGGGCTCTGTTTGGACCCTTTGGACACGAAACTCCAAATAGACAACGGCCTTCAAAATGTACAAAGTGAATAATATCTTTAGTTTCGGAAGTCGGTGCTTTTAGTACTGTTTGTTGTATTGTAAGTATTATTAATTATTATTTATAGTTTCTGAGAAATACGTGGACCATCATTCATCATAGATTATCTAGACCACAAGATAATGCAAAACTGTGTTTTCTTACAGTTCTTCTACCTAGAAGTAGCAGTACTAATGGTATGCAATAAAAAAAGTCCGCTCGCACTGCTACCCCACCCTTACCCCTTCCCGCTAGTATTACTATTTGATATACCGTCTTGATTGCGACGAGACAATGTTTAATTTAAAAAACTGAGTATCCAGTAGTGCTACAGTCTACCAATTGACTCAGTAGGTCAATATGTTCATAACGGACTGTGTGTGATAAGGTTTAGACGTTTTTGCGATATAATTTCCAGAACGCTGTTCCTTTTTTTTGTAAAAAGTTTGTTATAATTAAGACTACGTAATTCCACTAGAGCAATTCAATATTTTTTTCATCATGATCCCCAATTCGTTATTTAGGCAACGTATTAGTAATTATCACCTGATTTTTTATTTCTAATTTCTCTCAGTGCCTGTTCGAGTAACCCTAAGTACCTGTGTGTGTGTGAGTATACGTAATGGACCACGATCACCTTTATTCATCGTTTGTTTTTCTTTGGAAAAACCAAAGGTCCAAAACGCTATTTAAAAATCTTGTAGGTAGATGTGACGCATGTCATGTATGATGCTCGACACTATTATCCAACAATTTCAAGCTCGAACATTTTATGCTACTTATATTGAAGTGTATGTATGCTCCCTAACAGTGCATAACGTAGTGCGTATGGTCCTTTAGAAAATAAGTATTAAAAAAAAAAAAAAAAAAAAAAAAAATTAAAATACGTTCAATCAAGTCGGTTGTCTGATTTAACACCTTCGAACCCCCAACATTTCATGGCGACCCTGCCTTAGGGTCTGCCAAGGGGCAGATTAGGCAAAGTTTTAGTTATCTCTCCTGGTAATTTACTTTTTCCTGAAATACTACCGAAGCTGCCATCGACAATGGATACAAGAAAAATAGAAAAGAGGCAGAGAGAGAGAGAGAAGAGAGTGTTTAAATAGTTAATAACCGCTGTGCCGTAGTCCGTGTGTTGTCGGACGTAAAGAATAGCACCATCCCATATCTTCCCGTGGGTGTCGTAAGAGGCGACTAAGGGACTTACCAGAGAATGGGCAGCAGCGTTCTCTGTGCCATTGTAACAACCATACTGCGATCGCCAACCCACCTGCCAAGCGTGGCGATTATGGCAAAACCCCCCTTTTGGGGGAAACCTATGTCCAGCAGTGGACGTCTTTCGGCTGAAATGATGATGATGATGAACTGCTGTGCATGTGTTTTAAGCCACTTTGAGTCTCGATTCGGGTTGCGAATTGAAATTAAATTGATACGCACCACGACGTATCAGGTTATACATTTCCAGTTTAAGTCGATCTTTTACTGAATCCAGAAACGTATACAATGTTAGGGTCAGCTTATTCTGGAAATGTATAGCTTGATTACATCGTGTGTAGCGTGTGTACATTGACCTGGGAATTCATGTCCTAACACTAAAGTGAAGTATAGATAAGTGTACATATTTTTTAATTTGTATTGTTTTGTTTCAAACCTAAACTGTCTCGTGGAGGCAAGCGCGTCTGCTGGTTTGATTTCTAGGCCGGGGAATTTGTGATTTGCCTTTACGAATTTCTCAGTAACAGTCCTGAGTTTTGAAGTTGGTGGTGTGAAAACCCTGTGTCCCGGAAAGCTCCTAAAGCTATTCCTAGGTCCTGCGCCTGATCTCTTCTCGGTTGTGTCGGATTGCCGTCACATTGGACTACGAGAGTGAGGGAAGCGGGAGTGCACTTATGTTTGCGGGTCCACTTTTGTACCACAATATCATCTTCTGCGTGCTTGACTAACCTCCATTGAGATTGGGCACTATTGGGAGAATATCATTATCAGTCTGTACCTACCTGTGAAACTAACTTGTTAAGCAAAATACTCATGAACAAACACGCACCACTGCTTATTCCTTCAAGGACTACAGTCGTGATAGTATATAATTTGGTTGTACGTTGTTTCATAGCTAATAGTTTTAAAGAATTTCGTTTCACATAAAATTTTCCTAATAATTTCGTTTCATAGAATAATCAATACGCAGAATACTTACATACTTTCAAGATTTTTAAATTATTGATTTTTGTTTCACATAAAGTTTATTGTTAGAATAATCATATCATAGAATAACAAATCAAATATTCTATAATCGTTAAAAAATAATTCTACTGTTTGATAAGATTGTTAAACAAAAAAATGAGATTAAAAATTCATTGAATTGTGTTTCTGAGAAATATTTTTCATTGAAGTAAATAGTCTTTGAAACAATAATAGTCGAAATAAAAATAGGAGAACCAAATATTATATGAAACATTTTCTGGGAAACGAAATTCTATAAAATTTCTGTCTGCGAAACAAGGGGACACCATATAATTTATATGTTATTAGCCTACATGATCCATGATGAGCTTGTTGTGGCTAAGAGAAAGCCGTACGGCCTGATCGGTCATCGGTTATTGATTGGTCAGTGGACGGGTGACATTTACCATTCATTACGGGTAGTCAGAAGCTAGAAAGTCTAACAACCAGTCTAACCAAGGGGTATCGGGTTACCCAGTAACTGGGTTGTGGAGGTCAGACAGGCAGTTGCTCTAAGTAAGGGTGTTACCAGACCAATCGATCGATCGTCGATCGATGCCATCGACCGGCAATCGATCGATTAGTTAGTGGAACGGTAACACCCTAAAACACGGGTATTCAGCTAGACTGGGAAAAACCGATCTCAATATAGTTATTTATAGGCTAGGCAAATGATTACCTAAACTACATGATCCACCTACCTTTCTTACAGTATAATAATGATTATATTCATAGGCGGAGGTAATTTATATTCCAATAAACAACCTTGTGAGGTATTTCAAGCTTCCTAACACTAATAAAAACTGCTTAAACACCTGCCTAATGATTAAATCATAATTTCCGATTACGTATAGGAAGTGAATTATTCTATTGTTATCGGAGCTAGTTCTATAATGTTTGTACGACGAACAAAAGTGCAACTGTAGACTTTTGTTCTTATAGGAAGCAGGTTAGTTTAGTTGTTGTTTACTTTAGTTTTGGTTGTGTTTGGGTGATGTTCTGCTGAAACAAAAATGAAAAAACCACGTCAATATTTCTGCCATTTTGCGAAATAATTGTAGGTTCTGATTTGATATATATTCTATGAATAAGTTTTGTATGTTCTTTGAACTGTCGTGTGGAAAATTTAACAAATGTGGTTGAATTATTTTTTTTCACATAATTTATTTCATTATTGAGAGATTGTGGCTTGGTTCATATTCTCAGAATTAAGTTCAATTATAATGTAGTGACAGATTAAGCATTGCATAACATCAATACTTCTGTAAAAACATTATATTTCCCTCTGAGGCAGTCAGGTAAAAACGGTACTTGTTGATTGTAAACAAAAGACGCATTCATTTTGGAACTACCATTACATCTGCGCGTTAATTCTTGTATCTTTTTAAAACGAAACTGATCTGTTAAAAATGACTCTAATTTACCTACATTTTTGACATTAATTTGACATGACATTGAGATTTCCAACTACATTTTAAACGATTTAAATTACGAGTACCTATTGGCCTTCGGAAAACTAGATACCACTAACCACTGTCCACTATTTATATACTGCCTAAATACTTTCTACGTACTTCTGTTAACGCGAAATCTACAGTATGTCATGTTTGGTTCATTAGTTGATGGAATATTTCACTTGAGTGCCTACTTAAAGGCACTCAAGTGAAATATTCCATCAACTGACTTGACACTCTTAGAAACTCTAAGTAGCCTTAATGACCTACTTCAAGAACATTTATTTACTGACAACGATAAAAAACAACTCAAGTTTCATCTCGAACTGGCTCAGCAATAAAAAACAAGATGGTGTTCACTTGCGACTTCAAATGCTTGGCGCTTTATTAGCAATACCATAGAATAAGGAAATCTTGTAGAAGCGCAAGGCCTAACGCCTAAATCCACGCGGTGGAAAATAAGAAAGGTTACCGTATGACTTGTACCGGTTGACTTTGCCCTAGACCCGATAGCAAAAAATAACTGAAATAAAGAATAGATATTTTTTGTAAAAATAAGACCGGGTCAACCTTTAGAAGTATAATTAACATCATGTCAACCTTTAGACATCCACTGCTGGGCCTATGCCCAGCAGTGGATGTCTCCCTCAAGGGGGGATGTCTACCTCAAGGGGGGATTCAGCCGTAATCGCCATGCTTGGCCGATGCATGTTAGCAATCGCAGTAAGTTTCCTTGAACTAAGAAGGACACTGCTGCCCATACTCTGGTCAATTATCCCTCTGTGGTCTTCTACGACACTCACGGGTAGAAATGGGGTGGTGCTATTCGCGGCCGGCACCACACGGCAAAAAGTATACTTTGTCCTTATTGTGCCCAAACTGCTGAAGGAATTCTTGGCAACATTGCAAAGACTGGCACCGCAAGCAATATTGTCAGTTCTTTACTACATTGAACGTTTCACTTCAAAACCGTAGGCAACCCGTAGACTCAGCAACTATAGTTGATGCAACTGTAAATTTCTTATTAATTTTCCCAGTTTTAGCAACTGCAACAGTTTCTCTCAATTATATGTAAATATCGTCATATACAGCTAGTTGCGAGTTCCCAGTTGTCACAACTCGGAGATCTAAGTTATTTTGTCAGCGGAGCACCTTAGAAAGAGTCCGCATCTCATAGATGCTTATTCTATGACAATACTAGGACACTGCAGTTTTAAATCGTTCTGCGTTGGGTTACAAAGGAAAGGTCGTTTGTTTTTATATCGAGTGAGAATTTATTGTGGAACTATGATTGCTTTGTTAGAACAAAAGTACCCAGGTCAGAAAAGGTTCCTACTACACGACAACCGATTAAGTTGAAGTTTTGCCCCAAGTTTTGTCTCAGTTTTATGAGCCGTTTAGCCTACTGACAGGCATTTAATTGTACAATTAAGATAACAAAATTAAGGTAGATTAGGTAAAACCTTGATGAAATGGCGACCCAGATAAATAAGCAAGAATACCTACTTACTGTAAGTATGATTACTTAAGTATGGGTACTGTAAAGTTTGCATGCATTTAGCATAGCATACTGGTACCATTAGCTATATGGCATCGACGGAACACTTTGATCACTATTTTCTGAATCTTCTATACACATTATAAGTGTAGTTTGAATAAATTAGAACATAGCTGTTAGGTATTATATGACACTTGGACTAACGGTCCGGGTTTCGTTAGATACACACGTAGTATTGTTAGTTTGTCTGATTATAGTGAATCAAAACTCAAACACAAACTCAAAATTATTTATTTCAATTAAACCATTTACTTACGTACTTTTGAATTGTCAGAGTCAGTCAGTCAGAAAGTTGAAGCTAGTTGCTCGTTCCAAACAATAGGTTTTTATGGAGAAGAACGAGCTAGAAACTCCTTAAAAACTCTTTTAAAATTAGTAATATTTTACAAATTTAGGTTACATCATTCATGTTGAATCTAAGGGAACAATGTGAGAACAATGTAACAAGTCTTGCACGTTAAAAGAGGTCTAGAGAAAATATAGTTATAAAAACAATTCAAACCAACATTTTAAATAACCAAGGCAGCTAAGAGATGACCAGTCCCAAATGACGGCGTCCGTTCACGAACATGACGCATGGATCGGCACCATTTAGCTCAACCATTTTGAAGGGAACCGAATGATCATGCGCAACCATCTGCGAGACATTCAAGTGAGCATGACTCTCCCAACCGCCAGGGCATATTCAAGTCAATGAGAGGTATACCTCGTAAATGGTAGTTTTAAAGAACATAGTGGTCACATGTATGTGCTACAAAAAATTATATAATACTAATACATTGAGTTTATAATTGCAAAGATAATGTAGATCTACGTCTTCAGCAGCTCCAAAAATAATTAAAAATGCTAATCAATTAATCTATGAACCCTTATGGCTGTGGAGCTAGACCAGCATCCATGAATATCAAAGTATTCCTACGTTTTAACTCTAATAGTTAGTTACGGTCCTTCGTTTTTGAGTGTACTACTAACAACTTTACTAACGCTATCTGTTGTAAAACTGTATGGACGTATGTCTGAATTAAAGATAATTATTAAAGTACTTAGATATGGAAATTTTGATAGTTTTACTTTAAAACAGTTAAATTTTTAATTTCATATTCTTTTATTTAATACAAAATTCACGTTACTTTTAAACCTAGTATCAGGTTTTTATTCGTGATATATAGGACAATGCCAAAAACTCTATAGAACTTTGCCTTACTCAATAAAAGTCATGTACAAGGTTGCACTATGTAGCATCTTACTGCTTATTCATTGCTGATAACTAAACATTAGTCTTAATGACTGCAAAACTTGCCGTTTCTGTTTAAATAAAAAAACTGTATTTGCATTCCTTTTAGCATTGATTTGTAATCCGCAAGTAATAATAATAATATTGTTCATTTGCCAAACAAAAAAAGTTCTTTACATTTCCTTATCATCTACAATAGTCTACATTATCAATTAGGTTCCCCAAAAACCAAATAAGTATAAGACACAAAGGAAGCATTTTGTTAATGAACTCCACACTCGAGCCTGTCTCGTGGAAACAAACCAAGAACGCAAGTTCGCAAGTTCTAAAGCAAAACAATTTATTATAATATGATTCTTTGATCATTACAATTATTTTATTAAATTACATTTTCTGTAAATGGGTGGGGCAGGATCTGGCATTGTCATTTGTCATCTCATAGTTTTTTATAGAAAAACTGTTTAAAATTCAATTTTTCGTTTGTTGAGACTCAAAATAGGTACTGTTGAAACTGGCTGGTTTAGTCATGTCCAATCTTATTTCAATAGTTAATATCTACAGTTGACATATTATGTGATGAATACTGTTCGAATATAGAATGAATGAGATTTGACGATCCGTTACGTGGGCTGACAGGCGGTATTTGATTGGTTCTAATAATTATCTTAATATCGTTTTCTGAGTTTAATTCAGGTAAAAAATAGTAGGTTATAAATATTCCTTGATATCATACAGGTATGTATGATATCAGGGGTATATAACCCCTATAGTACTGGGAAAGGTTCAATACTAAATTATTATTATTTACTACACAAATGACTTTAGTTAGAACTTCTTATATTGAATTACTTAAAATGTAGTATTCAATTTCTATACTCCATTGATTAAGATAGTTATTAAACAGAGGTAAACAATCTTGAGAATTCTTTTTATAATAATGTGCTTGTTAAAATTCTGATATTTCTTGCAAACATTGGTACGAAATTTGTTTTGCATTTGTAATATACAAGCAATACATACTACATGCTTGACATGCAAATTTATATTATTATAAAATAAGGTTGCATATAACTAATACCCCGGCCAGAATCTCCACAGTTACAAAAAATTGCCAAATTTGCTCTATGTATAATTAACGCACCTAAACAAGCCGTGTGTCTTATATATCTCTTTCTATAACACTAACAAACAATACGTATCGTGAATCTAATCCTCTTTTTATTCGTAACAGTATCTCCACATTGTATACGTGGGAGAAAATAACTTATCCAACTATATAACATGGGACAAAAAGACAAATACACGATTAGCTTGGTTCCAATGAGATAAAAAGACTATAGTGTTAAAATGGTTTAAGAAAAGTCTAATCAAAAGTTCAGAAAGAGTTTTAATTAATCCTTATTAATTATTTTAAATTTATTTTGAATTGTTTATGATTGTATCTAGGCCTTTTTCAATGTGCACAACTTGTTACATTTTTCTTACATTTGCGTCCCATTGTTTCAACATGAATGATGTAACGTAAACATGTACCTAATATTCAATTGATTTTAAAAGAGTGTTCTTGGAGTGTCTTGCTCGTTCTTGTCTATAGAAATCTACTGTTTGGAACGAGCAACTGGCTTCAACTTTCTGAATGACTGACTCCTTGACCATTTTAGAGTGCCAGTAAAGGTTTATTTGAAATAAATGGTTTAGAGTTAAAACTTAAACTTAAAAAAACTTAACTTAGTTAAAAGTAAAAAAAAAAATGGCACATGAAAAAATAAAAGTTTGAGTTTGAGTTTTGATCCAGGCTTTAAAAAGTCCTTACATGAAAACATAGGTAGGAATTAATAAACATACAGAGAGGGTCATACTCAGCCGAACCGGGCAACGTGCCCGCTTTTGTGACGAAGGAGCTACATAAGTTGCCCCTAGTCACGTTTGAGCACGTTGACGTCACCAGCTTGCTGAAGGTCATTAAAACTCTAAAGTCAAAGTCAAAGTCAAATCATTTATTTCAATTAGACCATTAAAAAGGCACTTTTGAACGTCATAATAAAAAAATATAAAGTTGATTCTAGTTGCCCATTCCAAAAGGTAGTTTCGTATGGAGAAGAATGGGCAAGAAACTCCATACTTACTCTTTTAAAAAAAAATGTGTACAATATTTTGCATTTACAGTTTACAGTTATATAACTATACGTGAATACGATGGACCTTGCATAAAAACACTATATTGAAGTATGTACAAAGTATTACAAGATAAAGAATGACAGCTAAGTTGTATACATATACATAGTGTTCACATATTATTATTTACAATTATTGTAAAAGTAGTCAACCACTCCATACATTTCAACAAACTATGAACCTATGAACCAGTGTGTGACCCAAAGCAAGAATTAAATATAATGTATATACTAAGTATAAATTAAGTAGTTTTAATTAGCAATCCGTTTGATTTTGTCTAGACTGTAGATTGTCCTATGGAGCTCGGACCAGCAAGTTTCCAAGCATTCTTATCATGGATATAATCCTCTAAACTGTAATATGCTTGTTTACAGAGTGTACTTTTAATATATATTTTAAATTTTCTTTCATTTAGTTGCACTATATCACTAGGAATTTTGTTATAACACTTAACACAGAACCCCATAAAAGATTTATGAACTTTAGACAATCTAAAATATGGTTGAGCTATTTTGTCTTTGTTTCTAGTATTAATATTATGTCTATCACTAACCTTATTAAATAAATGTAGGTTTTTTCTTACGTACATAATATTTTCATAGATAAATTGGCAAGGCACTGTCATTATATTAATATTTTTAAATAGTTCCCTAAGAGAATCGCGGCGACGTAGATTATAAATGGCTCTAACAGCTCTTTTTTGTAAGATAAAAATGGATTTGTAGGGTTGTTGATGCGTGTGTAGGTAGTGATAGGAAGCGAAGAAATAAGTCCCAAGTACACAAGAAGAAGTATGAAAGTTTATTGCACAAAACACAGGTCACAGTTTTTACACACACAAGAGTTCCACTGAGATAGAAGGAGTGGTAGAAATATAGATAGACGACAGAGAACAGATATAAAGAAAGTTTGTTAAAGCACAATTAAAATCAAGCGCGGCGAAGCAATGTTTATAAATCGCAAATGGTCGGTATATGTTCTATGAGCATACTGACTACTGACTCGCAAGTCACGGCGCGCACGCATGATAATGCCGTCCCGCTCATGCACGTCGCTCGCGTGACGTAGCGCGAACGACCGGTTGTCGCGAGAACAATAGGCTCGTCATAGATGGGCGGGCCAGCTGATAAGCAATTAGCTACTAATATAATGTTTGTACTTGTCTGTTTGTATGTTGATTATAATGAGTTGTAAATATTATTAAGTTGAATTTAGGTTTTATATAATTCTAATTGTAGTTATTAAGTTATGTAAATATTTATGCTAACAATTTTGATTTTAATGTTATTGTTAGATTAATGTAAACAAAATAAAACATGAATAATATAACAATTGAAGGTAGGTCACTACATCACCCCCTTCCAGAGACCGTCAAGGGCGATAATAGTCGGGAAATTTAACGCGACGTCCTGACCGCGTCGTTCTGACGACGCTATCGTCAGCGGAAGGCAAGTTCCGGTTATCCGCGTCTGGTGTGTAGTGATGAGTGTTAGTGTTAAGTGGTGACTGTGGCGTGTTGTGTTGAATGTTAGTGGTGATGGTAGGTGGTGAAGATGATGTGTGAGGGTCACGCAGTATGAAGGCCGGCTTAATGCGGTCAATCGATACGGTAACCGGTTTTCCATTTACCATTAGTTTAAACACCTTGTCACCTCGTTGAATTACCATATGAGGACCAGAGTATGCCGGTTTTAGACCACCACCAGCAGTGCAGTCCCTAAGGAAAACGTGTGTAGAGGAAGCTAGTTCCTTGTAAATAAATGTTTTAAAATTGCTGTTGTGCCTGGCCGCTGGTGATGGTTGCAGTTTCCTGACAATATTCCGAAGCCTTGACAGGTAGTCGGTCATGTCGACAGTCTCGTCAGCCTGTGGGTCGAAAAATTCGCCGGGGAGGCGCATTGGCTGGCCGTACACTAGTTCGGCAGCAGAAGCCTGAGCGTCTTCCTTGTAGGCGCTGCGAACCCCTAACAGGACTAGCGGAAGAGATTCCACCCAACTGTCATTTGCATGGCAGGTGATCGCAGCCTTGAGTTGACGGTGGAATCTTTCCACCAATCCGTTACAGGCTGGATGGTACGCCGTTGTTCTGCGATGATGGAACCCAGCAATGGCAGACAAATTTTTGAAAAGTGCTGATTCGAACTGCCTACCTCTATCGGTTACGATATCCGATGGGCAGCCGAAACGAGCGATCCAGCAATTCAATAGGGCCTTTGCCACTGTTTCTGCAGTTATGTCTGCTAACGGTATTGCCTCAGGCCATCGTGTAAAGCGATCGACGGCTGTGAGGCAATAGCGGAAACCTTGGCACAATGGCAATGGTCCCACGAGGTCAATGTGTATGAAGGCGAATCTTGATTGCGGTAACTTAAATGACTGCAATGGAGAAAAGACGTGTCGTGTGGTTTTTGAGCGCTGACAAGGTAGGCAAGAACGGACCCACTCACGACAGTCTTTTCTAACGCCTGGCCACACGTATCGGTCAGCAACCAATCTGGCGGAAGCCTTGGTACCTGGGTGACTCAAGGAGTGCAGGCTAAGGAAAACTGTCCTGCGCAACTCCTTGGGCACAAACGGTCTTGGCGTAGTGGTGCTAACGTCACAATATAGTTGTGTCTGCGATCCAGGTAGGCTAACTTGTTGCAAGTTTAGTGCAGTACCTCCACCTAGAAGTTGCTTCAGTTCGGGGTCCTCATGTTGAGCTGTAGCGATCCTTTCAACGGGCACAGGTTGAGTAATCTCCTCCACGCGTGAAAGGGTATCCGCCACGACATTGTTCTTCCCAGAAATATGTCGGATGTCCGTTGTAAACTGGGCTATCAGATCGAGGTGACGGAACTGCCGTGGGGAACAATTCTCTTTGCGAGAGTGGAAGGCGAATGTGAGAGGCTTGTGGTCTGTGTAAATCACAAAGTCACGAGCCTCTAGCATATGACGAAAATATTTCACACTCTCGTAAATGGCGAGCAGCTCGCGGTCGTAAGGAGAGTACTTAATCTGTGCCTCGCTTAGCTTCCGCGAGAAGAAGGCAAGAGGTTCCCAAGCCCCTGCATTCAGTTGCTGCAAGACTGCGCCCATGGCTTTGTCAGAAGCATCCGTGACCAACGCCATCTTAGCGTTGCAGTCAGGATGAGCCAACAGTGCTGCTTCACAAAGACTGTTCTTGCAGTTCTGGAATGCCTCGTGCTCCTCGGGTGAAAAATTTACCGGGTGTGAACCCTTCACCGAGCCGGTAAGAAGGACATTCAAGGGTGCTTGGAAGCTTGCTGCGCCTGGGATGAACCTGCGGTAAAAATTGAGCATCCCAAGAAATCTCCGTAGCTCTCTTACGGTTTTGGGAGCGGGAAAATTTTGAATTGCCTCGACCTTGGATGGTAATGGCCTTGTGCCCTTGGCTGAGATATGGTAGCCCAAGAAGTTAACCTCCGACACTCCGAAGACACACTTAGAACTGTTGATGACCATACCGTAATCTTTGAGTCTGGTGAAAAGTTGACGCAGGTGGTGCTCGTGGGTCTTCTGGTCTTTCGAAAAGACCAAGAAATCGTCTAAATACGCGTACGTAAAGTCCAGACCCCTGAGCATTTCATCCACGAAGCGTTGAAACGTCTGTCCGGCATTCCGCAGACCGAACGTCATGAACGGAAATTCGAAAAGACCGAACGGCGTCGTGATCGCGGTCTTCGGGATGTCATCAGGATGCACAGGGATCTGATTATATGCTTTCACCAGATCAATTTGAGAGAAGACGGTACAGCCAGACAGGCTGTGAGCAAAGTCTTGGATGTGCCGGATGGGATACTGGTCCGGGATGGTACGTGCGTTCAGCATCCTGTAATCGCCGCAGGGGCGCCATCCGTCATCTTTCTTCGGCGCTAGGTGGAGAGGCGACGACCACGGTGACTCGGACTGGCGACAGGTTCCACATTGTAACATGGACTCGAATTCGGCCTTAGCTATTTGCAACTTGTCTGGGGCCAATCTGCGAGGTGTACAGGATACTGGTGGGCCTGGTGTAGTACGAATGTGGTGTACTGTATTGTGTTTAGTGGTGCGGTGTATACCATGTGGTCGAGTGATGTCAGGGAATTCCCGTAGTATGTGTGTATACGCGGAATCACCAAGACTTACTTTCACCGAAGAGACGACGTCAGAACGACGGACAGGCGACGCCGGGGTGGAGAGCGTTGTATGATTGTCGATGAGGCGTTGGTTCCTGCAATCAACAATCAAATTATAAAAGGATAAAAAATCCACGCCTATTATCGCCTTTGTAACATCAGCGACGATAAATCGCCAAGCGAAGTCGCGGCGCAACCCTAGGTTCAATGTTACATTTATAAAACCGTATGTATTTATCGTAGTCCCGTTCGCCGCACACAGTTGATAGCTGGTTTTTGTTACTTGATTTGTAATTGCCGATCGGGGGTAGACGCAGAGGTCGCTTCCAGTATCGACCAAAAACTGCACCTTCGACCTTTGATCGGTGACAAAAAAGCGACCAGCACTTGGACAATCATCGGTCGCCATCACTGATTGCCCCGCGCTTTTCCCGACGTAGGGTAGTCGCACGGCTTTACGCATTTCTTGGCTCGGTCTCCGAAGTTCTGATGGTACCAGCACTGCGGGAACTTCCTGTAGCTGGTCTCCGATCGGGATGAGCCTGACCGATTGCGCGTGCGACTACGGGACCGTCCTCTAGGGCGAGACAATCGCTCCACCTTCTCCGCCAGCTTCTTCATCTGCCTGGTCAGGGCGGCGATCTCGGACGACATGGTGTTGCTCGGGGTGCTCGGCGAAGCAGCCGTAGTGATGGCTGATGTTGATGCCACCTGAGTGCCGACGACGTCATGTATCCGGTCCGCCAGCTCAGCCAATTCAGCTATCTCCGTCTTGGACTGGGAGGCTATTATTGCCTGGGTGCTTGCGGGTAGGCGGCTCGTCCATATTGTCCGCAAAAATTCCTCCGGTACGCCTGGGCCAGCGAGGTTGAGGAGGTGTCGGTAAAATTGGGAAGGCTTCCGGTCGCCTAGCTCTTCGTGCATGTGAAGCTGTTTGACCTTCTTCTCTCGCGAAGCCGATAATCTCTTTATAAGCTCACCTTTGAGTTTTTCGTATTTTTCGGTGGCTGGAGGGTAGGCGATTACATCTTCGACCTCTGCTGCGTACTGCGGGTCCAAGTTCCCCGTTACGTAGTAGAATTTGGTCTCGTCCGACTTGATACTTGACAGCATAAATTGTGCCTCCATCTGAGCAAACCACAGCGCCGGTTTTTCCGGGTAGAAAGGCGGGATTCGTACCCCCACACGAAATGTTTCGGCTGCCACGGTACTGACATCCTGGTTGCTGGGTGTTTTGTTCTCGGCCATGCTCGTGCTCTTGATAGGGGTCACCAATGTAGGGTTGTTGATGCGTGTGTAGGTAGTGATAGGAAGCGAAGAAATAAGTCCCAAGTACACAAGAAGAAGTATGAAAGTTTATTGCACAAAACACAGGTCACAGTTTTTACACACACAAGAGTTCCACTGAGATAGAAGGAGTGGTAGAAATATAGATAGACGACAGAGAACAGATATAAAGAAAGTTTGTTAAAGCACAATTAAAATCAAGCGCGGCGAAGCAATGTTTATAAATCGCAAATGGTCGGTATATGTTCTATGAGCATACTGACTACTGACTCGCAAGTCACGGCGCGCACGCATGATAATGCCGTCCCGCTCATGCACGTCGCTCGCGTGACGTAGCGCGAACGACCGGTTGTCGCGAGAACAATAGGCTCGTCATAGATGGGCGGGCCAGCTGATAAGCAATTAGCTACTAATATAATGTTTGTACTTGTCTGTTTGTATGTTGATTATAATGAGTTGTAAATATTATTAAGTTGAATTTAGGTTTTATATAATTCTAATTGTAGTTATTAAGTTATGTAAATATTTATGCTAACAATTTTGATTTTAATGTTATTGTTAGATTAATGTAAACAAAATAAAACATGAATAATATAACAATTGAAGGTAGGTCACTACAGATTCAATGTCGGCAGCCCGACCCCACAGTAAAATACCATACGACATAATGCTGTGAAAGTAGCTAAAGTAGACCATACGCGCAGTTTCTACATCTGTCAACTGTCTTATCTTTCTAACAGCATAAGCCGCGGAGCTTAGTCGCCCCGCAATAGATGTTATTTGAGGTCCCCATTGTAATTTCTCGTCTAGCGTGATTCCTAGGAAAACCGTTTGACTATTAAATTCCAGTTTCTCTCCATTTAGAATGATGTCACAATTGCTATTCCTAACATTTGGTAAAATGAATCGAATACAATTGGTTTTTTTTTCATTAAGTACCAAATTGTTTACCGTAAACCAATTCTGAACCTGAAGAATAGCGTCATTTACGTCGTCAAGATGTTGTGACCATCTGTCTACTTTAAAAATCAATGAAGTGTCATCGGCAAATAACACCATCTTCGGTTGGTTTTGAAGTAATTGGGGTAAATCATTTATATAGACTAAGAATAGAAATGGACCTAATATTGAGCCTTGAGGAACGCCCATAGTCATTTTAGACCCCAATGAGTTCACACCGTTAACCTGAACTTTTGCCTGTCTATCCCTCAGGTATGACCTTAGTAAATCAAGAGATACTCCACTAATCCCGTAGTGCTCCAGTTTCAGCAATAGTGTCTCGTGGTCAACGCAATCGAACGCCTTTGAGAGGTCGCAAAAGATTCCAATGGCATCTTGTGATTCCTCCCAAGCGCTAAAAATGTTCTTTATTAGGGTGACACCGGCGTCAGTTGTACAACGCCCTTTGGTGAAACCGTATTGTTGTTCATGAAAGATGGAATTTGTATTAAAAGCGTCAGGAGCGAGCGAGGAGGAGTGCCGAGCGGTATAGTAACATCGTCAGGAGTATGGGCGCTCCCATTATCCCATTAGGAATAAACAAGACCTGTAAGAACAATTACACACTATTAGTAAAGAAAACACAATACAAATGGTAATCAGTAACAATAATAAAGTAAGTTAAAGGTACAGCAACAATACAGTTAATCGAACAGACCATTAAGGTCCCACAGTTCGTACAGTGGCCAAGCCACCTAATGATAAACGAACCAACCCTTAAGGTTTACAGTTCGTACAGCAGCCTAAACCACCCAATGATGGAGGACCCAAGTTGGAGGTGTCGAATAACACCATTAGTACTACGTTCCGAAGTAGAGTTGTTCCTCAACGCTATTAAGGTAAATAAGTCGCCTGGTGACTCCAACGTGGGCACTCGTCGCGCTGCGGGAAATGGTAACATCAGCAGTTTTGAGTCGGCGAGCTCCACTGCGTTACCCGCTGCTGATATTGCACGTGTTGTTGTTACCCGAAATTAATGACATAATATAATAACCCTTTATCTGTCAAGGAGTCTGGCGTTCATTGTTTAACTATTGTGTCTGCTAATTAGTCAGTTGAGCTGATAATTTTAATATCATGTCTCAGTCTTCGTCACATCATATTTTCGTCTTATCCGTTACTTTTCTGTATTTTTTTGCTATTTACTTTTGGGTAATCCTGATAAATCCATTATAAAACGATGTTAATATTACAGTTTTTCGTAATGACATGTACGTCACTTTTGGTTTTTTCTGTTTTGGTTTACAAATATTTTATAAAAGGTTGTGATATATTTGTATTATTCTGGTTCCATGGATTTCAATATTAAAATTTGTAGTAAAATGAATAGTGGATGTCTAAAAACGTAAAATTGTAAATTAAAATCAAAGAGCTATACGATATGACGTGTATGACATTAAGGGTTGCTATTATTATTATTATTATTATCTTTTTTTGGCCTTTCTCTTCCTTTCCATCCATCCACATTATTTTATTCACAAATCTTTGGTTATATGCCGTCATTCTGACCTCGCCGCCGAGGCCCAATCTAATAGGTATTAGGAACGAAACAGGTATTAGCAATTAAAAAAGGCTTGTGTTTAACGAACCTCCCGATAATATATAGTAAATGACCTCCAAAACTAGTTAATGATCTGGTGATCATTGGTGTGTTTGGTTAAATGTTGGTACATTTAACCAAAGTATTGTAGAAATGTATGAGTTTGACTGTAAAAAGCGATTTGTTTGTGGCACTCGGCGGCCGCTGCCGCCGCACCCTCGTTCCGCTCGCTCGCCTCGTGCGTAGGGGGTCACAGCTTTAACCTAATCTAACAGACTTCGATATCTAAAGTCATGTGTGTATTGTGCTAAAGTTATTTGTCTTTTTTTTTATTTTGAAGGCGGTTGTCTTTTTTGTTAAAAAGCCGGCAACATAGTTAAAACAGGGGTACTTCAAAGATTGAAGGAACTAAAACGTCGTCTATGTGGATATATTTGGGATTTTGTTGATTTTTCAAAAAGTGCCCCCTAAGGCATACCCTATCTATAAGAAAAATAATTTTCAAAATCGATTCACATTGCCGGAGAGATCGCGTAACAAAATATATACAATAAAAACAACATACGGTCGAATTGAGAACCTCCTTCTTTTTTAAAGTCGGTTGAAAATAGGAAGCAACGAGATATAAAAAAATATTTATTACTCACAACAAGGTTTTCTTAAAACTCATTATAATATCAACTGATCATTTACGTTCCCATCATCATCATCATGTCAACTTTTAGACGCTCACTGCTGAGCATTGGTCTCCCCCGTAGGGGGGGTTCAGCCGTAATCGCCATGCTTATCCAATGCATGTTGGCGATCGCAGTAGGTGTTATGGTACTCAGAAGGGCGCTGCTGCTTACGTTCACATAACTCGATAAAATACGAACATAAATATATATGAATGCAGATTTATTCTATGTGTTTCCAATATTTGTGGAACAAAAGTACTTGTTTATCTCCATTATCATCATATCAACCTATTGGTATCTACTGCTGAAGGTACGCCTCCCCCAGTGATCGCCAACTAACCCGGTCTTGGGCAGCCAACATAACAGAATCACCGGTCAATCATCGGTCCATCGTGCCTCAGAGCATCCCACTCTACGCTTGATTAAACGCGGTCTCCACTCCAAAACTTGTCTGCTCCATCTACCGTCTGTCCGTCTGCAGACATGGCCGGCCCATTTTCAATTCAGCGTGCTGATTTTACGCCCAATATCGGTGATTTTAGTTATCTGGTGAATGAGTTCATTGCAAATTCTATCTACTAGAGAAACCCCGAGCATCGCTCTCTCCATTGCACACATAATAGTTGGGTTCCCTATCCATTTGCATAAAATTGTAAGACCTAATATAACTTACTTAGACCTAATACGGCATACTTTTGTTTCTCATAATTATATGTTCGCATAATATTATTTACGCATAACAGCTTACACATATTTTTTGTAAGCATAATTTCCCTAGTCATAATAATAATTAAGCATAACATTTTAAAGCAAAAATGATATTAAAATATATTTTTACCATACTAACCAAACAAACATACATCATGCATGTGTTAGAATAAAAGGCATAAGAGCAACATTAAAAAGCAATTAATAGCTCTACATAATACACACATACTTATATACTCAAAGAATATTATTAATATTTTAGAACAGAATAGTGAAATGAAAATACTTTGTTCAGGAAACATAAAAAAAAAAACATAAAATATTACAATAAAATATATTATATTTTATTGTAATATTTCAAACTCAAAATCATTTATTTCAATTTAACCATTTACAGGTAGTTTTGAATTGTCAGAGTCAGTCAGAAAGTTGAATCTAGTTGCTCGTTCCAAACGGTAGGTTTCTATGGAGAAGAACGAGCAAGAAACTCCATGAACACTCTTTTAAAATCAGTAATATTTTACAAATTTAGGTTACATCATTCATGTCATAACAACTAGGTATATATAATTCAATATTAAAATTAACTACACATTTATTGATTAAAATAGCCTTTTATAGTTATCATCATAGTTATATTTATCTATTACTAGCTGACCCGACAGACGTTGTCCTGTCCCGATCTATGGGGGATGAAAAAGGGGTGAAAAAAGGGGATGAAAAATAGATGTTGGCCTATTCTCAGACCTACCCAATATGCACAAAAAATTTCATCAGAATCGGTCAAGCCGTTTCGGAGGAGTACGGGAACGAAAACTGTGACACGAGAATTTTATATATTAGATTTTCTTCGGGAGCTCCGTACCATCAACGTTTCGATCAAAAGTCATCCAATAATTTTTTTTTTTTTTTTTCGGATTGGCATCTCGCAGGTCAACCTAGGAGGTTGTCGGCTGCTTAACCGACCGGCCGGACTTTCCTGTGGTGCCTTAAAAAATATTATTTTTAGGGCCTCCAGCCAGGGCAAAAAAGCTTACAAACTAAGCGACTACACGCTAAGGGCACCACCCCCTGTGGGGTACGAGCCTCGGCTTAGGGCGTCGCTGGGAGAGGACAGCAAAGGGACAGGCTGGATCGGATTTCCATTATTTAGGGACGAATTTAAAACTACGAGCAAGGGTCGGGGAGGGGACGTACGGGGCCGTCGCGGCGGGCCTCGGCGGCGAGGACGGAATGACGGCGGTCTGTGTCTGTGTTTCTTAACTGTACTGGTGGCCTTATTGCTCTCCTGGAGGAGAGTAATAGCATCGTCAGGGTCGGTCAGAGTATGTCTCGGTCGTCGAGTCTTACTAATACGGGAGGGAGTGTACCGGGCGGCCGATACGATTAACGGGTTAGAGTGCTTCTCAGCGGTGTCGAAGAAACGCTTGGCGGAGCGTTTCATGAACTGCTGGATGGTAGGTATTTTTAGATCGAGATGGAGGTTCTCGTTGCGAAGGTAAAAAGGGGCTCCTGTGATTCTTCGCAAGAAACGGTTTTGGTCATCCAACCAATGAAGTCGGAACACTCGCTTTTATAAGCGGCGACAAACAAGTATGATTCATGTTTCCATAAACGATGACAAGCAAATATGATTCATACTTATTTGTTATCCAAAGTTTAAACACACTTTATTCTATTTAAAATGATGTTATTTACTATACTTCTACTGCATTTAATCAGAAATTAATTATTACTTTATATCACAACACGAATTACGTTGTTATGTATTTATTACATCGGTATAAATCTAACACATGCAGCAAGCATGCAACATGCACACAAGCATGCAGCAAGCATGCAACATGCAGCAGGCATGGTTTCCGTCACGGCTCCGGCGCTGCGGGGCTCCGGCGGTCCCGCGCGAGCTTATCGTCGCAGATGTGTTTTACGCTCACCACCGCAGCTTCGGCTTGCTGGTCGGCTGCGACGGCCAGCCTCAGCCACGGCGGCGGGCGTTAAAACCACCTGCTCCTCAGCTCGCGGGCAGCCTCGCCCCTCCGCGCCTATGCGGGCTTAGATTACACTCTAGGGTTAGGGCAGAGAAGACTACGTGGAGTCGGTTTCGCAGCGATTCGTTTCTGCCATAAACTTTTGTAGCACAACATATTGAATTTTTAAGACAATACTTTAGCGTGGCACTGACACACACTTTATGCCAAAACAAATTAGCCTTAAAGATTATTATACCAACATAAACTGTATGCCAAAAAAGAATATGGCAACGTATTATTATGACAAAATAATTTATGCCAAAGCATATTAGGAAAAAGAACATTATGCGAAAGGAAGGGATCCCTAGTAGTTGTTTATGATATTAGTAAAATTCTTGCGAGGTTGTTAGTATTTATCATCACCATCATCATCATCATCAGCCGGGACATGTCTAATATTGAACAAAGGCCTTCCCAATAAGACCATACACCAGGGGTTGTTTGCCCTGCTGTTCTAGGCCGGACGCCCCACAGAGGATATTATTTTATAACCCTGTACAATTGTAGGTACCTACTTCGATGGCACGGAATAGATAAATTAATATATTACACGTGATAGGATAGGTAGGGTATGGTTTCGCAAATTTGATGTGGCAGATCGTTTTTTGCAGGATGAAACTCTACAATTGACCATTCTTTGGGAACACTTTACGCGCGACACAATACGATACACAATGGCGGCGGTTTCAAAGGTACAAATGCTTAAGATTTCATCGCAATCCAACCATATTTTCCTTAAACTACACAATGAGAAGACCTACCAAGTCGTTGCCTAGCCCGCCGACCTTGTGCAAAGTTAATCTAGCTTTATACCCAGGATTTAGGACCGTAAGCGAATTACCTAAATATACGGGTGTAAGATAATTATATTTATGAAGGCACGTGATAAAATTGGACTCGATTTTGAGATAAAATTAGACGACGGAGTTGGTTTACAAAGGCGAAATTAAGTTTAGAAGGGCAATGTAAAAATACTAGTTTCAAAGTCTCATTTTATGAGGATTTGTAGGAACAGGTAAATGTATTGTGATTTTATGGTTATTTAAATAGATTACAGGTATTACCTGACTATAGTTTCAGCCCGCTTCTAAAAAAATCAACGCTGTTGCGACTGCGGCTTTTAGAAAAAGCTGACAATTAGTCTTACTAAGGAGTTATCGTGTTACCCAGTAACTGGGTTGTGGAGGTCATCAGTCGCTCTGTTTAAAACACTGGTATTCAGATGTATCCAATTAGACTGAAAGCCGACATAGTCCACAGCAGTAGGCGTCTGAAGGTTGACGTGATGGTGATGATAATAAATAATGAACCTTACAGAGAGATAGATGGCAGAAAGCGACTATGTTATAAATATACTATGTAAAAATTGTCGAAGTCAAAGTCTATTTATTTAATTAAATACAGGCACTTTTGATTTGTCAATGTCTCGGTTACTTAGTCAAAAAGTTTAATGGAGAAGAACGAGCAAAAAACTCCACGGATACTCTTTCAAATCAAGTCTTTACAAAATACTGGTTAAGGCGCCCGATTTCTGGGCCATCACGACATTATATTCATTAAAAAAATAACAAAGTCTATTGGATTCATTACGTTAAGAATATTAATAAATTGTATTTAAGGTATGACGAAATTAAATTACAGTACTAATTATCAAAATCAATCTAAACGTAAACTTTTCAAAACCTAACCTAACATGATACCATTATTTCAAATCCCCTACGCCCCATAGGTAGATATTGAGAAAAAGCATTTGTGACAGACGGGCAAACAGTAATCTTTTAAGGGTTCTGTTTTCCCTTTCAGATACGGAACCTTAAAAAGACTTAAGTCAAAGAAATGGTGTCACATAAATAAAAAGCGATTTTATTTATTTTAGTTTAACAATAAACTAGTTTCTTTAACTTTACATGCAATGAACACCAATTGATTTAAAACATCATTTAAATAAAACGCAGCATCCATTGTCTCACTCACAGAACCATAAAACCCATCCAGTAGCAATTTGAATAGACTCCATTAATCGATTTGAAATCGATATAAACTAAACTTTAATCGTAAATTAAGGTACTGCACACTCGTAAATTCAATCGTAAAAACAAATCGAATCGGGATTTGATGTTCCAAACTGTGATTGGCGGAATTCGTAACAATCCTGTATTTTGGAAATTCCGAATTTTAAACGTAATGGAATGTAATGTTCGATTTACAGTTTGAATTTAGTATAATTATTTAGTGGTGCCGTTAATTTTCGAAATGTTAGAAAATTGGAAAATATGTAACATTTGCCCATTCGTTTTAGTTTAATTTTGTCCATAGGCACCTATGTAAATATTTGTTAAATTAGTTAGTTGTTCATATTTTGTTTTAGTGAATACATACCTGAAGTTTAATTTTATAGAGTTATTAGTGTTTGCCCTCGACTTTGTCTGCGTGAATGACAGTTTATGCGGATACGGACAAAGACGCAGATTAAAAAGCTTCTGGGAATGACGTTTAGTTTGTACCAAATTTCATCAAAATCGGTTTAGAGGTTTAGCCATGAAAGCGTAACAAACAAGCAAGCAAACAAGAGTTTGTTTGCTTCATAGTCATAATAAATGATTACTAACTAACAGGTTTTAAGGGCGCGTATTCGATTTAGCGCAACTCAAAACCTAAACGATTGCTAGAACGGCGTAGCAGCATTGACACACACTAGTACAATACAATGGTCTGTTTGTGTGCATCAGGAAAAAAAATATGCACGAAATAAGCACGAATCATTGAAATTTATCGGCAAACGACAGCGCGCGATGTATTACAGTGCTTTTTAAAATAATTGTCTAAAATAAATGAGCTCGTATAACGGGCTGAAAAATATTCTGTATATTAAGCATAACATTTACTTTCATAAAATAAATATATCAGTTACATTTTTAATCAAATACCGATGAAAAAAAATTGTCAAAGTGAACCGATTTTCTACTTTTTCAACATTGTTTTTTAATACATAAAAGTAATGTTTTCGTAATTTTGGCTCTGTAACTGTCTTTATGACTGTATATACTGTTGGAAAAACGCATAAAACAAAATATTTTGGCATATTGTAATGGTTGTATTCGTCCTGAAAGTTAACTCTGACGTCTATTTTCGTAAAACGATATGAAAGAATTGCCTTCGCTTCAAAGAACCATAATTAAAAATTATACTTTTACTCTGTAGCTGCCTAAATCAAGACTTAATCTTTTCGAAAACTGTAATTGTCTATAAATAATCTGCTCACATCATTACGATATTGCTCTGGGCAAAACGCGAAAACAAGAAGTTTTCGTCACGAATCGAATACACGCTCTTAATACAGTTCAAAATTAATAAAAAAATAGGTGCTTATTGACTTTGAAACAGTAAATGACAATGATTATTAAATGGAAGGTACACAACTAAAGTTAAATTTAAAAAACAAATATTATCCCTTGCTGAATTAAAATCTATAAACACATCATCAGTTTATTTTCATGAATGGCAACATTTGGCCGGGATAGCACGAACAAAATTTTGTATAAAACTCTGTATAATTCAAACTTCGAAGAGAACTTTTAGCCGAAAATTTTAGGCTGGCAACTCTTAACACATTACTAAGGCCATGTGCTCCAAAAAAAACAATATTTTTCAAGTCAACGATTCTTTTAATTCATCCAAGTCCCTAAAGTTTTACTCATAAAGCTTTCAAGGCATTTGATTAAGCCTCTCAGAGGGTTGGATAAACATGAAATGAGAAAACTTTTGTAAACAAGGTACAAATTACTTGAGCGGTGGACATTTGAAGAAACAAAGGGCAACACTGAAGTTATAATTGACGCTTTTGAAATTTCATTTCGTTGTGATGAAGAAGTTATTGTGGGCCTGTAGCCTGTACCATTTTCGTGACGTTTCTGGCTTATTGTCAACTCGATTTGGATACAGGAATCGGTCGGTTATAAGATGGCTGAAAATCCTCTTCTAAGAATTCGGTACAACTCGGTAAAATAGTTTAGGTACGAAAATAAAAGAAAAATAATAAAAAAAAACAAATGGTGAATTATTTAGTTGTAAGAGAACAGTGAAAAACAGAATAAGCCCGTTGTTACAATAATATTATAATGTCATAGTACCTTTATTTTTAAAAAGTCCATAGAGAATTATTAACACAACAATTTAATTATTGAGGTACTGCTTATAAGATTATGATGATGATAGTTGATTGCTTTTACTCTACGATGCGTAAAAGATGCGCATCCCTGGTGCGTAGAGTACGTGGTAGCTCCAACAGCATCCTTAGCATGATAGCTAGTCGGCTGGACTGCAGTTACGTCATCATTGCTGCGCCATTAGTCATGGAATGGCACGGCAGTGATTGTTGTGTTTTATATGTTACTCTGGGTAGTTTTAGGTATTTACTAACTCTAGTTTATAAGAACATTGTTACTAACATAGTGGACTCCAATTGTCTGTAATAAAGTATTATTATTATTATAAAGAATCGCACTTACTCATTTCTCACTCAATTTTTTTTTTACTATAATAAGCCCTTCTAAGCTTATCTGATATTATTAGAAAATATATGACGTAAATTTTCTAGAACGTATTTAAAATTGTCAAACCACAATTCGGTGGTCATACCAGTCTAAATAACAAATTAATACAGAACTTGACAAACCCAAAAATCCCAAATGAGTCTAGAAAATTAACCCTGTTTTAGCAAACTTTAGTACCTATCTAAAAGTTTGTTTATTCAAACCCAAGATAATATTTGTTTTTGCTAATAAGTTTTAGTCATATCCCAAACGACATACTTGCGCACTTATATGAAAATGTTTCTGAACTTAGTAACATACTAATTTGTCGCGTTACCACCAAGATATTGAACTCGTGACTGAGGGTAAAGACTATAATATACTGAGAGCTTTATTTAAGGCGCGTCCCTGTGCAAAACGCAGCGTTAGCCGTTTTTTGTTCAGTTGTTCGGACCGAAATACTCTATATCCAAAAGAAATATCAAAAAATAAAAATAGATTAAATTTCTACATAATCTTGACCCCAAAATGGTAGAGCTGATTTTTGTTTACGAAGTATAATATTTAACTAATCTCCTCACAACGAAACCACAGAAATGAGAAATAATTATTGAAAACATGCATCTCCTCGGCAAGTAACCAATAATTCGATTTTTTACTAACACTAATGGATAGGCAATTTATTAATGACATTTTGGTAGATTTTTTTTTTCAAAATGCCATAATGTGATTTTATAAAGATTTAATTCTAAAATCTGAGCGTATTCGCTACTGTATCTCTTGCGCGGCGAAGAGGGAACGAATGCTCAAAGTTATTTGATCAGGGTACCGCCTTAAGGGGTATGCACCAGGGCAGTCTTAGGTTTTATGCAATTCGCAGCTCATTATCAGGTTGTACCAAATTATGAACCATCATCATCATCATCAGCCGAAAGCCGTCCACTGCTGAACAGAGGCCTTGTCCAATGGGCAGGGGTTGCAATAATCCCCACGCTTGAAAGGCGTCTGTTGAAGCCTGGACACGGCAATAAATAATTATGCATTTACAGAATAATAATCATTAAAATCATCAACACTCTCCCAAGTTAGAAAAGCTCGTAGACGTCATATTTTCATTAAATAAGCACACACATAAGAATATTTTGAGTTGCGCGGGCTACGCTGGCTCTTTCATTTTAAGGTAATATGATTATCTATCCTAATATTATATTATAAGTATGTAGGGCGTAATCTCCAAAACTACTCATTCGATTTCAAAAATTCTTTCACCATATTCCTGAGTAATATACGCTATATTGCATTATCAAAAAATTAGGGATCCTTTAGAAAATTCACGCGGACGAAGTCGCGGGTAAAGTGCTTTTCGTCAAATATGACACAAAACATAATTCCTTTTACATCTTTTACACTCGGCAATAGTAAATTTTTTTTTTTTTTCTTCTTTTTGTTACTAACACTAGTTTATAAGTTTACATTGTTACTAATAAATATGGAATGTAATTCTGAAATAAACGTTTATTATTATTATTATTAAAACTTTTTAATAGTGAAAGATTGTTTATAATCAGACCAGTACATCCAGAGATTACCTATCAAACATAAAAGCTAAAAATCCAACAAGTTTTACCTCTGTAAAGTCAAAATCAAATCATTTATTTCAATTAGACTAACAAAAGGCACTTTTGAACGTTATATAAGAAACTAGCTTATGCCCGCAACTTCGTTCGCGTGGAAGTCGTAAACAATTACTACTTGAGTAGGTACCTACTGAATAGCAACTATAAATTTCACTGACAGGCAGTGTACAGCTTGATCTAGAAGCATGAAACTTTGTATGGAGATTTGTCTTTTATGCCAATAGGAAATTATGTCATGCATACGGTTAATGTACTAAAAAAAGCTGACTCTTTCGCGATGCATGCTGCAAAAAAAGTGATCATAAATGATTGTTTATTTTTTAAATTTTAAGATAAATACGTATATTGCACGATTTAAAAACGATATGTTCTTTGTCGTTCTAAAAAAAATACTTTTATATATTCATACGTACACAACAAAAATGTTGAAATTCCTAAAAATGAAGAAGAAAAAACATTAAGGAAGCTTAGCTATATATTTATAAAACCTCTCAAACTATGGGGTAATGTGTGGCGTCACCTTGCCCGACTACTTTGTTCATTGAGATGTATACTACTTGTCTCCCATCAATTTGAGAGCAACAGAATGCTTTTATCGATCGCAGCAGCTATATAATTTTTGGGTGTTAAATAAAATAGCCTGTTCACCAGCCCCGGATCTACGATTTTTTCGAACTGGGGCAAAACCTTGATAGTGGCGCCCCCTTCCTTCAGTGTTTGAGAGACAGATGTGACGGGGATTCACCTGGCAGAAAGATCACGAACACTACGGACGCGTTCAAAAATTTACTTGATTTGTTAAGATGCGTTCATAAATCACTCGGTATGTGTTCAAAAACTAACTGGGCGTATGGAAATATAATAGTTTGTTATTCAAACATATTATATTAAGATTCGAAAACTAGATAAAAACCTATGAGATTGTAGAAAAAGAGGCTTTATTTGTTCGATATTTCGAATTCTTGTCTCAAGGATTTGGCGCCCCCATGAAACTGCCGCCCGGGGCAAATGCCCCGGTTTGCCCCCCCTTAGATCCGGGGCTGCTGTTCACACACCCAAATTCTCTTGGTGCGGTATTTCACTAATGTCGCCGTACAACAGATGAATCAGTTCTTCTATTTGTAGATACTACAATACCAAGAGTCTCTGTTAGATCCACCTGCCCTCTCTCCACTGGTAGAGAGTCTTCCCAAACTTTTAAATGAACATCGGAGAATTCTTGAACACGTGAATTGCCGCCAAGCTGAGCGCGCATATTGATGGTCAAGCGCGATTTATAAACTCGTGACCATAGAAATGATTGTTTCAACGATGCATTTACCTCATCAGCCCTAGTTCCTCGCGGCACCACAGGCATCGCCTGCCACACTATTTTAACACAATAATTTTATAATCCTTTAATTTAATGTATTCAAAATACCTGTAATTCTTCTTCAGTATTATTGTAATAATATTTATTTTGAGTTGAATTTTCAATTGATTTAAATTACATTTTATTTTGATTGATATTTGATATCAATATATCAACTTAATGCAAATCACACCCAAAATAACTTTCTACCTATTTTTAACCCTGTTAGGCGATGAGATTCAATAAAATTCTATACACGTCTACCTTCAATTCTGATAAAGAATGTTTATGCAAAAGGACATGTTATGAAATGGGCTTAAAATATTTTTTTTTTCGAACAGCTATCATGTGTGGTTTTTCAGATAGGGAAAATTATTCAAGGTGGCCTAACAAA
Organism: Charanyca ferruginea; assembly: GCA_947361185.1. Lineage (NCBI taxonomy): Eukaryota > Metazoa > Arthropoda > Insecta > Lepidoptera > Noctuidae > Charanyca > Charanyca ferruginea. The sequence continues at coordinate 9,221,248 of OX376082.1, read as the reverse complement.
AACAAAAAAAAATTATAAGCACCATTATTTAATAAATAAATATTTTAAATCCAGAATTTTTTTGTATCGTAATATTATTTTTGTACATTGAAACAAAGAAAAAAGGGTTAAATATATTTTTTTAAAGTACATTAAACACCTTATTGTTATTTAAAATATTTTTAAACATTATTAGATGGCTATAAAACCGACGAATTATCTCCATGATTTGTATGCATGGCATTGATTCCGGAATCTATGAAAACATTAACTGTGTTGTGTCAGTAAGGTTGTCAGTGTCACACCACATATGTCAGATGTCATGTCGGTCCCTTGTCTCATTGTTAGAATCGCTATTTTTCCGTTTGCTTATGAATATATAGGTTTAATATTTGTAATTTCTACTTGATATTAGTAAAATCGTCATCTGAGGTGTGTAATCCCCGCACCAGGCCAGCGAGGTGGACTAAGGCCTAACCCTTCTCATTCTAAGAGGCCCGTGCCCAGCAAGGGGCCAGTAATCAATTGATTTCATTTTTTAATTGCGAAATTGTATTAACACAGAAATGCTATTATTTTCAATAACAGTAAATGGTTTATGATAAGGATTATGTAAGGAATTTATATATACTTATATTGTCACGTAGGGGATATCTTCCGTGATTGTTCATTGTTTTGAGCTCCCGATATTTCGACGCTGGCAAGCGCCATGATCGCGTATCACGGAAGATATTAAGTGTGACAATATAAGTTTAGTTTTAAACCGTGAAAGCTTAAAACAGTGTATGAATTTATTTGTATCAAAGATCCTTATTTTCTCCTACAATTTGGGACTTTATGACTTTATCATCACGAATTCAATAAATTGCAAAATGATTACTGATGGTTTTACGTCTCCTCCAAGGCAGGCCAGTAAACGAAACAGTCCAGATACAGACAGACTTAAATGGATTTGACCTGTTCACCTTTTGTAAATAGTCGCTCCAGCAGGTCAGAATAGGTGAACATTTTTGTGTATTAGGTAAAGAAAAAAAATAATGCATTTACTTATATTTGAATGTATTTATTCTACCTCTTCATTTTCAACATCATCCCTTATAATTATATTATCAAGATACTGTGCAGGAAAGATTCCAAATTAAAAGCCAGGTCAAATAAAGATAACTTAAAGATTACAAGAAACTAGAACATAAATAACACAACAAAAACAAAAAAAAAACAAATCACTTGTGTCCGTTCCGTTGTTGTAACGCAAACCACAGACGCATACGCAGAGTATATTAATAATAGGGTGCGCATAGGTACGCAATTATAATTGAATTTGACACTTGATTGACGTTTACACTTTTCATAATGACGATAATGACATCCAACCGAAAAGTGTTGCCAAAATCAATAATTACCGTGGGTTGCAATTTATTTTTTAAATTACAATTAATTAAAAATGTAATAATTTAGGAAGGGTGCTTTTAAAAAACATAAAAAATATACATAAAGTCGTCTTAATTTATGTACTTTCATAAAAATATAATCTCTTCCCTGTTCACAGCAGCTCCGAATTAAAGCCCAGCCTCCATACAAAATCTAACATGTCCTTTGAAGTAGATTGGACCAAGGAATCACGTTGTCCCATACAAACTTTGCCCCCGTTTTTCACCCCCTTAGGGGTAGAATTTCGGAAAATAGCTTCTTATCGGATGCCTACGTCATACAAAGAACACACCCTCCAAGTTTCAGGTCTCTACGATCAGTAGTTTAGGCTGTGCGTTGATCCGTCAGTCAGTCATTCAGGACAAAGAATTTTATATATATAGACTAGCTGACCCGACAGACGTTGTCCTGTCCCGATCGACCTAATGGGGGATGAAAAAGGGGTGAAAAAAGGGGATGAAAAATAGATGTTGGCCTATTCTCAGACCTACCCAATATGCACAAAAATTTCATCAGAATCGGTCAAGCCGTTTCGGAGGAGTACGGGAACGAAAACTGTGACACGAGAATTTTATATATAAGATAGATTTGATTCTAGTTGCCCATTCCAAAAGGTAGTTTCGTATGGAGAAGAATGGGCAAGATACTATACCCACTAAAAAAAAAAATGTTCACATTATTTGGCATTGACAGGAACTATATATTTATACATGAATACGATGTACAGTCAGTAAAAGAGATAGATATGCAAGTCATCGGAAACGGTTGAAGTTTACTTAAAAACTGATGGATGTTTTCGAATGAAAAATGTAACTAAATCATTGAAATGTTTACTCTCTATAATTTTATTTTAGTTTATTTAAAAACATCCATCGGTTTCTAAGTAAACTTCAACGATATCTGACGACTCTGGATACTTATCTCTTTTGCTGACTGTATTTTGCATAAAAACCACTATATTATAGTATGTACAAAGTAGGTATTACAAGTTAAGGGATGACAGCGCAGTTACCTATGTACCTGCATAGATACTACTGTTCACATAATTATTTACAAATATTGAAACAGTAGACGACCACTCATTATATTTCAACAAGAATGATAACTTTATAGAGAGAGAGAGAACATATAGAAGTGTAGTATAATTCTCCATCCCCATTACCTACAGAAATTCGAGACTATTCCATTGGAATTGCATTTTCAAATCACACTTCGCTTCTTCTACCCGAGCGACGAGGTAATTGAATCGTAGACTTGTAGCGAACGCTATAATTGAGGCTACAACCAATGAATTAAAAAAACCCATTTAAATAACCAATCCTTTTTATTACATCTAAATCTCACCTAATGTGAAAGAATCTTAGCGTTTTCACGAAATAATGGCTATATAAAACAAATCAATGAGGATAGAATGTACATACTTTATCGTTGTATAATGCAAAATTTAATTTAGTTGTGCTAAAACGTGCTAACTCATAATAACTCAATTAGTTAAAATAGTTGACATATATTATGTATTACTAGCTGACCCGACAGACGTTGTCCTGTCCTTATCTACCTACTCACCTGCCTATCTACCTACCCTACATAGGTACCCTACCTACCCTACCTAGACTACCTACCCTACATACCCTACCTACCCTACATACCCTAACTAACCTACATACCCTACATATCGTACCTACTCTACCTTTTTTTTTTTTTATTTTTTTTTTATTTAATTTTTTTTTTTTTTTTTGGTACGGGGTGGAAAATCCTCATGGATGTCCTCCGCCCTGGGGCGGGCGGAGGGGTCTGTCGGACTCTTACTGACTAAAACCACCCCGGTGTTCCATCTCACACCTACGTCGGGGGTCGCGCTACCTACCCTAGCTACCCTACATACCCTACCTAGTAATTGCGCCAATCCACCAGAAATTCAAGAAACTAATACGTCATCAATTTTTTGGTGAAGAAAGTAATACATCATCAATGTATTTTTTTTTTGGTTCTTGTTGATTTTTTCAATATTCAACTGTCCGTATGTAACGTTAACCGACTGTTTGAAACAACCCGCCCTTAGTATACTAGCTTAAATAAAGTGAGATGGCAATACAGCTTGAACCATCTTCGAGATAAAATTGTTTTTCTTATTTCTTCTAGACATAGAGCAACGCGGAACACCGACCGCACGAATATGCTTCTAGACAAAGCTAAGCTTGTTTAGGCTTTGCATTTGGTAATTGGCAACACTAGGTTTATTGTCAATTGTCAAAGTCATGTCATTATAAGTACTGGTTTCTCTATGTCATACGGTGACATAGAGAAAACAGTACTTATAATGACATATTTCATTATTTTTCATCATTATCATCTTAGATATTAGAGATAGGTGAAGACCTATCAATATTCTCCAGCTAGATACCGCACTACATAAAAACAATAGCTCCGTGATTGGGATAACTCTATATTTTAGTGTGTATAAAACAAATGGCAAGGAGCCCAGTGTATGTCAAAAATTGTGCATGAAAAATACTCTGTACCTCCACTTGACACATTGATTGCTTTGAGACAGGCTCGGGTAAGCCAAAATTTGGCTTAGTATTAAATTTGTGGTCCCATTTGACAAGTATATCGGCGGTATCTAGTCGGAGACCTATCAATAAACTAAGATTATCCAAATAGGGTATTTTACCAAAAAAAAAACAAATTAGTTCGTCAGATAGATATCCAAAAAATATTGGACATGTGTTTTTTCTTTTTTCACGTACTTAAACATAAATTAAGACACAACAAGAGACAGAGACAAATTAAGAATGAAAACTCGTGTGACATCACTATGTCAGTACACTTTTACTGGCGAAGTGACATCACAAATCCTCACTCTTGATTTTTGATGCGTTTTATCTTCGTCAGTTTTTATTGATTTGTTAAAACAAAAAATACGTATCCAATATTTTTCGATAATCTATCTGACGGACTAATTAGGTTTTTTTGGTAAGATACCCTATTATAATTCTATTTTCTTCTAAATCAGTCAGTCAATCCCGAGGGAATCCATAAAGGAGAAACCCAAACTCCATAGAAACTCGGGCCTGGCGTTACAGGGCTGGAATTTGGCCAAAAATTAGTGTATTTAGGAAGGATTCACCAGCTCAATTTTCACGTCTCCCAGCAATGGCCAAATTGGTAAAATCAGACCATATTTGCCTACATTTTAGGTTATTTTTATATTTTATGATTTGAGTTATAGGTTGGGTTGGGGTTGTTGTTGTTTTGTTTTTATTTTGTGTACTAATAAAATATGTTGCTGTGCTCTACAGGGTCCACGATTATGCCTAGCTCATAGCGATAAAACGTAAACAACTTAAAACATTGTGGAATGCAATAAATGATATGAGTAGGTGCCTATGAGAAATAATATTTTTGAGGCTTTGTTTCCTACGTAAATGAGGCTTTAGAGACTTACAAAGGTACAAAGGGCTCAGGGGTGACTTCAGATTTATCTGATATTGATCTTAGTGAAAACTATATTTATTAGACAAGGCCCATTTACATCAAAACTGGCTTGTATTTGTTAATATTGCATTTACTAGGGGATTTGATAGAATCTCAGATTACAGTATCATGAGATTGTAATAATATACCTAGTGAAATAAAATAAAAAAACACTTTGTTCTGATAAGCGGTTTTATTAATCACCTTCTCACATTAGGATTATCGTAATATAATAAAATAGTATCTAGAAATTGTGCAGGAGGCAATTGACTACCCTCGTGCCGTGTTTATTTTGTGGGCACAGCAACCAACCGTTCTTTTGCCAACGATACAGATTAAATAATATTGGATAGTTTATTATCCTAATTTGTACGTAAACATAAGTGCCATCTAAGACAACAATAGGTTTTACCTCACCATTATGGTTACCAAACAATTCATTTGGAATAAGAAGATTGCTTTCAATATTTTTTTGCTTATTAATATGATTAAGTCCTTAGTGATGAGGCACAAAATAATCATATACGAGATTTCTAGCTTTATCCAGTAGAGTACCTAAAGTAGTTTTAGGAATTTGCAAAGTTTTGACAAACAATCATCGGAGTCCCCCGTCCTAAGTTTAATTAAATAAGCAGCTAATCTAGTAGATCCCCTTTTTAGGTTCATAAACTCACGATACTCCATTCAATATCTGCCTGAATTGGTCTTTGTTAAAACCAACCAAGTGGTAAAAAATATGGTCTTCCATAGACTCAACATTATCGAAATCCAAAAAAAAATACAATCAGAATCTTTTAATGAAAACATAACTTTGACTTGATTTGCACTAAATGTATTGATAATATTATCACTAATACCTTTAGGAAAGTTTCGTGATGTGGACGTTAAATGGATACCACAAAAACGATTATTTGGAGGTTTATAAAATTATTATGAACCTCCAAATAATCGTCTAAGTATTTGTTATTTGGTTTCTTTTATAATGTCTTTGATATCCTTCCACAAAACATCTACTTTCAGTTTCAACAGCTCTATAATAATCGGGCAAAACAACAAGAGTTCCAAGAGTAGGTGTCTTTGCCGCAGAATATATTACTTGCCTAGTTAGCGCTTCTTCTAAATGACAACACTTGGAGCACCCACCTGAAAATAATTTCTCTAAATTAAAGGGGTTTGGGGTCAGATGGCCGTGTGTGAAATGTCCTCACATATTTTTATTATAGATGTGTGATGTGATACTGCCCACTTTGAAAAGTAAAAGTCTTATCTATATAAATCCTACAAATAAGAAATCCTGATGCAGAATCTTGACCATTGTCACAATGTCATTCTAATTCTCATAAATGTTTTAGCATACCAAATAACATTTTTTATGCGCTTGTTATGAAAAATAAACTAAGTCAAAGAATGTTACTAATAAACTGTGAATAAAACTAAGATACTAACCGTGTGTGGTAGGATCCATTCTCTTATAATTTCATGTATTCTGCTTTCTTGCACTTTACCAGTTCTAACTAGATGGCAAAAAAACTCTTCTCAGAAGAGAACATCCACAGTGAATACACACTCGTTGATGTCCTATAGGTGTCTGCTCACTCTCTTCTAGTCTATTTCCATTGGCATGATTCCAGGAAGCTTGGACATTATAGTATATTTCCTAAAACAAATGTATCATTACAGACTATTAAACAACGGAGTAGCACATTTGATTAAACATAAGAGGCTTTATTACATTCTTCCCACTGCAGGGACACAGGCCTCCTTTCTGAGAGAGGTAATAACCATTAATTAGCAGGTTCTGTCTGGATTGGTGATTTCTTATGTCTTAGAAAATGAATTTGTTGCACATATGTAGTTACTGGTTATCTTTTATAAAATACAACCATCAACAGACAACTTAACAAGCGATCAAACTATTCAGTTTGATTTTATGAAATAATTACATAATACAAAAATGTTACGGTCTAAGAATATTGGTTAAGTAGCTACTTACCGTTTGGGGTGCCACCGACTCCTGTACAATTGAAAAAAACATTTTATCTTCCAATCTTCGCCTTCCTATTGTATTGAAGCGGTCCATTGCTATTCTGCAATTAATTCACAGGCAAGGCACAGGCTCATGATGTTCACAAAAGAGCAAACTACTGATGCGGTTTCCAAAAAAGGTCAGCAAGAGTGGCAGGGTACAGTGTCTAATGTTTAAGCGAGGGTCAGTCAGAATGCAATCACTTTCGGAGTCCAGGATTCGAGCAGAAGTCGTATTAAAAATCCCAAGAAATATGGAAAAAACATTAACTTCCGCAAAAATACGAAAAGCGAATGACAAGTAATGACAACAAAGTACTCTGTGACAATATTGATTGTTGACAGATATGACATAATGACATTTGCAGTTTACTAGTGCAATCCGTGATGCAATCGATTTTATCGATTATTCATATTTTTATAATTTAGATAGCGCTTACACTAAAAATCATTTATTGATTCTTTAGACACGCTTTTTTTATATTGAAATGGTTTTTATAGGTACCTAAAAAAAAATATTCTAATACAACAGAGAATTATTTTATTATTTGAAATAGTATCGATTTTCTTTCAATCGATCATATTCTTAGGGTACGCTCTATTGATTTAATGCCAGCGTTTGTGAAGTTAGTGATATACAAATGAAATAAGAGTTTTAACTGTTCACAAAAGTGGTTTGAAACAAAAAAATAGAAATCTACTTATTTTCTACAGTTGGCCATTGCTATTGAGGCTAAGACTTAAATGGGTTAATAAAGAAAATAAGACGAGTTTTTTGGTACATATCTGATTCGTGGAACGGCTAGGCTCAGAAACGGGTTTCTCCTTTAGTCAGTAATATTAGTCAGTAATTTTTACAGACAATAACATCAGAATTATTGTTAAGACAATAAGACAATAATAACATCACAGAAATCTCGGCAGACTCGTGAATCCCGGAAATATCAGTAAATCTGGAACACGGGAACATCCCGGGATTCTTGGTCGTCTGGAGCTTCAGCCGGTTGCAACTGTAATAAACACAAACAACATTGATTACTGCGTTCACACTACGACACGACTGGATCGGTTTATGTTAGAAAGAACAAGTTACTATTAAAAATCATTGTTTATTTTTTAATGTGTCGTGGGTGAGTTTACAAACATATAAACTCAAACTACCAGACTTCGGTTTAAAGAAATTTATTTCTTAAAAAAGAACATACATATTTCACTTAAGAGCGCCCAACCCTATCGAGCGAACTTCGACGCGAGCGTGATTGAATTTTTTTTTGTTTCAACCAACGCAAAGCTCGAATACAAACGAGTGAGTGAGAACGCGATAAAATCACGGGAAAATTGGCGCGCGGAAATTTACGTGAACATCGCTATGGGCCTAGTGTGATTATTTAATAATGCTAAGATAAATACTGTAAAAATAATGTTATTCGAATTTTCCAATAACTCAACTAGGCCTCTACGAAAGCGGTTTTGAATTTTTCGTATTATTTATATACTTTATTTAAGCTTAAAGTTGCTCTAAAATTTGCTTAAATACACGAATGTTTAGAGGGTCCTATCTTTCAAACCAACTTTTTTAATGGAATTCTGGCTTCGTACAGGCGTAGGTAATAACAAAACGAATTAATATCATCCTGATTTTCTAAAATACAACGATAAATAGAGGAGTAATCACCTGTCGCCGTTTGTATGGAAGATTGACCGGCTTGAACAGCCTTAAATATGAGAAACATAACGAAGACAAATAAAAAATATAATATCTTAAGTAATAAACATAGTTGTCGTTCGATCTATCGTACATACAGTGGGTAGTCGTTTCTTATTGTTGGTTGGTCAATTGATGACGAGTCTTTTATTTTAGGTAACTTATTATAAAGCTGCGCTCCCTCAAACTGAATAGTTCTCCTCCCGTATAAAGTTCTTACTGAAGGCAGTTCTATACTATCCCTATTCCTAGCGGAGTAGACTTGAAACAACTACCCGTAAAATATACACATATTGGTTCCGTACAGGAAACAAACCCGTGACACATGGCGCAGTCAATCGATCAGCCACTGCGCCAGCCATGTCGTCTAAACTGAAAATAAACTTAAAAAATAACTGATTTTCAATTACCTACTCTTATTAAAAATTGAAAATAAACATTACATCAAAACTCCTTGAATGCTATTATTTCTATTAGTTCATAAAAAGCCCACCTGGCGCTACTGTATTTTTACTTCTATTATATTATCTGTCATTCTGTCTTAATTCGGTTCGTGTTTATAATTTTTGCAGTCTTGCACAATTAAATAGAAGTCCGTTCATTATGAAACAGTAAGTAAGTAGGTAGTTGAAAATCAGGTCATTATTTTATTTTTTATTTATGTAGGTATTTATTTCGCAAAGTCAGAAGCCAGAAAGTCTGACAACCGGTCTTACCTGGGGGTATAATTATGTTAGCCAGTAACTGGGTTATGTAAATAAATATATTTTTTTTTCTTTTTTTTTTTTTAAACGTTGCCCCTCACTAGGAATTACTCCTGTGTCGTGGGTGCGTTCACAAACATATAAACACACATACACAAACAGCCAGACCCGGAACAACTATCTGTAGGCCATACAAATATTTGTTCCGTGCGGGAATCGAACCCGCGACACGCAGCGCAGCAGTCGATCGCTCAACCACTGCGCCAACCGTGTCGTCAAAGAGGCAGACACCGGTAGGTCGGAGAGGCAGACGCTCCATGTAAAACAGTGGGATTTCTGCTGAATCTAGTTCAACTATACTCTATTGACAATAAGATTAGACATAATATACATAAACCTTTTTTACAGTCCGTTCAACCGATTTTGACTTATATTGCGTTGGTGGCATGACAAATGGCAGCTGCAGTAAACAGTTGTTATTGTAACCACTTTTTTGCCTCTAATGTCATCCTTAAGCCTACGGAATAGAAGTCAAAATCGGTTGAAGGGACTGTAAAAAAGGTTTGCTTTAAAGACTAATGGAGTATAGAAGCCGACCTCAACATAGTTGGGACAAGCTAGGCATTATGATGATGACTTCAGGTGGGATTACAGTAACCTCAAGCTTATTTCACCGACATTTACCGAAGAATATTTTTTACAGAATAGGTAGTGCAAATCGTGATTGGTTGACTAAAATTATAACACCCAATGGAATTCCTGGCCATGCGTTTTTTTGCGTTATTTATTTTAATGTTCCAATATTCTGAAAGATTCCGATTTTGGATCCCCGTGGAAAAATTTAGTACTTAATTCTTAATTCTGAAGTCTACGCAGACAAAGCCGCGGGCAGAAGCTAGTATTCAAAAAAAATCATTGAGAAAAAAACAATCTCTCTCCTCGGTGATAAAAAAACAGTACCTAAACCACTATTCTATAAATTATGATTCGCCTTTAATCAGACGAATCGTCATTTTGGTGGTTGGTTTCTGGAATACTGGTGGTAGAATATTGGTTGGTGGTGGTATAGGATAGAATCTCGACGCGGCATACGCTGGCAGAGTGTGCCGCTTGGGAGGAGCCACGCCGTGCCCTCTCAGAAGTAGGCAGCAGCCTGCCGTTGACGGCTGTGGTCGAGTCGATGGTCGACAGCGTAGAGTCCTGAGACGCGGTGGTTTCCTTCTGCGAATGGGTCATGTCGCAGAAGGAGACTGGGGAAAGGGAGAGGGCGATCACAACCTCTTACCCTGCCCGCAGCAGGCGCACCGGGCGTCGGCAGAGGGCGGATAACGCCCTCTTCCGGCCCCCCTAAATGGGTCCAGGGGCGGCAGACTCGGGGACGTCTGTCGCCCCCCACATGCATCAGGGCCCGAGATAGCGGCGCGTAGTGTTCCACGCGTGATCCTCTTAGACGTCCGGGGGGGAGTCTAACACCCACTCACCCTTCTGGCCCGAGAAGTGGCCCGCAACAACGGGCCAGCACCAGTCGGGGGTTGCGGAAGTATCTCCAGTTCCCGTGACCGCCGACGTAGGTGTGAGATGGAACACCGGGGTGGTTTTTAGTCAGTAAGAGTCTGACAGACACCTCCGCCCGCCCCAGGGCGGAAGGAAATCCACGAGGATTTAAAAAAAAAAATTGTATAGGATAGAATAGAATCATTTAATTCAAGTACCAAGATTCATAGTGTTAGTAACAAATTACTTACAAACTACGTTAGTAAATTTAATTATCTAATTACCAAAAGGAATGAATAGTTGTTGTTTGGTGGCGTTGGTGCGAGTGAAATCGTTTTGAAGGCAAACAAAAACAAAAACCTTCAACAAAAGATAATACACAATTTAAAAACCAAGCAATTGGCTGTAAATCACGGGAATGTCATTGAATTTGGAATACCTGTGAATGCCGACGCGGTTCGAAACTGCAGCTACAGTAAAATACAAACGACATTGATTACAACGTCCACACAACAATGGGATCGGTTTATACGAGATATGTGCAAGAATTAATAAAAATGAACTTAAAATTGTTTTGTTTTTATTTTGTATAATTAGTTTTTTCACCGCTTTATTACTGCATATTATAATTTGACTCGACGACTGTCGGGTGAAAAATGTAAAGGTCAAACCTCCGCTACTTATGTCGGACTGTGTAACATAAGACATTCGAGAGGTTAAAGTTAAGTTTAGTTTGTTCTGTTTTGGTCTGATTTGGTAAATTTTTTTTCGTCAATAAAGAGCTACGACGTGTCTGATTACTTTAAGCTATATTATTCATTATCCAAATAATTCTTCTCCTTTATTCTTTAATGGTAGGTATTAACAATATGTAATGTTTAGTGTATAATTATCTTTTGTTGGAGATCCTAATATACATAATTAGGGATATGTAAAAAAAAAACACGCGGTCGGAGTCGCAAACGATAGCCAGTAGGTACTTATTTCTAATAGGTACTTTATATGTAGAGAAAAAATCTCTGTGTTTTAATACACGTGAAATAAAGAGCATTTTTCAAGTTTCAACTTTTGTTTTCAAAGTCAAAGTCAAATTATTTGTTTCAATTAGACCATTAAAAGGCACTTTTGAACGTCACACGAGTTTTGTAAAATTTGAATCTAGTTGCCCATTCCAAATGGTAGTTTCGTATGGAGAAGAATGGGCAAGAAACTCCATACATACTCTTTTAAAAAAAGGGTGTTTACAATATTTTCATTTACAGGAATGATATATATTTTGTGAATACGATGTACCTTGTATAAAAATCACTATATTATGGTATGTACAAAGTATCACAAGTTAAGAAATGATAGCTAAGTTATGTACATAGACACACAGTATTCACATATTTACAATTAATAATACAGTAGACGACTACTTCTTCTATTCCAACAAACAATGAATAGTGTGTGAGCCAGAGTAATCTATTAAGTACAATAATGAATAATGATTAGTATGTGTATTATATGAGATTTAGTAATTTGAATTAGCAATCAGTTTTCTTTTTAAGCGTATCTGTTTAACAAAGAATTTACGAAAAAATAAAGTGTTCGTTATAAATACCTAACGATTGAAACAAATCATTTAGCAAGGCCTATCAGCGATGCCAAGTCAATGATTCCAGGAACTACCAAACAATGAAAACCCACAGCCATGTAAACTTCAGCCTATTGATAAAACAATACGAATCCCCAAAATATCCTCGATAATAAATCTAAAAATAGCTCACTCCTTCATAACATCGTCCACCTCTACGCAAACAGGGAGGCATCGTCCTACAAATATTAATTGTATTTAAACCAAACGCAAATATTCGGAGCGCAAAGCATTACTGGATGGCTCGATCGATTTTACTAGAAATGAAGATTAATGTACTTATAAGGGCCCTCTTCCTGTCATGCCCGCGCGCGGATCTGGTCCGCATTTGGGTAATAGCACGGTCCTGGCCACACGCAAAACAAAGATTTCGTTTGCCGCTGCAGTGTCGTGTGTATCGCCAGTCACTAAATTCGTGCGTACCTACTATGACCATGCGTGCGACCCGCGTCACAGTAAAAACAACACTGAAGGCAGAAGAACGCCGCCCGCATCCGATGAGCACGCACGTAGGCTGCTCGCCCGCAGGCAATCCGCGTTTCGCGCGCGTGCTGCCCGCATGATAGAAAAAACATGTATGAAATGATAGAATGCGGGCCAGATCCGCATGCGGTCGAAAATACACATGACAGGAAAAGGGCCTTAATTTAAGGAAGGGTTTCTTTCTGGCCCCCCGGGTTTGAAGTTTAGTAACCCAGAGCGAACAATGGTTATTTTTCAATAGGCACAAAGGAAGTTTACAAGTGGGAGTAGCCCAGTTACCAAGCGCCATGGATTACAATTAACTTAATTAATGGATCCAAACAACTAGTTACTAGTGTTTCCCTTATTGTTTTTAGTCTTCCTCTGTTCCTTTCTGATTAATTTCGTTGCGGGATTCAAGATAGTTGAATCGTTTCCGGGACTCGTCGAGCTGCATTGCTTCGTCGCTTCTCTGGTGATCGCCACTGTTGATTCTGGCTTACAGGATTTACTGTGGTTTGGCAATAGTGTGAAGGGCATGCCCCCAAAAATAATAATACATAATCATAAACAAAATAATTTTAGTGTTCTTACAGAAAATGCTTTCAAATGATATCAAACACGATATATTGTTTCTTTTTTGGATTGTTATTATTTCCAAATAAAATAATTATTGTTTTCCCATTCCTTTCAATTACGGAACAGTGAAAACGTGACTAGATAAAACAAAATGTATTAAGTCTAATCATCCTTGTTTAGTTTTAGAATAAATAATTACATAAATACAATAATTATTAATTATAGAGGATTCACAAACAGTTAAAAATAAAATAATTTACATACTTGCCTACCCATATAAATATTTTATGTTATCACCTGTAGGCATTTTAATAGATCTCTGTGAGTGATTCACTGAATTTTTAAATCAAAAGCCTTTTTCGTTCAGTAATGTAACAGTGAAATTTTGATAGTCCAGCAAAAAGTGAAAGCCGATTAAAAATAGATCCAACCAACTTTTGAATATTTATTGTTGAACAATAAATATTTTATATTTTAATACATTTTCAATTTTTTACTACTATCAAAAATAAAGCTGTCAATCATTTCAACTTTAAAAAACAAAAACTCTCAAAGCGATGGACCCCTCAGAGAAAATTATATGCCTAACAGACATTAAAATGGTCCTAACATCCGGTCCAATTTACACAGTGGTTCAATTAAGACCTGCCAAATGTGCAAAAATAACTAAACTTTTCAAATATGATCCGTGGAAATACCTTGAAGGTTGTTACACGTGAACGTGGAATATCCCAGTTTTATCTGTCGGCCATTTTGTCCCACCTGATCGTAAAAAATAATTGAATGGCACAGGAAATGGTTCGTAATGCCTGTTACCCTCTTATGAAGGTTATAGTTAGGTCCAGGAATTGGGTCTACTGTTTCAATTAGATTCAGTGGCAACTGATTCATTTTAGAGATAGGATATTTTAGTATGCGAGTTTCATAAGTATAGTGTCAAGGTCGTTTGGAATCGAATTTTTTTTTTTTTTTTGAGATATTACGGTTACTTACTTTACTTATAATAAAAAATGATGATGCTGAACCGTATCTTAAGTCATTGACTGCCGAGCGAAAAACGTTGAAGCTAAAACCTCTACTGGCATCGGACATACGGTGTCCATTCATGGCGTTTAACGTCCTTTTTCTTCTTTTCAAATCAATGGTTTTTCTTTATGCTAGACTACTTGGATCCAGTAGGTAGCCACATTTATCGCAGTTTGTTTAAGAGCGTGTGTTCGATTCGTGACGAAATCTTCATGCTTTCGCGTTTTGCCCAGAGCAATATCGTAATTATGTGAACAGATTATTTAAAGACAATTACAGTTTTGAGAAAGATTAAGTCTTGATTTAGGGAACTACAGAGTAAAAGTATAATTTTTAATTATGGTTTTTTAAAGCGAAGACAATCTTTTCATAGCGTTTTATAAAAAAAGTCGTCAGAGTTAACTTCCAGGGCCTCAAGTCTGCTATTACAATAGTGTCAGAATAGTCTATCATTGACCTCATAATTGTTGATTTTGACAAGTTTGGTAATCTACTAATATAATGATGTCATTATGACTTTCCAATGGTCAACCAATGACAGTCCATTGAAAGAAATGCTATAGAATGGTAATCTCGTACATAATGACAAATTAATGACTGACTTAGTTTACGAACTTCTTACTACTTCAGATTGCTTATACTACTTATAAATAATATGTAAAAATATATATAAATGAAATCTGGCATGAATAAATGTTCAAATTTGTTGACAATGTCATTATAACACAATTCTATTACGAGACCATTGACCGACCAATGATCGACCATTATGAATTTAGCAGATTACGAACTTTTAGCAAAATGACAATGGGATCTGGTGTTGGAATGACGAAATTATAAAAATAGCAGACTTGGCCCCCAGGACGAATACAACCATTACAATATGCCAAAATATTATGTTTTATGGGTTTTTCCAACAGGATATACGCTGTCGTTTGCCGATCAATTTCAATGATTCGTGCTTATTTCGTGTGTATTTCTTTTTCTGATGCACACAAACAGACCATTGTGTTGTACTAGTGTGTGCCAATGCTGGTACGCCGTTCTAGCAATCGTTTAGATTTTGAGTTGCGCTAAATCGAATACGCGCCCATAAAGTCTACTACAAAGTCAAAATTACGAAAATATTACTACTATGAATTAAAAAAAAAATTTGAAAAAGTACAAAATTCGTTCACTTTGTCAATTTTTTTTCACCAGTATTTGAATAAAATCATAACTGTTATATTTAAAATAAAGGTTATGCTTAATATACAAAATATTTTTCAGTCCGTTATACGAACTCATTTATTTTAGACAATTATTTTAAAAAAGCACTGTAAAACATCGCGCGCTGTCGTTTTTCGATCAATTTCAATTATTCGTGCTTATTTCGTGCGTATTTTTTTTCTGATGCACCCAAACAGACTATTGTATTGTACTAGTGTGTGTCAATGCTGCTACGTCGTTCTAGCAATCGTTTTGATTTTGAGTTGTGCTAAATCAAATACGCGCCCTTAACGTGCTAAACTAATCTTATTACTAGTAGTTAGAGTAGAGTTGACTACTACTGTTTTGTTGGTAATATCTGGACTGGTCTGATTACAAAAAATATTTCACTACACTACTGCTGAGTGACCTAAGATATGTTTTATAATACACATACTTGACTTCCGCGTGAATGAAATCGTGAGCAGAAGCTTGTATGCACTTTAGCAATTATGAACTGCATCTTACTCTTCATCTTTACATAGTATAAAACAAAGTCGCTCCCGCTGTCTGTACGTTTACATCTTTTTAACTTCGCAACGGATTTTAATGCGATTTTCATTATTTCATCAATAGATAGAGAGATTCAAAAACACGGTTTATTCGTATAATTTGATCTACATTGCACCCATGCGAAGCCGGGATGGTTTGCTAGTAAGATAGAAAATTGTTTAAGAAAGGGTTTCATTTCTTCCTACAAAAAAAGAGCGCGCAAACATGCTCTATATATATCGAACCGGTAATTTAGGCAAAAAATATTGAGACCTTACAGAACACACTTCTAGAAACCAAGGATTCGACGACACGGATGGCGCAGTGGATGAGGGATCGACTAAAAAAAAATAAAAAATTTTAAACTATTTATTTTAAATTAACATGCATGGAATACATCATTTAAAATAACGCTCAATCTTTATAAGTAAGATTATGTGCGCTATCGATCACGTCTTAGTATTAGGTTGCTCACACACACGGCAGGTCTTTGTCTGATAGTGGATCCACACGTACGCCGGCTTCCGAGTTTTTAACTGTAAAATAGGTTTTTAGGATGTTTTTTTACTTGTCGAGGTTTCTTATTTTCTAACTTTTTGGTTATTTCCTTAGGCAATTTATTCAGAATGCTTGGAAGAGCGTACGTCCAGACCCTTCTACCGTACTCATTATTCACTTTCGGCAGTTTATACAGAGGCAAGTAAGACAGGTTACGAACAAAATTAGGTCTACTTATTTTTTGCAGCTTACTCATATTGCGTTCACAGTAATCAGAGGCAACAGCTAATTTCACTTTATCAAATACATTTATGACTTTACAATATTGGAATAACTTATCATAATCGCTTAACTGCTGCGCTGCGTGTCGCGGTTTCGATTCCCGCACGGAACAAATATTTGTATAGCCTACGGATAGTTGCTCTGGGTCTGGCTGTTTGTGTGTGTGAGTTTATATGTTTGTAAACGCACCCACGACACAGGAGTAATTCCTAGAGTGGGGCAACGTTTGTTTAAAAAAAAAAGAATTAATTATAGAATATTATTCAACGATCTAACGCAATTTAAAAGTTGGGTAGGCCTTTAGTGTGGAACGCTACGTGCCTCGATATTCTTGCGCCATCCCATCTTCCTAGTTTAACGTGATCTACTGGTGCTGCTGCTGTGGCTACAGAAAACTTCTATCGGCGATGGCCACCTTGGTGATAACTTTATTTCCGAGCTGTTTGGGTTTAAAATTCTTGGTTCGTGAGGACCAAGTGCTCATCTCCTTTTTATGGACATGTCCAAAAGGTTAGTTGACACTATCAGTGATCCAAGAGCTGGTGTTTACTATGATCAGACGATAAACATTGCTATATGGAGAAATTTTTTTGATGTCTTATTATTTTACTTTTTTTAGTTAACATTTATAGAATTTCGTTGCGTAAATATTGTACATAAATAACCTAGTATGACATGAAAAGAAATGCAATTTAATATCTACAAACTAATATATAGCACTCCGAACAAACCTAATATTTTTATGATTAAAATAAAAACAATCACAAAGAAAAGTAATTAACAAGAGGAGCAGCAAAAAATCTACTGTAAGACTTTCCAAACTAACACCAATCAGAGATTTGTAAGAATAAAAACGTCAAAAGCTGAAAGTACTAAAAGAAACTAGGATTCCACAAGTTGGTAACTTCTCGATAATAACAGTGGAATTAAGTTTTTATCGTTGAACTCCAACTTCTTGTCAGTCTTTAAAGACGAACAGGCGTGATAATATAATATGATTGAGTTAGGTGTGAGTAATGAAAGATAGCGGAAAAGATGATAATTTAGATGATGATTTTTTATATTCTACGAGTAATAGGCTTGCAACTCACCAGGGGGGCAAGTCTGATATTTTTATAATTTCGTCATTTCAACACGATCCCATTGTCATTTTGCTAAAAGTTCGTAATCTGCTAAATTCATAATGGTCGATCATTGGTCGGTCAATGGTATCGTAATAGAATTGTGTTTTAATGGCATTGTCGTGTTGCCATTATTATGAAACCCGTTAGTAGAAATGATTTTCTAAAAACTACTAATATATTTGAACATTTATTCATGCCAGATTTCATTTATATATATATTTACATATTATTTATAAATTTATAAGCAATCTGAAGTAGTAAGAAGTTCGTAAACTAAGTCAGTCATTCATTTATCATTAAGTACGAGATTCCATTAGATTTATGTACATAAATTAAAGATTAATTCCATTATGTACGAGACCATTCTATATTATTTCTTTAATGGAGTGTCAGTGGTTGACCATTGGAAACTCATAATGACGCCATTATATTAGTAGATTACCAAACTTGTCAAAAACAACAATTATGAAATCATTCTGACACTATTGTCATAGTAGACTTGAGGCTTAAGTAACAATGCGACCTAAGGTAAGCACGCTTGCCTAGAATAAACACCTTCACTACGTACCCTGAAAATACCCAGATTATATTCATCGGGAAACAGAGAGGCGGGCAGTGAATTCCATCATCTGGCAGTGGAACTTCAACCGTATAGTGGTGACGCTTCGTCGTATCTTTGCTCGTCCGATGATGGAATGGGGATGGAAAAATTAAGTAGCAATGCGATCTAAGGTAGAGCACGCTTGCCTAGAATAAACACCTTCAATCGTACCCTGAAAATACCCAGATTATATTCATCGGGAAACAGAGAGGCGGGCAGTGAATTCCATCGTCTGGCAGTAGAACTTCAACCGTATAGAGGTGACGCTTCGCCGTATCTTTGCTCGTCCGATGATGGAATGGAATGGGGATGGAAAAATTAAGTTGTGCATTTCCATAGCACACTCTCCGAAATGTATCCAATAGAAGACCGATAGGCTGGCAACGGTGCGGCGATGTTCAAGGCTCATAAGTTAGGAAATTGTTTAGTAGATAACTCCGAAACACCAATGGTCATATTAATTAAATACAAATCTAGTCTGACAGAAGTGATAAAAGTTGAAACGTTGACTAAAGGCAGACTTCCTAAACCATATTTTTCGTTTAATCTTCATACGAATTTCTAATCACGATGATTTTCAAATCACACAAATTGCTGTCAAAAATATTATTTACACTAGCTTCTGCATGTGATTTTGTCTGCGTAGACTATAAATTAACCAATTATACAACCATACAACCTCACAAATTTTCGCGTTTAATAGTACTCGTAGTAGCATACAAGGGTATGTAAAATATCAATATCTTTATTCTTAATCCCAAAAATCTTACACCTCGACCCACACCAAAGTAATAATAGTAGGCGCAAAACACGCAATAGGCCCCGTCAGTCCACAATTACCTTAGCTACAAGGAAAGTCACTCCGCCAAATTTCCTCCAGCTGACATTCCCCTCAATTAGCCTGTTTTAATGGCAAATTATGAGCAAACATGGACTTGGCTCCCGTCTTGTTTAGTTGACACATTTTTATACGGGAATTAGGTCGGGGGATTGTCGGTCACTCCCTAAGTAGTTCTGTACCCTGAAATCTTGCATAGTGGTTGCTTAGGGGGGGGTAACTTTAATCTTTAAAGAAAGGTTCAGTGGCTAGAGACGAGTAATTTTAACCCAAGATATATCCAGATAACTCAGAAATCAGAGATTTTTATTGGAGTATTCACATTTTTTAATTGTTTAGTATTTTTTAGGGCTAGTAAAAGCCATACGGATCGATCGATCATAATTAAGCTTGCCGAGGTCGATCTGTGGATGGGTGACCTTACAATCAGACCGAAAACCCCGTGCTACGGAGAGCACGTAAAGTAAGTCGTTGGTCCCGGCTGTCATTCGTAGATTTTTGAGAGTCGTTATGAGTAGTCAGAAACCAGAACGTCTGATGACCAGTTTAACCAATTGGGGTATCGTGTTATCCAATAAATGCGTTGTGGAGGTCAGAAGCAGTATTCATGTAAAACACTGGTATTGCGCTGCATCTGGTTAAACTGGTACCCGACCCCAACATTGTTGAGAATAAAATAGGCAGATAATGACGTAATAATCTTAGTCGTTAATTTTCTGAATTATTGACACCTTAGGCCAATAAGGGCATCAACCTAAGTGATAGTATTGATCCCATGGTCATTTACTAATTCAGCTCCACTACTGTGAATACTAGGTACAATAATGATAAAGAATAGTAATTTATGATACCTGTCAATTACATTCATGACAACCATGTCATTATAAGCAAATTAGAAAATACAGAAGCTAAAACTCGAGAGCCATAAAAAACGAGTAAACGACAAAGAGACTTTCACACATAGATGACGGTCTGCCTGTTTATTAAAACACTTAACTGATCTTTATGAAGGGCATAGAAGTAGGTAGCTTGGAATCTAAATAGAGGACATACACAATTTTTTTATCCACAACTTTATCTCCATCGAAATTATGGACATTTATGCGAAGCACCGAGCAAAAGCTAGTTAGGAATAAAGCTATTGTTTTAATAATGAATGGTCTGATACTCATTAAAATAGTAACACTGTAGCCACTCCATTAGTGGAGTTATTATCAACAGAGCTCTACTTATTCAGTTAAGGGTCTAGCTCAATTGTGTCATTTGGTAAACTGATTGCTACAATCGAATTCAATGCAGACTATATCTATTTTGGGACAACATCGTACTATGTAATTCCAAACCTAATCTAAATGGAATTAATTTACTAACTGGCTCCAAATTGGTTTATTTTGAAGCAATTCATTCGTTGAAATCGAATGAATAGAAATGAATTAAATTGATTCTAGCAATTGAAACAAAATCCAGTCGTGAATTTGGTGTTGTTAAGGTATCCACACACTCGTGCGCTTTTATCATCAACTTTCAATTAATGAAACGTCTAACGCTTGCCTTTAACGTAAGATCATTAAGCACACTAGTAGTCTACACTCACACGGCTGTCTCTTTTCTTTAGCCAAGCAAGAGTACGATACAAGCATGCGCTGTCATTCAATTATTTTTGAGGCATGTGTTCGTTGCGTCGTTGTAACGTTAAACGTAGTTATGCTTCAGAAGAAAGCGCTAGAAGATGAAAGCGAAGGAGTGTGGGCATACCTTTTGCAATTGAATTGTATAAAAACTTCGTGTAGCTTTCTTTTTTATGGAAGCAACAACTTAAGATCTTAGATAAGGGTCCGTAATGTCTCTTTTAGGACGTTTTTTTCGGCGAATGTCTAGAATTCTTTCCAATTTATTTGAAAGTGGTAAATGTTCAGTGCAATCTTGATTCTGCTGGCGTTACATTTTAAGATATTAAAGGACACTTAGTAGATTTTATCGCCGAACGTTATGGCTCAATTTTGAAGTGGTTTTTCTTTGTTCTAAGTGCATGCTGCCATGACAGTCGTATAAGATCGTTTTTTGCAAATAATTCAGTTTCGTCTGATTGGTTTTTCGACGCATTTCTTGAAAGGGAATAAATTTTAACATATTTTGTGAGCTAGGGCTCGATACTGGTTGAGTTGGAGTTGCTTGAAATGGATGAATAAAAAGTCATATGACTTTTTATTCATCCATTTCAAGCAATGTTTCGAATAACACTAGTCAATTAGTCATACCTGAATAAATATTCCCATACGCTTGTGCATGTTTTTTTCTTAAACATACACAGTAATACCTATTGTGTTACTTAAAATTATTCTTTATTGGTTTATTTATAATTCAAATACAAAGGGACGAACGTGGACTTAATGCCCTAGGTTTTCTCTACCAGTCAACGGAGGTGAAGAGATAATAAATATGGCAGGTGCATGTAAAAAACAAAATATCCAACATCGAAACGAACGAATCAAGTAATAAATGCTAGGGCTATCTAAAAGCCAATTCCCGTAATTAAAATGTTCTATATCTGTAGTCGCTGCGTTTAGCTTCTAAATGCGACTAAATCGCCGATCGCCGATGCTAATATTTTATATAATATTTAATATGTTAAAGTAGCGTGTGTGGTTTGGCCCTTATTTCACTGATTTATTACACTGTCATTTCTGGCAGATTAGTTCTAAGATTCTAAATTGAGAATTTTTAAAAATACAATCTAAGAATAAAATTGCTCCTCTGATAAATAATTTCTTATGCCGGGAGCCTAATACCAAAAATCCATTGAGAATATTATCTTTGAAGATGATGTTAACTTCTAAATGAATAAGGAAAATACCTGTCAAAACGAGGCATGTCAGCCATTTTGATTCCAAAGTTATCAGTTTAAAATAAGGTTAATTCCGAAGTTATTCGTATGAAATTCGTGGAAGCATAATATAGGTACGTATTATTTGAAGGCCATTTTGTGACATGTGAGCTTTCAAAACGGCAAATTTATTTCCTAGATATGGCAGGTCCTTAGGTACAGATGCCAGCACATCAAGCTGTCCCAAACTGTAAAATTTTCCAATTAAACATGAACCTTATTCTTTTGTAATAAAGTTGAAAAACTGCTGTGGTGGCCTCTGTACGAAGCTCGATACTCACAATCCAAATACCTATTACTCATCGTCATTTTTTAAATGACCTTTCCCCAGCAATTGCAATCATAAATAGAAAAACTATTCAAGAACAGCAAATCACATTTCCTATTTATTTTTAATAAGCGACTTCATCCGAGGAAATGTAAAGTAAACTTTACTGTTGGTAAGTTTTTTTATTTCGTACTTAGTTGGAACTGGAGTTGGCAACAGTGCTAACCGTTCTCGCAAGAAAATTAATATTTGTTTTATGAAATTAAAAATTGTTATGTGTGCTTATGTAAATGATTAGTAGCCAAGGCAAGTTGGTACATGGCAAGATGAGGGGATGTTTGGGAATCTTGTATTTTAGTGTATAGTGTGACTCGCTGCTCGAGATTTTGAAGAAGTGATGACCTCTTCATAAGGTAGTTACACTAAGGCTACGCTGATAATCAAGCTCTGGGTCACCACTTCGGAAGTATGGGGCAAGTTCACCACACTATTCCCAATTCACGACCACTCCTGTAAGCCGGAATCAACAGTGGCGACAACCAACAAATCGCCAAAATAATGACGACGACGAGTCCCGGAGAAACGGTTCAAGTTTTGGATCCCGCAACGAAATTAATCAGAAAAGAACAGCGGAGGACTAAGAAAAGTAATATATTTTCCAGTTTCCTCATTATCAAGCAGGAGACAGAACAGAACTAGGCCAATAGGCACAAAGGGACGTTGCCCCGTTAGCCGTTGTTGGGGGGGGGGGGGGGAATGTCCACTTTGGATGTATGAGGAACAGAGTGGAAAGTTCCTCATTCTCCATTAAAAAGTGAGGATTCTCCGAGCAGATGGTTGATGTGGGGATTTTGTATATTATTCTGATGTCGCGGAGAGCTACGATATAGCAATGTAGGATACATTACTTGTAGTTGTCGCATGTGGTGCTATAGATGTCACCACAGACGTATTGGTAAAGTGTTAAATCATTTTAAAGCAGCGGATAAGCCGAATTTACATTGGGAACTATAACCCGATCGCTTAACTGACACCGTTCCTGAGGCTACGCGGTGAGAGGGAGTTGTGGTGTGGTGTGGTGAGCCGCGCATGATGCGAGAGCTCGCTGTTACGTCAACTTATAGCAACTGTCACCTCACATCTACTACACGAACGGTGTCAGTAAGGTGGTCAGGCTGTAGTTTATGCATGATAAAATTACTAGTCTCGTGAAATTAAGGGCTCTGTCAAGTGACAAGCCTGCCGCTATCAAAGGCACACGTGTTATTATAATTAAATTATAGAGCATTTTTAAAGTGAAGTTCCTCTTTAATTGACCCTACAGCATCTTCACACACAGTACATTAAATCTCGGTACCAGTAAGAGGCTCATCAGTATTGACCTCTTACAGTACACATGGGTGCTCGCAAACATAGACCCCTTTCCTCAATCTCATATTCTAGTGGGACGGCAATCCGACACGACCGGAAAGAGATCAGTCGCAGGACCAACGGCTTTACGTGCTTTTCGAGGCACAGGGGTGTTACACCGCCATTTTCTAAACTCCAGTCTGTTACGGAGAAATTCTTAATAGAAATACCCAATATTACATGATGATGACGACATGGAGCGACTGCCTATCGGACCTCCACAACCCAGTTACTGGGTAACACGATAACCCTTGGTAAGACTGGTTGTCAGGATTTCTGGCTTCGGACTACCCTTAACGACTGCCAAATATCTACGAATGAAAGTCGGGACCAACGGCTTTACGTGCTTTCCGGGGTACGGAGGGAAGTGGGTATGAAATGGATGGTCACCCATCCACAGAACGACCGAAGCAAGCGTAGCTTAACCTTTGACTGATCGATCTGTACTGTTTTTAGTTAGCCACTAGCTCCACAAGCACCATCACGACATCTAATAACATCAAAATGATTTTTTTTATCTGTCATACAGGACCAAGATTTATTTGCCTCAAGATAATAACGGCTATTATTTTTTTATTTATCTTTGGTATTGGATATGTTATGGATATTTCTTTCAAATCTTTCCCAATAATTGTAAGATGGAGTGATCTTGGAAATATGTTCGTTATTTTCTGGAAATTACTTTGCCGTCTCGATTTGTTATGATTTGGATTGGAGATCAAACTGAGATGATTTTGTGTCTTCATTTCGTAAAGATATTTGCTCGGAGATAAATAGCAATATTGGTGATTTATTTGCGAATGTAATGTGTTCAATGCTTTATTTTTTGTTTGTTTTTAGGATGATCTAGTCATTAAGAGCCGATTTATCAATCGTCAGATAACTTGTAGCGACAGAAAAAAATTGGTAATTTGACAGTTTTTGTTTAAAAAATATATCGTATTTATTCTTTTGTTCAAACCTTCCCTGGACTTCCACAAATATTTCAAGGATAAAATTAGCCAAATTGGTCTGACCGTTCTCGAGTTTTAGCGAGACTAACGTACAACGATTCATTTTTATTACATAGATAGATAATTTTCTAACTTTATTTTCGTCTATAGTTACGTACCGGTTAACGTAACAATTGCTATTTATTTAAAAAGTGTGAAAAAGAGTACCTACCTGCATGAATGAAAACCATACTAATAGATATTATAAATTTGAAAGTGAGTTTGTCTTTGTTTGTTACGCTACAGAAATACAGAAGCAATTTTGATAAAATTTGATACAAACTAAGCTTGAACCACACTTAGGCCACGAAGTAAGTATATTTAAAATTTTCGCCTTCATTTGCATCCGCAATAATTAACATTATTGGACATAAATCATTGGTACAGAGGCCAGCACATCAAGCTCCACTAATATGTCAAATTTATTTGATAGCTTTCCAACTTTATTACAAAAGAATAAGGTTCATATTCAATTGGAAAAATTTGACAGTTTGGCTTGATGTGCTGGCGTCTGATTTTAATAAGATAAGATAACCGCCGAGGGGCCGGACGAGAATCTCCATGCAATGGTTGCCTGAAGATGGGTGGCGTCGCCGAGGACGGCCCAGAAAGAGGTGGCGAGATAACCTCTAGTACATTCGCAAGAAACTGGCAGTTTCATCACAACGGTAATGTTTTCTCCATTGTTCCGTGTAAATATCTATTTACAGTAATATATATGTAGTTTAAAATATATTTATAGTATTTAGGTATTATATATACTTATATAGTATTTTATATATCCTTGTAGTTTACCTTACTATTAATTTATTTCTTTTCAGATGTACACCTACCACTGCTTGTCTCTGCATCACCCAAAAGTTGACTGGTAGAAAATGCCTATAGTATTACGTCCGCCTCTGTACTTTGTGCTTGAAGTGTTAAATAAATAAATAACCTAGACGCATTGCACTAGAGCTGGTTTGAGGTGGCGCTGGACAAAAGTTACTAGAAGGACTTGGGGGAGGCCTTTGTCCAGCAGTGGGACAGCAAATAAAAAAATAAAACAAAAAATACGTGAGTTTACTATTCTTAATATTGACACTTCATCGCGTGACTTAAGTACGGGGAGGACACATCAAACAATTTAAATCTCGGGAATTTACTCTAAAAGAACCGAGACTTCAATTACCTACCAAAGTTTGAAGAAAAGGACACGACAAAGTACTACAACCTAATTTACGAAGTCGCCATCAGAAGTTTAACATCAAAAGGCTTTAAAATATGAAACAAAAAGTTTTCTTGTAACAACTTACTGGCCTCTTCAAACATCGTCGTGTCTCGTCGAGTTTCTATGTGAACTGACTCTTATGACACGAAAGTAGTAATTACAACGACAATAACAGGGGGGGGGGGGGGAATGGAGACAATTTTAACATATTGATACATTGATTATTGATGTCAAAATTGTCTCCATTTAACCCAAGAAGCTTATAAATAAAATGAAAAGTGGAGGCAACACTCTAAATAACTCAAATACAAATCATACATACTTTATCTGTCAAAATCTCCCTATCAATTTAGTTTAACTCGCTGACACGCTCGCAAGTATAAAGCTAGTGTAAATTCGAATTATCAACCGAGTTTTTAGAATGACAATCAAGAAACTCACAGCGGATTCAGACTATAAGTTTAGAATGAGGTCTTACAGAATCACACCCCTGTACTAGGTTGTGTGGTATTTAAAAAAAGCACCAGTTACACACACACAATACAGCAGTTAATACAGCAGCAATTTACTGTTTTGTTATAATTAAAATCATCAACATAGCTATCCAAGTTACCATAATCCGTAAAGCCAATTTAATGAAAATTGTGACGTTTACGGATTATGTAAATTTTGAAAGTCATGTTGATGATTTTAATCATCGTAATTCTGTGAATGCATATTTGTTACTCCCTCGAATATTTTTTTATAAAACCATACGACCTGATATTGAGCTGCAAATTGCAAAAAACGTAAGAAAATTTGAATTCGCATCCCCCTTAATTACGAGAACGGGTCTTCAGCACAAACATTCTTTTTAAAACAACAGCCTTAAAACACACTACCACAGTAACAACAACAGCCAAAAAATTAAAATTAAATACATTACTTGAAAACTCCATTGAAAAACAGCAAAGAGCGAACGCCAATTAGCCTCCCCAAAGAATACCGTATTCAATACAGTTTATCCGTTTGTACCGATAAGGCAATTATCATAACGATTTATAATACGGGCGCCATTAAAAAGGTTCTGTTGCCTCGAAAATTTGTTTTCTCCCCATTTATCTTTGAGTAAATGGTGAAAAACGAAATTATTTTGAAGTAAAAGGAGGATAATGTGAGGATGAAAGGTAAGAGGCTTGATAGGGAGTTAGATATTTAAATTAAATATGCTTAAGACCTTGTTTATTATTTTATGAACATTAATATTTTCTTTATTCTGAGAGCCTAGCATGAGAGCGCGGAGTAATTATATATGTATATTACGACTAATAGCTGAAGTGCGGCCTATTATTAGCCAGCTACAACTATGTGCATGCGGGTAAACTTAGATGTATCTCTCTTAGATGGATCTTCGGTTAGAACTAGGTTTAGCATTTATCATAGCGGCAGATGCAACCGGCAGGTTGCTGCTCGTTGTGGCGTTCTATGAGAGAAGCCTATGTTCAACAGTAGACGTCTTGTTTCGACTTTAAAATTTGGTGTCATATTTTTGAGCAATTGTTGTGATAGAGAAAGTATTTTTAAAACCCAAAAATGTTTAATTTGAAAGTCACAGTTTACTAACCTTTCAGTGTCTTTACATACTGGAACTTGCCGTATTTGTAAAAACTAATAGTACCAAGTTATTTCCTACTTTATGAGACAAGAAAACGAACGACCATAATGAGGTCCCAATACAATTTTATTTTGATTTTTTGTAATTGTTTGATTTTTGTTTTTTTTTTCTGTTTATTTCTATTTCATGAATACAAATACATTACATTTTATGATTTCAAATACTCATCTAACTGTTTCGTATGATTATAATATTTGTTTAGTTTGAAGGCTTCTTATCAATTGACGACACGGTTGGCGCAGTAGCTGAGCGATTGGTTGCTACACTGTGTGCCACAGGTTCGATTCGCACACTTGTTTGACGTAAAGGTAATGGTTTCAGTCTGGTTGTTTGTGTATGTGAGCTTAAATGTGTATAAATGTACCCACGATACAGAAGAAATTCTTTGGGCCTGTGGAACAGCACAAGGTAAAAAAATATAAAAATATGAAATAGATACCTACTATTACCGAATGTTGGTTATCGCGGATACAGATGAAGTCGCCGATTAAAAAGTAAAATATCCTTTCCCAGAGCTCAAGCTATCTTCATACCAAATTTCATTAATATCAGTTCAGTCGTTTCATCAGAAACAGAAAGAAAGAAACAAAGAAAAGCAATTTATTCACGCGAAAAGCGACGCAAATATTGTACAACAATATTAACTTATAACTAAACAAGTAAATTCTAAAAAAGCTTTTTACAAAAAAGACAACCGCCTTCAAAAACTAAAAAGTGAAAAATAACTTTAGCACAGAACACACACTGACTTTAATTTCGAAATTCAGTGGCTTTGTTCTGTTTGTTGTTTTGTATTGCCACCGACTTCCGAAACTAAAGTCAATGTGTGTTCTGTGCTAAAGTTATTTTTAAAGAATCATCAAAATCGGTTCACCCAGTCCAAAGAAATCAGGTAACAAACATTAAAAAAAAAAAAAAAAATCAGACGAATTGATAACCTCCTCCTTTTTTGAAGTCGGTTGAAAAAAAGTAAAAATTAAAAATATGTCCGAGTCGGTAACATGACACCCCCGCGCGAAACGGCCAACGCTCAGCATAATGCCCTGGCCCGCGCAGCAAGGCATGAACCACGGCGCTGGTTTTCAGCATACGTATACTTTCGCACTTAAAATATTTGTATGGGTAATGGGTATGGGTACTTGTATGGTTGTAAGCTACTGTCTGCGAATTCTACTGAGTACATTTCAGAAGAAAAGTTTTAAATATCCCAGGGGACCACGGAATAAAAAAAAGTTTAGTTTGATCAATATGTATATGTGTGCAAATTTTCAGCGAATTCTGTTCAGCCGCTTAAGCGTGCAAGAGTATCAAACATCCATTCAACCTCACACACTTTCACATTAAAATCATCATCATCATTTTCACCTTTAGACGCCCACTGCTGGGCATAAGTCTCCCTAAAGAGGGGGTTGAGCCGTAATCGCCATACTTGGCCGATGCATGTTGGCGATCGCAGTAGGTATTATGGTACTCAGAAGGACGCAGCTGCCCATCCTCTGGTCAATATCCCTCTGTCGTCTTCTACGATACCCACACCCACGGGTAGAAACGGGGTGGTGCTATTCGTAACTGGCATCACACGGCCTCCACACTCCACCTCCACATTTATAATAATAGTAGGATTATTAGGATTTACATGAATTTTGTAAATTCTAACACTGTTTATTTTGTTTTTGGGACAAGCTCGCCAGCAGTCTCTTCCCAAACCACTGCAACTCCTGTAAGCCAGAATCAACAGTGGCGACCACCAGAAAGGCGAAGAAGAAACGATTCCGGAGAAACGATTCAACTGTCTTGGATCCCGCAACGAAATTAATCAGGAAAGAAGAGAGGAGTAAGAAATAGTAAATTGTATGACAAGAGAGCAAAATAATATTTTTACGGTGAGGGCGCTATTTTGAATCCAGAGCGAAGCGAAGGATTCTAGAATAGAATCCCGAGCATAGCGAGGACTTCTAAAATACTATCCTGAGCGTAGTGAGGGATTCATCGCCCGAGGGAAAAATATTTTTGCTCTCGAGTCATATATTTTTCATCTCCTTCTATGAAAAAATATTTCTCTTGGTATTTCGTAGGTAGGTATTAAGCTTTGTATGACGTTATTCGCTTCTATTTTTATTGTTAATGTCACCTTCAGAACTCGACGCACAACTATTTTTTTGCAAAATACAATAATGTCCATAAATACCGATTACAAGAACAGGGAAGTAAATCGCACGCTTTTAATTTTTATTTAACTTACCACACCTCGCCGCACCGTACAGCCAACCAGTAATTTATACAATTTGCGTTCGGTTTCAATGAACGATTCATGTTCCAAATTCAAATCTCATTACTGCCCGCTAAAAAGTCTAGTGGAGAAAAGAGCTACTTTGCTCTCGCATATAGAGGAACAAAACGATACTTTTTGAATAGAAGGGATGAAAAAAAAAATATGTTTTACACTTCACTCCAATTCAAGCAGCAGACAGAACAGAACTAGGCCAATATACACAAACGGACACACTAGTAACATAATGGTTTACTGGCGTCATTCATAACGATACGTTATGACAGGAATGTGATTATGTTCATTAATATTTATCAATAGTGCATAATTCATGAGGTTCCCATGAATTTACGCGATAAAATTTATTGACCAAACACATTACGACGGTAATGTTAAATTATGTGTAATATTTGTGGAATAGCATTGTTACATTGATAAAAAGCTTTTGTGTCGCATGTTTGGTACAGGAATGCGCTAATTAGGGCACAATAATTATATTTTTTAAATCAAAAGAGAAGGTATGAAACGCATGTAACCTAAAGAGTTATGAGTATATATGTGGACGGGAGAGAATGATGCAGGCCGAAAAATTACGGATGGGGTGTGTAAAAACTGATATGGAAGACAAGGCAGTCAGTGATAATCATGACAGTTCAAAACGTGTTGCGCCGACCCCAAGTAACATGTGATCAGGACAGGAAGATAATGATGATTTTTTAAATTAAAAAGTTTTTTCAAAAATAAGAAAACCGTCTTCAAAAACTAAAAAGTGATAAATAACTTTAGCACAGAACACACATTACTTTACTTTCGGAAGTCGGTGGCGGTGGCTTTGTGTTTGTTGTTTTGTATTGCCACCGACTTCCGAAAATAAAATAATGTGTGTTCTGTGCTAAAGTTATTTATCACTTTTAAATTTTTGAAGGCGGTTTTCTTTTTTTTTTTTTTTAACTTTTTATTTTTCGCTTTTTAGTGTTGCCTTAACATCCAAATCCATTAAGAAACTGCGACACACTTAAAAGAGATTGTAAGTCCTCCAAAGATTGAAGAAACTAAAACGTCGTCTAAGTATATTTTTTGGGAATTTGTTGATTTTCTCAAAAAGGGCTGTACCAATTTTTATAAAATTTATATGGGACCATTTCGGAATAAACCCCTTTCGAACAAAAAAAGAATTTTGCAAATCCGTCTATATAAGACATTAGATATTGAAGTATCAATGTTTCCGCTCTGAAAATATCAAATGTTTTGGATTAATCAATAACAGTGTAGATTTACCGGCCGCTTTCTATTATAGTAGATCTATAGACCGATCCCTACCGGTAACCAATTAATAGCTAGTTGCAATATGAGACTGCAAACTTGTATTATAGACAGCGGCTTTATAACCCTTAAGTTCATTATGGTCACGCTGACACGCTGGTAGACCCCCAGTATTCCAGTTTCACTGCTGGTCACTTTTCTTTCTGACTTTGTAGTTTCACTAATACCAGAAGCCCGGAAAGCCAGTCCAATACCAGTTCTACCAAGGGGTTCCGTGTTACCCAGTGACTCGATTGTGGGGGTCAGATAGGCAGTCGCTCCTTTTGAGACTCTGGTATCCAATTGCATCCGGTTAGTCTCAACAAATGGACCCCGAGTTATGAGAAGACTAGGCAGTTTATTAGTTTCAATTATATAAGTTTGTTGCACTATATCACTACATCAGCACTATCAAAGGAAATACATCGTCATGTCAACCTTCAGACGGGCACTGTAGGGCACATGCCTCCCCCAAGGGAGGTTCAGCAGTAATCGTCCATCGCATTAGGTGTTATGGTAATCAGAAGGTCGCTTCTGCCTATCCTCTGTTCAATATTTCTCTATCGCCTTCTACGGCACTCAGGGGTAGAAATGGAATGGTACTATTCGAGGCCGGCACCACACGGCACAAGGGAAAACATTGGCCTATATAAATAACCAATGAAAGTCAAAATCCAATTCTGAAACCAAAGGGCAATTCTAATAACTTTTTGAAACATTTGCATGGGAGTTTCAGTCTTAATCTGTCACCAAACGCCTCTTTTTGACAACATTTATTGACATTGATTGTAACTGATTGCGACTAGATTTTCATCGTTTTTAATGACTAGAATCGTCCTTTAGAAATTACACAGATCAAGTGTACGCCAAACAACAATTTTAGCGCAAGATCAACCAATCAAAATCCTCAAAACCGAAGCAGATAATCGGGACTGATCAATTTGATCCTCGAACCATTCTTTTAGAAAACAATCTCCCATCAATGACAAAAACGGAAAATACACTCCATTTATCGCTTAACTCTCAATTTACATAATCTTACCTTAAACTGAAGGGGAAGGGGGGACTAAATTGATAAATTCCCCTCCTTAATAAGACGAAAAATTGTTTGTCGATCGTTACTTTCTGGTACCACAGAGTAGATGGGTACAGAAGGTTGGGCCAAACAATACATCAATGAAAAGGAACGTAGACACTTCTTTCTAAAAGAAATAAACATAAATGACGGCTAGTATCGAAAAAACAGTGTCGATAATTATATCGACATTGTTTTTTCGATACTAGTGGTATTGTTAGTTTATTCTTCTTTAAATAAAATGTTTCTTCAAAAAAATCAAAAAACAACTGTGAGTACAACAGTTCAGTCGCTACTATCAGGAACAGAGAAAGAGATCTCAGCAACCGTTTGCGCAAAATCCGCGAAGGCAATAGCCAGCGCGATGCAAAAACGGTTGTCTGTAAGGGAGCACGCGACCAGCCGCAAGTACGCGAAGGGGACACCAAGCGCGAAAAGCGACCGGACGGACATTCGCTTGTAAACAAGACAAAATGTCTCCAAAACATCGTTCATCGGTTTTTATGCATGATTAAATTATTAGCACGAGCAATTCACGTAACGTTCAAGGTCTAAATCGCAGTCTAAATCTGTCAATGCACCTGTTTTAATATTGCTGATATCGCTGAGGTGAGATCCCGACTCAATTATTTTTTCTTGAAAATGTGTGTATGAGTTTGTGTTTTAATATGTGCGTAACTTTCTCGTAAATAATTAGTTTAGGGTAGTATTTAAACGCAAATCAAAAAATATCTTTTTTCTATGCAATAAGATTCCGAATTCCCATCAAAATTACTGATTGCACAGAAAAATATTCAACTCAAAATATCACTAAACACACTACAATTTATTTTCGCAGCGTGCAGCGATTATTCCTAAAGCAAAAGCTTTTTCATCAATGCACAGCTAATAATCTTAATGCACATTATACATGTTAACTCTTTTTCTTTTAAATATAGCTTCTATTTTTATATTATTTACAGCAGTTTTTCTAAATAAAACAGTATTTTATTAGTCACAGTCGTCTTATTATTTATTAATTACCACATAATGAGATCAGCAAAAAAAATATAAAATTAGATACAAAATTGTAATTTATTGAATTATTAAAGCGGGTCTTGCAAAGCAAGACGACGAAACCAACGCGACAGAAACATGCACAAGCATTGTTTCTGTCACGGCTCCGGCGCTGCGGGGTCTGGGCGGCCCCACGCGAGCTTATCATCGCAGATGGTTTTATCGCTCACCACCGCAGCTCGGGCTGGCTGGCCGGCTCCGCCGGCCAGCCTCAGCCACGGCGGCGAGCCTTCAAACCGCCTGCTCCCCAGCTCGCGGGCCGCCCCACCCCTCCGCGCCTACGCGTTCTTAAATTACACTCTAGGCGTAGGGCAGACAAGACTACGTGAAGTCAGTTTTGCAGCGATTCGTTTCTAATTTTTCAGTTAATTTGTTCTGCTTTTAGAAATAATGCAATGTGACAGGATTTTTTTGTTATAATAATCATTAAATTTGCCGAGCATGGCTTCTTGAAAATTAAGACAAATATGATGAACAGGTTTTGTTGTACTTACTGGTTAATATGCGACTGGGATAGTTATTTTGCTATGAAATATGGAAAATTTGCTGTGCAGTCAGTATTTATGCTATGTATGTAGTATTTTTGTACAAAAATAAATTTAACTGTATTGCATTATGAGGAAAAAAGTAATGTCATAATGGTGTATAATTTCGAATTATCTGCAGTTTGAGTTTTGTTAAACGTTTAGTTTATTTGTAGTGAAGTAAGTTATTTGATGTAAAAAAGAATATAAATGATGAGTATGTATTGATAGGCGATTATTTATTTGATATGCAATTTATAATATCCCATTAGTTTTTCTTTTTTTCTTCTATTTTTTCTTATTTTGAAAGTTTTAAAGTTGGTAGTAGATTTAGCCTTCAGATGTTTTCACTGTTTGTGTAGAGTCTACCTTCTGTAACTATCTTTTTTGTGCTAGCACGGCCCGTTTGAAATATGGGAACGTAGGGCATTGTTGAAAAATTCAAAAGAGTGAAGGTTTTATGTTTTTTTTTCTTCTTTGAACTCAAGTGGGGTGCAATAGGCAAACGTTGATTTATTTTATTTGGAATTTGATATTAGAGTTTGCATTTGTAAAAGTTCAATTTGAAAATGTAATTAAGGAGTAATGTAATGTCCAATATGTTGGTTGACATTTCCCGTGATTCAAAGGCTGGCTTTTACCTTGGGCAGAGGCTTAGCATTGGCAACCAACGTGGCAATGTCGCCAGTGCATCAGTCTTTATGGGCACTTTATCGATTGCGAAATACGATAGTAACTCTGTCTGTTACGCTTTCACGACGACACGATTTTGATGAAATTGTATGAAAATAGTTTGATCGCTGGGAAAAGGTAGTAATATATAATATATTTGTATATTTTAAATATATATTATATTTATTAATATTATAAATGCAAAAGTAACTCTGTCTGTTACGCTTTAACGACGAAACGGCCGAACTGATTTTGATGAAATTTGGTATGGGAATAGCTTGAACGCTGGGAATAGTTATTTGTTATACAAGAGTGCAAAGTTGCTTTTCAACCGCGTGTTCAATTTTGATGACCGAGCAAGCGAAGGATTCTAAAATTGAATCACGAGCGCAGCGAGTGATTCAAAATTAGAATCCTGAGCGTTAGCGAGGGAATCAAAAGAGCACGAGGTGAAAAATCTTTGCACTCGAGTGCAACACGTAACTTTTCATTCCACCTCAGCGAGGAAATTACTAAATGCAAAAAAAAAACGTTTACAAAGTCTGAGTTTTTAACAAATTAAAAAAAAGTTGTATGATATATTCGGCACCATAGAGGTAGCAGTAAATAGGTTTAATGTTTTTTTTTAATTCACAAACTTAGTGCACACGATGTTCTAAATTCAATTTACTTTATCCTCTAGAGAATAAAAACGGCTTTTCCACTCAGATATTGAAGATAAATTTACTTTATCCTCTAGAGAATAAAAACGGCTTTTCCACTCAGATATTGAAGATTAAAAATACTCTTTCCGAGATGGTGGGATGAAAAGGATATATTTATATAGGCTATTTTTAATTCGCCATTTTAGGCTGCATCCGCGAGAACCGACATTCATGCGGACAAAGTCACGGGAGAATGCCAGTATCTAACAAAGTCTACTTAAGTAGGTACTTCCTGACCATATAACAAGTGTCGCTTTAATAATGCACCCGTGAAAAGGTCATGATATACTTTACCTTTGTTTCATAAAGTCCACTGTGTGCAGCTGAACCTTTGCATTGTGCACTTACTTACTCTTATTAATATACACTGTAGAAAGTCTTGGTATGTCAATCTTATACTTAGAACTAGGGTTACCAGCCCTACTATATAATATAGTATCCTACTATATTAGAGGCCAGACTACTATATATTTGAAAAAAAAGATATAGTAGGCGAAACTACTATATTTGAAAGGCATCAAACTCTTAGCAATAATATTCGTTTTAAAAATGTGTAAGCGTAAAACAAAACGTCAATACCTATTTTTAATGATTCTGGAATGTCAAGTTGACAGGTGCATTGTACCTAACTTTTGGAACCTACTATTTTTTTTTTCATCTTTTCGTTATCTACTATATTTGTATGGGTAAAAATTTTAAAACTACTATATTTGACCGTCAAAGAGTTGGCAACCCTACTTAGAACCGACCAAGTGCAATTTTGACTCTCACGGTAAGAGTTCCGTATCATTGTACAATATTTAGCACTAGAAAAACACGTTTCGGGAACCTCTTGAATGTTTAACCGCACCTATTTATTTATTGTTTTTATTTGTTGTTTGTTGTAGCAATTCATTATCATCATCATGTTTGCCTATTGCCGTCCACTGCAATTCATACTCTGTGAAAATTTCAAGAGTCTATCTATTGAGGTTCAAAAGTCACAGTCCTGCCCCCAGACAGTGGAGTCGTGGTGTATTTTGTGAATTTTATCTATGGGCCACAGTTCTGATAAAAAAATATTATTATTATAGTAACAGGGCCCCACTTGGGTATGGAACCTTAAAAAATGTAAGGTTATAGTTACTACACTCATCTTTGAACTTTCTACAGCAGGTTGGCAAGCAAAAATAAAATGTAGGTATTAACGAACGGGTGTAAAACAGCACATTTTTTTTATAATTTCAATCAATATCAGTTAAAATTTCTGACAGGCACAGAGTTATGCAATAGATGGTCACCCATCCGCTGACCGACCGCGACAAGTGTTGTTTAACCACGACCGATCGATCTGACCCTATAATTATAAGACTGATAAGTCTGTTTACACCCCTGTATAGCTAAATATACAAGTTGAAATTTTTCCCCAAAAGCGCCAAGCGAAATTTCCTTTCTCTATTACATTCCTCACTTTTATACAACGATAATCAAAAGCTGAAGCACACTCGTTACACCATCTCTTGGCTCCCCAAAAGCCGAGACACCATATACTCAAAAAAAAAAACTCTGGAGAACAGATTCTTTTGGGTACTCCCCTCTCTCTTTTTCAAGGGTGCTTGAACCTTCTAAGTGCACATTGTTCTATGGTATAATAGGCAACCATTTTGTGTAGTCCGTAACGTTGGCAGTTTTTGCTTGGTAATACTGTTTTTATGGCTAGTTCCCTCATATTAACATTATGCTCATGAATGATGTATGCTTTTATGGTGCTACTCTGATTTTATAGCGTATGTTCAACGTGTGAAGGCATTTTTGTGTTAAATTTTATTGTATGTTGAATATTTTTTGCGATGATAAAAATGGTTCGTGTTTGACGTATTTTGTACCGTTTTATTTTTTACGTAAAATAAGTAGCTTATATTATATTTACCTACCATAAAAATTTGTCTGGTTTCTGAAATCATAAAAAGGATCTTCTTGTTTTTTTTTTGCTAGCCTGTTTCAGTCCCTCTTTTAAGCATACGCCTCCCCCTGTAATACATTCCATTTCTCCTTCCATTCTCTCCGATGTTGTGCTTCAACTTGCCAATTCCTGAGGAAGCCATCCTTTTTCTTATTAATTGTAAATTGTATGGTCAACAACATAGGTAAGCGACCAGCCAGATAAGCTTGACGTTTATTTTTAGAAAACGATGGATTTCTTTAATTTTAATTTAATTTAATTATTGAACTGTTTATTTTCTATTAATTTTCATTTAAAATAATTCATCGGTTTCTCTGAAAACTTCAACCAAATCTATTCTGACGACAATGGTTACATAATATCTCTTTTGTAGACATCATCATCATCAGCGTAACTTAAACAGTACTTTCAACACTTTGCTGAATTTCTACCTTCCATATTCTTCTTTTAAAATATAAATAAAATAAGTGAAGACCGTCTCCTTTTGACTCAAAAAGGTTTCAAATAATCTTCACCGAATCTTTTTCAATCGTCAGATATCAATCGAAATACAAATCAACTCAAGTACCAACATACAAAGAAAAAATCCACCCTAATTTTCCGTAACGTCATCCAATCCATACAAGCAAAGCCTATTACGTAGCTTCCACGCCATTATTTTTAACTCGTCCAATTCATATGACGTCATCAGCCCACACTTCGCCCAAAAAGTTCTTTATTATGGAGGAATCTACGATTTCTCTGCAGCCAGGGTAATTTCGATTCGGAATTTTTCCGGAGCCTGGGTAATTCCGTCTCGGAATTTTTTCGAGTCTCCATTACTCCTTTGCGCGAGGAGTTGAGACCATAATTGTATTACACCATTACTTAAATTGTTATTTCTCAGACGTAATGTAAGGGTGTCGATTTTTATGAACCTATAAAAATGTCACTCCACAATATTATTGACAGAAAATTCAGTTTTCTTGGTTGAGAAGAAAACGTAAATTGGCATTAAATTTTAGTCCTAATTTGGAGTGGGAATAAAAATACGTCTGATCTATGTCGTTCACACTTCTATTCTAGGTGATTTTGTGGTTTTTCTGTTTATTATTTGAAATATATGATTATAATAATAATACTATTCCACTGCAGGGTAAAGGCCTCTTCCCATGCTGAGAAGGTACGAGCGTTGATCACCCAGAAGAATGGGTAAAAAAATCCATTGATACATACTCGTATAAAAAATATTTTTTGCGAAATTTAGTATACAGTACAGATCATAATTTTATTAAACACGTGAATAAGATGTCCCTTGCCGAAAAGACCACTATATTTGAGTATGTACAAGTTGAGAAAAGGCTGCATAGGTACATAGTGTAGTGTTAGTGACAAGTAGGTTTCATGATGAAAGTGGATTGCATATTTTATGAATACATTGAACCCTTAAAAGATGCTCAGTAAATTAAAAGTTCGCCTATATCTAAACACAGGAAAATACTGGAATGAAGTATTTGCCAAGAACGTCAACAACCGTTTACAGGCACCTATGAAATGTCCACGATGGTTAATTAGTCAGAAAGTTGAAGCTAGTTGATCGGTCCAAAACTATGAAGAAACTATGAAGAAAAACGAGCAAGAAACTCCACGGACACTCTTTCAGTGATACAGGACGTACTATTTACACCCCACCTGGAAACCATGAAATATGAATTCCCTCTTTTGGCAGTCACTTGGAACGCGATTCTCAGTTTTGTAATAACTTTTTCCTGTACGAAGTGTGTTTTTTGTAGTGAGGAAAAGTTAATATAGCTAATATTATTCGTTCGTCATGCGATCTGTCTACGAAAATAGATTTATGAAGACTGTCCTGCAATGAATTAAATATAATAATATCTTTGTGCTTATATTTTTTTTAGAACCTTAACGCCTCGCTGTTAGTTTTCTACAAAAACTTAAAACGCTATGTATATAACATTCTGTACATTATTGGCGACACAATAGGCACAGTAGCTGAGCTGGCTACTGCGCGGCGTATCGCGGGTTCGATTCCCTCATGGAACAAATATTTGTAGTACAGGTAGTTTTTCCGAGGTTGAACTATCAACCTCGGAAAACCTACCTGTAAACTATACTCACAGACACTAGTCTGTCAGTATAGTTTTATTATATGATGGTTTTTTTTTCTGTACGCAAAATACGCACTGAAACGAGGAGCTGTGGACACCAGCCCGTTATAGGTATCATACCATGTTATGTTTTTTATTGGGATGCCTGCCTCACTATTCCTAAATCACTAAATTTTCTGAAAGCCAGAATCAATAGTGGCGACTACTAGAAAAGCGTCGAGGCAATGAAGCTCGATGAGTCCCGGAGAATCATTACAACTGTCTTGGATCCTGCAACGAAATTAATCAAACAAACAGCAAATATCCCAGACGCACTGCACTGTTACAGCAGAGCCAACAACATCCTGAACTCATTATTGTTCTGAGTAAATCTATTTATACATAGTAAAGTCTAGGAATTTAATGAAACGATACTAATTATGACTTTGGAATTAAAAGTTTATATGAGTTACCATGCGACGTAAATGCCCTTAGATAATTTATTTTCTTAGCTATTTTTATATAGTTTCCATTTAAGAAGCGTAGCACGCCTTTATTTTCGTAGCAGTGCAGCGTAGCGTAAGTGCGTAGCGTAGCTCGTGCGTGTAGCATCGTAGAGCCTACGCTGCTACAGTGCTACGCACGGAATATAATTTTCGTTTCTGGTTTAAGATAAATCGAGAAAACATATTACATTTTGCAGGAAATATTTATGAGACAACTCTCTAAAAAGGAATAATAATAATGTTTAAAAATGGAAGAAAATGCAAAATCCTTGTGTCCTTTAGACTTTCACAAAGTTGCAAAGCGTAAATGAATGACAAAAAGTACCATCAAACCTTTTTAACATCCATTATGCGAGTTAACCCTGCCGACGCGAGACATCTGTCCTTGGACATGCGCGACCACTCCCCTCGAGTGGCGGCGGAAGGGTTAACTTCGCGTCACGGGAATCGTTATACTTTTCACTTTTTAAAAGTTCCTTTTTGTCAAAGAAATTGTTCTTTTTGGGAATTTTAACGAGTAAGGTTTATAAAGATAGGTTAATGGTATTTGATGTTTGCAGGGAAGGGGGTTTTAATGACAGACAAATATTTTAAGAACGGTGTTACAACAATATTGCCGAATCGAATTATTTGAAAGATGTATTTGTTATATATTTTCTAGAGCGTGTAGAGGAAACGTTATTATTTTTAAAAAAATGTTTATACTAAATAGCATATTGTGATGTGGTTCCTACATGAAGGAATTTACTAAGAATTTATTATAATTATATTTATTCCTTTTTGTCCCACTGTAGGATAAAGGCCTACCTTCCTTCCTTTTCTTTCTTTCTTTCTTTCATTCTTTTCATCAGTCTCCATAAGGGTGTTACTACATCAATCGATCAATCATCGATCGATGCCACCGGTCGACATCGATCGACGTTGACCGACGGATACCGTTCGACTAACTAATCGATCGATTGCCGGTCGATGGCATCGGTCGACTTTGATTGATTAACTCCGGCTATAATCCATCACCAATAATAATCAAGCAGCTCGATCGACGTCGACTAATCCATTCTACTATCGATCGATCGTCGATCGACAATCGATCGATTGGTCTGGTAATACCCTGACAGGCGCTACGTCTTGCCAATTCGTAAAC
This sequence comes from Charanyca ferruginea, assembly GCA_947361185.1. Lineage (NCBI taxonomy): Eukaryota > Metazoa > Arthropoda > Insecta > Lepidoptera > Noctuidae > Charanyca > Charanyca ferruginea. The sequence goes on along the minus strand of OX376082.1, from coordinate 9,179,948 downwards.
CGTCCAGGTCGTCACGCCATCTGATTCTCCTTAGTGGTTTACCGGATTAAATTTGGTTTTAATTGTGGTATGTATTTAGTCATTATAAAGAATGTTACGTTAAACGAGAGACGTTCTTCAAGGGAGTATTGATGATAATGAATAAGTTTTACTATGTGACTAACATTATAATCGTTAAAAAAAATACGCTATTCCATACATTTAGGCTCAGTTCTGATAAGACGAGACTACCTCAATAATGTAATAAGAAAATAAAACACACACACACACAAACTGTACTATACTCCACAACTTATTCTTTAACTAAATTTAAAATTAATCATCCGTATTTGTATCACTTCGAAAAATGACAGTTTATTTTTATGTGGATAGTTGTGTTTTACTACAACTATAGCCATTATGTTCGCACTTAATTAACTAGGCAAATTGTAGAAATAGTAAATTTCGAACTAATCAACGAATCCTCTGTTTGCAATCAAAAACAACTATCCTGCTATTTCCACACAACTGCAGTACTACAGCGAACAGCGCAAGACTTCTCGATCATCTTTTATGTATTCTAGCAAACGCCATCTGTTACGAAGGCTAACTGCAAACGATACAGAATGCTCCACACGTGAGATTGTTCCTAATATCCTTTTAAACAAGCTCCAGTTTCTCTTGAAGAAGTTAAATGGATAACGGTTTCAGACAAAGTTGATGATGTAGATGTTTTTGTTTCTTACTGATACTGTTTTCAGTTCACTGTATAGCAAACAAAGAAAAATCAGGACAAATCGATCGGTCAAAGGTTAAGCTACGTGGATGGGTGACGTGACCGTTCATTCCATACGAGTTCCCTCCGTGCCTCGGAAAGCATGTAAAGCTTTAGTCCGGCTGTCATTCGTAGATCTTTGGCAGTCGTTATGGGTAGTCATAAGTCAGAAATTCTGATACCGTCTTACCAAGGGGTATCGTGTTACAGTCCGCGAGGCCTAAGGTGAGCTTTACATTTGCGTGACACCAAAAGAACAGTCAGACACAACACTTTTAAAAATAAATTGCATTATTAGTGATCCTCATTCATCATTTCAGCCTAAAGACGTCCACTGGTGGACATAGGTCTCCCCAAGGGGTGGGTTTTGCCATAATCGCCACGCTTGGCAGGCGGATTGGCGATCGCAGTATGGTTGTTACAAAGGCACAGAGAACGCTGCTGCCCATTCTCTGGTAAGTCCCTTAGTCGCCTCTTACGACACCCACGGGTAGGATATGGGGGATGGTGCTATTCTTTACGTCCGACACCACACGGACAGTATACAGATATTAGTGGTCATAAAACAAAATTCAAATGTAAAGAAATTATAAAAATAATTCTTCTACACCGGACATTGCATCTTCATCATTACCACTATCTTCATTTTCATTCTCGGCTGATGTGTCGTTTGGGTTGTTAATGAATCGTTCCGTTATATAATCAAGAACACTTTACTTAACAGTACAAAAGGACGCAACGCGCCTTAGGCCGGTTGCCAAAAAGCAACATAAACTGGTTAAAATTAACCAAGGGATGTGTCGCGCTCTAAGCCAACGTCACACCTACACAATATAAGTATATAAGCAATATATCGGGTTATCAATATTGGTTGAACGGACTGTAAAAAAGGTTTGTGTTTATGTCTAATCTTATTGTGAACGAAGAATAGGTGACATTAGACTGTCTAGTACTATACAAAAACTAGGGTTCTGAAAAAAAAGTCATGCGCGGTGCTGCTACTTGTTACATTTCGATTTCTCAATACCAAAATTTTGACAGCAAATGTCAGTTCAAAAAACTGTGACGTTTACAGAGAAAATTTGTTTTCAAAAACAGCTTAACCTTTCGTTCCTGCAGTGTACCAACCAATATATATTTAGAATAAAGATGTGTACCTAGTGTACATACAACTTCCTTCCAGTCTTCTATTCCCAGTCTAGTCAGGAACTTAGTTAGTTGAACGGATATTACTAACATACTCACGTGGAAAACGTTCTATATGTATAGCTAACTTATGCACTTATAGCGAGGAAATGTTGCCATAAACCTTTTGAAGTGAAGTGGTCGATTTTTATGCATTGGCATGTAGTAATGTAACGTTTTATTGTGAACTTGCGTTCATTTATCATCTGCTTAGATTTTTATTTATTTATTAATACTTCGTGCACAAAGGTACAAAGGCGGACTTAATGCCTTAGGCATGGTAGAGGTTATTTTTCCCACATATGTTGCGGTCAGCTTCAAGTCCTACGAGATAGAGCTGAATAAAAGTGCTTTTCATAGAGTGACTGCCTGCCTCACCTCCACAGCCCAGTTACTGGGGTAACACTATAGGTACCCTTTGGTAAAACTGGTTGTCAGACTTTCTGGCTTTTGACTACTCATAACAACAGTCAAAGGTCTACGAATGACAGCCGGGACCAAAGAATTTAAGTACTTTCCGAGACACGGATGGGTCTCGGTCTGAAATTAATGGTCACCCAGGTATTGACAAAAAATCAAATTGTATGCAGATGACATATTTGCATCACGTGACATCTAGTAAGCAAACGTCAACTCCAAACAATTTGATTTTTCCGTTGGCGTTTCAAAGCAACAAAAAAAATATTTTTATGGTTATTTTTATTTTATTTTTTGATAGTCTTATAAGCTTGCATTTGGCCGCAATTCACCTGACCTTAAGTGATGATTCGGTCTAAGGAGGAGCCCGCTTGCCTAAGATAAACTAGTTCACTCGTGCCGTCAAGATACCCAGATTATAATTATGTATCGGGGAATAGAGAGGCGGGCAGTGAATTGTTTTTTTTTTTTCATTTATAATTGGGAATTAATCGACTTTTCAGGGCTAAAACAAAATATTATTTTTAAAAGAGTTCAGTCTTGATGTCATTGCTTAGTGGTTTCCGTAATAGGCTGCTGTTGGCATTGAAGTCGTTAAAGAATATTGTTAAAATCCCTTTGATCCAGAGCTTCGTAAAATTGCACTCTGCATCTGTACTCGACAATAGATCGACACGGGGCCGGATTTGTCAACCTCTCCGATTGATTGCTGAGGTAGACAAATCCAAAGAAGTTTGAAGGTTTCCTCTTAAATTCCGGTGTACATTTTTACACAGAACTTTGAACCTTGAATGAGTTACATATGAGAGGTAAACTTGGAATACACTATAATATAAAAGTGACCGGTCATTTACTTACTAAACACAGAATTTCAAAAACTTATCTAGTTATCTAAATAAATAAAGATCTATATCGAAAGTATATCGAAAAGTGGATTTTTTAAACACACCTGTAGGGCGAGGTTTAGAATCACCATCACAATATCGTTTATAAAAATATTGATAAAATAATAAAAAAATCTCCAGATATTATTACCCCGCGGAGTAATTTATGTGGATTTACAATCAGCCATTTCAGTAATTTCTGGGTAACCCATAGTGTAAAATTGGTGTAAATCAAAGATTTCAATAGTGAAACGTAATAATAATACATCCAATCTACTAGCACAATATATGAAAATTCAGTGATGTAAGAAAAATTATACGAAAGCCGTTTGAGTTAGTGATGTGACAACGTAAATTTATCGATATAAAAAATAAGGCAAAATAAACCCGCTATTGTTTATATTTTGTGTAGGTACAGACATTCTATCAGACACAGAACGTCAACCTTAGGGTCTTCGCCCACGTCAGACAATCGTTGACCGATGTTTTGTCCGAGAGAAATGGAACATAAATATGAACTCCAACATACCAACGCAGATGTCCCACAAAAAGTCTAAGACTGATTTACATGACATTAGATGAAACTATGAAATAATCGACCGATCCGATAATCGGTCCTACAACAAGTTTGACGTGGGCGGGCAGCCTTAGACCCACAACGCACATGCAGCAGGCCGCAACGCGGCGTATTCCGGCTAACCGTATCGTATCGGTTCTATTACGGTCCGCCGTCAATTACAAGCATCTATTTTCCATTATATTGATGGCTATATGCGACAGCAATTACAAATTCATAACAATAGATGTGTGGCCGCCGCAGCTACAAGACAACCGCAGCGCTTGATGACTGACCGCAAGCCAGTGCGTTGATATCATGCGGATTCATATAAAAAATTTAAGATGCGGCCTACCGCAACAGCACGTCGCATTGCGGTCCACGAATTTCTGCACGCTGTATACAGCAAAAGAACAATAATTAACTATTTTAATACTTAATATGTTATTTTTAATATTTATAGTCCGTATGGTGTCGGACGTAAAGAATAGCACCATTCCATATCTTCCCGTAGGTGTCGTAAGAGGCGACTAAGGGACTCACCAGAGAATGGGCAGCAGCGTTCTCTGTACTTTTGTAACAACCATACTGCGATCGCCAACCCGCCTGCCAAGCGTGGCGATTATGGCAAAACTCCCCCATTTCTTTAGGGAGGTCTATATCCAGCAGTGGACGTCTTTCGGCTGAAATAATGATGATGAATATTTATTTTGGCGATACTTTTATCCATTACGATGTTCAAGTAAAATCAGACATAAAATCATATAACACCCAACGTAAATACAACAAATTGAAACTCCTTCTAAAATACTCCGACAGTAGGTACATTCTGAACGCGATCCCATTCACAATCCAAATCGAATTTTAATTGATGTCGACAGACAAAAACACGATTCCATTCCCTAAAATCACTGATTTCGAACACAGTGGAACGCTTCCGCTTCACTGCACAGTGCTTCAACACCCAATTTTATAAGAAAAAAAATTGAATACCTCTTTTAAGGCTTTTATAGTCATATCTTTGAAAAATAGCACCCATTTTATCATTGAGACCGGCATAATGAATTGAAAGGGGAAGTTTTTAAGGGTTCCCTAAGTGATGGATTATATGTCACTTTGATTAAGCGTCCCATGGAAACCGCCTAGGTGAATGAATAGGTGTTGGCCTAGATAGGGCAAAATGTAAAATGGCAGAGACCTGTTTCGATAAGTATGCAAATTGGAAAATTTTAATTATTCTTTGGGTGTTTTATTAATATAACTTGTCACTCGCTTTTGTTGTTAACAGTTTCTTTATATTTTAAACTATTTTACGACTTTCTATTTATATATTAGTAATAAGAACTTTGCGACTGATAAATTAGAATAATTAGTAGGTACTTTGTGATGAAGCAGATAATTTTGAACAGAAATTTAATGGAGTTTTAATAAGATAATGAAAACGGCAAATATAAAGTTCGAACTAGGTTTTGTTTGAACAGATGTTCTTACAAAAAGACCATACTATGTACCTATAATATATACGAAACTATACTTTTGACAAGTTTTTAATTTTAAGCTATAATATAAAGTAACCTTGTTATTTTATGTTCGAAACTTTTTATAAAATGTTCTTCCAAAAAAATGGTTATTGATTGTAGTCCATTTAGTTTTAAAAATATAATGAAGACTAGCTGACCCGACAGACGTTGTCCTGTCAGTAGAATTTTCAATGTTCTCACCTGTTTAAACCTTCCTTGGACTTCCACAAATATTTCAAGACCAAAATTAGCCAAACGGTCCAGCCGTTCTCGAGTTTTAGCGAGACTTACGAACAACGATTCAATTTTATTATGAATATAGATTAATTATTTAAATAATATTGTTTTCATTGCGATATTAGAATTTTCTTTATAAATTAAAGTCCCTCGCAGCGCAAATTTTATGCCCTTTCGGGCTAATCTCAAGAACTACGGTAAGTACAGGTTTTCATATTGTTTTCACCAATAGAAAAAGCAATTATATAGAAAGGTTACATATTAAGCTACAATTTTCAAATGTTACCCGTGCGAAACCGAAGCGGGTCGCTAAGGATTCTATGAACCTAAAAAAAAGTAATAAACGTTTAAAAACATTTATTATAATTACATTTTTAACATTTATTAAAAATAGTGTTGTGGCGACATCTTTTGTACATGATACGTACTACAACAGTCGTTTTCTAGATCGCGCAAGCAGAGTTCTCCACGACATTAGCATTTATACAAAATCCCGACTAGCGTCGGGCAGTAGCCCACCAGACACTGCAGATACAACACCTGTCTAGTCGGAGGATCCTCCCTTTACTATGGAGGATGAGGAACTTTACACTCTGTTCTTCATACCTCTAAACTCTTAACGCTTAATTCTGAATTCTTAACTATTTCTTAGATTTTAGTTTTGGAAGATCAGAATCAGCCGGTCTATTCTGTAGACATCTTCTGTGTATTTAAGTGAAGTGTGCTTGTGATCAAGCTCAAGTGGTGAGGAGCTACGGAGCTAAGTTTAAGCTACGCTTGCCGCGGTCGATCTATGGATGGGTGATCATCCTTTTCATACCGAGACCCCTCTGTACCTCGGAAAGCACGTAAAGCCGTTGGTCCCGGTTGTCATTCGTAGATCTTTGGAAGTCGTTATGGGTAGCCAGAAGCCAGAAAGTCTGAGAAACAGTCTTACTAGGGAGTATCGTCTTACCCAGTAACAGGGTTGTGGAGGTCAGATAGGCAGTCGGTGCATGTCATCATCTTCATCAGCGGGAAAACGTCCACTGTTGAACCAAGGCCTCCCCACTGCCATAATCCCCACGCTTAGCAGGCCTCTTTGGGATCGCAGTGAAGTTGTTAAGTACACGGAAGCCGCTGCTGACCGACTTCCGGATTTTCCCTTAGTTGCCTTCGATGATACCCTCGGAATGAAATAGGGGGGTGGTATTATAAAACACAAAGAAAAACTATAATAATTCTATCTAAAATTCTATGTAAAATACTGGTATTCAGTTGCATCCACTAAGACTGAAAGCTGACCGCAACATAGTTGGAAAAAGGCCAGACTAGATGTGCTTGTGTTGATCCCTATTGTCAGGATGGGATGATACCACATTAAACTCACCAAGGAGATTTGTAACAATAGCACTGCTTATGCTAGATACTAACATTTCACCTAAAACTTAATTTAGTAATTTCAACGAGGGATTTTTTCAAGACCAACTGATTGATGTAATAGGCTTAGTTATATTGTATGCATGTCAATGTATGCATATTGTATGTCATTGTTACAATACATACGTCAGAATATATTTATGTAAGCTATTATAGGACTGACAGTGATAAGGTAAATAGACGGTGTCAGTTGCAAGACTATCGGTGAGTTGCACGAAACCATAAGTTAAACGGAGACTTAATTCATGCCATCCTTTACATTTTGTATAAAAAGAAAGTGAAAGCATCAATTCAACGTAAGGCTGTAGTCAAATTGCGAGCTATTGACTAGTCCCTAGCTGGTAAATATTAAATAACTTAAGGAGAGCTATACTGTCAAAGTGTTATGATAATACAGTGTATATTTCTGGGGGTTAATTAATACGAAAATCTTTTAGTTTGGTACCCAACTTGAAAATAGATCATTGGCATATGGATCCTGTTAAAGCCATTTTTATTACGGAAATGATTATTTTGTTAATTAAGTTTTTACATTAGTACATAATACATCACTGGCAATAATATTACATTACGCAAATACGCGCTTAACCGTGTGGTGCCGGTCGCGAATAGCACCATTTCATTTCTACCCGTGGGTGCCGTAGAAGGCGACAGAGAGATATTGACCAGAGGATGGGTAGCAGCGTCCTTCTGAGTACCATAACACCTACTGCGATCGCCAACATGCATCGGTCAAGCATGGCGATTACGGCTGAACCCCCCTTGGGGGAGAACTATGCCCAGCAGTGGGCGTCTAAAGGTTGAGACACGGATATCTATGGGTTGAGATGATGATGATGAATATCACACTGTGGGTCCCGGAAAGCGTCCAGCGACATCGTGGTAGACTCAGGCGAAGATGGCGGGATGAACTTGACGCTTACAGGAGGGATTGGTCCACATTAGCTTTAGACAGCGAGGGTTGGAAAGGAGAAAGGGAGGCCTTTGCCATGGAGCGGGAAAGTACAGGCTGAAAATAATTAATAAATAAATAAAATAACAATATTCAATCCAGATATTGCCAGAAAATATTGCACATTTTAGAAAGTCGCACTTTTAAATGAAAAACAATTTAAGTTGATGAGTGTGTGTTCACTCATCAACAACCCACAGTCCATAATCAATAAACAAGCGGATCGATCAATTGGATAAATTTTATCCAATCTGTTACCGCTTATCCTGGAAGATGTTGTTTCACTGAATTACTTTCAATCTCTCCGCTGATAATTAGAAGGCTGCGTAAATCAATCCCGGTGGAGTGGCTGGATCCATTTCTCTGAACATAGTGTTGGGAAGAACATCAAGCTTTGTCAAAAGTATTTTAGTGTACAAATAGTAATTCGACATTTCATTAAGCTAGGGCTAGTGCTAGCCAGAAGGCCGAAAGTCTGACAACCAGTCTTACCATGAGCTATCGTGTTTCCCAGTAACTGAGTTGTCGAGGTCAGGTAGTTTTATTTTCGGTATGGCTTCTCGCAGGTCAACCTAGGAGGTCGTCGACTGCTTACCCGGACTTTCTTTTGGTGGCTTAAAAGTGAATTTAAGGCCACCAGCCTGGGCAAAAAACTTACGACCTAAGCGACTACGCGCTATGGGCACCCCCTGTGGAGTACAAGCCTCGGCTTAGGGCGTCGCTGGGGGAGGGCAGCAAAGGTAGGCAGTTGCTATAGGTTATATACTGTTACTCAGCTACAGCCGGTTAGACTGGAAGCCGATCCCAACATAATTAGGAAAAGGCTAGGCAGGTGAAGAAGTAATTTGGCCTCTATTTATCCGCGTGTATCGGGCTGCCTCAACAGCTTCCTGCAATTCATTGCGGGAATAGACAAAATATCGTTTAAACATTCTAGCAGTGTAAAATCTCCCTTGATGAATTTGATTAAGCTTTAGTTCCCCTGTCAACCCCAGGATGAAACGAAAACGGCTGAACCAATTTTTATGAAACTTGGTTGTTGTTTTGTTTGTTTGTTTGTTTCGCATAACATTTTCAATTTCATTGTCATCTTGTTGTTGTCGCTTAACATAGGAACACGGCAAAAGCCTTTCTTTTTTTTTAATGGAAAAAGCAGTTAAATCGGTTAAGTTTTGGAGAAGAAATCAGGGGACTACGAATCATTGATTTTGTGTACTTTTAATTGGTATTTTCGGTCAAAGCTGCAGTTGTCTCTATCGCGCTCTGCGGTTCGTGTTCGGGCATCGCGCGACAGCAATAGATTTTATAAATACCTAATTTTCAATTCTCTAGCCCATGGTATTACCTCTTAATAACTAAAAGAGATCTTCTCCGCTCCGGCTCAAGGCTCTCTGCCCGGGCAGGTATCGAGTGCAGAATGATGTTGGGATGTTGGTTACTGTCATGCAACCTTCGAAGTAACGAGGCAGATTTCTTGCACCATAATGCGTCAAATCTGTCAGTGCGCGCATCGTCAAACATCGCCGACGCACTGCAGAAGCGTGGCAGATGCAGCAGCACTCTGAATGCTTTGTTATATTGGATTCGCAGAGCATTGTAAGTCCTTTGGGTATATCTGAACCACACCTCCAAGTACAGTGTTGTGCATCGAGAGAATCTGTACCTTTATTTCTGTTTCATTTTTAATCAAGTAAATTGTTATTTGCCAAACAATTCACAAAAAACACCAGCTTCCATAATATCTGACAGCTGATTTACGTAATGTAGACGTTGATCCCTCTTTTAGAAACTGTAAAACTGGATAAATTCGACTGAAGTTAATCCAATCCGTTGACTCAGCGTCCCACCCGTGTGTAGCCTTCCAACTTCATTAAGTCTGATGTAGAAAGGATTGCTAGTTCATTAATTATAAGGGCTCCATAGTACTTATCTACTACAATCATTTGTTATAGAATTTCCACTTATTATTTTGATTGTTTGTTGTTCCCGATGAAAGGATTCAGGGATTATGTTTCTTTCAAAGTTGGTTTCGATGGATCAGGTTTCTTGGGGTGGGAGAATTGCAAATTTTGTTGTGAAAATGCGTAGCAGACATTAAGAGTAGGATCATCATCTGCCTAGCCTATTTCCAACTACATGGAGCTACTGCCTATCGGACTACCACAACCCAGTTACTGGGTAAAACGTCGATATCTCTTGATTTGACGGGCCTGTTGGTCTAGTGACGGGCCTGTTGGTCTAGTGGTCACTGACCCTGACTGCTAAGCCGGAGGTCGTGGGTTCGATTCCCACCCAGGACAAACTTTGTGTGATGAGCATGAGTGTTTGTTCTGTGTCTGGGTGTTTATCTATAATATGTATGTATTTATAAATTATATAAGTATGTATATCAGTTGTCTGGTTACCATAACACAAGCTCTGCTTAGCTTGAAACCAGATGACCGTGTGTGAGTTGTCCCAAGATATTTATTATATTTATTATTTATCTCTTGGTAAGACTGGTTGTCAAACTTTCTGGCTTCTGACTAGCCATAACGACTGCCAAAGATCTATGAATAACAGCCGGGACCAATGGCTTTACGTGCTTTCCGAGGCACGAAGAGAATTCACCCATCCACACAAATGGATGGTCACCCATCCACAGACCAACCGCGGCAAGCGCAGCTTAACCTTTGACCGATCGATCTGTCCGGCTTTGATTTAATCACGAGCTCCTATACATTAAGAGTAGGATATGTTTGGAATTCAAAGGGGAGCAAAGCAATAAAAACTGAATCATGACCTTCAATCTCTCTCACATAAATTTTAAAACCCTCAAAATTACTGTTAACAGTGGCAGCTGAGATACACATAAAAGTACACAGCGCCATCTAGCGACTGTAACAATAAAAGTCCTTCCAACACAAAGAATGGATTATACATGTAACGCTCCTTCACACACTGACTCTAAATTTTACTTAGCTCAATTTAATGTAAGGGGGAAGGAGTTAGTTTTGCTAGAAGTACTTTTACTTCTTTATTATGTTGTCCCATACTAAGAATTTTTACTGTACCGTAGGTATGTTTACGAACATTTAAATTCACATAATTATACAAACAGCAAAACCCGGAACCCCAGACCTCCTGGGGTGTGATTATGTAAGACCTCATTCTAAACTTCGAATCTGAAAACGCTGTGAGCTTCTTGATTGGCATTCTAAAAACTCGATTGATAATTCGAATTTACACTAGCCAGACACGCTCGCAAGGGTGGCCCTTGCGACCGTGTCAGCGAGTTGAACTAAATTGACAGAGAGATTTTGACAGATAAATTACGAGATGACGTAAGAAGTGGCATTCTTTAAGGTAATTTCCCCGTCACATCGCACTCGAACCCGATTCAAAGTGTCAAATATATCAAGGTCATATTGATTATGCGAAGTGAGAGTGAATAGCGATGTTAGATGCGAGTGGTTGTTTAAATTTTACAGAATCGACCTAATGTAGGTTACAGCAGTTCATGTTTTTCTAGCCACTGCACCCACCATAGATATAAGAAAGATTTCTATGGCGTTCATCGTGTCGTCACTATATGTAATTATTTCATTACACCATGGTGGTGTGTATTATAGAAAGTTGTAAACTATATTAGAGCTGACTTTATAAACACAATGCCAATGTAAATAGGTCTTGCATAATGCTCACGTAAGCTCACCCTATAAATGTTACTATGTAATTGGGTCACAAATAATGACACTACCGTCTCTGTTTTGTCGTTGACTTATTCTTTCCTTCTTGTACTATTCATGTTTGCGATAGGATGTGTTATTAAATATATCCTGTTTAATCTTATTTGGTGTTTACATTTCCGCCCTAAATCTATCAGGTTATGGGCCCAGAACGCCGAAATCTGCACGGCAATTATATTATTTTCTGTCTACATTCGATAATAGAAGAAAAATTAATTATCATCTATTAGCACCATTGGACACAAAAATAAAAATGGCTGGAAATGCTTCACCTTTGCAAAGCATCGAAAAACTCAAAGGAATAGAAAACTATTCAACATGGAAGTTTTGTATGAAGATGATACTAATCCATGAAGATCTTTGGGACACTATCGATGGTGAGCAGAAAGATTTATTGAGCGATCAAAATATGAAAAAATCGCAGAAGGCACTTGCAAGAATATGCCTGTCTGTTCATACGAGTGCATTCCCCCATGTCAGGAACGCAAAGGATGCACGTGAGGCATGGAACAACTTGAAGGTTTCATAGTAAAAGGTAAAGAACATTTTGTGTACAAATTAAATAAATATCAAAGAGAAAAAAGAGAGAGCTTACAAAAAGAGCTTCCTTACAACCATCAGAAAGTGCCATGTATTCAGCCTCTGTGCTGGAGAGGGCAACAGTCTTTTGCTTTCGACTCTCCCACGAAATCAATGAATTTCCGAACTTAAAAATAAAACCAGTAAAAGATTTACGATCAAGTTCATTCCCACCCCAATCAGCATCTACATGAGCAGTTACTTCCAAACCACTCTTCTGAAAAACTAACCTATAGTTTAACGTACCTTTAAGATAGCGAAGAACACGCTTCAAAGCTTTCCAATGATGTTCAGTGTGGCACTCGTTATATTGACTAAGCATACTCACAGCATGAGCAATATCTGGTCGGGTGCACACTGCTATGTACATGAGACAGCCAAGTAAATTCCTGTAATGAGGATTATTACTTTTAATATCACCTTTTGGTAATTTGATACCTTTTTCTACTGGAGTTTTCGCAGGTTTGCAATCCGTCATACTAAACTTCTCCAATACCCTTATTAAATATATCCTGTTTAATCTTATTTGGTGTTTACATTTCCGCCCTAAATCTATCAGGTTATGGGCCCAGAACGCCGAAATCTGCACGGCAATTATATTATTTTCTGTCTACATTCGATAATAGAAGAAAAATTAATTATCATCTATTAGCACCATTGGACACAAAAATAAAAATGGCTGGAAATGCTTCACCTTTGCAAAGCATCGAAAAACTCAAAGGAATAGAAAACTATTCAACATGGAAGTTTTGTATGAAGATGATACTAATCCATGAAGATCTTTGGGACACTATCGATGGTGAGCAGAAAGATTTATTGAGCGATCAAAATATGAAAAAATCGCAGAAGGCACTTGCAAGAATATGCCTGTCTGTTCATACGAGTGCATTCCCCCATGTCAGGAACGCAAAGGATGCACGTGAGGCATGGAACAACTTGAGCAAAGCCTATGAGGATAAAGGGCTGTGCCGAAGACTAGGTCTGTTGAGAACGCTGTTCAGCACCAAGTTGACAGAGCATGATAGCATGGAAAGCTACCTTGGCAAGCTGCAGGAACTGTCACAACAGCTGCATGACATAAATTCATCGCTGGATGATGAATTCTTGGCCGTCATCATGCTCAGTGGGTTGCCAAGTAATTATGATCCGCTTATTATGGCACTAGAAAATTCAAACTTAAAGTTGTCAAGTGACATGGTCAAAGGTAAATTATTACAAGAATACGACCGCAGGAATAAATCTGAAGATACTATGGCGTTGGCAACAACTAGAAAGGAACCAAAATGCTATAAATGCAGGAAGACTGGACATTTTATTAAAGACTGCCCGAGGAATAATAATATTAAGAAGCCAGATAAAGACAAGAAGTCAGATAAGGGCAAACACCCCAAGGATGTATCCAAGGCTCTCTTAACGGCACTCTCAGTCAGCATTCAGCGCGGTGTATGGTATGTGGATAGCGGTGCATCTAACCATATGTGTAATAACCGAGAACTGTTTAGTGAATTTAGTGTAATAAGCCCGTCACAAGTGAGTGTTGCGAATGGTGAAAAATTACCAACAGCGGGACTAGGTAATGTGCGTGTTAAATTACAAGACTGTGTAAGAACAATTAGAGATGTTTATTTTGTGCCTAATCTGTCAGCAAACTTGCTTTCTGTTAGTTCTTTAGTGAAGAAGGGTTATAAAGTAACTTTTAATAAACAGAAATGTATTATATCTGATGAGGATGAAGTTTTGGCAACTGCCACTCTTAGGAATGGTATATATCAACTAGATGCCATTGATCAGCCTTTGTGTGGGGGGGGAGGTAATAGTAATTTTGCTTCTTTCAGTACAGTTACCAAAGAAGAACAGTCTAGTGATGAGACTGTAATGATTTCTTCATCAAGCTCATCAAAAGGTACAGTGAAAGAGGAGTCTCAGGAAATGTGGCATCGGCGACTTGGTCACTTGAACTCCAGGAGTATGGCACTGATGAATAAAGGTATGGTCACAGGTATTAAATATAATTCTAATGTTTTTAATCCTTGTGTTGCCTGCATTGAAGGTAAACAGACTCGTGCTCCCTTTCCTAAAAGGTCATATACACGAGCAACTCGGTTACTAGGATTGGTACATACTGACTTGTGTGGACCAATGCCAGCACAGTCTATTGGTGGCGCTAAATATTTTCTGATATTCATCGACGATTTCAGTAGGAAGACTTTTGTTTATTTTTTGCATAACAAAGATGAAGTTTATGAACATTTTAAGAATTTTAAAGTCTCAGTGGAAAATGAAACTAACCACAAGATTAAAATTCTACGTAGTGATAATGGCGGTGAAATTGTTAATTCGAAATTACAGGCTTACCTTAAAGAAAATGGAATCAAACATCACACAACGGTCCCGTACTGCCCACAACAGAATGGTGTGGCAGAGAGGGCGAATAGGACCATTGTCGAGAAGGCCAGATGTATGTTAAGGGATGCCAGCCTGGACAACAAATTCTGGGCAGAGGCTGTTAATACCGCAGTATATCTCAAAAATCGGACACCAACTAAGGCCCTAATTGGACAAGTACCTGAGGAAAAATGGAGGAATAAAAAGGTAGATATCAGTCATTTACGTATTTTTGGCTGTATTGCCTATGCTGTTACCCCGCTCAGAAACAAGTTGGATTCAAAATCTAAGCAGCATATTTTTGTTGGGTACTGTGAGGGTACAAAAGGTTTTCGATTGTTGGATCCGGAAAAATCATACAAGTGTGTCAAAGTAAGAGATGTGTGCTTCTTGGAAAATAAATTTTTCAATACTAAGTCACATGATGATGATCTTGACTCTGAGTTCATTTTTTTTGGGAAACCTGTGAATGTTGTTCATGACCCAGAATCAATCTTGGATGATGACCAGTGCTCACAGCAAATTGAACGGCCTGAGCCGAGCCAGTCTGAACCATTCGTTAGACCAGATTTTTCTGATGGCCGAATAGGAACACGGTCGAGCATAACTACAGTGCATGATTCAGACAGTGAGGTTGACACTACTTTAGAATCAAATGGTTCGGACCCCACATACGTTCCAGGATGCTCAACACTGGATGAGATGACATCTGATTCATCAGAGTATGAAGATGTAGATGAGGCTCGAATGTCTGTCTTGTTGGTTAAACAACTATGCAACGATGATGATGAACCAGGAACGGCTAAAGAAGCTTTGGCAGGCACGGAAGCAGCAGAGTGGACAAAAGCTATGTCAGATGAGTATCAATCCTTTAACCACAACAAATGTTGGACTCTTGTAGAAAAACCGAAGAACCAGAAACCAATTAAGTGCAGGTGGGTTTTTAAAAAGAAAAGAGGTCTTGATGGCGAACTTCTAAAGTATAAAGCACGACTGGTAGCAAAAGGTTACTCACAGAAGTACGGAGTGGATTATGAAGAAACATTCTCTCCGGTGGTAAGACACTCTACTATTAGAACTCTATTTGCCATTGCTGCTGAATTTAATATGGACATTGATCATCTTGACGTTAAGACTGCCTTTTTGAATGGAAACTTAAACGAAAATGTATATATGGAACAACCAGAAGGTTTCATAGTAAAAGGTAAAGAACATTTTGTGTACAAATTAAATAAAGCTATTTATGGACTAAAGCAAGCATCCAAAATGTGGTACGAGAGAATAAACGAAGTATTATTACAGAAGATGCATTTCAAAAGGATGACTTCAGAACCATGTGTATTTTACTTGAGGAGTAAGAGTGAATTAATAATAATTGCACTTTATGTCGATGATATTTTATTGTTTTCTAGCAATTCAACTCTAAAAGAAAAAGTAAAAGGCGACCTTATGAACACATTTGAAATGAAGGATTTTGGATCTGCGCACCACATTCTTGGAATGAGACTAAATAAGAGTCAAAATAAAATTACACTCGATCAAACTGGATACATAAAAAGGGTATTGGAGAAGTTTAGTATGACGGATTGCAAACCTGCGAAAACTCCAGTAGAAAAAGGTATCAAATTACCAAAAGGTGATATTAAAAGTAATAATCCTCATTACAGGAATTTACTTGGCTGTCTCATGTACATAGCAGTGTGCACCCGACCAGATATTGCTCATGCTGTGAGTATGCTTAGTCAATATAACGAGTGCCACACTGAACATCATTGGAAAGCTTTGAAGCGTGTTCTTCGCTATCTTAAAGGTACGTTAAACTATAGGTTAGTTTTTCAGAAGAGTGGTTTGGAAGTAACTGCTCATGTAGATGCTGATTGGGGTGGGAATGAACTTGATCGTAAATCTTTTACTGGTTTTATTTTTAAGTTCGGAAATTCATTGATTTCGTGGGAGAGTCGAAAGCAAAAGACTGTTGCCCTCTCCAGCACAGAGGCTGAATACATGGCACTTTCTGATGGTTGTAAGGAAGCTCTTTTTGTAAGAAGTTTTCTTTATGAATTGTAAAGTAACATTGTATAACGATAATCAATCCGCTCAAAAATTGACTACTAATTGTATGCATCATAGTAGAACAAAGCACATTGATGTGAGGCATCACTTCATTAGAGAAAACATTAAGAAAAACATTGTTATTGTTAAGTATTTGCCAACAGATTTAATGATTGCAGATTTGTTGACAAAACCTCTGACAAAAGAGAAACATGATCAATTTGTAAACGGATTATGTTTACATAATTTTTAAGTTATGTTTAATCCTTGGTTTGTAATCATTTCTCTGGGTTGTATTGAAGTAAAATACTGTTAAGTTTGTGTTATTGTATTTAACTTTTTATAGACATCAATAAGTGGATAAGTATTGATTGTAGTATTCTGTTATGTAACTATTTTTAGTTAGTTCGTATGACATTGGTTTAAGGGGTAGTATTAGAGCTGACTTTATAAACACAATGCCAATGTAAATAGGTCTTGCATAATGCTCACGTAAGCTCACCCTATAAATGTTACTATGTAATTGGGTCACAAATAATGACACTACCGTCTCTGTTTTGTCGTTGACTTATTCTTTCCTTCTTGTACTATTCATGTTTGCGATAGGATGTGTTATTAAATATATCCTGTTTAATCTTATTTGGTGTTTACATTTCCGCCCTAAATCTATCAAACTATACTCTATATAAGTAAATAAAATAGAAGTGTCTGTTTGTAATGTTAAAATAATAGCTTTTCACTGAATGTTTTGAATGTTTACACGGTACTAATAACAAAAAATATATTTTTAACATTTTTGCCTGTCTGTTTGTTTATTACGGCTAATCTTCAAAAAGGCTAGGCTAGGCCGATTTTAACAGGACTTTGACCGGCAGATAACTGATGTTATCAGAAGTTACATAAGCTACGTTTAATCTATACTAATATTATATGAAGAGTTTGTTTGTTTGTTTGGTTGGTTGAACGCGCTAATATCAAAATCTACTGGTTCGAATTGAAAAAATATTTTTGTGTTGGATAGTCTATTTACCGAGGAAGGCTATAGGCCCATGCGACGCCAGGTCGGGGCGCTAGTACTACAGAAAAAGAAATAGGGTTATGTGTAGAAAAAAGAGAAGTCGCGGGTATCAGCTAATAAATAAATAAACAAACTGCCCCTTCCACCGTCTTTACATATGTTACCTCACTTGATATCGTTGGCATGTCAGTTGTTCCATGTAAACTTTCCTTTTTGAAAATCTACCTGAGGCGTTTTCAATTACTATGTGTTTATATGAGCTTACATATCATTCCTTGGTTTAACAATTATTGTAGTGAATATTTACGCTTGTTCTGTCCTTATGAAGTTGGCAGAAGTTTAGCTTGTATAGGACCTCTTGTAACAGAATTCGAATTATTTATTAGGAAATCATAGGTCTATTATAATTTTATTATTATAAGCTGTGCTATGTTTTGTACAATTTTTTTTGTTACATAAATTACAAACAAATTTACTATAGAAAACCAACAAAAACATTAAAACAACAGAAGTTACATGCATGTAGTGTATTTAATATTACTAATAGGTAGGTACCTACACAAAAAAACAGGTTTATATTTAGACTAGCTTTAGCACGTGATTTCGGCCGCGTTGAAGTCAAAGATCCCTTTATTTCGGGAAATCTGAAGCTTAGAAGCTGACGTATCTTATCTATAAACTACCTACCTAACCAATTTTAGGTTCATAGGTCAAGTAGTTCGAGATTTACTTTCAACTTTCTGACTAACTAACTGACTCTTTGACAATTCAAAAGTGCCTGTAAATGGTTTAATTGAAATAAATGCTTTGACTTTGACTTTGTGCTTAGTCAGTGAGTGAATGAGTGATTAATTTTCTTATGGATCCAATTTTTTTTTGTAATTTAACTAGCTGACCAAGTAAACGTTGTATTGCCATTGAAACTAAAAAAAATAATGTCAACGACCTACTCTCAGATTTACCAAATAATACACAAAAAATAATTTATTAAAATCGGTCAAGCCGTTTCGGAGGAGTTCGATAACGAACACTATGATACGAGATTTTTATACATTAGAGAAGATAAAATACAGCTTAAATGACATTCAGGGATAATGTATCTTTCTATTGGCGATGAAGAAATAATTTTCATAATCGACAAAGAATAACAAACTCAGCTTTTAATATTAGTATAGGTAATTACATATTATATCCCGCCATATATATTTATATATGTCCGCCTTTGTACCTTTGTGTCATCATGTCAACCTTTAGACGCAATAGGTAGGTACCTACACAAAAAAACAGGTTTATATTTAGACTAGCTTTAGCACGTGATTTCGGCCGCGTTGAAGTCAAAGATCCCTTTATTTCGGGAAATCTGAAGCTTCGAAGCTGACGTTTCTTATCTATAAACTACCTACCTGACCAATTATAGGTTCATAGGTCAAGTAGTTCGAGATTTATTTTCAACTTTCTGACTAACTAACTGACTCTTTGACAATTCAAAAGTGCCTGTAAATGGTTTAATTGAAATAAATGCTTTGACTTTGACTTTGTGCTTAGTCAGTGAGTGAATGAGTGATTAATTTTCTTATGGATCCAATTCTTTTTTGTAATTTAACTAGCTGACCAAGTAAACGTTGTATTGCCATTGAAACTAAAAAAAATAATGTCAACGACCTACTCTCAGATTTACTAAATAATACACAAAAAATAATTTATTAAAATCGGTCAAGCCGTTTCGGTGGAGTTCGATAACGAACACTATGACACGAGATTTTTATACATTAGAGAAGATAAAATACAGCTTAAATGACATTCAGGGATAATGTATCTTTCTATTGGCGATGGAGAAAGAATTTTCATAATCGACAAAGAATAAACAAACTCAGCTTTTAATATTAGTATAGGTAATTACATATTATATCCCGCCATATATATTTATATATGTCCGCCTTTGTACCTTTGTGTCATCATGTCAACCTTTAGACGCAATAGGTAGGTACCTACACAAAAAAACAGGTTTATATTTAGACTAGCTTTAGCACGTGATTTCGGCCGCGTTGAAGTCAAAGATCCCTTAATTTGGGGAAATCTGATGCTTCGAAGCTGACGTATCTTATCTATAAACTACCTACCTGACCAATTTTAGGTTCATAGGTCAAGTAGTTCGAGATTTATTTTCAACTTTCTGAGTAACTAACTGACTCTTTGACAATTCAAAAGTGCCTGTAAATGGTTTAATTGAAATAAATGCTTTGACTTTGACTTTGTGCTTAGTCAGTGAGTGAATGAATGAGTGATTAATTTTCTTATGGATCCAATTTTTTTATTTTTTTATTTATTTTACTATTTATGTACACACAGTAGACAACACAGGAAAAGAACATTATAAAATATGAGTACATAGGTACTGCTTCTTTCTTAAGAAATGTTCTGCCAGCAGACCTGCAAAAGGAGAAATGAAAAAAGAAACATAGACTTTAGTGTGTGAGAAAAGGAAGACTAAACTAACTAAGGTAACTAGCTGACCAAGCAAACGTTGTATTGCCATTGAAACTAAAAAAAATAATGTCAACGACCTACTCTCAGATTTACCAAACAATACACAAAAAATCATTTATTAAAATTGGTCAAGCCGTTTCGGAGGAGTTCGAAAACAAACACTATGACACGAGATTTTTATACATTAGAGAAGATGAAATACAGCTTAAATGACATTCAGGGATAATGTATCTTTCTATTGGCGATGAAGAAAGAATTTTCACAATCGGCAAAGAATAAACAAACTCAGCTTTTAATATTAGTATAGGTAATTACATATTATATCCCGCCATATATATTTATAAATGTCCGCCTTTGTACCTTTGTGTCATCATGTCAACCTTTAGACGCCCACTGCTGGGAATAGGTCTCCCCCAAGGGGGGTTCAGCCGTAATCGCCATGCTTGGCCGATGCATGTTGGCGATCGCAGTAGGTATTCTGGTACTCAGAAGGACGCTGCTGCCCATTCTCTGTTCAATATCCCTCTGTCGCCTTTTACGACACCCACAGATAGAAATGGGGTGAGCATGGGGTTACCTTTGTGTATGAAGTATAAATACATAAATATATATATTGGCCTGATGCCGTCCATTGTTGAACACGCCACGATGCGCGGCACGATGGACCGACGATTTGAAGAAGGTGGCTGGCAGCGAATGGCTGCAAACTGCCCAAGACTGAGTTTGTTGGCGATCTCTGGGGGAAGCCTACGTACTTTAGTATAGACAACACATAAGGAATTCGAAAGCAGAGTTTCAGTAGGATATATTTCTGATTCAATATTAATTATTAACTTTACGGGTTTATTCCTTATCACGCATTCTATATGCACGACATTCCCAAAATATAGGACGAACGATCCCAATTCCCGAATCACTTCCAATAAAACCGTAGAACGCGATAAAGACGAGAATAGCCTGCGTTGGAATCTAATCGGCTCATCAAACAGAACGGCGTGGCTGATTCCGAGCTCATGCGAAATAACACTTTATGGCGCATAAGCTTGTCCATTACTACATTTTATAGGGTTATGCACCACGGAGAGAGTATAATGCAAATTAATGTCCCGCGTGAGACTCGACGGTAGAGTAGGGTTGACGACGTAGTAAAAGTTCATTATAATGTTGCAACGCAGGATTACAAAATCTAGATTTAATGGCGAAAATGCATACATGTACCAACGGAAAATAGTTTTAATGGAGAGATGTTATTAGATAAGTTTTTTCTTCTGCATATATATATGTCAAAAAGCTCCAATGGTTGACACTTACCGTGATCCAAGAGCTGGTTTATACCGTAGTCAGAGGGGAAGCAATGCCATCCAACGTGGCAATGTCGTCAGTCTCTTGGGCACATTCTCGCGATGTGGAGGAATTTTTAGACTTTATTGTATTCGTTTTTTTAGTTTAATAGCCATAGGTTTTCTTTTATATTTTTCGATAATAGCTCCAATTGATCTTCGAACTTAGTACGATAAGAATATAGTTTGTGATTGTTAAATCAATTCTTCGCAATTTTATTACAACCTACTAATCCTATTTTTAACCGACTTCAAAAAGGAGGAGGTTGTCAATTCGAATGTTTCTATTTTTTTCTTTATGTTTGTTTGGGTATAACTCTGTCATATATAGACGGATTTGCAAAATTCTTTTTTGTTCGAAAGGGGTTTATTCCGAAATGGTCCCATATAAATTTTACCAAAATTGATCCAGCCCTTTTTGAAAAAATCAACAAAATCTCAAAAAAATACTTAGATGACGTTTTAGCTTCATCAATCTTTGGAGGACTTACAAGCTCTTTTAAGTGTGTCGCCGTTTCTTAATGGATTTGGATGTTAAGGCAATACTTAAAAGCTAAAAATATAAAGTTTTTTCAAAAAAAAGGAAACCGCCTTCAAAATCTAAAAAGTGATAAATAACTTTAACACCCGACTGTTGAGCGTGGAGTTCTAGGTTTGCCTCCCAGTACGGGCAAAGTGTTATTGTGTATTTCCATCACAAATTTATCAGTAGCAGTCCGGATGTTAAAAGCCGGTAGTGTGGTAGTCTATACCCTGTTCACAATAAGATTAGACATAAAAACAAACCTTTATTACAGTC
Source organism: Charanyca ferruginea (assembly GCA_947361185.1). Classification (NCBI taxonomy): domain Eukaryota; kingdom Metazoa; phylum Arthropoda; class Insecta; order Lepidoptera; family Noctuidae; genus Charanyca; species Charanyca ferruginea. Next base: position 9,157,636 of record OX376082.1, on the reverse strand, counting down.
CCTTCAACCGATTTTGACTTCTATTCCGTAGGCTTAAGAATGACATTAGAAGCAAAAAAGTGGTTACAATAACAACTGTTTACTGCAGTTGCCATTTGTCATGCTCCCAACGCAATATAAGTCAAAATCGGTTGAACGGAATGTAAAAAAGGTTTTTGTAAATGTCTAATCTTATTGTGAACAGGGTCTATTAGTCTCAAATTTCTTTGTTATGAAGATAGTTTGAACCCTAAGGAAGGACATAGCTACTACTATTTAATCCGCGACTATGCCTGCATCCGCGATAACGGACATTCACGCGGACGAAGTCGCGGGCAAAAGCTAGTAAATTATAAATTGTCTACATCCAGCACAAAATAAAAAAAACATCACAAAAACAAATGAACAACAGCCAACCCTAAACACCAACCACGCAATATTGAGCGAACTGCAAAGCTCTAAGGACCACCGTGTATTACTACCCTTACGCGATCCAATTAAGCCTAGGCTAGACTGTGCAAATACTAGTTTCACTTTCACACGTTAAGGAACATGCAGCATGGTGTTACTTGGAACTCGATACGTGGGTACGTGGTCTTATAAGTCAAGATGTTGTAATAACATTTTTTTTGTCAAAAATTTAAAAAGCTTCGGTTCTGTTAATTGTATTGCATGACATTTCCACCGACTTCCGAAATTACTTTTTGGTAAAGATTGTAGTCGGTTGTATTTATAAAAATAAAAGTTTATTTTTAGTGCCTACTTCTTATCATTCAAGTCGATTAAAGGAAGAATTTGATCAAGCATCATCATCATCATCATGTCAACCTTTAGGCCCACTGCTGGGCATAGGTCTCCCCCAAAGGAGGGTTTAGCCATAATCCCCATACTTGGCCGTTGCATTTTTGGCGATCGCAGTAGGTTTTATGATACTTAGAAGGACGCTGCTGTCCATCCTCTGGTCAATATCCCTCTGTCTCTTTCTACGACACCCACGGGTAGAAATGGGGTGGTGCTATTTGCGGCCGGCAGACACATCAAGCACATCACCGGCTAGATAAATAAATGATTGAACCACATCACAATTCGCCATTTGCGTTATCTCTGGCGAATTGTTATTCATGCGATCGACAATCTTCATTTTTGTGTTATTGCGATTAATCTGGAGTCCGAAATGAGGCTGACTCGAGCAAGCGGCTAGAGAGCGACTAGACTAATCAAATATGTCTAGGAATTTAAACTACCTAGGCTTCTATTAGAACGTTCTCGTAATAACCAAACGCTAAGCAAATAAGATTTATATTCTAAAATTCAATATAGACCCTCAACAATGGAAAGTTAGGCTTTGTTCAAAGTGTAGGTACAGTAGAACAACTAATTTAGTATGCAGGTAAACATCATTGTTTAAAAACAATCAAAAACAAATATAATGCCATATACTCCAAACAATGGCCCGTGACTAAGTGAAAACCGTACCTACGGATCGAGCGGTCATGGATAAACTAGGCTTGACAAGGTTTGTCTGTGGATGGGTGACCATCTATTTCATACCAAGACCTCTTCGTACCTCGGAAAGTACGTAAAACCGTTGGTTTCGGCTGTCATTCGTAGTTTTAGACAGTTGTTATAACTAAGGGGTAATGTGCTATCCAATAGCTAAGTTGTAAAGGTCTTCTGATTCAGCTGCTTCCGATTAGTTTGAAAACCGACCCCAAAATAGGTGGGAAAAGGCTAGGTTGATAATGATATTTCCAAAACTTTTTTTCCATAATAATATGTTTAGGTTATGGTAACATTCGCTTTAGCAATCTCTTCAAATGACAATGCCAGATCCTGCCCCACCCATGTACAGAAAAAGTAACACATGTACAGAAAAAGTAAATTATTGAAAATAATTGTAATGAATATAGAACCTTTCTATACTAAATTGTTTTTCTTTAGAACTTGCGGATTACGAAATACCTACCCACAAAATACAAACCCATTTTACCTAAAATACAATTTAACCTATAATCAAAGTCATTATTGTTTTCAGATTTAGACAAAAACCGCAAGTTCTACAGTCACTAGGACTATAGTTTAGTTATAAGCAATAAATAAACAGTAAGATGCTACATATTGCATGCTTGTACATGACTTTTATTGAGTGGGGCAAAGTTCTTTAGAGTTTCTGGCATTGTCCTTTCTTCGGTTACGACAGTGTGTGATTTCGAACTTGTAAAATTCACCAAATCAAATCAATCACGAAAGATAAGTTTTTAAATCTACTATCTGATCATTCCCTAGTATGTAGTTGTGTTCATTATTCATATAAGTAGAGTAAAAACCAATTTTTAAAGTTCTGAACCAGAAAGGTGGCCAACGGGATTCTAATACTAAGCCTCCGCTGTCCGTTTGTCTGTCTGTAAGCGAGCTGTATCTATTGAACAGTAATTTGGACGACACGGTTGGCGCAGTGGCTGAGCGATGGACTGCTGCGCAGCGTGTTGCGGGTTCGATTCCCGCCCAGGGTAAACATTTGTGTAATGAGCACTTGTGTTTGGCTTGTGTCTGGGTGTTGTTTATCTATATATGTACCTATGTATTTACAAAAAAAAAATGTATTTGTGTATGTATATCAGCTGTCTGACACCCATAGTACAGGGTCTCCCTAGTTTGGGGTCATATGGCCTTGTGTGAAAATGTCCCCACATATAATATTATTATATTATATTATATAGGTTGACACTAGAAATTTTCACTCTATTACTATGGGGAATGGGGTTCCCATGGGGACATCATCATATCAGCCTATTGCAGTCTTTTGCTGGACGTATGAGTCCCCCAGAGATCGCCCACATCCATCCGCTGCCAGCCACTTTCTTCAAATCGTCGGTCCATCATGCAGCAGGGTGTCCCACAATACGCTTACCCAAACTATCACCACTCTAAAGCATTATAGATTAAGAACAACGGATTAACTCACTGTGTAGTCGGGTTCGTCCGACTAGTTTCGATGGCATACGGCCACCTTTTTCAAGGAGTTCCACAGGATGGCACACCGCCCGTCGCGTTCCTGCGGACACTGCGCGCGGCCGCGCGTTGCGCCCGCGCGGACAACTGTGGCGGTGGCGGGGGTGGCGCGGGCGAGGGTAGAGGTGGTAGAAGTGGCGGAAGAGTATCTTGCTTGAAACACATACACACTGAGCTGACCACATCATCACTTTTTAGTTCCTCCTCTGTAACGGGTCTCACCATATTAAGCAGTGGCTTCCATGGTGATATGGTGAGACCCGTTACAGAGGAGGAACTAAAAAGTTGTCCGCGCGGGCGCAACGCGCGGCCGCGCGCAGTGTCCGCAGGAACGCGACGGGCGGTGTGTCATCCTGTGGAACTCCTTGAAAAAGGTGGCCGTATGCCATCGAAACTAGTCGGACGAACCCGACTACACAGTGAGTTAATCCGTTGTTCTTAATCTTTAATGTGTAACAATACTCACGTTTCGTTTAATGAAAAAATACTCTAAACATGTCTGCTCCATCTACCATCCGTTCGTCTGCAGACATAGCCGGCCCACTTCCTCTTCAGCGTGCTGATTCGACGCGGAATGTCAGTGACTTTAGTTCTCTGGCGAATTACTTAATTGCGAATTCTATCCACTAGACTAGAGGAACCCTGTGGCGTCTAAATTATTGACCCACATAATTAATAATATTTATTTATTACAGCGCAAGTAATTCTGCCTATCATTTAACTCCATGTTGGGATGAAGGTGCGCGCGCCGGCCTGCGCGAGCGCTGCGGCCGCCGCGGAAACCTGTTTCGTCTACCTCACCCCTGACGCCGCGCACCGCACCGCCGGCCGCTGCCCGCTGGAGCCCAGACGGCGCAGACCACCGGACAGTCAGCTTAACGCCTCCAACGCGAACCCACGCTGCTTTCGCTCGCTACCGCGCTCCATATTTATTTAACGTAGATTCTCTTTAAATTCTGTCTATCGCTTTCTACTTCGTCTTGTATTCTTCCTTACTTTCAAACTTCTTATTTCTTAACTAAACCTTCGCCTATCGCTGTTAAACAAAGTTGTTGAATTACAATATTGACTTTTCGACCGTGTATTTATTCCGTCGCCCTATAGCGCTACAAAGTGGTGACCCCGTTCGAAACGAAATAACCGTAGCGCGACCGCGTGACGTCAGTGAACGTTCGAGAAAAACCCGTTGACGTTCGAAAGTTTGTGAAGATGGCGGAAGAAAAAATTACCGACGCGTTAATTGCAGCACTAGGATCAGCAGAGATCGCTAAGGTCAGGGTACGAGTTCCTCCTTTTTGGCCAGAAAAACCCGCGGTATGGTTCGCTCAGGTTGAAGCCCAATTTGCGTTGTCCAATATAACATCAGATGCGACAAAATATTTTACTGTGGTCGGTAATCTAGAACCTTCCATTGTAGGTCAATTAGAAGACATTATAGAGAATCCGCCTGCTAGTAATAGGTACGAAAAGCTAAAAACCGAGCTAATTAAGCGTTTGTCAGTTTCCCAGGAAAAGAAGGTGCGGCAACTCCTCATCCACGAAGAGCTTGGGGACCGTAAGCCGTCAGCGTTTCTGCGCCACCTGCAGAGCTTGGCTGGCCGTGATGTACCTGGCGACTTCCTACGGACTATCTGGACCAGTCGCCTGCCGACCAGCTTGCAAGCGATAGTGGCTTCGCAAATTGGCACGCCCCTGGAAGCTGTTGCGGAGCTGGCTGACCGGGTGTTGGAGATCGCACCGGTGAACCCGGTAGCCCAGGTCGCGAGTACTACGTCCTCTACAGGGAGCATACTTGAGGTAATGCGTACTGAAATAGCCAGTCTCACGCGGAAGTTAGATGAGCTATCCACTACAGTGGATCGGCGATCCCGTACCGCGGGTAGGAATGATAGGAGTCGTAACCGACGATATTCCCGTTCGAGAACTCATTCAAGAGGCCGTTCTTTTAAAATGGTGGACAACCGTCGTTTATGTTGGTACCATCATAAATATGCCGATAAAGCTCGTCACTGCATACAACCCTGCGAGTATGTATCGGAAAACGCCAAAGCCAGTCGCTAATGACGGCGAGCGATTGTTGCAGTATTTCCAGCCGTTTATTTGTCACAGATCTCCAGTCTAAAAAACTTTTTCTCGTCGATACAGGTTCCGATCTGTGCGTCTACCCTCGCAAGTATTTAAACGAGAAGCGTGTGCGCGTAAACTATGACCTGAGCGCAGCTAATAATTCTGTTATATCTACGTACGGATATATTAATTTGCAGCTGAATTTAGGTCTCCGGAGGGATTTCAGCTGGAAGTTCATCGTCGCCGATGTAACCAAGCCGATTATTGGGTATGATTTTCTTTCCCATTATAATCTGTTAGTAGACTGCCACAAAAATAGATTAATTGATGGGATTACTAACCTTTTTGTTAGCGGAACAATAGCAAAGACGGAGATACCGAGCGTCAAGTCTGTAACTGGTACTTCTCGGTACCATGAGCTGTTGCGAGAGTTTCCAAGCATAACCCGTCCATCCGGTGCACCGAGGGAGGTACGTCATTCTACCGTCCATTTTATTAACACCACCCCCGGCCCGCCCGTGTTTTGCAGGCCACGCCGTTTAGCACCAGATAGGTTAAAAATAGCCAAGTCAGAATTTCAAGCTATGGTAAACGAGGGAACAGCTCGTTGTTCTAGTGGGCCTTGGGCATCAGCTTTACACCTGGTCCCAAAACATGACGACACGTGGAGACCATGCGGTGATTACCGAGCCCTGAATGCAAGGACAGTGCCAGATAGGTACCCAGTTCGTCACATTGAGGATTTTTCACAGCACATTCATGGAAGCACAATTTTTTCAGTAATTGACCTCGTGAAAGCCTACCAACAGATTCCTGTAAACCCAGCCGACATTGAAAAGACAGCCATCACGACACCGTTTGGATTATTTGAATTCCCCTTCATGTCGTTTGGTTTGAGAAACGCAGCACAGACTTTTCAACGTTTCATTGATGGACTGGTACGTGACTTTGATTTTTGTTTTCCGTACATTGATGACCTTCTAGTAACTTCTAGAAGTACGCGGGAGCATGAAGAACATCTACGTAAACTGTTCTCACGCCTTGAGGAGTACGGCGTAGTAATAAATGTGGCAAAATGTAATTTCGGTAAACCTCAGGTAACTTTCCTAGGTTACTCTGTATCAGCTGAAGGAGTACGCCCATTAGAGGAGAAGGTAAAGGCTATTCAGAGTTTCCCACCGCCTCAAACTATTAAATGTTTACGACGATTTTTAGGGATGCTAAACTTTTACAGGCGTTTCCTGAAAAATGCAGCAGAGTTACAAGCACCACTAAATGACTTATTGGCAGGCCCGGGCATGAAAGGTTCAAAACCAGTGAGGTGGACTCCTCAGTTATTAGAAGATTTTGAGCGTTGCAAGCGCAGCCTTTCAGATGCAGCACTGCTGGTTCACCCAGTTTCCGATGCGCAGCTGGCACTAGTAGTGGATGCATCTAATATTTCTTTAGGAGCAGTTTTACAGCAGAAAGTTGATGATGTCTGGCAGCCCTTGGATTTCTATTCCAAGAAGATGAGCTCTACACAACAAAAGTACAGCGCTTATGATCGAGAGCTCCTTGCAATATATGAGGCCATCAAGCATTTTCGGCACATGGTAGAAGCACGAAATTTTACAGTGTACACTGATCATAAACCTCTCACAGGTGCATTTAAAAAGAAAGACCAACAAGGTTCTCCACGACAAATTAATCAACTGTATTTTATTTCTCAATTCACCACTGACATTCAGCACATTTCCGGGCAGGACAACCAGGTGGCTGATGCTTTGTCTCGAATCGAGGCAGTCACGGCACCAGTGGACTTCATGGAGATGGCCCTAGCTCAGCGGGATGATCCAGAGCTAATGCGACTACTTAAGGGTAACCATTCACTGAAACTGGAGTTAACGCAAGTACTAAATTCAGACGTACAAATTTATTGTGATGTTTCTATGTCTAAACCCAGACCTTTTGTAACAGCTACCCATAGACGCAGAGTGTTCGAGACGTTACACAGCCTAAGCCACCCTGGTGCGAAGGCATCCATCAGATTGGTTAGTGAACGATTTATTTGGCCTTCCCTTAGAAAAGATGTTCGCGCTTGGGTTAGAGAGTGCATTCCGTGTCAGAGGTCGAAGGTGACAAGGCACACAACGTCTCCTCTTGGTAAATTTGAGGTACCAGATTACCGTTTCGCAGAGCTACATATGGATCTTATTGGACCACTTCCAGTGTTTTCCAATTTTAAATACTGTCTTACTCTGATTGACAGGTATACCAGATGGCCTGAAGTGATTCCGCTTCCCGATATGACAGCAGAAACTGTGACGAAGGCGTTCGTGTCAGAGTGGATCGCCCGGTATGGTTGCCCGAAGAAGGTAATAACAGACCAAGGTAGACAGTTCCAGTCATATTTATTCCAAAATTTAGCCAAAACGTATGGAATCAAGCTTGCGAGGACGACAGCGTATCATCCAGCCTGCAATGGCATGATTGAGCGCTTACACCGCACGCTCAAAGGTGCCTTAATGACTCACAGTACTAAGGATTGGGTTAGTTCTCTTCCGATCGTACTTTTAGGGTTACGCACAGCGGTTAAAGAAGATTTACAGTGTTCTCCAGCCGAGTTGGTATTTGGCGAGCAGTTAAGAGTTCCCGGTGAGTTTATCACCGCAACTGAAAATAAGGTGGAGTACCCAGATTTTGTTAGTCGCTTACGTCAGAGAATGTCCGACCTACGACCACGCCCTGCATCTGACCACTCACAACATAAAGTGTTTGAACACAGAGACTTGCATACCGCCACGCATGTATTCTTGCGCCAAGATCTGCTTCGGGGATCACTAGAACCACCTTACAGTGGCCCACATAAGGTCATTTCAAGAAGTCCGAAGACCGTCGACATAGTACTCAATAACAAAATTGTAAAGGTCTCAATAGACCGAGTTAAGCCAGCTTATACGTGGCGTGAAGACGTCGAGGCACAGAGTACTAATGGCCAAGTTACGCGACCAATGCGGGTTACTAGATCAGGACGCGAAGTAAAATTTCCTGATCGATATGCATCTTGAGGTGGCCCTTTTATTCGTAAGGGGGTCCTGTGGCGTCTAAATTATTGACCCACATAATTAATAATATTTATTTATTACAGCGCAAGTAATTCTGCCTATCATTTAACTCCATGTTGGGATGAAGGTGCGCGCGCCGGCCTGCGCGAGCGCTGCGGCCGCCGCGGAAACCTGTTTCGTCTACCTCACCCCTGACGCCGCGCACCGCACCGCCGGCCGCTGCCCGCTGGAGCCCAGACGGCGCAGACCACCGGACAGTCAGCTTAACGCCTCCAACGCGAACCCACGCTGCTTTCGCTCGCTACCGCGCTCCATATTTATTTAACGTAGATTCTCTTTAAATTCTGTCTATCGCTTTCTACTTCGTCTTGTATTCTTCCTTACTTTCAAACTTCTTATTTCTTAACTAAACCTTCGCCTATCGCTGTTAAACAAAGTTGTTGAATTACAATATTGACTTTTCGACCGTGTATTTATTCCGTCGCCCTATAGCGCTACAACCCCATAAACTCAATAGCACGCTGAGCAATCTTGAATTTGTGGACCAGACCCATGGTGATTGTCCACATTTCGATTCCGTAAGTCATACTTAGATGGTAAGTAATATTTGTAAAAGGCAGAATCGTGGTACCTGTCAGACAAAGTAAATGGTTTTTATTTATTTGGTATAATACGCGTCCGCCCTAAGCGTTTCACTCTACTCACACACTCACAATTATTACAAACATTTTAATTAAATTCTTTGAAAAGTCAAAACCTTGGAGCAAGTTCTGAGAGATTGCGATGCTACGTTGATAGGATAATTAGGTTTGTTTAATTTAACTGTTAATTATTCTAAAACATACATTTTAGTCTAACTAATTCCTTAGTTTAGGATGGAGGTTCTAGTTGAAGGCTTAATTTTAACTTGTATCAGAATTTCTGAGTCGACAGTTTTGGGGTAATTACTATTATTCAGGCTTTATTTTACTACGCATCTTTCAGGAGGTAATAGTATTGTTATCAATACTTTTATCTCCTGAAAGATGCGGATGCGGTGTGTAGGTTTCTTAGCAAAAGTTAAGACCTACTCATCAACATCATTTGCCTAGCCTTTTCGTAACTAGGTTGGAGTCAGCTTCCAGTCTAACTGGATGCAGCTGAATACTAGTGTTTTACATGGAGCTACTGCCTATCGGACCTTCAAAACCCAGTTACTGGGTAACACAATAACCCTAGACCGGTTGTCAGACTTTCTGGTTTTTGACTACCCTTAACGACTGCCAAAGATCCACGAATGACGGCTGGGACCAACAGCTTTACGTGCTTTTGGAGGCACAGAGGGAACTCGGTATGAAATGGATGGTCACCCATCCATAGACCGACAGCGGCAAGTGTAACTTAACCTTTGATCGATCGATCTGTCCGGTTTTTATTTAGCCACGTGCTCCTTCAAGTTGCTAAGAGACCTACTACGAGATGTAAAAAAAATAATAATTTACAGACAGGTGGTGAAAAACGGGAAGGTCACATAACTGGTTCCAAACGTATATACTGGTCTTTTGAGTCAGTTTAGTCCTAATTGGAAGGTAATGGAACAGACAATGAACTACCTTCTATAAAAACTACTTAACTCCAAATATATTTTTTTTATTTAGGCAAATTTTGTTCTAAACCACGACTTCTTAACATTTGATGAAAGATCTGATGTAGACTTTTTATACATAACGGAACTTCTCGAACAGTATATTGTACTTGGGTTATTTCATTGAAGGGCAATGATAATTGCTTGTTAGTTACCTACCTTTCGGTTGTCAACTAATCATGAACTCAAACCTAGATGCTACTACGACATCATTAAACCGAGTAATATTTACTCAATCCTCTATTTCAGTCATAGAAACAAAAGCGTAACAACTTCATTTTTCCATCGAACGAGCATTGAATGCAACACTATCTAGTCTATCGCCTACAACGTGAACAATGCACTATTGTGAGGAACCCGATACAAGTACCATTGTACTGCCAACAATAAGGTTGTGCACTGAAAATGTTCTATAGACAAGTACGGCATTCGCAACTTTGTAGATACGGTGTACGTTGTTAGAATTGTGCTTTTTATTCTGGTTTTAGAAAGACGTGTTTTTCTTTAGAAAATATAATGTACTTAACTTTTTAACACGCTGAGCCTTTGCTACCGTTTCCATAACCTTGGGATACGTTGCAGATAATCGCCGTAACATACAAATTCTATTCCATTTTTTATTTTATTTGGAGGGTAATTTCCTTAAATAATCGCTAAAATTACCATTTGGTTGGCATCCATTTATAAATGAACAAAAAAAAAAAAAAATTACACTAAGTAATAGAATCTGAAGTCAAGCGGACACACTTCTCAGGGTATAGATGTAAAATGCAAACTGGTGAAAAAGTTTTAGAAGATTTTACCAAACACTCTGGCGGATTCCAAAATGAATTAAAATTTTAAAAATAGAAGCCTTTGGTCTTTCTTGATAGAGAGCTATTAACACACCAAACGCTTCTATTTTGAAATCCCGTCCTCTGGCAATGAAATTGTCTGCCTCAGAGGTTCATGCAGTGAGCACGAAAAACAGAAAACATTGTTATATTTAAATTGTTGACTGGTGCCGTGAAAACGTCATAATGGTTACAATAACGTATTTCTCTACATATCCTCATATTTACAGTCATGTTTAAATGCCGTTGGTCTACTTACTTTGGAACCTTAGACAATTCTACTTCAATAACATTACCCACAGTCTTTGTAAACTTACAATAACAACCTTTCTTTTCTAGATCATTCTTTCATTTGTTGTTTCAGATTTACTTTACAAACTAAATGTTCGAGAAATTTAATTATATCAGAGACTTATCTTTCAGACTTCCTACGCTCCGTCTGAACATGTCACATCGTAATACAAACTTCTACAAAAAAAAAACATTTTTCAATTACTTTTATTTCAAAGGGAATTAAAAAAATAATAAGAATCACAATTTTGTGAGATGAGAATATCATAAAACCTACGTTGGTAGCAAGCAATTAATCTTCGTAAAAAATTGGGTCGGAGACAGACAGGTGAATTCCTTGGCTTTTTACTATATTTTGTGACTACTCTTTTTAGGGTTCCGTACCTCAAAAGGAAAAAACGGAACCCTTATAGAATCACTTTGTTATCCGTCTGTCTGTCATCCTGTCTGTCAAGACTCTTTATCTCGGGAACGCGTGGAGGTATCGAGTTGAAATTAAACGATATACTCAAGTCTACGGTCCTTGCAGCTGTAAAAAATCAACCCTCTATGTTAACGTGAAAAAAAAGATACGGCCGTTGATGTCGCAAAAACGCATTTATAATATTAAGTAGATTAAAGTATGGATAGTAGGTATGGATTAGTATAGAAGTATGGATATGTACCTACAAATATGTTCGGAACCCTCGGTGGGCGAGTCCGACTCGCACTTGTCCGGTTTTTAAACACTGACACCCTCCCCCCCCCCCCTTGAGGGAGACCTATGCCCAGCAGTGGGCGTCTAAAGATTGACATGGTGGTGATGATGGTGGACATTGGTGATGGAAGACATCGTGAGGAAACCTGAACTTCTAATTAACATAAATCTCAAATCGCCAATCCGCCTTGAGGAGCAAGCGTGGTGATCAAAACTCGTGACTTCTCTGTATGAGAAGAGAGGCCTTTGTCTTGCAGTGGGACATTATAGGCTGGTATTATTAAACGCCAGTGATATTCATCACTGCTCCGCTTTTGCAACCGTGAGAGCAACTCACAGGTACAAACTTTTGAGTGTTGGCAGGAGCGTCGCCAACACAGAACAGATAAATAGAGTGTCGCCAACTTATGGCCTGGGGGAAGGGGGGGGTGGCAAGTTGATATTTTGGTGGATAGGAAAAGCTCAGATTATGAAACAAAAGGCAAATATACCGCGCGGAACACTGAGCGTGAAGCCAAAAAAGGAAAATACAAATTCAAAAGCGAATACCTACAATGCGCTTCGTGCTGTCGTGCGTCGCATCGTTAAAAAAAACTAATACAAATTCAAAAGCGAATACAATCACGAGATTGTAGGTATTCGCTTTTGAATTTGTATTTGCTTTTTTTACTTCACTCTATGCATACCGTAAATTCAAACTCGACAGTATTTTGTTTCTTTGGTACATCTTCTAAAATCGTAAAAAATCTAAAATGATGAGTAAAATCTATTGGGACTCGCTTCCAGTACAATCAAATTCAAAACACGTTACATGCGGAAAGGACGTGACTTTTGTTCACTATTCTCAACTAGAACGCAACAATGTTCATAAACCACATAAAACTGGTCTCTTCTGTGACAAAAGTTTCAAGTCTAAAACACTGGTATTCACCTGTATACGGTTAGTGTTGATGTTGGCTTCAAATCTAACCGAATACAGCTGAATACCAGTGTTTTACATAAAGTGACTGCCTATCTTGTCTCCACAACTCATTCACTGCGGAACACGATATCCCTTGGTAAGACTGGTGGTCAGACTTTCTGGCTTCTGACTACCGACAGTCAAAGATAACTGTCAGAGCCAGGACCAACGGCTTTACGAGCTTTCTGAGGCATGGAGGGGTGGGTCTCAGTATGAAATCGATGGTCACCCATCGACGGACCGATCGCGGCAAGCATAATCGATTACTCATTTATTAATCTCATTACCGATTGATCTGTATGGCTTTTATTTAGCTACGAGCCTAGCAAATAGCACACATCTTTATATATAAAAAAACGTATTGTTAGTTACATCTCAGATTTTGAAACAAAAGGCAGATAGACCGTGCGGAACACTAAGAGTGAAGCCATAAAAGCAAATACAAATTAAAAAACGAATACTCACAATTCGCTTTGCGCTGTACTGACACGAATCAGTACAGCACGAAGCGAAGCATTGTTAAAAAAACCAAATACTAATACAAAAAAAATGCAAAAGCTAATATAATCATGAGATTGTAAGTATTCGTTATCGAATTTGTATTTGCTTTTGTGGCTTCACTCGCAGTGTTCCGCGCGGTCTATCTGCCTTTTGTTTGATAATCTGAGGTTACACTATTATGATTTTTATTTTGTTGGATTTGTCTCCGCCCCCAATAGGCGACAACTATTAAAAAAATATAGGTAGGTATCTAGGTAGGTAGATAGGGTGGGTAGGTAGGGTAGGTAGGTAAGTAGAGTGGGTAGGTAGGTAGGTTGGGTGGGTGGGTAGGTAGGTAGGAAGGTCGACACCGAAAACGTCTGTCGGGTCTGCTAGTAAATAAATAAAATTAAAACAAATAAATATTTGCAAAAAGTTTGTGTCAAGATGGCCCTTTCATCGTGGAATCCCTCAAAATCTGTTCGCTTACAGTTCGCTTCGAAAATTTTGAAAACTGCACACTGAAAATAATTACAGAAAAAACTGTTCGACCCACATTCATATCGATAGGTACTGTAATTTTCATGTCAGCTTCAAATGTATTTTTTTTGCTGACGATTAAAAAAGCTCGGGTTATGTGAAATAACGATTTGGAGGATATTCGATTTGTCCGCTTTTTGCGTATGATACACCTTTTTTAAATTGATATCTTGTGATTTAGAGTGGACTTTGAAAGAGAGTAATTTTTCAAAATTAAATGATTTTTCTCAGGCATAATTTTTCAATGTTCAGAAATCGAACTTGATAACGTCGGAACTATGTAGATGTTCGTTCTAAAGCGGAAAACTATATTAATCAGATGGCCTAAATTACGCACCTTGCACCCAATATGAGCGATTTCTCATTCTTCTCCATACGACACTTTGAAAGGGAAACTAGATTGAATTCTTGAATAAGTAATTTGACTTTTTATTTTATTTATTTACTAGCTTTTGCCCGCGACTTCGTCCGCGTGAATGTCGGTAATCGCGGATGCAGACGAAGTCGCGGATTAAAAAGTAGCCTATATCTTTCCCCAGGGCTCAAACAATTTTTAGACCAAATTTCATCAAAATCGGTTCAGCCGTTTTATTGTCAAAGCGTAACAGACAGTTACTTTCGCATTTATAATAATAATAAAATAAAATAGAGTAATATAAAGTTAATAATAAAGTTTACAATCAAATCTATATTAAATAACTTACAATAGGCGCCAAAAATAGCCATTTAAAAACTTTCACAATGTAGATATCACCGCAGTCATTGGATTGTAATTATCGCATTCAGCCAATTCCCGTTACGTCTTTCTTTTCGAATTGATAGCTTTTTGTTTGTTGGTCTTCTAGGGACCAGTAGGTAGCTACATTTTTCGCAGCATTAATGTCCACTAAGATGCAGGTGGGGGGACACTTTGGGCACTGTAGTAACTGAATCAACATCTGGTCAGAAGCACCGCACTCAAACTGGGTGTCAGTGGGATACATAATACCCATTTTGCTAGGTTGTGTTCTGCTCCCTCTACCCTATGAAGAGTATATCCATGTTAACCCATTGAAAGCCCAATATACAACACCCAACTATAATATCCCCTATCATAAAATCGGGATCAAAAACACTAGTATTAACACAAACTTGATCTCGACCCTCTAATCTAAATACCATTTGCTGTAGTGATGCAAAAACAATAAAGATAGTTCTCACGAAGCTTGCAGGGGTAATTGTTATTCATGCGTTCAAGATGTGGGCAGACTAGATGTGGTATTTGATTTCTCGTCATTTTCAATGTATGTCAACAGAGGAATAATCACGAAAGCATTTACAGCTAAATACTGCAGTTAAGTTCTGATGATTTCAAAAGATAATTACAATTATTAGTCGTCAGGCTTGGCAGAAAAGGCCTTAAAATTTCATAAAGACCAGCTTTCAATATGCTTTTTAATATGGCATATTTATAAGAATATACCAGCTATAAATAGGTAGATAACCAATTTAAAATTAATATTTTATGATTCTATAGTCGTCATTTCCACCAGCACTTTTGAGAGGAGAAAATCAATTAATTCCATCTAGACAGGTGTAGCCTCTGCCCGCCAGTGGATGCTGGCATTTTGTATACCTATACGCTAATGTCGCAGTGAACGAATATGCGATGTAATACGCGATGTAAGAAACGTCAAATGTAGTTCTAATAAAGCGTGAAAGACATCGCCACAAGATCAACGAAGCAGTCTCACGTCTCATCTTATCAGGTCCACGGTAGGTACAGTGTTAGAAGAACGTTTTCCTAAATAATGAGTAGATGAATATCAACATCATCTTAAGATACATGGAATCAGCCTTAAAAATTTCTTCATGTCACTAACGAGGAGAAACAACTCCATGGCGCTGGTGACTCCGGTCCACTCTCGAATATTTCGTAGAAAGGATTTTTTCCGACGGCCAACTCCACGTTTACCCACAACTTTTCCCATCATTATCAATTGCAATATATCGTATCTCTCGTGTCTAAAGATGTTATCGGTGTAGGCCACTTTTCTTATTTTGATGGTCTGCATTAACTTGCGGTTTTGGCCGACCCGTCTCAAAACATCAGCATTAGTAAGCTCAGATTATACCCGCGACTTCGTCCGCGTGACAATCAGTTATCAGCGGAGTATTAATTTTTTTTGGTGGAACCCATTCTTTATACTAAATAACTTACTTACTTTAAAATAAAAGTAAGTAAGTTATTCCTTATAACATCAGCTATCTGCCAGTGAAAGTCTCGCCAAAATCGGTCCAGGGCCTCAAGTCTGCTATTACCATTGTGTCAGAATGGTCTATCATTGATTTCATAATTGTTGATTTTGACAAGTTTGGTAATCTACTAATATAATGGCGTCATTATGACTTTCCAATGGTCAACCAATGACACTCCATTGAAATAAATGATATAGAATGGTAATCTCGTACATAATGACAAATTAATGACTGACTTAGTTTACGAACTTCTTACTACTTCAGATTGCTTATAACACTTACAAAATTATGTAAAAAATATATAAATGAAATCTGGCATGAATAAATGTTCAAATTTGTTGACAATGTCATTATAACACAATTCTATTACGAGACCATTGACCGACCAATGATCGACTATTATGGATTTAGCAGATTACGAACTTTTAGCAAAATGACAATGGGGTCGTGTTGGAATGACGAAATTATAAAAATAGCAGACTTGGCCCCCTGGCGTGTCAGAGATTAGCTGGAACAAACAGACAGACGTAAGGAAAAAAACAAACATTGTTTTTTTAGTTTTAAGTACCGTATATAATTGAATCGGCATTTAGTAAAAAGCTGTTATTTTGAAATGACTAACAGACACTTCAATTTTATTTATTTGGTATAGATTTGTATAGATCATGACATTACACGTGTATGAAATCCCAGTCGTGTATAAGCCACATCTAGTGACTCTTAATCAACAACACCGCTACATAACCGATCTAACATGGAGACATATTGTCGGGAATTGTGCTAGGTCATGATACATCACTGATTGTGTTTACTGCGGATATTATTGTTATACAGATAGTGGTGTGATGTATAGAGATGGGGTAGTTTAGTGTTTGGGTAGTTATATCCTTTATCTATACTACGCGTAATATTATACAGCTTAAGAGTTTATTTGTTATTTTGTTTCAAAGGGCTAGCCTCCGGAACTACCTACTGATCCAATTTAGATTTTTTTTTCGATAGTATGAAGCTACGTGTCCGTATGGTGTCGGACGTAAAGAATAGCACCATCCCATATCTTCACATGGGTGTCGTAAGAGGCGGCTAAGGGACTTACCAGAGAATAGGCAGCAGCGTCTCTGTGCCTTTGTAACAACCATACTGCGATCGTCAACCCGCCTGCCAAGCGTGGCGATTATGGCAAAACCCCCAGGCTTATGTCCAGCAGTGGACGTCTTTCGGCTAAAATGATGATGAAGCTACGTTAACCCGGAATGCTATGGGCTATATTTAATTTTAAAAAAATTAGAGATCCGTAGGAAAATTTACGTGAACGAAGTCGCGGGCAAAAGCTAGTAGGTACTATAATAAACGGGAAATTTTGTGAGTATGGATGGATGGATGTTTGGGTAGATGGATGAATGGATTCATGTCTGTTACTATTTTACGCTTAAACGGCTGGACGGAATATACTGAAATTGACTCACATTTTATAGATATCGATGTAAACATAACACAAGATAATTTATCCAGTTTTTGTTCGAAGGGGATAATTTAGAACTTTGGCTTCGTTTTGAAGTCTACGCAGGTAAAGTTGAGAGGAGAATAGAAGTTAGTATTGAAATAAGGGGAAAATACCATTGAAATACTTATGAAATTTGTCGATGCAAATTACTCTGTAAATAATCAATCAAGAATAATTATTTTGGTGACGACCAGATTTTGTAATTACGTTTTTGCTGTTAGAAAAAAAAATAGCGATGTTCAGCAACCATGAAAAAGACAAACATCATAAACTAAACTTCCTCACAGGCATTAAACACAAACACATTCACACAAGTCCATTCATTCATAAACAGCACTACACAACAAGACTCGGAAACAAACATCCGAATAATCGAGAAGTGGAATCGATTAGAACAATCGTTGTCTCAGCGAATCGGGCGCTGACTCGTTATTTACGACTGGCAGTTGCGCGCTCCGCTCTATAATTCAGCGCCGCTAGGCTATTCGATTATCGAGAGATATGTTCCGAATAGTTTTGTATCGATTTATTTGCATAATGGTCATAGTCACTGAGGTTTATTCGTGTGCATTGTTCTTGGAAATGGCGACAGTGATGGTATATTTAAAGAAAGAATAGGTCATTTTTAAAATTCACATTTTGTATTCAATTTCATAAACGTTACTTGAAGACGGTGCCAATATAACAACCTTCTTGGAAGCCGCATAGTTAAGCTGTTTGGGGTGCCATGTAAGGGGACCCATTGGTTAACGCATTTGGCCTAATGACCGTCTGATATACGGCAGATTTGTCTTTTTCTTTTAGTTGTAAGTACATACTATTATTGTTTTTTTATTTATTTTAAGTTTTGGTATAATTATGTGTTATAGTATGAAGTGAGTAAACTTTCGTGTAATTATAAAAATAACAGAAACAAAGCAGCATTGGGTTTCGTCAATTTGCGTTTTGAGAATCATTTTATTTTATTCACTCCCGAAGAAAGTAGGTATTATAAGTTTCACGTATGTATTGGTGTACGTACACATCTGTGCTGCCTGTTACATCGTAGTGCACACACGACTGGACCGATTTCAATTTAGTATTTTTTTTTAAAAGGTATTTAGATCGAGACTAGAGTGATCTTAACTAAGATTTGAAAGAATCTGCTCAGCCGTTAAAAGATTGTAAGCCTTTTCTAGTTTATAAATGGATTTGTGCATCGTCTACAAGTCTTATCACGAAACAGAAAAAACAAGTGGAAGTATTCTCACGTGTGTCATGATTATGCGGAAATCGTCAAATCCATCGGCCGTCAGGGGCCCTGGAGTGGAGACTGCGAATCGGTAGGCCTTCTGAAGAAGGTACTTAATCCTCTGCCTTCCGCCAGTCACCACCGGCTACCTTCTTCAGGTCATCGGTCCATCGGACTGGAGGGCGCCCTACGCTGCGCCTACCGATACGCAGTCTCCACTTCAGGGCTCCACCGACGGCCAATGGAGCAGTCTTGTCCTGGAGTAAATCTATAGGTACTTACACCGATTAAAGATACAAAGGTAGGTATCATTTACAAATAGAGACAGGACAGAAGCTGCTTCTGAACTAGATACACGAGTCAGTCAAAAACAATAAAATAACTTATTTTGCATCTATCAAAAATTATCAAGAATTCCGTGGCTCATTTTGAACGACTCAAATTACGATTGGACGGACCTCACCATTATAATCGGATACTTCAATTTAGATGCGGGTATTTAATGAAAACGCCTAGAAAACATTAGTAATAATTTTTGCACAGTTCTCCATAAAGCTTTTATAAGAAATAATACAATGCATGGCAAATCTGATGCAAATTCCATAAATTTGCAAAACGACAAATATTTCGTTGTGTGAATCAATAGGAATAATTCACAAACATGCATAGGTACTACTTTATGTACCTGGGTCGCTGGTAAAGTTTCAATATGAGGTAAAGCTATGAATGGCTAGATGATTAGGGTTAGCTGGGGGTTTACAATACACGGGCCAGTTATGTTCCTAGCAGGAAGAATGTCATGCGAAGTGACAAGCGATTTTGTGCCCTTATACAGTACACAGTACAATTAATAACTGTCACCTTGACTTGCTCTGGACTCAGATTGCTTTGCTATTTTTTTCAGCAGAGCCTAGAAGATTTAAAGCAGTTTTATAAATATGAGTTTTTATTTTTATGATAACCAGGTTTTACTCCCATAAAATTTGTGGTTCCACACTTAATAATCAATACGAAAGTAATTCGGTTCGATCTATATGTTTGTACATTACGGCGAAACCACAGAACCGGTCATAGTAAAGACGAAACTTGGGATATGTTCAAAAATGTAGGCAAGTTTTGAATACCTAGTTCATCTGCGTCCGCGATAACCGACATTCAAGCGAAGGAAAGTCTCTAAAGTCATTTGATGATTATAAAAATTCAATCAATGCTAGAAAGCTACATACACTATTGACAAATGGCATTGGCATTGTTTTTTTTTTTTGTATCTGTTTCTTGTTCCTAAATAAGTAAATAAACTGACTCCACGTGAATGCAGTAGAAATAGTAGATTATATTATTGGCTATTATATAAAAGCGAAAGTTGGTGAGTATGGATGGATATCAGACCCTCCAAAACCGTTTCTGCACAGGAGCCCCTTTTTACCTTCACAACGAGAACCTTCATCTCTATTTAAAAATACCTACCATCCAGCAGTTCATGAAACGCTCCGCCAAGCGCTTCTTCGACACTGCTGAGAAGCACTCTAACCCTCTGATCGTATCGGCCGCCCGGTACACTCCCTCCCGTATTAGTAAGACTCGACGACCGAGACATACTCTGACAGACCCTAACGATGCTATTACTCTCCTCCAGGAGAGCAATAAGGCCACCAGTACAGTTAACAAACACAGGCACAGACCGCCGTCATTCCGTCCTCGCCGCCTAGGCCCGTCGCGACGATCCCGTACGTCCCCTCCCCGACCCTTGCTCGTGCCAGCCCGCGCCACTGAGCCTGTAGTTTTAAATTCATCCCTAAATAATGAAAATCCGATCCAGCCTGTCCCTTTGCTGTCCTCTCCCAGCGACGCCCTAAGCCGAGGCTCGTACCCCACAGGGGGTGCCCTTAGCGTGTAGTCGCTTAGTTTGTAAGTTATTTTGCCCTGGCTGGAGGCCCTAAAAATAATATTTTTTAAGGCACCACAGGAAAGTCCGGTTAAGCAGCCGACAACCTCCTAGGTTGACCTGTGAGATGCCAATACGAAAAAAAAAATAAAAAATAATATGGATGTATGTATGTTACCTGTCACGCTTAAGGCCTAGCGCATACATACAACTTCTACATTGACTAAACTGTTTAGTCGAGTTGTGTACTTCTCGTGAATTCCATACAACTAAACTATTTAGTCGATGGAGGTGCGCATACAATTGATTAATCGATCGTCGAATTTTTTTATCTCCAAAACAAACCGACCAGTTTTTTTACAGATTTATAATAATTTATTTTAATTTACAAAAAAGTGGTAGGTACAGTCTGTTACAAGGTAGGATGATGACACATAGGTATTTATTCACATTTGAAGACATATAAAAAATTTCTCTAACTTACGAATATATTAACTACACATACATAATTTAATATCAGGTATATAACATACCTATATAAAATATATAGGTAAAAACAGAACAGAAATAATTTTTTTTTTCAAAAAAAAGAAAACCGCCTTCAAAAACTAAAAAGTGATAAATAACTTTAGCACAGAACACACATTACTTTACTTTCGGAAATCAGTGGCGGTGGCTTTGTGTTTGTTGTTTTGTATTGCCACCGACTTCCGAAAGTAAAGTAATGTGTGTTCTGTGCTAAAGGGGTATCAATTTTGATACAATTTATATGGGACCATTTCGGAATAAACTCCTTTCGAACAAAAAAAGAATTTTGCAAATCCGTCTATATATGACACAGTTATGCCCGAACATACATAAAAAAGAAAAAAAAACATTCGAATTGATAACCTCCTCCTTTTTGAAGTCGGTTAAAAAGCAAATCGATACGGCTTTTCGATTTTTTTGACGAACAACTATCGTGTTGACAGTTTTCAGTCAACTAAAAGTTGTATGTATGCGGTAGCCCTTAACGACCGAACGGAGTTAGCTGATACTGATAGGCACACATTCTGATTTAGCACGAATATTGATTTAGCTCATCGATTTCTTTATTCCCGTGGGATATTTGAGCTATGAAGGTAGATACGCATGCAAAAGCTAGCTCGATTTTCGATCTCGCTTTTAAGTTGGACAAGTAGGCAAAGTAGGTACTAGTTTTGCTACGTAAGCATGTTTGGAACTTTAACGAACTTTCAGACAATACCTGCAACCTAAACATGCATATATGTTTGTATGTGTATCGTTATTGATTGGCAGCTCACGTGCGTAGTACGTCCGTATCTGTCATCCAAATACATATTTTAGATAGTTTTGTTCGACAGCCGCGGTTTACATGAAAAGGCTTCTATCGGATTGATAAATTAATGGTTTCATATACATGTCACAATATTTTAGACTTTGACAGGACAGTCGTTATGGGTAAAGTCCGAAAGCGTGACAAGCAGTTTTACAAAGGAGTATCGGGTTACCTGCCTGTATATACAGGGTGAGGATGGCAATAGCACAAGAAATGATCGTGGTAGGATTTTGTAATTTGGTGTAATTGTTTTTATTGAGCATTAATAATATTAAATTATGACGCCACAAGTTGGCGCTCTTCTCACAAGTTAGACAACCAATATTTCATATGGTGTTTTATTTTGGTTACATCGCTCTTTAGGATATCTGTTTTTTTTTTTTTATTTTGTTTTTAGGATTTATTTGATAGTTTCATAGTAGTGGTGGTGGTGGTAGTTCCATATATATATATGGATGGAATGAAGTGAAGTTGTGGCGGCGAAATAGGCAGTTGCTCTATATAAAATCACCTACCTAGCCTTTTCTCAACCATGTTGGGGTCGGCTTCCAGTCTAACCGGATGCAGCTGAATACCAGTGTTTTACATGGAACGACTGCCTATCGGACCTATACAGCCCAGATACTAGGTAACACGATACCCCATGGTAAGACTGGTAGTCAGACTATCTGGCTTCCGACTATCCTTAACGACTGCCATAGATTTACGAATGACAGCCGGGACCAGCAGCTTTACGTGCTTTCCGAGACATGGAGGGGTCTTGGTATGAAATGGATGGTCACCCATCCACAGACCGACCGCGGTAAGCGTAGCTTATCGATACGTACGACTTTTATTTATCCACGAGCTCCATGGTCACTCCTCGCACTGTAATAATTACTGGATACAAAGTGTTTTTGAGTTTTCCATTAAGAATTCCCCAGCTGTAGCAGAGTGGAGTTTAGGTTTAGGTTTAAAGAAATTTATTCTCAATAAAAACATAACATGTCACTTACTTGAGAACAATACTAATGTTGCTTAAAATTAAAGTAGTTCGACATCACCAGTGAGTCACATACTAATTACATCTAATATAAATGACCACTATCCGAAACCAAACCCACTCAACGCATTCATTTTTCCAGAAGTATTCGATTTGTTACTAAATACTTGCTGAGCTGAGTTTTGAATGCATTGAATGAGTGTACATTTCTTATAATTGAGGGTATTTAGTTAGTTTACAAGGTTGTGGTGGTAAAAATACGTGCAGCCGTCGGATGCCAGGACACCAGCTCTTAACGCGATCCATTTTAGGACCTAAATTGACAGACACAAAATACAGAGGTCCTAAAATGGATCGCGATTGGATCGTGTTAAGAGCTAGTGGTAGGCCACCTGGTCTCTCCACTGTCGTATCGTATTGCTGTCCGATCGGACTATGAGAGCGAAGGAAGAGGGAGTGAACCTGCGTATGCGCACACACTTGTACAGACGCCAGCACATGAAGCTACAACAATGTGTCAAATATCTTTGATTAATTTTCAACTCTATTACAAAAGTGTAAGGTTCATATTCAATTAGATCGACAAATCGGTCGGAGGGATAAAATTATTAAATCAGTATAAAACCAGTATTTTGTAAAAAAAAATTGATTTAAAAAAAGTCCGTGGAGTTTCTTGCTCGTTCTTATCTATAGAGACCTACCTACGTTTTGGAGCGAGCAACTACTCGTAGCTTCAACTTTCAGACTAACTGACCGACTCCTTGACAATTCAAAAGTGCCTGTAAATGGTTTAATTAAAATAAAATAACTTGACTTGACTAAACATTTCGATTGCAAAAATGGCTTTTCCAAATGTCTGGTTATCAAATGAATGCAAGTCACATTGTAACTTGAAAAGGAACACATGCTTTAGAAATTTATTATGGACTTTAAATACAAAATTAAAGAAAGCTAGCAATTTTAAATAAACATCTAAATCCAGGCTTAAAAGCCTTAAAACGTTTTATGTTCCCTACAATGCAATGTGGAGGTAATTTATGTCCGTTTTGCACTTTCTATTTTTATATCCTTCTCTGCAATGCACCGCTGGGGAAATAAGATGCTGAGCATAAAAGTTTTTATGTTATTTCTTGTCAATTGTTTCATACCGAAGAGTTATGCTTTTGGGGGTTAGGATTTAAATTGGTTTTTGCATGGAAAGTATGAGCAGAGGTTACCGCGGTAATCTGGGGCTTTAACTGTGTCCGAAGGACAGAGAAGACTGCAATAGAGTCCTGGGATCCCCCGAAGGTGAAGGTAGAAGATTGCAAATCAGAAATCATTTATTTATTAAACATAGGTATTCACATTAAAAAGCTTTTTTACAAAAAAGACAACCGCCTTCAAAAACCAAAAAGAGAAAAATAACTTTAAAACAGAACACACATGACTTTAGTTTCGGAAGTCGGTGGCTATGTTGTTCTATTTGTTGTTTTGTATTGCCACCGACTTCCGAAACTAAAGTCATTTTAAAGTTATTTTTCTCTTTTTGGTTTGTGAAGGCGGTTGTCTTTTTTGTAAAAAAGCTTTTTTATTTTTCTCTTTTTAGTACTTCCTGATCATCCAAATCTATTAAGAAATGGCAACACAGTCAAAACAGAGATTGAAAGTACATGGTGAGAACATTACAATATTATCCATGTATATTTTTATGCTTTCTGTCGATTTTTTCAAAAAGTGCTAAATCAATTTCGATAAAATTTATATGGGACCCTTGAGGCATACCCTATCCATCAAAAAAATAATTTTCAAAATCGCTTTATACTTTCCGGAGAAATCGCGTAACAAATATACAAAATAAAAATAAAAAAAAAACATGCAGACGAATTGAGAACCTCCTTCTTTTTGAAGTCGGTTGAAAATAAAAGGCAATAAATAAGGCATTAAGTATTTAATTTCATATGAACTTTTTAAGTTTATCTTGGATGTCATTGACATCGGTGAAGAAGATAGTGAGGAAACTTGGTCTTGTAATGATTATAAGACTTTATAGGCTTGACCATAGATTCCGTGGGCTTGACTGACATTTTTTTAATAAGAGCTCGGTTAATATAGTCCTGCTCTTTTGCAAGTCGGAATTTATATAGAAAACAAATCTTGATCACGCGCTTGCGTGGGTTTTTAAAGGATTTTCAATAAAATACGAATTTACTAGTATACTTCTATTAAATAAAGAAATGAGGTTCTTTACAATTATCACGGGACCCATTACAATATTAAATGTTCGTGTTCGTCGACCGTCGCTGATGGCGCGCGTAGGCAAGTGGCCGAGACCCGGCGCCTCCGATGTCCACGGAGCCCGGCGCGCGCGCGCGCCGTGTGGTGTCACGACGTCATTGGCTGGCAGCCGGATCGCATGATGAACGCGTGCAGCCATTGGCCGCGCGAGATCGCGCGAGGAAGGCGCGCAGCAGCCATTGGCCCGTGCGAGAGGGCGCGTGTTGGCGCGCAGCCATTGGCTCGCACGAGACGGCGCGAGTATGGCGCGATGCCTCGCCGCCCGACTGGGTTGCCAGGCGGCGGAGGCCGGAACATCCTCCCAGGCGTTGAAGGATTCAACTTGACGACTCCCCAAAGAGGGGGCATATCGTGCGGACGGCTCGAGTGACCGTCCCGTTGGTGGTGGCGACGTCAGCCACCCGACTGACCCCATCTGGGCCGGGGTGTAGGCGCGTGACGCGCCCTAAGCGCCACTGCAGTGGCGGCAGGTTTGCCTCGCGGAGCAGCACGAGGTCGCCCAGGCGGATGCCTTGCTGCTGTGTCCTCCACTGGGACCGCTGCTGCAGTTCAGCCAGGAACTCCTTCTGACACCTGGACCAGAACTGTTGACGGATTTTCTCAATGAGCTCGTAGCGGTTGGGTCGCAGTACTGTGATGGGTGGCGATGGGACGGCGGTCAATGGCCTGTCCACTAAGAAGTGCCCTGGGGTAGCGGAGAGGGGTCATTTGGATCTGACGAGAGGGGAGAGAGGGGGCGGGAGATTAGTATGGCCTCAATCTGTGAAAACAGTGTAGCCAGCTCTTCAAAAGTCAAACAGGCCTACCCAGCTACTCTTTTTAGATGGTATTAGGAGGATTTGATACCCGCTTCCCATATTCCCCCAAAATGAGGCGAATAAGCAGGCCCAAACACAAAGCGGATTACCTCGTTCGCAGAGTAATTGAAGACCGACTCTTGGCTCTTCTGCAACATCCTACCCAGCTCATTTCATGCACCTATGAAATTTCGATCATTGTCACAATAGATAGCATAGGGTTTACCTCTCCTAGCTACAAATCGGCGGAGGCATAGAATTAATGCTTCCGAGGTGAGATCGCTGACTACCTCTAGATGAACCGCCTTAGTGGTTAGACACACAAACAAACAAAAATAGCTTTTAGTTATGCGGTTCCCTCGGCCCTTACGGCTTGAAATTCGAAAGGGACCCGCCAAGTCTACCCCACAGGAACTGAAGGCGAAGCTGCTATCAGTCCTTACTGCTGGCAAGTCACCCATAATAGGTTCGAAAGGTTTACCTCGCAGTCGCGTACATACAACACACTGCTTGGTAACAGCGCGAGCTAGGTTTCTCCCTCCTATAGGCCAGTATTCTTCACGGATGGCAGCGAGCAGTGCCTGAGGACCAGCATGAAATAATCGTAAGTGTTCATATTTAAATAACAGTTTAGTGACACTATGTTTCGCATCTAGGAGAATAGGGTGCTTTTTATTATAATCAAATTTAGAATTCCCTAGACGGCCTCCCACTCGTAGCACCTGATTTAGATTTGTTATGTAATGGAGGCCTTTTACTCAATGTTTTAATTTCTTCATAGAATGTCTCACACTGACTAAGTTTAGCTAGAAGAGTGCCTGCCTTTTGCAGCTCTTCAGCTGACAATGCCTGACTTACATTTCTTTGACCCTTACAATTATCAATAAACCTTTTTAGGCAATCCTGTAATTCTTGACTAAAACTACAAGTTATCTTGAGGGACTATCTTGCCCTGTAGGGCCGGACACTAACCAACCTAGCTTGATGTCTTGTAAGGCAGGTTTATTTTTACCTAAACATTTGTGATTTGAATTCACTATAGACCAATATACGTCAGCACCTAATAAAATGTCTATCTGAGACGGTTTATAGAAAGTAGGGTCTGCTAGCCTAACTCCCTTTGGTATGCCGAGTTGCTGAATGTTGACCTGCATGTTTGGCAACGTACCTATAATATTTGGTACAACAAGACATTCAATTGGAATGCAGAAATTGCTTATACGCGACTTAATCTTAATATGTACCCTTTCGGAAATATTGGAGATTGAATTATTTATTCCAGAAACATAAGTTGGACGTGATGTATCACTGATTAAATCAAGTTTTTGTTTCATCACACTCGATAAGAATGACACCTGGCTGCCTGTGTCTAACAATGCTCTTGCTTGATGAACCTCACTAGTTTGTTTGTTGATTATGTCTACTAGAGCCGTGTCTAACAGCACTTGACCTGCCGCTGCAGCTGATAATGATACCGGTAAGTTAGAAAGCTCTGGAGAGTCTGATACGGCACTATTGACCTTTGGCTCATTTCTATGCACTAACGAATTATGTTTCTTTTTACAGAAACGGCACATAGGCCTTAGTTTGCACTGGAATGAGTGACCACTCTTGAGACAATTTTTACATAATTTTAGCCTATTAATTTCAGATAATCTATCCTCAATATCCATATTTATAAATTTGGAACACTTATGTAACTGGTGGGTATCACTACACACATGACACTTAGTAGGTACACCTGGCTCACTAGAAGCAACCAATGCCTTATTAATTTTAGGTTCCTTATTGCTACTAAACCTTCGGTCACCTCGATCAGTATTGACCATGCTTGCAAAATGCATAGTGTCTAATATGTCTGCACGACTTCTTAAGAACCTTGTGAAATTTTCTAATTTATGATAATCAGGTAATGTAGACCTATACTCTTCCCACTTGGTATAAGTAAAAGAGTCTAACTTGGAAGCTACCATGAAAAGGACAAGCGCGTCCCATTGGTCAGTCGGCTGACCTAGGGTATTCAGCGCTCTCAAATTTTTCAACATATGGTCTACTAAGTACCTTAATGACTTGTAGGATTCTTTACTACATTTTTCAACAGTCACCAAAGCCTTGAGATGATTATTTATCAATTTATTCTTATTATCATACCGTTCACACAGTAGTTCCCTTGCTAGTTTGTAGTTATTTGAGGTAAACTCTATGGACTTTATTACCCCCTTAGCACTCCGGTCCAAAGCTGATCTTAAATAATAGAATTTATTGATCTCCGGAATTGAATTATTGCAAATAATAACGGAATCGAATGTATCCTTAAACTCCAGCCATGTTAATACACCTCCATCAAACTTTGGAAGGTGTATGGTAGGCAATCTAACCCCGTTGAATGCATGAGAACAATGACTTTGCTGGTGAGAACAACTACTTGGTGCTTCAATGCTATTGGCCCTATTTATTTGTGACGGGGTAGCCTCAATCAATTCTTGAGCTACAGAGATAGCCGCGTAAAATTGACGCTCTGTAGCCTCTCTTTCGCCTAATTGTTCATTTACATCGGAACACAAGGATTCTATTTCAGACTGTAACTCATCAAAAGTTTTAAACAAGTCTTGAAACGTGGCCAATCTCAAAGAAAGTTCCCTAGCTTGTACACTTTTAATATCACTAGACTTCAAGTTTTGAATAGTACCTAGATAGTGTATGAATTTAGTTAATCTACCTTTAATGGCACTATTAAAGGTAGATTAACTAAATTAAACTAAAACGCCTTTTAATCAACTCTTTAATTTTGACCTTCAGCATCCACCGTCCGAACAGCACCGTCAGCATCTGCGTTGGCCATTATGCTATTGCTATCACTAAACACTAAGCCCTACCTCAATGCAATGAGCCGAATAAATAAATGTGCAGTGAACCTGACAATCTTAAGCGCCGCTCCACCACGTGGTCACGGGCACGTAACTACCCGCGTCGCTCGCAGCGTGCGTCGGCCGCCGCTGCGATGTAACAAGCGCGCCGAGGGAATCCGCTGTGCCGCCTGGACCGGAACGGTTGCCGTATGGCCGGAACTCTGAAATAGTCAGCCGGATTACTGGTTCACCTAGCAAGGATAATGTGCGTGGAGCTAGTTCACGCGCATGCGTGAATAGGCAAGAATAGGCAATATAACCTAGGAAAAGAATGCGTGCAACTCGAATGCCAGCTCGCGTTGAACAAAGGAAACTATTAATAAGGTTATGCGTAGCGTGGGTGCTGCTTGTTAAGAATTTATCTTACGAGGGTTCGTGCACTGAACATGCTAATAAGTAGATAGGGAAGGAACCTGCCCTCTAGCGTTTAGCTTGGCATCACCCGGCTTACACCCACGTGCAATTTAACCTGAAAATTTGCAAATTATAGCCTCCTGACAATTGGCTAGCAAGCCGCCACTGCTTTTACAGCGCACACAGGAATCGAGACTAAGAATGGAATAAAGAAAGGATCAGGGCTTACTCTCCTGGGCTAGACCTTCGGTTGACGTGCTGAACTCGCCGTCTTCACCGGGCTCCCGAAGCAGCTCGTTCGTTCCTCGACCCAGTTACGCAGCCCGGCTGGATGGATGGCAGGCTGCGGCACTTGTCCACGTGGCGTTGTTGGCGACGATCTTCGACGAATATATTTTGTAGTTTACGAATTACGACGTAACGGGTCCTGTCACGGTCGCCACTTGATCACGCGCTTGCGTGGGTTTTTAAAGGATTTTCAATAAAATACGAATTTACTAGTATACTTCTATTAAACAAAGAAATGAGGTTCTTTACAATTATCACGGGACCCGTTACAATATTAAATGTTCGTGTTCGTGCAGCCATTGGCCGCGCGAGATCGCTCGAGTATGGCGCGATGCCTCGCCGCCCGACTGGGTTTCCAGGCGGCGGAGGCCGGAACAAATCTTATATTAAAAAGCTTTATTATGAATATTACAATCAGTACAAAGAGAGTAGCAATATACCAGAGCAAATTACATTGATTGTTTTTAATATAAATTAAAAAAATTGGTAATTAACTAATAATAATAGAAATAGAGTGGAAATTTAGGTAATTGCAAGCAAGATTATACTTACACGCCATAAAGAATGTTCAACTCTATTGATTATGAACTAAAACAAATTACCAACATTATCTAGGATATTTTACTTCAATGCAGAAAATAACGTCAATGCCAGAACTTCCCCTTCACTCACACATCTAAAACAATTACATCACGATCACCAATGGTGATTATGGGATAAGCCTAGCCTTTTGCTAACCATGTTGGGGCCGGCTACCAGTCTAACCAAAATTTAGTTGAATATCAGTGTTTTACATGGAGCGAGCCTGTGTGACGTCCACAACCCAGTACAATATTTACGAATACCTATATGGGAAGACTGGTTGTCAGACTTTCTGGTTTCTGACGGTTAACGATCTATGAATGAAAACCGGGACCAACGGTTTTACGTGTTTTTCGGGCACGGAACAACCAACCTCACAGTTACAGCACTATCAAATTACATAAATACTTAACGAATACATGTCTGAAACTAAACGACAAACTGTAAAACAATGCATTGAATTATTTAGACCGAATGTAGACTTCTATTGTTAGTCTAGACTGGAACTAAGTACTAATTAGCTTGCCTAAAATAGGCAAACTTTGCCGTCAATGGTTGGTCGTCGTTGCTTCTCTGTACGAGAAGAAATTTGCCATTATAATTACCATGTACTTTTTTTCTTATACTTACTACTTTTAACATAATAATCATGGCCATCATCTTCATCATCTTCGTGTTGAAATTTAGACGCCCACTGCTGGGCATAGGTCTCCCCCAAGGGGGGTTCAGCCGTAATTGCCGTGCTTGGCCGATGCATCTTGGCGATTGCAGTAGGTAACATAAGGCCATATATTATGTTAAAAGTGATAAGTAACCTACCTATAAAAAAAAAGTACAAATGTAATGGTTCGAAAATGGTTTGAAAACGCGGAGAATGAGTAAGTAAATTTATATGAATTAGATTTTAATGAAACCGCAAAGTTGAGACCGATGGCATGAATGGAGGGGAGGAGTGGGACGGTACGAACTCATATATATACATATAATAAAACAGTAACAAAACTGTGTCTGTACATTGAATATATTAAAAAATAAAAAATTGAGGGGGGTTTAGGAACAGTAATAGAGCACGAATCCAAAAAAAAAATTCTGTCTGTTTGTCTGTTTGTTTGTACACGCTAATCTTCGGAACTACTGGGCGGATTTGAATGATTTTTCTTTTGTTGTATAGGTATTAAGTCTGGGCAACATATAGGCTATAATTTATCTTCGAAACTTGAACACCTGAGATGCAGAACCGCAACAGACCAGCTCAACTATAAGAGATACAAAAATGGTACCATAGCAAAAATTGTTCCACGTGATGAGCATTTTCTGCTGAGAGAATAAATTTGAAGAAAACCAGCTACACCATGACACATATAGAAATGACGTCTTAGCAAAAGTTGTTCGGTTTGATGGGCATTTTCTGTAGACTTATAAAAATTGAAGATCAGAAACATCTGATGTGAAAATCAAAGCTACCGTCTAATGCTGTAACATTGCCTACATGCTCAACATTGCCTACATTCTAAAAAGTTAAATTATTGCCGCTGAGAAATGATTTTTTGCCATATAGATAGCCGACTTGCTTTTATTAATACCATACACAGCAAAAACAATTCTCAGCGGCAATAGTTTAACTTTTTAGAATGTAGGCAATGTTGAGCATGTAGGCAATGTTACAGCATTTGACCGGTATCACTAATTTCACTGTATCTTATAAAATAACATAAGCTGGGAGTACCTCCACGCGGTGAAGGCGGTAACAGTTTAGGACTGATTTTTGATGACGATGGTATGTCATTGAAAATATGACTCTACTGGCCAAAATTCCCATTTATTTTTTAAAATTTTATCGAATAAATATGCCTCGGGCTTATGTTATTTGGGTGTTTAATTTCCTTTTCCATTTATCTTCGTGACACGGTAGCCTACCCGGTAACGCAGGGGAGCAGTCACTTAGATTTTAATTGATCAGGTATTTTCTTTACAATAAAACTATAACCATGCCTAGAAAGAGGTCAAATCTTTCCCAATGTTCCAAAGGAGCTAAAAGATTGAGGATCATAAGATCCCAAAAATCTACCGAAGAGCGTCAGGAGAGACTTGATGCTGTTCGAGAACATCAGGCTGCAACTCGCTCCGTGGAAACCTCTTCAGATCGCGAAGCACGCCTGCGTTCTCAGCGTATTTACGCATCTACATCCAGGTCTCTAGAGCCCAGTGAAGAGTATGATGCGCGACTGACCGCTGATCGTGAACGTCATACATTGTCTCGCGAGTCGGAGACGTTCACGGATAGAGAATTGCGCTTGAGTTCTCAGCGTATCTACGCATCTGCTGCGGAACGTGATGCGCGACTGTCCGCTGATCGTGAGCGACATGCATTGTCTCGCGAATCGGAAACGTTTACCGATACAGAATCACGCTTGAGTTCTCAGCGTATTCGCACATCTACTAACAGGTCTTTTGAACCGAATGATGAACGTGATGCACGACTAACTGCTGATCGAGATTATCATACACTAGCGACCCGATTCAGCTTCGCATTGGCCTATAGCCTTCCTCGGTAAATGGACTATCCAACACAAAAAGATTTTTTTAATTCGAACCAGTAGATCCTGAGATTAGCGCGTTCAACCAAACAAACAAACAAACTTCAGCTTTATAATATTATAGTATAGATTGTCCTGAACACGCACACAACAAAATATTCATAATCAGTTAGACAGAAAAAGAATTGCTGGAGTAGGTACGGCATAAAGAGACAGAAGAAGAGCGCAACGAACGTATGAATTCTGATCGACTTCGACATTCTCTGGACAGAATGTCGATATCATCTGAAGAATCGGATGTGTCTCAAGATATAGCCGTAGGTCATGGCGACCTTCCTTGGGTTGGTAAGGAATGGAGTTCATTTACGTATACTCCTATGATTGACTACGCCACATATTCCGCCATCGGAGGTATGATTCAAAATTGTGCTTTTTGAACGTCTCGAATCATCTCGCGCATTCCAGCGTTTTCCCGTCCCCGGGCTCTTAGAATTCGACATCAGACGTTTCAGATCTTCGATTTTGCCGACCCCGTTGTCGCTGGCATAAGCAACAGGATCCGCGTACGAAGTCGCGGGCAGAGGCTAGTTAAATAATATGATAATATAACCGCTAGTAAAAGACGCCCTTGAAGAACATGCCCTGACCTTTTCGTACGTCATTGGATGTAAAACAAGCCTATAGAACTTTGCAATTCTGCAATACAAATGGCCCTGCAAATACGAACCCTTACCCTTAAAGGCGACGATATACGCCGGCGACCTTGAGCGACCAGAGAATCGTATGCGTTGCGTCCAAAACTCTCAAAGTTTAGCCCAAAAAATTAAATAAAGTATTCTTTAACTTAAAAAAGACGTATACCTACTAAAAGATAGATAATAAAATTCTTTGTCTTTAAGAAAGTGAAAGCTTTGTTTTAATAAACCTGGTTGATTTTGTGTGATTATTAATGTTTTGTTCGCGTCAGACTCAACTTCACGAGTTAATTAAACTATTTAATATGAATTGAATCAAAAATATTCACATACTACCTACTATGATTAAGAGAATGTTCTATATATTTTTTTCAAATCATTTACACTACATATTTTGACGTGATTGTCAGTTTAAAATCTGTAAAAGTCGCTTATAGCACCATAAGCTGGAACATAGCTACGCTGCTTTGTGGCAGAAATAGAACTATGGTGGTAGTAATTCCCCAGGTGAGCTCCATCACGATGTTCGATGTTCTTCAAAGAAGTCAGATACTCTCAACCTGCGTGCTATAACGTGGATAAACCAAAAGTATTTATGAGAAGCGTATGGTGTACAGCAGTACTAGTAAGCACGAGGTGAGCTTAACTGGAATCACCGATGCCAAGGATGGACAACTCACTTTAAACTCACTTCTCTTAAATTCACCAAGAGAGGTTTTTTACAGAATATCTAGAATATCGGCTGATACGGAAAATTACAAATTGTGAGCTTACTTACTAAAATAAAAAAAAACTGCCTAAGATATGGCTAAATTGGCTTATCATATATTCTTATGAAATATTTATTATTCTGGTCTAAATCATATTCAATTGATTCTAATTACCTAACTTAAGCAGAAAACTTGGTACGTATCTATGCTTTATCCACTAATAGATATTGCAACTCCAGAAATCCGTAGTTAATTACTTAAATAACAAATCGCAAAGAAAGAGCAAAATAGAAAATGACTCACGCCACCCGTCATCATCATCTTCCTGCCTTTATCCCATGTTGCTTGGGGCTTGGGGCGCAACATGTTTGCTTCTTCCATTTCCATTGATGACTCACGCCACCCAATACACCATTATTTTTCTCATTAGGTAGAAAGGTGAAAATAATGTCGTATCGCGAAAAGTTAGCGTTTTTCAAAATGAAGAAACTTGAAAATCGTAGAGATATGTTAGATCTTAGATTTATCTATAAATTGCTGAGAAACAAAATCGACTGTCCACAACTTCTACAAAAACTCTCTTTTAGGGTTCCTCGTAGGCCGCCGCGAAAACCCATAACTCCTCTAGCTCCACCTTTTCGACGGACTTTTGGTACGAGCTCACCTATTCCGCGTTTATGTAATATATTCAATAAATACAGTGACCTTAACGACATCCACGCAGACAGTCTCGCAACATGTATTCGTAAAGCTAACAACAATTATTTCTAACAAACATAACACTTACTGCTTACAATAATTCTGAAATGAAATAGTACCATAACCACCATTGCTTGTAGCTGTACTTCATCATAATTATAATTAATATTTTTAATTAATCATAATAGGCAATAATATACGTCTAAATTAAGGTTTGCTTTTTAAGTTTAGTGTCCATTTGTAAAAATGTTGCATGTGGTGTTTACCTTTAATTAGGTGTGCAGTAGTACTAAGATCACTATTCATTGTTACTGTATTTTAATGTGTATCTGTAACATCTGTTGGTAGACCTAAGGAAATAAATAAAAATAAATTATAGTTCTGTGGTCCAGAGACTAAAAATTCGATACTGTATTCTTCGATCTGTGACTCCATCTGATGGTAACACCACCTCGGAAAGATGAGATCTTTGGCGAAAGAAAGAGTTACAGACTGCCCACTATGCAGAGCCCGTATGGGAGCAGACGAGACAGCAGCCCATGTGCTTCTGAACTGCCCGGAGGTCGCTTCATACAGGGCAAAGTACTTCGGTAACCCAGGTAACCTACGGGAGATCGCCGTTTAGCGACGTCACGGCGCTGCTGGCCTTGTTTGGGGAGCTGGGGTGGATCGGATGACTTACTTCAAACCAGTACGCAAAATCCGTGCTGAGACGTGGAGTTGTGGACGCCAACCCGTCATACTACTACTACTACTACTTGGCGAAAGAGACTCAAACCTCTTGAACACTTCATTGAGCCATCAGAGTGACTTCCACCTGGTCACGTGCTACCGTGGCCTACCAGGAAAAAATTAAAATGGACCCAAGTTAGTCGGAGCAAAGATCATCTCCACAAGTGAGGGTTCTCAGATAATTCCGATATGCAATGTCTATGCTGCGTATCCCAGCAGACCATGGCCCACCATTTAACTTGCCCTGCATACCCTGTTATCTGCACAATTACTGAGGACCTATAATGACTGCGTCAGCGGCCTGGTTTCCGTAGCTGAACATAAAATCTAACAAAAAATATTAGCCATCGACACGCTAAAAAGAAGCAGAAAACCGATTAATGGATTCCAGCCAAATCCCGAAGCCATATCCATAGAAGTTAAGCAATTAGGCTTATGATTTATTACTAGCGTGTAATATCAAGCACTTGAGGTTGCCATTATAACTTTTTTAAATAATCACACTTGAACATTAATCTTTAAATCCACGTGGATGACACAAGCGATATTATGCGATGCAAAAATATAAAACGACTAAATAGTTGGTTGTGGTTGCGTCGTCGCTCACGTGGACCTAAGTATAACGGAAATAAGTATTGACTGAATCCTATGTCATTTAAAACTTTCATGTGATCTCAGTTGATCAAATGGTCGCAAGCGCGACTATAGACACTTAGATGCGTTATCCGCGGTCAATAATGGCAATATTAAAGCAAGGCAATTGCCGAGATTTCACTTAGTCGCCACCCAGTGTCGTGGCTATACGTCAGTATTGCTCGTAATTCACACATACCTGACGTAACAAAATATGTATGTTTATCTTTTTCTAGCAGGTATACGCTGTATGCTTCTGCCCTTTTCTTCGCACTGTATAATTGTATGTGCCTACTTGTATGTAGATATAAAAGATTGCGCCGTTTTAAAGTGCACTAATGTTCGTGTATGACGCGTCTATTTATAATACGTCATTGCTTGTAAAAGTATTTTTTTACTGTAAGGCATCTGTCTGTAGACGCCTTGAGTACCTTTATTTTATTTTTTTGTTGCGCTGTGGAAATTCTCATGGATTTCCTCCATTGTTGGGGTGATGGAGGGGCATTTCTCTTAACGGCTAAAACAACCACTGCCTATGGCCGGGGGTGCGGGATTTACATGAGCATTCACTGCTCAGCATTCACTCTCATAAGCATTCACCGATTTGTGGCCCTACCTGGGACTAAAATATGTATACAACAAAAAACAAACGTATGATTTTCTTTCGTGCCTCATTGTGTTGTTACAAAATATAGACCTAATATTTTAGACCAGCTACTTCAAAGCCCGCCGTAATCACACGACTGGAGCGCTGACAGAATTAGATGGGGTCGAAGCAGACCGAGGAGAAGATGGCGGGACAACTTCGATGGTTTCCTCGGGAATTAAAAATGCTTTAAATGTTGAAACTTTAAAGCATCATAAAGGAGCATCTGTAAGGATTTATAGAACAGTTTTTACTTTGTATAAGTTTTCATTTCTATCTTGTGTGTGTAGTTAATTTATGGATCAAATGAATGTCGGTTATTGCGAATGCAGATGAAGTTGCGGATTAAAAAGTAACCTAATCCTTTCTTTGGGTTTAAGCGTAGTATGTAGGTACCACATTTCATCAAAATCGGTAGTTTAGCCGCGAAAGCGTAGAAAACAAACAAACAAACTTTCATATTTATAATCTTAGTAAATATGGTTGGTTGATTGGTTAATTGATTGTTATGGGTGGTTGGCTGTTTTTTTTTTTTTTTTTTCTAGCTCTTGCCGCGAACTCGTTATTATTTATAATAGTGTAGTAATTTTTTAATTGATGATATGAATGAAAAGGGAGTCGGTGAAAGCATGACGTTGGACAGGATGGAATGGAAGAAGAAAACATGTTGCGCCGATCCCAAGTAACATGGGATAAGAGCAGGAAGAAGAAGAAGAGTGATTTTTTAATTTAATTAATTGATTTGTATCGTATCGCCTTCCATCGCATCGCATTAGTCACTCACCCAGGACGCCAGATTATACCTTAAGACCGGGGTATCATATTTTACCCGGTTTCTCGTACGAAGCTAATGAAAGCGTTTGCAGTGTGCGGTGATTTTTCATCGTCCACGTCAATAGATACCTTTTGAGTCCTTATTACACCGTATCGAGCTAGATTTTTCACCAATATTTTTTATTAAAAATAATCGTCTGCCTAATTTTCTCCCAATTATGTTAGTCTCACAGTCTAACCAGTTTATACCGGCTCCGGATGCAGCTGAATACCAGTATTTTACATGTAGCAACGGGTTATCTGCTTATCGCCATGGAGGAGGCTTATGTCCAACAGTGGACCAATAATAATACCTGAAGTGATGATGATGATGAACTGTCTATCTTAACCCCACAACCTAGTTACGTTTATTTATTTGATATATCTATACTATATATCTATACTTAATATTATAAAGCTGAAGAGTTTGTTTGTCTGTTTGTTTGTTTGTTTGGTTGGTTGAACGCGCTAATCTCAGGATCTACTGGTCCGAATTGAATAATTCTTTTTGTGTTGGATAGTCCATTTATCGAGGAAGGCTATAGGCCCATGTGAAGCTGGGTCGGGTCGCGAGTATAATATTATAAAGCTGAAGAGTTTGTTTGTTTGTTTGGTTGGTTGAACGCGCTAATCTTAGGATCTACTGGTTCGAATTGAAAAGTTATTTTTGTGTTGGACAGTCCATTTACCGGAGAAGGTTATAGGCCAATGCGAAGCTGGGTCGGGTCGCTAGTTGTTTCATATTTTTTTATTTACCAACCACTTCCTATGTCAATTATTTGTAAATACCTATCTTATTGTTCTGTGCAACTACTTGGACTCATCTGTAATGTTGTACGTGTATTCTTGTAATAGATAAATATAACTATAAGCTTATTTCTATTTTGTGTTCCTTAAATAAATAAAAACTTCATAGCTATGGATAAAAGGTACGGGTAAGTGAATATCTAAATATAGTTATAACTTTGTAAAGAAAAGGGTGTTAAGCAAAAAAACCAAGAACCACTAATGATCATCTCTAAACATTTTATTCTATTTACTTTTCAAACAATTACCTACAACAAAATTTACCTCATTTTACTACATAACAGCCTGTTGCATCGCTTCGGTCAACAATTCAAAGATTCAGTATAATGTTGTAAAGTATGATACTCGTGTGTTTAACTGAAGAATGTCTGCTGTTATTGCAAAAATGTATCGCGTGTGAAGGAAATTACAGTGCAACTTTATGCTTCAAGTCTTTGAAAATGTTAGCAGAATAAGTTGACAACTTTGTCAGTTGGTGTCGCAAAAATATTTGTACGAGTATGATGGATTAAATTATGAAAATGTATTATTTTTTGCGAAAAATTACACAGAGGTTTGTGGTAACAAAACAATCGATATTTTTTCGAATTTCTTGAAAAATACAGACGTGTTACAGTACGGTGTTAGCGGAGGACATCTTGTTACCTTTAATATGAAAAGCATTTTTACTCAAGTCATCACTTAAAATGATGATGTAAATAGGATAAAATGTTGAACGACTTGGAAAAAAGTGATTTGAAATAAAAACTTGTAAGTATAGCCATGAGAGTTGATGTATGTGTGTGTGTATGTACGTAAAATCAAGCTATGTAGTGATAAGCTTGGCTAAAATACTCTTTTGACATTCCTTGAAAATGATAAAAAAAATTGTCACAATAACCAATATTATTATACTTTAAATTTTCTGATTGTTGTGCGTGCTTCTTGTGATACTTAAGATCTCTATAAATTATTATATTTCTAGCCGTGAGAACCTGTAATTGGCTTTATATAACTTACTGAACTTCTGTAATTCAATCTATGTATAGCTGTTGGTTTTCCATAATAAGTATACTGGTAACGAGCTTGGTCATGTCATGTCATATAGGTTCGGAACTAGACATGGGCAAGTGCTAGTGTGAATTTTTGTATTTCATAATAATATGTACCTACTTTCTAAGTTTGCAAAGAAGTTTTACTATATAAAAACCCAGTAACACTCAGCCTGACCTGGGAATTGAACCTAGGACCCAGACTATCAACCATGAGACGAACGGGTAATATTTAAAAGAACTTTCTTAATTTTTTAGGGTTCCGTTCCTCAAACGGAAAAGACGGAACCCATAAGGGTTAAGTGATCCTATAAAGGATCACTTTGTTGTCCGTCTGTCTGTCTGTCTGTCAAGACCCTTTATCTCGGGAACGCGTGAAGGTATCCAGTTGAAATTAAAACCATATACTCAAGTCTACGGTCCCTTGATCAGCATCAAGGGACCGTAGACTTGAGTAAAACAACCCTCTATGTTAAAGTAAAAAAAAAGGTACGGCCGTTTATGTTGCAAAAAACTCATTTATAATATTAACCATCCGAATGTCTTATGTTACACAGTCCGACATAAGCAGCGGAGGTTTGACCTTCAACACTCGCCCGACAGTCATTGAGTTAAGTAGATTAAAGTATGGATAGTAGGTATGGATTAGTATAGAAGTATAGATATGTACAGTACGCAAAGGAGATAAGTATCCATGTCGTCGGGAATAGTTGAAGATTTCTTAGAAACCAATGGGGGCTTTCAAATGAAATTTTATTAAATCATTGAACTGTTGATTCTCTATAAATTTTATTTTATTTTATTCATAAAAACCTATCGGTTTCTAAGTAAACTTCAACTGTTTCCGGCGACATGGATACTTATCTCCTTTGCGTACTGTACCTACAAATATGGTACGACGGAACCCTCGGTAGGCGAGTCCGGCTTGCACTTGTCCGATTTTTTTTTAATTGTCATTTTTATTACTCTGTAACAAAATTTTAGTTGTTAAAATAATTCGATATTTATATAGTTAAGAATTTAATTTCGGTTTTTTAGAATTTCCTAGTGTGTTTAAAATATGTATAACAATATTACACACGTTTTGCACGCATTACAGGCAGTTCGTACAAGGACTCAAGGAATCTGTAACATTTTAGTGTTATACTTACACTATTGGCAAATAAATTCGAAAATTCCAAACAGTGTTTCATGCAAGCGTGAAGCAAAGCTTTGCATTGCTATATTCCAGTGCATGCGGCAGGTAAAAAAAAATATATAATAATTATGATGTATCGATCTACTTTTGCCGCTGACCGTACCTTTGGCAAGATAAATAAAGTTATAGGTACGTTTTAAATTTAAAATTTATTCAGTCCGTTTAAAATAAATAAAGAGTAACAAAACCAAATTTTATTTTTCCCATTTCGATATCTTTTTCACGAGGATCTCTTCATCATTTTTATCTACAGCCACGTATACATTAGCTTTCTGGTAGCTATATCTCATGTAGCCTATGTAACTAACTGCTATAGTAAAACAAATAAGTCCGCAGGCCATCACAGCGTTATTTGGTTTAGCGTAGAGTTCAAAATTCGCCGCTCGAAACGCTGGTGTAGATTTTAAAGATCGAATACCATCTCCTGGTTTTTCCGTCATGATTGGAAAGTTCTTCAGAGTAGGTTATTATATTTTTGATCACTGTATGCTGTTTTTGATGTTTACGTATTCATAGTTTGATCTTGAATTGATGGTTATCAAAGAGAGTCAGATATCAAAAAGAGCACAGGCTCCACCCAAACATTCTCTGCTAAGGAATAATGTCACTGCAGAGTTTTTGCTCTTTCTTCTTGCTGTAATTCCGTCGTGGTAACTACAAAAATATGTCTGCTATATACCTGGTAGTAACGCGCGAGCCACATAGCTCCTTTGCAGTGTAGCGACACAGTTAAGGAGCGGTGTAACTTGAACTCACAGCCTCAACGCAAACATCAGCAGATGGTTGCGTTGTGGCAAATGTGATACGTCTCCATACGGGCATTGCCTATGCGTTGCGTCGTCGCATCGTAATGATTACGTACTGAGTCTCACACCAGCAATGCCTTGTAACCGCTCAGGCATCGCAACGCATCGGCAACGCATCGTGTGGCTTTGCTGTTAGCAGAAGACCGCAACAGCCTGTGTTCACAGAACGATGTTCTAAATAATATAGCACATGAATGTATTTCTCTGAAAAGAAACTGTGTCCTGGAACTGTAAAGTTAAAGACATTATAAAAGTATAAATTCAATACGATATACAATGGAGCTGCAATGTTAACATAGATAATACACTATAATACCCCAATTTTTTATTGACACTCGTTTGACAAATGGCACTACTTCTTGTCCATTATTTTCATCAAAGACTATATTTTAATGTTTAAAGAAAGAGTTTTGAACTATCATAGAAAAGAGTTTTGAAGATTTGAAGGTTGGCTACATTTGCAAAATGTTGTGTATTATAAAACTTCAC
This sequence comes from Charanyca ferruginea, assembly GCA_947361185.1. NCBI lineage: Eukaryota > Metazoa > Arthropoda > Insecta > Lepidoptera > Noctuidae > Charanyca > Charanyca ferruginea. The sequence goes on along the minus strand of OX376082.1, from coordinate 9,115,923 downwards.
TTCACAACTCACTCAACTTCACTTTTTTCGTCAAAATGTATTTTTATCTTTTATTAATGTAACTATGCTGTACCAGATGAAATTGTAGTTTATATAATACATAAGAAATTAATTAATTACTGTTACTGGTGTGTAACCGTGGTAATTAATAATCAATAAATAAATAGCTTCTGACCGCGATTTCGTCTGCCTTTTAAGCAAAAGTCCAAAATGATCCCACGGAAACAAAGACGCTTTAAAAAAGTACTTAGATTTATAACTAACAAAATGTTGCTTTAGCTTGATTTTGAAACCCTCCTCACGCTAAATCGCTAACCATCATCAGGCAGCTGTGAGCTGTCATCATTTTCACATAAACCTTTAGACGCCTACTGTTGGGCATAGATCTTCCCCAAAGACCCCCACCTGCGTCGGTCCCGTCTCAAGTGGCAGTGGGCTGGGCACATTGCCCGTAGAGCCGATGACCGATGGGACGCAAAGGTCTTGGAGTGGCGGCCGCGCACCGACAGACGCAGAGTCGGCAGGCCACCCACAAGGTGAACCGACGACCTGATCCAAGCCACAGGAAGCCGCGAAATTGTTTTTTTTTTTGTTGTGTATGATATTGTATTTGAATCGTCTCAGTATCTTAATCGGTCGTTTTTAAACGCTGTAAGAAACACCGCCGAAATAGGGTGTTTTACCAAAAAAATCGAATTAGACCGTCAGTTAGATTTTCGAAAAATATTGGATACGTATTTTTTGTTTTATCACATCAATAAAAACTGACGAAGATAAAACGCGTCAAAGATCATGAGTGAGGGTTTGTGACGTCACTTCCAGCCAGTAAAAGTGTACAGACATAGTGATGTCACACGAGTTTTGGACGCACTGTATCGTCTTCATTTTTGTTTAAGTGAAAAAAAAAACACGTGTCCAATATTTTTTGGAAATCTATCTGACGGACTAATTTATTATTTTGGACTAGATTTTTTTGGTAAAATATCCTATTGTGCAGACGCCAGCACATCAAGCCATACCTGTCAAATTTTCCCTGTCAAATTTTCCCAATTAAATATAAACCTTATAGGTACTTGTAATAAAGTTGAAAATCTATCAAATTTGACTGATTGGTGTAGTTTGATGTGCTGGTTGAGGTGCCTCTGTACCTAGTACCTATGGCTTGCCGCGGGCTGTCCGTGAATAGGTGACCATCAAGTTCATTCCGTGACTCTTCCATACCTCGGAAAGCACGTCAAGTCTTTAGTACCGGCTGTCATTTGCAGACCTTTGGCAGTCATTATGGGTAGTCTGAAGCCAGAAATCTGACAACCAGTCTTACCAAGTGTTATCGTGTTATCCGAGAGAGAGGGGAGTTTAGAAAGGCAGTCGTTCCATGTATACACCGGCATTCAGCTGGATCCAGTTAAAGTGGGTGCCGACCCCAATATAATAGAGAAAGGCTAGGCAAACAATGACTAGGCAAACAATGTTTTAGGTACAGATATGGAAAAGTACAATGTAACTTTGACTTTCAAAGTTACGTTAGACCAGTCAATTCCTAATTATTGCTTCAAAACTATTTCTTCAAATCTACATTTATTTTTTCCCATCATCAAAATTTACTAAGCTCCTTTGGAACAATTAATAAAATCGTCAGTACCTTTTACATGTTTACTTTATTTAGTACATATTTGTCTCAAAAAAAAAATAGCAAATAGCAACAAATTGATACAAAGTTATCCCATTTTGTGTTTTTCTTGTGATTTTGTCCATCATTACCAACCGGGACTAATTCATCTAATATTAAGTTTTTCTGCTTGTAGTAATTTTGATTATCATTACCTACAGCTGGGACAAATTCATCCCATTTAGAGTTTTTCAGCTCACAGTGCTTTTGACCATCAGTCGGAATTAATACATCAGAGTTTGAGTTTTTCTGATCACAGTGCGTTTGACCATCATTACCTTCAGTCGGGACTGATTCATCAGGTTTTGAGTTTTTCTGCTCACAGGGCTTTTGACTATCATTACCTTCAGTCGGGCCTATTTCATCCGGTTTTGAGTTTTTCTGCTCACAGTGCTTTTGACCATCATTACCTTCAGCTGGGACTAACTCATCCAATTTTGAGTTTTTCTGCTCATAGGGCTTTTGACTATCATAACCTTCAGTTAGGACTAATTCATCCGGTTTTGAGTTTTTCTGCTCACAGTGCTTTTGACCATCATTACCTTCAGCCGGAACTAACTCATCCAATTTTAAAATTTTCTGCTCACAGTGCGTTTGACTATCATTACTTTCAGCCGGGACTAACTCATTCAATTTTGAGTTTTTCTGCTCATAGTGCTTTTGACCATCATTAGCTATAGTTGGGACTAATTCACCCAAATTTGAGGGTTTTTTCTCACAGAGATTTTGATCATCGTTGCCCACAGCTTCGATCAACTGCTCACATGGGTTTTGACCGCCATCACCTGCAGCCGGGACAAATTCATCCCATTTTAAGGGTTTCGTCTCACAAAGATTTTGACCATCACTACTCACAGCTTCGATCAACTGCTCACAGAGCTTTTGACCACCATTACTTGCAGCCGGGACGAATTCATCCCATTTTGAGGTTTTCATCTCACAGAGATTTTGATCATCGTTACCCACAGCTTCGATTAACTGCTCACATGGTTTTTGACCACCATTACCTGCAGCCGGGACGAATTCATCCCATTTTGAGGTTTTTCTCTCACAGAGATTTTGATCATCGTTACCCACAGCTGCTATCAACTGCTCACAGAGCTTTTGACCACCATTACCTGCAGCCGGGTCAAATTCATCCCATTTTGAGGTTATCGTATCACAAAGATTTTGACCATCACTACCCACATCTTCGATCAACTGCTCACAGTTCTTTTGACCACCATTACTTGCAGCCGGGACCAATTCATCCCATTTTAAGGTTTTCTTGTTAGAGTACTTTTGACCATTATTAGCTACAGCCACGTTATAACCTATAAAATCATAGTAAAACTTGGAACTGAAGGGGAAGGGGATGTGGGGTAACACTTCTCTTGCTTCAATATAAAGTTTGAAATTCGGTACATGACACAATAATGCGAATTTTTCTGAAAAAGTAGTGTTATTTCCAGGTTCATGCGTCATAATTGGATAGTTTAGTTCTTCTTTGTTCGACGGCTGTAGGCTAATGGTCAAATGTTTAGGAGGTTTGCATAATCTTGGTTGACGATCGAGGTTCCTGGATCAGAGACGTTATGCCTCTGTCCAGGAGTAAATTGCTTGTTGGTTGGGTCAATATAATAGTGTTAGCAATGCTACCTACAGCACATGAAATTTTATCTCTGAAGAAAAAGTGTCTACAGACCAATGTGATATTAATGGCACCATTTATACAATTTACCTTTTCAATAGTGTTTTTTTTATGGAAGAGAACTACAATTTTGCGATTATTGCAATTCACAAATATTATTTTTGTTTTTCAAGTCTCAAGCGTTCGACACATTTGACAGATATTTTTTTTGCTTTAATAGACAGTATACTGCTGGCATAGAGAAGAGTATTAAAGGTTTTATATACAAATTAAATGTATGTGTTAATAGTTTTTGTATCCAAATTTTATTAGCACAGAAAATCTCTTAAATTCAATGTTTATAATTTACATATTTATACATCATCAAACACATTATAATTTTTTATGTAAACGAAGTAAAATGTCACATCGAGCATAACATTAAATTGCAACCTTTCAACCTTACATTCTAATGGAGTCATACATATATATATGTACAAACATTTATAAAGTTCAGTTTGTGATAAATAAGTTAGAATAAAGATGTAATTTATGAACGTACATCGCTCAGTTAAAATTTAAGCTAAGCCCGGGAGACGAACCGAGCTAGACTCTCCATCATTACTATGTGTTACTGCCACATTGATGTCCGAATGTCTAGAATACGCCAAAAGAAGGGTAATATTCTCCCGACTGATTTACGGTCACGGCGATCAATTTCAAAGAAGACTACGTATGAGAAATTATAGCATAGCCAAAGTTTAAATATTAGTACTATCGTACAGTAGCTACACGCCCCGCCTCCTCCGAAATACTGTTCCTCACCTCTTCCCGCGTCGAACGTGCTCTCGAAACCGCTTTTAGTTCAAGCGGCGCGTAGGCACTCACACACACGTACATACTGTAGTTGTACAGTCTGTTATTTTGATAGTAATATAGGTAATTAAATCGATTCGTTTGTATGGAGTGTAGTAGGTGTGGCACAACTGTGTTCTTCTTATTTCTTCATCTTCATTGTCATAGTCTGATGGGACGGTAAACCAAAAGCCGTAAGACCAACGGCTTCACGTGCTTTATCTAGGATGTCAGCGCTTCCACAACCACGTGATGATGTCCGCGGGGACTGTGAGAAGATAAGGGGGACAATATGGTCGAGGGCTGTACACCGCGCACACACACTCTTCGATAGATAGCCTTCGTTCAGTACACAACCAATGTCGTCGATTTATATTTTATGACATTTTATTTGTTCTATCGTTTCAGTCATCTGTTATTTCTTATGTTCCTGCACTGAACAGGTGTCACACAATTTCCAACATCTGGGTTGGAAGTAAAAAATAAAAAGTATATGAAACACCCTCACCTGGGAATCGTAATCAGAATGTGGATTCAGTTCTGCAGAACTGACGGCGACTGTGACGATGACTGTCGGGCTTACAACCGCTTGCCGTGCAAACCACGAGCGCTTCACTTCGTCGGGTCGTCCCAAAATTCGAAGTCCTACATGGCACACAATCATACAGTAGTATGCAATATGTAGTATCTTACTTATTGTACTTTTTGTCTTACTGCTAATATAAACGCGGACGTTTGTGAAGATGAATGTTTGTTTTATATTAAATAATTAATTGAAATTTGGCACACATCATATCATCATTATCATCATCAGCTGGAAAACGTCCACTGTTGGACAAAGGCCTCCCCCTAGGGGGAGGGTTGCCATAATCTCCACGCTTGGCAGGGGTTTTGGGAATCGCAGTGAGGTTTTTAAGTACATGGAAGCCGCTGCTGCCCAATTTAGTCGTCTTCTACAACACCCTCGGGATGAAACGGGTGGGTGCTACTTTGGGGGTCGGCCCGAACACCCCACAGGTACCTACTACTATCACGGTCGGAGCACATTGTCATATAAATAGATATTATTAATCTAGCTTAATACGTAGTATCATTTTTATCCTGTTTTTGTGTTCCCATAGGATAATTTTGAACTTAATATATTTTGAACTTATATTAATAATAATAATAATAATAATTTTATTTCATATAAAGCTACCTAAGGGGCCTCTGCGAGTTGGCTTCGGCTCCTCGTACGCCTTACAAAGGCCCGGGACCTCTGGGTCCCGAGATACATAAAGTATATAAAATATAATAATAATAATATGTGGGGACATTTTCACACACGGCCATCTGACCCCAAACTAGGGAGACCCTGTACTATGGGTGTCAGACAGCTGATATACATACACAAATACATTTTTTTTTACAACTTACTTAGTATATTTTTTAATTTTCAGCCGTTTGGGGTTGAAACACTAAGGCCATGGGGGCCGAGTCCTTGGACCCCAGAGAACTTGTTTTAGGGGCATTGCTAAGCGGCTGGTCGACTCTTTACGTCACCAGAGATCTTTTCTTGGGCCAAAGAATTAGCATTGCCATACAACGTGGTAATGCTGCTAGCCTTTTGGGCACTTTTCCTATTGAGAGCGGTGCGTAGGAGCTTTTTGATGCCCTCCATACCATAATATATTTTTTACTTTATTATTAAGCTTTGTATATATTTAATTCGGTGGTTTGAAAATATTTTTTTATCTTGTAAAAACGTTAAAAAAAATCTTTGGCTTAAAGACGAAGTCTAGGGCAGAAGTTAGTTACACACAACTCGAGATCCATATTTAAAGACCACAAAACACACACTCCAAACTAACCAAAATAAATCCAAGTAATTCCAAACACAACAGCGTTTCGTAGCTCAACGGTCTCGACGTTTGACAAATGACCTTTAGAAATAGGATAAGGACAGCAGTTGACCTTTGCGCCTCAGGGACTATGCCTGGGTCTAGCCCAATGAAATATTCAGTACAATTGTATCGCTTATATAACTGTTTTTGACACAAAATCTTGATTATTTACTTAGGTTTTAATTATGGTGTGTTTTGTGGTTTGTGGATTTCTTTAGTGAAAACGTTTCAGATATTATGATATATGACTACGCACTCAGACTAATAAAAAACTTTTTTATTGGTCTGAGACTACGCACTTATTTGTCGTTTTTTAAATGTTCGTAATCTATAATGTTTAGTCTGTCTGATACTGGGTTACTCACGAATGTGCTCCATTGACTAGATTTAATAGATTAAAACTACGTGTGGACTGTTTGATGGTTTATTTTTGTTACTATCGATAATTTCCAGCGATCTAAACCTTGACTCCAGAAAATCTCTCAATTCGAGCCAAGTGGGGAGGTCGCAATACTTAGGTACTGATTCTGTACCATAAATACAAATATTTTTTAGATCAACAGAGGCGATAAGTAAAATATGTAGTTAAAGTCTTTTTAGAAACTAATGAATTATTACTAATGAACTTATATTATCATCGTTACAAAATTTATTCATTTATACTTCATGCACAAAGGTATAAAAGCGGTCTTAACGCCTTCATTCTCTACCAGTCCAAAAAGGATGCAAATTAAATTTCATTCAAACATATTAATTAATTGGTTCCTAAGAAAACTTTAACCACCTAAATCGGACGAACTTGATTCTTTATTGACGACACGGTTGGCGCAGTGGCTGAGCGATCGACTGCTGCGCAGCGTGTTGCGGGTTCGATTCCCGCTCAGGGTAAACATTGGTGTGATGAGCACTTGTGTTTGCTTTGTGTCTGGGTGTTGTTTATCTATATATAATAATAATAATAATAATATGTGGGGACATTTTCACACACGGCCATCTGACCCCAAACTAGGGAGACCCTGTACTATGGGTGTCAGACAGCTGATATACATACACAAATACTTTTATTTTTTTGTAAATACATACATATATAGATAAACAATATATGTATGTATTTACAAAAAAAAATGTATATCAGCTGTCTGACACCCATAGTACAGGGTCTCCCTAGTTTGGGGTCAGATGGCCGTGTGTGAAAATGTCCCCACATATTATTATTATTATTATATTATTATTTCTCTTGTTAAATGTACCTTCTTTCCCAATGTAACTCAAACAAGTACAGTACATTTCTTAGTCCCAATAGTTCCAATTTTCCCAAAATGTATGGCTTCATTCCACCATCGCCCAATTTATAACCAAACTTGCAAATTGTTTCAGCTTGAGTTCGAATTGAATACTGCAATAGTTCAAAATGTAACAGGTGCAATCTCTACCAAGTGCTGCATTGCTAATAAACGAACTTAATTATTGCTTTCGGAAACCATTAAGAGTCCATAAACTAAGTACAGAGAATGCATAAGTTGCTGTTTGTTGAGGAATTATGCCAGAAGTGTTAAAATTAAATGACTGTTCGTGTGAGTAGAAACTATAATAAAGTGAGTGAGCAACATGATTTTGATACTTTTAAAAGGAGCGTGTCATTAGACAAAAAGCGATACACGAACATGACGCATGACTTGGCACTATTTGGCTTAATCATATTAAGGAAAATGAATGATCCGAATTGTTGTGAAATTTAAAAGAGTGTCCGTGGAATTTCTTGCTCGTTCTTCTCCATAGAGACCTACGCTACGTTTTGGAACGAGTTTCATTTTTCTAACTAACTGACTCTTTGACAATTCAAAAGTGCCTGTAAATGGTTTAATTGAAATAAATGCTTTGACTTTGACTTTGAATAGTCTATACAGGTGAATAACGGGTATACGTGAAGACCTATATTGTCTTACTTGACCATAAAAGTTTTTGCGACAAAACGGCTGAACCGATAATTTAATATTATTATAAAAATACATGCCCTTCAAGTCCCATTTTAGGAATATTCAGGTGCACATAAAAATTTGGTCACTGCATTCTAAAAGATCATGCAAGTTAAAGTGGCAATGGGCAGGCCACATCGCTCGAAGAACCGATAACCGATGGGGAAGAAAGGTTCTCGAGTGGCGAAGAGGCAGCGTTGGTAGGCCTCCCACCAGATGGACCGACGACATCGTTAAGATCGCGGGTAACCGGTGGATGCAAGGTTTCCGCGCTTGTTGTGGCGTTCTATGGCCTTTGTTATGCAGTGGACGTCTTCCGGCTGATAATGATGATGATGATGAACCGTAGCAAAAGAAAAATCATTAATAGAGGTTCAAAGCAGTTTTGGGCTAAAAACAGACTTTCTTTCGTTGGCTCCAGACATCGCCTTCAAAACACAATAAGAATGACAAAGGTACCTTTTTTAATGCTGGCACTTCACATGGCGTATTTGTACAAATATTCGCCTTACTTGGATAATACAAAGTGTACCCTTTATTTTTAGGGTTTAGGCTTTAGTTTTAGGTTAATGAAATGAAGTCTATTTTGTATAGTAAGGCGAATATTTGCACAAATACGCCATGTGAAGTGGTAGCATTACATGCAGGACTTGTTGCTTTGTTCTCACATTGTACTCCTAGATTCAACATGACTGCACGGTAGATGCAGTGGTTGAGCGATCGGCTGTTGCGCTGCGTGTCGGGAGTTCGATTCCCGCTCGGAACAACTATTTGTATGGCCTATAGATAGTAGTTCCGGATCTGGCTGTTTGTGTATGTGAGTTTATATGTTTCTAAACGCACCCACGACACAGGAATTCCTAGTATACATTGAAAAAAATGGAACCTAAAAATCATGAAAACGTTTCGGATATTATGATAATTGTATGACTACGCACTCAGACCAATAAAAAACTTTTTTATTGGTCTTATTTTGTCGTTTTTTAAATGTTCGTAATCTATAATGTTTAGTATGTCTGACACTCGGTTGCTCACGAATGTGTTCCATCGACTTGCTTTAATAGATTAAAACTAAGTGTGGACTGTTTGATGATTAATTTTTGTTACTCTCGATCATTTCCAGCGATCTGAACCTTGACTCCAGAAAATCTCTCAAATCTTGCCAAGTGGGCAGATCGCAATACTTACTGATTTTGTCATATAAATTTAAATATTTTTGTTTTTTACGGTCAACAAAAGCGATAATTAAAATACGTAGGTAAAGTTTTTTTGGAAACTAAAATGTATTAATTAATTATTAGTACCTACTTAGATCGTCATCATAACTAAATTGGATGGCTTTCTCGCAAATTGGCGGGATGAAGCACAACATCGAGAGAAATGGAGGGAATGGGGAGAAGCCTTTGCCCAGGAGTGGAACAGCAACGGCTAGCTAAAAAAAAAAATCATCGGTAAATTCATACATTCAATTGTACGCAAAACAGAGTTAATTTAGAGGGTTTAAAATATTTTCCAATATGGAGAATACATTACCAGGAGTAGATTAATGTATTTACCATACTTTTTTAAACTCTGCATGATTAAAATTATTTTTTCGATTTTTTATTTTATTTTATATTATTTCGAAATGAAAATAACAGTTACTCGTTTCATATCGTTGACCATTTTGTTTAAAAAAAAAAGAAAGTGACAAGAGAGTAATGGATCTATCAAACTGACAGACAAGTGTTATGAATCGTTGTATACAATGGCAGAGTTCAAAAAGTACATTAAATAATTATTATTATTGTGACATTATTTTCAATGCAACGATGCAATGTCAGTGTAAGACCAGCGAAACGGCACTGTCAGTTTTACTGTTACTGACAGCCACTGTTTCGTTCTGAAATAATGAGCTTTTCATTAAACTATTCATTTTCAACATCATTTTTATTGCGGGGTTATAAAAATATTGTTGTTGCCTGAAGATACTCTTTAGGTACCCAAGAATGTAAGATTTAGAATTTCAACTTCTCTAAACATCTTTATTTTTTTTGTACAATTAAAATCTTGATTCTTTGATTAATATTGATTTTAAAAGAGTGTTCAAAGAGTTTCTTGCTCGTTCTTTTCCATAGAAACCTACTATTTGGAACCAGCAACTAGCTTCAAATTTCTGACTAACTTGCTCTAACAATTCAAAAGTACCTGTTAATGTTTTATTTGAAATAAATGGTTTTGAGTTTGAGTCTGAACCTAGAACCCGACCTTTACACCTTTTAAAAACTTTACACTCGCCACTACTTCAATCGTAGGGTTGTCAAAGACAAAACTTTTATCCGATTAAAGTATGGAAAGGCCCTCACGTCTCCGTTTTAATCTACATAATTGCATCACGTACACATATAAATTTTATCTACGTGCAATGTTTGCGTAAATAAATAATTATAAATAAGTGTATAATAAAGTTTTGGGCGCATTGTCGATGTTTTGTGTTCAGATTAAAGTCGGTTGAAAGGAGCAAAGGACCACAATAAAATATACATAAATTAGAACAGCTTTATTTTATAATATTTTTTATTATTTAAAATTTAAATGTATTGAAGTTATCTCTGCATGTATGGTATGGTATACCTATGTTATACCTACTAATATTATGAAGACGTAAAATAATTTGTTTGTTTGTAAGAAGAAATCACATACATACTTTATTCTCTTTCTTTTCTCACACACTAAAGTCTATGTTTCTTTTTCATTTCTCCTTTTGAAGGTCTGCTGGCAGAAATTTCTTAAGAAATAAGCAGTACCTATGTACTCATATTTTATAATGTTCTTTTCCTGTGTTGTCTACTGTGTGTACATAAGTAAAATAAATAAATAAGAAACCTCTGAAAATACTGTACCGATTACAAACAATCTCGTACTGATAGTAAGCTACACCTATGTTTTATGGTTACCTATACTTGATTTCAACACGGACTAAATCGCGGGTAGAGGCTAAAAAAAAAAGTTAAATTTTTAAAGAATAATGCCGAGATTCATACGGTAGAGGGGTTAAAATATCTTTCTCAATTATCTGTCAGTAATGTAACAAAAATCTAACAACGAACATGAATGAAAAGTCTATTAAAAACCAAATCATACGGAAAAAGTAGCAGAGTGCCGATAACTAAACCCCCTGTCCATTCAATGGCAGGGTAAAATCCCATGTAAAAAATAAGCTAGTCAAATGGCAGTATCTGTATATTATCGTGAAATCCTAAATCCAGCCAATAAAATTAGTCCGTTCTTCTGTTCAACATAGAGTTGTAGATGTGTCGATAAAATTGTTTTAAAATTAATTTTATTTTGCTGTCTATAAACTTTGATTTTTCGTTGAAAATTTAGTATTTTAATACTCGCAGTTTTCATGAAGTTTGTTAAAATGTTTGACAGTTTTGTATTAAATTACTAATGGGTTTGAATTACTTTTTCATTTATTTATTTTAAAAGTATTTTATAAATAAATGCGCAGCTAATAAGGGGATGCTGACCTTTAACAGTTAATAATATCAGCCTATAATTGTCCCACTGAAGGGCAAAGGCCTCTTCTCATACAGAGAAGGCACGAGCATTGATAACCACGTGCGCTCAAGATTGCGCGGATTGGCGATTTCAGGCTTATATTAAATGTCCAGGGGTGTGATTCTGTAAGACCTCATTCTAAACTTCGAATCTGAATCCGCTGTGAGTTTCTTGATTGGCATTCTAAAAATTCGGTTGAAGATTCGAATTTACACTAGCGCCACCCTTGCGAGCGTGTCAGCGAGTTTAACTAAATTGACAGTGAGATTTTGACAGATAAAGTATGAGATGACGTTAGAAGTGGCATTCTGTATGGTAATTTCCCCGTCCCTTCGACGTTCACTTCGCAGTCGAACCCGATTCAAAGTGTCAAATATATCAAGGTCATTTTGAACCATATGCGAAGTAAGAGTGAATAGCGATGTAAGATGCGAGTTGTTGTTTGAATTTTACAGAATCGACCTACAGGTTTCTTCACGATGTTTTCCTTCACCGATGTCAGATCCCCAATATAAACCTAGAAAGTACATAATATATGAAATTGAAAATGTCACATTGGTACTTCCTCGTGCCATATTGCGAACTCGCAGCCTGTTTAATTCTGTAGCGACCCTTAAATGACCTAAATCTCCTTATACCTAGTCAGTTTTAGCTGTTCTAATATAATAATTATCAAAATCAATCAAGAACCAAGTTGGTATTGGGTCCGTCCCAAATGTTGGATTTATTTGAAACATTCATAACCTATATTATGTATTACATGTGGAAGATTGTGAAGGCGGGTTGTTTTAAACAGTTGGTTAACGTTACATACGGACGGTTAAAAATTACTATGACGTGAAATGTTTAACGTTCGTTAAATGTAACGGGTTGTTTCATGACATAAAAATCCGTCAGTCAAAGTTTTTCAAAAAAAGAGAGAGTGGGTAATATTTTGATGTTTGACGTAGCTGTTTGACAACACAAAATTACTTTGACCAATGATGAAGCATCGGTTATAGTAATAGTAACTTTTTAACGTACCGTACGTTAAGCCTACAATTTTGTGAAACAATCCATTTTTTTTTTGGTTTAACGATAGTCAGCGCCATTGTTGACTATTACCAGTCAGTAAAGTATAGTTGAAGCAGCTCGCCCTAAGTGCATGACCATTGGAATACCTTAATTCTTCATTTCATTGCCTTATCATCATCATATCAGCCTACCGCCATCTACTGCTGTACGTAGGCCTCCCCCAGAGATCGTCAACCAACCCGGTCTTGGGCAGCCGGCATCTATCGGCTGCCAGCCAACCTTCTTCAAATCGTCAGTCCACCGTACCACAGGGCGTCCCACACTATGCTTGCCCAAACGCGGTCTCCACTCGTTTGCCCTTTGAATGTGTTTTATTAAAAATCTTAAAATTACTCCAAAAATTCGTTAGCCGTTTTCTCAACAATTTCAGTCCCCTCTCTATTCTTTTATCGGAGCGCAGCCAATCGGCGCAACGTCTCCGTGACGTATTACACTACATTCTTCTAGCTCAAGCTCCTGATACCTATTTATTTTGGACGCCAAAATCCGAGTGGATTTTCGGCCCCATACGGTTATTGTAATTTCAGCTGCATATCTTAGGGGAGAATTCTTTAGAGGGGATAGATAGGGGCAATTTTCTAAAGATTTATTTTACTTTCGTTGGTTCAGAATTTGGGAGCGATAACCTAATTGGTGCAGTTAATTTACTTAATTTTGGTCTCGTTTCTTTTGTGGTTATTGCTTTTAAAGCCCGGTTAAATTATAGTTTTCTTTGTACATTGTAGTGAATTAATTTAGCAGAATAGGGTATTACACCAATTTTTGAAAAGTGTTTCAATGAAATTCTATAGTGCTAATATGCCACCAAAAAAAAACATAAAATTTTTATTCAATCTATAAGTGCCATAAAAATGCATCTAAATTTTAAATTTTCAAATTTCGCGCGTATCTTGACGAAAACGCCTCTTACTGGACGCCATATTGCTCAGCGTAAATGACGTCAGTTCGTTTTGTATCAAATGCGCTCATATTAATTATGATTATTGTATATAATTTAAAAATAATTAAAAGCATGTTTTGTAATAGGTGTAATAATGAAAAAATTACGTTAGTTACTAAAATAATAAAAGTACAAAGCCTATATTACGCCAATCGGTTGACTGACAGTTGACAATATTTGTTTACACAGCCGTATAGCGTAATAACATGGCCGCTACTATTTCATGGTGTTTTATAACAGATTAAAAATACTGAAAACTTTGAATTGAATTTAAAAATTGGTTTTGTTGTTTTATGAACTAAAACTTACATTTTCCGACTGCGACTACAGTTTAGGCATACCTAAACTGTCTCAATACCATATTTATTGTTTTTTTCTCGTATAGAGTAAAATACCCTATTTAAAAATGATACCCAAGGTCTTAGTTGTTTTATAAAGACATTTTTCAGTAAAAAACTTTGTGAATGAACAAAAGAGTACTATTTTATAATATTTTAATATTTTCGGCATATTTTTAGCCCTCGTAAGGACATTTTAGTACGATCACGAGCCAAAATCTGGACCACACTGCGTGAGCTATTAATTTATGCCAGAAATTAAATTTTACAACGTACAGACGGGCGGACAAAGGATTAATAAGGTTTTTGGACGCGAACCTTGGGTTGCGCCTGAGGGACCATAAAAAACCGCAAGTACTAGCCAAAAGGGACCAGGGGAGGAAAGAGGAGGCCAGGGGAAGAGTGAATATTTTACGTTCGTCTTAAGGTGAGTGCAAACTTGAGCATTTCTGGGAAGTGTTATATTCACAAAAATATTTCATGTTATAAAAATCAGTTTTATATTTTTAATAGCATCCATTATTGTTATATGCATAGTTATTTTTTGACTGACTTGTTGGTCTTCTACTTCGCAAGTGCGACTTTTGAGCATTGTGTTTAGGTTCGATTCCCAAGCCGGTTGAATTTGGAAGATGGCGGCAAAGCACGTTGCTCCCGCGCCTGATCTCTCTCCAGTCGTATCAAATTATCGTCCCATTGGACTAGGATTTATGAGTGAGGGTAGAGGGAGTGCACCTGTGTATGCGCACGCAATTTTTCACTATGATATCTCCTGCGTAATTGGTTAGTCTTCGTTGAGATTGGCTACTTTGACCGAAATTCGATCGAAATCCATCAAACTGCTAAGTTTGGCGAGATACAATTTTGTAAGATGAAATTAAATAATAAAAAAAAAATTATGCACCATTAAATCCTTTGTGTTATGCTAGGTATATCTACGATCAGCACCTTTCTATCAAATATGTGTGCCAAATTTCAGCAAATTCCGTTCAGCCGTTTAAGCATGAAAGACTTACAAATTTTCTCTCTCTACTTCTACCCATCCATCCTCAAATTTTTCGCGTTTATTATAGTATTAAGAAGAAGAATAGGATTATTACTTTTATTTGACTTCATAATCGTTATTCGTCAAAACAAACTCTGATCTCAATTTTAATTTGCGTTAAAATTTCGTAGTGGAAAATTAACCATTTGTACAAATAAATGTTCCAGTCTCCACGCACCTTAAAATAAGAATAGTGTAACAAAATGTTTAACTTTTAATATGTTATGAAGGAGACTTTAAAAAAACCCCAAATTTTGTGAAAAGACGAAAATAAACGAACGTTTGACGAGGAAAAATATCTAAGGGCCGGATGAAAAGTGAGTGAAGGACCAACTCGATGAATGAAAAAGGGATAGAATTTAGGAGCACCTGAGTAGAATTTCTCAAAACTCCACTCCTACAAGTATTAATGACCTCCCATTCAGACTAACACTTTGGTCCTGATCATTAAGGCCGTGCAAATCTTCTTGGAGCAAGGATATATCCAGTATTCGCTGGTCACCGATTGATGGCACTCAGCAGTCGCCAGACATTCTCGGGAGAAATATTGGGACTATTTATAAAAGGAACGGTTTGTGTTAAGAGCGGATAGAGACTATAAAGGGTGTACACCGACATAGACTTTTACAATGTATTCAGTAGAACCCCCAGAGATGAAACTTTTCATTGGTTATATTTTTTAAATCTGCAGTTCCAACAATACCTACCTAAACGGTTATTTATTTATTTATTTATTTATACTTCATGCACAAAGGTACAAAGGCGGACTTAATGCCTTAGGCATTCTCTACCAGTCAACCAAGGGTAATGAAGAGATAATATGGCGGGTGCATAACAAAAAGTAATAATTAAAAAGTTAAAAAGATGTAAACTCATATACGTAATTATATATCTGGATACCATATACCTATATAAACATATACATACATACATACATACATATATATAATATGTAAAAGAAAAGGGGGTTTTGACATGACTCTGCTTACTTGTTCTGAAAATAAATTCTGAATTTTCGCTTAAATGCATACCGACTGGTGGCTATCCTGATATCGAGAGGAAGTGCATTCCAGAGAAGAATGGCTTGAATATGAAAGGGGTTAAAATGTATGGAACTGCTGACATTTCACAGAAAGTTACAATGACAAGTTCTTCCCGCTATACCTGGGAACCTTTTGGTAACAGAGACACTGAGGTTAAAAATACCAACATTTGTTTACGCTTCTGAAAAAAAGCAAGTTGTGAAATGTTTTATAACTAAATTTTTAATACCCTGACATCTTCAGTATAGTTGATCGGCGGATCATTCGGTTCCCTTCAAAATGGTTGAGCTAAGTGGTGCTGATCCGCGCGTCATGTTCGTGAACGGGCGCTGTCAGTTGAGATTGGTCATCTCTTAACTGCCATGGCTATTACATTAATTTATTTTTAATTAGAATGTTTTGGATTCCTCTTCACTTACATTGTTTTCAGATATAGAAGCAACAAGTATAATGTAGCCTGGATTTTGTAAAAGCTTAATTGAAAAGAGTGTCCGTGGAGTTTCTTGCTCGTTCTTTTCCATAGAGACCTACCCTACGTTTTAACGAGCAACTAGCTTCAACTTTCTGACTAACTAACTGACTCTTTGACTATTCAAAAGTGCCTGCAAATGGTTTAATTGAAATAAATGCTTTGACTTTGACTTTGACTTTGTTGTACCTATGTACCCATTGCACTTTTGAATTTGAATAGAATATTTTTTGCACATTGTTCTTTAAATTAATGGATAGTATACATGCCTAGCTAACGGGTACGTGACGTATATATTTACACCCAGTATATCTTGGTCTTTGATAGTCCAATTTCGTAATTAACATTTTTAATTACTGCGAATATAAACTATCGCTGATTTTACTTAGGGTCGAAATTTGCGGTATTTAACAATTTATGTGGAATCGAACTATCAACGACGATAATGTCAATAAAATTCGAAAATAAAATATTGACTAAAAATGTTAAACCCAATATAACTTATTCCAATTTTTGTCAAATAAAAATTAACCCCGCAACCGCTCCTGTCTTGGAACCTAACAAAAAAAAGTCTCCACGAAAGGGTTCAGTAATCCTGAGCGTGTGTGTTTTATTTGATCGCGTGTCACACAGCTTATGGCTTATGTTTTACAAATATCGGCGTCACACTGAAGGTTACTGAGACTTTCTACTGTTGACTGTGGGTTTTGATAAATTGAGGCTTCGGAGTTTTTTTTCTGCCTTGAAAGGTACTTTTTAGGTTTTTGCCAGTGGTAACTTAAGATTAGGTTTAGCTATAGTAGAACTCTTTCTCAAAATATTTTTTTAATATTATAAGATCAATCACATACACAATAAAAAAATTGAAAATAATTTTAATTATGGCATCTATCATTTGGTATTTGTATTTTTTTTGCATTAAATAGAGTTTAAGCAAATATCCTTACGATGTTTAGAGCAAGCGGGCAGAAGGCAGACTGCGCAAAACAAAATATCCCGTTTTCTTGAGCAAAGTGTGCATCTTGTTTGTTTCTGCTCTTCAACGTATAGTGTAATATCACGTAAAGTGACTCCTAATCCTCGCGGCACAAACGACGGTTTATGTGCGGTTCGGCCAATTGTAATGCGAATTCCTCTAAATAACTGCTCCAGCCCCCTTATTCACAACCATTCGATACGTTTCCGTGTCGGTAAGGAACCGTATTCGACAATGTCATTTCCGACTTCAGTCTTCGTATGTTCGTTGAACTGTCAAAATTATTCGGTTTCGGATTTGTGAATTGCGTTTGAAGGACATCTTCGATATCTTTTGACTTTCGATTCGGTACGGAATCGAATCGAATGATTGTGAATAAGGGGCCAGAACTGGTTGGCAAGAGTGTTAGGATATTTAGCGTCAATAAAAGAACCATAGAATTGATACTAGCTTGATCAAGGAGGCCATAGAAGATTCGATACTGCCAACATCTGGTATTTCTGGCATCGTGTTGATATTTATATTTCGATGCATGTCGCGTAATTTCATGATCGATTTACTCGTACCAACAATAATGCAATAATGAAAAAATTTACTGAATTTAATCTGTATGAATAATGGGCTTGCTGAATAAACATAAACATCTCTTTCCGTTTCAATACTTTGACCGCTGCCTTTCCCATGTCAGCGAAGAGTCACTATTGTATAACGCCTTGGAGTTGGGTATCTTCAAGGCACGAATGAACCGGTTTATTCTAGGCAAGCGTGCTCCACCTTAGGCCGCATCATCACTTAAGATCAGGTGAGTTGCGGTCAAACGCAAGCCTATAATTATTATAAATATTGGTACTTTTCTCAAATAGTGGGGTGACGAGTCACCCGGGTTGCCTTCGGTTAAAGATGGTGTAAGAAAAAATACGAAAAAAAGCAACTTGTGTATACAAAATACATGGTCAAAATGTATGGTATACCTGATATGTTTAAAATGCTATCTAAGTAATTGAAAAAAAGTTTTATCAAAAACATGAAAACCGCCTTCAAAAACTAAAAAGTAATACATAACTTTAGCACAAAACACACATTACTTTACTTTCGGAAATCGGTGGCGGTGGATTGGAGTTTGTTGTTTTGTATTGCCACCGCCTTCCGAAAGTAATGTGTGTTCTGTGCTAAAATTATTTATCACTTTTATTTTTAGAAGGCGGTTTTCTTTTTTGAAAAAGCTTTTTATTTTTCGCTTTTTAGTGTTGCCTTAACATCCAAATCCATTAAGAAACGGCTACACACTTAAAAGAGATTGTAAATCCTCCAAAGATTAAAGATACTAAAACGTCGTCTAAGTAATTTTTTTGGGAATTTGTTGATTTTCCCAAAAAGGGCTAGATCAATTTTGGTAAAATTTATATGGGACTATTTTGGAATAAACCCCTTTCGAACAAAAGAAGAATTTTGCAAATCCGTCTATATATAACAGAGATATGACCGAACATACATAAAAAAAAATACAAACATTCGAATTGATAACCTCCTCCTTTTTGAAGTCGGTTAAAAATATTAAATAATAATCCTACTAATATTATAAATGTGAAAGTTTGTGAAGATGTTTGGATGTTTGTTACTCAATCACGCGTAAACCGTTGAACAGATTTGCATGAAAATTGGCACAAAGGTAGACCATTTCCTGGATTGACACATAGGATACTTTTTATCCCGGTAATGTGTTCCCTTGGGATAATCGTTAGCTAGTTAACTATAATAATAATTTCTTGTACCTAGTATGTAATATAATAGCGATGTCCCATCCACCGTGTATTAGGCAAATTAAAGAAGCGGTTAAGGTTTAGAAACATCAGCCTTTATGACAACTCCGAAGTGCGCTACTCTCTGCATAGTGTACCCCGCTCCTCACTCCCGCTACCGCTTCATTGTTTCCTGCGCAGCAACTCGCCTCGTGTTCAGAGCGGTCATGAAGATTGCATCGGGCTGTAGCATTTAAAACAATAAGTAGGTACTCACTGACGAGACAACCGAAGCTTATCCAAATAATGCAGTTGTTACTCATAAATAAACACTATTAGATACTTGACTACAATATTCACCCGCCATTAGACAGCAACTCCCAAGTTGTAGTGTAAAACGCCGAACAATATATCACCTCCGTTAGACCCAAACTACAAATCCACTTAATATTAATCGCTGCCACAAATTCCCTGTTAGATCCTAAGTCTTTCATGTCTAATATTGACCAAAATTGCTGAGGCTCAGACCGTTTTCGGAAAGATTTATGACCAATAAGATGGGCAATGTTCTATGTGTCGGGATTGTTCTTATACCTGTAATGTAGTGGTGATAAAAGTAATTAAGCTCACAAGAGTCGAGTAATTAGAGGCAGAAGGATCACGTTTCTTGTGTCTCGAATTATTGCGGTTGATTTTTGGTGTTGGCTTGGAATTAAGTGATAAAGAATTTTCGGAAAATGAATTTTAACGTAGTTAATAATGTTTTCTGGATACAATTTTTCGGCTCTTTATTGTAGGTTAGTCAATTTTTTACATTCTTTTATTATAAATTTTAACACTAAGAAAAGAGGTCTATCTATTGTGGTTTATTAGTTAATTTGAATAAATGATCCGAGTTCTGTCAAATCGAGCCAACCCGCAATCTCTCAATAATTTTATCATATTAAACTAATTCAGCATGATAAATATGTTAGGTAAGCACATTCAAGTCCAACACCAGGTAACAGTTCAAACATACAAAACTTAAGATAATACCACTTAAAATTGGGAGAAGTTTTGGCGTAAGCTGATTTGTTTTGGTAGAAGTAAACCCAATTAAACTCATCACTGGAGATCAGGTGAGCTGCGGTTAAACACAAGCCTACTAAAATAAAATAAAAATATAGGATAAACTATTCAAAGCTAATTAAGTTAGTATACGATATTCAAATATCAAAAGGACATGAGTATTATCACATACACAGGAACGATACAATAACTAAAGCTAATAGTGTTTTCTTTAATCCTAAAATCACAGCCACACACACCACATTAATAAACATAAAAAAAACTTATTTGAAAACTTGCCAACATGAACCTAGACCTCATAGATAAAAGGAGGCTTTTACACAAGCACACGTGCATTCAAATTCATTCCTCGTTGAACGTAGAATCAAAAAATTTCACCACTCAATTTCACGAGGCTAAAAAGTAAAACAAGTTTTCCATACATATCGTACGGTAACGAAGGTAAAACAAAGGAGCCCCAATCACGACTGTAAGGGGAAGTATCGCTTAATTGGTCACGCGTTCCCTCTCGATACAAGGGTTGGGGTAGGATTTCATGTAGGTAGCAGCGTAATTGGTAGTGGAATGTTTATGATATTTTTTTTGATTAGTGATCCGCCCTGTTGCATTTTTTAAACAAAAATATAATCCAAATCTCCGCCTCTTCCATTGGGTTTCAGAAAAAAATCCTTTACACAAACATTGTCTTGACAATCACAAACACAAGTGAAGATCAGACATATTCAAATGTGTGGTAATTGGTTTTCAGTTATATACATAGATTAGAGTTATAATCACAGAGTTTCGGTTACAACCGGAGAACAAGTTAACTGTTTTCTAAACAGACGAAGACTTTTGTACAAAAATGTAAACAAAAACAAATACCTATCAGAAGACTATCAACAAAAAAATCTAGATCAAGAATCAAGTCCAACCTATGCAAATTAGGATACTAAAAATAAAATTATTGGATAGTCTTATCATTATTTTAGCCGCAAGGCCCACATAGGTACGGGCTTCTCGCATCTAGCGGATTCCCGCTGTTTTCACCAGCAGTGCACTGATGTTATTTGTCAACCGTTGTCATCGGTAAGATGAAAGCTCACCTCAAGCTCACTTCACTTAAATTAACCGAGGAACATGTTTATAGAATACAGCGGCGGGTCATCGGTCAATCTTGTGGGAGGCCTTCAGACGCTGTATCATCCAGCACGCAGTCACTACTCTAGAACTTGTTGGTTTCCTGGAAACCGTTTTATAATCTAGATTATAATGTTTGCAAGTCATTATCTCATTAAATTCCTGGAACAACTGTGTGAGTGAGTCAACAGTGGACTGCTCACTCACACAATTGCCTGGTCTCCCAAAATGGATGCTCATTGCTGGATATACCTCAAACCTGCCATCATTTTACCACATGTGCTTGCTGGCCATATAGCTAACGTTGTTTTGACCGGTCCAATTTCTCATAATAACTGTAGCAGATAATAAAACTCCACCTAACCAAATACGATAAAATATTTCAGAAAAAATACTATTTTTAGAACCCCTTTTTCAACAATAACAGCTCCAAACAAGTACGCCATAAAAGCATTCATTACGGGTACCATATCACTCGTCTTCAATATTGTCCTGTACGACTCAAGTGGTTGAGTCAATAGAAAATCACCGAATGTCACGTTCTGATTTGTCATGGGGTACAAAGAGTCCTCTGATGCTACTTATAGCCCCAATAATTTGAAGGATTTTGGAGCTGGTGCAAAGGTATAAGAGAAACGATGTATACAAAGAATTCAAGATGTGTAATTTGTCTAATAGCTAAAACCTGTGTCACCACCTCTGAGTAAACACTTTCCATCAGACATTTTAAAAAATTGGACAGAAATTGTGCGACATGATCCGCCAAGCCAATAAGGCCCTAAGAACTGTCCGTACATCATTTTCTAAAGCCGTAGAAAATGTTCAAGAGTTTTGTTTTTGTTTTGTGTAGTTCGCCCACAATTGACCGTTCAGGCAGTGGTAGATTTGGACGATCAACGTTGACGATTTCATTTCTATTTCTTTATTTGATTTCGTTGATGTGAGTAGCAATAATACATCTTGAAAGGTAGACCGACCGATATAAAATAATAAAATATGTTCTGAATTAACTTCAGCTACCGGCTTTGCTCTAAATCTACAGTTCCTGCGTTTTCGCCCTTTCCTGAAAATCACTTCGTAAGAAACTGAACAAAAAACTATATAATTATCGTTTTTATAAATAGGTACCAATTTAAGACGATGAAATGTACAATGAAAAAGTATTTTGTATGAAAAAATCCAGCAATTAATTTAAGGAATTCGCCACAATCTTACAATTTGCACCAGAAAAGTCAAAGATCGCTGTTTTGTCGGGGATTCTGTTTGCGAAAGCCACGGTGGCTTTACCACTGATTAGTCGGCTGCCACGGATTCCCTACAAATCCCCTTTTTTATATGTTTTCTATAGGAAAAATTTGATTGACTGGGGTTCCAAGGTTTACTGTAGAAGCAAGTTTTATTTTCTTTTGATTTCTTCAAAACTAAACGAGTTTTCTATTTGGTTTTGTGTTATTTATTTTGCTGTTCTCTTATACCTACGTCTCAGCTTGCTCGGTTTTTCAAGAACAAAAAGAATGGTATTGATAGTCTCCTGTCAAGACATTTGACAAGTTTTGTTGACAATTTCATAAAAAAATAACTAGATTTCACACAATATTTTCTTAACGGTCAGCGTTAACAGAACAGCATTACACTCAAACAGTTTTCATTGATTAACTGACAATTAACTAAAATTGCAACAGAAATAGAGTTGACAATCGCATAATTGCAAGATAATAAATTCCACGAGGGTGAAGATCCAGGTAAAGATAAGGAGCAGGACCAACCTTCCTAGAATTAGACCTTGGTCGTCAGTTATTAGGAAATATACTCTTAAAGTAGTGTAGACGGTAAAGTTACACAGAATGATTTATCTAATTTTAATGTAATTCTAATCCTTCACCTAGTTATTAGACTTTGTCCGAGGAATGTCGGTTTCGGTTTCGCATATTTAAAGTATGGAGGTTGGATGTGCATCATGTGGTTTTCTATAATTGAAGGAGTGCACGTAACACATTGTATCGAATGGCATGTGTTGTGTATCCTTTGGGAATAAATAAATAAATGTACTCTTGAAGAACTTGTTAGGGCCTTTTTCCTGTCATGCGTATTTTCGCCAGCGCGCGGATCTGGTCCGAATGCGGGTGACAGCATGCTCCTGGTCACATGCAGGACAGAGATTTTGTTTGCAGTGTCGTACGTGTGGCCAGTGACTAAACTCATGCGTAAACTCGTGGCCATGCGTGTGTTAGAATAAAAGGAATAAAAGCAACATTAAAAACAAATTAATAGCTCTTCATTAAATACTCATACTTATATACTCAAAGAATATTATTATTTTAGAACAGAATAGTGAAATGAAAATACTTTGTTTAGGAAACATATATTTTATTGTGATATTTCAAACTCAAAATCATTTATTTCAATTTAACCATTTACAGGTACTTTTGAATTGTCAGAGTCAGTCAGAAAGTTGAATCTAGTTGCTCGTTCCAAACGGTAGATTTCTATGGAGAAGAACGAGCAAGAAACTCCATGAACACTCTTTTAAAATCAGTAATATTTTACAAATTTAGGTTACATCATTCATGTCATAACAACTAGGTACATATAATTTAATATTAAAATTGTACATATACATAGCCTTTCATAGTTATCATCATAGTTATACTTATCTATTATTTTCTTCGGGAGTTCCGTACCGATCAACGTTTCGATCAAAAGTCATCCAATGAATTTTTTTTTATTTTTTTTTTTTTTTCGGATTGGCATCTCGCAGGTCAACCTAGGAGGTTATCGGCTGCTTAACCGGACTTTCCTGTGGTGCCTTAAACATTATTATTTTTAGGGCCTCCAGCCAGGGCAAAAAGCTTACAAACTAAGCGACTACACGCTAAGGGCACCCCCTGTGGGGTACGAGCCTCGGCTTAGGGCGTCGCTGGGAGAGGACAGCAAAGAGACAGGCTGGATCGGATGCCATCCAATGAAGTCGGAACACTCGCTTTTATAAGCGGCGACAAACAAGTATGATTCATGTTTCCATAAACGATGACAAGCAAATGTGATTCATACTTATTTGCTATCCAAAGTTTAAACACACTTTATTCTATTTAAAATGATGTTATTTACTATACTTCTACTGCATTTAATCAGAAATTAATTATTACTTTATATTACAACACGAATTACGTTGTTATATATTAATTACATCGGTATAAATCTAACACGTGCGACCCGCGTGACAGTAAAAACAACTGTGAAGGCAAAAGCACGCCGCCCGCTTCCGTTTTGCATACATGTGGACTGCGCGCCCGCAGCCAATCCGCGATCCGCACGCATGCTGCCCGAATGGAAGGAAAATCATGAATGAAATGATAGAATACGGGTAAAATCTGTGCGCGGGCGAAACTCGCTACTCCACAATCCTTATCTCCTCTTCCCCTGTAACGATTTGCATTTCCTTGATGGATTATAGTTCACTCAGTACTATGGTATTTTTGAGCTTTCTTACCCTATACCACACTGCAAATCTTACCTTTTCAGAATAGAGGCATAATCCGCCATCAATCACCATGAAAAATGTTCCCAATGTCTGCATATTGTGGTGGTAGTTCATGTTTGTTGGTATCGAATAAGAGTAACCAACCTTTTTTTTTTGTTCCGGGGTGGAAAATCCTCATGGATGTCCTCCGCCCTGGAGGGGGCGGAGGGGTCTGTCAGACTCCTACTGAATAAAAACCACCCCGGTGTTCAATCTCACACCAACGCCGGGGGTCGCGGGAACTGGAGATACTTCCGCAACCCCCGACTGGTGCCGGCCTGCTAGTGCGGGCCACTTCTCGTATAGAATAAGAGTAACCTATTCGAACGTAATAAGCGCACGTGGGGTGTCCGGGCTAGAGTAGCACCCACACATTTCACCCCGAGCGTGGTGTAGAAGGCAACTAAGGGAAAATCCGGAAGTCGGGCAGCAGCGGCTTCCGTGTACTTAACAACCTTACTGCGATCCTCAAGACGCCTGCCAAGCGTGGGATGACCTTTGCCTAACAGTGGACGTCTTCTGGCTAATGATGATGATAAATGCGTCATACTACCGGAGCGTGACATGATAATTGGTCTTATGATTGTGAACTTTGCTGAACGTGTGTGACGTTTTAGGGCCCGCGTTTTTACGCGTGCGGTGAGCACAAATTTGCGACGTTTTCGACGCAAACTTATGCGTTGCGTTGCCGCACCGTTATCCACCATTTAGACAGTTGTTAACCACCAATGTCACCTCTGTCGGGACGCAGTTGGCGACCGTGTAGCAGTTAATTTGGACACATGCAAAAAAAATAAGAAATTAGTTAAACAAAATTCATACTTCAGTTCAATACGTCCTTTTCACCCTTCAGTAACCTCCCAGAAATCTAGAACACACACAGACCCTAAAAATACCTACCCTCAACTAAAACTTTACTCTCAAACTAAAGGAGAGTGCCCAAACACGGCTCGAACTATTAACCTTGCTAACTTAACGGTATATGTACGAAGTAAATCTTACATAGCAAAGTCGAAAGAAAGTTGTTTTAAAACAAACTGCGAACAGAGGCATTAAATTTCAATCACAACACAATATGGCGACCTAGTTCCGGATACCGACTGTATCCTTAAAGCTGGCGGTAGATGTGCGATTAGTCGCTGCGATTGTTCTGAAATTACTGGCAATTTGTACACAATCTTGAAACTGCTGTAAATAGCTTTGTGTTTCCGAGACGTCATAGTTAACCAAATTTACAATAGACTTGACCGTGCAAGCGCTCCATAAAATTAAAGGATAATGTTTGGGACCTTTGAATTTAACAAAATAAGGGCTGAACTTTTATGTGTTTACAATACACCTTCCTACATTATTTTCATACTGAAGAGAATATCAAAATGCACAAGTAATTTCATAATATTTTTAAGGTTATTTTAATATACTCAATTTTTCTCCATGTTACATTGCCTTTCCGGTACTCACACCTCTGAGAAAACAGGTCTCAGACAAAATCCTTACATTTGCCAAGAACTTTTATTGCATTTGTATTACAAGGAAACAAGTCAACATCATCATGCCAACCTTTAAGCGCCTTCTGCTAGGGCCTTTCCCCAAGAGGGGGGGGGGGGTTCAATTGTAATCGCCATGCTTGGCTAATGCATGCATTATGGTACTCAAAAGGACGCTGCTGCCTATCCTCTGGTCAATATCCCTCTGTCGCCTTCTACGCCACTAAAGGGTACAAATGGGGTGGTGCTATTCGCAGTCGGCACCACACGGCTCAGGCAAGGAAACAAACAGTACGATTATTTTGTCGTACCATGTACAGGCAGCTTAAAACTCGGTTCCGTTCGCTAGAATAGGTAATAAACTTCGATATTAGTTTTAGAGTAGCGTTCAAAAGTGTCAAGTTAGTTGGGAACATGTTATTGTGGGCCTGACATGTTAAGGGACTGACTTGTCTACTAATGGAACTAAATAATGATGTGGGTAGTTTTGTTTTATTCTAAGGTGTGAAAGGGATGAGACTTTCAATGTTTTGGTTAATTCAATTGAGGGGAAAGAATAGCATACTGTTTTGGCTATCAAAAATGGTGACTATCAGATTATTTTATATGAACAATTAGGTTTATCCTATGTCTACCAATGATTAAATATTGCAATCAACAATCCATATTAGATTTCAAGCTTTGTGGTTACAGAAATGTTTTTTACATAATCAAATAATTTTCTACTACTTTCTATCTCACCAATAAAATTAATCGTTCTTATACATTTTTTTTTAACTATTGATAGGCATCCGTTTGACCGCTATCTCACCTGATGGGAAGCGATGATGCGGTCTAAGACGGAACACACTTGCCTAGAAGTAACCTATTCACTCTTGACTTAAAGACTCCCAGGTTGTAGCTATCAGGAAACATACAAAAATACATAAAACATTTGTGTACCTACTACCTGTTTCCGCGGCTTTTCTCTAAATATACAACATTGCTTTTGCCCCTATATCAAATAGTGTGATAATTTATAGCCTTTAACCAAATCAAACCAGTAGAAAATATTCGTGCAAAATTTTAACAGGATTTATTCGGTAGTATGTATTTACATGATGTTTTAACAGACCTGCCGTTGTTATCATTTTATCTATATTCATTTTCAACTGCTTCTTCTTCTTTTAAAAAAATGAATTGCTGTTTGTTCGTGTCGCTAAAACTCGAGAACGGCTGGACCGATTTGGCTAATTATGGTTTTGAAATATTTGTGGAAGTCCAGGGAAAATTCTAATGAGAAAAACGGAAAAAACACGAAAGAAGGGTAGGTTGGTAGGGTAGGTAGGTAGATAGCGTAGGTAGGCAGGTAGATAGAGAAGGTATGTGATAGGGACAGGACAACGTCTATCGGGTGGCGGCAGTAGTAATAAAGAAATTATATTCTAACCAAAACAATAGATTTAATAATGACTTAACTAATTCCTATACACAACTATTGGTCACCAAACCCTTCCAGTAAGTGACCTTTTGATAGTTGTTAATTGGGGTAACATGAGAGCGAAAAACAAATATACCTTTGGGCTAATTGAGAAACTGTTCCTTCAGTTTTGAAAGTTGATTAAAAATTAATACCAGGGCTTTAGCGGTCGAACAAAATACCCACACATAAATAACTACAGCTTCTAACCGCGACAATGTCCGCGTCAAAGCTCATATTATTATTCCATGGGAACAGAAAAACGTAATAAAAAATGTCCTATTTAACTAGATCAATATCTATATCTGTGCAAAATTTCAGTTAATTCCCTTTAGCCTTTAAAGCGTAAAAGAATAACAAACGTCCATCTATTAATTAATCCAATCTCATTAACTTTTGCATTAAATAATAGTTTTAGTAGGAAAGTAGAAACTAGTAGGTCGACTCTGTAAAACTCAAACAACAACTCGCATCTCACATCGCTATTCACTCTCACTTCGCATAAGGTTCAAAATGACCTTGATATATTTGACACTTTGAATTGGGTTCGAGTGCGAAGTGAGCGTCGAAGTGACGGGGAAATTACCTTACAGAATGCCACTTCTTACGTCACGTCATAGTTAAACTGTCAAAATCTCCCTGTCAATTTAGTTCAACTGGCTGATACGCTCGCAAGGGTGGCGCTAGTGTAAATTCGAACCGAGTTATCAACCGAGTTTTTAGAATACCAATCAAGAAACTCACAGCGGATTCAGTCAGATTCGAAGTTTAAAATGAGGTCTTACAGAATCACACCCTAGGATAGGAAGCAGGATGTATGAGACGAATTAAGACCGTCCCGCCTTTTTTTGAAAAGATCAGTCCAAGAGCCTAGAAAAATATCGTCTGTGAAAAAATTACGACTGGAATTATTTTCGTAGTGCTTGTCATAATCACGTGCCTAGCTTTTTCTCAGCTATGTATGGGTCGGCTTCCAGTCTAACCAGATACAACTGAATACCAGTGTTTTACATGAAGCCACTGCCTACCTAACCTTCACAACAACTGGGTCACACGATACCCCTTGTTAAGACTGGTTGTCAGATTTTCTAACTTCTCACCACCTATAACGATTGTGAAGGATCTAAGAATTACAGCCGGGACCAACGGCTTTACATGCTTTCCAGTCTCAATATGAAAAGAATGGTCACCCATCCATTGACCGATCGCGGCAAGGTTTATGACCGGTCGTTCCGTACTGCTTTTCAAGTCCATTGCATCGTGTAAACAAGCGTGTCAAAATTTGCGAGGGTCCAGAGAGTTACACACCTTACATCCTTGCCGTGAGATGCCGGTTGCGAATAGCACCACCCCATTTCTACCTGTGGGTGTCGTAGAAGGCGACAGAGAGATATTGACCAGAGGATGGGCAGCAGCGTCTTTCTGAGTACCATAACACCTACTGCGATCGCCAATATGCATTGGCCAAGCAAGGTAATTACGGCTGAATCCCCCTTGGGGGAGACCTATGCCCAGCTGTGGGTGTCTAAAGATTGAAATGGTGATGATGACATCCTTACATCCTCTATCTCGCACCGTGTAAAAGGACCCTCGATGTTTTTTTTGTTTCAAATTAATATACATAGTATGCGCTCCGCCCCATTTGTTTACAATAATTTTGTTATTATTTATAATTTTAGAATGTCAATGTATTCTGTTCATTTTTCAAACAGTATTAAATAAAGTAAAACTTTAAAAATTGATCGATTCTCATAACCTATGAACCCTCAAATTGTGCAGTTCAGTAAACTTGCATGTTTAAGCCAAAGTACTCGTAACTTTGAACGACGTGAACCACCTTTGAGCTGGCTCAGTTGCAAACATAGGTACACTGCAGCTGCAGCATAGATATAATATAAGTATGAAATGCCTAAGTATAGTGCATAAAGTTGGAACGTGCTTCGGTATCTAAAACAGATGTTGCGAGATGGAAAACCTGAAGTTATATATAAAATAACAGAAAAATATGATATCTACTATATTAATATTCAAACTTGCTTTTGCCCACGGCTCTGTGTGCGTGATTTTCTAGCACTCAGGGATAATAAAGCTTTGTCTCGGAGGGAGCAGGTGTGCGCGTGGTGGCAGCTCGTCGGTATAGTTACATACCCTTGTCTCGGAGAACAGAAAATACATCATCTGTGAAAATTTCAACTGTCTAGCTATCACGGTTAATGAGATATAACCTAATGATAGACAGTCAGACGGACAGTGGAGTATTCTCTTATTGTCTGCAAATAAATCTTTGATTTTGACTTTGACTATTAGAAAAAAAAATTACAGAATCGTACCAATAGTTCCGAAAATAAGCCCCAACGAACTAAAATTCAATTTTAATCCATACTTTCATACTTATACAAGGTGGGGACGACGATACGACAAAAAAATAAAATACTGGTAATACAAGTACAAGTTCATAAGAATATTTTGAAACTATCAAATAAATCCTAAAAACGAAATTTAAAAAGATTATTCAGATATACTAAAGAGCATATAAATGTAACCATATAAAATATAGGTTTTCTAACTTGTGAGAAGAGCGGCAACTTGTGGTGTCATAATTTAATATTATTAATGCTCAATAAAAACAATTACAACAAATTACCAAATCCTACCATGATCCTTTTTTGTGCTATTGCCATCCCCACCCTGTATACTTATTAATATTATAAATGCAAAAGTAATTCTGTCTGTTACGCTTTCACGATGAAACGACTGAACCGATTTTGATGAAGTTTGGTATGAATACAGCTTGAACCCTGGGGAAGGACATAGGCTACTTTTTAATCCACGACTCCACGATAAACGACATTCACGCGGACGAAGTCGCGGGCAAAAGCTAGTAGATATTAGTGATAGTAAAGGGAGAGAGTCGGACGAACCCGGCAACACAGTGAGTTAATATGATTTTATCGATCTAGAGAGAGAGTATTGGTGCAGGCTCGATATCCGTGGTGCAGACTATTCAACTCTCGCTGGAATTTTTATCTTACTAGCTGGCATGTGTTTAGAATCACTACCTTTTGCAATTTGTTCATGATTTATCAATCTTTTCTCACTGCTGAATCATTTATTTATTTATACTTCACAGCTTACAATTAAAAAGTAATGTAAAAAACAAAAAAAAAATCCTAACACAATAAAGCATCATGGAATTCGTCCACATCGCCGTCAACTGGAAATGTACCCAAGAGAATGGCAGCATTGCCACGTTGGATGGCAATGCTTAATCTCTGACCAAGGTAAAAATCAGCTCTTGGATCACGGGAAGTGTCAACCAACCTTTTGGAAATTTTCTTAAAAATATAGGTAAACTTACTGATATTTACGCCATTAATACGAAGAACAGAATATAATCAATTTACCTGTTAAGAGCGAGATTACAAAGCGATTACAACAAATCTGTAAGTGTGTACTTAGTGTGCGTGTATAGTGTGAATGTGTGCGAGTTCTGAATTAGCAGAAAAAACTAGTAGTAGTAGTTATAGTTATCATGGCCTACCCTTTCCCAATCTTTCCAATTGTCACACCTAAGTACGACGTAGATGACAAAATAAAAAGCTTTTTACAAAAAAGACAACCGCCTTCAAAAAATGAAAAATAACTTTAGCACAGAACACACATTGACTTTAGTTTCGAAATTCAGTGGCTTTGTTGCGCGGTTGTCTTTTTTGTAAAAAGCTTTTTATTTTCCGCTTTTTAGTACCTCCTTCTCATCCAAATCTATTAAGAAGAGATTGAAAGGTAACTACTACAAAGATTGATGAAACTAAAACGTCGTCTATGTAAAATTTTTGGGTATTTGTTGATTTTTCAAAAAGTGCTGAATTAATTTCGATAAAATTTATATGGGACCACCCCTGACCAAAGGGGTCAGGGGTGGTATTTAAGACTTATACGGTTTTCTCATGGATGCCATTGTCAGAACTGGATCAAATTTGAAAAAAAAATGGGACCACACGGGAAGCACTTAGCTTACAAATAAAAAAAGAATCATCATAACAAACATAAAAAAAAAAAATACAGACGAATTGATAACCTCCTCCTTTTTTGAAGTCGGTTGATTAAGTAGATATTTATAGCTTCATGTAGGATTGGATTACAATGGGAAATATCCAAACTATTACAAGGCAAAGATAATCATTTATTATTTCACCAAGTCAACCTACTTCGCTTCACAATAATCTTTCTATGAATCCCTGTCATAGCCGCGGGGGTACCAGCTAACAAGCCTACTACTTCCAGAATAATCTAATTCAACGAAATATACAGCGCGTCGCGTTTTTATGGCCGTTTTAAGATAAAAAATACGAACTTGTTTGTATGAAAATAAATTATTATCTCTTTTTTACAGCCTACCTATGACAATATTTTAGCGAAATTAATTTTTTTTGGCCTGTATTAGTGGAATGAAATACCTTTGACATTTAGTTTTTTATGTTGTTACATCAAAGGGAGGACGATAAAGCATAATTTAATATCAAGCCTGTGTTTCCTAAGGGGTTGGTTAGAAGTATAGCAGTCAGCAAGCGATCTCATTGGCTGTTACCATTTTGATTTGCAGTTATGTACAATGATTATGAAAAAGAGAAGGAAAAAGGTCTTGAGGCCGCCAAAGAAAAAAAGCGGCCAAGTGCGAGTCGGACTCGCACTTCTGCATGAAGGGTTCCGTAGCAGCAAGTAACATAATATAAAAGTTCTTATTTGAGTTGATTGAATGACAGGTAAATCGCGGTTTATGATTTATGACGTATTAAAAAAAAACTACTTACTAGATCTCGTTCAAACCAATTTTCGGTGGAAGTTTACATGGTAATGTACATCATATATTTTTTTTAGTTTTATCATTCTCTTATTTTAGAAGTTACAGGGGGGGGGGGGGGGGGCACACATTTTACCTATTTAGAAGTGTCTCTCGCGCAAACTATTCAGTTTAGAAAAAAAATATGTTAGAAACCTCAATATCATTTTTGAAGACCTATCCATAGATACCCCACACATATGAAATTTTTGAGTTTCAGTTCTAAGTATGGGGAACCCCAAAAATGTATTGTTTTTTTTTTTTTTTTTGTGCAAAAATCTTATTGCGGTTCACAGAATACATCTACTTATCAAGTTTCAACATTATAGTTCTTATAGTTTCAGAAAAAAGTGACTGTGACATACGGACGGACAGACAGACAGACAGTCATGACGAATCTATATGGGTTCCGTTCTACGGAACCCTAAAAATGGGCAGACCTATTTATACAAAGACTAGGGCCGAACTGGCACTAGGTACTGGAAAAAAATTGGGGAATGACGCCAAAGAGGCGACTACTACTTCTAATTTAATTAATTAATATTCAATACTTAGCACAGAATAAATAAATAACACATATATATTATTATATAATAAATAAATACATTATACGGAATATATACGAAAATAATTAATATATCATAAAAAATATATAATTCAATTAAGCACATATAAAAAAAATGTTTATATCATTTTGCAGGTTAAGGGATTTTAATCATGTATTTTATTTATGTATTCGCATGCTACAAACATTTTTGTAAAAGAAGTGTAAGTATAAATGTCTTTTTTATTTATTTTATTTTATTATTATTTATTACAATGATAATGTAGTCTGTGGTGCTTAACAACTGCGCTTCTCCCCGTTGTAGACGTACCTTTTTGCCTTTTTTTTATGGGACTTGCTTGCCACACTATTCCCAAACCACTGCAACTCCTGTAAGCTAGAATCAACAGTGGTGATCACCAGAAAACCGGCGAGACACTGAAGCTCGATGAGTCCCGGAGAAACATTACAACTGTCTTGGATCCCGCAACGAAATTAATCAGAAAAGAACAGCGGAGGAGTAAGAAAAACATATTTTCCACTTCCCTTCAAATCAAGCAGGACCTTTTTGCCTATCGGTGTAGTTCTGTTCTGTCTCATGCATCATCATCATCATTTCAGCCGATAGGCGTTACTGCTGGACATAGGCCTCCCCAAGGGGGGGTTTTGCCATAATCGCCACGCTTGGCAGGCAGGTTGGCAATCGCAGTATGGTTGTTACATAGGCACAGAGAACGCTGCTGCCCATTCTCTGGTGAGTCCCTTGGTCGCCTCTTACGACACCCACGGGAAGATATGGGATGGTGCTATTCTTTACGTCAGACCCCACACGGACAGTCTCAGACCAGTCTCAGTCTCAATCTCATGCATGATATCGAGGGAAGTGGAAATGATGTATTTTTTTAATCCTCCGCTGTTCTTTTCTGATTAACTTTGTTGCGGGATCCGAGACAGTTTAATCGTATCTTCGAGATTCATCGAGCTTCATAGCCTCGACGCTTTTCTGGTAATTCACTGTTGATTATGACATTCAGGAGTTGTAAGCATGGAAATCGTGTGGTGGGCTGCTCGTAAAATCACAAACTTCATATTAGTCTTTTTACATTATCAAATCACACATCGGCAACATTTCGGTAACTTATCGAAAACGCGTTGGAAACACTTCATAAAAATTACGCCAATATATTTATTCTTACACCGGAGCGGTTACAGCAGTATTGAACCAACAATGAAGAAATTGACAGCATCCATAAATAAAAATGTGAAAAATAAAACCTTTAGGGGTAGTACACAAAGGGGTTTAATAAACTACGTGGCTGTTGAAAGTTCATAGGGTAACACAAACAAAATAATATGAATGAGTGATTGTGAAATATTTAAGTTAAAGCTAGTTTTCTTCTAAAGCTAAATTAATAATACTAATAGGTTTGATAAAAAATCTCAATGAATGCGGTAGCTAAATCGGACCTCCCCTGGTAACACGATACCCCTAGGTAAGACTGGTTGTCAGGTTTTCTGGCTTCTGATATGTGATTTGAGACCAATGTCTTCACGTGCTTTCCGAGGCACGGAGGGGTCTCGGTATGAAATGTATGGTTACCCATCCAAGGCCCGACTGCGGCAAGCGTGCTTAGAATAGAATAGAATATAATTTTTATTTATTCAAGTAAAAGACTCAAGAAGATTGTTAGTAAAACTTACGACTATGTTAGTAAAAACAGATACTAAACAAAAACAAAGCAAACAAATCAAGAATTAACAACAATTGGTTACTGTTACGACGTCCCATGAGAGACGACACAACAGTGACCCACGTACACACAGTCCAGGGCCTCAAGTCTGCTATTACAATAGTGTCCGAATGGTCTATCATTGATTTCATAATTGTTGATTTTGACAACTTTGGTAATTTTCTAGTCTAATGGCGTCATTATGACTTTCCAATGGTCAACCACTGACACACCATTGAAAGAAATTATATAGAACGGTAATCTCGTACAAAATGACAACTGAATGACTGACTTAGGCGGTAATCTGCAAACATTTTGACAGTTCCTCTGATCATTGACCTACCATTAGAACGTCATTGTGCAGTCAGTGATCGACCATAATGAATTTAGCAGATAATGAACTTTTAGCAAAATGACAATGGCGCCGTGAACTCTCCGCAGCAGTAGGTGACCTCTCGCTCCCGAACATCGTTCTTTCGATGGTCCAGAGCGAGAGTGCGTGGGAGGCTGTCGCCTCTTTTTGCGAGCATGTCATGCACGCAAAAGAGGCGGCAGAGAGGGTGAGGGAAGCAACTGCCTCGCTTCCCTCCAGGAGAAGACGCACTGGGCGCCGGAGGGCGCTTAATGACCTCCGGCCTCCATGAGTTGCCGGCCTGCGGGTGGTCGACTTAGGGGCAGTCCACCACCCGACCAGATGCAGGCCCGTGTAGGCGGCGCGCCGTGTTCCGCGCGCGCCACACTAGAGGATTCGGCGGCGTTCAGACCGCCGAGGTCGACGGGATCCGCCGTGTAGGCGGATCATAGCCTGGCGGGGGCGCGGTGCATGCGCGAGCGAATCCCGTACCCCCGCCCATAGGTCAGTCGAGGAACACCGTGGTGGTTTTAGCCGGTAGGAGTCCGGCACACCCTCCCGTCTTCCCCAGACGGGAGACAGTCCATGAGGATTTCCCACCGATAAAAAAAAAAAAAAAAAGACTTGGCCCTCTGGGCGACTCGCAACCATGCCTAAGACACTGTTGGAGCTGCCCCACAGCCAGCGCACCAGGGAACGCACCTTTTACGCATTGTTGCGTTAAAGCAATCTGCATGCTAACCGCCTTAAAAGTTGAAGTCGTACGGCTTTTTCTTTTTAGCCATTAGCTCCTTATGTTTTGTATAAAATATCCGTAAATGAAAACATACAATAATTTTAGATAACACACACAACGATTATAGTTTCTAAGTTTATCGATATAATCAATCGGGCTATTCGATTATTCGGTTTCGCTACGTGATTCGCGTTCGGTAAACGAATTTGATAATGAAAGTGTAATTACGTGTACCTACATAGGGTCAGTTCGTGGTTAAAATGAAATTATATTGTTGCAGGTGCCACTTAATTGTTAGAAATTAAACGATTTAGAAACCAATTTTAATAAAAACAGAAGGTTCTCTACATAGTGTACATATATATCGATGATTCTCTATATATCTTCTGTTCAGCTTACTAGAGGTCCACTGTTAAACTACATGTCGCGTCATTTTTCTCGGCCTTCTACCTTCCGCATCCAGCCACCTCCGGCAACCTTCTTTAGCGTCTAACAGAATAGCATTAGTACATTACAGTAGGTACCTATTAGTACCTACTGTAATGCACTAATGCTATTCTGTGAAAATCACAGAAGCGAGGTAAATTTCAAGTGAGTTGTCAATCGCGTGATGACAGCTCCCTGCTGTCATCACACGATTAATAATAATAATAATAATATGTGGGGACATTTTCACACACGGCCATCTGACCCCAAACTAGGGAGACCCTGTACTAATGGATGTCAGACAGCTGATATACATACACAAATACATTTTTTTTTTTTGTAAATACATACATATATAGATAAACACAGCACAGTGAGATTGACAGCTCACTTCAAATTTATCTTACTAAAGTTCTTCAAAAAAAGGTTTTTATAGAATAAACCAATGCAGGTTTGATTGCTTTGCATGGAAGAACCTTGTGAGTTTAGGTACTACATTTGCAACTATCACAATAGTTCTAAACTTGTAGTGGTTTGCCCGCGACTGCGTCCGCGTGAATGTCGGTTATCGGGGTTGCAGACGAAGTCGCGGATTAAAAAGTAGCCTATATGCTTCTCCAGAGTTTGTCCGTACGTAAAGAATAGCACCATCCCATATCTTCCCGTGGGTGTCGTTAGAGGCGACTAAGGGACGTACCAGAGAATGGGCAGCAGCGTTCTCTATACATTTGTAACAACCATACTGCGATCGCCAACCCGCCTGCCAAGCGTGGCGATTATGGCAAAGCCCCCCCTTGGGGGAGGCCTAATGTCCAGCAGTGGACGTCTTTCGGCTGAAATGATGATGATGAGTTCAAGCTATTGCATACCTTTCATCAAAATCGGCTACTTTTGCATTTACAATATTAGTAAGAATTACGGAGTTTATTTTATGCTTGTATTGAAATAATGATATCGTTATAACATAATTGCCTTTGTCCCAAAGAATAGAATATTAGGTATATTTCAATTCACAAAAAAACAAAAGTTAACCCTACCAACTAAAAAAAGAACAACAACGCGACAACATAAAAATACATTTTTCTAATGCAAATGATGTCTGCCAAGGAAAGAGGGAACGAGGAGGAATTCCTAGAGGATACACAAGTGGGGGGAGGAACCGGAAGTTGTCGCTTCCCCCCTTTCCTGTTGCTGGCTTTACGTCGTGTGGAAATGGGTCTCCCCTTTAGTTTTTATAAGATGCTGTGATTTATATACACAGTGTGTTTATACAAGTATTGTGAATGTGTCTGGTTCATAATCTAGTTTTTGTATGTATATATTGTAATAATGTTTGTCTATGTTTTTTTAAGGATATAGTAGGTAACGAATGGTCCGATAGGCAGTCGCTCTATGTAAAACACTGGTATTCAGCTGCATCCGGTTAGACTGGAAGTCGACCCCAATATACTTGGGAAAAGGCTCGGCAGATGATGATTAGTAGGTAATGAATGAATGAATGGATGCTTTATTTGCTAGAATATAGGTATACTTTATATAATTGTAAAATTGACATAAGGTTTCACTATGTTCGACTTTCCAGTCGTGCAAATTTTTAAGTGAATAATAAAATACCAACAGTTATCGGTAAGCTTTGCCAGAATGTTTTTTAAGTAGTTAAATCCCCTCCCCCCATATACGTCTTCGGTTTATGAAGAAACGCAGATTTGATTTTATTATCTAGAACTATAATCATCTGCCTGGCCTTTTCCCAACTATGTTGGGATCGACTCCCAGTATAACCAAACTATCTGTCCTCTGCAACCCAGTTATCCCGTGGTAAGACTGGTCAGATTTTTTGGCTTCAAACTACCTACAACGACTGTCAAAGATCTAAGGGTGACAGCCGAGACTAACGGCTTCACGTGCTTTTCGAAGGATGAAGGCATGGAGGTGTCTCGGTATGAATCAGATGGTCACCCATCCAAGGACTGACGGCGCCATAACTTAACCATGGCTTATGAAAGAAAAAAGAAAGTAAGAAAGAAAAACCATTTGTTCACACGGAAGTGACGCACTTAATTCATAACAAGCTTAAAACTAAACAATTAAATTCTAAAAAAAATAAAAAAAATACAAATACCTGTATCGAAACCACGCGTCATCACCGCGCGAAACGGCCAACGCTCAGCATAAATGCCTTGGCACGACCCACGGCGCTGGTTTTAAGCGTTGGCCGGCATTACACTGTCTCGGAACTATAAATCGATCTAACGATAATCGATCGATTTATCGATCTGTACAGCTCTTTTTATCAAGCCAAGAGCCCAAATGTTTTCCTGCAATCGACCAAATTCATTACAAAGCTTTATTTCACTTTACCAACATAAAATTAGGTCCTACACAACATTTCCACATCATTAGAAACACGAGTAATACCGCAAAATAACAGGTTACAGGTATAAAATCATTTGTAAGCCAAACTAAATAGTACTGAACAGTTTTAGTCCACAAATTAGTGCCACACTGCTCTCGCGCCAAGGCTTAAGTGGGCTTACTGTTCAAATTTATTGATAAAAGGCTTTGCACGCTTGAAATGTGGGAATCTATACCGATAAAATTGTTTGTCTGTTTGTTTTTGGAATTTAAAACTGTGTGAATTTGTTATTTTTTCAGTTGGTGTCGTTTTGTATGGGAATCTGGTTGGGATGACACTACATTGGTAGTTAATTGAGAGTGTGCTATATGTTTTACATTCTTTGTTTTGTTGTATATTCTCCCGAACGGACTTTAAGACTAGCCAAGTATTTAGAACCTGAAACTTACGAAGCCGAAACGTGGACACTCACCGTGGGCCCGGTCCATAAATTCAAGATTGCTCAGCGTGCTATGGAGAGAGCGATACTCGAGGTTTCTCTGGTGGATAGAATTTGCAGAGATCTAAAGTGCCCGACATTGCGCGTAGAACCAGAACGTTGAAGTGGAAGTGGGCCGGCCATGTATACCGACGGACAGACAGTAAATGGAGCAGAAAAGTTTTAGAGTGGAGACCGCGTTTGAGCAAGCGTAGTGTGGGACGCCCTGGTGCATCGGCACGATGGACCGACGATTTGTAGAAGCTGACTGGCATGAAGAAAGCAGTTCGACATATTCTCAAAGCATTTATATTATTATGTCGCAGAGAAATGGTACAATTAAGGTTTAGATCAAATCCCTAAAGCATTAGTTCCAATAACCGCTGTTGATACAATAACAACTCTGTTGGGTCCCTGAAAAAAATTCGTGATTCGATAAAAATATAATAAATCTATGCGAGTTCAAACTTGCTTATTTTATCATTTCACTGAAAAAGTTTAGAGATTTAATAAAATCATCTGAACAACGGGCTCTCCCAGAAATTCCCAACCAAGGCCGATCCATCCGCTACCAGCCACTTTTTTTAAAACATAACGCTTTAAAAGCTCATTTCTTGTTACTGCATAAGCTAAAGGAAAATAGGGGATGAATATGGAAAAGAAACAAACAAAGTGTTTATTCAACACGCAACAGCGAAGTTGTGTTTTAATTTACGTGAATCTAAATTATTCATATCTTCTAATTATTCATAGCTCTCAGAATACCTCAGGATCTTTCCACATGTTGGGGTCGACAACCAGTCTACATAAACGCTGATTAGTTTTATATTTTTAAGGTAGAGGGAGCGCCATCTACCTTAAGAAACGCTAGGCAACAGTGTCTTTCCTAATTGTAAATATCCCTTAGTGCCTATCGGCCTAGCTCTGTTCTGTCTCCTGCTTGATATGGAGATAATGGTAAATTTATAATAATGGTAATGTTATAATGGTAATGGCTCCGTTATTCTTTACTGATTAATTTTATCCTATATAATTAACGTCTTATGCCAGGGTTTTGAGATCCTAATTAAAAGACCGTCATGATTTAAAAAAATAACCTGTATATTAGTCATTTTATTTTCAGTACCTGGCCAACCGAGGCTTGCTCGGTATTTTTTTTTTTTTTTTTAATGAAACCTGTCTAGATCTGTTTATGGCCCCCGAAACCCCCTGCATACTAAATTTAGATGTGTGAGTTCGAAACCTCTTTTTAACCGACTTCAAAAAGGAGGAGGTTATCAATTCGAATGTTTGTATTTTTTTTTATGTATTTTCGGGCATAACTCTGTCGTATATAGACGGATTTGCAAAATTCTTTTTTTGTTCGAAAGGGGTTTATTCCGAAATGGTCCCATATACATGTTACCAAAATTCATTCAGCCTTTTTTGAGAAAATCAACAAAATCCCAGAAAAAATACTTAGACGACGTTTTAGTTTCTTCAATCTTTGGAGGGCTTACAATCTCTTTTAAGTGTGTCGCCGTTTGTTAATGAATCTGAATGTTAAGGCAATACTAAAAAGCGAAAAATAAAAAGTTTTTTCAAAAAAAAAGAAAACCGCCTTCAAAAGCTACGCCACCGACTTCCGAAAGTAAAGTAATGTGTGTTCTGTGCTAAAGTTATTTATCACTTTTTAGTTTTTGAAGGCGGTTTTCTTTTTTTTTTAAAAAACTTTTTTGTCAAAGTAATTTATCTTAGTATTGAATAACAAAAACGAATGTTACAACTGACATCATACCTACTATAGTCCATTGGATTGTACCCACAAGACATCAAAGCAAATTCTTCCTAATATAAACTCAAATGCGATTTGGATTTGAGTTTATGTGTTAGTTCAAATAAACCATTTTCACTATATTCGAATTGTCAGAGTCGGTTAGTTAGTCAGAAAGTTGAAGCTAGTTGCTAGTTGACCAATACGTAGGTATGTAGGTTTCCATGGACAAGAATGAGCAAGCAACTCCACGGACAGTCTTTTCAATCAATGTTACAAACAGCTGGCTACACCATTCTATTTGCTATAAATAATAAATGAGTGCAGGTAGAGTCGGGTTTAAAACGTTGTCTACTCTGTTAATGTTACCCTAATAATATTAATGGTTTATAGTTAACACGGGAATAAATCTATCGTGATTTAAACACCAATTTAAACGTACAAATCCTCACGTATTTATTCTTGCATAATATTCAAGAAAGAGCAATAAATTCTAGAAAAATATCTAGTTCCAATTTTTGTGACTAATGCCTGCAGCATAACAATAAATTTAATTGGTCCAAATAAATGTTTATTTAGTCCGTATGTTGTTTGGCTACCGAGCATGCCAAAAATGGTTTCGATTTAAATCCAGGCTTGCAAATTATTTAAGTAATACACGTACATTTTGGTATTTATCACACTGCACAATGTAGGCTGGCTCAAAGCCGTCTGATATTATATAACTATGAAAAGCGATCTCGATAAAACAGTTGTGCAGTAGTAAAATTTGTATACTTTCATGCGAGTACTTCTGGCAAGACTGACTTGTATAGAATGTTAGAAATAATATTGTCCTGCGAAGTATTTGGTGATTTAAAAATGAATCCAGCAGAGCAATTCTGTAACAATTCACTCGCAAATTCGAATCCTATCTCAGTTCCGATTTAATTTACCTGAAGTGAAAAGTATTTGGTATTCCCTTAAATAGGAATGAAATAATAGTTCGCTTCACCTATGTTGTCACTTCGTGGTGCTAGCATAGTTTTTATCGAGTTACAGACTACCTAAAACAGTTTTCACTGCGGAATCAGAAGTGAGAACTGGAGTGAGTTCTTACAGAATAACATAGCAGTATAAACCAGAAACCATCATTTTTAAAACTCTCAATACCCCATAACTTTTCCTTACAGTCACCATAATTAACACCAAAGATTTATATACTTATTAAAAGTACACACAACGAAATTTTCACCCAAATTACAGGTGACTGTCGCAAAAGAGTTGTTGGCACAGCATGGAGCTGACAACACAGTGATAAGGGTCTACCAGCCTCAATCCAGTTAATTTATATGTTTACTGGGCCCATGATTTGTATAAAGTTATTTTGGACTATGATATTATTGTTGGGTATTACAATTGTTGGGTTGAGAATACATGGACGAGATTTTTGATATTTTTACCGAGAGGAGAAAAATGAATTGTGTATTTTGTGAGTCGGAATAGGGGACTGAGGGATCATGTTTGGATTACCAACGACATTCTGATCTGTGTTACCAACTCTTTTGTCAATTGTGGCTATGGATATAATGATGAGGTCTGGAAGCGCCAGATCTAGGTTATTTTAGTATGGCTGATATTTTGAGAATAGATGGAGTTTTGAGGTAATTTTCCGATAGGGAAGCAGGTTCGAGTGGCGACCAAGGAAGGGAGACGGACGCAGCGTTGGTAAGCCTCCCACGCACTGACGACATCGTCAAGGTTGCGGGTAGCTGGTGGTGGTTGCCGCTCGTTGTGGCGTTCCATGCGGCCGATGTTCAACAGTTTACGTCTTTCGGATGATGATGATGTATATGTAGATACTTGCTAATTTCAAAGTCAAAGTCAAAGTCAAAGATCTTTATTGTGAGACAGTGGTTATAGAGTTGTTATTGAGTTTTAAACGTGATATACTATATTAATTCAATTTGCATCAAAACATAAAACGGTTTGGCATTAACTCATCATGACGGGCCATTTATTACGTATCCGCTAAACGTACACGTTCATATGTGACGGCTGATTTTTACATAGGTTTTCCGGTATGAAGGTTAGGCGGCCCCTAGACCTACAATAACATTGTACAATACATTTTATTGTACAATAAGATTGAATGGTGCTTTGAATCCAAACGATCTATTCAATTGCACAATATATTGCGCAATGATTTCGTGTTCAGTCGGAGAATAGTAGGTAATAATCTAGTTAGTTCCCAAATAACAATTTTTTATTTCACTGCAACTTTGGTTGCCTGTCAAAACATCTATGTATTTAGAAAACAATGTTTTGTAAGCAGCGATTTTTTTATCACTGTCATCAACTAAACTTTTGAATCCTCTTCACACACAAAAAAATATTGCACAATTAAAAGACCCTACACGATGCAATTTTAAAAATATGGAGCAATAAAAAATAAACTCGCTCAAACTTTCATTCAATCATTGCGCAGTCTTACCCTATACGGTCAATAATATTGAACAATTGCGCAATATAACTGATCGTCTAGGGGCCGCTTTATGGGTGTCGGTGTTATTCTAGGCACATGAGACATTTCATTTTTGTTTTCGCAACGACGGGAATTCCAAGGTAGGAATTCTACCGCAACTTCGACCCGCTTTGGGGAACTGCGGGCCCGTGGTCCCTGTCGCTCCGCACCTGGTGTGCTGAGCGAGACGACGGCCGCACCGTCAGTTCGTCGTTTATTGTCGCCGTACACCGCCTTCCCGAGCATCA
Source organism: Charanyca ferruginea (assembly GCA_947361185.1). Lineage (NCBI taxonomy): Eukaryota > Metazoa > Arthropoda > Insecta > Lepidoptera > Noctuidae > Charanyca > Charanyca ferruginea. The sequence continues at coordinate 9,072,145 of OX376082.1, read as the reverse complement.
GCCAGCTCCCGTCTCCAGGAATTTCGTCTGGAAGATACGGGAAGTACCTGTCCCTGCACGCGTACCATGACCACCGTTATGTCTACGGAAGAATATACATACTGACAGGAAGATTAGACAAAATGGCCGTCGTAGAAAGATTTATATCGTTGCGAGCATGGCGATGAAGAGAAGAAATGTTTCTACTCTACAGTAGACAAGAGTCTACAATGCCGAGCATGACGACCACTTTTTTCTCTACTTTTGACATTTGGGTGTAGAAACATTTCTTCCAACAAGTGTCAAATAATCTACATCACAATTGACCTAGACAAGTATATTTCTATGTAGACAAGGATCTATATTGATTTTAAAAACTCAATTCAATATTTTTTACCATCTAAATTTGTTGTTATTATTTTTTTTTTTTTTTTATTACCATTCTTTATTATTTATTTCAATAAAAACTTAGTACCTAGGAATATATATACAAAACTTAAATCTAAATAATAATATTATGTACAATTGGTAGAAAAAGGCAGGGAGCTCAAAGGGCATCAAAAAACTCGTCCACATCGTTGTTAATGGGAAACGTGCCCAACAGGCTGGCAGCATTGCCACGTTGTATGGCAATGCTGATTCTTTGACCTAAGAATAGACCAGCCTTCGGGTCACGTGAAGAGTCGACCAGCCGCTTGGCGATGTCACGAAAAACAATATGGGCACTCGGACCCCATGGCCCTAGAGTTTCCACCCCAAACGGCTCAAATATATAGCTTCCAAGAAGGTTATCATATTTGCGCCGTTTGAGGTTTTCGGCACCTGCAGCAGCCGCCCCAGCACAACACGTAGTGCTAGGAAGATGAGATGGCGCAAGGGTGTCGACACATGTTGCGTCCCACACCAAAGGCCTACCCAACTTCCAAGGCATTATGGTCATCCCATCTGGTCTCTTCCCATCGTCGCGTGCCAAGCCATTGGGTTCTAAAATAGCAGGCACCCCGGCGGTGGCAAGAGCACGACGGAGGATGTCATTGATGCTGGCGTGTCGTGCCATTCGGCCTGCGCTTCTACTGCAGGATAGGCCATGATGTCCGAGGCAGTCGACTGCTTCACCACACTGGCAACGATGTGGAGCCCCGCATGGAGCGCCCAGACGCAGGCATGTAGTTATTGAATAATCTGCTTCATTTGATGGCCAATCATGATAAGTACCTACGTGATATTGGCAAAATTGTGGTGACTCTTCCACAAAAGCAGAGTTGAAGTTTAAAAACATGTTGGAGGGCTACCGTCACCATCCTCTCAGTTTTTTTGCCGAGAAGAATGCATTAACCGGGGCTCTCGTTCTTCCCGAAAACAAGGTTTTGGCTGGCAAGGATCTACCTCCAAGAAAATCTCAGGGACTGCCTGTTCTTGTTAAAGTAAGTTCAATCTGTTTAAAGATTAGGAACCCACGCCTTCCAACTGCTTCTAATACAAATTGGTCAGAAATATTACCTACCTAGGTACCGTGGATCCAACAATTTCTAATCATTTGCTGGTTCTTTGATTGCAGAAAGTGCTGCTCACAGTAGCCATTTAGTTGGATAGATTTCTTACTGTAGGTACGGTACTTACCATATAAAAAAAATTGTTTTTTGCACATAATAGGGTTGTACATATTTTTAAAACTCGACTTCCAAACTAATATAAAACATTCATGTAAGAAACTATAATAAGTACTATATTGTATTTATTTCAGCCTGAAACCGGACAGATTAATCATTTGAAATAATAAACAGTCAATAGGTGTATAGTTTTATTTATTAATTTAATATTGTTATATGAACATTAAGTACATAATTATAGTATGTACAACCAGGTAATTCATTATTGGGCCTCGTATATCGTTTCATCATTCGGGAACTATGTAATCTGTAATAACAAAACACAAAATTAATTATTTATTATTGATTTTCAGGAGGTTCAGGCTAAACTTTGGAACCGGCTCATGTCTTGAATGCTTATCATGGTACACCCTGAAGCACGGAGGCACAGAGGTAGCCCTTTACAGAGGCACATAGGTAGTGGTTCTACAAGTTGCGACCCATGGAGGAACTGACATTACTCGTATATGGAATTTATTTTATGTAAATAAAAATTGTACCTTTGTATATGGCTTTGTCTCATTTTCCTTTCAGTTACCTAGTTTGTTTTAAATAAACTTATTGTCACAGATTAACTAATAGTTCCTTTGGAAATTGTAGTCCACCAACAACATCTCAATCTGTGGGTTGGTACTTCGCACGCTGCAAATAAATAAATAAATCAGTTTTAGTATGTGAATGAGGTAAGAACACTGACGATAAATAATAAAGAAAAGAAAAAGCATGACCAAGGCACCTATCATATCCTAGCAAGGAGATAAGTGAAGAATTTCCCTTTGTAAATCAAGAATTTTTATCAGACGATGCGACAAGCTTCTTTTAATCCTCAAATGCGATTTTCAACTAATCGAGGACTACATTCTCTTAAATTAATCACACACAATACACCAATGCACAATGCTAATTATTTAGTAATTTCATTCACTAAGATTTACTCGTACTTACTTTATTTGCCGCAGTCCCAAGTCTATTTATTTTCCAAAATCGAAACATTTGGACAATTTAATTTTTAATAATTTGTTTTCAGACAGACTTACATATATTATTTAAAATATTATGCTGTTTAGTTCAAATCCAAACAAATCGATCCGACAGCCCGCAGCCGTCACAATAAAAATAACGTTTTGTTGTTGCTTTGAATAACATTACAATGTGGATAAGAGTAGTGTACATAATATTTATTTGTTACCTTTATTATTAAGTTCTAACCTATGTGTACTTATTATTACACTGTTTGTTGTCTCTAAATTAATAAATAAACGTTCAAAAGGTGATAAAACGTAACGATTGACACATTTTTGTCGACAACGATACGCAATTTTATCGTAAAATTTTGAACGTCTAGCTACAACACAGCACACCGCCGTTGCTATGGAAAGAAAAGATATGTCTTTCTCTACGTAGAAACGCGAGTCTACCGGTCCGTTCATGCTCGGCTAGGAAGAGATGTCAAGTAGGATAGACAGAACTATGTCTATTCTACGTAGAGTAGAGATAAAATTGTCATGCTACGCCTGCTGCAGAGGTGACAATAGACGTCTGTAACCCACGACCCTACAAATTTTGTGTGCCTCCATGTTTCATCTATAATGGTACACACTTGTTTTTATTCATTTACCAACTCTTAGGGGAGGAATAAAACGAGTGGAGGCTACACTGGCACAGCATCTGCAACGCCACCAATATTGCTGACACCTGTAGGCAGCAATGACAACAGTCGGAGAACCATTGGTTTGTTTTCCATTCAATCACATAAAAAAGTCATTTAACTCTTTGACAGCAAAAACTTGGAAATTTGAACATTAAAGTCCTAAAAATACGCAAAAAAACATACCTATACCCTGTTCACAATAAGATTAGACATAAACACAAACCTTTTTTACAGTTCCTTCAACCGATTTTGACTTCTATTCCGTAGGCTTAAGGATGACATTAGAGGCAAAAAAGTGGTTACAATAACAACTGTTTACTGCAGTTGCCATTTGTCATGCTACCAACTCAATATAAGTAAAAATCGGTTGAACGGACTGTAAAAAAGGTTTTTGTAAATGTCTAATCCTATTGTGAACAGGGTATAGTTAAAAACAAGTAAAGTTTCTTATAGCTTAAACCTTTTGAAAAGGATTAATTTCAGAGCGGTAACGCACCCAATTTCCTTTCTGTCATGGTCGCTTCATTAAGTGAATAATTTATTATTCTTTCAGGTAATATACGCCTACACTGTTTACGGGTTAAGTATTGCTGCTATGATTTCTTTTGTTTATAGGTTATAGTCTGTATGAGGATGTACCCCTCTCACTTCTAGTAGGATTTGAAGGCTTTAGGACAAGTATTTAATGAACCTACTATACTTAACTGACCGGTATAAGTTATTATTGCGATTTGTTTTATACTATGCGCCGCCTGTGCTCCTGCCAGCAGCCTGCTTACTGCACTCGTGGGAGACATCGCTGAGGTAAATACTCGGGGCTTATTTTTTCCTATCACAATCTGTTCTTTTCTGCATATTACTTTTACAAAATTATGTTGATGTTTCACATCTGCCAGGCGTCTTGAATATGCGTATTGAACTGTTTATTCTCCCTATCAACTTAATTTTTTTTTATTAAAAAAACATCCATCGGTTTCTAATTAAACTTCAACTATTTAGGACAACCTGGATACTTATCTCTTTTGGTGACTGTACATATGTGTACATTTGTTCATTGTGCTCAGTATACATATCGACACATTTGTTTAAATTATGCATGGGAAAAGTTTGAACTTAAAACACTGAAGCCGCGTAATTTTCAGCACTGGGTGATTGTATTGCTACGATGAGACAATTTATTCCACGTACGTTCATATTTATCTGCTACATCTCATACAATCTACTATTCACAATAAAACAGGATTGATATAATTATCCCATTTCTACCCGTGGGTGTCGTAGAAGCCGACAGAGTGATATAAATTGACCATATGATGGGCAGCAGCGTCCTTCTGAGTACCACAACACCTACTGCGATAGCCAACATGCATCGGCCAAGCATGGCGATTACGGCTGAACCCCCTCTTGGGGAGACCTATGCCCAGCAGTGAGCGTCTAAAGGTTGTTATGATGATGATGATATAATTAAGTTTATTTTAACGGGCAACATTACTTATTTAAAATATTTACACGAATAACAAAAAAGAAAACCTATAACTATTAAACAGAATAACTAATACAATAAATCATCTAAAAAATATTCTGCATCGGCGTCATCTGGGAATGTGCCCAAGAGACAGGCAGACAGGCATTGCCACGTTGGATGAGAATGCTAAACCTCTGACTAATGTAAAAACCAACTCTTGAATTACGAGAAGCGTCATCGAACCTTTTGGACATTTCTTAAAAGTTCCCAAAAAACTTAAAAACCCCACGATCCGAGGGTTTCAACCCCGAACGGCTCGAAAATAAAGTTATTCCCAAGATTTTCGCCGTCTTAAATTTTCAGAAGCCACAGCAGCATCATCGACACTGCACGCAGAACTAGGAAGATGGGATGATGTAAGAGTATCGATGCACATAGCGTCCCACACTAAAGTCCTACCCAACTTCCAAGGAAATAGAGACACTAAGTCCGGTCTCTTGCCATCGTCGCGTGCCTAGCCCGCGGTTGGGTTCTAAAACAGAGTTATATTAAATACAACCATTAAAAATGTCTGATCTCACAAACGACGATAACATTAATGAATCTTCATAATTGAAGATCTTGTTCGATCTAAAAACTCAGTCGTGTAAAACGGTATTAACCTACTTTAACTAATGATCTGGCTTTTAACAAGTGAAAAACTAACGCGATCGGAACCGAAGTGAACCGAGTGGAATCAGAACCGAGTAGAATCAGTTGAGATATCCCGACGAGTCGCATACACTCTAATTTGCCAATCGAGGGAAAAATTCACGAGGTTGTTTCATGTTGAAAAGAGCCAAGAATAATAATATCTTTCTTGGCATGTCATTGTTTTACGTTTGTCTTACTACCTATTATAATTATAAATGCGTTATAAACGCGAATTTTTGTGAGGAAGGATGGTTGGATGGTTGATGGTTACTCATTCATGCTTAACTAGCTGAACAAAAATAACTACACATACCTAATATTATAATTTAGTTTATTTTCACTTCTATCTTTATCCGCAACATTCTATACTTAATATTATAAAACTGAAGAGTTTGTTTGTTTGTTTGTTTGGTTGAAAGCGCTAATATCAGGATCTACTGGTTCGAATTAAAAACTATAGGCCCATGCGAAGCCGGATCGGCTCGCTAGTTTTAAATATAATTCTTGTATGATTGTCACTTTGTGATGCAATAAAGACTATTATAATTTTTATGCATTTTTTTAGTCGTTTATTTTTGACAGAGTGGTCATGGTCATGAGGCGTCGCCCACAACTGCGGTTGATGCTTTCGCGATCCTTTTCCACCGGTCTCTGCTGGCTGCATGGCGAGCTCATTCTGCTTCTGGCAATCTTGGTGACAGATTTGATGAAGTTTGTCCATCGGTACAGCTATCGACCACGTGGTCTCGTGCCCTTAATTCTTACCTGAATCACCAGACGCCCTAAGGAATCATTTTTGCAGGTTACGTGTCCAAAGATTTTGCGGATTCGTAATTGCGCAAGCGACGACAGTCTTTGTTTAATTTTGAGTTCTTTGAGTACTGACACGTTAGTCCGATGAGTCGTCCAGCTTATTCTGAGCATACGTCTCCAACACCACATTTCCAGGGCGTCGATGTTGCGTCAGTCCTGCATTCGCAATGTCCATGTCTCCGCTCCATAGAGGAAGATCGAGAACTTAATGCAAAGGATAAATTTTATCCCGTTTCTCTGTTACTGTGAGGCGGATAATATTGGACGACGCTGCGGGAAAAAGCTAGTATCGGAAATTCCTCGATCTATAATCAAAACTTCAACCAAGCGACAATTATGTAGCTTAGTCAACTCTAAAATAATAGTCCACAACAGTCATTGTAAGTCAAACTGTCCAAAATGTAAAACAGAAAAAACGAAACCCATCCCAGTCACAATCCCTGTAAAATAAATTACTGTTCCACATTTAAATCTTCTCCTAATTTAGAACGTAATGACTTGCCTGCCATAATACAAAATACGTCATCACACGCAACATCCATCCGAAAATTGACGAGTCCTCGGAAATTAAACTCATCAAAAGCAGCTTTATTCATCGCTACATTTGGCATAACACCATCCAATACGTGCCTGAAATACTTATACCGTTAGTAGAGCGATTCCGTTTTAACTTTTGACTCTACCTGTCGAATCGTAATGAAGCCTAATACCTACTTTCTAGTTTCGATCAGTCGTAGAGTTTCAAATATGTTCGGTAATACGGTAAGTTTTTTATAGGGATCATTCTGAGTTTGTGAGCCACTTGTAATGTTTTTGAGATCAAAGGGGGTGTGTCTGTAAGAGGATTATAGTGTTGGGACTAGTTTTAGCCCGCGACTTCGTCGGATGCACACGAATTTTTTAGAGGTATGAAGAACAGAGTGTAATGTTCCTTATCCTCCATAGAAAAGGGAAGATCCTCCGACCAGACGGGTGCTGTATCTGGTGGGGTACTGCCTGACGGTAGTCGGGATTTTTGTATATATGTTAATGTCATTAATCTAGGAAACGTCGTTGTAGTACGTATCATGTTTATTAAAAAGTATTATATGCCTTTTCTAGGGGTTCAAACTTTACCAGTACCAGATTTAATCAAAATCGGCTCAATAGATTAGCAGTGAAAGCGTAATATATACAAAGAACTAATTCTACGGATCGTCAACCTAACCATACACATCAATTCAGATAGCCAAGCTGCTCGACTAGCGCTGGACTCAAAAATAGTCTCATCAAAACTGGTAGAGGAATGCATGGCTAAACTTAACTCTCTAGGCAATAAGAATAGAGTAGTATTAAGATGGGTGCCTGGGCATGCAGGAATCACTGGCAATGAACGTGCCGATGAGCTTGCAAGGGCGGGGGCGCATATCATGCAACAGGGTCCGGAGCCCTTCTGTGGTATACCGAAAAGCCTAGCTCAGAGCACCCTGACTAAAGCATGTCTCGAAAATTCCAGGAAGTTATGGAAGGAGTCTTTACACTCGAAAGCACTTATCAAAGCCTACGACAGAAGGCTTAGTAACCAAGTCCTAGCACTCAGTAGGAACAACTTGCGCATTGTAGCTAGAGCCACTACAGGACATTGCTGCTTAAACAAGCACATGTTCCACCTGGGGTTAAGTGCAACGCAAACCTGCAGACGCTGTAATGAGGCTGATGAAACGCCACTTCACCTTCTGGGGGAATGCAGAGCACTAATGCACAAGCGCAACAATCATCTGGGCAAATACCTGTAAAGCCCGGATGAACTAATGGAGATCGCCCCAAAGCAGATTCTGCAGTTCATAACAGCTGCGGGGTTTGGCGGCGATCTCTAACCAACACAAGCGGCGATCACAATAGATCAACTCTGGTCGCAGTGATATCACAGCCGCACAAACCAAATAATAAAAAATAAAAAAAATACTACGGATAGGTAAATAACCAGTAATTATTTTCACCGACATTGCTCGTCGAATAAGCACACTGAAGTGGAAGTGGGCTGGCCACGTTTGCAGACGGACAGACGGTAGATGGAGCAGACACGCTCTAGAGTGGAGACCGCGTTTCGGCAAGCGTAGTGTGGGACGCCCTGCGGCACGATGGACCGACGATTTAAAGAAGGTGGCTGGCAGCGGATGGGTGCCGGTTGCCCAAGACCGGGTTGGTTCAGCAGTGGACGGCAATAGGATGATATGATGATGATGAATTATTGTTGGTCTTCAGTCATAATAATCTTATCAACCTTTAGGCGCCCACTGCTGGGCGTAGGTCTCCTCCAAAGGGGGGTTCAGCCGTAATAACCATGCTTGGCCGATGCATGTTGGCGATCGCAGTAGGTGTTATGGTACTCAGTTGGACGCTGCTGAAAAACTAGTTAATTAAATTAGACTGAATATGACTATAGTGTTGAAAATTAAACTATTAGTATGAGTATTGCCATCTGCCTAGTTTTTTCCTAACTATGTTGGGGTCGGTTGCCAGTCTCACCGTATGCAGCTGAATACATGGAGTTTTACATGGAGCGACTGCCTATCGGACCTCCACAAACCAGTTACTGGACAACACGATACCCTTTGGTAAGACTGGTTGTCAGACATTCTGGCTTCTGAACAGCTATCATGACTGACAAAGATCTATGATTGGCAGCCGGGCCCAACGGTTTTACATTCTATCCGAAGTATGAAGGGGTGGAAATGGATGATTGATTACCCATCCACGGACCGACCGCGGCAGGCGTGGCTTAGCCATGGCCGATCGACCCGTATGATTTTTACGTAGCCACGAGCCCCTTGCGAACAAGTATGCGCATACTAATTCGTATTCGTAATTCGTAATTACGACGTAGCTGACGAGGTAGCTGTATTCGAGGTAGGTGTTCGCTTTTGAATTTGTATTTGCTTTTTTGGCTTCTCTCTCAGTGTTCCTCTCTCCACAGCACACGTAATTCTAATTCGTATTTTTATAAACTAGTATTTTACATTCAAATAAAATGCTCAAGTAATTCACTTACCGTTGCAGTGTTTCCAAACTAACAGATCCAGCTGCAATTAGAGCAGAATATTCAGCGCTTCACAGTTGAGAAAATAATGGAAATTTATCGTACGGATAAGACGCGACTCGTTTTAATACAAGGGTTAGTTACAATAGTTGAATAATTTGGGTTCGGTGCTTGATGGAATGGAAACCATTTAGGTTATTTTGTAAAAATGAAAACTATTTGTGCGTGATTTCGAAAAGTATTCATGTATTAGAATATTTATGTTCTTATAGATCATTGGTTAGAGGAGCTCGTGGCTAAATTAAAGCTGTACAGATCGATCGGTCAAAGGTTAAGCTACGCTTACCGCGGTAAGTCTGTGGATGGGTGACCATCCCTTTCATACCGAGTTCCCTCCGTGCCTCGGAAAGCACGTAAAGCCGTTGGTCCCGGCTGTCATTTGTAGATTTTTGGCAGTCGTTATGGGTAGTCAGAAGCCAGAAAGTCTGACAACCAGTCTTACCAAGGGGTATCGTGTTACCCAGTAACTGGGTTGTGGAGGTCCGATAGGCAGTCGCTCCATATAAAACACTGGTATTCAGCTGCATCCGGTTAGACTGACTCCCCAATATAGTTGGGAAAAGGTTAGGCAGATGATGAAAGATCATTGGTTACCTAAATTACCTAATAAAGAAGAAAATGTTTATTTGACAAGGCCACGGGTTTAATCTAGCCGTAACAAAATCTTAATCTAAGCAGATTGCTTTTAAGTTAAAATAAAGGAATTAGGTAATAAAGGATTAAGAATGTGGTTTTCGTTGATTAGTTTCACGTCAGTTGCCAACGCTTTAGTATTATATTCACTTAATCCAATACTGGCTGGCGCTCACAGAAAGAAGGTTCTATTATAACATTTTTCTTTAATTTCTTACAAAGAGTTATATTATAAAGGTTATTGTAAAACCGTCTGGTAGCCGATTGTTTTATTTCAGACTGACACTCAATGTAAATATTACCTCAGGCCGTGTGGTGCCGGTCGCGAATAGCACCACCCCATTTCTACCCGTGGGTGTCGGCGACAGCGGAATATTGATCAAAGGATGGCAGCAGTGTCCTTTTGAGTACCATAACAACTACTGAGATAGTCAACATGCATCGACCAAGCATACGACTGAGATCGACGACAATCTTAAAATCTCTGAATGAATTGTATCACATGATGGGACCGTGTTACCAAATAACTCTGTGTGTGTGGTTAAAAAATAACCCTGGTTAACTCTTAGGCACCGAGTAAATAAATGTTACTTATCACACAGTTTGGCTTCTGCATTATACCTGTCACTGTCGCACAAGTTTCAAAGTACAAGTGCAAGATAGAGGTGGCAACCTAATCCAAAGTATTTTTTTTAATAAAAAATGTATACTACATAACAGGTACGTACTAGCGCCCAGTTCTAAAGCTAGCAAGTACGCATTCCTTCTTAACTATACATTGTTCTATCTTTTCTCGTTTCAGCCACGTTTTAATGACAGTTTGCTTTTAAGAGGACATCTCTGAAAATATTAGTCCGATTAAAAAAAATCTTCAAATTTCCATGACGGAAATCTACACTATTGCAAGGTGTCATAGAATATGGTTTATGATACACTTGACTTCTAGGCGAACAAAGTCACGGGAAAAAGCGAAGCTATAAATCTCCACCTACACCTTTCACCACACATCAGAACAACAGGGTTCTTTGACAAAATATGTTGCATAAAATTTCTTTTCTCCCGATTATGCCTATGAGGGTTTTCTTTCACGACACGACAATGTGATGAAAAGTGACTCGCAAATAAGAGCCCTCAAAGACCACTCCATGGGCTTTGTCCCGCCATGCATTGTTCAGACGCCAAAGTCGGTTTTTTTTAACACAATAGATTTTTTTAACGCAATTTTTTGTATGATCATGGTGTTGTTATTATGTTGTATGAACTTTATGTTTCTTTTATCCATCGTTTTAGTGTCTCAATGTGCATGAAGGCAAAATGCATACCATACAACTATGATTAGCTGATACCCGCGATTTCGCTCGCATGATAGTCGGTTTTAATTTTTTTTTCTTTTCATTTCACGGAACCCTATTTTTTTTGCCTTAGTTACTCTTTATAACATCAACAATGTTGTTTGTAACGACAGCAGTTTCTAGAATTGGTTCCAATTTTTATATGTGATCACAATTTCGGTTAGCTTGTTGACTGAAACTAAAACTTCAATAAATTCTTCTCATAAACCACTGCACAGCAGAAACGGTTAAATACCTAAACCGTCGATCAACACCCAAAACGGGAACAACTGAACCGTTTCCAATTTCTCCTACAGTCATATTTCTTTTTTCAAAAATGGTTTCCGAGCTGTCCAGATCCATCCACCAAAAAATATAAGACCGAGTATTTTATCGGACGAGAGCTGAAAATTTCAAGAGTTTCTATTTTCTCTCTTTACATTGACAGGTGTGGTTGTACAAACGTTTACTCACAAAATACACAAATAGGTGCAAAAATCCAACACACACGTAGAAATACGTCTACGTGCAACAGCCTGGCTTTAGTTTGTATTAAAATGGTCGAATGTCAGTTTATGTAGTTAAGTACTAACATTCCTATGTTAGTACTTATTGTTACTCACCATTAAACTTATATTATCTGAAAAAATAAATATATTAAACTAGCTGACCCGACAGACGTTGTCCTGTCCCTTACGTACCATGTAAACCTTCCCTGGACTTCCACAAATATTTCAAGACCAAAATTAGCCAAGTCGGTCCAGTCGTTCTCGAGTTTTAGTGAGACTAACGAACAACGATTCATTTTTATTATTTAGATTTATATTATATATGTCAAAGCCTTGATTTCAATTAAGAGACAGTCAGTCAGAAATTTAAGCTAAGCTAGTTGCTCGATCCAAACAGTAAAACGCTGGTACATTAATCATGTTGCTTCTAATGCCAAAAATGTAAATAAAAAGAAAGAAAGAAAAAATGTTTATTTGACACAGACCATGTGCATATTATTTTTGTAATAATAATAAAAAAGCAATATAAAATAAGTAACAAATAAGCTATGGCCGGTAAGAGATGAACAGTCTCAACTAACAGCAGCTATTCACGAACATGACGCATGTATCAGCATCATTTAGTGCTACCATTTTCAAGGGAACCGAATGATCCAATATTGTCATCGTTTGAGATCGCCATACGTACCTATGTGTCCATGTGTGCGCGCACCTTGTTTTACACTCGTTTTATGAACCAAGCCCTCTGTAACTATCTCTTTTGTGGTTTTAGCGTGGACCACCGCGGGTGGTCGTTTCTCGTCACTGGCCACTTGTGACATCATCCTTTGATGTACACTGTCTGTCCAATCAATTCAGTTCGTTCTCTTGAATTGGATTTTTGATTTGGATGCTGTGGATGTTAATACCATTCATTCATTCATATGTGGCTTAAAGCTAAAACACAGTTACACATCCTGCACTGCATCATTTTATAAATTAATGAACATAAAAAAAATTGAACACAAAAAATCTTATTTCTCATCCTTATTTATTCCTTTGTTTGGAGAACATGTTGTAATGCTTCAGTCCAAAATAATTATCTAATATTTACCGAGACACGTCCATGTATTTTCTAATCTAAAACAAAGCATTTCAAAGACATACGCAGCGTCTGCGGCGGCTAAGACAGGATAATTAACTCCCCTTAAGGTCAAAACACAAAAGGGTATTACATTTTCTTCAGTTAATTTCCATTATGCAAGCGAGAACAGTTCCGATGGAGTCGCTATTTAAAAAAATAAACTTGTATTTATTTTGCAGTCTTTTGTCAGACTTTGATGGGAGTAAAAAGTGTGACAACAGTATTCTTGGAAAATATTCTTTTCTTGAGTGAGTTGCTTTAAGACGAAGAGTTGGTAGCAAACTCTGTAGATGGTTTTTAGTTTTATATTTCTTATCTTTAGCAAGAATATTTCAAGTATATTTTAAGAATATTGTAAGTTTATCTTGGACATCACTAACATCGTTGAGGTGAACATCATCAAAAAGAAACCTGAATTTAATTAATATAGTACATCTGAAATCGCCAATCCGCTTTGAGCACGCGTGGTGTATCCGTGTCTTCTTTGTATGACAAGAGGCCTTTGCCTTGTAGAGTTGTGGGCAGTGGGACAATAATAGGCAGGTATTCTTTTATCTATTTGACTTTTACATTTGTTAGCCTTTTGTAACCTACCAAAATCTTGAGGTTTAAAATCGAAATCCGTTTTCCAGTCGCAATATTTATTAAGAATGACCAATCGAGTCTCTTGAAAAGTTTACAAAAGCAATATTACATAAAACTAGCTTCTGCGCGCGACTTCGTCCACGTGGAAGTTAAACATACCACCCCAAAACATATCCTATGACACTCAGCAATAGAGTACATTTTTATTTGTGAAATCGGACGAGTAGTTTCGGAGACCTTTTACATCTAAACTTACAAACTTTACCTCATCGTTATATAAGTAATTGAAAATCTTTAAAAATATGCTATAAATAATTTAATAATAATTGTTAGTAATGTCACTTTTAAAGTTACTTTTCATAGGTGAAGCACAAAATCGCGAAATGTGGAAGGAGGAGTAGGACAGAATAGACTAATAAAAAGTAAAGTTACTTGCTTATAATTAAAAAAATAAATACACAATACGTACGCAACTTCATTTTAATAAACTAGCTGACATTTAATAAACTTTTATATCAAAAGAAACTGGCGATACCTACTTTATAAATTAGTAGGTACTTAAGGCGACCTGGAACCGCAGTTAATGAGAAAAAAATCTAGAAGTGCTTCGTCCCTAGTCGGTGTAGATTTTTCTCGGAACATTATTTATATTAAGAAACAAACTAATGAAAGAATGTTAGCGGACTACGCCTGCGTAGTGGGTACTCTTCAATTTCAATTTTAAGGCATGGAAAATAACCATTGCAGACCCACCATACCACTGGCCCCTGATACCCCTGGGCCTCAAGTCTGCTATTACAATAGTGTCAGAATGGTCTATAATTGATTTCATAATTGGTGATTTTGACAAGTTTGGTAATCTACTAATATAATGGCGTCATTATCAAAATCAATGATAGACTATTCTGACACTATTGTAATAGCAGACTTGAGGCCCTGGTGGTATGGTGGGTCTAAAACTTAACCACTCATCTAACCTAACCCATATGCTTCACCAACAATAGAGGGGATCTGGCGCTCGGCGGCCGCTGTCGAGGCACCGCTCGCTTTGCACGCTCGTCTTCGCGCTTGAATGGTCAAAGTTCTAACCTAACCCAAACGATTTTTCTCAGTGGTATACCACTGAGAAACCCCAACCCAACATCTCACTGGCCATATCCATGGTAGTATGGAAAACTATAGTTTTCCATACTACCATGGATATGGCCAGTGAGATGTTGGGTCCGCACACAGAATAACCTTATGACTATCAATGTAAAAGTATACAATTAGTAACGAGGAAGCTTTGGAGATTTGAAAATTTTGTATGGCAACTGACTTAAATATCGATATCTACTATCATAGATATAGCAAATTAATACAAATATGATTATAGTGAAAGAGTAACAATCATCCATTCATCCATCCATCCTGACAAATATCCGCATGTAGTAGGATAGCATACACCCTCAACTTCTATAAGCCTAATCAATTTTATCGATTGTTTCGTGATACTTTGGTAAACCTGATCCAGGTCAGATTTGATAACTGTAAAAAATTGGAATCTAAAACAAGATCAGACAGAAGAAAAAGGAGTTAATACAGTAGAAGAGAACTCGGATGAAGTATCTTGCGGTGTATGAACAAAGTTGATGTGTAATTACAAAACCGCAGACAAAGCCAGGGTGGAGTAGGTAGGTACTGTGTTCGTAAACAGACTCATCTCGTTGACATACGGGTTGGATTAGGAAAACCGTGGAGACGCATTAGTAAAATTTCATCATGCGCTGGGCGGTTTTCAAAATTCTTAAAACATGCTTTGTGACATACTATTTAAAAAAAAAATAAAAAAACTTGAGAGGTGTCAAGGGACACCCGGATGGAACGAAGTTCCTTTCGATTAATTAGTGAAGGAATTGTAATATTTTTTTTTTTTTTTTAAGTTATAATAATATTTTTTTTATTATTAACAAATATAATGTAATTAAAAGACAATTTAATTAAACATGCCCGTTTATGTATCGAGCGAAATGGACTCCATATTGAGCAGTTGCTTCGATACAGGGAAGTGTAAATTTTATACCTAATAGGTAAGTTTTTTAATTAAGCCAAAGTTGATTAAAACTGTGTTTGTGAATAGCTCTAATTTATTTAAATAGGTTACCTATAGCACCTATAGGTACCTACGCCTGCCTGCCTTTCTTTTTCTAGCAAAAGAGTACCTACTCACTTACCTACTTACAACTACAAATAATTCGCCAATGATAAAAGTACTAAACATATCGCCGTAGGTACCTAGTTCAAAGAGTTCGCCGCGCCGCCTTTAAATACATAAACATATTCTACGAAAAGCGAATTCGGACTTTATTTTGTAAACGTAAACGGTTAAAAATTGAAATTTTACCAAACTAGGTATGATAAAATTATTCTGAGAAACGTATAGGCTGGTGCCCGACCGGACAATAGGAGCTATGTGCAATCGAATTTCACGGTTAATGTGTAAAAATAAGGTTTTAATTCGCTCCAATATTTTCATAGAAAAGCGAATTAAAACCTTATTTTTACACATTAACCGTGAAATTCGGTTGCACATAGCTCCTATTGTCCGGTCGGGCACCAGCCGACCGAACAATAGGAGCTATGTGCAACCGAATTTCACGGTTAATGTGTTAAAATAAGGTTTTAATTCGCTCCAATATTTTCATAGAAAAGCCGCCATTCAACTAATAATGAACTCTATTTGACAGTTCCAACGATTCAATTTTTCTGTTCGAATTGTCTGCGTTTGTGAAGTAATAAAAATAGCAAAAATAAGGTTTTAATTCGCTCCAATATTTTCATAGAAAAGCCGCCATTCAACTAATAATGAACTCTATTTGACAGTTCTAACGATTCAATTTAGCTTATATTATAGCATGTCGTGACAACTTTTCGTAAGAATTTTTTCCGTCTAGCCCCCTTTCACAACGCGCGATAAGGAACTTCGTTCCAACAATTGCCACATGTATGAAAGATCATCACTTGGGAACGGCTCGACCGGTTTGATTGGTTTTTTTCTGTATTCGCAATCGTCGGGATAAGGTATGTAACAAAGATTATTTTTTTTAAAACCCACTGGTAGTTTGAATGGATACTTTGTACGAAGACCTGAATTTATAAAAAAGTGACGTTTAGTAAATTGCACTCGTGCGTCTCTTAAATTACCTCTTACGCCATTAAACTCTCAGGTCAGTTCCTGAAAAACATATTTGTATTTCAAAGAATAGGTTACCAGATTGTCGAAAACTGCATAATTATTAGGTAATTTTTGCCATTTATTAAAAGACATGACAACATAATATTCTCTTTAAAAAAATCTACAATACCTAGTACCTCTTTTGTTTATTTTGCTTACAAACATATAAATAGTAAAATTAATGAACTATTTTTTATCTTCTTCTAACTGCTTTAATTTTTTAACAAAAAAAACCCACACTTGACCTCTCCAATGTTTTCTCTAGCCTAGAAAACATTAACATTCACCAAATCCTAGTTGACTTCGCCTATTGCAATCGTTTGCATATGTTTAGCTAATTGTTACTCTGTGCTACACAACCTCAGGTTGACTTCACGAGTGAGGTAAATAGGTTTTGCAATTACGCATCCTGGGTTCAATTTGGGTCGGAAATTGTGATGGTGCTTGATTTGTGTTCGAGGGCTTGGGAGATACTGTGACGTTTTAGGTTGGAAGAAATGGTAAAATTATTAGTAAAGGGGTGGTAGGAAGCCTATTCAGTTACCTTTGCTACCACCTAAAGGCGGATCTACATATGATCATTTGCCCGATCCGGTTACCATATCCGTATCGCCGACGCGTAAATATGATCACCTATCTGGACGCGAATCTAGCGTATCAAGACTGCGTATCATGATCCAGATAGAAGATCATGTTAGAGTCTCCCCACATTTATCGACGCGGAATCGGCTAACACCGGTCAAAAAAGCCTTTATTTCTACGTAATAAAGGGTGTTACTAATACCATTCGCATCGGCTCGGACGCATCGCGACGCCGGCCGACGGCGAAACGAACCGTTTGTCGATTAGCTGATCGCATCCTACGATAAGTCGAGTAGTGTGGTGATACGCACTCGGCTTAAGCCGATTCCGCGTCGATAAATGTGGGGAGACCCTCGCGTCGGCGATACGGATACGGCGATCGGATCAGACAATTGATCATGTGGATCCGCCTTAACCTGCTCTGGGGTACGTCGAGAGATTGCGTATCACTGACGTCGCCGTCGTGTCCAGTCACACGACATTTAAATAAGCTCATCATATTATATGGTATATATACACACGGTATATGGAGAAATGAAACGCATGTGACCAAAAGAATTATGAATATGAATGGATGGATAGAGCGAGGAAGACCGAAGAAACGATGGAGTAAAATATAATCCGTTCTGTTAATCGTTATGCTATCACTGATTCCTTAGTGATAGTGTGATGATTGACAGGACGGGTTTTGAATATTATTTTTGCTCCAGGCGACTATTTATTTTTATTTCATCATCATCATGTCAACCTTTAGACTCCCCCTGTTGGGCATAGGTCTACCCCAAGGGGGGGTTTTAGCCGTAATTGCCATGCTTGGCCAATGTATGTTGGCGATCGCAGTTTAGATGTTATGGTACTCAGAACGACGCAACTGCCCAACCTCTTTTCAATATCCCTGTGTCGCCTTCTACGACACCCACAAGTGGAAATGAGGTGGTGTTATTCGCGGCCGGCACCTCACGACATGCTTTATTTGCTAGTTAGAAATACACATAATACATAATTATTTGAGATGACGCAAATAAAAAACCATTAGAGTTTTACTGTGCATCATAATCATCAACTACATGATCAACGTAAACTAAAACATAACGAAATTTATTCATATTTTAGAATAGAAAGAGGGTACAAACAAATTATACAGTAGTACGTTAACATTGACTGGCGAACATCGGCAACCGAGCCTACCCGTGACCGCCTATAGGTATCATTACAAAGTACATAGTCGAGGGAATGTATTTGAAGGTGATTCAGAATGTTCCTTTATGCTATTTTATGATACTAATATATTGTAGACTAGATTTTAGACTATAATATGGTTAGTTTGGTTCACGAGTGAGTTACGATTTAAGTCTTTGATTGCCGAGTCAAAAATGTTGAAGGTAAGACCTCCACTAGCGTCGGACACTGGCGTTCCCCGTTCAACGTGTTAAACATTTAGCTAAATACGATTTGGGCACTGTCCGAATGCGGCTTAAAATCGCAATGGCGCTAAGTGCGGTTAGAGTGGTGTAATCTCTTGGGGTAAATGCTGACGCTAGGAGTCTATTCCTATAGTCACTGATGTCATTCGAATTGGCGGATTGGTCCCTTTCAGGTAGTTATTAACATTCAAACAAAAGGAATTATAGTAAACTAGCGACCCGACCCGGCTTCGCATGGGCTATAGCCTTCCTCGGTAAATGGACTATCCAAAACAAAAAGAATTTTTCAATTCGAACCAGTAGATCCTGAGATTAGCGCGTTCAATCAAACAAACAAACAAACTCTTCAGCTTTATAATATTAGTATAGATTGAATTAGTGAACACACACACACACATCCGCACCAATATTACAAAATATGCAACAATAATTCAATCCTCATCTGTACTCCATTTACAATAGCATTAGACAGAAGTTGAAAAAGGTTCTTTTTAATGCACACTTTGTAACAGAAGTACAATAAACATGTTAAAGTTACGATGGACACCGAATTTATTATAATCTATTTTACAATAGCTGTCGCGCATGTGACCATCTTAATAATTTATCTTCTAAAATTAATATGAGGTTTTCATTTAGTTGTATATTTATTTGCAATTTAAAATTACAGTGTCAATGCTAAAAACCAAACAGAAGCAGGGATGTACAGACACTAGCACTCTGTCACATTTTTTTAATCGATTTTCAACTTTATGATTAAAGAATAAGGTTTAAGATTGATTGGGAAAATGTGACAGTTTCGGGTAGGTTGACCTGCTGGCGTCTGTACATTACCCGGAATGTTACTCGTTTCACTGTAATTCTACCGAATTTAAAATGTTATTTAATATTTAAAAGACTTTTATTCTGTTTATATTATTATACGTCCATATTTAGTACTATTTTAGATCTATTTATCAAAATTATATTAAAATAAACTATTAAAATTGTTAGAACTTATCTTTGAAATAAAATGTTTTGCATTTCTGCTTGTATGAGCCTCTTTTATTTTCTAATACTATTATAAATGGAGTATAGACAAAACAACGAATGCGACTGTAATACACATAAACACAACAAAACATAATTATGTTAGCGAGAGATTGCATTATCAAATCACACAAATTCTCCCTCTCTCTCATAAATACACACTCGCACACACACACCCTCTCTCTCACACACACACACACACATACACACACACTCACACACTCACACATACACCAATATTTACATATACATACACCTACATACACACGGCACTCGTCCAGTTCACTCCCATATACATCCCTCCGATGTATTAAATTAGTAGTAGCGTTTAAGATCTACGGTTGGGGCCAGGAGACCCAAGATACAAGCCTTGCTTAGTTTGGGCGCCTGTCTCTCTTCCTATTCTGTACTAACTTAAATTGTAAATAATATGTTTAGGGAGAAAATAAACGAAATTTATTATTATTATAATAAACCATTTTTCAAAAACTAAAAAGTAATAAATAAGTTTAGCACATAACACATATTATGACTTTAATTTCGGAAGTCAGCGGCTTTGTTCTGTTTTTTGTTTTGTATTGCTACCAATTTCCGAAACTAAAGTCATGATTGTGTGCTCTGTGCTAAAGTTATTTATTATTTATAAGTTTTTGAAAAACCGGTTTTTATTTTCCGCTTTTTAGTACCTTTTAGGTACCTTCTTATTCCTCAAATTCATTACGAAACGGCAACACAGTTAAAACTGTGGTTAAAAGCCTGTCCGAGCCGTCTAAAAGCTCGTCCTCTATAAACTATCTCCCATATTGGATAACTCATATTCATACTATCCCTTCATCTGTTGCGTCTCACTATTCCTTGGCATCAATACAAAGTTATGCATCCAATTAATTAGTTTAAAACAGGCTAACAGAGTCTACATACAAAGGCTACTTGAAATTAATATTCGTTTGCCGACGTGCACAAAACATCCCTATACTTATACATACCGTTATAAAACGAACTGGTGGTACATGAGTATGTATTCAACAGAATCCAAGTTTCGATAGGTGTACTATTAAACGTACATAGTAATACTTTCTGTGACTTATGCTAATTCTGTTATCATAGGGCCTAGCAAAAGTAACGTAAAAGTATTGGATTCGATTTTGCAATTGAAAATAAAACTATCTTATCTGTACGCAAAATACACGTTGAGACGTGGAGTTGCGCATACCAGCCCGTCTTACTACTACTACGAGTACAACTATCTTTTGTAATTGTGGTTAATGGCAAACAAACTGAGTAGTAATCAGTTATTGTAGAAGTTATTAAGACTCTACCTCAAAGTTGCGACAAACGATAGGGCGATAGTACGTTAAATCGACTATCAGTGGTGCGACAGTACATCAGTTCGACGTACGTTAGTGCGACAGCACATGACTACAATTTAAATCTCATATGGTCAAGATAGATAATCTCTTGAAGGGAACAGATGAGCCGGTTATAATTAGGCGGTTATCTACGAACCTGGCTCTTGTGAATTGGTTATGGCAGGTCTGGAGAGACCACTGTCGCTACGAGTATTATACGTGAGCTGTTGCAAAAAGGTCAGTCAATGAAAAAAGTTTAATAACTTTTCAAAATATTCTCCTCCAACCCTCTGCACTTAAGCATTCGGGTGAACCAGATTTCTAAACATTAAAAAATGTATCTTACAGGAGGTCGATGAATAACCGCCGAAATGATTCGGCATCGTCTGCAGTGTTTTATTTTCGCACTTAAGCATTTGTTTTTACCGTAAGAAAAAAAAAGTTGCGTGTTGCTAAATCTGGGCTGTACTTCCAAAATTTTATTTAAAGAGTTCCTGGTTCTAGCTGTGTGAGCAGGCGCGTTATCTTGGTGGAAAAGAAAGTCCAGCATCTTTGCACGGCTTATAAAAAAAAAATGTATACAGGTGGCAGCTAGGTGGCTAATGATTTTCACCAAGGAGTTTTGTATTAAAGTTAGCCGTCAATTCAAAATATACTACTCAAAACAAAATAAGGGCCACGAGGTATTTTTTCATTTTGGTGTAATATATTTTTTTATGGTGTTCTTCACAGACGAATGCAAAGTTAAATTTTTTAACGACGATCGGCGTATTAGAGTATGGAGAAGACGCGGCGAGAGATTTTCAGAAGCCTGCATCCATGAAGCTTATCGTTTTGGTGGTCCAAATGTAATGATTTGGGGCGGGATAAGCTTACACGGCAAAACTGAGCTCGCTATTTTAAATGAGGGTACTGTTACTGCTCAGCGGTATATTGAGGAAGTTGTCAGACCACATGTGATCCCATTTGCACAGCGAGCGGGTCCTGGATTCATCTTGATGCAAGACAATGCTCGTGCAAACACGGCTCAAGCGACTCGGTTTGTACTGGAAGACTCTCAAATTCAAGTCTTGCCGTGGCCGGCGAACAGTCCGGACTTAAATCCAATAGAGCACATGTGGGATCAGTTGAAACGAAGAGTTAAAGACGGTGATCAGGAAATCCACAACCAACAGCAACTCATCAACGCTGTGAAAAGGACCTGGGAAGAGATCCAATGGAAAATGTCAGGCATTTGATTGAGAGCATGCACTCCAGGCTTCAGGAGTGCGTAGCTAAACGAGGGGGGCATACCCGTTACTAAAAGATGAGCAAATAAACTTTTTATTCATTATTATTTGAATAAATTTATTGGTCTACATGGTAAAAACATATTGGGTTTATTATTTTCATGGTACAGACAAAATACCTTGTGGCCCTTATTTTGTTTTGAGTAGTATATATAGTTTCAAGGAAAAAGAGATTGTTTTTATTCTGTGGCTAACAATTTTCAGAACAACATAGTAAAGTTTGGTCTCTGTGTACTTTCCTACTCGTGTGCTGTCAGTGCGTGAACTTTAAACCTAGGGGAGTAATAAAATAGTAGTTCGCGTCTATTCCATATTTTAACTCTTTAATAAAAATTATGTTGTTTAGATACACAGGTTTGGATTTTTTGTAGTTTACTGTATGAAGAAAGACTGTTCTTTTTTCAACCGACTTCAAAAAAAGAAGGAGGTTCTCAATTCGACACGTATATTTTATTTATTTTTTTATGTTTGACCACACATTCTGTGTAGTCTTCATTTCTGTGTAGTCCGATTATAATATTATATAGATTATTATATAGTGTATACCTCAAAGTGGGTCCCATATGAATTTCATGAAAATATTTCACCCCTAAAGGTAGAAACAAAAGGCAGATAGACCGCGCGGAACACAGAGTGAAGTCAAAAAAGCAAATACAAATACCTATAACGCGCTTCGTGCTGTCGAATACCTATAACGAGTCAGAGCATGAAACGCGAAACAAATAAAAACACAAATACAAATTCAAAAGCGAATACAATCACGAGATGATAGGCATTCGCCTTTGAATTTGTATTTGCTTTTTTGGCTTCACTCTGTGTTCCGCGCGGTCTATCTGCCTTTTGTTTCATAATCTGAGGTCACACCACTAACTTCCGAACTCTAGGTTGCTACTATGAAATTCCTAATGGTAAAACTCAATAACATATCTGTCATGAGGGTCGAACCCCATGATACCAACCAACGGGGTAGAATGCTTATCTGTTCTAAACATTATAAGACAGATTGGTTTACAACTTTCATCTTTTAGTTTTCCTAGATTCAATCACAAAAACTTCATCATAATTATGTCAACCTTTAGACGCCCACTGCTGGGCATAAGTCTCCCCCAAGTGGGGGTTCAGCCGTAATCGCCAGGCTTGGCCGATGCATGTTGGCGATTGCAGTAGGTATTATGATATTCAGAAGAACGCTGCTGCCCATCCTCTGTTCAATATCCCTCTGTCGACAGAAGGCGATCGACTTCTACGACACCCACGGGTAGTAATGGTGCGGTGCTATTCGCGGCCGGTACCACACGGCTTACTACGACTTACATAAACTTCAATCATACAAAAAATGTTAACAAAATGGCGCCGCCTTTTGTCGACTGGAGCCTACGTGACCACAATTAAAACGTTCATAATAAGATTTGGCGTTAGCCGAACAGAAAGTAGGTAGAGAACTTAATGCTACTCCATTCATCGCTAACCTCTATCTGGATAACTGGCAATTTGAAATTTAAATCGGTCGTTCAGTTAAGTTGGTGTAAAAGTTAGTCAGAAGGTTAAACGAACGAGATAAAACTTTAAATATTTATTGTATTAATTTGTTTGTATACAACAGTAGTTTTATGTATTCAATTTTCTTTTCTTCTTGCATTTGGTGTCTACATCTCATCTCATCTCTTTCTATACAACCTCTTTTCGCAGGCATGCTGGAAGAGATTTTTAAGAAATAAACATTACTTTAGTATATTATATTTATCTGACCTTACTTTTGTCTGCTTACGTAAATAAATAATTTAAACGCTAAATTATCTAAGGTATTCTATTTGAGCTTTGCTCTGTTTTGTCTACTACTTGACATGGAGGGAAGTGAAAAATACCTACGTCATTCTTGACACCTATGCTACGTTTTATACTGATCAAATTCATTGTAAGATCCAAGACAATCGAATTAGGAGGTACCTTGCTAGGCAAATAGTGTAGCATGCCAGATCTCCCCAGTTCTGTTACACATCCCAAAAAAAACCTTCTGAAATACCTACTTCTTGCGGTTGAATCGTCGACCGAAATCGTTCGCAATGATTTTCGGGGGAAAATTTCCAGACGTTCCGTTTTCAACTTTAATCCTTGAACACTATGATATAATATTGAACGAATGTGGGTGCTATTGTGGACTATATGACAGATGATTCTACACCGGTAGGCCGTTTGGTATCAATGTAGATTTCCGTCATTGTTTTATTGCCGCTGAGCCTTTTCGAGCGTTATGGTAATTTGCAAGAGGAATAATTGTGCAGGTGTACTTCAATATGGCAATAAATTGTTGTTTGTTTAGCAATCAAATGTAGTAATATAATAATATAATAATAATATAATATGTGGGGACATTTCACACACGGCCATCTGACCCCAAACTAGGGAGACCCTGGGTGTCAGACAGCTGATATACATACACAAATATATTTTAAATACATACTTATATAGATAAACAACACCCAGACACAAGGCAAACACAAGTGCTCATCACACAAATATTTACCCTGGGCGGGAATCGAACCCGCAACACGCTGCGCAGCAGTCGATCGCTCAGCCACTGCGCCAACCGTGTCGTGTAGTGATTCATTATCATTACCTACATTGTACTTTGAATAAGTAAGTACTTATTTTTCAGGCCATCGGCAAGCGGCTGGTCGACTCTTCGTGTGACCCGAGGGCTGGTCTATTCTTTGGCCAAAGAATCCAGCCTGCCTGCCCCTGCCCAATGCCAGCCTGTTGAGCACGTCCGTTGACAGCTATGTAAATGAGATTTTTGATGTCCTATGCTCCCTCTTTTTTCTTGACATTGTACATAATCATATTATTTTTATTTTTTAGGCTTTGTAATATATTTAACTAGCTTTTGCCCGCGACTTCGTTCGTGTGAATGTCGGTTATCGCGGCTGCAGACGTAGTCACTGATTAAAAATCTAGCCTATGTCCTTCCCCAGAACTTAATTTATCTTCAGACAAAATTTCATCCAAATCGGCTCAGCCGTTTCGTCGTAAAACGTTACAGACACAGTTACTTTCGCATTTATAATATTAAAGTATGGATGATAAAATAATATGTAATTATAATATATAGTATGGATTAGTATGGATTTGGTTAAATAAAAAGTGAATAGAAACACAAAAAATCAAAATCCTACGCATTCCTGTCAATTGAAAATGTGCCCAAAGTACTGGCGGCATTGCTACGTTGGATGACATTGCGTACCTTTGGCAAAGGTAGAAGCTAGTACTACTTCACCTACTGCTGGGAATAAGCCTTAGGCTATAGGTAGGGTTTGTGCCATTCTGGAGAGTGTGCTTTGGAATTGCACAACTTAATTCCCCCATCCTCATTTCATCACCGGACGAGCAGGGATACGGCGAAGCGTCACCGCTATACGGTTGAAGTTCCACGGTCTCGAACCAAGCGCTTTTACTTCCACATTTATTGTGCGAACTGCCAGACTGTGGAATTCACTGCCCGCCTCTCTATTCCCCGATACATATAATCTGGGTATCTTCAAGGCACGAGTGAACCGGTTTATTCTAGGCAAGCGTGCTCCACCTTAGGCCGCATCATCACTTAAGATCAGGTGAGTTGCGGTCAAACGCAAGCCTATAACAATATATAAAAAAAAAAAAAAAAAAATATTTTCGCTGTGTTTGTGTCAGTCTCATCCAGGTTTCACCAGCGATGGTAACAATGTTGTCTCCTCCTCCTTTTCTCATACAAAGAAAGCATGAGCTTTGATCACCACGCTTTGCTGAACGCGGATTGGGGATTTCAGATTTATATTCATTAAAAGTTCATTAGCTGCGGTCGTTCTGTGGGATAGGTGACTAACCATTTATATATGTATATTATTATATTTATATTATATTTATATATTATTCAGATAACTAATAATAATAATTTAATAATAATATATATTATTATATGTGGGGACATTTTCACACACGGCCATCTGACCCCAAACTAGGGAGACCCTGTACTATGGGTGTCAGACAGCTGATATACATACACAAATACATTTTTTTTTTTGTAAATACATACATATATAGATAAACAACACCCAGACACAAGGCAAACACAAGTGGTCATCACACAAATGTTTACCCTGGGCGGGAATCAAACCCGCAACACGCTGCGCAGCAGTCGATCGCTCAGCCACTGCGCCAACCGTGTCGACATTAAAAGTTCATTAGCTGCGGTCGTTCTGTGGGATAGGTGACTATTTATATATATATATATTATTATATTTATATATTATTCAGATAATAAAATCTATTCTATACTATAATAAATTAAAATATAAATACAATCAAATTCCCCTTATAATAAATTATCTCCATAACGGAGAAGATATCCTATCTGATACAGTTTTCAGAATTCCATAGCAGCGTGCGACGCATTCTGTAGATCAGGAATACAATTTTCTCGCGGATGACGGCATGAAAGCCATTATAGCGATACTGCGCAAACACCCCCGACGCACTACAGAAGCGGGCAGCCCCAATGTCATCCTGAAGTTGTTGTTATATAATGATAATTGATTCAAATTATAATAAGCTTTACTATTTTAACACCTTGTCTTATTGTAGCATCATCTCGATTACGTCAAGAACACTACATAAGAGATTTCTCGCAAAATTATCATCAGGAATATCTTTTCTATTCATGGATACCGACCGACAGACAAACGAATGATAAACAAATGACAGTTTGTCCAAACAAAAGGTAGGTGTGTTACATACAATTATTAACACTACATTGCTCATAATTATTATATATTATTTTCAAAGTGTATTATAATAGGCACCTTGAATGGGTTAAATAGCGATGTACAATCGAACAAAGAGTATAGTATAGAAGCAAAAATAAATATAACTTCGTTTTGTTAAAAAATCTTTTACTGTTTTTGCTCCTTCATTTCTTTTATTTATCTCTCTCGTCAGTATCATTTTCTGAATGATACTATTTTAGCCACTAGTTATTTTCAATGTAAGCCACTCTAAATACAACACAGAATTGTGGTTATTTTTTAACATTTAAAGGACAATGCCAGAAACTCTATAGAACTTTGCCCCACTCAATAAAAGTCATGTACAAGCTTGCAATATGTAGCATCTAACTGCTTATTCATTGCTGATAACTAAACATTAGTCTTAATGGCTGCAGAACTTGCCGTTTCTGTTTAAATCAAAAAACTGTATTTGCATTCGTTTTAGCATTGATTTGTAATCCGCAAGTAATAATAATAATGTTGTTCATTTGCCAACAGAAAAGTTCTGTACATTTCCTTATAATCTACAATAGTCTACATTATCAATTAGGGTCTCAAAAAAAAACAAATATAAGACACAAAGGAAGCATTTTGCTAATGAACTCCACACAACTCCACACTCGAGCCTGTCTCGTGGAAACAAACCAAGAACGCAAGTTCGCAAAATCGCAAGTTCTAAAGCAAAACAATGTATTATAATAAGATTCTATGATCATTACAATTATTTTATTAAATTACATTTTCTGTAAATGGGTGGGGCAGGATCTGGCACTGTCATTTGTAACATGCATTCAAGCAGTAAACTTCAAAAACAATATATTATATGACATAAAAAACTGGACAAGGGCGAGTCGGACTCCCTCACCGAGGGTTCCATACTAATTTGTAGGGACATAGCCATACTCATATCATAAATGAGAAAGTAAATATGTCTGCTACGCTTCCACGATGAAACGGCTCAATCGATTTTGATGAAATTTGGTATGAAAATAGCTTGAACCCTGGCCCGATTCGGGGTGCCCCAAGTCCTGAGCTCCCTATGCTCGTTCTTGCATCCTAAGTTCTCTAAAATGTATAAAGTACTACCCCACTTGCAACAATAGTCGCTGAGTTATCAATTCAGAAGTTAATGTATTTATCGGTAGCTCAGAGTCATAATAATTTACGAGCATAAATTGACGCTGATTTTTTGATATCCTGTTGGAATAGTAAAGACCATGAATTAATAGAATAGAAGCTGTTCTATTAACTCGTTGCCTACATACAAAAAAAGACCTTAAGTTGTGCAGGTGCCAAAGAACACTTTTGTTGCTGCACTTATTATTTCCCATTTGAAATTATTTGTGTTTATGCGCCTTTTTATATTCTAATAAGCCCCTACCACACTTGAATAAATTAAGTCGACTAAATTCAGTCGCAACTGAATTCAGTAAAGTGTAATCGCATTTAGTAAGTAATTAGTAGTAGTAAGTAGTATCTGAATTCAGTAGCGACTTAATTTAGCCAAGTGTAATACGGGCTTTAGGCTTGCGTTTGGCCGCAACTCACCTAATCTTAAGTGATGAGTTATTAAGTATGAATGAATGAATGAATGTTTTTATTTGCCAGAAACACGGTCACATAAGGTGATATTATTTAAAACATTTAGTTCAGCAAGTTTCGCCGACACAGCGGCATGCAAATATAATATAATAATAATCAACATAACAAATCAATTACAAAAGGACATACTACAATAAAAATCACATAACATACATATAAATAAATCAGTGTCTATATACTTTGACGCAAGGATAAATGTATAAAATTTGCATGAATTTTTGTGAAAGAACTCATTAATGGAATAAAAGTAGGTATCCGCCTAGAGAAAACATGGTGAATAATGCTCATGCTTTCTCTATATGAGGCCTTTTCTAGTAGTAGTACATTATTATTATTTTGTAAATAAGTTTCTTTACCTTCAAATGCTTAGAAGTAGAGCTGTGAACGTTAGGTATCGACATAAGTAGGTATATAATATCAACCATTCGTAATATATTAGGAATCGAGCATAAGTTCAACACAGACCACTATTCTCCCTCTAATATTGCCAAAACCGTAACAATTTACAACAAGATACGATGACTGTCTCTCACTCATGTATTTCATTTTCAAATCAGAAGGATACTGTTTCCTCTAACAGATCCCGTAAACAATTAAATTTAACGGGTATAACAATAACAGTTGGTATAATTTTAGGGTAAAACGGGTAGGGGTTAGGGTCACATATTTTGGCATCCGTGACCCCACCGTCTTAATAACGTTATGGTAGTAATTATAAGGGTGTCTGTTTTGATCGGGGCCGTTAGATATTCTATGGGACCTGATATGGTACGACGTAATAGATGAAGATGGTGCAAGATTATCTGTTATGTTTTTTACTGTTTTACTTTGTTATTGAAGATATCACGATTATAACAGGTAACGACAAAGTAAAATATAATTCGGAAAAGCAGTTTCGGAAGTAAGTGGTTTTGGTTCTGTTATTATAAGAGTACATTTTATAAATTAAAACCTTACAGAGGTGTTACAAAATAGGGGAAAACCTGATGAAACTCAACGTGACCGACTACGGTTTGTAGCTTCTTGCTAAAAACGGGCCAAGTTGGTGAAGAGGCTTTCACCAAAGTGGAGAAGAAGAAGAAGAAGAGGAGGCCTGAAAAGAGAATTTGTCGAAGAAAGTAGGGTTCTGTACCGTGTGGACCCAACTTGCTGCTGGGTCCTGCTGTGCCTTCGACACAGCTGTACATTTTGCATCTGTTTTACACCACGACGATTGAGGAAGTCGTATTTGAGAGTGAAGACCAACTGGACTTTGCGGGTTGAAGTGTCGGAATCGCGCCACAACGTCAACTTTAAATCGTTCGTGGTACGAGTTCTAACTTAACATCTACAGACCTTCTTGAAAGAGGATTTTTAGCCGAAAGGTGTCGTATCACGACGTTTCCGAGGACGGTTACGCGACACCACGCGGTGAAACACAATATCTTTAGTTTATTATTGACTAAGATTTATAATTTTGTGTATTTTATATATGGGTCTCAGTTGCCAGATTATTGACTACTTGGTATATAATTAAAGGTATCCTCCAATGACAATAAGACACACTTTACACACGCTTTTACACGCTTTACACACTCCAAATAGGTATATATTTTACATTGACGAACAACTTGATGCTAGTTATATTTATCTAGTACGAGACAATTGAACAGCGGTTACGCCAAAAAAATTAGATCGTAAGTTTCCAACCTGACAATGACAAAATGCCTAATATTGACTTTATAATTTACACCCCATCCAATCAGTCCAAGTTGTCAGTCTGTCTGTCAGTCGACTTAAGTTAAAACTAAAGCACAATCAATGACGAATCCTAAGACAGTAAATCCTAAGATTGGAAACATTAATTTCACAAATGCAAACTATACAACTTCTTGGCTGAATTTCGATAACAGCGATGACGCTGAAGCCAATCTCAACGGAGACTTATATTGTATCACTAGATGGACTCCCTCTTTCCCCACTATCATATTCCGTTGGGACGGTAATCCGACACTACTGGGAAAAGATCAGGCGGTGGACAACCGTTAAACCATTTACAGGCTCCTTTGAATTGTCAAAGAGTCAGTCAGTCAGAAAGGTGAAATTAGTTGCTCGTTCCAAACAGTAGGTTTCTATGGAGAAGAACGAGCAACAAACTCCATGAACAGCCTTTTAAAACCAAAATACATTACAAATTTAGTTTACATCATTCATGATGAATCTAGGGGTACAATGTGAGAACAATGTAACAAGTCGTGCATGTTAAAAGAGGTCTAGAAAAAATGTAGCTCAACCATTTCGAAGGTAACCGAATGATCCAACATATGAAATTATGCGCCACCATCAGCGATACATTCTTGTTAGCATGACATTCTTTCATCGTGCGTTCAACTCAAGGAAAGACATACCTAGTAAATGGCAGCTTTCAAGAACATAGTGCTCACATGTGTGTGCTATGCCAAGTTGTATAATAATACTAAAAGATTGAGTTTATACAATGTAAAGATCATGTAGATCTACATTTTCAATAATGAACATACCTACCTATTATTATTTTAACTTTCGACATCGTTAAGTGTTCTTAAGTCTCGTCATACATCCATGCACACCTACCATTAACAGCAAAACTACACTCAATAAATAAAAGCTTGAAATAAAAATTACATTCTAACAATTAGCAAGAAATGAGTGCAAGAAATTAATCCACTTATGTCGGTAATATTTCACTAAGAATGATGTTGATACACGCCCTGTGCACACCACTTGAACGAATGCCAGCATTAATACTGAAACAAAAAACGTGTTGAGATCGCTCAATGTGTCGCTAGTACGATGGATATATAATTTAGCAAGGAATAAGATGATGGACTTTTTTAATACAACCTTCTTTGACACGACTTGAGGCGAATTTTGAGATAATGGTGCCGATTCCCTTGTCCACAAACTAAACTAAAATTAGACAATTGGCATCTCTCACTGCCAGGCAGCTGAAGAAAAGGACGGTGACAGATAGGAACTAAGTTAGAGATATCAAATTACTTTTTCCCTTGAACTTTGCCGTGTTTTTAATCAATACGTTCTGAAATGAAAACTATATTTGTCATACCAGCTTATAGTTGGATTGTAGTTGGGTTATCCCAACTACGAGTACAATATTAACAGCTATAGAGCTGTCAATTTAAGTTGATCTAAAATGTATCAAGCAGAGACAGATATTACTATTAATATCTGTCTCTTTCTTGTTTTATTGTATATAAAGAGATATAAATGGCTTAAAATAAGTTTAGCTCGTGCACAACAGAATTGGCACCATTTGCATTGTGACCTCACGTAAGATTTTTGTGTTATACCCTCTTCATACACCATTCTCTTTCCCGCAGTGTATGTTTCTATAAACAGGCATCTACGCACATCGCTCTCTCTCTCTCTCTTTTGCTCTTTCTAGTGAGTCAATGTGCGTGTGAGTATAAAAAAATGCTAGAGGTACTTAGTTCGAGAATGTAATTATCTTTGATGTTTTTACGTCCTGCATTCTGTAAAAGTCGGTTTTGGGTGATGTGGTGGTGGTATGTTTTATTTTATGAATGATTTTTATTTTTAAGTTTTAGAATTCACTTGTTTTAGTTTTAGCGTTTGTTTGGTACACATTTTTGTTTATATAATATGTCTGTTGCTTTCGCGTGAATGAAAGGTATTTATTTTTTTCTTTCTTCATGATATCGCCTTTAGCTCACTTTACCAGGATTCACGAGGAAGATTTTTACAGAATAGACTAACTGCAGCTGAAATAATTTGAAAGAAATCAAAAATAATTTGCAGTCTATTGTCAATTCATGGTTCGATTACAATAATGGTGCGGCTTAATATCCATTTGTTATAACGACTGCCTTAAAACAACAAATTAATCACGATTATTTGATTACTCAGGAGTTCTGTTACCAGTTAAATATAAATGTAAGTCCCTAAAATCTAATACCCTAGCGTTAATTTTAGCTATAAAAAAGTTCAGTGTTTATTTCTAAATGACCTACTTTTTTTCTTGGTTCTCAAAATAATTCATAAAAATTCTAATGCGGTAGACGATATAGCATCATAGGTTAGGTTACGTTTGCAAAAGTTTCGCACGTTCTTGAGACCTTCGGTAGGTGTGGGGGATGGTTTTTAGTCAGTAAAAGCCTGACATAACCCCTGTGCAACGGGTGGAAAATATCCATGAGAAATTTCTACCCAGGAACAAAAAAAGAATTAGGTTACGTATTATATACGTTTTTGTTTATTTGGCGAATTGTGTACCATTGGTTTCTGCTATGTATTTTGTTTCTTTATTTGTTAAACAACATTGATTTAACACGTTATCCCGTAGCAAAATCGCTATACTAAAGATGGTTTCCCTTTCAACATGGTTTTCCTTTCAAGAAGCCATTTAAAATTAATTTGTGTGGCGTTCTAATATCGATAATATTATATTCCCTTGAGCATTATAAATACTCTACACGTGCCATTACCCATCCCATTGAATGGAAAAACAAAGTTCTAATCCGATCTCCGAAAATTATACCAATTAAACCAACCAGTATAATAACACAAAGAATCGATGTTTCCTTCAGCCCGACCTAAGCAGCTTTTAATAAAACGAAGCGAAAAACTGTTACATTCAGATTTGAATAGAAACCTCCCCCATTTTGTGCGAAATCGATTAATTTTTATGCTTTTGTTTCTGGGCTCCATAACAGGGCATTAACGTCGAGTTTTTGACTAAGAAAGCCCCCGTTTTCAATGGTTATGAAAGAAAGGGCGCTCTTGAATTTTATTCGTTGGAACGAAAGAGAGTTTTGGCCTATTTGTGTAATTAGCTGACACAATTTAGTGGCGGCGAGAGGTTGTTTTTTGCAGTTGAATTTTTTCGAGTGTTTGAAAGGAGATGGTGCGTAAAGGTATTGTGAAATTCTTTTGCGAACTATGTCAGTTTTGACGAGAGGAAATAGAGGTTATGTCAATTTATCTTCTTGTTTATATGTCTAGCAAAAAGTTACGTACCTCTGCTAATAGCTAAGTGGATAATAACGTAATTAGCAACATTCTTAGCATGAGCACGAAATATAAAAAGTATTGATTTTTGGAGCCAATTTCCCAATTGAATTGGCATAAGACATTTAATTTAATTTTGCACGACAAGCACAAGAAGTATCACGGATTGGTATGAAAAGAGACTTCAAACGAAATTATTATTTTTTTGACCCCGACCGAATTTCAGTCACAGTGTCCAGTCTCAATAAAGTCAAGCCAAGTACGCAGAAGATATTGTAGTGGACAAGGTGTGCGCCCAAACACAGATGCACTCCCTTTTCCCTCATTTTCATAGTCCATCATCATCATTTCAGCCGTAAGACGTCCACTGCTGGACATAGGCCTCCCCCAAGTGTCGCCACATTGACGGGCCCCGTGCGACTAGCATCCAGCGGATCCCCGCAACCCTTACCAGGTCATCGGTCCACCTAGTGGGAGGCCTTCCGGTTCGCGGCCGTCACTCCAGAACTTTTCGGCCCCATCGGCCATCCGTTCTGCGATTAATGTGCCCTGCCCATTGCCACTCAATTCTTCGGGCTACGTCGGTAACCTTCATAGTTCAATGGGACGGCAATCCGACACGATCGGAGAGAGATCAGGCTCAGGACCAATGGCTTTACGTACTTTCCGAGGCACGGGGGTGTCACACTGCCAACTTCCAAACTCCGGGCTGTTAACGAGAAATTCCTAATGGAAACGCTTTTTTACAAAAAAGGCAACCGCCAGTGTCTTTGTTCGGTTTGTTGTCTTTATTTGCCACCGACTTCCAAATCTAAAGTCATATGTGTACTGTGCTAAAGTTATTTATCACTTTTTAGATTTTGAAGGTGGTTGTCTTTTTTGTAAAAAAGTTTTTTATTTAACACATTTAGTACCTTCTTCTCATCCAAATCCATTGACAACCGTCAACACAGTTAAAACAGCGGTAGGTACTCCAAAGATAGAAGACTATTAAAACGTCGTCGTCGTCGTATTTTTTTGGCATTTAATTGATTTTTCAAAAAGTTTAATTAATTTCGATAAAATGTATGTGGGACCACCCCTGAAGCATATCCTATCCATAAGAAAAATAATTTTCAAAATCGATTCATATTTGCCGGTGAAATCGCGTATCAAATATACAAAAAACAACATACAGTCGAATTGAGAACCTCCTTCTTTTTTTAAGTTGGTTGAAAACCGAATAACACTTTGCTCAACCTGAGAATCGAAACCAGCACCTCATGCTCAGCAAAACTGGTATCCAATTTTCAATCGAATTCGCGTTATTATCACTCCGTGCACTAGTGCTAGTTCCTCTGAACCTATTATAAAACAAGGCCAACATTTTGTGTCTTTTATTGCCAAAAAGATCGGCTGAAGATACTTAAGAAGAATTTAATTGCGGAGGTTGAAGGACAGACTAAATGATGACCAATGGGTAGAAGCGCCTGTTCACTGCGTATTGATTTGCAAGTGATTGCCCAATAGAGGACCTGCAAAGTAGTAAAGGTCTTTGTGAAGGAGCTTGTCTCGGGGAGTACAACCACGGTACATATACAACAATTAATAAAAAATAAAAATAAAAAAAGGGGTCTGCTTGGCTGTTTGTTCCGGCTAATCTCTGAAACGGATGTGTCGATTTTGAAGGGACTTTCACTGGCAGATTGATGATGTTATATGGAGTAAAGTTCCGCGCAAACAAAGCAGCATTGCTGCGTTCTGGTTTGTAGGGTATGGTTACCGGTAAGTAAAACCTTGCAAACACTTTCATAAGAAGTTGACAGACTCTTCTCACAATTAATCGTTTGTATTTCTCTACGTATGTTTAGCTCTGTATACTTTGTCTTTTTGACAAACGTGATAACGTCATATAAATCGATGAACACTGGCTGCACGCACGAAAAAGTGTCACGTTCCGTCTGAGCCTAAGAGTGCAAGCGAAAGCGCGAGACAAGCGATAGACCCAAGTAATATGCTCCGCCCACCTCGACGGAAGCCATTATTTGCTTATGTTATATATGTTAGCCATTATGTTTCTTTATGACGTTATCACGTAAAACTATCGTCCGTAAACCGACTTTTTTTCTTTGTATGTATGTAATAAATAGTATTTGACGGCGTCAGAGATGGCTGAGCGGTATCGCCGTCATCGTTTGGGTTCGATGGTATAAGGTTCATTGTGGAATAATAAATTCAATGCAGTACTAACTAACCTAACTTTATTAAATGTGATCGTACAATACAATTCAAATAGGTAAACCGATAGTTTCGTACTAGATGAGTGTCCTGCTTGGTGTCTCGAGCAAAAGTGAGCTTGG
Organism: Charanyca ferruginea; assembly: GCA_947361185.1. NCBI lineage: Eukaryota > Metazoa > Arthropoda > Insecta > Lepidoptera > Noctuidae > Charanyca > Charanyca ferruginea. The sequence continues at coordinate 9,036,001 of OX376082.1, read as the reverse complement.
CACGGTCCCCACTCTCCAACACGACTCTGTCCACGTGCCGCCATTTCCACTGATAGCTGACGTCACGGCGTTTATCATTTCCTTTGTACTACAATAATCAAATTGAATCCTCTTTATCGTTAAATTATCGCTTTTTTATTATTGTTTTTCTGTATCTTTGCACCTACCATGTTTTGTCTCTGCATCATCCTGAGATAGACTGGTAGAGAATGCTCAAGGCATTAAGTCCGCTTTTGTACAGTGTTTTTTTCACATTGTGTGCATAAAGTTTAATAAATAAAGGGAACTAATTTTTTGAACTGTTATTTAAACATTCGAGAGGTTATTATGATCAGTTGAAAAAAATAATGGTCAGTTATTTATTTTATCGGCAGTTGATAAATTTGTGCGACAGTAAAACATAGACAGTAATAAAAAAACAATTGGCCGGATATTTCGTCTTGCTATGTCAGTACTAAATAATTAATGGCCAGTAAAAATGATGGAATGAGCAGATAGATAAATCGAGGTGTCTAGTAGTCCGAAAATCGGATGATTAGGTTATACTACGGATATTAGGTAATCCTTCTAAAGCGGATCCGACATGGTTAGGTTAGGTTAGCCATTATACTACACTTTGATCTTAGCCAAAAGGCTTGTGCACTGGCCGGATCCCCGCCCTGGGACCTGGAGGCGAAGGTACTCGCGTCACTGTACCGGTGGCGCGAGGAAGCGCGGGCGCGGGGCGAGCGACCGATGCAGCGACACATGGAGCTGCGTCGGTCCCAGCTTCGCGAGGTCCTGGTGGCGGAATGGCGGGACAGGCTTTCGCGCCCTACCGCCGGCCTTGCCATCATCGAGGCGGTCCGGCCAGTGCTCGAGCGCTGGCTCGGGAGAAGGCACGGCTCCCTGTCGTTTCGGGTGACGCAGGTGCTCTCGGGGCATGGTTGCTTCGGGAAGTACCTGTGTCGCATAAACAGGGAGCCGGACGCCCGGTGTCACCACTGCGTCGACTGCCGGGAGGACACGGCGCGGCATACGCTGGCGGAATGTGCCGCTTGGGAGGGGCCGCGCCGTGCCCTCGTCTCAGAAGTAGGCAGTGACCTGTCGCTGTCGGCCGTGGTCGAGTCGATGGTCGACAGCGCAGAGTCCTGGGACGCGGTGGTTTCCTTCTGCGAAAGTGTCATGTCGCAGAAGGAGGCTGCGGAAAGGGAGAGGGAGATCTCAACCTCCCACCCTGCCCGCAGCAGGCGCACCGGGCGTCGGCGAAGGGCGGACAACGCCCTCTTCCGGCCCCCCTAAATGGGTCCAGGGGCGGCAGACTCGGGGACGTCTGTCGCCCCCCACATACACCAGGACCCGAGGTGGCGGCGCGTAGTGTTCCACGCGCGCCCCTCTAAGACGTCCGGGGGGGAGTCTAACACCTCACTCCCCCCCCTGACCCGAGAAGTGGCCCGCTGCAGCGGGCCGGCACCAGCCGGGGGTTGCGGAAGTATCTCCAGTTCCCGCGACCCCCGACGTAGGTGTGAGATGGAACACCGGGGTGGTTTTTAGTCAGTAAGAGTCTGACAGACCCCTCCGCCCGCCCCAGGGCGGAGGACATCCATGAGGATTTTCCACCCCGTACCAAAAAAAAAAAAAAAAAAAAAGGTTAGCCATTATGTTTCTTTATGACGTTATCACGTAAAACTATCGTCCGTAAACCGACTTTTTTTCTTTGTATGTATGTAATAAATAGTATTTGACGGCGTCAGAGATGGCTGAGCGGTATCGCCGTCATCGTTTGGGTTCGATGGTATAAGGTTCATTGTGGAATAATAAATTCAATGCAGTACTAACTAACCTAACTTTATTAAATGTGATCGTACAATACAATTCAAATAGGTAAACCGATAGTTTCGTACTAGATGAGTGTCCTGCTTGGTGTCTCGAGCAAAAGTGAGCTTGGCACGGTCCCCACTCTCCAACACGACTCTGTCCACGTGCCGCCATTTCCACTGATAGCTGACGTCACGGCGTTTATCATTTCCTTTGTACTACAATAATCAAATTGAATCCTCTTTATCGTTAAATTATCGCTTTTTTATTATTGTTTTTCTGTATCTTTGCACCTACCATGTTTTGTCTCTGCATCATCCTGAGATAGACTGGTAGAGAATGCTCAAGGCATTAAGTCCGCTTTTGTACAGTGTTTTTTTCACATTGTGTGCATAAAGTTTAATAAATAAAGGGAACTAATTTTTTGAACTGTTATTTAAACATTCGAGAGGTTATTATGATCAGTTGAAAAAAATAATGGTCAGTTATTTATTTTATCGGCAGTTGATAAATTTGTGCGACAGTAAAACATAGACAGTAATAAAAAAACAATTGGCCGGATATTTCGTCTTGCTATGTCAGTACTAAATAATTAATGGCCAGTAAAAATGATGGAATGAGCAGATAGATAAATCGAGGTGTCTAGTAGTCCGAAAATCGGATGATTAGGTTATACTACGGATATTAGGTAATCCTTCTAAAGCGGATCCGACATGGTTAGGTTAGGTTAGAACTGTGACCCTCGACGCCAGAACCAAATCGCTTTTCAGTCCCCCCACTCACCGAAGCCCCTCCGCCACTCCCCCCTCCCCGAACCCCAACCCCAATCCCCCCAGTCCCACTCCCCCAATCCCAAAATATGCATTTTGTAATGTTTTACTTACCAAAACTACTATATACAACTACCGCTTTAAATCAGTGCCATAAATAAATAAAATAAATTACGGTCACATCAGTCATCTCAACTTTATTTTTGGGATGTCAACGCAACTCCAAGGTCTCTGGTTTTGCAGATGTCTAAACATGACCATTTAACTTCAGGTGATTACCATCCAATTATATCCCCATAGAGTACCTACAAACTTAATCTATGCCAAACCTAATTTCATCCTACTTTATCCTAAAGTTATTTTTGAGTGGGCAGCCATTACGACCCAACTGGACACGTCACGGATTTTAATGTGGTGCTAACCAAATTGGATTACAAGACCTAACCTTTCTAAATTAGGCTCGGGCCTTTAATTCCTGACCTAATTTAGACATACAGAAAGTACGGTCTACAAAAGAGATAGGTAAGTAACCAGAATTGAAGTTATTTAAAAAAGTAATGGCTCTCTCCGAATTAATGAATTCAATGTCATATGAAAGCATTCGTAGGGTTCTAAGAACTTTTTGACTTCTTTTTTCTTTTGTTGACTGTACTATATGTATTGCTTTGTGAGATTCTCCGAAATAGCATAATATCATCGTGTTTAATTTGGGGTTCTATGAAATTCAGAAGATTTATTAGGCGTTGGTCCATTTTACAACAATTAGCGTTCTGTTTGTCAATTTTGAATACATTTTGAAGGTAAACTTTCTCTCTCTCTCTTTGTCTCTTTTTCTCCTTATCCATACTCCATACTATATTATTTTTAATATTATAAATGTGAAAGTAACTCTGTCTGTTACGCTTTCACGATGAAACGGCTGAACCGATTTTGATGAAATTTGGTATGAAAATAGCTCAAACTCTGAGGAAGGACATAGGCTACTTCTTAATTCGCGACTTCGTCTGCATCCACGATAACCGACATTATGTAGGTCAGTCGCGCCAACTACCAACGTCAACACACGTCACGGCGCGTTCAATGCATCGCAGCTGAGTTTCGAGTCAGGAAAATTCGACTCGTCGCCGGCCGCCGTCACTGTGAGCGATGCACAAGCGCGTCCCCCGTCGTTGGGTCGCCGACGAATGTTAGCACGACAACTCCGGCATGTGCTTACTCGGCTGCTGTTACTGCTACTCCGGCAAAACAACAGCCTCAATCAACGCTAACGGGGGATACCAAGGTTCCCTCCGATCTCGTCCGAAGCTCGGTACCAGTGGGACCAAGCCAAGGAAAGGCCGATGCAGAAGGTTTCATTTGTGTAGAGAGGAACAAGAAGAAGAAGCCTACTCGTCGCAATCAGTGCGGTACCGCGTTGACCGAACCGAACACGTTGTTGCGTCCCGCTATTCCGTCGACGCAGCTGTAAGTGTCACGTCTGCACCACTCCACGAAGGTAGAGGACGTTGTAGAGTACATAAGGATGAAGACCAAATTCACCTTAAGAGTCGAGTGGTTGGTCTTTAAATCGTTTGTGGTTCGGGTTCCGACTCATCATCTGGAGACTTTCTTGAAGGAAGAATTTTGGCCGTCGGGTGTCGTGTATCGGCGTTTTCGCGGAAGATTACCCGACACCATGACTCAGCGCAATACGTCGCCGACCCAACGTAGCAAATAGATAATTATAGGTCAATGAATATGTATTAGTTTATGTTTTGTTTATTTAATATTTGTAATTTTATCTATGGGCCTTAGTTGCCTGATAATAAAGAATTATATTATTATTATATTACTCTGTCAGTGAGTACCAAGATGACAGGTTTTAATATATTGATTTCATTAGGTATATAATTGTCAGTAGTTCCAGTGTTTTTGTTTTTATTACATGATTTTAATTTCTTTTTCTTTAGTTGAATAACTGTTAGTAATCGCTATATTACCTAATTATTACTAAATTGTTGACTACTGCTATAATGTTGCAAAAGTATTTAAATTATTGTATGCCAAAAGGCGGGTCACACTATGTACTTCACTTTATAAACTGTAACATCATGTTTTTACCTATGTACCACAATAAACAATTTGATTTTGAAAACACAAGAATTTCTTTCACGTTTCATATCAGAAACTAAATTAGAATTCAAAATTCAAATTATATTTATTTGCCAGAATGTCGGTGTACAAAGTATGATCTTAAAGTATTATATTAACCCATTTACATTCTACCATTAGGTACATATGGTGTACAAATATTTCTCTTTTTTAGTATTATTATGAACCATGCTACTATTTAATTACGTAAGTGAAAAAAATAAAAACAAACAAATAAGAGGTCCATTATGTAAGTATTATGAATAAAAAAAAACAATCTTTTAATGTCAAGTTAGTAGTCATGTACTTTTCTAAGAAACTCATACAACTACTATCTGATAAATCTAGTATGCTTTATAGCACTTTACATTAACCTAACTACTCAAAGAGGTTGCTTTCATGCTCTAAAGAGATCTAAAGCGGCATAAGTTCATATACTTAGGAAAGCACTATAAGTTTGGTAGTATTAACGCAAGCTACTCTAAGCTTAAGTTGCCAAGTTATTAAATACGAGTTAACTAACAAAGGCATAAAGTAAATCCGTTAGTATGATTTTGCAGAAAAGCTTGTTCTAGGTCTTAATAGATGGGTTTGAAATAAAACAACATCGTTGGGTTCATATTCATTCTTATCTACGGTTTTTTAGCATCTTCTGTTTTAGTTCTGTCACATAATGAACGAACTTAACACATGTTGAAACTCCCATTTTCCAAAGTAATTTTCAACAGATATTTAATTATGTATTCTAAGCTTTATTAGGTTTTGGATTTATACACACATCGAACTGTTTAGGATTACTGGATAGTTATGTAACATTTGAAATTAGTTTGACATCACTAATTTTAATTATTGAGATATTGTGGGTTGGCTCCTTTTGGCAGAACTAAGCTTAAAAGTCGTCCGATGCTCGCGACTTTCATCTGTTATCTGTGGGATTTTATTTTCTTTGCGCGAAATAAAAACCTTGCCTTGCTTGTAATACTTTTTCAAAAATAAAAGTAGGTTCCTGTTATTCCTGATAATATCAGCTGTCTGCAAAGTGAGGAAATCAGATCAGCCGTTTCGAAGATTAGCCGGAACAAACAGAGACATACAAAAATCTTAAGAAAAGATTTTTCGTCATTAGTACTGTGTAAACATTCAAATGTATTCAGTAAAAAGCTGTAATTGAAAGTTTACAAACAGACAGTATTTTTTTTAAAATTTATATGTTACTAGCGTGCCTGGCAGACGTTGTCCTGCCCTTAAAATAAAAAAGTCTTACAACTCGACTGCAGCGCTACCTACCGGGTCCAATTGTGAATCTAAACCATTCTCGAATCTACTGGAACACACACAAAAAAAATCATCAAAATCGGTCCAGCCGTTTAGGAGGAGTTCACTTTCATACCCACGCACAGAAGATTTTTATATATAAGATAATAACAAAAGATATAATATAATATTTATAATATGTACTAGGTATATATAGATCGTAATAGACATGTGACTTTTAAATACTGTCTATGCGTATCAGAAAACAATGCAGTGTTTTTTTTTTATTTTTATTGAGAAAAGTTTGGGTCATCCGCTAGTTCTATTCTTATTTTAGAATAAAAAATATCTTTTCACGTAAAAAAACAGTGTAATCCAAATAAAAACACTATTCGCTTATCGCTCAATATGAAGCAAACGCCCGAAGAGTCCCGAAATCATCTAGAACCACATTGCTATTTGTCATGCGACATCTGGCAAAAACCAGTTCACACCGGTCCCGGGCGGTTTCGGGAGGTGTTATACGGCAAAATGGCGGATATTTCTCCAGTTCAAACTAGTAAGAGCCAGTTTCGGAGGCACGGCCGTTTGTTTTTATTGGCCTGTAAGCACTTGTAAGTGATTTTTGATGGGTGAGAGCGAATACGTGAGAATTTTTGTAATGACCGGTCAGATTTTTGTGGATTGATTAGGGTTCTATTGATTTTAGGGCAAAGTGTAACGGGTTTCGTTTGTTTTTTATTCGTTTTGGCTGAGGTTATATTCAGCTGCTCATATTATGAAGGGAAGATGTTTCAGAATTACATGCGAAAGGTTTTTGTTTATTTTCATTAACAAAAATTATAGGTTACATTTTTATACTAGTACTAGCGGGCCCAGCAGACGTTGTCCAGCAACCCGACTGCAGCGCCACCTACCGGGTCCAATTGTGAATCTAGACTATTCTCGAATCCATTTGAACACACACAAACAAATTTAGCACAATCGGTCCTGACATTTAGGAGGAGTTCACTTTCATACACACGCACAGAAGATTTTTATATAGGTATAAGATTTTCAACGCGAAAGTATGGGAGGCTGGACAAATAATATGATTGTTAGGTACTCTTTTATGCTTAAACGGCAGAAATGAATGAACTGAACTTTGGCACACATAATAGATATTGATCTAGCTTAACACATAGGATAATTTTTATTTCGTTTTTGTGTTCTCGTGGGAACTAAATTTAGGACAATTCTGAAGTCTACGCAGATTAAGTCACGAGCAAACTCAAACTCAAAATCCTTTATTTCAAATAAACCATTTACAGGTACTTTTGAATTGTCAGAGTCAGTCAGTCAGAAAGTTGAAGCTAGTTGCTCGTTTCAAACAGTAGGTTTCTATGGAGAAGAACGAGCATGAAACTCCATGAACAACACTCTTTTAAAATCAATAATATGTTACAAATTTCGGTTACATCATTCATATTGAATCTAGGGTACAATGTGAGAACAATGTAACAAGTCGTGTACGTTAAAAGAGGTTTAGATAAAAATATAATCATAATAAACAATTCAAAATAAAATTAGAATAACCGAGGCAGCTAAGAGATGACCAGTCCCAACTAACGGCGCCCGTTCACGAACATGACGCACGGATCGGCATCATTTGACTCAACCATTTTGAAGGGAACCGAATGATCCAACACGCGCGCCACCGTCAGCGAGACATTCCAGTGAGCATGACATACTCCCAACCGCCAGGGCACATTCAAGTCAATGAAAGACATACCTCGTAAATGGTAGCTTTAAATAACATAGTGCTCACATGTATGTGCTATGAAAAATTAAATAATACTAACAAATTGAGTTTATACAATTCAAAGATAATGTAGATCTATATCTTCAGCAGCTCCAAAAATAATTAAAAATGCTAATCAATTAATCTATGAACCCTTATGGCTGTGGAGCTAGACCAGCATCCAGGCAAGCATTTTTATCAGTGATGTACTCACCCAATGAATAATATGCTCGGCTGCATAGTGTGCGTTTTATATAAGACTTAAATTTTGTCTCATTTAGTTGAACAATGTGGGGAGGTTTGTAACATTTTAAACAGTACCCCATGAAAGAAGTATCTACTTTAGCCAGTCTGAAACTCGGTTGAACTGGTTGGTCCCTATTTCTAGTGTTATAATTATGTCTTTCACCCCTTTTACTAAAAAGATGCAGATTTTTTCTAGCGTACATTATGTTTTCATATATATTATTATTATTGTAAATGGCTCTGATGGCTCTTTTCTGCAGAATAAAAATAGACTCGATGTCTGCAGCTCGTCCTCACAGTAAAATACCGTAAGACATTATACTATGAAAATAACTAAAGTAGACCAGTCTCGCGGTATCCACATCAGTAAATTGCCGGATTTTTCTGACAGCATATGCTGCCGAGCTTAGCCGTCCAGTGAGAGATGTTAAATGAGGACCCCATTGCAGAGTTGAGTCGAGCGTGATCCCCAGGAAAACAGTTTTATCAACGAATTCCAGCTTCTCATTATTCAATCACAGTCATTACTTTTGACATTTGGTAAAGTAAATCTGATGCACTTAGTTTTTTTTTTTCATTCAATACTAAATTATTCACCGTCAACCAATTTTGGACTTGCAGTAAGGCGCTATTTACGTGGTCTAGGTTCTGGGCTCGTCTGTCTATCTTAAATATTAAAGAAGTGTCATCAGCAAATAACACCATTTGTGATTGGTTTTTCAACATAATATGAAGAAGATCATTAAAATTACAAAAATAAATAAATAAATATACACTGAAAAGAGGAAAGGACCCAAAATTGAGCCTTGTGGAACCCCCATTTCTACCTTTAAGCCATGTGAATTCACCCCATTTATTTGGACTTGCTGCTGCCTATTAATCAAATAAGATTTTACTAAACTAAGCGCAAGTCTACCTAGTCCGTTATGCTCAAGTTTCAAAAGTAGTGTGTCATGATTTACGCAATCAAATGCCTTGGAGAGGTCACAAAAAATTCCTATGGCATCATGCGCCTCTTCCCATGCAGTAAATATGTGTTTTAATAAGGTGACACCAGCGTCAGTCGTACAACGTCCTTTGGTGAAACCATACTGTTGATCGTGTAAAATGCCATTAGTGTTAAAATGATTAAGCATCTGATTAAGCATAATCCTTTCAAAAACCTTGCTGAAAGCCGGCAGCACGGACACGGGTCTATAATTATTAGTGTCTTTACTGTTACCAGATTTGAAAAGAGGTTATAACCTTACTAAACTTCATTAGATCCAGGAAAACTCCTTGGTCTACGCACATATTAAATATTAAAGCCAAATAAGGCGCTATTGTCTCAATTATAGACGTAAAAACTTTAATAGACATACCCCACAGATCCTCAGTAAATTTTATCTTGATTTGCCGAAAAGCTTTTAAGCTAGCACATGCTAGTTAATCATAAAGACTTGGAAAAACCTTTAATTTTCTTTGTTATTGCTCTACCACTATTGGTCTGAGACTGTCATTGGCTTTGAAGGGCTGGATGGATATGTTGTGTCTTTATCAAATCTTTGTCTATTATTTTTTAGTCTACCTATTAGATGTTGACAAAATCACAAATCTATTTTTAATTTAATATCTTAATCATCATCATCATCATCATTTCAGCCGAAAGACGTCCACTGCTGGACATAGGCCTCCCCCAAATGTCGCCACATTGACCGGTCCCATGCGACTCGCATCCAGCGGATACCCGCAACCTTTACCAGGTCATCGGTCCACCTAGTGGGAGGCCTTCCAACGCAACGTTTGCGGTCGCCACTCCAGAACCGGCCCCATCGGTCATCCATCCATATCGTAATACTATTTAAAAATAGAGAGAGTGGATGTAGGCCTTTGTCTAGGAGTGGGTCAGAAAATAATATAATTTATTAAACTATAAATGACCATAGTTGTTAATTTATGTCTGTCTGTCTGTCTGTCAAGACCCTTTATCTCAAGAACGCGTGGAGGTATCGAGTTGAAATTAAAACCATATACTCACATCTCATATTAAATCTACGGTTCCTTGACGCTGTAAATAAATCAACCCTCTATGTTAACGTAAAAAAAGATACGGCCATTTATGCCGCAAAAAACGCATTCATAATTTAAGTAGATTAACGTATGGATAGTAGGTATGGATTAGTATAGAAGTATGGATATGTACCTACAAATATGTACGGAACCCTCGGTGGGCGAGTCCGACTTGTACTTGTCCGATTTTTTTTATATAATTATAGATTTTTTTTTTATAAAATGGTAAAACGAGTCAACTTACAATCTCCCAACAATTTAAGGTATTAAATACGTAGGTAAAACTAATTCAATTGACCAAATGTGTTACATTACCATCCAGCAATATCGTACCGACCTGGAAAACTTTAAACCGATTCTGCATCTTGGTCGCAGCAAAGAGAATCTACAAAGGTGTGCCTATGCGGCGTCTCTCCGCAGACCATGGGCCACTTTCTATCTTGCGCCCCATCTCGCCCTGTCCTCATGTGAGGACCTAATGACTGCATCAGCGGATGCCGAGACTGAATACTGAGCCAAACAAGGTATTTGATATAAACAAACACAACACACTCACATGTATATTCCTTCCTTACACCCACATGATACATATCTGTATATGCCATCGACACGCTAGATGAAGAAGAATAACGTAATAAAGCTTAGGATCTTAAAAAGGTATAGATGTGTATGTAATTCTAAGCAGAAGTGCTTAGAATAAATTTTAAATTAATCAGCTTTAAAATATCCAAAATCGTAGCAGTTACCTCGAAAAATTTACTAATAAAACGCATCAAAATATACGACATATCTTTCAATATTCCACAACGAAAAACTTAAATAAATTATAAAATCCACATTCGATTCTCGTTCGATTCCTGCATGAATTAAAACTACCGCACAATTTCATCGCCCCAGATAATATTTTAATCGCAGAACAATCGGAAAATGACCTACTTTTGAAATAAAATCAAGCACTATTTGAAATTATTTACAAACAATAATATAGGTATTTGTTATAATAATAACCAGCATATAATTGTCCCATTGCAGGGCAAATCCTTTTTTTTCATACATTGAAAGAACGAGCATTCATCACCACGTTTTCTCAAGGCGAATCGGCGATTTCAGACTTCAGACTTTAATTAAAAGTCCAGGTTTACTCATGATATCTTCCTTCACTAATGTTAATGATGTACAAGATAAACTTAGAAAGTACTTTAAATGCAATTGAAAAGTCACATTGGTTGGGTGCCCGGTTGCGAACTCACACCCTTCTTCTCATCCAGAGAAGACATGAGCATTAATCACCACGCTTGCTCTACCTAGGGGGATTGGCGATTTCAGACTTATATTAATTAAAAGTCCAGGTTTCCTTACGATATTTTCCTTCATTGATGACAGTGGATCTAAGATAAAAAAATATCTATACTTAATATTATAAAGCTGAAGAGTTGGTTTGTTTGTTTGTTTGGTTGAACGCGCTAATCTCAAGATCTACTGGTTCGGATTGAAAAAATCTTTTTGTGTTGAATAGTCCATTTATCGGGGAAGGCTATAGGCCCATACTAAGCCGGGCCGGGTCGCTAGTTATTAAATAACCTGCCAAAATATTTGAACTGCTGTTGCTGGCCTGTCGGTTTTCTATCGGTTGCATTTTGGGGAGTGTGCGACAGAATTGCATAATTTAATTCTGCCGAGCCCGTTCCATCATCGGACCACAAGACGTTTGGCAATGCGCCACCGGTACATGGTGGACATCCCACCCACACGCACGAAACGTTTTGGGGCTAAGGAATGGAATTCCCTGCCTGAGTCACGTGTTTCCTGATAGCAGATAGCAGGTGAGATAGTGGTCAAACGTATGCCTATCAATAGATAAAAAAAAACTCTGGGTCTCGAATCATGAACCGATTATAGTTCTGTGAGGTTATTAGTGTTTTATAAATAACCCTGTTGTAATTTTTATCCCAACTGTACAAAGTTTAATACATTTTGCATTCGTAAATGCAAACCAGGTTTGTTTTGTAATTCTGAACAGATCGAGCAGATGTTGTCCGTCAACCATAATGTTTTGTGTGTCCGGATGCGTTCTAAATATTTATGCATTTTGTTACTAAATAAATATGGCGGTAGAGTTTGTGGGTAAAAGAATATCATTATCTGCCTAGCCTTTTACCATCTACGTTGGGGTTCCTGTCTTATAGGATGCAGTTGCATCGCAGAATTGTACGTGAACCCCACAACCCAGTTACTGGGTAACACCTTTGGTAAGGTAAACTGGTTATCAGTCTTTTGGGTGTATGACGACTCGTAACGACTATCTAGATCTACGAATAACAGTTGGAACTTTACGTGCTTTCCAAGGCACACCAGAGAACCAAAACCTGGGTACAAAAAACATTGGTGAAATAAATTATTGAACCCAACCAAAAAGGTAAAAAGGTTTGTATTTTTGTACCAACATCAATATGCAAAATTTCTTGTAACTCAATTTTCATAAGACAAAAATCAAGCAGAAAAATTGCAATACAAATATAGAGTTTACTTATGTTTCCATTCAGTCAGTCGTTCTTTCTGTTCAGATATGTATGCAAATCATTCGTTCATAACAAGGGATGTCAAATCGTACACTCGTTCAGTACGACATACAAATATGCCCCTTTTATTGCATTAGCACAGATTTGAGTTTGTCTGTGGCTTTGAAATTTGCGGTTTTGATTCATGCCCACATACCAGTCATATTATCACTGAAGCGATATATTTCTAGTCGTCGAACTATTTCTCCAAATAGCGGGGTAGTCCACAAGTTCAGAGTAGCTCAGCGTGCAATGGAGTGAGCAGTGCTCGAAGTTTCTTTGAGGGATACAATTCGCAACGAAAATCCAGAGGAGAACTAAATTCACCGATATTGCCTCGCAGAATCAGCAAGCTGAAGTGGCAGTGGGTTGGTCACGTCTGTCGCAGGACCGATGGCCGCAAATCGGTAGGCGCACAGTGGAACGCCCTCCAGCCCAAACGACTGATGACCTGAAGAAGGTAGCCGGTGGTGGCTGGATGTGGACGGTAGAAGACCGGGAAAATTGGCGCGCCATTTAGGACCTTATGTCGAACAATGAAACTTTATTAAGCTGAAGTGATGATGATGATGATAAGTATTATTATTTCGCCTGTGACATTATCGCTCGTCTTATGAAAGCCATAGCGTAGATAGGTACCTAAATAGCTAACTATATACTATAGCTGCTGCTACACAATATTACAATCATAAGAGACAGTATATTACGACTTAGCAAACTTTCGCCATATCAATACTAATTGCCATCTTGTAACTTTCAGATTACATGTAGTCTTGAAGCAAAACTGACTGATAATCTTATTGGTTTTACCTAATAACTAATATTACTTTCAATCTACTTTTTGACGACACGGTTGGCGCAGTGGCTGAGCGATCGACTGCTGCGCGCGCAGCGTGTTGCGGGTTCGATTCCCGCCCAGGGTAAACATTTGTGTGATGAGCACTTGTGTTTGCCTTGTGTCTGGGTGTTGTTTATCTATATATGTATGTATTTACAAAAAAAAAAAAAATGTATTTGTGTATGTATATCAGCTGTCTGACACCCATAGTACAGGGTGTCCCTAGTTTGGGGTCAGACGGCCGTGTGTGAAAATGTCCCATATTATTATTATTATTATTACTTGAGCAAATTAATGGTAATAATAATCATTCATTGCGCCGTTAGTCGATTTCCAAGACCCTCGACCATCATCTGAGGAGGCTCTCGTTGGGCAGCTGGATCAAGGGCTTGATACAGAAAGCGGTACTCTTGGACACGGCGTGTATTGTTAGGAGATGTTTCTCAGCAGCTTTGACCGCAGGTAGCTTGGACCCTGTTCCCAATACCGGTGGGCGACAATTTTTTTTTACATTTTTAAATGTTTTTATTTTATACAAGTGTTCAATATATGTACTTATAGACAATGAACATAATCAGAATAATAATCTTATTTCTAATAAACAGCCGCATTTACAATAAATATTTTACCATTTAGAATAGAACACTGTTGCATATTTGCCTGAACCAGGTTGAACGCGTAAGCTTTTTTTACGTCAATAGATTTATGGCAATCTAGTTGACAGCCCACTTATGTTAGGTGGTCCTAAGACATCATCCCAAAGACATAGTTGAAACATTCCATGTGCCTGTAAATATGCCGGCAGCTATACCGTTCAAACCGAAACACAGCAGCTGCTTTGCGGCAGTAATAGTGTGGTGGTATGGTGGAAACACTTCTCCGAATGAGAGCATCAGAAAGAGTTCATCAACTCCCTAGCCTTTTTTTTTATTTTATTATTAAATAGGCTTGCGTTTGACTGCAATTTACCTGATCGTAAGTGATAATGCGGCCTAAGTTGGAACACGCTTGCCTAAGATGAACCGGTTCACTCGTGCCTTAAAGATACCCAGATTTTTCCCAACTATGTTGTACAGTCTACCCAGGTGCAGCTGAATACCAAGTGTTTTCCATGGAGCGACTGCCTATCAGACCTCTACAACCCAGGTAACACGATACCCCTTTGTTAAGACTGGTTATCAGACTTTCTGGCTTCTGCCTACCATAACGACTGCCAAAGATCTCCGAATGGCAGCCGGGACCAACGGCACTGCCACTGCCACGGCTACTGCTACTAGTGAAATGTGCAAATTGAAGATAAGGTCATGTGAAGCGTGCTCGTGCAATAGCAACAGAACTGCGGTTTTATGCCAATAGATTCATGGTTATTTCTGCACAGGGACTGGTGATTAAGTACCACAGTATCCATTTTTTTTTAATTTGTTTTGTACTGTTACGTTAGTTGCCCGTCTGCAGACGTATCTATAGACGGACAAATTACGTAATAGTATACAACAACAGACGGTAGATGGAGCAGAAATGCTTTAGATTGAAGACTGCGTTTAGGCAAGCGTTGTGTGGGATTCTTTGCAGCAATATGGACCGACAAATTCAAAGAAGATGGCTGGCAGCGTATGGGTGCGGTCTGCCCAAGACCGGGTTGGTTAGCGATCTCTGGGGGAGTCCTACGTTTAGCAGCTGTGGACGGCAATAGGCTGATATCATGATGATTATGACTATTACAATTTTCTTTAATTTGTGTCAACTTTAAACTCTCTCGCTTACGCTTCTTCTTTCACAGTTTCCATAGCCCAACCCTTAGACATAATAAAACAAATAGTCACGTTCTCAGGAAGGGATCAGAACTGCGACAGGCCGTAATGACGCTCAGTTCCAAATGACATTACGTGCGTAACCATGATTTATTTATGCAGGATGAGTTATGCTAACTGGGTTCGACAGTTGTACTGAACTAGGAGCCTCTACAAGTGAAATATTCCTACTCTCACTACATATTATACTTTATTACAAATGCGAAATTTGGGTGTGGATGGATTTTTGTTGCTCTTTTTATAATATTCTAATAGGCTTGCATTTGGCCTCAACTCACCTGATCTTAAGTGATGATACAACCTGAGGTGGAGCACGCTTGCCTAGGATGGGCCGGTTCACTCGTGCCTTGAAGTTACCCAGATTATAATTATTGGAAAACAGAAAGTGAAATTCACAGTCTGGTAGTTCACACAAATAATTAATTAATTATTAAAGTTTCACCTAATTCCTTCACGCTTAAACGACTGAACGCAATTATCTGAAATTTGGTACACATAAAGATACTGATAAATGACGAGACGAGGCCGCGGTAGACCACGTAAGAGATGGCAGGATGACTTGGATATCTTCCTTAAGAATTGGCAAGAAATAGCTAAAAATCGAGACCAATGGAAGGAATGGAGGGAGGCCTTCGCCCTGCAGTGGGACAGTACAGGCTAAATATAATAATAACAATAATAATAAAGATACTGATCTAGTTTAACACATAATTCTCATCACATTTTTGTATATCCGTGGGATTTACAATTATCAGGTCTACTCATGTCGCCATGGAACGTGGATAGAAGCTAGTACGTATATAAGAATTGCTGTGCCCTAATATTTAAAACTAATCTACAGGCTGTAACATCTTTTACCTAAACATAGTAAAAATGCAGTAATCTACGATTATGAAATTGTATAGTTCCCATAGGTATATGTATATAGTCTGTTGTTAAAAAAAAATCTATGATATCTTGGAAACTTCTTCTCCTGTATCATATCTAACTACGTGTATTAGTAATAATAATAGGTAAGCTGCAAGATGAGCTGAGCGGAGTCGTACAGAAATCGACCAATCACGTTGCCATATCCTCATCGAATTTCTCGTCTCTTCTGGTCTAAATAAGGTTGATTTCTGTGCATCTTCGCTGCGCTCCACTTCTGTAAAAATTGCAAACCTTAACAGAAATTTATTTGAATTCCGATCTAGCCTGTCCCTGGGCTGCCCTCCTCCAGCGACACCCTAAGCCGAGGCTCGTTCCCCTCAGGGGGTGCCCTTAACGTGTAGTCACTTAGTTTGTAAGATTTTTGCCCTGGCTGGAGGTTAAATTCACTTCTAAGGCACCACAGAAAAGTTCGGTTAAGCAGACGACAACCTACTAGGTTACGTGTAAGATGCCTTTCCAAAAAAAAAGGAATTTAATTTTTAAAGTATTTCATTGGACTATAATACAAAGACCCAACGTTTTAGGTTCAAGGACTGTTCAAAATTATAGCAAAACCACAGCTTTAGCCCCATATATTTGACGAAATCCCATATTCACTTTTAACGACCCTCACGAGGTCAATTCTCTCAAACCATATGTCCGTGCGAATATCCCATTTAATTGTTACACATTAACGAAGTTATTAGATGATATTATGGCTTACAATTTCTTGACTATGAATATGCAAGTTGAAATAGCAATGGACAGGCCACATCGTTTGAAGAACCTATAACCGATGGGGAAGAAAGGTTCTAGAGTCGCGACCACGAATCAGAAGACGCAGCGTTGGTAGACCACACCAACAGATGGACCGACGACATTGTCAAGGTCGCAGGTAACCGGTGGATGCAAACGGCAGGTTGCCGATCGTTGTGGCGTTCTATGGGGGAGGCCTAATAATGTTCAACAGAGGACGTGACGTCTTTCGGCTGATGATAAAGCTTAGACTTACAATTTATTTATTACTTCAGGCAACTAGGGTCCATAGAAAAAAGTCGGTTACGTGTGAGTCACACTCGCGCACCGAGGGATCCATACCAGCCTGTTTAAAAAACAAAAATAAGTTTGTGTTCGCTAAATAAAAAAACTCGCTATTTTCTTTGTTATGTTTCAAGAAATTTACTGTATTCGGATTTATTCTTGACTTGTGATACATGATATTGCTACTTGCCAAAATTATTGGCTTGCTACTTGCTGACTAGGGAGTTTAGTTTTTCACCGCTCTAAGGGATTACCGACCTGAGTATTTAATACAGATTTCAACTTGATACTTCCGACCGTTTCTGAAAAAAAAATAGATCCAGACAGACGGAGAACGAAGTGATCCTATAATAAGGATATGGAAAAGTACTTATAAACCATTTTTTTTTAAATAACCCTTAAATGTTCCAAAATTACTGAAAGGCAGGACAATTCATTGAAATGTAAAATCCAACTGTGAGCCATTCAAAAGTAAAGGTATGATTTACATGAAATTTACGCACCTGACGTTCGAAACGACACGTAGTCAAATAGTGATGTAATATCTCTTCCCGGGATTGCCGGCAATTTTGGTAGGTACTTAAAGTCGCGATTACGAGACTAGTCTTTATTTTGCACTGGGTTGTGAAACTTGAAAAAGGTATTCATGTCAAAATATCTTCGTGGCCATCATTGACTTCGTTTTGTGAGATATCTGTTTATTGGTCAAATGCGGGCGTGTTTTAAGAAAGTACCTACCTACTCGATTTAGTATTGTAATTAAAGACTGCGGGTTATTTATTGCTAACGCATATCGGGCAGGCAGCGCCACATTAAATAATGAAATATTATCAACATGAATTCTGATTTTAATTTTTACGTATGTTTTTGAATAAAAAGTAAATTTGTACACACATAAACAGAAACAATTTTAGACCTGAAACTAAGTAATTTGTTACTAAGTTGTTTGTTTAATTTTTAGTTATATTTTACTACAGAGATAGCAAGGGACTACAATGAACAACTGCTGCCTGTACGGTACAGGCAGTAGTTGTTGCGTTGTAGGTAAGTTTAGTGTAAACATGTACTTTTTGTTCAATTATTTTGTTGGTACACCTGATAAAATAAAAATAACTTAATAAATATCTTGAGAAAGATCCTAAGGTCAGGAAAATTGTTATTTGGTTTTCAAATCAGGAATTTCTCAGTAACAGCTTTCAGTCTGGTTCAAGTTCCAGTTTGCGTACCCGGTTACTGGCAATGGGCCATGGCTTTTTGGTTCAAATTATAAACATAGTACATAATTTTCTGGCCAATAAAAGTATTACAAACACACCGTCCTTTGGTTCCTTTTCTGCAGAATACAGGCGTTATATAATTTCTAGCTCAAAACCACATTAAAATAAACTGTATCATCATAAAATGACAGACACAACTAAACTCAACTATAATTTCTGCTAGCAAATTCCCAGGATTTTAATAATGAATCCCGGCTAGCTACAACACTACATACGCCGAAATACACGGTTCGAGTCTGTCGCAAAGCAGTGACCGTTAAATTAACCCTTTAACACTCGCGTCAGAATGACCCCGGGAACAGGGCTGGCGATATCCGGAATGACATTTAGTAATGACTTTAGGGTTTCAAAGTAATTAGAAAGGTTGGTGATATTTATTTTTCTGTGGTAAAGTTTTACGTGTGTTCAAAGTTTTCAAATTTAAATTCAAAATTTTGCGTAATTCATTTTTATTGTGGCTAGATGCGGAAGGCAGAGGGCCGGGATAAATGGCGGAGGCAAATTGCTAAAAAGCTAGTGATGATGATGAAGGTAACAAGACAGGAAAACAGTGTTGGTGATATTGTTGCCATCGCAAGTTAAACCTGGATGAGGCTGGCAGAGGACCAGGAAAATGGCAGAAACAAAAAGAGACCTGTACCCAGCAGTGCGTAAAGTTTGACTGTGAATGAGGACTATGGGTATGTTAATTTCATTATGGAACTCAAAAAATTGTTGTAGATTTAAGAGACTGACCGACTATCAAGTTCGAAGACTTGCTAATGAAATTGCATATTACGTGTTCTTGGTAGTACTTGGGAACTTCGGTGTACTAGCTGGGTGGGTGATAAAACGATTATTACTGACATCGTTGAAGGAAAACATTGCAAGGAAAGCTGAGCTTATTTAATATAAGTCCACAATCTCCAATCCGTTTTGAGCAAGCAAAAGAAAAAAGCTTATTACAAAAAAGACAACCGCCTTCAAAAACTAAAAAGTGAAAAATAACTTTAGCACAGAACACACATGGACTTTAGTTTCGAAATTCAGTGGCTTTGTTCTGTTTGTTGTTTTGTATTGCCACCAACTTCCGAAACTAAAGTCAATGTGTGTTCCGTGCTAAAGTTATTTTTCACTTTTTAGTTTTTGAAGGCGGTTGTCTTTTTTGTAAAAAGCTTTTTATTTTCCGCTTTTTAGTACCTCCTTCTCATCCAAATATTAAGAAGAGATTGAAAGTTAACTACTACAAAGATTGATGAAACTAAAACGTCGTCTATGTAAAATTTTTGGGTATTTGTTGATTTTTCAAAAACTGCTGAATCAAATTCGGTAAAATTTATATGGGACCACCCTTTAAGCATACCCTATCCATAAAAAAAAGAATTTTCAAAATCGGTTTACCAAACGTAAACCGATTTTGAAAATTCTTTTTTTTATGGATAAATGGTGTAACAAATCGCGGACATACTTAATGCAAATAATAATAATAATAATAATAATAATATGTGGGGACATTTTCACACACGGCCATCTGACCCCAAACTAGGGAAACCCTGTACTATGGGTGTCAGACAGCTGATATACATACACAAATACTTTTTTTTTTTTTGTAAATACATACATATATAGATAAACAACACCCAGACACAAAGCAAACACAAGTGCTCATCACACCAATGTTTACCCTGGGCGGGAATCGAACCCGCAACACGCTGCGCAGCAGCCGATCGCTCAGCCACTGCGCCAACCGTGTCGCCAAATTTAAGACTTATACGGTTTTCTCATGAATGCCATTGTCAGAACTGGACCAAATTAAAATGGGACCACACGGGAAGCACTAACTTTCAAATAAAAAAAGAATCATCAAAATCGGTTCACCCAGTCCAAAGAAATCAGGTAACAAACATAAAAAAAAAAAAAAAATACAGACGAATACATACACCTCCTCCTTTTTTTAAGTCGGTTGAAAAGCAGGAAAGAAAGTGCTTGTAGTCAGACGACAACGTTACCATCACGGATAGAAGGTAGAGGCATGTCAGAGAAGCGTGGAGATTGATATAAACAAACAGAAGCTTACCTAGCAGTGGGTGAAGTCGGACTGTGGATGACGATAATGATGACGTTAGTATCTAGTGTGGATACCAAGTGATGTAGAATTACCGAGGATTCAGTTTAAAGACTTGTTATTGGAAAAGCATAGGTAGGAGGTAATTGAAAACTTCCAGGTTTTCATCAGTGAAGGAAAACGTTGTGAGAATAAAGCTTTTTACAAAAAAAGACAACCGCCTTCAAAAACTAAAAAGTGAAAAATAACTTTAGCACAGAACACACGTTGAATTTAGTCCCTTTCTCCTCCTTTTTTGAAGTCGATTGAAAAGCAGGATTCATTTAAAATATAAGTCTACAATCTCCAATCGATCTTGAGCAAGTGTGGTATTCATGCCTTCTCTGTTTGACCAGTAGTGGGATAATATGTGAATATCTGCCTAACAGTCATAGCGGCTGGCTGCCTACCTACAACCTGGTACTTAAGTAGGTACCTATAAGCCAGCAGTGTTCTTCTATATAATGTTTTTATGAGAAAATACCATGTTTTTAGTCTGATAACTCTTTCATTAATTACATCAAAAATTAATCATAATATTTTCATGAAATCAAACAGACTTGAAGTGGATTTAGAGTCCGTAATAAATAAATAATTATTTATGAGGGAAGTTTGAAAGGTCTAAGGTAATACTTTACACGCATTACATTGCAATATTTATTCTCTTGTGCTATGTACTGAAGCTTTTTCGTCTTATTTTAGACAATATGTTCTGTAATTTCTTATTTTTCAAACTTAACTGTACCCTGTTCACAACTAGATTAGACATTTACTCAAATCTTTTTACAGTCCGTTCAACCGATTTTGACTTCTATTGCGTTGGTAGTATGACAAATGGCAACTGCAGTAAACAGTTGTTATTGTAACAACTTTTTTGCCTCTAATGTCATCCTTAAGCCTACGGAATAGAAGTCAAAATCGGTTGAAGGGACTGTAAAAAAGGTTTGTGTGTACGTCTAATCTTATTGTGAACAGGGTATAGTTATTATTATAGAACTAACACACACACACACAAATGCATACACACTCATACACATCTACACACACACACACATTACACATATCCGCGTTTGCCATCGACACGTTAAGAAGGTAATGCCCAAGGCATTAAGTCCGCCTTTGAACAATGTTTATTTAAATTTTGTACATAAAGTTTTAATAAAATAAATAAAAATAAAATAAATAATAGAAAAGTCAGTAAGTGAAGTTAATTTATTTAATCATACCAATATTTTGGAAGCATTTTCCACAGGTCGAGAAAAATAAACGCTACTAAGTAGCGTTTATCTTATTTCGAATACAATCGAGACCTTTCCTTTGTAAAATCTGTGTAATACTTATAATGCATAGCTTCTTCTGCCCGCGATTTATTTATTTATTTATACTTCATGCACAAAGGTACAAAGGCGGACTTAATGCCTTAGGCATTCTCTACCACTCAACCAAGAGTGATGAAGAAATAACATGGCAGGTGCATATGAAAAGAAAATATTAAAAAAGTTAAAAACACATAAACTTACGAATATATAAACAACACATACATAATTTAATATCAGGGATATAACATACATATATAAAATATTTATAAACATATATATATATAAACATATATAGGTAAGTATATATAAATAAAGGAAAAGAGCATTATGAGATGACTGCTTATTTGTGCTGAAAATAAGTTCGGAATTTCCGCTTAAATGCATACTAGACGACGGCTATAAAGATTTCGTCCTTGTTCTACAAGGACGAAATCTTTATAGCCGTCGTCTAGTCCATACTTCCATACTTTATATTTTACATACTTTATACTTTATTTAATATTATAAATGCCAAAGTAACTCTGTCTGTTACGCTTTCACGACGAAACGGCTTAATCAATTTTGATGAAATTTGGATTGAAGATAGCTTGAACCCTGGGGTAGGACATAGGCTTATTAAACGTCTGCATCCACGATAACCGATATTCACGCGGACGAAGTCGCGGGCAGAAGCTAGTATTTCATAAAACTTTTCCTATGGCACTTTCTATCAGTAAAAGATTTTTGTAATCGGATCAGTACAGCGCCGAGGCAATGAAGCTCAACTAGTGCCGAAGAAACGATTCAACTGTCTTGGATCCCGAAAGAACAATGGCGGCGTAAGAAAAAATATAATTTCTACTTATGGGGGATGCGCAAGGGCAGCCCGAGAAATTCAAAAATAGTGTGAGCATGCAAAATTAAGCACAAATCCGACAAGATGCAGTCATTCAAACTACAATTACTGCGGTCAGAGATAGACCACACTTGTTCAACGAAACAAAAGTTTAATTCAAATTTAAGTTTTTTGCTATTTCCAGCTTAGTGTCTAATTATATGGTATTAAAAAAATATTCGGGATAGGAACAAATATCCATTTACAGAATTATAATAATTAAAATCATCAACAAAAACTTTTTTGAAAAAAGAGAACCGCCTTCTAAAACTAAAACGTGATAAACAACTTTAGCACATAACTTTAGTTTCGGAAATCGGTGGCCTTGTTCTGTTTGTTGCTTTGTATTGCCACCGACTTCGAAACTAAAGTCATGTGTGTTCTGTGCTAAAGTTTATCACGTATTAGTTTCTGAAGGCGGTTTTCTTTTTTCAAAAAAGTTTTTATTTTCCACTTTTTCGTGTCGCCTTATCACCTAAATCCATTAAGAAACGGCAACACTGTTAAAACAGAGATTGAAAGTCCTCCAAAGATGGAAAGATGGAAGAAACGAAAACGTGTTCTCGGTTTTTGTTGTTTTTATCAAAAAGCTCTTTCAAAATTTCTGTTTGTAAACTACTTAAACTAACTCCAGAATGTAACAAACACTTTTCTGAAAACCGCATCAAAATCGGTTCAGCCAAACGGGAGATAATCGCGGACAAACATACATACAAACATACGGGTCGAACTGATAACCTCCTTTTTTTTGAAGTCGGTTAATAACTCTTCAAGATAGAAAAGCTCACGAATTTTTTTTTTACTTGAATTTTTGGACTACCCTTGCGCCACCTTTCCTCATTGATTGGCGATCTCTGGGAAATACCTACATTCAGCAGTGGACGGCAATATTCCGATGTTTAATGATGATGATGATCCTTCTTCATTTCGTTTTTTCGGTGTGCTAAAAGATCCTACTAGTTATTATAAGCGTGATTTGTGAGGATGGATGTTTTGACGGATGAATAATAATAATAATAATAATATGTGGGGACATTTTCAAACACGGCCACCTGACCCCAAACTAGGGAGACCCTGTACTATGGGTGTCAGACAGCTGATATACATACACAAATACATTTTTTTTTTAAATACATGCATATATAGATAAACGTTTAAACGAATGTTTGTTATTCTTTCAGTCTTAAATGGCTGAATGGAATTACTTGGCTGGAATTTGATGGTGAAAGAATTATAAAAAACGGTGTCCATTACAAAATATACACAAAATCAAACCTTTTATCTTAATATTATTAGTATAGATCTGTCCAAAACCCTAAACACTATACGGGGTCGTAACGCCCCGGCAACCCTACACGGCAATTACAGCACAGCCACGATGTTCGCTCTAATAAATACGCGAATTCAACGCACAAAAGGTCCCGGTTGCGTTTAATTAATTTTTTGTATTTTTATTTTAAATTTTTTTTGGCGAACTTCAGCCCGTACTCAAATTACTGATGTTTACGTAATGGTGACGCGTGGCGGTTGAAGGGTTATGCTTTTATGACTGTTTGGGGTCAGACTTTGAGTGTAGTTACGTGGTAGAAAATGAATGAGACTCGTTTAGACTATGGCCCATTGTTTGTGATTGTTTATGACGTAAATGACGACAGGTAAACTTTTGTTTCGTTGAACAAGTGTGGTCTATCTCTGACCGCAGTAATTGTAGTTTGAATGACTGCATCTTGTCGGATTTGTGCTTAATTTTGCATGCTCACACTATGGCAATATTGTGCCAAAATGTGCACATTAAAAGCTTTCAATTTAGAAAATCCCTTTCCTTATATATTTGACCATTCCGTGTGCCTAAATATAGATCTCCTAAAGGCTTCAAATACATAAATTCAGATGGCAATCATTTCCAGGTAATAACAAAGTAAGTGGGTGATGAAATTAATGGTCGTCAGATTTGTCAATAGGTACTTCAGTAATGTGGGTCCCGAAAACATTCAGCGACATACTGACAGACCTAAGCGAACGTGGCGTGATGACCTTGTCGTTACAGGTAAGATTAGTCTACAATAGGTCTGGATTGGACGACAACATCATCATCTGCCTAGGCTTTTCCCGAATGTATTGGGGTCGGCTTCCAGTCTAACCGGATGCAGCTAAATACCAGTGTTTTACATGGAGCGACTGCCTATCTAACCTGCACAACCCAGTTACTGGGTAACACGATACCCCTTGGTAAGACTGGTTTTCAGACATTCTGGCTTCTGACTACCCGTAACGACTGCCAAAGATCTACGAATGACAGCCGGGACCAACGGCTTTACGTGCTTTCCGAGGCACGGAGGGAACTCGGTATGAATGGGATGGTCACCCATCCACAGACCGACTGCGGCTAGCGTAGCTTAACCTTTGACCGATCGATCGACGGACGACAACGTTTAATGAATAAAGGACTTATGACATAAAACAGTTGGCAATAGTTACATAAAAGAAAACCGTTATAGTTGCAAAAGTTAAAAACTGTGTCGCAACTAACGCCCGTCTTAAGATTCCACAATTTTCTCAATATTCGAGAGTGTTTTTAACCATACAATCAACTTCTTTCTTAGGTCATTTCGTTTTAGGTAGTAAATATTAACGAGTCTGTTTATTTTGTTGTACCTACATTGTTTTAGCTGATAAATGTGAAGTACCTTCTCGCTACTGCTGTTCTACAGGGTACGATTTTGCAGACTCTGTCTGAGAGGCGTCTGACAGTACTAAAGTTTGGTCGTAGGGTACAAGGTTGTGTTTTCTGAGCAGACTCTGCAGTGAATATTTGGCTAACCGTAACCACGTTACAATCTGTGTGGAGGCAGTGGCGTGCTTTCCATTAAAGCCGAAAAGCCTGGCCTGCAATCAATAATGCGTGTACGGGAATGAACTAAAAACACTATTTTGTGGATGAATAAAACTCTGAAGTCTGCCAATGAATTGTTCTATTTTAATGATTTTTTACAAGAGACTTGTGTCATGTCAGGTTAATTTCAGAAGAAAAATAAATATAAAAATACTAGTAGCAAAAAGGATTTACTACCTCAAACATACCGCCCACCAAGGACCCTTGTCCTTAAAAATAACCGCCCACCGTGGCACACATAATGAGAATACCAACAACAAGAATACAAAATTTGCCTTGGTGGGAAATTTCTAGACACATAAATAATAGTTAAGTAAGCAATTACCCTTTCAGGAACTGGCACTATACATAGTAATATAAGCTTATAATCTGACAAAACTATTCTAATCCAACTAAACAACTTAATTACATTTTTCAATGCGTAACAGGCAGAACGCACAATTTCGAAGTGGGTCTTTTTTAAAAAGGAATTTTTACATTTCAATGTAACCACTCGGGTAAGATTATCAGTGCCTGGGTGTTTTTCAACAACCTTACCAAGAAGCCAACTCGCGGGAGGTAAGTCGTCTTCCTTTACCAAAACAACATCTCCTACTTGGGGTTCAGGTATCTTACTAGTCCATTTATACCTATGGAGGAACTGTGTCAAGTATTCATTAGCCCACCTACGCCAAAAGTTTTGCAACATACCTTGCACTAAATGCCATCTTTTTAGGCTACTTATAGGACTTGCATGATAATTTATATCAGGCACAGTAAGAATTGGCTCTCCTATTAAAAAATGACCAGGAGTCAGCGGTGTGCACTCATTTGGATCTGTGCCATATGCGACTGACAGCGGCCTGGAGTTCAAACACGCCTCAATCTGTGTCAAGAGAGTGGTCATCTCTTCAAAGGTGAGTGTAGAATTACCTATGACCCTTTTTAAATGATATTTGGTGGATTTTACTCCTGCTTCCCACAATCCACCGAAATTCGGAGCGTGTGCAGGAATAAAATGCCACGTTGTACCGACGAGAGCTAAGCTCTGCGCGATTTCCTCAATCAGGTTGGACTCTTGCGCGATCAGCAATTCTCTTAACTCCTTGGATGCTCCAATGAAATTGGTGCCATTGTCGCTCCATAAATCCGTACAATGACCTCTACGCGATACAAATCGTCTGTACGCTGCTAAAAAACCTTGGGAAGTTAAATCACTAACCATCTCCAAATGTATAGCTCGTGTTGCCATACATATAAATAAACATATGTAGCCTTTATAAGACCGATGTCCTCGTCCTTTTGACGTTCTAACATTTATCGGGCCTGCGTAATCGACTCCACTGTGTAAGAACGCTCTGGAAGGGGTTCCGCGAACTGATGGCAGAGAACCCATCATTTGCGTCTTCACAGCGGCACTATTTTTTACACAAGGAACACATCGACGGATATGATGTTTTACTAATTTTTTAACGCCAATGATCCAGTACGCTGACCGTATGTACGTTAGCATGAGTTGTGGTCCCCCATGTAAAGTTATAATATGAGCATCTCTGATGATTAATTGTGAGAAATGGGATCGATGGGGTAATACAATTGGATGTTTTGTTTTTTCTTCTAGTTGAGCCTTTTGAAGCCTTCCACCAACTCTAATTATACCTTTCTCGTCTATATACGGGTTAAGTGTTCTTATCTTACTTCTTTTTGTCTTAACCTCGCCTTGCTGTTTTAATGCTGTGATCTCTTCTTCAAACTCTTGTCTTTGGCATTGCCGAATGCAGCAATTCAAAGCCTCATCGATCTCCCATTTACGTAAGTATTTAGCCCGATCGGTATCTGTTTTATAATTTAAAAATCGTCTACAATATGCCACAATACGTAACAACTTAGAGAGAGAAGAATATCTGTCCCATATGAAATTGTTGACAGATGAACAATGTGTTATTATTGACCTTTCTAAATCGACTTCTAATGACCTTGGCCTCGGATAATTTATATCCGTTTCCTGTAAAATCTCTGGACCTCGTAGCCACAGATTATTATCTATAAGTTCTACAGGTCGTATTCCTCTGGACGCACAATCGGCAGGGTTCTGATTTGAAGGTATGTGTGCCCATTGATATGCGTCTAACGTTGTAAGAATTTCCGAAACTCTATTAGCTACAAAAGTTTTCCAATGACTTGGATGTTTATTCAACCACGCGAGTACGACCGTCGAATCTGTCCATGCCCGCAATTTAGTTTTGGGGATATTTAAAACTTCTGCCATCTCAACTAGCAAACATGTCACCAATACTGCACCACACAATTCTAGACGCGGTATGCTTATTTGTTTAATAGGTGCGACTCGTGTTTTAGCCGCAACTAGTGAAACGTGAACGTTACCAGTGACATCAACTCTACGTATATAGACTGCTGCCGAATATGCAACCTTGGAAGCATCGGAAAAGCCGTGTAAGTCTACTGTGACGTCACTTGCCCTTGTTCCTAGCCATCTAGGAATTTTGAACTCCGTAAGTTGTGACAGCTCACTAAAGTAAGTATTCCATTCATCTAATAATTGTACTGGAATTTGTTCATCCCAGCTTATTCCCGCTAACCACAGCTTTTGGATAAATACCTTTGCTGTAATCAACGCCGGTGCCAGCCAACCTAATGGATCAAACAACCGTGATATATTAGAAATAACTGTTCTTTTTGTTTCAGGTCCTGCGGTCCTTGAAAGCTTCACAGAGTATTGGAAGATATCATCTCTACGGTTCCAGGTGAGTCCTAAAACCTTCACTATAGAGTCTAGTTTAATTTCCAAATTTTGTTCTAACTCTTGTTCCCTTACTATATCTTGTTCTTTATTTTGTAAATTAATTTCTTTTATTATCCTTTCAACATTACTGGTCCATTTTTGCAATTTAAACCCACCTTTGCTAAGTAAAATATTAATTTCTTTAAATAATTGAATGCCTTCTTCTACCGTTTCGCAGCCACTCATAAGGTCATCCATATAAAAGTCTTCAAGAACCTTTTTTGCAGCTTCTGGAAATGTATCTTTTTCATCAAGTGCTACCTGCTGAAGTGCCTTGACTGCTAAATATGGGGCTGAAGCTGTACCAAATGTTACAGTGAGTAGCTGGAATTCCTGCACTGTATCTTCAGGATTATCTCTCCACAATATTCGCTGAAACACTGCATCATCATCATGGACTCGCACTTGGCGATACATTTTTATAATATCAGCCACTAAGCAAATAGGATGTACTCTCCATCGTATAATTAGATGTCGTAATTCAGGTTGTAATGATGGACCAATCAGTAATGTGTCGTTTAAGGATACGCCATTTACACCCTTACACGACGCATCAAAAACGACTCTCACCTTTGTGGTGGACTTGTCTTCTCGTATGACCGCATGATGGGGAAGATAAACAGCTTCAGACTGCTTATCGTCATTTCCTGGAACAGGAATCATGTGACCTAACTGTAAGTATTCTTTTATAACATCTGTATATCTTATTTTCATTTCTATATTTTTATTTAACTTTCTTTCTAACGACTTTAATCTATTTTCAGCTATCCCACGAAATCTACTATATTTACATGCAGGATCAGCGTCGCGAAAAGGTAATCGGACCACGTAACGTCCATCAGGTGCTCTACGCGTTGTACTATTAAAATATTCTTCACATTTCTGTTGTTCTTCTGTTAACATTTTCTGTGAAATTGAAGAATGATCTGACTCCAATTCCCAAAACCTTTTCAGAACTTCGTCCTCATTTACGGTAGCATTCAAAACTACAAGCTTCGTTTCTGTGTTATCACTTTGTTTATTATACACCAATCCAGACAGTATCCAGCCGAGAGAAGTGCATTGAGCTACTGGAGTACCGGTAGGTCCTTTCAAAAGTCCTTGTTGTATGATCTGACAATAAATTTCAGCACCTAATAAAATATTAATTTTATTAGGCCTATTGTACTGGGGATCAGCTAATGTAATCGTATGTAACTCCAACTCTTGCAACTCACTTATTTTCATAACTGGGAGAAGAGTGGTTATTGATTTCAGTACATATGCTCTGACTACAATTTCAAAAGACGGGTCAACTCTCGATTGAATTTTCAAAGAGACGACTGATTTAGAAGTGATGGTGCTATCTCCACCGACACCTGAAATAATACCATTTACGTGAACCTTTTTTAGGCCCAACATTTGTACTGTTGCCTCTGTTATAAAAGAAGCCTGTGAGCCTTGATCGATCAAGGCTCTGATGACCTGTTTGCCTCCGAATTTCGACTCAGCATTGATTAGCGCGGTGGCTAACAATACTTGACTACTATTTCCTGACGAAAAACATGAGACAATAGGTGAACTTTCATTTGATGACGATCCCGCCGCCACTGGTGAATGCGGGTTGACCTTTGTGACCTGATCATTGCTTTGTTGTGCAACGGTAGTTGCTGAGCTGTTGTTTGGGTGAAGAAGTGAGTGATGACGACGATTACAAAGACGACAATTAATAGAATTTTGGCATTGTTTTACCGAATGATTGCTACCTAAGCAGTTAAAACAAATGCGATTTTTCATAACAAAGTCATGCCTTTTGTCAAAATCAATTTTTGCAAACTTTTTACAAAAGCATAATTTGTGAGTTTCTGAACAATATTCACATGCAATAGCTTGATTTGAAATATGAAAAATCTTTGGTTTATTGAAGTGACCTCTGTTTTGTGAAGTAGTTGGCTGAATTAAAGAATTTGATTTAGGTTCAATAAACTCTAATGCACGAAAACGACTTTCTAGGAATTTCGAAAACAAATTAAAACTTGGCAACTCATTCGAGTTATCATTTGTGACATGTAATTCCCATTGCTTCCTCGTATCTGGATCTAATTTATAAGTAACAATGTGAATAATAATAATGTCCCATGAGCTCACATCAATTTCCAAATTTTTTAATGCATATAAACACTCCGTTGTAGTGTCCAGCAACTCTTTTAATGCTGTAGCTGACTCGACATTAGAATTACGTTGACTAAATAGTCTTTTCAGAATACAATTTGACAAATATCGCTTGTTATTATATCTGGATTCTAACTGTGACCAACACTGATTATAATTAGCTGCTGCTATAGGTACAAACCTTATCAATTGTTCTGCTTCTCCTGTAAGATGAGCTTTTAAATAATGTAATTTTTGTACTGAATCTAAAGATTGGTTACTGTGCACCAGAGAAATAAATAAGTCGCGAAAGGATGTCCATTCCGAATATTTTCCAGAGAAAATCGGAATAGATATTTTTGGTAATCTAACAGAAGAACCAGACGACATACGTACAGAAACGTCTTGGGTACTCTTAGAAGCTGATGTATCATTGACTGGAGCGGGATATTTACATAAAGCGATCTTTAGTTCCGACTTATAACCAATATAAATTTCCTCTGTCGCCTCATAAATATCACTCACAATACATTCTAAGGATTTTATTGTTGCACTATCTAATTCTAATATTTCGTAGTGATTTTTAGAAAATGCTTGCCAATCTCGTTCCAACTTCTCTAATCTTGCATCAATGTACTGATAAGAGAAACGATCCTTAGGCGTCTTCTTAAAATTAGATCTCGACTTTTCCATAATGGTCTTTAAATTTATTTGCAAATTGCCGTATTTTTCCATTTTTGAACAATTTCTTCAATGATTATAGCATAAAATGTACTCACAGTTATCTTGTCACTCACACACAATATTCCACCTGTTCTTCGGCCACGTCACGCTGCACGCCACCACTGACGTCACGCACGATACGCTGCTGACGACGGCGTTGCCCTGGTTGACAGTACTTCCACTCAGGGTTGGCTGATGACGTCACGCTCCTGGCGCCACCTGATATTATCTCCCTTCTTGGGGGAATCCCTTCCAACACCTGAGTTGCGATCCACAACCCCTTTTTCCCTATCAACTGCCGCGGTGTACTAAGCTAAAAAAACTTCGCCGCAACAGTACTCCCTAGCTAGTTCGAATATATAATTCGACTCGACGGACCAAAATGTACGGGAATGAACTAAAAACACTATTTTGTGGATGAATAAAACTCTGAAGTCTGCCAATGAATTGTTCTATTTTAATGATTTTTTACAAGAGACTTGTGTCATGTCAGGTTAATTTCAGAAGAAAAATAAATATAAAAATACTAGTAGCAAAAAGGATTTACTACCTCAAACAATGCGAGAAAATTCAAATAAATAAGACTTTGACAATAATTAAGACTTTTCCCTGTATTAATAGTATAAGACGATATTACTTGACAAATTTCATAGTTCTAGGTCAACGGAAAGTACTCTAAGAGTCCGACACTCTCAAGGAAATCTAAAATAGGGTATAATCAAAATTTATAATATATACGTTTTTTGCAACGTAAACGGCCGTATCTTACTTTCACGTTAACTTAGAAGTTTGATTTTTTCACAGGGACCGTGGACCTAAGTATATGGTTTGAACTCGATACCATCACGCGTTTCCGAGATAAAGGGTCTTGACAGACAGACAGACAGACAGACAGACAGACAGACGGACAACAAAGTGATCCTATAAGGGTTCCGTTTTATCCTTTTGAGGTACAGAACCCTAAAAAACAGCTAAATGGATCGAGCCGTTCTTAAGTAATGACCTTTTTTACATACGGAAATTAATTTTATTTTTATTGCCGACAGTACCTTAGACAAATCAAAAATTCACATACAAATCAAGGAAATCATTCCCAAGATGTAACGGCAATAAAACCTTCGCAATTAGGGTTGCCAACTCTTTGTCGGTCAAATATAGTAGTTCTAAAATTTTTACTCATAAAAATATAGTAGATAACGAAAAGAAAAAAAAAAATAGTAGGTTCCAAAAATTAGGTAGGTACTTTATTTTCTTGAAGAATATTATGTGAATTATTGAACGCATCTGTCAACTTGACATTCCAGAATAGTTAAAAATTAGTATTGACGTTTTGATATACGCTTACACATTTTGTAACGAATATTATTGCTAAGAGTTTGATGCCTTTAAAATATAGTAGTTTCGCCTACTATATCTTTTTTCAAAAATATAGTAGTCGGGCCTCTAATATTGTAGGATACTATATTATATAGTAGGGTTGGCAACCCTATTCGCAATTGCTATAAACAATACTGAGAGACGGCCGCTTCTCATGAAGTTGACATCTGCGAGTTTCCTGGTGCAAATCGTTTCCTTACTTGTTGGATAGTTAGAGATCTCTGGTCTCTTAATTTGCCTAATAAGACGTCTGTCTTATTAGGCAAATTAAGAGACCTGTTATAGGCCTAGCTAAGTTACAATCGTTTCGTATCGTGTCTCTTTCTACAATAATTAACGCCTCGTCGTAATCCATTCTTAACCCCCGACGTAAAAACGAAGGGGTGTTATAAGTTTGACGTGTCTGTGTGTGTGTGTGTCTGTCTGTGGCATTGTAGTTCCCGAACGAATGAACCGATTTTGATTTTGTTTTTTTTGTTTGAAGGGTGAATTAGTCGGAAGTGTTGATGAAAATCGGTCCAAGATGGCCGCCGCTACTAAATGGCAAATCACATATTTTTTCACAACTCCTTCAATATGGGTATCAAATGAAAGGGCTTCACTAGTAGAATATTTTGCACTATGATAAATTTCAAATCCAAGATGACCGGCACCACAAAATGACGAATTACATTTTATTTTCACAACTCCTTCAATATAGGTATCAAATGAAAGGGCTTGACTAGTGGAATAATGCATACTATATTGAAAGGGAATGAGAAATATTAATTGATTGTGATAATTGATTGATTGTGAACCGGTTCATCCTAGGCAAGCGTGTTCCAACTTAGGCCGCATCACCACTTAAGATCAGGGGGCCAAGTCTGCTATTTTTATAATTTCGTCATTCCAACACGATCCCATTGTCATTTTGTTAACAGTTCGTAATCTGCTAAATTCATAATGGTCGAACATTGGTCGGTCGAATTAAAAGCAATGACTACACAATGACGTTCTAATGGTAAGTCACTGATCAAAGGAACTGACAAAATTTTAGCAGATTAACGCCCAAGTCAGTCATTCATTTGTCATTTTGTACGAGATTACCATTCTATCATTTCTTTCAATGGCGTGTCAGTGGTTGACCAATGGAATGTCATAATGACGCCATTATATTAGTAGATTACCAAACTTGTCAAAATCAAACATTATGAAATCAATGATAGACCATTCTGACACTATTGTAATAGCAGACTTGAGGCCCAGGTGAATTGCGGTCAAACGCAAGCCTATTAATTAATTTAAAAAAAAAATTTAGTAACAAAATGAAAACTAGAAACTATTTTTAGTTTCCATTTCATTAACGTTTTAAACAAAAAATATTTTTATAATCTCTAAGGGCCAAAGCACAGATTCCCTATCCATTTGCATACAATTTTAAGACCTAATATTACTTAGCAAACTTTTGTTTCTCCTAATTATATTTTCGCATAACATTATTTTTGATTTTCGTTCACATAACTTATCGTTGAGATGACGTCATTCCCATACATTTGATTAGTTTTCTATTAGCGTTATCGATTGTAGATGGTCAATTTGTGTAATTTGGCTAGGGCCCCTGCTGTCTCTATACTATCCTCAGTCTAGTTGATATTCCGTGTATTTATTAATGACTTAATTAATTATGAATACGAGTACTGCCCATAAAATTAAGTCACATTCAGCAAAAAATTATCATCATCATCATCTGCAGCCTTTTCCCAACTATATTGGGGTCGGCTTCCAGTCTAACCGGATGCAGCTAAATACCAGTGTTTTACATGGAGCGACTGCCTATCGGACCTCCACAACCCAGTTACTGGGTTACGAAACCCCTTGGTAAGACTGGTTGTCAGACTTTCTGGCTTCTGACTACCTGTAACGACTGCCAAAGATCTACAAATAACAGCCTTGACCAACGGCTTTACGTGCTTTCCGAGGCACGGAGAGAACTCGGTATGAAAGGGATATAGTCACCCATTCACAGACCGACCGCGGCTAGAGTAGCTTAACCTTTGACCGATCGTCAACGTCTGTACGGCTTTAACTTCGCCACGAGCTCGTCCTTCAGCTAAAAATAATACCAGCCTATAATTGTCTCACTGCAGGGCAAAGACCTCTTCTCATACAGAGAAGGCACGAACATTGATCACCTCGGTTGCTCAAGGTGGAAAATTCAGTCTTACATTTATTTAATTCCAGGTATCCTCAACATGTTTTCCTTCACCGATGTCAGTGGATAAACTTAGAAAGTACTGTAGAGAGTTGCCCACCGGAGAGGCTTTATGTAATGAAGCCATAACTATTTAGTCTATGGTTAGAACCTCCTGGATACCTTAGAAATATATTTGAATGATGTAGAAGATAGTTTTCATACTATGACATGTTATGTCAGAGTGAGACCCAGCTAAGCTCAGAGCTGCGGTCTTGTAAGTCTTACCTCTCGCTAATCTTATTAATATAGTCTTCTAAAAGTTATTCGTACCTTTCATTGTAGTACGTAGAATACTCCGGTAATTCGTACTTGGTACAAGTGTAGCTCAGGTGCTACAGTACATATAGATTAAAAAGTCGCGGGTAAAAATCAGAAAGAACTGTAAAGGTCGTATGCATACGACATGCTGGACGAAAGCATTGACTAAGGGCGGGTTGTTTCAAACAGTCGGTTAACGTTACATACGGACGGTTAAAAAGTTACTATGACGTGAGATGTTTAACGTACGTTAAATGTAGCGGGTTGTTTCATGACATAAAAATCCATCAGCTATCCATCATAGTTGAAGTAACCCGCCCTAAATGTTTCGTCTATACACTCTGGATTAATTCTAGAAGATCTCGTATTTAGAAGCGTTAGTCTTGTTTATAGAAGGTATTGTTTGACCTGGTGCCATCAGTGGACGACGTGCTCTTTGAATATTACAATAGTGCTAATTTCCTATGCCGTGTTTAATTCCGAGAACCACCTCTATCACAGTTAAAACCGTAATGGCTCAGCAGTAGGTCGATTCTGTAAAATTCAAACAACAACTTGCATCTCACATCGCTATTCACTCTCACTTCGCATTACGTTCAAAATGACCTTGATATATTTAACACTTTAAATAGGGTTCGAAGGCGAAGTGAGCGTCGAAGTGACGGGGAAATTACCATACAGAATGCCACTTCTTACGTCATCTCATACTTTATCTGTCAAAATCTTCCTGTCAATTTAATTAAACTTGCTGACACGTTCGCAATGGTGCCGCTAGTGTAAATTCGAATTATCAACCCAGTTTTTAGAATGCCAATCAAGAAACTCACAGCGGATTCAGATTCGAAGTTTAGAATGAGGTCTTACAGAATCACACCCCAGGACTTTGAGCTCTTACATATTGGTGGAGGCCTCGGGTAGTTTGAAATATTACGTTTTTTATACATATTGGTAGGTACTGTTAGAGCTAAACTTGCTGGGCTCTTACGGTACCGGGATAAGATATAATTTATAACGTGTTGGGAGATAGTGATTATAACAGAGTCCCTCTTTGATTGAAATATCCCTCTTCAATCAATGAGAGATTCTGTTGTAATCACTCTAATAAAGAATAATACGTCTGCCTCTGACGGCTGCAGGCTAGACAATCTGCTTGTCATATAAAAATAAGGCTAACGTTCGAAATACGAAAAGGTTTTCGAACGAATCCAGAGTGTTTAGACGAAGCCATTTAGTAAATGGTTCGACATGCATGCAACCTTTACAGTACCTACCAATATGTATAAAAACTTAATATGCACAAAGAATCTTTATGGGGCGAGGCTTTTACGTCAGTCAAACACAAGCAATGTCCTAGCCATAGATATCCGGTCCTTACATAATTATTATGCACTACGCAAACTAGGTACGACGTTCAATTATACTCATGTGACATAATAGATGATCTATAAACACACCTGAGAAGAGACGGAATTAATCAAACCGATGATGCTTCCAGCTCACACAAGACCTAACATATTATCAATAATTTGCCTGCAAATTAAACCGACCCGCTAATTACAGCCATGATTATTACACTATAGGGTCTCAAATAGATTGACACAGAAAGTCCACTTCATGCAGCGAGCGGAAACAGGCACATACGCATACTAATTTTGTTTTATTTTAGGTACAATGGTGCAAATTCTGTTGTGCACGAGTTATTATTTTAAGCTATTTATATCTCTTTCTCTCCAATAAAATCAGAAACAGACAGATATTAATAAAGGCTGTCAATTTAAGTTAATATAAAATGTTCATACAATTATAAGTTGTCAGAACGTATTGTGTTTTAGAACGTATTGATTAGAAACACGGCGAAATTCAAGGAAAAAACTAATTTGACATCTCTAACTTAGTTCTTATGTGTCGCCGTCCTTTTCTTTAGCTGCCTGGTAGTAAGAGATGCCAATTGTCTAATTTTAGTTTAGTTTGAGAATAAAGGAATCGACACCAATGTTATATAGTTTTACTTTAATATTATAGCATCCGACAACTTCTAAACAATCGGCAGTTTAGTTGCTGTTTTATATAAAAGTGCAACACCAGTCTCAAAATGTATGAAACAGCTGATTTATTCTTTAATAATCGACGTAAATAAATTATGTATACCTACCTAATCTGCATTCGTGGCAAAATTAAAGGCGCCACGATGTGTCTTTCCACCGTATATGTGTGCGTGCATTAATTTTCACTTGCTGTATAGGGAAGGCCTTCTATACCAATCTGTTTTGTGGTTTAGGGTATCAAATAGTCAATGTACAATTACCTACCTACGCATGTCTAATTAGGCAATCGATCCACTATCGAATTGTTGACGAAACCGCGGTTGGGCATAGTAGTAGACAATGGTGACAGTTATTGGGGCAGAAATTTGCGACTGACTTCACTATAGTCTGTTCCAATAATGATGATTGAAATGACACAACATGGTAAATATTTTTTATTGAGCTGTAGCAGAACAAAAATTCTACTAATTTTATAAATACACCCAAAAAGCCTACAATGCTCTGCAGATCCAATATAACAACGCATTTAGTGTGCCGCAGCGGCTGCCTCGATACTGTAGCACATCATCTAAGTTCACTGAGGCACGTACCGACTGCTCCAATGCTGTACCTACGGCGTAAGAAAGGGGCCTCGCTGCTAAACAGACTCCGTGGCAGCCCCAGCAGCATTCTACGAGCTATAGCCGGGAGACATGACTACCCGTTGGTGAGGTCACTTCTTATCATCTCTACACTGCCTGTGTAATTAGTTAAGGCGCTACCCCAACCAAAAGTGCGTTTTTCTTCCTTATTCAGGGGCTATTAAGTAAAAGAAAAAAGATAAAAATTATTTATTTTCCACCACAATTTATAAATAGTACAGTTTACTTGTAACAGTTTCTACATAAGTATTGTAGAATATGGGGTGGACTGGAGCCTAAACTAGGGAAACCCTGTATTTCAGGCCTCCAGGACACTCACCCACGGTATGAGCACAATTTACAATAACTAGGTTAAATACAAGTATAAAAATACAGTATGGGTATCGAAACTGGTAGAAGGAGAAAAATAAGATAATATTTGTGTGTGCGTGTGCGTGTGCGTGTGTGTGTGTGTGTGTGTGTGTGTGTGTGTGTGTGTGTGTGTGTGTGTGTGTATGCGTGTGTGAGATGTATGTTACTTTACGATAGTTATAAGGGATTCAGTGTCTTGATAGTTAAGTTTCGCAAGATGTTTTTTAATGATGTTTTTGGCTTCATGTGAGTTTTTAGGAAAAATGTGAAGCAGTGAGTTGATTTTATTATATATGTACGGTGCAAGAAAACAGGATTGTCGTGTAAAGAAGGCGGTGTTGTGTCTAACCGAATCGCATACTCTGTTTCTTCTACGAGAAGGATAGGTAGTACATGGGTTATATGTAAGCTCTTTATGTTTACGAAGTGTAGTATGCATAATAAATAATTGTCTTACTGTTAGAACATCGCATTCTTTGTAAAGACTAGATGTAGGATATCGAAAGGGTTTCCTAAGCATTACCTTGAGCAAGGACCTTTGTGCGCGTTCAACGAGTAAAAGTTTTGTTTTGCATGCCCCACCCCACACGGGTATACAGTAATCTATCACTGATTGAACCAGAGCAAAATAAACTGTTTTTAACAGAGCTGGTTTCAATGTATTTCTAAGCTTTTTAAACATCCAAATCAATTTGCGGGTCCGTGCTGATAGAAGATCCAGTTGAGCTTTCCAAGATAAAGATTCGTCGAGTTGAATACCGAGGTACCTAATGTTATCTGTTTTTTCAAGGGACAGACAAGAGCATGTTGTAGATTTTTTGTTATTACATGTATGGACTTTAAGAGTGAAATTGTTGATATTTGGTTGTGTAGATTTATTGATTGAGAAGGTAATGTACTTCGATTTTTTTATAAGTATTTAGTGTAAGTAAGTTTTTGTTCATGTCTGTCTGAGGATTACACTAATAGAGAATGTTAATAGAGAAGTATGACTCACCTTGGTTGTCGCATGCTGTGGATATGCTGGTCAGAAGACCCCACCGGCTAACCGTGAAATTGTTTTTTTTTTTTTTTTTTTGTGATGTTTTCTGTGTTTGTTTACTAACAATAGTTTTAAGTGCCTTGTTACTAACAATTGGGCCTAGTTGCCATAATAAACACAATATTTTTATTATTATTTCTCAGTATATTTAAGATATCTCACATCTATGTGTGGGTCGAAATTGGCACGGGCCGAAGCCAAGTGCATTGTGTACTAAATTAGGTATTTAAAAATTTGCGGGTTAACCTGCATGTATTCAAAATAACTGCTTTTTGTAGCAGAAGGTAAGTAGATGGACTAATATTCAATGAGTTAAGGCAATTGTGTAGGGTTTTTGGGATGACTCCTGTGCTGGATAGTATAATGGGGATAGTTTTGGTGTGTGTAACATTCCACTGCGTTTTAAGTTCTATTGACAAATCTGTGTATTTTGCAATTTTTTCCGTATGTGTGCTAGTAAGGTTATGGGTGTTGCAAATTGCTATGTCTGTTATGTACACTAATTTCTTTGTTTATTATTATTAATAGATAGGTCCCTTAAAGAAAATATATAATTCACGTTTTATTTTATTTCAAAAGATTGTTTCTCTTTTTTATAACTCTCTTTGTTATCTGAATAAATGCAATCTATACTTCATATTATAAAGCTGAAGAGTTTGTTGGTTTGGTTGAACGCGCTAATCTCAAGATCTACTGGTTCGAATTGAAAAAATATTTTTGTGTTGGAAAGTCCATTTATCGAGGAAGGCTAATAGGTTCATGCGAAGCCGGGTCGGGTCGCTAGTTAATTATATTATTATAAACCCGTTGTATGTTTCATCATCATCATTATCATGTCAAACTTTAGACGCGATTTAAACAACACTATCTTAGAAAAAAAATAGGTAAGTACCAACTGTCTAAACAAAAAACGCTCTAATTTGTTCTACTTTACAATTATACCGCGATGTTCAATATCAATTAGTTAGACAGATAACAGTGTTAGCAGTCCCATAAAAATCATGCCATGACGCGTCACCGAGACAGATTTGTCGCATTTTTCAACAAAACTAATTACTTCACCATCCATTGAAAACTTAGAACGCCTGTTCAAAAAGTCTTAGCAAAGACACACAGCAGTGTAAAAACTGACGTTGGAAAAAAACTAAGATATTTCAAAAAGGAATGTCAACACAATAGGCAGTTGGAAACGCGATGTGGTCACGCGAAGATCTAGTTTCAAGGGATATTTACCCTTACGGCTTAGAAAATACACAAGGAATTCCTGTATAAATATTCATGAACAAAAGTCCTTTTAGATTCTGCGATACTATCTAAACAATGACATTCAGCTGTTATAATGACAAATTACGGTGAACACAGGGCACGCATAGAAATCCTCAAAATAATTAACATTGATTTTTGAGCCTGATTGTATTTGAACTATCCATCGATATTCAAGTTGACAATAATTAGATACCTACAGAGAAAATAATTGACTGCTGCGCTGCGTGTCACGGGTTCGATTCCCGCACGGTACTAATATTTGTATGGCCTACAGACAGTTGTTCCGGGTCTGGCTGTATGTGTATGTGAGTTTATGTTTGTAAACGCACCCACGACACAGAAGAAATTCCTAGTGTGGGGCAATGTTTTTTTAAGGAGAGAGGGACATATCACCACCTGTTCTGACATTTACGTCATGTGAAGCAATACGAGCGTTAATACTATAATTTTTAACTCAAAGATGGCGAGACCAAAAGCAAAGAAGAAAAGATATCCATACTTCCATACTCCATACTTGTAATTATAAATGCGAAAGTAACTCTGTCCGTTAAGCTTTCCTGTTAAAATGGCTGAACGGCTGATGTTTGTGCACTCACGATACAGGAGGAATTCTTGGTGTGGGGCAAAGTGAGAAAAACTAAAAATCTGATTTACAAGACAAAAATCTACCAACAACCTGTGGCCACGAGTAAGCAAAAGAACAAACAAATCTAATAGCAACTACAACAAGGACTGAATCAATAAACAAACCACGCAAGCTCATGTTGCAAGAAAATTGGAATTCAAAGCTAAGAATGAACACTGAAGCAGGAAGTTTCTAAGCAAACAAGAAAGCCTTGTCTCGAATAATAAACTTGTCTTGTTTGTAAGGCATGTAATTCTTTTGTACAGAGTTGCTTGTGGAGTATCAAGAGCCTGGAGTCGCCAGACCAGCATGTCTGCAATTTTGAGGATAAATAGAGGAAGAAGGTACTATACTTGCTAGTTTAAATAATGACCCATTTTTCAGGTATCAGGTTAAAAGTACTACCTTTTTATATTCTAAGACTTGGGTTTGACCGCAATTCACCTGATCTTAACTGATGACGCGGCCTAAGGTGAAGCACGCTTGCCTAGAATGCACCGATTCACTCGTGCCTTGAAGATACCCAGATTATCGGGGAACAGAGAGGTGGGCAGTGAATTCCACAGTCTGACAGTTTGCACAATAAATGTGAAAGCAAAACGCTTGGTTCGAGATCGTAGAACTTCCACCCTAGCCGCTCACACGTTCGCGCGCGCAGCCAAGCAGCGCGTCTAACGTCCAGCCGCGCGGAGTCCGCGCGACCGCGTGAGCGCCGCGGATGCGCCTCAACTTAAACCTTATTGTTTAGCAAACTACTGCAGTTACATCAAAGTAAAAAATACGTGTGTATAGCAGAAACTGTATAGAATCGACATAAGAGAAAATTTAATTACAGCAACCAGTTAAAGTACTCAAAAAAAAAGTCAAACTTGAGAATATGTGTTGATTATCAGTAAAATATTTGTTCTTACTAAGTTTTTACCTATAATTTTGTACTTTGTGTCTATAAAACCTAAATAAAATTAAACTAGACTACATAAGCTTTTTTTTGATACCCCCAAGTCATTTTTTGGAATGTTCTGAGTACCACAACAAACCAAAACTAACAACTCATACCCACCTCAATTTGATGGCTAGTGAAATTACGGCAAGATGGCCGCCCGTAGGGCTCTCACACATGAGATGATGGCACATGATTTATTTTGTTATGAATAATTTATTTTGTGTTTTTAGTTGAAATGACAGAATAATTTATTTTGTGTATTTTTTTTTATTTACTTATAAATTTATAAGTAAAAAAAATTGTGGCATTTCAACTAAAAACACAAAATAAATTATTCTTAAATATACATTATATAATATAATATATAATATTATATATATACATTTCTAAATAATAAAAATAAAACATTTAAAAATATCTTTATTATAATATTTATTTGATATATTACATTTTTTAGTAGACCAAATCGTGAATCTAAACTTTACTAGTTTCGAATCCACTGGAACACACAAAAATTTCATCAAAATCGGTCCAGCCGTTTAGGAGGAGTTCAGTGACATACACACGTACAGAAGAATTATATCCCCCAGGGCTCCATACTATCCCCTCTTATTTTAATGCTGTTTACCAGTGACATCTCCAACAGTAAGAAGGCCCAGTTGGCTCTTCATCAGTTAAAGACTAGCAGGCCCGGCTGACATTGTTATGCAGTGAAAATAAAAATAAAAACCAACTGTAACAAACAAGTTCATAAAGTTCAGTATCATGCTGTATTTGCAAATGAAACTTATTCGTGGGAGTACGTAATGTAGGCTAACATAGTGAATTTGACACAGCAAAACCATCAAAGAATCATCCAACCATAGAATGGTATAGCCATTCTCAAATCCACTGAAACACACACAAAAGCTAATAATTAAAATCATGAACAAAACTCTCCAAGTTAGCAAAGTTCCAGCAAATACGTTTCTTATTACCATACAATACAACTAGATTGGGATTCAAATTCCGCCCGGGGTAAAGCTTTGTGTGATGAGCACTTGTGTTTCCATTGTGTCTGGTCTGACACCCATAGTACAGGATCTTCGTAGCATGTGAAATGTCTCCACATATTATTATTATACGTACTTACTGATTTCGA
The DNA here is from genome assembly GCA_947361185.1 of Charanyca ferruginea. Classification (NCBI taxonomy): domain Eukaryota; kingdom Metazoa; phylum Arthropoda; class Insecta; order Lepidoptera; family Noctuidae; genus Charanyca; species Charanyca ferruginea. The sequence continues at coordinate 8,992,815 of OX376082.1, read as the reverse complement.
TCACACGCAGCAGCTCCTCATCCTCCGGAGAAGCAGTAGACGTAGCCGTGCCCTCTAGTTCATCAACTGTAACAAACAAGTTTTGTAAAGCTCAGTATCGGGTTGTATTCGCATATAAAACTTAAAGAATATTAGTTATACATTCATACATAATTATGATTCATAAACTTGGTACACGAACTGACAGACTTGACTTACAGTTTGGACTTCAGAGAATAGCAAAGTGAAATTACATCAAGTAGATTGTAGTGATTAGACAATACAGAAAAAAACTTAAACCAAAATTTACCTTGTTGGCCGTTTCCTCGGAGGAGCATCCACTCCCGGAGGATGAACTCTTGCCGGACGCTAGCTGGCAGCGCATTCACTCTGCGCTGCGTCAGCTGCCTCTCTGCTCTTGCTTGAGACGGAGGGTCTTCCAGAATGGCACTGGCAAAACATATAAAACATTGTAGATATATCTTTAAAAATATACTGCATACAATACCTTGTTATTAAAAGATACGTACGCCTGTGCACCTGCACCTCGGCCTCGTCCTTTCCTACACCCTCGTTATCTCCCACGTCTGTCCCTGACATGCCCTGGCATCTGCCCTTAATTTTCTTGACTTGTGGTTCTACAAAAATAGATACATTCACTTTTATTGCAGGTTCCAAATCTAAAATATGAATATCAATCACACTCATGGTTTTACGTTTGTACGAGCCCTTCTTGCGAGTCCTTACCACTGGTGTTTCGGCTTCCAGGAAAGCCCCTACTGACGACCTGTGGAACGTAATTAATATCACATCGAATCTAACCTCATTTCGTTATATTTTTACTGTCTAGGTGTGTGTAAATACTAATAATGAACTAATTTCCATATTACGGGCATTTAATTAGAAGTTTATTTAGTAAATCATACAATAATAATTCGAAAATGCCCACACTCAACACGGCGTCCTGACCAAGTTTTGCATTTCGAGATTTTCCCCCGTACCCGAAACCCCCCGAAACCCGTAATACCCCCGATTAATGACATTGATAACAAGATCTCAAATAGATTGGGACATCTTAGTGCTAACAGAGTGTTGGTTACGTTGTTCACACTACATTCCAGTAATTGATGGTTATAACTATTACCAAACTAAAAATAACATAACCCAGAATGAAGGTGTTGTGGTTTATTACAAGAAAACTCTAAAGGTTTCTGTAGATGAACCTTCTTTAACAGACTGTAATTGTCTAACCCTCAAATTTGATAATAATATTGCGGTTTTAGCAGCGTACAGACCCTCTGGTCACAAAAACATAAACAATTTTATTCAATCTTTTGACCTTTACATGCAAACTTTATCGAATTTTGGAAACATCATTTTAGTGGGTGATCTAAATGTTGATATCACCGAAAATACATCAGATTCAAACTGCCTATCATATCTGAACCTTTTGGCATCACACGGAATGTTGCCAGCCTACACTATACCTACCCATGGTAAAACATGCCTTGATCACATCATTTTAAAAACACGGCTCCCAGCATTCTGCTATGTGGCTGAGTCTGCTATAACAGATCATGATGCAACTATTCTTATTTTAGAAATGACTAAATCTCTAATTGAATCGGGTAGAATAATGAAACGCGTAAATTATGATAAGATCGACTCGGACATATTAAACATAAATTTTTCTGACATTTATTCCGCAAACAGTATTAACAACGCCGTTTCTCTTTTTAGTAACAAATTAAATAAAATAATTATCGAAAACACACACACAATCAAAACATCGAACCGCAAAAGAGTGACCAAACCATGGATCACCGCGGGCCTCTTGCGATGTATGAGGAATAGGGATAATTTACATCAAAAAGCAAAGAAAAACCCTAACAATCAAGACATAGTAAAAACTTATAAAAGGTATCGAAATTTTTGTAACGAGTTACTGAAAAAAATAAAAAACGAACATGAAAAAACTGAAATTGAAACTGCGGCTCAGATAAACAACAAAAAATTATGGAATGCCATTCAAAACATAACTCATACAACAAAATTAAAAAATGAGGCCTTGCAACTAATTGATAAACAAGATCCACTTGATTCCATAAACATGATTAATACTTTTTTCGCGAATATTGGTAAAAGTTTAGCCGACAACTGCTGTCTCACTGATTATTCTTCTTCTGCACAACAATCACTTAAATCGCATCCGCACTCGCTTGCACTACTTCCCACGGATCCAACAGAAATTGATAGCCTCATCCTTAACTTGAAGAATGATTGTGCTACAGGTCGGGACAACATCTCATCCACCTTCTTAAAGAGATATAGAAGCATCTTAATTCCACCAATCACATTCATTTGCAACCTTGCTCTAACGTCCGGAAAATTCCCTAGCGATTGGAAACTGGCGGAAGTCCTTCCTATTTATAAAAGCGGTGACGGAGCCTGTATCAATAACTATAGACCAATCTCCATATTACCAACGTTATCAAAATTATTAGAGAGAATCATGAACAAGCGCTTAGTCAACTACTTAGAAAAACATCATCTTCTTTCACCTAGTCAGTATGGTTTCAGGACGGGCCTGTCAACCAGTGACGCCATTCACAATTTGACAGACTTTGTCTCGGGTAATCTTGATAATAACAAAAAGGTTGTAGTAATCTTTATGGATTTGGCTAAAGCTTTTGATACGGTCTCCGTCCCGCTACTATTGGAAAAGCTTGAGCGACTGGGTGTGAGGAATACTCAGCTCGAACTTTTCTCTGACTACCTAAGAAACCGGTTTCAGAGGGTTAGGGTAGGAGAATGGGTTGGTTGTGATCTCCCCATTGTGCATGGAGTCCCGCAGGGAAGTATTCTCGGTCCCACGTTGTTTTTAACATACATAAATGACCTCTGCGACCTGAACATGCCCAATGGGAGGATTATTTCATTTGCCGACGACACGGCGCTCTTGTTCCAAGGCGACACGTGGCACGAGGCTTACAGTTATGCTCAGCAGGGCTTTGATATGGTTCAGGCATGGTTAGCTTACAACAAGTTAACACTTAATGTAGATAAGACTAAATATGTCTCTTTTTCTATCAAAGCGACTACCATTCCCAATCATATTATTACCGCTCATTCCGGTAACTGTTCTTACGCACATGCTGCTGTTTGCTCGTGTCCCGCCCTGCAGAAGGCCGATACAATTAGGTACCTGGGAGTTATAATAGACAGCGCGCTTAGCTTCCATCCTCACATTGATCTTCTTGTCTCAAGAACTCGTAAACTAATTTTTATATTTAAAAACCTTCGTCATGTCGCAAATTCTAAAATTATAAAAATGGTCTATCTCGCACTGTGTCAATCATTGATCTCCTATTGCATAACCATATGGGGTGGCGCTAATAAAACGGCAATGCTAAAGCTTGAGCGTGCCCAGAGGGCAGTCTTGAAAGTGGGTCACTTCTTGCCATACTTACATCCAACCAAAGACCTGTATGAATTGACTGGTGTACTAACGGTACGTCAATTATTCATCCTTAATGCAACCCTTCGTAAACATTCTCAGCTGCATTACAATCCTGCAGTTTTTAAAAATAAACGACGTAAACACTCTGTATGTCCGACAGTGCGATTCCATACAAATTTTTCACGTCGACACTTTTTGTTTCTCGGTAGTTACCTTTATAATAAAATAAACAAAATTTTATCGATCTACCCCCTTTCTAGACGATCTTGTAAAATTAAACTCTTTAACTGGTTGAAAAAGCTGGATTACGATAGCACCGAACAACTATTTCTCATCCCTTCCTGATCGCTTAAGTCTGGCGGAACCAGTGCGCACACGAATATCACACACACACACACACACACACACACACACACACACACACACACACACACACACACACACACATATATACACTCACTACACACAACAGCATGAACTCACTCCCGCTGACACACCTTACACTCCCATACTACACACACCACACACACAATGCCACTTTGCACTCACACATCACACACACCATACTCAATGCCACACTCCACACCTTTATGCGTGACCAATTAATTTTATATTTAAGTATTTAAACCCATTTATCTTTGTGTTTTATTTTATTTTTTATTTTGCTTCTCTTCCATAGAAGTCTAAAAATTACTTGCTGCTTGTTTAACCTTATAACCTTAGACTTTTTGCAATGTAACATTACTTCACTTTATCACTGGGGTGGGAGCCTGGAGATCTGTAACACAGGGTTTCCCTAGTACGGACTCCAGTCTCTCGCAAAGGTGCTTTTGTTTGCACTACCATATTGTATAGTCCTAAGGTATCATTAACCTAACCTTTGTGGAGAGAGAAATAAATTTTTATTATTATTATTATATTATTTTCGTTTTCAACAGACTTTGAACCAATGACATTTTTAGATATTCGTAATGCTTGAATCTTGAGGATTTTTTTGATATGATACACAAATACCATGAGTTATTAATAAAATTGTACTTACATTGTGAATCCAGACCACGCCACCGTTTCGAAAAATTTCACTTTGACATTTTAGCATCACGTTCAAAATTTATTTTGTCCATGGTTTTTAAGTTTGGAAACATTAAGGGACCCCGAGACAGACGCGGAATGAAATACAGCGCGACCACAGATATTTTTTGGAAGCGTTCGTGGTGTTGCCGCTTTATAAAAGCGATTTAGGGCCAAAAAGTCGACGTAGCTTTTTAAGTTGCGGGAACGTACCGCAAGGAGAAATTATTGGGCGTATTTTCTATACGCGAACGTCACAGCGGCTAGAGCAGTGATGCATCGCCGTATCCCTGCTCGTCTAACCTATTCTTATGTTTAAGTGTGACGGTGGTTTTTTATATGTTTTACATTATATTGTTAATTTAATTGGCCAATTCAGCCATGCTAAAGATGTAGTGTAGATTTAGGTTTGGCGACTCTCGGATCACAGACCAGTATGTTCGTCAATATATTTTTAAAAGCAACTGTAGATCTATTGAAGGTGTTTTGAACTACCATTACAAGGTATTTACATAGCTATTTTGTCAAGGTTACTTAGGATTAAATAAATAGAATCAGAAGCTTTCTTTCTAAAAATGATTTTAACAACAAAATATATAAAACAAACTGCCAGCCTTTTCCTGCAATAGCAGCTGAGTGACTGCCTGTCTCACCTCCACATTCTCTACAACCCAGTCAGTGGGTAACACGATATCTCTGGTAAGATTGGTAGTCAACTTTCTGGTTTCTGACTACCCATAACGACTGTCAAAGATCAACGAATGATAGCCAGGGCCAGAAGCTATTACATGCTTTCCTAGGCACGGAGGGCTCTCAGTATGAAATATCCACGTACCGACCGCGGTAAGCGTAACTTGACCAAAACCGCCATGACCATTAACAACATCCATTAGTTTCATTAGAGCACACGCTCGTCACTAGCAGGGAATCATCATCTGCCTAGCCTTTTCCCATTATATTGGGGTCGGCTTCCAGTCTAACCGGATGCAGCTGACCAAGTTAATACCAGTGTTTTACATGGAGCGACTGCCTATCGGTCCTCCACAACCCAGTTACTGGGTAACACGATACTTCTTGGTAAGACTGGTTGTTAGAGTTTCTGGCTTCTGACTATACTCATAACGACTGCCAGAGATCTACAAATGACAACCGGGACCAACGGCTTTGCGTGCTTTCCGAGGCACGGAAAGGCACACCTGTTTTATCTGAAGATTAAGTATAACAGTTTGACATTATTTCCTGTACAAAAACTGTCAAATTACCATTCATACGCTTAAGAGTTATCTGGTCATTGAAATGTCGACCCTAAAACTATTTATCAGATTATGACAATATATAGACCCTCTCGGTAAAATTTTCTTAAGGCGAATTTCACTAAAGTCAGTCAATTTTATTACAAGGATAAAAATAATACACTCAAGAGCAATGAATTAGAGTCACAAAGATACCTGAAAGTTTCGGAAACTAAAAATGCTAGCGGAAGTTATTATTATTGTTAAAACATTATTTTGAAATAAGTAATGTGACGGAAAATTTACGAACTACATGCAATATACATTAGGGTCCTTATCCTATCTACAAAATTTTCTTGAAGTTTTATTACTTATTGACTAAAATATGACTTAGTCTAGACTAGGTACTTTGTATTGAGCACGCTGTCAAATTCAAATTCAAATTCAAATTATTTATTTTTGCAGAAAACACTGTTACAAAGGTGTTATTAAAAGTGCATGTTTCAAGTGATTCTACCGTAAGGCATGCAAAATGGATACAATCACGGTTTAACAAAGCAAGATTAAGATTGACATTGGAATATAATATAAAATTATGTAAAAATATTTTAAGATAATAAATTGATGTAATGTCCTTCTTAAAGTCTAATAATACAGATTATTTATTTATTTATTTATAATAATAATAAAATTATTTCAATGTCATTCTCAGAATAATTACAATACATAAACAGATTATTTATTAATTTTTAGGATACATTCATTGTTCTATTAGGCATTGATGTTACTGTGAGATCTTTAGTTTGGAGAAATTGTCGTATAAGTAGTCGTTCAAGTTGTAGTAACATTTATTAACTAAAAGGCTCTTTAAACTTTTCTTAAATAAAGCAGTATTCATTGCCCTTATTTCTTTTGGTAATTTATTGTAAATTACAGGAGCCATGCGAAACACACTTTTGTGCATTAAAGTGGTACACGTTTGGCGCACATAGAGGCGTAATGCGTCACGTTGTTGCCTATTACTGACTTCTGAGGCTAACTTAAATAAGTGTGGATTGACCTTAACAAATACTGAAACCTCATAAATATATAGGCTTGGGAGAGTTAGAATTGTATACTCCTGAAAAAACGGTTTACAAGTTTCGATTATTTGAAGCCCAAACATAGCTCTTAAGCACCGTTTTTGTGCTTTAAAAATCAAGTTTATATCAGTCGAATTTCCCCAAAAAATTACACCATACCTGAAGACTGATGCAACTAAACCATGGTATGCAGTTAGCAAGGTATTAATATTTGAAATCTTTTTTAATTCATGTAGTGCATATACCGATTTATTAATTCTTTTGCATAGTGATTCTATCTGGAATTTCCATTTTAATTTGTTATCCACAGTAAGACCAAGAAATTTTGTTGTTTGCACTTCAGATACGGGTTCGCCCTTATAGTTAATCTGAGGCATAGTTGCATTCATACGCTGATTAAAATGGATTATTTTAGTTTTACCTATGTTTGCCTTCAGGTTATTAATGTCTAGCCATTTAATGATTGCATTTAGGGTACTGCTAATATCATGCTCATAAGAGGATCTATCATCACACTTAATTGCAACGGTGCTATCGTCAGCAAAGAGTGTCATTGGGTTTGGATTTGCATTTGGAAGGTCATTAATATAAATTATAAAGAGTAATGGACCCAATACACTTCCTTGCGGGACACCATATTGTATTTTACGCCCCTTTGATAGGTATTTGTCCTCCATCTTAGTTCTACTATTAACTCTGTTAATTTGTGTATACTGAGTGCGGTTTTTGAGATAACTTTCAATTAATTTTAAAGTGTTACTTTTTATGCCATATTTCTCAAGCTTATCTAATAAGATGTCATGTACCACGTAATCAAAAGCCTGTGTCATATCCATAAAGATGGCGCAGATCGGAACACGCTTATCGACATTAGACATTATAATTTCCAAAAAATCATATATAGCTTGATTGATACTTTTGTTCTGTCTAAATCCTTTTTGTTCTGTAGCTAAAATGTTATGGGTTTCAAAGTATTGAACAAATTCATTATATATATGTTTTTCAAAAATTTTTGAGAAGATTGATATTAAGGCAATAGGTCTATAATTATTCATGTTTTCTTTACTCTCTTTTTTATGAATTGGTTTAATAATTGCAACTTTTAATTTTTCAGGGTATACACCAGTTTCAATAGACAGGTTCAAAATGTAACTAAGAGGTCGCGAGATACATTCAGATACTAACTTAATGACTTTAGTGCAGATACCGTCATGACCTACGCTATTGGTATTTTTTAATTCTTTTATGATTTTTTCAATATGGTCAGGCAGACATGGTTTCATAAAGATGGAGTTAAGTCTGGATGTTAGGTATTGCTTATGCTGATCTTTGTGCATAGTATTGATGGGTGTTATCTTGTCTACAAAAAAATCATTTAATGCATTCGATATATCATACGGATTTGTCACGATATTATTATTCAATTTAATACATGGAATAGATTCTAATGGCCTGTTTTGCTTTGCAGCATTAATAGTTTGCCATACAGTTTTTGCTTTATTATTCGAATTTAAAATATTGTAATTGTTTTGCGCTCGTTGTGTTTGTCGATAGTTCTCTTGAAATGTGTCAAAAGGTCGGGAACTGTCTCATGAAAATTGATCACTATCTTTATGGATTCTTTGACTTATAAGCCTACTTGATTGCCAATTTCAATGTCTATGACCTCAACCTGGAACTCAGCAGTGTTGCTTGGTGGATTTATGTTTATTATGATAGTATTTTCTTAGAAAACTATTTCACAATAAACTGTCATCCTTTCAGAGTTCCTAGTATATTTTACACTGCCATTCTCTTGGGCACTTATTCTATTCACAGCGATGCGGACCTCTGTTCTCCCCCCGGTTACCGGCTTTTTTGTAAGTTTTGTGTACATTTAGTTATGGATTTAGATTTAAGTTGTAAATTAAATGTTTTGTTTATAATTGAATTCCTTTTTTTTTAATTATAATTAATACATTATTGTTATGTTTCCCCGAAGATATTTTTACTTAAATATTATAATAATTTGAACCTGATTCCTAAGATGGGTAATACACAATAAAATTAAGTTTACTAATTTAAAGTTACAGTGAAATACAGCTGGCAGCCAATCCGCCTGCCGAGCGTGGCGATTATGGCAAAACCCCCCCTTGGGGAGGCCTATGTCCAGCAGTGGACGTCTTTAGGTTGAAATGATGACAGCTGACAGATACAGTTGTCGAGTACAACTGGCTACAGCCAAAGCTAACTATGAACCAAGGTTAGCATACAAATTTACTACTAGTTTGGTTAGAATCAAGCTCTACCTATACGTGATGTATTTTAATTTTTATTAATTTATAACTGAAAACTGTTGTAGCATTCGTTGCTCTACTTGCACTGACCCTTACTCGGGCTTTCAAAATTCCACAATATACGCAGCTTAGACACTATTGAGCGATTTTAGGTTAGGTTTCCTAGGTTTTGCTTTGCATTTGCGAAGCTTTACATTTGTAAAGCTTACCACAAACTCGAAAGAATCAGCAGATATCATGACGAGATAAGGCCTTTAGAGATCATTAAAATGTATACACGTACATTAATATTATTTCTATAAGTAAATGGGTTTAAAAAAAAACTCTTTTATAGGTATCTCAATTTTTTAGACCAACTACTACGAAAACAAACAAAAACCAACAACTCAAGGTCAAAATCTCTTTCAAATAATACAGTATCATGTCCATATGCAGAAGTACTTAGTCCTTATTCATTACCAAGTCATGTTTAACAATCATAGTAACTCCTTTCATCTCTTTAGTCTCACAAAAGCGTCCACGCTACCGAGGCAGACATGTCTCGACATTTTAATATGCTAATGTGTCTCTTTGAAGTGCCACAGTACCTCAGTCCGTGCGTCCCACCCTTGTTAACGCCTTGATTAATAAAGGTGTCTTTTGAACCAAAAGAAGAGGGTTTTTTTCTTTTAAAAAGGTTACTGTTGTGGTATGGTGTAGGTAGATACTGTGACAATTCGGACGAGGCCACGATACCTGTTGGGAGGCTCCAAACATGACATATGTTCCAAACAAAAACTGTGAAACCGACACCTTTAGTCCTCGGATAAGAGTTATCTAATGATTGAAATATCGATCCTAAATTAGAATTAAGTCTTAAACTGGGAATAAACGCCAATTTAATTCCAAGGATGCATGCATACACTTGAGAGCAATGAATTAGGGTCACATAAATATACCTAATACTCTCGGAAACTATGAATGCTAGCTTAATAAAATAAAATGTATTTAATAGACAATAAAATTTTCCTTAAGTGGAAGTAATGAAACTGCTTAGTTACTGTGTATATAAAGTTATGTAAACAGCTTTCTCAATATTCGTTGCTGTTATAATGTCGCTCAACAACACTAAAAGAATGCACCAGATTCTCAAAATGCTGGAAATCGGTCGGAGTCAGCGTGATACAGCAAGGACACTATTTAACACAATTAATTTGAACTAAGCTCAGCACATCGACATTCATAGAATATATAGGTACTGCACTAACAGTTATCGTGTACGGTCACCAAAGGAGATAACTATCCATGTCGCCGGAAACAGTTGAAGTTTACTTTGAAACCGATAGATGTTTATGAATAAAATAAAATACAATTAATAGAGAGTAAACAGTTCAATGATTTAATAAAATTTCATTTGAAAGCCCCCATTGGTTTCTAAGAAATCTTCAACTATTCCCGACGACATGGATACTTATCTCCTTTGCTGACTGTACATGGTGTGAAAAAATCAGTGGTGTGACGAACGAGAAAATAAATCCTGTTTGTCATAGTGTGATAATCTGGTGTGACTACGAGTCGGCAACGAACATTCTTAGCTTTCGAGATTTTCAGGTAGGTATCTTTATGTGACCCTAATAAAATTCATTACTCTCAAGTGTACTTATATTAGGTATAAAAGTTTGGTGATCTTTGCCCTTAGTCGTATAAGCAATTCTAGATAGCTACCAACTTCTGAAGTCAACTAATTAAGCCTAGTACTCTGTGTCAGCATAAACTTTTGCCTAATTAGCACTTTACATACTCACCGCTTATTTGCGACCAGTACTTATTGTCACAATTATTACATACAATGTCGCTGTCACAACTAGGTTAGCCAGATGGTCAGGATTTGTCTGGATTCTCCCAAAATTTCGGTACTAGTTGGCACAGTGGCTGAGTGATTAACTGTTGCGCTGCGTGTCGTGGCTTCGATTCCCGCACTGATCAAATATTTGTATGATGTACTGATAGTTATGTTTACTGATAGATATGTTTTGACGACACGGTTGGCGCAGTGGCTGAGCGATCGACTGCTGCGCAGCGTGTTGTGGGTTCGATTCCCGCCCAGGGTAAACATTGGTGTGATGAGCACTTGTGTTTGCTTTGTGTCTGGGTGTTGTTTATCTATATATGTATGTATTTACAACAAAAAAAAATGTATTTGTGTATGTATATCAGCTGTCTGACACCCATTGTACAGGGTCTCCCTAGTTTGGGGTCAGATGGCCGTGTGTGAAAATGTCCCCACATATTATTATTATTATAGTTGTACGGGGTCTGAGTGTTTGTTTATGTGAATTTAAATGTTTTGTAAACGCACCCACGATTCAGGAAAAATTACAAGTGTGGGACGTTTTTTATAAAAAAAGACACGAAAAATAATCATTCGTTTCTTGACAAAACACTAAAACTCCCGACAAATACGTCGTTGTGAAAAAATATACTTGCTGAAATAAATATTGCCGGGCGCTATCACGTTCATTTCAATACCGAAAGGTAGGTACAGATAAAGTAATGCTAATGTAAACCTAATGTTAAAATTAAAAATGACTTTTAAATTTATTATTTATACTTAACATGTATGATGTTTAGGTGCTTCTCCAGACAGTAACTATTTGGGATTTTGTAAAGATATTTTCATCTTATAATCTGGCTACTCTAATCACAACACGACAATGTAGTAGGCGAATGAATATTTAAATTAAATTAATAGCTTCGTTTAAATTCCGCATCAAGAAAAACATAAAGTTGAATAATTTATTTAAAAGTTGCAATTTAAAGTAGATGATGACTGTGTCATTAAAAAAAACGCTAAACACATGGGGTCTTGTGGTGTCTTTTAAACTTTTGCAGGGGGTCAAAGGACTCATCATCTGCTTAGCCTTTCCCAACTATTTTGGGGTCAGCTTACAGTCCAACCCGATGCGGCTGAATACCAGTATTTGGCATGGAGCGACTTCTTAACTGACCTTCACATCATCATCATCATCAGCCTGAAGACGTCCACTGTTGTACAAAGGCCTCCCCCATAAGAGGGGGGGGGGGGTTGCCATAATCCTCATGCTTGGCAGGCGTCTTGGGGCTCGCAGTGAAGTTGTTAAGCACACGGAAGCCGCTGCTGCCCGACTTCCGGATTTTTCCTTGGTCGCCTTCGACGACACCCTCGGGATGAAATGGGGAGGTGTTATTCCAGCCCGGACACCCCATGGGGTTACCTTCACATCACAACCCAGTAACTCGGTAATAATAGGTACAGGTGGGTACTTATACCTGCCAGAAAGTCTAACAATTACTCGTACCAGGGGGTCCTGGTAAGAGTAATTGTTAGACTTTCTGGCTTCTATATCTATCCGACTGCCAAAGATCCAGAATGACAGCCAGGACTAACGGCTTTACGTGCTTTTCGAGGCATGGCGGGTCTCGTTATAAATTGGATGGTCACCCATTCACCGAACTACGTCACAAGTGTAGCTTGACGATTGATTACTAACTCCTAGATCCGTCCAGTTTGGCACCCTTTGGCTGTGGAACCTTACAAGGAACTGAATAAAACGAAATGTCAAGCGAGCTTAATATAAATTATAACTATCTAAAGAAAAGAATACTTGGAAAGACTCGGGGGAGGCCTTTGCCCAGCAGTGGGATACACAGGGATATTGAAAAAAAAACTATCTAAAATCTTGACACACCGTCACTCGAAGACGAAATGTCCTTAGAAAGGTAAAAAAAAACATTTTTGTTTACTAAATAAGTTCTATATTTAAATACAATCAATTCAAGCTACGACAAATGAAGAGTTTAGCGAAGAGTTTTACATCAACATAGGAAGTCTAACAATTACTCTTCGAGGTACTGGGTTGTGATGTGATGGTCAACATAATAATTCTCTTAGCCGAATGTTCAATAGATAATTATTATAGTGCACAAGTGTGAGTGCAAACTCAAGTGCATTCCCTCGTCCCTCACTCTCATAGTCCGATGGGACGGCAAACTGATACGATCGGAGAGAGAACAGGCACAGGACCGATGACTTAACGTGCTTTCCAAGGCACGGGGGTATTGCACCGCCAACTTCCGAACAACCCAATGGCAAAAAACCCAAGACCCTTAGCAGCACGCCCGGCAATCGCACTTGCCACCACGAGACCAACGAGATAGTTCATCAATATACTCATCCATCGTCAGTCGAGTAACTCGACGCGTGTAAACGAAGCATGAGCACGTGTACTGTCAAGTTTACACATAAAAATATTAATTAGCGTATTCACACAAGCTCGCTTCGAGGCGTAAACAATTTTAAATGTCAAAATTAGACAGATGAAACACTGAAGAGTACATAGACTTCGGCGAATAAATTACAAAACTTCAACAGAAGGGTAAACATTAAAAAGTTGAAAAGTTAAACGAATTACTTTTGGGTTTATACTGGTGTTTGTTACTTGCTTTTGCTTCCTGTATAGGGATGTGTTTATGTTTTTAGGGTGTGGTTAAGCAAAGAGCTTGAAATCGGCAAAGTGAAAGTCAAAATATTTATTTCAATAAGATTATTAAAAGGCGCGTTTGAACGGCTTAGTCGCAAAACGTCTCTGAAAATATGTGACACGCATAACGTCTCTGTAATGTCTACTGGTCGTAAAATATCTCTTACTCATAATGTCTTTTTCGCAGAATCTCACTTTCAAAGAATGACTTTTTCTCAAAAGTTCGCTTTCTCACAATGCCTCTTACGCAGAATGTCTCTTTAGCAAAATGTCGCTTTAGTAACTTAGAATAAAATTTTGCCAGGTTTAAAAAAAAGGTTGTTATTTTCCAATTTCTTATAAAATGTTTAGAAGTTTTTCTATTAATTCATTGATACTACAATTTAGCATATAAAAAATATATGAATATGTTGTTATAGAGTATACAATAAATCACGCCATCATCAATATAATTATTTTATATTACTACTAGCGGGTCTGGCAGACGTTGTCCCGTCCGGAAAATAAAAGATTCCACAACAACTCGACTACAGCACCACCTGACCAATTGACCCGAGTCCAATTGTGAATCTAAACCATTCTCAAATCTACTGAAACACTCACAAAAATTTCATCAAAATCGGTCCAGCCGTTTAGGAGGAGTTCACTTTCATACACACGCACAGAAGATTTTTATGTACCTATAAAGATTAAATAATAATCTTTATGTTTTTATCAATTCTGGCAGGTATTTCGAATTTGGTTTACACTTTGTTGTGGTAGTACCTACCTAACAAAACAAATAAGATTAAAAAAGCAAAAAGTGTTCCCTATTCCGACCCCATGGTTTCACCCTAAAATCAAAACAAGAAAACTCCAAACAAGGGTGGCGCAAAGGTGATAATTTTTCATCACAAGTAATTACGTACTTTTACAAGTGTTGTTAGGAAGGTTATTAATGTTTATTAGACTGTAATGGTATCGCCATTGATAAAGTCATGGGGCACCGTGAAACAGTGTTTTTTGCCAAAAGTATACAGTCAAAGTGAAAGTCAAATTATTTATTTCAATTAGACCATTAAGAAAAAAGGCACATGGATGGTATGGTGCTTGGTAACTGGGCTTCTCCCAGTTGTAAATGTCCTTTTGTGCCTATTGGCCTAGTTCTGTTCTGTATTCTGCTTATTAATGAGGTAAGTGAAAATAAAATATGTTCTTTTCTTACTCCTCCGCAGTTCTTTTCTGATTAATTTCATTGCGGGATACAAGACAGTTGAATCGTTTCTTCGGGACTCCTCGAGCTTCATTGCTTCGGCACTTTTCTTGTTGTCGTCATTGTTGATTCTAACTTACAAGTTACAGGAGTTGCAGTGGTTTAGAAATAGTGTGACGGGCTTGTCCCAAAAAATGAAAGGCATCAAAAATAATTGAATCTAGGTGCCCCTTCCAAAAGATGTATGATTCGTATTTAGAAGAATTGTCAAGAAACTCCATATGTTAAGCTAAAAAGAGGAAAGGACCTAAAATTAAGCCTTGTGGAACTCCCGTTTGTACTTTTAAACCAAGTGATTTCACCCCGTTTATTTGAACTTGCTGCTGTCTATCATTCAAATAAGATTTCAATAAACTAAGCGCCAGTTTTCCTAGTCCGTAATGCTTAAGTTTCAGAAGTAATGTCTCGTGGTTTACGCAATCAAATGCCTTGAAGAGGTCACAAAAGATTCGTATGGTATCCTGTGCCTCTACCCACGTGGTAAATATATGTTTTAATAAAGTGACACCGGTGTCAGTCGTACAACGTCCTTTGGTTAAACCATACTGTTGATCGTGTAATATGTCATCTGTGTTTAAATGAGCAAGCATCTGATTAGCATAATTTTTTCAAAAAACCTTGCTGAAAACCTAAAAAAAAGATTCACAATAATTCGTAAAGTACATTAATAAAATAATTTCGAAAGGGCTCGTGGGTAAGTAAAAGCAGTAGTAGGCAAGAAAACAACCACTTCTAACATTTCAAAAGACAATGAATCAGTATATAAGTAAGATTACAATCACCGAATGTAGAATTAACACCAAAGAAAAATAAATTAAATTAGTTATTAATTGAACTAAACTTCATAGAATTTAGCAAATGTCATAAATTATCCTAAGGGAGCATACCAACGGAATAAAAATTATCCTATGTGTTCAATATCTATATTATTTAATTCCAATTATAGCTAATGCTGTTTAGCGGTATAAGAGTTAAAGAGTCGCAAACATTCACTATTTACACATCTTATAATATTAGTAAGATTATCCAGTTGATTTTGTAAACAAAAGAAACATATAAAAAAACAGGGACGTCAACTGTAGTTGAAGTTTTCTTTGAAACCAATGAATGTTTTTGAAATAAAATAAATTAAATGAAAAGAAACAGTTTGTTAATTAATTTCAATCCGCGACCTCGCCCGTGTTTATGTCAGCTGTAGCGGACGAAGACTGATTTGCAGATCTTTCACAGTCGATAAAGGTAATCAATGGATGCAAGCGGCAAGTTGCCGCTCGTTGTGGCGTTCTATGGGGGTGGCCTATGTTCAACAGGACGTCTTTCGGCTGATGATGATGATGATATGTAATCAAAAGCTAAAGTCAAAGTCAAAGTCAAAGTCAAAGCATTTATTTCAATTAAACCATTTACAGGCACTTTTGAATTGTCAAGGAGTCGGTCAGTTAGACAGAAAGTTGAAGCTAGTTGCTCGTTCCAAAACGTAGGTAGGTCTCTATGGAGAAGAACGAGCAAGAAACTCCACGGACACTCTTTTAAAATCAGGTTTTTACAAAATACTGCTTACATTATTCTTGTTGCTTCTATATGTGAAAACAATGAAGGTAATCTAGAAATACAAAATATAAAAAATAATCAAGATAAAAACCATGGCAGTTAAGAGTTGACCAATCTCTACTGACAGCGCCCGTTCACGAACATGACGCGTGAATCAGCACCATTCAGCTCAACCATTTTAGAGGGAGCCGAATGACCCAACACACGCGCCACCACCAGCGAGACATTTGAGTGAGCATGACAATTCTCTCAACCGCCATGCTCATTTAAGTCAAACACATATTAGCTAGAAAATTTGAAAACCAGTCTTACCAAAGGGCATCGTGTTACCAGTCACTGGGTTGTAGAGGTCAGATAGGCAGTCGCTCCGGTTAGACTGGAAGCCGGCCCCACATAGTTGGAATAAGGCTAGGCAGATGATGAGCGCACGAAGACTGAGATACGGGCTACAAAACTGTCCAAGTCTTTATCTAGATCCCAAGCTATCCCTTTACGATCGAATCATTGGCCGTGACGAGGTTACAAACAAACTAACAGTCTTTCTTTCTTCTTCTTCTGTATTACTGTGAATATGATTCCGATTTTCTGTATAAAATTATGGAATAATAACTTTTCATCATTCATCATAGGCCTCCCCCAAAGGGGGGGTTTTGCCATAATCGCCACGCTTGGCAGGCGGGTTGGTGATCGCAGTATGGTTGTTACAAAGGCACAGAAAACGCTGCTGCCCATTCTCTGGTGACTCCCTTAGTCGCCTCTTACGACACCCGCGGGAAGATATGGGAGGGTGCTATTCTTTACGTACGACACCATACGGACACCATAACCCAACCTGACTTTTAGTTGGTTATAATGTTGGTTATTGCGGTTTAAAAACTAGCCTATGGCCTTTCCCAAGGTTCACGCTGTCTTCATATCAAATTTCATTACAATCAGTTTAGTTATTTTCGTCGTAAAAGCGTAAGAGACAGACAGATTTTCGAATAAGTCCGCGTGAATGTCGGTAATCGAACGTGGATTAAAAAGTAGTCTATATCCTTCCTAAGCGTTTAATCCATCTTTTATTACCCGACTACGGCAAAGCCAAAGGAGGGTTATGATTTTGACAGGCTATGTATGTATGTATGTATGTATGTAGGTATGTATGTATGTATGTTCATCTGTTCGCTCGTAGCTCCTAAACTACTTATTAGAACTGAACAAATGACGTATCGTTAGAAGCGTCTTGATCGTCCGCTGGTTATAGGTTATATGACGTGTCACCGAATCTAATGTGGCGCCCTCTGGCGGACATAAAAACAAAGATTAAAAAAAAAAATGAAGACAAGCATACCGTGTTTGGTATCATTGGAAAGGGGTTCACTAGTACCATTCAAATATATAATATTTAGTTGTGATTTGTCACAAATTATTTAAAAAAAGGAAAGATTACCAAATAAATTAAGATACGCATACCGTGTTTAGTATCATTAGAAAGGGGTTCACTAGTACCTTTTAAATATATAATACTTAGCTGTGACTCCAAAATGGTTTAAATAAAAAAAATAAGTTTAAAAACTAAAACCCGACTACAACAAAAAGTGATCTAAAAAGTACGAAACAAGAAAATATTTCACACAGAAATCAAGACATAGGTACAAAATGGTCAAGGTAAGCCGTGGTTGCATGCCTGTGTCCCATATGAGTGCGATGAACATGAATTATAATGGCATGCAACCACGGCTTACCTTGACCATTTTGTACCTATGTCTTGATTTCTGTGTGAAATATTTTCTTGTTTCGTACTTTTTAGATCACTTTTTGTTGTAGTCGGGATTTAGTTTTTAAACTTATTTTTTTTTTTCTAAATCGGTTCGGCCGCAAAATCGTTACCGACAGTAAGTCAGTTACTTTTGCAATTATACAAATATAACAATGAATTTCATAATGCTCCTCATATTGAACCATTGAGAAAAGAAACATCTTAAAATCAATTTATTACAACCAAAACAATAGCCAAGCCTTGAAGAGACCAACCACAATCACTTTCTGTTTTAATCTATTCTCAGCCTTATTGTTTTAGTTTTAGAGTTCTGCACTAAAAAAGGAATGTGTGTGGGTGGTCCCACTTTAAATATGGTGTTTAAAACGCAAATAGTATTAGTGTGAGTCACACTTTTAGTTTTAAGTTTAGTGTAACACAATAATTTGTGCTAAAAGGTTCCGTAGGGCGTTGATTAATGTTGGTTATTTGTTTTAAGTGTATGTGGGAATGTTGCAACATTTAAATTAAAAATGGTTTGTATTTTTCACTAACGTCTGCACGCGAGGTCGTCCGCTTCAAAGTTGGTATATTTAGTAAGGGTTCAATTCAAATTTTTATTACAGATAAATTGCAAACATTATGTAAATTATCCATATTTGGGTTAATAATTAATAACATTCATAATAAATTAAATAAAAATAATACACGTACACATTACATAGACACACAAGATCAGAAACGCCTGTCATGCTGTCTTGTCCAGTATTCTGTGAAGGGACTATCAGTGTCCATTCTCTCCGCAATGAGTTGCAAGAAGCTGTTGGGGCTGCCCCACATTGCATTAGGGACGCGTTATTCCTTTGCGATACATCAACTTCATCAGTGAGGGTCTCGGTGACCACTGGGTCACAGGACCCTCCTTCTTCCTTCAAATACCTGGGCCACCGGACCCAGGTATTTGAACTGCGATACTCTCTTGAGAAAGAAGGTAAAGGTAAGGTAGGCTCTCTTGTGCAAGAAGGTGGCTGGCAGCGGATGGATGCGGGTTGCCCAAGACCGGGTTAGTTGGCGATCTCTGGGGGAGGCCTGTACGTTCATCAGTGGACGGCAATAGGCTGATATGATGGTGATGACTCTTTTGAGAGCACTGCCGTTCAATGTGATGCGGTACGGTATCATAGCTCTTCGTACCGGACTTGAACACTATCATTTCGCTCTTGCGGTATTATACCGAAACCCATGGGCCACTGCATAACGCTTACACACTTTTATTAGGCGCCTGAGGGTCAGAAACTGAAAGTCAAATGTACTTTTTAATAAAATAAAGATTTTTTGTAATCAAATCAGGACTTCTAGAGAAGCTCCTGGCTAAGTAAAAGCTGTTCTGATTGATAGGTCATGGTTAATGTCAAGGTCAAATCATTTATTTCAATTCGACCATTTAAAGGCACTTTTGAACGTCATATTGTAAAATTTGAATCTAGTTGCCCATTCTAAATTGTAGTTTCGTATGGAGATGAATGGGCAATAAACTCCATACATATTCTTTTAAAAAATAATTTTTACAATTTGGTTTTACATGAATTATAATATGTTACGTGAATACGATGTATCTTGTATAAAAATCATATATTATGGTATGTCATCATCATAATTTCAGCCGAAAGACGTCTACTGCTGGAAATAGGCCTCCCCCAAGAAATGGGGGGTTTTGCCATAATCGCCACGCTTGGCAGGCGGGTTGGCGATCGCAGTATCGTTGTTACAAAGGCAAAGAGAACGCTGCTGCCCATTCTCTCGTATGTACCTACAAAGTATTACAAGTTAAGAAATGACAGCTAAATTATGTACAGACACATAGTGTTCACATATTTACAATTAATAATACAGTAGACGACCACTACTTCTATTCCAAACGACAATGAATAGTGTGTAAGCCAGAGTAATCTATTAAGTACACTAAAGAATAATTGTATTTAAATATGTAAAGTATAGTTTTAATTAGCAATCAGTTTGATTTTGTCTAGACTGTAGAGCTAGCTGTAAGCTACGCTTGCCGCGGTCGGTCAGTGAATGGGTGAGCATCTAATTCATACCAAGACAGCTTTCACGCACGCAGGCACGGGGGTGTTACACCGCCATCTTTCAAACTCCGGGCTGTAACTGAAGAATTTTCTCTTATCCATAAGCCAACAAAATTTTCCCCGATCAGAGGGCTAATTCACGTAATTTTATGACGCGCCGATGAAGTTGTTGTGTAGTTGCAGTTAAGTTCAAGTATGAGTGATAAACGGTATTTTTGTAATCATTGAACTGCGCGTAAGCTGCGCGTGAACTGCACGTCGACTGTACGGCAAACAAACTTACATGGTGTAGCCACATGAGAGAAAAAATATTACTCACTAAACAATTGAATAGAATCGATTACATTTCAATGAATATGACGTTATTATAATATTAAAATAATACCCCAGTACAGAATATAGTGCTTTTTATTATCTGTCATTTTGAGACGTCAAACGAATAGCAGAATAACGATCATGTTGCGTTCCGAAGCACGCACCAAAGACGCGCAACTGTAGAATGCCGTTATTGCGCTCGCATGACGCTAACTTGACGCGAGCGTGTCTGATAGCGGTAGAGAATACGAAAAGCGTTGTTTTGATCGAAACTTAACTGCAACTTCACTTCTTTAGTTACGTGAATTAGCCCACGCTTAGCAATCGCGCTTGCGATTACAAAACTAATAATATAATAATGCCTAATCATCTGCCCCATACACAGAAGACGACACAATAATAAATTAATTCTTAATTTAATTAGATACATGGGTGACATTCACTTTATTTACGCAACCCAAACCGAAACAATAGCTCTATAAACTCCATATAAGGGTTTATATTGCTAGTAAACGCATTCAATATTTCAAATTTGGAAACTAAGTTTGTTGCGCAAGCGCCGACGAATGAGGCGCCGCGCGCCGACGGCAATGTCGTCGATAAGATTTCGCGATGGTTTAGTGTGGATACGCCTTTTGTTATTTATTTCAAAACCTGGGCCTCAAGTCTGCTAATACAATAGTGTCAGAATGGTCTATCATTGATTTCATACTTGTTGATTTTGAGAAGTTTGGTAATCTACTAATATAACGGCGTCATTATGAAAATTAATGATAGACCATTCTGACACTATTGTAATAGCAGACTTGAGGCCCTGGTCTTATAATTAATACTAGCTTCTGCCCGCGACTTCGACTCTGTATGGAAGAACTAAGCAAAAGTTCTATGTTATACCAGGCAAACACAAAAGCGGGTTAAAAAAATATCCCATGTTTAGGTAGAAATCTATGGGTTAGATGAATACCTATATTATGTGTTGAAACTCTCAGACAATTCTGTTTAAACGTGAAAGACTAGCAAACATCCATTCCTTCTCAAAAACTTTCGTATTTATAATAGCATGGAGCGAGGAATACTTGGACTTTCTCTAAGAGACAGAATTCCCAACGAGGAAATCCGGAGGAGAACTAAAGTCACCGATATTGCTCGCAGAATCAGCAAGCTGAAGTGGCAGTGGGCTGGTCACGTATGTCGCAGGACCGACGGCCGATGGAGCAAACTTGTCCTAGAATGGAAACCGCGAATCGGTAGACGCAGCGTGGGATGCCCTCCAGCCCGATGGACCGATGACCTGAAGAAGGTAGCCGGTGGTGGCTGGATGCGGAAGGCAGAGGACCGGGAAAAATGGCGAGCCACGGAGGAGACTTATGTCCAACAGTAGACCAAACTAAGCTGTAGTGATGGAGTAGCACAAATCTGAAATCACCAACCCGTCTTGAGCAAGAGTGGTGATCTATGCATCTTCTCTGTATGAGAAGAGGCCATTGCCCGGTTCTTCTTAAAGTGGGTTTAGACAACAAAAGAGAGATGCTAATTCTAGAAAAATTGAAGGAAGGAAAGAAAGAAGGAAGGAAAAATGGAAGGTTCAACATTCTCGCGGCCGATCACCCACAAGATGGACAGACCTTATTAAACTGACGACGCAGTGTTCCCGGATAAAGTGTACACGCAGTGCCGCGAACAGAGAGAGATGGAGAATGCTCGCAACAGTTGCAACAAACCTAATAGAAGTTTCCATGACCAACGACTAAGAAGAATTCTAGAGAAAAAAGGGTCCATTTTAACGACATAATATTCCTCAATTGTTCGTCAAAATGTCTGGCGACTCTGTGATCTCAGTCCAAAAGTCAGACGCCAGCACATAAAGCCATACCAAATTGTCAATTTTTCCCAATTGAATATAAACCTTATTGTTTTGTAAATTTGACAGATTGTCATAGCTTGATGTGCTGGTCTCTGTACCACAAACACTAGGTACCACTTTGGAAGTGTGTGGAACAGGAAGGCAATTTCCTCGTCCTACATTGAAAAGGGAGTATCCTCTGACCAAATGGGTGTTGTATCTGGTGGGCTACTCTGCCCGACGGTTGTTGTAGGGACTTTGTAATATTATGCTACTAGATGTGCCCGCGGCTTCGTTCCCGTAGGCCTAAGGCTAAGAACTCACGTTGCGGTTTTCACCCGCGTCCTCCTGCGGGCTCGCAGCTTCTGTAGAATGCAGATTTATATGTAAAAAACAAAAGCACATTTCACGACGCGGTTACGCCCGCGGTGTGCGCGGTTAAAACCGCATCGCGAGTTCTAAGCCTAAGTGTGACTATAGAAAATAAGTATCGATTTCTATGTCATTCAGTTCTATGTAATTCTCCGGGATGGTCTAGTGCTTTTATATTATGCTATTAGCTCGACATGGCTAAGTTAAAGCCGTACGAATCGATCGGTCATGATGGGTAAGCTACGCTTGCCGCGGTCTGTCCGTGGATCCGTAAACATTTTATAACGAGACCCGTGTCTCGAAAAGCACTTTAAGCCGTTGGTTCTGGCTGTCATTCGAAAATCTTTGACAGTCGTTATAGGTCTAAAGCTAGAAAATCTGACAACCAGTCTTACCAAGGGGTATCGTGTTACCTAGTAACTGGGTTGTGGAGGTCAGATAGGCAGTCGCTCCATGGTAAAACACTGGTATTCAGTTGCATCGGGTTAGACTGGAAGCCGACCCCAATATAGTCGGGAACAGGCTAGGCAGACGATGATGATGTTAATTTCATGAAGAAATTTGGTATCACAATGAGGGATGCGTCATTTGCATATATTGTGATAGATACCATACCGCCATATTTCAAACAAGAAAAACAAGTCGTATCCACTCTAAGCGAACTATAACAAACAAACAGTAAACTGACAGAGCCTTGTAAGATCTGCGTAGGAGTACATATTTAGGTCGGCGCGTAGATCTTACCACTAAACTTACGTAACTGACACACTAAGACTTATAAACATTAGTATTGGGTATAATTTGTATTGCGAGAGATCGGTGAATACTATTTAAAAGCTCTCAAAATGTAACTACTATGATTCCATAAGGGATAGACTGAGACACTTCGATTTGCAGAAGCATTGATTACCTCGCTTGCTTAAGGTAGTATTACACTGAATTGGACTGGTGATATTACACTCGTTACTCAACATAACCATATTCCGTATGGTGTCGGACGTAAAGAATAGCACCATCCCATATCTTCCCGTGGGTGTCGTAAGAGGTGACTAAAGGACATACCAGAGAATGGGCATCAGCGTTCTCTGTGCCTTTGTAACAACCATACTGCGATCGCCAACCCGCCTGCCAAGAGTGGCGATTATGGCAAAACCCCCCCTTTGGGGGAGGCCTATGTCCAGCAGTGGACGTCTTTCGGTTGAAGTGATGGTGTAATGACTCAACATAAACACATCGCGCATTTGAATACTTATCTTTTGATCTTATCTTTGGAAGAGGCCTTCACCTTATGGGGGTTCCTGTTACCCAATAAATGAAAAAGAAAATATGTATATAGTTAAAACTGTAAATTAATCTATATTCAATCTGTATAATAAAAATTAATCGTTGTTTGCTAGTCTCGCTAAAACTAGCGAGAACGGCTGGACCAATTTAGCTTATCCAAAATTAGCCAAATCGGTCCAGCCGTTCTCTTGAAATATTTGTGGAAGTCCAGGAAAGGTTTAAACGGTGAGAAAATTGAAAAATCAATTTACAGTACAACGTCTGTCGGGTCAGCTAGTAGGAATGTTAAGGTAGACACGATCATACTTAAAATCAGTGGTTTGTTTTCATTTATAGATCGTAAAATCTTGAAAATTAGTAACTTTTTTTAAATAACCTATTCCTTCTTTTATCTCGGTCTTATATTGTTATAATATTTCAGTCAACTATCCATAGTTAGAGTGACAGCCGTGTTTACCCTGGCACTAAAGTAGAGAGACCTGTAGAGTACCTTAATTCGTAATTTGAAAACCCTAAACAAACAAAGGCGGACTTATACCTTAAGCATTCTCTACCAGTCAACCAAAAGCGGTAAAGAGGAAACATGGCAGGACGAAACGAAACAAAAATAAATAAACTTACAAAAATAGCATAGCATAGTCTTTAATTCATATCCATTCTACCATACTTTAATATTATAAATGCGAAAGTAGCTCTGTCTGTTACGTTTTTAGAAACGGTTGAACCGTTAAATTTGGCATGAAGATAGCTTGAATCCTGGGAAAGGACATACGCTACTTTTTATTCTGCGATTTCGTCTGCATCCGCGATAACCGACCATCACGCGGACGAAGTCGCGGGCAAAAGCTAGTCATAAATAATACCAATCACAAGTTTATCGATAACGTTATAACAATTTATCTTACCTCCAATAATCACAGTAGAACATTAATTACAACAAAATTTCTTACTTCAGAAGTATTTTATCATTTAACCTTTCTCGAATTGGACAAAAACTTCCACTCAGAGTTTTGTTATTGATTCCAGTCACAGTTTTATAAAGCTTTGTACAAAGATATATGGGATTACTGGATGTTTTCTGAAGCTAAGATAAGCAGTAATTGATGCAATTCAGTAAGATTTCAGTTTTGATTGTATTTTCAGTATTTTTTCAGGTGCCGATTACCTCAAATGGCGTAAATATATCAACTTTCTTGGAAATAATGTGTGAGCCGTTTGGGGTCGAAATACTAGGGCCATGGGGCCCGAGTGCTCACCTTGTTTTTAGAGACATTGCTAAGCGGCTGGTCGACTCTTCACGTGAACAGAGGGCTGGCCTTTTCTTGGGCCAAAAAATTAGCATTCAACGTGGTCATGCTGCTAGCCTTTTGGGCACTTATCCCACGATGCAGACGAGTTTTTTTATGTGTTTGTGAGCCCTTCATTGTAACAATACATAATAATTGTTTTTAAGCTTTTTATATACTTAGTGTAATTCGGTTAACTGGTTTGAAAATAAATGTAATTATTTATAAATTACTAGCGAGCCTGGCAGACGTTGTCCTGCAACCCGACTATAGCGCCACCTACCGGGTCCAATTGTGAATCTAAACCATTCTCGAATCCATTGGAACACACACAAACAAATTCAGCAAAATCGGTACAGCCGTTTAGTTCACTTTCATACACACGCACAGAAGATTTTTATATATAAGATACCTACATTTTTTATGAAATTTTTATTTATTTACTTATTTATTTTTCTCCATCTTACATCTATCATTACAGGTTTTTTTTTACCCAATGCGATAAATGCGCCTGTAGAAAATAAAAGTTTCTTAATTACACCTATAACTTATTATAAACAATGCATTTCTTGTGAATTCACTCAGCGTACAAAAGAATAGATCAGTCTCACTTGCAATGAGGTTGAGAGTGTGAAGTGCGCGCGTCAGAGGTGCCTCTCTTAGCAGATTGGTGCGGCCGCGCGGCACCTCCAGTAGTGGCGGCTGCCGCCTTCGCCACACGTACCTGTCTGGGACACACAGACTTACCTGTCCTAAAATAACTGCATTTTGCACCTTCCCTCTTAATAGTTTCAATATATACGAGGTCAGTGCGAGATCCCTCCTAACCCTGAGCTCATTGTATCCTACCATACCTAAAATAAATAAAGTAGGATACATTAACGTACAAAATAGGTAGGTAGGACGTAGGTACGTACAAAAAAATATTTTTTAGACGAATAAAATATTACTTTTCATATTTATTACACTAGCTTTAAGACAAGACCAGGGAGATGATGCTGATCGTTATTTTTGCCGTAAAATCATATCAAATGATTTTAATGATCTAGTACAGACACATCAAGCCATCAAGT
This sequence comes from Charanyca ferruginea, assembly GCA_947361185.1. NCBI lineage: Eukaryota > Metazoa > Arthropoda > Insecta > Lepidoptera > Noctuidae > Charanyca > Charanyca ferruginea. The sequence goes on along the minus strand of OX376082.1, from coordinate 8,966,412 downwards.
AAAGTTGAAAGACTATCAAAGAAAGAATCATGGCAGGATTTGTACAAAAAAATAAATATGATGTTTAGAGAAATTGAAATTCTAATTCTTATATTCTTGGGTACCTAAAGAGTATCTTCAGGTATTTACAATATTTTTAAACCCCCGAAAAACAAAGTGAATAGTTTAACGAAAAGCGAAAATTTCAGAACGAAACGGTAACTGACAGTAACAGTAACACTGACAGCCGCCGTTTTGTAGTTCTTATAATGAAATTGCATCATTTTATGGGAAATAATATCACAAATAATAATTATTTTTGTCCACACACTTGTAACATCACTTGTCTGCCAGTTTTATAGATCCGTTAACGTCGCTTTTCACTTTCTTCTTTTATAAACACAAAATGGGCATCGAGAGGAAACCAAAAAGTGTTATTTTTATTTCGTAATATTAGGTCCTTACATATGAAATTGCCGATACTTAATACTGGCAACTTTGAAATCAAATATTTTGTGTTTGAATAGGAATTCCAAATTCAAAATTATTTCAAAATAAAGACCAAAGAATATTGTTCTAAAATTCGTGTTTCATTTGTTTTCACGTCATTTGTTTGGGCTTGAAAATTGCTATAGCAACAACAATGGAGAAATTAAAAATTCGCGGTATCTACGAATATGAGTTCCACCGTGGCACCAGTGCAGCAGAAACGGCTCGAAGGATTAACGACGTGTACGGGCCAAGCACCGCTAACGAACGAACGGTGCGTTTTTAGTTTCAACGTTTCCGTTCTGGAAATTTTGATTTACAAAATGAGCCTCGTGGACGACCGGATACTCAAGTAAATAATGAAGAATTAAAGGCGATAGTGGAAGCGGGTCCATCTCAAAACACTTCTGAATTAGCAGCAGCCTTTGGAGTAAGTGACAAAACAATCATTATCCATTTGCGTCAAATTGGAAAAGTAAAAAAGCTCGAAAAGTGGGTACCGTACGAATTGACTGAAGCACACCAACAAACACGCATCGGTTGCTGCGCTTCTTTGCTCCATCGTCACAATAATGAGGGAATTTTAAATCGTATTGTCACTTGTGATGAGAAGTGGATCGTGTACGATAATCGCAAGCGATCATCACAATGGCTTAACCCTGGAGAACCGGCAAAACCTTGCCCCAAGCGAAAACTGACCAAAAAGAAGATTCTAGTTAGTGTTTGGTGGTCCTGTGCTGGTGTCATCCACTACAACTTCTTGAGATCAGGTCAGACGATTACTGCAGACATGTATTGTCAACAGTTGCAAACAATGATGGAAAAGCTCACCATTAAACAACCGAGACTGGTCAATTGCTCTAGCCCATTGCTCCTTCAGGATAACGCTCGACCACATACTGCACATCAGACCGTCGCCAAGTTAGAGAAGCTGCGACTGGAAACTCTGCGTCACCCACCATACTCTCCAGATCTTGCCCCAACCGATTACCACTTATTCCGAAATTTGGACAACTTTTTACAAGGATAAAAATTCAATTCTGATGAGGCAGTTAAAACAGCCTTCAAGCAGTTCATCGATTCTCGCTCCTAGGATTTTTTTACCAAAGGGATCAATGAGCTCCCGATAAAATGGCGGAAGTGTATCGATAACAATGGTGCATACTTCGATTGACTAAATATATAATTTGTTTAAAAAAAAGTTATTTTTAATTTTTTGATACCGAGCGGCAATTTCATATGTAAAGACCTAATATTTTAATCTCTATATAATTAAATAATTATGTTTTTCAAACGACTTTCAAAGAGCTTAATCGTGTTATAGATAAATGCAGTGCTTGTTCATAAGTTACTATAATATATATATATTTTTAATAATTAAGGAATTATTATTTAAACCAACCACTTCATGGGTAAATACATAGATAATGATAATTATACATACTTAGTAAATTTACAACACATGTAAACCACTTCGATTCTCTTTATATCTTTGTCCCTGAATTTCCCAAACCTCCCGAACTGGGAACTTTTCTACTGAACTCCAATTAATTATATCGCGTAATGAGCGGGGCTCCGCCAACTCGGTACGTGACTCTGGTCAATGCGTCTCTTTGAGCCATGTTCGTTCTTGCAAGCCATGTTTCGTCTATTTAAAGTAGTTTGAGAGTTCCTGAGTTATATCGAAAGAGGTCTAAGAGGGTTGCTGGAGGAAATTGGTATTGATAAACCTCTCTTAAGATCTAGCTTCGACACAGCAAATGATTTGCTAATCGACTCTAAATCATGCGAGTTAAAATAGTTTTTACATTGACAAAATAAAAAAATTGACGGCTTACGACCGGCGCGCTGCCAACTGACAAGCGGAGGGTGGTGTTTTCTCTTTTCCTGGTAGCAGATAGGGATGAATAAGTATTCTTTCTACTTCTTTTTAAAAAAAATGTTGCCCCACACTAGGAATTTCTCCTGTGTAGTGGGACCACGATGTAAGTATTTACTTCGTGAGTGGGACACACACATACACATTTTGTTTTCTTAAAAAACATAATTATATACTCGTATGTATCCGTTCAGCTTTCCGCGTCTGAACGAATGTGATACAAAATTGGTATTTTCTTATAAAAACTGAATTGAACTGAATACGTGTGGTTATTTCCCTAAACAAGATATAATTAAGATAACTCTTATTCATCCCAATCTGCTACCAGGAAAAGAGAAAACAAAACATCCCTCCCTACTGCTACAATAGGTTGGCATCGACATTTTTTAATTTAACTTTGCGCGCACCAGCAGGCAGGATTGCAACACATAAAGAATTGGAGGCCAACAAGGAATTGGATTCTTGGTATCTTTGTACCTACAGAATTTTTCATATTCGATAGTAGAGGATTTTAATATAACTGTGTCGGTATTTGAAAAGTTTGAGCCATTTCTGTGTGCAAAAGGTGGGTTGTAAGAATGATATCGTTGGTGAATACTGCGTAGGTATTGTGACATTCGAGCTTTGTAGAAGTTTCTGTTGAGAAAAATAACAGTTGAATTTTTTATCTACCTAAATACCTAACCGGACTTTCATGTGGTGCCTTAAAAGTGAATTTAAGGCCTCCAGCTTGAGCAAGAAACTTATAAATTAAGCAACTACGCTAAGGGCACCCCCTGTGGAGTACGGGCCTCGGCTTTGGGCATCGCTGGGAGAGGGCTCCAGCTTGCTGCTGGATCAGATCTCAATTATTTAGGGACGAGTTTAAAGCTACAGGCTCAACAGCGCGGGCTGGTACGAGCAAGGGTCGAGGAGGGGACGTATGGGTTCGTCACGCCCATGGCATGCCTCGGCGGCGAGGACGGAATTACCAGTATCTGTGCTTGAATTTTCTCAACGTGCATTTAAAGATCTTCTAAGTTCTTAGAAGATTTTTTTTGTTTGCTTTTGCTTTAGGTTTTCTTTCTTATTATATTTGTTAGTATAGTACATAATTATCTAAAGATTAATTGCTTTCCGGGAGAAAAGTCATAGCGTTGTCAGGAGTTTGGACGAGGTTTTAACAAAGATCATAATTAAAGAAACTTATAAACTAAGCAACTACACGCTAAGAGCACCCCCTGTGGGGTACGGGCCTCGGCTTTGGGCATCGCTGGGAGAGGGCTCCAGCTTGCTGCTGGATCAGATCTCAATTATTTAGGGACGAGTTTAAAGCTACAGGCTCAACAGCGCGGGCTGGTACAAGCAAGGGTCGGGGAGGGGACGTATGGGTTCGTCACGCCCACGGCATGCCTCGGCGGCGAGGACGGAGTGACCACGATCTGTGCTTGAATTTTCTCAACGTGCATTTGTGGGGTTTTGTGGGGCTTAGTTTATAAGCTATGTAACTTTGAACTTATAATAAATAAATAAATAAATAATTCAAAGATCATCTAAGTTCTTAGAAGATTTTTTTTTTGTTTAATGATTTAGGTTTTCTTTCTTATTATATTTGTAAATATAGTACATATTTAAAGATTAATTGCTTTCCGGGAGGAGAGTCATCGCGTTGTCAGGAGTTTGGACGAGGTTTTAACAAAGATCATAATTTGTACAAAACCACAAACGGTAGCTTTTGACCGCGGCTGCAACAATATTGGTTATTCCGAACTCAGACGAAGTCGTGAACTAAAAATACTAGTTTTGTCCGTCTCTGCGTCAAATTTCATCATAATCAGTTCAGTGGATTGGCCGTGATCAGGTAAAACAACAAGCACACATAAACTTACCTAGTTTTGTGTTTACAATTTAGTGTTGATTTAAGGTAGAAAGATACAAGGGATATCTTATTGTTGATAGGGATATCTATCAGAAAACTTTTGGGTTGATAGATAGAAAGATAATTTATTTTTATCTTTTGCCCAGACTTTTGAGAATATCCAAAAATCCCAAATGGAAAAACTCAGAATTACTTCACCCGGCTTGGGAATCCCAAAGACCACACATAGCTACTACGGTAACCATTTCATCTCACCGAGCGTTTCGCTCGTCAGCAATACAGACATCATTGCTTCATAACATAACAGAACTATTCATATTTCTCATTCCCAACATAAATAAAATACGCTTATTACACTTACAATGAATAGAAAAGATTTATATGTGTTTGCGAAAGCCGAAATTATCCATTCTTCAGTTTACTGGGTTAATCATTCTTGTTCTACATTAAATGTTTCCCATTTCTTTGTAGCAATAACATAACGAGATATTTTACAATGGTCAATTAACTTTTACTGCTAAGAATGACGGATACTCTTATATATTTTGTTCTGCAAGATAAATCTATATAAAAATTCGAAAAGACTACTCATTCACTCATTGACTAAATTGGAAAACAAACTTAAACTGGAAATCAAACTTGACCTCATCATCACCTTTTCTCAACTATATTGGGGTCGGCTTACAGTCTAACTGGATGCCGCTTAATACTAGTGTTTTACATGGAGCAACTGCCTATCGGACCTCCACAACCCAGTTACTGGGTAACACGATACCCCTCGATAAGACTGGTTGTCAGACTTTCTGGCTTCTGACTACCCATAACGACTGCCAAATATCTACAAATGACAGCCGGGGCCGGTGGCTTTACGTGCTTTCCGAAGCCTGAAGGGAACTCGGTATTAAAGGGATGGTCACCTATCCATAGACCGACCGTGGCTAGCGTAGCTTAACTTTTGACCGATCGATCTGTACGGCTCTAATTTGGCCACGAGCTTCTCATCATCATCAGCCGGAAAACGTCCACTGTTGAAAAGGTCTCCCCATAATCCCCACGCTTGGCAGGCGTCTTGGGGATCGCAGTGAGCTTGTTAAATACACAGAAGCCGCTACTGCCTGACTTGCGGATTTTCCCTTAATGGCCTCCTACGATACCCTGGGGATAAATAGGGTGGGTGCTATTCTGGCCCGAACACCCCACGGAATAACTGGACCTATGAAGATGAAATTAAAAAAAATATTCTTATAGGCTTGCGTTTTAAGTGATGATGCCTAGGTGGAGCACGCTTGCCTAGGATGAACCGGTTCACTCGTGCCTTGAAAATATTCAGATTATACTTATCGGGGAACAGAGAGGTGGACAGTGAATTCCACTGCAGTCTGGCAGTTCGCACAATAAGTGTGAAAGCAAAGCGTTTGGTTCGAAAACGTGGAACTTCAATCATTTAGCGGTGATGCTTCGCCGTATCTCTGCTCGTCCGATGATGGAATGAAGATGAGAAAAATAAGTTGTGCAATACCAAAGAACGCTCTCCGAAATGTACCCGAGTAATAAGTGTTCATAGGAAGGAGACATCAGCTAAGAACGAATTTTACGACAAGGCCGAATTAAGGGGATCTTTGGTTTTCACGCGATCAAAAACTATTTAACAATATAAGCTTGATCAACGGTATTTCCTTCATTACATGGTGAGGTCAAGCTGAACAAGTCCTCATCAGTTTTGCCTGAATAAATCAGTTCACATACATGAACCAGTTGGACTGTCCGGTTACACACAAGGCCTAGAGTTCTTCGTCAAAGCTCTTGAGAAGTTTCGAAGTGACCATCGTCTGTCTCCGTAAGCTAGCATGTTTAAGAAGATTCATCAATCTGAACACTATTTTGTATTTATTTGAGGGTGGACTTCACATCTTATTTAAAACAGTATGGAATGGGACCAACATAATAATTTTAAATAACAATACTAGCCTATTTTGATCCCATTGCAGGGTCAATACCTCTTTTTGTAGGGAAAAGGCACAAGCATTGATCTACGCTTTTGATCAAGGCTGGGGTAAGGGTGATATAATATTATAAAGCTGAAGAGTTTGTTTGTTTGGTTGAACGCGCTAATCTCAGGATCTACTGGTTCGAATTAAAAAAATATTTTTGTGTTGGATAGTCCATTTATCGAGGAACGCTATAGGCCCATGCGAAGCCGGGCCGGGTTGCTAGTTTAATTTATATAAGTCCAGATTTCTTCACGATATTCTCCTTCACCAATGTTAGTGATGTCCACACCTTAAAATAGTGTTTTTATGCAAGGTACATCGTATTCACGTATAATATAGGTAATTCCTGTAAATGCAAATATTATTAAGAGTATGAGAGTAAGTATGGAGTTTCTTGTTTCTTTAATTGATTCAGCACTTTTTGAAAAATCAACAAATACCCAAAAATCCATACTTTATCCATACTTAATTATAAATGCGAAAGTAACTCTGTCTGTTACGCTTTCACAATGCAACGACTGAACCGATTTTAATGAAATTTGGCATGAAAATAGCTTGAACCCCGGGGAAGGACATAGGCTTATTAATCAGTGACTTCGTCTGCATCCACTATAACCGACATTCACGCGGACGAAGTCTCGGGTAAAAGCTAGTTTTACATAAACGACGTTTTAGTTTCTTCAATCTTTGGAGTAGTTACTTTCAATCTCTGTTTTAACTCTGTTGCCGTTTCTAAATGGTTTTGGATTAGAAGTAGGTAGGGTAAACTACTAGTGATTGGACACTTAAGTGACTTTAAATAGTAATAATTATTTTGTGGGTTTGTTTTTGAAGCTAAACTTGTTAGGTACTAAAATTTTATTAGTAGATGTTTTATTCTATCATAGTTACCTTTGTGTAAAATGTAGTTTAATGATATATAGGAAATAAAAAATAAAATGAAAAAGATACTAAAACGTACAGTTATTGGACAGAAATTCTAATATTGGACACACAATACTAGTCAATGGACAGATATTCTGACACTGCTTTAAGAATAAAAAACATGTTTAAATAGCCGCCAATGCTTGAGCTATGTTAGTAAAAGGCTAAATGAGTAATTTTCAATCATATTTATTGCAACATTATTAAAAATATCTCAGATATACTATCACTATTATCTTTGAGTAACAAAATTACTTACTTTAACTTGGCACAACACAGTTTAGTCTTAATAGGAATTATTTTATAAGTAAAACATAAACAAAACTTATTTACTTTTATAAAAACATAAACATCTTATAACACTTACACTTAATTACCTAGTTATTATTTTGGTACAACTTCGAATCAGTCTTAATGTGGAGATCTTTCAATGTAAACTAAAAATCTAAAGAAAGTTACTCTTACAAACAACAAACGAACATAAAAAGAATTCTTGATAGCACATTCATATTTCAAAATTACTTTATCCTCTACTTCACAATTTATTATCCTTTTTCTGTTGCATGACCATATCATATAAAATCCCAACTTCTGAGTCTTCTGTATCGTTAGTATTCTGCATCAAATTTGTTAAATCATCTTCACTGTCCTTTTCGGAACTTATATCTTCAATTGTGTCATTATCATCTTCTTTGTAGCAATGATGACATACAAACATGTCTATTGCAATATCCTCTGGTACGTGTTTTTGATGCTTTGCTGGCACACATCTAATATGAAATATTGACGAACACATGTCACATACTACTCGATTAGTCGTCTTTGTTGACATTGTGCACACTTTACATGCATTTGTGGTTTGTGGTGTTTCTTTATTTACACATTTTTTTTCTTTTTTCGCCTTTGCCTTTTTTATTTTCTTTCTCTTCTCTTGTTTTCTTTCTTTCTTCCTTTGTTTTTATTTCTATTTCCTTCTTTTGTTTCTGTTCTTGGAACATCGCTCTATACTTAGCTGAGGTAATCGCAAATGGCATTTTAACTGTATTTTTTTTACCTTTCCTTTCTGGGGTTTTGGGTAGTGTCAAAAATCTTCCAAAAAGACTATTTGATATAACTTTAAAAGCAGGACTTTTCTCGACATTCTTTGTGTTAGCATTTGCTTGTGATGCATTAAGTGAAGTAAACTGTAATTCATCTGTTCTAGGTTCATAAGATGTCAGTTCATGGTCAATATGTTCAAATGTATTTGAATGTGGTTCATTTCCTTGTGATGCATTAAGTGCAGTCTTGAATACTTGTTTTGCTGGAGTTACGTGTTGTGTCGTACCAAAACCAATATCCTCATTAAGAAACTGTAAATCATCTAGTCTAGAATCGTACGATGGCGGTTCATGGTCCATTTGTTCAGTAGTATTTGAATGTGGTTCTAGAGAAACAATATTTTGTATATTATTGTCTGATGTGTTAATAAGATATGAATTTAAATCAGAAGAATTTAACATTAAATACAGAGTAAAGTTGGTATAAAATTTGGGAGTTTTGATCTGTGTCTAATCTGGATTCGTTCATTGACTTTAATTCTGACATTTTCTATGGTCCAACTATTTCCGAAAACTTTGACAGTGTTATTACATTTTGAGAGTTTGTTTCAATTGGTCGAGACAAATTAGGTGGGACATTTTCATCCTGATTATTAGTGGTACCACCCAAGCATTTAGTGTAATCAATAGCATCTGGATCAAAAGGTACTAATCCACAAGTTTTAAATCCATTAATGAGAGTTTCGGGTTTTAATGATTTTTCTAGAGCAATTTCTAGTACTTTTGCAAAATTATTTTTCGTAATAGGCTCTCCTTGATTTTCTAGGTACCACAAACGTGTTGCGTCTTTCCAGGCTGCTTTTACAGGCCTAAAAACAGCTACATCAGCTGGCTGCAAGATACGCGTGGCATTAGGGTACAATGCAATAACTTCGATGCCCAACTCCTTACAAAGCTTGCTTACGTTGTAAGTAAGATGACTTTTGTGACCATCTAAAAAATATATGACAGGCAAATTAATACCTTTTTGAATTAGGTAGGGATGATATACATTCGCAATATATTCGAAAAATAATTCCGATGTCATCCATCCGTTATCGCTTCGACCGATTCCCCATTCTTTTGGAACTCCATCCACAATTTTTTGTGGAATACGTTGATAATTGTATACAACCATAGGTGGACAGGCATATCCAGCAGCGGAGAACGTAAACATGACTGTGATCGATTCTTTCGCATTACTTGTCTCTACGTGGTAAACATTTTTTGTCCCCTTGGCTGCTAACACTTTCCCTGTTTTAGGACAAAGCTGGAATCCACTTTCATCACCATTAAACACCCTTCTCGGATCATTTAAAATGTTCAGTAAATTGTTATCCGATAAATAGCTGTGGATCTCGGCAAACCATTTGCGAATGTTCGGTTCTGATACACAAGCACTTGATTGTGTCACACCCTCACTAGTATGTTGGACAATTGCCGGGTGTCTTTTCAAAAATCCTCTAACCCATCCGTCTGCGGGATAATTATTTTTAAATTTATTAGGACGGGGGTTTTCTGTCAAGAACTTATAGACACTTTGTTTTAAGTCTTCTATGTTTAATGGAAAACCCTTTCGCATCATTTCTTTGATCCAAAACACTAACAATTGTTCTTCTTCTACGGTTAAAATAGGTGCTGGACCAAAGGTTGTTTTATGGGTAGGATTTTTCAGTTTAAAATGTAACGTTGACTTGGGAATGCCATATTTTCGAGCGATTTCTCGAATTTTGACACCTTCATTAATTTCTTTTAATGCTAAATTTAAAACAGAGACATCATAATCTCTTTTCTTTCCTTTAGGCATTTTTATTTCTCCATAAAATAACTCGAAACTGCAACAATGAATTATTGGACACTTCATTACAAGTCATTGGACACTTTGTCCAAATACTAGTAAGAATCGTCTAAACTGCCTAAAACTCGAAAAATGGTGCAATATGTTTTAACTGCATAATTTTAGAGTACAATTTTGCTAAAATAATAAAGGAACAAAAACTCAGTTACTGGACACGTGTCCAATAACTCAATTTTGAGAGATTAATAACGGTAGTCATTGGACAAGCACAAATAACCTAAACATAACATCCAAATTGTTTAAAACTTATGAATTACTAAAAAGAATACTGTACCTTACCTATCTTCAATGAGGTAAACACCAATGATTTGTTCTCCCAACACTGTGACTTACGAACGACGTCGGTTACTTTACAAATTTCTTAATTTTCTGCCAAATGTCACCGTATCGCGCCAATGTCAAATGCAACTAAATATTTTCGAATTATTACTGCCATCTATCCAAAATATCGTGAATCACTAAGGATTGTAATTGATTAAAGTACAGAAAAATCATCATAGATTGCGTTGAAGTTCAACAATATCCTTATTATTGACATATAATCACTGAACTGTCCAATAACTCGTAACGTCCAATCACTAGTAGTTTACCCTACTAAAAAGAGGAAAATAAACGCATTTTTACAAAAAAGACAACTGCCTTCAAAAACTAAAAAGTGAAAAACAACTTTAGCACAGAACACACATTGCTTTAGTTTCGGAAGTCAGTGGCTTTGATCTGTTTTTGTTTTGTACTGCCACCAACACAAACAAATCGCCATAAACAAAAAACAGATCAAAGCCACCGACTTCCGAAACTAAAGTCACTATTTCTCATCACACTTTTAGTTTTTGAAGGCGATCTTTTTTGTAAAAATGCTATTTTCTATTCACGCTTGCAAAATTTATTCCCTCTGACTGACTACGGGTCTTTAAATGTATGAAACCAGTTGATAATAGATACCCATAAATATTACCAAGAACAATGCAAGGTCAGCGATAACTAGATCATTTTGTTTCTGTAAACTCGACATTGTATCTTGTGTCAATGCCAAGGAGTAAGGAATGTAGCTTTTGAAATGGAGAAGGTAGAGACTTAGTAGTAGAGACTTTTCATTTTACATTTACGTGCCTAAAATTTTCTGTTTAATTTTTGTTGGCCAGTTTCATACCATTCGAATTATCTGGTTGCAAACAAGCTAGCCATGTGGTGCCGGCCATGAATAGACCACCCCATTTCTACCCGTGGGTGTTTTAGAAGGCGACAGAAGGATATTGACAAGAAGATAGGCAGCAGCGTCCTTCTGAGGACTACAACACCAACAATTATTGCCAACATGCATCGACCAAGTATGGCGATTACGGCTGAACCCCCGCCATGCGGGAGACCTATGGCGTCTAAAGCTTGACATGATGATGATGATAAAACAACCCAGACTGTGCATTTATGAACCACTGTTGCAAAGTTTCGGCAGAGCTTGTGACCTTGCAGTAGTGATATTACGAACAGTTTTTATTTTTATAAGTGTTTTACTAATATTGTTTATAAATAAGTTGATACTAACTACTAACTAACACAACATAACAACAACAACTGAATTGCGCATGTTACGGTCAGGCGGTGGACGTGTGTTAGGTATCAGTGGTTTACATACAAGACAATGCGACGAGAGATTTGTTTTACCGCCTACCACGTCGGTGCGCGGCGCCGTGTCTTATCGCCTTTCTTTCTTAATCCAAATTCCAGTTTTGAATATTTATTTACTAGTGCTTAAATACTTAATTTAGAGTCAGTTGTTAAGACAAGGTTAATTATAACAAAATGACTTTATAATTACCTCCTAGGTATAAAAGTTTGGTCAAATTGCCCCTCATAAATAATACACGGAAAGCCTTACATATGGTTGGCTATGACAACTAAAGCAGGTCTAATAATATTTATGAATTGTATGACAAAGACAACAGACATTAAGCTGACGGCTGACAGAGACATACATTCAGGATAAAACAAGATACTATTATTTCACTGACCAAAAAATAATTGATTGTCCCAGATTGTGTGGTTGATAATGTTGTTCTTTTTTTTGAACTAATCATTATTTAGTCTTATTTTGTGTAGTGTGTTTGTGTTTGGCAGTAAGCTTTTTCAACTTTCTGACTTACTGACTCTTTGACAATTCAAAAGTTCTTACATGTAAATTTAATTGAAACAAGCTGTAGCCCGCGGCTTTGTCCGCGTGATTGTCGATTATCGGGGTTATTATTGCGCGCAACCCATTTTTTTTTTAATTAAGAGTAGCATAATTTACTCTTTTTAACATCAGCTATCTGCCAGTTAAAGACCCGTTTCAGAGATTAGCCAGTACAAACAGACAAACAGACAGACAAACATTTTGAATTTTGCTATAAGTACCGTATATACTTCCATTATGCACTTAGTGAATGCCGTTATTTGGACATTACAAATAGACACTTCAATTTTATTTATTTGTATAGATGGCTTTGATTTTGAGTTTGAGGTCTAGAAAGCACAGTTTTATCATTTGCTCCAATATGACGACACGGTTGGCGTAGTGGCTAAGCGATCGACTGCTGCGCAGCGGGTTGCGGGTTCGATTCCCGCCCAGGGTAAATATTTGTGTGATGAGCACTTGTGTTTGCCTTGTGTCCGGGTGTTGTTTATCTATATATGTATGTATTTAAAATATATTTGTGTATGTATATCAGCTGTTTGACACCCATAGTACAGGGTCTCCCTAGTTTGGGGTCAGATGGCCGTGTGTGAAATGACCCCACATATTATATTATATTATTATTATTATATACCACATCCAAAACTATATATTTGAAGTACTAACCGCTTAAAAAAACCTAGAAGGTTCCATGCTCTGCTTGGTTTCGTGGGAGAAACGAAACCTACGGGTCGGGTAAATGCCATTATGTCCATACAACATGCGGTTAGGGATGGCAGTAGATAGTTTATTTTTAAATAGGTTGTTTGTGTGAAAAGTTGTGGCCAGTTTTTCTATTGTATGTTTTTGTGAACTCAATTTATATTTTGTTACTAGGGTTTGATGGACATTCCTTTATTTATCTAGTATCTATCATTATTCAGTATGCATTCGGTCTGTTGAGCAATACAGAAATCAAGGGGATTTTTTACTTCAAATTTATTATTACTTTAGCATACTTTCCTAGAAAATAAAATGAACATGAGCTAATTAAATATCCGAATATGAGCTCTCTACTTACCACAAATAATCTCATTCGAACACAATTTTTAGTGCGTTGAGCACTCGAAAATCTTACTTATGCATGCATATATGACATTAAAATGTATTATTAAAGAATACCAGCTTATTATTTTTTCATTGCAGTGCAAAGGCCTCTTCTTATACAGAGAAGGCACGCGGATTGGCGTTAAAAAAAACAGTAGTAAAAAAAAAAAAAATTATAAAGTTTCAGATAAAATCCAAGGACCGATCTTATCAAAACAAAACCCTAAACAACAAGTGGACTTTAAGGGCACGTCAAAATCGCAAAAATAAATACCCTCATATATCTCAAAATACAGTGCTATGTGGTGAATCCGTTTCACTTGTAAACAAAACATCTGCAGCCAAAATTAATATTTTCAAAAGTTCTGCACCGTGTCACCCCTAAGAGCATTACAGTTAGCGACACGGAATGCATCGCGTGTGCGCATCACGTTAGTCGCATCGGTGTCATTGAGGACGCCGCTGTTATCATTTAGGACTTAACTTCAAAACTTAATGATAGTTAATTAGTTATAACATTAATGAGCGGTTTTTATTGGAGTATTATCAGTCCATTAGGCGCGGGTTGAAATGGAATTAATTGAAAGTTTGTGATGCTAATTTTTGGATAGTGATTGGATACATTTTGAATGGGATGGGAGCGGTGAACTTATGGGATAACTAAGCAGACAATTGTGCTTACTATTTTCGGTTATTTAAAAAACTAACTTGTGTCCGCGACTTTGTTTGCGAAGGCTTTAAATTAAACCAACGCGCTAAAGTATAGAATAGTTTTAGAATAGAATAGATTAATTTATTTTCTACCACAAATTACAGCTTAAAATTGACTTAGTCTACAGTTACAATTTTATATTTAATTTGTGGAAGACTGGTGACTAAACTAAGTTATTTTTCAAAACCTGTAAGTCAGGTCACCAGGCCCCCTTAACAATGATATTTTCAAGTATTGTACTGGAGACGTTCTGTTAAAAATTATAATAGTATTAATTCATTCATTATTATTTCATTTATTTTAATTCTAATTCTATAAACTTTAAATAACAAATGACAAATGTGAGTTTTATTTATGAGGCATGCAAGTAGGTATGTGTGAGAGTGTAGGTGTGTAAGTGTAAGTAAAAGTTATTATCCCACGGGAACAGAAAAGTAAAATAAAAATCCTATGTGTTCAACTAGATGAATATCTATTTTGAGCCAAATTTTAGCCATTGAGCCTTTTAAGCGCCAAATACCAACAAACATCTATTCATCCGTTCACCCATCTTCACTAACATTACAGTATAAAAATTAATTCGGTAATGGAAAATAATAGCTGATTTTTAGTCAAAAATGACGATCGGTTTTTCAAACAGACAGACAGCGTAAGGTCCGGCGCTCACTGCCGGCACGGCACGGCGTGTCATGGCAAAGAATATTATTACTAATCAAGTTATTTTGAATCTTATTTCATCGAGTTTAGAACTAATACCTATTAATTATTTCGATACAATCATACCGCGGCACGTCGTGGCATGCCGCGACAAGTTAAATCAAATCATAGGATTATGACAGCTAAACTAATTGTAATAAGGTTTGAAATGGGTGCGGCGGTGTCTTCGGCAAATGGCGCGCAGTCTGAGTGGGGTGCGGGGGCAAGGGAGGAGTCGCTGGGCTTACTGCGGGACGCCACGACGTGACGCGGCAAAGCGTCCTTCGAGCTGCCGAAGCACGTCGTGCCATGCCGTGCCGTGCCACGCCGTCAGTCAGCGCCAGCCCTTACTCTCGCATTAAATAGATTGTATAAATACAGCCTAGAATTAAAAAACAAAGAATACAAGTTTCTATTCACCCCAAGGGAAAAACAGATCCCTTTAAAAACAGTTCGTCTTATTATAATTATATTTAAATCCATCAAGAATTTAAGAACAGTCTGTGAGACAAAGATGAAAGTAATATTAACACTACTCAGTAATTACTACAAACGGTGAAAGCCTCCATAGTACCTCTGTTATTATTTTGACTACACTTTTTATTAAAATGGCTTACTTTAAAGCTTATAGTATACAGTGAGAGCGAAGCGATAAGAATGTGGCTTCCAGTAGAATTACGCGGGGCTATTTCAACTAAAGGGTAATTATTATTGTAACTATGAGAATAGTATAATAACATTGTTACTGTATTAATTACCCCAAAATTGAAGTAGCCAATTTCTACCTTAATGATGTTCCAATTATAGTATCTTTTATCAAGTTACTTTGAAGTAATTTGAGGCAGATCAATTTGACAAAATTGCCTGTTTAGCTGTCATCAATAAGCTGCTTGTAAACTATGTAATTTGAACAAGAGATGAACTTTTTTGTGTCCGTTTACTGATATCTATACACACCAATCACGGATATCGATATCAATGATACCAATATTGTAATTAGGTAAACATTGTTCGTTGTTTTTGAAAAAAAAATGGTGAATAAGAAACAAAATAAGTTAACCTTAAGCTATAATAAATCTTATAGCCTACACTATACACATGTCTCACATCTTGCCCCAAGCTAAGCACGTGTTTGTTTAATGTATAACTCAATTCACATTTGTATTACGTCGCGACGTGTTTTAAATTACATTATTATAGTAAACTAGCTGACCCGACAGACGTTGTCCTGTCCCGATCGACCTAATGGGGGATGAAAAAGGGGTGAAAAAGGGGATGAAAAATAGATCTTGGCCTATTCATAGACCTACCCAATATGCACAAAAAATTTCATCAGAATCGGTCAAGCCGTTTCGGAGGAGTACGGGAACGAAAACTGTGACACGAGAATTTTATATATTAGATAAAGTGGCGAATTAGTATTTGATTACATCCTAAAGAAAAGATTTCATCATGGTAAGTCTAATACCAACCGGTAGATATTTCTAGAATAATATTAGATGTTGGAGAATTTTGTATTACGCACAGTCAACAAAATACAGACCTGGGTCGTTTTGTAAGATATAGTCGCAATTTTCTTAGAAGTTGATAGATGTTTTCGAATATAATTTGATTAGTGAAATATAATTATTATAATAATATAATAATATGTGGGGACATTTTCACACACGGCCATCTGACCCCAAACTAGGGAGACCCTGTACTATGGGTGTCAGACAGCTGATATACATACACAAATACATTTTTTTTTGTAAATACATACATATATAGATAAACAACACCCAGACACAAGACAAACACAAGTGCTCATCACACAAATGTTTACCCCGGGCGGGAATCGAACCCGCAACACGCTGCGCAGCAGTCGATCGCTCAGCCACTGCGCCAACCGTGTCGTCAAACACTTTAACAGTATTAACTTTTAGAAAAGTTAATTGTATCAGTTTCTAAGAAAACTTTAATTAAATTCAACGACTCTGGTTACTAAGACTCTTAAACTCTGGTTACTAAGTTTTCTTTAGTTGCTTGTATTAGCGCATTTTGATGACTATGTATATTATAATAATAATATGTGGGGACATTTTCACACACGGCCATCTGACCCCAAACTAGGGAGACCCTGTACTATGGGTGTCAGACAGCTGATATACATACACAAATACATTTTTTGTTATAAATACATACATATATAGATAAACCACACCCAGACACAAGGCCAACACAAGTGCTCATCACACCAATGTTTACCCTGGGCGGGAATCGAACCCGCAACACGCTGCGCATATGTTATGGTTAAGTTACGCTTGCTGCGGTCGGTCCGTAGATGGGTGACTATCCTTTATACCAGGACTCCTATCTGCCTCGGAAAGCAAGTAAAGCCGTTGGTCCCGGTTGTCATTCGTAGATCTTTGACAGTCGTCATAGGTCTTGGTAAGATTGGTTGTCACATTTCCTGACATCAGACTTGATGTCATGAAATGTGACAACCAATCTTACTAAGGGGTATCGTGTTACCCTGTTAGTGGGTTGTGGAGGTCAGATAGGCAGTTGCTCCATGTTAAACACTGGTATTCAGCTGTATCAGTTCAGACTGGAAGTCGATCCTAACATAGTTAAGAAAAGGCTAGGTAGATGATAATGATGAGGTAGGTACTGTAGCGACTATGCTACAGGACCGGGTCTAATAAGCTACGTAAAATAAAACGTATTAATAACTTTCAGAAGACTATATTCCGGTTTGAGATAACTTTATTCTCATAAGAATACATTCATTCACTTACATGAGAACATTAAAACTATACAAAGATTATTTTGTTGGACGTTTTGCAAAAAGTAAACATAATTTGATATTTTGGGGTAGTCATAGAAAACATGCAATGTTGATTCAAACACAAAGCAAAACAAGTTTCCGTACAACACAGATAAGCAAAGCTAGAAGTGGCTCAGACTTACTGTAGTAGATGTGAGTTTTTAATGATGTATTGTTTTAGTATTTTTTAGTTTTTATTTCTTTTAGATCTTTTGGTAATTTGTTATAGAATTGAGACCCTTCATACATAATGGTTTTTCTTCCGTAGTTTGTACGCGGTGAATATAATTATAAGTCTTGTTCACGTCTTAATTTCATTTTGTGTTTCTTTTTACTTATATTATAACAATTATCAGCGAGAGGTGATTTACATGACCGCAGCTCTGAGCCGAGCTGGGTCTTCTGACATAACTGTCATAATATAAAAACTATCATCTACGATTTGAAGTTATTCTCGAAGTCTCCAGAATGTTCAACCATAGACACATTATCTAAAGGCTTTTTGCATCACAAGTGCCTGAGTACCTACCTAAGTGCTTTGTTATTTGTAGTTAATTTTCAAATTATGAATTCCCCTATTTAATGTATAACTAAGTACTTAGTATAAGTCCCCTACCCAGACGGTCTTTAAGAACACAAAAAATCGTTTTATTAAAATGTTTTTTATTTCACTTGTTGTTTCTCTAAAGCATTGTAATACATGCCAATGACGTCCTTTCAAAATACTTGCTAATGACCTAATTTAACCTTCTCGTGGTAATATCGGACGAAAAGGTCGTCTGTTTTAGTAACCTGTGTTACGATGAGACATCTCTTCAATATTAGCAATAGCTTCTGTCCCCTAAATGAATGGAATAGTAGATTGTATGACAATTGAGCAAAATAATATTTTTACGGCGAGAGCGCTATTTTAAATCCAGAGCGAAGCGAAGGATTCTAGGATAGAATTCCGAGCATAGCGAGGAAGTCTAAAATAGAATCCTGAACGTAGCGAGGGATTCAAAGTACATCGCCTGAGGAAAAAACATTTTTGCTCTCGAGTCATATACTCTACTTTTCATCTTCTTCTATGAGAAATTATTTCTCCCGGGATTTCGTAGGTATTGAGTTTTGCATGACGTTATCTATTAGCTTCTATTATTATTGTTTCAGGAGTTAATGCACTATCACTTTCAGAACTAGACGTAGAACTATTTTTTTTTTTGCAAAATACAATAAAGTCCGTACCGATTACAAGAACAGTGAAGTAAATCGCGCGCATTTGTTTTTTTTTTTAGTTACCGCGCCTCCCCGCACCGTGCAGCCAACACTTACAGCCAGTAATTTATACAATTTGCTTTAAGAATATGAGAAGAACATGAGTTCTAAATTCAAATCTCATTACTGCCCGCAAAAAAATCTAGTGGAGAAAAGAGCTACTTTGCTCCCTCTTATAGAGGAACAAAACGACACTTTTCGAATAGAAGGGATGAAAATATAATGATAAAACATATGACACTCAGCAATAGTGTAGTTTTTTATCAGTGAAATAAGGTTTGTAATCGGACCAGTAGGTACAGAGGCCAGCACAGCAAACTACAACAATCTGTCAAATTTCTTTCATAGATTTTCAACTTTATTACAAAAAAATAAGGTTCATATTCAATTGGGAAAATTTGACAGTTTGGTGTGATTCGATGTGCTGGATGGTTCCCTTAAGGCTACCCGCCCACGTCAGACTTGTTGTAGGACCGATTATCGGATCGGTCGATTATTTCATAGTTTCGTGAGACCGACTTTTTGTGGGACATCTTCCATTTCTCTCCGACAAAACATCGGTCACCGATTGTGTGACGTGAGCGAAGACCCTTATGTCGAGTCCCTTTACGTCAAGTCTGGGAGTCCATTGTTCTTGCAAAATGTTGCTATTTTACGCTTTCTAATACCGTTACGTCGGGTTTGGTTATTAAGTACAGTCAGGATATAAATTAAAATCCAGTATCATTAAAATAGTTTTGCCGATCGTGGATGCAGACGAAGTTGCGGATTAAAAAATCTATGTCCTGCCCCAAGGTTCAAGCTATCTTCAGACCAAATTTCATAAAAATCGGTTCATCTGTTTCATCGTGAAAAGTACTTAACTCTGTCTGTTACAGAGTTACTTTCGCATTTATAATGTATCCATATTAGTATGGATTATTTATTGTATTAGTTCTCCTCAAAGAAATATCTTTCTTAATCTGTTTACAAAAAAAAAATGTATTTGTGTATGTATATCAGCTGTCTGACACCCATAGTACAGGGTCTCCCTAGTTTGGGGTCAGATAGCCGTATGTGAAAATGTCCCCACATATTATTATTATTGTGCCGAAAGTCGTTACGGCTAATGGAATAATTTCCAAGAGCCTCGACCAACATCTGAGGAGGCAAGGCTTTGATACAGAAAGCGGTACTCCTGGACACGGCGCGTATTGTTAGGAGATTCCTCTTTCAGGAGCCCTGACCACCGGTAGCTTGGACCCTATTCCCGATACCGGTGGGCTACTATTTTCTATATTTTTAAATGTTTTTATATATTTTTTTACCAATATTTAAAAATATAAAACAATATGTACATAAAATGAATAAATGAGAAGGACCCCAAACTATGGAGACCCTGTACTATGGGTTATATACATTTTTTTAATACATACATATTATAGATATACAACAACCAGACACAAGGCAAACACAAGTGCTCATCACACAAATGTTTACCCTGGGCGGGATTCGTACCCGCAACACGCTGCGCAGCAGTCAATCGCTCAACCACTGCGCCAACCGTGTCGTCAAAGTAGATGCTACCTTGACATTGCCCCCAGCGTGGCACGTGTCGATTCCAAACTACACATAATACAATTGACATGTGTCGTGTCGAGACCCGTTGTTTTACAATTATACCCACGATAATGTGCTTGTCGTGACTGTAGCAGTTAAAGGGTTAGAAGTCGAAGAAATGTTACGAAACTAGTTCGCTTGGTTTGAGAAAGAATTATTTCAATGTCAATAAGTAGAGTTCATTTGTAATGGGTAAGGATAAGTTAGTTTTTACTGTGGGAGTCAAATCATAATGAAAGAAAAAGTAGTAAGTAGTAAGTTCTGGATATGGTTTTTTATTTATATGTATATTACTAGCTTTTGCCCGAGACTTCGTCTGTGTGAGTGTCGCTTATTGCGGATGCAGACGAAGTCGTGGATTATGAAGTATCACATGTCCTTTCCCAGAGTTCAAACTATTTTCATACCAAATTTCGTCAAAATCGGTTCAGTCGTTTCATCGTGAAAGCGTAACAGACAGAGTTACTTTCGCATTTATAATATTAGTATGGAAGTATGGAATATAAATAATTATGGTAATTCCCTAATTTTCAAACCGTATGCCGTATGTATGTCAGTTTTTATTTTTAAGTTACTGGTATAAAAAATACTGAAATTCTAAATATTATGAAAAAAAAAATGTATACCCTTTTACACCAAACTAACACGTCACGCATAATTATTTAGTAAATTAAAATAAATTGCACCAACACGAATACTTCCGTAACATTCAGATCGTGAGTAAAACCAATAAACTGTTACCTAACTAAAACTGAAACTGGAAAGTTGAAGTTAACACTCGCATTCGTTGGTTTGCTAACACAAATTACTGACTGTCACACCGTAGCGTATCAATTGCTGTTTTTAAGGAAACTGTCGCGACAGGTACGCTCCGTAAAAAATAATTTTGTCATTATTTTGGTCAATAAATAGTTAGAATAGATTAAGTAATTACGATTACGAATAAAATACGAATTACTTAATTTCGAAATATAAAGGAATCTTATAATATTATGTTACTAACATTACATTATTGAATAGGTTTGACTATCAATTTATTTAATGGGTAATACATCATTATTTTATTGTTTTTAAGTATGTACAATATTTATAAGAATAATAAAAAAGAAAAGCTAAAGTATTCATTTTATTTCAATTCTATTTAACACAATTTTAATTTTAATTCAATTTTTATTAAAAAAAATTAAGTATATTTTAAGTTTATTTATTTTCAATTTTATGTAATTTGTGTCTCTGAAATCTAAGTTTTTGTATTTTTGAAATGTATTTGTCGTATGGGTCGTCTTGCCTGAAATACATAAATTTTATTTATTTATTTACTATACTAAAAAAAAATAACACAATAAGGCATCATAGAATTCGTCCACATCGCCGTAAATAGGTACCTATTGATTTTTAAATCTCATACAAGATTTTGAATCACGTTTTATTTTTAACCTAGACAACAACACAAACAATGAACAATGCGGATTTTCGATTTAAGACTATAATAATCGTGCCTTTTCTGTATAAAAAGAGATCTTTGCCCAGCAGTGGGATAATTTTACGCTGGTATTATTTATTAGGCAGAGGACCGAGAAAGATGGCGCGCCATGGTTGGCTTATGTCCAACTGCAGTAGACCTTTTGTAAGCTGAAGTGATTATCTAGTATTTTGAAATAAATTAGTTAAGTATTTGTCGAAAAACTGAATTAAATAGCATAGATATTAGTGTCCTTAACCCATGGACAAAATTAATATGTGGAGACATAATATGTGGGACATTTTTCACACACGGCCATCTGACTCCAAACTAGGGAGACCCTGTAGTATGAGTGTCAGGACCGCTGATATAAAAAATAAAAAAAACATTTATTTCGGATACTAAAATCCATATTGGCTTAAATTATACACACACAAATACATGTTTAAATACATACATAATATATAGATAAATAACACAAATTTCATATATTTTTATTTACTTACTGACCAAAATGTTACAACAATTAGCGTCTTGCTTCTCACCATACTGGCTGCACGATAGCCTTAACTACAAGGTTTCCAAATCGTTCACTGTGTTCAAAACGTTGAATTTGCGCAGAATACACAATGTACTCTCACTGACCCGCTCAGAGTGGTCTTAAAAATATCCAATTTCAGTCTCCCCTAAAGTTGTACTAAGGTTAATGACATACTTAAATTGATGTTATAGGAATGCATTCCATCAATAATGGCGAACCATTAATTCCGGCCATTCAGCATAAACGTACCGGTAGCCAATCAAAAGATCATACCGCCGGCGCCGGCTCCAACGGCGACTTGATAGGTCTAGGAACCTTGACAACTTTGGAAAAAGGTTCTTGGCCACATTTTTTGATCGCAAAAAGCCTTGATAATGTCGTAATGGTGTCATGATTAAGGCACCCTCTCATGCTTGAGATCGCGGGTTCGATACCTCGAAAGTGCCATACTGACTTTTTCAATGCATAATGTATTTTTTCTAAGTTTATCTTGGATATCACTGACTTCGTTGAAGGGAAACATCGTGAGAATAAAGAATACCTGGACTATTATTAATAAGGCCCCATTAATCACTCAACACTCTAATTGGTGTTACTAGACCAATCGATCGATCGATGGTTGAATGGATCAGTCGACGTTGATCGATAGTTTTTATCAGACTAATCGATCGATTGTCGATCGACGATCAATCGATGGTAGAACGGATTAGTCGACGTCGATCGAGCTACTTGATTATTATTAATGATGGATTTTAGCCAGAGTTCGGTTTCAAGAATTTATTTCTCTAAAAGAATTTACAAAATTCACTTACAAGAGAAACAAAACAAAAAATCTTAATAGTTATAAAAGGTACAACATCGGGAAGAATGACTACTTAAATAAATTAGTTATATCCAATATCACTTACAACAATATTACATAATATATGGTTCCTGAACTTACAAGCTTTACAATTCTGTTTCTGCTAAATATTTTTTTAGTTTAACTTTAAAGACGTTTATAGATTTAGACATTTTAATATCGCTTGGTAAACTATTATGTAATTTGGCTCCCTCAAATCTTATATTATATTTGCCATAATTTGTTCTTGGAATAGAAACTTCCAGGGTATTTAATTTACTGCTTCTTGTGTAATAGTTGTATTTTTTTCTGCTGAAAGATATTTGAGACCGTGTACTGTTTGTTATTATTTTTTGTATGAATATGCATGTGTGATATATATATAGACGTTTTATGTTAAATAGCTTTGTGTTTTTGTAAATTTTAACAGTTGGTGTTAGTCGATGATATCTGAATAATGCCTTTATTACCTTGTTTTGTGTTATTTGAAGGTTTTTAAGATTTGTCTTAGGTGCACTGCCCCATATTTGAATTAGGTATTCTAAGTGTGGTTTAATAAGTGAAGAATAAATCAATTTACATATTGAGTATGGAATACCTTTAGATATCCTTTTAGCTAATCCAATCAGAGGTGATATTTTAGACCGTACGTAGTCAATATGTGGCTTCCATGTCAGTCTGCTGTCCAATATTAAGCCAAGGTATTTTTCTTGGTTAGATTTTTGTAGCGGTTCGCCATTAACAGATAAAGTTGCATAATTTTTTATTTTTTTATTTTTTGCTGAGAAGATTATATATGACGTCTTGGCTATATTGATGGTCAACAGGTTACACTGTAACCATTTAGATAGTATGTTAAGATCATTTTGAGCAGTATCAATTATACTGTCAATGTTGTTTCCAAAGTAAAAAAGACATGTATCATCCGCATACAGTGTTACGTGTCCCTTTAAACCTATTTCATTTATATTGTTTACATATATCAAGAAGAGTAAGGGCCCTAAAATTGAGCCCTGTGGTATGCCACAAATGATTTTAGCTGATTGACTTTCATATTGACCCATTTTAACCATTTGAAATCTGTTTGAGATGTATGACTCAAAAATATCCAATGCATAACTACCTATTCCCATAGCTTTTAATTTATTTAACAGTAATGAATGACTAATTGTATCAAAAGCCTTCTTCAAATCAATAAACACTCCTAGGGCTATTTGTTTTTTATCTATACTATCTCTAATTTTAGTTACTAAGTCTATTGTAGCATTCAGTGTATTGGACTTAGGGCGAAAGCCATATTGAGAGTCATTTAAAAAGTTTATATCTGTTAAATACTTAAGCAGACGTGAATATAAAACCCTTTCAAATATTTTGGATAATACAGGCAGCACTGATACGGGTCGGTAATTACTTGGGTCAGTCTTAATACCACTTTTATAAATTGGGGTAACCTTGGCGATCTTCAATGAATTTGGAAAAAAACCATTTTGTAAGCACATATTAATACAGTTTGTAAGATTTTCCACTATAAGATCTTTGACA
Organism: Charanyca ferruginea; assembly: GCA_947361185.1. Classification (NCBI taxonomy): domain Eukaryota; kingdom Metazoa; phylum Arthropoda; class Insecta; order Lepidoptera; family Noctuidae; genus Charanyca; species Charanyca ferruginea. The sequence goes on along the minus strand of OX376082.1, from coordinate 8,941,640 downwards.
CATATGATGGCCTTTGTTGTTATACCATCTATCCCTGTACTAGTGTTACTGTCTAACGTGTCAATGATTTTTGAGATTTCTGTCTGGGTACAGGGAGTTAAGCATGTGAGTGTATTGCCTTGTGAGGTGTTACTTTGGTAAGACGCAACGTTATTGCTTTGTATGATTTTGCTTGCCAATAAAGGACCAATCGATGAAAAGAAATTATTGAAAGCTTCACAAACGCCAGTACCATCTATCACAGGTTTATTATCGACTATAAGTTTTGGGGGAGCACAACCAGCTTTTATTTTATTACTTGCTAGTGTATTTATTAGTTTCCAAGTCTTTTTCGGTTTTGTTTTACATTTATTAAATTCATTATAATAGTATTTTTTCTTTTCTTCACTAATGATCTTATCCACCTCATCTTTCTTACTTAAAAAATGTTTTTTTCCTATCTCATTTTCTGGATCCAATTTATGTAGCGACCATAAGTTATTACGGTGTTGGATGTGATCAATTATATTTTTATTTATCCAGTCCTTTTGCGGGGGATTCTGTATTTTGTATTTTGTTATTTTGTGTCTGTTTATTTCGTGAGTAAGAAATTTTTCGAACATGTCATAATCCTCAAATTCATTTAATAAGATAGATTTTGACATACTTTCATACAAGGTCTTGTAGTTAAGTGCTTCATATTGAATCTTTTGTTTAGGCGCATGCTTATATTTTTTCAGTTCACAAAAAATTTGCTTGTGATCTGTTAACGAGGAGTCTATTAGTGCTATATGAAAAGAACTTTCGGAAATGTTTGAACTTACATGATCGATAATGCTTCTTGTTTGTGGGGTTTCACGGGTACAATATTTCTCACTTATTTTATTTATCACGTAATAACCTGCTTCAAGTACAACATCCCTATATTCTGACGTATTCCGGTCATCGGACAATAGGTTAATATTAAAGTCTCCAAAAACTAATGATCGTTTATTGTCCTCCAACTGCGCCGAATACAAACGTAGAAAGTCTTTTATATTAGTACTGGGTGGTTTATAAATTGCTCCGATATTTAACGCGTATTTTTCTACAAAAATCCATAAATAGTTGTTGCCATTTTCATAGGAATCTATTGTTGTGTTGAACTTTATGCTTTTGTGAATGTACATTGATACGCCACCTCCAATCCTGTCCGTCCTTATATTATAAACATGCGCGTAATTATGTAGTTGCAGTTGGTCCGCTTCAAATTTAGACTTTAGCCACGTTTCAGTTAAAATAATAATGTGAATAGTAAAATTAAAACCGCTTATGATGCACTTAACCTCATCAAACCTTCCAGGACTCTGTATGCTTCGTATGTTTGCATATAATATTTTTAGTGTGCCGGGTGAAGTGGTAGTAATATTATTATATGCATTAGATAACTGGTACGTTATATTTGAGTCACCGCTGATACCGGCTCGTTGTTTTTTGAGTTGTATTTAGTAACGATTTTCGGAATTCCCTTAATATACTTAATCGTGAGGTCCTTATCACCCAATTCCTGACGTCGTTGGAGCTCAATACAAAGATCTTTATAATATTTCGTTTGCATAGGTGTTTGGTCTCCGAATACCCGTATTATACTATTATTGCACTTTTGCTTATTGCGTAGTATGTATTTAACTTTATCTCGTGAGTCCAAACATACCTTTAGGTGACGGGTTTTACCGGGTTCGTATTTTCCCAATCTAAATACTTTTATAGGCTGCACAGGACAATCAACGAATATTGTGTTAAGTAGTTTTGTTATTTCTTTGGCATCATGTTCGCGTCGCACATCCGAGTTTTGGTTATTTATTTCCAGTATACCCGAAACCACAATATTTTTCTCGCGCAACGAGCGCTCTTCAATTTCTGAGATGAGGTCCAAGTTATCGAGAATCGGCGATTTTGAAGATGGCTGGGCATTCTGTGAAACTTCATGTTTATAGGTTGAAAGCTCATTCTCCAAACTTTTTACTTTTTCCTCCATCGACAGATTCCTTACTTTTAATTGTTCTAATTCTTTCTTAATATTGTTTTGCTCTGATACCATGTTTTGAGTGGATTGTTTTATTTCTTGTATTTCTTCTTTTAGCTCCCTTATATCTTGTCTAATTCCGTTAGAACTTTCTGTTTGAGATTGTTTGAATTCTTGGAAGAAAGTCATTATTTCTCGGCGAAAACTGGATAGCTCTTCTCTCACTTCTGACTCTGGTTGTTTTCTCTTACGTAGGGAAACAAAATTACCTGTATCTTCTGCATTAATAGTTCGTAGGTCTGGTGATGAACCGCTTCCGCTGGCGCTCATTGGTGGTGACCTCGTTACGCTCATGACTTAAACCGGAGTATATAGATCACTGTGCGTGAGCGCGGTGAGTAAGGATAACAAAAATATATTGCCGTCCCGTTTACCCGCGGGGGTGAAGAGCCGTCACCGCTGACACTCGTTGGTACTTGCGTTGAATATTATCTGCTTGCTTATTTTAGGCAAATGTTACTTTCTTGAACTTGTAATTAAGTTGAGTGTGAATTGTCTGCGATTTATATTTTTTTGGATATATTTTGTGTTATTTAGCAAAGCGCACGACTACTTCTCCCGACGTCTTTTCGACGAAAAAAAAGTTAATCGATCAACGTCGATCGATACCATCGACCGGCAATCGATCGACTTGTTAGTCGAACCGTATCCGTCGATCAGCCAAAGCTACCACACCAATCGATCAACGTCGATCGATGTCGACCGATGGCATCGATCGATGATCGGTCGATTGGTATAGTAACATCATCATCATCATTTCAGCCGAAAGACGTCCACTGCTGGACATAGGCCTCCCCCAAGAAATGGGGGGTTTTGCCATAATCGCCACGCTTGGCAGGCGGGTTGGCGATCGCAGTATGGTTGTTACAAAGGCACAGAGAACGCTGCTGCCCATTCTCTGGTGAGTCCCTTAGTCGCCTCTTACGACACCCACGGGAAGATATGGGATGGTGCTATTCTTTACGTCCGACACCACACGGACTAGTAACACCCTAACAAAATGTTTTTCTATTTTTTTTTGTTAGTTTGTACTTCATGATGTTTAACACCTATTTACACGTACAATTAAAAAAAGAAAAACCTATAACTATTATACTAAAAATAAACTAATATAATAAGGCATCAAAAAATTCCTCCACATCGCCGTCATCTGGGAATGTGCCCAAGAGACTGACTGCATTGCCACGTTGGATGGCAAAAATAATAAAAGATGTAATTATAATAACTAGGTATTTTGTGAAAATATATCAAAGTTTTAATTAATTTTACACCTATTGCAACTGTATCTGCTTCACATTAGAGACAGATCCCCACGACACAGGGTATCCTAGTGTGGGCTCAGTGTCACACGAATAATGGAGGTAACTCCTTTCTGAACAATAAACTTTTATTATTATTAAAGGTGAGTTTGAAAACGCCAAACCGTATTTAGCAAGAGTATTCTTCTCAGTATGAGAAGAGGTTTTTGCCTTACATTGGGACAATAATCAGGTGACATGGTATTATTACACTTCTATCCAACACACCAAACTCAAGTCAAACGGCAAAAAAAGAAATAATGATATTGTGTTGGGACCCCCTTTTATTTTATTATTGTTGCCGCCTTAATTATGACAGTTACGCATATACACTCTGTGAGAATTTAATGTCTTCCTATTACGGTCCATAGATACAATCCTGTGATAGAGGCACAGACAGACGGACAGAAGGACCAACAATAGGGCTCCATTTTGGACCGTTTGGGCACGAGAATTTAAAAAGGGTCTTGGCCACATTTCTTAATCCCAAAACCAAAATTAACCACAAAAAGACCCCTTTTATTACACTTCTATCCAACACACCGAACTCAAACGGCAAAACTGACGAAAGTTTAAACACCACTGTTAAAGACTGTATCCGCCGTTCAGTAGTACGGCGTGGTAACAAATTACGTCGTAAACAACACAGCATTTAATTAGCTTACCTTAGTTTATTGTTTGGATTAAAGTTTAGATTTATAATAATGAAGATGTAGTTCCATTTTCTTGTATAAAGGACTAAGATTGTTGTTTAATTATCCGCTTTCAAGGAAGGATGGAAATAGAAATATTCTGCGGGTGCTTCGAAGAATCATAATATTAAGTTAGGTAGTAGTGGAAATTCTTATTTATATTATAAGTACGTTCCGAGAAATGCATCATTATTTTTGCTGTAAAGCATGTTATGACTGTGTAGGTTGTATTACTTTGATGGGTATGGGTGCTGGCATAAGGCGTAAATCTATAACGAGTATTTGTTCGGTAGTCAGGTAAGGTGATTTGTCAATGAAACACAATTAAGATTCTCTGTAATAAAAGATTTGTTTGTTATTTACATGTTTGCTTTATTATAATTACATAATATAGCAATCAACAAACTATAATTGTAATAAAAAACAAAAAACGAGATTTAAGGCTATTAGGTAATTACAATACGATCACTTTGTATTATAGGACCAACTCTAAAATTGTATTAACAAAAACTGCCCAAGTGGAAGTCGGCCATCCGCACGAAGGATTCCGTACCATAATCTATAGTACAACATTAGACATCGAGCAAAAAAATTGCATAATATCATATTTGTTATATGGGAGCCCCCCTTAAATATTTATTTTATTCTGTTTTTAGTATTTGTTGTAATTGCGGCAACATAAATACATTATCTGTGAAAATTTCAACTGTCTGTCTAGCTATCCTGGTTCATGAGATACAGCCCGGTAACAGACAGCCAGACAGACGGACAGTGAGGTCTTAGTAAAAGGGTCCCGCTTTTACCCTTTGGGTATGGAACCCTAAAAAGCAGTTGTTCCCTACAAAATTGCACTGTATAATGGTTCACCTTGAAATGGCTTACAGTAGAACTTATGGCCATTCAGAAAAAAAAGTAAAAAAAAAAATTACGAAATAAAAAATCATACGACTAGAAATGTACTTTTTTTGCGTAAATTTTTTTTTCGCATTGATTACCGGCCACCCTGTATATAAAAGCTGGTTTGTTTTAGTTAGCCTGTGTATTATAAGATAGATTCTTTTCAGCCAGCTAGTACCGACATCTCTAATTTTTGCCACTGAAAATTAAACTTTTTGCGTACCAACACGAGATGTCACTATAAAAATGCAATATTTGTTTAAACAACCAAACAAGTCATAATCGTTATTTTTGTCTACATCTAGACAAATAAACGAGAATTATGGGTCTATTTCGTCCGCATGAATGTAATGACATTGATATTGTCTGCAACTTATGCATAAAAAATTAGATTAAAAAGTAACCTGTCTTTTTTTAGGGTTCAACTCTAGCTTAGTTTGTACCGATTGTCATCAAAATCGGTTAAGTTTTATTTCATGTTAAAATATTTACACGAATTATAAAAAAAAAACCTGAAACTAAAAAAAAACTATTAATATTTTTAAGGCAAACTAATACGGCATCAAAAAATTCCTTCATCTGGGAATGTGCCCTAGAGACTGGCGGAATTCTTAACCTTGCTCATTTTATTTTGATAAGTACACAAATATATACAATATTTACACACATATTAAAAAAGAAAACCTACACTAAAACGAATACAAAAAGGTATCGAATTAAATAATATAATTAAATTGGTTCAGTATTTTTTTACGTGAAAGCGAAACAAACAAATTAATACTAGTAGGAATTATACGAACGATTTCATCATTATTGTTTACCTCGAACTCTAAGCTGCGTGATCAATATAGCTTAGATATCACACGTACCTAAATACTAATAAAGGTATCTGTGGTAGATTTACCTCTAAGCTCTCTATTAGTTTATCGGGAATGTGGCCTTTGGATATAAACTCTCACTTGATAACCGTTTAGGCCTCCTCCACGTTTTGAAGATTTTCTGTAAAGAAATTGTATTCAGCTGCCTGAAGTTTGTATTTTGTGCTCTATGGTTTATCGGAATGTGGTTTCCGGATAATTTTTCTTTAAGACCGCTCTCTCGAAAAAAACTTGAAAGAAGCATGTAGATGAAGCAACTTTTCGTCGACATTTAGGGCGGGTTGCTTCAACTAACCATTACTGACCGGTAATAGTCAAAAATGGCGCTAACTATCGTCAAATCAAAAAAATGGGTTGTTTCACAAAATCATACGTCAAAAAGTTACTATTACCATAACCGACCAGTCATCGTAATTTTGTGTTGTCAAACAGCTACCTACTTCAAACATTATGGAATCTCTTTTTCATGTCATGAAACAACCCGTACCATTTAACGTACGTTAAACATCGCACGTCATAGTAACTTTTTAACCGTCCGTATGTAACGTTAACCGACTGTTTGAAACAACCCGCCCTTACAGAGAAATTACATCTAAAAAAAATTGTTAGTAATCTACATGATATGTATGATACGTAATTTGGTTTAGCAATTTTTCTATCGGTATCACATAATAAGAAAAAAAAATGACAATAATTGAGATGAAACAATTTTACTCCTTCATTTCTTATCAAAAGAGTACAAAAAAAAAAAATATCCACTGCTTTGCAATACAAACGAAAATGATTTGGTTTTGTTACTTTTTACAAATATGTATTATTTTTATTACAATAAATTAAAAATGCGTTCGATTAAAGACTGCGTCTACATCACCCCCACTCTCACTCGTCCACAAATTCACTACGGGCCAAATGCTCAAGGGTATTGGCATGTATACAAGCCTGAAATAAATTTTCACTTGATAGCTGTTTAAGCCGCGATCTGAGCTTTTTCTGTGAGATGAGGAAGATCTCATTATCCCTCCCCCTATTTTCATTTTCATCCCGAAGTTGTCGTAGAAGCCGACTAGGAGAAAATTCGGAAGTCGGGTAGCAGCGGCTTCCGTGTAGTTAACAACCTCATAGCGATCCCCACCAAGACGCCAAGCGTGGGGATTATGGCAATCCCCCCCCTAAGGGAGAGACGTTTTTGTTCATGATTACTTTCATTTTAATGCATCCTTGAACCATTGCACTGTGATAGAACACGCGACTGCTAAACGTTTGGTCTCGGGGTCAATTATCAGGTCTAGAAGTGTTATTGGAATTTTTTATTATGAATATCACAAAACTTTTTTGAAAAAAGAGAACCGCCTTTAATGTGGTTTCGTATTTGTGATTCGTATTATATTGTGTTTTGTGCTTATTATGTAATTGTAAATATTATTTTGGTACATTAGTTATTGTTGTTTTGTATTTGTGATTCGTATTATATTGTGTTATGTACATAGTACATATTATGTAATTGTAAATACTATTTTGATACATTAGTTATTATTGTTTCGTATTTGTGATTCGTATTATATTGTGTTTTGTGCATATTATGTAATTGTAAATATTATTTTGGTACATTAGTTATTGTTGTTTTGTATTTGTGATTCGTATTATATTGTGTTATGTACATAGTACATATTATGTAATTGTAAATACTATTTTGATACATTAGTTATTATTGTTTCGTATTTGTGATTCGTATTATATTGTGTTTTGTGCATATTAAGTAATTGTAAATATTATTTTGATACATTAGTTATTGTTGTTTCGTATTTGTGATTCGTAATATATTGTGTTTTGTGCATATTATGTAATTGTAAATATTATTTTGGTACATTAGTTATTGTTGTTTTGTATTTGTGATTCGTATTATATTGTGTGACGTAGGGGTTACGTGGAGGATATGCAAATCAAACCAACGTAACCAGTCAACATAAAAATATATTAAAGAAAAGGAGTGGGTAAGTTCACGGTCACTAATTCCCTTTCAACCTCCCCTGGGAGGTTGCACTGTACTCTCCTGGCTCAGCCTTGGGCACGACGATCACAGCGGTGTGCCACGCTGGAGACGCCAGGTGTGGTGACGGTCGGCAGGTGGGGTTTGCCAGACCCGAAGTGAGCTCGACGCGGCCACGCGGGATAAATAGGGACCCGGGGGGCGCGGAGCTGTTGTCCGGCGGTGTGGACGAGCGGTGGTGCGGCACCCAACGTTGGAATGCGCTTGATGTCCGCGGATTAATAAGAATCCAGGTGTTCAGCCGGAACTTTGGACCCTGGAATGCAACGTCCAGCGTGTCACAAGATGGCCGAAGGTCATCTCCGCTGATTGTGACACCAAAGCGTAAGCAAAGCGAGATGTACTAGTGCGCTAATGAAGGTGTGTGTGGTTGTCACAATCAGTACGGAGTTTACAATGAACAATGGATGACTTGACTTTAACAAAGAAGCAAGACATGATTTGCAGATTCGAACCGCGTGGTAAATAGGTACCTACGTGTAACAAAATGCACTGAGCTAGGAGCAAATAGGTTGCATCTGCATTAGAAATAACGCGTAAGGCGTAATAAGCTGCAATAAGAAGAAGCTAAACGATTACATAGGTGCACGCCCTAACATAACCTATAAGGTAGGAACACGAAATGTAAAATATAGTTAGCTGTTCAACACTTACCCAATATGGGGTTATGAATTCACTGAGTTTACTATTTATTATTAGTCAATTTAAACTGGCTGGCGAGTAACTTGGCGAAGAACATTTAATGGGTAACAGGTGTAACTCTGTCTATCTTTGCCGATGCCGGAATTCGAAAAAAGGACTGTCATGTCCTTCGTCGTGGCTTAAATACGGTAGTTGGCATAGATAACATTCCTCATTTCACACGTTCGGATACCACAATTAGGCGGACTTCACTAGTACTATAGCTAATAGTAACTTAGGACGACTCTAAATAATAATAACCAGTGGTTGAGATTTGACATTTATTTGTTATGGTGAGGTTAATTGTTGATATTTGGTTGTGATTTTAATTGTTTTCAGGTAAAGTAACGATACAACGTTACATTATGTACATAGTACATATTATGTAATTGTAAATACTATTTTGATACATTAGTTATTGTTGTTTCGTATTATATTGTGTTTTGTGCATATTATGTAATTGTAATTATGTAATTGTAATTATGTAATTGTAAGAAAATACAACATGTATGTTCATATTAAATATAATATGTCTTATTTAAACTAATATAGTTTATTATTCTAGCAAAATAAAAACAACTTTGTACGATTTCGTACAAAAAATATGTTATCCCACTAAACGTCTTATTTTACTTGTGTTCTAACTTCTTGCATCGTTTTGCATCACAGGGATAAATTCTTAGAAATTCCTTTGAACAAGTGCCTTCTTTAGCATTAGTCTTTTGTTTATGAAACGGCCATAAATTAAGTTTGCCGACCGCTATCCGTCGAGCACGACACTTGATTATTTTTTTGGCACGTAGTCATTATGTTTCTGGGTAACGTAAACAACCGGGTGGATATCTATAAAATCTTATTAACTTAGAGGTGGAACGTTTAAAAAAACACAAATTCCTTTTTTGAAAACTTTTCAAATAACCACGCTGTGTAAATGCCATTAGTATATTCCGGTGATGTTAGGGGATCAACGTCTTTTTAGAACAGGGACGCATTTGGGTCAAAATGCTGCATAATGGCCAGGACTTTAGAAAATGCAGCAACTTTTATTTTTTCTTTGTTGAGATGGCTCTTGATAGCTAGTAGTTGAACGTGAAATTGCTCGCATTTCCTGTTTGAATTTTCTGCAAGGTTGAGAAAAGTTATACTTTATATTTTTTTTTGTGTTAGCTCGTCAAGCGAAAAAATTTAAAAATCTGTGAATTTGTAAATAAAATGTGAAATACTGATTTGTTTTAATTCATTTTCAATGTACCCGAAGGTCGTGAGAGGCACGAGATCTGTGGATTTTTTTTAACGTTTGACATGGGAAATTTAGAAAACTGAACTTTAGCAGAAGTTTTTGTGAAAAAGCTCGTCCGGGAAACTACTACAACTAGGTACCATACCTATTTCTACCGGCTGTGTTTCAATTTATATGGTATGGAAAGTATACCTAGATTGTTTTTTTTTTTTTTTTTTTTCTCTTAATTTTTTTGGCGTTTTTGTCTAAACAGACCTAGGTTGTTCCGAAAATTGTTTGCCACTGATAAATACCTACCATCTCTTTTTTTTTATGTGACAACGTCTTATAAATCGAAACGAACATGAAAAAGTGTCACGTTCCGCTTGAGTCTGAGCGTGCAAGCGAGAGCGCAGAACAAGCGATAGAGAGGCACGATCGGCCCAAGCAATTAGCTCCGCGCACCTCGACGGAAGCCATTATTTGCTTATGTTATAATTATGTTAGCCATTATGTTTCTTTATGACGTTATCACGTAAAACTATCTTTCGTAAACCGACTTTACAGACAACCAATTTTTTTTGAAACTATTATGAATTGACGGCTAAAATCTTTTTTGTTCACTTTTTAGTACCTCCTTATTACCCAAATCTACAAGAAACGAAAACACAGAGTTTGAAAGTGCTCCATAGATGGAAGAAATGAAAACGTCATCAATGAATAACATTTTGGTTTTTCGTTGATTTTTTCAAAAAGCACTAAATAAATTGCATTTGTTGTACGAGTACACCAAAACCTTCTCCAGAATGTAACAAACTCTTTTCTAAAAACCGCATCTAAATTGGTTCAGCCAATCGGGAGATCATGGCGGACAAATATACATACAAACATACGGTTCAAACTGAGACCCTCCTTTTTTTTGATGTTTTTGATTTGATTGACGCATCTGACTTTAATAAATTCAGGTACGAGTTTATGTTTGACATAGATGTTTTGTATTATTAACATTACTTACCTATAATTTTTGTAATATTTTGAATCTTGTAATTTTAATATAATTAATAAATTGTTCGAATTTGTATTGTTTGACATTATAATTCTTGGTATATTTGAAACCTTGACATTAAAACATATTTTTGAGCGTTTTAATTTTAATTATTAATTTCACTGTTTCGGTATTTGATGTAAAGTGATTGAATGTTTCTTTTGAATATTTGTACGCCGATACTTACGGCTAAACATGACTGGACATCAATGAATGAACTGGCATAATATCTTGCATGCTCTTGTATGTGTACACATGTTTAACAAATAAATAAATCTATCCTATTCTCTTCTGGGGTAGGTACAAATGTTACCCTATCCTCTGTACAGGCCTGATTTAGATCAATGCTATTATTTTTGTGAATAAAATGCTTCTTGGGTGAAAATGAACTGTGATTACTAATTACTTATTAATATCCTAGATTCAACCACTACATAGAAATTTTCATACACAAACATATTCCTTTTACGTATGCAAAAAACCTCAACATTTAAACAAAACCAACAACAGTATACCCGCGAGAAAATCACCATAATAGCAGTAGTTTTATGTATAAAATAACTGGCTATGCACTTGCTAATGAGCAATATAAACTAAGTACCTTCTTCAAGCAGGCGATAAGATGTTACACGCCAGGATAAAGAAGTCTCCCCTGTCTTAACTAAAAAGTATGAAAGGAAAGTCTTAATATATTTGTACCGCAATCTATGGTAAAAAAGGACGTAGGTAAGTTTGAAATTAGATCCTACTTTAAAAACAAAACAAAAAAGATTACTGTAGTTAGATTCGCTTGCGATGAAATATAATCAGATGCATCATTTATCTAGGAACATTTTTCGTTAATAAAGTATGGATAGGACGACACCCAAAAATAGTTGATTTTAAGATAAAAAAGCGGCCAAGTGCTAATCGGACTTGCCCATGAATTTTTCCGTAGCAGCAAGTAACATAATATTGGAGTTGATTGAATGAAATGTAAGGTAGGTTTTTTTGGTTTAATATTTGAGTTGATTGAATGAAAGGTAAATTGCGGTTTACGATTTGTTGTGTATGAAAATCTTTATGCGGTTCACAGAATATATCTAATTACCAAGTTTCAACAGTATGGTTCTTTTAGTTTCGGAAAAAAGCGGCTGTGACATACGGACGGACACACAGACAGACAGACATGACGAATCCATAAGGGTTCCGTTTTTGCCATTTGGCTACGGAACCCTAAAAATCCACGACAATCTCGGAGTTGCGAGATTATTTAGATACAAAAGTCCATTCCATACTAAGCCAACACCTGAAATTAAAGTGAGTATGCATCCTGTTTATAACATAGCAAAACATCAAGATTGTATTCTTCCAGAAGATGTATTAAATAGTCCACCTTAATTTCGCCACTTTTGGTATAATAATAGCCTCCCGACCGATATTCGGTCATAGCGGCTACTCTATGGAGAGTGCAAGTTTTTTAAATATTTAAATAGGCTTGCGTTTGACCGCAATTTACCTGATCTTAAGTGATGATGCGGCCAAAGGTGGAACAAGAAAAGGTGGTTTGCCTAGGATGAACCAGTTCACTCGTGCCTTGAAGATACCCAGATTATTGGAGAACAGAGTGGCGGGCAGCGAATTCCACAGTCTGATAGTTCGCACAATAAATGTGGAATCAAAGCGCTTGGTTTAAGACAGTGTAACGTCAACCATATAGCGGTGATGCTTCGCAGTATCTCTGCTCGTCTGATGGAATGGGGATGGCGGAATCAAATTGTACAATTCCAAATCATACTCTCCGACAATACAAGTACAATCCCTTTCACATGAACGTGGAGAGACCAGGCACTGGACCGACGGGTTTCGGAAGATCACACAGCCTACTTCCAAACAGGACTGCTTTTTCACCGACTTCAAAAAAAAAAGGAGGTTCTCAGTTCGGCCCGTATTTTTTATGTATGTTTGTATGTATGTATGTTTGTCCGCGATTATCTCCCGTTTGGCTGAACCGATTTTTATGCGGTTTCCAGAAAAGTGTTTGTTACATTCTGGAGAAGGTTTTAGAATACAACAAACAGAAATTTATACAGCGCTTTTTGAAAAAAGAAACAAAAACCGAGAAGACGTTTTCGTGTCTTCCATCTTTTTTTTATCTACGGAGGACTTTTAATCTCTGTTTTAACTGTGTTGCCGTTTGTTAATGGATTTGGGTGATAAGGATGCACTAAAAAGCGGAAAATAAAATCTTTTTTGAAAAAAGAAAACTGAAAGTAAAGTCATGTGTGTTCTGTGCTAAAGTTATTTTACACTTTTTAGTTTTTAACTACTGTACCAAAATAATATTTACAATTACATAATATGCACCAAACACTATATAATACGAATCACAAATACGAAACAACAATAACTAATGTATCAAAATAATATTTACAATTACATAATATGTACAAACACAATATAATACGAATCACAAATACGAAACAACAGTAACTAATGTATCAAAATAATATTTACAATTACATAATATGCACAAAACACAATATAATACGAATCACAAATACGAAACAACAGTAACTAATGTATCAAAACAATATTTACAATTACATAATATGCACAAAACACAATATAATACGAATCACAAATACGAAACAACAGTAATTAATGTATCAAAATAATATTTACAATTACATAATATGCACAAAACACAATATAATACGAATCAAAAATACGAAACAACAGTAATTAATGTATCAAAATAATATTTACAATTACATAATATGCACAAAACACAATATAATACGAATCAAAAATACGAAACAACAGTAATTAATGTATCAAAATAATATTTACAATTACATAATATGCACAAAACATAATATAATACGAATCAAAAATACGAAACAACAATAACAAATGTATCAAAACAATATTTACAATTACATAATATGCACAAAACACAATATAATACGAATCAAAAATGCGAAACAACAGTAATTAATGTATCAAAATAATATTTACAATTACATAATATGCACAAAACACAATATAATACGAATCACAAATACGAAACAACAATAACTAATGTATCAAAATAATATTTACAATTACATAATATGCACAAAACACAATATAATACGAATCACAAATACGAAACAACAGTAACTAATGTATCAAAACAATATTTACAATTACATAATATGCACAAAACACAATCAAAGTCAAAGCATTTATTTCAATTAAACCATTTGCAGGCACTTTTGAATAGTCAAAATAAAATTGAAGCTAGTTGCTCGTTCCAAAACGTAGGGTAGGTCTCTATGGAGAAGAACGAGCAAGAAACTCCACGGACACTCTTTTCAATCAAGCTTTTACAAAATCCAGGCTACATTATTCTTGTTGCTTCTATATGTGAAAACAATGTAAGTGAAGAGAAATCCAAAACATTCTAATTAAAAATAAATTAATATAAAAGCCATGGCAGTTAAGAGATGACCAAGCTCAACTGACAGCGCTCGTTCACGAACATGACGCGCGGATCAGCACCACTTAGCTCAACCATTTTGAAGGGAACCGAATGATCCAACCCGCACGCCACCATCAGTGAGACATTTGAGCGAGCATGACAATGCTCTCAACTGCCATGCTCATTTATGTCAAACACATTGAATAAATAAATGGATCCATAGTTCTCACATTTACATATTAATTGAAATAATGCTATTAATTTATATCTGCTATAATGCTATCAATATAATACGAATCACAAATACGAAACAACAGTAATTAATGTATCAAAATAATATTTACAATTACATAATATGCACAAAACACAATATAATACGAATCAAAAATACGAAACAACAGTAATTAATGTATCAAAATAATATTTACAATTACATAATATGCACAAAACATAATATAATACGAATCAAAAATACGAAACAACAATAACTAATGTATCAAAACAATATTTACAATTACATAATATGCACAAAACACAATATAATACGAATCAAAAATGCGAAACAACAGTAATTAATGTATCAAAATAATATTTACAATTACATAATATGCACAAAACACAATATAATACGAATCACAAATACGAAACAACAATAACTAATGTATCAAAATAATATTTACAATTACATAATATGCACAAAACACAATATAATACGAATCAAAAATGCGAAACAACAGTAATTAATGTATCAAAATAATATTTACAATTACATAATATGCACAAAACACAATATAATACGAATCAAAAATGCGAAACAACAGTAATTAATGTATCAAAATAATATTTACAATTACATAATATGTACAAACACAATATAATACGAATCACAAATACAAAACCTAAATAGCAAAAGTAGTATAATATATTCAATTTCAATATAATATATATATTTAAATTTCATGTATTGAAATGTCACTTATGTTACCCGGGCCATAATAACAAATCGATTGACATCTTATTCATAGAAATCGGATGAATAGTTTAGAAGCTACGGAGGAACATACGTAAATACAAACATATATGGACTGCTAAAATCATAACCCTTCCTTTTGGCTTCACCGTAGTCGGGTAAAAAATATCAATAGACAATATTACTTAAACTTATAACAATAAACCAAGAGCACAATAAAGTTGTAGACAAATAACACAAAACAATTTTCAATTTTACAATTTACGCAAAATACAAGAAACCAAACTTTTAATAATAAGAAATCACTAGAAATATACCTATAAATCATTTTTTAAAGAAATAAAAAATTCGGAAAAAAAAAAACAAAATAAATATTTATATTTATTTTAATAACATAAAAAGCTTTGCTACAATAATCAACAAACTTCAATCATACTACTTATACATATATCCTGCGCGGCGCACGCCTCCTGCGGTATGCTGACATTTCGCTACATAAAGGATAAGCCACAGCCTAGACCTTACGAGATAGAGAGGTCCAGTTTTTATTTAAATGTAGCCCAACTTAATACCCCGAGGGCTTTTTCATTTTTTCCTTTTCGCTTCTCGTTTTCGATAAATTGTCGATTTAATGCGAAAAGACACCGAAAAAATGAGACATTTTTCTAAATTTTTGCGATTTTTGAAAAAAGTTTATGAGTATTTCAAAATTTTTTTTCACCGTATTGTAGCCCTTGTTAAGACACATCTTTTGAGACCTAGAACATCTAGGTAGCCCCAAAACTCACGAGACCAGGGCGATGTCTCACTCTGACAGAAATTTGGGGGCTATACTGAAGCGATCGAAAAAACATTTTCAATGTTAAAACATTTATAAACCCAACACCGCAGAACATGCCCAGCCAACACAATGTCCAGCAATAAATAAAGAATGTCTAAATATAATTCACAACACCACCTACATTTAGTATTGAAACGTTTTGAAGCGGCAAGATGCCTGCGCCACGCCTTCACCTTACGCCGTTTCCTGTATAATTTGCGCCTTAAGTTTCGTTTACGAAAGTGTACATTCAAGAATGTTAAGACGAATCGGAATTGCAATGTTGAGTAGCAATGCTCTGGCATTGGTAGCCTAGCTCAGGCTAGGCTTCTTCAAACCAAGGCGAAGGTGAAGCCGAAGCCGAAGCCCAAGCCGAAGCGGAAGCCGAAGCCAAAGCCGAAGCCCAAGCCCAAGCCCAAGACCAAGCCTAAGCCCAAGCCCGAGCACAAGCCCAAGCCCAAGCCCAAGCACAAGCCCAACCCCAGGCCAAAGCCGAAGCCGCAGCCGAAGCTGAAGCCGAAGCCGAAAGCCGGAAGCCGAAAGCCGAAAGTCAAAAGCCGAAAGCGGCAAGCCGCAAGCCCAAAGCCGAAAGCCGAAAGCCGAAAGCCGAAAGCCGAAAGCCGAAAGCCGAAAGCGGAAGCGGAAACGGAAGCGGAAGCGGAAACGGAAACGGAAGCGGAAGCGGAAACAGAAGCGGAAGCGGCAGCGGAAGGTGAAGCGGAAGCGGCAGCGTTAGCGGCAGCGGAAGCGAAAGCGGAAGCGTTAGCGGCAGCGGAAGCGTTAGCGGCAGCGGAAGCGAAAGCGGAAGCGGAAGCGGCAGCAGAAGCGGCAGCGGAAGCGGCAGCGGAAGCGGCAGCGGAAGCGGCAGCGGCAGCGGCAAGCCGAAAGCGGAAGCGGAAGCAGAGGCGGAAAGCAAACAGCCGAAAGCCGAAAGCCGACAGCCGAAAGCTGAAATCCGAAAGCCGAGAGCCGAGAGCCGAGAGCCGAGAGCCGAACGCCGAAAGCGGAAGCGGAAACGGAAACGGAAGCGGCAGCGGAAGCGGAAGCGGAAACGGAAGCGGAGGTGGAAAGCCGAAAGCCGAGAGCCGAGAGCCGAGAGCCGAACGCCGAAAGCGGAAGCGGAAGCAGCAGTGTAAGCGGGAGCGGAAACGGAAGCGGAAGCGGCAGCGTAAGCGGCAGCGGAAGCGGCAGCAGAAGCGGCAGCGGTAGCGGCAGCGGTAGCGGCAGCGGTAGCGAAAGCGGAAGCGAAAGCGGAAGCGGAAGCAGAGGCGGAAAGCCGAAAGCCACCTGCGCCTAACACCGCCACCTGCGACTAATATCGCCACCTGCGGCTAACACCGCAACCTGTTGCAAATATCGCCACATGTTGCTAATTCAAACTCAAACTCAAACTCAAATCATTTATTTCAAATAAACCATTTGTACGAGCCAATAATGCACGTACAGCAAATATACTTTATATTAAATACTTTACTAAACATTCTAATTCAGTCGTAACAAAACAGCCGTCACGCGCTTAGGTGTCAATAATCAATTCGTTTAATAAACGTAATGTGCGGCTCACACCCTCAAACTTGTGCGTAGACAGCAATTTGTATTTACTCTATTGAAGTAAATAAACAATTAATTAATAGTGTTTGTGGAGTGTCATTTATCATCTACAATCAACTACTTGGAGTATCGTCAAAGGCGAAAACCCCTACATCTTTTGGTCCTTCGAGAAACTTTGAACCTTCTGGTAAGTGGTGTCTTGTAAATTTTGACGGTAGCGAATCGGTTCAGCTGGCCTCCCACAAGCGGGTCTCACCAGTTGGATTGAGACGAAGCGCAAATACCGTCATTTAAAGGCAAAACTTCCAGATTTCTTAGCAACGAACCAGCGGAGACAAAGTCTACTGCTATCAATGGCGGAAGAACAGCAACAGTTTGCAGAGCTACTTCAAAAGCAGCAGAGCAGCTATGAGAGTATCAAAGCTCTGCAAAGTAACTATAAGAAAGATTCAGGGAGTAGAAAAACCCTAGAATACTTGAACAAACGCATTGAAGCGTTACAATCCCTCTGGGATGAATTTTTAGCGAATCATGAGTTCTTGAAGAAGTTTGAATCTGTAAAAAAGGACCATGATTACTTCAAGGCGGACATTTTTGACATAACAAGGAGAATGTTCGACGAAACTAAATTGTCGATGACTCAACGAAGACAAGAGTTGTTAGACGCACCTGGATTTTCAGGGACTCCGAAACTCAAGATACCAGAAACTAGCGGAACACCGAGGTTCACTATAACGGGTGTACCGCAATCTACAGGAGATGAGGCGGACAAGCACGTGTTGTTGCTGTTACGTAATCAGATGTGCAATTTCAATGCCTTAGAGCGAACAGTTTCAAAAGTCAACGTGAAGAACTTAGACGAAAAGTGGCAACTCCAAGACCAACTAAAGACCATACAGGCAAAATGGGAATCTATCGACAAGATCCATTGGGAGTTAAGCTACTTACTAGACGGTAACAACGATGATTATGAATCCAAATTCGAGTATTGGGAGCAAGTCTACGACAAGCTGAAGGAAGATTTAAGTAGAAAAATCTTTGAAACTTCGTACTACGAAAAATCAACACCGCGAATGGAATTGCCAGAGTTCAACGGAGCTTACAACAACTGGGTCTCTTTTAGAGATTTATTCTATGAGATGATTCACAACAATCCAACGCTGAATAAAACGCAGAAAATGAAGTTTCTGAAATCGAAGTTGAAAGGGGAAGCAGAAAAGTTGATTAAACACCTTGCTGTGAGTGCTGAGAACTATAACTCATGCCTGGAAATCATCGAACATCGCTACAATAACAAGCGAATACTTTTCACATCGTATCTTGATACGATTCTCGATCAGCCAGCTATCGATAAACCAACTTCGGCAAACCTGAAAAGACTACACGATACTACGAAGGAGTGTGTGAACGCACTTGATAACATCGAGATTAATATTTCAGTGTGGGGTCCATTTATCGCGCATTCACTTGCATCAAAGCTGGATGACGTCACTCACAGTGATTACATAGAAAATATGAAGCACCCAAGAGAGTTACCAGACTTACACGAACTTATGGACTTCCTGGAAATGAGATTCATGACATTGGAGACAGCTAGAAACAAGAAAGGCATTCAGAAGCAAAATTATTCAACATACAATAACTTACATAAAAATAATAAGTCAACGAACTTTAAAGACGCTGAAAAATCGACCAAAACATATCATACTTCATTGCGAAAATGCCCTCTTTGCAATAATGAACATGCATTGAGGCACTGTTCGACATTTTTAGACATGGACGTCGCAACACGAAATCAAACAGTAAGCAAACTTAACGCTTGCAAAATCTGTTTGTTTGTTCACAGCGGGAAATGCAAATTTGCGAATAAAAAATGCCGCACGTGTAACTATAACCATAACTCGCTTCTCCATAACGAAAATTTAAAAGGGCAAAGAACAAAGCCAGCTACCCCTGCGGTGACAGAGCTAACTTCGAATCACGTTAACGGGGATCAAGAGATTCTCTTAACGACTCTTCAGATGAAGGTTAAAAATAAGGAGGGGGAGTATGTCATCCTTCGAGCGTTACTGGATCAAGGCTCTCAAGTAACCTTGATAACAGAAAATGCCGCTCAGCGGTTGAACCTTCCCCGAAACAAAACTAATGCCACCGTCACGGGTGTCGGAACGATAATGGGCGCGAGTAAAGGGCTAATCCAACTGGAATGTAAATCTATACACTCTGATTATACATTCCAGACCGAAGCATTGGTCATGCGTAAACTTATAAGTAACCTGCCAAACTCTACTATTAACGCGGAGAATTGGACGTATTTAGATAACATCAAACTGGCAGACCCTGACTTCAACATCTCCGGCCCTATCGATTTATTGCTAGGAGCTGATATTTACTCCTCCGTAATCCTAGAAGGAGTACTCAAACACAGTCCGAACACACCAGTAGCGCAGCAAACAAAGTTGGGCTGGATATTGTGCGGGGGAGCTGCGAAGCAGTTTAACTGTCTGGTCACCCTAACCGAGGTAGACGATCTGACAAGGTTCTGGGAGACGGAAGAGATTCCTTCGGAACCCGAGGCCACAACAAACGATGAGTACTGTGAGAAATACTACACAGAAACTACACTGCGAACCAACGAAGGGCGGTATGTCGTGAAAATGCCAATGAAAGCTAATTACGAACAAGACCTCGGCAGTTCAAAGTCGCAAGCCATAGCGCAATTTCTTCAATTAGAAAAGAAAATGTCAAGACAAGAACACTTCGCGAAGCAGTATAAACAATTCATCAGCGACTACATCGAATTAGGTCACATGAAATCAGTGACAGGATCCGATAGTCAGCCACAAGCCTACCTACCACACCACGGCGTGTTAAGGGAGAGCTCATCAACAACAAAACTACGAGCTGTTTTTAACGCATCAGCGAAAACAGACTCTGGCAATAGCCTAAACGACTTGATGGAAAAAGGACATAATTTACAAAAGGACATCTTATCGCTAATAATCAAGTGGCGGAGCTATAAATATGTTCTGACGGCGGACATAGAGAAAATGTACCGTCAAATCCTTATCCATCATGATCAACAGCCTCTTCAAAAAATCATTTGGAGAAATTCCGTAAAAGAACCGCTTAGAGAGATGCAACTGTGCACCCTAACCTACGGCACCAAAGCAGCACCATTCATAGCAATGCGCACTCTTCAGCAACTTGGCAAGGACGAAGGCAACGCATACCCCTTAGCCTTAAAGTCGCTACAAAATGATTTCTATATGGATGATGTCATAACGGGACAGCATACCATAGAAACTACAAAATTATTGCAAAAGGAGCTCTACGAGCTACTGAAGCGAGGTGGATTCATCTTACGAAAATGGGCCACTAACGAACCCTCTATTCTTGAAAATCTACAAGAAAAAGAGAAAAGTCACACGAATGATTTTGATTTCGGTCAGCAAGAGTTCAGCAAAACTCTGGGTCTTGCATGGGATGACGCAAGCGATACATTCCATTTCAATTACGAAGCGCCTAGCGACAGTAAAAATATACCATACACAAAACGCAAGCTACTATCGGAGATAAGCAAGATCTATGATCCACTCGGCTGGCTAGCTCCAATGACGATCCAAGCTAAGCTGATTTTCCAAAAACTATGGAATGCAAATTGCCAACATATTGGTTGGGATGACAACGTCCCTGACAGCATACAGAAGGAGTGGCAAAAAATCAAAACAGAATTACCGAATATTAAGAAGATCAGTTTACCTAGATGGATAAAATATGAAAATAATGGAACGATCGAATTGCAAGCATTCTGCGACGCAAGCGAGCAAGCCTACGCATGCGTCATCTACAGCCGTACTTTGTCGACAACCGGTGAATACCAAACTGTGCTGATAGCAGCTAAAACGAAAGTGGCGCCAATGAAAAGTAAAATTACAATTCCTAAACTGGAATTATGCGCAGCAGCCTTACTGGCGAAACTCATAGAGAAGACAGCCAGGGTCCTTGCAGACTACGATCTGAAGATATCCTGTTGGACCGACTCGAAAGTAGTTTTAGCATGGCTTCAAGGTGTTCATGCTAAATACGACAAATTTGTATCAAACAGAGCTAAGCAAATAACAAACACCGTACCTGCAATAAACTGGGGTTACGTAAAGACCAACGAAAACCCCGCCGACTGTGCAACGAGAGGACTATCGCCATCGAAGCTAGTGACTTTTTCTTTGTGGTGGGAAGGACCTCAATGGCTTAAGGATCAAGATCAACAAGCCACTGCAGCATCTGAAACATTTTTCACGAAAGAAAGTTTCATAACAAACTGTTACACAAATGTGAGTACAGAACCCACATTGATTACAAATGAATTAATTAACTCATTACTTGTTCGACATAGCAACTTAGATCGCATTACAAGAATACTTGCTTGGGTCATCCGTTTCGTCGAGTCAACACAAAACAAAAGGAGGTCAAATGAGCGCAATGAACTAAACTTGAAGGAAATAAATAACGCATTATGGATTATTATAAAATCAGTACAAGAAGATCATTTTAATAGTGAAATAGAATCTCTCCGTAAAAGCGAAAAACTTCCAAACAAGAGCGCCATTCTGAAACTCAACCCATTTTTGGACTCGGACGGGATACTACGCGTCGGAGGTCGTCTCGAACATTCAGACTTACCAGTAGAAGCCAAACACGCCATTCTCATTCCGAGAGAGGGCAGACTGACTCAACTGATAGTAGAAAGCGCGCACCAGCACACACTACACGGTGGAGCGAGATTAACGTTGGCTCACACAAGAAGCAAGTACTGGATCATCAGCGGCAATAGAACTGTCAAGAAGATATTGCGACAGTGCGTCCGGTGCCGTCGTTACGCAACAGTTCGGACTGAGCAACTGATGGGGAACCTACCCAAAGAAAGGATTACTCCGTCGAGACCATTTTTGCACTGTGGCGTTGACTTCACAGGTCATGTGGATGTGAAGATTAACAAAGGCCGCGGGATAAAAACCTGTAAAGGTTATATTGCAATATTCATCTGTATGTGCACTAAAGCCGTACATATTGAGCTAGTGTCGGATCTATCGACACAAACTTTTATAGCAGCATTGAAGAGAATGTGCGCAAGAAGAGGTACTCCGAAACATATTTATTCCGACAATGGCACTAACTTTGTCGGCGCTGCAAAAGTATTGAAAGAAGAATTCCTTTTATATAGAACAATGTTATCGTCAGAGTTCTTTAGAGAGGTCAACAACCTTCAAATCGTGTGGCATTTCAACGCTCCATCCTGGCCTTCGGCTGGAGGCCTATGGGAAGCCGCCGTACGCTCCATGAAGTCCCACTTGAAGCGAGTAATTGGACAACAGAAGCTGACATACGAACAATTCGCAACGCTTCTTACCCAAATCGAGGCGTGCTTAAACAGTAGACCGCTAAGCCCATTGTCTGAAGACGTGGAAGACCTGGACTATCTCACTCCCGGTCATTTCCTTACGGGAGGTCCGATGCTCTCACTACCAATGAATGAACCTGAAAACTTGAAATCAATGGACATCAGAAATAACTGGAAGTTGATCGAATTTATGCGCCGACACTACTGGGATCGCTGGTCAAAAGAGTACCTACATCTACTGCAAAACAGAAGCAAATGGCAAAAGACAAAGGAGAACTTGCAAAGGGGTCAACTAGTACTCGTGAAGGAAAATAACTTGCCTCCAGGAAAGTGGGCTATGGGTCGTATTACAGAATTACACCCCGGCACTGATGACCTAGTTCGAGTCGTCACGCTGAAGACACAAAGTGGAGTTCTTAAAAGACCAATAAGTAAACTTGCACCGCTACCTGTAAACGAAGTATACGAGACTACTGAATCACCCGAGGAAGTGAGTCCCGAACCCGAAACCCGCAAGAGCCACGAGAACAAACGAGTTAGGAAAACCAAGAAGGTTAACTGTTTGTTGATGTTGTTACTTGTGGCATTTACAACGCTACCATTCGGTCTAGCTATGCCCATGGAACATTTTAAAACGACTCGATTGACTGATAACCAACCTATTTACTTTGACCCTATCGGAAACATTCAACTTATTCACGACGAATGGAAGCTTTTGGTATTCTACAACCTGACTACATTCTGGCAAAGTACAGCAAAGGTGGACAAATACATCAATCATTTGGATCAAATATGTGACACAATGCCCAACGAGCAATGTCACTCTACGATACATCAGCTAGAGTTCGAAATGAATCAGCTGAAGAAATACAACAACTTGTTACTGTCTCAACATCAGCAACGAAGACGTCGCGGCTACGTTAACGGCGTAGGAAACCTCGCACGAGCCCTCTTTGGTGTCCTGGATAGCGATTTTGCTGAAAAATACTCCAAGGACATACAAAAAATCCAAACGAACGAGCAATATTTATTACAGCTGATACGAAACCAAACAATTATTATCGAGGCAGAAAACAATGTTAGAAAGAAAAATGAAGACTTTGTAAAAACACAACTACAAACGATTCAGCAATTTATGGATGAAACGAGAAACAATACAGCAGTACTAGAAAATAGATTTCAAGTTATGAAAACGATGAATGATGTTAACGCAGGAGCGTTAACAGCTAGTCTACTCTTGTCCATATTGAAAAGAAACCAACAGATGCTCCTGGATGCAATTACAGACGTCTACAGAGGACACCTCGATGTGAATTTATTCACTCCTGAACAACTGTCGGAGCAGCTCAATTTCATATCCGGCGTCATATCGAAACGATTAACGTTACCGATTAAAGACAGCAATGGTGAAAGCATACGGGACATCTACAAGCTTATTTATGTCAAAGCTCGGCTTACCGAAAAATACCTGCTATTTGAACTTCATATCCCGTTACTAAGTGACGACGAGTATACGTTTTATCGCAACATACCTTTACCTATACAACACACATCCAACCAATGCCAGGCGATAGCGATAACAACCAAGTATATTGGAGTGAATTACGTCAAGAATACCTATATACAAATGGAAGAGGAGGATCTTAGTCAATGTACAACGATGACGGCTAACAGCTACATTTGTCACGCCTATACGCCTATTCGCAACTTACATGGGACCACAGCGTCCTGCGAGGCCAAAATGCTGAGTCAAACTGTAAACATCACCTGTGATTGGAGACTACAACAATGCTCTGACCAATGGATAAAATTACAGAGACCGAACATATGGCTATTTAATTGCATAAATGAGTGTGCGACAAGAATAGTATGCGAGAATCGAATTACAACGACGATGTTCACTAAGACAGGGCTCCTTGCCCTAGGTCAGGACTGTGTAATTCAACACAACGACGCGGCAATATACTCACACAACGTTTTTACTAGCAAGGCGAAAATTGGAATGACTTTGGAAGTACCGACTATTGACTCCCCGAATGATATGTGGAATACGTACAAAAACACTGCGATTGTACTTCATAAACTCAATTTATCTGATGAACACCGATCTTTAGATTACCAGATAAATGAACAGAAGAGACGAGAGAGCCTAACGACTTGTCCGTCCATGATGTCGGCAACTACGCTATGAGCGGTTTGCTGGTGGGAGGAATTGTCGTCACAATGATAATATGGGGAGTTAGAAGAGGCGCACCTTCATGTCAGAAAAGCAAGACGCCAATAACAAGAGAAACATTAGCAAGAGAAAATATAGAACTAGAGGAGATTCCCACCTATGCTACGGTAGGAGGTCGACGTTCAAGGAACCCTCGTCAACTACCAACAATGGAAACAAGTTTCCGATTATGAGTTGATTATAAATAGATTGTACTTTGCTTTCACATTTTAATGTAATATTTCTATTGTAACACAAGTTTGGCGATCGGGGTACGCATGATCTTTCCCTCGGGAGCATGTACGAGCCAATAATGCACGTACAGCAAATATACTTTATATTAAATACTTTACTAAACATTCTAATTCAGTCGTAACAAAACAGCCGTCACGCGCTTAGGTGTCAATAATCAATTCGTTTAATAAACGTAATGTGCGGCTCACACCCTCAAACTTGTGCGTAGACAGCAATTTGTATTTACTCTATTGAAGTAAATAAACAATTAATTAATAGTGTTTGTGGAGTGTCATTTATCATCTACAATCAACTACTTGGAGTATCGTCAAAGGCGAAAACCCCTACACAGGACTTACAGGCACCTACCTACCTACTACAGGCACTTTTGAATTGTCAAGGAGTCAGTCAGTCAAAAAGTTGCAGCTAGTTGCTCGTTCCAAACAGTAGGTTTCTATGGAGAAGAACGAGCAAGAAACTCCATGAACACTCTTTTAAAATCAATAGAATATTACAAATTTAGGTTACATCATTCATGTTGAATCTAGAGGTACAATGTGAGAACGATGTAACAAATTGTGCACGTTAAAAGAGGTCCTAGTGGCAATGAAATTAGACAATTCAAAATAAATTTAAAATAACCGAGGCAGCTAAGAGATGACCAGTCTCAACTGACGGCGCCCGTTCACGAACATAACGCACGGATCGGCACCATTTAGTTCAACCATTTTGAAGGGAACCAACCACCATCAGCCACCATCAGCGAGACATTCAAGTGAGCATGACAAACACTCAACCGCCAGGGCATATTCAAGTCAACGAAAGACATCTCGTAAATGGTGGCTTTAAAGTACATAGTGCTCAATATCGCCACCTGTTGCTTATATCGCCACCTGTTGCTAATATCGCCACCTGCGGCTAACAACGCCACCTGCGGCTAACACCGCCACCTGCGGCAAACACCGCCACCTGTTGCTCATATCGCCACCTGCGGCTAACACCGCCACCTGTTGCTAATATTGCCTCCAGCTGCTAATATTGCCACATGTTGCTAATATCGCCACCTGTTGCTAATATCGCCACCTGAGGCTAACACCGCCCCCTGCGGCTAATATCGCCACCTGTTGCTAATATCGCCACCTGCGGCTAATATCGCCACCTGCGGCTAATATCACCCCCTGCGGCTAATATCGCCACCTGCGGCTAATGTCGCCACCTGTTGCTAATATCGCCACCTGCGGCTAATATCGCCACCTGTTGCTAATATCGCCACCTGCGGCTAACACCGCCCCCTGCGGCTAATATCGCCACCTGCGGCTAATATCGCCAGCTGCGGCTAACACCGCCCCCTGCGGCTAATATCGCCACCTGCGGCTAACACCGCCCCCTGCGGCTAATATCGCCACCTGCGGCTAATATCGCCAGCTGCGGCTAACACCGCCCCCTGCGGCTAATATCGCCACCTGCGGCTAATATCGCCACCTGCAGCAACACCGCCCCCTGCGGCTAACACCGCCACCTGCGCCTAACACCGCCACCTGTTGCTAATATCGCCACCTGCGGCTAAAACCGCCCCTTGCGGCTAACACCGCCGCCTGCGGCAAACACCGCCACCTGTTGCTCATATCGCCACCTGCGGCTAACACCGCCACCTGTTGCTAATATCGCCACCTGTTGCTAACGCCGCCACCTGCAGCTAACACCGCCACCTGTTGCTAATATCGCCACCTGCGGCTAACACCGCCACCTGCGGCTAATATCGCCACCTGCGGCTAACACCGCCACCTGTTGCTAATATCGCCACCTGTTGCTAATATCGCCACCTGAGGCTAACACCGCCCCCTGCGGCTAATATCGCCACCTGTTGCTAATATCGCCACCTGCGGCTAATATCGCCACCTGCAGCTTATTCCGCCCCCTGCGGCTAATATCGCGACCTGCGGCTAATATCGCCACCTGTTGCAAATATCGCCACCTGCGGCTAAAACCGCCCCCTGCGGCTAACACCGCCACCTGCGGCAAACACCGCCACCTGTTGCTCATATCGCCACCTGCGGCTAACACCGCCACCTGTTGCTAATATCGCCACCTGTTGCTAATATCGCCCCCTGCGGCTAATATCGCCACCTGCGGCTAATATCGCCACATGTTGCTAATATCTCCACCTGTTGCTAATATCGCCCCTTGCGGCTAATATCGCCACCTGTTGCTAATATCGCCACCTGCGGCTAATATCGCCACCTGCGGCTAACACCGCCCCCTGCGGCTAACACCGCCACCTGTTGCTAATATCGCCACCTGCGGCTAACACCGCCACCTGCGGCTAATATCGCCACCTGCGGCTAACACCGCCACCTGTTGCTAATATCGCCCCCTGCGGCTAATATCGCCACCTGCGGCTAATATCGCCACATGTTGCTAATATCTCCACCTGTTGCTAATATCGCCCCTTGCGGCTAATATCGCCACCTGTTGCTAATATTGCCTGTTGCCGCAGGTGGCGATATTAGCAACAGGTGGCGATATTAGCAACATGTGGCGATATTAGCCGCAGGTGGCGATATTAGCCTCAGGTGGCGATATTAGCCGCAGGTGGCGATATAAGCCGCAGGTGGCGATATTAGCCTCAGGTGGCGATATTAGCCACAGGTGGCGATATTAGCCGCAGGGGGCGATATTAGCAACAGGTGGCGGTGTTAGGCACAGGTGGCGATATTAGCAACAGGTGGCGATATTAGCAACAGGTGGCGATATAAGCCGCAGGTGGCGATATTAGCCTCAGGTGGCGATATTAGCCACAGGTGGCGATATTAGCCGCAGGGGGGCGATATTAGCAACAGGTGGCGATATAAGCCGCAGGTGGCGATAGTAGCCGCAGGTGGCGTTATTTGCAACAGGTGGCGGTGTTAGGCACAGGTGGCGATATTAGCAACAGGTGGCGATATTAGCAACAGGTGGCGATATTAGCAACAGGTGGCGATATTAGCCACAGGTGGCGATATAAGCCGCAGGTGGCGATATAAGCCGCAGGTGGCGATAATAGCCGCAGGTGGGCGTTATTTGCAACAGGTGGCGGTGTTAGGCACAGGTGGCGATATTAGCAACAGGTGGCGATATAAGCCGCAGGTGGCGATATTAGCAACAGGTGGCGATATTAGCTACAGGTGGCGATATAAGCCGCAGGTGGCGATAATAGCCGCAGGTGGCGTTATTTGCAACAGGTGGCGGTGTTAGGCACAGGTGGCGATATTAGCAACAGGTGGCGATATTAGCAACAGGTGGCGATATTAGCAACATGTGGCGGTATTAGCAGCTGGAGGCGATATTAGCAACATGTGGCGATAATAGCCGCAGGTGGCGTTATTTGCAACAGGTGGCGATATTAGCAACAAGTGGCGATATTAGCAACAGGTGGCGATATTAGCCGCAGGTGGCGGTGTTAGCCGCAGGTGGCGATATTAGCCGCAGGGGGCGATATTATCCTCAGGTGGCGATATTAGCAGCTGGAGGCAATATTAGCAACAGGTGGCGATATTAGCCGCAGGGGTCGGTATTAGCCGCAGGGGGCGGTATTAGCCGCAGGGGGCGGTGTTAGCCTCAGGTGGCGATATTAGCAACATGTGGCGATATTAGCCGCAGGGGGCGACATTAGCCTCAGGTGGCGATATTAGCCGCAGGTGGCGATATTTGCAACAGGTGGCGATATTAGCAACAGGTGGCGATATTAGCCACAGGTGGCGGTGTTAGGCACAGGTGGCGATATTAGCAACAGGTGGCGATATTAGCAACAGGTGGCGATATAAGCCGCAGGTGGCGATATTAGCAACATGTGGCGATATTAGCCGCAGGGGGCGATATTAGCCTCAGGTGGCGATATTAGCCGCAGGGGGCGATATTAGCCTCAGGTGGCGATATTAGCAGCTGGAGGCAATATTAGCAACAGGTGGCGATATTAGCCGCAGGTGGCGATATTTGCAACAGGTGGCGATATTAGCAACAGGTGGCGATATTAGCCGCAGGTGGCGGTGTTAGCCTCAGGTGGCGATATTAGCAGCTGGAGGCGATATTAGCAACATGTGGCGATAATAGCCGCAGGTGGCGATATTAGCAACAGGTGGCGATATTAGCAACAGGTGGCGATATTAGCAACATGTGGCGATATTAGCCGCAGGTGGCGATATTAGCCTCAGGTGGCGATATTAGCCGCAGGTGGCGATATAAGCCGCAGGTGGCGATATTAGCCTCAGGTGGCGATATTAGCCACAGGTGGCGATATTAGCAACAGGTGGCGATATTAGCAACATGTGGCGATATTAGCCGCAGGTGGCGATATAGCCGCAGGTGGCGTTATTTGCAACAGGTGGCGGTGTTAGGCACATGTGGCGATATTTGCAACAGGTGGCGATATTAGCAACAGGTGGCGATATTAGCAACAGGTGGCGATATTAGCAACAGGTGGCGATATTAGCAACATGTGGCGATATTAGCCGCAGGTGGCGATAATAGACGCAGGTGGCGTTATTTGCAACAGGTGGCGGTGTTAGGCACATGTGGCGATATTAGCAACAGGTGGCGATATTAGCAACAGGTGGCGATATTAGCAGCAGGTGGCGATATTAGCAACAGGTGGCGATATTAGCAACATGTGGCGATATTAGCCGCAGGTGGCGATATTAGCCTCAGGTGGCGATATTAGCCGCAGGTGGCGATATAAGCCGCAGGTGGCGATATTAGCCTCAGGTGGCGATATTAGCCACAGGTGGCGATATTAGCCACAGGTGGCGATATTAGCAACAGGTGGCGATATTAGCAACATGTGGCGATATTAGCCGCAGGTGGCGATATAGCCGCAGGTGGCGTTATTTGCAACAGGTGGCGGTGTTAGGCACATGTGGCGATATTAGCAACAGGTGGCGATATTAGCAACAGGTGGCGATATTAGCAGCAGGTGGCGATATTAGCAACAGGTGGCGATATTAGCAACATGTGGCGATATTAGCCGCAGGTGGCGATATTAGCCTCAGGTGGCGATATTAGCCGCAGGTGGCGATATAAGCCGCAGGTGGCGATATTAGCCTCAGGTGGCGATATTAGCCACAGGTGGCGATATTAGCAACAGGTGGCGATATAAGCCGCAGGTGGCGATATTAGCCTCAGGTGGCGATATTAGCCACAGGTGGCGATATTAGCCGCAGGGGGCGATATTAGCAACAGGTGGCGATATAAGCCGCAGGTGGCGATAGTAGCCGCAGGTGGCGTTATTTGCAACAGGTGGCGGTGTTAGGCACAGGTGGCGATATTAGCAACAGGTGGCGATATTAGCAACAGGTGGCGATATTAGCAACAGGTGGCGATATTAGCCACAGGTGGCGATATAAGCCGCAGGTGGCGATATAAGCCGCAGGTGGCGATAATAGCCGCAGGTGGCGTTATTTGCAACAGGTGGCGGTGTTAGGCACAGGTGGCGATATTAGCAACAGGTGGCGATATAAGCCGCAGGTGGCGATATTAGCAACAGGTGGCGATATTAGCTACAGGTGGCGATATAAGCCGCAGGTGGCGATAATAGCCGCAGGTGGCGTTATTTGCAACAGGTGGCGGTGTTAGGCACAGGTGGCGATATTAGCAACAGGTGGCGATATTAGCAACAGGTGGCGATATTAGCAACATGTGGCGGTATTAGCAGCTGGAGGCGATATTAGCAACATGTGGCGATAATAGCCGCAGGTGGCGTTATTTGCAACAGGTGGCGATATTAGCAACAAGTGGCGATATTAGCAACAGGTGGCGATATTAGCCGCAGGTGGCGGTGTTAGCCGCAGGTGGCGATATTAGCCGCAGGGGGCGATATTATCCTCAGGTGGCGATATTAGCAGCTGGAGGCAATATTAGCAACAGGTGGCGATATTAGCCGCAGGGGTCGGTATTAGCCGCAGGGGGCGGTATTAGCCGCAGGGGGCGGTGTTAGCCTCAGGTGGCGATATTAGCAACATGTGGCGATATTAGCCGCAGGGGGCGACATTAGCCTCAGGTGGCGATATTAGCCGCAGGTGGCGATATTTGCAACAGGTGGCGATATTAGCAACAGGTGGCGATATTAGCCACAGGTGGCGGTGTTAGGCACAGGTGGCGATATTAGCAACAGGTGGCGATATTAGCAACAGGTGGCGATATAAGCCGCAGGTGGCGATATTAGCAACATGTGGCGATATTAGCCGCAGGGGGCGATATTAGCCTCAGGTGGCGATATTAGCCGCAGGGGGCGATATTAGCCTCAGGTGGCGATATTAGCAGCTGGAGGCAATATTAGCAACAGGTGGCGATATTAGCCGCAGGTGGCGATATTTGCAACAGGTGGCGATATTAGCAACAGGTGGCGATATTAGCCGCAGGTGGCGGTGTTAGCCTCAGGTGGCGATATTAGCAGCTGGAGGCGATATTAGCAACATGTGGCGATAATAGCC
Organism: Charanyca ferruginea; assembly: GCA_947361185.1. Taxonomy (NCBI): domain Eukaryota; kingdom Metazoa; phylum Arthropoda; class Insecta; order Lepidoptera; family Noctuidae; genus Charanyca; species Charanyca ferruginea. The sequence continues at coordinate 8,909,739 of OX376082.1, read as the reverse complement.
GCAGGTGGCGATATTAGCAACAGGTGGCGATATTAGCAACAGGTGGCGATATTAGCAACATGTGGCGATATTAGCCGCAGGTGGCGATATTAGCCTCAGGTGGCGATATTAGCCGCAGGTGGCGATATAAGCCGCAGGTGGCGATATTAGCCTCAGGTGGCGATATTAGCCACAGGTGGCGATATTAGCAACAGGTGGCGATATTAGCAACATGTGGCGATATTAGCCGCAGGTGGCGATATAGCCGCAGGTGGCGTTATTTGCAACAGGTGGCGGTGTTAGGCACATGTGGCGATATTTGCAACAGGTGGCGATATTAGCAACAGGTGGCGATATTAGCAACAGGTGGCGATATTAGCAACAGGTGGCGATATTAGCAACATGTGGCGATATTAGCCGCAGGTGGCGATAATAGACGCAGGTGGCGTTATTTGCAACAGGTGGCGGTGTTAGGCACATGTGGCGATATTAGCAACAGGTGGCGATATTAGCAACAGGTGGCGATATTAGCAGCAGGTGGCGATATTAGCAACAGGTGGCGATATTAGCAACATGTGGCGATATTAGCCGCAGGTGGCGATATTAGCCTCAGGTGGCGATATTAGCCGCAGGTGGCGATATAAGCCGCAGGTGGCGATATTAGCCTCAGGTGGCGATATTAGCCACAGGTGGCGATATTAGCCACAGGTGGCGATATTAGCAACAGGTGGCGATATTAGCAACATGTGGCGATATTAGCCGCAGGTGGCGATATAGCCGCAGGTGGCGTTATTTGCAACAGGTGGCGGTGTTAGGCACATGTGGCGATATTAGCAACAGGTGGCGATATTAGCAACAGGTGGCGATATTAGCAGCAGGTGGCGATATTAGCAACAGGTGGCGATATTAGCAACATGTGGCGATATTAGCAACAGGTGGCGATATTAGCAACATGTGGCGATATTAGCCGCAGGTGGCGATATAGCCGCAGGTGGCGTTATTTGCAACAGGTGGCGGTGTTAGGCACATGTGGCGATATTAGCAACAGGTGGCGATATTAGCAACAGGTGGCGATATTAGCAGCAGGTGGCGATATTAGCAACAGGTGGCGATATTAGCAACATGTGGCGATATTAGCCGCAGGTGGCGATATTAGCCTCAGGTGGCGATATTAGCCGCAGGTGGCGATATAAGCCGCAGGTGGCGATATTAGCCTCAGGTGGCGATATTAGCCACAGGTGGCGATATTAGCAACAGGTGGCGATATAAGCCGCAGGTGGCGATATTAGCCTCAGGTGGCGATATTAGCCACAGGTGGCGATATTAGCCGCAGGGGGCGATATTAGCAACAGGTGGCGATATAAGCCGCAGGTGGCGATAGTAGCCGCAGGTGGCGTTATTTGCAACAGGTGGCGGTGTTAGGCACAGGTGGCGATATTAGCAACAGGTGGCGATATTAGCAACAGGTGGCGATATTAGCAACAGGTGGCGATATTAGCCACAGGTGGCGATATAAGCCGCAGGTGGCGATATAAGCCGCAGGTGGCGATAATAGCCGCAGGTGGCGTTATTTGCAACAGGTGGCGGTGTTAGGCACAGGTGGCGATATTAGCAACAGGTGGCGATATAAGCCGCAGGTGGCGATATTAGCAACAGGTGGCGATATTAGCTACAGGTGGCGATATAAGCCGCAGGTGGCGATAATAGCCGCAGGTGGCGTTATTTGCAACAGGTGGCGGTGTTAGGCACAGGTGGCGATATTAGCAACAGGTGGCGATATTAGCAACAGGTGGCGATATTAGCAACATGTGGCGGTATTAGCAGCTGGAGGCGATATTAGCAACATGTGGCGATAATAGCCGCAGGTGGCGTTATTTGCAACAGGTGGCGATATTAGCAACAAGTGGCGATATTAGCAACAGGTGGCGATATTAGCCGCAGGTGGCGGTGTTAGCCGCAGGTGGCGATATTAGCCGCAGGGGGCGATATTATCCTCAGGTGGCGATATTAGCAGCTGGAGGCAATATTAGCAACAGGTGGCGATATTAGCCGCAGGGGTCGGTATTAGCCGCAGGGGGCGGTATTAGCCGCAGGGGGCGGTGTTAGCCTCAGGTGGCGATATTAGCAACATGTGGCGATATTAGCCGCAGGGGGCGACATTAGCCTCAGGTGGCGATATTAGCCGCAGGTGGCGATATTTGCAACAGGTGGCGATATTAGCAACAGGTGGCGATATTAGCCACAGGTGGCGGTGTTAGGCACAGGTGGCGATATTAGCAACAGGTGGCGATATTAGCAACAGGTGGCGATATAAGCCGCAGGTGGCGATATTAGCAACATGTGGCGATATTAGCCGCAGGGGGCGATATTAGCCTCAGGTGGCGATATTAGCCGCAGGGGGCGATATTAGCCTCAGGTGGCGATATTAGCAGCTGGAGGCAATATTAGCAACAGGTGGCGATATTAGCCGCAGGTGGCGATATTTGCAACAGGTGGCGATATTAGCAACAGGTGGCGATATTAGCCGCAGGTGGCGGTGTTAGCCTCAGGTGGCGATATTAGCAGCTGGAGGCGATATTAGCAACATGTGGCGATAATAGCCGCAGGTGGCGATATTAGCAACAGGTGGCGATATTAGCAACAGGTGGCGATATTAGCAACATGTGGCGATATTAGCCGCAGGTGGCGATATTAGCCTCAGGTGGCGATATTAGCCGCAGGTGGCGATATAAGCCGCAGGTGGCGATATTAGCCTCAGGTGGCGATATTAGCCACAGGTGGCGATATTAGCAACAGGTGGCGATATTAGCAACATGTGGCGATATTAGCCGCAGGTGGCGATATAGCCGCAGGTGGCGTTATTTGCAACAGGTGGCGGTGTTAGGCACATGTGGCGATATTTGCAACAGGTGGCGATATTAGCAACAGGTGGCGATATTAGCAACAGGTGGCGATATTAGCAACAGGTGGCGATATTAGCAACATGTGGCGATATTAGCCGCAGGTGGCGATAATAGACGCAGGTGGCGTTATTTGCAACAGGTGGCGGTGTTAGGCACATGTGGCGATATTAGCAACAGGTGGCGATATTAGCAACAGGTGGCGATATTAGCAGCAGGTGGCGATATTAGCAACAGGTGGCGATATTAGCAACATGTGGCGATATTAGCCGCAGGTGGCGATATTAGCCTCAGGTGGCGATATTAGCCGCAGGTGGCGATATAAGCCGCAGGTGGCGATATTAGCCTCAGGTGGCGATATTAGCCACAGGTGGCGATATTAGCCACAGGTGGCGATATTAGCAACAGGTGGCGATATTAGCAACATGTGGCGATATTAGCCGCAGGTGGCGATATAGCCGCAGGTGGCGTTATTTGCAACAGGTGGCGGTGTTAGGCACATGTGGCGATATTAGCAACAGGTGGCGATATTAGCAACAGGTGGCGATATTAGCAGCAGGTGGCGATATTAGCAACAGGTGGCGATATTAGCAACATGTGGCGATATTAGCCGCAGGTGGCGATATTAGCCTCAGGTGGCGATATTAGCCGCAGGTGGCGATATAAGCCGCAGGTGGCGATATTAGCCTCAGGTGGCGATATTAGCCACAGGTGGCGATATTAGCCACAGGTGGCGATATTAGCAACATGTGGCGATATTAGCCGCAGGTGGCGATATTAGCCTCAGGTGGCGATATTAGCCGCAGGTGGCGATATAAGCCGCAGGTGGCGATATTAGCCTCAGGTAGCGATATTAGCCACAGGTGGCGATATTAGCCGCAGGGGGCGATATTAGCAACAGGTGGCGGTGTTAGGCACAGGTGGCGATATTAGCAACAGGTGGTGATATTAGCAACAGGTGGCGATATAAGCCGCATGTGGCGATATTAGCCTCAGGTGGCGATATTAGCCACAGGTGGCGATATTAGCCGCAGGGGGCGATATTAGCAACAGGTGGCGATATAAGCCGCAGGTGGCGATAATAGCCGCAGGTGGCGTTATTTGCAACAGGTGGCGGTGTTAGGCACAGGTGGCGATAATAGCCGCAGGTGGCGTTATTTGCAACAGGTGGCGATATTAGCAACAGGTGGCGATATTAGCAACAGGTGGCGATATTAGCCGCAGGTGGCGATATTAGCCGCAGGTGGCGATATTAGCCGCAGGGGGCGATATTAGCAACAGGTGGCGATATTAGCAACAGGTGGCGATATTAGCCGCAGGTGGCGATAACAGCCGCAGGTGGCGTTATTTGCAACAGGTGGCTATATTAGCAACAGGTGGCGATATTAGCAACAGGTGGCGATATTAGCAACAGGTGGCGATATTAGCCGCAGGTGGCGATAATAGCCGCAGGTGGCGTTATTTGCAACAGGTGGCGATATTAGCAACAGGTGGCGATATTAGCAACAGGTGGCGATATTAGCAACATGTGGCGATATTAGCCGCAGGGGGCGATATTATCCTCAGGTGGCGATATTAGCAGCTGGAGGCAATATTAGCAACAGGTGGCGATATTCGATATATACTCCGGATAATCATTTAAACTAGTTTGTAAGACAATAGAAGGTAGTAATATAGCTATACCTACAAACAACAAGGTCCCTTCTTGCTCTCAAAAAGTTAAGATGCAAAAACAGCAGAATACCTTGAAATTATTTCATCAAAATATTCAAGGTATTTCATCCAAATTATTAGAAATTGAATTGTTTTTAGAAAAAACCATGTTTGACATTGTTTGTTTTACTGAACATTGGTTGAAGGATTACCAAATGCTAATTAACTATGAAAACTATACTGTGGGCAGTTGTTTTAATCGTAAAGCTAAGTCACGTGGAGGCTCATTAATCTTAATAAAAAATTGTTTAAAATATAAACAAAGGAATGAAATTGTTGGCCTATCGGTTGAACATTGCATTGAACTATCCTGTGTCGAGCTGGATAAGCATATTATAGTGTTTGTGTACAGACCCCCAAGTTACCAAAACTATTCCTTATTTGAGTGGGTAATGGAAGATGTCCTAGCGAAACTCGCACCGTGTAGCAAATCCATAATTATTTGTGGTGATTTTAATATTAATATTTTAGAAAATAATTTGAATAGTAGTCAATTATTAAGCCTTTTTAAGTCATTCAATTTGTCAAATGTATTTATGGAACCTACTAGAGTAGCTTCAACCTGCATCGATAATATTTTTTGCGATTGTGACTATTTGGATAATGCTATTGTTAATTATCTGCCATCGGATCACAGCGGACAAACGGTAACTATTATGTTTAAAATGTCTATGACAAAAGTGCAAATACAATTTAGACCATTTACAACTGGTAAATTCAATAGTTCCCTAAATGATAAGTTAAGTGCTCTGGACCATAATAATAACAATGCAAATAAATTATATGATGATTTCTTTTCTGTGGTGGAGACTGAATTTAATAATACTTTCGAAAAAAAGGTAAAACATATTAGCCCTAAGTTTATATTTAGTGACTGGGCAACTAGGGGGATTAGAAAAAGTAGGGAAAGATTGTTTGAGCTGTATGACCTTAAGGCTTATATTAATACAGATACTTTCAACAAGTATGTTACTACTTATTCTAAAACTTTTAGAAATACTTGCAAGGTAGCTAAAGCCCTATACATTAGCAATAAGATTAAATCGGCAGACGATAAAATAAAGACAGTTTGGAAAGTTATAAATAACGAGACTAACAAGAAAAAAGTTCGTAACACTGAATATACATTGGAGACATCACATGGTCCCAGCTCTAACCTAGAAGTAGCTCATGAATTTGTTAATTTCTTTACTAGCATACCAGCTAAAACCACGGAAGCTTTAAATTCCTCACCTGACGTCTCAATTGCGTTATTAAAAGCGAACGTTCCAGGCTGCCCGGTAGAATTTCAATTTAAACATATAAACCCCGTAACAGTCTTAAAAGCATTTCGGCAAATCAAAATAAAATTAACTGAAGATTTGTGGGGCATGTCTATTAAAGTTTGCACATCTATAATTGAAACAATAGCGCCTTATTTGGCTATAATATTTAATATGTGCGTAGACCAGGGAGTTTTCCCAGATCTAATGAAATTTAGTAAGGTCATACCACTTTTCAAATCCGGGGACAGTAAAGATACCAATAATTATAGACCCGTGTCCGTGTTGCCGGTTTTCAGCAAGGTATTTGAAAAGATAATGCTAAATCAGATGCTTGTTCATTTTAACACAAATGGCATTTTACACGAGCATCAGTATGGTTTCACCAAAGGACGTTGTACGACTGACGCCGGCGTCACTTTATTAAAACATATATTTACCGCGTGGGAAGAGGCGCAAGATGCCATAGGAATTTTTTGTGACCTCTCCAAGGCATTTGATTGCGTAAATCACGACACGTTACTTTTGAAACTTGAGCATTACGGACTGGGTAAACTTGCGCTTAGTTTAATAAAATCTTATCTGTATGACAGACAGCAGCAAGTTCAAATAAATGGGGTGAATTCATATGGTTTAAAAGTAGAAATGGGAGTCCCACAAGGGTCAATATTAGGTCCTTTCCTCTTTTTAGTTTATATTAATGATCTTCCCCGTTTATTCAAAAACCAACCACAAATGGTGTTATTTGCCGATGACACCTCTTTAATTTTTAAGATAAATAGACGGGCTAATAATCTCGACAATGTAAATAACGCCTTACTTCAGGTCGAAAATTGGTTCACAGCCAATAACTTAGTATTAAATGGAAAAAAAACGAAATGCATCAGATTTGCTTTACGTAATGTCAAAAGTAGTGATTGCGATATAGTATTGAATAAAGACAAACTGGAATTCGTTGATGAAACTGTTTTCCTGGGAATCACGCTCGACTCAAGGCTACAATGGGGTCCTCATTTAACATCTCTCGCAGGACGACTAAGTTCGGCAGCATATGCTGTCAGAAAGATCCGGCAATTTACTGATGTGGATACCGCGAGACTGGTCTATTTTAGTTACTTTCATAGTATTATGTCTTACGGTATTTTACTTTGGGGGCGAGCTGCAGACATCGAGTCTATCTTTATTCTGCAGAAAAGAGCAATCAGAGCCATTTACAATCTACGTATGCGCGATTCTCTAAGGGAACTGTTTAAGGAAATTAACATAATGACGGTACCTTGTCAATACATTTATGAAAACATTATGTACGCTAGAAAAAATCTGCATCTTTTTGGTAAAAGAAGTGACAGACATAACTATAGTACTAGAAACAGGGACCAACTAGTTCAACCAGGTTTCAGGCTGGCTAAAGTAGATTCTTCTTTCATGGGGTTCTGTCTAAAGTGTTACAATAAAATACCTCCCCACATTGTTCAACTTAATGAGACAAAATTTAAGTCCTATATTAAACGCACACTATGCAGCCGAGCATATTATAAATTGGATGATTACATCACTGATAAAAATGCTTGGCTGGATGCTGGTCTAGCTCCACAGCCATAAGGGTTCATAGATTTATTGATTAGCATTGGTGACAATTTTTTTGGAGCTGCTGAAGATGTAGAACTACATTATCTTTGCATTGTATAAACTCAAACTATTAGTATTATATAATTTTGCATAGCACATACATGTGAGCACTATGTACTTTAAAGTCACCATTTACGAGATGTCTTTCGTTGACTTGAATATGCCCTGGCGGTTGAGTGTTTGTCATGCTCACTTGAATGTCTCGCTGATGGTGGCGCATGTGTTGGATCATTTGGTTCCCTTCAAAATGGTTGAACTAAATGGTGCCGATCCGTGCGTCATGTTCGTGAACGGGCGCCGTCAGTTGAGACTGGTCATCTCTTAGCTGCCTCGGTTATTTTAAATTTATTTTGAATTGTCTAATTTCATTGCCACTAGGACCTCTTTTAACGTGCACAATTTGTTACATCGTTCTCACATTGTACCTCTAGATTCAACATGAATGATGTAACCTAAATTTGTAATATTCTATTGATTTTAAAAGAGTGTTCATGGAGTTTCTTGCTCGTTCTTCTCCATAGAAACCTACTGTTTGGAACGAGCAACTAGCTGCAACTTTTTGACTGACTGACTCCTTGACAATTCAAAAGTGCCTGTAAATGGTTTATTTGAAATAAATGATTTGAGTTTGAGTTGAGTTTGAATTAGCCGCAGGGGGCGGTATTAGCCGCAGGGGGCGGTGTTAGCCTCAGGTGGCGATATTTGCAACATGTGGCGATATTAGCCGCAGGTGGCGATATTAGCAACAGGTGGCGATATTTGCAACAGGTGGCGATATTAGCCGCAGGGGGCGATGTTAGCCGCAGGGGGCGGTGTTAGCCTCAGGTGGCGATATTAGCAACAGGTGGCGATATTAGCAACATGTGGCGATATTAGCAACAGGTGGCGATATTAGCAACAGGTGGCGATATTAGCCGCAGGTGGCGATAATAGCCGCAGGTGGCGTTATTTGCAACAGGTGGCGATATTAGCAACAGGTGGCGATATTAGCAACAGGTGGCGATATTAGCAACATGTGGCGATATTAGCAACAGGTGGCGATATTAGCCGCAGGTGGCGGTGTTAGCCGCAGGTGGCGATATTAGCCGCAGGTGGCGATATTAGCAACAGGTGGCGATATTAGCAACATGTGGCGATATTAGCCGCAGGTGGCGATATTAGCAACAGGTGGCGATAATAGCCGCAGGTGGCGATAATAGCCGCAGGTGGCGATATTAGCCTCAGGTGGCGGTGTTAGGCAGGGGGCGGCAGCGGAAGCGGCAGCGGAAGCGGCAGCGGAAGCGGCAGCGGAAGCGGCAGCGGAAGCGGCAGCGGAAGCGGCAGCGGAAGCGGCAGCGGAAGCGGCAGCGGAAGCGGCAGCGGAAGCGGCAGCGGAAGCGGCAGCGGAAGCGGCAGCGGAAGCGGCAGCGGAAGCGGCAGCGGAAGCGGCAGCGGAAGCGGCAGCGGAAGCGGCAGCGGAAGCGGCAGCGGAAGCGGCAGCGGAAGTGAAAGCGGAAGCGAGAAAGCGGAAGCGAGAAAGCGGAAGCGGAAGCGGAAGCGAAGGCGAAAAGCGACAGCGGAAGCGGCAGCGGAAGCGGCAGCGGAAGCGGCAGCGGAAGCGGCAGCGGAAGCGGAAGTGGAAGCGGAAAGCGGAAGCGGAAAGCGGAAGCGGAAACGGAAGTGGCAGCGGAAGCGGAAAGCGCCAAATTAAAAACACATAAAAGTTAAAACGACTAACACTCACTCACTCACTCAATCAATTTAGCGGTTATACGCAAAAAGTGTGAGTGATTGAGTGAAAGTGATTCAGACGGTGTGAGTGGTTGTGGGTGTTTTTCATTTTGAATAATTTGATTTGATCTTGTTTTTTTTTTGACAACAATCCGAACAGATTGGACAATTACATTAGACAACACACACAACACATTAGAAATTGTAAATAAATAGTTACAAGAAAAAATTAGCAAGACAAGATTAACTTCCTCAATGCCTTTTGTTTTTTTTTTATATCGACGTAAAAAAAATCCACAGATCTCGTGCCTCTCTGAAAGGGAAGTCAGGTTCCACTCTATCAGTGGGTAAGTTTCCCATTATATTGGACAATGTTGTCCCCTTGAAGCGACGACAGACAAAACAGTTTCTAGCTACGTCTCTAGCCAGCATGCGACCTCCTATAGGCCAGTAGCGCTCACGGATAGAAGAGAGTAAATGTTGTGGTCCAGCATGCAAGAGCTGGGTGTGCTTAGATTGAAAAATTAGTTTTGTTAAATAGTGATCAAATTTTAGAACAATAGGATGTCTTTTTTTATAGGGGTAGGCAGACGAATCAATGCGTCCACCAACACGAAGTAGACCTGTATCATCTACAAAAGGATTTAATGAGCACAGGTGAGTGCAGGTGGGTGGTGTGGTGGTGTTTAAGTGGTTTATTGGATTTTAGGTTGCTTATTTCCTTAGGATTGTTTTTGAGCTATTTTAGTGAGAACAGTCATGGATTTTTCAAGTTCATGAACTTGTAGAGTTCCCGTTAGCTTATAGTAGGTTTATTACAATTATAGACAAATCTGTAGACCCAGGCATATATTCTTTGTAAAGAAATTAATTTAGAGTATTTTTCAAATTTTACTAAGGGCACCTCAGGTGGATCCTCCGCCACCAAAGCGGGCAACGATTTCATTTCTGGTAGGTCAATTACTTTTCCGGCTGAAAGGGAAGGCCATGTTGAGTCGGGTTCCTTAAGAAAGGCAGGCCCATGCCACTATAAGACTGAATGTTGTACGTCTTGGGGTTCCACACCTCGTGAAATCGTACAAAGTTGTTCTTATTTTGCTAGAATAATAAACTATATTAGTTTAAATAAGACATATTATATTTAATATGAACATACATGTTGTATTTTCTTACAATTACATAATATGCACAAAACACAATATAATACGAATCACAAATACGAAACAACAATAACTAATGTACCAAAATAATATTTACAATTACATAATATGCACAAACCACAATATAATACAAATCACAAATACGAAACAACAATAACTAATGGATCAAGGTAATATTTATAATTACATAATATGCACAATACACAATATAATAGGTACGAATCACAAATACAAAACAACAATAATTAATGTATCAAAATAATATTTACAATTACATAATGTGCACAATACACAATATAATAGGTACGAATCACAAATACGAAACAACAATAATTAATGTATCAAAATAATATTTACAATTACATAATGTGCACAATACACAATATAATAGGTACGAATCACAAATACGAAACAACAATAATTAATGTATCAAAATAATATTTACAATTACATAATATGCACGAAACACAATTTAATACGAATCACAAATACGAAACAACAATAACTAATGTATCAAAATAATATTTACAATTACATCATATGTACAAACACAATATAATACGAATCACATATACAAAACCTAAATAGCAAAAGTAATATAATATATTCAATTTCAATATTATATATATATTTTTATTTCATGTATTGAAATGTCGCTTATGTTACCCGGGCCATAATAACAAATCGATTGACATCTTATTCATAGAAATCGGATGAATAGTTAGAAGCTACGGAGGAACATACGTAAATACAAACATATATGGACTGCTAAAATCATAACCCTTCCTTTTGGCTTCACCGTAGTCGGGTAAAAAATAACAATAGACAATATTACTTAAACTTATAACAATAAACCAAGAGCACAATAAAGTTGTAGACAAATAACACAAAACAATTTTCAATTTTACAATTTACACAAAATACAAGAAACCATACTTTTAATAATAAGAAATCACTAGAAATATACCTATAAATATTTTTTTAAAGAAATAAAAAATTTGGAAATAAAAAAAAAATACAAAGTAAATATTTATATTTATTTTAATAACATAAAAAGCTTTGAACTGTACAATAATCAACAAACTTCAATCATACTACTTTTACATAGGTATATCCTGCGCCGCGCACGCCTCCTGCGGTATGCTGACATTTCGCTACATAAAGGATAAGCCACAGCCTAGACCGTAAGAGATAGAGAGGTCCAGTTTTTTTTTAAATGTAGCCCAACTTAATACCCCGAGGCTTTTTTTTTCATTTTTTCCTTATCGCTTCTCGTTTTCGATAAATTGTCGATTTAATGCGAAAAGACAACGAAAAAATGAGACATTTTCCTACATTTTTGCGATTTTTGAAAATAGTTTTTGAGTTTTTCAATTTTTTTTCACCATATTGTAGCCCTTGTTAAGACACATCTTTTGAGACCTAGAACATCTAGGTAGCCCCAAAACTCACGAGACCAGGGCGATGTCTCACTCTGACTGGGGGGCTATACTGAAGCGATCGAAAAAACATTTTCAATGTTAAAAAATATCGTCGACTCTTCCATTTTTTTCTGCCGATCGACAGTTCCTTATTCCGTCCATCACTCGTGTACACACTGGTGACTAATGGGCCAGTCGTGACGGCCGATACTATCGCTGTTTGTACAACATTTATCGATAGTTTGTATCTTGAACTGTGTTGTTAAGAAATCGACCGTTTTTTGTTTCGTTTTGTTGTTTAATAAGTTGGCGTGTGTCTCGAATTTCATTGGTATATACTCGTCTTTTGAAACAATTTTGGAGTACTAACAGAAGGTGTTTTTAAATTATATCTATTGGACTAATCTTTTCGGGTTCCGTACCCTATTACTAAGACTTCACTGTCCGTCTGGCTGTCTGTCACCAGGCTGTATCTCATTAACCGTGATAGCTAGACAGTTTAAAATTTTCACAGATAATGTATTTCTGTTGCCGCTATACCAAAAAATACTACAAACACAATAAAATAAATATTTAAGGGGGGTCATACAACAAACGTTATGATTTGCCGTTTTTCACTCGATATTAAAAATAAGGTTATAATATAGTGTCTAATGTTGTACAGATAATGGTACGGAACCCTTCGTACGCGAGTCCGACTCGCACACACACACACACACACAGTTTTTTGTTTCGTTATGTGTAGGTAATTCCCACAATAAAACTGAATTATTTTTCTAATATCTCTTGAACGATCTGAGTGCATGTCATCAAAGCCTAAAACCATATAAAATTTTAAGGCCATGTCCCATTGATATTAAGAAAAAGCCTTTGCGACAGACAAACAAAAACTGATCTATGAAAGTTCCGTTTTACCTTAGGGTCGCCGCACACGGGCCACACGCGACAGCCACAAACGCCGCCACAAGAGGCAAGAAACGGCCCCAAAAGTAGCTGAAGCGCGCGACAGCCACTTGTGGCCGATGGTCGACACCTGCGGTCGGTGGTTGCTACTTTTTAACCCATATAATGAACTCTGTCGAAGAAGATTTAGAAAGAAAAGGGTTAGAAATCGCGCGAGTGGCGTGTGGCGGCGTTTAGTGGCCGGTGCGGGCCACAAGAAGCGAGCAGCGACGATTTGCAGCGTGTGGCGGTCACCGGCGCCAACCGTGTGCGACGAGTCCATATAAAATGTATGAAAATTACAGGAAATATGCCAGTGGCGGCGTTTTGTGGTTGTGGCCGGTGGCCCGTGTGCGGGAGCCCTTACAGGTAAGGAATCCTAAAAAGTATATTCTTTGGGGAATTGGCCAGAAGCACTACTAGAAATATACTCCTAAAAGCCTATATGTTCTTATTAGAGAACAGTAAATATCTATCTATTAGACATAAATATGTGTGTCATGAATAAACTATTCACAACTGAGATAAAAATAGGCTATGTGAGCTAAGTTCAACACGCAATGTCTTAATTATAAATAATAATAATGAAGCCTTTTTATTTCCTACAAACCTACTTCACTTACACAAAATGTATTCCCTGTCCTGTGCTGTTCTGAGCCAGGGTATCGAGAAAATCATCCGCATCGCTGTCAACAGGACACGTAATCAACAGGCTGGCAGAATTGCCACGTTGAATGGCAATGCTAATTCTTTAGCCTAAGAAAAGATCAACCTTCGGGTCACAATGACATGAAGATAAGAGAAGAGAAGCCCTATGGCCCTAGAGTTTCTACAAAGTTTTCAATAATTCAATTAGTGACGTCAAACTAAGTTATCCAAAATGTTAAATGTGTACATATTATCTATAAAATTCAGCAAAAACCGGTCAATCTATTTCCAAAGCTTATGCTTAGAATTAATTCATCATTAATCAGCATTCATTAATATCCAAAATCTTTACATTTATTCCAAAACATGGGAGAAATCAAAACGTGAGTTGCTTCAAAAGAGGTTAGTTAGTAGCTAATTAGGTTAAAAAAACCCAAGTACGTAATATTCAATTAGGTAAACTTAATACTGTCTTGTCTATTTTCGAATTTGGACCGCAAAATTCCTTTAACAACTATCAGATAAATTCTAACAAATCAAACTTGTCTCCAACAACTCCTTTAGAAGTTAAAATTAGTTTTATTTTTACTTCGTAGTACTTAATGGTAGAATTTATTTTAGAATAGATCAGAATAGAATAGAACCATCTATTCTATTCTATTCTGATCTATTCGAAAATCCCCGAGAATTATACAGAGAAATTGAAAAATACCCAAAGCCTCTTAATCTGGACTTCGTATCATCACCCTGAATAACATTTGTTCTACGACTTTGACCTCAACTAAATGACGTTTATTAAGAAGCCAAAAACAATTTATTTGAAGTCTGTAAACTGTACGTATACTACGCGCGCGCGCATCCATATTGATAGCGAATGATGTAGATTAGTAGGTAGGTTAATGTACAGGCACAGCTGATTGCAGGCCTTTCGTCGGCCGTGTCAGAAAAAATATTATGCAAAATTTCAAGTGTGTTTATATTTTTTTGTATGGAAAAAAAATGTTTCGAATTTTGAAAAGTCGAAGAACAAATTTTGTTCAGGGTGATGATACGAAGTCAGGATTAAGTAGTTTTGGGTATTTTTTCAATTACCCTGTATATGTTAAAGACGGTCTTTAACATAATTCTCGTCCGAGGAAAGACTAAAGCCAAAACTACTTCTGCCATCATTGCTGTGTCAGTTGCGGTTGCCACCATTTCTATTTGAGACAAGCTTCAAACCACGACTTCGTCCACGTAGAGTAAAGAATACCATCAAATATATCCTGTGACTAGTAGCTTTCTATCATTAAAACATTTTTTGCTATCAGACATAATCCAGATTAAATCTTTAAAAAAATGTACATATTGATAATATTAATTGGTAGTTCATAGATTTATAGTTCAGCTTTGTTAAAGATGTCGTTGCATCGAAATTGCTGAAGTCTAAAGACAGCTGTGAACACTTCCTATTAGGAAGGCTGTCCGGATTATTTGCCGGACCCATTATTTATTTATTTTTTATTTATTTATTTAAAGAACATGGAAGACTTACAGCTAAAGCAAACATAACAAAAAACAGTAGATTAGACAGACAGCCAATAACAAGTCTCCACTTATAAAATACAGAACAAAACTAGTTCCATGGACATTATATAGGTAAGTATAATAAGTAGCCTATGAAGACATAGGAACAGAAACATTTAATAACATATGTAGGTAGTACACTGCATTTATGCACTTTAGCACGAATTGCAAAATAAAGAGAAAACCAAATAACAGCTAAATGAAAAGTCGAACTAAATGAAAAAGTTTCGGCTTAAGCACCTCCTGGCTGAGGACACACTGGTTAAGAATGGATCTATATCGCGCTGTTTACATAACTTATTTAAATTTCAACTCGCACGCACTATGTACGAATTCTGTCGATAATTTGTTGTAGATAATGGTACAATTATCATCATCATCATCATCTAAACCTTTAGACGCCCACTGTTGGGCAAAAGTCTCTCTCCCTCAAAGACCTCTAGTACCTATTTATTTATTTAAAAACATAAGCTGAAATTGCTTACATTTTAATTATCTTATGACTAACCTTAACTAACTTATGATACTACTTAAGAATAAGCGTCGGTCCCGCGCCGCTGGACCCATACCAAGTACAGACTATCTGATCATATAATATCATGCATATTTCTACCGCCAAACAGGCGTTTCTGTGTACCGATGTGAAGAGTTTGGGTGCCGGTGTTAGAATATCAGACACTTCAAATTTTTTTGACGTGGCATTGCATTGAAATTTCACGCAAATGGTTTTGACCAGTTCCCATAAGGTAGGCCGTCCGGCTTGTCCACGAAAGACATCCCATTAAATATAAAAAGCACTTAAACGGTGCCTAACAGAATCGAAAGTTACGACTTTTGTAATCGGGTCTAGTGTGATAGCGTTCAAATGCCAGTTAACCTATTCAACATAAAAAAAACGAGAATTAAAAACGCGAGATCGATGTCAAAATGTTCAAAGTTACGAAGTAGTGTCGTATGTCCCGCGGTGACCGCAAATGAGGGGCTGACAGAAAATAAAAATAATTTGTCAAACTAGTCCGGCGAGTTGGCGGCTTCCCGGCCGCGGTTTACTTGGAGCTACGAAGAATGGACAGGGTGAGCATAGTCGAAAACATCTTTGGACTTAGTTAATGCAAAAATGAAGTTGAATCAGTCCCCTGCGCAGTTGCTGAGGTTTCTCCAGTTCCCGCGACACCCCGTAGTTGCGAGATGGAACACCGTGGTGGTTTTTAGTCAGTAAGAGTCTGTGTGAGTGTGTGAGTGTGAGAGTGTCTCAGACCGCCCGCCCCAGGGCGGAGGACATCCATGAGGATTTACCACCGCGGAATATAAAAACAAGTCCTCTGCGCAGGCAGGGGCTATAGAATGTCTAAGAACTAGTAGATTGAGCTAGATAGGAAATACAAGATCTTCACATGCCCATACCAAGACAAACTATTCCTTTTCCACTTTTCTGTCACTGGCGCCACTGCTAAACTTCTTCTAATATACTCATTACTCACCTTACTATTTCTGGTTATTTAGACAGATGTTTCGATGGTGGATCCATCGAAACATCTGTCTTCTTCACGATCCAACGTTCCCAACCACACAGTACCTACGACAGGTCTTCTCACGGACCAAGACGAACTGCCGTATCCAATATTTTGTGAATTTATGTAAATTGATGGTATCTTAGCACACAGTCCGTTAACGCGTATTAGACACTTGATCGATCTGGTGTGGCGCCCGAACAACTTGTATGTCGATCACTACACACTTAAGGGGAATTGTAATACTCTTAAGAGGATAGGAAAAGTACTTTGACTAAAAATAGATGGGTGTGTGAGAACGTTCAGAAAAATGACAGTACTTTTTTACCTGTTCTAAATATGAATTTAATCAAATAATAGGTAAATAAAAAAAAATCGGTTAAGAATTTTTCTCGTTTATCATACTTAAATCACTTTGTTTCATTACTTTTGTATGAAATATAATTATATGTTTGTTTTTGTGGGTGAGTGGAAATTTGGTGTGTCTACTAACGTTTTGTAAATCTATAAAAACACTTTGGACATTGATGTCTTCAACCGTGTATTATTTAAAGGTACGTCTATACAACGGTCTTCTTCCTTCGTCTTTAAGTCCGATAGTAGCAAAGCTTAAATAAATTGCTATAGCCTATGAGGCCTATAAGGCTATAGCAATTTATTTTAAAAGGTTTTAAGTTTTGGAATGAGGGGGGCACATGAAATTGTTCAACTTTATCTATGCATGAGGTTGGGTTCTTTGGTCCTGAGAGTCGTAAACGTTCATGACCTGCGTTAATCATTTTTATCTGGTTTACCACCACCTCTACCTAATCTTATAAAAACACTATTCTCTTAAGACACTTTTAGACTTAATATGTTACAGTTGCTCAAGAATGTCGGTTACTTCCAAAATTCCCATGTGGTACATCCTGGAACCGGACATATCACAAGAATAAGCTGGCTCATGACACCTACATTACCAGGGGACACTTCGCCATTATTCTGCCTTCACGCCAGGCATTCCTTGACACGTTAGAAACAAGTGCTGTGTTATTTAAATTTGCTTTTTATTTAAAGGCCAATTTCCGTCAATCAATATCAGGGAAAAAATATGTAATCGGACTTGTAATTCCAGAGCTTACCTCAAAATAAATGAAATCAAACAAACTTAATCTCTTTAAAATACGGTGTAGATTACCAAGCATTCCAATAATACTAATATATTGTCCCACTGTAGGGCAAAGGCCTCTTCTCATACAGAGAAGGCACGAGCACCACGAGCACCACCATCACCACGCTTGCTAGTCGGATTGGCGATTACAGACATATTTTCAACTATAAGTCCAGGTTCCTTCACAATGTTTTCCTTCACCGATGTCAGTGGGGACTAAGATAAACTTAGAAAGTACATATACATAGACGATATGAAAGAGTCACATTGGAGACTTTTCCTTATAATCTAAATAAAATCAGAGTCCATACGAGTGTCATCAGTCTGCTGCCCGAAAATACATAACGATAGAAGACAGATCACTAAAACCTAACCATGGTATTTATGCCGGAAGCACAATTGCCTCCAGGCATACTGCGTGTGAGTGTACAACCTGCCTATTACGATTGATATAGTAAGATATCTGACAGATACATAATATGTGTATTTATGATAATTGTATCTGCCCCATGGCCATATAGCTACCGCGTAGATTTTTCTGTGCTGAAGATTAAGCAATTATCATGGTTACATCTTGAACCAAATATTTGTCTTTCACAAAGTAGTAAGTAGAATTCTAGACGAAGCATGTCCGGGGAATATTAGATACTTGAACCGAACCGAACTAGATACTTTTAAAAGGCCAGTGTAATTATATCGAGACATTGCGAAGATAGAAGAGAAGTATCGCAAACTAGTATCGCAAACTTGGACTATCCCGTTGGCCTCGTGCTAGCAAGTGCGACTGCAAACGTGGGGTCCTAGGTTCGAACCCTAGATCAGACAGTGTTAAATTGAGGTTATCCATATGGAATTTCTCAGTAGCATCCCTGAGTTTTTAAGATGGTGGTGTGACTCTACCATGTGTCAGAACCACGTGAAGTCGTTTGTCCTGCAAATGATCTCTTCCCGGTCACGTCGGGTTGTCGTTCCGTCGGACGACAACCCGACGTGACCGTAGAGAGTCAGAGTGAGGGAAGAGAAAGTGCATCTATGTTTACGTACACACTTATAGATAGTATTAATTTCTCATGCGTACTTAGCTAATCTTTGATGAAATCGGCCTCGACCATGAGGGTTCCCTATCTGTTTGCATAAAATTTTAAGACCTAAATTATAACTTAGCATATTTTTGTTTCTCATAATTAAATTTTCGCATAACATTGTTTACGCATAACAGCTTACGCATATATTTTTTTTGGCATAATTTCTCTAATCATAATAATGATTAAGCATAACATTTTAAAGCATACATTTATTTACGCATAATGATATTAAAACTTATTTTTACCTTGCATGCAGCAAGCCTGCAAACATATAAATAAGCATACACCACGCATGCAAGCATGCAGCATGCAAACAAGCATACAGCAAGCAGGCAACATGCAAGCAAGCAGGCAGCATGCAAGCAAGCATGCAATATGCAACATGCAGCAGGCATGGTTTCTGTCACGGCTCCGGCGCTGCGGGGCTCCGGCGGTCCCACGCGAGCTTATCGTCGCAGATGTGTTTTATACTCACCACCGCAGCTACATACTGCAGACATACTGGAGGATAAAACTTCCAATAATAGTATTATGGAACATTAGGTACTTATAAGAACAGGAAATTGTAAGCTTCCCCTTAACGAAGAACTTGAGAAAATGGTCATTTAATCCGCTTAAAAAAGCATAAAGGAGAAACAATCTAACTGTAGATTGAAATCATTGATAAAGCTTTGGGTTCGGATATAATTCTTGAGAAGTGACCTGTTTAGTTACACTAGAGTAAGTTTACCTGTGACATTACGATTAGTGCGACATTATACTACTTTATGATGAGTATTGTGACTAGCTTCTGCTCGCGACTTCAGCGCGGGATCAGGTAATTGAAAAGAACTCTGTGTGGTAACTTCCTTGATGTCTTGTCGTAGTATTTTTTTTTTTTAATTTGAAGTTAATGTTAATATTTTGTGCTGTGAAAATTGAAGGATTGTTGCGGAGTTCGGGGAGTGGGAGGGGGGGTTTCTTCGAGGTGTTCTTCAAACTCAATCAAAGAGATTATTTTCCTGACTAATTTCGTGTGCGGGATACAGTTGAATTGTTTCTCCTAGACTCGTCGGGCATCGCCGTTTTTCTAGTAATTCGCCGTTGTTAATTCTAGCTTTCAGGATTTGCAGTGGCTTGGGACTAGTGTAGACGGCTTGTCCCAATAGCCTACAAAAAAAAATAAACACTTTATTTATTTTAAACTTTGCGGAAATTAATTTATCAAACATTTTTGATCCACTCACGTACTTGAATATTTTAATCCGTAACGGATTGGATAATCCTAATAGTTGGCATGCTGATTATAGCTTAGCATATTATTTACAATGTATTAATACATATTGATACTATAAATATATTTATGTTTTATTCTACTACTATCATAAACGCGGAAGTGTATAAGAATGTATAATGGATATATGAATCTTTGTTAAATTTAATACTCTTTCACGTTTCAATATCTTTTTTTTTCATTTAAAAAAAACGTTGCTTAACACGAGGAATAACTCCTATATCGTGGGTGATGATAAATTCATATACACAAATAGCCGGTCCGTATGGTGTCGGAGGTCCGTATGGTGTCGGACGTAAAGAATAGCACCATCCCATATCTTCCCGTGGGTGTCGTACAAGGCGACTAAGGGACTCCCCAGAGAATGGGCAGCAGCGTTCTCTGTGCCTTTGTAACAACCATATTGCGATCGCCAACCCGCTTGCCAAGCGTGGCGATTATGGCAAAACCCCCCATTTCTTGGGGGAGGCCTATGTCCAGCAGTGGACGTCTTTCGGCTGAAATGATGGTGATGAAATAGCCAGACCCGGAACAACTATCTGTAGGCCATATAAATATTTGTTCCGTGCAGGAATCGAACCCGCGACAAACAGCGCAGCAGCCAATCGCTTAACCACTGCACCTGTATAACCTTATAATATAACCTTATTAGTATAGATCTATCCGCTTATAAATGTAAAACATTTTCTTTTACCAGCAGTGCTGTTCTGCATAACTCTGTCTGGGTGAAACTAAATGTGTGATCTATCAATCTCTAGTGTCATTAGGAGCGATGAGCTCACTTTCCCTAAGTTCACAATCATCATCTTTCTGTCCTTGTCTTATGTTACTTGGGGTCGCAACACGTTTTTTTCTTACATTCCGTCCTGCCAAACGTTATGCTTTCACTGACTCCCTTTTAATTCATATCATTCTTCACACAATCTATCCATCTGTTCATTTGCCTTCCTTTACGTCTCCATCCATCCACACTTAGGTATATTTATAACCCCTTTAAATAGAAGAATACCAAGGCCCGTCTGCAGACCGCTTAATTTTTTTATATTACAGAAAACAAATAATTGTACATTATGTCTTATGTCTGGTTGCATAACGTGTGTGTAGTACTTGAGCGAATTTCGATGTGAACTTTACAGAATATCGCCACAGTTCCTCGAAATGTCTAATGTTCAACAAAACTCAAACACAAGAACTCCAAAAAACTTACTTTACAATCCACGTGTAAAATATGCTCAAAGTTTCAAAGAACAATAATTAAAATAGCGTTTTGGATGCCTCGCGGCCATATAATTAATTACAGACTAACATACAAATCGTTAGGTTTCGTGTCGGATTCCAAAATAGATGAGCTTTAAATACTGGTCTAAGTTAACATTTTAATTGGTATAGAAATATTTCTTTTGTGATGTTCGAACTTGAGTTTTGCACTGCCGGCTTGAGATTTGGGTTCTTTCTATTTTTGTTGCTCGAGTTTTGCAACCTAATTAAATAACACGCTCTGTACGATATTAATTGCATTTATGACGTAATTGAACGGACGAATATTCCAAACATATGAAGCAATTGATTATGTTTGGTTGTTTAAAATTCTTCAGATTGTGATTACACAAGTCTGTTACTCAATTAGGTTGCTGATCCTCTCATTGTGACTTTTGGTCCCAAAGTCATTTTAGCAGGGCTAAAATTTTATTGATAGGTAATTATAATTTATGCTGTTCAGTAAGGAAGGTACATGTTACATAAAAGGTACATGTTACATACAAGGTATATGATACATACAGTTTATACGTACTTGTTTTCAATGTTTTTTGCGTTATTCAATGCTGGGGCCCTTATGATGTAGTTATAAAAGCTATCTTACTCACTTACGTTCAAGTCAGACGGGTGGTTAGGGTTTTATATATTTTATCGCATAGGTACTGTTAAAAACCATTTTTTGCCTATGCCAGTAATTTTTCCTACTCCAAAACATCTCCCGAGATTTTTAAAGTTTCCACTTTTAAAGCATCTGGCCGAACTTATTTAATGTTTGACAACCAATAAAATTACAGCAGTGACAGAAAATAGAAACGGAAAACGTAGAACCACAAAATATAAAGGGTACAGAAGGACCGCTCCGCCATCTTCAAAAATAATAACCTAAACTTGGCAAACTCACTAGGGTTGCTACTGTATTGACTCTGTAGGTTCTATTTGTGACAATATGAAATTTTATTGACACTGGTTGGAACTCTTTGCATTTTTTTATAACATTTTTTTTCTGTTCGTCGTGAAATGTCAATGTCTGTCATTTATTCATTTAGACAAAACGTGGCAATCAAGACTGATGTCTGCTTGAAACTGCTTGAGATTGCCTATAAACGTAAAGTCAATGTACCTATGCGTGAGTAAAATGGCGGTTTGTTTTGAGTGGTCTCTCTGCTCGGACGCGCCGCAGCCTTACGTACTTTGTGGTAGAACCGAGTGTTGAGACAAAACTTGTGAGACGCCTAAATCCAGTTTGTGGTCTGCGAAAGTCCAAGTCGTATGTTTGTCATCAATCAATCAGATGGCCCACACGTCCACAAATTATGTAACAGCTGATAGCGGCTAACAAGGAGATAAACACGGAAAGGATGGCAAATTTAGATGAATGGAAGAATAAGACCTATTGTGCAAATGGTTGAAAATTATTGAGATTTGTTTAAGCAGCGTTGCTGTTTTCTGATTGCAGGGGTATAATGCCGACTTTTAATTTACGAAGCATCTTTCCGGGGATGAAAGGACTTAAGAATACAAATAAATTTTACTAATGTCTATAGGTAACTTCAAGACGTTTGTGGTGCGAGAACCGAATTTTTTCCTGCTCCTCGTCATGGAAAAAGACTTTTGGCCGCAGGACGTGGTGTTCCGTCGCTACCGCGGACAAGTGCCACAGGACGACAGTTTAGTGCAAAGTGAAGTGCTACTAACAATAGTCTTAAGTCTTTTCCACTCACAAAAGTTACAAATTATAAAATATGTATGCTTAGGTTAAGGTATTTATCTATGGGCCTATGCAGCCTGAAATAAATGAATTATTATTATTATAAGGTGACTAGTAATTAGTAACCGATACTTAAACTACATAATTATTGTACCAATTATTAGGATCATTTTTTTACTAAGATACACATGGACATCCACTGGTTTTGTATATATTAAACAAACATAATTTGCTCAGCTGATAGATAACGTATGTTTGATATGAATTACGTTTCTGTAAAATCAAAGCGGTTTGTTAAGAAAATTTGGAAATTTTGATTATGTTTGTTTAGAAAAAGTTTAGTGATGACACTTGGAATACGTTTGTAACAAAACTCTTAAAAATATTTCGAATTTGAACTTCTATGTATATCTCCAGAACCAATGAAATCCTAGGTATGTCCTAGTCGAAGAAAAATATCCTAGCAATTGTTACAATATCCGGTTTAAATATCGGTCATTAATTACCGATCACGCTGTATACGAATCAATCCTAATATGAAAAGAAAAAAGTTTTCTGTACAAAAAATTTTCTTTTTCATGTTTCAGAGTTGTTCAAATACCAAAAGCAAAAGCTGTTTGTATTTATAAGTACTTATAGGTGCATAGTGAATATGCATGGCTATAATTATTATAGACTTGGTTACAATAACAGTCCCACGTACCAATTCAACTTTGTATCTGGTATGAAATACTTAGTATGCCTTTGGTATTCTCCATACAAAAACCTCATCAGACGGAAGACGTCCACAAGGCCTACCCCATAGAACGCCACAACGAGCGGCAACCTGCCGCTTGCATCCACCGGTTACCCGTGACCTTGACGATGTCGTCGGTTCATCTGGTGGGAGGCCTACCAACGCTGCGTCTTCGGGTGTTACTCGTACTACACCAATCGATCGATCGTCGATCTATGCCATCGATCGACGTAGATAGATTGGTGTGGTAGCTTTGGCTGATCCACCGATACCGTTCGACTAAACAACCGATCGATTTCCGGTCGATGGCATTGGTCGACGTTGATCAATTAACCCCGGCTATAATCTATCAGGTTCTTTCGATATGTATTTACAAGAGAATGCGTTGGCTGGTTCGATGTTGCTCGTATTATTATTACGGAGACGCAAACGCAAAAGACATAAACACAAGTGCTAGGTAGTTAGCGCGCGGGGCACGGGCGGGCAGCAGGTGATAATGGGGAGCAGACGGCGGCGACAGCTCGATCGACGTCGATTAATCCATTCTACCATCGATCGATGCCGTCGATCGACGATCGATCGATTGGTCTGGTAGAAATTATCGATCGACGTCCACTAATCCAATTTACCATCGATCGTTACCGTCGATCGACTGTTGTTCGATTGGTCCGGTAACACCCTTGCGGTTCGTGGTCGCCACTCCAGAACTTTTCTTCCCCATCAGTTATCGGTTCTTTGAGAAACGTGGCTTACCCATTGCTATAGCGGCGACCTTAGTTCTTCGGCGAATTTCCTCGCTCCAAATTTTATCGCGATTTTATGCGACACAATAACGTAAAAAACTCTTTTGTTCTCTCTTTCTATTACTTCTATGATATCACAAGCTCGTCACGTGTGGTCTCTGGAGGTTTCCGCAAAGAGCTCCCAGTATTGTTTTCAATTGTTTTTCTAAGAGTTCAATCAAGAACTGTGTGTAGTTTAAAGTATTTTTCTTTTATTTCAATGCAGTATTCTTGTAATTGGGAAGGCTAAGTAAAAACCGTACGAATTGATCGGTTTTGGTTAAGCTACGCTTGCTGCGGTCGGTACATGGATGGGTGACAATCCATTTATTCCGAGACCCATTCGTGCCTCAGAAAGCACGTAAAGCCGTTGGTCCCGGCTGGCATTCGTTGATCTTTGACTGTCGTTATGGGTCCCTTTGTGCCTATTGGCCTAGTTCTGTTCTGTCTCCTGCTTGATTTGGAGGGAAGTGGAAAATATGTTTTTCTTTCTCCTCCGCTGTTCTTTTCTGATTAATTTCGTTGCGGGATCCAAGACAGTTGAATCGTTTCTCTGGGACTCGTCGAGCTTCATTGCTCTGGCGCTTTTCTGGTAGTCGCCACTGTTGATTCTGGCTTACAGGAGTTACAGTGGTTAGGGAATAGTGTGGCGGGTTTGTGTCGTTATGGGTAGTCAGAAACCAGAAGAAGAAAAAAGAAGTCTGACGACCAGTCTTACCAATGGGCATTGTGTTACCTAGTAACTGATTAGTGGAGGTCAGACAGGCAATCACTCCATGTCCACACACTAGCATAGAGCTGGATCCGGACCGACTGGAAGCCGAACCCAACATAGTTTAAAAAAGGCTAGGCTAGGATATGATGTGGAATTCTTGTAATCGAGTATCAAGTCAAACTTAATTCTATTTTCAACCGACTTCAAAAAGAAGGAGGTTCTCAATTCGTCTGTATGTTTTTTAGGTCTTTATTTTTGTATATTTGTTACGCGATTTCTCTGGCAACAGTAAAGCGATTTTAAAAATTCTTTTTTTATGGATAACTTTAAGGGTGCCCCATATACATTTTATCGAAATTGATTCAGCACTTTTTTAAAAATCGACAGAAAGCAAAAAAAATGTACATGGATGATGTTGTAATGATCTCCAAGAACTTTTTAGATTTTGAAGGCCGTTGTCCTTTTTGTCAAAAAAGACAACGGCCTTCAAAATCTAAAAAGTGATAAATAACTTTAGCACATAACACACATGACTTTAGTTTCGGAAGTCGGTGGCAATAAAAAACATGAAACAGAACAAAGACACCGATTTTTTTTTAGGATGATTCCAGTATTTAAAAAAGATCTTTAGACTAACGTTCGCACTTAGTCTCAATCTGTCAAAAGTGGGTACCTCTTATTATTTAGTTATCAACGTAATTGTTTATTTTTAATGCAGACATTTTTTGATTGTAAACGTTGTTAACTACAGTAATCGGCCATTTGTTTTTAAAATTATACCACTAAACAAAGCTCCTTTATCCAACTTACCCAATTCGAAAAAGTACCGGCTGATAAGAAGCGAACTTTTCCTAAAGCGAAAAAAAATAAGCCAAGCGCTCAGTTGGCGCTAGTCCAATTTCTAGCAATATTGCCAGCTAGATGGCAAGCTTATCCGCTGTTTAAGGTAAATGCCAGCCTCTTGTCACGTCTAAACTCAGCTTTTATGCTGAAATGGCAGACTTTAGTGGTGTTATTTGACTTATTGGTAGTGAGGTAGGCGTGTGGATTAGGTGTGCGCTAAAATAGTGTGTGTGTGTTATGGTGCATCAAAATTTGTCTCCGCAAGTGGCGATACTTAAGACCGAGGACAGCGCACTCTAGAAAAAATAATAAATTAGATAGGTTAGAATATTCATACCAATACTATAAATGCAGGGGAAAGGGAATTTTTAAGTTAGTCTTTCACGGCTCAAAAGTGAAATGAGTTTTCCGGCAAACTACTCAAATTACTGACAGTGTTTTCAAAGTAATAATTCTTAAATCTCGTTGGTATGACGATCTGAATTACGTAGGTATGAGTACGTATATAACATAGATATCCGAGTACATAATTATAATAAATTGCCTTTTATTCTGCATTGTTTCTGTTTCTCTATATGTTGTTATAACATGTCCCTCATTTCAGTGTGCCTTTTGAAAGGACCTTGTCAAAAAAAACTATTTAATCACCAACACACCCAAACACAAACTCGGTACAACTATTCGAGTATCCGTATCAATTTTCATCGTCTTAAATAACATTTCTTCATTTAAAAATAAATATTTAAATAATTACTTAGTAATTAATCTTTATTTAACACCGTGTCTCGGGCCGGAAATCGGGGAAGTTTCGTGAGAATAGCTCTTGAACGCATGCAGAGTATTCTGGTACACAATTAAGGCTGCTCCACTTAAACTGAGCATTAGCGTTAATATATTTTAAGTGTTCCATAAGTGATCGCTTTAGGGTACACGGTTGGTAATAAGCGGGAGCGGGAGCGGCAGCAGGGGAACTAAATAAAGATTTTTATCGATTGACCTTTTTTACCCGACTACGGCAAAGCCAAAGGAGGGTTATGAGTTTGACAGGCTATGTATGTATGTATGTATGTATGTATGTATGTATGTATGTATGTATGTATGTATGTATGTTCATCTGTACGCTCATAGCTCCTAAACTACTTATCAGAACTGAACAAATGAGGTATCGTTAGAAGCGTCTTGATCGTCCGCTGGTTATAGGCTATATGACGTATCACCGAATCCAATGTGGCGCCCTCTGGCGGACAAAAAAACCAATATTAAAAAAAAAAATGAAGACAAGCATACCGTGTTTGGTATCATTGGAAAGGGGTTCACTAGTACATTTCAAATTTATATAATATTTAGTGGTAATTTGTCACAAATTATTGTAAAAAAAGGAAAGATTACCAAATAAAGTAAGATACGCATACCTTGTTTAGTATCATTGGAAAGGGGTTCACTAGTACCTATTAAATATATAATACTTAGCTGTGACTCCAAAATGGTTTAAATAAAAATATAAAGTTTAAAAACTAAAACCCGACCACAACAAAAAGTGATCTAAAAAGTACAAAACAAGAAAATATTTCACACAGAAATCAAGACATAGGTACAAAATGGTCAAGGTAAGCCGTGGTTGCATGCCATTATATTCATGTTCATCGCACTCATATGGGATACAGGCATGCAACCACGGCTTACCTTGACCATTTTGTACCTATGTCTTGATTTCTGTGTGAAATATTTTCTTGTTTTGTACTTTTTAGATCACTTTTTGTTGTGGTCGGGTTTTAGTTTTTATTAATAATTTATAATTATTGTCCACGCCTGAAGATGATCGCCGTCGCCGAGGCCAGACACAGAGGAGGTAGTGAGATGTCCTAGAAGCGCAGTGCGAAGGCTGGTTAGAGGCGGCGCAAGGAAAGAGTACATGGAAAGGCTCGTGAAAGTCTTTTGCCCTGCAGGACATCACAGGCTAGGTAATGAAAAGAAATCTAAAACCTGTTAAGCTATTTAAAAACTAAAGAAACTATTATTTTTATTTAGAAATCGTGATTTTACTGCGCTTGAATTTGTCACGAAACGAAAGAATTCAAAAAATACTTAATCGATATTGAAAATCCTTTTACCGATAGGTACAACTACGTGAGGCTATATTTTATAATAATAAAATTAGGGATCCTTAAGAAAATTGATGCGAACGGAGTCGCGGGTTTTATGCTACTTATTAACAATTTTATACTTATTATTATTAAGAAGCTGCCACACTCGGTTTCACCCGCGTGTTGTTGGTACTTAACAAACCCTCACTTCTAAAACACGAACACAAAATTTACCGCATTAAATAATGTGATAATTATAATCCACTAAAACCTAACCCTTAATTCGCTACGCTCGTGTGTGAACAGAATTTATCATTAGCTTAAACTTAACCTCACCGTAATACCCAATAATATTAGTGTAAGTGATAATTTTGATGCTTCAAATGAGTGATTTGAAGTAATAAAGCGTAGTATGGAAGACTATGATGACCATTAATTTGAAAGATTATGAGATAAAAGAAGAAAAGATGGAATTAATCCTTCTTATAACTATCCTTCTTTCTACTACTATTTTAAACGCGAAAGTTTGCGAGCATGGATGAATGGATGTTTGTTACTTTTTCACGCTTTATTTAACGGCTGAACGGAATCAGGAAATTTGGAAGCTATTAATTTAATCTAATCTATACTAATGTTATAAAGCTGAAGAGTTTGTTTGTTTGTTTGGTTGAACGCGCTAATCTCAGGATCTACTGGTTCGAGATGAAAAATTATTTTTGTGTTGGATAGTCCATTTATCGAGAAAGGCTATAGGCCCATGCGAAGCTAGGTCGGGTCGCTAGTGATTGAATAAATTGCTAAATTCATTATTCGGTTATCATATTTTATGATAGTTAGCAGAACAGAAGTGCCCATAATCTGTTCTAAAACAATTGTATGAAAATTTAAACACATCGGTCAGAAAATTATTTGAAAATATTTTGTCTCATTTTGTTTTATTTTTAACTACGATGTATTTTGTCTTTGTCTAAGAAATAATTGTTTTGTTTTATTTTTAACTACCATGTATTTTGTCTTAGTCTAAGAATTAATTGTTTTGTTTTATTTTTAACTACGATGTATTTTGTCTTAGTCTAAGAAATAATTGTTTTGTTTTATTTTTTCTGATTGTGTTCTCATGTAAAGAAAAGATTTGTTTTATATCATTTTAATGAAAATGTATAGTTTAAGTACCTTTTAATATATTTATTTATTTTTCTTCCTTAACTTTGGGTAAGTAGAAAATAGCTTAAATGTGGAAGCTTTTAAATGGCAAATGACAGCGCCCATTATACATTGTTTAATATAGATCTTAGTCTGTAAGCTTTCTAAATAATAAATAAATAAATAAATAAATAAAACGTATATCTGTCAATAGCAAATTGTAATGCCACAAATCCAGATGAGCAACGAGCTTCAACTTTCTGACTAACTAACCGACTTTTATATTATAATAGTTTAAATGAAATAAATGCTTTGACTTAGACTTTGAGATTGATATTATTGTTTAAGTTCTGCCAAAGGGAATCAACACACGTCATCATTTATCCCATCTTTCGAAGTACCGGTCAAATGCCTACAATGGTTTGCCTACATGCTCAACATTGCCTACATTCTAAAAAGTTAAATTATTGCCGCTGAGAATTGTTTTTGCTGTGTATGGTATTACTAAAAGCAAGTCGGCTATCTATATGGCAAAAAAACATTTCTCAGCGGCAATAATTTAACTTTTTAGAATGTAGGCAATGTTGAGCATGTAGGCAATGTTACAGCATTAGACTGTAATTGTAAAGATTTATGACATTATAGTAGCTGATTTATTTTTGATCTATCTACTCTAGTCTACGTATACGTTTTGGATGTAGGTACTTAAATTATTATTTTTTTGTAGGTACTTCATTCCCAAAGCCCTCAATAGACTGCGCTCCCAAGAAGGCCGCTGCGAACAAAACCTAGTAAAATGGGGGATTGTAGAACCCACCTTTACCCAGTGTGAGTGCCTTGCTCCAGACCAGATAATGGCCTACTTACTACAGTGTCCTAAGTGCCCCCATACCTGTACCCTAGAGGATATTTAAAACGCCACTATTGCTGCGAAAAATAGGTTACTGAGCCCAAGTAGCTCTTTTTTTACAATCCTGGGCCTGATGTGTGGGCGGCGACAGACGTCCCCGAGTTTTTCGGCACAACTAATCTCATTTTAATTATTTTAATAATGTCTCACTCGCCGTTTGTCTATGGCGCTACTAAAATACTAAACCTTTATTGTTCCCTATTCCAACATCAAACAGTTTTCATTGTAACCTCTACAATTTCCAGAAAGGTCAGTCTTCCTTGTAACAAGGTGAAATGTAATTAGGGAATTAATTTAATTTGCTAGACAGACGGAATTTCAGCTGAAAATAGATAGAAGTAATATAGTTGAAATATGACAGAGTAAGACTTACATTCAACAGGTACGACGAATTGTTAAAGATGGCGGTATTTCGTGTCGAAATGGCAATTGATGATTGATGGATATAGCAACTGCCTGAATAGCCTTTTCTCAATGTGTTGGGGTCGGCTTCCAGTCTAATCGGATGCAGCTGAATACCAGTATTTTATATGGTGCGACTGCCTATTTGACCACCACAACTCTGCTACTAAAAACATAAAAAATAAATGTTTATTTCAACAACTCAAATAATTTACGCTAGTACATTGAAGAGTATCCTTGCAAGTAGTTTGCTTGTGTTAGGATTCCCTGCCCTCCTTGGGTTATATAAGTAACTAGTTATTTGGCTTAACTATTTAAGTATGCTTACAAGCTTACAGTAAACAAAAAAAAAACAAAAATAAAATAAAATCCTACATGTAAGAGGATGACACTGCTGCGCTGCTGTGTGCGTGTGTGTGTGTGGATGTTATACTACTGGGTAACACAACACTGACCCCCTGATAAGACAGGTTGCCAGATTTCCTGACTTCTGACTACCCACCAACGGCTTCAAGTGGTATCCGAGCCACAGAGAGGTCTCAACTCAATTAACTCACTACTAAAAATCAGATTTTACAGTGAATTGAACATTAATGGGGTTTTCAGGTCTAAAAACAAGTGTTTTTTTAGAAAAGACAATTGTTTGATAGTGATATCTACCCAATTCAATAGCAAGAGCACCACTTCTCAACACGACACGTAGTACAAACTTTCACAGATGTTTATGTTCGTTTTAATCTCGTCACTGCCTTGTTTTTACTGAGATGAAAAAGAGACGAGGTACGTTGTTAATAAAAAGCGAACTTGTTTTTGTAAAGGGTTAAAATTAAATAAAGTTATATTCTTTAATTCTATTATTTACCGAGAATGAAATATACAATGAGATTACATGATAGTCGCCGAACAAGACAACATTGTTGGCGCAATGGATGAGCGATTGTCTGCTGCACTGCGTGTTGCAGGTTCGATTTCCGAACGGAACAAATATTTGTATAGCCTGCAGGTTCCGGGTCTGGTTGCTTCTGTTTATGAGTTTATATGTACGTGTATACGCTACCACAATACAAGAGAAATTCTAGTGTGGGTAAAATTTTCTTTTCAGGCAGTTATCCTTTTTTGTTTCTTCAAGTAGCATTTGAGTAGATGATAAAAACTTTTCTTACTGCCTGTACAAATTACAAAATTTGTGAACGGGTCCAGTTGACCAATTAATCAGTAGTGGATCAGTTCGAGTGGGATCAGTTGACTACAGAGCCTAGATGTCTACCTACTAAGGTCAGCATTTTAATTGTGGAAAAACCTAAAAGAAGAAGAAGAAGTGAGGGCAATCTAATTTTCAACAATAATAAAATTTCAAAATATTGCTAACACCAAAATATACCTATTTAGAATTGAAAAATCGTCAAAACCTTTTAATATAAAGTGGTAGAGATACGCAAATGACATTCTTTCTAAAGCTTAAAAAGCAAACACATGAAATGCCCTCCTCTCAAGTGCTACCATATTGCATTAACCTAAATAACATCGAAAAAAAAACTTCTAAAATAAGAAAATATCATTGTTATTCAACTTCACACGAGCTCTCTGCCTCCCCCAAAAGCCGCGGGGACGTGATACGAATACTAAATAATAATTATTTACTTGCTTCTAAGGTAACCTTCGAGTAGGGTACCTATGTTGAATGAAGGGATTGGGACATGTGTAAAAATAATAAGAAAGAAACAGAAGAAAAATGGGAAAGAAATAAATTCTGAATTTAGTGTTGTTTTTTCAACAATCTCGCCACACTATTCCCAAACTCTTGAAAGCCAGAATCAATAGTAGCGACCACCAGAAAAGCACCAACGGTGGAAAAGCTTCAATATAATGAAACTTTTTTTTTAAATATAGGCTTTAGGCTTTTATGTATAGGCTTACGTTTGGCTGCAAGTCATCTGATCTTTAAGTGATAATGCGGCCTAAGGACGCTTGCCTAGGATTAACCGGTTCACTCAGGCCTTGAAGATACCCAGATTATATGTATCGGGGAATAGAAAGGCGGAGTGAATTCCACAGTCTGGCAGTTCGCACTATAAATGTGGACCCAAAGCGCGTGGTCCGAGACCGTGGAACTTCAACCGTATAGCGGTGACGCTTCGCCGTATCCCTGCTCGTCTGGTGATGGAATGGGGATGGGGGAATTAAGTTGTGCAATCCAAAGCACACTCTCCGAAATGTACCCGATAAAAGACCGATAGGCTGGCAATGGCGCAGCGATGTTCAAGGCTTTGGAGCTTAGCCTTAACCAGGAATTCGTTGTCTATGAGCCTCTTGGCACGTATGTCTAAACTAAATAACACCCTGAAAAACGTTACATAATATTATATATCTTATTATTATTATTATATCTCGTATCCCGCAAAGAAATTAATCTTGTGAATGTGTAAGTAAAACCACTTCCCCCAATTTCATACAGGAGACAGAACCAATAGACCCAAGGGACGGTAACAACTGGGAGAGGCCCAGTTGCCACATATTGTTGATCAATATAATAAATAATGATAGTTTAAATAAATTCGAAATAAAAGTGGTCAAATAGCTATTTATTTTCTCCGTAACGATTGAAAAATCAGCTATTAAGAAGAATAGTTTAGTGTACACTATCAAAGCAGCAATCATTTTAGTCTATACCTTTTTTACAATGCAAAAATAAAACGAATCAACTAATGTTGTATTGATTAAAACTGAGTAACATGTGCAACTCATTTTTCAAAATTGAAAAGATTTAAATATGTACAAAGCTTAAAAGTAAATTAAATATATATATGTCGGAGACAGTTTATTAATCACATTGTGGGTGTTAACTAAATTTGTTATGATTTGTGTTTCTTATTGTTAATTTATGTGATTTTACTATCAATTATTGTCTATTAATTCGAAACATGATTAATTGTGTGTGCACACTGATTTGTGGTTACTTTATTTCGATAATTATTATCGATGGTTTTATTCAAAACAATTGTTGACACATTACTTTGAATGTAAAACGAATTACTTTATGAAATCACTATTGTTTATTCATGACAATTATCATTGTGTTATTTGATTACAGATCTTATTAGATTCAGCACATTTTAGTGTTTTGTATCAAGTAAACGCGTGACGCACTTCCGTGCGCATGGGCAGACTTGTATGGAGAGGTTGCAAGGTGGGGGGCATCGCCTTATAAAAGAGCGTGCACTCCGTAAGTATGGCAGTCGATCCTCGGATTCGACTCAGTAAAGAGTTCCTGCTCCCGACAATGCTGTCGGTTTACCTGGTACAGCGCTGCTGTATATTCACATAGCTGTATAGGCTTGCTGCTAGCGAGCGATACACTTTGTATTTGGGTGGCTTATGCTACTGTACGAACTATAAACCTTAAGGGTTTGTTCGTTTATCATTGGGTGGCTTAGGCTGCTGTACGAACTGTAAACCTTAAGGGTTTGTTCGTTTATCATTGGGTGGCTTGGCCACTGTACGAACTGAGGGACCTTAATGGTCTGTTCGATTAACTGTATTGTTGCTGTACCTTTAACTTACTTTATTCCTGTTACTGATTACCATTTGTATTGTGTTTTCTTTACTAATAGTGTGTAATTGTTTTCACAGGTATGTTGTTTATCCCTAATGGGATAATGGGAACGCCCATACTCCTGACGATGTACTATACCGCTAGGCACTCGTCCTCGATCGCACTTGACGATCCGACATATATATTATGTACAATGGACGGCTCACAGGGCATCGAAAAACTAGTCCGCATCGCTCACAATGACACAAGTGCCCAGAAGGCTAGCAGCATTACCACGTTGAATGGCAATGCTAATTCTTTGGCCCAAGAAAACTCCAGCCCTCTGGTCACGTGAAGAGTCGACCAGCCGCTTAGAAATGTCTTTAAAAACAAGGTGAGCACTCGGACCCCATGGCCCTAGTGTTTTAACCCCAAACGGCTCAAACATATAACTTCCAAGAAGGTTGTTATATTTCCGCCGTTTGAGGTTTTCGGCACCTGTAGCAGCCGCCCCAGCACAACACGACGTGCTAGGAAGATGGGATGGCGCAAGGGTGTCGACACAAGTTGCATCCCATACCAAAGGTCTACCCAACTTCCACGGCATTATGGTCATTCCATCTGGTCTCTTACCATCGTCACGTGCCAAGTCATTAGGTTCTAACACAGCTGGCACGCCGGCGGAGGCAAGAGCACGACGGATGATGTCATTAATGCTGGCGTGCCGTGCTATCCGGCCTGCGCTTTTACAGCAGGAAAGGCCATGGTGACCGAGGCAGTCGACAACTTCACCACATTGACAGCGATGCGGGGCCCCGCAAGGAGCGCCCAGACGTAGGCATGTTTTCAAAAGATTTAATTCCAAAGTACAAACTAAAATTATAACTTAAACACAATCTATCAATCGATGTCATAACCAAATTGGTACCACGGCGAAGTGGACATGCCCTCCAACATCCTTAACACAGAGTCACCCTAATTTAAGGTGGGGGATGAATGTGTTCGTACGTATTCGGAATGTTACTAAGTTTACTTTTTTTCCTGAAAAAGATTTCAAGAGGGCTGCTTATTGACCTCATGTAAGGTCGCGGGAGACTCCATTATCAGTATAATTTTATGAAACGCTTCTAATGTAGCGTGTGTTTTGAAGACAGTATTTTTTCGTGCAAAAATTGAAGATGATATTGGAAATAAATGTTATCAACGGAATGGTAAAATATGTTAGTAGATAAATTGATATGTATCTTTTTTGCTGTTTTCGACATTACCAGAGCGGTTTTTATTCCATTGTTTTCACAAAAATGTCAAAATTCTAACTGCCTATGATAACTTCTTATTTTTGTAAGTTGTTATTTATGCGTCCTTTTGTCGATTCTTGCAGGTTTTTGGCTGAAATTATGATAAGAAATAGGGTTTAGTTCACAAGTATCTTAAAATTTTCTTCCATTTTTTAAGGTCATTGAATCAATAAATATATTCTAACCAAAACTTTGGCATGTACCGAGGCCAGTACATCCAACTACCCCAGTTTGTTAAATTTCTTTGATAGTTTTTTATAAACTCACATAACCAAACAGCCAGACCCGAAACTACTATGTAGACAATACAAATATTTGTTCCCGAGCGGGAATCGAACCCGCGATACATGGCACAACAATCAATCGCGCAGCCACTGCGCCACCCGTACCGTCAATGTCACACACACATCACACGTAGGTAGTCACATTGTGGATTGGTTCATTTTGACAGAATAAATTCAAGTGTGTCTGTTTTTCTTTCTCTCTACCAAATGGACATCACGGTAAATAAATTACTAGGCATATTGAGCGTGGCCTTGCCAACATTCAAAAGCACATGTTTCAGTATCCAAGCACTCATTTATTATTTTACACCATTCCAGGGACGCGAAACCCCAAATGAACGAGGATATTACCTTCATAATCAACCCACACGTAGGGTACCTACGTCTCCAAAACGTCATAATTTTCAATATGGTCTCGAAAATAAAGAAATAGAACGTGTTCTGTTAAAATTATCTCCGCCTGTACGTCAGGGCGTGTCATTTGTATCTGACAAGGTAAGATTACCTGCGAAGTGAGTTATATGTGTTCTGGTTTGGTTGTAAGTAATATTTTATGTAGGTATGATACTAACTTCTGCTCGTGACTTCGTCCGCGATATTGTCGGTTCATCATCATCATCATTTCAGCCGAAAGACGTCCACTGCTGGACATAGGCCTCCCCAAGGGGGGGGGGGGGTATTTGTCATAATCGCCACGGTTGGCAGGCGGGTTGGCAATCGCAGTACGGTTGTTACAAAAGACAAGGACAGAGAACGCTGCTGCCCATTCTCTGGTAAGTCCCTCAGTCGCCTCTTACGACACCACGATACTGTCGGTTATCAGTGGGGTATTTTCTTGCTCGGAAACCTGTTTTTTTTCTGAAATAACAGTTTCCCGAGTTACTCCTTATAACATCAGGTATCTGACAGTGAAAGTCTCGTCAAAATCCGTCCAGCCGTTTTAGAGATTAGCCGGAACAGACAGACAGGCTAACATTAAAAAAAAAATGATTTAAGTACCGTGTATACTTTCATATGTGCATTTAATAAATAGCTATTTTTTTTTTACATTACAAACAGACAATTTTATTTATTTCTATCTTGTTTATGTATAAATACTAGCATGCGCCCGTGAGTTCGTCTGGGTAAACTTCAGAATTAAGTCAAAAAAATATTTCACGGGAACATGAAAACGGGATCAAAACTATCTTATGTGCTAAGGTGCATTTAATTCCATTTCATTCATTGTGGATGAGTGGAGAAGAAGAGGAAGGTCGATGAAAACATGGATATGTGAAGAATGATGAAAGAGAAGGGATTCGGTCATGACGGTTGACAGAACGGGATGGAAGAAGAAAGCATGTTGCGCCGAACGCAAGTAACATTGGATAATAGATGATTAATTCCAGTCAATTTATTCTACATCGTCGACGTATTTCACAATGTGATTCGCGTTTTAAATATCAAAAATGTTCGCATCTCAAGTTAAATAGATAAATTGACAAAAAAGAAAACACGAGTTTTAAGGACAAAGTCTACGATTCGAGCACACTATCTCTTTGTGAACATACTGTAGATTTAGTTCATGGACAGCCTGTATATTAGAACATCACTGCGTATTAACCTTTTCCGCACCTAGGCGTGGCGGTAACGAGACTTTATAATATCAACAACTTAGGTCTACGCAGAGAGTTAGCATAAATTAAGTAAACGGGTCATTTAAAGGTGCTCGGCCCTGATTGGCTGGCCACCTTTCACTGATTGCACTGGTGCGAACTTTAGTCTAGATAGACGTTACCTTCACTATACTTTATATTGAAACTTTGGAAGGATCAACTGGGTGTGGCATGTACAGTCGAACGAGGAATTTGGTGTGCAGGCAGCTAACTTGCTGTAGCCTATTCGCGTTAAGAAAATAATGAATCATTAGTGCAACTGATTGGTATTTGCGATATTATTTGTGACCTGATTGGTCAATGTCAGTTGACTCACTATTTCCTTACCGCGAATGGACTTTTTTTAATAAGGACAAACCCGCCACACTATGCCCAAACCACTGCAACTTTTACAAGCCAGAATCAACTGTGGCGACCACTGTGGCAATAAAGAGTCCCGGCAAAACATTACATTAATCAGTAAAAAACAGCGGAGGAGTAAGAAATACATATTTTACTCTTCGAAAAAAATAAAAAATAAAAATGGTCCTTGTCAACTGGGTCCCTCCAGAGCAAGCAAGCAAGAGTTCTGTCTCCTGCTTGATATGGAGGGACCCAGTTGACAAGGACCATTTTTTTCCCCACATATATGGCCATGGCCAGGCTACATATTTCGATCAAATTTCGTTCGGGAGAGTATTATTAAGCTAGCTTAAAAAAAATAACGTACATTCTAGAAATCATGACATAACAGTTTAGTAGAGAGACATCTTATACTTTTGCCTGTACACCAAATAGCATGGTCGGCTGTACTTTGCCTTCGCTATTGCAAGGTATATTCAAATGCAATAAATAAGCTGGCCTTTTGACTGGGAACTCGAATGCGTGTGCAAAACCTAGTACATTGGTGATTCTCACACCACACCCTTAACTATCAGAAAGTAACTGCCCATCACTAGTTAAGGAATATTTAGATATAGGTTGTGGTTTTTGGGTCTTGCCCCAAAACATGACATCCAAAAAAATCAAACTCATATCATTTCTTTCAAATAAACCATTTATAGGCATTTTTGACTTTCACTTTTCAAATTCAAATTCTTTATTTCAGACATGAGTCCATAGTGTTAGTTAACAAAATTACTTAAAGACTGCTGTTAGTAATTTAATAAGGGTTATACATTCTCAGCTGGTGTGGATTCTTACCCAATGGCGCAGCAGGGTCCCCTTTGCTGCCACCGATAAAAAAAAAACGCGTCATAAAATACGTGCCGATGAAGTTGTAGTGCAGTTGCAGTTAAGTTAAAATTTGAGTGACAAACCGTATTCCTGTAATCTTTGAACTGCGCGTAAGCTACGGGTGAACTGCACGTCATTTGAACGACAACCAAACTCTACGAAACATGCTTATGGTGTAGAAGAGAAAAAATATTACTCACTAAATAATTGAATAGAATCGATAAAATTTCAATGAATATGACGTTATTATGATATTAAAATAATACCCCAGTACAGATTTTAGTGTTTTTTTCTTACATCAAACGAATAGTAGAATACCGATCATGTTGCGCACACACCAAGAATGCGCAACAGTAGAATGCCGTTATTGCGCTCGCCTGACACGAACTTAACGCGCGCGTGTCTGACAGCGGTAGAGAATACGAAAAGCGTTGTTTTGATCGAAACTTAACTGCTACTGCACTGCAACAGCACTTCTTTAGTTACGTGAATTGGCCCACAGGAGACTATTAGAGGCGGCGCGCAGCAGGCCGGCCATGGATGCGGTCCTTTTTCTTATTATGGCGTAGAAATCATCCGTGCGCGAATCCGCAAACATACTGGACGCACTACAACGCCACGATATATCCCCAACAGTATCTTGAACGCGTTATTGTATTGGCCACGCAGATCGCTGTATGTCCTCTGCGTCAGTTAGTAAAGTAAGTAAAGTCGAAAGTTAGTAATATTCTTCCCTTCATTATGATTGTTATATTTTTTGTTCTGAACTTCTAATTTTACGTAATACCGAAATTAAATTGCCCGGTACCATAAACAGTGATTTGTCATAGCAAAAAGAAAGTAATTTTCCCGCAATTATTTTTGCTGAATGCACGCACGTAAAGCCGTTGGTTCCGGCTGTCATTCGTAGATCTTCGGCAGTCGTTATGGGTGGCAGAAGCCAGAAACTCTGTCAATCAGTCTTATCAAGGGTCAATCTGCTACCCAGTAACTGGGTTGTGGAGGTCAGATAGGCAGTCGCTCCATGTAAAACACTGGTATTCAGCTCATCTGGTATAGTATTATGTTAACACAATGATAACACAATACTACATTTACTTTTTATAAGCATGCAATCATTTATCACATTTGATGTTTACATTTTATAATACTAGTTTTCATAGATTCTTGGAATCTTTTATTATGCAAAATAGAGTATATGTACTTACAGTCTTTAGGCTGGTCTTGTTTTTTTTTTGTCTGGACTTTTTATAAATCTGGAAAATAAATAATGTTTTGCTTTGACATGTTTGTCAATGACAGTTGTCAAACTTGACGATTGTCAATATTTCTTCTAATAAGTTTACGGCTAAATAACGTAAAACCTCCAAACTGATGTTTATGTAAGTGCGTATGGCTGTATTTTATACTAAACGGCTGGACACCCGCTGATGTATTGGGTGTTCTTTAAAATCCTATTCGCACTAA
This sequence comes from Charanyca ferruginea, assembly GCA_947361185.1. Taxonomy (NCBI): domain Eukaryota; kingdom Metazoa; phylum Arthropoda; class Insecta; order Lepidoptera; family Noctuidae; genus Charanyca; species Charanyca ferruginea. The sequence goes on along the minus strand of OX376082.1, from coordinate 8,869,759 downwards.
TAAAATAAAAATAACTGGCAGTCTGCAATAATTGAGTCTGGCCGGTACTATAATACCCCGCTTTAGAAGACCAATACGGGCGTTCTAGAAATAGAATTCATACTTGGATTTTTATGAATTTCGGAAGAGCGGTCAGAAAAGAAACCTGTCAAATGGGTCAGTCTAGATCTCGCTGTCGCTTGAGTAACACGCTGATTACTTATACGCTTAACTTACTAAAGTCTACCAGTCTACTAACTGCAAGTCTACCGGTCCACAATCAAAAGTCGGTAACGGTCCTGAGTTGTGCCGTCGTGCTGTCGCGTGCTGCTGCTCCCAGGGTGGGTCTTACTGATAAGATCCGCGCCGTAAAGCTAGGAGCCGATCGCGGCAGACTTCTCTTCGGCCGATCCCGTTTGCCGGCCAGGCTGTGGATCCCTTTAGCCTGGAAATCTCTGCCTGAACGTAGTGCGTTTAGGTCAGTGCTTATTTTAATTCTTATTACTTGTTTTTGATACTCATCACTCTTAAATCTTTCTTACCAGAGCTAATGAATTCTATCGTACAATTCTACATAGCTTTTTATTTCATAACTAGTAGAACTGTTACACTGGCTAGACTGGAAACCGACCTGAAAAAGGCTGGGCAGATGATGATGATGATGAATTTTACTGAATCTAATTTAATTTGATTGACAGTATGCTGGTGATGTGTGTTTTTACACACTGTATAACTAAAATATTTTACAAAAAATATAATCGCTTTCAAGAACTCAAAATGTTTATACAGATAATTTTAGCACAGAAGACATATTGATTTATTATGACTTTAGTTTCGGAAATCGGCGGTTTTATTTATATTGCCAGCAAGTTCCGAAAGAGGCCGAGTAGGGTCTGGAAAAACCTTCATGCGTAATGACTTAGATATGTTTATGGGAGATTGGCGAAAGAAACCAATACATGGAGAGGAGTGGAAAGTCATGGGGGACTTTTACCCAGCTGTGGGACAATATATTGTACCACAACTGGGTAAAAGTCCCCCATGACTTTAGTTTGTTTGATTTGCACTAAACATTTTATTTTGACCTGTAGGTCGATTCTGTAAAATTCAAACAATAACTCGCATCTCACATCGCTATTCACTCTCACTTCGCATAAGGTTTAAAATGACATGGATATATTTGACACTTTGAATTGAGCTTCGAAGTGACGGGGAAATAATAACCTTACAGAATGCCACTCTTACGTCATCTCATACTTTATCTGTCAAAATCTCCCTTTCTTATTTAGTTAAATTCGCTGACACGCTCGCAAGGGTGGCGCTAGTGTAAATTCGAATTATCAACCGAGTTTTTAGAATGCCATTCAAGAAACTCAGTGGATTCAGATTCGAAGTTTAAAATGAGGTCTTACAGAATCACACCTCTGCCTGGTATACCTGGCAGGTCAAAATGAAATGTTTAGTGCAAATCAAACAAACTCTTCATACGATTGCTGATTGACCAAGAAGTGAATATGAAATACATATTCAGTACATAAATCATACCGTGTCTGTGTTTGGGCGGCGCTCGCTGATTGCTAGCTACTAGCCGGAGTTGGGACGGCCTTCCGTTTTCAACTTTGCTGTAGGAGAATGGAAGATGCTTCTGGGAAAAATATAAAAATAAACAAGATTTTTTTTGTAGTTTCGTACCTCAAAAGAAAAAAACGGAACCCTTATAGGATCACTTTGTTGTCCGTCTGTCTGTCTGTCTGTCAAGACCCTTTATCTCGGGAACGCGTGGAGGTATCGAGTTGAAATTCAAACCATATACTCAAGTCTACGGTCCCTTGATGCTGTAAAAAAAATCAACCCTCTATGTTAACGTGAAAAAAAGATACCGCCGTTTATGTCGCAAAAAACGCATTTATAATATTAAGTAGATTAAAGTATGGATAGTAGGTATGGATTAGTATAGAAGTATGGATATGTACCTACAAATAGGTACGGAACCCTCGGTGGGCGAGTCCGACTGGCACTTGTTGGTTTTTAGATTTTGAAGGTGGTTGTCTTTTCTGTAAAAAAGCTTTTTATTTTCGCTTTTTAGTACCTCCTTGTCATACAAATCCAATAAGAAACGGCAACACAGTCAAAACAGAGTATGTATATTTTTTTGCTTTCTGTCGATTTTTTCAAAGTGCTGAATCAATTTCGATAAAACAAACATACAAAAAAAACCAACATACAGACGAATTGAGAACCTCCTTCTTTTTAAAGTCGGTTGAAAACTATAACTACACGCGTCGCGTTGTTTTTTAAACCTTTATTATTTTCTGAAATGCAATCTCAATCTCAGAACATAACTAAATAATATTTACACAGAAAATAATGTTCACAATCAACTAAAGCTCCTCTATCATATTTGAAATAAACGCAAGCCTACTCCACATTAAGCGGGCTCTAACCACAGGTTACTTGTGTCAGGTAGGAGTAAAAAAACAAAATAAAGTGGCGGTACAAATGAAAGGCCCCGGATCGGGTTTGCGTCGTATTATGTTCATTACTACTTACCTAGCCTTGACTTTTACCGTATCAATTTCTACTAGAGATTACGATACAGTTCTATTTTTAGATTACATTCCGGGAATTTGAGTTTTCATATTTTTGTGAACGGCGTCGCCGAAGACGGTAAAAAATTGGCACGGGATAAAAGTTCCTGGAAAGACTTGCGGAGTTCTTTGCCTATCGGAGGGACAGCATAGGCTAATGGAAAAAAATACTTTTAAAACGAAACCCACGTCACAATTTCTTTTATTTTTCGTAGTAATTGTAATGTTGACTGTAATGCTGATTAATTTTATATCTATTCTAAAGGTTATGACTACGTTCTATTTTTAGATTACGTTCCGGGAATGTTGTGTTTCATACTTTTGCCTTATTTTTTTTTTGCTTATAAATCGAAATTTCTCTGATTTTTCGCAGTCATTATACTGATTTTGGACAAAAAGCCGTCCGTTCCGGCTGTCATTCATAGATCTTTCACAGTCTTTACAGGTGGAATCAGAAGCTGGAACTGGTTGTCAGAAAGTACTGGACCAAGTAGTACCTTTACCTTTCAACTCTGTTTCTGGAATGACAACGCATTTGCAAGGCCTCTGGCACACGCGCGACACTCCATAGAAACGAAACGATATAATTGCCTACACTAATACTAAAATAATAGACTATACAGATACGTGCGTGAGTGTGCGTGTCTACGCGCCGCGCGAACAAAACGCAATTTCTAGAGCTAGTCGTTCGACGCGGGGAGAGGTGAGGAACGGTTTCAGAGGGAGGCGGAGCGTTTCGCTACTGTACGGTAGTACTAATACTTATACTGTGCCTCTGGTGATCGCCGCTGCCTATCTGCAATGTCGGGATTGTACACTAGCCAGTCATTAGGTCTTTCATCATCAGTTTCTGACCACACAGTAGTCAGTAACTGTACATTCTGCTGTCTATACAGTACTGTCACTTCCCAACGTGTTCCCACTACTGGGTCTGCATAGGAGACAGCAGTACGCAGCTACCTACTGCGGACAGTAGAAACAAATGAATGGACAGAAGAACAAAAGGGAAAGTTGAAAGTATAGTAGTAGTAGCACACATACCAAGGGGTATCATATTGTGACTAAGTAACAAACATACCAAGGGGTATCATATTGTGACTAAGTAACAAACATACCAAGGGGTATCATATTGTGACTAAGTAACAAGGTTGTTGAGGTCTGATGGCTCTATGTAAAAAAATGGTATTCAGCTGAATCAGGTTACTGGACTGAAAACCGACCCCAACGTACGCATAGACTAGGCAGATGATTATCAAGTTTGACGTTATTCATTTATTTATTGAGATATTGTGATTTGGCTTGTTATCTTGTTATAATGTCAAAGCTCACTTGAATTCTCATTTTTCTTTATCTTCTTCTCTTCTTGCATAATCGAGCATAAAACAAATACAAATATTTAAAATTGGAACAAAATTCGTTTTTTTAACAGATTCTTAAGGGCTATTCAATTCGGTGCGCCAACGTTTTAATTAAAAAACCGGTATTATGAGAGCTAACCGTAAACGCCAAATTCATTAATTAGATTACCGTCACACTTATTTACCGTTACGAAACCAGCTTCGGTATATTTTTATAGATAAGTACAAAGTTCAAGTTAATGTAGTGCAAACAATAGGTTTACACAGAAGGATAAGTCAGAATTAAGTTTTCCTGGGACCGTATTAAAATCCAAGAGCGTCGTCAGCACACAGCCTTCGAGGGCAACTTGATATAATAATTATGGTGGATAAAAAAGTATGAATTTTAAATACAGTCAAAGGCAAATGACATGGCACAGCTTTTGGAATCACTAGGGGGGGCAAATGCCCCTACCTGCCCCCCCTTGGCGACACCCTTGTTAAAACGTGTTATTTCTGTTGCGAAAAAGGGTTGGCGCTATCGTTATGTTTAAGTTCGTCTCTTTCTTGGACTGGAATAGTGATTGCTTTAACACTTCTTAATACAAATTGGTCATAATACAAATTGGTCATATAGGTAAGAATAATCATTCGTCTATTAGTGGGAAAAGTATATGGTCAGGCTATTTTCAGTGTTGGGTAATTGTAACAAATGAAAACATCTGCTCCCTTAGGTACAATTATCCCAAACTGTCGAAAAAAGCCCGACCATAGCCTAATCTACTACTGTATAGACACTGCTGCTGTTTTCTGAATCAAATCTGAACTCTCCTCTCCCTCCCCTATCTTCCTCTCTCCTCTCTCTTCTGACTCTACTGCTCACTACCATCCATAGTAAATTATTTTGATGCCATTTAGCTTGGTTCCTAGAAAACAAGATAGTACACTTTAATCTATTTCTTGGGAATGGTAAAAAAGTCAGTGACTACACTATGGATGAGTGTGGTTATTGACTTTTGTCTATGGACCTTAGAAAAACAGATCAAGACTCACATTGAGACACAAAATGACCACCTAATAATACGAGCTTCGTTACACAAAATGGCGAATATGCCATGTTCTGACAGGTATATTCTACATACATTTAGAAGATATAGGGATCTCCAAAGGTATTTTATTTAAGAGTACTGTTAAGTGGTACTACTGTTTACTACTGTGTCGGGTACAAACCCAACAATTGGAGCGTAATAAGAAGCTGTAGGTAGGTAGACAAGTGATGACAAAAATATTCTTTATATGGTCGTCTTACCAATTTTTGCTATTAATACCGATATCAACCGACCTTAATCCATCTGGGAAAGTACAAATTACATGGTAACCTACACTAATAATCGATACTTAAATTATAAATGTGAAAGTAACTGTCTGTTACGCTTTTACGATAAATCGACTGAACCGATTTTGGTGAAATTTGGTATGAAAATAGCTTGAACCCTGGGAAAGGATATAGGATTTTTAATCCGTGACTTTGTTTGAATCCACGATAATCGATATCCATGACGATAACCGACATTTATGCGGACGAAGTCGCGGTCAAAAGCTAGTACCTAACATTATAAATTCGAAAGTAATGCTGTCAGTTTGTTACCTCTTCACAAAATTATTGAATCGATTCTATTAAAAGACGAAGGACTTGAGGCCTAGGACCTGGGCCTCAAGTCTGCTGATACAACAGTGTCAGAGTGGTCTATCATTGATTTCATAATTGTTGACTTTAACAAGTTTGGTAATCTACTAATATAATGGCGTCATTATGACTTTCCAATGGTCAACCACTGACACGCCATTGAAAGAAATGATATAGAATGGTAATCTCGTACAAAATGACAACTGAATGACTGACTTAGGTGGTAATCTGCTAAAATTTTGACAGTTCCTTTGATTAGTGACCTAGCATTAGAACGTCATTGTACAGTCATTACCTTTTAGGGTGTTACCAGACCAATCGATCGATGGCAGAATGGATTAGTCGACGTCGATCGATAGTTTCTACCAGACCAATCGATCGATCGTCGATCGACGGCATCGATCGATGGCAGAATGGATTAGCCGACGTCGATCGAGCTGCTTGATTAGCCGCACCGTGCGCCGTCCGCTCCCCATTATCACTTGATGTTCGCCTGCGCCCCGTGCGCTAATTAACTACCTGGCCTGCTTGTGTTTATGTGTCTTCTGCCTTTGCGTCTCCCTAATAATAGTACGAGCAATATCGATCTGGCCACTTGTGAATACATTTCGAAAGAAACTGATGGAATCTGGCCGGGGATAATCGATCGACGTCGACCGGCAATCGATCGATGTTAGTCGACTGGTATCCGTCGATCAATTAAATCGATGATCGATCGATTGGTGTAGTAACACCCTTAATCGACCGACCAATGTTCGACCATTAAGAATTCAGTAGATTACGAACTTATAGCAAAATGACAATGGGATTGTGTTGGAATGACGAAATTATAAAAATAGCAGGCTTGGCCCCCCCTCAGTCCACCACCCGACCAGATGCAGGCCCGTGTAGGCGGCGCGCCGTGTTCCGCGCGCGCCACACTAGAGGATTCGGCGGCGTTCAGACCGCCGAGGTCGACGGGATCTGCCATGTAGGCGGATCATAGCCTGGCGGGGGCGCGGTGCACGAGCGAATCCCGTACCACCGCCCATAGGTCAGTCGAGGAACACCGTGGTGGTTTTAGCCGGTAGGAGTCCGGCACACCCTCCCGTCTTCCCCAGACGGGAGACAGTCCATGAGGATTTCCCCACGTTAAAAAAAAAAAAAAAGGGCTTGGCCCCCTGGAGAAGGGCTGTTTCCGCGAGAACCAACAATCAGGCGAATGAGTTTGTATGTTATTGTATTGTCGTTCTAGATATAAGAGAGCGCATTGATAGTACAAGTTTTACTTAGTTTGTAAGTCAAGAGTTTCAATCAAAAATGTTTTTATTAGGAAAGGTGACTCCAATCAAGAGTGTTCTTAGCTATCATTCAAGAGAATCTGTTAAGCACTTTGAAGATTATCAAGTTTTTTTCTAATTGATATATAGAATAAGTTTAACGCCGGATAAACGTCCCAAAATTACCAAAAGCACGAATATTTTCAACTCTTTAAAGTAAAGTAACTGCGTGAAAAACTCAGATATAGATCTTTAGGAAAAAAAATAAACCAGCCAGTGTTGTCCGGCTAAGTCTAAAATATTTATTACTAGCACCGCCTTTTGTTCATTTACATCTTTTTCAACACGGCGAAGAAACTTCGCTTTTTTTAAACAACCGTCACGCCGCTTTAACTTAGAGGTGGAACGTTTAAAAAAACACAAATTCCTTTTTTGAAAACTTTTCAAATAACCACGCTGTGTAAATGCCATTAGTATATTCCGGTGATGTTAGGGGATCAACGTCTTTTTAGAACAGGGACGCATTTGGGTCAAAATGCTGCATAATGGCCAGGACTTTAGAAAATGCAGCAACTTTTATTTTTTCTTTGTTGAGATGGCTCTTGATAGCTAGTAGTTGAACGTGAAATTGCTCGCATTTTCTGTTTGAATTTTCTGCAAGGTTGGGAAAAGTTATACTTTATATTTTTTTTGTGTTAGCTCGTCAAGCAGCCAACCAAAGAAGTTGTTCTTAGAAAATGTTAAATCGGATTGGAAACGCTGTTTATTTTTCCCTACCAGCATACTTTTCCGACCTTCAACATAATTGGCTTTTCAGTACTTACTAAAGATAACTTTCTGATATAAAAAAAGAAATACAAGCTTCAAATTCAAGTATACAGAAAGCAAAACCAATTTACAAACGTCTTTGCACTCTTAAAAACTTTTTCACCTCTCGACGCAAAACGAGTGCCTCCCTGGCAAAACGGCCCCAAATTTGAGGGTCTAAAAGAAAACTTAAATTGGACTTTCGTGAGGTTTTCCTGAAGCTGTGAGTTTCGTAGGTAACTTCTTCTGAAATTAGATTTTCTCAATGTTGACCTCGATAGTTTTAATGGAATAATTATTGTTTGTTGTTATTTCTTTTTTGTAATTAAAATTGAGAATGAAATTATTTATTGTACTACTTATAAGTCGTTATAAGTTTCAGGTTTTATTATTTAAGAAAATACTGCGTAACTGAATAATTTCTAACAGAATACTCTAGATACTCTCTGAGGTGGTTAATTAGTTTTGACTCAAAACAAAAGTACCTAACTAGTTACCTATTCTTTTGAGAGTACTTCAATTTGAAATTTATTGAGTAGAAAATAGAGAAGAGTTTACGAAACAGACCTAAGTAGGCATTCGATAGTGGCTGGACCAGCAGAAAAAGAAGAGAAAGGAACGAAACCCAAGAGTATTATTTTTATTGATCAGCATTGTTAATTTAGGCTCATTAGTCGACTGATCCCGTTCGAAACTGATCCCGTTCGAAACTGATCCCGAGGGATGAGTTGACCAATTCATTATTTTTATAATTTGTCTTTGGTCGGATGGATCCAATATCAATTACTTACCACGAATGTGGCCGTGGATGTCGTGGAAGGCGACAGAGGGATTTTGACAAGAGGATTGGCAGCAGCTATGGGCACCAGCGTCCTTTTGAGTGACATTATACCTACTGCGATCGTCAACATGCATATCAGCCAAGCATGGTGATTACGGCTGACCTCCCCCCCCTGGCGGGGGCCATGCACAGCAGTGGGCGTGAAAAGGTAATCAAGATAATAATGATGGCCAACAATTTTTATTTTATTTTAAAAGACCATGCAATTGCCATCAAGCCAGTTAGTTTCCACATAACAATAAAACACAAAATTCCAATTTATATTAATGTCAATTCGCAGTTCGTCACCGTCTTTTTAATTTAAATAATAAATTTCACGTAATAATGGAGCTCCAATGCCATAATAGTGCTTATTACACGTCGGTTTTAATAATTGCTCTAGTGCTACATGAGTGTAAATTAATAAGAGCTCATTAATTATTAATTATAATGGTTGTTGTGAAACTTGACGTGTACCAGTAATCTGAGTGTTATGAATGTACTATAGTCCTGTAGTAGGTAATGAACGACTGTATGCGTATTTTCTTTTAAATATTTTGTATTTGTAGTTTACTTTGAAAGGATGAATCAGTAATATATTGTGATGGGCAAAATATGTAAACACGAAGATGAAAACATACGTAATTAAAAAAAAAAAAATGTTTGCTCTCTGGAATATGTTCGAATTTACTGTTATTTTTTAAAAGCTTCTCGTAATTTTAATTGATAGTTTAACAGATTTATTTGTATGTATGAAAAATGTGCAAACATAAGTAGTTGAAATTAAATGCGTTGTTTTTTTTTCAAATAATTATTCTCACTACAATTTGTTGGAAAATACTGTTCCTTTATTTTTTGCTTCTCGTAACTGCAAAGGCTAGTTTAGTAGATATAGATATATTATATAAAATCGAAAAAGTATTCTTACCCCCCTCGATTAATAATAATAAAAAAAATCAGTTGGGGGCCCCCGTAAGGAACGAAGTTCCTTACGTACGTGTCTGTACAAAAAAGAAATTGATATAAATATATATAAAAGTGATATACCTATATCGAGCTGCTCGTGTGCTCATTTTTTTTGGAGACGGCTCGATACACGCTCACATACACACACGCATTTCGTTACGTGACGATTTTTACTAATTCGCACTACCCGTAAGCCGCGTCAGGGAACTTCGTTCCAATAAGAATTTTGCCTTCATTATCACTCTTTTGTTGAGTGTAGGCATTTAGCTTTTTTTACCCCGACTGCAAGGAAATGGTCATGTTTTTTTTCAAATCAAATTGGATACCACAGATATAGATAGACCTAGATAACTTTTTTTTTTTTTTTCTTTTTACTATTAAATAGGCTTGCGTTTGACCGCAATTCACCTGATCGTAAGTGATAATGCGGCCTAAGTTGGAACACGCTTGCCTAAGATGAACCGGTTCACTCGTGCCTTAAAGATACCCAGATTATACTTATCAGGGAACAGAGAGGCGGGCAGGGAATTCCACAGGCAGGCAGTTCGCACAATAAATGTGGAGTCAGCCTCCAGTTGGTATTTTGCCGATCCATCCCAAAGGTGCGAACAGTACTCCATGCACGATCGAACTTGTGCTTGGTATAAGTTAAGCAGCTGTTCCGACGTGAAGTACTTTCGCACCTTTGCGAGGACTCTCAGCTTTTTGGCAGCTAGTTTGGCCTTGGACTCAATAAATAACCCAAAGTTAAGATTTGACGTCAAAGTAACGCCAAGAAGCTCAAGCTGGTCAGTGATTGGAACGGATACATGTCGGAAAGTAGGGGCCAGATGGAAAGGCCTCCTCTTGGCAGAGAAAAGACACGCCTGGGTCTTAGCTGCATTGAACCTGATCAGATTGGCATCGCCCCAATCGGAGACTGCCTTGAGGGACAAGTTTAAGCGCTCGACCATGGACTCTCTAGAAGACTGGATTTCAGCCGCACTGGCACGTGCGCTGGATGTATAACTCTCTACAACCGTGCTGTGTACCCAAAGGTACCGGGTTTCAGCAGATCGTTGATATGCAGCAAAAAAAGGGTTGCAGAGAGTACTGAGCCCTGAGGAACCACGGCATTTATTGCCATTTGATCTGACGAGCAGCCATCAATGACTACGCGAATTGATCGATCACTCAGGAAATCCGATATCCATGCACAGAAACCAGCGGGCAAGCCATATGCTGGAAGCTTGCTAATAAGGCCATCATGCCATACCCTATCGAAGGCCTTCGAGATGTCCAGGGAGACGGCAAGTGCTTCCCCATATTTCTCGATGGCCTCACTAAAGATATGAGAGGCGTACGCGAGAAGATCCCCAGTGGACCGATTTCGGCGAAAGCCATATTGACGATCACTGAGGAGGTCGTTAGCTTCAAGGTACGCCAGGAGCCTGTTATTGAGGACACGTTCCATTGTCTTGCAGATAATGGACGTGACCGAGATGGGCCTATAGTTGGTAGGATCGGCATGACTACCTTTTTTGGGCACGGGCTGCACGTTGGCAAGCTTCCATGACTTCGGCACTAATCCAGTCTCGAGAGAGAGCCGAAAGAGGCGTGTCAGTACAGGAGACAATTCAGGTGCACAGGTCCTCAGAACTATAGCCGGAATACCGTCTGGTCCATTGGCCTTGTTCACATCAAGATTGCGTAACGCTTGACGAACCTCCTTTTGGCGAATGCGAGTATCAGACATTGAAGTCGTGTTGCCAGGTAAAGTCGGGGGAGTCGCGTCTCCTGCATCAAGATGTGAAGATTCTGCAAATAGAGAAGCAAATAGGTTTGCTTTCTCTTCTGCAGAGTGAGCCAGAGAACCATCAGGTTTCAGCAGTGGAGGCAGTGAGGGGCGACAGAAGTTTGACTCGACCGATTTAGCTAGGGACCAAAAAGCTTTACTACCCGTAGGGTACGAAGCAAGTTTGTTCCCTATTCGACTAATGTGGTCATGACGAGCCCTCTGTAGAACCTTCTTGCAGGACTTGGCAGCTCTATTAAAGGCTGTCTTCTTCTGGCGTAAATCCCTTGCTTTACGGTAACGAGCGTCAACCCAAGCTAGGTAAGCCTCATGCTTCTGCGCTTCTGCGCGTCTGCATTGAGAACTAAACCAGGGGCGAGCTTTGCCGGACAGAGGTACGTCGTTATATGGGATAAAAAACTCCATAGCTTGACGCAACACTTCCGTCACGGCATCCGCGCAGGTAGAGGGATCACCAGAAGAAAAACAGACCGGCAGCCAAGGGTACGACGCGAAAAAACAGCGCATCTCATCCCAGTCTGCTGACTTGTACCGCCACATCCGCCGGTAGCCACTTGGGCTAGGTAACGCAAGAGCAACTACTTCGCGTGCCTATTTTCGTGCCTAACTTACGATAAAAAATCGTAAGTGTGTTGTGTGTGTTGTCTACTGTGTGTACATAAATAGTAAAATAAATAAATAAATAAATAAATAAACGTTTCCTTCCATCGGTAAGTCATTTTGCGATTAATATCTGTCTATATAATAAAAATGAATCGCTGTTCGTTAGTCTCGCTAAAACTCGAGAATGGCTAGACTGATTTGGCTAATGTTGGTCTTGAAATATTTGTGGAAGTCCAGGGAAGGTTTAAACGTTAAGAAAATTGAAAAATCAATTGTCAGGACAACGTCTGTCGGGTCAGCTAGTTATGCATAATTAATTTAAAAATAAATTATCTTTAATCTAATACCCTCAGTAATACCTGGTAATAAGGAATAATATATGATCAAACGAACTTACAAGTGAAGTTCGATCATTATTATGATGAGTTGCTTCATTTGAAGATATGATTATAACAACGTAGTTTCCCTACTTACTTGGTAACTTCGCACATATTTTAAAGATTTTTAAAACTATTAGGTGACGTAATTCCGGTCTAGCTGCTCCTCGGTTGACATTTACACATTTAGCTCATTTTTTTAGAGTCAAGTATCGGTATAAATGTCGTATAAAACTTTCTTAAATATCGGGTTATATTCAAGCGTTAGGGAGGGAGGGTGATCATATCTTCAAATGAAGCAACTCATCATAATAATGATCGAACTTCACTTGTAAGTTCGTTTGATCATATATTATAATTCCTTGCTTCATTTTTCAGATATGATTATAACAACGTAGATGTTAAGAGTCAGAAAGTTTTGGAATGAAGAATAAACAATAAGAATAAAATCATTATGGTTTTATTTTGTTTCATATTAACAAATCAGCCTTATAGTAATAATGTTTCTGTAATGGTACATTTACATAATTCGAGTTAACTTTAACGAACTTAACATTATGAAGATCTTATCAATAATACTGAACAAAATAGGCACTTCTTAATCATAATTATTACAATTATAATTATAGTAGATTAATAATCATTCTGGGCGTCTGACTGTAAACAAACAGATCTAGCAAATTCACCTTCGTTTACAATGGTCCTATTATAAAAGCGAGCAAATGAGTTAGATGAACTAGTCCACCCTGCGGTTTTGCGAATAGTTTCTATATTAACTCCGGCCAGGCTCGCGGCCGAGGTGGAAGCGTGTCGTGTACTGTGCGCAGCGAATACGCTTGTATCAACGCCGCTTTTTGTCAACGTATGTTTGATCCATCTGCTGATGGTTTGTGTGGTAGCCGGTCTGTGTGGCCGTTTGTACGTCAACAACAGATTGTTTGTACTCTCAGGTCTTATGTTTTTAGTTATAGAAATATAATCTGAGAGTACCGTAGCTGGACATATACGCATATTTTCCCTAAAGTATGGCAGAAACAATATTGGCTGGTCTCTGCCGGGTGCAGATGTCTTTATGATGTCTGTTATGACTATTTTGATAGCGTTATCAGAGAGAAGTATATTCTCCAGTTTGATTAGGGACAGCGTCTGTACCCTGTGAGCCGTACAAATTGCTAGTAGAATCACTAGTTTCATTGTGATTTTTTCTAGTGAGAGCTCATTATTAGGGAACCATGTTGAAACATGGTTTAAAACCAATTGGGGATTCCAGGTGAAGGAATACTTGGGTTTCATGGGTCGTAATTTATATGCACCTTTAAGGAGACGTTTTATAGATTCGTCTGAACCGATATTATTGCCTATGAAGGCTGACAAAGCAGAGCGATGGGAATTTAGAGTGCCATACGTACACCCGCTATTAAATTGTAACGTTAAGAATGAGAGTATAGCAGATTTCGAGGGGCTAAATACCTTTATGTTGTTGTTTGTACAATATTGCCACCAAAGCTTAAGTGAAGAATTGTACTGCTGAATCGTGCTATTAGACAGGGATGATAGCATCAGTGTCGCCGAGTCTGCACAGGCGCCTCGACGCCTGAAAGCCTGCTGGAGAGCCTCGCGACACCCAGGGTAAGGCTCTTGTGTAAAGGGTGGCACTCCCTGAAATTAGATTGCAAGAGGTTTTTATTGGGGTTTAAATAAACAATGTCGGAGACTATAAGGTCTTGCAATAGTGGGAACCACGGTTGTGATGGCCAGTTAGGATAAACTAATATGCCGTGTGCATTATCGTCGATAATTTTTCTAAGGCATTTTAATATTAGGGAAAATGGTGGAAAAGCGTAAAAGTAATAGGTTTGCCAATCAACCGTAAATGCGTCTACGGATACTGCGTCAGGGTCTTGTTTCCATGAGATGAATCTGGTACACTTTGCATTATCACGCGACGCGAATAAGTCGATGTCAGGTTGACCAAAATATTTTATAATGTCTTGGAACGTCTCATCGGAAAGTGACCATTCAGTATCTGGGTTAACTACTCTAGACGCGGCGTCCGCACGGTTTTCTTTGGTATTCACATATGATGCATATACCCAAAGGTTGCGCTGTTCACACCATTTCCAAAGGGACCTAGCCAAGTCGTTTAAGTGAGGGTATTGTATACCCCCCATACGATTCACATAACTGATTGCTGTGGTGTTGTCCATGCGTAATAATATTGCACAGTTGGTTGCATCGCTAGCGAAAGACTTCAAACCCAAAAAGGCTGCCATCAGCTCTAAGTAATTTATATGACATGTTTTTTCTGACGACTTCCATTTGCCATGAACTTGAGCGTTTTTGCAAACGGAACCCCAACCTGACCTCGAGGCGTCGGTATAGATTTCAATATCAAAGTTTGGCTGGCGCATAAAGTTGTGGGATGTATCAACAGTTGACAGCCACCAGTTTAAATCCTCTAATATAATGTTAGGTAGGCTAATTTTTGCTTCGTAATCATTATTATGTTTAAGTAATGCTAGAAACTTCTGTCGCTCCAAAATCTTAGTGTATACCCAAGCGTACTTAATGGCTGGGCAAGCGGCGACTAGAATACCAATAAAGCGAGCTAATTCGCGGATGGAACACGTCTGTAACTTAGTAAATTTAGTAACTAACTTGACAATGTTACGTTGCTTATCAGGTGGCAATTCTATACTGAGATTCTTAGTATCGTAACAAAATCCTAAATACTTGCAGAATTGTCGCGGTCTTAACATACTTTTATCGTAATTAACAACGAATCCTAGAAATTCGAGTAGATTTAAAGTTTTATTTACATTATCAAGACAGGTCTTGTATGTATTTCCAATACATAAGATGTCGTCTAAATAACAGACTGACTGATAACCACGATGTCTGAGGTAAGCTATGACTTCCTTCATAATCTTAGTGAATACCCGTGGGGCAACAGATAAGCCAAACGGCATGCAATTAAAGCTGTATGTGTGAGTCTTTAGCGAATTATTGGGTTGAAATTGAAATTTTAAATATTTACGATCGGTATGCCTAATGGCTAAGAGAAAATACGCATCTTTAAGATCGATAGTGGCCAGGTACCCATTGTGTGGTATCAATTTACATGCTGTTCGGTAATCCTCCATTTTAAAATGTTCGTTCTTGATTAGTTTATTTAATGTTTTTAGATTTAATATAAAACGTTTGTCGCCATTAGGTTTTAAAGTAAGAAATATTTTAGAAATAAATTGATCTTTAGTTATATTGCACTCTGAGATAGCCCCTAAAGATTTCAGTTTCATAATGGCTTTCATCATATCTGATTTATCAGAATGTGATAGACTGTTTTTAGGTATTATTGATTGTCTTACGGGTATATCAAAGGGAATTGGATAACCATTTTTTAACCAATCAAGAACAACATTGTTGTTCGTTATTTTGGACCATCGGTCATAAAAGTGGGTAAGTCTACCCGCATGTACCTGCGTTATCGGTGACTCTGAGCGGGAGGCCGAAATTTGTCTTGCGAGGCTGGGCGTTGTGGCGGCTGCGCTGACGTCGTGTATGGACGGCGATTCGCCGCCGTAGTCGGCCTTCTGTATGCACCCCGCCCCCCCCTGTTCGCCGGGTATCGAGGAGGCGGGTTCCAGTTTCCCTGGTAGGACGGGCGGGTACTAGGCTGTTGTGGCGGCTTCGAAACCTTCGGAGTCTTTTTGATGGAAAGACCTTGCTTTTCAATGGCCTTGGCGGCTTTTATTTTGTCTGACAAGGACGAGCCAAACAGTGATTCATCCCGTTCGGACTCGTTAATGATATTTATAAATGCCTTGTCTAAACTAGGAGTGATTAATTTAACTCGAGTCTGCGTTGCTAAGTAGTGCGAATCGCACAGTAAGCGGCAACCATTGCTCAAGTGTTTCATAGCTTGAACCTTGTCATCGCTAGTTAAAAGTAAATCCATGCCTCTGTTGATGGCGGTGATGCCAGTACCTAATTGTTGTTGAGACGTTGTAAGTGTCTTGTCGCGGTTGCGAACCATGTCCGGTACCGCTGCCGCAATCTCAGCATTCAGCTTAGGCGCTTGAAGAAACCTACAGTTGTCTGGTACAAGGTACTCTTTCAATACCTTGTCCTTATTTTCTTTAGGCATTCCCTTCCTCAGCAAAGGAAGCCACAACTGTGATAGATTATTGTGGATGTTATCGCCATAGTCAGGCGAGTCTGACGTGGATTCGCCGAGTGCCGACAGTAGATCTGGGTCTAGCTCAGGTTCTATGCTGCCAATGGTTTCCTCTTGAAGGACAGGGCGGCAGGGTTCCCCCTGAACATCGTGTTGTTCGGGGTTGTCGCCTGGTTCCGGTACCACATCTAGCGGTACATCAGGTGGCACAGGTACTGGCTCCATAATGACTTCACTATCATTTTCTATCACCATATCGGGATCTTCGTTACCTAAAATTACAATTTGTAATTAAGGTTGCGAAGATAACCATTATTGAGGGTAGTGTAAAAATAAAATCGAGTAATTATTCTGCACGTTAACGTTACATCTGTTTTAGATTGTACGTTTTGTATGTGCTTGTTTGTCATCGTTAGAGACTCGCAGTCAATTCCAATGCAATATTAAAATTACTTATAATTTAGTTTTGAACAATGTCAAAGTTATTGACTCGCAGTCAATCCCAGAGCATTTACAAAACTGATATTTTCACTATTCACTTTTATATCACCAACTAGATAAATGTATTTTGCTTACCTTCATCGTCTGATGATGATTGTAATGGTCTTATTCTTCGTCTTTCTTTTTCTTCTATTTTTTTTATTTTCCTAGCGTAATGATCAATTTTTGATTGCGCGCTTCGTTTTGGCATTTTGCTCAAAGGGCGCGTGCGATAGTTACCGCGCACGAAAAAGGAATGAGCTAAATGTGTAAATGTCAACCGAGGAGCAGCTAGACCGGAATTACGTCACCTAATAGTTTTAAAAATCTTTAAAATATGTGCGAAGTTACCAAGTAAGTAGGGAAACTACGTTGTTATAATCATATCTGAAAAATGAAGCAAGGAATTATAATAAGGAAAAACAAGACATTCGTATTCCATTGTGACGTCCAAAAAATGGCCCGCTTGGTTTTCATACAGATCGTGATACTTGCGTTATCTTTCTATATCTGTGGTTTGAACCAATCATATTTCTCCTTCTCTTTTGCAATCTTTTAAGTAACAGTTTACACCTAATTGCTCTAAGTCAACAATTACATGGTAAGAGCAATGACCATTAAAATTAGTTTTAACATCGCTTTTCTCTATTACGCGGTCGGCTAAACCAATGTTGCTTCATTAACCACGTTATTTGTTTGTCACGGTTGACGCAGTGACTGTACGATTGGCTGCGGCGCTGCGTATCACGGCTTCGATTCTCGCATGGAACAAAATATAGTACCTATGCGTACATAGGTACTATATTTTGTCAAGGTGTGTTCTGTGCTAAAGTTATTTTTCACTTTTTGAAGGCGGTTGTCTTTTTTGTAAAAAGCTTTTTTTTGAAGTCGGTTAAAAATTGCCTATGTCCTTCACCAGGATTCAAGCATTTTCATACCACATCAAAATTCGTTCAGCCGTTTCATCATGAAAGCGTGACAGACAGAGTTACTTTCGCATTTATAATAATTAGTACGAATTAACCTTTAACTATGGGCGTTCCATTTTTGTTACACTACTATGGACGTGCGGCCTCAGAGACCGCTATCTTTACGGGCATATTTCTATCTTGATGCGTTAGTATTGTATCATTTTTTGTTTATATCCTTTAGAAGAGTTACTAAATGTAAATAAAAGATGTAATTTCAATGAAAAAAGTATTTATTTATAAACTAAATCTAACGATATAACCATCAAAGGCACTTTTCAGACTTTTTAGCTTGAGATCACTTTATAGGTATATTACCAGAGGAAAATGACTTTTATAGTCAGTTTAACTTCTTTTACAATAAAATATAAAGAACAAAGAACATAAAAAACCTAACATAATCTTCTTAATACTAAACATAAAAATTTCGACAAGGGCCCAACTTGGTCATATTTATTGACAGTCTTTGCATAGCGGCTTAGAGCATTGCAGGCATATTGGCTGTTTACAGCCTACACAAGTGTGCGTCGTCTTTCTTTTTATCTTTGGTGGGCACAGTTTACACGTCTTACGTTTAGGAACTGTATTTTCTAACACAATTCATAACACAAATGACAATTTATAAACGTCAATTTATAACACAAATGTGGACGCGCGGTCTCACAGACCGAACTCAAAATATAAAGCGAAATTACTCACGCAGTATTCAGCCGGCGACGTAACCTTCACTCTCAACTGTCGTTTCGCCACTAAAGCCGAAGCTACTGAGCAGCGCATACGCGTGGGGTACGCGGGAGGAGAGGGGCACGAGAATCACAAACGGCACGCGGCCTGTGAGACCGCACGTCCATAGTTAAAGGTTAAGTACCCCTTGAAAAATGATCAGTAAATTAAAATTCAACGCGTAGAAGAACGTTATAGCTTTTAACAAAACTGGACCGTCTGTACCCAACCTAAGTTATCATCAATGTTTTTTATCCCATAAAGTTATGTATGTTTGTGTACACCTAGCCTATCATTAGCTTGGAATTCTTCACTACTTGATGTGTTCGCAATACATAAATAATAGGTATGCATTTTTAATGACATGTGTACCGGCGTAAATTACAACTGAGTATAATGTTTTCATGATAACACGTGTTTTACTTTTTTAGTTAGTCAATAGTATTTTTAACCGACTTCAAAAAAAGGACCTTCTCAGTTCGACCCGTATGTTTGTATGTATGTATGTAGGTATGTTTGTCCGCGATTATCTCCCGTTTGGCTGAACAAATTTTGATGCGGGTTTCTGGAGTGGTTGTTACATTCTGGAGAAGGGTTTATATAGCAACAAATAGATATATAAACAGCGCTTTTTGAAAAAATCAACAAATACCAAAAACATAAACATTCGTTTTCGTTTCTTCTATCTTTGGAGGACTTTCAATCTCGGTTTTGAGTGTGTTGGAGTTTCTTAATGGATTTCAGTGATAAGGAGGCACTAAAAAGTGGAAAATAAAAACTTTTTACAAAAATAGAACCGCCTTCAAAAACTAAAAAGTATTAAATAACTTTAGCACAGAACACACATTACTTTACTTTTGGAAGTCGGTGGCAATACAAAACAACAAACACAAAGCCACCGCCACCGACTTCCGAAAGAAAAGTAATGTGTGTTCTGTGCTAAACTTATTTATCACTTTTTAGTTTCTGAAGGCGGTTTTATTTTTTTTGAAAAATCTTTTTATTTTTTTTACTATTAAATAGGCTTGCGTTTGACCGCAATTCACCTGATCGTAAGTGATAATGCGGCGTAAGTTGGAACACGCTTGCCTAAGATGAACCGGTTCACTCGTGCCTTAAAGATACCCAGATTATACTTATCAGGGAA
The DNA here is from genome assembly GCA_947361185.1 of Charanyca ferruginea. Classification (NCBI taxonomy): domain Eukaryota; kingdom Metazoa; phylum Arthropoda; class Insecta; order Lepidoptera; family Noctuidae; genus Charanyca; species Charanyca ferruginea. The sequence goes on along the minus strand of OX376082.1, from coordinate 8,850,046 downwards.
CAGAGAGGCGGGCAGGGAATTCCACAGTCTGGCAGTTCACACTTCAAATGTGGAGTCAAAGCGCTTGGTTCGAGACCGTGGAACTTCAACCATATAGCGGTGACGCTTCGCCGGATTTCTGCTCGTCCGATGATGGAACGGGGATGGGGGAATTAAATTGTGCAATTCCAAAGCACACTCTCCGAAATGTACCCGATAAAAGACCGAAAGGCTAGCAATGGTGCGGCGATGTTCAAGGCTCTGGAGCTTAGCCCTAACCAGGGAGTCGTTGTTTATGAGCCTCTTGGCACGTCTATCGATGACTTCCAATGCCTCCAGTTGGTATTTTGCCGATCCATCCCAAAGGTGCGAACAGTACTCCATGCACGATCGAACTTGTGCTTGGTATAAGTTGAGCAGCTGTTCCGACGTGAAGTAGTTTTAATAATCACCGACGTCGTCGTGTGCAAAACGAGTAGGTATTCAATAAAAGTCTTTCACGGTGCATTTAAGTAGGAATATATTGGCTTTCTTTTAAATACGTTGCTCCATACTAGTAATAGGTATATCCTGTATCGTGGTTGCGTTTACAAACACACAAACAACCAAACTAAAAAATACTACCTCTCAGGCTACGGCCTGAGAGGTAGTTTTTTTTAGTTTGGTTCGACTATTATTAATTTTCCCTTATTTCTCCATTTGTTATTTATTATCCATGCTATAACCGTTGCAAGAGCAACAAAACTTCCCAAATCGCATTGGCAGCCATTTTCGAGCCACCCAACACTAATCTCGTTTCTACCATTCAATTAAATTGTAACTTTGCCTCCACACGTTGGTCTAATGTCTACGATTCTGTCCATTGCTCCGTTACTAATTAGTTTGATGGAGCCTTTGAATGCCAGTGGGGTGATGGATGTAATTATTTAGATTTGGACCGCGTTGAATAGAGAACGTGTGTGGTCTTATTCGTGTAATAAGTGGCGAGTGTGCCGATCAATCTATCTGCGAAGTTGGCTGCGTGTACGACGATTAGTGTGCTAATGGGTAATCTTGAATAAATCAAGACTTGTTACCTATATCGTCGATACTGGTGCTATACAAAGTGAAATAGCTAGAGGTTACAATTCATTGAAAAGGCATTCAATATTAATTGCGTACAAACACAGTTTATTCTTGACTAGCACTTTGCCCGTGGCTTTTTCCGCGTAAATACTATTATTCTTACAAGTCTCTATTTTTTTTTTATCTGTCTTTGATGTAGACAATAACACTACGGTAACATAATATTTTTTTTTAATTAGTAAATAATTTTTTGGTCGCTTTTTATTTTAGTTTGTTGTATATCGTCGTACTAATTGTGTTAAAATATCTAAACTGATATTATAATAAATGATTTGTTGTATTAGATCCACTCAAAAAATACTTAACCGATTTTAAAAATTGTTTCACCTATAGAAACTGCTATAGGCCATATTTTACTTTAACGAAATTTGAGATCCGTAAGCAAAATTACATGGAAAAAGTCGGGTAAAATACTAGTTGTACCTACATAAATTAGTTTGGACTATTGACTATAGGTACCTATAAAAAAAAAAAAAAAACATAATCTTGCCCATTTATTATTAGACTTGGTTTAAGTCGTACGTTTTCTTCAGCGTATGATGCCGGGCTAACTTCACCCAACTCTTACCATACACTGAGGCTGTTAACAAGCTTTAAGGTTGTAAGAAGTCGGTAAGTCTGATGACTGTTTTCTTTACTTTGAATATCGATAAATATTAATAGTTAATAATAATCGTTTATTTATTACAAAGACACATTTCAAATAGAATACAATGATATTTAATAAAGTTAGAATAGACTGCTAAAGCTGCCGTGGCTAACCTTGTAAAACAATGATATTTTGTTCTGTACATTTACAACATTTACAACTGTCTAGCTCAGACAGTATTATTTCATCTTGTGCAACCAGCTTAAGCCGTGGCTACTTTCAATTTATTATGTCGGCGAATTGACCGTAGTTTTTACTTGGCGGATGAACTTCAATTATAAATAACTTTCATGCCTATCTGACAATTTTGAAGTGTATGGTACACTGTTTGAACAAAGTTGATGATAAAGATTTTTTGTTGAAATAAAACCAAGGTGACAAGGTACTTACCTATGTAAGCCACTGGACGATAGTGAATAGAGACGAAAATAAAACCAAGGTGACAAGGTACTTACCTATGTAAGCCACTGGACGATAGTGAATAGAGACGAAAATAAAACCAAGGTGACAAGGTACTTACCTATGTAAGCCACTGGACGATAGTGAATAGAGACGAAAATAAAACCAAGGTGACAAGGTACTTACCTATGTAAGCCACTGGACGACAGTGAATAGAGACGAAAATAAAACCAAGGTGACAAGGTACTTACCTATGTAAGCCACTGGACGATAGTGAATAGAGACGAAATCCGATCCAGCCTGTCCCTTGGCTGTCCACCCTCAGCGACGCCCTAAGCCGAGGCTCGTACCCCACAGGGGGTGCCCTTAGCGTGTAGTCGCTTAGTCGTTATTTTGTCCTGGCTGGAGGCCCTAAAAATAATCTTTTTTAAGGCACCACAAGAAAGTCTGGTTAAGCAGCTGACAACCGCCTAGGCTGCCCTGCGAGATGCTATTTCGAAAAAAAAGTGGATAGAGGTCATCGAAGCTTAAGCTTTTTTTTATTAGTAATCGTGTATTTTTCTTTTCATATTCACCAATTTTCATAATACATAAAGACACAAGAGTTGAGTTGCTGTTGCCCGCGACTTCGTCCGCGTGATTGTCGGTTGTCGAGGATGGAAACGAAGTTGCGGATTAAAAAAGAACTAACTGCCACACTCAGAGACGTCACTCAGTAGTAATGAATCATTAACTTTAATTGACCAACATAGCTTGGCACATGTCAACAACAATATTTTTGACTGACAACGTTCCGAGTTATGTTGGTCAATTAAAGTTATTGATTTATTATTACTAAATGATGTCTCTGAGTGTGGCAGTTAACCTATATTATCCTTTCTTTTGATTCAAACTTAACGGAAAAATTTTTTAGTGTACCTCAAAACGAAAAAACAGAACCATTGTAGGATCACTTTGTTGTCCGTCTGTCTACCTGTCTGTCTGTCTGTCTGCCTGTCCGTCTGTCTCTCTGTCTCTCCACGCGTTCCCTTTATCTCGGGAACGCATGGAGGTATTGAGTTGAAATTAAAACCATATACGTAAGTCCACGGCCCCTTGAAGCTGTGAAAAAATCAAACTTCTCAGTTAACGTGAAAAAAAGATACGGCCGATTATGTCGCAAAAAACATACATTTCGACACTCTCAAGCTGGCTTGATGTGCTGGCCTCTGTACCCACAAAGTAAGGAACCTCGGTGAGCAAAACCAACTCGCACTAGTCCGGTTTTTTTAATCGTCCCACTCTAGGAATTACTCCCGTGTCGTGGGTGCGTTTACAAACATATAAACTCACACACACAAACAGCCAGACGTGGAACAACTATCTGTAGGCAGTACAAATATTTGTTCCGTGCGGGAATCGAACCCGCGACTCGCAGCTGTCAATCGCTCAACCACTGCGTCAACCGAGCAAGCTTAGTCTATAACAAATTTAATTACAGTCGCTACAGTAGTTTAGTCGTGAATGTGTATGTGGAACCTAAACTTTATTAAGTTGTTTATTTTTATTGTTTTTGTATCTGTCTTTGTGTTTTCCTTTTTCTTTTCTCTTCTAATAACTAATATTATCCGTCTTTAATTATTGTAAGTGGTGTAAACCGTGGTAATTAAAGTAAAAATAATAAAATAAATAATAAATAAATAGCAAACGAACAAAGCCACTTTCGCAAAGATAAGTCTTCGAGCTCAGATTATGAAACAGATTAGGTATTCGTTTTTGAATTTGTATTTGCTTTTTTGGCTTCACTCTCAGTGTTCCGTGCGGTCTATCTGCCTTTTGTTTCATAATCTGAGTCTTCGAGATTCATAACCCGCTCATCATTAATTTGGTATCAAGTCGAACAAAGCGAACGGAAACTTACAATTTTCAGATCTACATCACAAACATTTAATAAGTTTCCAATAAAATATTCGTCGACAAGCCCCAACTACACATTTATGAAAAAAAATTAACAACCTATTGTGAGATACCAACTGCCAAAGGCAAAAAATCTTTAAAACAATACAAATACTGCAATCATGTGTTATTAAATCTCGGGTAAGACTTTCTGACAGAATAAGATTAATATTGCAAAGTACTAACGACAAAATAAATAAGTGTGCAGGCATATACAATGGGGTGGCGATGTTTTCTAAAGTCTAAATTATTCAAGTTACATAATTTCATATTTTTATTTCGCGATTTCTTAATTTTGACATACCTATTTCCAATTTTCCACATTAATTTTTTGACACAATTTCATTCACATGTTCCATTTTATTCCAAATTCCGTATTTTCCATAGTTAAGGACATACAATCACAAAATAACAACTTATTAATAGCTCTACATACGTTGAGCTGTCAAGGTGATTGCCTCATCTGTGATGAATATACTTAATGAGATCGCGGTCAGTAGCAAGCCTATGCAATAAAAAAAATATTTTTATGGTTTCTCTGAAGTCTGAATGATTCTTATATTCATTGCAATATCAGTTAATGCGTCGTGTATTTTTTTCAAAACGTTGTAATTTTATCTACAAACCAAACTCTTTTGTTGACTGTACTTTGGTTTAAGGAATTCAATTATTATCTTGTCACACTGCATGAAAGAGATGACGATTTATTATCGGAGTCTGAATGAGGACATTCATTGTTACCTGGAAGAATATTGTGAAGATTTTTTATATATTATAGACACACAGTACCTACTCTTGGCAAAAATGTAGTGGTAGCATAAACACATTTCGTTGTAATGTACTATTTTATCTCCTATAGTATTTCGAGTTTATGCAAAACTTGTTAGTATTAATATTAATTAGTAGGTAGGCAGGTAGAGGAGCTTGTGGCTAAGTAAAAACTAAACAATTCGATCGGTCATAGGTTAAGCTTCGCTTGCCGCGGTCGGTCTATGCATGGGTGGCCATCCATTTCATACTGAGTTTCCTCTGTGCCTTAGAAAGCACGTAAAGCCGTTGGTTCTGGTTATCTTTCGTAGATCTTTGACAGTCGTTATAGGTAATCAGAAGTTAGAAAATCTGACAACCAGTCATATCAAGGGGTATCGTGCTACCCAGCAACTGGGTTGTGGAGGTCCGATAAGCAGTCGCTCCATGTAAAAAACTGGTATTCAGCTGCATCCGGTTAGACTGGAAGCCGACCTCAACATAGTTGAAAGAAGGCTAGGCAGATGATGAAACACAATTCACGTTATTAAAACGTTCAAAATCTAGTCGCAATTTAATTTCAGTGACAATCAATGTGAAATACTTGACAGTATACTTGACTTATGCATAGCTGCGTCAAAAAGTTAACTCAAAGTTAGTTGTTACATTACAATTATATGTGTCGCTGTCATCTGGTTGAATCTGCTATTTGATTTTGTTACATTACAATTATATGTGTCGCCGTCATCTGGTTGAATCTGCTATTTGATTTTGTTACATTACAATTATATGTGTCGCCGTCATCTGGTTGAATCTGCTATTTGATTTTGTTATATTACAATTATATGTGTCGCCGTCATCTGGTTGAATCTGCTATTTGATTTTGTTACATTACAATTATATGTGTCGCCGTCATCTGGTTGAATCTGCTATTTGATTTTGTTACATTACAATTATATGTGTCGCCGTCATCTGGTTGAATCTGCTATTTGATTTTGTTACATTACAATTATATGTGTCGCCGTCATCTGGTTGAATCTGCTATTTGATTTTGTTACATTACAATTATATGTGTCGCCGTCATCTGGTTGAATCTGCTATTTGATTTTGTTACATTACAATTATATGTGTCGCCGTCATCTGGTTGAATCTGCTATTTGATTTTGTTACATTACAATTATATGTGTCGCCGTCATCTGGTTGAATCTGCTATTTGATTTTGTTACATTACAATTATATGTGTCGCCGTCATCTGGTTGAATCTGCTATTTGATTTTGTTACATTACAATTATATGTGTCGCCGTCATCTGGTTGAATCTGCTATTTGATTTTGTTACATTACAATTATATGTGTCGCCGTCATCTGGTTGAATATGCTATTTGATTTTGTTACATTACAATTATATGTGTCGCCGTCATCTGGTTGAATCTGCTATTTGATTTTGTTACATTACAATTATATGTGTCACCGTCATCTGGTTGAATATGCTATTTGATTTTGTTACATTACAATTATATGTGTCACCGTAATCTGGTTGAATCTGCTATTTGATTGAATGACTAGCGCATTCATTGAATGACACCATTCAATTGAATGACTTGGCCGAACGTTGATTTAACAAGCGTCACTCAACGTCCAACTAGTTAGCGGATTGTAACATAGCCCTTTGAACAGAGCGGACGTAAAATCTGTCAGGTGATTGAAACTTGGGATGGGTGGTGTTGGGGAGGGGAGGGGGTCCACCGACCACCTGGTACCACTCCTATGAAAAGAAAATGCATTTTTTGTAACCTAACCTCAAAACACTAAAGTTGACTAAAAGGCGTAGGGGGGAGCCCCGCAAACCACGAAGGGGATGGCGGACGGGGATGGCGGTTCGCCATACCCTTCTAACCTAACCTATCCGAGTCTGGGTGCCCCCAAACCAAACATTACAAAGTCGGCTATATCCCATTCAACGACTATGCTAAATGACGTTCAGTCAAGACGTTGAACGTTACATTAAACAACTTGACGAGTTGTCCTTTAGTCATTCAATTAAATGTCGTCATTCAATGAACGCGCTAGTTATTCAATCAAATAGCAGATTCAACCTGATGATTGCGACATATGCACGCTCAGTAATAAGCTGACCGTATACGGTTTGATTAAAAAATTTTTGGTCATACAAAGATACGTTTTAACGCCACCCATCTTAGTATCTTAGATTTATTTTATTTTAGGAAAGCTTACAGACTAATTACCATAATATATAACTAAATTTCTAATTACAAGCCTCCACACTGACTACTTTTAACTTGATATTTCGTTCCTATACGAAGTTACAACATTTTAAACCATTTTTTCATTAATCGAGACGTGAGTATTGTTACACATTATAGATTGAGAAAATCGGTGGACGGTGGTTGGTATATATCTCCATCATGGAAACCATTCCTGAATATGGTGAGACCCGATACAGAGGAGGAACTAAATAGTGATGATGTGGTTAGCTCAGTGTATACACTCTGAGCTAACCACATCATCACTTTTTAGTTCACACATAAGTGTTTCAAGCAAGATACTTTTCCGCCACCTATTGGACCTCTACTACAGTATAAGTATTAGTACTACCGTACAGTAGCGACACGCTCCGCCTCCCTCTGAATTCGTTCCTTACCTCTTCCCGCGTCGAAGACTAGCTCTGGAAATTGCGTTTTTGTTCGCGCGGCACGTATACATGCACACTCACACGTATCTGTATAGTCTATTATTTTAGGGTAAGGTAGGCAATTATATCGTTTCATTTTTATGGAGTGTCGTGGGTGTGCCTCTACCCTCGCCCGCTCCACCCCCGCCAGCCCCGTAGGTGTCAGCGCGGGCGCAACGCGCGGTTGATTATAGTTTAGATTGAGTCATTAATTAGAGTAATTTTTGTCAACAAACTATATTATTTGAACGTTAAAATCCTCTTTAACGTTTCGTCCCGATTCACCCTTGCATCCTTATTCACCTCGTTTTACGGTACATTTTATTCCGCAACTTCGTATAACCGACATTCACGCAGACGAAATCGCGGGCAAAAGCTAATCAATATTTTTTTAAAACCTTATTAAACATTTGAATCACTCAGCCTAGGTTAATTTTGTTTTCAGAATCTGTGGCAATCTGCGCGCAGTGTCCGCAGGAACGAGACGGGCACCCTGTGGAACTCCTTGAGAAAGGTGGCAGTAACATTTTTTGCAATTCCCCATCAAACGGGTTTGTTTTTGACTTCGGTCAGTCTATAAGCATGACATATGGCATACACAATGGGTCGTAGTGGTTAAGGCCCGTCTCTCATACCAGGGCCTCAAGTCTGCTATTACAATAGTGTCAGAATGGTCTATCATTGATTTCATAATTGTTGATTTTGACCAGTTTGGTAATCTACTAATATAATGACGTCATTATGACTTTCCAATGGTCAACCAATGACACGCCATTGAAAGAAATGATATAGAATGGTAATCTCGTACAAAATGACAACTGAATGACTGACTTCGGTAATCTGCTAAAATTTTGACAGTTCCTATGATAGTGACCTAACATTAGAACGTCATTGTGCAGTCATTGCTTTTAATTCGGCCGACCAATGATCGACCATTACGAATTTAGCGGATTACGAACTTTTAGCAAAATGACAATGGGATCGTGTTGGAACGACAAAATTATAAAAATAGCAGACTTGGCCCCCAGGTTGTGGGGATCGCAACTGGGCACGACCAATAATTATGACTTTTTCAATGTCATATGTACTTTCTAAGTTTATCTTAGTCACCACTGACATTGGTGAAGGAAAATATCATGAGGAAACCTGGACTTATAATTAACTAGCTGCTGCCCGCGACTTCGTTCCCGGTGTTTACTTGCGAGAGCCATTAAACCTCCTTAATCCGGCCCTGTCGCAAAATCCGTTCTTAGCGGACGTCTAATAACTATAAACTACCTCCCTGCCAAATTTCATCTTTATATGTGAAGTGGTTTTCGATATTTCGTGATGAGTGAGCGAGTAAGTGACCTTTCGCTTTTATATATTTAAGATATAAGTCTGAAAGCACCAATCCGCACCAATCCGCCTTGGCAAGCATGGTGATCGGAGAGAAGAGTCATGGATCTTCTTGTTCGTTCTACTCCATAGAAACACTACTGTTTGAAACGAGAAACTAACTTCAGCTTCCTGACTGATTGACTCCTTGACAATTAAAAAGTGCCTATAAATGGTTTATTTTGCTATAAATGGTTTCAGTTTGAAGATTTTAATGGATGTCATCTTTATCGGTATTAAATCAACATTTATTTTTTGACCGGAAAGAAATACAAAAAACTGTTAAAAGAAATATAAACAGGGTGGCGACGACGATACGACAAAAAAAATTAATACTGGTAATACTAGTTCATAAGAATATTTTGAAACTTTCAAATAAATCCTAAAAACGAAATTTAAAAAAAAGTTCAGATATACTAATGAGCATATAAATGTAACCAAAATAAAACACCATATGAAATATTGGTTTTCTAACTTGTGAGAAGAGCAGCAACTTGTGGCGTCATAATTTAATATTATTAATGCTCAATAAAAACAATTACACCAAATTACCAAATCCTACCATGATCATTTTTTGTGCTATTGCCATCCCCACCCTGTATAACACCAATCCGCTTTGAGCAAGCCAGGTGATCAATGCTCGTGCCTTCTCTGTTTGAGAAGAGGTTTTTGCCCAGCAGGTCCCACTGCTGGGCAAAAACCTATACTATAGATTAAAATTATTATAATTATAATGGTCTCGTGTTGCGACTAACTCGGAAATAAAAGATGATCCTGGTTAGTGCAAGCGAACCGTAAAGGCATTTTTGATAAATTAAGACCAAGATTGGATTGTGAACGTTCCTAAAAATACGGTAATTGCCCCCCCTCTGTGCAATAACCTTTCAATGTAATTAGACAAGGTGATAATTGCTCGATGGACTAAATTATTTTGATGTTCCCTGCAGAGTTAACTGATTAGATGCAGATGTTAACTGTTTAGCAAAATTAAAATATGGCTGATTCTACTAACAAAAAACCTTTAAAATCTAGTAGCAATCTCCTGGAGATGTTGCCAAGATCTTGCCAAAATTTTAAGTAAATAGTGGCATTTTTGACATATTAGTGGTCAAATGCTTAATAAATTAAAATTCGTATTGTCACAGTCACACACACAAAATTGAGAAGCGTTTGAGTATTTCGCTATAAGTGATTAAGCCCGTCACATACGTAGCTATATATTATAGCTAGCCACCACACACGGTAGCTATAAAATAATAATCATTTTCGCCCTTATTTCGTCTGCGGTCGTTGTTTGTTTCACCTTTTTGAAATATATTAGGCTGGGGAAAAAATTTCTTCGCATTTTTTAAGAAAATTCAAATCATTTTTTAATATAGTTTATTTACATTTAACTAAAGTATGTAGGTACCATTTTGTTCGATAACTTTTTGCCATCTTGTAGGTAGGGACATGATCCCATTGCTATAGAAATTTACAAGTTCATAACTACATACTATAATGCGAAAAAGACTTTTTCCCCAACCTATTATATTAATATGCCACATATTATCTGTCCACATATTTTGGTGACGTAACAAAGATTATATTATTTTAGCTGCGTCTGTGGTCACTCAAAGATTACCATAAAAATAAAATATATCGTAATATGTCTTGCTATGAATTATATTAATATATATAGCTACGTCTGTGACGGGGTTTAAAATGCTACTAGAATTGGTTCGTTTTTTTATTTTGCAAAACAATGCCCCAGAAAACTTGTGCTCAGAAACACTCGAATGATTTATGAATTAATCGGTATGTTATTAATTAAAACCTCTTTTGTTTTTCATAAATACCACTGAAGTCTACCTAAATTCGCTATCCAATCAATAAGGCACCTTGTCTAAAAGCAACAAGGTTGCGTTTCGAATAACAAAATTTTTACGTCATACTTTTTTGTTTTATTTTTTTGTGTCCAGTTTTTAATCGACTTCCTTTTAAGTGATTGTCAGATCAAGCATCAATTATGATCATATAAATGATATAAAAAGTCTATTGTTACTTGTATTCCTATAAGTATTACGCCCGACGCCGATTGTGTTAAATATTTCTTCGTGGTTCAAAGATAATGGAACTCTACTTTTTTGTTTTAAATTATCGATGGTATTTAATGTTATTGAATTGTTTTCTAAAGATTTGATTAATATGGTCGGTATGGTACTAAATAGTAGCCACTTAGGAGCCGACTTGGGTCAAAAGAATATTACTTTTTATCGATCAACGCGATGTTTTTTGATACTACGAACAGCAGAATTTGTTACACATTATATACGACTATTACTTTTATTTTAATAATTGAGATTAGATTAGTTAGAAAACTATTAAGGGCACGCTTTAACTATACTTTACTGACCGGTAATAGTGAAAAATGGCGCTAACTATCGTGAAATCAAAAAAATGGGTTGTTTCACAAAATTGTACGTCAAAAAGTTACTATTACCATAACCGACCAGTCAAACATCAAAATATTATGGAATCTCTTTATGAATAACTTTAACTGACGGATTTTTATGTCATTAAAACAACCCGTTACATTTAACCTACGTTAAACATTTCACGTCATAGTAACTTTTAACCGTCCGTATGTAACGTTAACCGACTGTTTGAAACATCCCGCCCTAAATCATTATTAACTAAAAACTAGTACCTTCATTCTAATTCAAGTTTGCTACACATATCTCCCACCTATACCTAGATATATAACTGGCTTAACATAAACAATAATCGAAATTTTTTATGTGGTCCCGTAGGATCCAAAGAACATTATTAACAAGTGAACGAACAGACAGACAAACCAAATCACTACAAAGATTAATGATACAATTCTTTATGTCTCTAGTTTAAAATCGCTATCTAATAGATCACTCATGATTAAATCAATCATTTCCTACTTGTGTGTCTGTCTTTCTGTATGCAAACCTCACGATACAAAATGATAGAGAGATCTGTAATTATATGACAGCTTAATTTGCATACTAGTCGTGTCCTGTGGTTTCGATTCCAGCAAGAAACAAGCACTTGTGTGGCCTAGAGATAATTGTTATGGATCTGCGTGTCTATAAATGATACAAGTACATATCTTGCTATTATGCTAAGGGTATATTTTGTTAAATTGACCGATTTATTTTTTAACCGATTTATCAATCGTTAGATATCTTTTATCAGCGGTTAAGCTTTAGTGCAAATTTATCAATCGTTACATAACTGTTATTAATAAAACAAATCTGACAGTTTTACAGATTTTGCATGGAGCCGCTATTTTATTTTTCATATAAAAAATAAGTGACGATCGAATTGAATTGAATCGAATTTCAGATAAAGGTTATTGAAATATTAACTGTCAATTAAATCTTGTAGGACAAACAATTACGTTCCAAAAGGAACCTCGTTCAAATAACCTAATCATATAAAAAAGGCTATATTATAATTATAACTAATTATAATATAGGCTTTGTACGTAATTAAAACGTCATTTATATTATAATTATCGAATAAAACATTATACATAATAGCAGCCATTGGGAAAAACTTATACATCCATCCATACTTAATATTACAAATACGAAAGTAACTCTGTCTGTTACGCTTTCACGATGAAATGGCTGAACCGATTTAGTTGAAATTTGCTATGAAGATAGCTAGAACCCTGGGAAAGGACATAGGCTACTTTTTAATTCACAACTTCGTCTGCATCGGCGATAACCGACATTCACGCCGACGAAGTCGCGGGCAAAAGCTATAGTTATATAAGAACAGAAATTACAGAAGAATCTGGCATCGACTACTTCTGGAAAAAAGGAAAAGCTTTATTACAATTTTATTGTTATGAGTGATGAACGAATAACTCAGAGTATAAAACTGTAAGAGTATTTCTGGTAAAAGGCGAGTCATTCCACGCGTTCAACAATAGCTATTTCATAAATCATTTAGTTTATGTTTTAATGACCTTCTTTTGTTTCGATCATTGTTCACAATCTGTACAAGGTATTAAAATTTTTAAACGTAACATCGTTTGATTTATGACGTTGTTAATATATCTCATCATCATCATCATCATTATATAAGCCTATTTCCGTCCACTGCTGAACGTATGCCTCCCCCAGAGATCGCCAACCAACGGGGTCTTGGGCAGCACGCAACCATTCGCTGCCAGCCACCTTCTTCAAATCGTCGGTACATCGTGCCGCAGGGCGTTCCATATATCTCCAATGATTGAGATTTCTTTGTTTCTGCATTTTATTACCTACTAGCGTCTACCCGTGATTGCGCCCGAATCGACTGTTTATTATTTTTATTTTTACATAGTTTAAAACAAAGTCATTCCGATCGATTTTAATGAGGTCTTCATTAATAGATAGAGTAATTTAAGAGGTTTATACGTATAGTTTGATCTACATTCCACCCTTACGAAGCCGAAGAATGCGAATGACTACAATGCGATGAGGAGTTTTGGAGATTACCTACTAGAAACTTGCCCCCAGCTTAGCACTAATTTTTGACTGATTCGCTAGATACTCTAAAGATTTTCTTTCAGAAAAACCTTGTTGTGACAATCACGAAGACCAAAAAGGTTATTTGGATTAAAACGTTGTCAAGTGACCAAGATTATCGTTTATATAACCAAAAATGTATGTATATTTATAATATAGATTAAATTATATTTAGAATCCATTTTGTAGTAGATCAAATAAGCAGAACAACAGAACACACAAGTAGCAATTATTACTTTACAAAACCATACAAACATACTAACTCAAATAATCCATTCCGCAGGCCATTGCTCTCAAGGTCAAAAGTTCAACAATAAAGGTCAAACAACATAAAGTCAAACGTAACATATTACTTACAGTTGGTGTCACATGTTGAACATATAAATGAGGCATCTCCAACTTTACCAACATAACGAGGAGCACGCACATAAGTTTGTTGTAAAGGCTGTTGGGTAGTAAAAGCGTTACGATTTCGGGGAAATAAATTTGGATGTTATTTAGACGAGGAAACTTGGACTTAGAAACTTGGACTTGGTCTGAAATTGCCAACACATATTATTTTAATATTATAATAACGTCACATTCATTAAAATGTAATCAATCGATATTTTTTCTCTCATGTGGCTACACCATAAGTAAATTAGGTAGAGTTTGGTTGTCATACAGTTGACGTGTAGTTCACTCGCAGCTTACGCGCAGTTCAAAGATTACAAGAATACCGTTTACCCCTCAAATTTGAACTTAACTGCAACTCCACTACAACTTCTAGTCTCTGATCAGACGATGGTCCATTAATTACAATGCTCAAAGTGTCCCTACACCTTAGAGGACATAAAACACAGCACTGATGCCGCAATGAATGTGACCAAATACTGGACCCAGGGACTCAGAAAAAGGATTAGACAATACCCGATCATCGAATGAAAAGAAGAAGAAAAGGAATGTTTTATTCTTTTCTGGCGATAATATGGCTTCTGAACACTATATAAAAAGTTTCGATAGTCTCACTAAATCAAACACCAACATCAAGTGTTTGATACCAGCAGAGAACTAGAGGTAAGGACTAAATCCCTAACATCATCAGCATCTGTGCAATTCACTGCCCGCCTCTCTGTTCCCCGATAAGTATGTATAATCTGGGTATCTTCAAGTCACGAGTGAAGTGGTTCATCCTAGGCAAGCGTGCTTCACCTTAGGCCGCATCATCGCTTAAGATCAGGTGAACTGCGGTCGAACGCAAGTCTATAAGAAAAGAAAACATAGGTGAGGAGACAGCTGGCTTCAAGCTCATGTCACCTAGATTTTAAGAAGGACTTAATAACGTTTATTTTTTAATCCCTAGCTATAAAAGGACAATGCCAGAAACTCTATAGAACTTTGCCCCACTCAATAAAAGTCATGTGCAATATGTAGCATCTTACTGTTTATTTATTGCTGATAACTAAACATTAGTCTTAGTGACTGTAGAACTTGCGGTTTCCGTTTAAATATAAAAACATTACTGACATTGATTATAGGTTAAATGGTATTTTAGGTAAAATGAGTTTGTATTTTGTAGGTAGGTATTTCGTAATCCGCAAGTTCTAAAGAAAAACCATTTAGTATAGAAAGGATCTATATTCATTACAATTATTTTCATTAATTTACTTTTCTGTACATGGGTGGGGCAGGATCTGGCATTGTCAATTTTAGCCGGTTATTAAAAAATAACTCTGCTGTTCTATACATTTTGTCCAATTAGTTGTTGCAATATAAGAAACAGCTATTTTTTTTATTTAACCACTGTCTTACACTGTGTATACGTATACAGCCGCTGACTCAAGTAACCATTGGCTGAAAATTATGTTGATGACAATACATTCCCTTAGAATTCATCCAAACAAATCCTTAAAAATAACTATTTATTTGGCTACAAATTTGAGCTCTTCACCAAACGCTATTCCAAAAGCACTTGCAATTAATAGCAATAGGTTCTAAAACTAAGTGATAGCTAATGTAATGCTAATACCTAAGCAGATAGCTTTTAGCTCGCTCGGGTATAAGCTGCCAGCTTTTAGCTTAGATATTACACGGATTTGAAGCTGTTATTAACAACTGGCGATATTTTGGTAAATGTCATTATTATATCGGTTTGGTATGGAATAGTTAGTAGTGTTGTGCTTTGATGGGAATGTGATGGTATCGATGGTTTCAATTAGGTTTCGTTTTAAGTAATAAAAATAGAGGAGTAGGTTAGTGAACAGTGGCTTCTAAATTAAATAGTTTCTGTATACGACTTTGGCTGTATTGACTTCAGACTTAAGCCAATTCCTAAATCCTAAATTCGATTTGAGCGATCGGCTGCTGGGTTCGATTTTCGCACGAAACAATTATTTGTATGGCCTACAGATAGTTGTTCCGGGTCTGGCTGTTAGCGTAGGTATGTGAGTTTGTATGCATATCTATGATATAACCACACCTACGATGCAGGAGAAATTTCTACTTTGCGGCAACGTTATTTTTAACAAAAAAAAAAACATTTCCCACGGGATCTCAAAAACGGGTTAAAAATTATCATGTAGGTATGTTTTTTAATACCCTGTTGTGTCCAACTTCTGGGCAAAGGCACAGTGTAAGTATTAGGACTACCGTACAGTAGCGACATGCTCCGCCTCCCTCTGAAACCGTTCCTTACCTCTCCCCGCGTCGAACGACTAGCTCTGGAAATTGCGTTTTTGTTCGCGCGGCGCGTAGACACGCACACACACGCACGTATCTGTATAGTCTATTATTTTGGTATTAGTGTAGGCAATTATATCGTTTCATTTCTATGGAAGCCCAAGTCTTTCCAGGTAAGGTTTTCTTGCAAACTTATGTTAAATAAATATGTTGTGTGCCAAACAGCTAATTCCGTTCAGCCGTTAAAGCGTGAAAAAATTACAAACATCCATCCATCCTTACTAGTTTTCGCGTATAAAATAGTAGGTACTACGAGTAGAATAATACTTCGAGTATTCTTCTACTCGTAGGATTTTCTTGAAATATAAATTTTATTATCAAAACCCCATTTTTTTAGATGTGGGTGCTCACTTAGGCAAAAGTTGTAGTATTGAAACTAACAATTTTTTTTTAGTAGGCACTAAACATGTTACCCTCTTTTACATTTCATTTCTAACTGTCATCGTTACTGTGACTTTTTTTCACAAAATATTTTTAAGGTTCACGGTTGTTGTATCCAAGATTCAGTGAAACGTAAAGTGAGAAAGGTACCTTTTGTACCTGTTATTTCAAAAAGAGCCTAGCACTGAAACTAGCAAGTACGCATAACTTCTTCCTCTATGTATACAGAAGGCCAAAGCCACACCTACGACACTCCATACAAACGAAACGATTTAATTACCTACACTACTACCAAAATAACACATCTGTACAAATACGTGCGTGTGTGTGCGTGTCTACGCGCCGCTTGAACTAAAAGCAGTTTCAAGAGCACGTTCGACGCTTGTAGAGGTGAGGAACAATGTTTCAGAGGGAGGCGAAGCGTGTCGCTACTGTACGGTAGTACTAATACTTATTAGGTCCTTACATATGAAATTGCCGATACTTAATACTGGCAACTTTGAAATCAAATATTTTGTGTTTGATTAGGAATTCCAAATTCAAATTTATTTCAAAATAAAGACTAAAGAATATTGTTTTAAAATTCGTGTTTCATTTGTTTTATCGTCATTTGTTTGGGCTTGAAAATTGCTATTGCAACAACAATGGAGAAATTAAAAATTCGCGATATTTACGAATATGAGTTCTACCATGGCACCAGTGCAGCAGAAACGGCTCGAAGGATTAACGACGTGTACGGGCCAAGCACCGCTAACGAACGAACGGTGCGTTTTTGGTTTCAACGTTTCCGTTCTGGAAATTTTGATTTACAAAATGAGCCTCGTGGACGACCGGATACTCAAGTGAATAATGAAGAATTAAAGGCGATAGTTGAAGCGGATCCATCTCAAACCACTTCTGAATTAGCAGCAGCCTTTGGAGTAAGTGACAAAACAATCACTATCCATTTGCGTCAAATTGGAAAAGTAAAAAAGCTCGAAAAGTGGGTACCGTACGAATTGACTGAAACACACCAACAAACACGCGTCGGTTGCTGCGCTTCCTTGCTCAATCGTCACAATAATCAGGGAATTTTAAATCGTATTGTCACTTGTGATGAGAAGTGGATCGTGTACGATAATCGCAAGCGATCATCACAATGGCTTAACCCTGGAAAACCGGCAAAACCTTGCCCCAAGCGAAAACTGACCAAAAAGAAGATTCTAGTTAGTGTTTGGTGGTCCTGTGCTGGTGTCATCCACTATAGCTTCATGAGATCAGGCCAAACGATTACTGCAGACATGTATTGTCAACAGTTGCAAACAATGATGGAAAAGCTCACCATTAAACAACCGAGATTGGTCAATTGCTCTAGCCCATTGCTCCTTCAGGATAACGCTCGACCACATACTGCACATCAGACGGTCGCCAAGTTAGAGGAGCTGCGACTGGAAACTCTGCGTCACCCACCATACTCTCCAGATCTTGCTCCAAACGATTACCATTTATTCCGAAATTTGGACAACTTTTTACAAGGAAAAAAAATCAATTCTGATGAGGCAGTTTAATCAGCCTTCAAGCAGTTCATCGATTCTCGCTCCCAGGATTTTTTTACCAAAGGGATCAATGAGCTCCCGATAAAATGGCGAAAGTGTATCGATAACAATGGTACATACTTCGATTGACTAAATATATAATTTCTTTTAAAAATGTTATTTTTAATTTTTTGATACCGAGCGGCAATGTCATATGTAAAGACCTAATATACTGTGCCAATGCTACTAATTCAAAATGTTCAAAATCAAGGAGCATTCTTATGTCAGCGACAGTCAATGTCAAAATCTTATCAAAATGGTTGTAGGTTTAAATTAGACGCATTTTTGATAGATTGAGATCGACGTTCCTAAGGGTGTTACTACACCAATCGATCGATTGGTGTGGTAGCTTTGGCTGATCGACGGATACCATTCCACTAACTAATTGATCGATTGCCGGTCGATGGCATCGGTCGACGTCGATCGATTAACCCCAGCTATAATCCATCAGTAATAATAATCAAGCGGTCGACGTCGACTAATGAATGCTACCATCGATCGATGCCGTCGATCGACGATCGATCTGTTGGTCTGGTAACACCCTAAAGGTTACTAGAATTCTTCCTTTATAATTTCAGCCATGATAAAATAACAGATGTTTTGATTCGATTGATTCTGAGATCTCAATTCTCAGTCGATTGGTGTGGTATATTCCCAAATCACAATATTGTACTCTCTAAAGGAACAAACTCCTTAACAAATGTAACACAAGTAAAACCTTAAAAAATCAATGTTAAACAAAGCCTTGGTAATAGGGTGACAATGCAAGGACGCTCACGCGACAGGAAGAGAATAATTTAGTAAATTACCATCTGTACCGCGGCCGGACCAACGACTGTTCAACGAAATGGCTTTAAGGAAAGCCTGACATTGTGAGAACAGAATACATCTAGGTTTTCATTTAACGAGCATTGATTCTCATTAAACTTATCACGTGTTTGATATAAATAATAATAATATAACAATATAATTATCATTTATTTTGGGTAACAAAAGACCCATAACATAACAGACTATCGTACATATTAAAAAAAACAGATAAATATGAATAAACTATTGTACACGAAGTGTCGGCGTCGTGTTGCGCAGCGTGGTGTCGCATAGCCTTCCGCGGAATCGCCGAAATACGACATCCTTCGGCTTAAAACTTTCCATTGAGGAAGGTCTCAATATAATGAGTCGGAACTCGCACCACGAACGACTTGAAGTTCGTGTTGTTGACCCTCAAGGTCCAGCTGGTCTTCAATCGGATATACTTCACGATTTCCTCAACATTCATGGTGTGATGTAGCTGGGACACAGAGCTGAGTCGTAGGTGTTGTCGGACGCAGCATATTGGGTCCTGCCAGCGCGGTCCCGCACTGGTTCCGACTAGGTGGCTTCTTCCTCTTTTTCCTCTCCACCTCCACGAAGCTATTCTTGCCACACGTGCCCGTAGCTGGGCTTAGCTGTTACGAACCCCTGTTGGCAGGTTCACAGGAGCTCTTCTTATCCCCCTTCTTATTTGGTTTTATCGTCGTGACCCTGTGGTTAAAGTGCCTGTCACACGGTTGCCAACCAAGGGGTTGGCAATCGTGTAGCAGGCACTAAAAAAGGTGATCTTGGTTGGCGACCGGCAGAGCTGTTTCAAATTTGTTTAGAAACCGCGGTTGTAATCCACGAAGGTCACCACCGGAGTGACGTGGTTGCCGACCGAGTAGAGTCGCTTAAGGAGTCCGCCTCTCATGCAAGACGTTGGATAGATACCGGACACGTGCCAATGTGACTTTTTGAAATCCTGGAATAATTTATACATTTATTCCAGGACTAAGGGGCAGTATTGGCGATTCTATTGTGCACAAGCTATACTAATTTCAGGCTATTTCTGTGTTTATCTCTCTTATAATACAAGAATGGGACGGACATATGTAATTAAGAACTGCCAGTTTAATATTTATTTCAACAACAACATTGAACAATCTTAAATACAGAAAGGTGTCTAAGATAAGATAATCCTGAATTACAGACAAACCGGCTCTGTTAGACCCACGCAAGTTTATATGAAACTAGATCTATGTACATTAAAACAATAAAAGCGATTGTCAGTCACGAATGATCAAGGAAACCGTTTGCAGACTGTCTATCCATAAAGATGTTCTATAAAATATTTGGCATGTTAGAAGGTTTCCACCCACGGGTAGAAATAGGGTGATGCTATTCGCGGCCGGCACCACACGGTTTCCAATTCCAATTGGTACCAACATATTTTGTTTTTATTTTAATAAACACAAAATACATGTAAATAATCATGCAGCACATTCAAAATAAGCGACTAAAATATTTACTTTACACATTATATTATTATATTATATATAGATATATATTTATTAAACTAATTTATTTAATCAGTATACAGCCAATTTGCTTGCAATGGAATATGATGTAAATTAGTTCAATGTTGCTATTATTGCGCAAATTAACTGAGCGCAAATTGAACATGATTAGCTATGAATTTGCGTAGGTATATCGTTATATTTGTGCGAATTATACACGTAGATATCCATCATTTCTGTGACTATGATATCGTTATAAAGTCGTTCACCAAAGTGGAGAGGAAGATGAGGCGGCCCAATTCCTGTAACCAATGAGGTACAGCATCATGTAGACCCTACATACGTGCTGCATCCTGCTGTGCCTACGACACATGCTAAAACATTTCGCGTCTGTATTACTCCACGAGCATTGAGGAAGTCGTGGCGTATTTGGGAGTGAAGACCGACTGGAGTCTGTGCGTTGAAACGTTGGAATCGAGCCACAACATCAAGTTTAAGTCGTTCGTAGTAGGAGTTCCAAACGAACATCTGCGGACCTTCTTGAAAGAGGACTTTTGACTGAAATGGGTCGTATATCGACATATCCGAGGACGATTACGCGACACCACACAGTGATACACGACGCCAACAACGTAACGTAGTTATGTACAGACGCCAGCACATCAAGCCATACCAAACTGTCAAATTTTCCCAATTGAATATGAACCTTATCCTTTTGTAATTAAGTTGAAATTCTATTAAAGAAATTTGACAGATTGTTGTAGCTTCCTGGCCTCTGTACGTAGTTATAGTTGATAAGGTTTTAATGAATTAGTTTATTATTGTTCCATGATTATTTTGAATATTTAACTTACGGGCCTATGCAGTTGCCTGATAATAAAATATTTATTATTATTATTATAATATGGTAGCTAGAGTCAACATTTTTTCTTGTAAATGAAATTGAAAGTCCCTTATCAGTAAAAAAAAAAA
Source organism: Charanyca ferruginea (assembly GCA_947361185.1). Taxonomy (NCBI): domain Eukaryota; kingdom Metazoa; phylum Arthropoda; class Insecta; order Lepidoptera; family Noctuidae; genus Charanyca; species Charanyca ferruginea. The sequence goes on along the minus strand of OX376082.1, from coordinate 8,828,655 downwards.
CTCCTAGACTAGACACTCTCCAGCGAATGAAATGATTTCCCATGAAATAAATACCTACTGCTTTGTCCTACTAAAAAGAAGCCTCACATGATACAAAAATAGAACTCAAAATAATCGACACGTGTGTCTAGACGTACCCAAACCTACGCGATACGCGAGGAGTATCTAGGTAGGTAGGTACCTAAACTAAATAACAAAAGTCAAAATGAAGCAACTCCAAACGTGGGCGAAAAGATCAAAAGGGCACATAAACAGAGGATTGTTGAGCCATTCCAAGTTAGTAGAATAACATAGGTAGGTACTTCCTTTACTTGTAATGTTTGAGTGGGTTAACTAGACTGACTTATACAGGTTGATTTCTTTTGACAATTCTTGAAAGGGTATAAACTAGAGCTAATTTGCAATTTTGACACCGACATTTTGAGTTATAGCAGTTTTTAAGTTTGCCATAAACTGCTTGTAAGAAATTCATTTATCTCTTATACTTTTCTACTCTATTTTTCTAGTAGATCAGAGCAGAGTCAGTAATATCACGATGGTGACAGGACGGCATGGAAGAAGAAATCGTGTTGCACCGGCCAATGGTAACGACAAGGGCATGATGATGACGAATGTTTCTAGTATCGCATGAACAAATAAATCTATATAAATAAAAAGAAAAGTCCTGACTGACTGACTGACTCATCAACGCCCAGCCCAAACCATTGGACCTAAAAAGCTGAAATTTTGCACAGTTTCCCTTTATAATGTAGACAAGGAATAAGGAAGGATTCTTCGAAATTCAACCCCTAAGGGAGTTAAATAGGGGATGAAAGTTTGTATGGAAAATTGACATTTTTGTAGTTTAAACCATGAAAATTTGTGTTTATCATTCTGGTTAAAAATAAAAAACCACTTGTTTCAGTGTTTTTGGAAAATCATTCCCTGTGGGCGTTAAATAGGGGACACCCGTTAGTTTTGTTGTTCAAACCATGAAAATTTTTATTTAGCCTTTTGGTTGGTAATTTTATTAATAATTTCATATGTCAGCATTTTTGAAAAATCATCTCAGAAAGAGGGTAAAATAGGGGATGAAAATTTTGTTTACACGCTAAAACAGAGACGGAATGGTTGACTTATATCAGGAACATTACATGATATGTATCAGCGTTTTTTAAAAATCATCCCAGAAGCAGGTAAAATAGGGGATGAATTTTTTTTATAGACGCTAAAACAGAGACGGAAAGTTTGACCTATATCAGGAACATTACGTGTATCAGCGTTTTTGAAAAATCGTCCCAGAAGAGGGTAAAATAGGGGTTGAAAAATTTGTATAGACGCTAAAACAGAGACGGAAAGGTTGACCTATATCAGGAACATTACATGTATCAGCGTTTTTTAAAAATCATCCCAGAAGAGGGTAAAATAGGGGATGAAAAATTTTTATAGACGCTAAAACAGAGACTTAAGGTTAGCCTATATCAAGAACATTACATGTATCAGCGTTTTTGAAAAATCGTCCTAGAAGAGGGTAAAATAGGGGTTGAAAATTTTTGTATAGACGCTAAAACAGAGACGGAAAGGTTGACCTATATCAGTATCAGCGTTTTTGAAAAATCATCCCCGAAGAGGGTAAAATAAGGGATGAAAAATTTGTATAGACGCTAAAACAGAGACTTAAGGTTAGCCTATATCAAGAACATTACATGTATCAGTGTTTTCGAAAAATCATCCCAGAAGAGTGTAAAATAGGAGATGAAAAATTTGTACTATAGACGCTAAAATAGAGACGGAAAGGTTTACCTACTTCAGGAACAACCAGGGACAGCTGAGGGCTGACAGTTATGTACATATGAGAGATGCTATAGGGAGGCAGGACGTTGATGGTGAGCACCTAAATCAGAAAACGGTGCTCCCGTCATCTTTTACCGGGGGACCACGCTATATGCACAAGCGTACACACGACGCCTTGACATACGTGCGCAAATACGGCCGTTCAACTCATTATTACATTTACATGTATTCCATTATGAAAGATATCACAGATATAAGTTTACGTGGTCAAAAGTCATACGATCGTCACGACAATATTGCCAGGGTATTCCATCTAAAGGTGAAATAGATGATGGCTCTTCTGACCAAAGGTACTCTCTGTCCGTCCGTCTCTTCGTGTACAATAGTTTAGAAATATTTTTGTGGGTTTTATTATAAATATGTATGATAGTCTGTAAGGTATACATGTTATGGGTCCTTTGTTACCCGAAATAAATGATATTATTATTATTATTATAGCAGCGTATCAACCTTGATCAAATCGACAAAATTATTTGTGCAGAAATACCTGAGCCTGAACAGGACTCTCTCCTTTACATTATTGTGTAGGCAAACATACACGGTCCTTGTGGTAGGTTAAACTACAAATCACCCTGCATGAAAGATAGCAGCTGCACTAAAAGGTACCCTCGACCACTTCTTCAGGGCATCCAGACAGGAGACGATGGATATCCGCAATATAGAAGGTCTAGCTGACGGTGGTCCCACAATAAAAAATAGTGAAAGAAGACATTGTTTACCTGGATTAACACATAGGGTACTTTTAATCCCGGTAGTACGTTACCTACCGTGGTATATTTTCCGACATTTACCTTTATAAACAATTAATTATTTTACAGTTTTATTTGTAAGACGAACTAAAAAACTTAAAACATGCTACAACTCAAAATCAACCCATTATCGACAATTCATTTTCGTGGTCTTTATTTATATTACGTGTAGTTTATCCCCTTTTAGTTAATGTGTCGAATCACGAATCACACTGTTTACTTAATAGATAGTATAATTTTACTGTCACTCCTATTTAGTAGAATTTTAACTTGCTTCACGCCTTGTCGGTGCTGCATCGCAATGTCACTTTATCTAGTCAATTTTATCTCAGATGACATCATGATTGCATACCATTTTAACTTAGCATAGATTACTTATATAGCAAAATACTAGTTTACTCGCTCGTTTCTAGTTTAAGAAGTCCGATTTGACGTTTCTTTTTCTGAACTTTGCATGAACGTCTACGTCTTCATCATCATCATCATCATCAGATGAGACCGAAAGACTTCCACTGTTGAACATAGGCTTCCCGCATAAACATAAATATACACATACAAATTACTCCAATCATCACTATCATCCTCCTAGCCTTTTCCCAATTATATTGGAGTCGGCTTCACTAACCGGGTGCAGCTGAATACCAGTGTTTTACATGGAGCGACTGCCTATAGATCCGACCTCCACATTCCAGTTACTGAGTAACACGAAACCCCTTGGTAAGACAGGTTGCCCGACTTTCTGACTTCTGACAGCCCATAACGACTGCAACAGATCTACGAATGACAGACGGGAACAACTGCTTTACGTACTTTCCGAGGCATGGAAGGCACCCGGTATGAAATGTATGGTTTTCCATCCATAGACCGACCGCGGCAAGCGTAACTTAACCTTGACCGATCGATCTGTATTGCTATCACTTAGACACGAGCTCCTCCACAAACAAAACAATACACATTACTTTATTATCAATTCAAAGTATACACGAAAATGAAATATTAATTTAGATAAAGTAACGACCGAATAGAATTTAGAATTCTAGATACTTCATCAATTAATCTACAATATTATCATCGTATTCAAATGTTGATACTAACGACGAACATATAACGCACATTTGCGATTAGCCGCTCCTACTGTAATTGAGTCTAGTGTTGTGACTAATCTACTAGTAATATCGATAATATGATATGCAATTGATTCAACGTATGTGTCGGAATATTAGTTTCAGATTATATTCGTAATTAATCCGACTATTTATAATATTGAGTGATTGAATTCAGAGGAATGTGTTATTGCTATTTAGGTAAGTGGTGGTGTGTGCCGGTAATCTAATTTTAACGTTTGAAATAAAACATTAACACCTAAAACGGTGAGTTGTTTTAGGGAATTTTGTAGCAAACTAAATAGTTTTTTTGTTTATTGTAACACTGTAAACAAAAAAGTAAAAATAACAAATTTATACAAAATTTTACTGATAGTAGGAGATATTCCTTGGACTTATTTCTTTGATAATAAACAATCAGTATAAAATTACACCATTAAATCTTACGTAACTACATATAAACTTCAGGTCGTACTACATTTTATCTCCAAACAGTAAAATCCAACCGTTTTATCGTTAACACATTCCCACCCCTAGCCCCAACCGCAGGTGTGGCGCTTACATTACATTGCTATCATTCGAACTAGGAATGTCGATATTCTTTCCGTCTCAATACATATCGCGTGGTCGCAACACTATCGGTTCACTGTATCGAACAAATTGTGCATTGCACAAATTTTTGTGGTCATCTCTATTTGATAGAGAAATTATTTCACGCTTAAACGTTAGATAAATTTTCGTTGAGATAATATTAAATTAATTCAATGTTTTGATTTGGGAATTGTACAATAAAATAGATAGCCATTATTTGTTGCTCATTCTGCGCGATTTGTATGCATGGTGAATTGTTTACGAAGTGTGTACATTTACAGTTTGTTATTTTATCCAGCTCATTGCTATGCCATTTTGATTTTGGTTCTGATTCGTGCTATTTTGGCAACAAACAAACTGCCTAGCCTTTTCACAACAATGCTGGGTCTAGTCTAACCAGATACCACTGCATAACAGTATTTGAAATGGAGCAACTGCCTGTCTGATGCAGTGTACTGAGGTAACACGATACCCCTTGGTAAGACTGGTTGTCAGACTTTCTGGCTTCCAACTACCTATAACGACTGTCAAAGATCTACGAATGACAGCCGGGACCAACGGCTTTACGTGCTTTCCAAGGCACGGAAGGGTCTGAGTTTGAAATGGTTGCAACCATTTCAAACTCAGACTCATCCACTGACAGAACACATTAAGCATAGCTTAATCACGACCGATCAATCCGAAAGGCTTTTAGTGAGCCATGAGCCCCTTAAAACAGATACATTTATTTATATCTGAAACTTTTGTTTAGATGTTACTTTGTATCCAAAGTAATTACCCAATAGTTTGCGTAGGTACTTAAGGTGACACATAAGCAAAAAATATCGTAGACCCATAAAGTACGCATAAATCTCTCGTACGTCTCTGTCACTTTATGAGTAGTACGAAAGCAATGAGCTCTGTGATCGACGCTCATTTTTTCATCGAGTCTGAAGAGGCTTTCACCTCTGTAGGGCCAGTTACTTCTATGCTAATATGATAAAGCTGAAGAGTTTGTACGTGCCTTTTATTTGATCTCGCTAATCTCCCGAACCCGTGCCGAATCGAAGCCGTGTGGTGGCGACTCCAAAGCGACAGAGGGATATAGACCTGAAGACAGGCATCAACGTCTTTCTGAGTAAAATTACACCTACTGCGATCGCCAACATGCATCGACCAAACATGGCGATTACGGTTATCCCCTCCCCTTGGGGGAGACCTATGCTGAGCAGTGGGCGTCTAAAAGTTGACATTATGATGATGATTATAGATATTGATCGACCAAAACGTGGTCGCTCACAATGGGCCTTAGCAGAAGGCTTAAAGTCACCCAAAGGGCAATGGAGAGGGCTATGCTCGGAGTTTTCTTGCGTGATAAAATCAGAAATGAGGGCATCCGCAAGAGAACCAAGGTTACTGACGTAGCCCGAAGAATTGCCAAACTTAAGTGGCAGTGGGCAGGGCACATTGCTCGCAGAACGGATGGCCGATGGGGCCGAAAAGTTCTAGAGTGGCGACCGCAAACCGGAAGACGTTGCGTTGGAAGGCCTCCCACTAGGTGGACCGATGCCCTGGTAAAGATTGCGGGGATCCGCTGGATGCGAGTCGCATTGGACCGGTCAATGTGGCGACACTTGGGGGAGGCCTATGTCCAGCAGTGGACGTCTTTCGGCTGAAATGATGATGATGATAGATATTGATCTACCTTAGCACATAGAATAAATATTTTATTGTGTTTGTGTTTTCATGGGATGCTTTAGGACTTTGGTTAATACTCGTCTCGCGGATTTGATTCCCCCACGGAACTAATATTTATATGGCTTACAGATAGTTCTTCCGGGGTCTAGCTGTTTTTGTATGTGAGTTTATATTATGTTTGTAAACGCACCCACGACATAGGAAAAATTGCTAGTTTGAAAAAAAAGAAATCAAAAATTGCGGGTTGAAGCTAGTAGGTTATATTTTATTATCAAAATAATTAGGGATCCATTAAAAAAACATACAGACAAAGTCACGGGCAAAGCTAGTCTATAATATAAGTTATACCCCACACCTTCACACATAAAAAGTCCTTCACACCAAACCAAAGAAAAAATTTAGATATGACACAATATAATGACATTTACAAAATTAATAAAAAAAGGAAATACTTGTATGAACAACTCCAGTACGTACGCAGACGGTAAAGATCGAGCAGCTTGCTACCAATTACGGTGATTACGTCGCAGGTAACCCAAGACCGATTGTCTTAAATTCCACCTAATGAAGCCCATTTATTGGGTAAACGGTGCGTGTGTTAGGGACACACGGGTGTGGAGAGATGGCGAATATTTTATTAATATATTTTTCTAATGAAACGTTTAACATTTCTGTATCTTGTGTGCGTTTACAAACGTTATTAAAATAATCCAGTGGCGTGCCTAGGGGTCAAAGTTAGGGCAAGCCCGACTGATTTAAGAATAAAAACACGATACATATGTATTCAATATCTATTTAGACGTATTATATTTTTGTGCGTTTTTTGTTTTATTTTTTTTGTTTTTAATTTTCTCGCGTTGTTGATTGCAAGCCAGGCTTTTCGGCTTTAATGGAAAGCACGCCACTGAAATAATCTTGCATACACAATCAATTAGACCTGTGATGTATGTGATGTTTTAGTTAGTCAAAAGGGCTAGTTGAATTTTACTATTTTCATTTTATCTGAAAAAACATGAATGTTGGTCAGATTACGGAACTCGAGTTTTATCGCTTAATTCTTTAAGAAAAGAAACTGTTATTTCGAATAATATTGTGGGGAACGAAGCCCATTTACTTAATAATTCTCTCGAGTGTAATTTCAATTATCTACCAGAAAGAAAGATGTAGTGATTAGAGTAGACATGTGGCAGAGTGATCAATTTGTATACTTCTTTTTATAAGGGATAACTCGTCCTTGTTTTTTTTTTTAATATATTATTGCAGTCTCCTAGTATAGTTCCAACAAAATAGTAACAAGATTTTTAACAAAAAGCGGTTTTAAAAATGTTACCGATCTTTTTAAAGTTTATCTGTTATGTACTTGAGTAGAAATGCGGCAGATTATCAAGCAAATTGAATTAAAACACACACACACATACACATCACACACATTCTCACATTTATTCAAGTTACCTGTCCTTGCTGCTGATTGTATTTATGTATCTATCGTAGCCCACAAAGACAAGTTACAATAATATAATCGTAACTATATTTCAAAAAAGAAATTCACGATGTTCTCAGTTTCTAATAAACGCTATTTTTATCAGCTACTCAACCTTTACCCCCGTGTGTCACCTAATTGCGAGTCACTGGTGAAAATCACAGTTACAATTGACGCGTAGCTTTATTTTCATTTCGGTACTCATTCTTCAAGGCCTGAGTCAGTCCTTCAGTTTTATTGGGGCAAAAATGTTCTTTTGGAAAAATCACTGAACGCTGATTGGTTGACGGAAGCCGGGTGAGTTTGATCGTTTTTACCAAGTGTTTGGCATTGTGTTGAATGTTTTTTGTGGAGTTTGTTCGTGGACTTGTTGAAGAATAGTACTTAGGTATTGTTTGTGCTGAATGCTCAAGTACCTTTTACAGTATTGGACAGATAATTCGCTTGGAGTTTAGTTATTGGTAGTAGCGTGGATTGTGAATTACTGTAGTATTTTCTTTTTTTTTTATTGATTCAGCAATTAAGATGGATGATTGTGTCCCGTAGATTCAACATGAACGATGTTTTGTAATATTCTAGTTATTTTAAAAGAGTGTTTATGGATTTTCTTGTTGTTGTTTGTGTGGAACGAGCAACCAGCTTCAACTTTCTGACTGATTGACTCTTTGACAATCAAAATGTGCCTATAAATGGTTTATGGTCTGAGTTTTAAGATTTTAATTGATGTCATCTTTATCGGTATTAAATCAACATATTTTTGACAGGAAAAAATACAAAAAACTGTTTAAAAGTAATATGTATATATGCTCATGCCTTCTCTGTATGAGAAGAAGCCTGACCTTTGAGGCTGGTATACTTTTATTGTATGTAAAAAGAAACAGTGCTTCAACCGCAGAGACGTGGTAAGCTATGATATTATTATCCAAATATATTTTTTTAATAGCTAGACCACGGTGTAAATATTTTTTTTTAATAACAAAAGTGTTTTACACCTACATTTAAAAATAAACATTGATTTTCTGTGTAAATAATCCGTCTTAAAAATATCAATTTACATCGCATTTTCAAATGTGCTTAGTACCTAGGTTTATTACTGTCGTCAATTAAAAAAAACACAGCAATATCATTCAACGATTGTGTTTGTTAAAAAAATATTTATGTAGTACTCTTTCAAGCTTCAGGCACGTAAATAAAGTAAAAACTGGGACACTAATCTAATTCCGGATCTAAAACTATGTTACGCGAAACTGAATTTTCACAAAACCCAGGCAGGATAAAACTTTTTTTTATATTGGTCGGTCTAACTAGTTTTTGAACTTTGAAAATCGATTAAACCTACACCGAACAGTATTCTACTATTGATCATTTTTATATACTGCCCGTTGGTCTCGTGAGCAAAACCAGGTTCAATTCTCTGGTACGGCAAAAGTGTGATTGGGTTTTTCTTTTACGAATTCCTCATGAACAGGGGGGTGATTCTGTTAGACCTCATTCTAAACTTCAAATCTGACTCCGCTGTGAATTGCTTGGTTGGCATTCTAAAAACTCGGTTGATAATTCGAATTTACACTAGCGCCACCCTTGCGAGCGTGTCAGCGAGTTGAACTAAATTGACAGGGAGATTTTGACAGATAAAGTATGAGATGACGTAAGAAGTGGCATTAAGTAAGGTAATTTCCCCGTCACTTCGACGTTCACTTCGCACTCGAACCCGATTCAAAGTGTCAAATATATCAAGGTCATTTTGAACCTTATGCGAAGTGAGAGTGAATAGCGATGTGAGATGCGAGTTGTTGTTTGAATTTTACAGAATCGAACTACAGCACGTAGTTTACAAGTCGGTGGTCTCAAGATTTACGAATGATAGCCAGGACCAATTATAGCTGTACGTGTTTTCTGAGGCTCGGAGGTATCACATCATCAATCGCAAGTTCGAAAACGCGGGCTGCTAATGATAAAAAATCTAGTATAAAATCCCAATAACAATGCCTGACCTGGTAATCGACCCAGGACCGCTCAGCAGTCGTATTTGCAACATTGAGTCATTAATGTAATGTCGACACAACACGGTTGGCGCAGTGGTTGAACGATTGACTGATGCGCTGCGTGACGCGGGTTCGATTCCCGCACGGAACAAATATTTGTATAGCCAACAGATAGTTGTACCGAGTCTGGCTGTTCGTGTATGTTTCATTATATTCATTATTATGTCAACCTTTAGACGCTCACTGCTGGGCATAGGTCCCCATGCTTGGCCGAGGCAAGTTGACGATCGCAGTAGGTGTTTTGGTACTAAGAAGGACGCTGCTACCCATTATCTGGTCAATATCCCTCTGTCGCCTTCTACGACACCCACGGGTAGAAATGGGGTGGTGCTATTCGCGGCCGGCGCCACACGGTTGTTAGTGTATGTAAGTTAAAGTATACAGTAAAAAAACATAGTGAGGGTTAAGGGTGTTACCAGACCAATCGATCGATCGTCTATCGACGGCATCGATCGATGGTAGAATTTATTAGTCGACGTCGATCGAGCTGCTTGATTATTATTACAGATGTAATATAGCTGGGGTTAATCGATCAACGTCGACCGATGCCATCGACGGGCAATCATTCGATTGGTTAGTTGACCGGTATCCGTCGATCAGCCAAAGCTACCATACCAATTGATCAACGTCGTTCGATGTCGATTTATGGCATCGATCGACGATCGTTCGATTGTTGTAGTAACGATTTTTTTTTTCAAGAAGTAATAATGTTGGTAAACTACCAAATTAAACACACAAGCAAAGTCAGGGAAACAGTTTTAATAAACGAGTCATGCAGCTCGTCGTAACTACAGCAATCTTCCCAAACTCTACATATTATTAATTTTGAAACATCGAACGTTAGAATCAAAGTAATTATTAATAATAAGAGTCTTATCTAGTGTCGGTATGCAGAGCGCTTGTTTTATTATTTCCGTTCGCTCCGCACCGGATGAGCTAGCGTTATAATATTTAGGGTTCCTTAGGAAATGTAAATTTTGTTTTATGGAAACCTTACAGAGTTATAACAACGTACCGGGTCTGAAAAAAACACGGCTTAAGACACCGTGTTCCATGTAGTGCTAGCCCTAACCCATTTCCACCCACGGGTGTCGTAGAAGGCGACAGAGGGATATTGACCAGTGGATGGGCAGTAGCGTCCTTCTGAGTAGGTACCATAATACCTACTGCGATTGCCAAAATGCATCGACCAAGCATGAATTCCCCCCTTAGAGAAGACCTATAGGATACTGATTTTACCTATAACAACAAAATCTTAAAATTCAGAACTCAAAATTTTAATTATAATCTTGTTAACTGCAGGTATTAACATTACTTACGACAAACCAGGAGAAATAATATTTATGTAAGTATCAATAAAATAAATAAATCTGTACAGAACCCAAATAAAACTATCAGGATTCCCACTTGTCATATTTTTTGTTATATTAATTTTACTGATATAAAATGCAGAAAAATATAAATATAAATCGATTATGCCATCGTATATTTATATTTTACTGCATTTATTAATCAAACTAGCACTCTATCCGCTTGAATTTTCAAACGGATTCCTTGTTTTTTGATAATAAAAAATAACCAATAGTACTCAGGTGTAATATAGCTACGTACTAGAAAAAGATTGTTAATAAAAAAACATTTATTTCATACGAAAGAGTTCTTATACCAAGGGAAGTTGTTAGTAACCAGCTTATGACTAATGTTAGTAATTAAAAAGTACAAAGAAGAAACTAGACACATCGTCTAGCACTGCATAGAAAAAAAAAAGAGAAAAATCAGTTAAGGATTTTTTGAGTTTTAACCATCACAAACACTACATACACAACATTAGGTATACAAAAGAAACCAAATATTTTCTCTTTAAAATATTAGGTAACATAATTAAGCGTGTACATCGCGTATGTAATCCTAATAAAAGTAAAAAAAAACTATTTATAATCTGGTCACAATTATTACAAAAACCTGTGAATTTATTTTTCTACGACAAAGTAGACCAAAGATCATCTGCCTAGCCTTTTCCCAAGTATCGGGGGTCGGTTTCCAGACCAACCGGATGCAGCTGAATACCAGTGTTTTACATGGAGCGACTACCTGTCTGACCTCCACAACCCAGTTACTGTGTAACACGTTACCCCTTGGTAAGTCTGGTTGTCAAACTTTCTGGCTTCTGACTATACCCATAACGACTGCCAAAGATCTACAAATGACAGCCGGGACCAACGGCTTTACGTGCTTTCCGAGGCACGGAGGGAACTCGGTATAAAAGGGATGGTCACCCATCCACAGACCGACGGCGGTTAGCGTAGCTTAACCTTTGACCAATCGATCTGTACGGCTTTAACTTAGCCACGAGCTCCTCTCGCCAAAGTAGACCAAACACGTCATAATGATTCTAAACAGTTTCAACTGCTATTAAAACTAAATGATCTAAGGTAATTATCCCTAAATACGTTCTCAAGTTTCTGACGTACACACTATGTCATATTAATGAATGTAAACCGGTCTATATTAAATGCATATCTCTCGTCATAAATTCTATTCGTATGTCCATATCTTGGAGATCACTGACATCGATGTAGAAAAACATCATGATAAAACTTGGTCTTTATAAATAAGTAGTAGGTAGTATATATCTGAAATCACCAGTCAGCCTCGAGCAAGCGCGGTGATCATTACTCGTGCCTTCTCTGTATGAGTAGCGGCCTTTGCCCAGAATAGGACTGGAATAGGCTGGTATTATTATTATTGACATAACAGGTTGTCTTAGTTGCATTCAACTAGAACAACCCTCTTAAGTCCTCCTACTGGGTGTCAGACAGCTGATAAAATAATAACTCTTTATTCGGACAACCACGGATCCATTTTATACACATTTACATTATATATTGTTAGTATGAACTTAAAAACTATGTTAGTACCTAATAACTAAGAGAGACTCCTCTGGGTGAGGCTCCACACCAGAGGGCTGTCCAACTTGTTGCCTATTACATTCAGGATGCTGTTACTGCTCCCACGCAATCTGCTCAGCAGTGAAGCTGCCTTTTTGCGCCAGGTGGCATCAAAGCCGTCTGTGCGCGACTCAGCGAACATTGCTGACGCACTGCAGAAGCGCGGCAGACGTAACACACACAACACGAAAACACATTTTTAATTATATACATATTATGTAGATAAACATCACCCAGACACAAGGCAAACACAAGTGCTCATATATGTTGACTAAACATTTTTAGCATCCGGCTCCCCCTTTTTTTTTGGTACGGGGTGGAAAATCCTCATGGATGTCCTCCGCCCTGGGGCGGGCGGAGGGGTCTGTCAGACTCTTACTGACTAAAAACCACCCCGGTGTTCCATCTCACACCTACGTCGGGGGTCGCGGGAACCGGAGATACTTCCACAACCCCCGGCTGGTGCCGGCCCGCTGCAGCGGGCCACTTCTCGGGACAGGGGGGGGGAGTGAGGTGTTACACTCCCCCCCGGACGTCTTAGAGGGGCGCGCGTGGAAAACTACACGACGCCACCTCGGGTCCTGGTGTACGTGGGGGGCGACAGACGTCCCCGAGTCTGCCGCCCCTGGACCCATTTAGGGGGGCCGGAAGAGGGCGTTATCCGCCCTCCGCCGACGCCCGGTGCGCCTGCTGCGGGCAGGGTGGGAGGTTGAGATCTCCATCCGGCTCCCCCTGAGCCAAGATACCTAAAAAGTCACCACCATAAGTTATCCTCATAAGTTTTTTTATGGGAATAAATATAATGACCACGAAAAAATACTTAAGGATCTCAAGCTCCCTTACCAAAAAAAATTACTAAATACCAAATGTAGTAAATTATCACCAAATCTTAATGTGCAAAATAACCAAAATCTTTTTGACTCTTAAGTACTCCCTGGGGCGGATCCGACATGGTTAGGTTAGGTTAGAACTGTGAGCCCCAACGACTCAAAACCCAATCGCGTTTTGTAACACTAAGATTTGGTGATCATTTACTACATCTGGAGGTTCGTAAGCAGCGTTATTGCATTCGGTTCGGCTGAGATCCGATTTTGCCCATTCCTTTGCAGCCCTCGCTTAGAGACGCCCTAAGCCGAGGCCCGCACCCCACAAGTGGTGTCCTTGGCATGTAGTTCTGGAGGCTTTAAATTTACTTTAAGGCACAACAACAGTGCAATTCTGTAAGAATTCACCTGCGAATTCGAATCCTATCTCATTTCCGATTTCCTTTACCTGAAGTAAAAAGTATTTGGTATTCGCTAAAATAGTAACGTAATAATAGTTCGCGTCACCTATGTTGTCATTCAGTGGCGGTAGCGTAATTTTTATCGAGTTACAGAATACCTAAAACAGCTATCACCGCGGAAAAAGAAGTGAGAACTAAAGTGAGTTCTTACAGAATAACATAGCTGGATAGTCTGGCTAAGCAGTCGACAACCTCCTAGGTAGACATGCGAGAAACCTAATCTCAATCTGTCATAAATTTCTCTAATTTACCAACATATTTTGAGATGGATTGTCTCGATAAGATTGCAACTCTAAATATTTTAATTACTAGAATTGGCCTTCTGGTACTCTGACTCAAGCTCATTAAAAGACACCAAAATATTCGGGATCTCTTCAAACTAAAACCGATTTCGTAGAGATTATTAATGACCATCACATGCATTTATTAAGCAAAACGAATCTGACGACCACTGCCTAATTAAAGTTTAAATGAAGCTTATTTTCATACATCCAATTATTCAGGACCGAGCTCACATTACTTAACCAGAAAAACAAAACTTTACGCCGAATTTTTACACTGCATTTCAACAAATTCGACTACAATTCGGTATAAGCCATAGTACGTAATTACATTGCACCGGAAAACGAAACGAAAAAATATTATACTACCCGAAAACCTCTAATTACTGGGCCAAACACGTAGGAGGACAAATGTACACCATAATTTTTAGAAGTAACGATTGCAATTTGACATTTATTGTGGACATTAAGGGGAACGATACTGGCCACAAATACGAGCGGCCATTTTGCGCACGAGGTGAATTCATAAAATGGCGGATTATTGATGCGTTGATGGAATGCTGTTTAGAATTTAATCAACAATTTTTCTATGTTGTAGTCCTGTCATTATAAATTGGAGTCATTTAGAGAAAGACAGGAAACTAGATGAACTATTGGAACAGATTAAAAACTATTTTATCTTTGTTGATTTTTCTGAAGTTTTATCGTAATAAATCTCCTATTTAATATCCTACTAGCTTAGCTTTAATTCTTCCTCAATAGTTAAGTAAACTTAGAGGCTAGTTATCAGATTCTTCAGAATTATCTAATTATCAGGATTTCATGATTTCCTTTCAAAGCATCATTCTTTTTCCTTTATGAAAAACTTATGTACGTATTTACATTTTCAAAGAACTACAAACATAATGGGCTGTCACTCTTTTTCATTTTCAAAGGTAGTAAGTAGGAAGGTACTATCCTTCATCAATGTCAATAATGTTCAAGATAAACTTACAAAGTATAAAATAGGAAAACTCGTATTGGTCCTTGCCCGTGCGAAATCACAACCTCCTGCACATGACAGCCGCATTGCCATCATGAGATTCGGCGTAACCTATTAGGTACTGCAAGAGCTCACTACTGAGGAGCCTAACTGGAACCGGGACTTGGTATACTATGGGAGGATGTCGGAGGAAAACTTCAATGAAAGAGAGGCTTCGCTTTATAAACGCTCTGTTTAATTGAATAATACGTGTGCCTATCACGGCTGGTAGCTGGACAATCTGCCTGACATATAAAAATAAGACTAATTTAGTCTACTATCTATTTAGTTTACTTCTATTTATGCTATTTATATTTTTTTTTCTAGAATGAACGCAGAATGTTTAGACGAAGCTATATAATCAATGGGACCACCAAAGAACCAGCATGCCAAATTATTCGTAAAATATATCACTGCTTCACGGGAAACAGAAACTCACAAGGACCAAACACGATATACTGAATCGTTTTGCAATAGGTAGATACTCGTATATTAAAGTCCTTTCTAAGTGAAGGGACAAATTCTTAAAGGCCTCGCCTACTGGTCGGGTTATTCGGCACGTCTGCTTTGACATTGTGAATGCGTTGCTAAACTAACCTGTTTATAGTGCGGGGCATTATTACTGGGCTACTTAATTTATTCGTTTATTTTATTTTATTAGGGACAACCAACAGCAGCATATAAAATAGTAATCTAAATACTTATTAATAGGAGTAGCATATACACTGCTATCGACGTTATCCACAAATCAATAAAACAGAATAGCTAGCTGTTAAATGACTATCGATACAACTTATCCTAGTGTAATGTATAGTTACATGAAACTATATTATTGTTATTACTAAGTTGAGAAAGAAAAACAAAGACACAAATTCAAAAATTCTGTAGTATCCTAATATGAATGTGTTTAGAGAAAGATAAATACAAAATCTTTAATAATAACCATTAACATGCATATTATAGTGTTAGTAATGTTAGCCTGCAAGTAATTTTCCACTTAATAATGGGCATTGGATGGCAGCGTATCTGTACCTAAGGCTCTGGTATTGCAGATAATATTATCTATAGTCAGCGGTAACCACTTAACATCAAGTAGATGGGCTTGTTTGCAAGCCGCAACATGAAAAAAAGGTTAAAAGAAAAAAATATCGAGACCTATTTTTCCATGCCAAATGATAGTACATTAATGAATAATCATTAACAAGTTACTGAGTAATAACAGTCAGCTTACTTTACAGCCAGTGTAAGTCAGTGGGCCCGTATCTAGAGTACGCGTGATCGTGGGATTTTGTACTATCACAATAGCAATCGCAATGAGGGCACTATTTATCTTCATACTCTTGTTACGGTTACGATGTGAGCAGAATTCCTAGCGGTTCATCATCACAGTTAGAAGAGTAACACTGTTTTTACGAGATTCAAATATTATTAGTTGGTTGATAACTTGCTTGTTATTTGCTAGCAGGTGTACAAGGATTACTCACACCTTTAAAGTGCTAGACAAAAGTTACATCAATCGAGATAGATATAGTATACCTATTTCTGACTATGGAATTAAAGTATCTACTTTAAAAAAAATCATTCAGTAAGAATTAATTTGCAGTGTCAATACTAATTGATAAAGACAAAATACGAAAAAACACAAAACACAATGAGCACAACACAATGTTTTTAGAAAACACAGTGTAGACATGTATCTTTACAAAAACAATAAAATGAAAATGTGATCACATGAAACAACAAAGAAATATAACTGTACCATTAAATTTGTCCTGCAGTGTACAATAGTGTAGAAGCCGATATAATCGGTGAGTACCGAGATATTGCACTGTGGACCATTTACACAGATTTACCTTTGAGATATTGTAATGCACCTTGCATCGATGTATTCATTTTGTAAAACCGATTTAGCTAAATATCTTTAGTAAAGATTATAAAGTTGTTACTAAGTACCTTCATCCACTCGTGCATCTGTATTAAGATGTACTATGGTAAAATGATACCATAATTCATACTAATATTACAAATAAAATAGTAACTCTGTCTGTTACGCTTTCACGATGGAACGGCTGAACTGATGTTGATGAAATTTGGTATGAAGATAGCTTACACCCTGGGAAGAACATAGGCTATTTAATTTGCGACTTCGTCTGCATTCGCAAGGACCGACATTCACGCGAACGAAGTCACGAGCGAAAGCTAGTCATCATCATTAATAATATATCAATAAAATAAAATAATTAATAATGTCAATTATAATCCGTGGTGCTTAGCAACTGGGCTTCTCCCAGTTGTAAACGTCCCTTTGTAAACGTCTAGTTCTGTAAAATTCAAACAACAACTCGCTTCTCACATCGCTATCCACTCTCACTTCGCAAAAGGTTCAAAATGACCTTGATATATCTGACACTTTGAATCGGGTTCGAGTGCGAAGTGAAAGTCGAAGTGACGGGGAAATTACCTTACAGAATGCCACTTCTTACGTCATCTGATACTTTATCTGTCAAAATCTCCCTGTCAATTTAATTGAACTCGCTGATACGCTCGTAAGGGTGGCGCTAGTGTAAATTCGAATTATCAATCGAGGTTTTAGAATGCCAATCAAGAAACTCACAGTGGATTCAGATTCTAAGTTTAGAATGAGGTCTTACAGAATCACACCCCTGTTCTGTCTTCTGCTTGATTTGGTGGGAAGTAGAAAATATGTTTTTCTTACTCCTCCGCTGTTCTTTTCTGATTAATTTCGTTGCAGGATCCAAGACAGTTGAATCGTTTCTCTGGGACTCATCGAGTTTCATTGCTTTGGCGGTTTACTGGTGGTCGCCACTGTTGATTCTGGCTTACAGAAGTTGCAGTGGTTTTGGAATAGTGTGGCGGGTTTGTCCCAAATAAAAAAAAATAGTCATCAACATTATCAACCTGGAGACGTCCACAGCACTGTTAGTCAAAGGTCTCCCCCAAAGGGGGGTTGCTATAATCCCCACGCCTGGCAGACGTCTTGGGAATCGCAGTGAGGTTGTTAAGTAAGCCACGGAACCCGCTGTCGCCCGACTTCTGGATGTTCCCTTAGTCACCTTGTACGACACCCTCGGTATAAAAAGGCTTGCCATGATAGCTTTACAAGAATGATCATTATGGACCCTGACGGGCTCAGCAAAAGTTAAATTAGGAAAGAGGGCATGTGCGGACTCCTCATACCACCGGCCATACCTCGTAGTATGGTTTAAAACTATACCACTGAGAAAATTGTTTAGGTTAGGTTAGAACTGTGACGATTAAAGCGCGAAGGCGAGTGAGCAAAGCAAGCGGTGCCGCGGTAGCGGTCAATTATCATAATATTCATCATGATCAGCCGGAAGACATCCACTGTTGTACAAAGGCCTCCCCCATTAGTACCCCCACGCTTCGCAGGCGTCTTGGCTTTCGCAGTGAAGTTCGCCTTCTACGACACCCTCGGGATGAAATGGGTTAAAGCGTATAGTTTTAACATGAATACAGCTTAGTTTTAACATTTAAAACCTTTTTTGTAAAAATATTTATTTATTTATTTACCAGGAACAATTCACATTGTGTTTGATACGAGAACATAATATACAACATTATAAATATTATTAATATAATAATCTAAAAGCGTACATGCAGCAATAATATAAAAAAGACATGCTTACTATAAACAATAATAATAAATAATATACAGTTACAGTTCGTCTATTGAATATAAGTTCCTATCCAAAAGAAATGCTTTGAGCTTAGACTTAAAAGAGCTAGTGTTTAACAAAACTTTTAAATTCGCTGGCAGTTTACTAAATATTTGTACGGCTTGGTAATGAGGGCTATGCTTGGTAATGTTAAAATTTGGAACAACTTTATTTTTAAAGTTCATTCTACGAGTGTTTTCTCTGATTATTCTTTCTTCCTCAGACTCGTATTCATGGATATATTTTTTAAAGTTAACTAACAACACAAGTATGTATAAGCTGGGCAATGTAAGGATATGTAAACGCTGAAAATGAGAGCGACAGCTTTCTCTTTGTTTAATTTAGACAAATGTACGTATTGCCCATTTTTGGAGAATAATTAAACAAGACGTCGGAACTTTGATCTTCAGTACTCCCTTACCTAAAGGTATGATCCAAAAAATTATCGGTATGAAAGTAAAAAACTTGTTATTTAGTTTGTTGAGTATCGTTACTAGTTTACTCACACCAGCTGTTACTGAATCAGGTATGGTATTTTATTAAATAAACTATTCTTTTGACGACACGGTTGGCTCAGTGGCTAAGCGATTGGCTGCTGCGCCGCGTGTCGTGGGTTCGATTCCCGCGCAGAATAAATATCTATGGTGGTAATTCTGGGTCTAGCTGATTGTGTACGTACGTTTATATGTTTGTAAATACACCCACGGTACAGGAGTAATTAGTAGTGTGAGGCAACGTTTAAAAAAAAAGCTGACTGTCTAATTTCAAATCTCGCTTTACTTATACTTTGTTAAATAAATTTCTATCTGGAATGTAACACTTTTCTGAAAACCGCATCAAAATCGGTTCAGCCAAACGGGAGATAATCGCGGACAAACATACATACATACATACAAACATACGGATTGAACTGAGAACCTCCTTTTTTCGGTTAATAATGGGTGGGTGCTATTCTGGCCCGGGCACCTCACGGGAACACGGGACTTTTCTTTTTTTCCAAAAGGATAATTTTCTTTGTTATCTGTATATCCCATGACTTTCATCATGAGAAAAAGGTGAGCTTTTTATTTATGTAAGAACATAGAAAATTAAATTACTAATTAAGTATCATTAAACAACCGAATTGTTCCATGTTAAACAATACTTGTAGCAATTAGTGTTACCTACTATTTTTTATTAATTGTTGCCCAAAATCTCAGCATTAAAAAACGAAAGTTGGAGTGAAAGTGAAAGCAATTCTATTGCCTACGGAAATGTTACCCTTATCTCAGCCTCAAGTGTAGGAGCGATAATATCAGTATCAAGATATATACTGTAGGACATTGTAACAGATGCAGTTTAAATTATAAAAAAGAACTATAATGAAAAAAAAAATAATGAATGAATGATGTTACAGTAACAACATCGTGCCTATAATGTAACCTGATATTACACATTCTTTGATGATGTCATGTCTTGTATCTTGAAGTCTGTGAAACATGTTTTTCAAAACAAAGTATAAGTAAAGCGAGATTTGAAATTAGACAGTCAGAATTCGAATTCGCGGGTGATTTCTTACAGAATTGCACTGCTAAGTGTATCGGCTTTAAAGGCTTCACAAGATACATAAGAACATACCAATGTTTATACAGTTTGTATACATACCATCAACGAATTAATCCCAACTTTGCCTTTAAAAATGCCTGTCTGAGCTTCCATTTTTCCTTTACATTACACATACGTGCAAAATAAATTACCGATACAATCACGACATTGACAAAAACCAACAAACAATGCATTCTTCAACAAAACTTAAAATTAATCAATCAATTGATTCGCAAAAACCGACGTGACATGGCGTGACCAAGAGATAACTACGGTATATTTTTATCTTCAACAAAAACTGGAATTCTATCGAGTACCCATACAAGTAATACCACATAAGCGCAATGTTAGAAAGAGATAGATGCTGAAATATATGCAGGAGTGAAGGAGATAGGTGAAGTCGCGTGGCTCAAACAGGATAACTCTAGGTTTGTCAGTTTTTATGACAGAACTTGCTTTGCACACCTGATGAATAGCTTTTGCTTTGCAACGGGAGTGGTTTTCTACACGGTTGTTTTCGATTATAGGATAGGTAGAAGTCTTGGTGAAGCAACAGGTGCGTACGTATCGTGACTATGACTATAATATATTTTTGCATAAAACCGTATCCCACAACAGATATTCTAAATGTAACATGTAACATTCAATAGGTCTCTAGTGGATAAAATTCGCAATAAAGTCATACGCCAGAGAACTAAAATCACCGACATTGCGCGTAGAATCAGAACGGTGCCGTGGAAGAGGGCCGACCATATCTTCAGATGAACAGACGGTAGGTGGAGCAGACAAGTCTTAGAGTGAAGACCGCGTTTGGGCAACCTTTGTGTGGGACGCCCGCGCCAACGGCACGATGGACCGACGATTCGAAGGTGTCTGGCGGTGGATTAATGGGGGCTGTCCAAGACCCGGTTGGTTGACGATCTCTGGGGAAGACTTTCTGGCTTCTGACTACTAGTAACGCAGTCGTTACTTCTACTAAACATCAAAATACTTCTAGGTCTTTGACAGTTCAAAGACCTACGAATGACAGCCGGGATCACCAGCTTTACGAGCTTTCTGAGCCACGGAGGGGTCTCAATATGATTTTTTACTTATGTTTATGGGTAGTCACCCGTAAATAAAGAACAGCCATATAATAAGTATTTTAATTTCCATAATCTACATAAAAACAACCAAATTTATATTTTCTATACAGGGATTAATCCAATTTAAAAAGAATACAACATTACCAACAAATAAAATATGGTCTACCCAAATGACTTTCCTTAAGGAAAGGAAATAACCAATATGCAAGAAGATGAATGAATTCCAGAAAAAAATTAAACATAAATTTTCTTGAACTGCGGAACTTAAGAGGAAAAGCGGGAAAACCGAGCTTCTGAATTTGTCAACCTTAGTGAGGAGGTTAATTGAAAAACAACCACTAATCACCATAATAATAATGAATTATTCTCCGGTCAGAATTTCGGCCACGGCTGCCAGTTTCAATATAGCCCAGCCAAGTACGCAAGAGATATATTTATGGTACTGTAAGACTTCAGATCATGCTGAACCTTAGGGTGCTACCACACCAATCGATCGATCGTCGATCGATCGTCGATCGACGGCATCGATCGATGGTAGAATGGATTAGTCGACGTTGATCGATAGTTTCTACCAGACCAATCGATCGATTGTCGATCGACGGCATCGATCGATGGGAGAATGGAATAATCGACGTCGATCTCGCTGCTTGATTATTATTAGTGATCGATTTTAGCCGGAGTTAATCGATCAACGTCGACCGATGCCATCGACTGGCAATCGATCGATTAGTTAGTCGAACGGTATCCGTCGATCAGCCAAAGCTACCACACCAATCGATCAATGTCGATCGATGTCGACCGATGGCATCGATCGATGATCCATCGATTCGTGTAGTAACACCCTTACGGTACCGGATCGTAATGTGTTCTGGTGTTCTAATAAATCAAAGAGGGGAAACCGAAATAAATTACTATAATGATAAATAGCATCATATTTGTTGGTGGCCGGAGGGTAGCTGATGACGTCTTCGAGCTACGACTAAGGGTGGGTTGCTTCAACTAACCATTACTGACCGGTAATAGTCAAAAATGGCGCTAACTATCGTCAAATCAAAAAAATGGGTTGTTTCACAAAATCATACGTCAAAAAGTTACTATTACCATAACCGATCAGTCATCGTAATTTTGTGTTGTCAAACAGCTACTTCAAACATCAAAATATTAAGGAATCTCTTTTTGAATAACTTTAACTGACGGATTTTTATGTCATGAAACAACCCGTTACATTTAACGTACGTTAAACATCGCACGTCATAGTAACTTTTTAACCGTCCGTATGTAACGTTAACCGACTGTTTGAAACAACCCGCCTTAAGGCAAACATCGCCTTGATACAAAAATAAGCATCACGCTTCTAAATTCAAAATACTTTCTAGAACAAAACCGGGGCCGGTAGACAAATTCCCTTTTCTGTTAGCGTTAACGCCAACGGAAAAATCAAATTGTATGCAGTTGACATATTTGCATCACATGACATCTGGTAAGCAAACGTCGACTCCATACAATTTGATTTTTCTGTTGTCGGTAACGCTAACAGAAAAGGATTTTGTCTACAAGCCCAGAGTGTTTAGACGAAACATTTAGTCAAATGTTTTCGACCAGGGTTTGTGATTCTGTAAGACCTCATTCTAAACTTCGAATCTAAATCCGCTGTGAGTTTCTTGATTGGCATTCTAAAAACTGGGTTGATAATTCGAATTTACACTAGCGCCACTTGCACTTGCAAGCGTGTCAGCGAGTTGAACTAAATTGACAGGGACATTTTGACAGATAAAGTATAGGACGTAAGAAGTGGCATTCTGTAAGGTAATTTCCCCGTCACTTTGACGCTCACTTCGCACTCGAACCCGATTCAAAGTGTCAAATATATTAAGGTCATTTTGAACCTTAAGCGAAGTGAGAGTGAATGGCGATGTGAGATGCGAGTTGTTGCTTGAATTTTACAGAATCGACCTACAGCTTCCCTTACATACATCATTTTAAACAGTACTCAGGTGTATGCGCAAATACAAGTGCACTTCCATTCCCTAACTCTCCAATGGAATAGCTATCCGACATGACCGGGGAGAGATCAGACGCCGGACCAACGGTTTCACAAACTTTACGATACACGAAGGGTGTCACACCGCTAACTTCCAAACCCCGCGCTTTTACTTAGAAATTCTTATCCTACTAATATTATAAATGTGAAAGTTTGTGAAGATGTTTGGATGTTTGTTACTCAATCACGCGTAAACCGTTGAACAGATTTGCATGAAAATTAGCACACAGGTAGACCATTTCCTGGATTAACACATAGGATAATTTTATCCCGATAAAAAGTATTCCGATTAACGATTATTCCTTCTTTTTTACGCGGGCGGAGCCGCGGACAGAAGCTAGTCTAATAATAAAACCCAATACCCCCAGCACGCGTAGCATGACCACTCTTTGTCCACGAAAGAATAGACATACCTGACAGCAAGAATAGACAAGTCAGTACAGTTTGTCTATTCTTCCTGTCAGTATGTCTATTCTTCCGTAGACATAGCGTGGTCATGCTACGCGTGCAGGTCTGACTTGGAAATCAAACTCAGCATACACTAAAGAAAAAATGTTCAATGAACCACTACAAATAAAAAAAAGAGAAAATACAATGTATAACTGTACATTTTCCGTTCCTATCTCCTAGTGAACTAGTACGCGAAACGTATCGTTACAATAATGGCTCCAGTACAGAAACCAATTCGATTGAAAATATTGTGTCTGACCAACTGTTCCTATATTTTATTCAGCGCTCGAACCCGACCTCCCTCCCGGTACACAATAATATCAAACCGATTGTTACTAAAAAATAAAACACTTCAGAGTTATATCTGCGTGCATTTTTTTTTTTCAAAAAACTTTATAAGTCATCCAGTCGTTCCATACTTAACTTCTCATTTCTACAAGAAATGGCGCAGACAAAAAAAGTTCATAGAGTCTCAGAGAAAAATTGCCAGTAAGATCAAACGAACGAACTGAACCAGTCTACACTGTGGTCAGTGTAAAGGAAAAATTTCTTATTCGGAACGCGCACGTTGATAGTACGGTGGTTCTACCTCGTTTTTGAGGCTCTGCAGTGATGCGGAACAGAGACGGATAGATACGAATACGTTTTGACAGAGAGAGACAGAGGTATTATTGCACCGGTAGTGAGGAGTGAAAGAGATCAATAATGAGACGCACGAGGAGTTGAAAAGGGATTTCAGATTAAGGTCGTTGTCGAGTCAAAGAACAGGTTAGTTGGAAAATTGGTAGATATGGGGTTTGGTAGAATAATTGGAGGCTTTCAGTAGTTAGGTTCTAAGAGTAGACACAGATATAGATTTCCATTTAGTAGTTACAAAGAGAGGACATAGATATAATTTTCTAAACCTATTTTACTATTTGAAGGACACTTGGTACCGTCCAATAATAACATAAATATTTAATATCATAATAAGTTAAAAAAAAACATTGCTCTATTATTTATATTTAATTAATAAAGGGATACTAATATTTATTGTTATTGAATTTTTTTTACTTCCTGTAAAATATTTTGGTATTGGTCCTAAAAGGACCATCTCTACTGATATTTTTTATGTTCATTTTATTTCGTCTACAGAATACATAATATAGTCCTACAGTTTACCTCCTCCTACTCTATTTTTTTTTTGTTGCTTAGCTTCAGAAACATGTTTTACCAGATCAACGCAAAAATTCAATATAAATTAATTAATTGTTTAGTTTGTTGGATGGTGATTACAGCTACAAACGCAACGAAAGAATGAAAAGGATTTTGGTTAAAGACCTCTCGAATCTCCTATCTTGCTTGTCAATCCTTAGATATCGTATTTGTGCTGTGCATATACAGTATTCTTGTTTGAAACAATTTTCTACACAGTTTTCCCATGACATAGGCAGAAAGCCGTCACCGTGTCTCCCAAAAGCCTACTCTTTGGTGCGTAGCTTGGCCGGGCCAGCGCAGCTTTACATACACCCTCAGTCACGAGCTGAACGTCGCGGGAGTCAGTGCGTTTCGATCGCTCCAGCACGCGTCATTACGCGGCTTTTTGAAAAAGCGAACATTAAAAAAAATACTTCAAAAAAATTAAAACAATTCAGTGTTGTTTCTGTGTGTGCCAGTGTAAAAAAACAACTGATTTTTTTTAGTCTGTGTTGGATAATTATTTTCGTGGATTTCTTTAGTGTGGTGCCGTTTTCAGATGTTGGATTTTTAATGTGAAAGATTACAGGATTACCTAAGTAATGAACGTTTTCTTTCGTGATAACGAAGCTGAAGGTTAGTGGACTATTATTTTTTGGTAAAAAGTCGTTTTTGCGCGTGATTCTTGCATGTTTGTGCTGCGAGTGACTGGTTTATTTTTGTTATGAATAAAACGTGTTGACAATGCAGTGTTTTTTCGACGATATGTCAGAAAAAAATGCGCGTAGGTACCTATCCATGAAAATTACGGGAGCATTTTTCTGGTAGTAAATTTTACGCTACGGGTGTTTTATATCTGTTTTATTTCTATACTAAAATAAATGTTGACTGTACCTGCTTCAGTGTCGCGCAAAAAGCCACTCACGGGTCTAGGTGTTTCAAAATGTATGAGAAATATTTACAATTCTTTTCCGCCACGCGTTTTGCGAAAGGATATTCCCGTAGGTTTTATATTTTCCTGTAACAATATTATGAAGGGAGACAGTGAGTTTATGTTATATCGTAAACTCTAAAAGAAATGAAACGTTTTTAGTAATCCCCTTGTTGGATGAAAGCTATAGGAACACGTAGCCACCATATTTAACACCTAATCAATGTTATGGCTGATAAAAAAAAAAATCTCTTTTTCATCATCGATTTTTTTCCCAAGTTCAACTACTAAAAACCCTACAATAATGTAGAACATTACTAACACTGTACCAACATATATACCAACATATTCCTGCGATGTTCAACATAAAATTATAACGTTCAGAACTCATTAACATAATCACAACACTGGAGTTATTGTGTCAAAACATTGTGTTGGCGTAAGGAAATTATCTTTTGTATACTCACGCCATTAATTTTAGGAGTACAAGCAGTGTTTTAAGTGTAATACGAAGGTACTTAATACGTTGAAGTTACGTTATAATGGAAGTAATCGATAGTAATTTCGTAACGTGTGTTTTGTATTCCGATTTTAATGAAGTAACATTGATTTAACATTTTTTTCGTTTATTAGTGATAATAGATAAATTATAGTAAATAATTAATTATTTTCGGGTTTGTCGTGGGTATTGGTATAACTATTTTGGTAGATTTATTTCGGTTCAATGATTGATTGTTGTGTTTCTTTTAAAAACTGGGCTCACCGCATACGTCTGCTAATCATGGTGATTATGACATTAGGTCTTATCGTTCATGGTACTTGAAAATGGTTGGAATGGCGTACTAGATTCTGGTGGTGGCAGTCTAGGATACCTGTCGTAAGGGCATACATTCCATGAACTTCATAATATTAGCATTAGTAATTTTTACACGATCTTCTTTTGTTTTAAAACTATGGGTTTTCTGGTTTTATAGGTAGTCTAAAGTAGTGAGTTATTAACAGCAACCTATTACAGTCAAACTTTTATAAAATAACAGTAAAACCCTCATTATAAACTACCCGTAAATACCCCCAGCAATATAAACTTTTTCCAACAATTATACTAAAAACTGAAACTCATAATATTCTTTATAAAACCAAAATAAAAACATCAAACGAAAAATCTTAATTATAATTACCCCAACTAAATATGAAAGGGAACTATAAACACAGTACTTTGTACTTTGAGGGGCGGATTATCCGCCTCACCCCCTTTCTCACCCCCTGGCACCTAATTCAGAGAAGTGTCACGAATGGTGACGTCAGGTGAAAAATGTCGAGGGATGTTGAAATAATCAGCTTTCCTATTGTTCATTATTTTTATTTTTCGGATAAGGGAACTGTTCTGTTGGGAACGAAGCTAGTAGGTGTTTTAGTAAAGATTTGTAACTGCTGATTTTGCATTGATTTGATGAGTTATTCAGTATTGAACAAAAGGTGTCCGATAAATTCGTGCTATACTCTATTTATAATAGACAAAAAGCAGTAAAATACCTAATGATCCTAAGTTAAGTTATGCTGCTGAAATAACTGCATAATAATGATATTTTTTTAAGTATTTATCGTGAAATCACCTTATCCTCATGTTAACCTTTAGACACCCACTGCTTGGCATAGGTCTTCCCCGAAGCGGGTTCCGGGGTGCCATGCTTGGCCAATGCACATTGGCGATTGCAGTAGGTGGTATGGTACTCAGAAGGACGCTGCTTCCTATCGTCTGGTCAATATCCCTCTGTCGCCTTCTACGACACCCACGGGTAGAAATACGGTGGTGCTTATTCCATGCTAATATTCAAACAACGATTAATAAGATTTGTGTAATGTTATATTGAATACAATATAATAATCCAATAAGACTTTTAAAAAAAATCGCCACGGATGATGAAATTAAAGGCCTGTTTCACCACCTTTCAAAAAGTTCCGATTGCAGATTATATTATACTTCATAGAAATTCTGTTCCATTTTTAAATCTGGGTAGTAGTGTTATTGAGAGGTGGTGAAACAGATCTATAGTATTGCACACCCTAGATAGTAAAGTTAGAATCGGTTTTAACCACGTTGATTAGCCAATTATTTCACCACGGCAAGATTAGCATGTACTATTCATTAAACTGCCTTCGTGAATTTAAGTGAAGTTAGCTTCAAGTGACATGTCATCCCAGGTGAGCAGGGGCGGACCGTGAGTTGGTTGGTTAGGGCCCCCGGATAACACCACGTGGGACCCAGATTAATGAATGAACTAATTTGCCATTTTGTCTGAAAAACTGTTATCGATAATGATTATTACGTTAGCTATCTATTTTTATTCATAATATTGTCCATTGTCTTCAACTTGGCTTGGGGCCCTTTATATTCACTGGGCCCTAGGCTGCAGCCCAAATTTTTTTTAAATAGATCCGGCCCTGCAGGTAAGTAAAGATTGTCAGCTCATCTCAACCTCACTTCACCTAAATTCACCGAGTAAAGATTTTTACAGAATAGACTAACTCGTAATTAAGTAAAGTAACTAAAGACTGTATCTTCGAAGCAGTGTTAGCAAATCTCAGATTATATTACCAAGGCGATGGTATAAGTTAATCCTTATTTAATTTTATTCTTTTGATATAGAACTTGGGCGCAGTAGGTGGCCACATTCATTGCGGCATTAGTGGAATTTGTAATGTTCCAACCAGGTTTAGATAATTATATTGGTATGTTTTATTTGCAAATATAGGTACAAGAAAAGATGGCATAAATTTGAATATTTAGCAACTGCGATGTTATACCAGGCCCTGGTATAACATCGCATCTGGTTGTCAAGTCTGCTATTACAATAGTGTGAGAATGGTCTATCATTGATTTCATAATTGTTGATTTTGACAAGTTTGGTAATCTACTAATATATTGGCGTCATTATGACTTTTCAATGGCCAACCACTGACACGTCATTGAAAGAAAAAATGGTAATCTCGTACAAAATGACAACTGAATGACTGACTTATACTGACTGACTTAGGCGGTAATCTGCTAAAATTTTGACAGTTCCTTTGATCAGTGTTCAGTGACCTACCAATAGAACGTCATTGTGCAGTCATTGCTTTTATTTCGACCGACCAATGATTGACCATTATGAATTTAGCAGATTTTGAACTTTTAGCAAAATGACAATGGGATCGTGATGCAGTGACGAAATTATAAAAATAGTAGACTTGACTCCCAGAAAGCATGCAAATATACACACGAGATTCCAAGTCATTATAAAATTATTAGCTTTTTCCCGGGACGCCGTCAGCGTGGATGTCAGTTATCACGGATGCAGACCAAGTCACGGGTTAAAAGAAGCTTAGGTATATCCTTTCCTAGGGTTCAAGCTATCTTCATACCAAATTTTATCAAAATCAGTTCAGCTGTATCGTCGTTAAAACGTAACAGATACACAGAGACACTTTCGCATTTAAAAATACAATTTGATCACAAGTTTTTCAATGGTTAAATTATTCTATGAGGCTTTGAATAGAGTTTCATATGAAACGGCTAAGGTTCAGGATTATTTATAGAAAAGGTGTGCCACCTATCACGGTAATATAAAAGTTACCATCATTGTAATGTTTGTAAACGATGTGACATAAAGGTATGGGTTTTTTGCGTGTTTGCAGCTTTTCTGGTAATATTTGTGAGAAATACTGGAATTATACTAGGTACTGTTACAAATGCGAAAGTTTGTGAGAATAGATAGATGTTTGTTACTCATTTACGTTTAAACAGCTGAACGTCATCATCATCATCAGCTGGAATACGTTCACTGCTGAACTATGCTACAGTTTACTTAAATATTAGTACTACCGTACAGTAGCGACACGCCTCGCCTCCCTCCGAAACACTGTTCCTAACCTCTTCCCGCATCGAATGTGCTCTCGAAACTGCTTTTAGTTCAAGCGGCGCGGCGCGTAGACAACACATACGCACTTATTTGTACGGTCTGTGATTTTGGTAGTAGTGTAGGTAATTAAATCGTTTCGTTTGTATGGAGTGTCGTAGGTGTGGCTATGACCTCACCCAAAGGGGGAGGGTCATAATCCCCACGCTTGGCAGGCGTCTTGGGGATCGAAGTGAAGTTGGGGGCTGAAGGGAATTAGCTGTAATTTAGCTAGGAGATTGCTTTAATCACAAAAAGAAAAAAAAAATTAAATCACGTGAAAGTAAAGCACATAATTTTAAAATGCTAAAAAACCACACACAACACAACCACAAGACACACAAAACACATTGCATCACAAATGCACAACCTGCTATTAACTTCAATTTTCACATCAACAAAATAGTAACACAAAACTTTGCTACTTTTTCCTAGAATCTAGCTTACGTAACAAGCTTTTTAGCCTTAAAAATTATAGCCTTTTAGACTGCTAATTTATGGACGGCTTTATGTAGACGAGTATTAGAAGGTAACAATCAACGGGGCTATATTGTTCAGAATTCAATAGGTTTTGGAAGTACGCCATCAATTATTTTAAGGTCAATGTACTAATTGTCGCGATTTACAATTAAATTATTAATAGAAAGGTAAATTAGATTTCATTGTTAATGGGGGAAAGTAGTTAGAGCTGCTACTGTGGCTGCAGAAAACCTCAAACGGCGAAAGTATAGTGTCCTTGGTGATAACTTTATTTCCGTGGGTTGAAATAACCCTCGGGTCGTGAAGTCCAAGTGCTCATCTACTTTTTAAGGAAATTTCCAAAAAGTTGGTTGACACTTCCCGTAATACAAGAGCTGGTTTTTACTCGAGCAGAAGTCTGTTAAGCATTGCCATCCAACGTGGCAATGCAGCCAGTCTCTTGAGCACATTCCCCGATGACGGCGATGTGGAATAATGATTGATGCCTTATTATATTGTTTTTTTAGTTTAATAAGTATAGGATTTTCTTTATTTAATAATCGTGAAAATATTGTCAATTCTAATACAGTAGTAATAAATATTGTTAATGGATAATTCAACTTCTGGTTTGATGATTAAATATGGCAAACTGGCATGCCAGTAGAAACGTTTGTACCTCTACAAGTTACTCGCTTTCAGTGGTTTATAACTGAAGACTGAGAACCTACCTAATTCCTTTCATTTATTGGTTGAATCCTGAATAACATCACTGTTTTCATAAGAACGTTTTCGATTTTATAATAATTATTTATTTCGGGTAATTTTACAGCTTACAATATTAAAATAGCATTATGAACATTACAGAAAATTACGCCAATTACGAAGAACACAAATAATTAATTTAGGTATCTATTAAGAGCGTGATTACAAAGTGATTTTCATGGCGGAAATGAGCACCCCTTTTGATAATTAGCATCGAATTATTTTTCTTTCTTCTCTTCTGATAATCTTTCAATTTATAAAGTTTTAGGGCTCATCAGAATTTTCATACGGTTTTCATTTCACCAATAGAATGAGGAATTATATAGGAAAGTTTTAGGCTAAAATTTCTTAGTGTTACCCGTGTAAAGCTAGATATTTATAAA
The DNA here is from genome assembly GCA_947361185.1 of Charanyca ferruginea. Taxonomy (NCBI): domain Eukaryota; kingdom Metazoa; phylum Arthropoda; class Insecta; order Lepidoptera; family Noctuidae; genus Charanyca; species Charanyca ferruginea. Next base: position 8,797,138 of record OX376082.1, on the reverse strand, counting down.
GTAAAAGAAAAAAGATAATAGATAGATAAATATAAATTAATGCATAGATTGGACAAAAACGAAACACATAATTTAGATAGTAACGTACTCGTACATTACTTATAGAAAAAAAGTAAATAAACAAACGAAGCCAGAGGGCAAGTGATATTATAAAAAGACACTTGAACGAAACCCTCAAATGCTGCGTTACATTTGATCGAGTCTGTTCTCGAAACCAGTCAACTTAGAATAAAAATAAACAAAGTTCGGACACACCTGTTGGTCAATTATCCCAGGGCACAAAAACTCGCTCCCAGTTTTAATAGAAGGAGGGTTACTAAGGTTTCGTATTGCGTTACTGGGTGACTGTCGGTTGGTTATCATTTTAAACTTATGAATATTGTGATTGTGTGCAAGGGCGAGAAAAGTCTACAGATTTTAGGCTACTTTTTATATAATATGTGTTCTTGATTTTAACTTAAAGTTATTTGGTATTATTAATAAAGAAACAATAGAGAATTTAGAAAAAAATAATAGAGTGAGGATAGAGAGGCATATCCTCACTCTATTAAATTTTTCTAAATTCTCTATCCTTTATAATTTATAATACTATATTTATAATATTACTTACTGTATTGCATCTATAGTCTGTTTGCGTAAACTGTATGATTGAAAAAATTATGTTATTTTACCTTTTTAACCGGTTAAGTAATTTTTGACAGATGTCAATAATTTTAAAATAAGTACGCTGTCGCTGAAGTCATACTAACATTTAGTTTTGCTAAAATAAAATTATAATTGACATCTCACATAAACGAGAATCGAGTGATAATGTAAAAACTAAAGTGATAACCAAACGAGTTTTAATAGTACCCGTGCTATTGTCAGGTCTCTTCAGGTTGCTTTTAGACGATCAAGATCAGTTACCAGTATCAGTTTTTTTTTTTGTAAAAGTTTCTTTTTAATGGTTTTCCCATTCATGCAAGCGTTAACTTCGTAGTTTTATGCACAAGTTTTGCTTAGAAAGAAAGTTTTCAAGTATGGAATATCGACTTAATTATTTTGTTTTATTTTTGAGTTGTTCGGCCTAAATGTAATTAGGGTTGTAGTTTGTTATGTTTTAGCAAAGTTATTGTGTTTGTAGTAGTTAGTGAAATAAATTCTACATCTTATTTTGGATATTTATTTCTGGTAAGATTGATAGGTTTTTTATTTTACTCAAAGAAGGTAGTCGCTCCATGTAAAATACTGGTATTCAGCTGCATCCAGTTAGACTACACAGTTTTTAAAAAAAAATACAAGATTGCAAAGTTATTGACTAGAATTGCTAGCCTCAATACAAGTTGATATATAGACGATATAAAACGTTTTTCTCATAAATCATTTCAACACGTAATCGACGCAATGTAATATTATAGCCTTTTACCATCCATTGTATTATGTAGACCATATCAATTTGATTCCCTTGTAGCCCTTTACCTTATCAGTAATAAGACTTTATATCGTCTATGGAACCCGATAGCTTATCAGTCACGTAAGAACCACTCAGCAAACCATTACACGAACTTAGTATTTATTAACAAAGGGATAAAGTTGCAAACCATTATGCACAGATTTGAAATTTAATTAGCGAACGATTTGCAACTTTCTTTCGGCAAGTTTAAGTTCTAAATCAAATTGTACAAGTTTCGTCGTTCCTTTGTTTCGGTTTCTCACGGAATATTGATATTTTCTGTTTGATAAAATGGGGGTTTCAAAGTTTAAAAAGAAATCATTGTATTACGTGAATTTCCTGATTTGTGCCTTATAAAAATGCTGGCAAGCAAGAATACATTTTTCAGTAAACACTCAGCGAATAATTCCTGACTAGTAGGTATCGTTTTAAACTCCTCTCGTCTTATTACAAAACAAGGTTTATCTTTAGACCAAGTAAACCATCGAGCCAGTTTTAATATTTTAAACCTTAATACCTGATTTAAAAATAAACCTTATTTTATAATTGAAATGAACTCATACAGAAATTCAGACAATACCGAAAACACGATGTCGGTGGAGCCATCGTTATCCTTTATAACCTTTTTTAGACAAAGCCCCCTTCACACTGTCCACTGTCCTCGACCACTATCCTCAACCACTCTCATCCATCAAATAAAGTCATAAAATACTGCATATTTTCTAGAGAAATTGAAGGTGTGGAGTTTACAGAGGAAATTGCTCATGCATTCTACTACTTAGGCGACTTATAACCCACGCGAATTCTTCGAATCACTTGTGGGCGATAGGCGAACTACCCACATGTTTTAGCGGTGTTCTTAGTATTTTAACTGCTTTCTTAATGTCAGAACGAGTTGTGGAATTTGCAGAAATATTTATGACATTACCATGTCGAGGAGACGACATAATATCAATGTCACCGATGTGACTTTGTTATAACTTTTCATGTGTTTTATAATCGGTAATAGGTAGCTTTTGCCTGTGACTTCATCTTTTGAATTTTCTTACGGAACCCAATTTTTTTTTAATAATAACATAAATGTTATATCCTTCAAGGATAACGTAGCTTCTTGGATTCTAAAAGCGTATTCAAACATACAAATTCTTCTGCTTTATAAAATGACTAACTCTATGTTATATCCTTCAAGGATAACGTAGCTTCTTGGATTCTAAAAGCGTATTCAAACATACAAACTCTTCTGCTTTATAAAATTACTAACTTTTTCCCGCGACTTCCTCCGCGTGATGTCGGTTTTTGCGGATGCAGACGGAGTTGCGAATTAAAAGTGTATGTCCTTCCCCGGGGTTCAAGCTATATTCATACCAAATTTCATCAAAATCGGTTCATCCGTTTGGTCGTGAAAGCGTAACAGACAGAGTTACTTTCGCATTTATAATATTAAATATTATCTATAGCATAAAGTATACAGAATGAAATTGAATTCATTAGCAAAATTTTAAGGAGTGACTCAGTCCACGAACCTAAACCACTTTTATAATGGAACCAACAAAAACAGCGCGGAAAGAAAACAGCTGTTTCATACAGAAGTGCAATAGGTAGGTAGGTACTCGGCCAAAATGTATGGAACAGCTGTTTTTTTTTGCGCTGTTTGAGTTGACTCCATAATGAAAGTGGTTTAGGTTCAAGATCTGAGTCATTTCTTAAAAAATTGCTAATGAATTCAATTTCATCCTGTATAGTATGGAAGTATGGATTGGTATGGTATAAATAAGCTTAGCCAGTCTTACCAAGGCGTATCGCAATACCCAGTAACTGAATTGTGTAGATCAGAAAGGCATTCGTTCCATGTAAAACACTGCTATTCAGTTGCATCCAGTTAGATTAGGATTCGATCCCAACATAGTTAGGAAAAGGTTAGGCAGATGATGGTTTATTTACTTCAAATTGTTTCAAGCATAAGTATACATATACGTCCTATAAATTAACTAAAACCAAACTAGTATCAAACATAGGAGGCCTTATTGTTAATAATACCGATCGTAATATCGTCATCCACTCATCTGTAAATAAATCATTATCTCAATTGGCTTTTACTGGCGTAAACACTTTTGGCTTAGCACTTAGATGTAGCCGAATTATCTGGTGGATGATGGATGGACGTGGATGTTTTAGCTGAGTATGGAACGAAGGAAGTTTACTGAACTGTAAATTGAGATGTTATAAAATTAGTATTGTATAATATAGCGGGCTGGTGTGTGCAACTCCACGTCTTAGCACTTATTTTGCGTACGGGTGGGAAGTAGACCATTCGATCCACCCCAGCTCCTCGAGAAAGGCCAGCAGCGCCTTGACGTTACTGGCGATATCTTGAAAGGTAGCTGGGTTACTGAAGTACTTGCCGTGTAAGCAGCGACTCCAGAGTAGTTCAAAAGCTCATACTGTTGTCTTATCTACATGAACTATTGAGATCTTTTAGGTTTTCAAATTCTACAAATCATGCACAACAGTCAGTCCATTCTTTAAGTGTATTAACAAAAATCTGGTTAACCATACTATTGAATTAATTAAATACGTTTCTCACTATGGTATTTTATATCTAACTAGCTTCTGCCGGCGATCTCGTCCACTTGGAAGTCAATTATACCATAAAACATAGTCTAGGGAACTCGGAAATATCGTATTTTTCCTTCGGTGAAAGAGTTTTTGTAATTGGACTAATAACTTGTAGAGATTACCTTTTATAAACTATTGAACCTCTTTTATCATCATGTCAACCTTTAGACGCCCTCTACTGAGCATAGGTCTCCCCAAAGTAGGATTCAGCCGTAACCGTCATGCTTGGCCGATGCATGTTGGCGATCGCAGTAGGTGTTATGGAATTGAGAGGGACGCTGCTGTACATCCTCTGGTCAATATCCCTCTGTCGCCTTCTACGACATCCACGGGTAGAAACGGGGTGGTGCTATTCCCGGCCGGCACCAAACGGGATGCACGGCAAACCTCTTTATAATAATAGTATAGACGACACTATTGGCCAGGACAGTTTTGAATATGGATAAGATATAACAAGTTGCTCCTTACCTACATTAAAATGTAAAAATGATTTAAATGATGATGATTTAAATAGCCAAAAGGTCTCAAAAAGTGTATATTCTAATCATATTTTTCCGTGTCCCTCTAATGTTTATAGTGCGTGTAACCCAAAGTTTTGTGAACAAAAAATATAGTTGTCCAAATCACAACACTGAGTTTAATTTAAGTATACTAGACGCAAATAACGCCCATCAAGATTCTTGTATAAAACGATGCTCATGTTCAATTAGAATACATTTTCTGACTTTCTGTCACGAAAAATGAACGCTACGCTATTTGTAAAAGTACTTAGCGAAAGTTTGAGCAAGCTACTTATGAAGGTAATTTTTGCTTTCTCTACGAGTATCATACAAAAACGCGACGTGTTTGTCTAGACTATATTAAAGACGTACAGTTTGGTCACTTTTTTTATTGTAAGAGACATCATTTGGAAACACTGGCCCGATTACACAAAATCTTTCACTTATAGACGGCAAAATGTAATTGCCGAGTTCCAAAGACTTATGATGATAATGTAATAGCAGGAAAAACTAGTAATTGACGAAGTACATAATTATTTAGTTATTTTCGCCGATTCATTTGTTCAAAATGAAAACTAAAATTGGACAATAGGCATCTCTTACTACCAGGCAGCTGAAGAAAATGACGGCGACAGATAAGAACTAATTTAGAAATGTCAAATTATAACTGTACCGTGTTTTTAATCAATACGTTCTGAAATGACAACTATGTCAACATTTTAGAACAACTTAAATTGACAGCTCTTATTCATATTTATCGCTTTCTTGTTATATCGGAGAGAAAGAGATATTAATAGTTTAAATTAAAATTAGCTCTTGCACAACGGAATTGGCACTATTACCATTTTTAGTCACACTATGTTCTCCTATTTTTTATACACCACATAAAAAGCTTATTTTGAAGAACAATCTCAGATTACCTTCCATAATAAACAAATCTAACATAAATCATTTGACAAAAAACCACCATTTGGTATTCGTATGTGTTTCGTTTGGTTCACGAAGACCGTTAGACATCGCGCGATGGTCTGGTCCGCCCACGAGCCCCATAGCTTTCGGGTCAGACGGAGAAAAAGATTGTGCTCTTGCAAAATGTTGGTCGTTTCTTTTTTATTGTATTATATAATTTTGATTCGGAGAGGTGAGATTTGGGTGCTTGTTCGGTCGAATTTGGGTAAAAAAATGCAGGTAGGTTCCACACAGAGGTTATTTTAGGTGAACAATATTAAAGATCAGGGGTTCCCAATCTTTTTTGTGGTGCTTACGAATTGCACCTGCAATTTTTTTTTGAGACGCCCTTTTACTATATAATAATTTATTGTGTGTGGCTTTAGCAGATTTTTTTAAATTTATCATGCTGCGTAGCAATCTGAAATCTTGAAACAATCATCAAATGTGTTGTCAGATTTTCATCAGTAAGTATATCTTTATCTGAGTTGTACACCTATTGATGCCATTCTCATCTTCTGTCTGCGAATCTTATTGCTAGATCTGGTATACTATTTCTCTTGAGCTGAGAGTATCTTAGACTGCTCACCCCCGCTATTTAGTAGCTAATAGGTTAATATGATATTTTGCACCGCGTTCCTCAGAATTTCTATAGGGAAATTGCTGTGTTAATCCACTAGAAAATTTTTCTCTTTTTTGCCTGCCAATACCATTGGAGATCAGAGCTAATAAGCAACTTAAGTGGTTTCCTATAAAACCTGTAATATGTAGGCTAATTTTGAATGCAGATACGATAACCACATAGTTAGGTAGATGTCCTATAAAACGAAGCAATAAGGTATACTTTCTAACACCTACTTTTGCACTTTCTATGAACCTTATTATAAGGAATTTGAACAAAGTACTTCATACCATGTAAGGTAGAAATAATTAGGCTGGTCACCACAAATGTTGGTCACAAATTGGTTTCGTCCAATCCAATCGTTGGCCCATGGTGGTTGTTTAGAATTAAATAATGGTGATTGGTCGTTTATTTTTATTGTGCACATTTTTTTGGCGGTGACTAGTGACTGTATGGGAAATAGAAAATTAGCAAGAAATTATTAGAATGGGCTTCATTTGTAAATTGACTTTTAGACAACTTTTAGAAAATTGTGTGTGTCAGCTCGTAAACTTCCATTGCAGAAAATAGATCTACTAAGAGCTAAAGAGTCGCTGTCAGAAATGTTCAAGGCAAATGCCTCTCCTCATACATATCGTGGATGCAGACAAAGTCACGGATTAAATAGTAGCCTATTTCCTTCCACAGGGTTCAAGCTATCTTCGTACTTGGTCTCGGCACAGTATAAATATTAGTACTACCGTACAACACGCTCCGCCTCCCTCTGAAACCGTTCCTCACCTCTCCCCGTGTCGAACGACTGCTCTGGGAACTGCGTTTTTGTTCAAGCGGCGCGTAACCACACACGCACGTATCTGTACAGTCTGTTATTTTAGTAGTAGTGTACGCAATTATATCGTTTGTTTCTATGGAGTGTCGCGGGTGTGGTGTCGGTATGAAAATGAATGGTCACCCATCCACAGCCGACAGCGGCAAGCGTTGCGTAACCATTATAACCCTTATATCTTATCGATCCATATCCCTTTTACTTAGATACGAGCTCTGCACCATTGGATGAATTTTTAACCCACTAATAAGCTAATGTTTTATGCTAATCTTCTTGTACAACATAGTTCTTTAAACTTAATATTATAATTTTAGGACATTAAAATCAATGATATATTGTTTGTAAAAGGTAATATGACTATTAAACAGGCAGAATTTATTTATTGCTAATAAATCAATTTCGCCCACTATTTCGTTTTATGGGGTCAATATTGTAAAATGCAGATTATTGACGTCGTTACATCCGTGCTTTTCTTAAATGTCAAGATTTTTGAGAGAATTTTGACACTCATTTAGTTCTTCAAGTCATTAGTCAGTTAGTTTTATTATTATTCTTTAGTTTTGCACTGTTGACGCAGTAGCTAAGCGATTGGGTGAACGGGGGTGTGTCGTGGGTTCGACTGCTCGGAACAAAAAATTGTATGTCACAATGTGGTTTATATGTTTGTTAATGCACCCACATGTGAAATTCCCGTGTATTCCCGTTGTCCCCGTAATTTTGGCCCCGCCAAGGGGACAACGCCACGTCAAAATATTAAAAAAAATCCTGCAACGGAGACAACGGACAGTTAAGATTTCACGTGCCGCTGTCCACTTAATTTCATTTTTCTTTTTAAACATTGGTAATTTAGCTCGGCATGCCCAAAACTAAAATGAAAGATATTATGTATAATATGATAGATTTTAATTTAAAATATAGAATCAAAGACCTGCGGGGACAACGGGAAGTAATTTTATTTTTTAATTAAATTCCCTTTGTCCCCTTTAACGGGGACAAGGCCGACGGGGACAACGGGAATACACGGAAATTTTTAAGTAAAAGCAAAGTTTAAAAAAAAACAATTCCACTATGATCTCATACTTAGTTGAGAACTTCTTGGTCTACTTTTTAGCACAACACATTTTTCATACTATTAAATTTACTTCTGTAGATAAGGGGCTCATGGCTAAGTAAAAGTCATTAAAAAGATTGGCCGGTCGTTGTTGACCTACACTTACCGCGGTCGGTCCATGTATGGGTAAGTATGGTGGTATATGGACCATCCATTTTATAGCGCCATCCATTTTATAGTCCGTATGGTGTCGGACGTAAAGAATAGCACCATCCCATATCTTCCCGTGGGTGTCGTAAGAGGCGACTAAGGGACTCACCAGAGAATGGGCAGCAGCGTTCTCTGTGCCTTTATAACAACCATACTGCGATCGCCAACCCGCCTGCCAAGCGTGGCGATTATGGCAAAACCCCCCCTTTGGGGCCTATGTCCAACAGTGGACGTCTTTCGGCTGAAATGATGAATGATGGTGATGATTTTATAAAGTGACCCCTCCAAGCCTTGGAAAGCACGTAAACCCGTTGGTCTCGGCCATAGATATTTTAGATTTCTATGGTCCTGGCTGTCATTCGCAGAATCTTTGAAATCGTTATGGGTAGTTAAGTTAGATCCTAAAAAGTCTGACTACCGGTTTACCAAGGAGTATTTTGTTACCCAGTTAATGGGTTCTGTAGGTCAGACAGGCCGTCGTTCCATGATCTGTTCTGTCTCCTGCTTGATTTGTAGGGAAGTGGAAAATATGTTTTTCTTACTCGTCCGCTGTTCTTTTCTGATTAATTTCGTTGCGGGATCCAAGATAGTTAAATCGTTTCTCAGGGACTCGTCGAGCTTCATTGCTTTGGCGCTTTTCTGGTGGTCGCCACTGTTGATACTGGCTTACTGGAGTTGCAGTGGTTTGGTAATAGTGTAGCGGGCTTGTCCCATTTAAAAAAAAACCGGACTAGTGCGAGTCGGACTAGCCCACCGATTGTTTCGTACATATTTGTAGGTACATATCCATACTTCTAAACTAATCCATACCTACTATCCATACTTTAATCTACTTAATATTATAAATGCGTTTTTTTGCGACATAAACGGCCGTATCTTTTTTTCGCGTTAACATAGTGGGTTGATTTTTACAGCATCAAGGGACTGTAGACTTGAGTATATGGTTTTAATTTCAACTCGATACCTAAACGCGTTCCTTAGATAAAGGGTCTTGACAGACAGACAGACGGACAACAAAGTGATCCTATAATGGTTCCGTTTTTTCCTTTTGAGGTACGGAACCCTAAAAAGGCAGTCGTTCTATGTAAAACACTGATATTCAGCTGCATCCGGTTAGACTGGAAGCCGACCCCAATATGGTTGGGAAATAGCTAGGCACATGATGATCAAATTTATTACTGTAATACCTCTACATTTTATTCTTTTAAATCAACCATGATGGCAGTTCCACATACTCAAAGTAATTTGCCAAACATACATCGCATACTAAGAATTAAGCTAAAGTTTTTACCATCACCATAATTACATCTTGGTCCATAATCGACAATGTCCGTTCGCCAACCAAAGTTTTTGTCAACAAACATTTAAAAAGTAACGGTCAAGCTAAAAAATTAGAAATCCACGTAACGAGGTCTATATTATAATAACAGTACCTACCAACATAATTAGTTTTTGCACATAAATACTTTGGAAACACAATAGACACACTTTCTGCAAATGAATGTCGAAATAGACACCGAGTAAATGAGCTTTTTATTGATAAGTACTGAAGTAAAACGAAAGACGTGCAATCTGACAGTTTTTTTCTTAACCATAGTTTTTCCAGTCTGTTACAGAGGCTTATTTCTTGCTCAAGACAAGATGACGTTCTCATTAGAATGTGCATTTTAAGAGCGCCCATCCCGTCATATTTCCATACAAACGCTCGTACGCGATTACGGCGTTATAACAAATTATTTTCCAAATATTTTTAACACACAGGTATCTTGTGGTTTAAATCTAGGTTTGTATGAAGCCAAAAATATACTTTTTTGAAAAACAAATTCAGTACACACGTCCGAAAATCTGCTTTTTTGCGAAGTTTTATCTGAACTTTGGCCGTTCATAATGCACTCATACATTGAAAAAGTAAAAAATCATAGAAACCTTGCACATGTAATGGAGATTCTAAATTATAAACATTTGTATCCAAAACTTGTAAGGCTTTTTCAAAAACACGTATGTCCTGGCACAAGTTTTGAGAAATTTCCGCGCGCCAATTTTCCTGTGATGTTATCGCGTTCTCACTCACTCGTTTGTTTTCGAGCTTTGCGTTGGTTGAAACAAAATATTTTTCAATCACGCTCGCGTTGAAGTTCGTTCGATGGGGATGGGCGCTCTTAAGTAAGAACGCAAATAAAAGTAGTACTTAGAGCTTTTTGTAAAGGAGTTGGTTCGAAGATGTACTGACCACCATCCAAATATTTTACTCATCAGTCGTCATCTGCCTCGCCTTTTCCCAACTATATTGGGGTCGGCTTCCAGTCTAACCAGATGCAGCTGAATACCAGTGTTTTACACGCAGGAATTCCCTATCTGACCTCCACAACTCAGTTACTGGGTAACACGATACCCCCTGGTAAGACTAGTTGCCAGACTTACTTATAATTACGGACATTTTCTTTTTATGTTCATTAATAGTCTCCTCGGACATAAAAACTCCAACGTTACCTTAATACTTATAGATACTATTTAAAATAATAATTACAAAAAAAATGGAGGAGCTCATGGCTAAGTTAAAAAGCCGTACAGATCGATTGGTCAAAGGTTAAGCTACGCTAATCGCGGTCGGTCTGTGGATGGGTGACCAGTCCTTTCACCCCGAGTTCTCTCCGTGCCTCGGAAAGCACGTCCGTTGATCCTGGCTGTCATTTGTAGATCTTTGGCTGTCGTTATGGGTACTCAGAAGCCAGAAAGTACGACAACCAGTCTTACTAAGGGGTATCGTGTTACCCAGTAACTGGGTTGTGGAAGTCCGATAGGCAGTCGCTCCATGTAAAACAGTGGTATTCAGCTGCCTCCGGTTAGACTGGAAGCCGACCCCAATGTAGTTGGGAAAAGGCTAGGCAGATGACAAATTACAAAAAAAAGGAAAGAGTTATTCTTAAGCAAAACCATATTTTCGCAATAAATTTTGCTGTGGCTGGTGTTGGTTCTGCTAACATGCTAAATAATACTCAAGAGTAGGGACGTTACATTTGATATCTTTGCTCTAAGACCTTTATCAACGCGATCTGTCGTATCCGGGATAACGGTCCCGGATTCCACCTAGGGATACCTAATCATTATTGAGTAGTATTTTGAGACCACAAGAAATAAAACAGGTCAAGTGCGAGTTCACCTTGCGTGGGGAGGGTTCCGTACAATTAATAGAATTCTTATAGGTTTTCGTGTAATCTACAAGAAATGAACTATATTTTGTATTTTTTTTTCATAATTTTATGCTCAGTAGTTTCGGAGATCACGGGGGGGGGGGGGGAGAATGGTCAATTTTCTTCTTCTTTCATGAATAATATTAAAACTCTTTATTTTATAATAATAATAAAAATATATTTGAGATTCTTATAACGAGCCCTTTCATTTGAAACATGACACAGTAAGGTTTACAAAACTTTTTTTTTAATTTCCTAATTTATCCCACGAAAATAACCCTTATTTAAAAAAAAATATTTATTTACTTTGCTTAACTGTGTTTGGGTCATAGGATTACACCATTCTACCAAATTGCACCTGATTTGGTCCAGAAGATTCGGAGAACATTGGCTGTGACAGACGAACGGACAGACAGACGCACGAGTGATCCTATAAGGGTTCCGATTTTTTTTGTACGGAACCCTAAAATACATTAAAATACAGTTAAAAAAAATTGATATAATATTTCGATGAACAATTGCATGAATTATCAGTACCGGTACAAGATAAAGGGTAGTATTATTTAGTTGCACTTATAAAAGCACAGCTATTGTACTATATTATAAAAAAACAATAGGTACCTATATCAATCATATGAGAAGAAGAGAGAGAATGAACGACGAGTAAGTTCTCGTGGTTCTAAACGTCCCAAAAATAATGACATCATTTTTCTTTAACGTCGCCTTTTACGAATTGATTTATGACATTCAATTTGATTGACCCATCCTCCTTCATAACATAGATATTCAATTTTATTTCTTTGTAATATTCAATTCAAAACACGGTACATTCCTTTTTAACGGTTTTTGTAATACATTTATGAATGAAATAACCACAAATCTCTATGTTGACATCTCGAATCTGTCCATGAATGATTCAGTCACATTTTATTGTTGAAAAATGTAAATTTTATTACAAACACACAGATAGATGCAAAAGTGAAGACTACAAGACAGTAAATTCAAGATTTATTGGACTCAATTTCACTTTGTAATTTTAAATCTTTACAGCTTATGCGTGGAGATAAAGGTCTTTATCACGCTAATTGAAAGATTGTTTATGAGTTCTACTGTCCAATTATGAGACACAATAGTTAAACAATGACAATGTCATCAGTCAAGGGGATAGCACCTTGAATATTGATCGCTATGGCGATGGCGATTGTGATTATTATTGTGATTGAGTAAAATAGAAAACTAGCCGATGGATGCAAGCGGAACGTTGCTGCTCGTTGTGGCGATCTATGGGGGAGGCATTTGTTCAACAGTGGACGTCTTCTGGCTAATGATGATGATGAAAATAGAAATGCTTAGAAATGCTGTAAGAACCAATTATTGTGCTGTTTGCTTGCATTACATTACATTACATTACATTATATTATATTATATTATGTTATATTACATTACATTATATTACATTACATTCAAATAATATAATCGATTTTCAACCGACTTCAAAAAGAAAGAGGTTCTCAATTCGATTGTGTTTTTTTTTGTATTTTTGTTACGAGATTTGTTTTTTGTAAAAAAGCTTTTTTTATTTTTCACTTATCTGATGCCCGCGGCTTCGTCCGCGTGATTGCCAGTTAGCTATCGTGGGATTTTTTTTATTTGATCGTAACACTTTTCTTTTTTCTAAAAAAAAGTAGCTTAGGTTACTTAACATCAGCTATCTGCCAGTGAAAGCAAAATCGGTCCAACCGTTTCAGAGATTAGTCGGAACAAACAGATAGACAGTCATCATTTTTTTTATATATAAAGTACCATATTATGCTTTCATAATGCATTGAGTAAAAAACTGTTATTTTGACATTACAAACAGACACTTCAATTTCTTTTATTTGTATGTACAGACTAGCTTCCGCCTGCGGCTTCATTCGCATGTAGGTCAAGTATACCATAAAACATAGCCCATGTCACCTAGCAATACTGTAGCTTTTTATAAATGAAAGAACTTTTGTTATCTTACCAGTATATCCAGATTTTGGGATTGATTCATTGATTGGATAATAGATTACCTTTTACAAACATAAAAACAAACAAACTTTACCTCTTTATAATATTAGTATAGCTAGAAGTACAGACATGTGAAGTGTCAAGCAATAATTAAATTAAACTAGCTTTTGCCCTTAAAGTTTATATTCTGAAAATAAATTTGTCCTTGTGGCAGTTGAGTACCTACATATTATTACTGACTAATGCTATTTACAAGAATAATAAAAAGAAAACCCAAAATATTAAACTAAAAAAACTAACACAATAAGGCATCATAAAATTCGTCCACATCGCCGTCATCTGGAAATGTACCCAAGACACTGGCGGCATTGCCACGTTGGATGGCAATGCTGCATCTCTGGCATGATCTGATGGCAATGGCAATCTTAATCTCTGACCAAGGTAAAAACCAGCTCTTGGATCACGGGAAGTGTCAACCAACCTTTTGGACGTTTCCTTAAAGAGAAGATGAGCACTCGGACCCCAAATAATTAGTTACATACAGTAAACGTCAAAATTGTGGACTCTGAGTGCGCTACTAGCGACGCAGTACCCCGTCCCTCATCCCCGCTGACACGCGAAATTATTACTACGCAGCGAATCGTCTCATGTTCACAATACCCATGAAGTTTGCATCGGGACGTATAAGTTTTGAATGTCAGAAATCATTTTACGTGATCAGTATAAAATGGTTACCTACGTCAATATTTTGAGTTAAGTATATGTCATATTTGCAATTTAAATTTGAAAGTCTAAATTATAGGTCTCGACTGGTCTTGACTATAGTACGGTCAACGTATCTTGGCGCGTCTGAAGTTAGCCGATTAGCTGCGCAGTAGACATTTTCGTTCCTAAAAGTTCCATTGCGCAGCCAAACAGCTAACTTCAGACGCGCCAAGTTACGTTGACCGCATTGTAACTAGTGTTTACTGAAATTTCATTTACTTGCCAGATTTTGTGTTTAGGTTAAGTCATTAATTATTTGAAATAAAATATTATCAGAGCTTAACTGTGTGCGAGAGTTTTGCGAATACCATCTTCGAAGAAACAAGTTAGCACGTTGACATCTCCCACCCACTACTCCAAGAGCATTAACATAAAATAAAAACTTAATTTCCACTTCTCAAAGGGTACCGAAAACCTCACATTTCTTTACGATACCGTCACAGATAGTTTAAGGGAACCTTGGACGTTTACTACCCGTATAAATGATTTACCGTAAACCATTTCGGGAAATATACAACCCATATAAAATATATACTAACATAAAAAAATATAAAACATTATTTACGAGGTCTTTTTGCGGTCGAAAAAGGAGGAAAAGCGTCCATGTATTGTTAGGAAAGCAATAAAGTCGAAAACTGTGTAAAATTATTTTTATTGCCTTTAAATTTTTAAAGTTGTTTATACGACTTTTTAAGCCGGAAACATAAGATTTGGAACGTTTTTTCTTTCGGGAATTGTTTTACCGTTATTATAAAAACCGAAATATAATTTGTGTATTATGTTTTATTAAGAAAGGTTTCGTAAAGGCCAGGTGAAGTGCAGGGTATTATTACGCACAAATTATTACCAACTGAAAATTACAGGTTTTTAAAATAACAGGTATACTTATAACACTTTTATGACACGCACTTATTTATGAGTGCAAATAATTCATGTTTTATCGATATTTGCAGGATAATTTACAGTTTTTTAAATTATTTGTAATGATTTATAGAAATGATTTATGGAAAGATGAAGAGACAGTTTATGAGTTGAAGATTTATGAAGAATTCGTTTACTTTGTCCAAAACAATATTTTCGCAAAACTAGGGCCATTGTTATCATAATTTCTACAATCAGAAAAATACCTAAATAAACTGTGGAATATTTTCATAGAATAGAACGTTTTTTTTGGGTTAGAACCACAGATAAAAATAAACAAAAATTATGAAATAGATAGACTTCTTAAAATATATTTGATTATAGCGAAAAAGACCTAGAAAGATATATCTCGTCTCAAAAGACCAAACAATTTATTAATCAAATTAGAAAACCGATACTTGGCCGCTGAGATACTGGTAGAGTGAGATGGCGACCACAAACTGGCTGCTGCGAGGCTGCGACCGGTCACACATCCGCTCTATACACCTGTCGCGAACGGCGCCTGTACACTAAATAGGAATAGGAAAGAAGGTTTAATTCGCACAAATTTTGTGGAGAAATTGTATGTAATAAAAGATAGGGGGAAAAATTATTCTGCTTGTTAATTCTAAATTATTTGGATAATCTGTACTACTTCTATACTTACATAATAAAACTGAAGAGTTTTTAGTCTCTCTAAAAATTCTCCCGCGAATAGAAAACTATACGTTATCCCTGAGTGATATAACAGCGGACGAAGTCACGTGCACAAGCTAGTAATGAATTTTAAGTTATTGATTTCTTGGATTTAAAAATAAGGATAATCCGCAGAATTAAGGTTAACTTTGGATTTAAGAAGGGTTTTTATTGATAAACATTATATATAATTATGAGGAATAAGAACTTGACAGGAAAACATCTATTTGTACCTATTACTATTCGTATTTAGTTAAGACTATATCGATCATTTTGACAGTTCGTCGTAATTTTCAACATCGCCGTAACTTTTTTACACATTTTCCCTTCCAAAGCCTGTTAAATTAAATAGGTATTAAGTAAATTATTACACATTCAAATTGCCTCACAAATTGGTAATTGCAGTAAATTGAATAAAAATAATGATAACAACATCAATTTAAAACAAAATATTGTAGGCAATATTATTTACGTACGTTGTAATGTAACGTTTTATCGAGTTTCATGGCTTACTAACATCGAAGAGCAGTTATCAAATAATCGAATCGGGCGACAAACGCCGCGCATTTTTTTCACACACGCGATCATAACTAATTTTATATTTTTTTACACATACTGAACTTTATGCAGTAGAATATAGGGGTAGAAAGAATATAAATTTTATGAGTTGCAAGGTTTAAAAATATAATGAATAAGTAATAAAATAAACACACCTACTAAAAAGGTAAATCAGTATTGATTTTTAATCCATAAGTTTTTCTATATGGACTTAATCCATACTAATCCATACTATCCATACTAATCCATGCTTAATATTAATTAATAAAACTTATAATTCCGAACAAGACCCTTGACATTAATTATTTAGGGACTCAAATAGAGCCAACTACTGTCACTAAATTCCTTGGCATAATAATTGATAGCAATTTGACCTGGAGATCCCAGACGGACGAAATTTGTAAAAAATTGAATAAGTTTTCATATGTTCTTTACAAACTGTCAAAAACTGTCAGCCTAGAATCAGTACTAACGGCTTATCACGGTTATGTTTCATCAACACTTAGATATGGCATTATGTTTTGGGGCAACTCAGTCAATAGAGAACTTGTATTCAGAGCTCAAAAAAGATGTGTCAGAGCGATGTGTGGCCTAAATAGCGACGATAGTTGTCGACCATATTTTAAAAATTTAAATATTCTTACCGTACCCTCATTATATATCTATGAAACGAATGTATTTGTAAAAACGAATATGTCGCAATACAAAACGGCTTCGTAAAGTTACTATAGAAGACTACGTGACAAAAATAAGCTGGAGCTCGAGATTACACGTGGTAAAACAGCATTAATGAACAAAAGTAATTTCTGCATGGCCACAAAAATATTTAACAAGCTGCCGGAGACTTTAAAATCGCTTAATCTGGACAAATTCAAAAGTGCACTATTTAAAATTTTAATAAATAATTGCTACTACTCGTTAAAGGACTATTTCGATGACAATTCTATAATTCCTCCTACAGATAATAAACATTGAGACATTTTTGAATTTATTTGAATATAATTATGTAAGTACATACCTAAATAGACTGACATTCTAAATATTTGATTGATTTACTACTTACTTGATTTGACATTCTAGCATTTATCTGAAATTTAATTAATTGATATTGTTTAATTTTTATTTCTATTTTCGAATTTAGCATTCAATAATTTATTATTTACTTTTATGCCTCAGAAAACCACCGGACAAACATTAGCTATCTTAAGATTTTATGTTTTACCATTTGACATTTCTGTTTACCTAAAATTTAATTCTGTAACTTATATCACAATATTACATTTTATTTTAATACAACATTTGTACGCCTAATGGCAAAGCATGGAGATACTATTTAAATATTGTAACATCTCACACACTATGTAACCTATGTTTACAAATAAAAATTCTGATTCTGATTCTGATTCTGATATTATAAATGCTAAGTAACTCTATTTGTGACGCTTTCACGATGAATCGACTGAACTGATTTTAATGAAATTTGGTATGAATATAGCTTGAACCCTGGGGAAGAACATTGGCTACTTTTTAGTCCGCGACTTCGTCTGCATCCGCGGTAACTGACATTCACGCGGACGAAGTCGCGGGCAAAAGCCAGTTTAGGATAAATTACCAAAACTGAAGGACTAGCAATATTTTTTAAAATTTTATCTTTTTTTGGCAATGACCCAGCCGTACAGGATTTACTTTTACAAACATACTTTTTTTAAATAGTTACGTATCCACATTAATATTGTAAATGCAAAAATAACTCTGTCTGTATGTTACGTCATAACTGCATAACCACTTAGCTGATCGAAATTAATTTAAAAACAGCAGTACCTTGAATTCTGGGTGCAAGCAGTGAGACTTCTTAATATTTTCTGTCTAGTGGACGGATGCAGTTACGTTTATTTTGTTTGGTTACATACTTGTGACGCCTCACTGCTTTGCTACCACTGACGTGGCTTCAGATGGAGTTGCATAGACTTCGAGCGAAGTTAATAAGATTCTCGTATAGTTATTTTATGGAGGCTGTAGAATAACAGGGGATTTAAAGTCAGTATTGCTCATTTACAACACGTTTTATAGTTTTAAGGTTAAATAGAATGGTGGGTCATGTTATAATGATAACCCAATGCGTCGTGTATTGGGTTATCTAGGTAATTTATTTGTTGATGAAGATATTGTTACAAAGTGTGAGTGATAGTATTTTTTTTAAGCTATGGTAAATGTTTTGAAATATCAGTTTGTTTAATTAAATTTCAGTATTGAATTCTCATGTTTTTATTTTCTATTTTAACCTACTTAAGATTATTCTTAGAATCAATCACTAACAAAACAATAGGTAATCAAGTAGGTAAGCATAAGATATTTATTTTCATTAAACCTTCGACATAGTTTCTCTTACAATTCCAACGTAAACATGGGTAAACGTCAATATTCTTTATTTATTTTAAGACAAAGTTAAAATATTATCAAAGATCATGATCCTCATATAATTTAAAGCACAAAATATAAAATATTGCCATTTTTGAACAATAGAATAAAGATAAATATTCCCAACGTTTGAGAAAAATAAATAGAAAAAAGCAAAATCCTACATAAAAAAGAAAAACCAGTTGAGTCCCCGCAAGTACTTTACGCGTGGCGACATTATTCTGACATAGAATGTCGTATACACAGTTTTCCTTTCACCCCAAATTGGCACTTACTTCCAAGGAATAAAATCCAAAACGGCTTTTAGGATACCAAAGCGTTCGCGTGGCCGCGGACCGTGCATACAATTTCTGAAACGGCACAAGCGTCAAAATGTCTCTGATCAAAATAGCACTTTGGCGCATGAGGATTAGGTTGAATGTTTATTGAAATGTTCTGTGGTAGTTTATAGCTTGCAATGTTTTGCGACGTCTCAACCCGCCATTTAGCTACCAGTTCTGTTCGTAGTGCGTTAAAACTTACGACTAGGAGGAACTCATAAGTACCATAAAGTGGGCTTGAAGTTATGTGCACAGTTGATACAACGCGTTGCGCTTGCGCGGCAATGAAAGGGATTGGTTTAGACACAAAAAAACATTATCATGATTACGTCCAGTGTATTCGCAGGCGATAAAGAATAATTATAGTTGTTAATGTTTATCAAAGGCATATGTTTAAGTGTTTACGTAAAGATAATGGTTTCTCGTATATTTTTTGTAATGTATTCAGTTTAGTTTTATGTAGGATTCCCAGCCTTATATGAACCAAGTAATAATGTTACTTGATGTAGTTACTCTTAACGAACCCATACAAGACAAATAGTAATACTTTGTAGTTTAAGATTTCACTTTGACGCGACAAAACGTGCAGAAGCTTGTATATTATCATATTATAAAGAGTAGGTAAAGGTTGTTTGTTTGTAAGAAGTACCGTGTGATGTCTTTTTGTTTGGTTGCCAAGTGTCATACAATATAGGTAATTATTGTATGTTACATTTAATTCCCGCTCGAATGACGTCGCGGTCAAAAGCTAGTATCTTTTGAAATAAGTTCAGTCAATAATAAATTATGCATCATTCTGAATAAAGCATTACCAATAAACATGCCTAACGCTTAAGTTTTTCGTCGAAATATTTATCTCATTACCATTTGGAATTCTGAAGCGTTGAGTAAATGCAAAATGCAAAGTAAGTATGAATGAGTCAGGATTAAAAGTTAAATCAATAGTTACATTGGTTTTTGTGTACTGAAGGACCAATAAATAATAAATACCGTTAAAATACAACCGGTTTCTGTTCCTCTCTTCTCGGAAATGTTTTTAAATCCTGTGGAGTTGTGGACTTTAATCCAATGAAGATGCAAAATAAATATATTTTATGTAACCTACTTTTAATGACCAAGCAGTAAAATGAATTAATCTATACTTACTAATTCCGGGAACTAAAGTTGTAGGTCCCGGTTGTCATTCGTAGATCTTTGACAGTCGTTATGGGTAGTCAGAAGACAGAAAGTCGGCCAACCAATCTTATCAAAGGGTATCGTGTCACCCATTAGCTGAGTTGTGCAGCCACTCCATGTAAAACACTGGTATTCAGCTGAATCCGGTTAGACTGGAAGCTTACCCCAATACACTTGGGAAAAGGCTAGGCAGATTATGACTTTTATATAGGCATATAATGTGTATAATGATCCAGGATCCCAGAGTATGCATAGATGACTATGTAGTTAAAAATGTTAAAGTTTAAAGTGCCGGACCTTTAAAGCATCTGGCTAAAGTAATGGCCCACGAAAAGAGTCTGGAAATAATGTACCTTGTAAATCATAGTTTTTTGCTATCAGCAGTTAGACTGGTTGTCCGTGTGGTGTCGGACGTAAAGAATAGCACCATCCCATATCTTCCCATGGGTGTCGTAAGAGGCGACTAAGGGACTTGCCAGAGAATGGGCAGCAGCGTTCTCTGTGCCTTTGGAACAACCATACTGCAATCGTCAATCCGCCTGCCAAGCGTGGCGATTATGGCAAAACCCCCCTTGGAGAGGCATATGTCCAGCAGTGGACGTCTTGCGGCTGAAATGATGATGATGATGAGTTAGACTGGAAGCCGACCTCAACGTATTTGGGAAAAGGCTAGCAGATGATGAACCCAGCATTTAATCTAGCTAGTTTCCATACCTTCATTACTACATATTTTTCTCTACATAATTTCAACATTTCAGCCATGACGTAACTCTGACGACACTAGATCTTGTACAAAGGTCACCACATCAAGCTACAACAATCTGCCAAATTTCTTTGATAGTTTTATAACTTTATTACAAAATCATAAAGTTTATATTCGATTGGGAAAATGTGACATTTTGGTATGACTTGATATGCTGGCGTTTGAACTACAATGTAAGTACTACTTTCGTAATCTCCTTGTGTGGTCTGTGCTGATCATTATTCAGATAAACTTTAAATTAAGAGGCCTTTTTATGGCACTGCAGTTTATAAAATTAATGTCTCTTGTTAACGGTTGACTTTGTAACTTACAAGGATGACAAACTTTTCTTTTGTTTTTAACTCGATAGAAAGTGAAAAAAGCGGTCATGTAAGTGGCGGACGTTCACATAAAGGGTTCTGTACCAGCGCATAATACTAGTATTAAGATCGAGCAAAAAATGCCAAAAAAAAAACGTTACTTGTATGGGGACCCATTTTAAATTTTTTACTTTTATTATTTGCTACAGCGGTGATAGTATTACACACGCGGATATCTATGGGTATACACAAAATGTGAAAGTTTCAAGTATTTACCTTTTATGGTTCAAACGATAGAGCCCTGTGACAAAGGAACAGACAAACTAACGAAGACCCTTTGTGCTCGCTCCGTTTGAACTCTTATAGTACGGAACTCTAAATTTTTTTTTCTGTGTCTTACTTAAGGTTTAGTGCTCTGTACCTTATTTAGAAAAATATAATTCAGCGGGACTTTAATTTTCTTACGCGAATACCATTTTTTTTTCTAAAATAAAAGTAGCCTGAGTTACTCTTTGTAACATTACCTGTCTACCAGTGAAAATCCCGTCTAAATCAGGCCAGCTGTTTAAGAAATTAGCCGGAATAAACAGACAGATAAAAAAAAACGACTTAACGACGTATATTTTTTATTTTTTATTGTTGTTGTTAAAAACAAGTTAATAACAGAAACATCACAACACCCCAAAAGGTTTGTTCGGATGTTAAAACACTTTTGAGCAATCTTATTAATAACAAATATCAATATTTATGATTATGTAAACAGTTTCTAATTCTAATTATAAGGTAGTGAGTAAATAATCATTAAGATATGCAGTACAAAAAAACAACGACGGCGCGGGTAAGGCAGCCCGTCGATGCTAATTACTTACACATTAAATGAAATTTAAACAGGATGATGCATTTTCAAAGGGAACTAAAATATTTATTGTATTTAATTTTAAAATTATTATTTGTTATTTCTGATTGGACTATTGTTGGAACATCATTAATTAGAGTAGGTATTAAATATGCGTTGTTTCGTTTCCCGTAATAGTTTTTATATCTCGGTACTACCAGTTTTGAGTGAGATGTCATTCTGGTTGCTATGCTATGTTCAAATTTAATTTGCAACTCTTTGTTGGGGAACTGTTAAACCTTTACGACGTATAAAGTTGGTTCTACTAAGTTATTTTGTTTTACAAACAGACAGTTCAATTTTATTTATTTCTATAGAATAAATGTGATGTATTCGACAAAGTTGCGGGCATAAGTTAATATCTATAAATATATTATTAGGTCCTTACATATGAAATTGCCGATACTTAATACTGGCAACTTTGAAATCAAATATTTTGTGTTTGAATAGGAATTCCAAATTCAAAATTATTTCAAAATAAAGACCAAAGAATATTGTTCTAAAATTCGTGTTTCATTTGTTTTCACGTCATTTGTTTGGGCTTGAAAATTGCTATAGCAACAACAATGGAGAAATTAAAAATTCGCGGTATCTACGAATATGAGTTCCACCGTGGCACCAGTGCAGCAGAAACGGCTCGAAGGATTAACGACGTGTACGGGCCAAGCACCGCTAACGAACGAACGGTGCGTTTTTAGTTTCAACGTTTCCGTTCTGGAAATTTTGATTTACAAAATGAGCCTCGTGGACGACCGGATACTCAAGTAAATAATGAAGAATTAAAGGCGATAGTGTAAGCGGGTCCATCTCAAAACACTTCTAAATTAGCAGCAGCCTTTGGAGTAAGTGACAAAACAATCATTATCCATTTGCGTCAAATTGGAAAAGTAAAAAAGCTCGAAAAGTGGGTACCGTACGAATTGACTGAAGCACACCAACAAACACGCATCGGTTGCTGCGCTTCTTTGCTCCATCGTCACAATAATGAGGGAATTTTAAATCGTATTGTCACTTGTGATGAGAAGTGGATCGTGTACGATAATCGCAAGCGATCATCACAATGGCTTAACCCTGGAGAACCGGCAAAACCTTGCCCCAAGCGAAAACTGACCAAAAAGAAGATTCTAGTTAGTGTTTGGTGGTCCTGTGCTGGTGTCATCCACTACAACTTCTTGAGATCAGGTCAGACGATTACTGCAGACATGTATTGTCAACAGTTGCAAACAATGATGGAAAAGCTCACCATTAAACAACCGAGACTGGTCAATTGCTCTAGCCCATTGCTCCTTCAGGATAACGCTCGACCACGTACTGCACATCAGACCGTCGCCAAGTTAGAGGAGCTGCGACTGGAAACTCTGCGTCACCCACCATACTCTCCAGATCTTGCCCCAACCGATTACCACTTATTCCGAAATTTGGACAACTTTTTACAAGGAAAAAAATTCAATTCTGATGAGGCAGTTAAAACAGCCTTCAAGCAGTTCATCGATTCTCGCTCCTAGGATTTTTTTACCAAAGGGATCAATGAGCTCCCGATAAAATGGCGGAAGTGTATCGATAACAATGGTGCATACTTCGATTGACTAAATATATAATTTGTTTTAAAAAAAGTTATTTTTAATTTTTTGATACCGAGCGGCAATTTCATATGTAAAGACCTAATATTATTACTTTTTATTATTTTTAGCCTGTATTGTCTTTCTCCTTTCCATACCTCTCTGTCTAAAGCTAGTGTGAACCAATCCTTACTGTAAGTGCTAAGCTCATCCCACCATATTCGCCTGGGTCTACCACGATGTCATTGAACGTTTTCCGGGACCCAAATTATTAGAAAAACTTTTCGTTAATAAAACTACCCCCACTAAAAAAAGAAAAAGAAGATTATTTCTACACGGACGTAGAATCACAGATGAAAGTTTTGTAATAGAATTCTCTCTTCACATTTATTTTGAAAAATATAAGAAACAAATATCTTCAGGTAATAAATTACTAAATGATAACATCTAATATCAGGCCAAAATACTTGGCGAAATTGAATAACGCTCAAAGGAAGAAGATAAATAAATTCAAATGACTTTTTGCGTAGGAGTAGGCAGCCATCTTGTTTTTTAGTAAATTGATCTACTTATTACATCATAACCCACACCTTTTATTAGTCTTTTACGAGATAATGAGACCGGCAATTATCTAAACGTCTTTCTTTATTAAAGTACTAGCTAATGTCCGCGACTCCGTCTGCGTTTGAATCGGTTATCAGCGGAGTTTTAATTTTATTACGCGGATCCCAATTTTTTTTCTAAAATGAAAGTAGCCTTTGTTACTCCTTATAACATTAGCTGTCTACCAGTGAAACTCCTGTCTAAATCAGTCCAGCTGTTTAAGAGATTAGCCGGAACAAACAGACAGACAGATCAAAATTAAAAAAAAAAAATACGGCGTATAAATCTTTGATATAAAGTTAGTAAGTTATTTTGTTTTCAAACATACAGTTCGATGTTATTTATTTGTTGATTATTTGTGATGGTATTTGACGAAGTTGCGGTAAAATCTATATAGATATATTAAGCTTTTGCTCACAACTTCTTTCGCGTGGAATTCAAATAATATATACTATAAATTATTTTCTATAACACACGGCAATAATGTAGATTTCTATCAGTTAAAGAATTTTTGTAATCGGTTCAGCAGTTTCGGAAAATCTTCTATATCCAAAATTATAAACTTTATTTTTTTATACTATTAGTGTAGAAAGTAATACTTACCAGTCTATTACCGTCCTACTGCAAGGCAAAGACCTCTTCTCATACAGAGAAGGCACGAACATTGATCAGAATTAGCGATTTTGGACGTGATTTATTTAAGTCCAGGTTTCGCGATCTTTTCCTTCACAGATGTCAGTAATGTCTAAGATTAACTTAAAAAGTACCTCTTATCTATACGTTGAAAAATATTATTTCTACAACAATTTAAAATTGTGTTTCGGTACAACACAACTTGGGCATATCCTTCTCGATTTTTCATCAGGTTCATTCATTCGAAATTCAAAAATAAAGCCAACCACAAAAACCAACGGCTATCGATCTTAGTATGTAGTTTTTTTTGCAATTATTTTTAAACTTGAAAGTGCAAAAATCTTAAATTAAACACGCGCAATACAATGGTTTATTTGTAAAACAGGTTTCTGATTCGTCACTTTATTAAAAATGATGCCAAGGTAGATTTGAGATTAGGGATCGGGTTCCGTAGAATTTACATTTATTTAGCGAAATGCAAAGGTGACAATAGAATCCAAGCTATTGTTTATGTTAAGCATTGAGTGAAGATTGGATGTTGTGATTTCAAATTTGAATTTGGAATGCTTAATACGACTTCAAGCGATCTGGTTCTGCACCTAAAGCATAGCTTTAATTTTGTTGCAATAAAAGCAGCATTTTCAATTATGCAAAAGACCCTCTTAATGTATATTTTTATTATTGTGTTCTAGAATCTTGCTCAAATAGAGTCAAAAATAAATCTTCAAAAAAAAACCGTTGAGCTCACATAATTTTTAAATATCGAACTACGGAACCCGAAAATAAAAAAAGAAAAGCAACAGCCAGTCAAACAGGTGTCAAGTGTGAATAATAACAAAAAAAAATCTTCGCACATACCTCAGAGACTTAGCGATTACAACGATTTACGTATCTTAGAATTTTATCACAGATTTTTTTTGCAAAAAAATAACGATTGATCGCTTATGACAACGAAATTAAGCTTTAATGTTAGGAATTAATAGAGTAGATTATTGGGTAGGTACGTGTTAGTTTTTTTGTGGATTTAATTTTATATGTAGATGTCAATGTACTATAACAAAAGCTTAGTTATCGATATTATGGTTAGATTTATACTACCTTGGTGGTCTCATGTTCGCAAGCACGACTGCTGAATGGTCCTAGGTTCGAATCATAGGTCGGGCAAAGTGTAATTAGGTTTTTCCATCATGAATTTCTCAGCAGCAGCCCTGACTTCAGAAGACGCCCCTATTAGTACGTAAAGCCGTTGGTCCCGGCTGTCATTTGTAAATCTTTGACAGTCGTTACGGGTATTCAGAAGCCTAAAAGTCTGACAATCAGTCTTACCAAGGAGTATCCTGGTACCGAGTGTCTGGGCTGTGGAGGTCAGATAGGCAGTCGCTCTATGTAAAACACTGGTATTCAGCTGCATCCGATTTGAATGAAAGCCGACCCCAACATAGCTGGGAAAAGGGTAGGCACGTCTGTGGGCTATTTCACGTAACTAAAGAAGTGCTGTTGCAGTGCAGTTGCAGTTAAGTTTCGAGCAAAACAACGCTTTTCGTATTCTCTACCGCTACTAGACACGCTCGCGTCAAGCTCGTGTTACGCGAGCGCTATAACGGCATTCTACTGTTGCACGTCTTTGTTGCGTACTTCGGAATGCAACATGATCGATATTCTACTATTCGTTTGACGTTTCAAAATGACAGTTAAAAAGTACTAAGTATACTGGGGTATTATTTTAATATTATAATATTCATTAAAATGTAATAGATCGATTTTTTTTCTTTCATGTGGCTGCACCATAAGTAATTTTGATAGAGTTTGGTTGTCGTACAGTTGACGTGCAGTTCACGCGCAGCTTACGCGCAGAAAGATTACAAGAATACCGTGTATCACTCAAACTTGAAGCTTCATTTACTTTTCTCACTAGTACACAGAACCACGTATGAAGCCAGTATAAATTGATATCTTCTTACAAGAAAAGCTTATACAAGTAAAGGTCAGAGTACACTGAAAATGTAAAACTTGACATTATGTCGTGTCGTGTGTAAGTACACTGAACGACAAAAGTTAATTAACTACAGTAAACATCAATTTTGTACCTCAAAAACGTTTGTAACGAAAACTGTTTTCAACACAAAATAAATTCAAATTAATGGCTAGGGAAATATTCGCAACACGACTAAAACAAATACGCGTGTATGTAAATTTTATACATTAACATAATAATTAGTAATTTGTTGGAAAGTTAATTTAATGGTGATTAGGGAGCGAGAATTATGGACAGATATTAAGTATGTTTGTCTATGAGAATGGATCCATATCCTTTGGGTATCGTAACGGGTAAATAACTGATTGCGTCTGGTCAGGTAAACATGGCGGTGCGACAAAAAATGTCGTCACAATTACCTCAATTTGGTGCTAGAAAGTGGGCCGACAAACTTTTGTCGTTCCTTTATTATCCCGTCCAGTGAGGCAAACGTGAACACCTGTATGTTCTGTGTGTATGGCCTATATGTGTGGTCCTGTATTCCCGAATGTTCTATAGCCATGATCATTGGAGAATACTTTTCTGGCAAAACTGCTAATAACAATGATCAAAACTCAAAACTCAAAATCATTTATTTCAATTAAACCATTTACAGGTACTTTTGAATTGTCAGAGTCAGTCAGTCAGAAAGTTGAAGCTAGTTGCTCGTTCCAAACAGTAGGTTTCTATGGAGAAGAACGAGCAAGAAACTCCATGAACACTCTTTTAAAATCAGATAAATTTTACAAATTTAGGTTACATCATTCATGTTGAATCTAAGGGTACAATGTGAGAACAATGTAACACGTCTTGCATGTTAAAAGAGGTCTAGAGACAAATATAGTTATAATAACAATTCAAACCAAAATTTAAAATAACCGAGGCAGCTAAGAGATGACCAGTCCCAACCGACGGCGTCCGTTCACGAACATGATCCTATCAATCTATCTATCTATATTGCATCTGTAACTGCAAATCCTGTTCCTTTCAATCTCTGTGCTGTCTCGACAACGTGCGTTACGTAATTAGTCATTGATTCACAATTTTATTGCCTGATTTAAATTAAATGTCGCAGCAAAGACATTATTCTTGAAAATCCGGAATCGTCGAAGATGTTTTTCACCCCTGACGCAAAAACGACGGGGTGTTATAAGTTTGACGTGTCTGTGTGTGTGTGTGTGTATCTGTCTGTGGCATCGTAGATCCCGAACAGATGAACCGATTTTGATTTTGTTTTTTTTTTGTTTGAAAGGTGAATTAGTCGGGAGTGTTCTTAGCTATGTTTCATAAAAATCAGTCCAAGATGGCCGCCGCCACAAAATGGCTATTCACATATTTTTTGACAACTCCCTCAAAATTATGGGTATCAAATGAAAGGGCCTGACTAGTTGAATAATGCATACTATATTGATAGGGAATGAGAAAAATTAATTAACTAAAAACTTGAAAGTTATTTTTATAAACTCTTATACGAAACCAAACTAAATTACGTTTTTTTTTTTTTTTTAGTAGCCCGTTGTGTCCCACTGCTGGGCAAAGGCCTCCCCCGAGTCTTTCCAGTTATTTTTGTCTTGCGCTGCCTCGACCCAGCCCCCGCAGTACGCGTCTAGGTCATCTCGCCACCTCTTCCTGGGCCGGCCTCGGCGACGCCGACCATCTTCAGGCACCCATTGCGTGGAGACCTTACGTTATACGTTAATTACGTTTAAAGAATTTAAAATAAAAATTAAATTAAAAAAACCCCCAACGCAAAACATAAAAGCAATTATTTTAAAAGTCAAAAATAATACCTTTTGTTGAGCCATCAAATGTTTTTTAGCTTTGTCCACAATTCCATCGAGCTCTTTGTTTCTTTCATATGAACATACAATCCGGAATCGATAGTTAAAATTAGCTTTGCCTTCGTTTTTACGTCTTCTGCAGGCTATGTTTCAGTACCGGGCACTGACTTGATGTAATGCATCACGCCTTCTAGACTCCACTCATCATAATTTTCCCTGCCTTTCAACTTGGGGACACTTTGTAAATAGTTCACAGCCATTATCTACACGAAAGTTCAGCACTTTTCTTACAATGTAACACGATATTACTTAAGAAGATAAGGATATTCGCCCATAAACTATTGAAAATTGAAACGCACACTTTCTATTAACGACTGGCTTTTAATGACATAAGCAAAGTATAAGAATAATACATAGATGGCGTTACTAGTTGTACATTTTGTTACTAAAATCTAACACTGTAGCTTAGAGCAACTTCACGGTAAAAGAAAAATGCATTTACTGGCATTACTTTATAAATAAAATACACCTAAAAATTATAAAAAATAGAAAACAATTATTGTAATGCCAAAAGGGCCTAAGCTCAGCATGCTGCATGTTGTCAGATGACAACACAAAGTGCGCAATCTGACGCTGATTTTCAGCTGCAGCCCACCAATGCAAGAAGCTTATAGATAAAAGTGGAGGCAACACTCTAAATACCTAAGTGAAGCCAACTGTGGGCAGACGCTCTCTTTCTAAATGCATACATAAGATAAAGAAAACACATATCACTGTCTCGTTCTTATGTATGCATTCAGAAAGAGAGCATCAGCCCACAGTTGGTTTAAAGCTTTTGTTCTAAGTGTTGGCTCCATTTATACCTACATCTTCATGCACCAATGCCAATACGCTAGAATATTTAAACACAGGGACGTGTGTGTCAGTTTTATTAAATTAAAGGTGTTGCTACTCACATAAAATAAAATAAACGTTGCTACTTGTACTATAGTAAATAAATACCCAATAAATATAATAAGTCTTATGGTAACTAGGGTACGTCCCTTTGTGCCAAATGGATAAAAAGGTATTTCTTACTCCTCAGCTGTTCTTATCTGATTAATTTCGTGGTGGGATCCAAAATAGTTGTACCGTTTCTCTAGGAGTCATCGAGCTCCATTGTTTCGTCGCTTTTCTGGTGATCGCGACTTTGAATTCTGGCTTCCAAAAGTTACAGAGGTTTGGGAAAAGTTTTTCTCTTCCATTCTTTCTTTTTTACAAAAAAATATAAAAATTACAAAAAACGTTGGAATACCACACTAGGAATTACTCCTGTGTCGTGGGTGCGTTTACAAACATATAAACTCACATACACAAACAGCCGTAAACACCTATCTTTAGGCCATACCAAAATTGGTTCCGTGCGGGAATCGAACCCGAGACATGCAGCGCAGCAGTCGATTGCTCAACCACTGCACCAAAAAAAAAGAAAACAAGAAAGAAAGACAGCAAGTGTGGCGGGTTTGTCCCAAAAAAAAAGTTCGGGCGGAAAAAGGCTCGTTCTTCTACATGGAGACCTACCTACGTTTTGGAACTAGCAACTAGCTTCAACTTTCTGACTAAGTAACTCTCTAAGTGACTCTAAGTGACTCCTTGACATTTAAAAAGTGCTTGTAAATGATTTTATTGAAATAAATGCTTTAGTAAAATGTTTTCTGGTTGCATTCCACAAACAACCTTTAGAGTGCCTATTGTTATATGTTCCAGATGTCATTTTGCGGTAAGGTTAGGTTAGCAATATGCTTGCCAAGCGTAATCGCAGATACAGTACAACTACCTTCCCTAGTCAGCGGTTTGATAAATGGTAGAATATTCTGTTAACTGCAGCATTGATGACTTACGAGTACCTACTAGCTTCTGACGGCGATTTTGTCCCTTAGAAGTCAAGTAGATATAGCATAGCATAGCCCCCTAGTTAGATCCCTATTTTTTAATAACAAAGTATAACCGCAATGTTATTCACTGATAATGTAGCTTTCTATAAGTGAAATCGGTTAAGAATCTTTTGAGTTTATTCATTAAAAAGAAAAAAACACAAACGGTCGAGTCTTTTCTCTATAAAATATTATATTTTTAATTTAAAACCTCATTTAGACGACTGTTTTCAATATATTGCTGGGGAATGATAAAAATAGCTCTGTCTCGGTATTTTCCCATCAAGAAGTCTAGTCACTTGGGACCATAGGCTATTAAGAGGAAGCGAGAGGCTAGATTATTTATTACCTTCTACGGTAGTGGGTGTTTTATCGTGTTTCCTCAGTTTTATTCGATTTTAATTGCATCCATGATAATGATAGGTTTATTTTTGGACTTATTTTGGAAATGTCAAAGTAAAGAATTGATTCTTGTCTGTGAGCTTTTCAAAACTTTTTTTATATGACTGAAATCTGCCTAGTTTTTAGTAAACTCAGCAGGTCAACATAATCACATGCAAATATAAAATTCATGAAGTGATGAAAAAATGGATTAGAAAATTGCACAAAATCCGACTCATTCTTAATTAATTTCATATAATGAAGATTTAAAATAGTACGTTTGTTTGTTAGGGGTAATCCGTAGAAGTTCTAATCCTATAGAAATTTCTTTTATTGATATAAAGCTACATTATTGAGAAGTGCCATAGGATATATGAGGCGGTGAGTGCAAGAGTGGCCTAGATAGAAACGTCTCCAGACACTTTTTAAATTGTGTCTGGAAAAGATAGGCCACTCTTGCTCTCACCGCCTCATATGTTCTCACTTCTACGCAGCCGAAGTCCTTGGTAAATTCTTGTACAGAATAAAGAAACTGCATGCTACATTGGTGCATCAATCATTGGTCAGTAAAATAAATCTCGTGACACGTAATACCTGATACTACGGTTCCATTTTAAATGTATAATGTAATGTAATTTACGCCAATTTTATTACAAACAGAACATTAACACTAATTGATTCATTTTATATAGAAAGACTATAAAAAACCAACCGTATTCGGAGGTGTTAAAGCGCTTTCGACACGGAAAAAGTATAATGATAACAGGATTTTTTTTTAATTGGACGTCAAAGGCCACAATATCGACTTTAACGAAGGCAGTTTCTGGGGCATTAGAGGCGCCATTTTATGTCGTTTTTACCTGTTGTCAAATGTTTTACCATTTATAGAACTGGATACGTATTTAATGTTTTTATAAGGATCGGTTATGATGACAGAAAAGAGCGATGATTGATTGTGATTTCTATAAATATAAATAAGGATTATCATAAGCCGTCGGAATTAGATACTTTTTTTTTATTACGGTTTACGGTTTAAAATTATTTATTTCTCAAAGATTTCAAATCGCGAGGAGAAATAAAATGTAAAACAAAACTTAAGTAATTTAAGGTACAGGTGCGAATAGACGGTATTCTTAAAAATCCTCTTGAATATTCTCCGCCCAGGGGCGGGCGAGTTCCATCTCACACCTACGTCGGGGGTCAAGGGAACTGGAGATACTTCCGCAACCCCAGGTTGCTCATAGTGCACGCCTTTTTTTTATCGTGGTTAAATCCTCACGGACTATCCCCCGTCCGGGGAAGACAGGGGGTGTGCCGGACTCGTAGCGGCTAAAACCACCACGGTGTTCCATATCACACCTACATCGGGGGTCGCGGGAACTGGAGATACTTCGGCAACCCCCGACTGGTGTCGGCCCGCTAGTACAGTCAACAGCAAAAGTAGATGATCAAAATCAGAAATTCAATACTAATTTACTAACACTAATTTATATAATTTATGACTAGTTTATTTATTAAAAGTATGTGATTGTCACACACATACTTTTGAATCACTTCAACGCCACACAATTATGACGCGAACTCCGTTCACTAGTATTGAATTTCTGATTTTGATCATCTACTTTTGCTGTTGACTGTACGGGCCACTTCTCAGGTCAGGGGGGGGAAGTGATGTGTTAGACTCCCCTCCGGACATAGGTCAACTCCACGGCTAGGTTGGCTATCACAGCGGCAACGACGACCATCTTCATATCCCATTTCGTTGAGACTTGTACCCAGCGGTAACTGTACATGCAACTAACGTGACCCAACGTGTATAAAGGACAATGCCAGAAACTCTATAGAACTTTGCCCCACTCAATAAAAGTCATGTGCAATATATAGCATCTTACTGTTTATTTAGTGCTGATAACTAAACATTAGTCTTAGTGACTGTAGAACTTGCGGTTTCCGTTTAAATCTAAATACAATAATGACATTGATTATAGGTTAAATTGTATTTTAGGTAAAATGAGTTTGTATTTTATGGGTAGGTATTTCGTAATCCGCAAGTTCTAAAGAAAAACAATTTAGTATAGAAAGGTTCTATATTCATTACAATTATTTTCATTAATATTTTACTTTTCTGTACATGGGTGGGGCAGGATCTGGCATTGTCATTTGATACTGAAGTGTAGAAATATTTTCAATACAAGACTTTCTATAGAACTTTGCCACGTCTTGCGCAAAAGCGCTGTGAACACCATTTTATTGTTTCTTTATTGCGAATTTCATACTACATAGTCAAGAGTTCCAGGAAGAAGCAGTTTTATTTTGTGGACTACATTAAAAAAAAAATATTTTAACGACGGAAAGAAAATAAAAAATACCAGAAATTCTGACAACCGGTCATACCAAAGTGAATGGTGTTACCCAGTAACTGGGTTGTGGACCACACAGGCAGTTACTCCATGTTAAATACTGGTATAAAATTTATCTTCACCCGGTTATACTGAAAACCTAACCTGAAAAGGCTAGGAATCTCCATTTTTTACTTTTGTATAGATTGCTTGAAATCAATAAAAAAAAGACATAATTATGCAGAGTTTTCCCTTGTGATAAATGCTTAATTATAAATCTAAAATTTCGACACAATATCAAACAAACTAGACAGTTTGTTTATAGTTTGTTTTTTTAGTGTATAGGTAGACACCTTACAAAACTTCATCAGATTCCCGCTTACAGTCCGACCAAAACTTAACATCAATACGACTATTTAATTTGGTAGCTAACGCGATTTTGATGTCAAAACTTTTGTGGCGCCTCGTATATAAATTATACAAACATACATTAGCTTTATCCGTATATAGAATGTATTTTTAAGGTAGATATTGATATTGTTTAATGGACAAATAGATTAAGGGACACTTTAGGATGTTGTGATAAGGATTTAAGGATGTTGATACATGTCTTCACGTCGTTACCAAATTAAAACAAACTCTCCAACTAACTTCCGTCTCCAACTTTGTATGCCAAAATAAAGTCCTCAACTAATGGGATCATGATAAAACAAAAACGGGATCAATTAAATGAAATCCTATGACGTTGAGGCTAGATTTATATGTGTGCACAA
Source organism: Charanyca ferruginea (assembly GCA_947361185.1). Taxonomy (NCBI): domain Eukaryota; kingdom Metazoa; phylum Arthropoda; class Insecta; order Lepidoptera; family Noctuidae; genus Charanyca; species Charanyca ferruginea. The sequence goes on along the minus strand of OX376082.1, from coordinate 8,762,961 downwards.
TTTCAGTTAATTTCGAAAAGAGTTAACAAACATCCATACATCCACCCACACAAACTGTCGGTTTTATAATAGTAGTACGATTATCGCAAATAAAAATATTATTATTTTATGCATACTTAATAAATTAAATGAATATATAATAGAACTTTCGATCGCCGTCGAATATTTTGCTAATTTTCTATTAATTTTAGCCCCAGAGGTCAACTAACTTTTATATCTTTATTTTATAGTGTAGTTTGTAATAAATTAATTTAATTATTTATTAATAAAATGCCTATCTGTTCATCGGCGCCATTTTTGAAGTAATTTATTAGAAGGCTCGTATTCATCGCATTGGACATATAATGGCAAATATTTTGATCTATTAGGTACAACTTTTTATTTCTGATATTTAAATTACTTTTGATAAAGAAAACTATTACCATAATTATTATCACAACTATGGAGTAGACTGTAGACTAAACCAGTGATGAGCTTGAGTGTAGACCATTAGAAATAGTATGTAGGCACCTACTATAAGTAATATAGTGTATGCTGCAGACATGCACACTGCAACTCATGAAATTCTGAATCAACAGTGTTCAGCTGTCTTGCATCCCACACAGGGCCGTCTTTAACCTGTTGGGGGCCCTGGGCACAATAGGATAATGGGGCCCCTATGACCTAAACAGAGCACTAAGTTGTTAGTTCAAACAAAGAAAGTAGATAAGCAAAGTTTTAAGTTTATTTATTTACAGTGACAATAAATAAATAAGAGGTACCTACTAGATTTGAGATGGGCAAAATCTTTAACCACTTCTTCACCTACATGGACATTAGCGACAAACTGGTTAAAATCTCATGATGCATTAACATAACCTTTTTAATATGGAGAAGGAACGCTCGCCACTGCTGTTACAATCTTTATGCTTAAGAAGATTCTCAATACGATTTCTGTTTTTTTTTTTCGATTTTTCATTTGGAAATGTGTCTTCAATTTTGTTTTTTTTTTAATATGATATGTTCACAATAGACTATTCTTTCTTCCTTCATTTTCACTATGAACAATTTTCAAGTATTCTGTATAATGTTTATGTTACGGCTAATAGCCGAAGTGCGGCTACACCTAGTTTAGGCCGGCTACAACTTGGTGCAGCCGGCCACTTGCGGTTAAAGTTAGATGTAGTACATCCTACTTATCCTCGGTTAGAACCAAGTATAGCCTTCATCATAGCGGCTAGAACTAGGTGCAGCCACACTCCGGTGGTTAAATTGTCTGTTTTTGTGCTATTGAACCGGAAGAAGATAGAAAGAGGAGCCCCGCGCAGCGTGGCTGCGTCGACTTGACGTCGACCGTCTTCTTCTGCTCAATGGTTTGGTCAAAAATAATCAAGTCGGGGTTCCCCAAGTCCCGAGCTCGCAGGCTACACCTAAGTTTAGGACATGCCGTAATTTCGGCGGTAAGACCCGTCATGGAGGATTGGTTAGGGCGCCGACACGGCGCCCTCACGTTTCGGCTAACGCCGATACTAACTGGACATGGCTGTTTTGGGAAGTATCTGTGTCGCGAACAATTGCCCGGTTGTCACCACTGCGGAGATTGCTTGGAGGACACAGCGCAGCACACGCTGGCAGAGTGGCCAGCATAGGCAGAGCAGCGCCGTAAACTCTCCGCAGCAGTAGGTGACCTCTCGTTCCCAAACATAGTTCTTTCGATGATCCAGAGCGAGAGTGCGTGGGAGGCTGTCGCCTCGTTTAGCGAGCAAGTCATGCACGCAAAAGAGGCGGCAGAGAGGGTAAGGGAAGCAACTGCATCACTTCCCTCCAGGAGAAGACGCACCGGGCGCCGAAGGGAGCTTAATGACCTCGAGCCTTCATGCGTTGCCGGCCTTCGGGTGGTCGACTCAGGTGCAGTCCACCACCCAACCATATGCAGGCCCATAAAGGCGGCGCGCCGTGTTCCGTGCGCGCCACCCTAGAGGATTCGGTAGCGTATAGACCGCCGAGGTCGACGGGACCCGCCTACATGATTGGCGGGTCATAGCCTGGCGGGGGCGCGGTGCATGCACGAGCGAATCCCGTAGTACCCCCGCCCATAGTTCAGTCGAGGAACACCGTGGTGGTTTTAGCCGGTAAGAGGCACACCCCCCGTTTTCCCCGGACAAGGGACAGTCCATGAGGATTTCCCCAAGTTAAAAAAAGGCTGCACCTAAGTTTACACCGGCTACACCTAGTTCTAGCCGGTTAAAACTAGGTGTAGCCGCACTTCGGGTTTTAGCCGTAATATATACATTCCATTTCCAACTCTTTCTCAGTAACGTCTTTATAGTTAACGACTAGCTGACTGTTATTAGCTGTCTAATGTTCTTAAAGCAACTTAATCGCTGTTTTAGATGAACGCGTAGTATTATAACATAAAGTATGTATTATAACGTATTAATTATGGGAGGAAAGGTTTCTACTTTGATTTCTATTTTTCCATTTAGTTGAAATAACCGTGCATAGCCATCGAAAAACTGGCGTGAGTTTCTACGTCTTGTTCTTTGAGATAGGTCCTTTTAATCAGATTTTGAGTTTTTATTCCTTGGCCGTCGATTCAAAGTAATTAAATTTATCCCTGAGGTTAATAATAATTTTATTAATCATCAAGTGAAGTAAACAAATTAGTTGTTTGTATATTCTTTCAAATTTTGGTTAGAGCTCCAAATTTCCTATAAATATTATAATGTCTCTAGTTTCATCTTCTTTGTTTATGACTTGCATGCAAGCCGCTTACTGCATCAGCTCGGACTGACCATCTGGTCAATAAAAAGACTTTTGAAAACTTTTTTTCAACCTAAATGTTCTGTCAATGTATTCCATCGGTGGGGAGGCCGAAAAATAGTTTTGTATTCACTGAACCATTTCAAAAAACTTTGTTGCCTATGAGGTATATATATAGGTTATAGACACTGGTCTACAATCAATAAGAAGTATAGGTACTGATACTTCTCCGTCATATTTGAGGCTTTGACTTATGCAATATTTTATGAGAATATCATGATTTTCTAAAAATAAACATGATTTCCGCTAAATACTTTGATTTATGCTCCTTATTACGTATAAATTTCTGAAACCTTTCAACGAGAACATGGTCTTTTACGTATTTTAAAAGTTCTGGTCAACATGAGACTGATTAAGCGTACTGTCAAGCTCATAGAAAAATATTTTACATCTGCTAATTTAACTTCAATTATAATTTTTTAGGACCTGTTATTCCATTTCGTCAATATAGGCACTCAATACAGTTTTTTTTTTAACTGTTGATAGGCATACGTTTGCAGCTAAGGAAGAAATTAATAAGGAATGTTACCTTTTCCAGGATTCCCAAATATTTTATTAAATTCACTCAGTAACTCCACACGTCCTCACAAATAATTTTCAATGTTGGAAGTTCCGAGGATTTAATTGTCACCGCGAAACTGAAGCCCTCTCGATGTCAAAAATTTACTACTAATTTACAACAGCTACAATCCGTTTACATTTCTCCAGGACTCCACTTCTTTTCGATGTTGACAATGTCTATATGTGATCAATCAACCGCTTTACTTCGCGCCAGACAAGTCACCATAGTTTTACTGGGCTTTTTTGATGTGTTAAAATAATGTGCTTCCAATCATTAAATTCACTCAAAGAGCATAGATTTACATTAGAACAAACTTTTTTTTTTTTCACTGATTATTTAGTCTTCAAAATAGTGTAGTTAGTGTCCCATTAAATTGTATTTTTATTATATGTTTGAATTAGATATCGGTTATCGTTTTGTGATCTGGCAGGAATTGGGGGCCCCTATCGATCGCGGGGCCCTGGGCACGTGCCCAGTGTGCCCAGTGGGAAAGAGGGGCCTGATCCCACAAAGAAAGTAACTAGAAAAGAACAGCAGATGAGTAGTAAAAACATAATTTCCAGCTACACTAAACAGGAGATAGAACAGAGCTAGGCCGATAGGCACAAAGGGACGTTAACAACTGGAAGAAGCACAGTTACCTAGTACTACAGATTAAAAGTAACATTAATTAATGGGTCCTAAAAAGTGGTAGTATTATCGAACAGACTATAAAATACAAGTCTATGTATAGTCCACCTTACTTACCTATTTCGATAACAGCGACAATACAGGTTCTACGTATTTAAATCTGTAAATCTATCTAGCACCCGAATTACGTGACTCACTTACAATAAGAACCCCCTTCGTTTTAAAGGGTATTCGGAATCCATTGCTTCATATGTTCGACAAATTCGTGTACCCGACGATAGAAATAACGCAACGAATATCGTTGCAATGTCAAAACGACAGAGATTGTGATGGAGAGCGTGTTATGGAAATAGACCTCGATAAATTGCTGGTCATTACCACACACTGAGCATTCGATTGTTCGTCATCCTCAAATATAGTTTCACAACTGTCAATTTCACATAGTTTTTTACCTACTTCATCATAATCATCTGAAGCCCTTGATCCATGTTAGTTAGGGTCAGTGCAACACGTTTTCTTTATCCATTCCGTGATGTCAATCGTCATGCTTCCCTCTCTTTCCTTCCATAATATCATTCTTCACAGAACCCATCCATCTTTTCTTTGGCCTTTCTCTTCCTTTCCATCGACTTACCTACTTGATAGTGAGTTCACATGCCCGAAATGTGCGAAGGTCTTCAAAAGAAGATCGGTTTTATAAGCCACATTCGAGGTCACGAACGTCAGATACAGCGGAGCTAAAGCAATCGCCTTGGTTGAAATCAGTTGGATCGCATTAACAGCATCCACTTACCTACTTATTACAAAAAATAAGAAGGATGTTGATTGAAAATGGAGGAACTAGAAACACATTTAAGATGCACAATCACTTCCGTTGCGTCACGACAAAAATTCAAATTGAGGTCTTAAAAACTGTTCATCTTGCCACAGAACAACTGGTTTATGCCTAGAATTGTTAGTTAGTCATCATCCTGGTTCTATGAACTGTTTATGGTAATAAGTGGCGACATCTATCCGGTCTGGAATTAATAAGGCTGTCAATGTGTAATTTGAATAGCGATAGGCGTGCAATTTTATACTGAAGATGGAAACAACTTTAAATGAGTTTTATTTATGGCTAGTGGCTACTTTGTCTGCGCTAATTTACGGATCGGAATTTTCGGACGGATCCTTATTTATAATTTTAATTCTGTTATAATTTTAATTTATGTTATAAATTATGTTAATTATGAATCAAGATTTATAATTTTAATTCTGTTAAAATTATAACAGAACTAAAATTGTTTTAGCTCTGTTATAATTTTAATAGGGTATTTTACTCTATACGAGAAAAAATCTATAAATATGTTATTGAGCTAGTTTAGGCATAAAGAAGTTGGAAAATGTAAGTTTTAGTTCATGAACAACAAAACAAATTTTTAAATTCAATTCAAAGTTTTCAGTATTTTTAATCTGATATAAAACACCGTGAAATAGTAGCGGCCATGTTACTACGCCGTACGGCTGTGTAAACAAACAATTTTCAACTGTCAGTCAACCGATTGGCGTACTTATAGGCTTTGTACTTTTATTATTTTTGTAACCAACGTAATTTTTTCATTATTACACCTATTACAAAATATGCTTTTAATTATTTTTAAATGATATACAATTATCATATTTAATATGAGCTCATTTGATACAAAACGAACTGACGACATTTATGCTGAGCAAAATGGCGTCCAGTAAGAGGCGTTTTCGCTAAAACTACGCGCGAAATTTGAAAATTTAAAATTTAAATGCATTTTTATGGCACTTATCGATTGAATAATAATTTTGTGCTTTTTTTGGTGGCATATTAACACTACAGAATTTCATTGAGACACTTTTCAAAAATGGGTGTAACCGGTACATATAACAGATGGTGGTGGTGGTAGTGGTGTCAAGTCACCCGCGACACTACATAGAAACGAAACGAAATAATTGCCCACACTACTACCAAAATAATAGACTGTACAAATACGTGCGTGTGTGTGCGTCTACGCGCCGCTGAAACAAAAACGCAGTTCCCAGATTAGTCGTTCGACGCGGGGAGAAGAGAGGAACGGTTTCAGAGGGAGGCGGAGCGTGTCGCTACTGTACGGTAGTACAAATATTTTGTACTGTGGTCAAGGTATACCCAATTGGTATTACTGTGAATATTTAGTTCAACCTGTATATTAGTCAACCGTAAAAAGAAATCAGTGTCTGTCATAATGATAATTTGTAAAGCAAATTAATTATCGAAGGTGCTAAAATGTTGTTGGTGTCACTAAACTAGATCAAGCATAAATTTATATCCAAAATCTTTAACGAGGCTATAAGGAAAGAAATATTACTCCTAACTAATCTATTTTTAGGACGCCCTGACGAAATAATTAATAATTAACACCACAGGATGTTAGTGCTAAAACAGCTAATTAAAAAAAAACTCGTAAAGATTTTGGTATTTCCTGTAAGTAGGTATTAAAAACCTGTCAAGTGCGAGTTGGTCCACATACAATGTTGGGTTATGGAGATCATAAAATGGTTGGTATTCTCCATAGAAAGAGTGACGAATCTAAATTTTCACTGATTAACACCACAACACGTGATATGTGTTCTTACGTAGAAATTGGTTTATAATTTAATGTAACAAATAGCATGGCACGTAAGAGCATGATTTCGATGAAGATAAATGTGATTATCGCTATTTATGCAAGGCTTCGGATTGTTTCCACCAGTTCTACTAAACGGTTCTACGGTAGAACTAGTAGGACTTTTTTTTCCCAGTAGTCCTACGATAGGTGTTACAAAATAGTAGAACTAATGGGACTTTTTATTCCCACTAGTTCTACTAGTTCTTGCGCAGTTCCACGGTAGAACTAATGGGACTTTTTATTCCCACTAGTTCTACTAGTTCTTGCGCAGTTCCACGGTAGAACTAATGGGACTTTTTATTCCCACTTGTTCTACTAGTTCTTGCGCAGTTCCATGGTAGAACTAATGGGACTTTTTATTCCCACTAGTTCTACTAGTTCTTGCGCAGTTCCACGGTAGAACTAATGGGACTTTTTATTCCCACTAGTTCTACTAGTTTTTGCGCAGTTCCACGGTAGAACTAATGGGACTTTTTATTCCCACTAGTTCTACTAGTTCTTGCGCAGTTCCATGGTAGAACTAATGGGACTTTTTATTCCCACTTGTTCTACTAGTTTTTGCACAGTTCCACGGTAGAACTAATGGGACTTTTTATTCCCACTAGTTCTACTAGTTTTTGCGCAGTTCCACGGTAGAACTAATGGGACTTTTTATTCCCACTTGTTCTACTAGTTCCTGCGCAGTTCCATGGTAGAACTAATGGGACTTTTTATTCCCACTTGTTCTACTAGTTCCTGCGCAGTTCCATGGTAGAACTAATGGGACTTTTTATTCCCACTTGTTCTACTAGTTTTTGCACAGTTCCACGGTAGAACTAATGGGACTTTTTATTCCCACTTGTTCTACTAGTTTTTGCACAGTTCCACGGTAGAACTAATGGGACTTTTTATTCCCACTAGTTCTACTAGTTCTTGCGCAATTCCACGGTACCATTAGTTCTACCCTAGAACTGTGAAAGAACTAGTAGAACAAGTGGGAATAAAAAGTCCCATTAGTTCTACCGTGGAACTGTTTAGTAGAACTAGTGGAAACAATCCAAGGCTTCTTGCCGTAATTATATTAAACTACCTTTTGCCCGCGATTTTGTCCGCGTGAATGTCGGTTATCGCGGATTAAAAAGTAGCCTATGTCCTTCCCCGGGGTTCAAGCCATCTTCATTCCAAATGTCATTCAAATCGTTTCAGCCGTTTCATCGTGAAATCGTAACAGACAGAGTTGCTTTTGCATTTATTATATTATAAAAAGTATAGATACGTGCAATATATAATTGGTTACCCTTTTCTTACGTAATAGTTTACATGAGAAATACCAAAGTACTGTCTTAATGGCTGGTGATAGGTACATACATTAAACTCGTCAAATCAAATAAGGCTTCAGACTCATTGTAGTAGGAGGAATCGTGGGGTTTTAGTTGGTAAGAGTCAGACATAACCCTTCGTTTCCCCAAATAGAGAACAGAGGATTTCCCCACGCAAAATATAAAAGGTTATAGGTATATGTGTATTAAAAAGTTAGACTTCCATGGCCTTTTTTATGTTTAATATTTATTTTTATACAATGTACAATTTTTACACGAAAAAATAAAAAAAGGAAAACCTATAACTATTAAACTAAAAACAAAAATGCCTTGTATTAAATCTAGACAAAGGATGGACGACAGTGACTGTATGACTACGGAACCCTAAAATAAAAAAATAACCTGTTCACTTAGGTCCGTAGATACCTCTTCATCAACGTCGGATGAAAGTGTTAAATAATCTAATACCACAGTTTGGAACTGGTTTAAGATTTTTTGTAATTAATAGAGTAATTTTAATTGGGCTTATTTCTATGGTATGGGAATATAAAATGGAGTGTTACAGTTGCTCATCTTGTTTTTTTAAGTACATATTGAATCACGGAAATGAGTCTTTCGTTGGAAATTAACAAGTAATATGTTATATTTTAAAATGAAAAATGTCTGTATTTAAAGAAGTGTTGAGATAACACGCACTTGCATAATAATACAAAGTAATCCATATTCCAATACTTTATCCATACTTTAATATTATAAATGCAAAAGTAACTGTCTGTTATGTTTTCACGATGAAACGGCTGAACCGATTTTGATGAAATTTGGTATGAAGATAGCTTGAACCCTGAGGAAGGACATAAGCTACTTTTAAATCCGCAACTTGGTCTGCATCCGCGATAACCGTCATTCACGCAGACGAAGTCGCGGGCAAAAGCTAGTATGCTATATTTTAAAATTAAAAATGACTTCTGCTGGTATTTATTGTAGTGTTGAGATAAAATAAACTTGCATAGTAGTGTTTAATTAATAATAATTAAATATAATATATACAAAGCTTAACAATAAATATAAACATATAATATGTACAATTAATATACAAACTTTAAAAATAAAATAAACATATACACAATGGAGGGGTCACAGGGCATCAAAAAACTCGTCCACATCGCTCTCAATGGGACAAGTGCCCAAAAGGCTAGCAGCATTATCACGTTGAATGGCAATGCTAATTCTTTGGCCTAAGAAAAGGCCTTGCTAGGTAATATGTTATATTTTAAAATAAAAAATGTCGTGTCCTAGGATTCATAGTGTTGTGATATAAAGAACTTGTGTAGTTAATGGGAATACATATAATTACCACCAAAAATACTTACTATACCTAAGTATCAAATGTAGTAAATGATCACCAAAACTAAATACCAAATGTAGTAAATGATCACCAAATCTTAGTGCGCAAAATAACCAAAATCTTTTTCAAAGTCAAAGTCAAAGCATTTATTTCAATTATACCATTTACAGGCACTTTTGAATTGTCAAAGAGTCAGCTAGACAGAAAAATGAAGCTAGTTGCTCGTTCCAAAACGTAGCGTAGGTCTCTGTGGAGAAGAACGGGCAAGAAACTCCATGGACACTCTTTTAAATCAATTTTTTACAAAATACAATTATTATACTATTTCTATAAGTATGTGAAAACAATGCAGGTAAAGACCAATACAATGCATTAAAAAAAAGAATCAAGATTTAAAGAAGAAAAAAGCCATGGCAGTTAAGAGTTGACCAATCTCTACTGACAGCGCCCGTTCACGAACATGACGCTTTTGACCCTTAAGTCCCCCCTGGGGCAGATCCGACATGGTTAGGTTAGGTTAGAACGCGTGCCGCGGCAGCGGCCGCCGAGTACCAGAACCAAATCGTTTTTATTTCAACATAATCTAGGAACCAGAATTTTGGTGATCATTTACTAGTTTTGGTTTTATTTTATTTACTATTTTTGGTGATCATTTACTAGATCTGGAGGTTCGTTAAACATAAGCCGTAGTTAATAATACTATCTTTGACACGCGATTTTATCCGCGCGAAAGTCAAAGACCCTCTTAGTTCGACCCTGTCGCAAAATCCGTTCTTAACTGATGACGTCTGTCTATATATAAACCAACCTACTTGTTAAATTACAGCTTCAAAGGTCAAGTAATTTTCAAGATTTCATGTCTATTCAGTGAGTAAATGAGTGAACTTTCGCTTTTATATTATATACTAGCGACCCGCCACGGGTAGCCGAGTATAGCTCCCAGTCGCCATGATTATTTCTGCCACATTTTACAATTAATATAATATTTCAGACAGTTTACACAAAATCTCAACAAATTACACACTTAAACCTTATTCATGAATATGTTTGTTCAGTAGTTTTTGAATTTATTGCAAACACACAGTTTCATCTACATAGCATCCAATCGCCATATTTTTTTTATGATGTAAGTAGTAGTAGTAGTACGACCGGTTGGTGTTCGCAACTCCACGTCTCAGCGCGTATTTTGCGTAAGTAGTTGTAAGTAGTGACATAGTAAGTTTATTCCTTGTTTAACAGAAACCTGAAAATGACAATGCCAGATCCTGCCCCACCCATGTACAGAAAAAGTAATTTAATGAAAATAATTGTAATGAATATAGAACCTTTCTATACTAAATGGTTTTTCTTTAGAACTTGCGGATTACGAAATACCTACCCACAAAATACAAACTCATTTTACCTAAAATACAATTGTAACCTATAATCAATGTCATTATTGTTTTTAGATTTAAACGGTAACCGCAAGTTCTACAGTCACTAAGACTAATGTGTAACAATAAATAAACAGTAAGATGCTACATATTGCACATGACTTATAATGAGTGGGGCAAAGTTCTATAGAGTTTCTGGCATTGTCCTTTCCTAATAAAGTAAAGTATGTTTATTAAAATCTGAGAGGAATTTGTGGCTAAGTAGAGAAACTCGTGGCTAAATAAATGCCGTACGCACTGATAAGTCATGGGTGAGGTACGCTGACCGCGGTGACCATTCATTTTATACTAAAATCCCTCCGTGAATAGCAAAGCACGTAAAACCGTTGGTCCCGGCTGTCATTCGTAGATCTTTGACAGTCATTATTAGCAATCAGAAGCCAGAAAATCTGACAACCAGTCTTAGGTACCAAAGGGTCAGACAGGCAGTCGCTCCATGTAAATAACTGGTATTTAGCAGCATCCGGTTAGACTAAAAGCCGATCCTAATATAGTTGAGAAAAGGCTACGCGGATGATGAACAATATTATATTTTGCACACCTTACCTGCCTTAGGTTCATTCTATACAAATAAACTGTTCTAATTTATTTCTACAAAATAGTTAATTACTCGCTACATGCTTGCGTCTGGGCGCTCCATGCAGGGCTCCACATCGTTGTCATGGCCTATCCTGCAGTAGGAGCGAAAGCCGAATGGCACATCACGCCAGCATCAATGACATCCTCCGTCGTGCTCTTGCCACCGCCGGGGTGCCTGGTATTTTAGAACTCAATGGCTTGGCACGCGACGATGGGAAGAGACCAGATGGGATGACCATAATGCCTTGGAAGTTGGGTAGGCCAATGGTGTGGGACGCAACATGTGTCGACACCCTTGCGCCATTTCATCTTCCTAGCACTACGTGTTGTGCTGGGGCGGCTGCTGCAGATGCCGGAAACCTCAAAAGGCGCAAATATAATAGCCTTCTTGGAAGCTTGAGCCGTTTGGGGTGGAAACTGTAGAGCCATGGGGTCCGAGTGCCTATATTGTTTCTTGTGACATCGCCAAGCTGCTGGTCGACTCTTCACGTGACCCGAAAGCTGGTCTATTCTTGGGTCAAAGAATCAGCATTGTTATACAACGTGGCAATGCTGCCAGCCTATTGGACACGTGTCCTGTTGACAGCAATGTGGACGAGTTTTTTGAAGCCCTTTGAGCTCCCCTGCCACTTGGAAATGATATTATTATTTAGATTTATTGTACAAACAATAAATAAATATTAATACAATACAATACATAAAAATAATGTTTAGACCAGTGTTAATTAAAGTTAATTACTTACTTATTTACTACTCTTTTCCAAAATGTTGTTTAAGCTTTTGACCGCCTCGTCAAAAAAGCAAAAAACGTACCCCACGCCAAAAGTATTATCGGTAGGTTGGTAGCACCGGGGTAGTTGAGCACTTGCCGTACTGTACTTTCGCCTTTATGCAGTCCGCACAACCACGAAGATTCCTTGGCCCCGGCGCGCCGAACTACGAATTACGTATAGAAGTCTGTCATGTAGTATCGACCATGGCGTGCAAGGCACATTTTGGTTTGTCATCTATACACATAGAAGTATATACAATGTGGGGACGAGGAAACGCAAAAAAAATAAAAACACTGGCAATACTAGTTAATAATAATATATTATGATAATATTCTTTATTGAAACAGTTGGTACATTCTATATCAAGTTACTCTGGACCCCACACTAGGATACCCTGTGTCGTGAAAAAAAAAAAACAACAAAAACAAGTATATGTGTGTGGGTGTATATGTGTGTGTATGTGTATGAGTGTGTGGTGGGAGAGTGGTGAGGATGAGTTGTAAGTAGGTTAGTGTGTGAGTATATGTGATACATTTTCAGTGTGTAGGTAATCCAAACTCAAACTCAAATCATTTATTTCAAATAAACCATGTACAGGCACTTTTGAATTGTCAAGAAGTCAGTCCAGTCAAAAAGTTGCAGCTAGTTGCTCGTTCCAAACAGTAGGTTTCTATGGAGAAGAACGAGCAAGAAACTCCATGAACACTCTTTTAAAATCAATAGAATATTACAAATTTAGGTTACATCATTCATGTTGAATCTAGGGGTACAATGTGAGAACAATGTAACAAGTTGTGCACGTTAAAAGAGGTCTAGTGACAATGAAATTAGACAACTCAAAATAAATTAAAAATAATCCAAATCTAACAACCAATTAAAAACGTTTTTTTTTGCAGAGATATCTAGATAGGCCTATGATATTCAAATCTTTGTTCATTTTGGAATGCAGACTGGGGAGTTCATAAGAATATTTTGAAACTATCAAATAAATCCTATCACCGAATTAAAAAAAATCAAACATACTAAAGAGCAATAAATTTAAACAAAATAGAACACCATTTTGAAATGTTGGTTTATTAACCTGTGAGAAGAGCGGTAACTTTTGGTGCCTTAATTTAATACTATTAATGCTCAATAAAAACAATTACACCGATTTACCAAATCAAACTCAAACCCGAACTCAAATCACAAATAAACCATTTACAGGCACTTTTGAATTGTCAAGGAGTCAGTCAGTCTGAAAGTTGAGGTTAGTTGCTCGTTCCAAACAGTAGGTTTCTATGGAGAAGAACGAGCAAGAAACTCCATGAACACTCTTTTAAAATCAACAGAATATTACAAATTTAGGTTACATCACTGATGTTGAATTTACGGGACACATATGTGAGAAAAATGTAACAAGTTGTGCACGTTAAAAGAGGTCTAGAGACAATCATAAACAATTCAAAATTAATTTCAAATAACCTAGGCAGCTACGAGATGACCAGTCTCAAAAGACGGCGCTCGTTCACGAACATGACGCACGGATCGGCACCATTTAGCTCAACTATTTTGAAGGGAACCAAATGATCCGACACATGCGTCACTATCAGCAAGACATTAAAGTAAGCATGACATCCTACTCCCAACCGCTAGGGCATATTCAAGTCAATGAAAGACATACCTCGTAAATGGTAGCTTTAAAGTATATAGTGCTCACATGTATGTGCTATGCTAAATTATATAATACTAATACAACACAACACATACAGATCTTGCTATGATCCATTATTGTGCTGTTGTCATTGCCACCCTGTATTCATACATGTCGATATCTATTCATAACTGTGGCGTTTAAATTGTTAAAGAAAAATGTATGACCCGTCTTGTCACATAGACGTTCTATTTGTTCATTTCGTCTAGACATCATCAAATATCGATTAGTCTAAAAACTTCAAAATTATAGTGCTTGAACTAACACGTAGTAACTATCTATCATAATTAATATGACAACCACTTCAATAATTATAGAAAACTATGCCATTCTAGTCAAATGGATGAAACTTTCCTTTAGTAAAATTGAGGTTGTGAATTAAAGCCTATTTTCAATATGTTACGGAATCTTTTGTATAATTTTCGAAAACCTAAAAACATAAAATCGCGTTAATTTCTGCCTATCTCAAATATAAAAAAGTTATACCACGATAGCAGGCAATTTACAAAACAAATATATCATACAGCGTATTTAATTCATTCGTATCAATTTTTTACGCCCAAAAAACACGAGAAGAACTTCCACCTGTCAATTGATACGCCTGACATTTCCTGACACCAGAATTACCAAGCCTACTTACAGACCAAAAAGCCTTTCGACACCCTTAGCACAACTGCATAAAGTTTACAATCGAACACCCATAAACTTTCGTATCGCAGAAAAACTTATGTAATAAATCGAAATTGAATATTTCGCTGTCAAAAAGTTTCGGTGTTATTTTTTTAATAATGACTGGATGGAGGGAAAGCTTAAGCCATGCGAATCGAAGCCGAATTTCATTAAAACCTTCTTTGTGTATTTTGTAGCACGTGACTTATTAAGCTTATCTGAAAATAAAAGGTTTCAGGGAAAATACGGTTAATCCGGGATAAGACAATTGAAAAGTATGAAGTTTCACGTCTAGCGTCGGCCATGTTGAATTTTCGGTGACGTTAGAAGGGCCTGTTTCACAACATTCGAATTCCGAATTACATTAATAATAATAATAATAACATTGGCATAATAATTTCATTCAAATTCAGTCCCATCTGGTGAATTAAAAAATAATGATATTAATTGATGATTGAGTGAATTGATTGAATGGTTGATGTGATTTAACTAAAGATATTGTTTTTTTTTAATTAGCTATGTTATCTTTTCGTGTCACTACCCTGGTTGACTGGTAGAGAATGCCCAAGGCCAAGGTCCACTTTTGCATTTTGGTATAAATAAATCGTGCCTAATAATCACGGTAATTGAAAGGGAATGAGTTAAATGATAAATGGTGATCAAGACCGTGATATGGTTTTTTATCAAGATAAAAATGTAAGCAAAATATAATAATATACTTGAAATACTCAGTACTCCGCACAAATGTGTCTAGTATTATTTTCTTTATGAACTTAAGTACCAACTTAAGTATTCTTTTCCTATTAAAAGCGTGTGAAAGGGGATACCAGAGTAAGCATATCAGATTGTATGCCTAGTGGCTACGAAATAAAAATATTTGCAAAATAAAATAAAAGCATGCGTGAGACTATTAAATTACATTCTGTAATCTCAACGTCATCTCATTCTGCAAGTTTGAGAAACGCCTGGTAACTGGACTTGCTATGTTTACACAATGCTAGTGAATCTAAGCCGCGTGGTGCCTGCCGTGAATAGCACCATCATATTTCTACCCCTGGGTGTCGCAGAAGGCGACAGAGGGATATTGACTAGAAGATGGGCAGAAGCGTCCTTCTGAGTACCTACTGCGATCGCCAACATGCATGGCCAAGCATGGCGATTACGGCTGAACCCCGCTCCTTGGGGTAGACATAGGTCTCCTGACACGATCACTGCTGGGCATAGGCCCATCAGTGGGCGTCTAAAGGTTGGCATGATGATGATAATGTGTGAATCGGTTTGCTTTTAGACTTATTGCGATAATATGACTTTTCTGGTACATTATTAGCTTGTAAAAAAATCTCATTACTATTACTTGATTCTTGCATTTCACTACCCACCTCTCTGTTCCCCGATAAGTATAATCTGGGTATCTTTAAGCCACGGGTGAACCGGTTTTTCCTAGGCACGCGTGCTCAACCTTAAGCCGCATCATCACTTAAGATCAGAACAGTTGCGACCAAGCGCAAGCCTATTAAAACATAAAAAATCGCCTGTAAGGTGTAACCAAACATCACCAGATGGTCTACTCTGTGAAGACCATCCTGGATGAAACTAGATGAAGTGAGTGATGCTAGGGATTGACTACTCATCTCAAGGTGAATTCATCTCAATTCACCAAGGGATATTTATCAAGAACATTACGGCAGTTTTTGCCGCACCCAGTGAAAGAATGAGGTGCAAAAGATTCCTCAAGGGATATCTTGTACCCCAAGGACACAGACGTACGCATCAGTGTGTTCTTTGCCTTTGAGGGCTGGGATAGGCCACGGGTCTACTGGAGATAAAGGAGCTTTTCTTCAAAATATGTTCGTCGGTTTGTCGTTGGAGATAACCTCCCAATATTTTAAGAGGGTTTTTACACGAACAAGGCTGGAACCATGCTCTAATGTCAGTGTTGCAGCTATATACAGCCGTTAAAATATTGCCCGATTAGGAACACAGTTATATACACTCACAATGAAAACATTGCTCAGTTGCCAGGCAGTTAAAATAATGATACGCCATAAGTTCTCATCAGTTTTCGATTGACGTGTTACATGTTATGACGGCTACTCGCCACTGTCGGTGTTCCAATCAATATGCTAATGAAATGAACGACTTATAACTTAGTTGTACCTACGTTTTTTATACGGATTCTTTGGCTGTAATTGAAAATATGTGGTAGGTAGTTTTTTGTGGCGGTAGGTTTGTTTAAAATAAAACGTAAGGGAATTTGGCCCTACGATCAACGAACTGTCTTAGAATGACACCGTTTAAAACGTATTATCTAAATTTTTCACCAGATTTTGACATTCATTGCCCCCTGAGTACTTCTGTTTAGAAAGCTATATAACGATATTGCGCTATTAGTAGATTTGGCGTAATAGGCGAGTTTTAATGTGAGTTTACACCGAGAAGTGACTCGACGCAATGCTATCAGCCGGAAGATGTCCACTGTTGAACAAAGCCTCCCTTTAATACCTTTATCATGTAGTAAATAAGGCGATATTGTGTCGCTATTCTTAAAAGTGCGCGCCTCGTCGCGTCATGTCGTGACTCAATTCGCTGTACATTTGTAAAGTTTATTCCTTTGAAATGACTGAAGAAGGCTGAAAGGCTGAGAATCCTTTTCAGCTGCTCATTTTAGACGTCACTCTTACACATCAAAAAGTTACGAGTGTTATAAATAACAATGGTTGGTAGTAGACTGAAATGAAAATGTTGTCAATAAGAACTTATTACACTTCCCACCGAATTTCTCTAGAAAAGTACGCAGAAGAATATTACGCTGTATAAATGTGTGTGCAGTCACAAGATGCAGTTCCTCTTCTCTCACTTTTAATAGTCAGATGGGATGACAATCCGACACGAACAGAGAGAAATCAAGCTCTGGACCAGTGACTTTTCGTGCTTTCTTAGGCACAGGGGGTGTATCCCATTATTTCCATGGAAATACAAAATAGAAAAAGTGGGACCAGCGTTTTTTACAAATTATATCCCATTATTTCTATTGCGACAAAAAAAAACGCAGTTATGTTATTTGAAAAGTTTACCACTTTTAATTAATAGATTAAAATTAAAACACGACTACTCGGTGTTCAAAAAAAATAAATAATAATAATAATAATAAAATGGCAACATCACATTGTATTGGGATCGATCTATCATCACTGACAGGACTATTGTTGCCAATAAGCCTGACATAGTGGTGATAGATCGATTAGAGCATCGCGCAATGATTGTTGATATAGCGGTTCCGCATGACGAGAACCTCGTGAAAACCGAGAAAGATAAACAAATTAAGTATCTTGACTTGGCTCGCGAGGTTGTCGACATGTGGGATGTGAATACAGCAGTCATTGTGCCGATAGTCGTTACGGCCAATGGACTCATTTCCAAGAGCCTCGACCAACACCTAAGGAGGCTCTCGTTGGGCAGCTGGATCAAGGGCTTGATACAGAAAGCGGTACTCCTGGACACGGCGCGTATAGTCAGGAGATTCCTCTCTCAGGAGCCCTGACCACCGGTAGCTTGGACCCTATTCCCGATACCGGTGGGTTACTATTTTTTATATTTTTAAATGTTTTTATATTTTTTTTACTAATATTTAAAAATATAATACAATATGTAAATAAAATAAATAAATAAGAATAATAATAATATGTGGGGACATTTTCACACACGGCCATCTGACCCCAAACTAGGGAAACCCTGTACTATGGGTGTCAGACAGCTGATATACATACACAAATACATTTTTTTTTTGTAAATACATACATATATAGATAAACAACACCCAGACACAAGGCAAACACAAGTGCTCATCACACAAATGTTTACCCTGGGCGGGAATCGAACCCGCAACACGCTGCGCAGCAGTCGATCGCTCAGCCACTGCGCCAACCGTGTCGTCAAATGGAGAATAAATTAAAAATCTGCCATATAGGAGGGAGGGCATGTAGTTTAACGTTCAAGCAGTCTCATCAAAAGGCAACAACTAACACAGAACCGCAACTCCACAGCAAGACCTGACGATTTTAAATAATTCTCCACCACATGCCTACTTTACCAGAACAAATCACACAAAGCCACCTCGTCACTACGCAGATGTATGGCTCATTGTTTGTTGCGCTTGAATATGAATTGCTTGCTGGCGGGATGAATCTGGGAAGGACCGGTAACCGTTCAGGCGAAATGAAAGCTTCTTCGGAGTGTTACTTCTTCTCTATTATAATACTGCTGGATTCGGAATATCGAACCACCGAAATTGACCTCCTTATATAGGCTGTTCTGACCAATCACAGCCCTGCAACTTTGCGCTCGACACTAATATTTTGCACACGGCACCATTGTCGCCGTTTGTATGGGGAAACTATTTCAGCCAATTTCTGGTGGTAAAATATACCTTGTAATGTTACAAACATTTTCAGCGCATGGGTATTAACTTACTCTAGCTAATTACAAAAAACCCTACTACAATATCTAGATTTTAACCCTTAAAAATAGCAAAAAACCCTTGGCGGTCCTCGTTACGGTAAGGTTTCTCAGTACTTAAACTTATGTGCCACATGGTACATGTGGCGCCGCCAAGTGTGTGGAAATAAAATCACAGGAAATTTCTCACTTTATTTGTAGGTACATACCTATAAAAACTTAGTAAATCCTAGATATTCCTAACTACCATTCTATTTTATTTTATTAAACCCTTAAACTTCTAGGTAAATAAATTACGAAACAAAACTAGCACTTTATTCGATATTTGCCTTAACTACTAACAAGTTTATTCACTTAATTTCTTACAGATCAGCCTCTGAAAACTTATTTTAATACATATTCACTTTAAAGTTATAAGAATGCAACTCCACCTTATTTACTTTATTGTTTCAGCACATACAGCTTAACAGAATTACATCTAATTGCTAGCGCCCTACTTTAATATTCAAACAAAACGTATTCCACTTAGTTATCGCACGATTATTAATGTACACTACTTACATGCATTACGAAACATATTCACTTAGTAATTTCATGGTTAAAGCTAACACTATTTTACCTTAATAAAACATAGCCACTTAGTACTTTCACTGTTCATAACTAACACTACTTCCTCGTTATCGAAACACTAGCAGTTTCACTTAAAGTTCATAGTTCGTCGCTAACATTCTCCCCCGCGGTGCGCAGCACATCATCCCCTTGCAGCGACGATGACGCAGGAACCAGCACGATGACACGACGCGTGGGCCGGCGCAGCACTCCTCCCGTCGTCCGCACGTCCAGTACTCTGGTTCTGCCGTCTGGACCGGGGTACACCTTGACGACTTCTCCGCGGGGCCATGAGTTTCGTGGTAGTGTGGCGTCCACGATCAGTACGATGTCTCCCTCTCGTGGGTCACTGCTTTCCCGCCCCTTGGTGGCTCTTGGCATCAGGAGGGGCAGGTACTCTTTGACCCATCTTCCCCAGAAGTGGTCTGCTAGCCTTTGGGTAGTCCGCCAGCTAGCTTTCCCGATTAACTCTGTGTCGTTGAATTCTCCCGGCGCCATCGCTCCGCATGATCTCCCCAGAAGGAAATGGTTAGGCGTCAGGCTCTCGTCGTCTTCGGGGTCCATACTGAGAGGAGTGAGGGGTCTGGAATTTACTGTGTGTTCGACCTCGGTCATCAATGTATGGAGGACTTCTTCAGGAGGGCTTCTTTCATTGAGTACCGCTGCCAGAGCGGTCTTGACTGTTCGCACGAGTCTCTCCCAGGCGCCCCCCATGTTTGGGCTTCCCGGGGGAATAAACTTCCACTTGATGCCCCTTTCTTGCGCGGCTTCTTCTAGTTCCTTGCTTGCCCCAACGAAGTTAGTTCCATTGTCGCTGAACATAACTTTCGGGGTCCCTCTTCTGGCCGCCATCCGCCTCAATGCCATTATCATGGAGCTGGCGCTGAGTGAAGGTGCCAGCTCGAGGTGAATTGCCCTGGTGGTGAGGCAAGTGAATAACGCCCCCCAGCGCTTCTCGACTCTCCGCCCTACGGTGACTTGCATGGGCCCGAAATAGTCTACGGCCGTGCAAGAAAACGGGAACTGGTGATGTTGCAACCTCTCGCTTGGTAGGTCGCCCATTGGAGGCACTTCCGGTAGCCTCTTCTTTGTCTTGCACCACTGACAGCTGTGTGCGACCGCCTTTAAGGTCGCTCTTAGGCCCAGAATCCAGTACTTCTGGCGAATCTCGTTCATAACCGTAGTTGTGCTCCCGTGAAGGAACTTTCTGTGGTAATGTTGTATGATGAGGCGCGCGATTCTTTGTTTCCCATCCAGGACGATAGGATTCATTTTTCTTCTTTCTTCGTCACGAAACTTCATCGTTCTGCTTCGTAACTTGATCAAACCGTCACTTCCTACGTAGACGTCTATCTTCTTGAGTCGACTAGCGCTTTCTAATGGTTTTTCTGCCTTCAAACTTTTGATGTCCGTCGCGATGCTGTCTTCTTGACTCATCTTCATTAGTAACTGTTCTGCTTTCCTTATGTGCTCTTCCTCTAAGGGCAGGTACCGACGTTTTTCCCCCTCTTTGCTGGCCGGCCGCGTGGTGATCCGGGCCTTCTCCTTCCGGGTCCTTCTTTGAGGTTTCCATGGCCCGTCCTTCTGGCGAACGGCGGCGTTGGTTGCTTTACGGGTCTTCTTCAATAAGAGGCATGCGAAAGCAACCACTCTGGCCGTAGCGCGCAGTAGTCGCTCCCAGTTTGAGAACCTCTCTGGATCTAGTAAGACCTCTTCCTTCGCCCTTATCGCTGTCACCCTTTGTTTGCTCTTCTCCTCCAGCATGTCACCCTCTGGCTTGAAATCGTGGGTTGGCCACGCCTCTTCTGGCTGACGGAGAAACGCCGGCCCTTGGAACCATCTGGCGTCATGATCGAACTCGGCTGGGGTTCCCCTTGTGGCGTCATCCGCTGGGTTCTGCTTCGTAGGTACCCATCTCCAATCTTCGGGCTTAGTCCTTTCTTCAATCTCCGCCAGTCGGTTGGCCACAAAGGTTTTGAACTTCCGTGGCTCTGCCCTGATCCACTGCAGGACCGTGCTGGAGTCTGTCCAGTAGACCTTCTTAGATACTTCAAGCTCTGTTTCTTCCTCGATCGTGGTGGCCAGCCTGGCGCCAAGCAAGGCTGCTTGCAACTCTAGCCTCGGAATCGATACTGGTTTCGTTGGCGTAACTCTTGCTTTGCCGGCGATCATGGAGATATGGACTCTTCCTCCAGCTTCGACCGCCCTCCAGTAGACCACTGCCGCGTAAGCCTCTTCGCTCGCATCGGTGAACGCGTGCAGCTGCCCTTTTCTGCCGCGGGGAGAAACGCACCTTGGAATTTTCAACTTAGTTAACGCCGATACTTCTTCTAAATATCTTGACCAGGTTTCCTTCTGTTTGTCATTGATTTCCTCGTCCCAATTCGTTTTTGTCCGCCAGATGTCTTGAATCAACTTCTTCCCTTGAATCAGAACCGGCGCTGCGAAACCCAAAGGGTCGAACGTAGACATTACGGCGCTGGTCACTTCCCTCTTTGTTGGCGTCCGCCTGCCGTCTAGCAGGTCCTTTGATGTGTTGCGTAACCCAACGTTGAAAGCTAGCGTGTCTTCTTTCACCAGCCATCTTAGCCCCAGAGTTTTCTCTTCTTTTGTTAGTTGCAGCGAGTCTTCTTTACTAATTTCTTCCACTTCCGCCAGTACTTCTGAGTCGTTACTGGCCCAACCCCTTAGGTGGAAACCTGCTTCTGCGTGAATTTCCTTCACTTCTTTTGATATCTTTTTAGCTTCGGTTGCAGACGTGAAACTCTGAAGGTAGTCATCCATGTAATGATTTCTATTAATTGCCTTCACTGCTTCGGGATGAGTCTTCTCGAAATCTTCTGCATTCTTATTCATTACGTAAATCGCCGTAGCTGGCGATGATGCTGCCCCAAAAATGAGCGACGACATCCTGAATTCTTCAGGCTTGCCCTTCCTTTCTTTCCCGCGCCACAGGAACCTCAGACTGTCTCGGTCTTCTTCCCTTACTTTGACCCGAAGGAACATCTCCTGGATGTCGGCCATCACGGCCACCGGCCCTTCCCTGAAGCGGAGCAACACTCCAAATAGTGATTGCAATAGGTCTGGCCCTGGAAGCAGGGCATCGTTGAGGCTCTTCCCCTCGCATTTAGCCGCTGCGTCGAAGACTATTCTCGGCTTCTTCTTGACTGGATGTATAACGGCAAAGTGGGGCAAATAGAACACCCTTCCTTTAGCAGCCGTTTTCGGAGCAGATTCCGCGTACCCCTTCTCTATCAGGCTCTGAATTTGCTTCTCATAGGACTCTTTGACTTCTTCATCTCGATCCAGCTTCTTCTCAATATTGACTAGGCGTCGAAGTGCCTGCCTGTAATTGTTAGGCAGGGACTCGTTTTCCCTCTTCCATAGGAGCCCCGTCTCGAATTGCCCGCTTGCCAGTCTCTTCGTAGTCTTCTCAAGGGTTTCTAATGCTCTTCTGTCGCTGTCATTTGACGGCAGCTTATTCTGGATCCCGAGCGACTCCAGTTGGAAGTGCTCTCGAACAACCTCCTCTATGTCTTCTTCGGCGACTGTTCTTTTGCCATGGTGGATGAAGTTCACTATGGCGTTCGAACCTGCTTCACACCCATGCAGCACCCACCCCAAGTTAGTAAGGGAGGCTACTGGCTCCGCCGGCTTGCCCTTCTTCAGTCTTCTGGTTACTATGAGACCCCAATTGTCCTGGCCAATCAGCAGCTTGGGTCTTTCGGAGTTATAGAAGAGTTGGTCTTCAATTGCCTTCAGATGCTGGCAGTTCTTCAAAACTTCCTTGCTTATGCTTTGTTCTGACAGCTTCAGGTCGTCAATGGTTCTCGCCTCGATGGTCCTCTTGTCTCTACTGTGAACCCCTCTAATTTTCAACTTGATCTTTTGAGAGTTGTTCTTCCTCAATACCTTCCCACCGACTGTCTCGATTGCAAGAGTCTCTCTCTCCCCTTTGGCCCCAATCTTCTCGGCTATTGATGCATCTAGGAGTGTGACTGTTGACCCCTCATCCAGTAGCGCTAACACGCTCGCTTGACCCTTGGGCCCTTAGAGGTTCACGGGGATGATCTTCAAATAAATCTTCTCTTCTCTCTTGGAGCTGTGGATTGAGGCGACCCTTTCTTCTGGTGCGCCCCCTTTATCATCTTCACTAGGCTTCTTCCCCGCGGACGTTGGCGGCTTCTCTGAGTGCAAGATAGTGTGATGCCATCTCTTGCACAGCTTGCAGACGGAAGCTTTGCAGTTGATTCTTGAATGCTTGAAACGTAAGCATTTGAAACAAATCTTCGCTTTCTTGATCAAGTCCCATTTTTCATCTATGCTGGCTTCTTTGAACTTTCCGCATTCTAATGCAAAATGTTCCTCTTCACAGATCGGACAACTCTTCTTGAATTTCTCTTTTGGCGCCT
Organism: Charanyca ferruginea; assembly: GCA_947361185.1. NCBI lineage: Eukaryota > Metazoa > Arthropoda > Insecta > Lepidoptera > Noctuidae > Charanyca > Charanyca ferruginea. Next base: position 8,739,044 of record OX376082.1, on the reverse strand, counting down.
CTTGCACAGTGTTGACAGGTTTTCTCGTTCCCCTCCTTTGCTCCGCAAGCGCTTCAGGTGGAGCGAAGTCCCCGCACATGTCGGCTTCTATTTCCAAGAAGGCTTCAATGAGTAATAACTCTTGAATTTCTTCATCTCTTCTACTTCTATGGTAGGCGAACCACCGGAACTTCATGGAGGGCGGCATCTTGTCCACTATGGCCTTCATGGTTTCAGGCGAGCTTAGGTAATGCGGCTTCCTTAATGCCTTGATTGTTTCAATGGCATTCTTCACCCTGCTTGCAAACACGCATATATATCGCCTGGGTTCTCGCCCACTTTTGACAGGTTCTTCATCTTCTCTAGTTCAGCCAGTGCCAATGCTCCGGGCCTTCCAAATCTTGCTTGCAACCCCTTGATGACTTCTTGCGGGTCTTCGGCGGTGAACAGTAAACTCTGGACGGCTTCTTTGGCTTTCCCCTGGATTGCTCTTCTTAGGCGCGCTAAGTTTTGTGCGTTGCTGAAGGAGGCGGCCGTGTCTTCATATGATCTCTTAAACGCCAACCATTCTTCGCAGGTCCCGCTGAAGTGGGGGAGCTCGAGGTACTTCGGTGTCGTGACGTCGCGTGATCTGTCTGATAGCTTGAGTATGACTTGGGCTAACTCCTGTATATCGCTCTTCTTTTCTTCTGGTTCGAACGGCCTCTGATCCCTGCTAGGCTTGACCCCGCTCTGGATGAACCACTTCTCCACTTCTTGAGATCGCTCGAATAATTCTTCTCCCGCTCCATCTTCTTCTTCTGACTCTGCAGTCACAAGTTCCAACTCGGCTTGAGCTACTCTTGATCGTGCCTCCGCTAGCTCCAGCTCCCTCAAGGCCACTGTCATTCTTGCTTGCGCTTCTGTTCTTCTTCTGTGCGATGAACGGACTGACTGGGTATCTAAGTCGCGGGTCGGCTTCTTTTGGCGAGGTTGATGCAGACTCTCATCTCTTGTTGTTGGCACGCTTCCTTCATAACGACGTGCTTTCACGGCGACACTTCTATCCGGGTTATACTGTGTGAGGTAGCTTTCCACCCGGTGTGCCGGATACGATGATTCAACTTGCTCTTCGATGGCGCGGGTCGGGGGCGCGGTGCGGGTTGACGCCCCTGGTCGCTCTTCGTTGGTGCGGGTCGACGGCGCGGCGCGGGTCGGCGCCCCTGCTTGCTCTTCGTTGGTGCGGGTCGACGGCGCGGCGCGGGTCGGCGCCCCTGCTTGCTCTTCATTGGTGCGGGTCGACGGCGCGGTGCGGGTCGGCGCCCCTGCTTGCTCTTCGTTGGTGCGGGTCGACGGCGCGGCGCGGGTCGGCGCCCCTGCTTGCTCTTCATTGATGCGGGTCGGCGCCCCTGGTCGCTCTTCGACGGCGCGGGTCGGGGGCGCGGTGCGGGTCGGCACCCCTGCTTGCTCTTCAGTTGCGCGGGTCGAGGGCGCGGCGCAGGCTGCTTCCCCCCGTGATGATTCCTTTGCGGCAGCTCGACTGGATTGGTGTGCCCGCAGGCTAGGCGGCGGCGTCCTCCTTGTTAGCGTCGACCGGCTCGCGACTGACGCGCCCGCAGTAGACTCGCTCGCAGTTTCACTGGTTGCACCCGGGCTCCAATCTGCCGACGTAGTACTTTCCTCCGTAGTCTTCGAACGCGCTGATCTTGTAGAAGGCATTTTCCCAGTTTTCTTGAACCCGATCCGACGTTGAAGGACCAAATTGTTGCGCTTGAATATGAATTGCTTGCTGGCGGGATGAATCTGGGAAGGACCGGTAACCGTTCAGGCGAAATGAAAGCTTCTTCGGAGTGTTACTTCTTCTTTATTATAATACTGCTGGATTCGGAATATCGAACCACTTTTTTTTTTTTTTTTTTTTTCGGATTTGCATCTCGCAGGTCAACCTAGGAGGTTGTCGGCTGCTTAACCGGACTTTCCTGTGGTGCCTTAAAAATTATTATTTTTAGGGCCTCCAGCCAGGGCATAAAAGCTTACAAACTAAGCGACTACACGCTAAGGGCACCCCCTGTGGGGTACGAGCCTCGGCTTAGGGCGTCGCTGGGAGAGGACAGCAAAGGGACAGGCTGGATCGGATTTCCATTATTTAGGGACGAATTTAAAACTACAGGCTCAGCGGCGCGGGCTGGCACGAGCAAGGGTCGGGGAGGGGACGTACGGGGTCGTCGCGGCGGGCCTCGGCGGCGAGGACGGAATGACGGCGGTCTGTGTCTGTGTTTCTTAACTGTACTGGTGGCCTTATTGCTCTCCTGGAGGAGAGTAATAGCATCGTCAGGGTCGGTCAGAGTATGTCTCGGTCGTCGAGTCTTACTAATACGGGAGGGAGTGTACCGGGCGGCCGATACGATTAACGGGTTAGAGTGCTTCTCAGCAGTGTCAAAGAAGCGCTTGGCGGAGCGTTTCATGAACTGCTGGATGGTAGGTATTTTTAGATCGAGATGGAGGTTCTCGTTGCGAAGGTAAAAAGGGGCTCCTGTGATTCTTCGCAAGAAACGGTTTTGGAGGGTCTGCATCCTATGGAGACGGTATGGTTTCGCGTGTGCGAATACAGCACAGGCGTACGTCATGATGGGACGAATGCACGCCGTGTAAATGCGCAATTTGCACTTGAGTGACAATTTGCTGCGTGCATTCAACATGAAGTAGAGCCTACCGAGAGCGAAAGCGGCGCGCGAACGCACCGTCTTTATGTGCTCTCCGAAAGTAAGATGGTGGTCCAGAATCACACCTAGGTATTTGGCTTGCTTCTCCCAAGGGATAGGCTTACCGAACATGGTTATCGGACTGGGCAGAGAGGGGGACGAACGCGGTTTGGAAAAGAGTACTGCCTGACTCTTGATGGGGTTTACCTCGATTCTCCATTTCCGGAAATAAGCGCCTAAGGCTTTTGCCGCGGATTGGAGGGTACGAGCTATGCAGTCTGGGTTACGACCCGAGTAATAGATGGCCGTGTCATCAGCGAATAGAGCCAACTGAGCCTTTTTATCTTTGGGGATGTCGCTGGTGAACAGCGTGAAAATGAGGGGGGATACTACGGAGCCCTGAGGGACGCCAGCGCGTATCGGGTGGGGTGAAGAGAGCGCACCCTCGATGCGATAGCGAAAGGTGCGATTCGACAAAAAGTCACGCAAGATGAGCACGAGACGATCTGGCACTCCGAGTTGGTAAAGCTTGTATAGTAAGCCGTTGTGCCAGACTTTGTCGAATGCTTTCGCTATGTCAAAGAAGAGTGCACCCGTCATCAAGCCACGCTGAAAACCAGCGCTTATGTGCTCGACGATGCGGTGGACTTGTTGGACGCAGCTGTGTTCGGTTCGAAAGCCAAACTGCTCGTCGGGAATGAGACTCTTTGCTTCGGCAAAGTCTTTGAGTCGCTTATAAATAAGCCTCTCGTAGATTTTGCCTAGAACATTGAGTAGACTAATGGGACGGTAACTGGTGGGATCAAACTTGGGTTTGCCTGGTTTCGGAATGCCGATAACGGTGGCCTCTTTCCATGCCTGAGGAAAAATGTTGTTGCTTAGAGCGCCATTGACGATGGCGGTCATTAGCATTATGAGATGGGCGGGGAGGAGTTTGAACACCTTATTGGTGATACCGTCAGAGCCGGGGGCTTTCCGGGGTTTGAGCCTCTTGATAATATCGTGCACTTCGTCGGGAGTGACAGGAGGCAGAGGATAATCAGGGTCTTCAACGGGTGGGAGAGAGGCTCTACGTTCGACTTCGGCGTCGACCTCAGAAAGGTGAGCTTCGTCTACTGGTTGAGAGCTGGGGGTGCATTGAGACTCTAGGCTGTCGGCTAGACATTCAGCCTTTTCATCGTTGTCGAAGGCGACGCTACTGTCGGAACGAATGAGAGGGGGCATGGAGGCCTCGTTAGAAGAACGGAGCTTCCTCTGGAGTTCCCAGAAGGCTAGGTGGGTGGGCTCGAGTTCGCTAAGTGTCTTGTCCCAGCGGCTGGAGCGCAGCTCCTCGATGCGTTTCTTTACAGCACGCTGTAAAGAGCGCATGTGAGCCTTGTTCGCATCGCAGGGGAAGGCACTGTACGCACGGATGGCCGCGTTCTTCTCGGTCAACAGATCACGCACATCGTCAGGCAGTTTCCAGCGATGATCGCTCATCGCCGGAACCTCCCTTGAACAATCGTTCAAGACGGATTGTACATGATTTGTGAACGAGTCGATCGCGCCCGTCGTGTCCGCGACTGTCACCAAGTGGTCGGGGATAGCGTCCAAGTGAGGCGACGTGGTGGATTGTAGGCTTTCGCTTACTTTCCTCCAGTCGGTAATAATTTGGGTCGGAGGGGGCTGGCTAGGGTCAGAGGGACCTGAACGGGGAGCTAGTTCTAATATCACTGGACGATGGTCGGAATTAAGCTCGTGTAGCGTCTCTATAGATTGCAAACGGAGGTTCACATTCTTGAGCAGCGCTATATCGAGGATGTCGGGAAGATGGTTGGGATCGTGGGGGAAATGAGTGGGAGTCATCGGGGCGATGACGTCGAAGTTCAGTTGAGAACAGAGGTTAAACACGATCCTACCTCTGGAAGAGGTCCTGTTACTATTCCAGGAGGGATGTTTGGCATTGAGATCGCCCGCCAGTAAGACGGAGTCACCCAGGCCAAGAAGAGCAGAAAGGTCATCCTTGAGGAGGATAGGATCATCCTCCGATGGTGATGGAGGGACGTATGCTGATATAATAGTTAACGGCTGATGACCGGTCATGCCGAGCCGACAGACAGAGACCTCGAGGCGAGCGAGGGGAGGAGGGTCCATAGGAATGCAGTACAGAGCCTTTCTATAGTATATTAGGGTACCGCCCTTGTGACAACTAGACCTATCATTGCGAACTATACGGTAGTTGGCAATATTCGGGTCACGATGATGGGGCTTAAGAAAGGTCTCCTGTATGAGAAGGATATCAAGTTGATGGTCGCGGAGGAAATTGGCGATCTCATCACGTTGGTTAGTAATGCCATTGGCGTTAAAGAATCCTAACTTAAGGGATCGGGGTTTATTAGTACACGGCCTTTCCTTATCCATTGGATTAGCAAGGGTAAAGTTTATCTAGGGCTTGCGTAATCTCCGGATACGCTTTGAACACCTTAAGGATGTCGCTAATATTTGCTTTACACGCGAGTATATCCCTAGCCATAGCTTCAGCAGCGGGGTTGCGGTAAATTTGGTAGGCGAGGTTGATGACTTCGCCTATCCTCTCGGTAGGGAGAGATGCAGGTACGCGGGAGGCTGAGGGCGCGGTTGAAACGGCGGGGGCGGCCTTAGATGGGGCGAGGGCGGCCTTAGGAGCGGCGGTGGCGGCTTTAGGAGCGGCGGGGGCGACCTTAGGTAGGGGGGGCGTGGTCGCGGAGGCTAGGTTCGGCGCGGGGACTGGCGAATCCATCAGCGCTGGCATGGGCAGAGATTGGGAGGGCCTCAATGCAGGGAACGCTCTCTGATGATTCAGCGAGTTCCATGGGGAGGGCCTCTGAGGGCTGAGACGCTCGGGCATCTCTGAGGAGGGAATCTTAACAGAGGGGCTTTCCCTTTGTTGACGAGCGTTCGCACGCTTGGTCAACTTGGGAGAAGAGGATTTTGGGGCTTTGGGGCAGCCGCGGTAATTGGCGGGGTGACCTGATTGTCCGCATAGCACACAGCTGGGAGGTTCTGTGCACAGATTGCGGTCTTTCGGACGGGGACAGTCAGCAGTTGCGTGCTCACCCAGACACTTGACGCATCTAGGGGTCGCGTAGCAATTGCGTTGGGCGTGACCGTAAAGTTGGCAGCGGTGACACTGTCCAACCGTATCGGATTTATAAGGCCTCTCGATAGAGATGCCCGACAAGTGACATACCGACTTTACTTTAAAGATCGGATGGTGGCCGTCGGTGTGATCGCACACGACAAGAACCGAGTCGTATGCAATCGCACCCCTAGCTTTGTGCAGACGATGCACAGCGGATACTGGGATATTTTGCGACTGAAGGTCGGCGAGAATCTCTTCCGTTGAGATTTCTTTGGGGACGCGTCGGATTACCACACGGGTGGGTTTATCATCGGGCAGGGAATAAGTGTGGAACGAAATGTTCCTCACTTTTAACAGGGATGTAAGTTCCCTGTGGTCGTTCACCGTGGGAACTTGAACTTTGATACCCTGTTGGGTCGAGCGCGCGTTTGTGTATTTGATCTTACGATCGTTACACAATTTGGACACGTCGGTCCACTTCGCCTTGTCCTGGATGAACAAGGGAGGCGGGGCGGGGAGTTTCTTTTTTGAAACCGAAGGATTGGGGGCAGCAGTGGACATGGGACTAGCGGGACGGCTGCCCTCTGGACGAGAGGTAGCTGAGACGGAGGGGGCCGAAACCGAGGGGGTGGAGGAGGGGGTGGGCGCGGCTACGGCTTTCTTGGCCTTGGTGGCCTGAGAGGGACTCTTACCCTTCTTTCTCTTGCCTCCCGGACCGACAAGTTGGTAGTCGTCGTCCGAGGACGCGGAGGCAGAGTGGGCTTCCTCAGAGTCGGAGTGAGATGGCTCAGAGACAGGGACAGAGGTATCCATTGTTTCTGAGAAACATGGCGACGCAGAGCGCAGCTGCGTGGGAACAATGGTCGCTGGAACAATGGTCGCGGGAACAATGGGCTTGGAAACAATGGGTTCGGAAACAATAGGTGTTTCCGCGTACGGGCTTGTTGTCTTAATTGACAATAGGGACGGGATTTGCGGTGGCATAGAGGATGCCGCCACAGGTGTGCCTTCGTTGGCGTTATCGGGAGAAAAGGGGCTATCTAATATGTCACTGAAGTCAGCGACGCTAGCTTCGGCTGCTTTTCGGGACGCGGACGAGTTCTCTAGCCATGTGTCCAGATCGGCATGGAACTTGGCGCTTTGCCATAAGCGGGCCTTGACGTACGCTAATATATCAGCGTCCGACATGGTCGGAGGGAGAGTTAAGTTGGGGAGGGAATTTTGGGAGATTTAACTCTCCGGGAAGCCTAAATTATACCTAACACCTAACTCTAACTCCCCGGGTGGAGTGGCCCGGGGATGTGTAACCCTCCCTGTCGGGTGTAGACAGGGAGGTGAGTACCTATTGGTGAGCCCTAAGCTTGTAAACCCGTCGCCAGTCTTATTGTGCGAACGGGGCCCTAGCCAGTCTAGTGCGAAGGGTGTAGACACGCCCAACCGACACTAGGTGTGTAGCTGTGGAAGGAAACCAGAGACTAGGTTCGACTAGGAGACCCCCCAAGGCCGAAACACTAGCTCCCGACTCCAATTGACTGCCTCGCCCTGAAGGGGTTTGGCGGGTGTGATTGGGGCAACACCCACTCGGCTTCGTTGGCACCGTAAGGTATCCACCGAGTACCACGAAACTGTGGTTTTGCCCTGAAGGGGCCAAGTGAAGCTACACGACTGACTCTGTTTAAAGGAATATGAATTTCAGCCGTCGCCTTGAAAAAGGCAACTTTTGAACAGTTGGTTGCAGTCGGCTGACTACAGGAATCGTTGCGGCGGGCGCAGCGAGAGCAGGTGACGAGCGTAGCGGCAGAGCGTGGAGCGAAGCGGCGACACGTCCGTGCGCGGCGAGCGTCGAGCGAAGGTCCTCTATCGAACCACCGAAATTGACCTCCTTATATAGGCTGTTCTGACCAATCACAGCCCTGCAACTTTGCGCTCGACACTAATATTTTGCACACGGCACCATTGTCGCCGTTTGTATGGGGAAACTATTTCAGCCAATTTCTGGTGGTAAAATATACCTTGTAATGTTACAAACATTTTCAGCGCATGGGTATTAACTTACTCTAGCTAATTACAAAAAACCCTATTACAATATCTAGATTTTAACCCTTAAAAATAGCAAAAAACCCTTGGCGGTCCTCGTTACGGTAAGGTTTCTCAGTACTTAAACTTATGTGCCACATGGTACATGTGGCGCCGCCAAGTGTGTGGAAATAAAATCACAGGAAATTTCTCACTTTATTTGTAGGTACATACCTATAAAAACTTAGTAAATCCTAGATATTCCTAACTACCATTCTATTTTATTTTATTAAACCCTTAAACTTCTAGGTAAATAAATTACGAAACAAAACTAGCACTTTATTCGATATTTGCCTTAACTACTAACAAGTTTATTCACTTAATTTCTTACAGATCAGCCTCTGAAAACTTATTTTAATACATATTCACTTTAAAGTTATAAGAATGCAACTCCACCTTATTTACTTTATTGTTTCAGCACATACAGCTTAACAGAATTACATCTAATTGCTAGCGCCCTACTTTAATATTCAAACAAAACGTATTCCACTTAGTTATCGCACGATTATTAATGTACACTACTTACATGCATTACGAAACATATTCACTTAGTAATTTCATGGTTAAAGCTAACACTATTTTACCTTAATAAAACATAGCCACTTAGTACTTTCACTGTTCATAACTAACACTACTTCCTCGTTATCGAAACACTAGCAGTTTCACTTAAAGTTCATAGTTCGTCGCTAACATTGTTTGTGACTAAATCGCAATAGAAATAGTGGGACAATGAGTCTGAATCAGGCCCAGTAGTATTAGGTATTTCTATCAATAGAAATACCTAATAGAAATAGTGGGATACACCCGGCACAGGGGTGTCATTCTGGCAACTTCTAAACTCCGGGCATCTAATGGAAAAAAACCCAATAAGTAACAGTTTTCCCGACCAAGGAATTATAACCAGGATTCCAAGTCGGAACCAATAAAGCATTTGTTATCTTTATACCTAATGTCAAGTTAAAGAACCCAACTACATTTTGTTCATGCTTCCAAGTAAAAGAACCAATTTCACGTTGTTCTTGCTTCCAAGTAAACGTAGTGCTCTAGTAAAATGCTCTCAACCGCAATATTTGCACTTACAACGTCACGATTTTTCAAAGAAACCAAGCAAGCCTCAGAATTGCTCCTACGTATTTAAACTGACCTTTTTTCCTCCACGAATGATACTCTACTAAGGCTAAAGTACACCACTACTCTTTAAAGACAGGTCAAAACGTATTTGTACATAATTTTGTTTCTGTCAATTTCAAACAATTTGACAGGGATGCAGTATTGAAAATACGTTTAGCGCTAAAATATTATAGTGGCCCATGATGGAAGTGATGATGGAAGACATACGCTGGACATAGTCCAGCGATCCCGGCTGGTCAAGTCCATTACTTCCTTTTTGTTGTTTTATTAATACTATACGCCAGCGTTAGGTACTCGTATTGTACTCTTGATATTTCTGACATACTTCTGACCCAGCTTTAGGCCTCGGAGGTATAGGGATTAACCTAATCTAATTTTGTCTGCAGTACTTTGGAAACTATACCTAGTAGAATAAGGTCTATGGATTGATATGTTGCATATAGCTATTGGGCGCAAATATTATTTATTTATTAAAACTTTATGCTCTTAAAATTGGCAAATTGTTTATCTATTCATCTTTAACATTAGGCAATTGGTTAAAAGGTAGATTCCCATACATCGGTACCCATTCTCCTTTACCATCCCAATTGCCTTAAGGTAGCAGTTCAGGTCCAGCAACTAAACCCTCTAACCCCTCCTTCACCTCACTACTTCCCCTTGGTACTTGACGACAGAAGAGGAGCTGACCCATATCTGTCAGAAAACCTGAGCTTATAAATAACGTTATCGAATGATAAACAACTACCTTCTCCGTTAATTAAAATTCTATATTGATTAATAGCAGTCAACAGCTTACTACACGTAGAGCTGATGTATTATGTATGTTCGAAAAGTTGTCAGAAACCTGTTCATTCATTCAGATTTTTTTAATTTATTGAAATGGGCTTTGAAATGAGGTAATTATTGTTGAGATTTATGCCTGCAACAGTGCTGTTCGGTAAGTATCTCTCTAGGTAAATTTGGATGTCACAATGCTTGAGTTTAACAGTTCGCTTCAAACTTACTTCACATGAATTAACAAAGGGACACTTTTACAGAATAGCAGAGCTGATACTAAGGATTGGCAGGTCAATACAAATTGACAGTTTCCTTGCAATGGATTTAATACATAACCTATGTCTGTTTGTCAAATTAGGCCCGTTATAGACGTAGCTATAATATAATAAAATATATATTTTATAGCAAGGCATATTACGATATATTATTATTTTCCATAGTAATATTTGAGTGACCACAGACGCAGCTATAATATATATCTTTATTACGTCACCAAAATATGTGGACAGATATACCAAGGCATATTAATATATATTTCAAAAATGTGATACAAACGACGACCGCAGACGTAATAAGGGCGAAAATATATTATTATATTAAAGCTACCGTGTGTGGTGTGGTAGCTAGCTATAATATATATTATAGCTACGTATGTGACGAGCTTTAGCATGAAGATAGTACCTAGGAATATATATACAAAACTTAAATCTAAATAATAATATTATGTACAATTGGTAGAAAAAGGCAGGGAGCTCAAAGGGCATCAAAAAACTCGTCCACTCGTCGACCCGAAGGCTGGTCTATTCTTAGGTCAAAGAATCAGCATTGCCATACAACGTGGCAATGCTGCCAGCCTGTTGGGCACGTTTCCCGTTAACAACGATGTGGACGAGTTTTTTGATGCCCTTTGAGCTCCCTGCCTTTTTGAAGATAGTTAATGTCAACTATGTTGGGGTCGACTTCCAGTCTATCTGGATACAAATGCTGAATACCAATGTATTACATAGAGCAACTAGGCTGCTTGCTAACCTCCACATCCCAGTTACTAGTCGCACAATACTCCTAGGTAGGACTGGTTGGCAAATTTTCTGACTTCTGACTACCCATTACGATCTTTATAAGTATAAAGATAGTGTAAAAATTAAAATACATTATTATGTTTCTTCAAAGGATCTTTACATCTTCCATAATATAAAACTCCATCCTTTCCATGTTCCATAAACTTTTAACAATTTTTAAAGCATCATTCTTCGTCGAGTAAAAATTAACAAACTTGAATTTTAAAGTTTAGTAAAGTAAAAATATTCATAACAAGCGAGCTTTGAATAAAACACAACAGCGGAAACAACCCTTAAAGTAACTTGAAGAGACCAACCCTTAATATTTGACTCCAGTTTGAGCTATGCTATGTTTACTTTTTATCCTGTTTCATTATGTACGAGCAAACCCGTAATTGTATCAAATTTATGCTGACATCGACGCGCAGCGAATGAATAAAATACATGCATTTGAGTAAGCGTTCAGTAGTCGCATATCATAGTTTGGGCAAACTAAAGGACACATTCGCCGCGGGTCGATCATTAAGCAGTTTGAGTGTTTGTGCTTTCTTTAGAACTATCAATACACAAGTTGAACTCATTATCAGTTTTATCATTTAAATGTACCTTGCCCGTACACATTAGTTTTCTGTTTGGTTGATATTTTTTATTGTTAAATCTGTAATTACTTACATCAAATAACCAATGTTTTCCCTAATTGTTTCTTTGTGCCTGTATGTTAGTTTTTAATATTAAACTACCAAGCCAATCTCTTGTATCGGTCCTTTTGTATCATAGGTGCATTTACACACATATAAACTTACACATAGCAACAGGACCCGGATCAACTACCTGTTGGTTATACAGATATTGGTTTCGTGTGGGAATAGAACCCGCGTCACGCAGTACAACAGCCATGGCTGCAATAACCGTGCCGTGTCGTAATCAGACCCTAATACAAACCACACGAAGATAGGTACTAAAAGTAATGGTGGCTACTAATTTTGTCAGAAACCACTGAAAAGTTGATTAGTTGTCACTGCTTTCGAGAAGGACATTCATTCATACACATGTTTTTATTTAAAAACTAACTTTATTACATCATGCCCCAAGATGATGCCCCAACTATGTTGGGGTCAGCTTCGAGTCTAACCGCAGCTGAATACCAGTGTTTTACATGGATCGACTGCTTATCTGACCTTCACAACCCAGTAACTGGGTAACACGATTCCCCTTGGTAAGACTGTATGTCAGACTTTCTGGCTACCTAGTCGGGTAGCCAGAAAGTCATCACCACCACCACCATAGGTAGTCACCTATAACGACTGCCAAAGATCTACAAAATGAAAGATGGGACCAACGGTTCTACGTGATTTCCGAGGCATAGAGGAAATTCGGTATAAAAAATTAATGGTCACCCATCCACGGAGCGACCGCAGCAAGCGCAGCTGAACCAAGACCAATCGATCCTTACGGCTTGTAGCCACAAGGTCCTCCGATAAGATTTTTTTACATGACGTATCTATAAATATCCGAACATAGCCAATCTTTCACTACAAGCCGATCTCAAACAAGGGGTGAGCAACAAAATTGACCCTACCTAATGAGATTTTCCCTTGCGTCCTTTTTACTTTTAACACATTCGATGTTCAGTACTAAAGTAAACATTACATAGTCGAATCGAGTGGAAATAATCGATTAAATCGATTGTTTAGTCGATTAGAAAGGGGCCTTGAAGGGAAGGGCTTTTTTGGAGTTTTTTGTTTAATTGATTTTACTTTGCGTTGATCGTTTTTGTGTCCCGGTTTCATTGTCTGGGTCAGGTTGGCTGGGAGTTGAGGGTTTAATTAGTCTGGGAATTGAATGAGTCAGCTATGCTTGTTTAATAAGTTAAAAGCTGATATATACCAGTCCTGCCGATACTGGTTTTTTTATTGCATTTAATTGACATAAATGGGGAAGACTGACTCCTGTAATACAGGTTTTTACCTAGCTCTGAACTCAGGTTTTCAATACTATTGCATCATATAATTTTATGCCAATCTTCCTCTCCTTAGCGTGTCGTAACACAACACACATACACACTCACATACATAGGTTTTGCCCTGAACTGAAACAGTAGCAGGTTGGTATAATTGTGTACGTGGGTGGTAGAACAGGTCCTCTCTTAAATGCCTCTAACATAAACAACCCTACCAACATTCATAAAATTCATATTTGCACTCGTCTCGAAGCTCATATTTGCCTTCTCACCGAAGATTTAGTTAGTTGGTAGCGCCGACTTATGACAGTGAGGGCAACAGGTGTGACCTCATTAGCGATGCTGTACTAATTACACGTGAGGAAGGAGACATGGCTTTGTTGTTCTTTAGTCTTTAAACAGTTTTTTAGTCTAGGAGATAGTCTAGAGTTCTAGACTCTATATCTTTGTACAGTGTTTTCGTTGTTTGATTTATCAAACAAAAATAAAACTATTTCGAAAAACTATGTTCGTTAGATTTAATCTCGCGTTCTGATTGTGTGAATGTATGTGTGTGTGTCTTGTGTGTGTGTATGTGTGTGTGTGTGTGTCGTGTGTGTGTGTGTGTGTAATCAGTAGGTATCAACTATCCAAAATCCATACTTCCATACAAATATGTATTGTAAATGTGAAAGTAACTCTGTCTGTTACGTTTTCACGACGAAACGTATGAACCGATTTTGATGAAAGGTGTCACAATAACTTGAACCCCCCAGGGTTTAAGTTATTTTCACACCTTTCAAGGAAATAGGCTACTTTCTAATCCGCGATGCAGATGAAGATCTGCATCAAAGATAACGAAAATTCACGCGGACGAAGTCGCGGGCAAAAGCTAGTATTTAATTCATAAAACCGAGCTTCCATTTTAAAAAGCCTTTTTAATACCCTTCAAACCACCAAACCCGACATAAATACCTGTGGCGGCCATACAAACAATAGTTCCATAGTTCCGTGCGGGCATTAAACCCGCGACATGGAGTGCAACATTCAATCGTACAGCCACTGCGCCAATAGTGTCATAAAGTTATCGCTTTTAATATGAACCCCTTAACTTACACAGGATGCAATCAATTTGATTGCAAATCTCAGTGTCATATCTTAAGACCTTACTTATACGATTATAATATTCTTAACCGTTACTTACCGGATAAATAAAAAGAAAAATATTTTACACACACAATCAGCCGGCACCCTTTTCTGTTCAAAAAAAGAAAGCAATAAAATCGACTACGTATCTGTTTCAATTTTTTTTTCTCCAGCCAGCCACATCGTTAAGTTGCCCACTTTATGCGCAGTTCACCTCTGAGGTACTGATATCGTCGGAAATTGTACACCCGATTCTCGCCTTTACCTAGTCAAGCATAAAATCTATATTGGTTTGAGGTTTATCTTCCATGGTAGTCAGTTGTTTTCGGATTGTACGATTAAACGGATGCCCTGGACATCCGTTCTCAGAAGGATTGAAACGGTAAAAAAAGTGTTGAGACATACGGTTAAATATTTTGACGAGCTTGTTGGAGAGTTTTGTTTTGTTCGTTTCAAAAGACTTTAAATTTTCTATTATTATATTATGTTTAATATAAACGGTGAAAGCGATAATTAGCTGTTTTATACAGAAGTGCAAGACACGGTAAAAATGTTTAGTTTTTTTTTTTTATATCGAATTAAAAATTTAACTCTAGGGTGTCTAAAATTATGAACTGAATCTTTAATATAAAACTTTAATAAAATACTTATATCAATTAACTTAATGTACCATTGTTATTTTATTTTGTTTAACGCACGTGTCTCTTAATGTAGAAACAATTAAAGACATTATATATTATAGTGTCATTTGCTTGTTATTTATTAAAACACGAATCAAGATCACACAACAGATTTTTTGCAGCACAGCCAAACTTCTCTTGTATATTTCTTCTGATTTTAAATGACATAATAAATCAATACTTTGCGTAGCATTTTATAACCGTTTTCTTTTTCTAAAATTGCAAGTCTTAGGAAATAAACTTTTTTTTAAATAAACTTACACATAAATGAAAAAAGTATTTTCAATAGAGATTTTATTTCTTTTAAAATAAATTTCTCAAAAAAAAACAGTGAAACACAAGACACCATGTTTGTCAGTTACTCTTCAAACAATCTAACCGTGTGTCGCGGTACTACATTTAACCCTTCAAAATCATGGTTACGATAATAAGATGATTGTTTGAACAATAGTTTTAAGTTTTTAATAGCTCAAAACCTGCTTCCATATAGCCCAGAAAACAAATAATTGGATTCAAATCGTCGGAAATAATTGGTATAATGAGCCATACTTATTTTAGGGTTAAAAAAATATGTTCTCGGTCATTGAAATTATCGCTCTTTCTTGTGAATGAATCATCGAAACCCGTTCTTGCTTTCCTGAATGGGAAAATATGAACACGCAATCATGATGTATGTACATAACATTACTAATTTTGTCCCGCAACTTCTACTGACATCTCCTACCAGCTTCATAGCTTGTACATAAACGTATTACTTACTACTAGGTACTATACACACACACTTACATTCTATTTGTATATGGAATAAACATTTCGTAAAGGAATATGTACAGACGCCAGCACATCAAGCCATACCAAACAGTCAAATTTTGCCAATTGAATGTGAACATTAGGCTTTTGTAGTAAAGTTCAAAATATATAAAAAAAAATTACAGATTGTTTTACCATATTTGCGGGGCTAACGTGGGCACAAGATCGGGAAGTTTGGAAGGAGAAAGGGGAGGCCTTTGCCCAGCAGTGGGACACAAAAACAAGCTAATGAAAAAAAAATTGTTTTAACTTGATGTGTCGGCCTCTGTGCTTAAGGGAATAAGTAAATGAACTAACACGAATAAGGCCAAAAGATGAGAGCCCAATGTGCAGAAGCTGGTGCTAAGTGAACTATTAGATTTGAATAGGATACTAATGCAAGTTGCTACTAATAAAAATATTGATTTTTTAAATTATATTTTAGATAAGTTTATAATAAAGACCACTGTGTTGCATCATGCCTAATGTGAAGAATCTGTTGCGCCATCTACCGCACCATATGGGAACTACAACTCTCAAGTTTCCTACATCGCGATATCGAAGTTCTCTGCGACATTAGCATATATACAAAATCCCGACGACAACATCGCACCGTAACCCACCAGACACAACACCGTCTGGTCGGAGGAACCTCCCTGTTTAATGGAGAATGAGGATTCCTCATAGATACTTCTAAAATTCACTGACTTCAAAACTCCCAAGTTAAAACTGAAATTAATGTTTACAAGTCTAATGATTTTAATTTTAAATATGACACGTTAACACGCTACTCTTTCGGATTAATGAATGACTCACAAACATGAAGTCGATATGATTCTCAGAAGATATAATTAGCAATTGCTTGTTTTTCCCTTTTTATTTTAATGTCAAACACACATGTTAATTCTTTGAAAAATGACATGCCAGTGCTGATGTGTTTATAATTATTGTATGTCTGTGTTAAGTAACTGAAGATTAAGGTAGACGTATGGTATTGTACTCCATCATTTTATAAAATAAATTACATATTGCACCTACCTATCTATGTCAATTAAATGGCGTCTGATGGAGGTGAATCTTTATTAACCGACTTAAAAAAAAAAAGGAGGTTATCAGTTCGACCCGTATGTTTGTTCTGAACCGCTTTTGATGCGGTTTTCAGAAAAGTGTTTGTTACATTCTGGAGAAGGTTTTAGTATACAAAAAACAATAATTTATTCAGCGCTTTTTGAAAAAAACAACATAAACCGAGTACACATTTTCGTTATTTCCATCTTTGGAGGACTTTCAATCTCTGGTTTAACAGTGTTGCCGTTCCTTAATAAATTTGGGTGATATATTTGAGTGGTTTTTTATTTACCGACTTCTCAGAAGGAGGAGGTTCTCAATTCGACAATAAGTTCTTTTACTTTTCTATGTTTGTTACGCGATTTCTTCGGCAATTGTAGATCGATTTATAAAATGTTTTTGTTTGTTTTTTTAATGTACAGGGTATGCCTCAGAGGTGGTTCCATATAGATTTCATCGATATTGAGTCAGAATTGTTTAAAAATATCAAAAAGATCCAAAAAAATATACCTAAAGTTATTTTCCCTTCAGCTAAAGTTTTTATAAATACTTTCAATCTTTATTATAACTCTGTTGCCGTTTCGTAATGGATTTGGATAAAGCAACGTACTAAAAAGCGGATACTAAAAACCTTTTTTACGAAAAAGACAACCGCCTTCAAAAACTAAGAAGTGATAAATAACTTAATTAAGCACCTCTTTTTCTAAGTATATCTTTCTACTAGCTTTTGCCCGCGACTTCGTCCGCGTGGATGTCGGTTATCGCTGGTGCAGACGAAGTCGCAGATTAAAAAGTAGCCTATGTCCTTTCTCAGGGTTCATGCTATATTCATACCAAATGTCATCAATATCGCTTCAGCCGTTTCATCGTGATAGCGTAACAGACAGAGTTACTTTCGCATTTATAATATTAGTATGCTATACAGGGTGTCCAGTAAATAGCACGACATACTGCAGGGGGTGATAGCTTGGGTCAATACCTGCCAAAACAACGCAATATATGTTCAGCAAAATCTTACGGATTTACAGTTTTACAAAATTTTCCGAAATATCGAAACTACAACAACCTTGAAACAGGTTTTTAAGCATCTCGTAATGAAAAACTCCTTTTCTAGTATTTTTTATTGTGCATCTTATTCGTGAATAGTTACTTTACTCATTGATAAGTCTTTTTTCTATCAAAAACAAAAATGTTTTCAAGAAATACAATTTTTTGTTCAAATTTTCACAGAACCATTTTCTTATCGTTTTACTTTAACCTACAGTGGTGAACAAAAATCCTTAAGATTTTGCTGAACATATATCGTGTTGTTTTGGCAGGTATTTACCCAAGCGATCACCCCCTGCAGTATGTCGTGCTATTTACTGGACACCCTGTATAAGCAGGCTCTGCTTTCATAGAAAGATATATCAGCAGGCATATACACACACTAATCGGTCACTTTTTTTCTCTTTCTAGTCTGCGTGCGAGTAAAAAAATTGACGAAGCACACGTTTTTTAATACCACCGTCCGTTCGCATAAAAACATTTTTTTCTCTCTCTTCGTATCGCTAACGCTAACTACCACACCACACCATATAATTTCCAATTTATTGACGCAGAACTCTACTTACGTAACAAACTATAATTATTACGATAATCAAAATGAGAATACCAAAGGTTATGGTCAAGTGATCTATATGGATCACAAATAATTATGGTATATAGCTAAATAACAACATGTTATTAGTATTTCAGTTTCGTTTTTTAGTGATACGTTTTTGATGAATATTTTGATATTGTACATGACAGTAATGACCTTAGTTAATGGTGTATGAAAATATTTGTTCGGTGGATATGTGGGTATATACTGGGAGCATGAAAAGCTTGTGCGTTTTAGGGTTAGATAATTTGTTTTGCCTCCAAACCGTTATATTAGAACATTTTTGGTAAAAAGATTTATGATTATTAAAAACCCACGGAGTTATATCAGAAATACTAGGTATATTATTAATACAAGCCTATTATTATCCCACTGCAGACCTTTTTTACCACTTAAACTGAAATTGATATCAATTTTAAACTTATTTCAAAATGTTCAAACTTTAAAACTAATTTTAGACGGAAAGATTGAAACCTGATCTGCGTAACTCAATCTCAGCTTTTAATATAACAATCATACTCTGTCGTACACTTTTATTTGTAAATAAATAAATTCCGAATAATTGTTTCGAATATCACCAACAGATAGGTATTTATTTATTTTATTGCAATCGTTTTTCGAATTGCGTATCATCCATCAATGGTAAAAACCAAATGAATGGCTATTCTGATTTGAATACCAACTTCATTATTGATAAATGGGATTTATCTTAAAAGCTCTCTTTGTGTAAAGATAAGGAATTAGTTACACATGATGAGTTTTTCCTTTTTTCTTCACCTTTTTTACACTTTGATCATTTTTTGTTGCATCGAAGCGTAACACACGTACTAAATAAATGTCTTAAAGTAATAGACAAATAAATCTACAAAAGTATCCTATTTTTTCTCAAGCACTCCCTAAAAAACTTGATCATGTCGAAACTTGTATCTATCGGTACTCAGAATGCAGTCCATTTCCGGACAACCAATAGCGACTCAGAGTTTAAATTTAGAACCATTTCTAAATTCAAACCTGGAATGGCGTCTTTCCCATTGCTATCTTAGGTGTTAAGGTTCCATTTTCAAAACATTCTTGTTTTCAATGTACAGGTTTAGGCATTCATGAATTGAATGTCTCCAATGAATTGACTGAATTCAAAATTAAGTAAAGCTTTCAGTTTGCTCACACCATTTGCAGTTAATGTCATAATATATATTTCTCCTCACTTTAGTTAATATGCGTTTTAAAGTCGTAAGAGCGATTTAAATTTCGAAAATGCGTTTAATGTGTTGTTGAAAGTTCAATTTTGGTAAAACTATTTTAATTGAAATTGATTTGAAGTCCATTAAAGTGTTCTATTTATGAAACTTGAACTGTCGTGAGCTTAATCGATGGTTTAATTTTGGGTTTAGTTTGAGATATTTTATTGGTATAGTTTCTTGCCAGTAATGTAAGTTTAAAATTTACAACTTATTTATCTTTTATCATGTTTTAGTGTCGACTTTATTTTAGATTATTTTTGTATTATTGATAACTCCAAAAAATACAAAAGTCTTTGGTACTTTTATTCTCGTACCTACCCATTATACAATGAAACATAACCCATCCATTTCTGTAATCACAACCAACTGTAGAAACACGTACACGAACTTTTTTTTATTTATATCCCGTCTGCATTAAAGTCCTATTTTTAGCACAAGAACAACAGAAACAATTAATTAATTACACGACCGGAGATCAGTGGATTGTGGCACCCTCTATGACTCAGTTCCGAGCCAGACTGAGCTTCCGAGGGGGTAAGTTAAAAATACCCACCGTAGGCTAATATTCAAATGTAGAGACAGTCGCGTGGCACGAGTTGACTGGTCACACCGCGGAATTACGTCCGCAGTGACAGGGTTGTTATGTGTTTTTAAATATATTGTGAAATAGATTGTGATTTTATTTTTGTAGGTAAGTGTGTATTGCTATTGCACTTTTATGTATTACAATATTTCTGCCTTGTTGTAAAAATACGAAACTGTAATCACATTCTTTTGCACCATTAAAATTGTCACGAAGTGTATTTTTATCTAAAAATATGGAGTTAAAACCCACCAATCACAATAGAGAGAATAGTAGTTAAGTAATTTATTCCAGAATAAATTAATTATCACATTTCAACATTTGTACGAATAATTAAAAACTTATAAAAATGAAATTTATATTTTTATTACTTTTTAATTTCAAAGTTCTAAAAAATGGTGTTCAATTTCAAACCACTCAAAACTATGTTATTTAAACGTAAAAGTAAAAAAAAATCTCTTTATCAATATACTTAAAAGTCAATAAAAAACTTAATACAGGAACTTACCGTGAGACCCGAACCAATCGAATAATGACAGAAATTAGTTAATTTGAATCTTTATCTCCAGCATCCACTTCAATTTGCTTATCAGCAATAAATTTAAATGGTCACGATAATGGTTGAAATAACCTTCTTTAGTTCAGAGATTCTGATGATTCGGTTACTAATTAGGTAGTGGTATCTGAAACATTAGTTTTTATTGAAACGATATATTTCGTTTGATCACAGAATAGATAGGCACAGAAGCTCAACTTCATACGATGAGCAAAAACGTACGCACACGCGACACTTACCGCGAGAGAGAACGCAAAAGCATGAAATATTCAAGCTTCTTTTTTGGGTATCAGAAAATAAAATCACGTTGTCAAAACTGCGAAAAAAAAACTAGCTAATTCATACACCTCACTGAACAAAATATATGAATTAGCTGCTTTTTCTCGCGATTCAGGGCTGGTCTGTTAATAAAAGTTCTTTATAATGATGCGCCCTTTTCAGGTTTTTATTATTAAAAAATGGTTAAAAAAACTAAAAACACGCTTTTTATAGAAAACCAAACTAAAAAATAGAAAATAAATTTTAATAAATTATTTTATTTAAAAAAAAGCGTGGGGTGCTTTTTAAGATATTATCAAAATGATAATCACTCTACTCATATCTGTCAATAAAATAGTTATAACTATTGACACCATGCACCCCACGCTTTTTTAAAAATAAAATAATTTATTAAAATTTATTTTCTATTTTTTAGGTTGGTTTTCTATAAAAAGCGTGTTGTTAATTTTTTAAAACTATTATTTATTTTTTACTTTTTAGTTTGGTTATATCTATATCTATAAATATTATGTACATTTATTCTACCAGGGGCGCTTGTGCAGTACCTTCCTAGTATATAATAGCTGTTTTTTCGGCAACTAATTTTGAACGAGTTATGTTTTTTTTTTTTGTTTTTTTTTTAATAATTTTATAAAATTAGTGTATTGTCATCGGTCCTCGATAAATCTACAAAGTTTGAACGAAATCTGGCCGTTTAAAGTGGGTCAAAATCGCGCCCAAAGAAGTCGGTTACAAACAAACATACAAACATACAGGTGAAGCTAATAAAAAGCGTGTAATTAGGGTTAAATTACCTGCAAACTATCCTATGGACAAAGGATTTGAGAGAAAGATACATCCATTTCTTAATAGTGTGTTTTGTATTAGTGTGTGTGACCAACAAGGGCAACCATAACAGGCACAGATAGATTTCAGAAGACGACTCAGTCTAGTAACTGACATTGTTACTGACATTAAGACTTTGTCAGACCTGACATAAACTATCTCTTTAACGCGAGTAAAAGAGAGAGTGTTTCACAGAGCTTAGGTTTGTACCTAAGCTCTGTGAGCTCTCTGTGTGTGTGTGTGTGTGTGTGCTCTGTGAATTGACAGAGAAAACAATACCTCTTTTTACACACAAATGCAAGATCGGCAACAAAATTTGGCTCCATCTTCAGATTCGCTCGTTCTTTACAGCCGGCCTTCTGAGTACATCTATTCTGTGGTTTTATATCTAATAAGGCTATAGTGTAATGATTGGGACTGATAATTATGCAAATGTACAGAGATATGACTTGAGTTGAGCTATCAGTGTTGGATCGGTCAAATCGGAAGTGTGGTTAACTTTGACTACAGTTAAGGTTAAAACTGGTTATGTGGAACCAAATAGAGTAGGTACGCCTAATGAGAAAGTGTCATGCCTATTATAAATGAAGCAGTTTTATCAACAGACTTTTCTTCGACCCAAATGAGTCAACCTGCATCACGCAGTAAAAAAATCTTCCTAAAAAAATGGTTTTAAGCTAATCCATCCATATCCATCCATTCTAATATTATAAATGCGAAAGTAACTCTGTCTGTTATGCTTTCGCGATGAAACGGCTAAACCAATTTTGATGAAAATTTGTACGAAAATAGGTTGAACCTTGGGAAAGGACATAGGCTACTTTTTATTCCGCAACTTCGTCTGCATCCGCGATAACCGACATTCACGCGGACGAAGTCGCGGGCAACAGCTAGTTCAACATACAATTATAAACTAGCTTATTGTCAAGTATAGGTTCTGTTTTTAATACAAATTATGCCACCAGAAACCTAAATGGATGGTAAGGTTATTGATTCCTACATACATAGGGTTGCCATTCGTCCCGATATATCGGGACTGTCGCTGTCATTGGGGCCTAGGTCCCGACGTCTCGACCAAGCACTATTACGTCTCGTTTTTTCCGTCGTCGTTTTTCCCGACCACCCAAAATAATTTCTGATTTTTTTAAAAGCGTATTAGTGAAATTGATCTCCTATTTCTGCAAAAAATAAATGATTTATCTTTCAAACTGGCTATCATTTGCAACTAACTGCAATATTTTAGGTCTTGTCATCAAAAATAATGAAAATTTTGATAGAAAAAAAATTTTACACACTTCGTCTAAGACAAGTTCGGTTCAAATGGTTATAAATAGTCTATACTAGCTCCGCATTACGACTTTGCATCGATCTGCCATACAACCTATATTATATTTTTGTTTTTGCGTCTCGACTCGAGGCTTGGCAAATATGGCAACCCTATACATACAACACTTTTCCCACGGAAACTAAAGTTTTAAACGGTGTATCATTACTACCAAAAACTTATGAAATAACTTCATAAAATATTTAATAAAACTATCTTCTACAATGTTATATTAATTGTAATTGATAAACACCTCGATTTTAATTTAATTAAACAATAATTTCAATTAAAATAAAAACGCGGCAACGTAATAATTGAAATTCTGTTAAACAAAACAAAAGTATTATTAGTTTTGAATTTATGATACGAGCACATGTTTTGAGTTATAACTAATTTCAATTCCGTTTTATAGACGAGTTTATTATTTATGTGTCTATGGGAATTATAGTAGAACAGTCAAATCGTAATGTACCAGCAACCACAAAATGAATAGGTACAATCACGAGCATTTAATGTTCTCCTACATTTTTTTTTTGGAAAATTACCCTATTACAAGAACGCTCATATCTCTAAATAGCAATAGTTATATTTTCACGAATAAATCGCTTTTGAATTTTGCGTCACTGTAATATTTATGCTTGTGAATGCATGGGCAGTAAATACTAACATGGCATAGTAGGTACTTTACAAGCCTTTGGCTTTCTTATTTAAAGGCATTATTGTTTTGAATAATTATTTTAATTTTCCAAAAAAATTACATGCAACAAATACTTAATAAATTCATATCAAATCTCAAATCTTCATCGCAATCCATAAAGTGCACATAGGTACAGGTGAAAAATAATAATATATAGTTATGTATAAAAACAATTATGAATTACTGTCCGGCACAGCAAAATCCATACAATATTAAAAATGCGAAAGTAACTCTGTCTGTTACGCTTTCACGATGAAACGGCGAAACCGATTTTAATGAAATTTGGCATGAAGATATCTTGAACCCTGGGGAAGGACATGGGCTACTTTTTAATCCGCTATTTCGTATGCATCCGCAATAACCGACATTCACACGGACGAAGTCGCGGGCAGAAGCTAGTTTTAAATAAGTGTTGAGAAAGAAAGAACGCTGTTATTAGTGAAACTTTAATTTTAAAATTTTATACTGCCATTAATATCATAAGAAGTTTAACGCATAATTTAAGTAGCAACATTACAAGGAGCATATAGTTAGGTACTTTGAAAGCTCTAACATTGCAAAAAATTATAGAGAAAATAATCAAACGACTAGATTTTCCCATCTTCCCACGACATAAAAATTACACTAAAATATCTATAATAACATCACTACAGATACCAAGGCCCATGGGAATCAGAGCAAAACGACATAATTATGCATAAATCTAAACATTAGGTATACTAACCTAGTCCAGTCATTAAATCTAATACTGATAGCTTAGACTCGAAGCTAATACTAATACGAATACTAGTAATATTTTAAACCGGTTTTAAGTTTAAACTGCTGATAATGACAATATTATGTTAAAATACTTTTTATTTTTTTAACCTGTTTCTCTAGTAAGAACTTGTACCTTAGCTAGACTACACGCTAAGTCGTAAATTACTGCAAACATGTTAAAAGGTTTTTTTCTTATTACAATTTCAAATCAAATAATGTAAATACCTACGCGTCAATTACCACACGAG
Organism: Charanyca ferruginea; assembly: GCA_947361185.1. Classification (NCBI taxonomy): domain Eukaryota; kingdom Metazoa; phylum Arthropoda; class Insecta; order Lepidoptera; family Noctuidae; genus Charanyca; species Charanyca ferruginea. Next base: position 8,714,466 of record OX376082.1, on the reverse strand, counting down.
GGCTGGCAAACAACAAATTGGCAACTTCTCCACGTCTAGGTCTTTCTTCAACATTGAACACAACACTAATAAGGCACTTAATCATTTTCACCTAAGGGCGCATTAAAGATCGGAACTTTAAAGCGTCTGACTGAAGTTGTTAGATAAAAAAAGTTTCTAACAATAATAGTTTTTGACAATATCCTGAAAAACATTTGTAAACATTTGCAAGATACTTTTTGCATCTAATACCTAAAAGGGCTCAGCATAAATGCCGGATAATTACGTGTCGCGGCGACGGAGACCGCGGTTGCTGGCGGTGCCTCGCGGTAGATCCAACTTGCTGAGTAAAGCACCAATGACGCGCGCCTTGCATACTCTTAACGAAATCGCGGAAAGGCTAGACGTATTTTCCTGTTCTCTGAATGAGTTCACAAAAATTACCTTACATGTGATATGTCGTTAGTATTGTAATATTGTTAAAGGGCCACGCTACCGATTTGGGGTAACCTGTTATGGTAGTGGTGATGATGTAAAAATAAATAAATGAATAAAAGATAAACAGACATACTCCTCTATTGTTTAGATTTAGGCACCTAGAATAAGTGATATCCGCAAAAGACATTTCTACATCGTGCAACTTATTGCATTGAAGACTTTATCAGGCGCTTAGTGATGGTGAACTAATTTTAACGTCTACCTACATAATTATAATGTGTGTCCATCTCTTTGTTCTCCGGAATACATACGCATTTTACAAGTCCAGTTTTTTAATTTTCATTTATCCTGCCTGATCACACATCTCACCATAATTTGGTCCATATCGAACCGGATAAGTGACCCAGGAATACGGATAAATCCAGGAAATATAAAATTCATCGGAAAATACTGCCGTTTGGAGTTTGTGAGTAGCTGGCTAAGGTCAAAAGGGTCACATCGCAGCATATTGCAGTACAATACGGTGCAGTGTTCCTATCTACATTTATTTTAGAACCCATTACTTATATTCAGGTAGTATTTAACGTTTTTTTAATGGAATTGTAAAGGTTAGTAAAAGTTTGGTATCTAACTTCTTTGTTCATTTGCACATGTAGGTATGATTTCTTTTCAGATTACCAAATTATTGTTATAATTTGTAGTCAATCTATTGTATTAAAGGTAATTAAGCAGCAAACTAGGTTTCAATCATTGTTAACCATTAATCTAAGCAGTTTCCTTTGTTATCTTGCAATACATATCATCTGAAATCTTACTTTGTCAATTAATAGATACATTGTATTGTATTCCGTTACAATAAATAACTTAATGTTTGCAAAGTTTATGACATATTATTATCTAGATGAATAAGTAGTTTAAACCGGCAATCACATCAATATATTGTCCATAGTGTAGTAAGCAGATTAGTATTTTGTTTAATGGTATTGGTATTATGATGTTTGTATAGTTACCAATAGATCTTGATTTCTATTTTTATATTAGATCAAACATCAAGTTAAAAACAGCAATTTTATAGTTTAATATTCGATTCAGCTTTCAGCTAAGACTTTTAGGTATATAGTGTACTGAAGTTTAGTTAATTACTAAACCAATATTATATTTATTAAAACTTATACTTGTTACGTTTCAGTTTGATTACCTGCTTCCCAAAGAATGACTGATAAGGAAGAAAAGGAGCTCATAAAGAAACGAGCGAGTTACAAAGGTCGATTAACGGTATTTTGTAATTACTTAGAGGATTTTAAAAAGGATTCTTTAACTCAAACTCAGATGAACGAACTGCAGTTACGCCCAGGTAAGATTGAACTTGTTTATTCGCAATATGACGACGTTCAGTTAAGGTTGGAATGCATAGCTGATGACATGAAAACACAGTTATCAGAACGTAATGAATTTGAAACCTCATATTTCAAAGTTGTTGCGAAGGCACAAGAATTACTATCCAGACACAATGACATTGTTAATGAGGATAAGGTGTCTCGCGTTAGCAATACTAGACTGGTTAGGCTACCAACCATTCAACTACCTAAGTTTGACGGGACGTATGACAAGTGGTTAGAGTTCCATGACACGTTTTCAAGCTTAATACATTTGGATGATCAAATTGATGAAATAAATAAGTTTCATTACCTTCGAGCTTCCTTGGAAGGGACAGCAGCCTTAGTCATACGGGCTATTGAATTCTCGGCTAATAATTATTCCATTGCGTGGAATTTATTATGTGAAAGGTTTGATAACAAGCGGCTACTCATCCAAAATCATGTAGCAGCCTTATTTAAAATTGAAGTGGTTAATAAAGAATCCTCAGATAATATAAAACACATAATTGATACCTTAAACAAAAACCTACGTGCGTTAGAATCTTTAGGTGAGCCAGTTAAGTTTTGGGATACGTTAATAATTTATATGGTTACAAACAAATTAGATTCAAGGACTTATCGACAGTGGGAGGAAGAAAAGGGTCATGTAGATAAAGATAAAACCATAACATTAGAAATCTTCCTTGCATTCTTAAGAAATCGTGCAGTTTTGCTTGAAACATTAGATTTATCTCGTAACCAGGCTAATAATAGTACTCCTAAATCTAATAAGCATAAAACAATGTTATCAGTGAGCAATGAAACACCACAACAGAAAAATAAAAATAATACCAGTTCCTCTCCGGTGTCATGCCCGCATTGTAGTGATAAACATAATTTATTTAACTGTCCACAGTTTCTTGGTCTTAGCAATGAGAAACGGCTTGAACTTCTTCCTCAATACAAGGTATGTTTTAATTGTTTTCGGTCTGGTCATTACTCAAATCATTGTAAATCTTATGGTTGCAAAATATGTAAGCGTAAACACAATACACTGGTCCACGTAGCAGGTGCGGCACAGAAAGCTGTGTCTAATTCTTCTACTTCGCACACTGACAGTACTGTTACTGTAGATGTTAGCCAAGCTGAAAATAAACCCAATACAAATGTGACATTATCTGCACGCGCTACAACTCATCTTAATGATAAAAGCAAAAGTCAAGTACTATTGACTACTGCATTATTAAAAGTTTATGATAAAAATAACCGCGAGCATCTCGCTCGGGCTATACTGGACTCTGGCAGTACTTCTTGTATAATGACAGATAAGTTATGTAATTTATTGAATTTACCTACCATACAGGTTAATGAATCTGTACAGGGCATCAATAATTCCAAAACAAATATTAGTAAAATGTGCAGCGTTTCTGTAAAATCTTTAAGTGAAAACTTCACTACTAATCTTTATTGTTTTATTTTACCAAACATAACGGATGAAGTACCTTGCCATAAATTATCCATTAATAATTTAAATATCCCAAGCGATATTTGTTTAGCTGATCCTCATTTCCACACGCCATCGGCAGTGGATCTAATAATAGGGGCAGATGTTTTCTGGGACCTACTGGGGCGGCAAAAAATCAACTTAGGTGAAGGTAAACCAATACTATTTGAATCTAGGCTAGGTTGGCTAGTTTCAGGTCCATTTATTAACAGCGTCCAAGTATCACGGTTACCATCAATTCTTAAAGTTAACATTGCAAAACTCAATGGTAGTTCTTCTCACAATCCCACATCAGGAGATGACATTCAAAACCTTTTATCGCGTTTCTGGGAACTTGAAGAAGTCCCCAATCAGTCATCTTCATATTCTAAAGAAGAAGCAAAGTGTGAAGAACATTTCCTACAAAACACCACTCGAATGGCGGATGGTCGGTTTTGTGTTAGGATACCACTCAAACAATCACACCACATTTTAGGTGACTCACTGGCTAGAGCAAAACATTGTCTCTTTTCGATTGAACGTCGATTTAAAAGTCAGCCAGCTTTAAACACTCTTTACTGTGACTTCATGAAAGATTATATTTCGTTAGGACACATGTCTGAGTGTACCGTTGACTCAAACAAAGTGGCATATTTTATTCCACACCACGGTGTTCTTCGCGAGCATAGCATAACCACAAAATTAAGAGTAGTGTTTAATGCTAGCAGTGTTACTACTTCAGGTGTTTCATCTAATGATTTACAAATGGTAGGTCCGGTTGTTCAAGATGACTTAATGTCTTTACTTCTTAGATTTAGAAAACATAAATACATTATTTCTGCTGACGTAGAAAAAATGTACCGACAAGTGATCGTACACCCTGATGATAGACACTTACAAAGAATTTTGTGGCGCGAGAACCCTTTAGAGTCTATTAAAACATATGAATTAAATACTGTGACTTATGGAACAGCAAGTGCACCTTTTTTAGCAACTCGGTGTTTAAAACAAGTTGGCTTAGATTGTAAGAATGAGAAGATTGCTAGTATCATAATCCATGATTTTTATGTCGATGATTTGTTGACAGGCGGTGATACAATATCTGACGTCATAAACATCCGCCAGAAAGTCACTGCCGAGTTGGCTGTCGCTGGTATGCCACTTAGGAAGTGGAAATCCAACAATATTCAGGTTTTATCAGATCAAGTCACAAGTTCATCATTAAATTTAAACATTGGCTCAAATGAGCCAAGTAAAACTTTGGGTCTTAACTGGCTAACAGACTCCGATGAGCTCTGTTTTTCAATTAGTAATACGTCAATATCGAATAATATAACAAAGCGTGAGGTTCTGTCAGTTACATCCCAAATATTCGACCCTCTTGGTCTATTATCTCCTTGTATTATTCCAATGAAAGTAATAATGCAAAAACTTTGGTTACACAAGCTATCATGGGATGACAGTTTGCCACCAGATGTCGCTAATACATGGAAAGATATTGTTGGTAGGTTATTTATTTTGAATAGTTTACGCATCCCACGTTTAGTTTTTTGTGATTCTTGGAAGGTTATTGAATTACACATATTTTGTGATGCATCACAAACTGCTTATGGTGCATGCATCTATGTAAGGAGTATCAATAATAATAAAGTTATGGTGCGTCTGCTTACAGCAAAGAGTAGAGTGGCTCCTATCAAGCCAACTACAATTCCTCGGCTCGAGCTCTGCGCCGCCTTGGTTGGAGTGAGGCTATATAAAAAGGTGACTGAGTCACTTAGCGCGCCAATTCAAAGTAGTACATTTTGGAGTGATTCTACAATAGTGCTGGGATGGTTGAAAATGTTACCGAGTAAGCTGCAACCATTCGTGCGCAATCGTGTGGCAGAAATAGTTGATAAAACGAATGCTAATAATTGTACCTGGAGACATGTCCCCACACATCTTAACCCCGCTGATCTTGTGTCTCGAGGAATTGATGTAAGTCAAATTCAGAGTCATAATTTATGGTGGTCGGGACCAAATTTTTTAAACCAGGATATAAGCGAGTGGCCTTCTTTTCCAACCACTGCAGTGGAATCATTGCCTGAAACTAAAACTGAGATTTCTTTATTGACTACTTCTAAGGCTATATCTTTAATTGATTTTAATCGGTTTTCAAACCTTTCTCGACTTATACGCACAGTAGCATATACGTTACGATTTACTAACATTTGTAAAAAGCAACCACCGACCACTTTACATCTTAGTGAAGATGAATTACAAAATGCATTAAACTTAATTGTGAAACTCTCTCAAATAGAATCATTTCCTGAATATGAGTTATTAATAAAAAATCAGTGCTTACCGAAAGGAAGTCCACTTACTAAACTTAATGTATTCTTAGATAAAACTAAATTAATTCGTGTCGGCGGTCGCTTACAAAATTCTTCATTTTCGTACGAGAAAAAACATCCTTTAGTAATACAGTCCACTCATAGATTTTCTAAATTATTATTTGAATTTAAACATAAAACTTTAATGCATGCAGGTCCACAGCTACTATTGGCTTGTATAAGAGATACTTACTGGCCAATAGGTGGTCGTAACCTGGCTAAATTATGTTATCATCGTTGTGTCATTTGCAGTCGTATTACAGCTAAACCAATTAATCCCATTATGGGAAACTTACCTGAAAGACGGGTGGCGTCCGGTGGTCATCCATTCGAATGTGTTGGGGTTGATTACGCTGGACCCCTTCTGTCAGCGTCTCGCCAAGGTCGTGGTTGTAGACTTGTGAAAGTTTACATTGTACTTTTTGTATGTTTTACAACGAAGGCAGTTCACATTGAGTTGGTGGGTGACTTAACCAGTCAAAACTATTTGTCAGCACTTCGTCGTTTTATGTCTCGCAGAGGTAAACCTACGCATATTTATTCCGATAACGGAACCTCTTTCGTAGGTGCTTATAATGAAATTGGTAAATTTTTAAAGGCTAACAGCAGTTCGTTATCTGGTGACATGGCCGCTGAAGGGATTAAGTTTATTTTTATTCCTCCCTACGCTCCACATTTCGGTGGTCTTTGGGAGGCAGGTATCAAATCAGTGAAGTTTCATTTAAAAAGAGTAATGGGAAATTGTAATTTAACTTACGAGGAACTATATACAGCACTGGTTCAAATCGAAGCTCTCCTGAACTCGCGTCCACTCACGCCGTTGTCATCGGACCCTAATGACCTTCTGCCGCTGACACCTGGACATTTCCTGATAGGACGCACACTCACGTCCTTGCCTGTGCCGTCGTATGAAACTGCTTCCGTTACTCACTTGAAGCGATATGAGCGAATCGAGGCATTACGTCAACACTTCTGGTCGAGGTGGAATAAAGAATATATCTCTGAACTACAGCAGCGGACCAAATGGAGGTCTTCAGAGGCGGTCTTAGAGACTGATCGCCTTGTTATAGTAAAGGAAGACAATCTACCACCATTGAAATGGCGATTAGGCCGAATCTCAGCAGTATACCCAGGACGTGACGGAATCAGTCGTGTGGCCGAAATTAGAACTGCTAATGGAACAATCCGGCGTGCATGCAGTAAGATATGCCCACTGCCATTAGATGAAGGTTCTGGTTGAAAGATTGCCTTTCAACGCCCGGGGGCATGTTTAGATTTAGGCACCTAGAATAAGTGATATCCGCAAAAGACATTTCTACATCGTGCAACTTATTGCATTGAAGACTTTATCAGGCGCTTAGTGATGGTGAACTAATTTTAACGTCTACCTACATAATTATAATGTGTGTCCATCTCTTTGTTCTCCGGAATACATACGCATTTTACAAGTCCAGTTTTTTAATTTTCATTTATCCTGCCTGATCACACATCTCAACATCTATCTATACAGAAAATGCTATGCCACGCTAACGATGACACATTCTTTTATGGACTCTGGAATCTTAAGAACATTAGCGCCTATAAGACACCGAACTACTAGCAGTTATTTTAATTTCAAGTAAATCTTTGATGCAATCTTCAACAAAATATTCTTCTTTTACATAATCTTTTACATAAGTATACTTATACAATAAGGCATCAAACAATTCCTCCACATTGCCGTCATCTGGAAATGTACCCAAGAGACTGGCGACATCGTTACGTTGGATGGCAATGCTTAATCTCTGACCAAGGTCCAACCACCAAGCCAACCAATCCAACCGAACAAGGTCCAAGGACCAAAAACTAGCTCTTGGATCACGGGAAGTGTCAGCCAACCTTTTAGAGATTTCCTTAAAAAGAAGGTAAATCCTTGTAGTCTTTCCACAAATTCCTTTAGTTAATGACCTCTCATTCGTCAGAGAATATAAAAAAAAAATACCAACCTACCTATATTGGACAGCAAGAAAACCGACACAGTTTAGTAAACAAATGAATGTTGAACAAAGTAGAGAAAGAACTAGAAAATACTTTTCTGGAATGTTTAGAAGATTACTGTTTTAAAATTAAACTACGAGTGATCTCGCGTTCTACTCTTGCCAAGCAAGTTGAAGATTTAATTAAATGGTTTCACTGACTAGGTTCATACAATGTGGATACACCTAATTTAGCTTGATGTACAGCTGTTGTGAGTGTGAACATGACATACATGCACTTAGAAACATTTTGAAGTCGTTTTCTCATAAAGTATCGATGAAAATCGCATAGTATATACTATTTTGGATCTAATAAAAATACGCCTTTCCTATGACAGCCTCTAAAATAATAAAATTTTTATTAAATTTGGAAAAAAGCTTAGCATCACACTAGGTACTGCTAACGTAAAATGGAACGTTTATCTTAGTTTGCAATAGTTACTTCCTGAGAAATTTGCTATTGAATTGTGTGACATATACAAATGTTGCTTTTGACTGTAACTGCGCCATTGTTCACGATTTCTAGAGAATGTGCAGCAGCTTAAATTGTGCATATTTTACTGTGAATACTAACCCGTCTTATGTGAGGATTCTAATAATTCTTGAATCCACAATTGGAATACTACCTTTGGTAGGTGACTGACTGAAATAATGGCCGAATATGGGTTTGTTAATAAACTTTTTGTTCTTCTAAGGTATTCTTTAGCTGTATTTACAAACCCTGTGTCTGAAGGAGTAGATATAATTTTTTTCTTACTTTTCCGCTGTTTATATCTGATTAATTAAGTTCGTTACGGAATCAAAGACAGAGATGAATCCTTTTTCCAGGTCTCGTCAAGCTTCATTGCTTTGTACTGTTTCTAGTTGTCATCACTGGGTTAACTGAATCCCAGTGATGACAACTGGAAACCCTATTCTCAACCAATGGTCCATTGGTTGAGAATAGGGTGACTAACCCTGTGTCTAAATCTGGGCCGATATATATTACAGTCTAAAAATTAAAATTCCAATTCTCACATTTAAAATTCCTTCCATGGTCAATTAAATATAATTATTTCACGTTCAAATCCATTATCTCTCTATTTCATTACTAATGGCAGTAGTTTTCAGTTATAAGTAATGAATACATTTGGCGACTGAATGCCTGAAATCAGCCACTTTGATCATAATGAATATTAAACGGTTTTTTCTAGCCTACTGATGACCGAAATTTTTACTGAGAGCCGAAGTAAATGCAATCATTTTGGCAATTAAAAAATACATTTTTCGCGTTATAAAATGGATTACTTTTAAGGCTTATTTCATATCAATGGGTGATACTAACTACTTATCAAAATGGCGCATGTAATGAATACTGCACTTTCTGAATAAATTTAAAACTTACAAGTTTATATTTAAATACCTTTTCATTTTGTCGGTATAAGTCTGTGTATTTTATAACTTCTTGTTCATAGCTAATATGCATTAATAATTATAATCTGAACAACATACAAATTAAAGAAAACAACTTACAACATTGCAGTGCGTGTTTACAAAGAAAGTATTAACAAAACACTTTTCTTTCTTTTCTTTTTCAATATTTCTTTCTGCAGTTGGCAAACTGTGGAGAAATTAGTTTTAATCACAAGACGGTTCTGGAAAAGAATAAAAAAGAAACAGTTTTTAAAGTGCGACCGAAGCCTAGAACAGTTCTTGTCTTGGGAGTTAGTCAGAACTTTATGTTTTCTTAGTAATTTATTATTTTAAGACTTAGTTGTACAAACTAAGGCTGAGAACACAGTGTAAGACAGGTGGGGTGGCGAAAATCATAGAAACTGACGTCAGCATCCTTATAGCCAAATACTCGAACGCTAATCAATTTTAAGATGCCGTTAAATCTCATGCTGTCTCTATCACTTCATGTCAAAGTAACTGTGATAGTACGAGACCAAGAGCATCTTAAAATTGAGTATCGTTTGAGTATTTGGCCATTAGTGTTTTAAATAACGGTTTCATTATAGTGAAACCCAATTACAAAGAAAGAATCAATTTCAGTCCCCGATATTGACCCGCAGTCATTGTTTGCTCCTTGTGGTTCGATCTCTCAAGGTCATAGATTATAAACTCCACTAATAATTGGATATAGGCAAATATTGATCTCTTTATTGGGATTGAGATATTAAATTCGTGCCTTTGTTTGATTATCTGCGCTCGTCGTCTCAACAATCCATTACAAAACGAAATCTAACTTTAGATCTAGCGCCTAGTAGTAGCTAGTTCTATTTTTGTATTTTGAATTTTTCTCCAACGTTCTCAATTCTACGTTGCCAACGGAGACTCGGGTTTAATGACGATAAAGGAAGGAACTTAACCATAGTTAGAATATAGTTCTATAATAAACTCATTTTGTATTAAGACGGTATTTTATGTGTCGGCTTTGGTCCCAGCCTAAGGCTATGAACAGACAGTGCAGGGTGCTCTCATTTTGTTGAAGTTTTGACACTGTTTCATGCTTTTTTTACAATGTAGGCTGGTACCTATTGTATGTATAAAATTGTAGGTACTATTAGTTAAATTGCTACAAAGACAAACATTAGAGTAGATTGAACTAACTAAAACTTGTACTAAAACGAAAAATGTTAAATACGTAAATACGTATTTAACGTTTTTCGTTTCTGACAAAAATAATTCTGACAGTTCAAAGGAAATCCTTTGAACTGTCAGAATATTTTTTTACGTGCAAACGTTACAGCATTTTTAAAAGGAGGTAAAATAAACATCTGAACATCGCAGTATTTTTTAAAGGGCTTTATAAAAATCGCTCTTAAAATGCATATTTAAAATTAAAAAATATAAGCCCTGTCAAAACCTAAGTGACAACATACACGACAGCCCTCATTTTACCCCAAAATTCATTCATCGCCTGACTTTTTCATCAACCACCATTAAAATAATTAACTTAGTCATTTCTATTTGTTTCAGATACGACACATCAGCGGCCGCTTTTAAAACCCGAAAAACAATAAATCATAGAACTAAAAAGGTTCCAAAAATAAGAGCTATGGCATTCACACTAAAACTGTGTGGTTCAAAAATAGAACGTTCGTGTAGGGGAAACTGAAGCTTCCGTTAAAATGTGAATACCTAAAAATAAAACCCGGATATCCTTGTTATGTTGGCAGACGGATAATAATATTGTGTGTAGTGTGGTTAAAATGATGTTGAAAGTTAGTTTTAGAGTAAGACTTACTAGTAGGGGAGTATCACCATTATTCTTGTTGCTACGGACTCAAAATGTGAATGTGATTGGACTGTGTTTAGTGTTAGTTGGTGTTTTTGGTGTGTGCGGTGGATATCAGGAGCAGAAGTTTGCAATGGAGCCTCAGGATCAGGTAATCTTTTTATTTTGCCTTAACCTAAATGAGACACAAATTGGAAATTGTATCTTAATGTGAAGGACATATTATGCGGTACAATATCCAAATTGTAGTCTTAGGGTAAGACTCCATTAAGCTGAGGACGAACGAAAGGGAGAGGGGACATATGCAGAAATCTATCAATTACAGTGGTCATTTCCTGCAAGCCTCCTCTCCACTCGTATCTGCCAGATTCGGTGAAGTGGCACACTAACAGCTGTTACAAACTATTTGTTACCAAACATCTTTTCTAATTCTCTCCTTCTCCTCTCTTTACTTGAAGGCACGGTTAGCACATTCGCGGATTTGATTCCCGCACGGAACAAATATTTTTATGGCCTGCAGATATTATAGTTGTTCTGTGTTTGGTTATTTGACTATGTGAGTTAATATTATGTTCAGAAAAGACCAGGGGGCCAAGTCTGCTATTTTTATAATTTCGTCATTCCAACACGATCTCATTGTCATTTTGCTAAAAGTTCGTAATCTGCTAAATTCATAATGGTCGGCCATTGGTCGGTCGAATTAAAATCAATGGTAGGTCACTGATCAAAGGAACTGTCAAAATTTTAGCAGATTACCGCCTAAGTCAGTCATTCAGTTGTCATTTTGTACGAGATTAACATTCTAAGTATATCATTTCTTTCAATGGCGTGTCAGTGGTTGACCATTGGAAAGTCATAATGACGCCATTATATTAGTAGATTACCAAACTTGTCAAAATCAACAATTATGAAATCAATGACAGACCATACTGACACTATTGTAATAGCAGACTTGAGGCCCAGGTATCCTTGGCCTTAAACTAATAAAGGTCAAAACTAGGACCACACCGGTAGCGATACGGATGCAGTCGAAACAGGAAATGGGACGCAAATTACCGTCGCCACTCTGAAATGGATACACGTCATTAGTTGCTAGCCGACTCTAGGAAGACAGAGGAGGAAAAGGAATTTCAAACGATTGTAGATTTATTTTTTGGTTAATTTGTCACAATTTAAGTAAAAACATTTTAGTAACAAATTAATACTGTTCAGTACTTTATAAAACCAAATCATTTATTTTCAGACCACTGTCGAAATAATAAATGGTTATTGGAATTTTTATAATAATTACTATAATTTCGGGCAGACATAATAGTAAAATTTTGTTGCAAAATTATTTATTACTGTTCTCTTTACTACTTATTATTATTATTATTACTATTATTACTAATCAATATATTGAGTATATTTTACATTAATCTACTGTATATATTAAATTTAAAATGTAATCATCTAAGTAAAACACTATTGAATTACTTGTACTTCTCACTAATATGTACAAAGGCGACAGACTTAGATTAATTCAAAATAAGATAAGAAACAACCGAGCCCCAAGTTTGATTGAACCTAAAAATCCCAAGTCTAATTCTTGAATCCAAATTCCAAGAATTCATCTATCTAAGCCAATATAACTTAGACTAACAATCTATTTAATTATTGCAAAGCATAAAATGTTTATTAGGTTAGTTTGTAAGTAGGGACCAAAGGCGAGCCTTTCAACTAGCGCAGATTAATTTGGCCCAAAATAAATTTCAGCTTATTTGCTTTGGAATTTATGTTCGTAATCATGTTTAGTGTCTAAGGATAAATATTTGCTTAATTATTCAGTATCAAGTTTGTTTGCCCTTACAGCGTGGTAAATTGTAAGGTAGATGCGGTAAAAGGATCATATCATATCAGGTAGAGGTGCAATACAGATTTATCAAATACCTCATCAGTCTCTATCACATCTAGTTGGAAGTTAGGGCTTCAGTCAAAGTTTTATAGCCATTTGAAAATTAAGTGCCTCTTATTCATTCATATCGGTCTGCCAATCATTCGTTTATCTTGCATATATCTATACCCTGTTCACAATAAGATTAGACATAAACACAAACCTTTTTTACAGTCCCTTCAACCGATTTTGACTTCTATTCCGTAGGCTTAAGGATGACATTAGAGGCAAAAAAAAGTGGTTACAATACAACTGTTTACTGCAGTTGCCATTTGTCATGCTACCAACGCAATAGAAGTCAAAATCGGTTGAAGGGACTGTAAAAAAGGTTTGAGTAAATGTCTAATCTTGTAAACAGGATATAAATGACATAGGTACATCATATTATATTCCAAATCAACAAAAGAGCAAATAATGTAATTCAATCTATACCAATAAATAAAATTGAACTGTTTGTAATAACAAATTTTATTTACTAAATGCACAGTCGGGCCAAAAAAGAAAATATTACAAAAAATCTCTGTGTATGTTTGATCCGGCTATCCTCCGAAACGGCTGATCCGATTTTGACTGATGTTATGAAATTAAAATTGGTTACCGCTCAAAACCCCGCAAATGACCGATATTCACGCGGACGAAGTCGCGAGCATAGACGTAGTAATAATAATATCTTTATTAAACATGTAACAAAGACTCAACTGTGTTAGTAACAATACTCCTTACCCCCCATGTTAGTATTCTTATTCTAATAACTTAACCTACCATGATATGTGAATCACTGCCACACGCGAAACACCGAGGTGAAAAGCTTGCAGCAGCAACTCAGATATAATGAAAACTTAAAAATCCACTCAATAATACCCTCTATTCTTTCACCAACAGACAGCAGTAGTTGGATCTCGAGTGACGTTACCATGCCGAGTAGAGAACAAAGCGGGACAGCTGCAATGGACCAAGGACGACTTTGGCCTCGGCCTTCATCGAGAACTGAGTGGCTACGACCGATATAAGATGATTGGGAGTGATGAAGAAGGTATGGTACTTGGTTTTTTATTAATCCTTCTTCTTTCGGTATTGTTCAATAAGATTTGCTAAACTTTGGAGCTCTATTTAAACCTATACTTGACAGGGGCAATGATAGTAATATTGGTACACACGGCTACACATCAAGTTATAAATTTCCAGTATAAGCTGACCTCTCATTGTATGAAATTTCTTAGCAATGCGAGATCAGCTTATGATGTGTAGCCGTGTGTACATATATTATATTTTCATGGGCGTCACGGTTACGTATGTTGAAGTTGGCTTGTGTTGGAAGTATCTTTGTTATAGCTTTCAGTTTATGTGTTTCAAATTCTAACCCAAAGTCCAACTTTATTTGATTTTGTTAGTAATATTCTAATCCAGACTGTAATATTTGGAATCCTTTTGCGTTAACAGTCTAAGACAATGAAGTAACCTATTTTATTTATGTAGTAGTCTGTTCCAACCGTTTACAAAAGATTCTTCGAATTCGAAACCCGTTTAATGGATAAAGTGTCACCAAGATCAGTTTGTTGTGAACAAAAGCTATTAACGCCACCACAAACTGCGAGTAGCCGCAACTGTTTGTGGCTTTTTGTAGTTGCAACTCGTTAACCCACAACAGATGTTCCATGGGAAAACATTTTGTGCCCAGAGCTGAAGGATAAATCTTTTGCACACTACATAAAACAGTTGACTGACTAACTGATAGATAACGGTCAGGATAAACTACTGTTGGTTGAAGAGATGTGTGCACTTAGAATAGACTTATCGACAAACAATTCCAATGGAAGTTAAAGTTTATGTTATTAACTGCTACTTCGAAATAGTTATGATTTTGAATCCTCAACTAAATATAATAACTACTGCAATAATGCCAAATTCTAAAGGAGAATCTATCTCTCTTATAGTGAAGGCTAAACATTTCGTCAGGTTGAATTCAAAGTGAATTATCTTCAGCTTCCAAGCCAATCGAAGAGCCATTTGAATTCAACCATTTTGCTTGCTCGGATTCTAAAGCAGCTGACAGACCTTAGATATTATACGCTGACGCTGCATTCAACGGGAATTAGCTATCTATTGAACTATTCTATTAGTTTGTTCAATGATAATGCAGTGTGCTTGAAATTCAAATTGATTTTCGTCTATGTTGAAATCATTTCATTAAACTCTCTTACATAAACTTTACACTTTCATTATACTTTATGAGATTCAATTTTCTAGCTTTGATGTTTCAATTCGGTGTATAATTTTAACGTGGGCTTATACAAAAGCCTATCTGAACTAAAAAGCTATAAAATCTACCTGAACCGTAGATTTTATGGCTCTTCTGCCGTGTTAGATTTTGCTCGTAATATTTTTAGGATCAAATCCCGCAGCGGTTATAAAATAACAAAAAATATTAAAATAACTATTAAAACAACAAACGCGCCTAATTCTAATTTTTAATTAAAGCATAATCTAATTACTAACTTAGCACTATCTATTATATGAAGGTCTGTTTTTCATAAACCTACTTTACGTACACAATCTTCTTTATTCACGCTCTTAACGTAATTAATGTGAATATTATCTTCAAGAGAACCTTTTTTGCTTTCGTAAACATGTCTTCTAAGAAGCGGTAATAACTCATACTTATTAGGGGTCCTTAGATTAACATAAAACCTTTACATGATTATGTTCAGTCTCGTAATTTGTCATTTTATTTTGTGTCTAGATAATTTTAGTCTGTAGGAAACTTTTAGGTTTTTTGTCGTTCACTGTTTAAGTAATAGAAATGATAATATTTAGTTAAAGTTATTTGTGGTGTAGATAAATAAATGGATTCTAACAGATTAATAATTTAAAAACATGATGGAACAAAAATATTTGTTCTCAAAATACGTTCGTTCTTGAATTGAACTAACATTATGTGGGCAATTCTTTTTTAAATATAGACTTAAATTCGCAGAAATTTTGATTTTATGTAAATAGCTTGTGTATTCTAATGATCATAATATACTCTTGAACAAAAATAATCGATTATGATGTCTTTTCTATATATTCTTCAATATGTAAGTGTTTCTCAGTAGGTACCTACTCTGGATACAATTTAGCTTAAATTGTATATTTATGTATGTAACAATCAACTACTTACACATTAGTCTAATGATCACAAAAATAATACCAGACCTTATTTATCTCATTCTTACTGAACCCAAGGACAGGTAGGTATGTAGTTTGACCTTTAAGGTTCACTCATAATCATTTAATATTTATGTCTCTATAATAATTCATAGTTGTCTCGTACATAATACATGTTCTTGTATTTATTATTACTGAAGTACAAAACGTCCTTAGATTCACGTTTTTATGAAAAATGTAATGTCTGATAAGAAATATTTCGTCCGTTTCACGTCTGTACGTAAGTAAATACTAATATTTGAAAGTTCTTGATGTTATTCATATTTATTTTAGGAAATAACAGGTATTCAATATTTTTCGATACTTTGATTTGCTAGTTCAAACTAGGTATACCTACGAAAGTTTATTTGATTTTATGAAATAGTTCACCAGGTAGCTCGAAGAACCGCCGATAAACCGATGGGGAATAAAGGTTCTCGAGTGGCGACCACAAACTGAAAGTCGCAGCGTTAAGGTCACCAGATGAACCGATGACATCGTTAAGGTCGCGGGTAACCGGTGGATGCAAGCGGCAGGTTTCCGCTCCTTGTGGCGTTCTATAGGGGAGGCCTTTGTTCAACAGTGGACATATTCCGGCTGATGATGATGATGATGAAATAGTTCTACATTTCCTCTACATCGCTGTCAATTAGTTCTATGCTCAATTACTCAAGAGACTAGCGGCATTGTCACGTTGGTGCAATGTTTAGCATACAAAAATACTTGGCTATAAGTTACTAAAACATGCAAAAACTGCTAAAGGAATTTCAAAATTTAGCTCACAAATAGACAATGAATTAACCAAATACATATAAAACTGTTTATCTCCGTACATGAAGGTTTATTTTTCTATGAGAAAAGACCTTTGCCCTACAGTGAGATAACAATAGGCTGGTATTATTATTTTTATTTAACTAATTGGTCATTTCGTCCGCAGGTGATTATTCCTTGGACATCAGAGACGTGACCTTGGATGACGACGCTAAATATCAGTGCCAGGTCAGCTCAGGGATCAAAGGTATGTATTTCAATATCGCTCTTATTTCTACATATTTAGGTTAAATTTTGAAAAAACGAATTTCTAATACTTTTTTCCCGCCACTTCGTCCGTGTGAATGTCGATTATCGTAGATGCAGACGAAGTTGCGGATTAAGTAGTAGCCTATGTCCTTCCCGAGGGCTTAAGCTATTTTCATACTAAATTTGAATAAAACCGGTTCAGGCGTTTCATCGTGAAAGCGTAACAGACAGAGTTACTTTCGCATGTATAATATTAGTATGGATATGGATTTGACGATGAATAATTTTAAATCTTTTTTAAGCATAACTTTAGGATCTGTTTTTGCTTAATACTAATGCATTTGGCAAATTGAATTAGTTTGACGTAAATCATTTAAGTTTTAATAGATTTTGGGTTGGTTTGTTTTGTCAGAATTAAGCTCAATTAATAGAATTAGCGTTAAAAGAATGAAAATCATTCGAATATTGAATTATTTGATGTTTTTTTCTTTTCTCACACAGTTCCATATAATGTGTATAATTTATTATTTATTTTAATGGGTAGATAAGAGCTAACTAGCGCCCCTCATAATTTTATTTCTTTTACTCCTTAATCAAATCAAATTTAAAAAACCTAAAACTTAACTAGTAAATTAACCGTAGTATTTTTGGAGTATCATTTCATAGGTTAAGAGAATCATCGATAACCGCTAAAAGTGGCTAGTTTTGGCGGTAAATGATCGGTCTTGCCACTAAATGTAAAAATACAAATAACTGAAATATAATATGTGGTAGGAAAAAATACTACAGGTATGTCACCTCTGCTTACCCTTAAAATTGATTTGGTATTATAAAAAAAACCTTCATTTTCTTAAAATTAAACGATCCATGATTATCTTCGTGATTGAAACCAAAATAAATACAAACCATACTACCCACACGAACAAACATAATTATTTAAACAAGCCCTACTTAAACCCAATTTAACAAGAAAAACCAACATTCATTATACTTACCGATAATAAAACCGAAAATAAATTGAAGTTTCCAATAATATACCTAATTTTGGATAAAGTGATCTTCCACGAAATTCCACGTAATTGAAAATAATAAATCAATGCTCGACACACAGAATTACGATACGGTAGCGTACAAACAGATGCCTGTAAGAGCATGCAAAGGAAAAATGAATTTGCTGGTCCAAGTATTAAAATACGAGCGGTAAAAAACACTTGTAATAATTTGGATGTGTTGAATGACGTTAATCTTTTCATAGTACCCATAAATATGAGACTATGGGATAGAATATATGTTTTTGTCCCTTGTACAATCTACCTTAGAATTAGGCACGCAAATTTTGTAATTAAAAAGATAAATTAATAAGACACACATAAAATTGTTACTAAAATGTTCAAACAACAACAGTTCAAATTTATTTTTCCTCAAAGTTTATAGAAACGGATAAAGTTTTAAATTTTCTCTAGGATGCTGGTGTAAGTTAAGAATATTTTGAGCCTTGTAGTAAATGGGAATGGACTAACGGCTGGTTAAGAGCAAGACACTGCATTGGGTGCCGTAGCGATTTGAGGGTTTATAGATGGGATATCTATAATCCCTCAAATCGCCACGTCATGCTTGCAGCTGTTTCTTTTTCTTAAATCAGATTGTCTTGCGAAACTCTAGGCCCTTTGGACCAAAATTATTGATATGGGTATTCAATACTGGATATTAAGTGATAAATAAAATACTGAACGCCGTCTTAATCTGCTATGCCAAGTTAATAGGGGAGTTAGGACAACGAGCCCGTTATAAGATATACCTAGTTCGATTCATTACGTAGTCAATTGGCCGTTTACGAGAAATTATAGCATCTTTAGTACGGCAGCAAGTTAACAACGATTTCTTACCTTAATTTTGGCACATCATCAGTTACTAAAACTAAAAATAATCTTAGAGCTACTTGATCTACCTTGCCGTTACCAAGCGTTGTCTTGTAGTTACTTGCTTTACTTTTATTAGTAAGGCTAGTTTGATCTAATTTTCCTGCGAGGAGTAGCGTCCAATTCTGTTATACAGATTCTTAATCTAGTATCTTCAAATAGTTGCCTTAAAATATTTAGCCCATTTCTACCTAGCATTAACTATGTAATCATTTTGCAAAACAGCTTTGAAAAAAAATTACTTCAGTCTGTTATTTTTTTAGGAAAACTGTCTGAAAAACAATTGTACTTACTGTAATAGATAAAACTAAGACATCAATTTCTTGGAATTGTGCTACTACTTTCTGGTTGGAAGCCTGCCAACCTCGTAATTGAAAAAGAGCGCTAAGATAACTTAGCCTAGTACTTGACATAAAGTAACAGATAAATACGACAATTTGGCATCGTGGGAGTCTCGAGAATAATTTGGTTTTATAATCAAAATTGTAGGAGTATTCAGAAGGCAAAGTGGTGGAACATTTTACTTATGTGCTCAAGGTTTCAATTTGGCGCGAATTGAGATAATTATTTTCATAGTCTTTCATAGTCAAGATTATTTTAGTGCACAGGTATGTACGCAAACACAGATTCACCCTCTTTTCTCGTACCCTCATAGTCCGATGATACTCGACTGAACACGACCTGGGAGAGATCAGCTGCAAAACCAAATAACGCCCCGTAAACGCGACAGCTGAGTATGATTTTCTGGATTAGATTCCTAGGTCAAGTAAAGTGGTATTTAGTTTTCCATTATAAATTTATCAGTTAAAGCCCGGAGTTAGGAATCTGACAGTGTGATTCCTCAGAAAGCATATACAATTAAAATATACAATTGTTCAGCCACTCAGTTCTCCAGGATCGACCCTTTATGTAACTGTCCGTTTTCTTGCATAATTTGAATACATTATTACGTTAGCTCAGTAACAGAGAACTCAACAATATTCCGTAAACTCCCAAAGGCCAAGCAAACTAAGTATTTGTAGACAAAAGCCTGTATAATATATTTGTTCTCGCATTGAACTTCCCAGATGTATTTTATTTATGGACTTAAGTGTATTATTATAGTTATTATCACCACTTGTAAGAATTTATGACCACTAAATGAGATGGTATACTTATCTCCTTATAGATTGGAGTTATCGGTTTTGATTACAAATGTGGCTTTATTATCATAGGTTGAGTTTAACTGGCATCGCTTATGACCAGACATGGCAATGCCAGATTAAAGACCCATAATTGATAATCCTTTGCCTGTGAGAGAAACAGAAATTGCCTTATTATCTGACGTGAATGAAATGATTGTATATTTTATTCCCACAATTTGTTTATCTATATTTATAAAAGTGAATAGTCGCTCATTTACTCACTGATTACACAAAATCTCGTCGAAAACTTCTTCACTTAAAAAGATGAAATTTGGAAGGTAGGTAGTTTATAAGTCAGCTAAGAACAGAATTTGCAATAGAGCTGAATTAAGGAGACCGTCGACTTCCACGTGAAAATAAGTTCAATAAATAGATAATGGGCTTACTTGTGATAATGAGATCCTATTGTATCCTAGCATTGAATGGGCGCGGAAATTATCGATAAGTTTTTTATGAGTGTCACAACCATAACCACCTATTATTTAATCAAAATCCATCGGGCGAAAATGTCAAGCAATCGTTACATAATAAAACGCTTCTCACTCATCCTTTGTTCCAAACCTAATTCTTTCGAGCCAAGTAACTATTGTTTTCGTACTTGAGCTGAAGCCCGCGAAATTGTGTTTGCTTTTAATAAATTGAAAATCTTGACTCGTATTTTATTCTTGGCCTGTTTTCAGGCCTTTTCTCGATTTTTCTCCTCATCTTATATAATACCTATATTTTTAGGAGCTTGTAATCCTGCCTGATGGATTTTGAAAGTTTGCTTCGTGAGGAAAAAGTCTGATTGTTTCTTTCTCAGCTGGGGAACATCAATTTGGGGAGGAAGTTTATGTCGCTGCATAAATCATTTACCACTGAACCGATTGTGTTAATACTTGCGGTTTTTTTTGTATACAATCATTTAATTTTATAGCATTCCTGTATCGTGGATAAGTGTCAAAACTTAAACTTTTACTTCATAAATGTATGGACTAAGATCTCAAAATTACCAGATTTACGAAAATTTTAGTAAACCATGTATATATAATAAATAATTTATTTATATGTATGTATGTAATAAATATGTATAGTTAATAATGGTTTATAACAATATCCTGTAAAACAGCAGTCACACTATATCGTAAGGTACGTTTTTTACCTAATACCTCAAAATTGACACAAGTACACAAGTAGGTACCTAAGCAAACCTTCTTAACTACGTATTCTTCTGTTTAGGCTCACAATTTTAGCTAGGCGAAATTGCAGGTCTAACGACTCTGGGATTTTGAACCATTATACACAATTTCGTACTATAAATCCCAATAGTTGTAGTATAAAGGGCTGGTGTCCGAAACTTCACGTCTCAGCGCGTACAGGTGGAAGGTAAATCATTCGATCCACTCCAGCTTCTCAAGAAAGGCCAGCAGCACCTTGACGTCGCTGGCGATCTTCCGTGAAATCGCCATAAGGTTTATAGAACCCAAGTAGGGTTCTATAAACCTTATGGCGATTTCACGAAACCTGTCTCTATTTTGTGTGTTGTGTGAGAAGACGGGCGGACTTCTAAAAGAAGTCAAACGCCAAAGGTTGGCAGACATCTACCAAAAGAAAAAAAAAGTATAACGATGTCTAGAATTTTTGAACGAGCCGGAAGAGAATTTTTTTTAAATATTTTCGAACAGTCGCATGTCGCATATTTATAACATTTACAGTTATCTATTTAATAACGAAAGTAATGGAAATTATTTCGTTATTATTTGAGGACTCGTGTTTGAGTAAAACCCATACGAATTGATCGGTTACAGTATAGTTAAGACCCTCTTGCCCAAGTCGGTCGATCAATGGGTGACCAATGACCATTCTTTTCGTACCGAGTACCCCTATGCCTCGATAAGTACGTAAAGCCGTTGTTCGTGTCACTCGTAGATCTTTGACAGTCGTTATGGGCAGTCAAGTCAGAAAGTCTGACAACTAGACTTGACTTCTGATATCGTGTTACCAGTAACTGGGTTGTGGAGGGCAGACAGGCTGTAGCTCCATGTAAACACTGGTATTCAGCTGAATCCAGTTAGACTGGAAGCTGAACCAACAGAGTTGAGAAAAGGCTAGGCAGAATATGATGACCTATTTAAATTATTAATTCTCACCTCTTCAAAGTAAAGTCACTATTAAGATCAGTTTCCTAAATCACTATATTCATGGAGTCTATCAACAACATAGCCATCCATTCATAGTTTAGTATTTCGGGACATTATTGCTTGTCAATACATCAATCTCTTCGGCAAGAATTCGCTCATTGTATTTGTGAATACACTGCTGACAGTACCCTGTTCACCATTGACGTATGAGGGTCAATACAAGTAGAACAGCAATGGTTCAGCAGTTTTCATATAATAAGGAACTGAAATACTAAAGAAATTTAATCGAGATTTGCGTGATTGCGAGCAAAAGAATAAATGTACAGACGCCAGCATATAAAGCCATATCAAACTGACAAAATTGCCCAATTGAATATGATCGTTATTATTTTGGAACAAAGTTAAACATCTATCAAAGATATTTGAATATTCTTGTGATGCATTTTTATTCACTACCTAAGCTAATATCAAAATAAATCATTTGAATTTGAATTTTGATTTGAATTAATATTCCTGTAGAGGGATTGGATCACACTACCTTAAGGCAGAGGTGATTGGAAAGGAGGAAGAGAGGCCTTTGCCCTGCAGTGGTACAACACAGGCTAACAATACATAAACTAATATTTTATAGAGAAAAAATATGTCTTTTTTTTTAATTATTTGAGCAGTAGGAAGCTACGTTATTCTCAACTACTATATTTTATTATAAAAAAAATTAGGAATTCCTAAGAAAAATCACGCAGATGAAGTCGCGGGCAATGTGCTAGTCAATGAACAAATTTAGCTTTTGACCACTACGTCTATAGAGCAAAAACGTGACTTAGGTGTCATGCTATATGAATACTCTATGAAAATACGAAATACGAGTACGTCTGTTATTTAGTCATGACCAAGAAGCTTATAGATCAAAGTGTGGCAAAACTCTAAAGAACGAGACAGTGTTATGTGTTTTTTTATCTTATGTATGCATTCATAAAGAGAGCGTCTGCCCACAGTTGGTTTCACTTAAGTGTTCAGAGTGTTGCCTCCACTTTTACCTATAAGCTTCTTCGTGACCGTAGCGTGCTGGGCAAATTTTGGTTTTTCATCTATACATGATCGATCGAAAGGTTAAGATTGTTCAAGCAATTGCTGATCTATTTGCCTTGACTTTTAGTCTCATATCCGCATGCCAGTGTCAATCAAGCTTCTTTCTACACTCAAAGAAGCTATTTGACATACAGTCAAAATCATTTACCTTCTCTTTTAGCAAAAAGATCTGTAGCTTAATAATGATGACAGTTACAGTATCCGCAAACCAATTTGGTTCATTCCTTTGGTAATTTTTCAACAATTTCTATTATTTCATGCAAATTTCGGTTTTGTGGTGAACCTTAATTAGTAATTAATTCATCCACAACCCTTTCATTTGGCTTCCGTTTTTGTTTTGTAATTTTTCATAACGCCTGATTTGCATTTCTCTCCATAAAGATCTTTTATTCTGTATATAATTAGATATTATTACAATATTTACTTGAAAAAAGTGTAGATATTATTGTATCATCTCCGGTGTCTTTTGAAGATTATTTTGATCTAGGAATAGAAAAAGATAAACACACAATTGCACATCCAAAACAAAAATATATAGTGTAATTTTCATACACAAATAATCTCGCAGGGCTACAACTTCAACGACTTTAAACAAAATGTAAAAAAAATGTCGCTCTAAATGTCAGCAATTCTATGCGGGCTGATTGTAATACTGATCTTATTTTCACAAACGAAACTTCACAAATACTCATTCGAAGTCCAATACTGTCGGTCAATATATTGGCAAAAAGAAGTAAGTACTTTAATTTCCCTCGCCAACTAATTGTCTCGTCCCAGAAGGATAACTGCTAAATTATCCACTTCCACTTACAAGAAACGTTCAAGTTAATATTGCTTATTTCCTCAAAGATAACATCTGAATGCTTATTATCTCCAATATACTTTAACCCTTCCGTTAAAGTCATCTAAAATAATTTCTTTAACATCATCTTAAGATTATAAATACGAATTTATAATAAGCTATCTCAGAAATTTGAAGTGTTTCGATCCTTTTAGCCTCGAGTGGCGAGAGTCTATTCAAACGAAAAGGTCTATAATATTAATTTACATCGCCCTTTGTATAGAACGTAACCTTTGATAAATTTCTCTTTTCCTTTGAACGTGTCTGTTAGTATTCTTATCTCGTCTGAAGCAGCTCTTATGGGTTATTCAGCTTTTGTTTCAAGATTTAGATTCCGTATTTCTTTGGTAATCTTATACATTCGTTATTCGTAATTCTCGGATTCATTTAGTGTGAATTTAATTACTTTTTGAGCTGTTTATTTTAGTTTTCGGAATTGTATATTTAAGTCTACTGAAAGTGTTCATGGTTTTTGACTAGATTTTTATATTAAATGTTTTCGTAGAATCTATTTCGTGGAAATTATGAATAATTCTGTTGTTTTACGAAATGTGAGTGTGGAGGTGGAGTGTTAGAAAAAACAAAAATAAGTAAAGTAGAATAAATAAAGAAACAAAAATACAACCCAAAGAAAATTTTTCTATCTCATTTAATTACAAACATAATGAGATCCCATTTCTATTTACCTTTCATTTTAATCCACGTAGAACCTAGAGTTTGATGCGATAATAACGCAGAGTTTCAGGAATTATATCATGTTTAGTTGAAATGTTCTCGTCGAGAACAAATCCGGTATCTCAATAATAAGCTCCGTGTTTAGAGGAGCTGGATTGAGATTAAAATAAATTAAACCGCGAACAATTCTTGGAACATTTTGTTCAACTGCTATCTTTTAAGCCTGAAGGCGTTTGTCACTGTTTGTTCTTATGTTAATTACATTTTCGTGTGTGATTCTGTGGCCTTGAGTTGAATTTTATGCCATGGTTTGGGTTGTGTTGGACAAAATATCATTATTATTCTGAAGATCATACAATGAAATAGTATCTATCAACATATATGTCGGTATTATATCGATTGTTTAAAGAGTATGTATAGAGTTTCTTGCTTTTTCTTCTCCGTACAAAACTAACCTTTGCCAAGGGTAACTAGACTCCACTTATTTTTCTTGTATATGACTTCATTTTAGTGTCTCGTAATGGTCGTATTGAAATAAATGACTTGACTTTAACTTTGTCCTCTTGATCTGTAAGTTAGGTAATCAATAACGAAATTACAATCCAAGAATTTCACAACCTTTAAGGTCCATTTTTTACCAAAACGGAGAGAAGAGTAGACGTCTCGTACAACCAATCGATTTAAACCATTTTCACATCTCACCGCTTACCTTCAACGCAGTACAGCTATCCTATTCTCTAACGTTACCATCCGTGACTGTGCGCGACGTCAAAATCGACATCGTGTCAGACGTGAATTCGACGTCGAGCTCTGTGACTGTTTTTGCTTAGCGAATATTGTTATTATTAATATGAACCGTCAAATTATTCAACCTTGAGTAGTTCCACCAAAAGTCGTTAATTCACATGGCGCTAGCACTGCGTAAGCAAAGGTTAATGGATACGAAAATGTAACTCGCCGCTGCCGCAGCGTCGAGCTTTAGGTTGTGGTACTTAGAGCATAGCACCACAGTATCCTATTGGTTGTTTGCAAGAGTTCTCTCCTCTCCGCTCTGTAAACCGGCTCTAAAAATATATTTGCTGTAGTTAAAAATATTGCCTAAGGAGTAAGGGGAGCATCATAGTAAGATTACTAAAAGCTTAGAATACTAAAAACACAAACTTTTATGAATGTATTTCAACTAATCTTTACGCCTCACAAAATGCAATCTAGTAATATTATACCAGAACCAATATTCCGCCCAACAAACAAGAACAAGGAAAACACAAAACAAATACACAATAAAGAAACGATACGCCATATTTTCCCACAAGGACCAAAAGCAGTCCCCTTAGAGCCTCAAATTAATTCCATCACCAGAAAACTTCGGGAAAAAGGACCAAGATTTACATGAAACTAACTACAGTAACTTTGTTTTTTATCAGCGAAAGTACAATGAACGACAGTCTTGCGGCTAAATTGTACAAGTTTGCACTATTTAACTTTACAAACTTTGGTCCGAGTTCTAAGAAACTATCTTAAGGCGGGACGAAGCATTGTCTCCGAACCTTCCTGTTGTATTAAATTGTGATCCGTGGGTTCCCGACCACGAATTTACAAACTTTCTCCTTGCTTTATTGCTGGATTTAATTTCGTTTCTGTGGGATTTATGAGGGGTTGGTACGATTATTGCTGATGTAGTTTTTAGGACACGAATATGACGAATAGATAATTTTCTCACGAAGTCTCTCTTACTGGCCCGCAATAATAGGATATTTTGTTATGAAAAATGTTAAACACGGCGGTACTTGTCATGTATTGTCCTCTCAGTCACTCACTATACTTTGTTTGGAAGCCATTTTAAATTATTAAGCGTTCTTGCCGTTTTAGAATCACACGGGTATAGGTACGTCTCAATGCATTCGAGAATTGGGCCGATATCAATGCTTTTATTGTTTTTTAATAGATTAATTTGGCCAAACAATCTCATTCACGTCAAAATGTCATTTATTTTTTGGTGTAATTATAATGATTTTGGATTTTTATCATTAATTAAGAATTAGAATTATTTATTGCGTTACTACTAGTAGTACTACGTAGTTTTAAGATCAACAGTCATGTCGGATATACAATATTTTTGTCTAAAATCGGATTTAAAGCAATTCATTCGCAAGCAATAAAAATATGATATAATTTTACCTGATGTTAAAAAATTATGTTTTATAAAATTTCTTACCTACATAACCTCTACTCGTGTATACAATTATTTATAGTTCCAGTAAGTGTCGGGAAGCCCTTCATTCTCAACAAAAAAATATAACATAACTTATGAACTTACATTTAATTGTAATTACTGAATAATAATATGACACAAGGTTTGGCTAACCTAACCTAACCATTCATGCAATTTATTTGTGAATATCCTCTTAATTAAGTTACCATACCAGATACCACACTGTACTACCACTTAAGGTGTCATCCTGGTAGAGTCATCTTTTTTTTTTGGTATTATATTTGCTACTTTTAATTACAGCGCCATTAACATTACACTCATAGAAACTAAAATAAGTTGTTATAAAAAAACTTTTTACAAACTTTTACTATTAAGTACAACTTTATTGTCAATTTCATTCTTTACAAAACTAAAGCTTCTTTCTATAGCCAAAGTTTTTAGTTTTTGAGTACTTAATCTCAGGGCAAACTTTAAACTAGTTACAATATTTTAGTTAAAACTGTTTTTCGTTTAATGATAATGAATAATTAGCAGAACTTTCATGATTAATGACCAACTCAAGTTCAGTATAAATGTTATAATGTTATGATTTTAATAGTATTACTTTGTAAACTATGTTTTGCATTAAATTAGACTTAATTATGATCCTTTATTAATATAATAATAGAAGTTTTATATTAGGTATCAGAGTTTACTGAAATTCGTGTTTGTCATACTTAATCCTTAGTAGTATTATAAATGCGAAAGTAACTCAGTCTGTTACGTTTTCACAACGAAACGGCTGAAAGGACTTTTGAAAAATTGCTATGAAGATAGTTTAAACCCTGAGAAAGGACATAGGCTATCTTTTAATCGCGACAACGTCTGCATACGCGATAACCGACATTCACACGGACAAAGTCGCGGGCAAATGCTACTACAAAATACGATGTAATCCAGTACAGTTTTAAACCGTAATAATATCGCTCATGTAGAAGCATCGATCTATAAAATTGTGTCCACCCCAATCTAAAATGCCATTCGATAACCTATAAACCCTTCACAATTTTACAGCACTCATGAAACAAAATTGCCTCGCCATTTTAATCTCTTGAACAATTTTATAACTCCCAATATTTTCCGATACCAATTTTGGATACAGAGTGATACATTAAAACTGTTTGACAGGTGAACCGGCGATTCGATCTCGGTATGCACGACTTACCGTGTTGGTCCCACCCGAGCCACCGCGCATCGTCGAAGGCAATTTCTTTTCGACAATCGAGGACAGAAATATCAAATTGGAGTGCGTGTCTGTTGGTGGAAAACCACCGGCTGAGGTAAGAATTGATTTCTGTATTTCAGTATTGTGGTGTCGAGGTGTTGTTTTGTTAAGAGTTTGATGTGAAAGTGATGGCGAATAGTTTTAGTTAAGTGAGATAGTAGGTAGTAGGTAGTTGAAATGATATGAAATGTGACGATATTAATGATACACAATAAATTCATATAACGTTTCTTTAAACGTTTTTTTTAAACAGGCAGATAAGTAGATATTATTGTTGCATTACTATCAAACTTTTTTTTTGAACAGAAATGATAAAGTGGAAATTATTAAGTTTTATATTTTGGTTTCAACAATATAGATCATTAATTTTGTACTCTCATTAATTATTAAGCAAAATTTAAACATCTTTGAATGGTGCTATCGAAAACCTTTTTTATGTATTTCCAACGAATTGTACCGCGATCTACGACTGTTATTGATAACTGTTTGATTATTCATTTTCAACATTAATTAAACAAAAATGCTGTGACAAATTAATTAGCTTGTCTTTGATAGTTAATCAATGACTTTCCCAATATTATTTGGCTTATCTAAGCAAAGAGAAACTTGTGGGTTCATATTTTCACTATTACTTTCAATAGAATTACAGTTTAAAAACTTTCTTAACTAAAGAAACTAATTGATGTCATTATGAATGTTTTTAAAGCAATATTTTCTCAGTTCTCGCTCAAGGTTGTGAGCCCCTGATAATGTTAATTAATCAATGTCGCTACTTAAATGGAATTTTACAGGCTTGCCATCGCAGTAGCAAGACCTTTTCATATTTTTCTCATTTTTCTTAATATTTCACGTACTTTCGCAGCGATCTAATTCATTGTATTAAAAAGCTTTTAAAGTATATTGTAATGGAATCTTTTGGTTACTTCTATATACCTAATTTATGGTTTCTGACGCCTTTCAGTCAGGTTTTCTCAAGTCATTGGTCTACTTAATTTTATTTTTTAGGTTATTGAAGAAGTTTAACTTAGGTCTAAAAGCTTCTTATTGATCTTTTTCGCATCAATAACTTTCTGACATGATTAAGTGGATACTCGACACTATAAATTATTTCTCTTTAGACAGCCTAGTCTACCTACTTTGTCCGTTTTTTCGTATCTTTCTTTAATTCATTTATTGCGATTGTAAATTAAGTGTCAGTTGATGAACTCGTGACTAAGTTAAAGTCGTATGTAGGTCATGGTTAAGCTACGCTTATCGCGGCTGGCCTATGGATTGGTGACCATCCATTTTATACCATGACTCCTCCGTTCTCCAACCCTCGGAAAGCACAAGGTAAAACCGTTGGCCCGGTCTGTCATTCGTTGATCTTAGACAGTTGTTATAGGTAGTCAGATGCCAGAAGATCAGAAGACCAGTTTTACCAAGGAGTATGGTATCCAGGAACTGGATTGTGAAGGTCAGATAGGCAGTCGCTCCATGTAAAAAGATTATATATGCTGTTTCTCAAACAATGGACGTGCTATTGGGTTCACTATTCAGTAAATTATGGCGCAAGAATTTCGTTGTTAAGTTTTAAGCCAACTCAATATAGACTGCAATCGATCGATGCGCCAAGAAACAGAATGAAATAATATCAAACTACCCACTTCATATTCCCAATATCAAGCCATATCGCAAGAATTACACTGACCTATTTACCGAGAAGTGAAAAATACGAGAGGAACGTGTATCGGAGTAGTTCCGAAGTCTGAAGTATGATCTCGAGTATGAACATGAAGAATCGAACACAATTTGAGAAGGAAGCGGAACTGTTTATAATAAAATTCATGTCGCGTACACCCGTGTGGATATGGAGTTGTGTTGAAATATTGTGGCGTAGAGTCACGCAGCGAGTCATGGAGAGAGCTATGTCCGGAGTTTCTTTGCGCGATAGAATCCGGAACGAGGAAATTCGCCAAAGAACTAAGGTCACGGACATAGCTCTCAGAATATGCAAGTTGAAGTGGCTATGGGCAGGCTACATTGCTCGATGAACCGATAACCGATGGGGAAGAAATGTTCTCGAGTGGCAACCATGAACTGGACGATGCTGCATAGGTAGGCGTCCCACCAAATGTACCGACGACATCGTCAAGGTCGCGGGTTACCGGTGCATGCAAGCGGCAGGCTGCCGCTCGTTGTGTTCTATAGGGGATGCCTATGTTCAATAGTGGACGTCTTTCGGCTGATGATAATGATTGTGGCATTAATACAGGACACACCACATAGCCACGCGATAAATGTGGCTACCTACTACACCCAAGTAGTCTACCAAAAAAAAGGAAAGCCATCGATTCGAAAAGAAGAAGACCACATAGCCCAAAAAACATTAATTATTTCAGCCATAAAAGTCCATAGGCAAGGCAAGAATGTTAAAATAAAAAGAAGAACCTAGATACACCGTCTACCCCTGCACAATAGGCTCATCGGTCTCACAACACATGGAGTTCAAAGAACCTAGGTACTGAGCAAAACAGTATCGGTTCTCTGGCCAATCATCCTTAGGACGCTATTTGGGCTTCCCCGTACTCGTCGCACCACCAACGCAACTTTTTACATGCATAAGTACTACCAATCAAACTAAGGTACCTATCATTTTCTAATTTTAAATTGTAAAGGAAAGCTTAATCATCATCTTTGAATCTACAATTTAAAATTAACATGTACTTATTTTATCAATAACTGTAACGTGTATTAGAATTAATTTAGATACAACTGAATACCATCACATAGTAACGCGAACAGAGCTATGGAAATTTAAGCTGCTATTTCATAAATGGTGTTAACTTTGATGAAAATTAATTGAGCACTCAGTTTTATTATTAATTGAGCTTGGACACACGAAATTGTTAGAAAATTATACTTCAGCTTTCATGATTAGTGTTTTAATTAGGGATCATTGGCCATTAGTATTAATTAGGCTTGAGAATTAATTGGTTCTAGAGTGTACTCGAGATTTATGTAATCTTTAATCTTGTACTTCTTTCGTTTCATTATTTTTTTATTTGGCTTCATTAAAGTAACTAACGGAGAAAAAGAAATTGGTCCTACTTTTCCAAAATTGAATTTATTTAAACGGTTTTGGTCCTTTGTACCACCATACTCTCTCAAATAAGTTTGAAACATAAAAAGTAACAGGCTTAATAAACCGCAAAATAATCCTAAAAACTAATTTCACTCTCATTCCAAACGTAACCAAGAAATGAAGGCATGCGAAACGAAAAATTCAAAATTGTCACATTCTGCATAAACAAATCCGTTGAGACCCAGTCTGTCCAATTTATTTAGCTCTGTGTCAATTTGTTTGTCCCGGTATTAAGCAAGAGAATATTCCATTTAAGCTTTTCAAGTAGAGTGAATAGGTATACCACCCTGGGGACCCTCGCACAATTAGGAGTTAAATTGAAAATGATGTTGCGTCTGTATTGTGGGTCCTTCGAGACTGCAGCATTTTGATTGCACAAATATTTCATAATGAAAGATTAGAATTGGCTCAAGTAATATTTCTGATGAGGTTGGGATTTGAGAAAATGCGGAAATTATTTGCCAAGGATTTTAATCATCTTTCGTAATGTATGCGTGTTTGCGAATTTTCGTTCAGGATTATTTTGCGTCGGTGTGGCTTTTTGATTAAAATTACGTATAGAATTTTATTTAGGACGTTAATGATGTAAATATGAGAATGGATATAAGAAAATAGGCAAAACATAGAAGAGAGAATGTAAGATGGATAGATGTTGTGAGATTTATGGCAAAGGACATCGCAGGCCCACGAAAAGATGGCTAGATGAACTAGACTCTTTTAATAAAGATTGGTTTTAAGTACCTAGAAATAGAGGTAAAGAAAGGAGAGTAGAGAGGCGTTTACTCTGCAGTGGAAAAAATCGAGCTACTAATAATAATGTTTTATAACAAAAGACCGACTGGTCTTTTGTTATTTCAGCATAACTATGCTGGAACTAGATCTTTCAAAATAGTCCTTAGTACTCGTTATAAAGTTAGGCACGGTCGGTCCCATAAACCCATATTTTTCTTTTGTAATACCAATGTGCGAGACTTTCTCAAAGAACTATTTTGCATTTATATAGTTCTCATCTTCATACGGCCGGGCGTCCTGAATACTTAGTAACTATAATCTTCCTTTGTTTCAGATTACGTGGGTAGACAGCAATGCAGGTGTTCTGACGCAAGGAGTCACGTACAGCGTTGAACCGATGTCTGATGGTCAGAGGTTTACAGCTAGGTGAGTGATTATTGAGTAATGATCCCGTTTTTTTCCCTCGTTTCCTTACATTACATTTGCGAGCTTTGCATATACATTTGGAATGCTCGGTCACCGTTATTTCAAAACAGTGTTTAAAGCTAGCATTGGTTAAGGTTTACTATTACACTTTCATTATTACAAAAAATGATTTTATAATAAACTAGATCCCTTCATTCGCCCTGTTGCCAAATGCATTTCTAATTGACCTTTCTTATTTACCTGTCTCAACTTTATACTTCATGAGATTTCGTGTTTAGTCAGTAAGTGAATGAGTGATCTTTTGATTTTATGTATATTTAAATAAATTTTCGATTGCCACTTAATTTCGATATCTTGTCCAACCAGGTCAATTATAAAGATGACTCCGAAGCAAGAGCACCACAATCAGACCTTTACGTGTCAAGCACAGAATACAGCTGACAGAGCGTATAGAGCTGCAAGCATACAAATAGAGGTAAGTGCAATATTGAAACTTCTTCTAGAATAAAAGTAATAAGTTCAAAACTCAGATTATGAAACAAAAGGCAGATAGATCGAACACTGAGAGTGAAGACACCAAAGCAAATACAAACTCAAAAACGAATACCTATAATCGCGCTTCATGCTATACCGACTCGGGTCAGTACAGCATGCAGCGCCGCATTGTTAAAAAGAACAAATAAAAATAGAAATTCAAAAGCGAATACAATCACGAGGTATTCGCTTTTGAATTTGTACGGACGGGTTTTTTATACGGTCCCCAGAGCATATACTATGGTTATTGGCTAGATGACCGTATGAATGTTGATAGTGAATGATAAAAACATACTTACTATAGTAGAAACATTTCCGGTGTTTCTGTTAGAGTCTGACCAAAATTCCACCAAAAACTTATTAAAGCCTTTCTATAGCAAACAACTGCCTAAATGTACTACCCACAAGACCAAAAAAAAAGAAACAAAAACCAGAACCGACCCGAAAAATATTGACAAAAGTGACTGGACACCGAGTTGGATGGGCGATACGTGTCGCCATTTGCAATACGGGAGAGATTTAGCACTGACAGAGGCAAGCGCAGTAAATATGGGTACACTAGCAGAATACAAAATGAAGTTAGAAATATGAAAATTGTTTCTGAAACATTGTCGTATTTTTACGGATTATATATTTATGACACTGTAATTAGGGTAGGATGTTCGTTGAGTAGCATTTGCATTGTAAATTTGTGACCTGCGAATGAAAGTGATGTAGCTAATTAATTAAAAGGATTGCTGCAAGAATTTTGAGGAGATGTCCCTTGGATATTCGGATGACGAGATAACGAAAGGGCTTTATTTATTTTCTAGTAGACCTTTTTGAAATTCCAAATAGGTCTTGTACCTATTTACAGAATACGATAATATCAAAAATGTGGTCATAGTTTAAAAACGATTTTTTGACCGATAGCAACTAACAATGGTATCTGTTGGTGGCAAAATTCATATAGAATAGTGAAAAATAGATATCGTCTAGTAGATTAATAGTGCTCCATCTATACTAATATTATAAAGCTGAAGAGTTTGTTTGTTTGTTTGGTTGAACGCGCTAATCTCAGGATCTACTGGTTCGAATTGAAAACTTCTTTTTGTGTTGGATAGTCCATTTATCGAGGAAGGCTATAGGCCCATCTGAAGCCGGGTCGGGTCGCTAGTCAAAGATAAAATGATGATGACGATGGTGATCTCTGATCATGATTTCGAATGCATATGCATATCAATATGCATTTGAATATATAATTATATTATAGTGTTCAATTTCAAAACCTGTTCAGTAAATAGAGCACCAACACATTCTATATTAAATAATCCTCTTTCTCCTAATTAGGAAAATACGTTGCGAACCTACATAAGATCCCTGCTCAGTATTGTACCGTGATCTTTTTACTTATTCCAGTCTTGTTCGACATTTCCAGAAAAACCCGCGTTTTTCTTACTGAGGGCTAAGAAATGTTTCAAGTAAACAGAAAGGGCTTGTACTGATAAATATTTGCTATGTGGTTAAAGTTTTTTGTGAGGTCAGGATGTTCTATTGGAACTTGTAGCGTTGAAAGTCAATTAGTTTTTTGTTATATTCTTTAGACTTTAATAATATTATCTATTTATATTTTTGTCATGTGCAGTCGTTCGTCTGGTGTTAGGAAAATAATATTCTGATATACTGCTTACAAACTCATATTTATTTTCATACAGGATAATTATTATTCCGTTTTTCTTTTCATTAGTTCCTATAACGGTAGATTCATCAACAATGTATGTATTACTACCTACCTACACTTTTACCTAAACCATACGATAAGATATAAATATCTAAAGTTCTACTTCCCTTCTATAAATATCTCCCTCTAAACTTACCCTAGCTCTGCAAAGCAATCGCGAGCCCCTCAGCATGGGTTCTCATAAAATATTGAGATAAAATTCCAGTCGTAGCTATTTGCTATCTTTCAACCCCTAGTAAACTTTTAGGCCCGTGTATTTGTTTTCTCTTATAAAAATATTGCTATCTGCAAAGAAATTGTTTGTGGATATTGTTGGATCGATTTTAGAGAAGCAATCGTCAGTATGATTGTGAAGATCCATTTGATGGGTTACTGTTTTGTATTTTGGTATTCTAATAACGGTAAGTGAATCTTTGTCAGTATTATAGTACTAAAAGGATTTATATTCTTCATCAGTATTTGGTTTACCGTTAGAATGTTTCTTTTTCTTTTTTTGTTGCATAGTCCCATGTTATTTAGGAGTCGGTACAAAATATTTAGGTTTAGTAGAATGATATTGATTACTTGTATCACTTCTTGTCTTATTAAGGATAGGTAGAGAACGGCACTTGATACCATAATTACACATTCTTCGTTCACATTAGTTTGCTTTAACTATGTTATCCTCTAAAATTTTGATCTAAATAAAACTCGTACCTGGCAAAAGCAAGAACAGTAAGTACTTGCGCATGTGCGCAAGAATTACTCTTTCCTAACATCTTTATCTTTTCCTCCTTTCTCAATATTACATCACTCTACATACAAAAGTTCTTCACTATCGCTTTCACCAACATACAACCGATCAAAAAATCTACTACCCAATATTTTTATATCCCAAATACTTTAACTCACAATAAGGAAGCATTAAGATATTTCATCACTACTTACTCTACATTCAGTGGTCCATAAAAATACTTACACTGATGCCTATACTACAAACATACACATACATTGATCAAATATAACGTTCTTATGTAACTACCGATGTAAAAATTATTGTTGTCCCCGAAGTCAGTAGGAAATTACTATTCCGGTCGCCTTTACAGAGAAACTGGATGTGTTATTAATATTAATATGTTTCTCCTTTTAATATTAAGGTTTCGTTTATTGTTTTACTTGAATATTGAAGTCTGGGTTCAGTTTGTTTTAGTCAAATGGAAAAGGTACGACTGAGATGTGGGTTAAAGAAAATGTTGATTGAGGCTCAGTGAAAATACATGGCAAATTATACCTTTGTTTCTTCAAAACGCATGGAAAACCCTCTAAAAAGGTCACCAGGAGGTTTATTCTAAAAATCTCCCTCGATGAATTTAGGTAAATTGGGCTTGAGGTGAGCTGGCAATCAGGTGGGATAACAATTACCTAACCTACATAAGACAAAATAACGAAATGGATTTATCTTGTGTCTCTTACTTCCATGAGCGTATTTGAAATAGCAGAAGTAACAGATACTTTAACGTTAAAAAGTTAGTCGTAAAACAATAGACGCGAAGTCATAAATCATGAAGTCAAACATCTGTAACACCCGAAAGAATAAATCACCAGAGCGAAAAATATCAAGTACCTAACACCCAAAGTGCGCTCACAAACTACCTATTTCTACACCCTCAACCGCATCTATTCACTCTAACCCCACGTCGTTGTTATGACGAGAAAAGGCCGATATGTTTATCATATATTTTTTCGGTGGTCATAAAATAAAACCCCTTTTTACGGGCAACCCAATTACTTTTTACGATCTGATGTGCTATGATATCGCTATGATACCGAGATACTTGCCATTTGTACACGTAATACCGTTGTGACCGTTTTTCTTTTTTAATGGTGGCAAATATAAATTTTCATGGCGTCTCCTATTTTTTTGGGATTGAAACTTGTAGGTTGAATTTATGAGATCTTTATAGCTATCGATCTTTATGGCTTTAGCGAGAGGATATTGTGGTCCATCGATAATTTAGGAAGTGGATTGTGTACGATTTTTACGTAGGAGATTAAAGATGATTGTATTTATGAGGGGAAATTTTTATTTGGATAACCGAATTATTATATAGTGTAAAGCTAATTTAAATTGTGGATCATCTAAAAATTGGGTAACGATATAAGATACCTGAGTTATGTAGATAAACATACACGTACGTACTTAACCACCCAGGTGTTCCAGTTTTAACTTCTAAATATACCGATGCAAGGAAAAAACTTAAAAATAATGGCAGAATAATTAAGTACACACAAACAGAGAAAGAGAGAGAGAGAGAAAGAGGGTATAAAGTTGCTAAAATGTTTGAGTAAGTAGGTATGAACTTTTCTTAATTTTCAGTCCACACTTAGTGTTCCCAACAAACTAATGAGTAGTTTTTATAAAAACACTAGCTTCTGCCCGCGGCTTCGCCCGCGTAAAAAGAACGATTATCCCAAGGGAACACATTACCAGGATAAAAAGTATCCTATTTGTTAATCTAGGAAACGGTCTACCTATGTGCCAATTTTCATGCAAATCTGTTCAACGGTTTACGCGTGATTGAGTAACAAACATCCAAACATCTTCACAAACTTTCACATTTATAATATTAGTAGGATTTTTACTAGACAAGGAAGAGAAACAGAATATATTAAATTCAAACACCATTTACATACAAACTGCAAAACAACAACCGATAATATTGCAGCTATTTAAAATGCATAATTCAGCATAACCGTGCAGAATATATTTTTGTGCGTTTACTCCATATTCTTTCCTCTGTATTCATTAATTACACCTGCAGGTACAATTTTAAGTACTTTCTAGGTGCAATAAATCATTTTTATTGTCTGTAGTTTGTTTTTAGCCGGTAATAAGTTCTTTCAGGTTGTTTTTAAAATATGCATTTAGTTTACTCCCTCTTTCTTATAAAGGATATTAGGAAAATGCTCTCTTTTGTTTTTGAATTTGCATTCAGGTGGTTCATTCATTCAGTTCTTTTTGAAGCTCTCACTTCTTTCCAGCAATACATTTTGAGCATGTGGAAATTTATATTCTGTTTCATATAGAGTTTTTTACCCCTTCGTGTCTCGGAAAGCACGTAAAGTCGTTGGTCTCGGCTGCTATTCATAAATGTTGAACCGTCGTTATGGGTAGCTAGAATCCAGAAATTCTGACAACCAGCCCTAACAAGGGGTATCATATTACTCAATAACTGAGTTGTAGAGGTCAGAAAATCAGTCGCTCCATGTAAAAAAACTGGTAGTCAGCTGCATTCGGTGATACTGGAAGCCGACCCAACATAGATGGGAAAAGGCTAGGCAGATGATTAATTTTAAGTTATTTTTGAAGCTAGTATTTTGCTCACTTCCTTTCAGCAATACATTTTGAGAATGTGGAAAAGCATTACGATCTTTTAAAGATTCATCATCATCATCATCACTGCTTGGTATAGCCTTCTCTTTGTTTCTGTCAATTTTCACGCTTCTGTGACTGTTATATGCATAGCAAATGTATAAAATTAAATTTAAAATTTAAAAAAACCCCCAACGCAAAACATAAAAGCGATTATGTAAAAAGTCAAAAATAATACCTTTTGTTGAGCCATCAAATGTTTGTTCGTTGAAATGGCGCTATAATGTCGCGGCGGGGTACCGCTTAAGTAAGTCAGTCCCTCAATTTCATTCACTGTCTATTAATTTACCAGCATTTCCGACCAATTTGCTTCGATATTATCAAATTTTTGTTGCTAACCTAGTTGTTAATCTTGTTGCAAATCTAATTACCATCAGTTCGCTATTTTAGCTATTTAGTTATTGCTTTAAACTTAGCGGTACCCCGCCGCGACATTATAGCGCCATTTCAACGAACAAACATTTGATGGCTCAACAAAAGGTATTATTTTTGACTTTTTACATAATCGCTTTTATGTTTTGCGTTGGGGTTTTTTTTAAATTTTAAATTTAATTTTTATTTTAAATTTTTTAAACGTAATTTAGTTTGGTTTTGTATAAGAGTTTACAAAAATAATTTACAAATTTTTAGTTTTCATTTCGTTACTCATTCCTCATTCCCTTGCAATATAGTATACATTATTCTACTAGTCAAGGCCTTTCATTTGATACCCATATATTGAGGGAGTTGTGAAAATAGAATGTAATTCCCTAAGATCCCTACCGCAGCTAACAAAAGAGCCGATAACTTTAAAACTGCTGAACCGATTTTGATGAAACATGTCTAAGAACCATCGCTAGAGAATCTGCTTTCAAATAAAAAAAACCGCATTCAAATCGGTTCACCCGTTAAAGAGCTACAGTGCCACAGACAGATACACAGACACACAGACACACAGACACGTCAAACTTATAACACCCCTCTTTTTCGTCGGGGGTTAAAAACAGGTTACATGATTTGTTAAACATAAAGGGTATGCCTTTATCCAACAGCTACTTAGTGAGGTTAGTAAAGGTACTATTCTGCTTACCTAAATTCACTGAGGGATATTTTAACAGGTATAGGATACTTGGATAACATAACACATCCGTGGAGACCCTGTTCCACGATACTTTACTTGGAGCTTAAACCGATTTCCCTCTTTGTCTTGGTAGCTGAACTGTTCTAAGGCTACGTAATTATCTGCTTGTTCTTCCTTAAATCCCTAGTATCGCATCAAATACGGAGAAATAATATCTATAAGCATGTTTGAGTTTGGGACTTTTGTTAACGATACATTCACGTTTGGGAGAATAGTGTTATGCGTGTTAGTGCGTTAAGATCTTAATGGACACTGAATATAGTGTGAATTAATTTACTAATGTTTCCGAAAGTTGCAGTTGATTCATTCAACTTGCAAGTAACTGCCAGCATTTGTTTGATTGCATCATCGAGCTAGTAAATTCCAAAGGTTCTTTGTTCTATTCCATATTTGGGGTTCAATGAACTTTGCCTTTTCTGTCTCTCAATAATATCAGATCAGAATATAGTATCGAAGGCAATATGATAATTCACCTAGTCATTATTAGACTGTCCCGTATGTTTGATTCGTGGTTGCTACAGTCCTGTGTTTGATTTTCAAATCGTGCAGTGTTATCATAGGTTTTCCATTAGAAAACTTCAAGGTACGAGTGAACTAGTTCATCCTAGACAAGCGTGTTCCACCTAAAGCCGCATCATCCCTAAAGAGCGTTTACGGCAAGTGCGACATCAAGGTTAGGTAATGTAAAATGATCGCGCGCAGCAGAAATAAAAAATTACATTAGTTGAAATTTTAAAGTGTATGTTTTACAGAAGATATTCTTCTAATATATTAAGCTAATACTATATTAAGTAAGTTACATCGGTGAAAAAGCAATTTAATTTCTTAAAATATTCACATTGTTTGAATTTTAATTTATTATAGTAAGATACCTAAATCATAAAATCTTTTTAACTAACTATTTTCCTAAGGATCTTCGCAATTTGTAAAATGTTTTTGCTAAAACCGCTAATAGACCTAGAAATTTAGAAAACCTCTGTTAAGTTATCTTGAGAGAATGTACAAAAATAATCTATTAATCGTAATGTTTTCTTTACTAACTATTGAGACAACAAAATTCCCTAAAGTTTTTGGTAATTAACAAAGTAAAATAAGTGGTTGATGGTATTAACAGGTTTGAAAAGTACAGTTTTAAGGTAAACAGCGCATGGACGGCGTAAACGCTCTTAAGATCAGGTGAGTTGTGGCAAAACGCAAGCCTCTTAGAATATTTAAAAAAACTCAATAGAGAACAGTCTAGAGTTTGAAAGTTGGTGGTAAGCACGTTAAGCCGTTGGAGCTACGCCTTGTCTTTTCCCGGTGGTGTCAAATTGCCGTCCTTTCGGACTATGAGAGTGATTGAAGATTGATCACCTGTACTTTTGCTCACACTGCATACTTGACTAGTCTCTAAATTCTTTCGGAAGAATATTATTATTACATAGAACTTGACTATTGACGTCATTGGGTAAAAAACAGAATATATCAAGAACGATGAACCTTTTTAAGGCTAAGTTGAGTTTTGTAGTACGTAGATACTTTAGGGCGTGGTTCCATTAACAGCTACTAATATTATAAAGCTGAAGTGTATTTTTTTTCTTTAATAATAATAATAAATCATTTATTTTGGGTATCAAACACCCATAACATAATATACCTTACAGATTATCATCCATATCTATTAGAACCACAAAAATATTATTAAATTATTGTACCTACACGAAGTGACGGCGTCGTGTTGCGTTGCGTGGTGTCGTGTAGCCTTCCGCGGAATCGCCGATATATCCCTATCCCTAGCCTTCGGCTAAAACTCTTTCTTAAGTAAGGTCTTAATATAATGAGTCGGAACTCGCACCACGAACGACTTGAAGTTAATGCACTGGTCTCTGGAACTACCAATATGATTATGGAAA
Organism: Charanyca ferruginea; assembly: GCA_947361185.1. Lineage (NCBI taxonomy): Eukaryota > Metazoa > Arthropoda > Insecta > Lepidoptera > Noctuidae > Charanyca > Charanyca ferruginea. The sequence goes on along the minus strand of OX376082.1, from coordinate 8,673,198 downwards.
TTCTTACGCTATTAAGAAGCAAAATATTGCAAAATGGAATAACATCCCTGAGTGCTACAGGCAATATAATTAAAAATTTGGAGAGCTATAAAAAAAATCACTCGGACGAAGTCGCAAATTAGCTGTAAAACTAAAGTGATCGCGCAAGTGCTAGTCACCGCCTGAGGTATGTGAGTGGTGCGAAAGGGGTGACAGTTGTCACAAGTGGACGTATCAGTGAGCTCTCGCATCACGTCACCACACCGCTGCGGTGACTAGCACTTGGGCTCAGATTATAGTAAACTATTGTATTGCCGTTTCTGTCTAATTTTGTTGATCAAAATATATTTTAGTTAAGCTCTTCTAGAACTTCAAAATAGACCTAAGTTCCTAGTTATAGCTTTCAATGGGACCACACCCTGATACTAGAGAATAATTTACTAGTTTTCTCTTCAAATTGAAATCTATTGTGTAGTGTAAAAGTCTATTAATTGCTTGATTCAAAATCTTAGAAACAAAATTCTTGAAAGTTTTGTCATCGAGACTTAGGAGCTTTGAATACAATTTATAATTTGCAAATCTTTGTTGAGTATCAAAGTAATTGCCACCATTATAAAGTTATTGTTCATTGTTTGCTTTAAATTGTTTTTTGTAATACAATTTAAACAATTAGGGGTTTTGATTGATATTGAAATAGTTTTCTTTAGAAAATCAGTATAAGAAGAAAGATGAAGAAGACAAATTAAGTTTATTACTAAAACTTGTCTATTGCTTTACAAAAATTAAAGTAAAATATGTATAGTTTAATATTTTAGTAAAATTATATTACCTAAGGGTGTTACTACACCAATCGATCGATCATCGATCGATTACATCGGTCGACGTCGATCGATGTTGATCGATTGTTGTGGTAACACCCTTACAGTTTTCTAGGTTAATTTAGCTAAGAGTAACTTGTCGTGCTAGTGTAATAGTCTTGTACCTGAACTCTCCCCAGTCGTGTCGGATTGCCGTCCCATTGGACTATAAAGGCCGGCGCTGACTGCCGTCACGGCACGGTACGGCACAGCAACGGATTTTATTTTTGATCAAGTTATATTTATCCTTAAATCATCGAGTATAGCCGCCACGGCACGTCGTGGCGTGCCGCAGTGCGCCCCGGCACGTCGTGGCATGCTGTTTCATTCCACCCCGCGGTGTGCCAACGCGTCACATCGCGACAGTCCGTGGCGTCCCGCAATTCACATAGGTCACAGGATTATGACAGCTAAACTGATTGTGAATGAAACGGGTACGGCGGTTACTAGTTGAATAACTAGTTGAATAGTCAGTGACTACGCTTGCTGCGGTACGCCACGACGTGACGCAGCATGCCCCGACATGCCGCGTCATACCAAAGCGGGGCTTTCAGCTTTCAGCTGCCGAAGCACGTCGTGCCGTGCCGCGACGTCAGTCAGGGCTGACCCTAATTGGAAGGGAAGAGGGACTGCATCTGTGTATGCACACACACTGGTGCTTTATAATATTCCATTCAAGAGACCCTATTCATTCCATCCATCCATTCCATTCCATCCTTCCATCCATCAATGGTGCTGATTCAAGCGTCATGTTCGTGAACGGGCGCTGTCAGTAGAGATTGGTCAGCTCTTATCTACCATGGACTTTATCTTTTTTCTTTTTTGTGTTTGGTATTGTTAGATTGCCTTCATAGTTTTCACATATAGAAGCAACAAGAAATGTAACTAGACTTTGTAAAAAACTTGATTTAAAAGAGTGTCCATGAAGTTTCTTGCTCGTTCTTCTCCATAGAGACCTACCTACGTTTTGGAACGAGCAACTAGCTTCAACTCTCTGACTAACTGACCGACTCCTTGACAATTTAAAAGTGCCTGTAAATGGTTTAATTGAAATAAATGTTTTGACTTTGACATCTATTTTTCATTTCCGTTGAGATTATTCGCCGTGATCGAAATTCAGACGGGAGAATAATATTTATTATTATAGATATATTATTTCTTTCTAAATTCTTTTAATTTTTTTTATCTTTTCTAGTGTTTCAATATCTTATCTACCCATGAACATAGCATACAATCAATATACCTACACAGATAAATTTGGAAGGGTAAACAGAATTACAGTCCATTACAGCTTTTTAACGATTCTCCAAACTGTGGTATGATTGAAATTCGATAATGTAATTGACCTACTTAAAGATTTCCATGAATGTTATAAAAGTTGGTACTTAACATTATATTTCAGTCTTCTATATCATTATACTCTCCCTGGTGGTCAGATAGGCAGTGTTGCTCCATGGATAACACTGGTATTATGCTGTATTACCGGTTATATTGGAAGCCAACCTACGTTAGGTTGGCTGGTTGGTGTTGGGAAAAGGCTAGGCATATGATGATGAAAAAAGAAAACCGCCTTCAAAAACTAAAAAGTTATAAATAACTTTAGCACAGAACACACATTACTTTACTTTCGGAAGTCGGTGGCGGTGGCTTCGTGTTTGTTGTTTTGTATTACCACCGACTTCCGAAAGTCATCACTTTTTAGTTTTTGAAGGCGGTTTTCTTTTTTTTGAAAAAACTTTTCATTACAAGTAGAATACACTCTCGGAATCGTAAATCAAGTCTGCTTTTTAAAAGATCGTGAATTCTTCGACACCAAAGGGCAAAAATCACGTTGCTTATTATTAAAAGATATTTTAACGACACTTCCAAAAAAAAACCAATAAACCCAATCCCTTTTCACGATAGCAGTTGGTACTTAGACTCTTAACAGTAAGACAGGTCGCGGCAGGTCACGAAGGAGATGGCGGGATAAACTAAATTCGTCCAAAACTGAATGAAACATAAAATCGCGAAAGATGGAAAACACAGAAGGACGCATTTGCCCGGGACTGGAATAGAATAGGCTTTTTTATTGTGCAGTGGAAATCCTCATAAACTTCCGCCATCGTGGGGGTGACGGAGAGACTCTTACCGGCTAAAACCACAAAAAAAACTGTTTAGTACTAATACACTAATATCTAGGCTTCTTCTTATTTAGATTTCAGTCAAAGAACTTAATTTTAAATTGATAATATTCGTATCCATTAAGAGTTATGTATTTTTAGGGTTCCGTACCTCAAAAGGAAAAAAATGGAACCCTTATAGGATGACTTTGTTGTCCGTCTGTCTGTCTGTCCGTCTGTCAAGACCGTTTATCTCAGGAACGCGTGGAGGTATCGAGTTGAGATTAAAACTCTACTCAAGACTACGGTCCCTTAATGCTGTAAAAAAAACAACCTTCTATGTTAACGTGAAAAAAAGGGTTACCTATCATAAGGTCGAAAAATATTTGACCGAATTTCATTTCACCTAAAACTTTTCAACTTTTCTCGTTTCGTATTTTTTTACTTCAACGAAGTCACGTCTGCCACTGTATCAGTTGACCTATTATCAATTCGATTTTTTTCGTGCTCCGACGTTTCATTTGGTCGAGAAACTTATTACCGAAGTTACACTTAGCCGAAATAACATTTGTTCGAACATTCGTTATACCACTGTTTTAATTACCAATTTTCACCAAACGCCTAGAAGTAAATATGTCTGATATTGAGTCAATCAATTTTGGGTCAATAGTTTTCGGTATAATCGGTACTCCACAAGAAAAAAAAAATACGTCGTTAAAGAAACGAAAAGTCAAAAACTTTTGAAAATTAAAGACAATTTGAGTGAAATTAAATATTTTAAAGAACTTTCAAAACTAATGTATTTATTACACTGGTGTTATAAAGAGCTAATTTCAGATTAGTTTCCTACTATTTGTTTCATTAATTATTTAAATGTAATGACACTTAATAAAACAGGTGGTCCCAGTAAGAAGCTTGCAAACAAAGATTCTTGCTTCAAGCATGCAAGCAGGCATGCAGCATGCAAGCAGGCAAGCAGCATGCAAGCAGGCATGCAGCATGCAAGCAGGCAAGCAGCATGCAAGCAGGCATGCAGCATGCAAACAAGCATGCAGCATGCAAGCAAGCATGCAGCGTGCAAACAAGCATGAAACGGGGCCTGGGCTTTGTAACCTATTGACTTTTTATGACACTATTTTAATTTAATATTGAAAATACTACCAAGTAACCGGATATATATTTGTGATTAAATAATATTCCGCAAAATGTTGTTTTGACGGGGTGAAAATATGGCATATAAATCATTTGGCAAATGAAAATAGTTCAAAAGAGGCTTCGGCCAATAGGAAAAAGTTATTTTGTAAATCGGAGAAATATAGTTCGGTAAAATAATACCTATGACTCACGATACTTCGATGATCAAAAAATATGTCAAATAAAGCATATAGCAAAAAAGACGTCGGTCAATTGTTTTCGGTAAAGTGAAATTCGGACAAAAATAATTCGGAAAAGTGGTCTCTTCCCGAAAAAAAGATACGGCCGTTTGTATCGCAAAAAACGCATTTATAATATTAAGTAGATTAAAGTATGGATAGTAGATATGGATTAGTATAGAAGTATGGATATGTACGGAACCCTCGGTGGGCGAGTCCGACTCGCACTTGTCCGGTTTTTACTGTTATCCTATCTACATACAATATTTCAGAGTTAAATTACTTAAAGACCAGAATATTTTTAGACTGTATTTTGTTCGGAGCTCTCGGTCGGTTCTGCATATAAGATGAAAAGTAATAAGATTGTACTGTACACAAATAATTAATATTAATAATAACGTTTGTTGACAGGTAAAATATGCCCCTAAAGTGAAGATGTACATCAAATCTGGAGCAAACGGGAAGATTCCTGAAGGAAATGACGTTGTTATAGGTATGGTAACTTTTATTACTTCTAGTTGTCAAAAATATAATATACTAATATTATAAACCAGCTGATGCCGGTTATCTGTGGTTTTTTTTTTATATTGTTATAGGCTTGCGTTTGACCGCAACTCACCTGATCTTAAGTGATGATGCGGCCTAAGGTGGAGCACGCTTGCCTAGAATAAACCGGTTCACTCGTGTCTTGAAGATACCCAGATTATATGTTTTGGGGACCCCCCGAGGGGCGAGCCCCCGGGGCTCCCTAATTCTTTTCCTAAAATAAAAGTAGCCTATGTTACTCCTGATAACAGTGAAATTAGCCGGAACAAACAAACAAACAGACAGACAAAAATGTTAAAAATAGTTTCTTTGTTATAAGTGCCGTTATTTTTTAACTTTTTAATTTTTATGGATTTGAATGAAACTTCGCAGTGTGCGGGTGGAATTTTAGTCGTAGATATAAAATAAAGAGCGACAAACAATACTTAAAGGTGTAATGAAGCAGCGAGGGCGCTTGCGAAACAGTCAAATACCAAGCATAAAGCAAGCGAGTGCAGCTCGCCAGCTAGGGCTCCACGCAAGCGTCGTGGAAGGCCGACACGTGGGCAACAGCGACCCCAGTCTCACCATGCACTTATATTATTATTATAGTGCACTGTAAACACAAAATAATTAAGATACGGACACAGTATTCACACACACAGGGGCAATTCAAGATGCTTAAAGCCTGAGTGGGGAATGTGTACTAGAAAAATATGAAGAATTCGAGGAAATTCGTAAAATAAGGTTAAGTTTAAAGTTTTAGTTTTAGGGAGCACGTGGAATGAAAGGATAATGGGATCACGATGGAACTTCTCTATGTCTTTTAAATTTCCTTTAGGTAATAGCCTCCTTGATCTTCCTTCTATAACGTGTTCCACGTCTCTGTTTTAAAGTATTGGATATTCTTCAAATTTGGATTTAGGATAGTATAGATGTGAAAGTAACTGTGACTGTCTGTCATGTTATCTGGGCGAAATTTCGCTTGAAGATAGCTTGAACCAGGGCCTCGTCCTTACATAGGCTACTTTTTAGGGTTCCGTAGGCAAATGGCAAAACACGGAACACTTTTTTTTTTTTTTAATATATTTATAGGCTTGCGTTTGACCGCAACTCACCTGATCTTAAGTGATGATGCGGCCTAAGGTAGAGCACGCTTGCCTAGAATAAACCGGTTCACTCGTGCCTTACCCAGATTATATGTATCGGGGAATAGAGATGCGGGCAGTGAATTCCACAGTCTGGCAGTTCGCACAATAAATGTGGAAGTAAAGCGCTTGGTTCGAGACCGTGGAACTTCAACCGTATAGCGGTGACGCTTCGCCGTATCCCTGGACTAACCCTTATGGATTCGCCATATCTGTCTGTCTGTCCGTCCGTATGTCACAGCCACTTTTTTTCCGAAACTATAAGAACTATACTGTTGAAACTTTGTAAGTAGATGTATTCTGTGAACCGCATTAAGATTTTTACACAAAAATATAAAAAAGAAACAATCAATTTTGGGGTTCCCTATACTTAGACCCGAAACTCAAAAAATTTTTTTCATCAAAGCCATTCGTGTGGAGTATCTATGGATAGGTCTTCAAAAATTATATTGAGGTTTCTAACATCATTTTTTTTTAAACTGAATAGTTTGCGCGGGAGACACTTCCAAAGTGGTAAAATGTGTCCCCCCCCCCCCTGTAACTTCTAAAATAAGAAAATGATGAAACAAAAAAAAATATATGATGTAAACTTCCACCGAAAATTGGTTTGAACGAGATCTAGTAAGTAGTTTTTTGTAGTACGTCATAAATCGTAAACCGCAATTTACCTTTCATTCAATCAACTCAAATATAAAAATAAAATACTTTTATATTATGTTACTTGCTGCTACGGAACCCTTCATGGGGAGTCCGACTCGCACTTGGCCGCTTTTTTAATACCTGACATTCACGCGGACGAAGTCACGGGCAAAAGCTCGTCTGCTATAAATTAAACTATAGTATTCAATTTCAATACACTAAATTAAATAGGTACTTATTATCGTCGCTTGTTTGTTGTATCGGAAAGCCATTAAAAGCACTTCGTCAAATTAATGTCAAAGAATAGTACAATTTTGAATTATTACTGTGGCCGTCATTATAATTTTATTTTGTGAGTAATTTCTGTTTTCCAAGTGGAGTTTCGTATCAAATAGTATATTAGTACCAGCGTATTATTGTCCCACTGCTGGGCAAAGACCTCTTCGAATACAGAGCAGGCACCAGCATTGGTCACCACGCTTGCTTAAGGCGAATTGGCGATTTCAGTTTTCTTTACTATATTTCCTTCACCGATGTCAGTACTAGAAGACGTTAAAGTCAAAGTCAAAGCATTTATTTCAATTAAACCATTAACAGGCACTTTTGAATTGTCAAGGAGTCGGTCAGTTAGTCAGAGAGTTGAAGCTAGTTGCTCGTTCCAAAACGTAGGTAGGTCTCTATGGAGAAGAACGAGCAAGAAACTCCACGGACACTCTTTTAAATCAAGTTTTTACAAAGTTTGGTTACATGATTCATGTTGCTTCTATATGTGAAAACGATGAAGGTAATCTAACAATACAAAACACAAAAAAGAAGCAAGATAAAGTGGCATCTAATCCATGGCAGATAAGAGCTGACCAATCTCCACTGACAGCGCCCGTTCACGAACATGACGCGTGAATCAGCACCATTCAGCTCAACCATTTTGAAAGGAGCCGAATGATCCAACACATTACGTTGGAAGGCCTCCCACTAGGTGGTCCGATGACCTGGTAAAGGTTGCGGGGCTCCGCTGGATGCGAGTCGCACGGGCCCAGTCAATGTGGTGGCACTTGGGGGAGGCCTATGTCCAGCAGTGGACGTCTTTCGGCTGAAATGATGATGATGATGTCAGTATTGTCTGGGATAAACTTAGAAACTGCATAACATGAACTGGAAAAGATAAATTGGTATTGGTATTGTAATTTGTATTATGTTTAAATAAGTGTACTTTATAAAGTATAGTTCATTTTCTTCGGGGTAATCTTAACACTGCCTTCACGATGAAGCGGCTGCACCGGATGAAATTTTGTATGAAAATAGCTTGAACCCTGAGGAAGGGCATAGGCATACTTTTCTTTTTATCCGCGACTTCATCTGCATCCGTGCATAACCGACATTTACGCGGACGAAATCGCAGGCAAAAGCTAGTGTAGCTGTATTTTATCATTAAAAAATTTGAGATCCGTAAAACAATGCCCGCGGTCTAAGTCGCGGGAAAAGCTATGTATATTTAAACTTTTTCCGAGTGCTATTCCATTTCATTTTAATCTAGGTCGTTTTTAATGAAACGTGTTCCCATTTATTCATTTGCTAATTACGTCATGTTTTAATTTGTAATATTTTCCCAACAGCATGCAGAGCCGATGCAAACCCATCCAACCTCACATTCAAGTGGTACTTGAACGAGAAACTTATCGAAGGGAATACTACTGAATTGGTTAGTAATTTAAACCAAATAAATATGAAAATAAATAGATTTATTCAGAAAGTATGATCTCTTTAACCAACCCGCAGTCATTTCTTAAAACTTATTCAATAAGCTAAAATGTATTTCTCAATAATCTCAATGCATAGACGCCAGCACATCAAGATCAAGATTGTTTAGTAGTAAAGTTGAAAAACTAACAAAGAAATTTGACCGATTAGTCTAGCTTGATGTGCTGTGACCTCTGTACATCCAAAATTATTCTCAGAATAAATTCAAATTAATCAGGGTACAAATATTTAAAATCAGTACGCCAAAAAATATGAGACATTTTGACGAGGATTGGTTTATTTTGGCAAAACTAAACTGAATTATAAGACTTTTTGATTTTATTATACTTAATAACAATATAGACATTATGACTACAGAAGTTAATTAATCACTACCCACTAATTACAATGTTAATATTAAAAACAACAATATAATTCAACAGAAAATATACAACATAACAAGAAAATACCACGATGCAACAATCAAATGTATTGTCTACAATGATGTTGGAAACAGTGAAGAAATAGAAACGCTTGAAATTACATGTAAGTAGTAACATTTCTCAAAAATAGAACTTTTTGAAGAAGACGAAAAAGAAATCATCCAAAATATTAACAATTCGTGCGACGCGTAGCAAGGGCAAAATTGTAGTTATTTAAATCTATTATGGTAGGTTTTATAGTAGTTTCATAAATCCAGAGTGTAATAATGTTTTCTCTTTGCACATAATAGTTTTTTATTTTCTAGTTTGTCAGAGTCTCATTTTGTTCACGAATAGTTTTTAAATGTCGAATTTATCCCATTCTCTCTGTGCAAACAAATATTTATTGCTCTTACGGAGAGTTGCACAAAACCAACCATTTAACAGAGACTTATAATTGATGCTGTCACTTGCTTTTTGATACAAAATGTCTCCGTTAAACTAATCCTGGTTTTGTGCAACTTCGCGTTGGCCCATTAGCAACAATTTTGGGTCAAGAGCTAATAAATCCTAAGCTTTCAATAGAGAAATTTTAGAAAAAAAATTGCTAATCCAAATCTATCTTTTAGATGCACCAACATTCAGAAACCTGCCAAAAGACGTGGAAGCTGAAGTAGGAACTTCTGTGACTCTCAGTTGTGACGTCGATGGTTACCCTCCACCGGAGATCAGATGGCTGCATCATGAAGAAGACCAGATGATTGTAAGTGCAAGATTACTTTTAACATTATCAATACTCCTACGCTTATATTAATTTATTTATGGCTCCTCTTCTCAAGAAGATAGGGATTTTGATAAGCTATCAAATCAAATCAAATTCTTGTATTATTTGTCATAGGTGAAAAGTCAGTTCTTACATTGATTGCTATTAAATGGATTAACGTAACATACCCATTAGGTAGACTGTTTTAAATGTCGGACAATATTTACATGATATTGACTGAAAATATTATCTTTATCAGCTGCCGTCTCGGGGTTCATTTTCTTCTTAGTCGTCCACACTTCAACATTATAAATGCGAAAGTAATTCTGTTTGTCTTTTTGTTACCTCATCACTAGAAAACCACTACACTGACCGTAATGATATTTGACAATGAGGTAGCTTGGGAACTGAATAAAGTATGTCTTTATCCAGTTCCCAAGCTACCTCATTGTCAAAACAAATGTAACCAAACCAAAACATTATTTTTTTTTAAATAAGCCATTTGCAGGCACTTGTGGATTGTCAAGGAGTCAGTCAGAAAGTTGAAGTTAGTTGCCTCGTTCCAAACTGTAGGTTTTCATGGAGAAGATCGAAAAAGAAACTCCATGAACACTGTTTTAAAATCAATAAATTATAACAAAATTAGGTTACATCATTTATTGATGAATTTAAATTTCTTTTTAATCTGCGACGATGACAAACCAACAATCACGTGGAGGAATCATCTTTAAGATAATTTTAACTGAACACTCAGTAACATGATCAATTCCTACCTTTAGCTGAAACATTTATTAGTCAACCTAATTCTCAAGCCATCAGTGGGTATATCTACTCCATTACATTTTTTCTTGAAGATCAATTTATAGCATTCTCCATCCAAGCAATCACTTCGACAAATTTTCTCCAGACTTATTTGACACATCCCAACCAAAGTTTGGCTTTGACAGAATGTGCGGGTTGACCTCAGTCTTTTGATATTACGAAATCATTAGATTTTTTCTTGGAACAAAATATTGATACGTTGGTTTAATGCTCGGAAGAGTGACTGCTCAGCTTGCGATTCCCAGGTCGTAAAAGTATCATTTGGTTCTTTCCTTAGAATATTATGATATCAACCTAAATAGTGTCAATACCTATATTCTTATCGATATGTATAAGTATGTACTTGAGAGTTAAAATATACTCTGCCCTTCAAAGAATAAAGGCAAGTAGTGTCTATCATTCTAGAAACAAAATAAAATACAACTAAAAAACTCTTAAAGATTCTTTTGATGCTACATACATCAAAAGAATTCTCAATTAGAAGCGTAACAAATGACCAAAAATAACCGACGAAAGAAAACCGTATAAGTCAGTTTGTCATGAGTAATTACGTAACATAACTACACAAAAGTTTTGTGTGAAATCGATGCCCAAAGAGTTGTTGTGGACAATTTTGTACCAAAAGTTTCACCGTTACCTCGTGGGTTATCGGTATGTGGTATTTAGATTTTAGCTGTGGTTTTGAATTATGATTGGTCAACGATGTGCATTTGTTATCTATACAAATGATTGTAAATTAAAGATTTTTTAAATATATTTGGTCAAAAAACATAGCCCTTCTCTTTAGGCAGTCGGGTAAAAAAAGCAAGTATGAATTTTCTTGCCCATTCTTTTCCAAACGAACCTTTGTTTTGGAAGTAGCAACTAGATTGAATTCGTTCATCTAAAGGAGATACAGAAATAAATTATTTAACTTTGACTGCTATAGAAATCGATAAAGAAAAAACTACTATTACCTTCGTAGGATCCTATTTATTATTATTCACAGTTGACGACGATTAAATTATTTTTACCCTCTATAACGTTTTCTGTGCCATTTGCAGTTCAATAGTTAGTTTAATAATAGGGATAGAAATACCAGTTGCGGTACTGAAGTGCTCGTAGCCATAGAAAACTAGAAGGGTGTTACTAATTATATAGGGTGACTGGTAATTAGTGTACGATACTTAAACACGTGATTGTGTTCATGATAACAAACAACTTTCCCGAAGAAAAAAATGTTTTTTGAACTGGTTCACTTTAGGTCACAGGCGTGCGCGCGCGTGCATTTCATACGGCTGTAGTGTTATTGTGATAAAAGTGAACCAGTACAAAAAACATTTTTCCTTGGGGAAAGTTGTTTGTTATCATGAACACAATCACGTGTTTAAGTATCGTACACTAATTACCAGTCACCCTATATATTACGGCTTAAATAGAACAGGTAAGACCAAGACCTGCTAGCTACACAAGCCACTAAATGCATAGGGCTTTGAAATTGCACAACTTAATTCCCCCATCAGCATTCCACCACCGGGTGAGCTGAGATATGTCAAAGTCTTCTTTGCTTTCACATTTATTGTGCGAACTGTCAGAATGTGGAATTCACTGCCCGCCTCTCTGTTCCTCGATAAATATAATCTGGATATCTTCACGGCACGAGCGAACCGATGCATTCTAGGCAAGCGTGCTCTACCTTAGGATTTCCTTCAAAACGCAATTCCCTCATATATATTTCGTAATGCACTGTGGCGTCACTAATTTGTCAATTCAATTAACTAACTACATATCCTCTAATTTACTCTTTTATCTTATTAAAACGGACACACACTTCCCTATGTATGTAATATGAGATATGATGGCACTCGTGGGCTGCAGCTGAAAATCAGCGTCAAATGGCGCACTTTGTGTTGTCATCTGATCCGACAGGGATATTGACTAGAGGATGGGCAGCAGCGTCCTTCTGAGGCCAAGCATGGCGATTGCGGCTGAAACCCCCTTGGGGGAGACCTATGCCCAGCCGTAGGCGTCTAAAGGTTGACATGAGGATGTGTCTTGTAATCTTTGGTTAATGTTGTCAATGACCCAATTGGCAATATGTACACAAAAATCTATTTCAATAATTGTTTTTGTTCCACGAATATCCATAACGTTTCCAATTATACTCGTATCTCCAATATTAGATGGAACTGTATCAGTTTCAATATCGAGCCCTAATTGTTTGGCTCTACCAAAAGTTATTTCATTTGTGGTATTTACTTTGTGTACAGGAATAACAGTATTGTTTTGTCTGTTAGAATTTCGGTTGTGTAAAACTGTTGTGTTTTTTTTTTTTGGGAGCGTTTCAGTATTACCCTTGGGGCGCGTTCTATATTCTTTTAAAAGTATCAAGTTAGTTTTATAAAGATTTTCTCTCGTGGATAATGTCCTAAAAATATTTAAAAATGATGTAAAAACAACAGACAGCAACATTTTTTCATTATTTAAACATTATCGAATTAGGCTTTATTATGTTGTACTTCTTTTGTCCGTGTGGTGTCGGACGTAAAGAATAGCACCATCCCATATCTTCCCGTGGGTGTCGTAAGAGGCGACTAAAGGACTCACCAGAGAATGGGGAGCAGGGTTCTCTGTATCTTTGTAACAACCATAATGCGATCGCCAAAAAAAAAAATGATGATGATGATGATGTTATACTTATTATTTAGTCTAACTTAGTTTTAATGAACACAAGGTATCTAAAATTTGGTAGAATTATTTTCTATTTTGTTATATTTTAATAGATACATTAAAACATTAAGACCGCCTGCGTACCTTTGTGTATGAAATATAGAAATAAAAAAATATCGAACTTATTTAGTACACGATAAGATATACCGGTATACCTATATATATATACATACTAATGTTCCTTGGACGTGCTACGCAGCGGGACGAACTTCGACATGCTTTCACGCATATACCTTAACATGTAGTCAATAAGTTCGATAATCGAACTATGTATTTAAAAAAATATCTGCCTCATGTCTGTGTGAACTGCCTCTTTTAGTGTGGGTGGGCTAACAAAAATACTTTTCCAAAGCTAAACGTTTCAAAAATAATATCAAATTTTGTGTATAAATTCGAAACTATCTCGGGGCAAACCTCATTACTTGCTACAAGACATAACTTTGCCTGTGGGCGTCCTAGATGGGAGGATTTATTATAAACTTGTCATTCCCAAAGAGAATATTGTTCTTAAAAGGCATGAGGTAGAGATAACCGTGTTTGTCTTTGTTTCGTCTTGAATTTAAATGTTTTTATTATCTTAGTAGCTTTCATCCGCGACCTCCTCCTAAAGAATGTTGGTTATCGCGGACGCAAACGAATTATTTAAAAGTCCAAAAGTAGCCTATGTTCTAATACAAACCTCAAGCTGTCTCTTTGTCAAATTTCATCGAGATCGGTTTAGTGGTTTTGCCGTGATGATGTTACAAACAGACAGACAGCTAGACGGAGTAACCTACTTTCACATACCTAACTATTGTACCTCAATAGGAAGAAACGAAACCCTTATAAGTAAATAACTTTTTGCCCGTCTGTCACATAGGACCCCTTATGTGACAGACGGACAAAAAGTGATTTACATAAAAGGGTTTCAAATTCCTACATTACATAGAACTTTCTTAAGATATATGTAATGTAGGAATCTTGAAAATACGCACATAGTACCTATGTACGAAAGAAAAGCTTACAAGTAGGTTCCATTTAAAAAGTAGCCTATGTCATTCCCCAAGGTTCCAAGCTATCTTCGTTCCAAATTTTATCAAAATGTGTTCTGCTGTTTTATCGTGCAAGCGTAACAGATAGAGTTACATTCGCATTTTTTTTATATAAGTATGAATTTCTTATTTTTGTGTGTATTATTACCATGTTAGGTGTATTTTTTTTATATTCTTTTTAATCTAGTGTTCTTAAAGATAGAGCGCAACAGTATACCCCCCTCCCCTCCTTATCTCCTAGTTTAATCTGAATATTAACAAGATAATTTATCCACAGCGTGTTGGAAGAACAGCAAACCTGACTCTGACATTAGACACCCACACTTCTGGCCGGTACCTTTGCAAAGCTAGCGTCGAAGGTTATACTGAAATAGAGGCCGAAGCTTCGGTTTTCATCAAAGGTGAGTGAAGACTACTTATTAATGGATACAGAGAAGGCGTGTAATATTATCAGAAACATGTAGAACTAAAAATGATTAATGAATATGTTATTATCATTTTTCATCTATACATATATCTATAATTATTCTATTTGTGCCCATTGGCCTAGTTCTGTTCTGTCTCCTGCTTGATTTGGAGGGAAGTGGAAAATATGTTTTTCTTACTCCTCCGGTTTTCTTTTCTGATTAATTTCGTTGCGGGATCCAAGACAGTTGAATCGTTTCTTCGGGACTCGTCGAGCTTCATTGCTTTGGCGCTTTTCTGGTGGTCGCCACTGTTGATTCTGGCTTACAGGAGTTACAGTGGTTAGGGAACAGTGCGACGGGCATGTCCCAAAAAAAAAAAAAATATAATTATATACATACAGCTTTTATACAAATAAATAAAACTGAAGTGTTTGTTTGATATCTGTTATTATATATACAGTTTTTATACAAATAAATAAAGTGTCTGTTTGTAATATACAAAATAACTACTTTAGTAAATGCATATATAAAAGTTTACAAAACTTAAAAAGAAAAAAAAATCTGTCTGTTTGTCCCGGATAATCTCTGAAACGGCCGTACCGATTTTGTCAGGACTTTCACGGGCAGAGAGCTAATGTTATAAGGAGTAATATTTTTTTTAGAAACGGGAAAAAAAAAATCCCTCTAAAAACCGACTAAGTATCAGCTAGTGTAGAATATAATCCTATTTTTCTGTTTTTATTCAACACAAAAAAAAAACAGTTATCCTATATTAAGAATCCCTCCTGTACGTGAGTTAACAAACATTCAACTCACATACAACTAGACCACTGTCAAAATAGAAGCAATCTATACTAATATTAATTTATAAGTAATTTACATCTGTAACAATTGTCATTATTAACAATTTCATTATACATCGCAGTAAATATAAATGGTATAATGTGTAATTGCTATTGACTTGCCTTTAAGAATCAATATGTAATAGTTCACTGACTTTTTCCTCTTATCCACAACATTGTAAAAATTGTGTGTCTACTAGCAGTACTAACTTACTTATTTACGAGTACTTACCTTCTTTGTAAGTAATTCTTATTAGTTTTAAGATTACCTTGTATTTCTCATAATAAGTGATTTGTAATCTTTTTGAGAAAGAAATGTCTGAAACCGTAATATTATAAAGCTGAAGAGTTTGTTTGTTTGGTTGGTTGAACGCGCTAATCTCAGGATCTTCTGGTTCGAATTGAAAAAAACTTTTTGTGTTGGATAGTCCATTTATCGAGGAAGGCTATAGGCCCATGCGAAGCTGGGTCGGGTCGCTAGTCTCCAATAATATTATCTTCTCCTAATTTCAAGCTTTGGTTGGAATTTAGTTTTCCCAATTTAAACAAAACCTGATTATTCCTAATCAAACAACATTTAAACATATTCATTATTCTAAATAAAGCCTCATTATTTGTTCTCCATATACGGCACATTTTCCAAGAGTCACAAGTTTCTCGAAACGAAAACACATCATTTATTTTGCGAATCGTCAAACTTATCAAGAATTATAAATGTCTTACCCAGTATTATTGAAACTAAAGGAATTGGTATCAAATTAAATGTATCAGAAACTATTAAGCCAATACGTGACCCACATAAATTCTCAGTATAAACTTGACATAATTATTATTCTAAAAACAGTAGGCATTCCTACTGAGGCCATTTTACTTTTCTACAAAGGTATAATTGGATATTTCTATAGAATACATGTTTCTAAGTATAAAACGCTTTCTTTCATAAAAAATAAATGAATTCCACCTTTGGGCTCGTACCCTGAATAGCTCACACATTTCTAATGAAATACCCTACTATTTTCCTGCGCTGTAATTAATTATTTTATTAGGGAATAGTATATTACGTTAAGATCAAAGATCTGTTAATGTAATTAGGTTATTTTTTTGTTACAAAAGATAAAGATAGACAGGTTTACTTTTTGACAAAATTATTACAGTCAAGGACATTATCATCATCTATCATGGTCTAGCCTTTTCCCAACCATGTAGTGGCGGCTTTCAGACGTACCTGATGTGGCTAACTGCCTATCTGACATTCACGACTCAATTACTGATTACCAAAAGGCTTATGTTTAACGAACCTCCAAATCTGTACCCTGTTCACAATAAGATTAGACATAAACACAAACCTTTTTTACAGTCCCTTTAACGGATTTTAACTTCTATTCCGTAGACTTAAGGTTGACATTAGAGTCATAAAAGTGGTTACAAAAACAACTGTTTACTGCAGTTACCATTTGTCATGCTACCAAAGCATTATAAGTCAAAATCGGTTGAACGGACTGTAAAAAAGGTTTGTGTAAATGTCGTAATCTTATTGTGAACAGGGTATAGTAAATGATTACCAAAAATAATAAATAAAATAAAACCAAAAATAGTAGGTAAATGATCACCAATAAAATAGTATATGGTCACCAAAATTTTATGAGTGTGACGGTAATAAGCGATTTGGTTCTGGCACTCGGTGGTCGCTGCCGCGGCACGCTCGCCGTCTGCGTAGGGAGTCACAGTTCTAACCTAACCTAACCATGTCGAATCCGCCCCAGGCACACTAAGATTTGGTGATCATTTACTACATTTCGTATTTCTTGGTGGTCACATATTTATTTCCATACCTATCAAAATACCCCTTGTTAAGACTGGTTTTTCGACTTTCTAGCTTCTTACTTCTTAAAACATCTGTCAAAGAACTACTAATGACAGCCAGGACCAACGGCTTCACGTGCTTTCCGAGACAGGGGAAGGGGTAAGAGTCTCGATAATAAGTGGTTGATCACCCATCCACAGACCGACCGAGGCAAGCGTAGCTTAATCATGATTAGTAAATTTGTACGGCTTTTACTTAACTATAAGCCCATTTATTACTGTCGAAAACATAAAAGACAACATTAAAAATTACACAAGAGAATTACGATATGTAGGTAATGTATGCTGAATATATTAACATCAGTTGGTAATTCTAAGAGATTCGCATATCTAATTCCTTAATTTGATAATAATTATGAGAATACAGCAATTACAATTTTAATAATGAATTCTATCATAATCGTGGGTTTAGGTACGAATCGGTGTCTCATTTATATTTCAACGTAATTTCCAGTTCACGTATGATTAAAGTATCAAATTTTGAAATTCCTAGATCTAATTTGCCATTAATTTAATTAATGTAGGCCCAATTATCTTACAACATAAACTATTTAATACTCAAGCCTACCAAAGCTAAAATTCTAAAGAGAATATTAAATGAAAACTCAGCCTCGTTTTTCAATAAAATACTATCTCAGAATCTAATGAATCATTAAAACTGTACATAAATGTTAATGAATTCTACCTGAACTTGAAATAAGTGATTAACAGAATAATTTTCTTCGTTAAATTCTTGAGTTTCTAAAAATGGTAGGGATTTTTACTTGTGCTTCAATTTTCATTTAACTTTTTAAAAGTAAAATATGGCTTTAGAGTAGTTTCGATTTTTATCTATTCAGTCTTACTATTATTATATACAGTATGTATGGAGTTTCTTGCCCATTCTTCTCCATACGAAACTACAATTTTTAACTAGATTCAACTAGATTTAAATTTTACAATATGACTTTCAAAAGTGCCTTTAATGGTCTAATTGAAATAAATGATTTGACTTTGACTTTATAAACGCGATAAATTTGTGACTATGGATGGAAGAATGTGTGTTAGTCTTTCATGCTTTAACGGTTAGACAAAATTAAGGCACACCTATAGATATTGGTTTAACTTGAGATTGAACTGAACTGACTTGAGAACTGGAGCTCGTGTTTAGGCAAGCGTAGTGCGGGACGCCCTGCGTCACGATGGAATGACGATTTTAAGAAGGTGGCTGGCAGCAGATGGATGCGTGCTGCCCAAGACCGAGATGGTTGGCGATCTCTGGGGGAGGCCTACGTTCAGCAGTGGACGGCAATAGGTTGATATGATGATGATAATGAAAAATACGCAGACAAAGTTGCGGGCAGAAGCTAGATCAATATCTATATGTATGCCAAATTTCAGCTAATTTCGTTCAGCTATTTAATCGTGCAAGATTAATTAACATTCATCCATCCATCTTGATAACCTTACGCGTTTATAGTAAGCAGTAGGATAGGATATCCGCTTGACTATGACGAAGGAGTTATATCACACCTGACATGGTAGACCTAACCACTTATAGTTTCCATTGAGACTAAAGCATTTATGTAATTTATTTTTTACAGTTCTAGTCAGTCTTTCTACAATTGATGCTTTTTCAGTAGAAAACGATGAGTAATGTTTATGTTGGATCATTCGGCTCCCTTCAAAATGGTTGAGTTGAATGGCGCTGATCCACGCCTCATGTTCGTGAACGAGCGCTGTCAGTAGAGATTGGTCAACTCTTAACTGCTATGGCTTTTATCTTCATTCTTTTTTTATGTTTTGTATTGTTCTTAACCTGCATTGTTTTCACATATAGAAGCAACAAGGATAATGTAGCCAATATTTTGGAAAAACTTGATTTAAAAGAGTGTCCATGCAGTTTCTTGCTCGTTCTTCTCCATAGAGACCTACGTTTTGGAACGAGCAACTAGCTTCAACTTTCTGACTAACTGACCGAGTCCTTGACAATTCAAAAGTGCCTGAAAATGGTTTAATTGAAATAAAAGCTTTGACTTTGACTTTGGCTAGATCAATTTCTATATGTATGCCAAATTTCGTTCAGCCATTTAAGCGTGCAAGACTAATTAACATTCATCTATCCATCTTCATAACTTTTCGCGTTTATAGTAAGCACTAGGATAGGTCCGCTCCACTGTTGGTATGACGAAGGAGTTAGTTATATCACACCTAAGGTAGGTGGTAGGTTAGTTCTAGGTAGACCTTTTTTTTTTTTTGTTATTTTTTTTTTTTTTTTTTGGTATGTGGTGGAAAATTCTCATGGATGTCCTCCGCCCTGGGGCGGGCGGAGGGGTCTGTCAGACTCTTACTGACTAAAAACCACCCCGGTGTTCCATCTCACACCTACGTCGGGGGCCGCGGGAACTGGAGATACTTCCGCAACCCCCGGCTGGTGCCGGCCCGCTGCAGCGGGCCACTTCTCGGGTCAGGGGGGGGGAGTGAGGTGTTAGACTCCCCCCCGGACGTCTTAGAGGGGCGCGCGTGCTAACCTAACCACTTATAATTTCCATTGAGACTAAAGCATTTATGTAATTTATTTTTTACAGTTCTAATCAGTCTCTCTACAATTGACGTTTTTTAGTAGAAAACGATGAGTAATGGTTAATGTTGTGCTTTTCAATAAGCATTTCAAAAGTGATGTTATAAAATTATTTCCCCATTTCAGTATGTAAGTTAACAGGATTGTTACGGCTACGAAGCAGTATGACTCTACTAGGGAGTCTTCTTTCATTGATTAACTATTTTGTCTGCTAATTGCTCCGTTAGGCTCATATCCATTTTTTTCTCACACCATACACAACTAACAGTTTTAAAACAATCGCAGCGTTACCAAGTTTAACATCTTTCCATACATAAAACTTTATTTCGAAAACCGGTACACATAGTAAGGGCTTCGCATCACAAATGGGGTGGCATGTGAATGTAGCTGCCTCGCAAAAGGTGAATAGGAACTTTCAGACGACTCGTTCGTCGCTTCCACAACGCCGGTTTCTCTCTTTGTCTATCAGTACTGGAATGAAGATAAGTATATTGTTTAACAAAATGTTACGTAATAGCAGAACTTGAAGTAACTTCTGTAGGAACTTAAATGTGGTAATGTGTATTTATTGTTTCATTTGCTTGGTTGGGAGCCTAGGTTTTAGAATGTTTCGTTTGTACATAGTATAAAACAAATTCGCTTTCCTCCGTGTGTCCCTCTGTCTGTTTTAAACTACGCAACGAATTTTTGTGCGTTTCCTCAATAGATAGAATGATTCAAGAGAAGCGTATATACGTATAATTTACATCCGTGCGAAGCCAGGGCTAGTTGCTAGTATAATCTATACCTCAAGCTAATTATAAGGTTTATTTTATGATATCTTCACTGCCTTCTTTTCCATCATTTGCTGCCGCAGCACGTTTGTCATAGGTATCTCCCATTTTCTCCTGTCGACCATCACGCTACCACTCACTCATTTTGCTGACACGGTTGATGTAGTGTCTGAGCAGTTGACTGCTGTGCAAATTATTACGATCTAAAGGTTGTTTTGGTACTGGTTGTGTATGTTAGTTCGTATGTTTGTTAATACACCTGTGATACAGGAGAAATTTCTAGTGTGGGGTAGCGTTTCCAAAAGAAGCAAAAATTGTAAACGTCTTTCGCAGTGGTTATAAACAGGCTTGTATGCGTTAAGTTTGCTCAGACGGCTGAAGAAAAAAAAAATAATAAAAAATATTTTTGAATAGTCTGTTATAAGCCAAAACGCGATATAGCTGCTTTAAGCTATTGAGGACTTGTTGGTCTGCAGGTGGCCCTGGCAGCATCAGGTCTAGCTCATCCTAATATTGCATTGTCATCAGGTTTACGCAAAAATACCAAATTTCAGCCTATTCATGGTACGAGAACTGGTACAAATTTTAGTTGCAAATTTTGACCCAAGGAACACCACAAACATTATAAGTTAAATAAAAGCTTGTTTAAACAACAGAAATAAAATGACTAGTCTATATCTGAATCTCAAAAATTAATAAAGTCTCAGTTACAAATACTTAAAAAGAAACTTGCGTCAAACTAATGACTCATTTCAAGTAAATAAAGTGGTTCTTAATAATAAGTCTTGAAGCAAATAACAGACTGTTTACAAACCAACAATACTAGAGGAACAAAAGCACAAATTTTGAAGTCTTACAATCCGGCCCTAACCTAGAATAATTTGTAATTTTAATCACTATTGTAAGTAGGGCAAGCTGTAACTAGGTTAGTAACAAAAGGGTTGAATTGTAACCCTGAAATACTTGGTATTACTATTCAATTTAAACATGATATGCATAATGAAGTCTTGTTTATTAAATGTAATATTGTAGTTTCTAGAACAATTTAGACAGGTAATATTCGGTGTATTAATACTAGCTGTTGATAAGTTCAATGGCCTAATTTAATGAAGTGGTTGGTTATCTAATATTCTAATGTGTGGAATCAATTACAATATCGATTACATTTGAAATTGTCAGTACCTTAATTTATTGGAAGGTTCTAATTCTCATTACAAGGATCGAATAGAAGTATTCATTTTGTTAAACATTTATAATAAGGAACTTAAATTGCGCGCGATTTTTTTTACTGATCTATAATGTTTTTGATAGTAAAATATAACCCAAGTTACTCGCTAATAAGGTAGTTTTCTATTAGTCAAAAGAATTTAGTTTAGTAAAAGCAGTTAAGTAATTTTTTGAGCTTATCCAGAAACGTACGAGAAATCAAACCACAAACAAACAATATTATTACACACAGAATAAAAATAGAAGCACACTAAAACCAATAAAAAAATTAATACAAAAAAGGTCTAAACTGATTTGTCATTCTGAAATTCATCAATACTACAATAGCAAATCTCTTACAGAAGGGGAACAGAAAATATGTTTTTGGAACAGTCTTTTAAAAAACACTGTTTTATTAAATTTTCATATGGTAGTTCCTTAAAGTCACTTTTTAGGTAAATTTTTAAATACACTGTCCGTTTTCTTCTCTCCTTTCTTCCAATAAATCTTTATTTAAACTCCGGGCCCCAAGATACAGATACGAATACTACCTTGCAGAAATATCCATGCTACATTTACTGAACTAGTCATAGTAAGCTTTTCTTTTGTTGGGAATGGCATCTCACTGGTCAACCCAATAATAATAATAATAAAATATTGATTTCCTTAAAATATGGTATACAATCATCTGGTGTTAAGTACAAATTTATATGGCACAAACATGTTTGGCTAGGATAAAACATAGCATGCAAAATTATAATGTTACATAGGTGAATAAGGCATCAACAATCAACATTTTTTATCTAAAAATTCTTATAAACTATAAAAACTACATTTAAGTAACCGTATAAAACTTAATTTTAAATAACCTAGTATTGGGCTATTAACCGATAGCCCAAACCTGAACCCTCCAGCAACGTGCTTAGAGGGTTCAAGGCCAAACAAAACCACAGTGCACTCAGACTATCGCCCTGAAATATACCTCGCTCGATCCTTATCGGTTCGCTATTCTCTCGGATTTGCCGACATCCTGGATAGCGAAGGACCTCCATTGCCCCATACACGACATTAGGAAGGTGCCGCCAGTCTCTTGGGTACATTTCCAGATGACGGCGATGTGGACGAATTCTATGATGCCTTATTGTCTTAGTTTTTTTTTAGTTTAATATTATAGGTTTTCTTTTTTTTTATTCTTGTAAATATTATTGATATGTTTGAAATTAAAAAATCTCCACCTAGTATTTAATGTTTTGAAATTCCTTGGTATTTTGTTATATATGCGTACACACATTGCTAGGCAGTTATTATTATAATATTTAGCTAGTCTAGGTAAATCATTCAACAATAGTTTATGAGGATCTCTTCTGTTCCTAGGATTAATATCATTTGCAGTCTTAAATAATTTCTTATTTTTTATTACAAACAGACAAATTTCGGTAATAATGTAAAGTGACGATAACGGTAACAAACCAAGTTTCTTAAATATTGGTCGACATAAGTCGTCAGGTTTTAGACCACAAATTGACCTAATGCACTTTTTTTGAGCGATGAATGCTCTATTGAAGTCTAGAGCCAAGAGGTTGTCGGCTGCTTAACTAGACTTTCCTGTGGTGCCTTAAAGTGAATTTAAGGCAGGGCAAAGAACTTATAACCTAAGCGACTACACGCTAAGGGTATCCTGTGGGGTACGAGCCTTGGCTTAGAGCGTCGCTGGGGGAGAGCAGCAAAGGCACAGGCAGGATCGGAAGTCTTCATAGTAAGCGTATAAATAGAGCTGTATATGGAAGAGATCGTCTGGAGAAGCTCTCTCTCCCACCATATTTATTTGTGCCCCAAAGCAGTTTAATTTTCTGTATTCTGGTTAGAAGGGTGTGCCCGTGTAATTTTAGGCAGAAGAGAGGTTCCAAGTTGGTTTTTCGGATGGCAATGAATCTGCAAGGCTTCTGGTATTAAATTTATGTATTTAAGCAGAGTTGGCCAGTTATATTATAAACTATACATACATTAAACATATTTAACATTGAAACATATTTATGATATTTTATTATAATTATATTTTTATATTATTAAGATATATTTTGTACCAAAGGACCAATAAATTTCTAAGCTACTCAAATATCGACCTTATTTTATATACTGTAGGAACCATAAATGGTATAGTAGGAACTTAAGGTCATTAAAGCGAGCATTATGACCACACGCGTCGTTTATGACATGTATACGACCGTATGAGTATATATTATGAGCTCAATTTGTAATTAATGCTGCTTCTACTAATGTAGATTTTAAAATCTTGATCAACTCGGCTACAAAATGCACCTAATTACGAAATAATAATAAATAAAAGGGAAATCATTATTATAATTATAAGTTTATTGTGAGAGCTTTTGTCTACTATAAATAACAATGTCATGCAATCACCAATTTATATTCGAAATAATATATTATGGTGATTGAGCCACATCAATAATAATATTATTTATTATTGTACTAACTCTCACTTGCTGTTTTCCTAATTTGGTGGGCTATATTTTGGCAACGGTTTTTCGAACGCGAAACGTGCATTACGCTGCTGTCATTGGTGGTTTATAATTCGGTCTGCCAATTACATTACTTTATCATACTGGACAATTTGTGACATTATTTTTTTGTCCGAGAAACTGGGGTTTAATGAGAGCCATATTTTACCTACAAATAACAATAATATTTAGATTCGTATGTAGACCTCTTTTTAACAAATATTTTTTTGATGATTTGTATTAATATAAATCTTCTTTTCAGGACCACCGAAGATTATTTCAAATCAGACTCAATTTGGAAATCAAGGAGACACAGTGAACATAGAATGTGCAGCATTTGCAGTGCCCAGGATAGATAATATTATGTGGACCTTTGATGGAGTAGAAATTGATGCCATACATGATCAGGTATTGAATTTTATTGAAGACAGTTTCGTAATGGTAGACAATAAAAAAAAGAAATATCAGCTTATTGTGTTCCAATTGCAGAGAAAAAGACTCTTCTCATATAGAGAAGCACCATCACAATAAATGCCTAAGGCGTGACAGACAATTAACGTAAAATAAATATTACAGAAAAGGGCAATAATGAAGCAGCATGTGATGTTGATGAAGAATTTCATAACAATATTGCAATCAAAATAATTGGCGATGTACAAAATTTCATGTCATTCGATAAAATTGGTCTTTACAGCATGATAATAAAAGGTGTCTGTAGCTCATTATTATCAAATGAAACTTCTGTAGCAAATGAAACTTGTTATAAAGTATACGCCAATTTTATATTACAACACGAAAATATCATAGCGTCCTGTCATATATTTTGTAATAACAGTGGTGTTAGTGTGTAGTAGATATTTGTCTAATCTTGTATAAATGTAATATGAGTAATATTTAAAACCTACCCATGGCATTGCATTTGGTGCAATTGAATTGCCTGATCAATGCAATAATATGAAGCAACAGAATGAAGCACAGTTGCACCGTCTGAAGAGTGTTTAGACGATGCAAATAATTGGTTACTTTAATTTCATTGTATAATTCAGGCGCGAAACCTGCAACTTGTAAATAAGGCTTTAAACTGTGTAAAATCTTCCAACCACCTTTAATGACCAAACTCTCTCTATGCAGGACTACGCGTTCCTAGAGGAGCTCCAATCTGGAGGCGTAGTGAACTCAACACTAATCATCCGAGAGAGCCAGTCTAAACACTTCGGAGTCTACAAATGCAACGTCTCTAATGATTACGGAAGCGATACCATGGAAATTATATTACGACCTAACAGTAAGTTTATCTTTGTTAAAATATATTAAGTATATTATAAGGAGTAAGATAGAGATAGCGGCAGAGTTCTATGTGAAGGATCTCTTCCGGGTAATTACTACCATACCTATTTCTAAAGTGTGTCGGTGTAATTATACACATGAGACATTTCAACTTTGTTTCTAAGAGGCAATGCATCTACAAGGCCTCTAGTAGGCCTAGCCAAGTTACAAACGTTTCGTACCGTATCTCTTTCTACAATAATTAACGCCTCATCGTAATCCATTTTTTATTTTCGATCACGTGACTTATCGTTGAGAAGACGTCATTCCCATACATTTGATTAGTTTTCTATTAGCGTTATCGATAGTAGATTGTCAATTTGAGTAATTTGGCTAGGGGCCCCTGGTATTGCAAATGTCTACAGGCAGTGGTGATCACTTAACACCAGGTAGGTCGGCTTCTTTGCCATCTAAAGACGTAAAAAAAGATACATGTTTGTGTTTATTTTGTGTCTTATTCTTAACTGTAGCTGAGCTGTCACACTTTCATCATTATACATGGTTGACATTTTGATAATAGATTAAGGAAAAATAATGTAGTAACGAAGGTATACGCAGGCACATCTCAGATTCAATGCTGCGTAGTTTTCAAAATATTTATCTACACTACTTAATATTGTAAATGCAGAAGTTTTGTATATCTGTCCATGTTTACATCCTCTTGGCGAAACTGCTGAACTGATCGTAATGAAAGACAAAGCGATAGTTCGGGATCTTAATTAGAACATAATATACTTGTTTTTATTTCGCGACTTCTGAGTCTGTTTTAGGCAGACGAAGTTGCGGGCAAAAGCTAGAGGTATCATGAATAAGTGGGTAGTAGTCTAAACATTTATTAACATTCTCTATAGCTTTTACCAGTAGAAAACTTCCCTCCTCTTAAAGGGTACCTATCTCTTCTTGTTGTTTCATGTTCATTCTTTACTTCCTAATAATATTGCTTTTTAGTACACACTTATCTAATACTATAAAGAAAGTAATATAAGGAAGTGAAAAAAAATCTTGTTTCTGTTTGGTCTTAAAAGATGATGAGGGTCATCATTACAAGCATTGTTTTTTATTAAGTATTTTATGACAGCTTCTTTACGAGTTTCGAGTTTACGACTGTTCGCTGCTAGGAAATTGAAAGAATGGATAATCTCCTGTTTGATGGTCTTTAAAGATCTGTAATTTGCTTCGAAAATTAACTTTATAGTTTTTATAGATAAGTTCTCCAGAGACTTGATAAAAGTTAGTTTGTTTAAGTATGTTTACATGTATTGTTATCTCATCAACTATCTTAATAGTGAATTAAAAATAATAGACGATAGAAACATTTCAAGTTTTATCGTAGTGTACTATCATGTGAACTACATAAACACTGAAATGAGATAAAAATCTATGCTTCTTTTAAGAAATGATGATAACATTTTGTCTTCATTCTGTCTGTCTAACCAGCGCTCGAACTTTTGGCAGACTTAATATAATCTCTTAATAATATTAAAAATGTGAATGTTTGCATGTTTGTTATAATATAATCATGCTTTAACGGCTTATATTGATCTAGCTCAATTTATAACTTATATCATGTTGTGTCGCCGTGGAATAATAAAACATTTCTGAATTATGGAATTTAAATTCTGATCATCTTCTTCCTGCCCTTGTCCAATGTTACTTGGGGTCGGTGTAATATGTTTTCTTCTTCCATTCCGTCCTGTCAACCGTTATGCTTTTACTGACTCCGTTTTCATTTATATTAAGGGGGTACCGAGCAAAATCGTTCAAAACAGTCGTCACTGTTAAAGTGATATAATCAATACTTTTACCATAATTGCCATAAAAAATATGTAATGAATACCACAGTGAATGTGTTAACCGATTATCGTTGGCAAAAAATAAGAATACTGTTTAATTTAATAAACAAAAATACGTAAAGTTGTACAAAAATCTTTAAAAAAATCTCGTATTTAGTTGAGTTTTGTTAGTAAACTGTATTTTTTTTCACAAACTTGAATTCATATTATTCTTTAACATTCATACTACAATTTGTAGTTTTTACATTTTCGAAATGTCGCTTAGTTATTTTATTATTATTTTTTGTTTTAATTGACGCGCTGTTTTGAATCATACATACGTACGTTGCATATGATTCAAAACAGCGCGAAAAATT
Organism: Charanyca ferruginea; assembly: GCA_947361185.1. Taxonomy (NCBI): domain Eukaryota; kingdom Metazoa; phylum Arthropoda; class Insecta; order Lepidoptera; family Noctuidae; genus Charanyca; species Charanyca ferruginea. The sequence continues at coordinate 8,645,446 of OX376082.1, read as the reverse complement.
AATAATAAAATAACTAAGCGACATTTCGAAAATGTAAAAACTACAAATTGTAGTATGAATGTTAAAGATTAATATGAATTCAAGTTTGTGAAAAAAAAATACAGTTTACTAACAAAACTCAACTAAATACGAGATGTTTTTAAAGATTTTTGTACAACTTTACGTATTTTTGTTTATTAAATTAAACAGTATTCTTATTTTTTGCCAACGATAATCGGTTAACACATTCACTGTGGTATTCATTACATATTTTTTATGGCAATTATGGTAAAAGTATTGATTATATCACTTTAACAGTGACGACTGTTTTGAATGATTTTGCTCGGTACCCCCTTAATCTTCACACAATCTATCCATCTTTTCTTTGGCCTTCCTCTCTCTCTCCATGAATCTGCGTATCTTCTCTTCTTTTCACACGCCCACACTAAGACAAATGATTCTCTTTCAACTTTTTTGTCACTGGGGCCACTTTTAAATTTCCTTTAACATATTCATTTCTCACCTGAAATTCAATTCGAGCTTAATTCCAAAGTCATCGTAGACGTAGTCGAGGGGAGAAACTAGTAACACAACAAAAGTGAACTATAAAAATAGTGTATGATTATCTATTTTCCCGTCATTCATTCGAAAATTCGTTAAAAGCCCCCGTCCCATCGGTCGAGAGGACATTCCTATTATTCTCTCGGCTGACAGAACCGCTATTACAGTTTCAACGGCCGTGCATTATCGTAAATGTATCGCCATTTTGACTTTATAACCCTCACATAACTATAGCTCATCCATCTTCGGTCTCTTTACAAAATTCTCTTATATTTTTTTCCCGAAAATGCTCACACTAGATTGGTTTTAGGCTTTTGTGTTCCGATCAATGTTGATCGAGGGTCTCAGACTAAACGTATGTCTGGTACTGAAAAAATAAAATCTAGCTCGATGAATCCTGTAATTTTAAGAATCTTTTCATATTTTTAGGTGATCCAATCTTTGCAAAACGTGGGTTTGCCGCAACATACAAAATGAATAGCTGGAACGATGTTTTGACCTTGTGTCGGACGAATAAGATTCCGAGTACTTTTAACTTAAGCCAGACTTGTTTAAAACAATTTTTATTTATACTAAATAAATTAAACATGAACGTTTGTGACGATGAATAGGATGTTTGTATCGCTATTTATTGATCTAGCTTAATACAAGGACAATTTAGATTCATTTTTGTGTTTCCTTGGGATAATTTAAGGTTTTAAATCAATTTTGAAGTCTATGCGGATGAAGTTACGGTTAGAAGCTGATACTAAAGAAATTCTTTTTGTTCTAGAAACATTCCCTCTACTCCTAATTTTATTCGGAGTAACATCTGGCACAATAATGGTGGGAGCCGTGATAATGCTAGTAATAATATGCCAGAGAAAGCAGCGGAAGAACAAACAGACACAAGTAGCTGAGAAACCAGATGTGACAGTTACAGCAGAAGAATTATATAAAGAAAATGATAGGAATTCTAACATCAGTGATTTGAAGCTCGAATTGAGACAGGCAAATGGAAGCTGTGAAATTGTAAGTATATACTAATATTATAAAGCGGTATAATGTATTGTTTATCTGAAAGAGGTAATTCCTGAAATTACTGGTTCAATTACAGAAAACCTTTCACTGATAATGGTTTCTTTAGCCATACTAATGCCAAATGCCATAGGATTTATTCAAATTCGCTGGTAGAAGCTAGCTATACAATATATATTTTTGCTTAAACCAGTTGATATTATTAAAGATAACATTAATTTTCTTAATGGATAACAATTACTACGATATTTAAACATTAATGTTTGTTATAGTAGGATCCGTTGTAAAAGTCAGATTCAAAACCACTTATCTTGAATTTAGTAAATTATTCACTGAAATAGATACGCTTGTGTTAGTAGAGAGACTGAAAGTACAACTAGATATAAATTATCTCTCTCTCTCTCTCTCTCTCTGCGGTTTTAATGTGAAACTAGATCATTATTTAGCTCCTTTACATCAAAGATCACATGACCTACGTCAAGTGTAGTAAAGACTTTAAAATAATTAATTTAAGTTAAAAGTCTTTTTTTGTATAGATGCACTTACATTTCGTTACTCTTGTTTGATTCTAAGTTATTCTATTAATTTTAAATCAATAAAGATAAGATACATTACAAAGTAGATTAAAACAGTTACTTTTCAAAAAAGGCTATGAACCTCCAGTTCATATTATTTTTTATTTAATTCTGTTTCTAAGCCATACATAATAGTTGTTCCAATCAGGAACCAATTAACTCTTTACGGTCTTATCATACTGGAGCGATCAACATGCAGGCGTGGCAGATACTGCAGTACCATTTTGCCCGAGTGTACATACTCTTAAACTACTGCAGTAACTAACATTGTCAGGGAATTATTCACTCCAATGCGACCGTGTCTTTAGATAATATAACACACAAACACATTTACACATTTTTTTCATTGTATACATTTTTTTCTAGGATTACTCAAATACGGGATCAGATAGCACACTATGTTCTAACGCCAAATTAGGTAGCGGTATACCGCTTGCCGGTACAGTGCCTCTATCATCTATAAATCAGACGAATACATCATATCAGCCGTATAGATATAGCAATGATTACACGGATCCCGCGTACGCTGATTGTTATAAGGTAATGGAATTTCTAATGTGTCTATCAATATTCTATTCCGCAACTTGTATTATCTTGGGAGAGTGTAGTTTGATGTTGTTATTGGTTAGTTAGTTAGTTTAGTGGGTTAGTTTTCTTTTGTGTATCCCCCTTTATTTTTAACCCACAAGGAGAACAAAGGGGTGTTATAAATTTAACGTGTGTATCTGTCTGTTTGTGGGATCGTAGCTCTAAAATGACTGAACCGATTTTAATTTTGTCTTTTTTTCATTAAAAGGTAAACTTGATCGAGAATGTTCATAGCTATGATTTAAGAAAATCAGTTTAGTTGTTTAAAGATTATCATCTTGTTTCTATTTATTGAATTCCACAAGTCGTGTTTTGTTTGTGTCGAGAATTTATTTAAAGTTTCTTTTATTAGTATTAGTTCTAAACATGTTCTAAGCTTAGTAAGTCTTTTCTAATTTCGTCTTTTGTTTTTAGGTAAACGGCTTTAGCAATGGTTACCAGACGTACGTGCACTATGGTCACGATTACACCCCTGGGTCCTTGAGGGTGCAGTCTCCAACCATGAGCAGTGATAAACTTACCCCTAATAGGTAAGACCAACATTTATGCTAATATTAAAGTCAGTCTCGAATAAATATGTAAAAAAAAACTATGCTACCTATATTTTATTCTCACATATCGTCGACGAGTTCAAATTATTATTTTCCTTCTGGTGCTTAAAATAAGAGCTCCTTCTAGTCTGCAAGAAGTTAATTAGTATACAAGTAAAATCAGGGATAAAAAATTCAGTGATTAAGTATAAACTTGATTGGAAAGAATTTCCATAGAGTATCTTGCTCGTTCTTCTTCATAGAGACCTGCCTAATTACGACGTCAACGCTCACGTTTAAAAACGACCAACTAGCTCCAACTTTCTGACTGACTGACTCCTTGACAATTCAAAAATGCCAGTATTTGGTTTAATTAATATTAGCCACCCGCCGAAACTATACGTATAAACCATCCCCTTGGATCACTCTATTGATGAACATCGCATTAAATCCGTAACGTAGTTTAAAAAATCTAACCATACAGTAGAGCTATTCTGTTACCATCTCCCTCGGTGAACACCTAGGTGAAGTGAACTGTCATCCGTCCCGAGGCTAGGGATTGACAAAGCAGACGGAAGGATGACAGCTCACTTCACCTAGGTGTTCACCGAGGGAGATTCTAACAGAATAGACATACAGAAGGACTGATGGCGGGACTTTAACAAACTTAAAATTTTCTTCAAACAGATCAGTAAACGGCAGTCTACCACGTAGTGTGGACACGCCTTCGACAGTTCAGTTTAACAATGGTAACGGGTCACAGAATAATTCTCTACAGCGCAAACCGAAGAGACAAGATAGCAGCAATGCCCTGAATAATCTTGGACTTCCAACGACTGAGGGTGAGTACAAATATTAATTTATTTATTGCATTTATGTTGTTTTAAGATCGGAGGGGCTCGTGGCTTAGAAAAAGCCGTACAGATTGATCGGTCATGGTTAAGCTAAGTAAATAATAGGTGCAAAGTTAGTTCGACGTAAGTACGTTACCGCGAAAATGTTCTATCGCGACGTTCGTTCTTTACTGCAATGTATGTTGCTGTATCCGTGGTCCGTGGTCCGTGTGGTGTTGGTCCGTGTGGTGTCGGACGTAAAGAATATCACCATCCCATATCTTCCCGTGGGTGTCGTAAAAGGCGACTAAGGGACGTACCAGAGTATGGGCAGCAGCATTCTCTGTGCCTTTGTAACAACCGTACTGCAATCGCCAACCCGCCTGCCAAGCGTGGCGATTATGTCAAAACCCCCCCTTGGGGAGACCTATGTCCAGCAGTGGACGTCTTTCGGCTGAAATGATGATGATGATGATGTTGCTGTGAAAGTTTACTATTGCGATGTACGTTGTAGCGAAAGTTGAACCATGTCAGATCCGCTCCAGAGAAGTTTGAAGGGTGAAAAAAACCACGAAGGCTAACCTAACCATCTCGGATCCGCCCTAAAACGATAACCTACAAAATCACCGTAGTAAAGAACTTTCGCAACAACGAACGTCGCGATGGTAAGTTTTCGCAGTAACGTAGTACACCACAGTAAAGAACTTTCGCGGTGATTTAAATCGGCTTAACCTAGATCAGTCCATGTTAAATATTGCACATTGGTACGGAACCTTATGTGTGCTGACTCGCATTTCGTTTTTTTTCATGTTCGGTATGAAGCCATAAACTATAGCTTTCTAACGTCAAAGCATACAAATTCTTTGACACAGGTACTCTTTGTATCGTGCGTTCTAACGTAATACTTTAAAGGCTTTAAAAGGAGAAAAATCGTTTGCGAAATATTTCCTTCATACCGTATTCGATAAAATTTTGCTTCAATGTTTCAATGTAAAAGAATTTCCTTTAGGGAAAATGAAAGTTGTATTTCGTTTAAGGCGATGAGGAATATTTTTGTAAATTTACGTTCTTGTAGTAAAACTTTGATACAAATTGGTGAGAAGATTAATAAATATTGGATATACGGCGTGGCCATTTTGCAGGTGGTGAAAATGGTCATGATTATGGAGAACTTTAATTATGGGACCAATAATTTGTTCCCTAAAAATACGCCCTATGACACGATTAATATGTATGGACCAGTCGTTTTTTTCTTCTTATTATTGAGTATTTTTACTCCCTATAGTATGGTCAATAAAAAAATTGTTTATCCATACTAATATTTCACGATGAAACGGCTGAACCGATTTTGACGAAATTTTGTATGAAGATAGTCAGATAATATTCCTGAAGAACGTGAGGTAGATAACCGACATCTGCGCGGACGAAGTCGCGGGCAAAAGCTAGTATATTTATATATCAGGGGACACATGGAAAGGGGACTTTCCATGTGTTTATCTCTAAAAGATTAGATAGATAGGTAATTACTCTGACATTTCAATTAGTACGACTTTTGCCAGCTTATTGGTCTTTCATTGGGTACATTTCGGAGAGTGTGCTTTGAAATTGCACATATTATTTCCCCTATCCCCATTCCATCACCGGACGAGCAGAGATACGGCAAAGTGTCACCGCTATATTATGGTTAAAGTTTCACGGCCTCGAACTCGAACCAAGCGCTTTGCTTCCACGATGTGCAAACTGCCAGACTGTAGTACTCACTGCCCGCCTCTCTGTTCCCCGATAAGTATAATCTGTGTATCTTCGATGCACGTGTGAACCGGTACATCCTAGGCAAGCGTGTTCTACCTTAGGCCGCATCATCACTTAAGATCAGGGGGCCAAGTCTGCTATTTGTATAATTTCGTCATTCCAACACGATCCCATTGTCATTTTGCTAAAAGTTCGTAACCTGCTAAATTCATAATGGTCGATCATTGGTCGGTTGAATTAAAAGCAATGACTGCACAATGACGTTATAATGGTAGGTCACTGAACAAAGTAACTGTCAAAATGGTAGCAGATTACCGCCTAAGTCAGTGATTCAGTTGTTATTTTGTACGAGATTACCATTCTATATCATTTCTTTCAATGGCGTGCCAGTGGTTGACCATTGGAAAGTTATAATGACGCCATTATATTAGTAGATTACCAAACATGTCAAAATCAACAATTATGAAATCAATGATAGACTATTCTGATACTATTGCAATAGCAGACTCGAGGCCCAGATAAGTTGCGACCAAACGTAAACCTATAAAAATATTTAAAAAAATGCTTTAAGCAAAAACCTAACCCTCAACATCTTTCCAGTGAACCGGGTACCAAACGGAGGTATAATCCACGGCGTAGACGTTCGGTACGCAGCCACGTACGGGAACCCCCATCTTCGGACAGGGGCCGGTCTTGGGTTCGCTAACACGGTTAACACCGCGAAACCGGCGTCGACTCCAGCGCCGCCACCCTATTCTTCTGTTAGAAGTTCTGTTGTGTTGCCTTCAGGTGAGTGAGAATCTACCAGTACCCTATTATTCATTTTTTTATTATTTTGGATACAGTAACACATGCGTTTTATTAATAATAATAATTTTCTTACTAAATATTGTCATGTGACAAGATAAGACATTTATATGTGGAAACAATGTTTGCAAGGATGTAAGGAGGGTGCAAGGATTCATTGATTCATTTTTTATGTTTTGTAATGCTAGATTACCTTCATTGTTTTTACATTGAAGCAACAAGAATAATGTAACCAGTATTTTGTAATACTTGATTTAAAAGAGTGTCCGTGGATTTTCTTGCTCGTTCTTCTCCATAGAAACCCACCTACGTTTTGGAACGAGCAATTAGCTTCAACTTTCTAACTGACCGACTCCTTGACAGTTCAAAAGTGCCTGTAATTGGTTTAGATAATTGAAATAGATGCTTTGGTTTTAATACAGGTAGGCAGGTTAATATTATTGCGGCGTACAAATATTGGGTAGTTAATAGAGTAAGAAACAATAAGTAAATAGTTTCATACTAATTTGCTTTCCAACATCACGGCATTTCTTATCTGTTATTTATTTATATCCTATGTAAAAACCTTATCGTCCATTTCTTACATGTCTGTTATTACTCGTACATAATTATGTAGCTGCCAAAACTTAAACCTGTATTTTTATAACAGGTAACTCCTCCCATTCAATAACGTCACCAACCAGTCTGGCGTCACCACAGTGTGCTACCAGTCCCATCACCACCTCTACCATGTCTACTGACAGTACGCAACCACCGGTATGTATCCAATGAAAACATAATTATACTTTTACAGATGTATATGGGGGATTTTCCCAATGGTGCGTTTCATAGTCTAGTCAGACTTTGATCACTCAATCAAGTTTTGAAGATAGAATAAGAGCTGCAATATCTATGCTCTGGTTCAATAATTCAACTTCAAAATAAATCTTTATTAAATATTTCGTATGACATTATTGAAATATAGGGTAGGTACCTACTACGTTTGTAATTATGGTTTGTATGAAGTACTCTGTCGGGGAAGTCCTTCACAAACCAAAGTTACTGAGTGCTATAGGCTACACTGTATTATATTTTTTTTCTTATACGACTATATATAAATCTTATGTGCGTGTGAATGAAAGTGAACTCCTCCTAAACGGCTGGACCGATTTTGCTGAATTTGTTTGTGTGTGTTCCAGTGGATTCGAGAATGGTTTAGATTCACAATTGGACCCGGCAGATGGCGCTATAGTCGGGTTGCAGGACAACGTCTGCCAAGCCCGCTAGTATTATAATAAAATTGAGTGTCCTAATAATTGTTATTTATCTCAGGTCGGAGTTGCGACATCGTCAGCGACACCACAATCGCCAAGTGCTCACTACATCTTGGCGCCATCAAATAGGACTATTAGTAATGCGACTGTTACTAAAAAAGGTAAACTTAATACTACCTACTACAATTTTATACGCGTAAGTTTGTGAAGATGGGAGGATGAATGTTTGTTAATCTATCTCGCAACGGGTAAACGGAATTAGCTGAAATTTTGCACACATTTAGGTAGATAAATATTGATCTTGCTTTGTGTGCCAGTTCCGCATATTTGCGGAATAAATGTACGAAAATACTGGTTTGATCCAGTTTTTGGCAGCGAAACGGTTAACATATAGGATTTGTATCCCGTTTTTCTGTTCCCGTATTCAGGAGTTTGGCTTAAATCTGAAATCGCAGGCGAAGTAGCGGGCAAAACCTAGTTCTAAAAATAAAACTAGGTACTGCATATAGTTTGTTCATAATTTTAAAATCTAGATAACATGTTGCTCTTTAGAATTAATAAAACAAAATATTATATTAATTATCGTAATATTTTAAAGACCGTTTTTGTATCAACAGATTTTCGTTTCGCTCGCTGTTTTACTCGTAAAATAATTATTGTTTTAGATTAAATAAAATACCTATTCAATAACCTACTAGGTTTATCTATACTAATATAATAAAGCTGAAAAGTTTGCTTGTTTGAACGTGCTTTAAGTATGTTTTTAATCTCCTATCTCCTGAACGACTAATCCGATTAAGAAAATTCGTCGCCAATTGCAAACTACGTTAACACTGAGTGTTATAGGCTATATTTTATTACTAGCAACCCGGTTTCGCATGCCTATAGCCTTCCTCGATAAATGGACTATCCAACACAAAAAGATTTTTTCAATTCGGTCCGGTAGATCCTGAGATTAGCGCGTTCAACCAAACAAACAAACTCTTTAGCTTTATAGTATTAGTATAGATTAAAAAAAAATAGGGATACGTAAGAAAAAAACCGGACATGTGCGAGTCAGACTCGCCCACCGAGGGTTCCGTACATATTTGTAGGTACATATCCGTATAGATAGGTATCCGTATATATTATAAATGCTTTTTTTGCGACATAAACAGCCGTATCTTTTTTTCACGTTATCATAGAGGGTTGATTTTTTTACAGCATCAAGGGACCGTAGACTTGAGTAAATTTTTTTACTCGATATCTCCACGCGTTCCCGAGATAAAGGGTCTTGACAGAAAGACAGACAGACAGACGGACAACAAAGTGATCCTATGATGGTTCCGTTTTTTCCTTTTGAGGTATGGATCCCTAAAAATCATGCAAGAAAAGTCGCGGGGAAAGTGCAAGTAGTTGAGTTGGATTGTTTATTTGTTTTAACGCGCTAATCTCCGATACTACTAGGTCCGATTCTGAAAATTCTCATAGAAAGCTACTTATTACTGACTGCAGACCTGCCATTATACAATCAAAACAATAAGAGATCGGCAATGACGTATTATAAATAGACGCGTCATACACGAACATTAGTGCATTTTAAAACGGCGCAAACTTTTATATCTACATACCAGTAGGCACATACAATTATACAGTGCGAAGAAAAGGACAGAAGCATACGGCGTACACCTGTTAGAAAAAGATACACATAATATTTTGTTACGTCAGTTATGTGTGAATTACGAGCGATACTGACGTATAAGCGCGACCCTGGGTGGTACGTGACTAAGGGCGGGTTGCTTCAACTAACCATTACTGGCCGGTAATAGTCAAAAACGGCGCTAACTATCGTCAAATCAAAAAAATGGGTTGTTTCACAAAATCATACGTCAAAAAGTTACTATTACCATAACCGACCAGTCATCGTAATTTTGTGTTGTCAAACAGCTACTTCAAACATCAAAATATTATGGAATCTCTTTTTGAATAACTTTAACTGACGGATTTATATGTCATGAAACAACCCGTTACATTTAACGTACGTTAAACATCGCATGTCATAGTAACCTTTTAACCGTCCGTATGTAACGTTAACCGACTGTTTGAAACAACCCGCCTTAAGTAAAACCCCGGCAATTACCTTGCTTTGATATTGCCATTATTGAGCACGGGTAACGCATCTAAGTGTATAATATATCATTGGAGATCGGTTACAAAATTGACACAGGCGACGTCACAGGCAATAGCTAGTTTATTATATAATGTTTGTATTAAAAAACATTTCACTATCAATAACTTATAGCCTGCTAGATTTCAATATTGAATATTACATTTTATACGTACATCCATTTTCAACTATTGAAAGGACTGCTATTACGATTCCAGTGTCCCGGAAATCGAATACGGGCGTCAAACGTGTAAATAATTCACACTGGTGTTGAAAACGGACCACTAAATCCTGGATAGTATTTTGAAAACCACACGATAGCTCTGTGTATTCTCTTTCAAGAATTTATAATGGTACAGAAAAGATATTGATAGAAATAGTTTAAACAGTAAAATTATCTATACTATTACTATATATATAGGTAGTGCGTACCAACAATATTGTATAGGTTTTGTTTGTAAGATAGGGTATTACACCCATTTTTGAAAAGTGTCTCAATGAATTTCTGTAGTGCTAATATGCCACCAAAAAAAACACAAAATTTTTATTCCATCGCTATGTGCCATAAAAATGCATCTAAATTTTAAATTTTCAAATTTCGCGCGTAGTTTGACGAAAACGCCTCTTACTGGACGCCAAATTGCTCAGCGTAAATGACGTCAGTTCGTTTTGTATCAAATAAGCTCATATTAAATACGATAATTGTATATCATTTAAAAATAATTAAAAGCACATTTTGTAATAGGTGTGTGTAATAATGAAAAAATTACGTTGGTTACGAAAATAATAAAAGTACAAAGCCTATAATACGCCAATCGGTTGACTGACAGTTGACAATTTTTTGTTTACACAGCCGTACGGCGTAATAAAATGGCCGCTACTATTTCACGGTGTTTTATAACAGATTAAAAATACTGAAAACTTTGAATTCAATTTAAAAAATTGTTTTGTTATTTTATGAACTAAAACTTACATTTTCCGACTGCTTTATGCCTAAACTGTCTCAATAACATATTTATAGATTTTTTCTCGTATAGAGTAAAATACCCTATTATAATCTCTTACGGTCAAACCCAATACCTAACCTATTATAATATATCTCCAATTTTGGCATACTGGTGATAGAAAACCCTATCTATGTCTGGTTATAACGTCGCAATAATCTATCAAAGATTAAATAGGCTTACTACGGGTAGCTATTTGTATGAAAAATCCAAAGTATTCGTCCGAATAATGTGTTGACAGTTATTAGGTTGACAGGATGAACTTGTAATGAATTTACATTTAGATTATGTTTCAATAAATTAAAAGTATAAATATTTCAAAAAACATCAATTTACTCAACTAAATAATTATAAGAAAATTACTTTCAACGTTACCGCTATATTTAGCAATATGCAGTCAAATCTTGTATAATGTTCGACTTACCTACTCCCTGAGTTTTATAATATATGTAAATTTTAACGAAATCCAGTCATTTGATACTTTAAACATACAAAACTTTTTATAAAAATAACGTTGTTTATAGTGGTTGTAATCAAACGCACGGGAGGGCCACCCCTATCTATTTTTCCGTCAGATAGATAACCATTACTGATGATTGTGAGACGCCTTTCAAGGATAAATAGAAACATCTTTCATCAGTAGTGATCTACCTTTTATTGAAGGTAGGTTATTGGGTTCGGCCGTTAAATAATAGTAATATCTTTATTTCGGAATAAAATTCCATAAGTTAAGCTAATAAGGTCTGATCACAAAACATCTTTTACTGATAGAAAGTTTACCAAATGCAAAATAAGTGTGCAAGTATTTTTTGCTTCATGTAGCAAAAAATATATTTACGAAAAAATAAATGGAACTACAAAACGGTTTTCGAAATTTTCCATTACTTTTGCTACATGAAAGGAAAATTTTTAAAATGTTACCCGAAAGAACGTTCAGCTTTTTCTAAATTTAAAAGGCTTCATTTTTAAATTAAAAAAAGTGAACGTTCTTTGTTTTGTGAGATTTTGTATGAACTCAAGAATTTAGAGAGAACATTGTCTATCAGATCAGCTATAGGTAATTAATTAAACTCGATATCATTTACAGTTTTTTTTCTTGTTTCAGGTAACGGACATCAAACTCCGTTAGCGACCCACGTATAAGTTAAGTTTAAACATTTTTCTATAAAAGACTTTGGATGAATTTACTACACAAAGAATTGTGTATCTGTGTAACTACTTACTATAATTATTTTATATTTAATTTTAATTTAGAAGTATTTTCCTCCGGTCACTTCTACGGTCAAATTAAAGGAATGTAATCAATTAAACTTTTGTACATCATTACAGCTACCGTTTTCATTCAAGCATTTTCTGTCAATTTTAAAATAAATGTATACTAAAATAATAATTCATTAGACAGCAAAATGTTTGAATGGAAACTGCGAGCCTCTACTGTCCTTGAAGTTAGCTAGCATTATAATTAGTGTTCAAAAAATCTAGGTTATAGATCGTAAAAATAGATTACCACGAAAAAGTTTTGTCACAACCGAATTAGGCAAAGATTGATTGGTTTAAACCTTTCATGATTGTTAAATAAGCCTATTGCGTGTATTACCTTGTAGGTGGTTTATTTAACTGGGAATATGGAAATGCTGTGTTGGCGCCATTTTGTTTCCTGTCTTTAAAAATATTTTTACTGTAAATTTATTGCCCCATTTTAAACTGTAAATTAAAGCTAGAAACAAATTGTTTTATTTAAAAAAAAATATTTTAGACAATTTGGTAATTTTTATCAAGAAATTCTTAGAAAAAGTAAAAGTTCACTACGTAATTAATTCATAATAGGTTTTAAAATGGTGCCACTGCAGTAATATTTTAGTCAATTCTTTGAAAGTTGTTGAATTAAATATGTAAATTTTCGTCAATTTCGTATAACCCGACTGAGACTGGTCTTGTTACTATTGTATTAAAGTGTGTATAATAATATTAAAATTAATATATTTGGAATGTAATGGTGGTATTTGTTAAAAAATACATGAATTGGGCTCAGTAGATGATCTTTTGATGAGCTAAATAATAATTATTATTTTGACACCTATCTTCTATGGTTAAAATGTAAAGATTTCAGATATTTTATTAACACATGCAACGCAAGTGGAGGATTTAGCTTCAACATTTTTGGCTCGGCAGACAATCAAATATTTCAGATTTTTTATTAATTAGCATCTTATCATATTAGTTTCCCCCATAAGGTAAATAAAAGTAAGTACCTAATAAATATAAGTACATGTTTGCAATAAAGTATTATCAAAACCCATGGTGTTTAAAACTGAAGTTGAGAACAAAGGCCTGGGTGGGCAATTCTAGTATTTTTATGAACGTTCAAATTCTAATATCAAAATCTAATATCAAATTCATTCTCAATCTGTCAAAATTACCTAAATATTTGACAAAGTCTTGACGTACAGAGGCTAGCACATCAAGCTACATAAATCTGTTAAATTTCTTTGATATATTTTCAACTTAATTACATAGGAATAAGGTTTATATTCAATTGGGAAAATTTTACAGTTTGGTATGGGTTGATGTGCTGACGTCTGTACATAGGCCTTCGCTGTGATGGCAATTAAATTTTGAAGGTTTTTAAAAACTGTAATCAACTTTCTGTAACATTCACACAATACACACAACACATTTTAATATATTATGATTTTTGGAAAGCTCATGAAAAGACATCGTAAAAAGCTTAAAAAGAAAAATAAATAAAGGACACTGCCCAATTTTCTTCGACAGCATGTTACATTTCATTAAACCATCGCCAGTTCTAGACATAATTACTATTACTTTCTTGTTGTAGATAAAATATCAAAGTGAATTTTATTAAATACTTTTTGTAATAAGTACGTACATGGTAGTGTACTTTTATTTGTAATAATATTTTATTTATCGTTTTTGTATTTTTTATTTCTTTTACATTTTAAATAATAAAATAGAAATATCATGTAAATGTAAAAATAAATGTAATAGTTTTTATTCTATAGTTTTCTGTCGCTGTTTATTTTCTAGAACGTACATATCAGAATAAGAAATAATTCTAGAAATCGTTTTTATGTCGTCGATCCTGTCAATATGACATATCTCATTAATATGAAATAAGCTTTAATTTCGCAAAAATGTGCCATTTTCATGATATCTCAAACATATCTAACATACATTTAAAAATTTGCGTACAATGCACAGTTTCCCATTTTTTAGTACAAGGTCAATTTATGTTTCTATTTCAAAAATTACTGGGCATATTTTGAAATACACGTTCACATAGTTATTTTTTGGATAAATATGTGCAGTAGTGTTTCATACTGGAAATAAATCAATTATGAAATTATAAATAGTTATTAAATATTTACGGCTTATCACAATATGCTCAATAATCTATAGGAAAAGTAAACATTTCGTTGAAAATTTCAATTCAAGACTGATTAGACTAACCTACACCACACGCCTAATTTTTCTCTATTTTTTTATTTCAAATTGTTATATTTACTGTAGGTATCATTAATTTCAAGATTTTCCAGTTTCAGATATTTTTTACAACTTAATATTTTAGAATTAAAAATAAAGTTCTATTTGATAAAAGACAAAAATAAATAGAATAATTTCGAAAAAAAAAATTCTAAACATGTCAATAAAACACTATTATTATTATTTCTGATTGAGTCAATAAAATTTCTTTAATAACGAAATGGCCTAAACTTTCTATGTAACTAAAATTTCACAATATAATATTATATCGAAATATAATCGCCTTAGAAATCATCTCATCCGTCTTGTACTATTAAATTTTGTCTCGATATTTTTTGTGTTTTTGTAAAAAAGAGAGCTGTAAATTCGAACACCTATTGTTAAAGAGAGAAAAAGAACTAACTCAATGAAAGGTTTATTTTGTTAAAAAGCACAAAATTTGTCGAGTAATTATGTCACTAGCTAACTATAAAACTGCTTACACACTCGCGATTTTATCTTTCGGAACACGCTAAAACGTCTGTGTGTAGGGTGGTTTATGTCGATTATTCCTCTTGTAATAAAAACTATTATTATGCTAGATAAATAATTATTTTTTCTGTGATACATAGATTAAAGTGTTTTTTGTACATATTAATCGCTATATTACTACGTGAGTGAAATTGTTAAGAGAAATGTACTACTTTAATAATAAAAAATGTAAGGCTTTTGACTTTGTGAACTAATTTAGCCGATAGAGGAGAGGAGAGTTATGTTTTATGGAGTGAGGAAAAAAAAGTAGATAGAAAAGCGTAACGATTGAGTTATAAAAAGTTGCAACTTGTAAATTAGTAAAATTGTACAAACTACTTTTCTAAATAAAACGAAACTTTGGCCTATGTAACATGTGTTTTCTTTTTTCCTCTGGGGAATCTAATTTTATTTTCCGATGTCATAGTAGAAACTCTTTGTGAATAGCGGGGAAACATATTGAGTGATTTCTTTCGGCATTTCCTATATGACTACCTTCACGTTTTACTCTGTTATTTTTCTTCGAATCCAAAAGTTTCAAGTGAGTGCTTTTCACTTTTCATTAGTCCGAATAGCTGTACATTTCCATTTCGATGAAATGTTTGTCGACTATTTGAAATAATCACCTTTTTGGAGAATGGTTAGTTAAGTAGCCTTTAGTAATGTTTTTAAGACAAAACTTTATCCGAAATGTTTAGAAATCAAGGTTCTAACAAGTCATCGAACCGAAAACCACAACAAGTCATAGACCAGAAAACTAACAAATGTGACGTGAAAATTTGAATATTCACGTTACATCTGAATTTTTTTTCCACGTTGTGTCTAAATAAAACAACTATGGAAGCTGTGGATTCACCAAACGACCGGCGCAAGAATGATCCGCTGTAAAGTCACCGAATCATGTATTTCAGACTCTAAGACCTAAATGAACACATGAAATACAATCCGTGGATACAAGTAGAATCCTTCTACACTTATACTCCATTCACAATAAGATTAGACATATAGACAAACCTTTTTTACAGTCCGTTCAACCGATTTTGACTTATATTGCGTTGGTGGCAGGACAGGTGGCAGAAATGGCAGCTGCAAAAATCACTTGTTATTGTAACCACTTTTTTGCCTCTAATGTCATCCTTAAGCCTACGGAATAGAAGTCAAAATCGGTTGAAGGGACTGTAAAAAAGGTTTGTGTAAATGTCTAATCTTATTGTAAACGGAGTATAGTAAGTATGAAACAGACAGAACCGACGTACTTTGTAAATGTTACGAGGAAATTCATATTGTTGATGGACGCGGATGTAAAATGTTTATCACCCCGGTGAGTGTGGGGCCATGAAAAAAGCAATGTGAATAAATGTGTTAAAAAGTGCATATTGCTTTCCACAGTAATATTGTGACATTCACTATTCACTGGGTTCGTCGAAAGACGAAAATGTTCGTAATGATCCAATAACTAGGTTCTGTGGGTTTGTGTACGATGTTCGTGATAATGCGTGCTTGCCTCTCGGGAGTACGGAGTTGGTGAGTAAACCCTATTCTGTTGTTCTCAGGGAAAGTTCACAAGAATTACATTCTTTGTAATTAACAAATTAAGTAAATATAGAATAATTATAAATTACTTAAGATAATAATAATTGTATAGTCAGCAAAAAAAGTAGATTAACACTGTTACATTTTCATATCATCTAAAAAGACACAAAAACCAATTCGATGTAAGTAATACTTTACAATATTTCAGGTTTCATAGCCAAGAGTTTAATTTATCTTGATTTATTGTCCGTATTTCCTTGATTTTGTGCTTAAGAATTATGATTAAAAATCTGAAGTAATCGACTTTCGTTGCTGACCGTACTAGAGATGAAAATAGAAGTAGAGGCCGGCCATGGAAAAGGTGGGAAGACGAATTTCGGGAGAAGGGTCGACATGTTGGATGAGTATAGTGGCACGTAAGTTGGCCACAGATTTTGTAGTGGGGGAAGTTCGCGCACGCACAATTTCATACATTTTTACTTGCGCGAACTTCCCCCACTACAAAATCTCTGGCCAACTTACGTGCCGGGAACTGTAATAAGTTAGTAATGGCGGGGGGGGGGGGGGGGGGCCTCTACTTTAATGTAGGTACAGACGCCAGCACATCAAGTCATTCCAAACTGTCAAATTTTCCCAATTGAACATGAACCTAATTCTTTTTAGAATAAAGATGACAATCTATCAAAGATATTTTACAGATTGTTGTAGCTTGATGTGGTGGCGTCTGTACTAACTATTAGTGTAATTAGAAATGATTATATAATAAGTAGTTTAATAAATTAATTAGTGTAGGTAAGTAACTTTATCATTACATGCAGAGTAGTAGAATAAATGTTTTTTATTTTATTTTATTTATTTATAATAAGCATCAAAAAAGTTTTTATTTTACACTTTTTAGTGCCTCGTTAACACCCAAATCCATTAAGGAAAGGCAGTTAAAACAGAGATTGAAAGTCCTCCAAAGATGGAAAGATGGAAGAAACGAAAACGTCTTCTCGGTTTTTGTTGTTTTTTCAAAAAGCGCTGTATACATTTCTGTTTGTTTTATACAAAAGAATGTAACAAACACTTTCTGAAAACCGCATCAAAATCGGTTCAGGCAAACGGGAGATAATCGCGGACAAACATACATACATACATACAAACATACGGGTCGAACTGATAACCTACTTTTTTTTTAAGTCGGTTAAAAACAACATGCAAGAAAAAATGAGGCTTCCGATGATGATAAAATAAATGATATTTTTAGATCAAAGAGGTTTATCCTTTAATTATTATATTAATTATTTTTTCGTTTGACTGTACTGTTTTTAGCTTGAATAAAATAGATTTTTCTTATTCATTCATGCGTGGCCCCAGTCGCCGGAAGAAAAATATTAAAATTAAATGAATCAGGGAACTGGGACCGTCCTCCCAGTTAATCTCAAAAAAATCACGGAAACGATGTCGTGGACTAAAGGTACTAGTGAATAAATATAAAAGATAAGCAATCGTTTTTTATAAACTGTCACCATTTGAAGTTTTGTAAGAAGAATCGCTTACTTCGAAGCCTCAAGGTAGAGGGGATTAAGACAGACATGGGATATAAAGGTTATAGTGCACGCACGGTACACTTTATGAAGTACCTACAACGTCTGTATGTACCTGCTTATGTTTGGAAGGTAGTATTGCGTTTTGATGAAAGGTATAAAACTATAAGTCATGGTTCACTTTTTTACGTCAATAAATGGTAAACTAGCCTACACCCACCTGACGTTAAGGTGGTCGCCGCTGCCTCATCGTGTCTCCCCCAAGGGGGGGTTCAGCCGTAATCAACATGCTTGGCCGATGCACGTTGGCGGTCGCAGTAAGTGTTATGGAACTCAGAAGGACGCTGCTGCCCATCCTCTGGTCAATATCCCTCTGTCGCGTTCTACGACACCCACGGGTAGGAATGGGGTGATGCTATTCGTGGCCGGCACCACAAAGTATGCGTCGCTGCCTAGTCATATGCAATACGAGGGTGCGTTGCAGATCCATCGCCATCCCAGAAACCAAGTTAAAATGTCTCATGTGCTTATAATTGCAACGGGACATAAAATAGGCTTACTTAAAAGAGTGATTGCCAAATAAAATAATGATTATTCTATGCTCAGATTATGAAACAAAAGGTAGTTAAGAGATATACCGTGCGGAACACCGAGAGTGAAGCCATAAAAGCAAATACGAATTCAAAATTGTATACCTGCAATCTCGTGATTGTATTCGCTTTTGAATTTGTCTTTGTATTTTTATTTGTTTGTCTTAACGATGCAGCGTTTCGCGCTATACTGGCTCGTGTCAGTACAGCACGAAGCGCGTAGTAGGTATTCGATTTTGAACTTGTATTTGCTTTTTTGGCTTCCCTCTCAGTGTTCCGCGCGGCCTATCTGCCTTTTGTTTCATAATCTGAGATTCCATGTCTCATTCTCTTTCAGAAAATTTATCGCATTGTCCATCGCGTCAACCCTCTTTTTCAGTACTTTGTATGACTTCTCGATATGAAGATGGTTCTGGAACAGCAATGTAATGATATAATTTGAATAACTAATTTCAGAGTTTTCTTATTTATTTGCTAGTACCTAATTAAAAACAAGTGGGTATGTTGGAATTACTCATAATTTGGTGAAAAGATTATAAGCAACAAATCTATTTAACATTCCCCTCGCGTTAAATAACAATTTAAAAACCAAACCATCTATGGTTTGGCCGCCATTCTTAATTTGTCAGCATGATAAGCTCTAGCTTATCATGCTGAAATTAGTTATTCAAATTATATCATTACATTGCTGTTCCAGAACCATCTTCATATCGAGAAGTCATACAAAGTAGGTACTGAAAAAGAGGGTTGACGCGATGGACAATGCGATAAATTTTCTGAAAGAGAATGAGACATGGAATCTCAGATTATGAAACCAAAGGCAGATAGACCGCGCGGAACACTGAGAGTGAAGCCAAAAAAGCAAATACAAATTCAAAATCGAATACCTACTACGCGCTTCGTGCTGTACTGACACGAGCCAGTAAAGCGCCGTTTCAATCGCTCAGTCTAGCGAGTGAGTGAGACAACATGATAAGCGTTGCTATCTTCAATTCATATCCTTAATTTCATGGATTATGTCAGGGGAGACTGTTGACCACCATGAAATCTTGAAAAGACCAGGAGAAAAACAAAAAGGAATAATGCAAATACCACCCTATATCTATGTTCATACTCGTAGGTACTCATTCAATTTGGTTCTGCCACACATATTTATTTAACTCGAGCTTGAAACGGAGTAACGGTTAAAAAGCTTTAACGCTTAACATTTTTAAACTGCGAGTTGAACGTAAAAAGTATATTTACCAAGCGGTCAAAGGTGGAGTTATTTTTAACCTAGTTTTCGAAATGTTAAATGCATTTCCTGAAGTACCCACTGGAGTTGTATTTAAATATGGTGAATACGGTAAATGTTGTTGTTTAAAACGTTGGACAATACACAATTTGTGTTCCTGTAGCATTTTTTTAATAAGTAGATACTGGTGCCGATTCCCTTTCCTCCAGGCAGCTGAAGAAAAGCACGGCGACTGACTATGACTAAGTTACAGATATCAAATTAGTTTTTCCCTTGAACTTCGCCGTGTTTTTAATCAATACGTTCATAAATGACGACTATAATTGTATAAATATTTTAGATCAACTTAAATTGACAGCTCTTATTAATATATGTCTCTTTCTTGTTTTATTGGAAAGAAAGAGATATAAACAGCTTAATATTAATTTAGTTCGTGCACAACAAAATTGGCACCCATATCTACTTACCTACTACGTCGTGATGGCCTAGTGGTTAAGGCGCGCCCGCCTCTCATGCACTAGTTGGGGTTCGCAACCCGGCACGAACACAAACATTGACCACCGCTTGTTCCAGATTGGAGATTTCAGATTTGTAATATCCCAACCTTTTTTTACCTGAGAAATATAGCTGCAAGATAAATTATCTAACTCAAATTATGCTAGAACCAAATAAATTTGACTTGATATTACTACCCACACAGTTATTGCTAAGTTATTGCAAGCAACCCCAATTTTCTGAACCAAGCTGCATCTCATCACAAATCAAATCTACTTAGCATTGATAGATAAAAAGTCTATTAAAGCATTGGAAAATATTTTTACAAGCCTCATATTATTATAGGTAGGTAACCAAGTCATAAAATAAATGTTTCGTTCTGATATCCGATAGCTGCCCGCTATTTCCGTGGAAATGCCAGATTTTCAAATTTCCACGATGCTGAGTGTATTTTTAATATCACTTCGAGTTATTCAAATAAATCATGACGATTTAAGATTAAAAGATTTTTATTTAATAAATGAAGTTTAAGAGTTGATCCAAACGGATATAGTATTATCTATATTAAAGAACTAGCACTTTCCCCGCGACTTCGTCCGCGTTACAATATAGCCTATGTTACTCAGCGATAATGTAGCTTTCGATTGGTGAAAGAATTTTTGAAATCGGACCAGTACTTTTTCAGTTTATTCATTACATACAAAAATACAAATCTTTCCTCTTTATAATATTTTTATTTATTTATCTTATAATTAAGTATAGAAGTATAGATTACCAAACTAAAGAATAACTAAAGTTATTCTCTAAGGTTATTTTGTCCTTAGAGACAGTTACTGGGTAACACGTTAAGTAGGTACCCCTTGGTAAGACTGGTCTTCAGACTTTCTGGCGTTTGACTACCTATTAAATTTTAGTCAATATGTAAGTAATTCAATTAGACGGAAATGTCACTGAAAACTAAGTTTGATTATAATTCACAGAAACTTTTGCCAATCCATGAAAAAAATTGTCAATTATCGGAACCGCAATATTTTAAAGCAACATAACTTACAAACAACATTATCACTTATTCCTATAGGCTAAAGGCGAAATTCCCTTGAAAGTACAGTAATTTAATCGATTATTTTTCCAATAAAACTAATTGCTTCCTTATCTTAATCGACTTAGTCGGTTTGTTTTAGTAACTCGATAGCTATTGATTATTCGAACGATTGTAACATTGTTTATGCGGTCTAATGAAGTGTCATCGACATAATAATTTCATTTGCAAAGTGCTCAAGTTCCTTTTTCATTTCTCGAAGTACTTTAACATGTTTTGTGACTGTTTTCATTTTTACTGTTACTTTAATTACAGTTTTCTCTTTACTGAAGCCAAACTCAAACTCAAATTATTTATTTTGTTTTACAATTTACAGGCACTTTTACTGTCAGGGAGTCGGTCAGTCAAAGAGTTGAAGCTGCTTGCTTGTTCAAAACATTTGGTTTCCTTATAAAGTCAGAGTTAGTTGTCGCGTTCATTACATATGACATTTTTTTTTTATTTATCTTTGGGTCAGCAAATAACTGAGTACGTAAAGTTTTTATAGCACTAAAGAAAAGGCAAATATCCAATGACTTACTATCATCTTGTGTAGTTTGGTTCGTGCTGTGTAGATGATCATAATACGTAGGTATTACATTTCTTTTAAGCAGTTATAAACTTATGCTGAGCACTACACAGAATAGTACAGGTAAGGTAAAGTAAGTGTGAAGAACATTGTAAGTTTCAGTGTGTTTTTTGCACCCATCATAATGCGTTCCATTATTATTATTATTTTATTTTATGTGGGGACATTTCACACATGGCCATCTGACCCCAAACTAGGGAGACCCTCTACTATGGGTGTCAGACAGGTGATATACATACATAAATACATTTTAAATACATACATTTAATACATAATAGATAAACAACACCCAGACACAAGGCAAGCACAAGTGCTCATCACATAAATATTTACCCTGGGCGGGAATCGAACCCGCAACACGCTGCGCAGCAGTCAATCGCTCAGCCACTGCACCAACCGTGTCGTCATTATATTTTATTTTTATTATAAATCATCTGCACGAAACTAACCCATTAAAAAGCTGTACACAACTGGCACAGTTTTGCTATTATCACAAACACAACGCTCCTACGATTCTCCATTCCTTTGAAACGTTTGGGAAGTCAAAAGAAGCCTACATACGACCTCCTTAAGCTACCTATCGGGCCATTTGGAAGGCGCCACTCTCATCCATTGTTTCCCAAACTGCCTCAGACATCTCCCTCAATATCCTCACGGCGACATTTTGCATAATATTAGGGTCTCCAGATTGTTTAGCCTTCCCCGTTTTCGTTTTCCTAAAATAGGTACCTTTTGGGACATGAATTTATATGGGATGTGGCTAGACCTTTTTTCTTGGCTTTTGGCGATTCAAGTTTAGTGTTTTCTTCAAGGGGTATTGTTGTTTTTGCTTGGAAAGGTTTGCTGGAAATTATGCAGCGTACCGATCTTACTTTGGAGTCAAACCACGGCTTGAGTTTTGAGACTTAAGGCAACCTGGGATTTTAAATCTGGGATGGCTTTAGAA
Organism: Charanyca ferruginea; assembly: GCA_947361185.1. Taxonomy (NCBI): domain Eukaryota; kingdom Metazoa; phylum Arthropoda; class Insecta; order Lepidoptera; family Noctuidae; genus Charanyca; species Charanyca ferruginea. Next base: position 8,622,393 of record OX376082.1, on the reverse strand, counting down.
AAACCGAAAGGGTTTTAGAGGCTGAAGAGAAAATGTTAGTGAATATTAAGTAGTAACAATTCCAAGTTCCATGACTTTTTGTACAAAAACCTAAAGTGAAATAATCATTCAATTTGTAATCGAGAATGGTTAGACTTGTTAATCAAATTTTCTTCAACTGAATTTATAAATATCTAGAAAAATATTCAATAAGAATCTAATTCTTAATATTATGTTTTCTCTTGGTGTTCAGTCAGTACAATACCCTACCTGGTATTGTACTGACTGAACACCAAGTACCCCCGTAGATAATAACCCAAGAGTAAGTAACCAAGGGAATACCACCCCCAGCAAACTTGCCCCAACTTTGCGGCAAACCAGTAAATATTATTGCCAGTGCGTCAGCTAAAATATTAGATAACAAAAAAAGGCATCAGGCATACGATATTGTGGTTTGTTTCGACTTTTATCTCCCGATGTACCGTCGAGATCGTAAAGTTCTTTTTATGTGCAAATGTGTCTGCCTATAAAGATGCTACGTGATATTTTTGACAACAGGTCCCGTGAGATGTTTTCGTTTGAATTAAATGTTCAATATGAATAATGGGATCGTGATGTGAACTTATTAGACGTAAATTTTACTCAGCTTGGAACAGCTGTAGGTACAATAGTGCAACACTTGGTTTAGCAGATTTATTTTTCATGATTATGAATGAATGGTAAAAATTGGTAGGTATATAAGTTATTAGTTTGTATGTTTACCTGAACGGAATTGCTGAAAGGCACATACAATTTAGATACTAATCTAGCTTAGTTACATTTTCGTTTTACCGTGGGATAATTTAGGACATTGGCTTAAAAAATCTAGGTAGATGAAAGTACCTAGTTCTTATTAAATGTTTCTTTAGGTTTACTAATGTTTGCCATAATTTAAAATGCCATAATTTTATATGCCATAATTTAATTTGCCATAATTTCATTAGAAATAATGCTTTAGTTGCTATAATCGTTAAATTACATAAAATCATTTTCACTAATTTCATTGGTCATAATCGATCAAGTGTCATAATAATGTTAATCCATAAATTTATTTGCTATAATTTTTATTTTCAATAATTTCGTTTTCCTACAATTTGACTGTTTTCCAACCGCCTGCAATGTTGATGTTATGATCATGATAACAGATTTTTTAATCACAAGGAAATCTAAAAATAAACCTTTTCTAGCCATTTGCATAAAATTTTAAGACCTAATATAACTTAACGTACATTTGTTTCTCCTAATTATATTTTTGCAATAACATTATTTACGTGTAACTTATATAAGTAATGATTAAGCATAACATTCTAAAGCATAAATTTATTTACGCATAATGATATTAAAACATATTTTTACCATGCATGCAGTAACCACACAAACATGTAAACAAGCATACCCCATGCATGCAGCAAACAAGCATGCAGAGTGCAAGCAAGCATGCAAGCAAGCATGCAAGCAAGCAAGCATGCAAGCAAGCAAGCATGCAAGCAAGCAAGCATGCAAGCAAGCAAACATGCAAGCAAGCATGCAGCATGCAAGCAAGCATGCATCAGGCATGGTTTCTGTCACGGCTCCGGCACTGCGGGGCTCCAGCGGTGCCACGCGAGCTTATCGTCGCAGATGTGTTTTACGCTCACCAACGCGGCTTCGGCTGCGCCGGCCAGCCTCAGCCACGGCGGCGAGCGTTAAAACCACCTGCTCCTCAGCTCGCGGGCCGCCTCGCCCCTCCGCGCCTTCGCGGGCTTAGATTACACTCTAGGGGTAGGGCAGATAAGACTACGTGGAATCGGTTTTGCAGCGATTCGTTTCTGTCACTAACTTTTATAGCACAACTTATTGTTTTTTTTTAAGACAATACTTTAGCGTGGCACAATAGATTTGCATATTATGCTTAGTAACATTATGCGAATTTAATTTATGCCAAAACAAATGTCTGAATATTATTTGCTATGCAAATGAGGACATCAGGTGCGTTGTGGTGCGCGTTGTGTGGTCACAACCTAACCTAATCTACCCGTTTCGATTTCTACTAACTTTTTATTGTCTAAAGATTGCAGATTACTGTAATAAATCATTTGGTTAGTGGGTGCCTTAATGACATTAATTTGTGTACAAAACAATAAACGTTTCTAAATTATATTAAATGTTGCTTATGTCAAGTAACGATTATAACATATGTTATTATGGCAACTAATTTTATGGCAAATGAAAGTTATGACTAATAAGTTGATATGACAAACGTTATTAGTATAAATGATAATAGTGCAAGTAAATATTATGACGGGGGACGATTATGGAAAACAATAATAGTACAAATGATTTTATGGAAAACAAGACAATACCGTTTCTTTATTATTATTATCATGTCTACAAAATATTATCGAGTACTTAGTTTACTGTTCAAATACGTATGACTTTATTATATTTTTATGAAGCGCTCAGCCGCGAGCTTTAGATAATATAGAGAGAGAGATAATTATGGATACTTATCTCTTTTGCTGACTGTACATATGTAACACACGCACACACGCACACACATATGCACAAATGTACAAAGTTTGAGTATGTGTACGTGTGTTTGTACCTATGCGTGGGTGTATAATATGTGTGTGTGTCCCTAAATTATATAAAACCAAATCTACAAAGAAAATAATCCAAAAGTCCAAATATACTCAAACGAGATTCAATTCGATATAACTATCTACCCATCCACATAATGGACCATTGAAAGTGTTTCTGTGTATTCGAGCGTTGCTAACAGTTCAACTTACTGAGGTGTTAACACCCGATTTAACAGTATTGCTTATATAGCTCTTTTATGTACGGTGAAAAGTGACATTGTAGAACAAACCTTTACCATGGAATTAGAACTTGATTCTGGAACATAGCATTAACAGTTATCGAAAGTTATAAAAAAAAACAGCTTTTTCAAATCTTTTGATTCTGCAGGTGTTGTTCTTCTGTATGGAACACATTTTTAATTGTAAAACGAAATAACAGATGCAGGGAGAAAGACTGACAGGCTTAAGTGGGATTTGGCGAAGGACTTGGGGGGCAGGCCTTGCCCCAAAACCAAGTCGACTTAAAAAAAAAAGGCCTTCGTACAGCACAGGGACAAACAAAAGTGAATTGCAATAATACAAATTGACATGAGCCCAGAGCCACGTGGCATAAGCTAAAAGACGACTAATTTTATGCTAGGGTGTCTAGATACCATGATTTTTTTTTTTTATAGTAGATGGCTTGCGCTTGGCTGCAACTCACCTGATGATGCGGCCTAAGGCCTTGATCTAAATGTATGGTAAAAGTCAGTGTCACGATTGGGGCATGCCATCATCTGGATATAATCCGGATGAATATTCGTATTATCTGGATGATGTCCTTACCACTTATTTTGTTACAGGAAAAAGGATCTTAACCCTTTACTTTAAGACATAAAATGTATAATACAGGTTGAAAAATACATCGACAGCCAACCTATTACCAGGGATTCAGTACCACGCAAAAGTAGCCGTTCCATACAATAGTGCAGGTCAAAATGTCGGCGCGTGTCTGTGGTTTAGAATCATTTACTTAAGAGGAAACACAAGGGCCGTTTTTCCATACAAACTTAGTCCCCTGTTTCCTCCCTGGATAATGCCAGTAGATCAATTATTTTTTTTTTAAATATCCATGGCTACTATTGGCATGTCCCTATGTTTTCGTTTTTCTCATAAATTTATTATTAAAAGAGATATGAATATTCAAAAACCTAAAAAAATGGCATGATTTTCCGCTGTGTTCAAACATTCAGAAAACAAATTTGACTTGATTATATAAAAAAATAGAAAACATAGAAACACGGCAAAAGCCTTTCTTTATTTTTTAATGAAAAAAGCAGTTAAATCGGTTAAGATTTGGAGAAGAAATTAGGGGACTACGAATCATTGATTTTGTGTACTTTTAATAGGTATTTTCGGTCAAAGCTGCAGTTGTCTCTATCGCGCTCTGCGGTTCGTGTTCGGGCATCGCGCGACAGCAATAGATTTTACAAATACCTAATTTTCAATTCTCTAGCCCGTGGTATTTCCTCTTAATTCTGGTTACAGTTTGTGCCAAGCTACTTTGCTATGCTCCGGATTGACGGGCATAACAGTCGGTTACCAGGGTATAAGATATTTTCACCTTTGTCTCAAGAAAAATTATTCATGCATGAGCAATGCTTTCTAATACTGTAGTTTGTTTGCTAAATCGTTGAATATTCTTGAGAATTTTCAACGATTTAGCAAACAAACCAGGGATCGAATAATAAGAAAGCATTCTTACCTAAACTCCAGTAGGTCGATTCTGTAAAATTCAAACAACAACTCGCATCTCACATCTCTATTCACTCTCACTTCGCATAAGGTTCAAAATGACCTTGATATATTTGACACTTTGAATCGGGTTCGAGTGCGAACTGAGCGTCGAACTGAGGGGAAAATTACCTTACAGAATGCCACTTCTTACGTCATCTCATACTTTATCTGTCAAAATCTCCCTGTCAATTTAGTTCAACTCGCTGACACGCTCGCAAGGGCGCCACCCTTGCGAGCTACAGCACCCTTGCTACTGTAAATTCGAATTATCAACCGAGTTTTTAGAATGCCAATCAAGAAACTCACAGCGGATTCAGATTCGAACTTTAGAATGAGGTCTTACAGAATCACACCCTGACTTAGTAAAAAATTAACATTTGTACTGAAAAAGACCCGCGATGCCGATTTTGATGTAGATTTTTTTCTTCAAATCTAGATGACATATCCATACAACTTTACGTTAATATGTATCCTATTATCCGATTCCTTACTATAACATAAAAGAGGATGAAACAAATTCAAAGACCAAATAATAGTCAACTTAGATGTCTGACTTAAAAAATGAAACAAGAAAGCAAAATATACGAGCAACTTCCTGCATTATCCAACAAAACGTTCATTTCTTCAATACCAACAGATAGACATAATCCAAAAATTGTTCCAGCAAAGCTGTTACTGTAGTTCCGAAACTCTATTTAAATTTTACGAGTTCCTTCAGGTTTTTATTGATATTATCTGGCCCTGAATAGGAAATCGTTTCTGAAAATATTTTTGTCTAAAATGTGTATAAAGTTTTGCCTTGTGAACTGTGGAATTTTAAGTGGTGTTGACTCATCGCTGTAGTTACCAAAGTTTGGAGAAGGGGTATTTTCACGCTGTTTAACGTTTTGGGTGTGACTGAGTAAGAAGAGAAAGGTGTGGGTAGTAAATAATTGTTTTTTATTTATTTTTATTTAAGGAAATTATAATACAGAGGTGTTACTTAATTCTAAACTCGCCAACTACTTTTTTTTAAATATTATTATGGTTTAATCTTACTTCAGTGTATTTAGTTCTGTTTGCAATCCTGTATAACATTTTTTTTTATTTGCAACCGATTTAAAAAAGGCGGTTCTCAATTTGACATAATATCTTTTTAAAATTTGACCACGCATAACTTTTTTCAAACTACTATTAAACTAATATAGATTTATTTATGAAAGTATCACTTATTAAAACAAAAATCTTTTTTACAAAAAAGACAACCGCCAAAATATAACTAATTCGCAAAGGCTTTGGTTTTGTTTGTTGTTTTGTATTGCCACCGATTTGCGAATATAGTGAAAGCATATTTTTTAATTTTTGAAGGCGGTTGTATATTCTGTAAAAAAAAAATTGTGTTAAGTAAGTGATACTTTCCAAATTTTTACTTTTTCTTTTAATAAATGACAATGCCAGATCCTGCCCCACCCATGTACAGAAAAAGTAAAACATGTACAGAAAAGTAAATTAATGAAAATAATTGTAATGAATATAGAACCTTTCTATAGTAAACTGTTTTTCTTTAGAACTTGCGGATTACGAAATACCTACCCACAAAACACAATCTCATTTTACCTAAAATACAATTTAACCTTTAATCAATGTCATTATTGTTTTTAGATTTAAACGGAAACCGCAAGTTCTACAGTCACTAAGACTAATGTTTAGTTATCAGCAATAAATAAACAGTAAGATGCTACATATTGCACATGACTTTTATTGAGTGGGGCAAAGTTCTATAGAGTTTCTGGCATTGTCCTTTAGTAGTTTAGTATTAGTAAGCTTTTTGTGAAGGAGTTCGTTCGGGAAAGTACTGGCACCATAAGTACCTGTTTCCGCCACAACTAATATCTTTATCTAGATTCCAAGCTAGATAAAGACATTGATTAGTTGATAATAATGATGATAATGAGGTCATTATCATCATTTCAATCGGTTCACTAGCTTTTTCATGATGAGCTAATGAATAGACAGAAAGTGTTACTTACACTATGTATTGTATTAGTGTGAATAATAAAAGATAATGCCTTTTTTCCCCTAAGGGTTAGGCAGACGTATACCAAGAATTTATAGTATGTAACCCATATTACGCTAGGCAAGTTTAAGACTCATGAAATAGGAGGCGAACTATCAACAAGACACAAAAACAGACTCCAAGCTACAACTGAGAAATTCCTGATGGAAAACGTAAATTGGGATCTAGTGCACGACCAGTTGAAACAATGCGAAAAACTATTAATTTTTATTTTCGAAGATTTCAAACCGTCATGTCTCCGATACGGATCGTTTGCAATGCGCAAATGCCCTAATTCATTCACAGGCACATACTTCACAATTACTACTGATTGGTTTCTTTATTACACACGATTAAACACATTCCACAGTAACTAACACTACATAATTCAAGACAGATTTCCTCAACCATAAAAAGTCAAAGTTAATCTAAAAAGGTTAACAAGAAGAACGTAAATCGTGCTGGATAAACTTTAAGTCCGCGAAGCAACAAAATATCTGTTCTTTAATTACCACTATGAAAGGCGTCGGCTATAAAAATAAAAAAGGTCGAAGGATAATGAAACGTCTTTATCTCAAAGATAAGGGAAAAGGAAACAGTTGAAATAAGAGCTCAAGAGACAAAAACTCTTAATGAAGAAGGGGACAAAAGTAATTTAAATTCGTTACTTCTACGCCATCTGCTAAATGCACTTCATTAAAACGTGCTAACAGTAGCAGAGCCAAACGTCGACTGACACGGAACGAATTCGAATTTCAAATTACCGCCGCTCTTTTTCAAATTCGAATGCAATTCTTGAGTGACAAAAAATGGTGGTTCTTTAAATGAAAACGGTTATTATAAAATGTTTTGTATTTACATTTTGGTCGTTGTTTTTATTACTGGAGGAAAGGATTTTTGTGTTGTTTTTATGCAACCATATTTTGTGCAAACACTTGGATAAAATAGGATAAGACTCGTATTTTATCTTCTCGATTAAACTTTTTTATGATACCTATTTGTCAGATAGGAACAATCGACTACTTTGCGAGAATTATCACAATTGTTCAATTTTTATTCTGAAAGCACATAAGCTAATTAATATTTTTAATCGACTTCAGAAAGGAGGAGGTTATCAATTCGAATGTTTATATATATATATATATTTTTATGTATGTTCGGGCATAACTCTGCCATATATAGGGTGACTGGTAATTAGTGTACGATACTTAAACACGTGATTGTGTTCATGATAACAAACAACTTTCCTGAAGAAAAAATGTTTTTTGTACAGGTTCACTTTTATCACAATAACACAACAGCCGTATGAAATTCACGCGCGCGCACGCCTGTGACCTAAAGTGAACCAGTACAAAAAAAAAAAATTTCTTCGGGAAAGTTGTTTGTTATCATGAACACAATCACGTGTTTAAGTATCGTACACTAATTACTAATTACCAGTCACCCTATATAGACGGATTTGCAAAATTATTTTTTTTGTTTGAAAGGGGTTTATTCCGAAATGGTCCCATATAATTTTATTTATTTATAATTTTATTTTTAATTTTACCAAAATTGATTTAGCCCTTTTTGAGAAAATCAACAAATTCCCAAAAAAATTACTTAGACGACGTTTTAGTTTCTTCAATCTTTGGAGGATTTTCAATCTCTTTTAACTGTGTCGCCGTTTCGTAATGGATTTGAATGTTAAGGCAACACTAAAAAGTGAAAAATTAAAAGAGGCGGTTTTCATTTTTTTGAAAAAACTTTTTTCATTATTTAGGTGTACAACAATCAAATAGTACAGTAATTAGCCGTAGCTACCAAGAATTCCTCCAGATAGCAAGGTTTCGGAAACGTGCCAAGTCTAGCAGCATTGCTGCATTGAATTGCAATGTCACTTGTTCAAAATATTTACTTTAAATGTCTTCATCTTGCTACTTTGGTTTATCTATTGTATGATTTTAAATAATAGGTAATGCGATTCTAGAAAAAAAAAGTAAAATAGAGTATTTTTAATTTTCGCTTTTTAGTGGCTACTTCTTATCATCGAAACTAATTAAGAAACGGTAACAGTAAACAAATTAAGTCATCCTTTAATTTTCCACCCTTAGAGGTGAAATATTTTCAGGTTTTTTTTAAGTTCGTTTTCCGTAAGGGACACGCACGACCAAATAAATACTATATAACCAATGTTGTCAAAAGTCTCATCAAATCATTGCATATCGTGATCTTTCAAAATTTTGTGTTGATTTAATTATTGTTCTTCAAGTCCTAACCCCATTTCATCATCCTGGCAGCCTGTTACACTAATTTAACTTGCTAACTAAATGAAACTTGAAGTCTTTGATATTTTAATCAGATCTCGTCAAATATAATGAAGCCGATTTAATGATTTGAAGATTTCTCCGAATATTATTTAAATTGTTAACTGATACGGGAACAAAATTCAAATTAAGACAATAATAAATAATTGGTAATGTAACCCTTTCATTGTCCGAGACGGAGGAAATTAAGGAGAAATGGATAATATAGAATTAGAAAAATACTAGGTTGTTCCGCAAATTGATAGCCATAGAATAAATACAACCTCTTCTTTCATGAAACTATTTTGAATTGACGGCTTATTTCAACACAAACCTCCTTTGTGAAAATCACTGGCCACCAATGTGTAGTTTTAAAAAATATTTAAAGATTATCTGTCACTCTTCTTTTGTTTGCAACAATGGACGTCTCACGGGAAGCTTTTCGTGCTATGATTTTCTATGATTATAAACGAGGGTTAACCTTCAAGGGATCTCAAGAAAATTTACAAGCTGCTTTTGGGGAGTCTGCTCCTGCGTTAGCAACAATTACTTATTGGTTTCGTGAATTTAAGCGTGGTCGAGAGAACTTAAACGATGACCCCAGACCCGGCCGACCATCAACTGCAGTAATTCATGAAAACGTCATCAGGGTAGAGTGGCAATTACGAGAGAATAGACATATTACACATCGAGAGATACAGGCTGAACTAAACATTGGATCACAGGCAGTTTCCACCATCCTGCATGACCACCTTAAAGTTAGGAAGCTGCCTTCGCGATGGATACCTCATTCTCTCACCGATGAGCAAAAATGCCGTCGTGTTAATTGGTGCAAATTTATGTTAGAAAAAATCGAAGGAGGAACTTCGCAATACGTATCCTACATTCTCACAACTGACGAATCATGGATATATAGCTACGATCTTCTCACGAAGCAGCAATCCACACAATGGGTATTTGAAGAGGACGATTTGCCCACAAAAGTTGTTCGCGGTCGGAGCGTCAATAAAAAAATGATATCTGTTTTTTTTTCGACGCAGTGGACCAGTAGCAATAATTCCGCTAGAAGACCGTAGAACAGTTACTAGTGAATGGTATAGCGAAGTTTGTCTGCCTCAAGCTTTCGGGGAGTTGGATAGCGAGCGCCCAAGGAGCGGCGTCCGTGGCATTCTTTTTCACCAAGATAACGCGCCCGCTCACACAGCTGCTAGAACCATGGACTATTTGACAACTTCGGGGGTACAAATGTTACCCCAACCTCCGTACAGCCCAGATTTAGCTCCATTCGATTTTTTTTTTATTTCCCACGGTAAAAAAATGCTTCGTGGGCGAAAATTTAGCACTGCAGACGAGGCCGTCGAAGGATTTCAACGGTTATTTTTCAACCTCTCGCAAGACTCGTTTTTTAAATGTTTTGAAAGATGGTTCACCCGTATACATAAGTGCATTGGGATTGGAGGGGAATATTTTGAAAAGCTGTAAATAAACATTTTTTATATTCTAACTATTTTTCATTTCACTAACTATTTTTGGAACAGCCCACGTATAAAATATGGGTATCAGCACATCAAGCTACAACAATCTGTCAAATTTCTTTGATAGATTTTTAACTTTATTCTTGGTCTCGCCATCTTCGAGTTAATAATTATAATATTAACGCACGTAGATTATTGCTTCACATGACGTACAGAACAGGCGGTGATATGTCCCTCTGCCTCCTACTACAAAGCACGCCTGCCCAAAAATTGGTCGAGGCGTAAGAAACTTCACAAGGACACCGTGTCGACTACCACGTAATCAGCAGCTGTGCGCGCGTAGCCCTGCTGGCCAACCGCTTTCGCTGAACCTCGATTTATCTCCACCCTATATATGTGAACAGTGTATTGGTGCACCAGAGAGACTCTAAAATTGTCGGCTCAATCTCTGCGATAAAGCACGTGGCAGAGAAGAACGAGAAGATAGGTGGGCTTGCATTCCAAATACCTCGCCAATCAACCGTCCTGTTCACTATCAATCAAGGTTCTTTCAAGTCACATCGCTCGACTTAAACCACTGGGTCAAGAAACAGAATACTTTGAATAAGAGTTCCTTATTAAAACAAAAGTAAGATGACAGTACCTACAGTTTGACGACACGGTTGGCGCAGTGGCTGAGCGATCGACTGCTGCGCAGCGTGTTGCGGGTTCGATTCCCGCCCAGGGTAAACATTTGTGTGATAAGCACTTGTGTTTGCCTTGTGTCTGTGTGTTGTTTATCTATATATGTATGTATTTACAAAAAAAAATGTATTTGTGTATGTATATCAGCTGTCTGACACCCATAGTACAGGGTCTCCCTAGTTTGGGGTCAGATGGCCGTGTGTGAAAATGTTCCCACATATTATTATTATTAGTACTGTATATAAGCCTCTCCTAAAAAGTGGCTCCATTAGCTAGGGCTAATGGAGCTTCATTCCGACAGTGCCACTTTTGGCAGCAAAATCTTGGAGTGAGTCGCTGACAAGTCTGATGGATTTTTCATCACTCACCACGGCGGGGTATAAACTGAAGTCAACAGGAGATTGTGGAGTTGGCAGAACGAGTGTTAAGATAAAACTTATAGACAATGCCCTAAAAAGGTTACTAGGTTATGAAAGTTTGTATGGAAGTTCGTCATTTTTTCCAATGGGAATTCCAGTTTCCATAACTTCCCTTATTTCCCAAAGGACATAACTTCATTCATTATGCCACACTAAACGCTGACAAACATTACAAGTAGAACTAATTGACTTTTAGATTAAAATTCTCATGCAAAGTTTAACTCCTCAAAACTCTCTCTATTTGCCTTTCTTAAGACAACATTTGATTTCTTCCCCACACTTTTAAATGCTGAATTTGACTTGACTTGTCGGTTTAAGATCTATTCTCTTCTTTATTGTTTTAACCTATTTAACTTTTAATGCCTTTATCTCCAAGAGAAGGTCTAACAGAATTGTACTGTATTGTGTGTTTTGGTTACGTAATTAAAATTTTGTTTTTGATATAAAATGTAAGCTTTGTGTAAACTTAATACCATCTAAACCTTATCTTGGATTATTATAATGTTTTAAAAGGATTAATCTTGAATTTTAGATTCATATGCTTTTAACCACTTATTATATTTTGAATTTCGTCACTCAAAATTATATTCATCCCATCTCACCTTTCGTAGTTATATGAAGGGCAAAAATGTAAAACTCAAACTTTTCACTGAATTTTTTTTCACCTCACCAAACATATAAAACCCGTGTTTAAATAAACACCATATGTTACCGGTCGGACCAACCGGAAGGGACGACGATGACGTCATAAAAATGGTAGGGAATACTATCACACCGTTTTATGGATACGAGACGTGAAACGCGTCGGATAACTCATGTACTTGTGTTAAATTCTGGTTATCTTTCCCTTTGGGTACCTCGTTAGTGAGGGAAAGATTGGTGGTTATGTCGGCTTTAGCAATTGTGAGATATATTTTAGTACCACTATTGTATATCTGGGTGAGTATTTTTTAGTGTTTCCTCTGCCTAATTCAACTACTGTGTAGGCATTTTTATGGGATAAGCTCGTGACATCACTGCAATTTCTGAAAGCCAGAATCAACACCAGTGGCGAACACTAGAAAAGCGTCGAGGCAATGAAGCTCGATGAGTTCCGATGAAACATTACAACTGTCTTGGATCCTACAGCGAAATGAATCAGAAAAAAACAGCGGAGGAGTAACAAAAACATATTTTTCCCTTCCCTCCAAATCAAGCAGGAGACAGAACAGAACTAGGCCAATAGGCACAAAGGGACGTTTACAACTGGGGGAAACCCAGTTGCCAAGCAATACGGATTACAATTATAATTATTTAATGAATTCTAAAATGTGAGCTATTACAATTGAGCCCAATAATAGGTATGGCAAATACGCTTGATTGCACGAAAATTAATAGGTACCTACTAGTTTCTAAAAGGATTGCGTTCATTCTGCCAAGGAATACACTCCCATATGATATGATGTGCAGATTGTTCTTATTCACAATCAGTTATCTTATTCACAAAGACGAGACTACATCCATGAAAGAACATAACTTACTGCCTAGGCATGGATCAGTTTGCAAATTCTCTCCCTTAATTGCTTCATCAGACATGTAAATAGTTATAATCTGAGCCTATCTAAGTTTATCTTTACCTAGAACTTCTTGAGAATCAGCATAATTTAAAGGTTGTTTATCTGTGGTAACCGTAAGGCACTTCTCCGAAATACTAGACCATCACACTTGCATTTGACCTTATCATTGATCCTTTTACGCAAATGTAAATCCAAAATCTTGAATATCACAGATCAGATAATTAGATCCACTGAACACAAGAAATTCAAACCGGTTTTAATAAACAAACATTTTAGTCCCCTACATTATGCCAAAACAATTCTTATTTTAAATATGTAAATTCGTTGAAAGCATCGTGGCTTCGTATAAATTGAATTTTCTTGCTTTCAATTCAATGACCTTAAAGATGGGTCCCAAATTCTAAGTTCGCTAAATCGAATGGAAAAATCCAAGTTGGATAAGAAAGGGTCTCGGATAAGGGCAGTTTTACAGCGGTCAGTCTGCTAAAGGTCACTTTTAACAGGTTTTTAAAAAAGGTTACGTACTTCCTTTGTGAGGGAATGTGGGTTTTGACGCGTTCTATCTGTCCGCTCATTACGGGGACCCGAGTTGGAACTGGCTCGGAATTGCGTGAATTTGAAGCAGGTATAACTGGCAAATGAGTGGGTACTTCTAACTAATGATGTGTCGGGTTTTAGGATTGCATTATGGTAATCTTTATAGTGATATACCTAAAGTCGTTCAGGGGTTTTGGCGTGGTAGAGGTGAATATTTTTGACAATGTTATGTAGACTGAAAATATTATATGACTAAATAGTAAGAGTCAAGAAAAAAGAGACGATAATCGTGACGATTATGGATTCAAGTGACAGCGATTATTCACGAACATGACGTGTTGATTTACGCCTTATGGTTTTTACTTGAGAGATACGTGTTCCGAAAAGACGTTTAATTTATAAATAATTAAGTAGATAAAAGCGTAAGCACCCCATACAAAGTTAAAACAAATTATTAACTTATTAACAGCATAATTGGATGCTACATTACAACACACAAAGTCGGCACCCACGCCCTAACTTTCAAAATCAAGTAACACAAAATCAAACTTAATACACACAAAATTTTGCGAAGTCATAACAAGCAGAAGTTGGATCAATCATATCGAATTGAAATCCGAATTGTAGGGATCGAACATTTCCTATTATACAACTACTACGGAACTCTTAAGTGGCTCTAAGCGATCGGTAAGTTAACCGATTCGAGTTAGCTCGTTACCGAATGCCCAGAGCTTACTGCGTGAATTTGGAGTGACGTTTTCGATGGTTAATTGAAGTGTTACTATGTTTATGCTGTTACTATGTATTTTAAGGTTAGATTGATATCATACGTGTTTCTTCTTTATCTAGTACTTCTTAAACATCAATTATAAGAAGACTACTCGTAGCATCCTAATCAGATGGTAAGTGTTCACGCCAGCATGCATCCTTTTTGGCATTAGAATATATTTTCAAACATTGTTTTTGATGTGTAAAACATTTTAGCACTCGGTACACGGTTTCCAAGACTTAGAGCGTTTGACGTGTAAGCTTCAGATGACGTCACCGTAAGACTTGTTGATCATGTGTGCATGATACTGATACGAGTTCACATATTTACACATCCATTCTTGTGAGTACCTTGGAACTAATTTGATTTTATTATGTAATAAAATAAAATACCTATTTTAATATCTTCAAAATGGATTGTATTTCATTCTACAGAGACCTGCAGCATTGCCTTAATCTTGAAAATGTTATCAGCTGCCTTGTGAACAGTGGTATCTACTTTAGCCAAGCACTTGTTCAAACGATCTTGATCGTAGTAGTTCCCATAAATCTACATTTTCATAAGTCTCTATCCCTTTCTATCGTCCCTTGTAAACGGAACTGTTACCAGCAATAAACATGGAGTCAGTGGGTCCCCACTTGAGTTCAAGTACGACTACGTCATCATTCAAATTGATCTGTCAGTTACAAGTACCCTTCTAGTAAGTACCAAGTTGGGTAGTTAGGGGTACTCACGTCTCGATGGATTGATATTGTAATGATTGCTGTTGAACTGTTGGTTTGAATGCATTGAGGATAAAATGAAATCAGTGTTGCCAAATGTGTTGCCATTTTGACATGACAGTAATAAGTCGATGACAGAGGGTCTAGGTTCAACAGCCCCGTTGGTCACAAGTGCTTAATGTGGGATCCTATGTTCTATCCCTAGGTCGAGTAAATTGTTCTACGGTTGTCGTGTTACGAATTTTTCAGTGCAGCTTAAAGTTTGGAAGTTGGTGGTGTGACAACCCCGTGCTTCGGAAAACATGTATAACTGTTGGTCTGGAGACTGCCGTCTCATCAAACTAGGAGAGTGAGAGAAGAGGAAGTGTACCTGTATTTGCACATAAACTTGTGCACTATTCTATCTCCATATAAGATTGACCACCATGATCGAAATTCGTTCTCATTCTCGTATGTACACGTAACTGTTCATTGACGGCTAAGGATGATAGTTCTGCAACGCACGGCAGATTATTTAAAACGAATAAGGCGATTTTAGGTCTTGTTCGAGATGGGATCTAAACACCACCACTTTTTCCATCTCTGGAACAATGCCTCGACAGTTTTTGCACGTCTGCCTTAACCTTCTGGGACAATAGGCGAGAAATATTTTTTTTTTATTACGCCGAATTTTGTCGAACCAATTTGTTCGGTAGAAAGTACCAAGAATTGCGTGAGCCCACAATTACTATTTCGGCCACGTGTATGTGAAATTAGTTGTCGAAACTTTAGTTGGGTTTTTGATCTCGCCTGACGATGATATCATGAAAAGAGCTTAGTTCGGGTCCGAAACTAATCAGAAAATCCCGATACATACATGATACCCCTAAGCAAAACTTAAGCAAGGTCAAAATATGGAGCATGTGCTCTCCGAGATCTATTTTTTTTTATAACTCTGCTTATTTTATCGAACTCAAAATAAGCATACAACTATCCTTCTATAAGGTAGGTCTTTAACTTAATAATATATTATACATGCGAAAGTAACTCTATCGGTCTGGTACGTTTTCAAGACGAAACTGCTGAACTGATTTTGATTAATTTGGTGTAAGGGTTTTAACACACATCTGAAAGACAGAGCTTGTAGTCCGTTGTAACATACTTTTACTCAATAGATTTCTGCGATGCGATGTCGCAACGCAGTTTTATGTACAAGCCCTAAAGAGTGCTTGCTTTTCATCCGTTCGCGTGGAAGAAATCGCCTCCCAAGACTCCTGTCAAGCGAGGTATTATGGAGACCTCCCTAGGGGAAGGCCTTTGTCCAACAGTGGACGTCTACCGGCTGATAGTAACGATGGTGATGATGAGTCAAAGGGCATAGGGTTCCCCAATGACTTCCACCTGTGCGGCGCGAGACTGACACAGAGAAGCCTTTGGGGCAGACCTATGCCCAGCAGTGGACATCTAAACGTTGAGATGATGATGGTGAGTAAAAGCAGCAAAAGAAGTAAATTTTATTTGTCCTAAGGCTTTGTTGCCATAGCAAATTATAATGTTACCATCAAGTACCAAAGAAAATAAGTCGAAATTATTATTTTCATCAAAATGGCTTTGGTGACTTTCTTCAAACTTGTTTCCATCGTTATTATAATATAAGTACCGTCCTACTTTGTAAGTCTTACAATATTCCTGTAACTTGTTAGTGTTGCTTAACATACTCTTGATGTACAAAACTTGTTTATTGACTTATATTATAATGATATATCTAGTTATATTCAAGGTCTATTTAATGTATTATAATATATATAATATTACATATGAATTTCATGGTTGTACTCCTGAATACCTTTTTGTTC
This sequence comes from Charanyca ferruginea, assembly GCA_947361185.1. Lineage (NCBI taxonomy): Eukaryota > Metazoa > Arthropoda > Insecta > Lepidoptera > Noctuidae > Charanyca > Charanyca ferruginea. The sequence goes on along the minus strand of OX376082.1, from coordinate 8,605,721 downwards.
AATGTTTTCCTACAATGATGCTCTCATCTTTATCGTGGGTGTGTTTACAAACACATAAACTCACATACACACTATTTGTAGGTTAACTTTATAACAATCAGACACTATTTGTAGGTTTTACAAATATTTGTTTCGTTCGGGAATTTAACCCTCGACACGTGGCGCAGCAGCCAATCTCTCACCCACTGCGCCAACTGCGCCTAAATTATTTTATCTTTTCTCTTCTTATCGAGTCTAGTTACAAAGATGTTACTCATAATGTAATAAATCATTAACTGTTTCAAGCTTGATTTTGAAAGGAATAAAAGATATTTTAAATATATTAAAAAAATATGCATTTAATTCGCAATATATTCAAGTGTCTATAAGTAACAAAACATAATATAATTTTATTATCATGAAATGTGTTTTTGGATGAAATTTTAATTAATTCCATAAAAAAATAGTTTATAGCAAATTGTATGTAAAAACCAAATTAATTTTGCTTCAAATTAATTGTTCAAAACGGTTTAGTTGAAGAAAATCATAATGATTAGTGATCTGTAGGTCGATTCTGTAAAATTCAAACAACAACTAGCATCTCACATCGCTATTCACTCTCACTTCGCATAAGGTTCAAAATGACACTTTGAATCGGGTTCGAGTGCGAAGTGAGCGTCGATGAGACGGGGAAATTACCTTACAGAATGCCACTTTTTACGTCATCTCATACTTTATCTGTCAAAATCTCCCTGTCAATTTAGTTCAACTCGCTGACACGCTCGCAAGGATGGCGCTAATGTAAATTGGAATTATCAATAGAGTTTTTAGAATGCCAATTAAGAAACTCACAGCGGATTCAGATTCGAAGTTTATCATGAGGTCTTACAGAATCACACCCCTCTATTTGTTTGTAATCGAAAATAATATAATAAAAATTGTATATTTGTTTACAAAAGGTTATCCTTTTAATTATTGCTGATGATATTTATTTTCACTGATAGAAATATTAATGCCAATTACGATAGGATATATTTTATGATAAACTTGACTTCTACGCGAATTAAGTTAAAGGCAAAAGCTAGTCTTTAATAAATGTCATTATTACCTGCGTAATCGTTTTTAGAAATGATCTTGTTTTATCTATTTTTATCGTAAAGTACCTAAATAACGTTATTGAAAATAGTAACAACAATTCCTTTGTCCCAAACACGGAAATATTGGAAGATTGGAAGGGCCCTCCACAGTTGAGTTGGTATTATAGGAATCAATAGACAAACGAAAGCCCTCATACAGCCCTAGACGTTATTATACCTTACAACAAAATGTAAGGGTTGGTTAGGGCTGGCACTCCAACAAATAAATTTGTAATTGAGTATTAGGACCCGTTGTAATGAATTACTTACAAGTGTCTTGAGATATTGAATTTATTAATAAACTTGATGATGGAAGGAAAAAGCCAAAGACAAAAACACTAGATGGATTTAAAACATGATAGGAAAAAGTTGAACTCTGCTATGACAGCTGTCACAAATGTATGGATAAAAACAGAATTTTCTGCCGACTCTAAAATGTTGTAGGTACTGACTTGTATCTACCAACGAAATAAAGCTACCGCCTTGAGACACATGATGGCTGCTAAAAAGTACGGGATCCGGAGCATTTCATGCGAATATGAACGTTATTTCGATCGTTGACTGATACTTACTCAAAATGGCGGATATGCCACGTTCCAACATGTAAATAAAATAAAATTTTGGTCATACTACTACTACATGGCTAACGGTTGTGTATGACATTTGCATTTTGATAGCTCTTTTTCTATTTGTACAGAGGCCAGCACATCAAGCTACAACAATAATATCAAATTTCTTTGATAGATTTTCAACAATATTACAAAATAATAAGGTTCATATTCAATTGGGAAAATTTCTCTGTACTAAATAAAACTACGAAATATCTAGACTAGAAGAAAACTCAAACGGTCTAGAAATAATATGTCCAGTGTTATAGACATTCAGTTTGCCCTAAATCTAGTATAATTGGGCTAGCCAGTTTTAAAAAGGTAGTCAAATCCAAAACCAATTCTCGATATTCAATTTCCTTTCTTTCCAAAATTTTTGTTACGATGTTCGTAGGTTGGCAACCCTGAACAACCCAAAAAATCCCCGGATTGTTTCTAAAAGGATATAGCCGATATTAACACATCAAAGGCCTATCATGCGATCTGTCACGGCAAAACGTAACACATGGTAGTATCCACATGCGCGTTTTTTTTTTCTACTTCGGTTGGATTTCATAAACAATCGAGTGGAGTTTAGTAGATTCAGTTTGTGTTGTCCTTAAAATCTTTTTGCATTGAAATAAACTCGAAACGTAAAGAGTGTTTATGGAGTTTCTTGGTTGCTCTTCTCTATTGGAATCTACTGTTTGGAAGGAGCAACTAGCTTAATGTTTCTAAAGTACCTGTAAATGGTTTATTTTGAAATAAATAGTTTTCTGCGATCGCTGACCCGCCTGCCAAGCGTGGCGATTATGGCAAAACCCCCCATTTTGGGGGAGACCTATGTCCAGTAGTGGACGTCTTTCGGCTGAAATCATGATGATGATGATGAAATAGTTTTGGGTTCGAGTTTATGTTTTAGACTATTGGCAAGTAAGTCGACTGCCGTCCTGATGTTAGGTCAGCGCTGCCTACATTTGCAATACTAGAGACTTTACAGATGCGTTGGTATTTCAGAAACAAAATTAAAAACTCTCATGTGCGAAATAATAACGATATTTTTGTAAAAAAGAACTCGGAGGATTTAATTTTTTTAATTATACCTTAACATTAATTAGTTAAAGATAGAATAGAATTGACGTTTGGCAAAGAAAATGTGAAAGCACTCGAAATAGGTCTACCGTAGGCCTATCAGCCTAACTATAATAGTCTTCAGTCAGGGGAAAAACTAGGCTACCAGCTTATAGGTAGTTTGTTCATTTTAAATACAATTCCCCAAACTCTACAAGCTGAAATTTAAATGGTCCTTTTCCCGCGGTAGAACGATTTGTCCTCAGTAGTACTATCGATTCATAGAGTTAAACTTAAAATATATTTAATTTTTTATATTTAAATAATTAATAAATATTATTATGCATTAACATTCTTATAACGGTCCTAAACCCGTAAAAGTGTGAAGGAAATATTGGAATAACTGTTAGGTCAGTATTGTGTTTCGTTAACACAAAACCTCGCGCAGTCAGCCGTTTGCGCCGTATCACTTGGTTCGGGGTCGCTAGTTTTCCACAGTTGTAAATCTGCCGTTTTTTAATATTTTTTTCTTTATTTTTTTATTAATCGATTGTATTACCAAGGCAAAATCATTTCGCTACGGGAAAAGAGCCACAAAAATTTCAGCGTGTATATGGGGAATATAGGAAATCAGGTTACGGATGTGAATTAAAATGCAGTAATATATATGTGGATAAAAATAATGTTCATTATATTATACTTTAATGTTTCACAGGGAAGGTTTTATGTCTGTCTCATAGCACAGTCGAAAGAATAAGAACCTAACTGATATTTTTTATTCGGAATGGCATCTCGCAGGTGAACCTAGGAGGTTGTCGGCTGCTTAACCGGACTTTCCTGTGGTGCCTTAAAAATATTATTTTTAGGGCCTCCAGCCAGGGCAAAATAACTAACAAACTAAGAGACTACACGCTAAGGGCACCCCCTGTGGGGTACGAGCTTCGGCTTAGGGCGTCGCTGGGGGAGGACAGCAAAGGGACAGGCTGGATCGGATTACAAACCTAACAGAGGGTAGTTGTCGGTTTTTATATTAATCGTCAGTGACAGTGTTGCCAATATTAAAAAGTAAGAATCGATTAATTTTTGCACATTAAATCCAACAGGGAAGTCATCATAATTTTTAAAAATTACTCAATCATTTATTTCAAAGTCACGCAAACCTTCTTTTATTTACTTTTGTGTTGTCTCCTTTATATCCGTTATTAGATGTTTAGCTGCTGATTAAATAATATATTTCGTTCTATATTTTCTTTGTCGCCCAGAATCATTGATAAGGTCTCTACCAACTGTTTTGTGTTACCCTTTGTTAATATTTTCTTTGTTATAACAACTGTTTTGTTGTAAAAGGATTCTTGTTCTCTTCGCAACATGTTGGAATTTTGGAAATTGGTGACGTAAATGTTTGAAGGTAAAAACGGTCGGTGGGAATCCGTATAATGTCTTATGGTTCAAGATCCCAAAGTCGCCAGATATACAACATTAAAAAATAAAAAATTATAACAGATACATCATCATCTGCCTAGCCTTTTCCCAACTACATTGGGGTCGGCTTCCAGTTTAACCGGTTGCATCTGAATACCAGTGTTTTATATGGCGCGACTGTCTATCGGAACGCCACAACCCAGTTACTGGGTAACACGATACTCCTTGGTAAGACTAGTTGTCAGACATTCTGGCTTCTGACTACCCATAACGACTGCCAAAGATCTACAAATGACAGCCGGGACCAACGGGTTTTAATAACAGATACAAAGGCCTTTAATTATCATCTTAGTAACAAAACTGACTTAACCGCTATAAACCATGTTATTAGACAAAAAAAATTAGAATTGTTGATACAAATTTCACAAAACGAAAAAAGCTATTTTCACAGGTTGGTTTATCCAGCTGAACGCATAACATGCAGTCTGACAAATCTATTCAGTACAGGCCCATCAAGTCTATCCGCGAATAGGTACCCTAAGAATGCTGTTGGTGCTTGCCCTGACTCTGCGTAGTAGCGACGCAACTTTCTTACGCATTATCGCAAAGTAATCGTGTGTGCGCAAGGTGGAAGCTTAGTAACCAAGTCCTAGCACTCAGTAGGAACAACCTGCGCAGAGTCAGGGCAAAAGATGGAAAAAAAAGATGGAAGCTTCAACATCACCCTGAAAACATTGCAGTATTGGAAGCGCAGGATATTGTACGCTTTTTGGGTATGATTAGCCCAGATGCTGCTGGTGTAGAATGCCTGGCAGTAAGCCTTGAAAAGAGTGGTTTTAATGGACACTGAACAACCAGCAAACCTTCATGCCGCCATATTTGCCCTCTTAAACAACGCCTTGTAGTCCCTTTCCATTTTCAATTCGTCTTTTAAATTTTAGTTTGACTGAAATTTTGAGAGAGTTGAAAATGTAGGTAGTTAAGAAGGTACGTCAATCGCCTATAATGCCGTGTGGTACCGACCGCGAATAGCACCCCCCCGTTTCTACCCGTGAGTGTCGCAGAAGACGACAGAGGAATATTGACCAGAGGATGGGCAGCAGCGTGCTTCTGAGTACCATAACACCTAGTGCGATCGCCAACATGCATCGGCCAAGCATAGCGATTATGGCTGAATCCCTTGTTGGTGGAGACCTATGCCCAACAATGGGCGTCTAAAGGTTGACACACACGGCTACACATCAAGTTATAATTTCCAGTATAAACTGACCTCTCATTGTATGGAAATTCTATATAATGCGAGATCAGCTTAAACTGGAAATGTATAGCTTGATGTGTAGCCGTGTGTACGTAACGTACGCAAAATGTTATTGGGTTTGTCTATTAAGAGCGCGTATTCGATTTAGCGCAACTCAAAATCTAAATGATTGCTAGAATGGTGTAGCAGCATTGACACACACTAGTACAACACAATGGTCGGTGTGCATCAGGAAAAGAAATACGCACGAAATAAGCACGAATCATTGAAATTGATCGGCAAACGACAGCGCGCGATGTTTGACAGGGCTTCTTAAAATAATTGTCTAAAATAAATGAGTTCGTATAACGGACTAAAAAATATTTTATATATTAAGCATAACCTTTATTTTAATAAAATAAATATATCAGTTATGTTTTTATTCAAATACTGGTGCATAAAAAATTGACAAAGTGAACCGATTTTGTACTTTTTCAACATGGTTTTTTAATACATAATAGTAATATTTTCGTAATTTTGGCTATGTTCGGGCTCCTTTTCCCAAATATATTGGGGTCGGCTTCCAGTCTAACCGGATGCAGCTGAATACCAGTGTGTTACATGGAGCGACTGCCTATCGGACAACCCAGTTAGGTACTGGGTACCTAACCCATACCCCTTGGTAAGACTGGTTGTCAGACTTTCTGGCTTCTGACTATTCCCATAACGACTGCCAAAGATCTACAAATGACAGCCGAGACCAACGGCTTTACGAGCTTTCCGAGGCACGGAGGGAACTCGGTATGAAAGGGATGGTTACCCATCCACAAACCGACCGCGGTTAGCGTAGCTTAACCTTTGACTAATCGATCTGTACAGCTTTAACTTAGCCACGAGCTCTACCTGCTGTTTATCTTTTCGGGTATCAGGTACAAAAGGTACCTCACCACCTTACTTACGTTTAAGACAACTGGACAATCGTTCATTTTTGTCAGACCTTTCGATGAGCCAAATCTTCAGCTAGACTCTTTAATTAAAGTTCCGACAGTGGAAGCGTTTGGCTGAAGTATATTAATTTATAAAAATATCCTGTAGCACATTTATAATTTGTTCAACCCCTTTATACTTGCTTCTGGATTGCTCGACAATGTCATCGTGGTTAAGAGTCTAAAAAGCAACCATGTGATTTGAGTAGACAGCAAGGTACTGGCTATACTGCTCTGTTAGACATTACCAACCTCTCTATTCACCTTATAGTTTGACGTCTGATTGCAAATGACCAACATAAAAAGAAATATATAATATGTCCTTAAAATTTCTGACATGCTCAAATTGCGTAGATCTGACAAAGGATCATGGCAGATTTGTACAAAAAAATAAAGATGTTTAATATTATTGGGTACCTAAAGAGTATATTCAGATTTTTTTTTAAATCCCGGATTAAAAATAAATGTTAAAAATGTTAATTATTTCATAATGAAACGGTGCCTGACAGACACAGTGACACTGACAGGCACCGTTTCGCAGTTCTTACAGTGAAATTGCATAATTTTATGGGAAATAATGTCAATTTGATAGATCCGTGAATGTTACTTGTCACTTTCATTTTTTATAAATACAAAATGGGCAACGAGATGAAACGAAAAACAGTTATTTTCATTTCAAAAAATTTCTACTATGCGGGGATTTAAAAATATGATCGGTATATCCATCTACTCCTGGTAATGTATTTTCCACATTCGAAAATATTTGAAACCCTCTAAATATTTTTTTTTTTCGTACAAATTAATGTTTGGATCTCGCCATGATTCTTTGGGATCTCGGTCCATTAAGGGGAAGGTACAACGTAACTACAAAGTTTCAATACTGAAAAAATCTTTTAAAGCTCGATTAAAAACGTGACGGCTTATTTTTGGTTTATTCCTAACCTGACCCGAAAATCCTAACCCGATTGCGGGTTAGGTTAGGAACTTGAAAACAATTATAATATTTATTCCTAACCTGACCCGAAAATCATAACCCTATTACGGGTTAGGTTAGGAACTGGAAAAAACTTATAATATTTGTTCCGAACGTAACCCTCTTCCTAACCTGACCCGATGTTTTCCCTATCATAACCCGAATTGCGATATAGATATGTTTTCCCATCTCCTCTTTCTTAGAATAAAAAAGTACCTATGTGTCAAATCAGTGTAAAATATTTAATTCGGGTCATGTTAGGAATAATTATTATAATAAAATTATTTTCAAGTTCCTAACCTAACCCGCAATCAGGTTAGGACTTTCGGGTCAGATTAGGAATAAACCTTATTTTTCCTTACTAGGGATAAAATAGTTGAATTCATATTTGTCTAAAGTTCACTTTTCGCAAGGAAAGTTCCACTTCTAGAAATAATTGATTGGAGGAAAAAAATCCCAGGAATCTGACAATGCATAACCAGAAATATGAATACTAAATAATAATAGGTGTCAAGATAAATAAACTAATGTGTACCTAGCCCTAGAAATAAAATAAATAAATTATTCATGAATTTGTCGGGCCCGGAATTGACGCAATTTCTCGACATTTTTTCTCGTAATTTTTCACAAAATTACATTAAATAAGTCACATTTTTATTTACGTCGTAAATAAATTCATCATCTGCCAAGTCTTCTCATATGTTGTGGTCAGCTTAAAGTCTGACTGGATGCAGCTGAATACCAGTGTTTTACGAGCGATCCTGTCGACCTCCATAACCCAGATACTGGGTAACGCGATACCTATTGTTAAGACTGGTTCATGGTTGTAAAACTTTCTGGCTTCTGACTACCTATAACGACTATCAAAGATCTACGAATGACAGCCGGGACCGACAACTTTACGTGCTTTCCGAGACTCGGAAGGGTCTTGGTATAAATGGATGGTCACGCATCCACGGCCGACCGCTTCAAGCGAAGTTTAACCATGGTCGATCCGTCATAACCAGTACGAGCCTTCATTACTCCCACCCCAAATTACCATAATAATCAACCGAAAATAATATACCTACCTTTCCGTACATCGTCCTCTCATCATAATTTTCTCTTCACAAAAATAGCCAAGGATATCAACTTTCAATAACAGAATTATGAAGTACGAAAACCACCCGGTTTCAATGAATTACACAGGATGATTAATTAATGAAACCACGAATGGAGGCTATACTATGCCCGCGGCTCTGCTCGCCGCCTCAGCCGTTTTTCATATGAGCCCAACGTTAATATTTTAGGTAGAAAAGGTCGTGGACAGGGATGTGGGAATTAATGGAGTAGGTTTAATTTGTAAGATATATTTTTTTATTCCTCGAGCGATGTGGCCTGCCCATTGCCACTTCGACTTGCATATTCTGAGAGATTCCGATAACCGATGGAAGTAAGGGTTTTTGAGTGGCGACCACGAACTGGAAGACGTAGCGTTGGTAGGCCTCCCACCAGATGGACCTACAACATCATCAAGGTCGCGGGTAACTGGGGAATGCAAGTGCATTATATGGGGAGATTTATGTTCAATAGTGGACGTCGTTCGGCTGATGATGATGTGGTTTTTTTTTCTATCCGTACGTCTATCTACGTAGACTTCAGACACAGTATAAATATTAGTACTACCGTACAGTAGCGACACGCTCCGCCTCCCTCTGAAACCATTCCTCACCTCTCCCCTCGTCGAACGACTGCTCTGGGAACTGCGTTTTTGTACGTGCGGTGCGTAGACACTCACACACAGGCACGTATCTGTACAGTCTGTTTTTTTGGAGGAGTGTAGGCAATTATATCGTTTCGTTTCCATGGAGTGTCGCGGGTGTGCTTCAGAATTAAGACAAAGTTTTAATTCTAAAGCACGCCCGCGACACTCCAGTTATATGCGTTATGCTAGATAAATATCAGTCATAATAATTCAGTTTAAATAATAGAAAGCGTAACAAGCCATCCATCGATTCATCGATGCATTCATCCTCACTAACTTTTGCAGTTTTCAGATTGTGCCAGCGTAATTTTAAATGATTCCAGTAGGTCGATTCTGTAAAATTCAAACAACAACTCGCATCTCACATCGCTATTCACTCTCACTTCGCATAAAGTTTAAAATGACCTTGATATATTTGACACTTTGAATCGGGTTCGAGTGCGAAGTGAGCATCGAAGTGACGGGGAAATTACCTTACAGAATGCCACTTCTTACGTGATCTCATACTTTATCTGTCAAAAATCTCCCTGTCAATTTAGTTCAACTCGCTGACACGCTCGCAAGGGTGGCGCTAGTGTAAATTCGAATTATCAACCGAGTTTTTAGAATGCCAATCAAGAAACTCACAGCGGATTCAGATTCGAAATTTAGAATGAGGTCTTACAGAATCACACCCCAGTACTAAAGTGGCCAGCCTCTCTTGCATGAGGTTGTGGGTTCGACACCGGACAAGTACCGCAATGCGACTTCTCAATTATGTACTTTCTTAGTTTATCTTGAACATCATTGACATCGGTCAAAGATGACATCGCGAGGAAACCTGCTCTTATAATTTAAATGAGCCTGAAATCAGCAATGCTCGTGACTTCTCTGTATGAGGAGAGTCGTTTGTCTTGGTAAAGGCTATTGTCAGGTCTTAGCTAGGGTAAACACCTCACTTACCAGCTCATTAGAGCTTATACCAGCCTATTATTGAATCAACGTAGCCAGTAGGACCACAATAGGTTGGTATATTATTTAAATGGTCAGCAATGGAGAGGGCTATGCTCAGAGTTTTCTTGCGTGATAAAATCAGAAATGAGGACATCCGCAAGAGAACCAAGGTTACCGACGTACCCTGAAGAATTGCCAAACTTAAGTGGCAGAGGGCAGGGCACATTGCTCGCAGAACAGATGGCCGATAGGGCCGAAATGTTCTGGAGTGGCGACCGCGAACCGAAAGGAACGTTGCGTTAGAAGGCCTCCCACTAGGTGGACCGATGACCTGGTAAAGGTTGCGGGGATCCGCTGGATGCGAGTCGCACGGGACCGGTCAAAGTGGCCACACTTGGGGAAGGCCTATGTCCAGCAGTGGACGTCTTTCGGCTGAAATGATGATGATGATGATGAAATAATCAGCAGACAAAAGAGATAGGTAGCAACCAGTGTCGTCAAATACAGTTGAACTTTTCTTAGAAACCGATGAATGTTTTGAAATATTTTTTTTAATTTATTTAATAGAAAATAAACTGTTCTATTGAAATAAATTTGTATTTAGTTAAAAGAAAATAATTTAAATTTAATTTAATTCGAAGACGTTTATAATTTGTACGAAAACTTTATCTATTTTAAACGAGAACGAATTTTTTATCTTTATAGCAGTGTTAAGGGAAATCGAGCCAAAACAGTTGCAAGTAAGAAAATGGCTACCTACTATTGTTCAAATATGTACCAAGTAGCTCCATTTTACTTCCAACATCATAGAGCAATAGGAGGGTTGAATAAACATAATGTTTGTAGCTCGAGCGTACAAATATGAAATGTAACCCTTTCACTGCTTCAGGTTGAAATAGTGGAACTAGTTGTTATATTACTGATGGGTAAGGGATCTAATTTAGAGGGTGGAGTGTTTTGTTTTTATGAGATGGGTTTCGGCTACTGATTAGTATTTAGTATTAGTTCTCTTGTCCTACCTAAGTTTTTGTGTGGAAATCTATACGTTTTCGTCGTTTACCTATAATCAAGCAAGCAAGCATTTCCTTTCCTCTCAATTATGATTTATTATATACATTATATATTTTTTATTACTTTATATATCTTAGCATTATGTATTTATATAAGTATATTAATATTTACTGATATGTGTATTTATATACCTTAATATTAAAGGTTAGTTAAATAAGGCACTATACTTTATTCCCTTCCTTTTCTCACACACTATAGTCTATGTTTCTTTTTCATTTCTCCTTTTGCAGGTCTGCTGGCAGAAATTTCTTAAGAAATACCAGTACCAGTAGCAGTACCTATGTACTCATATTTTATAATGTTCTTTTCCTGTGTTGTCAACTGTGTGTACATAAATAGTAAAATAGATCAATATACAAAGTCGCTTTTCGCCGACTGTCCCTTTGTAGGTACGTTTAGATATTTTAGACTACACAACGGATTTTAATGCGTTTTGTTTTTATCAACAAATAGAGTAATTCAAAAGGAACGTTTGTACGTCAAGTTTGATCTACATTGGAACAGTGCGAAGACGGGGCGAGTCGCTAGTATTTTATAAATTGAAACAAATTGTTTACACATTTATCTTCCTTTTTTTACTTCCTTTTTTACCCTGGTCATAGGTTAAGCATTGTCATCCAATGTGGCAATGTTGCCAGTATCTTGGGCACATTCCCAAAAGATGACGACGTGTAGGAAATTTTTTTATGCCTTCTTTTTCTTCTCCTTCTTCATCTCCTCTTGTATTCATTACAGTTTTATTTTTATTATGAGTGTAAATATTGTTCAGACTTGTCTAAATAGATACGTCTTTTAATTCATATAGTAGCCTTCTATAACAAATAACTTAAAAACTACATGCAAAATCCTCAGAAAATAATAACTAAATCATATTGCTACCAAACGTGCCATAACGAATCTTCACTTTAAAAAAAGTAAATGCTTGAACATCACTTATTCAATATCGACTAAAAACTCGAGAAATCTGATATTCAATTCAGTATTCGAGCTGAAAAAGAATCTATTACACTTACTGCCACGCAAAACTGGGCACAATATAAAAAGAGCTGGCCGAAATTCAGGTGCCAAATGAACTGTTTTTGCTCTATCAGACCACCAATGTAAATTAAACTTCCACGCTCCGCAATTGTTTTCTTAAACGGGTCTTTGAAAAGAATTTTGATTAGATTAAAGGGTCAGGTTATTTTGGCCGATAGTGTCTTGCATCGTTTCAAGGGGTTATCGTAGGTATTCGATTTTCGAATGGAACTCGATAGTGCTGCGGTAAAACTAGTGTAAGTTTGTATTTCTTTTTTTTTTATCAAAGTGATTGTTTTTTACGGCCAAGTAGAAATAGCTTTTAAATGAAAAGATTTTTCTCTCTTTTTGAAAAGCGAGAGTGGTTCGATATCGTAAATGTTTAACTAAGTATGAGACTTTGGCGTTTTGGTTTTTGGTTTGATTCCCGAGTTAGGCAAAGTGTTATTGGATTCAATTATATTTAGTAGCTCGGAGTCTAGATAAGTTTCCAATGACATGGTACTTACACATTAATTTTATCTGTCAAACTGTGAACGTACTGTAACGTCCTGCCTGCCCCTTTGTGAAATAGAAGCATAATGCTATGAATACTTAGAACACAATAGAATAAATCTTTATTTGCTGAAAATCATCATCTGCCTAGCCTTATCCTAACTGTGGTAGGAGGTTTCCGATCTAACCAGTTGCAGCAGTATAACAATGTTATACATGGAGCGACTGCCTGGCTGAACACCACAAACTCAGTTACTGAGTAACTTGTCTTCCGACTCATAACGACTGCCAAAGAGCTACAAATGACAGTCGGTACCCAACGGTTGTAAGTTGTTTTCCGACTCATAACGACTGCCAAAGAGCTACAAATGACAGTCGGTACCCAACGGTTTTAAGTTTCCGAGGCACGGAGGGGTCTCGATGAAATGAATGGTCACCCATCCACTGATAAACCGCAGCAAGCATAGCTTAACCATGACCTTTCTTGCCATGCTTTTGCTTAGCTACGAGCCCCTCTATCCAAATTTTTATATACCTAAATTCTGAGCAAATACAGAATTTAGGTATATAAAAATTTGTTGTTACAATATGTGTAAAATTCTTGGATATTCTGCCTCAACATGCAGGGCCGGATTATCCTTAAGGCAGATTAGGCAACTGCCTAGGGGCCCCTCATAGGCCGGGGGCCTCGCCACCGAGAAAAGAAAATGTTCAAAACGAAAACGTAATTCCTTGAAAAAAATTGCGTAATTATAAATCTAAAGCAAATAACTATGTATGTGGGAATGTTAGGTTAATTAAGTGGTAACACTGGTTCGATAAGGGATTGTACGACGATTGGATGATTGAGTGACAACACTGTGTGAACCCTCATGCTCGCTCGGGTGAGAGCAAGACGGACGATGTCAGATATAGAAGATGGACGACGGGATGAAGACGTTATGTTTGCAAGACGATATTTTTCAGATGAATTTAATAAACTCATAAGAAGTCAAGTTTGCCCCGTTTTATTTCAAAGATCCCACTACACACACTACATGTATTTTAGAAAGTTCGAAAAGGGTAAAGGGACCCTGAGAATTGCATTGCCTGAGGGCCCCGACATGGTTAATCCGACCCTGTTACCATGTCACGCAAACGTGGAATACTACGTACTATGAAAGTGTCAGTTATTACAAGAACATATTATTATTATCCAAGGGATCCTACACAGAATAATAGCATCTAACATAAAATGTTATATATGTTCGGTTATTAATACAATCGCACGAACACACCTCAAGTTCATCGATGTATTATTTAATTGCCCCAACTTCAGGAAGTGTGTTGGTACTACTATTTGTGCCCGGAAACCACAACGCTTGTTGGATGTAGAGAACTTTGTATTATAATTGCTTAGCGTTCATAAAATAATGGAAATGATATTGTAAGATAAATGTATGTGACAGCGTGTTTTTAATAACGTGACTGATTCCCTTATTCAGAAAATAAAGTAAAATTAAAGAATTGACGTACTATCTTACGCGTTATGTTCGTGAACGCTGTCAGTTAAGATTGAGCATCTCTTGATTGCTATTGCCTTTTTCTTTATTTTTCAATTGTTTTAAACTAGCGACCCGATCCGTCATGGGCCAATAGCCTTCCTCGATACATTTATCGACTATTCATCACAAAAATATTTTTTCAATTCGAACCAGTAGACCCTGAGATTAGCGCGTTCAACCAAACAAACAAACAAACTCTTCAGCTTTATAATATTAGTATAGATTATTCTTTGTGATGTCATAGAGAAGCAATAAGAGCCGATAACCGATGGGGAAGTGGCGACCACGTATCGGAAGATGCAACGTTGGTAGACCTCCCACCAGATGGACCGACGACATCGTTAAGGTCGCGGGTAACCGGTGGATGCAAGCGGCAGGTTGCCGCTTGTTGTGGCGTTCTATGGGGGAGACCTATGATTAACAGTGGACGTCTTTCGACTGACGATAATGATGACGATGAAACAGGATTTTCTGAGTAAGTACTTGATTGAAAAGAATATGCATGGAATTTCTTGCTTGTTCTTCTCCATAGATATAGGTAATAATATTATGTAAGAAGCAGAAGGTTTAATTGTTTTTATTTTCATATCTAGTAATAAGCTATTAACAAAAGAAACAATTAAACCACTCATTAAAATTATTTCATTCCTTTAAAACTATGGTAAAACGCATGTAGAGTATGGTTTTGGAATTTTATTAAAAATACACGTTTTAACATGCTGGTTGACCTGTAATTGGCGATGTCCCGGTTATTATTAGTGGATCTTATACAGTAGTTATGGGTAGTCAGAAGGCAGATAGTCTGCATTACAGCCTTAACAAAGGTATAGTGTTACCCAGTCACTGGGCTGTGGAGATCAAACAGGCAGTTGTTCCATGTAAAACACTGGTATTCAACTGCATCTGGTTAGACTGGAAGCCGACCCCAACATAGTTGGAAAAAGGGTAGGCAGATAAATTAGCTATATTGATACATGTTGTGAGATTCGTATTATTACATAAAAAAGCGGCCAAGTGCGAGTCGGACTCGCCCATGAAGGGTACCGTAGCCGCAAGTAAGGTAAATTGCGGTTTACGATTTACGACGTATTAAAAAAAACTACTTAGGTACTAGATCAAACCAATTTTCGGTGAAAGTTTACATGTTAATGTACATCGTACATATTTTTTTTAGTTTTGTCATTCTCTTATTTTAGAAGTTACAGGGAACACACACACACATTTAACCACTTTGGAAGTGTCCCTCGCGCAAACTATTCAGTTTAGAAAAAGAAATGATTTTAGAAACCTCAATATTATTTTTGAAGACCTATCCAAAGCTACCACACATATGGGTTTGATTTAAAAAAAAATGTTGAGTTTCAGTTCTAAGTATGGGGAACCCCCAAATTTTTTTTGTTTTTTTCTATTCTATTCGTGTGAAAATCTTAATGCGGTTCACAGAATTCTACTTACCAAGTTGCAATAGTATAGTTCTTATAGTTTCGGAAAAAAGTGGCTGTGACATACGGACGGACATACAGACAAACATAACGAATTGGTTCCGTTTTTTGACATTTGGTTACGGAACCCTAAAAAGCACACTTTACAAGAGGAATTCTCAATTAACAACGTAAATCCAACTCTGCTTTCACATACCCAACGTTGCAGTTACAAAACAACGCAACGTTCCGAATCCTTTCAAATTCAAAGCCACAGTTAAACTGTTTAAAAATCACTCGATTCGACAGACGTTCGAATACGGATTCGATACAGAACCAAACATATCCCTTTAGCCCTCTAACGTCAGTGTATAATTGATTTTGTTCAAGGCTCCCAACTCGAGAGGATAATCGACAATTTTCCGCTTACTGAGTCGATTCCGGATAGTTTGTTTGCTCTCATCGAAATTGTTTTTCGAAATTTGAATATTTTAGGTGTTTTTGATCCTGAAAAGGGATAATTGGGATTTGGTGAAGAGCGATTTAATATATTATAGTAATTAAGGGTTGTTGAATGTTGGCAGAGTTATTTTTTTTATACAGTGAGATAACTATGCCCTGCCAGCCATCATCTGATTGTTCTGCCATGATTTTTATCTTTATTTTTTAATGTTTTTTATTGGTTTGCCTGTATTTTTTTTCAAGAAATAAGAATATTACAATAGTATTTTATAAAAACTTGATTTATATAAAAGTGTCTGTAGATTTTCTTTCTCGTTCTTCATAGAGACCTGCCCTACGTTTTGCAACGAGCAACAAGCTTCAACTTTCTGACTAACTATTGACTCTTTGAATTCAAAAGTGTCTGTAAATAGTTTATTTGAATTAAAATAAATATTATAAATAAATATTATATATAAATATATTATATTTTATTAAAAAAAAAACAGCGATAAAATTAGATTAGTGACGACTAAAGCAAACTGCTGCACGGTCGCCCACCGCGTCTCGACAAAGGTGTCCTACAAACACGAAGTAAAATTACTTCGTGCTACAAACGTGTAGATAGAGGTTTACGACCAAATTTGAAACTGCTCTTTTCTGATTAATTTCATTGTGGAATCCAAGACAGTTGATTCGTCAAAGTCAAAGTTAAAGCATTTATATCAATTAAACCATTTACAGGCACTTTTGAATTGTCACGGAGTCGGTCAGGTAGTCAGAAAGTTGAAGCTAGTTCCTCGTTCCAAAACGTAGGTAGGTCTCTATGGAGAAGAACGAGTAAGAAACTCGACGGACACTCTTTTAAATCAAATTTTTACATAATACTAGTTACATTATTCTTGTTGCATCTATATGTGAAAACAATGAAGGTAATCTAGCAATACAAAATATTAAAAAGAATCAAGATGAGATCGTTTCTCCGGGACTCGTCGAGCTTCATTGCTTCTGCGCTTTTCTGGTGGTCGCCATTGTTGATTCTGCCTTACAGGAGTTGCTATGATTAGTGTGGCGGGCTTGTACTCAGGCAACTCATAATAATAAATTGTAAGAGTCATAATATATCGTACATGACACGCGTCCATTGCTTACTTGCACATCAGCACTTGACCGTAACCTTACAAAAAAATATTGTAACGCGACAATCAACGTTCATAGTCAGCTACTCATTAGCGGTCATTTGCATTCATGATTAGTTACTGATTAATACTTTGGCTGTTAACAATATGTTCTAATGTTTAGTGTATTTCTTTTGTTAGAGATTCTAATATTTCTAATATCCATACTTATATTTTAAATGAGAAAGTTACTCTGTCTGTTACGCTTTAGGGATGAAACGGCAGAACCGATTTTTATGAAAGGTATGAAAATAGATTGAATCCTGAGGAATGACATAGGCTACTTTTTACTTAGACGACTTTGTCTGAATCCGCGATAACCGACATTCACGCGGACGGAGTCGCGGGCAAAAGCTAGTAATTAATACAATTTTGTAATTAACGATACGGGTGGCTAAGTGGCTGTACGATTGGCTGCTGAGCAACGTATCTCGGGTTCGGTCCCCGCATAGAACAAATATACACAGTCTAGCCTGCTTTTGCCCGATTCATCGACGTGAATGTCGGTTATCGTGGATGCGGACGACAAAGTAGCCAATGGTCTTCCTCAGGGTTCCAGCTATCTTCATACCTAATTTCATTGAATCGGTTCAGCCGTTTCATCGGGAAAACGTAACAGACAGAGTTTTGCATTTGTAATATTAATTAAGTAAATAATAGGGTATTTTACCAAACAAATGTAATTAGTCCGTCAGTTAGATTATCGAAAAATATTGGATACGTATTTTTTGTTTTATCAAATCAATAAAAACTGATGAAGATAAAACGCATCAAAGATCATGAATGGGGGTTTGTGACGTGACTTCGTCAGTAAAAGTGTACTGACATAGTGATGTCACACGAGTTTTCGACGCATTGTATCGTCTTCATTTTTTGTTTACGTGAAAAAAGAAAAAAACACGTGTCCAATATTTGTTGGAATATCTGACGAACTAACTAGATTTTTTTGGTAAAATACCCTATTAAGTACTAAAGTACCTAGGTTTGGATGGATAGTTGTTCCAGGTCTCGTAGTTTGTGTATGTGAGTGCATAATATTAACTAATTAAATTAGGGCAACCCCTGTAATGATAGTATACGCTGTTATAAATAAATAATATGTTTGTAAAGACACCCGCCATACAGGAGAAATTCCTAGAGAGTTTCAACGTTAAAAGAAAAAATATAGAAACCGTAAACATCAGTAACTATTAAAAAGCCAAATCTATTGCCAAACGTTATACACGTGCAACCTGTGGACTGTGGAGCAATTACACCAAAAAAGCCTGCAATGCTCTGCGCGTCCAGTATAAGAACGCGTTCCGGGGTTTGTTGGGGCTCCCACGGCGGTGCAGTGCCTCTGGCATGTTTGCCGACCACAGCACGGACGGCTTCCAGGCGGTGCTTCGAAAAAGAACGGCCTCCCTGTGGTCTCGGGTAAAGGATAGCACCAACACGCTACTGAGCGTGGTGTCGGGCAGAGTCGACAGCCAAATCTTGAGGCATTGGTCACTCATGCATGTCCAAAGTAATAAGAATTTTAAATTTTACTAACATAGTTTAAATATCTACCCACTAACATAATATGGACTTTGTATCTCATCACTGTGTGCTTGGTCTGAAATAAATATTTTCATTCATTCATTCATTCATTACACCAATATCAAAACTTACAATTACACTCTCATCTTAAAAACTCAATAGCATCTAAAGAATTCGCCCAAACACACACTTCTCACCACTTTTTGTGGTGGTGATATTTTCTTTCGACCGTACCAAGTTAATGACACTATCTTAATTCAATTGTGGATATCTTGAAGGTAATAACTCTGTTGTGGTGGCCAGTGTATGGACGCAAGAAAGTGTCGGCGCTGTTTTTTGTTGTGTGAGAAAATCTTTTTCGAAAATCGTGATAAAAAGATACATTTTGTAGGATTCCAAAGGGTGCCAAGCGAAACGCTTTGGGTACGATTTTTTTTATTACTAACACTCCGTTGTCTTAGGGCTGTAAGTTCTTATCTATTTAACTGTAATAAGTAGAAACTTGAAATATGCAGAGTGAATATTAGTATGGCTGCTATAATAAAAATAAAATAATGGTAAAAATGAAAGTGGGTCCCGATACAAGAAAAGTATTTTTTTGCGTTTTTTGTTAAATATTTTAAGGTGACACAAACGTACCCTATGTGCGACTTGACCAAAACTATCCGGGCAGATGTGTGATGACTCTAAATAAAAATAAATTGATACAAATTTTACACAACAGATAAACAACGTAAGAGCAAGCTGACCTATGTTATTATAATTATATTAATGCGTTCTTTGTGTCTCATAGATTTTATTTTAGATACCATTCAAGAAGCTATTGTCCAAAAAATTGCTAAAATTATCCAAAAACGAAATAATTCGAACAACTTATTTAATTTTGTGTTCAGACGTTTTATAAAGTTCACTACTCAATAAAAAATATTTGGGTAAAATATTTTAAATGTTTAAATGTTACTATTACAAACCTTTAGACCAAGTCTGGCAGTCATTGGTGCCAATTTCCTTGTTCACAAACTAAATTAAAATTAGGCATTTAGCATCTCTTACTACCAGGCAGCTGAAGAAAAGGACGGCGACAGACAAGGACTAAGTTAGAGATGTCAAATTAGTTTTTCCCGTGAACTTCGCATTGTTTTTGAAATGACAACTATAATTGTATAAACATTTTAGATAAACTTAAATTGACAGCTCTTATTAATATAATGTCTCTTTCTTGTTTTATTGGAGAGAAAGAGATATAAATAGCTCAAAATTAATTTAGTTCGTTCACAACATAATTAGCACCATTGTTCACAAATAATGATGTCCCTGTGATTTTTTTAAAATACACTAGTAACTTTCTGGGTTCCATACAATACCTAAACAAAAAAAAACCATGCCGCGACCGCATCAAATACGTAATAACGTAACGTAATTACGATCAGTAGCGGTACGTACCGCATACACGCTTTTTATCTACAAATACATATTAGTAGGTACTGCCATAGAGTCAAGAGTATATAGAAGTGACACATTAATGGAGCGCGCTGTTCTGTCAAAAAGAAAACAAAGTGCTACACCAATCAAAATAGAGAGATTTTGGCAAACTGGCTGCTAGCCTCAATTGAAATTGTCCATGGAGGCAATTCTCGTCCCAAAATGTCAAAAATGTATTTACCTTCATTTTTGACAAGTTTTTAACATTCATTGTTATTGAGATGAGGTGAATTTGAACGTTTATAAGTACGAAATGTTGAACTTTTGGTACAAGCCAAATGGCAAGAGCTGGGCAAGATTACACACATCTCTACACATTATAGGTTACCAAAAATGACTTTGATCCACCCAGAAAGAAGTATTGTTTCAGGGTGGCACAGGAAACGAGAACCTATATTTAAGTACAATCAAACAAGCCATTTAATATACAGCCTAAGATATTCAAATTTCTACTACACTGCTAATTTTGTATTTTGTATCAACTTTTTAAGCTTACTGCATACTTATGAAAGATTTTAAAAGATTGACTACTCAGTTTACCTACTTACAATATTGTTTAAAAGTCTAAACACCTTGATCGACTGTACTTAGAAGGACCCTTTGTCTGAGAGCGCGAGAAAAAAAAAAAGCACGTGTATTATGAAGTGACGCTTCTCAACGGTTTATAATTCTATGATACAACACTTCCGCGGTAGACTTTATTCTTGACGATAATATTGATGACTGTACAATAGATTTGTATCTTTCGTGTGCAATATGGTACAGGAAACAGAGTTCAATGCTTTGAGAAATAGTTAAACCATAGTTAAGTATATAAATAATATGGAGTTATTTGTAAAATACTTGTCCAGTAAAAAAGTAATAACATTTTAGTTCTACATTTCTACACGGCATTTTTTAAAGAGTCGATCACTACTTAATTCAGAAAGTTCATCACAAAATTAGAAAGTTGAATACTCTCTTTTCAATCAAGTTTTCACAAAATCCTAGTTACATTATTTTTGTTCCTTCTATATTTATGTGAGAACAATGTGCTTGTGAAATTATATTTTCACGTGGGTCGGTTAGGTTATTAGATACTGTAAAAGCTCACTTGACGAGACCTTACCGGTGGTTTACTCGTAATATGGGAGGATGTCGGAGGTCTACTTCAATGAAAGAGCGACTTCTAGTTATATTTGCTCTATAATAAAATAATACGTGTGCTGACGGCTGCAGGCTAGTCAATCTACCTGACATATAAAATTAACGTTCTATGAAGTACTTCTAGATTAAATGCAGAGTGTTTAGACGAAGTCATATAATCAATGATTTCGACACAAAGTACGTAAGGCTGTGGCGCACTCAGAACAAACCGCCAGTTCACTCACGCACACATTGACATTACGGTTATAGGTAATCTCAAGCAGTTTCAAGCAGACATCAGTCTCGACTGTCACGTTTTGTCTAAATGAATAAATGACAGACATTGACATTTCATGACGCACAGAAAAAAAATGTTAATAAAAAAATGCAAAGAGTTCCAACCAGTGTCAATAAAATTTCATATTGTCACAACTAAAACCCAATAGTCAATACAATAGCAGCCCTAGTGAGTCTGGCAAGTTTAGGTAATTATTTTTGAAGATGGCGGGAGCGGTCCTTCTGTACCCTCTATATTTTGTGGTTTCGACCGGCATGGCATGCCAAATGCATGCAATCTTTACAGTACACTAGTACCTATTCGATTTCTCATTCACACATAATAATCATAAATGATAAAGATCCTGTTACATAAACCTTTTTACTTTTATATTCCGTATCTTTAGAAATAGCATAGATACGAAAGAACTTGAACACAATAGATTCAAGAGTTCGCTTCAACCCGGTGTCGAAGAAACATGTCTGCTTATTTTGTATTTCTGTTTTCATTTGTAAACTAGATTTTCTGATGTTTGTTTTCTGATCTCGACGTTTGCATACCCACGTCTTTTTGTTAGGTGTTGAAGAAAATTGTGGTAAATAGGTATGCTTTCTTTGTAAAAAGGAGTACTATTAATACGGAATATTTTTAAATGCACATCTGTATAATTTTTCAGCACACTAGGTAACTCCACTAATTAACTAAATGCCTACCAGAAAAATGAATGTTGTGCAAAAAAATCCAATTAATTAACTAAACATGTCCTACAAAGAAATCTAAAAAATCACACAAAACGAGGTGACCTTTTTTCTCGAATTCACACCAAAAATGTGGTTCGTACATCGGATATATGATTTATAAAACAAAAATACGAATTGTTTATCAAAAATACTAATTTGCACTCTAAATTGTACAATCTTACCTACGCAAAATCTTTTTGACCCTCCTGGGGCGGATTCGACATGGTTAAGATAGGATAGAACTGTGACCCCCTACGCATGAGGCGAGCGAGCGGTGTGAGCGTGCCGCGGCAGCGGAGGCCGAGTGCCAGAATCAAATCGCTTTTTACAGTCAAACTCATACATTTCTACAATACTTTAGGAAACACAATGGCGTTTTCTAAAAATTATACAGATGTGCATTTAAAAATATCCCGTATTATTAGTACTCCTTTTTACAAAGAATAAAACCAAAAATAGTAAATGGTCACCAAAATGTTGGTGACCATTTACTATTTTTGTTTTTATTTTATTTACTATTATTGGTGATCATTTAGTAGATCTGGAGGTTCGTTAAACATAAGCCAAAGTAAATTAGGCGATGGTTATCCTTTAGAATGTTTTATTATGTTTTTTGAACTAAGGAATTGTTAGATATTCTATTTTGATAATAGTTATTCGTTCAGTAAAACAGTTCTGCAAATTTCATTAAACAGTATATTTAATTTGATTTATTTAGTGTGCATAAATAGTGTGCAAGTTTAACTTTGAAATAATTTGTTCGAAAAAAGGGAATATACAGATATCGATTTAATTACATGCCTATTAATACATGTGTTTTGACTACTAGCACTGATAATATTTAAATACCTACTTACTGTTATTATAGCTTCCAAAACATACCTTTCTTAAAGAAAAATGAAAACATTTTTTTTTATTCAAAATCTGACTTGGTCTTTGTCAAACTCAAACTCAAACTCAAATCATTTATTTCAAATAAACCATTTACAGGCACTTTTGAATTGTCAAGGAGTCAGTCAGTCAAAAAGTTGCAGCTAGTTGCTCGTTCCAAACAGTAGGTTTCTATGGAGAAGAACGAGCAAGAAACTCCATGAACACTCTTTTAAAATCAATAGAATATTACAAATTTAGGTTACATCATTCATGTTGAATCTAGAGGTACAATGTGAGAACAATGTAACAAGTTGTGCACGTTAAAAGAGGTCCTAGTGGCAATGAAATTAGACAATTCAAAATAAATTTAAAATAACCGAGGCAGCTAAGAGATGACCAGTCTCAACTGACGGCGCCCGTTCACGAACATGACGCACGGATCGGCACCATTTAGTTCAACCATTTTGAAGGGAACCAAATGATCCAACACATGCGCCACCATCAGCGAGACATTCAAGTGAGCATGACAAACACTCAACCGCCAGGGCATATTCAAGTCAACGAAAGACATCTCGTAAATGGTGGCTTTAAAGTACATAGTGCTCACATGTATGTGCTATGCAAAATTATATAATACTAATAGTTTGAGTTTATACAATGCAAAGATAATGTAGTTCTACATCTTCAGCAGCTCCAAAAAATAGTCACCAATGCTAATCAATAAATCTATGAACCCTTATGGCTGTGGAGCTAGACCAGCATCCAGCCAAGCATTTTTATCAGTGATGTAATCATCCAATTTATAATATGCTCGGCTGCATAGTGTGCGTTTAATATAGGACTTAAATTTTGTCTCATTAAGTTGAACAATGTGGGGAGGTATTTTATTGTAACACTTTAGACAGAACCCCATGAAAGACGAATCTACTTTAGCCAGCCTGAAACCTGGTTGAACTAGTTGGTCCCTGTTTCTAGTACTATAGTTATGTCTGTCACTTCTTTTATCAAAAAGATGCAGATTTTTTCTAGCGTACATAATGTTTTCATAAATGTATTGACAAGGTACCGTCATTATGTTAATTTCCTTAAACAGTTCTCTTAGAGAATCGCGCATACGTAGATTGTAAATGGCTCTGATTGCTCTTTTCTGCAGAATAAAGATAGACTCGATGTCTGCAGCTCGCCCCCAAAGTAAAATACCGTAAGACATAATACTATGAAAGTAACTAAAATAGACCAGTCTCGCGGTATCCACATCAGTAAATTGCCGGATCTTTCTGACAGCATATGCTGCCGAACTTAGTCGTCCTGCGAGAGATGTTAAATGAGGACCCCATTGTAGCCTTGAGTCGAGCGTGATTCCCAGGAAAACAGTTTCATCAACGAATTCCAGTTTCTCTTTATTCAATACTATATCGCAATCACTACTTTTGACATTAGGTAAAGCAAATCTGATGCATTTCGTTTTTTTTCCATTTAATACTAAGTTATTGGCTGTGAACCAATTTTCGACCTGAAGTAAGGCGTTATTTACATTGTCGAGATTATTAGCTCGTCTATTTATCTTAAAAATTAAAGAGGTGTCATTCGCCCATGAAGACGCAATGTGCATACACTGACCCTACTGATTCTTAAAGTTGCGAAAGTAGTCAATGGCGGGCGGACATTAATAGACAACACCAAGTAGGGTTTTAACACCTTTGATATGGATAATATCATCCAAAGATAATATCATCATATCAAAGAATATGAAAAACCAACCTCTTCCTTCTAGTGAAGATAATACTTCTGAACCTCTCGGAACCTCTTCAAAGCTGCAAGAAATCGCTAAACTGCCATATTCTCGAAAACCTTTCTTCTTTTTCTCCTACTGATATCATCATAGTAAGTAAATTATAGTGCAGAGAAACGTTAAAAAACAAATCATGAAACAATTTTTTAATGATACTGGTTTTTAATTTATATCCTGACTGTACTTATTATATAAACTCGACGTAACGGAATTAGATAGCGTAAAATAGCAATATTTTGCAAGAGCAATAGACTCTCAGACTCGACGTAAAGGAACTCAACTTAAAGGGAATCAACCTTAATTATTTGTTGTTTTTTAGCATTTCTGATTCCAAATTACATTTAAGCAAATAGTTGTATATATGTCGCAGTCAAATCGTATAATTCCGCCGTTTACATACGGCGTTGTCAGTTTATAAACGCTCGCAGTTATGTATAATGCCGAAGGCAAATTGATAACTCGTTCAATTGTAATAATTCGACGTTGGTTGTAGTTTTAGGGTGACCACGATAAAACACAGATTGGACAAATCAACTTTATTTCGATAATCAGGTAACTAATGAAGATTTCAAGCAAGATTAATTTAATAAAATTATGTGCTAAAGTCTAACATATATATGTAGTTCGAAGAGAAGTAGTTCGTAGTTACAAAAGTTAATGACAGAAACGAATTGCTGTGAAACCGACTCCACGTAGTCTTGTCTGCCCTACCCCTAGAGTGTAATTTAAATTCGCGTAGGCGCGGAGGGGCGAGGCGGCCAGCGAGTTGAGGAGCAGGTGATTTTAACGCCCGCCGCCGCGGCTGAGGCTGGCCGGCGAAGCCGGCCAGTAAGCCGAAGCAGCGGTGGTGAGCGTGAATACCATCTGCGACGATAAGCTCGCGTGGTACCGCCGGAGCCCCGCAACGCCGTAGCCGTGACAGAAACCATGCCTGCTGCATGTTAAATCAATCAAAATCAATAGTATTCTGCAGGTGTTCTCCGAGAACCAGATTCGATTGACACCCTAGCGTTTTTGAGGTGCCGGATAACCAATCAGAACTAAATTCTTCAATTTGCCGCGGCATTATGTATACGGCGTTTAAATTGTCAATGAAATGTTTCGGCATTTTATATATTGACACGGCAATATAGATTTTGCCTTCGGCATTATACATAACTGCGAGCGTTTATTAAATGACGACGCCGTATGTAAACGGCGGAATCATACAAATTGCCTGCGACATATATATTAGTAAGGTATTTATAAAACCTACCCTACTCGATACGTTTAAAGATTATTTTTTTTTAAAACACTAATATGTCGCCAAAAATCGGCCAGTTTAATTTTAATAATTTTGATGTACCCAGTGTCACTCACACAATTAAGACGATTGAAACGACACCTTTCAAGCTAAAAACTCTCAGACTCAACGTAAAGGAACTCAACTTAAAGGGAACGAACCTTAATTTGTTTGTTGTTTTTTAGCATTTCTCATTCCAAATTACATTTAAACATATAAGTTATTTATATATTTGTAAGCTATTTATAAAACCCTTTATTTTGATACCCCACTCGATAGGTTTTGAGGAAAAATATTTTTATTTTAAACACTAATATGTCGCCAAAAATCGGCCAGTGTATTTTTTCTAATTTTGATGTACCCAGTGTCACTCACACAATTAAGACGAATGAAACGACACCTCTCAAGTCAAAATCCATTAAGCCGTTTCAGCTACAGAGCGTGCCAAAGAAATTCACATACATACATACATACATACATACATACATACATACATACATACATACATACACCCGAAAAACATAACCCTCCTTCTGGCGCAGTCGGGTAAAAATATAAACACAAATTCAAAAGCGAATACAATCACGACATTGTGGGTATTCGCTTTTGAATTTGTATTTGCTTTTTTGGCTTCACTCTCAGTGTTCCGCACGGTCTATCTGCCTTTAGTTTCATAATCTGAGGCTCTCTCTATCTGAACTTATTTTATGCTATTTATATCTCTTTCTCTCCAATAAAACAAGAAAGAAACATATAATAAGAGCTGCACATTTAAGTTGATCAAAAATGTTCATACAATTAAAGTTGTCATGTCCGAACGTATCTAGATTACAAATACCTGGCAGTTTTTGAACAAGGGTATCAGCGCCATTGTCTTATAAAAATATCCATACCTATCTGCGTATTTTTCATGCATAAATAAATAATTATTGAGAGATTAGATTACGTCCATACCAAATATTACCCCTCTCAAAATCTTATTTATAAACACCATTTTTTTTAATTCGTAATATTGTACCCAAACTTTGCAATTTAGATATTTATCAGTTCCGACAAGCATTCAATTTAATAATTAATTAAGTATGTTTACCTTTGCAGATGCACTTAGCACGACAAGAGAGTGCAAATTAATTAACAAATATTAATTAATAATAATATAATAATAACATATTTATTATTATATTATTATTAAAACTTACACATACTTCCCTTTCCTATTGTTTTAGTATTCTAGTGTATGGCACTCGTGGTCTGCAGCTGAAAATCAGCGTCAGGTGGCGCACTTCGTGGTGTCATCTGACATCATGCTGAGCAGAGGCCCTTTTGGCATTATATTCACCGTTTTCTGTTTTTTAGTTTTAAGGTGTATTTTATTTTAAGTATGTAATGCCAATAAACGCATTTTTCTTTCTTTCTTTCTTTCAAATTAACATTGGACATTGGGATTTATACTTGTTATAAAAATACAATGTCCACTGTCTATAATCGCCCGCCATTTCTGAGGATATTTTCCACTACTTTTCAAAAAAGAAGTCCGAAATTTTCAACCGAAAAACGTCCACTGCTGGATATAGGCCACATTGACCGGTCCTGTGCGCCTCGCATCCAGCGGATCCCCGCAACCTTTCCCAGGTCATCGGTCCACCTAGTGGGAGGCCTTCCAACGCAACGTCTTCCGGTTCGCGGTCGCCACTCCAAAACTTTTCGGCCCCATCGGCCATCCGTTCTGCGAGCAAAAAAGAAGCAGTGGTAATAAACTCCGGTCAAGTTCACAAGTTTATTACACCAAATCTTGAGCTTTCATCATTTCAGCCAAAAGACGTCCACTGCTGGACATAGGCCTCCCCCAAAAGCTTTACCAAAGCCCAAATACGTAATTTCAATCAGGTTAGGGTAGGGCGACTGTAACGCCATTTTCGAACCAATCAGGTTAAAAGAAAACTTAAAATATATTTCCTAAAGTATTATTCCCTGCCTTCCTTTAGCATCGCTTGCCATATAAACAACATCACTTCGACATCCATATAAATCAGCCAGTCTCAACCAACTGGCATACGGCCAGGGGTAGCAAACTTTTAACATCAGTTAATCTAACACTGGAGAATGTTGGCGGGAATTCAAGATTGTTTTATTTTTTTCAAAATTTGGCACAGGCACGAAATAAAACCAAATACGTTAATTGCTGTGACCTGAATTGGGGCCTCTTTGTATTGTGGCTCTAATTAAAAAAGTAAAAGGAATGTAGGATTAGTCGAGGTGCAATTTTAAATTGCACTGTCATTACACTTAATTGGAACACCTGATTTTTGGTGAAGGAAATGATTTGAAGATTTGTGTAAATGATTGGAACGGGATTTTGAATGGTTTTCCATTGTTGCAGTTGTTTTCCAGTTGTCAAAGTCAAAGTGAATTTATTTATTTGAATTAGACCATTAAAAGGCACCTTTGAACGTCATATAAAAAAAATATAAAGTTGATTCTAGTCGGCCCTTCCAAAAGGTAGTTTCGTATGGAGAAGAATGGCCAAGAACTCCATACTTACTCCTTTAAAAATAATTAATGTGTACAATAATATTTTGTATTTACAGTTTACAGTTATATAACTATACGTGAATACGATGGACCTTGCATTAAAACACTATATTGAAGTTTGTACAAAGTATTACAAGATTAAGAATGACAGCTAAGTTGTAGTGTGAATTTCTTCTGTAAAGTATTAAAATTGTATGGTACGGTAAACACTACAACATAAAGAAATGGGATTAATTTTATCACCTATCTTAATAAATAATTGGCAATAAAGCAATAAATATCAAAGACTAGCTTTTGCTCATTAAATCGGTTCAGTAGTTTAACTATAAAAAGTAAGAAACAAACGAACTCATCTCATCTGCTTAGTACCAAGCTCCCAAGCGGATGGATGCCCCGAGAAGACTGGGAAGACCGATCTGCTTCTGGAAGGAGGTGGGCTGGCTGGAATAACGGCCGCCATGGCTCACATAAAACGGTTAATTTTAAGGACTAAATGCGGAAACCGAACCCCCCTAACATAGAACATAGTACCCATGTTTTAAATGAAGCAACTGATGGCAGTTGCTGTTTACTGACCTCCACAACCCAGCTGCTGGGTTACCATACCCCTTGGTAAGACTGTTTCTCAGATTTTCTAGCTCCTGACTACCTTTAACGACTATCAAAGATCTACGAATGACAGCCAGGACCAATGGCTTAACGTGCTTCTCGAGGCACGGGGGGGGGGTCTTGGTATTAAATGCATGGTCACCGTTCTATGGACCGACCGCGGTAAGCGTAGTTTCACTATAATGACCGGCTGGCTTTAATTTTGCTACGAGCTTCTCCAAACCATTTTGTCACTTATATCATAAGGATAAATAAATGGTTCCGTGTGGTGCTGGCCGCGAATGTTCCGTGTGGTGCTGGCCACGAATAGCACTTCCCCATTTCTACACCTAGGGTGTCGTAAAAGACGACAGAGGGATATTGAGCAGAGGATGGGCAGCAGCGTCTTTCTGAGTACCATAATATTAGGTCTTTAGATATGAAATTGCCGCTCGGTATCAATAAATTAAAAATAACTTTTTTTAAAACAAATTATATATTTAGTCAATCGAAGTATGCACCATTGTTATCGATACACTTCCGCCATTTTATCGGGAGCTCATTGATCCCTTTGGTAAAAAAAATCCTAGGAGCGAGAATCGATGAACTGCTTAAAGGCTGTTTTAACTGCCTCATCAGAATTGAATTTTTATCCTTGTAAAAAGTTGTCCAAATTTCGGAATAAGTGGTAATCGGTTGGGGCAAGATCTGGAGAGTATGGTGGGTGACGCAGAGTTTCCAGTCGCAGCTCCTCTAACTTGGCGACGGTCTGATGTGCAGTATGTGGTCGAGCGTTATCCTGAAGGAGCAATGGGCTAGAGCAATTGACCAGTCTCGGTGGTTTAATGGTGAGCTTTTCCATCATTGTTTGCAACTGTTGACAATACATGTCTGCAGTAATCATCTGACCTGATCTCAAGAAGTTGTAGTGGATGACACCAGCACAGGACCACCAAACACTAACTAGAATCTTCTTTTTGGTCAGTTTTCGCTTGGGGCAATGTTTTGCCGGCTCTCCAGGGTTAAGCCATTGTGATGATCGCTTGCGACTATCGTACACGATCCACTTCTCATCACAAGTGACAATACGATTTAAAATTCCCTCATTATTGTGACGATGGAGCAAAGAAGCGCAGCAACCGATGCGTGTTTGTTGGTGTGCTTCAGTCAATTCGTACGGTACCCACATATCGAGCTTTTTTACTTTTCCAATTTGACGCAAATGGATAATGATTGTTTTGTCACTTACTCCAAAGGCTGCTGCTAATTCAGAAGTGTTTTGAGATGGACCCGCTTCCACTATCGCCTTTAAATCTTCATTATTTACTTGAGTATCCGGTCGTCCACGAGGCTCATTTTGTAAATCAAAATTTCCAGAACGGAAACGTTGAAACTAAAAACGCACCGTTCGTTCGTTAGCGGTGCTTGGCCCGTACACGTCGTTAATCCTTCGAGCCGTTTCTGCTGCACTGGTGCCACGGTGGAACTCATATTCGTAGATACCGCGAATTTTCAATTTCTCCATTGTTGTTGCTATAGCAATTTTCAAGCCCAAACAAATGACGTGAAAACAAATGAAACACGAATTTTAGAACAATATTCTTTGGTCTTTATTTTGAAATAATTTTGAATTTGGAATTCCTATTCAAACACAAAATATTTGATTTCAAAGTTGCCAGTATTAAGTATCGGCAGTTTCATATGTAAGGACCTAATACCTACTGCGATCGCCAACATGCATCAGCCAAGCATGGCGATTACGGCTGAACCCCTGCTTGGCGGAGACCTATGCCCAGCAGTCGTGGGCGTCTAAAGGTTGATATGATGAAATAAGAGGCAAATATTAGTCCATCGTCCTCAAAAGTTTTAGCGTCTCACTTTTCTCCAACCTGACTAATTATGCAAAAACCCGGTCCGTCGTTCTACACCCAGTAACAACAACAATAAAAAAGAGATGCAACTTAATTATTGAATAAATCAAATAATTTACCCCGGAGTCAAGAGTAGCTAGTTAAAAATAGACAAGAAAAAGGTACGGGGAACTTTTTTTTTTACCGTTTATTAAGAATTTAACACAAATCGCGGTCAAATGGCCGCCATTCCAGGATCCCTCGAGAAATCATTGGACACCGCAGTTGGATAAAAGATGTACAAAATTGTGAATCTTTTTCACCTAGTTACTCGTCGGTATTTTAATAATTGATGTGTCAGCGACAACTTGGATGAAGTTGAGAAACCAATGTTTAGGCTTAAATTTTAATTTAATCAATTTACAGATGTGTGAGAAAAGCTATATTTATAAACTACCTAACATATTTATAAAGAGAAATGATTTGGTCCTTTTGTTTGTGATGGATTAACTCAAAAAAACCGGACAAGTGCGAGTCGGACTCGCCCACCGAGGGTTCCGTACAAATTTGTAGGTACAGAACCATACTTCTATACTAATCCATACTTAAATCTACATAATATTATAAATGCATTTATTGCGACATAAACGGCCGATCTTTTTTTCACGTTAACATAGAGGGTTGATATTTTTACAGCATCAAGGGACCGTAGGCTTGAGTATATGGTTTTAATTTCAACTCGATACTTTCACGCGTTCCCGAGATAAAGGGTCTGGACAGACAGACAGACAGACGGACAACAAAGTTAGATTTTTTTTTTAATCATTTGATAGGCATACGTTTGACCACTATCTCATCTGATGGGAATCGATGATGCGGTCCAAGATGGAGCACGCTTGCCTAGAAGTAACCTATTCACTCTTGACTTAAAGATTCCTGGATTGTAGCTATCAGGAAACACAGACTTAGGCAGGGAATTCCACTCCTTAGCAGTACGCACAATGAATGTGTTCCCAAAACGTAAAAAAATATAAAAAGTGATCCAATAAGGGTTCCGTTTTTTCCTTTTACGGAACCCTAAAAATACTTAAGCAATTATAAAAATTCTTTCACCTATAGAAACCTACTACTATCAGCAAGTAAGGCCGCGTTTACAAAGACGTGGGGTGTCGTGTATCACGTGCAGCGTAGCGACTCTGTTATCGCAGAGAATCGCTTCTAAACAAACCGAAAAATCGCTTCGAAAAAAAAACACCATAATTATGTTTGAATTCAATGCGGGTCGCGCCAAAAAGAGGTCTTACAGTTATACTGACTGTATTTTGGGAGAACATGCGAAATCTGTATCTCTCTATGGGGACAATGTCGCGGGCAAATTGTTGATTAATTATATATGCAACTCACAAAGTAACATAGTCTAAAAGAAATAATAATGACGTGTAAAACAAAGGATGGACAAGGAGCTCATTGGGTCTCAGAAACAAAAGGATTTGATGCAATTTTTTTTTACATTCTTAATCAGAGTTTCAATGGTTTACAACATCTACTGTAAGAAAGACAATCTTATTTTACTTTACGAACGAAATTCTACTAAAGTAGGTACTACTAGTAGGAATTTTATAAATGTAATTTGTGAAGATGGATAAATGGGTGTCTGGTAAACGGATCACAGGGATAAGTCAAAATTGGACACACATAGATAATGATGTGGAGCTCATGGCTAAGTTAAAGCTGGACAGATCAATCGGTAAAAGGTTAAGGTTAAGCGCTTGTCGCGGTCGGTATGTGGATGGGTGACCATCCATTTCATACCGAGTTCCCTCCGTGACTCGGAAAGCACATAAAGCTGTTGGTCCTAGCCTGTCAGAAGCCATAAAGTCTGACAATCAGTCTTACCGTGTTGAATCGTGTTACCTAGTAACTAGGTTGTGGAGGTTAGATAGGCAGTCGCTCTGTAAAACGTTCAGACGACACGGTTGGCGCAGTGGCTGAGCGATCGACTGCGTGCGCAGCGTGTTGCGGGTTCGATTCCCGCCCAGGGTAAACATTTGTGTGATGAGCACTTGTGTTTGCCTTATGTCTGGGTGTTGTTTATCTATATATGTATGTATTTACAAAAAAAATGTATTTGTGTATGTATATCAGCTGTCTGACACCCATAGTACAGGGTCTCCCTAGTTTGGGGTCAGATGGCCGTGTGTGAAAGTGTCCCCACATATTATTATTATTATATCTCTTTCTCTCCAATAAAACAAGAAAGAGACATTATATTAATAAGAGCTGTCAATTTAAGTTTATCTAAAATGTTTATACAATTATAGTTGTCATTTCAAAAACAATGCGAAGTTCACGGGAAAAACTAATTTGACATCTCTAACTTAGTCCTTGTCTGTCGCCGTCCTTTTCTTCAACTGCCTGGTAGTAAGAGATGCCAAATGCCTAATTTTAATTTAGTTTGTGAACAAGGAAACTGGCACCAATGACTGCCAGACTTAGTCTAAAGGTTTGTAATAGTAACATTTAAACATTTAAAATATTTTTCCCAAATAATTTATTATTGAGAAGTGAACTTTATAAAACGTCTGAACACAACATTAAATAAGTTGTTCGAATTATTTCGTTAAAAAAAAAAAAAATGAAGAAAAAAAAAAAACACTGGTATCCAGCTGTATCTGGGTAGACTGGAAGTCAACCCCTACATAGTTGGGAAAAGGCTAGGCAGATGATAATGATAGATATTGATGTAGGTTAATATACTTAGATAATTTAATTCCGTTTTTGGGTTCCCGTAGAATAATTAAGGAAAATTTTGCTTAATTCTGAAGGTGCGGGCAGTAACTAGCATTAGAACGAAACGCTAGAAAACTACTTCTAAAATCTCTTCTTACCTTCACACATTACATTTTCACCCTTCATCACAGAAATTGCTTATTCAGAAACTGAACAGAATAAAAAAATAACCTAGTACTCGTATAAAGAGTGTCGGTGACATTTTGTATTACATTTTCTTTTAATTCAAAAATTGTAAGTCGTAGACTGTGGCAAGTCCCGGGAGAAGTAGATGCAAATACGGTTTAGACCACAGAGGCGCAAGTAAATAGAGTGTTTATGATGAAGGATGACGTCTGATTCCTGGTTGTGTAATGAGACAGTTGCTCCCTAAAAGAACCTATGTTTGTGTGACTAAATTTGTTGATAAGAAGTTTAATACGTGATTTTTAAAATTTGTGATTAAACTCACAATACTAGATAAGTGTTGTGATATTCAAAGTAAGGTTATAAAAAACATTAAAGCCATTGAATTCCTCTTCACAAACCTTGCAACGCCAGTTGAAAGAACACACCATGTTAATTTCTATTAATGCTGCGACATCTGCTAGTAACTTTTACTAAACGATTTACCTCGCAAAGTTATACATGGCGTAAAACAAATCACACCACAAAGCCATTTACAACGAGCATTGCTCATAAATTGCAATAAAGTTATTGGTGAGAAACAAATTTTTTAACAGGTTTATTGGCCAAAATTCTGAACATATTTATTAAGCCATAAAAATAATTTTGTGATTTTTGCACGGTGGCTACCCACAGGCCACGACCACTAATTAATAGGTAAATCCCTTTCCAAGTAGCTAAGACAAATACTAAAATTCATTTCATGACTGATTGACTAATAAGGCGCG
Source organism: Charanyca ferruginea (assembly GCA_947361185.1). Lineage (NCBI taxonomy): Eukaryota > Metazoa > Arthropoda > Insecta > Lepidoptera > Noctuidae > Charanyca > Charanyca ferruginea. The sequence continues at coordinate 8,570,741 of OX376082.1, read as the reverse complement.
ACGGCGCGTGATGTGGCAATGAACGTGTTAAAGTGCAATGTAACGCAAGAAAAACATTGTGCTTTAAGTACCTGCAACGATACCGGTGTCGAGAGACATAAAACTTGATTGTATCGAATGATATCAGAATGAGTCGGAAAAAACAAACACGTTCTAACTCTCCATTTACTAGTCACTCCATGTCTTAAGCAGGCGGTAAAAACCCTATATTACCATGTAAATCCTGTGACATAATATTTTTAGAACTAGTCAAAAATGAATACGTAGTTTTCACGTCTAAAGGTAAAAGAAAAGGCAGTTAAAGCGAGTTTTCTCTTGAAGTTTTAATTTATTTATAAGCTTTTGTAGTCTTGGCTATAAAAGAGCAACCCGTTTTCCCGTGAGAATAAAAATACTTGATTAAAAAGATAACATTACAGGCATTTTGGAACTGTTTTTAAGGCTTAATGGAAAATCTATGGCCGGTTATGTATTTTATTTATATTATCTTGTTACTTGCATAACGTAACATCATGCTTATATTTAAGAAAGGGATAGTCAGAATGGGTTCCTTACGTGGTTTCAAAAGTTGATGATTCGATTTTTATTATATCGAACACGGTGTGTCAATTATTCAGTTGTACGATGTTTTATTTCATCGATGCTTTTATTGGTGCGATGTACCTAATGTTTGTGCAAAAAACCCCGCAGCGACTTAAATTAATAATAATTATATGTACAAAAAATGTCAAAAATTAACAACACCTAAAAACTCATTTACTTAAATGTTTTATTTTAATAAAAATCATACAACAAAGTAACAAAAAAGACTGAAAGAAAGAAAGAAAGAAGAAAGCTTGGACATTAATGGTTTTGTTAAAATATTTTTTGCTAGTTGAATCTTTCAGAAAGGCTCTACACCTACGCCCAACTATTCGATTCGCGTCGATTTTTAATTCAGAAAACGAATATCTAAAATTTAACACGACAAGCATAGTTAGTAAGTAGGTATCACCCAATCACCCATTGGTATTAAGTCGATATCCGTGGATGCATAAATATCCGTATTAAAACCGCCTTCAAACTAGATAAATAACGTATTCGAAACGGGTATTTTCAACATCAATTTTTAAAAGAGTAAGTATGGAGTTTCTTGCCCATTCTTTTCGATACGAAGCTACCTTTTGGAATGGGCAACTAGAATAAACTTTAAATTTTTTATTATGACGTTCAAAAGTGCCTTTTAATGGTCTAATTGAAATAAATGATTTGACTTTGACTTTGACTTAAACCTCTAAGCGAGATCATGTCTTTGAATATTTGCCTATGAGTATTTTTGGCAAACTACACTATACCTATATATAATGTAAGGCAACCACTACGTATGATGTCAACAATTGAAAATTAAACAAAGTATGCTTTATTGGTATAATGAACTACAGCTGTACTTACATCCGGTTCAAGTAATTTTGATGATAAAGTACCTAAAGAATGGTTAGAAAATACCAACAGAATTCTACTCCTTTTTTATTATATCTTACAATCCTTCTACTATTATCATATTATCATCTTTCGGACCTTGCCCCATGTTAGTTGGGGTCGGCAAAACATGTTTTTTTTTCTTTTGTAAATGCGAAAATGTGTGATGTATGTATAGATGGATAAATAGATAGATGTTTGTTACTCTTTTACGTTTAAATGCCAGAACGGAATTAGCTGACATTATGCACACATATAGAATTTGATCTAGCTTAACACATTGGATTATTTGTATAGTCAAAGTCAAAGCATTTATTTTATTTAAGCCATGTACAGTCGCAATACTTACTAATACTACACTAACAAATTATTTTTTTTTTTTTATCTTTAGTACGGCAGTACAAGGGATACCTACTTGCTCTAATTAAGAAAATGTAATAAAATAAAGTATTGTGAGTATAGTAGAAAGATGAACATTTTTGCCTGTAAACCAATTAGCTTATTCGACTGTACAGACATTTGTAATTGTCAAAGAGTCGTTAGTCAGAAAATTGAAACTAGTTGCTCGTTCCAAAACGTAGGTAGAGGAGGACGTAGGTCTATGGAGAAGAACGAGCAAGAAACTCCATGGACACTCTTTTAAATCAAGTTTTTTTACCATTTGGTGTTCCTGCGGGATAATTCAGGAGTTTTGTTTAATTCTGAAGTCTATTTTAAGAACGTTGTCGCAGACTGCAGCTAGTTTTGGTACAACAGTACAAAACAAGCATACTTCCAAAACAGACCAGCTCAAAAGTAATAAGCTCAACAGCGAACTAAGCTCGAGCCATAACCCTGTCTGGTACATTTTGCACATGTCTGGGTGATAAAATTTAAATTCCTAGCGTTGAGAAACCCATGTGGGCAGTTAACAGCTTGACTTGCAATAGTTCTGTTACTACGGTTGTGGTTGGTCCAAAATGGGAGAAGATTGCGAATAATGTGCAGTAAGAATAAAAATTTTCTGGATAGATCCCGTTGGTAAATATATATTTTCCTAACCGAATTTGGTCACGGTGCAACAGACAATCTCAATAAGACTAACTAAACGAGCAGGAAATAGTCAAGGAGCAGTATCATAGTTTCAGTATAATTATATAACCTATTAACCAGTCAGGAGTGCAATTGCAGCTGAGATAAGTTAGTAAGTTAGTACAATATTGCTCTTCTAAACTGATACCATTTTTTTTATATAGCCTATTTTTATGTGTTTCACTTCACACAGGCCTTCTCTTTCTCCTGCCAATCTTATGCGATCTCTGCTCACGTTTGCCCCCACATGGTCAGATCGTCGTACCAACTTCTTTTCGATAGACCTTGGCAGCGATGTCCTCTTTCAGGTGTCCGGTGAGTGACCACCTTTTCCCATCTCTCCGGATGCATTTATGCACCGTGACCAGCCCATTCTCACTTGAGTCTGGCTGTTTATTCTCCAACATCTGCCACTTGAGTTATGGAGCGCAGGGTGTTTCTAACGCGATTCATTTGCTTGACATCTATATACTTCGCTTCTTGCTCGTAATACCATAGCATAAAATATCGAAAATCGCTAACCTTATAAACTTAAACCACGTATACACTGAAGACCTTGCTGTAACTACATGCATGCAGAATTGTTAACATATATTATGAAGGCTACGAGTTAATAACTGAGCTGAAGATTATCTTGTTTTATATTACCTCAGGTTAAGCAGAGGTGTTTAATATTAGCATGTTTTATGGAAGCAACAGCATATATACGTTATGTTTAACTGTTCAAGCATCAACCGACTACCCACCGTAAAACAGCGTTGCTAAATTCCAATTTGAAAGGTATGGGTACACGTTACTTTTCGGTCGAAGAACCGATAACCGATGAAGAAGAAAGGTTCTCGAGTGGTGACCACGAACCGGAAGGCGCAGCGTTGGTAGGCCTCCCACCAGATGGACCGACGACATCGTCAAGGTCGATAACCGGTGAATGCAAGCGGCAGGTTGCCTATGTTCAACAGTGGACGTCTTGCGGTTAATGATGATTGTCATGATGATGGGTACAGGGACAGACATTTCAACTAACTCACTTTCACTTGTTTTCACTTTTATGCATAGCATACGACATAAGCTCGGCCGTCAGCCAGTTTGGCATCCTTGGATATAGAAAAAAATCTTACTCTCTCAATTTAGGTCAAATGAACTTGGAGTGAACTGTCATCTCCATGCTGGAGATTCTAAATGCTCACCTTAAGCTTACTTCACCTAAGTTGAAGGAAGATTTTTAAAGAATAGAGTAGTTGGTACTATGAACTGACAGCTCACCTAATGTCTCTGAGGTAGATTTTTACAGAATAGCACTGAGGACACTAAGTATTAAATTCGGTAGATAGGTTGTGCTGAAATACAGCAAAAAAAAAATGTATGACCACTTCACTTTATAGTAAGCAAGGATGCATCCGAAGATGGTGTATTAGTTACTTAAAAGTATTCTTTCCTCATCTCATTCATACCGAGGGTGTCGTAAAAGGCAACTAAGGGAAAATTTGGCAATCATGCGGCGGCGGCTTCCGTGTACTTAACAACCTCACTGCGATCCCCAAGACCCCTGCCAAGCGTGGGGATTATAGCAACTCCCCCCCTCTTTAGGGGAGATCTTTGTCCAACAGTGGACGTCTTCCGGCTGATGATGACGATGATGTGATGATTCTTCGGATTTGGACAGAAAAGTGTTGTTGCTAACACTGAATATTTAAAATGATGATTATGATAAATTATTACTATAATTATTTCGGGATACTTTTGGCTAGTTAAATACATTATTTATCTAAAAATTTACAAATGTACTTTAAATCTACATTTATTATATTCATTATTTTATTTGTGCTAGCTACTTAGATGGTTTTGAGGGTCCAACACGTTTCAATCCAGATTAGCAAAAGGTCAATGAGTACAAACGCGAACGCTTACATTAATTTCGTTCTATTTTCTGAGATATTTGTATGCATGACAGGACAGGTAACAAAAGTAGTAGAATAGCATTCATGTTCTAAATTATATTCCAGTTCGTTTCACACAGCACGTCTAAGGTGAGTCTGGCTCAAAGGACTCGTTCACTACACGGAGACTGTCGCGTTTTGCAAAAGTCTTTGACATTCTAGAAGCATAGAGTCAATGAATGGATATGTTATAGCAACTTTGTGCGTTTTGGCTGCAATAAGAGATTCGCAGGATTGTGTAAGAACAAAAGGGGCCATTAAGGTTCACGGCTAAGTAAAAGCCGTACGGGCTACGCTTGCCGCGGTCACATCTTGGATGGGTGAACGTTCATTTCATATTCCGGATGTCAAGCGTAGACCTTTGACAGACGTAATGGGTAGTTAGAGGGCAGAAAGTCTGACAAGAGTATCGTGTTACCCAGTAACTTGGTCGGGAAGGTCAGGTAGGCAGTCGCTCCATATAAAATCACTGGTATTCAGTTGCATCAGGATAGACTAGAAACCGAAGATGGAAACAGGTTAGGCAGATGATGAAACACGATTTTGAAGCAAAGATACTGCAAGACAGTTCCAATACAGTAACCACATATCTTCTTCCTCATCTTTTGTTAATAATTTTGATATCAGTGACCTTTTTTTCTGTTCACTATTTACAGTTAGATCGTTTTTCTGTGTACATTGGCATTCATATCTTGAAGTGATTTAATATTGTATTTGGCTAGTGCATAATCCAATCATTTCAAACTATCTATGGTAACTGAATTAGTGGATAAGTCGTTGGAGAGCCTTAAATAAATAAACTTAGTATGTTTACAGAAGTCTTGTCTTCTTGTAAAAAAACAAAAAATATTTAATGCCACATCCATAAAGTTACCTTTTCCCAACGTCACTCGAGGACTTACTTCTGCTTTGTGCATTATTGTTTCAGCGGAAAATCTTCCGTTTTCTTTGTCCATAGTCTTATTTAAACATGCCTCGCAGTTGCTTTTATTTCCAAATGAATTGTTGATGAGTGTGAGTATGCAACACGAAGTTAATGTCTGTTGTACGTAATCGAAATAAATTTTAACCATAAGTAGTTTAAATTTCTATTATTTATAACTTAAAACCAGTATCACTAAAAGATATTATTAATTTACAGTTTCTTGCCGCATTGATTTTGTGTTCTTTCGGGATAATCTCAAAAACTACTGATTGGATTTTCTTAAAATTTCTATCAATATCAAGAGGGATTCCTCTGACGGTTCTCATAAATTTTAATCTTTCTAGATAATTATCTAGAAGAAAATACACCTGGACGGAGTCGCGGGAAGTAGCTAGCAAAGTAATACAAACCTTATAAATAAAAATAATAATATGGACAATAATAAAGGACGATGGAGCTCATAGGTCATCAAAAAACTTATCTACTTCGTTGTCAACGGGACATGCACCCAAAAGGCTGGCAGCATTGCCATATTGCAAGACAATGCTGATTCTTTGGCCTATGTTAAGTATGAGTGAATCAGTGTTTAGTCAGTGAGTGAATGACCTTTCGCATTAAATGTAATTAGAAGTTTCATACCGAAAATAAATCAAGCCTATTATTATATTGTATAAAATTAGATTTATTTTCGGTATTTGTTTAAATTAAATTGCAAATAAAAAAAATGTTTAGCTATTCCATACAATTCCGTAAACAGTTAAAAGACAAACATAACTAGCAGTATTCATTATTCAAACTAACAATCAATTTATTTCTAACGCCAAAACTACAAAAAACAACACCGATTTTTTTGTAAAACCGGTTTTTCTCGAAAATAATTTGACAAAGTCCCTTCTGACTTCACAGGATGTATCAGATAAGGTTGGTCCAATATTTATGTGGTGTCTATAGCGTGGTGGCCCATTGGTCGGGAGCGACAGGTGTGTCCAGACACTTAATGAATCTGTTTCGGTCGTATACAGGCTGGTATGGTTATGTTTTTAGGATTCACTTATTTATTCCAAAAATTGATGACTTGTACTTGACTTAATAATTATCGTTGTGGCGTTAATGATATCATGTACTTACATTTTAAACTAGCATTTGCTCACGGCTTCGTCCGTGTTTTTCACGGATCCCTAATATTTTTGACAATAGCATTCTGGAATAACGATGTTTTCTAAAGATTTTACAGGACCAGTAGTTTTTAACAAAGTCAACTTTAATTTATAATAATAATATGTAGTGATTGTGATTTGATTTTGATTCCTCAGAAATTAGTAAAATAAGGCACAACTTGGGGAGGAATGGAACGAATGGAGGGAGGGCTTGGCCTCTATGATTTTTTTTTGCTAGCGATTCGTGTCCCACTTCTATCGATTTGATGATGATGATGATAGTGATGTAGTGTGTAAGTCACCTAACCCTATATAATTGTAACTGCACACATATATATTATTACATCGATAAATTACCCAAACAGTTCTGTTTATTTAACCCACTACATCACCATATTACGTGGCGGCCCTTGGCCAGTTTTTTACCATTGAATGGCAACATAATTATCATGAAGAGCAAACAAAATTGAATATGTAAACTTGGAAACAAATAGTTAGAACCAAGAAAAAATTGGAAAAGAAGCAAGCATTTTGATAAATTTACATGGAATCTAAATACAAGACGACACAAAACAGAATAATGTGAAGAACGAAACGGTGCTGAAACAGAAAGGAAGAAAGAATAGAAGTGATGGTACCAATGATGATAGTGATTAAAAACTCAAAACATTATCACTAATTAAAGCTTTAACTTGAAAGTTTGAAAAGTCATTCAGTTCGTGAATGTTTATTTACTCGAATCTAAAAAGTAGTTGAATAATGTTGGAATAAAAAAGATTAACTAAAAGGAATCTTCATCGATCTGTGATTTGTTTAGATGTTTAGTCAACCAAAACTATCCTTAGGTACTATATAGAGCAACGGCGACCTTAATCCTTGGACTTGTTATAACATTGACATTTATTTCTTTACTAGTCTATATTCATATTCTAATGATGTAGTTTGTTTGTAAGAAATTACAAAAAATCTGTAACTGATAGAAAGCTACAGTATCCATTGATAAATCCCCGCATGAATTTTTTTAAGGAAATCAATTTTATTTTGTAAATAAATTTTGGTCATCAGCCATAAAATAAACTATAGTCTTCTTCCTAGATAATTCGTATAATTCCTCTTTCTATTAGTGAATGAAAACCATATGAAAGTAAATGCCATATGGTGTCGGCCACGAATAGCAGCACCCCATTTCTACCCGTGGGTGTCGTAGAAGGCTACAGAGGGATATTGACCAAAGATGCGCAGCTGCGATCGCCAACATGTATCGGCCCAGCATGGTGATTAAAGCTAAGCTAAAATATGTTGTGATTTGACTTTCACAAAGGCGAAATAGCGCTCATATACTAGTTTTCTATAATCTCGTTACTTTAAACCAACCAAAAGAAAGGGTTTCACTTCCTTGGGCTTGATTTATTTCAGATAAAATCGCAGATCTTATTTTGAAATTAGAAAAAAAAAATGTTTCTTTTTCCTTTTAAATAAAAACATCATGTATAGTTATAGTCGATAGTCACAGTAGGTACCTAATCAAGTTTTATTATAATACTTGTAAGTATTTTACTGGAATACTGGTTGCCATGGGAACAGACAATATTGACCAGTAATTTCTATCTATTTTGTACCTAATGTCCATGCTTGAGATGAACGATTATTAACTGGAAATAATTAAGGCTGAGTTATTAAGAAAGTGTAACGAAATTAGTTTTCGTAATCTAACTGTACCATGATGACACTTAAGTAATGGCAGATTAGTAAGATATTTTCTTTTCTTGCGATTATTTTCACGTCCATTAGTTTTAATCGTTAGTCTATATTAATATTACAAAGAGGTAAAATTTGTTTGTAAGTTTGTATGTAGGGGGTAATCTTCGACACTACTCATCCGATTTCAAAAATTCTTTCACCAATCGGAAGTTACGTTATCCCTGAATGGCTATAGGCTATATTGCATTGTCAGAAAATTTGAGATCCATGAGAAAAATCACGAGGACGACGTCGCGGGCAAAGTACTAGTTTAAATAAACATTTTTTATACTGCCTGTATTTTCCTTCTGCAAGGCAAAGGCCTCTCTACTCTCCATCCACTTCTCTCTGTCAAGTGCTATTTCAGATCAGTCTTTGTCAAAAGAGTCTGAATCATTCCGCCACCTCCGCCTGGGCCTGCCGCGATATCGCTTGCCATGTAAAGGGACCCATTGGGTCACGGGTTTGACCCAATGATCGTCTGACATGCAGTAGATGTGTCCAGCCCAATTCCACAGCGTGACAGCTTTCCTAATGACGTCAGCTATTTTTGTGATGGAACGGATGATAGTATTCCTAACCCGGTCTTGAAGTTTTATGCCCAGAATACTAAAAAAAAACCATAAATGAAAAAAAATTAATAGCATGTGACTAAAAAGTTATGAAAGTAAATTTGAATAAATGAAGAAGGAGAGGAAGAGCAAACAAAATATGGATAGATTGTGTGAAGAATGATATGAAAGAGAAGGAAGTCAATGATATCATAACAGGTGACAGGACAGAATGCAAGAAGAAGAGTCGTGTTGTGCCGACCTCAAGTAAGGTGGGACAAGGATAGGATGATGATGATAATTTACAGATTGTCGGGACTGTAACCACTATCGCCGCAACTATGATTTACACTCCATGATAACACTATTTTGAAGTGTAAATCATTGTTACGAAGTTCATTACCGCGATGTACGTTACCGCGAAAGTTTACCATAGCGACGTTCGTTGTTGCGAAAATTCTTAACCGCGATTAACGTTACCGCGAAATTTTACCATAGCGACGTTCGTTGTTGCGAAAGTTCTTAACCGCGATGTACGTTACCGCGAAAGTTTACCATAGCGACGTTTGTTGTTGCGAAAGTTCTTTACTGCGATATAAGGGACTGCGAATATTTACCATAGCGACGTACGTTATTGAGAAAGTTGAACCATGTCAGATACGCCCCAAAGGGGTTTTAAGGGTAAAAAAACCACGATGGCTAATCAGCTGCTCCAAACATTTTTATCACGTAATTGTGCATTTATTTAGTGAACAACTGAGTTTTATATTTCAGAGTTGCTCCAATAGCGAAAGTAATTCGCACACATCATTTTCACCTTCTGAAAGATTCACAGTAGATTGACCCTGTATAAAATAAACGTCAGGTATGAACCCATATAATAAAGGAAATTCAATGGAAATTACCTAATTTTACAATACAAAATTGAATGAAATGAAAAAGTAGGTAATTTTCTTACTTTTTAATTCAAAATCAAAACTAGCTATAATAGGTAACAGGTGTGTAAAAAGAATCAATACCTAAATAAATTTTTTTATAGTTCATTTCCGAACAAGTAATATTTCATTATGGTCATAAACGTCAGATTATAACCGAGCTAACAATGGAGTTATCATAAAAATATTATCGTAATAAATTTATAACAGCATAATAAAAACATTTTACTCATAAACTCTGGTTCCGTATGTAGCTTAAACTCTAAATGGTGTATAAAGTCTTTTAAAAGCTATGAAAAGGAAGGAACCTGTTTAATTTGAAATTAAAAACCATAGAATAAGTCTTAGATTTGTGTAAGTCTTTTAAGTGTGGTATTTTTTTTACCATATATTTTATTTCAATTAGACCCCTAGGTAAATTTATATTTATTTATATGAAAAAATAATAATCGAATTATGTATCATGTCGACCTTTAGACGCTCCCTGCTGGGCATAGGTGTGCCCCAAGCTGAACCCCCCGTTCAGCCGTAATCACCATGCTTGGTCAATTCATGTTGGCGATCGCAGAAGGGGTTATGGGACCTACTTAGAATGATGCTGCTGCCCATCGTTTGGTGAATATTCCTATATCGCCTTCTACGACACCACCACACGGCTAATTATTTATGATTTAGATAATCCATTTGTTTTCAATTAAATACGCAAGTAGAGCTTAAAGTTCTAGAGTCTAGAATACAATAAATAGCCTTAAGGAAATAGAACTAAGGCTGTGTGTTTTCTCCTTGCAATTTATTAAATAAAAAGGCATTTTGATGAACTACAAAAAACATAATAGAATAAAGATGAATTTACTTATCTACTGATAAATCATCTGTAAATAAATTACGCAATGATTTTCCAGTACCAATTTCAATTCCAAATGAAAAGGCAAAAATTATTTAAATCATTCGATTACTCGTATTGATGTTCGAATAATATCTAATTGAATTTACGACCACTTCAATAGATTTATTTAATTAAACATAATCAGATGCACTTTACTACGTATCATTAAGAAATCTTAGTGGTCATAATAATGAAAACAACACATCGGTTTTTTTGTCACGCTGTTTTTAAGAAGCATTTACACTTGTTAACATACCCAGATTTTTAACTAATAGGAACGTTAATGTGTGTGTGTGTATTTTCCATTATAACAGCTCGAGCGACCCTTCGCACAAAATTATTGAATTGCGTAACTAACTGTAGAGATTATTATTTACGTAATAGTCAATAACATTGAAACAGGTTTTATCAGTACAATGGTAAAGTAGTCCAAAATGTGTCATAGTGTGAATCGCTATTTCGACATTATCTGTGGCGGCCAGGGCCTCAAGTCTGCTATTACAATAGTGTCAGAATGGTCTATCATTGATTTCATAATTGTTGATTTTGACAAGTTTGGTAATCTACTAATACAATGGCGTCATTATGACTTTCCAATGGTCAACCACTGACACGCCATTGAAAGAAATGATTATATAGAATGGTAATCTCGTACAAAATGACAGCTGAATGACTGACTTAAGCGGTAATCTGCAAAAATTTTGACAGTTCCTTTGATCAGTGACCTACCATTAGAACGTTATTGTGCAGTCATTGCTTTTAATTCGACCGACCAATGATCGACCATTATGAATTTAGCAAATTACAAACTTTTAGCAAAATTACTTTGGGATCGTGTTGGAATGACGAAATTATAAAAATAGCAGACTTAGCCCCCTGAACGCATGCGCGATAATGGCGGCGCGGCATCTCAACAGCTGATCGCTAATGCAGCCATTAAACCAATCGAGATGGTTATTGTTGTCTAAATCTATGCTATTTTATAGTTATAGGTAAACAGAAAACCGTCATTATTTCACGATGATATTGTTACTTATTTTTAAGTAAGTGTAAGTAATAAGTTGAGATATAGGTATAGTATTTTGTGTATAAAACTGCTCTTAACTAGGTATTAAAACACTCATGGATACCATTATAAAACCCACTCGTGTTTTAATGACCCCTTTTATGCATCAGTTTTAACTATTTTTTTTCAATTTATTTTAGAAGATACAAATTAAAACACTAAACTGGTCTAGATGCTTATACTAGTAAGGATCGCCACAAATGGATACATAATGTACGTAGGAATTTTTTTTTTTTTTTTAATGAATACTCAACTAACTAACTAACTACACATATCCCTGTATATATTATGGGTTTGCACCACGAAGTAAGTTTGCACCCACTGGCGCCATGGTACAACAAGAGATTTTTATGTAACACGGCATAGTACCTTAAAATAAAAGTCGTGACAAAATCAAAATGCCAGTATCTATGTGTTTGAAATTTCAACTATAAATTGTCATAGCGATAAGGTAAATTTTTCCCCATAGATATCTCTTGCCATAATGCGGCGCTAGTCGGCGAAGGCCCAAAGTGTATAGCGACCCTAAGCTGTATTTACTATACGAATTAAAACTGAACAGTTTATCAAAAACTTGAATGTCAAGATAAGACTAACCGTCAAGTGCCTTTCCAACAAAAAAGGCTAAAATATTAAATTCACAAACTTTTTTCTTAAAGTTTAAATTATCTGGGACAATACAGTTGAATAAGCGAACGTAATCTTATTTAAAAAGTCATAAAACTTTCAACTATCTCTAAAGAAGAGATAATACAACTTTTGGACACTTTTTGCTCTTTGCGATAGCCTAAAAGTGTTGGTAAGTTTTTTTTTTTCATCAGTTCAGTTTTCAGTTCAGTAAGCTGGATCTGTAGGTCAATTAAATTAATTAAGACTTTTATTTGATCTAAGTAAATTAGTCACCATAGGAAAACTACAAGTTAGATCAACTAAAGTTTGTACACATTTCGTTAACTTATTAAAGAAAAATAATTAATTTAATTAATTAATTAGTTAATTATGAAAAGGAAAAACTTATTTATACTTAGTTTTATTTTTTCACTTCATTCTATCTAAAAAAAAACCTTCAACCAATATGAATTGCACAGTCGTACATGAAAGAAATTTTGAGATCGTGTGAGAAGTTTCGGAGATTATTTCCTACATCCAAACTTACAACAACTATCTGTAAGCCACACAAATATTTTTTCCGTGCGGGAATCGAACCTGCGACACGCAGCGCAGCAGTCAATCGCTTAACCACTGCACCAAACGTGTCGTCAAAATTTAATGATTCTTCATTCAAGTGTGCACACTCCCTAACATTATCACTGCACAGTGCATTAATTCAACGCATTTAGCCCGATACTAAAACAACCAATGGTGATGAATTAACATTCAATACACATCGTAAACATCGAGCGGTGATACAAAGACATTACGGTGATACCGCAGTGATAATAAAATGGTGATTAAGGGTGATTAACGGGGCCGCGGTACGTCTCTATTTATCTTGTTACATGTGGCGCCTTGAAAACGGTAGGTGAGTGTTTGAGTCTGTGGAGATTAGTGAGATAAGTTAGGTTAAAAATCAAATGTATCTGCTGTGGATAAATGTCCTGGTTTAGATTGTGGGATTTTGCTGTTAAATTGCTTCTAATGCGAATTTCTTATCGCATACAATGTTATTATTAGAAGATTTTATTTAATTTGCAATGTTTTTATGTTTAAAATCGGTATCACCCGTTTTCTTTCGTAAATTCGGGCTGATTTTTCTGTCGTTAGATAGGAATAAATAAGGTGGGTTGACAGCATTATGAAAAATATTATGTCAAACTTTCATACAATATTATCGTTAAAAAACCGGACTAGTGCGAGTCGAAGTCCCCCACCGAGGGTTCCGTACATATTAGTAGGTACAAATCAATACTAATCCATACCTACTATCCATACTTCAATCTACTTAATATTATACATGCGTTTATTGCGACATAAACGGCCGATCTTTTTTTCACGTTAACATAGAGGGTTGATTTTTTTACGGCATCAAGGGATTGTAAACTTGAGTATATGGTTTTAATTTCAACTCGATACCTCAACGCGTTCCCGAGATAAAAATTCTTGACAGACAGACAGACAGACAAACCGACAGATAGACAGACGGACAACAAAGTGATCCTATAAGGGTTCCGTTTTTTCCTTTTGACGGAACCCTAAAAATTAAAAGTTATCCATTAACTTTTTTTTTTATTATTTTAGGTTCAGTACTTTCGGAGATCAGGGGGGGGGGTATGGTCAATTTTCGTCTTTTTTCATGAATAAAATTAAAACTATTTATTTTACAATAATAACAAAAATATATTTGAGATTCTCATAACGAGCCCTTTTTATTTAATATATGACACAGTAAGGTCTGCAGAACTTTTTTTTAAATTTCCTAATTTTCCCCCGAAAATGACCCTTATTTAAAAAAAAAAAATATTTTCCTTGCACATCTCTGTTTGAGTCATAGGATTGCACCATCCTACTAAATTTCACTTGATTTGGTCCAGTAGATACGGAGCAAATAGGCTGTGACAGACGGACGGACAGACAGACGCACGAGTGATCCTATAAGGGTTCCTTTTTTTGTACAGAACCCTAAAAATCAGTCATATGTATTCTATTTCCATAAAAACACAGACTGCTATGTCACAACACTCTAAACAAAAAACTAACCGAAGAATAAGAGCCAATAAGATAAAACTCTTTAATATTATTTACTGGCGCACTATTGTGCTAAAACTTTGCACTTACCCGGATTTTGGTTCACTAACGGCCTGTACACACTATGTGAGTATTCTATGAAGAAAAAGAGATTTCAAGATACAATAGAGAGGTTTTCAGAAGATTGTTTCTAGAAAAACTGTCTTATCATTATATTTTTCTTTTCGCACACAATGCGATCACCTAGGCATCACCTAAATTCACATACATCATCAACCGGAACACGTCCATGTGGTTGAAGTCATATGACTTCAAGTAAAACTTTGCTCTTACCCGGATTTTGGTTTACTAACGGCCTGTACACACTATGTGAGTATTCTATGAAGAAAAAGAGATTTCAAAATACAATAGAGAGGTTTTCAGAAGATTGTTTCTAGAAAAACTGTCATATCATTATATTTTTCTTTTCGCACACAATGCGATCTATCATGTAGGCCATATGACTTCAACCACATGGACGTCTTCCGGTTGATGATGTATGTGAATTTAGGTGAAGTGAACTTGAGATGAGCCGTCAATAAGCTTTCGATGACAGCTCAATTGACGCTTCTTTGGTCAATTTAACACCAAGGAAATTTTTTACAGAAAACACAGGCGGCATATTCCTATGCAACAATTACTTAGCCTACCCTCCTCAGACAGAAGATTTTCCACAAAAATTAAAACCGTATTGTGTGAACCACCCTTTACGGCAAGTGTTTTCGTAAAGTTGTGCGTTAGTTGACAATTTCTTATGGGTTATAGTGCTTTCAATAGAAACAGCGTTTTTATTGGAGGCATTATGTTTTTGTTAGTAAGTCCTTCAAAGTTTTACATCGTGGGGAGTCTTTTAGTGAGAAAAAGGATGATATATTAACTGTCCTTTACATTTTTTTTTAAATACCTATAAATTATTTATTTCTGTTATAAATAGAGAGGATTGGAAAGTAGACAGGAGGGCTTTGGCCTGCAGTGGGTCATCCCACTGCAGGCCAAAGCCCTACGGGATGGATCATTAAGGGAATAATCCCTAAAATAAGGCAATTTATTGCACATCATCATCATCATCATGTCAACCTTTAGACGCCCACTGCTGGGCATAGGTGTCCCCCAAGGGGGATTTAGCCGTAATCGCCATGCTTGGCCGATGCATGTTGGCGATCGCAGTAGGTGTTATGGTACTCATAAGGACGCTGCTGCCCATCCTTTAGTCAATATCCCTCTGTCGCCTTCTACGACACCCACGGGTAGAAATGGGGTGGTGCTATTCGCGGCCGGCACTAAACGGCACATTGCACATACAATACTCTAATCTAAGAACTAAATGCGGAAGCCGAACTCTATAATAAAAGGTACTTTGTATAAATTGGTATTAAAATATTGTAAAATTAATTATAATATATTATGTCAGTCAACCTATTTCTATTTCCATATTATGTTAGTAGTTGCAGCAAACTTAAAACAATGCTAGTCACAAAAATAATAGCTCAGTTCAAAAATCCATTTAAAAATGCGTAATCATTAATCATTGTTCAAGCGAAAATAAAAGGTAATTTTATTTATTTTGTAACGCAAACATGTAACACAATTTGAAAACGAACTCATTTGTTTTAAAAGTAAACTATTGTGTATTCTCATCACACCTCCACACTGTTCGAATTTCGAACTGATGTTTAAACAATAAAGTTAGGCGTCCACCAGAGTGAAGAGCCGCGTCGCTAAAAAACACTTGCATAAAACTGCGTAGACTCGAGGTGCAACGAAGCGCAGCGAACGATGTCAAAATGTACCTTTATATTTTTTGGGCCTGCCCGCCTCTAATGGACGTCTAGCTTAACTCTTCACTGTCAAAGCTCCAGGATGTTCAACGTGTTTTAAAGTGGAACTTCCGTATATAAGACTTATTCTGTGAAGATTTACTGTATCTAGTTATATACTTATTCTGTTACGTTTTACTGTATCTAGTTTTTGACCTTACCAGAGCCTCATTGACCAATTGACATATTATTCTCAAAACATCCCTTCGAAAAACGAACGATATCAAAGTGTGAATTGACCCTCATGATGGTGGCGCTGTTCATCAATATACTCAAAAGATCAAACAAAAGACGACCTTTATGTCTTTTACAAAAGATATTTACGACAGCCGGACCTCTCGATATGAAATGGATGGTAACCCATCTACGGACCGATCGCGGCAAGCGTAGCATAACCATGGTCAATCGATCTGTACAGCTTTTACTTAGCCACAAACTCCTCGAGATAAGTGTTTAATTTATGTATTAAATTTTAAAACAGAAATACCAATGTCACTAAAAATATATTATTTATTTAGTTTGTAGGCTTTAAATATTATCAATGAGTATGCTGATTGTACGTATTCTTTAAATTTAAACCAAAATTATATGAGGCGGTGAGCGCAAGAGTGGCCTATGTTTTCCAGACATACCTAATTAAAATGATTTGTGTCTGGAAATAGGCCACTCTGAAACTCACAGCCTCATAATAATATATGAATAGCCGTGTTTCCAATTCGAAAATCACTCGAACCGATTTTTTTTTAAATAGAATGCTCATTGTCCTACCTCATGGTGCTCACCGTTCATTGCTCGTGGGCCTACTGGCCACCAGTACCTTAGTACTGGTAGGTAAAAGACCTGAGAGCCCTCTTTGTTCCATTTTGACACCTTACGTCATTTTTTTTGTATTCGAGCGACTACGAGCGACTACTTGCGAGCTACTAACAAAAGAATGTGTTTCAAATCTTAAATACTTTACATTACTTTTAAATCACCGTATTTAGAACTATTTGTAAAATGTTTCAACTTACAACGCGTTTTTAAAAATAAATATTTTACGTACTTTTAGATGACTAATTCTTAGTGGAATGCAGTGTGTTCAAAGCAAGCTCATACTACAGTAGCGAAGCGAAAGATATGAAGTGGAATGACGTGTCTTACAAATGCCTTACAAAGTATACGGTATAGTAAGTAGAGGTTTTTTCGTATGGCGTATATTATGGGATCGGTGCTAATTACGATAAATCAAAGAGGTATTAGGATTATTCAGCTATAATTTCGATTAAGCTAACAATAATATAAATGACTGTGTCAGTTGTCTGTATGTCAGTCCGTGTATCATCATATAAAAACTAAATTATAAATCATAATATAATCGAATGACACCTATCTTTCCAGAAGAATCCAGTGTGTTCTATCCAAACTCTAAACTGGTGCTTATAACCTCTACAGTACTTAGGTACCTACCACAATCATTGAATTTAATTAATGAAACAAAAGTTCCAGAAACATTTGAGGGAGTCCTTCTCCTAATAGTAGGACAGCTAGACTATAAAAAAGTACAGGCTGAATTTAAATTTACTACTGATCATTCACGGGTTGAGAGTACTCATGAAAATGAATACTTACATTTTATTATAGAACCAACTCCGAAACATAAGAAAAAAACAGTTGTTCCATTACGTTTTGATCGTATTCTATGGAGTACACTTTTGTATGAAAGAGCAATAAAAAGTTGTTCGGATTCATGACTCCCTAAAAGATTGGCAGTGAATTAAAAGTCATGCAAAATAATCGTAACAAGACTTTTAATTAAATAAGCCATCTTCTTATAAAACCAAGTTAAAAATATAGATATTATAAGTTATATCTAGCAGATTAAACACAAATTAATTGAGTGCTAGACATTGCGAGGGAGGCTTGGCACTGAGTCCGCTGTTGGCACGCCAACCCCGAAGACAGGATAACGTTTGTTTTAATTAACTTTAACGTATTTTTATTGCTAGGATTGTGGAGGAAATGACTCAATTTCATAGCTGTTAGTTGTATTTGTGATGACAGTTTTGGGCAAAGAATAACTAAAACTAAATAGTAATATCAGTATCCAATCGACTGGCATCTTTAACACAGGTTACACTGTAATCTAGCTAAGATACCGGTTGCGATCCGTACTGTGACTATAAAATCACAATTCCAATAAAAAAAACCACTTCATAATTTAAATTGCTCGTTAAAAATCGGCTTTGGTTTTGTTTGTTGTTTTGTATTGCCACCAACATGCCAATTTAAAGTTATTCTTCACTTTTTGAAGCGGTTGTTTTTTTACGCGTTTTAGTGCCTATTCTTATTTTACAAATTAATTACGAAACGGTGACATAAAAAAATCAGTCATCCCTTAAATTTTCTATTATGCTTAGGGATGAAATATTTTCATAAAATTTATATGGAACGAACTTTGAGTATCAATTAAAAATCGATCGAAATCGGACCACATTGAAACAAGTTATCGTGGTCAAACGTAAAAAAAAAGAAAAAAAACACGTGTAGAATTGAGAAACTCCTTCTTTTTTTGAAGTCGGTTGAAAATAACATATTTTCTGCGAGCTGTAATCTTGCAACCAATCTGTGCTGATAATTTCAAATTATTTACATAACATCGCTCTACCACTGGACGATTTCTTTACAAAATGAATCATTTGAGAGTCTCTACATTTTCCAAAATACTTATGCTCTTGTGATAAGCGCTAATGTAGCTAAATGTCAAATTCAGTCATGTTTTAAAAATATAAAATAATATCACAACTTAAACAAACTATTGCTTTTGAGAAAATGTATTGTCTATACAAGTGAAAGCACTTTAAGTCAAATTTTATCGTAAATTATTGAAAAAGTAGTCATTTTACATTCGTCCATTACACTCATTCATTTTAAGTTATAATTAATGCACTGGTGACTGCAACCGAATTCCAAATGAATGAGTATTTAAAGATCGTGTCTGTTAAATGTTGTAGTGATAATTAAGTATTTATTGTCATATACGGGATGCCCGATTTTTTTGCCGTTGCCTCGTGAATCGATGCACTATTTTAATAGTATTGCATTGAATCGATCTCATTCGATCTCGAAAGATCGTATGGTAATTTTATAAAAATAATGGAAAGCACAGTAGGTGCACACCTGCTACTACAATTTTGCATGCACATGCAAAATTGTTTATTTTACTATAATATACTACATCTAATACCAAGTATTCATATCATGGATAGAATCCTCTAAACCAGAGATTCCCAAAGTGGTCGATATCGACCCCTTGACGTCGATACCGGTTTCCTAGGGGTCGACATAAATGAAAACTGATTTTGGGGGTCGACGAGGTCTAAAAATCGACCCCTATTAAATTGACACAAGTTATTATTTAAAACTTTCAAGATAGGTAGGTAGGTTTAACAAATCCCTCAAATACTCAGAAACTAAAAAAAAATATTCAGTGAATATCTCTAAATTACCGTTTTTGAAAAGTATAAAATAAAACATTGTTTTACATTACAGATGCCACATTCAAAGTCAAAGTATTTCAAGCTAGAGAAAACAGGCGTTCAGGGGACCGATATTGCAACAACTGTACGATACCCAACAATAATTTTATTTAAGTAGCCAAGTAATCTAATAGCCAAGTAACCGAAACATACCATACGAACTACAACAAAGTAAGTAATCTTACTTTGTTGTAGTTCGTATGGTATGTTTCGGTTGACGTTTAGGTTTTAGTTATACGATTTTTTTATTACGATCTTCTTAATCGACCTGGGCGAAGATCGCATCCCGTTGAATCGATTAAAAAAGTCGGTAGATCGTATGGCCATGATGCCCAATCTGAATCGATCTTCCAGAAGATCGATTCAGATTGGGCATCCTTATATTGACGTCACATCAGCAAGTAATCGTTCGATAGTGAATACAGGTATATCATCATAATTAATCATCTGTATTAATATTTTAAATGCGAAAATACCTTAATCATCATGTGCCTAACCTTTTCTCATTTGTATACGTATTGCGGTTGGCTTCTAGTTTAACAGAATACCAGTCAAATGCTATGAAAAGGCAGTCAGAAGCAAAAAAGGCTGAGGGTGTTACTACACCAATCGATCGATCGTCGATCGATGCCATCAATCGACATCGATCGACGTTGTTCGATTGGTGTGGTAGCTTTGGCTGATAGACGGATACCGTTCCACTAACTAATCGATCGATTGCCGGTCGATGGCATCGGTCGACGTCGATCGTTTAACCCCAGCTATAATCCATCAGTAATTAATCAAGCAGCTCGATCGACGTTGACTAATAGATTCTACCATCGATCAATGACGTCGATCGACGATCGATCAATTGATCTGGTAGAAACTATCGATCGACATCAATTAATCCATTCTACCATCGATCGACGATCGACGGTCTGGATGGACGGATGGTCTGGTAACACCCTGAGAGATTATGGCAACCCCCCCTCCCACCCCGGGGAGGCCTTTGTTCAACAGTGGACTTCTTCCAGCTGATGATGATGATGATGAGTCCAGTATCAGAGATGTGGAGGTCGGGCAGGCAGTCTCTCCATGTAATAAACTGGTATTCAGCTACATCCAGTTTTGACGACACGGTTGGCGCAGAAGATGAGCGATTGACTGCTGCGCTGCGTGTCGCTGGTTCGATTCCTGCACGGAACAAGTACTTGTATGGCCTACAGACAGTTGTTCCAGGACTGACTGTTCGTGTATGTGAATTTATATGTTTGTATACGCACCCACGACACAGGAGAATAAAAGAAAAAATTCCTAGTCCATACTAGGAAAACTCTTTTCTGTTTTGAAAAAACTTTACCCCATGGTAAAGTTTTTTCAAAACAGAAAAGAGTAGTTATTATGTATATTATAATATATACAATATGTGGGGACATTTTCACACACGGCCATCTGACCCCAAACTAGGGAGACCCTGTACTATGGGTGTCAGACAGCTGATATACATACACAAATACATTTTTTTTTTGTAAATACATACATATAGATAAACAACACCCAGACACAAGGCAAATACAAGTGCTTATCACACAAATATTTACCCTGGGCGGGAATCGAACCCGCAACACGCTGCGCAGCAGTCAATCGCTCAGCCACTGCGCCAACCGTGTCGTCAAAAAGAAATAAAAAATGGCTAAGCAGAATGATATTGAAATAATTAACATACCAATTCAATTTTACTCTGCAATGACTAACGAATGTGATTAATGTATAAATGCACGTCCAGTAACTATAATGTCACAAAACAAAATGAAAAGTCATCGTTTTTAGGGTTCTATAAACAGAAGGTGCCACTTGCCAGGACCCTATTACTATAGCTCCACTGTAGAGCGCTCTTGAAATTTTCACTGAATTACTATGATAAACATTAAATAAAGTTATAAATTGAAGAAAGAAAGAAACGCACTAGGATTTTCTTCTATATCGTGGATGTGTTTACAAACATATAAACTAACATACACAAAAAGCCAGACCCGGAACAACTATTGGCAGGCCATACAAATATGATTTGTTCCGTGCAGGAATCGAATCCGTGATACGCAGCGCAGCAGTCAATCACTCAATCACTGCGCCAATTATGTCGTCAAAAATGTTCAAAAGCGTTAAATATTATACGGTGATATGGCACTCTTTGTTTGCGGGCCCGACTTGCACTTAGCCGGTTTTATAACAAAATTAAAAGGTTAATGCACACTTAATCGCCATCAAAAATAAACAGCCGCGAATTAGTTACACTTTACGCTTATGCGCTGCGATCGTGAGCTTCCAATAAAGTGTTGCTATCACTTTCTTGTACAGATAATTCCATACGGTTGTCTCTTTTTCTCGGCACGCTTAGTCATGTAGTATACGGAAAACGTTAAGATTAAAATAATGTATGATTTTGAACGTTTTAATCGTAACGGTTTTGTTTTATTTTGTGTCATTTTTTAAACAAATATTTTAGTGAATGTGCACATCACGCCATACAAAACTGGAAAATTTTCCCAATAGAATATGAACCCTATTCCTTTCAAATAAGAATTAAAACTGTTTAAAAAATATCACATTGATAATACTCACTTTTCACCAAATTTCCACATTGTTACTTTAAAGTTTCAAATTCTGTTATGAAAAATAAGAAAAAGTTTTGTTTTTATAACGGATATCTAAACTATAGTATCTAATTTTTTTTACGTATACTGCATACTTTAATTATTAATGCGAACTAAGAAAATGAAAGTTATAACTGGGAATTATCGCGTCGTCCCTCAAACCATACTCTTTATCTCTCTTTTAGAATTCCGTAACTATAGGGCCCAATCGGAGCCATATTTTGCTCTCGCTCGTCCGTCCGTCCGTTTGTCTGGACCTCTGTCACAGGGTTGCATTTGAACCGTAACAATTTCGTACTTGAAGTGATTACAGAGCCTGTATTATTATAATCTATTATTATTTTTATCATTTTGTTGAGTGTGCGACGGAATTGCATAATTTAATTCCGCCGAGTCCGTTTCATCATCGGACCACAAGACGTACGGCGATGCGCCACCGGTACATGGTGGACATCCCACCCACACGTACAAAGCATTTTGGGAACACATTCATTGTGCGTACTGCTAAGGAGTGGAATTCCTTGCCTTAGTCTGTTTCCTGATAGCTACAACCTTTACGTCAAGAGTGAATAGGTTACTTCTAGGCAAGCGTGCTCCATGTTAGACAGCATCATCGCTTCCCATCAGGTGAGATAGTGGTCAAACGTATGCCTATCAAAAGTAAAAAAAAAAATCTCTATAACAATAACTAATCAAAATTAAATAAAGTTAAAAATCCCGTGAGTGTCGTAGAAGACGACAGAGGGATATTTACCAAGGAATGGGCAGCAATGTCCTTCTGAGTACCATAACACCTACTGCGATCGCCGATATGCATCGGCCAATGGCGATTACGGTTTACCCGTCATGGGGGACCAGGTGGCCAAGTCTGCTATTTTCATATCATCATTCCAACACGATCCCATTGTCATTTTGCTTAAAGTTCGTAATCTGCTAAATTCATAATGGTCGATCATTGACTGCACAATGACGATCTAATGGTAGGTCACTGATCAAAGGAACTGTCAAAATCTTAGCAGATTACCGCCTAAGTCAGTCATTCAGTTGTCATTTTGTACGAGATTTCCATTCTATATCATTTCTTTCAATGGCGTGTCAGTGGTTTACCATTGGAAAGTCATAAGGTCGCCGTTATACTAGTAGATTACCAAACTTGTTAAAATCAACCATTATGAAATCAATGGTAGACCATTCTGACACCATTGTAATAGCAAACTTGAGGCCCAGCAGTCATGAGCGTCTGAAGGTTGACATGATGACGATATAAAAGTTAAAAATCAAAAGGGTATAATGCTATTAACTAAGAAAAACACATTAAAATTCAAATTTTTTATTAAGTAATAATATTCTTCTGATAGAACGCCTGAATAAAAGATTTTTTGGCGTTTTTTTCTCAATTTTAATCATTATTGTACAGTGGAACCCTTCATCTGCGAAGGCTACGCACTTGGTCGGATTTTTTATCTACATTTTTGTGTAGTACACGCTCCGCTCCGTTTAGCACGAGGTTGACAATCGTCTATTGTAAGTTTTGATGTGTCTAAGGATGGCACTAAGAACTTAATTGTTGGGTTCTGTAGACAATTGTTTTATTGAACACAGGTAATATTTTGTTCTTATATTTGAACAGTGACCAAAGCGATCAGTTGACTTAATAAAATGGCGGTAAATCGTACCCGGATTCGGTAGAATTTTAACAAAGAACGAAAACATTATTGTCACATTATTAAATAAGATTCGTCTTACCAAGGGGTTTCGTGTTACTCAGTTACTGGGTTGGAGAGGTCAGATAGGCGGTCACTCCATGTAAAACACTTGTGTTCAGCTGCATCCAGTTAGACTGGAAGCCGACCCCAACATACTTTGAAAAAGTCTGGGCAGTTTACAGGTGATTTTTGTAATATGGGTTGGAGTGTATTGTCATCACTCAATTTAATAAAATTATGCCATTGATGATCGAAACAAAGACGTAATTTAAAAAAATAAATCAAATCGTTTTGAAATTTGCAGTTAACTCAATTACACGTTGCTTAGGTATTTCATTTTTTTTAGCATTACTCTCATCATTCACTTAATTTTGTAACCATTAAATGGCGGTTGTTTTATCTTGAAGCGATAATTATAGCTCATTATAAAGTTTAGCACTTCCCTTGTCTGGTAATTAGGTACCTAATTAAAGGTAAATATCATAGGAAATTATTTAGAAAGAGGTCTATTGTAGAAGGTGGGAATAAAAAATTTTAGAAATGTATGTCAAGCTAATTATTACTATGAAAAATAGTTACCTACGATTTACTTGTAAGACTTGTGTGACTCGAGAAAATTGCATAAAAGTATATTTCTAGTAAGCAATGATGACTTTTTTCTTTTTCTTTTTTTTTAGCTTTATGATGACTTTTTAAAGTTTTGGCCTTACTGCACTGTTAACTGTTAACCAACTCCTTCTCTGCTCTTCCCCTTTCTTAGGGAGAATTTCACCTTGTGACGTTTCTGCTCGTGACCTGTGACTAAAGGTAGAAACTTCGACAATTTGATTTTACAAAAGCTGTCGGACGTCAATTTTACGCCATGGTTTATTGTGTGTGTAAAAGATTGGTGAAATTCCATCATAATTTACTCTTTCAATGAGTTTTACTCTGCTCACCATGAGGATCCCTATTTTCTATAAAAATGAAACAAAACACAGTGCCCGGATGCAACGGTCTTCGAACTTAAACCGAACTCTAATCAGAAATGTCAATGTTAAGTAATTATTGCTTATAACTGTTATGAAACTTGAGATTTAAAGTTTTGATCAGAAAAAAAGCTGGTCATCATACATGGACCTACCAAACTAATAACTCTACATTAGCTCCGATATTTATAACTAGCAGCACTTAAATTCCTCTTCACCGTATCTGGCGACAGCGACCCTGACAATGTTTTTTTTCCTATTGTGAGCCCTTAGATGGCTATAAAATCCAACATGGTTTTGAAGACACGGTCCAACAGTGCTCAGAAGAGCTGATTAACTTCATTATAGGTGTAAGTATATGAATGCTTTGGGCGTCTTTTACGTAGTTGACGCTTCCTGTCTAGATTTTCAACACGATTTGCTTCAAAGCCTTTCGTTGCTTTATGAATTGAGCAGCGCCACCTTTCACGGTGCCTTGTGGTATCGGTCGCGAATAGCACCTCCCCATTTCTACCTGTGGGTGTCTTGGAATGCGACAGAGGGATATTGGAAATAATAAATTTCGTTTCATTATTTTTTTCATTTACCAAAGAATGGGTAGCAGCGTCCTTGTGATTGTGAGTACCATAACACCTACTACGATTGCCAACATGAATTAGCCAATCATGGCGATTACAACTGAACCCTCCCCTTGGGGGAGACTTATGACCAGCAGTGGGCGTTGATATATTATGATGATGATGATGACCTTTCATGGTTTCAAGCAAAGTCCTGCCACCGATCAACGGGTATGTGACGGTCGTTAGGTGACGTTTTGGAACGTCTTTGTAGCGAAGGTATTGTCCGCCTTGTGTACAGTTTCCCTGTGCGAGCTCCGAGTAGAAAATGGTTTTTGGCAGTCGAATGGTATCCTTGCGCTGTACACAATCACACCATCTTAGCAGCACATAGACTCACCCCCGACCCCCCATACAAAGAAACTCGAATGTATTTGAACTACAGTTCATAGGTTCAGTAAGAAAATTATACTTACAGAAATTTTCAGACACATGAAACGACGTTCAACCAAAAAATTTTTAAGATTTTCCAAACATTATAAATCAAACGTGGTTTAGTGATTTATAATTTAGGAGCAACCTAAATTTATTATAAATTACTAGCTTTTGCCAGTATATAAAGTATATAAAGTATAGTACCTAAGGTAAAGTAAAATATAGTCGTTATGGGTAGTGTAGTATGGATTGCTGAACTTACATGGGGGTGTTTTTGGGAGCCCATGGAGAGAGGATTCCATTTTTTTGGGTCTCCTGTACATTTGATGGAAAATACTACATAAACTAGGTGGCGTGCGTAATATATTAAAAGAATATAATTATTTTATTAAGCGTCACCAGCAGTTTCTTTTTTAAAATTAAAAACAAAAAAAACTGTCACTCCATTTTAACTAGACGGGGCCACCCATCTCATAATCCTGCCTGCATCAGCCAAAATCCGCCTCAATTATATTTCGCCTCATTCTTATCAGGGAAATAATTGTCTCTTTGTCTTAGACATTTTGTGAGGAAGGGCCGAGAAATAAACAGATTTAGGAAAAGATTTCGGGTAAGGGATTGTCTTAGGAAATTTTTAATACTTTCTAAGCTTTTTGAGTGCAATTGTATGCCACGTTGCGATGAGTAGGTTTTTTTTGGATAATTAACGTTTGCCCATTACAATTTCAAACTAAAGAATGAGTAGTAATTGAATAGAATAGACTTTTTTTCTTTATTCGAGTAACCAAGACTCAACAAGATTCTTAGTAAAACTTACGACTGTTTTTTTTAAACGTTGCATCGTGGGTGCGTTTACAAACATATAAACTCATACACACATATAGCCAGACCCGAAACAACTATCTGTAAGCAATGCAAATATTTATTCCGTGCGGGAATCGAACCCGCGACACGCAGCGCAGCTGTCGATCGGTCAACCACTGCGCCAAATCAAAATTCAACGACATAGTAAGTAAGAACAGACACTAAACAAAAACAAAACAAACAAAACAAGAATTAACAACAATTGGTCACTGCTACGACGGCCCAAGAGAGACGGCACAACAGTGACTCTCGTGCATACAGTCCAGGCGACTCGCAACCATGCTTACAGCTGCCTCACACCCTGCGCACCAGGGAAGCGCACCTTTTACGCATTAATGTATAACCGACGATATTTTCCACAAAATAAAGAAAATTATAATAATCTCGTGTCATAGTGTTTGTTATCGAACTCCTCCAAAACGGCTTGACCTATTTTTATGAATTTTTTTGTTTAGGTTTGGTGCATCTGAGAATTTATAGTCGTAAGCAATTTTTATTTCTTCAATCTAATTATATGGCAAAACTATGTTTGCCCTATCAGCTAGTTGTACTAGACTAATTGCAATGCAATTACGTGACGTCATGTCAGCTTCATCTCCGGAATGGCAATGTATCTGCGAACCTTCGGTGTTGTTACGCTCATAGACGGCAACGGTGACCTCGTATCGTCAGGTGAGTCTTCGTCTTGTTTGCCATTTAAAAAAAAGCATTTGAAAGTCACTGGTCACTTTTCACCAAACCGTTTCTCCCAGTTGTAAACGTCCCTTTGTGACAATTGGCCTAGTTCTGTTCTGTCTCCTGCTTGATGCGGAGGGAATTGAAATAAATATGTATTTCTTATTCCCCGCTGTTCTTTTCTGATTAATTTCGTTGCGGGATCCAAGACAGTTGTAACATTTTCGGGACTCGTCGAGCTTCGTTGCCTCGGCGCTTTTCTGGTGGTCACCACTGTTGATTCTGGCTTTCAGAAGTTGCAGTGGTTTGGGAATAGTGTTGAGGACTTTTCCAAAAAAAAAATCTATTTCGTCAATTATAACAAGATCATACCTTTTTTTGTTCATGGGGAAATTCTCATGGATACCCACCATCTGGTAGAATAGAGGGCTTTATCGGACTTTTACCAACTCAAACCCCACGTTTCTCCTACAACCATGGATCGAGGGTTCAGTATTTGCTTGACGCATGACATTCCCTTTTCCTTACACCTCCGCTGTTCTTTTATGATTCATTTCATTGGATCCAAGACAGTTAAATAGTTTCTCCAAGACTGGTCTAACTTCTTTGCCTCGGTGTTTTTTGGTGGTCCTCTGTTGATTCTGGCTTGCATAAGCCTATACCTATGTCAAAAGAGCCTATACTAAGAGCCATTTAGACCAGATTCAGTTTTAAGTTGTATACACTTTTTACGTATTATGTTTGTTTAACGTGTAGGCATTATTCATATTATTGGAGCAAAAAAAAAAATAAATAATAATAATCCATTTATTTTCAGGCTGCATAGGCCCATAGATAAATACCTTAACCTAAACATACGTAAAACGCAAAAAAAAACGAAAACGAACGTTAATACGTTCATGATTGGATACATATGCTAGTAAAGCGAAGCACTAGCAGGCCACTAGACAGATTGTCCATCTTCGGACATTCTAGCTGGATCAGAGCTCATCAGGGCGTTTGTGAAGAAGAAGAAGAAAATGTTTCATATGTATTTGGTTGTTTGTGCTATACTAGGTTTGTTTGTGTACATACATAGCTTTTTTATCTTTTAGTACTATTTGGAATTCGAATATCTACTCGAAGCTAACATCACCGCGTTTTTGCTATAGATGAAGTACATTCCTAAGTTAATCTTACCCCATCTAGTTAAATACAATATTCAATTTATCCCAACGCCAAGCTCAGGCTAACCGCCTTTAAGGACTCAAAAAGCCTTATGAAAATTAAAAGTGAACGAATGTGATTTCACTTTGTGGACAAGGGTGCCGTATGTGAGATGTTTTATTTTGTTACAATGCATGTCTGGCAATTAAGCAGTTCCGTCTGATTTTAAAACTTTAATCTTTCAAGAACGATCAACAGTCTGCCACAAATGCCTTTAATTTACTTAAATTTTTCGACATTAATTGTTGGTGAGAGCCATGTGGTTCGTGGCCAGGTGAAAGCCATGCAGAACGATCGTTCGCTCTTTGGATGAGTGACCATCCATTTTATACCGAGTTCCCTCCATGTCTCGGAAAGCAGGTAAAGCCGTTGGTACCGGATGACATTCGTCGAAGTCAGAAAATCTGACAACCAGTATTACCTAGGCGTAACGTGTTACTCAGTAACTGGGTAGTGGAAGTCAGATAGGCACTCGCTCCATGTCAAACACTGGTTTTCAGCATCTGGTTAGACTGGTAGTCGACCATAGTAAAATTGTTGGAAAAAAGGTAGGCAGATGATGATCTACTTTGTTAAGATATATAGAAACAATAAGAATATTGCAAAGACTTGGTTTAAAAGAAAATTCAAGGAGTTTCTTAGTACAGTTCCCGGCACGAAAGTTGGCAAGATATTTTGTAGTGGGGGTAGTTCGCACATGTGAAAATGTATGAAATTGTGCGTGCGCAATCTTACCCCGCTACAAAATCATTTGCCAACTTACGTGCCGGTAATTATAGTGTCCTCATTAAGACCTACCAACGATTTGGATTGGGCAACAAGCTTTAACTTTTTTGCCTAATTGACCGACTTTTTGACAGTTCAAAAGTACAAAATGGTGTAATTGAAGTAAATGCTTTGACTTCGTGAGTGCTCGGGTCGAGGCAGCCCGAGGCTGATCGAATGGAGTCCAAGTTAAACAGTCTTGATGTTTGTTCGTAATTCCGTAAATAAACTAATTACCTACACATCTCCACCACAAAAAGAATGTTAACATCACGTAACGGCAACCGTTTCAAAAGAGTCACGGAACCATTTCAAGTACTGAAAGAACTCTAAAAAAGGCGGAAAAACTTTGCCTGTCCGGCAAAGCTAATTACATCCTTAGTGACGCGACGGCTAAAACTCATTTCGAATAATTAATTTTAAAGAGAGTTCATGCTTTTGGGGACATGTTGCAGAACTGGACTTTTTGGTGCTGCAAATGTGTGAGTAGTTATAATTGTACTGGTTGATTAATGTTTTGGTGCAGTAACGGCCGGTTATGTAGTTCAACAACATATATTTTTTTCTAAACAAAATTACAAGTTAAGGCGCTACCCCGACCAAAAGTGCGTTTTACGTCGTTATTCAGGGGCTATTAACTCATTAATTAAGAGAAATAAACTACATCTAAAAGCATATTTTTAATGTTCAATATCCTATCATCACATTCCACGTTCTTATTTTTTTTTTATGTACTCTACATACACCTAAATTTTCCTGTTCAAAAATGATTAAAATAATTGAAAACATATATCTTTTGCTAAAGTTGACGTGCTATTCATTTGAGGATTAGGTACATTAATAGATAGGTAACTTAAAAATCTTTACAATTCACGTTTTATTGTATTTCAAAAGATCGTTTCTCGTTTTTTTATTACAAAAAAAGTCAAAAATTGAGCGAATTTCGATTCTGCGGCAAAGAGGAAATGTATGGTCAAGGCTATTTGGTCAGGGAAGCGCCGTAAAGGTAAATTAGAGTACAGATACAATTTGTATTTAATTTGTGGAAGACTGGTGCCTAAAGTCAGTTTTTTTTTCAAAACCTGTAAGTCAGGTCACCGCCACCAGGTAACAATTTAAATATTTCAAGTGTTGTACTGAAGACGTTTTGTTTAAAATCACAGTAGTTTTAATTTAATTCATCATTATTTAATTTATTATAATTTTTAGAATACATGCAAATGTTGTGTGTGAGTGCAGGGTGTGTAGGTAGGTATGTATATGTGAAAGTGTTCGTCCATGAGTATGTGAAACAAAAGAAAATATTAAATACTTGCAAGAATAACCTATGGTTTAATGTATCGTTCGTAAAGGCCATGTTCCAATTAGTAATAAGATATTAGGAAGAGATGCCGCACAATAACGAAGCAGTCCAGTACATTTCGCACTACATGGCTCCAATTAGGGGTGTTATACACACGATCGCCGGTTCGAAACAAAGGGAATTATTAAAGTTTCCCCACGGAAGTAGATGGTGCTAGAAGTGACGCGATTTGTGGAATAATAAAAATAATAATGGTATTTTGACTTGACTCGCGAGGTTTTCGACATGTGGGATGTGAGTATAGAGTCATTGTGCCGATAATCGTGACGGCCAATGGAATCATTTCCAAGAGCCTCAACCAATATCTGAGGAGGCTTTCGTTAGGCAGCTGGATCAAGGGCTTGATTCAATAAACGATAAGTACTCTAGGAAATGGCGCGCATAGTTAGGAGATTCCTCTCTCAGGAGCCCTGACTACCGGTAGCTTGGACCTTGTACATTTTCATTTTTAAATATTTTGTTTTATACAAATATTTAGAAATGTACCTTAATATGTATGTAAAATAAATAAATGACAATAATAATAGTATAAAACATTAATTTCCTCTACACAAGTTATGTACATACGCCACCACAAAAGCTATCCCAAACTGACAAATTTTCCCAATTGAACATGAACATAATTCATATGTGATAAAGTAGAAAATCTATCAAAGAAATTTGACAGATTGGAATAGCTTGATGTACTTAATGCTAATAAGTTATGATTTGCCATTTGATTGTCACTTTAGTTGCTAGCTCGTATCTCTAACTGTAGCTATGTTTAATACTGTGAAATAAAAACAATATATACGTGATAAATATATAATAATATATATTTATCTTTTTTTTATATATTATATTAGTTATAATTATATTGTTGTATAAGTAAGTAGTTTACCCACCTATTTTGTAATCTTTTTAGAGAATGTCTAAGGTATTAAGTCCACCTTTGTACATTTGTGCATGAAGTATAAATAAGTGAATATATAAATTGTGTGATTCGTGCCGATTCCAGAAGATCAATTATCGTAATTAAAATCCTATAGAAAGTGGTCTCAATATAATATATTATCATCTCAGTGACAGTCAATGTCAAAAACTTGTCAAAAATGTTTGTAAATTAGAGGTTTTTGACAGATTGAGGCAGAGATTATGATGAACTAGCAGACCTTGACCTGACGTTGTCCTGTCCCCATCTATCTATATCCCCTATTTCACCTCCTTGGGGGCTGAATTTTGAAAAATCCTTCCTTAGTGGATGCCTTCGTCATATGAGGAATACGTGTACGAAATTTCAATTTTCTAGCCTAGGGTTTGGCCTGTGCGTTGATCTATCTGTCAATCACTTTTGCCTTTTATATATCAGCTCAACTGACTAATTAGCAGACACAATAGTAAAACAACTGACGCCGGCCTCCTTGAGGATAGATAATACCAGCCTATTATTATCCCAATGCAGGGCAAAAGTCTCTTCTCATACAGAGAAGACATGAACATTGAGCACCACACATACTCAAGGCGATCTCAGACATATTAATTATTAGTCCAGGTTTCCTCACGATGTAAGGTAGATTATTATTAATATTTATTTATTTATTTTATATAAACTTAGAAAGTTATAATAGTATAATTTCAACATTTATTGTGTACGTATGAATATATAAAAGTATTTTTTTAGAACGACAAAGAACATATCGTTTTTAAATCATGCAATTTACGTACTCTGTATTTATCTTAAGAATCAGCATTGTCATACAATGTGACACTTCTGCCAGCCCTTCTTTATTACATCTACTGGCTTTTACCTGCGATTTCGTCCGTATGAATGAAAAATATTAAAAAAGAAACAATTAGGTATTAATGATCACTTTTTTTTCAGCATGCATCGCGAAAGAGTCAGCTTTTTTTTAGTACATTAACCGAACCTTAAGAATTTGCTATTGGCATAAAAGACAAATCTCCATACAAAGTTTCGTGTTTCTAGACCAAGCTGTACACTGCCTGTCAGTGAAATTTATAATTACTATTGAGTAATCAAGTAGTAATTGTTTACGACTTCCACGCGAACGAAGTCGCGGGCATAAGCTAGTCTATATATATAAAGAAGAACCTGACTGACTGACATATCAGCCCACAGTCAAAATGACTGGGACTAGGAACGTGAAATTTTGCACACGGCTTTACTTTTATATCCATAATAATATTATGTATGTATGGAAAATGTAATTGGTTGTTGTTATTGATGTCAAAATTTATATTTTAGCTATTTACTAAAGTAATTATAATTATGTATTTTGTTTGTAAAAGTAGCTCTAAAGGGGTGAAATAAGGGATGGAATGTAGAATAGAAAATCGATAGCGCTAAAGCAATAAAATTGATGTAAAATGTATTATTACTAAAAATTTATTATTACCTTAGAAATTCGCAACAGCAGTAACTAATATATAAAGGAGATTGCTCATTCCACTATAGACCACGGTTGCGCAACAAAAATTTTTGTATGTTTAAATAAATTGGAGATATAAGAGGGGTGATGTCGTACTTTTAAAGGAAATAAAAATTATCCATGTATTCTGTGGGGGCTTTCGTTGTTCTTTGATTTTCTGTTTAGTTTTGAGGTTAGTTTTGTAACAGACCTTTCACCAAAAAAACAGTCCAATATAATTTTAATTTCACATAAGATAATAGATAATAGTTCAAACAGAATAATAAATGTTCCCAAATCAATAATATTACATATGTTATTCTTTTTAATTCAATAGACATTTAGTATTTGCTTCCTATGAATACATAGGAAGCAAATACTAAATGTGGGTTTGTATAGGAAGTAGATAATAAAAATACTTTAATATAGGAATGAAATATAGTTTTATTCATTCATTCGTTTATTAATTCATAAATAATTTACATTATGTTGAATATACCATGTGTATATTCAACATAATGTAAATTATTTATTACTTTACACATACAAATACAAAGAACTATGATTTATTAATTAACATTTCTATTAAATATAAATGTCAAATTGTTTTAAAAATAATGTCTAACAGTTATAAATATAATGTAAGTTTAAGAAAAAAGGAATTTAAATAATTTATTATTGGTCCATAACCTCTTCATCATAATGTCATCTAATAAAAACGGAGCCGGTGGCTCAACAGACCTAAATCAAACCCAACTAAGATACCACAAAATAGTCATAACGTGAGCACAGCATCCCACTGTCCGATTACCCACCCAACAATTGCAATAATAGCCAGTAATATCATCTACTGAGTTGCTGTTGAGATTGTCATCGAAACTAGTTGGACGATCCTGGCAACACAGTGAGTTAATCCGTTTTTCTCAATCTATAATATCTACTGAGTTACTTGCAGCCCTATTAACTAAAATGTAGGCGTAGTACACCTTACTGCCAACAAGTCGTGACTTAATTTTTCTCTTTACTAATTACTTGTCCGTTCCCAGAGACAAAGGCAAGTCAAGGTTTTACCAAATTAACATATTTATGTAGGCTATAATTTTTTTATTTATGCTCTAACAGTAACATTTCCTTTATAACAGATGGTATTCTACAGTTTTTACTTTATCAAAAATACAGCAGATGCAGCAGCTTTTTTATAAATACGTGAGATTATTTTGGGGCGGTATACAACATTATGCTCCTGATGCAATTGCTGAATGGGTTGTGGTGGTGGTGTCGGTATTGATAAATTCCTTGAAGACATAAAAGTTTCTAATATACAAACCCTGTCTTGACTTGATGTGAACATCCATACTACCTTGTGGTGCAGAAACTTCTTCATGAACAATCTGCTGTTGCCTATTCTGATCTTGCTGAGTTTGTCTTCTTACACTTCTATAAGCCTTTGTCCAACAACATAAGCAAACTTTTTCAAGTCTGTGTACCTAAAATCAATTCACATATGTGGAATAAACAACAATAATACACTGAACCAAGTTAGAAAATAGCATGCTCCATATTTCATGAGGTGTTTGTGTAAAATCTAAGAACAGTTCTCGGATTGTGCACAAACATCATTCAATATTTTAATGCAGCAAGTGTTATTAAACATATAGATACCTGCTGGGATGGTATGCATGACATGATGACATTTCCCTCAGGCCTATCAATTGATACTTTGTGTGTCTTAGCTCTTAATATGTAAGATCTGCAGACAAACCACACTTGTTGATGTCCATAAGCTCGTACAGCAGTTGATTCACTTGACAAGTTTAGAGATGCTCTTTCTAGTATTGCATAACATTCTTGACAAAGGACATCTTCAACTGACATCTAAAAATAAATGTAATAGATATACAATATATTCAGGTTAGATAATGGTCTTAGTATTAGTTTAAAAGAAAATATATCTAGATCATTATCACAGACACAAAAGCAAAACAATATCAAATCAAACTAAGAAAAGTACAACCATACTCTATTTATATTTATTTATTTATCTGCCCAGAAACGGTATGTTTACAAAAATGGTCATATTAATACAATAGTGCTACATGTGGTTCCGTTTTAACGGTATGCAAACAAATATATAATAGCATTAATAAGAAAAAAGAGGCTCGTAAAAGCAGGAATGCAAAATATTTTATTTTAAAGATAAGTTAAAACAATTTTATTTAAAATTATTTTACCATAACTTTGATAATTAAATCTAAGATAGTACTAAATATGAATGTAAAGAAAATAAGGATTAGGTATTTTAAAGATTAGGTAACATTTTAAAATAATTATAGTGAAACTAATAACATTCCCAGTGTTGTTCATTCCTGCTTCTTTTAGGTTTTTAGCATTGACACAGTAATGTTGAATTGGAATGAATTATTACAACTAAATGAAAGCCATATAATTTCATAAAATAAAATATTAAAATAGTTAAAATTAAGTGTGACGGCTGCAGTAAAAATAGATTATAATAAATTCGACATCTATCATAACTGTAACATGTTTATTGTACTTTTGTTACAAAGTGTGCATTAAAAATAACTTTTTTCAACTTCTGTCTAATGCTATTGTAAATTAAGTATAGTGGTTCATATTAACATGTACATGTATATTTTTAACATAGACAGTTTCTAGTATTAGCTGTAAAAGTAAACTGCAAACAATAAAATAATAATAGTGCTGAAAGACTTGAGCTACAGTTTCTTATTATTAATACCTATTATCTATTAACAATACAATATTATTAAAAAGCATTGTGTGTGTTGTTGTTGTATGTCTTGATTTGCACATACGTCTAAAAAGACGAAAAACTGAGAAAAGTGGTAAAAAATTATAATAAAATATAATTGAATAAATAAGAGATACTAACCGTCGCTGGAGTAATCCAGGATCGTATAATTCTAACCATTACATCTGTTGCCTCCCCGACTTGACGACAGGTTAGAGGATGTAGGTACCAAAGAAAGAGAACAGTTGGTCAGTGGGTCGTCTTAGGGCTGACATTTTAAACGAAATCGTTGATGATTTACTGCACAGATGACACGGTCTGTAGTTACTCGTAAAAACGTTCTACACTTTCACACCACCAGCACAGAAACAGAACAATTATTGTTTTCTAGACTTCTTGATCGTGCAGGAATTTTGAGACTCGACTGGACACGAACTCAACGCAATGAAAAGTTATTTATTAGTACACAAACTCAACAACAACTATCAATGCATGTAAAAAATACTAAACAAAACTTCGCTAGTTCGCTGCCGTCAAATGCCGACACGATTGACAGTGACACATGATTGACATGACACTTTCACTTTGACAGTTCACCTTTCAGTTTACCCGTGATAGTGTTGCCAACAGTTAATCTAAATCACCCCGACCAATAGTGATTTGTCAAGTAAAAAAAGATTTTTAAAATGTAAAGTAATATTATATATAATATAATAGTAATATTATATAATAGTTTTATGGATATTAATCCTAAAACGTATTATTTTAATTATGTTAATTAAAAATATTAATATTAATAACGAGAAAAAAAGTGTTAGTTGAAATTATTTTTTAAATGAAGTGTCACCCTTTTTAATGTCTGTCAAGACCGATTATGGGGAGGTCCTTGAAATTGATAACACTGCTTTGATTAGAATGCCATTTGGAAAGTATTGCAATAAAATCAACTAAAAACCTAATTAAATACAAAATATTAACGCCATATACGATTTCGATCAAGTAAACTAAGACAAGTTAAATAAATATTTTATAATTTATGAACACATTTTCATGGCTATATTCTATTAATATATAGCGATACTACTTTTGGGCAATGTCCTTTATGATGGGATGGTTTCTTTCTGCAAATAAGTATTTTCAGATTGATAAGTGTCACTTATATTATGAAGAAAGTAGACCTGAGTTGCTGGAATAGTCGTATTGTGTCAAAATATATTTAATCACGAAAAACCATTTTGCAGAACTAGACCATTGCGATAGTCGGCTTCTGCAAACAGAAAAAAAAAGGCTTTTATTTCATACACATATTACAATAACAACAAGTAACAGGAGATCCCCTTTTAAGCAAAGAGTTGCTTGTGTTAGGAGACTCCGCTCTTCGATTTTTACATTCTCTGTGTGAAAAAATAAACAAAAAATAAAACAAAGGAAAGTAAAATAGGGCGTAGTCATGGCGCACTTTTGTGTGATGTGTGATAGTGGAGTGTGTGTATGGTGTGAGAGTTGTGTGGTACAGTGTGTGATTTTTTTTGTAGTGTTCACTATAATGGCTATTGATTCGAAGCTACTAAAGTCTCAATTTCGTCGTAGGTTTTAGTCTTTAGCCATTCCGTCACAAGTTTTTTACAGTCGAACTAATCCATACTAATATTATAAATGCGAAAGTAATTCTGTCTGTTACGCTTTCACGATGAAACGGCTGATCCGATTTTGATGAAATTTGGTGAACCACAGGGAAGGACATAGGCTACTTTTTGATCAGCGACTTCGTCTGCATCCACTATAACCGACATTCACGCGGACGAAGTCGCGGGCAAAAGCTAGTGTAGGTATTATTAACGAAATTTGCAGAAGCCAGCCAGCTTCGATAGTCGGATTCTGCTTACTAATAATGACGCGTTTCTGGATATTTTGCTAGATCAAAACAAAAAATAGTCGCTTTCAACACAAAAAACGGGTGATAATGGTACATGGTCTCATTTGACAATTTAATATCTTGAGTTACATATTCCACTCACATAATTATTTTAAACTACATCTGTAGTTTAAAAAAATTGTGTCAGTGGAATATGTAAAGCAAAGTAAGTCTTATGTCCCGGGCTTTCTAACTCATTTTCGTAAAAATCGGGGTTGGTCGCTTTCTGCTAAACAACGCTCAATTATAGTATATTAATATTAAAAACATACTATTCCATACTCAATACTTTATTACATTGAATAATGTTTTACAAAGGTGACATTATTATTTTTCATACCTATTGATGACCTACATACCTATTGACCATCAGTAGGTGAATGACAAACATGAATTTGTCTTTACAAATTCATGTTTGTTTAACTTTACCCATGCTAAAAGTAAGCAAAAAATATTTTAATGAACATACATGAAACTAAAAACGCACTCGCACTTCTAATTGCATTCAGTTCTTGTGTTCCACCAAATTGTAAAGAATTACACATATATTTATCGAATATTTTACACATCCAATCTACGGGAAAATATCAGCGCATGTGGCTTGCGCCACAATAATTTTCTTTTCCTCTTTTTTATCAGCGTACGATCGCCCTTATTTAGGCATACATACGCCCCTCAAATGCTCTCCAAATGTAATGGGGCGGACCATTTTTTCGCATTTCGCATTCGTTTTTCGCATTCAAACCAAGTTTGTGATTTTTTTAATCCTCATTTCGGGCTCCCCCATTATTTAGGGTCGACGTATGCAAAAAGAAATATTGTACTGTACTGCGAGGCTAAGAGCTTAGTAAAATCCATACGGATCGATCAATGGTTAGACTACGCTTGTCCTGGCCAACCCTTTGATGGGTGACCATCC
Source organism: Charanyca ferruginea (assembly GCA_947361185.1). Classification (NCBI taxonomy): domain Eukaryota; kingdom Metazoa; phylum Arthropoda; class Insecta; order Lepidoptera; family Noctuidae; genus Charanyca; species Charanyca ferruginea. The sequence goes on along the minus strand of OX376082.1, from coordinate 8,531,769 downwards.
ATTTCATAACGAGACGATCCTCTCCGTGCCTCGGAAAGCACGTAAAGCCGTCGGTCCCTGCTGTCATTCGAAAATCTTTGACAGTCGTTATGGGTAGTTGGAAACCAGATAGTCTGACACCCAGTCTTACCAGGGGGGATTGTATTACCCAGAGACTGGATTGTGTAGGTCAGATAGGCAGTCACTCAATGAAAAACACTGGTATTCAGCTACATCTGGTTAGACTGGAAGCCTGACCCAATGTAGTTTAGAAAAGTTGGTTTCATATGAAGACAGTAGTGGATACATGAATACATAGATAACGGACCAGAAAAAAAATGATCTTTCGATATGCGTGGCGCGGAGTCCTTCTTTTTTTCTAGTCCGTGCATAGATACTACCTTTTGTCAGTGTTTTATTTTACACTAGCTTCTGCCCGCAGCTTCGCCCGCGTAAAAAGAACGATTATCCTAAGGGAACACATTACCGGGATAAAAAGTATTCTATGTGTTAATCCAGGAAATGGTCTACCTATGTGCCAATTTTCATCCAAATCTGTTCAGCGGTTTATGCGTGATTGAGTAACAAATATCCAAACATCTTTACAAACTTTCACATTTATAATATTAGTAGGATAAATAGTAATAAAGTTTTCTGTCTAAGCGAGATGTCCAACATTTTCTAGTAGTTACTTCAAAGATGACAGAAAATAGATGAAAGTGGCTGAAGATGACGCTGAAGCCAACGTTTTTGGTTTAAAGAAAGAAAGAGAGAAAGAAAAAGAAAAGTTATTTGTTCTGTGTGTAATTGGACCATTTGTAATTACTTGGAGAGAGATATATTACTACTAGGTATATTACTTGGACATTTATCCTTGATTGATTTAATTTCATTAATGAAAAACCATTGCCCCACACCAGGAATTTCTCCTGTACTGTGGGTGCGTTTAAAATACATAATAAACTCACATTTAAAGAAACAGCTAACGGCACATCTACCTGTTGACCATTAAAATATTTACTCCGTGCGGGAATCAAACCAGCAACACGCAAGACGCAAGTGCGCCAATCGTGTCGTCTACCTTAGTCATACCATTCCCTCAAAATCTATCCCATTCGCCAAATAATCCCAAAATAATATCTGCCATTTATTTTTCCACCCTGTTTCAAAATAATGGTACATTCAACTTCCATCCTGTGTCCTAAATAACAATAGGACCAAGTAACTTGTAACATAACGTCGAAAACTTACGCCCCAAATACTAACTGACATACGGTACGACCAAAGTCTACAACTAATATTGTTATAGCAGTAAGGACGTGATCGTAATACAACCGTCATGTTGCGACGATTTCTTGTCTATAATACTAAGTTTTTATTGAAAAAAAATCTTTAATTTTGTCAAACTGTCTTATATTCCATACTAGCTGACCCGACAAACGTTGTCCTGTCAATTGATTATTCAATTTTCTTACCGTTTAAACATTTCCTGGACTTCCACGAATATTTCAATACCAAAATTAGCCAAATGAATCCAGCCTTTCTCGAGTTTTAGCGAGGCTAACGAACAAAGATTCAATTTTATAATGTAGAAGATAGATAGAAGAGCTCTGAATATATAATACGGGAACTTAAAAACGGGATAAAATAATAGAAAATGCAATCGTTGTTTAGGACGTTTCTGTCAAACCTCATTGATTCTAAGCATATTTTGTTCATTTAAATAGACATAATAATAATATGTCTATTTAAATGCACATAGTGCGTGCAAAAAAGCCTAAAACAAAGAACCAATAGTGACACAACCTTATTTGCCGCTAAACTCAAGTTTTGTTCAAGATAATTATGTACTAGATTCTAGTAAGTACATAACTATTAATCGCAACTTCTGTACGCAACTTCATCTGGGTAGACTTAAGAGTAAAGTCAAAGTGCCAAACTATCATATGGGAACACAAAAAGCAGGATAAAAAATATTCAAATATTCTATGTGGTAAGGCTAGATCAATATCTGAAATCTACAACACAACTTTGACTTTCAATAATTCCCAAAATTTTGGTAGAAAATTAAATTATTTTTAATTCTGTCTGAAAGCTAATAAAATCACCTTTCAAATGATATAATCATAATCTATAGTTCATTGCATAGAAATTGTAAAAAAATATTTGAGGAATTAATTCAAGTTTATTGCTCGCCAGTGTATTGGTGTGTCAAGTTTCAGCTGGTTCCGTTTATCCGTTTAAGCTTTAAATATCTACCAAATATCCACTTGTCTATCCTCAGAAACTTTCGCTTACCCATAGAATAGTAGTAGAATAAATTGAACAATACAATGACTGAAACTCACAATCAACCTAATTACTTACATAACAAAATGTATAGAAAACTAATCTACCATACCGAAAATATCGTCCAAAACTAAATAATATAAAAAATAAGGACGTGTTCGTAATCCGGTCGCCATATTGCGACTATTTCTTTACGGAACGTCGATCCTTAAATAATTGGCGTTCAGATAAAAACCTTCCTGACAGTATGTTCATAATAGCTACTGAGAGAAATGACGTATTTCCCAAATATTAGATCAAAAATGTACCTATTTGTGTATTTAGTAGGTACTAATTCTCAGAAGTCCAATTTCAAGGTTTGCCATCGACCAATGGAGCGCAGTATACTAGGTGTTAAATTAACGGATTAAGTTCGATATCAGGGATAGCAGACGTGGCTCATAAGGCTGCCAAACTTAAATGGGACTGGGCAAGACATATCTGCCGCATGCGGGACAAACTGTGGGTTCAGGTGACACAGAACTGGAGCCCTGAAACAGTAATGACGGCGTCGCGGTAGGCCACGAAGGAGATGGTAGGACGAACTGGACGGATTCCTCCAAAACTGGTAGGAGGAAGGCCAGAATCGGGAAAGATGGAAGGCATGGAGGGAGGCCTTTGCCCAGGAGTGGGACAGAACAGGCTAATAAAAATAAATATATATAGTAGGTAGGTCGAAGCGAAACACGCTGCTCTCGCCACGGTTCGTCCTACCGTTATGCCTCCGTATCGTGGAAAGCACGTAAAGGGAAACTACGAACTCGACCAATTTTACCAAGGAACCAGCCAGCTGCTGTTACCCAGTAACTGGGTAGTGGAGATCAAATAGACAGCCACTCCATGTATGAATGTAGGTAAGTATGTGTGTTTTTTACTTTCTCCTCAGCTGTTCTGTTCTGATTATTTTGTTGCGGGATCCAAGGCTCGTTTCTCCGAGACTCGTGGAAATCCGTTGCTTCGGCCCTTTTCTGATGGTCGTCACTGTTGATTCTGGCTTTCAAGAGTTGCACTGGTTTGTGAATAGTGTGGCGAGCTTGTCTTATAGTCTCACTATTTAAGTTGTAGTATTCATTTGCATCCCGTTACTTTGGAAACCGGATTCAACATAGTTGGGAAAAGGCAAGGCTATAATGAATAATGCTACGAAACGTTGAAGCAATAAGGACATTTCTGCTTTGGACCGCTGACGGTGGTCATTGAATTTGTTCGAAAACCAAACATGGAAAGCGAAACAGAAGAGAATTGAAACTAAACAATTGCTAACGGAGAAACTCTGTCCCAATGTTTTTTAACTGTTTCTGCTTCACATACAATACCGATGTCCAAGATCCCAGATCACCAATCATTTGACATACTTTTATGAACTGTTTTGTTAACTACCCCGTTTCCGTTTTTGTATAAATGCTAAGCGTGGTTGTGGATTCGATTCCCAGGTCGGGCAGTGTTATTTGGTATTCTATTAAAAAATTCTCAGTGCCACACTATTTCGAGACCACTGCAACTCCTGTAAACCAGAATCAGCAGTGGCGACCACCAGAAAAGCGCCGATGCAATGAAACTCGACGAGTCCCGGAGCATTGATTCAACTTTTGACGACACGGTTGGCGCAGTGGTTGAGCGATTGACTGCTGCCCTGAGTGTCGCTTGTTCGATTACCGCACGGAGCAAATATTTGCATGGCTTATAGATAGTTGTTCCGGGTCTGGCTGTTTGTGTATATGAGTTTATATGTTCGAGACGCACCCACGACACAGGAGAAATTCCTAGTGGGGCAACATTTTTTTAAAAGCAAAAGAACTGTCTAGGATCACGCAACGAAATTAATCGGAAAAGAATAGCGGAGGAGTAAGAAAAAAAATATTTTCTATTCTCTAAATATCAAGCAGGAGACAGAACAGAACTAGGAACTTGAAGCCCGGTCGGTTCGTTGGCTCAGCAGCAGCAGGAGTTTGTAAGTTTATGGTGTGACGCTAGAAGAGGGCAGCAAAGGGACAGGCTCGGATCGGATCTCTGTGAAGCTGCACCAGGATTCACAGTACCTTTATACCTACAAACATTTAGAGTTAAAAGAGGGCTAGGTACGTAAAAGTACGGCCGCGGCCATATGTCGACTACCAGTTTTACAATACTATCGCAACGTAAGGTAAGTTGGGGTAATACCGGACGGTTTTTCGAATAGTTGCAAGGATGTTGCAAAAACTTTTTTTTCTCAATTTTGGTATGCAGCACGTTTTTGACAAATGGTGAAAATTGATAATGATTAAACACGGTTTAATTTTATTTTTAATTTATGTATTTACACTCAATACCTTTTGTTTGGTAAGCCTGTAAAACCAGGACACAATTTTTGTGAGTATAATAACAATTTATAATAGCAAGTTCGGACAACGATTTAATACTATTTCTATTGCTAGGTGTAAGAACAAGTAAGAACAAGGTGTAAGAAATGAATGTATCCGATCTTTCCTGTTCTTTAAAATGACATCAACAAAATTTACCTAATACTACAAACATAGATGTTCCACATGATTCCCTTTTTTTTTGTTTAAATTGTCCGATCTTACCCCAGATACCCACATATAGAAGACATTAAGATTCTCAAAGTTTGGTTTTATTCACAAGCATACTACCAAATCAAAGTCATATAAATTCGAAATACAGTACGGTTGGTAGAGAGATGAAAGAAACAAAATTGTGTTTTTTTAGAAGAGGATTCCAGATCCTCAAATAATAAAATGAATGTGTAAGACAGTAGAAAAAAAGATTATTTAATAATATACAGTATAGAAATTACAAACACGGAATGAAAAAAATTATAATACCTAAAATTCTTCAATTTAAAAGAAATGAATACAAATAATTAGGTATAAATACTTTTTTTTATAATCGAATGTTTTATTAACAAATTAATTTTAAATATTAATTAAATTTTAATATGTTATCATAAAAAATATTATTTCGAAATCATATTTTGCAGGATTCTGTAATATCCACTGTTCGTACATGTGTTTGCCCTTAAATTATACGATCAGGGGGTCTGAATCTGGTCGAAATCTGGGAGCAACTGAATGACACAGGTGTGGTTTTAGTCAATAAAAATCTGACACGCCCTCCCGCTCCACCCTAGAGCGAGAAAAGTCATTGGATAATTTCCTACCTCAAAAAAAAGATGCAAAATAGTGACAGTTTCATAAGTTAGTTTAAGTACAACAATGTCTCTTACATAAGCCCCATATTGAAACGATTACAAACACAATTAAGTATTTAATATTAAAATCATGTGTAATAAAAGTTTGACAATCACTACCAACTTCGAAATGGGATATTTTTGTCCTATCTTCACTCGAGATGGGTAACACCGGATTTCAGCCTATGGAGATAGTAGACATTCCTGGATTAGATTTATCGGACTATCACTACTTAAAACTTAGTATTTTAGACAAAATAATATCAAAATCCATACTAATATGACCGAACCAACCGATTTTGACGAAATTTGGTATGAAAACAGTTTGAACCCTGGGGAAGGACATAGGCTACTTTATAATTCGCAACTTCATTTGCATCCACGATAACAGACATTCACGCGGACGAAGTCGCGGGCAAAAGGTAGTAACCTATATTTTTGCTAAAATATGCAAATACGAATGAAGGTGAAAGACCGGATCGACAATTTTTTTTTTAAATTTACCTAATTTTCTTTAATGGCGCGTTTTCTACGCGCCATGTCCGAGTTGCCGGATTTACTGGCTGTCACTGCGGGGCGGGGCGGAACATAATGATATAGCGCGCAATGTGGATATCATTAAAAAATATAGCAAAATAAGTGGGATATTTGGTTTCTACGTTCTTACCCCATCGCCGATCTTACCCCAACTTACTTAATTCGTCGCAGTTGAGACCTTTTTCTATTCAATCATATCGCTCACACACGCCTACACACCCGTAAATACACTTTGTCATCATGAACCAAACAGAAAGATTGCTGTAGAATATAATAATTATGATTCGTGGGCATATCCGCGGCCGGAAATCTTTTTCTGGGGAACACCCAAATATTCCGAAATATTTAATTCCGAATTTCGATATTCCGATTTTCAAAAGTCCGAATTTCATAATACCTAAAAATTATAATTTCTATTATTTAAAATCACGAAAGTTATTCTACCGAATGTCGTAAATCCGATTTGTTTGTTTTCCGATTTTCATATGTTCGAAGAATCAAATGCTCGATGGGTTCTCGGTCCGAAAAACGAAATTCCGAATTTCAATACTTCGAATAAACTGTTAAAATTAGGATTCTGATTCAATTCAGCTACGCATATATATTCAAAATGGTGTCCCCTTGTTTCGCAGACAGAAATTTCATAGAATTTCGTTTCAAAGAAAGTGTTTCATATAATATTTGGTTCTTCTATTTTTATTTCGACTATTATTGTTTCAAAGGGGTACACTACATAAATACGAAAAACTTTATTCCGAAAGTCAGAAATACGAATTTCAAAATACCGATTTTCATAATTCCGAATAGTTCAAAATTCCTAATATGGCAACTCCGATTTATCATTCATCCTATTTTTATAATACTAAAATTTCAAAATTCCGAACGTTTATAATTACTATTCTCAAAATACCGAGTTTCAAAAGATCGAATAACAAAAAGTCCGACATAATGAAAAATCCGAACATCAAAAATACGAATTCCGATTATTAAAATTCCGATTATCTTTATCGTTATAGTGCAATCGTTTATCGTCCAAGCAAGCATGCAGCATGCAAGCAAGCATGCAGCGTGCAAGCAAGCATGCAGCATGCAAGCAAGCAAGCATGCATCATGCAAGCGAGCATGCAAGCGAACATGCAACATGCAGCAGGCATGGTTTCTGTCACGGCTACGGCGTTGCGGGGCTCCGGCGGTACCACGCGAGCTTATCGTCGCAGATGGTATTCACGCTCACCACCGCAGCTTCGGCTTACTGGCCGGCTTCGCCGGCCAGCCTCAGCCGCGGCGGCGGGCGTTAAAACCACCTGCTCCTCAGCTCGCTGGCCGCCTCGCCCCTCCGCGCCTACGCGAATTTAAATTACACTCTAGGTTGTAGGGCAGACAAGACTACGTGGAGTCGGTTTCACAGCAATTCGTTTCTGTCATTAACTTTTGTAACACAACATATTGACTTTTTAAGATTATTTTTGTTACTGTCTTTCTTTTTATACCTATATATTTTTGTTGAAATAAATTCCATAGAAAAATACACCGAATAAACAATATTAATTTGTTAAAAAGTAATTCTACTGTTTGATAAGTTAGTTAAACAAAAAAATTTGATTAAAAATTCTTTGAATTGTGTTTCAGTGAAATATGTTTCTTTCAAGTAAATAGTCTTTGAAACAATAATAGTCGAAATAAAAATACAAGAACCAAATATTATATGAAACATTTTCTGGGAAACGAAATTCTATGAAATTTCTGTCTGCGAAACAAGGGGACACCATTTTGAATATATATGCGTTGAATTGAATCAGAATCCTAATTTTAACAGTTTATTGGAAATATTGAAATTCGGAATTTCGTTTTTCGTACCGAGAACTCATCGAGCATTTGATTCTTCGAACATATGAAAATCGGAAAACAAACAAATCGGATTTACGACATTCGGTAAAATAACTTTCGTGATTTTAAATAATAGAGATTATAATTTTTAGGTATTATGAAATTCGGACTTTTGAAAATCGGAATATCGAAATTCGGAATAAAATATTTCGGAATAAAATATTTCGGAATATTTGGGTGTTCCCGTTTCAAAGACTACTTGAATGAAGCCAATTTCACAGAAACACAATTATTCAAAGAATTTTTAATCTCATTTTTTTGTTTAACAAACTTATCAAACAGTAGAATTACTTTTTCTTTACTACGTTTTTCTACTTAGTTTGTTTTTCCTTAAATAAATAAAATAAAAATAAACAAACGACCCTACAAAATTTATACTACACTGTTATTAAACAAAATACTTCCCAATTATTTTATCTCCCTATAATATTTTATCGCAAACAAAATCCCCCACCACTTAGCCACTAATTAATATAACAGCCAATGGATCATAACCAAGGTTTTATGAACGCATAAATAAATCAGGATCTATTGTCATACAAAATAAATGGTCGATCCATTCACTTAGAAATACTATTCATAGCTTGGATGGGGGAGATACGATATTGAAACGGTACTTAAATTATTGTTATTATACTTGTGACCCTCTGTGTTTAGGGTTTACGATGATTATAAAAAGACTGTAAATAATTATTAGAAATAATTCACTTTAATTAAATTCAATAAAAAAAAATTGTGCAAGGGGCCCAGTTTCTGTGACTTTTTTAATTCGCGTGTATTTTCTAAGTTTATCTTGGATATTACTGAAAACGGTGATGGAGAACATCGTGAAGAAGCCTAGGCAATAATAAAGTCTCAAATTGCCAATCTACCTTGACCAAGCAGGGTGATCAGTGTTCATGCCTTCATTGTATGGGAACCGACCTTGGCTTTGCAGTAGGACAACAATATTATAGACTGCTATATTTTTTATAATTTCGATAATTAAGAACAATGTTTACACACTTAATAAAAATGATTGTCCAAGCGGTTAGTTGACTATTCCCGTGATCCAAACGACGGCTTCTGCCTGGGCTAGTGATTTGCAATACCTCGAGCACCTTGTGCATTTTTCCAGATGACAGCGATGCGGACGAGTTCTTAGTTTAATTGCTATCATTTTTTTTTTAATAATTTGTTTTTACATTCGTTTCCGTATGGTGTCGGACGTAAAGAAAAGCACTATCCCATAATCTTCCCGTAGGTGTCGTAAGGGGCGACTAAGGGATTTACCAGAGAATGGGCAGCAGCGTTATCTGTGCCTTTGTAACAACCATACTGCGATCGCCAACCCGCCTGCCAAGCGTGGCGATTAGTGCAAAACCCCCCCTTTGGGAGAGGCCTATGTCCAGCAGTGGACGTCTTTCGGCTGAAATGATGATGATGATGACATTCGTATTTATTTATTTCAGTTAAACTATGTTACCATGTTAAAGAAAGATGGTATAGGGTAGTCGTACTTCTAATTTTTTTCAATTTCGGTACGAATCGAATGCTTTTACGTCGATGGTCTCGTGCTATGACCTGGGAGATTCTTACAGAATTGCTCTGCAGATTGACAACTCACCTCAAGCTCAATTCACCGAGGGGACAGAATAGCACTACTGAAACCCATCGGGAAATTGAAAGTGCACTTCTGCTTATCATTTTAGAGGAATCCTCCGAGGATTGCAAGTGAACCACAATAGGTATTTTATACTTTTTCTTTGGCTCAATTCCCTACTTTCTCTTCATTACATTGCTGTACACAAATATACGGTCAACGAAAAAGATAAAGAACAAACTTAATTGAATTAAAAAATCTTTCGAAAACATCCTTCAGTTTCTAAGAAAATATCAACTATATCTGACCACCCTGCTTACTCATATCTTTTGTTATAATCTTCCAAATAATATTATTCACTTGTAGTATTTAAAACAAGATTTAAAAATACATTTACTTATAATATTTATTGGCATTGCTAGATGGAAAGAAGAAAGGGAGACCTTCGCCCTGCAGTGGAAAAATACAGGCTGAAAATAATAATAAATAAATAAAAATAGCAAGATCACTGTATGTTACATTCATAATTATTAATTTAAACTGATTATTCGTAGGTATTCTATAACTAAATTAATATTATAAAGAGAAACGATTATATGATTTATATGATTTGTTTGTAATGGATAAACTAAAAGACAAATAGCCAAATACTCAATCGCTACTCAATTTTAAGATGCCGTAAGTCTCTTGCTGACTCTATAACTTCATGTCAAAGTGACAGTGACAGTACGAAACTTAACAGCATCTTATCGTTTGAGTAGTTGGTCAAAAGCTAAGCAAAGGTAAAAGCCGTACAAATCGATCCTCGTGCCTCTGAAAGCACGTAAAGCCGTTGGTCCCGGCTGTCATTCGTAGATCTTTGGCAGCCGTTATGGGTAGTTAGAAATTTAAATGGAAGTGGGCTGGTCACATTGCACGTCAGGATAAAGAGAGATGTACTAGAAAAGAAAAGAGGTCGCCCCCTGGAAAGATGGGAAGACGAACTTATAAAATTCGCAATGACTGGATGAGAACAGCCCAAGACAGAAAAAGGTAGAGTGAGATGGAGGAGGCCTATACTTGTCGAGAGGTCCCTTAAAATATGCTACGTCTACAAAAAAAGCCACTTGTATTATTATTACCAAGGAATTAAAGAGGCTTAAATAAAATGATAAATGGCTAGTTAGAAGCCAGAAAATCTGACAACCAGTCTTACCAAGGGGTATCGTGTTACCCAGTAACTGGGTTATGGAGGTCCGGTAGGCAGTCTCTCCATGTAAAACACTAGTATGCATCCAGTTAGACTGGAAACTGACCCCAACATAAAAAGAAAAGGCTAGGCAACCGTGTTCCAACTTAGGCCGCATTATCACATAAGATAACTTATCTTCTTCTTTTCTTCTTCTTAGGTAACTTATCTTTTATCTTTTTTTTATCTTTTTTAAAATCAGGAATTGCAGTCAAACGCAAGTCTATTTGATAATTAAAAAATGAAAAGGCAGATGATGTTTGTAATGGATAAACTCAAAAAATACTCAACGGATTTCAAAAATTCTTTCACCAGTAGGAAGCTACATTATCCCTGAATAAAAGAAACTATAGTTTACTATCAAAAATTTAGGGACCTATAAGAAAATTCGAAAAAAGTCACAGACAGTTTTAAGTTTTTAACCGTTTTGTCGAGCCGCGAATTACACCACCCCATTTCTACCCGTGGGTGTCGTAGAAGGCGACAGAGGGATATTGACCAGAGGATGGGCAGCAGCGTTCTTCTGAGTACCATAAAACCTACTGCGATCGCGAACACGCATCAAAGGCCAAGCATGGCGATTACGGCTGAACCCCACCTCAGGAGAGACCTGTGCTGTGGAGGTGGTGTCTAAAGGTTGACATGATAAAACGTTTTGTTTGCCGTGTATGTTTGTATGCATAAAAATGAAACAGGAAACATAAATATCGATGTCGTAGTGTACCTACTGGTATCTATCCAAGAATCGCGTAATGCAATATGTATAAGATATATTATTTTGCAACGGGAGGGGTCACCCTCTCTTCGGAAAAGCTATATATCTCTCATTCCCTTTAATTTGAAGTAGCGCTAGCATAGAAACTGTGATATAGATTTTATTTTTCTTTTATTTATTTATACTTCATGCATAAAGATACATAGGCGTACTTCATGTCTTGGGCATTCTCTACCAGAAATATAAATTGCTTTAAAATAATACTTCACTGATGACATTGATTAAACTAATTTGACGACACGGTTGGCGCAGTGGCTGAGCGATCGACTGTTGCGCTGCGTGTTGCGGGTTCGATTCCCGCCCAGGGTAAACATTTGTATGATGAGCACTTGTGTTTGCCTTGTGTCTGGGTGTTGTTTATCTATATATGTATGTATTTACAAAAATAAAATAAAAAATTGTGTATGCATATCAGCTGTCTGACACCCATAGTACAGGGTCTCCCTAGTTTGGGGTCAGATGGCCGTGTGTGAAAATGTCCCCACATATTATTATTATTATTATTAATACTAGTAATGACGGTACACTTTAACACGCACTTAAATAAAATACCGTCCGTGTGGTGTCGGACGTAAAGAATCGCACCATCCCATATCTTCCCGTGGGTGTCGTAACCAAGGGACTTACCAGAGAATGGGCAGCAGCGTTCTCTGTGCCTTTGTAACAACCATACTGCGATCGCCAATCTGCCTGCCAAGCGTAGCGATTATGGCAAAACCCTCTCCCCCCCTTGGGGAGGCCTATGTCCGGCATTGGATGTCTTTGGGCTGTTTATGATGATGATGAAATAAAACACAGGAAAAACCATTGTTTTTACGTAGACACGTGTTTTTTCTTAGTATTTGAGCTGACTTTTTTCCGCGACTTCGTCCGCGTAGCAGAGTATGCCATAAAATATATCCTAATTATAATATACTCAGTAATAGTGTAACAACAAGATAAACAAACTCTATATTTTAAGTATATTTTGATTTAATAATAGCTTATTGGTTCCCTCATACTGGATTTAAGAGGCTTCTATTTGAAAATTCACCTTCAAGAAGAAGAAAACTTATACATTACGTTATACAAGCAAAGGTTACGATTTTTGGAAGGTTTCATACCAACAAACAAAATAATGAGACCCAATTTGTGAAAATATGTTAACTAAATGTTACATAGGTACTTTTCTGAAATTAAAGTTGTTGTTAAGTAAGTATTTTGTAACTTTGTAACTTGTCTGCCAGAGTAAGAATAGATTCGATGTGTTATAAAGATACAAGACGGCTGTTGACAATAATACGTCGATTGCTCAGTTGTGGGAGCGAATAATAAAAAGCGTGGACTAAATAACAAATTGGTGTAATCCAGGAATACAAGATTAATAAAACGCAGTGTCGTCGTCCAATAAAGCAGCCCGCGCGCTCCCTCAGCGACCGCGCGCCTCCAACCGGTCGTGGGCATGCCATGCATAGACAACGACTGTAACATCCTAAAAAGCTATTTCTTGAATTAAAAAATCCAAAAATATAAACCACTATGTCAAATTTTAGATGCCCACTGCTGGGTACCATGCCAAAATAATGAAACCGATCGGCATCCTTTTGACATCTCTGCAAATAAATAAAATTGAATATTGTCTGGTTGTGAACAGATTTTTCTGCAAAAATAAATAATTCTTAATTTGAATTTGTAATGTTAAAATAACAGCTTCCTAATTATTATTTTTTACATTATACTAATAACAAAAAAACTGTCTGTCTGTTTGTTCCAGGAAATTATTGAAACGGCTGGTTTGATTTTGTTAGGCGTTGCACTGGTAGATAGCTGATGTTATCGGAGTAACTTGCTTTTATTTTAGAAAAAAAAAATAGGGTTTCGTGCAAAAATTTAAGACCACAGATAACCCAAATTCACACGGACGAAGCCGCGGGAATCAGCTAGTTGCAAATAAAAATGGTAAAGACACGTACGCGCCATGTCTACCTTTACTCAACAAAATTATGCTCAGTAGGTAGGTAGCTATAGATAATCCAAAATTTGGGGGAGTTGAAACGACCCCTTTGGGAAAGTTTATCAAACCGGTCGCCAGGCAAGCGCTGGACAATCAACAAGATTGCACGACAGACCGCTGTGGTACAGCGGTGTATGTGGCGGCTATAGTTACCGCGTTATAGCGCGGCAATAAAAGTCAGTGTCCTTTTTCCTAATTATTTTATGTAAGTATGGAGTTTCTTGCCTACCTACTCTTTTTCTTACGAAACTACCTTTTGCAAGAGGCTACTAGATTCTATTTTTTCTTATATGACGTTCAAAAGTCTATTTTAATGGTCCAATTGAAATAATTTATTTGAGAATGACGTTTCGTAGGAAACTGAATAATAAAAAGTTGTTGATACATTTGCCACGAAGATTATTTTGTCGAAATTTGACAGACGAGTTGATTGTGCATATTAGCATCGGACGATAAAAAGTCATATATCCTTTGTCGTATGGTTACGCGATCAACAAATGTAAATGTTAGCCCAACAGGTAACAGTACAGTCAACAGCAAAAGTAGATGATCAAAATCAGAAATTCAATACTAATTTACTAACACTAATATATATAATTTATTACTAGTTTATTTATTAAAAGTATGTGATTGTCACACACATACTTTTGAATCACTTCGACGCCACACAGTTCTGACGCGAACTCCGTTCGTCAGTGTTGAATTTCTGATTTTGATCATCTACTTTTGCTGTTGACTGTACGTTTCGGTTTTTGAAATGAAGAATATGAAAATGTAGGTGGGTCAATGACCTCTAATGCCATGCTAAAACGCGGTAGCTATACGTACCACTTGGTACGACCAACTGCAGTAAACACTTGAACTGCCAAAACCGCCTTTACTACCATGAAATAAAGGTGCAATTGTTAACATTCATGCGGTTAGTTGTACAGGGGTGTTTGTGGCTGCTGTATAAATATCTATAGTTACATGGGGATATGTATGTGGCTGCATGAAACCCTATGGCGGTTAATAGCCTTTATCATCACTATACGAAGAGTATTGATTTTAAATGGTGGTATTAAAATAGTTGAAAGACCATTGAAACGGCAGGGGTGTCGAGTAAAAGTATTGTAAGTTCGGTCTGTTTCAAGTGGAAAGCATTTGGAGATTATCACTAGTACCAGTAGGCAATAACCATAAATCTACAATAAAATAACATAAGTACAGTCAAAGAAGTTATTTGGAATTCAGCCAAAATATCAATCTTTCTAAAACATTCCATTACAAGCTAGCTGCATACAGATTGACCTGTTTGTCTATACGACTGTAGTCTGCCCGCAAGTGCTAGTCATCGCAGGATTGTGGCGACGTGATGCGAGAGCTCACTGATACGTCGACTTGTGACAATTATTGTCACCCCTCCCACACAGGTCACGTACCTTAGGCGGTGACTAGCACTTGAATCTTTCTTGTCTAGCCTAAAACATCATCTACATAATATTCACACATCAACATTGTTTTGGGATATTTGAAGTCTTTTCATAGAAAATATGAATATTTATAAAGGACAATGCCAGAAACTCTATAGAACTTTGCCCCACTCAATAAAAGTCATGTACAAGCTTGCAATATGTAGCATCTTACTGCTTATTTATTGCTGATAACTAAACATTAGTCTTAATGGCTGCAGAACCTGCCGTTTCTGTTTAAATCAAAAAACTGCATTTGCATTCGTTTTAGCATTGATTTGTAATCCGCAAGTAATAATAATAATGTTGTTCATTTGCCAACAAAAAAGTTCTTTACATTTCCTTATAATCTACAATAGTCTACATTATCAATTAGGGTCTCAAAAAAAAACAAATTTGAGACACAAAGGAAGCATTTTGCTAATGAACTCCACACAACTCCACACTCGAGCCTGTCTCGTGGAAACAAACCAAGAACGCAAGTTCGCAAAATCGCAAGTTCTAAAGCAAAACAATTTATTATAATAAGATTCTATGATCATTACAATTATTTTATTAAATTACATTTTCTGTAAATGGGTGGGGCAGGATCTGGCATTGTCATTTATAAAAAAATATTCTAGACTTGTTTTGAACTTGAACTTTGAAAGCTGGCAAGCACTGTCTTTACTCTTTCCATTCACATAGACTACTTTCGTAGATGTGTTTATTTGTGAAATCGCGATGTAAACAAAAATGGTGTACCAAACGTTATTTTTGAAAATGGTACAGATAGCGAAAATGATGATAGCTTTAGGTTAAGTATGTCCCACAAAAAAGTTCCGAACTACAGATCCAGTTTCTTGATTGGTATTTTAAAAACTCGGTTGATAATTCGAATTTACACTAGCGCCACCCTTGCGAGCATGTCAGCGAGTTGAACTAAACTGACAGAGAGATTTTGACAGATAAAGTATGAGATGACGTAAGAAGTGGCATTCTGTAAGGTAATTTCCCCGTCACTTCGACGCTCACTTCGCACTCGAACCCGATTCAAAGTGTCAAAATATATTGAAGATCATTTCGAACCTTATGCGAAGTGAGAGTGAATAGCGATGTGAGATGCGAGTTGTAGTTTGAATTTTACTGAATCGACCTACAGATCCGATGAAGCCAAACTGTAATTTTTCAAAAATAAATCATAATTTTCGCTGACGCGTAATGAAAAGACTTCAAATATCCCTAGACATCGTCGATGTGTGTATACCTACATATATATCAATCGACGCTGCACCCTCCAGCCATATTTCAACAAATACACATATTGGTAGGGAGGGTCGACGAAGGGACAGTATGTTAAATAATTAGTTTCAGGCTCTAACGGTGTTAGTTAACAATGTCGGTTTGTATTGTGTTTGTATGTATGTGACAGGTCATGGTTAGGAATATTTTTCTTTTGTGGATAAGTATAATTACTGATAACTGCTATAGTGATCAGACTTATTGTTAAGAGTATAGAACAGTAGAGGTTGTTTAGATATGATGAAAAAATCATGGTGAGATCCATACATTCATTTGTATGAATTAAAAAAAACATTTGTGGGTTTAAAATATTTACCAATGTGGAGAATACATATTACGAGGAGTATATCTTACCATATTTTAACCGACTTCAAAAAGGAGGAGGTTATCAATTCGAATGTTTTTTTTTTTTATGTATGTTCGGGCATAACTCTGTCATATATCGACGGATTTGCAAAAATTCTTCTTTATTTCGAAAAGGGTTTATTCCGAAAAGGTCCCATATAAATTTTATCAAAATTGGTACAGCCCTTTTTGAGAAAATCAACAAATTCCCAAAAAAACTTACCAAGACGACGTTTTAGTTTCTTCAATCACTGGAGGACTTACAATCTCTTTTAAGTGTGTTGCCGTTTCTTAATGGATTTGGATGTTAAGGCAACACTAAAAAGCGAAAAATAAAAAGTTTTTTCAAAAAAAAGAAAACCGCCTTCAAAAATTAAAAAGTGATAAATAACTTTAGCAGAGAACACACATTACTTTACTTTCGGAAGTCGGTGGCAATACAAAACAACAAACACAAAGCCACCGCCACCGACTTCCGAAAGTAAAGTAATGTGTGTTCTGTGCTAAAGTTATTTATCACTTTTCAATTTTTGAAGGCGGTTTTCTTTTTTTTGATAAAACTTTTTATTAAACCGCCGCATGATTAAAATATTTCGAAATGAAAATAACACTTTCGTCTCCCCTCGTTGCCCATTTTGTGTTTATAAAAAAAAGAAAGTGACAAGTGACATTAACGGATCTATCGAATTGGCAGACAAGTGATGTGACAAGTGTGTGGAAAAAGATCATTATTATTTTTGACATTATTTCCCATAAAACAATGCAATTTTAGTGTAAGAATTGCGAAACGGCAATTGTCAGTGTCACTTTTACTGTCAGCCGCCGTTTCGCTCTGAAATAATGAGCTTTTCGTTAGACTATTTACTTTTAACATCCATTTTTTGCGGGGTTTTAAAAATATTGTAAATGCCTAAAGATAACTTTACCCAAGAGTTTAAGAAATAGAATTTCAACCTCCCCAAACATCTTTATTTTTTTTTGTACAAATCCTGCTATGATCCTTTTAACAGAAACGAAACGAAGAATCTTAAACCTATGTCGTGAATTTTTTTTTATGGGACAAGCCCGCCTCTCTATCCCCAAACCACTCCTGAAAGTCAGAATCAACAGTTTCGACCACCAAAAAACGAGAAGGCACCAAGCCCCATGGACTTCAATTTTCTAAATAAGAAATGATTTTATTCTATAATACGACAAAGGGGCATTAATTTGGTTTCGGCACAGAATACTTAATAGTACTGTTTCGGTTAAGCAAAAATGGTACCCAGTACGAAATATTATTAATTATAGGCTCACTTGGTAAGTACGAAATAATCTTAACTTGGGCAGTGTTTTTGTATGAAAATTTTATTATTACACATATCTACAATTATATTTTTTGAGAGATTTATTATTGCATCTTTGCTTGGACATTTTGACATCTTGACTTTGAAAATTAATTTTCCACTACATTATTAAAAAAAGCATAATTTTCCGGTCTTTGGAAGGAGATTTATGCAATATACCCATAATAGTTACCGGTTGCCGGCCTCGTATTTAGATACAGTAAAGTTTAATCAGTACTGTAGCAAAATATGAGGGTAATAATAGAAAAAACAAAAAAGTAATTTATAAAAAATAACATTTGTATGTAGGTATGTTTTATTTTTTGTCACTGTTCATAAGAATATCTTAATATTCTGTGGTGGCAACATTATTTTGCTCATCCGCAAGGTTCTTGGAGTTGATTGCCCCATTAGCACCGGACGCAGGTACTTGAGTACCTTCACTTGTAAAGGTTCATTCATCCATTCATCATCCTTCAGCTCTTATCCCGATTTATTTGGGGTCGGCGTAGCATGTCTTTTTAACCGAGTTAAAAAAAGAACGAGATTCTCAACTCGACTCTTTTATAAAAAAAAATATATCGTATGTAGGTGCCTCCTTCCGGGATCGTTAATAAAATCTACAGCTGAATGATGTAATCGAAAACTCGTTTTCTCAATAAGACTTCTAGCTCTCTAACTCGGAAATAGTAGCTACATCACAACACAGGCACACCTACGACACATCATACAAACGAAATGATGTAATTACCTACACTACTACCAAAATAACAGACTGTACAAATACGTGTACAAATACGTGTGTGTGCGTGTCTACGCGCCGCGAGAACTAAAAGCAGTTTCGAGAGCACGTTCGATGCGGGAAGAGGTAAGGAACAGTGTTTCGGAGGGAGGCGGGGCGTGTCGCTACTGTACGGTAATACTAATATATTGTGACACAGGGTTAAATTACACTAATGCCATTCTCATCAGGCCATGTATTAACACCAAACTTAGAGTTAAAAGATAACTCTGGTTTAATAGAACTCTGGCTGGAGCAAGCAGATTGGAAAAAATATATTTTTAATTTTATTTATTTTTTATTTATTTATTCAATAACAATAATTTGTGTCTGAATGGAATTTTCTCAGACACATAAAAAAGTTTTTTTATTGATCTGAGGGAATTTTATACAATATAATAATAATAAAAATAATATTTCAATTATAACAATAGCCATAACATATTGACATCAATAAATTAATTAAATTACAATACTTAATAGGTTTTTTTAACAATGTTTATTATTATTACATGCAATAATATTATATTATTATGAAATATGAAATTAAAAATAACAAATCCTACTAATATTATAAATGCGAAAGTTTGTGAAGATGTTTGGATGTTTGTTACTCAATCACGCGCAAACCGTTGAACAAATTTGCATGAAAATGGCACATAGATAGACTATTTCCTGGATTAACATATAGGATACTTTTTATCCCGGTAATATGTTCCCTTGGGATAATCGCTCTTTTTACGCGGGCGAAGCCGCGGGCAGAAGCTAGTATATCAATAATTAAAACAATAGTCAATAATAATTTGGTCAATATTTTTAAATTAAAAAAAGAATTAAATCAATAGTCAATAAGTAAAAATAATAACATAATAATTAACATTTTGTCATATAATAAACGTACAATTCTTCTTCAGTAATATTATGGAATAGTATTTTAAATAGTTTGGTCAATATTTTAAATTAATAGGTAATAAGAAATAAAAGCATTTAAAGTTCTTCGACAGCATACTGACACTTATTCAATAGGAATGTTTTCAGGTTAATTTTAAAAGAGCTACTGTAGATAGTACTTGTTATGTCTAACGGCAACTTGTTAAATTTTTACAGCTTGGTACCGTGGACTGTGTTTTATTCTCAAAGCATGTGTTATATTTAGTTTTAAGTCTTGTCTACGAGTATCTTTCCTTATCTGTCGTTCTTCGGGTGTCTCATAGTCATGCATGTATTTAGACATATTATTTAAAAGTACAAGCACATATAAACTTTTTGCTGTAAGTATATCTAGATTCCACTAACGCAAAATATACCATTTTCAGTTGATCTACACTTATTTCATTTCTTAAGGCTCTCAAAGCATAACATGCAGATGATACCGATGCATCAATTTCTTTTAATTCTGGTTTCCAGTTTAGCAGATGGTCAATATTGATACCTAAAAATTTTACATTGTCAACGAGCTCAATTTTTTCTTCATTTAAGGCAACATCTAAAACATCCTTGTTACGAGCTGTCGTTTTAAATAACATTATATTGGTCTTTTTGCTATTAATTAAAAGTGTATTTGCTGAAAACCAAGCAGCTGTCAGCATTACTATGTCATTAGCTGCCACTATGACGTTTGTGTCATCCGCAAAAAAATACTATTTCAATGTCCAATAAAATTGAATTCATATAATTGATTAAATCATTAATAAATAAAATAAATAAGATAGGTACTAAAATAGATCCCTGCGGGACGCCCGTTGTCATGCTTAAAATTTTGGATTTATAAACTTTTTTATGGTTACCTTGTGTTTTGTCAATTTCAACATACATTCTTCTGTTTTTTAAATAGGATGGGAAGAGTTGCAAAGCTCATCAAATCATTACGGAGTGAGATTACTTCTCACTCCGTAATGACTCATTTTAGTCAGCAGTAACTCATGGTCAATTGCGTCAAAAGCGGAACTGAAGTCTAGGAATATCCCTGCAACTCTCATTTTATTGTTAATCTTTCTTGTCACATCATCTAATAAACTATTATATTATGGCGTCAGAAGTGCCAACACCCTTTTGATAACCAAATTGCCTTTTGTTCAAAACTTTATTTACACGCAAGTGAGTAAGAAGTCGACTTTTAAGGACCTTTTCAAATAACTTTGACAGCACGGGTAATAAAGAAGTAGGCCTATAGTTTTTTGGATCTGTTTTACTACCCTTCTTATAAACAGGTTTTACCTTAGCCAATTTTAATTGTTCCGGGAAAGTAGCTTCCTCAATACATTTATTAAAGAAGTCAGATAGGATATAATTATAGTTGATAAGATTTTAATATGTATTAGTTTGTTTTTGTTTAAGATTATTTTGTGTATATTATGTATGGGTCACAGTTGCCAGTTGTTGATAATAAAGTTATTATTATTTACATATGGATTTTATCTCAAAATTCAAAAGGCAAATATTAGCATTTTTCATTATGACAACCATACTAGGTATTACAAATTTTTCATTACTGACAATTATTGTTTCAATAAAGCGTCTGCGGTACGCGATTGAATAAACAATATACCGCCGAAACCACAAAATATAAAGATCCGCTCCGCAGTCTTACGTACTTTGTGCCGATACTATCCAAACAAACTACTGTGTCAATAAATTACTGTGTCAATAATCGACCGTTTTGACACACCAAAATTGTATATTACAGCAGACTTGATCAAACAGTAGGTACTGTAACACTTAGGCTACACTTGTACCTTGTACCGTGTACGAATTACTGTAGAACTAAGCTACGTTAAATGAAAGGTACGAATAACTTGTAGAAGATTATATTATTCAGATTTACGAGAGGAAAAACTTTAGGTAGCCCGCAGCTTTTAGCATCGCCGGGTCTGACTCTGACATCACATGTCATAGTATAAAAACTATCCTTCTATATTATTTAAATATATTTCCAGAAGATTCCAACCATAGATTAAATAGTTATGGCTTCATTACATAAAGCCTCTCTGCTGGGCAAGTCTCTACATCTAGTCAATTATTTTTATTCAGTAGTATAAGTTTGCAGAGTGTCCAGAGCATGAATAAAAGTTACTAGTTCCTTTTATTCATGAAGGGGGCGTAGCTCATGTGGAGATCTGATGTGTTTCTGAGATAATAGCCATTAGATATTATACTCAATGACGGAACACTCAGCAAACTTCTAGAATAAGTTTGAATAGTAGACTTGCATTGTTTTACGTTTGACATTAGGACTTCCTAGCCTGATCTTGTCACGGGCACACTACAAGTATCTGATAATATAATCCAGTACCGAGTTTCAGTGCTTTTATTTATAGAATAATCATATTACGATCACGCATATACCGGTACCTGTAAGAGTCCTAAGTCAGGATCTCTTACAGTACCTAGTGTGAGTTTTTATACCTACTGTACCTAATAATATTTTTTATGGTATAATTGTTCCACAGGTTCAGTACAAATGACAATGCCAGATCCTGCCCCACCCATGTACAGAAAAAGTAACCCATGTACAGAAAAAGTAAATTAATGAAAATAATTGTAATGAATATAGAACCTTTCTATACTAAATTGTTTTTCTTTAGAACTTGCGGATTACGAAATACCTACCCACAAAATACAAACTCATTTTACCTAAAATGCAATTTAACCTATAATCAATGTCATTATTGTTTTTAGATTTAAACGGAAACCGCAAGTTTTACAGTCACTAAGACTAATGTGTAGCTATCAGCAATAAATAAACAGTAAGATGCTACATATTGCACATGACTTTTATTGAGTGGGGCAAAGTTCTACAGAGTTTCTGGCATTGTCCTTTAAGTTAACGTTAACGCGAGCGGGTAGGTATAAAAACACACGCTAAGTACTCTGGTATCACGATAATTATAATTATTAAATTTAAGAAAATTTATAGTCATCACATTAGAAGTAAGTATAATAGTGATTAGAGCCGTGTGGTGCCGATCAGCCGTGTGGTGCCGGTCGCGAATAGCACCACCCCATTTCTACCCGTGGGTGTCGTAGAAGACGACAGAGGGATATTGACCAGAGGATGGGCAGCAACGTCCTTCTGAGTGACATGAGATATGCACCGGCCAAGCATGGCGATTATGGCTGAACACCCCCTTGGACATAGGTCCAATAGGTAGGTAGATATAGACCTAGCAGTGGGCGTCTAAAGGTTGATATGATGATATGACATTAGAGCATTGTATAAGATAAAAATAGCCTAAAATATTTTTTTTTTTTCGTTACTTTATTTTGTCCTAAAAACATACAATAGTAGATTGTTATACAAGGAGCTAAAATGACCCATTATATACGAGGTAGTTTTACTCCCGAGCTTTAGCGAGGGAGTAAATAGAAACCGAGTTTTAATGGGTTTCAGCGCCGTGTGTTACACTATACTTTTTACTACGATTGCGAGAAATTAATTACGGTCACTACCAATTCAATTTGCAATTAGAGAAAAATTATAAAGATTTCGCGCCAATGTCTTTTTTTTGTTTCTTCTGTAGCCGCAACACATTGCATGCATTCTACCAGAGATCGCAGATATTAGTTCCATTTTCAAAATTAAAATGAGGTTCTTTTTTATGAAACAGTAATAAGTCGACTCTTTAATCATGATTATTCTACTTATTACTAAAGACTTTTTCGTTTTTGTAGGCTCATTGTCATACTTATTTGACACACAAAAACTAAAAAAAAAAACGTTTTCCCCTAGAGGATGAAATGCTATTTTATCCCCGCTCTAGTACAATAACGGCCTTTTTGAGCAAGAGAAGTGAAAAGGTATGTATAATATTAACAGAACCGCGTAGACAGCATGAGAATCTAACAAACAAAAACTCAAAATCCATAGAAAAAGAACACGAAAAAAGTGGTACGTATTACCTACTTACACCAGGTCATCATAACTTAAGTTTTATCCCAAGAAACATATATGAAATGCTTCATGATTCCACACCATAGGGAAAATAATACGATTATGAAGCATACTCGCAATAATGATCTGATTTTCCTCAAAGGAAATGCGAAGAGGAATAAAATAT
The DNA here is from genome assembly GCA_947361185.1 of Charanyca ferruginea. Lineage (NCBI taxonomy): Eukaryota > Metazoa > Arthropoda > Insecta > Lepidoptera > Noctuidae > Charanyca > Charanyca ferruginea. The sequence continues at coordinate 8,508,033 of OX376082.1, read as the reverse complement.
GTGGTGGATGTGGCAGTGAATTTGATATGAAGTAGTTGAGTAGCTATGTTAGGATGATATAAAGAGCAAAGAGAGTAATTATGGAGTAAACTGTGAGATTTCAGTATACCTAGTACTAGTTTTTTTTTACCTATTCAATGGCTCAATACTCAAAATCATGTTAAAGCGATCGGTTGCATAAAAATCAATACTTATACAATAATAAAAACTCACACTGGATGTCCAGTGTTAGTTTTTGTTTTCGTGTAAAGGTAAGTTTAAATTATAGATTGAGAACAACGGATTGACTCACTGTGTTGTCGGGTTCGTCTATTGAAATAAGTCGACGCCCTAACTTTAATAGAGACGGGGGTTGGTCCATATCTCCATCATGGAAGCCACTGCTTAATATGGTGAGACCCGTTACAGAGGCGGAACTAAAAAGTGATGATGTGGTCAGCTCAGTGTGTATGTGTTTCAAGCAGGATACTCTTCCGCCACTTCTACCACCTCTACCCTCGCCCGCGCCACCCCCGCCACCGCCGAAGTTGTCCGCGAGGGCGCTACGCGCGGCCGCGCGCAGTGTCCGCAGGAACGTGACGGGCGGTGTGTCATCCTGTGGAACTCCTTGAAAAAGTTGGCCGTATGCCATCGAAACTAGTCGGACGAACCCGACAACACAGTGAGTAAATCCGTTGTTCTCAATCTATAATGTGTAACAATACTCACGTTTCGTTTAATGAAAAGTAATTTTAAATATTATTAAAAGTTATAAAAAAATATGTCGCCAACTGAAAAAGCATTTATCACGTATTTTTTGTGCCTTTGCAAAAGTGTCAATACGACATCTCGACAACAACGAAGAATTCATATTGTGCCTATAGGTATTCCTACCCAATCCTATTTGTTCCTATAGAAATTGCCAAAAGTTGCGGTTCGATACCGGTATCTGGTACTGCACACAGATATGTCTTTCTTTCATTAACACGTTCACTGCGTCATGCGGTCATATTGACCCATAAAGAACGTTTATTCCGTGCGTAGACGAAAATAGTGTTATTTTACTCGGTGCGGAGGGCATATGTTCCTAAGTATTCAACGGCGAAAAAAGAAAAATATATTGTTCTTGCTACAAACTGAACTCAAAAACGTAATAAAATATCTATAAGTCAATATGACCTCACCCGCACTGAACGAATATGATTTAGCTTAGTCTTGGAGAATCATAATAAAATGAATAAAGCACAAAACATAGTAATTTTGTTACGAGACTTGCTTTATTCATTCTACCATTAGAAATTATTAAAATCACAATCTTGATATTTGTAACGTTAAATATTTATGCATTAATTTTGGTTGAATAAAATTTTGATATTAAAATATAAAACCAACTAATATCAAAGTTTTTCTTGTTATTTTCCGTCACTAGTAAATTGATTTTTTCAGTGCGACATGAGGTCAGTACAACCTCATAAATTATTTTGTGTATATTAGCTAAACTAATCATTCGATCTAAAACGCAAAAGGTTAATATAGTTCAGATATTTAACTTTAACTTCGCGTTGTTAAAAATCTTGTACTTCTTGTCTTCAAAGAGATATAGTCATTTTAAACAAACAGTATATGGTGGCTTATTTGACCTCTTGACGCACTGAATTTAAGTTGCCTTTGGGTCCATATGACCACACAACGCACGGTCTGAAAGTGCGTTAATAAAAGGCTTGCAGTGAACATGTTAAGTTATTTAAATAGCTCAACGAATGTCCACGTAATCACACCACAATTTCCTTACATAATATGGTTGGTCTGCGTCTGGGTCTGTTTGATTGTGTATGTGAGTTTATATGTTTGTAAATGCACCTACGTTGCTGGAGAAATTCCCAGTGTGGGGAAAGCCAATGATCTTAATAAAAGGTGAAGAAGCTTTAACATCAATACAACGATAATAAACAGAAGTTAAAAAATGCTATAACAGAAAGAAACCTTTAAAATTCCTTTTCTAAACAAACGTTGGATCTTGACTTCGAGTTTCAGATTTCTAGCAAACAAGCGAACGTTTTCTGATTAACTTTGAAGCATCGATTGTGAGAAATTTAATACTCTGCAGAGTTCTTGTAGGTTTTCTTAAGGAAACTTAGCTAAGATTTCGTTTTTATCGTTATTTCATAGTGAAAATGAGGTAGAAATTTTTGCTTGAGATTTAGTAGTAGGTGAGTAGCTAGGTAGGTAGTACTTACGTTGAAATATACAATTAATTAAAATACTTGACAGTAGCACTGGGGGTTTGTGAACTCACCTGAAGTTCACTTCTCCTTCCTTTAATTCTCCTTTTTTTTCTGTTAAGGCTGCCACACCACTGCAACTCTTGTAAGCCGGGATCTACAGTGGCGACCACCAGAAAAGCGCCGAAGTGCTTTATCAACTGTGTTCAATCAACTGTGTTGGATCCCGCAAAGAAATTAATCAAAAAGAACAGCAGAGGAGTAAGAAATATAGATACAGAACAGAAATAAACTTAAAGTAACTTATAATAAAGCACTTTCCCCGCGACATCGTTCGCGTGATTTTTCTTACGAATCCCCGGTGTTTGATAATATAATATAGCCTTTATCACTCCGTGATAGCGTAGCTTCCAATTAGCAAACGAATTATCAGAATCGGAATAGTCGGAACGAAGTCGTGAGCAAAATTAAGCTAGTAATTAAATAAATACTTACCAAGGTTTTACAAACCGTAATATTAAAGTATAAAACCAATTACTTAGAACAGGAAGTATCTAACAAGAATCGATCAAAAACTAATCGCGAACCCCCAAAAAAGCCATGAACGATAAAATATCAACTCTTCAACGTCTCCGTTAAAAAATATTGCAAGACGAACTTGTTGACGGCCCGCCAACCTTCGGCACATCATTTATCAACGTCTGGCAGAAGAGCGGGGTATTATTAGCAACGACAAATGGTTGGCGATCGCTTATCTATTGATTCGAACATCCATTCGGTAGGATGTGTTAATATTGTGTTGGTTTTTTAGGGTCCCGTGGGGTTTTATGAATATAGTCAGGTAGAATGTTATAGAATATTTTGGTGTGTTGGTTTGTAAACAATGTTTTTACTCCACTAAGGTCCTAAGACATTTCCGAATTTAAATGGTCGATTATCACACGATACTAGTAAAAATACCTACCTGTTACCTATACCTATTATTGTGCCTGGTTATAGAACTTTTCTCATACAGAGAAGGCATACCTATGATTAATGATCACCACACATGCTCAAGCATTGGCGATTTCCGACTTATGTTTTTATTTATTCAAAGTCCAGGTTTCTTACAGATGTTTCCTTCATCGACGTCATTTATGTATAAAATAAACTTAGAATATACAGGTACTTACTTTTCATTTATCACATTACTTAAAATAACTTTATTATAAATCTTTTTTTTTAGTTACTAAATAATATTTAAAGGACTTATTACGTTATTATCGACTTCCCAGCTCGTGGGCTGTATCAATGCATGAATATTAGTGGTGATACAAAAAATCTCTGCTCATTTCATACAAATATTGAAACAACTCTTCTTCTTTATCTATTCGAATCGATGGTTTCTTTTTGTAAGACTATTTGGACCCAGTAGATAGCCACATTTATCGCAGCATTAGTGGTGTTTTAAGAATCCTCTACGCATTGTCCCGTCAGGATCACCGCACTCATACTTGGTGTCGGTGGGATCTATAATCCCCCATTTTGCTAGGTTGTGTTCAAACTGGTCATCTTTAAGTAGACAAAATAGCCTATTAATCATTTATCAACATACCTAATATATTTTATAAAATGAACAGTCTCAATATTTTTGAACCAACAAAATGTAATATTTTTGTACAGAACCTGAGCACCAAACAGCTACTGTACATAATTACATGACCATTTTTTTATTATACACACGAACCGAATATTATGATAACATATTGTGGGCAAAGGATATCATTTTTATGGAAATTCCTTGTGTTAATATCTTATTTTACGAAATAAAGAAAATATTACAAGAATTATTACTTACCAAAGAGAACGTTCTCAATTTATTTTTTGTTTCTCGTTACCACAGGAAAAATCTCCTCTTTATGTTTGGGTTCATAAAATAAAATATGTTTGTTTAAAGCTTGGTTAGTTACCAGGTATTTTGTAAATAGCCTTATGTTTTCATATTGATAAAATATATTGGTTCGTGGCACCACACGAACCAATATATTTTATCAATATGAAAACCCCATTTCTACCTACCTTTAGATGGCGACAGAGGGATATTGACAAGAGGATGGGCAGCAGCGTCCTTCTAGAACCATAACACCTACTGCGATCGCCAACATGCATCGACCAAGCATGGCGATTAAAAAAACTTATGCCCAGCAGTAGGTGTTTAAAGGTTGACATGGTGATGATGATGATGATGATATTGGTTCTATAGACAGTTATTCCTTTTTTTTTATGGAACAAACCCGCCTCATTATTCGCGAACCACTTCAACTCCTGTAAGCCAGAAACAACATTGTCGACCACCAGGAAAGCGCCAAAGCAATGAAGCTCGACGAGTCCCGGAGAAACGATTCAACTGTCTTGGATCCCGCAACGAAATTAATCAGAAAAGAACAGCGGAGAAGTAAGAAAAACATATTTTCCACTTCCATCCAAATCGAGCAGGAATCAACAGAATTAGGACAATAGGCACAAAGGGACGTTTACAACTGGGAGAAACCCAGACAGTAAGTTGATACTGGTGCTAATTCTGTTGTGTATGAACTAAAGTCATTTTAAGCTTTTTATATCTTTTTCTCTCTAATAAAACAAGAAAGAGACATATATAAATAAGAGCTGTCAATTTAAGTTGATCTAAAATGTTCATACAAGTATTAATATAGTTGTCATTTCTGAACGTACTAATTAAAAAAAGTTAAAAAAAAACCGCCTTTAAAAACTCAAAAGTCATAAATAACTTTAGCACAGAACACACATTACTTTACTTTCGGAAGTCGGTGGCGGTGGCTTTGTGTTTGTTGTTATGTATTGCCACTGGCTTTCGAAAGTAAAGTAATGTGTGTTCTGTGCTAAAGTTATTTATGACTTTTTAGTTTTTGAAGGCGGTTTTCTTTTTTTTGAAACAACTTTTTATTTTTCGCTTTTTAGTGTACCTTAACATCCAAATCCATTAAGAAACGGCGACACACTTAAAAGAGATTGTAAGTCCTCCAAAGATTGAAGAAACTAAAACGTCATCTAAGTATTTTTTTGGGATTTTGTTGATTTTCTCAAAAAGGGCAGGATCAATTTTGGTAAAATTGATATGGGACCATTTCGGAATAAACCCCTTTCGAACAAAGAATTTTGCAAATCCGTCTATATATGACGGAGTTATGCCCGAACATACATAAAAAAAAAATATAAACATTCGAATTGACAACCTCCTCCTTTTTGAAGTCGGTTACTGTGTAATTCAAGGGAAAAACTAATTTGACATCTCTAAATTAGTTTTTGTCTGTCGCCGTCCTTTTCTTCAGCTTCCTGGTAGTATGAGATGAAAAATGTCTACTTTTAGTTTATTTAGTTTGTGAACAAGGGAATCGGCACCTCTGTAGATTATAAATGTCACTAGGGGAAATTCATTGCGGTGGTTGAACTGGTATAGGTAATATCCACAGATATAGATAGACCTAGATAACGCAAGAGCAACTACTTCACGTGCCTAGTTTCGTGCCTAGCTTACGTACAAAAATCGTAAGTAAAAAAATAAAGTAAACGTTTCCTTCCATCGGTAAGTCATTTTGTGATTAATATTATGCGTAATTAACTAAAACAAAAACAATTATTTTTAATATAATACCCTCAGTAATACCTGGTAATACCAAATTTATGAAAAACAAAACATTGTGACGTCATAATAGGTAGTCAAAAAATGGCACGCTTGGTTTTCATACAAATCACGATACTTGAGTTATCTACGGTCTATCTATATGTGGCAATGTCTTAGTCATGTCCGGAGAAGTACTACTACCATACCTATTACTGCCGCAAAACGTCGTTGCTGAGTTCCAGGATAAAGGATGCCGTGCTGATGTACAGGCACATGTGACCTATTATTGGAATCAAATTTAATGTAGGTAACAGCTCACTTTTTCGGGCCCATTAATTATGTCAATTATAATCCGTGGTGCTTAGCAACTGGGTTTCTCCCAGTTGTAAACGTCCCTTTGTGCCTATTGGCCTAGTTCTGTTCTGTCTCATGCTTGATTTGGAGGGAAGTGCAAAATATGTTTTTCTTACTCCTCCGCTGTTCTTTTCTGATTAATTTCGTTGCGGGATCCAAGACAGTTGAATCGTTTCTCTGGGACTCGTCGAGCTTCATTGCTCTGGCGCTTTTCTGGTGGTCGCCACTGTTGATTCTGGCTTACAGGAGTTACAGTGTTTAGGGAATAGTGTGGCGGGCTTGTCCCATTTAAAAAAAATGAGACGTTTTAACTTAGTTTCTGTGATAGGCAGCGGTGACCACTTCACAATACAAAAACATACATTTTTCACAGTATCCAGTAGTGGCCGCATGTGGAAGTCAATTAAATAATGATACAATGAATTATCTTTCTTATCTTACATGTACACCTCTCATTTACTGGACAGTCCAAAATGTTAGTTTACCTACACCCTTGCAACATCTGTGACATGGTAATAAACGTGGTCACTTACTGGGTTCAAACAAAACAAAAAATGGAAATAAAAGGTATGTGGCATACTTATTCTCAAGTATTTAATTTTCACAACCACCAAGTCATAGTATCATGAACAACCATTACCTATCTCTTTTCAATATCAAGTCATATCAATTTCAAGCTGCGAACATTATCGAGCATCGCTTTAAGCGCTTTAGTGTACACTCACATAGCGCTGGACAAAGCGCTGAAAGTATTGTGGTTTTGAGTATCGGACTGAAATGCTGCCTCGAGGTATCGCGGAATCAATTTAATCAATGATACTTAACAGCTTTTACATGTAGGGAGAGTTTACAGGACCACTTAAAGTGGGCCTTCCCTACAGGATTTAACAAATCGTTTGAGAACAGGTGGAATTAGGAATTAGGAATCCCAGTTTTTTTTTTTAATTCTACCTGCATTGCATGTCTGTTAATATGTCTGTTAATAAATCACGGCTGAATTAATTTCGATGGCATAAAAGTATGCCCAGGCAGACACAGCGGGATCTCAACTACTTAGCCAAATACTGGCCCCAAATAGCTCTTAATAGAGAGAATTAGAAGAAGAGTAGAGAGGCCTTTGTCCTGAGGCGGATAATAATACTTATAAGAGTAGAGCATAGCCTGGATTAGAATATAGTTTACTTTTTATACCAGAAGTACTCATATTCCCGTGAGATCATTTCCAACCTTCACGCAACCTTCACATGGGTCGGTATTAGAAGTTAGTCATCTGCCTAGCCTTTTTCCAATGTTGGGGTCGGCTTCCAGTCTAGCCGGATGCAGCTGAATACCAGTGTTTTACATGGAGTGACTGCCTATCGGAACTCCACAAGCTAGGTACGGGGTAACATGATACCCCTTGGTAAGACTGGTGATCAGATTTTCTGGCTTGATATTATGATACGGAATATAAATTACCAAATCTTAGCAGAGTAGAAAAATCTTGGCAGAGATCTTTGTCCTGTTAACCAAGGAGTAGTAGTAGTAGTATCATATGACGGGCTGGTGTCTGCAACTCCACGTCTCAGCGCGTTCCTATTTGGCGTACAGGAGGCGAAGTCTGGTATTTTTATAATTTCGTCATTCCAACGCGATTCGATTGACATTTTGCTTAAAGTTCGTAATCTGCTAAATTCATAATGCACAATGAAGTTCTAATGGTAGGTCACTGATCAAAGGAACTTTTAAAATTTTAGCAGATTACCGTTTAAGTCAGTCATTCATGTGTAATTTTGTACGAGATTACCATTCTATATCATTTCTTTCAATGGCGTGTCAGTGGATGACCAGTGGAAAGTCATAATGACGCCATTATAAGTATTAGTAGATTACCAAACTTGTCAAAATCAACAATTATGAAATCAATGTTAAACCATTCTGACACTATTGTAATAGCAGACTTGAGGCCCGTCCTATACAAATTATTCGACAGCACATCATCCACTTTCTGCTTAGCAACAGCCGCCAGTTACCACTATATTTTATAAACCCTACCCTTTGCAAAGTTTCCTAACAAGACTAGAATAGTGTCAGGTCTAATATAATAATTGCGACCTGTTTCACCCACGCAAGGAGGCTTTTAAGGCTCTGTTTCTCCAAACACGATGGTTGATCGTGTGGTGGTAACACACTGTAATGCGTCTCCCTCCCCTTTCTCCCCATTCCCCTCATTTGCATGGCCTGAGCGGGCGATCTCAGCGCTCCTGCGGTTTGTTAATCTTTTAATGGAATTAACCCACGCCCGCCGATGTCACTAGCAAAATAGCGGTGCGAAAAGAGCAATGAAACTGGAAGCGATAGGTCTCAATCTCGGTTTTTGTATGAGGTACCAATGTTGTGTCGGTTTCAGATTGTTGATGTGTGTGGGCAACAATATGACATTACGACATATTTGTAACAAAAATACAAAATTGTAGGTATACATTTATTTATTTAACCAAGTATAACTATAACGTGCCAAATATAACGTGCCAAATATAACGTGCCAAACTTAAGTGGCAGTGGGCAGGGCACATTGCTCGCAGAACAGATGGCCGATGGGGCCGAAAAGTTCTAGAGTGGCGACCGCGAACCGGAATACGTTACGTTGGAAGGCCTCTCACTAGGTGGACCGATGACCTGGTAAAGGTTGCGGGGATCCGCTCGATGCGAGTCGCACGGGACCGGTCAATGTGGCGCCACTTGGGGGAGGCCTATGTCCAGCAGTGGACGTCTTTCGGCTGAAATGATGATGATGATGATGATGAACTATAACGTGTAGACATTTTTTTTGACAGGCAGCTGAAGAAAAAGACGGCGACAGACAAGGACAAAGTTAGAGATGTCAAATTAGTTTTTCCCTTGAACTTCGAAATGGTTTTAATCAATACGTTCTGAAATGACATCTATAATTATTGTATGAACATTTTAGATCAACTTTAATTGACAGCTCTTATTAATATACCTATGTCTCTTTCTTGTTTTATTGGAGAGAAAGAGATATAAATAGCTTAAAATGAGTTCGTGCACAACAGAATTGGCACCATTAACTGTCGAATTGTCGTCTGCCGTCGCGACGGCGGCGTAGCGTAACCACTATCTATTCAGACACTATCCTTGCCACTTCCAGCAACTCTAACTCCATACATTTGCCTAGTAGATTGTTTCGTTCCTTGCATAATTACTTAGCTTTTGTTACTTAATTACAAAGAGAGGAGTGGGGTTTTTAGTACAATGAGATGAACGGTTAAAAGGCTGATTTATGTTATTTGTAACTTCATTAATATTTTTAATAATAGCCTAGACTAGACACGATTATTTTCGCCGATGTCAATGGTGTTCAAGATAAACTTGAAAGTATAAAACTCGAAGGAGACAACTAATCAAAAGTAAAGCCGTGAATAGCACCACCCTATTTCTACCCGTGGGTGTCGTAGAAGTCGACAGAGGGATATTGACCAGAGGATGGGCAGCATCGTCCTTTGGAGTAGTTATATTATTATTACACTTACTGCAATCGACCACATGCATCAGCCAAGCATGACGATTACGGCTGAACCACCCCTTGGGGGTGGCCTATACCCAGCAGTGGGCATCTAAAAGTTTACATGATGATTCATAAGCTTATGATAAAACAATCCTATTACAGTCCCACTGCAGGGCAAAGGTCTCTTCTCATACAGAGAAGGCACGAGCATTGATCATCACGCTTGCTGATGACAGATTAGCGATTTCAGACATTTTAATTATAAGTCCAGGTTCCCTCATGGTGGTTGCTTTCACCAACGTCAGTTCTTCTTATTTTTTTATCGACGCCAACCTTCAGCACTCACTCACTCATTTCAGCCGAAAGACGTCCACTGCTGGACATAGGCCTCCCCAAGAGAGGGTTATGCCATAATCGCCACGCTTGGCAGGCGGGTTGGCGATCGCAGTATGGTTGTTACAAAGGCACAGAGAACGCTGCTGCCCATTCTCTGGTAAGTCCCTTAGTCGCCTCTTACGACACCCACGGGAAGATATGGGATGGTGCTATTCTTTACGTCCGACAACCTTACAAAGTACATATGAAATTTAAAACTTTACATTGGTACCTGTTTTCGGACTCTCAACCTCCTCTTTCACCCGATTTCAACTAAATATCTCTTAGACAATCACGAAATTCACCAACAGAATATCTGGCAGCCGGTCTAAGTTAAAGTTACTACCAGAAAATTAAGACAGCTAACTTGTTGTGAGGCAAACTTTAAGTTAGTGTGTGCAGGTAAGTTAACAGCTCGTCAGAGTCGCTTAGTAAGCTAATCTTTAACTTAAACAAGCTATGCTGTAGCTTGTGTTTACAGTTTTGATTCCTTGGGATCGCAAATAGTGTCTAACTTGTTCTTGTTATAATTTTATTATTATTCAATACAAGTCTCGTCGTGGGTAGTCACGAACCAGAAAGTCCAACAGTCTTTCCAAGGGGTAACCCGGTTGTGGATGTCAAGGAGACTAGGGTTAGGGTCCTGTGGGTGTCAGGAGTCGCTCCATGTAAAACACTGGTATTCAGCTGCATCTGGTTGGACTGGAAGCCGAACTCGACATAATCGGGAAAAGGCTAGGCACATGGTGATACTTGATACTTGCTTTTGATCGCGACTGCCTTTGCGTAGATTTTAGAATTAAACCATAGTCCTAAATTATGCCAAGAGAACACAACAACAGGGGTGTGATTCTGTAAGACCTCATTCTAAACTTCAGCTTTTTTAACAACGTACAAATAAAAAAAAAAATCGGGGTCAGATAAAACTTAAAATTCTCATCTGTCCCTATTTATAAGTTCAGGCGAAGATGACATGGAAAATTGTCGTCTGCCCCCATGTGGGGACAGATATTTTAGTTAAAAAATATTTCGGAGGCAGATAAAACTTTTGATTCCCATTTGTCCCCATTTAAAAGTTTGGGGACAGTTTTTGTCCCCATTTGGGGTCAGACACTCGGGGACAAATGGGAATGCTGCCACTCTGTCACTTCTTTTATTCTGTCACCATACTCATTACTTCACACACTCACTCACTCTTTTCTTCTACTATTATATCACTATCACTACTCATCACTCCACTATCACTTCATCATCACTATTACATAAGTATTATAAATTAAAATTAAATTTTGTATCTATTCGTTCTATCTTCAGAACTGCTAGTCCAATTCTGTCAATTCATTTGCTAATAGGAAGCTACATTAGCCCCGAGTCCTATAATTTATTATCAATCAGTTGGGGATCCAATAAAAAAATCACATGGAAGAAGTCGCAAGCAGTTTTTTTTTTCAAAGGCCTCTCTACTCTCCTTCCACTTATTTTTTTATTTTTTTTTATTTATTTATTTATTATAAACAAAGTTTACAAAACCTTAACTTATAACTATGCCCCACAAAACCGCTTTTACGGTTCTCTTTGTCAAGTGTTATTTCAGACCAGTCTTTGTCAAAAGAGTCTAGATAAATTCGCCACCTCCGCCTGGGCCTGCCGCGATGTCGCTTGCCATGTAAAGGGACTCATTGGGTCATGCGTTTGGCCCAATGATCGTCTGACATGCGGTAGATGTGTCCAGCCCAATTCCACTTCAGCGTGACAGCTTTCCTAGCAGAAGTTAGTAATCATAAACATCTTTTAAAAACAATTACTTTGTACCTACATAAAATCTCAATATGACTGCGCTACTATACATAAAAACCACCTTTTTCAGCCAAAAGCGTTTTGACATCATCTAAATACAAAATCAAGACCTCATTTCGAACAATATGAACAATTCCTTTGAACACAACGTCAAATCCAAATGAAAATAAATGTATCTTTTATCAAAAGAAGGCAAATGTTATCCTTTTCCCGTATCGCAAAGTGGTACGGTTCAATCAATTTATCTAATTTTATTTCGCGTTCATTCCGACCGCATTCAGGAGACTTCTAGGTAGGGTGGTACTGGCGGTAAAATAAATAAGTATACAGCAGCGTTATTCTGTTAAAATCTTCTTTGGTAAATTGCGGTGAATATAGTGTTTGATAAGCAGTCATTGTTATTGTTTTATTTAGAGTTTGAAATTGATACAGGTGGTGGTGTGAGTATAATGCTTGTGAGTATAATGATTTAAAGTTCTCCTAAAACTCACGTCGCCTAAATTCACCAAGGAAGATTTTTAATTAACTCAAACGGCCACTCGGCAGCCGAAATATACTCAATACTCAATACTTTATTGCATTCCTAAATGTGTACAAATAGTTGGTATGTTAAAACATCGAATCAATTATGGACCCTGTCGGGCACAGCAAAGTTAATTTTGTAATAGGAGAGAGGATGAAGGCGCTTTTTGTTAGGAAAAAAGACAAATATTAAATTCAAATATTATTCCTACCTATCAAATAATATAATTTGCTTTTATGGTATTTATATTTTATTATAAGTATTTATATATCTGGTTTTAAATTATATTGTTATATATTGCACGGTATTCATTCGATAATATTAACACTATAAATTATAATAATAAACTAACTAATTATAATAAACTAAATATTTACAATTTTATTATTTAATTTAGTATTCAGTATTATTTAATTTTATTTATTTATTTTATTGTTTATTTTTTTTTTTTAATCTTGTGGAATGCTATTATTTTAATTGTGCACTGTTTAACACATTAATTTGAAATTCACAAAATTTTATTGTTTTATAATAGTTTTGTTATTCAAAGTGAAATTTAAAATGAAATGTAGGTATTGTATTATTTTTGTAATTGTAATTTATTGTAATGCAATTGTTTCATAATAGTATTATATTCAAAATATTGAAACTTCAACTTTAATATGTCGACCGCCAAGTTTATTTCGTGATAATCATTACTAAGTAGTAATGTACTGATTATTGCAACTTTGTTGAGATAAAAACTAACGACTATTAATGAAAATTATGATTAACAATATAGTGTGCACCTACTTGTACATCAAGTTCTTTAAAAAAGGGTTTACGATTTGACCATTAATTCGAAAATTTAAATGTTTAAACGATGTTCTTATCCACGAAATACTTGTAAAGGCAATTCTGAGGCTGTTTTATGAAGTGCCAAAGCCATCATTATTTAAGACAAAGAAAGAGATATATCAATTACCGATAATACTATACATTTTCTTTGCAACAAAAAAATGACACAAAGTATACTCAAATTAATTATGTCGTTTAATAATCTTTGAAAATTACATAGCTTTAACCGATATTGTAAATGGATAATAATTATATTTGGTTGACTGCATACTTAACTGTTTTGCGGTTTGTACACGGTAGGTAGCTAGTAGTCTGAATCGCAATGTTGGACTATTTAGATTAGTTTTTAGTTTGGGTTGTGGTAGCACGGTACAAACTTACATCTTGTTGTACTTTTTCTACCAGGGGATTAAATAGAATTGATTTTTAGATACATTTCCTATAGTATTACATACTGGGGAAAAATAATAGGGAAATTAATAATGAATGACAAGAAAAGGTATAGTGATAATTTTACTCAGTATTTTATACGTAACCAGAAAGTCTGACAGCCAGTCTAACCAAGGCGTATAGTATTATACAGTAACTGGATTGCGGAGGCCAGACTGGCAGCTCTGTGTAAAATACTGGTATATACGCTGCATCCGATAAGTCTGGAAAGCGACTCTAACATAGATGGGAAAAGGCTAGGCAAATAATGATGATGATGATTTAAAAAAGAAAAAAAAAAGTAACATTTAATTCAGGCAAGACCATATTTCTTATTTAAATTAAAATTACAAAAAATTATAATATTGCCACAGAATAAATCGAAACTACAATGCCAAAAGTTGTGTAAATTAAAAACTTCACAACCAGAATTAAATAAAAAAAAAAATATATATGTGTAGATAAAGGACAATGCCAGAAACTCTATAGAACTTTGCCCCACTCAATAAAAGTCATGTGCAATATGTAGCATCTTACTATTTATTTATTGGTGGAAACTAAACATTAGTCTTAGTGACTGTAGAACTTGCGGTTTCCGTTTAAATCTAAAAACAATAATGACATTGATTATAGGTTAAATTGATTTCAGGTAAAATCTGTTTGTATTTTGTGGGTAGGTATTTCGTAATCCGCAAGTTCTAGAGAAAAACAATTTAATATAGAAAGGTTCTATATCCATTACAATTATTTTCATTAATTTACTTTTCTGTACATGGGTTACTTTTTCTGTACATGGGTGGGGCAGGATCTGGCATTGTCATTTATGTAGGTATATTCAGTAAGCTATCAATAAGAAAATATTTACATAGTAATATGATTGAAAATATAACATTGAATTATGTAATACCCATTTCTGCCGCAAAACAGTGTGGATGTGTTCCAGTGTGAAGGGGGCCGGTGTATTTACAGGCACAAGATACATTTCAACTTCATTTCTGAGAGTGCAACTCATCAACAAATGTTGCCTATGATTTTTCTTAAGAACTGTTACACAACTAATTATTTTCAAAAACCAACAGAAATTATTTTTGCCTGACCCTTAAATTATTTACAGTACAAATTAATGTCCATCCCAAAGCCCTACCTACCTACTCTACACGAATTACAAAATTGCATTAAAAACACATTAAAAATGTTGCCAACACTGTTTCTGTCTCAATTTGTAACCTACACTGACATTGCAGGGGCGTGTCACATAATCTAGACTAGTGCAGAAGTTTAACTCTATGTACTAACGTAGAAAAAAGTTTACACATCGACACACATGGCATCGGTGAAGAAAAACATTGTGAGGAATTTATTTCAAATCAAGCCTGGAATAGCCTATGCGGTCATTGGTCATGAGCCAGCGTAGTGTCAAGCTATTCTACAATTTCCTACGGGTCCAATTGATTCCATTTCCATTACGTTTGGTGCTAGGGCTTATGGGCTTCCTCATGACCAACGTTATCATCATTATTTTTCCCCCTTGTTCCGTGTTACTTGGGATCAGCCGTAACACTTTCTTCTTCGATTCTGTCCTGTCAATCATCTATCACTGACTCCCTTTTCTGTCCTATCATTCTTTATACAATCCATTCTTATTTTCTTTGACCTTCTTCGTCTTCTTCATCCATCAACAATTATATTCATAACTCTTTTAATCACATACGTTTCAAACCTTTTCTTCACATGCAGATACCAAGATAAACGATTCCTTTACTTTTCTGTCACTGGCATCACTTTAAAACTTTTTCAAATATGCTCATTTCTCACTTTATCCATTCTGGTTACTCTACACATCCATCACAATATTCAAGTACAACAATAAACGCAATAACAACCCCACACAACAGATCAACTGCCCAAAACCGTACAAGCATAATCCTAATCAGCCAACCAGTCAACTGTACCTTTTGTATCTCTCACGGCCTTGTCAACCCTCACCGGTCATACAGACCGAATGAATTAATTCTCCTCGCCAGACCACTGAAGGGTTAAAAGTCTGTCAGCGTAACAAATTCCTCTTAATTAGATGGTCTCATCATGGACCTTTTAACTTTTTCAGTCGGTTGCAGTATAAAAATATACAAAGAGCTTAATTTGAAGTTGGAAAATAGTCGAATTTGTGACAGCATTGTTGGATGAATTTTTAATGTTAAAAAAGTCTATTTTTCGGGGATTTGTAATTAAAATGAACGGTTTACGCTGTAGGCTACTTCGATATATTATACGGTAGAATCATATACCGCGTTTACATTTAGCCCATTGCCACGGCAACGAGCAGGGGAATGGGGAATAAACTGGGAAACGCGAGAATGTAAACAGGTCATTTCCATTGCCTTTGACGTTGCCGTTCACATTGCCGGGCTATCCCTCATTTGGCGGTTTTCTTGCGGACATCAAAACGTGGCAATGCGAGCGGCAACATGTGTTTACAATTTTACATGTAGTTCAGGTTTTCGTTCAGTCGGAAGCGAACGCGTGAACGTGACTGACGTATTGCACTTGCAATTCATTTAATTACGGGCTGCTCTCATCATGCCATTGGAATGGAGTAATGAAAAAAATCTGAAATTTTGTAATTTTTTTCAAATGACCAATTTTTTTTTTGAATTATCTGGAACCCATCGCACAAAGAGCACAAACTGAAACACAAAGTTCACGATGCTTGGAAGCGGATTAGTGTGAACTTTGAGAACGCTAACATAGATGAGCTAAAATTAAATTCTTATTTTATACTTAGTTTATAATTTATTACATTATTTATTTAGAAGTCTTATTTTCATTAAATTACGTTGCTATCATCCTCCATCTGCTCTGACGACGACGTCTCTTTTGAATTCTTTTGTTTTTTAATATATAAATAATTCATTAAACTCATGAGGCAAAGCGCCGATGCTGTGACAATTTCCACGTTATCCATTGCCCAGAGTCAAATTGAAAATACATATGAAGCGGCAATGTAAACACCCATTTCTGTTGACGTTGCCACAGCAATATTTGGGGAAATATGTACGGCAGAGCAAGCGGCAACGGAAATGGCTGAATGTAAACGCGGTATTAAGGCTTTGTTACAATTTTATTATAAGTATATAGACGTCACAGCGTAAGCACTTAGCCGTCACGACACACCGTGTGGCTTCGCTCTAATTCCATCAACTGGATACAGATTACAACAATATTACCTACCCCATAATTAACCAGAAAAATCCCAATCCCAATTACCTCTAACATCCAAAAGATGACAGTCTTTTAATTAAAGTCCAGATCCCATGATTGACGTTTCATTTTTTACCCGGATTTGACTTTGACAATTAAGAATAATGATGTTAGTTACCTACCCTTAAATTATGTAAAAAGTTTTGATGAGCCGAGGGGTGAAAGGACTGCTGATTGATCGGATGACGGCTTTTCAAATCGATGGGAGTAAACATTCATTTGTTTTTTCTTTCATACCGATCCCTTTGTACCTCGGAAAGCACGTAAAGTAGTTGGTCCCGGCTGTTATTTGTAGAACTTTGACCGTCGTAATGAGTAGTCAGAAGCTAGGTCTGACAACTAGTCTTACCAAGGGGTATATCGTGTTACTCAGTATCTAGGTTGTAGAGGTTAGATAGGCAGTCCCCAAATGAAACACTGAAGCCGACCATAGGTACACTGACACGAAACTATCATATCGCAGAAGGAGGCTGCGGAAAGGGAGAGGGAGATCTCTGCCTCCCACCCGGCCCACAGGAGGCGCACCGGGTGTCGGCGGAGGGCGGATAACGCTCTTTTCCGGCCCTCCTAAATGGGTACTGATGTATGTGGGGGGTGACAGACGTCCCCGAGTCTGCCGCCCCCCACATACATCCAAGCGAACCAAACGCTTTGACTCCACATTTGTTGTGCGAACTGCCAGACTGTGGAATTCCCTGCCCGCCTATCTGTTCCCTGATAAGGTATAATCTGGGTATCTTTACACGAGTGAACCGGTTCATCTTAGGCAAGCGTGTTCCAACTTAGGCCGCATTATCACTTACGATCAGGTGAATTGCGGTCAAACGCAAGCCTATTTAATAGTAAAAAAAAAAACATCTGTACCCGAGGTGGCGGCGCGTAGTGTTCCACGCGCGCCCCTCTAAATCGTCCGGGGTGGAGTCGAACACCTCACTCCCCCCCTGACCTGCGAAGTGGCCCGCAGTAGTGGGCCGGCACCAGTCGGGGGTTGCGGAAGTATCTCCAGTTCCCGCGACCCCCGACATAGGTGTGAGATGGAACACCGTGGTGGTTTTACCGGTACGAGTACCTCCCCGTCTTCCCCGGACGGGGGATAGTCCATGCGGATTTCCCCAAGATAATAAAAAGGTACACTGACAGTCATGGCTATCCTATCAATTTACCTATTATTGATTTTTTTACAGCTGCTCCAAGTACAAGTTCGATTATGCATGGAGTACTTACTTACTGTTTGCACCTTTGGGACGGATCATCTAAACACCAACTGAAGATGTTAGAAATTATTGATTACTGCCTCTTTGTTCTCCGCTAAGTATAATCTGGGTATCTTCATGGCACGAGTAAACTGGTTCATCCTAGGCAAGCGTGCTCCACTTTAGGCCGCAACATCACTTAAGATCAGGTGAGTTGCAGCCAAACGTAAGCGTATTGAAATAATATAATAATGCGTTCAGGGTGTTGTTTGGGCTCCCCCGGCACTGCAGTGCGTCGGGGATGTTCGCCGACGCCCGTGTCGACTGTTTCTACACGACGATGCGAAAGCGGTGCACATCTCTGGGGCGCAGGCTCCGGGCCACCTCCAACACCATCTTGAGCGTATTTGCGGACAGGTTTGATTGTCAGTACATCAACCATTGTTACATGGTTAATGTAATGACAAACAAACAAATGACTCAGAGGCAGGCGTATTTTTAGTCGGGTTAATTCAATTTAATTTAATTTTATTATTATTATTTTAATTTTATGATTTTAATTTGATTTTGATTTGATTTTATGATTTTAATTTAATTTTATGATTTTAATTTAATATTTATGATTTTAATTTGATTTTAATGGTTTAATTTTAATGATGATAATAATTTTAAATTTTGTTTATGTTATTTTATTTATTATTTTTATTGTAACGAAATTTTATTTGAAATTGTATTTTATGACCTGGAAGTGGTTGAAATAAATGATTTTGAATTTGAATTTGAATTTAAAATATTAAAAAATAAGATGTTGTACATTATTTCCCTAATAAGATTAATCTACGTTACGTTTACGTTACGTACCCACACACACCACACCCACTAACTCCTCTACCATTTTTATTATGCTATGTTTTTATCTATAAGTTTTTTTTAAGTATCATAAATCATTAAGTATAACCTAAATTGTTATGGAACTAAGTTGTTTTTCGCTCCTGGCGTGAGCGCTAATAACTGCGACACTGTTATTAAATTATCGCAGTATTAACGTACACAAAAAATTGTAATCTATGTTCGTTACAATATATATATACCTATGTATATTTGTATTTGTACAGACAGCGTCATCAACTGCTAACCCCCTTTAAAAAAGAAATTTTAATGCATGGGGGTAAGCAGTTGATGATGCTGTCTGTACGTTATCTGTAAGTACCTAGAGGCTATATTTTATTATAACTTAGCTTTTTATAGGTTAGCGACCTTGCCCACGTGATTTTTGATCCCTGCAAAAGCTACAGGCGTATTCAAACTAAAATAAATAATAATAATATGTGGGGACATTTTCACACACGGCCATCTGACCCCAAACTAGGGAGACCCTGTACTATGGGTGTCAGACAGCTGATTAATACATACACAAGTATATTTTTTTTGTAAAAACATACATATATAGCATCAACTAATGTTATGGTATTCTCGTATTTTCTTATAATACTATTACAATAGCAGTTCAATTACAGCTATCCCTTGTATTTACGTACTTGCCCAGTAGTGAGGCAGTAATAGGCTGGTATTATTGATGGATAACCAACAAAACAATTGATTGATTGGGCAGGACATGTTTGTAGCATGACAAACTGCTCAGGTAACACAGAATTAGTGCCCTGAGACAGTAAGACGGGGTCACAGCAGGTCATAAAATTAATAGCAGGACGAATTGAACGTATCCTTCCAAAACTGGAGGTTTGAAGCACAGGATTGTAAAAGATGGAAGGCATGGAGGGAGTCCTTCGCCCAGTAAAGTTACAGTTACACCTACCACTTTACAGCATCACCCAAAGGTTGACTGGTAGAAAATGCCTATGGCATTAAGTCCGCCTCTGTACTTTGTGCTTGAAGTGATAATAAATAACTGAATAAATAACAAAAAAAAAAACAAACAAAACTGGATTATTTGTAATCACCATAAATTACCCCACCATTTAAAACTAAAGTTATATCCTCTTTTATTTCTTCGAGTACAAAATCAGACCATAACTTACTCCTCAATATTTTACAGGTGAAAATCAAGCTATAGTGTTTTATCTCAACCGAAAATAACCACAAAATCTACAGTAAAATAAGAACCATTTTGGCTTAAATAAATAAAGCGGACACAATACTACGCTTCCATAACGTGTAGAGGATAAAGTTTATTCATCAAACAAAACTGAACCCTATAGTTGGTACGGTAAGGTTGATTTTTTTATGCATGGGGTTGAATCATTGTTGGGAACAGATAACAAAGGATAAATTTGCATAGAAATAAACAAGGGTTGATTTCTAACGATTTATGAGAACAGCAGTCTGAAATAGGCTTTGTTTTGATCTAACTAATGTCTGTCTTACCTCAAGCTTCTATCACTTTTAGCCTTGGTTTAAAGGAGTTTCGAAATTATTACGAAGGATAGTAACATTAAGCTAAGGAAAATATACCACGGTACCAACGTTGCGGTCTTTCTTTTGTAAATACTCTATATTATGTAAAAGTATGTGATAATAATAATAAATAATAATACTACTACTAAATAATAATACTTGCATAGACACAACCTTGTAGCTAGGATTATCCACCAGCAACTTACTCTAAAGTACAGGCTTGTGGAGTCGGAAGTACCGTACTACTACAGGTATGTGCCCGACCCAGTTCTCGAAAATGGCAATATCACGTTGTATTGGGATCGATCTATCATCACTGACAGGACTATTGTTGCCAATAAGCCTGATAAAGTGGTGATAGATCGATTAGAGTGTCGCGCAATGATTGTTGATATAGCGGTTCCGCATGACGAGAACCTCGTGAAAACCGAGAAAGATAAACAAATTAAGTATCTTGACTTGGCTCGCGAGGTTGTCGACATGTGGGATGTGAATACAGCAGTCATTGTGCCGATAGTCGTTACGGCCAATGGACTCATTTCCAAGAGCCTCGACCAACACCTAAGGAGGCTCTCGTTAGGCAGCTGGATCAAGGGGTTGATACAGAAAGCGGTACTCCTGGACACGGCGCGTATAGTCAGGAGATTCCTCTCTCAGGAGCCCTGACCACCTGTAGCTTGGACCCTGTTCCCGATACCGGTGGGCTACTATTTTTTATATTTTTAAATGTTTTTATTTTTATTTTTTTACTAATATTTAAAAATATAATGAAATATGTAAATAAATGAATAAATGAGATAAATAATAATAATATATTGGGACATTTCACACACGGCCATCTGACCCTAAACTAGGCAGACCCTGTACTATGGGTGTCAGACAAAGTCAAAGTCAAAGTCTAGCACAGGTATATCTTTTACTTAAAAGGAGGTCCCTATGTAAGATTTACTGTAAAAGTTTTACATGTTTTTGCAATACACCTTTTTTTTTTTTTATGAATGGACATAAGGTAGTTTTTTGTTCACGTCAAAGTAAAAATATGGTATTGTCAATAAAAATCGATTATATTGAAAAATCGATTATATTAATCATTTATTTCAATTAGACCATTAAAAGGCACTTTTGAACGTCATATTGTAAAATTTGAATCTAGTTGCCCATACCAAATGGTAGTTTCGTATGGAGAAGAATGGGCAAGAAACTTCATACATACTCTTTTAAAAAAACGGTGTTTACAATATTTTATTCACAAGAATGATTATGTTATGTGAATACGATGTACCTTGTATAAAAATCGAATATTCCCGACAGCTGATATACATCACAAGTACATTTAAATACGTACTTATATAGATAAACAACAACCAGACACAAGGCAAATACAAGTGCTCATCACACAAATGTTTACCCTGGGCGGGAATCAATCCCGCACGCATTATTACAAAAGAAACAAAACAAGATCCAGTCGGTCTTGCACAGTTAGGGCTACGAACCATATTCCTACTGTTCTATACTATCTATTCGAACCAAACTACACCACTACGATTACACGTAATTTGGATATCTTATGCGAAAGACTGATACTCCTAATTAAGAAGTGTGTTAGGTGATTGAAGATGTTCACCATTTGTTGATGGAATGTGTCCAGAATAATGATATATGAGAGGACATTTTTAGAGGACCGTACCGGTTTTTTCAACTGGTCTATTTTGTATAAATTTCCCTCGAAGAATATATACCTGGCACTTAATAATAACTAAGGATTGACAATACACCTTAAGCAAGGGACGTTTAACGAGGCAGAAATTTACAGAATAGCCAAAAACATAGGATAGATCAGCTCACCTCAAGCTCAAATTTACCGAAGGACATTTTTATAGAACACCACTGCGGATGCTGAGAATTGACAGTTAATTTTAGAATCACTTCGCCAAAATATTCCTAGGAAGATTTAGAAGTGTCCGTCAAAAGGTCAAATGCATAGTAGGAATTTACAAACGACACGCGTGTCGAAACCTGGACGGATCAAAAGAAGTGTGTGAGAATCGCAGCACGTAGTATTCCAACGTGTTTTCTACTAAGAAACTTCCATATAAAATAAATCAACGCCAAGTGTGAGACGAACTCGTACATGAAGGGTTCCGTACCGCTGCATATTATTTTAAGAATAAAAAACATATTATAGATTGAGAACAATGGATTAACTCACTGTGTTGTCGGGTTCGTCCGACTAGTTTCGATGGCATACGGCCACCTTTTTCAAGGAGTTCCACAGGATGACACACCGCCCGTCGCGTTCCTGCGGACACTGCGCGCGGCCGCGCGTTGCGCCCGCGCGGACAACTGCGGCGGTGGCGGGGGTGGCGCGGGCGAGGGTAGAGGTGGTAGAAGTGGCGGAAGAGTATCCTGCTTGAAACACATACACACTGAGCTGACCACATCATCACTTTTCAAAACATGTTTGTTGTGGGAACCCATAACTTTGTTTTATTTTTATTACATTGTTGTAGATTTATTTATTTATAGTAGAGAGATTTATTTATTTATTTCAGGCTTCACAGCTTACAATAAATACAACAATGTAACTGGAAATTACGTAAGTCAATTACAAAATACACAGTAATACATAATTATTCAATCTGTTAAGAGCGGGATTTTTGTAATAGGAAAGCTGTAATTTTCCCAAGGTGTGCCTTGGGAAAATTACAGCTTTTTCAGGTTCAGACAGCCTTGTGACTGACAAACGAACTAATGAGCAAAAGCAATAGGACTCCATTTGGGCCCTTTGGATACATAACCCTAAAAATAATTATTATCTATCTGTGTATAATAGCTACCTCTAATTAAACACGTCACCTAGTGAGAGCTCGAAGTAAATTCCAATCAATATTTTTTATTTCTTCGGTAAACGTTAAGAAACTAATTAACTAACATTATCTTTAATGTCATCTTAACAGCAGTCATGTTAACTATTCATCCGTGATTGTAATTATTAATATAGTGATGCTGGGCTTACTTATACAGTTGTCTTACCAGTAGGTACGTGTAATATTTGAGGTGCGGTAACAAAAAAGAGAAATAATCTTACTACTTAGATTTAATTGATTGCTTGTCTGTTTCCTTTTTTTTAGGGTTCCGTACCTCAAAAGGAAAAAACGGAACCCTTACAGGATCACTTTGTTGTCCGTCTGTCTGTCAAGAATTTTTATCTCAGGAACGCGTGGAGGTATCGAGTTGAAATTCGGCGTCCTTCTGAGTAATAACACCTACTGTGCATCGGCCAAGCATGACGATTACGTCTGAGCCCCCCTTTGGGGGAGACCTCTGCCCAGCAGTGGGCATGTAAAGGTTGCCATGATGATGATATGATGCTACGTTATCAGCCAGTAACATAGGCTATATTTAATACTCAAAAAAATTGAAATTCGTAGGAAAACTCACGCGGAGTCGCAGGCAAAGTGCTAGTAAAATTTATAAATGTTGAAGTATGTACGTTTGTTAAGAATAAGAATATATACTGAGAATATATACTGCATGGCTATTATTGTATATAATCATTTGCCAAACACGCTCCAAGATTTACCACTTCTACTATTAAAAAAAAATGCTATTGAAACTCTTAATGCATAAAAGATATATTACAGGGTTAGGGAATACTTAGAGGACAGTTCAATCACACTTAGTGAATATTTTTAGGACATTTTACAATGTGTCAAAACATTGACATAAAACCAAAAATTGTATCGTATGGACATTTGCATGCCATGTATGGCAGGATATGTTGGAACTATCTAAATGAAACATCTATTGTACCATATTCTTACAAATAAATATTTTGATTTGATTTGATTTACCCAATCACGCCTCAACGGCTCACCGGATTTGGATGAAAGGACAATGCCAGAAACTCTATAGAACTTTGCCCCACTCAATAAAAGTCATGTGCAATATGTAGCAGCTTACTGTTTATTTATTGCTGATAACTAAACATTAGTCTTAGTGACTGTAGAACTTGCGGTTTCCGTTTAAATCTAAAAAACAATAATGACATTGATTATAGGTTAAATTGTATTTTTGGTAAAATGAGTTTGTATTTTGTGGTTAGGTATTTCGTAATCCGCAAGTTCTAAAAAAAAACAATTTATTATAGAAAGGTTCTATATTCATTACAATTATTTTCATTAATTTACTTTTCTGTACATGGGTGGGGCAGGATCTGGCATTGTCATTTGGCACACGTCTTAACTATGACCTGGATTAGAATATAGGATAGATTTTTTATCCCGTTAGTACGTACTTGTGGAAGAATTTACGATATTCATTCGTGCGAAGTCGCTGGCAAAAGCGGGTTATGTAAATGTCCAGGTTTCCGCGCGACGTTTTCCTTTACCGATGTCAGCGATGTCCAAGATAAACTTAGAAAGTGCATATGAATTGAAAAACTCACGTTAGTACTTGGCCACCAAAACCACTGTACCTGTAATCTACTCATTTATTCCATCCATACTAATCCATACTTATACTTATTTAATTAATAATTAACCGATCGCATTCGTAATACCATACTGCGCTCCAAAACACAGATCGTTGACGTAGCTCAAAAGGCTGCCCAGCTTAAATGGGACTGGGCTGGACATGTCTGCCGCATGCCGAACGACCGATGGGCCCGTAAATCCCAAAATTGGTGCCCTGAAATGACGACACGGGGCCGCGGTACACCACGTAAGAGATGGCGGGATGACTTGGATATCTTCCTTAAGAATTGGCAAGAAATGGCTAAAAGTCGAGACCGATGGAAGGAATGGAGGGAGGCCTTTGCCCTGCAGTGGGACAGTACAGGCAAAATATAATAAATATAATATAATACTTATTACACATCCATACTCCATCATCATAATCATTTCAACCGAAAGACGTCCACTGCTGGACATAGGCCTCCCCCAAAAGGGGGGTGTTTTGCCATAATCGCCACGCTTGGCAGGCGGGTTGGCGATCGCAGTATGGTTGTTACAAAGGCACAGAGATCGCTGCTGCCCATTCTCTGATGAGTCCCTTAGTCGCCTCTTACGACACCCACGGGAAGATACTAATTCATACCACCATACTTCCACAATTTCATACTTTATCCATACTATATATAAATATTATAAATGTAAAAGTAACTCTGTTTGTTACGCTTTCACGATGAAACGGCTGAACCGATTTTGATGAAAGGATAATGCCAGAAACTCTATAGAACTTTGCCCCACTCAATAAAAGTCATGTGCAATATGTAGCATCTTACTGTTTATTTATTGCTGATAACTACACATTAGTCTTAGTGACTGTAGAACTTGCAGTTTTTCTTTAATTCTAAAAACAATAATGACATTGATTATAGGTTTAATTGTATTTTAGGTAAAATGAGTTTGTATTTTGTGGGTAGGTATTTCGTAATCCGAAAGTCGAAAGTTCTAAAGAAAAATAATTTAGTATAGAAAGGTTCTATATTCATTACAATTATTTTCATTAATTTACTTTTTCTGTACGTACATGTGTTACTTTTTCTGTACATGGGTGGGGCAGGATCTGGCATTGTCATTTGGTATGAAGATAGCTTAAACCCTAGGAAAGAACATAGGCTACTTTTTAATCAGCGACTTCATCTGCATCCTCGGTAACCGACATTCATGCAGCGAAGTCGCGGGCAAAAGCTAATAGGTATAATAAATGCGAAAGTAACTCTGTCTGTTACGTTGTCACGACGAAACAGCAGGGCCTCAAGTCTGCTATTACAATAGTGCCAGAATGGCCTATCATTGATTTCATAATTGTTGATTTTGACAAGTGTGGTAATCTACTAATATAATGGCGTCATTATGACTTTCCAATGGTCAACCACTGACACGCCATTGAAAGAAATGATATAGAATGGTAATCTCGTACAAAATGACAACTGAATGACTGACTTAAGCGGTAATCTGCTAAAATTTTGTCAGTTTTTTTGATCAGTGACCTACCATTGTGCAGTCATTGCTTTTAATTCGACCGACCAATGATCGACCATTATGAATTTAGCAGATTACGAACTTTTAGCAAAATGACAATGGGATCGTGTTGGAATGACGAAATTATGAAAATAGCAGACTTGTGCCCCTGAACCGATGTTAATACAATTTGGTATGAAGGCAGCTTGGACATAGGGAAAGAACATAGGCTAGTTTTGAATAAAGCAAAATGAACATGAATGTAATGGCCCATTTTGCATTACAACAATAATATTTAATACACACACGTTATAATATAAACTCTAATCTATACTTTTACATACCTACATCACACATACGTAGGTAGAGTATACACATAGGTACTTACATTCATACAATTTTTTCTTTCTCTTTCACTGGACTTTCGTTGTTGCTTATGTTGTAAGGAATAGCAAAGGCTACTACTTTCCTATTTAAATTTCGATTAAAAGTTAAGGTTCTGTGACAAAATATTAAAACTCATGGAAAACCGACAATCACGCGGACGGAGACGCGGTAATAAAATAGTTATATCTAAAGTATTTCCAACTCCAACTTTCTATAAATACAAAGATATCATCAACCGATCAAATAAAAATAAAATATCATAAAAACCAGTAGCGTATCCTGTTGGTTAAGCGTCAATTAATATGAGACACACTAATTATAATTACTTATCAGAATCATCGATTGATAACGATCTAAATGATGAAGCAATGCGTGTGAACAAATTTGACAATTATCAGGAATGATATTAAAGAAATTAATGTTTATTGAATAACTTTGAGGCCGTATAAAAAGTTGGTACTATAGAGACTGGCTGGTCATCCTTATTTTATTAATTTTCACACCACCTGCTCGACAATTTCAAATTATATGTCATGCAAACCTAACCAAAAGTAATATTGTAGTACCGAATTTCATTAACACCGCTGGTCATTAATGTGATTTGAATTTGAAACAAAGTAGAAATCGCATAGGAACATTTACGATAGGTTAGGTAGGTACTGTGGAGATCTGATGTGTTTCTGAGATAATAGCCATTAGATATTATACTCTATGACGGAACACTCAGCAAACTTCTAGAATAAGTTTGTATAGTAGACTTGTATTGTTTTACGTTTGACATTAGGACTTCCTAGCCTGATCTTGTCACGGGCACACTACAAGTATCTGATAATATAATCCAGTACCGAGTTTCAGTGCTTTTATTTATAGAATAATCATATTACGATCACGCATATCCCGGTACCAGTAAGAATCCTATGTAAGGATCTCTTACAGTACATAATAATTCCATGCATTCACCATCTTTCTAAAATCTGCACTAAAAAATAAATTGTTCGAAAATCGGACTGGCCACCACGAGTAGAATATAAATAAAAGAAAAATAAATAGTTTGATTCCAGTACTATTACTTTTTATTGTCTCGTAGATGGTGTAAAAAGAAGAGTATGCTCTTCGGGGATAAAGGTGTCTTCGTCTTGGGTGACCTTGAATCTTACGCTGCACTCAGGATTCTTGTCTTAACTTCCTCGCTTTGCCCCGGGGTTAACGCTAGAATCCTTCGTTTTGCTCGGGATTCAATACGGCGCCCGCTTCATAAGTCACTACTTTATCCCCTTGGTGCATAATCTACTATTATAGTTTACTAGCTTTTGCACGCGACTTCGTCCGCGTGAATGTCGGTTATCGCAGATGCAGAGGAAGTCGCGGATTAAAAAGTAGCCTATGTCCTTTCATGGGGTTCAAGCAATCTTTATGCCAAACTCAAATCAAATTCAAATTCGGTGCAGCCGTTTTATCGTAAAAGCGTAATACACAGAGACTGTCAATACTTGACAATACTTTCGATTTTATAATAATAATATTAAGTATCTTGACTTGGCTCGCGTGGTTGTTGACATGTGGGATGTGAATACATCAGTTATTGTGCCGATTGTCGTTACGGCCAATGAAGTCATTACCAACATCTAAGGAAAGGCAGGGTAGGGGGGGGGGGGTTGTCGTTGAGCAGCTGGATCAAGGGCTTGATACAGAAAGCGGTACTCCTGGAAACGGCGCGTATAGTCAGGAAATTCCTCTCTCAGGAGCCCTGACCACCGGTAGCTTGGACCCTGTTCCCGATACCGGCGGGCTACTATTTTTTGTATTTTTAAATGTTTTTATTTATTTTTTTATTAATATCTAAAAATATAATACAATATGTGAATAAAATGAATAAATGACAATAATAATATTATGCAAAATGTTACTTCGGGCTAAACGTACAGTCGAACAAAATAATTGGCATACAGGCTAACTTGTCACTACTTTAAAACAATAATGTGTTAATATTGAGTATTTAGTAGATTTTTTTATGTCACATGAATATTTTTAATTGAATATTAAGTAGCTAGTTCGACCATCACGTTTTTTACCAAAGTCAAAGCCAAAACATATATTTCAATTAGACTCTTAAATTACTTTCATATAAGAAAATTTGAATCTGGCTGTCCCTACTACTCTCCATACTTACTCTTTTAAAAAAAATGTTTACAATATTTTTTGAGTTGGGTACAGGAATTATATTAGTATGGATTAGAAAGATATGGAAAATAACATTATAGACACCAATGTACTCTTAAGAAGGAATAAATTTCGGATTTAACGAAAAGACGTTACGAATTCAATTAATTTAACAAGAAAAATATAAAAGCTTAAATAGGCTTGACGTAGGCATTTTATAATAATGTGGGTAACAAAAAAAAACACTGAAAGGTTTCCATGAAAAGACAAATTTTTCACGGCTCCTTTCAATAGGTAAATGGTCCGTTTTATAAAAAGCGTTTGGAAAAATAAAGGCATTACTTGCAGTTTTAATGCAAAAGGTTCACTTCGCACAATGTTTGTAAACACGCTTTTTTTTAAAGTCAATGTTGCCCTCACTAGGAATTTCTCCTATAGGTATCCCGAAAGTATCTCTAGAAATCGGTCCCGTGACACGCATTGCAGCAGCTGATCGCTCAGCCATTAATGTTTCGTCGCCAACTGTATCGTCAGTATAGAATAGAATAAATTCTTTATTTACATTGAAAGTAGGTACACGTTACAAATATTCAGTTTAAAAAGATCTAGACTAGACTACCTAGTAATAAAGACTCAATAAACAAGTACCATGTCAAGATGAAGTGCTTTGGTATCGCCATAACTTGTCTTCATAGTTAGCTGACTGTATATGAGAAAATAAACAAGTGTCGGTTTATGGAACCGACACACATAAAAGTGGTAACGCATCGCTGAGCATTGCATTGCGGCACCGCATTAGATGATCATTTTTAGGGTTCCGTACCTCAAAAGGAAAAAACGGAACCCTTATAGGATCACTTTGTTGTCCGTCTGTCTGTCTGTCAAGACCCTTTATCTCGGGAACGCGTGGAGGTATCGAGTTGAAATTAAAACTATATACTCAAGTCTACGGTCCCTTGATGCTGTAAAAAAATCAACCCTCTATGTTAACGTGAAAAAAATGATTCGGCCGTATAAGTCGCAAAAAACACATTTATGATATTAAGATGATTAAAGTAGGGATAGTAGGTATGGATTAGTATAGAAGTATGGATATGTACCTACAAATATGTACGGAACCCTCGGTGGGCGAGTCCGACTCGCACATGTCCGGTTTATATTCACAGAGTGATTTTTTTTATTCAATGAGTGGCGCGTTGCACGTCGCAAATATTTGCTCTGCGGCGTTGCCGCTTCCGATTTTGATAACACCTATATAAGTGTCGGCCCTTGACAATACCATCGCTCGCCGCGTCACAGCTACCAGTGTGTCCGAAGCCACATTCATTTGTTTCAGAGATGGCCCGAGCATTTGTTCAAAGAATTTTGACGTGATTACGTCTTATAAATCGATGAACACCAGCTGCACGCACGAAAAAGTGTCACGTTCCGCCTGAGCCTGAGCGTGCAAGCGAGAGCGCGGAACTAGCGATAGAGGCACATTCGACCCTAGCAATAAGCTCCGCCTACCTCGACGGAAGACATTATTTGCTTATGTTATATTATGTTAGCCATTATGTTTCTTAATGACGTTACTACTATCGTCGGTAAACTGACTTTACAGACATAAAGTTTTCATAAACAGTTGGTATGTTGATGGCATCTCAAATACACTAAGAAAGTAACATCAAAAGTTATAACCCATATCCATACTATACTATAATATTATAAATACGAAAGTAACTCTGTATGTTACGTTTTCACGACAAAGCAGCTGTTGAACAGATTTTAATGAAATTTGGAACATGATTATAGTTTGTACCCAAGGGAAGGATAAAAATAGGCTACTTTTTTTAATCCGTGAGTTTGTGTCCGCGATACCGATATTGACGCGGACGAAATAATAATATAATAATAATAATAATAATATGTAGGGACATTTTTCACACACGATCATCTGACCCCAAACTAGGGAGACCCTGTACTATGGGTGTCAGACAGCTGATATACATACACAAATACATTTTTTTTTGTAAATACATACATATAATAGATAAACAACACCCAGACACAAGGCAAACACAAGTGCTCATCACACAAATGTTTACCCTGGGCGGGAATCGAACCCGCAACACGCTGCGCAGCAGTCGATCACTCAGCCACTGCGCCAACCGTGTCGTCGAAAATCGTGGGTAAAAGTTTCTCAAAGTTACTCTTTGTTAGAGGTATTTTTTTAAAACTACTGATCCAATGACACAAAATATTTCACTAATAGGAAGCTAAATTGTTACCAAGTGCCATAGAATATGTCTGACAGCCAGTCTTACCAAGGGGTATCGTGTTACCCAGTAACTGGGTTGTGGAGGTCCGATAGACAGTCGCTCCATATAAAACACTGGTATTCAGCAGCATCCGGTTAGACTGGAAGCCGACCCCAATGTAGTTGGGAAAAGGCTAGGCAGATGATGATGATTTCTCTTTTTTTAGAAAAACGTTGCCCCACACTAGTTATTTCTTCTGTGTCGTGGGTAAGTTTACAAATATATAAACTCACATACACAAACAGCCAGAGCCGGAACCACTATCTGTTGGCCATACAAATCAACCACTGCGCCAACCGTGTTGTCGTATTAATTCCTAAGTGTCGAAAAGATCTATCAAATATATATTTTTTATGTCATTTAATGGCAAATAAGCGGCATCATCATCATCATGTCAACCTTTAGACGCCTATTACTGGGCATAGGTTCATCCCAAGGGGGGTTCATCCGTAATCATGCTGGCGATCGCAGTAGGTGTTATGATACTCAGAAGAACGCTGCTGCCCATCCTCTGGTCAATATCCCTCTATCGGCATCTATGACACTCATGGGTCTTACTTTAATTTAATTTATTTATATTTTATTTCAAAACCAATTAACTTTTTTTAATTGAATTTTATCTAATTCTATACTTAATCTTTATAACACTTAATTTTTATAATTCGTTATTCACAATTATTATTTGCAATAAAAAATGTATTTACTATTTATTTATTTATTTATTAATTCATCATAACTTACTGTCATTACAGGAATGTCCTAATTCAATAGTATGGCCATAGGAATTACAGTTTTATTATTTATCGTAACATGCAAAATGTATACCTAATCTAAATAAAATTGTGCATGTGGTGTTAGCCTGTAAGTAATTGTTGCACTTATAAATGTATATCGTGTGCTTTTAAAACATTTAAGTAACGTGTAAACAATTGTCTAACCTAAATAAATAAATAGAAACAGATTAGTGCTATACATATACGCGGCCGGCAACAGAACACAGAAATAAATATCATTTTTTATTTTGAGAACAAATTATAAACAATAGACCTTCTGGGTATTCTTACACTGTGGCCCATCTATTGTCATTTTTCAGTCAATTTACTCAAAGTAACCGTTTTTTGTCCAAAATCATTCTCGCTTGATTTTGTTTTGTACGCTGTTTAATGTGTTTTCTAATGCTTCGCTAATTTATGCTCAAATTAGCTTGTGAAAGATGAATGGAGCGTCTTTTTATGCGGATTAAGAGCTAATTAGGTAATTCTTGGAACAGCCAATTATGTAATATGTTAATTTAGTACAGAGTCTACCTATTTATGATTATTGTATTTCTTCTAGTGTGTCGAATTTGTGTATTTGTGTCTTAGTTACTTTGGATAATTCCTTACTAATATTATAAATGTAAAAGTGAAACTGTTTTTAGGGTTCCGTCCCTCAAAAGAAAAAAACGGAACCCTTATAGGATCACTTTGTTGTCCGTCTGTCTGTCTGTCTGTCAAGAATTTTTATCTCGGGAACGCGTAGAGGTATCGAATTGAAATTAAAACCATATACTCAAGTATACGGTCCCTTGATGCTGTTAAAAAACCTTCTATGTTAACGTGAAAAAAAGATACGGCCGTTTATGTCGCAAAAAAACGCATTCATAATAATAAGTAGATTAAAGTATGAATAGTAGGTGTGGATTAGTATAGAACTATGGAGGTACATACCTACTAATATGTACGGAACCCTCGGTGGGCGAGTCCGACTCGCACTTGTCCGGTTTTTTTACGATTTCACGACTAAACTTGCAGTCTTTCAAACATTCAATCGTGGAGCGACTTGTTCGATTAAACCCTTTACAGATTGTAATCGTCTTTTAATGATTTAAATATTTAAAAAAAACTCTCCGTTTTACAGAACAGTCTTCGACTAACTTTAAATAAAAGAATTCTATTACCATTCGATGTTTAAAATGCAAATGATTGTAAGGATGGATGAATGGATGTTTGTTACTCTTTCACAATTAAACGGCTGATCGGAATTAGCTACACACTTGAAGGTTTTTATCTTGTTTTCGTGTTCCCATGGCATAATTTAACTTAATTTTGAAAGTTTTCTCGGACAAAGTCGCAGACAAAATCTAGTGTCTGTATATTTGTATTCATCACTTTGTACCACTTTCCTCACATCTCATTCCACATCTGTTTCCCCCCATCAAATTCATATTTACTTATCGCTGACACGTCAAAAGTTCGCGAACTCACCACCAGAGGGCGCTAGAAGCTCAACTGTCATTCAGACCACGTGACCTGTAATTTGGCGAACGGAAATGTTATCAAACTACTGTTCCGGTTCCGGTTGTTCATAATGGAGCACCCTGCATTGTATGGTTAAGTTATTTTGTGGGAATAATTTGGGGTTGTAGTATGTAGTAGTTAGTATTATATACGACTGTAGTTTAATGATATAGTACCTTATCAAAATATTCAATTGAGCTTAGCATTGATATAACGAGTCAATCCATAAAATTTGAATAATTTAATAAATTACGTCAAACTAATTCCATTAAAATAATTATGCCATCATACTTCGTAGTTTTTTCAACAATTAAAAAGTATTAGTTTCCCACTTCTTCATTCATAAAATATTAAAATATAAAAACCATTTTACAAAAAAGACAACCGCGTTCAAAAACTAAAAAAATATAAATAACTTTAGCACAGAACACTTGTATATGACTTTAGTTTCGGAAGTCGGTGGCTTTGTTCTATTTGTTGTTTTGTATAGTAATTGTTTGGTTGTCTTTATTGTAGTGTGTGTCCTTATCATCCAAATCCATTAAGAAACTGCAACACAGTTAAAACAGAGATTGAATGTCCTCCAAAAACTTAAGAAACTAAAACGTATCTATGTATAATATTTTCTTGCTGATTATTGATTTTTCCAAAAAGCGCTGATTTTTGTCGATAAAATTTATATGAAACCCCGAGGACCACCCCTGACATACCCTATCCATAAAATAAGGATTTTCAAAATCGATTTACATTTGCCGGAGAAATCGCGTAACAAACATACAAAAGAAAATTAACAACATACAGTCGAGCTGAGAACCTCCTGCTTTTTTAAAGTCGGTTGAAAATAAATGTCTTATTAACGCAGCAATTGTCTAAAATTTTAAAATCACTCGAATGATCTTGGTTTTAAACTAAATTCTTGTATTATCTTATCTACCTATTTACTCAGAATAAATGTTTTTATTTTTGAGAATATCCTTTTCCAACATAAATATTATATTATTGTCCAGTCTGAAATAAAGTACAAATTTAAATATTATGTAATGTACGGGAAAAGTAAGTTTTAGTTTCAGCCTGGATTTTCCTACTGTAATGCAAATGCCTCTCTACTCTCCCATTTATCCAAGTAGTTACTATAAAATACATTAAAAAGAAAGCGTAGGTAAGTATGTAGTTTCTTGCTCATCCCATACAATGGAACTACCTACATAATACATTAGAAAAGAATCTTATGGAGAGGAATGAATCTCCGTCGTCATGTCTCTTCTTTTTCTTACTTGTTAATCATATTTTAAAAGTCCCTTTTAATGATCTTCTTGAAATAATTGATTTGATTTTAACTTTGCTAAGCTTCCCCCGTCTTAACAAACAAACTAAAAAAATAAAAGAATAATATTCTTTACCGCCAAAGTGCCCAATTCTGAACACGAACCGTGATCTGCATTCATTCCACGTAGGGTACAGTCAGCAAAAATTCTGGCCCTGCGGTATTCCGCTAAAAATAATGTATGTATGAATTTCACGACTAAACCTAGTGAACATCCACAAAGAAATAATGACATTGAAATGCTGAGAACAGGTGTTTCTACCTTTTTAGTAATAAAGGAAAATGGATAAATGTTTGATTAATTTTACTGTTAGAACGTTTAGTCGATTTTCAAGGATTTTCTTTTTGGCAATTTCAGTAATATTCTGTAAAAATCTACATCGAGAGAGTAGAGATGCAGTTTTTAGATACAGATTTTAGAGATGCAGAATATTACTGAAATTGTCATAAATAAAATCCGAGGTTATCGCTTAGAATCTTTGAATGAATGGCGAAGTGAACTTGAGATGATTGTATCTCAAGTTTACTTCGCCTTGATCCATTAAGAGATTTTTTGCAGAATACATAACTCATTTTAAACTGATCTCTTTGAGTGTCAGACAACAACCTTTTGCGAAAGCCAGCCAACCCACACTCTTTCAATAATTAAATTACTTACTCATTACTAACGTACTTAATCTGCCAAATGATATTATTCAGTATAAACAGTTCAATGGACATTCAAAACTTATGTTTAGAATGTAATTGAATCGGCTGTAAATATCCAAAATAAAAATCGTTACAATAACTTAAAAGAATCAAACAAACGCGGGTTGGTTCATTTTGGAAAAACTAAACCCAATTATAAAAGAAATCTCGCCGGTCTCCCTGACTAGATTGACGCAGGACCAAACAATCGACCGTCTCCTAATCTTGCCAATAAATTACTTTTATCTCCAAGATTTTCCAAGTAGCTCCCGATATGGTTGAACTAAAGGCTTTTATATAAGTAATGTGACAATCGCTTTTGAAAATAATGTTGATTTTAGATAAGAGCTAGTTTAGGTCTGAGAATAAAGATAGTGAAAAGGTATTGTATATTAATAGTAACCTAACATGTTTATCGTTTAGAAAACTGTACCAATAGCGTGTTGTAAACCTACAAGACGTCTAGGTACTCATAATTTGTTCATTATGTAAGATATTTAATCTGCTTTTTCAAATACACATGTATTTTCATAGTATATTTTCGACATCACTGATATCGGATAACAATAACCTGGACTTTACAATAAAGCATTATTAAGTGTGAAATCGTCAATCCGCCTCAAACAAGTGTGTGGGGGAGGGATCAATGCTCATGTCTTCTCTATACGAGAAGAGGCTTTAGCTCTGCAGTGGAACAATAATAGGCTAGTATTATTATATGCTTTTGATTATTATTAAACAATAAGTAAATGATAAAATATCTATAGAAGATTATATAACTCAAACATCATCATCATCTGCCAAGTCTTTTCCCAACTATGTTGGGGTCGGCTTCCAGTCTAACCAGATGCAGCTGAATACCAGTGTTTTACATGGAGCGACTGCCTATCTGACCTCCTTAACTCAGTTTCTAGGTAACACGATACCCCTCGGTAAGACCAACAGCTTTAAAGCGCTTCCCTGACCAAATAAGCTTGAGCAATATTGAGCATTCGTTTCCTCTTTGCCGCAAAATCAGAAATCACACAAATTTTGGAATTATTTTATTAAAAAAAGAGAAGCGATCTTTTAAAAGAAAATAAAACGTGAATTATATCGATTTTTAAATAATCTATCCACTAGGGTAATACCTACTCAAATTAATACAATGTCAAGTTTAGCAAAAGATACATAATCAATTTATATTAGTCATTTAAAAAAAAAAAAATACAGGGACATTTGTAAATGTATTTAGGACACATAAAAACAAATAAGAACGTGATACGTATATCGACGAAGATTAATAATGTGCTTTTAGATGTAGTTTATTTCTCTTAATTAATGAGTTAATAGTCTCTGAATAACGAAGAAAAACGCACTACCACAAGGTTTTCGTCGGGGTAGCGCCTTAAGTACCTTAATAATAATAATAATAAATCATTTATTTCAAGTTTGCACTCATATAAGGGTTAGTAAGAATGTATACTTAAAGCTATATTAGTAAATTTCAATTCAATAATTTATCAAAATAATTAAAATAGTTATCATTATATGAAATTAAATTAACTTAATAAATAATCAGACATCTACATTACATTACATTACACCTATTAAAGTACGCATCCATTTGTTTTGGATTGGGCAGTCCGGTTTAGCGGCAATCATTTGCAGGATGCTGTTGCTACTGCCTCGCAGACGCTGTCGCAGAGACGCAGCTCTCTTACGCATGACTGCATGGAAGCCGTCTGTACGCGCCTCAGCAAACATGCCAGACGCGCTACAAAAAAAACTCAAATAGGTGGTCACCCATCCATCGACCGACATCGGCAAGCGTAACTTCATGACCGGTCGATCCGTAAGGATTAGCCACGAGCTCCTCTCACCGTACATAACAATGGCTCATTTAAAACTTCATTACGCTCAATTGCTTAAAAACAAACTTAAAACAAAAACTCGCCTCCAATCAGTATGACAATGAAAATATAATTGATCCGCCATGTCCAATCATTGTCGATTTTTATGCATACAAAAAATACATTTAAATTGGTCGGCGGATGTTTGAAAACAAATTGTTGGTGTTTGTATGCCAAATATTTGATTCAGAGAGGCAAGAAGTTTATGAAAAACATCGGTTCGTAGCTGAATTAGCATGTGGTACAGTTTTTTTTTCGCTACCCGTTTCTCTGTCACTCCTGGGCAAAAGCCATTCCTCAATTTGCCTCGATGTTGTGCCTCATCTTGTTTATTATTGAAGAAGCCATCCAAGGAGACCGCATCCCGACCCGCCATCTGTTCCTCGATCTGCCGCTACCAGTCCTGGGCGCTTCTGGGCTCCAGTCTTGCTATATGCGGGCCCACAGCTTAACCGGCATCCGGCAGATATGGGCCGTCCACTTTCATTTTAGTTTTGTAGCTTTTAACAATTTCATCTGCAACGTTTTTTAGAAAGTACTTAACTAAATGTCAAATATATATATAAAGAAATCAGTAAATCAAAATCAATAATCGAACTAAACCTCAAAAATAGAATAAAACTTTTTTCACAATAAACCAAGATAAATACAATCCAAACTTAAATTCCCAAAGGGATTTTTGAACGCAAAAAAAGGAATCGCAAAAGTTATTTTCCTTTATCACCAAAAAGTTTCGGCTGACGCATCACTCCCAAATGTATAATTGATCTCGGGGAGACAGACTCTTTTATCACTTTCTATGGGGAGACTCTTCGATAAGGCAGCCGCGAGTTCAAAGCAGGGAGCCAATTCTCTTTTCAGTTTTTATAGGTTAAAGAAACGTGAATTAATTATAACTTAAGAGGGTTTTCGCCACACGGTACATACATTTTCATACAAACTTGGGCCCATTTTAATTAAACTAGATAAGTCTAAAGAGTCAGTTGTATAGACATTTATAAAGCTTAATATTCATATTTGCTGTTTAGAATTTATTTTGTATTTTTGTTATTTTTAAGTAGGTAGGTACTTAATTTAGTGTCATGTGTCTTTTTTTTTATTGTATATGGATCTTGGATCTGAAATAAAGATATTTATTATTATTATTCACATAAAAGAAAATGCGTTTTTAATATTATTATTATTATAAAATTCTTTTTGAAAAATATTCTCAACTGACAGTTTGGACTTATGTATCAGTAGCTTCGCTTAGCTTTTTAAAGTAGATGATGCTCGATTGAAACAAACTTAGAAATCTTTGAGTCTCTTTCCAAGTCCATACGGGATTATGTAATGGTTCGATCATTTTTGACTTCCTATGTTTTGAAGAAAGGACCATATAGATTTGAATATACCTGTCCAGACAGTGCACCCATGTGTGAGTCATCGTAAGCTCAATTTAGGACTTCAAGAGCTTAATATGACTAATCATATTTTCAAGGAGATCAAAAAGTAGTTAATCATCTAAATTTGACTGATTCCTTGATATCGCAGCTGCAGGCATTATTGTTGAGCGTAAGTTCGATTCCTAAGGCGGGTATAAAGTTATTCGGATTTTCTAGGCCCGTATTCAAGAACCATACTTGTTTAAGTAAAGTAGCAATACTATGCAAAATAAGGCATTTCTGTAGCGCTCACTATCACTAAAGGATCATGGCGGGGTTTGTACAAAAAATTAAGATGTTTAGATAAGTTGAAATTCTAATTCTTATTTATACTCTTGGGCCCCGCAATAAAAATGGATGTTAAAAGTGAATAGTTTAACGAAAAGCTTAATATTTCGGAACGAAACGCCGTTTCGCAGGTCTTACACTGAAATTGCATCATTTTATGGGCAATAACGTTACAAATACCGATTAATCAATGTACGTTTTCAACTCCGCCATTGTAAATAACGACTAACGTCACTTGTATGTCAGTTTGATAGATCTGTTAATGTCACTTGTCACTTTATTTTTTTATAAATACAAAAACAGTAATATGATGAAATGAAAAACGTCGTTTTTATTTCGAAATATTTTAATTTTGCGGGGGTTTAAAAATATGGTAAGTATATCAATCCACTCC
The DNA here is from genome assembly GCA_947361185.1 of Charanyca ferruginea. Lineage (NCBI taxonomy): Eukaryota > Metazoa > Arthropoda > Insecta > Lepidoptera > Noctuidae > Charanyca > Charanyca ferruginea. Next base: position 8,468,420 of record OX376082.1, on the reverse strand, counting down.
TGTAGGTCGATTCTGTAAAATTCGAACAACAACTCGTATCTCACATCGCTATTCACTCTCACATCGCATAAGGTTCCTTGATATATTTGACACTTTGAATCGGGTTCGAGTGCAAAGTGAGCGTCGAAGTGACGGGGAAATTACCTTACAGAATGCCACTTCTTACGTCATCTCATACTTTATCTGTCAAAATCTCCCTGTCAATTTAGTTTAACTCGCTGACACACTCGCAAGGGTGTGGCTAGTGTAAATTCGAATTATCGACCGAGTTTTTAATCAAGAAACTCACAGCGGATTCAGATTTGAAGTTTAGAATGAGGTCTTACAGAATCACACCCCTGGTAATGTATTCTCCACATTGGAAAATATTTTAAAGCCTCTGAATGAATTTGTTTTTTTTTCATACAAATGAATATAATGAATCTCGCCATGATTCTGAATAAATCAAAGTTGAGTTTGCGTTCGTTCGAGTTAATCTACGGAACTATTAGTCCGATTCTGTAATTTATTTTGCTAATAGGAAGCTACGATATCCCCGAGAGTTATAGGTATATACAAGGTGTAACGGTGTAAGACACCACAAATGATTTTTAATTCAATTATTAGGTTAATTGAATTAAAAATCTGAGAGAAAAAAAATCATAAACAATAATTTAAAGGTTTTATGTGCTGTTTTAGTTTTACCAAGACTCGTATTTGCATTGAAATAAGAACTATTATTATCACGCGTATGAGAAAATTTAAATTGGACGACAACCATTTGTGTTTGTTTACCTATTTTGGCAGGTTTGCGCACGTGATGGCTTGACTTATTAATAAATAGACAGGGCAACATGTTTAATGAAGAATTTTTGAAAAATGTGACCTATATTAAAAAGTGGTTTAATTGATTCTGCTCGTTATTCTAATCAAACTATTTTCAGGTTTTGCGTACTTGACGTTACACCTTGTATAACAATAATTGTAATTGTCTTCAAAATTTGGGTTTCCTAAAAAATATCACGCGGACGAAGTCGCGGGCAAAAGCTTGTTCTCCATAGACGTAACCAGAAAAGGCGTTTCTTGATCAAAATAATTCGTCTAAGGAAAAGACGGTTGCACGCAATTAAGATGTCGACGACCCAGGACAGATTGACCTGAAGACCCACAAGAAATGGCGACCCCAAATGAAATGGAATAAGGATTAGAAAAGGAAGAGACAGAATATTAAGTAGCTCAAACAAAACCAACAAAAGAATGTCGTGATTACGCAGTTCCTTCAGGTAGTCGAGGATACGGATTTAATATTACGTTTTCTGTTTACATACAACGTATCGCGATGTCCCAGTTCGAATCTGGGCAAGTACCAATATGACTTTTTCAATTTATATGTAGGTTGGTACCATAGATATCGTGGTAGGTAGGTACTGTAAGAAGTCCAACTGGAGGGCTTCTTACTGGTACCGGGTTGTGGCGTAATGTATGAGGTTTGTTCTATATATACTCAGAATCAAACCACTAATACTTGGAACTAGTTTATAATTATGATACTTTTACGTGTGCCCGTGACAAGACCAGGCTAAGAAGTCCCTTATGTCATATTAAATAAGATTTCTCAAAAAAAGAAAACCGCCTTCAAAAACTAAAAAGTGATAAATAACTTTAGCACAGAACACACATTACTTTAGTTTCGGAAGTCGATGGCGGTGGCTTTGTGTTTGTTGTGTTTGTGTTTAATGCCACCGACTTCCGAAAGTAAAGTAATGTGTGTTCTGTGCTAAAGCTATCACTATCACTTTTTAGTTTTTGAAGGCGGTTTTCTTTTTTTTGGAAAATCTTTTTATTTTTCACTTTTTAGTGTTGCCTTAACATCCAAATCCATTAAGAAACGGCGACACACTGAAAAGAGATTGTAAGTCCTCCAAAGATTGAAGAAACTAAAACGTCGTCTAAGTATTTTTTTGGGAATTTGTTAATTTTCTCAAAAAGGGCTGTATCAATTTTAGTAAAATTTATATGGGACCATTTCGGAAAATACCCCTTTCGAACAAACATTTTGCAAATACGTCTATATATGACAGAGTTATGCCCGAACATACATAAAAAAATATATATAAATATATAAACATTCGAATTGATAACCTCCTCCTTTTTGAAGTCGTTTAAAAACAATACAAATCTACGATTTGAACTTATTCTAGAAGATTCCCGAGTGTTCTCTCATAGAGTTCATTGTCTAATGGCTATTGCATCAGAAACACATCCAATCTCCACATGAGCTACGCCCCCTTCATGAATAAAAGGGACTACAAGCTTTTATTCATGCACTGATTACTCTGCAAACTTACTACTTAGTAGGTACTTTACGAACCTAATTTCACCTAACCGAACCGACTTTGGATCGCCAGGGAATCGGACCCAGGACCCCGCGTTCAGCGCCATGAAACTGGGGTAGCAAAGACAAGACCACGAATTGTGACAAGTCCAAAATTTAAAAAGATCATGTTTGGTAGCTAACTACCGAACATCCATAGATATCGAAACTAACATAATTGTAAACTGAAACTATAAAACATAGCAATACAAATAAATCAATTTCGCCAACTTACCCCAGCAAAGACGGCCAAGACACTTCTATGACATATGCTTCTAAAACTACAAAAGAAAATCTACCTTAAAGCACGAACCATAAGGTTCAAAATAACTTAACAATAGATTTTGACTTTTTTCAAAAAAAAGGTCCCTATAATGGCCACAGCTCTTCTGATAAGGCATAAAATAGTGCCTGAGGTTGTAATTTAAGTGATTTTGACAGAATATATCGCCCTAAGGGACGATTCGCTAATACTATTTTATCTGAAATGCTTTATACGGTAGTGTGACGTTTTTTTTATGCCTCTCAACTGAGATACTGATACGATTGCCGATAAATGTAAGCCGGATGGAAAAATACGACTCACCGCAAGACTTATATGTTTTTATACAACTTTCTCATTGTATTTTGTTCTGAGAAAATGGTACATTGTTGTCGGATACGATTCGGGTGAAAATGTTATGAATGGAAGCGAACAACCATATTACAGATACTGAAAATAAGTTGGGATGTAATAGAGATGATAGAAAACTATAGAATTTTTACATTACGGCTCCGTAGCCTAGGTGCCGCCCAGGGCAAACATATATTATGTGTGATGAGCACTTGTGTTTGCCTTGTGTCTGGTTGTTGTTTATCTGTATAAGTATTTATTTCTATATTTGTGTATGTATATCAGCTGTCTGTCTTGTTTGGGGTCAGATGGCCGTGTGTATGATGTCCTTATATATTATTACTAGCTGACCCGACAGACGTTGTCCTGTCCCGATCTACCTACTGGGGATGAAAAGGGGGTGAAAAATGAGGATGAAAAATAGATGTTGGCCGATTCTCAGACCTACCCAATATGTACACAAAATATCATCAGAATCGGTCAAGCCGTTTCGGAGGAGTACGGGAACGAAAACTGTGACACGAGAATTTTATATATAAGATTACTTATGACTGAAGAAGACATCGCATGGACATCGTCGTTAGAGTAGGTTACCAAAATGTCTTACTCAATTCATAAATACTTTCTAAAATTACCTTTTCCATCGTTGACATCGGTGAAAGAAAATATTGTAAGGAAACCTGGACTTGTAAATAAAATGTAAACCTGTAATCTATCCGCCTTAACTCAACGATAATCTGAAGGTCAAACCTCCGTACTTATGCGCCTATGCAGTGCAAACGACATTCGAGATTAAGTGTGGTGATCAATCCTTCTCGTTCTTTCTCTGAAAAGAGACTGTATTGCTATGCAGTAGGACAAAAATAGACTGATAATATCTATATTAAAATTATAAAGAGGTAAACTTTATTTGTTATTTTGTTGGCAAGAAGTTATCTCTGAAAGTACTGATCAAATTACAAAAAAATCTTAAATAGAAAGCTACAGCTTTCTATTTAAGATTTTACCCCCTAGCTAGCTTTTGCCCCCGACACTCAGCAAATGTACAAATTTGCTGAGTGTCGGGGGCAAAAGCTAGTTCCCTATAGACGTACCTAATCTAAAAAAGTGTTTCTTGATCAAAAGAATTCAACAATTTCATGTTTTATCGTATATCTGACTTCGAATCTCTGGTTCAAGAATAGTTATTTAAAACATTCGATACTCTATACTTTGATATTTAGGTCATTAGATACTCTGTGTACTTCGATGCCTTTCGATGTTACGTTTGTCAATAGTTAGATTTTGGATAATATACTGAACGTAGATTATCTAACCATTCAACAATATAAAATTACGTTATTTAAAATTTCGGTTTTGTGGACGTTCGATATTAAAATTTTCGATCCATAGAACATTGACATTTTAACCGTAGATATTTTCATTTTCGAAATTCAAATATGTACCGATAGAATATATCTACACTATCCACACCGCATTCCAGCTAGTTGTTTCAAATTTATACTGCTACGGTCACAGCCGATTGATGCGCAAACTGTTTTCACATCGATGGGTTCTACTCAGACAAAGGAGGCACTTGTTTGAGGTTTGGTGTGCCAATGGAACGTCTGCTTTGTAGCTTGTGTTCCAAAATGGCATGTTGATTGAGAGAAGGCCTTTGCTTTATATGTGAAGTCACAAGCTGGGTCACAATTTGTTATTATTTTGGACCTATATTTTACCCGGGATCATATGTAATTATAAAACCATAAAGAAAAAAGCAAAAGATCCAGAAACCGGAATCCGAGAAGATGACACATGATTATAACAAAATAGCCATCACACCAGAACGAAAGTCAGTAAGATACTTGCGGTACCTGATATTTGAAACAAGGCCCAATATTTACGCTAGCAAGGATCTCTAAACAACTGAAGATACCTATATGAGTGCCGCTCTCCACCAGGCGACTGATTGCAATAGATGGATGACAGCATACCTGCGACAAAAGATAATATAGAAAGAGATGTAGACCACCATTTAATTTAATTTTATTTTTAGAATGATAAATAAAACACGGGAGATAAGCCCGCTATACTATTCCTAAACCACTGCAACTCCTGAAAGCTAGAATCAACAACGGCAACCACTAGAATTAAGCACCAAGGCATTGAAGTCATACGAGTCCCGGAGAAATGATTCAACTGTCTTGGATCCAGCAACGAAATAAGCCAGAAAAGAACAGCAAAGTAATAAGATAAAAAAACACATTTTCCACTTCTCTCATTATTAAGCAGGAGACAGAACAGGACTAGGCCAATAGGCACAAAGGGATGTTGACAACTGGGAGAAGTCCAGTTGCGAAGCACCTCGGATTACAATTAACATATTTGACGACACGGTTGGCGCAGTGGTCGAGCGATTGACTGCTGCGCAGCGTGTTGCGGGTTCAAATCCCGCCGCATTGTATGATGAGCACTTGTGTTTGCCTTGTGTCTGGTTGTTGTTTATCTATATAAGTACCTATGTATTTAAAAAAAAAAGTATTTGTGTATGTATATCAGCTGTCTGACACCCATAGTACAGGGTCTCCCTAGTTTGGGGTCAGATAGCCGTGTGTGAAATGTCCCCACATATTATTATTATTAATTATTAATGGGTCCTAAAAAATAGTGGTCTAACTTATCGTACGGGAGGCAAGTCACTCATTACCAATTTAAACCTAAACTCATTGTCGTCACTAAAGTCTATTAAATCAGCGTCTACACCTAACTTTTAGTCAATCCCCGTCCTAATTGCGACTTTAACAAAGAGTTGACAAGTTAATCCTCTGAAATCCAGCAAAACAACCTTCATAACTGCCAGATTAGATCAATCAGAACTCTTCAAAAATTAAACAAAGTTTCTTTACAATGCAAATCTGACCAAAACTTCGGTCTTAAACGGATGAACGGCCCGAAGTCCTGTAACCGGTCCTTGTCCGGCGTAATCCGGGTAAATCGTGGTCGTATTTGGGTGTTGGCCGGTTAAGCACAAGCTACAGGTGGTGTGATACCTTAACTTTTGATCTTCGTGATTTTTGGCAGATCATTTCTCTTGTGGAAAAATTGCTTGCGTGGTTGGAAATGCTTGTATGGAATTTTTGACCTACACATAGACATTATTGCCTCGTTTATTAAAAATATTATGTGAATAATGATAATGTTCACTCTCTATAACTACTATCTACTACTATACTACGACTATATATTATATACGACTATATCGATATATTTGGTTAACTATACCTGAGCCTTATTAACAAAAAGACCTGGTAAAACAAAAATCTAAAAAGTAAAAAGAAATGTGTTTGTTGGCCCTTTTATTTTATTTCATAGCTAGTAATATTATGATCCAAGCGATGACGTTGGCACACCCGCGACACTCCATAGGAACGGAACGATATAATTGCCTACACTACTACCAAAATTATAAACTGTACAAATACGTGCGTGTATATGCGTGTCTACGCGCCGCTCGAACAAAAACGCAGTTCTCAGAGCAGTCGCAGTTCGACGCGGGGAGAAATGAGGAACGGTTTCAGAGGGAGGTGGAGCGTGTCACTACTGTAGGGTAGTCCTAATACTTATACTGTGACGTCAGTAAGACTGGTTATCATATTTTGACTTTTGACTACCCATAACGACTGTCAAAGATCTACAAATGACAGCTGGGACCAATGACTTTAGGTGCTTTCCGAAGCACGCTATGAAATAACTCAGTTGTCATTTTACATAACATTAGAACATGTATTATTAATTGCCGTTAGTGCTAAAAAATCATTTGTTTTTTTTTTCCCTCTAAATCCCTGAGCTATCTTTCACGACCGTATGGTGTAGGACGTAAAGAATAGCACCATGCATCCCATATCTTCCCGTGGGTGTCGTAAGAGGCGACTAAGGGATGAGTCCCTTAGTCGCCTGCACCAGAACCTACCGTACCGTGTCCTACAGAGAACGCTGCTGCCCATTCTCTGGTGAGCAGAGAATGGGCAGCAGCGTTCTCTGTGCTTTTGTAACAACCATACTGCGATCGCCAACCCGCCTGCCAAGCGTGGCGATTATGGCAAAACCCCCCCTTTGGGGGAGACCTATATCCAGCAGTGGACGTCTTTCGGCTACTATGATGATGATCTTTCACGACGATCGCAATAAACCACAGTATATTTTCTCTAATCCCACAACCATATATTTCTACAGTTAACCAAAAAATACTCTTTCATTTTCTGTTGTAAACATAATTTAAGAAAATAAACGGACTAACAAAGGCCGCTTCAAAAAAAAAACATTCGATTTATAACGAATAGAAAAGTTCGATTTAATGTGGAGAAAAAAGCGAACAATCGATTACCATAATCAATTAGGGATCCTTGTCGAATCGTATCAATAACAATCCTCGAAAAGGTTCTAGTACTTAATCTTGTAAATCAACAATCCTCGATTGGGTTCCGATGAACTGGAGTTGTGAGAAAGAAATGTGTTCCTATATGTAAATGGTTTGAAGATTTTCTTTTCATTTTTATAATAAGTAACTGTAGGGGTATTCTGTAAAAATGTCCCTCGGTGAATATACGTGGAGTGAGTTTGATATGAACTGCATCGTGTGGGATTTCATGTTGAATGCACGCAGCAAATTGTCACTCAAGTGCAAATTGCGCATTTGCACGACATGCATTTGTCCCATCATGACTTACGCCTGTGCTGTACTCGAACACGCAAAACCATACCGTCTCCATAGGATGCAGACCCTCCAAAAACATATTTCTTGCGAAGAATCACAGGAGCCCCGTTATACCTTCGCAACGAGAACCTCCATCTCGATTTAAAAATACCCACCATTCAGCAGTTCATGAAACGCTCCGCCAAGCGCTTCTTCGACACTGCTGAGAAGCACTCTAACCCGTTGATCGTATCGGCCGCCCGGTACACTCCCTCCCGTATAAGTAAGACTCGACGACCGAAATATACTCTGACCGACCCTGACGATGCTAATACTCTCCTCCAGGAGAGCAATAAGGCCACCAGCACAGTGAACAAACACAGATAGACCGTCGTCATCCCGTCCTCGCCGCCGAGGCCCGTCGTGGCGACCCCGTACGTCCCCTCCCCGACCCTTGCTCCCGCCAGCCTGCGCCGCTGAGCCTGTAGTGTTAAATTCGTCCCTAAATACTGGAAATCCGATCCAGCCAGTCCCTTTACTGTCCTCTCCCAGCGACGCCCTAAGCCGAGGCTCGCACACCACAGGGGGTGCCCTTAGCGTGTAGTCGCTTAGTTTGTAAGTTATTTTGCCCTGGCTGGAGGCCCTAAACACAGGAAAGTCCGGTTAAGCAGCCGACAACCTCAAAGGTTGACCTGCAAGATGCCATTCCGAAAAAAAAAATTCAGCTTCCGCAGCTACACCGATAAAGATTTGAAAATAAAAAAAATTGTTTAATTCAACTGTACCATAATGCTAAATAATCTTCTGCATTGTAAGTAGGTAGTCTTGTAACTAAACTTTGTAAGGAACACTCTTGTGTGTGATGTGATGATGTATCATTAATTCTTACTAGTTTTTATTTTTATTTTTTAAAAAGATCTTTATTAAAATGGAACGAAGGTTATGATTAGTTCGATAAAAGCTGGTTGAGTTGGACTAAGTAATTCCATAAATCGGAATAAAAAATATATTAATTACACCAGCTGTTCTTTCCCGCAGTTCACACCTTACCAATTACCAACACCCCCAAAGCAAACGTAACTCACCCCCTATTTACAAATTACAGACGTAAATTTGTTCTTAGTCAACAAATCGTAAATCCATCTCCTAAACAGACTGTGATAGTGAAACGGTAATGAGCCCTATTGGTGCAAAATCACGGGCGAACGACGCTCGTGACAAATTCACTGCTAGAGACCACGCCGACTCGTCTGATTTACGTTGGGAAACACATTTAGGTTATGCGACGGGAAAATTAAGGTAAATATCTGTATCTTGCATAAACTGGAGGTACTCGTAGCTAAGTAAAAATATATATATGGTTAAGCTATGCTTGCTGCGGTCGTTATACAGGGTAATTGAAAAAATACCCAAAAGCACTTAATCCTGACTTCGTATCATCACCCTGAACAACATTTGTTCTACGACTTTTCAAAATTCGAAACATTTATTTTCCATCCAAAAAATATTAACACACTTAAAATTTTGCATAATATTTGTTTCCGACACGGCCGACGAAAGGCCTGCAATCAGCTGTGCCTGTACATTAGCCTACCTACTACCTACATCATATTCGCTATCATAAGGGTGCGCGCGCGCGTATTAAGTATACGTACATTTTACAGACTTCAAATAATTTGTTTTTGGCTACGTTATTTAGTTGAGGTCAAATTCGTAGAACAAATTTTATTCAGGATGATGATACGAAGTCCAGATTAAGAGGTTTTGGGTATTTTTTCAATTTCCCTGTACCTATAGATGAGTGGTCGATCATCCATTTCATATCGAGACTCTCTATGAATCGTAGATCTTTGACAGTCGTTATGGATAGTCAAAAGCCAAAAAATCTGACAACCAGTCTTACCAAGGGGTATCTTACTTAGGGTAACTGGGTTGTAGAGATTAGATAGGCAATCAGTCCATGTAAAATACTGGTATTCAGTTGCATCCGGTTAGACTGGAAGCCACGAATAGCACTACTCCATTTCTACCCGTGGGTGTCGTAGAATGCGGAATGAAGGATATTTACCAGAGGATGGGCAGCAGCGTCCTTCTGAGTATTATAATACCTACTGCGATCGCCGACATGCATGGGCCAAGCATGGCGATTACGGCTAAACCCCTCCCCCCCGTGGGGGAGGCCTGAACCCAACAGAGACCGTCTAAAGGATAACATGATGATGATGATGAGACTGGAAGACCGACCCCAAAATAATTGAAAAAAGGCTAAGCACGTGATGTTGATTAGTATTTTGCATAAATAATATAGATATTATTATTGTTCTGTGTATTTAGTAAATTATTAGAAGTTTCGAAATGAATAAATTGTATGAGCGGACAGACTAGCAAACCAGGTATATTAGTAGATGATTAACTAGTCCGCCGCGTAAACGTTCCATTGTTAACAACTGAATTTTAACGGATAGACAATTTACTATTATATATACGTATAACTGATGTTTTTCGGTTATAGACACAGATGAAAAACAGCGACTTAGGAAAGTAAACAAAAAAAAAATGTTTTGGCATAAATTAAATATTTAAAACATAATTAATTTTTAAAATGTTCTGTCTGTACAGTAGTACAGGGTGCTGCAAAGAAAAGTATTGTTTATGGAGGTAAATATTGTTAAATATTTCACAAAAAAATCACTGCTATATTATCTTTTTATCTAAATCTGCTAGCAAGGGACTATCAAATATAATTATGTATTTCAAGCGAAATGTTCATGTCATTATTTCCAGTTGTTTTTTATTAATCATTTTATATCTGTTTCTAAATTAGGTAGGTACCATTATTAAGATAAACTATAGCTGCTAGATCATTGAAAAAAAAATAATAATATCCATTCACTACGGTGAACACTAACATAAAAATTAACAACAGCAAAATTATTTATCAGTAAAATATGCAGCGTGATATTCTACCTCGACTGTTTCTGATTAAATCTGGAAAATTTATTATGAAAGTACAATATATTTATCACAACAATTTTTCTGATCACAATCAATCTTAAAACCAATTTGTGTGTCGTGTAACATGTGTTACAAATTATTATAATTATTTAATGCAACAATGAATTGATGTGAGTGTCAAAATAATGATTGAGTGTTAATTTGTTAGTAAGGATGATGTTAACCATTTTTGGAGGTTCTAATTTAAATGTGCAGATCTAGGAATATTTCTTTTGTAGTTAATTATTCGATTTATACAGCAGATTATGCTTGCAGAGCAAGACCGGAATCTGACTAGTTGGCTATACAACGATAGAGGTGATTTGCAGACCGCCTATGAACATAGGTATTAGTCAGTATAAGATAAAACTAAGAATAGTTATGGGCAGTTAGCGGCATTAATAATTAATTCAAAGTCAAATTCTCACACGCTTAGACTCCTCAAAATCTAATCATATGTTTCAATTAGACTATTAAGGGCATTTTTCAACGTCATTCATAGGATAATTGAATAAGGAATGGCGTTGCGTCAACTAAGTATGTCTTGCCCTTTATCGTTTTGCGTGGCATTCGACAAAACGCTAAGATAGACAAAGCCCCGAATATGTTGTGATTTTATTTTCTAACTCCAGGAAATTTTCGTTTGGGAACGGAAAAATTGAAATATGTTTTGCTTTGGTTATTTTTTCAATAAATTCCAAAAGCGTGTGTTGTTGGCTTTATTGAAAATTTCCTTTATTCTTTGTGCTTCGTGTAATTCTTGATTTTGTAGTTCTTCATAATGTTTTGTGTTCTCGTTTGTTATAAAACTTTATTATTCTTACCTTATGTATATTTTTTGTTGAAAAGCTTTGATTGTAACGATCACATTTTTTACATAACGACTTGGCAAGTTGGTTGTGTAGTGTGTACGAAGAAACTATCAACAAAAAACAACAACAATTCAAAATTTTCAACATCACCCCTACATACAAAATAAGCAAAAAATAATTGTAATCAAGTCAGTACATTACCAGCTGATACATCGACATTTTTGTCAAATATTATAGTTTCTGCTTGCTATTAAGACCGCGTGCATTTTCATACCGAACCCAAATTTTTTTAATGAGAAAATGTAGCGTCTTGCGCTCTATGATCACGTAGCTTTTTAATCTCAGTTTGTGCTGATAAACAGAAGAATCATGGCCGATGTGATTTACATTTCCTATAATTTCTGTATATAATATATATATTATATCTACGCTTTGATATCAAAAATAATCTTATACCGATTTAATTTCTACCAACGCGCGTATATCAACCCGTTCCAGGTAGTTTATCCCGCAAACGAAAACCTATTGAATCAAAATATTTTAAACACAGACTGCATTGTTAAAAAGTGCAATTTTCCCGCGCTTTATTCCTAGTAGAGTCATAAATTATTATCGAACAATAAAATATTCTTTTTATTATAGTTTTTAATGGCTTAACAAGAAATTATTGTAAGGCCAATATTGCGTGGTAATTATACACATTTCTCCTGGGTAAAAGAGATTGTTTTGGAAAAATATTTATTTAATACCGGCCTGTTAATGTTCCACTTTTGGGCAACGGCCTCTTCTCATGCAGAGAAGACACGAGCATTATAAGATAAGATAAGATAAGATATGATGCATTTGTTTGTTTGAACATGTGGGAAATAATACATAGAAATGCACTAATGGATGTTTAGGAGTTAAATATTGCAGGTTTAACATGTTTTGCCATATTCGGCGTACAAAATTAGGAAATTAGAAAATCATTAAAAAATCATTAAAATCGTTCAAAAAACAACATTAAAATCATTAAAAAAATTAGGAAATCATTTAATTATAGTCAACATTCAATCAATTCAAATTCATAAATACTGTCAATACAAAATTTTTGTCAAACAAAACAATTAAAAGAATAAAATTAATAAAACTTATTCAAATCATAATCATAAGTAGTAAAATAAAAAAATCGTACATAATAAAAAAATCATACTAAATACTTTTTCAAAATTTGTCATTCAAAAACTCTGTAACATTATAGTATCCCTTATTAATTAGCAATTTTTTTAGTTCTCTTTTGAATGAACTAATATTCATTTCCTTAAGGGAATTGCGAATTTTATTGTATATTAATGGGGCCATGCATACTACACTTTTTCTTAAAAATGCTGTTTTGGCGGAGAGTGATCGCACCCAAAGTCTGTACTTTTCACGTGTTAATAGTCATATGTGGAAACAAATGTGGATTGGTTTTTACAAATAGCGAGATTTCTAATATGTAAAGTGACGGAAGTGTTAGAATTCTGTGCTGTTTAAACATTGGTTTGCAACTGTCAGTGGTTTGCAACCCAAACATAGCCCGTATACAACGCTTTTGTGCATTAATTGCCACGCTTCCTCAAGGCGGTTTGGCGATTTCAGATTTATTTCCATCACGATGTTTTCTGGAATTCATTTCTTCAGTTAGTATTATTTCACTACTACTTTATTATGACACTGTAAAAGTTAAAAAGGAAGATAAATATAGTTTATTTGTTAATGTTATAACAAATAAACTATATTTATCTTTCACTAAAAACCTTTTTTACTTTTATAGAGTCATAATAAAGTCACTCAAATTACAGTTTGCAAGATCTTAGAAAAGGTATATGAAGTCCGTACATGTTTTACCTGACGAGGCGAACAAATTTTTTACATAACAAGACAAAAATATATCTAAGTGTACCATAGTTTGTAGACAAACGTCGTACATCCATCATTAAATTGTCTGTTAAATTAATTATGATTACAATACATAATTATTATAATATTTTTAAATTGCATTATATTTTTTTTTGGAAATAACAATTTATGAGTAGTTAATACATTTCTTTATTACTCTACGTCTCTTTAGACAAGGATATATTATGGTTAATGTCATAAAAGTAAATAGATTGTCCACTTTTTACTATTAAGTACATGTATTTTAAATCAGAGGAGCACTTTCCTAGAACTCTTGAACAGCAGAGCTGTCCTATGGCACTTGTCCGCGGGAACAATGGAGCACCAAGTCCTGCGGCTAAAGCGACAAAGACGGACTTTGTATCGCCGCTCATGTAGATCTATTTTATAAAAAAAGTCTATGTGCTTATACCACAAGCGAAAACACATCCAGATAACTATCAATTCGGCCCAAAAGCATCCGAAACTATAATAATATATAGCTTCTATGTAAGTCCATTTCGTCCCCCGGAGACAAATATCTCTAAAAACATAAAGGGTTGGAACCTTCGCTGGCTCCATGGGGACAACCCTAACATGTCAAACAAGTCATATTTTCAGTGGAAATTGTAGGGTTATGTATTAGTTTTTGGGGTTACGGCGTTTTTGGGTTACGCCGTTTTTGGGTCAAATATAGGTAAGAAGGTTGGTTATCAAATTTTAATGGTAAAGTGGTGTTAAAATGTTTGGTTAGGTTTGTAAATTTTTACTATGAATTAATTAAAAACACATAATAAAGGTAGGTACTATTCCGAGCTACGCTATTGACTGTAACAACCATATGCATGCTGCAAGTGCAGCGAGTAAATTGAATCGTACCTATCACCCAAAAGATAAAGTTGTGTTTATAACGCCTATACGCTTTTAGCATACGTAAAAGTATTGGATTCAATTCGAATTCGAATTTGGAATTGGTAATACGACTATCCTTTAGAATTTAGTATAGGACAATCACAACTAGTAGCACACATTGATTTAAGTAAAGCTTTTAATCTAACTAATTATTTTGTGCGAAACGTATTAGTAATTTCAAAATTGTACATATTGACATTATTATGTATTTACGTCGCGCGTTTGCTGGGCCCTCGAATTTCTATACCTACTATTAGATCAATAAACTATGAATTCTGTCACAAATTCGTATGATTTTTTTATAATTATTGGTCATCACTAACCTGCTCTGCGAGGGGCTCCTGGCTAAGAAGAAGCCCTAAAGATCGATCGGTCATAGTTCAGCTTCACTTACCGCGGTCTGTACGTGGATGGGCAATCATCCATTTCATACCAAGACCCCTCTGTGCCTCGGAAAGCACGTAAAACCGTTGACTGTCATTTGTAGATCTTTGACGAAAGAGGAGTCCGACTTTATCGGAGGTCAGACAAACAGTCGTTTCAGGACTGGAAGCCGAACCCAACGTGGTTGGGAAAAGGCTAAGCAGATCATGACTAACTTGCTCTAAGGGCGGGGTTCTTCTACTATACTTTACTGACGAGTAATAGTCAAAAATGGCGCTAACTATCGTCAAACCAAAAAATGGGTGGTTTCACAAAATGGTGGCCTTAACGTATGTTAAAAATGCTTTTTACAAAAAAGACAACCGCCTTCAAAAACTAAAAAGTGAAAAATAATTTTAGCACAGAACACACATTGACTTTAGTTTCGGAAGTCGGTGGCAATACAAAACAACAAACAGATCAAAGCCATTGAATTTCGAAACTAAAGTCAATGTGTGTTCTGTGCTAAAGTTATTTTTCACTTTTTAGTTTTTGAAAGCGGTTGTATTTTTTTGTGTTCTTCGTCAAACATCAAAATATTACGGACTATTTTTGAATAACTTTGACTGACGGATTTTTATGTCATGACACAACCCGTTACATTTAACGAACATTAAACATCTCACGTCATAGTAATTTTTAACCGTCCGTATGTAACGTTAACCAACTGTTTGAAGCAACCCGCCCTCTATCGTTTATTTTTGTCTGTCAAGCCATGTTGTCACAGTTCATTGCAGGTCCTCAAACTTAGCCAACCTAAAAGTACCTATCTATTAGTGCCAATTCTGTTGTCATTATTTTAAGCTATTTAAATCTCTTTCTCTCTAATAAAACAAGAAAGAGACGGATATTAATAAGAGCTGTCAATAAAAGTTCATCTAAAATGTTCATACAATTACAGTTGTCATGTCAGAACGTATTGACACAAAATATAAAGATTACAGAAGGACCGCTCCCGCCATCTTGAAAAATAATTACCTAAACTTGCCAGACTCACTAGCTGCTACTGTATTGACTCTGTAGGTTTTATTTGTGACAATATGAAATTTTATTGACACTGGTTGGTTGCAATTTTTTTATAACAAAATTTTCCTGTTCGTCATGAAATGTCAATTACATAATTAACTTGTTTTGACAACACGTGACAGTCGAGACTAAAGTCTGCTTGAAACTGCATGAGAATGCCTATAAACGTATCGTCAATGTGTGCGTGCGAAAAATGGCGGTTTGTTCTTAGTAATCTCTCTACTCGAGCGCGCCTTACGTACTTTGTGGTATTGATTAAAACACGGCGACGTTAAAAAAAACTGATTTGACATCTCTAACTTAGTTCTTTTCTGTCGCCGTCCTTTTCTTCAGCTGCCTGGCAGTAAGAGATGCCAATTGTCTAATTTTAGTTTAGTTAGTGAACAAAGGAATCGCCGTCATTACTGATCAAAACTAGAGCCCATTATAGAATGGGTCAATATCTGTGCTATATTGTCTATTTGACACCATAAATCAATTAAAGGAAACAGTTCGGTAGTTAGGAAACAGATTAGATGGCGAATGGCTTTAGGTCGAGCAATCTGTCACTAATTATGCAGTTAGTTCATTGACCTATTTGTGATTATAAGATGAATATAAGTAAAAAAATTGAGAATCGGTTTTTCATTCTTCAGTTAACATTTTTCAGAGGAGTAAAAATGGTGGTTTGACTACTATTTATATAGAACTAGCTGAAGCCCGCGGCTTTGCCCGCTTGATAAATAATATACTTGAACCTTCCTCTTGAATCACTCTATTTAATAAAATAACCCGCATCAAAATCTGTTGCGTAGTTTTAAAGATCTAAGCATACATAGGGACAGACAGACGCGTAGTGATTACTAGTACTTTTCCCGTGACTCTGTTCGCGTGATTTTTCTTACAAATTCCTATTTTTTTGTTAATAAAATATAGCCCATAGAAATAAGTGATAACTTAGCCTCTAATTGGCGAAATAATTTTTAGAATCGAATCAGCAGTTCCGGAGATTCGCGCGTTCTAACAAACAAACAAACTTCTAAAGTAATCTATTGACAAAATCAGCCCAAAGTGCCAACAGATTAAATGAATAAGTTTTCAGCCGTAGCCAGTTGAAAATAAAGTATAAATGAAAATCTCAGGATCGCAAGTTTTCTCTTTTACCTCTCAAGTGCCTATGATACCGCATAGGTTCTAAGAGTTGAGGCTTGAACATTTTTCACTCGACAGTCGTTCAGTAAAGAGGACTGTACCGACAGCGGGATCCATATAAAAGTAGTCTATATTTTTGGCTTAATCCCGAAAAGGAGACTGATGTATTTTGATCTTAGGGCCAACACACATAAAAGCGATAAGATGATGAGGTTTTCTCACGATCTTGAACATTACTAGATCTTTGTGACGTCACAACGGTGACATGCGCGGCGCATTGCATTCGTTGACCCAAAGTTCAGCTATTACTTTCCAATCAAGACAGTGTTTTGTTTTTTCGAAATGGCATCTCGCAGGTCAACCTGGGGGCCAAGTCTGCTATTTTTATAATTTCGTCACTCCAACACGATTCCGTTGTCATTTTGCTAAAAGTTATCTGCTAAATTCATAATGGTCAATCATTGGTCGGTCGAAATAAAAGGAATGACTGCGCAATGACGTTCTAATGGTAGGTCACTGATCAAAGGAACTGTCAAAATTTTTGCAGATTACCGCCTAAGTCAGTCATTCAGTTGTCATTTTGAACGAGATTGTCAGTGGTTGACCATTGAAAAGTCATAATGACGCCATTATATTAGTAGATTACCAAACTTGTCAAAATCAACAATTATGAAATCAATGATAGACCATTCTGACACTATTGTAATAGCAGACTTGAGGCCCTGGGAGGTTGTCGGCTGCTTAAGTGGAATTTTCTGTGGTGCCTTAAAAGTGAATTTTAGGCTTCTAGCCAGGGCAAAAAGAAACGCTACCACATCCTTTAAACCCTCGCGTCCTCGCCTGCCTTGCACCATCCATCTCCAGAGGCGCCACGTTTGTCAATGTCTTCATATCTCACGGTTATGATTTGAACCTCAAATGGTGACTTATCTAACATCTCTTGTTTTGGACCTAATGCGCTTTTGCTTATGTACTGAATATAAAATTATGTGAATGTTGCTAGAATTTGGACTGGGTGAGCAGAAGTTGAAGATTTTTGTACGATTATGTTTTACCGATTCGGCTCTTTTCACAAATAGTAAAAATAAAAATCATGAACAAGAAATAAATGACTCCTTATCTAAATTAATAAATTGACTTACAATTAATAACTTAAAAATAAATCTTACAAAAACCTATTATATGAATTTTAAAAATAAGAACGCAAAATCAATTCCATTATCTATTGTGTACAATAATGCAACTGTATCTGAGGTTACAAGTACAAAATTTCTGGGTATCTATATAGATTCTAATATGTCATGGAAAACACACGTAAATAGTGTATGTAGCAAATTAAATCAATTCTCTTATGCCCTCTACATGCTCAAAAAAGTATCTAACCAAACCACACTACTCAGTGCTTATCATGCCTATGTGGGATCCACTCTATCTTATGGGATACTAAATGGGGGATACTCAACTGATAAAGAAATTGTGTTCAAAGCACAAAAAAGTGTATTAGATCAATATGTGGCATACACCATACAGACTCATGTAAACCTCACTTCATAAACCTCAAGATATTAACCCTCCCTGCTCTATATATCTACGCAGCCTCAATTTTAGTTAAATCAAACATCAGTAGCTATGAGACTTAAAAATACATTACGCAATAAAGCATCCCACACTGCGGTATATAGCAATAGTATATTTTGTATGGGCATAAAAATATTTAATAAGTTACCAATAGACATTAAGAACCAAAATTCAATTGGTCTTTTTAAAAGAAACCTAAAAGACTTCCTGATTAAAAAGGCATTTTATTCTGTAAAAGAATTTCTTGAAGAGAAATAATTCATGAATATTAAAATGATTGTGATACTAAATTTAGTGTCATATAAATTATAATGTAATAATAGTCATTATAAGAATAATTAGTTATGAAATATATGAATAATGATATTTTAATAAGATAATTTGAATTGTAAAATAACTCTACTTCTTTCCATTTAAATTGCAATGCCTTAACAGGCAACTAAGTTCTAAGAACAAACATATTATTAATATCCTCATAATGTATACACTTAGTTCGGAATAAAGAATTTTGAATTTTGAATTTTGAATTTCGATGAAACTGAAGAATGGATAAAAGGCCTTTGCCCAAGTTTAGTGTGGGACGAAAAAGAAAGGTTCATTAAGGTTTTATTTTTAGTTGTTTTTTTTAAACTAACAGGTTGACAAAGATTTAGTTCGCCTGAGGAAAGACAGCAACACCATTCTGTTTCTGCTGCCAACAAATGCTGTTTTTAGTTCAACGGAAAATTACAGTTATATGAGACTTACGGTGAGTTGTACAAAATTTAATTGTTTAACGAAGACTTTAAATTGACGCTGTCACTTTCTTTTTGATACAAAATATAAAGGATGGCATGTACTTAAAATCTCCGTTAACTAATGCTGGTTTTGTGCAACTCGACGTTAGAAGCTTTCAAATCACCAATCTGATTAGGCAAGCATAGTGATCAACGGTAGTGCCTTCTGTGAATGAGAAGAGGCCTTTTCCCTGCAGTGGGACGATAAAATAGTCTGATATAATTATTATTTTATTTGCCCCTGACCCTTGCTCGTGCCAGCCCGCGCCGCTGAGCCTGTAGCTTTATCCCAAGTAACAAAAGCTTCTATAACCAAGGCATTTTAATACCAAACAGTGATATAGTAGGCCTATAATGGTAGCCATTAAGACTGTTTGTACTATAAAGGTTTTTAACAGAACGTTTTGGTACTTTAAGGGTAAAGAGCATTTAGGTTATATTATTTTGCTCTTAGAATGCTTACAGGACCACACAAAATAATATTTAAAAAATTGATTATTGGTACTATTTAGTAATAAAGACGACTTTACTGACGCTTTAAAATAAATATACCTATTTTGCACTAATAAATGTACCTATTTTGCACTAATAAAGCGGCAAAATAACTATTACAGTACTAGTATTGCAGCAGTATCGAAATTACTATCAATTCGTCCCTAAATAATGGAAATCCGATCCAGCCTGTCCTTTTGCTGTCCTCTCCCAGCGACGCCCTAAGCTGAGGCTCGTACCCCACAGAGGGTGCCCTTGACGTGTGGTCGCTTAATTTAAAAACCTACGTTTCACTTTAACGTACTCAGATAAAAATACCAGCACATTAATCCTGGACATACATAAATTTTAAAACCTCAGCCACAAAAGAATTATGAATAAATATTCGCCTCGATAATGCGCAATCGAGCAGGGAGCCCCATATCGTTTCGATACGAGTAAATGAGCGATAACTCTTACGCTTTCCTCCACATTATTCGATAAATCGTTGAACGTTTGTTTGTTGAAATCGTTCGGAAAATCTATCGAACGATAAAACTGAGTGCGGTCGGTTGCCGTACTATTGTATGAAGAGGTGAGAACACGTGATTTATGTAGGTCGCGTGTGAGTTTGTAGTGAGTCGGGGAAGTTGATTTTAGAGGTAGTACAAATGTCGTTGTCGACACAGTTTATGCAGTGGTTGAGCGATTGGTTGCTGCAAAGCTTATGGCGATGTCGATTCCCACACGGAACAAAGAATCATTGCGAGATTCATACATTCATTTGTATGAAAAAAAAAAGTAATTTAGAGTCTTTAAACATTTTTTAATGTGAAGAATACATTACCAGGCGTAGATTGATATACTTAGCATATTTTTAAACCCCGCATAATTAAAATATTACGAAATGAAAATAACACTTTATTGTTTCACCACGATGCCCAATTTGTGTTTATAAAAAAATGAAAGTGACAAGCGATGTTAACGGATCTATAAAATTGGCAGACAAGTGATGTGACAAGTGTGTGGAAAAAAATAATCATTATTAGTGATATTATTTCCCAATAAAACGATGTAATTTTAATGTAAGAACTGCGAAACGGCGGCTGTCAGTGTCACTGTTACGGTTTCGGTCGGTTTTAAAAATATTGTAAATGCCTGAAGATACGTTTCAAGTACCCAAGAATAGAAGAATTGGAATTTCAACTTCTCTAAACATCGTAATTTTTTTTTGTACAAATCCTATCATGATTCTTTATTTCCCTACAGGTAGGTTTTCCGGATCTGGTTGTTTGTGTAAACCTATCTATACTAATATTATAAAGAGGTAAAATTGATTTGTAAGTTTGTATGTAGGGGGTAATTTTCGATACTACCCATCCGATTTAAAAAATCTTGTATTATCGCGGGCAAAGTCCTAGTGAGTTTATATGTTTGTAAACGGACCCACGACAAGCGAGACATTCTTAGTGTTAGGCAACAAGCTGTTTTCTATCATTGAGCCAATTAAAACACATTTTTTTTCCATTGGATTCCCGTTTTACTAAGTGCCACTCACCAGCCCATACACTCTCTTCGTGTAAAAAATAACTTCGGTCTATTGATCTATTGCTACATAAAATATGGATATACCAACAAATACACTTTTGTATTTATAAAATATTTGTAAATGGTATCTGAAAATGTGTGTCTGAAGGTATATTTTAACAATAGTTGATCTGTTTTTTTTTTTTTTCAACCGACTTTAAAAAAGAAAAAGGTTCTCAATTCGACTGTACGCTGCTTTTTTTTTGTATATTTGTTACGCCATTTCTCCGGCAAATGTAAATCGATTTTAAAAATTCATTCTTTTATGGATAGGGTACGCCTCAGGGGTGGTCCCATATAAATTTTATCAAAATTGATTCAGCTCTTTTTAAAATATCAATTAAATCCCAAAAAAAACTACATAGACGACGTTTTCATTGTTTCTTCAATCTTTGGAGTACCTCTGTTTTAACTGTGTTGCCGGTTCTTAATACTGCGCCGTGCAAAATAATTCAAAATAGTCGTCACTGTTAAACTGATATAATCAATACTTTTACCATAATTGCCATAAAAAATATATAATGAATACCACAATGAATGTGTTGTGTTGTTGTGTTGTGTGTGTGTGTGTGTGTGAGAGAGAGTGTGTGTGTGTGTGTCTGTGTGGCAAAAAAATAAGAATACTGTTTACGTTAATAAACAAAAAAATTACGTAAAGTTGTACAAAAAACTTTAAAAAAATCTTGTATTTAATAGAGTTTAGATAGTAAACTGTATTTTTATTTTTCATAAACTTGAATTCATATTAATCTTTAATATTCATACTTCAATTTATAGTTTGCGCACTGTTTTGAATCATACATATATACGTTGCGTATGATTCAAAACAGCGCGTCAATTAAAACAAAAAATAATAATGATGACGATTGCATTTCAATAGAAATGTGTTACTCTATATACCTACTTTTTGTACTAAAGTTCTAAAGAAAACGGTAACTAAGCCAAAGCGAAGCGTGACCGGGTTCAGTTAGTTAATTATAATGACCAGGTCTTAAATAGCGTACTTTATGCAATTCAACAATACCATTAAAATAAAATACCTTACTAACTAGGGCTGAAGTATGTAGTACTATTAAGTATTCTGTGGCTGAAGTAACAACAATAAATACCCAGGTGGTCTTTCAACAATAAAATAAAATAAACGATAATTATCTGGTGCCGTAAAACCAATGAACAAATGAGAATTATGTTCCTATAAACTTAAATGGGACCTTTAATTGATCTTTTGTAGTCAGTGTCAACAGTAAAGTTATTCTGTTACAATCTCCCTCGGTGAACACCTAGGTGAAGTGAGTTGTCATCCGCCCAATGCTAGGGATTGACAAAACAAACGGGAGACATACAGTATGTCTATTGTGTTACAATCTCCCTCGGTGAACATCTAGGTGAAGTGAGCTGTCATCCGTCCCAATGCTAGGGATTGACAAAGCAGATGGACGGATGACAGCTCACTTCACCTAGGTGTTCACCAAAGGAGATTGTAGCAGAATAGACATACTGAACAGCGATATGTACTACTGGAGCAGTTTTCAAATATTATCAATTTGGTTTTCTTCTAAAGGGACTCGGTGTAGGCATCATCCAGGCAGCACACACCATTGAGGCCAGGGAGGTTACGGATACACACATCCGTATACTCTCCGATAGTGCCTCAGTCCTTCAATCCTTAGGGAAAAACCAGATCACGTCGAGACTAATACTAGAATGCCATAATGCACTAGAACGTATTACGGTACAAACCGCAATACGGTGACACTACAATGGATCAAGGGGCACAGTGGATCGCTGGGCAACGATGCGGCTGACGTGCTCGCCAGGAGGGGCTCCAGCTCAAAAGCCCTCGGACCCGAACCCATTGTGCCCATTCCGTTCAATCAGCTAAGAAGTTGGGTAAAAGACTACACACAAATACGAGCGGAGGAATGGTGGATTTCGACACCAGGGTGCAGGCAGTCCAAGGAGGCTATGCCATCCCTAGATATGAAGCTGACCAGGCGCCTTCTGCACCTGGACAGGGATAGCTTGCCCGACTGGTGTCGGGGACCATCACCGGACACTGCTCACTGAACAAACACTTTCACACCTTAGGCATCACTGATAGCCCTCTGTGCACAGCCTGCATGGGGGCGGATTAAACGGTGGCACAAGTACTCCTTGAGTGCACTGGCGTCACCCAGATCCGCAGGGAAACCCTTGGAACACCAAACTCCCTTGCGGACGCCCTGAGAAGACTGGGAAGATTGATCTGCTTCTGGAGGGAGGTGGGCTGGTTGGAGTAGTCGGCCGCCATGGCTCACGTACAATGGTCCATATTTAGGGACTAAGTGCGGAAACCAAACCCCCCTAACATAGAACATAGAACATAGAAGGTACTCGGCGGGCTAAGTAAAACCGTATGGATCGATCGGTTGAAGCTAAGCTACGCTAGCCGCGGTCGTCTGTGGATGGGCAACCACCCATTTCATTCCGAGATCCTTCCATGCCTCGGAAAGTACGTAAAGCTGTTGGTCCCGGCTGCCATTGACAGTCGTTGTAGGTAGTCAGGAGCTAGAGAATCTGGCAACCAGTCTTGTCAAAGTGTATCGTGTTACTACCCAGTACCTAATTAGGTGAGCCGTGTGATGCCGGCCGCGAATAGGACCACCCCATTTCTACCCGTGGGTGTCGTAGAAGGCGACAGAGGAATATTGACCAGAGGATGAGCAGCAGCGTCCTTTTGAGTTCCATAACACCTACGGCGATCGCCAACAACCATCGGCCAAGCATGGCGATTTCAGCTAAACCCCCCCTTGGGAGAGACCTATGCTCATCAGTGGGCGTCTCGAGTTTGACATGATGATGATGATTAGGTTGTGAAAGACAGTCGTTCCATATCACACATACAAGTAACATGTAACACTAGTATTAACATAGTTGTTAAAAGGCTAGGCAGGTGATCTTGTTCTGCCTTACAAGTAAGCAGAGTCATCTCATAAACCCCCTTTTCTTTTATATATATGTTTATATAGGTATATGGTATCCAGATATATAATTATGTATATGAGTTTACATCTTTTTAACTTTTTAATTATTACTTTTTGTTATGCACCCTCCATATTATCTCTTCATCACCCTTGGTTGCCTGGTAGAGAATGCCTAAGGCAAAGGTACAAAGGCGGACTTAACCGCCTTTAACCTTTTTGCATGAAGTATAAATAAATAAATAAATAAAATATTGGTCTCGGCTTCCAGTCTAACTGGATGCAGCTGAATACCAGCGTTTTACATGGAGCGACTGCCTGTCTGATATTCACAATCTAATTACTGGGTAATAATATGATAGCCCTAAGACTGGTTGTCACACTCTCTAGTTTTTGATTACCTATAACGACTGTCAAAGATCTACGAATGTCAGGCTGCTGGGACCAATGACTTTACGTGCTTCGAAGGGGTTTTGGTACGAAATTAGTGGACATTGGACACTCATTGTCCGAAATCCGTACCTACAGGTTTTACTTAGCCATGAGCCCTTCATTATATTAATTGATATTGAACTAAAAAAATATCACAAATAGAGTTTAAAATTGTGTGCACATTATTATTCCGCGTGGTTTTTATTACACGTAATTTCGCAATTATCTACTGTACATGACTCTGTTAGTTTTTAAAATAATAATAATAAATTTCGTTTATTTTCCCCCTTAAAACATATTATTTACAATTTAAGTTAGTACAGAATAGGAAGAGAGACAGGAGAACTGGCCGACTGCCGTGCGTATGTGTGTGTGTGAGTGTGTATGTAAATATTTGTGTATGTGTGTGTGTGTATAGGTAGCTGTGTGTGTATGTGTGTGTGTGAGAGAGTGTGTGTAATTATGATTTAATTTTGTCTAAATAAACTGACAATGAGTTTAATGGTTTTAACAAAACTAAGTTCAATGCTCTTGAAGTAACCCGAGATAGAAGACCCGTAACCAACATTTGACATTAATCTAAAAATCAAATTAATGATCATTCACTAGAATCAATAAACAATTGAATACAATTAATTCTAAGAAATAATACCATTAAATTGGTCCCTACGCTATCAAAATTCCAATTATTTAACTAAGGAAATGTCGGGCGTATAATAAAATATCAATTTAATTGATCTCATTCGTGATATTTTGTGCTAAAGAACGTGAGTATTTTTGTTCTTTGTTTAAGAATTCAGCGGCTATCCGAGGTATTTTGCGAGGGCGTTTATTTATTGGGAATTGATTTTATTTCGTAAGTTCTTTTAATTTATTTAATAAGAATAAGTAGATATATGATTTGTATGTGTCTGTTTTAATCGCATTCAATCAATTAATATCAAATTATTTTAATGAAGTCATTAAGGATATAAAATCAAAGTTACATTATTTCAATATTGGACTATTAAAATGCACTTTTGAAAGTCGACAAAAACAATGACATAAATGTTGATGCCCCTTTCTAAAGGTAGTTTCGTATGGAGAAGAAATGGATAAGAAACTCCATTCTTACTATTAAAAAAGATTATATGGGTACCGTACTTACAGAGTTCTATTATTTTAACCCGCGACGAAAACAGAGGGCTGTTATTAAAACTCTAAACCTCCTATAAATAATCGCGGAGTAAAGTTACACCACCGTTTATCGTCGGTTTAACCATACGTTCTTAGAGGAATACGCTTGGTGTAACTTTATTCCGGGTTTATTAATAGGAGGGTAAGTGAGCACCTGTGCACCCATATTTATGCACTCACTTGTATACTTACACATGTCTCCTGCTTATATGGCTATAGTCTTGAAATGACCGCTGGAACAGAAAAATCAACCAGTTCGGAGTGAAGTACCCCGTATAATTAGTCCTTCGTAGTTTTGCTACCAGTAAAATGTAGCAGTTTTAAGTTACAATTTAGAACAGTAACCCATTTTATATCACAGAAATGTATTTGTTTTTTTTTTTACACAATTTATGGTTGCCACACACGATCCGATATTATAAAACAAAAGTTTTCTATTTTTTTTATTTGAGAGGTGTTAAAAACATAAGATTCCTGGTTATCGTCCAATCTTTAAGGTGCGAACAGTTTATTAGGTGTCAAACTCGTAACCGTGTAATCGATTTAAATCGATACAATTTATCATCGATTAATCTGATTCATATCGTGTTTCGTTAGTATCGGATAACGAATATCGATTAAAAATAATAGGTTTAAATATTTAGGGATGGTGTTTGATTGTGTCTGTAGGAAATTAAATATTGTTACCTAATATTTTATTAACGATTTTGATTAAATATCATTTCGTTTTGATTAAGTAATTTGGAGATAAGATATTAATTTAGATCTAATAATAAATACCTTTTGTATTCATATACGCTTAGATTATTTTATAATTAAATGCTTCGTTAATCAAGTGGTCGTAAGCTCAATAAATTCTTGAGCATGATGTGCTGGGTTCAATTCCTTGTAGGGCAAAAAGGAATTGAGTTTTTGCGGAAAATTTCTGAAGTCTAGATTTTACGAAGGGCCAACAAACAAATAAGATAACAAGAAGCAAGATATATACCACCAACATATTGGAGTCAGTATGTTTGAGTGTGCCGGATAGATATGTGTGGCGGAGACGTGGCTGTACCTCGTGGCCGCACAAATCTGTTGAATGAGGCGCCCTTGACGCGAGCGTTGCAAGACGGGCACTAACCTTTCTTGCACCAAAATAAAAGCACGTAAAGTCAAATAATTAATAGATCGACTTCAAAATCCATTTTGTAAAGTTGGTTGACAAACGTGCACAGACACGTAGCGACGCCACAAGTAATAACAAGTCACTGCAAAATGGCGTCGTATTTCTGTACCCCCCTGGCCTCTGCGGTCACCCGCCAACCGACCGCAGAGCTCGCGGGTACAACCCGCCGAGGCTGCGGGAGCGATTCTACTAGTTGCCCGCCGGTGAAGAAGAAGAAAAAACGTTTATTGACACAGACCATGTGCACACAAAAACAATAATAAAAAAGGTAAAAAAACACAAATAAATAAAAAACATCAACCGCATACACCGCGGGCGTAAACCGCGTCGTGAAATGTGTTTTAGTTTTTTACATATTAAATATCTGCATTCTACGAAAGCTGCGGGCCCGCAACCATGGTGGACGTGGGTGAAAACCGCATTGTTAGGTCTTATGGTATGTACACATGTACGTACATGCTCGATTAACTTGCTCGATCTCGAGCAAGTACGAACGTGTGGACCAGGCATATTGGTTGGCTTCGAGCATTTGTTTTGAGACTTGCAAGTTTATCGAGCATGTACGTACGTGTGTACACACCATTAGCCTAAGCCAACCCCATCATAGTTTGGGAAAAGGCTAGGCAGATAATGAGGCACAATAATCCACTAGGTGCTTACAAACTCGCAAACTGCTTACACAACAGACAAAGCCAATCAAGCTAGGCCCATTCAAAATCAGCTTTTGTATTAAACAATAAAAGGTCTGTAATAAACTGAGACCGTTATTAGCTAACAGAATATTTGTTTTCGTTAAGATTAGCCTGTTAACGAAGTTCTTGCCCGAAGTTAGCTCGTTTTAGCCTTTTAAATGAAAATATATCTATTCGTTCACGGGTTTCGCTCGATTAAAGGCGATAACTGTTTATTTGATGTTAGTTGTTGTGATGGGTGTTGTGTTTCCTTGTTTAACCTTGACATTTATATAGTAGGTACTGTAGCAGCCAATTACTTCTGAATGCATTAGGTATAGAAGTACAGTCAACAGCAAAAGTAGATGATCAAAATCAGAAATGCAATACTAATGAACGGAGTTCGGGTCAGAACTGTGTGGCGTCGAAATGATTCAAAAGTATATGTGTGACAATCACATAGTTTTAATAAATAAACTAGTATTAATTATATAAATTAGTATTAGTAAATTAGTATTGAATTTCTGATTTTGATCATCTACTTTTGCTGTTGACTGTACCTACACTTAGGTATGCCTGCCTGCCTAGCTTTTTCTCAAGTTACTGGGTAACAGGATACTTCTAGGTAAGACTGATTGTTAGACTTTTTGGTTTCTGACCCATAACACGACTGCCAAAGACCTACGAATGACAACCGGGACAAGTGGCTTGCCGTGCTTTCCAAAATACGGAGGGAAATCGCTATGAAATGGATGGTCACCCATCTACAAAGCGACTAATGCAAGCGTAGCTTAACCTTATCCGATCGATCCATACGGCTTTTAACTACCCACGAGCTCAAAAAAAAAATTAGATCAAAAAACATGACTTACAAAAGTACGATCGCTTAACCTCACACTACCTTTCTCACTTTTAAAATAACCGTCACTTACTTACTGAAAGGTAACTCGCAAACATAAACTACATCTGTACTTAAAATGTTACAGCAAACAACTCGCAAGTCGCCATGACACTTTGAAACCAAATTCGACCTTTCGCGTACTGAAAGCTGAAATATTCTTTCAGTGAACACTCTAGTTCCATTTCCTAGACTTAGCAATGGCTAAATCTACGCTTAAACCTTTTCAGCCAACTTGACCTACTTGGTCGGGGTTGGTTTAAGTTAAAAGCAAGAATAGTTTACTGTACATAATCCATACTTTCATACAAATAATATAAATGTGAAAGTAACTCTGTCTGTTACGTTTTCACGACGAAACGGCTGAACCTATTCTAATTAAATTTGCTTTAAAGATAGTTGGAACCCTGGGGAAGGACATAGGCTACTTTTTTTCCGCTATAACCGACATTCACGCGCACGAAGTCGCGGGCAAAAGCTAGTATTACGTAAACTAATAACCTCACAGGACTATTTAACTTGCATCATAAACCACTTTGTTGTATAAGTTTTCGTAATTCACCAATTATTGTTTCTTATCTAATTTATAAAATAATATTAAATTGATCGCTCTAAATGTGAACAACTCTACGCCTTCTTTTGGTATCGCGTAGACAAGTAAACATAGAGTGTGTTACGAATGCATGGGCGGTACTTACTACAAAATACTGATCTAAAAAGTGTACTTGAAAGTCTACTTTTGATAAAAAAAGTCATAATTACAGTTTTGTATGGTGTTAATAATAATATAAAAATTAAAACAGAGTGTCACAAACTATACTAATATTATAAATGCGAATATGAGTTTGCTTGTTGCGGGGTCTGAACTGAACTGATGTCATTGAAATTTGGTACAAACTACGTTTTAAGTCGCGTCCTTGTCTGCATTCGTGATAACCGACTTTCACGTGGACGAAGCCACAGGCAAAAGGTAGTAAAAAAATAAGAATTTGAAGGCAAAAAATCTTATCAAAAAACAATATTATTTGTAAAGATATCTCGTAACTTAAACCACAAAATGGCTACTTTCAAAGTTTCCAATGTTGACTGTAACTTTCCTTTTAGTATCGATTTATTGTTTATTTAATTTTATTTTTCTCCATTAATTAGTTTTCAAACTTCGAGTAGCGCGGATAAGAATCTAAGTGCTAAAACCGAAGTTTTTAAAAATGCTTGAGTACTTACCTACAACAGGGTGTCCTATTTAAGTTAACTTTGAAATATAGGACTTGGGGAGTATTGGATGTAGGTACATTCGAACAATCCATTTGGTATCCAGGCAAAAATATTCATCTTTTCATTACAGTAGGATCTACCAATATTAAGTTTTGTTGTATGCGCAATAAGTGAAGCTCGCTGAATCTCGGAGAAACGTTACAATTGTATTGGATCAATGGATGGATGGATGAATGGATGGAGCAACGAAATTAAACAGAAAAGAACAGCGGAGGAGTAAGAAATACATATTTTTTTGCATTTAGAGACTGATATCAAAGACGGCACAGTTGGCGCAGTGGTAGAGATTGGCTGCTGTACTGCGTGTCGCGCGTTCGAATCGTGCACGGAACAAATATTTGTATGACCTACAGGTACTTGTTCCGGGTCTGACTGTTTGTGTATGTGAGTTTATATTTATATTTGTAAACGCGCTCACGGTACAGAAGAAATTCTCAACGTCATGTGGGGCAACGTTATTTTTAAAATAAAGGAAGAACAATTAGAGAGTATACTTCTTCTACTAGAAGTACACAGCCAGTCATTCACTGTTTAAAAGTAGTTGCAAGTTAGCTACCTGTATACCAATAAGCTGGATCAACTGTACATAGAATACCGTTTCTTTACGACTAATGGTAAAGCTGTATTTATGTCGAAATAATTTATTAACAGGACCTACAAGGAAATATGTAGCAAGCATCTACGGATTTAACTTAAAATATCAGTCATCAAATTCTTGTGTAAAATCTATAATATAGTTACTAATAGCCGTGTGGTGCCGGCTGCGAATAACACCACCCCATGTCTACCCGTGGGTGTCGTAGAAGGCGACATAGGGATATTAACCAGAGGATGGGCAGCAGCGTCTTTCTGAGTAGCATAACACCAACTGCGATCGCCAACATGCATCGGCCAAGCATGGTGATTACGGCTGAACCCTCACTCGTGGGAGACCTATGCCCAGCAGTGGACGCCTAAATACTGATATGATGAGGTACTAATAATAATAATAAAAAGAGGTAATGTTTCTTTTTTTATTGCTTGTAAGAAGTATTTAAACCGTAAACATGGCTACCACTGGCTTCCTTTTCTTTCATATCATTTTTCACACAATTCATCCATCTTTCGTTAGGCCTTCCTGTCTAAATCACAATTTTAAATAATACCTTATCAATGTACTCACCAATTTTTATTTTACTAGCTTTACCTATAAATTTATCTAAACCTCAATAACTTTAAATAGATAACTAAAGGTATTAAGAACTCTATTTCATCCCCTTTCCGATCTTAAATCAAGGTGCAGCTAATGAGTGGCGGAGAGAAGGATGAATGGCTTCAAATTGCAGACGGAACGAGATCGACTTCGATTAATTGAGAGAAACTTCCATTCACTAAAGGTAGGTGTTCATCAGCGGAGTAAGGATTTATATGGGGAGAACAAAGTTTTTGAGAAAATAAAATGGAGTTTGTTAATGCAGTCAGCACATTTTTTTATATTATAACAAGATTTAAATAATCCTAAGTCAATCATAATTTTCTAATGAACTTCTATGGTAAAGATCATGAAAACTCAGAATGATTACAAAACAAAAGGCAAAAAAGCAAATACAAATTCAAAAGCGAATACCTACAATCTCGTGATGGTTTTCGCTTTTGAATTTGTATTTGCTTTTTCGGCTTCACTAGCATGTTTCGCGCGGTCTATCTGCCTTTTGTTTCCTAATCTGAGCATGAAAAGAAGACGATCCAGATGGTCGTTGCGATCCAGATACCATAGGAAAAAAAACTCAAGCGTGCAACCATTTTGAATCTCATGTAAAAATATTGATGGTTTATTTCAAGCCTTAAACTTAAAAAAGGCCTTTTTAAACAGGACAACAACCTTTCTAAACTACAAAGTAAAAAACTTTAATTTCGGAAGTCGGCGCTTTTGGTTCTCTTTGTTGTTTTGTATTGCCTCCGGCTTTTAAAATTTGTGTTCATTTTATTTTTCGCTTTTTAGTGCCAGCTTTTTATCATACAAATCCATTAAGACACAGAACAGACATACAGACAGACATGAGAACAGTAACACTAAAAAAAATAAAGAAAGAAAGAAAAAGCATTTATTAGCCAACACAGGACAAACACACAAAAATGACATTGTTAAAATGTAAAATAAAAAAATAAATAAACGAAATTGGTCCTGTGTGAGGCCCAAAGGCCCCCTATATCAGGATGGAGCCGTAACATTTAAAAAAGCTTTTTCAAAAAAAAGAAAACCGCCTTTAAAATGTGATAAATAACTTTAGCACAGAACACACATTACTTAACTTTCGGAAGTCAGTGGCAATACAAAACCACAAACACAAAGCCACCAAAAGCTTTTTATTTTTCGCTTTTTAGTATTCCCTTAACATCCAAATCCATTAAGAAACTGCGACAAACTTAAAAGAGATTGTAAGTCCTCCAAATATTGAAAAAACTAAAACGTCGTCTAAGTTTTTATTGGGATTTTGTTGAATTTCTCAAAAAGGGTTGGATCAATTTTAGTAAAATTTATATGGGACCATTTCAGAATAAACCCCTTTCGAACAAAAAAAAAAGAATTTTGCAAATCCGTCTATATATGACAGAGTTATGCTCGAACATACATAAAAAAAAACTACTCAGATAACATCCTCCTTTTTGAAGTCGGTTAAAAATAAACGTCACTGCGCTGATATTCTGATAGGGACTATTCTGGACTATTATGACAAAACAACAATAAAATAAAAGATTTAGCTCGTCTACTCCCGTCCTAAGCCCTGAGAAAAGTAAACTGAAAGTCCGGAGACATTGTCACCGGTTATCTTTTTCTAGGAACGTCCGAGAGCAGGAAAATCTTAGTTCTTTATATGACAGCCTTTGTGGTCTAGTTCCTAGATAAATGGTAGCTATTTTATTATTGTTGGAAATAATTTTTCAGTTACCTACTTCAAAGTCTTGTCAAAGAACTTAAGGGCGCGTATTCGATTTAGAGCAACTGAAAATCTAAACGATTGCTAGAACGGCGTAGCAGCATTGACACACACTAGTACAATACAATGGTCTGTTTGAGTGCATTAGAAAAAAAAATACGCACCAAATAAGCACGAATCATTGAAATTGATCGGCAAACAACAGCGCGCAATGTTTTACAGTGCTTTTTTAAATAATTGTCTAAAATAAATAGTTCTTATAACGGACTGAAACTATTCATTCTGTATATTAAGCATAACCTTTATTTTCATAAAATAAATATATAGGGTGACTGGTAATTAGTGTACGATACTTAAACACGTGATTGTGTTCATGATAACTAACAACTTTCCCGAAGAAAAAATGTTTTTTGTACTGGTTCACTTTTATCACAATAACACAACAGCCGTATGAAATTCACGCGCGCGCACGCCTGTGACCTAAAGTGAACCAGTACACAAAAAAAATTTTCTTTGGGAAAGTTGTTTGTTATCATGAACACAATCACGTGTTTAAGTATCGTACACTAATTACCAGTCACTCTATATAGTAGTTCCCTAAACCATTACTTAAATATTTCTAACACTGTAATTGTCTTTAAATAATCTGCTCACATCATTACGATATTGCTCAGGGCAAAACTCGAAAACATTAAGATTTCGTCACGAATCGAAAACCCGCTCTTAAATATTAAAACAATAATGACGGCAGCACAGTATATTAAAAAATTGCCTTATTTGGATAATACAAAATGGACTTAATTAATAATAATAATAATATGTGGGGACATTTTC
The DNA here is from genome assembly GCA_947361185.1 of Charanyca ferruginea. Classification (NCBI taxonomy): domain Eukaryota; kingdom Metazoa; phylum Arthropoda; class Insecta; order Lepidoptera; family Noctuidae; genus Charanyca; species Charanyca ferruginea. Next base: position 8,434,838 of record OX376082.1, on the reverse strand, counting down.
ACACACGGCCATCTGACCCCAAACTAGGGAGACCCAGTACTATGGGTGTCAGACAGCTGATATACATACACAAATACTTTTTTTTTTTAAATACATACATATATAGATAAACAACACCCAGACACAAGGCAAACACAAGAGCTCATCACACAAATGTTTACCCTGGGCGGGAATCGAACCCGCAACACGCTGCGCAGCAGTCGATCGCTCAGCCACTGCGCCAACCGTGTCGTCATTTCAATAAACGTAGCGTAAATTTTGTTTTATCCAAATAAAGCGAATACCTGAAGAAAGAAGAAGAAAGATGAAGATGAGATGAAGTGAGTGGTAGTGCTAATCGTCAAAAGACTTAAAAGTTCAAGAAAAGTCAACCTTATGTCTTTTACATAATATTATTAATTTCAAAAACCTGCCATTTCATAGATAAGTTTTCTAAGACATAGATTAGGTCTCTTCTTCTTCTTTTCGAAACGATAGTTTTCCTTTTTGTTGTTAGATTACTTGCGCCCAGTAGGTAGCCATATTTATTGCAGCATTAGTGGCGTTTTAATGTCCTCTAAGGTGCAGGTATAGGGGCACTTTGGGCACTGTAGTAGGTGGGCCATTGTCTGGTCAGGATCACCGCACTCACATTGGGTGTCGGTGAGATCTATTAACCCCCATTTTGCTAGGTTGTTGGTGGTGCTTCATATATACAAAAAATATAACATTATTATTAGGTCTCTATAATGACGAGACGGTTGGTGCAGCGTCTGAGCGATTGTTTTCTGCGCTGTGAAAAGTTCGATTCCCGCACGGAACAAACTATAACAAATATAGCAGTCAATCGCTCCGCTACCGTGCCGCCATATTGTCTATGACAGGCGTATGCCGAGATATTTTTTTATAATTCTAACGAAAACAGCGATTGTTTCACAAAAAGATATACCTAAAATCACGTATTTACATAACCAAAAGGTTCAAAGTCCTAAAGCATAAAGAATACATGTATGTAATGTAAAGCATAAATCTTTATGAAAATATCGTGAAGGCAAAAACCTATAGCAAATACTTTCTGTGTTTCTCGTGAAAATGTCGCCATAGTCGAGTTGGAGGGAACAATGATAATACTGAGAGGACCCTAGGGAATTGTGCCTACGCGGACAGTTGAGCTCCAGGCAATGTAAGAGGTTTAGATATCAAGAGGTAATCGAAAATAGACTCATTTGATTTGTACTTAGACTTTTCTATAGAAATTCTTGACTTTTAAAAGTGAACGTTGAAAATAATGATGGGATTTAATGAAGTGAAAGATTTAGAAGTAATGCTCTTTAGAACCAAAACTATGTAAAAAGGTGAAAGCACTAATAATATCATCATCATCATATTATTACCACAAAGTACGTAAGGCTGCGTCGCGCCCGAGCAGAGAGACCACTCAGAACAAACCGACATTTTTACCACGCACACATTGACATTACCTTTATAGGCATTCTCAAGCAGATTCAAGCAGACTTACGACTCGACTGTCACGTGTTGTCTAAATGAATAAATGAGAGACGGTCATTTCACGAAAAACAAGAAAATTTTGTTATAAAAAATTTCAAAGAGTTCCAACCGGTGTCAATAAAATTTCATATTGTCACAAATAAAACCTACAGAGTCAAAACAGTAACAGCCCTAGTGAGTTTAGGTAATTATTTTTGAAGATGGCGGGAGCGGTCCTTCTGTACACTCTTTGTGATATTACCGTCCACTGCTGACCGTAGAGATCGCCAACCAACCCGGTCTTGGGCAGACCGCATCCATCCGCTGCCAGCCACCTTCTCGTCGGTCCATCGTGTCGCAGGGCGTCCTACACTACACTTGCCACGTTTAGGCAATCGTAGTATGGGAAGCCCTGCGGCACGATAGAGTAATTTAAGTATGTATTATGAAATTGTACTAGATGCATTAACCCTAGAGTACTAATCATCGCCTGAGAGGCCACCCGCGGTCGGTTTTTTCTAGTTATTTTGAAATTGCGGGGACGTGTCGCGCCGTGCTTTCGCGCCAACTCAGTGTAGCCCACGACGCGGCGGGGAGAGCTTGCGCGCTCAGCGGGGATACAGCGTTCCCGAGATATTGCCTACGTGATCGCCTGGGAGGCGATGATTAGTGTGATAAAAAAATAGAAATCCCTTTAAAATAGGAATCCCTTTAGGCGATGTTAGAAAATTAAGTATTATGTGTAAGGCTGATTTTAAGACAAATAAGAGTTTCTCAGATATATATTTTTTTGCATTTCATAAAGGCAGAGGTATGTCTGTTATTTTGTTATAAATTTTGTTACATTTTAATAAAAGTTTAGTACTACAATTTTGCTTTATTTATAAAGTAGCCTGCCAGGCGATAATTAGTATTAAGCAGTAATAAATTTATATTAGTACTCTAGGGTTAAGGGCGGGTTGTTTCAAACAGTTGGTTAACGTTACATACGGACGGTTAAAAAGTTACTATGACTGATGATGTTTAACGTACGTTAAATATAACGGGTTGTTTCATGACATAAAAATCCGTCAGTTAAAGTTATTCAAAAAGAGATTCCATAATATTTTGATGTTTGAAAGTAGCTGTTTGACAACACAAAATTACGATGACTGGTCGGTTATGGTAATAGTAACTTTTTGACGTATAATTTTGTAAAACAACCCTTTTTTTTGATTTGACGATAGTTAGCGCCATTTTTGACTATTACCGGTCAGTAATGGTTAGTTGAAGCAACCCGCCCTAAGTTACCTAGTATACCTTTACCCTATACAAACAGGACAATTCATCAACTATTATTTTAAAACTATTGTGCATCTACTAATTTACGTGCACCTACATTTCTTATGGCAACGTATTTAATATTTAAGAATAGCTTGTATGCCTCATATGTTTTATGTGAATTGTATTCTTTTTGAAGAATAATTAATGTCATAAACCGTAAAATAAAACGTTCGAATACCGCAACATTACATCGAATACACCTATAAAGGGTCTACTTATTGACGTGTGACGACAAACGTATTGACGTTTGTCAACGTCCCCGGTCTATCTGCGTATGTAGCTATTCATATTGTCTTCAAAAGAATAGGACGTGATGTGACTTTTTTGACAACTACTTAAGTGTATTCATCTTTTTCAAGAGGTAGCTCTCATGAACATTTTGCTATTAAGTATGGACGAAGGTTAGGTAGGTTACTGATACACACAGACACTTGTGCTCTATTCCTACTTAATGAGTCTGTGTTTCCTGATAGCTACAACCTGGGAGTCTTTAAGGCAAGAGTGAATAGGTTACTTCTAGGCAAGCGCGCTCCATCTTCGACCGCATCATCGCTTCCCATCAGGTGAGATAGTGGTCAAACGTATGCCTATCAATAGATAAAAAAAAAAAAAAAAAAATCCTAGATGGCGGATTTTGTAGAAATGGAAATGAAAACGTCCCACGCCACCCAATGCGCAATTATATTATATTCATCATCATCACCATTATCATCAGCCGGAAGACGTCCATTGTAAGTAAGTATGTGTGTGTGTGTGTGTGTTGTGTTGTTGTAAGTATGTCCTATGAAGATACAGAGAATTTACTAATTGTGATGAAGTAAATATTACTAACATTTAGTTTATATTATAGAAATATTAGTTCCTACATTAGTTAAGCTAGTCAGCTATTTGTCTATTGTACATTTTTCTGTTTGTTTGATTTTGTGATTATTTATTAATTTTACAAAATTACTTTAGCTCTTCTCGCCTGAAACACAGAACGCACGCACGGAAGTCTTAGTATTATAATTTACATTTAAGCAAATTGTACTTATTATGCGTTAATATTATGATTATGATTGAATGCAGAAATAACAATGTTAACATAAACAATGAACATTTGTGTTTACACTAGACTTTAGCTAGTTAACAAACAGGTAGGTGTTGCAACCAGAACCCTTGCTAAGTTATAAAATAACTTGTATTAAGGGCGCTGGTTCAAGCCCTCGACATACATTGATTATAGATATTTGGTAGACAGAGCTAGTGTGAGTGATTGTTGAACAAAAGCCTCTCCCACAGAACGCCACAACGAGCTGCAATCTGCCGCTTGCGTCCTCCGGTTACCCGCGACATTGATGATGTCGTTGGTCCATCTGGTGAGAGGCCTACCAACGCTGCGACCTGGAAAACTTTAAACCGACTCCGCATCAAAGATCTCTTGGGTGGATGGTACAGTCGAGCGTTCGACAGAACGTTACATTACAGGCAACCGCTTTAGTGTGTACTCATCTTAGGGCGGGTTGCTTCAACTGTACATTACTGACCGGTAATAGTCAAAAATGGCGCTAACTATCGTCAAATCAAAAACATGCGTTGTTTCACAAAATCGTACGTCAAAAAGATAAGTCTATTACCATAACCGACCAGTCAACGTTATTTTGTGCTGTCAAACAGCTACTTCAAACATCAAAATATTATGGAATCTCTTTTTGAATAACCTTAACTGATGGATTTTATGTCATGAAACAACCCGTTACATTTAACGTACGTTAAACATCTCACGTCATAGTAACTCTTTAACCGTCCCTATGTAACGTTAATCGACTGTTTGAAACAACGCGCCCTTAATTGACCAGTCATCTTGACACATGTAGCAAATTTAAATGGTCTCTTTTATAACTCCTAACGAAAATAGAGGGTTGTTTTAAGTGTCACGTGTGTCACACATGATGTGTGTCTGTGTCTATCTGTAGCATCAAAGCGCGCAAACGACTGAACCGATATCAAATTTGATCTTTTTGTTTAAAAGGTGCTTAGATCGAGAGCATTCTTAGGTTTGATTGAAGAAGGTCTGCTCAGCTGTTTGAAGATTATCAGCTCCTTTCTAGTTGATGAATGAATTTGAACATTTTCCACAAATGTGATGTTTACCTACATTTATTGACATTGATTGTCGCTGAGATGTATAATTTATTTAAGTCATGTAAATGCACAATAATGTAAAGATATATTTTAAAAGAGTAAGTATGAAGTTTCATGCCCATTCTTCTCCATACAAAGCTATCTTTTGGAAGCAGCAACTAGAATAAAATTTTCTCATACGACCTTCAAAATACCCTTTATTTGGTCTAAATGTAATAAATAATTTGACTTTCACTTTGATGTGACCTTGACTAGATTTTGAACGCTTCTAATTAGTAGAATTGGCCTTTAGTTGTTACACATTTTGTTACTCTATATTCAACCTTCCGGTGGTTTATGTGACTAACATAACCAACGACATCTTGACTGCCTACAAAAGATAAAACCCAAAAGATAACAAGCAACATCTTTTTTCTTTTACCCCTCCAACACTAACAGCCGAATGGTTCACTAACAAGAAAGGACCTATTTTTTCCCCAAATCCGACACGTTCACGGACATTTTGCGATAGTCTTGAAGATTCTGTCCATTTGTCAAAATCGACAGCTGGCTACGTTTCGCCTCAGAACATTTTGTGGACATTTTTGCTGTTTTCCGCAGTTTTTTTAGATGGCGGCCATATTGTTGGAGTTTAGTCGGTGTGGGCGAAACGGTTATTAGAGTAGTAGGTGAGGTTTTTGAGATGGGGCCATGAAGAATTTTCGTTCTATTTTGTTGATTTAGGTATCACAAAATCAACCTAATTCTATGAGGCTTCTACTGTTTGTAGTTTGTTACATACACAACGATTTTAACCAACTTCAAAAAGGAGGAGGTTATCAATTCGGATGTATGTATTTTTTCTTATGTAGGTACAGTCAACAGCAAAAGTAGATGATCAAAATCAGAAATTCAATACTAATGAACGGAGTTCGCGTCAGAACTGTGTGGCGTCGACGTGATTCAAAAGTATACGTGTGACAATCACATACTTTTAATAAATAAACTAGTAATAAATTACATAAATTAGTGTTAGTAAATTAGTATTGAATTTCTGATTTTGATCATCTACTTTTGCTGTTGACTGTACGTTCTTGCATAACTCCGTCATATATAGACGGATTTACAAAATGATTGTGTTCGAAAGGGGTTTATTCCAAAATGGTTCTATATAAATTTCATTGAAAATGATTCAGCCCTTAATGAAAAAAATCAACAAAATCCCAAAAAAAAATACATAGATGATGTTTTATAGTTACTTCAATCTTTGAAGGACTTTCATTCTCTGATTTAACTCTGTCGCCGTTTCTTAATAGATTTGAATGTTAAGACGCTACTAAAAAGCGAAAAATAAAAGCTTTGTTCAAAAAAAAGCAACCGCCTTCAAAAACTAAAAAGTGATAAATAACTTCAGAACCTTTAGAACAGAACAGACATTACTTTAGTTTCGGTATTCGGCAGCGGTGGCCTTGTTCTGTTTGTTGTTTTGTATTGCCAGCGACTTCCGAAATCAAAGTAATGTGTGTTCAGTTCTGAAGGTTCTGAAGTTATTTATCACTTTTTAGTTTTTGAAGGCGATTGTTTCTTTTTGTTTTTTTTTTTATTTTATTTTAGGCTACTAGTTTTTTTTTAAAAAGCCTGTAATGTCCCACTATTTGGCTAAGGTGTCACCCGAGTCTTTCTATGTATTCTTTTCTTGCGCCGCCTTGAAACAGCCTTTGCAGTGCGCGTCTAGGTTATCACGTCACCTCCTCCTGGGCCATCCTCGGCGACACCGACCATCTTTGAATCGGGTATTAACCCCTTGTATGCCGTAATTACAGACACAATTAAAAAGCTATTGTGTCTCGTGATCTACGTTCCATACGAGGGGTTAAGTAGAATTTAAGTTTGAGAATCATTTTGTAATACGATACTATACTCCATTTGCTATAGGTATTATTAGGCAAATACAGCAAAATAATTATAGTTATTAGGTTTAATTGTAATGTACGGTGAACGTAAATGGTTTTAAAATAATCATATATTTTTAATGCAATAAGTTAGTAGGCTCGCGTATTTGCACTTTGATCGCGACCTACATTTGGGAGTGCATTGACGTACGGCGGAAGCTAGATGATGCATTATTGTACATAATTTAATTAGTGTTCAATTAGACGTGGTTTGGGTCGGACAACTTGCATTTTTATTTACATTCTTACCCGTTGAGCATTCACTGACAATCTTTGCATTTAATTGACATTTTCTGCATATTACATTTTACATTTGCATTGACAAACTTTAATGTTGGGTTAACACACCCTACATGTAACTAACTACATTTTTGTGATTTTTTTATCATCAAAATTATGACAAATGGTTTACATTGCATAGTTTGCATAGCATTGAATTTACGATAGAATTAAAAACTAAATTTGTCTTATGGAGTAAAAGTGGTAGTGATGATCCGTTTCTCAAACTTTTGTCAGTCCCGCCCACAAAATAACACTGACGAAATAAAAAACAATAACCTCATTTTAACCTACGCGAAAACAATTGAATTAAGCCCCCGTCGATCAAAAAAATGATATTTACTTAATAAAATAACGGGGAAATATTAAACAATGACCTATTGAGTCAGTTTTACCTGATAAAATAATTAAGTGAACGTCAGGCGTGACGGATCGATATTTAACGTGATGGACTTAAAAGGGTTGAAATATAAGGGTTCATGTTTGGAGCGGAGACTTAAGAGGTTGAATTCTCAACATAAACATTTTTTTTGTAATAATTAATAGGTTCAGGGAGGGCGAAATATCGACGCGTGACCTAACACCGTGTTCGCGCTGTACATGGTTTAGTCAGCGTTTTAAAGGGTGATTTCATAAACACGTTTGACGGGTAGTGTGGCTGTAGTCAACAAATCAACCTTTAGATGCCCACTGCTGGGCATAGGTCTCCCCCAGGGGGGGTTCAGCCGTAATCGCTTTGCTTGGCCGTTGCATGTTGGTGATCGCAGTAGGTGTTATTATACTTAGAAGGGTGCTGCTGCCCATCCTCTGATCAATATCCCTCTGCCGCCTCCTACCATACCTACAGGTAGAAATGGGGTGATGCTATTCTCTTCGCGGCCGGAACCACACGGTTGTAGTAAGGTATTTTAAACAAGGCTAATGTTTAACGAACCTCCAGATCTACCAAGTGATCACCAATAATAGTAAATAAAATAGAACCAAAAATAGTAAATGGTCACCAAAATGGTGTTTCCTAAAGTATTGTAGAAATGTATGAGTTTGACTGTAAAAAGCTATTTGATTCTGGCACTCGGCGGCAGCTGCCGCGGCATGCTCGCTCCGCTCGCTCGCCTCGTGCGTAGGGGGTCACAGTTCTAACCTAACCAAACCATGTCGGATCCGCCCCAGGGGGTCAAAAAGATTTTGGTTATTTTACACACTAAGATTTGGTGACCATTTAGTACATTTGGTATAATTTAGTATATTTTTTGGTAAGGGAGCTTAAGATCCTAAAGTATTTTTTGGTGATCATTATATTTATACCCTTTAAACAATATCTCAGATGACCCTCATTTTGTTTCAACAACATTGGTACCTACAGACCAGACAGTCTCTTTGGGTTGTGAGAAACTTGAAAATTACATAAATATGTTTAAATTGAGAGTAAAAATTTGATAATACATACATAATATATTAAATAATTTCATATTAAATAAAGTTTTAAAAGTTAGGCACGTATTACTAGTAATTGTGTACACTTTCAAATGTAAAATTTAAATAAAGCCATGAGATCTATCTACATCATAAATCATTTTTCATGTTTTTACGATAACAATATTTTTTTTCTACATTATTTAAGACCGCAGCGTTGTCACACAAAATTCAGCCCCCTATTCAATCACCCCATGCAAATGAGGGGTCAAACATAAACTTGTAATATTGACTAATTGTTTCCTAAAGACGTGTAACTGTCTCCGACTGTTACAAACTTACCCTATGGAGGGTAATTTATTAAATAGTTGTGCAAACTGTGCAAGTAATGATTTATGGCGTCAACTTGTGAATGCTTTCGTGAACTTCGTATTTCGGGTATGTGAAGGTAATATCGGATGATTGGTTTGAGTTTGTTTGTGTAACAGGTTTTACTTGTAGCTGAAGAACTTTTAGCAACTTGCTTCAATTTTCTGACTAACTGAGTCTTTGACTATTCAAAAGTGCCTGTAAATGGTTTAATTGAAATAAACGCTTTGACTTTGACTATACTTGTTAAGGTGAAAGTACCAGTAGCGTAGACAGCGAAATTCGAATATACTTACGTTTTTTGTAATTTTTAGCTCAGTATCTGGTTGTTTGGTTTAAAAAAACTTAAACGCGGTAACAAATATCATCAATCAATCATCAATTCAGCCGAAAGACGTCCACTGCTGGACATAGGCCTCCCCTAAGAAATGGGGGGTTTTGCCATAATCGCCACGCTTGGCAGGCGGGTTGGCGATCGCACTATGGTTGTTACAAAGGCACAGAGAACGCTGCTGCCCATTCTCTGGTGAGTCCCATTGTCGCCTCTTACGACACCCACGGGAAGATTATGGGATGGTGCTATTCTTTACGTCCGGCACCATACGGACTCAAACGGAACAAATATGTATTAAGACAATAATTATTATAATAAATAAAATCATCAACTTAGTCTTCCAAGTTATGCGTAAACGTGCCTATTTAATAAAAATAATTATGTTTACGGTTATTTTTTTTGGTACCTATCGTACTTATAGAATGCACTGGCTCACACACTCTTTCATTGTTTGATGAAATATGAGGAGTGTTCGTTTAAAGTTTAAATATTTGTAAAAATGGGAACACTATAATCTATGCTATCTTTTCTTAGTTTGTCATACTCAAATAGTGGCTTTTGAGTATGACAAATAAGACGTAAATACAATGTCGTTTCCCTAAAAACCTGTACTAATATTGTAAAAAATATTTTAATAGAGTAAGTATGGAGATTCTTGTCCATTCTTCTCCATACAAACTACCTTTTGGAAGGAGCAGCTTGATTAAATTTTACATATAAATGACGTTCATAACTGCCTTTTATTGGTCTAATTAGAAAAAATAATTTGACTTTGACTTTATAAATTGAATCCCATTTTTATGTTCTTGTTAATTATTTAGGATGAAGGCACGGACGGAAACTAGTACAAAATAATAGTCGAAGTTTTAATAAAGTACGCAATGAATAAAAGTGCAGCAATAAAAAAAACAACGTTCAAAGTAATTAATGCACGGTAAAGGCAAAGAAAAAATTTCCGGGATAAAGTTTGAACAATTTCTTAAACTTTTTAACTTTCTGACTTGACGTTTTCTTTAATTACTTACTGTTGTTTGTGATATAATTATGTGGTCTGTTTTGACTGTAATTATAACCATAGCTAGGAAGGTACTAATTGTTTATAATAAAACTAAAATTTTCAACTTACTTTTCGTGATTCATCATCATTATGTCAACCTCTACACGCCCACTGTTGAGAAAAGGTCTCCCCCAAGGGGGGATTCAGCCGTAATCGCTATGCTTAGCCGATGCATGTCAGCGATCGCAAATATTGTGATCAGTAATTACATAACACGACGTACAAGTACAGTATCTTAGTCTTCTCAGTATTGCGGTTGTGGTTGCGGGTTTGATTCCCGCCCAGGGTAAACATTGGTGTGATGAGCACTTGTGTGTGCTTTGTGTCTGGGTGTTGTTTATCTATATATGTATGTATTTACAAAAAAAAAATGTATACTACTCAAAACAAAATAAGGGCCACAAGGTATTTTGTCTGTACCATGAAAATAATAAGACTAACATATATTTATTGTCTCCATAACGAAAACTAATGTTGTTTTTACCATGTAGACCAATAAATTAATTCAAATAATAATGATTAAAAAGTTTATTTGCTTTTGAAAGAAAAAACACATTTTAGGTTAAAAATAAAAACAACGTAAAGTTACTGAAAACAAAAGAAAATACTCCATGCTCATCTTTTAGTAACGGGTATGCCCCCCTCGTTTAGCTACGCACTCCTGAAGCCTGGAGTGCATGCTCTCAATCAAATGCCTGACAATTTCCATTGGAATCTCTTCCCAGGTCCTTTTCACAGAGTTGATGAGCAGCTGTTGGTTGTGGATTTCCTGATCACCGTCTCTAACTCTTCGTTTCAACTGATCCCACATGTGCTGTATTGAATTTAAGTCCGGACTGTTCGCCGGCCACGGCAAGACTTGAATTTGAGAGTCTTCCAGTACAAACCGAGTCGCTTGAGCCGTGTGTGCACGAGCATTGTCTTGCATCAAGATGAATCCAGGACCCGCTCGCTGTGCAAATGGGATCACATGTGGTCTGACAACTTCCTCAATATACCGCTGAGCAGTAACAGTACCCTCATTTAAAATAGCGAGCTCAGTTTTGCCATGTAAGCTTATCCCGCCCCAAATCATTACATTTGGACCACCAAAACGATCGACTTCATGGATGCAGGCTTCTGAAAATCTCTCGCCACGTCTTCTCCATACTCTAATACACCGATCGTCGTTAAAAAATTTAACTTTGCATTCGTCTGTGAAGAGCACCATAAAAAAAAAAATTACACCAAAATGAAAAAATACCTCGTGGCCCTTATTTTGTTTTGAGTAGTATATTTGTGTATGTATATCAGCTGTCTGACACCCATAGTACAGGGTCTCCCTAGTTTGGGGTCAAATGGCCGTGTATGAAAATGTCCCCACATATTATTATTATTATTTATTATTATTATTATTCACAATATATTCTTTTAGATATCAATAATAATACCAGCCTATTATATTATATATTATTATATATATGTCCCAATAGGCAAAAGACTTCTCATATACAGAAGCACGCAGAAGGATTGATCACCACGCTTGCTTAAGAGCGCCCTTCCCCATCGAACTAACTTCAACGCGAGCGTAATTGGTTTTTTTTTGTTTCTATCAACGCAAAGCTTAAAACCAAACGAGTGAGAGAGAACGCGATAACATCACAGGAAAATTGGCGCGCGGAAACTTGTTCTAGGACACACGTGTTTTTAAAAAAGTCTTACAAGTTTTTGGTAAAAATGTTTGTAATTTAGAATCTCCATTATATGTGCACGGTTTCTATGAAGCCGTTTTTTTAGTTTTTCAATGTATAAGTGCATTATGAACGGCCAAAGTTCAGATCAAATTGTGCAAAAAAAACTGATTTTCGGACGAGTTTACTGAATTTGTTTCTCAAAAAAGTTTATTTTTTGGCTTCATACAAACCTAGATTTACACCACAAGATACCTGTGTGTTAAAAATATTGTTAACACACAGTGTACGTGTTTCCTCACGATGTTTTCCTTCATCAATCATCATCATCATCATCTGCCTAGATTTTTCCCAATTATGTTGGGGTCGGCTTCCAGTCTAACTAGATGCAGCTGAATACCAGTGTTTTACATGGAGCGACTGCTTATCGGACTTCCACAACCCAATTACTGGGTAACACGATACCCCTTTCGATCTGTAAGACTTTAACTTAGCCAGCTTTAAGGCTAATTTGTTTTGGCACAAATTTATTTCGCATAATGTTACTGCGCAAATCTATTGTGCCACGCTAAAGCATTGTCTTAAAAATTCAATATGTTGTGCTACAAATGTTGATGGCAGAAACGAATCGCTGCAAAACCGACTCCACGTAGTCTTTTCTGCCCTACACCTAGAGTGTAATCTAAGCCCGCGTAGGCGCAGAGGGGCGAGGCGGCCAGCAAGCCGAAGCTGCGGTGGTGAGCGTAAAACACATTTGCGACGATAAGCTCACGCGGGACCGCCGAAGCCCCGCAGCGCCGGAGCCGTGACAGAAACCATGCTTGCTGCATGTTGCATGCTGCATGCTTGCTGCATGCTTGCTTGCATGCTGCAAACTTGTTGCATGCTGCATACTTCTGTGTATGCTGCATGCTTGCTGCATGCATGATGTATGTTTGTTTGGTTAGTATGGTCACAGATCATATATATGGTAAAAATATATTTTAATATCATTTTATGCTTTAAAATGTTATGCTTAATTATTATTATGATTAGAGAAATTATGCTTTAAAAAATTAGTATGTAAGTTATATTAGGTCTTTAAATTTTATGCATATGGATAGGGAACCAAAAAATCACACTGGTACTTGTCTATGTATCCACTTGCATCATACGATGGTCATCATAAGAGGCGGGCACCATAACCACGACACCAAATCAAGATGGTCATCATAAGAGGCGGGCACCATAACCACGACACCAAATCAAGACAATGTTTTAGTTTTCAACCGACTTCCAAAAAGGAGGAGGTTATCAATTCGTCTGTTTTTTTTTTTTTTTTTTTTTGTGTTTTACCTGATTTCTTGGGACTGGGTGAACCGATTTGGATGATTCTTTTTTTATTTGAAAGCTGGTGCTTCCCGTGTGGTCCCATTTAAATTTGGTTTAGTTCTGACAATGGCATCCATACTTTAGTTTCGGAAGTCGGTGGCAATACAAAACAACAAACAGAACAAAGCCACTGAATTTCGAAACTAAAGTCAATGTGTGTTCTGTGCTAAACTTATTTTTTACTTTTTGAAGGCGGTTGTCTTTTTTGTAAAAAGTTTTTTTATTATTAAATATTTATTTTAGATCATTGTCTTCCTGCTTTTGTCTGCGTTTTGAGGGACGAGTGGCTAAATAAAAGTCATACGGATCGGACAGATAAGGTTAAGCTAGGCTTGCCCCGGTCGGTTCCTGGATGGGTGACCATCCATTTCATACTGAGACGCCTCCGTGCCTCGGAAAGCATGTAAAGCCATTGAAACCGGGTATCATTCGTAAATCTTTGACAGTCGTTATCGGTAGTCAGAAGCCAGATAGTTTGATATCCAGTCTCATCAAGAGGTATCGTGTTACCCAGTTGTGAAGATCAGGTAGGCAGTCGCTCTATGTAGAAGCCGACCCCAACGTAGTTGGAAAAAGTCTAGACTTCTTCTTGATCTTGTTCCATGTTACTTGGGGTCGGCGTAACACGTTTTCTTTTTCCATTCCGTCCTGTTAAACGTCATGCTGTCACAGACTCTCTTTTCTTCTGCACACAATCCATCTATCTTTTATTTGGCCTTTATCTCCCACTTCATCTAACCACATTTCATAAACAACTCTTGTAGTCACATGCGTTATTTTAGATCCCATCTTTGGATTAAAGATATTTCTTTCATCACATTTGTGGACTCACGCAGCACGTGGCCTTGACCATGGCAGTTGTAACCGTAGAAGATTCAATTAAGAAGAATGTTTAACCGGCATTCGTCAGACCGCCGATCACTTGGCCAAAGTTTCTTCTTGGTCGAAGCTCCTGCAGCCAAGACTGTGGTAACGACCACGACTAGTTCTATTGAGCGAGGTCCCTTGTGACATTCAAAACCTGGAGGATAATAAGCCCACGGCATTTTACGTTGCGGGATCGAAGAAAGTTGAATCGTTTCTCCGGGATTCGTCGAGGTTTATTGTCACAGCGTTTTTCTGGTGGTCACCATTTTCGATTCTGGTTTTCAGGACTTGCAGTGGAAGGAAATAGTATAGCGGGTTTGACCTAACATAAAAAATCCCAAGACATTATTTTTTTTTTATTCTAATAGGCTTTCGCTTGGCCGCAACTCACCTGATCTCATGTGATGATGCGGCTTAAGGTGGAGCACACTTGCCTATGATGAACCGGTTCACTCGTGCCTTGAAGATACCCAGATTGTAGTTATCGGGGAATAGAGGGATGGGCAGTGAATTCCGGCAGTTCGCGCAATAAATGTGAAATCAAGCGAATGGTTCGAGTCCGTGGAACTTCAACCATGTATGGTGACGGTGACGCTTCGCCGTATCTCTGCTCGCCCGATGATGAAATGGGGATAGGGGAATTATTTAATTGTGCAATTTTAAAGCACACTCTCGGAAAAGCACCCAATAAAATCGAATAGGTGGCAACCGATAGTCGTGCTGGCAGTGATGTGGTAAAATTAGGCATTATATGCAAGAAATAACATACCTACTAAGTAGGTTTCTAAATATTTTGTCATAAGTCGACAAAGCATGATAGGTATCTAAGGAAATGTTAAGTCAAACCAAGCCTATAAACTGGTAATAAACATAAAGTAATTTTGCTATGGTGTGCGAAACCTGGGAATTTTATTTACTATTTGAAGTCAGCAAATATGGAAACATTAGGGCATAAATCTTGCTCAACATTTTTCTTTGAAGGAGAATTTTATTGATGTACTTTTATATTTGTTATTTTTTTAAGATGCTCATAAACCTCTTTTACATATACAGATATATGAATGTAGACATAACATATGTTTATTAAACTCGCCTGTGATGTCCCACAGCTGGGCAATGGCATCCTTTGAGTCTTTCCAGTGGTGTGATTCTATAAGTCCTCATTCTAAATTTCGAATCTGAATCCGCTGTGAGTTTCATGATTGGCATTCTAAAACTCGGATGATAATTCGAATTTACACTAGCGCCACCCTTGCGAGCGTGTCAGTGAGTTGAACTAAATTGACAGGCAGATTTTGACAGATAAAGTATGAGATGACGTAAGAAGTGGCATTCTGTAAGGTAATTTCCCCGTCATTTCGACGCTCACTTCGCACTCGAACCCGATTCAAAGTGTTAAATAAATCAAGGTCATTTTGAACCTTATGTGAAGTGAGAGTGAATAGCGATGTGAGTTGTTGTTCGAATTTTATAGAATCGACTTACAGGTATTATTTTCCAGTGGCACCTCGAACTAGGTATTCATTTTAGATAATTTAATTCATAATCTGCCTACCCTTTTCATAACTACGTTGAGGTTGGTTACCAGTCTAACCGTATGCAATTGATTACCAGTGTTTGACATGGAGCGACTACTTACCTGACCTCAATAGCTCAGCTACCCACTGGGTACCACCTCTTGGAGACTGGTTGTCTTTCAGGCTTCTGATTACCGGTAACGACAGTCATAGATCTTTGCTGTTGATCTTCGTGCCTTGGATACCAATCCAAGGCACGAAGTGCGAAGGGGATTTCGGTATGAAATGGATGATCATTCAACCACGGACCGTCTACAGTAAGCGTAGTCTAACCACGACCAATCCTGACAGGCTTTTACTTCACGAGCGCCACTAGGAATTGATATATTTTTTTAATTATATTAGACAAATCAGTTATAATGATCTATATTTTTACTTTTGACGTGACAACGTCTTATAATTCGATAGAGCCGGCTGCACGCACGAAAAAACATGACGTCATGCGGCGTTACGGCGTTACATGACGTCATGCGGCGTTACCTCGATCTGCGGCGTTACCTCGCTCTGAGGCGTTCCAAGTGAAAAGTGAATGTGGTGTCAATTGTTTATAGCAACGATAATTACAGCGATAAAGGTAATGATTCTTTCGCGTTGTCACGTTCAACTATCGTCAGTAAACCTACTTTACAGACAACCAATTTTTTTTTTTCGCGGTGGAAATCCTCGTGGATTTCCTCCGTCGTGGGGGTGACGGAGGGGCATGCCGGACTCTTACCGGCTAAAACCACCGCGGTGTTCCACCTCTGCCTATGGCCGGGGGTGCGGGATTCGCATGCGCATTCACCGCTCCCCCGACAGGCCACGAGCACCACTAGTAATTGCAATTTTTTTTAATTATATTAGACATATCAGTTATAATGATCTATGTTTTTACTTTTTAACTATGCATCTGCCATAATTATTATCTCATCAGCACCATTTGAAGATTAGTAAAAACTGCCTTTGAACCGTTGTGCGAGCGTTGTGCATGATGTCTGAATAAATAAATACATGCTCAAGACCAAACTGAAATTTCCACAGGTCTTGAGCATATTATGAAAAGTACTTACGACATGCGGACAGAAAGTATCCTAGGTGCTATTTTTCAGAACTTGGCCTAGCCGTCTGTTAAATTTCATCTAAATCTACTCAGTTGTTTTTGCGTAATTGAGAAACCAACGTACTAAGATATTCTCAATTTTACATTACTGTGGAATCACGCCACTTATTCATAGTCCTCTTTTCTCTCTAGTCATTGACAAGAAAATGATAAGTATAGACAGATTTTCTATAATAGTAGGGTATAGGTAGGCTTCACTACATGACCTTAAGAAAGATGAAGTTCACAAAATTGTAGCTAATCAGTTTGAAATTTCAGAAAGTTTTCAAGGAGAAATGAAAACGCCTCTTTGACTTTTGTACTTAATACAAAAAGAAAAATAAACGATACAATATTTATGTAGACTAATGAGCTCTTCAAACTTTCCAATCCGTCTTGTTTACGTTGTTAAACAAACAATCAAAAACTTCGAAATTCAAAGTCTTTGAACAAAAGTAAGTATTTTTGGATAAACCACTCTGCCTTTCAGTTGTCCCGATTTGATTTCGAATTTTAAATACCATTTTAGATTTCGAAGTGGTTATCAAGTTAGGAATTCTAGTTAATTTATGAATATACTTTCTGAATATTATTTTCTTTAAGTGAATATATAAATGAAAGAAAAGGGAGTTATTTTTTCTATCATACAAAACCATTGCATGTAGCGCAGACCACAATGTTGAGATTGATGTATGGAGTGACCAGAATGGACAAGGTGAAAAATTAATACATTGGAGGAAGTTTGAAAGTAGCCCCAGTGACAGAAAAGTTGAAAGGCTATTTTTGTCGTGGTATAGGCACGTGAAGAGAAAGCATGAAATGCATGTGAACAAACGAATTAGGAATATGAATGTGGATGTATGGAAAGAGATAGGAAGGCCACAAAACATTATGTATGGATTGTATGAAGAATGATTTGAAAGAAAGGAAGTCAGTGATAGGGTAATGGTTGAGAGGACGGACTGGAAGAAGATACATGTCGAAAGAAAAAAACATCCCTGATTACTAAGTTCGCCAAAATTTCACACCGTATGTTACCAAGGTGCTTGTTCGCAGCGTTATAAAACTTAAACTTACTGCCTTAATATGGCTTAAGTTTGACAGCAACAGCGCAAGAGTTGAGGCTTGGTCGAAATTTATGTTTTTAAGTACGTTTTCCTGCTATACGTGATTAATGTTTATAGAAATTGTTGAATAGGATCAGGGATTGTGTTAATATTTGAATAATATTTCATATCGTATTATATCGATACATGGATGTGCATATTTTATGGTGGCATCGGAAATATTAAATTACTAGCCTTTACCCGCGATGTGTCCGTGTGGTGTCGGACGTAAAGAATAGCACCATCCCATATCCTTCCCGTGGGTGTCGTAAGAGGCGACTAAGGGACTCACCAGAGAATGGGCAGCAGCGTTCTCTGTGCCTTTGTAACAACCATACTGCGATCGCCAACCCGCCTGCCAAGCGTGGCGATTATGGCAAAACCCCCCCCTTGGGGAGGCCTATGTCCAGCAGTAGACGTCTTTCGGCTGTAATGATGATGATGATGATGACCCGCGATGTCGTCCGCGTGAATGTCGGTTATCGCGAAAGCACATAAAGACGCGGATTAAAACCTACCCTATATACTTTCTTGGGGTTCAAATTCAGTCAGTACCTCATCAAAACCAGTTCCAGTAGTTTAGCCAAGAGGGAGAGGAAGGCCGAAGAAAAGATGGACGGATTGTGTGAAGAATGAAATAATAATTAAGGCATTCAGTGATATATTATATAGTTTTGACGACACGGTTGGCGCAGTGGCTGAGCGATCGACTGCTGCGCAGCGTGTTGCGGGTTCGATTCCCGCCCAGGGTAAACATTTGTGTGATGAGCACTTATGTTTGCCTTGTGTCTGGGTGTTGCTTATCTATTTATGTATGTATTTACAAAAAAAAAATGTATTTGTGTATGTATATCAGCTGTCTGACACCCATAGTACAGGGTCTCCCTAGTTTGGGGTCAGATGGCCGTGTGTAAAAATGTCCCCACATAATTATAAATTATCGTGACAGTTAACAGGGCGGGATGATAGAGAAACACGTGTTATGCCGACCCCAAGTAACATGGAATAGGAAGATGATGATAATGATTTAATAATAATGTTCTCCACTGACTCTTTAGACTTAGGTATGTATGTATCGTTGAATCAACCTTTTAACCGCCCGACTTCATATCAGTTGTCGAGCCTCCAGCACCCGGCACAGTGAATAATAATAGTAATTCATTATTTTATCTTCAACATTATTTTTAGGACTTCTAATAAAGAGACTAAAATGTATTAAATTGTAAATGATTACTTAATTAACTATTTAACTAATGTAAATATCTTCTTGATAGAATACAGAGTATTTAAATAAACGAAAAAAAAACAGACTTAACCAGCTTAGCCAGCTTAACAGACTTAGCCAGCGTTATATTTACAACCAGCATTAGGTTGTAAATATAACGCTGGCGTAATGGACACAAAAATATTAAAAAGGTTAAAATAGATTCATTCGTTTTCAAGATGTTGGACTTGAAAGTGTGTACAAGACACCATCATCATTTCCTACCCTTGTCCCATTATTACTTGGGGTCGGCGCAACACGTCTTCAAGAAAGAGTTTATCTTGATCGTCTTCTTTTTATTTCTTCATCTTGCCTAAACACAAAACACACATTAGCATATTGAACACAAAATAATTCACTCCATTGACATTAGTTACCCCTAGTTAAATCCGATGCTTACCATAAGTAATTAATCCATTCTTCCATAGATATTTTAACCTTAAACCTCACAAAATAAACTCATATTTTACTTATTAATCCCTAAGCCAACCTTTATCGTGAATTACGACTACCTCTTGTGAAAACTTAACTAACATATTTGATATTTAGGGACAATTTAGTTTATTGGAACGTAGATTAGGAGCGCAGCCCTCGTTATTATCAGACTAAGGGTTGTTTCACCACTTTTGAATAACTTACGATTAAATTAGAAGCTGGCAGATCATTTCGTACAAATTCTGTACCATTATCTGGTGAATGGTGTGTATTTAGGGGTGCTGAAACTGGAACTAAGATCACTAAAACATCATCATCATTTCAGCCGAAAGACGTCCACTGTTGGATATAGGCAACCCCCAAGTCTCGCCACATTGACCAGTCCCGTGCGATTTGCATCCAGCGGATCCCCGCAACCGTCACCAGGTCATCGGTCCACCTAGTGGGAGACCTTCCAACGAAACGTCTTCCGGTTCGCGGTCGCCACTCCAGAAATTTTCGGCCCCATCGGTCATACGTTCTGCGAGCAATGTGCCCTGCCCACTGCCACTTAAGTTTGGCAATTCTTCGGGCTACGTCGGTTCTGATCACTAATACATTTTAATGCTAAACCACGAAGTTAATATAAAAGATTTATTTCGTGCGGTAAACTTTTTTATTTTCAACCGTACCTCACACTAGCAATTTCTCCTGTATTGGGGGTGCGTCTAGAGAGGAGAAGCTCGTGGCTAAGTAAAAACCATACGGATCGGTCGGTCAAGGGTAAGCTACGCTTGCCGCGGTCGGTCTGTGGATGGGTGACCATCTTTTTCGAACCGACTTCCCTCCATGCCTCGAAAAGCACGTAAAGCCGTTAGTCCCGACTGTCATTTGTAGTTCTTTTACAGTCGTTAAGAGTAGTCAGAAGCCTGAAGGTTTGACAACCAGTCTTACCAAGGGGTATCGCATAGATATCCGAGAGATATGCCATCATTCAATATTATGTTCAAAACCTAGTGTCGCCAGTTGTGTTTTGTTTTTATTCACACAAAAACATAAGAAACTGATACGGCACACATGATACTATTTTCGCACGCAAACAATAAAATATGCGCAACACATCTGTGTTACCTTAAAGCACACATGCTCGAAAGGGGCGGGTACTAGAAAGTATAGATATAGGCACTGAATGCACACATGCAACACTAGTCTAAAATAGGGAAGGGGGATTGGTATAAATATTTTATCGATAAAAACATTGATGAAAACAGAGTGCAAAAATAAACAGAAGTGTATTTTGGGCATCTTTTGTAGTGTTTATTATAATATCGCTTTACATATAGATACCCTACGAAAGGCTAATTAAACCAAAAAAAATCAATTTTGGTACATTGTCAATAATATTATGTGAAAGTAAGATTCTATAGTTACAGTAAAGGGAATTCTAATTTGGGTTAAAGTAATCGACACATATTGGTGTCTGATAGGCTGTAAATATTTATCAATTATTACTATTTTTTTTACTGTAGAAAATTAACGATGAAAATACATAATCTTGTACAGTCCAACAAGCTAATTGGTTTACAGAAAGAAATATTCATCTTTCATTTAATTTTATGCCATTTTCTTATCTCGAGCGCGTAGGTATCCCTGGTATCTACGTATTAAAGATAAAATAGACCAAGGTGTTTTCCCAGATTTAATGAAATTTAGTAAGGTCATACCTCTTTTCAAATCCGGGGATAGTAAAGATACTAACAATTATAGACCCGTGTCCGTGTTGCCGGCTTTCAGCAAGGTTTTTGAAAAGATTATGCTTAATCAGATGCTTGCTCATTTTAACACAAATGGCATATTACACGATCAACAGTATGGTTTCACCAAAGGGCGTTGTACGACTGACGCCGGTGTCACTTTATTAAAACACATATTTACTGCGTGGGAAGAGGCACAAGATGCCATAGGAATCTTTTGTGAATGAATGATGTAACCTAAATTTGTAAAATTTAACTGATTTTAAAAGAGTGTTCATGGAGTTTCTTGCTCGTTCTTCTCCATAGAAACCTACTGTTTGGAACGAGCAACTAGCTTCAACTTTCTGACTGACTGACTCTGACAATTCAAAAGTACCTGTAAATGGTTTAATTGAAATAAATGATTTTGAGTTTGAGTTTGAATAAATAAATTGTTAGTATAGTAGAAAGATGAATATGTTTGCCTGTAAACCAATCAGCTTGTTCGACCGTACTTATGCCATTTCAAGATAGTATTATTACCATTACTCACATGTAAGTCAGTTGTAGCAATTAGCTGAACCACCATTTCTTAAATGGTTGAGATTTTCTAGTATACGAATCGATAGAATTTGAAATTATTTTATATTTTATTTACTTTTCTCAAATGGTAGAAATATAAAACTAATTATAAAATCCTATCCATTTGTTTTAAAAAAAATCTCAACCATTTAATGCAAAGGTGGGTCAGCTCATTGATATAACTGACGTACTTAAAATCTAAAATCTGTAATGTCTAGGTTCTCTCATTTATATAAATAGGGATTTATGAACATGCTCTTTCAGTTTTCGATGTGGTAGGTATTATAAACACCAAAAATCAGGAGAGCCGAGCGGTATATCGTCAGGGTTTAGAGTTTCCATTTTATTGGGACTATAAACAATGACAATGTTTGATACAGTACTAGTTACACTATTAAAAGTTCTTGTTAACTGTGATTCACAAATACAATTTCTTATTTAAAATTTTTTCAAACAACTTGGATTAGTGAAAGAAAACCAAACTATATAATCTCTTCAATTAGCCTAATAATTAAATTAAGTATGTATTTCCAAAACAAATATATTATTTTATATTATTATTATGCAAATGTTAATAATAATGATACGTTTAATTTCGTAGGAACAACTGCTAACAATAAATATCGATATGTTAATGCTGCACACCACTTATACGTCAAATATATTTCATAACAATACAATTTGTAAAATCCTAAAATATTATAATGAATGCAGTAATCATTTACTTACCAGTGGTAGGACACTCCACTTGTCTTAAGGTTTGTTGTTATTTATTTATTTATTAAAACTTTATGCACAAAATGTAAAAAACACTGTACAAAGGCGGAAGGCGGAATTTTACAAATAAGAACGGAACAATTCGGCATTTTGTAAAAATCGAAATGACATTACACGTTACGATGTAAACAAACGACTAAACAGTGCTGATTGACGTCGCGCGTACATAAACTCCGTTAGGCCAAATGCAGGCGACATGTGCCACGCCTCCATGCCATTATCCCTCGATATCCGTGGGGTATCGTGTCACCCAGTAACTGGGGAGGTCTGACAGGCTCGCTCAATGTAAAACACTGGTAACAGCTGAATCCGGTTTGACTGGAAGCCGAATCCAATACAGTTGGGAAAAAGCTACCCAGATGATAATTTTGGGTGCGTTTACAAACATATAAATTCACATACTTACACAAAACCAGACCCGGAGCATGATCCATGCGGGAAAGGAACCCGCGTCACGCTGCGCAGCAGTCAATCGTTGAGCCTTGTTGTACTTAAAACATCACTGCATTTACTGATATTACAAGTAAAAAGGTAAATACCGTCAACTGTGGCAATATTACCTTATTTATTTTTTTACTTTTATGCTATCTACTCCAATATCTAACTACTTTTTTAAGATTTATTTTGTAAAAAAGGTGTGTCTCTTTCGGTTAAACCATCAAATGCTACTAAATCTCAAATAGAATCGCTATAATAACCAAGAGTATGAACGGGATTTTTGGCAACTTTACCTAGGTAACACAGGAAACATCAGAGATTTCAAGATTGTCAAAAAACGTCAATTTCAGGCATAGAGCAACGCGGAACACCGACCGCACGCGCCCGGAGGAGAGAAGCCATACACAGTGTTCCCCTCTGCCAAATTACAAGCCCACTTGAGCTTACGCATGTAATAAAACAAGTGACGTTCAAATTTATAGCTAGACTGAGTCAACTCGCGCGGCTGAATGCCGGTGCAGAACCACAGTATAAAGATTATGAACAGTACGGAAACTACGAACAAACCGTTCGAAACGGCACACTCACACAGACGCGCGCATCTACGATACCCTAAGCGATAGTCGCGGTGCTCTTAGTCACGGCCTCACAGATGCCGTGTCTGAACGAGTGTTGAGTATTCGCGTAATACATTTATTTATTATTGAAAGGTAAGAATGATTTATTGTTGATATTGAATATGACTGAATATGTACATACATGTTAGCAGCCGCCATCTTTGTTTTACAAATAAGTTCACATGAAATTCGTGAATTTATTTGTAAAACAAATATGGCGGCTTTTTTATTTGTTGGTGTTAGTTATTTTTTTCGTCATGGGTGTCGTTATAGTTTTCGTGGGTGCCAAAACCGATAGTAAGGACAAAATGTAGATCCAAGATGGCGGCTGTCATTTTTTTTTAATTTATTGGTCATGGGTGTCATTTTCGTAGTTTTCGAGGGTGCTAAAGCCAATAGTGAGGTCAAAATGTAAATCAAAGATGGCGGCTTCAAACATTTTTAAATTTTTAGTCATGGGTATCGTTTTCATAGTTTTCGTGGGTCCCAAAACCGATAGTGAGGTCAAAATCTGAATTCAAGATGGCGGCTGGGAAAGCTTTCATTTTTTTGTCACGGGTGTCGTTTTCATAGTTTTCGAGGGTGCTCAAGCCGATAGTGGGGTCAAAATGTAAATCCAAGATGGAAGCTGCGATTTTTTTAAATTTTTTGTCATGGGTGTCGTTTTCATAGTTTTCGTGGATGCTAAAGCCAATAGTGGGGTCAAAATGTAAATCCAAGATGGCGACAACGAAAATTTTAAATTATTTCGTCATGGGAGTCATTTCAATAATTTTGAGAGAAGCCGCCATCTTGGATTTACATTTTGACCTCACTATTGACTTTAGCACCCTCGAAAACGACGAAAATGACACCCATGACAAATAAATTTAATAATTACAGCCGCCATCTTGGATTCAGATTTTGACCTCACTATTGGTTTTGGCACCCACGAAAACTATGAAAACGATACCCATGACTAAAAATTTAAATTTTTTTGTAACCGCCATCTTAGATTTACATTTTGACCTCACTATTGGCTTTAGCACCCTCGAAAACTACGAAAATGACACCCATGACAAATAAAAAAAAAATGACAGCTGCCATCTTGGATTTACATTTTGACCAGAAGGAGGGTAAGATAACCGCAGCCAAATTCTAACCGCTGAACGCGTGAAAAAAAATTTGTTACAATAAAACACATCAATTTTACAGACATCAAGAGTGACAACCTTAACGCTCCACTGGAGCGTAGGTAATTATTTCAACAAATAGGCCTAGTTTCCATACTGTTCATATCTTTATACTGTGGCAGAACGCACTACTTAAGGGGCTATTAAACGACATTTACAGATTTTAAACTGACAATCACGTCAAAATGTGCAGTGTAAATGATTTGAAAAAAATGTTAAACTAGAACATTCTTTTAATCATTTAGTATGTGAATATTTTTAATTATATCCATATTAAATAGTTTAATTAACTCTTTAATTAACTCGTGAAGTTGTGTCTGACGCGGACTAAACATTGACAATCACACAAAATCTACCAGGTATAATTAAACGAAAACTTACACCATCTTACAGACAATTTATTTATCTATATTTTAGTATACGCCTTTTTTTAAGTTAAAGAATACTACTTTTATTTAATTTTTTCGACTAAACTTGAAGAGAGTTTTGGACGCAGAACTGACGCAGAACGGACGCAGTCTGCGTTCTGCGTCCAAACCTCTATCACTTACAAAAAGATAATGTCACTGTAAATTCTTATCATATTATTTCTATTTGTACAGATTTGTAGTATTTAAACAGAATATTCGTACTTTTATAATAATCTGAACGTCAGATTTGTTTGCCAACATCGAGTCCGCTTTTCCGTACAAATACTGATCTTACGAGCGATTAATCCACAAATAAATTTGACTACTCGCCGATGAACAATTTAGGGATGATATTTTACATACTGGGCCTGCCTTTCCAAAATCTTTCCTAATTACGGCTTACTTTTGAAGTCAACGCGGACGAAATCGCGGGCTGGAGCTAATATATTATATGAACACACACCAGCTCAAAACATAACGCAAATTGTTTAGCCGTTAAACTAATATTAAACTTTTAAGTAATCTAACTTACGCATTTAATCGATGATTAGATCTAAGGTAAATAGGTAACGTTTCAACTAATAAGTAAGTTTTAATTGATTTCGTATTGACTTTCAGAGTTAAGAATAACATTTAAGGAAGAAATGTAATGTTCGCTTCGTGACAGTTTTTGAAGATAGTTTTACAGGCATGACTAAAATAATCAAAACAAAAAACAGAATTAGAAAATAATTCGATGCTCATTGAGAAACTAATGTCTTATGCCGAATCCTCGTCTATTCTTTTGTTTAATAAAGTTGCACAAACTTTCTAATTCATCAGACAGAATTAAAATTAAAACTCTTTCTCCGAATTGACATAAGAACCGCACTATACTAAAATAAATAGGGTTTCACAAGAATCAACTTCTTAGTAATAAAAACGAGACAAAAAACAATATTCCCAGGTCCCTACAAAGTTCAGGAGAGGAATAAAGAAGAACCTTCGTTTACTGTTAATTTTTTGTTCTCACTTCATTTGCAGAGGGATGTTTTTAAAGAACTTCTTCCTTGCGCCACTGCAAACCCCTGTCGGCTTAATGAGCCACCCTATTGTGCTTCGACAGAATTCGTCGAATTGTTATTTTTATTTAGAATCTAGTTTATTCTTCAAGTTGAGGATAAATGAGTTTTAAAGTTTATTTGTGTAAATGAAATAGTGTTTGTTTGGTTTTAGTAATCAAAGTAGAGACAAAGATTGAAAAATAAAATTGTTATATAACTAATATTTGAATGTGAGACGAAGATTTCGTAATAATAAAATTCTTCTTATGAAACCTTCCAAATTCGACTGTATTTTTATTTATTTAAACTTCATGTTGGTATGATGGCCCAGTAGTTCAGAAGCCCACATTGTGGATTCAGTAAGTACCAATGTATCCTTTACATTTCATAAGTAGGTACTTTTTAGGGTTCCGTACCTTAAAAGAAAAAAACGGAACCGTTATAGGATCACTTTGTTGTCCGTCTGTCTGTCAAGACTCTTTATCTCGAGAACGCGTGGAGGTATCGAGTATTAAAACCTACTAATCTACAGTCCCTTAAAGCTGTGAAAAAATCAAACTTCTAAGTTAACCTGAAAAAAAGAAATGGCCGTTTATGCCGCAAAAAAAAAATATTTTGACACTTTCATGGAATCAAAATTTATAGAGTACATTTGGCAAGTAATACCGTCTTATACTACAAGTACCTACAAGGAAAAGTCTGAAAACTGTACATTTGCAATTAGATCATAAAAACATAGTCTTTATTTAAAGTATGTAATAAATCGTACGTATTATAAATTATAAATTGTCCACTGAATGCTATCTTCTGAGATACAGGCCTCGCCTAGTTCAGAAGATAGAGTCAAAACCCTACGTTAACCTCACTTTACAACCACAAATGATGTTGAATAAATTTGATTTGTTGTAATCCTTGTTGCTAGCTGGTGAGAAATAAACTATTTTTTTTTTTTTTTTTAATCATCGTGGTATGTGCGTTCATAATTGTAAGGGTGACCAAATTGCGGAATTTGAACGGAATCCTGTCCTGGTTTTTTTTTACTTTGGACACCAGTAGTATTCGGTGAAGGAAAACATCATGAAAAAAACATTATATTATAATGATTATATGTTTGATATCGCCAATTTACTTTGAGCAAACGTGGTGATCAATATGAGAAGAAGTCTTTGACCTACAGTGAGATAATAAGAGTCTGATATTATTATTCTTCTTCCTCGTCTTCCTACCCTTATTCCATGTTACTTAGGGTTGGCACGACATGTTTTCTTCTTCCATTCTGTCCTGTTCAACGTCATGCTTTTACTGACTCCCTTAGTCTGATATTACTATTAATGCTGGTTTTTTGTTTGCTGGTTTGCTGCTCTATGGTGAGTGTGGTGTACATAGGTGGACATAAAACCACAAGCCATCTAACTCCAACAACGTGAAAAATGCACCAAAAGAATGATAAACTGCTCAATTCACATTTATTTCATCTACCGGCGCTGATAATATTAATCATCACCAAAATTTTGCACGTATCCGGTGTTCAACCACAATTCTCAGTAAATTCGAAAACCTCTCACAAAAATAACTGCACTCGTAGAATCTTTGTGAGATATAAATCATTTCCTATTAGATTCCATCGTGACGTCAGAACCCATGTCACAGGCCCCACCAACGTATTGTGGCCTTCTATCTCATTGTAACAGATTATAGAACAAATTGCCTTTGCTGAACTCTCGTGGATTTTGTCTGAGGGCTTTTGTATTGTGTCTTTTGGAGATGGGTGTATTATTTGCTTGTCGTAATTGGTTCTTTTTTATATTCTAATGGGCTCGCGTTTGACCGCAACTCACCAGGTTGGTTCAGCCGTTTGGAAGTTATGCGCTTACATACATTTAGGCGATTCATTTTTATATATATAGATAGATATCTACTAAGTTGTATTTTAAAATATGTATATGTCTAATCCGGTCAATAGTACCAACGTGGAAAGAATCTCAAGGCCGCCATTAGCGACAACACGTGATCTATCACCACCATTTTGGCGCGCTTCTATACAGGGCCCCAAGTCTGCTATTACAATAGTGTCAGAATGGTCTATCATTGATTTCATAATTGTTGATTTTGACAAGTTTGGTAATCTACTAATACAATGGCGTCATTATAACTTTGCATTGGTCAACCACTGACACGCCATTGAAAGAAATGATATTGAATGGTAATCTCGTACAAAATGACAAATGAATGTAGGCGGTAATCTGCAAAAATTTTGACAGTTCCTTTGATCAGTGACCTACCATTAGAACGTCATTGTGCAGTCATTGCTTTTAATTCGACCGACCAATGAATTTAGCAGATTACGAACTTTTAGCAAAATGACAATGGGATCGTGTTGGAATGACGAAATTATAAAAATAGTAGACTTAGCCCCCAGTCGTGATGTTTTCAGCCCACAGCGAGGAGGACATTCAGATTTCAGTGTCTGATCGCATCGGAGCTAAGACGTCCCGAAACTGTACTCGAATCGTTGTGTTTAAGTGTTACTATGTCTATTTTAATTTGAGTTAGTATTAAATTGTGGTTTTAATAAATGCCGAGAATTGTACCCAGTGTATTTGCATTGCACGAAACCCATCTCCTGCCCACACGATGACTGTCTCTAACGGACTAAAAATAATAATGTAAAAAAATAGTAGGCCACCGGTATCGGGAACAGGGTCCAAGCTACGCGCGTCCAGGGTTACTGAGAGAGGAATATCCTAACTATACGCACCGTGTCCAGGAGTACCGCTTTCTGAATCTTTATTATTATTATCCATTTCATACGAGACCCCTCCGTGCCTTGGTTTGACTGGAAGCCGACCCTAACTTAGTTAGAAAGTTAAAAAGGTAGGTAGATGATGTGTTGGGCCTAAATTTGGACAGCAATGATTTCGTTATTCATAAAATAAACAGATTAAGGCTACTATTTTTTATCTTTTTATTTCTTAAATGAAACAAGTAAACGACATACATATAAAAAAAACTGTTAATTTGAGTTGATCTTAAAATTTCATACAATATAAATGTGTTCACTAATGAATCAGACCCAGACATTCAAAATTGATAGTTTCACCAAGCAACAAAGTACTTAATTAAACAAAACTTTAATATAAAAGTAACTTATATAATATAATACATGATATTATTGTAATTACTTTACATTTATTGTCGAAACAGACTCCTGATACATATCGACCGTCCTCAGCGGGGACGCGCTTTCTACGGGTCTGAAAGTAAATGAAAATTTGATGACTTCAGATAATGTATTACGAACAAACTATTAATAGAAATATTACTTAAGTACGGCTTATGTTTAACGAACCTTCAGATCTAGTAAATGATCACCAAAAATAGTAAATAATATAAAACCAAAAAAAGTAAATGATCACCAAAATTGTGTTTCCTAAAGTATTGTAGAAATAAAAGAAATTTGTTTCTGGCACTCGGCGGCCGCTGCTACGGCACGCTCGTTCCGCTCGCTCGCCTCGTGCGTGGGGGTCACAGTTCTAACCTAACCTAACCATGTCGAATCCGCCCCAGGGGGGACTTAAGGGTAAAAAATTTTGGTTATTTTGCACTCTAAGATTTGGTGATCATTTACTACATTTGGTATTTAGTAAGTATTTTGTTAGTGGTCATTATATTTATTCCCTTTAAGTACTAATATTTATTTTTATTTCAAACTTAATATGAAAAGGGATATCGCCAAGATATTAATAATACTTTTTGATTTGACCAAAGAAACTTTCCTGCACCATCCGATTTTTTTACATTACAACTAAGTAATGATTGTTTTATTTTAACCTTAGATTATTGATAGGTCTGCGCGCTCCGACTTGATACCGCCGACTTACTTGTCCAATGGAACCGCAAATACTATGTCCAATTTTGGCTTACCCGAACCTGTCTCCTACCAACCAATGGTGGTACAGGGTATTTTTCATGCACAATTTTTCACGCACACTAGCCTCCTTGCAATTTGTTTACACGCAAAAATATTAAGTTGTCCCATTCACGGAGCTATTGTTTTCAGGTAGTGTGGTATCTAATCAAAATTTTAACGTTGCCTCACACTAGTAATTTTCCCTATGTTGTGTGTGCGTTTTCAAACATAATAATTATGAACTCACATACACAAAAAACCAGACCCGAAACCACTACCTCATCATCATTATCATGTCAACCTTTAGAAGCCCACTGCTGTGCATAGGTCTTCCCCAAGGGTGGGTTCAGCAGCAATCGTTTGGCCGATACGTGTTAGCGATCTTAGCAGGTGTTATGGTACACAGAATGACGCTGCTGCTTATCCTCTCATCAATACTTATTTACTATTATTTATTTTATTTATCCTTTATTTCAGGTAACTAAGGCCCATAAAACACAATCTACTATTGACATCATATCCCGAGAATTGTGTTTGTCTGGCATAATTCAATCCCGAGTTATGAGGGTTCAAAAAAACGACGAAGCACTTCGAGAAAACGTAGGCAGTGCCCTTGCTTGGCTCGTCTTGGCGGGGGCACTGCCGTGCCCCCAGATACATAAATGTAAGTATAAAAACCAATAACTATAAATTTTAAACAATTGACTGAAAAACTATTGCACACGAAGTGACGGCGTCGTGTTACGCTGTGAGGTGTCGCATAGCTGACCGCGAAAACGAGAATAACCCTCTGTTGCCTTCTACGACACCCATGGGTAGAAATGGGGTGGTGCTATTCGCGGCCAGCATCACACGGCTTGATGCGGATTAAGCCGTGTGCCGGCTGTTGTACAGAACAAATACTTCACGCTCAAATCAGCCACTAAGCCAACCTTGCGTCAAATGTAGGGATTGAATACCAGTAATTATACCGGCAAACCCTTTTTACCGGATATCTTACCTGCAAAATGGCGAATCACATTTTATTTGATCCAATCTCCAGGTAGTAAATTTCTTTTGCCGAATCAGTTTTACTTTATTTACGGTTGTTGGTTGTCTGTAACAAATAGGTAAACTATGAACACGAAATTATCATTTTATTAGTCATCGACGACTTTGAATTCCTTTTCAACAAAATCTACCGCACCACATGCAAACTACAATTGACGTTTCTTTCAATGCGATATCAAAGTTCTCCGCGACATTACCATATATACGAAATCCCGACCATAACCGTTGGGCTGTAGCCCGCCAGATACACACCCGTTTGGACGGAAGATCTTCACTTTTTAATGTAAGATGAGGAATTCAGTAAACTGGTCCCCACGTGATAAGATAACCGCAAGGCAGATGATTAAGTAAAGTGCAGCTTACTATTTTTCTACTACTATGGATATAAACCACTCACTATCAGGCAGCAGGGATAATTGAAATTACCCGTATACAGTAATGGCTTAAAAAAAATCCATTACACAATGGCATTTCTAAACTTTTACAGACCGAACATGTTTACCCTTTCAACTTATTATTAATTGTGATCGGATAACCCTTTCACCATAAACTTTTATTTGAACGAGTTTTCCTGTAATTTGGAATTTTGCTGCATCGCATTAGGTACAAAATTGTAAGTTAAGTGCCTGTGTTAAATCTCCACATTGAACTTTCTGCAAAGTGGTGAGCGAGACGGCAAGTCACGGCCGGTTGAGTATTTTTATATTTAACCATCATGGCGACGCGATAACTATTAAAATGGCCCTAACAAAGGTGACACAGTATTGCCTGGAAACAAGTGCGTTCTTAGCAGAAGATATCATTCAGTCAAGAATAGGAGTGCACCCAGTTAACCAGAAAAGGAGAAAATTTAACGAATGTCAAAATTTTGCGACGGCCCGGTAAAGAATGAGGCAAAATGTAATCATTGGAATCATTTCCATCGAAATTGTCGCTAGTAACTCGTAGGTACTAAGATTTCATGCAATTTTGCTTTCATGTCAGCGTTGAGCCGTCGTTGGTCATTGGAAAGACGCCCTTATCGTTGTGGATTATGTTACACTTACCTTTTCACCTGAACGGCATAAACAAGAAGTCCGCACTGGTTACCCTTTTAGGCTGGTTACCCTTCTTCGGTATTGACTTTAAAGACGGTAACCTCTTAAGTTTGCTACGCATTGAAGTTAACGTTTTCAACTTTACAGCTTTGAATGCATTGCTGAATGTTTGTTTGTTTATCACAGGTATGGATATGTTAACATTCGCATTGATTCTTGTTTGGAATGGTAAAGCGCTTGAAAGGGACTTCCACAGTGATCTGGGAGTAAAAAAAAACATGGATGTATTAACTGCTTAACATTCCAAACAAGAAAATAAGATGGAGAGATGAGATGCGGCTTTGGTTTTGCGTGTGTTTTGTATTGCCACTTGCGAATTGAAAGTTATTTTTTATTTTTTGAAGGCGGTTGTCTTTTTTGTTAAAATTTTTTTTTCGCTTTTTAGTGCCTACTTCTCATCATAGAAATTAATTAAGAAACAGTGACACCAAAAAAAATCTGTCGTCCCTTAATTTTCAACTCTTAGGGGTGGAATATTTTCTTCAAATTAATATGGGACTAAATTTAAGGTATACACTATACATTAAAAATCGGACATAAAGAATCATCGAAATCGGACTACACTGAAAAAAGTTATGCGTGGTCAAACATAAAAATAAATATTTGAAAAATAAAAAAATGTTCAAAATGAAAACTACTCAGCCAAACAATGTTAATTTTTTATGGGACCAAATGGCAACTATTCCGCATCAAAATAAAGAAGAATCACGTAAATCGGATCATAAATCTCAGAGTTATCTATGTACATACAAAAAAAAAAACCAACCGAATTGAGAACCTCCTCCTTTTTGAAGTCGGTTAAAAAGAGTCAGTGATTGAGTGGTTGACGTAACGGAATGAAAAAAAAAGAAAATGGGTTGCGCCAAGCACAAGTAACATGGGGCCAGGGCAGCAAGATGATGATTTTGAAAAATGTAATGAATTTTTTTCTAAAGTTTATGCAGTGACAGTAAATATTTATATATACCTGCTCAAATTACTCCTCTGAACTTTAGTTGGCTTGAATTTTGAGCGATCTAAACCAAACGAGCTGAATTTTTTCTTCCTGAAAACAAAACAACCCGGTCAATGACATCAGATGGTTGCTGTACCAGTATCGGGAAAAGGTATTCATTTTATTGTATTTGGCTTGATTTGATTTTGTTCGATTTATTTGATATTACTTTAATTTTATTTCGTTTCCCCTTTAATTTTGATTTAATTGAATTTGATTTGATTTAATTTAATTTGATTTGATTAGGTTTAATTTAATTTGATTTTTATCAGATTTTATTTAATTTGATTTTTATTAATTTATTGTTGGCAATGGGTGTAATTTACCTGAAATAAATAAATTTATTTATTGAATGAAAGGTAAATTACCTTTTGACAACATAAAGTTTATCATCAGACAAACGGATGTCTTTTTCGTTACTAGAACGAAAAATAAATGTGATGTCTTTATTTGTCAACATTTTGTCACCCTATCCATTCTGGTCATTCCATCTCACTATTCTCGACTCCGCAATATGCAATAACTTTGCATGAAAAAGGCTTAGGAATTTTCACGACTGAACATTCTGATCCAAAGAGTTGCAAGTTGCTGACACGGCGCAGCACACGCTGGCAGAGTGCCCAGCTTGGCCAGAGCAGCGCCGTGAACTTTCCGCACCAGTAGGTGACCGCTCGCTCCCGAACATCGTTCTTTCGATTGTCAGGTCCAGAGCAAGAGTGCGTGGGACGCTGTCGCCTCTTTTTGCGAGCAAGTCATGCACGCAAAAGAGACGGCAGAGAGGGTGAGGGAAGCAACTGCCTCGCTTCCCTCCAGGAGAAGACGCACCGGGCGAGTTGCCGGCCTGCAGATACAAGTACGAAGTACAACAAGTATTCCGTTTTGGTTCTGCTCAGTTTTAGGCCAACACTCTCCAGTCTTTGCCAGTACATCTTCAACCTGCTCTAGACGTCTAGGTAACTTTCGGCAAGCGATGTCATCGACTGACAGCATACACCAGGGTGTCTCTTCCTGGATGTCCGGCTGCAGACCGTCCATTATTACCGTTAAAGGTGAACGCACTATTATCCAAGCCAAACGCGTTGAACGCATCGAACGAAACGAATTTTAGAATTCTGTATATGAAATCTTATGAAACACTTGCCCGCGTCGAATCGTCCGAATCTGGAAGAACCCCAAAAATTCTAGACGAATTCGGATGACGTCATCATATTCGGTGCGGCTTATGCGGTCGACTCGACCAATGCGCTCGCACCACAAACCTCGTCAAGATCCATCCACAATGAACAGTACGACAGGCATAAAGGCAATAGAAACGATTTCTTCGACGCGGTCGATTCTTTCGGTGCGGATATGTGTGCGAGGCCTCCTTGACTTCGATTCGTTCGACGCGTTCGGCTCGGATAAATGTGCGTTCACCTTAAGAGGCAAGGGAGGAGGGCCGACTCTTGGCGCTGTCAGTATTGTCAGACAGAAGAATATTTTGGGATGATATTGAATTTTCACACAACTGGCGGAAAGTGAAAATGGTATCTATTGCTCCGACCAGACATAAAACCGAATTGGTGTTGTGAAAATTCATTAAAGATATTATAGGTTAATTTGTACCATGAATGTAAAGAGGCCCGCATATCAAGCTACAACAATCTGTCAAATTTCTTCGACAGATTTTCAACTTTATTACAAAAAATAAGGTTTATATTTAGTTAGGAAAATTAGTCAATTTGGTATAGATTGATGTACTTACTGGCGTCTGTACATTCAAAACTAATCCTTTGAATAGATTTTAAATTAACCAGCGTTAAATATTTAAAATTCAGTCAATTACATCTATTTTATGATCGATCTTTTGACGTGTTTATAGGTCGAATTCGCAAAACTAAACTTAATCGACAACGTCTTACTTTTGAGGATAATGTATGGTGACTCCGTTTGGT
Organism: Charanyca ferruginea; assembly: GCA_947361185.1. Classification (NCBI taxonomy): domain Eukaryota; kingdom Metazoa; phylum Arthropoda; class Insecta; order Lepidoptera; family Noctuidae; genus Charanyca; species Charanyca ferruginea. The sequence goes on along the minus strand of OX376082.1, from coordinate 8,399,437 downwards.
GTCACTTTCTGTTTACAAGGACTATCGTTGCCGCATGGACATCCTCTCCCAGCAGGACGGTATGGTGGTAAAGGAACCATTCTGAAATTAAAATACAGCTTGGGATATGTACAACGTTCACAACCAGATACGGCCAGTTTCATATGTACTTTAAAAGTTTTTTTTTGGACAACACTGACATTGGCGTAGGGAAACAATGAGTAACACAATAAGTTAAATAAGTCTAAGAGGTAACCTGTGGGCTAATTCACATAACTAAAAAGTTCTGTTGCAGTGCAGTTGCAGTTAAGTTTCGCACAAAACAACGCTTTTCGTATTCTCTACCGCTGTCAGACACGCTCGCGTCAAGATCGCGTCACGCGATAACGGCATTCTACTGTTGCGCGTCTTTGGTGTGTGCTTCGGAACGCAATATGATCGGTATTCTACTATTCGTTTGACGTCTCAAAATGACAGTTAAAAAGCACTAAAATCTGTACTGGGGTATTATTTTAATATTATAATAAAGACATATTCATTGAAATGTAATCGATTCTATTCGATTATTTAGTGTATAATATTTCTCTCATGTGGCTACACCATAAATAAGTTTGGTAGAGTTTGGTTGTCGTACCTACAGTTGACGTGCAGTTCACGCGCAGCTTACGCGCAGTTCAAAGATTAGGTACAAGAATACCGTTTATCACTCAAACTTGAACTTAACTGCAACTGCACTACAACTTCATCGTCGCGACATAAAATTACGTGAATTAACCCTCTGGACTTACACTTAATGTGAGTCTGAATTCGCCATGAGCAAGTCTGGTGATCAATGCTCATGCCTTGTATCTGAAAAGGTCTTAGCCCAGTACTGGGACAATAATTAGACCCTTATTATTTTACAATATCAGTCACAGCAAAATATATATATTTTTTTTTTTTTTTTTTTTTTTTTATTCTATACTTTTAAGGGACTTTTCCGCGTAGCGTATGACAGTCCCATCGTAACCTAAACTTACAATATACCCTAAACTAAAACTAACTAAATAATCTGGGCCATGAATTGAAAGAAGTCTCTTGCATCGTCACAATTCGGATTACTTAAAATTTGGTGAAAGGCGTCCAACTAAGATTGCAGTGGGTTCCTTCACATATTGGAGTACAGGGCAACGAAAAGGCTGACATTTTAGCGAAATACGCGGTAAAGAATGGTAAGGAAATGAGTATTAAATTAGATTACTCTGAATTTTTGCCTAAATTTAAAAACATTTGTTATAATAATTGGAAAGAATACTTTAATAAACGTTCAGTAGAAAAAGGAATATGGTACAAAACTATCCAATATCAGCCTTGTCGTGTGCCCTGGTTTATTAATAGTAGTTGTAGTAGGAAATTACTTGTTTTAGCTCACAGAGTCAGATCCGGACACATTCCATGTAGAAAATTTAGCTTTATGATGAAGAAAGTATCATCACCCAACTGTGAGGTGTGTGGAGTGGCTGAAGATCTACACCACTTGCTGATGGAATGTGTCCGATATGACTCAATAAGAAGAGATATACTCAGGACTTTGAACTTGAACAAAATATATTTTTTAATTGCATAGAATCTTCATCACAATAAAAACGACTCACTCTTTCTTTTTAAACACTTTCCATTTTGGTTTCTCAGTTATAACGTAACGTAAGTTGGATAAACTGCAATAAAAAATAAAAATATATAATTATTCTGAATTGATAACATTAACTGGAAATACCGGTAGCATAAATGAAACTCAATCAGCCCTGTGGAAGAAGTTTACACCCATTAATCAATTAGACAATAGCTGATAGTTTTAAAACGGCTGAACATATTTTCTTGAATCATAATATTATTATGAATACATTTTTGATCAAGTCAACCTTTCAATCTAAAAAAAAAAACGAAGGTCCTGCGATGCCACAGATGGACATACAGGTAAGTACACATGCTAGACTTGTAACACCCCTCTGTTTACTATAGAGACTACCAGAGGTTACAACAGACACTTCGCTTCGGCAATACCTGGGTATATATTCAGAACCCAATAGAGATTAGTTTGGCACTGATACCTAAGGCGAAAATTATTTGTTAACGGGTTGTGTTGATGATGACATTAGATTAAACATACATTATAATAACTATATGCAATGTAAAATTTAGGTCTGAGAAGAATATACAGCAAACACAAATAAGCCGGTAGATAAAATCTTATAATTGAATAAAAAATTATAGCAAAAGAAATAAACCAGAAAGTCTGACAATCAGTTTTACCAAGAGGTATCGATTTACCCAGAAACTGGGACGTGAAAGTCAGGCAGTCGCTCCATGTAAAACACTGGTACTCAGCTATATGGAGTTAGACTGAAAGCCGACCCCAAAATAATAAGGAAAAGGCTACATAGATGAAATGAAATGGCAAAAAAAACCTTGAAGAATTTCTTCAGCAAACGCTGCACCAGCATTACACGGCTTTTGGTATGGACGTGGTGTAGAAGACTCTCTATTTTACGGTACGGCCTCATTGATAGCTATAAACTATTAGATAGTTGGCCAATAAACTGACCATTAGCCAATGGTGGTCACATTCATCGGCTAGCAGGAGCAGTACACATCCAAAAATATTAATGCTACTACACTAGCCTGCTAGCTGTTGCCTGAGTTAGAATTTAATAATGTGCCCTGACAACTAGTAAACTTTTATATTGCTATTTCTATCTAACCTTGTAGCTCAAATTCCAGTTAAGGCGTTCTTGAACTACAAAATAGCTTCAAGCTACACATAGTTCTCAATCAGACAGCACTTAAGTAATACAAACTATGGAAGACAAATTACAATTGAAAGACTATTCAAATCATAACAATAAAAATTAGAATCATATTGTTACCTAGAATTACTCGTAGCCTCGTCTATTTTAAAATTTTTGCTGTTTACTACTCCCATTTTCACAATCTCCTTTCTCTTACAATTTTATGTTTACGTGTGCACTTTGCGTTATATCATTCACTAAGAATTTTCCAATTTATATTCTCTAAACAATTGTATCATGTTTGCAAAGATTTACGTGCGTTTCAAAGAGTTATTTTTTTATAATTTATTTCATAGTTTGTGTTTATTAGCTTCCTCTTTGACTTGACATTTTGTTAATGTCAGAATTATTCTAAAAATTGTGGTTAGACAATATCTTTGGCATTGGTTTTGTAAGGAGGAAGAACTATACCAATGAATGTAGTTTTCATACATAAAAAGGATCTATTGTCTATAGATTGTGATGTCAGAGTAGACTAACGTACTTAATTTTAGCATATTATCTAGATTTTTGAGGATACCTAGATTAGAGATGGATTAGAGTAATATCTTAAATTATTGATAAGTCTCCAGGAGCGCGCGGTGCACCTACATTCTATCAAGAAAGAACCGGTAATTAATCAATTTAACAATAATTTAAAAGCTCATTTAAAGAAATAGTCTAAATTATTTTTGACTCTAAGTTCTCTCCACTCACGCGGAGTTCGATTGTCACTGGTCATTCTGTTTGTTCACAGTGCGCCATTTTATCAGGTCATGTCAATAGTGTTATGCGATTTTTACTATACCTAGTTAAAAATATCGAACAAATAATTCGTCTTCAATGTTGCATTGCAAATAGAATGTCGTGTGCAGAAGCATTGAAAATGTTACATAAGGCTTTCAGTGAATCGACTTCATTAAAAACACCTGCGTATGAGTGGTATAATGACGATTTAGAAAGAGTCAATTCCGACCCCACACTAATAAAACGCATTGTTACTGGTGACGAGACATGGGTTAAATGCGTTTGACATGCAAACTAGTCAACAAGAATCGGAATGGCGCCTTCTAACTGAAAAAAAGATGACGTAAAAGAAAATTCGCGGCAACTGCTGAAGTCAATTCCAAAAATACGTCTAAAAAATGTTTAGATTATTGGGTTATTTGTTGGCATTAGTGTACACTAACGCCAACAAATAACCATTCCGTAATCCCCGCAAAAATTCCGAAAAGTTGGACCTACTTTGAAGGTGATACAATAAATTTAGATATGTATTACATTTTTTTTTATTGAATAAGTCCCGGTACTTTCTTGACACAGTAGTATTAATAATCTTAGGGTAATACGTTAAAAAAGTATTCGCACAGGCTAACAAGACTGGGCCTTTTTTCATGTACGAGCTGCCGCGTCTGACATACCGCTGTTAAACCCGCGATGGTTTGTGTTGGTGTGTTAATGTGTTCAACAAATATGTACAAAACTATCTAAGTAAATAAACAATTAAAAAAATGTAAAGTATAAACGGTACCTCTGCCACTAATGGAAATAAAGTTTGACTTTTGTTGTCCAACCCTTAATCACCACCCATTGCAAACACCTGCACCATTGCTATTTAGAACCAGTAAATCAATCGAATCTTCTAGTAAAACGACCTTGACATCTAGACCCAAGGTACACAGGCCAGCACATTCAGCTACCCCAATCTGTCAAATTTCTTTGAAAGGTTTTCTACTTTATAAATAAACTAGCTTTTGCCCGCGACTTCGCCCGCGTGAATGTCGGTTATCGTGGATGCAGATGAAGTCGCGGCTTAAAAAGCTTTTTTATTTACAAAAAAAGCAACCGCCTTCAAAAACTATACAGTGAATATTAACTTTAGCACAGAACACACATAACTTTAGTTTCAAAACAACAAACGGGACAAAGCCATCTACTTCCGAAACTAAAGTCATGTGTGTTCTGTGCTAAAGTTATTTTTCACTTTTTAGTTTTTAAAGAGGCCGACGGCCGTACACCAGAAGATGCAGGGCAATTGGCAGGCTCCAAACAAGGTGGTCCGTTGACCTGGTGAGAGTCGTGGGACGATGCTGGACGCGAACGGCCCACGACCGGTTGGTTTCGAAACCTTGAAGGAAGATCTCAATTAAGACCACTCAAAATTGTACAATTTATATCGCCATAAACTGTATTCACAAAATAGATAAGTACATATCTAAATGCTCCGCAATAAAAATATAGCAGAGCATATAAATAAGCTTTTTTACGATCATGTTACCGTATACCTACGGAAATGTGGTAGTATTAGTTTGAGATCCACCTTTAAAAGGATATCCTTATTTCTTTGCATACAAAACGCTTGTAACCCTTGCAGGATCACTCATATTTTTTATAGATTGTATAGAGTTTTAGGAAGTATTACACTTTTGTTGATATTTTATTGGGTTTTCTGTGAGATATAGGTATGTTTCCGGTCTTTTGAAAGTGCTTATGTTTAACGAACCTCCAGATCTACTAAATGATCACCAATAATAGTAAATAAAATAAAACCAAAAATAGTAAATGGTCACCAATATGGTGTTTCCTAAAGTATTGTAGAAATGTATGAGTTTGACTGTAAAAAGCAATTTGATTCTGGCACTCGGCGGCTGCTGCCGCGGCACGCTCGCTCGCCTCGTGCGTGGGGGGTCATAGTTCTAACCTAACCTAACCATGTCGGATCCGCCCCAGGGGGGTCAAAAAGATTTTGGTTATTTTGCACACTAAGATTTGGTGACCATTTAGTACATTTGGTATAATTTAGTATATTTTTTTGTAAGGGAGCTTAAGAACCTAAAGTATTTTTTGGTGATCATTATATTTATACCCTTTTGAAAGGTTATGTAGACGATACGATACGACTATTTTAACCGCGCATTTGTAGAGCTTTTTGTGATTAAACTTACTCGAAGACCACGTTATCACCCTAACTATTTCTGCAGCATAGCAGTGCTGTTGTGTGTGGTATTATGAGTATGTCTGCCGGGGTAAGTGGTCACAAATCTAGACTCTAGGCTGATTTTTCTAACTCCAGGCTGAGCTCGAATTGCGAATAGAACCCGCGTTCAATAGTTGCGTTTAATCAACGAGACAAATAGTAACATGAAAAAAGAAAGAAAGGAACTGAACTACTGGTTTGGTTCTGAAAATTCTTTGGAAAGCAACGTTATCCCTGAGTCATCATCATCATCAGCCGGAAGACGTTCACTGTTGAACAAGGGCCTCCCCCATATGGGGGGGGGGGGGGGAGATTGCCATAATTCCCACGCTTGGGCAGGCGTCTTGGGGATCTTCCACAATTTCCTTTAGTAGATACTACGACACCCTTGGGATGAAATGGATGGGTGGGCTATTCTAGCCCGGACACCATACTAGGAACCCCTGTATGTTTATCCCTGAGTACTATGGGTTATATCCTACCACGAAATAAAATATAAACGCGGGCGACGTCGCGTGCAAAAGCTAGCAACAATTTTAAAACCCATAATGATTGTTGTACGAAGAAAGTACTTCATATTACTTAAACGCCAATACACTTACCCTCCATTGTACCGTCGTTCCAAACGCCTATTGATTCGTCTATGTTGGCACTTGTCACCTTATGAGTATGATCGATTGCTACCTATAAAACACCTGATGCTTGTGCCACAATTCACAAGAAGTAGAGGATTTAAAAAAGTTTCAAATGACAATGCCAGATCCTGCCCCACCCATGTACAGAAAAAGTAACACATGTACAGAAAAAGTAAATTAATGAAAATAATTGTAATGAATATAGAACCTTTCTATACTAAATTGTTTTTCTTTAGAACTTGCGGATTACGAAATACCTACCCGCAAAATACAAACTCATTTTACCTAAAATACAATTTAACCTATAATCAATGTCATTATTGTTTTTAGATTTAAACGGCAACCGTAAGTTCTACAGTCACTAAGACTAATGTTTAGTTATCAGCAATAAATAAACAGTAAGATGCTACATATTGCACATGACTTTTATTGAGTGGGGCAAAGTTCTATAGAGTTTCTGGCATTGTCCTTTATCCAGCAATGTGTAGGCGTGCTAAACGTTTGGGAACACAGACGTGAAAGAAGAAAGAATGAAAAAAAGAAATAAAGAGTGAAAAAAAAGAAAGAAAGAAAGATTTGCTAATATAGTCATGGAAAATATTAGATTTCGGTTTAAAGAATTTATTTCTCAAAAGAATAACATAGTTCATTTAAATATGAGAAACTTAAATAACATTAGTATTCTTAAGTAGTAGTTATTGTCGTTCGATCTATCGAATTATAAAAAGTTAAAATTTCTTATTGTTGTTTAGCCAAATGCAACTTCAACTTATTTAAAATTTAAAATATTTTACAGAATATGAATCTCGAATGTCTTTTGGCAACTTATTGTAAATCTGAGCTCCCTCAAACTGTATAGTTTTTCTTCCATACAAAGTTCTAACTGACGGTAGTTCTATAGAATCTTTATTTCTACTGTGGTACTGATGAGTTTTGTGTTTGAAAGCGATTTGCGAGTGTATTTTGTTTGTTAATATTTTCTTTATTAAGATGCATGTGTGGTAAATACTTATATAATTTGAATTTAATAATATAATTGCAACTATTATAATTCACGTGGTATATAGATTCCTGACCTGAGCATCGGACCTAAGACCCCTCCTTCAGCTGCAGCACTCGCGACCGCAGTCAAAAGAGTATTCAGTAAATTTTGGATGGTAAATAAGCTGATGACGGTCTACCAGGTGTTCAGTACGGCTACCTCTGCTATAGACATCTGACGCCCTCAATGTGCGAGGTTCTTCACAAAGAAGATTGGTTACATAAGCCACATACGAGCTCGCGAACGACCAGTACAGCGGAGCTGTAGCAATCGCCTTAGACAAAATCGGTCGGATCGCATAACCATCAGACATCTGAAGTTCAGACTTCAATAATAATAATAATAGCTTTCATTCGGGTGGCAAAAACCCATAGAAAACTTAACCTAGTAGTATTAGTAGTATTTCTACATTTTTTTACTTGCCATGATTCGCCACATCTATGCAAGACATGACCCCCTGATTTTGAAAAGGACAGTCAAAACGTACAGTTATAGTATTAGTATTAATATTCAGAATACCGCTGTTGCTACCTCGTATACTAGCCAGTAGAGAAGCTGCTTTTTGCACATTCGTCTTTCAGCGATCGTCATTAGAATTCTATTGTCACTACCCCTAATACAACGCATCAATGAGGCTCACTTTTTGCACATTATTGCGTAAAAGCCATCTACTTCTTCGTCTGTAATCATGCATGAATCGTGGAGATCTTAACAAAAAGAAATGAAAAAAAAAACAATAATAGACGTCAGTTTCATACCGGCTATTCGTACCGGCGCTTTTCTGTCGCGCGTTAAAAAACCGACCGTGCATACAACTGTTAGCACGTCATTCAGATCTATATACATTAATGTTATTTTGGTACTCAAAAATTAAAAAAGATGTAATGCCATTATAATTGAATAAGATATAAAACTTGTCACATTGAAAATAATCATCGTCACATCTGCCGGAATTATCTACTCTACACCAATCACATTATCTACTGCGGTTACATTAACATTATCGTGAACGATCCATCACATACTTAACCGATAAAAAGTTATACAATTTGAAATTGTCACTTAAAGAGCTGAATTAATGGATATTACAAATATAAAAATTGGTAAAAGATAGGAAAACTTGCTGGTGTAAAAAAAAAATATTCTCCCAACAGAATTTCCGTCAGCCAAGTACACAGGAAATATTATAGTGTACAAGCATAGCATAAATATGGCCCAGGGTAAACATTGGTGTGATGAGCACTTGTGTTTGCCTTGTGTCTGGGTGTTGTTTATCTATATATATATGTATTTATAAAAAAAAATGTATTTGTGTATGTATATCAGCAGTCTGACACCCATAGTACAGGATCTCCCTGGTTTGGGGTCAGATGGCCATGTGTGAAAAATATCCCCACATATTATATTATATTAGTACAGTAGCGACACGCCCCGCCTCCCTCCGAAACACTGTTCCTCACCTCTTTCTGCGTCAAACGTGCTGTCGAAATTGCTTTTAGTTCAAGCGGCGCGTAGACACGCACACACGCGCACGTATTTGTACATTATGTTATTTTGGTAGTAGGGTAGGTAATTAAGTCGTTTTATTTGTATGGTGTGTCGTAGGTGTGGTACAAGTGTGTGCGCAAACACAGGTGCACTTCCTCTTTCCTCGCTCTCATAGTCCGATGGGACGGTAATTCGACACGACCGGGGCGACATCACAGGGCCAATGACTTTACATGCTTTCCGAGTCACGAGGGTGTCACACTACCACCTTTTAAACTCATTATCACTTTTTGCCCGATTTGGGAATCAAACCTAGTAGGTCCATTCCACCACTGATGTAAAATACCCACTATAATAACATAAATATACCTAACATCAAGAACGTATTTATAAGTAAAATGCTTTGAAATCAATAAGTACCTAATTAGCCAATTGAGTTGGTAACTAGGTGACGTCACAATTTGCTATCACCGTACAAAATGTATAAGGGAATCGCGTTTTGACAGCTCAAAACAAGTATGAGTCGCTACATTCACTATAAACTGCTATATTATAGTATTTACAAAATTTTGCAAGATAAATGATAGCTATGTTTAGATATTTTTTAATAATAAAGAAACTGTAAACGACCACTCAATATATATATCAGCAAACAATGAAATAGAGTGTGAGCCAGATTAATGTACCAAAAAAAATAAATTTTGTATTAAATTAAGGAAATTAAATAAGCAACCAATTCGATTTTGTCTATACTGTAGATACACCTATGGAGCAGGACAAGTACGTTTGCAAGCATTCTTATCTTGGATATAATCCTCTATTTATAATATGCTTGTTTAACAAAAACTTTACCTTACTTGCCGATAGTTAAACAGTGACGTAGTACCTGACTAGCTTGCTACTAAAGCCTCTTTTCTCAAAGTGGGCACCCCCTGACACTGCTTTGTGCTTTCCATTGTCTAAAGCTCTCTGTGATACTGCAAAGGAAATTTTTATTTTTAAAACGTTATTTTTCTAGATTTTTTGTAGAATGACTGGAATCGGTAAGATGGTTTGTTGGTTAATATTTTTTGTGTTTTATTATGTTAGGATTAGTCACATCCCCATGGTGACTAGTGTACGAGCTACGCTGTACATTGACCTTAGTCATACGTCATGTACATCAGTATTGCAATTAGGCTAAACATTATAATAACATATTTACTTTAGTAGCAATAAATTCTTTACACAGTTTGAACATCTACTCATTTCTAACAAACATTTAACATTTCGGACAGTGTTCGAACCAATAAACAAACAAACATAATAACATTTATCACTGTTGGATTAAACCCCCAACAACTAGTATAATAGTCCTAAAAATGGTTCATGGGATAATTCTCAATAGTACGATGCTGACCACTCTCATTACTCAATAATTATATTTTCATCCCACCATCTCGGAAAGAGTATTTTTAATCTTCAATATCTGAGTGGAAAAGCCGTTTTTATTCTCTAGAGGATAAAGTAAATTTATCTTCAATATCTGAGTGGAAAAGCCGTTTTTATTCTCTAGAGGATAAAGTAAATTGAATTTAGAACATCGTGTGCACTAAGTTTGTGAATTAAAAAAAAACATTAAACCTATTTACTGCTACCTCTATGGTGCCGAATATATCATACAACTTTTTTTTAATTTGTTAAAAACTCAGACTTTGTAAACGTTTTTTTTTTGCATTTAGTCATTTCCTCGCTGAGGTGGAATGAAAAGTTACGTGTTGCACTCGAGTGCAAAGATTTTTCACCTCGTGCTCTTTTGATTCCCTCGCTAACGCTCAGGATTCTAATTTTGAATCACTCGCTGCGCTCATGATTCAAAATTTTCAAATTTTAGAATCCTTCGCTTGCTCGGTCATCAAAATTGAACACGCGGTTAAAAAGCAACTTTGCACTCTTGTATAACAAATAACTATTATTTGCTTCCACGCCACATGTGAACCTACCATGGTTTACAAGATTGAAAGTCTATACAAATGTAGTCTATATTTTGTTCAATATGTAACTAAAGTTGATGAAACTTTGTACGTAACACACACACACACACACTACACACACACACACACACACACACACACACACTACACACACACACTACACACACACACACACTACACACACACACACAGCGCGCTGCGCTGTACACTTTGTACACACATTACCGTAACATATTTTATTGTGTGTATGTGTATACATACACACAATAAAATATGTTACGGTAATGTACAGTCAGTTACCCCAATTAGCTGTATTAGCTGTACTAATATACCAATTACAGGCATACACAACACTAAAAAATTCCATAATAAATTATATTTATATAACTAGAGAATTATGAATGCTAGTGAATTATATTACGTATCCATATTTTTTGGTAATTTAATATAGCCTATAGTACTCAGGGATAAAGTGGCTTCTTATCAACGAAATAATTATCAAATCGGACTAGTAATTCCGCAGATTACCCGGAGCAAACACAAAGTCAACTTTAATTTGATATAGTGATGATGGTGGTAATAAGAACTAAAGCTAAAACTCCAGCATTAAAATTATCAAATTAATTTCTGTGTTACTATCACATCCAGCGGTTTTCTATCCGCACACTTGTCGGTTCCGTTTAGAGAATAAACTAAGCGCTTGTTACTTCACCGACGATGGCATTTCGCGATGGTCTTGTCACTTGGTAATATAGTGCATCAGAGGACAAAGAGTTCTTGTGGAACACTCGCTTTGCTTCACGGGTTCGTTCCCGCGAATTTTGCCTTTATAATGCAAATTTGTTAAACGGGACTGGAAGGGAATTACGTCGGGTTTTTCGGTGAATACGTTCAACTGTGTGACGTAGATTTGTTTGGTGTATTTTCAGTTTTACCGTTGATTGATGTACAGTACAGGTTAAATTTTACATAAGTGAGAAATGTTCGGAAGATTTTTTTATGTGGTTCTTCTTTTTACCGAGTCGATGGTTTATATGAACTCTTATTTATTATTTTTTGTTAGAGAACTTGAGCCCAGTAGGTAGCCACGTTAACCTAACATTAGTGGCATTTGTACTGTCCTCTAAAGTGCAGGTGACACATACACTGGGTATCGATGGTGTCTATAATGCCCCATTTTGTTTGGTTGCGTTTGCAACGACCTAGCTGGGTGTGCAGTCTATTAAGAGCTTTCTTATGCCATTGTAAATCACATCCGAGAGGCAGGTGTTCCTAGGGATGAGCGAAGTTGGGTGGTGGAGTGGAGGGTGATATTTCTCCCACAACAAACGTCTCACCGTAGATGATGTGTATGTTTTCATAAAAAAAAAGAAAAATTAAAAAAAAATATATGTTTAACTAAAACAGACATACGTGCATGTAAAAATCATTTACTACTAAATAGAAAATGTAGAAATATTTGAAAATTTAATCAAATTTGTTTGCAACTGCAGTGCTATTTTGTTACAAACTTCCTCGGTGAACACCTAGGTGAAGTGAGCTGTCATCCGTCCCGAAGCTAGAGATTGACAAAGCAGATGGACGGATGACAACTCACTTCACCTGTACCGTGTTCACAATAAGATTAGACATAAACACATACCTTTTTTACAGTCCCTTCAACCGATTTTGACTTCTACTCCGTAGGCTTAAGGATGACATTAGAGGCAAAAAAGTGGTTACAATAACAATTGTTTACTGCAGTTGCCATTTGTCATGCCACCAACGCAATATAAGTCAAAATCGGTTGAACGGACTGTAAAAAAGGTTTATTTAAATGTCTAATCTTATTGTGAACAGGGTATAGGTGTTCACTGAGGGAGATTGTAACAGAGTGCTATTCTGTTACAATCTCCCTTGGTGAACACCTAGGTGAAGTGAGCTGTCATTCGTCCGTCTGCTTTGTCAATCACTAGCATCGAAATTGATGACAGCTCACTTCACCTTGGTGTTCACCGAGGGAGATTGTAACAAAATGGTCTATGTTTTTTGCACACTATAAATTCAAAATCATCTCTGTCTTTCTGTGAGTTTGCTTGTTACCTAATCACGGCACAACCACTAAACCGATCGTTATGAAATTTGACGATAAGGTAACTTGATATCTGGGCAAAGACATCATCATCATCCTCCTGCCCATATCCCATGTTTTTATCTTCCATTCCGTCCTGTTAACGATGATATCACTGACTCCCTTCTCTACCTCTCTCTCTTCATACCATGCTTCACACAACCCATACATCTATTTTTCGGCCTTCCTTTCCACCCATCCAAAGGATTTGTACAAAACAATAACGTTTTTTTACGTTTCTCTACGATTTCTCTACGATGAAATTTTAATTCTTATACTCTTGGGTACCTAAAGAGTATCTTCAGGCATGTACAATATTTTAAAACACAGCAAAAAAATGGATGTTAAAAGTAAATAGTTTAACGGAAAGCTCACTGTTCCAGAACGAAACACCACCAGCAGCCACCGTTTCGTAGTTGTTACAGTGAAATTGCATTGTTTTATGGGAAATAATGTCACAAATAATGATTATTTTGTTCCACACACTTGTCACATCATTTGTCTGCCAATTTGATATACCTATCTGCAGTGCTATTCTGTTACAATCTCCCTCGGTGAACACCTAGGTGAAGTGAGCTGTCACCCGATTGTAGTGCTTTGTAAATCCCTAGCATCGAGACAGATGACAGCTCACTTCACATAGGTGTTCACCGAGGGAGATGGTAACAGAATAGACATACTGTTAATATCACTTGTCACTTCCTTTTTTTTTAAAAACATAAAATGGGCAACGAGGTGAAACGAAAAAAAAATATTTTCATTTCGAAATATTTTAATTATGCAGGGGTTTCAAAATATGGTAAGGATATCTATCTGCTCCTGCTAATGTTTTCTCCACATTGGAAAATATTTGAAACCCTCTAAATGTTTTTTTTTTTTCATACAATTACATTCATAACTCTTTTGTTCACATGCGTTTCATCCCTCTACACATGCCCATCTAAACAAGGACAAGCCAAATAATCCAGAAGTTTGTCTACGTCTACGACCGAAGTCGCGAGCAAAATCTAGTCATGATATAAATAACAATACCTAATCTATCGGTTCTTACACAAAACCCAACCTTAATCCTATGTCACACAAGCTGAAATATCTCGCAAATAAATAGCGGTCCCAATTTATGGCCACTTTGGGAATATATTTATCATCTTAAAATCATGTCACTCAATATCGGTTGAATTTCTGACTGCCACAATGTTGTTCATGAAACTAAACTGTATCCAATATTATGTATCCAGGGAATGATCCATCACTTAATGTTGGATACAGATCGATTGCCTAAACCTATAATTTTGGTTATTTATTACATCGGGAGAGAATTATTAAAATAGGAAACGCCTACGAAATGTTGCCTAATTAGAATGTATGTATTGGTGCTTGTTTAATATAAGTATAAAGCAATATGAAGTTTTAGGAGCTAAGTAATGGCCCTATGGATCGATCCGTCAAGGTTAAGCTACGCTTGCCGCGGTCGGTCTGTGGATGGGTGACCATCCATTTCTTACAGAGTTCCTTCTGTCAAAGTCAAAGTCAAAGTCAAAGCATTTATTTCAATTAAACCATTTACAGGCACTTTTGAATTGTCAAGGAGTCTGTCAGTTAGTCAGAGAGTTCAAGCTAGTTGCTCGTTCCAAAACGTAGGTAGGTCTCTATGGAGAAGAACGAGCAAGAAACTCCACGGACACTCTTTTAAATAAAGTTTTTACAAAGTCTGGTTACATGATTCTTGTTGCTTCTATATGTGAAAACTATGAAGGTAATCTAACAATACAAAACACAAAAAAGAAGCAAGATAAAGTGGCATCTAATCCATGGCAGATAAGAGCTGACCAGTACCCAGTCTGTGCCTCGGAAAGCACGTTAAGCCGTTGGTCCCGGCTGTCATTCGTAGATTTTTGGCAGTGTTATGGGTAGTCAGAAACCAGAAAGTCTGACAACCAGCCTTATCAAGGGGTATCGAGTTAACAGTACCACTGTTTTACGTGCTCCATGTAGAACACTGGTATTCAGCTGCATTTGGTCCAATTTACCATCAATTACTTTAATTTCGAAATTATAATGAATTTTAAATCCTACCTCGTATGAAATAAACGTATAATTTTTGTATTCAGTTACATATTGACCAAAATTTGACTAGACAACTTTTGGGATAGTCCAAACCTTTACAGTACTTATGAGATTTTAAAATCATTGAACATTACTATAATTCCCAGCAAAAAAAAAAAATCCGTCATTCTTTTTTTTTAAATGGCGTTGATGGGAGAGCTCATGAGCACAGTATACATATTAGTACTGCCGTACAGTAGCAACACGCTCCGCCTCCCTCTGAAACCGTTCCTCACCTCTCCCCGCGTCGAACGACTGCTCTGAGAACTGCTTTTTTGTTCGAGCGGCGCGTAAACACGCACGCACACGTACGTAATACGTACAGTCTGTTATTTTAGTAGTAGTGTAGGCAATTATATCATTACGTTTCTATGGAGTGTCGCGAGTGTGGTGTTTGCGCAGAAGTAAATTAAGCAACTCCGATAGTGAAATTGTCTAATGGTGTTTTTATGAAGAGGGAATGTTCACCTAAAAATGTTTTATTAATAATATGTGGGGATCCCAAACTAGGCAGACCCTGTACTATGTATGTTAAATAGCTGATATACATACACCAATAGATTAATAGATACGTATACAGATAAACAATAACCAGACACAAGGCAAACACGTCAAGTGCTCATCACACAAGTATTTACCCTGGGCGGGATTCGAACCCGCAACATCCTGCGCAGCAGTCGATCGCTCAGCCACTGCGCCAACCGTGTCGTCAATAGTGTGTGACAACAATGAATAGTGTGTGAGCCAGAGTAATCTATTAAGTACACTAAATAATAATTGTATTTAAATATATAAAGTATAGTTTTAATTAGCAATCAGTTTGATTTTGTCTAGACTGTAGATTGTCCTAAGGAGCCGGACCAGCATGTTCCCAAGCATTCTTATCTTAGATATAATCCTCTAACTTATAATATGCTTGTTTAAAAAGTCTACCTTTAATGTATCTTTTAAATTTTGTTTCATTTAGTTTTAATATATCACAATTTGTTGTTTAATAAAACAAGCATAAAAAATATTCCATTCAAAGACACCTTTGCAATAAATTGTAACCTTTTATCTTGTCCTGTCTGGCTATTTTGAAACTTGACACGTAAACTTGGAGACTATAATATTTAAACAAAAAAAGAAATAAAAAATTTGGCATAGTGCGAGTCGAAATCCTACATGATAGATTCCGTACAATATTTAGCACTCCCTAGAAAACATATTTCTTTTATAACGGAATAAAATTAACATACTCAGTTAAAATTTCAAGTGTCTACCTACTTATTACTATATTTAGCCAGTACTGTCCCACTACAGGGCAAAGGTCGGTCTTGACTTTTCGCAATGTCTGGCTGCTCTCTCGAAAAAAGCTTGAAATAAGCATGCAGATGTAGCAACTTTTCGTCGGCATTTACAGAGAAATTACATCTGAAAAAATTGGTTAGTAATCTAAATGATATGATACGTAATTTGGTTTAGCGACAATTTTTCTATCGGTATCATATAATAAGAAAAAAAAATGTCAAATCACTTCCAAATCATTGAGATGAAACCATTTTACTCCTTAATTTCTTATCAATAGAGTATAAAAATATCTACTGCTTTGCAATACAAAGAAAAATGATTTGGTTTTGCTACTTTTTACAAATATGTATTATTTTAATTACAATTAATAAAAAATGCGTCCGATTAAAGACTGCGTCTACATCACCCCCGCACTCGTCCACAAATTCAGTACGGGCCAAATGCACAAGTTACTGGGAAGCCATCCAAGTCATCCCGCCATCTCTTTTGTGGTCTACTGCGGCCCCGTCTCGCTATTTCAGGGCACCAGTTTTGGGATTAACGGGCCCATAGGTCGTTCGGCATGCGGCAGACATGTCCAGCCCAGCCATTTGAAATGTTTACCTACTACAGTTTCTTTTTTGTAAACGTGGTCCCACTCTTAGAATTTTGTCCTGTACCGTGGACGCGTTGACAAAGATATTAAATAAACTCACATACGCAAACAGCCAGACCCGAAACAACTACTTGTAGGCCATACAAATGTTTGTTCTTGAATCTAACTCAAGTCACGCAGCACATCAGCCATTCTCTCAGACTCTACACCAACCGTATCGTCAAGTTCAGGGTTCAGGACAGATAGACAGCGGAGTCTACGGAACCCTTAAAAATAGGTACCAAAAAGATTTCCATTAACTGCAAAAATAAAAGCAAAAGAATTATTCAAGTAAAAATACTTATCGAATATTTCTAAAATTTACGAGTTAATACTTCAAACGACTTGCTTAGTCACACTTGACATCAAAGACGTGAAAGCAAGCAACCTCCAACACAGTGAGTGATCCGAATTCAATAGATAAAAATCTTATTTTCTATCTGTCTTTTGGTATTATTGGAAATATGTCCCAGGCTAGACACTAGACAAAGATTTCTGTTTTTAGGGTCCCGTAGTCAAAACGTGCCAAATGTGACCTTATTACTTTGCTGTGTTTCTGTCCGTCCAGAGCCGTTTCTCTTTAAAAAAGGTTTAAAAAAGATACGTAATAGTAATTGTAAGTTTAATATTTGTAAGCTATTTATGTAAGCCTGTGATGATAGATAGATGGGTTTTAAAAATAAATAAATAAATAAAATACAGATCTGTGACAGAATCTTGTGAGAGACATGGGTAGAGTATGTATTACCAACTATGGTCGCTATACCTACATCATCGGCCTAGCTTTTTCCCAACTATCTTTCAGGCTTTCAGTTTAACTTGATGCAGCTGAATACCAGTACTTTACATGGAGCGACTACCTATCTGACCTCTATAACCCAGTTACTGGGTAACACGATAGCCGATGCACGATTGCTCTAAGGCGCTATACCAACAAATAAAAATAATAATAAAAAAATATATAGTATAAGAAAAATAAACAATTATAATAAAGTTAAACATTAAAGGGCCTCTTGAATTTTACGACGACGCAGCACGTCGACTACCATGAGTAGCACTTCGACAAGCACACTGCGATGGCGTAGCACATCAACTACGATGGTGCAGCACGTCAACTGCGATGACGTAGCACGTCGACTACGATGGCGTACCACGTGGTTTATAAAATATATAAAAATTAAATAAAATTCAGTTATTTCAATCCTCAAACTTATATTAAAAACATTTTAGAATAGTGATAACACATACACAAATAGGTACAAATGAACAAATACAATATAAATACACCATCACAAACAAATTATACATCAAATCACATTCATACTCAAACTACTTATCAATCAATTTAAATTGTAATACAAGAGCTTCATACGTGGGACACTATATGTAACTTATTTGTCACAGCAGTGTCGCACATGAGGACAGTCCAACCTACTTGCCATCATACTCAGAACGGTATTGGAGCTGGCTCACTCTCTGCGAACAAGAGACGCGCAGCGCTTACGCATGGTCGCATGCAATCAGTCCGTGCGCGCTCCCGCAAACTTACCTGGGGACCTAGACAAAATCCCTTTTCTGTTAGCATTATCGCCAACGGAAAAATTGGCATATTTGCATCACGTGAAATCTGGTAAGCAAACATCATCTTCATACAAATGGATCTTTTCGATGGCGTTAACGCTAACAGAAAGGGATTTTGTCTACATGCCTTGAAGCTCTGCAGTAGCGAGGCAGACCCAACACCGCTCCGAATGCGTTGTTAAATTGCACGCGGAGGGTGCTGTAGCTATATGATGGCGTAGTATGTCGAGTATCATAATGTAGCACGCCGACAGCCCCGCCGAAGCACATCAACTACGACGGCGCGGCGTAGCACGTGGTCTATGACGGCGTAGCACATTGACTATAAGAAACGAGTCTTTTTCGGTGACTGGAACCCGTTGTGTAGTCCGATTCGAACTTGACCGGTTTTTGCTTTTATTGAAAATCAAAATATAATTATTTTAAAAATAAATGAAAATCTGTCTCATCTTGTTTCTCGTTAACAAATTCTTTTGAGATTATTTTTTTAATGTTTTATATTTTGGATTGATCTATTTGTTGACATGTCTACATCTAAAGTCGCTTTAATCTTACTAAAATTACTAGCACTTATCCCGCGACTTCGTCCGCGTGAATTCTCTCAAGGATCGCAAATGTTTTGCTAATGCAATATAGGATATAGCACTCACGGATAATGTAGCTTCTAATTGTTAAAAGATTATTTTAAATCAGATGAGCAGTTTCAAAGATGACCTACATACAAACTTACATACAGTTGGTAAATGTGAATACCATGGATATGTATGTGTTTGACATAAATGAACATGGCGGTTGAGAGCATGCTCACTCAAATATCTCACTGGTAGTGGCGCGTGTGATCATGTGGCTCACTTCGAAATGGTTGAGCAGAATAGTGCTGATCCACGCGTCATGTTCCTGAACGGGGGCTGTCAGTAGAGATTGGTCAACTCTTAAGAGCGTGTATTCGATTCGTGACGAAAACTTCATGTTTTCGCGTTTTGCCCAGAGCAATATCGTAATGATGTGAGCAGATTATTTAAAAACAATTACAGTTTTCGAAAAGGTTAAGTCTTGATTTAGGGAGCTACAGAGTAAAAGTATAATTTTTAATTATGGTTTTTTGAAGCGAAGACAATCCTTTCATATAGTTTTACGAAAAGAGACGTCAGAGTTAACTTTCAGGACGAATACAACCATAACAATATGCCAAAATAATATGTTTTATGCGTTTTTCGAACAGGATATAGTCTTAAAGTGTACTACAGAGATAAAATTACGAAATTATTACTATTATGTATTAAAAAACAATGTTGAAAAAGTAGAAAATCGGTTCACTTTGACAATTTTTTTCACCAATATTTGAATAAAAACATAACTGATATATTTATTTTATAATAAGAAATGATATGCTTAATATACAGAATATTTTCAGTCCGTTACACGAACTCATTTATTTTAGACAATTATTTTAAAAAGGACTGTAAAACATCGCGCTCTGTCGTTTGCCGATCAATTTCAATGATTCGTGCTTATTTCGTGCGTATTTTTTTTTCTGATGCACATTTGTATTGACCATTGTATTGTACTAGTGTGTGTCAATGCTGCTACGCCGTTCTTTAGATTTTAAGTTGCGCTAAATCGAATACGCGCCCTTAACTGCCATGGCTTTTATCTTGATTCTTTTGTTTAATGCATTGTTTCGGTCTTTACCTGCATTGTTTTCACATATAGAAGCAACGTGAATACTGTAATCAGTATTTTGTAAAAACTTAATTTAATAGAGTGTCCGTGGAGTTTCTTGCTCGTTCTTCTCCATAAAGACCTACCCTACGTTTTCGAACGAGCAGCTAGCTTCATTTTTCTATACATGCTTTGACTTTGACTTTGACAAACATACAAACTAATATTAGTATATTTCATGCTTAAACGGCTAAATATACGGCGATATTTGTCCAACGTAACACAAAAGAAAGTATTTATCTTGTTTTTTTTTAAACTATCTTTATTAGTATTTCAGATCTAATTTATCAATACTCTTAAATGAATATAGTAATTTTTAAACATATAAAACACACTACCTAACTTATAATTATTTTACTGCATGTTTATGGTCATTTTAGTAGAGTAGTATGTATATTTTATTTTATTTGTTCTATTGTAAAGGTTATATTAAATTAAATAACTTCATCATGGTCTGCCTAGCCTTTTCCAAGTATGTTGGAGTCAGCGGTTCCAGTCTAACCGGATTCAAGTGAATACCAGTGTTTACATGGAGCGGCTGCCTACCGGATTTTCACAACCCAGTTACTAAGTAACTCGATACCCCTTGGTAAGACTGGATGTCAGACTTTCTGGCTTCTGACTACCTTCTGGCTTTTGGGCAAAGGCCTTTTACCCTCTGGCTTACCGCTTCAATTAAATTAAAAAACTTAATAAACAAAAATATCTCGGGTACAAACAGATATAATAATATTATATTCACAATCTTTCACATTACTTCGACATATTATTTTATCGAAAATCCCACCCTATGACAAATGCCTAGTAATTTACAAAGCACATTGCACCCCTACATTGTAACAAAGTTATAAGAAGGGGGGTAAAAGGAGGGAGGATGAAACAAATGTTCGCAATTGACAGCTCAAAAAGTTCTGATGGATGCACATTTGTCATCCACATGTTTTTAAACATATTGGGATTGGTAAGATTGAATGGGACCATACTTTTTTTCTTATTAGATGTCAGATATATGTAATTTCGTTTACGTAATGTGTAGATTTTCGTTATTATTGAAACTTCGGAATAGTTACTGAATTGGTCTAGAATCATAACCCTGAAGTGGCTTTTGAAAATAATTAACACGAAAAATTACGTAATTAATATGTAATCCCACTTAACGTGTAGCTATACAACCATTATACAACTATGAGTACGTGCTACAATGGCGTAGCACGTCAACTACGACGTCGTAGCACGTCGACTAGCACAGCGTACGAAGTCAATTATAATAAACAATAATAATAATTTGATTATCAGGCAATTGTGACCCATAGATAAAATACACAAAATAATCTTAAACAAACAATAAATGTATATTAAAACCTTATCAACTATAACTAAATATATCCTATTTCACACGTAAATTCGGCGTCGTGTGTTGCGCGGTATCAGCAGGTAGCCTTGGAAGCGCCGGAACACAACGCAGGACACGTGGCACGACGATTATCTCGGTGTACTAGGCCAGCTACGATAACGTAGCACTTCTACTACGATAACGTAGCACGTCTACTAACATGACGTAGCTTGTCAACTAGCACTGCGTAGCAAGTCGACCATGAGGGCGTAGCATGCCGACTACCACGGTGTAGCAGACTAACTACGATAGCGTAGCACGTCAACTACGAAGACGTAGCACGTTGTCTACCATGGTGTAGTACGTCGACTATGATAGCGTAGTACGTCAACCATGATGGCATAGTACGTAAACAATGATGGCGTAGCAAGTGCTCTATGACGACATAGCACACTGACTATGGCATATTAACCGAAGCGTTCGAAACAACCCAAGTCTATTTTTTTTTTTTTTATTTGCTTTTTGCGGCTGTGATATCACTGCGACCAGAGTTGGTCTATTGTGATCGCCGCTTGTATTGGTTAGAGATCGCCGCCAAACCCTGCAGCTGTTATGAACTGCAGGATCAGCTTTGGGGCGATCTCCATTAGTTCATCCGGGCTTAACACCATGTCTAACTAAACTTTATAAATGACTTAAAAGTTGTCTTTATGGAAGTAAGAAATATCAAGTGTAATAAATTCAAAGGTCACTTGGATATAATGTTGATA
The DNA here is from genome assembly GCA_947361185.1 of Charanyca ferruginea. NCBI lineage: Eukaryota > Metazoa > Arthropoda > Insecta > Lepidoptera > Noctuidae > Charanyca > Charanyca ferruginea. The sequence continues at coordinate 8,376,990 of OX376082.1, read as the reverse complement.
GTATAATCTGCTAATACGGTACATCACTAACTGACATACCTTACATAAGATATATAGATTACATAACATGGTTGCAAATTACCTTATTACAAAGCCAAATTACTAATTCACTACTGAAATGACTGACAAATCAAATATGTCTGCCAGAACTGATTGCAACGCATGACTTTGAGATGAAGCATCTAACTAAGTTATTTGTGAAATGAGTAAAGACGCTGTTCGTTACAAAACTTAAAAGTTCAAACAAAATACGACCTTATGTCTTTTAGAATGTGTTAGTTTCAAGAACTGCCATTTCACAGATAAGTTTTTATCTGTGTAAGATTCAAGCTTGCGTGACTATTGTGTCGTTTGAGTGACATATTGTAACCTCTAATATCTCCGCCATTTAATCGATAGTTATAGTATATAAGAGGTAAAGTTTGTTTGTTTGTTTATCGGAATTAATCTCTGGAGTTTCTGGTCCGATTACAAACATTTTGTTGAGTGCCATTGGCTATGACGTGTTCTGATACATTTGTCTAGAGAAAAAAATGTACATTCATACTTCCATACTTTATCTATATATAAAAGGCAAAGGTGACTGACTGATGTATCAACGCACAGCCTAAAACGCTGATCGTAGAGACCTGAAACTTGGAGGGTGTGTTCTTTGTATGACGTAGGCATCCACTAAGAAAGGATTTTCCGAAATTCTACCCCTAAAGGGGTGAAAGACGGGGGCAAATTTTGAATGGGACAACGTGATTCCTTGGTCCAATCTACTTCAAATTTCGCATAAACATTCTTTAACAGAATTGATGGAAGATGGGTTTCGTATTTTATTGAAATTCACCACATAACGGAGTTAAAAATGGGTAGAAAGTTATTTTGAGGGTGATTTGCATCGAAGTAGATATCAATACTCCTTAGTGCTTTTGATTTAAATACATTTTATTTTGACACATGTCATGTTTGAAAACTCAACTCAAAATAAATATTATTACCATATTATTATCTTAGAATAATAACGCACATATTATATTACTCTGTGATTATTACATGATACTGCAGAAGAATTACATATAATTGTTAATACATTAAACTAAACGATTATAAAAATAGTGTGGCGAAGAGAAACACTTTCAAAAATTTTCGAAAATTCCCTATCGTCAGAGACATTTGTTTGTTTTGCGGAATTGCAAACCCAGTACTTTTGTAGGAGAAATATCGGCATCATCTGTCCGAAGACTTCTTGCGAGTTTTGTGATCAACTACTAAAGGTGGCATTGAATACAATGAGAAACGTATTCTTAAGAATTCTTACTTCTCTTCAAAACGTCGTCGTTTACATCGGCGTCATTCCTGTGGTCAAGTTTGGGTTACCGGCCCCGCAATCATTGGCACATTAAAATCGTGGAATACACTGCCGAAACCAATTACGATCCAGGTGCAATGAGTACTATCGTAAATAACCACGTCAGCGTGTTCAAACCAAGACATGATGGGTAGGGTCACAGTTCTGTTTAGTGGCGATTTCCGGCAGACGCTGCCTGTGGTGACGCGAGGAACTAGGGCTGACGAGGTAAATGCATCGTTGAAACGATCAACGGTCACGAGTTTATAAATGCCGCTTGACCATCAATATGCGTGCTCAGCTTGGAGGCAATTCACGTGTTCAAGAATTCTCCGATGTTCATTTAAAAGTTGGTGAAAGCTCTCTACCAGAGGAGAGAGGGCAGGTGGATCTAACTGAGACTCTTGGTATTGTAGTATCTACAATAGAACAACTGATTCATGTTTTGTACAGCGACATCAGTCAAATACCGCATCAACAGATTTTGGGTGTGTGAACAGGCTATTATAACACCCAAAATTGATCAAGCTGCAGCGATCAATAAAAGCATTTTGTTTCTCTCAAACTGAAGGGAGAGAAGTAGTATACATCTCAATGAACACTGTAGTCGAGTAAGATGACGCCACACGTTACGCCGTAGAATTTGGAATAGAATTCGTTTACGGCAAGTGGACTTCTAGCGCACATCATCCAGCTGAAGCTTGGTGTACCTATTATTTTGTGTAACAGAAATCGGCTCGAAGTCGTCTGTCTGCAGAGAAATGTCATTGAAGCTGAAATTGTAACAGGTTGTGGCGTTGGTGTGAGTGTTTATACCACGTATACCACTGATTCCCCACAATTACCCCTTCAAATTCAAGCGTGCGCAATTCCCTGTGAGCGTGTGCTTTGGCATAACTATAAACAAGTCTCAGGTCGGTCGGTGTTTGTCACACTGAAGGCTGCGGTTGTCGATCTCAGGACCAGCTGCTTTGCCTACGGCCAACTATACGTCGCTTGCTCTCGCGGAGTCTCGCGTCACCAGTCCTGACTTTCTGTACATTTTGACTAACGGCAAAACTACAAATATAGTTTACAGAGAGGTTTTATAAACATATAGCTAAGGTTCCTTAATGTGTTTTCTTCTTTTCAAACATATTTGGGTTTGGAGTTTCAACATTTGTTGTGTACGTATGTGTAATAAAATAAAAGTATATTTGCATACAGTATAATAATATTATACTGTATGCAAATATAAAATCTATATAAACATATAAAAGCGAAAGGTCATTCAGTCACTCATCACGAAATATCGAAAACCGCTTGACATATTAAGATGAAATTTGGCAGAGAGGTAGTACATAGTTTGTAGACGTCCGCTAAGAACGGATTTTGCTACAGGGCCGGATTAAGGAGGTAATGGGTCTCGCAAGTTTGTATGAAAGTCCTTCATTTTTTGCACTACAAACTTGATTATCGGCAGAGAGGTAGGTAATTAGTAGTAGACGTCCGCTTAGAACGGATTTTACGACAGGGCTGGATTAAGGAAGTCTAATGGTTCTCGCAACTTCGTATGAAAGTTTTGATTAATTTTTGAACTATCGACCTGAAATTTAGCAAGTTTAGAGTTTATGAGTAGAAGACATTTGCTAAGAAATAATTTTGTGACAGCCTGAACTTGCTCTCGCAAGGTTATAAATATAAATCCTTGGCTTTTTGCATCTGTAAATTGGTAAAGAGAATATAGTAGAATATAGTTAAGTTATGTCACGTAGAAACCGATATTACGACAGGTTTAAGTAAGTTTATGGGAATATAACCTAACTGTATGTGTTCAACAAACATTTATTGATGACTTATAATACAACAAATAGAAAATACAACTTAATGAAATTCAGACGAATCAAGGTCTTAATATTTTTTGTTATAACATTCGTAATAAATATTTCTTTGTTTTTCCCCTGGGTACTACTGTGACGCTTTTTTGTAGTTAAAAGTATCTTATAATACGTAGAACCTGGTATTCACATATTAATTACCAAATTCCAGACAATATTTTATACATCTTTGTTTATCCCACATTGACCATCGTTTTCTGTAAAACTATAGATTTAATTTTAGAATGCTCACATTTAAACAGTTTCGAGTAGACTTAAGAGTCGGAAAAGTTTTCCCCGCAGCACACAGGCCATCCAGGACCGACCACGTACGGTCAGACGTAAGTTGTGGGAATATCACCCACCGCCACTGAACTTCTTTCAACCCAGGAACACTTGGCACTCGGAAGTGATTTGCAGTGGCCTAAATGGAAAGCAGTCAATACAGTGTGCTCCCAAAAAGGCCGCTGTAAACACAAACTAACAAAATGGGGGATTATAGATCCCATTGATACCCAGTGTGAGTGCGGTGCTCCTTACCAGACAATGGCCCACTTACTACAGTGCCCAAAGTGACCCGTCACCTGCACCTAGGATATTAAAAACGCCACTATTGCTGCGATTAATGCAGCTCCTACTGGGTCCAAGCAGTCTAACCACGGATATGAGTCTATCATAAAAAGAACACAAACATCGATTCGAAACGAAGAAGACCACTGTATCATAATCACAAATGCCATCTCTTTAAATATTATAATGAATTGAAATAAACTGCAGCCTGAAAATTAAACCATAAATGTGGTGTATAGGTAGGTTGTAGGGTTTACGTAAATAACAACATCTATTTATTTTTAAATTGGTGCCTTAAAATAGGCATTTTTTGTTGACTGAAATATAAAAATAGTTTACGTTCAATATCATTAAACTTCATATCTTCATAACCACGCGGACGAAGTCGCGGGCAACAGCTAGTATTATCATAAATGTAAAAGTAACTATGTTTGTTACGCTTTCATGATGCTCAACCGATTTTAAGAAGATAGCTTGAATCCTGGGAAAGGACATAGGCTACATTGAAATCAGCGACTTTGTCTCCATTCGCGATATTCATGCGGACGAAGTCGCGGGCAAAAGCTAGTTATAACTAAATGTGAAAGTAAGTTTGTTTGTTTGTTACGCTTTAACGGCTAAACTACTGAACCGATTTTGATAAAAAAATAAACTAAGCTTGAACCCAAAGAAAGGATATAGGTGCCGATTCCCTTGTTCACAAACTAAACTAAAATTAGGTATCTGGCATCTCTTACTACCAGGCAGCTGAAGAAAAGGACGGCGACAGACAAGGACTAATAGAGATGTCAAATTAGTTTTTCCCTTGAATTTCGTAGTGTTATTAATCAATACGTTCTGAAATGACAACTATAATTGTATGAACATTTTGGATCAACTTAAATTGAAAGCTATTGTTATTATATGTCTCTTTCTTGTTTTGTTGGAAAGAAAGAGATATAAATAGCTTAAAATTAATTTAGTTCGTGCACAACAGAATTGGCACCACTAACTACTTATTAATCCCCGACTTCGCCTGCATCCGCGACACCCAACATTCACGTGACCGTACTGTAAGTAAAAGCTAGTAATCTGTCTAAATAAATAAAAATAAATTGCTGTTCGTTAGTCTTGATAAAATTCGACAACGGCTGCACCAATTTGCCTAATTTTAGTGTTGAGATATTTCTAGAAGTTCAGGGAAAATTTGAATGGTGATAGGGGTAACCTACCCTATTTACCTAGCCTACATAGGGTAGGTGGGTAAGTAAGTAGATAGACAGGACAACGTTTAACCACTTTCACGTTTAGAATTACATGTTTGACCTTGTTTTGATTAAAATAGATTATACTAACGATTTTAAAAAATAGATCTCGAAATAGAATCGAAAGATAGATTTTAAAGTTTGATCTGTATTCTTTTATTTTATTTTTCGTACTTTTTTCTTTATTGTAGCTTTTATGGTTAAGTAGCTATGTAGGTTTTATGTTACGACGGAGCCGCGCGGCCGCGCGTTGTTAGGAGCCGCGCGCGGCTGGACGGTAGAGGAGGAAACAGTCGCGCGGGCCGGACGTGAAAGTGGTTAAAAATAAAACAAATTTAAATTATAAGGAAAATAAGATAGTGTAGATAGCAGTAATATAACAATCATGCTTGTATTCCTGAAAGAGTAAGACAAACGTGTATTTTACATGTCAGTGCTACAAGATTTTGCAAATAAGCGTGACCCTATACTAACATTAACAGGACGTACTTCAGACCTTTTGCCCCCATAAAACTTGCTGTACCCGGAGATCAAACCCAAGACTTCACGCTTAGAAGTCGAATTTTTCATTTTAGCTTATCTATATCTAGCCTTTGCGACTATATCTTGCGAGAATTTTCCTGCGGATCTAATTTTTGTTTTATATTATAAATAGGTTATTTTACGAAAAAATCTAATTAGTCCGTCCGTCAGATTATCGAAAAATATTGGAAACCTATTTTCTAACGATGATCATGAGTGGGGGTTTGTGACGTCACTTTGCTAGTAAAAGTGTACTGACATAGACAGTGATGTCACGCAAGTTTTCGACGCACTGTATCGTTTTAATTTTTTGTTTACGTGAAAAAAAGAAAAAACACGTGTCCAATATTTTTCGGAAATCTATCTGACGGACTAATTAGATTTTTTTGGTAAAATACCCTATTATAGCTTATAACCTTTCTAGATAATTACTCTTTCTATTAGTGAACTATCATGAAAATCCGTAGTTTCTGAGATTAGCCCAAACGACCACAAATTCAACGCAGCAGAGAATTTTTATTTATAATAATGTAATGAGTGATTGACTTATCTACAGACGGAACTAACCCTAAACATTTGAAACTAACCCAATAAAATAGTACCTAATCTCTAAAAATAACACTAAATAAAATGTATTTATAACCCTCCGTTAGAGACACTTTAGGGACTTGACAATTTAATTCGTAGCCGTCCAACTTTACTGAAAGAACTTTAAAATAACTACATCAAGAACTTTAAATGTCTCTGAAAGGAATCCGAAATGTTCGATGCCCAAAGACAAATGCTAGGACGAATTTTCCAGTTAGGCAAATTGAGTTACAGAGTTTCTTTTAGTAGAATTTGTATTTAGAAATTTAGACTAAATAAATAATCGTAATTAAAGCGCAGATAAACAACTATGAGTATGTACTACAGTGGCGTAGCTTGTCGGCTACGATGGCGTAGCACGTCAGCTAAGATTGCATAGTATGTCAACTATCATTAGTAGCACGACGACAACCGCGGCGTAGCACGTCAGCTACATTGGCGTAGCACGTAAACAACGAGTGGTACATCAACACGCTAACACAAAAGTTTTTATTGTGTGTTTTTGAGTCGATTTTCGGATAAAAATATGACAATCCTATACCATCTCGGTTTTATTTTATACGACCATCCACAATTAGTATCACACATTTATATAAATAAAGCCTTTAAACTTATTAAACATTTACAATTGAATATTTTACACATTTGTAAAGTTTCAAATCAACACGACAATATTAGAAGTTAGTTTTTATTACTTCCAAGATTTATTTTAAGTAATTTCCTGGTTACATAGTGTCGTGATGGCCCAGTGGTTAAGGCGCCCGCCTCACATGCATGAGGGTGTGTTTACTATACCAAGCATGTATCAATGTAACTTTTTCAATTCAAATGTGCTTCCTAAGTTTAGCACGGACATCACTGGCATAGGTGAAGGAAAACATCGTGAGGAAACCTGGAGACCTACCACTAGCTCTTAACGCGATCCAAACGCGATCCATTTTTGGGCCTTCTGTATTTTGTTTCTATCAATTTAGGTCCTAAAATGGATCGTGTTAAGAGCTATTTTAGGACCTTCTGTATTTTGTATTTGTCAAACTCGTGGTAGGTCTCCTGGACTTATAGTTAATACAAGTCTGAAATCGACAATTCGCCTTGAGCAAGTGTGGTGATTAATGATCGTATCTTCTCTGTATGAGAAGAGGCCTTTGCTTAGCTGTGAAATATTAATAGGCTAGTATTAACCTTATTATTATTACAGGTTAAATAGCTAGTAGGTAATAAAACAGTGTTGAAATTCGATCGAATTTACGTTACGTCTTTACGTTTTATGAAAAAAAAGAGCATTAAGCTGACCACCCACAGTGACTTTATAAAATCATCATAAACGATATGAGAAAAAACATACAAAAAAGGGTCTGCTGTTCCATTCATTTGAACAGTGTATTTGTTGCACTTATATAGGATAGCGGATTTTTTATTTTATTTCCGACGATAACTTTCAGCGCTTCGAGTCTAAGTAAAAGGTAATCCTAATTCATGGTAAAAGTTTGCGTAACGTCCACCTTGTATTTATAAAATGACATCAATTTTGAATGAACTTTTTAATAGAATGACATCAACATTAAACATTCGTTCATTAATTACGTCACAAAGCAACATGGCGGACGTCGAGTCTGTAAAATTAATAACATGACAGATGAAAAGCCGTAGTGTCCATTGAATTTATTTAAAAATGTGTTTCAATGGATATTACTTCAATTATAAATTATGAATGTATATTCAAGTTTTTAATAATTAAATTATTAGCTGAAGTGTAAATATGGTTAGTGTTACAATACCCATGCGTTCATTCTTTACAGCACAAGAGGAGCAAACTTCAGAATTCTCTCTCTAACGATTGGCGATATTTCTGAAAAATATTTATCACACACACTCCTACGCACTACTTAACAACCTCACTGCGATACCCAAAACGCCTGCCATGCGTGGGGATTATGACAACGCCCCCCATTTATGGGGGAGGCCTTTGTTCAACAGTGGACATCTTCAGGCTGATGATGATGATGATGTGTTTTCTTTTTAAGGTAGGAAATGGCCTATCTACTTGACGATGTCATCTAGCCTACTTCGGCCATGGCTACACTAGTTCAGACTTTCTTCATGGAGCTGTTCTTTCATTGGTATGGGACAAGCCCTCTACACTGTTCCCAAACCACGGCAACTCCTGTAAGCCACAATCAACAGTGGCAACCATCAGAAAAGCGCCAAAGCAGTGAACCTCGACGAGTCCAAGAGAAACGATTCAATTGTCTTGGATCCTGCAACGAAATTGATCAGAAAAGAATAGCGAACGATTAAGAGAAATGCATAATTTTCCACTTCCTTCAACATCAAGCAGCCTCATTGGCATATTTAATTTTTGCTGAGAAACTTCTAACCCAATGTGGATAACTCTGATTATGAAACAAACGGCAGATAGACCGTGCGGAACACTTATAGTGAAGCCAAAAAAGCAAATACAAATTCGAAAACGAATACCTACAACGCGCTTCGTGCTGTACTGATACGAGTCAGTATAGCACGAAACGCTTCATCGTTAAAAAAAACCTAATAAAAATACAAATACAATTTCAAACGCGAATACAATCACGAAATTATAGGTATTCGCTTTTCAATTTGTATTTGCTTTTTTGACTTCACTCTCAGTGTTCCGCGCGGTCTGTATGCCTTTTGTTTCATAATCTGAGGTGGATAATATATTATGTTATCACAATGTGGTATACTTAACGTGAAAGTGGCAGGGTAGCTCGCGAAATTTAAATATTCTTATGTTTTTGCAATTTTTAGCTCAATATCTGGTTGTATGGTAATACAAAACTGAAGCGCGGGAGTTAGAAACATGTGTTAAGACAATAAAATTATTATAAATAAAATCATAATATGATTAAAATCATAATCATAGGCTCTCCAAGTCAGTAAATGTAACTTTTTAATAAAAATATGACATTTGCAGATTGTGAAAACTTGGAAAGCTATTGTTGATAATTTTAATTATTCTAATATTCTGTAATGCATATTTATTACTCCCGTGCCTAATTTTTTTTATGTACATACTTGATACTGAGCGGCAAATGGCCGTAAATATGAGAAAATTAAAGTTTCAAGAAGCAGAATTTGCTATACTAAAATCTTTGGATTTACTCTTAAAACTTTTCAGTTCGATATTAAAACACTCTTTTAAACAAATGTTACTTTACTTTCCGCTGAGTGCAACGACGTCAGTGAATTCATTCATTCCCCGCTAACGCGTCGATTCACTATTTTTTGTGTTGGCAACTCCAATTCCAATCCGTGACGTGTCTACTAAAGAGTTCCGTTCATTCATGTAGAAAGTCTGTGGATGTGGTGTTAAATGTAAAATGGGTCCTATGGGGAAATTGTTCGCAATAACTGAAAAATAAATATTTTCCATTTGGGATAATAAATGCAGCTATAACAATTTATTATACTTACGTGTAGCATTTATTTATTTACAGATTTAATCAAAATCGATAAATCAATAAATATAAGACTTATAAAAATGACTTATAAATGATAACTAGATTAATATGAACAACTTATAAAAGAGGGCGTCGCTCATAGATCATTGGAAAACTTATCTTCATTGTCATTGTCATTCTTTAAACTTCAGTCTGATATGTAGAATAGTCGAAACCTTTATTATGCAAAACGACAATTAAAGAGAACCAAATATCCATGATACTTCTTGAAACTTGTAAGTATGCATTTCTTTTATTCTTCTAATTATCCAAAAATGCTAAATTGACGTTGTTCTGTCGGCTCTGAGATCTCAGTCTATTTCACGTAGGTACAGATGTTGCCAACATCTAATATTGAATTTTTTTTTTTGACATAAAGGACTCGGCAATTTGTTTGTATGGAACAAATATGTACAATATTTCTACGTTAAATAAGTAAACGTTAAAAAATATCATCATTTTAGGTAGGTACAAATGTTACCACCAATGTCTAATATTACATTTCTTTGTTGACTACATAAAGTAAGTACTCGTCTTATAATTTATTTCATTGGAAACATATTTACACATAAAGTAGTGGGCCTGGCAGATGTTGTCCTGCCCTTAAAATAAAACAGTCCTACAACTCGACTGCAGCGCCACCTACCGGGTCCAATTGTGAATATAAACCTTTCTCGAATTCACTGGAATACACACAAAAAAATAATCAAAAGCGGTCCAGCCGTTTAGGAGGAGCTCACTTTTATACGCACGCACAGGAGATTTTTGTAAGATAAGATAACATATAAAAAAAATCACTAGAAAACCAAAACAAAATGGGATTAAAAAAGTCTTTACCAACGGCGTCATCTGGAAATGTGCCCAAGAGACTGGACTGGCCACATTGCCAGGTTGGATAGAAAAAAAAAGCAATCACATATTAAAACTTCTCGCTTAATTTCTGTATCCGCGTGATGGCAACACCAACAATCGGTCGTCAGGTTTGACTGACGCAGCGGTAACTCGGCGCACTACGGCTTTTGTAACTTTTTCATTTCAACGTCCCGTCGATTCATGTAAGTTTTTGAACACGCTTGAAATTCTACGTCAATTTGTGTGTGATGCAAGTGATGCAGCTGCTTTGAAATGTTGTACCCGACGGTTTGAGATGAAAATATTATTTTGTGCGAGTTTATTTTGCTTGAAAATTTCAGTTTGCATTTTTAATGTTGTACTAGGATTTAGGATAGGAAATTTTTTGATACAGTCTTTAGCGTGTTAGTTTTTATTTTGCATAGGTATTCTTCATAAATATAAAGAATTAAAATGTTTTTGTTTTTAAACACTAAACAAGAGTGAACATACATCCAAAAATTAACCATGTAAATTTTGTAACTTTCTTCATCATTATTATGTCAAGCAGAAGACGCTTATTGCTAGGCATAGGTCTCCTCCAAAGCCTTTCGGTGACTCTCACCAGGTCATCGGTCCACCTTGTAGGGGTCCTGTCAACGCTGCAACTTGATCTGCGGCCGCCGTTCTAAGACCTATGCGTCCCATGATCTGTCATCTCTACAGAGAAGGTGCCCAGGCCAGTGATTTTCTTAATTTTTGGGTTTTTGTCAAAACATAAATCTATAATGTAGGTATGTACTCATACGATTCCAAAAAATCGAAACACAAAATCAATTTTTCAAAACAAATATTACGAAAGCAATCGCTCATAACACATACGGGTGATGTGCAAACAAATCAGTCAAAGTAAATAATATCATGCTTAGGAATATTTGTTTAACTCCACGCTCAGATGAAATGTAAATAAATAAACAAGGGTGACTGACTGTAATTTGGATTCAAGAAAATTTGTTTTCTGCGAAATCGTTTCCGTTTTCCTTCCATTTAAATGTGTGAGCCATTCCATTATAGAGTGTGATATGAGCCAGATGGTCCTCAAACAATAGTACACCCGGTTCAGCAATTGATCGGCGCTTATGATGGCGCGAGAGGAAGAAGACCGACCAGATCCCCTCTGCTCTCAAAACTTCCACTCACGATGCTCTACTCTCGGCGCGACAGATAGGAACAACTGGCGTCGTATCTTAGATGGAATTTGTTACTGAAAAACTGATCACATCCCTCAGTAATGAGGACACCAACGCAAAGAGGAGTCGGGTCCATCGTGCGACCTTCGGGGTTCAGGATCAGGGGCAATAGGCTTACTCCTCGCTGACCACGACCCTCAGTGATGAGGAGACCGACTCAAGGAGGGGTCTGGTCACTACCCACTGTACTCGTCAGGGTTCCACCTGGGGAGTGCCAAATGCGTGGCCTTTTTTGGGCCAACGCAATACACGATGGAAGGCACATCGTGATGCGATATATTTTGACAGTGTAGGTATTGCACGTTTGTTTGGAAATTTAGAGACACGCAACGAGGCATGAAGAGAGCTACGCTCGGAGTTTCTTTACGCGATGAAATCCGGACTGAAGAAATTCGCCGAAAAATAAGGTCAGTGACCTTAGTTCTTCGGCAAATATACATCAGAATATGCAAGTTGAAGTTATCAAGTTGAAGTCATACATCAGAATGTGCAAGCCACATCGCATGAAAAACCTATAACCGATGAGGAAGAAAGGTTCTTGAGTGGCGACCACGAACCGGAAGCTGCAGCGTTGGTAGGCCTCCTACCGGCCATCTGGTAGGAGGCCTACCAACGATGCAGCTTCCGATGTCGTCGGTCCATACCGACGACATCGTCAAAGTCGCGAGTAACAGCGGCAGGTTGTCGCTCGTTATGGTGTTCTATAAGGTTGAAAAAAGTTGAACAGTGGACGTATTCTGGCCTGGCTGATGATGATGACGATGGAACCACTGATTTTTTTTTAATAACCTACGAAAATTGTTCTCTATGGAGGGTCTAGAATCATGGACGGGATCCGTGGTTTAAGCATGTGTTGCAATGATCCTTCCACAGTGTATAGACTTCCAACGATGCGTTAAGAATAAAAGCTTGTGATGAAAAGTAGTATATCCTCCTAATCTATTAAGATTCTTATATTATTTCATGGTCTCGACATACTTTAGTAGTTAACGTTTTAGAGAAACGAATTTCTCGAATGCAGTTTGTATGCATGACAACAGTGTCTGTTCGTCTGTCTATTGGGTCAGGTGGTCTAACAATGTTGTATGAACCGAATTTTGAAGATTACTGAACTACAAAGTAATATTAATAGTATTTTCTAGGGCAATCTCCATGCAAACTAGTCAAGTAGGTACGTGGGAGACATTTTAGTGCATAAGTGTGTGCTCAAACACAGGTGCACTTCGTCTTCCCTTTTTTCTTATATTCCGAAGAGACGGCAATCTTACACAACCGGGGAGAGAGGACCAACAGCATTACAGTACTAATACATATACTGTGCTAACGTGCTGACGCGTTCTGAGACACAGGGGTGTTACACCACCTACTTCTAAACTCCAGACTGCTATTGAAACATTTGTAATGAAGAAACCCAATCACACTTTGCCCAAACTAGGCTTCAGCAGGCATGCCCGCGACCACAAGACCAAAGCGGCAGTAATATTGAGGTTTTGGTTGGTACATTGACAACGTATTACCTACGTAACTCCAAAATCAAATCAAATTCAAAGCATTTATTTTAATTAAACAATCAGGTGCTATTTTTTTTATTTAAGCTTGCATTTGTTCACAACCTGACCTTAAGTGGCATTTGGTACCAGTCTTTGTCGAAAGAGTCTAAATCATCCCGCCACCACCGCCTGGGGTTGCCCCGATGTCACTTGCCATGTAATCCATTGACTAACAGCTGTTTTTCTCTTGACTGTACTTACGTGTCGAAAAGAGTAAGGGGGTCGAAACGAAATGACAAAGTTTATAGTGGTTCAGACAGGAATTAAATCATAATAATCAGCAGGTAATTAGATCAGGGGATCGGACCGGAATAACTCTTGCGTTTGGCTTAATGATTGTCAGACATGCGGCAAATATGACGCGTAGTCCTGGATAGACAAAAGTGGAAGGAGAGAAGAAAAGCGTTTGCCCTGAAATAGGAAATCACAGGCTGCAAAAAAATCCATTTACATGTACTTTTAAATTGACAAAGAGTCAGTTAGTTAGTCAGGAAGTTGAAATTAGTTGCTCGTTCCAAAACGTAGGTAGATCTCAAGTTAGGTTATTATCAATTACCATTAAGGCGATACCGCTTCTAAATCCACACTAGTAACTCTGTAAATTCTCAGTATAAACAAAGTTAATGTCTACTGCAAACTATTCCTCCGTACCCATTCATCTTATGATTAAATTCCTCTTTGGAATCAGGCGTGGCTTAATTTTCGGGTGCCTCGCGCATGTGTTTATAAAGTTTGCTTGGGTAATTGTATAGTAGATGCGTTTGTTTAACGTTGTGTTACATAATTTTGTAGTGTGCGCCGACACCACTCACTTCGCCTATTTTCCCAAAACTTAACCGAAATAACTGAGGTATTTCTACGAAAATACCATCGACGTCACTGTCACCATCTACAGAAGCGTTGTCATAGCAATTCAAAGTATATGGATTTTAAGTAATAATGATACCAGCGTATTATTGTCTAACTGGAGGACAAAGGCCTCTTCTCATACACAGAAGGCACGAGCATACATCACCGCCTTCACCACGTTTGCTCAAGTACTCGTAAGATTGGCGATTTCTGTCTTATCATTATTTTAAAACTTTTCTCCACCTTAGAAACTTCTCCTGTAGCGTGGGTGCGTTTACCAACTTATAAACACATCACCAGACCCGGAACTACTATCTGTAGGCCATACAAATAAATATTTTCCGACAACCTCAAGCATCCTGATTCTTTGCGACGCTCGGGGTTTCTCTAGTGGATAGAATTAGTAATGAATTCATTCGCCAGAGAACTAAAGTCATAGACATTGCGCGTCGAATCAGCACGCTGAAGTGGAAGTGGGCCGGCCACGTCTGCAATCGGACATACGGTAGATGGAGCAGACACGCTTTAGAGTGAAGACCGCGTTTGGGCAAGTGGGGGACGCCCTGCGGCACGATGGACTGACTATTCGAAGAAGGTGGCTGGCAGCGGATGGATGCGGACTGCCCAAGACCGGGTTGGTTGGCGATCTCTGGGGGAGGCCTACGTTCAGCAGTGGACGGCAATAGGCTGAAATGATGATGATGATGAGCATCCATTGAGCCCGTGATACGTATCGCAGCAACAAATATTTCAGCCACTGCGTCAACCGTGTTATTAATATTGATAATGAGCTTTTGCTCACGACTTTATTCACATGAATGTCGGTTATCCCAGATTTAGACGCAGTCGCGAATTAATCGTATATTCTCTCTTGGGGTCCAAGCTTAGACCTACAACGTTCTAGCGACACGCCATATTCCGGCTAACCGTATCGTCTCGGTTCTATTGCGGTCCGCTGTATGTCGTCGTCAATTACAAGCATTTCGCTTCCATTGTATTGATAGCTATATGCGGCAGCAATTACAAATTCATAACAATAGATGTGCGGTCCACCAATAGCTCCAAGACAACCGGAGCTGTTGAAGTCAGTGCGTTGATATCATGCGGTTTCATAAAAAAATTACTTTAATTTAATTTAATGATAGGCTCGTCGAGTCAAAGCTCCAAAGTCTTGAGCATCGACGCCGAGTTGCTGGCCTGTCGGTTTTCTATCGGTTGTATTTTGGGGAGTGTGCGACGGAATTGCATAATTTAATTCCGCCGAGCTCGTTCCATCATCGGACCACAAGACGTACGGCGATGCGCCACCGGTACATGGTGGACATCCTACCCACACGCACGAAACGTTTTGGGAATACATTAATTGTGCGTACTGCTAAGGAGTGGAATTCCCTGCCTGAGTCTGTGTTTCCTGATAGCTACAACCTGGGAGTCTTTAAGGCAAGAGTGAATAGGTTACTTTTAGGCAAGCGTGCTCCATCTTAGACCGCATCATCGCTTCCCATCAGGTGAGATAGTGGTCAAACGTATGCCTATCAATAGATTAAAAAAAAAAAAAAAAATACCAGCGCGTTGCGGCCAGCCGCAAGTGCGTTATAGAAGAAATCGTTTTCGTAGTTAAGCAGTTATCTAAAGCATAACAAACAAACCAACTCACTTATAATATTAGTACAAAAAAGTCTAGGTTTCTTCATGCCAACTTTCAGTGATGACACTGATGTCCAAGATAACCTTCGTACATATGAGTTGTAAACGTTGCATCGGTACTTTCCCGGTGTCGAACCCTGAACCTCAGACATGAGAGGCGGACGTCTTAACCGAAGGTCATCAAGACTTCCAAAAGTGCCTCTTATTGGTCCTATTGATTTCTATCTTAATTTTAAGTTTGACAGAGAAACCAGTAGTGTCATTTAGGGTCGGGCGGTCCTCAGAGTCGAACCCTAAATTGCAATAGTATACCGTTATAATTCAGCGTGATAATCTTCACAAAATACCCATAAGAAGATTATCACGACACCGTCCCTTTGTTCCTTTGACACCCCAGTACCAATATCCGTCCCTCAGAATATCCGCGAATTAACAAATTACATTTTATTTAATCTAATATTTTTCGGAGGCCACCAGAAGTATTTGGATTTAATATAATTCTCATTTTATTTGAATACATGACGAGAAGATTTTTAATAATCTTTTATAAGTAATATGGAGGTTGAATTAATTATCAGTCGTGGGCGAGGAAAAGATTGCCTGGGAGGTCGATTTGTAAAAATGCTTAGTAGATTTTGCTTTCAAAAAGAAACCTTATTGTGTTGTGATAAGTAATATAGTCTTCTATGGTAATTCCTCCGGAATACTACGGAATATCAAAATAATAAATCACATACCTACGTACTGTATCCAATAATTGCACCAGTCAGTTTTTTTTTATAATGTGACAAGCCTTCCACACTATTTTAAAACCATCTGCAACTCCGGAGGAGTAAAAAAACATATTTTCCACTTCCCTCCAAATCAAGCAGGACACAGAACAGAACTAGGCCAATAGGCACAAAGGGACGTTTACAACTGGGTGAAGCCCAGTTGCTAAGCACCACGGATTATAATTAACATAATTAATGAGTCCTAAGAAGTGAGATGTTACATTAAATTTGATTCCAATAATAGGTATGGCAAAATCGCTTGAACACACGGAAATTAGTTCTAGTTTCTACATGGTCCGCATAATAAACTGCTCCGGATTAAAAATGCAACGTTTCATCAAGCATAGCTAAGATTTCATCGACATTATTACCCTGAAATCTAGACGACATTACAACTCAGTACAACTATTACTCTTATCAACTGCTCAAAAACTTCTTCCCTAAGAAAACCTTAAAAAATATTCCAACATCCCACACTTACACACTTCTCAAAAAATAAGGCTCAGAACACACACAGAATAATTTATATCGCGCACAAAAGAGAAATAAAATAAACAATATTGCCAAAAGATTCCGCCCGAAAGCTTCTGTAGAGGAAAAAGTATAAAATATGCAAAAAAAATCAAAGGGTGAGTTTGTTTCTAAACACCGTCCTCGGGGGCATGAAAGGCCCCCAAGCCCCCAACGTGTTTAAGTGGCACTGCGGCTTTATAAAAATATGGGTTCTGTAATATTTTGTTTACCCCATACTCGCATTTTCAATTGACATATAAAGAGGTAAAATAAAAAGGTTGGGTCGGGGTATTTTTGGAGAAAATAATAGAAGAAGTCTGAATATTCTGACTTTTCGATGTACCTTAAATCTTGATACCAACTGACAAACTGTCAATTAAGGTATTGAAAGTTAGAGACTAAGTCAATCGACTTTGGTCGATTATCGATGTCGTCGGTCCAGCTGTAAGTTTGATTGAAAATCCTATCGAGCGCACGGTTAAAAATATCTATAGAAGTCTACCTTATTTAATATCCCCTTTCAACCTCACAAGCGATAATGTAGGTAATAATAATTTAATTCACACCTAATGGACACACCTGAAATTACGTGTGGATGCGTAATTAGACCGTATATCTGCTTAATGAGCAAGAAGCTCATATAATTTGAAACAAACCATTTGCCAGGTAAAACGCTTAGCAGTTCGTTATAGGATACCACGGGATATTACACCTGAGTAGGATTTTCAGTAACAAAATATAGAGCAATTTAACAGATTTCATTATCTCTCTTTTTTCGGAAATGACAACTACTGACAAAAGGATGGTGACTGATTTAGCCATTTCCAACCTTATTTTATTATTTTATATTACTTTGGGATACTCTCGATCGACAAAATTGGTTCCTCCAAAGTGTTTCGAAAACCAGACGACCCTTGTAAAGGCGCTTCCTCACTTCGAGAATTCGACTGAACGTTACAGTGTCTAGCATTACATCAGTGAGAGAGGAGAATCGAGCATTACAGTGCGCAAACTGTAATGTTACAAATTCGAGCATTACAATGGGGAAGAGATCCGAGCATTATAGTGCGCAACTGGATGATGCAATGTGTAATATTTAGATACAACTTGTGAAATCAATGCGCACCACTTGTCGGGGTCTTACCGAAATCAACTAAATACTCAAAATCGAATCGAATGTTACATTACAGGCGAATCCTCGTGAGTCAGGAGGCAGTATTGTAATATTATACTCAAAATCGACTCTGAAATGTTACATTACAAGCGAATGCTCGTCAAGTCAGGGAGGCAGAGCCAAGCATTACAGTGCGCAACTTGATGATACAATGTTTACTATTTAGATACAACTTAAATTCTAACATCAATGCTCACCATTTGTAATTGAGTGTGTCTTCTCCGAATCAACTAAATGTTCAAAATCGAATCGAATGTTACATTACAGACGAATGCTTGTCAGTCAGAGAGGCAGTATCGTAAATGCCCAATATCGAATCTGAAATGTTACATAGGCCAATGCTCGACAAGTCAGGGAGGCATTACTGTAATGTAATGCTCAAAATCGAATCTCAAATGTTACTTTACAGGCGAACGCTTCAGATGAGTGAGCACCTTAAAACCAGTAATAGAGAATCCAATTGAAAATGACCACTTCTTTAGACCACACAAAGTTAGGGCAAAATAAACAATAAGGACAAAAAAACAGAGACACACAATTTCAATTCCAACACGACCATACAATCCCACCCTACATTAACTTCAGTATAAAACTAATTTTCTCTTAAATTCCGACTCAATAAAGATGTGCAGAACATTGCCTTAAGGCCATTACGCCGCTTTTTACATTAGGGACTTGGCTGATGTCCAAGTTGGAACCAGAATTATAACTCTTGGTCCAGAAAGTTCCTGCCGCTATATCTCTTTGGGTGACTGCAACTGAGTTGGGCCTCTCGAACAAGTCTGGATGGCTTGTCTAGTGTTTAAATTTGGAATTAGTTTTGGGAGTTATCGCTTCATGGCAGTTGTTGCTATGTTGAATATTAAGCTTTGTGAGAAGTTTGATACCTAAAAATGACATTCGTTTACCCCATTTATCTCATGTTTGGCAAAGTGTTATTGTGTTTGTATATTTGGAATTTTTGACGAGACGGTAGGCGCAGTGACTGTGCGATTGGCTGCTACACTGCGTGTCGCGGGTTCGGTTCCCGCACGGAACAAATATTTGTAAGGGCTACAGATAATTGTTCCGGGTCTGGCCGTTTGTGTATATTGAGCTTATATGTTTGTAAACGCACCAACGGGACAGAAGAAATTCCTAGTGTTGAGAAACTTTTTTTTTAAAAGCTAGAAACAAAGATGGAAAATGATATCCACTTGGCTATACGGTGGTAATATTGCTAGAAGTTACTCCATTTCATATATATTATATCGTGTTCATTAGTACTTCTTGCTACTATTTCCTATATTTTTTGTCATTAACTGTTACTGGTTTTTTACGTAACAGATATATTTGGTCCTTAGAGTGTATCAATCGAGACTAATGGGCTCACTAATGACGTAGTAATTAGGTCTTCAATTGACACTTCACGGCCTTGGCTGAATCGTGTATAATGTTGATGGGATAGGTCTAGGATTCTTACATGGTTCTTATTGATCTAACCGTTACCCACTGTTAGATATTTCGGTATGAAAAGGAAAACAAAAAGAATTTGTATTTTGTCTCTCGTGGCTAAGTTAAATCCGTACAGATCGATCGGTCAAAGGTTAAGCTACGCTAGCCGCGGTTGGTCTGTGGATTGGTGACCATCCCTTTTATACCGAGTTCCCTCCGTGCCTCGGAAAGCACGTAAAGCCGTTGGTCCCGGCTGTCATTTGTAGATCTTTGGCAGTCGTTATGGGTGTCAGAAGCCAGAAAGTCTTACAATCAGTCTTACCAAGGGGTATCGTGTTACCCAGTAACTGGGTTGTGGAGGTCCGATAGGCAGTCGCTCCATGTAAAACACTGATATTCACACGCTAGAAATCTGCGATCTTCTAACAACCTTCTCTTACTTTGCCCTTCTCATACTTCTGATTTTGTTCATTCTTCCTTTCATATCCAGGTCATTCTTCTCTGGAATGCGCTTCCTCTCGATATCAGAACGGCCACCAGCCAGTATGCATTTAAGCGGAAATTGCGAACTTATTTTCAGCACAAATAAGCAGAGTCATCTCATAATACTTTGTTCCTTTATTTATATTTATATATATAATATATATATTATATGTTTATATAGATTTTATATAGGTATGTTATATACCAAACATTAAATTATGTATGTATAGTTTATATATTCGTAAGTTTATATCTTTTTAACTTTTTTAATATTTTTTTTTTTCATGTGCACCTGCCATGTTATCTCTTCACCACCCTTGGTTGACTGGTAGAGAATGCCTAAGGCATTAAGTCCGCCTTTGTACCTTTATGCATGAAGTATAAATAAATAAATAAATAAATAGATATTCAGCTACATCCGGTTAGACTGGCAGCAGACTTCAATATAGTTGGGAAAAGGCTAGGCAGATAATGGTGACAAAAACTAAACCTTAAATTATTGATATATCTTCACGAGAGTTAAGAGTTTCTTCTAGTTTAAGCCCAGTTGCACTTTCTCTAGTAGGTACCTTGCCACTTTAGAAAATAACTACCTTCTTTGTTTGCCCTGTAATTAGGTCTTAGCTAACTAAAGATGCTTGTAAAGGTGTTTCATTCAAAGACAAATCATTAAATTAAAATTATGTTAAATGACAAATATATACACCAATTTTTGTGCTGACTGGTTAATATCACTTGGCATGATTAATAATCTATTTGATTGCTAAGCTCGAATTTCAAAAATACTTACCGGGGTAATGACATCTGGAAGGTGAAATTCTAAAACTTTTTCTAAAATTTTACTATTCACAACATCCACGTTTGTACCATCGATAAAGCCTATTTAATCCATGGGGTAAGGGTGCGTTCCCACCAGGAGCGTGCGAAATGCGTAGTGAGGAATGGGTGTGAAACTAACCAATTATACAGCACTAGCTTAGTTCAAGTTATGAAAATGAAGTGATGTCGTAAATTATTTTTACACACATCCATCGTTACGATGAGCGTAGCGATGGATATGTGTAAAAAGAACCAAAGACATAACTTCATTTTACTAAGTAAAAGGTACGCTTGTCGCGGTCGGTCCGTGGCTAGGTGATCATCCATTTTATACCGAGACCCCTCCGGGCCTCGAAACACACGTAAACTCGTTGGTCCCGGCAGTCATTCGTAGATCTTTGACAGTCGTTTTGGGTAGTCAGAAGCCGGAAAACCTGACAACCAGTCTTACCAAGGCGTATCGTGTTACCCAGTTGTGGAGGTCAGATAGGCAGTAGGTCTATGTAAAACACTGGTATTCTGCTGCATACTGTTGTACTAGAAGCCGGCCCTAACACAGTTGGCAAAAGGCTAGGCAGATGATGATCTCTCGCTACGCATCTTTGCCACAAAATATAAAGGTTACAAAAGGACCGCTTCCGCCATCTTCAAAAATATTTACATAAACTTGCCAGACTCACTAGGGCTGCTACTGTATTGACTCTGTAGGTTTTATTTGTGACCATATGAAATTTTGTTGACACTGGATGGGACTCTGCAATTTTTTTATTACAAAATTTTCCTGTTCTTCATGAAATGTCAATGACTCTCATTTATTCATTTTGACAACACGTGGCATTCGAGACTGAAGTCTGCTTGAAACTGCTTGAGTATGCCTATAAAAGTAATATCAATGTGTACTTGCGAAAAAATGGCCGTTTGTTCTGAGTAGTCTCTCTGTTTGGGCGCGCCGCAGCTTTCCGGAAGGACACAAAGTATTGTGTTCTTACACTTTCTAGTGGGAACGCAGCCTTAGGTTGACATTCTACCGAAACGGAGAAAAGCGAAGCGGAGAAAAATCAACCAATAAGGTTACGGCATTTAAACAGCTCTGATTCTCTCAACTGTCATAATTACACAACGTTTTTGTAGCGCCTTTGAAATGTTTGCGGAGTCTCATTCTGGTGGATTTTATGCATCATCATCAGCGATAAAACAGCCTCTTTACTATCCTGAAAACGATAGCAGCAGATAATTTTTTTGCTGAACTATGACAATTTCCGCTCCCGCTAGTGAGCAAAATTTCAAATTCAGTCAATTTATCATGTTACAAACATTATTTTTAGTTAAAACTGTTCGTTACAAAAAAAAAATGACCATATTTATGTATTAGTCCGAAAAAAATTTATTTTATTTATAAGGGCTAAATTTTCCTCCGCTCCGCTCCTCTCGCTCCGCTCTCGGTGGAGTGTCACCCTTATGGTGAAATATTCCATAAATTCCGTCGGCTGCAGAATCGACGCATTTATCATTGTTTTATTGTTTTCAAATAAATTTGAGTTTGGTTTTTTTCCATTCATTTGCTACCGCACCGCCGTCTGCGGGACTCTCTGTTTTGTTTTGCTATCATTAATTTTAATTGTTTATTTTTGTTTGATTTCATGTGGTTTTTTTTGCTGGTTTTTGAGATAATGTCTGGCAAACACAGGTGGAGTGGTAGATTTACATGAGTGATCGTGAAATCTTGTCTTTGTCTAATAAAATATGAGTAAAATCATATGAAAGGAGACTGTGATTGAGAGACTGGAGAGAGGTGGATATGCTGCCATGTCCACCTTATTCTATGTGTTATTATACTATTTCCTTACCTTGCCAGTAAAACGTTTTTTAACACAATTCGAAATTACTATTTCTGTTTATTGAACTTTAATCCATATTTGAATATTATGAACAAAAAAAAGCGCAGCAAAATATTCGTCTGCATCGCTGTCAATGGGACAAGTACCCAAAGGGCTGGCAGCATCGCCACGTTGTAAGCCAATGCTGATTCTTTGGCCTAGGAATAGGCCAGCTCCTCCAGTCACATCAAGAGTCGACACAACGATTGGAAATTAGAAATAAACTCAATTAAGTAAATTACAATAAACTTTCATAATTAACGCTATTTATATTTATAATTCTATTCATATTTTTAATTAACGCAATTTATTATTCAAATATTCTTGATCAAGACGTCACAATATTACTTAACATTTTACTATAATTATCAAACAAGCACAAATTTTCAAATTTGAACCTTAATACAGGATAAAACCGTATAATATCGTCTAGGTATTGTTCAAGACATTAATTTTACCGGATTACGAGATGTTCTAAACAGCTTCATCCAGCGAAAATGCTAGTAAGCAGACTCCTTTGTGTATTTAGGTTATGAAGCCTTAAGTTTGAAGATCAGAAATGTAAGAACATTATTATGCCTACCTACAGCATAATTACGTATCGCACTTACAGTTTCAATGCATTTAATTGTATCAAGTCAAAAATATTAATTTAAAGTCAAAGTCAAGTAGACAACACCGAATGTGCCGCCCCGGGTTTAGGACTAGTAGCGTACCTACACTGCACATACAATAGCACAGTATTAATATTTGTACTACCGTACAGCAGCGACACACCCGCGACACTTCATACAAACGGAACGATATAATTGCCTACTCTACTACAAAAATAACAGACTGTACAGATACGTGCGTGTGCGTTAATATCTCTAGGGCTGTCACTGCCAGCGCGAGTGCGCGAGAGTGAGCGAGCGCGCGATACCGGCCTCAACACGGAATAATAAAAATTATTCCGTGGGCCTCAACATAAGTGTTTCTCTCTCTCATGTAGGTACTCGATTCTTTCAAGGTTTGAAATTCGAACTTCCAAATAGGTAAGTAGGTACATACCAAGAAGTTTGTAGCTTTAGTTAAAATTCGTCATTCCATCACGGTCATTTCCTCATAGCATTTAGGAGGGAATGACGGTTGATGAGGGAATGAAACACAGTATTCTACAATACTTTTCGATTTTTTATTTATTTCTTCCAACTTGTATTTCATGGTATTTAATTTAAAACAGGTACGTCCATGATAAAAATTACATAATTTCATATATTATTATTGGTTTTTAAATATAAAATATTATAAAATATTTAATTTATTTAATATAAAATATTAAATAAATTAAATTATATATTTTTTTACAAATGAGCGAATACACGTTTCTACGCGCCAGGAGTCAGCCCTTGAACTAGAAGACGTTGCCAGAGCCAATGCGGCGCGGGTAGACGTGAGGAACAGTGTTTTGGTGGGGGGCAGAGCGTGTCGCTACAGTACGATAGTACTAATACTTATACTGTGGTAGCGAGACGCTCCGCCTCCCTCTGAAACCGTTCCTCACCTCTCCCCGCGTCGAACGACTGCTCTGGGAACTGCGTTTTTTTTTGAGCGGCGCGTAAACACGCACACACACGCACGTATCTGTACAGTTTGTTATTTTAGTAGTAGTGTAGGCAGTTATATCGTTTCGTTTCTATGGAGTGTCGCGGGTGTATACACTAACTTTTTATAAAAAAAATGTTTTACTTATTAAATTTTTATTTTATTATTTTTATATGATCTCCAACATAGGATGCACATATTTATACATGCTATTCAATGCCTGAAGCAGATAATTTTGTTTTTGTTACGTGTGCTCCGTCAATTATGGGACACCACATCTTGTACGTATATAACTAGATAAATAGTAATAATATAATTATTTTAATTTAATTTAGTTTTATTTTATAATGTAATTAATTAAGTAAATTAAAGGACAATGCCAGAAACTCTATAGAACTTTGCCCCACTCAATAAAAGTCATGTGCAATATATAGCATCTTACTGTTTATTTATTGCTGATAACTAAACATTAGTCTTAGTGACTGTAGAACTTGCGGTTTTCCTTTAAATCTAAAAACAATAATGACATTGATTATATTATAGGTTAAATTATATTTTAGGTAAAATGAGTTTGTATTTTGTAGGTAGGTATTTCGTAATCCGCAAGTTCTAAAGAAAAACAATTTAGTATAAAAAGGTTCTATATTCATTACAATTATTTTCAATAATTTACTTTTCTGTACATGGGTGGGGCAGGATCTGGCATTGTCATTTAAATACAATTCTAGACAGAGTCTGAATGAATGCAAGTGAGAATTACAGTTATTGGATAGCAGTGCGGTTTTCAAAAGCTTTTTGTATTTCGAAATCGAAACAGCGATGTCCAAGTTAGATCGCTTCGGGTGTACCTACAGAGCTTGGCAGAGCAGCGAAGTGTCCTAGATTTGGTTTTAAGTCCAAAGCCGTGAAACGAATTATAGCAACTTAACCGCAGTAGACGAGATGGCGCGTTAATTCGCAGTCTATTTAACAGTTCGCTGCAGTCCACAATTCCGTTAAAATTATTGTACATCCTTCTTGTATCCACAACTGAGATTATTTATTAAGATTTCTTATTTCAGATCATATACAAATCCATGAGTGTTAGGACAGATAAGTCGTAAAATCTAGTGTTAGTAACGAAAGACCTAATTTAATAATGTAGTTATTAATCTAATGCTGAACATTGTATTCAGCCTGTCTGCTATAATAGCCAGAATACAGGCACCACAGCGAATCGCTTGCGGAGCACGGCGTGGAAACCGTCTAATGTGCGTCCGCGAATATGACTGACGCACTGAATCAGTGCGGAAGCCTCAACAACGCCCAGAGGGCTAATTCACATAATTTTATGACGCGCCGATGAAGTTGTAGTGCAGTTGCAGTTAAGTTCAAGTTTGAGTGATAAACGGTATTCTTGTAATCTTTAAATTGCGCGTAAGCTGCGCGTGAACTGCACGTCAACTGTACGATAACCAAACTCTACCATATTTAATTATGGTGTAGCCACATGAGAGAAAACATACTACTCACTATATAATTGAATAGAATCTGAATATGACGTTATTGTAATATTAAAATAATACCCCAGTACTGATTTTAGTGCTTTTTAACAGTCATTTTGAGACGTCAAACGAATAGTAGAATACCGATCATGTTGCGTTCCGAAGCACGCACCAAAGACGCGCAACAGTAGAATGCCGTTATTGCGCTCGCGTGACGCGAACTTGACGCGAGCGTGTCTGGCAGCGGTAGAGAAAAAAAAAATAAAGAATACGAAAAGTGTTGTTTTGGACGAAATTTAACTGCAACTGCACTGTAACAGCACTTCTTTAGTTACGTAAATTAGCCCACTGAATGCATTGTTGGATCCACAGTGCGCTGAAGGATCTATGCTAATAATGAACTCACAGGTTGCATGTGCAAAGTAATCTTCTTCTTATGCTATGGCTACACTACGACGCGAAGATTCGAGTTCGCGCTGTCGCAAGAGCGACGCGAAGGCATTTGTGTTCGCGGATGATGATTCGCGATAGGACGAATTGCTTGGTCAGACGTGTCGCAGCAACGCAAATCTTCGCCTTATCGCGACAATGTAGCCGTAGAATTAGCGTGTCGATGGCAAATACGAATATTTCATGTGTGTGTGTGTGTATTTAAGTATGTGAGTGTGTATTTGTGCGAGTGTGTGTGTTCAGTTTGTTATTGTAAAGTGATGTACAGTGTCCTCTAAAAAGTGTAATTTTAACTTGAGCATTACAACGTTTTAACCTGTGGAGATTTTCACACCATCACCTTCATCTGACTAGCCTTTTGCACCTACGTTGGAGTCGGCTTCCAGTCTAACTGAATGCAGCTGAATACCAGTGTTTTACAAGGAAGGACTGCATAAATCTGACCTCCACAACCCATTTGCTGGGTAACACGATACCCTTTGATAAGACTGATTGTCAGATTTTCTACCTTCTCACTACTTGTAGCGACTGTCAACGATCTGCGAATGACAGGCAGACCAAAAGTTTTACGTGCTTTCCCAGGCAAGGAGGGGTCTCGGTATAAAATGAATGGATTGGTAACCCATCCACGGTCTTACCATCATGATCCGTACGGCTTTTATAAGTCCACGAGCAACTTACACAAACACCAACGTTGACACAAAAAAATCGTAATCGTATGCTTATTAAATATCAACAGGTAATTATAAAATGAACTCTAAATCTTATCACAAATCTCTATTGTACAAAACTCAACCTTTGTACTCCCCCTGACTGTACCCTACTTGCTCCCGACTCACCCCTTTAACCCATAACTCTTCATCTACCATTAATCCTCAATTATTTGTCTGCGTGCATATTTTGAGATTAAAAACACAATAGGCTGGTTTCACAGTGCGCGATTCTCGATTCCTTTTACCGCATTGAAGTCGGAGTTTATTTTACGAAAGCAGAATCGTGGAATTAATATCATCGTAGGAAATGTAATGTCCTTTTTCCAAAGGGACAGGTAGAGGAATATTATGTATACGTGTTAATAATAACATCCTCCTGACTGAATTTCCAATATTTGGTAATGTTTTTGTATGCGTAAAAGGTAATTAACACAATCGTCTATATTTTATTCTAGTCTATAGCGGCGGCGGTCGGAAGGATTGAGTTGTGTGCATTAGTTGCTCATGCCAGCCTGGATGACCTGAGCCCATCATTCGATGTCTAGTATGAGTACCCCTTTTTGTTTATACCCAGAGTTTAAATAAAATAGTCAATAATTATTACTTGGATATCACAAAATGTATCCACGAAAACACTGCCGACAAACTGTACAGCAGTTTGGCAGAAGATAAGTGTATTTCTTCTTGTATAACTTTTCTTGAATAAATAATTTATAATAAATACACTATCTACAAAACCTTAATCCTTACAAAACTATAGACGATTAAAATAATACTTAGCTATTTATTTTTATTTCTTATTTCATTTTGTTACAGTCAAGTATTCGAACTATAATTTCATTTTTTTTTACAGGCTTTTTATTAGCTTCACCTGTATGTTTGTATGTTTGTTTGTAACCGACTTCTATGGGCGCGATTTTGACCCACTTTAAACGGCCAGATTTCGTTCAAACTTTGTAGATTTATCGAGGACCGATGACAATACACTAATTTGATAAAATTATTAAAAAAACACAAAAAAACAAAAAAAAAAACATAAGTCGTTCAAAATTAGTTGCCGAAAAAACAGCTAAGTATTATATACTAGGAAGGTACTGCACAAGCGCCCCTGGTAGAATAAATGTACATAATATTTATAGATATAACCAAACTAAAAAGTAAAAAATAAATAATAGTTTAAAAAAACTAAAAACACGCTTTTTATAGAAAACCAAACTAAAAAATAGAAAATAAATTTTAATAAATTATTTTATTTTAAAAAAAGCGTGGGGTGCATGGTGTCAATAGTTATAAATATTTTATTGACAGATATGAGTAGAGTGATTATCATTTTGATAATATCTTAAAAAGCACCCCACTTTTTTTTAAATAAAATAATTTATTAAAATTTATTTTCTATTTTTTAGTTTGGTTTTCTATAAAAAGCGTGTTTTTAGTTTTTTTAAACTATTATTTTTATAATTCCTCTTTAAATAAATAAATAAATAAATAAATCTTGGGACAACTCACACACGGTCATCTGGTCCCAAGCTAAGCAGAACTTGTGTTATGGTAACCAGACAACTGATATACATACTTATATAATTTATAAATACATACATATTATAGATAAACACCCAGACACAGAACAAACAATCATGCTCATCACACAAAGTTTGTCCTGGGTGGGAATCGAACCCACGACCTCCGGCTTAGCAGTCAGGGTCAGTGACCACTAGACCAACAGGCCCTATACAATCCTATGTGCCAAGTCTGAATCTTTTTACCGCAATAAAGCCGGCTACACACGCGTGACGCGCGACTGGGCGACGATGCGACCGCAACGCAGTTTTGTTGTAATCGTCGTATTCATGATCGGAAGCCTATCGACATGGGTTTGGCGGCAGCGATAAAATGCTGCTGGTGTGAGGAAATTGGAAGGTTTGGAAGGCGTGTAGTAAAAATATATAATATAAAAGTTTTGTTACTACTTTGTTTCCTGCCATATCTAATTTATGAAGTTAATTATTGGAATACTTAGAATATAATAAAAAATGTAAAACTTTAGGAGTATAATTGATAATGGGTAGTTCTTCAGGGACAAAATTTTCGATTTCTGTGGGTATATTTCTGTAACCATCTAACAGAACGGTATGTAATTTTTTTATTGTACAGTTTAGCTTTATCCCTTGCTAGGACAAATAATATTTTTTAAATAATTGCAGTCAAGGTACACAATAAAAATATTTTCTTCTGATTTATATAACGCGTCCGTTTGCCATTTTCCGGAACAAAATGGTCGACGTTGCATTTTCCCTTTGATACATCAATATCAATTATAATTATATCGAAAGGAAATGAGTTGTCCTCTTACAAAAAACATATGTATTGGTTACAACTACCTTAGTGTGTTTATAAATGAGTAAATAAGAAGTGTCCGGTGTAAAATACTGATTAATGTGGCGTAAGCTGCGCTTGACCGTACTTGGTCGGGTAATAATAATGAGAGTCTGGCTTCCTATGCGGGGGGAAGCCAGTCTTGCAACGAACCATCTAGAAGGCGGACCTGCGGCTGTTGGCTTAGATCCCGGTGTTACGAAGGTAAACATCTGATTCATCTGTGTTTGGTTCAGGTGGCACCCTGATTACAATGCTTATGTTATAAAATTTATTTTATTGTTTTAAAACTTCAATCTGTGTTTCATGTGATGCTTTTGGGTTATAGATTCGTGTAGAAAAATGACAATAATGAAGTCTGTATGTATGATGAGTTATGCATGATTGTAGGCAAAATCTTGATCCATCTGTGCCTGATTCGTATGGTCAAAACCCCATATAAATCATAAAATAAATTAGTTTTTCCCATCTCCAGCACGAAATGAACGCTTTTGTTGCGTAATTCTCCTTGTCCAATTTTTGACCGTGTACAATTAAGTTGTTCTATTATATTTACTTAGCTATAACTTTTTTAAAAATCACAGGAGTATTTAAACTTGTTCTAAATAGGACATTTTTGATATGGCTTAGTCTTAGTTAAGAATTTATAATAATTATTTAATTCGGAAACAGCCCTACAATACCTGGCCCTTCCCGACGATGACAGCTTTTGGATG
The DNA here is from genome assembly GCA_947361185.1 of Charanyca ferruginea. Lineage (NCBI taxonomy): Eukaryota > Metazoa > Arthropoda > Insecta > Lepidoptera > Noctuidae > Charanyca > Charanyca ferruginea. The sequence goes on along the minus strand of OX376082.1, from coordinate 8,346,872 downwards.
GGGACTTCGTCAATCGATAAAAAAATATATAAAATCCCTTCATCGGAAAAGAGTGGATGATCCCTCAGATTCTGACGATGAGGATATTTTTGTGTTTAAAAAGCCTTAAAATGATAAACGGACAAAAGACTCACACGCCATTGGTGAAGATAATTTTGGTGCGGAATTGAGGATGATATTGAAAGCAGCTCGGTTCCTTGTAAAGCGCCAAGGAAATATTTCTTTTAGTTCCTACTTAACTTTGACTAACTATATTACTTATAGTTAACCATACTTAGGATAAATGTTTGAAAGTTAATAATGAAGATAATTATTATTGTCAAAATGCCATTTAATGTTTGAAAGTTCATAATGAAGATAATTATCAAAATGCCATTTAATTAAAGTTGATCTCGTTTTTGTTACTTTATTGTTAGTAATAAATACACTAATGTGATTGGTAATTCCAATTAATAATTAAGACTTAACTAAGACTGATGTCAAAACTACCATTATTAGAATAAGTTAGTACTCCTGTGATCTTTTAATTATGAAAGGTTATAAGTGTAATAAATAGGACTAGTGAGTTGTACACGGAAAAACCAATAACAGACAGAATAATATAATGTAGCATTATAATAACTTTCTAGTAGCCAACAGAATTTATTGTATTATTACAAATATTAGCCAGAGTTAAAATTTCTGTTATAATATAACAATATCCTCGCTTTACCATATTATACAATTATATACTGGAGTTACAAAAAGGTTTTACAAGAATCATTTTTGAATTCACCAAATTTTTTCCGTCATAATTATGATCACTGATAATTATTTTCATAATTAAATATTATTGTTGTTGTAAAAATATGATTCGTTTAATAATACAGAGCCTATCTACATAATACTTTTCATTTTTATTTCTGTTTCTGATTTATCTGTAACAAATTCTGATTCATCTGAGCACAAAATATTCGAACGTCGATATCTTCAAAACTACTTTATAAAAACGAGTCCCTCATTCAAATATATGTTATTTGGTATACCTATTTTCATAAGAACATGTGTTACTGAGCTGAAAGTGAAATTAAATTTTGGCCATATGGATCAGTCAAAGAATCAAATTTCGAAGAAATACCCTAATACGTATTTAATGTGTCGGAGTTTGTTTGCGCGATAAAATCCAGAACGAGGAACTAAAGTCACCGACATAGCTATCAGAATATGCAAGTTGAATTAGCAGTGGGCAAGGCACATCGATGGAAGAATCGATAACCGATGGGGAAAAAAGGGTGACCCCTTGTTTCGCAGACAGAAATTTCATAGAATTTCGTTTCCCAGAAAATGTTTAACATAATATTTGGTTCTCGTATTTTTATTTCGACTATTATTGTTTCAAAGACTAATTACTTCAATGAAAAATATTTCACAGAAACACAATTCAATGAATTTTTAATCACATTTTTTTGTTTAACAGACTTATCAAAAAGTAGAATTCTTTTTTAACGAATATTGTTTATTTGTTGTATTTTTCCATGGAATTTATTTCAACGAAAATGTATAGATATAAATAGACAAAAACAAAAATGTTATTTTAAAACGTCAATATGTTGTGCTACCAAAGTTAATGACAGAAACGAATCGCTGCGAAACCGACTTCACGTAATCTTGTCTGCCCTACCCCTAGAGTGTAATTTAAATCTGTGTAGGCGTGGAGGGGCGAGGCGGCCCGCGAGCTGAGGAGCAGGTGGTTTTAACGCCCGCCGCCGCGGCTGAGGCTGGCCGGCGTAGCCGGCCAGTAAGCCGAAGCTGCGGTGGTGAGCGTGAATACCATCTGCGACTATAAGCTCGCGTGGGACCGCCGGAGCCCCGCAACGCCGGAGCCGTGACAGAAACTATGCCTGCTGCATGTTGCATGCTCGCTTGCATGATGCATGCTTGCTTGCACGCTGCATGCTTGCTTGCACGCTACATGCTTGCTTGCACGCTGCATGCTTGCTTGCATGCTGCATACTTGCTTGTACGCTGCGTGCTTGCTTGCATGCTGCATACTTGCTTGTACGCTGCGTGCTTGCTTGCATGCTGCATGGTTGCTTGCACGCACGCGCAGTAAGTTTGGTTAGAACTGAGAGTCCCATTCTTGGGAATAAATTTTATATTAAATAAAAAATATAAGGATAAAGATTATTTGATTTGTTATTCTATGATATGATAATTCTAACAATAAACTTTATGTGAACCAAAAATCAATTATTTGAAAATCTTGAAAGTAAGTATTCTGCGTATTGATTATTCTATGAAACGATATTATTAGAAAAAAAATATTTGAAACGAAATTCTATAAAACTATTAGCTATGAAACAACGTACAACCGGAAAAAAGGTTCTCGAGTGGTGACCACGAACCGAAAGACGTAGTGTTGGTAGGCCTCCCACCAGATGGACCGATGTCATAGTCAAGGTCACGGGTAACCGCTAGATGCAAACGGCAGGTTGCCGCTCGCTGTGGCGTTCTATGGAGGAGGCCTTTGTTCAACACTGGACGTGTTCCGGCTGATGATGATGATGATTTAATTATTCGGGAGAGAGAATTTTATTGCTGTTTTTTTGAGTAAGAAAATTTTTCATTCTGCTTGTGTACAATGACAAATTTATGTTGATTTGAAATAAACAAGCAGTATGACTAGGTTGACACTACACTCTGAACCTAATATAAGCGAAACACATATTCATAGCGCCATTTTACCGCCCCTCAAGCCTATCAGTACATAATAATGTATGCGCATACATTTGTTTCGGATGTCGTGTCGGAGCCCTATCGGCCGAGTGTAGAGGTCCTAACGCCTATGAAAATGTTTTAAAAATATAACATAAAGCCACCTACATGCTGACGACAATATTCATGTTGTCGAAATGATTGACCGGCTGAAATATGTTGGTAAGGTTTAGGCCAGATTTTTATACGATTTCGTTTGAACAAAAGCTCGGGATATTTTCGACGTGTTTCGACAAAAAGACTTGTTCGTAAACAATGGAGTACCGGTATTTTTAATTAGAATATTGTAACTGGAAATATGTATTATTATTGGAGTTTTTATTCGATATCGGAAAATGTTTAATAGGAAATTTTCAATTCGTAGGCATGCAGAAATTAAGCCTAGTAAAATGTAGTTTTTCCAAACCATTACTGTAGGCACCATTTCTGGGCAAAGAACATCCCAAGTATTCTTTCACAAACCAGCAATCGCGATCCACTTCTAAATCATCTCGCCATCTCTTTCTATCTTCAAGCACCCATTGTGTGGAGATTCAAGCCCAGTAGGTCGATTCTGTAAAATTCAAACAACAACTCGCATCTCACATCGCTATTCACTCTCTCTTCGCTTAAGGTTCAAATGACCTCCAAGGTCATTTTGAACCTTAAGCGAAGATTGACCTTACAGAATGCCACTTCTTACGTCATCTCACACTTTATCCGTCAAAATCACCTTGTCAATTAAGTTCAACTCGCTGATACGTTCGCAATGGTGGCGCTAGTGTGAATTTGAATTATCAACCGAGTTTTTAGAATGCTAATCAAGAAACTCACAGCGGATTCAGATACGAAGTTCAGAATGAGGTCTTACAGAATCACACCCCAGTGGTCGCTGTGTATGCGACAAGTGACCTACCCATTCACTATTAACTAACCCCGGTATATGGAACTAAAATCAACGAGAAATGTATACTTATGGCAAACTATAGCTTTTGCCTGCGACTTTACCTGTAGTAATTTTCTTACCGATCCCTATCTTTGATATCGGGACAACGTAGCTTCTTAATCACGAAAGGGTTTTCAGAATTGAATGAATACTTCCAGAAATTAGCGCGTTAAACAGAAAATTAAATTCTTCAGCTTTATAATATTAATACAGATTAGTATTAATAATTATAAGTTTATTAATATTAGTATAGATTTATCAAACGCGGTTAATAATCATATAATAGGTGCCGATTCCCTTGTTCAAAAACTAAACTAAAATTCGACAATTGACATCTCTTACTACCAGGCAGCTGAAGAAAAGAACGGCGATAGATATGAACTAAGTTAGAGATGTCAAAATAGTTTTTTCTTGAACTTCGCTGTCTTTTTAATTAATACGTTCCTCAGGATTCAAGCTATTTTCATACCAAATTTCATGAATATCGGTTCAGCTGTTTCATCGTGAAAACGTAACAGACAGAGTTACTTTCGCATTTATAAAATTAGTAATATAATAGTAAAATAATTGTCCGTGTGGTGTCGGACGTAAAGAATAGCACTATCCCATATCTTCCCGTGGGTGTCGTAAGAGGCGACTAAGGGACTCACCAGAGAATGGGCAGCAGCGTTCTCTGTGCCTTTGTAACAACCATACTGCGATCGCCAACCCGGCTGCCAAGCGTGAAGATTATGGCAAAACCCCCCATTTTGGGGGAGGCCTAAGTCCAGCAGTGGACGTCTTTCGGCTGAAATGATGATGATGATGAATATTATTTAGTAAATATGGAAGTATGTATTGTTAGTGTAGTAGAAAGATAAATATTTTTGCCTGTAAACCAAATAGCTTACTCCACTAATTACTTTTCCTGACACAGTTAAAACTTAACCAGTACACCCAAAACTAAACTATACAAAGAAACCCAAGTTATGTAAGTAAGAACACAGCAATTAAGTAATTATAAAGTTAACTATACCACGACATTGTAACTATCGTTAACGTTAGAACCTCACTTTAACTGTAATGGTTACAGTCAAAGTTTGAACGTTGTCTTTTATTACTTTGTATGTAAATAGAGCAATATCTGGGACGTGAACTGCCTCGTTGGTCTAGTGGTTGCAAGCGAGACTGGCGAGCGCACGGTACCTACTAGGTTCGATTCCCAGGCCGGGAAAAGTGTTATTTGGTTATTTGGTGTTCAACCGACTTAAAAAAAGAAGGGTGTTCTCAATTCGACTGTATGTTGATATTTTTTTTGTATATTTGTTAGGCGATTTCTCCGGCAAATGTGAATCAATTTCGATTTTTTTTTCTTATGGATATGGTATGCCTCAGGGGAGGTCCCATATAAATTTTATCGAAATTGATTTAGCAGTTTTTGAGAAATCAATAAAATCCCAAAAAAATCTACATAGACGACGTTTTAGTTTCTTCAATCTTTGGAGTACCTCTGTTTTAACTGTGTTGCCGGTTCTTGACGAACTTGGATGATAAGAAGGTACTAAAAAGTGATAAATAAAAAACTATTTTACAAAATAGACAACCGCCTTCAAAATCTAAAAAATGATAAATAACTTTAGCACAGTACACACATGACTTTAGATTTGGAAGTCGGTGGCAATTAAAGACAACAAACAGAACAAAGCTTTTATCCATTAGGAATTCATCAACAGCAGCTCGGAGTTTGAAAATTGGCGGTGTAACACCCCCATGCCTCGGAAAACACGTAAGGCCGTTGGTCCTGCGCCTGATCTCTCTCCGGTCGTGTCGGATTGCTGTCCCACCGGACTATGAGAGTGAGGGAACCCCCCCTCTTGCCTACGTGGCTTGTTCTTTTCGAGTTTCCTGACAGTTGGGTAAAAAAGTAAATGTTTAAAAAACCTACCCATCATTGTTGGTATTATTAATGTTATTGTTATTACAAGTGGGGGGAAATTCTGTAGGAACGTATAAATCTTAGTTTTAATCTGTCAAAAACACCTCTATTTACTCACATTTTTGACAAGATTTTTACATTGAAAACATCACACTTTAACCTTTTTCTCTTTTTCAATTTATTGTTACTTTTTGTTTGTTTTACCACACTGTTAGTCAATATTGGTAGGTATCTTACAATATTATTGTACAACGGATATCGAGAGGTGGAAATCTGGTGACCTGTAAATACAGGTTTTAATTACCTACCACAGGCACAAGCGATTCAAAAATTATTTGTAACTTGTTTATGCCAATAAAAATATTATAGGTATTATTATTATATTGATTATCGCTAAGATGTAATTGCGGTTAGATTTTAACATTTTTAACCTTAAGTTTCAATTTACATTAACAGTGTAACGGACAGTTATCCCCGATACCTCACTTATCAGCCCAAAACACATATTAATCTGTATTAACTTTAATACAAATAAAACCTAACACAACAATCCATTTTATTAAAATATAAACCCTTTAAATTCCCCGAAAAACCGACCCATTATTCCAGAATGGTTCATAAGAATTCCACGCGCGCCCCTTCGACCGAAGGCCCGTGGTTTAGCAATAGAACCAGGGGCTACATTCTGGAAACATCTGGCTGCTAATAAAGCGATCCTGTAACCACAATCTGGGTAGTCAAGGATCTTTGGAATCTTAGATTGCGATCCCAATAATATAGAGAATAACAGGCATTGTTAGGTGGATGGTGGATAGATGATTAATTTTGTCGGAGAGAAAAATTATTAGACATTTTTTCTCTTAGAAAAAATATTTTTGATAATTGGATTTATTGAGATTCTGCTAAAACGAAGCAACCCACGAAATTTCTATCATTTTAAGAAGGAATTGTAATGGTTTTGGGTACTGAACATTGTTTATTTTAAAATTTATGTTCTTACGATGATTTAGCATGTTTATTAAATACTTATCGCTGGGCAGTAATGAAACACATTTGGCTTATTGAATTAGTTTTACATAATTTTAATTATGCCACTGTCATGTATAGATGAATGGCCAAAGGTGCCTAGCTCGTCACAGTTACAACTACATGGACAGACATCATGATAGACGAATTCATTAAACAAAAAAAACTAATAACACTTTGCCCCACATGGAAATCAAACCCCTACACTCAGCAGTCGCGCTTGCGACCACGAGACTAAACGGGGCAGTCAAAACAAAAAACCGAACTTAACGACCCCCGACGTAGGTGTGAGATGGAACACCGGGGTGGTTTTTAGTCAGTAAGAGTCTGACAGACCCCTCCGCCCGCCCCAGGGCGGAGGACATCCATGAGGATTTTCCACCCCGTACCAAAAAAAAAAAAAAAAAATGGTGCATAATATGGTCGAATTTGTTTTGTTATTTCAAGTAAGGTACTGTGCATACCTATAGGTTTTTTCTCATACAAGATGTAAGGGAATCGTGGCGAAAACTTTTATTATCAAAGTCAAAGTCAAAGCATTTATTTCAATTAAACCGTTTGCAGGCACTTTTGAATAGTCAAAGAGTCAGTTAGTTAGTCAGAAAGTTGAAGCTAGTTGCTCGGTCCAAAACGTAGGGTAGGTCTCTATGGAGAAGAACGAGCAAGAAACTCCACGGACACTCTTTTCAATCAAGCTTTTACAAAATCCAGGCTACATTATTCTTGTTGCTTCTATATGTGAAAACAATGTAAGTGAAGAGAAATCCAAAACATTCTAATTAAAAATAAATTAATATAAAAGCAGTTAAGAGATGACCAATCTCAACTGACAGCGCCCGTTCACGAACATGACGCGCGGATCAGCACCACTTAGCTCAACCATTTTGAAGGGAACCGAATGATCTAACCCACACGCCACCATCAGTGAGACATTTGAGCGAGCATGACAATGCTCTCAACTGCCATGCTCATTTATGTCAAACACATTGAATAAATAAATGGCTCCATAGTTCTCACATTTACATAAAAATTGAAATAGTGCTATTAATTTATACAAAGTCAAAATTTCCAATGTATGTAAGTATCTATAGACTAACAACCAGGGGTGTGATTCTGTAAGACCTCATTCTAAACTTAGAATCTGAATCCGCTGTGAGTTTCTTTATTAGCATTCTAAAAACTCGGTTGATAATTCGAATTTACACTAGCGCCACCATTGCGAGCGTGCCAGCAAGTTAAACTAAATTGACAGGGAGATTTTGACAGATAATATGAGATGACTTAAGAAGTGGCATTCTGTTAGGTAATTTCCCCGTCACTTCGACGCTCGCTTCGCACTCGAACCCGATTCAAAGTGTCAAATATAACAAGGTCATTTTGAACCTTATGCAAAGTGAGAGTGAATAGCGATGTGCGATGCGAGTTGTTGTTCGAATTTTACAGAATTAACCCACTGCTCCGGCTTCGCTCGGGTAGCACTAATAAATTAGAGCCTATAAGTTTCCTAGACAAAAAAAATTAAAAAAGGTGCTATAACAGTTACCTGGTAGTTATTGTAGGCGCCGTCGTACTGATCTTCACGTGGACTGTGACGGGGTGGAAGTATGATGCAAACTTGATTTTTACAATTGGTTTATGGTAACCAAGAGAAATTAGAACAAATATGTATGCATAATAATATGGCGGTTTCAACGACGAGTGACATGACAATTTGAAAAGACGTGACGGCGGATGTTCGTTTTTGTTGCCGTATGCGTATGTGCGTAAGGCGTTGGTGAATGCACACATGCTAGGTCTTGAGGGGCTATTAAACGACTTTTACAGATTTTAAACTGACAATCATGTCAAAATGTGCAGTGTAAATGATTTGAAAAAAATATATGTTAAACTAGAACATTCTCTTAATCATTTAGTAAGTGAATATTTTTGATTAAGTTCATATTAAATAGTTTAATTAACTCGTGAAATTGTGTCTGACGCGGACAAAACATTGACAATCACACAAAATCTACCAGGTATAATTAAACGAAACTTACACCATCTTACAGACAATTTTATTATCTATCTTTTAGTATACGCCTTTTTTTTTAATTTTGAAAGAATACTACTTTTATTTAATTTTTTCGACTAAATTTTGAGAGTTTTGGACGCAGACTGCGTCCGTTCTGCATCAGTTCTGCGTCCAAAACTCTCAAATTTTGACGTGATTGTCAGTTTAAAATCTGTAAAAGTCGTTAAATAGCCCCTTAATAGTTATAATCACGGGTATCTATGGTTATAATAGTTAGTAGTAATAAATTGTTTCTGCTTTTTTCTTTCTTTTTAGGGTTCCGTACCTCAAAAGAAAAAAACGAAACCCTTATAGGATCACTTCGTTGTCCGTCTGTCTGTTTGTCTGTCTATCAAGACCCTTTAACTCGGGAACGCGTGGAGGTATCGAGTTGCAATTAAAACCATATACTCAAGTCTACAGTCCCTTGATGCTGTAAATAAACCCTCTATGTTAACGTGAAAAAAAGATATGGCCGTTTATATCGCAAAAACGCATTTATAATATTAAGTAGATTAAAGTATGGGTAGTAGGTATGGATTAGTATAGAAGTATGGATATGTACCTACAAATATGTACGGAACCCTCGGTGGGCGAGTCCGACTCGCACTTGTCCGGTTTTTTGCCGTATGCGTATGTGCGTGAGGCGTATGTGTGTGAGGTGAATGCACACATGCTAGGTCTTAATAGTTATAATAGTTGTAGTAATAAATTGTTTCTGCTTTTTCTTTCTTTTTCCTAGATGATTCCTCTGTATATTGGGGAAAAACAGAAATTAAAATCACTGAAACTCAGCTTTTCAAGGGACTTTAATCCATATCCATACTTATTATTATGAATGCGAAAGTAATGTGTGTTATGCTTTCACGATGAAACGGCTGAACCGATTTTAATGAAATTTGGTGAAATAGCTTGAATTCTGGGGAGGGAAGGTTATTTTTTTAATCCGCGACTTCGTCTGCATCCGCGATAACCGACATTCACGCGAAAGATTCAGTTCATGTTCCTAGACGTTGAAAATTTTGAACCGACGAAAAATATCACCCTTTATATCAATAACGTTGTGCCAATCTTACCTACGGTTTCAACAAATCTTACCAACACTTCCCTCGTCGCCCCTTCTTCAAATTCTCGTGAAGTAATAAAAGTAAACAACACAACATTGCTTTAATTTCCTCTGTCGCTTTACGGAACGTACGTTATCTGGGCCTACTCGTGTGGCCATAAGAACAGCGAAATATCCCACCTGAGTAGCTGAAAAACAAAACAAGTTATTGAAAAACAATAACTAGAAAATATTTAAATGTTTTTGCAGTCGAGGTTTCATTGACTTTTTTTTCGCAAATTATTATTTTTTATTGCTATAATCTAAGAATAAGAATTATTTATTATTCACTGCTACACCATCTGCGTAGTCTTCTCCGAACTATCTTGGGGTCTGCTTTCAGTCTAACTGGATGTAGTCGAATACCTGAAGGCTAAGGGACTAACTACACATATTCATCTCAATTCAGCTTTTGTCTATAGAAAAAACCAATTTTGTATCGCATTTGTTCAGACGAGGGAAGCTGAACGGATTCGTACGCACCTCCATATTAAACCGGTGTTTAATATGGAATAAAACTGGATTTAGCTGAATCTGGAAAAAGCTAATACCTAATTCTACTAACGAAAATCTTTCTAAATCTAGTCACAAGAGATTGTGACTAGATTTTGAAAGTGACAAGTATGTCAGAAACTTGTCAAAAATATATTTAAATTAATTATAAGCAAAGAATCGGGAAAGATGGAAGGCATGGAGGGAGGCCTTTGCCCAGGAGTGGGACAGAACGGGCTAATAAAAAAAAAAAAATTATAAGCATAGGTACATATTATTATAAGGTTTCAGACTGATAATGGGATGCGAAAGTTCTTATAAATACTGGAATTGCTCCACTGCTTTTGTATATGTTACTGTTAAAGCTCATGATTATATATTGGTCAGTCTTAGGTTTAACTATTATCCTTTTTTTATCGTGGGGAAATCCTCATTAACTATTATTTCCGGGCTATTCTTACCTGCTAAAACTGCCACGATATTTATAGACTGACCTAGGCCTAGGCGAGATTCGCTTACGCATTCACTGCCCCCCCACTGCAACTAGTAAATTATTTTTGACTTACTTTACTAACATGAATCTGATTTTCAAAAAAGAGACGATTACCTACTCGGAACTTTACCTTTAGAGTTTGGTACATGTTAAGTTTTACCAATGACGGTTGGTAAATGTAGGCAACATGGTTAAATGTTACGTTTGTAATAGATGATGGTCACAAAACATTTCGAAGTTATACGATTAAGATTTGGCAAATTTTAATATCAGTCATAAAGCAGCCAAGCGTAAATGGGACTGGGCCGGCCACGTCTTCCGCATGTCGAACGAATTTCAACATGCGGAAGACGTGGCCGGCTAAATCAACCACAAAGTGGATCCCGAAAAACATCCAGACATCGTGGTAGACCTAGGCAAAGACGAATGGATGAACTTGACGTTTACAGAAGGGATTGGTCCACCCTAACATTAGACAGAGAGGATTGAAAAGGAGAAAGGGGGAGTTTGCCCTGCAGTAGGAAAATACAGGCTGAAAATAAATAAATAATAAGTCTTAGGTTTTATTGTAGTTACCGTAGTTTGGGCATGTAAGATACATATATACACATCAATGGTTAAATTAGTTAATTAATAAAAGTTATCAGATGGAACGGAGTATTCTGGGTATAAAACTGCAAGACCAAGTTAGGAATACCACCACCCGTTCCATTATAAAAATAACTGACGTCACTCGGAAAGCTGTCAGGCTGAAATGGAATTGGGCTGGACCACGAAGTAAGTATAACACATATCTGCCGCATGTCAGAGGAACATTGGGCCAACCGCACGACGAATGGGTTCCTCTACATGGCAAGCGAGATCGCGGCAGGGCCAGGCGGAGATGGCGGGATGATCTGGACTCCTTCGACAAATACTGGTCCCAAATGGCCAGAGTTGGAAGGAGAGTGGAGAGGTCTTTGCCCTTCAGTAGGAAAATCCAGGCTGAAAATAATAATAGCAATAAAAAAATCAGATGGCAAAGTACGAAAGTAATCCATTTCATTAAGTGACTTCAAAAAAAAAGGACGTTATTATTGACTTTTGATTTAGGCATAACATCTAGCCGGTTCTTGGCACTGTTAGTTTAAAACTTCAAACATTAATCAGTGTTGCCAGCCCTAATTATGTCTATATAAATCAAAGTTCACAAACTATCACACTAAACCACCCCAGTTCTATAAAAACATCGTAATAAATATGAGAAACTAGCTACCCGCCCTCATCGTTAAGTAAAAAAGGGGTTCCTAGTTAAACTTTGATTTACATTCGGGCCTTCCATCCATCAGAACTGAGTTGGGAGTGAAACTGCAAACAAACAAACAACACTACCACTTTACATGGTACCTAGTAATTTACATTCCTACGTAACGGTTAAAGAAAACGGTACTCTATGATCTTTTGTTTATGATTGTTTTTAGACTGTCTTATGCATGTGCATCATTGTGTGTACGCATGTGATTGGCAAATGTGTTAATCTCTTTTCCGGCTCTAAGCGTATAATGTTTTATAATCTGAGGTTAAAATGATGTAGGTATGTTATGTCGAAGTATTATTGTAATGTTAGTTTAAGATACATGAATATTTTGTTTTTGCTTTCATCTGCGCTTACTGGCAGATAACATAGTTTTTAAACCTATTTGTTTTCTCTATAAGTGAATTTATAATTCTTTTGAGAAATAAATATCTTTAACCGTAATGTCTAATGTCTGCCTCAGACGCGTTCGCGGCTTCGAATCCCGCCCAGGGCTAACATTGTGTGATGAGCACTTGTGTTTGCCTTGTGTCTGATTGTTGTTTATCTAAATATATATCTATTTATATATGTATGTATGTCTATCAGCTGTTTGACACCCATAGTACAGGGTCTGCCTTATTTGGGGTTAGACGGCCGTGTGTGTCCTTATATTTTTTTTTTCAGTCTTACGTATTTTAAAAATATTACGGAAACTGATAAACCACAAGTCTAGATATTAGTGTTCTTAACATATATACATTATTTCATCGAATTTTATTACTTACTAACTTTTGCCCGCGACTTCGTCCGTGTGAATGTCGGCTACCGTGGATATGGACGAAGTCGTAGATTGAAAAGTAGCTTATATGTCATTCCCCAGGATTCAAGCTATTTTCATACCAAATTTCATCAAAATCGGTTCTGCCGTTTCATCGTAAAAGCGTAACAGACAGATTTTCTTTCGCATTTATAATATGGACTTGCCAAAATATGAGTAGATTACTTTCGAATAAAGCACACTGTTTGTTAAATCCTTCAAAATGTTACGCTATGGATATTATGAATGTTTCTAGACTGTACCTACTTACTATCTTTACTATCAACATCGCATTTAGTTATGCAGGTACTAAAAAAAACAGAATACTATTATTAATTTGTAATCGATAGGTATTTCAAATTAGGATCTTTAATATTCGATTTGGTGCGCTATGTTCTTTCATCAACTATTTACCCGCGGCACCTCGAACCGACCCTCTTGGTACGCGTCCAGGTCATCTCGGCAACTCTTTCTGAGCCCACCAAAAACTCGTAAAAAAGAAACAAAAATAAAGAGATTTGTCATCCAATATGTCATCAATACTTAAACCTCTTATTTAGTGGCCCGACAACGCCCGTGTAAGAACAATCATTCGCAAAATGAAATTATCGCACCACAAGCTCCAATGTTCCTCCGCCCCTTACGATCTGCTACTGTGAACATTTTCTACAAAAGTTTGAACACCATCTTTACGTCAGTGACGATTTGTCTTGAAGGAATTCGTGTGGAAACAGAGATTTCAGAACACAGTAAGCCTGCTTTGGCAATGGAGAAGCTGAAAGTCCAAAGACTTCTTATTTATTATCTATTGGAATGATACAAATTTTAAACACCTAAATGACTATAGAGTACCTAAGTTACTAAAGAAAAGGTTTAAAGAACTAAACACCTTCTTGAATTCCTAATAGGTAGTACTTAGTAGCTGCTTTAACTAAATATAATAGCCCAATACTCAAACGATACTCAATTTTAAGATTAAGATTAAATCTCGTGCTGTCGTGTACAGTATCAGTTTTTGTTTTGAATTTGCTTCGATAACATTCTTATTGTTCTAAAATTATTTATAGGTAATATATGTCTGCGCCCGCGTTTCGGTACCAACCACAGAGTACATTGTCTGAACTCTCTGTTCGTCAGTGTTGCTACTTGAAATTGAAATGAGAGTCATGACACAGATTTACGAACAGTTTGGTTACGTGGGGTGTAGATGTTATTTATTGTTATTATTATTTTATTTATATTTCTTTTCGAATTTACTATACTTTACATATTCATATTTGTTTTATTGTTTACACTTTATTTATTTTTTATTTTTTTAGTATCCGTATCTGACCTGACATTAGGCCCTATCAGAATATCAGCGCTGTGGCGTTTTTTTAATGTTACAGCACCATGCTGAGATAGGAGCCTTTTGGCTTCATACAGGACCAATTTTCGTTTTCTTTTTCTTTCTTTTTTAATGTATTTTTGTGTGTGTTTTTGTCCTGGGGGTCGAATAAATAATTTTTCTTTCTTTCTTTCTTTTTCTGTCTCTATCACTTTATGTTACTGACCAGCATCTTAAAATTGACTAGCGTTGGAGTATTTGGCCATAAATCTACCTATTACTAGTACCCACTTAAAAAAATAGGAAAATCCCGTAATTTTACCTAAGTAGCTACCCGATTTTTAAAGTAGTAAGATGAATAAACAAGATTTCTCCTAGGTTTTCTAAATTCAAATCAAAATAGGTACATCATACGTTCATACCCGACCTACTTTAAAACGTAACATCTTACAACAATTTCACAGTAATCCATCTGCTGCGGTACATTCTCGCTCACAAGTGCTTCTACTTGAAAATTCCATTTCGTAGCGTCTTTGTCCGCGCCACTCTCGCCGACTGTCCGATTGTGCGATACCCTGACGGATTACATGAATAATGCCGTACGCGTATATTCTGTATTCAGAAATATTAAAAGGTAAGGAGGTTAAAGCAGGAAAATGAGTTACGGTTATTTGAATATAGAACGTTTAATGGTGGATCTGAAAAAAATGAAGAACGGTGAAGTTGATTATCATTCAGTTGGAAATGAAAGAGGCAGGGTATCACCGTATCGTTTATGCGAATTGAATACTGAATAAACGATTTCATCTTTTTCATGTTGGTATCGTAAAAGGCGATTAAGGAACATCAGAAAGATGAGTAAAAGGAATCGGAATCTCTGCTGTTTTAGGAATCGAAATCGATTTCGTCATGCGCCAATACCGCTGTTTCATTCGATATTATCAATTTGTTTTAAAGTAATAAGCCTGGGCTTCATGGAACTGCTCCTAAACATATTGGTTTAAACTAAAATGAAATTTAAGATTTATTTAAGAGAATTTCATTACATGAATGGTTTGAGTTTCCCTCAATTTAATATCTAGTACCAAACTTACTCTAAATTAAACTATCAATACTGGTACAGTTTGTTTTTACAAGAGTCAACTTTACCAGAGAATGGGCAGCAGCGTTCTCTGTACCTTTGTAACAACCATACTGCGATCGCTAATCCACCTACCAAGCGTGGCCATTATGGCTAAACCCCCCCTTGGGGAGGCCTATGTCCAGCAGTGGACCTTTTTAGGCTGAAATGATGATGATAAACTAATTCAGGTTTATAAATCAAAATTAATATTATAGAGAGGAAGGATTTGTTTGTTTTTTTGCTACGATTTAACTCAATAAGTAGGTACAGGTCCGATTTTAAAAATTATTTCAACATTAGAATGCTACATTATCCTTGAGCAACAAAGGCTATATTTTGAAAAAATAGGGACCCTTAAAGAAAATAAACGCGGACGAAGTCGCGGGCCAAGAGCTAGTAAATCATAATTATTGAGCATGATTTAAAAGCAAATACGGAATGGATGGAAAATCAAGATAAAATTTTCTCTTGACCTGAATTACTGAAAACTTACTCGTACATCGTAATATTTTGTGTCTATTTAGGTGATAATACCTAAATGTAACAGTGTTAATCGACTTGTGTTGCTGACCGTACCAAGCAATTACATTAAAAAAAAAATATTCACCAAGCAAAAACCTAAAAAAAAGAAATTTCTTTCCAAATGAACCATCAAATTCTTACCACGTCTGTAATTACATCTCATTTCACTATTCTCGCTGAAAAACCATTTTCTTCAAAACGATTATTCACTTAAGCCCCTACTCAGTATTGTCGTCGGCATAAAGGTGTAGCCACACTAGTCTAAAGCGACGGGCGCATTATATATTCTGCACTCTCGTTGCGTGTAGTCGACGCCGAATAAAAGTTTTATTTTTGCACTTTGTTTTAAGAGAAAAGATGCATATTTATTCTAATGCTGTTGTTCCAAATAGACGGATATTATGTAGATTTATGTTTGTGGTTTTTTTTTTCATTTGTTCTTTTTTTGCGTATATTTCTGTCACGCTTAGCATTGTTTATCCGCCTAACCTTTTCCCATATAAATTGGGGTCGGCTTCCAGTCTAACCGGGTGCATCTAAATACCAGTATTTTACGTGAAGCGACTGCCTATCTGCCCTCCACAACCCAGTACACGATACCTCTTGGTAAGCCTGGTTGCTAGACTTTCTGGCTTTTGAGTACCCATAACGACTGTCAAAAATCTACTAATAACGATCGGGGCCAACGGTCATGTTATCTGAGACACAGAGGGGTCTTAGTATGAAATGGATAAACGGATGGTGACCCATCCACGGACCGACCGCGTCAAGCATAGCTTTATCTTGACCGATCCGTAGGACTTTTTCTTAGTCACGAGCTCCTTCAACGCCATTTATTTTTGGAACGAAGTTCCTTAAGGCGACGATATACGCCGGCGACCTTGAGCGACCAGAGAATCGTATGCGCTGCGTCCAAAACTCTCAAAGTTTAATAAAAGATAATAGGTATTCTTTAACTTAAAAAAAGTCGTATACTAAAAGATAGATACTAAAATTGTCTGTAAAATAGTAAAAAACTCGTTAAAATATTCCTGGTAGATTTTGTGTTATTATCAATGTTTTGTCCGCGTCAGACACAATTTCACGATTTAATTAAACTATTTAATATGAACTTAACCAAAAATGTTCACATACTATATGATTAAGAGAATGTTCTGAACATATATTTTTTTCAAATCATTTACACTACACATTTTGACGTGATTGTCAGTTTAAAATCTGCAAAAGTCGCTTGTTAGCGCCTTAACGCAGTGCGAATCAGTAGAAATCGTCACGTAACATTTTTTTTTTTTATGCGTGTGTGTATGTGTTTGTGTTTCGAGCCTACACGAGCAGGCGAGTGCACAGGAGGAGGGACTTCGTTCCTTACGGGGCCGCGGGGATCCCCCGACCGCACAAGTTTTTTTTATTTTAGCGTAAGACGAAAACAGCCAAAACTACAGTTGGGGCATAAAGTACGTAAGGCTGCGGCGCGCCCGAGCAGAGAGACCACTCAGAACAAAAGCCATTTTACTAACGCACACATTGACATTACGTTTATAGGCAATCTCAAGCAGTTTCAAGCAGACATAAGTCTCGACTGTCACGTTTTGTCTAAATGAATAAATGAGAGACATTGACATTTCGTGACGAACAGAAGAAAAATGTCAAAGAGTTCCAACCCGTGTCAATAAAATTTCATATTGTCACAAATAAAACCTACAGAGTCAATACAGTAGCAGTCCTAGTGAGTCTGGCAAGTTTAGGTAATTATTTTTGAAGATGGCGGGAGCGGTCCTTCTGTACCCTTTATATTTTGTGGTTGAAGTTTTATTTTTGAAAACTGTATTTTAGTGATATTTCAAAAATATACCAGCTTATTATTGTCCTTCTGCAGGGCAAAGGCCTCTTCTCGTACAGAGAAGGCACGAGCAAAGGCGATTGGCGGATTAGCGATTTTAGACTTATGAAGTCCAGGTTTCTTCACGATGGGTAATGTAAATGATAATTTTTTTTAATTGATTTGTTTTTTTTTCTGCTTTTCAATTTTTTTCTGATTTATTTTTAGATGTAAAATCATAAATCATAAATCATTTATTTATTTGCAAACTTTATTTGCAAACAAAAAAACTACTATTCTATTTAGTTTTTGATGCTGAGCTAAAAGAGTACTACCTAATTGATTGATCAATGGTTATTTATTTCCATTTTTAATTAATCACATTCATGGAGTCATATGCCACACACAAATCAGATCAGTGTTTCTTTGAAACACTCGTATACAGCTACATTTATTTATTTATTAAACTTTATGCACTTAATGTAATAAAACATTGCACAAAGGCGGACTGAATGCCTTGGGCATTTTCTACCAGCCTACCTTAGGGAGATGTAGAGACAAAACATGGTAGGTGCAAAGATACTTACTGACTGGAAGACTGGAACCCAACATAATTGGAAAATGATGATGGAGGATGATGATTCATGGAGTCATTTGGTGAATAAAAAAATTGGTTGTCTGTAAAGTCGGTTTACTGACGATAGTTGAACGTGACAACGCGAAAGAATCATTACCTTTATCGCTGTAATTATCGTTGCTATAAACAATTGACACCACATTCACTTTTTACTTGGAACGCCTCAGAGCGAGGTAACGCCGCATGACGTCATGTAACGCCGTAACGCCGCATGACGTCATGTTTTTTCGTGCGTGCAGCCGGCTCTATCGAATTATAAGACGTTGTCACGTCAAAATGTCAGCACACGGAACAGCAAAGTAGGTACTTGTGCAGTTTTAGCTATTAATAAATCATGGTATAGAATCGTGAAATTTACTCTAGGAAGTACAATTGTTGACAAAAGCTTACAGTGACGAGCGCGTTTTGGAGGTACTCACGGTACTATCGCAAACTAAAGTGATTGTTATTTTTACAAGGATATAACAAAAACTGGTTTGTTTTTTTTCTGTAGACTGTGTAGACTTCTTTTTTGTTATAATAAAGGGGATTGCCTAGGCTCCATACTGTCCTAGGCCCAAGATTGGACATCAAATATTACTATAAAAATGGAGTATTCCAAAATCTTAATAGTATTAGACATCTAAAAAATGTATTCAAATTGACGTCACTATTTTAGAATCGTAACGTTATAAGAAACAAGATTATCTGTTGACACCTAAAACAATATTCTTTTAGGTAAATTATTGTATGATGTAGGCAATAATAGACTTATTTTATGGTTTGAATATTTACTTGCTGTGCCCACTGCTGTATCACGCTTATTTCTTCGGGTTCCAAGGTATGATTTTGAATCTCGGTCAGATTAAAACCACAACTCACACAATGTTCTTCAGTCATTGTATATAATGTTATTGATCAGTATCTAAAATCGAAAGCAGTCCTGATCCTTGATTCTAGAGTCAAAGTTATCGTCGAACGTGATTACAAAATTATTAAAACAAAGCCAATGTCGTGCGTAACAGAAAAACTAAATAAAACACATCCACATTATTTCACATTGAGTATAAACAACATAGACAACAAACGAAGTGTCAGATTCAATTCAGTGTTGTCACAATAACGAAAAAATAATAACGTTAAATCGATATGTCGGTTACCTTTTTAAATAACCGATAATTTATTTATTTTTGTTATTCTTTTTTACTTTTTTATTTTCATCATTAGTTTTATATACATATTCAATTCAATTCTTTTAATGTTTTCTTTTAGTGGGATTTTGATTATAATACCAGTAAAGTCTCGTGGGTATGCCGTTAAGGTTATTGTGTTTGTTTATAAATCGATTCAAATCGATTGATTAATGATATAGTCGTAATATGGTTTTGATGCTGGTAATATTATGCCTGCGTCAGTATAAAATAACTTCTTGTTTTTCCAATAGAATTACATTTTTTAACGAATTGTTGTAAATTATAGTGGCGCTCATTTGGAAGAAAGTAAATAGGTGCATATTTTTTTATGACACAATGAATGCATGAATTATTTTTTCTCTAGTCTAATGTTCACTGGAGGGCCTGAAATGGGCAATTTCTTTTAATTTAAAAAAATACTATATAAATTTATGCGGTGTTATTTTTGATGGTGATTTTTATTTATTTAAAAAACGTTGCCCCTTTCTAGGAATTTATCCTGTGTCGTTGGTGCGTTTACAAACATAAAAACTCACATACTCAATCCGCCAAACCCAGAACAACTATCTGTAGATCATGCAAATATTTGTTCCGTGCGGGAATCGAACCCGCGACACAGCGCAGCAGTCAATCGCACAATCATTGTGCCAATCGTATCGTCGACATCGGACAAGTAGGTCGATTCTGTAAAATTCAAACAACAACTCGCATATCTCACATCGCTATGCACTCTCACTTCGCATAAGGTTCAAAATGACCTTGATATATTTGACACTTTGAATCGGGTTTGAGTGCGAAGTGACGGGAAAATTACCTTACAGAATGCCATTTCTTATGTCATCTCATACTTTATCTGTCAAAATCTCCCTGTCAATTTAGTTCAACTCGCTGACACACTCGCAGGGGTGGCGCTAATGTAAATTCGAATTATCAACCGAGTTATTAGAATGCCAATCAAGAAACTCACAGTGGATTCCGATTCGAAGTTCAGAATAAGGTCTTACAGAATCACACCCAAGGCAGACGATCTTTGGGCCAAATGCACGACCCAAAGGGTCTCTGATCTAGGCTCCTTCAACAAAGGCTGGTCCCAAATAGCCCTTTAATAGAGAGAGTTGAAGAAAAGTATCTTCCACTTTTCATTTCTCATTAATTTTGTTGCGGGATCCAAGACAGTTGTAATGTTTCTCCGGGACTCGTCATTTCAAGTCACCTCTATTGATTCTGGATTTTAGGAATTGCAGTGGTACGGGACGTGGTAATGGTACGGGCGTTGGTAGGCCTCCAACCAGATGGATCGATGACATCGCTAAGGTCGCGGGTAACCGGTGGATGCAAGCGGCAGGTTTCTGCTCGTTGTGGCGTTCTATGGGGGAGGCCTTTGTTCAGCAGTGGACGTCTTCCAGCTGATGATGATGATGAGTGGTACGGGAATAGTGTGGCGGGTTTGTTCCAATAACAGGCCTTTGCCCTGCAATGAGAAAATTCAGGCTGTTAACAATATTTTTGTTGGACAGTTGGATAGGTATCTACATTATAAAATACTAGCTGATCCGATAGACGTTGTCCTGACCCTATCTACACTACCAAACTACCTACCTGCCTACCCTACCTACCTACCCTACACCCACCCTACACATACCCTGGTCTCCTGATACATTGGACCACTTATTTACCAGGAGAGCAGATTACCCGCGACTTCTTCAGCTTGTATTTTCCCAAGCCCCCCCCCCCCTAATTTTTTATTAATGCAATATAGCCTATGTTACTCAGCGATAACGTTGCTTCCGATTGGTGAAAGAATTTTTGAAATCGGACCAGTAGTTTTTGAGTTTATTTGTTATATACAAAAATACAAATCTTTCCTCTTTAAAATATTAAGTATTTAAACTATATCTTTTTTTTTTTTTCACAGTATAATTTTCATAATTAATTAACATTTCAGGCGGCTGGTCGACTCCTCACGTGACCCAAAGGCTGGTCTATTCTTGGGTCAAAGAATCAGCATTGCCATACAACGTGGCAATGCTGCCAGCCTGTTGGGCACGTGTTGACAGCGATGTGGACGAGTTTTTTGATGCCCTTTGAGCTCCCTGCCATTTTCCTAGAATTGTAAACAACTATATCTTAGTTTAAATTATTTCACAATGTTGTAATTGACTGTACCTATTAATCTAATAACGGTAGTGGATGCTATTTTTTAAATACCTAGTTGTCTTAAACATTTAGTTTTTTTTTTTTAATTAATTTAAACTAAGATAAAATCTATATTTTCTTACTAATAACGCGAAAGTAAGTTTGTTTGTTAGTAACGCTTTCACGGCTAAATTACTGAACCGATTTTGAAAACATTTGGTGCTGACTAAGCTGAGACCACAAGAAAGGATATACCTTGCTACTTTTTAACATGTGACTTCATCTGCAACCGCAATAACCGACATTCATGCAGATGAAATCCAGATTGAAAGCACAGTTTAAACTAAGTACCAAAAGTTTACAAAAATAATTTTCAAAATTTTTAGTTTTCATTTCGTTAGTTAAATAATATTCCTCATTTCCTTTCAATACAGTATGCATTATTCTACTAGTCAAGCTCTTTCATTTGATACCCACATTGAGGGAGTTGTGAAAAATAAATGTAATTCGCAATTTTGTGGTGCCGGTCATCTTGGATTTGAAATTTGTCATAGTGTAAAGTATTCTACTAGTTAAGGCCTTTCATTTGATACCCATATTAAAGGAGTTGTGAAAATATGTGATAAGCCATTTTGTAGCGGCGGCTATCTTGGACCGATTTTCATAAAACATAGCTAAGAACACTCCCGACTAATTCACCTTTCAAACAAAAAAAAACAAAATCAAAATCGGCTCATCCGTTCGGAAGCTACGATGCCACAGACAGACATACACACACACATAGACCCGTCAAACTTATAACACCCCGTTGTTTTTTCGTCGGGGGTTAAAAACTGACCGCGAAGTGCGAGTTCGACTCGGGCACGAAGGGTTCCGTACCATTCTGATCTGTACCACATTAGACATCGAGCAAAAACACAGCAAAAAAAAATCACGTTTGTTGTATGGGAGCGGTCCCCTGAAATGTTTATTTTATTCTGTTTTTAGTATTTTTTGTTACAGCAGCAACAAAAAGTGCGAATATTTCAATTTTCTAGCAATCACGGTTCATGAAATACAGCCTGATGACAGACAGCCAGACAGACAGACGGGGACAGTGGGATCCCGTTATCAACCTTTGGGTACGGATTACGGAACCCTAAATAAACTTCTTCCTTTGATTTAGAACTTGTTAACCAACTCCCGTACGCCACGTAAACAGTTTAAATCTCAAAAAATATCTCTCAAACCTGACACAGATCGTATTATTTCCGTCGACCCTCAGCCAATTTCGTAGAATTCAGCCAAAATAATATTAGACTCCAATTGGCCAATGCCAGGATTGCCGGAAAACGAATTTCATTGAATTTCCATACCGATGTGATGGATGGAGATTTTCGTTGAAGTTTGTTAAAGTCATGAGTCACGTTTATTTATTCTTAAAGTAGCTTATTCCTGCGACTTCGTTTGTAAAGACTTCTGAGTTAAGGCTTGTATACATACATGCCAATAACCTTGAGCATTTGGCCCGTACTGAATTTGTGGACGAGTGCGGGGGTGATGTAGACGCAGTCTTTAATCGGACGCATTTTTAATTAATTGTAATTAAAATAATACATATTTGTAAAAAGTAACAAAACCAAATCATTTTCCTTTGTATTGCAAAGCAGTAGATATTTTTTTTTATACTCTTTTGATAAGAAATTAAGGAGTAAAATTGTTTCATCTCAATGACTTGGAAGTGATTTGACATTTTTTTTTTCTTATTATGTGATACCGATAGAAAAATTTTGACTAAACCAAATTACGTATATCTCCCTCGGGGTTTACTAATGTTTGCCATAATTTAAAATGCCATAATTTTATATGCCATACTTTTATTTGCCATAGTTTCATTAGAAATAATGCTTCAGTTGCTATAATCGTTAAATTACATAAAATCATTTTCACTAATTCCATTGGTCATAATCGATCAAGTGTCATAATAATGTTAATCCATAAATTTATTTGCAATTTTTAATTTTTAATTTTTATTTTCAATAATTTCGTTTTACATAACATTTATTCACCATTGCCTATACTAGTACAACAATGCTAGTTCAGTACCTACAATCGCCTGCAATGTTGATGTATGATCATGATAACAGATACAGATTTTATATCACAAGGAAACCTAAAAATAAACCTTCTCTATCTTTTTTTGCATAAAATTTTAAGACCTAATATAACTTAGCATATATTTGTTTCTTCCTAATTATATTTTCGCAATAATATTATTTACGTATAAAGCTTAACATTCTAAAGCATAAATTTATTTACGCATAATGATATTTAAACATATTTTTACCATGCACGCAGTAACCACGCAAACATGTAAACAAGCATACATCATGCATGCAGCAAGCATGCAGCACGCAAGCAAGCATGCATGCAGCATGCAACATGCAACAGGCATGGTTTCTGTCACGGCTCCGGCGCTGCGGGGCTCCGGCGGTCTCACGCGAGCTTATCGTCGCAGATGTGCCACCACCACCAACCATCACCACCACCTGCTCCTCAGCTCGCGGGCCGCCTCGCCACTCCGCGCCTACGCGGGCTTAGATTACACTCTAGGGGTAGGGCAAACAAGACTACGTGGAGTCTGTTTTGCAGCGATTCGTTTCTGTCACTAACTTTTGTACCACAACTTATTGTTTTTTTAAGACCATACTTTAGCGTGGCACAATAGATTTGCACATTATGCCTAGTAACATTATGCGAATTTAATTTGTGCCAAAACAAATGTCTAAATATTATTTGTTACGCTATTGAGGACATCTGGCGCTAGGTGGCCGCTGCCTCGGCACGCTCGCTACGCTCACTCGCCTTCGCGCGTTGTGTGGTCACCACCTAACCCCGTCAACACATCTACCCATTTCAATTTTTACTAACTTTTAATTGTCTAAAGATTGATTACTGTAATAAATCATTTGGTTAGTGGGTGGCCTTAATGACATTAATTTTTGTACAAAACAATAAACGTTTCTAAATTATATTAAATGTTGCTTATGTCAAGTAACGATTATGTAATGTGTTACTTATAGAAACGAATGATTATAACATATGTTATTATGGCAACTAATTTTATGGCAAATGAATGTTATGACTAATAAGTTGATATGACAAACGATATTAGTATAAATGATAATAATGCAAGTAAATATTATGACGGGGGACGATTATGGAAAACAATAATAGTACAAATGATTTTATGGAAAACAAGACAATACCCTCCCTCGGCGAACACCTAGGTGAAGTGAACTGTCAGCCGTCCGTATGCTTTGTCAATCCCTAGCATCGGGACGGATGACAGCTCACTTCATCTAGGTGTTCACCGAGGGAGATTGTAACAGAATAACACTGCTGATGTAATTTCTCTGTGAATGCCGACGAAAAGTTGCTTCATCTGCAAGCTTCTTTCAAGCTTTTTTTGAGAGAGCAGCCGTAAGCGGCCAAAGTCTCAAATTAGTCCATCGGTACACAAAACGCGTACACAAAAAATATCATAATTATGTGAAAGAAAAAGTAAATAAATTTCTTTTTTTTTCTACAATCTACACAAAACTGCAGCACCGAGTATAATTAATATTCTACTTACTTAACAAACAATTATATACCTTTTAAAAACACAGTTTAAAATGCACCTCGCTGTAATTTCCTCGCGCTAGTACTTTCTGATGTTTGCAGTTCAAACATCGTGAGGATCGAGTTCCACAATACTCCTTCAATATAGGTACGTATGTAATAGCTCTTCGCTTTACTGAGCGCCTGGTACTGCGGTTTTCACGCTAGGAAATGTCTGGTTTGTTCTAGTGTCTAGCTCAATAGTTTGTTCTATGACACTTGAAAATACTGTGCTATTTGTTAATTTAGTATTCTACAAGTATACATACCTTTAGTTCTTTTTAGTTTCTTTGATTTGCTGCACGCCTAATACACCAAGTACATAGTATTTTCAAGTACCTAGTAGTTTTCAAGTTCTTAGTAGTACTTGAAAATACTGTATTTTCTTTGTTCATTAACGTATCGCAAGACGTCCCGCACGTGTTCTGTCGGTGAGGACAGTATTTCGCACCATGGAAGCCGAAAATATTGAAATATTTTTGAATACAATTAGAAATTATCCCGAATTATATGCAGTTGGTCACGCGGATTATAAAAATGCGTACAAAAAGAGGTGGCATGGAGGAAAGTTAAAGAAAAGACGGGAAAATCACAATGACATTTCTTTGACGGGAAAAAACTGCAGTATATTATACTAACATTCCGCCGATATTTAGTTCCGCAGTGACTCGCTGGCGTATACGAACGCTTCGGTGTACTAAAGACGTACGTACTCTATATACCAATAGCTCTTTGATTTTCTGAACGCCTAATACCTAATACGGTTTTCACGCTTAAGATTAGTCTTGAAATGGGTGTAAATGAGATTTATCAAACCAAGTCCCTCGAACCAAGCGCTTTGTTTCCACATTTATTCTGCAAACTGCCAGATTGTGGAATTTACTGCCCGCCTCTCTGTTCTGCGATAAGTATAATCAGGGTATCATCAAGGCACGAGTGATTCACTCGTTCAATCTAGGCAAGCATGCTAAACCATAGGCCGCATCATTACTTAAGATCTGGTGAGTGGCGTCCAAACGCAAGACTACTAAAATATAAAAAAATATATATAGACGATTCGATATTGTATTTCGATAGACTACCTGGAGTGCAAATGAGGTGCTGTTCCTCAAATAATTGGAAACCTGGGAGGCAGTTCCAGTAACTATTAGGAACGTTCATATTCTAATATCAAAAAGCACGTAAAGCGGTTAGTCCCGGCTATCATTCGTAGTTCTTTGGCAGTAATAATATAATAATAATAAGTTATTGCCACAACAGGCTACATATATATTTGGGTTGAAGCCCTAGATCACACACTAGGATTCCCTGTGTCGTGTGATCTAGGCTCTTTCATTCCTTTTACAAAGTTTACATAGCATAGTAAATTATAAAAGAATATAAAATAATAAAGAAAGATGAGAACTTTTTGTGTAACTATATAAGGGGGTGTTCGTGGTGTGTGGCGGCGTATATATGTACCTCTATGTGTGAGGGGGTGTGTAAGAATGTGTGTGTATGTGGATGTGTGAGGGTATGAGTGTATGTCAGTGTGTGTGTGGTGAGGGTGTGTGTGTGTGTTAGTAAGCTCGTAATTTTTACCAGATTGAGTATGAGTGCAGCTACTGCGTAATATTCAGGTAGCTATTTTTCAAAATTCTTCAGCCGTGTCATAGTAAAATGTAAGAAGCCAGTTTGCTACCGTCACTCTGCAATTTTTTTCGATAATTTTAGTATTTTGTAACGGTTGTTAATTTATATATAAATGTGGCCCCATAAAATTAAACGATCTTCTACCAATTGATTTTTGACATCGGATTTTCGACCATTTCAGTCTTCGACTTTGAACACATGTGTTCATAGAAGTTTTATGAAATCTGAGATTGACTGCGAGAATAAAAAGTTTTCTAACCCTAAGTACTCTTACTTCTGTGTACAGTTTATTTTTGGGGTGCCGGTACGTCTATATGCTACTTTCAATAAAGCACGTTGTGCTCTTTCTACTAGAATTAACAAAGTTTTGCCGGCAAATCCCCACGCTGTTATGCAATAGTTAAATACTGATTGACATAGAGAGAAGTAAACCATTTTGAGGACAGAATCATCAGCAATCTTGCATATGTTAGTTGTAAACCATAAAATCTGGCAACCAGTCTTCCAAGAGGTATCGTGTTATCCAACAACTGGGTCGATATTCATCTGCATCCTGTTAGACTGGAAGCAGACTCTATCATGGTTAGAAAAAGGCAGTAGCAGTAGGAAAAGGTAGTCAGATGTACTATTGATGATGAAATTCTGAGTACCATATCACCTACTGCGATCGCCAAGCATCGCGATGCATATTGGGGTAGACCTATGCCCAGCAGTGAACCTCTAAAGGTTGACATGATGATGATGATGAGATTACAACTGGATTTGAAACATTTTTAAGTCATTGACTGCCGAGCCAAAAATGTTGATGGTAAAACCTCCACTAGCTTCGGACACACGGTGTCCCCCATGGCGTCCAAAGTGTTAATTCGTTTCGGCCTTTTGTTGCCGTGTCCTGTATGCTCCGATGCCTTCATGCTTTAGGAATGGATTTACAGTACTAATGGTGACAAACTTGTGGCCAAGTGTTCTGCCATCGAAAAACTGGCACGTTATCTATCAAAATGAGAACGGTGACGCTACATTAAACCATGAACATCATAATCGCCAACTTGCGATACTTTGGGTCTTTGGGCCTTGATTGGTGGTTTGACCTTGGGTCTTTATTACCTGAAATAAATGATATTATTTTTTTTTATTATTAGGTACCTATATTTATTTATTCAGACAGTTACAGTCCACATTAATTGTTAATAAGTAGTGCTTAATACCTATGTTAGTACCTACATCAATTAATTAACGTTAACATGTCTTAGTTTGGGGTCAGATGGCCGTGTGTGAAATGTTAAATTATTATTTCAATAAATTACAATTTAATTCAATTCGCTACCTACAATAAGAATAAAATTGAATTAAAAACTATTACTATTCTTATTTTTATAGTGTTTACAAACTCCTAACATTCATTCATTTCTTTACTATTTTCACATTGTAGTCCTTTCTTTACTGCATCACCAAAAAATAAAGCAACAATCTCGTTCACCCTATTTCAGGGTACCGCGAACGTCTCTTGAAATAAAAGGATGACGATACTATAACGATATTCAAATCCGGAACCCAATACCTGTGCCCCATCGAGGATCATCCGTCAAGTGCTGTCATATATTTGATTCATCCTTGTTTGCTACCCGTCTTCTTCATAATATTGAGTTTTCTTCACTAAAGATGTATAAAACAATTTTCCTGAAACTGTTTTACCGTCACGATGGCACAGTGCTTACGGCGCTTTTCATATATGAAGATGCGGGTTTGATACCGGCCAAGTACCAATGTGACTTTTGTAACAAAATTCCAATGTACTTTTTAAGTTTTCGCCGTTGGTAAAAAAACACATCGTGAGTAAAACTAAACTTATAATAAATGGATCAGTGCAGTGGTCGATGCTCGTGTCTTCTCTGTATGAGAAGAGGCCTCTGGCCTGCAGTGGGGCAGTAATAGGCTGGTATTTTTTTAACTTTTATATATTATAATATTATTATATTTTATAATATTTTTATTTTTTGTAGTTACATAATACATAATTATCCATACTTCCATACTAATATTATAAATGAGAAAGTAACTCCTGTTACGCTTCCACAATGAAACAGCTGAACCGATTTTGATGAAATTTGGTATGAATATAGCTCGAACCCTGGAAAAGCACATAGGGTACTTTTTAATCCAGGAGTTCGTCTGTATCTGCGATAACCGACATTCTCATGAACCAAATCGCGGACAAAAGCTCATTTTTAATAAAGAATATATTTTTTATTTATTTAATTACAAATGTATAGGTTTTAGACATTTCCCTGTATTTATAGTATAAGACGAAAATACTTGCCAATTTTCGTAGTTCTAGGTCAACGAAAAGTACCCTATATTTTCATTTCCTTGAGAGTGTCGAAATGTACGTTTTTTGCGACATAAACGGCCGTATCTTTTTTTCACGTTAACTTAGAAGTTTAATTTTTTCACAGCTTCAAGGGACCGTGGACCTTAGTGTATGGTTTTAATTCGATACCTCTACACGTTCCCGAGATAAAGGGTCTTGACAGACAGACAGACAGACAGACAGACAGACGGACAACAAAGTGATCCTATAAGGGTTCCGTTTTTTCCTTTTGAGTTACGGAACCCTAAAAAACAAATATTGCATCGTAAAATACACAACACAAAACAACAGCAACGTGACTTGCTCTACGAAAAGAAAATACAGGTTAAAAAGCATACTTTTGTAAAACAAGCAGCCCTTTACGTAATAAATACACGGGGAATATTATTCCCCTTATTTGTATGCTAATTCCGTTTTATCGCGACGCGAATTCACGTCACCTCGCTAGCAGTGTTTAGTGATAATTTTGTTTAATTTAAAATGTTATTATCGTTTCTGTGGAGGTATTACGGCGTTTGTCGTGTGTTATTCTCATTTAAGAACACATTTTCAGTCTCAATCTTGTTGTTCCAGCTGTCATTCGTGGATCTTCGAGAAGAAGTCTGACAACCAGTCTCACCAAGGGGTATCGTTTTACCCAGTAACTGAGTTATAGAGGTCAGATAGTCAGTCGCTCCATGTAAAATACTAATAATATTCATCTGCATCCGGTTAGATTTGAAGCCGACCTCGGTAAAGTTGGTAAATGGCTGGGCAGATAATGATTATAGATTGTTCATAGCGGATTTCCACGCATTATATATTTGATCCGTCAACATTTTCAGAATAGGTATCTATATAAGAGTTTATTCTTCGGAGTGGTAATCAAATTAACTAAGAGTTCAAGAAACTGCCTTTCGAATACAAATTCAAAATTGAATTGAATTGTTGAAACTTTATGAGAAACAGTACCGTTCCTTACGTAAACAAATTGAGAACCAAAAATATCTAGCCAAAAATTCTTCGAAAAATTTACTCGCTCTTAATCTACGTAGCAATTAAAACAATAACCCGCAAATTGTATTCCCTATAGACCCTTTTATTTAGCTATAAACGTGGTTTTTAATCTTTTTCTCTCTGTTTAATATTAACCCCTTCGTAGGGATTAAGTGGTTAATAACTACGTATTTTTTGAGGGTTTTCTTGTAAACGATTTGAGGTTAATGTTTTACTTTCAAGGATTAAGGGTTATGTTAAAAGTCTGTTATGTTGTTAAGAAAATAAGTGTTGAATTTATTTTGGTTAATTTAGTGGCGAATATTTAAGGTTCGTGGCTAAGTTAGAAAAGCCACACGGATCGATAGAATGTTAAGTTATGCTTGTCGAGGTTGTTTTATAGATGGGAGGTGACCATCAATTACCCGTGCCCCAAAAACATTATAATAGACTATGGTATACTGTCTATAATAATAATAATATTATATGAGGACATCACACGTTCACACACAGGCCCATCTGACCCCAAACTAGGCAGACCCAGTACTACCTATTAATGGGTGTCAGACAGCTGATATACATACACAAATATATAAATCGATACACATATAGATAAACAACAACCCGACACAGAGCAAACACAAGTGCTCATCACACAAATGTTTGCCCTGGGCGGGAGTGGAACCCGCGACCCTGCGTGTGGGAGGCAGATACACCACCACCTAGGCTACGAAATCGCCGGAGATGCGGGCGAGGTGAGCAGGGTTGATGAACCCTGCTTGTAATATGATCTTTGATAGTAGTCAGATGCCCAAACATCTGACAGTTAGGCTTACCAAGGAGTATCGTGTTACCCAGTAACTGGGCTGTAGAAGTCAGATAAACTTCTTTAGGCTTCGGTTAAACTGGACGCCATTATATTATAGTTGGAAGAAGATTACGCAAATGATGATTATGCAGAGAAAATTTGGGTCAAGCTAACCTATTTTCATTTTCAATTCAACACCTATAAAGGTTTTAATCGTCACATTAAATATTACTCCGTTTAGATATAATATATCATAAAGAGAGGTAGCTACCTATGAAATACAAGCCGTAAAATAAATAGATTTACGATCCTCGTAAAATGCTGAATGAATTTCCGACGAACTTTTACTACTGTATTATAAGCATATGCAGGAAATTTTACCACGTTTAGTGCTAGCAGCAGTTTTAGGGTTAAAATATAAAAAAGTCTAGTCTATGGTTCTATAACAATGGTTTTTAGGGTTCCGTACCTCAAAAGGAAAAAACGTAACCCTTATAGGATCACTTTGTTGTCCGTCTGTCTGTCTGTCTGTCAAGACCCTTTATCTCGGGAACGCGTGGAGGTATCGAGTTGAAATTAAAACCGTATACTCAAGTCTACGGTCCCTTGATGCTGTAAAAAAATCAACCCTCTATGTTAACGTAAAAAAAAGATACGGCCGTTTATGTCGCAAAAAACGCATTTATAATATTAAGATGATTAAAGTATGGATGCTTGGTATGGATTAGTATAGAAGTATGGATATGTACCTACAAATATGTACGGAACCCTCGGTGGGCGAGTCAAAGTCAAAGTCAAAGTCAAATCATTTATTTCAATTAGACCATTAAAAAGGCACTTTGAACGTCATAATAAAAAAATATAAAGTTGATTCTAGTTGCCCATTCCAAAAGGTAGTTTCGTATGGAGAAGAATGGGCAAGAAACTCCATTCTTACTCTTTTAAAAATAAATGTGTACAATATTTTGCATTTACAGTTTACAGTTATATAATTTGTGAATACGATGGACCTTGCATAAAATCACTATATTGAAGTATGTACAAAGTATTACAAGAGTCCGACTCGCACTTGTCCGGTTTTTTTTTTTAACGACCCGGAAATAGGAGCCCCGCAAAACAGGACTCCGTCGGCCGGACCTCGTGGGAATTAGCAAAAATTAACTTAGCAAAAAGTAACGTCTATTTAGCTATAATATCCAATATTTGGATAAAACTAACTTATAAAGGCGTTTAAATTATATGTATTTTTATGGCATAGAACAAAACACAATTTGGTGAGCATTTATCCATGCTGGCAGGTATTTCGAATTTATTGGTAGTAAAACAGGTGGGTTTCTGGTAGGTTTTTTTTGGGTGCCTGGTTTTGTTTTATTTACAGAAAACAATGTACAGTCAGCAAAAGAAATAGATATGCAGGATCTTTGAATATAGTTAAAGTTTACTTAGAAACCGATGGATGTTTTTGAATAAAATTCAATAAAATTAATAGAAAATGAAAATTTCAATTATTTAATTAAATTTAATTCGAAAACATCCATCGGTTTCTAAGTAAACTTCAACCATTTCCTGTGACCTGCAAAACTATCTCTTCTATACTAATCCATACCTACTATCCATACTTTAATCTACTTAATATTATAAATGCGTATTTTTGTAACATAAACGACCGTATCTTTTTTTCACGTTAACATAGAGGGTTGATTTTTTTTACAAGGTCAAGGGACCGTAGACTTGAGTATATGGTTTTAATTTCACTCGATACCTCCACGCGTTTCCGAGATAAAGGGTCTTGACAGACAGACAGACACACGGACAACAAAGTGATCCTATAAGGGTTCCATTTTTTCCTTTTGAGGTACGGAACCCTAAAAAAAAGAGAAAACATATGAATTAAAAAATAAAAAACCAATGAAACATAACCTTACAAATTAGGGAAGTGTTTGACCAGTCCTCTCTTTGTGTGAGATTTAATTATTGATAAATTGTATCTTACTACTTTACTCTCTCTGGCAGCTACTACTAAGCTCATTTTGCTAATGCTCATATTCATTTGTTCAGAATTCCATCAGTCAGTCAAAATACTGATAGGTACCTACCTTACAGTTGAAGTTAAGACATTTGGCAAGGAAGCTAAGCAAACTGTGTGTGTAGATAGCAACGAAATTAAGCATGTTCAAATAAAGGGATTTCGTTGCCTGACTTTTCGATTTGTATTTTAATTGGTAATGTATTAATGTTGTTGGTGGTGGGTTGGTGGTGTTGGTGTTGTTGTTGTTGGTTGTTGTTGTTGGTCATCATCATTTCAGCCGAAAGACGTCCACTGCTGAACATAGGCCTCCCCCAAGTGTACACTACACTGACCGGTGCCGTGCGACTCGCATCCAGCGGATCCCTGCAACCTTTATTTGGGGGGATTTGGAGTGGGTGAGGACATATTATAGTATAGATATAATATCTTCTGCTTACTCAGCTAGTTTTCATGAAGATAGACCGTCGTGAGATGATTATTATTTCCATTTATTCACTCATTAATATAAAAGTAAAAACATTGATAAATTAAAAATAAAAACCTACTGGAAAAGCTTCAAGGTCCAGAGAAAGAAACCTCCTAACAATAGTGGGCCACCTAAAATCAATAGTGGGTAAAACTGATAGTCCTTTGTGCAGAGCCTGCATGGAGGCGGAGGAAACGGTGGCGCATGTACTCCTTGAGTGCACTGGCGTCACCCAGATCCGCAGGGAAACCCTTGGAACACCAAGCTCCCTTGCGGACGCCCTGAGGAGACTTGGAAGACCGATCTGCTTCTGGAGGGAGATGGGCTGGTTGGAGTAATGGCTGCCATGGCTCACATACAATGGTCCATATTTAAAGGAGTAAGTGCGAAAACCGCCCTAAGATAGAACATAGAACAATGTGGGCTGTATCCAGAAGTACTGCCTTCTGAATCAAGCCCTTGATTCAGCCGCTTAACGAGAACTTTCTTAGATGTTGGTCGAGGCTCTTGGCAATTAAGCCATTGGCAGTAACAACACTATCAATGATCGCTGAGTTCACATCGCACATGTCAAGGTACTTGATCTGCTTGATTCTCGGCCTTCACGAGGTTCACGTTACGCGGGACTGGTATGTCAATAATCACTGCGCGCCAATCCAATCGATCCACTACTACATCAAACTTATTGTTACAATAGTCCTGTCAGTGATAATGGATCGACCCCAATACAATGTGACATTGCCATTTTTAAGGTAATATGTGCCCATATCTATAGTACGGCACTTCCGATTCATTCACATTCCAAAGCAAGTTGCTGAT
Organism: Charanyca ferruginea; assembly: GCA_947361185.1. Classification (NCBI taxonomy): domain Eukaryota; kingdom Metazoa; phylum Arthropoda; class Insecta; order Lepidoptera; family Noctuidae; genus Charanyca; species Charanyca ferruginea. The sequence goes on along the minus strand of OX376082.1, from coordinate 8,312,541 downwards.
GAATAATCATGGTCATAAGGTACTTTTCGTTAGCAAGACGAGAAAAACCGGTGATAATACCCCATAATATGAAAGGTCTGTATTTTAATATCAATACCACAAAGTACGTAAGGCTGCGGCGCGCCCGAGCAGAGAGACCACTCAGAACAAACCGCCATTTTACTCACGCACACATTGACATTACGTTTATAGGCAATCTCAAGCAGTTTGAAACAGACATCAGTCTCGACTGTCACGTTTTGTCTAAATTAATAAATGAGAGACATTGACATTTCAACACGAACGGAAAAAAATGTTATAAAAAAAAATGCAAAGAGTAACCAGTGTCAATAATATTTCATATTGTCACAAATAAAACCTACAAAGTAAATGCAGTAGCAGCCCTAGTGAGTCTGGCAAGTTTAGGTAATTATTTTTGAAGATGGCGGGAGCGGTCCTTCTGTACCCTCTATATTTTGTGTCAATACCCTAAAATTTACATCTTTTGCCGGTGATTCCTTACAGTTTGTTCTTTTTTTTAATCTTGATGATAATGCAAATTAATAGTTTTATCGTAGCCGCACTGTGAAAAAAGGCTGTTACTTTTCATCATTATTTATTATTATATAATGCACAAAGGTACAACGCCGGACAGAATGCCTTAGGCATTCTCTACCATTCAACCAAGGGTCGTAAAGAGATGACATGGCCGGTGAGTAGTAAAAACAAGTAACACAAATAGGTCAACTCCTGCTACAGTCAAACGGGGTGAATAAGGGATGCAGGGGTGAATCGGGACAAATCTTTAAAGAGGTTTTTAACATTGAAATAATATAGGTGTAGCCAACAAGGACACTAGGCAAAAATATTGATTATTAAGTCATCCATTAGAGTCATTTTTGTCAACAAACTATTCCCTGTTCACAATAAGATTAGACATTTACTCAAATCTTTTTTACAGTTCGTTCAACCGATTTTCACTTATATTGAAAGAAAGAAAGAAAGAAAAAGCATGTATTAGCCCGCACAGGACGAAACACACAAATAACAACAAGGTTTAATATTATTACAAAATAAAAAATAAGAAACGAATCGGTCCTGTACGATGCCAAAAGGCCCCTATCTCAGCATTGTGCTGTAACATTTAAAAATGTCACAGCGCTGATATTCTGATAGGGCCCAAAGTGATGCCACGGTCAGATACGGATATAATAAAAAAAAAAAAATAGTGTAAATGAATAAACAAATATAAATACATGTAAAAAAGTAAATTGGAGAAAACAGTAAATAAAAAATAATAATAATTATTATATCTACACCCAACGTAACCATACCCTTCGTCAATCTGCGCGATGGGATGGCCGATAACTTTCATTTTCATTCACTGGCAAAGTGGCAAGTGGCAACACTGACGAACGAACAGAGACGGACGCGGGCGCAGACATATTTGTTTATTGTTATGGAACGTAGGTAGCATTTATAGTTTATTATACTCTTTGGGTAGCATTAATTATTATAACATCAATTATCAAAGCGAATTCAAAATCATAATCCATACTCTTTGCGTAATACCAGATAGCGTGCAGTGATTGTGAAACAAACTTGTATTATAGTGGGGCTCTAAACCCAGTTAAAACAAGAAACAAACATTACCTATCAGCGGTATAGTACCTACGTGAGTTACAGATGGAAAGAACCAAAAAAGTGACTTTAAATAACGGCAAAACAATGCATCTCGGTGTCGAGGTGACGGGAATTCACTACCAGACGCAAGAAAACTAAGTATCGTCTTGTTAATATCTACTAAAAAATGAAAATAAGAACGGCCAGACGCTCCGACCACCCCTGCAAACTGCGTGCAGAACATTAGTGAGTTTATTCCGACAATTTTTTTTGCTGTTGGAGTATTGCGTTGGAAGCATGACAAATGGCAACTGCAGTAAACAGTTGTTATTGTAACCACTTTTTTGCCTCTAATGACATCCTTAACCCCACGGAATAGAAGTCAAAATCGGTTGAAGGGACTGTAAAAAAGGTTTGTGTTTATATCTAATCTTATTGTAAACAGGGTATATATTATTTCAACGTTAAAGTCCTCTTTAAAGTTTCGTCCTGATTCACCTTTGCATTTCTATTCACCCCGATTGACGGTACTGCTTCTGTTTACTTAAATACAGTCTATATACACATACAATTTGCATCCTATGCACATCAGCCTATTGCTATCTACTGCTGAACCTAGGCCTTCCCCAGAGACCGCCAACCGGCATGCTACAATTTGGCGCAGCAGGCTGTGAGCCACACAATATTTACATTTGTCTAGAATTAGGTTTCTTTCTAGGTGTATAATGTAGATCTTGTGTCAAAGAAATAATATTTCATTATTTTCATTCTCTCCTTGTTTATTACTTTCATTTCTGCCTGACTAATATTTTTTCCACGATTTCTTTTTAATTTGATACCGAAGAAGTAGATAATAATAATAATACCTGGGCTTCAATTCTGCTATTACAATAGTGTCAGAATGGTCTATCATTGATTTCATAATGTTTAGTTTGACCAGTTTGGTAATCTACTAATATAATGGCGTCATTATGACTTTCCAATAGTCAACCACTGACACGCCATTGAAAGAAAGGATATAGAATGCTAATCTCGTACAAAATAAAAACTGCTAAAATTTTGACAGTTTCTTTGGTCAGTGACCTACCATTAGAACGTCATTGTGCAGTCATTGCTTTTAATTCGACCGACCAATGATCGACCGTTATGAATTTAGGAGATTACTAACTTTTAGCAAAATGACAATGGGATCGTGTTGGAATGACGAAATTATAAAAACAGCAGACTTGGCCCGCTGGCCTCTTCTCATACAGAGAAGGCACGAGCATTGACCACCACAGTTGCTCAAGGCAGATAGGCAGGATTGGAAGAAGTAGATATAGAATAAGAATTAGCATTTCAGGATACGAGAGTGCTAGTTCACTAACGTAATTGATTGGGGTTTAGAATTATATGTCCGTATTATATGGACGTAAAGAATAGCACCATCCCATATCTTACCGTGGGTGTCGTAAGAGGCGACTAAGGGACTTACCAGAGAATTGGCAGCAGCGTTCTCTGTACCTTTGTAACAAACATACTGCGATCGCCAACCCGCCTGCCAAGCGGGGGAGGCCTATGTCCAGCAGTGGGTGAATTTCGGCTGAGGTGATGATAGAATTGACTGACCCACTAGACTGAGATATTTCCTATAGGTAATTCCCATTCTTAAAGATTCTGGGCCCTGGAAACTCAGAATGTAGGTAATCCTTTCTAATATACTGACCTTTGACCTCACAAAAATCATAATTTCGTTACCTCGATAATTTGCGTAAAACCTCCCACACACACCCCCCGAGGTGCAATTATTAAAAGCAAAGAGCCCCGCCAACAAACAAGTCGCATTAATTTAAAAGTTATTATTACCCCCTTTCTACCCCCACACCTCCCTGTACAATCATAGGCAAAAATATGTACACACTTTGTAAAACACAAAATTTTACCTCGTAAATCATCGTCGCACCTAATGTTGAAATTACAAAATCTCGACGCACATCATCCCATAACCGCTTGACTTTTGACATGATTCTTGGAGTCATTGTCATTGTTTAGTTATTGTGTCTGCTAGTTGGACAGTTGAGGTCTTAGGGCGGGTTGCTTCAACTATGCTTTACTGACGGGTAATAGTCAAAAATGGCGCTAACTATCGACAAACCAAAAAAAAATGGGTTGTTTCACAAAATGGTGGCCTTAACGTACGTTAAAAAGTTACTATTACCATAACCGATGTTTCATCCACCAGTCAACATAATTTTGTGTTGTCAAACAGCTACGTCAAACACCAAAGTATTATTGACTCTCTTTATGAATTATTTTGACTAATTTAGACTGATGAATATTTATGTCATGAAACAACCAAACAACCAACAACCAAGAACAAACTTGATTTAAAATAGTGTCCGTGGAATTTCTTGCTCGTTCTTCTCCATAGAGACCTACCTATGTTTGGGAACGAGCAACTAGCTTCAACTCTCTAACTAACTGACCGATTCAAAAGTGCCTGTAAATAGTTTAATTGAAATAAATGCTTTGACTTTGACCAATTACATTTAACGAACGTTAAACATCTCACGTCATAGTAATTTTTAACTGTCTGAATGTAACGTTAACCAACTGTTTAAAACAATTCGCCTTTAATCAATTATCTAGGAAGCGATACATTTTTTAGCCTTTTGGGGTTGAATCACAAGGGCAATGAAGCCCGAGTACATATCTTGTTTTTAGGAACAAATCGCTAAGCGACTGGTAGACTTTTTACGTGACCAGAGCTGGCTGACCTCTTAGGCCAAACACGTTGCATAATAATGCAGCTGCATTACCAACGTCGTTGTGTGTTGACGTTGTTTGTTGGTAATCCTGCCAGCCATTTTGACGAACGCGTTTTTTGATGCCCTATAACCCCCCTCCCCCCCCCCCCCCTATTCGAACGTAATAATTTAATTATCATCTAAAAGTTTTGAATGTAATAAGGGTATTATCCAGGAGGCCTTTGCCCAGGAGTGGAACAGAATAGGCTAACAAAAAAGGGTAGAAGTAAAATGGTAGAAGTAAAATATCTAGAAGTAAAATGAAGTTTGATTTCTGTAAGCGTATACTTATTTATGTGTTTGACTGTACTCCCTGCAAAATAATAGAGACAAAAAACTTGGTTATATATTATACGCAAGGTTTTACTGTCGTGCAGGTGATTTCGTATTGGAATTGTTTGGAGAAGCTTTTTGACTTATGTTTGTGAAGGTAAATTTAAAATAATTAATTTTCTATGCTTTGATGCTGTAGCTGTCGTGACTGTACTGTACTGTTGTAACTTTTTTTTTAATTTCATAATTGTACTTTCTATGTTTGTCTCAAACATCACTGACTTATATTTACCTAAGTTTTGTACGCGACTTCGTCCGCGTGAATGTCGGTTATCGCGGATGTAGACGAAGTTGCGAATTAAAAAGTTTAGTTAGTTTATTTATTCTCCAGGGTTTAAGCTTTCTTCATACCAAATTTCATTAGAATCGGTGCAACCGTTTTGACGTGAAAGCATTTTTCGCATTATTAAGTATTATGTCACCGTCACTATCTTTTTGTAAAGAAGCTTTTCGAACACTACTGTACCACCCATAACCATACAAGCATAAACATCCAAAAAATCCAACTTCTATTTTTATTGCCACACAACATTAAACCGAAAACACCATTAAAACTAAACAGTTAAAACTAGAACCAAACACAGGTAACTACTGCCTTCCATTACCTCAGTATTTAAGCCCCCCTGCGTAGATAAGACGGAACTAACCGGCGCTGGCTTGTAATTAGAAACAGTAAAGTTTCTGGACTTAGATCTAATGATAACTGGCTTTAAAATTGCTTCTTGAAGCGTGTGGAATTGGGTTTATTTGTTAGCTTTTATGGAGTTAAAAGTGTGGAGTGTTTTTTATTGGGTGTGTGTAAATGTATTGTTTATTGTGAAATGTGGGGCTATCCATACAGTTATATTTCTCTCATGACGCAGTTCTCTGTAGCCATTTCAGTCGCATTTTTTTAAATGTGTTAATTTTATGTATTTTTCTTCAAGATTTTGTTTTAGATTTCTTCAGAATCGGCCAATTAATGAATTAATGAAGACGCTGAAATAATAATAATAATATGTGGGGACATTTTTCACACACGGCCATCTGACCCCAAACTAGGGAGACCCTGTACTATGGGTGTCAGACAGCTGATACATACACAAATACATTTTTTTTTGTAAATACATACATAATATAGATAAACAACAGCCAGACACAAGGCAAACACAAGTGCTCATCACACAAATGTTTACCCTGGGCGGGAATCGAGCCCGCAACACGCTGCGCAGCAGTCGATCGCTCAGCCACTGCGCCAACCGCGTCGAAGCTACTAATTATTGGTTATGCCAGATATGATAGTATTGACTTCTTAGCATTATCCTAATCAATATTTTATATTCACGACCAACTAGTCCTGATGCTTTGAAAAGATAACTTAGCAAGCAACAGGTGTATATTGAATATTCTTGGTCATGCTCACCTGTCCATACCTGGTTTTGAACCAACTTTTCGCTCGCATTTTGTTTCGAATTATTTACAGCAATTCTTTGATAAAGAAAAAAATAGCTTTCTTTGATATATTTACGTGTTCATTCTGATTATTTATTTCATCGATGTATTTTTGTTTTTATTTTTTTATTAAGCTACAATACAATTTTAAACGTGCTTAATTTTTCGTTTTTTAATACATGTTTTTGAATTGAGAGGAAAATTATTTGTGTGGATAAAACTAAACTTAGTGACCACCAGGAAGCACTAGCGTATTTCCCAAATCTGCCAGATGAGTAAGTTAATCCTTTACTATTGTTAGAGCTCTTGGGTCCAGCAAATAATAATAATCAGTCATCATCTGCCTAGCTTTATTTATTTATTTATTTATTTTACTATTTATGTACACACAGTAGACAACACAGGAAAAGAACATTATAAAATATGAGTACATAGGTACTGCTTATTTCTTAAGATATTTCTGCCAGCAGACCTGCTAAAGGAGAAATGAAAAAAGAAACATAGACTATAGTGTGTGAGAAAAGGAAGAGAATAAAGTATGTATGTGCCTTATTTAACTAACCTATAATATTATATATAAATACACGTATAAGTAAATATTAATATATACTTATATAAATACATAATGCTAAGATATATAAACCAATAAAAATATATATGTATATAATAAATCCGGATGCAGCTGAATAGCACTGTTTTGCATGGAGCGACTGCCTACTGACCTCCACAACCCAGTTACTTCGTAACACGATACCTCTTGGTAAGGCTGGTTGTCAGATTTTCTGGCTTTTGACTACCCATAACGACTGCCAAAGATCTATAAATGACAGCTGGGACCAACGGCTTTACGAGCTTTCCGAGGCACGGAGGAAACTCGGTATGAAAGGGATGGTTACCTATCCACAGACCGACCGCCGCTAAAAATGTATTTGTGTATGTATATCAGCTGTCTGACACCCATAGTACAGGGTCTCCCTAGTTTGGGGTCAGATGGCCGTGTGTGAAATTGTCCCCACATATTATTATTATTATTATTTATTATTACCTTTGACCGATCGATCTGTACGGCTTTAACTTAGCCACGAGCTTCTCTTAATTTAATCTAATTAATCTTTAATTTTAAATGAATCATGTTCGTAGACCTGTAAAGGTTTCTCCATAAAAAGACTCTCCAAGAAAAAAACCTAAACTACATAAATATGATCTCAACTATTTCATCCGTCAATCTTATTCAATCTTTCTACCAAAACATTCAATGTAAAACAATGATATGTTAATACTGAACACAGGGCCGGACTAAATAATTCATGCCGTGTTCAGGGCCCCACTGAGGTGAAGGGTGCAAAAAATATTACATTGCCACGGTTCGCGGTAAAGTCATGAATGTATTTTCTGGAAAAGATGGCATTGAAAATGTAACTGGTTCTGTTCGGCTTTCATTTGTTATGTCAGTGTGGAAAAAGGTGTCGGTTTTTTTGCTGTATGAAGTATTTAAAATGTTTGGTTCTGAAAGGCGTAATTGGGGATGATCATTTTCATGTCAACCTTTAGACGCCCACTGCTGGGAATAGGTCTTCCTCAAGGGGGGTGCGGCCGTAATCGCCATGCTTGGTCGATGCATGTTAGCGATCCCAGTAGGTGTTATGGTACAGTCAACAGCAAAAGTAGATGATCAAAATCAGAAATTCAATACTAATTAACGGAGTTCGCGTCAGAACGTGTGGCGTCGAAGTGAATTCAATTTCTGATTTTGATCATCTACTTTTGTTGTTGACTGTACCATGACTCATCCTCTGGTCAATATCCCTCTGTCGCCTTCTGCAACACCCACGGGAAGAAATGTGGTGGATTTATTCACGGCACCACACGAGTAAAACGCGGTGGGCTTGGTGGTGTTAATGGGGATGCTTACTGCCAAAATAGTGTCTGCTTTTTGTAGGCAGTCGTCTGCACATTTTGCGAAATGCACCTATTGCAAAGTTCACATTCTACGTCAAAACTCTTTCAGCCAGGGTAAACCGAAAATTATGAATAGGATTACTTACTACCAGTAGTACTATTAAGTATTCTGTGCTACCCGTTAAAAAAATCCTTTTGCTCCATATGCCAGGGACCCTTAGGTATAAATTTAATTGCGTAGATAGTTTATACAAAATCAATTAATAGTAACTACTACACTTTACAATTTTTCTTAAAAAACCAAAACCTAATAAACATTTCATTTAAATAGTTTACCACGAGACCCATCAAAAAGATTAATATTAACGTAACATTGATATTCACGATCATTTAACGGTAAAACAGGCCATTAGCTAGACTAGGAGCTCAGCTACAGGAGCGCACAACATTTGAATATTTTGTTATTTAAATTAATTTAAGTTTTTGTTCCAATTTTTTATTTTTATGGTTACTACTTTATGTTAATCTTTTGCAGGAGTAAAGCCTACTAATCCATACTTGAATACTGATATCACAAAAGCGAAAGTAACTCTGTCTGTTACGCTTTCACGATGAAACATTATACAAGGTGTAACGTCAAATACGCAAAACCTGAAAACAGTTTGATTAGAAGAACGAGCAGAATCAATTGAACCACTTTTTAATATAGGTCACATTTTTCAAAAAATCTTCATCAAACATGTTGCCCTGTCAAGCCATCACGTGCGCAAACCTGCCAAAATAGGTAAACAAACACAAATGGTTGTCGTCCAATTTAAATTTTCTCATACGCGTGATATTAATAGTTCTTATTTCAATGCAAATACGAGTCTTGGTAAAACTAAAACAACACATAAAACCTTAAAAAAAAAAAAAAATGTTTTTTTTTCTTTTTTCTTTCTTTTGAATTAAAAATCATTTGGGGTGTCTGGGGTTTTGCGTTTATTTTTTTTTTAATTTATTTATTTATTTACTTGAACCCTGGGAATGGACATATGCCACTTTATTTTTAATCCGCGACTTCATCAGCATCCTCGATAACCGACATTTAAACAACAACAATATTTAAGTATTATATAGGCTAAGATGATATAATACTAAGTAATATAGGGTTATTTTTATCCCGTTTTTGTATTCTCATGGATTTTTTTTTACTTCTTCTTATAAATAAAAATCTCGTGTCGTTTGACCGATTGTTATGTTTCTTTTATGTATATTTGGTATTTTTATGGCAAAACAACGTTTGCCGTTTCACTTACTCTACTCTTTTATTAGTATTTGGAAGAATGTAATCATGAAGGTATTTGTTCACTAAGCAAATATTGAATACTTCTGGCGTAATATGGGCAGTTAGCCTTGGAAAAACGGTAACCCCGTTAGTATAGTTAGAACTTTATAACTGGCATATTGTTTTTCCAAGACATGATCGACTCTGTACAGGTCTCCCAAAGTGATAATGCGCATAGAAACTTCGTCACTGTTCGGCAACGGTCGTATTCCCGGAGCGTCGGAAGACGATATGTATATAGAGTGGTTAAGTGCATTTTCTTCATGCATTATTTAGTAAAACAAAACCAAGAAGGGTGTGTAATAGCAGCTCTATATAATTCCACACAGAGAGAACACGTGTATTCACCACCAATATAATAAAGACGACTGACGGACGTTTGACTGACCGGCGACCGCCGCCGACCGCCCGATTTGTTTTCGATTGTGTACACATGATATTGACTCCTATTTCTTTCGAATAAGGTGCAAAATGCATATGCATTGTTTAGGGCTCTTACGATTCAATGATTCGGGTGTTTCCGGGAATACGACAATTAGCGAAGATCTGCATGCGTTTGCAATTTTGGAATACTGTACCTAATTACACTTTGTGCTACCAGGAAACCGAACCCAGAACCTCACGATCAGCACAGGATGAGACTAACGGCGCAGTTAAGTTACATGTTATAACAATACCGTACACAAAACTACATAACTTTTAAATTAAAAAAGGCCTCCAAAGCCAACAAAAAGCCGTCAGAAAAAAACAAAGAACAAATAAACTAGAAAAGAGCCAATAATTTTCAAACAGTAAAACAGTTTTTTGTTAATCATAGCTAAGGACATTTTCGATCAAGTCACCTTTTTAGCAAAAAAACTAAATCAAAATCGGTTTAGTAGTTTAGGAGCTACTATGCCACAGACAGACACATAACTCCCGTTCTCCATAACTTTGCACGTCAAAATCAACTCGAAATAATTTCGCTCATAAACAATATTGAACATTGAATGTCATCCAAAGCATTTACGGAGTATGCTCTAATGAGTTTCTGAATACTAGATCGTGTTTGAAATTCGAATTCAGATGTCATATTAAACCACAAGACATCGTGAGGTATTGAGAGTTGCAATCTCAGATTATGAAACAGAAGGCAGATAGACCGCGTGGAATACTGAGAGTGAAGCTAACAAAGCAAATACAAATTCGCTTTTGAATTTGTATTTGCTTTTGTCGCTTCACTTTCAGTGTTCCGCACGGTCTATCTGCCTTTTGGGAAGGTTCATATCTGACGGAACATGCGTCGCGTATTATCGGTCGCGTGCTCATCATCGTACTCAGCCGATGATACGTTGAGTGAATGAGTGTGAACGGTCAAGTGTTCTTCTATACATTTGCCTGTTATGGCGTTACGCGACCGATAATACGCGACGCATGTTCCGTCAGATATGAACCTTCCCTTAGTTTCATAATCTGAGGTTGCAATGCTCAAATTATCTATTTCAATGATCTGAGTTTCTCAAACGTGAGGTAAATGTGATGAGCTCTTGGCTAAGTAAAAGCTACGACCAGTCATGATGGCTTAGCTTTGGCTGCCGCGGTCATTCCACCGATGGGTGACCATCCAATTTACATCGAAACCCCTACATGCCTCGGGAAACACGTAAAGCCGTTGGTCCCAGTTGTCATTCGTAGATCTTTCTACACAGTCGTTATAGTAAGTCAGAAGCTTGAAAAATCTGGCACCCAATCTTACCAAAGAGTATCGAACCTCAGCAACTGGATTGTGGAGGTCAGATAGGCAGTCGCTCCATGTAAAACACTGGTATTTAGCTGCATCCAGTTAGACTAGAAACCGACTCGATCATACTTGGGAAAAGGCTAATCAGATGATGATAAGGTTTTTAAATGTAATGTAAATAAAAAAATAATATTAACGTCATATTGTATGTATTAATTTTTTACTGCTATGGATGAAGAGGGATGAAGAGCTCGTGGCTAAGTTAAAGCCGTACAAATCGATCGGTCAAAGGCTAAGCTACACTAGCCGCGGTCGGTCTGTGGATGGGTGACCATCACTTTCAAACCGAGTTCCCTCCGTGCCTCGGAAAGCACGTAAAGCCGTTGGTCCCGGCTGTAATTTGTAGATTTTTGGCAGACGTTATGGGTAGTCAGAAGCTAGAAAGTGTGACAACCAGTCTTACCAAAGAGTATCGTACCTCAGCAACTGGATTGTAAAGTCAAAGTCAAAGCATTTATTTCAATTAAACCAATTACAGGTACTTTTGAATTGTCAAGGTGTCGGTCAGTTAGTCAGAAAGTTGAAGCTAGTTGCTCGTTCCAAAACGTAGGTAAGTCTCTATGGAGAAGAACGAGTAAGAAACTCCACGGACACTCTTTTAAAATCAAGTTTTTACAAAATACTGCTTACATTATTCTTGTTGCTTCTATATGTGAAAACAATGAAGGTAATCTAGCAATACAAAATATAAAAAATCTTTTCTTAACTTTATCGTCAATAATAGGGCGTCTTTACGGTGTTGTCAGATGTTTACCACGACAGGTTAGACTAAATATTTATCACTCCCTCGTCAGATCACATCTAGATTATTTAATAGAAATATGGGGTAGCGCGGCCAAAACTAACCTAAACTGCGTCCAAACAATACAAAATAAAATAATAAAAATTCTATTTCATTACGACTTTCTCACACCAACAAATAAAATTTGCTCCGAAACCAAATTAATGAATATAAAACAAATTTATTACTACAATACATGCATCCTAATCAAAAAAATTAAAGATAAAAAAATACACTCGGAGCTAATTTTTAAAACTAACACCGAAGAAGGGTTAAGACCTCTTCGTAGCGCAAATGATATATGTCTCGCGAGAACACGTACGAATTATGGAAAGAAAAATATTACCTACGAAGGGGCACAGATGTTCAATAAACTACAGAAAGAAATAAAAACCTCTAAAAGTTTACATACATTTAAAAATCAGTTGAAATCTTATATTATTGACAAAATTTAAGTCCGGCCCTGGTTTATGTTTTTAATTTACCCACAAAAATTGATTTTTGTTTCGCATGAATCTTTTACTGCTACCTTCAATGACCTGTTATGTATGTACGTTAAATGATGTTGTCTTATTTTATTTGATACTGTGCATGTCATTCTAGCTCTGCTCATCAATTTATTATTATACTTATAAGTAAGTAGTTTAAACATTTCTCATTAAGCGAAGTTTGTAGTAAATTTCTTTTGAGAAATAAAGATTCTTTAACCACAAAAATAATTGTGGAGGTCAGATAGGCAGTCGCTCCATGTAAAACACTGGTATACAGCTGCATCCGGTTAGACTGAAAGCCGACCCCAACATATGTTGGGAAAAGGCTAGAAAAAGCAGATGATGATGATTATGAATGGACAGGGAGAGGTAGATCATAAAAAAGATTGATGGATTATGTGAAGAATGATATTATCATTCTTGGACAGCATGACGGTTGACAGGATGGAATGGAAGATGAAAACGTGCTGCGTCGACCTCAAGTAACATGAGACAAGGGCAGAAAGATCATGTTTTTAATCGTTAAAATTAATACAATCATGTTAAAAATACAGATTTCGAAATTGAATCATTGACCTACCACCTGAGGCTGACCCCACATTAGGCGTGCGCGTTCTTCGGGCGTGTGAGTAGCGCGAGCGCCGCGTGCGCGCCGCGTGCGCGCTGCCTGAGCGTCGCATTCTTACCCCTTCGCCCGCTATCCCCGCCGCTCGCTACTGTTTCGGTCAGTCACAGGGCGGACAGTGTTGTTAAGAGGAAACACAACGGCCGTTTTTCCATACAAACTTAGTCCCCTGTTTCCTCCCTGGATAATGCCAGTAGATCAATTATTTTTTTTTTAAATATCCATGGCTACTATTGGCATGTCCCGATGTTTTCCCTTTTCTCATAAATTTATTATTAAAAGAGATATGAATATTCAAAAACCTAAAAAATTGGCATGATTTTCCGCTGTGTTCAAACATTCAGAAAACAAATTTGACTTGATTATATAAAAAATAGAAAACATAGGAACACGGCAAAAGCCTTTCTTTATTTTTTAATGAAAAAATCAGTTAAGTTAATCGGTTAAGTTTTGGAGAAGAAATCAGGGGACTACGAATCATTGATTTTGTGTACTTTTAATAGGTATTTTCGGTCAAAGCTGCAGTTGTCTCTATCGCGCTCTGCGGTTCGTGTTCGGGCATCGCGCGACAGCAATAGATTTTACAAATACCTAATTTTCAATTCTCTAGCCCGTGGTATTTCCTCTTAAGCGGGTTAAACGCCAAGGCGAGCGCCGCGAGCGCGCCGCGCTCTCTATACTCACGTCACACGGCGGCAAAACGTGATGCCTACGCAGCGCGCCCGCGCTACTCATACGCCCGAGAAACGCGCACGCGCCGCCTGGGTCGCTCACACGTCCGAGGAACGCGCACACCTAATGTGGTGCACACCTAAAGTCGCTTAGGCAACTAGTTCCAGTTCATTTTTGCTTTCCTGGTAGTTTTAATCATTTAACAATTAGGACAGTCGGATTTCAAAACGTCTTTCGATATCATAATCCTTCATGCCTCGAAAAGCACCAACGGTGAAATAGAGAAGAATTTCATCGTTGGTGCTTTTCGAGGAATATTTTAGGTGCGCTTCATTTGGTGCGGTTCAAATTTGTTGCCCTAAGAGGAATACTAGACACAAAATTACGCTATCTTTTACTTACAAGTTAATTAAAACTTTCAAATCAAATTGAAGTAAACTCCCCGGCAAATTCTGACGACATTTTTGAATAAATATGGCGTTTAAAAAGTTTTCGTGTTTATTTGATGCTTATTAGAGTCTACTCCATATTTTTTTAACAAAAAGGTAAATAGAATCGAGTACTTTTAGTATAATAATATACCTACTTAAAGCATGGGTATGATTTTGATATATCTATTTGAGATTTATATATTTGTCGGAAATAGTTGAAGTTCGATTAGGTATGGTATAACGGGCTGGTGTCCGCAATTGGGCCCTATCAGAATATCAGCGCTGTGACGTTTTTTTTTAATGTTACAGCACTATGCTGAGATAGGGGCCCCTTGGCCTCGTACAGGACCTATTTTCGTTTCTTATTTTATGTTATTTTTGTGTTTTTGTCCTGGGTGGCGAATAAACGGTTTTTCTTTCTTCCTTTCTTTCAATACCACGTCACAGCGCGTATTTTGCGTACAGTAGTTGAAGTTTACTTAGATTCTGGTAGATGTTTGTTACACTTTTAAGGCTAACCTACTAAACCGATTTTGATGAAATTTGGTACAGACTACGCTAGAACCCGAACCCCAAATCGCGGGCTAAAGTTAATTTTAAATTATCAAAAATAAAACTTTAATTACATGAAAATTAAAATCTACTTCCAAGCTCCTAAACTAAATTGATCGACAAAAAATAGACCCCAATAATTGGTTTAATTTCCCTGAACATAAATCATAGTGCAGCCTTTTATAATGAATCATTTGGACCAAGTGTTGGTACTTGGTCCAAAATGAACCAAATTGGATCAATTTAACACTGCAATTAACAAATTGTGGGATGGGAAGGTGTTCCCGGTTATTTTTTTCCGTTTTTTTTTTCGATTAAGATGTATCGAGACATTAGAGTGTTTGGTAATAGTTCCTGTGTGTAGTGATTATCTGATAGTACTTTTAATTATTGAATTAAAAAAGGATAACAATTTTGTATTTT
This sequence comes from Charanyca ferruginea, assembly GCA_947361185.1. Classification (NCBI taxonomy): domain Eukaryota; kingdom Metazoa; phylum Arthropoda; class Insecta; order Lepidoptera; family Noctuidae; genus Charanyca; species Charanyca ferruginea. The sequence goes on along the minus strand of OX376082.1, from coordinate 8,297,408 downwards.
TTTAAAATAGTCTATTTACAAAGTTTTTTGTTGTTAATATTTTTCACAGAAACGTTACCACTGTCTAGGATCCCGCAACAAATTAATCTGAAAAATAAGACACAACGGTCGAGAGAGAAGTTTAAAAAAAAGAACAGCAGAGAAGTAAGAAATACATAAAATCCCCATACTTCCCTAATCGTTAATTGAAAATATATGTATTTCTTACTTCTCTGCTGTTCTTTTTTTTAAACTTCTCTCTCTTCACGACACGGTTGGCGCAGTGGCTGAGCGATCGACTGCTGCGCAGCGTGTTGCGGGTTCGATTCCCGCCCAGGGTAAACATTTGTGTGATGAGCACCTGTGTTTGCCTTGTGTCTGGGTGTTGTTTATCTATATATGTATGTATTTACAAAAAAAAAAATGTATTTGTGTATGTATATCAGCGGTCTGACACCCATAGTACATGGTCTCCCTAGTTTGGGGTCAGATGGCCGTGTGTGAAAAATGTCCCCACATATTATTATTATTCTCTCTTCTTATTTTTCTTTTTTTTTTGTTGTGACACACAACTCCTCATACTGATGCCAGTGATTTCCCAGATAAGAATACTTAGAAAGTCCATTTGAAATAGCAAAACTCACATTGACTCATTCTCAAAAAAAAACAGGTTACCTTAAAAAATTGGTTTTCTACGAATGTCAAGCAGATTCCAGGATTACAAGAATACCCTTTTATCTACAAAAGGTGACTCTTTGTGTGAATGTCAAGGTGACTCCTTAGGGTTCTATACCCAAAAGCCGTCAAACGGGACCCGGGGACGGGGGATAAGACTACCCAGATACAGCTGAATACTAGTGTTTTACATGGAGTGACTGCTGGTCTGACCTCTACAGCCCAGTTACTGGGTAGCACGATACCCCGTAGTAAGACTGGTTGTCAGACTCATTGGTTTCTAACTACTCCTAATGACTGTCAAAGATCTACGAATGACAGCCAGGGTCAAGGGCCGGCCAGTCCTAACAACCAATACGAAAAGTCAAAATAAAGAAGCATGTTTTTTCTTAGTACAAAAATAATTATGTAGTTTTAAATATTGTACGATGGTACGGAACCCGTGTCGTGTGAGTCCGACTCGGATTTGGCTGATTCTTATACTTTAATGATACTTCACAGACGATTGATGCCTTCTTCTAATCTACTGCAGAGCTGTCAAGAATACCGAAGAATTTTTATCTAAATTTATGTAATGATAAAGCGTTTTCATTTAAAATCATTTAATCACCAAAGAAACATTACTATTACAACGTGACTGGCGCCGATTCCCTTGTTCACAAACTAAATAAACTAAAATAAAACATTGGCATATCTAACTGCCAGGCAGCTGAAGAAAAGGACGACGATAGATAGGAACTACGGTAGAGAAGTCAAATCAGTTTCAACTTAAATTAACATCTCTTATTAATATCAGCGAGCCATGGAGAGAGCTATGCTCGAAGTTTCTTTGCGCGATAGAATCCGGAACGAGGAAATTCTCCAAAGAACTAAGGTTACCGACATAGCTCTCAGAATATATGCAAGTTGAAGTGGAAATAGGCAGGCCACATCGCTCGTAGAATCGATAACCGATGGGGAAGAAAGGTTCTCGACTGGCGACCACGAACCGGAAGACGCAGCGTTGGTAGGCCTCCCGCCAGATGGACCGACAACATTTTCAAGGTCGCGGGTAGCCGGTGGATGCAATCGGCAGGTTGTCGCTTGCATCAAAAATATAGTTTTAAGAAAACAGTTTTTGGCCCATTTTCTCACTTTCGAAACAACTAGAAAATGCTCCATTAATTTGTTTAACACTAAGGTCAGATTTTGATTTCAGGTGCTCTGATTACAAGATGCATTTCTACGCCAACTTTCAGAACTGAAGATCGGTGTCACCTGTGGAGATTATTTTGGCTGCGACCGACCTTGGTACGGAGTCTGTTGAAAGTTTACCAGGCTAGCCACGGCAACGCGTGTCGAAGTGAAAGTCTCTGTCTTTTGTTACTAAGTTTAGTTTCTAAACAAAACAAAAATGAACGTCAAAGTCAAAATTAGGCCAACAACATACCATAGATCTACTATGACAACTTAAAACGTGTCTAAACCCTTTTCAGCCTTGGCTAGAATAGCCACCTGATGCCTTATCACATCGGAACCCTTTCAAAGCCCACGCTACTACCGCAGAGTAGATAGATGCAAAAGGCCAACTCCATACCACCAACGAAAACGTACGCGCACATAGAAAAGACACGTTTGTATGGAAATTTAAATCTATCTGAAATGAATGAGACGCGCGTCATTGATCATTACAAAAAACTAGCCAATTGCAAGTTGGACTCGCACATAAAGGGTTCCGTACCACTGTCCAATATAAACGAGCGATCGAGCAAAAACGCCGAAAAAGACACGTTTCTTAGCTATAATGGTTCAAAATATTTCTACAGCCCCGTGCTAAACGAGAACAATAGGGATCCACTTTAACCCTTTGGATACGAAATCTAAAAAATGAGCCCATTATAATGTCAAAAAGTGACATAAGGAGAACGAAATGGTATATTGACCATTGACTTTAACCAATCACCAATTAAGTACTGCATAGAATCAAGACTCAATAACTCGTAATTGGTTGTAACATGGTATCTGATATGGATGCCAATGTGATTTCATGGTCATGAGATATTTCGTTTCAGGAATGACAAAGTATAGGCAAGGCCTCTTTGCAGATGTCTATACGTAGTACGAAAAAAATGCAATGACTATTTTTTAACAGACTAAGGAATACTTTATGGTGGGTCTGGCAACAACTACTCGGTTGTGCCTGATGTTTCCGTAAGGACCAGGTCCATCTATTTAATGTCAATGGTACGCTTGCATCCCCTGTCCATGAAACACTTCAAGGACAGGGGATGCAAGCGTACCATTGTGTGTATGGTGGCGAAATTGTTTCATCATCCAATCGGTTCCCTTCAAAATTGTTGAGCTTAATTTTGGTGACCCGTAAGTTGTGTTCGTGAACGGGGTGCCATCAGCTTAGACTAGTCATCTCTTAGTTATTTTTAATTGTTTTTATTATTTACTAGCTCATACCCGCGACCTTGTCCGCATGAATGTCGGTTATCGAGGATACAGACAAAGACACCAGATAAAAAGTAGCCTTTCACGGGGTTCAAGTAGATTCTGAACCAAATGACAATGCCAGATCCTGCCCCACCCATATACAGAAAAAGTTAATTAATGAAAATAATTGTATTGATTAAATTGATTTTCTTTTGGATTATTATTATAATACAAAAGAATAACCTACACACATTATTGTGTATCATTATAATAATAACAACAATAATAATATGTAAATTGCTTTAGAGTACTATGCAAAAAATCATTAAAATCAAACAAGTTGCATTATGATCCTATTTTCGGTTCATGAATTACATTATGTTTGTAGTAAACATATGTTCATGTCAGTGGCATTCATTCGCTCTATGTATTCCTGTTGTTTGCACTCGCGCCTTACTTTTTTTTACTTTGCTTTTTATTGTTTTCCCTACCTACCCTCCCTACTTTTGTTGACGGATCTCGATTCTCACTTACTCGCTGACTTTGTACTGCTTACTACTTATTCTTCGACGACACGGTTGGCGCAGTGGCTGAGCGATCGACTGCTGCGCAGCGTGTTGCGGGTTCGATTCCCGCCCAGGGTAAACATTTGTGTGATGAGCACTTGTGTTTGCCTTGTGTCTGGGTGTTGTTTATCTATATGTATGTATTTACATTAAAAAAATGTATTTGTCTGACATCCATAGTACAGGGTCTCCCTAGTTTGGGGTCAGATGGCCGTGTGTGAAAATGTCCTCACATATTATTATTATTATTATTCTGATCTTTGCTTATGATTTGTTGTACGATGTTGTGGTGCATAAATTGTAACGGAGTAGTTTCTGTAATAGCAGTACACAGTAATAACACACTAATAATAATTATTATGACGATTATAAACTGAACCCAACCTATAATCAATGTCATAATTGTTTTTAGATTTAAATAGAAACCGCAAGTTCTAAAGTCACTAAGACTAATGTTTAATTATCAGCAATAAATAAGCAGTAAATTACTATATATTGCATGCGTGTACATGATTATTATTGAGTGGGGCAAAGTTCTATAGAGTTTCTGGCATTGTCCTTTCATCAAAATCGGTTTTGTAGTTTAGGTGTGAAAGCGTAACAAACAAACATACTTGCTTTTTCATTTCATAATATTAAGTAGTTAGTTCATAATATTATTGCTCTTGTGCACGACTTGTTTCATCGTACCCAAAAATGGATCTCCATAGGAACCTTCTGTTCGCAAGCGTCACTTTTTAACTTTCTGACTGGCCTGTAAATGATTTATTTGAAATAAAATTAATTTTCGTCATGTACAGACAGAGTCATCAACTGCTTACCCCTTTTCCGAAAAAAATCTAATGCGTGGGGGATAAGCACTTGATGACGCTGTCTGTACGTGACTTTGCTCGTTATGTGGACCTTCTGTTATTTCCTGTTAATTTTACTCTACTTCGAAATTAATATCCTTACTGAAACACTGATAGGCAGGTTGGTTGAGTACCCTGATTTGGATGACAGGTTACTGATTGCCAGTGAGGATTTAATGGCCAGAGGGAAGCATAATTATTTTTATTTTGTGAGTAATATTTGTCTAAGGCAGATGGGATTCTTAGGCAAGTATATTGTTTCCGGGTAGTGATATTTTTTTATTACCGGTTGGCGCAGTAGTTGAGCGATTGACTGATGTGCAGCGTGTTGCGGGTTCGAATCCCGCCCAGAGTAAACAATTGTGTGATGAGCACTTGTGTTTGCTTTGTGTCTGGTTGTTTGTTTAAACGTATGTATTTAAATGTATTTGTGTATGTATATCAGCTGTCTGACACCCATAGTACAGGGTCTCCCTAGTTTTGGTCAGATGGCCGTGTGTGAAATGTCCCCACATTATTATTACTATTATTATACGAGTGGCGTATATTTGAAAAAGAAAACAAAAAATATATATATCTTCTAGAGTCAGTTATGGCTATTTCGACTGTTGGGTAATTCTAATACTTAACACTCAATATATTTATTGGCTTTCCATAAGTACAAATTAATATGCTCAGGTGGACACATTTTAGGATCCATTATACAATGACCATTTGTAATTTGTGGTGCTTGGCAAATGGGTCTCTCCCAGTTGTAAACGTCCCTTTGGTCCTAGTTTTGTTCCGTCTCCTGCTTGATTTGGAGGAAAGTGGAAAATATTAGGCCTTACTCCTCCACTGTTCTTTTTTTCTGAGCAATTTCGTTGCGGGATCCAAGACAGTTGAATCGTTTCTCTGGGAATTGTCGAATTTCATTGCTTCGGCGCTTATCTGGTGGTCGGTATTGTTGATTCTGGCTTACAGATGTTGCAGTGTTTTGGGAATAATGTGGCGGGATTTTCCCATTAAAACAAAAAAAACCTTTATTGCTTTTCCATAAGTACAAATTAATAAGCTTAGGTAGTAGGTGTTTAATTAGGATCATTATGAACACTGTCGGACACAGCAGTAGGAAAGCAGAGAAGACGCTCTGTTTAAAAAAAAAAAAAAAAATTAACCTAGGAACTATTAAAAAAGAAATAAAATAAAATAACCTTTATTTCGGACCAGTAACATCCTTAGTGGGTTAGTAAACAGAAATCTTACGACTATGTTAGTAAAGCTTAATATTATAACTTTGCGACAAGATTATTCTTTGATATACATCTAATGCTATGCATTATCGAAGAGTCGCATCTCCCAGCTATGATTTTCAGGATGGAGTTGGGGCTCGCCCGTACTCTGCAGAGCAATGAGGCAGATTTTTGTCTAATGATAGCATGGACTGCCATTAACGTGACTGTGCGCGAACATAGCAGATGCACTGCAGAAACGGGGCAACCCCAACAGCATCCTGAAACCATTATTATATTGCACTCGTAGGCTGATGGCCCGCTGGGTATAATTAGTCCACAGGCTGCACGTGTAGAACATTTGGCAGTAAGCTTTAAAAATTGTTACTTTAACTGGTTCACTACACTGTGCAAACCTGCGTGCCAACATGTTACATCGGACCGCCAGCGCCCTACGCTCGCGCTCGATATCCACCTGGTCATCAAGGCCGTCAGTTACGTAATTTATTTATTTATTTATGTTTACATCAGGCAAAATACCCATAATTTTGTTAGCATTGACTTAAACTACGTTAGTATTCCTAAACAACTAAAACACAAATTACAAATAAATAACATAATTAAAAGACCTACCACCTTCTGGAGACACTTGGCAACAACACATGCCGTGCGCACAGGTGCCCCATCAAGTGGCCTTCAGTCTTACTTGCAACAACACTCAGGAGACTGTTGCCGCTGTCACGCACGCGTCGTAGTAGCGATGCAGATCTCTTTCGCATGATCCTAAAAGCATTATTATATTGCACACGCAGGGCATTGTACGTTTTATGCGTGTATCTGGTCCACAAACTGCAGGTATAAAAAGCTTGGCAATATGCCCTGAACAGTGTTAATTTGACGTTGCTGTCACATCTTGCAAATCTGCGGGCCAGCATATTGCATCTTACGGCCAATGCCCTGCGCTCTCTCTCCATATCACAGTTGTCCGTGCCATCCTCGGTAATGCCCCAGGTACTTAAATTTATGGACCCGTTTAAGGTCGGTACCGTTCAGGGTTATTGCGGGCACGGATTCTGGGCATTTGCCACCGTCAGCCCTGAAGACCAGGTATTCGCTTTTTGCGACATTATACAGTAGGCCATGTGCCTGAGCATAGGACTCACAACACGTGAGTAGTTCTCTGAGCGCCCTGACTGTTGGGCTCAGCAGCACCATATCGTCAGCGTAACTGATATTATTGACGCTGACGTCATCAATACGGCATCCGATTTTCTTACTGCTAAGCCCAACGATCAGGTCGTTGATGTAGAGGTTAAAGAGCTTTGGTGACGTTATACCCCCTTGTCTCACCCCACACTCCAAAGTATACGGCTCAGAAAACTTATCGGCCCACCTCACACGATTTATCTGGTTATAGTACCAAAACTGGAGGATACGCAACAGTTCAGCCGGCACTTTTCTCTCCCGTAGCTTCTCTTACAGAATATCATACGAGACCAGGTCGAAGCCACGGGAGAGATAGCACTAGAAAACAAGCATATACTGGTGTACGACGCTTTGTGTAATATTGCACCGCATGCTTGAGGCCCAGAATCGCTGTCTCAGTACTTAGGCCATTACGAAACCAAAATTGCGCATCGTGTAGATTTAAAAAGCTGTCTAAACGCGCGTCCAGCTGTCTGTCAAATGTTGTGCAAGGCATTTAGCCGGGATGGACAGAAAAAAGTTATTTCTCACTGTCACTATAGATGGCACTGTCAAACAATGGATGCTAGACTTAATAACAATAGAGTTAAAATCAAATAGACTCATTGCCATGATGTTCACAAAACAGATTTTGAAGTAAGTAGCTGTTATTAATAACTGATTGAACTAAACCCCACTTAATTCATGTTTATACTAATACCACTTACTTTCTATTTTTTTATATTTTCGAAAGTCCTATTTATTATTCACAAATTATTAGTTGCTTTGAAATCTATAAATAACTAGCTGACCCGACAGACGTTGTCCTGTCCCGATCTACCTACTTACCTGCCTATTTACCTACACCTACCCTACACCTACCACTACCTAAGTGCAAAATTGACTCTTTGACGTTAGGAACATACCTACATTGTTTAAACAACAGTGACTGCTTGTAATTCAATATGAACTTTATACAATAGCAATAATGCTCGTTTTAGTTAGAAAACGTTTGTATGGGAAAAAGAAAAGGGCTGTTTTTAGGGTTTTTCCGGCAATTGTTCGAATTTTTCTCGCCGTAAAAACCATCTTTGAACTACAACGAACATTTTAACAAAAGAATTGGCCAAATTGGTCCAGGCGTTGTTGAGTTATGCGCTTACCAACACATTTTGCGATTCATTTTTATATTATAGAAGATATATCAGTTGAGTTGGCACATAAGTTTAGTCATACAAAAATGGGAAAATCACGTTTGACGTGTCATAAAAAGTATGTCAATTGATGGTGGTATTTACACCGTCCTGTGTTATTCCGAAGTCAAAACTGCCCCCGCCCAACCTTACCAATTATTTGACAACAATATTTGGCCCAGTTTCCATTTTTTTTTCAGTCAGCCTTTTTATTACATATCGAAACGGTAATATTTTTTTTTATACCTGTTATTAGATACCGTATCTATTTTTAACTACAAACTATTTCCAATCTATTCTTACATTAATTACAAACCTTCTGATGTTGAGGTATTCTATAGATCTTTACAACTTTTATTCAGTCGTGTGTAATTCATTCTAATGTTTTATATTCATAACTAATTACGACCAAGCTCGATAGATGGCAGCACAGGAATAATTAAAAATGGAGATGGTTTAAAAATAAAGTCCCCCGCCGCATCTGTTTGTCTATCTCTTCGCGGTAAACTTAAAAACTACTGAACGGGTTTTCATGAGGTATCCACCAATAGACAGAGTGGTTCATGAGGAAGGGTTAGGTGTGGACACACTTGTGACCTATTAGGTCATCGAGACCTAGGTACTTACCCATAAACAATATTGCACTAACAGGTTCTTATGTCAAAGTCATCATCTGCCAAGCCTTGTCCCAACTATGTTGGACTCGACTTCCAGTTTATCCGAATGCAGCTTAATACCAGTGTTTTACTGACCTCCACAAGCCAGTTACTGGGTAACACGATACCCCTTGTTCAGACTGGTTGTCAGATTTTCTGGTTTCTGACCGTCCATAACGACTGTCAAAAATCTACGAATGTCAGCTGGGACTAATGGCTTTACGTGGTTTTCGCGACACGGAAGGGTATTATTATTATTTATCCTTTATTTCAGGCAACTAAGGCCCATAAAATACAATACACATAAGTATACAAACAATAACTATTAAATAACATATTTTAAACCATAAACTTAAAAACTGCTGCACACGAAGCGACGGCGTCGTGTTACGCTGTGAGGTGTCGCATAGCTGACCGCGAAAACGCCGATTCAGCAACCTTTCGGGCAAAACTCTTTCTTGAGGAAGGTCACCAAATGTTGAGTCGGAACGCGCACCACAAACGACTTAACATTGGTGTTATGGCGCACCTCCAACTTCTCCACCCTCAAGGTTCATTTGGTCTTCACCCGTGGGTATTCTACGATGTCCTCAGTTTTCGTAGAGTGGTGCAAACGGGACACACATAGATGACTACAGCAGAACCGTGGCTTTACCGCAACCGATCAATTTGTACGGCTTTTATTTAGCCACTAGCTTCTGCCCGCGACTTCGTACGCGGATCCTGTTGCTTATGCCAGCAACAACGGGGTCGGCAAAATCGAAGATCTGAAACGTCTGATGTCGTATTCTAAGAGCCCGGGGACGGGAAAACAACGGGATGCGCGAGATGATTCGAGACGTTCAAAAAGTTCAATTTTGAATCATACCTCCAATGGCGGAATATGTGGCGTAGTCAATCATTGGAGTATACGTAAATGAACTCCGTTCCTTATCAACCCAAGGAAGGTCGCCATGACCTACGGCTATATCTTGAGACACATCCGATTCTTCAGATGATATCGACATTCTGTTCAGAGAATGTCGAAGTCGACCAGAATTCAAACGTTCGTTGCGCTCTTCTTCTGTCTCTTCATGCGTACGGCATGAAGAGACAGAAGAAGAGCGCCGCAATTCTTTTTCTCTCACTTTCTAACTGATTATGAATATGTTGTTGTGTGCGTGTACGGGACAATCTATACTAATATTATAAAGCTGAAGAGTTTGTTTGTTTGTTTGGTTGAACGCGCTAATCTCAGGATCTACTGGTTCGAATTAAAAAAATCTTTTTGTGTTGGATAGTCCATTTATCGAGGAAGGCTATAGGCCCATGCGAAGCTGGGTCGGGTCGCTAGTGTATGATAATCTCGATCAGCAGTTAGTCGTGCATCACATTCATCATTCGGTTCAAAAGACCTGTTAGTAGATGTGCGAATACGCTGAGGACTCAAGCGTGATTTTGTATCGGTTCCGATTCGCGAAACAATGCATGTCGCTCACGATCAGCGGACAGTCGCGTATCACGTTCCGCACTTGTCTTTTGAGACCTAGAAGCAGATGCATAGATATGCTGAGAACTCAAGCGCAATTCTCTATCCGTGAACGTCTCCGACTCGCGAGACAATGTATGACGTTCACGATCAGCGGTCAGTCGCGCATCATATTCTTCACTGGTCTCTAGAGACCTAGATGTAGATGTGTAAATACGCTGAGAACGCAGGCGTGCTTCGCGATCTGAAGATGTTTCCACGGAGCGAGTTGCAGCCTGATGTTCTCGAACAGCATCAAGTCTCTCCTGATGCTCTTCGGTAGATTCTTGGGATCTTATGATCCTCAATCTTTTAGCTCCTTTGGAACATTGGGAAAGATTTGACCTCTTTCTAGGCAAGGTTATAGTTTTATTGTAAAGATACCTGATCAATTAAAATCTAAGTGACTGCTCCCCTGCGTTACCGGGTAGGCTACCGTGTCATGAAGATAAATGGAAAAGGAACTTAAACACCCAATTAACATAAGCCCGAAGGCATATTTATTCGATAAAATAAAAAAATAAATGGGAATTTTGGCCAGTAGAGTCAAATTTTCGATGATATACCATCGTCATCAAAAATCAGTGCTCAACTGTTACCGCCTTCACCGCGTGGAGGTACTCCAAGCTTACGTTATTTTATAAGATACAGTGAAATTAGTGATAGCTTTGATTTTCACATCAGATGTTTCTGATCTTCGATTTTTATAAGCCAACAGGAAATGCCCATCAGACCGAACAACTTTTGCTAAGACGTCATTCCAATATGTGTCATGGTGTAGCTGGGCTCTTGGAGTTCCACATCAGGTGTTCCAGATCTTCAAATTTATTCTCTTAGCAGAAAATGCTCATCACGTGGAACAATTTTTGCTATGGTACCATTTTTGTATCTCTTATAGTTAAGCTGGTCTGTTGCGGTTCTGCATCAGGTGTTCAAGTTTCCAAGATAAATTATAGCCTATATGTTGCCCAGACTTAATACCTATACAACAAAAGAAAAATCATTCAAATCCGCCTAGAAGTTCCGAAGATTAGCGTGTACAAACAAACAGACAAACAGACAGAATTTTATTTTTGGGTTCGTGCTCTATTACTGTTCCTAAACCCCCCTCAATTATTATTTGTTACTGTTTTATTATATGTATAGATAGGTTCTAAAATAACACCTACCTATATTAATAATTGGATGAACATTGTGGATCAACTTAAATTAACAGCTCTTATTCTCAAGGGAGGTAAAAGTCACATTATTTAGAGCGTATTGTACATCCCTTTACACCTGCAGCCTGTGGGCTTGTTACACAAGGAAGTGCTATAGCGACCTCCGCGTTCTCTACGATAATGCGTTTAGGATTGTGGTGGGGCTGCCTCGGTTCTGCAGCGCCTCGAGCATGTTCGCAGAGGCGCGCGACGCCTGTTTTCACGCGACTATGCGCAGGCGGAGCATCTCTCTGGTGCGCAGAGTACGAGCTAGCTCCAACGCAATCCTGGCGATGATTGCTGACAGGCTGGACTGCCCCTACATGCTGCATTGCTGCATGGCATGTTCAGGCATGTTCAGGCAAGGCCGTTTTGCACGCGTTATTAATTATTAATTAATCCTAGAATGTGTATTTGTACGGATATATAGTAATGTAGTTTTATAATTTAAATTTTAATGGTATTTTATTTTGAATTTGTGACATTTGGCAGCAATTTTATTATTATTACTATTTTATTCTATTATGTTATGTTAGAAGTGTGAAATTTTTAAATTATCTATTATGGGCCTAATTACCCGAAATAAATGAATTTTATTATTTTATTAATATTTATTAATATCGTTTCTTTCTTGTTTTATTGGAGAGAAACGATTAAATAGCTTGAAATAAGTTCAGCTTGAGCATAACAGAATTGGCACCACTGCCTATCTATCTATTTTTTATTTAATTTTATTAAAAGAGGAACAGTATACAGCTGTTTCAGCTGTTTTCCATTAACATATGGAAAACAGTGATACACAAGTAAGTGGTAATATTAGTATAATATATAAGTATTTAGTAATATATGGTATAATAATAAGTATAGTAGAGTAGTAGTGTGTAGTAGTATAGTAAGTGTAGTATGTTTAAGTTTAGGCTTTGATGTTATCCTGTTTATTTTTTATTGTGTGGGCAGTACTGTGTTGTTAACACCATCTTTGCCAGTCTGTTTTTTATAAGTGAAGACTTGTAATTGGCTGTCTGTTACACTTGCCATTTTTTTTTTGTTTTGTTTATCTGTAAGTCTTCCATACTTCATAAATAAATAAATAAATAAATAAGTAAGTAATAACGCAGCCCACAGCACTGTCCACAGATTAACTTAAGTGTTAAAAAGAACTATAGGTTGCTAGGAAGTAGCTATTCATGCACATTGACCCACATATTTAATAATTATATACAATATCGCATAGCACACCCATCCACACCACAACTCTCTAGGGGATGTGCGATATGATAACAAATTATGGTAAAGACATGCGTAGTAAATAAAGAAGAGAGAAAAAAAATTCAGTGTGTACTTATGTACGCGCGTGAGAAGTTATACTTCTTCGAGTCACAAAATAGCAACGAAGGCAGTAAGTAGTTCAGCATGTACGTCAGAGATGGCGTTGTTTACAATTACTCCCGTGAGAATTTTGTGTGACGCTGTGCGCGCGCATCGTAAAATTTCACTCTCATCATTTTTTCATAACGCGCCTAAAGAAGTATAACTTCAAAAAAATTCAGTGTGTACTTATGTACGCGCGTGAGAAGTTATACTTCTTCGAGTCACAAAATAGCAACGAAGGCAGTAAGTAGTTCAGCATGTACGTCAGAGATGGCGTTGTTTACAATTACTCCCGTGAGAATTTTGTGTGACGCTGTGCGCGCGCATCGTAAAATTTCACTCTCATCATTTTTTCATAACGCGCCTAAAGAAGTATAACTTCAAAAAGAATCAGCTTATAAGTGTTTCATATAAAAGTCTTCGAAACTTTGCCAGGGAGCATGTATATGTGTTCAAAGGTCACATTGTACGTCATCTAAACAAATAAATGTTGTTAAGCTTAACAGGGTCCACGATTGTGCTCTAAGATATTTTATGTAAGCACCTTAACATTGAACACAATAAATGATAATAATATATAGGACCTATGAGTAATTATGAGCTAAATACCAGAGTTTTATATGAAGCGACTATCTGTCTGACTTAAATAACCCAGTAATATTGGGTAACACGGGGTATCCCTTAGCACACTTGGTAAGACTGGTTGTGAGTCTTTCTGGCTTCTGATTACCCTGGGTTATAAGAAGCCAGAAGGACTGTCAAAGATCTACGAATGACAGCCGTGATCAACGGCTACACGTACGTGCTTGATCTGGGTATGAAATGCATGGACACCCATCTACAGACCGACCGCGGCAAGCGTAGGTTAGTTCAGAGAATTGTGAAGTGCAAATACGCGGCGCGAGTAAGTATTTCCAAAAATGCTATCTGTTTCATACTGCTCGCTCTGCCTCTTTCCGGGTGAACAATACAAATACAATAGGGCCCTGCCCCCCGACCCGTATCGTGCGATAGAGACAGTTGCAAGTCTAGGAGGCAATTACCTACATTTCCTTTTAGAAATATGGTTTTGGGCGATTACGTTTTTCTCCCCCTAAACCTTCACGAAATGAGACAATTTTTTTGGTCTCATTAGATTCAGTACACCATAATCTAGGTTTGTACGTTTTGTTTTTAAGTAATTAAGTATAGTTTAATTAAAAAAATAAAAACGCTCCAGGAAGCCTAAATATAGAAATTTAGATGATAAAATTACTTCTATCGGTCGCAATATTTCGCATTTCTTTATTTTGATTTATAAACGTACACACCTAGGTTTTTATTATATCAACCACATTTTCAAAAATTATGAAAATTGGACTAAGTTTACGTTATCGCTTTTTGTATGAAAATGTATAACCATGACCGACCCTTACGGTTATAACTTAGCCACAAGCCCCCTCATAATAACAATAATATTTCGAAAATAACTAGAAAATGCTCCATTAATTTGTTCATTACACCATGGTCAGATCTTGATGGCAGTTGCTCTGAAGCAAGCTCTACAAGATGTTTTTCTACAGCAACTATCAGTCATATAGGTCAACTATTATTATACTACGTAAGGCAGTGAGTAGACCATGGGAGAGTCACATACGAATTAGCCAAGCTATAGGTAAACTGATAAGATTTTTATTTGTTACTCTCTTCTTCTTCTTCTTGGCGTATCAATAGCAAATATAGATTAAACATACATAAGTATAATTCTATTTTTCTTGTTCAATTCTTTGTTTGGCCCAGCAGGCTTATTCGCTAATTTTTGACAGATGAAAGTGATCAACACTGAAGTGATAATCACCGAGCTCAGTGACCAACCGAACAATCCGGTGTTTTGGTATTCAGTATCGCTTCTATGTCACGTGATCGTTCAGTGAATAACAAAAACTACCGGTGCTTATCGACTTGAAATTGTTACCACACTAGCTATTACCTGACTTATATGATATCCTTGGCAACACGAAATAAAATAACGACATCATTAGCTTTCTAATTTTTGCGGCTTATACGTTCGCCACTTGAGTTGTCAAGAATGTCGAGTGCCAAAGTTATTCCTTGAAAAACATAAAAACATCCACTAATCCACTTAAACGCTGGGATTTTGGAAAGAATGTTTTGAAGTGCTTGTGTTTTTAAATTGTTAACTATTTAAACCATGCCCCAAATTCAGTCTTGTTGGTTGCAACGTACGAGTATAGTTTGTTTGTTTTTGTACGAGTCTTCGTATAGGTGAGTAAAAGTTTTAGATAAATTGAAAGTTTACTTAGAAATTCATGTATTTGCTTGCATTTCGAATAATAATATTGGTGTAGTTATTACTAGGAGATACGTTTTTGAAATTTGTGTAGCGTTTGTATGTATAATTTAACGATTTCATTTAATTCTAGAATGCCGGCTAGCAGACGTGTCTCCCAAAAGCAGCTTGAGGTGTTGTTGGATTTTGCAGAGGCCAATAAAGACATCGCCTTAGGGCGATGTACGCGAGGGCATCAGGCAAGCCAAACAACTCAGCGAGCCTGGGAGACCGTAGCTAATAAGCTAAATTCTGTGGCAGACGGAGTCACTAAAACTCCCGAACAGTGGCGTAGAGTAAGTTTTGTTTTAGAATCTTCTTATGAACCTTAAAAGTTATTGTTCCTCTCAATCACCAATACGATATTTTTACAGTACTGGGTGGAGTTAAAAGCAAAGACCAAGGCAAAGGGTGCAGATATTCGGCGCAACGCCTCAAGAACAGGCGGAGGGCCCAATAAGCTGACACCCTTAAATGAGTTGGAAGAGAGGATCTTACAACTCATAGGTCGTGTATGCGTGGAGGGATTGCCTGGAGTGCAGATACCATTTCCCGTAAGTTGCACTATCTAACCATACTTCAATGTAAAGTAAAATGGTATTGAAGACATTTCCAATGTGTTTAAATCTAATATTCAAAATATGTATGTTTAAATGCTTATTTGTATCTCATTCACAATGAAACTATCAGTAGGTAGTTTCATCATGAATGAGATATCAAGGAGACAAATCCCAGTTGAATACTTACTTTCACATAATAAAATTACAAATTTAAATCACTTGAAAGTTATATTATTATGCATAATTATTTATATAACAATACACTACATCTAATCTATTGTTAGATAAAAATACACATCTAAAGTGACTTTTATTTACAAAATAATAAATATCTTGTGTTTATGTTTATGAATATATTTGCTTCTTTACAGATTCCCTCTGAAACCACTTCAATACCTCCACCTCAGCCAAGCACATCCCAAACCACCAACACTTCAGCTTCCCAGGCCTCTCCTTCTACTTCCCAAATGGAACAAACGGAGGTAGAGTGGTTGGAAGATGAAGATTTCCCATCAGAAATGTTATCATTTCCAATTTCCCACATTGGTACATCTGCACCTATACCACCACCACCCTCACCCTCACCACCTCTACAGTCTTCGCATACACGACCTCAGCCTCAGTCTTCGACTCCACCTCAGTCTCTACGTCGAATACGGACTCCGTCGCCAGAGCAACCACGGCATCCTCGCAGATATGAGCCAGTCTTCGCCACGACGCCATAGCCGACAACGCCGTAAGTTAACTTTTCATGTTTTGTAATCTCAAGGTGAAGCCACAATAGATCATCTTTATAAATGATTGAAATTTAAATCCTGCATCATCATGTCTATCAGTCAGGCTAATCTCAGAAAATATGATAAAATATGTTAGTCAATATTACACAATATTATTGAGTTATAGATAAAAATGAATCATGAAGGATGTTCTTTAAAAGTAAAATATTTCATGCAAATTGGTTGAACTATAATGATGAAAACAAAAAAAGTATGTTTAGTGTGCTACCTGTGCAATGTCAGACTGGGTATTTTAGTTAAGTTTTTAAAATTAGTTATTATTTTTTCAGGCATACGCAATCGTGATGTACCTCAATGGGCTCGCAGCTTAGAAGAGAGGAGAATAGCTGTTGAGGAGAAGCATACGAGAGCGCTTGAGGCATTTTCAGCTATAGTGGACAGAAGACTGGCTAATATCGAAGACTGTTTAAAAGAAATAATTAGTGAAAGTAGAAATAAATAGGTATTTAGTATCAATTTTGTTTTATTACGTCATGCTCCCTAGCGGAACCACCTTTGTTGTAACAAGTGTAAGTTACATGAACAATTCTATGAAATGTCTATAAAATTCTAGTCTTATTAAAAAAAAAAATCTATATCTCTAGTTTCGACGTAAACTTTTATTAAAAGTGGTTGCGCTGCGGAGTATCCTTCTCGGCGAAAACACCATGATCTTTTTTAACGATGCAATCCCCTAATGTGTAATAATTTCCCTCCTAGATTGGAAAAAAAAAAAGAGCTTTCAAAGAAAAATTTCTCTTTATTCATGTAGTCCAATTTTATTCCCTACCACCCATTCAGGGACTTTTTAACTGACGAGAAGAATGGGCGCAAGAAACTCGTCAGCTTCATCAGAAGTTTACAATTTACAAGATATATTATTGTTACCATACATGTCAATAACTTAAAAAAACTTTATTACAAAACAAAATAATTATATAAAATTAAGAACTATTGTCCTACCCACAATCTATTCACTAAATTGTCTCTTGCCCTATCAACATTGGCTGGAAGTGCAACAACAGGTTGGCGTTGCCGGTCATTATCCCTCTCAGCAAGTGGCAGTTCGGGCTGTGGGGTTCTTGAAGCATTGGCTATGTTATGCAATACTACACATGCGTTCACTATTTTCCCACTCATCACTGGATTATAATGAAGCACCCTGTGTGCTAACAAACATCGCCAACGTGCTTTTAGAACCCCAATACACCTCTCAACTGTATTTCGAACTTGACAGTGCAGATTGGTGTAATACTCTTCAGGTGTCCCAGCAGCGGCTCCAAGAATAGGTGTCATCATGTATGGGCGCTGAGCATATCCAGAATCACCTGTAAATAAGCAAAGTTATGTGATTTAATACCAACTTTTTTATGTCCACCAATTTCTTTGAAGCTTTCAAAAGGGAGCAGAGTACAATCAATATTTTATTGCATTGGATTATAACTAAATCTTGGTCAAATTCACCTAGTAACCAGCAGTGTTCACCATTATTGTGCAGTTCTTCCATGTATTCTTTTATAGGAGATTGATTCCATACAAATGAATCATGTGCTGCCCCACCAAATGATGCATTAACATGTAAAATGTTTAAATCTGTATCACAAATCTGAAAAAAAATAGTTTATCAGAGTAACATATTGTCATATAACACACATACAGCATACTACTCATAGAGCCTGCATACTATATTGATTAGCTTATTCTAGGGAGTATGATATTGAATTGAACTAGTGTACTTTGTAAGTGCATATTATGGTGTTTCGTATCTATCTTCTTGCATCTCATAAGGATGTTTATTGCTAATTATGTAGTAATAAGATACAAGAATGATAGTTATATTGGTGTATGTTAATCAAAGATCTATGCAATTAATTGTAAGGAATACTTACTATTAAGACATTTAATGAATGATAACTTTTCCTATTGAAGAAAGTTTCTTCATGCTCCACTGGCCGTATCAATGCAACATGAGTACCATCTATGCACCCAATTGTTCCAGGAAATCCAAATTTTTCCATAAATCTGAAAAGTAAAATTATTAAAATATTTATCATTGATATTACATAAAAAACAGCGAGTCACAAATATAATACTGAGATTCAATCAATACTTATACTTGAACTAGCTGTTACCCGCGACTTCATACGCGTAAGGTTCGCGATTTGATTAATTGGGATTTTTATGCCAAAAGGTTCCTAATTACATTTTATGTATATGTTTATCGGTATTTCTTAACCAAATAAAATATTTTTTTTTGTTCGATAGAGCTTACTTTTAGTGTGATTGCATATTCATTTGTGAGTAGAACTTTGGAGAAAGAGTAGATGTATGTATATTTAAGTAATCAAGTAACCGTCAAGTAAGCTATCCATCAGACAGAGGTAAAATTGGCCCAAGTATCATTAATGTTATCTTAGTTTTGGTTTTCAAGCATTGAAACAAAACAATTAAATGTATTTACTATTCATTTGTTTCTGTATTACCCAAAGACCTATGACATTAAATTTGCCATGTTTAGGTACTATAAAAGTAAATTTATCAGTAAAAAACAAATGTTGTACCTTTCCATTATATTTTCCCTTTCTTCACGTGTGGAAGGAAATTTTGTGTGAGTCCTCAAGATTTCTGGATTATTTAGGGCTTTGGTGACCTCGTGCAAGCACCTACTGAATGTAGGTTGGGACATGTTAAATAAATAAGATGACCCAACGCTTTTCTGATAGGATCCCTGGGCATAAAATGACACAGCAGCTAACACCTAAAACAAAATCAACCAATCAGTTTGATCATGATCATATAATTATATGAAATAAAATATTTTTTGTTGACATTGCATTTTTGAAAATGTTTGTCAAATTGGGTACAGTATTTCGTTTTTACAGGTCCCTAGAGTGGCAAGAATGCACTTATTGTCATCCTCTTATATTTATAACGTACTTTGAGATTATGGGGCACTCCAGTATTTCGCCGTCGTTGTGTCATATACGGACGAAGCTCCTCAGCTAAGCAGTTAAACGTATCTTTGGACAAGCGAAAGTGTGCCTCAAATTCTTTGTCCGGCAAATTCATGTAGTCGGTCAAAGCACGCCTTGCCCGACGTTCTCTGCGCAAGACATTCATTTGCCTTTGCTCTTCAGCAAGTCCCAATAGATATGCGCGTGCCATACCTAAAATTAGCAAATTAATATAATTAGACTAATGTGATATAAATATATAGTAATGACTTATTCTTGTTTTATCGCTTGTTTAATGATATTACTTATAAATTTATTTGATACGGATTCCCAATGACATCATAACAAATTCCAATAAGATTAATTTCCCTAGGTACCCTTTTTCTATAATGAACAAGGGCAATTTATTTCACTTCACTTTTTATTCAACAATCGTATTAAAAATATACTTACTAAATTAGCCAGGTAGCTCCAAGTTATGTTATTTAACACAAACACAATTATAATTTAGTGGATAAAGTTAGAGTGATAATCACTGATAAATAACTGCTATCGTACAGTGATTTCAACTCAACTTGAGTGATCCACAGTTAAACGTCAAAAGGATATACACCGAGCTTACTGAATACCACAAATACTGTTATCGATAGGCATTCAGTGACTATCGACCTATCAAAGTGATAATCACTGAACCACACGCCATCTTGGAATTTTACGGTTCCTCACCGAAGTTAGGGAATACGAAATGTCAGTTTTGACAGTTGAAAATTGGAAACTTTAATCGGTGATCATCATTCTCAACTGTCATTAGAGATAGCGAATAAGCCCGCTGGACTCAGTCACAGTAAGGCCTCTGCCTAGAATCTTGCGGGCAGCGGGTCGGCGGTGGTGGCGGCGGCGCGGCAGCGGCAGTATCTAATGCGTAAAATCAAATGGACCGGTCCTCGAAAACAGCGGCGCAGGGGCGGGCAACGAGCGGTGCACTCCAGTCAAGTGGTGACCGCCCGCGCGTCTGCATTGCAGTGTTGTGCTTTTTATTTTTAGCGTTAGGAAATAAATTTGAATCAAAAAGATATTGTCGCCGTTGTTTAAACATTTCGTTCGCGAATAAAAACAAATATCTCGACGACACAACCACGAACACAACACTACGCGCCGCTATAGTGCCGCACGATCTGCCCGCTGGTTTTGAGAACGGGTCTGCGTTGCCCGCCCCGCTGCCCGCAAGATTCGAGGCAGAGGCCTAACGCCATCCACTGACTGACACAGTCATTAGGTTATTTTGTATAGTCTTATAAGCTTGCGTTTGGCCGCAACTCACCTGATGTTATGATGATGCGGCCTAAGCACGCTTGCCTAGAATAAACAGGTTCACTCGTGCCTTGATAATACCCAGATTATATGTATCGGGGATTAGATCGCTATCGGGTAATCGGTTCTCACGTGTGCAGCTGACAGGCTGTGCGCAAGATAGTAGGTGGGCCATGGTTTTCAGGAAGATCCGCATAGGCACTGAAGATCGATGTCATGTGAGAAGCCTGTGGAGAGTTTGTTCAAAGTTTTTCAGGTCGGCTACGGCAACGCGTGCTCAAATAGAAGTAAGTAACAGAAGGAAGAGGAAGATCTGTCTTTTGTTACTGAGTTTAGTTTATAAACAACACAAAAATTAACGTCAAAGTCAAAATTAGGCCAACAACATACCATAGATCTACTATGACAACTTAAAACGTGTCTAAACCCTTTTCAGCCTTGGCTAGAATAGCCACCTGATGCCTTATCACATCGGAACCCTTTCAAAGCCCACGCTACTACCGCAGAGTACATAGATACAAAAGGCCAACTCCATACAACCCACGAAATCGTTAGTACACATAGAAAATATTCGTTTGTGTGGAATCATCTGAACCAAATGAGACGCACGTCATTAAAACTGGTCATGAGTCGGGCTTGCAGACGGAATAGAATAAACAAGTATACGTGCCCACGCAGCTATCCCACAATTGCGCGGGAAAATATGTAAAATAATAACAATCTTCGTGAGTTGGAATAAATCTTAATTTAGTATAAACAATAAATTAAAGTTTTTTCTATTCCATGGACTCGCACATGAAGCCATACCTCTGTCCAATATTAACGAGCGATCGAGCAAAAACATCGAAACAACGCGTTTCTTGTATAGTGAACCCCTTTATGTTTTTATATTTGTCTTATTTTTAATATAGTGGTCATAGTAATACATGCTGTGTGACAATTACCAAATTTCATCAAAATCGGTTCAAAATTATAATAGTGAAAACGTTACAAAATCGGTTTTGCATTCAATTGAAATTAGATTTGTTTTATTTTAGACCTCTTATACATGACTGGTTTCATTAATTGTACCGCCAGATTCAACATGAATGATGTGACCTAAAGTAATTTATTTTGCATTTTAAAAGAGTGTCCATGTATGTCAAAAATGTCTGGAAGTCGGTCAGTAAGAAAATTAAAGATTGAGGCTTGCGAACTTCTTGACAATTCAAAAGTGCCTGTAAATGGCGTATTTGCTCGTTATATGGTCCTTCTGTAATTACCTGTTCATTTTACTCTACTACGAAATTAATATCCTTACTGAAACACTGATAGGCAGGTTGGTTAAGTACCCTGATTTGGATGACAGGTTACTGATTGCCAGTGAAGATTTAATGGCCTGAGGGAAGCATAACTTAACTTTTTTTATTTATCTTCAAGAGTCGGGTAGGGCTATTTTGACTGTTGGTTGGGTTGTTGGCTGTATTCTAATACTTAACACTCAATATATTAATTGCTTTTCCATAAGTATAAATTAATATGCTCAGGTGGACACATTTTAGGATTCATTATAATTATAATGATGGTCCGTATGGTGTCGGACGTAAAGAATAGCACCATCCCATATCTTCCCGTGGGTGTCGTAAGAGGCGACTAAGGGACTCACCAGAGAATGGGCAGCAGCGTTCTCTGTGCCTTTGTAACAACCATACTGCAATCGCCAACCGACCTGCCAAGCGTGGCAATTATGGCAAAACCCCCCATTTCTCTGTCCAGCAGTGAGCGCCTTTCGGCTAAAATGATGATGATGATATAATAATAATTGTAATTCGTGGTGCTTGGCCTCTCCCAGTTGTAAACGTCCCTTTGGTCCTAGTTTGATTCTGTCTCTTGCTTGATTTGGAGGGAAGCGGAAAATATGTTTTTCTTACTACTCCGCTGTTTTCTGATTCATTTCGTTGCGGGATCCAAGACAGTTGAATCGTTTCTCTGGAAATTTCATTGCTTCGGCGCTTTTCTGGTGGTCGCCACTGTTGATTCTGGCTTATAGGAGTTGGAGTGGTTTGGGAGTAGTGTGGCGGGATTGTCCCATTAAAACAAAAAGAATATCTTTATTGCTTTTCCAAGTACAAAAGTAATATGCTTAGGTGGTAGGTTTTAATTAGGATCATTATGGACACAGTCGGGCACAGTAATAGGGAGAAGAAAGCACGCTCTGTTTTAGAAAAAATATTAAATTAACCTAGGAACTACGATAAAACTTAAAAAGTAATTAATTAAAAAACACTTATAAAATTCTATTTTTAGTAGGTAATATAATCGTTTTTCCTCATTCAGGGCAGTTGACATTTAGCCGGGATGGACAGAAAAAATAATAGTTTAAAAAAACTAAAAACACGCTTTTTATAGAAAACCAAACTAAAAAATTATTTAAAAAAACAATAAACCCGACTGCGTGAAAAATTGTTA
The DNA here is from genome assembly GCA_947361185.1 of Charanyca ferruginea. Lineage (NCBI taxonomy): Eukaryota > Metazoa > Arthropoda > Insecta > Lepidoptera > Noctuidae > Charanyca > Charanyca ferruginea. Next base: position 8,274,219 of record OX376082.1, on the reverse strand, counting down.
AACTCAAAAGATAGAAATAAGTGAAAACTTAAATATTTTTTTGGTTTTGAATCATCGTGGTTGACAGTGTTCACAAAGGCAGTCGGAGGCATCAAAAATGTACAATATGTTTCAAATCCGTTGAAAGTGTCTAAACTTTAACTTGATGCCTCCGACTGCCTTTGTGAACACTGTCAACCACGATGATTCAAAACCAAAAAAATATTTAAGTTTTCACTTATTTCTATCTTTTGAGTTTAACAATTTTTCACGCTGTCGGGTTTTTTGTTTTTTTAAATAATTTTTTTATTTTAATATTTTTAGTTTTCGCAGTGATTCAATTTAGAATAGGGTATTACACCCATTTTTAAAAAGTGTCTTAATGAAATTCTGTAGTGCTAATATGCCACCAAAAAAAACCCACAATTTTTATTCAATCGATAAGTGCCACAAAAATGCCACTAAATTTTCCATTTTTAAATTTCGCGCGTAGTTTGACGAAAACGCCTCTTACTAGACGCCATATTGCTCAGCGTAAATGACGTCAGTTCGTTTTGTATCAAATGAGCTCATATTAAATATGATTATTGTATATTATTTAAAAATAATTAAAAACAAACTTTGTAATAGGTGTAATAATGAAAAAATTACGTTGGTTACGAAAATAATAAAAGTACAAAGCCTATATTACGCCAATCGGTTGACTGACAGTTGACAATTTTTTGTTTACACAGCCGTATGGCGTAATAACATGGCCGCTACTATTTCATGGTGTTTTATAACAGATTAAAAATACTGAAAACTTTGAATTTAATTTAAAAATTTGTTTTGTTATTTTATGAACTAAAACTTACATTTTCCGACTGCTTTATGCCTAAACTGTCTCAATTACATATTTATAGATTTTTTCTCGTATAGAGTAAAATACCCTATTTAGAAAACTTTACGTCGAGTCTCTTTATGTTGAGCCGAGAAGCTTGCCTCGCTTCTATTATCCCTACGTCGAGTCTACAACTTCTGTCCCGTTTTTACTCCCTTAACGTCGAGTTTCTGTACCCGCTTTTCCGTGCACTAGCTATCGGAGGGCTAGGCGGTGCAGTGCACCAGGTCCCCAAGCTTAGCGGGCCCCTCAGCCCCAAACCTTGAACTAACGTAAACCTTAAACCGACTGAACTTTTTATTATTTATTTATATTTTTTCTCCTCCATGTTGTTATGTATTGTCCTACTAGTGTTGTTGGTGGGTGGTGCACAGACATTGGTGTTAAAAGGTTTAATTATACATTAGTCGCATTTTTGCTTCCAATGCTTCCTTTAATTCTTCCGCTGATGCAAGTTTTAGTTCAATAACCGACATCCTTGGTGACTTTGTGCGTCGGTGCTTCAGTCAATAGAAATACCATTTGTTTAATGTCTGCCATAACAATGTAAGACACCTTTTCTAATGCCAACGTTCACGCCCGTTCTGATTTGTAAGAGTTGGTATAAACCTCAATCTTCTTTCTACCATCTACCCCACTTCCCGGTTTCGTTTTTATCCGTCGCGATAGAATTGGAAAGAAGGAGGTTGTGTTGCTATTTAATTATCGTCGTAGTGATTTTCCTTTAAAAAACATTGCCTCTTCTTCTTCACTTTACGGTGCCTCCCCTGAGTAGGTACCTATTTCCAACACAAGAGAGGGACAGGTCGTTAGGATTAAGTCGAGCCACGTGTCATACCCTAAGATATTAAAACGAGTAGGTTGCAGAGGAAGAACATAAGAGACTAACAGACTCGATGATATGTAAGAGTTATCGGGAACGACAGGTTGGCTGCCCAAGGTCTGTGTTGAAATCGCCCATGAAGACGCAATGTGCATACACTGACCCTACTGATTCTTAAAGTTGCGAAAGTAGTCAATGGCGGGCGGACATTAATAGACAACACCAAGTAGGGTTTTAACACCTTTGATATGGATAATATCATCCAAAGATAATATCATCATATCAAAAACCAACCTCTTCCTTCTAGTGAAGATAATACTTCTGAACCTCTCGGAACCTCTTCAAAGCTGCAAGAAATCGCTAAACTGCCATATTCTCGAAAACCTTTCTTCTTTTTCTCCTACTGATATCATCATAGTAAGTAAATTATAGTGCAGAGAAACGTTAAAAAACAAATCATGAAACAATTTTTTAATGATACTGGTTTTTAATTTATATCCTGACTGTACTTATTATATAAACTCGACGTAACGGAATTAGATAGCGTAAAATAGCAATATTTTGCAAGAGCAATAGACTCTAAGACTCGACGTAAAGGAACTCAACTTAAAGGGAATCAACCTTAATTATTTGTTGTTTTTTAGCATTTCTGATTCCAAATTACATTTAAACAAATAGTTGTATATATATTGGTAAGGTATTTATAAAACCTACCCTACTCGATACGTTTAAAGATTATTTTTTTTGAAAACACTAATATGTCGCCAAAAATCGGCCAGTTTAATTTTAATAATTTTGATGTACCCAGTGTCACTCACACAATTAAGACGATTGAAACGACACCTTTCAAGCTAAAAACTCTCAGACTCAACGTAAAGGTACTCAACTTAAAGGGAACGAACCTTAATTTGTTTGTTGTTTTTTAGCATTTCTCATTCCAAATTACATTTAAACATATAAGTTATTTATATATTTGTAAGCTATTTATAAAACCCTTTATTTTGATACCCCACTCGATAGGTTTTGAGGAAAAATATTTTTATTTTAAACACTAATATGTCGCCAAAAATCGGCCAGTGTATTTTTTCTAATTTTGATGTACCCAGTGTCACTCACACAATTAAGACGAATGAAACGACACCTCTCAAGTCAAAATCCATTAAGCCGTTTCAGCTACAGAGCGTGCCAAAGAAATTCACATACATACATACATACATACATACATACACCCGAAAAACATAACCCTCCTTCTGGCGCAGTCGGGTAAAAATAGAAAATAAATTTTATTTTAAGAAATGCGTGGGGTGCTTTTTATAATAATAATAATAATAATAATAATAATAATAATAATTGTTACAGCCAATGGCTTAATTGCCAAGAGCCTCGACCAACATCTAAGGAGGCTCTCGTTAGATGGCTGGATCAAGGGCTTGATTCAGAAGGCAGTACTTCTGGACACGGCCCGCATTGTCAGGAGGTTTCTCTCTCTGGAGCCCTGACCGCCGGTAGTTTGGACCCTGTTCCCGATACCGGTGAGGTACTATTTTTTTATATTTTTAAATGTTTTTGTTTTTATATGAATATTTAAAAATGTAATTTAATATGTATATAAAATAAATGAATGTGAATAATAATAATAATAATAATAAGCTGGCAACACTATGTGTCACTTATCTAAAATTTTATTTGTTCAACAAAAATATTAATTAAATACCATATACACATTATTAATAGATACTGATACAATTTTTTATAAATAACGAGCATATATTCAATTAATTTTACTACTTCTGTGAGCCATACCCATAAAATCATCGCAAATAGTTTTTGGAAAATAATTTCTCATCATGACATCTGTCATAGTACAAATATATTGCATAAATAATTGGAAATTGTATATAATCATCGATACATATGGACTATATAATCAAAAACGAAGGTACAAGATAAAGAAAATATATAGATAAGAATGATAACGAGAGCAGCAGTACGTCGAGCACGCCTACAACCTCCGGACCCGTCGCTCAGCTCCGCCTCACCGCCGCCGGAACCCAGTCCAACCGTGAGTGTTGTGATACCGGCCTCGGCAGTTGCGTCGAGCTCGAGCGACGAGTATTTCTCTCCGCCTACGACGCCACCACCTGCTCGTCGACGGGGAGGACGCCGGCCGCCGGATTGTTTAGGACCGCGAGACCCATCGGTCTCTGATAGGGTCCCAGCTCCCGGCGGAAGTGTGCAGCGCATGAGATGGACACAAACTACCAACGAAAATGTCATGCGCGCATACTATGGGGCTACAGAGGGGGGAAGTAATCTGACCGCGTACCGTGTTCGGATGCTCTCTCTGTTTCAGGTGCTTGAGCAAGCTGTCAACGTTTCAGCACAACGACTATCGGATCAGGTGCGGGTCATCCAGCGTAACCGTATGTTGGATGACACTGTACTTGATCGCCTCCGAACTGAAATGCAGAGAAGCCATATCACTGCTCCCCTGCCGCAGATTGTGGAAGTGGCACAACCACAGCCGACTGCAACATCTAGTCAAGTGACTGATGGGAGTGATGACATGGCTACACATGTAAGTACCCAGTGCAATGAAGAATTGAGGAGCGCTTTGGAGGGTGCGATTCGAGAGTATCGATTCATGCCGCCTGAGCTTAGACCACGCTTACCTCGTTTGCCCATGCATAAAAAAAACAAGGTGCTGGTGTGTGCTCTGGATTCGCAACTATCAAATTATTTTGATAGTTGCGAAGACCTCACTGATGCGCATTCGATTCTGTACTGTGCAGCTGTTGCGGCATGTCGTGTAGCTCACGTCAAATTTGCTAATGATGACAGAGCTACACGACCAAAACCTGCCGTACCGGCGTGGCAGTGCAGAATTGAGCGCCGCATTAGTGAGGCCAGAGTGCTCATCGGCAAATTAAGCTGCTTTAGGGAGGGCAATACTCGCCCAAGAGTGATGCGCTTTGTGAGGCGGGCATTCTCGGGGACTGATATCAGTCCTCGAGACTATATGTCCTGGGTCACAGAGCGCATCGACTTCCTGAAGCAGAAGGTGTATGCATGGGCAAGCCGTATTCGAAGGTATAAGCGACGGGCGGAACGATACTTTCAGAATCGCACATTCCAGAGCGATGAAAGGTGGGTTTATAGAACTTGGGAGCGACCGATTCAAAGTGTGACTGATACGCGCCCGCCGGATGACGACGCCATGAATTTGTTCTGGCGCAACATCTGGTCGGTGCCTGTCGGTCACACTGAGGGTGATTGGACTCAGGAAGTCGAACGAGCGTGCGACGCAATACCAGAAATGGGGGCAATCACTATTAGCCCCCAAGATGTAGCTTGTGCAGTCCGTCCATTGCCTAATTGGAAGTCTCCAGGGCCGGACGGGCTGCACAACTTCTGGATCAAATGGTTCAGAAGGTCGCACGTTTGTTTGGCGTCGTGGTTCCAGTCATGCTTGGAATCAGGATCGTTGCCCCAGTTTTTGACGACAGGAATAACCCACCTGCTCCATAAATCGGGTAGTACTGCAGAACCCAAAAATTATAGACCGATCACATGTTTGCCGACGGTCTTCAAAGTTTTTACATCCATTTTGAGAGCTAAAATTAACCACCACGTAGACAGTAACGGTATCATGTCTCCCTCTCAAAATGGATGTAGGAATGGGTCTCGCGGTACTAAGGAGCTGCTCCTGATTGACATGGCCATCAGTCAACAGGTTCGCCGATCCCGTAAGGATCTGTCGACATGTTGGATAGATTACAAGAAGGCTTATGACTCTGTGCCGCATACATGGCTCATGAGGGTGCTAGAGTTGTATAAGATCGATGCCACTCTGCGCACCTTCCTGATGTCGTGTATGGGGCAGTGGAGGACCGTCCTTCGCTATCCAGGATGTCGACAAATCCAGAGGAATAGTGAACCGATAAGGATTGAGCGGGGTATATTTCAGGGCGACAGTTTGAGTCCGCTTTGGTTCTGCTTAGCCTTGAATCCTCTAAGCACACTGCTGGAGAATTCAAGTCTAGGCTATCGGTTGAAGAGAGGAGGTCAGGTAATATCTCACCTTCTTTACATGGATGACTTAAAACTCTTTGCTCCCAACAGTTCACAGCTGATGGAGCTACTGAAAGTAACAGAAACTTTCAGTAGCGCCATCAGGATGGAATTTGGTGTGGACAAATGTGCAGTCATGCATGTCAAGCGAGGGGAGATTGTGGAATTCGAGGGAATTCAGCTCTCGGATTCCATAAACCTTAGATCCCTCTCTTCAATTGAGACCTATAAATATTTGGGTATGGCGGAAGCGTTGGGCATCAATGCTTCTGACATGAAACAATCGTTGAAGGAGCGCTTCTTTGGCCGCCTGAAGAAAGTATTTAATAGTGTTTTGTCAGGCGGAAACAAGGTGCGCGCCTTCAACGGATGGGTCATGCCAGTTCTGATGTACTCTTTCGGCATACTCAAATGGACACAAACGGAACTCGATGCCCTGGATAGGAGAGTCCGTACATTGTTGACAGCATATCGGATGCATCACCCACGGTCATCGGTGATGAGACTGTATATCCCGCGGAAGTGTGGCGGTCGTGGCTTCTTAAATGCTAAGACCCTGCACAACCGTGAGATATGCAGTCTCAGGGAATATTTCCTAGAAGCCGACGTGGGGATGCATCGAGATGTAGTTGCAGTGGACAAGGGCCTCACCCCGCTCTCCTTGGCTAAAGAGAACTGGTGCATACCTGTAGTGCTCAAGACTAATGATCGCGAGGAGGTTTGGAAGAGTAAGGAGCTTCACGGACGCTTTTTCCGGGCCCTACACGGGCCCGATGTCGATTTCTTAGCGTCCGTATCCTGGCTACGATTCGGTGATCTATTTGGAGAAACCGAAGGTTTTGTCTGTGCAATTATGGACGAAGTTATTATGACGAATAACTACCGGAGATTTATTGTGAAGGATGGCACTGTTGACATTTGTCGGGCATGTCACCGACCGGGAGAATCAATCCGTCACATTATCTCTGGATGTTCTCGTCTCGCTAACGAAGAGTACTTGCATAGACACAACCTTGTGGCCAGGATTATCCATCAGCAACTTGCTCTGAAATACAACCTCGTGGAATCAGAAGTACCATACTACAGGTATGTGCCCGATCCAGTTCTTGAAAATGGCAATGTCACATTGTACTGGGATCGATCCATCATCACTGACAGGACTATTGTAGCCAATAAACCTGATGTAGTGGTGGTGGATCGATTGGAGAAGCGCGCAATGATTATTGACATAGCAGTTCCGCATGACGTGAACCTCGTGAAGGTCGAGAAAGACAAGCAAATAAAGTATCTTGACTTGGCCCGCGAGGTTGTCGACATGTGGGATGTGGACTCAGCGATCATTGTGCCGATAGTTGTTACTGCCAATGGCTTAATTGCCAAGAGCCTCGACCAACATCTAAGGAGGCTCTCGTTAGGCGGCTGGATCAAGGGCTTGATTCAGAAGGCAGTACTTCTGGACACGGCCCGCATTGTCAGGAGGTTTCTCTCTCTGGAGCCCTGACCGCCGGTAGCTTGGACCCTGTTCCCGATACCGAAGGGCTACTATTTTTTATATTTTTAAATGTTTTTATTTTTTTTTAATATTTAAAAATGTATTTTATAGGTAAATATAATTAATAAATGGTGATAATAATAATAATAACTAAACTATTATTTATTTTTTACTTTTTAGTTTGGTTTATTTTTTTATCTAATTAGTGTATTGTCATCGGTCCTCGATAAATCTACAAAGTTTGAAAGAAATCTGGCCGTTTAAAGTGGGTCAAAATCGCGCCCAAAGAAGTCGGTTACAAACAAACATACAAACATACAGGTGAAGCTAATAAAAAGCGTGTAAAAAGTTGTTTCTCACTGCTACTATAGATGGCACTGTCAAACAATGGATACTATACTCTGTTCACAATAAGATTAGACATAAACAAACCTTTTTTACAGTCCTTTCAACCGATTTTGACTTCTATTCCGAAGGCTTAAAGATGACATTAGAGGCAAAAAAGTGGTTACAATAACTACTGTTTACTGCAGTTGCCATTTGTCATGCTACCAACACAATATAAGTCAAAATCGGTTGAACGGACTGTAAAAAAGGTTTGTGTAAATGTCTAATCTTATTGTGAACAGGGTGGTATAGACATTGTTAACAATAGGATTAAAATCAAAGAGACTTATTGCCATGATATTCACAAAACAGATTGAAGTAAGTAGCTATCATTAATAACTGATTGAACTGAACCCCACTAATAATTCATGTTTATACCTACTAATACTTACTTTCTTTTTTTTATATATTATTTACAAATTTTTAGTTGCATTGAAATCTATTAATCGTATATCAAATGAGTTGGCACATAAGTTTTGTCATGCAAAATCGATGGGTGATACACGTTTTGACAACTCTTAAATAGTACGTCAATTGATGGTGGTTTCTACACCTGTATTCCCCCAAAGTCGAAACCGCCCCCGCCCGACTTTAACAATTATTTTACAGCATAAATTGGCCCGGTTTTCTTTTTTTATAAGTCACATTTTGTAAAACATAACGAAACGGTAATATTTTTTTTTAATACCTATTATTAGATACTATAGATACCTATTTAAAAATAGATACCTATCTACAAACTATTTTCAATCTATTAATGCATTAATTACCAACCTTCTGATGTAGAGGTATTCTGCAGATTTAGTAGAACTTTAATTAAGTCGTGTGTAATTTGTGGTGGAACATATTTAGACCACCACCTATAACATCCAGAAAATCGCTACCGCTTATGATTCTGAACCACACACACAAATCAGGTGATGTGTTGTTTGTCATCAAGTGCGAATGCACCGGCCTTACACGTGGAGCAGGCACGGTACGGGCGCGTGAAGTTAGTATGGAGGCGGCCGGCAACAACCTTGAGCGGCCGGGCGCTAGCGTGATCGAGACTCCACCTGCGAGCGCGCCGGCCCACGGACATCAGCCGTCTTCTGACTAGCTGGCTTAACCGTCGCGACGCGCTAATAATATTGTTGAATTGTACCAAGTTGCTAGTGCCATTTTGTATCTATTGCTAATCATAATTAATATAATCATTTCATCTTTCTTCTAAAATAATAATCTTTATTTTCGACGTCTTTCACCTTCATTCTTCCCGCTACGCTTCGCTCGCTAATATAGCTCTTAACTGACTTACTATACGGGTTAAATTCCCGTGTAGCGTTAGTATAGTTAGCTGGCATAGCTATACTACATTGGTGACCCCGACGTGATTGGAACAGCTGCATTGGTGATCAACTACCACGTTACTCAATCCTGCAAGATACCGTTGGAATCGAAGAGCGAGAGTGACGTTTGTTTACATCGGTTTTTGACGAAAAAGTTCGTGGTTGGTACAACACATAAGCGATTTACAGGTGGAAAAATTAGCGGAGATAGCGGACAGGGTGTATGAAATCGCCCCGATGGCACCACAGGTAGCAAGTGCATCCGCTGCTACCGCCGCCGATTCATCGGACCTGGCGAAGCAGGTGTGCGAGCTTCAGAGACAGGTAGCGTTGCTCACTACACGCTTAAACAACCGAGGCCGACAACGCTCACGCTCAAGACCGCGTGACAACCATCGGAGGTATGTTCGTTCAAAATCCAGACCACAGCAACCACCTCAAAATCACCCACACTGTTTTTATCACTACACATATGGAGACAAGGCACAAAAATGCAAACAACCATGCACATTCAAGTCGGAAAACACGATGGGTGGTCGCAAGTAGCGGCTAACGACTGCCCTTCTTCATCAGGCCGTTTGTTTATTACAGACCGAACGACAAAGATGCAGTTTCTGGTGGACACTGGATTAGACCTATGTGTTTTTCCCCGGTCTGCTGTCAAGACGCCCTGCAAACAATCTAAGTACGATCTAGTAGCCGCAAACAACACAGTCATTAACACTTACGGCCCTCTACAATTACAATTAAACTTAGGACTCAGACGGAACTACAGCTGGAACTTCACAATCGCGGATGTTTCTAAAGCCATTATTGGGGTAGACTTTCTCAGTTTTTATAATCTGTTGGTAGATTGCAGAAATCAACGCCTGATCGACCACCTCACGTCCTTATCAGTTCCTGCCGCACACTGTAACTCTGTGGACATCGCTTCCGTGAAGGCAGTGGTGGGAGACACAGATTACCATCAGATTTTACGTGAGTACCCGGAGATAACGCGACCCCCAGGTAAACAGCTACCAGGCAATCACAACACGCTGCACTACATCAGGACGACACCAGGCCCACCTGTAGCATGCAAGCCCAGACGCCTGGACCCTTCTCGATTGCAAGCTGCAAAGAAGGAGTTCGAGGAGATGCTTGCAAGCGGTGTAGCACGGCGCTCGGAGAGTCCTTGGTCAGCGCCGCTGCATCTGGTGAAGAAGAAAGACGACGGATGGAGACCATGTGGCGACTACAGGGAACTTAACTCGAGGACAATACCTGACAGGTACCCCATCCGACACATACAAGATTTCTCACACCAACTAGCAGGCTGCACCGTTTTCTCAACCATAGATCTCGTAAAGGCCTATAATCAGCTAGCAATAAACCCTGAGGACATCCCTAAAACGGCGATAACAACACCATTTGGACTGTACGAGTTTCCTTTCATGACCTTCGGTTTGAGGAACGCTGCTCAGACCTTTCAAAGGTTCATTGACGAAGTCCTACTGAGCCTAGACTTTTGCTATGGGTACGTCGATGACATTTTAGTATTTTCAGCAACTGCTGAAGAACACAAGGCACATCTACGCCTATTGTTCGATCGCCTGAAGCAGTACGGTGTCGTCATCAACACAGCAAAGTGCAACATTGGACAACCAGACTTTTCTAGGGTACAGTGTGTCAATCCAAGGTGCAGGCGATCCAGGAATTCCCCATACCCAAAACTGTGAAGGAGCTGCGAAGATTCTTGGGCATGATAAATTTCTATCGCCGATTTGTCCCAAGCGCAGCCCAAATTCAAGCACCTTTAAACGCAGTCTTAGCTGGTCCAAAGGTAAAAGGTTCGCATCCCGTGCAAATGACTCCTGAGCTGCTGAAGGCATTCGAAGATAGCAAGTCTTCGCTGTCTACAGCAACACTCTTGGCCCATCCAGACGCTTCTGCTGAATTAGCAATCGTTACTGATGCATCGAATACAGCAATTGGCACAGTTCTTCAGCAACGTAAAGGTGAGAACTGGCAGCCACTAGCCTTTTACTCTCACAAACTGAACAATGTTCAAAAGAAGTACAGCCCGTACGACCGAGAGCTACTAGCAGTGTACGAGGCCATCAAATACTTCCGTCATATGGTTGAAGCCAGAACTTTCGCGATTTTCACAGATCACAAACCACTTATCTTTGCCTTTAAGGCAAACAAGGAAACTCTTCCACCAAGGCAATTTCGATACCTGGACTACATCGGACAATTCACGACAGACTTAAGGTATCTACCAGGCAGTGAGAACATCGTTGCTGCCGCCTTGTCACGCGTGGAAGAAGTATCAGCTGCTATCAACTTCGAAGACCTTGCAAAACTTCAGGACGATGATCCAGAGCTGCAAAACCTTCTACTTCATGGTTCAACATTAAAATTGACAAAGATAGCATCAACTTACAGTGGAAACTTGCCTGTTTACTGCGATACCTCCACTCAGGTACCACGTCCATACATTACGCCAACACTGCGCAGAGAGGTCTTCAACTCACTGCATAATTTGCATCATCCAGGGAAGTCTGCTACAGTGCGACTGGTCACACAACACTTTGTGTGGCCAGGGATACGCAGAGACTGTAAAGAGTGGCCTAGGCAATGTGTACAATGCCAGGCGTGTAAAATCACACGTCACACTAAATCCCCACTTTCCTCTTACCTAACCCCATCCTCTCGTTTCTCCCACATACACCTAGACATCATAGGACCATTTATCCCTTCGTCTGATTTCAGGTACTGCCTTACCGTCATCGATAGATACACTCGATGGCCTGAGGCGTACCCATTGAAAGACATCACGGCGAAGACCTGTGCATCCGCTCTGGTGACTGGCTGGGTGGCCAGGTTCGGCTGTCCCGCCCGGGTTACCACCGACCGTGGTCGCCAGTTCGAGAGCCACCTGTTCAAGGCTCTCACTGCCTTGCTGGGGGCAGACCACTTCCGCACCACTGCCTACCATCCAGCAGCGAACGGCATCGTGGAACGGCTGCACCGGCAGCTGAAGGCCGCCATCATGTGCCACACTTCCTCACAGTGGACTGAAGCACTTCCACTGGTACTTCTCGGCATGCGTAACTCGTGGAAAGAAGACATCCAAGCTACGCCGGCCGAACTCGTCTACGGAGAAGCACTTCAGCTTCCAGGCCAGTTCTTATCATCAAGAGAAGATTTCACTACAGCTGACGTCACTGAGTATGCAAACCGGCTACGATGTCACATGGCCAAGCTGACTCCAAAACCTACAGCGTGGCATACCACATCACCTTTCTACGTGCCACGAGATCTCAACTCTTCCTCTCACGTGTTCCTCAGAAGAGACTACGTACGACGGTCATTGGAACCGCCATATGCTGGACCCTACAAAGTTTTGCAGAGGCACGCAAAACACTTCACCATCGAGATACAGGGGAGGCCAAATAACGTATCAATTGACCGACTCAAACCAGCCTACTTGCAACGTGAAGAAGTTGCTGAAAAACCAACCACACCTGTTGACACTACAACTCCATCTGCAAAAGAAGAAAGGAGGACGAGAAGCGGGCGGCGAGTGAGTTTCCCCGATTTTTATCGACCGTAGTTACGGTCTGGCCAGGGGGAATATGTGGTGGAACATATTTAGACCACCACCTATAACATCCAGAAAACCGCTACCGCTTATGATTCTGAACCACACACACAAATCAGGTGAAGTGTTGTTTGTCATCAAGTGCGAATGCACCGGCCTTACACGTGGAGCAGGCACGGTACGGGCGCGTGAAGTTAGTATGGAGGCGGCCGGCAACAACCTTGAGCGGCCGGGCGCTAGCGTGATCGAGACTCCACCTGCGAGCGCGCCGGCCCACGGACATCAGTCGTCTTCTGACTAGCTGGCTTAACCGTCGCGACGCGCTAATAATATTGTTGAATTGTACCAAGTTGCTAGTGCCATTTTGTATCTATTGCTAATCATAATTAATATAATCATTTCATCTTTCTTCTAAAATAATAATCTTCATTTTCGACGTCTTTCACCTTCATTCTTCCCGCTACGCTTCGCTCGCTAATATAGCTCTTAACTGACTTACTATACGGGTTAAATTCCCGTGTAGCGTTAGTATAGTTAGCTGGCATAGCTATACTACAAATTCATTCTAACGTTCCATTTTCATAACTTTTTACCACCAAGCTCGATAGATGCGGCAGCACAGGAAAAATAAAATTTGCGATGGTTTTTACCTTAGAATTGTAGAGCTAAAAAATAAAGTCCTCCGCCGCATCTATCTGTCTGTCGTATTCGCGATAAATTCAAAAACGACTGAACGGGTTTTCATGAGGTATTCACCAACAGACAGATTTGAGTGATTCATGATGAAGGCTTAGGTGTGAATCTAAGACCCTAGGCTCGGCGGACACACTTGTGACAACCTATAAGGCCATCGAGACTTTCTTACTCATAAATGGACCGATTTAAGCAAACATTTTCCAACCCACAATCACGACATTTTCGAGTTTTTGTGATCTATGTACTCCAAATAAGGTATATTTTAACATATCAAAGACTCATAACTGACGAAATATTAATAATAAGCTGACGTTAATAATTGACGAAAATCCGTATGGTCCATCCCACAGCTGAAATGTCGAAGACGAAACTTTAAAGTCAATTATCTCGAAATGAGGTTTGTGTGGTTCGGAACATTTTTGCTTAAATCGGTCCAAATAATATTCCACTAACAGGTTCTTATGTTAAAGTCATCATCTGCCAAGCCTTGTCTACTATGTTGGGGTCGACTTCCTCTAACCGGGTGCAGCTTAATACCAGTGTTTTACTGACCTCTACAAGCCAGTTACTGGGTAACACGATACCCCTTGTTCAGACTGGTTGTCAGATTTTCTGGTTTCTGACCGTCCATAACGACTGTCAAAAATCTACGAATGGCAGCTGGGACTAATGGCTTTACGTGCTTTTCGCGACACGGAAGGGTATTATTATTATTTATCCTTTATTTCAGGCATATAAGGCCCATAGAATACAATACACATATAAGTTTACAAACAATAACTATTAACTAAAACATATTTTAAACAAAAAACTTAAAAACTGCTGCACACGAAGCGATGGCGTCGTGTTACGCTGTGAGGTCTCGCGTAGCTGACCGCGAAAACGCCGATTCAGCACACCTTTCGGGCAAAACTCTTTCTTGAGGAAGGTCACCAAATGTTGAGTCAAAACGCGCACCACAAAAGTCTTAACATTGGTGTTATAGCGCGCTTGCAACTTCTCCACCCTCAAGGTCCATTTGGTCTACACCCGTTGGTATTCTACGATGTCCTCAGTTTTCGTAGAGTGGTGCAAACGGGACACACATAGACGACTGCAGCAACCGTGACTTAACCGCAACCGATCGATTTGTACGGCTTTTATTTAGCCATGAGCCACCGAAATCAAATTATACTGAATTATATATAAATAATGTATGTGTGTATGTCCGTATGGTGTCGGACGTAAAGAATAGCACCATCCCATATCTTCCCGTGGGTGTCGTAAGAGGCGACTAAGGGACGTACCAGAGAATGGGCAGCAGCGTTCTCTGTGCATTTGTAACAGCCATACTACGATCGCCAACCCGCCTGCCAAGCGTGGCGATTATGGCAAAGCCCCCCTTGGGGGAGGCCTATGTCCAGCAGTGGACGTCTTTTGGCTGAAATGATGATATAAATAATATCAGTTTCCGTTGTCATGACAGTGAAGCATGTACAGTAAATATGATATCCAAAATAATACATTTTGCTCGGTATACAATCAATAAACGCCCAAATCGCTCATCATGAAGCATCCATTACAGTTTGTGGATAACACGGATGTGGGAAGATACACTTTTTAGATTGGCTCTTTACAATCTTTATATTAATATAATTTTAGGAATACTTTTTTATATTTTAATGATGCGGCCTAAGGTGGAACACGCTTGCTTAGAATGAACCGGTTCACTCGTGCCATGAAGATACCCATTGCAGATTATAATTATTAGGGAACAGAGGCGGACAGTGAATTCCACAGTCCTGCAGTTCACACAGTAAATGTGGAATCAAAGCGTTTGGTTCGAGACCAGGGAACTTCAACCAAAAAGCGATGACGCTTCGCCGTATCTCTGCTCTCCCGATGACGGAATGGGGATAGGGAAATTAAATTCTGTAATTCCGAATTAGGGGGCTGATGGTTCAAAATGTTGAAACTAGTATCGTATAAATACTGCGTCGTTGGTCTCGTGGTCACGAGCGCAACTGCTGAGTGTGGTCTTGCTTTCGATTCCTCATTTCGGGCAAAGTGTTAATGGGTTCTCTATGAAGAATTTCTCAGTAACAGCCAGGAGTTTGGAAGTTGGTGGTGTGGCACCCCCGTGCCTCGGAAAGCATTTATGTTGTCCGTTGGCTCCTAGT
The DNA here is from genome assembly GCA_947361185.1 of Charanyca ferruginea. NCBI lineage: Eukaryota > Metazoa > Arthropoda > Insecta > Lepidoptera > Noctuidae > Charanyca > Charanyca ferruginea. The sequence goes on along the minus strand of OX376082.1, from coordinate 8,258,818 downwards.
CACTCTCCGATCGTGTCGGATTGCCATCCGATCGGCCTAGGAAAGTGAGGAAAAAGGGAGTGCACCTGTGTTTGCGCACACACTTGTGCACTATTATATTTCCTGCAGGCTCGGCTAGTTCTGTTGAGCCACCATGACCAAAATTTGGTCGGCATAGTTACGGTATGCCAGCCGTGTGGTGACGGCCGCGAATAGCACCACCCCATTTCAACCCGTGGGTGTCGTAGAAGGCGACAGAGGGATATTGACCAGAATCAAACGTCACTAGACTGGTGACTCAGAGATCTTGCTCCAAAAACAAACTGCCTTGCCTTATCCCAAGTGTGTTCAGATCGGCTTCCAGTACGGCAGTGACACAATGACAGCTAAGACCAACGGATTTACGTACTTTCCAAGACACAGAGGGGTCTCTGAGACCTTGGACCATACCCTCTCAATTCATACAAATTCACTAAATCGATTCGTAGCTCCGCACGCTAACCAATATCGACTCATTAATTATTGCCGCACTGAGAGTGCTGCCTTTAAAGTAACCCGCTTTAACCATGTTATTTAACCGTTAAAATATTAACCAAACATTTACTGAGGCCGTAATAACGTGGTACTTCTTGTTGCTCTTATCAGAACAGATTTGGAGATCAAATGGAAAATAATCTTTTTTTTTTCGTTTGATGTTTGGTCGGTAATGCTTACTTTTTTCTGAAACGTTGCTAAGTAACGGTTAGTTATACATTCTACCATTTCCGGTGTACAAATATTTTCTTAAAACTAAAATTTAAATAATATTTATAATGATTTATCACTCAGGAACTCGTTTGTTGAGTAATAGCATATACCTACTAAGCTAGTAAATCAAAGAGTTTGCGCTTAAACTTGCTTAAATTAAGGCATTTTAAGCCATTTGGTAATCCATACTAATATTATAAATGCGAAAGTAACTCTGTCTGTTACGCTTTCACGATGAAACGGTAGAACCGATTTTGATGAAATTAGGTAGGAAGATAGCTTAAACCCTGGGTGAGGACATAGGCATACTTTTTATTTGGCGAATTCGTCTGCATCCGCGATAACCGACATTCACGCGGACGAAGTCGCGGGCAAAAGCTAGTTTTATATAAATTCGAATAGCCATACAGTACGAATTTATACTATACATTTTGGTACATTGATAAGGGATATGTAATTTATGAGTAAATCTACTTATACTGTGAGGGCGGAGGATGTCCATGAGAATTTTCAAAGGGACCAAAAGAAAACAATGGCGTACCGCGTTTAGGACGGAGGTATGATCAAGTCGTGACCAATTAGGAGTTAAGGACGGAATACAAACAATTTTTTATCAGTTACCTGAAATGTGTTTATATAAGCAACTTTTACAATACCGTTATGCAATTGCGAAAATAAAAATATTTTGGCGAATTATGCGAACATAAATGTATGAATAAAGTGATGTTTTCAGCTGGTAAGAAGAACGCTTTTAGGTATACCGAGACTAGTACCATTATGAATAACTTTTACAACACCGTTGGAATCGCCGAAAAAAAAACTGATAAAACAAATTTGAACAAAATTACGATTGAACCAGCCAGAATCTCTACAAGTACATAAACTACAAAAACAAGACAAAATATTTCAAAAAACACTGGAGTTTTCTTGCAAAAATAGGTACTATCATTTCATCTAGGTCCCTACTTTTATACGGCACCTTTGTAAGAATGTGGTCCCACTAACAAAGAAGAGAAAACCACACACACTTTAGTGAGCTTGCCTAAAAGGAAGAACCCGTAATTAATATACTACCATCCGAAACATAAATCTAATTCATACATCCTAAACATCAATTAACGCACATACATTGCGATTAAAGATGGAGGAATTCTAAATAGGTTTTAGATGTTAAATTAAATATTCAAAACACGAATTTTTAGTCACTAGACCTTTAGCAAATTAACCCAAAAGCTGTCGGGTTAAGGGGCATTATAAGAATAAATAATGAGTTAGACATTGTTACACAAAAAAAAGAAAGCCTACAGAAGGTCGGGTCCACATAATATTATTATTTAAGTGAAAATGCACACACATTTTTTTTATCCTTTTGTAGACTTGCGTTTGGCCGCAATCCACCTGAACATAAGTCATAATGCGGCGAAGGTGGAATCTGCTTGCCTAGGATAAGCCGGTTCACTCGTGCCTTGGAGATTCCCAGATTATATGAATCAGGGAACAGAGAGGCGGGCAGTGAATCCTACAGTCTTGCAGTTCTCACAATAAATGTGGAAGCTAAGCATTTGGTTCGAGAGAAATAGCGGTGACTTTAATTTTGTTTTCTAACACCAAAATACTAACACAACTATGGACTTTTGTCTGAAATAAACGTGAATTTATTTATTTATATTTTGTATTATCCAAATAAGGCAAATATTTCCAGGCCAAGTGAAGTAACAGCATAAGATTGAAGATTTCGTTTGTGTTCGGAGCCCAAATAACATCCACTCATGCGTCGTAATCACGCAATGCCCATGTCACCCGTGATTCATCATTATGAATATGTACAGACAATGTGATTAGCAGAGTACGCCTCACGCAATAAAATTCCTTCGAAAAGTGGGTAGCAGTTAAACAGCTGTCTGAGCGATAAGTCGCGAGTCATAAAGTCTAAATTGTAGTTGTGTAAATTGTAATTGTAATTGTGTGTGTATACGCGTGCGCAGCAGAGCGATAAAAAACATGGCGCTCGTGTAAACGTGCCCTTACCTGGCCTTCTGTATCTATTTATTCAATGACCACAGGATCACAAGAATTCTGTGTACCTACTCTCTCAATTAAGGTGAAGTTGAAATTAATTTATTCTAACTAGGGGATTTTGGGTAGAAACCGTGTGTAAGCTGTAATTTTTAAAGAGATTGTTATGATGTTCCAAAGGTAGGTAATTATAATTAATGTGGGTGTGCGTTGGTACTTTATTTGATTATGTATGAGAAGGTTAGAATTTTGTTTTAGACTGGAACAACTGGAGTAATTTCATTTGGCAGACAAGTTTTTTAATTATTTGTGAGAAATAGCTTCAATAATTATCGTCTGTATTTACAAGGTGTAATTGAATTAAGTGAAAACTCGCAATGTGGGGTCATTGAACTCACTATTATGAAGACCTCAAACGGCGAAAGTATAGTAACCTTGGTTCGAACGTTATTTTCAAGCCGTTTGGGGTTAAAACCCTCGGGTCGTGGGGACCGAGTGCTTTTCTTCTTTTTATGGAAATGTCCAAAAGGTTGGTTGACACTTCCCGTGATCTAAGAGCTGGTTTTTACCTTGGTCAGAGATTAAGCATTGCCATCCGACGTGGCAATGCTTAATAGGCTTTGTCAATGTTATACTTAAGTTTATATAAGTGGAAACTTGTAATTGGTTTTCCTCTACGTATTAGTCTTACTACTCGAATGTACTAGCTGTAAGGTTTCCTAAAATTAATAAAATAAATAAAATATATTATGGTCTAGCACCCAATACCTAATGAAAGGGCTGTTCATATTTTTAATCAATGAGCTCAGGATGCCGTTGGTGCCCCAGCGCAACCTGCCCATTATTAACCCTGTCCTCTTTCTCACAACAGTATAAGAATCGTCTATGGGCTTTCGCAAACATTTTCGAGGCACTGCAGAAGCGTGGAAGCCCCTTCAACATCCTAAACACATTATTATCTTATGCAATACCATTAGGCACAATTCCTCTCAAAGGTACAAAAAAATCGACCTAATTTACGTCGTACCTACATTTGTATATACCTACATACCTATTTATGTTTTACTTTGTTACTTTGACTTTGTTATAGCCCAAGGAAAGTGTCTGGCAATAATGAATAATGGTTTATAACAATATCCTGTAAAATATATATTAAAGTCAGTCAGCTGTCACACTGGAACGTAAGTGAGTAAGGTACCTTTTGTACCTGATACCTGAATAGTGGTCCAAAATTGAAATTACTAGGTAACACTTTTTATGTTAGTAATGTTAGAATTCGGTAGTACCTATACATATTTATGCATATCTACATATTGCTGTACTTACGAAACAACTTAGATCTGTAAATTCTGGGATCTTGGACAACCAATCTCGCATCCTCGGTCATAGGCAGAGGTGGAACTCCGCGGTGGTTTTGGCCGTAAGGAGACCGGCATGCCTCACCGTCACCCCCACGACGTAGGAAGTCCACAAGGATTTCCACCGCGTATCAAAAAAAAGGTTTGTTATAAGTAGATTGTTTTTCTCCATAGAAACCTACTGTTTGGAACGAGCAACTAGCTTCAACTGTCTGACTGACTGACTTTGACAATTCAAAAGTACCTGTAAATGGTTTATTTGAAATAAATGATTTTGAGTTTGAGTTGAGTTTGAGTTTTATTAGCTCATTTTATTTAGTTTTTGTTTTTTTTTTGTTCTGTTTTATCATTTTGAGTTTCCTTACGTAAGGGGTGCGAAACAGGCTGTAAAATTTTAAATGGGAATAGGTACACTTTTAAAAATTTCACAAAATGTGTAATGTGTGATTTGATGTAAGTCTGTGACGAAAATAACAATGTTTACAGCTTTATTTACGTATAAAAGTCTGTCATGTAGTTGTGACCGTGGCGTGCTGGGTACATTTTGGTTTCTCATCTATACATGACTGTGAACTACGCTACCTGTCGTACTGTATGTATTTTAAGACCGTTAAAACAATAAATGATAGAAAGAAATAATGTTTAAAATGAAATCGGAATAAAATATGAATTGTTCTTGGTTTTAAATTGAACAATTCATATTTTTCGGAACTTTCATATATGCTAGGCACTGTTTTTCTGTAACGCACACATCCGTTAGTCCAATAACTACATTACCAGCCTACTCAAAACCGATATTATTTAGATACATATTATGTAATTAACAGAAATACAAGAACACAGTCCTCATCCTCGCTTGAATTCAGTTAATGCATTAGTTCTCTACTAATCTTTGAACTATAGATACGTACAGCTTCATTAAAGACGCATTAACACTAGAACAAGGATTGTACAGGGTGAATTAGTAAATATTACGGAATAATCTTTTCACATTTGAAAGAGTACCCACTCTAATAAGTACCTATATAATGGCCAAACACTACTCAATTTTAAGATGCCGTTAAATCTCATGCTGTCTCTATAACTTTAAGCCAAAGTGACTGCGACAGTAGAGACTTATTATATTTACTTATGACTTATGTTATTTCGCCATAAGTGTTGCTTTATCTCATGCTGGTCATTATTTTAGGAATGAATAAAATACCGTTAATTAGTTATGGGTGTTTTATCGATTATATCGATAATTAGTTAGAGCATTTAAGGCAAGTTAAAAAAAATGCTTGATAAATATTGCACACAAACCCACATGTATAAACAGTATCTAAAATAACTAAGCGTACAGAGAGAAGTCGACGAGAAGTAGCATTGTTTTATACTATTTAGAGATTTTGGTTTACAATACAAATATCCACCCTGTATATCAGGTAGATTAGTCTAAAACAGGAGCAGTTCAAGCTCTGTGTTCTGCAAAATATTGCACAGTGTATTGAGCGTAATTCAGTGCAAAGCGGCCCAAGTTTCTAATCTACAGCGAGTTTCATTTGCAAACGTGGATGTCTGTTACACGGTTACCTATCATAAGGTCGAAAAATATTTGACCGAATTTCATTTCACCTAAAACTTTTCAACTATTATCGTTTCGTTTTTTTTTACTTCATCGAAGTCACGTCTGCCACTGTATCAGTTGACCTATTATCAATTCGATTTTTTTCGTTATTCCGACGTTTCATTTGGTCGATAAACTTTTTACCGAAGTTAGACTTAGCCGAATAACATTTGTTCGAAGTATTATGATTCCAAACATTCATTATGCCACTGTTTTAATTACCATATTTTCATTTCATCAAACGCCTAGAAAGTTTGTGCACACTATTTCATATCTGCTTCATTCTGCTATCTGCTTGCTTGCATGCAGCATGCAAGCAAGCATGCAGCGTGCAAACAAGCATGAAACATGCAAGCAGGCATGCAACATGCACAAGCATTGTTTCTGTCACGGCTCCGGCGCTGCGGGGTCTGAGCGGCCCCACGCGAGCTTATCGTCGCAGATGGTTTTAATGCTCACCACCGCAGCTTCGGCTTGCTGGCCGGCCCACCCCTCCGCGCCTACGCGGGCTTAAATTACACTCTAGGCGTAGGGCAGACAAGACTGCGTGAAGGCGGTTTTGCAGCGATTCGTTTCTGTCACTAAAATTTTGTAGCCTATTGATTTTTTATGACACTATTTTATTTTATATTGATAATGCTACCAGGTAATCTTATATATAAAAATCTTCTGTGCGTGTGTATGAAAGTGAACTCCTCCTAAACGGCTGGACCGATTTTGATGAAATGTTTTGTGTGTGTTCCAGTGGATTTGTGAATGGTTTAGATTCACAATTGGACCCGATAGGTGGCGTTGTAGTTCTAGGACTTGTTTTTATTTTCAGGCAGTACAACGTCTGTCGGGCCCGCTAGTATTCTGTAAAATGTTGTTTCGGTGTGGTGAAAATATGGCAAATAAATCATTTGGCAAATAAAAAAAGTTCAAAAGAGGCTTCGGCCAATAGCAAAAAGTTAATTTGTAAATCGACGAAAAATAGTTCGGTAAAATAATACTTATGACACATGATACTTCGATGATATAAAAATATGTCAAATATTGCATATAGCAAAAAAGACATCGGTCAATATTATAGTTTTCGGTAAAATGAAATTCGGAAAAAAACATTTCGGAAAAGTGATCGGTTCCCCTGTTACACCGTTGCGAACGTTTGAGTATGACATTTGATGAGTGTCACATCCATGTAAATATAATGTAGTGTGTATTGAAAAAGTGGAATTAATATACCTATTGACGATTGTAGACTCAATCCGCAGCTTCGTAAGTCAATTTGGTAAAAAAAGCTTAAATGTTTCTCGAAAAGGTATCTTGAGTACTAATATTATACCTACGTCCCACTTCTCCCCCTCTTCCTTTCTCCCTTCTCGGGGAAGACCTGTGCCAAGCAGTGGGCGTCTAAAGGTTGACTTCATCATCATCATTTCAGCCGAAAGACGGTCACAGCTGGACATAGGCCTCCCCCAAGTGGCGCCATATTGACCGGTCCCGTGCGACTCGCATTCAGCGGATCCCCGCAACCTTTACCAGGTCATCGGTCCACCTAGTGGGAGGCCTTCCAACGCAACGTCTTCCGGTTCGCGGTCGCTACTCTAGATCTTTTCGGCCCCATCAGCCATCCGTTCTGCGAGCAATGTGCCCTGCCCACTGCCACTTAAGTTTGGCAATTCTTTGGGCTATGTCGGTAACCTTGGTTCTCCTGCGGATGTCCTCATTTCTGATTTTATCACGCAAGGAAACTCCGAGCAAAGCACTCTCCATTGCCCTGTGGGTGACTTTAAGCCTTCTGACAAGGCCCATTGTGAGCGACCACGTTTCGGGCCCGTATGTAATCACTGGCAACACACACTGGTCATAGACTTTCGTCTTGAGACACTGCAGCGGTGAACAGTTTCGGAGATATGACGTCTCCCTGTCTCACACCTCGCTGCAGAAGGATAGGTTGACATGATGATGATGAATATTAAGAAAGTGAGTTTGTTCATTTTTTACGCTTTCACAGCTGAACCATTGAACCGATTTTTATAAAATTTGGAGCAAACTAAGCCTAAACCCCAAAAAAGGACATAGACTACTTTTTGATCCGCGACTTTGCCTGCATCGGCGTTAACCAACATCTTCGTGGACGAAGTATAATATCTAGTTAGTAGGTCAGTTTATACCGAGACAATACTGAGTGAGTATTATCCATTTCTTTTTTACACTCTTTTTATTAGCTTCACCTGTATGTTTGTATGTTTGTTTGTAACCGACGTTTTTTTTTTCTTTGGGCGCGATTTTGACCCACTTTAAACGGCCAGATTTCGTTCAAACTTTGTACATTTATCGAGGACCGATGACAATACACTAATTTGATAAAATTATTCCATTTTTCAAACTAAAAAGTTTAAAGTAAATAATAGTTTAAAAAAACTAAAAACACGCTTTTTATAGAAAACTAAACTAAAAAATAGAAAAATAATTTCAATAAATTTAAATTAAGAAACGTGTTTAAAATTTCAATAAATAAAGTTAAATTAATAATAGTGTGAATAAAAAAAAATTTATTTTATTTTAAAAAAAGCGTCGCGTGCTTTTTAAGATATTATCAAAATGATAATCACTGTACTCATATCTGTCAATAAAATATTTATAACTATTGACACCATGCACATCACGCTTTTTTTAAAATAAAATATATTTTTTTTATTCACACTATTATTAATTTATATTTATTGAACTTTTCAACACTTATATATATTGAACTTTTTAAACACGAATTTTTTAATTTAATATTATTAAAATTTATTTGGGATAAGCCCGCCTTACTGTTCTCAAACCACCTGCAACAGTTATTCGTTTCTTCTTGTTGCCCATTTTGTGTTCTTAAAAAAAGAAAGTGACAAGTGACATTAATGGATCTGTCAAATTGGCAGTCAAGTGATGCGAATCGTTGTTTACAATATCGGAGTTGCAAATATACATTGATTAATAATTATTTGTGACATTATTTCCCTTAACACGGCTGTCAGATTCACTGTTACTATCAGCTACTTACCGTTTCGTTCTGAAATAATCTTGTCGTTAAACTATCCATTTCTAACATCCATTTTTATTGCGGGGTTTTAAAAATATTTTAAATGTCTGAAAATACTCTTTACGTACCCAAGAGTAGAGGAAGAATTTCAACTTCTCTGAACATCTTTATTTTTTTTGCACAAATCCTGTCATGATTCTTTAGGCCAATAAGCACAAAGGGACGTTTACAACTGGGAGAAGCCCAGTTGCGAAGCACCACGTTATTAAATAACGTTCAAGATCTAGCCGCAATCTAATGTCAGCGACACGATGTCAATATCTTGTCAAAAATGTAGGTGAAAACATGAAGAAATAGGTATAAATGGAGCCAACACTTCGAGCAAAAGCTTGAAACCAACTGTGGGCTGATGCTCTCTTTCTGAATGCATACATAAGAACGAGAGAGTGGTATGTGTTTTCTTTATCTTATGTATGCATTCAGAAAGAGAGCGTCTGCCCACAGTTGGTTTCACTTAGGTATTTAGAGTGTTACCTCCACTTTTATCTATAAGCTTCTAGGGGTGAAAAGGAATGTTTTTGACAGATTGAAACAGAGAATAAAATGTAAACATTCTTATAAGTTAGGTACCAGAATTACCCTCTCGGTTATGTCTTGCGTAACCGAACGGTGTGACACACACCCGTTATAAGGTGCTTATACCGCTTAGTTCGCTGCTTGCCCGGTCTATGGGTATTAGATACATAATCAACCGCGAACTCTGCCTGCTCCGTTATATTAAACTGTTCAAGCTTCACGCTATTATTTGTTAGGGGATAACGAGTTTGGTTTTATCTTCAGCACTAGATAAATGTTGTGATGGCCCAGTGGTCAATGTCAATGGATAAAGATTTTAACGCCGGTCGGTTTCATATGTCTCTTTTCCCGTGTGTCTTCACCATCTTCCTGCCCCTGTCCCATGTCACTTGAGGTTGGCACAACACTTTTTTTCTTCCATTCTGTCCTGTTAACCGTAATACTATCAGTGACTCCCATTTCTTTCATATCATTATTCACGTCCCTGCTACCATGTACACATGATTCAAAGTCCATGTACAGAATAATTTGGTAGCAAAGTTCGCGTGGTTCAAAACAGTTACGAGCCTCCATTATTTAGTTTAGATAAGATTAGGCTCGCCAAAACATAGATTTAATGTTCAATAAAACGAGCATTTTATGTATGACGTACTATGATAGGCGCGGTAATTGAATTAAAACGTTATTTTAGGTAATAGCTCGGTTACTATGAGGTACTTTTATCATAACTATAATAATAATATATCATGTATTCTCTCTTCACAAAAGTGGTCTCACGATAGAGGTCTTTAACTATACACGCTGAAATTTTAGTGGTTATTTTCCCGAAGTGAAATGATTTTGTCTTGGTGATACAATCGATTAATAAAAAAATAAAACAAATTATTAAAACACGGCAGGTTTACAATTGTGAAAAACTAGCGACTCTGAACCAATAATTAGTGATACAGCGCGAACGGCTGACTGCGCGAGGTCCTGTGTTAACGAAACACAATATTTACCTAAAAGTATTCCAATATTCCCTTCACACTTTTACGGGTTTAGGACCGTTATAAGAGGAGGTGATGCATATTTTTTAAATTATTTGAAAAATAACAAAATATTTTTATTTTTTAAGTTTAACTCTATAAATCGATAGTACTACTACTGAGGGCAAATTGTTCTGCTGCAGGAAAACAACCACTTAAATTTCAGCGTGTATAACTATTTCCACATTTGTGAGAGACTGGTGTCTAAAATAGGTTTTGAGAGTATAATTTGTATTACAGGTCTCAGCACCTCCATCTCAGCAAGATTCATCAACACCATCATCATATTAGACTATTGCCGTCCACTGCTGAACGTAGGCCCCCTCCAGAGATCGCCAATCAACCCAGTGTTGCAGCATTCTCAATACAAACTTTGATATAGTTGTATTTAACCTGCCGAACCGAAATATACCTTATGTATTATAGCACCCCTTATGCAATTAAGGTGCATGTTCCGGGTTTCAATTCTGCGAACTAAGTTATCCAGAAGATGGATAGATGTGTTCTGAAACATCTTGGAATGGCTCTAAATATTCCCACGTCACGTTGAATATGAAATACAGTTGCAATATCTAGGTAGGTACATTTAGTTCAGTATGCTGTTAATAGTAAGGGATATTGATGAAGCTTCGCTAAGTTTATGAAGATTAATCTTAAACTTTGTTCTAATACTGTCGGCGTGTTGATGAAATACGTTTTGTTGGAGAAATAATATTTATGGGATAGTTGCATTTGTTTCATAATTCATACTTTAATATTATAATAATGCGAAACGTAAGTTTGTTTGTAACGGTTTCACAGCTAAAGTACTGAACCGATTTCGATGAAATTTATTAGAGACTAAGCTTGAATCCCAAGAAAGGATATGGGCTACTTTTTAATTTGTGATAACCGACATTCACGTAGTTGAAGTGGGGGACCTAATCTAGAAAAAGATCGGTAACTAAAAAGTTATAAACAAGTCTCCAAGTCGGTACAATTTTATAAATCAGAAACTATGAAACAAAATTAGGTTACTATAGAATATTGATCTACCGGCCTACGATATACAATTAATTATTCAGGTGAAATTGGAGCACGCTTCACACTAATAGTTAAAATTCGAAAGTAATTCTGTTTGCCCGTTACGTCATCACGACCAAACAACAGCTGCGTATAATCACAGCCATCATAAAAGGCTATGGGTCTTTTAAAAAACATCTCTTTGTCATAGGAATGACAGGAACAGGCCCCATACAGGCTCTGCACAGTATTACTGTACAGAGCCTGTATGGGGGAAGACAAGACAGTAGCCTGTGCTTCTGAACTACACTGAGGTCACTAGGTAACCTACGGAAGATCCCCAGCAATGTCAAGGCGCTGCTGGCCTTTCTCGAGGAGCTTCTGTTCCTTCTGTTTTGGTGGAGGGACCTACGGAGCTATTGAAGCTCAAAGTTATAACCTTTTTTAATGTACCTATTTTTACGAAAACATGTTTTAAATAATACTGCATTTACCCAAGCACAATGTTTTGTGTGCGTTACAATACGCGCTACCAAAAACAGTGATTTTTCACGTCAAATATATATAAAAGTACTTTTGATGATAAAAGGTGCTTGTTGTATAATTTAAGAAGGCATACCGTAACCTAAGTTTCGTACTCAGGCAGGCTCAGGGGTTTACCAACATCAGGACACTCAGGGTGTTGTATGACGCACTAGTCAGGAGTCACCTTGAACATAGTGCAGTCATATGGGCTCCTTATGAGGCGAAATATAGTGTCATGTTGGAACGTGTCCAAAATAAGTTCACAAGACACCTGTACTTCAAGTTGCATAGGGTATATCCATTGTACCCATTGATGTACCCTACACTATTTGTACTAGGTATGGTAGGGTACAACACGTTAAAGGTGCGACGGGACTTTGCACTCGCTGCGTATGTAGTAAAGCTACTGCGTGGTGAGGCGCATAACCCGGGAGTGCTGCGGCACCTGGAACTCTGCGTGCCAGACAGGTACGTGTGGAGGCGGCGACGCCCGCCCCTGCTTGCTGTGCCTGCAGCCAGAACCAACCTATTGGCGAGGACTCCTCTCACCAGAGCCATGCGTGTGGTGAACGAGGTTCACGAGAGGGTTGATTTGTTGTGGTGCAACTTGAGTGAACTCGCAACAGCTACATTGTATATAATATGTTATTTAAATTTAGGTTAAGATTTAGAATATATTGTGTAATTTTTATTGGATGTAGATTAAGGATTTAGCATGTAAGGCCATTCTATCGCATTGGACCCCAAATCTGTAATGATAGATGTAGGTAAGATTAAAATAAATAAATAAATAAATTAATTTGTGTAATTTAAAATCTATAAAAAAATTACTTTGTTTCTTAACTTTTTCTGCACAAAATTCGTTAGGCTATGACTACCAATTAGCAAATATCGTAGCAGTTTTTTTTTTTTATTATGTTGGTACCTAAGTAGCATAACCACAGTTCATCCCAGTTCCATATAAAACGATGTGATAATTTCTCCTCCAATATCGAAATTTACCAGTATTTTATACAAAGACCGACTCTACATCCATGAGTCCAGTAACACACAATGAAGTCTAACGAACGATTCAATGCATGCCACACAAAGTTTTTAATTTCCTGTGCCGTTTCGTACTGGTTTTCGTGCCAGGTTTAGTTTAGCTTGTCTTTGGTCCATTTTGATACGTTCAGAGAGCATAAAGCGCATTGTTTTAGTTTCCTATGCGATAGAGTGAGTTGTCTATTGAATTTTGCAGGTGTTGTGGCGAATGTGTAGTTTGATATTGTCTAACTTTATGAGGTTGTCTATTGTTCTCGTTGGACTTTTACAGGAGAGAATTTATTACGAGAGAGATATGAAATTCGGCGTGTGTGGATGTTTGTTGATAAAACGGCTGCAAGATATATTATTTTAATTGTTCATTAGGGCATAATGCTCCGGGCATTTTAATTGCTTCCTTAATCTTTTGGTCAAGCGCGACAGCTGAGCTACGGATCCTTGGTTGAATTCCCAGATCAAGCAATGCGGTTTTGGGTTTTTAACCGACTTCAAAAAGGAGGAGGTTCTCAATTCGGTTGGTTTTTTTTTATGTATGTACATCGATTACTCTGATCTTTATGATCCGATTTACGTGATTCTTCTTTAGTTTGATGCGGAATAGTTGCCAGTTGGTTCCATAAAAATTTAACATTGTTTGCCTTAGTAGTTTTAATTTTATGAACATTTTGTAAATTTTTTATATTTTTATTTTTATGTTTGACCACGCATAACTTTTTTCAGTGTAGTCCGATTTCGATGTTTTTTTTTTTTATTGATAGTGTTTACCTCAAATTTGGTCCCATATACATTTCAAAAAAATATTTCACCCCTAAGGGTTGAAAATTAAGGGATGACAGATTTTTTTTGGTGTCGCCGTTTCGTAATTCATTTCTATGATGAGAAGCAGGCACTAAAAAGCGAAAAAAAAAATTTTACAAAAAAGAGAACCGCTTTCAAAAAGTAAAAAATAACTTTCAATTCGCAAGTCGGTGGCAATACAAAACAACAAGCAAAACCAAAGCCGCCGACTTGTGAATTGAAAGTTATTTTTTACTTTTTGAAGGCGGTTGTCTTTTTTGTTGAAAAAAAATTTACATTAGGAATTTCTCTTAGGTTGTAAAGAGATAATATCAGGAGGCTATAAAACAGACACAAATACAGTCTGCTTCAATCACCTATGTCGTCGTTGGTAGATTCTCGGACTTACTTTATAATTACTAGCTTGTGTTCGCGACTACGCCTGCGTGAATTTTATTCCTGAACCAATTTTTTGGATGATTGACGATGTCTTGCCTTGAGCGATATGGCCTGCTCATTGCCACTTCAGCTTGCATATTCTGAGAGCTTTGCCTGTTGTGAATTCTAATTTGTTTATTTTTTTATTTAGCCTGTGCTGTCCCACTGCTGGGCAAAGGCCCAATTGTAATACCGAAATTTTTTTTTTTATACAATATATCCGACTTTGTCCGGAATACCCGTCGCGTGAATGTAGGTTATTGCGGATGCAGACAAAGTCGCGAATTCAACCTATGTCCTTCGCCAGGCTTCAAGCTATCTTCAAGCCAAATTTCATCCAAATCGCTTCAGCCGTTTCATCGTAAAAGCGTAACAGACAGAGTTACTTTCGATAGTAGGTATTCAGGGTTCTTCTCATTAGCAGAAGCAGAAGAATAATTTTCAGAATCAGACCAGTGACGTAGTTAGAGAGATTAACGCGATCAAACCAACTCTTTAGATTAAATATTAGTAAGTTGCTAATGCTTTTTGGGGTTCCGTACCATACAAGAAAAAAATGGAACCCTTATAGGATCACTTTTTTGTCCGTCTGTCTGTCTGTCTGTCAAGACCCTTTATCTCGGGAACGCGTGGAGGTATCGAGTTGAAATTAAAACCATATACTCAAGTCTACGGTCTCTTGATGCTGTAAAAATACCCACTAACAACCCTCTATGTTAACGTGAAAAAAAGATACAGCCGTTTATGTCGCAAAAAATGCATTTATAATATTAAGATGATTAAAGTATGGATAGTAGGTATGTATTAGTATAGAAGTGTCGATATTACCTACAAATATGTACGGAACCCTCGGTGAGCGAGTCCGACTCGCGCTTGTCCGGTTTTTTTTTAAAGCTTACTGGTCACCATCACCTCAGTATAAATATTAGTACTTCCGCACAATAGCGACACGCCCCGCCTCCCTCCGAAACAGTGTTCCTCACCTCTTCCCGCATCCAACCCGCTTTCGAAACTGCTTTTACTTCTCGCGGCGCGTAGACACGCACGACGCACGACAAGCACATAAGTATTTGTTAAGACAGTTATTTTGCTAGTAGTGTAGGTAATGAAATCGTTTCGTTTGCATGGAGTGTCGTAGGTGTGCCAGCACCATCTGATTTAAATAATAATTCACCAAAAACATGCAAACCTTTCAAACAAAATGATACCAGCGCACAAAAAAAAAACATTATTTTTGTGGCAACAATTCATTCAATTTATTTTTCGCCTACCCTCGTTTTTATGTGGCAGTGTAAACATACTTGTCTGCTTATACAGTCGTGCAAATGGCTGTATGTCAAAATACTACGTGCTTTGGTTTTCACATTTTACGAATTCACCCTATGCGCTATAAAGTCCCATAGATTTCGCTGAGTTTGTCCTGCCCGAATAGATGTGGTTTATTTCTTATGGCAGATTGTAAATTAAATGTTGTTTGTTTATGGGTTTTTTAGAGCTGCTGTGCTAGCAGCAATAATGTTATGGTACTTAATTTGTTTTATCTTAAGCACTCAGCGTAATGAATAAATTAGGTACAGACTCAGATTATGAAACTAAAGGCAGATAGACCGCTCGGAACACTGAGAGTGAAGTCACTAAAGCTGATACAAATTCAAAATCAAATACAATCAGATTGTATTTGTTTTTTTTTTAACGATGTGGTGCGATGTGGTGCGGTGTGGAAGCGCGGTTGTAGGTATTAGCTTTTGAATCTGTATTTGCTTTGGTGGCTTCACTCTCAGTGTTCCACGCGGTCCATCTGCCTTTTGTTTTATAATCTGAGAATACAGACGCCAGCACATCAAGCCCTACCAAAATGTCAAATTTTCCCAAGTGAATATGAACATTATTTTATTGTACTTAATAAAGTTGAAAATCTATCAAAGAAAATTGACAGATTGTTGTAGTTTGATTTGCTGACGTCTGCTACATAAAATCACTAGGTACGCCATTTTCCCTCGAAGGGATAAGCAAGGGGGACGTTTGTATTAAATCTCAGTTCTCAGTTTCAATCTGTCAGAAATGTTTCTAATCCATACTAACAACTCTGTCTGTTACGCTTTCACGATGAAACGGCTGAACCCATTTTGATGAAATTTGCTATGAAGATAGCTTGAACCCAAGAGAAGGCCCTAGGGTTCAATCCGCAACTTCGTCTATATCCGCGATAACCGACATTCACGTGGACAAAATCGCGGGCAAAAGCTAGTTTAAAGAAAAATTCACAAGGTTTCGATATTTTTAGTCGCTTATATGCAACTGAATTTTGAAATTAATTTAATAGTATTAAATTGGAAAGTAATAGGAGGTGAGTTTATTGAGGAGCTCGTGGCTAAGTTAAAGCCGTACAGATCGATCGGTCAAAGGTTAAGCTACGCTAACCGCGGTCGGTCTGTGGATGGGTGACCATCCCTTTCATACCGAGTTTCCTCCGTGCCTCGGAAAGCACGTAAAGCCGTTGGTCCCGACTGTCATTCGTAGATCTTTGGCAGTCGTTACGGGTAGTCAGAAGCCAGTAAGTCTGACAACCAGTCTTACCAAGGGGTATCGTGTTACCTAGTAACTGGGTTGTGGAGGTCCGATAGGCAGTCGCTCCATATAAAACACTGGTATTCAGCTGCATCCGGTTAGACTGGAAGCCGACCCTAATATAGTTGGGAAAAGGCTAGGCAGATGATGATGATGAATAGGAGGTGAGTTTATTGCCATCATCCGGGTACAAATCCAGAATCCGAACTACTACTGAAAAATGCCTGATAAAATAAAACCAATAACGACGGCTCCGTGGCCTCGGTGATAGTGTATCTGCCTCCGACGCACAGGGTCCCTGGTTCGAATCCCGCCCAGGGCAAACAATTGTGGGATGAGCATTTGTTTTCGTTGTGTCTGGTTGTTGTTTACCTATATGAGTATTTATTTTTATATTTGTGTTATATGTAAGTTAGCTTTATTTTTGATTATTTGAATTGTGAATGTGGTGTTTGCCTTTAATTAATTGTTGCACTGTTAATTTATTTTATGCATCAAATATGCGTAGCTGTATGTGTGTGTAAACAATTGTTGGTGAACCTAATAAATAAATAAATAAATAAATAAATATCAGGAATGTGTCTGACACTCATAGTACAAGGTCTGCCTAGTTTAGATTCAGATGGCCGTGTGTGTGATGTCCTCCGATATTATTATTATCAGTTTAACGTGACGTAAATAATTACTTAGAGTATTGAATTTCTCTTTGAAATGAATTTAAATACTATAATAATAATTATAAAGCTGAAAAGTTTGTTTGTTTGAATGCGCTAATCTCCAGAACTGCTGGTCCGATTCCCAAAATTCTTTCACTAAAAAGAGGCTACGTTATCCCTTACTGCCACACTCAGAGACGTCACTTAATAATAATGAATCAATAACTTTAATTGACCAACATAACTTGGCACATATCAACAACTCATTTTTGACTTACAGCGTTCCAATTTATATTGATCAATTAAAGTTAATGATCCATTTGTATTAAGTGACGTCTCTGAGTAGTAAGTGTCATATTTTATTATACAAAAAAAATAGGGATAGGTACGTAAGAAAATTCTCGCGATTCGAACTCGCGTGGAAAAGCTAGTATATTATTATTTATCATATAGATTCACCGACACATGAACGTTGAGGCAATCCAGCTACTAGACATCACAGACTTGGTGCGTAGGCTAAAAAGAACTAAACCATTTGAATTAGTGTACTGTACAAAGTGAATAAATAATAGTAACAATGTTGTGCTATACATATAACACATGAACATAGTGTTTCTATAAACTATATCAGATTCTAAGAAAGTGCTACGGACTTGTGTAAAAGTCCAAATGGACACTATTTTTAGTTTTAACATAATCGCAAAAATACGCACGAAATAAGCACGAATCATCGAAATTGATCGGAAAACGAAAGCGCGCGATGTTTTACAGTGCTTTTTAAAATAATTGTCTAAAATAAATGAGTTCGTATAACGGACTGACCTTTATTTTTAAAAAATAAATATATCAGTTATGTTTTTATTCTAATACTGGTGAAAAAAAATTGTCAAAGTGAACCGATTTTCTACTTTTTCAACATTGTTTTTAAATACATAATAGTAATATTTTCCTAATATTGGTTTTTCCAACAGGATATTATGACTGTATATCCTGTTGGAAAAACGCATAAAACAAAATATTTTGGCATATTGTAATGGTTGTATTCGTCCTGAAAGTTAACCCTGACGTCTATTTTCGTAAAACGATATGAAAGAATTGTCTTCGCTTCAAAAAAACACAATTAAAAATTATACTTTTACTCTGTAGCTGCCTAAATCAAGACTTAATCTTTTCGAAAACTGTAATTGTCTTTAAATAATCTGCTCACATCATTACGATATTGCTCTGGGCAAAACGCGAAAACAATAAGTTTTCGTCACGAATCGAATACACGCTCTTAAGAACTTTGTTCTTACTAATACAGTATAAAAAAATATATATATAGATTGGCTTGAAAAGACAGTCAGAATACCAATCTATCTGCATACTAAAGTGCACATCTGCTAACTGTAGGTATATTCGACTAACTACAATACATTTTCTTCACAAAGATATGAGATACCTAGCTTATGCTTTATGTATACATAATGTTAATATTCTTTATTTCAAACACAAGGGACCATGAACAAAGGTAATGTAATGCAATGTCTAGACGGTTTTAGGCATATTAGATACTAGTTGATACCCGTGACTTCGTTCGTGTTGTTCGTTCTCGGATAAAAAGGCCTATATTCTTTCTTGGGATTTAAGCTTAGTGCATAAGGTGCCGGCCGCAAATAGCACCACCCCATTTCTATCTACACGTGGGTGTCGTAGAAGGCGACGGAGGGATATTGTCCAGAGAATGCAGGGCAGCAGCGTCCTTTTGTGTACCATAACACCTACTGCGATCGCCAACATGCATCGGCCAAGCATGGCGATTACGGCTGAACCCCTTTTGAGAGAGTCCTATGCCCAGCAGTGGGCGTCTAAAGGTTGACATGATGAAGCTTAGTCTGCTATCGTCAAAATCTGTGTTGTGGTTTGCTCTGAAAGATCAACAAACAAATAAAAAACAGAAAGAGTTATATTTTCATTTATAATATTAGAAGCTTTTACCCGCGACGTTGCTCGCTTGATTGTCAGTTATCGAGAACACAGACGAAGTCACGGATTATAAAGTAGCCTAAGTATACCTTTCTTGAGGTCCAAGCTTACTCTGAGTCTGTACCAAATTTCATCAAAATCTCTGCAAAGTCAAAGCATTTATTTCAATTAAACTACATGTTGCACGTTTCAACTATTTTATTTATTTTATTTTAGTAATTTTAGGAAAACTTACAGCTAACATGTACAGTAGTTAAATAGTAAGTAACATAACTAAGGCCAATTACAAGTTTTCACAGATAAACAAGTAGACAAATATATAATTTTAAAAGTAGTAGACATATTAAGAGACAGAAGGTATAATATTGGTTTGAGACAGAAAAAGTAACGACTATTTTATGGTATCAAAGAAGTAACTGCAGAGAGTCTTTTTCAACTTATTTACATTAGTGTTAAAAAGATCGATGTCAACATCCTGGCAAGTTGAATCGTACATACGACTCGCTCTAATCATGAATGAGTTTTGTCTATAGTTCGATCTTGTCACTGGTGTATACAACAGACGAGGTTTGCGCAGAGACGAGTAAAATGCTCGCAGTCCAAATTGTCAAAGAGTCTATTAGTTAGTCAGAAAGTTGAAGCTTGTTGCTCGTTCCAAAACGTAGGGTAGGTCACTATGGACACAAAGTACGTAAGGCTGCGGCGAGCCATGGAGAAGAACGAGCAAAAAACTCAACGGAAACTTTTTTTAGTAATTAAGTTTTTACAAAATCCTGGTTACATTTTTTTTTTTAAAACGTTGCCCCTCACTTGTAATTTCTCCTGCGTGAGTGCGTTTACACACATATAACAGAAAAACTATCTGTAGGTCATACAATTATTTGCTCCGTGCGGGAATCGAACCCGCAACACGCCGCACAGAAGTCAATCGCTAAACCACGCGCCAAAGGAGTCGCCATTGTTCTTGTTGCTTCTATATGTTAAAACAATGTTGGGGAAGAGTTATACAAAACATTTAAAAGTATAATAAAATAAAGATAAAAGCCATGGCAGTTCAAAGATGGTGGTTTAACCGTGAAAGTGTAACAAACGAACCGACGGACAGAATTACTTTTGCATTTATAAATTGTATAGGTAATAAATACTACGAGAACAGTGTACCTGAAAATTTATTTCCAGCCAGCCATTTTCCATTTAAAATAAAACCAGATATTAACAAAAAAAGAGAGAAAAAGTCAGCAAAATAATACATACCTTTGCTACACAGGTCCCGTACAACATAAAATATATTTGAGCACAATAAATACTTGGAGCGCTTTTATTGTTATTGGCACAATAACCGTACGTTACCTGTGACTCGGTTGAATTAACTGTCTGTCGGTACGTGAGGCTAATTGTGGTTACTTTTTATTGGCCAGGAGTGTAAATGAGACGTTATTGGATTTTGGAAATATACCTACAATGTTTCGGGTTTTAGATAAGCCGTGTGATGCCGGCCGCAAATAGCACTACCCCAATTCTATCCGTGGGTGTCGTAGAAAGTATAGGGATATTGACCTGAGGATAGGCAGCAGCGTCCTTCTGAGTACCAAAACGCCTACTGCAATCGCCACAATGCAGCGGCCAAGCATGGCGTTGGGTTGACATGATGATAATGATGACTGAGTTGGGGCTTTGAAAATTATAGATGTGATTAAGGGTGATGCGCCATGGCTACCCGCGAAATTTAAATTTTCTTCTAATTCTTCTTTTTTTTGCAATTTGCTCAGTATCAGCACAAAATATAAAAGGTACAGACAGTGGCGTGCCTTCCATAGAAGCCTATAAGCCGGGCTTGTAACCCATGATGCGAGACGATAAATATATAGAAAGTACAAAAAGAAAATATCTCTAACTAGGTATTGAATCTCATAAGAATTGACAACAATAAACATTTTAAATTCCGCGCGTAATCCAGCGCGCGTGATTGTCGATCCTACTCGATCGTATATTGGCCGCAATCATTCATTCACTTCGCAACGTAACAATCTTGCCGTGTGACTGAGCGTATATTCTATCTCGGTCGCACTCATCGGCTTCTTACGTGGGTTTTGAGATCTGACAGTTTTGCCTACAAATTCTGTTAATACTCTTCGCACACCGGCCGCCGATTGTGACGAAAATGTATGAACAGAAAAGCCAGGATTATGTATCTATGTGTGCGTGAGATGCAGTAGATGATCAATGTTTGTTTACGAGTGAAATTTGTTTGTGTGGCGCGAAGTTGCGTATTTCGATAAATTGATAGGTATCTACATTTTCAAATTAGTTCAAATTTTGTTTTGAGCTGTAAGTTGTCGTTTGTACTTTAAATATATTATTGACACTGTTGTTGTTGCATTTTTGATATATTTTTTAATTACCCGTTATTTAAATATTTTGTATTTACCTTATCTAGTTGTTTTAACGTATGTGATTACATTCCTTTGTGAATAATATTTCTTGTTGTAATTAGGTGTGTGCAACGACTCGCAAAGATATATTTTTTTAATTTCGAACGGCTTTTGTCAAAGCCACAGAAGGTACGTGGTTATCACTGATACTTAAGTATGATACAATTATGCGTAGTTATTTAAATAGAAAGATCAATAAATTATTTCTGCGTCATCTATTGGCCGTTCGTAAGTCGAACTCGAAGGGCACAGTTACGCCAATAACGTTAATAGATGGCTCTTAAATCAAATACGTATGTGTTTTTGTTAGCAACACAATGAGCACAATAATAAAATGTTTTTTTAATTAGTGTGTGATTTTGCGTAACGATGAATTTTGAAGAAAATCACCGGAACTTTATTCTGAAATCTGTTGGGCTTGCCCTAACTTTGACCCCTAGGCACGCCACTGGGTACAGAAGGTCCGCTCCCGCCATCTTCAAAAATAATTACCTAAACTTGCCAGACTCACTAGGGCTGCTACTGTATTGACTCCGTAGGTTTTATTTGTGACAACATGAAATTTTATTGATACTGGTTGGAACTCTGCATTTTTTTATACCAATTTTTTTCTGTTCGTTATGAAATGTCAATGTCTCTCATTTATTCATTTAGACAAAACGTAACAGTTGAGACTGATGTCTGCTTGAAACTGCTTGAGATTGCCTATAAACGTAATGTCAATGTGTGCGTGAGTAAAATGGCGGTTTGTTCTGAGCGGTCTCTCTGCTCGGGCGCGCCGCAGCCTTACGCACTTTGTGGTATCAGGTTGTATTGTATTAAGAAAATATTCGCGAAAGTCAAAATTGGCATTTACAGAATTTATATTTTCATTAAATAGGCACATTTACTAGCGTTTTTCTAATTATCAACTCTGTGTTCTATATTTCAACCAATTTATACAAAACAATAACAAATTATACAACAAAACCTTCTTAATGAATAACTCTATCTATTGGTGAAACACAAACAGACAGACGCGGCGGAAAACTTTGTTTTAAAATATGTACTGATAATAAAGTACGAGTATATGATTAAATATATACATTTATGAATATTTTGTGTGGAGCATGCTAATCATAGAAATCTAATAAAAAGCTTTTTACAAAAAAGACAACCGCCTTCAAAAACGAAAAAGTGTAAAATAACTTTAGCACAGAACACACATTGACTTCAGTATGAAATTCGGTGGCTTTGTTCTGTTTGTTGTTTTGTATTGCCATCGACTTCCGAAATTAAAGTCAATGTGTGTTCTGTGCTAAAGTAATTTTACACTTTTTAGTTTTCGAAGGCGGTTGTCTTTATTGTAAAAAGCTTTTTATTTTCCGCTTTTTAGTACCTCCTTCTCATCCAAATCTATTAAGAAGAGATTGAAAGTTAACTACTCCAAAGATTGAAGAAACTTAAACGTCTATGTAAAATTTTTGGGTATTTGTTGATTTTTTCAAAAAGTGCTGAATCCATTTCGATAAAATTTATATGGGACCACCCCTGAAGCGTACCCTATCCATAAAAAAAAGAATTTTCAAAATCGGGTTACGTTTGCCGGAGAAATCGCGGAACAAATCGCGCACATACTTAATGCAAATTTAAGACTTATACGGTTTTCTCATGGATGCCATTGTCAGAACTGGACCAAATTAAAATGGGACCACACGGGAAGCACCAGCTTTCAAATAAAAAAAGAATTATCAAAATCGGTTCACCCAGTAAAAAGTTCGCAGGTAACAAACATAAAAAAAAAAAATACAGACGACTTGATAACCTCCTCCTTTTTTGAAGTCGGTTGATAACAGATGCTAATAGTTGATTTTAAATGTGTGTCGGCAGTAACTTATTGTTTTCTTAAAATAAGATTATATTAAAAACTGTAAATGAAGAAATAAAATTTCCTACTTACTATACACAGCTTTTTTTTATAAATATTCTAATAGGCTTGCTTTCGGCCAAAAATCACCTGATGTTAAGTGATGATGCGGCCTAAGGCAAAGGACGCTTGCCTAGCTTGAAGATACCCCGATTATGTTTATGAAAGAACAGAGAACATCATCTGCCTAGCCTGTCCCCAACTAGGTATGTTGAATTATGATAACCTTTAAGTATTAACTCAA
The DNA here is from genome assembly GCA_947361185.1 of Charanyca ferruginea. Classification (NCBI taxonomy): domain Eukaryota; kingdom Metazoa; phylum Arthropoda; class Insecta; order Lepidoptera; family Noctuidae; genus Charanyca; species Charanyca ferruginea. Next base: position 8,234,941 of record OX376082.1, on the reverse strand, counting down.
AACATTTCAGAAACATCCATACGATTACCTCATAACTTCAAATAGTTTCTATCTATACGCTACAAGGCACATCGCTCGAGTTCTTTGCCAAAGAAATTCAATTTCTACTCCATCAGCCTCATATACCCAGTTTGAATTCCAGCGCGTATTTGCATGTTAAAATGAGTTCCCTTACTTAGAGGCTCGGATGGAAACAAGATGGCCGTGCGTCTTGTTTGGTTTTTTAAAACGGTTTTGTTTTTTTGTTTCGAGTTTTTTTTTAAGCTTTTGGCGTTGTGCGAGGTTGTACCTTGACGTAGAAATTTTACTGTTTGTGAAGAAGTCATCCATGGCATCCCGCCGTTTTTTCCTCGGTCTGCCGCGACCCCGCCTGAATATGTCAGGCTAAGAACTCACGATGCGGTTTCAGCCGCGTCCGTCGCGGTTGCGGACCCCGCAGCTTCTGTAGAAAGCAGATATATATATGTAAAAAACTAAAACACATTTCACGACGTGGTATACGCCCGCGGTGTGCGCGGGGGTAGTAGTTTGTTGGCAGCTAGTAGAATCGCTCCCGTAGCCTCGGCGGGTTGCACCCGCGAACTCTGCGGTCGGTTGGCGGGCGATCGCAGTGGCCAGCGGGGGTACAGAAATCCGACAACATTTTGCAGTGACTTGTTACTACTCGTAGCGTCGTGACGTAGTGTCTGTGCAAGTTTGTCAACAAACTTTACAATATGGATATTGAAGTCGATCTATTAATTATTTTGGTGCAAGAAATGTCAGTGTCCGTCTTGCAACCGCACGTCTTCGATAATTGCCCGCCAAGTCTGCGGGCGATAATCGCAACCGCACAGAGCTCTGGTCCCGTGAGTTTGGGCTATTCTTCCACCGCAGCGGGTGCGGGCGAAAACCGCATCGTGAGTTCTTAGCCTCAGGGCTCCAGTCTTGCAATATGCGGGTCCACATCTTAACCGGCAACAGGCAAATATGGCCCGCCCAATCGTGTTTTGATTTTGCGGCTTTTTGACATACGTCGACAATTTGCATTCTGGAGCGCAATGTGGTGTTTTTTATGTGGTCTGTAAGTTTAACATAAAGTATGCTGTGCTCCATTGCTCGTTGTCGTAACTTGAGTTTGCACTTCTGGATGTTCGTCAAAGATCAAGTCTTCGCACCTTAAGTCAAGATGGGGAGAATGCACATGTCTATTAGCTTGCTTTGTAAGAGGATAAGTAAATCACCGTTTAATAGCTCTTTTGTGGACCAGTAGGTCTTCCAGGCATTATCCGTGCGTCTGGCAACTTCTTTATCTAGCCTAGCCCGGAAGGAGACTACTTGGCCTACTTTTTACAGGTACCTACAAAAAAATTGGATCCATTTTGTCCCAAAACCAAGTCCCTAACACCACCAACTTCGTAGCTCCTGACTGCTGGTGAGAAATTCCTAATAGAAACACCCAATGACGCTTTTCTTGGCTGGGGAATGGAGCTTAGGATCGAGCCTCAACAGTCGCGACTAACAGGGCACTCAAGCACAAAAAATATTACCCTAATATTATTAAATAATTATTTATATTTATATTAGGCCAGCTGACCCGACAGACGTTGTCCTGTCCCTATCTACCTACTTACCTGCCTATCTATCTACCCTACCTATCTTACCTACCGTACCTAACCTACATACTCTACCTACCCTACATACCCTACACATCCTACCTATACAAATTACGCCAATCCTCCAAAAATTTAAGAAACTATAATACGTCATCTATGTATAATTTTTGTTGAAGAAATAAATACGTCATCTATGTATTTTTTTTTTGTTGATTTTTTAATGTTCCACGCAACTTTCTTAATTTTTTCTTTCATATTCTTCTTCTCCTTACAATAACAAACACAACAAAAAAAAAAATTGCGAAATTATTCTAGCCGATCACACCAAGGGGAAATAGTAATATAATATTATAGAAGATAGATGATTTCAAATTTTCAGTTCCAGTAACCTTCAGTTCACCAATGGGGTCACCCATACCCCAAAATACACGTCAAAATTAAAGGTTAAATGACCAAATTAAGGGAAAACAATCGTAATTAATGCAGAATGAGCGAAACAAAGGGCCGAACGACAGTCATTACGGCACAATTATGATGGATGGTAGACTGCCCCCAATTTACAGGGGTGCCTTAAAAACAGGACAAAAGGTACAAAAATCGCTTTTCATTAGTAATCGTTGGGGAGTTTGGCGGGCTCTGAAGGGTTCCGTCGAGTGTTCTTTTAAAAATTAAAATAATATTTTAAGTTTTTGGAGACTTCAAATTAATACTGTCACTTTCTTTTTGATACAAAATGTTAGGGATTGAATGAATTTAGTCTCCGTTAAACTGTTGGTTTCGTACAACTCAACGTAAAAGTGTGGTATAAAAGAATTGACTTCTCAGAACACTCGCGACATACCTAACTTAAAAGTAGTTGAACGTTAGCTTTCTGCATACCAGTTAAAACCTTCCTCGACTGTACATTATTTTTTTTGAATAATACGTATATACATAATATATGTAGCCATATAGGCCACGAATAAGCCGTGTGGTGCCGGTCGTGAATAGCACCACCCCATTTCTACCCGTGGATGTCTTAGAAGGGAAATTGATCAGAAGATGGGCAGAAGCGTCTTTCTGAGTACTGTAATCGTCAACATGCATCGGCCAAAAGGTTGACATGATGATGAAGATGAAACTGAACTAGGCCGAGAATACATTTTTATTTTGTTTTAGATATCAGCAAATTCACTTTACCTCTATGCAAAAAATCCACCACCAACTTCAGAATTCGAATATCGACTTTCAATACCAGGTCGGAAGTCCCTCACTTTCGTACCCGAACAACGAAACATCTGTTAGTACTTAACCCAATAAACAAAAGTTTTCTAAAAAAGAAACGGGCCCTAATGAAAACCGCACTAAACGTCGTATGCGCCGTGTAATTTTTAGCTGAAAAATGCGTCTTTCAAGTCCTTTTTCAGGTTTTTTTTCAGAATGACCTAATCAGTGAGGGTGATGAGTAAAGTTTTTTCTTAAGGCGGTACCCTGAGCAAATAACCTTGAGCATTCGTTCCCTCTTCGCCGCGCAAGAGATACAGTAGCGAATACGCTCGGATTTTAGAATTAAATCTTTATAAAATCACATTATGGGATTTTGAAAAAAAATATTCTACCGAAATGTTCATTAATAAATTGCCTATCCATTAGTGTTAGTAAAAAATCGAATTATTGGTTACTTGCCGAGGAGATGCATGTTTTCAACAATTATTTCTCATTTCTGTGGTTTCGTTGTGAGGAGATTAGTTAAATACTATACTTCGTAAACAAAAATCAGCTCTACCATTTTGGGGTCAAGATTATGTAGAAATTTAATCTATTTTTTATTTGTTGATATTTCTTTTGGATATAGAGTATTTAGGTCCGAAAAACAGCACAAAAAACGTCTAAAGCTGCGTTTTGCACAGGGACGCGCCTTAATGTTTGATGTAATGAATACGCTTGTACTTTGAGGAGACTTTGTGTTCTTTCCGAAATTATTGTTGTAAAGTTATAACACACCAGCAATAGTGTACTTTCTGTCAGTAAAATAATGCTATGAAAAGTTATTACATGTAGATATAGGTATTTTTTTTTAATGTTGAATATTAAGGGTTTGTTTTGGCGAAACTTCTTTGGGCAACCGTTCATTTAGGCAAACCAACGATTTTTGAGCTCTCCGAGTCATGGGGTGTTCCTCCACCAAATTCCGGGTTGCTACAAAGAAATTCCTAATGAAAACTCCATTAACTATGCATTTAAGCAGAAATTGTAAATTTACTTTCAACGCTAGTAAGCGTATGGTGGTCCGTATGGAGTCGGACGTAAAGAATAGCACCATCCCATATCTTCCCGTGGGTGTCGTAAGAGGCGACTAAGGGACTCACCAGAGAATGGGCAGCAGCGTTCTCTGTGCCTTTGTAACAACCATACTGCAATCGTCAACCCGCCTGCCAAGCGTGGCGATTATGGCAAGACCCCCCCTTTGGGGGAGGCCTATGTCCAGTAGTGGACGTCTTTCGGCTGAAATGATGATGATACTAGTAAGCAGAGTCATCTCATAAACCTATCTTATATATTATAAAAACCTTCTGTGCGTGTGTATGAAAGTGAACTCCTAATCGGCTGGACCGATTTTGATGAATTTTTTTGGGTGTGTTCCAGTGGATTCGAGAATGGTTTAGATTCACAATTGGACCTGGTAGGTGGCGCTGCAGTCGAAGTGTAGGAATTTTTTACTTTAAGGGCAGGACAACGTCTGCCAGTTCCGCTAGTTTCTATATATTTATATAGGTACATGTTTTATTAGATATATATCTATGTATATGTAACTTACGTATAATAATAAATAATAATAATACCAGCCTATAATCGTCCCACTGCTGGGCAAAGGCCTCTTCTCATACAGAGAAGACACGAGCACTAATCGCCACGCTTGCTCAAAGCGGATTGGCGATTTCAGACTGATATTAACTGAAAGTTCAGGTTTCCTCACGATGTTTTTCTTCACCGATATCAGTGATGTCCAAGATAAACTGAGAAAGTACATTTATGACATTGAAAAAGTCACATTGGTACTTGCTTGTGCCTGGTTGCGAACCTACAACCAGGGCCTCAAGTCTACTATTACAATAGTGTCAGAATGGTCTATCATTGATTTCATAATTGTTGATTTTGACAAGTTTGGTAATCTACTAATATAATGGCGTCATTATGACTTTCCAGTGACACTCCATTGAAAGAAATGATATAGAATGGTAATCTCGTACATAATGACAAATTAATGACTAACTTAGTTTACGAACTTCTTACTAATTCAGAATGCTTATAACACTTATAAATAATATGTAAAAATATATATAAATGAAATCTGGCATGAATAAATGTTCAAATTTGTTGACAATGTCATTATAACACAATTCTATTACGAGACCATTGACCGACCAATGATCGACTATTATGGATTTAGCAGATTACGAACTTTTAGCAAAATGACAATGGGATCGTGTTGGAATGACGAAATTATAAAAATAGCAGACTTGGCCCCCTGGTGCGTGGGAGGCGGTCGCCATAACCACTGGGCCATCACGACATTGTAGCTTACCTATTTTAGTTATTTTTTATGCACCAGTCATGTTATCTCTTCACTACCCTTGGTTGACTAGTATAGAATGCCTAAGGCATTAAGTCCACCTTTGGTCCTATGTGCACGAAGTATAAATTAGTGAATAAACAGCCAATAAAATTTTGCCTCACCCGGGAATCAAAGCCCTGCAGTCGCGCTAAAGACCATGAGACCAACAAGGGAGTTAACACAACATAAATAGGACTTAGAAGAAAAAGGGAACAGAACTAATTAAACAAATAAACATGCGAATTATTCCATAATAATTTTAATTCCATTCAATTTACATTGGTCCTGTAACATTCCAACATTACATGAAATTCGTACCCGAATAATTCATTTCATTCATTCAATAAATGTCACCGTTCTACTGAAAAGGGTGTCTGCAAAAAAGGCGTTAAAAATCACTAATACGATGTGACAACCCTTTGATTTTCGGAGCTAGGTATTATTGGCTTTGACATTCTTTTCTGTGATCATGCTTTGGCGTCTAGCATTAAATAGTATCTTGCCTTTTCATATGGTTCTGTATAAGAAGACGGTTAAGGGACTATGACAAGAAAGCCAAAAAAAAACCAAACTGTCTAGTTTTTCCCAACTACGCTGGGTCCGTCTTCCAGTCTAAACGGATGCAGCTGAATACCAGTGTTTTATATGACGCGATTGCCTAACTGACCTCCACAACCTAGTTACTGAAACACACAATACCCCTTGGTAAGACTGGTTGTCAGACTTCCTGGCTTCTGACTACCAATAACGATTGTCAAAGATCTATGAATGACAGCTGGGATTAATAACTTTACGTGCTTTTCGAGGCACGGAGGGGTCTTGGCGTGCAATGGTCGGTCACCCATCCACAGACTGTTCGCAGCAAGCCTAGTTAAATCATGAGTGATAGATTCGTACGGATTTTACTTAGCGACAAGCCCCTTTGACATAAGGTACATTTTACTGGAATTTTCCTGTAAAATAGTTTAAAATGTAACCGTAATCTAATCTCAACGAACGACGGCAAAAGCAAGTCAAAGCAAAAATAGGTAAAATGGTCAATTTTTGCCAGAAGTAGACTAGAATCTTAGAAATATAAGAATCACCCCTCAGATGCAGACAGCAAACAACATATTTCTGTTTAATAATAAGTAGTGTAGGGTTAAAAATAATAAGGGGAATAATAAGTAGAGTTCTTTTTGAAGGGATGTAAGTCACCGGTTCCGGCGTAGGAAGAAGTCTTGATTTTGTTGGCAAAGATTTAGTGTACTTCTACAGACAGGTTTTCATAGCTAGGGCCGTTCCACTTTGCCTTTTGCCCGGTAGGGCTGAAGGAGGGGAAGAGGGGTTTTCTTACCAAAAATAAGACAATGATTATGTCGAGTATACTTTCAACTTAGCAGTGAGTACCTATGCAGTTAATCCAGTAGGACGTAACTGACGAATGCAACACTGGTTCAGTCTTACAAAATCAAAATATTTATTTATTAACACTTAAAGCACAAAGTACAGAGGCGGACTTAATGCCATAGGCATTTTCTACCAGTCAACCTTTGGGTGATGCAGAGACAAGCAGTGGTAGGTGTAACAGAAAATAATTAAATTAATACTAAGCTAAACTACAAGGATATAAAACATACTATAAGTGTATATAAATACTATATATAAATATAATATCAAACTACATAATATATCACTGTAAATAGATATTTACACGGATGTACAAAAATAAAAAGACACACAATTGAGAAAACATTACCGTTGTGATGAAACTGCCAACTTCTTGTGAATATGTACTCTCGAAGTTTAATTTTGAACGCTAAACGATTGGTAGCCATCCTGATTTCCTGGGGAAGCGCATTCTACAGAGAAATTGACTGCACAAAGAATGAAAGGTGAATGAAGTCAGTGCGGTGAGAGGGACAATGAAGAACACGGTTTTGCAATGATCGCAGACTCCTATTATGGTTGGCACAAATGTACTAAAAGTGGGGAGCAAGGTAACTAGGGGAAGTGGGAGAAACAAGAAAAGAAAACAAGGTGGTTAGCGCCCGTTGCTCCCTACGCTGACCCGGTGCTCGGAGACATGATCATATTTACGTAGATTGAAAACGAATTGAATGCAGTTATTTAGAAGACGGTCAAGTTTTTCGAGGAGATCTGCGTTCAGGTCAAACTAGCACACATCACCATAATCGATGATAGGAAAAATTAAGAACTGTACAAGCATTGTTTTCGTATTTGAGGGTAAAAAGTTTCTCAAACGGTACAGAGCTCGCAACGAACCAGTAACCATCTGGCTGACACAAGCGACTTGAGTATGCCACTTCATAGTGCTGTCGATGTGCAAGCCAAGATTTTTTACATCAGTGCTAAATGGAACGACCGTACCGACGAAAAGAACTGGTGGCAAGGTACCATCCAGCTTGCTCAGACTGCGAGAACTCCGAACGATGATGGCCTGACATTTATTCGGGTTTACTGCCACACCAAATTTACCGGACCAGGCTTTTATGGCACAACACACAACATGGAATAAAATTGCCAAAAGGATGTCGTGACTAACAATATAAAAGGCATTGGAGAAATCAACCAGCACCAGTACCGTTACCTTGGTGTCTTCCAGCCCTGCCCTTATATCGTTTCACTTTAAGTAGGGCGGAAACAGTACTGTGCCCAGGCCTGAGCCCACATTAAAACGGGCTGATAAACGAGTTACGATGAGCAAAATTGGCGAATTGTTTGTGGACACAGGCCTCAAGCACTTTGGATAGAAAGGGAAGGACCGAAATGGGACGGAAATGTGTGAGAAAAGAGGGATGTCTGGCCCAAGGTCCCTAACCTTGGGCCAGACATAGGCTTTGCGCCACAGGGAAGGAAATACTCCGGTAAACAAGGAAAAATTCACAATATGGGTAATAGCTTGTAGAAGATCATTCAGAAGAGTTGTGATCATACCATGAGTGATATTATCATAACCCACTGCTTTGGACTTAATGAACAGAATTATCTGTTTGATCTCTCCCGGTTCAGCTGGAACAAAGCAAAAGTGGTTAATATTAGGACGCGTTAGACCAGAAATTCAGGATAAAGTTTGTTGCTTGGTTAAGCGACCCATGGAGGAAGCAGAGGAAAAATGCCGGTTAAGCTCGTCCAGGTCAACAGAGTTAGGAAGGTCTAAATTTCGCGGTTTGCCAATACCCAGAATTCCAAGAAATTTCCAAATATCGGCAGAAGAGAAAGAAGTTATATTATCAAGAAAGTGGCGGCGTTTACCGTTGCGTATCATCTGATTGCATCTATTCCTTGCAACCTTGTGTCAGTACGATCCCTCTTAAATTTGCGGAATGCTCGGTCCCTACGTCGCTTCGCCATCCGTATCCCTCTTGTCATCCATGGGGCAGGAGGACGTTTAAGTTTAACTTTTTTGATGAGAGCATGGATATTATAGAGGGTCACCACAACATCGTTAAATATGGCAACATTGTCGTCAACCAACCAACATAGGTTCCCAATCAATCAAGGATGCATCCTTCTTAAGCTCCTCAACATTCATCCGCGCAAAACATCGCCTGTACAGAACCTTGGTTTTGGGTTTGGGAGGTTTTAGGACTTATGAAAGGAAAATCATGTCGTGATAAGAAAAGCCAGGAGCTTCATGTTAACCATGGGAGGATACGAGGGAAGTATTCGAGGTGAGGATCAGATCGAGCCAGGTGTCATCATCAGCAGTGTTATGGTGGGTAGGCTAATCCTATTCATAATCATAATCATTTTATTTGTCAGAATATGTGTATACATTCATAATGTGGTCATAAAAAGTCTCAAAATATTCTACCATAAGCGGCGTGCAAATTTACAGAACATAGGAACAGTGGAATATAAAACTTTAAGTAATTACATTGATATATAATCTATAAATTAAATGATAATGTCAGGTCACAAAACATTAAAATTTAACTATCAGTACATGTCAATTAACATCCTTTAGGTAGTCATTTAAATTATAATAGCATTTATTACTCAGCCAGTCTTTCAACTTTCTTTTAAATCCATTTAAATTACATTCCTTAAATAGTTTCGGAATTTTATTATATATTTGCGGGGCTATACAAAAAATGTTTTTCGACTTGAGAGCTGTCTTAGCTCTGGGCACACGTAACATTTCATTCCGCCTGTTTCGTTTAACAATGTCTGATAGGTGGGGAAACAAAATGAGAATTCAATTTAACGAACAAAGCAGTTTCATAAATATACAAAGCCAGAATTTTATATTTTTTTAAATAAGGCTCACAACTTTCGGTTACCTGAAGTCCGAACATGACTCTGATGCATCTCTTTTGTGCTTTAAACGCGACTACTCTGTTCGTTGAGTTGCCCCAAAATATAATACCGGTTGGAACGGCAACACGTGCAGACTAACCGACTCGATAAGATGGAGGCGTTTACGGGATCTAGGAGCGGTACGGGCAAGTAGAATAGTGTTGAAGTCGCCCATGATGATGTGATGCCAGGCATACTCTTTGAACCCAAAGATTCAAGTACCGATTCGAATTTAGTGAAGTAATCAATAGTGGGGATACAGTTAACGACACCAATAACAGTTTTGTTACATTGACAGTCAACAAATATTCTACGAGAGGTCATTAAATCACGGAGACTCTTAACACCGCGATTCAGAAAAGTGACGTCACTCGACAGCGACATCTAGTGTCGAGGATCGGCATATTGTAGTGTAATGTTTCTCTCTTATGCATACTAGAGGGCGTTGGTGAATAATAATTTTACTACAGTGGTAGTTTCACTATAATAATAATCTTCTATTACAGAGAAGTAATGAGCACTGATCATCACGCTTGCTCAAGGAGGATTGGCGATTTCAGACTTTTAATTATGAGTCCATGTTTGCCTTAACCAACGACAGTGATGTCCAAGATGAACTTAGAAATTAATAATGAAATTGAAAAAGTGAAAGAAAGTATGTGAACGTTTCACTATGAAATATACAACAACACAGATTATGAAACAAAAGGCACATAGACGGCGCGGAACACGTAGTACGTTAGTATTTGCTTTGGTGGCTTCACTCTCCGCGCGGTCTATCTGCCTTTTATTTCATAATCTGAATACAACAACAAATACCTACAAAATTAACAAAATAATTAGGTTAGACAATTTTTTCTCAATAAACCTTCGTCATTGCAACAGTCTATCATAACGAAGCCACTTACAAATTACCAGGAATCACAAAAGATCAGCAATTCTACAAAATTATAATCCTATCAAGTCATCTGTCAATTAGCAATCTAGCAAAATAAGCGCTGAAAGCGTTAATATCCTTATAACCTCCTTTCAAACTTCATCCTTCGAATTCCCTTGCCTCAGCTGCAAAGCGGCTTTTCCACGAACAAGGAAACGACAGTAGCACCTCAATAATTTGTCTAATTCATTCAATAAATGCCAGCTTCATTGAAAAGGGGTGCGAATAAATCTGGGGGTGTGAAATAATCAGTGAACCGGGATGTCTACAACCCCCCGTGTCGAAGGTCGTAAAGTATTAAATTATTTCGGCGTCCAACATCTGTGTGTCCAAAATTTGTAATTGAGACACAAATTTTTGACCCCCTTGGATTTGTATAGAGTTGTTTGTAAATTCTGATTTTCTGGAGCTGTGGAGTTTTTTGTGACGTCTGTAAGACTAGCAGTAACACTGTGCCCCTTTCTACAGCTAAGCAGTGTTGTGTCAGATGTGGTTTGGTATTAAGGATGTAGTGAATAATTATAGGATTTAAACTCTAAATCTTCTGTTATCTCTGTCTTCTTCTTGTGTGTTCTTGTTCTGTTAATCGTCTTCTTGTAATCTTGTGTATCTGTGTAACTATGTAACCTATGTTTACAAATATTATTTCTGATTCTGATTCTTCAAGATGTCTGTTACATTTATTTCAGGTCCTACAAATACGCAGGCGATATAATAGTGCACAAGTGTGTGCACAAACATATGTGCACTTTGCAGGTTTTACACACTTCCCAAGCCACGGGGGTGTCACACTTTCGACTTTCAAAGGGGCTGCTACTAGGGAATGCCTGATGGTTTTTAAGGGATTTCTCATCTAATAACAATTTGCTCGACCTGAAAATTAAACGCCGGACTCCTAGCTGAACAGTCACGGTTATGACCATAAGACCAACGATGCACTGTAAAGTCAACCTAGGAATACCAGCTCCATATGAATGCTGTTGCGTGTGACCTAATTGTGGGGTCCAACAGACCTCCAGCAGAAATTGAATTTTTTTTTCTTTTTAATGTACGAAATTTAAAGTCGTTTTTTTATGTCTTGCTTTGCTGTTTATATTACATTTTTTTATTCTCATTATTTTGTAAATATTATGTAACATGTCGGTTATTTGAAAACAGAGTTGTGTTTTTTCTTTGTATTAACAGATTTAAATCTGATGATTACAACTGTATTCCTGGAGTTCTTAGCAGCCAGTTTATTCTGTAAAAATCTAGACATCATACTCTACAGTTAGAGAACTTTATGTCTTACCAAATTATATTTCCAGAATAACTGTCTATCGGAGAGTAATCGCTATATTGCCAAAATGCATCGAGTAAGCAAGATATCTGTAATAAATGACATATACATGTACATGTGTGAATATTATTGACAGTTGACATCATTATAAAACGGCAAAATGATGTAGACATAAAGTTTTGCGTTCCGCTTTATAAACATTTGTATTTCTATTTTAGCTGGCTTGTAACACATGTCATTCATTATAATTATTCATTCATTAACTCAAGAGTAGCAATATCTAGTATTGACTACTCTACGTCTGTGATGAAAAAACGCAAACGAAGTTTTCTGAGAATAAGGCCAATGAGTAAAATTACTCAAGTATTAGTTTCTCCGGTATAACATGGCATTTGTTCGAATCCGCCATTAGTATGAGACAGCTATTTTTTTAAATTAACTGTAATATAAATAAATTGGTCTAGAATCATAATTATTATACTGAATTCATAATAAAAGTTTGCCTGTCAGTCCCAGTTCCACCCTATATACATAGGTAGGTACCGAAGCTAATTAAATAAATGTAAAAAATACATAAAATTCTCTACACAGTTATTAACTGGGGCTTTTAACTAATTAAATGTTTTATAGGTATTAATTTTTGAAGCCATACAAAGTTACGATTTATTAAATTAAATTACCTATCTAGAGACTGTTATTTCAGTGTTAAAATTGCCCTTCGTACATGAGTTATGTGAAGGTATATTTTATAGTAGGTTATGACATGAACAAAAATGTGACAAATGAGGGCAATTTTTTAGGTACCTATGGACTAAGATTCTACAGTCGCCAGACCAGTATAGAGAAATGAGAAATGATGTACGACTGGATTATATAGGGTGACTGGTAATTAGTGTACGATACTTAAACACGTGATTGTGTTCATGATAACAAACAACATTCCCGAAGAAAAAATGTTTTTTGTACTGGTTCACTTTAGGTCACAGGCGTGCGCGCGCGTCAATTTCATACGGCTGTTGTGTTATTGTGATAAAAGTGAACCAGTACAAAAAACATTTTTTCTTCGGGAAAGTTGTTTGTTATCATGAACACAATCACGTGTTTAAGTACACTAATTACCAGTCACCCTATATATAAACTAGCGGGCCTGGCAGACGTTGTCCTGCCCTTAAAATAAAAAAGTCCCAGAACCCGACTACAACGCCACCTACCGGGTTCAATTGTGAATCTAAACCATTCTCGAATCCACTGGAACACACACAAAACATTTCATCAAAATCGGTAAAGCCGTTTAGGAGGAGTTCACTTTCATACACATGCACAGAAGATTTTTATATATAAGATAATTTTATATTTTTAGTTAGTGAGTTGGTTCATCATCAACATGTCAACCTTTAGACGCCCACTACTGGGCATAGGTCTCCCCCAAGGGGGTTTTAGTCGTGATCGCCATGGCCAATGCATGTTGGCGATCGCAGTAGGTGTTATGGAACTCAAAAGGACGCTGCTGCTCATCCTCTAGTCAATATCCCTCTGTTGTCTTCTACAATACCCACGGGTAGAAATGGGGTGGTGCTACTCGCGGCCGGAATTACAACGCGATTAATTAGTAATTTTTTTTTTCTGTTAGTCACGCTAAAACTAGAGAACGGGTTTGGCTAAGTTAGGTTTGGAAATATTTGTGGATGTCCAGGGAAAGTTTAAATGGTGAGAATTTTTTAATAATTGACAGGCAGGTAGGTAGGTAGTATAGTGTTTCGGTTCAACTCGTGTTTCGGTTCAACTCGAAAAACTATATTTACTTTTCATAGGCATGAAATCATTCATCGCACGATATGTCTACATTTTATAATATTTGTTGTATGGATTCTTGGAATCTTATAAGTAATATATAATGTACCCACAGTTATATGTGCTGGTTTTGTCTGTGTTGTAATTGTATTCTTGTATCATCTTCATTTCATAATTATCATTCATTGTTTAATATTTACAAACCTGAAAAATAAATAATGTTTTGCTTTGACATGTCTGTCAGTGACAGTCGTCAAATTGACGACTTGCCAACATTTCTTCTAAAATAAGTTTTCGGCTACTAACGTAAAACCTCTATGTTGTATATCTTGTAAGCTTGTTTGTCTGTGTTAGATAGTAAACGGCTGAACACCCGCTGTATTATCGTGTGTTTCTTAAGATGTGATTCGCACTAATATATAATAAAAATTATTAAAATAAATGGCATTCGACAATTATTGAGTCTGGCCGTTGCTATATAAAAAACGATTTGACCGTTCTAGAAAGAAGATTCATAATTGGATTTTTTATGAATTTTGGAAGAGCGGTCAGAAAAGGAACCTGTCAAATAAATATACCTCCCCTTTCGTCCCCAGAATACTGTTGAAACTGTGAACAGAATAAACAATATTTTGGAAAAGGTCTCTGACTGGTCAAAAAGAAATTCTCTGGTTCTTAATCCAAGTAAGTCCAAATTTATTGTGTTGGGTTCCAGGGATTTTCTTAGCAAAACTCTGGCTTCCAGATTGGACTTGAGTATAGATGGTTGTAGCATGGAGCAGGTACAAGAAGCACGTAACCTGGGGGTAGTCTTCGACAGCCAACTGAGTTTTGAGACACATGTCATGGAAGCTGTACGTAACTGCTTCTACCGACTGAAACTTCTGTATCGTGTTCGCCCTTACATAAGTGTGGATATGCGTGTTATGTTATGTGAGTCACTTGTTTTATCCAAACTTAACTACGCTGACACTGTGTATGGGACGTGCATTCTCGGTAGAAGTGAGAAACTGATCCAACGAGTGCAGAATGCGTGTGCCAGGTTCTGCTATAATGTCCCTCCCCGATCCCACATCACTCCCTTTTTAAACCAGGGTAATTTGATGAGAATGTCAGCACGGAGAAAACTCCATTTGGCTACCCTGCTCTTTGGCATAATTCTCACTAAAACACCGGTTTACCTGTATAATAAACTATCTTGGTCGCGTGATGTTAACAGAATTAAAACCAGAGCATCCACCTACCTGATGTTAACTCCAACGCATCGAACGGCTGCCTTTCGCGGTTGTTTTAAATTCGCTGCCACTCGCTGCTGGAACGATTTGCCACCTCCTTTTCGTGCTATAAAAACAGTACATACCTTTAGTTTAAAATATAAAAAACACCTACTACAAAAACAAAAGGACAATAGTAGCTGAAGTATTTTACCTTTGGTTTGCACGTAGCTGGCTATCTGGTGACCTCAGCGAAACACGGTAGCGAGTGTCTTTTTCTTTTATTCCTTTTAATTATATAAATCACATTATTTGTTTTTTGTTATTCCGTGTTGTCCGCCTCAGATCAAGTAAAAAGGAAGTTGTCCGCAACTCTGCATTAACTTATGATAAAACTCTTTTTCGCTTTGAAAACTAAGATGACCCACTGACCAGATTCCCTGTCTTGATTCACACCACACATAAAAGATTAGGGTACATCATTTTATGATTATCCATGAACTTAAACTACTACTTTACAATACACTAACACTTTTCATCAATGTTGTCAATTTGAGGCGGCGTCGGCGTCCCTTTGTTTGTCAGTTGTCACTGTCACAACGCTAGCGGCATAGACAAGACAAACATTGTGGTAACGCTGGCGTTGGCAGATAGTTGCAAAATTAAACAATGCAAAATTATCATTATCACTTTTATTTATTTATTGCGTAATTTTATTTATTTATTGTATTTAATAACTTTATACATATAATTGATAGATTAGTCGGGTTTACATATTCTTTACAGAAGGTTATCCTGCTTATTTTTGTTAGATATTTATTATTATAATTTTGTTTTTTATTTATTTACCTTTTAGTCGTGACTGTGGCCGCCCGTGGCATCTCTGCAAGGCCCTGTCAGAATACCAGCGCTGCGACATTTCATGTCGTAGCATTGTGCTGAGACAGGAGCCTTTTTGGTCTCGTACAGGTTATATAAGTCTTTTTTTTATGTGGTATCATTTGTTTATGTTTCGGTTTACCTGTACGAGGTTTCAAATAAACAATTTTTCTTTCTTTCTTTCTTTCTTTCTTTCAAATCAGTCAGTCTGGATTACGGAGCCGTTTGGTAAACACGCGGATTGCTCATACGCATACGTTGCTGGAGTCTGGATTACGGAGCCGTTTGGTAAACACGCGGATTGCTGATACGCTTACGTTGCTGAGTCTAGTTCTTGGAGCCGTTTGTTGGACACGCTGATTGTTCCTACGCTTACGTTGCTGCAGTCTAGATCTCGGAGTCGCTGGGGTAACACTCTGATTACCCATATGCGTACGTTACTGAAGACTACCAGTCTACTTACTGAAGTCTACCAGTCTGCAACCGAGAGTCGGTTTAGAGGCTAAGTCGAGCTGTCACGAGCCTCTTGCTGCCCAGGGCTGGTCCTACTGACCGCCTGGGGGGGCCTCCGTCCCCGAGCTGATCGCGTCAGACTTCTCTTCGGCTGATCCTGTACGCCGGCCAGGCTGGGGATCATAATCCTCCTGGATACTGCCTTACCTTAGTGCGTTTAGGTCAGTGTTAACTCTTATACTTACAATTGTTTTTGATACTCATCACATTTTAACTTTCGTGTGAGAGCTATTAAATTCAATACGTACAATTCTGCATAGCCTTTTATTTCTCTTAAACTATCAGAATTGTTACAGTAGGTAGATAAGGACAAGACAACGTCTGTCGGGTCAGCTAGCACATAATAATATATGCTTTTCACTTCCCATGGACCGTAAATTCAGCCAGACACTTTAAACATCGGAACTTAAAAGCGACTCAGTGATTTTAAGTTGAGGTGAACTTGAGGTGAGTTGATAATTCGTACCATGTAACTACTTTACTAAACTACCATTCTAACTTATACAAAATATTGTAAAAAAGTAAGTATAGAGTTTCTTGACAATTGTTCTTCATACGAAACTACCGTTTGGAAGGGCCAACTAGATTCATTTTTCCATGTAAAGTTTTTCAGTGTAAGTTCGTGTTGCGGCGCGACTGCAACTTCTCGACCCTTAAGGTCCAGCTTTTATATTCGGAAGTTTACGCAAATTAAAACGCGGGCAGAAGCTTTTTTATATTCTAGGCTTGCATTTGACTGTAACTCACCTGATCTTAAGTGATGATGAGTGTGTATCTTCAAGGCACGAGTAAACCGGTACATCCCAGGCAAGCGTGCTCCACCTTAGACCGTCTAAGGTACACAGAGTATGCTTATCATTGAACAGAGAGGCGGGCAGTGAACTCCACAGTCTGGCATTTCACACAATGAATGTGGAATCAAAACACCTGGTTCGAGACCGTGGAACTTCAACCATAGCGGTGACGATTCACTGTATCACTGTTTATCCGAAGATGGATTGAGGAATTAAATTGTGCAATTCCAAAACACGCTCTCCGAAAAGTACCCGGTAAAATACCGATAGGCTATCAACGGTGCGGCGATGTTCAAGGCTCTGGAGAATAGAAGCTAATTATATTTTATTTGTCTTGCAACCATTATTTCCGTATGGTGTTCCGTATGGTGTATGGTGTCCGCATGGTGTCGGACGTAAAGAATAGCACCATCCCATATCTTCCCGTGGGTGTTGTAAGAGGCGACTAAGGAACTTACCAGAGAATGGGCAACAGCGTTCTCTGTGCCTGTGTAACAACCATACTGCGATCGCCAACCCGCCTGCCAAGCGTGGCGATTATGGCAAAACCCCTCCTAAGGGGGAGGCCTATGTTCAGCAGTGGACGTCTTTTGACCATTATTTTCCTAAATTAGAGAACCCATCAATAAAATGATTTGAGTTTCTAATAATGTTTATTGGCCCGTCAAATATAAATATTGCACAGCCCCAAATCTCCCATCATATCAAATGCTGATTGCCATATGAAAAAACGTTTTCCATTTAAAAATTTCATAACTTCTCGTTTGGATGCTAATTTTCATCAATACTGTGGTTGGATATTGGAGTGTCTGTGTGTTGTGTAAAAATATTGTCGAGGATTGAACCTCGACATCGCTCGCGGCGCGCGCGCACTGGCGCGGGCGACTGCGGCGGCGGTGCGGGGCGCGGCGTGCGGGACGGGGGCGGCGCGACGCAGCGCAGCGGCCGGCCGTCCACCGCGCACAAAACGACTTGATACGGGATCACCGACTAACGCACACGCGATCTATTACCTATTGTGAAGACACTCAGTAAATCAGCCCTATTGAAAACTACAGTCTCTCATTGATTCCCGAACACCCGAACATTTTGGTCCTTCGCGAAACTGAGGATTAACAAGAACGTGATAGCTGTAGCGGTGCAGAAGCGGACTTCGGACCCAGTTTGTTCAAGAAACGTCGGCGACGTCAGCTGACATTTTGAACAAAGGAAGGACATTTAGAGGACAAACACGAAGAGAAGAAATATAAGTGGTTGGATAAGACGTTGTTGTGAGTTCGTTCCATTTTTCCTTTTTCGTCTGCTTATCTCTTTTTCCACATATTTCCATTTTCTCCAAAGTTTCCTCGCTTCAAATAGCCAACTTGAGTCATCATAGTGGCCACATACCTACATCGTTAGCAAGCAGTTTGCTACTATCTTCTTCAAACGCATTCATTCAAACATAAAAACCATCAGCTTAAACATTTTTGCAATATCTTAGCTAATTCACCTGCCGCATAGCATAAAACCGGTTTGACGCGCGCTTATCTATCGTACGTAGCACGGCCCGTCGAGCGGCCAGCTGTTCCTTTGTTCAATTGCGCAGTTAATTACCGTTATTTTTAAAGATTGACACATTTGTTAGAAAACAATAAAACATAATAAAGTGTAACTTTCAATTAGTATTCTTCCTTCGCTAGCTTGCCTATATAATACATCATGCCTGATAATGTTAAAACCTTAATAAAGAAAAGATCTGCCATAAAATCAAAGCTTACAACGTTTAATAAATATTTAAATGTCCTTAAAAGCTGCACATGTCTTAGCGATCTGCAAGCTTCTGAATTAGGGTGCCGCCTAAGTAAGATAGAAGACCTACATAATGATTTCGACGTGTTACAGGCCGAGATTGAATTGCTTTGTGACGACTCCAGCAGCGGGAACGATGAGCCGATTTCCGAGCGTGAGCAGTTCGAGAACGAGTATTTCGCGCTGGTAGCAGCCGGGCGCTGCTTACTTGCTTCCGCAAAAAACCGTGAGGATTCTGTAGCAGACTTCAATGATGCACAATCAGGTGGGGGCTTCAAGAGAACTAATGTCAGGTTACCAAAAATTGATTTACCTCATTTCAGCGGTGGCTATCAGGATTGGCTTGAGTTTAGGGACATCTTTTCTTCAATTATTCACAATAATCATACCATCGACAACATAAATAAATTTCACTATCTCCGCGCTTCTCTTCAAGGAAGCGCGGCCTTAATCATAAAACATATTGACTTTTCTAGTGAAAATTACAAAATAGCGTGGGATTTGTTACGTGAGCGGTACGACAACGATCGCCTGCTCGTCAATAACCACGTACAAGCCTTATTTAATATAGATCCTATACAAAAGGAATCTTGTACGTCCATTCGTCATCTTATTGATACGACTACTAAGAACATAAGGGCGCTTACTACATTGAAGCAGCCTACCCAACATTGGGATACCCTGATTATTTTCATGATGTCTTCCAAATTAGACAAAACTACCTTACGTTACTGGGAAGAGCATAGGAATTCCTTAAGTGACAGCCCAACTCTAAACACATTTATTACCTTTCTTAGGAACCGGGCGGATCTTTTAGAAAGTTTGGAAGACCGTCATGACCATACTAATAATAAACATAATCCTAAAAAGGAGGAAGAAAAATCAAAGTCCTCAGCAAAATGCCCTATGTGTGATCAACCTCATTCCTTATTTAATTGCGAAGCTTTTAGAGCTCTTTCAGTTGAATCTCGCATACAAAAGGCAAGACAATACAAAGTTTGTTTGAATTGCTTACGCTTTGGTCACATGAGTAACAAATGTCCTTTAACCCATTGCAAATATTGTAAATTCAAACACAATACCTTGTTGCATCTTGATAAAACGGAATCGTCTACTTCCAAGTCTACAACTGAAAGTATTGTCCTCACTAGTGACGTCGTCGTCACAGATACTACTGCGTCTCGTGTGTTTCTATCCACAGCGGTCGTACGAGTGACTGACAGCCACGGCAACGAACACAATGCAAGAATTCTGCTTGATAACGGAAGCGCGATTAATCTGATCTCGCAAAGGTACTGTGATAAAATGCAATTAACGCGACGTGACGTGTCTTCAGCAGTGTCAGGTTTTAATAATTACGTATCCACTAGCTCACAGTCTTGCAACATCACAGTCAAATCTTTCTGCAGCGATTACACAGTTAACATAAATTGCACCGTTTTCCCAAGCATAACTCCACACATACCATCTTCCTATATAGACGTTAGCAGTATAACTTTACCACTAGGCCTAACGTTAGCTGACCCGTCTTACAATACACCTTCAGATATCGACATTCTTCTAGGCGCCGACATATTTTGGGATGTTTTAGGTAAACAATCAATACAATTAGGAAATAATAAACCGACATTACGCGAATCTAAGTTAGGGTGGTTGGTCACTGGACATATCATTGACACAACCCATTCTCCTAATCTATGTTTTTTTTCTCAAGGCGAGTCTAATCCCGATCTTTCGTGTTTTTGGGAATTAGACACACTTAATTCTCAGCATTCTATTTCAGTAGAAGAAACAGCTTGTGAGCAAAGTTTCGCACATAATACCTTTCGAAATGATGAGGGCCGTTTTGTTGTTAAAATGCCTCTCAAACGTGACCCTAACGTCTTAGGCGATTCATATCACTTGGCTAAGACTCGTTTTTTATCGTTAGAACGAAAGTTTAAACGTGATCCTAATTTTAAACAAAAATATATTAATTTTATGCGAGAATATGAAACCCTAGGCCATATGACTGAAAACAAGGAGCGTTCAACGGGTGATAGCTCTAAAGTTAATTATTATTTTCCTCATCATGGCGTCATTCGCGAGTTAAGCAGTACTACAAAACTTAGGACAGTATTTGATGGTTCCGCGGTTACTACGACGGGTGTATCATTAAATGACTTGCAAATGATCGGTCCAACCGTACAAGATGATCTTTTTTCGATTATTTTACGATTTCGACAACATAAATTTGTAGTCTCAGGCGATGTTGAAAAAATGTATCGAGCCATAGAAATCAATCCATGTCAACGATCTTTACAACAAATTATTTTCCGATATGACGAAACAGAACCATTAAAGACATACACATTAAATACGGTCACATATGGTACAGCATCAGCGCCCTACCTGGCCACAAAATGCTTATCCAGTCTAGCCTCCACTGCGGGTAACGATGACGTAAGGAATGCTATTAAGCATGATTTTTACGTCGACGATTTATTAAGCGGCAGTTCCACTATTAAGTCCACAGTAAAATTATGTGAAGGCGTAATCTCAACTTTATCATCTGCAAAATTTAACTTAAGAAAATGGAAATCTAACAACCCTGATATATTAAAGTCTATTTCTAATATTCAATCTGACACTGTCTTGGATTTTACAGATTCAAAATTACAGGGGTCATCCAAAACTTTAGGTCTTAGCTGGGAGTCTGATTCTGACACGTTATCCTTTTCTATCAATATAGACGTTAATAAAAAGGTAACCAAAAGACATATTTTATCGGTAATAAGTCAAATTTTTGACCCACTAGGATTGGTAGGCCCGTGTATCGTAGAAGCAAAGGTTATCATGCAAAAACTTTGGATTAAAAAGTATGCGTGGGACCAGGAAGTGTCCAGTGATATTGGCAATCTATGGGGCTCATTTGCACAAAAATTACCTTATCTTAATAGATTAAGTATACCACGTTGGGTTATTTGTAATGATTTCAAAGGTGTTGAAATTCACGTTTTTACAGATGCGTCGGAAAATGCATACGGCGCTTGTTTATATATTAGATCAATAGACATATTAGGTCATATTAATGTACAGTTGCTTACATCGAAAAACAGGGTCGCACCGATAAAACCAGTCACCATTCCACGGTTGGAATTGTGCGGTGCTCTTATGGGTGCAAGACTATGTCATAAGGTATTGTCCACACTTACTATAAACATAATTACATGTCACTGTTGGTGTGATTCGACTGTGGTTTTAGGTTGGTTATCTTCTCAGTCTAATCAATACAAACACTTCGTTCGCAATCGCGTCAACGAAATCCAAGAGAAAACACAAGGTCACTCTTGGAACTACGTACCATCAAAACAAAATCCAGCTGATTTGGTTTCACGAGGTTTATCAGCAGATAAACTAAATGAGTCATCCTTATGGTGGTCTGGGCCTCATTTTTTAAAAACAGACGAGTCTCTTTGGCCCAAAAAACCAACTTCTAACCAAATATGTAAAAATGATTGCGAAGAAAAAGTTTGCTTATCAATAACAAAAGATTTAACTAGTAATAATAATAACTTATTGTCTACACTAATACATAAATATTCAAATTTTCATAAGTTACAAAGAATCGTGTGTTATGTCTTAAAATTCATACACAACACAAAAAATAAAACAAATAAACTTAATATTAGTCTTAGTAACATAGAATTACAAAACTCATTAAATGTTATAATACGTCAGGCTCAGATTGAAATGTTTCCTACTGAATACGTTATCTTAAAAGCCGGCAAGGCTTTACCAAGCAAAAATCGTTTGCTATCTTTATCTCCTTTCTTAGATAAGAATCATATAATTCGTGTGGGCGGTAGGTTGGATAATTCTCCGTATTGTTATGATGTTAAGCACCCAATATTAATTTGTAGCAAACATTATTTAACAAAATTAATATTTCATATGTATCATATTAAATTATTACATGCCGGACCACAACTATTGTTATCAAATGTACGTCAAACTTATTGGCCTTTAAAAGGTAGAAACTTATCGAAATCAATTGTGAATAAATGTTTAACTTGCTTTAGAAATAAGGCTCAAAGTATACAACCTATCATGGGTCAACTTCCGTTAAATAGAACTAATTTAGAATTTCCTTTCTTACACTGTTGCGTCGACTATGCTGGGCCAATGTTGATAGCCGACCGCAAAGGTCGAGGTTGTAGGCTCTTGAAATCCTACCTGTGCGTTTTTGTGTGTCTTTCTGTTAAAGCCGTGCACTTGGAGCTTGTTACAGAACTCACGAAAGAAGCCTTTATCGCCGCCTTAAACCGGTTCATTGCTCGCAGGGGGAAGCCACAAAGCATTTCGTCCGATAACGGCACGAACTTTGTCGGCGCATCTAATGAGTTGCAAAGGTTTTTAGTTGAATCTAACATACTAGAGGACATGGCACAAGAAGGTATCGAATTCAAATTTACTCCTCCATACAGTCCTCACTTTAATGGGATGGCGGAAGCAGCTGTCCGCTCGACTAAACACCATCTACGGAGATTATTAAAAAATATTCATTTTACTTACGAGGAGATGGCTACATGTCTGGCTCAAGTTGAGGCTATTTTAAATTCTCGCCCTCTCACTCAACTATCCACTGATCCTCTTGACTTCACTGCACTTACTCCTTCCCACTTTTTAATTGGACGAGCACTCACGTCTTATCCACACCCACAAGTCTTCGAAGGGAATATTACCAGTCTTGATCGTTTTAAGAGAATAGAATATATAAGGCAACATTTTTGGAAGCGATTCAAAAATGAGTACATCGCTACCCTTCAACAAAGAACGAAGTGGCTTACATCTACGAACGACGAGTTGAAGCCTAATGACTTAGTCCTTATAAGGGACAAAACTCTTCCACCCTTACTGTGGTCATTAGGAAGAATAACCAAAGTTTACCCCGGCGTTGATGGTTATACACGCGTTGCAGAAGTCAAGACAAGAAGAGGCATTATCCGACGAGCTTATAACAACATCTGCCCTCTCCCAGCTCAAGACTCCTGAGTTCCTGACTCATCCTGGGCGGGAACATGTCGAGGATTGAACCTCGACATCGCTCGCGGCGCGCGCGCACTGGCGCGGGCGACTGCGGCGGCGGTGCGGGGCGCGGCGTGCGGGACGGGGGCGGCGCGACGCAGCGCAGCGGCCGGCCGTCCACCGCGCACAAAACGACTTGATACGGGATCACCGACTAACGCACACGCGATCTATTACCTATTGTGAAGACACTCAGTAAATCAGCCCTATTGAAAACTACAGTCTCTCATTGATTCCCGAACACCCGAACAAATATCGATGATAGATTATCGATATTTTCTTTTTCTTTTAATCAGGCTTTATAAAGGAAAAGTAAAAGTTACTATCCGCAATCGCGAAAACGGACGTCTTGGCAAACTTTTACTTTTGCTGAGATAGTTTTATGACAAACAGACACACTATCGTAAGATAAGTAGTAATAAGAGTAATGTCTTATAGGTTCAGAACTCAGAAATCGTCCAGATATTGGCTTTATTTGCCCTTAACCACAAAAAAAAAGAAAGAAATAATTTATTTACTAATAATGTAGGTATACATATTAGTTCAAATACTTGTAAATTGTCCCGATTCATTTTACCTTACGGCATGCAAAATATTCGATTGCTAAGTATTCATTATCA
Organism: Charanyca ferruginea; assembly: GCA_947361185.1. Classification (NCBI taxonomy): domain Eukaryota; kingdom Metazoa; phylum Arthropoda; class Insecta; order Lepidoptera; family Noctuidae; genus Charanyca; species Charanyca ferruginea. The sequence goes on along the minus strand of OX376082.1, from coordinate 8,210,564 downwards.
TCATAATAAAGTTATATATTTCCTTATACAATAATAACATAGGTATTTGTTCTGCTAGAATGTACCAAACGACGTCAGAATGTCTCACATTTTTCCAAGTAGGTACATGTTTGTAATAATTTTAAATATTTAACTTCGATTCGTTTTAAATATTTTCTAAGTATACGTTACTGATGTTACATTAAACTTTTGCTGGATATAAAATATAAAATTAGAAAATTGTGGGTTGGATCGTTTTAGACGATTAGTTCGTCTTCTTCGGGTTAGCTCATTTTGGCACAACTACGCTCAATTGTATAATTGAGCTAACCCACTTTGGTGCCAATTTTGTTGTATACGAGCTAAACTTATTTTAAGCTATTTCATGACCATACATTTTCTCTTTGCCAATCGAAATTCGCACAATTTTTTGAGCTTTGGTTGAGCTTTGGTAGGTATCATTACCAAAGCTCCTTACATTTCAGTCTTAGTCTGAAAATCATACCAACTGAAGTACGTACTCTGGAGTACTCCGAACATAGTTATCGAATCCTTTGGCAATCATCTTATTTGCTTAACCATCTGAATATCAAAGCTTGATCTTACATATCGTTATTACTTATGTACATAAGAGTAGATACATATAAACTACCCAGTTGTTTCATTTGCTCAATCAAAATTTTCAAACTTACTTGGTATAAACTAGCGGTTGAAACTATTTGGGTTAGTTAGAAGGGTAAGCTCGTAATTGATTGGTTAGGTAAATAGAATATAACACCAGTTTGTATGAAAATCCATTGTAGGGGATTTTGCTCATGTATTGTGAAGGAAAACATAGTGAGGAAACCTGAGCTAATCACAATTATATGTCGGATCTTCAGGATTTAGTCCGTTAGATTCAGTCATCGTGTGGGCAGAATATGGGTTTCGTGCAATGCAAAGACACTGGGTATAGGGTACAATACACGGCGTTTATTAAAACCACAATTTAGCACAAACTCAATTCAAAATAAACTCAGACTTAAATTAACATAGATATAGTTCACTTCACTTCAACAACGAATCGAAAATACAGTTTCGGGACGTATTAGCTCCGATGCGATCAGACACTGGATTCTGAATGTCTTCCTCGCTGTGGGCTGAAAAGATCACGCCTCTGTAAAAGCATGGCAAAAGTAGTGGCAGTCGTGGCAGATCACGTGTTCTCGATGATGGCGGGCTTGCGATTCGTTTCACGTTCATACTATTGACCGGATACGATATATACATAAGTTTGAAATCGCCAATACGTCTTGAGAAAGCGCGATGATAAATAAATAATAAAAACTGTGCGGTCGGGGGACCCCCGCAAAGAACAAACTTCCTTACGTACGTGTCTGAAAACACTTTCAGTCCTGCTCGTGTTTGTAGTAGGCTCGATACACGCACACATACACACCCGCATTTCGTTACGTGACGATTTCTACTAATTCGCACTACCCGTAAGTCGCGTTAAGGAACTTCGGTCCAATAATAATTAATAGGTATTAGTATGGAGCGCAGTATACTTGGTGTTAAATTAACCGATCGCATTTGTAATACCATACTGCGCTCCAAAACACAGATCGTTGACGTGGCTCAAAAGGCTGCCCAGGTTAAATGGACTGGGCTGGACATGTCTGCCACATGCCGAACGACCTATGGGCCCGTAAATCCCAAAATTGGTGCCTTGAAATGACGAGGCGGGGCCGCGGTAGACCACGCAAGAGATGGCGGGATGACTTGGATAGCTTCCTTAAGACATAGCTAAAAGTCGAGACCGATGGAAGGAATGGAGGGAGGTCTTTGCCCTGCAGTGGGACAGTACAGGCTAAATATAATAATATAATATAATAAGGTATTACTTATTTGTTTGTACATACATTTTACACACAGTAACATTGTATATCCAAATAACAACATGTAGTGTTCTTGTACAAACGGTGGACAGTAGAATGATCAATGGTACTCGTGCCTTCTCTGTTTGAGAAGAGGCCTTTGGTGGCTTTTATCTTAAAGATAAATGAACTTTGTTCTACGTCTACCTAAAGGAACCAACCCACAGTCTTTCAATAATTAAATTAATTACTAAACTTTAATCTTATTATATTACGAGAAGCTCGTGGCTAAGTAAAAGTCGTACGGATCGACCATTCATGATATAATATAATAACTTTATTTGCTTCAGAAAAGTACAACCAAATAATTAGGTATAAATTGTTACATTTGGTAGGTAGACATTACATAAGTAAACAAATACGTTCTTGCACTTAAATACTAACCAATAATGTGATATTATATTTCTCACCTTTCTAACGTCGTAAAAATATTGTTCTCTAACGTCACAAGATAATTATTTAGTACGTATGCAAGCACTACTCACTCACTAATTATTAGTTACATTGATATTGTTATTTAGGTTGTAGTATTCAATTCAAACTGTCCTCCGTACTAGTCGAAACTGTATCACGGTAGGATAGTCTTCCTCTTACACCATTAACCAGTTCTAAAATACAAATTGTATGTATTCCACTATTATTTCACATTATAACAATTATGTATCAACGACTTTGTGTTCCAGCGTAAGGAGGTAGGTATCAGAACATTTTACATTATTAACGAACAGAAGTGATCACAATGCAGGTAGTGTTAAAAAATAATGTAGTATATGTAAAGTTTGTAGACAATCGTTAAAATTGTATCCTATAAGACTTAATTATTATTTATGTGGGAACTATCCTAACAAAGCTAATAGTTGCAGTCACAATTCATAAGTTTAGAATTTAATCATAAGTTAATGTTTGACCAAGTAATATGAGTGTGTGTGTGTATATGTGAACGTGATATTTTGAATATGAGTTTAGACTTTTGTAAGGTGTGTTGTATGTTCGTGTGTGTGTATGAGTGTGTTTAGTTCAAGCTTTTCAATAGTTTTTCCGTTTTATCGTAGTTAAGTTGTTTTAAATATTCAATAAGAAGCTTCTTACAGGCAAATGAAGTCGTATTTCGTAGGTTGACGTATTTTGATATTTTATTATATAAGAATGGACTTAAATATTGCATAAATTTACAAGCAAATATGGTTTTGTAAGATGGGACTGCGTATACTATGTCATTTCTTCGCCTTCCTGTGTAATGGGGGGGGGAAATTGTGTTGACTTAGTGTTACACTTAATATGAATAACTGTCTCACTGTTAGTACAGGCAATTCACTGTATAGTAAATCGGTTGAGTGTCTATACCTCTTAAATGTCATAACCTTCAGAATAGCGCGCTGTGAGCGTTCTAGGGTAATCATTGTTGACTTAGATGATGGTTATGCTATGCTTGCCGCGGTCAACCCGTGGATGGGTGACCATCCATTTAATATCCAGGCCCCTCCGTGCTTCAGATATCACGTAAAGCCATTGGTCCCGGTTGTCATTCGTAGATCTTTGTCAACGCCAGTCGTTTTATGTAGTTAGAAGCTAGACAATCTGGCTACCAGATTTACCAAGGGGTATCATAGTTACCAAGCAACTGGGTTGTGGACAGATAGGCAGTCGCTCCATGTAAAACATTGGTATTCAGCTGCATCTGATTAGACTGGAAGCCGACTCCAATATCGTTGGGAAAAGGCAGGTAATGACGAGTCTTGTTAATGCTTAGAACAGATTTTAACCAGCGTCGAAGTCATTTTCACAACCTAGTTCTGGAGGCATGGGTTTTATATATGTACAGACATACAAGTCAAACCAAACTGTCAAACTTTCCCGATTGAACATGAACGTTACCCTTTTGTAATAAAGTTGAAAATCAAAAGAAAGACAGATTGTTGTAGCTTGATATGCTAGCCTCTGTATATCTGTAAGTTACGTTGTCTTTAATCATCATCATCATTATATCAGCCTATTGCCGTCCACTGCTGAATGAGGCCTGGCGTTATCTTCAATAAAGAATAATTGTTATTACAGTTACTTTGAAAAATGAGCGAAATTTTGACGTAGGCCAACGAACCACATTCTGGTAGATTAGTTTAGCAAACCAGTTCAACATATTTTTCAAACCCTTACTAGTAAACCGCAATATTATCTGATAAATGTTATCTGATTATTGAAAAATCAGGTTCTTAGGTAATGATTTACAAAAAAAAATATCCTTTGAATCAAAAATAATTATTCGTCCAGACAAACTCAGATAGAAAGCTACAGTTAAAAAAAGAATACAAATACAAACATACGGGTCGGAAAAAAGGTTAAAAACGGTCGACTGATAACCTTAATCACCGAACAGTTAACGACGTGTGAGCCGCGTGGGGGTTTAATCACACACGACCACTTTTAGACACGTTTTAGCTATATATATTGTAGTATTTTCAGGTATGGTTGGTAAAAAAGACAGACACAATCCCAACAATGCTGTGATTCGGGTCTTTTGGTGTACGCAAAATACGCGTTGAGATGTGGAGTTGCGGACACCAGCCCATTATACTACTAGGTACTACTACTTGTGTCTACTAGTACTAAATATAATTACGTATGTCGTTCTGCTGTTGTTTAAACTTAATTCACACTGACCTCGGTACTAGTGAAAACTGTATCATGAAAAAAAACGTAGCCACACACTAGGGAATAAATCCCTAGTGTGTGGCTATCCCCATCATAGAACGACATGGTACGTAATTATATTTAGTACTAGTAGACACAAGTAGTAGTACCTAGTAGTATAATGGGCTGGTGTCCGCAACTCCACGTCTCAACGCGTATTTGGCGTACACCAAAAGACCCGAATCACAGCATTGTACGGTACTAGCGATCCATCCCGGCTTCCTTCGAGAATTATTATCATATTTCAACATAGATTTACCTACATCATGCCAACCTTTATACACCCACTGCTGGTCATAAGTCTCCCCCAAGGGGAGGGGGGGGAGGGTTCAGTCGTAATCGCCATGCTTTACCGATGCATGTTGGCGATCGCAGTAACTGTTATGGTACTTAGTAGGACGCTGCTGCCCATCCTCTGGTCAATATCCCTCTGTCGCCTTCTACGACATACATGAGTAGTAATGGGGTGGTGCTATTCGCGGCCGGCACCACACGGCTTTACATACAACTATAACGAATTATAGACTTAACAATTCCTTATGAATTACTATTCATTCATTCATTTTTTAAGTCTAAACGGGTTTTTATGCAGTTTTCTCTCTTTCTCTCACAGTACTCTGTCTATTGGAGAAAACTGCATGAAAACCCGTTCAGTAGTTTTTGAGTATGTCGCGAAAAGACAGACAGAGACTACAGAGTCTGTGGTAGGTAATTCTTTACCGCATGAGCTATTCACAATGAACTCTAATACCACTTAGCACAAACACACGTACTTGCTATCCAGGTCATATTTGTTCAATAATGTGTGGCTACAATATATTGTCAGCAAAGATTTATAATTCACAGAATGGCTTAACTGAATGGGGTCGGCTTCCCGTCTTCCTGGATGCGGCTGAATACCAGAATTGTACATGGAGCGACTATCTAAAAAATACCAAATAGTTCGTGCAAATTAATGCGTGGAAAAATGGATGCTCCCGAACTGCATGGCGAACTTGTCCAATTGTTTGCCCCTGATAAATACCACGGTAATAGGAGGCTTTTGGCATTCCAAAAGGTAGTTTCGTATGGAGTTTATTGGGCAAATAACTTGCAACTTGCAATCAGATTAAATTTTCCATGTAAATGACGTTAAAAAGTGCCTTTCAGTGGTCCTATTGAAATAAATAATTTGACTTTGACTTTATCTGCCCTCCACAAGTCCACATCCCAGATACTAGCTATCACGATAGCTCTTGGTAAAACTGGTTATCAGACTTTTGGGCTTCTGTCTACCCGTAACGTCAAAGATTTACAAATGATAGCCGGGACCTACGACTTAAGCCGCTGTGGCAGTGGTATTGGCGTGGTGTTGCAGTTGAAGCATTCATTATCATCATCATAGCCTGTTGCCGTCCGCTTCACACCAAGCCCGCAATTATCCGCAGCCAGCCACCTTCTTCAAATCGTCGGACCATCGTACCGCAAGGAGTCCCACTCTACGCTTGCCCAAACGCGGTCTTCACTCTAAAGTTAAAGTATTGCCAGATTTAAAACACCACGCAAAATGTTGTACTACAAAGATCCTCTTGTCATAAAACGGTACTATATTTGACACAGCAATCGATAGTGGCTGGAATAATAGTCAGGATGCTTCATGAGATCGTACAATGGGAATTTCGTCCCTTTTCCGGCCCAATAGTTTTTTAAGCGGGTAGGTAGGCACTGAAATGGTCCGGTAGAGAGGTGGGAGAATTTATTGTTAAAGCACTTTCTTTTTTTTTCTTGTGTGCCAGTTTTATTATCGTGTGGGTATTTTGATAATAGATTATCGAACACATAACATTACGGTGGTTTTTCCCGAAGGGTTAAGCAGAAAACTTATTGTAGACGACTTAGATTAGACGACATATTGTAGACGACAGTGACTGTGGTTTCGTTATACCATATATATTGAGGCTTAGGAGCTTACCTATTACTATTGTCATTGGATTTTCGACGGTGTTATTTTAATCTTTTCAAGTTTTTTAATACATCTCTGCTTAGTATCTACAGATTGTGTTCTTTTGTACATTCTTGTGTAACATTTTATATATTTTAATAGATGTAGTTCATTTTCTCTGGTTTCCGAACATTAATATTAATTGTAAAATTTAATAATGCAATGATCGTCTTTCATTCAGTGGTGTAAGGTACTTTAGCAGTCAATGATAGCCTATTTCCAGTGACTGACCCTTCTCCTTCTACTTGACTCATTTTCACTCCATTGACAAGAAATTTTAACGTTTACGAACATTCAAAACAGGTAATTATAAATAATCTCTTGAAAGCTTATCATGTGGCGTAAATAATTAATCGAAATTCCAAGTGGTGGTAAAAATAATCCCCATAATATACATATTAAAGTTATACCCACATTTTCACAACATGAATACAACTCCAGTGATGAAACTTACCCTAGAATGAAAAGGTCAATGTTTCAATATAATTAGGTAGGTACTCACTAATTACGTACCTCAACATAAACGAAATTCGCACAAACAAGGCAGTTTTCCTTTGATGTGAAAATTACGTGAACATTACTGAATTGTAAGCTTTGATGTCAAGAATGTTGTACAAATAAGCTATTGTATCGTTGAATTTGTGTGTAGTGGCAAAAATAGGGATCGCTGTAAGTTTTGTAAGGGTTAAGGGTAATGTAGAAGTAACAAGAATAATATAACCGGTATTTTGTGGAGACTTGATTTAAAAAAGAGTCTGTGGAGTTTTTTGCTCTTTTTTATCCATAGAGACCTACCCTACGTTTTAAAACCAGCAAATAGCTTTAACTTTCTGACTAGCTTGACAATTCAAAGGTGCCTGAGAATCATTTAATTGAAAGACGTTTCAGTTGAAAAGCGGGTTCTAGGGTTTGTGAACTCCAAGAGTTGATCTTCCTCGGACTCCACATCCACATTTTGTCCACACCAAATTTCATCCTGATGGCGTCGCTGAAAGTCTCTGTTACCTTCAGTAGGTCCTCCATTAGTTGAAAACATTTTTTTTTTTTGAAAAGTGATACGTTGAGCTCTCTTAGGTCTGATAGCCTATACCTGATTTATTCAGCAGCAGATATGTTTGTTACGTGGTCGCTCACAATGGGTCTTTTCAGATGGCTTAAAGTCACCCAAAGGGCAATGGAGAGGGCTATGTTCGGAGTTTCCTTGCGTGATAAAATCAGAAATGAGGACATCCGCAGGAGAACCAAGGTTACTGACGTAGCCCAAAGAATTGCCAAACTTAAGTGGCAGTGGGCAGGGCACATTGCTCGCAGAACGGATGGCAGATGGGGACGAAAAGTTCTGGAGTGGCGACCGCGATCCGGAAGACGTTGCGTTGGAAGGCCTACCACTAGGTGGACCGATGACCTGGTAAAGGTTGCGGGGATACGCTGGATGCGAGTCGCACGGGACCGGTCAATGTGGCGACACTTGGGGGAGGCCTATGTCCAGCAGTTGACGTCTTTCGCTGAAATAATGATGATGAGGTATGTTTAAAGGATTCAAGGTTAAACATAACTAAAGCAGGCTCAAATTAACACCCTGATGATATTCTTTTCAACCGACTTCAAAAAAGGAGGAGGTTATCAATTCGACTGTATTGTTTTTATGTTTGTTACCTCAGAACTTTCGACTGGGTGAACCGATTTCGATGATTCTTTTTTTATTTAAAAGCTGGCGCTTCCCGTGTGATCTCATTTGAATTTGGTCCAGTTCTGACAATAAACTTAGATTAGTAATGGATGAATGGATGGTGTTCTTAATGGATTTGGATGAAAAGGTACTAAAAAAGCTGAAAAAATAAAAAGCTTTTTACAAAAAAGATAACCGCCTTCATAAACTAAACATGACTTTAGTTTCGGAAGTCGGTGGCAATACAAAACAACAAACGGAACAAAGTCATCGACTTCCGAAACTAAAGTCAAGGGTGTTCTGTGCTAAAGTTATTTTTCACTTTGTAGTTTTTGAAGGCGGTTTATTTTTTGTAAAAAGCCTTTTTTATTATTTGTCTTTACCACCATGTATAACAAACAAATAATATTATTTAAACTCGTTTTCTTAGTTCATGATCAGGTACTGAAAAATACTACTCGTACAAGACATTTCAGAAGCTTAGTGCCTCACATGACTTCCCTGGTAGTCATAAAAATATTATTATCATATTTTATTTTCACAGAAATATCTCTCTCTATATGTTGAGTTCAAACAGAGTTCAATAACTTCAGCATATATTTTTTCTAATTGGCCCTTAACAAAAGGCTTTTATACTTATCGACGTAATGGAGTCCAATTACGTCGTATTTGGAGATATACCTTTTACTTGTCTAATGATTGTATGGGAATATTAGGCTTATAGAATACAAACCATCATTATAGTTTTGCAGTCTATTTTGTAGTGGTATTATCTAACTTTCCTCTGGTGAATTAAGGTGATGTGAGCAACGTAAAATTTGTTTCATTTATTTCCATTAGAACACTAGAAGGCAATTTAGAATGCCATTTACAAGAAAAATTATAATTGAATAACATTACACAAATTTTAATATCCTTATGTGGCCAGGCATCGAAACCCGGTGTGTCACAATTATGGGGAATAATATGTAAAATAATAACAACCTTTGGCAGTACCTAATAAGTCTTTAGTAGTGTAATAAGTCTTTATTTTGTTTGAGCACGAAATTCAACTTTTTATTTGTTTTTTTTTTATTCTGTGATTTTTACCTTGGTCAGTGAGTCATCCAACGTGGCAATGCTGCCAGTCTCTTGGGCACATTCCCAGATGACGGTATACAATTTATTAATAAAGCTTCAAATAATTCCTCCACATAATTTTTTGATGCTATTGAACTTATTAGTTTTTTAGTTTAATAGTGATAGGTTTTTATTCTTCATGTAAATATTGTAATATAACGTAATAAATAAAATAAAAAGAAGAAAATCTAACGTTATTGGCCGTTTTAGGTGTATAAGTATAGTAGCCCCTTCCAAAAAGTGGTGTCTTAGAGAGAAGAAGCTTGACCTTCAGCTATTCTGTAACAATCTCCCTCGGTGAACACCTAGGTGAAGTAAGCTGTCAGCCGTACGTCTGCTTTGTCAATTCCTAGCTTCGAGACGGATTACAACTCACTTCACCTAGGTGTTCACCGAGGGAGATTGTAACAGAATAGTACTGCTGATCACCGTAAGCTCACTTCACCTATATTTACTAAGAGAGACTTTTATAGAATAGACCGGCAGTGCATTGTCACCGTCTTGCTAATGGATCTCTTATCATCATAATCTTCCTTATCCCATGTTACTTGGGGTCGGCGCAACATGTTTTCTTCTTCCATTCCGTCCTGTCATCCTTCATGTTTTCACTGACTCCCTTTTCATTCATATCACTCTTCACACAATCCATCCATCTTTTCTTTGGCCTTCCTCGCCCTCTTCATCCTTCTGGTCACATACCTTTTATCCCTTCTCTTAACATGCCCATACCAAGACATTGGGTTCCCTTTAAACTTGCTAATCGTTCTGTAATGCATCATTATGTGCTGCGATGTTGAAAACCAGCGCCAGAGACAAGTATCATGGTCTGTCATTTTGTAACCCCCGACGAAAAAGAGGGGTGTTATAAGTTTGACGTGTCTGTGTGTCTGTGTGTCTGTCTGTGGCACTGTAGCTCTTTAACGGGTGAACCGATTTGAATGCGGTTTTTTGTATTTGAAAGTAGATTCTCTAGCGATGGTTCTTAGACATGTTTCATCAAAATCGGTTCAGCAGTTTTAAAGTTATCAGCTCTTTTGTTTGCTGCGGTAGGGATCTTAGACGCATACCGGATGTTTACTTTGCTTTCAAACATATTATTATAGGTGACCACACAAAACCAAACTAAATTACATTTAAAAAATTTAAAATAAAAATTAAATTAAAAATTTAAAAAAACCCCCAACGCAAAACATAAAAGCGATTATGTAAAAAGTAAAAAATAATACTTTTGTTGAGCCATCAAATGTTTGTTCGTTGAAATGGCGCTATAATGTCGCGGCGGGGTACCGCTAAGTTTAAAGCAATAACTAAATATCTAAAATAGCGAACTGATGGTAACTAGATTTGCAACAAGATTAACAACTAGATTAGCAACAAAAATTTGATAATATCGAAGCAAATTGGTCGGAAATGCTGGTAAATTAATAGACAGTGAATGAAATTGAGGGACTGACTTACTTAAGCGGTACCCCGCCGCGACATTATAGCGCCATTTCAACGAACAAACATTTGATGGCTCAACAAAAGTATTATTTTTTACTTTTTACATAATCGCTTTTATGTTTTGCGTTGGGGGTTTTTTTAAATTTTTAATTTTGCTGAACTGGGCCTGTTTGTTGCAGCTGTGGGACACATATTTTTTTATTCTTTTTGTTTGTTTCTTTTTGTGTACCAAGAAAGAAAAAAAGCTTTATTTGAAACAGTCCAGGGACTACTTGCTTTGCTTTCTTTCTGCGGTTTCCAAATAAAACATCCAACCTAGTTTAAAATAATATTCTTCTGACCGGACCCAATCTCAATCGAGACTAGTCAAGTAATCAGGAGATATTATATAGCACAAGTGTGTGCTCACTCTTCCCTCATTCTCATAGTCCAATGGGACGGCAACCTGACACGATTGGGGAGAGATCAGGTGCAGGACTTCACTCTCGACACTCGTTTGTTTCGAACATTGCGTTGGATGAAAAAAAAATTCAATCAAGCTCGCGTTGAAGTTAGACCGATGGGGAAGGGACCTCTTAACGTGGTTTTTGAGGCACGAGGGTGTCACACCACCAAATTCCGAACTGACCCTGCTACTAAGAAATTCCTGATGAAAAAAACCCAATAACACTTTTTAATAATAATAATTCATTTATTTTAGGCTGCATAGGCCCATAGATGAATACCTTAACCAAAACATACATATTTTATTATTTGTAACTTTTCAACCGACTTCAAAAAAGGAGGAGGTTTTCAATTCGTCTGTATTTTTTTTTTGTTTTTGTTTTGTTTGTTACCTGATTTCTTGCGTAAACCGATTTTGATGATTCTTTTTTTATTTGAAAGCTAGTGCTTCCCGTGTAGTCCCATTTTAATTTGGTTCAGTTCTGACAATGGCATCCATGAGAAAACCGTATAAGTCTTAAATTTGCATTAAGTATGTGCGCGATTTGTTACGCGATTTCTCCGGCAAACGTAAATCAATTTTGAAAATTCTTTTTTTTTTATGGTTAGGGTATGCTTCAGGGGTGGTCCCATATACATTTTACCGAAATTGATTCAGCACTTTTTGAAAAATCAACAAATACCCAAAAATTTTACATAGACGACGTTTTAGTTTCATCAATCTTTGTAGTAGTTAACTTTCAATCTCTTCTTAATAGATTTGGATGAGAAGAAGGTACTAAAAAGCGGAAAATAAAAAGCTTTTTACAAAAAAGACAACCGCCTTCAAAAAGTGAAAAATAATTTTAGCACAGAACACACATTGACTTTAGTTTCGGAAGTCGGTGGCAATAGAAAACAACAAACAGAACAAAGCCACTGAATTTCGAAACTAAAGTCAATGTGTGTTCTGTGCTAAAGTTATTTGTCACTTTTTGAAGACGGTTGTCTTTTTTGTAAAAAGCTTTTTATGTTAGTAGAAAATACTTAAGACTATTGTTAGAAGCACATCACTTTGCACTAAACTGTCTTTGTGCTGTCCTGTGGCACTTGTCTGCGGAAGCGACGGAACACCACGTCCTGCAGCCAAAAGTCTTCTTTCATGACGAGGGGCAGGAAACAATTCGGTACTCGCACCACGAACGTCTTGAAGTTAACGTTGTGGCGCGACTCCAGTAACTGCACTGCACTGGAGTGATGGGATAGTCAACCTACTACAATTTGGTTACCGAAACCATCACTTCATAGCATAGTCATCATTATCATCATCTTGACGACCTTTAGACGCCCACTGTTGGGCATAGGTCTCCCTAAGGGGTGAGTTCAGTCGTAATCGCCATGCTTAGCATAGTAGGTATTACTATTTCAGTAATACCATCGACCGTGCCGTATGACGTGGTCGTTCTGACATTAGCGCCGTGTGAGGTGAGCTTAGCAAACGAGCACATTAAAATGGAATTGTGTTGGGGGAAGCGCACACTGAGATTGGGGGATTTTATTGTGAGTGATTAAAGTGATTGAGGGAATGACGATTTGGTGAAGTTTTGAGTTGAGTGTGTCATTTAAAAGTCTTAGCTTTTATGAGTTCTTGATTGATGACAATGGTGACAAATGTTTTTGTTGACCTTGAATAGGCATTGGTTGTTGTTTTTAATTTCCCACTTTCGTGAAAACTTAGATATTTAACATTGTGGTAACAACAGGTCATAATTACTAGTCTTTGAATAAAATTAAGTGTCAAAATTATTGTCTTCTGTAAAACAATCTCGTGTCATAATGTAGGTATGTTTTCTAACTCCAAAATGGCTTGGCCGATTATTATGATTTTTTGTGTATATTTGGTAGGTCTGAGAATTATAGGTATTAGGCCTTTTTTTACTATACAACGTCTGTCGGTTCTACTAGGTATAATATAAAAGTTCAAAAATGTAACATAACCCTCCCACTGCCGTCGTGTACGAAAACCCAACCAAAACAAATTCCACAATAAAATGGTGTTAAGTTTCTGTACGTTTCACTTTACTTAACCTCTTGCCACCCTAGAATTCGCAAATTGCAGTGCAAAGCACTTTGCGGCCCTTTCCGAATGCTAAGTAATAATTATTCGCGCCAAACGATCTGATTATTACTACGAGAAACACCCTGTTAATGTTATATGAAGAACATAATTATGTAATCCTAGCGTGTCTTTTATATTAATGTGAATGCCACCTTTTTGTGGAGGAATTTGTTGATGCTTTCTTGTAAATAATTTATTTGCTGCTAAAATTCCATTGTCAAATGTTTTGTCTACCTATTTTGTATTTACTTTGATTTTAACTATTTGTTAAACTTTATTTACAAAATTCTACGATATCGATATTTAAGAGATTTTGTGACCTTAAAATAAAGAAAAAGTATTTTTATCAACTTCAATTGTACCAAAAATACTTATTTAAACACGATGGACGTTACAGCAACTGAAGAAAATAGTATTACTATTTAATTACATTGAAATACAATATTCATAACTTGAAATCTATTACTAGTACATAAGAGTCTAGTTTAATATGAACAGATTATATTAAAATACTAAAACCTATAACATAGAAGCTATAAAATTAAATTAATAGGGCATCAAAAAATTCCTCCACATCGCCGCCATCGGGGAATGTGCCGAAGAGACTGGCGGCATTGCTACGTTGGATGGCAATACTTAACCTCTGGCCACGGTAAAAACCAGCTCTTGGATCATGGGAACTGTCAACTAACCTTTTGGACAAGTCTTTAAAAAGCAGATGAGTACTCGGACCCCACGACCAGAGAGTTTCAACCCTCTGGCTCCAACCAAACGGCTGCAAAATAAAGTTATCACCAATGTGACTATACTGTCGCCGTTTTCTGCAGCCGCGGCAGCAGCATCAGCAGCAGCATCAGCATCAGCGGCATCATCATCACAGCACGCTGAACTAGGAAGATGGGATGGCGCAAGAGTATCGGCGCAAGAGTATCGACGCACGTCGCGTCCCACTCTAAAGGCCTACACAAGTTCCAAGGAAATAGAGACATTCCGTCCGGTCTCTTGCCATCGTCGCGTGCCAAGCCATTGGGTTCTAAGACAGCCGGAACACCGACGGCGACGAACTTTTGAACACACGTTCACGCCAGTTCCATCATACCTTAATCTAAATAAAATACATCTATTAATGCTACTTATTCACTAGCAACATGCTTAAGTACCTACTTATTCACCAGCAATTCATACACCATCATGGCCTCTCTTGAGGTGGGTTTAGATAATAAACTTAGAAAAATACCTACATCTAACTTATTAATTTTAAGTGTTTCAACTATAATTTTTCTCTGAGATTCGTTCCTGATGCACTCAACCAAAAGGTGCTGCACATCTTCTTTTTTCTGGCATGTGTCGCAATTAGGAGAATCTACTTTCCTCATTAAATATTCAAAACCCTTTAGTGGCCTGCTTATGTGTCCAGAACGAATTCTATGAGCTACAACTAATAGTTTACGGCTCATTGTTTGGTTAGCAAACCACGGTATACGAGGAGGTTCATTTTGCAATACTTTGTACCATATGCCTTTTGATTTAGACTTATCATTGAAATATTCAGTCCAATCATCGTGGCAGCGATTCCTATAATGCATTATAACTTCAGAGAATATAGGAAGAATATACATTTCTATTCCATTGACTGACCCTAATTTAGCCAACTTGTCTGCCTCCTCGTTGCCCTTCAGACCAATGTGTGACGGTATCCACTGTAGGATCAGAACTTTGCCATTCCTATTTAAGTCATACAGTTTCCTCAAAACAACATAGGCTAGCGGTACACCTCTGCAACCAGAAGCGCATCGAGCCTAATGCTGGAGGGCACTTTTACTATCCGTAAACATAACCTCCTTAACCAACCACGACGAATAATGTCATTAATATTCGTGTGCCGCGCTATACGTCCCGCACTCCGGCTGCATGACAGGCCGTGGTGTCCGAGGTTGTTCAGCTTCCCCACAGCGACAGCGATGAGGAAAACAGGAGAAAGCTCCTAAGTGTACGGAAGCAAAACAAAATTGTGTTTTAGAAGAACACTAGCGCTCAGTGTAAGTTTGAAACATGTAGCAGTAGTTATTGTATTATTTTATTAAACCGTGTAACTTATTTATCACAATTTATTACTAATTATAATATTATTATACATAAAGGTATGATATAAAACTTTTCGATGCATGTACTAAAAGGCTTTTCTATTTTTTGTATACCTATTTTTTAGATTCGTATAAGAAGAATTCCTTAAATTACATATAAAAGAACAGAATCGTAAGAAAGAAAAACAAACAGACATGAAAAAAGTCACTTTGATTTATACCTGGTTTTGAGGCGGGTCTAGGCCACTACAACATTACAAACATAATTTTATTTATTTTGCTACGCCACGAAAAGCTTATTTTCATGAAACCCATATTATAATTTCGGCCCCAAAATAATAATACGCTACAGAAAAAACGCCATCATTAATAATCCTGTAACGCAACAAACGTACATTTGGGACACAAAGCTGATTTATCCGGAAATTACCGGTTTGTGACACCTTCATGTCACACTAATGACACGCCGGCCGTAACACGTAACCTGCGGCGGTAAAAGGGTTAAGTAATGATTTTTTGAATAAATACTACGAAAGTTAGCTTTATTTGTGTGGTCATGGTCCCTTTATGAGGGTATGGTAGAGACATCGTTGACATTTTGTTTGGGCCTGCACTTATTCACACCGCGGTTGTTAAAAAAAACTGTACTTATAGATCTTGTGCCAAAAGAATGAGCAACAGCATCCTCTTTTGAAAAGCCTCATTGCTATCACCAACCACCAGTGAAGCAATTTTGAGATGAGCTGCCATTCCACCTGATGCGGGTATTCTCAAGTAACTTCACCTAAGTTTACTGATAGAGATTTTTACAGAATACTCCAGCTGATCGGAAGTTGTGGAGATATCCATTCACACATAGAAAACTGGACTTAAAACCTCATCGACCGACCTGGTCCGT
The DNA here is from genome assembly GCA_947361185.1 of Charanyca ferruginea. Lineage (NCBI taxonomy): Eukaryota > Metazoa > Arthropoda > Insecta > Lepidoptera > Noctuidae > Charanyca > Charanyca ferruginea. The sequence continues at coordinate 8,194,245 of OX376082.1, read as the reverse complement.
GAAAAAATAAAAAAGATATTATTATTATTATTAAATTCTGTTTTTGTTGTGTAGGTAGTCTATGTGTGAGGTAGTCGGGAAATAAACGGTTACACATCACAATTTTCTGGTAAAAAAATTAACTAAAATGGGAGTTTAACCAACAACATTTTCCACATAATATAAAAATGTTAAACACGAACGACGTGCGATATAAATAACATTGAATAGAGAGTATGATCAGAATATATAAAAAAAAATAAGAGAAAAAAGATATCATTATATTAGTGTATTAATAAAAACTACTTGTATTTTTAAGAGCATGTCAGCACTCCGAGAGTGCCAGGCCAAAAATCGACTTGGTGTAAAAATAAGCATAACGCTTCTAATTTCAAAAATAATTTCACAACAAATTCAAAAAGTTTAAAGAAACATTTAGTGAAATGCTTTCGACCAGCTTGCATTATGCATGCAACCTTTACAACTTACCTGAAATAGGTTCCCCGTAAAATAATTTCCCCATTTTCAAACCATTAACTTTCAAAAACCCCATTTGATAAAAACTCAACACAAAATACATATAAACTACCCAGTATTATGATATTGCAGGCCAAAGCTCTTTGTGACGTGAAAAATTATTATCGAATGGCAGCATTTTTCACCTTTCACTGTAGGAAATTCGCGAGGTAAACATGAGTTAGAGTACTGGATGGGGCCCAAGATTGATGGGGGCTGCGGATTTTGGGGCCCAGATTTATTGTGGTTCAGAATGGGGTACTCTGATTATGATTGGGTGTGATACGAGCCGTGGGAAAGGGTTGCAAAGTCATCATAATTTGGGCATGATTTTTGGATTGATCGGAAATTTTCATTTGATTTTAAAATTGTTTTTATTATTTATTTTTTAATCTAGACACTTTAAACGTGCACACTTGGTATGTTGCTCACATCGCAACATGTTTAGATTCAACATGAATGATGTATAACGTGTTAGCCCGATGGACCGATGGACCTAAAGAAGATAGCCGGTGGTGACTGGATGCTGCGGAAAAAATGGCCCATTATGGAGGAGGCTTATGTTCTACAGCGGACTTAATGTAAGCTGAAAAGATATATATGTCGGAGACGGTTTATTAATCACTATTGTGGGTAGTCAACAGAATTTGTTGATTTGTGTTTCTTATTGTTAATTTATGTGATTTTACTATCAATTATTGTCTATTAATTCGAAACATGATTTATTGTGTACTCAGTGTATGCACACTGATTTGTGGTTACTTTATTTCGATAATTGTTATCGATGGTTTTATTCAAAACAATTGTTGACACGTTACTTTGAATGTAAAACGAATTACTTTATGAAATCACTATTGTTTATTCATGACAACTATTATTGTGTTATTTGATTACAGATCTTATTAGATTCAGCACATTTTAGTGTTTTGTATCAAGTAAACGCGTGACGCACTTCCGTGCGCATGGACAGACTTGTATGGAGAGGTTGCAAGGTGGGGGGCATCGCCTTATAAAAGAGCGTGCACTCCGTAAGTATGGCAGTCGATCCTCGGATTCGACTCAGTAAAGAGTTCCTGCTCCCGACAATACTGTCGGTTTACCTGGTACAGCGCTACTGTATATTCACATAGCTGTATAGGCTTGCTGCTAGCGAGCGATACACTTTGTATTTGGGTGGCTTATGCTACTGTACGAACTATGAACCTTAAGGATTTGTTCGTTTATCATTGGGTGGCTTAGGCTGCTGTACGAACTATGAACCTTAAGGGTTTGTTCGTTTATCATTGGGTGGCTTAGGCTGCTGTACGAACTATAAACCTTAAGGGTTTGTTCGTTTATCATTGGGTGGCTTCGCCACTGTACGAACTGTGGGACCTTAATGGTCTGTTCGATTAACTGTATTGTTGCTGTACCTTGAACTTACTTTATTTTTGTTACTGATTACCATTTGTATTGTGTTTTCTTTACTAATAGTGCGTAATTGTTTTCACAGGTATGTTGTTTATCCCTAATGGGATAATGGGAACGCCTATAGTCCTGACGATGTACTATACCGCTCGGCGCTCCTCCTCGATCGCTCACCTGACGATCCGACATATATATACATAAATATATTTATATAGGTACATATTTTATTAGTTTAAATATATTTTTGTTTAAGTACTTTACCTATTTTGTTATATATTTGTATATGCACCTGCCGTGTTATCTCTTCACCACCCTGGTTTGACTGGTAGAGAATGCCTAAGGCATTAAGTCCGCCTTTGTACCTTTGTGCATGAAGTGTAAATAAATAAATAAATAAATAAAAGAGCTGAGTCTAAAGCCGGACGAATAACGAATTTTAATTTTAAAAGTGTCTACAAAGGTTCTCACACGTTCTTGACCATAGGAGCCAACAGTTTGGAACGAGCAACTAGCTTCAACTTTTTAACTACACACTTCAAAAATGGCTGTTAATTTGAAATAAATGCTCAAATAAAACTTACAATCGCAAAATTTGAGTATCTGCTTTGTCTCAGATCTCAAAGAGTATGAAAATCCAAATGACAATTATTTGCAAAGAACAGGTTTAATAAGCCGGGGTAAGTAATAGATGAGTTATTCTTGGAAGTTTGTTGATATACCTAAGTCGAATGGAGGAAAGTTTTCACTCCAAAAAATCTATAGTCAAGGATGAAAGGGTAATAACGTAGCCCTTGTCGATACACAGGAAACCTTCTCTTGTATAGCTATTCTACAGAGAATATTGTGGATCATATTCAATTGCCTAGCCATTTCCCAACCTGGGGGCCAAGTCTGCCATTTTTATAATTTCGTCATTCCAACACGATCCCATTGTCATTTTGCTAAAAGTTCGTAATCTGCTAAATTCATAATGGTCGATCATTGGTCGGTCGAATTAAAAGCAATGACTGTACAATGACGTTCTAATGGTAGGTCACTGATCAAAGGAACTGTCAAAATTTTAGCAGATTACCGCCTAAGTCAGTCATTCAGTTGGCATTTTGTGCGAGATTACCATTCTATAATTATCATTTCTTTCAATGGCGTGTCAGTGGTCGACCAATGGAAAGTCATAATGACGCCATTATATTAGTAGATTACTGAACTTGTCAAAATCAACAATTATGAAATCAATGATAGACCATTCTGACACTATTGTAATAGCAGACTTGAGGCCCAGTTTGGGATCGGCTTCCAGTCTAACAGGATGCAGCTGAATACCCGTGTTTTACATGCAGCGACTGCCTATTTGTCCTCTATAACTCAGTTACTAGGTAACATGATTTCCCTTGGTACTTAAGACTGGAGGTCAGATTTCCTACAGATCTACGAATGATAGTCGCGACCACTGGACCACTGGCTTTACGTGCTTTCCGAGACACGGAGGGGTCTCGATATGAAATAAATAGTCACTAATCCTCCGACCGACCGCAACAAGCATAATTATATCTTAAGGCGCTTCCCTGATCAAATAACCTTGACCATAAATTTCCTCTTTGTCGCAGAATCGAAATTCGCACAATTTTTGGGGTGTTTTTGTTATAAAAAAGTGAAACGATATTTTGAAATAAAATAAAACGTGTATTATAAAGATTTTTAGGTTACCTATCTATTAGTGTAATTCTCAAATTAAAAGCACGTCAACTTTAGCAAAAGATACATGTTTTCAATTATTTTAGTAATTTTTTTACAGGGAGATTTAGGTGTAGGTATATAGGGTACATAAAAAAAGAACGTGGAATGTGATGATAGGATATTGAACATTAATAATACCTATGCTTTTAGATGCAGTTTGATTCTCTTAATTAACAAGTTAATAGCCCCTGAATAACGAAGAAAAACGCACTTTTGGTCGGGGTAGCGCCATAACCATGGTCAATAATATTAGCCATAAGTCCCAAGTTGTGGGTCAAAGTCAAATCATTTATTTCAATTAGACCTTCAAAAGGCACTTTTGAATGTCATAAAAGAGAAATTATTGAATCTAGTCACCCCATACAAATAAAAATACAAAATCTAACACATTATATCGTTTCTATATCCACGTACAACCATGATTTATGAATTCCACGCCCGAAACATTTCAATTACGAATTTGACGAGTCACTCCAAAATGTTAGTATTGATTTATTTCAGCCAATCGCCTACTTATTTGCTAGGAAACGGCTGAAAACTTTGTGGCATGTGCCATTCATTCATTTATTTATTACGAAGTTATTTTCGAGACAAGAATGTAAGTTTAAGATTTTGAGGTAAATCTTGTGACAGTGGCGAGTGACGGGTTAGGTTGACGGTTGAAAATATTTTTGTTTTGTTCGTTCGTTGTGTTTGTTCAAATTGCAAGGACAATTTTATTAGCTTTGTTATGAACGATTTAAGGTTGACAGAAGTTTACATAACAAAAAGAACGAACTTCATCGTGAGTCCAGTTTTTTAAAAAGGGCAATTTTCTTGTATGTTCCAGTCTAAATTAATGCAGCTGAAATCTGTTTAATACCTCGTGAAAGTGGATAAAGTTTGTCAAAATATGAAATTGCCAAACTTAAATGCGAAATATATTTCGATCTTTCCTATCAAAACAAGAGTCTGAGAAAAAGGGATGAATTATTTTTTTTGTTTAATATTTTTCTTTTTTTTTTTTCTTTTTTTATTTGAATGTATGAATATAATGTTTGTGCGTTAATTTAAATTCAAATTTCATATCATTCTACTATTAATTTATCTATGGATTTTTATCAGAAACAAATGATTAGTTTTGCTTTGAAAACAAATACCTACCAAAATAAAGTCCACTTTGTAAAAATACAATTAACAATAATTATCATATTGATCATATCCACTGAAATAACACCAATCACTCACAAGTTCAATAACCGTATCAAAAACAAAATGGTGGTGATAATATTACAAAACCACTAAAAACTAAAAGGTTAGCTGTAAAGTATTTGTTTACGAATGAACCGTGATAAAGTTTTAATATCAAACCTGTCTAAAACAGGGCTGTGCTATTTACACGCCACGCCAAAGGGCGGCTAGTTGTTTATAGGGCTGTCGCGAGAAGAAAATTAAAATTTATATTGTTACAACAAACGTTTTAATTGGGTGTCAATGGAAAACACTGCAGCCGGTTTAAAAAGTAGCATTATTTAATATTGTATTTTAATTCACCAGAAAATGGGCAGCAGCGTTCTCTGTGCCTTTATAACAACCATACTGCGATCGCCAACCCGCCTGCCAAGCGTGGCGATTATGGCAAAACCCCCCCTTGGAGAGGCCTATGTCCAGCAGTGGACGTCTTTCGGCTGAAATGATGTATTTTAATTATTTTGTACTTGGACGTTTAACCCTTTGGTTCGACGCTTGAGCACTCATTCTCAATTTCAGAGCACACCCACGACTCTCCATATACGAGAAACGAAATAATTGCCTACACTACTACCAAAATAACAGACTGTACAAATAAGTGCGCTCGAATTAAAAGCAGTTCCGGGAGCACGTTCCACGCGAGAAGAGGTGTGGAACAGTGTGCGTGTCGCTACCGTACGGTAGTATTAATACTTATACTGTGCTCAGGGTACCTTTCCACGACGACCTTCCAGCTGTCTCTCTGTTCACGTACACCTTCAAGTTCAAAGCCTTTCCTTTGACCTGCTGGAAAATATGAGACGTTCAGGTAACACTGATAAAAGCCTGGCGTTTGGAAGTTGGTTTTGTGACATCTCCGTGTATCGGAAAGCATGTAAAGCCGTTGATTCTGGGCCTGATCTCTCTCCGGTCGTGTTGGGTTGCCGTCCTCGGACTATGAGATTGAGGGAAGAGGGAGTGCACCAGTTTTTGCGCACACACTTGTGCACTATAATAATCTTCTGCGCACTTGGCTGATCTCCATTGAGATTGGCCGCCATGACTGAAATTTAAACGGGAGAATTTAATGTATACGTATACGTGTACTTGTGTACAACTAAAAGCCTTTGCACCTACCAAGTTTTGTCTCTACATCACCCTAAGATATTATACTGGTAGAAAATGTCCAAGGCATAAAATTCCGCCCTTGTACAGTGTTTATTACATTTTATGCATAAAGTTTAAATAAATAAATAAAAGTTAAAGTGAAACACTGCATAAATAAAGGATTTCAGTTCAATACCTATAGTATTTTATTTTAATTTCGCGTAAAAGTTGGTCCTGCCATGATTATTATTATCTCTGGTTGACTAGTAGAGAATGCCTAAGGCATTAACTCCCCCTTTGTACCTTTGTTTTGGTTGTACAAAGTTTAAATAAATATTTTATTATTTTTATGCAACTTGGCTATAAATTAAAATACCAAATGCCCCTGAAGCCGATTCCTAAAAATGTTTTCAGCAAAATTCGAGTGTTAAAAGACACTTAGAATAACTGAAAGTAGCATGTTCTTCTTGTTACATTTTTTTCTGGCCCATACACGACAACTTTCTGGTTACAGAGATACTGGCGTCGATTCCTTGTTCACAAACTAAAAAAATAGATTGATTGATTGATTGTTTTTTTTTTTTGTCTATGTCGCCGTCCTTTTCTTTAGCTGTCCGATTACTATCATATAAGAACTAAGTTAGAATTGTTAAATTAGTTTTGCCTTGAACTTCGCCGTGTTTTAATCAATACGTTCTGACATGACAACTATATTTCTATAAAAGTTTTAGATCAATTTAAAATGACAACTCTTATAAATATCTGTCACTTTCTTGTTTTATTTGAGAGAAAGAGATAGATATAGCTTAAATTAAGTTTAGTTTGTGCACAAAATAATTGGCACCGTTACGAATTTGAGCTTTAATTGTTCTAACTATAATTCAAATCTCCCAATGACCTCTGTTTTTTTGCACCACTGAGACGAACGTGAGACTAAAATGTTTTACATGCGTTGCGCGTTATTATAAACGGTGATTGAAAAATAAATGTTATTTCCTAGCAATAGTGTTCGCTAAATGTTAATTACCCAGTTTGATAAGAGTATGAGTACCGTCTACTTGGTGTGTCGTTTTATAAAAAATTACATACTAGTGCCAAACAAGCAGGTTTACGTAGTATTGAAAGAAGAAGCAAGAAAACTATTTATTAAGATATGCTAAAATATTATTTTATTTGCAAAAACGCGCGTTTACAGACAGGGATTCTTAATAAGGCTCAACAATGTCTATAAACATCATATCAAAAAATAAAATGAAAATAAAAAATATCAACAAATAAAAAACCAAAAGCAAAAATAAATAACAAAACATCGAAATAAAGAACTATGAGAATTAAATGAGATTAATAAATAAATACAAATTAGACAATATTATCAAAGCAAACAATTTTTTCCTCTAGGAACTTGTTAATACTGTAAAGGCTTGTCACATGTCTTGAGTTTTCTTCACGAGAAAGCCCCGCAACTCCGTGCCCGTCTCTGCGGTTCATCCACGCAGGGCCGCCCGAGTCCCAAGCCCCGTCTCGCTGTCAGTGTCTGCAACCCCGGTGAAACCTCTGCAGGAGGGTTTCGCTAGTGTCGCGAATGCCCCTGGTGATGCTAGAATGAAACCTGTGCCAGAAAAGGCGCCGAATAAGGCTGATAATGGGGATGGTTAGACGTGACGGTGCAAAGGAGGAAACGTCGATCACGAAAGAACGCGAACCGCTTCGGCAAAGTACCAACGTAGCCTGATGTAAGACTTCGTGCCGCTAAGCTCAAAACACTGGTGAATATCTCCCGCCGGCACTACATCACTAAGACGGAGGACATCGTAGAATTCGTGCGCCAAAAGACGAAGTACACGTCGAGGGTGCAGTTCCTGGAGTCACGCCACAATGTTAAGTTCAAGGCGTTCGTGGTGCGAATACCAAATTGGTATTAGGGGCAAATACCAATTTGGTATTCGCACCACGAACGCCTTGAACTTAACATTGTGGCGTCTTCTGCCGACACGGCAGAAGACTTTTGGCCGCATAACGTTGTGTACCGTCGCTTCCGCGGACAACGGTTTTGTATTAAGAACAGAATCATTATCATCTGCCTAGCCTTTTCCCAACTATATTCGGGTCGGCTTCCAGTCTAACCGGAAGCAACTGAATACCAGTGTTTCACGTGGAGCGACTGCCTATCGGACCTCCAAAATCCAGTTACTGGGCAACACCATACCCCTTGGTAAGACTGGTTGTCAGACTGTCTGGCATCTGACTACCCATAACGACTGCCAAAGATCTACAAATGACAGCCGGGACCAACTGCTTTACGTGCTTTCCGAGACACGGATTATTAAGAACAGAATAAAGTTCGAAATATAAAAGGTGTAGTAAGTAGACTTTTGAGTAATAAAAAGTTAGTTGCCTGAATTTGTACTTAATAAATGTTATTATCTGTCTTTCATTCATGTACCTTTTTAGACCTAATCACCAAAGAGTCCCTTGTATTGACTTACTGTTTGCTAATAGGACCTCTTTGAAGTAGATTCCAATAGGTACTCGTGTCTTCGTTTTACGTAAAGACCTGTAAATATAAGGCCAACCCTTTTCTTCTCACAAACTTGGCACCCCTTTTCTGCGTACCTTTAAAAACAGATTCAACTACCTAATAAGTTAAGTAGCAACCCTATTAATTTAATCGGGTACCTACACCGGAAATGAGCGAGAATCTTGTACAAGGGTTAAAATAAATTAAAACGTTAAGCTTCCAAACGAATCACCGGGTGTGTATTACTGGAGCGTTGAAGGGTTGGTATTTAAATACATTTAACAGTTTTTAAGGAAGTGTAAAGTTGTAAATCACAGGTTTTTGAGGATTGGTTAGTTGGATCCATCATTATTTTGTAAATTTCGACTCAAGATTTTTTTAAACATACTGGTGATAATCATCATCATCATCAGCCGAAAGACGTCCACTGTTGAACATAGGCCTCTCCCATAGAATACCATAACTAGCGATAACCTGCCGTTTGTATCCCGGTTACCCACGACCTTGACGATGTCATCGGTCCGACCAACGCTGCGTCTTCCAAGGCAGTGCCTTCATGTAATCCGGTTAGACTGAAAGCCGACCCCAACATACTTGAAAAAAAGCCTATGCCGATAATGACGACGACGGCTCGTTGTGTTAGGGCTCATACCGCACTATGCGGGTAGCCGCAATGCGGCTAACCGTGACCGCAGGATGCGGTTGCGGATGCGGCAAGCCGGATCGCGGGCAGCCGCATATGCAACCGCAACGTGCGGTTGAAGAACCGTTGCGATTTGCGGTTGATCGAGCCATTTCAAAGATGGACGCGGAACAAGTTGCAGCTATTCACTAGGTACTCTGGTGATTTGGTATTCTAAATTGCTGCCCGACTCTGGATATTTTTTTCGGTATCGAATTCAATTTTATGTAATACGTAAGTGGACGTACCACGTGCGCACGCTCTCAATCAATGGCGGGCTGGCGCAGACTGAACCGCACAGTGCGGGTAGTCTGCGGGTAGCCGCATCGCAGTGCGCATAGAAATGAATATTACGTACATAATTTTGCTTGCGGTCAGCCGCATTGCGGCTACCTACATAGTGCGTATGAGCCCTTACACAGTTTTTATTCCATTCCCGAACGGAGTAAATTCATAGCTTAGAAAAATTCAAAGGGTCGTTCCAAATGTGTATCTCCAAACTAACTCCTTTGACAAATGCGAATTTATATTCAAATATTCTACCTCAACATGAATAATCTACGTATACAGTATTATTTAGTGTACAGGTTCCATTTCAATACATTCTGTTTTAGGGCCTGTAACTTAGATATATACGACTATTCCTATACATAGAATACTATGTACAGTCACCAAAGGCAATAAGTAATCAGGCCTTCGTCGGTTTTAGTTGAAGTTTACGTAGAACCCAATGGGTGTTTTGAATGAAATAAAAAAAAACTTTTTTACAAAAAAACAACGTTCCGCCTTTTAAAAGCTAAAAATAACTTTAAATTCGCAAGGCCGCGGCTTTGGTTTTGTTTTACTTTGTGGAGGGGGTTGTCTTTCTTGTAAAAAAGTTTTTTTTGTCATATAAATTAATTACGAAAAAGTGATACCAAAAAAAATCAGTCATGCCTTAATTTTACGCCCTTAGGGGTGGAATATTTTAATGAAATTTATATGGGACCAACTTTGAGGTACACAATACATTACAAAAAGATTCATCGAAATCGGACTACACTGAAAAATGTTATGCGTGGTCAAACATAAAAAAAATGTTATTTAATGTTATATTTACGTTGTATTGAGAACTTCCTGTTGTAATATTGTCAAAATATAAGTGGTGTATGCTACTAGCGACATCTACCTAAAACAATGTGTAATGTCATAATGTGTCAAGTGTCATATCTGTCAAGTCAACGTCTAACGTCTAATAAAGTTGTTGCTCATCGCTCGCACACAAAACGTACCATGTTTTCTTTACACCTCCTTCTTTTTTTGAAGTCGGTTGATAAAAACAATAGAGAATAATCAGTATATCCAACCACTTTGGTTATCTCTTTTGGCGACTGTACTTGTTCGTGGAAACAAAGATCTAATAATATAAAATTTAGTATAAAATTTGAGGATAGAAACAAACAAAAAAGGAGAATAGAAAAGAACATGATTCGTATGGGGATCCCCAAACGAAGCATGTTCGTTTTACTAAACTACCTATTTAAAAAAAGTAGTGTTAAGTCAATAACAGTAATTATATTATAGAATGGTAGTACCTGCGGAACCCTTCAAATGCTAGTCCGTCTAGCACTTGACCAGTTCTTTTATAATAATAAAATCCTATTGGTAGTATCCTTACATTACCCACCTGATTATGTTTACTTACCCCATCTACCTTATTAACCCTTTACAAATAGGTTCACAATAACCCGTGGCCGCTCTCGTAGTCAACACATTAACAAAATGAAGGGCATGGACGCACGTGCGATTCTATTAGAGTTTATTAACCGCTCGCTGGATTTTGAACTCAAAGTCTAGTATTAGTTCAGTGCCTGGTACCTACAGGCGATTTTAAAGGCGGAGTTTTTTTAACGCGCACGAGTTTTGGTTCAACGTTGAGCATTGAAATTTCAGTACATAGTTAAGTCGCTTTTTTAACTCGGAATGTTTTAACCGTGTAATGGATCTTGAACTCAATGTCGAGTATTGAAAATTCAGTGCCTGGTACTGGTAACCATAGACGGCTTTTATTGTTTGAGTTTTTTAACCGCGTACTGGAGTTTCAGTTGAACGTCGAGTATTGAAAATTCAGTGAACGGTAATGGCGCTTTTTTACCACTTCTGGATCTGCGACTGTCGACGCTGAATATTCTGTTTTTTCTATACCTATTTACTTATCAACTACTGCGCAAAGGTCTCCCCTATAGCCTTCTACTCTACCCTATGCCTTGCCCTCTCTGGCCAATGGTCACGCCAACGTTTCCTAGGCCTCCTTTTTAGAACCACGTCCGTCGTCCGGCGCCCACTGCTCGAAGACTCTGGCCTATCTGTCTTGGTGCATTCTGCCTATATGGCCCACTTAATCATTATTTTAGTCTTCCAAAAATCCAGTGAGCGGGTGGTGAGAAAAAAAACGAACGAATGCCTAAGTACGAGAATCGATGTGTAAACATGTGAGCTCGTATCAGTATCAGTATCACGCGCACATGAACAACAAGTCTTACGGTGATATCATCTGACGCTAACGCGTCTGACGCTCGAAGCACAGCATAAATATTAGACAGTAGCGACACGGCCCGCCTCCCTCCGAAACACCTCACCTCACCTCTTCCCTCGACAAACGTGCTCTCGGAACTGCTTTTAGTACAAGCGGCGCGTAGACACACACACACGCACGTATTTGTACAGTCTGTTATTTTGGTAGTAGTGTAGGTAATTAAATCGTTTCATTTGTATGGAGTGTCTTAGGTGTGCTCTCAGTTAGCCTCTACCGTGTTCATTCATTCATTCATTTCAGCCGAAAGACGTCCACTGCTGGACAAAGGCCTCCCCAAGGGGGGGGGGGGGGGTTGCCATAATCGCCACGCTTGGCAGGCGGATTGGCGATCGCAGTATGGTTGTTATAAAGGCACAGAGATCGCTGCTGCCCATTCTCTGGTGAGCCTCTACCGTGTACCGAGGGCTAATATGTTAACACATCTAAAACTGCACGTTAAAAAACCGCTCGTGCGAACAAGCGCTAAAGATAGGGTCAGATTCAATACAATGTTAACCTTGAACCTTGACTGTTTATGGTGGGTCGTTTGATTTTCCTTGTTTGTTAATTATTCAGGTATTTACGTTATTGTAACGACAAATAATATAATTAACAGGAAAATAATACTACTAGCCTATAATGTTCTAATGAATACACAGAATATACGAACACCACGCACGCTTGCTCAAGGCGGACAAAAGAAAGAAGACGGGGATTTCTAGGCTAAACTGTAATAAGATGAGGTATAGTTTAAAAAAAGGGTTTTATTTTTCTATTTCAAAATCTGAAAAATCAGCCCAATGTACAATCAGGAAAATGAGAAATCCAAAAATTAAGTTAATGTAACGAATGATATGAAATATCGATTAAATTATAATCCTAGTCATATCATAGTAATCGTATCATAATTATATTTATCTCTAGTAGTAATAAGTGAATAGATATAATGTTCTAAAAAAATAAAAAATATTATGTCCGAGACGGAAATATGCGTCACTACTTTTTAATCTTTGTTTCCTAACTTCCTCCCACTCTACAAATATAATTAACATTCTATATAAATGACAATCGCTCTTCAAAAATCAGCTGATAATTACAGATTGATACATAACCTCACTTTTACTAAATCCCTTTTAACTCAGACCTAAAAGTTTCAATGATGGTTAAGTTAGAAGTTGAAATTCGAATTTTTATACAGGCTAACTAAAGAGTATCTTGAGGCATTTACAATATTTTTAAAACCCCGCAATAAAAATGGATTAAACGTGAATAGTTTAACGAATTCTCATTACTTCAGAACGATACAGCAGCTGTCAGTAACAGTGACACTGACAGCCACCGTTTCGCAGGTCTTACATTGACATTGCATAGTTTTATGGGTGTCTGTCAGTTTGATATATCCGGTAACTAGTGTACTAACTACTAACTGTCACTAGTGTTTTTTTTTATCAATATACAAAATGGGCAACGAGCTGAAACGAAAACTGTTATTTTCATTTCCAAATATTTTAATTAGGCGGGGGTTTAAAATTATGGTAAGTATATCATTCTACTTCTGGTAACGTATTCTTCACATTGGAAAATACTTGAAATTAATTCTGTTTTTCGTACAAACGAATTAATTAACAGGAAAATAATACTACTAGCCTATAATGTTCTAATGAATACACAGAATATACGAACACCACGCACGCTTGCTCAAGGCGGACAAAAGAAAGAAGACGGGGATTTCTAGGCTAAACTGTAATAAGATGAGGTATAGTTTAAAAAAAGGGTTTTATTTTTCTATTTCAAAATCTGAAAAATCAGCCCAATGTACAATCAGGAAAATGAGAAATCCAAAAATTAAGTTAATGTAACGAATGATATGAAATATCGATTAAATTATAATCCTAGTCATATCATAGTAATCGTATCATAATTATATTTATCTCTAGTAGTAATAAGTGAATAGATATAATGTTCTAAAAAAATAAAAAATATTATGTCCGAGACGGAAATATGCGTCACTACTTTTTAATCTTTGTTTCCTAACTTCCTCCCACTCTACAAATATAATTAACATTCTATATAAATGACAATCGCTCTTCAAAAATCAGCTGATAATTACAGATTGATACATAACCTCACTTTTACTAAATCCCTTTTAACTCAGACCTAAAAGTTTCAATGATGGTTAAGTTAGAAGTTGAAATTCGAATTTTTATACAGGCTAACTAAAGAGTATCTTGAGGCATTTACAATATTTTTAAAACCCCGCAATAAAAATGGATTAAACGTGAATAGTTTAACGAATTCTCATTACTTCAGAACGATACAGCAGCTGTCAGTAACAGTGACACTGACAGCCACCGTTTCGCAGGTCTTACATTGACATTGCATAGTTTTATGGGTGTCTGTCAGTTTGATATATCCGGTAACTAGTGTACTAACTACTAACTGTCACTAGTGTTTTTTTTTATCAATATACAAAATGGGCAACGAGCTGAAACGAAAACTGTTATTTTCATTTCCAAATATTTTAATTAGGCGGGGGTTTAAAATTATGGTAAGTATATCATTCTACTTCTGGTAACGTATTCTTCACATTGGAAAATACTTGAAATTAATTCTGTTTTTCGTACAAACGAATGTATGGAAGATGAATGATTATAAATAATGTCTGAATATTATTGCACTCTCAGCATTGAGCCAAGAGTAGAAAATTTAACAGTGGGTTTAAATTTATCCATTACGTTCACACATCCCAATATGCCCAAAGCACGTACCTACGCAGGTAAACCTGATTGCTTAGAGTCCAGTCTGGCTAGATTCCAACAGTCATCAGCTTTACCGATAGTACAATTTACCTGAGATCCCAGAGTACCGCATTGAATTTTATAATCGGCCCATATGAACCCTAAGCTGTAATCAAAAAGTGTAACCATTTTCAAGCGCATGTAAACTGCTTTGATCAGTTGTTGATAATTCACAGTTTATAATTAATCCATAATCGACTCTTCATGTGTCCCGAAGTCTGGTCTATTTTTGGGTCAAAGAATTGCTATGCAACGTGGCAATGCTGCCTACCTGTTGGGACGTATCCCGTTGACAGAGATGTGGGCGAGTTTTTAATGCCCTTTGCGTTCACCCCCTCATTTTCATGGAATTGTACATAACTATAATAAAATAATATTATTATTTTATTTTGAATACATTGACTGCTGGGCCAAAAATGTTAAAGGTAAATCGTTTACCTGCGTCGGGTACAATTTGTCCGCAATGGCGTTCAAATAAGTGTTAAGATCGTATAATATATTTAGTTTAGAACGTTGCAAAACTAACTCGGTGTGTTATGTTTTCAAGACCACACAGATTTTTATAAAATTTGGTATGAAGATAGCTTGCACCCTGGGAAAAGACATCTGGTTACTTTTAAATCCGCAACTTTATCTGCATCTGCGATAACTGACATTCACTTTATGAGTAAACTATGTATTTTTTTCTACTTTTCAGGGAAACCAATCCTACTATCCTACTTCCTACTATATATAATAATAATATATTATATGTATAATAATATAATATATATAATTATATATAATCTATACCTATAATAAAACAGTAAAAAAACTGTGTCTGTACATTGAATATATTAAAAAAATAATAATTGAGGGGGGTTTAGAAACAGTAATAGAGCACGAATCCAAAAAAAAAAGTCTGTTTGTCTGTTTGTTTGTACACGCTAATCTTCGGAACTGCTGAACGGATTTGAATGTTTTTTTTGTTGTTGTATAGGTACTAAGTCTGGGCAACATATAGGCTATAATTTATCTTGGAAACTTGAACACCTGATGCAGAACCGCAACAGACCAGCTAAACTATAAGAGATACAAAAATGGTACCATAGCAAAAATTGTTCCACGTGATGAGCATTTTCTGCTGAGAGAATAAATTTGAAGATCTGGAACAGCTGATGTGAAACTCCAAGAGCCCAGCTACACCATAACACACACATTAATGACGTCTTAGCAAAAGTTGTTCGGTCTGATGGGCATTTCCTGTTGACTTATAAAAATCGAAGATCAGAAACATCTGACGTGGAAATCAAAGCTGTAATTTTTAAAATTTAACTGTAAAGCTATCACTAATTTCGCTGTATATTATAATAAGGTGGGAGTACCTCCACGCGGTGAAGGCGGTAACAGTTTAGGACTGATTTTTGATGACGATGGTATATCATTGAAAATTTTACTGTACTGGCCAAAACTCCCATTTATTTTTTTATTTTATTGAATAAAATGAATAATATGTGAAAGAATAAAGAAAGAATATAAAAAATCGGATGTGTCTCAAGATATAGCTACGGCTATATCTTGAGACACATCCGATTCTTCAGATGGCATGGCGGCCTTTCTTGGGTTGATAAGGAACGGAGTGCATTTACGTATACTATTATGATTGACTACGCCACATATTCCGCCATCGGAGGTATGATTCAAAATTGTACTTTTTGAACGTCTCGAATCGTCTTGCGCATCCCGTTGTTTTCCCGTCCCCGGGCTCTCAGAATTCGACATCAGACGTTTCAGATCTTCGATTTTGCCGACCCCGTTGTCGCTGGCATAAGCAACAGGATCCGCGTACGAAGTCGCGGGCAGAAGCTAGTATATAATAATATTATAAATGTGAAAGTTTGTGAAGATGTTTGGATGTTTGTTACTCAATCACGCGTAAACCGTTGAACAGATTTGGATGAAAATTGGCATATAGATAAACCATTTCCTGGATTAACACATAGGATACTTTTTATCCCGGTAATGTATTCCCTTGGGATAATAGTTCAACTTTATTGTTATTCTATCAAATCTTTAGTTTTGAAGTTTATCAATGGCACTGCCTTAACCACAGAATGCACTATTATCCTGGTAATGCGTTCCCGTGGGATAATAGTTCAATTTTATACTATTAGACTTCCGCTTATAATATTTTATGGATAGGTATACCTTTGATCTCCAGACGGAGATCACAAACACAGTGATCACCAGTGACGATACTGTTGCCTACCCCGTCGAGTTTCTAAATACCTTAGAGTTACGGGTGTGCCTTTCTACTGATGCTTATATTTGATGCGCCGAAATTGTGCAATGGCACCAGGCTGCGCATTACTGAACTGAGGAGACATATTATAAAGGCCACTATTCTTACTTAAGCAGCCAAAAGAGAGATGGTTTTGCCGCATTTCCATAATTCTTAATCATTTTCGCTAAAATTAGCATTCATGATGACATAAATCCCAGGGCCAAACGCTGAAAGTAGCAGGAATTCATAAGGGCACTCCATGTTTTTCACGTGGTCAGCTATTTGGCTGTTCGAAAGTATCAAGTGCCCAAAACTTGCACGTACTTCGGAGTGTGGTACAATCTAGTTCGGAGATCGGTATTTTTGTGTTTTGTAATATCCCTCTAATATTATTAAGCTACGTTGTCTAAGGCATTTTGCCAAAAGTTTTACACGTGCAGCCTATGGGTCAAGCATGCAAAAAAATCGTACAACTCCCTGCGTGTTCTCTACAATAATGCTTTTAGAGCGCTGATGATGCTGCCTACACAAATATTTGCGGAGATTATTGGCAAGCCTCACCAAGTTGGAAACGTGGCCACGAGCTACAGCTCCCTACGTGGCGTCTGGATACTCTGGCGGCTTGGCGACGTTGCCACTAGAATGTACACGAGTAAACTGAACCTCGCTCACTCAGTCGCCAGTCAGCCGCCATTTGGACTCTCGCTCGGAATATAGTAGTTGATATTGTTGTAAATAATGAGTAATGTGTAATGTGCAATATGTAACAATATATAATAATAATGATAAATAATAATAATAAAAAAAATCAGGATATTTTCGTAAATCTCCGTATACTTAGTTTAAATAAAATACCACTTTGGCTAAGTTCTATCTGATATAAAAGGATGAACCCATAGTTTCTTTTTTTTTCTTCTTTTCTGTTTCCAGTTTTCTGCGACGTAGATAACAAAGAAGTGCGATTTCTTCTACATCCATTCCTGACGACGTAAACGAACTGACTGTCGACTTGTCGAGACGCCATGGCCACTCGACTTGGCGACCTTCGGATGCCAGAAGTAGCCAGGCCTGCGCCGCTGGCGACGTCGCCGGCTACGTATCCAAGCAGTTAATATTGAAATGTATGGTACCTAACTCACTTGGTGACGGATTGGTAACGTCGCCAAGTTGGAAGCGTGGCCACGAGCTACTGCTCTCTACGTGGCTTCTGGATACTCTGGCGGCCTGGCGACGTTGCCACTATAATGTACACGAGTAAACTGAACCTCGCTCACTCAGTCGCCAGTCAGCCGCCATTTTGAACGCTAGATCGAAATATAGTAGTTGATATTGTTGTAAATAATGAGTAATGTATAATATGTAACAATATATACTTAATAAAAATGATAAATAATAATAATAATAATAAAATCAGGATATTTTCGTAAATCTCCATACAGTTTAAACAAAATACCACTTCGGCTTCTATCTGATATAAAAGGATGAACCCATAGTTTCCTTTTCTTCTTCTTTTCTTTTTCCATTTTTCTGCGACGTAGATAACAAAGAAGTGCGATTTCTTCTACATCCATTCCTGACGGTCATAAACGAACTGAATGTCGACTTGTCGAGACGCCATGGCCACTCGACTTGGCGATCTTCGGATGCCAGAAGTAGCCAGGCCTGCGCCGCTGGCGACGTCGCCATGGCGTATTGATGAGGCAGAGCTCTAACTTCAAAATCAAGCAACAACAGCCTACAAAAGCCTGAACACACTCAAGTCTACACAATCTACACATCCAGGTAATTCTAATTGCATAGATTTGGCGTTGGCGTGAGGCCAAATGTCGTCGAGAGGTGGCTATGAGATTAATTACAAGAGATTTACTGTTATAGGCCTCCGTAGTTGGCCAACGTTCTTATTTATAGTAGTAATGATTTGTTATGCCCGTTCAATTGTGCTGCCATGTTTGGGGCTTTTGAAATTGGTTGTGGTGGGAAATTGTGGCTGATTTGGTGTTTTTGATTTAGCTTTTGCTCCGTGACAAAAGCTTGCCCTGTGGGGTGTCCGGGCTAGATTAGCACCCGCCCATTTCATCCTGAGGGTGTCGTAGAAGGTGACTAAGGGAAAATCCGGAAGTCGGGCAGCAGCGGCTTTCATATACTCACAACTTCACTGCAATCCCCAAGATGCCTCCCAAGCGTGAGGTTTAGGGAAAACCAGGGAGAGCGAGTCATAGGAGAGGCGTTTGATCAACAGTGCACCTCTTCCGATTGATGATGAAGCTTTTAAATGTTAGATCGAAATGGGATGTGCTCAGCAATTACTTTTAGGAGTGGTTAAGCTCTTTGTGGAAAAACTGAACTAGTTATAAGAACAATTATTTATCCCGTTCTTATTAAATCTCAAATGGTAATAGAACCTAAAAAAAATGTTTTACTGAAATCAGTATTTATTTTTTACTAGTTTTTGAGCGCGACTACGTACGCGTGAATGTCGATTATCGCAGATGTAGACAAAGTCGCTTATTACAAAGTAGCCTATTTCCTTTCCCGGGGTTCTAGTTATATTCATATATATTTATACACTAACTACTAAACTACTACTACTTCTAAATTAAAAATATACATAATTATTGCTTAAATTAAACAAAAACAAATAAAATCAAATACTCAAAATGTTTTACAAACCATGTATGTGCCCAAAATATAATAATAGTATAATTAACTACTAATAAAGTAGTCTTAAAATAACAAAACCATACCATAAACAAAAACTCGCTAAAAACAGACTATGCCACCAATGCCACATCTAGTAAAAATCAAATTTATACATCCATGTAGTGCTTGGTTAAAACTTATCTGTTTACCCACATTTTTTCTTTTTTTTTTCTCTTTACTATTTCGTTTTGTAATTTTGTATACGTACCTCTGTGCGTTCTAATTATTAACCTTAGCTTTAGTGTTTCTCAGTAAGTGAATTATGTGTAATTCTTTATGAGAAATAAAGTTGTTCTTAAACCTTAAACCTTATTCATACCAAATTTTATCAAAATCGTATCAATCGTTTTGTTGTGAAAACATGGCAGACAGACAGTGATTTTCGCATTTATAATATTCATCATCATCATGTCAACCTTTAGACGCCCACTGTCAGCCGTAATCGCCATGCTTGGCCGATGCATGTTGGCAATCGCAGTAGGTGATATGCTACTCAGAAAGGCGCTGCTGGCCATCCTCTGGTCAATATCCCTCTGTCGCCTTCTACGACACCCACGGGTAGAAATGGGGCGGTGCTATTCGCGACCGCCACCAAATGGCACAATTTATAATATTAAGTATGGATTATTTTTCTAACTCTAAGTAGCGTCTCTCTTTCTAAATGAATTGCAGTTTGTAAATCTGCAATTTATTTTGCTAACGTTACATGTTTCTTTTGTCAGATTAGTAGAAGTTATTAAGTTCGACGACACGGTTGGCGCAGTGGCTGAGCGATCGACTGATGCGCAGCGTGTTGCGGGTTCGATTCCCGCCCAGGGTAAACATTTGTGTGATGAGCATTTGTGTTTGCCTTGTGTCTGGGTGTTGTTTATCTATATATGTATGTATTTACAAAAAAAAAAAAAAATGTATTTGTGTATGTATATCAGCTGTCTGACACCCATAGTACAGGGTCTCCCTAGTTTGGGGTCAGATAGCCGTGTGTGAAAATGTCCCCACATATTATTATTATTATTATTATTATTGAGAGGCCAAAGTGCCGAAGTGAATCAGCATCATTATCGGCAGTACACTATGTTATAGTGGACTGCTTGAGGCTTATCTCATAGTGGTCCTATGAGAGATAACCCTCTTCAATAGTGACGTCTTTTAACTCCGATTTGAAATGGCTGTTCTAGAAATACTAGCATTATGATAATACCAGTCTATTATTGCCCAACTGCCGGGTAAAGTCCTCTTCTCATTTAGAGAAGGCACCTTTCCTCATAATGTTTTTCTTCACTGATGTCAGTCATTGAAAGATAAACTTAAAAAGAACAGAGGCCAGCACATCAAGCCAAACGAAACTGTCAAATTTTCCCTATTGAATATGAACCTTATATTTTGCATTAAAGTTGAAAATCTATTAAATAAATTTAACAAATTGTTGAAGCTTTATGTGCTGGCCTTTGTCTTTGTGTTTGTTTATCTATATAATAAAAATGAATCATTGTTCGTTATCCTCGCTAAAACTCGAGAACGCCTGGACCGATTTTGCTAATTTTGGTCTTGAGATATGGGTGGAAGTTCAGAGATGGTTTATACGGCAAGAAAATTGTGGTAGGTACGGTAGGTAGGTAGGGCAGGTAGGTACATAGGGTAGAATAGGTAGGTAGGTACCTACCTGCCAACCTACCAGCCTACCCTATCTACCTATAAAGGGTAGACAGGTAAGTTGGTAAAGTAGAATATAGGGACAGGACAACGTCTGTCGGGTCAGCTAGTCTTCTATAAAAAATGAATCGTTGTTGTTAGTCTCGCTAAAACTCGAGAACGCCTGAACTGATTTGGCTAATTTTGATCTTGAAATATTTGTAGAAGTCCAGGGAACGTTCAAACGGTAAGAAAATTGAAAAATCAATTGACAGGACAACGTCTGTCAGGTCACATTGGTACTCGTTATTCTACCCGCAACTTTATGTATGAGAGGCGGATGCTTTTCCCTCAGGGCCATCACGTCAACCAGAAAATCGAATTAAGCTTTCCTGAAGACTGTACTAATCCATGTATACGTCTATGGATACATTGAAAAGCCGCATTTCAATTATTTACAAGAAAATGGCCGGGCTGCCCGTCCTAACATAACTTCAATTAACACTAGACAAAGGATGGCGTTATGCGACATGGCAACACTGATACCATCGGAAATTTGAGAGGATATTTGATAAAAGTTATTAGAGCTTGAGGATTTTACGGTTGGATTTGAGTTTAACTCGACTGGTTAGTTTTCATAAGCATTGCTCTTGAGACTGCCCCTGTTCTGTACTGCGTTAGAGATGTTTACACAGATTTGTACGGACGGCTTTCACGCAATCCTACAGCATTCTGAAAACAGTGGAGATAACCGATCAAGAAATATATTCATCTTCTGTACAAAATGCTTCTGAAACTGTATTTCTATTTATGTACATACTATATAACACTAGATATAAGGTAAGATACTAACGCAATCATAATGGAATTCTGTTATTCGATTATTGAAAATAAATAATACCTAATTATAATAATTGGTATTCTGTAATTCTCCCTCCTTATGTGCTATTCTAGGGAGTGCACTGCATATCAAAGATGAAAAAATCTATACTCCATTTACAATAGCATTAGACAGAAGTTAAAAAAGGTTCTTTTTAATGCACACTTTGTAACAAAAGTACAATAAACATGTTAAAGTTACGATAGACACCGAATTTATTATAATCTATTTTTACAGTAGCTGTCGCATGTATTTGTAACCATTTCAATAATTTATCTTCTAAAATTATGTGGCTTTCATTTAGTTGTTTAGTTAATTTCAATTTAAAATTACAGTGTCAATGCTAAAAACCTAACAGAAGCAGGGGTGAACAATACCCGAAACGTTATTCGTTTCACTGTAATTTTAACAAATTAAAAATGTTACCTAATCTTTAGAAGACTTTTATTCTGTTTATATTATTATACGTCCATATTTAGTATTATCTTAGATCTATTTATCAAAATTATGTTAAAATAAGTTTAATTAAAACTCTTTTAACTTATCTTTGAAATAAAATGTTTTGCTTTCCTGCTTCTATGAGCCTCTTTTTTCTAATGCTATTATAAATGGAGTATAGTTAATAATGAAAGGAGTTGTTTCAAAATGTATGGAGCCTGGGCCCAGTTCTAGTACATCATACTTAAAAATAGGGAAACACATTTTAAATAGTTCTCAATTGTCCAATTACTTTAAAATGGCTTTGTGAGTAGGTATATTGCAAGAAATTGCACTTGAAATTGCAACACAACAAAAAAACAGTCATGGTGGTAAGCTCGTAAGTCATTTTGATTGATTAATGACGTTTGACATTTGTAATTCTGGTATTCTGCATCGATCTGTGAATAGCCAGATAAACAGATGGGAAAGAAACGGTGTTTAATTCAAAAAACAAAAAGGGAGGTTGTTCAAAAGGACTCCAAAAACTAGAAACAAACGAGACGAAAGTGACTGAAGTGACAGACACAGTTGTGTCACTGGCAGCTGACAGTTCTCTTTCTATGATCAATGGTCGATCTATGGTTTATATGTTATGGAGTAGCTAAATCTGAGTGACGCCATGTTGAAAAACTACAAAAATAATCGTTAAATATCAATTTACTACCACAAAAGTATATAGGTACATTTAAATAAATTATCTGTATTTTTTCCCAGATTCTACGGATTTTTCTCTTTTTTTTTAAGTGGTGTACATAGACTGGGCCCATTATGAAACATGTCCTTAGAATTATTGGACAAGTTGTGCTAGATGTCTTACTTATTAATATACTTCTAGAACTTTTTTTTATGTCGACTTCAATAGTATTGTTGCATTCTTATCATCCTTGAATGACTTCCAACTGTCAAACATAAATTATAGAATAGTCGATGGCCTAAAACGAAATTTAACTTGGTTTTGGGCCTCAAAACTTCAAAGTTATTCAAACGGATGAAATTGACAACATCGCACCCACAACACAACTAAAGATGGTTTTTAAGTAGGTATAAAATATATAATGCTAGCCTATACCTAATTGTCCCACTACTGGGCAAAGGCCTCTTCTTGTACAGCGAAGGAACAAGCATTTATCACGTCACTTGTTTAAGGCGGATTGGCGTTTTGTAGTTACCACAACGCAACCTACATATTAATTATGCTCGACCACTTTTCAACAGACTTCAAAAAAGGAGGAGGTTCTTCATTCGACTGTTTTGTTTTTTATTTTTTTTATGTTTGTTACATCAGAACTTTAGACTGGGTGAACCGAGTTTGATAATTCTTTTTTATTTAAAAGCTGGTGCTTCCCGTAAGGTCCCTTTTCAATTTGGTCCAGTTCTGACGATGGCATCCATGAGAAAACCATAGAAGTCTTTTTGCATTAAATATGTGCGCGATTTGTTACGTAATTTTTCCGGAAAATGTAAACCGATTTAAAAAAAAAAAAATGTATGTTTAGGGTATGCCTCAGGGGTGGTCCCATTAAAATTTTATCAAATTGATTCAGCACTTTTTGAAAAACAAATATTTTACATAGACGACGTTTTTGTTTCTACAATCTTTGGAGTAATAATAAATAATAATAATATGTGGGGACATTTTCACACACGGCCATCTGACCCCAAACTAGGGAGATGGAGTACTATGGATGTCAGACAGCTGATATACATACACAAATACATTTTTTTTTTTGTAAATACATACATGTATAGATAAACAACACCCAGACACAAGGCAAACACAAGTGCTCATCACACAAAGGTTTACCCTGGGCGGGAATCGAACCCGCAACACGCTGCGCAGCAGTCGATCGCTCAGCCACTACGCCAACCGTGTCGTCACGTCGTGTCGTGGAGTAGTTACTTTCAATCTCTGTTTTAACTCTGTTGCCGTTTTTTAATGGATTTGTATGAGAAGGGGGCACTAAAAAGCGAAAAATGAAAAGAAGGCTTTTTTAAAAAAAAAACAGCCGCCTTCAAAAACTAACAAGTGAAAAATAACTTAAGCACAGAACACACATGACCTTAGTTTTGGAAGGCGGTTGTTTTTGTCACTGCGTTATGCTGTGGTTGTGGTACGTGTGATTGACCCCGTATTTTAACCACTGTGTATAGCACCAATGGTACTGTATATCTTCACCGACGATCAACTATCTCTATTGCACATTTGAATCAATTTAAATCATAGTTACATCTCGCATAACACTCTCTCAATTAACGTTCTGGTGACAAATTAATGTGGTCAATGTATACTGAGGGTGCGCCGCATTGCCTGTCATACGCTACCTTGAACACCATGACACAATGTAGTGGCATAATAGAAGTACGTTGTTAGATTGATTATAATGTCTAGAGATGGTTGCTTTGTAAACGTACAGTCAGGGAACTACATTAAATAAATAATTCCTCTAATCATTCACAACAGTCAATCATTCATGAATTCATTAAATAATTCATTAATTAATAAATAGAAAAGGTGAATGGTAAGAATGATATTTCAATATCATCATCTGCCTAGCCTTTTCCCAACTATATTGGGGTCGGCTTCCAGCCTAACCGGATGCAGCTGAATACCAGTGTTTTACATGGAGCGACTGCCTATCGGACCTCCACAACCCAGTTACTGGGTAACACGATACCCCTTGGTAAGACTGGTTGTCAGACTTGTTGGCTTCAGACTACCCATAACGACTGCCAAAGATCTACAATTGACAACCGGGACCAACGGCTTTACGTGCTTTCCGAGGCACGGAGGGAACTCGGTATGAAAGGGATGGTCACCCATCCACAGACCGACCACGGCTAGCGTAGCTTAACCTTTGACCGATCGGTCTGTACTGCTTTAACTTATTTCATTATAATAAACATAAATTTACGCCTGTTTTTCTAGAATGGTTAGACAGATGTAGTACATACTACATACCTATTATTACACGTTATCGCCAGTCTTAGTAATAGGGGCGAGCCTTGCCAATACCCTGGCACAACTAAAGATTCCAAGAAATTCTTGATGGATAATGTCATTAATACTTTCTACGTTACTTTACCTTTTTTTTTTTTTTTTTTTTTAATGTGGGGACATCCTCATGGGCTGTCCCCCGTCTGGGGAAGACGGGGGGGTGTGCCGGACTCCTACCGGCTAAAACCACCACGGTGTTCCTTGACTGACCTATGGGCGGGGGTACGGGATTCGCTCGCGCATGCATACTTTACCTGGGAATCCAACTTAGGACCTCATCCTCGGCTCAGTAGTAGCACTTTCGACCACCAAACCAACGAGCCTCTTAGTTCTTATTTCATATTCCTGTCAAATTATTATTGTACCATTTTTTGTTATTAAGTTTGCACAATATTTACAAGAACTAAAAATAATCAAAAAGAAACTAAAGTATTAAACTAAAAAAAAAACCTAACACAATAAAGCATCATAGAATTCGTCCACATCGCCTTCAACTGGAAATGTACCCAAGAGACTGGCAGCATTGCCACGTTGGAGGGCAATGCTTAATCTCCGACTAATGAAAAAACCAGCTCTTGGATCACGGGAAGTGTCAACCAACCTTTTGGACATTTCCTTATAAAGAAGATGAGCACTCGGACCCCACGACCCGAGGGTTTCAACCCCAAACGGCTAGATTATTCTCGCTTCCTAAGCTATGCCTACTGTTTGTTATGTTAAGAAGTGCGTTCTAGTCTGTATAGGATTTGATCTCACGATATCTGGTTAACTGATTAGAGATCTTTACCACTTCGATTTTGCATTTAAAATACAATTATACCACCTTTAAATGTATCTGCATAAAATAATACCTTAAGCACTTGTTCTCAAGGACTATTTTGAACGCACAGTTTATTTTATCGCTGAACCTCCCCTAAACATCCCTAACCCAAAGAAACATACATATAACCAATACAATCGTACACGAATGAAAAAATAATAATTCGCCCCTTTACAACCCCATAATATCCGGCCTATTTGATGCGATACGTTGTAACTTCATGGCTAGTAAAATAATATCGTTACGGGACCATAAAATGGTAAGAAGAACAAATATTTGTTGATACGGCGTTTTGCTACAGTCTGTGTTGTAATAAAAATGTTGCGGATATAGTGGAGTGCTGGAAGAAGTATCAAAATTATTTCAACATCGTTGATTTTGATGAGAGGAAAAATATGTGTTGCATCTTTTAATCTTGAGCCAGATCTTTTACTACTAGTTGGTTCTAAGTAAACGTATTTTTTTTGTGTTATTAATGCACACTTTAATATCTGATAGATAAATTATTGACTTTACGACTTTACGATGTTTAGAGGATGGCTCTTACCATTCTAGTAGGCTTACGACATTTCTTTCCTGTAATTACCAAGATCTGACAGATCTGAAGATATGACAACAATATCTACTCTTTTTTCAAACTCGACATTTTGAGTTGATATTTGATTAATATAATCCGCCAGCAGACAAAATTTGTTATTCCTCGCTTCCCATTTTAAATACATTAAATTAACGTCATACGTTATGTGTGCCTTAGGTCCACGTTTGCCTGACGTGAGTCGTCGTGTGTCATGGAGTTGCGAAAACCAGCCTGTTATACCATACCATAGGCCCACTTTTATGCACCACAAGTGACTAAACACATTAGTGCCAAACGTATTTAAAACTTCATTCTGTTTCTGTCTACCTTAAACAATTTCACTGGACTGCAGTGATGATCTTAATACGAATAGCAATATGTATTTAGTAATCCATCTACTGTGCAAGTGCTTTAACAGTTCTACACTTCTCACTATTTTAAATCATTCTTTTTTTTTTACCTATTATAGGCATACGTTTGACCACTATCTCACCTGTTGGGAAGCGATGATGCGGTCTAAGATGTTGCACGCTTGCCTAGAAGTAACCTATTCACTCTTTACTTAAAGACTAAAACAACAACAACCGAACAGGCCTCCAACTGCGCTCAACCGCTTCCAGTTAACATACATCCCCAAAACACAAGCGTACAGTGTGGGCTCAGCATTTAAACAGTGCAATGCACCAGACAAAGGCCACATTACCTCCAGTCACTCCCAAGAGGACTGTCGCTAAGACTTACTGTTATTCTCTTCTTATACTGCCTGCCTTTTCTGATTATCACCAGGCTTAATGGCTGCAACAGACCTTTGTTTCTCTGCAGACTGTTGAAGTGTTAAAGTTTTAGAGTCTGTGTGTGTTAAGAGAGCCATATTCTATGGAACTAGTATAAAGTAATTCTAGTTCTGTTTCTACAGCTATTGTCTTGTTGTACAAGATCTCGGTTGAGATGGTTAGGTTTTACTGTTTTGTTCCGTCAAAGTGATTTTTTTCTCCTTTCTTTCGAAATTATTTAATGATTTTAGGTATTGAACGCTGATTACATCATGTTTGGTGTGTTCATTAAACGTTTATTATTGGATAGTAATATTACCTACATGTTTAAAAACTAACACTTTGCCCGCGACTTGGTCAGCGTGAATTTCTTAAGGACCCCTAATTTTTTTATAATGCAATATACCCTATGTTACTCATGGACAGTGCAGCTTAGAATTTTTGAAACCGTACCAGTAGTTTTTGAATTCAATCGTAACAAACAAACAAATCTTTTCTCTTTATAATATTATAGTTTAGCCTGTTATTATCCACGTTATAACCAGCCTGTTATTATCCACTGCAGTAGGTCGATTCTGTAAAATTCAAACAACAACTCGCATGCTTGGGTATGTATTGTGTTTTATGGGCCTTAGTTGCCTGAAATAAAGGATTAATAATAATAATAATGAGGTTCAAAATGACCTTGGTATATTATTTTGACACTTTGAATCGGGTTCGAGTGAGAAGTGAGCGTCGAAGTGACGGGGAAATTACCTTACAGAATGTCACTTCTTGCGTCATCTCATACTTTATCTGTCAAAATCTCTCTGTCAATTTAGTTCAACTCGCTAACACGCTTGCAAGGGTGGCGCTACTGTAAATTCGAATTATGAACCGAGTTTTTCGAATGCCAATCAAGAAACCCACAGCGTATTCAGATTCGAAGTTTAGAATGAGGTCTTACAGAATCACTCCTCTGGGCAGAGGTCTCTTCTCGTACCTCTGATGAGAAGAGTCTTCTGCCCTGCAGTGCAAGCACGAGCATTGATCACCATCACCACACTTGCATAAGGCGTTAAGGCGATTTCAGACTTATATTTATTACAAGTCTAGGTTTCCTGACGATCTGTCATGACATTTGGTGTGCAAATATTTAATTGTGTCTTGTACTATCATCTTTCTGCCCTTGTCCCATGTTACTTGGGGTTGAGGGAACATATTTTCTTCTTCCATTCCGTCCTGTCAACCGCCATGCTTTCGCTGGCTCCCTTTTCATTCATATCATTCTTCACATGATCCATCCATCTTTTCTTTGGGCTTCCTTTCCATCTGCTATATTTTTATTAAAAAAAATTAATAAAAACAACTTCAACAATTACAGCAAGAGGATTTAAAAGAGACGATTGCGGGTTTGATTACCGCCTAGTGTAAATATTTGTGTAATGAGCACTTGTGTTTGCCTTGTGTCTGGTTGTTGTTTACCTATATATGTAGGTATGTATTCAAAAGTGTATTTGTGTATGTCTATCAGCTGTCTGACACTTGTAGTACAGGGTCTCCCTAGTTTGGCGTCAGATGGCCGTGTGTGAAATGTCCCTACATAATATTATATTATTATATTATACTAGCTTTTGCCCGCGACTTCGTCCGCGTGAATGTTGGTTATCGCGGATCCAGACAAAGTTCCGTATTATAAAGTAGCCTATGTCCTTCCCCAGAGTTCAAGCTATTTTCACACCAAATTTCATCAAAATCGGTTCAGCCGTTTCATCGTGAAAGCGTGACAGACAGAATTACTTTCACATTTATAATATTAAGTATGGAAAAAAAGTATGGATTACGAGTATATTGATACATCTTATTGATATACCTATATATCAGACATCAAAAAAACTTTTTTACAAAAAGACAACCGCCTTCAAAAAGTAATAAATTGGTTTTGTTTTTTGTTTTGTATTGCCAATGTATAACAGACGGATATCTATCTATGTATAACACCATCACAAACATCCCTCTAGTTATCATTTCCAAACCGTAAAGTTAAAGTAAACTTAAACCAATAGTTACTTACACCGCAAATCAAACCAGTCAGTCAGCATTTCAGTGTAACGACCGCAGCGCTATCTTGCGGTCTGTCACTGAGGTTGCGTAAGCTAATACCTTGACACTAGACGTGGTCTATTTTAGGTATTGTCACATTCCTAGTATGTTTCCTTGTGGATGGATTTGTGTAAAAGGATCGGAGGAATTTTATAGCTTAGTTAGCGTAGTGGTTGAATGATTAATCTCTGCTGTACATTCGCACATTCTATTCCATACTCAAAACTCAATATCTTTATTGCTTTCTCATAGGTATATATCTGTATCTCATATGTATCAATAGATCTATACTTCGTTTACAATAAGATTAGACATATTTAGGAGTTAGGAGCCAGACTACCTAGTTAGGAGATCAGAACTGCACCCACTACAATTGTAGCAAATCTGTAATTTTACCATGTATAAATTATATACCCATGTACTGCAATACTTATAAATGATCAATAAAGATTTTCACAACCTTTTTTACAGTCCGTTCAACCGATTTTGACTTCTATTCCGTAGGCTTAAGGATGACATTAGAGGCAAAAAAGTGGTTACAATAACAACTGTTTACTGCAGCTGCCATTTGTCATGCCACCAACGCAATAGAAGCCAAAATCGGTTGAACGGACTGTAAAAAAGGTTTGTGAATATGTCTAATCTTATTGTAAACGAAGTATAGATATGATAGATATGGATTAAAAAAAAAGAAGATAAATCGATTGGATGTGGAGGACGATTTAACGAGTATAAGGACGATAAGATTCGTCTGCCTTTTTAACCTTTTTGAATGTCTTGTTTCTGATAATAATAAATTCTGATAAAAATGAATCGTTGTTCGTTAGTTTCGCTAAAATTCAAAAACGACTGGATTGATTTGCCTAATTTTGGTCTTAAAATATTTGTGGAAGTCCAGGGAAGGTTTAAACGATAAGAAATTTTGATAAATCAATTGACAGGACAATGCCTGTTGGGTCAGCTAGTATTCAATAAAAACATGGCGATATCACAATTAAAACTCTATCGCATACATAATGTGCAATTTTAAGATGCCATCACGTCTTGTGCTGTCTCTATCACTTAATGTCAAAGTGACTGTGACAGTACGAGACTTAACGGCATCTTAAAATTTAGTAGCATTTGAATATTTTGCCATCAATCGGTCAAATCTACTTTTAACTAGCTTCAGTGAACCCCATATTAAGCTAAAAACGATACAAAAAGAAAATTACGGTAAGTAAGCCCTAGTTAAAAGATTTACAATAAAACAATAGTGTAAAACCGGTAAAAACTAGTTTTTACCGGTTTTAGACCGATCGAAACTGCTATTTAATGTTTTTTTTGTGATCTACAATAGTTTTGATCGGTTACGAATCTAGACTTTTTTAATAATCATTTAATCATCTGTTAAAAATTGTTACAACGACTTTCCTCCGGTATTCCATTCTCACAAATTAAAGAAAACCAATTCTATACTTATATTTTCTCGAAGACACATCACATGCAATCATTAGTCTTGTGGCCATCAAAAGCTCATTTTGTATTTTTTCTAGCGTCGTGTGACTGTCTGTAAAAACGGTAAAACTAAGTGAGATGAGACGACTGGAGTTAGTACTTATCTGTCAGTCCTAATGTCTGGTTTAGGGACTGCGCAAACGTAGACACTTTTTGTTACCGACACGTCACACCATTACAGGAAACCATAGTTGCTGTGTCCCGTAGCGGCGATCGGACACAGTCGCCGGTTGCTACTCCTGGTCACTGGTAACCGTAGTTGCTGTGTCCGACTCAGAACAATATTATAATAATGTTGCTTGTGTGTCCAACTGACGACTTTTAGTTTCCAGTTACTGACACCGAACATTTGATTTGATCGGCAAACGAGAATGTATCGAGTGGAAGCAACTGGATAAACAAAATGTTTACGCCTGCGCAGGGAGTGTCTGATTTCACACTGGTTATATAGAAACCAAATATTCATTGATAGCTTGTATCCGATACAAGACACAAAAGTGTCCACGTTTGCGCAGGGTCTTAATGGTTTGAGATAGTGGTAACAGTAATTGATGGATTATTATTGGTAAAGTAACTTTTGGTTGGTCTTTATGCAGCGGCTGGTAAGTTCACGTAGGTACTGTAGAGCAGCGGTTTTCAAACTTTTGAGGCTAAGAACTCACGATGCGGTTTTCACCCGCGTCCGTCGCCGTTGCGGGCCCGCAGCTTCTGTAGAATGGAGATATATGTAAAAAACTAAAACACATTTCACGACTCGGTTTACGACCGTGGTGTGCGCGGTTGTCTGCGGCTCCCGCTGCTCTCAACTAGTAGAATCGCTCCCGCTGCCTCGGCGGGCTTTACCCGCGAGCTCTGCGGTCGGTTGGCGGGCGACCGCAGTGCCCAGCGGGAGTACAGAAAAACGACGACGCCATTTTGCAGTGACTTGTTATTACTCGTGGCGTCATGACGTGTCTGTGCACGTTTGTCAACAAACTTTACAAAATGGATATTGAAGTCGATCTATTAATTATTTTGGTGCAAGAATTCAAAAATTAATCGCCACCGCACAGAAGTCCGGTCCCGTGAGTTTGGGCTATTCTTCAACCGCAGCGGGCGCGCACGAAACCGCCAAACCAAATCAAACCCAATCAAATCATTTATTTGCATAGAATGTAGGTATTGAACATCAAGTTGTTATTAAAATATAGAGAGCCAGGTATATTCTGCCTGAGTTTTGGCATGCAAAATTTAATAAATAATGTCAGTTTCTCAATAAACATTTTAAGTAAAATTATAAAATAAGAAAGAAATAAAAAATTACATTACTAATAAATTATTTTAACAAGTCTTGAAGAAGCACAACAAAAGTAAATATCAAATAATGTCAATAATATTAAATTGCTGGAATGTCACCGCCGCCACCGACCGCATCATGAGTTCTTAGCCTAAGGCATAAGATCACCCATTATTGTATCGAACTCTACATCAAAATATTGCAAAGCAAAGATATTGTAATTAAAATACAGCGTTAAATATCAGGAATATTTTCTGATGAACTGAATGTTTCAGTATTAAATCATTTAGTAATCATATATGATTCAATGATAAATATAATATACATAAAAACAGAACTTTGTCTGTTTGTTGAACCACGGGAACCCGCTTTAGGAATTGCAGCTGTAGAGACTGATGATACGATTGGCGCAGTGGCTGAGCGATTGACTGCTTCATTGTGTGTCGCAGGTTCCATTCCCACACGGAACAAATATTTGTATGGCTTATAAATAGTTGTTCCAGGTCTGACTGTTTGTGTGTGAGTTTATATGTTTGTAAAGGCTTATGTTTAACGTACCTCCAGATGTAGTAAATGACCTCCAAAAATAGTAAAGGATCACCAACATTTAACCAAAGTATTGTAGAAATGTTTGAGTTTGACTGTAAAAAGCGATTTGGTTCTGGCACTCGTCGGCCGCTGCCGCGGCACGCTCGTTCCGCTCGCTCGCCTCGTGCGTAGGGGGTCACAGTTCTAACCTAACCTAACCATGTCGGATCCGCTCCAGGTAGGTGTTAAGGGTCCTAAGTTTTGGTGATCATTTACTATTTTTGGTGGTCATTTGGTGACTAAGATTTGGTGATCATTTACTATTTTTAGTGGTCATTATACTTATTCCCGTTTGTAAATGCACCTACGATTTACGAGGAATTCCTAGTGCGGGGCAACTTTTATTTTAATAATAAAACTACTAGTTTAAACCATTTCCAATCTTGATTTGATTAGTTTATAGCTACATGATTATCCTTGTTCTAATGGATATCTATACAAGTTTGGATTCCTCCCATTTCTACCCATAGGTGTCGTAGAAGGTGACAGAGGGGTACTGATCAGAGGATGGGCAGCAGCGTCCTTCTGAGTACCATAACACCTACTGCGATCGCCAACATGCATCGGCTAAGCATGGCGATTACGGCTTGTACTGCTAAAACTATTTTTTTATCATACAGCTCATTTTTATGTGTCCCACTGCTGGGCAAAGGTCTCCCCTTTCCCCTTCCAAACTTCCCGATATTGTGCGATCTACGCCCACGTTTACCCCACAAATATGGTCAGATCGTCAGACCACCTTCGTGGTGGCAAAACTAATTTAAAAGGCATAAAAGGTTGAAAGGACAAATAAAAAGAATTATTAAAATCAAAAGTTTTAATGTGATAGCATTATCCATTTAAAAATAATGACAAATAATATTCGCATGCAAAGAACAAGAACACTGTATCATGCAATATTTTTATACATTTTGTTTCTTTTTTTTTAACAACAAAAAAAGTTATTTTGCTATTAAAAATAATTATGCCCATACATTTGAGGTGCTGAATTTTTTCGTAAAGCTTTAACCGAACCTAATTTATTTATATTTACATTTTTAACTGGTAGTAAAAATAAAAAGTGGCACGCGAAATATAAAATTATTTAAAACTATAGATATAAATGTCGCACTCTGTTCGGAATCTTAACTAGTACATTATGGAACTATTAAGATGCAATCCTAATTTCTTTTCACTATATAATTATCACAGAAAATATGATTTTCCTACATCATTGACCATTTTAGCTAAATATTTATTCTATCTAAATAGGTTTTCTGCCGTAAAAAGTTTGGAAATAACTAAGCGACAGTGACAAGACGTATTCAAAATTATTTCTTTTTGAAACAGCACAAAAATCGATACAACTAGATCATTTTTTTTTCTATAAAATTTATAAAATATTTTACTTTCAGTCTGTATAGTTTATATAACAAGTGAATATACTAAATTGGAAATTAATGGAATTATAAAAATCGATCGATCGATTCATTGAGCAATCGTAACGAGCTAAGTATTCGGATTGGATAAATAAAAAAAAAACTTTAAACTAAATAAAATTCACACATGCAATGCGGATATAAATTCTTTATACAGATTGTAACAAAAATATTTGAATTATAAAAAAACAAAAAAGTTATTTTTCATGCATTGTATTTACAAAAATATATTTTATTTTATACAAAACACAGCAAAAGTGTTGTCAATAGAGTAGAGTAGTCAATAGAGTTCATTTTCGATAAAATTATAGAGCGCTTTGACGCAAAATAATTAACACAGACATAATCGATATTTCGTTTTCGAAATCCAATAAATTAATTATTCAAGATAATTCGAAGTTCCTCACTGAATGCAAAAGAGAACAGTATTGGTATAACATGTTATTACGATTTTACAAAAAAAAAACAACTAACATATGAACTTAGTAGTTTTAATATCAATAAAAAAAATCAAGCAGTAGTCGATTTTTTCGTAATTTTCCCAAAAAAAAACATCTTTTCTCTTTTGCCCCAGTCAAATTTAGTAACAAATTCTTCGAAATTTTTATAAACAAATTAAAACAAGTCTTCAGACTTATCTTATCGTATATACACCTCAGTCATTTAACGTTTAGGAACATAGTATATTACACATACAGCGTTATCATGCTGTACTTGAAATAAATGTCCATTTTTTACACAAGCTTCGAACATCACACCTTCGCTACACGTGGGTGCCTTGAGAGGGCTGGCTGCCATTACCTGTGAAAAATTACGACAATTAGCTTAAGTGATATTGAGAAAAAACCGTTCAACTTAAAGCAGACGAGGTCATTTATTATTTTTAATACAGAATACAAATTGGACGAGATATTTTATGTAACTAGCCTTTTCCGGCACGGTGCTAAGTAAAAATTCGTTTTAATAAAATACGTGACACGATCTTTTAATAATAATGTTAAGAAAAATTGTTTCATGTCATTGTTAGATACTCGGTTTTAAAAGTAAATTCTTGTTTTGTTTCATTGGTACATATAGGTAAAAAAGTTGTTAAGTTTTTTTTTGCAATAAAGATCTATATACCTAAATAAATATAAATGGTGGTATGTCTGTCTTGTATACGTTCCAAAATCTTAGATCCAATTGTGATAAAACATTGGTAGGTTGTTTTGAGTGAAGAAAAAGTAAAGTTAAAGAATATTTTTGTTTGATTGAACGCGCTATTCTCCGGAACTACTGGTCCAATTCATAAAATT
The DNA here is from genome assembly GCA_947361185.1 of Charanyca ferruginea. NCBI lineage: Eukaryota > Metazoa > Arthropoda > Insecta > Lepidoptera > Noctuidae > Charanyca > Charanyca ferruginea. Next base: position 8,158,465 of record OX376082.1, on the reverse strand, counting down.
CTTTGGCTTATACGAAGCAACGTTATCTTTTAGTGCTATAAGGTATACTTTATTATCAAAAAATAAGAAATACATAAGAAAATACACGCGAAAGAAATCGTAATCTAAAGCTTTATAAAATCAAAAGCTAAAACAAAGACTTAAAGGAGATTTATTTTTTTGTAATTCAACGATACAAGAACCCTGAAACATTCCCAAAATAAACCCTACGAACCCCTGAATTCAACCCCTCATTACAAAAACTCACTACCTCGAGTAGCAAGTTAGCCCAATAAATAATTCAAGTCTCTCACTTTGAATGCATTAGATTTATGCGACTTAGCAAACACATTGCGGTTCAGATCGATCGTAATTCAAGTTCTAAACACAAACAATTGAGTCGAATTTAGCCCGCGTTGGTCTAACTTTGCAATATAACTTTGCAGACAGCCTAGGTATTGTTTAGTGTTTATTTATTAGTGTTGTATGTATTTTGTTGCATGATTTCGTTGCGACACGAGAGGTAGAACGGTATCGACTTTTTCAACCAACTTCAAGAAGAAGGTTCTCAATTCTAATGTATAGTTTTTTTTTTTGTATATTTGTTACGCGATTTCTCCGGCAAATATGCATAGATTTAAGAAATTCTGTTTTTGATGGATAGGGTATACCTCAGACTGAGGTGGTCCCATAAAAATTTTATCGACATTAATTTAGCACTTTCTGAAAACATCAACAAATACCCAAAAATTTTACATAGACGACGTTTTAGTTTCTTTAATCTTTGGAGTTACTTTCAATTTCTGTTTTAACTGTGTTGCCGTTTGTTTATGGACTTGGGTGAAACGGAGGTACTGAAGAGCGGGAAATAAAAAAGCTTTTTTTTACAAAAAAGACACCCGCCTTTGAAAGTCGGCGGCTTTGTTCTGTTTGTTGTTTTGTATTGCCACCGACTTCCGAAACTAAAGTCATACATGTGTGTTCTGTGCTAAAGTTATTTTTCACTTTTCAGTTTTTGAAGGTGGTTCTCTTTTTTGTAAAAAGTTTTTTTCACTTTTCTGTTTTTCTGAACTATATTGGGGTTGGTTTCCAGTCTGTGGAGCAGAGTGGAGCGCCTTCCTGTCTGACCACCACAAGCCAAAACCAAACCGATACCAAATAAAATGTAATAATATTTTTTTACAAATATATAGGTATGCTCCATGTATTTTAATGGTTTTATTTGGAGATTTTGTATTTTTCACAAAGTTTCTTTAAAATCACGTGGCTTAATTATTTTCTCTTTTCGTGAATGATTCAAATTGTTGCTTACAAAGTTTTGTGACTTATTTTGAATATTATTGATAGATGAATTCTATATGCTATTTCAAGCGTCATTTAACATAATTATATTTTGTGTGCGTGGAAACCGTACGTAATACTTATTAAAACGACCGCAATATTTAATGGATCAAACTACATATTACGTTTTTAATTCTACTAACGACCCGCCCCGGTTTCGCACGGGTAACTGAGCACATAACTCTCAGTCGCCATATTGTTTTCTGCCACCTTCAATAATCATCGTCATATTTAAACCACACACACACACACTTAAACCTTCCCTATAAATCACTCTCTCTAAAGTTGAAAACCGCATGAAAATACGTAAAGTACTTTACAAGTTTATCGCGAACAGACAAACGCGGCGGCAGGGAACTTTGTTCTATAATATGTAGTGATTTAATAAAGTATATACCTTTAATTGAAACAGGAATATTGGTTTAAATAACGTTTCGAAATAACATCTACAATTTCGAAATCATCTGTAGGTACTTGTGTTGAGTCGCGTTATCGTTTGTCGATCTAAAGTTGTGTCACACTAACGTACGTCGAACTGTTGTGCTGTCGCACTACCGTACGTCGGACTGATGAACTGTCGCACTACTGATGGTCGACTTAACGTACTGTCGCCCTATCGTTTGTCGCAAATTTGTTTATATCAACTTTTAGGTAGAGTCTGTTATAAAGATATAAAGTTTGTTTGCTAGTATGTTTGTAAGAGTAATGTCTAAAACTACTGGTCCAATTGCAAATATTCTTTAACAAATAGAAAGCCGAGTGGTGGTGGTGGTTTACTTGACTAAGGTAGAAACTATAGTTAATAACTATAACTGAAAGGTAAAGCATTCTCTATAAGGAACACTGCTTACCCGTTACACCCTTACGCCTATTTACCTGTAGGCAAAACGACTGAGTTTCTGACCGCCGAGTAGGGGGGCGGCGCAGGAGTCGATGCTGGCTTGGCGGTGTGTACTTGACTGTTGTAACCTTAAATGATAATGAGTTTTAAGAAACGAGGATTTTTTTTTGTGGTCTGGCTCCTCACTAGGATTTTTTCCTGTATCGCGAATGAGAGACCCAAAATAACTACCTGTAGACCATACATATCATACAATCTTTCACTGATAAAAAGTTACATGACTATCATAGCATAAAATATGTTTTTATAGTAACTATGCTTGATTTCGTAAGTCTTAAGTTACAGACAGAATTTTATTTATTCATTAAGAGCGTATATTCGATTCATGACGAAAACTTCAAGTTTTCGCGTTTTGCCCAGAACAATATCGTAATGATGTGAGCAGATTATTTAAAGACAATTACAGTTTTAGAAAGATTAAGTCTTGATTTAGGGAACTACAGAGTAAAAGTATAATTTTTAATTATGGTTTTTTAAAGCACGCGGAACCTGACACTTTTTCGTGCGTGCAGCCGGTGTTCATCGATTTATAAGACGTTATCACGTCAAAAATAAAGAAAGAAGAAGAAATTGTCCAATCCTAAGTATCGGGTCTAGGTAGAAGCACAACTTACACAGTGGACAACATACTAGGTGTCACCCTCTGGAATTTAAAGTTAGTTGCTTATAATCTTGTAAAGGACTTACCAATATTACTATTCCTCAAATACGGGTTCCCGTATGTGGCCGAGTATCGTAGATCCACGTTTGGTTGTGGTTTGACGTTAGGCTGGGCGTATATAGGCGATGGAGAGGCTGTTAAAAAAAAGGAAATTATTTATGTTATTATGTACTGGAGATGTACCTACCTAACTTTTCATTTAACAAGAATGGTCTTGAATTGTTCTTGTCAAAACTAAAAAGTAAAAAATAAATTTAAATTCGCAAGGCTTTGGTTTTGTTTGTTGGTTTGTATTGCCACCGACTTGCGAATTAAAAGTTATTTTTTATTTTTGTAAAAACGTTTATTTTTACGCTTTTAGAGCCTACTACTAGCCTTATCACAAAAATTATTTACGAAACTGTGACACTAAAACATTTCTGTCATACCTTAATTTTCTCTTAACTTTCATGAAATTTATAATATGATACCAACTTTGATCAGTTATACAGGGTGTACCGGAAAGGAGGTATACATCTGAAGGGAGGTAAATGAACTCATGCCACTGAACAACATTCAACAGAAAAAAAAACGAAAAATTAAATTTTTAGACTCCAGTATCCATACAAGGCGGTAAGTTCAAGTTTTCTATGAAGAATCCAATTTTTTTATATTTCTATTTTTTTTCTGTTGAATGTTTTTCCGTTTCACGAGTACATTGACCTCCGTTCGCATCTATACAGGTTTCCGGTACACCCTGTAAAAGAATCATCGAAATCGGACACTGAAAAAGTTATGCGTGGTCAAACATAAAATATAGGGTGACTGGTAATTAGTGTACGATACTTAAACACGTGATTGTGTTCATGATAACAAACAACTTTCCCGAAGAAAAAATATTTTTTGTACTGGTTCACTTTTGGTCACAGGCGTGCGCGCGCGTGAATTTTATACGGTTGTTGTGTTATTGTGATAAAAGTGCCCCGTTGTTTGTTATCATGAACACAATCACGTGTTTAAGTATCGTACACTAATTACCAGTCACCCTATATAGGTACGTGTCGAATTAAAAAAACAACTCCTTCTTTTTTTGAAGTCGGTTGAAAATGAGTTATCAGTTTCAATAGAAAATAACTACGTAACTCAAACAACAGAATTATGTCCGTTTGGCTACGCTATAATATTGAGAAAACTTAACCAACCTAACCAAAAACAATAATTCAAATGCAACTATTTAATTCACAGCATAATTTCCAACAAAAGTTATCAACTATCTCCTACTTTGAACTTGCACTTACCATCACCAACGGGAAGCCCCAAATTATTAATGGCGTCCGTTTCGTCTGGCGACTTGGTCGTTCGTTGTAATGTATTGTTTTGTGAACCATTGCCGGCTGACAGTGGGAGTGTTGACGCAGTGTCGATGCTGCGCGTCAATGAACCTTGTAAAGACCTGGGGGGTGGAATTGTCGTTTAGTTTATGTGAAGTGGTGGAGATGTCTGTTGTCGAGTATTAACATAGGATTCAGTTTGGGTTTTAGTATTTAGAATTGAAGCTTATTTTGAATGTGTTTCAGGAATCGTGTTTAGTAAATCTATTTTAGTTGGAAACTATGTTCGTCTCACCGAGAACCGAGTTGCACAAAACCAACATAAGTTTAACGGAGACTTTAAATTGATGTTGTCACTTTCTTTTTGATACAAAATGTAAGGGATGGTGTGAATTAAAAGTCTCCGTTAAACTAATGTTGTTTTCATGTTACCTCGTAGTTTTGTGCAAGTCAACGTAAGTGTGTACGTTGAGTTGCACAAAACTACGAGGTGGTAAATGGTATTTTTACATATTTTGGCCTGTGTTTTCTTATTTTTTTTTTTTGTTTTTATTTAAAACATAGCAAATACAAATATCACTTACACAAATATATCACACAAACCATCGCGGGTTTATCCGTGATATATTAGGCACATCAAGCTCGGCGCACTTCTTACATATTATTATTAGTACCTCTACCCACATACTCAAATTCTCAATTAACTTATAATTTCATGAAATGTTTTTTTAATACAAATTTACAATAGGGTATTACACCCATTTTTGAAAAGTGTCTCAATGAAATTCTGTAGTGCTAATATGCCACCAAAAAAAACACAAAATTTTTATTCAATCGATAAGTGCCATAAAAATGCATCTAAATTTTCAATTATCAAATTTCGCGCGTAGTTTGACGAAAACGCCTTTTACTGGACGCCATATTGCTCAGCGTAAATGACGTCAGTTCGTTTTGTATCAAGTGAGCTCATATTAAATATGATAATTGTATATCATTTAAAAATAATTAAAAGCATATTTTGTAATAGGTGTAATAATGAAAAAATTACGTTGGTTACGAAAACAATAAAAGTACAAAGCCTATATTACGCCAATCGGTTGACTGACAGTTGACAATTTTTTATTTACACAGCCGTATGGCGTAATAACATGGCCGCTACTGTTTCACGGTGTTTTATAACAGATTAAAAATACTGAAAACTTTGAATTGAATTTAAAAATTTGTTTTGATATTTTATGAACTAAAACTTACATTTTCCGACTGCTTAATGCCCAAACTGTCTCAATAACATATTTATAGTTTTTTTCTCGTATAGAGTAAAATACCCTATTATTTTTGTTTAATACATTTAAGGTTTCGATAGGTAGGTCATTCAAAATTGATGGCAGCATACTACTACTAATACTATTATTATACTAGTTGGTGCTACAGCCAATGGCCCACACGAATGAAAGTGGTTACACATCGACTTTGCAAGAAAGGCAACCTCTGAATAGAGTTGCTGATAAGTCGGCGAAATAATAATACCAGCCTATCATTGTCCCGCTCCTTGGCAAAGGCCTCTTCTCATACAAGGAAGGCACGAGCATTAATCACCACAGTTGCTCATGGCGGATTGGTGATTTCAGACTTATATTAATCACCGTTGTCAGGGATGTCCAAGATAAACTTAGAAACTAGACATGAAATTGAAGAAGCTCGTGCTTGGTTTCGAACCCAAACCATGTGCATAAAAAACGGGCGCTTTGACCACTGGATAAAAAAATAAAAATAAAATAAATATCTTGGGACAATTCACACACGGTCATCTGGTCCCAAGCTAAGCAGAGCTTGTGTTATGGTAACCAGACAACTGATATACATACTTATATAATTTATAAATACATACATATTATAGATAAACACCCAGACACAGAACAAACAATCATGCTCATCACACAAAGTTTGTCCTGGGTGGGAATCGAACCCACGACCTCGACTGGATCATCACGCCGAAGTAAAGGTAAACTAATTTAGTTCATGAAATAAAGGTAAACTAATTTAGTCCATAAAAAAAGCTACACTAATTTAATTCATGAAATAAAGGTAGGTAAACTAATGTTGTTCATGAAATAAAAGTAAACTAATTTAGTCCATGAAATAATGGTAAACTAATTTAGTTCATAAAATAAAGGTAAACTAATTTAGTCCATGAAATAAAGGTAAACTAATTTAGTCCATGAAATAAAGGTAAACTAATTTAGTCCATGAAATAAAGGTAAACTAATTTAGTTCATGAAATAAAGGTAAACTAATTTAGTCCATGAAATAAAGGTGAACTAATTTAGTCCATGAAATAAAGGTAATTAATTTAGTCCATGAAATAAAGGTAAACTAATTTAGTTCATGAAATAAAGGTAAACTAAATTAGTCCATGAAATAAAGGTAAACTAATTTAGTCCATGAAATAAAGGTAAACCAATTTAGTCCATGAAATAAAAGTAAACTAATTTAGTCCATGAAATAAAGGTAAACTTATTTAGTCCATAAAATAATTCGTTCCTCGTTTTTTTTTCAGATGACTGAGATCATAATAATAATGATGCTGTGTATAAATAAAGCACTTGATTATATAATAAACTGTATTTATTATATTTAAACAAAGGGATACATAATTAACAAATCGACGTGTTACGGAGCCGATGAGAGAGAGAAAGTCTACATTAGATCATAGACAAAACCGTTTGTCATAGGTAGTATTACATAACATTAGTCGTTGACACACATTTTGCGTTCAATACCAACAAATAAAGAGAAATAAAGCTATTTTTTTGCATTCAACAATAGGTACTATCTTCTTGTCTGACACATTAATCAATGCATGTAGTAGGAGGTCTCTAGATTTTTTTTTAATAAAACTGTTGATATTGTAACGACTTAGAACAGATAATACAATTTATTATAGCAAAATATGGAGATTATACTCATTCGCTAGACAGACACATCTTGACAATAACAGCTGCTAGAATAGGATTTTATTTTATTCTCGCATAAAAAATACAATTTGAACATCTCACAAAACGATCTGAACGAAAAATCAAAAGAAAACCACATTTTTCATGTCGACTAAGGGCTGTCACAAAAAACGACACATTAAACTAAGATCGTCTCAAAAAAAGTATTAATCATTGGGTTTTAGAACGCATTAAACAGTTATTAGGCAACTTTAAGAAAAACTAAATGCGAGTACGTATTTATTTTTCTCCTATACACCAAACAACTCCTGTACACAATCAGAAAAACAGATTAAAAAATAAAACCGTTTAAGAAATCAAAGCGGCTTATGATATTATAGGCTACTCTAACCAGTTGCCATGTCGTTAAGTGGGTGCCAACCCTAATTCCCCTTTTAACCTCGACAATAAAGAAAATAAAATAATCATGTACTTACCTACTAGGAGGCTCGAGGGGGGGCGACTGAACCCGAAGGTGGGGTGGGGGGGCGTACCCCTGCGGGTAGTCGTACACGTAGCCCGCGGGGCTCTGCCATGAAACATGTAATACCACCTTTATTTTACCGCAGTAGGTTATAAAGCAGGATATTTGCAGAAGGTCTACATGTTAGAGAATTTTTGTTAGTAGGTAGGTATATCGCTGAATTTCAGGGGGACAATAATTCCATTTTTTTAGTTTATGAACGTTCTATTCTCAGTCTCTATCTGTCAAAAAGCAATAAGTTGTGGTTTTTTGATTTCGCTGGTTTGCGAGTTCAGCGAATACTGACGCAAACCAAAATTATTTGAAAAAGTAGAGAATCAATCTTGCGCTAACGGTTGCTAGAAAGATACAGCGTCATTATTAATTTGAGACAAAATACGTTAGCGCATTTAAAAAATAAAAAATACGCTAAAATCGGTGTTTTTAGTTGCATCGATATTTCGTTCAATCCAGCGATTTATTGTCGAGCCCTATTGAAAGCTTACATACACGGGCTCTGTAAGAATCCGCAAATGTAGTCATTGCAAACCACAAGTGCGCGTCACGTGGCTCATACAGCATTGTTATAAGGTAGATATTCATTGCAATGATTGACGTGCGTTCGTGGAATGTTAATTTAATAGAAGAATTGATAGTTTATTAGTTGGTATTCCCATATCAACTCATTTTTGCAATTTTTAGGTACACAAGGCACATAGGAAAAAACCTTTATTAACTATCGTGTAGCAAAATGTATAGTAATATGTACCTATTTAAAATTGAATCCTTTTAGATTGACCTTAAATCAACAAAAAAATAATAATATTGGCAGTGTAGTAGACAGAATAATTTTGTCTAAGTATTTCTATAAAATAATTGTAAAAGAATAAAGAATGTAAGTTTGGATTTAGGAGATATTTTCCAAAAAATCTCTTCCGATTTCAAATATTCTTTCAGTAATGGATAGCTACACTATTACTAGACAAAGCCGCGACAGAAACTAGTACTAAATGAAAGATTTATTCAATTTTGTTTGAAGTAGTATTTCTGCACCATTTTTGTCATGTTTACATACAAAAGGTATTATTTGAGATAACTTGCGACTGTCAAATTGGTTTCTTTTTCGCTTTTGTAGTTTGATCTGAATTTCAGCTTGTGAAAATAAGTTTTTTTTTCCCTTTGAAGTGGCATTGGCCGTGGTTTTCTTTGTGATAAACGTTAAAATGAAAACATTATGGTGTAGTAAAGTACTTGTTTGAGCAATTTTGGATATTAAATTATAATACAATTTGAATTATTAACTAGCTTTTTTAATATTTTTTAGAACTAAAGTGGCATTATATCTAGACGCTAAACACTTAGTAATTTTTCTGTATTGAGGTGTATAGACCAACCAAACATGCCACCAGACAAATAGTAAGCGCATTCATTATTCTTTAAATAATTGAAATACACTCTCTTTCTGATTTTCTTCTTTATTTTCTATTTTTAAATTTTCTATGTTACTCGTCATTTTCTCTTTATTTAGTTTTTCTATTCAAAGAACGAGAGATAAAAAAAAACCGTTAAATTAAAAAAGAAATAAAATGAGAAAGAAGAGTGAGAGAAATATTAAGTAAGTATACATTCTGTAAAATGAAAAAAGAAATAATTAAACTGTTAATTTGGTAGAACCGACCCAGGATCCAAAAAATCTCTTCCGATTTCAAATATTCTTTCAGTAATGGATAGCTACACTATTACTAGACAAAGCCGCGACAGAAACTAGTACTAAATGAAAGATTTATTCAATTTTGTTTGAAGTAGTATTTCTGCACCATTTTTGTCATGTTTACATACAAAAGGTATTATTTGAGATAACTTGCGACTGTCAAATTGGTTTCTTTTTCGCTTTTGTAGTTTGATCTGAATTTCAGCTTGTGAAAATAAGTTTTTTTTTCCCTTTGAAGTGGCATTGGCCGTGGTTTTCTTTGTGATAAACGTTAAAATGAAAACATTATGGTGTAGTAAAGTACTTGTTTGAGCAATTTTGGATATTAAATTATAATACAATTTGAATTATTAACTAGCTTTTTTAATATTTTTTAGAACTAAAGTGGCATTATATCTTGACGCTAAACACTTAGTAATTTTTCTGTATTGAGGTGTATAGACCAACCAAACATGCCACCAGACAAATAGTAAGCGCATTCATTATTCTTTAAATAATTGAAATACACTCTCTTTCTGATTTTCTTCTTTATTTTCTATTTTTAAATTTTCTATGTTACTCGTCATTTTCTCTTTATTTAGTTTTTCTATTCAAAGAACGAGAGATAAAAAAAAACCGTTAAATTAAAAAAGAAATAAAATGAGAAAGAAGAGTGAGAGAAATATTAAGTAAGTATACATTCTGTAAAATGAAAAAAGAAATAATTAAACTGTTAATTTGGTAGAACCGACCCATATGACCTGAATGTAAACTAAAGATACCTTTCCACATTAATTTTATTTGTTTGTACCTACTAAAAAGGTGAGAGAGAGTTAGAGTTAGTTGAGACCGCGTTTGGGCAATGCAATTTTTTGCACAACACAAAGGAATTTCTCTTAGTGTAGTGCGGGACGCCCTGTGGCATAATGGACCAACGATTTGAAGAAGGTGGCTGGCAGCGGATGGCTGTGTCCTGCCCAAGACTAAGTTGGTTGGCGATTTCTTAGAGCCTACTTTTGGCAGTGGACGGTAATAGACCGATATGATGAAAATAAACAAAAGATAAATTAAAATTAAACCAACCTTAAAATAAGTGTCACTATACGTGGGGTCGGAGTAATCATTGCTGTACCGGAACTGCATCAATGGGTCATCATGGCGAATGTTCGGCAAAGGCACGGGGCCGGCTAGAGGTAGACCCGCGTGAAGCTTGTTGTCTGAACGATCAGAGCTTGTGTATTCCTGGGAAGGGAAGATGCTGAATCAACCTCTATCACTATTATCGCTACATTTATAAAACATAGTCCCTAGCTGCGTCTGTCTGTCCCTCTGTATGCTTAGACCTTTAAAAGTTAAGAGGAAGGTTTATAATTCTAGTTTGATGATGATCTACATTAAACCCGTGCAAAGCCGAGGCGGGTCACTAGTTAAGTATAATTAATTAATGTAAAATCTATACAATATGAATCGATATTATGCGAATGTATCGCTATTGTAGTCTGCAAACGCGTCTGAATCGCTACAAAACGCGCCTACTCCTTAGGCTAAGAACTCACGATGCGATTTCGCCAGCGCCCGCGCCCTTTGCGGGAACCGCAAACAACCGCGCGGACGTAAAGCGAGTCGTGAAATGTGCTTTGATTTCTTATATATTATATATCTGCATTCTACAGAAGCTGCGGGCCCGCAACCGCAGGCGGACGGGGGTCAAAACCGCATCGTGAGTGCTTAGCCTTAAGCGCCAGACCGCACTGCGGTCGTGTCGTGCAGTTTTTAGCCTCAAGATGCAAGTCCACGCACTGGCGGTTATTGGCTACGACTATTTTTTCGTACCGTAGTGCGTGCATCTTAGGAGATATCGCGCGCGATAGAAACCACAGTGCGGGCTCGGGCTAAACGTGACACAAAATAAAAAAAATACTATAATCTAATTTCTTTATTAATAGGAGTCCTAATGTTTGTACAGCACTTAATAAATAAGATAGTGTTACCACAGTAAAATGGCATCACAAAATAATGTTTTCGCATCGCAATTCACTGGAAATGAGGGCTCTATTAATATTTTAAATGCGAATACACATACTAATATTATAAATGCGATAGTAACTCTGTCTGATACGTTTTCACGACCACCAACCAATTTTAATGAAATTTGGCATGAAGATACCTTAAGCTCTGTCTGCACTCCCGATAACCGACATTCACGCGAACGAATTCGTGGACAAAAGCGCGGTTCAAATATTATAGACTCTAGTATATTTTGATCTTGAAAATTACAGAGAGATTCTTTAGGAAAGTACCACTCATAAGCTCTAACAAAACTCACCAACTCATAGCTTCCATCACTTTGAGGCAGCTGCAGCTTTAGATCACTGATATTAGAACTCCTATCACTCTCTTTGTTATAAATATCTCCTGTGGTCACAGTGACGTCAGGCTTCTCATTCATCTGGCCCTTCTTCCGTCTCCTTCTGTGGCAGACTACCACGAGAATGATGAAGGCAGAGAAGATTACGATGCCTGAGGTTACACCGATCAGGATTATGTAGAGGGGTAGGGTTTCTGAAAATAAAGTTACCTTTTAGTATCCGTCTTTTGTGTCCGGGCTTAGAGCATTAATATAATATTATTTATTTCGGGCTCTACTGTCCAATTAACAGACACAATAGTTAAACAATGGCAATATGACTCCTAGAGTCATGTCAACAAGCAGGCAAGCGGATAATCCTTCTCTTCCTTCCTTTATTTATTCTAAAAATTGTAACCCAAGATAAAACTTCGTAAGTTTGGTGAGTCTGAGATATCCGTCCATTAAATTTAAACACCTCCTATACTCCATTCACAATAAGATTAGACATCAAACCTTTTTTATAGTCCGTTCAACCGATTTTGACTTATATTGCGTTGGTGGCATGGCATGACAAATAGCAGCTGCAGTAAACAGTTTTTTTTGTAACCACTTTTTTGCCTCTAATGTCATCCTTACGCCTACGGAATAGAAGTCAAATTCGGTTGAAGGGACTATAAAAAAAGTTTGTTTTAAAGTCTAATCTTATTGTAAATGGAGTATAGGTTCTTCTTTATTGGGACAAGCCCGCCACACTATTTCTAAACCACTGCAGCTCCAGAAACCGCCAAAACAATACAGCTCGACCAGTCCCGGAGGAACGATTCAACTGCCTTGGATCCCGCAACGAAATTAATCAGAAAAGAACAGTGGAAAGAAATTCTAGGTTACTGATTGGCATATAATGGAAGCTTAAGTGTGGTTTATTGCTCTTGACTTACTCAAAGGCTTCAACATGATGGCAGCGTTAGCGTTCCCATACTCATTGGTGACGCTACAGTTGTACTGTCCATAGTGTTTGGATTGGCTCGCTCTGATTACCAGACTTGATTTCATGACACCGTCTGGTAAAGATTCTTCTAATGTCGCGTAATCCTGTAAAAAAAATCTGATAAAGTGGGAAATAATGCAGGTAAAATCTATACATCTATACAAATAAATAAAATTGAAGTGTCTGTTTGTAATGTCCAAATAACAGCTTTATACTAAATGCATATGAAAGTAAGTATGGTGCCTATCCCAAAAAAACAATTTTAAAAATTTTTGTCTGTCTGTCTGTCTGTCTTTATGTCTGTTTGTTCCGGCTAATCTCGGAAACGGCTGAACCGATTTTGATGGGATTTTCACTGGCAGATAGCTGATGTTATAAGGAGTAACTTAGCATTTTAGAAAAAAATAGGGTTCCATACAAAAAAAAATAAAACCCCGCAAATTCATGCAAAAATAATTAAACCCCTGCTGACAACCGACAATTACGCGGACGAAGTCGCGGGCATCAGCTAGTCTCTTTTAAAATATTTGCATGCATGTAGCTAAGGTGGAATATGTCTTGGCCCACAATCATTATAACACCCCATGAATCTATCTTGCAAACAAATGTATGATAGATAAGTGTTGTCCTCTGTCAGTCAATGAACCTTGCATTACTTTGCAAGCATTATTTTTAGACAAAAATCTGAAAATACCATTACTATTGCGTCTAAAAGTGTATGGTCATTTCCAGTATTTTCTTGTGTCCAATTTAGCATAGGTTTATTATATACCGTCCCTATAGTATTTTTGACTCAACAGTGCAATATTTTTGATTTTGTTGTTCAGTAGGTGGCCACAGTTTTTAAAATATAATAGCTTTTATTTACATAGAATTAGAAATTTATTTAAATGTGGAGGCCATTCCCTGTATTGTTGGTTATAGGAATCGCGTCATCATATTTCTCAACCCTAGGATGAGCATATTATGCTAAGTCTCTGCTCATTTTTGTTATTTTCAATGATTTTATTGATTTACCTAGTGGTTACCTATTCGGTTTTCTAATGGGGCTCGTGGCTAAGTAAAAGCCCTACAGATCGATCGGTTTGTAGATGGGTGACCTTCCATTTCAGACCGACACAGGGGTGTTAGATGGAGGGCCATGCCTCGGAAGGCACGTAAAGCAGTAAAGCCGTTGGTTCCGATTGTCAGTCGTGAATTTGTGACAGTCGTTATTTATTTATTTATTTATTTATTTATTTATTGATAAGGCACTCCAACGACTTACTCACTAAAACATATACAAACAAAAGTCACATACAGTTTCAGATATATAGTGAATTCGTCACTTACAGAAGTGCACAGCACTATCTAGGAAAATTGAAATTAATTTTACAAATATGGATATCGTGATATAAGTTATAAACGGGTCAAAAGTACAAAAAAAAAATTAAAACGAGCCATGTTCAAAATACATCTGGGAACTTAGAAATTTAGAATATTTAATTGAATATCAAAAAATAGATCAGATAATAATTTAAAATAAAAGGAAATGGATGTGTATACAAATATATTATGGGTAGTCATAAGCCAGAAAGTCAAACAAGTAGTCTAATCACGGGGTATTTTGCTACCCAATAGCTGGGTTGGGAAAGTCAGATAGGCAGTCACTTCACGTAAAACACCGGTATTCAGCTGCATCTGGTTAGACTGGAAGTCGACCCCAATATAGTTAAGAAACGGCTAGGCAGTTTGTTTTAGTGGGTACCTATTTGGGGTTCCTTAAGTTAATAAATATGGTGATAAATACAACTTACCGGATCTTGAATCGCACTGATCTCCCGACCTTCGAAGTACCATCTAATGTCATCAGGTTTAGGTACCGACCGCGCGGCGCATTCGATTCTGACGCTTTCTCCCTCCATGCCCAATTGAGTCCGATTTGAGAGGATTTTTGGAGCACCTGGGAGAGAAAGATGGGGTTAAAATTAATTAGTATTTGTAAGTAGCCGGAAGGATTATGGTTCTACTGATAGGCACAAAGTTGGGGGCCCTAAAATTGTTTTTGCCGACTGAAAAACCACCAAATCAGTGGATTTGGTGGCTTTTCAGTAGTGTTAATGGAACTGGAGAGAGAGAAGAATGGTAATGAAATAGAGTTCAAGTTTACCAAGGAACAAACCGAAACAAATGTTTTTTTGTTTATGTGTTGTTTGATGTTTATTGTACCTACACTAGCTTTTGCCCGCGCCTTCATCTGCGTAGAAGTTAAGTACACAGTAAAACATATCCTTATGATACTAGGCAATTTCTATTGGTAAAGGAAATTTTGAAATCGGATGAGTGCTTACCACAACTTAAAGCTGATCCCAATAAAATAAATGATATATTTACATAATTAATATTAAAAATATAATTATTTAAAAATTGTTGATTGTAATTTGTTTGTTATTAGTTTTTTTATTTTTTGAATTAATTGTATACTTTTTGCTGTGCCCAACAGGGCCCCTTAAGTGTACCTTAGTTTTAAACCATTGTAAAACTTTTCAACATTAAGGAATGCCATTAAAGATATGAATATGAATATTATGATTATATCTAACAAACAAACAATTTACGTTCATTAATTTCTACCTGAAGAGAAAATATTCAACAATAAAACTTTTAACAATAGTGAGCAAGGTTAATACTCCTTCTAAACTTTCATGATATGAGATAATTAAGTTTACTTGACAAAATATATTTATTTTTTTGTGGCATACTATAAAGTAATTTAAATGTCAAAGACAGTATTGCATGTTTCTTTCAAATAGATAAATTATAAAGACTTTTTATTTATTTAAAGCGTAATGCAACCTTGTCATGACTTTACTATTGTTTTTTTTTTTGTATTTGAGCCGTATATTGTGTAAAATATCTCTTTTTTTGCATAATACGTAAGTACATGTTTCTCTATTATTGTTATGCGACAGTTGTAAATGGTAAATACATAAACAAAATCATTTTTTTGTTTTTTGTTTTTAGTTTAATACTTTAGGTTTTCTATTTTATTATTCTTGTAAATATTGTACATACTTAAAACAATATAGGAAGTATGTAAATTGCCACCATTTAATATGCGATATGACTACATTTCATAAACGTAATTTCTTTTTGCGGCTTTTCTTTATTAGTTTTAATAATTGTCTAGGATGAAAAATAGTCGTTACCACTTCCTCAGGCATCAACTGGCCCCTTCTATTTATTTCAACTAAATTGGTTGTATCTTAAAACACACCAAGGTAGAGACACCTACTTTTGCGGCGTAAATTCTACATAATGAAAAAATACACACATACTAAAATCACAGTCATGATCTTTTTTGACAGCCTGTTCTGTCCTACTCGAGGTCAAAGGCAACCTTTCCTTATTTTACTACTGCTCATAATCTCACTTTGTTCTTCTCTCTCTTCAAACAGAATCCATTAATTCCTTCATAGTGAACTAAGACTTACTCTTTATAAATATAGTGGCTTCACTCTCGATCTCAGGGTACCCTGTCTCGATGACCTTGCAGATATACCGGCCAGCTGTCTCTTTGTTCACGTACACCTTCAAGTTCGGAGCCTTTCCTTTGACCTGCTGGAAAATATGAGACGTTCACGTAAAACTGATAAAAGCCTGGAGTTTGGAAGTTGGTGCTGTACCCTATCCCCGTGCATCGAAAGGCACCTAAAGTCGTTGGTTCTGCGTCTGATCTCTCCCTGGTCTAGTATTTTGTAAACACTTGATTTAAAAGGATTGTCCGTGGAGTTCCTTGCTCGTATTCTCCATAGACACAGAATTACGAGCAAGAAACTCAGAATACGAGCAAGAAACTCCACGGACAATCCTTTTAAATCAAGTGTTTACAAAATACTAGTTACATTTTCTTATTGCTTAAAAGAAATACAAACAATTAAAAAAAAACAAGATAAAAGCCGTGGCAGTTAAAAATTGACCAATCTCTACTGACTGCACCCGTTCTTGACCGACCACATGACCCGCGGATCAGCGCCATACAGCTCAACCATTTTGAAGGGAGCTGAATCATCTAACACACGCGCTATCATCAGTGAATCATTTGAGTCGAACACATCATAATTAACTTTGGTACTGCCACCATGGTATTCACTTACCCCTATCCGTCCTGGTTCGTGGAACAGCCATCTGATCTCCGGCTTTGGCTGTCCATCCACGTCACAGCTGAGGACCACACTGGAACCGATGTCAGTTTCAACGTTCTGAGGTCGCGTTCTGAATGTTGGTGGGTCTGTGAATAAAATGTGGCTGTTAAAAAGTACTATAATATGTTCCTTCGTAATTTTGAAAAATTGGACTGTCCTAAACTCTGTTTATCAACGTTATTAAAATGAAAAACAGAATCGTTCATCTACAGCTTTTCTTTGTCATTAGACACTTTCAAAGAAGTTTGATTTCGTGAGTGACTGAATGATTGCTTGATTACCTTCCAGGCGACTTCCTTCCAGTAGCTGGAGATTGAATGCAATAGCAAGTGAAATATTTGTATGTACAGGGTTACTACATATACTGCCCTTTAAAATAAGTAACATATAAGCAATTACCCGTTATTATTTCTTCCGGATAACACTCACGATACAATCAAAAATCTTGTTTTAAATCAACATTTTCAAAAAGAAAAGTCAGTTTGTTTGACTTATAATCCAATCTCCTGATACATTTTTCTGTACAACAAATCAGTGTTTAGTACGCACTGACGTCACAGGCTGTGGGCGCCCGCGCACAATGTTATGGTTGTTGTATCATCAGTATAAACATCGCGGCTATTTTTCCCACTAGGAAACCAGAGCATGACGCGTTTGCGTAATAAAATGTCAAAAAAATTGTTCGGAGAATTGAATGTTTTAGTTCGAATATCTATGGCCAATCGATAGATTCAATTTAATCAGTATATTTGTGTATCTTGTAAAAAAACCCAAGTCATCGTACCAGTGTGTGAAATTCAATAGAACTAAGTTTGTACGTCAATAATTATCGTGCATCGTGTATGACCTTGGCGGGACGTACAGCAAGATGGATGGTGAATAAGGCGTTTTAGCATAGAATAGCTGATTTTGGTAGGCATTTAAACAATTAATAAATGGTTTAAGGGAAGGTTAGGTACTGTAGAGATTGTATGCCTTTGTTATGTAACAGGCATCTTTATGTATAATGTATCGATGGAACACTTTGGATACTTCTAGAAAGACAAGTGTCATTCGTTTAAGTTTGAATGATGTAGAACATAGTTTTATATTTTGACATACGATCTGACACAGTCAGTTGTGTTATTGTTTGCTTATCCGAAATAATAAATATTTCATCTTAATACGTCTTTAATTTATAGTAGATAGTCCCGGCCCTTACAGTACTGTAAGAGGTCACTACTGAGGAGCCTTACTGGTTCCGGGACTTGATATACTATGGGAGGACGATGTCGAAGGGAAACTTCAATGAAAGAGGGACTTCACTTTATAAACGCTCTGAGTAATAGAATAAAGTGAGCTCTTACATATTGGCGGAGGTGCCACGGGTACTGAAGTATTTTTCAGATTTCGCACACGAGTGAGTTCCCCCCATTCTTCGTGAGGATGCAGAGGAGATTGTCTAACCAGCAGCCGTCTGCACGTATTCATCATTCTATTACAGAGCGTCTAAAACGAGAAGTCCTTCTTTCATTGAAGTTTCCCGGTACCAGTAAGACTCCTCGGTAGTGCTCCTACGTTACCGCGGCAAGAATTATTAACCGTGTATAAACTGTGTGATGTAGAAAATTGTAATGAAATTTATTTGTTGGTGATGTTACACACTGTTTTGATCATAAATGTATCGATAATTTTGTTGTTCGCATGTGTGTATAGACTCTCTATCTGATGTACAGAACATTACCATTATGACTATATATTTATGTTACACGTTGTACATAATGTTCAGTAAGACCTTTGCTAACTGTGATGAATCAGAAAATGACTAAGAAATATATAATTCGGCGGCTCCGTAGCCTAGGTGGTAGTGTATCTGCCTCCCGACTAGTTCGAATCCCGCCCAGGGCAAACATTTGTAGGATGAACACTTATATGCCTTGTGTCTGGTTGTTGTTTATTTATATAAGTATTTATTTCTATATTTGTGTATGTATATCAGCTGTCTGACACCCATAGCATAGGGTCTAGCTAGTTTGGGGTCAGATGGCCGTGTTAGGCGGCTGGATCAAGGGCTTGATTCAGAAGGCAGTACTTCTAGACACGGCCCGCATTGTCAGGTGGTTCCTCTCTCTGAAGCCCTGACCGACGGTAGCTTGGACCCCGTTCCCGATACCGGTGGGCTACTATTTTTATATTTCAATTGTTTTTTTTTAATAATATTTAAAAATGTAAATTATGTGTAGATAAATAAATGAGAATAATAATAATATAATAATATGCGGGGACATTTCACACACGGCCATCTGACCCCAAACTAGGGAGACCCTGTACTATGGGTGTCAGGCAGCAGGTATACAATAATAATAATAATAATAATAATAATTTTATTCTTCTCAAAAGTACAAAAATTACAGAAATAAACATTAAAATTTTTGTTAGGTGAATGTACATGAGGCACTTCAAAATGTGACAACAACTCCCAAACTGAGACATGCTCGTATCTTGGGTAGTCGGTGATCGGCCGTTCTAAATGTCGTATACATATCACCGTCCTATTTTGTAGAAATATATATATATATATATATATATTACACATAATCGTTACTTATTCCTTAATTACTACTACACACTAATCACACTTGTGTTTTTTTTTTTTATGTTACTTCATGTTAATTTATAATTAATAACTTTGAAAAGTAAGTTTTATTTGACTATTTCAATAAGTTTTTCTGACTCATCATAACTTAGCAACTTTAACCAATTAGTTAATTTCTCTTTAAAATTGTGCTTATTTAGTTTATATAGTGAGATCTTTCTATTAATTTTATTGTAAAGCCTGGAACTCATTGCATTGTATTGTCGCGATGCGAAAGCTGTTCTACATCGCACAGTGGGGCAAACAAGTGCACCACTTCTTTTTTTCAAACCCTCATTTTTTAGGGGGAGTAGTGAATGTCGCCGGAGCATCGTACGCAGAATAAACAGCTGTCGCACTGTCAACACGTTGCACTCCTTGTACAGTTCTTTGGTAGAATAGAAACGCGGCTTACTATGTATTACCTTGAGAATAGACCTTTGCGCTCTCTCTAATTTCAAAAACAAAGTTTTATAAGTTCCACCCCACGCAGGAATACAATAAGCCAATATTGATTGACATAATGCTATATAGACTGTATTCAGTACCGTCCGGTCGGCAGAGTGACGAAGATTTCTGAACACATACAGCAGCTTTCTGACACGGCCGGTGAGGGTCTCGACTTGTGGACGCCAGTCCAATCGTTCATCAACTATAACACCAAGATACCTTATACAGCCAACATTCGATAACAATGAGCAACGACAAGTTATTGTCGATCTGGCACAATTGTGGGCAGTAAGTGTTATAGTTTCCACTGACGGCGTTGAGGTGTTAGGGAGATAAAAACGAATATATTTAGTTTTTTCTACATTCAATGTTAGTAGATTAGAAGATAACCATAACATGACTTCCCTCAGATTATTCTCGGCATGAGATTTAGCTTCCACCCAGTTATTTCCATACACTAAAAGGGCTGTGTCGTCCGCGTAAGCAAACATATCACAGTTGTTAAGTCTCATATTGCACAAGTCGTTAACGTATATTATGAACAGTGTGGGTCCAAGAATACTCCCTTGCGGGACTCCGTATTCAATTTGTTCGTCCTCACTCACCACAGTATTAATTTTGACAGCCTGAGTACGATTTGTAAGATAATCTTCAAAGATATTTAAAGCGAGACCTCGAACTCCAATGTGCTCCAGTTTTGATAATAGGATTGGGACAGAGACCGTATCGCAGGCTTTTGATAAATCCAAAAATATACCGTAACACTTGTAACTTTTGTCCAGTTTATTAGCTAACGCGGCACTGAAATTAGTTACGGCATCTTCAGTCGATACACCTGATCTAAATCCATACTGATTTTCTGAGATAATGTTAAATTTGGTGAGATACTTAGTCAAACAGTTATTAAGTATTTTTTCTAGTATCTTCGATAATGAACTCAGTACAGAGATAGGCCTATAATTCGTAAGACGCTCTCTGTCCCCACCCTTATATACAGGAGTCACTATAGCTTTTTTTAGGCTGTTTGGGAATACGCCCGTGGCAATAGAAACGTTGCAAATGTGCGTAATAGGTGGTACCAACACTTCTTGTGAACGCTTAATCACTAAGGCTGGAATATTATCCCACCCAGTTGCGCAGTTATTTCGTAGTGAGCCAATGATAGCTGCCACTTGTTCATGACTCACTGGCAGTATCCCAAGAGAGTTGTGCTGTGATGTAGTTGCCCCAGCGTGGCGAGGTACAGACGAATTATCCGGTGGAACCAATTTTGAAGCTAGGTCTTTCCCAATGTTGACAAAGTATTTGTTGACAGAGTTCGTTGACAATTTAGCATCAGCTGATAGTTTTAGTAATTCCATAGCTGGCTGTGACTGGCATTTTCTTCCTGAAATTTGGTTTACAACCTCCCATATTGCTTTCGGATTGTTTTGAGCTTTAGTAAACTGTTCTTTTTCGTACTCGAGTTTCAACTTTTTGAGCAGAGCATCACAGAAGTTTCGGTACCTTTTGTATGTGGTATGAAGGATTGTGCTATCGACATTTTTCCTGAGCGTAATGTGCATTCTATCACGGTTCCTTATACAACGAAGCAATCCTGTAGTGATCCACGGTTTCAGAATACGGGCGCGTCTACTAACTTTTTTCTGAGTCGTGTGTTTAGTCACTACATTACTAATAATCGCGATCAAATTATCAGTGGCAATATTCGCGTCAGTTTCACCAATAACTAAACCAAAATCATTTTGGTCAATATCTGCTTTAATAGAGGCATAATCTAAGCGCGTTATGACCTTTTTAGTATCGTGGTATAATTTCTTAGTCTCTTTTATGCATAAGATGACGGGAAGATGGTCCGTTATATGGGTGTCTAATATGATTACTTTTGCCGTAGTATTTGTTTTTAAAAAAATATGATCAAGGCAATTTCCGAGCCTTGTAGGAATAACATGTGCTGGCAGTAGACCTAACGAAGCTGTAAATAGTAAATAGTCGCTCGAGTTTCGGTCGATATTGTTATTCTCTTTTATATCTACATTAAGATCTCCTATGACAGCTATTTCTTTGAATGACTTCAGAGTAGACATAAGTGTTTCAAGACTTTGATAAAATTTGGTTAGGTCTAAACGAGATGGTGATCGGTAAAGCCCGATTATAGCAGTATTATTTAAGTGACAAACTAAACAGTTAGCATCCGAAAACGATGGTTCAGCTATGGTACATCCTAGTCCATTCCTGACATACATTACAACTCCATCGTTTTGCGTAAAATTATTGGTTGTAGCGTGAGACGTGTAATTATCGAGATAAGGTGGTGGGCCGGACCCTTTTAACCAGCACTCTGAAAGTATGATTAGGTCGAACTCAAATTCTATTACAGACAGCATGGATATAAATTGGACTAAATTTTTGTTTATACTTCTAATATTAACATGTATAATTTTTATATGAGTTTTAGGATCCGCAATAAGCTCAGTACATTGATACGGTGTGCAAATATGGGAGCTAGCAATTTTAAAGTTATCAATCTCATTGGCAGCATTATTTATGTTATCGGTCATTTTTAAACAATTTAATTACATATAAAGACAACGAAACCGATGTGATGCAACTATAATGAATTGTGATCATAAAAATTCTGAATAATATTATCGGTTGACGTTGCAGTTGTATTAAAAAGGAAATGCCAGCCACAGTGTTGATCTCACTATTACGATAATCAAGTATATTTATTGTTGATGTGGAATTTAATTGGTTAAAGTTAGGTTGGGTTTTAAACAAACATGATTCTATCTTAATACTATACAGATTACTATTAGGTATATAAAATATTTTAAGGTTACTAAACGGAATGTTCAAATATCTACTGTAACAGAATAAATGATAAAAAGAAAGTCACATTTTTGATTCTAAATCTAACAAACACTGTTCGGTTTTTACAATGTGAGATTCCTTTGTGTCAGGGTTTTTGCGTAGGAGGATTTTTCCGTTTGAAACCCAGCAGAAATTAAAGGTGTTTCGTTTAGCAAACTCACGGGCAAGGTAAAACAGCCTTTTAAATGTTGGGGTCAGGTGTTCTTCGACATAAATAGGTTTTCGTTCCCCCGCAATGCCCAGGTTCTCCGAATTCAGTTTTTCTTCAACACAACGTCCTTTGTTGTAACTGCGTACTGCAGTTAGAAAATTATTTTTATAATAAACAGTAGAAAATTCTATAAAAATGGACCTTGTTTGACCAGGTTTCCCAGGCAATCGGTAAATATCTCGAATGTTGGAGGAAGACATTTCCATCTGAACTACTTGTCCTAAACGCATAGCAATCCGCAGGAGGTCGTCTAATTTCTCATTTGGTACCGCAGGTACGTTCCTTATTTCAATTGCTGAGGGGCGACACTTCTGTTGGAGTTCCTGAATTTGTTTTTCAAATTTATTGATGCAGTCGTTGTTCTCATGTTGCGTTTTTTCTAGCAGAGATACCTTAGATAAGACATCCTCATAATCGTTATTCAAGGATATAACCGACTTGTTTAGCTCAGCATTAGACTGTTGTATGCTGGAACATTGTACTTTTAGTTGAGCGACGTCTGTAACCAACTGAGACAAGGTTTGTTTTTGTTCAGACTTCCAGTCTTCGAGCATAGCAAGCAAATCATTTTTAAAATTGGTTAGAAAAGCCTTCGAAGGATCATGTTCATCTGAAGGAGAACCAAAGATGCGTGGACGTTTGTGTCGGGAAGTTATGTTTTGACTCGGTTCAATGACTTCCTCCACCGTTGTGGTTAAGTCTGGGTCAGATTTTGATGGAGTGGGCTTTAGTTTACCTTTCTGAGACGACGGGGGCGTGCGATTGACGTTTGGCATCCTGTGGTTTGAGTTTGCGCGCTGTTAAGTAGGTACTACTAATATTCAATATTTTGTGGTAAGCAGCAAACAAACAGGCGTGATAACACGGTAGTGCACAGATCCCGATCCTTTCCAGCAACCAAACACAGTGTAGCACAGTGCACAAGGTCGGGTAGTGAGTCGCCGATACGTCAGGCACAGTGATACACGACGAGAAGAAGGTCGTAAGCGCCGTGTATACGGAGGCGCTTACGCGTTTCGCTGAGACACTTTCAAATGTTATTGTGTTGACGGTTATTGACAGTCGTTTAAACACTAGGTTTTGATTTATTGACTAGTATTTCAAAAGTTTTGCATCACTGGTCATAGCCAAAGATCTCACAATGTTCACAAGACAGTAACGTGTTGAGTTCGCAGGTAAAAATCACTGAGAGGTCACAATACTTCACTTTAACGATTTTATTTAGTCGCGCACTTGGACAATGATGTTCTCTGTACGGTAGGCGGCCAAACTCTCATACTACACATACATACACATATACATTTTAAAAACATACATATAAATAATTCAAATACATACATACATATAAATATAAACAACACCCAGACACAAGGCAAACACAAGTGCTCATCATACAAATATTTACCCTATGATTTTTATAATTATATATTTATACTTACAAGTAACTTCTAATGTGATATTTCCATCGCCTTTTCCGACGGAGTTGCTTACTTCACACCTAACCACACCTTTATGGTGTTTACGAGTCACGTTGAAGATGATCTAAAACAAAATACAGACCAATGAGTACTTAGAGCAATTAACAAATGTTTCTGGCAAAATAAGGGGGCAAAAAGTGCTGCAGCGTAATTGAAAAGAAGTTTTTCATTAGTAGTACATAACTATTTTGGAATGGGCAGCAGCGTCCTTCTGAGTACCGTAACACCTACTGCGATCACCAACTTGTATCGGCCAAGCATGGCGATTACGGCTAAACCCTCCCTGGGGAAGACCTATGCTCAGCAGTGGGCGTTTAAAGGTTGACATGATGATGATGATGATCCATTTTAAGCATGTGTAAAATGCACAAAAGAATACATAACTTAGTGCCGTGAAGTATTCCATGTTATGATAAAAGTTCCATGGTGGACATATGGGTCATCCCGTCTATGAAGACATGGAGATCAAACGCGATGGAACGATGCGACCACAAGCCTAACAAGGCAGCCAGAAAGATTATACATACTGACTTATAATACACTATCGATCTTTCAAAAAAGCTGTTATTCCGTACAAAAAAGTCATCATCTGCTAAGCCTTTCCTCAAATATGTTGGGGTTGGCTACCAGATTCATCGGATGCAGCAAATAACCAGTATTTTACATGGAGTGACTGTTTGTCTGACCTCCACAACCTACACAACCCAGTTACTGGGTAACACGATACCCCTTGGTAAGACTGGTTGTCAGACTTTCTGGCTTCTGACTACCCATAACAACTGTCAAAGATCTACGAATGACAGCCGGGACTAACGGTTTTACGTGCATAAGTAGGTACTGAGACACGGAGCGGTTTCGTTATGAAGTGGATGATCACACATCCTTGTAGCTTAACCAAGTCCTTTCGATCCATATGGCTTTTACTTGTGTTGGATCATTCGGCTACCTTCAAAATGGTCGAGCTGAATGGTGCTGATTCACGCGTCAACGGGCGCTGTCAGTAGAGATTGGTCAGCTCTTATCTGCCATGGACTTTATGTTGCTTTTTTTAATGTTTTGTATTGCTAGATTACCTTCACAATTTTCACAAACAACAAGAATCATGTAACCACTACTTTGTGAAAAACTTGATTTAAAAGAGTGTCCGTGGAGTTTCTTACTCGTTCTTCTATGGAGAAGAACGCTATAACGTGTAAACGTAGGTAGGTCTCTCTATGGAGAGACCTACCTACGTTTTGGAACGAGCAACTATTATAGCTTCAACTCTCTGACTAACTGACCGACTCCTTGACAATTCAAAAGTGCCTGTAAATGGTTTAATTGAAATAAATGCTTTGACTTTGACTTTGACTTAGCCACGAGCCCAATAAGTATGTAACGTGGTAGCTGATCAATTAAGAGAAAATTATAAATAAAATTTGTTTAGTAGCTCTGTGTGACTTAAAACTGCAGCAAACGTTACATTTTTAGTACTTGCATCGCATAATATGGTTAATGCATGAATGAGTACCGCACTGAAACTCGGCTGAATTGCTAACTTAACGTGAATTGCTCTCTGTTGCTTTATTAATAAGTTTACTATTGCTTTGAAGCTGGTGTTGCCTTTGTTTGTGTGTAACTTTGTTGCATATTATATTATGTAAGTTGGATCGAAGTTAATATAGGGTAAAAGATTGAGTTTGTCTCCTAAATAGAAAATATCTCTATTGTACAGCTGCCTCCTTAGCCTAGTGGTTGTAAGTGTTAATACTGACTCCTGGCTTCGGTTCCTAGGTTGGGCAAAGTGTTAATAAGTTTTTCGATCAGGGTTTTTTTAGTAGCAGTAGGTCGATTCTGTAAAATTCAAACAACAACTCGCATCTCACATCGCTATTCACTCTCACTTCGCTTATCGCTTATCGCTTCGCTTACAAAAATATACCTTGATATATTTGACTCTTTTAATCGGGTTCGAGAGCGAAGTGAACGTCGAAGTAACGGGGAAATTATAATTTCCCCGTTACTTCGCACTCGAACCCGATTAAAAGAGTCAAATATATCAAGGTCATTTTGAACCATAAGCGATTATAAGTGGCATTCTGCAAGGACAGAATGCCACTTCTTACGTCATCTCAAACTTTATCTGTCAAAATCTCCCTGTCAATTTAGTTCAACTCGCTGACACGCTCGCAAGGGTGGCGCTAGTGTAAATTCGAATTATCAAACGAGTTCTTAGAATGTCAATCAAGAAACTCACAGCGGATTCAGATTCGAAGTTTAGAATGAGGTGAGGTGAGGGAGCTTACAGAATCACACCCCTGGCCGGTGTCTAGACCGTTGCCCAGTTGATGGCAATAGGCTCGTCTACTCTTACATGGGACTTATATCACATGAAGGTTCGGTATAGTGAAGGTGTATCTTTAAAGTGGGATTATAAGTGTGATTATATTATTATGTTATTTATCTCTCTGCATACAGAGTAGGTAACTTTTAATGTACTGGCCTTTTCAAGGTAGTGAATATACGGTAGTGAATACGAAAAAATCAAATCAAATCATTTATTATTTGTTAAGACATGGGTAGGTACTTGGTTCTTGAGTTTGAAACAATAGGACTCCATGCTATGCCAGAAGGCGTACAAATATCGCATGCAAGAAAAGGGCACCGAGTAAAAAATAAAAAATAAACTTAAGTACTGCCTTTAAAATAAATGAGAAATAATATTATTTTATTTTTTCATTTGTTATAAAAATTAATAGAAAATAATCAAATAGTAATAATGATATCAATAATATTTATTCAAGAATTTAAGTCATTATTACATGATTAATAACAGACAGAGCTACTTTTGCGTATGGATATGGATTTTCGACGCCGCCTCTTCGTGTACAATAGTTTATATATGTTTTTTTTTTTGATAGTCTGTGAGGTATGTACCTATGTAATTTTGTTACCCGAAATAAATGATATATTATTATTATTATTATCGCAGCCCTATATCTTTGCACTGCAATACGATCAAAATATATGATATGGATAATCATTTTAACATTTGCTATTTAGAGTTACAAATAGGTGTTGCACACAAAGTGTAGAACCTACCCATTGTAATCACAATTTTTATTTATCCTTCATAACAAAGCATACATTCAACAGTGGACAATTGAACAATTCAAAGGTTGATTTACACAGCAGATATATTATAGACATTGTAAACACATTGTTTACATTGAAAGTTGAGTGCGATTCTACTAAAGCGTGTGTCCGACATTTAATGCGGAATCTCCTCAACTGTGAAGCGTGTACACTTTGCACTGTCAGACATTAATGTCGCAATTTGTCTCGTCGAGTACTAGCTTAAATAAACCTTTATGTGAAACTTGAGATAAGGATACCACTTGTTTTGTTCCCTTTTAGAATGAAAAGTACAAAATATGTGCTTAAAACTTAATACTTAAAACTTAATATTAGCTTTAGTCAGTCAGAATATTCTCATTTTTTGTAATGGATTTATCATCTGGCTAGCCTTTTCCCAAGTAGGTATGTTGGGGTCGTTTTCCAGTTTAACCGAATGCAGCTGAATACCAGTGTTTTACATGGAGCGACTGCCTACCGGACCTCCACAACCCAGTTGCTGGGTAACACGATACCCCGTGGTAAGACTGGTTGTCAGACTTTCTGGCTTCTGACTACCCATAACGACTGTTAAAGATCTACGAATGACAGCCGGGACCAACGGGTTTACGTGCTTACCGAGGCATGGAGGGAACTCGGTATGAAATGTATGGTCAGTCACCCATCCACAGACTGACCGCGGCAAGCTTAGCTTAACCTTTGACCTTTGTATTTGGATGGGTGACCATCCATTGCATACCGAGTTACCTTCGTGCCTCGATAAGCACGTAAAGCCGTTGGTCCCGGCTGTCATTCCTAAATCTTTGGTCGTTAAGGGTAGGGAGTATCGTGTTACCCAGTAAATGGGTTGCGAAAGGCAGTCGCTCCATGTAAAACACTGGTATTCAACTGCATCTGGTTAGACTGGAAGCCGACTCCAACTTAGTTGGGAAAAGGCTAGGCAAATGATGATGTTAGGAACTTCCTTGAGAACATTTTCCTGCTCAAGTTTTTTTTAAATCTTTATTGTCCCACTGTTGGGTAAAGGTCTCTCACATAGTCTTCCATTCCTCCTTACGTATTGCCCTTTCTAACCAATCTTCCATGAACGTCTCTAAGTCGTTTCTTAGACCACATTCGACAAAAATAAAAAAATAAATAAAGAAAAGCATTCTCACCATTTCATCAGCATAATCCCCAACCACAGGGTTGTTGTTGACGTACCACCGGTAGATCAGTGCCGGGGGGTTGGCGTCCACATCACAGCGGACCCTCAGCTCCGAACCCTCAGGTATCTTATCCCCACTCTGACCAGAGCTGATCGTTATGTTCACTTTTGGCACGTATTTGACCTGGAAGGAAGATTTAGGTTAGAATATTGCTGTAAAGGGCACGATGAAGAGACAAATTATGACTGCCCTTTTAGCGTTATAATTTTCCAACCATGTGATGGCTGGACCATTTTAAAACCATATCTCAACTTATTTTACTCAGGCCCAGAAATTCCCGGTTCCTTTTCACAAGATTGTGCATTACTATGGTTGACATAGCAACAAATAATAAAAAAAATAAAAAATAAAAGGGGGTCCCCATTCCCATAAAATAAAGTCGTTTTTCCCGGCGTTTTTTTGCTCAATCTTGAAAATGTATGGTGTTTCGGAGCCGTTCATTTACGTCCGACTCGCACTGAACGGTTTTTTTTTTCACCAACCAAGTAGCCAGTGGTTTGAAGGAGTTATAGCAAATCCTTAACCTTTTTTAAGGTGCCTTTTATAATTTCCTCCGACCGAATTTAGGTTGCCAATCTCAATGACGATTGGCAAAGTTCGCAGGAAATATTGTAGTGCACAAATGTGTGCGCAAACACGGTGGAGGTGCACTCCCTCTTCCCTCACTCTCATAGTCCGGTGAGACAGTAATACGACACGATCGGAGAGAAATCAGGCCAACAGCTTTACCAGCTTTCAGAAGCATGGGAGTGTTACAACACTAGCTTCCAAACTCTGAGCTACTACTGAGAATTTCCTGGCTGTTCCCAATAACACTTTACCCGACCTCGGAATCGAACCCTGTGTCTAATATTAAGATAATAATGATATTTTTTCTATTACTTAATGCGGCTATGGTACCACTTCGACCAGGGTTGATCTATTGTGATCGCCGCTTGTGTTGGTTAGAGATCGTCACCAAAACCTGCAGCTGTTATGAACTGCGGGATCTGGGGTGTGATTCTGTAAAACCTCATTCTAAACTTCGAATCTGAATCCGCTGTGAGTTTCTTGATTGGTATTCTAAAAAATCGAATTTACACTAGCGCCACCCTTGCGAGCGTGTCAGCGAGTTGAACTAAATTGACAGATTTGGACAGATAAAGTATGAGATGACGTAAGAAGTGGTATTCTGTAAGGTGATTTCCCCCTCACTTCGCACTCGAACCCGATTCAAAGTGTCAAATATATCAAGGTCATTTTGAACCTTATGCGAAGTGAGACTGAATAGCGATGTGAGATGCGAGTTGTTGTTCGAATTTTACAGAATCGACCTACTGCTAGTATCTATTATTAAGATAACAATGATATTTACCTCAATATGTACAGTAGCCATTCTCGGCGCCCTATCCGCCGTATTCTGCGCCTGACATGTAATTGTCTGATTGTGGTGTCCCTTACTTGGGGTCAACCGCAACACTGACCTGTGATTGACAATGAATAATTAGTATAATGGTGTAAGGTGTCTGTTCAATAGTTTAATTAACAGATGTGGTGTTTTGTAACGATATATGCTACTTGAAGATAGCATGAAAATATAATATTTATTATATCAAGTACTAAATTCTTTTTTCTTGCAAATGACGTTAAATAAAAGTCAAAATATTTATTTAAATGTTTTTTTTAAACCATTTTTTTCCAAATGCCTCCCCCATCCCCCTCATTTCAATTAGACTTAAATAGAAATAAATATTTTGACTTTGACTTTGAAGCCTCGGACTCCGTTTTACAAGCACATTAATTTTTGACCAAGATCATGATTGTACAATTATTGATCCTGGTTTATTGTATACTTTTTAGTAAATTTAAACAATACTAACCTCGTCTTGTATCTTTGGCCGTCAGGTAACAGTTCTACTGTGCTTTTGACATGCTTCTTGATCACTGATTGGCTGCCATCCAGCCACGTAATCTGAACAAAATAATTAATTTTATTATTAATTTTCATCGAAGGTAGCAAGTACGAACATAGCCGGATCATCATAGCCTTTTCTCAAGTATGTTGGGGTTGGTTTCCAGCCTAACCAGTTGCAGCTGAATACCAGTGTTTTACATGGAGCGACTGCCTGTTTGACCTCCAAAACATACCTATATTCCGTTCACAATAAGATTAGACACATACACAAACCTTTTTTTTAATCATTTGACCACTGTCTCACCTGATGGGAAGCGATGATGCGGTCTAAGATGAAGCACGCTTGCCTAGAAGTAACCTATTCACTCTTGACTTAAAGACAGCCCGTTCAACCGATTTTGACTTATATTGCGTTGGTGGCATGACAAATGGCAGCTGAAAAAAACAGTTGCTATTGTAACCACTTTTTTGCCTCTAATGTCATCCTTAAAGTCAAAATCGGTTAAAGGGACTGTAAAGAAGGTTTGTGTAAATGTCTAATCTTATTGTGAACGGAGTATAGTTTCTGGGTGCTGGCTCCCTATCGAGTTTTATTACTTATACTAGCTGATGCCCGCGACTTCGTCCACGTAGTAGTATAGCCTTTTTTTATATTCTAATAGGCTTCACATCAGCGGGGTTTTATTTTTTTTGAATAAAGTAATCAATGTTACTCCAAATAATATCAGCTATACCTGCCAGTGAAAGTCCCGACAAACAGACAGACAGACCACCATTTTCTAAAATTGTTTTTTGATATAAGTACCGGCTAAACTTTTATATGAATTTAGTAAAAACCTGTTATTTTGACATTACAAACAGACACTTCAATTTTGTTTTAAATTTGTATAGATTGATAAAAAATTAAAAATAATGATTAGACTTCTTCTTAATGAAGCGGACGAAAATCCACTTCCAATACATACCTCAGCCGCAGGCTTTCCCCCTGAAGACACGCACTCGATTTCAACGGGCTGGCCTTCTGTCGCATCAATGAACGCGCCCCTTAGTATTCTGGGTGGGTCGGGCGCAACTAGCACAGTCAGCTGAGCGTAGCGGGAGCGTATCGCTGGCTCATCTAGGAACAAAAATCTTGTTTATTAGAAAAAACTAAGAAAATGTTGTTCTAGCATTAATTACTATCTAAATGACAAAACCATAAAACATATACACAGCCAGACCCGGAACAACTATCTGTAGGCCATACAAATATTTGTTCCGTGCGGATATCGAACCCGCGACACGCTGCGCAGCAGTTAATGGCTTAACCACTGCGCCCACCGTGTCATCAAATTAATGTTATTATGTTATAGCTGAATGTGTTACATTGGTATTTAGTAATAACAGTTTAGATATTTAATGGTGATAACCATTAAATATCTAAAATCATACTTCAAAGCATGAGACAAATGTTGACGAGGGTTAGTTCATTTTTACGGGAACTGTCCCCAATCATAAAGTAATAGAAGTTTATTTCGATTTACATAATTAATGACGAATAATGGAACATTCACTCACACAGCCATTAAAACTTCGTTCTAAATCGGGAATCAACGTGTCATGTCGTCTATTTAGCTAATAATTATAAATACAAGCTGTTTTTCACGACTTTGCTGATTTGGAAATCATTTTGTACCGTTGGTGTTGTGTTCATTAACAGAAATAACGTGACTACAAGTTTCCACACGCTTATGAGACCTCTGAAAGTTTTCTTTTCGATAAGTTTGGAACAGCTGTTTCTTTTTTTGTAATCCAATCCAGCCTGTACTGTTTGCTGCTCTCCCCCAGCGACGCCCTAAGCCGAGGCCCGTACCCCACAGGGGGTGCACTTAGCGTGTAGTCGCTTAATTTGTAGGCTTTTGCCCTGACTTAAATTCACTCTAAAGTACCACAGTGAAGTCGGGTTCAGCCCCCGACAACCTCCTAAGTTTACCTGCGAGATCCCATTCAGACAAAAAGCAGTTTTTTTTCTCACTAGTGTGCTAAAAACGTCGCAAAAAATGTATGAGCATTTTCTCGCCTTCGGCTCGGCCGGCGTTCTAACCTCGAGTGTAATGACAAACTTAGCTCACTAGTATCATTATGTACAGACAAAGAACTTGACATACAAACAATATATTTGTATATCAATATACCAATCATTCCTAACGACACAATATAAGAATTAATGATAATATCTTTCTCGTTACTAATGAGACAAGTTATTCTCTATATTTCCTTCATACGAGTATTGATGTAGAACTCAATACAGAATGTCTTCAGCCTATTTTTCATTAATAATCTTAGGTGAACCTGTAATAATCTTGATACTTTTCCGAATAGACTAAGAACCAGAATCGTCAGACTAAAATCATTTTAATTGAAACTTTGGGAATATTATGATTGAAACTTTGAGAATTTTGCAACTTCTGAAAGCCAGAATCAACATGTGGAGACCACCAGAAAATCATCAAGCTTCATTGCCTCGACGGTTTTCTGCTTGAGTAACATTACAAAATAATGTCTTGGATCCCGCAACGAAATTAATTAGAAAAGTAGGTACAGCAGAGGAGACAAACATATTTTTCACTCCCCTCCAAATCAAGCAGAATACAGAACAGAACTAGGCTAAAAGACACCAAGGGATTTATAAGAAGAAGGAGAAGCCCAGTTCCCAAGCACCATTGATTACAATTAACATTATTCAATGGGTGCAAAATAATAGCCACATTGCCCGTCGGGAACCAGATAACCTTGAAAAGTTTATGGTGAGACCTCGCGGACGGTCACCTAACCGCTGGTTAGACCAAGTAACCGCCCTCAATGACCTCTCTGTTACGACCGCTGTTACCCTTAACGAAGTGGAAAGTTTTACGTTCTTTTCATCATACCGACTGTTTTGTCCTAATCTACCGGTTACGGAAATATTGAAAATAAAACTTACAATAAATTTAAGGTTTTTTAAAACTTTAAATTTCTCCACAACCACTGTACTATTACATGCCCTTGTAAGCATAATATTACACATGCATAACATGCATTACATTCCACGCTACCAGAAACAGTGATTTTACTTACAAAAAATAAAATTGTTTCCCAGTAACGATTTCGATATAAACGACTCTGTGTCACATGCACTTGAATCTGCTTCGCTTTACGGGAATACGATTTACAGTACTTACAAACATGACAAGAATAGCATTTAGTAACTAGCCATGCACAAACTAAATCTATGCCTGATCGAAATCATGTAAATTATACCTATGCATAATGTTACTTAGTTTAATGGCCACTAACCACTAAGTATAGTCACAGTAAAGGGAACTATTAGTTAATCTGTGGTATAGTTAACAGTAACAGTTACACACCTCTTAGGTCCAGCATTTATTCTTAAATATACACACGCGTATATCAACAAACCGACTCTTTGATAATTTAAAAGTGCCTGTAAACGGTTTAATTGAGGTAATTTATGCTTTGAATTTGACTTGACTTTGGTTTTGACTTTGGTTTTGACTTTGGTTTTGACTTTGGTTTTGACTTTGGTTTTGACTTTGGTTTTGACTTTGGTTTTGACTTTGGTTTTGACTTTGGTTTTGACTTTGGTTTTGACTTTGGTTTTGACTTTGGTTTTGACTTTGGTTTTGACTTTGGTTTTGAGTTTGGTTTTGACTTTGGTTTTGACTTTGGTTTTGACTTTGATTTTGACTTTTGTTTTGACTTTGGTTTTGACTTTCGTTTTGACTTTGGTTTTGACTTTGGTTTTGACTTTGGTTTTGACTTTGGTTTTGACTTTGGCTTTGACTTTGGCTTCCTCTTCAAAATCAGCCACGCTAACATGACGTATGTCTGGAGACCCTAGGTTCTTGTACCAGAATATACACAACAACGACATATTTATATCAAGATACATTTCCAATTTTAGCTGACCTCACATTTGATGAGCTTTCTACGAAAAGTTTACCTTGAATATTGCCGTCTTGTATTCTCTTTGAAACATTCATTAATGTCTGGTTGTTTTATTCTTTCATATTGGAATGAGAATAGAAACTATTTGGGTTATTGGATGTTAATAGAGGTGTCCTTAGCTTCGGTAAGGGTTTCTGATCTTCACTGACAATTTATTTGACATTGAGACAGTAAATAATAATCACTGTTCGTTAAGTACTATTACAGCAATTAGTTACATGGCAAATGTTTGGGAATGACCATTCCCGTACATTGTTTTTCTTAAGTGAAACACCAAAACCAAAAATATACCATAAGTGGTATTTTTTTAATAAAAAGTTTTTTCAAAAAAAAAAACCGCCTTCATAAACTAAAAAGTGATAAATAACTTTAGCACAGAACACACATTACTTTACTTTCTGAAGTTGGTGGCGGTGGCTTTGTGTTTGTTGTTTTGTATTGCCACCGACTTCCGAAAGTAAAGTAATGTGTAAACCTCAGGGAAGGACATAGGCTACTTTTTAATTAGCGACTTCGTCTGCATCCGCTATAGCCGACATTCACGCGGACGAAGTCGCTGGCAAAAGCTAGTATTCTATAAATGAAAGTAATCAAACTTCTTATCTACTAGTAAACTAATGCTATCAAAAACGATAAAATAAAAAAAGGACTACGAATATGACCCGAAATCATTGCTCTCGAGTGTAGATGAATGTCACACTTACTGTTATAACCGGAGCTGACTTGGCACTGGTACAGTCCGTCATCTTCCAGAGACACATCTTTGATGTCTAGAGAGTAGTCCCCTGGAACAAGAATAGTAGTTAGTCAGACATTCATGTACTTTTTTTTATAATAGGTACCTAATGTTTATTCACAAAAATATGTACATATTTTCACAAGCAGTGTGCTTTATCTAAACTTAAGTACGCGCCCGGCCGGCAATAACCTGTATTTCAGTCCTCAACGTAAATTAAATGTTTTTATTATAAAAGATCTATGCATTAGCAATTTGCCTAAGGCTTTGTTCAAATATCAGTAGGCAAGGGCGTCGCTAAGAGGGAGGGGCAGAAAGGGGCAGTTGCCCCCCCTAGAGATGCCAAAAGTTTCATGAGCCTTTGAATGTATTTAAAATTCTTACTTTTCTTATCCTCCATATATTTATTTGTACTTCTTGCACAAAGGTACAAAGGCGGATTTAATGTCATAGGCAATCTCTACCAACTTACTCACTTTCGCATTTAGGCAAATTAAAGTCATGACTATGACAAATTAATAGATTTCGCTTCACCAGTACTAATGATGTCATAAAATTACTCTAAGTTAAAAAAGATACCTCTGTGCGCCCTTTAAAGTAATATTACTCTGAATATTTAGGAAACCTAATTAAACTAAGGAAATCTAGAAATGAGGAAAGTTTGACAAGTGTTAGGTCGGTTAGGTTTCTAATTAGTCGCTCAGTAAGGTTTATTCCCGACACGCTTAGCTTTCTCATACCTCAATAAGAGTGATGTAAGGGCATACAGTTACTATAAAAAATCTGGATCTCAATATTCTCAAAAATGAACTTATTAGTTCCAATATTCTCATTAACATTTTGACGTTAAAACGATGTAAACAGGCTTTATGAATTATCTCATCTGCCTAGTCTTTTCCCAACGATGTTAGGACCGGCTTCCAGTCTTACCGGATGCCTATCGGACCTCCACAACCCAGTTAGTTGGTAACACGATACTCCTTGGTAAGACGTACTAGTTGTCAGACTTTCTGGCTTCTGACTACCCATAACGACTGCCAACAATCTACGAATGACTGCCGGGACCAACGGTTTTACGTGCTTTCCGAGGCACGGAGAGAACTCTGTATGCAATGGATGTCACCCATTCACAGACCGACCGCGGCAAACGTAGCTTAACCTTTGATCGATCGATCTGTCCGGCTTTTAATTAGCCACGAGCTCCCCGCCTCTCTTATAAATAGGATATTACACCCATTTTTGAAAAGTGTCTCAATGAAATTCTGTAGTGCTAATATGCCACCAAAAAAACATAAAATTTTTATTCAATCGATAAGTGCCACAAAAATGCATCGAAATTTTAAATTTTCAAATTTCGCGCGTAGTTTGGCGAAAGCGCCTCATAATGGACGCCATATTGCTCAGCGTAAATGACGTCAGTTCGTTTTGTATCAAATGAGCTCATATTCAATATGGTATTTGTATATCATTTAAAAATAATTAAAAGCATATTTTCAAATAGGTGTAGTAATGAAAAAATTTCGTTGGTTACGAAAATAATAAAAGTACAAAGCCTAAATTACGCCAATCGGTTGACTGACAGTTGACAATTTTTTGTTTACACAGCCGTACGGCGTAATATCATGGCCGCTACTATTTCACGGTGTTTTATAACAGATTAAAATACTGAAAATTTTGAATTGAATTTAAAAATATGTTTTTTTATTTTATGAACTAAAACTTACATTTTCCGACTGCTTTATGCCTAAACTGTCTCAATAACATATTTAAAGATTTTTTCTCGTATAGAGTAAAATACCCTATTGTCTAGATTTCAATATTCGCAAAAGTAGACTAATTAGTTCCAATATCCTCATTAACATTTCCTCGTTCGAATTATACAAAAACTAATAAAATTATCGTCTAAAAGGCGATGCAGCAGAATAATTTCAACAGGGGATTTCTATTTAATAAGCTGACAGTTCCATTTTGTTCGAGTTCCGATAAAAATGGCTGAAGCTTCGGAATTATCCTACTTCAGTTCAAATAATTAAGTACGAGTAGGTATAGTTGGATTACTCAGTTAGCCTTTCAAAGATTGGATTAAGTCTTTTAAATGGACTATCTATTGTTTTGTAACCTAGAACTATTTCTACATTTGTATCTGGAGGTGGGCGTTGACAGTTGTGCCACAGTTTCTAACTACTGCAGCTATCATCGTTTATTAACAATTTTATGTATGTTTTTAAATCCCATAAAGTCTTTTATTATTTTTTTTTTATTTATTTATAAAAAAAAAAAAAACTAACTTCATGCACAAAGCACTTGTGTTTGTCTTGTATCTGGGTGTTGTTTATCTATATGTATTAAAAATGTATTTGTGTATGTATTTCAGCTATCTACACCCACAGGGTCTCCCTAGTTTGGGGTCAGATGGCCATGTGTGAAATGTCCCCACATTGAGATTATTGGGATTATATAGTATATAAAGGTACAACGGCGGATTGAATACATTGAAAGGCTAAAAGTTTTTATACAATACTTATACAATAAAGCTAGCATTTACCCGCGACGCATACACCTAAGTAGGTATATCATAAAACATAGTATATGTCACTTGACGATAAAAGAGTTTAAGAAAAGGAAAACCTTTCACTAATAGTGAAAGGTTTTCCTTTTCTGTAATCGAACCAGAGATTAGGTACTGCTTATGAACAAATAAACAGACAAATCTTCTATTATCTCTTTATAATATTAGTATAAAAGTATAGATTAAAAGACAAAAAATAGTACCGCCCAAAAAAATATGTTATTTTCACTATTATCGGACTCGCGTCTATACGTTTTCCACACATTGGTAAAAATTTTAATTAGTTTCTATTTTACTAGGCAGTACTAAAAATATAATTTCTATTTAAAAACAAACAACATGACTAAATTGTACACAAAACATCTAACATTGAGTTTCAAATTTCTGAACAAAAACTTTTATCTAAAACAAGTAAACTTTAAGCCATAAATAAAACAAAGTAATAATTAATAAGAAGGAACTAACTAACACTTCGCTGGTAATTAAAGTTAGAAGTAGGTATTTCAATCAAGAAGTCAAGTTACATTTTTTGTTTTCACAAGTCCAGGGGTGGCACAAGCAAAAAGTTGTCTTTGTTAACAAGTTTGAAGATTGAATGCCAAAAATGTTGAAGTGTAAAATATGTATTTATAACAGGTTATTAAAATTACATTGAAACTTCATTCCAAATCGGGAACCAACGTGACATACCTATCTATCGTCTATTTTGCTAATATTGATAAATACAAACTAGTATATAAACATCATACATTATTACTAGATACTGTTGGACTTAAAGGCCCTGGATCTGATGTAAGTTATTTTCTTATCTATGAATAACGTCTTTTTTTTAATTGGAACAAGCCCGCCACACTATTCCCTAACCACTGTAACTCCTGTAAGCCAGAATCAACAGTGGCGACCACCAGAAAAGCGCCAGAGCAATGAAGCTCGACGAGTCCCAGAGAAATGATTCAACTGTCTTGGATCCCGCAACGAAATTAATCAGAAAAGAACAGCGGAGGAGTAAGAAAGACATATTTTCCACTTCCCTCCAAATCAAGCAGGAGACAGAACAGAACTAGGCCAATAGGCACAAAGGGACGTTTACAACTGAGAGAAACCCAGTTGCTAAGCACCACGGATTATAATTGACATAATTAATGGGCCCTAAAACAGAACAACGTCTTGTTTAAGATATTTAAGTACAGGAAAAATATGAAAAAAATACTGAAAACAATAATCCCATTGCCCATTTGGCGAATCTAAAATTAAACCATAAGTAAAAACAGAAAATGCTGCTCCTGGCAGTTTACTAGTCTTAGCCTTATGTACTTACAGTCACGAGCAAAATCATGAAAACAGGTTGGTTTCATTCTAAACTAATTTTCTCCTAAACTATTGAATGAAATGTTATGGGGTTACGAATAAGGTATTTTTGATCCCAAACTAGAAAGAAAGAAAGAAAGAAAAATTGTTTATTTGAAACCTCGTACAGGTAAACCAAAACATATGGGTTAAGCAAATAATACAACATAAAAAAAAAAGACTTATAAAACCTGTACGAGACCAAAAAGGCTCCTGTGTCAGCACAATGTTACGACATGAAATGTCGCAGCGCTGGTATTCTGACAGTGCCTTTACTACTATAAAATAGGTGTTATCTATAAGTTATAGTTTGCAATCTGTACCTGTACATAATATTTATGCTCGTGACTGACGTTGCAAGTTTTTGCATCGTCTAAACTATACCCTGTTCACAATAAGAATAGACATTTACAAAAAGTCCCTTCAACCGATTTTGACTTCTATTCCGTAGACTTAAGGATGACATTAGAGGCAAAAAAGTGGTTACAATAACAACTGTTTACTGCAGTTGCCATTTTGTCATGCTACCAACGCAATATGAGTCAAAATCGGTTGAACGGACTGTAAAAAAGGTTTTTGTAAATGTCTAATCTTATTGTGAACAGGGTATAGACGCTGTTCAGACGGTGCAACATTCATTGTTGCTATAACTTATTGCAATGAACAGGAAACTAGACTGCACCGTGTAAATGGGACTTTAGATCGCAAAAGAATATAAAAAAAAACAATTGCAATCATAAATGTTCTCCTACCAATCAGACTCAGTTAAGATTTAAACTGTAGTTCTAGCATTAAACGCGAACTGACCTACATAGAAATGCACATAGTGAAAATGTCAGTTTGCACAAACTACACAGAAAAATGAAATATCTTTTTCCTCCCACTCTACCCTGGACAGCAATATAAATATTTCGTGTCTACAAAACTGACTTTAGAAATACGGAAAGTTTCATTTTCAGGGTTCTGTATTCAAGGGTATTCCCGATTTCTACCCGTGGGTGTCGTAGAAGCCGGCAGAGCGATATCGACCAGAGGATGGGCAGCAGCGTCCTTTTGAGTACCATAACACCTACTGCGATCGTCAACATTTATCGGCCAGCATGGCGATTACGGCTGAACCCCCCCTTGAGGAAGACCTATGCCCAGCAGTGGGCGTCTGATATGATGATGATGATGTACTCAAGCGTGCCCGACAGTGGTGCTATGCTCTAAGTAACACAATCTAAAGCTCGACGTTGCGGCAGCGGCGAGTTACACTATCGTATACGTTTTGTCTTTGCTTACACAGCACTAGCGCATTAACGGTTTTTGTAGAACTACTCAAGGTTGAATAATTTGACACATAATTATATGAAAATCGATATACGCTAAGGTAAAACAGTCGCCGAACTCAACGTCGATTTCACGGCTGACACGATGTCGATTTCGCCGTCGAGCACAGGAATGGTAACGTTAGAGAATAGCATAGCAGGACCCCATAACTAAGCCTTCGCTGTCCGTACACCTGTCTATCAGCGGGCTGTATCTTTTGAATCGTAATAAATAGTAACACAATACTTACTTGACATTTTCACATAGTGTATTACCACAGTATAAGTATTAGTACTACCGTACAGTAGCGACACGCTCCGCCTCCCTCTGAAACCGTTCCTCACCTCTCCCCGCGTCGAACGACTAGCTCTAGAAATTGCGTTTTTGTTCGCGCGGCGCGTAAACACGCACACTCACGCACGTTTTTTAATAGTCTATTATTTTAGTACTAGTGTAGGCAATTATATCGTTTCGTTTCTATGGAGTGTCGCGGGTATTACTATGTCTCCAATAACACCAACTACTAAAGTAAAAAATTTAAAGGGGGACCCTTTAAATTTTTTACTTAATAGTCCCCATACAAGAAACATATCATTTTCGACGTTTTACTTTAATCTTCACGTAACTATGCCTATTATAATGTGGTACGGAACCCTTTATGTACGACTCACACTTGCCTGTTTTTATTAAAACTGCTCCAGTTGAAGTAGCCCACTTAAGATCTTTCATCGTGTCTTAAAAATGTTAAAAATACATTTTTCATCGCCACGGTAAAAGGCATTGAGGTAATCTGGGCTATATACATCTGGGTATTGTTTCTAGAGCAATCTCTATAGACGTGGGAATTGCCTGTCATGCTAGATATGGATGGAGTGTTGATACACGGTCAGCACAGATAGGGTAACAAAATTCTCAAGCAGTTAATAAGGATCTGCTAGATTCTCTCGCGACTTCCATCTACGTGGACTTTTAAGCTGAAGTCTTGAATTGTCCTACAGATACACAAAAACATGATAAAAATTATTCTATGTCTTCAGCTAGATCAAAAATATAATGTGTGGCAAATTTCTACAGATTTAATTTAGCCGCTTAAGCATGCGCGGGGTCCTTAACTGCTGGCTGCCTAGAGAAGGTCAGAGTCACGCATCGAGTCATGGAGAGCTAAGCTCGGAGTTTCTTTGCGCAATAGAATCCGGGACGAAGAAATTCGCTGAAGAACTAAGTTCACCGGCATAGCTGCTCTCTCAGAATATGCAAGTTAAAGTGGCAATGGGCAGGCCACATCGCTGGAAGAACCGATAACTGGGAAGATGGGGAAGAAAGGTTCTCGAGTGGCGACCACGAACCGCAAGACGCAGCGTTGGTAGGCCTCCCACCAGATGGATAGATGACATCGTCATGGTCGCGGGTTTCCGGTAGATGCAAACGGCAGGTTACCGCTCGTTGTGGCGTGCTATGGGGGAGGCCTTTGTTCAACAGTGGACGTCTTTCGGCTGATGATGATGTTAAAGCGTCAAAGAGTTACAAACAAACATACAATATACTTTTGCGTAGTAGCAGGATAGGTCATATGATTGATAGCCAACTAAAAACAGTAGATATAGAACGGCTGCGTGTAATTATATCTTGCACACAATTTTGACGTGATAACGTCTTAT
Organism: Charanyca ferruginea; assembly: GCA_947361185.1. Taxonomy (NCBI): domain Eukaryota; kingdom Metazoa; phylum Arthropoda; class Insecta; order Lepidoptera; family Noctuidae; genus Charanyca; species Charanyca ferruginea. The sequence goes on along the minus strand of OX376082.1, from coordinate 8,116,154 downwards.
AAATTGATAAACACCGGCTGCACGCACGAAAAAGTGTCACGTTGCTGAGCGTGCAAGCGAGAGCGCGGAACAAGCTATAGAGAGGCACGATCGGCCCAATCGTCTACAATAAGCTCCGCTTACCTCGACGGATGCCATTATTTTCTTATGTTAAATATGTAAGTCATTATGTTTCTTTATGACGACTTTATAGACAACCAATTTTTAACTCAATTTCTGTTTTCAACAACTGCTAAGCCTTTTCCCAATAATTTTACGATCCGAATGCCAGCTGATTATCAATGTGTTACATGAAGTGACTGCTTATCTCACCTCCATTACCCAATCACTGGGTAGCACGATACCCTCTGGAAGGACTGGTTGCCAAACTTTCTGGCTTATGACTACATAATAACGAGTGTTATAGATCTACGAATGACAGCTGGGAGCAATAGCTCTACGTGTTTTTCGATTCACGGAGAGATCTCGGAACGAAATAGATTGTCACTCATCCACAAACCAACCGCGGCAAGCGTTGTTTAATCATGATACTTAGTACTGTTTTTTTTTGCCATGAGCTTATCCACTCCATTTACGTCGTAAGTATTTTAGTTATACATTACAGTACATTGCTGTTCTGTCTGCGCTGTCCCTTAGTGTTACAGATTATGTTTTTTACACATTCCATTAAAAGAATTGCGGAATTAGCAATTCTGGTTGATGTTATTGTAGCAAGGTGAAGTCTATAGTCATTCAACATAAATTTTATCATCAGTATTTGCTCAACGTATACCTATATATAAATGTTACTGATTTCAGACCAATTTCCTTACGATATTTTTCTTTTATTGTATTCAATAAAAAAAAGACAACCGCCTTCAAAAACTAATGTGTAATGTGTGTTCTATGCTATTCATTACTTTTTAGTTTTTGAAGGCGGTTGTCTTTTTTTAAAACAGAGATTGTCCGAGAAAGTCCTCTAAAGATTGAAGAAACTAAAAATGTCATCTATGTCATTTTTTTAGGATTATTTCAAAAAGCGCTGACTGAATTTCGATAACATTTATATGGGACCATTTCGAAATAAACCCCTTTCGAACGGGGATATTATCACGGAGTTATGCCCGAATATACTTGAAAAAAACATCCGAATTGATAACCTTCTCCTTTTTGAAGTTGGTTAAAAAGTGTATCATAAAATTAAATGCTAGGTTTTATACTTTTTCACTAAATGCCTTTACCTATACAAACACGACAAGGTATTTAGGCAAGGTATAAGAAAAATAATGTGACAAATTTTACAGTCAAGGGCGCTGCGATTGGTTGACGGTATTATCAACAGCCAATCACAGAAGGTTACGCGCTTGACAATAATCGTCACATTTTTTTTTTTTTAGAAACTGGGGTTACGTTCCTTTTTCAACTAGGTATTCTTTATTTCAATATATATATATATATTCCTATTTTACTATTGTTTTCAACCTGCCAAATAAATCGTAGATAACCTTGAAAATATATTCTGCGTCCGTCAAATCGTTATTGCTATTGCTAGCCAAGAGATTTCGCCGGTCGATGACTTTTGTTGCGTAAAAATTCTAATAATACACCCTGATGCAAAGATATGAAATGAAAAGTGAATGTTTTTCATATAAATAACAAGCACTTTGCCCGCAACTTCGTTCGCTTGTATTTTCCTACGGATAACCTCAGATTATGAAACAAAAGGCAGATAGACCGCCCGGAACACTGAGAGTGATGCCAAAAAAGCAAATACGAATTATAAAGCGAATACCTACAATCGCTTTTGAATTTGTATTTGCTTTTTTGGCTTCACTCTCAGTGTTCCGCGCGGTCTATCTGCCTTTTGTTTCATAATCTGAGGTTTTTAGTACTAAAACAGATAATATAGTACTGAACAACGTGGAAGGATAACGTCGCCTCCTGTTAATAAAATAATTTTCAAAATCGGACCTGTAGTGAAAGATTGTGCAAACTCTTTTAGTTTTATCTAGCTTTTGCCACTTCGCCCGCGTGTATGTCGGTTATCGCGGAAAATGAAGTAGCCTATGTCCTTTCCTAGGGTTCCAGCTATCTTCATACCAAAATTCATAAAAATCGGTATAGCCGTGTCATCGTGAATGCGTAACAGGCAGAGTTACATTCACATTTATAATATTATAATCATCATCATCATCATTTCAGCCGAAACACGTCCACTGCTGGACATAGGCCTCCTCCAAAAGGGGGGGTTTTGCCATAATCGCCACGCTTGGCAGGCGGGTTGGCGATCGCAGTACGGTTGTTACAAAGGCACAGAGAACGCTGCTGCCCATTCTCTGGTGAGTCCCTTAGTCGCCTCTTACGACACCCACGGGATGATATGGGATGGTGCTATTCTTAACGTCCGACACCACACGGACGATATTATAATATAAATAATATAATAATAATATAAAATATAAGTATGGATTAGTGTAGATGCGAACTACATGAGTAAATTTAGTAAATACTTATCTATTGCATAATTTTGACATCGTTCTTTAGTATAACAAATTGCACTGCCCATAGAGAAACGAGCATTTACCAAAACTCATGCTCACTGCCCGTTCGATATATTACCCGCAGACCATTAACTCCAGGTTTCCTCACGAAATTACCTACTTGTAATTTTAGTCTTAAGGTGCTCACAAACGGGCTACTAGAACTGTAATTTATGTAGTTGCATCATTTTGGAGTAGGTATGGTCAATATATAAAATACTAGCTTTTCGTCCACATAGTGTCGGTTGCCGGGGATGCAGACAAAGTCGCGGTTTAAAAAGTAGCTGTCCTTCCTAGGGTTCAAGCTATTTTCCAAATCGGTACAGCTGTTTCATTGTGATAGCGTAACAGACAGAGTAGTAGTAGTTAGTATGGATAAAATATAATTAAGTAATATAAAGTAACATAATTATAGTATTGTTACGATACCCCATCCCGAACCATTTCGGGATAAATAATTAACACCCATTTACACCAAAAAAAACAAACACTTTAATTAACAAGTCACAAAGACACAACCTCAATAATCAATCACTTACAAAAACACTTAGATAGCAGTATTCGTAATAGTCGCAGTTGCTAGTTTCGCTTCCAAAAACTAACTAACTCCACCGCATCGCAGTCCGCTATTTAATATAGCTTAGGACGCACATGCGAACATTCCAGCAAACACGGGATTGATCGAGAATGTTGCAACACGAAACTAAAACATCTCGAAGATTCCAGAACTGTAGATCTGCTATTCGATAACAGATGGCGCCAGCGTGTGACGTAGTTCTGCTGTTTGACAATAGATGGCGCCAGCGTGTGACGTAGTTCAGCTATTCGATAATAGGTGGCGCCCCCTTTGGGGGAGGCCTATGTCCAGCAGTGGACGTCTTTCGGCTGAAATGATGATGATGATGATTCGAAGTGTAGCCGAGCCATACTTAAAACATTGCTAACAATGTATTGCAGTCGTTATATATCGTCTGTTTAGAAGCACCATAAATGTTTATTCATCTTGACCTTTACCTTTCTAATAACATGTCCTATCTTACAGAGTAGGGTGATCTGTAATTCAGGAGTACCCTACTTCTGGTACTTTTCTCTACTTAAGATTGACCTTTTTATAATCCAGTGCCTGTACTATGATGTTACAGAGGAGCTCGTGGCTAAGTTAAAGCTGTACGGAAAGATCGGTCAAGGTCAAGCTATGCTTGGCGTGATGGGTGATCAGCAATTTCACACTACCCCTCCGTGCCTCGGAAAGCACGTAAAGCCGTTGGTGCCGGCTGTCATTCGGAGATCTTTGACGTCGTTACGGTTACTCAGAAGCCAGAAAGTCTGATAACCATTCTTACCGAGGGGTATCGTGTTGTGGAGGTCAGATAGGTAGTCGTTCCATATTACAGTGGTAGGTAGGAACTCAGCAGCATTCGGTTAGACTGGAAGACCCCAATATAGCTGGGATAAGGCTAGGGAGGTTATGATGATACCTGTTAACTGTTAGATAAATTAAGATTTGCAATTATTATTATATGTTTCGTCATTGTAAACCAACGCTGAATTATCATCACAGGTTCGACCTTGGAATATATCCAATAGCTGGTTCGGAACCTGAGTAAGAAGACATAGAAAGATCTACAAACCGATCTACAAACCAATCTACCAACACATAACGTCAAGTAGTTTTGCCTGTGAAAACGAATACGAGCGGCTCATAGTTAATAATAACCACCTCGTCGATTTTTAGTGTAGGTGTTTAATATTAATTAATGAATTGCTCATTTAAAATAGTATATTAATTCATTAATTAATTATACAGTAAATTAATTAATTATAATTGTTAATTAATTAATTATAATTGTTAATGAATTAATTATAATTGTTAATTCATTAATTAGTTAAGAATCAGTTATTCCTTTTCATTAAAGAAAAATAACACACCTCGTATTTATAAAATTAAATAAAGAGCATAATAAAATCTTTTTTTTTATTCTTTATTAATAAGGGGTTTTTATCCTTTAGGTATATAATAAAATCTAATGTAGGACTAAAGACAAAATAAATAAGATATCCATACTAATATCAATGCAAAAGTAAGTTCGTTTGTTTGTTACATTTTTACGGCTTATCTACTAAACCGACTTTCATGAAATTTGGTACAGATTAAGTTTGAACTTTATGAAAGGATATCTAGGGTACTTTTCAATCCACGACTTCATGTATATTATGCGATAACCGGCGCAGACGAAGTCGCGAGCTAAGCTATACTCCGTTCACAATAAGATTAGACATTTACACAAACCTTTTTTACAGTCCCTTCAACCGATTTTGACTTCTATTGCGTAGGCTTAAGGATGACATTAGAGGCAAAAAAGTGGTTACAATAACACTGTTTATGCAGCTGCCATTTGTCATGCCACCAACGCAGTATAAGTCAAAATCGGTTGAACGGACCGTAAAATAGGTTTGTTTACATGTCTAATCTTATTGTGAACGGAGTGTAGTACAATATAAAGAAAGCCGGTTTTTATTTCTTTTTTAATAATAATAATTTATTTATTTCAAGAAACAGATTGTAGATTTACACGCATAATTGTTTTCTAAAATAATAGATAACACTGGTTTAAATGCCTACTTTTCTAAATGTCGGATAAACTTTTTTATTAGGAGACTACCATTTATTTTATAGTTCTTAACCTGGTTTCTTTAAGCTACTGAAATTGTCTGTCAACAGACTAATGTTTCCATGTTTTTGGTAAGGTTAGTAGCCAATAATGTACAGGTAGGTACTGTTTACGTAAATGTAATTAAATTAGTATTTTATAGATATGTAGGTGATTCACATAATGTGCGTAAGGGGTATAAAAAATTATGTTTATTTTCAGACATTTTCCACATTGCTTGTTAAGTACTTTACACAAACAAACAAGACATGTAGAACGTTATATAGCTAATGCCCAAATGATGAATCGTTTATTACTTTGAAGGCTTAAAATATCTAGTTCTTGAAACAACGAAAGATCAATGGTTGGATCGTTCAACAATTCGATAATTCGATTGAATATTGATTGGTCATCAAAGATTTAAAACATCAAAAGGTTTTTAAATATACAACACGTCTAACGTCATTTAGATTCATCGTCATCATCATCATTTCAACCTTTACACGCCCACCGCTGGGTATACGTCTCCCCAAGGGGGGGGGGGGGGGGGGGGTTCAGCCGTAATCACCATGCGTGGCCGATGCATATTGGCGATCATCGCAGTTGGTGTTATGGTACTCAGAAGGACGCTGCTCTCCTCTGGTCAATGCCCCTTTGTCGCCTTCTACGACACCCACGGGTAGAAATGAGGTGGTGCTATTCGCGGCCGGCACCACACGGTTCATTTAGATTAGTTTAAATTATTACTCCTTAAGAATTGACAAAACGTAGCGCAAAATCGCCCTGCAGTGGGACTGTATGGGCTATTATATTAAACCCGCCTTAAACCCGCTTTAAACCCGCACACGCGCTGCATCCGCCTCGCACACACCTCGCGCCCACTTAAACCACTAGTGACTGGACTACTTCGTTCACTAGGCATAGTGGCTTCCAGGGGGCGCAAGGCGTACGCGGGGAGGGTGCAGAGCGCGGGCAGGGCGAGTGCAGGGTTGGCGCGAGGCGGGCGCGGGGCGTGCGCGTGTAGACCTCGTTAAATGCAATTTGAGATCTATTGATGCATTATAAGGCTCAAATTCTTATTTAACAAATTTCAATGCGAGTTGGACGCGGGTGGCGTGCGCTGAGCGTGCGCGTGTCGTGTGAACGCGCCCTAACTAGCAACTCGCCTTGGCTTCGCATGGGTATCAGAGCATAGCCATCTACCTGCCAGTCGCCATTATTTTATCATCGCCTGATTTCTTCCAATACCTTAACAAATTATACACACAGAAATTGCAAAAATTATCTGTCTTTGAAAAATAGTTTTCTTTTTCTAATTTTTTTGTCCTAAAATACTCTACTGTTTCTTTGAAAGTAGGTACCCTAATGAAAATCAACAAACCATGGGATTCTATATTTAGAGAGAAAAGATAACAAAAGATATTGATTTCATACTTCCCTCGATTTACTGCAAAGGTCGACCAAGATATAGGATGTTGTTTATATGAAGATGCGCTTTGAGATAACCTACTCCAAAGTACATTCACAAGCATACTGATTTGCCTAGCCTTTTCTCAACCATGTTGGGGTCTTCTTTCAGTCTAACCGACTGCAAATGAATACCAGTGTTTTACATATGTCAAATCAAATCAAAAATGTTTATTTGCTAGAGAACACATTAAATTTGCAGTTTATAAGGGAAGATCTTACAGCCACAAAGTCACAGTATTCTGCCTGCAAGCAACCGTGCAAATTATTAATGTTTAAATGTCATTATTATATTATATTATTATTATATTACTATTTCATTATAATTACATTACTGTTTCATTATTATTATTACATTATTATCACACATCATTATTAATACACACAAATTTCATTAATTGATTTACAATAAATTCATTAATTAATACTCCAAACAATTATTTTTATGTTCTAAAAATTCTTTCATGCTGTAGAAACACTTTTTTGTAACCATTTTGACAATTATGTTTTAAAATCATTATCCTGCAACATTTTAAATTCGTTTGGTAGGGCATTATAAATTAATTTACACATATTAAACACATTTTTCTATAGCTACTGCCCGTCTGACCTCCATAACATTACTGGGTAACACGATACCAACCCCCGGGAAGCCGGGACTTGACGTGCGTTCCGAGGCAGAGAGAGATCTCAGTATGAAATGGATCACCCATCCGACCACGGCAAGCATAGCCTAACCTTGACCGATCTATCCTTTAAACGGTTTTTCTTAGCCACAAAAGACACTAAACGAAGCGAAATATTCCTATCATTGTGGCTTTTTCTTATTCTGGACCAAAACTGTGACCCTTCTGGTTACAAAGATAATGGTGCCGATTCCATAAACTAAACTAAAATTAGGCATTTTTCATCTCATACTTCCAGGAAGAGAAAAAAAAAGGACAGCAACAGACAAGAACTAATTTAAAGATAGTAATCAAATTAGTTTTTCCCTTGAACTTTGCAGTATTTTTAATCAATACGTTCAGAAATGACAACTTTATTGTATGAACGTTTCAGATCAACTTAAATTGACAGCTCTTGTTAATGTATGTCTCTTTCTTGTTTTATTGGAGAGAAAGGGATATAAATAGCTTAAAATTAGTTTAGTTCATGCACAACAGAATTGGCACCATTGTAAGTCAAAGCTCTAACTTATTATTACATACATTACATACTTATTAAAACATCAAACTAAACTTTTAATACAACTACGTCATCGTCATCATATTGGCTTATTGCCGTCCACTGCTGAACGTAGGCTTTCTCCAAAGACCACCAACCAATCCGGTCAACCCCGGTCAACAACCACGTCTTCTATCAGAACAATGAAAACTAAAGCCACTGACAGCGACTGCGCGTAGAATCAGCACGCTGAAGTGGAAGCGGGCCGGCCATGTTTACAGACGGACAGACGGTAGATTGGGCAGACACGTTTAGAGTGGATATCGCGTTTAGGCAAGCATGGTGAGGGACGATGCCGCGATGGAACGACGATTTGAAGAAGGTGGCTAGCGAATAGATGCGGGTTGCCCATGACCGGGTCAGTTGTTGATCTCTGGAGAAGGCCTACATCCAGCAGTGTATGGCAATAGATATGACCGACCTAATATGCGAACAATATGTATAATATCATATCTTAGGGGAGTGTATTCTTTGGCAGAATTAACGCAATATTATGTTAGATAATGTACAGGTTACATCCGGAGCTGTTTATTATGCGGACCTTGTAACTAGACCTAATTTCCGAGCGTTCAAGCGTTTTTGCCATACCATTTATTGGAATAAAATATAATAGCTCACATTTTTAGGACCCGTTAAGTAATGTTAATATTTAGTTGTAATTCGTGATGTTTGGCAGCTGGGCTTTTCCCTTTTTTAAACGTCCCGTGTATGCCAACTTGGTGTAAATCTGTTTTGTCCCCTGTTTGGTATAGAGGAAGAAAAGGTTTTTTTACTCCTCCGCTGTTATTTTCCAAGACAGTTGAATCGTTTCTCTGGGACTCGTCGAACTTCATTGCTTCGGCGCGTTTCTGGTGGTCGCCACTGTTGATTCTGGCTTACGGAAGTTGCAGTAACTTGGTAATAGACTGGCGGGCAGAAACAAAAATCTTTTTTGTTTTTTTTTTTAAACTTTGCCCCACAATAAGAATTACTCCCGTGTCGTGAGTGCGTTTACAAACATATAAACTCACATACACAAACAGCCAGACCCGGAACAACTATCTGAAGGCCATACAAACATTTGTTCCGTGCGGGAATCAAACCCGCAACACGCAGCGCAGCAGTTGATCGCTCAACCGCTGTGTCGTCAAAATAGTTTGATATGATGATCACGTCCTCTGTACTAGTCGAGAAAAACATGATGATGGGAAGAACCAGTATTTTTCGCCTTCGTGTCTTTTTTACACTTCTTATAATCTGTAATCGTGTGCCTCTATTACCAGTATCATGATCCTGTGCCCAATACCAGTATCCACTTAGCAGGTGTGAGTCTAGCCTTTTTCCCAGACCAAATATACATTTTGCCTAGTAATTTACCTAAATATTTCAGTGCGTTCGTTTTTCTGGGCACGAACTCGTGTGCCAAATAATCTAGTCTTTTTAAAATGCTGTGTAGTGAGACGTTAATTCGGGAATGGGTTCTGTCTGTCTGAAATATATTGTTAAAGTTTTCTTGATGAAGTGCGATTGAATAAAAATATTCGTTCAATTAGGCTTAAATGCTGAAGATGTATTCATATATTCTGTCAAAATCACTCAAAAAGCTAATTTAAAGGGATTGTCTAACTCTTTTTGACGCTAAGTTGGCACAACTGTCCTCTTTACTCACGCCGAGTTCGGTCGTCACTGGTCATTCTGTTTGTTCACAGTGCGCCATTTTGTCAGTTCATGTCAACCGTGTTTTGCGATTTTTACTATAGTTAAAAATATCGAACAAATAATACGTCTTAAATGTTGCATTGTAAATAGAAATTCGTGTGCAGAAGCACTGAAAATGTTACATAACCTCAGTGAATCGACTTCAGATTCGATATTGATAAAAGGTACTTACAGAATTTTAGTTATATACAAATCTTAAAAATCTAATAATATTATGTACAATTCCAAGAAAAAGACAGGGGAGCTCAAAGGGCATCAAAAAACTAGTCCACATCGCTGTCTACGGGACACGTGTCCAACAGGCTGGCAGGATTGCCACGTTGTATGGCAATACTGATTCTTTGACCCAAGAATAGACCAGCCTTCGGGTCACGTGAAGAGTCGACCAGCCGCTTGGCGATGTCACGAAAAAAAATATGGGCCTAGAGATTCTTACAGAATAAGCTTGAACTGCAATAAAGGATATAGGCTACTTTTTAATCCGTGACTTCGACTGCATCCGCGATAACCGACCTTCACGCGGCCTAAGTCGCGGGCATAAGCTAGTATCAAATAAAGGTGAACTTGATATATCACTTGTACACACGTGAATTAAATTAAAAAGAAAAATATCTTAAAAGGTGGGTGTTCGTCAGTTAAAAAGTTATTAGGTACTGGTAGTGTTTCTCTTTGACAGCAGCTAATAGCGCCAAAAAATGTTCATCTTTCACACCACAGAACCCTAAAGATAAAATTGTTCTTGTAGATATACAGTGTTCTAACTCTGTTCCTCAATTTTCAGCTCTATCTTTACAGAATAAAGTTTAAAACACGTTGTTTACATATTTTTTTATGTTTTAAAAGTGCGTTTTTATTTACAACTGAGTCATGGCCAAAATGCGTAGCGATGACCGAGGCAAATGTTTTCTTTTATTGCAATACCTAAGAAACATTTTGTGCTAAATATTTCAGATTTCCCAATATTTTTAAGTCAAAGACCTTCTCCAGTGAAGAACGTTGTAGTTCCTATATCTGCCACCAATTATGCATGCAAGTTACAATAACAGTTCGAAAGATTTTAAAGGAAATTAATAATCCATTGCTACAATTGTTTGTAAAATTCGTCTGCTCGACTATTGTTAATAACGCAATGAATATTATCAAATTGTTAAAAGGCATTAGAATATACCTCAGAAATGGACACAGGATGTTTTTTTACATAAATAAGTTTTCCTATGATACGAGAAATACTGTGGCCTACAGCTACCTCTACTAATAATTATTTTAAAAACCAAAATCTGTTTGTCGGTTTGATCTCTTTTTACTCAGGAACGGAGCGACAGATCACCGTGATCTTTTCCATAATATTTTTAAGAGTCTTCTAAATTCAAAAAATTGGCACATTTAAGTTATACATGTACACACGTAATTGAATCAACTGAAAACCTGAAAAAGGTTTTTTGAACTCATCATTATGAATAACTATGTACCTATTACAATAGGACCAATATGAAATCATGAAAAAGGGTCGAGTTATAGGTATGAAGGTATATATCAGCCGTTTTATTTTCCTGGTAAACAAAAAATAAGCTTGTGAACCCCGAAATAACGTTCCCTTTATTTTTGCTGTAGTTGGACAACAACAATGCACCACGAGATGAAGATCGCAGTAAAAAGTTTGTAATAATAATTAGAAATACCTTCTTCGTCGCTCCCAATCATAGCGTATCTGTCGTATCCGCTGAGGTTTCGGTTCATGCCGAGGCCAAAGTCGTCTTTCGTCCATTGGAGGTTCCCCACTTTGTTCTCCACGCGGCATGGCAGAGTCACTCGCGAGCCGACTATGGCACTCTGTGGAGGGAAATAATAATAATGGATACTTATTTACTAAAATAAGGACTGTAGTACATGTTAAAAATACAGTTTTACAAAATAAGTACTAGGTACCCACAATCGTGTGGAAGTTAAGCAAATTCAATGCAGAGTCGAGGCCAAACTGTGACGTATGCTCTAGTATAGACCAGGGGTGTGATTCTGTAAGACTTCATTCTAAACATCGAATCTGAATCCGCTGTGAGTTTCTTGATTGGCATTCAAAAAACTCGTTTGATATTTCGAATTTACACTAGCGCCACCCTTGCGAGCGATTCAACGAGTTGAACTAAATTGACAGGGAGATTTTGACAGATAAAGTAGGTATGAGATGACGTAAGAAGTGGCATTCTGTAAGGTAATTTCCCCGTCACTTAGACGCTCACTTCACACTCGAACCCGATTCAAAGTGTCAAATATGTCAAAGTCAATTTGAACCTTATGCGAAGTGAGAGTGAATAGCGATGTGAGATGCGAGTTGTTGTTTGAATTTTACAGAATCGACCTACAGAAATTCGCGAACGTTAAAGTTGTGTCATCGTTAACGTTATTAAGGTCACAAAGGTCATTGATAAAGATTAAAAATAGAATGGGGCCCAATATGCTTCCTTGTGGTACTCTATAATAAATAAATAGGACGCTGTCAAGGCCATCAATCCTGACGATTTGCTTGCGATGTGAGAGGTTACTTTGAAATAGGTCTAATTGAAGCCTTCTGACGCCTATTTTCTCAAGTTTGATTAAAGAGTGTGGAAACGGGGAAATGGGAAATCTTATATATGTCGCATCCGGTTAATAGTTTAGACTTGAAACGAATCGCAAGTGTGCCATTAGCGACAACACGTGATTTACCACCACCATTTTGGCGCGCTTCTACAGAGTCGTGATGTTTACAGCCCACAGCGAGCAGGACATTCACAATTCAGTCTCTGATCGCATCGGAGCTAAGACGTCCCGGAACTGTGTACTCGATTCGTTGTGTTTAAGTGTTACTATGTCAATTATAAATTGGAGTCAGTGTTTATTTAAATTAAGTTGAGAAATAGTGGTTTTAATAAACGCAGTGTATTGTACCCTATACCCTGTGTGTTTGCATTGCACGAAACCCTTATTCTGCCCACATGATGACGGACTAAATCCTGACGATCCGACATATATATAAAAATCTTCTGTGCGTGTGTATGAAAGTGAACCCCTCCTAAACGGCTGGACCGATTTTGATGATTTTTTTGTTTATGTTCCAGTGGATTCGAGAATGGTTTAGATTCACAATTGGAACCGGTAGGTGGCGCTACAGTGGAAATGTAGGATTTTTTTTATTTTAAGGGCAGGACAACGTCTGCCAGGTCCGCTAGTATGTTTATATTTACATAGGAGTGTGAAAATATTATCTTGCTAGACTTGAAAAACACACATAATTGCAAATTATTTTAAACCAGTAACTAAATACAAGGCGGGGACGACGATACGACAAAAACTAAAATACTGGTAATACTTGTTCATAAGAATATTGTGAAACTATCAAATAAATCCTAAAAACGAATTAAAATAAAATCAGACCGAAGAGCATAAAATGCAACCAAAATAAAATACCTTTTTTGTGCTTTGCCATCCCCACCATGTATACTTTTGCATCTACTTCTTTGAGTTTCGGTCACGGCGGACAATCTTAATGAAGACTAGAGAAATACGCAAGAGAATTATTAGTCCACAAGTGTGTGCGCAAACACAGGTGCACTCCCTCTGCCCTCACTCTCATAGACCAATGGGACGGCAATTCGGCACGACCCACAGATATAGATAGACCTAGATAACGCAAGAGCAACTACTTCGCGTGCCTATTTTCGTGCCTAACTTACGATAAAAAATCGTAAGTAAAAAAATTAAGTAAACGTTTCCTTCCATCGGTAAGTCATTTTGTGATTAATCTTATGCGTAATTAATTTAAAAAACAATTATTTTTAATCTACTAATTTTTAATATACATACCCTCAGTAATACCTGGTAATACCAAATTTAAGAAAAACAAAACATTCGTATTACATTGTGGCGTCCAATAAAAACGCTTGGTTTTCAAACAGATCGTGATACTTGCGTTATCTAGGTCTCTCTATATCTATGGCACGACCAGAGAGAGATCAGGCGCGGTAACAGCTTTACGTGCTGTCCAAAGCACAAGGCTGGTACACCTTCAGCTTACTAACTCCGGCTGCTACTGAGAAAAACTCAATAACACTGCCTGATCCGAGAACTGCACCCTGGATCCCAAGCTCATCCGTGCTTGCGACCACGAGACTAATCTGTAGTTATTAACATAAAAGAGTATTTTATCAAAAAAATCTATTTAGTCCGTCAGATATATTTCCAAAAAATAATGGACACGTGTTTTTTCTTTTTTCACGTAATCAAAAAATGGAGACGATACAGTGCGTCGAAAACTCGTGTGACATCACTATGTCGGTACACTTATACTGGCGAAGTAACGTCACAAAACCCCCACTCATGATCTTTGATGCGTTTTATCTTCGTCAGTTTTTATTGATTTGATAAAACAAAAAATACGTATCTAATATTTTTCGATAATCTAACTGACGGACTAATTATTTTTTTTTTGGTAAAATACCCTATTGTATTATTACTCACTGTAGTATGTCAGTTCCACCAAACACTTCGACTAAAATGAACAAATTTTGTAAAATTACCGATTCTTTCAATTTTCGAACTTCATTAGTTAAGAAGATTGTTTAATTTTCGGTTAATAAGATTTTGCCTACATACGCAACCGATTTTAAAATCGATATCATACCGAGTTAAAACTTAAAAAAATAACCATCGTTAAACCCAAGGCCTTATTATCGAAACTGATCGTATTAACATAAATGTAGTTATTACGAAAAACAAAATTGCATTCACTACTCAATTACGGAATTAAAATTAATAATTGTCTGTTCAAAATTGTGTGTAATAGTATCATTATTATTGCTAAATCACATGCAATTTGTGGATAATGTTATTATCAAAATAACGTATCAGGTTTGATAATATAGGTTGGCATTTCGATGTATTGCAATAGCAATTCCGATTGAAGAAAATCGATTATTAAACGTAAGGGATTTAAATAAAGAATTACCTATTACGAATCTACAGTCTTTTGTTTTTTTAAGGATACTGGGTGGCCTATTGGAGAATGCAATGTCGCAAATATACAGCGTGTAACAGAAAAAATATTTTCAAAAAAAGAAAACCGCCTTCAAAAATTAAAAATTGATAAATAACTTTAGTACAAAACACTTACTTTAATGGCAGTTTTTGAAGACGGTTTTCTTTTTGTTTTTAACTTTTTATTTTTCGCTTTTCAGTAGTGCTTTTACATTCAAATCCATTAAGAAACGGCGACACACTTAAAAGAGATTGTAAGTCCTCCAAAGATTGAAGAAACTAAAACGTCATCTAAGTATTATTTTTTTTGGGATTTTGTTGATATTCTCAAAAAGGGCTAGATCAATTTTGGTAAAATTTATGACCATTTCGGAATAAACCCCTTTCGAATAAAAAATTAATATTGCAAATCCGTTTATATACGACAGAGTTTTGCCCGAACATACATAAAAAAAATATAAACATCCGAATTGATAACCTCCTCCTTATTGAAGTCGGTTAAAAAGAGGTGTCATAAAATATGTAGGGATCAGTAGCAACCCACCCCGGCTGCGCACGATTATTATCGACATATTTCAACCAGTTTACAAAAAATCTTAACAAATTATAAACTTAAACCTTCCCCATGAACAACTCTCTTAAATAGTTGAAAACCGCATAAAAATCAGTTCAGTAGTTTTTAAGTTTATCGAACAGACAGACGCGGCGGGGGATTTTGTTTTATAATATGAAGGGATGAGAAAAATGTCCTAAATAAGCAATACGTAAAGAGAGTTGATGTGACACTAATGGTTTGATTTTAAATCGATAAGTACAATTAAGGCAAAAATCACAAAATCTCGGAACAGTTTTTATTTTGATGTGGGCATTTGCGTATAAACTGTCTGTTAGATACCGAATATCACACTTTAATATGACCACTCATGTGGGTTATCGTGGCTGCAGACGAAGTCGCGGATTAAAAAGTAGCTTATGTCCTTCCCCAGGGTTCAAGCTATCTCCGTACCAAATTTCATCAAAATCGGTTTAACTGTTTCGCATTTATAATATTAAAAGTATGGCTAGGTATATAAGCACCATCCCATATCTTCCCGTGGGTGACGTAAGAGGCGACTGAGGGACTTACCAGAGAATGGGCAGCAGTGTTCTCTGTGCCTTTGGAACAACCATAGTGCGATCGCCAACCTGCCTGCCAAGCGTGGCGATTATGGCAAACCACCCCCCCCTTTGGGGAGGCGTATGTCCAGCAGTGGTCGTCTTTCGGCTGGAATGGTGATGATATGGATATTATGGAAGTATGGATTAGTATGGATTGAAAATAAATTATTTTAATCATTATTGGTTCTTCTTGCCTAACAAAAACAATTCAACAGTGTACAATGACTGTGTTAGTACTAAGTCTTACAACATAAGCACACTCACTATTATTTCAGATGCCATAATAATATGTCATTACTTAGTACCTACTCAAATGCAATCTTGTGAAAGCGACATGTTTAAGTGCGGTTTTCTATAGAGATTTTAGCGAACAAGGTTTTTATCTAAACAAAGTAGGACCCAGATTCAAAGCACGCTATTTTTTTAAAAATAAAACTGTTTATACTAGATGAAAATACATTAAAGTCCTTGCAGGCCTAAAGTTTTTTGAACATGATTTGGTTATTTTATTATTCGGATGTTAAAAAGGGATCCATCTTTTATAGGTATTAAATAATGTGCCACAAAGCTTAAAATAATTATCCGAAGGGTGATTATAATGATGTTATCTACATAAATTCGTTTATTTATCATTAACTTTTGTCACAATCTTGTTTACTTCTTTAGAATAGTCGCATGACTACACACACTTCGGAACACAGTTTCGAACTGAAATTTAATACCCAGTGTTAGAAACCAATACATGTATTTGTGTTCCTTAAACAAATAAAAATAAACAGAGTGAAATTTATGTATGAAACCGTCACTAAAGTTCAAATAGTACCACAGAGTAGCACAGATGCAGGTAACTGACAGTTGAACGATGTCGTAAATAACGTGTATCTCAGCATTTGAAATTCAATGCGTTTGGTGACCCTTCTTAGGGCGGGTTGCTTCAACTAACCATTACTGACCGGTAATAGTAAAAAATGGCGCTAACTATCGTCAAATAAAAAAAAATGGTTGTTTTACAAAATCATACGTCAAAAAGTTACTATTACCATAACCGACCAGTCAACGTAATTTTGTGTTGTCAAATAGCTACTTCAAACGTCAAAATATTATGGAAACTCTTTTTGAATAACTTTAACTGACGGATTTTCATGTCATGAAACAACCCGTTACATTTAACCTACGTTAAACATCATCAGTCATAGTAACTATTTAACCGCCCGTATGTAACGTTAACCGACTGTTTGAAACAACCCGCCCTTAATAAGTTAGAGTAGTTCCACACATTTTTCAAATATTTATCTGCATTTTAATATGTATATAGGCGCCTATACCGAATACCCGAAAGTTGCCGACAAAACACGAGGAAAACGCCGAGCATTCAAGAAATTAACAGATAACCAGATGATACGATTAGAGAATCACTAAACTAGTAATTTGTATTCATTACGCGATTACTATGTATGTCGAACGGTCTATACATACCTAGTTATAGATGCCTTAAATACTGAAGTTCGGCTTCCGATGTTAATAGAAAGATATGAGCTGGCGCGTCCACAGACTAACAAAATACCAATGTAAATGAGTACGACAATTATACATTTAAATTTATTCTGTTGTGCAGTCCGAGTTATAAGGGAAAAGTGGGACAAACAATGGCCCGTAAAACCGGTATATGGTCTTGAGTTTGTAATTTGTGGACATAATTTTAGTGTTACCGAGTTTTAATTATATTAAGTGCAAGTTATGGTAATGTGGAGCTATTTTTATTTTTATTTTTAGAGTTCCGTACCAAAAAAGCGCGTTAGAGGATGTTTTCAAGACGCATATAATTACCGGCACGTAAGTTGGCAAGAGATTTTGTAGTGGAGGAAGATCGCGCACGCACAATTTAATAAATTTTTACATGCGCGAACTTCCCCCACTACAAAATATCTTGCCAACTTACGTGCCGGGAACTGTACCTGGAAAGGACAGGGCATAAACATCAACAGTCAGTACACCTCGCACCTACTATTTGCGGATGATATTGTAATTATTGCAGAGTCTCTGTAGGAGCTGATAGTGATGCTAAACGGCCTAAGCGATTCTACAAGACGCGTGGGCCTCGGGATGAACCTGGATAAGACCAAAATCATGTACAATGGTCATGTCTTCCCGCGACCCGTAGTCGTAAATGACACTATTCTCGAGGTTGTGCAAGAATACATATATCTGGGCCAGAATATACAACTTCACAACTTCGAGAAAGAAGTGAAGGATCAGCTCGTGCTAGGCGGCATTCGGAAAGCTACGTAATTGATATCTTTAAATCGTCGACCCCACAATTTCTTAAGACCAGGGTCTGTATCTGTAACCGTGTGCCCTACCCGTAGTGACTTACGTAGTAGGTGTTCTAGTCCAATTAGTAATAAAATTTAATCATAAAAAATACAGTCTTTATTTAAAGTACGTAATCAATCATCGAGGTATGCGTGCTCATAATACCTAATTGTTTGGCTGACCAAATCACGAAATTTGAACGGAACCCTCGGTAGGCGAGTCCGACTCACACTTATCCGGTTTTTTATTTTCGTTGACTCTATTTTGGGCAGCCATTTTTATATTTGTTTTGTGAACGTTGCAGAAAGATAAGGGTTTACACTTAATGTATTTATTTTAAGACACCACGATACCCTTGTAGACGTCACCCCATATGTTTATATAGTCATGCTTGCTATTTTCGGGGCTACCTATTTTTAAATACAGCTGTTCTTTCCTATCTTTGGCTTAGATGAATGATTAAGTACATAGACGTATTTTCTATGATCACCTACTTGTCAAATGAATATTATTATTGAACGCGGAAATTATTTGAACAAAACCGACTTGATAGGCTGAACGAAAAACGCCTAGCTAACCTATACTTTTAACTCTGCAGGCCAACTTTACCATCCGTATTGGTTTTGACCGGGTATTTAAAACTAAATTCGGTCTGGCAGTCATATTACACACACGCAAAGAAATAACTTTTTAAAGGGTCGCCGGATATCCTACTTCTATTTCTATGTTTTATAATTGTCTAGTTTAGAGGTATGAAGAACATGGTGTAAAGTTCTTCATCCTCCATAGAAAAGGGCGGATCCTCCGACCAGACGGGTGTTGTGTCTGGTGGGCTACTGCGCGAATGTTGTAGTCGGGATTTTGTATATGTTAATTCTACTTGCGCGATCTAGGAAACGTTGTAGCACACCTACGACACTCTATACAATCGAAACGATTTAATTACCTACGCTACTACCAAAATAACAGACCGTACAAATACGTGCGTGTGTGTGCGTGTCTACGCGCCGCTAGAACTAAAAGCAGTTCCCAGAGCAGGCGTTCGACACGGAAGAGGTGAGGAACAGTTTTAGAGGGAGGCGGAGCGTGTCGCTACTTTACGGTAGTACTAATATTTATACTGTGGTTATAGTATGTATCATGTGTGTTAGATGTCGCTATGAAAGTTTGTGAGGATGGATGGATGGATGTTTGTATGTTATTATTCTTTAACAGCACAACGGAATCGACGACATGGTTGGTGTAGTGACTGAGCGATTGGCTGTTGTGCTGCGTGTCTTGGGCTCCCAACTCAGAACAAGTTATAGTATGGCCTATAGATAGTAGTTCCGGGTCTGGCTGTTTGTGTATGTGAAGTTTTTATGGTTGTAAACGCATCCACAATACAGAAGAAACTCATAGGACAACGTTTAAAAAAAATGGAATACTGGCATTTGGAACTCATTTAAATCTACGCCGACGAAGTAGCGGAAAGTAGCTAATGCACTCATAATTGGTCAGATGTGATGCGTACTCAAGTAATACTTACACCTATTATTTGCTCACTTTCTCTCAAATTGAGCAAAAAACTGACGTATAATGGCAATGCTCAGTGATTACAAATAAATATCTTATGTGGCAGTTAGATTTCTACTCTTTACACATGACACTGTTTCCTCCTCTAACGACGAAAGTCTGTCTTTAACATAAATATCTAAAAACATCATCATTTGCCTAGCCTTTTCCCAGCTATATTGGGGTCGGCTTCCAGTCTAACAGGATGCAGCTGGATACCAGTGTTTTACATGAAACGATCGCCTGCCTGACTTCCACAAGCCAGTCACTGGGTAACACGATACCCCTTGATACGTTATCAGACTTTCTGGCTTCTGACTAAAATGACTGTCAAAGATATACCTACGAGTAAACGTCTGGGCGAACGGCTTTACGCGCTTTCGTAAAGTCGTTCGGTCACCGGTCCGGACACGGTCACCCATCCACGAACCGACCGCGGCAATCGCAACATTTTCACAAATTCGCGCGATTTAAAAATTGTAATAGGATAGATTGATAAAATATTACAAGCATGGAGATCTTTTCCATTCTTCTCCATCAAAATCTTTGCTTTAGAACGGACATGTAGCTTCAAATTTCTGACTGACAGAGTCCCACAATAATTAAGTAATAGTTTCAGTAAAAAATATTGTTTTTTTTTTTGATAAATCGCTTTTCTCTCATAGCCTAGACCACGAACAAAAATACTATGTTTACACATTCGAACTATTTAAAAACTGTCGCCTTACCGTGTTTACATCAGATCAAACCATAATCGTCGTATCTACATTATGTATGTAAGTTTGTGTATCAAGATTCTGCTAATCTACTGTATCAATATTCATGAAACATTGATTTAAGAATAGGCGTCTACATATTTAAAATAAAATATTTGACAGATTATTATCTTTTTTAAATTCATGCATACTGATTTATATTATATGTGGTCTGATTAAATGGCACGAGAGGGCAATTTATTATTTTAAGTTTTTTTCTTAACTTTGGAAAGTTGAAATATGTTTATTGTATTTAAATCAGTTTTTTTCCAGATATCCATTTATGGCAACATTTTTTTTATAACATTTTTTCGAAGAGGTTGCTTATTTTTTTAAACGGCCTAAGTTACGTAATAAAAAATATGTCTTTCGTCAAATGCCAATTAGATCAATAACCTCATGACCACTATAAAAGCAAAATTGATAAATGAAAGGCCGTTAAACAGCCGTAAAACTCTCATTAATGTGTCGTTGTGTTGTTTTAACTATTAATTAAATTAAAGTTATCTTTACTTA
This sequence comes from Charanyca ferruginea, assembly GCA_947361185.1. Taxonomy (NCBI): domain Eukaryota; kingdom Metazoa; phylum Arthropoda; class Insecta; order Lepidoptera; family Noctuidae; genus Charanyca; species Charanyca ferruginea. Next base: position 8,095,289 of record OX376082.1, on the reverse strand, counting down.
CTGTTTAATGGGGTCACCAAAGCTTTTTGTGAATGCCGCTTGTAAAGTGAAGAAACTAAGATAAGTTCTGGTTTTTTTTTATTTAACACGTTAGCTGCCAAGGCATATTTTCTAATTTCTTTCCAAATGGTTTAAAATTAATAATTATGTACAAAAAATGTCCCCTTTTCTATATTTTTAATTTTCTAATTTAATTGTGTTTTATTTAATTTTCATAAATAATACGTGATAACTTTTGTTGTAGATCTAAAAGTAAGAGGCCATGTTTAAGGGGCTATTAAACGACTTTTACAGATTTTAAACTGACAATCACGTCAAAATGTGCAGTGTAAATGATTTGAAAAAAAAATATGTTACATTAGAACATTCTCTTAATCATTTAGTATGTGAATATTTTTTATTATATAGGTACATATTAAATAGTTTAATTAACTCGTGAAGTTGTGTCTGACGTGGACAAAACATTGACAATCACACAAAATCTACAGTCTACTTTGAGAGTTTTGGAGGCAGAACTGACGCAGAACGAACGCAGTCTGCGTCCAAAACTCTCAAAATGTAGTCGAAAAAATTAAATAAAAGTAGTATTCTTTAACTTAAAATAAAAAGGCGTATACTAAAAGATAGATAATAAAATTGTCTGTAAGATGGCGTTAGTTTCGTTTAATTATTACCTGGACTATTTTGTGTGACTATCAATGTTTTGTCCGCGTCAGACACAACTTCACGAGTTAATTAAACTATTAAATATGAATAAAATTAAAAATATTCATATACTAAATGATTAAGAGAATGTTCTAGTTTGACATATATTTTTTTCAAATCATTTACACTGCACTTTTTGACGTGATTGTCAGTTTAAAATCTGTAAAAGTCGTTAAATAGATCCTTAATATGTCTTGCTTGGGGCCCATTACAGACCCATGTCTGTCTTTTCTATTAGAAATGACAGACATGGGTCTGTCATTTCTAATAGAAAACAATACCGCATGTTCCAGACGTCACACTACGGTCATGATTTTGATGTTTAGGTGTCAGTCATCGGTGACTAACATGATCTGCACAGATAGTGAGTCTGTCAGGCAGGTGTTAACTAACTTCTGCCTGTGACTTTGGGCATATCAGTTTTGGCGAGTGTAGACAAAATCGCGGGTTAAAAAGTAACCTATGCCCTTATCTAGAGTCTTATCCTGACCAGCCGACGGTTCACGTACTACAGTGTCTCTACAACCTTAGGCTACGCACGCACTACGAACTTTAATCGTTGCGATTTAAAAAACGCGAAATGAAATCGATTGAAATAAAGGGAAAATCGCAAACGAATTGTTCTCGCAGTGCGCGAACTGTAGAATATTGGTATTGTACACAAATTTGTGATTATTATTCGCACGCATTAAAATTCGCAGTGCGCGCTTAGCCTTAGAGGATATTATAAACGCCACTTAAGTTGCATTAAATGTGGCTACCTACAGAGCCCAAGTCATCATCATCATTGCAACCTTTAGATGCTCACTGCTGGGGTTTAGCCATAATCGCCATGCTTGCATGCATGTTGACGATCGCAGTAGGTATTATGGTACTCAGAAGGACGCTGCTGCCCATCCTCTGGTCAATGTCTTGGAATTTTAACTCATAGATAATTATCGAATTGCCATACAACGTGGCAATTTTGCCAGTCATTTCTCCTAAAGACTTGTCCCATTTACAGCGATTCAGACAAGTTTTTTGATGTTCTATGAGCTCCCTACCTTTTTTTACAAATTGTACATAATGATTACTATTTATAAGTTTTGGATAATTCCAATAATAAATTATTAACTAACGGTTAATAATTAGTAATAACTATAACCGACCCTAATAGTAATGAATAGTAACCGAACAATTAATTTAATTTTTGGTCGGTTTTCGTTCCGATATTTTATATAGGAGCAAAAAGTCGTGTACGAAAAACACGCGGTACTTTCATAGATACATTTTTTTAGTTCATCTTAAACCCCGGCCAGACTGTTGTAAGCAAGCCCTCCACATCGATCTCCACCGGCGGTTTACAACAGTGTAAACACTTGTTTGCAACAAAAATTCGTTTAACAACCTCTGTGGACGGACGCGCGTTGTAAACCGCGTGTGAATACCGCCGTTGTAATCAAAGAGTCGACAACACAGAGGTGGGATCCTTGTTGTAAACCAATGTCGACGCAAACACCAACCGTGGGCTCCACAAGCCTCCCACCAAGGTGACCCCTGCTGGAAGCTTGTTTATACGTGTTATCTGCAGCTCGTCATGGTGGAGGACTTTTGGCCGAAGGGCGTGGTGTTCCGTCGCTTCCGCGGACAAGTGCCACACGATCGCTCAGTGAAGTGAAGTAACTAACATAGGCATAAGATACTATACCTACTAACAAGTAATGTAATTTAGTTATGTATGTTAGTCTATAAGGTATATACTGTATGGGTCTTGTTACCTGAATTAAATGATTATTATTTTCAGTTGAGTTAAATATTCTCAGCTCTATGGCTGGATTCAGCTACATTTACGGGCGGAAGCCAAGTAAATGCAGCGTGTGGTGTGTAAAATGTTTGTCTTTTTTCTTCAATTATTATTATTATTATTATTATAACAGTCTGGCCCGGCCTTTATACTTGGAGATTAGCAAGGCAAGTAATAAAATTAATTAACAGCAATACAGTATTATCTGTCAGAAATGTTAACTTTTAATTAACTTTTAATGGCGTTATACATTTAAGTTAAAAGCGGTTTTATTGCATTTTTTTATGATTATTGATTTTTAAAAGTGCAGGTATATTTTTTACGGCTTTTTTATGAGTATTTTTTATTCGAGACGTGTTAAATAATTTTCAATTTGTTTAAAAAGCAAATAGGAATAATGAGTAACTAATTTTGATACTCATAAAACGATGAACTAGCATTACCTAAATAAAAAAATTATTTAAAAAAACAAAAAACCCGACTGCGTGAAAAATTGTTAAACTCAAAAGATAGAAATAAGTGAAAACTTAAATATTTTTTTGGTTTTGAATCATCGTGGTTGACAGTGTTCACAAAGGCAGTCGGAGGCATCAAAAATGTACAATATGTTTCAAATCCGTTGAAAGTGTCTAAACTTTAACTTGATGCCTCCGACTGCCTTTGTGAACACTGTCAACCACGATGATTCAAAACCAAAAAAATATTTAAGTTTTCACTTATTTCTATCTTTTGAGTTTAACAATTTTTCACGCAGTCGGGTTTTTTGTTTTTTTAAATAATTTTTTTATTTTAATATTTTTAGTTTTCGCAGTGATTCAATTTAGAATTTAGAAAACTTTACGTCGAGTCTCTTTACGTTGAGCCGAGAAGCTTGCCTCGCTTCTATTATCCCTACGTCGAGTCTACAACTTCTGTCCCGTTTTTACTCCCTTAACGTCGAGTTTCTGTACCCGCTTTTCCGTGCACTAGCTATCGGAGGGCTAGGCGGTGCAGTGCACCAGGTCCCCAAGCTTAGCGGGCCCCTCAGCCCCAAACCTTGAACTAACGTAAACCTTAAACCGACTGAACTTTTTATTATTTATTTATATTTTTTCTCCTCCATGTTGTTATGTATTGTCCTACTAGTGTTGTTGGTGGGTGGTGCACAGATATTGGTGTAGCACCAAGAGGTTTAATTATACATTAGTCGCATTTTTGCTTCCAATGCATCCTTTAATTCTACCGCTGATGCAAGTTTTAGTTCAATAACCGACATCCTTGGTGACTTTGTGCGTTGGTGCTTCAGTCAATAGAAATACCATTTGTTTAATGTCTGCCATAACAATGTAAGACACCTTTTCTAATGCCAACGTTCACGCCCGTTCTGATTTGTAAGAGTTGGTATAAACCTCAATCTTCTTTCTACCATCTACCCCACTTCCCGGTTTCGTTTTTATCCGTCGCGATAGAATTGGAAAGAAGGAGGTTGTGTTGCTATTTAATTATCGTCGTAGTGATTTTCCTTTAAAAAACATTGCCTCTTCTTCTTCACTTTACGGTGCCTCCCCTGAGTAGGTACCTATTTCCAACACAAGAGAGGGACAGGTCGTTAGGATTAAGTCGAGCCACGTGTCATACCCTAAGATATTAAAACGAGTAGGTTGCAGAGGAAGAACATAAGAGACTAACAGACTCGATGATACGTAAGAGTTATCGGGAACGACAGGTTGGCTGCCCAAGGTCTGTGTTGAAATCGCCCATGAAGACGCAATGTGCATACACTGACCCTACTGATTCTTAAAGTTGCGAAAGTAGTCAATGGCGGGCGGACATTAATAGACAACACCAAGTAGGGTTTTAACACCTTTGATATGGATAATATCATCCAAAGATAATATCATCATATCAAAGAATATGAAAAACCAACCTCTTCCTTCTAGTGAAGATAATACTTCTGAACCTCTCGGAACCTCTTCAAAGCTGCAAGAAATCGCTAAACTGCCATATTCTCGAAAACCTTTCTTCTTTTTCTCCTACTGATATCATCATAGTAAGTAAATTATAGTGCAGAGAAACGTTAAAAAACAAATCATGAAACAATTTTTTAATGATACTGGTTTTTAATTTATATCCTGACTGTACTTATTATATAAACTCGACGTAATGGAATTAGATAGCGTAAAATAGCAATATTTTGCAAGAGCAATAGACTCTCAGACTCGACGTAAAGGAACTCAACTTAAAGGGAATCAACCTTAATTATTTGTTGTTTTTTAGCATTTCTGATTCCAAATTACATTTAAACAAATAGTTGTATATATGTCGCAGTCAAATCGTATAATTCCGCCGTTTACATACGGCGTTGTCAGTTTATAAACGCTCGCAGTTATGTATAATGCCGAAGGCAAATTGATAACTCGTTCAATTGTAATAATTCGACGTTGGTTGTAGTTTTAGGGTGACCACGATAAAACACAGATTGGACAAATCAACTTTATTTCGATAATCAGGTAACTAATGAAGATTTCAAGCAAGATTAATTTAATAAAATTATGTGCTAAAGTCTAACATATATATGTAGTTCGAAGAGAAGTAGTTCGTAGTTACAAAAGTTAATGACAGAAACGAATTGCTGTGAAACCGACTCCACGTAGTCTTGTCTGCCCTACCCCTAGAGTGTAATTTAAATTCGCGTAGGCGCGGAGGGGCGAGGCGGCCAGCGAGTTGAGGAGCAGGTGGTTTTAACGCCCGCCGCCGCGGCTGAGGCTGGCCGGCGAAGCCGGCCAGTAAGCCGAAGCAGCGGTGGTGAGCGTGAATACCATCTGCGACGATAAGCTCGCGTGGTACCGCCGGAGCCCCGCAACGCCGTAGCCGTGACAGAAACCATGCCTGCTGCATGTTAAATCAATCAAAATCAATAGTATTCTGCAGGTGTTCTCCGAGAACCAGATTCGATTGACACCCTAGCGTTTTTGAGGTGCCGGATAACCAATCAGAACTAAATTCTTCAATTTGCCGCGGCATTATGTATACGGCGTTTAAATTGTCAATGAAATGTTTCGGCATTTTATATATTGACACGGCAATATAGATTTTGCCTTCGGCATTATACATAACTGCGAGCGTTTATTAAATGACGACGCCGTATGTAAACGGCGGAATCATACAAATTGCCTGCGACATATATAGGGTGACTGGTAATTAGTGTACGATATTTAAACACGTGATTGTGTTCATGATAACAAACAACTTTCCCGAAGAAAAAATGTTTTTTGGACTGGTTCACTTTAGGTCAAAGGCGTGCGCGCGCGTGAATTTCATACGGCTGTTGTGTTATTGTGATAAAAGTGAACCAGTACAAAAATCATTTTTTCTTCGGGAAAGTTGTTTGTTATCATGAACACAATCCCGTGTTTAAGTATCGTACACTAATTACCAGTCACCTTATATATTAGTAAGGTATTTATAAAACCTACCCTACTCGATACGTTTAAAGATTATTTTTTTTTAAAACACTAATATGTCGCCAAAAATCGGCCCGTTTAATTTTAATAATTTTGATGTACCCAGTGTCACTCACACAATTAAGACGATTGAAACGACACCTTTCAAGCTAAAAACTCTCAGACTCAACGTAAAGGAACTCAACTTAAAGGGAACGAACCTTAATTTGTTTGTTGTTTTTTAGCATTTCTCATTCCAAATTACATTTAAACATATAAGTTATTTATATATTTGTAAGCTATTTATAAAACCCTTTATTTTGATACCCCACTCGATAGGTTTTGAGGAAAAATATTTTTATTTTAAACACTAATATGTCGCCAAAAATCGGCCAGTGTATTTTTTCTAATTTTGATGTACCCAGTGTCACTCACACAATTAAGACGAATGAAACGACACCTCTCAAGTCAAAATCCATTAAGCCGTTTCAGCTACAGAGCGTGCCAAAGAAATTCACATACATACATACATACATACATACATACATACATACATACATACATACATACACCCGAAAAACATAACCCTCCTTCTGGCGCAGTCGGGTAAAAACTTTATTTATGTATTTATTATTTATTTTCAGCTTGCATTGCCCTCGTATTTTCCCTTTTCTGAGGAATTTTGTGGAGAGGATGATCGAGTAATAAACTCACCATCAAGCTGTTCAAAATGCTTCTCAAACTCAAAATGTTGTTTTTATTTTATGTACTGACACTGACACATATGAGGTAAGTTACTAACACGATGGACTGTTATCCGATTTTTGGAATTAAATAATAATTGCCCACTGTTGGGCGAAGGCTTCCCTTTCTCCTTTCTAACCCACTGTCTGGAGTCTAGAGTTAGTGTGGTCCAAACCCTCCTAAAAAACACATGATGATGCAGGAAACACAAAAAGTTAGTAGGCCGACCAGTATGTAGGTATGCATGCTGCATGATTTTTTTAGCAAACCCTAATTCGACCTTCAAGGAATTTAGCCGTAAACATAAATGTTTACTGTAACACCAAGAGCACACATTTGTTTAAAAAACATTTATTTATTTATTTATTGACAGTTGAAAACATACCTGATCCTGTGGTTCCATGGCAAACCTCTGTTCTTGGTAACCATGACAACCGACAATCAAGACGAAGAACGACAGGAAGCAAACGCCGACATCCGGCCGAGCCCATTTCCGGCGCCTTTCCGTTCTATTTTTGAATTCGGAATCAGCCCTGCGCCCGCGCAGCCCTATAAATGGCGTTCCATTTTCAAATGTCTCTTTGTGTTGTGCCGCCATAGTTTATATGTGTGAAGCATATTGATGACTGATGTTAGTTTTTTGGTACATTTGTGTTGATTTTCAGGAATTCTTTGTGAACATTGTATCTGTAACAAAAAAAGGACAAAATTAATACATTGAATATAATTTTGGCGTTGCCAGTTTCGAATTAAAATTTGTATCTATAAATAACTTTGTCTTAGAATTTCATGTCAACTAAATAAAAATAGCTTTTTCACTTCTCTTGCTCAAAAAGACCGTCATTGTAATGCTACAATGACGGTCTTTTTGAGCACAGGTTTTGGTATGCACCAGAGCGGGGATAAAATAGCATTTCATCCTATAGGGGAAAAAGTTTTTTTTTTTTAATTTTGTGTGTCAAATATGACAATGAGCCTACAAAAACGAAAAGTCTTTAGTCATAAGTAGAATAATCATGAATAAAGACTCGACTTATTACTGTTTCATAAAAAAAGAACCTCATTTTTATTTTGAAAATGGAACTAAAATCGGCGATCTCTGGTAGAATGCATGCAATGTGTTGCGGCTACAGAAGAAACAAAAAAAAGACATTGGCGCGAAATCTTTATAATTTTTCTCTAATTGCAAATTGAATTGTAAGTGACCGTAATTAATTTCTCGCAATCGTAGTGAAAAGTATAGTGTAACACACGGCGCTAAAACCCATTAAAACTCGGTTTCTATTTACTCCCTCGCTAAAGCTCGGGAGTAAAACTACCTCGTATAATAATGGGTCATTTTATCTCCTTGTATAACAATCTACTATTATTTTCTATAAAGTAGTGAACTAATATACCTGACTAATTAATTACGCGAAAAAATCTTAAATTACAACTAGCTTTCAGCAACCAAGTCAGGAACTTCATGTACCTGGTTTTAACCCTTAATATTTATATGTAATTATTAATCGGGCATTTATTTTTACAAATTAATTTAAAGAACTACTTATTGAGAATGAATTATTGCAAGAATCCAATTCAAAATGTATTTTTCAGCAAATACCTACTAAATGAATAAATTACTTATGACTTATTATAACGCACAAACAGTTAGTACAGCTAGTCATACTAACATGGTTTAAGTTTTATTTACTAACACAAACCTAATTGTTAATATATGTGTATTGTTGTTATATGTTGTGAGTGTGTGTGTGTGTGTGTTGTCTATGGGTATTTGTGACCTGAGAATAAAATGTTTATTATTATTATTGTTATATGAAAAAAAACAAAGAAGCTATTACACACTTTGATTTCTGCCTAAAACATTTACAGACCTCCTCCGGTTGGTTGGCGCCGTAAACCTATAATTTAATGCGCTTAATCTACTAATTATTTTTTACATTTATATAATTATGCCTATGTTCAGCCTAATTTGCATAAATGTATCATAAATTAACATGAGTTTCCATGTTTGAATCTTGTGCCTCCGTGTTGAGGCAATGGAGATTAAGTATTAATAGTTTGTAATAGTGTAGATATTATTATTTTAATTGATCTATGGCTCAGAATCAACGGTCATAGTCATAAAAAGATCTGTTTTTCAGTAAAGCCACAGGCAATTTTTTTATTTCGAATCACTTTTGAAAGTCATTTGCAAGATAAAAAAACATCTAGTTGTAGTAGTAGAAGGTAGCAGCACAGTGTAAGTATTAGTACTACCGTACAGTTTTTTTTTTTTTTTTTTTTGTTTTTTTTTTTTTCTGTATGGCATCTCGCAGTTCAACCTGAGGGTTGGTTACTGCTTAACCGGACAATCCTGTGGTGCCTTAAAAGTGACTTTTAGGGCCTCCAGCCAGGGCAAAAACTTATAAACTAAGTGACTACGCTAAGGGCACCCCCTGTGGGGTACGAGCCTCGGCTTAGGTCGCCACTGAGAGAGGGCAGCAAAGGGACAGGCTGGATCGGGTCTCCATTATTTAAGGGCTATTTTAAAGCTAAGGGCTCAGAGACGCGGGCTGGCGCTAGCAAGGGTCGGGGGGGGGCGTTACGGGGTCGTCGCGAGGGACCTCGGCGGCGAGGTCGGAATGACGGTAATTTGTGTCTGTGTTTAACTAATGTGCTAGTGGCCCTATTCCTTTCTTGAAGGAGGGTAATAGCGTCATCTGGATCGGACAGGGTATGACGTGGACGACGGGTCCTGCTAATACGGGAAGGGGTATATCGGGCGGCCGCTACGACGAGCGGGTTGCGGTGTTTCTCCGCTTGATCGAAGAAGCGCTTGCAAGCGCGCTTCATGAACTGACGGATGGTCGGGAGTTTGAGATCGAGATGAAGGTTCTCGTTGCGAACATAGAACGGGGCGCCCGTTATTTTTCGCAAGAAACGGTTTTGTAAGGTTTGCATTCTGTGGAGACGGTATGCCTTTACGTGTGCGAATACAGCACAGGCGTAGGTCATGATGGGACGAATGCACGCTGTGTAGGTACGCAATTTGTACTTGAGTGACAATTTGCTACGTGCATTCAACATACAGTGAAGTCTACCTTGAGCGAAAGCGGCGCGCGAACGCGCCTGCTTTATGTGATCCGCGAAGGTTAGGTGGCGGTCGAGAATGACTCCTAGGTATTTGGCTTGCTTCTCCCAAGGGATAGGCTCGCCGAACATGGAAATCGGACTGGGAAGGGAGGGGTTGATGCGCGGTTTGGAAAACAGCACTGCCTGACTCTTAGCGGGGTTGACTGTGATTCTCCATCTCCGGAACCAAGCGCCTAGTGCGTTTGCGGAGTCTTGGAGGATGCGGGCTATGCGGACTGGGTTGGAACCAGTGCAATAAATGGCCGTGTCATCGGCGAATAAAGCCAAATGAGCCTGTCTGCTCTTTGGAATGTCACTGGTGAACAGCGTGAAAATGAGAGGGGAGACCACGGAGCCCTGGGGGACTCCAGCACGTATGGGACGTGGAGACGAGAGTGCCCCCTCGACGCGATAACGAAAGGTGCGATTCGACAGAAAGTCTCGTAAGATCAGTACGAGACGATCCGGCACACCCAGTAGGTATAGCTTGTATATTAAGCCATTGTGCCAGACTTTGTCGAATGCCTTCGCTATATCGAAGAAGAGTGTACCGGTCTTCAAGCCGCGTTGGAACCCAACGCTTACATGCTCGACGATGCGGTGGACCTGTTGGACGCAGCTGTGTTCGGTACGAAAGCCGAATTGCTCGTCGGGAATGAGACTCTTAGCTTCGACATAATCTTTGAGACGCTTATAAATAAGTCTCTCGTAGATTTTGCCGAGGGTGTTGAGTAAACTAATGGGGCGATAACTAGAGGGACTACCGTACAGTAGCGACACGCTCCGCCTCCCTCTGAAACCGTTCCTCACCTCTCCCCGCGTCGAACGACTAGCTCTGGAAATTGCGTTTTTGTTCGCGCTTCGCGTAGACACGCACGCACGCACGTATCTGTTTAATCTATTATTTTAGTATTAGTGTAGGCAATTATATCGTTTAATTTCTATGGAGTGTCGCGGGTGTGAGTAGTGAGGGAATAGGGAGTGTATCTGTGATAGTGCATACCCTTGCGCACTTAGTATCTTCTAAGTACTTGGCCGAGGTCGGGAGAATAGTATAATTACTTCTGTTTATAGAAGAATAGACAAGAAACTACACACTTTCTCTTTTAAGATAAAAGTTTTAAAGGGGATTTTTAGTATAGCATATCCCCCTTGCCCACTACTGAGAATATGTAAAAGCATACAACGATATATTTTGATTACCGAATAAACGAAAAGACGTCTTTGGACTAATACTGAGAACAACTTTAACTATAAACTACAATCACCAAAAAAAAAAAAACAATTGCGCCAAGGTTCCAAAGGTTGGTTAACACTTCCCGTGATTCAAGAGCTGGTTTTTACCTCGGGCAGAGGTTAAGCATTAGGTACCATCCAACGTGGCAATGCCGCCAGTCTCTTGGACACATTCACAGATGACAGCAATGTGGAGGATTTTTTTGATGCCTTATTATATTAGTTTTTTAATTTAACACATAGGTTTTTGTTTTTTTTACTATTCGTGTAAATATTGTAAATAACATTAAATAAGTTTATGATCCATTGCTCCACCCACACATTTCTGTCCCCATCAATGGACAAAATGCATAGAGTAGCTGTTTCTAATAATATTGATATACATTGAAAGAAGAAACTATTTTGAAATGTACTCTATCTGGCAATAAACTTGAAGCGCCATGGTTGTCAATTCAAACTAGTCACTCTATAAGTATGTTATGCTGAACATCGTTTAGCGGCGCCCCCTGCAGTGTTTTATTACATTTTATGCTATTTGTAAAAAGTTATTGATATTTAATTGTCCAATTTAAGTGTACTTTATGAATGCTGTCATTTCTATTTTTGTGTTTTCTTAAAGTCTGAGCCAATGTGACTTTTTCCATTACATATTATGAACTTTCTAAATTTATCTTGAACAATACTGGCTTTGGTGATGGAAATACATCGTAAGGTAACTTTGTACACTTTAAATAAAAAGAAGTAAATGAATATTATAATACATACTTTTTAATAAAAAAGCTGTTTAATTAAAATCTATTCACGATTACTTGTTGTAGGCAGTTATGTTTAAAGGATTATTTCATTTCTTTGTATTAAAATAGCTGTATATAAGGACATACTACCTACTATTTATGCAAATAAAAGTGATTTATTATTTAGACAGTTTTATAATAATATGTATTTCTTGATTGGAATGTTGTTTTGTATCGGTGTCTTCTCTAGTACGTTACCTATCTATGTTGTAGAATAAAAAAGCTGTTTGTCATTTTGGGCACAAAAATAACGATTATAAACGTTTTGACCGAAATGTCAAAAAAGCAAAATCGTGCCCTTGGCGTCAAGCTACGAATTCATCCTTTAATAGGTACCTATTCCTATAATTGGTATTGTTTCTGTCATCTTGACATGACTTCACTGGTAAAACGAAGAGATATTAAAGATTTAATTTTTCTTTTTACACCGCTTCAAAAATTCAAGAGCCAGGTCCATCAAAACTAACCACCATATTGCCTTTTTTTTTTTACCTTTGTCATCTTTGTGTCTGCTCTGCTGTGTTTCTTTCTATCCACTTTTATATCTACCCACTAGCTGTTGAGTGTTATTTCTGCACTATTATTGTATTTTTATTATAGATATAATACTTTTGTTTTTGCATGCTGTGTCTATCGCATTATATTGTACACTATACTTGTATCACATTGCTTGTATTGTTAGGATAAACAGTGTAACAATTGTAGATAGACCAATAAATAAATAAATAAATAAATCTTATATTAAACTTGACTTTACTGGTACTTTGTGTTTTGTGGAAGGGACATGTAAATGGATTAAGTACATATTGCAGACCTTTCTTGACTTTTACTTGGCTTATTAAAAAAACAACTGTTTCATACATATCGACCTTGGTACTGCAATTTTTTATGGAACTGCTTATTTTTTGGGAAAAAGCGACGAGAACCTACTTTGGTGCACCCCCAGCAAAGAAGGTTCTCGTCTTCTCTATCTTACTGAATTTATGGTTCGATTTGAATCGAAAATGTCGGAATTTCTATGCGTATTTTCATATACCATATATAAATATTGTTGTATTTTCTCCATTTTGTTATTTTATTTCTCAGAACTCATTACCCTAGGGATATAACGAGCAGTAGACTAGAAAAATAATAATATATTATTATTTATTTAACATCCTTTTATAAAATGTATGTGCATAATTGGGGATTATACTAATCCTTATAAATATTTTAGTAGATCTGTGCCATAAATTATGTTTTACAATCTAATCTTCGAGTTGATCTTGATAATCTTGTTTAAAGATTCATATCGACCATAAATGTAATTTTACGTTTTTGCAAAAATATCTAATGATGTTAGCATGAACTAGAGTAGATTACTTAGTCGAAGTCAAGTCAAAGTATTCATATATCAATTAATTTACAGTTACTTTTGAATTGTCAAAGACTCTTTTTTTCGGATTGGCATCTTTCAGGACAACCTTAAGGAGGTTATCGGCTGCTTAACCGGACTTTCCTGTGGTGCCTTTAAATAATATTATTTTTAGGGCCTCCAGCCAGGGCAATTTAACTTACATACTAAGCGACTACACGCTAAGGACACCTCCTGTGGGGTACGAGCCTCAGCTTAGGGTGTCGCTGGGGGAGGACTGCAAAGGGACAGGCTGGATCGGATTTGCATTATTTAGGGACGAGTTTAAAGCTACAGGCTCAGAGGCGCGGGCTGGCACGAGCAAGGGTCGGGGAGTCTGTTAGTCAGAAAGTTGAAGCTAGTTGCTCGTTCGAAAACGTAGGTAGGTCTCTATGGAGAAGAACAAGTATGCAACTCCACGGATACCCTACTCTTTAAAATCAAGTTTTTACAAAATAATGGTTCATTATTCTGGTTGCTTTATTAGGTTTCTTTTGCTTTTTTGTTTTTGTTTATAATGAAAACGTTGCCCAAACTAGGAATTCCTCCTATATCAAACATAGGTACACAAACAGCTATACCTGGAACAACTACCTATAGGTACCTGTAGGAGAAAACTATATAGGCGAAGAGCAATACACAAGATAAAAAAAAAATGATTACCGTCAAACACAAACTCAAATAATTTTTCAATAACGACATGACCAGTCCCAACTGACGGCGCCCGATCACGAACATGACGCACGGATCGGCACCATTTAGCTTAACCATTTTGAAGGGAAGCGAATGATCCGACACATGCGCCACCATCAGCAAGACATTAAAGTAAGCATGACATACTCCCAACCGCCAGGGCATATTCAAGTCAATGAAAGACCATACCTCGTAAATGGTAGCTTTAAAGTATTTAAAGCTCACATGAATGTGCTATGCAAAATTATATAATACTTCTGTTAATACTTTATTTGATAACAACATATAAAATAATTAAATATCTACAAAGCTTAAAAATAAATAAAAAAATATATATATTATGTACAATGGAGGGCTCACAGGGCATTAAAAAACTCATCCGCATCGCTCACAATGGGACAAGTGCCCAGAATGCTAGCAGCATTACCACGTTGAATGGCAATGTTAATTCTTTGGCCCAACAAAAGGCCAGCCCTCTGGTCACGTGAAGAGTCGACCAGCCGCTTAGAAATGTCTCTAAAAACAAGGTGAGCACTCGGGCCCCATGGCCCTAGTGTTTCATCCCTAAACGGCTCTAACATATATTTTCCAAGAAGGTTGTTATATTTACGCCGTTTGAGGTTTTCGGCACCTGCAGCAGCCGCCCCAGCACAACACGACGTGCTAGGAAGATGGGATGGCGCAAGGGTGTCGACACAAATTGCATCCCGCACCAAAGGTCTACCCAACTTCCACTTAATACTTCTTAATTAGGTATATAATACTACCGTAGCTTCCTATTATCAAAAGCATTTTCAGAATCGAACGAGTGGTTCCGGAGATTCGAAACGAAAAATTCAAATTCGAAAACGAACTCTTCAGCTTTATTAAATTAGTATAGAAAACTATCAGTTCATTAACCTAAGTATTAAAGTCCTCCCTTCATTCATCAAACCTACATTCAAGTACTAATAATATTCATCACTTAAAGCTGACTATAGTATCGAGCAAAACACATGGTTCGGTCCAGCCATGTGTGGCAGTGTCAATTACACTGATACGACGTTATCTGGATGTGACAATTTTGAGTATGAGTGTACGATCAGGTATTTGGAATTGCGTTGCGATTAACTATGTTTTTGGACTCATTCAATGTTTAGTTGTCTGTTTAAAAGTGATGCAATGTACGTTAATGAGTGCTTTTGGGTATTATCATGTATTCAATTAAATGCGAAGTTATCTATAAATTGTGTTTCAATGTTTGTAAAATCTTTTTAGGTACTGAATTAAATGGACTAAGCTACAGGAATGTGGTGTATTTCCTTATATTAACACTTGTGAATTAAAGTTGTTTGGATTTCATACTAGATCGTGCCACAAACATAATCAAAAATACTCGGTTTCTGGTTTCCTTTCATCATTCTAACTTAACAAGATCGTTTAATACAAAACATTAAACCCTTAACATAAATAACTCATAACACACACCCTTTGATCATAACACTTTTACGGCCATCGCACTGCGCTCCGCGCCCCTCAAAATTAACACCCTTGTCACATCCATTAGGCTGACATCTTCCAACCACATGGTCTTAACTCTTAACAAATATTATTTCGACGCCTCCTTTTTATAATTATGTGTACTTTACTTAATTATCATCTCCCACGAGAAGACCACATGAATATTTGATGTTTTTTCTTTACATCTGACAACTTTCATTACTTCATTTTGTTTTATTTTTATTAGTTAGACTTTACTGTTATTTTGTACGTATAAGATGATGTTGGATGTTTATGGCTGTGTGAGTAAGATATTACTACTTAGGGACATGTGTACTTTTACTAAGTAATTGAGTTCTCTTTCTAAGCTTTTCAGGTCTTGTGTCGTATAGGCGCAGTAACACAAAAATGTAATGATCCATACTTATTATTATAAATGCGAAAGTAACTCGGTCTGTTACGCTTTCACGATGAAACAGCTGAACAGGTTTTGATGAAATTTGGTATGATAATAGCTTGATTCTTGGGGAAGGACATGGGCTACTTTTTAATCCGCGACTTCGTCTGCATCCGCGATAACCGACATTCACGCGGACGAAGTCGCGGGTAAAAGCTAGTGAATAAATAAATAATACCTACCAGACAATTTTTTTTTTGCTGCCATTAAAGGCCTCTTCTTATACAAAGAAGGCTCATGCATTAATCACCAATCTTCCTCGAGGCGGATTGGTGATTTTATACTTACATTAAGTCCAGTTTTCCTCACGATATTTGCCCTTTACCAATGTCAGTGATGTCCTAGATAAACTTAGATAGTAAGAATTTAAAAAGTCGTAGAGTGAATAGGTAAGCCAGTCAGCATAGTTACTGAAAGGACGGACAGTTTAAAGCTCATTTCAGACTACGCTATAATACAATAGCTTATAGCACAACAACAATATCGCTTACCATACATTTATTTAGAACACGCATAATATATAGTATAGCAAAGTGCGAACGCGTTCTAAATAAATGTATGGTGCGTGATATTGTTGTGCTATAAAGCTATATAGTATCTGCTATAATATTATAGCGTAGTCTGAAACCGCTTAAAAATCTGAACAAAAATGATGTTTCCCCAAAATGTTTAACAGACTATTAATTGTTTTTTTTTTATCGTTGTGTGCTCAAATCTAACAACTTCTTTCAACTCTTAACAGCTGTCAAAAATACTCAGATAATAATTCATGTTCGACTACAAATATTCATTAAATCAATCTAAAATAATGACTTCGTCTATTATCTCGTATGCGTGTGTGCACCGTGGGTGGTCTACCGACCCTCTAAACAGCTAGCGGATTGAATATACAAAGTGTTTTTCAAAATTTATGCGTATTTGTTGTATTGTACACTGAAGTATATAAATTTCACCGCAGTGGCTGACTTTTGAGTCATTTGCATATTACCATCGCCTAATAACAATTGCAGGTATTCGCTGGACGTGAAAGATGGATGCAAGTCCGGTGCGTTTGGTAAATCTGAAGAAACCTATGCCCAACAGTAGGCATCTTTCAGTTGACATGATGATGATCGCCTTGTATAGCGCCCCAATGTGATGGCGTGAAGGCCAGATCCTGGAGTCGTCGGCCATTGTTTAACTATTGTCTGCTAATTGGATAGTTGAGCTCATAGTAGTAGTATAATATAATGACGGGCTGGTATCTGCAACTCTCCACGTCTCATCGAGTATTTTGCGCACAAGTGGGAAATAGATCATTCAAGCCACCTCAGCTCCTCGACAAAGGCCAGCAGCGCCTTGGTGTACTGGCAGTGCAAATACTTGTGATGCGACATTTAACAATATGTTATATTGCGATATGTGTTTTATTATATTTTTTTCCGCAATAACAGAGGCATCACCACCGGTTGCTTGCTAAGGTGCACTTTTAGCCAGAACACAATACCTTGGCGACAGAAATAGGCATGGCGAATGCATTTTCTCGAACAAGCTCCTTCACAACTCATCTTTCTAATACAAGGTCGACATACTCAATAGTTACCGCTTATATATAACAAACGCACGACTGACGAAGACAAATACATACTTACCTACTCCATTTAAAAATAAATAAAAACGAAATGCTAGAGATAAAAGCTATTGTCTTACGTATGTGGCGCCACGGAAAGCGCTAGATATAGAACGTCTGACATATGGGCACAACTGCTAAATAAACCGAGGGAGAGATTATGATTACCCCGCTACAAGTACAGCGTGATATTCGGAACTATAATATTCTCCCAATCAACAAGAATCAAAGCCAGAATCAACAGTGGTGACCCCCAGAAAAATACTGAGGCAATGAATCTGGACGATTCCCGGAGAAGTGACTCAACCGTCTCGGATCCCGCAAGTAATTACATTAATTAAAAAGATAAGATAAGTAAACTATCGCATTAAGTTAAGTTCCTGTAGTGATAGTGAACCTGTAAGATAAAAAAATCATACTAATATTATAAATGCGAAAGAAACTCTGTCTGTTACGCTTTCACGATGAAACGACGGAACCGACTTTGAAGAAAATTTTATATGAAAATAGCTTGAACTCTAGGAAAGGACATAGGCTACTTTTTAATCCGCGACTTTGTCTGCATCTTCGATAACCGACATTCAGCCGGACGAAGTCGCGGGAAAAGCTAAAAGTAAATAATAAATAAAAGATCAGCAGAGAAAAAGTCAAAATGATAATTTTCCACTTCTCTCCACATCAAGCAAAAGACAAAATAGAACTAGACCAATCCAATATAAAAAAAGAAAAAAAAAAAATTGTAATGTGCGTCACTCTCTCGTGATTATATGTTTTTTCTTTCTTTTCTTTCTTTTTAATCCACACAATGAGATAGGTTTTTTTAAAGATTATTTTAAATGTATTACTAAGTATATAGCCAAACTAGAGGACCCGGCAGACGTTGTCCAGAAACCCATTGAAATATACAGGGTGTCCAGTAAATAGCACGACATACTGCAGGGGGTGATAGCTTGGATCAATACCTGCCAAAACAACGCAATATATGTTCAGCAAAATCTTACGGATTTACAGTTTTACAAAATTTTCCGAAATATCGAAAAATCTCTACCTTGAAACAGATTTTTTAGCATTTCGTAATGTAAAATTCCTTTTCTAGTATTTTTTTTTGTGAATAGTTACTTTACTCATTGATAAGTCTTTTTTTCTATCAAAAACAAAAATGTTTTCAAGAAATAAAATTTTTTGTTCAAATTTTCACAGAACAATTTTCTTATCGTTTTACTTTAACCTACAGTGGTGAACAAAAATCCGTAAGATTTTGCTGAACATATATTGTGTTGTTTTGGCAGGTATTGACCCAAGCTATCACCCCCTGCAGTATGTCGTGCTATTTACTGGACACCCTGTAGACACAAAATTGTATCCAAATCGCTCGAGCCGTTTAGGAGGAGTTAGGTGACAAACACGTACAAAAGAATTATGTAATGAGATAATCTAGCCTACATCGGACCAGCGTTTATTCAGTCTCAGAAACAGTCAGTCGCTAACACCAGCAAAATCTGAGAGGATGCAGCAGATAATTATTTATAAGTCAAGCCAAGACAACAAGGGGACCTAAAGTTCAACGATCGGCCCGATATAGATGGGAATGTTAAAACAAAAGCATACAGACAGACCGACGAACGTAACAGCTTCTAATGATGTTCTAAGAGAGCTTTGTGCACTTAAACTTGGTATGAAGTATGAAAGTTTTCGAGTTAATGAGTTTAAGCATGGTCTGTTTAAAGGAATTTGTAATCTAAATACATCTATTGGTAATTTGAATTTAGCAAAACATATTGCTATTGCTATTGGTCGAAACCTTTAGCTTTATGGCATCGTTGAAACTCTCTGCATCCTTCTAGAACTAAGTTAGATTTAGAACATTTAGAACGATAGTCTTGTTTATATATGTCAGGCATTCCCCCTTTTAATTATAATCCCTCCGACTCCTCACACACCAACGCATATAAAGTAATACGGCTGGTTCCTTGAATCAGCTATAGGCTTCACAGTACGCATGCCTTTGTAAAGACGTTTGTTTCATCTTTAAATTTTTCAGCTGTTTGGGATCTTGTCTAGAATCAATATTATGTAACTGTGAAATTAAAACATAAAGTTAAGAAGAAGAAAAATTAAGAGGAGACTTTGTCGCCTGTAACTGATTAGGTACTGTTTTAAATTCTGCAAAACTTATTCTTGAAAAAAGATTGGATGGCCTATCTACACAGGGATCGATGGTGAAATCCGTATTCATACCTATAGTTCCACATCTTTGCTCAAAACTTCAGGATGAAATGAAAGTGGTCACTTTATCATCATCTGCCTAGCCTACACTCTAACCGGATGGAGCTGAATAGTCCAGTGTTTTACATGGATCGACTGACTATCTGACCTCCACAACCCAGTAACTGGGTAACACAATAACCCATTGGTAAGATTTGTCAGACTTTCTAGCTTCCCACTTCCCAAAATGACTGTCAAAGATCTACGGATGACAGCCGGGACCAACGTCTTTACGTGCTTTCCGAGAAATGGAGGAGTCTCGGTATGACATAGATGGTCACCCATCCACAAACCGACCGCTGTAAGCCTTGCTTAACGGTGACCGGTCGATCTGTACGGTGTTTAATTAGCTACGAGTCCCTCGGTTGACATTGTTATGCTAACGAAAAAATCGACTTTTTCGGAAGCGGAAAAAAAAGCTTCAATGAAGCGTACTAACTTACCCATTAAGCTTTACAGCTCTCATTAGCATCACCTAAAAGTTGGCGAAAAGGTAAACAAATGGCTAACTTTCAGGTTTCAGCTGAAACAATGTTACATAAAACTTTGTTCCACAACTTTTTGATGGAACCTATCTTTTCAATTTAATTTAATAAATTATTTTGGGGTTTCTAACACGAGTTGCCGAACTTTTGGATACGTTTCGTGATTTTTGAATACTTTGTACATTTTATATATTATTTAATTTACGGCAACTGTCTGGTGTCAAAGTTAGAAATTCTGTCTGATAATTTGGTGTAATGAACAATGTGCCCTAATTATTACGTCCCCTGAATTCGGCGCCTGAAATTACCTACGCTTTGTAAAATAATACATAGTCACCGTATATCGGTAACTATGTATACTTGTGGTTAGCTTTGCTATTTCTAAAAATCAAAAAGCCGGACGCACCCGTCAAAAAAGCCGGACTTTTGGGTCCCAAAGCCGGACATCAAGAATATTGAAATATTGAATAAAACACATTTAAAAGTCGGACTTTTGAATTCCAAAGCCGGACGCCAAAAAAGGGATTTTTGTCAAAAAAAAATATAAAAACAACAAGAAGCGTTTAGTTGCGAGTCAGCAAATCTCGTCTCGCTCGCTCGTTCGCTACTGACTGAAGTGATTGAATTGAACGATTGTATAAAAAAAAGCCTGACAAAACCCGGACGGGCCGGACGCAGCTAAATTTGGCCGGACAAGAGATCAAAAAGCCTAACATTGTCCGGCTTTATCTGGACGGATGGCAACGCTACTTTTGGTCGATGTTGGTGTGTAGTCGGTTGGTACAGTGGCTGTACCATTGACTGCTGTGCTGCTTGCGCGAGGTACAAATATTTGAATGGCCTGCAGATTCTGGTTGTTCGTGTTTGTAAACGCACACACGACACAGACAAAATTCCTAAAGTGAGGCAACGTGGGGCATAAATAATTAATTATAAAGCAAAATCCTGCATTGTAAAAGCCAGCGATATCATTTCAGCCTAATCCATACTATACTATAATATACTATATCCATACTAATATTATAAATGCGAAAGTAACTCTGTCTGTTTACGCTTTCACGATGAAACGGCAAGACCGACTTTGATGAAATTTGGTATGAAAATAACTGGAACCCTAAGGAATGACATAGGCTACTGTTTACACCGCGACTTTGCCTGCATCCGCGATAACCGACATTCACGCGGACGAAGTCGCGGGCAAAAGCTAGTAATATTATAAATGCGAAAGTAACTCTGTCAGTTTACGCTTTCACGATGAAACGGCAGGACTGATTTTGATGAAATTTGGTATGAAAATAACTTGAATCCTGGGGAAGGACATAGGCTACTTTTCAATCCGCAATATCGGACATTCATGTTGAAGAACTCGCGGGCAAAAACTAGTTTCTTATAAAGGAAATGGGCTACTCGACGTAAATTTGGCATGGTATGTCGCTACACTTAAAAGATCAACAGCGAGAGTCACAAAACACTTAACATCAAAACTACAAAGCCTTTACGAACAACTAAGCTTTTACATTTAAATGAGCACATAACTCGCTAGAACGTGCCACCCTATGTAATTAATTTAAGCCTCTGATAGTAACATGTCCTACTATGTCCAGTTTAGCACCCTTATTCTGAAAGACAATTAATTGTTTTCGAAATGCTATTTTATTCTTTCCGAAGACTAATACAGCATATTCGTCACGAACGAGCTGACTTGGATTGATAATTGAAAAAAAAATTTACTTAAGAGTTAGTTTTTACTAAAGAGTTAAGATTATGTTTGTCTTAATAATAAAATGTTTGTTATCCCACTGTCAATATTACTCGTTATGTTGTTATTTATAATACCTATGATTTCAATTAGCCTTGTTTAATAAATTCGCTACCTTAAAGTAGCAGTCATTATTTATTTTTTATAATTCCTTGCATTTTGAAGCTCATCTAATATAATTATTGCTAAAATATTTTATCGCTGCTAAGTTATTTTTTTAGTACCTTACAAATAGTTAAGTTGTTAGTCGCCTGGAAAATAAATTGGCCTTACAAAAATATCTCATAGAACGGCAGGCATAGCGCAATCGTTTGGCGATTGGCTGCTACGCTGTGCGTCGCGGTTTCGATACCTGCATGAAAAAAATATTTGTATGACCTACAGTTTGTTTTGAGTTTGGTGGTTTTTTGCATGTGAGTGAATGTTTATAATCGCAAGCATGACACAGAAGAAATATGCGCCAAATGTTTATTTAAGAAAATCTTATTTACTTAATAAAAAATGAAAGGGATCTCGAGTGTGATTTGTGTTATTTTTTTAGTATGCACCTAGGTGCATAGTAAAAAAACCTACCATGTTACTCTCTGTGTCTCTTTACCACCCTTGGTTGACTGGTAGAGAATGCCTAAGGCATTAGGTCCGCTTTTGTACCTGTATGCGTAAAGTATAAATAATACTGAATAACGTTATTACAAGAACAGAAGCCTTATTCAAAAAAACTTGACGCGCGATGACAATCCGAAGGTGAACCAAAGCAGAAATGACATGATATTCGCAACGTAACTGTGTTCCACAATACGCCTGCCGTTTATCTAACAAGACAGTGAAGTAAACAGTGAATTCTTTACTACCGTATGTAAGTTTTATGTGCTAGAATTATTTAGTGCTGAAGTTTTTGTATGTAGGTTTAAGACCTTCGTAAAGTCACAACAAGTGTAGTATGTGGGGTAACTGCAACTTTGAATACGGTGCGTGTTATTCAATTTTGATTCTTATGTCATTATTGGCTATTGCGGCCGAAGTCACGAGACTTCGTCCGCGTGAATGTCGGTCATCGCGGATCGGCGGTCCTTTCATGTGATTCAAGCTATCTTCATAACTATATTTCGCAATTTATCTTCATAGCTATATTTGTATTAGGAATTATTCCATCTGCTGACTAAATGTACACATTTGTAAACGTTATTTCAATAAATAAATTATTTATTTATAACAATTTTCAACGAAATCGGTTAAACCGTTTCATCGTGAAAGCGTAACAGCACAGATCATACATTACTAACGTGTAACAGACAGAATTACTTTCGCATTAATAATAGTTAAGGGCGCGTATTCAATTTAGCGCAACTCAAAATCTAAACGATTGCTAGAACAGCGTAGCAGCTTTGACACACAATAGTACAATATAATGGTCTGTTTGTGTGCATCAGAAAAAAAAATACGCACGAAATAAGCACTAATCATTGAAATTAATCGGTAAAACGACAGCGAGCGATGTTTTACAGTGAATTTTAAAATAATTGTCTAAAATAAATGAGTTCGTATAACGGACTGAAAAATATTCTGTAAGTATATTAAGCGTAACCTATATTTTCATAAAATGAATAATTATATCAGTTATGTTTTATTTAAATACTGGTGAAAAAGAATTGTCTAAGTGAACCGATTTTGTACTTTTTCGACATTGTTTTTTAATCATCATCATCATCATCATTTCAGCCGAAAGACGTCCACTGCTGGACATAGGCCTCCCCAAGGGGGGGTTTTGCCATAATCGCCACGCTTGGCAGGCGGGTTGGCGATCGCAGTATGGTTGTTACAAAGACACAGAGAACGCTGCTGCCCATTCTCTGGTAAGTCCCTTAGTCGCCTCTTACGACACCCATGGGAAGATATGGGATGGTGCTATTCTTTACGTCCGACACCACACGGACAACGTCGCTCCATGTTTTTGAATACATAATAGTAATATTTTCGTAATTTTGGCTCTGTAGTTGACTTTAAGACCGTATAATATCCCATTGGGAAAACGCATAAAACATAATATTTTGGCATACTGTAATGGTTGTATTCGTCCTAAAAGTTAACTCTGACGTCTATTTTCGTAAAACGCTATGAAAAGATTGTCATCGCTTTAAAAAACCATAATTCAAAATTATACTTTTACTCTGTAGTTCCCTAAATCAAGACTTAATCTTTCTAAAACTGTCATTGTCTTTAAATAATCTGCTCACATCATTACGATATTGCTCTGGGCAAAGCGCGAAAATATGATTTTTTTGTCACGAGTCAAATACACGCTCTTATGCAGTCATACTGTGCATGTTATATATGTTTTTTTCACGAATCTGTAAGTACGAACGCTCTACCGTGAAGGTATTCGATTATACTATTATAATCGTAATAGGGCCGAGTCACACTGGATTCTGGAATGGCAATGAACCGGCAGCGACCGATGCTGCGATCAGCCGCGAGCCGTTCTTTTATGCGGCGGTCAATGGCTCGCGGAGCCGCGCAGCGCCGCGGGCTTCCGCTCGACTGATACAAATCCCTAAAGGATACTATGCTTTGATATTCAAAGATAAAGTTGAAAATAGTTTGTCAGCAGCCGATCGCTTCCATCCCGGTGTGTCATGACCTTTACAATTATGGCAATACGACTATCTCCAAGCGTTTTCGTCGGTCGTATGTACGACCAACATATTAACTAGTATCACCCATTGATACAAAAAAAGCCTTCATAGAAAAAAAAACATTATTAGAAAGAGCTCGTAGCTAAGTAAAAGCCGGTTCTTATGGTTAAGCTACGCTTGCCGCGGTCGGTCTGTGGATGGATAACCATTCATTTCATACCAAGACACCTCCGTGCCTCAAAAAACATGTAAAGACCTGTGCTGTCATCCAAAGATCTTTGACAGTCGTCATAAGTAGTCAGAGGCTAGAAAGTCTGACAACCAGTCTTATCAAGGGTTGTCGTGTACCCAGTAACTGGGTTGTGGAGGTCAGATAGGCAGTCGCTCCATGTTAAACACTGGTATTTAGCTGCAACCAGTTAGACTGGAAGCCAACCCCAATATAGTTGGGAAAAGGCTAGGCTGGATAATACTAGTGAAGCATATAGGTGTGATTTTTACTTGATATCAAGTTCTACCTACATCACCAAATCAGGCAAAGGAAATACTACTATAAATGATAAAATGTTGCCATATTATTGACTGAGCTAGTTTTGGCTACAAACATTAATTTAAAATTATTGATAGTTTTTGCTCTTAATAGGCAGATTAATTTAAAATAATGGCGTCTACTTGCATAATTTAAAGATTTTGTCTAAAGATTTGACATCTATAAAAAGCCATCATTTTGTTCCATTTTAGGAACTTACCAGGATAAAAAAGATCATGTTTTTGTGTTGTTTTCTTACGTAAATTTTATTTCTACATTTAGAGTTCAGTCGATGATGTATGATGAGTGATGTGTGTGTGTGTGTGGTGTGATGTTTTTTTCAAATAATTGTGGAACACACGGCTACACATCAAGCTATAGAGTTCCAGTTATAAGATATTTATTTATTTATTTATTTATTTATTTAGTTAATACTGATCTCGCATTGTATAGTAGTTCCGTACAATGCGAGGTCAGCTTATACTGGAAATGTATAGCTTAATGTGTAGCCGTGTGTACCTACAATTGTGACAAAAAATACTTACATTAAAAGAAAAGGATGAAAAAAGAACCGTCAAATACAATAAAATTAATAATTAGTCATAGTACCTACTTACTTTTTATCAAAAGGTAAAAAATGCATTTTTATTCTAATAATTGCTCGTTCAAAAATTCGTCTACATTATAATAACATTTGTCAATTAATAATTTGATAAGAGCTTTTTTAAACTCATATATAGGGTGACTGGTAATTAGTGTACGATACTTAAACACGTGATTGTATTCATGATAACAAACAACTTTCCCGAAGAAAAAAGGTTTTTGTACTAGTTCACTTTTATCACAATAACACAACAGCCGTATGAAATTCACGCGCGCGCCTGTGACCTCAAGTGAACCAGTACAAAAATCATTTTTTCTTCGGGAAAGTTGTTTGTTATCATGAACACAATCACGTGTTTAAGTATCGTACACTTATTACCAGTCACCCTATATTGTCAAGTTTTTTATGTCGTCAGGAATTTTATTAAACACTTTAGGTGCCTTATCAAAAAAACTTTTTCGCATCAATGCGGTGTTACATTTTAGATGACATAGTTTATTTGGGCACGCAATGGAGTTTTTTTTGTGGCAGATTTTTTTCAAATATTTGTGTGTTTCTTTTCACAAACAACGCTGTTTCCAATATCTATAATGGTGGAAGGGTAAGTACTTATAAAGACTTAAAAAAGGGACTAAAGCTATCCGTTGTTTTTATATTACACATTGCTCTGACACATTTTTTTTGCATCCTAAATATATTATACTAGCGACCCGACCCAGCTTCGCATGGGCCTATAATATAGCCTTCCTCGATAAATGGACTATCCAACACAAAAAGAATTTTTCAATTCGTACCAGTAGATCCTGAGATTAGCGCGTTCAACCAAACAAACAAACAAACTCTTCAGCTTTATAATATTAGTATAGATATAAGTATATATAAGAACGCTGGATATATATAGAGCATATCGAAACCTCCGTTTAGTTGTAAAAACGCAACAGACAGACAGTTACTTTCGAATTTATAAAATATGTTTTAATGTTAAAGGCTTTACATTCAAGACTACTAAACTATCCAGCTATTATTATAAAGGTAATAAAAAGCCTAAAATTACCTCGAAAAAACGTGTTTCGATTGCAAAAATAAAAAAAATTGGCGCTTTAAAACTGTACATATAAACACAAATGCATTTGTTAACAGCGTCCCGATAGAATTGAATGTACTCTGTGTTCCAACAATAAAATAACACAGATACAAATAAAATAAATATCATTCTACACCTAAACTTGGTTTGAAACAAAAAAACACAATAAAAAAATCTACGATTTTTTAATTGAACATTTACTAGCGGAAGGGTTACACGTCCATACACTTATTTTACGTATTATCATAATAATTATACAATATATTATTTTATTGTATGACAGCAGTTTGGGTTTTTTTTTATTTTAGTAGTTGGCATAGTTTTGCCATGAATAACCAGTTTTATAAAACACTAGCGGACTTGGCAGACGTTGTCCTGCCCTTAAAATTAAAAAGTCTTACAACTCGACTGCAGCGCCACCTATCTGGTCCAATTGTGAATCTAACCCATTCTTAAATCCAATGGAGCACACACAAAAAAGTTCATCAAAATCGGTCCAGTCGTTTAGGAGTTCACTTTCATACACACGCACAGAAGATTTTTATATATTAGTCTAGCGGGCCTGGCAGACGTTGTCCTGCAACCCGACTATAGCGCCACCTGCCGGGTCCAATTGTAAATCTAAACCATTCTCGAATCAACTGGAACACACACTAAGAAATTCATCAAAATCGGTCCAGCCGTTTAGGAGGAGTTCACTTTCATACACACGCACAGAAGATTTTTATATATACAATAGTAATGTTTTGTTTTTATTTCATAGCATAGCATAACAGAATTGTAACAATGGGCATTACTGCTATATTATCTGTGGAGGTTTGTATATTATTATTATATATTTATATCTAGCTGAGTATTTATTACAATACTTTTATAGTGAAAGCCGTATTACAATATTTTTTACGCTTTACTGACTGAAAGGAATTAGCTGAAATTTGTAACACCCATTTTGGTTAATGATTTACAGATATTGATTTAGCTTATCGCTTAGGCATAGGATAGGATCGCATAGGATTTTTAAACCCATTTTTGTGACCCATGTGATAATTTATTTAGGACTTTTGCTTAATCCTGAAATCTACGCAAACGAAGTTGCAGGCAGACTTGGTTCTTTTTTTAAAGCAGCCCCACACTATTAGGATTTTCCCTTGTTTTGTGGGTGCGTTACAAACATATAAATTCACATACACAAACAGCCAGACCCGGAAAAACTATCTGTAGGTCATTCAAATATTTGACCGTGCGGGAATCGAACCTCCGGTACGCGACGCAGCAGCCAGTTGCTCAACCACTGCTCCACCGGCAAGATTCATAATTTAGTATCCCATATTAATAAATACCAAACACAACAGTGCTACAATTGTTGGTACACGCAATAGTAAAAAGATGGCTGCCTAGATAATTAGGATGTGTAGGTAATTATTTCATAACATTGTGTTCATATGACGTTAGAATTATGAAACACTAGCTTCTGCCCGCGGCTTCGCACGCGTAAAATGAACGATTATCCCAAGGGAACATATTACCGGGATAAAAAGTATCCTATATGTTAATCCAGGAAATGGTCTATCTATGTGCCAATTTTCATGCAAATCTGTTTAATCTGTTTGCGTGTGATTGAGTAACAAACATCCAAACATCTTCACAAACTTTCGCATTTATAATATTATTAGTAGGATAAATTACTCATGCGCATTCATGAAATAAGCAGATCTATGGATGGAAGAACCCCATGGTTTTGGTAACATATTAACAAAAGGGTGTTTATTTTCAGTATCATTTATTTTAATGCTAGCTTCTGTCCGCGACTTCGTCCGCGTGAATTTCGGTTATCGTGGATGCAGACGAAGTTGCGGTATAAGAAGTAGCCTATGTCCTTCCCCGGTGTTCAAGCTATCTTCATGCCAAATTTCATCAAAATCGGTTCAGCCGTTTCATCGTGAAAGCGTAACAGACAGAGTTACTTTCGCATTTATAATATTAAGTATGGATTATCATCTGCCCTGCCTTTTCCCAACTACATATGTCGAGGTCAGCTTTCAGTCTAACCGGATGTTTGCACACCAGTGTTTTGCATGGAACAACTGCCTGTCGGATAGCCACAATCCAGTTTCTGGGTAATACGATACCCCTTGGTAGGACTGGTTATCAGACTTTCTGGACTCAAAACTAGAATCAATTTTTCTCATTTGACGTTCAAAAGTGCCTTATAATGGTCTAATTGAAATAAATGATTTGACTTTGACATAACGATTTTAACATGTTTTCAAAAATAAATTACAAAATTAATATAATTCCAGGTTCTTATTGCCCCACTATAGGGCAAAGGCCTCTTCTCGTACAGAGAAGGCAAGGGCATTGATCCCCACATTGGCACAAAACTAAACGGTGATTTTAGACTTGATCAATTTTAAGTCGAGATTTCCTTACAATGTTTTCCTTCACCGATGACATTGACGTGTATTTTTATTACAATACTCAATACTCAATAACACACACACCCACACACACACACACACACACACACACACACACACACACACACACACACACACACACATACATCTGTTAATTATTAAAGTAGAGAGTAAAAAAATACAAATGTTAATCAAACCTTAATACTCTTAGATTATCATTCTATTTATTGGTTGAACTTTGGTCCATACAATATTTGTTGCAAACTTACAAATATTTGTCTAACACACGGGGTTCGAAACTATCGTTGTTTCAGGATAAATAGTGACTATCCACCATCTACATATACATAGAAGCTCAGCCAGCATTTGTTCTTGCGTGCTTGTTTTCAACAATTAACGACGGATAGATCTGATAACGAATGGTTTTACTTACTAATCGTGACTTATTAAATTCGTAACTGGAAACAATTTCATAGACAACTAGCTGACCCGGTAAACGTTGTATTGCAATATAAATTTAAAAAAATAGCCTACGATCTTTTTTCAGATCTACCAAATATACACAAAAAAATCATAAAAATTGGTCAAGCCGTTTCTGAGAAGTTCGATAACAAACACTATGACACGAGATTTGTATACATTACATTTTAAATGTTTAATTATTATACAAACTCCGAATCTTCAATACATGAGGCCCGTTCTTCACCAAAGCGAACAGGAGAGGAGATATCTCGTACCTACAACCAATGGACTTGCATTATTTTCACGCCTCACGGCTAAGTTTCAACGCAATACAGTATCCTACTGGTTGTTTACGACATATTTCCCCTTTACCGCTGTATTAGAGTCTGAACTTCAAACCATCGAGGAAGTCCAAAATCAAAGAACTAATCTCGATATTATTCTCGAGTAGAAACATCTAGATGCCTAAATAAATAAAACATTGTTAGCAGAGATCATGAAATCATCCTTTATTCTTAGTCTAAGAGTACAGGAAGATCTACATCCGTTAAGATCTAATTTTATGCATGAAATTAAAAATTATAAGCAATAATATAAATAGATTTTTGCTCATAATTTTTATTCATTGAACAATCATTGTTACGGATTAGGTATGTCTGTTACTTCATCATCATTCATCTCAGTCGAAAGACGTCCACTGCTGGACCTAGGCCTCCCCAAGAGGGGTTTTGCTGTTACTTAATTTATTCTTATTTTCATTTTTTTCTGTACGCAAAATACGTGCTGAGATGTGGAATTCCGGACACCAGCCCGTCATACTACTACTACTTAATTTATAGAAACGATTTTAGAGAGATCACTAATAATTTTGCAAAAATCACGATATTCTCAGAATCATAAGCAAGAACATAGACACAATAGTTTGATGTCCGTATTCAGGTACGACAATCACCCTCACAACAACTCACTTGGATCTTTTAAATTTTCAGGCAGACTGATCTGTACGTACCTAAATCTCCTTTAGAATCGATGGAAAAACGGAGCGAAGATGAAAAAATCTGAATAAGTATAAAATACAAAAACTTTTCTTATAACAAATGTACCTACATACGTGACTTATAACATACTAAGTTCATTCAGTTTCTCTTTGTTCAAAGTAACTTACAGTTTTTTATTACCAGAGTTTTTCATGAGAAAATGCGTCTCGTAGACGCTAAAACGGCGCCAAATAAGCATTAAGTTTCCGAGATTCATATTTTATAGACGAGCGTAAAAGCGAAAAATTCTATTGAAATGAGAAAAATAATCTAGCATTTTGCTAGAAAAATATTAAAGTCAGAAAATGTGAATGTATCTTTTGCACAGAATTTGTTACACGTTACTCTGTAAATAGTTTATTATTGTGCGTATTTAGAAATTAAAGAGGTCGTCCCGGTTTTTTCAACACAAATAACATCATTTTGCGTGTAGAAAAAATCTAGGTTTGTTTACATTTTTCACGCAGTTTCGTGTAAAATAAATATTGCGAAAAATATTTTTGAACACACTTTACCTCAAAAAAAAACAGCAAGAATAAAACGAAAAGAACCTCACCCTTTATAAATTACCCGAAAAAAAATCCACACAAGCACTAGAAACTAAAAATCGGTTTCGATAAATTCAAACACTTAGGACCATGGTCGACGAACAAAAGATTCGGGCTCGTTTTCGGGACTCGGAACACGGATTTCGGGACCGCGTATCGTGGAGAACGCGAAGTGACTAACCGAGAACGTATTGCGTTTATAATTCTGTGTTATATTTTTAGAAAACGCCCCCTTGTTAGAAATGTGCGTGTGCGCAGGGTAACACGTGGTCGGTATCCGGTCGAAGGGTTTCCAGATATTTTGTTTGTTCTAGAGTATTGACATGCCGTTAAATTTTACTGTTTTTTCAGCTAATGGCGGCTGTATTTTTTTCAGGGAAAAATATAAAATTTATTTATAATTTATTTAGTAATCTAAAATCTTCCTATTCGTTATGTGTAAGATTACACAATCATTACACAATACCTAATTTCATTTATATTATCTTCAACTTATTGAAACAAGCTCAAACCTGAATCTGACGCTGGCTGAAAAAAATCTAGCGTTAGGCTTCTGTCCCACCGTTAACGAGAAAGCGACTAGCTATCGACTATTTTCTCGCTCAAGAAATGAACAACAAAATAATGTAGATCTTGTGTCAATATTTTTTTTTTACAAAAAGGACAACCGCCTTCAAAAAGTAAAAAATAATTTTAAATTCGCAGGTTGGCCGGCGACTTTGGTTTTGTTTGTTGTTTTGTATTGCTACTGACTTGCGAATTTGAAGTTATTTTTTGCTCTTTGAGGGCGGTTGTCCTTTTTGTAAAAAAAGTTATTTTTTTCGCTTTTTAACCTCTTGTATACCGTAATTACAGACATAATTAAAAAGCTATTGTGTCTCGCGTAGATCTACGTTCGATACAAGAGGTTAAGTGCGTACTTCTTATTATAGAAATTAATTACGAAACGGTAACAACAAAAAATGTCAGTCGTCCCTTAATTCTTAATTTTCTACCCTTTGGAGTGGAATATTTTCTTGAAATTTATATGGGACCAAATTTGAGGTATACACTATCAATAAAAAAAAAGAATCGTCGAAATCGGACTACACTGAAAAAAGTTATGCGTGGTCAAACAAAAAAAAAAATACGTGTTGAACTGAGAACCTCCTTCTTTTTTCGAAGTCGGTTGAAAAGAGATGCTAATATTAATACTTGATCGTCGATTGATCATAGAAGAGCTAAAAACCGAACAGATCGATCGGATCGGCCGGTGTTAGATGACCCCTCCGTGCCTCGGAAAGCACGTAAAGCCGTTGATCCCGGTTGTCATTCGTAGATCTTTTGACAGTCGTTATGGATAGTCAGATGCCAGAAAGTCTGACAACCAATCTTACTCAGTAACTGGGTTGTGGAGGTCCGATAGGCTGTCGCTCCGTGTAAACCACTGGTACCGATTCAGCTGCATGCATCCGGTTAGACTGGAAGCTGACTCCAACGTACTTGGGAGAAGGCTAAATAGATTATGATAATAGTTGATTGTTCACATTGCTGGCGAAAGTTCTCTTTCAACAGCAACAAAAAGAGGAGCTATAAAAAATACTCCCTCAGCAATGCTCGCTTGATGATCGGAACACTCGCCAAGAGATTCTGGCTTGGTACATACCAGCAGTGGTGGTCGAGTGAATATCGCGAGTAATCGCATGTCTTTTTTTTACGGAATGGCATCTCATCAGCCTAGGAGGTTGTGAGCTGCTTAACTGGACTTTCCTGTGGTGTCTTAAAGTGAATTTAAGGCCTCCAGGCAGGGCAAAAAACACTAAGGGCCACCCACTGTGGGGTATAGGCATCGGCTTAGGGCGTCACTGGGGGAGGGCAGCAAAGGTACAGGCAGGGATCGACCGTCGCTTTCTCATACTCTCTTATAGCCCAGCGACAAAACTATCAAAGCCGCGCACTTTCTTATCGTTGCATGTCAACTTTTTTCAAGTTTCTAGATCTACTAGTTTGTCGCTAATCGTCGACAGTGGGACCAGTACCTTATAGACATAATTTATTTCGCAACGTCTGTCAAAACAGTCCATATGGCTGATATTCAGTTCCCATTGAGTCATAGTTATAGCCCACGTGGTGATCTTAACCAATTGTTACCACAATTCAATTATTCATGGTTATAATTAGATTTATTTTGTTGTTGTGGACATTGGCCTTTACCAGATGGTATGCAAATGCTTGGTTTATTGTAAATCTATTATTGGCAGCAATAAAAATTTGGGAAGGTTTTATGGGCATTCTTTTGCTTTTTTATGTTGTCTAATTAGATCTGTCCGTATGAGATAGCTCATGTCACGGGAACTTTTGTGTTCGAAGTACCTACGTACCTACGAGAGTACCTACATTCGCAAGAAGTTGGCAGTTTCATCACAACGGTAATGTTTTCTCCATTGTTTGTCTTTTCATTTTTGTATATCCGTGTAAATATCTATTCATAGTAATATATGTGTAGTTTGATATATATTTATATCATCATCATCATCATTTCAGCTGAAAGACGTCCACTGCTGGACATAGGCCTCCCCCAAGTGGCGCCACATTGACCGATCCCGTGCGACTCGCATCCAGCGGATCCCCGCAACCTTTACCAGGTCATCGGTCCACCTAGTGGTCGCCACTCTAGAACTTTTTGGCCCCATCGGCCATCTGTTCTGCGAGCAATGTGCCCTGCCCACTGCCACTTAAGTTTGGCAATTCTTCGGGCTACGTCGGTAACCTTGGTTCTCTTGCGGATATCCTCATTTCTGATTTTATCACGCAAGGAAACTCCGAGCATAGCCCTCTCCATTGCCATTTGGGTGACATTAAGCCTTCTGATGAGGCCCACTGTGAGCGACCACGTTTCGGTCCCGTATGTAATCACTGGCAACACACACTGGTCATAGACTTTCGTCTTGAGACACTGCGGTAAGTTGGACGAGAAGATACCACGCAACTTCCCGAACGCTGCCCAGCCGAGTTGGATTCGACGATTGATCTCTTTCTCGAAGATAGACCTGTCTACTTGGGACAAACGGTCCAGTTAGGTAATAACTGGACCGTTTGTCCCAGGTAGACATAATCGTCTACAACTTCGAGTGTAGTCTCCGATCTTGATAGGAGTGGGTGTAACATGGGCATTCAACATGACCTTGGTTTTGTCCATGTTCATTTTAAGACCCACTCTTTCGGAAGCTCTACTGAGGTCATCGAGCATTGTACTGAGGTCCTCCATGGTCTCAGCCATGACCACTTATCGTCGGCAAACCGAAGGTGAGAGATGTACTCGCCATTGACGTTGATGCCTAGCCCGCTCCAGTCCAGAAACTTGAAGACATTGAGTTTCAGAGATATGACGTCTCCCTGTCTCACACCTCGGTGCAGAAGGATAGGTTCCGAGGTCTGGTTCTGAAGTCGGACTGACATGGTGGCGTTTCTGTATAGACACTTCAATACCTCGATATACCGATAGTCGATTTGGCACCGTTGGAGAGACTGCAGTACAGCCCAAGTCTCGATCGAGTCAAATGCTTTCTCGTAGTCCACAAACGCTAAACAGAGAGGCAAGTTATACTCTTCGGTCTTCTGTATAACCTGCCGCAGCGTATGTATGTGGTCTACGGTGCTAAAGCCTTTTCGGAAACCGGCTTGTTCGGGAGGCTGGCAGTCGTCAAACCTGCGCGCGAGACGATTCGTGATGACTCTTGAAAACAACTTGTAGACATATATTTATATAGTATTTATATATACTTATAGTATTTTTTTATATCCTTGCAGTTTAGCTAAGTTTTTTTTTAGTATGTACTAACACAAATCTACTTAAAATATCTCTAATATAATATAAATTATAATATAAATCTTTGATATATTCGATCGATTTTTAAACTGTAAACAGGTAGTATTTTTGATTCCCATCATGCTTGTCATGTTTATAAAGTATATAAAACGAAGTCACTCCAGCCGTCTGTACGCTTAGATAATATATTTTAAACTACTTACGCAATGGATTTTAATGTGGTTTTCATCAATAGATTCAAAAGAAAGGATTATACGTATACTATATTGCAACCGTGCGAAGTCTGGTCAGGTGGCTAGAATAAAAATAAACCAAAATGCTAAAGGATTGTCGTTTTTTACAATTCGAAAATCGATTCGAATCGAATATGTCATACAAACCAATTCAAATCGAATAATTTTACGTCAGCTCGTTTATACTAGGGCCTCTCAATAGTCTTGCATTCTTACCTGACCGCATTACGTAATTCTCACAGTTTACACATCGCAC
Organism: Charanyca ferruginea; assembly: GCA_947361185.1. Taxonomy (NCBI): domain Eukaryota; kingdom Metazoa; phylum Arthropoda; class Insecta; order Lepidoptera; family Noctuidae; genus Charanyca; species Charanyca ferruginea. Next base: position 8,059,740 of record OX376082.1, on the reverse strand, counting down.
TATTTCTTATATATTAATCATCGGCTTAGAGATGCGCGTGGGCAGCCCATAGCGCACACAGAGGTGAGTACTTACAACGTGTTTGATATCTCTAAAATGGAGCACGAAACACATACTTTTTTTTTGGGAAAAGCATAATTTTGAAATACAGTAGTTATATTAACATGGTGTCGCAACAAATTGACTGCTTCAGCTGTACTCTGAGTGAATTCACACGGGCCGTATATTGCATAATTTCTCTCTCTTGTTCATGATTATATTATATATAATATCTATCTTTGTAAGCTATGATAACTGTAACTACACTATTGTATTAGGTAAGCCTGTGAGGATAGTGTATGTGTTTTAAAATAAATAAATAAAATAAGAAATTTTTTTTTTTTTTTTTGTGTACGGTGTATTGGTATTATCCATTATCACTCATATCAGCTAAAGGTGAAGGTGAGGTGGTGAACTAAAGTCACCGACGTTGCGCGTCGAATTAGCACGCTGAAATGGAAGTGGACCGGCCACGTCTGCAGACGGACAGACGGTAGATATAGCAGACTCGCTCTAGAGTGGAGACCGCGTTTTGGCAAGTGTAGTGTGGGACGCCCTGCGGCACGATGGACCGACGATTTAAAGAAGGTGATTCGCAGCGGATGGATGCGGGTTGCCCAAGACCGGGTTGGTTGACGATCTCTGGGGGAGAACCTACGTTCAGCAGTAGACGGCATTAGGCTGATATGATGATGCTGATGACTCATATATTATTGGTGTATATATAATATACGACTACTGATTTTCTATACCAACATTTTAAAATATTTGTGTAAAAAAAATATGTCTTTGGTCTCAGGAACAGGGTCCAAGCTACCGGATTAGGCTTCCAGAGATTCGGAGCCCTGAAGTAATTATTTTTATTTATCATTTCCACGTCAATAAGTTTAGTCGAAATCAACTGAATTATCCTTGGTACCAAAAAGCTGCAGACGACGAAAGTGTATCTAAACTTCCACTGAAAACAATTGAAATATTTTCATTTACACTATCTAGTTCAAAAACATAAACGATTTCCAGAAACGATTTATCTATTTCCGTCTCTTTTCAACTAATAAATCTTTCTCTCCAAGTGACTGAGACCACTTCTTCAATTCTATTCTATTTAAAAATAAGAAAAACTACATTGAATTGTTTCAACATTTTTCATCTAATCTACTTGTCTACTACTGTACCTAATTAGCTAAAAATAGGTTGAAAATACAAAGGAAGGCAAGCTTTAGAGCTTATGTGTTAAAGTTCATAGTAGCGTGCAAAACGTTGGAATAATTAATCTGTTACATCCAAACAACAATCCTCTTGAAATAATGATTAGCAATTATAAATTCGGTTTTAGTCTTGGTAGGTACATCAAGAGTTAGAAGATTGGTTAATTGGGAAAGACTGTTTTGAATAATTTATATAATTTATAAATAAGACTGACAAGTATTTTTTTGACAATAGTAAGACAAGAGTAATTGCACATTTCATTACTTACAGCTAAATCCGACTCATAACCAAATCTGTACCATTTTTAGGGTTCCGTACCTCTAAAGGAAAAAACGGAACCCTTATAGGATCACTTTGTTTTCCGTCTGTCTGTCTGTCTGTCAAGACCCTTTACCCAAGACTCAAGTCTACGGTCCCTTAATGCTGTAAAAAAATAATAAAAGATCAACCCTCTATGTTAACGTGAAAAAAAGATACGGCCGTTTATGTCGCAAAAAACGCATTTATAAAATTAAGTAAATTAATTAATTAAGGATTAGTATAGAGGTATGGATATGTACCTACAAATATGTACGGAACCCTCGATGGGCGAGTCCGGCTCGCACTTGTCCGGTTTTTTTATTAGGGTCATGGGGTCCGAGTGCTCATATTGTTTTTCGGAACATCGCCAAGCGGTTGGTTTACTCTTACGTGAGCTGAAGGCTGGTGTGTTCTTGGACCAAACAATCAGCGATGCCATACATCGTGGCAATGCTGTCAGCCTGTTGGGTGTGTGTCCCGTTGACAGCGATATGGACGAGTTTTTTAAGTTCCCTCCGGTTGTGTATACAGTCATCCCACCCACAGATATAGATAGACCTAGATAACGCAAGAGCAACTACTTCGCGTGCCTATTTTCGTGCCTAACTTACGATAAAAAATCGTAAGTAAAAAAATAAAGTAAACGTTTCCTTCCATCGGTAAGTCATTTTGTGATTAATATTATGCGTAATTAATTTAAAAAACAATTATTTTTAATCTAATACCCTCAGTAATAACTGGTAATACCAAATTTAGGAAAAACAAAACAGTCGTATTACATTGTGACGTCCAAAAAATGGCACGCTTGGTTTTCATGCAGATCGTGATACTTGCGTTATCTAGGTCTATCTATATCTGTAGTCCCACCGGACTATGAGAGTGAACGAAGAGGGAGTGCACTTGTATTTCCGCACACACTTGTACACTTTAATAATATATGTCCTGCGTACTAGGGATAGACTCCTTTGAGATTGGCCACCGTGACCGAAATTCGGTCAGCAGAATTATTAAAACTTCAATTCTAAAGATAATTTCGGAGCTTTGAATTTTTCCACAATAAACCTAACATAACAGGCTAAGAGTTATTGGCAAAATCCTTTGTTCAGAACATATAAATCATGGAAAATGACCGCTGGCCTACAGAAACATTATTTTAAAATCTGATTTCATATATTTTAGAAATATTTATTTGTTTTAAGCCATATCTAACTCTATATGAGTTTGTAAGTAATCCCCTTGTACCATAATATTCACGATTTAGGAGTACAAAATGTATGTTGATGGAAGAGAAATTGGTACGTTTGTATGTTTGTCTAGACCAAAATTATGTGTTGATTACGTACGGAGTACGAACTAGAAGTTAGTAAGACAGTGCCAAGACATTAGCAGATAATGTACCGAGCATTTGGTCGGTAGATATATGTATAGAGAGAGAGAGAGAGAGAGGTTCGAGGTTAAGTGAAAACCGTATAGTTCGATCTGTTGTGGGTAAGCTACGCTTGCCGCAGTTGGTTAGTAGATGGGTGACCGTCCATTTCATACCGAGACCCATCCGTCCCTCGGAAAGCACGTAAAACCGTTAGTCCTGGCTGTCATTCGTAGATCTTTGATAGTGTCACGGGCAGTCAGAAGTCAAAATGTCTGACAACCAGTCTTACCAAGGGGATTGTATCAGAACTAAGGTTACTGACATAGCTCTCAGAATATGCACGTTGAAGTGGCAATAGGCAGGTCACATCACTCGAAAAACCGATAACCAATGGGGAAGAAAGGTTCTCGAGTAGCGACCACGAACCGGAAGACGCAGCGTTGGTAGGCCTCCCACCAGATGGACCGATGACATCGTCGGGGTCGCGGGTAAACGTTGGATGCAAGCGGCTGGTAGCCGCTTGTTGTGGCGTTCTATGGGCGGGAGCCCATAGAAGGCCATAGAACCCCACTGTTGAACAAAGGCGTCACAGTGGACTTCGGCTGATGATGATGATAATGATCGAGTCAGGCAGTTACTCCATGCATTAAACTCATTCCGCCATCTTCACCATAAACTAATTTAATTAAATTCGTTTCAAAAATGCACAAGCAGACTCGAGTGAATCACTAGTATATACGTTTTGTTTGTTTGTTTTCCCAAAAAGCATCCTGTGCCGATTGTTGATGGATATATAAATGTATAAAATTAGCAAATTCAGTTACAAAAACAATTGCATGACGAATCAATATGGCGCGATGGTGGAGTGAAGTCCATGTGCAACGGAAAATATATTGCTTGTTGTCTAGCTTTCGCCCGTGACTTCGTCCGCGTTGTAATCAGGCATACCATAAAAAATACCTAGTCTAGAACTCAGCAACAGCATGGCTTTCGATCAGTGAAAGATTTTTGTAATCATACCAGTCATCATCATCATCAGCCGGAAGACGTCCACTGTTGAACAAAGGCCTCCCCCATAGAGGGGGGGCGGGGAGAGATTGCCATAATTCCCACGCCTGGCAGGCGTCTTTGGGGTTGCAGTGAGGTACATTGTTAGCCGCTGCTGCCTGATTTCCGGATTTTCCCTTAGTCGCCTTCTACGATACCCTCAGGACGAAATGGGTGCTAATCTAGCCCGGGCACCCACACGGGGAAATCGAACCAATACTCTCAGAGATTACCAATAACCAACAAACAAGCTGTTCCCCTTTATAATATTAGTCAAGATTTATTTGTTTTCACTCTTTTTCTAAGAATTGGGTCTAGCTAAGTAGGTAAATAAGAACACTGATGGATAGTTGGGTCGACATGTAATATCGGCAAGACTAAACAAGATTGGCATATAATGAAGAAGAATAAGCGTAAAAAAGATTTGTGTTTTAAGAAGAAATGCTAGTTTTTTATAACTATATTACCGTAGACATCTAGCGTAATTAGATGCCGTATTTCTATAATTACTATGCAATTATAAACCTTTTACGTATATTACAGTCTTAAATGAAAAAAAACTAAATGCTGACCATAAAGAGAACATGGTAACTTATTTTTTTTAATATTCTTTGTTTGACCGCAACTCACCTGATCTGAAGTGATGATGCGGCCTTAGGTGGAGCACGCTTGCCTAGGATGAATCGGTTTACTCGTGCCTTGAAGATACCCAGATTATACTTTTCGGGGAACAGACAGGCGGGCAGTGAATTCCAGAGTCTGGCAGTTTGTACAATAAATGTGAAATCAAAGTGCTTATTATAGCGGTGACGCTTCGCCGTAACTTAAAAAAATAATAATTTTCATTTTGTTTTTTACTGAAAATAAATAAATAAATAAATAAATAAATATCTTGGGACAACTCACACACGGTCATCTGGTCCCAAGCTAAGCAGAGCTTGTGTTATGGTAACCAGACAACTGATATACATACTTATATAATTTATAAATACATACATATTATAGATAAACACCCAGACACAGAACAAACAATCATGCTCATCACACAAAGTTTGTCCTGGGTGGGAATCGAACCCACGACCTCCGGCTTAGCAGTCAGGGTCGGTGACCACTAGACCAACAGGCCCGTCAACTATGTAATCACAAGATCACGGCCCTTATGACCGTAAACCTGACCCTAACCTTAGCGCCCTTATCATTTAAACAAAATATCATTGAGTTTAGTTACTTATTAATATAACTAGAGTACGTTTGTGTCAACAAAATCCTTTTATTTTCGAATACTGCATTCGTTCGGAACATTTCAGTAAACTGGAAACCGTATTTTATTTGACATTTTCTAGTACAAACAGTGTAACTCCACTAACATAAATCTCGCAAAAAATAAATACATTTCCAAAAAATACTCGGGAAAAAATACCATCATACCTATTTTTAATTCCTGATGTGCTCGGGAAATTTACCTTGAAAAGGGGGTGCGAACGTCTGTGCTTACTTTTTGCGCGTTTTTCGTCATCTCTCGCTAAATTTGTCCGCAGTGAAACGCTCCTTTTTTTTCCTCGAGTCTCTACAGAATGCACCACTATGCAATGCAAACGAAAACTCACTTTATAATTTCGGTAATATGTTCTAAATTAGAAACAACGTAGGAATTTTAAGACATTCTGATCTGTATTTGCACGGTGTAAAGTCGTATTTATTTCTAGATCTAAATTAAGGATAACTGAATATTTGAAGCGTGAATTTTTTTAATGTATCCCTTTGGATACGATTTTGTTAATCATTCCTTTCTAAGTGGAAAGTTTATGAGGTATGTTTCATAGCTTTTGTAATGCTTGGTTTTTATGTCTTCTGCCGACACTGATAGTTTGCCGGCGTGATAATAAAGTTTATTTTTATTTTTGGCTACAAATTGCCCGTATTTGTAGCAGTGTGCGTCGTATTTATAAACGAGACGATTTATTTGATTTAGTTCATTCAGCTGCCTCCATATGTTTCTTAAAAAGACAGAAATAACTATAGCAACGTTTGAAGGAAAGTAAAATATGAATCGTTTAAACGAATACCTAATATTTAGGTAGGTACTTATTCTGAATCATGTCATAGCTGCGGAGTTTTCAGCACAGGATTCAATTATATCCAAAGAAGAATTAAAAAAAAAACATGCTATGTTTCTCGAATAAACTTTAATTACTGGATAACTCCGTATTCCAATAACATTTTAAAATGTAAAGGAAAACGATATTCAAAATTAGTTTTTGAACAATATAACTACGTGAGAAGCGAAGAGGCCTTACATAGGTATCTTCCTTGTTTAAATATATTTTTTATCTGTACTTAAAACATTTCTTTCTAACATAAAAAGACTTATGACGTTATGTGTCCCAGTTTTCTGTGTTGTTTAGTGAAGTTTTTATGGAGAAGTCTGTTTGTATGTTTGTCTGCATGTTTGATGATTATAAAAGTTGTGTAATGTTGTTTGATATGGTCGGAACTTTCTTCATAAAAGTGCAGACATTATAGTAGTCTCGTGTTTTGTAATTGGTCGTGTTGGGTAAAACATGAATAGTAATTAGGTGTATTTTAGTATGTTACCGTTAGTTAGTAGGTAGGTACTGATTCACCCAGAGAGATCCAGAGATTGATAATAATTTCTACCTTATTGTATTTTAGTAATGAAAATACGTAAGGTTCTTAGCGAAAGATTAATATATCTAGTTTTAATCAATATTCTTTACAGTTGTAATTAAGAAATAACCTAAATTACCTTTCATTATTTACAGACTTAAGAGATAACTAACTTCATTAACATACGTATCAATCGACGATTAAAACTTCCTACAAAATGTATTTTAAATACAGATGACGTAATTTTGTCCAGAATCTCGTACCACTGTGTGTTGAATATTTCTAGTTTATCCAGAATCTCTGGCCTACTGTGTAAAGAAAAATTTAGAATTTTGGCCTGATTAAATCTATTTTTTTTCTCTGTATCGAGAAATTTGCCCCGAATCTTGTCCACTGTGCATTGGAGATTTGAATGGTAACCAGATACTTTGATTCTTACGTATTGATAAGGCTACAACACTCTTTGGTAATTAAAACTAATTGGTGAGCCGACCGGTTAGAATTTAGTACCATTTTTACGATCCTCAACATTTTAGCGTCAGGTTATGTTAATAAGCGGAGCGACAATACTTGTCGCCAGTTTTGTTATAGAAATTTAATAAGGATATTTACTCAATTAAAAAAAGATATTTAATAAAATAAAAAATATTAAGTTATTGAGAAACTAGCTAAAAAAAACGAATAATAATAATAATAATAAAAAAAAATAAAAAATTATAGGCCGATTACTTGTCTGCCAACGGTCTATAAAGTTCTTACATCCATTTTGAGAGTGAAAATTAACGAACACATTGACAAAAATTTAATCATGTCTGCCTCTCAAAATGGATGCAGGAATGGGTCTCGTGGTACTAAGGAGCTACTCCTCATTGATATGGCCATTAACCAGCAGGTTCGTCGTTCCCGAAGGGATCTGTCGACATGTTGGATAGACTATAAGAAGGCCTATGATTCTGTGCCACATACATGGCTCATGAGGGTGTTGGAGTTGTATAAGGTAGATACAACTCTGCGCACCTTCCTGATGTCATGTATGGGGCAATGGAGGACGGTCCTTCGCTGTCCAGGATGTCGGCATATCCGGGAGAATAGCGAACCGATAAGGATCGAGCGAGGTATATTTCAGGGTGATAGTCTGAGTCCACTATGGTTCTGTTTAGCCTTGAACCCTCTAAGCACGTTGCTGGAGGGTTCGGGTTTGGGGTATCGGTTGAGAAGAGGAGGTCAGGTCAAATCTCACCTCCTTTACATGGATGATCTGAAACTCTTTGCCCCCAACAATTTGCGACTGATGGAGCTACTGAAAGTAACAGAAGCTTTCAGTAGCGCCATCAGGATGGAATTTGGTGTGGACAAATGTGCAGTCATGCATGTGAAGCGAGGAGAGATTATGGAATCCGTGGGAACCCAACTCTCGGATTCCATACGCCTTAGATCCCTCTCCTCAACCGAAACCTACAAGTACTTGGGTATGTCGGAAGCGTTAGGCATCAATGCTGCCGACATGAAACAATCGTTGAAGGAGCGCTTCTTTGGCCGCCTGAATAAAGTGTTAAATAGTCTTTTATCAGGCGGAAACAAGGTGCGCGCCTTCAACGGATGGGTCATGCCGGTTTTGATGTACTCTTTCGGCATACTCAAGTGGACTCAGACGGAACTTGACGCCCTGGATAGGAGGGTCCGTACATTGCTGACCGCAAATCGGATGCATCACCCACGGTCATCGGTAATGAGACTGTATATCCCACGAAAGTGCGGAGGCCGAGGCTTTCTTAATGCTAAGTCCCTGCACAATCGTGAGGTATACAGTCTCAGGGAGTACTTCCTTAAAACCGACGTGGGTATGCATCGAGATGTGGTCTCAGTGGACAAGGGCCTCACCCCGCTCTCCTTAGCGAACGAGAACTGGCGCAAACCTGTAGTACTCGATACTAATGACCGCAAGGAGGTATGGCAGAGCAAGGAGCTTCACGGGCGCTTCTACCGGGCCCTACATGGGCCTGATGTAGATTTCTTGGCGTCCGTATCCTGGCTGCGTTTCGGTGACCTGTTTGGGGAAACCGAAGGTTTTGTCTGTGCGATTATGGACGAAGTTATGATGACGAACAACTACCGGAGGTATATTGTGAAGGACGGCACGGTTGACATTTGTCGGGCATGCCACCGACCGGGAGAATCAATCCGACACATTATCTCTGGGTGCTCTCGTCTAGCTAACGGAGACTACTTGCATAGACACAACCTTGTAGCTAGGATTATCCACCAGCAACTTGCTCTAAAGTACAGACTTGTGGAGTCGGAGGTACCGTACTACAGGTATGTGCCCGACCCAGTTCTCGAAAATGGCCATATCACGTTGTATTGGGATCGATCTATCATCACTGACAGGACTATTGTTGCCAATAAACCTGACATAGTAGTGATAGATCGATTAGAGCGTCGCGCAATGATTGTTGATATAGCGGTTCCGCATGACGAGAACCTCGTGAAAACCGAGAAAGATAAACAAATTAAGTATCTTGACTTGGCTCGCGAGGTTGTCGACATGTGGGATGTGAATACAGCAGTCATTGTGCCGATAGTCGTTACGGCCAATGGACTCATTTCCAAGAGCCTCGACCAACACCTAAGGAGGCTCTCGTTGGGCAGCTGGATCAAGGGCTTGATTCAGAAAGCGGTACTCCTGGACACGGCGCGTATAGTCAGGAGATTCCTCTCTCAGGAGCCCTGACCACCGGTAGCTTGGACCCTGTTCCCGATACCGGTGGGCTACTATTTTTTATATTTTTAAATGTTTTTATTTTTTTTTACTGATATTTAAAAATATATTATAATATGTAAAAAAATGAATAAATGTGAATAATAATAATAATGCGAAAGTAACTTTGCCTGTTACGCTTTCACGATGAAACGGCTGAACCGATTTTGATGAAATTTGGTATGAAGATAGCTTGAACCTCAGGGAAGGACATAGGCTACTTTTTAATCAGTGACTTCGTCTGCATCCACTAAAACCGACATTCACGCGGACGAAGTCGCGGGCAAAAGCTATAATAGTAGAAAAAAAAAAATAGTTTTAATACAAACTACAAATTCTCAGACTGAAGTCTGTATACCTACTAAAAGTATAGAACATAAAATTTCCATAACTGCCTGGGATCACAAAAATGCATTCCAGTTCCAGAGGGAATCACAAGCGGAAGCGGATTTCCAACACCGCTATCGCCTATACACTATGCTCACAACATGTCCTGATTAATTAATATACAAATCAAACATGAGACAGTACAACTTCTGGATTACATGCCGGTTTGTTTAAGAGTTTAATTATTATTGGGAAACCATCTTCTCATAACGAGGATGTCATAAAATTATATCGATTAAGTACTTCAATCGATATTATTCTGTGGAACTTTAGATGAGGAAGTTCGTCGAAACCGTTAACCGTACAATGGACCAACCGTCTTCCACGAAACAAAAAGGTAGAGATTTCCATTGTTTAATTTTTCCTATGGCTTTTCATCATTTAGTCTGACAACTAGTTATACCAAGGGGTACCGTGTTACCCAGTAACTGGGTTGTAGAGGTCAGATAGGCTCCATGTTAAACACTGGCATTCAGGCCGACCACAACAAAGTTGAGAAAAGGCGAGACAGATGATGATGATGAATACCACTAGTCGCGTTAACTCTCCGTTTTACACTCCGAGTTTCACAGAAGAACTATACTCCATACACAGTAAGATTAGACATAATAATACACAAACCTTTTTTACAGTCCCTTCAACCGATTTTGACTTCTATTCCGTAGGCTTAAGGATGACATTAGAGGCAAAAAAGTGGTTACAATAACAACTGTTTACTGCAGCTGCCATTAGTCATGCCACTAACGCAATATAAGTCAAAATCGGTTGAACGGACTGTAAAAAAGGTTTGTGTATATATCTAATCTTATTGTGAATGGAGTATAGGTCTATTCTGAAAAATGTATTTCAGTGAATTTAGGTGATATGAACTTAGAACATATTGTCTTCGACGCACAGGGTAGCGGGTTCGAATCCCGCCCAGGGCAAACTTTGTGTGATGAGCACTTGTGTTTACCTTATGTCTGGTATTTTATCTACGTATACGTATCTATTTAAATATTTGTGTGTGTATATCAGCTGTCTGACACCCATAGTACAGTCTGCCAGTTTGGGGTCAAATGGCCGTAGGTGTGATGTTCCCATATATATTTATTACTAGCTTCTGCCCCCGGCTTCGCCCGCGTAAAAAGAACGATTATCCCAAGGGAACACATTACTGGGATAAAAAGTATCCTACGTGTTAATCCAGGAAATGGTCTACCTGTGTGCTAATTTTCATGCAAATCTGTTCAACGGTTTACGCGTGATTGAGTAACAAACATCCAAACATCTTCACAAACTTTCATTTTTAGTAGGATTAGAATCTTAATCCACACAGAGTAAAGGTACATAGAATGGAACGGAAAATTCAACACTAGTAGCTAAATAATTCTTTCACCACTCATTATCAAAGAACACATTTCTAAGACATTTTCCTGTCCCCTTTTCTACAAACCCATTATTCCCTTCCATAAGGCACAGTACACACAGGACAAATACAATTAAATATGTGTATAAATAACGACGCGGTGTAATATACAAAGCAAGCAATTTGGTTAAACGCAATGACAGAGCCGGCCGAGTAATGTACGGTAGGTGTAAACGCATTGTGCAGGGTTGTCACTGATTGTAAACTCAGGGAAATACCTAAATTATTACTAATAATCAAATTAATATTAATATTAATAATATTCCAAGTGTACTTAGATTAAATTCAAATTTTTATTGCAACACATTTGTGTTCACAGGGTCTTAATAATAATTTGTATACAGTAAGTTCATATCATTCATTATCATCGTACTTTAAAATCAGTAGTGTTTTTTTTTTTATTTACTTTGTTACAAATAATCAATTTATGGAGACAAAAACAGTGACATAATAGTAGAATATAACAGCTTCTATTTTTAAGGAAGATGAACGTGTAACCCACACTAAATGTCCGAAATAATGTTAATGTTATAGTTCAATACTTGCGTTAATTTACCAAAAAGTAGTTAGAACTCGTATCTATATTTGGTCAATGAAATATCACGACAACAATCCATTTCATCCCTAAGATTCAAAACCGAAAATCTAACACCAAACATTTAGCACTTCTCATGACAAGGACTTAATTCAAAGAGGAAATTGCTAGATTTCGGGTTTCATGTGACAGCCCTATTCACATTCGTGTTAAAAGCATTTGCCTAATTGCCGAGATTCGTCTCAGGTATGCCTACAATGCATCTCGAGGAGCGTTTGAACTGACACCTAACTTGCTCTTAAACGAAATTAATTACAAGCAAGTGCTGAGTTTCATTAAATTTTATTATTATTTATGTTTGACGTAAATGTTTAGTAATTACATTTTCTGTTATTTTTCTTGAATTTTTTTTTTGTTAATTAGTATTTGGTTTTATTAAAATGAAATATAGACATAAACTATATTTAAACATTATACATAAATTATTTTCTAATTTTCGTAGACGTGGGAAGATAATAATCATTATTATAATTTAAATATGTGATATAAATATTGTGTTTATATAAATTAAAGAATCTACGCTGTAACTTAAACTTACACAAATATTTATTGTTTTATTCTATCTTTGCATTACTTAGCTCATAAACCGACTGATGATATGCCTGACGAAAGCTTATGTTGTCAAGCTAAATCAAATAATATGATCCAACTGGAATTCTCATTTGCTAAAAATAGAAGGCGAACTTAGCGCCATCTATCTTAGGCACGTTGAAACAACCGGCATAACACGTTTCTAAACGACTTTTATTCTAGTCAAGTAAGTAATAAAGAAGCGAAATCACAATTTTATTACCAATATATTGTCAAAACTTAATGACTGATATACATTTTATTTATTCTAAATGTTTAAATCAAAACTCCTTTTATGTTTTGTACGTTATAAATAATAAAACTCTTTTTATTAAACTCGATTTAGCTGACATTTTTGTCGTAATAATAGATTTTATGATTAGTAAACTTCACACGAAGTTTCTTTTTTAAATAACAATCCTGTTCATGTTAATGGTAGCGGTATCTGGGATTATAGCCTCTGATTATTTGACATAATACTAAATCGATTTGAGACTGTAAATAGGTGTCAGAAACTTGTTACAAGCAATATCGATTCTTATTTATTGAAGACGATTCAGAATTAAACAGACATATTTAAATGAGAATTCAACAGAACGAATGTTGAAATTTTTGCTACTGACTGTGTCTTTATTTATGACGCAAATTATTTTACATTTACAACAGTTCGTAGAAATAAAATATTGACAAGAATTGTTTGAAAACCTGTCTAGTCTTCAAGATGAATGACAAAATATTGACATATCAGAATCTTTTGCATGCCATAATAGCATTTTAATAATAGGTTTAAACTTGAGTGAAAATGATATCTAGAGACTATTCTGTGCGATCTTTATCGATTTCCAAGAAATACATAATATGTCAGTGTATATTTTTATTATATTGTAGTTAACTATCTTTTAAATTAAAGCTATAACTTTTTTATTTAAATTTCTTTGCTTTAAATTCTTGAGATTTTTTTTTGTAGGCTTAAGCAAGCTACAACTATGAATGTTTATATAAATAAATTTTGTAAACATTTTAAGCTAGGTAAGAACTGGTTCGAGGTGGAACAAGAAATAATAGATGGAAAGACTCAGAGGAGGCCATTTTCCAGCAGTGTAGGTGAGTACAGGTTTGTAAAAAGAATTTTAAGAATAAATTAGAATACCTAAAGGAAAAATCAGAAGAACATTTATTGTAGATTACATCTGACAAATACCTAGATTAATAACGCTAGATGCATGAGCACTATAATATTATGGCATCATACTGTAGGAAAAATGCATTAAGAATATACCCAATCGGGTTTTTATATAATAAACGTGCATATTTAATGAAATCATGGTTTATGGCCAATTATTACTCAGAGAATCATAATGACGATATCAGTAATAAATTTTGAATTTCGAGGGCAACCTCTGATACTGAGCTGCAATTGTAAAAAAAAACGTAAGGGATATTGAATTTCGAGGGCAACCGTAGCGTTTTATTTGTAAGAAACTAGCAAATAGTCCAGTTTAAACGCAGCACGGAATTCGCAACAAGACGCAATGTATGGTTTGGTACATTACGCGCCACACAATAAGGATGAGACAGTAGAGAGAGAGAGAAAGGGATAGAGAGTGAGAGAAATGTTTAGAGTGTTGCCATTAATTGTACTAATTAGTTTCTTAAGAGAGAGGATATTAAAGTTGGAAATTAAGGTTTAAGAATATTATTAGAATCGCTGAGTTTAGGTAGTGTGATAATATTGAAAAATATATGAAATATTATGAGAATGGTTAAAACAACCAATATGCAATATTATAAAGAGATTTTTTGTACGTTTGTTTACAATAGATAAACTAATAATTATATTTAACCGATTTTATAATTTTTTTCGATAGGAAGCGAGTTATCCCTGAGTGCTTAAGACTAAATTTTATCTTTACTATATTACTATATAATATTATAAAGCTGAAGAGTTTGTTTGTTTGTTTGGTTGAATGCGCTAATCTCAGGATGTACTGGTTCGAATTGAAAAAATATTTTTGTGTTGAGAGCCCATTTATCGAGGAAGGCTATAGGCCCATGCGGAGCCGGGTTAGGTCGCTAGTTATTTAAAAAAATTAGGTTCCGTAAGTAAAATTACGCGGACAAAGTCGCAGACAGTGCAGTAGTATAATAATATCAATTAGACCAATATTGATACGAAGTAATAACGCAAATGGTGTATCAATTAAGTAGATTAAATCCACCGATCACATCCGAGTGATAACAGTACATACTATTTCCATGCAAACACCTACTTAAAAGTACCTAATCTTTAAATTTTGAAAAAAGAATTCCCGACATTTAATAACGATATCTATTTCTGTCACTCAAAAGTGACATTACCATTACGGAAATGACTTAGCTATAAAAAAACATAAACTTCAAAGAAAGCGATCATTTCCCATCAAATAATCGAGTTCCGGTGACGTCATAAACAAAAATGGATTCCTGATGTTGAACCATGATTCCTTAAAATGGGTGGTCCTTGGGATAGGTTCATTATACTTTTTTTTTATTTTTCTGGCTTCGCATGGTTTGTGCATTTAGTCAATTTCAAGTTATTTATTTACACGGTAGGAAATAAAGGTAGGGGAGGAACATTTTTGAATATTTTTCAATGAAGTAAAAAAAGGACGCGTCCGACATGTCGTTCATTATTCTTACTATTAATTATTATATAGAGGTAAAAGGATCATCGCAGGATTTGTACAAAAAATAAAGATGTTTAGAGAAGTTGGAGAAAATGGCCAACGAGATGAAATGAAAAACTGTAATTATCATTTCGAAATATTTTAATTATGCGGGGTTTTAAAAATATAGTAAGTATGTCAATCTACTCTTGGTAATGTATTCTCCACATTGGAAGATATTTGAAACCCTCTAAATTAACTCTTTTTTTTCGTACAAATGAATGTCTATGTGTCATGATTTTTTGTTTGTTTGAAAGAGGTAATTTTTAAAAATATTGGTCGATTACAAACATATTTTCAGTGATAGAAACTTACACTATTTTTGCTAATGAAATACACTATTGCTCCTCCGCTGTTCCTTTCTGATTAATTTCGTTGCGGGCTCCGATTATTAAACAAAAGGCAGATAGACCGGTCGGAACACTGAGAGTGAAGCCAAAAAAGCAAATACAAATTCAAAAGCGATTACTTACCTACAATCACGTGATTGTATTCGCTTTTTATTTGTTATTTTTCACGATGCGGTGTTTCGTGCTATACTGACTCGTGTCAGTACTGTACGAAGCGCGTTCTAGGTATTCGCTTTTGAATTTATATTTGCTTTTATGGCTTCACTCTCAGTGTTGTGCGCTGTCTATCTGCCTTTTGTTTTATAATCTGAGGTTGCGGGATTCAAAACAGTTAAATCGTTTCTCCGACACTCGTCAAGCTTCGTTGCTTTTCTGGTGGTCGCCACTGTTGTTTCTGGCTTACAGAAGTTGCAGTAGGTTGGAAATAGTACGGCGAGGATGTCCCATTAAAAAAATACCTCTAAAGGACTTAGTTGTATCTGGCGTACTGTGGGTGTACGGCCTAACACTTCCAACTAAGCCACAAGTACGTATAGCATGTAGTGTCATATCAATCATCATAAAAGTAACAGTGTATAGGAGCGGGTTTACGTCAACATTATTGCAGAGGGCGGATCTCATCATATCCTTTGACGCGCCTCTCTGACGCCCTAACTGTTGAGCTATTGATAAAGGAGTGTTGAGTGGTACAAAATGATTGGCATGCAAAAAAGTCAAGAACCACGAAGTAAGTATAACAGTCTAGAACCGACTGGGTTTTCAAAAAAAGTCAGGAGAGCAATTCTAGTGACTTGGAACCTTTTTTTTTAATTTCGTTGCGGGATCCAAGGCGATTGAATCTTTTGTTCGAGACTCGTCGAGCTTTATTGCCTCGGCGATTTTCTGGTGGTCGCCAGTGTTGATTCTGACTTACAGTAGTTTGGGAATTGGTCGTTTGACCTGTCAAAAATGCTACCAATTTCAGTTTAATTAAATTTTAAATGTTTTTATTACGAGAATTTCGCCTTCTGATTTGAAACAAGCACATGAGAGCAACTGTAGTTAAACTAAATTGAACTTTAAGAAAATAACGTAAGGTAGATTTAAAATTGATGACAATCGTGGGAATGTCCTTAACGAGAAGAAGTTAAAATCACATTCGGATAGCAATTTTAAAAGTGTAAAACGGTGTTGGTTGGTATATTTACACCCCTATTACGTATAATAACTTAAAAAAAAATATCGTTAACACCCAATCAGAAAGAAATAAAAAGACTATTCAAATCACCCGTCCGATTGTCACTTTAAAAGCATATTATTACTGTTTTCTGTGACCCTTATTGCGAGGCTTTAAAGTCTTTATAAGACTGAAGAATATGTCAGCATTTTGCACTTTACCCCGTCTGTTATTACTGTCATAAGCGACAATAGTGATTACTGCGTGACCAATAAATCTTGATACTTTCGCCGGCGCTGCTTGTGAAGGTAAAACGTTAATAATCGTGACAAATACAGTACATTTTGAGTTTAGTTCCCTTTTTCGCCGCAGGTCTAGATAAACTGGATATTGAAGTGTTGTCGGTACAACTTTCAGAATATCATTTGAAGGATATTTTTAATTTTGTCTTTGATGTTGCGGTGTAATTATTGTTTTTTGATCCATTGACAAGCCGTTTCATATAAATTAATTAAAGTTGCACGCAAAGCTTTCGTCATGGTTTATAATTTTAATTGCTCTGTATATAATAGTGTTAATACCATTTTCTGAACAAGCAAATAACAAATGATATACTTGCAATAAAATACATGCGACAAATTGGATTTTTTAGTTTATAATTTGGTAGGTACTATATACAGACAGCGTCATCAATTTAATGCGTAGGGGGTAAGCAGTTGATGACGCTGTACTATGATGTTGAAAGAAATAAGATAAGATGATTTTGCCAAAAATAGTGCTTTACATTTCTTTTCTTTCTCAAGAAAAGTAAGACGCAAAATAATTATTTTGACGACACGGTTGGCGCAGTGGCTGAGTGATCGACTGCTGCGCAGCGTGTTGCGGGTTCGATTCCCGCCCAGGGTAAACATTGGTGTGATGAGCACTTGTGTTTGCTTTGTGTCTGGGTGTTGTTTATCTATATATGTATTTATTTACAAAAAAAAATGTATTTGTGTATGTATATCAGCTGTCTGACACCCATAGTACAGGGTCTCCCTAGTTTGGGGTCAGATTGCCGTGTGTGAAAATGTCCCCACATATTATTATTATTTTTATTATTATTATTTTGCTTATGGACTCCACACTAAATCGAGCCTGTCTCGTGGAGTCCGTGGTATTATTACCACATAATGGAAATGGTGGTATGCGTGTGGTGTCGTCGGCCGGGAATAGCACCACCCCATTTCTACCCGTGGGTGTCTCTGAGTACTATAACACTTACTGCGATCGCCAACATGCATCGGCCAAGCATGGCGATTAGGGCTGATCCCCTGGCTGAAACGGGGAGCCCTATGCTCAGCAGTGAGCGTTTAAAGGTTGACACGATGAGTGAAAATGGGTTATGTTTAACGAACCTCCAGATACGGTCAAATGCTGTAACGCTGAAATGCTGTAACAAGTCGGCTATCTATATGGCAAAAAACATTTCTCAGTGGCAATAATTTAACTTTTTAGAATGTAGGCAATGTTGAGCATGTAGGCAATGTTGCAGCATTTGACTAGTAAATGACCTCCAAAAATAACAAATGATCACCAACATTTAACCAAAGTATTGTAGAAATGTATGAGTTTGACTGTAAAAAGCGATTTGGTTCAGGCACTCGGCAGCCGCTACCGCGGCACGTTCGCTCCGCTCGCTCGCCTCGTGCGTCACAGGTCTAACTTAACCATGTCGGATACGCCCCAAGGGGGACTTATGAGTCCTAAGATTTGGTGGCTAAGATTTGGTGATCATTTACTATTTTTGGTGGTCATTTACATTTATTCCCAATGAAAATGCGCATTACATTATTACAGATGGGTCGTTACATTAGAGAAGCACAGTGTTCCTATTTTTAAGTAATCAAAATATTGAGACATTAAAATATAATAATAATACCAGCCTACAATTGTCCCACTGCTGGGCAAAAGCCTCTTCTCATACAGAGAAGGCACGAGCATTGATCACCACGTGGGCTCAAGGCGGTTTGGTGATTTCAGACTTATATTAAAAGTTCAGGTTTCCTCACGATGTTTTCCTTCACCGATGTCAATGATGTCCAAGATTAATTTTATATAATATATAATTTTATATAATAATAATAATAAAACCATTTATTTTCAGGTAATAAAGACCCATAGAAAAATACCTTAACTTAAGTATACATATAACAATATAACAATTGTGTTAGTAAATAAAACTTAAAACTATGTTAGTATCACTTAGTTGCACTAAGTCTTTGTGCCTTCCGGTGGCACTAGTCCGCGAAAGCGGCGGAATATCACATCCTGTGGCCAAAAGCTTTCTTCCAACACCTGATGCAGGTAGCATGTCGGTATGCCCACCACAAACTCCTCAAAGTTGAGTTTGCGATGCGACTCCAGCAGCTACACCACCGACGCGTAAGACATCGTGAAGTACGTCTTGACGATGTCTTCCGCGTCGGTGGTGTAGTGGAGACGGCATGAGAGGTAGGCACCTTAAACATCACGACATTGAAACATTTCCTAGTTAGATAAAATTATAAGGAAAAAAAAATTGTGCTGATTGATTTCGCAAACTAAGGTATTTTATCTTCCAGTTTTGATGATCATTGTTTTTACCCGACTGCGCCAGAAGGAGGGTTATGTTTTTCGGGTGTATGTATGTATGTATGTATGTATGTATGTATGTATGTATGTATGTGAATTTCTTTGGCACGCTCTGTAGCTTAAACGGCTTAATGGATTTTGACTTGAGAGGTGTCGTTTCATTCGTCTTAATTGTGTGAGTGACACTGGGTACATCAAAATTAGAAAAAATACACTGGCCGATTTTTGGCGACATATTAGTGTTTAAAATAAAAATATTTTTCCTCAAAACCTATCGAGTGGGGTATCAAAATAAAGGGTTTTATAAATAGCTTACAAATATATAAATAACTTATATATTTAAATGTAATTTGGAATGAGAAATGCTAAAAAACAACAAATAAATTAAGGTTCGTTCCCTTTAAGTTGAGTTCCTTTACGTTGAGTCTGAGAGTTTTTAGCTTGAAAGGTGTCGTTTTAATCGTCTTAATTGTGTGAGTGACACTGGGTACATCAAAATTATTAAAATTAAACTGGCCAATTTTTGGCGACATATTAGTGTTTTCAAAAAAAATAATCTTTAAACCTATCGAGTAGGGTAGGTTTTATAAATACCTTACTAATATATATACAACTATTTGTTTAAATGTAATTTGGAATCAGAAATGCTAAAAAACAACAAATAATTAAGGTTGATTCCCTTTAAGTTGAGTTCCTTTACGTCGAGTCTGAGAGTCTATTGCTCTTGCAAAATATTGTTATTTTACGCTATCTAATTCCGTTACGTCGAGTTTATATAATAAGTACAGTCAGGATATAAATTAAAAACCAGTATCATTAAAATATTGTTTTATTATTTTGTTTTTTAACGTTTCTCTACACTATAATTTACGTATTATGATGATATCAGTAGGAGAAAAAGAAGAAAGGTTTTCGAGAATATGGCAGTTTAGCGATTTCTTGCAGCTTTGAAGAGGTTCCGAGAGGTTCAGAAGTATTATCTTCACTAGAAGGAAGAGGTTGGTTTTTCATATTCTTTGATATGATGATATTATCTTTGGATGATATTATCCATATCAAAGGTGTTAAAACCCTACTTGGTGTTGTCTATTAATGTCCGCCCGCCATTGACTACTTTCGCAACTTTAAGAATCAGTAGGGTCAGTGTATGCACATTGCGTCTTCATGGGCGATTTCAACACAGACCTTGGGCAGCCAACCTGTCGTTCCCGAGAACTCTTACATATCATCGAGTCTGTTAGTCTCTGATGTTCTTCCTCTGCAACCTACTCGTTTTAATATCTTAGGGTATGACACGTGGCTCGACTTAATCCTAACGACCTGTCCCTCTCTTGTGTTGGAAATAGGTACCTACTCAGGGGAGGCACCGTAAAGTGAAGAAGAAGAGGCAATGTTTTTTAAAGGAAAATCACTACGACGATAATTAAATAGCAACACAACCTCCTTCTTTCCAATTCTATCGCGACGGATAAAAACGAAACCGGGAAGTGGGGTAGATGGTAGAAAGAAGATTGAGGTTTATACCAACTCTTACAAATCAGAACGGGCGTGAACGTTGGCATTAGAAAAGGTGTCTTACATTGTTATGGCAGACATTAAACAAATGGTATTTCTATTGACTGAAGCACCGACGCACAATTGAACTAAAACTTGCATCAGCGGAAGAATTAAAGGAAGCATTGGAAGCAAAAATGCGACTAATGTATAATTAAACCTTTTGGTGCTACACCAATATCTGTGCACCACCCACCAACAACACTAGTAGGACAATACATAACAACATGGAGGAGAAAAAATATAAATAAATAATAAAAAGTTCAGTCGGTTTAAGGTTTAGGTTAGTTCAAGGTTTGGGGCCGAGGGGCCCGCTAAGCTTGGGGACCTGGTGCACTGCACCGCCTAGCCCTCCGATAGCTAGTGCACGGAAAAGCGGGTACAGAAACTCGACGTTAAGGGAGTAAAAACGGGACAGAAGTTGTAGACTCGACGTAGGGATAATAGAAGCGAGGCAAGCTTCTCGGCTCAACGTAAAGAGACTCGACGTAAAGTTTTCTAAATTCTAAATTGAATCACTGCGAAAACTAAAAATATTAAAATAAAAAAATTATTTAAAAAAACAAAAAACCCGACTGCGTGAAAAATTATTAACTCAAAAGATAGAAATAAGTGAAAACTTAAATATTTTTTTGGTTTTGAATCATCGTGGTTGACAGTGTTCACAAAGGCAGTCGGAGGCATCAAGTTAAAGTTTAGACACTTTCAACGGATTTGAAACATATTGTACATTTTTGATGCCTCCGACTGCCTTTGTGAACACTGTCAACCACGATGATTCAAAACCAAAAAAATATTTAAGTTTTCACTTATTTCTATCTTTTGAGTTAATAATTTTTCACGCAGTCGGGTTTTTTGTTTTTTTAAATAATTTTTTTATTTTAATATTTTAACTGCAACTTTAAAAATGCCTATCTTAAGAAAATAACTTATTTAAGTACATCATGTTAGACGATACGCAGTTTCTTTTATACACTTTATTTTTGTGAAATGAAAACATTGTAAGGAAAGTACTCATTATCTGCCTAGCCTTTTAACACTGGTACTCAACACTGGTATTCAGCTGCATCCGGTTAGGAAGGCTAGCCTTCCTTACCGGATGCAGCTGAATACCAGTGTTTCACACGGAGCAACTGCCTATCGAACCTCCACAACTCAGTTACTGGGTAACACGATTCCCCTTGGTAAGACTGGTTGTTAGACTTTCTGGCTTCTGACTTATCCCATAACGACTGCCAAAGATCTACAAATGACAGCCGGGACCAACGGCTTTACGTGCTTTCCGAGGCACGGAGATCAATGCTCTCGTGCCTTTTCTAAAGCCTTTGTTTGCCCTGCAGTGGGCAAAATTAACAAGTAACAGTTTCGAAACCTCCCATTTCAATTTATCGCATGTTTTCAATTTCATTCCACAATATGATGAAGAAATCAAAGAAAAAGGGACTCCTTCAAAAGACTGGGCAAATTGAATCATTGTCTGACCAAATAAACATTCAACAAAGGGTTTTTAGATTATAAATATTGTCGATTGTGTTCCTTTGACTGGGACGAATATAATAGCAAATTAGATACTTTCTTTCTTTATTTTCGTCCATTTTGTCTGCCAAACGTGGTTAAATTGCAACGTTTCCGGGGTCAACATTTTTAGGGATCAACTTAGACTTAGGCACATCGCGTACGCTCCCTAGATATCCGGTAGGGAATAAATACCCGTTTGGTTTTAGATAGAAAGACGTGGCTTTAAAAAAAATAGAAAGTATCTGATAGACCCCTCAACGCCACTCCAGGGCGAAAGACATTCATGAAGATTTTCTACCTCATCATCATCATCTGCCGGAAGACGTTCACTGTTGGACAAAGGCCTCTCCCAAGGGAAGAGAGGGGCGGGTTGCCATAATCCCCATGCTTGGCAGGCGACTTGGGGATCACAGTGAGGTTGTTCAGTACATGGAAGCCGCTGCTGCCCGACTTCCGAATTTTCTACGACACCCTTGGGACGAAATAGGTAGGTACTATTCTGACCCGAACACCCCACGGCTTTTCTACCCCATCAACTAATAAAAAGCTTTTTACAAAAAAGACAACCGCCTTCAAAAAGTGAAAAATAACTTTAGCACAGAACACACATTGACTTTAGTTTCGAAATTCAGTGGCTTTGTTCTGTTTGTTGTTTTGTATTGCCACCGACTTCCGAAACTAAAGTCAATGTGTGTTCTGTGCTAAAGTTATTTTTCACTGTTTGAAGGCGGTTGTCTTTTTTGTAAAAAGCTTTTTATTTTCCGCTTTTTAGTACCTCCATCTCATTCAAATCTATTAAGAAGAGATTGAAAGTTAACTACTACAAAGATTGATGAAACTAAAACGTCGTCTATGTAAAATTTTTGGGTATTTGTTGATTTTTCAAAAAGTGCTGAATCAATTTCGATAAAATTAAAAAAAAGAATTTTTAAGATCGGTTTACGTTTGCCTGAGAAATCGCGTAACAAATCGCGCACATACTTAATGCAAAATTAAGACTTATACGGTTTTCTCATGAATGCCATGGTCAGAACTGGAACAAATTAAAATGGGGCCACACGGGAAGCACTAGCTTCCAAATTGAAGTCGGTTGAAAAATAAAACCAATGGGGCGTCGTTATTGCTTAATTGCGTACCTACAGTTTTAACGTTCAAAAACAGTAAAATCGCTCGAATTTTTGGGAGTCACGACTCACGACTGTTTAAAAAAGTTACCCCACACACTAGGAATTTCACCTGCATTGTGGGTCTGTTTTCAAACATATAAACTCACATACACAAACGGCCAGACCCGGAACAACTATCTGAACTCATGTGACAACGCGCGCATGCGTCAACATAGCATTGCAAGTCACACATAGTAGATACTCCTGTTAATTAATCCTTCCAATGAGCTTAAGATACTCCTACTTGGAGTGGATATACGTCAATAGTGAAGTTTGAGTTCAAACTAATGATCTCTCGCTTCAGGAAGTCCGTAATATTAATTGGATTAAGAAAACATGTGAGTTAGTCACACCTCTACTTATACCTTTGGAAACAAAGGGCACATTATAAATATTAGTACCTCTCTTACCTCTTCCCGCGTCGAACGTGCTCTGAAAACTGCTTTTAGTTCCCGCGGCGCGTAAACACGCACACACACGCACGTATTTGTACAGTCTGTTATTTTGGTAGTAGTGTAGGTAATTGAATCGCTTCGTTTGTATGGAGTGTCGTAGGTGTGGCAAGGTGGAAACTGCTGACCCCCCTGTCTACACCTGAACTAAAACTGGTAAATCATTTATCTACTACTACATTTGGGTCGGTTATCTAACTGAGCGCAGCTAAAGTGGGCACTAGAGAAAGATGAACCCCCACCACTTTGCACCGTGCCCCTAGGTCAAAACCTGTGTTCGCCTAAGAATACAATTTTATAATCCAAATTACGACCTATTGTTTTTGTTTAATTTAATTAGTAATTGGATTAAGAAAACATGTGAGTTAATTACACCTCTACTGAATACCTTTGGAAACAAAGGCTTGGGCGTACCGAGGAGTGCAAGGGCACAGTATAAATATTCGCACTACCGTACAGTAGCAACATGCCCCGCCACCCTCCGAAACACCGTTCCTCACGTTCTCTTCTCGCGTCGAACGTGCTCTCAAAACTGCTTTTAGTTCCCACGACGCGTAGACACGCATACACATACACACGCACGTATTTGTACAGTCTGTTATTTTGGTAGTAGTGTAGGTAATTAAATCGTTTCGTTTGTATGGAGTGTCTTAGGTGTGGCAAGGAGGAGACTGCTGACCCCCCTGTCTACATCTGAACTAAAACTGGTAAAACATTTATCTGCTACTACATTTGGGTCGGTTATCTAACTGAGCGCAGCTAAAGTGGGCACTAGAGAAAGATGAACCCCCACCACTTTGCACCGTGCCCCTAGGCCAAAACCTGTGTTCGCCTAAGAATACAATTTTATAATCCAAATTACGACCTATTGTTTTTGTTTAATTTAATTAGTAACTTTATTATCTTAGTACCTACCCAAAATGGCTGTCCTTGAATTCCCGTACTAAATCACAATGTTTTGCGAACATATTTCCTGTTAGGAGATATAAATAACACATGACCCAATTTATGATTGAGTATTGTAATTTCAACTTTGATAAGAATGAACTAGTGAATCCTCTTCTATGCTAATCGACTAACATCATCATTCTAATAGCCTAGGGTAGGTACGTCAATGTTTACCTACAATATATCGCAGGCATATATTGTGTACCTAATTTGTCATTACACAAACGGCCTCGTCCGTTTGTAAACGCTAATAGGTATGCTTTTTATCGTATTCGTTTCGCCAACTTTTAATAATATTATTTAAGGCAATGATATTTTAATATAATATCATTGATTTAAGGGTTATCTATCATGTTTTTGTTCTTTCGGGCGAACGTTCTTTTTGCAAGTGAACGTCTGGCAATCGTGACGCACTCAGATAAAAAAATATAAGTTTAAAAACTAAAACCCGACTACAACAAAAAGTGATCTAAAAAGTACGAAACAAGAAAATATTTCACACAGAAATCAAGACATAGGTACAAAATAGTCAAGGTAAGCCGTGGTTGCATGCCGGTATCCCATAAGGCATGCAACCACGGCTTACCTTACTTATTTTTTATTTAAACCATTTTGGAGTCACAGCTAAGTATTATACATATATTTAAAAGGTACTAGTAAACCCCTTTCTAATGATACTAAACACGGTATGCGTATCTTAATTTATTTGGTAATCTTTCCTTTTTTTAAATAATTTGTGACAAGTCACAATTAAATATTATATATTTGAATAGTACTAGTGAACCCCTTTCCAATGATACCAAACACGATAAGCTTGTCTTAATTTTTTTTTTAATCTTGGTTTTTTTGTCCGCCAGAGGGCGCCGCATTGGATTCGATGACACGTCATATAGCCTATAACCAGCGGACAATCAAGACGCTTCTAACGATACCTCATTTGTTTAGTTCTGATAAGTGGTTTAGGAGCTATGAGCGAACAGATGAACATACATACATACATACATACATACATACATACATAGCCTGTCAAAATCATAACCCTCCTTTGGCTTTGCCGTAGTCGGGAAAAAATAGCTGCGATGTATAAAATGTCAACTATTTTATTCGTGTGAACAAGTTCATAGGTACAGGAATTTAAAATATATATTCCTCAATCTATTCTGAAAATGTCAGATAAACCAAAATGACGTAGGTCTAAATTCTTCAGAATCTTGGACTTGGTATTTGTGAAGCGTGTTTACAAATAACTTAATCTTACAATTCGTGTCACATTCAAAATCTTTAGGTATACGTTTTAAAAAAAGCTGTGTGAACAAGCTCATCAAGAACAATGTAACGCTAATATTTCTTCACACGACACATTTGACAAAAGGCTCTAATTTACCAGCACATTGGCGTCAATTTGTGAAGGTAATGATTTAGAAAATTGCGTCAATTGCGTCGAACGACGCGACTAAATGACGCAAGATAATCCCAAATGATGATTTTTAGTTGTGTTATCAATTATCAGTTGTTTGGGAGTTGATGATTGATACCGTACAGTAGAAGTGTACAAGAAACCTCATTATATTCAGTTAATTCTTCTATATAATAAAAATGAATCGTTGTTCGTTAGTCTCGCTAAAACTCGAGAACGGCTAGATCGATTTGGCTAACTTTGGTCTTAAAATATTTGTGGAAATCCAGGGAAGGTTTAAACGGTAAGAACATTGAAAAATCAATTGTCAGGACAGCGTCTGTCGGGTCAGCTAGTCTAATGTATAAAAATCTCGTGTTATAGTGTTTGTCATCGCCTCCTCCGAGACGGCTTGGTCGATTTTTTGTGTATATTTGGTAGGTCTGAGAAATTACAGTGCACAAGTTTGTGCGCTAACACAGGGCCTCAAGTCTGCTATTACAATAGTGTCAGAATGGTCTATCATTGATTTCATAATAATTGTTGATTTTGACAAGTTTGGTAATTTGCAAATATAATGGCGTCATTATGACTTTCCAATGGTCAACCACTGATACTCCATTGAAAGAAATAATATAGAATGGTAATCTCGTACATAATGACAAATGAATGACTGACTTACGAACTTCTTACTACTTCAGATTGCTTAAAACACTTAAAAATAATATGTAAAAATATAATTATATAAATGAAATCTGGCATGAATAAATGTTCAAATCATCATTTCTACTAACGGGTTTCATAATAATGGCAATACGATAATGTCATTATAACACAATTCTATTACGAGACCATTGACCGACCAATGATCGACGATATGAATTTAGCAGATTATGAACTTTGAGCAAAATGACAATGGGATCGTGTTGGAATGACAAAATTATAAAAATAGCAGACTTGGCCCCCAGGTGTACATCCTCTTCCCTCACTTTAAAAGTACAATGGGACGGCAATCCGACACGACCATGAATTAATCCGACGCAGGAAGACCAACAGCTTTAAGTGCTTTCTGAGCCACGGTGGTGTCTCACTATAAGTCCATAATACCTTACTGGTACTAAACAATACAATATGTATCATTTGAATCATAATATTAAATCACTTCAGTAATATCGTAAGATACATTCTTACTGCTACTGAAATACATTTTACTTTGGCAATCCCATATCAAAAAACTGTACTGGTATTTCTTATGCCAGTGGTACCTCTCTCCACACCACAAAATACATAATTATATAGTTTTAAAATTTAGAAGCCATATGACATTCGAAATGTTTAATATGACCGCGGTCCGTTTCCCACGTTCATACAAATATTTGTTTGGTCCACAGATATTTGTATGGTCCTCAGGTATTTGTTCTGACCGTGACTGAAGAGTGTGTTGTATGTGTAAAACACTAAA
Source organism: Charanyca ferruginea (assembly GCA_947361185.1). NCBI lineage: Eukaryota > Metazoa > Arthropoda > Insecta > Lepidoptera > Noctuidae > Charanyca > Charanyca ferruginea. Next base: position 8,032,110 of record OX376082.1, on the reverse strand, counting down.
GTATGGGTGAATGATATTTTATTTTGTTATTATATGTCATGCTAAAAAACCGGAAAAGTGCGAGGCGGACTCGCCCACCGAGGGTTCCGTAAAAATTTCGTGATTTGGTCACCCATACAATTATGAGCGCACTCGTTACAGGTATTCAGATATTCAGAAGCCTGAAAGTCTGTCAACCCGTCTTACTAAAGGTGTTACTAAACCAATCGATCGAACGTCGATCGATGCTATCGATCGACGTTGATTGATTGATGAGGTAGCTTTAGCTGATCGACGGATACCGTTCGACTAACCAATCGATCGATTGTCGTTCGATGGTAGTGGTCGACGTTGATCGAAAAACCCCCCATCAGTTTCTTTCGAAATGTACTTACAAGAGGTGATAATAGGGAACGCACGGCGCGCGGTGCGGCTAATCAAGCAGCTCGATCGACGTCGACTAATCCATTCTACCATCGATCGATGCCGTCGATCGACGATCGATCGATTGGTCTGGTAACACCCTAATCGTGTTACCTTGTGACTGGGTTGCTTAGGACAGATAGGCAGTCGCTCTATGTAAAACATTGGTATTCAGTTGCATCCGGTTAGGTGAGATAAGTCTACCTAAGACAAGGCACACTCAAAGCAGCTCACTTTTTAGGGCCCAGTAATTATGTCAATTATAATCCGTGGTGCTTAGCAACTGGGTTTCTCCCAGTTGTAAACGTCCTTTTGTGCCTATTGGTCTAGTTCTGTTCTGTCTCCTGCTTGATTTGGAGGGAAGTGGAAAATATGTTTTTCTTACTCCTCCGCTGTTCTTTTCTGATTAATTTCGTTGCGGGATCCAAGACAGTTGAATCGTTTCTCTGGGACTCGTCGAGCTTTATTGCTCTGGCGCTTTTCTGGTGGTCGCCACTGTTGATTCTGGCTTACAGGAGTTACAGTGGTTAGGGAATAGTGTGGCGGGCTTGTCCCAATTAAAAAAAAAAAAAAAGGCATGTGATACCTAAGGTATAAAAAAAAATAGCAAATGTCATTACCAAAAATGACTAAATTTTGAACTAACCAAAAGTTTTATATCACGCATTTCATTTTATTAGCATTATGATTTACAACATGGCTAGGCTACTAATTTGTGAACTAATTAAGATGTTATTTTAAGCCATAAATAACTCATAAATACGTATATGGCCATGTCGTAAATTAACGGTAATTAAAAACCTTAAGATGCCAACACTAGAGAATGTGATTTCATAATTAAAATTGTCGATAAATAATTATGTCCATCGTTAAAAATTATGTCCATCATTGGTGGAAACTATAAAAGGAATTATCATCAAATTAGTAAAACTTGATTTATCAATGTAACAGGATCTTTGCTTATTTATTTTATAATTTATATTCTGACTGTGAAATAAATATTCGAACCAAAGCCCAATCCCTGGGTGGAAGACGACATAAAAAGTAAGGAGGTACTCCCTCGGTAAATATGCTATAAAAAAACTAACTTCATGAAAAAAAACGTCAAGTGACGGTCACTCGAATGGTTCCGTACAACCGGAAAATATTTAACACTACATATAAAAAAGGTTTTTTAATTTTTAACTTTATTTTTATAATTTCTTGTCATATTAAATTTATAATTTATTTTAACTTATCATAGTGTGATAGACGGATGGACAGACCGACACACGGACAGAGAACGGAGCCTTAGTAAAAGAGCCCCGTTTCCTAAAATCTTTTTAAATCCTTATCGCCATAATGTAATGCAAAGGCACCCTTTGCATTATGGCATTGTACATTATGGCGATATGGTCCTAAAAAAATCTATAGAAAAATAAATCGAATTTGTCAACTTAATCGATACAATCAATCGATATCCTAATGTCTCGTTGAGTTAACACAGGTTCAGATTACCGATAACGATAGTTTTATGCTTTGTCGATCGTTAAGTTTTTCTCCTTATACCGTTTTAACGAGTTGCTAATGATGTAAGATGGGTTATCTTAACTACGAATGGTGGGAAATATCACATTGTACGCTTTGTATCTTTTTTTAGGATTTGTAATTTATTATTTTGTAGTTTTATTATTTTTTGCGACAAAAGTTTTTGACTTAACATTCTGTCATTTTTTTTTCGATATGGCATCTCGCAAGTCAACTTAAGAGGTTGATTAACCGGACTTTCCTGTGGTGTCTTAAAAATGAGTTTAAGGCCTCCAGACAAGGCAAAAAATACTTATAAATTAAGCGACTATACGCTAAGGGCACCTGTGGGTTACGGGCCTCGGCTTAGAGCATCGCTGGGAGAGGGCAGCAAAGGGACAGGCTGGATCGGATCTCGATTATTTAGGGATGAATTTAAAGGTACAGGCTTAGCGGTACGGGCTAGCACGAGCAAGGGTCGGGGAGCAGATTCTCATATTTGATGTTGAATTATTTATAACTAGCCCTCTGCCCGCGATTTCGTCTAAGTCCTAAATTATTCTACGAAAACACAAAAACGAGATAAAAATACATGTTCAATTTCAGCTAATTGCATAATTTAATTCCGCCGAGCCCGTTCCATCATCGGACCACAAGACGTACGGCGATGCGCCACTGGTACATGGTGGACAACCCACCCACACGCACGAAACGTTTTGGGAACACATTCATTGTGCGTACTGCTAAGGAGTGGAATTCCCTGCCTGAGTCTGTGTTTCCTGGTAGCTACAACCTGGGAGTCTTTAAGTCAAGAGTGAATAGGTTATATCTAGGCAAGCGTGCTCCATCTTAGACAGCATCATCACTTCTCATCAGGTGAGATAGTGGTCAAACGTATGCCTATCAATAGATTAAAAAAAAAAAACCATAGATTCAGCCGTTTAAATGTGATACAATACAAAACAGACATCCATCCATCCTCGCAGACATTCGCATCTATAATGAGGTAAGGGGAAATTAAATGTAGTACCTACTAAGTACCGTACTACAGGTATGTGCCCGGCCCAGTTCTCGAAAATGGCAATATCACGTTGTATTTAGATCGTTCTATCATCACTGACAGGACTACTATTGTTGCCAATAAGCCTGACATAGTGGTGATAGATCGATTAGAGCGCCATTGTGCGGCGCTCTAATCGATCTATCACCACTGAACGAAGAACGATTGTTGATATGGCGGTTCCGCATGACGAGAACCTCGTGAAAACTGAGAAAGATACACAAATAAAGTATCTTGACTTGGCTCGCGAGGTTGTCGAAATGTGGGATGTCAATACAGCAGTAATTGTGCCGATAGTCGTTACAGTCAATGGAATTATTTCCAAGAGCTTCGACCAACATCTCTGGAGGTTCTTGTTGGGCAGCTGGATCAAGGGCTTGATTCAGAAAGCAGTACTCTTGGACACGGTGCGTATTGTTAGGAGATTCCTCTCTCAGGAACCCTGACCACCGGTAGCTTGGGTCCTATTTCCAATACCGGTGGGCTACTATTTGTGAATTATTAGTCACATTGTTGAGATCTGTCTTGTTAGAAAATCAACGGTGGGAAGGTAAAAAAAGGGGAAAAAAATGTAAAGGGGTATTTTTAACAATAATGTAATTTTAATTAAATTTTATCTTATTTTAATTCAATATTCATAATTAATATATTACAATATACCGAAAAGTTCAATCTACTTGATTGATACGACACTTTGCGTTATTACTTCGTATATTAATTGTCCTTGTTTCTAATTTAAAACAAAGTTTATCATCTATAATATCAAAATAGATGGCAAAACCAGCCAGTCTCAACAGTACCTACCTCCTGAAAACTAGAGTTGAACCATGAAGTGCATATTCTATAATAGCAATGTTCGTCAGCTTGTACCAACCATCGCCATTGGACTGCATAACTAACAGCATGAATTTAATTTACTAGCCTAGCTTATTGGTACAGCTTGCACTAATAATCCAGACCTAAAATTGAAATATGGCCGAGATATTCGATTTCTGCAAAATATTTACGGCGCAAATAATAATAGGCTTCTTGGAAGCTATAATGTTTTACCCGTTTAGAGTGGAAGCACTATGGCCTTAGGGTCCGAGTGCTCATCTTGTTTTTCGAGACATCGCTATGCGGCTGGTCTTCACGTGACCCGAGAGCTGGCCTATTCTTTGGCCAAAGTATCAACGTTGAAATGCTGCTTGCTTGTGGGGCACGCGTCGTATTGACAGCCACGAGGTTGACGAGCTTTTTGATGCCCTCTTTTTTTATTGTGCATAATATTATTGTTTTTAAGTGTTGTATATAGTATTTAGCTGTGGTTGATTTGTAAATAATAAATGTCACGAATCTTTAAAAAAATAAAATATTTTTTCAAAGTATATTTACTTGATTATTTTTTTAACTTAATTTATTTGTTTTAAAATCAGCTTATTGCTGCTAAACGTAGGCCTCCCCCAGAGATCGCCAACCGACACCCACCAACACCTAGGTGAAGTGAGCGGTCATCCGTCACGAATCTAGGGATTGACAAAGCAGACGGACGGATGACAGCTCACTTCACCTAGGTGTTCACTGAGGGAGATTGTAACAGAATAGCTCTACTGGTGAAAGACTTCATTGCAAATTCTATCCACCTGAGAAACCCCGAGCATCTCTCCATAGCATGCTGAGCAACCTTGAATTTGTGGGCCCACGGCCCAAGTATCCTACTAATCCTACTAATATTATAAATGTGAAAGTTCGTGACGATGTTTGGATGTTTGTTACTCAATCACGCGCAAACCGTTGAACAGATTTGCATGAAAATTGGCACATAGATAGACCATTTCCTAGATTAACATATACGATACTTTTTAGCCCGGTCATATGTTCCCTTGCGATAATCGTTATTTTCACGCGGGCAAAGCCGCGGGCAGAAGCTAGTAACTTAATAAATATTAATTCTATCTCTATTGGAAACTACACAGTAGCAAGCACGAAACAAGTTTTACTTAAATGCAGGGTAATCATATGCGGTAAAGTTGCCAGCAAAATGGCGATGACTCGGTGGCGCTAATTATTTTAATAGATACATTTTGAACTTGTTCCAAGTAGCCGGTAAACCCTGTTCTAGACTTTTTATGATGTTTTTATGGACAGCTGGATATGGTAAATGTTAGTCTGTTAAACTAACAATGTTGCCGCTTATTGTGCACGAATTAAACTTAATTTGGGATATTTCGATCTCTTTGTCCATACTTCCATACCTGTTATAAATGCGAAAGTAACTCTGTCTGTTAAGCTTTCACGATGAAACGGCTGAACCGATTTTGATGAAATTTGGTATGACGATAGCTTGAACCCTGGTAAAGGACATAGGCTTCTTTTTAAGTCGCGACTTTTTCTGCATCTACGATAACCGACATTCACGCGGACGAAGTTGCGGGCAAAAGCTAGTCTCCAATATAATAAGAAAAGGATAGTCTTAGGTAGGTCTTAGGAATACGGTCTCGACTTGAAATTTAATTGCCTGGATTGCCTGTATTCTGTTTTATGTTTCTTGTATGATAAAATAATGAAAACTACTTGGACATCTGTCTGTGATTAAGTTTTTACCTGTCATCGTCCTTTTCTCTAGCTGTCTGTAGTAAGAGATGTATTTTGTGTTAGTTTTAATTAAAATTATAATTTTTAATTACTATTATTATTTTTATCCTCCGTATGGTGTCGGACGTAAAGAATAGCACCATCCCATATCTTCCCGTGGGTGTCGTAAGAGGCGACTAAGGGACTTACCAGAGAATGGGCAGCAGCGTTCTCTGTGCCTTTGTAACAGCCATACTGCGATCGCCAACCCGCCTGACAAGCGTGGCGATTATGGCAAAACCCCCCAAAATGAATAGCACAACACAAAAACGGCCCCTAGTACCCGGCAGCTCGTCTAGCTCCGACTATAATAGCGGTCGAGGTTACAGCGTGGCAAGGGGTGCGAAGAATCTCCGGAAGGGATCAGGCTGCCTACACGGACGACTTGACCTGGCAACATACAACACGCGTACACTCCGGACCGACGAGAAGATAACGGAACTCGAAGAGGAATGGAGCAGGCTTGCGATGGAGTATTGTGGGATTATCTGAAGTCCGAAGAGAGGGGGAGGACACAATAATCCTGAAATCCGGCAACCTGCTCTATTTCCGAGAGGGTGACCGGCAGTCCCAGGGTGGTGTTAGGTTTATCGTCCACAGGTCTTTCGTGAACAACGTGGTGAAGATCGAGAGTGTGCCGACCAGGGAGGCGTACCTTATACTCAGAATATCCTCAAGATATTCGCTGAAGGTCATACAGGTCTACGCCCCGACCTCGGCACACCCCGACGACGAAGTGGAGACAATGTATGAGGATATCTCTAAAGCCATGCCTTGGGGGAGGCCTATGTCCAGCAGTGGACGTCTTTCGGCTGAAATGTTGATGATAATAATAATATGTGGGGACATAATATAATAATATGTGGGGACATTTTCACACACGGCCATCTGACCCCAAACTAGGGAGACCCTGTACTATGGGTGTCAGACAGCTGATATACATACACATATACATTTTAAATATATACATATATAGATAAACAACACCCAGACACAAGGCAAACACAAGTGCTCATCACACAAATATTTACCCTGGGCGGGAATCGAACCCGCAACACGCTGCGCAGCAGTCGATCGCTCAGCCACTGCGCCAACCGTGTCGTCAATGATGATGATGAATTATTTTTATAATTTCAATTATTATTATTATTTTAATTATTTCAGTTTCAGTGCAGTTTGTGATCAAGGGAATCGGCATTATTGTGATATTTCTCTTAAGTGCATTGAAAGGGGTTTTTCTGGCTGTTGAGTCATTTCGTAAGATGACCATTCCATGGCAAAATGAGTCACACAGTTATACATTAATACTTTCGATAAAATCCGTGGCTTCTCATCGATTCTGTTTCCAAATATGGAGAATATGAGTCACAAAATCACCGCAGGTTGTTGAATATTTCTTGCTCTCCCTAGTGAAACAACAGATTTGAATCTTCTCCTCGTATATCTGTATAATTTTATATTCAAAGTGTTCTAATTATAGCTACAATGTCGGTCTTTTCACTAGACACCACAGGCGTTATCCAAAATTAGAAATAGAATTTTACTTCAAACTTTTCTACTTATCTATATACCTACTGTATAAGATTTAGCTAGCTATTTTGTAGGTACTGTAACGGTTGCATGCATATAACATGCTGTATGTCTATTTTATTACAATCTCCCTCGGTGAACACCTAGGTGAAGTGAGCTGTCATCCGTCCGTCTGCTTTGTCAATCCCTAGCATCGGGACGGATGACACCTTATTTCACCTAGGTATTCACCGAGGGAGATCGAAACAGAATAGCAATGCAGTATTTTGTATTTAGAACGTTAATAACAATGCATTGTTAGACAAGAGCACTAAATTGCTTTGCCGAGTTTAATTCCAAGAACCTCCTCTAACACAGGAAATATAATATAACATCGATCCGACACCGTTATGGGCTCAGTAAGATTTGAGCTCTTCAAAGGTAGAGAGAGACTACAATAGGGTATTTTACTCTATACGAGAAAAAGTCTATAAATATGTTATTGAGACAGTTTAGGCATAAAGCAGTCGGAAAATGTAAGTTTTAGCTCATAAAATAACAAAACAATTTTTTAAATTCAATTCAAAGTTTTCAGTATTTTTAATCTGTTCTAAAACACCGTGAAATAGTAGCAGCCATGTTACTACGTCATAAGGCTGTGTAAACAAAAAAATTGTCAACTGTCAGTCAACCGATTGGCGTAATATAGGCTTTGTACTTTTATTATTTTCGTAACCAACGTGATTTTTTCATTATTACACCTACTACAAAATATGCTTTTAATTATTTTTAAATGATATACAATTATCATATTGAATATAAGCTCATTTGATACAAAACGAACTGACGTCATTTACGCTGAGCAATATGGCGTCCAGTAAGAGGCGTTTTCGTCAAACTACGCGCAAAATTTGAAAATTTAAAATTTAGATGCATTTTTATGGCACTTATCGATTGAATAAAATTTTTTTGTTTTTTTTGGTGGCATATTAGCACTACAGAATTTCATTGAGACACTTTTCAAAAATGGGTGTAATACCCTATTATGATCATTTGTTAGTTCTGGATCATGCCTGCGAACCTCTGGTTACGGAGATAAAGGAGGTCGAAATTGCAACTTTTTTGTTCTCTGTATGTATGCGTAAGCCCAATGTTTCACGTGCGTTACATTACAGTCGTTGTTCACTACATTTTTATATTCTAATAGGCTTGCGTTTAATCGCCACTTACCTGGGGGCCAAGTCTGCTATTTTTATAATTTCGTCATTCCAACACGATCCCATTGTCAATTTGCAAAATGTTCGTAATCTGCTAAATTCATAATGGTCGATCATTGGTCGGTCAAATTAAAAGCAATGACGTTCTAATAGTAGGTCACTGATCAAAAGAACTGTCAAAATTTTAGCAGATTAAGTCATTCAGTTGTCATTTTGTACGAGATTACCATTCTACATGATTTCTTTCAATGGCGTGTCAGTGGTTGACCATTGGAAAGCCATAATGACTCTATTATATTAGTAGATTACCAAACTTGTCAAAATCAACAATTATGAAATCAATGATAGACCATTCTGACACTATTGTAATAGCAGACTTGAGGCCCTGATCTTAAGTGATGATGCGGCCTAAGGTGGAGCACGCTTGCCCAGGAAGAACCGGTTCACTCGTGCCTTGAAGATAGCCAGATTATACTTATCAGGGAACAGAGTGTCGGGCGGTATATTCCACAGTCTGGCAGTTCGCACAATAAATGTGGAATCAACGCGCTTGGTTCGAGACCGTGGAATTTGAAACATATAGCGGTGACGCTACGCCGTAGGTATCGCTGCTCGTCCTGTGATGGAATGGGGATGGGAAACTGAAATTGTGCAATTTCAAAGCACACCACACTATAAGTAAATAAGTTATTTTATCACACCTTAAATAAAATTAATTTCCCATCAATAATTTTAAATTAAAGTTACCAGTGCGATACCTACTTAGTTTGACGGTTGATAGGACGGAACGAAAGAAGAAAACATGTTGCACCGATCCCAAGGAAGATGGGATAAGGGCAGGATGATGTATGTATGTTTTGGGGATCAGAAAAACATATAGGTACATGGAAAAATAATAAAAAATTATACCTCTCTATCCATACACCTTAATATTCATAACTCTTTTGGTCACATGCATTTCATCCCTTCTCTTCACATGCCCATACCTAGACAAACAATTCCCTATCAACTTTTCTGTCACTGGCGCTACTTTCAAACTTCCTCTATATATTCATTTCTCAATTTATCCATTCTGGTCACTCCACACGTCCATCTCAACATTCTCATCAATAATATATTCACCTTTCCTTATTATTTAACTAACAAACTTGTAACAAAACACCAACACCATAACACAAACAAGTCAAGTCAGGCAAGTAACATAACACTGTTTTTCACTTGAAAAAGGACCGAAGACATGCAAAGTTTAAACCTAAAGAAATATTGATTACTGAAGCCCCGTCACACCACGCCAGTTATTTAGATAATACTAGTTATTACACTGGCATTTGTATTGAGGCTAGACTAGATTATTCGGGAGAAAAAAGGCTTGAAGGAATGGTAAATATTAGTTTGAAGAATGTTCGCTTTTAACGATTGACATGACGTTTTGAAAGACTACTTTGTGCAACACATTGTTACAATAGTTGGTATAACTTATTATAGTAATTTTAAATTCTTAACGCTGCTTAAGCAAGTCAGCAACGTCAATTTTTTTTTTTCCGAGATTTTTTTTTTTCGATTCCGATGGAAGGAATGGAGTGAGGCCTTTGCCCTGCAGTGGGACAGTACAGGCTAATATAAAATATAATATAAGTAGACATGAATCATACTTGACTTTTAGAAATGTTTATAAGTAGTATACTAAATTACTATTGCCACTGACAAAACTACTGCTTTGAAAATCGCCAAAGGCCAAGAAATCAAAAACTGGACAATGTACCCCTGACTGGTGTCCCCTTGTTTCGCAGACAGAAATTTCATAGAATTTCGTTTCCCAGAAAATGTTTAACATAATATTTGGTTCTCGTATTTTTATTTCGACTATTATTGTTTCAAAGACCATTTACTTTAATGAAAAATATTTCACAGAAACACAATTCAATGATTTTTAATCACAGTTTTGTGTTTAACAAAGTTATCAAAAAGTAGAATTCTTTTTTAACGAATATTGTTTGTTTGTTGTATTTTTCCATGGAATTTGTTTCAACGAAAATAACGAGTTGCGAAGTAACGAGTTTTATTTCGATATAAATAGACAAAAACAAAAATGTTGTCTTAAAAAGTCAATACGTTGTGCTACCAAAGTTAATGACAGAAACGAATCGCTGCGAAACCGACTCCACGTAGTCTTGTCTGCCCGACCCCTAGAGTGTAATTTAAATCTGCGTAGGCGTGGAGGGGCGAGGCGGCCCGCGAGCTGAGGAGCAGGTGGTTTTGAGGTGGTTGCAGGTGGTTTTGAATGGTTCTGAGGCTGGCCGGCGTAGCCTGCCAGTAAGCCGAAGCTGCGGTAGTGAGCGTGAATACCATCTGCGACGATAAGCTCGCGTGGGACCGCTGGAGCCCCGCAACGCCGGAGCCGTGACAGAAACTATGCCTGCTGCATGTTGCATGCTCGCTTGCATGATGAATGCTTGTTTGCATCCTGCGTGGTTGCTTGCACGCACGCGCAGTAAGTTTGGTTAGAACTGAGAGTCCCATTACTGGGAATACGTTTTATATTAAATAAAAAATATAAGGATAAAGAATATTTGATTTGTTATTCTATGATATGATTATTCTAACAATAAACTTTACGTGAAACAAAAATCAATGATTTCAAAATCTTGAAAGTAAGTATTTATTATTATTCTATGAAACGAAATTATTAGAAAAATTTTATGTGAACCGAAATTCTATAAAACTATTAGCTATGAAACAACGTACAACCGTACCCCACTACGTCGTGGTTGGGAACCCATTTTAATTTTTAACTTTATAATATTTTAATTATTCGTAGCGGCGGGCGCCAGTGATATACATAATCTGTGAGAATTTCAAGTGAAACAGCCCTGTGATAGACGGACGAACAGACAGAGAGACAGCGGAGTCTCACTATTCGCATTTTAAACAAACAGCTATTACAGTTGTGTTTGGCACCCCCCATTTCAAAATATCCAAGTAGCATTTTGGTTATAACAAGTCCATTTGCAAGAGTAAACAGAAAGCCGGTATAAAGTCTAATAGAGATGTAACAAAAATACATCGGACAACAAACAAAAGAACACAGAATGCACAATTTCAAATTGAGTCATTCGCATCAAAAATAATAAATGAAACTGTTAGCACACCGATTTTTATTGGTAGTCAGTGAATTATGTAAAACATATCGGTCGTATGGGTATACGTGGGTAGCATTTTACACGTTCTACAAGAATAGGAATAGCAAATAACATGTCGTGTGTACTTTGTAAATACGCGGGAGTTTGTTGCGTCGCACCGAGCGGCGAGCAAGTTGTGCCGTATGTCGTAACATTTCACTACTGAGGGTAAAACACGAGCCAGCGGAGTAATTGTGACAGGTTATACCCGTTTTTCATTACGTTTATTTAGTTTAAAAGCTTTATTCATACTAATGAATGATACTATACGTTTAAAATAAAACCAAAATGCTAAAAGATTGACGTATTTTCAATTAGAAAACGGCCTTGCGCGCTTGCGATATGTCCTCTGTTAGGCTGTTGATTGAAGACCACCCTGAAGAAGCTAGTGATGGTAGCTAGTGATAATAATATACTTTAAAAATATATATTACTACAATAAAAATGACACAAAGACAAGGTAAGATTCTCACTACCACACCGACCATGCAGCAGCTACTGGTATCTGCAGACATCGAAAAACACTAGTATATCTATTTAATTTTAATTTGAACAGCAGTGACTCATGTAACATATATATTTTATATTAATGATGTACGGTACGTTATTTTTATAACTAAATTAAATAATCTTTAAAAAATATTTTGATTATTACCTTTAGTTGTTTGTTACGACAACACAAAAAAGGAGAACTCATTTGATCGTTTTTTACGACATTAGGCAGTCAATAGTAAAAAAAACTTATCAAAAATTACCAAAACATTGGCAACACGCAATCACCAAAATACAGCATAAAATAAACAGTTAACAAGATGTCACCCAACTTGCTCGCCGCAATTGTCTTTCGTATATCCTCAATGTTTTTCTTGAACATCTACTACTTCGCGTATCTATGCAAATTGCATAACAAACCCTGGTCGCACCCGTTGTTTTTACACAAACAATACAAAATAACTTTGGCGGGGCTAACAAGGCTTTTTAAGCGAAAATATTGCGAATTTTCCCTCGTCACTTACGTTTGAGTGGTGGAAATTGTACCTATTTATCTGCAATGTGTTTGTGTGTTGATGGGAGTAACAGGTGAGATGACGAAAAGAACTAGATGGTTAACAACATAAAGAAATATAAATCTGTTACTCGCTAAAATTAATCATCATCATCAGCCGAAAGACGTCCACTATTGGACAACAGCCTCCTACATAGAACGCCATAACGAGCAGCAACCTGCCGCTTCCATCTACCAGTTACCCGCGACCTTGACGATGTCGTCGGTCCATCTGGTGGGAGGCCTACCAACGCCGTGTCTTCCAGTTCGTGGTCGCCACTTGAGAACCTTTCTTCCCCATCGTTTATCGGTTCTTCGAGCGATGTGACCTGCCCATTGTCACTTCAACTTATATATTCTGAGAGCTATGTCGTTGACCTTAGTTCTTCGGCGAATTTCCTTGTTCGAAAATCGAAATTCCACGTGAGTTAGGAGGGTATTTTACAATCGACTAAAGTCCAGTCCAGGTCATGTATCAAGCGAATACCGGGCTCCGACTCATGGTTGCAGGAGGAACTCCGGAGAAAATACAAGAGGATTTCTCCAGAAAAAAAAATTGGATCAGAAATATGTAATGAACTGGCAACTAAATAAATCGGACCTTAAAGCTTAATTAGTATCATTATTTAAAGCCTTAAAATAAGATAAATATCGGACCTTATTGAAACGTAATTTAATAAGTAGTGAAAAAGGTGATTCACTTTACCTGTTAAACAGACTTTACCGTTTTCTTAGCATGTAGTTGTTGAAATTGCTGTTTTAATACTTCGATAAGTGTAGAATTCCAATACTTTACTTTTCTAATTGTACTAGGTATAATCCATGAAAATCTAACCAAACCTTCTTTAGACCATTCAATTCTTTTCACAGAATTCTTTTTAATGCGAACAACAAGAATGACAAAAAAAAAGAAAACACATTTGATAGTTCAATCAAGTGTTTGCATGATAGAACTTATTTCACAGAATAACCGGCACACAGGAAATGAGCGCTGGATTATTGAACATTGTGAACAAAAAAAAGGTAGGTGTGTGTGTGTGCGTATGTGTACTTTTTAACCGGTCTGTAGAAGCACACTGAAGAGCAATGTAAAAGAAGGTTCACTGCCTCCAATACAGAATAGATAAAAGGCGTATAATTTCCTCAAAATGCAAATTATTAATTTAATAAAAAAATAATCTGGGTGGGTTTGGTTAGGTTAGGCTAAATAATTTTCTGAATATAGGTCCTATTTATCAACTTATCAACTAGCCATATTTATCTTTATAAGTCTTTTGCAGGCTCAGCCTCTTAGTACTTACTTTTGCCCGCGACCTCGTCTGTGGGAAATTCCTTACAGATCCTATTTTTTTTACAACAAAATGTTTTGTTTACACATTCAAAGATAACGTTGCTTCGTATCAACGAAATTTTAGAATCGGACCAATAATTCTGGAGATTAGTGCGTTCAAACTAATCAATCATTACCATCCAAGGCAATCATGAACCTTCTGATCGCACTCTCCCTGTAAGCTGGATATGACGCAAAAAGGTTGGCTCCAAAACAAAATACAGTTATGAAAGTACATTCTTATTTGTTTCGTGAGCAAATAGGGGTAAAATAATTGGTTTAAATAACACGGTGTAATGATTAATTTTGGTATTACCTTCATCATTTCTGTAAGTTAATCGCCTTGCAAAGAGAACTCTGCATCAGCTATTCTGTAAAAATCTAACTTCAAACTTCAACTTGATTGATGGCGTTTGTGAAAGAGACATCACAATATAGCAAATATAATGTTGGTAGTATGATAGACTATCAAACGCTAGAGATTATTTAAAGGTGCCCCATTATGGTTTTATCCGTAAAATAGGAAAAATGTATATACCTACTAGCACCAACTTAGCCCGAGCCCATTATCACTATCATCAGGATGTAAGATTATAAGTTAAGTTTAGGTGGATGTGAAAAGGGTATTTTACTCTATACGAGAAACAATCTATAATATGTTATTGAGACAGTTTAGGTATAAAGCAGTCGGAAAATGTAAGTTTTAGTTCATAAAACAACAAAATAAATTTTTAAATTCAATTCAAAGTTTTCAGTATTTTTAATCTGTTATAAAACACCGTGACATAGTAGCGGCCATGTTATTACGCCATACGGCTGTGTAAACAAAAAATTGTCAGCTGTCAGTCAACCGATTGGCGTAATATAGACTTTGTACTTTTATTATTTTCGTAACCAACGTATTTTTTTCATTATTACACATATTACAAAATATGCTTTTAATTATTTTTAAATTATATACAATTATCATATTGAATATGAGCTCATTTGATACAAAACGAACTGACGTCATTTACGCTGAGCAATATGGCGTCCAGTAAGAGGCGTTTTCGTCAAACTACGCGCGAAATTTGAAAATTTAGATGCATTTTTATGGCACTTATCGATTGAATAAAAAAATTGAGTTTTTTTTGGTGGCATATTAGCACTACAGAATTTCATTGAGATACTTTTCAAAAATGGGTGTAATACGCTAAAGAATGTTTTTTTTTCTTTATTAGATAATTCGTCATCATCATATCAGCCTAGGCTGAACGTAGGCCTATCCCAAAGTTCGCTAGCCCAGAGCTAACCCAGCCCGCAACGTTCCGCTGCCAGCCACCTTCTTCAAATCATTGGTTCTCATTACGCTTGTCCAATACGTGACAACGCTTGATTTATGCAATAATTCAAAATTCGGTTTTAATTGTAACTATTTAATTGACGCTGATTAATTTCAATTTTATTCTAAGAATAGATTTAGATGTACATTGACAATAATGTTACGATTTTATTGGAGAGATCATATTTTCTGAATTAATTTAACTTACCTACTTAATTGAATTATTATTATTTGTTTATTGTGATTGTGACTTAGTTAGTTTTATTAAAACTGCAATAACTGATAGAAAATCAAAAATTCATAAAATGGACACATAATTGCTCTTCTCTCAAACTTTACAAAAAAGCCTGTCTTTCAAGCCCATAATAGGTTACTAGTCGAGCTATGGAAACAATCAAGTTAGACAAGACTGGAAAGTTAGTCGACCAACTAGTTATTCTCCTAGTTCACTTATATGGTAACTAGTAATAAAACTATTATGGGGACTGTACCGACAACAAGTTCCATACAAAAGTAGCCTAGTAACATTCTGGTCAATACGTATTTAAGAAAAAAAAACGTTCCCCTACTCTAGGAATTTCTCCTGTATCGAGTGCGTTTACAAACATAATATAAGCTCACATACACAAACAGCCAGTCCTGAAACAAATTCCTGTAGGTCATACAAATATTTGTTCCGTGCGGGAATCGGACCAGAAGTCAATCGCGTCGTCAAATAAACTTGATAAAATTTTCCACCACCCATGCCAACCTTTCTTTTTTTTTTGGCGCGGTTAAAATCCTGTGGTGTTCCACCTCTGCCTTTGGCCGGGGGTGCGGGATTCGCATGAGCATTCACCGCTCCCCCGACAGGCCATGACCCTCTGTTCTTCTGCAGGTCCCACCTCCCCGTGCGGACATTCCCATAACGGCCGCACCCACTCTCGAGTGGCGCGCGTGGAACACTGCCTATCTGAGCCTATCTGGTCGGACGACGGACGCCCATGCTACCTGCCATGTTATCTCTTCATCACCCTTGGTTGACTGGTAGAGAATGCCTAAGGCTATGCGCACACTGCGATTTTAATCGTTGCGAATAATAATCGTCAATCTGTGAACAACAGAATTGTACTACAATCCGCGCACTGCGAAAATAAATCGTTTGCGATTTTCCCTTTACGAGTTTTTCAACCGATTTCTTTCGCATTTTTAAAATTGCAGTGCGCGCATAGCCTAAAGCATTAAGTCCGCCTTTGTACCTTTGTACATAAAGTAAAATTAAATAATACAATTTTACTTTCACTAATTATCTAGCCTTTTTATTTTCACTAATATCTAGGCTTGTCTGACTTCAGTATCTCAACTTAAATTTAAAAATTATACTGTAACTAGCCTTTGCCCGCGACTTCGTCCTCGTGAATATCGCTTATCACGGATGCAGACAAAGACGCTGATTAAAAAGTAGCCTATTATTCTTTCTTGTGATTCAAACTTTTCTCTACCAAATTTCATCAAAATCGGTTCATTAGTTTAGTCGTTAAAACGTAACAAATGTACTCAGTTTCGCATTTTAAGTATATCCATAATTCAAAATCTTGTACAGAGGCCAGCACACAAAGCTCATCTGTCAAATTTCTTAGATAGGTTTTCAACTTTATTACCAAACGGTAAGGTTCATATTCAATTGGGAATTAATTGTACACTATTTTAAAATTAAGTGTTTTGACAGTAAACTGTAACCACAAACCTAAATATTAGTGTCCTTATCGTACCAATTTTTGAAATTGCATCGAGTTTAACTATTTTTTTACTAAATTTTTTAAAGACAACTTTTGTATGGAGCTCCCTATTAGTAAACTTCCACTAAGGGCTAATAATAAACTAGATTGTATAGTTTCAGTATATGGAATATGCGCATGCGATGTTTTCTCTCACACAGTAGACATATTGAAATAGGCAGATTTTTTTTTTCTTTTTGTGGTATTTTCGTGCTATGATTAATTTTAAAAGCAAACATGTCATGAATATTTAGATTCAAGAAGAATCGACGAACTGTTCGTCAGCATTTTAGGCAATACCTAAGAGTATTTATCTGATCTTGATTTTATATCCTTTCCGAATTTATTTTTATATTGACGTAAATATTGTTTCTTTTGTTTTGCATAATATATTTAATGATGCACTTAGATGTAGGCTAGCAAAAATGTTCAATTTCATGTAATAAATATTCATAAATAGGATTTCAGAATCTGACGTAAGTATGACCGTATCAAATAGCACATAACATTTACCCATTTTATTTCCAATAATAACTTGGACTGGTATATACTGGGTGCCCGGTAATGAATGGATAACCTTGAAATGGCTTATAGCAGAACTTATGGCCATCCGAAAAATATAGGAAATAAAAATTACGAAAAAAAAAATGTTTTTTTTATTTTGTTATTGTTGGAAATAAAATTGGTAAATGTTAAGTTCTATTTGGTACGGTCATACTTAAGTCAGATTTTTAAATCCTATTTATGAATATTTATTTCATGAAACTGAACATATTTGCTAGCCTACATCTAAGTGCGTCATTAAAAAAAAATTACGAAAAAATAAACATTTCTAGTCGTTTCTACTACAAATGCTATTTTTTCGTAATTTTTTTTTCCTATTTTTTTCTGAATGGCCATAAGTTCTACTATAAGCCATTTCAAGGTTATCCATTAATTACCGGGCACCCTGTATATATGTATAAATGGTATATAGCTGGTATATATATATATAAATATATATATAAATGACACGAAATTACCAATGCAGTTTTATCGAATTCCCAAAAAAATGTGATGTTAGAAAAGTTAAAACCACAAGACAATTACATCGATTTAATTGTCTAATTTAACAATGTCTATGAAATCGATAAATATTCCATGCCTTCCCACGGGCGTGAAATACCCGATTATCTCGATTATTAATTAAAACAGTTGTCTTCTCGGTTCGGCAACTCGACCATCGGCTTAGATTACGATTTACTGAGTTGCTCTATTTAATGGAAGACATTATTATGTGTTCTGTGTTAAAGTGATTTTTCACTTTTTAGTTTTTGAAAGCGGTTGTCGTTTTTGCAAAAAAAAGTTTTATTTGCTTTATAGTACAAGTCACGCTAAAAAAAGAATTTCCGAAATCGATACACAATTTCCGGAGATATCGCGTCATAAATAAGGAGAAAATTAAATTAATAAAATTAAGTCCTCCCCTAATGTTCCACCCTTAGAAGTGAATTATTTTCATGCAAGTCATATGGGACCATTCCGGGGCTAACCATGTCCATAAAAAAAAATGTTTTTTATCAGACTGCACTATAAAAAGTTACGCATAATTCATCACCATCTGCCTAGGGTTTTCCCAACTATATTGGGGTCGGCTTTCAGTCTAACCAGATGCAGCTGAATACCAGTGTTTTACATGGAGCGACTGCCTATCGGACCTCCACAACCCAGTTACTGGGTAACGCGATACCCGGGCCCTTGGTAAGACTGGTTGTTAGATTTTCTGGCTTCTGACTACCCATAACGACTGCCAAAGATCTACAAATGACAGCCGTGACCAACGGCTATACGTGCTTTCCGGAGCACGGAGGAAACTCGGAAAACCCATCCACAGACCGACCGCGGCTAGCGTAGCTTAACCTTTGACCGCTGGATCTGCACGGCTTTAACTTAGCCACGAGCTAACTAAACATAAAAAAATACGTGTAGAATTAAGAACCTCCTCCTTTTTTTTGAAGTCAGTTAAAAATACATTCAATGCATTTGGGTACATAATTATATTCAGAAAATAACAAGTATTTTTAAGAAAGTAAGCAATCGGCATTTGTATGACATCTCCACTAAGTACTAAGTTAATAAGATTTCGACATCAGACATTTCAAAGACTTCGCTTTAGTAAAAATAGTCTCAATATTGTAGCGTTTAAGTATCTGCTACTTACGGCATGTAAAGAAACATGTCATTTAACATTTAGGTCAAGTTGTAACTCGTAGGAAAACTGAAGCAAAATAAATTGCTCTTCTGAAACAAAATACGATCTGACTAAGAATTTACCTTCCACTTATCATCAACCCGGTTAAATTGTGTATGTAGTACCTAAGTCAAAGTCAGAGTCAAATATTTTTCTGTTCGCTCATAGCTCCTAAACCACTTATCAGAACTGAACAAATGAGGTATCGTTAGAAGCGTCTTGATTGTCCGCTGGTTATAGGCTATATGACGTGTCACCGAATCCAATGTGGAGCCCTCTGGCAGACAAAAAAACAAAGATTAAAAAAAATAATGAAGACAAGCATACCGTGTTTGGTATCATTGGATAGGGGTTCACTAGTACTGTTCAAATATATAATATTTAGTTGTGACTTGTCTCAAATTATTAAAAAAAGGAAAGATTACCAACTAAATTAAGATACGCATACCGTGTTTAGTATCATTAGAAAGGGGTTCACTAGTACCTTTTAAATATGTAATACTTAGCTGTGACTCCAAAATGGTTTAAATAAAAAAAATAAGTTTAATAAAAACTAAAACCCGACTACAACAAAAAGTGATCTAAAAAGTACGAAACAAGAAAATATTTCACACAGAAATCAAGACATAGGTACAAAATGGTCAAGGTAAGCTGTGGTTGCATGCCATTATAATTCATGTTCATCGCACTCTTATGGGATACAGGCATGCAACTACGGCTTACCTTGACCATTTTGTACCTATGTCTTGATTTCTGTGTGAAATATTTTCTTGTTTCGTACTTTTTTTCAATTATTTAGTCAAGGGAGCAACAGAAGGATGAACATACATTTTAGATGAATGTGCATCCTTAACCTTATTGCTATAGATACGACACAAGTTCCACGGTCTTGAACCAAACGCTTTGCTTCCACATTTATTGTGCGAACTGCCAGACTGTGGAATTCATTGCCCGCCTCTATATTCCCTGATACATCTATCTATCTGACTCATCAACGCCCAGCCCAAACCCTTGGACCTAGAAAGCTGAAAATTTGCCCAGAGGTGTCCTTTATAACGTAGACAAGGAATAAGGAAGGATTTTGCGAAAGTCAACCCCTAAGGGAGCTAAATAAGGGATGAAAGTTCGTATGAAAAATCGTAATTTTTGTAATTTAAACCTTGAAAATTGGTGTTTAGCATTCTGTAAAACCCCACACTGTACTGACATTCACGCGAACAAAGTCGCGGGCATCAGCTAGTGCATTGTAATTTGGGTCTTCAAGGCACGAGTGAACCGGTTTATAATAGACAAGCGTGCTCCACCTTAGGCTGCATCATCACTTCAGATCAGGTGAGTTGATGCCACAGAAATCTTAATAATAATGCCTTATTATTAAGATTTCTGTGGTTGATGCCAAATGTAAGCCTATAAGACTATATAAAAACACGTCTAAAAGTCTGCAATTTTTCGAAGTAATTGTAATGTTTTTGGAAATTTAATGCTAATTTTATGTAAACTCTATTCTAAACATAAGTTTGGAATGTACGATCACCAAAAGAAATAAGTATTCATGTCGACGGGAAGAGTTGAAGTTTACTTAGAAACCGATGGGTGTTTATGAAAAAAATAAAATACAATAATATATGTGGGGACATTTCACACACGGCCATCTGACCCCAAACTAGGGAGACCCTGTACTATGGGTGTCAGACAGCTGATATACATACACAAGTACATTTTTTTTTAAATACATACATACATAGATAAACAACACCCAGACACAAGGCAAACACAAGTGCTCATCACACAAATGTTTACGCTGGGCGGGAATCGAACCCGCAACACGCTGCGCAGCAGTCGATCGCTCAGCCACTGCGCCATCCGTGTCGTCCTAATACGTACGTAATAAATAGAGAATAAGCAGTTCAATGATTTAATTAAATTTCATTTGAAAGCGTTCATTGGTTTCTAAGTAAACTTCAACTGTTCCCGACAACATGGATACTTATCTCTTTCGGTGACTGTACTCACAGGCAGTCTCATCAATCTGGGTACCCTTCACCTCACCTTCACCAGTTGATAACGGGGTCCGGACCTTGAAGTGTTGTTACTGGATAGTAATACAAATTTCGCATCCCTTATTAGTTTGACGTAATTAATTGAATTATTTAGGGATTTTAGACTGGCTTTTTTTTAATGGGACAAGCCCGCCACTCTATCCCAAACCACTTCAACTCCTGTAAGCCAGAATCAACAGTGGCGACCACCAGAAAAGCGCCAGAGCAATGACGCTCGACGAGTCCCAGAGAAACTATTCAACTGTCTTGGATCCCGCAACGAAATTAATCAGATAAGAACAGTGACAATCACATACTTTTAATAAATAAACTAGTAATAAATTATATAAATTAGTGTTAGTAAATAAGTATTGAATTTCGGATTTTTCTTTTGCTGTTGACTGTACTAACTGATTTAACTTCCAACGTTATGTGGAAACATTTTAATAAACGTTAATTGTCTATTCCTGCGTGACGCATAGAAATAATTTGTTGTAATGTCTCTTGTTTAGTGTGATGGTCACTTGTTTATGAGTACTTTTGAACATTTGGTGGTCCGAGTGGTGTGGGCGAAATCATCTTGAGCAACAACACAATAAGCGAGTCACAGTCATCATTTGCCTAGTCTTTTCCCATGTTTGGGTCGACTTCCAGTCTAACTGGATGCAGCTGAATACCAGTGTTTTACACGGAGCAACTGCCTATCGGTCCTCCAGAACCCAGTTACTGGGTAACACGATACCCCTTGCAGACTATCTGTCTTCTGACTACCCATAACGACTGTCAAAGATCTAAGAATGACAGCCGGGACCTAACACTTTACGTACACACGTACGTACAGAGGGGTCTCGGTATGAAATAGATGGTCCCACCATTGACCCATCCATTGACCGACTACGGCAAGCGCAACTAAACATGACCGATTGATTCGAGTCCACGAGTTCCTCAGATCATAAGCGAGTCACAGTTAGTTCAATAATTTCAATACAACGATATCAAAGGTTATATCAAAGAATATAAAGGTTACAGAATGACCGCTCCCGCCATGTTCAAAAATAATTACCTAAACTTGCCAGACTCACTCACTAGGGCTGCTACTGTATTGACTCTGTAGGTTTTATTTGCGACAATATGAAATTAAATTGACACTGGTTTGAACTCTTTGCAATTTTTTTATAACAACATTTTCCTGTTCGTCACGAAATGTCAATTACATAATTTATTCATTTTGACAACACGTGACAGTCGAAACTGCAGTCTGCTTGAGAATGCCTATAAACGTAATGTCAACGTGTGCGTGCGAAAAATGGCGGTTCTGAGTGGTCTCTCTGCTCGGGCGCGACGCAGCCTTACGTACTTTGTGGTTATATTGAATAAATCGAACAGAACGTGCCCGCTTAAAGTGATCCTATTCTAGTAACAACAAAATGTCGACTTGCATTAGTTCTAACTTTGTCCACAATTGTATTTTATTTTAATTTCATTTCATTTTAGTTTCCCATCTTCCTAGCGTGACGTGTTGTGCTGGGGCGGCTGCTGCTGTAGGATTTAGTTCATGTTCAATCACCAAAATCTTTACCCCCGTCCACGTTTCCATCTTTTTTTAATTTTTTTTTAATAATAATCGTTTATTCCTCAAATTAGAATTTTACATTTTGTGAATAAGTTGACCTCCAAACTGAGTAAAACTTGCACTATGGAGGAAAAGGCGCTCTCTTATACAATGAATAAAGGTTCTAATGGTAAATCTAATTCCATGGATTGTAGGTGCCGAAAACCTCAAACGGCGAAAATATAACAGCCTTCTTGGAAGCTGTTTGGAGGAGCCGTTTGGGGTGCAAAACACTAAGGCCATGGGGTACTACTGCTCATCTTGTTTTTCAAGTCATTGCCAAGCAGCTGGTCGACTCTTTACGTAACCCGAGGCTGGCCTATTCTTTGCCAAAGAATCAGCATTGTTATACAACGTGGCAATACTGCCAGCCTACTGGGCACGTGTCCCGTTGACAGCGATGTGGACGAGTTTTTTGATGCCCTATTGTTTTTATTTTTATGTAATATGTAATTCTGATGAAGGGCGGGTTGCTTCAACTAACCATTACTGACCGGTAATAGTCAAAAATGGCGCTAACTATCGCCAAATAAAAAAAATGGGTTGTTTCACAAAATCATACGTCAAAAAGTTACTATTACCATAACCGGCCAGTCATCGTAATTTTGCGTTGTCAAACAGCTACTTCAAACATCAAAATATTATGGAATCTCTTTTTGAATAACTTTAACTGACGGATTTTTATGTCATGAAACAACCCGTTACAGTACGGTCAACGTAACTTGGCGCGTCTGAAGTTAGCCGATTAGCTGCGCAGTAGACAATTTCGTTCCTAAAAGTTCCATTGCGCAGCCAAACAGCTAACTTCAGACGCGCCAAATTACGTTGACCGTATTGTACATTTAACGTACGTTAAACATCGCACGTCATAGTAACTTTTTAACCGTCCGTATGTAACGTTAACCGACTGTTTGAAACAACCCACCCTAAGTTGTAAATAAATATGGTTTAGTTTACAATATAATTCATAATTTTATTCACTATTCAACTAGTTGTGTGATGTGGTCTCCTATAATTTAAGGAACACACGTAACACAAACAGACTGTATCGAAAAGTATTGCATCTGTGTATCCTTTGTTGGACATTCAAAATAAATAAATATCAGTTCATAGCAACACCATAGAAAGAGGTTTAAATAATCCGCAAGCTGTTACTATGCAAATCAAGTTTGTGAAAACAGTTTGGATTCAAATTGGTCGAGTAGAGAGTTGGTTAGACTAGTCATTGTTTTGTATAAGTCAATGTTATCTTAAACCATAAATAAAGGGCATTTTACTTAGGTGTTCCAGAACATCGAACGGGCTACAACAACAAGCGTAGGCAAGGGTCACAAACGTGGGTATTATACAGACCAAGTTAAAATGAGGCTTCTGAAGAGCCAGAGTCGCCAAACCTTACGTACGTCATTTTAGTATGGCTGAACTTTAAAATGACTGGCTGAACAATTATTATTATTATATTTAGCCCATATTGGTGCCGATTCCCTTGTTCACAAATTAAACTAAAATTAGATAATCGTCTCCCTTTCTACCAGGCAGCTAAAGAAAAGGACGGTGATAGACAAGGACTAAGTTGAGATGTCAAATTAGTTTTTTCCTTGAACTTCGCAGTGTTTTTAATCAATACGTTCTGAAATGACAACTATAATTGTATGAACATTTTAGATCAACTTAAATTGACAGTTCTTATTAATATATGTCTCTTTCTTGTTTTATTGGAGAGAAAGAGATATAAATAGTTTTAAATTAATTTAGTTCGTGCACAACAGAATTGGCACCACTGTCCCACTGCAGGGCAAAAGTTTCCCTCCATTCCTTCCATAGGTCTCGACTTTTCGCTATGTCTTGCCAATCCATAAGGAACCCATCCAAGTCGTCCTGTCATCTGTTTCGTGGTCTCGGGCACCAATTTTGGAATTTACGGGCCCATAGGTCGTTCTTCGTTCGTCTGTCGCATAGAAAATGTTTACAATAATAAATAGCAGTTTTTAATAATATTCTGTAAAATATTATTTAAAAAGTAACCGTCTTACTTGTACGAAATTGAGTAAGGGAAGAGTAACCTTATGTTGAAACCTATAAAAGGGTGAAGTGTTGAAGCTAGCAAGTATGCATAGCTATGCATACTTGCTAGCTTCAACTTGTTAATCCCTACCTAATTTTTTTTTATTTCAACCTTGCTAAATTAACGAAGGTTCTGTATCTCTGAGATTATGGTCCAATGGAGACACATTTCAAAATCGTCATCATAGTATCGTGACAAAACAATAGAAAAAAAATTACCACTAACGCATCATACACGAACATCTATTTCATATCTTTAATCAGTCATACAAATACCGTAACAAAACCGGCTCGAACCGTAAACGATTGTCACTTGTCAACTTATGAATGCCTAGTATAATTTGACACTTCACGGTGGCGCTGTCTTCAAAGACCAAATGACAGCTATACGTCAAATGCATTGCATTTTAATATAGTTCTTAATTTTGTCACGTCTCATGATATATTGGCTATCTGTCTGAAGTAAAACATGCACCAATTAACAGACTTTCTCTTTGCTCTTGTCTTTCGTATGTCATTTCCTGTCGATGTTGATGGTCTGTAATAGTACCTATATGGGCCGCCTTATACTAAATTAATCTAAAATTAATCTTTGGTTATTTTACTACTTAGAACCAGAGACTAATTTTGTAATTTCAATTTTACTTATGTGAGATAATAATTTGTGTTCGTATTTGTTCATTTTAAGGGATTATACCCAAGATAAAGACAATAGGACCATAGGACAATATATAGTCTAGACAAATCTAACCAATTGCTAATTTAATCAACTTAATTGAATACATCTTTACATAGTATAAAACAAAGTCGCACTCGCTATCTGAGATCTTTTAAGCTATGCAACGGATTTAAATGCAGTTTTCAGTAATAGACAGAGTGATTAAAGAGGAAGGCTTATACTTATGTACTTATATGTAGTTTGATCAACATTTCACGCGTGCTAAGCCGGGGCAGGTCGCTAGCATTATTATAATATTTATACTTGTAGAATACTCTGGCGCACATACTACTTCATTGTTTGTTGAAATATAAGAAGTGGTCATTGTAATTGTTGACTCTCTGCACGTGTTGGTGTTAACTGTGAGTGCAGAGAGTAATTGAAATAAATAAATAAATAAATAAATATATAAATAAATAAATAAATATATAAATAAATAAATAAGTAAATAAATCTACAGTTTCAATATTTGTAAATATGTGAACCACGGACTAGAAAAAAAGAACTTTCGATATGCGTGACACGGAGTCCGTGTCACGCATATCGAAAGTGAAGCACCCTAAAGTAAGCCGGACCGCTTGTACAAACACGCCTCACGCACTCATTTACATCATAGTAAGCCGACCGGCCGCCATTACGTAACACGACGGCGTCTTTGTAGGTACTATTTACGTGAAGTAATAAAATAAAATAATGCCATCTTCTGTTATAACAAGGTGTAAAAATAATACTACATCCATGAAAAAGTGTCAAGGAATAACATTTCACAGGTAAGGCACAATTTTACATGTTGATTTATTGTATTTTTTAAATTTTAAAATCATTACTATTGGAATACAAAACGTCATAAGTGTTGTCAGAAAATAAATGGGTAATTTTCCCGAGAGACTGGGTAATTTTTTTTTTTGCGTTCTTTGTAAATTTTTTTCGACTTTGATTATTTTCATAGATTTCCTACAGCAAATCAATCATGGAAAAATGATAGGATTTTAGTCTATTTTTTTAAGCATTGCTTAACCATTTAGGTACAGTCTTCTGTAAAGACTTTATATCATCAATTGGCGATGGGTGTTAGATTGGAACGGATTTGCATCATGCTTTTTTACTCGATCGATAAAGAAAGCAGTGCGGGTTAGTCAATGTTTGTATGGAATGGAAGATTCTGAATAAATCATTTCAATAAATATTTAAGTTTTATTTTGTGTGTTTTAGGTAAATAAACTTTAATACCCCCCCCCCCCCCTATCTTCCTTATAGGTAATTCAAGACAATCAATTGAATTACGTATTTTACAGCAGCGTTTTCTAGTCATCCATCCATCCATACTCCATACTAATATTTTAAATGCAAAGTAACGCTTTCACGATAAACGGCTGGATCGTTTTTTATGTATTTTATTATGTATTTTCTAAGTTTATATTGGACTGACATCGGTGATGGAAAACATTGTGAGGAAACCTGGACCAATCCGCCTTGACAAAGAATAGTAGAGTAGTAGGGCTTCTCTATGTAAGAAAAGGCCTTGGTACCAAGGGCCTGTAGACAAAATCTTTTTCTGTTAGCGTTAACGCAAACGGATAAATCAAATTGTATGCAGTTGACATATTTGCATCACATGAGATCTGGTAAGCAAACGTCAACTCCATACAATTTGATTTTTCCGAGATTTTGTCTACAGGCCCAGCCCCCCTAGCCAAGTTACAAACGTTTCGTATCGTTTCTCTTTCTACAATAATTAACGCTTCGTCGTAATACATGTTTTTCGATCACGTGACTTATCGTTGAGATGACGTCATTCCCATACATTTGATTAGTTTTCTATTAGCGTTATCTATTGTAGATTGTCAATTTGGGTAATATGGCTAGGGGGCAGATCAGATTAGATTGGTATGTGATCAGAATTTAGATTGTTTTTTGGTGCACCAAAACCACTCCAAATTCTGATCACATAAACGAACGGTAGCTAAAAAGAAAAAAAAAAACATTTTGTGGCAAACTTTATTTCCGTGACTAACCCAAAATGTTTTTTCAGAAATCTAATACCGATGCTAAAACCTACAGGTCTGTTAATAAAAGCGTCACGATGCACGCTATGGGAACAATTCAATTAGCGGTCGTATGACTCTATGGTTGTTTTTTTTATAAATTTTCATCTAAACCGAGCACCAAGCCTTTTGGGATAAATGGCACTGTATATTGATCTGGCTATGTTTCAATTCTAGAATGGTTCGTTTGTGCTAGCGGGTTATAGTTTTTGCTATTTTCTGCTCTCGATTTCGTTTGCATATGCTTTAGAATTAAGCCGAATTCCTAACTTATCTCACGGGATAAAAAATTACAAATAGCTTGATGAATATCTACTATCGTCTGACAAGCCCTTTCCCAACTGCGTTAGAGTCGGCTTCCAGTCTAACTGGATGCAGCTGAATTGGTATTCGGCTAAACACTGGTGTATTTAATTAACATGGAGCAATTGCCTGTCTGACCTCCAGAACCCAGTTGTAACTGTTACTGGTAACTGGTTGTCAGATTTTCTGAAGAAGCTAAACGCTAGGTCTATGTATGACTTACGGGACCAAAGACTTAACGTGCTTTCAGAGGCACGGCGGGGTGTCGGTATGAAATGGATGGTCACCCATCCACTGACCGACCGCGTCAAACAAAAGTTGACTATAATGACTGGTTTATCCATATGGCACTTTACTTAGCCACGGGCTCCTCTATTATAATGTATTATATCGATTATATGTGCCAAAGTTTAGCTAATCGCGTTTAGCCGTGAAAGAGGATCAAACTTTCGCATTTATAAACGTAAGAAGTATTTGTAACAATAAATAAAAACATACATTTTATATGCAGTCTCTAAAGAAAGACAAGAAAGTTAAAGGAATCAAGTACCTAACTTGACTTGGTTTGTAAGGTTGTTGCCATATATGCAATGTAGGCTCAACGAACATTATGCCGATAGTCGTTAAATCCAACGGCATATTAGACAAGAAGCCTCGAACGACACCCGAAGAGGCTCTCTCTAGGCTGTCGGATTATGGGCTATACAGAAAGCGGTATTGGACACGGCGCGTATCGCTAGAAAGGTCTTTTCTCTGGAGACCTGACTGCTAGCAGTTTTAACTGTAAACTGGCTGTGCCCGCGGCTTCGCTCAGTGGACCTAAGTACAACTTAAGGAAGGGATGTTGAAGGATTTAGTTTCCGCACTTAGTCTTTTAAGTGGCTCGTAGCTCAAGGCTAAGTAAAAACCGTACGAATCGATCGATCAGGGTAACTAAGCTTGCCGCGGTCCATTTGTGGATGGGTGACCATCTATTACATACTAAGGCCTCCGTGCCTCGGGAAGAACGTAAAGCCGTTGACCCCGGCTGTTATTCGTGTAGATCTTTGGCAGTCGTTATGGGTAGTCAGAAGCTAGAAAGTCTGACAAAAAGTCTTACCAAGTTGTATCGTGTTACCCACTAACTGGGTTGTTGAGGTCAGATAGGCAGTCGGTCCATGTAAAACACTGGTATTCAGCTGCATGCGGGTAGACTAGAAGCCGACCCCAACATAGTTGGGTAAAGGCTGCAGATGATGACTTAGTTTTTTAAGTTGAACAACACTCATTAGCCGCAATTAACGCTCTCCTGAACTCAAACACAGATCTTGGAAAAGAATGGAAGACGATACTGTCTGAATGTTTGAATTTTTGCGAGAAGAATGCATGACTGTGTTAAATAAATTTTATGATTGTTTAAACAGAGTAGGTAATTGGTTTCGGCCGTTCTATCTATACTAATATTATAAAGTTGAAGAGTTTGTTTGTTTGTTTGGCTGAACGCGTTAATCTCAGGATCTACTGGTTCGAATTGAAAAATTCTTTTTGTGTTGGATAGTCCATTTATCGAGGAAGACTATAGGCGTGCGAAGCCGGGTCGGGTCGCTAGTTTAAAATAAAATGTACGTGTAAGAAGAAAAGTAGTTTGTTAAGGGTATCTTTGGAACTGGTCTAATTACAAAAAAATGTTTGAATGATAGTAAGCTACACTATTAAGGTGCTTCCCTGACCATATATTGCCTCTTTGCCGCTGAATCGAAATTAGCACAACTTTTGTTTTTTTTGTTATAAAAAAGAGAAAGCATCTTTTGAAATAAAATAAAACGTGAATTCTAAAGATTTTTAAATTACCTATCTATTAGAGTAATCCTCAAATTAATAGCACGTCAACTTTAGCAAAAGATACATGTTTTCAATTATTTTAGTCATTTTTTTACAAGAAGATTTACGTGTTTATAGAATACATCAAAAAATAATAAGAACTTGGAATTGATGATAGGATATTGAACATTAATAATATGTTTTTAGATGTAGTTTGTTTCTCTTAATTCATGAGTTAATAACGAAGAAAAACGCACCTTTGGTCGGAGTAGCGCCTTAATTGCCGAGACCCATATGATATACTTTACGTGTACCCGAACGAAGCCGCGGGCAGAAGCTAGTGTTTTATATTTTTGAATAACCATTTTGATCCCTCATCACTTCATCAGTCACTACACCAATTATCACACGAACGATTTCATTAACATTTGCATGACGTACACCCAAATATGTTGATTGAACGGAAAAGCTTGACTCAGCGGTTAATGTCTGTCTGCGTTTTAATTGTCATGTACATTCACAAAGGGTTTTACAATTGAATGATTTGTTACAATATTCCTGGTATGATTTTGAAGGATCGTTTACACGAGGAGAATTTCTCGCTCCAGATAGTTGTTTATCGATAGGGATATAAAGTCGACTCGTGTAAACAGGACGTTGGATATTCGCATAGAGAGGAACACGCTAGATGTTAGAAGGAGCAGATATAGTTTAGGCAAGCATGTTGTAGGACGCCCTGAGCCACAATGGACCGACGATTTGAAGAAGGTGGCTGGCAGCGGATGGATGCGGGCCGCCCAAGACCGGGTTAGTTGCCGATCTCTGGAGAAGGCCTACGTTCAGCAGTGGACGACAATATGATGATGATGATGATGATTACAGAGAAGAACGAGAATTAGCTCACCTTGTAAATTGGAAACTGTAGGCTTAGCACGCCAAGGTAAAAGTATTTGATTCGCATAGGAAATATGTCTATCCTATAGCATTTTTTATTTCATTTTAAACAAGCGCAATTAGTATGACCCTTTGATATGAATAAAACTTCAAACGAAATAAATATAGTGTACGAAATGGACATTATCAATTGATAAATCTATCGTTTTTACGCCATGTTAACACCGTGCCAAGCCCTCTGCTGTCAAGCAAAAAAAATACTCAGTTTTGGAAAATCGCCCGACAAGTCTAATGTGACAGAATCGAGTGTATGTTCACTCAGACATCATTGTCAGACTTTCTGACTTCTGAGTACCCGTAACGACTGTTAAAGATCTACAAATGACATCCGCGACCAATGGCTTTACTTGCCTTCCGAGACACCAATTTTCAAATACTGGGCTACTACTAAGAAACCTAAATAGATAAACTCAATTGCACTTCACCCAACCTGGGAATCGAGCCCAGGGCGTCTTGCTCCGCAGTCGAGACCAACGAAGCAAGTCCAGGGAGTGTCCGTGTCCAACCATAGTGTGTACACAGACACATGTGCAATAATCATCGGGGGCGAGGGCGAGTCAAGCTTGGACTTTCTCGCTACTCGAAAGGCAAGAATCTCGCTTCGTGTAAATGGTCATTCAGAGTATTCCTGGAAGGATTTCAATCGTATTTTTGGTGTCACATTGCATGTTATTATGAAGAGATCAAAGGACGATATGACTAATGATAATAACTTTGACACTTCTTTGGAATTTGTTGGCTTGTTGAGTTTTATGATAAATAGCTTTCGCCCGTGACTCGACGCGTGTATTTTCTTACAGGATCCATTTTATTCTAAATAAAATAACGTCGGTTATCGCGGATCAAAAAGTAGCCTATGTCCTTTCTCCTATGTCCTTCTTTAGGGTTCAAGCTAAGTTTATACCAAGTTTCATCAAAATCGGTTCTACCGTTTCATTGTGAAAAGGTAACAGACAGAGTTATTTTCGCATTTATAATATTAATAAGTAATGTTATAGTAAGTAAAAGTAAGTATGTTAAGTAAATAAGTATAGCACTCAGGAATAAAGTAGCTTTGTATTAGCGAAAGAATTTTCAGAATTAAACCAGTAGTTTCGAAGTTAAGAGCGTTCAAACAGACTCTTTAACTATTTAATATTAGTATAAAATAGTATACTATAAATAAAATCTTGAACACAACTTTGAATTCTTGTTTAATTAAAATCACCATACTCATAGAGACCTCAATAATTTTATTACAACTATTTATATTCCAATAACAAGAAATTGATGATATTTCTACTTCTTATTATAACGACGACGTCCTTATTAAAAGCAATGACCAAAATCGACCGTTACTCTTCAAATAAAATATAGTTTCTTAATACTTTGTACCTGGAACCCCCAACTTACCTAATTCAAACTTAAAGCTAACCAACATAAGGTTTAATTTTCTGTGTTTCATATAAAACAACTTCAATAAAGTACACCTACGCACTAACGAAGTTGTCTCTACAAGTAGTTCTAATGATAATAGAAATATAAATGACCATTGTCGCTTGACCTATCATCGTAAGAAGATTACGTCAGATTTTTACAAGTTTTGGAAGCATCAAGAGGTCTAAATAAAATGGTAGCCCACGGGTATTGTTGGACATTATAGAGGCAAGAAATGTCTGATTTTTTGGAAAATGGTTTTAATATGTTAAAGGTCAGTAAGAAATCTATTGTGTGTATAAAATGTGTAGTATATTATATTGTTTGTGTTGTTGTACGTACGTGAAGTAGTATTTTGTTGGTTACCTTCGTTTTGTTATGGTAAAATAGGTCTAACAAGTATTATTGTACTATTACATCTACGTCAGACGTCCATATTTTTACAATATTTATGAATAGATTGAAAGGGCTGGTACCCCTTTAGAAATATATTTTATTGGAAATAGAGATCTCTTTTTTGGATAACGAAAGAACAAAGATTATTTTTATTGTCTATAACTTTTGTATATTCATCTGTTGGTCTGGCTTATGTCTTCTCTATTATGAATTCAATAAATTATTATTACATCATCATTTCAGCCGAAACGTGTCCACTGCTGGACATAGGCCTCCTCCAAAATGGGAGGTTTTGCCATAATCGCCACGCTTGGCAGGCGGGTTGGCGATCGCAGTACGGTTGTTACAAAGGCACAGAGAACGCTGCTGCCCATTCTCTGGTGAGTCCCTTAATCGCCTCTTACGACACTCACGGGAAGATATGGGAATTATTATTTGCTCATCTTGTTTTTCAGAACATCGCCAAGCGGCTGGTTGCCTCTTCACGTGACCCGAGGGCTGGCATTCCTATTCTTCGGCCAAAGAATCAGCGTTGCCATACAATGTACTACCAATATAATACCGGTTTATTATAGTCCCACTGTAGAGCAAAGGCACACTCGCGACACTCCATAGAAACGAAACGATATAATTGCCTACACTACTA
This sequence comes from Charanyca ferruginea, assembly GCA_947361185.1. Lineage (NCBI taxonomy): Eukaryota > Metazoa > Arthropoda > Insecta > Lepidoptera > Noctuidae > Charanyca > Charanyca ferruginea. The sequence continues at coordinate 7,998,948 of OX376082.1, read as the reverse complement.
CTAAAATAACAGACTGTACAGATACGTGCGTGTGTGTGCGTGTCTACGCGCCGATCGAACCAAAACGCAATTCCCAGAGCTAGTCGTTCGACGCGGGGAGAAATGAGGAATGGTTTCAGAGGGAGGCGGAGCGTGTCGCTATTGTACGGTAGTACTAATAGTTATACTGTGGCAAAGGCCTCTTCTTTTTTTATAGGTACTTAAATAAATCTGTCATTTGCCAATACTTCAAATAAATCTGCTATCGATTTGTAACAAGAAGATGCAAATATATTCAGCAACTCCTGTTCCTTAACTGAATTAAATAAGAACTTATCAACATCTTACAAATGAAGAACAAATTAATACAGATTCAAAGATATTGCTTATCTTACCGAACAAGTTGTAAAGTTAACTGAAACAAATTACAACTGAGTGGGATGATGGATGTCGTGGATGATGGATGTAAGTACTTACTAGAAACCTAAGATGTGTTGGGTAGGACACTGACATTTATAAGGCTTGTGTACATACAGGCGCACGTGGTTAAATATAAATGTGAATTATGCACAGATATTTTTTCGTTACGGATCGTATCTCTGGCAAATTATAATTAAGTTATTAAATATTCGCCTTATTTGGATAATACAAAATATACCTTAAGCTTATTGAAATGAATATTTGCACAAATACGCCAAGTCAGCATAAAAGAAAAGTTATTCTTATTTTTGTCATTTTGCCGGTGGAAGCAAACGGCAGGTTTCCGCTCGTTGTAGCGTTCTACGGGGGAGACCAATGTTCAACAGTGGACGTCTTTGGGCTGATAATAAAAAAATAAAAAATAAAAAAATAAAAATAAAAATAACGAACGAACGACGAATATTATTTATTTGTTTTTAGCCTTTATGTTGTCCCATAGCAGGGCAAAGGCCTCCATTTTTCCTTTCCAATCCTCTATGTCCAAGGCCTCAAGTCTGCTCTTACAATAGTGTCAGAATAGTCTATCATTGATTTCATAATTGTTGATTTTGACAAGTTTGGTAATCTACTTATATAATGGCGTCATTAGGACTTTCCAATGATCAACCACTGACACTACATTGAAAGAAATGATATAGAATGGTAATCTCGTACATAATGACAAATGAATGACTGACTTAGTTTACGAACTTCTTACTACTTCAGATTGCTTCTGGCAAAATCTGGCATGAATAAATGTTTCAATTTAGTAGTAGTTTTTCGAAAATCATTTCTACTAACGGGTTTCATAATACGACAATGTCATTATAACACAATTCTATTACGAGATCATTGACCGACCAATGATCGACCATTATGAATTTAGCAGATTATGAACTTTTAGCAAAATGACAATGGAATCGTGTTGGAATGACGAAATTATAAAATTAGCAGACTTGGCCCCCAGGGCTAGTGTGGACCAAACTCCTGTAAGCTTCAAGCTCATTTTAATGTCTTACAGAAATTATCTCTGGAAGTTCTGGTCCAATTACAAAAAATCTTGCATTGATAGAAAGCTGAACTATTGCCGTATGTCATAACATAAGTTTATGGAATAATTTCTGACTTCGATTTTCGATTTTTTGACTTCGACGCAGACGTAGTCGCGGGCAGATGCTTGTATAATCAGGAACCTGTTCACAATAAGATTAGACATAAATACAAACCTTTTTTACAGTCCCTTCAACCGATTTTGACTTCTATTCCGTAGGCTTAAGGATGACATTAGAAGCAAAAAAGTGGTTACAATAACAACTGTTTACTGCAGTTGTCATTTGTCATGCTACCAACGCAATATGAGTCAAAATCGGTTGAACGGACTGTAAAAAAGGTTTTTGTAAATGTCTAATCCTATTGTAAACAGAGGGCCTAGTGTAAGTTTTTATTCGAACTCGATCGCGTTAACGTAAACTACAATTTGTATTGAAGTGTGTCTAGTGGCAACAATAGGAAACACAATTATTGCATACAAATTGTAATGCACTTCACATGGCGTATCTGTACAAATATTCGCCTATTTGGTTATTACCAAATTAACTCTAATTTTATTAAAATAAAGTCGATTTGGTATTACCCAAATAAGGCGAATATTTGCACACACATACGTCATGTGAAGTGCATGATACGCGAACGTTTACGTTAAGGCCCGTCCCTGTGCAAAACGCAGCGCTAGCCGTTTTTTGTTCAGTTTTTCGGACCTAAATAGGTACTCTATATCCAAAAGAAATATCAAAATATAAAAAATATATTAAATTTCTACATAATCTTGACTCCAAGATGGTAGATCTCATTTTTGTTAACGAAGTATAGTATTTAACTAATCTCCTCACAACGAAACCACAGAAATGAGAAATAATTATTAAAAACATGCATCTTCTCGGCAAGTAACCATTAATTCGATTTTTTACTAACACTAATGGATAGGCAATTTATTAATGAACATTTTTGTAGGATTTTTTTTTAAATCCCAAAATGTGATTTTATAATGATTTAATTCTAAAATCTGAGCGTATTCGCCACTGTATCTCTTGCGCGGCACAGAGGGAACGAATGCCCAAGGCGATTTGCTCAGGGTACCGCCTTAACGTGATCAAGTAGGTTAAAAAGCTCACACAAAGTGTAGTATTTTCCGCAAAGCTGGAAAACAATCCATCAAGACTACTGCAACTTTTGTAGTTTCCCTATTAAATGAATTTTAAGCCAAATACAGACATAGTAAAAGGCAAATATTTGAACACACTGTTCGTGAATAAAATAAAAATGTATGAAGATCGCTTTGTATGCTGCAGTGCGAACCGTGATGCATAATGTGTGTAGTGTGTTTACCTGGCTTTAGAGCTTTGCCTCGGAAACACACACATACAGCAGCAAACATTATATATGATAACAGTTTGTTGTGTTAATATTTTGAATTGTTTTTTTTTTTTTTTTACTATTAAATAGGCTTGCGTTTGACCGCAATTCACCTGATCGTAAGTGATAATGCGGCCTAAGTTGGAACACGCTTGCCTAAGATGAACCGGTTCACTCGTGCCTTAAAGATACCCAGATTATACTTATCAGGGAACAGAGAGGCGGGCAGGGAATTCCACAGTCTGGCAGTTCGCACAATAAATGTGGAGTCAAAGCGCTTGGTTCGAGACCGTGGAACTTCAACCATATAGCGGTGACGCTTCGCCGTATCTCTGCTCGTCCGATGATGGAACGGGGATGGGGGAATTAAATTGTGCAATTCCAAAGCACACTCTCCGAAATGTACCCGAGCCATTTCCCAACTATTTTGGGGTCTGTTTCCAGTCTACCGGATCCAACTGAATACCAATGGTTTACATGGAGTGACTGCTCTGATCTCCACAACCCAGTTACTGGGTAACAAATGGATACCCCTTGGCATAACTGACTACCCATAACGACTGTCATAGATCTACGAATGACAGCTGGGACCAACGGCTTTACGTGCTTTCCAAGGCACTGAGGGAACTCGGTATGAAATGGATGGTCACCCATCCATTGACCGACCGCGGCAAGCGTAGCTTAACCTTGACCGATCGATCCGTACGACTACGTATTTTTTCCGAATTGCTTAAATGTTATCTTATTTAATTTTCATTATTTGTTGTACTAGCGCCATATTTACCGTGTGATTTCAGTTACGGCTTTGTGACAGTCGGACGTGCCGCGTGAGCTCACTGAAACGTCAACTTGTGACAACTGTCACCCCTCCCACACCGCGCAGCTACCGGATCGGTTCCAGTTAAGCGGTCGTACTATACACTTACTAAGTGCCAATTTGAATAGTCAGATAAAAAGGGGCTATTTAACGACTTTTACAGATTTTAAACTGACAATCACGTGAAAATGTGTAGAGTAAATGATTTGCAAAAAATATATGTTAAACTAGAACATTCTCTTAATCATTTAGTATGTAAATATTTTTTATTATATTCATTATTAAATAATTTAATTAACTCGTGAAGTTGTGTCTGACGCGGACAAAACATTGACAATTACACAAAATTTACCAGGTATAATTAAACGAAACTTACAGGCAATTTTATTATCTATCTTTTAGTATACGTTTTTGTTGTTGTTGTTGTTGAGTTTCCTTTAATTTAATTTTTTCGACTAAACGTTGAGAGTTTTGGACGCAGCGCATACGATTCTCTGGTCGCTCAAGGTCGCCGGCGTATATCGTCGCCTTAACAGACGAATGAAAATAGCGCTTTGACAGCCCTTATTTAGAAAATAATGTCAAACTCTCATATTTATTCCCCAGATAAAAAGTAACTGACAACTGAAAAATCAGCCCAAAGCCATGTTCCATACATTTCACTCCAGCCAAAGTTCTCAAAAAGCCTTTCGTGTAACAGGTTGCCCCGACATGTTTACCAAAAGGCTAGACCAGATTGAAACATTTTTCTAGGCAAGTTTTACACGAACGGAATAATAAGCAAGTTGTCGTGAAATATTCAGATTCTGTGCACACGAAAGAGCTTAGCTTAGGCTGGCTATGAAACAACGATAAAGGAAACAGATGACTATTAATACTGATGCTGCAATGCGACGAGACTTCTAAAGCTATAGATACATATGGTATCTATAGCTACGTAAATCTATACTAATATTATAAAGCTGAAGAGTTTGTTTGTTTGTTTGTTTGGTTGAACGCGCTAATCTCAGGATCTACTGGGTCGAATTGAAAAACTCTTTTTGTGTTGGATAGTCCATTTATCGAGGAAGGCTATAGGCTCATGCGAAGCCAGGTCGGGTGGCTAGTGCTCGATAAAATTGCTCGATCTCGAGCAAGTACGAATGTGTCTACCCGGCATTTTGGTTGGCTTCGAGCATTTATCGTGAGGCTTGCATGGTACACACGTTCGTATTTGCTCGAGATCGAGCATGTACGTATCCTTCCATGTCAAACGGTATAGAAAATAATAATGACAATAATTTATCACTTACTAGCTTTTGCCTGGAACTTCGTCCGCGTTAAAGTCGGTTATCGCGGATACAGACAGACAGAATTTTAAGAAACAATTGTACTCTAAGTAAAGGTATTTTAAAATGTAAATTAAGAAATTGTCTTCTCGCCAACGAGGATGCGTCATCGGGTGCCTAATTGGTTCGGAATGTATTGTTTATATTATAATTCGTTGTAAGTTTACATAAAAAATGTTAATTTTAAGATAGTAATAGGTATATTAGTTATAGTTTAATTAATTTTGTTGTGAAAACATACGAGCGCTTCTCGCCATCAAACTGAAAAGTTTGGCGAGATACAATATTGTAAAATAAAATTAAAAAAATAAAATAAAACATGATAAAAAAAAAAAAAAAAGACGAAGTTGCGGATTAAGAAGTAGCCAAGAATTTTTTATAGGGTTCAAGCTTACTGTACCATGGAAGACGTATAGAATTCCACTTTTGTGAGAGACTGCCGCCTGAAGTAGGTAGGTTTATTTAGAAGTGACCAGGAGATGACATTAAAAGATATAAATAAAAAAAGTACAAGGCACAAAATAGTAGACACTGAAATAAAAATAATAACAATACAGTAAATTCAAAGCCATGTAACTGTCACTTGATCAATTTATTTATATTCATGAAGCATCGTTCGTTTGGTTCTTCCAACCACACACTATCAGCGCAGAAAAATTACACAATGGCATTTACCATCTTTATCCTACCTAAGACTATGTATACACGAGCAAACTATTTTATATTTACGAATTTCGAGTAACCAAAAATCCGAAATTAATCCGAAACAGCCTCCCAACCACATCTCGCCACGAGAAAAATAAAAAACAAACTAAACATAACAAAAAATCCACCGCCATTGAACACCTGCCCTAATTACGATCCCTAACGAGTAAGTATCAAACCTGTTTATTAAAAAAAAACATACAAACTTATCTTTACCGTCCCTAAAATAATTTATAACTCGAATCGTAAAGAGTTAAGGTTGAGAGTTGATGGTGTTTGTTGTTTTTGATATGTGATATTTGGTTGTATGAAGGCTCATCTCGATTCTCGAGATGTCTTGTGTTTTTTGGACACCGACTACTTTATAATGTCTTTTTTATTGAAAGTGTACTGCGGTCTGTTTTAGGCAGAGGGCAGATACGCTGTAATCCAATTTTGGAGTCCATTGATAAAGATTTTGATTGTGTTTTCTGAGACTTTGGGTTGAATTGTGTTTTTTTGATAAGATTGTTTGAATTGTTTTTATTTTGATGTCATTATTAAAAGATGTCTGATAGTGTAATTTTACGTTAGCGCTTGACCATTAAACTGACAGTTTTTTTTTTATACAAAACAACTTTCAACAACATTTTTATAATCTATATGTACTGATAAGTTTTGCAATAATTTACCAAGAAAAATATATATTATAGCGCATTAAATGAAGATTATTCATTAGTTCATTACATACACCTAACAAAAACATATGAAAAATCTTACCTTGCATTCCTGATTTTATTCTCAGTGTTTTGTACAAAATCCAAAACAAAAAACAGTCACAAAGTCACACAAGTCAAACAACACTGTAAACAAAATCCACAAAATTAACACAGAAACAAAAATAATTCTAACAAACGGTTTTTATACAAAACATTCGAAAACACAAAACGTCACACACGATTTCAGAACTGTCAAAAAGTATTTAATTAAAAAATAAAAACAATTTTACATTGTTCTCCAAACTTGTTCCATGTTTAATTTAAACTTTTTCACACAAAAAGTCAAGCACTCGTCAACAATTTAATTATTTATTGGGAGTAAAAAGGTTTTATCGAAAACGGCGCGAAAGCCGTTGGGCGCGAAACGTCAAAACGTCATGAGACGTCCGCATTGGCGCCAAGCTGACACCAAACTGTTGGGTCCATTACAATGGATGCAGCATAGTATGGCTGTACCTTAGATAATAAACCTAATTGAAAAACCTTTTTAATGTTTTAGAGTCATCTGGTGTGGTTTGAACATGTGTTCGTGAATCATATAGGAATTAATTACATATGAAGTTACGAGATATTTCAATAAATATGAAAACTGGGAAATAACGTTAATGTTACATATAAATTAATAGAGTAGAGAGGCTTTTGGCCTGCTGTGGGAAAATTCAGGCGGATTATAATAATAATATTTATAAATGTTATGTTATGTTAAAGTAACAATAATAAATAAAAATGAAATGTTGTTACTAACAGCAGGTAGGTCAAAGTAATAACTAAAAAAAGCTTAACATAATGAGAATCTTCTTAATTAAACGTTTTCAATAATTTCTGAGATATACTTTTTCTGCCAGTTACACGTATTTAATTCTTAAAAACTCAAACTCAAACTCAAAGTATTTTATTTCAATTAAACCATTTACAGGTACTTTTGAATTGTCAGAGTCAGTCAGTCAGAAAGTTGAAGCTAGTTGCTCGTTCCAAACAATAGGTTTCTATGGATAACTTATTTAATTGAAATTGTCTGACTTTTAATTTAACTTAGGAAAAGTGTTGAAATTGTTGATCATTTGCGTTATCCATTAGATTAAAAAGTGATAAATAAATTAGTAAAATAACAATCTACAGATTAGCAACCCATCAACGCTTAGCGCGATGTTATCGACTTTTAACCCTCTGAATGCATGCCAAACATGTTCGCGAAGTAGTGTTAAAATTACCTAAATTGCACTGTTTAACGCCAATTATAATTTAGTATAGTATTCTGCCTGGGCCATAACTATACCTAAACTGAATGAACAAGCCTTATCTATCTAATACCTTTAAACGAGCAATTCTTGTATACCAGGGTGTCCAGTTAATAGCACGACTTAGGTATTGCAGGGCGAGATAGCTTGGGTAAAACCTACCAAAACAACACAATAATATATTATGTTCAGCAAAATATTATGGATAATTCGCGTAAATGAGCAACTATTACTTATTCTCATAGTGGTTTTTGACAAAATTACGTTAATCACATTTTCAATAAAATCAGCTTCTCTGGAACTAAAATAGCATCTTTTTTGTAGTTTTTTAATGAAAATGCACTAGTATTGTATCTTTCCAAAATCACCATTAAACAGTGTATATATATAATCTGAATCTTGGAAAAGGCTCTAACGATTTTCATGAAGTTTAGTAGGTATGCAGGGAGTTTCGGGGGCGATAAATTGATTAGCTAGGTTTCATTAAAAAAAAAACACGAAAAGAAAAAAATACCGAGCTAAGGTCAGTCACCCAAGTACTTGAGTTAGAACTGCAAATAATAATATTATATAGAATCTATGCATATGAGCTCAATTGTCCAATTAGCAGACACAATTGTTAAACAATGTCGGCACGGTTGGCGCAGTGGCTGAGCGATTGGCTGATGCGCTTCGTGTCGCGGGTTCGATTCTTGCACGAATCAAATAATTGTATGACGTACAGATAGTTATTCCGAGTCTGGCTGTTTGTAAACGCATCCACGATACAAGAAAATTCTAGTGTGGGGCAACGTTAAAAAAATATGGCCACATGATTCCTAGAGTCATGTCAACACATGTTCACATTCTAAAATACTTGTTACGTATGCTAAATACGAAAATACCAACATATCTGTGAAATGGTTGTTTTTGTAACTAATACTTTGTATATACATAAGGTCGTGTTTTGTTTAAGTTTAAGTAAGTAATAGAACTGTCACTCATCTCAGATAATATTAGTTGTACTGCACTTACTCCACCAAGACAAATAGGCACCTGTCAAATACAAAAAAAATAAAAATAAATAAAGTTACATAAGTAAATTAAGGTTAATTTAATTACATATTATAATTTAATTTACATTAATTTAATTATCTTTATTTACATTTTTAATTAAATGAGGTAACCTTGATTTAAATAACCTTATTTACATTTGACAGGTGCCTAGTTGTATCTACCCACATTTTGACAATTTTTTGGAATAGATTTTGAACGTTTTATTTACAGGGGTGTGCCTTCTGATTTCTCTTACATTTACGATTTTCTTTTGTCGCCACTATGGTAACAAGCGAATCGTGTTACAACGTCAAAGCCACGTCCAACCTATGTAAATGGAAAGGACAACTACCCATACAGTGGGTGCTATTCCACATACAAATCACGTAGGCAAACATTCAGACAGGACAAATATCTGTAGGCCATACAAATGTTTGTTACTATACGGATTTCGTGCTTGCTCCGAGGTTTATAACACGATTTCTGTACGCCTAGCACCACTAGTAAAAATATTCTGTTTAAATGGATTTTTTTATCGGTTCAAATACGACTGTCTTTTGTCTCTCTCTCTGTAATTTTATACTACAAGTTTACAATCGCCGACGTCACTCAAAAAAAGTGCGGGCCCACCATTCCACAGGCCATACTCTTGGTATGATGGGTCTAAAACGGAGAAAATCGGTTGGGTTGGCGGCAGACTTGGGGTGGGCGGCAGACTTGGGTGGGCGGCAGACTTGGGGACGTCTGTCGCTCCCCACATACATCAGGACCCGAGGTGGCGGCGCGTAGTGTTCCACGCGCGCCCCTCTTAGAAGTCCGGGGGGGAGTCTAACACCTCACTCCACCCCTGACCCGAGAAGTGGCCCGCTGCAGCGGGCCGGCACCAGCCGGGGGTTGCGGAAGTATCTCCAGTTCCCGCGACCCCCGACGTAGGTGTGAGATGGAACACCGGGGTGGTTTTTAGTCAGTAAGAGTCTGACAGACCCCTCCGCCCGCCCCAGGGTGGAGGCCATCCATGAGGATTTTCCACACCGTACCAAAAAAAAAAAAAGGTTAGGTTAGAACTGTGACCGTACGAAGGCGAGCGAGGGATCGAACGGTGCCGCGGTTGCGGCCGCCGAGCGCTAGATCCCCTCTATTGTTGGTGAATCATTTGTCAGTCATCACCCACCGTACAACCAGAGGTATGGTCAGTGGTATGGTGGGTCCACACTAGTTATGTGCTATGGAGTGGATTGGAAAAGAGACAGGGAGGCAATTTCAGTACAAAATAGTTTATAAAGTTCAAAATGGATCAAATCAATTTGACAGATTTTGATGTAGCTTGATGTCCTGGGCTCTGTACTTCCCCCTTGCGAACCCATAACTTTACGCTTGAGAGTCGGGTGACTAAACCACTGGGCCATCACCACATTATGTATAGCCCATATACTGCTGGTATTTATAATGAGAACTGGATCATGAGCTACCAGATGACCTTGGTACAATACTTAGCGGTAATCTACTTCCTTACCGCGGCGTTTCTCGCGATCCTATTGTTTTATTCATCACATCAACAATAGAGGTTCTCAGTGTTTTTTCTCATCGTTTTGAGAACGTATAACAAACACCCTTTCTGACCCTTTTTTTAGGGTTCTGTGAGCGCAGATGGGTTATTGGGTTATTTTGTTTTGACGTTTGAATTATTTTGTGGTATTCAGAGAAAAATAGAACGGTTCATTAAAAGAGGTGTTGAAAGATGCGGTTTACTGATATGAGATCATAATTTGCTATCTGTTAGATTGAATTAAGAAATGTGTGTTGTACCTTTTTTCTCGTGGGGAAATCTGCATGATCCATGATCATGCGTGCTACATCTACCTAATAATTCTCATAATAAGGAAATGGACAACCATGACAGCCAAATCCTTGTGTCCTAGTTCATGTTCTTATCGTATTTAAGCCGTGTGGTGCGGGCCGGGAATAACACCACCCCATTTCTACCCGTGGTTCGTAGAAGGTGACAGAGGGATATTGACCAGAGGATGGGCAGCTGTGTCCTTCTGAGTACCATAACGACGACACGGTTGGCGCAGTGGCTGAGCGATCGACTGCTGCGCAGCGTGTTGCGGGTTCGGTTCCCGCGCAGGGTAAACATACCCAGCAGTGGGTTTCTAAAGTTTGATATGATCATGATGATGGGGCCAAAGGCCTCTTCTCATACAGAGAAGGCATGAGCATAGATCACCACGTGCGCTCAAAACGAACTCGCGATTTCAGACTTATATTAATTATTATAAATCCAGGTTTATACACACGCCGTTTTCAGTGATGTCCAAGATAAAATTAGAAAGTACATTATGAATTTAAAAAGGTAGATTGGTGCGTGCCCGGTTTCGAAACCGCAACAAGGTGATGTGGTGTTTATGATAGACATTACGGAATTAATCATCCCTATACTCCGTTTACAATAAGATTAGACATATACACAATCCTTTTTTACAGTACGTTCAACCGATTTTGACTTATATTGCGTTGGTGTCATGACAAATGGCAGCTGCAAAAAACAGTTGTTATTGTAACCACTTTTTTGCCTCTAATGTCTGACAAAGAGGCAAAAGCCTACGCATTAAGCCTACGGAATAGAAGTCAAAATCGGTTGCAGGGACTGTAAAAAAGGTTTGTGTAAATGTCTAATCTTATTGTGAACAGAGTATAGTACTTTTAATCAACCATGAAGTTTTTAAACCATTTAGAAATCATTCAGGTGTTTTACCTAACAATATTGTTGGGCTGCGTTTTTATTAACTAGGCAAAAAATATGGTTGATGTAACAAAAAACTATGTTATTAACAGGATATCACATCCTTTTGTTTATTAATATATATATTAGTTTAATTCAAATTGTATGCATAACTTGTATAATTATTTTGGAAGTATGTTAAATTTAATTTATAAAAAACCGGGACAAGTGCGAGTCGGACTCGCCCACCGAAGGTTCCGTACATATTCGTAGGTACAGTCAACAGCTAAAGTAGATGATCAAAATCAGAAATTCAATACTAATGAACGGAGTTCGCGTCAGAACTGTGTGTGGCGTCGAAGTAATTCAAAAGTAGTTGTGTGACAATCACATACCTTTAATAAATAAACTAGTAATAAATTATATAAATTAGTGTTAGTAAATTAGAATTGAATTAGAAAAAAAAAAAAAAAGTATTTGTGTATGTATATCAGCTGTCTGACACCCATAGTACAGGGTCTCCCTAGTTTGGGGTCAGATGGTCATGTGTGAAAATGTCCCCACATATTAAAAAAAAAAAAAAAAATTGAGATTTTGATCATCTACTTTTGCTGTTGACTGTACATATCCATACTTCTATACTAATCCGTACTGTAATCTACATAATATTATAAATGCGTTTTTTGCGACATAAACGGCCGTATCTATTTTTGTCGTTAACAAAGAGGGTTGTTTTTTACAGCATTAAGGGACCGTAGACTTGAGTATATGGTTTTAATTTCAACTCGATACCTCCACGCGTTCTCGAGATAAAAGGTCTTGACAGACAGACAGACGGACAACAAAGTGATCCTATAAGGGTTCCGTTTTTTCCTTTTGAGGTGCGGAACCCTAAAAACATGGTAAGCAATTTTATGTTTTTTTTTAATATTTATAAAATCGTAATCACGTTTACAATTTACCACATTAATCACATTTTTGTTTTATTAACCTCAAATAGAAGATCATCATCATCATCAGCTGGAAGACGTCCACTGTTGAACAAACGCCTCCCCATAAGGGGGGAGATTTGCCATAATACCCACGCTTGGTAAGCGTCTTGGAGATTGCAGCTGCAGTGAAGTTATTAAGTACACGGAAACCGCTTCTGCCCAACTTCTGGATTTTCCCTTAGTCACCTTCACTACTCCCGCGGAATGAAATAGGTGGGTGCTGTTCTAGCCCGGACTCCCCACGAGAAATAGGAGATCAAAGTCAAAGTCAAAGCATTTATTTCAATTAAACCATTTACAGGCACTTTTGAATTGTCAAGGAGTCGGTCAGTTAGACAGAAAGTTGAAGCTAGTTGCTCGTTCCAAAACGTAGGTAGGTCTCTATGGAGAAGAACGAGCAAGAAACTCCACGGACACTCTTTTAAAATCAGGTTTTTACAAAATACTGCTTACATTATTCTTGTTGCTTCTATATGTGAAAACAATGAAGGTAATCTAGAAATACAAAACATAAAAAATAATCAAGATAAAAACCATGGCAGTTGAGAGTTGACCAATCTCTACTGACAGCGCCCGTTCACGAACATGACGCGTGAATCAGCACCATTCAGCTCAACCATTTTAGAGGGAGCCGAATGACCCAACACACGCGCCACCACCAGCGAGACATTTGAGTGAGCATGACAATTCTCTCAACCGCCATGCTCATTTAAGTCAAACACATAATAATTTACTTAAAATATGGCTCCATGGTACTCACATTTACAAAATTGAAATAATGCTGCTAAATTATACAAAACTAAGGTTTCCAATGTTTCTAAAATGTCGAAAAAATAATTAAAATATATATTTGTGTATAATAATAACGATACTCGTTACACATGTCAATAAAAAAAAGGGGTAGGAAACAACATTCCTCCAATTAGGAAATTCCCTAAACTGCCTGTGGAGCAGGACCAGCATTTAGCCAAGCATTTTTATCATTGATGTAGTCTTCTAATTTATAATATGCTTGTCTACACAGTGTGCGTTTAATACATGTTTTAAGTTGTCTTTCATTTAGTTGTAGAATATCAAGAGGTATTTTATAATAAAATTTTACACAGTACCCCATAAAAGAAGTATGAACTTTTGACAATCTGAATCTTGGCTGATCTAATTTGTTCCTATTTCTAGTATAAACACTATGTCTGTCACTTATTTTATTAAAAAGATGAAGGTTTTTTCGAACATGCATAATGTTTTCATATATGTATTGACAAGGTACCGTCAAGATGTTAATCTGTTTAAACAATTCTCTTAGAGACTCGCGACTGCTGAGATTATAGATGGCTCTGACAGCCCGCTTTTGCAGAATAAAAATAGAATCAATATCTGCAACCCGCCCCCAAAGCAAGATACCGTAGGACATGGTGCTATGAAAATAACTAAAATATACTAGCCTAGCGGTATCCACGTCTGTCAAATGCCGGATTTTTCTGACAGCGTAAGCGGCCGAACTCAACCGCCCTGCAAGAGATGTTAAGTGAGGACCCCATTGCAGCTTTGAGTCAAGCGTAATCCCTAGGAAAACAGTCTTTTCGACGAATTCAAGTATATCCTTATTCAATACAACGTTACATTCACTACTTTTAACGCGTAAAGTAAAGGTAAAGCGAATTTTCAGAAACGGGCCGGTAATTTCTGAGTATAACCTGAACGAACATACTGGGTGTATCGGAAAGGGGTATACATCCGAAGGGAGGTCAATGTACTCGTGAAACTGAACAATGTTAAACAGAAAAAAAAACGAAATTAAAAAAAAATAATTGGGACTCTTCAAACAAAATTTTAACTTGCCACCTATATTTTGTATGGAGACTGGAGTTCTTTTTTCGATTTTTTTTAATTTATAATAATATGTAGTGATAGTAATTTATAGACTTTTTAACTTATATAACTTAGCCATCTTTAATTACAAATCGAATGTCATAAATTAAATTAAATTAAGATAAAATAGCTCCCGGCTCGTCTCTAATGTTATTTATCAAACGAATTGGTTGGTTGTCTATAACTTGCTATTCATCATTAAAAAGACCTAGTTTCCTGACATTGTTTATTATAAATGGCACCAAAACTAGTTGTATGGCATTAATGCTTGCATTAATAACTGAACTCATTTGATGCTCCTCTTAAGTGACAGTTGAATGTCACCTGAGATTATAAGTAGGTAAACTAAATTTTGCCCGTGACTATGTACACGTGAATGTCGGTTCTAGCGGATACAGACGAAGTCGCTGATTAAAAAGTAGCTTATATCCTTCCTCTGGGCTCAATCTATTGTCATACCAAATTTCATCAAAATCGGTTCAGCCGTTTCATCGTAAAAGCGTAACAGACAGAGTTACTTTCGCATTTATAATATTAAAATAGATAATTATGGAGACTATCATTCTGAACTTCGAAGTTTAAAATATCGATGTACTGTATTCATAAAGTTTAACAGTACGACTTACGTGAGTTAGAAAGTACGCAATGACGAATTATTTAATTGAGAGATATACTATAGATAGTATGGAAGTATGGATTATTATATTTAGCCTGTACTGTCCGACTGCAGGGCAAAGGCCTCCCCCGATTCCTTCCATCGGTCTCGACTTTTAGCTATGTCTTGCCAATTCTTAAGGAAGGTATCCAAGTCATCCCGCCATCTCTTGCGTGGTCTACCGCGGCCTAGTATGGATTAGTATGGATAATCATTTTGAACAATATAACAGCAAGAGGCATATTAAAAATCTTGAAGCGAGTGTCTTTTACAAAGATCTCTGAAAAAGTCCAGTACATACAGTCCCAATACAGTGATCAAAACCCTGCTCATGTTTATGTTCTCACGCTGAATTTTGAGTCTATTTTAATGGGTGTTTACATCCGGCTCAGGATACAGCAGCGCAAGCACCTCGTCTCGCCGAGGGCCACCATCATGCCACTCCGGTGAGGTCACCCTTAACTTTGTAAAGAGAGTACAGCAACCGCCAAAATAAAAAATGGCCCACTAGCGTTTGTCCACAACTTCGTCTGTGTGAATGTCGGTTATCGCGGATGCAGACCAAGTTTCGGATTAAAAAAGTAGCCTATGTCCTTCCCTAAGATTCAAGCTATCTTCATGTCAAATTTCATCAGAATCGGTTCAGCCGTTTCATCGTGAAAGCGTAACAGACAGAGCTACTTTCGCATTTATAATATTAATAAAATATATAGATTAGTATAGATAAGTAAAAATTTATAAAATTAGACAATTAGTTGATAATTAGTAATATCAGTAATATTAGTAATCAGTAGGTATATTAGTACATTACTATATTATAAAACGCCACTAATGCCGCGACAAATGTGGCTACCTACTGGGCCCAAGTAGTCTAATAGATTCAATAAAAACTATCGATTCAAAAAGAAGAAGAAGTATATTAGCAAATTAATATATTAGTATTAGTATATTAGTAATTACAATATTAGTAAAAGTATATTGGTATTAGTAATTAGTATATTAGTATTAGTATATTCGTATTAGTATATTCGTATTAGTATATTAGTATTAGTATATTAGTATGGAAGTACCCATATCTTCCTAAGGGACTCACCAGTGAATGGGCAGCCGCGTTCTCTGTGCCTTTGTAACAACAACCATACTGCGATCGCCAACCCGCCTGCCAAGCGTGGCGATTATGGCAAAACCCCCCCTTGGGGAGGCCTATGTCCAGCAGTGGACGTCTTTCGGCTGAAATGATGATGATGATGAGTATGGAAGTATGAATTAGCTTTTGCCCACGACTTCGTCCGCGTGAATTTTCTTGTAGATTCAATGCTTCCTATTTGCGAAAGAATTTTCAGAATCGGACCAGTAGTTCCGGAGATAAGCGCTTTCAAACAAACAAACACTTTCAGCTTTATAGATTTGGCACTAATATTATTATAGATAGTTAATGTTTCTAATAAAGCACTTCTAAAATACCAACGGAACCCGTTAACATTTTACCAACACTGACGTATTTAGAAAATTTATATTAACTTCTATCTTGCTATCGCTATCAAAAGATCTCTATGGCTATCGAATGTCTATAAACTTTTATTGAACATTTCTTCCCGTTAATCTAATACAAAGGGATTATGTTCGTTTGCTCGATCGATCTCCGGAATTACTGCACCGATTTAGATGTTGTTAACTGTGATGGAATTCTATGTGGATGGATGTTTTTGTGGAATTTGTATGTTTATCTTGACATAAAATAAACGTTAAGAAATACAAACTATCGTTAGTCTTTTTTTTTGTCAAATGTTGCACATAAGGGGCAGTAGTTTTCATTTAATAATGCACTAAAATGTAACACCAATTCATATAATTGACAATTAATTAGAAGATATAATATCACGCTATTTTGAACTCTATTTTGTTAGAATTTTGGTCAATTAATCAATGAACAACCAGTCTTATCAACTGGTATCGTATTACTCAGTGACTGGGTTCTAGAGGTCAGATAGGCAGTCGCCCCATGTGAAATACTACATAGTATAGTTATATTTATAGTATTCATACAGTTAAACTGAAAGCCGACCCCAATATGGTTGGGTAAAGGCAATGCAGATGATGATGATCAATTAATCAATGAACATAGTGCTTTCTGGGCTCCAGAAGTAGGCAGGTACCTACTGTAGAGATCAGAACAGAGTTAAGGGCGCGTATTCGATTTAGCGCAACTCAAAATCTAAACGATTGCTAGAACGGCGTAGCAGCATTGATACACATTAGTACAATACAATGGCCTACTTGTGTGTTGATCAGAAAAAAAAATATGCACGAAATAAGCACGAATCATTGAAATTGATCGGAAAACGACAGCGCGCGATGTTTTACAGTGCTTTTTAAAATAATTGTCTAAAATAAATGAGCTCGTATAATGGACTGAAAAATATTCTGTATATTAAGCATAACATTTACTTTCATAAAATAAATATATGAGTTATGTTTTTATTCAAATACTGGTAAAAAAGAATTGTCAAAGTGAACCGATTTTCTACTTTTTCAACATTATTTTTTAATACATAATAGTAATATTTTCGTAATTTTGGCTCTGTAGCTGTCTTTATGACTGTAAATACTGTTGGAAAAACGCATAAAACAAAATATTTTGGCATATTATAATGGTTTTATTCGTCCTGAAAGTTAACTCTGACGTCTATTTTCGTAAAACGATATGAAAGAATTGTCTTCGCTTTAAAAAACCATAATTAAAAATTATACTTTTACTCTGTAGCTGTCTAAATCAAGACTTAATCTTTCTGAAACTGTAAATTGTCTTTAAATAATCTGCTCACATAATTACGATATTGCTCTGGGCAAAACGCAAAAACATGAAGTTTTCGTCACGAATCAATGGGTGGGCCACCCAAGCACCATTATGATGAAGCAACATGTACGTACTCCTAAATGTGTCGCTATGTCCATCATAACATAACGCCCCGGTAATAATATCGCCTTTATCGAATCAAATATGACCATAGACATAACAATTACTAAGTAAGTCTTTAACCACTCGGCTTACCCTACAAATAAAGCTAGCAAGATAATAACTTAACCAAGTACATTTAAGTCACGAAGCAAACACTTAGAGTTGATTTAATTCTAATGACTTCTCATCTAATGTAGTTTCAAGTAATTAATTTGTTGTTTATTATTTTATACAGATTTTGATTCAAACTAATTTCAAGATTTAGGCTGTGTGCAGACTGAATTAGGATTATCTCTTTGATAGGCTATCGTTATCTACCTGGCCTTTTCCCAACTATATTGGAGTCGGTTTCCAGAATAACCAGATGCAGCTGAATACCAGTGTTTTACATTAAGCGACTGCCTTTCTGATCTCCTCAATCCAATTACTAGGTAACACGATACCCCTTGGTAAGACTGGGTGTCAGACTTTCCGGCTTCTGACTACCCATAACGTCTGTCAAAGATCTACTAATGACAGCTGGCATACGTGCGTTCCAAGGCACGGAGTGGTCTCGGTATGAAATGGATGGTCACCCATCCATAGACCGACCTCGGCAGGCGTAGCTTAACCTTTGACCGATCCAGCGTAAGGCTTTTACTTAGCCTCGAGTCCTGTTTGATAGACTATCGTTCTATGATAATAATAACAGCAATAATAACAGCGAGGTTATTATTAGATGAAGATATTGGATGAAGTCATCAGATGAAGATATTAGATGAAGATATTAGATGGAGATATTAGATGAAGATATTAGATGAAGATATTAGATGAAGATATTAGTTGAAGATATCAGATGAAGATATTGGATAAAGTCATTAGATGAAGATATTAGATGAAGATATTGGATAAAGTCATAAGATGAAGATATTAGATGAAGATATTGGATGAAGTCATTGGATGAAGATATTAGATGAATATATTAGATGAAGATATTAAATGAAGATATTAGATGAAGATAGTAGATGAAGATATTAGATGAAGATATAATTATCAATTATTAGTTTGTTAGTTTTTAGAACTTACTATATAGTTTCTGCCCGCGACTTCGTCTGCATGGACATCGGTTATCGCGGATGTAGAATTAGACGAAGTCACGAATTAAAAAGTAGGCTTTTTCTTAGGGGTTCAAGCTGAGTCTGTACCAAAATTCATCAAAATCGGTTCAGTACTTCAGCCGAAAAGCGTTGCAAACAAATAAAAATTATGTATAATATATATTTGTCATCGATACCTACACTATGATGGAGAACACTAAATTGTCTAATCAAACAGTTTTTTTTTCCTAGTGTGCGTAGTGACAGATCTAGTTAACCGATAGATAGAGCCACCAAAGAGCTAAGCTTACTTGGCAACGTTACAAAAAAAATATGAAGGAAATACGTATTAAAAAGTGAAATAATATTTTTTTTTTTTTTAAATGCCGTCATGTATACGATGACACAAATGATTTAAAAAAAATCTTTGCAAATGGCGTGCCGCGAAAGGCTACATACAAAGAGGTTTGATAGTCTACTGGGAAAACCTTTGTCTAACATCGAAACTGTGTTGTTTTATAAAATAAAGTAAGGTAAAATTTATGCTCGAAGAGCTCGTGGCTAAATAAAAGACGGACGGGTCGACCGATCATAAGTCAAAGTCAAAGCATTTATTTCAATTCAACCATTTACAGGCACTTTTGAATTGTCAAGGTGTCGGTCAGTTAGTCAGAAAGTTGAAGCTAGTGGCTCGTTCCAAAACGTAGGGTAGGTCTCTATGGAGAAGAACGAGCAAGAAACTCCACGGACACTCTTTTAAAATCAAGTTTTTACAAAGTACTGCTTACAATATTCTTGTTGCTTCTATATGTGAAAACAATGAAGGTCTAGCAATACAAAATATAGAAAATAATCGGGATGGCAGTTAAGAATTGACCAATCTCTACTGACCCGTTCACGAACATGTTACAATGCCGCTTACCACGGTCTGTACGTGGATGGGTAACCATTAATTTCATACAGAGACCACTCTGTGCCTCAGTCTGTGTCAGGGCTGTCATTTGTGCCAAAGATCTATCTTTCAGAAGCTAGAAAATCTGATAACCTGTCTTACCGAGGGGTATCGTGTTATCCATCGACTGGATTGAGGAGGTCGAATCGGCAGTCACTCGATGTGAAGCACTTGTATTCAGCTTTATTCGGTTAGACTGGAAGCCCAACATAGTTGGGAATAGGCTAGGCAGATGATGAAGTCACTACCGTCACTTCAGTCAGCAAAAGGCATAGGAATGCAGGTCATCGAAAATGGTTGAAGTTTACTCAAAAACCGATGAATGTTTTCGAATGAAATTTAATTAAACCATTGAAATGTTTATTCTCTATTAATTTTATTTTATTTTATTCAAAAATATCCATCGGTTTCTAATTAAACTTTAACTATATCTGACAACCCTGCATACCTATGTCCTTTGCTGACTGTACATGCTTGTTATAAAAAAAAACAATAACAAAACACAAAGAATAAAGACACAAAATATTTTTAAGTTTTCAGTTTCCAAAAAACGGTTTACAAAGACCCCGATCCTTCAATTTACACAGGTACAGTTTCGTAGCGGTTGAGAGATTGGCTACTGTGCTACGGTATCGCGGATTCGATTCCCGCCGCACGGAACAAATATCTGTATGGCCTACAGGTAGTTATATCAGGTCTAATTGCTCGTATATGTGAAGTTATAAGAAAGTAAATGCGAGGGTGGAGACCTCGTTTAGGCAAGCGTGGTGTGAGACGCACTGCGGCACGATGAACCGACGATTTGAAGGAGGTGGCTGGCAGCGGATGGATGCGGGATGCCCAAGACTGGGTTGGTTGGCGATCTCTGGGGGACCTATGTTCAGCAGTGGACGACAATAGCACAGTATAAATATTAGTACTACCGTACAGTAGCGACACGCTCCGCCTCCCTCCGAAATTATTCTTCACCTCTTCCCGCGTCGAACGACTGGTACTGGGAACTGCTTTTAGTTCGAGCGGCGCGTAGACACGCACACACACACACACACGTATTTGTACAGTCTGTTATTTTGGTAGTAGTGTATGCAGTTATATCGTTTCGTTTCTATGTAGTGTCGTGGGTGTGGCAATAGTCTGATATAATATAATGTTTATTTTAAATACACCTACGATGCAGGAAAAGTTTATAATGGCCACGTCTTTTTAGGACTGCAGTGTGCACCCCGCCTAAGTTTACTATTTTATTCGGTTGTTCGTTAGCCCTAAGCTACAAACTAGACGGTTAATTACACGTGTAATTAGAGTACATCTTCACGCCGCATGCATTAGAGGTAAGGCAGATAATAATTTATCGCTTAATTTTGTAGGTTCTATTAATGTTATGAAATGTATCAAACTGGTTTGATCTTCCGATTAAAATTATTATATTTATTTAATTCTCAGTTTCAGATTTTACCCGTATTTTTTTTTTTATCTAGCGACCTTCCTCGAGAGTCTCCCAGAGGCGACTAAGGGACCACCAGAGAATGGGCAGCAGCGTTCTCTGTGCCTTTGTAACAACCATACTGCGATCGCCAACCCACCTGCCAAGCGTGGCGATTATAGCAAAACCACCCCTTTGGGGGAGGCCTATGTCAAATGATGAGGATGATGATGATTACCTTCCTCGGCTTTGCCCGGAAGCCAATCACAACCAGTTACACAAGACCTTAACCAATTATATATCAGAATTGATTCTACTAAGAAAAATATAATACTACTCAACAATATTGAGTTCATGGCTTCAATTGTTCAGATTTCACCCTGAAAATCCAACCAATTTACCAGAAAACTATGTATTTTAAAAGCTAACAAGACAGCATTCCCACTCGATAAAACGACATCGGCTTCAACGTATAACTTAAGACCTTGTTCAAACCAACCGTTTTCCACACGTACGCTCTTTGCTTTGTGTCAGAACATTCAATGTATTTGCAGCAACTCAGCCATCGAGCTCCGACTTGAAACTTGCTCAACTACTCGCATATTTAACTCATAGAACGAAAGAAGACACGCTGTATTTGTCTGGGCTTAAACGCGCATGAACACTGTGTTTGATAAAGATGAGAATCTGTGTGTATATAGACTTTAAAAAGCGGATGACATTTTTTGAATAATTGCTTTTTCATTCTTTTCCATATGAAACTACCTTTTAGAAGGGGCATCTAGTTTGATTCTTTTTTATTGCGAATGACTTTCAAAACTACCTTTTAATAGACTGGCTTTGCTTGGGAGCCAACAAGTAATAGCCAAATCTTTTCGTTGTTTAAAAATTCTAAACATTTGTGCTATAACCAGAGGGCCTAGCGCATTCGATCGATTTTTAAATTGGTAACATTAGTTTTGCACATTATATTTGTATACATCTAAGGTGTGTTTGCTGTCTTATATAAACCTAAAATGCTATACGATAGTCATATTTCGTGGCAATGCCGCCATACTTTTGGGTACTTGTCCCATTGAGAAGTGGGATTATTGAAATTTAATCTAGGTATCTTCAAGACACGAGTGAATCGGTTCATCCTTATCAAGCGTGCTCTACCTTATTACGCATCGTCACTTAAGATCGGTTAAGATCGTTAATAGAATATTTTAAAAAATAACAGCGATGCGGAACTATGAGCTCTGCCACTTCTCTTTTTTATGTTTTGTACTTAATATTATTATTTTTATCATCATCATCATCATCATATCAGCCTTTTGCCGTCCACTGATAATGTAGACCTCCAGAGATCGCCAATCAACCACAATTACTTTAAGAGTTTTGAAACAATAATTATGAACTTAAGTCATTATCGTCATCATGTCAACCTTTACACGCCCACTGCTGGGCATAGCTCTACCCCCAACGGGGGGTTCAGCCGTAATCGGCTGCATGCTTGGCCGATGCACGTTGGCGATCGCAGTAGGTGTTATGGTACTCAGCAGGACGCTGCTGCCCATCCTCTGGTCAATATCCCTCTGTCGCCTTCTACGACACCCACGGGTAGAAATGAGTGGTGCTATTCGCGGCCGGCACCACACGGCATAAGTAATGAGTAATTTAAGTATCATAAATGAATTTTCTTCGAACCATCATAAATTGTAACATTATTCTCATCCCACAAACAAACCACACGTAGCAAAACCAACGAAATAAAGATAAAACATTCTTGCCCCGATCATTCACCTAACTTGGAGCTATTTCTGTGTTTATTAAGACAGTTATTTTCAGGCAGACCCGACGGCTACTCGCTAGAATTCAGTCTGCATCGAAGAGTTACAAAATAACATAAAATGTTTGTAGTAGTGAAATATTTGCGACTGCTACTTTGAAATGAAAGTATTTTGTTACAAAATGGACCAATGCTTTTCAACCGACTTCAAAAAAAGAAGGAGGTTCTTAATTCCACACGTATATTCTTTTTTTTTATGTTCGCCCACGCATTATTTTTTTCAGTGTAGTCCGATTTCGATGATTCCTTTTTTAATAATTGATAGCTCAAAGTTGATCCCATATAAATTTCATGAAAATATTTCACCCTTTAAAGTAGCAAATTAAAGTATGACTGAAATTAGTTGGTGTTACTGTTTCCTAATTAATTTGTATGATAAGAATTAGGCACTTAAAAGCGATAAAAAAAACTATTTTACAAATAAGAGAACCGCCTTTAAAAAGTAAAAAATAACTTTAAATTCGCAAGTCGGTGGCAATAATATAAAAGTATTTTTTTTTTTTTAAGGGGGTTGTTTATTTTTTTTTAAGTTTTTGGGCATCAACTTTACCAGCGTGATGAAGGTCACTTTGGTCGACGCTTAGGGGCTACGCAGTGGAAGAGGGATGGATTCAGTTCATGATTCTAAACACGCCAGGATTGAATTATTCTTCGGTTATTAAGAAAAGAGCCGTATGGTGCCGGCTGCGAATATGCATCACCCCATTTCTACCCATGGGTGTCGTTCTTGACAATGTAAAAGTGCCTGTGAATGGATTATTCAAGTTTTGAGTTTGAATTAGAATTTTGAGTCACAATACCTTTCCACCATGTGCTATGTCCAGCTGTTTTCATAAACATATACAGTACTCCTTAATCGAGCTAACGTAAGTACATCCATTGGTAAGTACTCGTATAGGCCATTTAAAACTTCAAATAATAATGATGTAAAGATATTTTTGCCAATTTTAAGTGACTAGTCAACATTGTTCAAAATTTTTATTCTGGTCTATTTAAAAATGTATAGACCTTTACACTAAAAAACCGAGGTAGTGATCAGAATAGATAAAGGCATAATATGTAGATAAGAAGGTATGTGTACTTGCTTGCTTGAATTCCAGGCAATTTCTCAGATATCAAGTCCCAAAAGTGCCTTACTCACTTACGCCCAAGTTTGTTACAAGATGTTCCTAACCTACATTATTGCTATATAGTTTCTGTGTACCATAAATTCAGTAGTACCATCATTTAGAACGATTCTACTCGATGCAAAAAAATATTGAAGCTATTTTCAGACCCTTACGCTAAATAATTTACATCCTCACAAGCTAAAGCTATGAAAAACAAAAGACTACGTTACTCATATTCACCTAAGTCTCACTTAGCTACCCCGACATACCAGGTATTTCGAGCCAGACTGTCTGGCTATAACTCAGCCTGGATCCAGACTATTTTTGTCTGTAGTACCCATTCGTTATTCTCTGTTAGTCTAGTCCTGTTTTCCTACTGAAATAGATCGGAGTTTGTGATAGATTGATTGGTAGTTTATACTTCATTATGGTAATACTTCTAAAAGTATTACCACAAAATAAATAAAGGTTACAGAAGGACCGCTCCCGCCATCTTCAAAAATAATTACCTAAACTTGCCAGACTCACTAAGGCTGCTACTTAACTGTATTGTCTCTGTAGGTTTTATTTGTGACAATATAAAATTTTATTGACACTAGTTGGAACTCTTTGCATTTTTTTTATAATTTTTTTTTTCCGTTCGTCATGAAATGTCAATGTCTCTCATTTATTCATTTAGACAACACGTGGCAGTCGAGAGTGAAGTCTACTCGAAACTGCTTGAGAATGCCTATAAACGTAATGTCAATGTGTGTGTGCGAAAAACGGCGGTTTGTTCAGAGTGGTCTCTCTGCACGGGCGCGTCGTCGCAGCCTTACGTACTTTGTGGTATTACGATCAGAGGACGCTGAGTGTTTGACAGCTGTCAAAATGAAAAGTGACCAATCGGCGATATGTCAAACTGCTTAACACCATCTCTCAGTGAAGATTTCAGCCAGGAATATGGACTAAGTTGATAGATTGTAACTTTTAACCTTTTCAACGCCTGATCTAGTTTACAAACCGCTGTCGTTAGCTGTGGTTATTGGTTGACCAAAGTAACCACTAACATACACAATCTCATGGATTTCTAAATTTGTCAACAGCTTTCAAAAGCAGGGGTTTGTGTGAAACAAAAATAAAGAAATATCTCACTATAGTGATAGAGGTTGACGACAGCTTTCAAAAAACAGGGGTAGTTATGTATAAAATAAACAAATATCTAACTATAGTGTTAAAGGTTATAATTGCCCGGAGTTTGAATTTCTGTCCGGGTGAAGGTTAGGTTCACCCTGTATTACATGGAACTACTTAATATGACAATTTAATAATAATAATTGTTTTTTATTTGGTTTTATTAACATCTTTTAAGAAAAACATATGTATTATGTATGTAAAATATTTAACATGTGAAATTTGAATGCAGGTATAGACAGCATCATCAACTGCTTGCCCCCGGTCGGTAGGGGGACGCTGTCTGTACTACAGGAACAGTCACGAGCATGAACACGTATACACTTGGCAAATTTTAAAACGGCTTTAAAATTTAGATTAATAGCCTTTTCATTGACTGAATCGAGATAAGTAGAGTTTCAGTTGAAGTGTCGTTCGTAGGTGGTTAGTAGGGTTTGGGTTCCAAATCTGGGATTATAAAAATTAAACATACGAGTTGTTTATACTATAATTAACATTATAAATGTTAGTATTTAATTTTACGTTGAATTTAATGTTGAATCGAACTATTCCTTTTTTTTTATTGATTTTACGCCTCTACAAATTACAACTTGATTCTTATTTTATTTTAAGAAATCTTAAGGCCCCAAGACATCACGAACTTTGATTGTTCCCGAAATTTCCATCCCGAAATTTGACTTCCCAAACCCTAGTACTTGATCATCTCAGTCCACGCTTGTCCGAAAAAGCATCAGATAGCTCAAAACAACACAGTGTCTGACAGTGTTAGTTCTCATGTCGGAGTGTAGGTACCAACACGTCGAACTTAAATCTTGAGAGAACGCGCTTGCTTAAAAGAAAACATTCAATCAACCCATTCATTCAAATGTCAACACATTAGTGTCAATATACATAACACAAAAGATTACACGCTACTGTTTACAATACCAAAAACGAAATACAATGGGTTATAAATCCCGCTAAAGATATACCAACACAAAGTTGCAAGTAACCCTTTAAAATGGTTGCACCTTCGGAAGCCTTAAAACCTTTCTTATTATAACTGGATTATTAAATAAAACAAGCAAAGCAGGGTTATAGCTCCATCCTTTTCTCCCGCCACGCGACCGTACACCTCACACTTTCTAACTCTTGAAGAAATCGTCGCTCTGTCACGCTCACACGGCACGCTTATATCTCTGTCTTTGTCCTTCTGGGTGAATGCACGATACATCCGCTGGAAACTGGTCCGTAAAGTGACAGGTGTAAAAACAAGCCGATCTCCGAGACTCGACGAGAATTCCTTGACCAGTCCAGCAACAGATGGTCACATAACAGATATAAGTAGATATTGTGTTTTTTATGAAGACAGCATTTTATTTGCATGCGTTTTTGCGAGACTACAAATGAAGTTGACTCTTAATGAGTGGTTTTAGCTGAGAAGTTTTAAGACTTACTTGATAATAATGTGGTAGATATTTACTTATATTATATATATTATAGAAACCCTTCTCGTAATTAAATTAAAGATGCTATACCTACCTACAAACTCGGAGAATTAATTATACGTTACCGGTTTTGGCTCAAAGGCTCATTAAGTGTCTGGCAGTAACGAATAATGGTTCTAACCATTTTATTTTTCTATGGTTCTAACAATGTCCTCATCATCTGCCTTTTCCCAACTCCTATGTTGTGGTCGGCTTTCAGTCTAACCGGATGCAGCTGAATACCAGTGTGAAGAAAATCAAGCGACTGCCTATCGTACTTCCACAACCCAGTTACTGGGTAACACGATACCCCTTGGTAAAACTGGTTGTCAGACTTTCTGACTTCTAACTACCTACCCATAACGACTGATAAAGATCGACGAATGACAGCCGGGACCAACATAAAAATAACGGGCTTACATAAAAATAGTTCGCTTCACCTATGTTCTTGCTTGGTGTCGCTGGTCATGTTACAAGTTTTAAAACTGACCATCATTTAACTGCCGTCCATAGAGCCCTGCAACATTAATCACATTGTCTTTCCGTTGCCGATCTTTAAAAAAGACGCAATGCCTTCTAGTAAGGAAGATTACCTACACATCTGTAAAAAAACGAACACTACATCAAAATCAAGGTGACATATTCGAACTAATCTTGTCTTTCAAATATGTTTTTATTTTCAGCCTGAATTTTCCGTGCAGGGGGCTCTACTCTCCCTCTAATTTTCTCTATCAAGGACTATTTGGGACCAGTCTTTGTCGAAGAAGGCTAGATCATCTCGTCATCTCCGCCTGGGCCTGCCGCGATGTCGAATTGCCATATGAAGGGGTGCATTCGGTCGTGCGTCTGGCCCAATGATCGTAAGACATGCGGCAGTTGTATCCAGCCCAATTCCACTTCAGCGTGTCAGCTTTCCAAGTGATGTTAGCTATTTTAGTGATAGGACAAATGGTAGTATTCTTTACCCGGTCTTGAAGAGTTCAACGATGTATTATATCACAAAATTATTACTTCAACTTCAAATTACTAATAACATAGTTTTCTATATTGAAAACCTTCCACATATTATCCGAGACTAGACTATAAAACAACGTGGCGTGCCTCGTCGCAACTTAGATTAAACTATGTCATGATTACATTCTGCCTAAGTTATAAAAGTTATCTTTCCAAGATTTATTTTCTAACATAATATTTAGATTGGTTTTTTCTTGTAAAGATGCCTTGATGTAATGTGATACGCCGAGCTATTATTTCGCTGTGTAAAAGAATTAGGTATTACAAGTTGCCTACCCACATAACTTTTAAATTCCTTGTCCATTCACTTCAATAGAAATTCAGATACAGGTTTTTAAATCCAAAAACCCGACCAATTTTCATTCTGCTCGCGGCTCCATCGTCGTAAAAAAAAAAAAAAAATCGTAAGTAAGTACAGTCAACAGCAAAAGTAGATGATCAAAATCAGAAATTCAATACTAATTTACTAACACTAATTTTTATAATTTATTACTAGTTTATTTATTAAAAGTTTGTCATTGTCACACACATACTTTTGAATCACTTCGACACCACACAGTTCTGACACAAACTCCGTTCATTAGTATTGCATTTCTGATTTTGATCATCTACTTTTGCTGTTGACTGTACTAAGAATCATTATCAGACAATAGAGCGCTTTTGCCAAACCTACTGTTTGAAAAGCTGAAGTATTATTATTATTCAACTGCTCTCGATTCACAAGCAAATTAGATTTACTAGTTAATCTGATACCTACGCTACCGGTAAACTATGATTAGGTGCAGTTAACTTTGCGTTTTATCTCGACGTGATTAGCTGATTCCGGAACGGTATCAATATTGCGTGTCAATATTACCTACATACTGCCTTATAATTATGAGTTATAAGATCAATTATTGCTAAATAAACTAGACCTCCAAGTCATATAAACGTGCTAGTTTGCCCAGGCAGATAGTGCAGTTGTGGAAGTATGTCCAGTTCCCGCGACACCCGACGTAGGTGTGAGATGGAACACCGGGGTGGTTGTTAGTCAGTAAGAGTCTGACAGACCCCTCCGCCCGCCCCAGGGCGGAGGACATCTATAAGGATTTTCACTCCGGTACAAAAAAAAATGCAGGTAGTGCTGTGGCGGAAGTATCTCCAGTTCCGGCGACCCCCGCCGTAGGTGTGAGATGGAACACCGGGGTGGTTTTTAGTCAGTAAGAGTTTGACAGACCCCTCCGCCCGCCCCAGGGCGGAGGACATCCATGAGGATTATTCACCCCGGAACAAAAAAAAATGCAGGTAGTGCAGTGGCGGTAATATCTCCAATACCCGCGACCCCTGTGTGTGAGATGGAACACCGGGGTGGTTGTTAGTCAGTAAGAGTCTGACAGACCCCTCCGCCCGCCCCAGGGCGGAGGACATCCATGAGGAAAACAAAAAAAAAGGCTGATAGTGTAGAATACTCGCACCGTGTAACCACATCTTGTAAGTAACATCTTGTGACGACTTAACTGAGACCATTTCTGAGGTAGCTGTGCGGTGCGGGAGGGGTGTGGTACTATCGTGGTCACACCCGCCTGACCACCTCTAAGTTCATTTTTGCTTGCACTCAAAAGATGGAAGCGCTCTCTACCCCGCCCCGTTGACTTCGCAGGCGCCAAGGGATTTTTTTTTTTAACTGAGCAGGCGGGAAAGTCCGCGGTAGTACATGATGCGAGAGCTCACTGATACGTCAACTTGTGACAACTGTCACCCCTCCCGCACCGCCCAGCTACCTCAGGAACGGTCTCAATTAAGCGGTCAGAGGGCTAATACACGTAATTTTATGACGCGCCGATGAAGTTGTAGTGCAGTTGCAATTAAGTGCAAGTTCAAGTGATAAACGGTATTTTTGTAATCTTTGAACTGCGCATGCACTACACGACAACCAAACTCTACCAAACGTGTAAGGTGTAGCCACATGAGAGAAAGAGATATTACGCAATAAATATTTGAATCGAATCGATTACATTTCGATGAATATGACGTTATTATAATATTAAAATAATACCCCAGTACAGATTTTAGTGCTATTAACTGTCATTTTGAGACGTCAAACGAATAGTAGAATATAGATCATGATGCGTGCCGAAGCACGCACCAATGATGCGCAACAGTAGAATGCCGTTATTGCGCGTGACGCGAACTTGACGCGAGCGTGTCTAACAGCGGTAGAGAATACGAAAAGCGTTGTTTTGATCGAAACTTAAGAGCAACTGCACTGCAACAGCACTTTTTTAGTTACGTGAATTAGACCACAGATTATAGTTACTTATTCGAGTATTCGAGTTACTTATACATAATGCAGCATGAGTTACTCAAACAGTAATTACTTGACAATGTCATGGTAGCTACTCACAGCGTGTGACCGCTCGGTGCGAGTCAAACTACTAGGCTGCCATGCGAGTACACAGAGGCAGTATCTGTCTATCAAATTAGCAGGTCGCACTGTAAAACCAGATCTTGGCTCGAAGAGAAATGTCACCATGTCTATCTAGCAAACGGGTTGGCGGTACACTTTTGTTTTATGTCTTTATTTCTTCAAACAATTTTTACAAAAAATCACGCTCTTTTGTGTATAAAAGTATGAACAAATAAAGATTAAGCAAAAAATAGTATGGTTTTATACTTTATTTATTTGAAGGATAAATCTTTTCCTGAGATAAAAACTGTAAAAGTAAAAAGTCAGCCCTAATTATGATAAAAACGCTTAATGCCTTTGTTGTCAATGAAATAGCATGCTAATTATTTTATTAAAACTAAATAACTAGATGATTATTTTAGTTCTCTCTACGAAGTCTACACAGTTTACTTCAATTTAAATTATCTATTTAAAAAATGCATGATTCCACATATTATACACCTCCATTTCTTCAGTCTCCAATACAGTATGTAAATCTGAAACACACATACATAATAATACTGACATATTCACAAACACTCACATGCACTTAATTCGGCAATCAATATTTGCGATGAGAAATCACCAATAGGTACAGTATTTATAAGGTCCTGTTCACACGAACACATCGCGCGACTAAAAACACTATATTTTTACTACCCGAGGACGTACACAATTATTATTCTGGTGCGTCTTCTTAACAGTAGTCGAATAAAAAAGCAGAGAATCGGGGAAAATGACGCGCCATGGAGGAGCGTTATATCCAACAGTGGACCTTTAGTAAACTGAAGTGATGATAATATAATAATATGTGGGGACATTTTCACACACGGCCATCTGACCCCAAACTAGGGAGACCCTGTACTATGGGTGTCAGACAGCTGATATACATACACAAATACATTTTTTTTTAAATACCCACACATATAGATAAACAACACCCAGACACAAGGCAAACACAAGTGCTCATCACACAAATGTTTACCCTGGGCGGGCATCGAACCCGCAACACACTGCGCAGCACTCGATCGCTCAGCCACTGCGCCAACCGTGTCGTCAAATCGTCGAAGTCGATGATGATGATGACAAACTTATTATATACAAAAAATCTCCTATACCTACCTAATAATTTAAGTAAATCTGTATTGCGGTTCATTACTGATGTCTAGGTAGGTAGGTACCTATCTATTGTATTTTGTTGCTTTGCTAGCTAGTTTTAACTATTGTAATCTGGGAGAACGTAGTGGGTAGCATGATTGTTAAAATGTAATATTTAGACTATATCTTAAGCGACTGCTACTGTTTGTTTTTCCTTAAATATTTATTTAAGGAAAAACATATAAATCTTCAAAAAAATCATCACAAAATCACAATCAAATCAAATCATAATATTTTTTTTTTTTTTAATAAAAATAAAATTAACTGGTGATGTGCTCAAGAGACTGACGATATCGCCACGTTGGATGGTAATCATAGAAATCTAAATACTTATATCTATGATGGTAATGCTTACCCTATGGAATAATATTTGCTACCTTGTTTGTTTGTATTCAAAAAGTTTGTAGTCTTTTCTAGTCATCCAACTAGAAAAAATATAATTATAATATGTTTAATATTATATTTTTACTAGTTGGATGATACCATTTATAATATCAGACCGACTGTTGAGCAGCGCATCTCACATACTATATCTATTATAATCGCTACATGTGACAGTATCGTGATAAAGTATGAAACTATGAACGCGCTTTCTAATCGATGTATCAATCCTATCGGTGGTGCTTCCCGTCACTATTAATGTCACTGTAGAAACTATCGAGTAAAATCGCAACGATGTGAGTGCAAAGATAAATGGCTAGCAATATCAATTTACATTTTATTTGAATTCTATTAACAAGGTAGGTAGGTAATTTATTGCTTTCAACTGTTGAACATATTTTAAAATAATATTTACGAGTAACACCAAGTGACAACATATCTACATTAAAGATTTTTTTTAAAGGTTGTGTTTAGCTCCCTAAATAATCGAAATCCGATCGATCCAGCCTGTCTTTACTGCCCTTCCCCCAGCGACGTCCTAAGCCGAGGCCAATACCCCACAGGGAGTGCCATTAGCTTGTAGTCGCTTAGATTACAAGTTTTTTGCCCCGGCTGGAGGCCTTAAATTCACTTTTAAGGCACCACAGGAAAGTCCGAAAAAAAAACAAAAAAATAGTTTTAGCCATATTACACGTATTTTTTAGCCTACTTTCACTTCCTTCAAAGGTTTCTGTATTATTTAAACTGTGTAGTTTAAATAAACGTTGTGTGCAGTTTCAACAAAAGTTGTTATTAAATGCATAACAGAAATTGAGGCAGCCCCAGTAAGATATATTATAAAATACCTCACATCTTCCCTTAGCACTATGATAGAATTTAATTTAAAAGAAACAATATTTTAACACCATTAAGTTATTCACAAATCTGTGTGTTCCACACCGCTGTTTTGACAGTCATTACAATTAAACGATTTTGATGCGATACGGCGCGGTTAAAATCGCTTCAATCGAATCGTGTGTTCAGGTCTTTACATCAGTACTACCACAATCACACCTGAGCTGCGAGGCTGCATTGAAGTTGAACATTGCAACAATAGAGTATGTACCGAATAGTAATAAATATTTGCTCTGCTCTCTTCCTGATCGATCCGTGTGAAGAGGTACTATTGTTTGTTGTATTCTCTAGGGGTTTTCGTATACGTATTGTTGCATCTGTATAAATTATGCAAATTAGTCAGTTAGTAATGGGTTATTAAAATTGTGATAATAAAGAAGTCAAATAAAGATGCTTGAGAGTTCAGTCCTCTAATATCTATTAGTCAACAATTGACATCATTTTATTATTATTATCGTATTATAGTCTCTCGAAAGACCCTTAAAATACACTTCCACTGCCTCGTTGACTTTGGTTCCCAGGTAAGGCAAAGTGCTATTGGGGAAGTTCTCGGTAGCGATCCGGGGTTTGGAAGTTGGTAGTGTTACTTCCCGTGACTCGGAAAGCACATAAAGCCGTTGATCCTGCCCTTGATTTCTTCCCGGTCCTGTCAGATTCCCGTCCTGTAAGACTGTGAAAGTGAGGAAAGAGAGAATACACATGCGTTTTTGCCACGGAATAAATAATAATAGAATACAAAACAATACATTCAATTTTGACGAAAAACTTATATGTTGTTCATACAGAATTAAGACTTATTACATCTAACGAAGGTTGTTATAATTTTACATATTTTTCGCTTAATTGTGACACGCGCAGGATAGCTGCGTAGGCATTTCCACTTGTTTTGTCTATTTCTATATTAATCAAAATAAATAAAAACTATACAACGTCTTAAGATTCCTTACTACATTCAGCTTGCATGCCAGCTTAAGAGCGTGTATTCGATTCGTGACGAAAACTTCATGTTTTCTCGTTTTGCCCAGAGCACGTAATGATGTGAGCAGATTATTTAAAGACAATTGATTTAGGGAGCTACAGAGTAAAAGTATAATTTTTAATTATGGTTTTTTGAAGCAAAGACAATCCTATCATATCGTTTTACGAAAATAGACGTCAGAGTTAACTTTTATTTATTTATTTATTTATTTATTTTATTTGGCTCTTCAACAATGAGTACACTATAGCATGTAAAATGGTACAATCAAACTTAAGTCTAAGTGCCCCATCACTTATAGAAGAGCACTGCATGCACTACATTTTGCGCATAAACCACGATTTAAAAAACCATAATGGAAAAAGAAAAAGTAAAAACAGTGAAAAGAAAAGGGAAATAAAAATTAAAACTAGGAATTATACATATTGAGATAGGCAAATACTTGTGACAGATTCTAGACAGTGAGCAATGCTGCCTCAAATTTGTATTACTTTTTGGCTTGCTGAACAGTTTTATGTTAGATGTTCTTGGTTGATTGCGTGGCACATGAAAGGACACCTTGCTAAGCAACTCGGGACAATTTAAAGAGCCTGTTACCAGTTTTTTAAGGAAAATTAAATCAGACATATCTCTACGTTTCTCTAATGAGACCATACTAAAATATTTTAATCTTTCTTGGTACCTTCAGGTACTTTCAGGACGAATACAACCATTACAATATGCCAAAATATTATTTTTTATGCGTTTTTCCAACAGGATATATAGTCTTAAAGTGTACTACAGAAAAAGCAAAAATTACGAAAATATTACTAGTATGTATGTAACAATGTTGAAATTCGGTTCACTTTGACAATTTTTTTTCACCAGCATTTGAATAAAAACATAACTGATATATTTATTTTATGAAAGGAAATGTTATGCTTAATATACAGAATATTTTTCAGTTCGTTATATGAACTCATTTATTTTAAACAATTATTTTAAAAAGCACTGTAAAACATCGCGCGCTGTCGTTTGCCGATCAATTTCAATGATTCGTGCTTATTTCGTGCGTATTTTTTTTTCTGATGCACAAAAACAGACCATTGTATTAAACTAGTGTGTATCAATGCTGCTACGCCGTTCTAGCAATCGTTCAGATTTTGAGTTGCGCTAAATCGAATACGCGGCCTTAAAGAAAGAAAGAAAGAAAAAGAAAACAAAACAATACATAATAACACAAAACACATAAATGCATAAATACAATACAAAACACACATAATACATAACTTAAGAAATGAAAATGGAAAGGGGTGTCCTGGTGTCCTGAAACACAGGTCACGAGCCTAGCTTAGGCTCCAGTCTCCCATAATATATACGTAACTGAATTGTGTATAATTATCGAACCAGACCAGTTTTAATTTATATAATTGTGGTAAGTGTGAACCAACCTGGTTCAAAACTCAGAAGTAACGACTTTGAATATAAGAGACACTTTATGAACTTTGAAGAACAGCTTTGTTACTATAATTACAGCAGTACATTCATATAGATTGGTTTGGCGATACATTACAAGTGACTAACACCGATGTCGAAGCACGAATGGCCAGGTAATGGTGGGCATCTCCACAAAGGCCCGCTGACTATTATTGTTATTCCCCGCCATTTTACTTGCTTGTGATTGGTCGTCAGTAACTATCAGTCTCGACCAATCACATGAAGTTAATACAACTACTTTTGATCATACAATGTCTTCTAAATTATTGTAATGAGTCAACAAACATAAATAAATAAAGGTATAATTTAAATATTTATTTTATAACATAAGAAAATAAAGCTGATTGATTGATTGATTTCGTGGTTTCCACAACCACTTGAGCACTATAAAACTTACGTACACGTAAGTTTTAACGTACTTAGCTTGTCTTCATTGAAAGCCGCTGTGACCGAAATTCAGTTGCGGTAATATGAATCCAGCCCCAATAACAAAAAATAACAGGAATGACGCCAACAAGACAGCCACCTAATTTGATACAACCCCTTAACCCGCCACCCTAGCTAATAATAAGCTTGATACGAAAATAAGATCTACCAACATTACACAAAAAAATCTTCCCCAAGGTAACAGGTAATTACTTCCCGTGTCGGATCCAGACGGAGACTTCCCACGCAAGAATATATACACTAATATAAAACCTATGTACGGGGAGTAAGCAAAAGTCGTACGGATCGACAAGTTAAGCTACGCTTGTCGCGGTCGGTCCTTAGATGGGTGACCATCCATTTCATATCGACCCCTCCGTGCCTCGGAAAGCACGTTTAAAGCCGTTGGTCCCGGCTGTCATTCGTAGATCTTTGACAGTCGTTATTGGTAATCAGAAGTTGGAAAATATGACAACCAGTCTTATCAAGGGTCGTGTTACCCAGCAACTGGGTTGTGGAGGTCAGATAGGCAGTTGCTTGCTGAACGGACGCCGTCGGTTGGGACTGGTCATCTCTTAGCTGCCTCGGTTATTTTAAATTTTGGTTTGAATTGTTATTATAACTATAGGTATTTTTCTCTAGACCTCTTTTAACATGCAAGACGTGTTACATTGTTCTCACATTGTACCCTTAGAATCAACATGAATGATGTAACCTAAATTTGTAAAATATAAGTGATTTTAAAAGATGATGAGAAGAGGTTTCATGGTGTTTCTTGCTCGTTCTTCTCCATAGAAACCTACTGTTTGGAACGAGCAACTAGCTTCAACTTTCTGACTGACTGACAATTCAAAAGTACCTGTAAATGGTTTAATTGAAATAAATTATTTTGAGTTTGAGTTTGAGCTTCATGTAAAGTACTGGTATTCAGCTGCATCCAGTTAGACTGGAAGCTGACCATAACATAGTTGAGAAAGGCTAGGCAGATAATGATGAAACGACTTTTATTCTTTTTGCTTTTTCTTCTTTTAGAATCGGTATTTTAAGTGCGCCCATCCCCATCGAGCGAACTTTGATGAGAGCGTGATTGAAATTGTTTTTGTTTCAACCAACGCAAAGCTCGAAAACAAACGAGTGAGTGAGAACGCGATAACATCGCAGGAAATACTAGTTTATAAAAATATTTTGAAACTATCAAATAAATCCTTAAAACGAAATTGAAAATAAAAATCCAGATATACAGCATTATAAATGTAACCATAATAAAACACCATATTATGAAACATTGGTTTTCTAACTTGTGAGAAGAGCGGCAACTTGTGGCGTCATAATTTAATATAATTAATGCTCAATAAAACCAATTACACCAAATTACCAAATCCTACCATGATCTTTTTTGAGCTATGGCCATCCCTACCCTGTATAAACCAGAAATTGTATTCAAGGCGGGTGCCACCACCAAAATTAACCTCAGTTAACGTCACCCAATATACCACTTCATGAACTATGACAGTAGGTACAGCCACGTCTATAAGTAAAGGATCGTGCTCCCCAAACTTCACTGTAAATATATATTTAAGCCTTCCAAACCGTGGCTTAGCTGAAATTACTATGGAGCTGAGACACACCGAGAAACAATGAACGTGCAAATATTTTCAAAAGGTTTATAAATATTGCAAGGGGAGTGGAATGAATGTGAAAGCCGGGTTGTGACTCTTGCGTTTGTTTTTGGAATGCCTAGAAAGTAGTTTGTTGTGAAGTGTGGTACACTTTTGGAGTCATAGGTTTAATTATTAGTTAAAAAAAAGCATTATTATTTAAAAAAAAAAAAAAGTGGTCCATAGTGTTAGTTACATAAATACTTAAAAACTATGTTAGTAGGTTGACAAATTATATATATATGAATTCATCACCACTTAACTTTAACTGTTTATTAGCCTTTTGTAAACAAAAGGCGAAATACATTAAAAAAAAACTTAAACTCTAATTTTTATACCGCCCGCTTTCAAGAAAATTGCATCGAATTATCAATCAACCTGTACTTTTGTTTAAGTAGTCATATAACAGTCTATCAACCTAGTAATCTATTATAAATAATAATCAATTTAAATAAATAAAAAATAATTGAATGTACGAAAGATAATAATTTGAGAACGGCTCGAACGATTTGGCAAACTTTTTTTGTTGTGTTTATATTTGTCGCTTTCAAGAAAATAACGCATCGAATTATTAATCAACCTGTACTTTTGTTTAAGTAGTCATATATCAGTCTATCAACCTAGTAATCTATTATAAATAATAATCAATTTAAATAAATAAAAAATAATTGAATGTACGAAAGATAATAATTTGAGAACGGCTCGAACGATTTGGCAATTTCTTTTTGTTGTGTTTATATTTGTCAGTACAATGTTTGACTACTTAAATGTTTATTTTTTTGGTGAATTTTATACTATTAAAATATCAAAAATAGGAAACCGTGATGCCGTAAAGCTAAACTAAACTAATCTTCATATCATACCTATATGTATTGTTTATTCTTAACCCTCTCTCATAGCATCCTCCACGTCCCACATGACCTCGCACTATCGACCAGCTTACAGCCACTAAATACGACACTACCAACAAATGTATGGAAATTATTCTGTACCGTAACCCATTCAGTTTGCATTTAATCCCAGATTATGAAGGGATTAAGCCCAAACCCTTGAAAGTTTCTACGTCTTTGCGTGGTTCGGTAATGCGTGTAGGATAATTATTATTTTAATCCTCGGTTTTATGGTGTTAGCGGCCGTTTATTATTAAGCTATTAAATAAAGCGTCTAATTGTTATTTTATTGTTATTGTATAAAGAAGTGTCTATATTACGTCTTAATGAAATATAAAACTAATAAATAATAATAAAATTATTATTTAATATAAAAACGGCAACACAGTTAAAACAGAGATTGGAAGTCCTCCAAAGATTGAAGAAACTAAAACGTCATCAATGTGTATTTTTTAGGTTTTTGTTGATTTAAAAAAAAAAAAACACTGAATCTAGTTCAATAAAATGTATATGGGACCACTCCTGAGACATACCCTATCCATAAAAAAAGAATAATTTTTAAAATCGATTAAAAAAAAACAACATACAGTGGAATTGAGAACATCCTTTGAATTTTTGACATCGGTTGAAAAGGGAGAAAAATTCTTAAGGCATCAACAAAAAGTACTGCTTAGAAGATACGCACCAAAAAATCTCACTAGTACCTATATTTTTCAGAGAAGACGCCTTTGCAGAAAAAGCTTTTGCCAGAGTCCTGCAGTAATACAATAATAGACTGCAATTATTTATGCAAATCAGTCGGGCATACATAAATTCTGCCCATTTTTACCTTCAGGCAGTACCTACATAACTACGTGCACTGTGCAATACCAACAGTACATGCAGGAACCGGATAAAAGTAATTTAGTTAACAGGCAAAGTCGGGCGTTTGTAAAGTTTCGCCGACCCGACGTTAACGGTTGGTGTTGCGTGCGTTAATTACTATAAGTGTTGCGTTCTACCAATTGCAAAGAGGTAGGTTCAAATAAAATTGTAAGCAAAAATGCTTTTTTAAGTCAGGAATTCGAGTTTTAATTTTGTTGTATTCTAACTGGCTTTCAAACCCGTCATGGATATAACAATCTTTTGGTAGATTATTATATCCATGACGGGTTTGAAAGCCTCGAATACCTCGAAAGAGTGCCTACTCCCCCCTACTACTACCCCCTCTGCCTAGAGGGGGTTAAAATTTTGGGATTTGTGTTCATCATCATCGTCATCATTTCAACCCTTAGACGTTCACTGCTGGGCATAGGTCTCCGACAAGGAATTGGGTTCAGTCGTCATGCTGAGCCTATGCATGTTGGCAATAGCAGTAGGTGTTATGGTACTCAGAAGGACACTGCTGCACGTACTCTAGTCAATATCCCTCTGTCGCCTTATACGACACCCACGGGTAGAAATGGGGTGGTGCTATTCGCGGCCGCCACCACGCGGCTTTACGGGACGAGAGTAAAGTTGTGATTTATCAATAGGGAACATTACGCGAAACTCGGCGCCACTAGCACATTCCGTAAATCATAACCTCGTATTCATGTTATAATAGATATGTTATTAATTGTAATAACTAGGTATTTTGTGAAAATATATCAAAGTTTTAATTAATCTTACTTACCTAACTGTACTTTAACCATATTATAGCGTCCTACGACCATTTGAAAGTGGATTCTAGGTTATGCTCAGAATAAAATAATATTTAGTTGTCTTACATGATAAATGTGAACGTTATTCTGTAAATGCGACTATCTCACCTGAATACTTAACCTGAACATATTTTAGAGTGATTTTTTAGCTGCTTCCCAAAGTTATCGAACTTTTTCTTCTTTTGGAAATGAAAAATTCCCTTAATTTCTTCATCTAAATACACAGCACTGATACATTATTGTATACTATATCACACTTCCCAATTTTGAACTCAATCAAAGGCAAAATTTCACGCCTTGAACGACTCGTCGATAAACTGTTTACGGACTATGCTAGTACTGCACTCTGGTGCCAGAACATTGCAGTAATATCCCTTATTGTGAAGAGGTTTCAACAAAATGCTCAAACTCAAACTTTACTTTTTTTAAGTCAAGAATTCGACTTTTAAATCCTGCTGTTTTCAAGCCTGTCATGGGTATACATACCCAAATACCTCGAAGGAGTAGGCAGAGGGGGTTAAAATTTTGGAAGAATTGTAAGTTGCATTCTATTAATTGCGAAGAGGTGTTCGTAGGTTTCAATAAAATTATAATTAAAAATTCATTTTTTTTTTAAGTAAGGAACCGTACCCCCTCGTAAACTTCATATAGGTATGAACCTAGTACTTACTCATAGAACCCGAAGAGATCGAAATATAAATAGAATGGCATA
Organism: Charanyca ferruginea; assembly: GCA_947361185.1. NCBI lineage: Eukaryota > Metazoa > Arthropoda > Insecta > Lepidoptera > Noctuidae > Charanyca > Charanyca ferruginea. The sequence continues at coordinate 7,958,298 of OX376082.1, read as the reverse complement.
GTATTATTTTATTACCTTATAGTCCAAAACCCAGAGTCGTCAGACCTACGTCATTTTGCATGACTGAAGTTAGTTTCTGTAAAAACGTTTATAATGAAGGTACCTACCATTCTGATAAAATAATAACTTTTAAACACACAATATTTTAACTTTCAAATCTTACAGTTTTTAGATTTATCCCGCCTTCAAAAATAACACGCCTTTTTTTTTTCAAAAAACTTGGCTTCTATTACGCTTGGAAAAGTACCTATCTATTTTGTTTGTAATATTAAAAAAGAATTTATTTTGAACAATTGATATCCATTGAATGAGAAAAGCTGTACCATGAAATGATTCCAATATTATTGCCTAGTTGTTTATAACAAATAGTAAAAACAAATATTACCAATCAAAGACAATTTCAACCGTGAAACAAAAGTATCAGTTTTCGCAAAAACATTCACTATTTATGTAACCTTACTTCCATAACTTATTTCAGTAAATTACATTTCTGCATAAGCAAAAAATAAAAACACAAAACAGCAACACTTGATTTTACACCTTTGTCTTGACAAAATACAGTTTAGTTTTCAATGAGTTTCACACGCGATGTAAAACCTACTTAAAGGTGCGGCGAACTGATCGATATCTAGTTAATGCAAGTAAAGCTTAAATCGCACCTCTATCCGCCCACCCTGTAAATCTTTACCTGTATTAGTGCGGGATTATCTTTTTATCGATAAAGCGTGGGATTGTCGATAAATATTATTAGGGTGGCTATAAAATGTAATAAAATAATCATCAAAACATAAATAACAAATAAGAACTAGGTATATAGCAAATTATTTTTAATATATTGTGTTTTTCAGCAACAACAAAACAAAACAGCAAAAACATTTCCTAAGCAAGGTAGCAACTGCTTAACTGTAAAATCTTTAATTCCATGTAATAATAATAATAATAATATGTGGGGACATTTTCACACACGGCCATCTGACCCCAAACTAGGGAGACCCTGTACTATGGGTGTCAGACAGTTGATATACATACACAAATACATTTAATAACAATAATAATAAGCCCCCTGAAACCTAACCACACGTCCCGATCGAACACCAGATCACGTGGGGGGCGGGCAACGCAAATATAATATTACTGGGCGGCTAAAGTGGCAATAGTAACCCATAGACGAAATGGAGACTAGAGCAAAGAGAAAATTACGTATAGGATCGCTGCCCGGGGGCGATCGCCGGGGCGCGCCTGGAGCCGATGCTGGGCGCTCCAGCATACGAACCATCGGTGGTAGTGAGTTGAGTCAGCGGGCTCCTACCGGGTCACCCGAACAAAGTTACAGCAGACCATCTTCTTCTACATCTCTATTTCCTTCTCTCCCCTCTTCTCCTCTTTCATGTTTGAACTATCATACAAACCATTCTTCTATTTCTTCACCTTTTTCTATAAACTCTGCAACCGTGGCTGTTGTTCAGGAGGCAGTCGCCAACAATCCTGAACCCACCACTGGCCAAGTTCGCGCGCGATTGAAATGGACAAGAGAGATGAATGAGTTCATTTGGCGCACCTACCTTCAAGTCACAGATTTAGGTACCAAAATCCGCGGTTATTTAGATCCTTTATATGCTGAATTCACCCAAAAATTCCCCGAGATTCAAGTTTCAAAACAGCGATTAGGCGATCAGAAACGAACAATTTTACGAAATAAGTTGCTCCCTGACGCCATACTAGAGTCCATAAAAAATGAGGTCCGAATCCATCTTCAAAATATCGGTCAAACTCAAAACACAATAGCACGTACACAACTTTTAGTATTTGATTCACAACAACCCATAAACACAACTAGTCGTTTAAGATGGACTGACGATATCAATGAGGCAATCATTAGAGAATATTTTAAAATAACCCACTTAGAAACCAATAGAACTGCATACAGAAAACAACTGCACACGGTCATAACTCAACAATTTCCGAGAATCACGCATGTATCTGAACAGCGTATCGCCGACCAGCGTAGAGTTATAATAAATAATAGGCTTATCTCAGACGACAAGTTAGAAGAAATTAAACGTGAAATTAGGGACATTCTCAATATACAGCCTACACAATACACCCAACATGATGACATAGTAGAAAATGCAATAATAACGCACCCCAATAGCTTACACTCTAGTAATGACTTAAATCAAACAGACCTTCAAGAAACAATTGACAATACATACTCACAAGCAGATACATTACACGAAGAAACTGTAAGCGCTTTGTTCGTAGACGAATCCCTAGACACCAAAATAGAAAAGACCTTTGAAGAAACCTACAGTAAATATTTATTAACAGACCCTACAACTAGGCCATTTATACCCAAACAAAAAACATCGAAGAAATTTGCTCACCTAATCACTTTCTTAAATCACACAGTTATACCTAAGTATACATCAAATGATGTCGACTTTCAGAAAACCCACACACTTGTCTATTGTGCTACTTACACAGCAGCAATCTGCAATGGATCCAAAATCAAAGAGCAATCTACGCAAATATCTGCACAAACATCTACACAAATATTTATACAACAGCGCAACATAGTTATAGACCGAAGACCAAAGTGGCTAAAACGGCTAGATATAAAAATACAGGTAATACGCATAGCAAGAATGACACAATACATCAACGGAAATAGGCACTTGAGACTGATTACACATATTGAAAGAATAAAACACAAATACAGAACACATTCTAGTTATGAAGAACCTAACACAACAAATGAACAATTCATGGATAGTCTTAAACAGAAGCTCTCCGCTGTAACAAGTCGGTGCCGCAGATATTTCAATTGCACTAAACGAAAGGATCAGAACACACAATTTATAAACAACGAAAGACAATTTTACAGAACTTTAACCACAGACACAGCAAATACACAAAATATACAACAGACAGACAGACCCAATCCCTCCCCTGAACAGCTACACACATACTGGTCAAATATTTGGTCGAATACATCAGAACACAATCATATTGCGACATGGATACAAGACGATAAACGCAATTTAGAAAACGTCACTGATATGCCATTTGCTAATATTCCATTAGAGGTTTTCGTTAACATCATCAACAAAGCTCATAATTGGAAAGCTCCTGGTACAGACCACATTCACAACTATTACTATAAGAAATTAACTTGCCTACACCCCTCCATCTACAATCACATCAATGATTTCATTAAATATCCACAAAATATCCCAGAATTTATTACACAAGGCCTAACCTATATGCTTCCTAAAGACACCGATTATATGAACCCAGCCAAATACAGACCCATAACTTGCCTACAAACTATTTACAAATTAACAACCGGTTGCATTGCGGAAATTATATATAAACACACCGTCCAGAACAACATCTTAGCTGAGGAACAAAAAGGGTGCCGTAAATATAGTCAGGGGTGTAAAGAGCAATTAACCATAAATGCCATAGCTATGAAACATAATACTAACTTTAAAAGTGATATTTGCACCATGTACATAGATTATCAAAAAGCTTTTGATTCTGTCCCACATAGTTGGCTACTGTACATACTAGAGCATTACAAAATTCATCCCGCAATAATTATTTTTTTGACAGAGTCCATGAAACATTGGAATACCAAAATTAAAGTAGGAAAATCAATAGAAACAGGTTCCATACCCATAAAGCGTGGAATTTACCAAGGCGACGCTCTAAGCCCTCTCTGGTTTTGCCTCGCTTTAAATCCTTTATCTAATCTTCTAAATTCTTCTGACAGTGGTCTTACAATCAAAAATAATGAAACATCGGATAAGTTTAAACTCACCCATTTAATGTTCATGGACGATATTAAACTCTATTGCAATAGTATATCAGGACTCCACTCACTCGCAGATCTTACTCAAACCTTTTCTGATGATATAAACATGTCTTTTAGTATTGACAAGTGCAAAACATTTACTCTACGAAAAGGAAATCATGTTGATAGTATCCCATACGTATTAGAATCTGGCCAAGCAATAGATCCCCTATCACAAAATGACACCTACAAATACTTAGGTTTTGAACAATCACACCAAATTGATCAAAAACACACGAAAAATAAAATAATCTCCAAATATAAACACAGACTAAACATGCTAATAAAATCACAACTGACGTCGCGTAATTTAATAAAATCCATAAATTCATTTGCTATACCCATACTCACCTATTCTTTCGGAATTATAAACTGGTCCAAAACGGATCTAACTAAACTGCAACGCTGTATAAATATTACCCTAACTAAAAACCGAAAACATCATCCACGATCTTGTGCCCAGAGGCTCACGCTACCGCGAGACGAAGGTGGACGCGGTCTTATAGATATAGTAAATCTGCACAACAAGCAAATTACCAGCTTGAGAAAGTTTTTTATTGAGAAAGCCCTTCAGTCACCACTTCACAAAGTAATTACACAAGTAGACAAAAAACTCACCCCACTTAATTTACACAGTACTGAACCACAGACCAACGAACGTATCACCAGTAAAATAGAAAAGATTGCAGCATGGGAACGTAAATCACTTCACGGAAGACATCGCCTCGACTTGCAGCAACCTCATGTCGATATAAAAGCATCGAACGCGTGGCTGCGGCGAGGCGAACTCTTCCCTGAGACCGAGGGATTTATGATTGCCATCCAGGATCAGGTCATTGACACAGCCAACTACCAAAAATTCATAATTCGCAGACCCAACTACAATGACTCCTGCAGACGATGCCATGGTGCATCCGAGACCATCCAACACATCACAGGTGCATGTAGAGCCATAGCCCAAACCGATTATAAACATCGCCATGATCAAGTTGCTGCAATAGTTCATCAATCATTATCAATTCAAGCAAAACTAATTACAGACAAAGTCCCCTACTATAAATACAAACCGCAAGCAGTGTTAGAGAACAATAATTTCAAATTGTACTGGGATAGGACAATAATTACAGATAAAACAATTTACAACAATAGACCAGACATTACTATGTTAGATAAACAAAAGAAATTAGTGTACATAATAGACATAGCAATTTGCAACACATAACCTTACTAGCACACATACGGAAAAAATTGCAAAATACACAGATTTGTCAATAGAACTTAAAACGCAGTGGAATGTTACACACACCAAAACTATCCCCATCATACTATCCAGCACAGGAGTCATCCCAAAAACCCTACAAAATAGCCTTAACTCATTGAATATTAGTCCATCTACTTACCTTCTGCTACAAAAAGCAGTTATTTTGAATACATGCAGGTTAACCCGCAAATTTTTAAATTCCTAATTTAGTACACAATGCACCTGGCTTCGGCCCGTGCCAATTTCGACCCACACATAGATGTGAGATATTTTAAATGTACCGAGAAATAATAATAATAATTTATTTATTAATTATCAATTATCAATTATTTATTTTGTCAATAGTAGGAATATTTTCCATACAAATAATTATATTGCCTAAAACTAAACTTAAGAAGTTAAGTTTAAGTGTATTTAAAATGTATGTAATTTTTTCTGAAATAAACAGATTATATTATTATTTTATTAGTACTTTAGTAGGTATTTTAGTAAAGTAAGAATAATAATCTTTATTAATATATTTCCGTCTTATTTCCGCAACCCCAAACAAACGAATCAAACACAACGACCAAGCAAAAGGAAAAGATTCTCCAATATTCTTCCTCGAAGCTCATTTTCACCGCATAACCGTAGTTAAGTTCACACACGTAGGAAGAACCGTCGGCGTGGCGACTCGTAAAATTTAACCGGCGCCCACGCTGATAACGTGCGATAAGTTAATTTGAATTTAAAAATGAATCCGGGGAGCGACACCTCCGCATGATTCTTTGTTGGGCTGCGAAGTTAGCGAGATGAAAGAAAAAATTAGCTTTATTTTTGTTATAACGAACTAAACCCATAATATTTTAATAAATACATTAGTTACGTCAAACTAATTCGATATGCAAAATATGTTATACTTCTATCTAGCAATTAAATAATGGTGCGTCCGAAAGATAATAATACAAGCTGAAATCTAAATGATACATTTCCCGCGGCAGAACGATCAGCAGTACTATCGATTCATAGAGCCAAACTTAAAAAAAAAAAATGTTTTATTTTCAAATAATTTTAAAAATATGCATCAACTCCTCTTATAACGGTCCTAAATCTGTGAAAGTGTGAAGGGAATATTAGAATAACTTTTAGGTAAGTATTGTGTTTCGTTAACACAAGACCTTACGCAGTCAGCCGTTCGCGCTGTATCACTATTGATTCGGGGTCGCTAGTTTACCACAATTCTAAATGTTCTAAAACTGCCGTTTTTGATTTATTTTTTTTATTAATCGCTTCCACTACCAAGACAAAATCATTTCGCTTCGGGAAAATGACCTCTAAAGTCTCAGCGTTAAATATCCAAAATCATCAATTTCTCTTGTGGTGTGGGTACAAACATACAAACTCACATACACAAACCACCAGACCCGGAATAACTATCTGTAGGCCATACAAATATTGGTTGCGTGCGGGAATCGAGCCCGCGACACACAGTTTAGCGGCCAATTGCTCAACCACTGCACCAGCCGTGTCGTCTTTCATTGTTTTTCAAAAACATATCTTTTGAGATTTCTACATAACTCTTGTTGTCTCCTTTTTTCAGAAACATAACAAAAACGCTTTACATAACAGCCTACCATAATTATTCCTAAAGCTTGTTATTAAATTATAGCACCATTATTCATTTATGGATTTGTATAAAAGGTACAGGAAATTCAAAAAGCAGAAAACAATCCAAGAACTACGTACGCTGACTTCATGGCCCCAATCGCAAGGATCACCCATTTAAATTTTGAGAATCGCACCCGATGAAGATGTTAATGACTTAATGTTCGCTTCAAGTTGAACAATTTTGTATACAACGAGGGAAATTGTAGAAATCCTTTGATTAAAATAATAATAATAATATGTGGGGACATTTCCACACATGGCCATCTGACCCCAAACTAGGGAGACCCTGTACTATGGGTGTCAGACAGCTGATATACATACACAAATACATTTTTTTTTGTAAATACATACATACATAGATAAACAACACCCAGACACAGGGCAAACACAAGTGCTCATCACACAAATGTTTACCCTGGGCGGCAATCGAACTCTCAACACGCTGCGCAGCAGTCGATCGCTCAGCCACTGCGCCAACCGTGTCGTTACAAAAAATTAAAATGGAGCTAGACTTTATTTGTTACCTATACTTTAATAAGGAGGTGCTCGTGGCTGAGGTTAAGTAAAAACCGTACGGATTGATCAGTCAAGGTTAAGCTACGGTTGCCGCGGTCGGTCTGTGGCTGGGTGACCATCCATTTCATACTGAGTTCCCTCCGTGCCTCGGAAAGCACGTAAAGCCGTTAGTCCCGGCTGCCCTTCGTATATCTTTGCAGCCGTTATGAGTAGTCAGAAGCCAGGAAGTCTGACAACCAATCTTAACAAGGGGTATAGTGCTACCCAATGACTGTGTGGTTGTGGAGGTCAGATAGGCAGTCGCTTCGTGTAAAACACTGGTAAGTATGTAGCTGCATCCAGTTAGACTGGAAGCCGAGGTTTCCGATGACTGGGACTTTTTTGTTTGACTGTACGTACTGTTTTTGGCACGAACAATAGATTTTTTGACGTTTTATATTTTTATAATTTTTGACATTGTATAATTTTTGACATTGTTTAATTTCGAACATTTTCTAAATCGTCTTTATTATTTTTTAACTGAGTTTCAGAAAATTACTGCTTATTTTTATATTTATAATATTGTGATTGGTAGATATTACTTAAATTTGCTCGTCTCATTAGGTTATAATGCAGTGAACTTTCTATGCTTTTATAACACCTTACAAACATGTATTATGCAAATAAATGATTTGATTTGTAATTCATTTATGCGTGGTCCTGCACTCGCCGGAAGAAAAATATTAAAATTAAATGGATCCGGCAATTGGAACTATAGTCCGATTTATTTAATTGCAGTCCCAGTCGCAGGAAGCTCGACACCAACATAGTTCGGAAAAGGTTAGGCAGATGATGACATAAGAACGTGTAAGCAGTATGTGATTCTTGACATGTCAGCCCTACGAATAATATCATAAACCTGTTTATTATAGTTCGGAATAGGCTAGGCAGATGATGACATAAGAACGTGTAAGCAGTATGTGATTCTTGACATGTCAGCCCTACGAATAATATCATAAACCTGTTTATTATAGTTCGGAATAGGCTAGGCAGATGATGACATAAGAACGTGTAAGCAGTATGTGATTCTTGACATGTCAGCCCTACGAATAATATCATAAACCTGTTTATTATAGTTCGGAATAGACTAGGCAGATGATGACATAAGAACGTGTAAGCAGTATGTGATTCTTGATATGTCAGCCCTACGAATAATATCATAAACCTGTTTATTATAGTTCAAAAAGGCTAGGCAGATGATGATTTAAGAACGTGTAAGCAGTATGTGATTCTTGACATGTCAGCCCTACGAATAATATCATAAACCTGTTTATTATAGTTCGGAATAGGCTAGGCAGATGATGACATAAGAACGTGTAAGCTGGGCCCCAAGTCTGCTATTACAATAGTGTCAGAATGGTCTATCATTGATTTCATAATTGTTGATTTTGACAAGTTTGGTAATCTACTAATGTAATGGCGTCACTATGACTTTCCAATGGTCAACCACTGACACGCCAGTGAAAGAAATGATATAGAATGGTAATCTTCTACAAAATGACAACTGAATGACTGACTTAGGCGGTAATCTGCAAAATTTTTAACAGTTACTTTGATCAGTGACCTACCATTACAACGTCATTGTGCAGTCATTGCTTTTAATTCGACCGACCAATGATCGACCATTATGAATTTAGCAGATTACAAACTTTTAGCAAAATGACAATGGGATCGTGTTGGAATGACGAAATTATACAAATAGCAGACTTGGCCCCCAGTAAGTATGTTAGCGTCAAAACGCTGCTACAGATACTTGACATATCGACCTTACGAATAAACCTATATTTTAATGAACAGCGTATTAAAAAAGGACGATTCAGAAGCATCATCATCATCATTTCAGCCGAAAGACGTCCACTGCTGGACATAGGCCTCCCCAAGGGGGGTGTTGCCATAATCGCCACGCTTGGCAGGCGGATTGGCGATCGCATTATAGTGGTTACAAAGGCACAGAGAACGCTGCTGTCCATTCTCTGGTAAGCCCTTAGTCGCTTCAGAAGCATAGTACAGGTAAATATCAAAATATAGCTACTAAAAATAAAATACGATAGAATGAGCGAACACTAACGTTATTAAGACGTCGTCGCCGCATGAAAAATCGCGCCGGCGACAGTTCCGGTAGGTATCGCATCCAGGAAATTATGTAGACGTGAATTGGCAAGTTCGGAAGAATGGGCGCACGTTTGCGACTCGACTTTTGATCGCATGATGTTTTTACGACCTTTCTATTATAACTTGGTTATAGTACCGTTTGGTGTAAAGCATGCAAGCATGCATGCAAGCATGTCTTGTTTAAATGGTTGCAAGTGAGGTCTTGGGTTTGATTCCGAGACAGAAATCAACATCATCATGTCAACCTTTAGAACCCACTGCTGGGCATAGGTCTCCCCCAAGGGGGGGTTCAGCCGTAATCGCCATGCTTGTCCGATGCATGTTGACGATCGCAGTAGGTGTTATGGTACTCAGAAGGATGCTGCTGCCCATCCTCTGGTCAATATCTCTCTGTCGCTTTCTACGACACCCACGAGATGAATCGGGTTGACAAAAATACCTGCCTATATTTGTCCCACTGCTGGGCAAAGGCCTCTCAGAGAAGGCATGAGCATTAATCACCACGCTTGGTCATGGCGGATTGGCGATTTCAGACGTATTATTTAGTCCCTGGTAATGAGGTTTTTCCTTCACCGTTTAGTGATGTCCGAGATAAACTTAAAAAGCACATCAAGCCATAATCTGTAAAATTTCCCCAATTTATTTTATATTTTTGAAATAAAGTTTGAAAATCTATCAAAGAAATTTGACAGATTGTTGTGCTGGCTTCTGTACATAACTGGTGAATAGTGTGAGGAATGTCAGTCTGTTTGAATGATAACAAAAAAATTAAAAAAAAACCGCCACTTTCAAAAACTAAAAAGTGATAAATAACTTTATTATTAAAAACTTTTTTCGAAAAAAATATAAAACAACCGCCTTCAAAAACTAAAAAAGGATAAATAACTTTAGCACAGAACACACATTACTTTCGTTTCGGAAGTCGGTGGCGATGGCTTTGTTTTGTTTTGTATTGCCACTGACTTCCGAAACTAAAGTAATGTGTGTTCTGTGCTAAAGTTATTTATCCTTTTTTAGTTTTTGAAGGCGGTTGTTTTATATTTTTTTCGAAAAAAGTTTTTATTTTCCGCTTTTTAGTATTGCCATAAAATCCAAATCCATTAAGAAACGGCGACACAGTTCAATCAGACATTGAAAGTCCTCCAAAGATTGAATAAACGACGTCATCTATGTAATTTTTATGGGATTTTGTTGATTTTTTCAAAAAGCGCTGAATCAATTTCAATAAAATTTATATGGGACCATTTCGAAATAAACCCCTTTCGAAAAAGACAAGAATTTTGCAAATCCGTCTATATACGACGGAGTTATGCCCGAACATACATAAAATAAAGATACAAACATCCGAATTTATAACCTTGACCATTTTGAGGTCGGTTAAAAATCTTTCTAAAACCATTGAGCATTGCGGCTTTTAATCGCAACCGTGCACTAACTCCCAAATTGACGGGACAATGAATGGTGTATAGCTCCAAGCTAACCATTGGAAGTTGTTTGCTAATTACTCAAACTTCGCTATTGTGTTGGATATTCACTGGCTTACAATTTCATCGATGGTTAGCAAATAATGACGTTCATTTCCCGGTCTAGATTCTGACGGTTGACTTAATCAGGAATGGCGGGTAAAATTTGGCGGGCATTCAATATGGCGGCGTGTTTTTGTTAAATATTGCATCTCTGCCGTCCTTTAGCTAGAAGGCCGTTAAGCCCACAAAGTTGTTTCCGAGAAAATGGAAAAAAGTAATATGAAGCAAATCAGTAAACGTACATATTGTAGTCAATGCCAAAGCATTTATTCAATTAAACTATTTACAGGCACTTTTGAATTGCCAAAGAGTCTGTTAGTTAGTCACAAAGTTAAGGCTAGTTACTCGTTCCAAAACGTAGGTCTCTATGGAGAAGAACGAGCAAGAACCACGTACACTTTTTTACATCAAGTTTTACAAAATCCTGATTATACATTATCTTTGTTGCTTCTATGCTCATGTGAAAACAATTTAGGTGAAGAGCAATCCAAAACATTTAAGAATAAAATAAAAGATACAAACCACAGCAGTTAAGAGAAGACAAATCCTAACTGACAACGCCCGTTCTCGAACATGACGCGCGGACCAGCATCATTTAGCTAGCACTATTGTGGAGCCAAATGATCTAACCCACACCCCACCATCAGCGAGACATTTGAGAGAGCAAGACAATGCTCTCAACCTCCATACTCATTTACATCAAACACATTAATAAGTAAAAAAAACTTAATAAATAAATGGTTCCATGGTTCTCAGAACATTTATTTTACGAAATCGAAAAAGGGTTATTAAATGAATAGGTAGTAATTGAGGGGCTACTAAACGACTTTTACAGATTTTAAACTGTCAATTACATCAAAATGTGCAGTGTAAATGATTTGAAAAAAATATATGTTAAACTAGAACATTCCCTTAAACATATAGAAAGTGAATATTTTTGATTAAAATCATATTAAATAGTTTAATTAACTCGTGAAGTTGTGTCTGACGCGGACAAAACATTGACAATCACACAAAATCTACCAAGTATAATTATCCGAAACTTACACTATCTTACGGACAATTTTATTATCTATCTTTTAGTATACGCCTTTTTTTAATTTTGAAAGAATACTACTTTTATTTAATTTTTTCGACTAAATTTTGAAAGTTTTGGACGCAGACTGCGTCCTTTCTGCATCAGTTTTGCGTCCAAAACTCTAAAAGTTTAGTCGAAAAAACATATTTTTTTTTTCAAATCATAAACACTGCACATTTTGACGTGATTGTCAGTTTAAAATGTGTAAAAGTCGTTATATAGCCCCTTAAGTATGATCTAGCAACGTCGAATGTGTTAAGCACCTGTGAGAGACCTGTGCCAAATATTATGCCACGTAAAGGATGCCACATCCGATCGATATTATCACCGTGGCTATATGCTTACATCTACCCGTAGAACAATTTCTATTTCGCCTACAACATTATAGCCCTTAAAGAGCAGAAAGACACCTTAAACCGCATACGTCGTTCAACATAGATACATACATAGAATACATTACATAGGTACCTACTCGTCTACCTACTGGCCAAACAGAACTTACGGCTATATTACCACAATAAAATATTAAATAAAACAGTTGTCAAGCATGTTTTGTATGATGGTTTTCAGGTTCCGCGGGTAGGATATGGTAATATGATTTTTGTCTTTAAACAGTAGATCTATTTTTGTTTGTCATTCAAAAATAAACGACCAAGCGCTGTCAGTGGTTTTATGAGGAATTGGCACTGTTCTTCTATTAAGTAGGTATAATATTATATTTTTATTTTGTTTATTACAATAATACATCAATTATTAGTTTTAAATAATTACAAAAATAAAAACATTTGAAAACATAGGTAAATGTTATCCTTATAATTCTTTTTTCATAGGTACGAATATTTTAAATGAAAGTATGTATACAAATTACAAATGAATAAATAGTACAACATTATACTTATGTGTAACACTAACAATAGAAAGAAATACAATCATCCAACAATGATTGCAAAGGTTCACAATTTTCCCAACGGAACCCAAAAACCGTCCCGCAGAAATAAAAAACACACAAACATACTTTTACTAACATCGTTTATTTTTATTTCAACATAAAGAGACAAAATTACATTGCCTTCTTAAATAAAACTATAAAAATGGACCTATCAAATGTTACGCTCCCTTAGATAATCTGAAAGACAGAATACCTTAAACCATGATTATCTCAGAGATATATAAACCCTTGGGGACCGAAAACTCTGAGGATGTATATATACCCTTAAGATCGAAATCCCCCGACCCCCTTCCCCCGGGGAAAATTGAATTTATACTTCATTCCCCCATAAAATGCCTATGCCAAATTTATTTTGGACCATTAGCATATTAAAACGCTCTTACCTTTGTACAGTTGGCATAAAAAGTTTAGTAAAATTGATGTGTTGTTTCTTAAAGTTGAACGTAAGTGTATGTGTATGTAAGTGCATTTAATGTGATTTTTAATGGAACATTGAAAATAACTGGGTCAGCGGATGCCATACCGTAACTTAATACTGGACTAAATAAAAAACTATATCTGCCATCGTTAAGCTAAGAAGAAGATTTTACATACATCTAATCCCACCCAACGTAAACATTTGTGTGATGAGCACTTGTGATTGCCTTCAGTGGCGTGCCTTCCATTAAAGCCAAAAAGCCCGGCTTGCCATTAATAACGGAAAACGGAAAAAAAAAACAAAAAGTAAAAACCACAAAACGAAAATTAAAGTATTTTCTTTTTGTGATTTGTTTTTGTTTTGTTTTTTTTTCCAATAGGATTTGAAAATTTATCGGTTTTTTATTTTTAAATCTGTCGGGCTTGCCCTAACTTTGACCCCTGGGCACGCTACTGATTGCCTTGTGTCTGGTTGTTGTTTATCCATAAACGTATTTATTTATGTATTTGTGTATGTATATCAGCTGTCTGACACCCATAGTACAGGGTCTGCAGTTTGGGGTCAGATGGCCGTGTGTGAAATGTCCCCACATATTATTAAATAGATTGGAAAATTTATAAGACAGTCTTGGTTCATTGTCTTTAACATGTTTCATGGCATACAAAATCGAATTAAGTATACGAGAAATAGACATATTTGTTAAAAAAAAGAATTTAAAAAATGAAAATTACTCCAGCAGCATTCTTTCAACTTTTTTTGCAAACCATACAATCGTCGTACTTTAAATAATAAGATCAGTACTTTTATACGAGACATAAAAATCTAGATGTGTTTCAAAAGATCGCGTTTAGTACCACTTGAGGAGAGTAGAAAGAAGGGATGGTGAAGGAACATTTTGTAAAGAATTTGTATAATAAAATATGGCATACGTAAGTACCTACATGAAAAGGTTTATTATACTACTAGCCTTTGCCCATGGCTCCACGTATTTAGAGGAGCTCGTGATTGGTCAGAATGGTTAAGCTACGCTTGAAGCTGAGCGGAGCTGAGTTGAGCTAAATGGCTAGCCTTTCGGTCTTTTATCGGGTACATTTCGGAGAGTGTGCTTTGGAATTGCACAATTTAATTCCCCCATCCCCGTTCCATCATCGGACGAGCAGAGATACGGCGAAGCGTCACCGCTATATGGTTGAAGTTCCACGGTCTCGAACCAAGCGCTTTGACTCCACATTTATTGTGCGAACTGCCAGACTGTGGAATTCCCTGCCCGCCTCTCTGTTCCCTGATAAGTATAATCTGGGTATCTTTAAGGCACGAGTGAACCGGTTCATCTTAGGCAAGCGTGTTCCAACTTAGGCCGCATTATCACATACGATCAGGTGAATTGCGGTCAAACGCAAGCCTATTTAATAGTAAAAAAAAAAAAAAAAATGGTGCTGATCCGCGCATCGGCGCTGTCAGTTGAGATTGGTTATCTCTTAACTGCCATGGCTTTTATGTTTAATTTTTAATTTTATCTATTCAATTTTTTTAATTGCTTTCATATAACAATGTAACCAGGATAAAAAAAATTTAGGATAAAAAAGAGTGTCTGTGGAGTTTGTAGTTAGTTCTTTTCCATAGAGACTTACCCTACGTTTTGAAAGCAGCTTCAATTTTCTGACTAACTAACTAACTCTTTGACAATTCAAAAGTGCCTGTAAATGGTTTAATTGAAATAAAAGTTATGAGTTTGAGTACGTGAAATTTATTAAAAAGAAAAGAATTTAACGTTTAAATTTGAAAAGTGTAAAATCTTTTCACATTCACAAACAGCAAATATTACATTTAAGAAATGAATTCTGTTCAAAAGTCGGACATTTCCGTGGTCTATAGATTTCTTTTAATAACTTCTCACCTGTAAGATTTCTTCAGTGGCACGGAGTGTTAGAGAGAGATTCGTAAATTATTAAAAAAAAACGGACAAGTGCGAGTTGAACTCGCTCACAGAAGGTTCCATGACGCGCGGTTCAGCACCATTTAGCTCAACCATTATAAAGAAGATTTTAATTTCATTGTTCGTTTTTTAATACTGGTAGGTACATCAATCACTGATACCCTTAATCTTCTAGAAAGCTGTGTACTTGAATCTATTAGGCTGGCCTTGAGGTCTGAATACTCACTTTGTATTCTGGTTATAGCAAAGCGGCTGGCCGACCCTTCATGTGACCAGGGAGAGAGCTAGTAATTTTTTAGACCAAAAACAGCATTGCCGTCGCAATGCTGCGCATCTTTTGTTCACTTGTTTTATTGACAGTGATGGGGAAGAATTTTTTGATGACCCTTATAATTGTAAATAAAATAACTATTAGCTATTTATATGTTTTTTCTTTAATTACTAATCACTGGTAATATAAATCATTATCTACCACCATTACCTTGTCAACCTTTTGCCACGCACTGCTGGACATAGGTCTTCCCCAAGGGGGGTTCAGCCTTAATCGCCATGCTTGGCCGATGCATCTTGGCGATCGCAGTAGATGTTATGGTACTCAGAAGGACGCTGCTGTCCATCCTCTAGTCAATAGCCCTCTCTCACCTTCTGCGACATCCACGGATAGAAACGGGGTAATGATACTCGCGGCGATCTACCTAACCTTTCTCTAATTAGGTTGAGCTGAGTTTGCAGTCTATCCAGATGTAACTGTGTTTCAATTTGTGCTCAACACCTGAAACTTTATCAAAATAACCGGCAATCATAGAAGGTAGTTAGGTAAATAACGATCAGTCTAGTTTGTTCAGAACAAAGGCCACAGCGGGCGCTCTGAATAAGAGAGTTTTTAAACTCACTCACACACGTGTATTAGCTAGAACTTCTTTACTCGACAGAGGCAAAGAGTACGAGGATGTAGATGGGCGACGGTTCCCTATCCATTTGCATAAAATTTTAATATAACTTAGCATACTTTTGTTTCTCCTAATTATGTTTTCACATAACATTATTTAGGTGCGCATAACAGCTTACGCATACATTTTTTATCCATCATTGCTCTTATCATAATAATAAATAAGCATAACATTCTAATGCATAAATCAGTTTACATAGTTTTACAATGTATGCATAAAGCATGCAAGCCTGTAAACAAGCATGCACCACGCATGCAACCAGCATCCAGCATGTAAACAAGCTTGCAGCATGCAAGCAAGCATGCAGCATGCAACATGCAAGCAAGCATGCAGCATGCAAACCAGCATCTGTCACGGCTCCGGCGCTGCGGGGCTCCGACGGCGGTCCAAAGTCAAAGTCAAAGTTTCTGTCACAAACTTTTGTGGCACAACATATTGATTTTTTAAGACAATACTTTAGCGTGGCGCAATAGATTTTCACATATGCCTTGTAACATTATGCGAATTAAATTTATACCAAAACGAATTATCTTTTAAGATAATTATGCCAACATAAATAGTATGCCAAAAATATATATGGCAAAACAAATTATGCCAAAAATATATATGGCAAAACAAATTATGCCAAAGTATATAAGGAAAAAGAACATTATGCAAAAGGAAGGGATCCCATGGGTTACTGTTTTTGCCACGCGCACATATCGCTGATGAACTTTGATGACATTACTAGTAGGTATCTAAATAAAATAGCTTTAGCTTTTACAAAGAAAATTTCAAAATAAGAGTAGTCTATTATTGTCCCACTGCAGGACAAAAATCTTTTCTCAATACAGAGAAGGCTTTGTCTATGTAACTGAATTATAATTCAATCTAATTTATTTGCCTTTGTTGCATACAACTTCTACAATTACAAACCTCAGTCAGTGGAATAAGTCACTTGTTCACATTTTTCATTTTCGCTTTCAATAATATTTTTTTTTTATCGCAAAGACGCATTTTAAAACATCTTCCCACAAAAACAAAACAGTAATCATTTGTAGTTTTAGAAGCACACTTTCAGTACATTTAAAAGTATTTAATGCGTACTTCTCAATAAGGTGATTGAATCTATCATTAAAAAACGGAGTTGTTTTGTATATAAAGAAGTTCCCGACAGTTCTGTAAATAACAAGTCTATGTCCTAAACCGTGTTTCTATTTTGTGCACAGTTTTAGTCTCGTTTGTTAGCAGACGTCTTTTGTGAAGCACAGTCAAGTTAGCGCGTCGAGTATACAAATTGCATTTTACAGTGCGATCTCCTTTTATGCTGTAACACGTCTGTTTTCTTTAAATATAGTTTACCTGGATTTTTTTTTATTCCCTTCTTATATAATTATCATCATCATCATCATTTCGACCTTTAGACGCCCACTGCCGGGGATAGGACTTCCACAAATATTTCAAGACCAAAATTAGCAAAATCGGTCCAGCCGTTCTCGAGTTTTAGCGAGACTAACGAACAACTATTAATTTTTATTATATAGAAGATTATTACGACGTATTGATAGATAATTTTCTGTAGAAACGCTGTTTTAGCTTTCTCTTATAATGCGCCCCAAATCTTCCAAAATATATTCCATACTATTTCACCTCTAAAACCGCAATCAGATAAAAACATAATCCAAATAACAATCACAGGTAATTGGGTGCCTACATCACATGGAATTCCGAGGACTGTGCCGCCATCAATTCTCTTAAACGGCGCGATTTAAATTTCAAATTTGTCCTCATTCAAATCTCAGAGACGAACAAATGGCATCTCTTGGGTTTTCAGCACTCATTCTTCAATGTTTTCTAGATAGGATGGTTACAGTAATGGGTACTTTAGGTAGGCATTAGTGCTAAGAATTGCTTTCTGGGAAAGGCTTTAGTGTCGTTATCATTATGGCAGTTCTATTGAAAATAATGACTGTAGAATTACATTATCATCAGTTTTGTATCACCTCAATAATCAGAAGACGTATTAATAAATAATAATACCAATCTATTATTGTCTCAATGCAGAGCAAAGGCATACCTACGACCATCCATACAAACGAAACTATTTAATTACCTACACTACTGCCAAAATAACAGACTGTGCAAATACGTGCGTGAGCGTGCGTGTCTACGCGCCGCGAGAACTAAAAGCAGTTTTGAGAGCACGGTGTTTCGGATGGAGGCGGGGTATGCCGCTACTGTACGGTAGTACTAATATTTATACCGTGGCAAAGGTCTCTTCTCATCAGAATCAGAATCATTATTTGTAAACATAGGTGTGTGAGATGTTACAACATTCTAATTCATTTCTCTATGTTGCCATTATCGAACGGATATTTTTATCATTTAGAGAAGGCGCGAGCATTGATCACCACGGTTGCTCGAGACGATTTCAGAGTTATATTAATTAATTATAAGTCCTGGTTTCCTCACGATGTTATCCTTCATTGATGTCAGTTATGTTCAACACAAATTTTAAAGGCAAGGGGCCGTATTATAAATGATTAATAATAGGTACCATTATTTTTCCACTACGAGAGAAAGATAGCACCATTCCTTGTTGCTACGAGACATTATCACAGCTTAAGGCGACGATATACGCCGGCGACCTTGAGCGACCAGAGAATCGTATGCGCTGCGTCCAAAACTCTCAAGTTTAGTCGAAAAAAATAAATAAAAGATAGTATTCTTTAATTAAAAAAAAAAGGCGTATACTAAAAGATAGATAATAAAATTGTCTGTAAGATAGTGAAAGTTTCGTTTAAATATACCTGGTAGATTTTGTGTGATTATCAATGTTATGTCCGCGTCAGACACAAATCCACGAGTTAATTAAACTGTTGAAGGTCAAACTTCCGCTGCTTATGAACCAATGCGGTATTATCGACACTCAAGAGGAGGGGAGAGGGTGGGGTATTTTTAAATAATTTTCAAATTGTTCTAAAACACATGATCAAGATGATGTGCTTATCTACAGCATTTCTTACGAGCATTTATCGAGACACACATACAATTACTTATCTAAAATTCACTAAAGTAAAAAAATAAGTGTATTAGGAAAACTCCTAGTAAAATATAGAAAAAAGGTTTTCTAATTATATTTTCCAAACCAAATACCCAGCAAATAAGAGTCGGGTATACAACGAAACCTTATAAGCAGCTTCGGTCCAATAGATTAATACCCCGTCAGACCCCCACGCGAAGATTAAGTAGAAAAACTTTAGGGTTAAGTTGCCGGGCGGGTTACGGGTTAACTAGTGTAGTACCCAAGCACCCAAGTTTGGGGGTGTAAATTTTAAGCATCGTTAGGTTATATAAATGTTGCCGAGTTATCATTTTGGGAAAGTGATTACGTTATTTCAATACGTTTATGTTTTAGAAGTGTTGGTTTGATGATGAATTATAAAAGTTATAAGACGAAGGTCTAAAATCAGTGTGTTTCCAGTGATGACTTATGCACAGAAACATGGTCCTACTAGCCTCCTAAAGAAGCTCAAAGTCACGCAGCAAGCCATGGAGAGAGCTATGTTCGAAGTTTCTTTCCACAATAAAATCCGGAACGAGAAAATTCACCGAAGAACTAAGGTTACCGACATAGCTTTTAGAATTATGTAAATTAAAGTGGCAATGGGCAGGCCACCTTGCTCGAAGAACTGATAACCAATGGGGAAGAAAGTTTCTTGAGTGGCGACCACGGACCGAAGACGCAGCGTCAGTAGGCCTCCCACCAGTTGGACCAACGATATCGTCAGGGAGCTGTTAACCGGTAAATGCAAGCGGTAGGTTGACGCTCGTTGTGGCATTCTATGGGGGAAGCCTTTGTTCAACAGTGTACATTTTCCAGCTGATGATGATGGTGATGATACGTTACTATTATTATTAACAAGTAAAGTTTGTTGTTTTGTTTGTAAAAGGTAATAACTGTATGTCTAAGTGAAGTGAGCTGTCATCCGTCAATCGTGCTATGTCAATCCCTTGCATCGGGACGGATGACAGCTCACTTCACCTAGGTGTTCACGAGGGAGATTGTAACAGAAATAGCTCTACGGTTTGAACTGGCCAGAGAATGCAATAGAATAAAGTAATCGTAAGAGAGAGCAGATAGAATCATGTACTGAATTCGTTATTTTTTAATCTTTAATTTTTATTTATTTTTGTGTCAATCTAAAACACCAGAAAAACGCTACTAACGCCTTTCTAAATCTATTGTTTTTCATCCACATAACTAAAACTTCTTAGAACACCAGCAAAAACAGTTTCCTAATTACTAATTAGTAATGATACCCACGTAGTAATAATTAGCACCTGTGTAAGACGCAGCTCTTAGATTTATCGTCCCCTGGTGCGAATCTTGGAGCTCTACTAGAAATTGCACTACGGTCCGATTTATGCTTCAGTTAAAGATGAGGTTACACGAGTAAACAGAGGTGCTCATGGCTAAGTAAAAGCTGTAAGGCGCTGGACACACAGAAAATACGTAAGACGAGGACGGGGCGCGGACAGGGCGCAGATGAGGCGCCGTCGCGACTTTTTAAAACATATAGAAAAGACGAGGTATAGTCGTGACGCTCGCTGGGTGGGCGCCACGAGAGATTACGCAAGTAGTTGTGTGTGACACAGCTTTTTTTTTTTTTTTCGGATTGGCATCTCGCAGGTCAACCTAGGAGGTTGTCGGCTGCTTAACCGGACTTTCCTGTGGTGCCTTAAAAAATATTATTTTCAGGGCCTCCAGCCAGGGCAAAATAGCTTACAAACTAAGCGACTACACGCTAAGGGCACCCCCTGTGGGGTACGAGCTTCGGCTTAGGGCGTCGCTGGGAGAGGACAGCAAAGGGACAGGCTGGATCGGATTTCCATTATTTAGGGACGAATTTAAAACTACAGGCTCAGCGGCGCAGGCTGGCGCTGGCAAGGGTCGGGGGGGGGGACGTACGGGGTCGTCGCGGCGGGCCTCGGCGGCTAGGACGGAATGACGGCGGTCTGTGTTTGTGTTTCTTAACTGTGTGACACAGCGACGTGCGCACCGCGTAAATCCCGGCACCCGCACCCCACCACGCCCGCACTCCCGTTCTCGCCCGCCCCTCATCCGCTCGCACCCGTGCCCCGTCCTTTCTATATGTTTTTAAAATAGGGCGCAGGCGAGTAGCGTCGTGTCCGCGCCCTGTCTTTTCTATGTGTTGCGTCGCGACGCGGCTTCTATACATTTTGTATGAAAGGGACGCGGAAGAGACACAAGTGCGCGCCCCGTACTCATCTTACGACTTTTCTGTGTGTGCAGCGGCTAAGGAAGAGGAGGGATAAACTCCACTTGCCGGTCAGTCCGTGAATCATCCATATCATAGTGAGAGCCTTCCGTGCCTCGGAAAGCACGTAAAGACGTTGGTCCCGGCTGTCATTTCTAGATCTTTGAATTCTTTTCTAGTTTCTTGAATGCTATTCTAATTTTTTATTTCTTTGTTGTGCCATTTCTTGAGTATTAAATACATAAACTATACATATTACACTGGAAAGTATAGTAAGTTAGTAAATTTTATCGCAATTGATTCAGCAATTTTTGAAAAATCAACAAATACCCAAAAATTTTACATAGACGACGTTTTAGTTTCATCAATCTTTCTAGTAGTTAACTTTCAATCTCTTCTTAATAGATTTGGATGAGAAGGAGGTACTAAAAAGCGGAAAATAAAAAGCTTTTTACAAAAAAGACAACCGCCTTCAAAAAGTAAAAAATAACTTTAGCACAGAACACACATTGACTTTAGTTTCGAAATTCAGTGGCTTTGTTCTGTTTGTTGTTTTGTATTGCCACCGACTTCCGAAACTAAAGTCAATGTGTGTTCTGTGCTAAAGTTATTTTTTACTTTTTGAAGGCGGTTGTCTTTTTTGTAAAAAGCTTTTCGTTTTGTTTAATTATTGTTCCTATTTTTTATATTGTTGCTGTTTGTTGTTGTTACCTATAACACTCAGAGATAACATGACTTCCTAATAGCGAAAGAATTTTCAGAATGGGACCAGTCGTTTCGGAGATTAGCGCGGTTAAAGAAAAGAACAAACAAACAACCAGACAATATATAAAAAAAAAAATGAAAAAAAAAATGATTTAAGGCTATTTTCCATCACCGATGTCAGACTCAATTATGTCCAAGATAAACTTTGCAATAGAAAAAAAGTCACTCGGGTTCGTGCAACCTTACATTTATGTCGCTTGTGAATTCACACCCTAATATAGCAAGGCGCATTGCACACGCGACACTCAAGTTACACTCCGGGACATAATAATGTATACGACGATTTAGCGTTAGCTGGACCACAGAAATTGTGGATAAACCGAATTTCAAGCTGTTTCGGCGTTGTGAACGGAATTTATCAGAGGATTAAGTAGCTTTTACAGCTTTTTGGGAACAGTAAATTGTGCTGAAAATAAACTATTTCTTTTTATTTGTACCAGTTTGTATTTCAGTCATCAATATGCCAGGACTTTATTTATCACCAGTACTTTCCCGCGACCTAACTCCGCGTGAATTTGTTTCACGAATTCCTATTTTTTTTATAGTATTGCCACAGATTAACAAATAGTTCCTTTTTGCCTTTTAACACTCGGGAATAACTGAATGAGCAGATATGGCGATTACCCTCTACATACAAACTAACAAATTTTATCCAGTTTATAATATTAGTATAGATAATTGGGTAAAAGAATTTTAAATATTTTTCAAAAAGAATATGTTATAATCGTCATTGTCGTTCGATTTATCGAATTTTACAGAGTTACTATTTAAAAAATTGCTCAACCAAACACAACTTCAACCTATTTTTAAAACTGTTATATTATAAGAACGGATATTTTTTTAAACTTTTTATTGATTTGTAATACATATAATAACATATTAGCACAAAATATAGAGATGCAGCCTTACGTACTTTGTGATATTAGGCATCAATATGTTCATACATACAAAACTACACATATGTATGCAGATATTTTCATTAATTTGTACCTACTTGTGTATATTTCTCGTTTTCAATGTAGTTATTTTGCATTAGATAGGTTGTTTATTTAGATAGGTTGTTTTTATTTAAAAGCATTTAAGCTAAAACTAAGATTTAAACCTGACGCGATAGCTAAGCCACACAAACATCAGTAGGTACATAGACATATATAGGGTGACTGGTAATTAGTGTACGATACTTAAACACGTGATTGTGTTCATGATAACAAACAACTTTCCCGAAGAAATTTTTTTTTTGTACTGGTTCACTTTACGGTTCACAGAACCTTCACGCACAAAATAATAAAATAAAAATATATTCCAATAAAACAACAAACAAAAATAATTTTAAAAAATCCTACTACATCTTTTACTTACACAATAACATACTTTCTACTCGTAACATTACACGTCATTATTACATTCACAGGTATAATAATTATAATAGTATGTTATGAAATGGTATCGTAACCGGCTGGTGTCAGCAACTCCACGTCTCAACGCGTATTTTGAGTACAGAACATAATAGTTTAAATAATAACACCTTTGCGAATTCACTCAACTGCCAGACTGTGGAATTCACTGCCCATCTCTCTGTTCCGTGATAAGTATAATCTGGGTGTCTTCAAGGCACATGTGCCAAGCGTGCTCCACCTTAGACCGCGTCATCACTTAAGATCAGCAGTGCTATTAATAATATAATAGTAATATGCGGGGAAATTTTCACACACGGCCATCTGACCCCAAACTAGGGAGACCCTGTACTATGGGTGTCAGACAGCTGATATACATATACAAATACATTTTTTTTTGTAAATACATTATATAGATAAACAACACCCAGACACAAGGCAAACACAAGTGCTCGTCACACAAATGTTTACCCTGGGCGGGAATCGAACCCGCAACACGCTGCGCAGTAGTCGATCGCTCAGCCACTGCGCCAACCGTGTCGTCAATACTATTCTGTTCTGTTACAATCTTCCTCGGTAAACAACTAGGTGAAGTGAGCTGTCATCTGTCCCGACGCTAGGGATTTACAAAGCACTACAATAGGATGACAGCTCACTTCACCTAGGTGTTCACCGAAGGAAACTGTAACAGAATAGACATACAGGTGAGTTGCGATCAAACGCAATCCTATTAGATAATATATAAAAACAGTGACATGTGAACACATCATTTTCATCAATTACTTCTAGCTCGTGGCTAATTTAAAGCCGTACAGATCGATCGGTCAGAGGTTAAGCTACGCTAGTCACGGTCGGTCTGTGGATGGGTGACCATCCCTTTCATACCGAGTTTCCTCCGTGCCTCGGAAAGCACGTAAAGCCGTTGGTCCCGGCTGTCATTTGTAGATCTTTAGCAGTCGTTTTGGATAGTCAGAAGCCAGAAAGTCTGACAACCAGTCTTACCAAGGGGTATCATGTTACCCAGAAATTTGGTTGTGGAGGTCTGATAGGCAGTCGTTCCACGTAAAACACTGGTACTCAGCTGCATCCAGTTAGACTGGAAGCCGACCCCAATATAGTTGGGAAAAGGCTAGGCAGATGATAATGAATTCTAGCTCACTTCAAAAATTACTAATTCACTGAGGGAGATTTTTACACAATAGCACAACACGTGGAATGAAACACGAGACAAAAATTAAGCCATAAACCCCTTAACTGCTTAATAATAGTTATCTAAAGTTAGTTACCCAGGTCATGTTTGTGTTCAACTTATAAAATATAATAATGTTGAAAACGAACTCTGGCTGTGTAGAACGTGGCACAGAAGCCGCACAAAACGCAAGTCTTACCGACATCACTATGACGGAGATGTAAGAAGCAGGCTATAGATTTGGACATGTCATGTTAAGTGATAGCCTGAAACAGAGATTTGAACCACAGGCGTGCTTTCCATTAGAGCCGAAAAGCCAGGCTTGCCCGCAATCATTCATTGTCAGCTTAGAGCATTTTGATAATTGTGTGTTTTTACGGAACGATGAATTTTTATTCTTAAATCTATCGGGCTTGCCCTAACTTTGACCCCTAGGAACTAACCTAACATTGTAATTCCAAACCATCATAACTTGCACCAGTAATAAAACATATTTTAGTGTTAGTTTGTTTTTAGGCAGTAGTGTATGGGAAATCTTACTAATTTTGACTAAGTGTACACTTTTTTGTAAACATATCATCTAATAAGAAATATTATTACAATGAAATAAAAAAAATCATCCTTGCTTTGCCTGCCAATGGTGGTTTTTATTATTGAACAGTACTGAAAAAAATCAACCGTAATAAACAATTACAATTTGACTTTTTTATTCATTATGTTCTTTCTAATCAAAAGATTTTTCTTGACAAATTATTAAATGTGTTTATACGATCAAAAATAACATTTCGCTAATTCGTTTTATTAAATGCTCTTATAAGACGACAAGTCGCATAAGAAATCATATAAAGTAATCCTGTGAACGTTTATAAAACTACGCAATATGATCAAAAGGTAAATAGTAAACGAAATCGAATAAATTGATCCTGCAAACGTTTATTAAACTACGTTATAGAATCAGAAGTGCTTCTAATTTCCAAAGAGCTTCTAAATTCTGCTGCTGATGCGGTTTTCAGAGCTTAGTTGGTTTACTGGATTCCTATAAGACGTTTTGTCTTATTAGTCAATGATTGTAGGAGAGTTTTGCTGCTTAGGTAGTAATCCAAGTAGATTGAACTTTTTCCGGACACTATAGTAATAGTACAGACGCCAGCTCATCAAGCCATACCAAACTGTAAATCCCAATTGAATATGAATCTTAACCTTTTGTAGTAAAGTTGAAAATCTATCAAAGAAATTTGACAGGTTGTTGTAACTTGATGTGCTGGCTTCTGAACCTTGTACGAGAGATGCCTTCTCCAAAAGTTCTAACACACGCATCCGTGACAAAATTTTCCATTAAAGCAAAAATATGAGAGGTATTTACACTGTACTGTAGCCTGAAGCCGGACAAATTAACCTTTGCGGCGTTGACCACCGGAATTTCATAGTTGCTACCCGTGCCACAGATTTAATAATAAAAATGGTGACGAGCGATTTTTTGAATTGTTCTTGTGGTTCTGTATTTACGAAAGTATTTTAAAGCTGTGTTACAACCATGAGAAAACAGTGGTATATTTCTTTTTCTATCCATTATTTAAATAAAATAAGAAGAGCAACATTGTCGGGTAAAATACTTGATAGGTGAATTATCTCGTATCTACTGAGTTATATGAACATGGCAAAGTCGGCAACTGATCATTGTTTCGTTCATTATAAGGATCTTGTTCAGAAGTAGAATTACAAGTCAGGAACTGTATTTAACTTGGGTTTGGTAAAATTTAGTAATTGTAAAATCAAGACTAGAATTATATCATAGTATTAAAGCGCGCGCGACTCACCTTCAAGGGAATTCCTCGTTGTTGGTTAGTCGATACTTCATGTGACCAAACGCCTGTTTGAACAAAAAATTAGCATTGCTATTCAACGTGGCAATACTGCCAACTTCAGCACATCTCAAGGTGACAGCGACGTGGAAGAGTTCTTTGACGCCCTAAATTTCATTTCATTTATTTTTTATTAAATACCAGTAACAAATTTAACAAATTACAAGAAGGTGCTTAAAACTAAGTACAAAGACTGGCAAACAATACACAAATTTGAAACCGTTGGCTTCCAAACTAGGTTAAAACCTGTATTTTGGGAGTCAGTGTTCCTTCATAGCTTGTAACTGTCGCAAATAAACATTAAATAGGTATTACTTATAATATGTTGTTTTTAATGCACAGTAGACATAATATAAGGTATTTAATTTTTTTTTTTTTTTTTACTGTTTATTGTTAAAAGAAACTTGGGTTAAAGTGTGTAAGTATGTGGTATGTGGGTGTATGTGTTGTGGGTGGGGGTGTGGGTGTTGTGTGTGGGGGTGTGTGTGTTGTGTGTGAGGTGGGTTGTGCAGGGGGTGGAGTGGGGGGTTGGGGGGGGTTTGCGTTGGTTTGTTTTTAGTACGTGAGAATATTCTGAATGGCTTATACTTGTATTAGAATGATTCAAGACATACTGTTAAGAAGGGATTCAGTGTCGGTGTAGTTCAGAGTTATCAGCCATTTTGTCACCTTGTCTTTTACTTCCCTGTAATTGAACGGGTAAATGCCTTCTTGATTTTATATTTTTTGCTATTTTATAATAGCTTTTATAGTTAGTTATTTAATTTAGAAAATAGTTGTATACTAAGCCAAGTTGTAGTTTTAAATTAAGTTTGTCTGTACGTGCTTACACAATGATTAAATGAATTAAAGAGATCGTATTAGTTCATTTATTTATGAATGGTGAATGCACATCTGACAGAAGATGAGATCAGACTCCGACTCCTTGACAATTCAAAAGTGCCTGTAAATGTTTTAATTGAAATAAATTCTTTGACTTTAACTTTGATGCGTTAAACGTATCATGTCCAGTATCCTCGACGCACCAACTCATCATCGGATATGTGTATTATGTGTGTGTGTGTGTATTTTTACTGTTCTGGCGTTACACGACCAACCACAGGAGATGGCATTATCGAATTTTCCCATAGAACGATGCGTGACACTTTTTCAAGCTAAACCCTGTCCACTTCAGGTCTAGCCCTGCCCACATCTATATGCTTCCACCACGCTACCGAGATTTGATTTTATCTTTTTTTTCAAATACATTGGGATCGACTTCAAAATACATTGGGGTCGACTGTGGTCTAACTGGATGCCGCTGACTACCAGTGTTTTACATGGAGCGACTACCTATCTAACCTCCACAACCCAGTTATCGAGTGTACTGTATGTACCCCTTGGTTACTAGACTTTTGGGCTTGTGACCAAATGGTCACAAGCCCAAAAGTCTGACACAAATGTGTCAGTGTTTTCACTAACGGCACATCGATCGATAAGTGTTGCACCAAATTATGATTTAAGATCATAATATAACTTCTAAGGTAAATATTTTGATAACGGAACCCTAAAAATTACTGTAACCTATACCGTATTGTGAGACAAAGGCTTTAAAATTCACTATTAGTCCTCCGTTTTATATAATCAACGTTCCTGAAACATTTTTCCTGAAATATTTCATTAATAATATCAACTTGTAGCTGTCCCTCTGCCGGGTGGGTTAACAAACGCGTTTCATAC
Source organism: Charanyca ferruginea (assembly GCA_947361185.1). Taxonomy (NCBI): domain Eukaryota; kingdom Metazoa; phylum Arthropoda; class Insecta; order Lepidoptera; family Noctuidae; genus Charanyca; species Charanyca ferruginea. The sequence goes on along the minus strand of OX376082.1, from coordinate 7,929,820 downwards.
CAGAAGAATATTTTATTGAATGATTATTTTTTGAAGAAGCGCTGTCTGAGAACCTCGAAGGACCGCTGCGGCACGGCTCCCAGTGCAGGTGGGAGATGTATGGTTCTGGGCTTTGGAGCTCCTCGATTTCCCCCACTACAGCTGGGGACATCGAGGAGTACGTGTGTCGAAAGACCAACTACACGCCGAGAGTTCAGCTGTTGGACTTACATTGCCACGTTAACTTCTGGGCGTTCTTCACAGTATAATGCATTTGTGGGCGGTTTCCGAAATAGACAACATTTCGGAAACCGCCCACAAAGCGCAGCTCGTCATTGTGGAGGACTTTTGGCCGCAGGGCGTGGTGTTCCGTCTCTTTCGCGGAGAAGTGCCACACGATCGCACAATGACACTAAGTCAGAAGTGAAGTGAAATTACTAATGTAGACCATGTTACTACACTAGCACATAATCTATATAATAAAAATGAATCGTTGTTCGTTAGTCTCACTTAAACTCGAGAACGGGTGGACCGGTTTGGCTAATTTTGGTCTTGAAATATTTGTGTAAGTTCAGGGAAGGTTTATACGGTAAGTAAATTGAAAAATTGAATGACAGGACAACGTCTGTCGGGTCACCTAGTTTAGTATAGTTATGTATGCTAGTCCGTAAGGTAATATAATTATAATATATAGTATGCGTCTTTATTACCTGAATTAAATGCTATTTTTATTATATTATTATTAATTACTTTACTTGGATAAAGATTTTTCCTCTAGAGCGGATTCGATCTAATGCCATGTTATACCAGAATAACAGAACCCTTGAATATTTTTACTCATTGATCTTACTCTTAGATAACTTCATTTGCGTTTTTTGGTTGTACGTGGTTTCATAGCTAATAGTTTTAAAGAATTTCGTTTCACATAAATTTTTTCTTATAATTTCGTTTCGCAGCTATTCGTTTCTGTCATTAACTTTTGTAGCACAACAATATTGACTTTTAAGACCATATTTTTGTTATTGTCTATTTAAATCTAGATTTTCATTGAAATAAATTCCATGGAAAAATACACTGAACAAACAATATTCGTTAAAAAATAATTCTACTGTTTGATAAGTTTGTTAAACAAAAAAATGTGATTAAAAATTCATTGAATTGTGTTTCTGTGAAATATGTTTAATTGAAGTAAACAGTCTTTAAAAACAATAATAGTCGAAATAAAAATACAAGAACCAAATATTATATTAAACATTTTCTGGGAAACGAAATTCTATGAAATTTCTGTCTGTGAAATAGGGGATACCGCGTTTTTTATTAGGTATTGTGTAACACTTGAGTTGATGAATGAATTATTAATTATATGTATAAGCCAACAAAAATAAAAATACAATCAATACTAACCAGAACCGATTTTGATGAACTTTGATGTGAAGATAGCTTGATCCCTGAGGAAGGACATAGGGTACTTTACGATCTGTGACTTTGCCTGCATCTGCGATAACCGACACACACGCGGGCAAAGTCGTAGGCAAAAGCTAGTTGTTTATAACGCGGAACACAAGAATTTATGTCTTTATAACTTTGGCGGCTTATAATGTGTCAACTGTCAATTATATTCACACGAATTGTCATTGACAGCTGTACTCTATTTATAACAGCATTAGAAAAAAGAGGCTCATAGAAGCAGGAATGCAAAACATTTTATTTCAAAGATAAGTTAAAACAGTTTCAAATAAACATACTTTGAACATGATGTTGATAAATAGATCTAAGATAGTACTAAATATGGACGTATAATAATATAAACAGAATAAAAGTCTTTTAAAGATTAGGTAACATTTTAAATTTGGTAGAATTACAATGAAATGAATAACGTTCCGGGTATTGTTCATCCCTGCTTCTGTTAGGTTTTTACCATTGACACTGTACTTTTAAATTGGAATTAAATATACAACTAAATGAAAACCAGATAATTTGAGAAAATAAATTATTAAAATGGTTACAAATACGTGCGACAGCTAGGTACTGTAAAAATAGATTATAATAAATTCGGTGTCTATCGTAACTTTAACAGGTTTATTGTACTTTTGTTACAAAGTGTGCATTAAAAAGAACCTTTTTTAACTTCTGTCTAATGCTATTGTAAATAGAGTATAGTAATGTAGCGGCTGCCGGATAACTTGTTTACTCTTGGATAGACAACTATTCCGAGATTCAAAGGTGAAAGTAAAAGTTATCTAACTCTTAGGTACCTAATTAATAATTTAATTCTAGGATAAGACAAAAAAGCTTGGTCAAAAAAGTTGGTTGCTTGGTTTGGTCAAAAAAGCTTTCATTAGTGCGGAAACGTAGACAACTGCAGTGCTATTCTGTTACAATCTATTCTATTTAATTGAGTAAAACAAAGAGTATTCAACCTTCATACTCTTTAGTTACAGTTGATGTAATAGGTGGGCATTCGAAATTTTCACAGAGTGTGTAATACTATGGCGGGTTAGGGTACAACAACAAATCCATACTTTCGTATCCATACTTCCATACTAATATTATAAATGCGAAAGTAACTCTGTCTGTTACGCTTTCACGATGAAACGACTGGACCGATTTTAATGAAATTTGGTATGAAAGTAGGTTCAACCTTGGGGAAGGACATAGGCTACTTTTTTTCTGCATCCGCAATAACCGACATTCACGCGGATGAAGTCGCGAGCAAAAGCTAGTCATACAAATAAATAGAAGTTAAAGCCGTGTGGTGCCGGCCGCAAATAGCACTACCCCATTATCTACCCGTGGGTGTCGCAGAAAGCGACAAAGAGATATTGATCAGAGGATGGGCAGCAGCGTCCTTTTGACTACCATAACACCTACTGCGATCGCCAACATGCATCGGCCAAGCATGGCGATTACAGCTCAACCCTCATCTTGGGGGAGACCTATGCCAAGCAGTGGACCTCTAAAGGTTGACATGGTGATGATGATGATATCTTTCTCTAGGCTTTTAGCTCAATCTTAATATTGTACGGTATTACAGAATACTTCATGTTTTTTTTAGGAACTGGGGGCCAAGTCTGCTATTTTTATAATTTCGTCATTCAAACACGATCCCATTGTCATTTTGCTAAAAGTTCGTAATCTGCTAAATTCATAATGGTCGATCATTGGTCGGTCAATGACTGCACAATGACGTTCTAATGGTAGGCCACTGATCAAAGGAACTGTCAAAATTTTAGCAGAATAGCGCCTATTCAGTTGTCATTTTGTACGAGATTACCATTCTATATCATTTCTTTCAATGGCGTGTCAGTGGTTGACCATTGGAAAGTTATAATGACGCCATTATATTAGAAGATTACCAAACTTGTCAAAATCAACAATTATGAAATCAATGATAGACCATTCTGACACTATTGTAATAGCAGACTTGAGGCCCTGGTATACGGATAGCTCTACCTACTCATACTCTTCCTGTAAATCCCTACCTACCAATGTTCTAGAACAGTGATCGACATAGAACAGCATCTCATGTCTAATGTAACAGCCGCGAGCTTTGTTCTAGAAACACGTTCGTGCAAATGACTGACCCACCCTTATTTGTCTTGTGAAGGGTTTACCCTTCGTTATTGAAAATGATAAGTTTGATAAGTAAGGTAAACTATGTCGTTTCAGGCAGACAATTGTGTTGATTTTTGCATGAAGTGAATTTTAAATGAAGTTTTTTTTTGGCCAGTGTTAAATAATTAAAATAAATATTCAGAGTGTGCATGAACTTGATACTAAGTCTGCATTATAAACACTAAATGTACACCCTTTTGTAAGTGATAATAATTAATACAAAGCAGAAAATTTAATTCGAAAGCATAAGATGAATACATGTATTACTTTGAAATGCTCAAAATAATATTTTTTAACTTTGAATAAAAAAAAATACTGCTTAAATCGAAATACAAACCCAAATTTCGCAACTTTACCGTACAAAAAAAAAACCTTTTAAAACCCAAACTCACGTACACCATTATCACTTCAAATTCAGCTCACCTCCGAGAAAAAAGCGCGAATGACCTCAAATTAATTTTACCAAACAAGTCTCCCGAGTATAATTGACACGAAGCAAATAACAATACAGCCCGAATTTGGTACATGGCTGGCCCGAAAAACAAACAAAATATCCGAAACTGACCCTTAGTAAAGTTTTGACAAACCATCCAACTGTTTTATTATTCAACGATGGTGTAATAAATTATTGAGTTGGTTTTAGTTGTTTTATGTTATAATCAGTTTATTAGGTTAGTCAGTAGTTCGAGAAAGGGTTATTTGAGGTTAGTTAGGAATACCTGATGGGATAATTTTCCTCTGGACATAGTGCTGGGGAAAATATTGGAGTCGATAAAGAAATATTATTAAGAATTTGAGTAGAAAATAAAAATAGTTTCGTGAGGCAAACTCAAAATCAAAGCAATTATACAACGTGTAAAAATCATTTGATTCATACTCGTATCGGTATCTTACTTTCGAGAAAAAAACTATAAATATGTTATTGAGACAGTTTAGGCATAAAGCAGTCGGAAAATGTAAGTTTTAGTTCATAAAATAACAAAACAAATTTTTAAATTCATTTCAAAGTTTTCAGTATTTTTAATCTGTTATAAAACACCATGAAATAGTAGCGGCCATGTTATTACGCCGTACGGCTGTGTCAACAAAAAAATGTCAACTGTCAGTCAACCGATTGGCGTAATAAAGGCTTTGTACTTTTATTATTTTTGTAACCAAAGTAATTTTTTCACTATTACCTATTACAAAATATGCTTTTAATTATTTTTAAATGATATACAATTATCATATTTAATATGAGCTCATTTGATACAAAACGAACTGACGTCATTTACACTGAGCAATATGGCGTCCAGTAAGAGACGTTTTCGTCAAAGCACGCGCGAAATTTGAAAATTTGAAAATTTGAAATTTTATGGCACTTATCGATTCAATAAAAATGTTGTGTTTTTTTGGTGGCATATTAGCACTACAGAATTTCATTGAGACACTTTTCAAAAATGGGTGTAATACCCTTTATGTTCACGTTTCAGCTATGCTATTCTCTAACGTTATCATTCGTGACTGCCCGGCGGCGAACTCGACATCGTGTCAGCCATGAAATCGACGTCAAACTCAGTGACTGTTTTTGCTTAGCGAATATCGTTTTTCATATATGAACTGTCAAAAGTGTCAAATGTTGTCAAAAGTGTCAACCTTGAGTAGTTCCAGCAAAAACTGCTAATTTACGTGGCGCTAGCGCTGCGTAAGCAAAGGTTATAATGAATACAAAAATGTAACTCGCCGTTACCGCTGCGTCCAGCTTTGGGTTGTGTTACTTAGAGAATTGCACTGACCAAAATGTATGAATCAAATGATTTTTTTCTATGATTTCAGGGTTGCATAGTAAAAGTTGTTCATAATATTGAGTACAATGACATGTTTTCGGGTTTTCTGTTATTTTAGCCAAATTCGTTCCTAGCTGGCGTCTCTTACCTATAAATTACCTAGAAGCCAAATTTCAGCATTTTGGGTCAAGACATTTCGAGATTTTGTGTTTAGTCAGTGAGTGACTTACAAACAATATTCGTAACATGTATTTATTTAGACTTCATGCAGTACAAAGGCAGACGGATTGCCATAAGCTGTCACTTCCAAAGGTAGTAGTAGGTAGTTTTTTGCAATAATATTGACAGCCCCGAGCTATTATCAAAATTTTATTTTAAAGTTCCCAACAAGACATTTCGATTTAACCACCCCTACGTGTACCTCATACATCTACGAATTTGAAGCAGAACAGTTATATGTATTGTGCGAGCAAGCAAGAATTGCAATAAAATATGTAAGCAACATGATTTGAATCTATTTACGACTAGTGGGCCTTCAGCCAGAAGGTGCTTAAGTCTTACATTTTTAGGGTTCCGTAGCCAAATGGCAAAAAACGGAACGTCCGTATGTCACAGCCACTTTTTTCCGAAACTATAAGAACTGTACTGTTCAAACTTGGTAAGTAGATGTATTCTGTGAACCGCATTAAGATTTTCAAACAAAAATAGAAAAAAAAACAATAAATTTTGGGGGTTCCCCATACTTACATTGACACTCAATAAATATTTTTCTGGGATATCTATGGATAGGTCTTCAAAAATGATACTGAGGTTTCTAAAATCATTTTTTTCTAAACTGAATAGTTTGCGCGAGAGACACTTCCAAAGTGGTAAAATGTATGTCCCCCCCTGTTACTTCTAAAATAAGAGAATGATAAAACTAAAAACAATATATGATGTACATTAGCATGTAAACTTCCACCGAAAATTGGTTTGAACGAGATCTAGTAAGTTGTTTTTCTTTAATACGTCATAAATTCGTAAACCGCAACTTATCTTTCATTCAATCAACTCAAATATAAAAAAAATAAAAAATACTTTTATATTATGTTACTTGCTGCTACAGAACCCTTCGTGGGCGTGTCCGACTCGCACTTGACCGCTTTTTTAAGTAGGTAACTGTAAATAAAATTTCTTTATGTTTTTCTATCTAATATTTTTTTTTCATTAATCATTCATTAATTTCAAACAAAATAGTTTTGCTGGTTTGCTCACATTCGAAATACTATGCGCGAAACGCGAAGACTTATAATTGGCTCTCTGTCGACTATTGTTTCCTTTTTGTTGTTAAGTTTTTGTAAAGTCTTCGATGCTTAAATCAATAAACATGGCAGGTGCAAGAAAAATCACACCTTGAAGTAATCCTCAACACATTTTCCCATGCATTAATAATAGCTAGTAATTAATTACGTCCGCCAGTGTACTGCAGTCAATTTGTCGAGATTAGTACCGGAGTACACTGGCTGTCAATAGAACATAGTACACTCGAGTTATGAAGTGACACTGTTCCGTGACGTCATTTGTAAGCGTTATGACGTCATAGGTGGCTATTAAAATGATTGATACTGGTATTGCTAATTGATTAATGTCTTGTGTGTGGGTTTGTGTATTGATTCGTGGTTTGGGTGTGATCTTAATTGTTTAACATGGGTATAACGTAGCAATATTTTAGTTTTTTTTTTGTGTTTTTTCTATATCTAAAATAATGTGTGCAAAACTACTATTTACGAGGCTATTTATGAAGTACATTCTGACACCATTGAACATTGGTTGTTTGTGTATGTGAGTTTATAATATCTAGGCTACCGTGTTTTTTTTATGAAACCTAGCTAGATCGATTTATCGCCCACGAAACCCCCTGCATACTAAATTTCATGAAAATTGTTGGAGCCGTTTCCGAGATTTAGATTATACATATACAAGAATTGGCTAATGTGGGGACTTCGTTTTTTAGGGTTCCGTACTCAAAGGGTAAAAACGGGACCCTCCACCGGGAAGTTTTCACTGTCCGTCTGTCTGGCTGTCTGTCACCAAGCTGTATCTCATGAACCGTAATAGCTAGACAGTTGAAATTTTCACAGATGATGTATTTATGTTGCCACTATAACAATATATACAGATGGGTAGAGGTACAAAACCTGGATGGAGTAGGTATCTAGATACAATTTCGTCACATTATAATCACCCATCGATATGTCAAATGGGGTGCCAATGTACCCCACAATCTTAAAGACCATATATTTCATAAACTGTCGGCGTTCGTTTAGGGATGCTAATTGACGTATGTATGAAAGATCATCTCTAGAGAACGGCTCGACCGATCTGACTGATGTGGGATGGTATTTCTGGAAATCTCACCTATGTGAAACCGGGTTTTCTAACTTTAGATAATCTTTCACAAGAACTAACTTTTATAACCCTTTAAATTAAGCCCCTTGTGTAACTGTATGTAGGTACCTAATTTAAACTTAACAAGACCGTGACTGTACGCGCTTGTCCGCTTGACCCGAGTCAACTCAGTTCTGCAGCGATAAAGACCTTAGACGAGTTAAATTTTGGATATGATAATTAAAAACACATTTTTTGCTAAAATTAAAAACGTAGGTAGGTACAGATATTTTTTGCTTCAATTTATTGAAAGTGAAGTGAAGTGGTAATAAATAATTGAGTGATTGACATTCACCATAATTTTCATTTATTATTCATCCTCACATAATAAGGTATTTACAGCATTCGGTCGTTATTTGATACGTTGAGCTATATAAAAAACCATGCCATAGGGAAGTTTCAGAGATCAGAGATGACGCTTGAATACGATAATGCTTTACAAAACTTTACGTGTCATATTTTTGGCAAGGTAGTGTACGTCGGTAGGCACGTAAGCAGGGTGACGTGATTTAAAGAACAATGGCGAAATCGTAGTTGACTTAAAGGACATGTTATGAAATGGGCTTAAAATATTTTTTTTTTCGAACAGCTACATGTGTGGTTTTTCTGATAGGGAAAATTATTCAAGATGGCCTAACAAAAACAAAAAAAAATTAAAAGCACCATTATTTAATAAATAAATATTATAAATCCAGATATTTTTTGTATCGTAATATTATTTTTGTACATTGAAACAAAGAGAAAAGGGTTAAATATCATTTTTTAAAGTACATTAAATACCTTATTGTTATTTAAAATATTTTTAAACACTATTAGATGGCTATAAAACCAACGAATTATCTCCATGATTGGTATGCATGGCATTGATTCCGGAATCTATGAAAACATTAACTGTGTTGTGTCAGTAAGGTTGTCAGTGTCACACCACACATGTCAGTTGTCATGTCGGTCCATTGTCAAGCCCTTGTCTCATTGTTAGAATCGCTATTTTTCCGTTTGCTTATGAATATTAAGGTTTAATATTTGTAATTTCTACTTGATATTAGTAAAATCATCATCTGAGGTGTGTAATCCCCGCACCAGGCCAGCGAGGTGGACTAAGGCCTAACCCTTCTCATTCTAAGAGGCCCGTGCCCAGCAAGGGGCCAGTAATGGATTGAATTTATTTTTTAATAGCGAAATTGTATTAACGCAGAAATGCTATTATTTTCAATAACAGTAAATGGTTTATGATAAGGATAGGTAATGAATTTATTTAAACTTATATTGTCTTAAAGGGGATATCTTCCGTGATTGTTCATTGTTTTGAGCTCCCGATATTTCGACGCTGGCAAGCGCCATGATCGCGTATCATGGAAGATATTCCGTGTGACAATATAAGTTTAGTTTTAAACCGTGAAAGCTTAAAACAGTGTATGAATTTATTTGTATCAAAGATCCTTATTTTCTCCTACAATTAGGGACTTTATGACTTTATCATCATGAATTCAGTAAATTGCAAAATGATTACTGATGGTTTTACGTCTGTAAAACCAATGGTCAGACTTAAATGGATTGGACCTTTTTGTGTATTAGGTAGAGAAATAAAAGTAGGCATTTACATATATTTGACTGTATTTATTTTACCTCTTCATTTTCAACATCATCCCTTATAATTATATTATCAAGAAACTGTGCAGGAAAGAATCCAAATCAAAAGCCAGGTCAAATAAAGATAACTTAAAGATTACAAGAAACTTGAACATCAATAACACAACAAAATTAAAAAAAAATCAAATCACTTGTGTCCGTTCCGTTGTTGTAACGCAAACCACAGACGCATACGCAGAGTATATTAATAATAAGGCGCGCATAGGTACGCAATTATAATTGAATTTGACACTTGATTGACGTTTACACTTTTCATAATGACAATAATGACATCCAACCGAAAAGTGTTGCCAAAATCAATAATTACCGAGGGTTGCAATTTATTTTTTTAATTACAATTAATTGAAAATATAATAATTTAGGAAGGGTGCTTTAAAAAAAAAAAAAATACATAAAGTAGCCTTAATTTATGTACTTTCATAAAAATATAATCTCTTCCCTGTTCACAGCAGCTCCGAATTAAAGCCCAGCCTCCATACAAAAACCTAACATGTCCTTTGAGCGTCTAAAAGTGACTTACATACGAAAGAAATTACATTATTTTTCTACGATTTTTCAAAGTATCACATTAATCAGTTAGGGCTGGATAAAAAAATGATGATAAAGGAAAACTTACTTGAGTTTCCATTAACGTTTAGTGTTGCCATTTTATATTTACTCTGCCAAGTGACAGTAAGTACTTAAAGCATTTAAAGTATTGTAATCAGTTTTAGTTTGTTATTACAATTAAACGGAGTAAGTAAATGAATACAGTTTATTTCCAAGTGTAGGTTTCTTGCAGGTATGTGTTATACTGTGGTATAAAAATAAATCAATTAGTTTCGATTAATGACTAGCAAAAAGACTAGTAACCCAAATCTAAAAATAATTGTTTGGTAATTGACACAGAGTCAAAGACAGATCTGTTTATGCACAGAATAAAAACGATATGATCAATGTATACATGTAGTAGATACCTATTATATACATAAGGTAAGGCCAAAGAGTATTTATAACCACTGGGATTACCAACCTTAAACAATATTTTTACAAGACATTTCATTCTGAATTAACTAGGTAAAGAAAATACTAATGCGATATTGCCTTTTTACTTCCTCTATTTGGATTATAAAAGTTACCATAGACATAACCTACAAAAGTTCATGACTGAATATCTATTATTCTCGGCCTTCTTGAACAAAAAATCTTGCACAAACTAATTCAGAAGGTGACGCTGAATTAAATAAGATATTTTTCATTTAAAGACGTAGAAATTTAATCTCAACTAAAACAATGTATGGGTGGCTGCCATTGTTCTTTAAGTATTTAAAGAAATTCATGATTATTGTTAAAACGTTTTCAAGAAGAAACAGCTGTAGTCGTAAACAGCACAGTAATGTCTAAAGTCTATATAACAATATTTCTGGCAAGTATTAACCTTACCTTTAATTGCATGACTCGACATAAATTCTTCTATTTTTTAACCGACTTCAAAAAGGACGACTTTTTGTCTATACGGAAGGTGAACACAGCGCTTCTCTTATAAAATGCATAATTACATACTTACTTTGTAATTTATAAGTATTTTTTTGTTATAAGCTTAAAATTACTTTTATTACTTTTTTTATAAGACGTACGGCGATGCACCACCGGTATATGGTGGACATTCCACCCACACGCACAAAACGTTTTGGGAACACATTCATTGTGCGTACTGCTAAGTAGTGGAATTCCCTGACTGAGTCTGTGTTTCCTGATAGCTACAACCTGGGAGTCTTTAAGTCAAGAGTGAATAGGTTACTTCTAGGCAAGCGTGCTCCATCTTAGACCGCATCATCGCTTCCCATCAGGTGAGATAGTGGTCAAACGTATGCCTATCAATTGATAAAATAAAATGCAATTGTATTAGCCATGGATACTACGTACAATATTTTTAGTTTACAAAATCGCTCGCTCTTTACTCCTATTCCAAACAAAAGTTCACTTGATTGCGCCTTCAGTGCTAATTCTTATTATCACCATGTGCCTTTCCCCAACTATGTTGGGACGGCTTCCTGTCTAACCGGATGCTGCTGAATACCAGTGTTTTACATGAAGCGACTGCCTATCTAACCTGGGTAACACGATACCCCTTGGTAAGACTGGTTGTCAGATTATGACTGCCAACATACAGCCGAGAGCAACGGCTTTACATGCTACCACTGCAGCAGTGCTAATTCTTATCCTTCCTCTTAAAATCCAAGTAGGTACTACGCACATAGAAGTTAGTCCAGTAACTTATTATTAGAGAGTCGTCTCGTTTGCCACCACTCTAGACCACCACTCCACTCCAGTGCCAGTTGGATAGTGTCACAATTTTTCGTCAAAGAATAATGTAACCAGGATTTTGTAAAAACTCGATCGAAGAGTGTCCGTGGAGTTTCTTGCACGTTATTCTCATAGACAAACACACGTTTTGGAACCAACAACAAGCTTCAACTTTTCTGACTAAATGACCGACTTCTTGACAATTTAAATGTCCCTGTTTAATTGATATGAATGCTTTGACTTTGACTTTAGGTCATGCAAAAAAACCGTTGTTTCACTTTAAAATTCTGCATAAATACTTTTTACAAAGGCCTTATGCAAATGGACTTGCCTAAATAAATAAAGAATACTAAGTTTAACCGCAACAACTCAATCGGCCGTCAAGTGCAAAATAATTGAAAAACTGTGACAGTGACCATCATTAAAAATTTTACGAAGCTCACTAAACTCTGAGAGCTTAAAATCAATTTGTTACACGACTCTATTTCATCGAAATAAGAACTAAATTCGCTCGACACTATTTCAAGAATTTGACCTCGACATTGTTATTTTTATACCCGGTAAACTTTATGCTATACTAAAATAAACTTTAATCTAAGAGCATTAAAGAATTAATTTGGGTTTTAGGACGGTAACACTAAGAAATTATGGTCAAGTTTTTTGCCAATGATTGTTTAACCATCGAGGCATATCTAATTAAAAACGCAACGGTCAAAAGTATTTAGTCAACCTTTTGCAACGCGGAATTTTAAACACTTTGTAAATAAATTGTAGATTTGACCCGTTAGGGTAGGCACTCATTGAATCGGGCCGGAACAATGTTCAACGAGCGCAAAAATTGGTACCCGTTAAATCAATCAACTAACCTACAGTTTCTGAACGTCTAATCAAGTCTCTAATGAGTAAATCTGTTGTTCAATGTTTTATCGATTAAGGCGCTAATAAGCGACTTTTGCAGATTTTAAACTGACAATCACGTCAAAATGTGTGGTGTAAATGATTTGAAAAAAATATATGTTAAACTAGAACATTCTTTTAATCATTTAGTGTGTGAATATTTTTGATTAAGTTCATATTAAATAGTTTAATTAAATCGTGAAGTTGTGTCTGACGCGGACAAAACATTGTCACACAAAATCTACCAGGAATATTTAAACGAAACTTTTGCTATCTTACAGACAATTTTATTATCTATCTTTTAGTATACGCCTTTTTTTCAAGTTAAAGAATACTATCTTTTATTTTTTTTTCGATTAAACTTTGAGTTTTGGACGCAATTCATACGATTCTCTGGTCGCTCAAGGTCGCCGGCGTATATTATTATCGTCGCCTTAAGGTTCAGTTTTGGTTGGCACACAAACTGGAGTGAATAGGACATGTATTTGCTTCAAAGCTTTATTTAAAAAAAGCTATCAGTACCTAAAACTTCATCAAATGTTTGTTACAAAAACAAATCCTTGCTGTGTTGCGGCAACTACGTGTTCTATTATTTAGTTACACAATTCCGCATTTTGTCGAAAACAAGCCTCATTGCAACGAACAAATTGCCTAGTTCTATCTAACAACACGTAGTTGCTGTTCATAAATATATAAACATGAAATGTTTGTAGTTGTGTTTGTGTTCGGTCCGACAAAATCAAAAGTCAGAGTCAGATTAATTTCAGTAAGAACATTAAAGGCACTTTTGAATATTTTTGATAGTAGACTTGAATCTACTTACTCCTTTTAAAAGGTAATTTTGTATTTAGAAGCACGAGAAAAAAATCTGTATAAAAGCTCTTAAAAAAAATTATGATTGTCCAAAAAAATGTTTGTGTGCCCACTATATGTATTATTCCACAGTGCCTAATGACAAGGGTTATAATTACCAGTGTGGGTTGCCAATGAATGACATATGGCACAGAAACGTAGTCTTAAACAGACTGCTGGCCTTCTAGAGAAGCTCAGAGTCACGCAGCGAACTATGGAGAGAGCTATGATCGGAGTTTTAAAATCCAGAACGGAAAAATTAAGATCACCGACATAGCCATATCCATATCATGCCTATTGCCATTTCAACTTGCATATTCAAGCAAGTTGAAATGGCAATAGACAGGCTACATCACGGTGACCACGAACCGAAAGGTGCAGCGTTGGTAGACCTCCCACCAGACGGACCGACAACATCGTCAAGGTCGCGGGTAACCGGTGGATGCAAGCGGCAGGTTGCCGCACATTGTGGCGTTGTAGGTGAGAACCCTATGTTCAACAGTGGACGTCTTTCGGCTGATGATGAAATATACACAAAGTGCTACAAATTAAGCTATAAGACAACGGATCGATGCAATGTGTGCAAACCTTTAAAGAAAAAACGTGTTAATAAAGAAATTTATCAGAACTTCGTGTATGGTTAATACGCATTACTTAGAATTAGAAAGCGATTAATAATTGATATGTTACAAAGGCAAGCGCTAAGTAAGTTTTTTATTAAATATTTACTAAGTATCGCTGCTTGCGACTTCATCCGGTTCTTAAAAAATAATAAAATATATCCTTTATACGTAGCTTCCTATTGGTAAAATATTTTTTTAAATCAGTTTAGTATTTTTTAAGTATTATTTAAACGAACATGAAGAAGTCAAACCTTTTCTCTTTATAATATTTGTATAGAATCAGAAAAGGACATAGGCTAATTTTTAATCTGCGACTTCGTCTGCATCCGCGTTAATCGACATTCGCGCGGACGAAGTCGCGGGCAAAGGTAAGTATTATTTTCATATTTTGTATTCTTTAAATCTTAGATTATGAAACAAAAGGCAGATAGACCGCGCGGAACACTGAGAATGAAGCCAACAAAAGCAAATACAAATTCAAAAGCGAATACGATGACGAGTTTGTAGGTATTAGTAGTTTTTTTGACGATGCGGCGTTTTGTGCTATACTGACTCCTTTCAGTACACCACGAAGCGCTTTGTAGATATTCGCTTTTGAATTTGTATTTGCTTTTTTGACTTCACTCTCAGTCTTCCGTGGGGTCTATCTGCCTTTTGTTTCATAATCTGAGATTTAAATGTTCATAATATTTTTTTTATCATGATAAGTAGTTATTGTATACTTACATGAAGTGAGCTGCCGTTGTAAGTCAATTATAATGCGACGATGATAAAACAAAGACGGAAACAAAATTTCCCAGAAAGACTAGCTGAACGAATGTTGAAACTGAACTGGTTCCGGAAACAGAAATGGTTTTGTGGTAGCTGGCTCCTACACTAAGTCTACATTAATTCTAAAATTACGTACGTTTAAGGGGGCATGCTCGACGGAAACAGGAGTTACGTGTGTGGCTAGTAAACATGTGTGTCAAAGATTAAGTATCTACATTTAATACAACTACATAGCTTCAACTTTCTGACTAATTAACCGATTCCTTGACATTTCCAAAATGCTTTCACTTTGATTTTGACTTTGAACGAACGTAGTGCTATTCTGTTACAATCTCCCTCGGTGAAGACCTAGGTGAAGTGAGCTGTCATCCGTCCGTCTGCTTTGTCCATCCCTAGCATCGGGACGGATGACAGCTCACATCACTTAGGTGTTCACCGAGGGAGATTGTAACAGCTGTAGAGAGATTGTACTGCTGTGCTTTGAATGTAATGTGATTTTCACATTTGATTGTATGCCTACTAACTACCGATATTTTTAACACGACTTGATTGGCATCACTGGCATGGGTGAAAGAAAACATAAATCATCATTATACAAGGTAACAGGTATAATGATAAAGACGTCAGATTAGCATGGCTGAAATTTTGCTCAACTATCTGTTTCTTGTTTCACGGAACATGTAGTTAATACGGGACTCCAAGAAGGGCCATTGATCCACATTACGACCACCTAGATCAAAACTTGGATTTAAACATGCAGTACTTGTAAACTAGGTACTATTCAGTAACTACTACTAACTAGTAAGTAATCTTATCAACAACGACAACAACTCACCACAAACCACGCTAATAAAAACATACCTAACCTAAATGGCTACTGAAATTAAACCCTCACAAGACTTCGCTACTTTTATGGCCACACATAAAGTTTACTCAGTCACTATGTTAGTCTGATTACGTTATCGAAGTCAGTTGAATCGTACGGACAAATAATATTAAGACTGAATGCGTCTGATTTCAACAGTGAAGTTTAATTTAGATTCTGAGGTTTGCATATACATAAGGAGTATGATCTGGTCGAATCAGCACGCTGAAGTGGAAGTGGACCGGCCACGTCTGCAGACGGACAGACGGTAGATGGAACAGATACGCTTTAGAGTGGAGACTGCGTTTGGGTCAGCGTAGTGTGGTGGGCTACCCTGCGGCACGATGGGCCGACGATTTGAAGAAGGTGGCTGACAGCGGATGTATGCGGGCTGCCCAAGAATAGACCAGAGAATGGGCAGCAGCGTCTTTGTGTCTTTGTAACAACCATACTGCGATCGCTAATCCGCCTGCCAAGCGTGGTGATTATGGTAAAATCCCCCCTTGGGGGAGGCCCATGTCCAGCAGTGGACGTCTTTGGGTTGAAATGATGAGTTAGATACATAAGGTGAAAATAAAATAAAAACTTTCCTACTCAAAAACCGTTTAACTTTATCGCAATCATTACTAAAAGTCAACTACTGAACACATTACCATTAGTGTCAGCTGTGTCTAATTTTATCACCACAACGTAACTAATTGTAAAGGAAGCAACAACACAGGGTTTATTTTAGGAAAACGCAAAGCTTCCCAGTCCCTTTCAGTTTTAAAACTATTCGGTGTAATTGAGTTAGCCTGAATTTTGCACAGAATTTGTAGTTTGGTTCAGATTGACGGGGTGTATAGTTTAATCCACACTTTGTAAAGTCGAAGCAACAGAGTAGATAGTTACTGAAGGTATATTCTTCTGCTACTTCTCGCCATTTCTCTCCAATCACTGATGGTTGGATATCAGCCTTGAAAACTCCTTGTCCTTGGCGAGGTGGAACAACTCCACGGCGCTCATGATTCATCAATTATGGTCCACTCCCGAATATTTCGTAGCCAGGACTTTTTCCAACAGCCAATTCCACGTTTGCCAAGTGTTTATGTTAAAGATAGATATTGGTGTTAGATCCGACCGAGCCTATCCCTTTGCTGTCCTCCCCCAGCGACGACTTAGGTTGAAAACCGTAACCCACAAGGTGTCCTTAGCGTGTGTAGACGGTTGGTTTTTGCCCTGACTTCCAGTTAGAGCAAAATTTTCTTTTATGCTTTAAGTATAATTGAAGGCCTCCAGTCAGAGCCACAGGAAAGTCCAGGTCCTCTTTTTATTTTTTGTTGTTCCAGGGTGGAATATCCTCATGGATATCCTCCGCCCTGTGGTGGGCGAAGGGTTCTGTTCTCTTTCTAACTATAAACCACCCCGGTGTTGCATCTCACACCTACGTATCTGCGGGCCTACACAGGTCAAGGGGACGCGCGTGGAATACTACGCACCGCTACCTCAGATCCTGATATGTTTGGGGTTACATCCTCTTAGGCTGACCTGCGACATGACATGCAGAAAAAAAATTACGATAATCGTGAAAATATACTTAATTGTACCCCTTTGGCTAAAAATTAAGAAGTAAATGATAAACCAAACTACTTTTTATTTTCGTAACAAAAAACGTGTCCGCGGAAGTTACAACTATCATTCTCTAGATTTATTTAAACTTCATTCACAATGGTACAAAGGCGGCCTTAATGCCTTAGGCATACACAGACAAGTATGTCCGTACATGACGTCGCGACTAGCGTTCGGTGAAGATCGGCTGCGTCTGTGTGTGTGTGCGCGCCAATTTTCGTCCATTTCATTACGTGAGCCTTCTGTCACTCACTATTTTGTCTTTGAAGTTAGAGTAAGTTCGCTATAATACAAGGAAATGTGTTGACTAAACGTAAGCTAATCTTAGTTGCTTCGTCCATTTTGTGTTGAAGCTAACCGACCAAGTTGTTAATATTGATTGATTGGAAGGTGAATATTCGGAGCCGGTTTAGTAAACTGTTTACTAGTGTCTGTGAGAAGGAATAAGTTGCTTTATTAATTTAGAATAAAGTTGTAATTACTTTGTTGACAGTGATATCCAAAATATTCGTATTATCCACAAAGTGATTTGGAAGTGTTCGAAATATCCGGATAGTGAATTGTAAAATGAACGGCCTTCTGTTTGCTTCTGTTTGCAAAACTCATCTAGTCTTCTATATCAATTAGGTACACAGGAAAAACGATTTTAAAATCGAACACACAATGGGCCAGGATGGAAATCAATGACCTTTCTATCTCTGTTATTAAAAACCTTTGACCGTGCTCTGTGACAAAAATTAATGGTTTTCACGTTTCCCATAGATACACCTGTTCTCTAGGAATTTGGATTTGCGACTAACTGACTCAAACACATGTACGTATTTGCCTTTTTATTGATTCGTTATAAACGTGGAAGCGTTGGGGTATTGCCTTAATACCAACATTTATTTATTTATAGCAGATCCGCAGATCGTTCCTAAAACGTAGTAGAATTGACCCCCTAAATCACAACATTATATATTTGTGTATTCACAAGAAAAATAATCTAGAATTCCCAATTAAGGTTACCTAACACTTTCATTTTCAAACAACCTACCCATTCAATTAACCCAAAGCCTACACAGCTACACCTTTACAAAGATGGCGGTGTGGCGACTATCAATAAGAGCTCTCTGAAGCTAGTGTTATAGTTAAATCAATTGGACGCATTACAGTAATGGCTTTGTATCGCGGTGCTCGTAACGTAATATCAGTCAGATTAGTACTTTAAGCTTTGTGGTCTAAGTTATGAGTGAAATGGAAAGATTGTAATTAAATTTACCTGTGTTTTATAAAACCAATTAGATACACTTAAAAAAAGAGATAGGTAACTAGGGTCGTAAGATACAGTTGAAGTCATAAAAACAGATAATGTCTCTAGAAACAGATACTTAGATGTCTTCGAAAGAAAAATTGAAATGAGGTGTATGTTTATATTAATAAACTAAATACGAAAAATAAATCGGTTTCATCATCAGCCAAAAGACGTCCACTGTTGAACATAGGCATCCCCAAGTAAACAGATTAAATACGTTTAATAAAAGAGATATGTAACCAGGGTCGTAAGATACCTGCTGTTGAAATCATAAAAACAGATAGATGTATCTAGAAACAGATAGTAGATGTATAATAAATGTACAGTGAGGATGGCAGATGGCAGAAATAAATAATATTGTAAAGTTTTTTACCTAAGTTGGCAACATATTTGGCGCAACGCCTGAGCAATTGGCGCTTTTTTGGTGGTTTTCATGTGGCGCTGCGTGTCGCGGATTCGATCGAACAAACATTTATATCGCCTACAGGTAGTTGTTCCAAGTTGTATGTGTATCGGAGTTGTAAACGAACCAAAGATTAAGAAGAAATTCCTAGAGTTGGGCAACGTATTATTTTCAATGAACTCAAACCAACTGGATGGAATAATAATTATGATTTTGTGCTCAGTGTGGGGTAGGCATCGAACACCACTTCTTGCCATAAGGCATTTTTCCACAACTTAGGCAGGTAAGTACTGTTGGTAGGTACATAATATTTTATCTGGTTCAAAAAGTGTAAATAAAATCATAAAACTCTTCGATCTTACCTCTTGAACCACACAACAAGTCTGATTACACGCCGCAGGTACAATTCATGATAAATATTAGCTATACCTTAAAGCAATACATTGCCAGTCGGAGGCAACACTCACCAATTACCGTAGTAACGATCGCGCAATGTAATCTAAATTATTAACGATACGTCGATAGTTTTTTGTTTCTTTTTTGTGGTAGGTTTAATATAACATGTTTTCTTGTTTTCGCATTACTGCACGAACGTAAACTAGAATGAGATGATAATACATACCTACGAGTAGCTATAGGGGTACTTACCTTTATTATTTTGGATGAATTCCTAGATTGAGTTAAATTTAGCTCTTTAATCGTAGGTTCTTTATATTGTCTTGTCCCAACCGATGACAATATGTGTTGTCTCCTGCTTAACTTGGAAGGATATAGAAAATATGGTTTTTCTTATTCCTCCGCTGCTTCTGATAATTTTGTTGCGGGATCCAAGACAGTTGTTACTTGTAATATTTCTCCGGGACTCGTCGAGTTTCATTACCTCGACGCTTTTCTGGTGGTCGCCATTGTTGATTCTAACTTACAGGAGGTCCAATGAAAACCAATAACAACAGTTAATGAATAAATGAATGTAGATTCCGCGCTAGAATTTTTGATATCAATAGGGTATCTATCTATCATTGGTCCCGGAGATAGTTGCTTATACAAACATACCTGCTAATATTAGGTACAGTCATTTTATTTAAGAGGACTTTACCGATAACGCTCTCCATACAAAACTAGTCACATTTGAACATACGTCAAGTTTTGAACAGTACTGTCCCTTTATGCAGTACTCCGTTCCGGTGTTCACGGAGGATGCTCCGGAACTTATAATTGCTCTTTGCCATATTAAGTTAGTAAGTACTAGTGAGACCGAGACCGAGACTGGTGGGAGGAAGCAAAGAATCGGGAAAGATGGAAGGCATGGAGGGAGGCCTTTGCCGTGCACGCGTATCATGACCACGCTATGTCTACGGAAGAATAGACATACTGACAGGCAGAATAGACAAGTCAGTACAGTTTATCTATTCTGCCTGTCAGTATGTCTAGTCTACGGAAGAATAGATATACTGACAGGCAGAATGAGTGCACGCGTATCATGACCACGCTATGTCTACGGAAGAATAGACATACTGACAGGCAGAATAGACAAGTCAGTACAGTTTATCTATTCTGCCTGTCAGTATGTCTAGTCTACGGAAGAATAGACATACTGACAGGCAGAATGAGTGCACGCGTATCATGACCACGCTATGTCTACGGAAGAATAGACATACTGACAGGCAGAATAGACAAGTCAGTACAGTTTATCTATTCTGCCTGTCAGTATGTCTAGTCTACGGAAGAATAGACATACTGACAGGCAGAATGAGTGCACGCGTATCATGACCACGCTATGTCTACGGAAGAATAGACATACTGACAGGCAGAATAGACAAGTCAGTACAGTTTATCTATTCTGCCTGTCAGTATGTCTAGTCTACAGAAGAATAGACATACTGACAGGCAGAATGAGTGCACGCGTATCATGACCACGCTATGTCTACGGAAGAATAGACATACTGACAGGCAGAATAGACAAGTCAGTACAGTTTATCTATTCTGCCTGTCAGTATGTCTAGTCTACGGAAGAATAGACATACTGACAGGCAGAATGAGTGCACGCGTATCATGACCACGCTATGTCTACGGAAGATTAGACATACTGACAGGCAGAATAGATAAACTGTACTGACTTGTCTATTCTGCCTGTCAGTATGTGATATGATAGGCAGAATAGAGACAGCGTGGTCATGCTACGCGTGCAGGAGTGGGATAGAACAGGCTAACAAAAAAAAGTACTAGTACTTATATAAATGAATATTTGCCACAAATCGCACGCTTACTACTTCCAAACCATCGCACCGTCCGTTCGTCAATGCGGCACATTCGCGACTGTTTGCTTACACTCGATGCGCTCTTTTTGC
The DNA here is from genome assembly GCA_947361185.1 of Charanyca ferruginea. NCBI lineage: Eukaryota > Metazoa > Arthropoda > Insecta > Lepidoptera > Noctuidae > Charanyca > Charanyca ferruginea. The sequence continues at coordinate 7,908,436 of OX376082.1, read as the reverse complement.
AGCTATTTTATTTATATTTATTTGATTATTAGCCTATTTTTAATCCATACTAATATTATAAATGCGAAAGTAACTCTGTCTGTTACGCTTTCACGATGAAACGGCTGAACCGATTTTGATGAAATTTGGCATGAAGATAGCTTGAACCCCGGGGACGGACATAGGCTTTTAGTCCGCGACTTCGTCTGCATCCGCGATAACCGATATTCACGCGGACGAAGTCGCGGGCAGAAGCTAGTGTAAAATATACCTACAATCTCGTGATTGTATTCGCTTTTGAATTTGTATTTGCTTTTTTGGCTTCACTCTCATTGTTATGCGCCGTCTATCTGCCTTTTGTTTTACAATCTGAGACTGTGACATAACCACAGAATGTCTAGAGTCTTCTATCATCATGGTCATAGGTCACACACCTCATGCGCATGAGTGCACATTGTTCTATCTTTTAGGTTCTACTTGGGTCTCGTTTATGTCCAGATGTGGCACTAGCATTTTAGAAATTAGACATTTTAATTGTTTCTTTAGAATTTGTTGAAATATTGCATTTGACGGTTGGCACTTGCCTCTAGTTTGTATCCTATTAAACATAGAATTTATGAGTTTTTCTGTGGCTCGAACCATAGTAACTAGTAGTAGTATAGTATGATGGGGTGGTGGTGACCGCAACTTCACGTCTCGGCGCGTATTTTGCCAATGCTCGAACCATGTGATGGTTTTAAAATAAATAAAATATTTTGTCATTAAACAAGAGTACGGGACAAACAGTCACACTACCTAAATAATACCACTATGTAATCACATACCGCGCCGCCGCGCCGCCGTCTGCGAAGCCAGGAGAAAAAGTACAAGATGCAGAAAAAAAGTTAGATAAATATTTGCATTCTTACAGAAGACACTCGAATATTATGATTTCTGTCTTACTCTCAAATGCTGGTGAGATAAAGGACAACAATTTAGTGAAAAATCTTTAATACATGTAGGAGAACGTAATGTTGTATAATAGTAAGTATAGTGAAATGAGACGTAAAGACGAATAACAGATGTTCCTTGTGTCCATTATAATTGCATGTATTAAAAATGTTATTTATTAAATAATTAATTAACCCAAGTATAATTTATGTAATTTGTCTGCAATAAATATTTGGAATTGAATTGAGTCATAAAAAGAGACAGAGACGAATATAAGAAATAATCAAGGAGTGAAAGAGTTAGTGAATAAATGTTTTAATATGGAGACTGAGTAGAAAGGAGACGTGAAGAGGAAGCAAAAGGTGTAATAAACTACAGGAATGAAGAAACAATCAACAGTTTTATGAAAATAAAATTATCCAATCAGACATACACAACTTACCTACACAAATGCAACACAGCTAGTATCTATATAATGACTAGGAAAATTGACTGCATTGCAGTCAGCCAAATAATACAATTAGCGTTACAAATATCCGCTATTAGGCTAAAAAGTAGTCTTTATAGTTCTGGCATTAATAATTTGCAACAGCTACTGGGTCCACTCATTTTATAAGTACAAGTACGTCAATACTGTAAATATATGTATATATATATGTCGCATCCAGTCAATAGTACAGACATGAAACGAATCGCAAGTGCGCCATTAGCGACAACACGTGATCTACCACCACCATTTTGGTGCGTTTCTACAGATTCGTGATGTTTTCAGCCCACAGCGAGGAGGACATTCAGAATTCAGTCTCTGATCGCATCGGAGCTAAGACGTCCCGGTACTGTACTCGATTCGTTGTGTTTAAGTGATTCTATGTCTATTTTAATTTGAGTCTGTGTTTATTTTAAATTGAGTTTGTGATAAATGAAAACACACTGGGTATAGGGTACAACGTGTATTGTACCCTATACCCAGTGTGTTTCCATTGCACGAAACCCAACTTCTGCCCACATGATGAACGAATCTAACAGAGTAAATCCTGACGATCCGCGTGGAAGTCATGTTTGCCATAAAGCCCAGGATGCCATATGCCATGACACACAGCAATATAAATGTCTGGTGTAGTTTTCGATCAATGAAAAAAATCATCAGTACCTACGTCCAGGGGACCAAGTCTGCTATTTTTATAAATTCGTCATTCCAAAACGATCCCATTGGAATTTTGCTAAAAGTTCGTAATCTGCTAAATTCATATGGTCGATCATTGGTCGGTCAATGGTCTCGTAATGGAATTGTGTTACAATGACATTGTCGTATTGCCATTATCACAGATTACTAAATAGTTACATTATTATGAAACCCGTTAGTAGAAATGATGATTTGAACATTTATTCAAGCCAGATTTCGTTTATATATATTTTTACATATTATTTATAAGTGTTTTAAGCAATCTGAAGTAGTAAGAAGTTCGTAAACTTTAGTCAGTCATTCATTTGTCACTAAGTACGAGATTACCATTCTATAACATTTCTTTCAATGAAGTGTCAGTGGTCGACCATTGGATAGTCATCATGACGCCATTATATTAGTAGATTACCAAACTTGTCAAAATCAACAATTATGACATCAATGATAGACTACGAGGGCAGCACTGAAAATTTCGGGAATCAAGGAGGTGACACAACATTACTATTTAAAAATGTATTTATTGCTTTTCGAAGTATTCTCCGCCAAATTTGACACATTTTTCCATACGATGGAACCAATCATTGAAGCAACCATTCCATTCGGAAGTTGGGGTTTCCAAAATGGCCGTTTTGTAGGCGTCCACAGCTTCTTCAGGTGATGAAAATCTCTGACCACATTTATTCTTTATTTTAGGGAAAGTATAGAAATCATAAGGGCTGTACGGCGGATGGTTTAATAATTCTATGTTTTCTTGCTCTAAAAACTCTTTTGTTCTGTGCGCGGTGTGAGAACTTGCATTGTCGTGATGGAGGATGATGCGGCGGTTGCAGTTCTCTTTACGGAGTTCAGAAACGGCCTGTGGCAAACAAATGCTAGCATACCATTCTGCATTAACCGTTCTTTGTCCCTCAAGAGGAATAATCTCAACATGGCCGGTTTTGGAGACAAACGTGGCCACCATTTTTTTTTGCAACACTCCGTGAACGAACAATATTAGTTGGCTTTAACTCATTTTCGAACACCCAAACTCGTGACTGGTTTTTTGTTTCGGGTTCGTACGCGTATATCCAGGATTCGTCACCTGATACGATGTTGTATACAGCATTTGAGGATAAATGCTGTATACCCCATCAGTGCAGAAATAAAAGATAACTCTGGCATCGATGAAGTTAGGATATATATAGATGGTTCCAAAACCACACAGGGTACTGGGGCAGGTGTCTTTTCGAACGACCTAAATATTAAAATCTCAACCACGCTAGATAAACTTAACACTATCTTCCAAGCAGAATGTATAGGTATAACCAAAGCAGCACAAGCGGTTGCAGCCAGAGATTTCAGAGGACACAATATTAAAATTGTCTCAGACAGTGCATCCGTACTTCAAGTTCTACAAAGCAACACTATAACCTCTGTCCTAATACTGGAGTGTCATAATACACTCCAGTTAATTGCAAACACAAACAGGGTGACTCTGCAATGGGTTAAAGGACACAGTAACTCACTGGGTAATGATGCAGCCGATGAACTGGCCAAAAGGGGCCTTACAACAGAAGATAACCACCAAACAGAATGGAGAAACAGCGCAGGATGCAGGCAAACAAAGAATGCTGTTCCGGTAGCTTCGAAGAAGCATGCCCGCAACCTCACAAGACTAAAAAGGGACCAAATCCGTTAAGTACTAGGTACGATAACCGGACACTGTCCCCTAAACAATCACCTGTGCACCATAGGTGTGACAGATAACCCTCTGTGCAGAGGCTGCATGGAGGCGGAAGAAACGCCACAGCACGTGCTCATGGAGTGCAGGAGCGTGGCGGATCAACGGGCACAGATTCTCCAGTCTCCAGCTTCACTATCGGAAGTCTTCAGCAACCTGAAAAGGCTGCTCGGCTTCTGGGATGAACTAGGATGGCTGGAATAAAAGAAGAGACAGATTTCACGTACAATGGCCCAATCAAGTGGCTAAGTGCGGAAAAGGCCCCGACAAACTAACTAACTAACTAACAGCATTTGAGGATCCGGCGTGGAATCTTTCGAGAGTTCTGACGCACCAAGTAACGCGAGCCGCTTTTTGCTTTTCACAGAGCGAATGCGGTATCCATCGGGAAAACCACTTTTTTACACCTAATGGTTTATGCAAGATTATTTGTATTTGACTCGTGCCAATGTCTAAAGTTGCCTGAATTTCGCGGCATGTCAATTCCATTTTCTCAACGACTAAACAAGTTTGACAAAACCTTGTGACAAGACCGAGTATCTTTTTTTAAATAAATAAATGGTATTCGATTTTTAAAACCAAGGAGTTTTCAATTAAAAAGATTTTAATATGACAGGAACAGTGGAAATATTCCATTTCCGATACTTTTAGTGCAGCCTGGTATTTTGACACTTCTGTAATAGCAGACTTGAGGCACAGAGATTATGTCTTACAAGCAAACAGACAATTTAATCTCTTTGTAATATTAGTACTTGCCTGAAAATTATTTAATTTGAAAGAAAAGTATCCACAAGGACATCATTTAAAACTTGTACATACAAACTGTCTTGCTATCCGTACTTACAACACCAATCAAAAAAAGTATTTCAGGAAGAAGTGCGCGTTTTCCCGTATTTTGTGCAAGGAGGTTGAGAGCTTAATCATGCGCAAGATAAGCAGGTCCCGACAGGGTTGCCATGACACGATTTATAATAGTTGATTTGCGACAGAAAGAAAAGAAAGAAAAGAAAGAAAAGAAAGAAAAGAAAAAAAAGAAAGAAAAGAAAGAAAAGAAAGAAAAGAAAGAAAAGGAAGAAAAGAAAGAAAAGAAAGAAAAGAAAGAACAGAAAGAAAAGAAAGAAAATAAAGAAAAGAAAGAAAAGAAAGAAAAGAAAGAAAAAGCATTTATTAGCCCGCACAGGACAAAACACACAAATAAAACAAGGTTGAATTATTACAGACAGACAGACAGAGAAGGCAGACATTGTCTTACTTCTTACATACAAAAAAGGCAAAAAAATTAATCGCCAGGCTAATTCAAGGCTGATTGGCCATTTGAGACTTCTTATAAGTCCAGGTTTCCTCACCATGTATTCCTGTACCGATGTAAATCATGTGCAAGATAAACTTATAGGTAAGTAATTTATGAATTGAAAAAGTCGCATTGGTATTTGTAAAAACATTGTCAAAATCCATTGGTAATAATGAATTGAAAAATTGTCCGTATGGTGTCGGACGATGTCCGTATGGTGTCGAACGAAAAGAATGGCACCATCCCATATCTTCCCGTGGGTGTCGTAAGAGGCGACTAAGGGACTCACCAGAGAATGGGCAGCAGCATTCTCTGTGCCTTTGTGACAACCATACTGCGATCGCCAACCCGCCTGCCAAGCGTGGCGATTATGGCAAAGCCCACCCTTTGGGGGAGGCCTATGTCCAGCAGTGGACGTCTTTCGGCTGAAGTGAATAATGAAATGAAAAACACATATTGGCAATTCACCTAAAAACAAAAAAAATTGTAACAAGTTAAGCTCAAAAACAAAGACGCCCTGAAAATGTAACAACCCTACAAAAATTTCGGGCAGACCTTTTGTCCCGTACCAATTCAATTTAGTGATAAGGGACAGAAAGACTTGCGATAAACACTAAGACAAATAAAGTGGCCTTCGATTGAAAGACGAGGTCAGGGTGTTAAGGAAAAATGGGGGTCGTGAGGCGAATAGTAAGTACTTCATCCAGTACTTCTTATTAATGACGGTAGGATACGGAGATCGGATAGGTATATAAATGTGTATAAAGAAGCCAGGGATGTGTTAGCAATCTGCTAGTGAAACTGTTCTTCTGCCGTAAGAGGTTTTATAGCGGCAGTTTCTTTGAAGGGAAAATGTGTAACCCTGCATTGCGAAGTCCGTAGATCTAGGGGTCGCAAGCGTAAATGGTGAGAGAGTTTTGGATTCAATCTCCCTCAGTGACTTTTGGTGAAAAGAGTTTGACTTGACCTGTCAATCTCTAGCATCAGACTAGGATGACAGCTCACTCAAATGTCAGCTGGTCGACCGCGCGCTTAACACGCGGCCACCTCGTAAGATTTGACATAATATTGAATAAGTTACACGTAATTACTCAAATTATGGAGAGATTTTGGGTTGACTCCTTTTTGGCAGAGGTAAACTAATTGCCATCCGAGGGGTGTCCGGGCTAGAATAGCACGCCCCCATTTCATTCCGAGGGTGTCGTCGAAGGCGACTAAGGGAAAATCCGGAAGTCGGGCAACAGCGGCTTCCGTGTACTTAACAACTTCACTGCGATCCCCAAGACGCCTGCCAAGCGTGGGGATTATGGTAAACCCCACCCCCCGTCCTCGGGAGGCCTTTGTTCAACAGTGGACGTTTTCCGGCTGATGATGATGATGAAGCTAATTGCAGGTTACCCTCTATGACATTGAAGGTAAAAGTACCTATCTACACATATCTGCTTACCCTTTCAGGAAATATAGTCTACATATAATAAATACAGGAATTTTATAATCTTTATAACAGCATTTTCTAAAAATAATCACAAGAAACCAAGGAGCCATTGATTGAAATGAAAGAGGGTAGTGCGATACAAAATGGCGGACGTGTACAGAATAGTAACGACTGCTTATTAGTGTGAGGAATTGAAGCTGGGGGCGAGATTACAAAAGAGGTGATTAATAACGATACACGGAAAATATATAAGAAAACAAAAGGAACCCAGGAAATTGGCGAGGTTGTTGTGAAGAAAACTATATCCTTTTTAAAAATAACACAATCAATTTTGCAGGGAGCTGCCTCTATAATCTAAACCCAAAATAAAATTGAAGTCGATTTTGTCAAATAGCCCACTGTGTGACAACAGTGGAGTTGAATAACTTCACTAATATTGGGTTCTCATATAAGTGGGAAACAAAGAACCTAGTATCGATAAGTGGTATCGATAACGTGCATCACTAACCCAGCGTTACTAAAGGATACCAGTATCGTAAATTCGCAGCAATTTCACCTAGCAACCTCTTCATCAACTATGCTGGGGTCGGCTTCCAGTCTAACCGGGTGCCTTTGAATACCAGTCTTTTACATAAAGCGACTGAATATCTGACCCTCACAACCCAGTTTACCGGGTCACCTAACAACCGCTTACGAAACCTAAAAAAGAAAACCGCCTTCAAAAACTACTCTTCACTTTTTAGTTTTTGAAGGCGGTTTTCTTTTTTTTGAAAACACTTTTTATTTTTCGCTTTTTAGTATTGCCTTAACATCCAAATCCATTAAGAAACGGCGACACACCAATACTTAAAAGAGATTGTGAGTCCTCCAAAGATTGAAGAAACTAAAACGTCATAATATATACTTTTTTGGGATTTTGTTAATTTTCTCAAAAAGGGCTGGATCAATTTTGGTTAAATTTATATGGGACCATTTCGGAATAAACCCCTTTCGAACAAAAAAAGATTTTTGCGAATCCGTTTATATATGACAGAGTTATGCATACATAAAAAAAAATAGAAACATCCGAATTGACAACCTCCTCCTTTCTGAAGTCGGTTAAAAATGGCCCATGGCTATTAGAAGCGGATAAAAGTAAACAAAGAAAAATAAAAAAATCCCCTCCGATTCAAAAGGGAGGTCAGTATTACGTAACAAAGGGCCGTGATACGAATAGTAACTAGTTCTTATTAATGTCCCGGTATTGGGTATATCTTTGGAAATAACTTGGCCATGTTCCTTTATCTTTATGCCTACCTTCCTTCATGGGGTAGCAGACAAATGATGCAATATACAGAAGTGCTATCTGTGCAATCAGCTGTGAAAGAAGTAATTTGAAGTCAAAGTCAAAAGAATGATTTAAAATCACTTCTGAACGTTACATACTCGTAAAAGAGAAAAAAATAGAATTAAATCTACATAGTTGCCTCTTCCAAAAGGTAAATTCGTATGGGGAAGAATAGGTAAGAAACTTTATACTTACTCTTAATAAAATAATAGTTTACAATATACTGTATAGGTACCTTCTTAAATTGTTATCTTTATTATTTACAACTTAATCAGAATTACAACACACAGAACTTAAAATAAAAACGATAAAATTATACGCAACTAATAAAAAGAGAGGGAGCTCATAGAGCATCAAAAAACTCGTCCACAATTCCACATCGCTGTCAACGGGATATGAGCCCAACAGCACAGTACAAGTATTAGTACTACCTACCGTCCAACAGGCTGAGACATCATGTATGTCAATGCTGATTCTTTGGCCGAAGAATAGGCCAGCCCTAGGATTTACTGTCATACTGAACTTCGAAGTTTAAAATATCGATGTACTGTATTCATAAAGTTTAAAAGTACGATTTACGTGAGTTAGAAAGTACGCTATGACAAATTATTTAATTAAGAATGTTCATAATCGCGATGCACGGAACTTCGAAAACTTGCTATGTCGAATTACTTTATTGAGAATATTCATCATCGCGATGTACGGAACTTCGAAAGCTTACTAAGACGAGTTAGTGAATTTCGAACGTATGATCTCGATGTTCATCGATCAGGATCATTCAGGAGCAATCGGTCAGTACTATATGAATTAGCATAACGGTATGACATAAAAAGCAAATAATTGTAGTAGCATGCAGGCATGTAATATGAAAACTTAAATAATTTGGCTGTAATTAGAACATATTAGAAAAATACCTATTGTACAGACGCCAGTATAAACGCGAGACCGCTTAAATACTCCTTAAAATTCATAGTTTCTTTTGTTGTTATATGGTCTTTAATCTTATTTTTATGCATCGAGCTATTCTTCTTCTTCAACATACGACATACATACATACTACGACATACTTCGTCTTCATGCTGCTGCATAATTAATAGTACCGTACGCTCCTGAATGATCCTGATCGATGAACATTGGATCATACGTTCGAAATTCAGTAACTCGTCTTCGCAAGCTTTCAAAGTTCTGTACATCGTGATGATGAATATTCTCAATAACGTAATTCGTCATAGCAAGTTTTCGAAGTTCCGTACATCGCGATTATGAACATTCTCAATTAAATAAATCGTCATAGCGTACTTTTTAACTCTCGTAAATCGTATTTTTGAACTTTATGAATACAGTACATCGATATTTTAAACTTCGAAGTTCAGTATGACAGTCGTGAGTTCGCCCTTTTGATTTTTTCTTCAGATCCCTAATAAAATATAACCTATAGCACTCAGGAATAACGTAGCTTCTAATTAACGAAATCATTTTCAGAATCGGGTCAGCAGTTTCGGAGATCTTCGCGTACAAACCAACTCCTTAGCTTTATATTATTAGCATAGACAGACCAACAAACAATTCAAACCACAACCCATTATACTACACCACTCATTAATTTAAACCCGATACAAAATACAGAAACAAAACACGCCTAAACGTACCCGATTAATATCGAGTTATCTCGACAAATGTGCGACAATCGGAATGATCGAATGACCCATTTAAATCGACTAAATACCGATCCGATACCATCCAATAGTATCGAGTTTAATACCGATTGTTTATCGTAAACATGAATCGGTATTCTAGTCCAGTCGACGATGAGTAATGGGATTGCGTACAGTCGATAGTCTAAAATCGGGTTTAATCGAATTATGAGATTAACGCGCTGATTTCATTGTAAAAGGAATTTGTGATTGTTAAATTATGGGGTTGTGAATGTGTAACTTTGCTTGTAGGCTTCTTTGAATTTCGGCGAAGAATTTATCAGCCAGACCATCCTGTATAAATCTCCCTTATAGAATTTTGGTGACGTGAGCTTGAGGTGAGCTTTCGTTCTTTTTTTTCTTTTTAGGCTTCCGTACCTCAAAAGAAAAAAACGAAACATTAGGATCATTATGTTGTACGTCTGTCTGTCTGTCTTTCTGTCAAGACCCTTTATCTCGGGAACGCGTAGACGTTTCGAGTTGAAATTAAAACCATATACTTAGGTCCACGGTCCCTTGAAACTGTGAAAAAAAAACAAACTTCTAAGTTAACGTGAAAAAAAGATACGGCCGCTCATGTCGCATAAAACGTACATTTCGACACTCTCAAGGGAATCAAAATATAGGGTACTTTCCGTTGACCTAGAACTATGAGATTTGGCAGGTATTATCGTCTTATAGGTACTATAAATTATTTATTATATATTTGGTCTATAATGTTAAAAAGACTGAGTTGGTGGTTTTCAGATCGGGTAAGGGACCGGAAAACATACCAAAAATTATTATTAAAGGGCAACATGTTAAGATGGTTGATAATTTCAAATACCTTGGTCATATCGTAAACTCAAATTTGAAGGATGATGCGGATGTCGAACGACAGAGACGAGCTCTATGTGTGACGGGCAATATGCTAATAAGAAAGTTCTCCAAGTCGGCTCCTGACGTGAAATTTACTCTTTTTAGGTCTTTTTGCCAGAGTTTCTACACTTGTCAACTTTGGACTGATTATACTAAGAGGGCGCACGATGGCATACGAGTAGCTTATAATAACATCTTTAGGCAACTGATGGGTTTGAAGCGCTTTTGCAGCGCTTCAGAAATGTTTACGGAAGCGCGAATCGACTCATTTAATGCCATCCAGAGGAAGAGGATAGCGTCATTCATGTCCAGAATTTACAAGTGTACAAATACCATTGTTAGCGGCCTGGCAGATAGGCTTATAACGTCATTAACATATAGTCGTTGGGTACAGATTACACAATGAAACAGTTACTATGTACTGACCGAAATTGTATTATTATTATTTATTTATTTTTATTAATTACTGTAATTTACTTTTTAACTTTTTAACTATGGATCTCTGTGTCTGAAATAAAGAATATATTATTATTATTATTATTTATATTGAGCTTTTGTCCGCGATTTGGTCCGTGTGAATGTCGGTTATTGCGGATGCAGAGGAAGTCCCGGATTAAAAAGTACCCTATGTGCTTTCCCAGGGTTCAAGCTATTTTCGTAGTAAATTTCATCAAAATCGGTTCAGCAGCAGAAGCGTAACGGACAGAGTTACTTTCTCATTTATAATATTATAGTATGATGGAAGTATGTGCACAAAGTACGTAAGGCTCCGGCGTGCCCGAGAGGGATATGTATTATGTACCTACAAATTCGTACAGAACCCTCGGTGAGCGAGTCCGACTCGCACTTGTCCGGTTTTGTAATATTCTAATAGGCTTGCGTTTGACCGCAACTCACCTGATGATAAATTGATGATGCGGCCTAAGGTGGAACACGCTTTCCTAGGATGAACCGATTCATTCGTGCCTTGAAGATGCCCAGATTATACTTATCAGGGAACAGAGAGGCTGGCAGTGAATTCCACAGTCTGGCAGTTCGCACAATAAATGTGGAATCAAAGCGCTTAGTTCGAGACCGTGAAACTTCAACCATATAGCGGTGACGCTTCGCTGTATCTCTGCTCGATGATGGAATGGAGATGGGGAAATTAAATTGTGCAATTTCAAAGCACACTCTCTGAAATGTACCTGATAAAATACTGATAGCTGGCTAGCAACAGTGCGGCGATGTTCAAGGTTCTGGAGCCTAGCCCTAACCAGGGTTTAACATTTCTGGTAATCGTCTCCTGGGTTTAAGTTCTAGTTCAGTGTTTTTGTGGTTCTTGGGTTAGGGAAACACACAGGTTATGTGCACTCTATGATGAATGTAATTGTCTGTAAAGTCTGTTTAAGGACGATAGTTTTACGTGATAACGCCATAAAAAAACATAATGGCTAACATATATAACATAAGCAAATAATGGCTTCCGTCGAGGTGGGCAGAGCTTATTGCTTGGGCCGATCATGCCTCTCTATCCCTTGTTTCGCGCTCTCGCTTGCACGCTCAGGCTCAGGCGGAACGTGACACTTCTTCGTGCGTGCAGCCGGTGTTCATCGATTTATTAGAAGTTATCACGTTAAAAAAAACTGAATGAAGACTTCACTTTTAATTTTTTAAGCAAAATTTTAAATATTAACCTGCAAATAAAAGCCGTACGGATCGATCGATCAAGATTAGGCTACGCTTGCCGCGGTCAGTCTGTAGATGGGTGCACGTAAATCCGTTGGCCCCGCTGTCATTAGTAGATCTTCGGCAGTCGTTATGGGTGGTCAGAAGCCAGAAAGTCTGACAACCAGTCTTACCAGGGGGTATCATGTTACCCAGAAACTGGGTTGTGAAGGTCAGATAGGATCGCTACATGTGAAACACTGGTTCAGCTGTATTCGGTTTGACTGGAAACCGACCCCAACATAGTTAGGAAAAGGCTAGTCAGATGATAGAAATGTAAAACATTTATTTTAAAACCAATCCCTCACCACCGTAACTCCCAGCACAAAGTCGTGTCTTAAATCTGGTGTAACTTATTTACGTCCGCGACAGTCTCGGGTTTTTTTACATCGTCTCGAAACCGATAGTTAACATCCGTGCTCGGTGGATAATCGCCGGATGTTCGGCCGAAAATCGCGTCGTTAGTGCGCGCTGAGACTTAAGCAAGTGGTTGGGTAGTATGGAGATGGACACCTTATAATTAAATTTTCAACCGACTTCAAAAAAAAGCTTTTTACAAAAAAGACAACCGCCTTCAAAAACTAAAACGGTGGTCTTTTTTGTAATAAGCTTTTTATTTTCCTCTTTTTAGTACCTCATTCTCATCCAAATCTATTAAGAAGAGATTGAAAGTTAACTACTACAAAGATTGTTGAAACTAAAACGTCGTCTATGTACAATTTTACGGTATTTGTTGATTTTTCAAAAAGTGCTGAAACAAATTTGATATAATTTATATGGGACCACCCCTAAAGCATACCCTATCCATAAAAAAAAGAATTTTCAAAATCGGTTTACGTTTGCCGGAGAAATCGCGTAACAAATCGCGCACATACTTAATGCAAATTTAAGACTTATACGGTTTTCTCGTGGATGCCATTGTCAGAACTGGACCAAATTAAAATGGGACCACACGGGAAGCACTAGCTTTCAAATAAAAAAAGAATCATCAAAATCGGTTCACCCAATCCAAAGAAATCAGGTAACAAACACAAAAAAAAAAAAAAAAAATACAGACGAATTGATAACCTCCTCCATTTTTAAAGTCGGTTGAAAAGCAGTAGGTTTTTTGACTTAATTTTTGTTTGTTACTCGGTTTCTCCGGCAAGTGTAAATCGGTTTTGAAAACTCTTCTTTATGCTTTAGGGGTGGTCTAATATAAATTTTATCGAAATTGAGTCAGAGCTTTATGAAAATATCAACAAAAAATATATACAAATGACGTTCAAGTTTCTTCAATCTTTGGAGGAGGAATTCCAATCTCTGTTTTAACTGTGTTGCCGTTTCTTAATGGATTTGGATGATAAATAGGTACCAAAAAGCGGAAAATAGAAAAAAAAACTCTTTTTTACAAAAAAGACATCCGCCCTCAAAAACTAAATAGTGATAAATAACTTTAGCACAGAACACACACGAAGTTTCGGAAGTTGGTGACAATGCAAAACAACAAATAGAATAAAGCCACCGACTTTACATCGTTTTTATGCAAGGTAGGTATATCGCATTCACGTATGTGTTTGCGATTTAATTAATTCCTGGATACAAAATGTAATAAAATATTTTATTAATAAGATTATAATATATTTATTAATAAGAGTAAGTATGGACGTTTGACCATACATTTTTACATACAAACCATTCGGAAGGGACAGCTAGATTTTTTTTATATGACGTCAAAGTCAAGTCAAAGCCAAAGTCAAAGCATTTATTTCAATTAAACCATTTACAGGCATTTTTGAATTGTCAAGGAGTCGGTCAGTTAGTCAGAAAGTTGAAGCTAGTTGCTCGTTCCAAAACGTAGGTAGGTCTCTATGGGCAAGAACGAGCAAGAAACTCCACGGACACTCTTTTAAAATCAAGTTTTTACAAAATACTGCTTACATTATTCTTGTTGCTTCTATAAGTGAAAACAATGAAGGTAATCTAGAAAGATAAAAAATAATCAAGATAAAAACCATGGCAGTTAAGAGTTGACCAATCTCTACTGACAGCGCCCGTTCACGAACATGACGCGTGAATCAGCACCATTCAGCTCAACCATTTTGGAGGGAGATGAATGATCAAACACACGCTCAAATTAATATTGCCTTTTAATGGTTTATTGCAATAAATAGTTTGACTTAGACTCTGACTGGATGACTCGAACAGCAGTTTAATTTTTTTTTGTTGTTTATTTTTTCTTTTCCACCACTATTATAAAATTAACCTTCTCCATATAATCCAACCATAATTTTACTTACACGTAGAGCTACCATACGCATCTCTAAAACAGTAGAGAAGCAAAAAAATTGTGACTCTACAATTTCAAATGAAAGGTCTCGTGTTTGATACACGGTCGGTAGTTACCAACGAATTATTGCTCTACCACAGCTCTACCAAATTTGTAGAGCGTGAGCTAGCTACGAATGGTAGAGTCCATATTTGTTTTCTTTTACTCATGGTAATGTAAGTAGAGTCCAATTATGAATTGTTTTGTATTCGTTAGTTAAATTGTGTTGTCCTTGGTTAAGTATGGATAATTATTGTTTCGTATGTTTTCCCACGATTAGTCTACAATATTGGGCTATAAAATGGCCACTGTTGGACATAGCTGGTCATAAAACTATATAATGTATCATCGATAAGAAAACAATATGGGATAATAACATGGTGTAGTCTTGATAACAAAATTCAAGGAACCGCACATTTTTTTTTTTTTATTTAGCGTGACTGCCGCCGTGGGGTGCCGGTCGCGAATAGCACCACCCTAGTTCTAGTCGTGGGTGTCGTAGAAGACGACAGAGGAATATTGACTAGAGGAAGGGCAGCAGCGTCCTTCTGAGTACCTACCATAACACCTACTGCGATCGCCAACATGCATCGGCTAAGCATGGCGATTACGGCTGAACCCCCTCTTGGGGAGACCTATGCCCAGCAGTGGGCGTCTAAAGGTTGACACGATATAGCGTGACTGGTAGTTAGTGACCGATATTTAAAACACATTTTGGCAGAATAATTTTTTGCTAAGATATACCTGGGAATCAACTGGTTCTGTAGATATTGATGGCCAAACTCGCAGTTTTTTGTTTTCTTTTTTTACAAGTACGTGTTCCAAGTGAACTTCTTTCAAACAAACAAACATTTTTTTCTAATTTTCTTAACAAATTACGATTTGACTAAACGTGAATATCAAACGCACGGTACGTATCAGTTGAGCGTGAAGTTTGAAAAAAAAATTGTAATGGCATTTGGAAAACGTATTCTTAAAGAACTTGTAAGAATAAATTATACAAAACAGTTAAGTAACCAGTATTATCTCTTTGGTTGACTGTACACCGATTTCTCCTAATTTCTGCGCCGAATTGCAACATTCAAAAATGATTTTTACCATTTACCACCCTACAAAGTGTAAAATAACTTAAGCTTCGGATGTTGGTGGCACTACAAAATAATAACAAACAGGATTAAAGCTGCCGACTTCCTATAACTAAACGTCCTTCAAAGTGTACTGATAGAATGTAGCAAAACATTTTAAACTATACACAATCATTAATGTTATCAAATTAGTTTTTATACTGATTTAATGAATACAGTTATCAATTTGTTCATTTATTTTAGAACAGTTTCAATCATATATTTATTTATATCACACGTGTTTGTTAAAGCAACGGTTAAATTGTGAATTTGTTCTAAAAACTATAAAGATTGTAATACTCTTACTACTAAACCTGAACCAAATTATCAAGTACATGAGAAACTAGCCGAAGAACGCAGCTACAGCGATAACGAACAAGCCAACAAAATGGCTACTGTAGAACATTTCGACCAGTACAATTATCATGGAATGAATATCACTCTACCAGAAGATATTGTCTTCATATACCCGTGGAGTCTTGCAGTGTTAATAGTTTTCGTAGCAGTCTTGATAGTGTACATCGGTGCGTGTTCAAAACTTCCAGAAGAATTATACCGATGCCTGGCTTTGCAGCATTTAACAGCAGGCTGCATACACGTTATGTGTCTCACTCTCTTCAACTTAAACTTTGGAGTTCCATTTTTGGACTCATGTTTAGAAGACGCTTATTCATCTTTAGATTTAGTTACAACATTCACTACAGCTTCCTTATCCTGGATAGTCTTCTTAAGAGTGTTCTTGTTCAATAATGGTGAAGAATTGTACAGTTTGAAGCAGATTACCATATTTTCTACTTTATCTTTAGCTGTTATTGAAGCTTACGAATGGCTGATGTCGGTAGTTGAAGAGGCATCATCATTGCTTGAAGCTCTAAGACTGACTACGATTTTGTTGATAATGTCTGTGCCGATAGTAGTTTTATTGCTATTAGTAAAATCTTTACTATCGTCTTCTTCTGATGTGCCTAAGTTTCAAGCATTGTTTTTTATGGCTTTTCTATTTATGTTCATATCAAGTGATGTATTGTTGTTAAGGTTTAATTTACATCGTAAATCTAGTTATATGTTGATTTGGAGTATATTTCTGTTTCTTAGGTTATCAGTTGAAATTGTTTTATACATAGTTTTTGATCATTACCTATCACATTTCTTTATCTACTGATTAGCAAATGTTATAATTAAAATATTAAATTGTGGTTTTTGCCGTTTCATTTATACTTCTCAAGCAAAATACCTTCTATAGCGTAAAAAATACAAAATATAGCTGAGAGTGCTTGATGTGGCGTAGTAGTTGAAGATATTTTTTTTCAGTTTTTAGAATACTGATTCAAAATTTAACAGTAGAAGCAAACAAGAACCACAGCAAAACAAAGTAACATACTCTTCGCATTTAAGTAAACTGAAGATTCTTCAACTACACTTAACCGACACACTGTCGTAAACGAAATACCGTAAGACACATATATCACAAAACAAAGGTTCAAATGTTAACAGTTTACGTACAACACGGTCTGAGAATGTTGGGGCTGTAATTCTTCAGGGCACATTAACGATGCTGCTAAAAGTTCTGCCACAAACGCAAACTCTATGGTGAAACTTCCCAAGTCGAGTTCCCGGGGTGTCGGGAAAGCGATTTATCGATCTTGTTTAAAATGTTGAAATTTTCAAGAGATTGTGGGACGGTTCTAGAGGATTTTATCGTTAAACACTTTAGTTTTGATTCGTAAAGTTTAGCCTTTATATGTACTTAAACACGTGATTCTACCTTCTGCATCCAATTTTCTTCAACTGCCTTCTTTAGGTCTTCGGTTTATTTGAAAGTGGTTTCGAAACCTCCTTGACCCTACCTAAGTAGGAACTCAGAACTGACTGCCTACTGCCATTGTGCTTTTTGATCAGAGGCGTAGTTTAGTGTCAGTCTTATCATTTCAGAAATGCATTGTAGTGAATGATTGTATGTTGTTGCTACCTACCTAGTTCTTTGACTATTTATATGTAATGTCATAATATGTTTATGTTGTTGTTTATGTGTACCTGTACCTATCAAATAAATGATGAACTAAACTTATAATTTTATTTACATTTTATGTATACAAAAAGCTTTGATATTGCAAAGTCAAACCATTTAAAACTTTTAAATTGTCAAGGAGTCAGCTAGTTAGAAAGTTGAAGCTAGTTGACATAAAATTCTCACCAGAATTGATGTCCATCAAACACCGGTATCTTCTTCTTTCTTTCTTTTCTTTTTTTATAAATAACGTGACCGAACACTAGGAATTTCTCCTGCATCGCGGGTGCATTTACAAACATATAAACTCACATACCGTGTCGCCACCGTGTCGATCTACAATTTTTTTCCATGAAACAACTAAAACTCCGTATTAATTTAAACCAATCAAAATGTACGAAGTGATAACAACAAAATTAATATTGGACTATCCTACCGAACAGTCAAAAATAATGAAATTTTGAACTGCCGAGCTCAATTTTAATCTGCTAGAATTAATATAGCGTAATAATCGATCGCTCATTGTTTACAGTGCTATTGCCATCGTCAAATTGGGGCTTTTTGCATTGCCATTGATTAATTTAATTAATACATTGGTAATTTGATTATTCATTCATTTGTTTTCTATCTAGTGGCGTAATTACACTGGATTACTTTTGGCGTGTTTTATAAAATAGGGCAGATATTATGAGGATGATAAAATATTGCTGGATTTTGATATTGTCTATTTTTGCATACAATCGTGTAGTTATGTACAATTTATAATTCACATCTTTACATAGTATAAAACAAAGTCGCTCCCCCCGTTTGTACGTTTACACCATGTTTTCATCAATAGATAGAGCGGAAGGAGGGTTTATACATATTAGAGTTATAGTACGGTCGAACAAGCTAATTGGTTTACAGGCAAAAATATTCATCTTTCTACTACACTCACAATTTATTAATTTATTTTATTTTTTATGTTTAGTACGTAAGTACCAGGTATACCTACATGCTCGAGATAAGAAAATGGAATAAAATAAAATATTGTGAGTCTATTAGATAGATGAATATTTTTGCCTGTAAACCAATTAGCTTGCTCGACTATACATTCCACCCGTATGAAGCCGGGGCGGGTCGCTAGTAAACCATAAGTATTTATCAGGCTCATACGCGCTATGCGGGTAGCCACAATGCGGCTAGCCGTGCGTCTGACCGCAAGCACACTGTGCGGCTCAGTCTGCGGCTGTCCGCCATTGAGTGAGAGCGTATATGCACATGGTATGTCTACTTACGTTTTACATAAAATGGAATTCGATACCGAAAATGTATCAACGAAAACCAGAGTCGGGCAGCAATTAGGAATACCAAATTACCAGAGTCCATAGTAAATACCTGCAACTTCTTCCACGCCCATCTTTGAAATGGCTCGATCAATTGCAAATCGCTACGGTTCTTCAACCGCACGTTACGGTTGCGAATGCGGCTGCCCGCGATCCGACTGGCCGCAACCGCATCCTGCGGTCAGCCGCACGGCTAGCCGCATTGTGGCTACCCGCATAGTGCGCATTATGAGCCAGCTAAGTGGATCCGTCATGTTCGTGAACGGGAGCTGTCAGTTGGGACTTGTCATCTCTTAACTGCTATGGCCTTTATATGAATTTATTTTAAACTAGCTTTTGCCCGCGACTTCGTCCGCGTGAATGTCGGTTATAGTGAATGCAGATGAAGTCACTGATTAAAAAGTAGCCTATGTCCTTCCCTGGGATTAAAGCTATCTTCATACCAAATTTCATCAAAATCGCTTCAGCCGTTTCATCGTGAAAGTGTAACAGACAGAGTTACTTTCGCATTTATAATATTAGTATGGATTAGTGAATATTTTGAATTTCTCTTCACTTACGTTGTTTTTACTTAAAGAACAAGAAGCAACAAGAATAATGCAACCAGGATTTTGTAAAAACTTGATTAAAAAGAACGTGGAGTTTCATACTCGTCCTTCTCCATAGAGACCTACGTTTTGGAACGAGTAACTAGCTTCCACCTTCTGACTCTTTGACAATTCAAAAGTGCCTGTAAATTAATGTAATTCTTTTTTTTATTGTTATCCCAAGCAGCAAAAACTAGTACTATAAAAGACCATAGAACGTTTTGTAAAAAACTATCCTTGGTCCTATAAAGCCCCAAAGAACGTATCTTTTATTCGGAAGTGGCGCATTTATATCTCTGTTCAGTGACAAAATAATTTTATTGCAGTGTTCCAAATGACGAAACAGTCCAATAAAATGTATGTAACAGTGATGCAGATCTCAAAATAATGATATACTGGCTACTGTAGGACCTTTTATAGTACTTTTTCATACTATACAGGAGTTTAGTTTCCTTTACCTCACATTTTTCATTCACCATTCATTATTTTACATTTGTGATAGTGTAGGGTGCAAAAAATAATTAAAATAATTTTACAAAAGGACACAAGCAAGATTTTATTTTGTTATTATAATATTAGTCTATTACGGTGGAAATGATGTGCGACTGCAGCTTTACTGATAAACTAGGGATAGGTTTACCATGAATTTAAAGTGCCCCCTTCGAATTGTTGAGTTTTTACTAAAATATTTATCATATAAAGTGATTTCGATATTCTAAGAGCCATTATAGTACTTGCCGTGATAATGTTTTCACTGTCAGTAATCGTGGATTCAACCTGAAATTGGGGTTCTGTGTGAGCATGACTGAATATATAATACGTAGTGTTTATTTTTACTATTTTTTAAATATAGGTTTTTCTTTTTTAGTTCAAAATAAAGAACCATTTAATTAATAAAGATTTTTATTTATAAACCATCTGCGTAAATAACCTTAGGAATTAGTAAAATGTCTTTAATATACAGTATGTAATAATGGCATAAAATAAGTTTGGTAAGGTAATGTATTAGGTATTCTATTGTTAATTAATCGTTCTAAACTTTTTGTTGCTTCATGCGAAATATTATAATTAATGGCCCAGTTTTTGACGCCATCACGAAATTGTTGGTATTTTTAGAATGTTGAATAATGATTCAACATTCGAAAAATACCAACAATTGCGTGCATTCGGGCTTGAAGATTCAGAAAAATCGCTGGAGTAAGGTTCTCCCTTCAGAAATAAGATCTTTGTAAGACACATTTTGTACGGAACCGTTTCTCGTAATTGTGATTCCAACTTGATTTTGGCTACTATTACTGCTTTGATTGTTTGATGATGACGAAGCTGCTTTTTCAAAACGTCTATTCACTTCTCTTCTATAAGTTCCACTGCGTTTATATCTTTTCCAATTCTTAAAATCCATTTTTTTGTTTTTGGGGCTGAATGCACGTCGCATTAATTTCGTATCAAAATGTCTGAGTATTGTTGTAAAAGCGAGCCAATAATCCTTTTTAGGACTTAACTGTCATTTAATAGAAACATTTATCTACATGTATGTGCCACTTTTGCGTCATTATAGTGATAGATAATACTAACAAGCGCATTGCTAGGCACAAAAAAAGTTGTTATACAATAATTCTGCTCTATTATAGTGTCCGTGTGATATGCTTGTCGATAAAATTATAATATGCATCTAAAAACTATTATAGTACACTTACGTCCTATTAGCGTGATCTGAAAATAGACTACAGCACAAAAACACTCTATTGTAAATTCTTTGTGACTACTAACGCACACGTACTATAGCAGCGATCTGAATATCCACCATATTACAATATCGCCCTGTAGTTGAGTGTTCATCGCTGCTATAACGTGACTACTATTGCAGTTCGTTTAGAACCCTTATTACGCTAATCAGATAAATAAAGGCACCTGTTAACAATTTTATAGAGCAATATTATTATGTACTAGTTATATTAGAACTTGCTATAGTACTTGACTATAACGATTGTATAAAATGGCGTAGTAAACGTTTACATCCTTTGTTTATAGGTATTTTTAGCTCTATAAGCATTTAGAGCAATTATGTACTGTCGAACGCTTTTATACAACACTCTGGCACCGCTAAAACCTTAATAAATCGTTTATAGAGCTTTTTAGAGTTATGAGCTGAAATAATAGGACTGAATTGCTGGTTGGGATATTTGTTAAAAATAATAAAATACTATCCATCTTTAAACTGAAATAAATGCTTTGACTTTGACTTTGAGTCTAACCAAATGCTAGATAATTACCAGTATTTTAAATGGAGCGACTGCCTATCTGACCTCCATAAACCAGTCATTGGGCAAACCGATAGCCCTTGGTAATTCTAATTATCAGACTTTCTGGCATCTGACTACCCGTAATGTATGTTAAATACAAGTATCTACGAATGACAGCCGAGACCAACGGCTGAGTCTTAAATACTAAAATTAGAATTAAGTCAGTGGAATTCGCCTTTACAATAAAATGAAAACATACATTTAAACTAGCGGGCCTGGCAGACGTTGTCCTGCCCTTAAAATAAAAAAAGTCCTACAACTCGACTGCATCGCCACCTACCGGGTCCAATTATGAGTCTAAACCATTCTCGAATCCACTGGAACACACACTAACAAATTCATCAAAATCAATCCAGCCGTTTAGGAGGAGTTCACAGAAGATTTTTATATATAAGATAACCAAAATAACTACATTTGCTCAACCAATAAAATATATATATGTCGTCCGTTTCATACCAAGACTTCCCGTGCCTTGGAAAGCACGTAAAGTCGTTTGTCCCAGCACGCGTAGCATGACCACCCTATGTCTACGGAAGAATAGACATACTGACAGGAAGAATAGACAAACTGTACTGACTTATCTATTCTTGCTGTCAGTATGTCTATTCTTCCGTAGACATAGGGTGGTCATGCTACGCGTGCAGCTGTTATTAGTAGATAGGTATTTGACAGTCGTTATGGGTAGTCAGAAACTAGAAATCTGACAATCAGTTTTACCAAAGGATATCGTGTAACCCAATAACTGGATTGTGGAGGTTAACAGGACGGAGACAGGCAGTCGCTCCATGTTATGTAATAATTTCAAAGTCAAAGTCAAAGCATTTATTTGAATTAAACCATTTACAGGCACTTTTGAATTGTCAAGGAGTCGGTCAGCTTGTCAGAGTTGAAGCTAGTTGCTAGTTCCAAAACGTAGGTAGGTCTCTATGGAGAAGAACGAGCAAGAAACTCCACGGACTCTCTTTTAAATCAAGTTTTTTACAAAGTACTGGTTACATGATTCTTGTTGCTTCTATATGTGAAAACTATGAAGGTAAACTAGCAATACAAAGCATAAAAACGAATCAAGATAAAGTCCATTGCAGATAAGAGCCACAGAGCTGACCGTTTCGTAGCAGGATCTGAGACAGTTAATAATAATAATAATATGTGGGGACATTTTCACACACGGCCATCTGACCCCAAACTAGGGAGACCCTGTACTATGGGTGTCAGACAGCTGATATACATACACAAATACAGTTGTAATGTTTCTCCGGGACTCGTCGAGCTTCAGTGTCTCGACGCTTTTCTAGTGGGCGCCACTGTTGATTCTGGCTTTCAGGAGTGGCAGTGATTTGGAAAAAAGCAGCAGGCATGACCCAATTACAAAATAAAGTCGCCCCGTGTAAAACACTAGTATTCTACTGAATCCAGTTAGATTAGACGCCAACCCCAACATATTTGGGAAAGGGCTAAGCAGGTGATGATGATGATGGAATTATTTGTTGTCTACTATCTACTTGTGTCCGTGGTCCGTGTGGTGTTGGACGTAAAGAATAGCACTATCCTATATCTTCCCGTGGGTGTCGTAAGAGGCGACTAAGGGACTCACCAGAGAATGGGTAGCAGCGTTCTCTGTGTTTTTGTAACAACTTTATCTATATATGTATGTATTTACAAAAAAAAAATGTATTTGTGTATGTATATCATCTGTCTGACACCCATAGTACAGGGTCTCCCTAGTTTGGGGTCAGATGGCCGTGTGTGAAAATGTCCTCACATATTATTATTATTATTAACTATACTGCGATCGCCAATCCAAGCGTGGCGATTATGGCAAAACCCCCCCTTGAGGAGGCCTATGTCCAGAGGTGGACGTCTTTGGGCTGAAATGATGACTATCTACTTGACATGTTCTAGCGACCTTACAATCATACAAATAGTGTTGTGTATATGACGGCTTGACTCGTAACAAAGATTTGGCCTTATTTGGAGACACCTACGCAAATTCTACCAGATTTTTTGTTAGTTGTACGTTTATGTTAATGTGGATGTGACCAGTTGTTCAACTTGTTTTTTGTTAGGCTTTTGAATAGAGGTATTTCTCGTCTATTTATTTCTGATTATGGTAGTAGGTAGGTAGGTAGTATCATTGGATTACTTTTGAATGGTAGGAAAAACTACTACTTTGGGACATTTAAATATCTCGGCCGAGGGCCCGAGATATTTAAATGTCCCCAAATATTTTTCCCCATACTATTTTCTGTCAGAAATGCTTTGAAAATGCTATAAAGTAGGTAAGTATCTTATGTGTAGGATCATAAGCTATTTCTTTTCTCGGATCAAAATAAGTGGAATCGTTTCTCCAGGGCTCATCGAGTTTCATTGCCTCGACGGTTTTTGGTGGTCATGCTGTTGTTTAATAGTGGCAGTGGTTGAGAATAGTGTGTCAGGCTTGTCACAAAAGAGAATGCATTTAGCTAGGTTGCATGCATTTGGTATGCTGGTCGAAACTATTAACTATATGGCATCGTCGAGACACTCTGGATCCTTCTAGATAAGTTTTCCTACAGCATCCTCACATACTACGCTATATCCCGGTACCAGTAAAACTCCACAGTACATAGTCTTACATTTTACAGTACCTACTACTGACTTTAATTAGACATGTAAGGCATCAAAGTAAACAGGTCCAAATATAAGAATAGGGGTTACTTCTGGCGAACTAAATCACATCAAAATGTATCCAATTTCTATTAATAAGCAATTGTAATGATTTTGGATATTTAAAGTGGTTTCTTTTTTATCAGATTTAAGTTTAGGACACACATTGTACTGTTATTGCTGGATACTAATCTATACTAATATTATAAAGAGGTAAAATTGGTTTGTTGGTTTGTATGGGCTAATCTCCGAAACTACTTATCCGATTTCAAAAAATATTTCATCAATAGGAAGCTCGGTTATACCTGAGTGCTATATGCCATATTGTAATAACTAAAAATTAGGGATCCTTGAAAAAAATTACACGGACGAAGTCGCGGGCAAAGTGCTAGTGAGTTCGTTCGAAGTGATTTATTTTTTATTGAGAGTTTTTGGGTTGGGTAGTATCTCACTTATGATTTTCATTACTTAATTTCAACACATCATCAGTTGCACTCATTAGTTGGGCCTACATGACTTAAAAGGAAAAAAAAAATGTTGTCTGTAAAGTCGGTTTACTGACGATAGTTGAACGTGACAACGCGAAAGAATCATGCCGATTGTGCTTCTTTGTCGCTCATTCCGCGCTCTCGCTTGCACTTCAAGCCTTACATGGAACGCCTCAGAGCGGCGTTATGGTAACGCCGCATGAGTCATGTTTTTTCGTGCGTGCAGCCGGCTCTATCGAATTATAAGACGTTGTCACGTCAAAATGCAAATAGCCAATCCATACTAAAACATCGTACCCGCTTGCGCTCGCGCCGCTTGGCGCCACAAAGTCGCGGCCAGATCGCAAACACACCGTTATACCACGCCATAGACACGAGACACAAGCGAAAGCGGAAGAGGAAGCTGAGATCGATTACTGAGATATTAATCAAGGACAAAACAAACTAAAAGTTTTAGACCTGACTAGATTAGTTTTTTATCGACTAGCCTGTTTGAAAGTAAGTTTTTTAAACTTTCCATTTGCGTAGCGTCTTGGTCCCTCTTGCATCAAATGTCACTTAACGCATTACGAATACATTTAACGCTAAACGTATTTATATCTTTATTCTGTCTCAGTAAACTTCAAATAATAATTGACAGAAACAAAACGATATATGAACTCGTTGTTTTAAATGTATTTAGTGACTTGTGGTGCAAGCAGGTGTATTTATATTTAAGGGGCAGACAAGAGCCAACTAGCGTCAACCCCGTACGTCTCCTCCCCGACCCTTGCTCGTGCTAGCCCGCGCCGCTGAGCCTGTAGCTTTACGTCCCTAAATAATGGAAATCCGATCCAGCCTGTTGTTTTGCTGTCCTCTCCCAGCGACGCCGTAAGCCGAGGCTCGTACCCCACAGGGGGTGCCCTGAGCGTGTAGCCGATAGTTTGTAAGTTATTTTGCCCTAGCTGGAGGCCCTCAAAATAATATTTTTTAAGGCACCACAGGACAGTCCGGTTAAGCAGCCGGCAACCTCCTAGGTTGACCAGCGAGATGCCATTCAGAAAAAAAAATCCAGCTAGAGTCACCCATCATTTTATTTCTCTAACTCTTAAATCAGATCAAATTTAAAAAAAAAAACCTGTACGTAACTAGTAAATTACCTTTAATATTTCTTTATATCCATTATTATGCATTTCATTGCTTACAGCCAAAAGTGGCCACTTTTAGCGGCTATCAACGATTCTATTCTTCGATTAGAAGCTTTTTATTAATTTGTCAAAAAGTTTCTCACTTGTTCCCTTGACCCGATCCAAGTTTCTGTCGATGATTTGTTAAACAGTTTTACATAGGCTGTCACTTCTGACGCAAGAATTTGAGATAATTGAATGACTATATAAGAGATTTATTTGAAATTGTGGAGGTAAATAAGTTACGAATGGCACTTGTTTATGTTGTATGTTTACCTTAAAACCTTTTGTTAACATTAAATCTGTATGAGTTATTATTTAGCAAATAATTAGTTCTTCTTCTTTTTTTTATTTTTTATATTTGTTTTTATTCAAAATCAGCACAAAACATAGTTATATAAATTCTGCCAAACTGCATAACAGTTTGTCGGCAGCTGCTGTTCTCGTAAATAAAAATAATGTGCTTACAAACATTATTATGTGTATGTGTAACTAAATCTATATATGATAGGTACTTCAATCTTATCCTATATGATACTCAATCTATGTTATCTATCTTATTAAATAAACGTACCTACTTTTACAACTGCTACAAAAAAGATGGGCACAATGACAATCTTAGCGTGTCGAAATCTAACCCTGATATGTATTATGTGTGCGTGAGTGTGTGTGTATTGTGTTTGTGTCTGTCAAAGTCCTCGTTTGGCCCAGTATTCAGCCACGGCAACGCCATTCGCTGACGCAGTCATTAGGTCCTCACATGAGCAGGCGACAGGGCATGCAACGCAAGATAGAAGATGGACCATGGTCTGCGGAGAGACGCTGCATAGGCACTAGAGACTGGCATCATTTGAGAACCCCCATCTGTGAAGAGATCTCTCTTTGCTGCAGCCAACCTGAGTGCGGAGTCGGTACAAAGTTTTCCAAGTCGTCCACGCATGGATGAGAGCATCGCCGTCTCAATAATTAGTGAGCACACCTAAACGTTTTTTTTCAGAAAAATCAAAATTTTTTGACCCTCCGACGGGGGTGATATAGATATCACCAGGAGCATCATTATTGAACATCCCCATGCTGTGTCATCTGTTCAAGCAGACTGCAGGTCTGTTCAACACCGTCGTGGAATTAAAATATTCTTTTTTGGCGGTTGTCTTTTATGCTAAAAAGGTTTTTGTTTTCCGCTTTTTAGTACCGCTTCGTCATCCAAATCCATTAAGAAACGGCATCACAGTTAAAACAGTGATTGGAGAAACGAAAACGTCATCTATGATTGATCTATGCAAATTGTTTGGTATCTGTTATTTTTTTTTCAAAAAGCGCTGAATTAATTTCGATAGCTTTTCCATTTGTTGTATACCAAAACTTTCTCCAGAATGTTACAAATACTATTCTGAAAATCGCATCAAAATCGGTTCAGTTAAACGAGAGATAATCACGGACAAACATACATACACACATACGGGTCAAACTGAGAACCTCCTTTTTAAGTCGTATAAAAAGAAAAACAAAGTACTTACTTAACCAAAATAACTACTTCAGAATATTTTTTCCTAAATAGTATACTGACGGCACGTTTTGACTATACCTACGGTTGGAGCAGTGGCTGAGTTATTGGCTGGCTGCAGTGACACGGATTCGCTTCCCGCACAGATCAAACATTTGTATATCATACAGGTACTTGTTACGGGTCTGGCTCCTTGTGTATGTGAGTTTATATGTTTGTATACGCACGACATAGGAGAAATTTCTAATGTAGGAAAACTTTAAAAAACTCCACGTTTTTTAATGTTCTCTAACTCAAAGAACAGTTTCCTTTGACTACTGTAAACATGCTTGAGCGATGAACAAATATTGTCAAGCAACTTAATTTTTAATTTTAAATGTTTTAGTAAATATTTGAACGTTTCCGGTACTTTTAAAGCAGCCTGAGAAAATCCGTATTTGGGACAAAAATGACAACAATTTTTGTGTTTTTCTGACATTTAAGTACTTGTAAACAAAGCGTATTTTAAGCATAATGTAGCTACAATTTAGTAGGTATGTAACGTCAGTTGTAAGGCTAGCTTGCATTAAAAAAGTATAATTAATTTAATACTTAAGATATAAAAAAAAAACAAATAATTATATCGTCTATTTTGACCAATTAAACATTAATTGAACGGGTTTGTAACAAAATCATACTGTTTTATTTTTGGTATCTACCAATTGAAAATATGTACCTACTCCTTCCTATACAAGCTTTGAAGTTTGATGTACATAGAAAGATAAACAATCAACTAGTTAACAACTTAACACATCGAGTTATAGCTTAAAATAGTGATACCAATAAAACATTAAACTCGAACGATTACTGTGTTTTAATTCTAAACGATAATTTTATCGCAGTAATGCAACGCATGAATCGAGAGCTCGAAAATCTTAACACCAATATCCACACAACAAGCACATGCAAACTTTCCCCCCAGTCTTTATAAAACTTGCTCCCCCCCCCCCCCCCCGTTTTAAAAGTTGCCGAATACAACCCAATACGGTCCCCCTTTTCCACCATTTCCTCTCGGAAACAAATCCGTTCTACGCAAAGCAATTGAATACCCCAAGCCCCCGACAAAATAAATAAAACTTATATTTTTCCATTCAAATCGTGCAATGGTGAAATTTAATCTAAACTTGTGGAATATTGAAATAGTATTTTCTGTTTTGTATGGGGGAAATTACGTTGTAACTATGTTTGGTACAGGGATATTGAATCGAATGATGTTTTCTAAAAGTAAAGTACGATTGTTAGGAATAGTTGGTATCTATCATTTACTAATATCCTTTTGAAGTCAAAGTACATTAATACGTTCAGGGTGTTGTTGGATTTGCCGTGGCAGTGCAGCGTATCTGGAATGTTTGCTGACGCGCGCAGTGATATGGTTTCCAGGCAATCAAAATTTTTTTTTTTATTGTCATACAAAATCGGAATCTTTAAAGAAACACTATGGACAATATGGGGTCCGAGTGCCCATATTGTTTTTCAAGCGGCTGGTCGACTCTTCATGTGACCCGAAGGCTGGTCTATTCTTGGGTCAAAGAATCGGCATTGCCATGCCACGCTGCCTGTTGGGCACGTGTCCCGTTGACAGCGATGTGGACGAGTTTTTTGATGCCTTTTAAGCTCCCCTGCCTTTTTCTTGTATTTGTACATGATATTATTATTTAGATTTTTAAGATTTGTAAATATGGAAACACTGTACATTTTTGTTTTTTTTTTAGTACTTATTTTATATGCATAATATACTTTTTAAAATCTATTATTGATGTAGATTAACGAATTTAAGGGGAAAACCTTTCGTTTAATAACATACCATATAGGTATTAGTATAGGTATTATCTCTGGTTAAATATTCAATGTTGCGTACTTAATAATAGTTACATAGTTACAATACTTCTATATTTAGATCTATCTATCCGTTGCGAAGGTCGTTAATAATACCAAAGTTAAGATAAGTCACCCACGCCAGATTAGCGATACGTATTGTATTGTTATTATTTTTTTATTGTCAGTCACCGAACAAAACAGGTATTTGAACTTAAAACCTTTGAGTGTGATCGACACGAAATACGTATAAATAATAATGAAAAAAATAAATTTTAAGAACCCTCGACCAGTCAACGCAAGTATACATATTTGCATTCACTGAAATAATCAAAGATCTCTCAGTTTAGTTACTAGGTAAGTTCTTTTTCACTTCTCTTGCTCAAAAAGGCCGTCATTGTAGCATACCAGAGCGGGGATAAAATAGCATTTCATCCTCTAGGGGAAAAAGCTTTTTTTTTTAAATTTTTTGTGTGTCAAATATGATATGAGCCTACAAAAACGAAAAAGTCTTTTGTCATAAGTAGAATAATCATGAATAAAGACTCGACTTATTACTGTTTCATAAAAAAAGAACCTTATTTTAATTTTGAAAATGGAACTAAAATCGGCGATCTCTGGTAGAATGCATGCAATGTGTTGCGGCTACAGAAGAAACAAAAAAAAGACATTGGCGCGAAATCTTTATAATTTTTCTCTAATTGCAAATTGAATTGATACTGACCGTAATTAATTTCTCGCAATCGTAGTGAAAAGTATAGTGTAACACACGGCGGTAAAACCCATTAGAACTCGGTTTCTATTTACTCCCTCGCTAAAGCTCGGGAGTAAAATTACCTCGTATATAATGGGTCATTTTAGCTCCTTGTATAACAATCTACTATTGTTCTTATACCATTGAAATAACAATAATAATATGTGGGACATTTTTCACTCACGGCCATCTGACCCAAACTAGGGAGACCCTGCATTGTGAGTGTCAGGACAGCTGATATACATACACAAATACATTTTTAAATACATACATATATAGATATATAACACCCAGACACAAGGCAAACACAAGTGCTCATCACACATATATTTACCCTGGGCGGGAAACGAACTCGCAACACGCTTCACAGCAGTCAATCGCTCAGTCACTGCGCCAACCATGTCGTCTATAACGAAATACCTACCAAATTTTGACTCGCTCAGACCCACACTAGGCCCAGGGTGAGTTTTTATTGGAACTCTATCGCATTAACGTAAACTACCGCTTATGTCAATTTGTATGGAATAATAAAATTGTTTCCTATTGTTGCCACTAGACTGCGCTGTTTCAGTTTCAATACAAATTCACAAAGTACGTAAGGCTGCGTCGTGCCCAAACAGAGAGACCACTGAGAGACTGTCACGTGTTGTCTAAATGAATAAATGAGAGACATTGACATTTCACGACGAACAAGAAAATTTTGTTATAAAAAGTTGCAAAGAGTTCCAACCAGTGTCAATAAAATTTCATATTGTCACAAATAAAACCTACAGAGTCAATACAGTAGCAGCCCTAGTGAGTCTGGCAAGTTTAGGTTATTATGTTTGAAGATGGCGGGAGCGGTCCTTCTGTACCCTCTATATTTTGTAACAAATTGGAGTTTAGGTCCTCAGGCACCTATGGAAGATGCTTAGACCCCTTCATCAACTGTAGCCCGACCGTTTAACTGAGATCGTTCCTGAGGTAGAAGCTGCGCGGTGTGGGTGGGACGTGGTGACGCTCATTAATACGTCAACTTGTGACAACTATCACCCCTGGCATCAGTATAGAAGTACAGATTATTACATCACCACACATAGACCAACTAACAAGTCAAAAGCAAACTGTTTTTACCCAACTGCTGCAGAAGGTGGGTAATGTTTTTCTCTATCAAATTTGCCCGACAAAACACCTAAGCAGACTGCCTTCAAAGTCTTGCCCAACATTATACCTTCGTGAACAAAAACGGGCAATGCTGTCAAAGGATTGTAACATGTTATGAAATAGGTAGTGTATTATATTGGTTTTTGTTGGCTTCCCCTCGGGAATTTGAGATTAGAGGGAGAATTCCTTATTCTCTGTAAGGAGTGCGGAGTATCTGGAATGGCAATAATACAATAATATTACCTATGTTAGTTTTTTATATAACTATATTTAATGTTAAAGTTTGTATTTCGTGGGGTTTGACTAGTAGAATTAGAAAACAGGTCGTCAAAATAAAAAACGTGACTTGTTCATGGAGACAATCAACTTGCTATATTTCTTCTTATAAACTGACAGTAAACATGACAGATGACACTTGACACTACATGCAGTGTTGCACGACGAAGCAAATTAAATCTTAACTGTTGGGGATGCCAACATACTGTCAGGGTCAAAAATGATAAACAAAATAATATACATTTATAAACTAAAAAGTTCAAATAACAACGAAACAATTACTTTAAATAGACCGTGACTTCGTCTGCCTTGATGTTAGAAATAAGCAAAAGTTCAAAATTATACCACAGGAACACACAAAAGGGATGTAAACTATCCTATGTGAAGCTAGATCAATATCATGTGTGCCGAATTTCAGACGAACATCCATCCATCCATCCTCACAAACTTTCGCGATAATAATAGTAGGACATATTTACTAGCTAGCTCATGCTCGTGACTTCGTGTCAAACGTAAACAATAGGGTATTACACCCATTTTTGAAAAGTGACTCAATGAAATTCTGTAGTGCTAATATGCCAACAAAAAAAAAAAAAAATTTTTATTCAATCGATAAGTGCCACAATTTTTGTGGCACTTATCGATTGAATAATTTTTTTTTTTTTTTAGCTAAATTTTAAATTTTCAAATTTCGCGCGTAGTTTGACGAAAACACCTCGTACTGGACGCCATATTGCTCAGCGTAAATGACGTCAGTTCGTTTTGTATCAAATGAGCTCATATTAAATATGATGATTGTATATAATTTAAAAATAATTAAAAGCATATTTTGTAATAGGTGTAATAATGAAAAAATTACGTTAGTTACGAAAATAAGAAAAGTACAAAGCCTTTATTACGCCAATCGGTTGACTGACAGTTGACAATTTTTTGTTTACACAGCCGTACGGCGTAATAACATGGCCGATACTATTTCATGGTGTTTTATAACAGATTAAAAATACTGAAACCTTTGAATTGAATTTAAAAATTGGTTTTGTTATTTTATGAACTAAAACTTACATTTTCCGACTGCTTTATGCCTAAACTGTCTCAATAACATATTTATAGATTTTTTCTCGTATAGAGTAAAATACCCTATTATTACTACTTCAGTACTCAATAGCAATTATAAATTTCACTGACATACAATGCACAGCTTGGTATAGAAGCAACAAATTTTGCTAAAGAAAGATGTTTGAAAATTTCGAGGTTGAATAGGAGACGAAAGTTTCTATGAACGTTCATTTTTGATGCCAATAGAAAATTCTGCAATGCGCACGGTTTATGCTAAAAAAGAAACTGTGATCGTGAGTCTTTGTTATCTTTCATCATCATTTCAGCCGAAAGACGTCTACTGCTGATCATAGGCCTCCCCCAAAGAGAGGGTTTTGCCATAATCGCCACGCTTGGCAGGCGGGTTGGCGATCGCAGTATGGTTGTTACAAAGGCACAGAGAACGCTGCTACCCATTTTCTGGTGAGACCCTTAGTCGCCTCTTACGACACCCACGGGAAGATATGGGATGGTGCTATTCTTTACGTCCGACACCATACGGAATCGGAAAATTGTTATCTTTACATAGTATAAAACAAAGTTACTCCTACTGTCTGCATGCTTAGCTCTTTTAAACTACGCAGCGCATTTTAATGCAGTTTTCCGCAATAGATAGAGTGAATCAAGAGGACGGTTTATACGTTGTAGTTTGTATCTACATTGCACCCGTTCGAAGCGGGGGGCCAGTCGCTATTTTAAAACATAAGGAACTTCGTTTCAGCCGGCTGTCTAAACATCTCTCGTTTTTTCTCTACAAATTACTTACCTCTTTCAAAAGGCATTATGTATTAGCTTCAAGATTTTCTGAAACACTTGACACATACAAAGAACTTAGAAAATGTCTAGAAATTCTATAAATAGGCTCAAAAAGGTCAACTTCGGGACGTAATTCGTAGTTTCCACAACCAGTCTTGTAAGAACTATCCAAGCTTCAAGATTGTGTAGAAACACAGACATCGACTACTACTTCTATAGTTCAAAATATACTAGCTTAAAATACATTAAAGATAGAATTTGCCAGAGAATTTTTTTCCCTATTTTTAAGGGATACGTTTGGTTTTTCTTTAACCAGAGGCGACGTATGAATCGAGGTCCATTCATTACCTGTTAGTATGACATGGAGTGATGAAAAATGATGTCCCCTAAACCATACCGAGGTGATGAAGGAAACAGTTTATGCGAGATGTAAGCATGAAATGAATGAGGTGACATTTTGGGGTCTTTAAGAAATGTTATAAGTTATTGTCACTTAGAAAATGTTTTACGACTGAAATTTAATTTTATTTGAGATTTTGAAATTAATACACCGTGGATGGTACTGCTTGACAAATACTTTTACCATAGATTTAGTACATGATCCTAAACCCCCTAGAGCAGAGATGCTTTAGGGGGTTGCCACCTTTTGAAACGGAAGAGCCAAAAGTAACAATTTAAAACATTTTCTAGTTTTTAAAGACCTACTAGCAGATTTATTTATTCATTAATATAATATTTGCTTATAATGTCACCATATGATTGTGAAAACCGTTAGTTTATAATGCACCATTGCTTATGGAACCGAACAGCAGCAACTTCACATCGAAAGAGATGCATGCGGTTCGTGGCCCGAAGGACCCCTGCCCTAGAGATAACATTGTACGTCTGTTATTTAAAGTCGGTCTAGTGCCTGGAAACCCTCTGGTTACGGAGATATTAGCTCTTCTGTATAATAATTTCTGGATAACGTCATTAATAGTATAGGTACATACATGCTACTCCTAATCTTCTATATAATAAAAATGAATAATTGTTCGTTAGTCTCGCTAAAACTCCAAAACGACTAGACCGATTTGGCTAATTTTAGTCTTGAAATATTTGTGAAAGTCCAGGAAAGGTATAAACGTTAAGAAATTTCATAAATCAATGGACAAGACAACGTCTGTCGGGCCAGCTAGTAACTAATGAGTATTTAGATTATTGTTTTATACACTGCTGTTTGTTCTGCAATAAAATAAAATAAAATATTGAAGGTCAAAGTTCCAACTACGTTTCGTAACTTAAACAATTTTTACATTTATATTTAAACCTTGCTATGACTTTTTCCTGTACCTTGGGCCTTGGGGGCGTTTAAAAACATATAAACTCGCACACTCACATACTCACTCACTCTGACAGCCAAACCCGCAACAACTAGGTAGTTGTTGTGGGTAATATTTTGTTCCATACGGCAACCGAACTTGCGACACACAGCGTACCTACCAGCCACTCAGCCACTGCGCCAATCGCTAGGTTTACACTCCGTGCTAAGTTCAATTAAAGTTAATGAAATAATTATAATTTTTAATCAACATCTATGAATGCGGCAGTGTGTTAGACAATGCCACACTTTACACTGTTAGCCACAATTGAAAGCACAATCCACAATGGCGATAATCAAAACAAAATACCTAACAACGCACACGCATTTCCTTATAATTGACTGGCTTTTGTCCCCTCCCTCTTTCATCTGCAAGTTTTTTTTTCTAGCCTGTAATGTCCCATTTTGGGTAAAAGAACACCTACGCCACTCCATACAAACGAAACGATTTAATTACCTACACTACTAGCAAAATAACAGACTGTACAAACACGTGCGTGTGTGTGCGTGTCTACGCGCCGCGAGTCTCAGCCTTGAGCTAAAAGCAGTTTCGAGGGCAGGTTCGACGCGGGAACAGTGTTTCGGGGGAGGTGGGTCGTGTTGCTACTGTACGGTAGTACTTATAATTATACTGTGGTAAAAGCCTCCCTTGAGTCTTTCTAGGTATTCTAGTCTAGTGCCACCTTGTTGAACCAGCCCCCGCAGTACGCATCTAGCTTCGATGCGTACTGCTACCCATCTAGGTCATCTCACCACCTTCTCCTAGGCCTCGGTGATGCTGACCACCTTTCTGCATAATGCATCCCTAATATTTTTTAGCCTATTGCATTCACGCACTCTAGGATAACATAATTCTCTATTAACGAAACAATTTTCAAAATCGGACTAGTAGTTTCGGAAATTAGCATTAAATTTTTTTTTTTTTTTTGTACTGTTAAATAGGCTTGCATTTGACCGCAATTTACATGATCGTAAGTGATAATGCGGCCTAAGTTGGAACACGCTTGCCTAAGATATATTAGGCAAGCCTATTATATTCAGCCTCTACTGACCCACTGCAGAGTAAAGGGCTCCCTTCATTTTTTTTTTAAAACGTTGTCCCACACTAGGAACTCCCCTCTCCTGGGTCGTGGGTGCGTTTACAAACATATAAACTCACATACACAAACAGCCATTTCTTCCATTGAGCGCGACCCTCGCCACCCAATGCATAATTATTGCTCTGTGCCTCAGAGACTAAAAAGCCGGAGAAGTTTTCTAAGATGCGTAAGTCCATCTGATGGCAACACCTCAGAGAGATGCGATCTTTGGCGCGATAAGTGTAATCCCCAGAAAATTTCATGGAGCCATCGGAGACCTCTTCTGGGCATGCGTTGATGCCGTGGCCGATATGGAAAACTCTGAAGCGCCTCCGCACCCAGGTTGGTCGCAGCAAAGAGAATCTTCAAAGGTTCTTAGATGATGCCAATCTTCAGTGCCTGTGTGGCGTCTGCCCGCAGACCATGGCCCACCTTCTATCCTGCGCCGCATGTCCTGTCAACCGCTGAGCTCATGTGAGGACCTAATGACTGCGTCACCGGATGGCGTTGGCGTGGCTGAATTCTGGACCAAACAAGGAATCTGATAAGAACAAACACAACTCACACATACACACTCGCACATGAAACACTTACGTGGGGTTGGATCTAGGACACGGAAACACGAGTTGGGGGATAAAAAGTGATGAAGTTAGTAGGGGTTGGGTGCCGATTATAACGCTACTACTTTCATTAAAGGAAACCGCGTAGTTTTCGAGAAATTAATAAAATAAGTTACAAACCTCAAATCACATCATACCACAAGCGTGCTCCACCGTAGGCCGCATCATCACTTAAGATCAGGTGAGTTCCGTTTAAACGCAAGCCTATAACAATATAAAAAAAAACCACGTAAAAAGAGAAAACGGAACGTTAAAATGGGCGATTGACAACCAAATCTGTCAAAATATATTTTTTGTGGTGTAAAATATCGTGAAAAGTTTGATAAAATGGAATGTAAAAAAAAAGAAATGACATTTATTTTTTTTTTTTTTTTTTTATGCTTTGTTAGTAAGAATGAAATTCTTAATAATTAATTACGATCTAGCCTAAAAGACTAATAAGCAATTTAACTCTAACTTAATATGTTACGTGATAGATTATAATATAACTAAAAATAGTGTCCATTAAGACTTTTATACAAGTCTGTAGCACTTTCTTAGAGTCTGATATAATTTATAGAAACACTATGTTCATGTGTTCGATGTATAGCACAACATTGTTACTATTCATTCACTTTGTACACTACACTAATTCAAAAGGTTTAGTTCTTTTTAGCCTACGCACTAAGTCTGTATTGTCTAGCAGCTGAATTGCCTCAACATTCACGTGTCGGTGAAGTCTGTGTTCGTGGGCGTCAGCAAATTTTTGAATAATAGTTGTGACGGATTCCATTTTA
Source organism: Charanyca ferruginea (assembly GCA_947361185.1). Taxonomy (NCBI): domain Eukaryota; kingdom Metazoa; phylum Arthropoda; class Insecta; order Lepidoptera; family Noctuidae; genus Charanyca; species Charanyca ferruginea. Next base: position 7,871,140 of record OX376082.1, on the reverse strand, counting down.
AAGTCACGGTGAAGGTCGTCATTTCTTATGTACCAGGGTGCATTGACAGCATCCCTCAGTACTTTATTCTGGAATTGTTGGATTATTTTCACGTTGGTTTTTTTAGTACAGCCCCAAAGTTGGATACCATACGTCCAAATTGGCATCAGAATATGTTTATAGAGGGTTATTTTATTATGTACTGATAGACAGGATTTCTTTCCGAGCAACCAATACATGTTTTTATAACGTATATCGAGTTCCTGTCTTTTCTTTTTGACATGAGCTTTCCAACGCAACTTCGCGTCGAGAGTTATGCCAAGGTATTTAGCTGTATTAGCATAAGGCACCTGCATGCCATTTATATAAATTGGATGATAGTCCAAGTGTTTGTTTGTGAAATCAATGTGAATTGATTTTGACTCATTCAGTTTGATCTTCCATTTTTGTGTCCAGTCATAAACTTTGTTCACAGCTAGTTGAACTTTTTCTACTGCTTCTCTGTGGCTTGATCCGGTGGCCATAATTGCAGTATCATCTGCAAAGGTCGCAATGGTGTTGTTTTCTATTTCTGGGATGTCACATGTGTATAACAAGTACAAAATTGGTCCTAGCACACTTCCTTGAGGTACACCAGCTTTTATAGCTTTTAGCTCTGAATATGCGTCCTCCTGCCGTATTCTAAACATTCTATTTGTTATATACGACTCTAGGATATCTGCAAATTCTGGTAGCATGCGTCTGAGCTTGAATATTAGACCGTCATGCCAAACTTTGTCAAAAGCTTGCGCGACATCTAAAAACACGGTGGCGCAGACTTCCTTATTTTCAAGCGTTTTTTCAATTACGTTAGTTATTCTATGTACCTGGTCTATTGTTGAGTGTTTTTCCCTGAAGCCAAATTGATGATTTGGAATAAGGTTTTTAGCTTCTATAATTGGTTTTAACCGTTTCAATAACAGTTTTTCAAATAGTTTTGATAACACGGGCAACAGAGAAATAGGTCTATACGATGATGCTTCTTGGGGTGGTTTCCCAGGCTTCGCAATCATAATGACTTCAGCAACCTTCCATGACTCAGGTACATGTTTTAATATAAATGCAGCATTGATAAGCTTGGTCAGCTTTACTATGGCTTTGCGCGGGAGGTGTTTTAGAACTTCACCTGTAATGAGGTCATAACCCGGAGACTTTTTCGAGCTTATGTTATTTTGAATTTCTCTCATTACTTCTTTCGGAGTCACAAGATTAATTCTTTGATTTTGTGATAAATGTCTACTCTCAGGTATTTTTATTGAGCTTTCATTGGGTTGAAAAGTTTCTTCTAAATGTTGAGCAAACCTTACCGCTTTTTGGTCATTACTTATGGCCCATTTTCCGTCACTATTTCTGATGGGCGGTATTTGTAAAATCGGCCTTTTTAGATTTCTTGTCGCTTTCCAGAGGGAGTAATTTGTTGATTTGTCATTGGTGAGCTGCAGGAGGTTGGTATTCAGAGATTCATCTTCAAATTGTTGAATTTTCCTCTTTAATCGTTTAGTTAAGTTATTTAGTAAAGTTTTATCTCGCGGGCACCTTGTTTGTTGCCATTGCTTCCTTTGTTTTCTTTTCTCAGATAGTAAATCCACAATTTCTCTGGGATAGATAAATCCCTTATATTTACGTTTTAATTGCGGTGTGTTGTTCCACGCACATTGTTGGATATTAACAATAAATTTGTTTACTTCTGAGTCAAGCTGATCTTGCTTTTTTATCTGAGTTTTAAGGTCGATAATATTATCTAGATCAAGGGCAAAACTTTCCCAATCTGTGAACTTATTTACCAGGGTTAAGTGGCTTTCTTTGAGTAGGATTTTTTGACTAAGCGTTAGTATAATCGAGGAGTGGTCCGAGTTCATATGAAAACCTTCCTCCATACTGACGTAATTGGTAGATACATTTTTGCATATGAAAAAATCAATAAGATCCGGTATTTTCTGGTGGTCAGTAGGCCAATACGTTGGTTTACCCGTGCTCATAACTTCGGAATGTGTATCTTTAACTGCACTTAAGAGCTGCCTTCCCTTAGTTGTAGTAAGTCTTGATCCCCAATGCGTATGCTTAGCATTAAAATCGCCGCCTAGGATAAATCTCTGGCCTAATAATTCAAAGAGATGTAAATATCGCTCTTTTCTTATCATGTGCCGTGGGGGACAGTATACGGCTGCAATGGATACGTGACAAAATTTGGTTTTAACAGATACTGCCACGGCTTGAATGTCTTGTTCTTCATATTTACACTGAACGTAGTGACTTATGTTGTCTTTGATTATAACTGCGCTACCTCCTCTGGCAGAGTTGTCAGGGTGGAGCGAATTGTATACCATGTATCCTCTAAATTTGACAAAAGATTGCTTGGTGAAGTGCGTTTCGGAAACCAAACACACGTCTATATTTTCTGTATCTAGGACCGCCTGCAACTCATTTTGATGTTTGAGGAGCCCATTAGAGTTCCACGCCATTATTTTAAGGGTGTTATTCATTTTTGATTATTTTAAACAGCTGTTTTAGTGCTGGATTCTAGTTTCTCTAATCTCTTGTCAAATGAGGTGATACACTTTAAGATCTGATTAATCTTATCCTCTAGATTCGAAGGCTGTGATCTTTGTTTTACAGCTTCCGCATAGGAACCGGTGTTGGTTAAATGTATGAGTTTTGCAGTTGACTGGGCACTTGCTTTCTGTGTCTGTGGATTTCGTAAGGGAAGAGACTGTTGGGTAGTTGGTACCACAAGTTTCTTTTTAATAATTTTATTTTTCATAATTTGTATCTGCTTAGCTACTTCACACCCTCTATAGTTGGCAGGGTGAGGTAGACCACAGTGTACACATTTTGGCTTCTCTTGTGGAGATTTGGTACAGTCGGCAGTAAGATGCTTGCCAGTGCATTTTACACACCTTGGCTCTTTTCTGCAGTATTTATGAGTATGTCCATATGCCTGGCATCTCTTGCATTGAGGAATGAGTTTGGGATTTTTAAGTGGGTGTATTTCTATTTTACACCCCAAAATGAACTTTATGCCATAGATCTTGTTGACATCTTCGTCATTACTAAATGATAAAACGAACATGTTGAGTGGTTCTTTACGCTTCCAGCTCAACTTGTAGTCTACTTTTTCTATCTTCAGTCCTTGTGTTGCTAGATCGTCTTTGATTCGGTCAGGTTGGCAAGAAGAATGTAACTTCTTCACAACAACTCTAATTGGTCTAGCTTGCTTGTTTTCGTACGAATGCCAATGGTAGTCTTTTTCCGTGAAAAGCCTGGCAATTTCCCTATATGAGTCTTCTGTTTTGGCGTTAACCTTCACACAATCCCCATTCATCATTTTTGCGGTAAATGATTCAGCTGATATTGATTCTGTTAGCGAGTCATAAAACGTTTGATAGTTCTTAACTCCGTCTATTATGATTGGCGGTGGTGGCGGCACTTTTTTGACGGAAGTCGCTTTCTCATTATTTTGTTGATAATCTGGTTGGGCGCTTGTTCCGGGTTGTTGTTTTGGAGAGAGGGAGGTGTTAAGCTTCCTCTTCTTCCTGCTCTTGGCCCTAATCCACTCAGTCTCTTTAGCGAGTTCATCCTCGTCTGTGCAATACTCAACGTCACTTTTAGTACGCTGGGCAACTATTATTTTCTCGCTTTCGTTTTTGTTCAAGGGTTCATTAGTTTGTTTTTTTTCCTTCAAGCAACTTAATTCTTCTTGAAGGGCTTGTACTTGTTCCTGCAAGCTATTAATGTGACCATTCAGATTACGTACCATAACTTGCAGGTTTTCTCTATCTGTTTTCTCCTGGATGTAACAGTCATACAACCGCTTTTCCAGGTCGGTTTTTATCTTAATAGACTGCGTAGCCATTATTTTGTTGTAAGGCGAGTTTAGCACCTAAACAATAAATTATTATAAACACTTCATGATTTCCGCACTTGTAACTAGGTCATGACAATGACCCCGATAGATCGACGTAGGTACACCGCGACGACGCACGGCGGTGTTGTGCTGCGTCTGCAGAATACTCTTAACTAGAGCACGCACGCGCGATTGTACGTCTGTTCACTATTGTAGTTAAACAACAACTGTTGAAATGACATTTATGTGTGTTAAACTTTTTGGACAGAACAAAAAACTTAGGTAGGTATAGGTCGACATCAGGGGCACCCCGAGGTTCTGTTAGTTAGGTTCCTTTAAACCCTGCAGACAGAAATAGGAGCCTCGCGCAGCGGGACTCCGTCGACCTGATGGTGGCCGTCTTTGTGCCAATTTTCGTACCCGTTGCCGACAGTCGACGCCTTTTAGGCAACTTTACCTAGTGTTTGAGGTTAGGTTACAATTTTTTTTTTCCTTTCACGGGAGTGATACTAGGAGGTCTGGAGGTCCCCCCCTACACCCTCCCATCATCCCCCACTCCCAATTCATGTTTCCACATACTAGATTTTAACCCTTCCGTGTCTGCTATCGACACGCTAAGAAGAAGATTCCTTCCATCGGTCTTAACTTTTCGCTATGTCTTGCCACTTTTTAAGGAAGCCATCCATATCGTCCCGCTGCGCCCGCCGTCTCGTTTGTGGTCCACCGCGGCCCTGTCTCATCATTTCGGAGCACCAATTTTGGTATTTACGGGCCCATAATAGGTCGTTCGGCAAGCGGCAGGCATGTCCAGCCCAGTGCCATTTAACCTGGATAGCTGGGAGATTAGCACATGTTCAAACAAAAGAACTCTCCAGTTTTTTAAATATGAGTTTATATTATTAAGATAATATTATTAAGTATAGCAGATTAATCACAAGCATAAATCTGAGAAATTTGTTGTTTACTATTGTTTAATACAATGTTATTGTTTTAACATCAAACGTTCATACATTAAGAATGATAATAACGCAGTTATATATAAAGTAGCAGATAATATTGTCGCCAGTATACAATTACAGATTGTTGGATGTGTTTGTCGTGAATTGTATGTGAATCAGTGTAGTATTGTGTTGGAATATTTTGTGTGAGAAAGGTATATTAAGTTGTTACTCTCATCTTATAAATAATATACTTACGTGTGGTTTTACGTGTAGATTACTGATAAGATATATCTTGAACCCAAAATATTCTGTTATGAATTTAATTACGGGAATTAATTATGTCGAATGTTTTACGTTACTATCCAGAAATACAGTTGGATGTGAGGCCAGCACATAGAGCTTGAAATTTCTTTGATAGATTTTCAACTTGATAACAAACGGATAAGGTTCATATTCAATCGGGAAAAATTTACAGTTTGGTATGGCTTCACAATGTGCAGGCGTCTGTACACAAAACTTGTGCTAGTAATAGATTAAAATTAATCTGCGTTATATATCCAAAATTAATAGTACAATTACTTTAAAAATTACAAGAATCTCGTGGCTAAGCAAAAGTCATACGGCTCGGTCGGTTACGCTTGCCGCGGTTGCTATGTGGATGGGTGACCATCCATTTCATATTGTGACCCCTTTGTGCCTCGGAAAGTACGTAAAGCTGTTGACAGTCATTTTGGGTAGTTAGAAGCCAGGAAGTCTGACAACCAGTCTTACCAAGGGATATCGTGTTACCCAGATATTGGGCTGTGGAGGTCAGATAGGCAGTCACTCTATGTAAAACACTGGTATTCAGCTGCATCCGGTTAGACTGGAAGCCGACCCCAATATAGTTGGGAAAAGGCTAGGCAGATGCTGATTCATACAATTATTTTGGAAAAGTGAGAAATTTTGACGTGGCTTGGTTTGTCTTGTCAAGACTAAACCCCATTATTCTTGAACCCGTTATTTCTTCTTCAAACGCAAACTCAAACTCAAACTCAAAATCATTTATTTCAATTAAACCATTTACAGCTACTTTTGAATTGTCAGAGTCAGTCAGTCAGAAAGTTGAAGCTAGTTGCTCGTTCCAAACAGTAGGTTTCTATGGAGAAGTCTTCCTAACCCTTTCATTGTTTTCCCATAAAAAAGGTTTATAACTGTTCACTTTCAAGGTGTTTCCTTACCCATTTACTAAGAAGGTTGCAGAAGTAACCGATAAACTGTTTACAGTCTTACACATAAGGGTTTATTAAAAACTCTTTGCGAAAACCCCACCGAGAACCCTTTAAACGGCTAACCGAAATAGTCCCCGGAACAAAGTCATCATTTCCAGCTGATAAGCCTCTCCCGCACCAATCTGCAAAGATTGCAAAAGATTCCATTAAAATAAAATTCAATCAAGATGCGTGACGTAAGATACTTATGGAGAGAAGGCAGGGGAAATTTTATGGAGAAGATAGGCAAGCGTTAAATTTCCACCGCGTAATCTTCTACCGAGGAAATTAACAATCTGTATAATTGAAATTGTATGGTTCTTTGGCGTAGGTGCTTTAGTAAATTAGGTAGGTAAAATCATGATTGGCATGCAGCTACCTATGTACAGTCAACATCAAAAGTAGATGATCAAAATCAGAAATTCAATACTAATGAACGGAGTTCGCGTCAAAACTGTGTGGCGTCGAACTGATTCAAAAGTACGTGTGTAACAATCACATACTTTTAATAAATAAACTAGTAATAAATTATATAAATTAATGGTAGTAAATTAGTATTGAATTTCTGATTTTGATCATCTACTTTTGCTGTTGACTGTACCAGAAATTGACAGTTTTATATGTAAAGAGTTACTTTACATAAGGCGCTATCCCGACCGCGTTTTTCTTCGTTATTCAGGGGCTAAATTAACTCATTAATTAAGAGAAACAAACTACATCTAAAAGCATATTATTAATGTTTAATATCCTATTATCACATTCCACGTTCTTATTTTTATGTACCCTATATACACCTAATTCTCCCGCTAAAAAAATGACTAAAATAATTGAAAACATGTATCTTTTGCTAAAGTTGACGTGCTATTAATTTGAGGATTACACTAATAGATAGGTAACTTAAAAATCTTTATAATTCACGTTTTATTTTATAGCAAAAGATCGTTTCTCTTTTTTTATATCAACAAAAGAAAACAAAAATTGTGCGAATTTCGATTCTGCGGCAAAGAGGAAATGTATGGTCAAGGTTATTTGGTTAGGGTTCTAGAATGAAAAGATCGCGTTAACAGCTGTGATAAAAAAAAATATCAGCTTATATTATTGTCCCACTGCTGGGCAAAGGCCTCTTCTCAAACAGGTAAGACACGAGCATTGATCACCACGTGCGCTCAAGGCGGATTGGCGATTTCAGACTTATTCTTCATCGATATCAGAGATGTTTAAGATAAATTTAGAAAGTACAAATTGTAAAAGACGCGTTGGTACTTGTTCGTGCCAGGTTGTGAACTCAAAACCTCGTTGGCTTTGATTCATCATCATCATCATGTCAACCTTTAGACGCCTACTGCTGGCCATAGGTCTCCCCCCGGGGGGGGGGGGGGGGGGTTCAGCCGTGATCGCCATGCTTGGACGAAACATGTTAGCGATCGCAGTAGGTGTTATGGTACTCAGTAGATTGAGTACTCATGATGTGAACACGGTTGGCGTAATGGTTGAGCGATTGACTGCTGCGCAGCGTGTTGGGGGTTCGAATCCCGCACAGGGTAAACATTTGTGTGATGAGCACTTGTGTTTGCTTTGTGTCTGGTTGTTGTTATCTGTATAAGTATGTATTTATAAATGTAACTATTTGTGTATGTATATCAGCTGTCTGACACCCATGGTACTCGTACAGGGTCTCCCTACTTTGGGGTCAGATGGCCGTGTGTGAAATGTCTCCACGTATTATAAATAATAATAATACCTAATATAAATTGACAATTTGTCAAATTATTTTTTTGTTCAAGAAACACTCCTGTTTCTCCAAAGACATTTACCTAGTACCTTCCGAAGGGAGCTTCGGAAGGTACTAAATGTATTTGGTTCTTCTTCAAGTTGAATTTCAAGTATCAGCATTTGATGCAACATTGCTAGGGAAGATTTATCGATGAGGAAGCACAAATAAGTTGACTTAGAAGTCAACTTTTTTTTTTTTTTACAAATTCAGCACTGAATTGTAAATGTCTATTATACTCTTTGTATCTATCGATTCGAAAGACCAAAACCGTAAACAAAAACATAATTATACTGAGAAAACTGACTCTTCCAAGAAATTTTCGTCATTATCTGTATGTAAACAAGTACCAAATCATAAACAATTATATAGCAAGAGTGAATAGGTTACTTCTAGGCAAGCGTACTCCATCTTAGACCGCATCATCGCTTCCCATCAGGTGAGATAGTGGTCAAACGTATGCCTATCAAATGATAAAAAAAAAAAAATAGCAACTCTAGCTTCAGCCCGTACGTCGCGTCGTCTGCATAGAATTCAGAATTTACCAAAAGTCCTAAAATATTCCAAGTAACTCAAAAACAGAGTGAAAAATATTATAAGTGTTAAGTTACTTAGATCATCAATATCTATAAGTACCAAATTATTCAGTACCTATATTATATTCAGCAGCTTAAGTGTGAAAGAGAAACATCTATCCATCTTCACAAACTTTCACATATAAACAAATAAATAAAAAAAAGCGGCCAAGTACGAGTCGGACTCGCCCATGAAGGGTTCGTAGCAGCAAGTAAGGTAAATTGCGGTTTACGATTTATGACGTATTAAAAAAAAACTACTTACTAGAAAATCTCGTTCAAACCAATTTTCGATGGAAGTTTACATGGTAATGTACATCATATATTTTTTTAGTTTTGTCACTCTCTTATTTTAGAAGATACAGGGGGGGACACACATTTTACCACTTTGGAAGTGTCTCTCGCGCAATATACCTATTCAGTTTAGAAAAAAATTAAATTAGAAACCTGAATATCATTTTATAGACCATCATAAAATGAGTTCAGTGAGAGTTTCAATTCTAAGTAGTATGGGAACCCCCAACATTTATTGTCTTTTTTCCTATTTTTGTGTGAAAATGTTAATGCGGTTTACAGAATACATCTACTTACCAAGTTACAACAGTATAGTTCTTATAGTTTCGGAAAAAAGTGGCTGTGACATACGGACGGACAGACAGACAGACATGACGAATCCATAAGGGTTCCGTTTTTTGACATTTGGCTACGGAACCCTAAAAAGGAAGTGACTGTTTGTAATGTTGAAAATGCTTGCTTGCTTTTTACTAAATGCAAGTATACAATTATAAACGGTACTCATATCAAAAAAACTAACTTTAAAAATTTCGTCTGTCTACTTGTTCCGGCTAATCTCTGAAATGGCTGGACTGGTTCTGACGGGACTATCACTGGCAGAAAGATGATGTTATAAGGAGTAACTTATACCCTGCTCACAATAAGATTAGACATAAACACAAACCTTTTTTACAGTCCCTTCAACCGATTTTGACTTCTATTCCGTAGGATTAAGGATGACGTTAGACGCAAAAAAGTGGTTACAATAACAACTGTTTACTGCAGTTTGCATTTGTCATGCTACCAACGCAATATAAGTCAAAATCGGTTGAACGGACTGTAAAAAATGTTTTTGTAAATGTCTAATCTTATTGTTAACAGGGTATAGTCTCCATCGAGATTAACCGCTATGATCTAAATTCGATCGGGAGTATTATTATTATTCTAATACCAATAATATAAACTATTGCAGTAATTCATTGTCTACAGACCGAAATGTCAATATTACTTTATTTTTTCCAGATGGAAAAGCTACTACTGCTCGTTTTGTTAATGGTAACAACGATCAGCGCAAACCCAGTGATGACCAGAGAAAGTCTCGCACAACAGAACACCCGGGACAACTTCTGCTCAAGGCTCGTCCATTTAAATAACTTCCACTACGCTTTAGAAGAACAAAAGAACGTTTCTGGCATACCAGCTGACATGAGCATTCATTGGAAGACTGGCAAGGTCTTCTTTACTCTTATAAGTGACGAAATGAAGATGAGTCTCCAAGTCTTTCACCCTAGCGGAGAAGTTGAAATCATTAAAGTCGCCGGACTCGGTCAGTCGACTTGCGTTGATAACCTAAACGACATCGTGTATTTAGCCACTGATAACGGCGTCTATAAATACAAAGATGACAGCTCTATCGAATTGTATACAGCTTTGGGTGAAGATGTTATGTATATAGCCGTAAACAGCGATGGAAGTGCAATGTACATTGCTACGTGGCCTCAAAATCGTGTGCTCAAGATTACGAATGACGGTCAAAAGCAGGAAACATTCCCAGCTATACCAAACGGACACGGTTTGACTGTGGACACGAGAAATAACTTATACTTTGTGGCTACAAAAACTTCTTATATTCTAAAGAATGGATACACAGTTCCAATCAAAATCAAAGGGTTGCCCAGTGACAAGATGACAGGAATCTTTGTCAGTCGATCTGATGAAGTATTCGCTATGGATGAAAATAGTAACTTGTACATGGTTGACCCTGGAAACTCAAGTGCAATGCATCTAGGAAGCTTCAGCATCACTGGAGTGAATTCCTTTGCAATGGATTCTGCAGATAATATGCTTATTGGAGTGAAAGGCGCCATTTTGAAATTCAAAGCATACGAAACAACTCCTTGTCCGGATGATACAAAGTAAATTACGTGTTTTGTTGCTAACTGAACTGTCTTTATTGTTGTTTGTTAATAAATTATTATCATTTTCTTGAAACAGTTAAGTGGCGTTTAAAAGATATTAATGTGTGTGTAAAATTCTCAGATTATAAAACACAAGGCAGGTAGACTGCGCGGAACACTGAGAGTGAAGCCACCAAAGCAAACACAAATTCAAAAGCGAATACTTTCAATCGCGCTTCGAGCTGTACCGACACAGTCAAAAAAGAACGAAGCGACGCATCGTTCAAAAACAAATACTAATACAAATACAAATTCAAAAGCGAATACAATCACGAGACTGTAGGTGTTCGCTTTTGATTTGTATTTGCTTTGGTGGCTTCACTCTCCGTGTTCCCCGCGGTCTATCTACCTTTTGTTTCATAATCTGAGGTAAAATTAATGTGCTTTTAATTTTATCTATGCTTCGTTTCCTACTTCATTCTATTCAGCTACAACTTCTGACTCTTCTAGACTTTGGCATTTTCTTTACGTCATTGGATGCCAAACATGGTAACCGCCGCTTACAGACATCTACAATACTAAAAGCCTCACACATTCTTTGCTATCTCAGAGACAAAGATGAAATGTCTCATGTGCCTGTAATATAATTACACCACCCATAGCCTTTAAACTGGAACTCAACAACGCTACCTCTGTGACAGAAATTGGAATGATGGTAGTACCCGGACGAACTCCTTCGCAAACAGCTCTACTACTTTTTTCTCCTAGATTTACGTTAAGTTTATAATCTTCGTCTATAATCTCCTAATAAATCCCTCAATCTGTTTCTCTCTCTCTCTCTCTCTATGGTAATAATAATAAACGCTAGCATTAAAAAGGTATCACAAGTACTCCAAAAGCATTTTAACAATCCTTAGGTATTCAGTACTGTGAGAGGTTCTAGTGTATACGGGAACGGTAATTCGAACGAAAACAGACAAACTAATAATAATACGACTGTCTCTGACAGAACCAGGGGCGTCAGTCCAAGTGGCATATAATAACAGCTATGATCTAATCTATTCAAACTACGCCTATATGTCTAGAAGGTTCCAGAGTGTTCCGTCGATGCCATATAAAGGTGCCAGCATGCTATGCTAAATGCATGCAATCTATACAGTACCTAGGAGGAGAGGGCAATCACAGACATTATACACCGACCGCACGCGCGCGTGTGGCCGGTGGTCCGCGTTGCTCTATGGTAGAGTGAGAGTGATGATAATAAGAATAGACGAGAAAACACAATATGGCGACGACCTCGAAATGACAATGGGTAGACACGGCAGGCAGAAGAAAATGTAACAATTTGCAGAAGGAGAAAGGAGGCAGTAGTCTCACCATGCCAAAAAATTATCGCCATGATGATATTCGTGTAGTTCAAGATCCCAATGCAGCCAGACCTACGACTTTTTCTTGTTCTACGATAGGTATTGCTTCTGTTAGCTAACCTACGCTGTCCTCCTGCCCCACCTGTTGCTTGGAAACTATAGCCCAGCGGTCACAACGTGCTGACATATCCCGTTCAATTTAATTTGACCCCTGCAGCCTTTTTGCCTACGTCTGTTTTAGAACGCAACGTTGCAGATTCTGTCTTGTCTCTTTACACCCTGAAATTTTGTGACTCGGTGCGGTGAGTCACCAGGTCTAAACACCGTAGGTTAGGAGGGGCACAGTACACGTTTCGATGATTGCACTTCAAGGAAATCGGCCGATTACCCTTCATTGGCTTCTTCAAGGACCAGGAGCATTTTCAAGTGTTTCCGATTGCTTACCGTGTGTTATTTGGTCCAATTTTGTAGTAATAAAATAAGATATTAGACGACACGGTTGGCGCAGTGGGTGAGCGATCGACTACTGCGCTGCATGTCGCGGGTTCAATTCCCGCACGGAATAAATATTTCTATGGTCTACAGATAGTGGTTCCTGGTCTGGTTGTTTGTGTATGTGAGTTGATATGTTTGTAAACGGACCCACGACACAGGAGAAATTCCTAGCGTGGGGCAACGTTTTCTTTTTAAAGAAAATAATAAAAATATTGGTCGAAAATTGAACAGCGAAATTTTTAACCAATTTTTTTTTACTTTTAGTTCATGATCTAAATGAATACTGTTTAAGGGGGATGCACCAGAGTAGCCCGCGAAATTCAAATTTTCTTACGTTTTTTATTGCAATTTGCAGCTCAGTATCAGGTTATATGGTAATCAAAAAATTGGACACAATAGGAGTAACAAATATGCATTTACACAACTAAATATAATAATAAAAATCATCAACAAACCTCTCCAAGTTAAAAAAGCTCGTAAACATCATTATTTTCTTTAAATATTCTGGGTGTCTGTATGGCACGAGTGAACCGGTTTATCCCAAGCGAGCGGGCTCCACCTTAGGTTTAAGATCCGAGGGCCTAGTGTGAGTTTTTATTCAAACTCGATCACGTTAACGTAAACTATCGCTTAGGTCAATTTGTATGGAATATTTGTGGTTCCTATTGTTGCCACTAGACTACGCTGTTCGGTTCAGTTTTATTACAAATTGGAGTTTACGTTAACGCGATCGAGTTCGAATAAAAACTCACACTAGTTCAGGTGAGTTGTGGCCAAACGGAAGCCTATCTTCAAAACAAACCACATTTTAATAATAGACGCGTGCGTAAGGTCATACCGGGTCAAAAATGCCCAATGACCTTTGTCTAATGGAGTGAACAGTTGACAGAAAAAATAAATATATAAATACAGTACAGTGAACTTTATGTACTTACTTAAACCACAGTTAAATAAAAAAATAGGATTTCGTAGAAACCTGAACTTAAAAGTATGCGTAGCAATGGAGCAAAGTATCTATTTCGCCTTTTTTCAATTAAGTAATTTATTTTAAAAAGTGTAGGTAATAATTGGCTTTTTTAACCGACTTCAAAAAGGAGGAGGTTATCAATTCGAATGTTTATATTTTTTTATTTATGTATGTTCGGGCATAACTCTGTCATATATCGACGGATTTGCCAAATTCTTTTTTTTTTCGAAAGAGGTTTATTCCGAAAAGGTTCCATATAAATTTTATCAAAATTGATATAGCCCTTTTTGAGAAAATCAACAAATTCCCAAAAAAAATTACTTAGACGACGTTTTATAGTTTCTTCAATCACTGGAGGACTTACAATCTTTTTTAAGTGTGTTGCCGTTTCTTAATGGATTTGGATGGGCAACACTAAAAAGCGAAAAATAAAAAGTTTTATCTTTTTAGCCACCGACTTCCGAAAGTTAAGTAGGTAATGTGTGTTCTGTGCTAAAGTTATTTATCACTTTTTAGATTTTGAAGGCGGTTTTCTTTTTTTTGAAAAAACTTTTTATTTGAAATGAAATTGTAATTGGCTAAACATTAATGATTGTGCTTCATCATGTGCTGTAAAATGATGGTGCTCAAGCCATAGAAGCCACACATATACCTAATATATGTATTGCTTGAGCCATCGTTATAGTATATCAAGAGTATAACGATGGCTCAAGCAATGATAAAATCACTAGGTAAGTATGGTATGAATGTCATTTATTTAAATGTTCTACTCTATTTAGGGTCAGTAAGAAAGGCAAGAGACACAGTCGCAAGAGGAAGACCAAGAAACGACTCACAACAACTACTGAAGCCTTTGAAGAAGAAGACGAAGAAGAATAAAAACGATTTTGTGTTAAATTTAATTAGTTAGGTTTTTTTTATTTTTGTTACCACGGTGAAATAATACGCTGTATGATAATGGATGCTGTGAATAGAATAGACTTTTATTTTGCAAATATTTGGTAATAACAAATAATTATGTCTACCAAAATTTCTAAAAATGTCAAAATAAAATATTTCATCTGGCAAACTAGTTTTAATGACATCTATGTTTTATTGTAAGAACTTTTTTGTTTGAATGTTTATTTAACGCCACCTATTACTAAAGCAGAGAGCTTTAACTACAAAGTTTGGTTAATGGTCACTAGATGGCAGCACATAGTGCGCTTAGTTAATGCTTGTAGAAATATTTTAATGACACACGCGTTGCTGTTTATTTATTTAAAAAAATACATAAAACAAGTTCAAAATTTGTTTGATTTTAATATTAGCTACCGATTTTTTATGCCTTTATGAAAATGGCTAACTATAAACGTACGAGTCTCAAGTAAAATCGAAACGTCGTAACAGCGATATTGCCAGATAAAAAATATATTCTGCAAGTGCGGAAAATTAAAAGTATTGCATTATTGTTTCGTTCATCTGAAGACCAATTCCTGTAATGAAAAATGTTCAAAATTGAGTCGCAATTTCATCTCAGTGACCAACAATGCCAAAAACTGGACAGACATATTAAGTAAGTAGGATTTTTGACAGATTAAGACTGAATTGAATGTTCAGACTATTAGAATGCGAACGTGAATGTGCTTAGATAGAAGTAGTCTTTTAAATTTCCAAATAACTTTAATTTTCGGTCACAAAACGTTCAACGACTGAGTGATCTCTCATCTCCAATCTTACTTCACCCACGTCACTAAAATTAACACTATTGTCTACAGAAGGCTTGAATAGAAATAACCACGACGCCGAAAACGATTTTTAAAATATGAACATAATTTTCTTCATAAGAAGTGAAGCAATTTTTAATAATAATTATTCCCTCTCACTGAATGGTCAATTTATTAAGAACCAGCCCTAGCGTATATTATAGAGACATTAATTATTTAAAGAATTCTTTGGTAAACACCGCAATAGCATAGCTGAGTATTAAGACTGTACCGAGCAAAATAATTCAAAACAGTCGTCACTGTTAAAGTGATATAATCAATACTTTTATCATAATTGCCATAAAAAATATGTAATGAATACCACAGTGAATGTGTTAACCGATTATCGTTGGCAAAAAATAAGAATACTGTTTAATTTAATAAACAAAAATACGTAAAGTTGTACAAAAATCTTTAAAAAAATCTCGTATTTAGTTGAGTTTTGTTAGTAAACTGTATTTTTTTTTCACAAACTTGAATTCATATTAATCTTTAACATTCATACTACAATTTGTAGTTTTTACATTTTCGAAATGTCGCTTAGTTATTTTATTATTAGTTTTTGTTTTAATTGACGCGCTGTTTTGAATCATACATACATACGTTGCGTATGATTCAAAACAGCGCGAAAAATTAATAATAAAATAACTAAGCGACATTTCGAAAATGTAAAAACTACAAATTGTAGTATGAATGTTAAAGATTAATATGAATTCAAGTTTGTGAAAAAAAAATACAGTTTACTAACAAAACTCAACTAAATACGACATTTTTTTAAAGATTTTTGTACAACTTTACGTATTTTTGTTTATTAAATTAAACGGTATTCTTATTTTTTGCCAACGATAATCGGTTAACACATTCACTGTGGTATTCATTACATATTTTTTATGGCAATTATGGTAAAAGTATTGATTATATCACTATAACAGTGACGACTGTTTTGAATTATTTTGCTCGGCGCAGTCTTAATCAAATACCACAATACCACAATTTGTGTAGTTTTTAAGAAGGGTTTGGATAGTAAATTATTTACTATAGATCTTAGTCTGTAAGTTTACAATATAATAAATACAATACAATAAAATAAATGGAGAATTATATCATAAACTTCATTATTTTTTCCCAGTTATTAACCAGAAATTCAAAACAAGCAACGTTATTTAAGGTAAAACAATCTTTTAAATGGCAACACCACCTCGTCCTCCAAACCAACCTATTTTCTTTGCTGTCACTTCAGGTTCATTCATATATTTGTCAAATTGTCATACGCGTCGCCGATGTGTCAGTGGGCGATCGTTGTATAGCGTGTTATTTGTGTCGTAAATGTGGTTCGATTATGTGATAATGAGAAGACATGCGCTTTACAACATTATAATTAAGTGATGCATGTGTTTTGAGTTTAGTGTCGTGTTAAAAAACGTTGTTTTCATTTGTATGTCATCGGACTCTTCAATATGGCGGCCCCTCGTCACAAATCACAACAGAAAAATATATCTTCGATATTTTCGAAGTTGCACGGGGCGTTCTCGGACGCGGTATGCCCTACTAAACTCGCGACCGATAAAAGGACATTGGATAAGACTTGGAAATTGATGGATAAGGTGGTAAAACTGTGTCAGCATCATAAGATGAATTTGAAAAACAGTCCGCCGTTTATCTTGGACATTTTACCGGATACGTATCAGCGTTTGCGTGTTATATATTCCAAATACGAGGACAATATGCAGGCGTTGAATAGCAACGAACATTTTAACATATTTATAATTAATTTGATAAGGAAATGTAAGCAGGCTATAAAATTGTTCAAGGAAGGTAAAGAAAAGATGTTTGATGAGAACTCTCATTACCGACGTAACTTGACGAAGCTTAGTTTGGTGTTTAGTCACATGTTGAGTGAGTTAAAGGCGATGTTTCCGAACGGCACATTTGCCGGTGACCAGTTCCGTATAACGAAGAGTGATGCGGCCGAGTTTTGGAGGGCCAACTTTGGAAACAGGTGAGTTTTTCCGTCTATGCAAAACATGTGTTCATAATAAGGAAAAGTTTATGAGTTTATTTGGAATCCCTGGAGTCCCGAAGAAGACACTTAATAAACATTAACTTATTCTAGATACTTAAATTTCTTATGATTTACCATAATTGCAACTTATGTACCTATAGAATAAAAAAATGCTGCGGTCTGCAGCATTATTGCTTAACACAGAAAATGCATTTTAATTGACAATAAAAAAATATTTGTTACATTATTTTCATTGTCAGAGACTAAATTCCTAAACTTAAACCAGTGGATTATTAACCACAAGCATTTGGATTAAATGTATTTGTAACACAATTGCCCTACTGTTACTGCTGTCCGAGCTGTATGTGTTATATGCATTTAAATGCGTTTTTATATTGATTAATGTAAATGAAGTCTGATTTGTCTGTTTGGTTAAACTGATAAAAGTTATTTGCTGATTTTTCAATCTTCATAACTTTTATTTGAAGAATAAATAAATAATATGGTGGTCTGACAAAATTCTTGAAATCTGTTAAACTGTCATAATTTATTGTCTAATGGAAGTTATCTGATGATTGACAAACTTAGGACAAGTTTGTCAATCATCAGATAACTTTTCAGATCAGACCAAATATGGTATCATGACCTCATTGTTAGCACAGATTATATGTTAATCAGGATATATATGGCACATCACACTTTCCTGTCAGTTTAATACTGACACAAATACTTATATACTTACTGGTTTACATTGTAAAAGCTATAATATTTTCAACCAACTTCAAAAAAAGGAGGATCCTTATTCATCATACATTAAAATTTTTCTTAACTAATTGTAGGATTACTTTTTTAATTGAAAGAGTATTAGATTAAACAGCTATTTGATATAAAACTTTTTCCCTTATAGCCTGTATGTTTTCCTTCTGTATTGCAATAAAATTGTTTTGAGGAAAGTACTAAAGTACTAACTGCATTTTATGAGTAAGTAAAGTATTTTATGTATGTTATTGTTTCAACTTTAAATATTATTTATTTATTCACTCAACATACATCCTTACTGGCTAGAACCAATCTGATATTTTAGCACACTTAAAAAATGTAATAGTTTCACTGTTGGTACTGTGGAGGTTGCATGAGTTTATGATGCAATAGCCATTAAATAATAAACTCTATGATAGAACACTCAGCAATCTTCCAGAATAAGTTCAAATCGTAGATTTCTATTGTTTTATGTATGACATAAGAGAGTTCTTAGCCTGATCTTGTCACGTAAAAGTATCTTGTTTATAAACTACATAGTTCTAAATATCAGTAATTTGATTCTGAGTATATATATAGAATAAACCTCTTACATCACGCCACAACCCCGTACCAGTAAGAAGCTCTGCAGTTGGACTTCTTACAGTACTATAGCAAATCTCATAGGTAGCTATTTTTCAAATTCACCCATAGTGCAACATAATATGACGACATCATCAGCAATGAGGTTGAGAGTGCGGAGAGCAGTCATCAGGATAATTTTCATCTATGGCCTTCATACTTTATTCTTTGAAGTAATTTGAATCATCATTATTAGCATACATACTTGTGTTTAACCACAATTTGTTTTTATAGTTTTTACAAACTTAGCTTTTTCTTTTTAAGTCATTAATGTTTTTTTAGCATTACATTTCACTATGTTTTTGTCAGTATCGAAAGCAGTAGTTAAATAATAATTTGGTACACACACAATAATGACACAAGGCCTCTGGTATTATATCTGGCACTTCACTGGGCGTATTGGTCCAAATATTTGCTTTGTTCGGATAATACAAAATTAACTTTATTTCAATTAGTTTACAGTAAATTTTGTATTACCCAAATAAGGCGAATATTTGTACATATACGCCACTTGAAGTGCCAGCATTACAGATGTCTAGGTGGTGGTGACCATTTGATATCAGATGGGCCACCAGTTTGTTTGCCATCCAATGACACAATTCAAGAATTGCTTAGTACATAAATGCATTAACTGTTGGTAGGTTCTTAATTTACTAAATTACTTAAAACAAAAAATACCATTTTTTTTATAGAGTTGCAGGTGATCTTAATTTCCAATAAAGTACAGACGCCAGCACATCAAGCCATACCTAACTGTCAAATTTTCCCAATTAAATATGAACCTTATTGTTTTGTAATAAAGTTGAAAATCTATCAAAGAAATTTGACAGATTGTAGTAGCTTAATGTGCTGGCCTCTGTACATGAAAACATTATACCTACTTTGTTGCATCCTTTCTCTAGTCTACGCAAACACTTTGTATGATAAACAAATTAAGTACACACACATTTTCTCTCTAAAATTGATATTTTTTTGTCCATCTCATACAAAATAGGGAAGGGTTAACAAAGGTAACATATATAAGAAAATTCAAGGGTTAAAACACATGGTAATTACTGTTGAAATGTTTGATATTACCCCTTTAATTTAAGTACTATTTACAATTACCCTGACTGCTGTCCATAAACCTACCAAAAAAATAAAACAGCAACTTAGAACTGACACAAAATCATGACTCAAATTAATGTTTAACTCCTTTACTACCTTCCTATATACAAGAAATTAACGATCATTTAACTGTCTGTCTGTACAACACTATTGTCATAGAACAATTCTATCCAGCAATTAATACTTAGCTACTGTTAACAATGGGAGTTTTAATTCTCACATGCTATGCCACACTTCCTTATTGAATGTCTCGGCTTTCTCATGGGAAAAGTTTAGATTTTTTCTTATCATAATCTAGACTTGAAAACCATGCTATGGAGTGATACCTATTTAATGGAATATCAAATGGGTTGTCTTGTGTTTTTATTGGTAGAAAATAAATCGTTTTATTTTTTTCGGATTGGCATCTCGCTGGTTAACCTAGGAGGTTGTCGGCTGCTTAACCGGACTTTCCTGTGGTGCCTTAAAAATATTATTTTTAGGGCCTCCAGCCAGGGCAAAATAACTGCCAAACTAAGCGACTAAACGCTAAGGGCACCCCCTGTGGGGTACGAGCCTCTGCTTAGGGCGTCGCTGGGGGAGGACAGCAAAGGGACAGGCTGGATCGGATTTCCATTATTTAGGGACGAATTTAAAGCTACAGGCTCAGCGGCGCGGCCTGGCACGAGAAACGGTCGGGGAGGGGAAGAAAATAAATCAAATTGATAGTTGTTTTTATACTCAACCACCCCTTTTGACCACAGTCATGTAGGTATAAGGCATACATGACAAACCAAAATGTGCCGAGCATGCCACGGTCACGACTACATGACAGGTATGACAGACTACACAACTATTACTTTACTTATAAAAACGTAATTCCATTCCAATCTCTTTGGTAAAACTAGTTGTCAGATTTTCTAGCTTCTGACTACCTATAACTGTCAATGATCTATGAATGAGAGCCGGGACCAACGGCTTTACGTGCTTTTAAAGGCACGAACTGATTTATAGTCCTGCTGGGTTATACCTAAGTTTTTTATAAGTAACCTTATAGGTAGGTATATGAAGCAATTGCAATACTAAGTCAAGACGACTAATGCAATTCACATCTGCTGATGAGTCAAGAATGCAGTCAGTATCTTGGATAATTACATGCAAGAATGTTGTAAAATATTGTATGTATGGATGGCATTGTCATCACCTATCAAACCATTGTCATAGCGCAATGGCATGATACCCACTTGTATGCAGTTTTGCATAAATTGGTAGGACACATGGGTTCACATCAAGCTATACAGTTCCAGTATAAGCTGATCTCGCATTTTAGGAAATTTCCATACAATGAGGAAATCGAAATGAGTAGCTTGATGTGTAACCGTGTGTAGGTACGTATGTTACATATTTCCGACGGTCCTTCTTGACGGCAGAAAGTCTTACAAACTTGCCTACCATTAAAAAAAAGTAGGTACCTACTTACCTATTTACTCACCTATTAATTTTATTTAAGAACTAGCTGACCCGACAGACGTTGTCTTGTCCCGATCTACCTACTTACCTGCCTATTTACCTACACCTACCCTACACCTACCCTACACCTACCCTACACCTACCCTACACCTACCCTACACCTACCCTACACCTACCCTACACCTACCCTACACCTACCCTACACCTACCCTACACCTACCCTACACCTACCCTACACCTACCCTACACCTACCCTACACCTACCCTACACCTACCCTACACCTACCCTACACCTACCCTACACCTACCCTACACCTACCCTACACCTACCCTACACCTACCCTACACCTACCCTACACCTACCCTACACCTACCCTACACCTACCCTACACCTACCCTACACCTACCCTACACCTACCCTACACCTACCCTACACCTACCCTACACCTACCCTACACCTACCCTACACCTACCCTACACCTACCCTACACCTACCCTACACCTACCCTACACCTACCCTACACCTACCCTACACCTACCCTACACCTACCCTACACCTACCCTACACCTACCCTACACCTACCCTACACCTACCCTACACCTACCCTACACCTACCCTACACCTACCCTACACCTACCCTACACCTACCCTACACCTACCCTACACCTACCCTACACCTACCCTACACCTACCCTACACCTACCCTACACCTACCCTACACCTACCCTACACCTACCCTACACCTACCCTACACCTACCCTACACCTACCCTACACCTACCCTACACCTACCCTACACCTACCCTACACCTACCCTACACCTACCCTACACCTACCCTACACCTACCCTACACCTACCCTACACCTACCCTACACCTACCCTACACCTACCCTACACCTACCCTACACCTACCCTACACCTACCCTACACCTACCCTACACCTACCCTACACCTACCCTACACCTACCCTACACCTACCCTACACCTACCCTACACCTACCCTACACCTACCCTACACCTACCCTACACCTACCCTACACCTACCCTACACCTACCCTACACCTACCCTACACCTACCCTACACCTACCCTACACCTACCCTACACCTACCCTACACCTACCCTACACCTACCCTACACCTACCCTACACCTACCCTACACCTACCCTACACCTACCCTACACCTACCCTACACCTACCCTACACCTACCCTACACCTACCCTACACCTACCCTACACCTACCCTACACCTACCCTACACCTACCCTACACCTACCCTACACCTACTACTACCTAAGTGCAAAATTGACTCTTTGACGTTAGGAACATACCTACATTGTTTAAACAAAAGTGACTGCTTGTAATTCAACATGAACTTTATACAATAGCAATAAAGCTCGTTTTAGTTAGAAAACGTTTGTATGGGAAAAAGAAAAGGGCTGTTTTTAGGGCTTTTCCGGCAATTATTCGAATTTTTCTCGCCGTAAAAACCATCTTTGAACTTCAACGAACATTTAAAAAAAAGAATTGGCCAAATTGGTCCAGGCGTTGTTGAGTTATGCGCTTACCAACACATTTTGCGATTCATTTTTATATTATAGATTACATTAGGTTATTTAAAAATAAATACAGACATTAGCAAGGACGTACGATCTAGGTACTTACCTATTTCAATAGATTATAAGAATTCTAAACAAAGTAGGTACCTACTTACCAAACAAATAAATTGTTAAAGAGGTTACCTAAACATTGATCGATCCTTTTGAAACCAGTATCAATCATAAAAAGTCCCAATATCTAATCGAATTCTTAATGACGCACCTAACTTAGATGTTAATACCTAGATTCATTCATAAAAATGCCCGAAAGGAAATAACATTTTATGAATGGGCCGAGTTATCAGTATTGTTATCAGTCAAATCGACTAATACTTTTATCAATATCGATAAATCACTCGCCCTTTATTCAGAACGAAAATGCGCATATGAAATATTTATGTCACAATGACTGCGATATCACACAATAAAAAATGATAACGTCTTTATTTTCAACCCACTTCAAAAAAGGTGGAGGTTATCAATTCGAATGTCCGCCGGCCAGCAAGCCGAAGCTGCGGTGGTGAGTGTTAAAACCATCTGCGACGATGAGCTCGCGTGGGGCCGCCCAGACCCCGTAGCGCCGGAACCGTGACAGAAACAATGCTTGCTGCATGTTACATGCCTGCTTGCATGTTTCATGCTTGTTTGCACGCTGCATGCTTGTTTGCATGCTGCATGCTTGTTTGCATGCTACATGCCTGCTTGCATGCCTGCTTGCATGCTTGAAGCAAGAATTTTGGTTTGCAAGCTTAAGAACTGGGACCACCTGTTTTATTAAGTGCCATTACATTTAAATAATTAATGAAACAAAATAGTAGGAAACTAATCTAAAATTAGCTCTCTCTAACACCAGTGTAATAAATACATTAGTTTTGAAAGTTCTTTCAAATATTTAATTTCACTCAAATTGTCTTTAATTTTCAAAAGTTTTTGACTTTTCGTTTCTTTAACGACGTATTTTTTTTTCTTGCGGAGTACCGTTTATACCTAAAACTATTGACCCAAAATCGATTGACTCAATATCAGACATATTTACTTCTAGGCGTTTGGTGAAAATTGGTAATTAAAACAGTGGTTTATCGAATGTTCGAAAAAAATTTATTTCGGCTAAGTGCAACTTCTGTAAAAAGTTTTTCGACCAAATGAAACGTCGGAGCAACGAAAAAAATCGAATTGATAATAGGTCAACTGATACAGTGGCAGACGTGACTTCGATGAAGTAAAAAAATACGAAACGAGAGAAGTTGAAAAGTTTTAGGTGAAATGAAATTCGGTCAAATATTTTTCGACCTTATGATAGGTAACCCTCCCCCATAAGGGGGGGGGGGGGGGTTGTCATAATCCCCACGCTTGGCAGGCGTCTTGGGGATCGCAGTGAAGTTGTTAGGCACACGGAAGCCGCTGCTGCCCGACTTCCGAATTTTCCTTTAGTCGCCTAGGTGGTAGCCCGGACACACCACGGGGCAAACATGGATATGTATAATGTATGCGAGTCTGTATATGTGTGAGTGTGTATGTACCTATGTGTTGTGAGATTCCTTCGAGACTGCTATTGAGAAGTTCCTAATGGAATAACCCAACAATACCTTGTCCAACCTATGAATCGAACCCAGGATCATCAGGCTCATCAGCCGTGCTTGCGACCACGACACCAACGCGGCAGTTGAAATCGTCGCTTTAATCTTATCAAAACATCAACTGCAGTACCTAAATATCGTTTCATTGAATCGCAAGAATGTTGGTAGGCTTATCGCGAGACCCAATCCGATCATTTATTCGGTACGTGACCAAAACGTGTGTGAATCAGGTGCTTTAATGATTAAATACCTAACTAATTCATTATAATTTATTACATCAAGTACATTGATCAATTAAACGATTTTCAAAGGTTATCTGTTGAAATATTATCATTATTATCATTTATTATTATTATATATATGTGGATAAGTAACGGTTCTGTTATCATTGTGACTGAACTGTGCTTCCCCCAATTCATTTGGCGATGGCGCATACATTTCTTTAATACATTAGTAATAAAAAAACATTTTGGACTAAATCCATCTATACTAAAATTATAAAGCTGAAGAGTTTGTTTGTTTGTTTCGTTGAACGCGTTAAGCGCCTTACCATACGCACAAGCTTCACCACAGTTTTGACTGCGCAGGCCGGTTTGTACACGGAACACGGAGCGTGTGGTTGGCAAAATACGCTTCGTGTTCCGTGTACAAACCGGCCTGGGCAGGCAAAACTAATACGCTCCGTGTTCCGTGTACAAACCGGCCTGGGCAGGCAAAACTAATACGCTCCGTATTCCGTGTACAAACCGGCCTGGGCAGGCAAAACTAATACGCTCCGTATTCCGTGTACAAACCGGCCTGGGCAGGCAAAACTAATACGCTCCGTATTCCGTGTACAAACCGGCCTGGGCAGGCAAAACTAATACGCTCCGTATTCCGTGTACAAACCGGCCTGGGCAGGCAAAACTGTGGTGAAGCTTGAGCGTGTGGTAAGCGCTTTAATCTCAGGATCTACTGGTTCGAATTGAAAAATTATTTCTCTGTTGGATAGTCCATTTATCGAGGAAGGCTGTAGGCCCATGCGAAGCCGGTTCGGGTCGCTAGTAGTACTTAAGTGTTAGTAGTCTTGTAACAGTTTTCTTAAGATCTATGTTAGTAATTAACTACATAATGTTTTCTTACTTATCTAAATAGGTACGTATAGGTACATGCTTATTTTATATTAAAAAGGTTTATTACATGAACGATATACTTTATAGCCAAATGGCAAAAAACGAAACCCTTATAGATTCGTCATGTCTGTCTGTCTGTCTGTCCGTCCGTCCGTATGTCACAGCCACTTTTTTCCGAAACTATGATAACTATACTGTTGAAACTTGGTAAGTAGATGTATTCTGTGAACCGCATTAAGATTTTCACACAAAAATAGAACAAAAACAATACATTTTGGGGGTTCCCCATACTCTTAGAACTGAAACTCAAAACATTTTTTTCATCAAACCCATATGTGTGGGGTATCTATGGATAGGTCTTCAAAAATGATATTGAGGTTTCTAATATATTTTTTTTCTAAACTAAATAGTTTGCGCGAGAGTCATTTCCAAACTGGTGAAATGTGAGTCCCCCCCCCCCTGTAACTTCTAAAATAAGAAAATGATAAAACTAAAAACAATATATGATGTATATTACCATGTAAACTTCCACCGAAAATTGGTTTGTACGAGATCTAGTTAGTAGTTTTTTTTAATACGTCATAAATCGTAAACGGCAATTTACTGTTAAAACAGTGGTCAAACTAACAACGAACTACAAGAACTTTTATATTATGTTACTTACTGCTACGGAACCCTTCATGGGCGAGTCCGACTCGCACTTGGCCGCTTTTTCTAGATATAGCCTATGTTACTCGGGGATAATGTAGCAGTATAATGGTGAAAGAATTTTTAAAATCGGACCTGTAGTTTTTGAATTAAATCGTAACAAACAAGCAAATCTTTCCTCTTTATCTCTCTCTCCCTCTCTCTCCCTCTCTCTCTCTCTCTCCCTCTCTCTCTCTCTCTCTCTTTCTCTCTCTCTCTCTGTCTCTTTATCATTTTTTATCTCGTAGTCGCAAGCGCGACTGCTGAGCGAGGGGTCCTGGGTTTGATCTGATCCCAGGTCGGGCAAAGTGTTATTGGGTTTTTCGATCAAGAATTTCTCAGTAACACCCCGGAGTTCGAAAGTTGGCGGTGTAACACCACCGTGCCTCGGAAAGCTTAGGGGAAGAGGGAGTGCACCTGTGTTTGCACACACACTTGTGCACTATAATATCTTCGGCGTACTTGGCTGATTGGCTGATCTCCATCGAGATTGGCCGCCGTGACCGAAAGTCGGTCGGAGAATTATATTTTTACATTAGTATAGAAGTATAGATTTCACAATAGGACTAGCAACGCACCATCATCGTCCTTGTATTCACAAAGCTGTTGGTGATGCTAACACAGGACGCATCTCAGCCGTCATCACATTATTCACCCCTTACAAACCATCTCATCCATCAATCAATACGTTCATTTCTTTGTATCAAAACTCTTGGAGTATAGTCTATCGATAAATATGTGCCGTAAACAAACATACACGATGGAAAGGACATCGTGACGAAAACTAAGACCATGGATTTAGCTCATGATTCTCGACCTCCAGTGCCCGGTTATAAAAAGAAAATCAGCTGTTCTATACAAAAGTGCAACTCACACACGGTAAAAATGTATGGAACAGTAAGTTTCGAAAAAAATTATCGCTGGGATGTCTAATATGAGATGACGATTGGGATAGGGTAGATAGGGTGTCTGTCTCAAAATGTCCCTTTCATCCTGTCTATATCTCTGTAAATATGTAGAAACCTATAGCAATAGGTATTGCAGTAAGTAATTGAATCCTATTCCCAGTACGCATTGATTGAAACTGCACACTGTAGGTACCTCAAACATGATGCCTAAAACAAAAATAAAACTAGCAGGAACCGTGGAAAACGCGGCGTTGGTTGGCGGCACAAAAGCCTTTCCAACCGTAAATTCCACATTTTAGAAGCTCAAATTTTGCCGAAAAATGTCTGGTTTTCTAGGTGCGGTATTCGTAGTTAGAGTTAGTTGTTTGGTGTACCTACCCTACCTAAATATAAACATGCAGTTAGTTTTAAACTAAATAAATTCTGTGAATATTTACTTAGACCATTATTCCTTTTCAGAGACAACGAATATTAAAAAGTTTGACTTACAACTTTAATCGTCTTGTTTATTAGGTTGTTTGTTGCTTATTTTAATATAAAACATCTGGCTGTCTATGGCAATTCTACCTTGTGTATTCACTTCTGATCCTATGATCAAAAGTGAATACACAAGGTAGAAGACTGTAGCAAGGCCTATGCCTTGCTACAGTCTTCCACCATAACTATGACATTTGAGGTAATATTGCCGTTATTAGTTCGTACATAGCTAGAGATGTTCGATTTAGAATTGCACTCCCCTCCACAATTTAACATTAGAATTAAAATAGTGTATGAAACAAGCAGTGGATAAGAGTGTAATTTTAGAATAGTAATAAAATAGAGATAGAACTGTAACGTAAAGTGACAATTCTTTGATTTTGAAGGCCAATTCTTGTGATTAAAAACGATAAAAATCTTGTCAACAATGTAAGTAAAATAGAGGCATTTATGACTAGAAATGCCCACTAATTCGTACTGTAAAAATTGCAAACCATTTTCGGAGTAATCCTATGATCTAGCTAGACCTAGGTCACTTATCTGGTTGCAGCTAGCAATAGTGACAGGTGACAGGAATTATCCCAGGAGATGATGTCCCAAAATTAGCTCATCTTTAAATATTTGCAAAAGCAGTGTCGAATGCTATCTACGTAAAGTGGGTATTAAGAACCCACACAAAATATCTTCCCACTCAAATTATATAAATACACCAACAAATACTATTTGATCACGAATTATGAAACTGAAAATGTATTGATTTGAAAAGATTTGCGACGAGAAGGAAGAAACGTGTAGTAAATATCTACCTACGTTGGTTATTATACTGCGTAGATTTTGTTAAAAAATATTTTACACTACAGTTCACAACACGACACCACTGGAAACACGTAGATCCTATTTTCTTTTCCAGTGGTCGCCCACAGTACAGCTAAAGAACTCCGAAATTAACGTAGAATTTCTCTGCTGGAAATGAGGGCATTACACGGGGCCTACCATAATCATTGGCACGGCAGTAGATGTGCAGAGCAAGTCAAGGCATCTGTTCTGGACACTTCGCATCAATTCGTGCAACAATAATGTTCTAATATTGAATGCTTGTCCTGCAGGAGCTGTAGCAGCAGTGACCGCATAACTTTATACCCTAGGCAATTTTTAAGAGACTTATTTGAAATGAACGATACACTTTACGCAATTTCACATCCATCCTTCCACCTGCTCTATTACAGACACATTGAGTAACGCCACATAATCCTACACAACGGAAACCAGTTGATACATTACTGTTGTTCGAGCTCATCCAACCGAGTCGTTTCCAATCCAGTGACACAACTCCACACACGCTAATGTTGGTTAGATCCAATAGTATTTTGAGCTGAGCAACGTCCGATAAAATATCTTTTGATACCAATTCTGTGACAGGCATTTGAAAGGTCTGGAGATCCGTTTTGAGACATTGGTTCTGAAAGTTCAACGACGCGGTAAGATAATTATGGTAAGCAGATCGTTTCCAGAATGTTCTAAAAATAAAGACTTACTCAAATTTTTACCTTTAGTACTTACCTGTATTAGAAATTAAACGCAAATTATCTTTCTAATAAGATATAAGCTTTGTTCGATAAATCGTAGTTAAGCTAGGACGATTTTAGAGCACAATTCTAAGAAAACATAATTAATTTGTCAGTCACGTCTCAATATAAAAGGAACGAGACACGAAAGATCGATGATCACTGAATTATTTCAGCTACATCTGGTTTCCTTTGAGAAGGTGATTGGCTACGGTTATAAAAAATGACGCTGAGCAAAACTCATTTGCACTTTTTCGCCACTACCTTGCAAAGTTCGCAACTTAATGACTCTGAAGAAAGTTCTGATCACTTATTGCATTCAGGGTGCGAACTCTCATATTATCGGATATGTATGATCAATTACTACCTAATAGAGATGTTTTTATGTCAAAGTATCTACCTGCTGCCTAATAACAAAACGCATTATAAATATTATAAAAATAAAAAAATTGTAAATACCTCTGCCCACAAAATTACGCTGGAAGCAAATAATTCTTTTTCTGTCATAACACGAACTTATTTTGCCTGAAAGTAATTGGAAAGAGGTTTAGCTTTTACTTTTAACGTAACAAG
The DNA here is from genome assembly GCA_947361185.1 of Charanyca ferruginea. Lineage (NCBI taxonomy): Eukaryota > Metazoa > Arthropoda > Insecta > Lepidoptera > Noctuidae > Charanyca > Charanyca ferruginea. The sequence continues at coordinate 7,841,561 of OX376082.1, read as the reverse complement.
AACGCAACTTACTATTATTCATCTGCATAAGTAGGTACATGCATGACATATTATAGGTACCTACTTATACATTTTCAAAAAGACTTAGAGCCCAAATCAAGCTCCCGATTTGAAAAACTTTCGGCAGATTACAAAGCAGTAACTCCGTAGAATCCGAATATTGTTCTTCTAAATGTTATAATTATTAAAAACAATATTCAGATTCCGTGAAGTTCTTGCTGAGTTTCCCTGTCTTATTCAATGAATTAGAAATAAGGTCAACGTATTCTGAAGTCAATATAAAATTGCGTCACTTTATGAGACGACAAACAGCGTGTGTCTGAACCGAAACGGGTCAAAACAATTAAACTGAACGAGGGAAATCCAGAGAAGTCCCATTTTACACTTTCTTGGGGAACATGCAGGCTTTAATTTTCAACGTTGTAAGGTCATTAACCAGAAGCAACTCGTAACATGACCGTTCTACCGTTAGTTTTTGCGAAAAGTCATTAAGGAAGTCTTAAACAGGATGACAGGTGTTCTTAAAACACCTTTTGTAGTTATTAAGGGGAAAGTACGACTGTTTACAAGTTTCTAGAGGGTTATAACGATCGGAACCAGTTTGTGAATAAATGAAAAATATAAAAATATCAGGGAGTTTAAACTATAGAAGATTTTACGTATTCGAAACGTCGTCGTTGAGAGAATTTATGCTATTTTTTACCGGTAGCACGTGATTGTTGTGGTGAACATTGAAATCAATCTAGGAAACTTTTTGTTCCTTTTTACGGTTGGGAATCAGGGGCTGTATTCTCGGAGCTAATACTCTAATTTATAATTTTGTATTGTACGATGTTTCAAAGATAAGGATCAGAAATTGTTCTAAATGAAGTCTAAAAATGCAGCGGATTAGATTTCTTTGTCACTTTGTCAACATCATTGTCTTTTTACAAACTCGTCGGGAACGTGTGGTAAGGATGTTAGAGACGGACGGATACGCAGACATGCCAGACATTCTGTCGTTGGTTTCGTGATTGTTAAGTGTTCCGCTGATTCCAGTGCTAGGTTTTTGTCGGCTATCATTTCCTTCCACATTATCATGATCATTAACAGTATGTAGCTGTTACCGAGAATCCTGCAATTCTATCCTATTCTTTGCGGGTGCTTTTCTCTGTCTTATGAATCCATTTATCCACATGACTATTGGAATTATACATTGTTTTTTTGTAGTCAAGTTCATATTTGCCTTTGTCTTTAAATAAAATTCGTCTTATTCTGTATTTGAATCTGAGACATCTCTGAACCCTTTCTGGTTTCGTCTTATTCTATATTGGAATCTGAGATATCTCTAAACCCTTTCTGATCAAAGACATCTCTTTTTACTTACAAATCTTAAGAGGCGTTACATTTAGCTAGTTACCTTAAACTTCCAACTGTCAAGCAACTGACAATTACTGATAATGAAGTAATTAATAGAATTTCTTAGATAAGTTCAATCAATATTTTCAGAGAGCAAGTATAGAGTTTTCTGTATGGATGTCATTCATTATTGTTTTTATATCCCGCAGTCCAGTCCAGTCTCCATTAGGATTGACAGAATATTATTTATTAACAGCATTTACCCGCGACTTCGTGCGCGTGAGTGTCGGTTATCGCGGATGCAGATGATGTTTTGGATTAAAACGTAGCCTTTGTCTTCTTTTTGTTTTAAGCGTAGTCTGTAAGAAGTTTCATCAATATCGATTCTGTAGTTTAGCCGTAAACAAACAAACAAATTCGCTTTCGTATTTATATATTTTTTTATTAGCCCATGCTGTCCCACTGCTGGGCAAAAGCCTCCCCCAAGTCCTTCCAGTATAATATTAGTATGGATTATGTTACGAGTTATATTTGATAAGTGTTTCTTGGTTATGTTCTTATATTATGGGATTTTCAAGTGTCCACTACGGGTTCCCATACTTGCATAAAGTGGTTGAAATTTCCAAGGCTACAGTATTTTATGAATGATCTTTTCCTTAGGTAATAACATAAAGCAGACACATATGACTTCGTTGGCTTTGAAGCTAAATTAATATCTCAACATTTTGGTCACCATTAGCAAGATTATCTTGGTCGAAAATAAAATACGTGCGCAGAAAATAAAACTGCGAAAATATACACACATGATTACACACGGCTATCTCCATCACCCGTTGACGGCGGATGGGATAATTAAAGGTCTGTTTATTGTCCTAAAAGGGCTAAACACAGTGGTCAGAATCGACATAATGCCACATCTCTATTTTTGGGACGCATTTTTCTTTTAATAGACAGCGGCGTCTCTATTTTGTGTCTGTATTTTTATTTTCTACATTACGTTTTGCTTCACCATTATAATGACATCCGAAAATTCGTTTTCGCACGCGAGGTTTACGCCTACGCGGACATTAAATCTCGTAATACCATTATATTATGTTTGGTACATTAATGTAGGCCTTTTATTTAAATACTTTACATTTGTTAAGTACTTAAAAGTTTAAACTTTCACTGGATATCACAGAACGTTTAATGCTGAGATTACTCTTTACTTCTTGTTTCGTCAATCTGTCCTTCTATCACATTTTGTGCGCTTTGCATTGTTCTGAGTAAAACGCATTTACCAAGGTAAAATTTTAACCTTGGTATGTTATTTAGGTCAGTGTTGCCTTCAGAATCAAGAACTTTATCTAGTCCACGTTTATGTCCTTGGATTTTCTAAAATGTCCTGTTAGAATATTGCATAATATTTTAATATGCACACGTTGTGCATATTATGTACTTCAAGCCTGTTAAAGAAAAAACCCCATAACCAGGAGTGTCATCCCAAGTCATGTGAATCATTTCAAGGAAACTTTAGATCGGTGTAGGCGATGGATCAGTCACCGTTTAGGTATTATAATACATAGAATATATATAGTTTTGCTATGGTGTGACATCTCATCTTCAAGTTTGTAAAACCAACCGCACACCATGGCATTCGTGGACGAATGTTTAAAAATAATTGTCGATTAAAGTGCTTGGTAACACTATCTTTTTTTGACGAATATAGGTAACGAGGTATGCACTGTTTTTTCGTATCTGTGAAAGAAGCATTTACTTAAAGTTGCCTCTTGATGTTACAAGAGGTAACGGAGGGACTTTAAGTAAATACTCTAAAATTACTGAAATACTACTCTAGTTCACAATGATTGCAGGGTCAAATCATGTTACTGACGTCACACTAATGATCGTCCGTCTGAATGGGCTCGTTAAGTCTGCCGGAAACATGGAGCAGCGAACAAATGGAGAGCAAACGTGCGTGCAAACACTACTGTGACTTCTGTACTTGCCGCTGATGCTTAGCAAAGAATTGCCGTGTATTGACCGTTGTGATAAGTTTCTTTTTTACAGCGTGCTAATTTAGTCACCATCAGGTTCACTTTTAAAATGTTTGATGCGACAGGATGTCCAAAATATTGGTGACTGACAAGCGTTGTCAGCACACGTAAAGATACCGTATTCTCTTATGTTCTGGCTGTATTAATCGAGAGAGACGCTTACTCTGTTATAAATTTGGCGGCTTCAGAAATTTCATTTTATTTTATTTATGAACAAGAAAATGCGGATTAGCATTCCATTTGTTTTCTTTTTCTTGGCCGGATGTTTTGAGCGGAAAACACCCGGACGGATTCCGTCAGGACGCCAGTTTTAGATAGCGTTTTATATTTAGTGTTCCGCACCGGAATTGTGTAAACGGAACTGTTCTTGGCGTAAATAGCTGTCTTTTCCGACTTTCGTAAATGATCTAAAATAGTTGGTATATGTCAAAGGATATATATACGTTTCACAGTACTTAAGAGTTAAGGGGTAGTGTTACCCAGTAACTGGAATGTTGTGGTTAAATAGGCAGTAACTCCATGTGCGTCCAAGTATTCAGCTGAATCCGGTTAGACTAGAAGCCGACCCTAACATAGGTGGGAACAAATTAAATAAAAGTTTGTAAAAAGGAAAGGCAGATGATTAAAGTTAACACTGCAATTACTATTGTTACTATTACTTGACTAAATCAATGTGTGTTGCATTGTAGGTAAGTATTGCACTGTTAAAACATTTTCGTCGATCGTCAGGAGCAATCGAGGAGGAGTGCCGAGCGGTATAGTACATCGTCAGGAGTACGGGCGTTCCCATTATCCCGTTAGGGATAAACAAGACCTGTAAAAACAATTACACATTACATAAAGAAAACACAATACAAATAGTAATTAGTAACAAGAATAAAGTAAGTTAAAGGTACAGCAAAAATACAGTTAATCGAACAGACCATTAAGGTCCCACAGTTCGTACAGTGGCCAATGATTATGCGTGATAACCGAACAAACTCTTTAAGGTTTACAGTTCGTACAGCAGCGTAAGCCACCCAGTGATAAACGAACAAACCCTTAAGGTTTATAGTTCGTACAGCAGCCTAAGCCACCTAATGATAAACGAACAAACCCTTAAGGTTTGGCTGTGTGAACTTGGCGCCCGACTTTAAAAAAAAAATATTTTTTTTCGGTTAGTTTGATAGATTTCGGTAAGTAGTGGATAGTAGTGAAGAAAACTTCGTTTGTAGTTGCACAAAAAAAAAATAAAAAAAAAACAACCCCCGACCTTGAAAAAAATTTTTTTTTCTGCTGTTTCTTATAGTAAACCGTAAGTAGTGGATTGTAGTGCATTTTTTTTCGTTTGTAGTAAAATAAAAAAAATAGTAAAAAATATTTTTATTTTAGGGTATTTTTCCAAAACGATATTTGCAACATAAATGCAATTTAAAAGCCTATTCGAATACTACGAAAGCTAAAACTGACTGAGAAACGATCGCAGAGGTCAATAGTAGCAGGTTTCTTAGGTGTAGTGGAACAGAAGTATACATAAGAAGCGATTAACCCGAGTAAAACTTGTTTCGGACTGAATTCGAAGTTACTTTCGATACAAAGGCACTACTAACGCTAAAACTGACTGAGAAACATTTGTTTAGGATAGCAATAGTATTAGTTACGTTACTACGAATGATATTCATGTTACTACAAATAACTACTAACGAAAAAAAGTTAAACGAAAAGAAGATACTACAAACGAAAAGAAGTTACTACAAACGAAAATCTACCTACTACAAACGAAAGGAAGGTACTGTTTTGATATCATTATGCGTAAATAAATTTATGCTTTATAATGTTATGCTTAATCATTATTTATATACGTTATACGTAAATAATGTTATTGCAAAAATATAATTAGGAGAAACAAATGAACGTTAAGTTATATTAGGTCTTAAAATTTTATGCAAATGGATAGAGATGGTTTATATTTAGGTTTCCTAGTGATTAAAAAACCTGTATCTGTTATCATGATCATAACATCAACATTGCAGGCGGTTGTACTCGTACTGAATTAGTATTGTTGTACTAGTATGGGCAATGGTGAATAAATGCTATGGAAAACGAAATTATTGCAAATAAATTTATGGATTAACATTATTATGACACTTGATCGATTATGATCAATGAAATTAGTGAAAATGATTTTATGTAATTTAACGATTATAGCAACTGAAGCATTATTTCTAATGAAATTATGGCAAATACAATTATGGCTTATAAAATTATGGCATTTTAAATTATGGCAAACATTAGTAAACCCATATTTAGTTAACTACCCACAATTGTGATTAAGAAACCGTCTCCGACATATATAAAAATGAATCCCTATTTCCCTTGCTCACGGCATCACGCGTGAACGGCATGACCAATTTCGCTAATTCTTTTTTTGTTGTGTTTGTTATTGTAAGAAGATTTTCATTCTTCATATTCTTGAAAGAAAAAACTAAAGAAAGTTGCGCAGAACATTAAAAAAATTCAATTAAGACCAAAAAATTAGATAGATGACGTATTTTTTTCTCACCAAAAAATTATACCCTACATACCCAATACCCATGTAGGATAGGTAGGATATTTAGGGTATGTAGGGTAGATAGATAGGCATGTATATAGGTAGATAGGGACAGGACAACGTCTGTCGGGTCAGCTAGTTATATATAATTAAGAATTTACCCGTAGCTCCAGAGGACAAAAGGTCATAGTTATAGCTATCTATTGGGTCGTGTCAAGAATTTGAAACGCGATATAGATTGATGCTTCTCTTGGTAAACAGTGTCAGATTTTTTGGCGAAGACGCTACTGACGGTAAATTGCCTGTCTACCAAAGAATGTTTATTTTTCTTAATTAGATTGATGTTTACTTTGCCATTAATCATATTTTACTGACGAAAGTTCGTCTTTTCCGGGCAAAATCAAAGGCTTCTAAGTAACGTTATAAAATGAGGGGTATTATAATGTTTTCTCGTTTCCCGTTTAGTGCTAGTATGGACCCAGAAAATCCTTGTTTTTCTAGCTGCATCGGAAACTTACCATATCACCCGACTTTGGAAATTAATATCTTTTTTATGTTTGTTTGATGGATTTCCATAAGTACGTAGTGAATGATAGGGACGCTAACTTCGTTAGTAGTAGTGCCAACAATACAATAAAAGCAAAAAAAAAAATGTCATCCTTACCGAAATTGCAAGAGAAAACCTTTTCCGGAGTATTTTCAATTTAGGACTATTGTTTACTTTATTCTGATCATGTGATCTTCAATATCAATACATCGCTTCTTATAATATAATGTATTCATTATTCCTTATCCGATCAATATTATTTTATGTAGCTCGCTCCACAATTTCATCCATCACAATTCTCAGCTAGATTGAAATCGGAAATTCGGAATCGTCAGTACCTAGCCACTCAGATGCCATAATTTCTACAATTTCCCGGTAGCATCTAACGTAAATATTAGATTCTAGAGCAATCAGCTTCAGGAAATTAAGCCCTTGAAAGTTATGATGTTATTTGAGCTTCATTGGGTATGATTCCTTTTTCTAATCAAGGTAACCACTTTTCTAGTTCATTTCTCGGAAAAATCAAGATGAAAAAAGCAGCAATGCAATCTATAATAAGAGTCGACTGGGGTTAATAATTTCGGCGCAATATTTCTATTTCTTGTATTTGTTCAGTTTTTCTCAATATTGAAATGTTCACTCGAACCATCCAAAATCGTAAGTTTCTTCTTGGAATTGTTAATTAATATTTTACCAGCGAAGTTACTCTGAATCTAAATTCTCCTTAATGTTTTTCAACTTCGAAGTACGCACTCCAATAAAGACTACATAATACCTAGAGTGGGCGTCCCTTACTGTTTCCTTTTATTCTAAGGCTTCAACTGCGTAGCAAATATAACAAACGAAGTAATTTATCGTTAGGATATATATTGTTATCTTGTTTGTTCAGCTATATTTTTGTTAATACGGTAGGTATACGAAAAATGCCGTGTTTGCGTAACGCCGTCTACCGCTGGGATGTTGTCGAGAAAATTGGCTGTTCGCTGGCCCGAAACATTTCTGAATGACTGTGCTTTAAAAAGAAAATAGAAATTGTACAAATATACACAGCGGGGAATAAGAAAAGGGACCGTAATCCCATAGATTTTGTAGATAATTACCTTTTGTATGGTGGTCAGTAGTAGGTTCTGTTCTTATCTACAATCGATGTATTCTCATGGCTACAAATATCCATCATATTGCATACTTATACCCTTTAATAGACATGGAAGTACTATACATACCATTTTTTCCAGTTATCTGCCATTTTTTTCCGGTTCAGAACTACTAACGCTGTATGCAATCTAGCATATTTTTTAACACAAATTGATAATGACACGGACTGGTGACAAGACCATTCTAATGAGAATTATTGACAAACCAGAAAAATCGAATAAACAAACACGTCGTCTAATTAAAATAATCTTAAAATTACCATGCAAATAAGTCGTTGCCACTAGGACCCCAGAATCCCTGCGGCTCCGCTACAACTTGTCAAAGTTTGACACTTGCCAACTTCAAACATGTTCTCGTCGTGATTAGTTGGAGCTTTTGATGCCAAAATTTATGACAGCCTTGCCTTAAATGCTGCATTATTACTTTGTATCTGTTAATTATGGTTACGTCTTGTCATCTTTGACTTTGGGTTTATTAAAAGATCATTTTTCTTTGTGTTAAATGAGTTGTTGGTCTTTCTTAATCCTTTTGCGTGTTATTGATATTGTGACCTCTGCAGGTACTAAATCTTGGTTGTATTAACAATTGGTCGTATGTGTACTTACTTGAGGCTTTTTGACTTTCTGATTGCAAGTTCACATTTTATTTTTGGTTTCTCATGAACTTGACTTCGTACACAAACGTGAACAGGATTTAAAATGTTTCTGTTGATATCAAACTTTAGAAAGTTATCTTTGTAACTATATGTATAATTTAAATTTCCGTGGCATAAATGCAATCAAACGACGTGGAACAGTAAACCAAATTCTTTTACATTCTTTAATACGATATAACAATATTGATATTGGTAAAAATGTTACAATCTTCTTTTACGATCAATATTTTATTGACTCCTCAAACGGTTAAGTTATAAAGCGGTTACTTGCACGTCATAAGTTATTATTGGAGCAGTTTTATAACGCACTAAACATTAACGGCGCTCGTGATCGGGTAAATGTCAAGTTGTGTGCTGATGCTGACATTTGAGATCGTCCACTCGCTCGGAAAATGTTGAAGTGTCTACATCGATATGGTTTGGTGTTCTCAAGGCTTTGTCTGTTGAGAGGTTAGCGATGGCATTACTAAGTGCCTCTTTGTGTAGAATGTTACTTTGTGTCTTATGTTACTCTTGGCATCCCTTTCTCTTTTTCTTTATGAATGATGTTATTAAAATAGCCATGTCCCCAAACCTCGTCATGGTATTTAAGGTTTGAAATCTAGCTCAAGACTGCATGGTTTCACATTCGAGTTACAGGTCCGTGACTGAACTAAATGGTTTTTAATAGATCTCCAATGTGAAAGCTACTGCAGAAGTGATTTGCAAGATGTTCGCATATATTCCCCATCGATTTTTCTGGAACACTTTTTCAAAAAATATGCCTTGTATGAGAAAAGAAAGATAAATATGGAGTAGGACACAGAAAAAGTAGATAAAGCAATAGTTCACAACAAGTTATACCTCCCACACAAAAATTATTGCGAATGTTACATAATAGGTAACCCATAACAATAATACCCCTTTCTAAATAGGACCATTCTCGTCTCCGTACGAGATTGCCGACATATCAGATTTGCTCTGAGATATGAAAAGGTGAAGACACGACCATTATAATTATGTGAAGGCGTACGGTATTGATACAATACAACAGAATTGAAAGGAAAACTAGTCTTTAATAGGATTACTATATTCTTCAAGTTGGAAGGAGCTGAGGAAATATACTTTAATATTATTTAAGTGCTTTTATTTTGGTTTGCTAGAAAACAGTCTGGAAAATATATTGAAAGACAAGTCAAGGTAATTCCATTTAGTTGTTTCTTCATGCATCCCACAGCCACACAATACAGCCCAGCCCGCCTGTAGCAGTCCACACAATTATAATTTCGTATTGAAAGACCAATAGGCAATTTTATTCCTAGAAAAATTATAAAGTCAGATCAAAACGTTTTTAAACGTGTCGTGTTCATTCATAAGCCGTATTGATAAAATTCAAATTAAGTCCTTGGTATTGGCTTTCGGCGGGGAGGGATTTAAACCGTTTGATAACTCTGTTATCCCATCAATTGATTCTGGATGAAAAACAATTTCAGTTTCTTTATTCGATTTGTCGATAGCTTTTATTTTGTGATGTACGGATTTTGTTTTTATTTGGTTTTTGGGTGAATGAAAACGATCTGCGTTTAGTTCGTTCCTATTTATTTCGTGACACATGTGTTTTGTATTCAATTGCTATAGCAATTACAGAACTACAGAACTATCTGTAAGTTCTATGTTTTGGTTAGTATATTTATCAATAAACTTTTTTTTTAATATATATTGTTATAGGCTTGCGTTTGACCGCAACTCACCTGATCTTAAGTGATGATGCGGCCTAAGGTGGAGCACGCTTGCCTAGAATAAACCGGTTCACTCGTGCCTTGAATTTACCCAGATTATATGTATCGGGGAATAGAGAGGCGGGCAGTGAATTCCACAGTCTGGCAGTTCGCACAATAAATGTGGAATCAAAGCGCTTGATTCGAGACCGTGGAACTTCAACCGTATAGCGGTGACGCTTCGCCGTATCCCTGCTTATCATACCCATCGTCGATATACCCACGAACATGAATGCAATTTTCTTTTCAATCTCCCATGATAATAGTCCCCAAATTTGCATATTTTGGGATATCCTCATCAACCGTTGGCAATTAACTTCATATTATGTTGCGAGCCTGATAAATAGCTCTTGACTCCTGCCTGTTGGTTGTTAGCACCTTCATTATAGGCTCATGTTAATTCCGTATTAAACTCGATATTTTGAGCATTTCGAATTAATTACTTCAGTATCGCTATAATTAATTGCGTACCTTTGCCTGAAAATTGCTTTTCATTATTTAAAAGGTGGTATTAAAATCTTGTATTCATTTTATTTTTATTGGGGTTGACTCCAAATAGGTGTGTGCCGTAATACTGTTTTATTATTATTTTGCAGATTAAGCCCGGTCGGATAGTCAGAAGTGCGCTAGAAATGTTTGAATACTTTAAATACCATTGTTAAGACCATTTTTAAATCAAAAATTCTCTTCAATTGGCTTCCATTCAATTCAAATTTCATATTTATTTTCTTTCTCAGAAACGTATTGAAATGAATGTTAATACCCTCCAGTGACGCTATTACTTACGTCATACACCTTTACGGCAGTATATTCTATTTTGCCGTAATATCTTGAATGTGTGTGACAACCAAGCATAAGAAATACGTTTCTTTTCCCATGGGTGCCGTTGCCGTATGAAGGGACTTAGAGAAATGATAATTGGAACTCAACTGTCAATTAGGAGACACAATAGTTAAACTATAACATGCGACCAGATGTCCATGTCCAGAAGCTAAATATTTGGCTTCTGGACATTTAAAGGGGCAGAAATAATGAGCAACAGCCGTCCCATGTGCGACGTTGGTGCTGATCATTCTAGTATTTTCTGACGACTATTCATTGTAGAAAATTCATTATAGATTGAGAACAACGGATTAACTCACTGTGACCCGACAACACAGTGAGTTAATCCGTTGTTCTCAATCTTATAATGTGTAACAATACTCACGTGTCGTTTAATGAAAAAATAGAAAATTCATGTTCATCAGTGTCCAAATATCTACATACAAATATTTCTTCAGTTCCCTTCATTTCCAAGCTCTAAAGACCGTACTTCCATAGTTAAAAATATTAGTACCCCGCTAAGCAATAAACCAATTGAGTTCGTATGTATGAACTTGACCCCTCGTAAAAGGGTAACGATACGCTCTGCTTGCAATTTTTAAACTATCCCATTGACATCCGAATGTCGTCTTTGTCTCTAGAAGATTAGGTTCGATTTAAGATGAAGCTTATTTTGAGATTACAGTCCAATTCTCACGATATTGTATTCCCGACATTATTGCTAGTTGCATTCGGTACAATTTCAGTCTTGCCAAGTTTGGCGTTCATTGATTCCTTTATTCTGCCTTGCGCGTCTTGAATGGAATATTTTTGCTACCATTGTGGGTAGGTACTTCATGTGTCGTACTGGACTCGTGCCAAGGGATTTCCGTTATCGAATACAAACGCCACTCTTATATTTTTTTAGTTTTCGTTATTTATGTTTATTGTACTCAATTCGGGATGTGGGTGTGCGAATTAATGTGAATGTTGGGAAATGTGGGATTGTTTTTGGGAAAGTCTTTGATCAATCAGACTGGATGTATATCTATCAGAAATGGTGGTAGAATTCTGATTACTAGGATTTTTGGAACTCTTAAAAAGAGTTGTATGTACTGTACAGTGCAACCAGTACTAGAGTACTGGTTGCACTGTACAGTACATTAATAGATTCCTAATTGAGAACTTTTCGCTTAAAAATACTCTTATAATTGTTAGGAATTGCTCCTTCCAATCATTTCAACTTTGGACAAGCTCTTTCCAGAATAGTTTTATCATTTGAAGGAGTTTCACTAACCAATATTAATCTTATTCCAAATACAATTTCCAAAGTACCATAGGTACTAAACGAGGATTATGACACGATTTACAACCGATTTCACTATTAATTACTTACTTGATCGGTATTAAGGCTTAAACCGCTATAAACGTCTTATTCAGGTTTATGAACTATATCACTTAATCGAGATGTCCTAACCTAAGTGCTCAAGGGACTGACTACTATTAAGTGTTCATTATGTGAAACAGATTTAGTGAGTGCAGGTCATGATATTGTGACTTGCCCGAATGGAGGACACTTTACAAGCTTTGCTAGTCAGAAACTGAGTAAACCTGATCTTTCGATTTTTTTTCTCAATGATTTACTTTTCCACTGCTGAGCAAGTCTCCCAAAGTCCGTCCAGGCACTTTATTCCCTTTTCGTGCTACGCGTCAATGACTAATGAAAGAGTTACATATTATGTAGACCTGTTTAGAGACTTCAAGAATCGTATTTTCTGACCTGATTTCTCTGGTGCTATAGCTTTTTTCACTACTTTCTGTGTCTTCGTAAGATTGATGATGCAGACTAGAACAAGAGTTCGCGATGGTTTTATTAAAAACAGTCTTAATATTGTCCATCCGTACGTCATAATCTCTTACTCGCCTCACACCACTCCCACGGAAATCGTATTCTTAGCCGAAAGCCAAACTGCTGAAACTTTTCTCAGATCTTTTTCATACTTCAAACTATTAAGATAAGCGGCTGAAACAAATACACAGACCATGTTTTCATTCATTTCTCTACGTCAAAACATTTAAAGGAAATATTTATAACCTGTTCCGAACCAAACAAACTCAAAATGATTTGAAGCCAATATCTACTCAGTATACTCGTCTAAAAATACTCACTTATAGTAAATAGCTATCAATGTTTCACTCTTGTTACAGATCAGTATATATGTTTCAATATAACTAAACGTGACGTAATATTAACGTAAGCAGAATACAGAAAAATACGCATTTAAGATAACGGAGAGGCAAGAAAAGAAGATGTGTTAAAAGTATTTGAGCCTGATCTATGTATGTATTAATAGTGGCAGGAAACAAAATGTCTATCGTACTCGCCCTTGAATCGACATTCGTGGTTTTGAACGCGCGCTCGCTCATGAATGGTAGAGTTTCATTGATACTAGCGAATGGGCGTGTCTTGTGTATTAATATCTGTTATTCGACGCTCCCATATCACTAAATGTTTATCATTCATTCAGTTTGATTCCACTAGGTAATGTTGTTGTTCTGGACGTGATATTAGCTTTTACTTGACTGACTTTCCTGATTAATAACTTTAGGGAATTTGATTACTTAACTCGAATAAATACTTTGACATGTTTGAACCAATTTCAGTTTGGAAAATGTGTTTACTCTGAATCGTAATCATGTTTGTTGTTTGTTTACGAGAAAATTTTATTTGGTCGTTTATTTCTGTATTATACACGGAATAAATCAATCATTGTAATGTATGCCAAGCTCTAGTCCCTTGGGCTTTGTAAAACAGTAAGCAATCATATTAATATTATGGAAAGGGAAAGTTTTGTGTACTAAGGCTTGTCCCAAAAACAGTTTATCCATTCGTTATGAAAACTTCGGTGTTTGTGGATTTGCGGTCGTCAGGGAATTGGTGTTCATATTTAGAAATTATCTACTGTTTAAAATAGTGTTGATATTATACGTCTTTATATGGAGTACGTACAGTTCTCTATTGCCCTCATCAGCAGACTTTCCAAAATCTTCTACATGGCTGACAGGAGTTCATTCTTTTGCCGAGATCTAATAAATTATATTAGGTATATTCTTTTGGGTATGATTTTTATCGTTGGCCCTCTGCCTAGAATAATCCACTAGATTATAGAATATCGCAATAGCATTCAAGTGCTTACTGATAAAGTGATAAGATTGCAATGGCTTTCGAGTGCTTGACTCACTTCCGTTTAGTCAACTTTCCAATTGACAATGGACCGATAAAATGTTCTTTTACATTCTTTTGCTTTTTGAATCGCTGCTTATACACTCGGCGTCACAAAAATCGCACCTCTTTAAGAATTCCCTTCAAAGTCATTTTAACCCTATTAATCAATGGTATACATATGACTATAAGGTATAATTGGAAAGGCAATTTATTTAAATTTCAGAATAAATCAATGGATTTGGTTTTTTGTTTACCAGGGAATAAAAAAAAGCAAGCTAATGCAAATGATTAAAAAGTTAAATTTTATTTTATCAGCAAAAATTACAACAAAGTCCTTAAAACTAACTTAAAACCTAGTGTTACCCCCCCTAGCCCTGATGACTGCTTCCATGCGTTCTCTCATGGACCTTATTAATGTGACAACAGTCTCTTGTGGAATGTTGTCCCATTCTGCAACGACGGCATCTTGAAGGTCTTGGAGAGTGGTAGGGGCAGGATTTCGTGCCCGTACTCGCCGTTTCAGTTCATCCCAAAGGTGCTCAATAGGGTTCAGTTCTGGACTTCGCGCCGGCCAGCGCATAACAGGGATGCCAACTTCTTGCAGGTAGTCTCTTACAATTAAAGCGGTGTGACAACGGGCGTTATCGTGCATTAACGTGAACCCACTGCCAACAAAACCCGCATAAGGGACAACCTGCTCCTCTAAGATCTCTGTTATGTACCGAGCAGCAGTCAGCGACCCTTGCCCGCGAGCACTTCCAGTCCGAGAAACACACACAAGGTTCGTTTTACCGTCGATTGACATGCCGCCCCAGAACATGCACGAGCCACCCCCGTATTCCACTGTCTCTTGAATACAGGCTTGTGCGAATCGTTCCCCTTGCCTCCTATACACTCTTCGACGCCTGTCGTTGCAGAAAAGACACACCCTCGTCTCATCCGAGAAGAGCACAGCCCTCCATTGGTCTATTGTCCAATCCACATGGTCACGGGCAAATTGCAACCGGTCTCTCCTATGCTGTGCAGTCAATTTGGGCCCTGTAGCAGCCCTATGAGCTGCAATTTTCTTCTCCCGCATTCTTCTTCTAATCGTGGAGACGCTTACAGAAGTTCTGCGAGCTGATCGCAGTTGTTGTTGCAGCTCAACAGCATTGGAGAACCGATTACGTAAAGACGTCGAAACAATGAAGCGATCGTCTCTTTCGGATGTGCACCGTTGTCTTCCAGATCCACGTCTTCGGATATAGCCACCAGTCTCTTGGAAACGTTGGAACACTCGTCGAACGGCAAAACGACTCAAGTTCAGTTGCCGAGCAACATCACATTGCCGCATCCCTGATTGCAGTAGTGCAATGACTTGAGCGGCTTCATCTGCAGTGGTATCCATCTTCTGGGGTATTTTTCTTGCTGTAGCTGTTCACGTGTGTTCACTTCAAAGGTTGAATAGCGAATGACCCACATTTTTTTTTTTTTTTTTTTTTTTTTTTTTTTTTTGATATGACCACTCGCAGCGCAACAACTCTCTGAGGTTGATGCTGCTTAACCGGACAATATTTAACCCGGGTCACCCGTTTTATACCCTTGTAGGGAGGTGCAATTAGTGGCCGTTGTAATGCGTATTTTGACAACATTTTTTTTAACGTTACGTGCTAATGAGATCTGTTGTGTTTAGGAATTCTAACTGTTGTTAATTTAAAGGTCGTTAAACATACTTTTAATTGATACCAATATTAATTGGGTTTAATGTATTCGTTACTGGCGGGACATGTTTTAAACTTATTTTCGAAAAGGTGCGATTTTTGTGACGCCGAGTGTAGTTGATCCATTTTTGTCTTAAGTACTAAGGCCCAATTAGTGGTCTGAAGTGCAGGTGTAGGGCATACTTTTGCCCTACGCCTGCACTTCAGACACTTTGCGCTTCAGACACTTTGCGCAGTAGTAAATGGGCATCGTCTAGTTAAAATTTCATTTCCAATCCAGTACATAGCTGTTATTGGTTTCGTTATAATCTAGTTGTTATCATTTAATAAACCAATATCTCCTTTAGGATATAATGTAGGGAATATAAGTGCAAAATTATTCCAGTAGACCGCTAATGCTGGTCCACCTCTACCTGTAAATACCCTTTTCATAAGTCTTTCTTTTACTGCTAATTGAGAATTATATTCTTTATCTAATACTTTTTGTATCTGAAGATTGTTATGTTTCTATATACATATATTCTCTTAATTATAAGCTCTGTGTATGGCTCCTGTTATTTTTATCCCTGTCTGTTCCTTGACCACGTCAATCCAAGATGGATTGACGTGGTCAAGGAACAGACATCTTGCGCGTTCGTTCTTCTTTCCTTTAATAGGTTCTTTTATTAGTGATCGATGTTTAATAGTAATGGAAGAAACAATATTCGATTTGTATTTGTAAATCTCTATAAACTCTTTAATTTAAAATGCATGAACTGATGTTTCTTTTAATTTATTACAAATGTAAACTAACGGGTACATTTTTGACCCAGCATTGTGTAAGTTTAAACTTAATTGTATCATCAAGTCTCACTAATAAATAACTTAGACTTGAACTTTACAAAATACGGAAGTATTATCGAAAGAACGTACGCAAAACATCCGTTTGATTTTTACATACAAAACAACGTGTTTCTATGAAATTAAGCATCAAGGTTGTTACAGTTTAACATAAATCAGAGGTAAATCGTAAAATTCTGTTTTATAATGGATTTAACGAACTTGTAGTTTTGTTTCCCGCGATTCATGGTTTTTTGTTTTATGTTCATTACAGAAACTGAATGTTTATGGAGTTTCTCGTTGATAGATTGGTTTAGGTACGGTCACCAAAGGAGATAAGTATCCATGTCGCCGGAAACAGTTGAAGTTTACTTAGAAACCGATAGGTTTTTATGAATAAAATAAAATACAATTTATAGAGAATAAACAGTTCAATGATTTAATAAAATTTCATTTGGTTTCTAAGAAATCTTCAACTATTCCCGACGACATGGATACTTATCTCTTTTGCGTACTGTACATTAGGTATTTCCTCACTCGTGTATTTTTACATTATTATGATGTTGTTTTGTTCCAGTGGAGTATTGTATAGTGGATTAATGCTGCGGAAGTAGGTGTTTTAAAGGAAATATTTGAATTGAATTTTGATAAAATAATAGGTATATCATCTACGTAAATGTTTTCCTTTAAAGATTTTATTTAAATTAGCCCTTCCTGCTCAGTGAATTCTTTGAATATTGATTATAATCAGCCAAAAGACGTCCACTGTTGAACATAGGCCTCTCTCATAGAACGCTACAACGAGCGGCAACCTGCCGCTTGCATCCACCGGTTACCCGCGACCTTGATTAATAAAAATTAAAAAAAAAATCAATGATAAAAATTCAATATTGATTATATAAAAATAAAATTGACTGGCAATTATCTATGATAACGACTAATCAGTTCCCATAATTATTTTTGTATGATAACAACTCATTTTTAAACCTAATAATACCTTTTATTTAGATCAGATATAATTTAATATCATTCATGGATTTTCGTCCAACGATAAGGTTCATTCACAAACAGTACATTATCATTATCTAAGTAAGTACTTTTGTCCTCACATAGATAGGGTGAATTATGAAACGTTATACCTACAACAACAAAGTACAAACCTATGTAAGTGTTCTTCTAATAGATCGTTCTAATAAAAGATTGTTAGAACTATGACGTGGGTGGAAGTGAACTGATAGGATGTAGCTCTTCGCCCATGACCTAATAAGAATTTAAATATTGTAGGGAGCATCGTGGAACTAAAGCTGAAAATAATGCCTCATACACGCCAGCAATACACGACGAAACATGTACGGAAGGATGTAGACCTGCCTACCCCCTGCCCTGCTGCTACCCCTCCATGCCTCATAAAGCACGTATATAGCCGTAGGTCCCGGCTGTCATTTGTAGATCTTTGTGACACTTGTTATGGTCAGAAGCCAGAAAGTGTCCACCAGTCTTGCCAAAGAGTATTGTATTATCCAGTAACTGGATTGTGAAGGTCAGCTAGGCAGTCGTACCATGTAATACACTGTATTCAGCTGCATCCGGTTAGACTGGAAGCCTACTCCAACATACAGAACATTGGGAAAATGTGATGCAGCAGATATATATATACTGAAGACCTGCCTATGGAAGGTGAAAGGGCGATTTTATCAAAATAAGTGTATTACTTTTAAAATCCTTGAAATTTCAGGATTTTCTACGAGTCCATCGCAAACACCTTTCAACACGCAACTGATAAAATATCACCAGATTTGCCCACACATCGAAAGTCGTCATAATTTTGAAACACATTGTAAAACCATAAAACAGTCACACTAGGTTGTGGTATCAATAAAATTTCGGATGTTTGGAATCAACCCACACTAGCTTATTACTAGTCCAGGATGTTACTATTTGATAAAACGCAACTACTCGCGTGGGATATCGGTTGATTGTTTACGTCCTTTCGCGGCGCCATCTTGTTTTTTGTTGTTTTTATTTTCACGAGCGAGTGAGCGATTTGGATGAATGAACGGGTGAGTCATCGTGAGAATTGTTTTGAGCCAATTGAAGCAATTGAGATAGATTTTTTTTTTTGCACTGCTGTTGCAATTTGACTTGGCGTGAATTTAAGAGTTGTTGGAGTTGTTCCGGGTCTGGTTTTGTGTTTGTGAGTTTATAATGTTTGTAACCCACGATACAGAAGAAATTCTTAGTATAGGGCATCGTTTATTGCTCAATACTCAATATACTGAATATCTTTATTGCTTTTCCATTTTACGATGCAAGATGCGACTTCAACAGGTAAAGTAAGAATTATTAGTCAGCAAGCAATCACTTTGATAGGCATGAACTAAGTACCTATGTATGTACCTAACCTTATGTGTTCTGTGTTTACGTCAATTATTTTAATATGTACCTAGGTACCTAGTTATTTAGACGCTATCTTGAAAGAAGAAGAAAACAATTAAATACTACTGGCTATATTTGTTTAAATGTTTCATTTAACAAAAGTTACCTAACTGAAAAAGGCAATTTCTGCTACAGTCCGAGGCTTAATAGGAAATGTTTGCATTTCAAGTTCGCTTGGAAAGGAAAAGAAAGACCCAACGATTCTTTTTTGTTTTCAAACCTGCGGAATTAATTTTGTCTCTTTGGTCTAGTGAGCAACAATGGAAAATCAATAGCCCAGTTCTTTACAATTTACAAATGGTATTTTTCTTTTACACTTAAATTAGTCTTACAATACAACCAGTGTTCGAATAAACACGTGGGCGAAACCCCAACAGAAGTCCATTTTTAACACTATCAGTTCAAAAGGTGATTGATTACGACGATCACATCAAAAAGCACATGCTATCTAATAATACACAACCACAGATCTGTAGCAGTCTAGACTGAAATTCCTCCACTGTATGAATGGTCCTAAGCCACACATTCGTTGAATTGTACGCGCCTAACCTTGCACGAGAAACTTGCCAATCGGATGTTACTATTTTAGTTTAGTAGGTCATTAAACGAACGTGCAGACGGTTCTGGCACGTTTTTGGGGTTGGTAAGTATTATTATGACTGTTACTATTGGTAAGAGCTGATATCTCTTGAATGAATGGAGAATTTATTAGGGAAGGGTAGCGCGTAAATGGCCGCACGGGGAGGTGGGACCTGCTGACGAACAGCAGATCATGGCCTGTCGGGGGAGCGGTGAATGCTTATGCGAATCCCGCACCCCCGGCCATAGGCAGAGGTGGAACACCGCGGTGGTTTTAGCCAGTAAGAGTCCGGCATGCCCCTCCGTCACCCCCACGACGGAGGAAGTCCATGAGGATTTCCACCGGGTAAAAAAAAAAAAAAAAAAAAAAAAGGGAAGGGTAGCGCGTAGCTATCAGATAGAAAATACGACTTGTATCTGGTTGTTGTTTCTTTATCCATTTATGTATTTTTGTAAGTGTATCAGTTGTCTCACACCTATAGCACAGGGTCTGCTTAGTTTGGGGTCAGATGGTCGTGTGTAAAATGACCCCACATATTTATATTTATTTATAACTTTTTCAGTCTTCGGATTAGGAAACTTACTGATAATGTCTCTGTCGGGTTAGCGATGCTGTGACCTATATTACCAAAGCTGATCATTATGTTCCGCTGTGGACGTTTATGGGTTAACAACGTGTCAAGTGCGCTGGTCGGTAAAATCAGCTGTTTTTGTCTCTTTGTCCCTCATAGACCTCAAAATTTAAAGAGTCCTGAATGCAGGGTACCAGTGTTATTTTATACGTGCCTGGCACTGCTGAACCCTGTTAGAAGAGAAGTCGATTATGTACACAGAATGACACAAACTGTGGCGTGCCCACATTGAAAGTACTTCCGTCCTACGTATGTGTAATCTGATTAATTAAAACATGTTTTTATGCTAAACACTTTGGCCATGACTTTCGCGTTAACACGCTAATAGCATGAGTAATGCCGGTAACTTTTACACGTGTGTAGGTACTCGAATTTGTTTGTCATTAAAACTTCGATAAGCATTTCGCCATGTTACGAAATTACTTGATAAACTTTTTCAGTTACTTCCGCTCTATCAATTGTAGTAACTATTATGAATTGAGCACCTACTAGATGCCGATCGATTCAGCCAAAATAGGGTAGTTAAAAGTGTTGTTTGTGGCAAGCCGGTGAAATCAAAATTTTGGGAAACAAAGTTTTGGAAGGTTCAAATCAACATCAACTTGTTTCACTAGGGATTAGAAAACCTAGCTTATAGGGTTTTACTTTAGTTAATACTCTCAAATTGTGCACCACTGTTGAAATACACTCCATACAGAATTAATTGAACCGAAATATTCCAGAACGAATGCAAAGAACTACAACATTAATTGGCATTGCTTTTATATTTGACATGCGAAATCAAGACCAATTGATTCCCACCAGTCCTTTCAAAAGTTCCCAAACGAACTATAAAGAGTAAAAAACAACAATGAATTGCAGCAATTTGTGTGTCGATGATAAACGCAACGTACTAAAAGGAAATAAGATAAACTGGCGTTCCTTATGTATGGTCTGACACAGCCTGACAGACACGGAACGCTTTCCAATACCTAGGGGATATTACTGCAATGTTCTGGCACCAGAGTGCAGCACTAGCATAGTCCGTAAATAGTTTATCGACGAGTCGTTCAAAGCGTGAAATTCTGCCTTTAATTGAGTTCAAAATTGGTTACAATAATGTAACAGTGCTGTATATTTCGATGAAGAAATGAAGGTAATTATTCATTTCCAAAAGAAGAAAATGTGCGAAAAATTTGGGAAGCAGCTAAAAATCACTCTAAAATATGTTCAGGTTAAATATTCAGGTGAGATAGTCGCATTTACAGAATAACGTTCATTTATCATGTAAGACAACCAAATATTATTTTATTCTGAGCATAACCTAGAATCCACTTTCAAATGGTCGTAGGACGCCATAATATGGATAAAGTACAGTTAGGTAAGATTAATTAAAACTTTGATATATTTTCACAAAATACCTAGTTATTACAATTAATAACATAATATAACAAGAATACGAGGTTATGATTTACGGAATGTGCTAGTGGCGCCCTCTGCGCCGAGTTTCGCGTAATGTTCCCTATTGAAAACACTGTAACCGTTTGTAGTAAAGTTGTCTGTTTGAAGATTCTGTTTGAGCTTTCAAGTATTTGCTTTTATAAATTGAATAAAAGCCATAATGTTTGCTAGTTCCTTTGAGTTGCGCTTAGCAATTCAAATGGACTGAGTTGTTGGGATAAGTTAGAATTAAATCAATTATCCAATGATTCTGGATATATTCACAACCTTAGAACTAACTACAACACCCAGATTGCGCTATGTTAAGAGTATTGGAGATATCCTGCCACTACATTTTTCCGCGTTGGTTTTCGTAGCTAAGTAGTAGTTTGTGTTTGGTAACCTTCACCTACAAACCAATTTCTTACTTTTTACACTAAGCTTCTCCAACCAACAATTTAAACGAAATCGTCTAATGAACAACAAAAATGTTTACCCTTCATACATTCATTCACAAGATTGAACACCAAAAAATAAGAAAACAAATACATACGCTGCACTCGAAATAAACACAGTGCATCGTAACGCAAAGGTCACGCACTGTTCAGTCTACCGCCAAAAGAGCAAAAAGGCGCGACCGGTAATGGTCGCGTTCAGAGTCATCTGCTCCATGCTCGCTGTTTCCGCCGCGGCCATGTTGGATTTATGGTGGCTAAAAGTGTTAACATCCGTGTAACCCTTGTAAGTTCTGATAATTGAATTGTTAGTCATTGAAAGAGAGATAAAACTCCCAAGCTGCGATCGAAAGATATTTATTTGCAGTGTGCTATCTTAGTTACCAGATACATTAAGTGAGTAGTTTATAAGGAGTACCTACTGCACTCTTAATAAAAATAAATGTTGCATCAAAAGATCAAAAATCTCTCTGTTTCCGTTGCATTTAAAATAAACATTATCATCCTGTTATTCCCACTTAATAAGCTGATATTTTTGTAGAATTTGTCGTCGTCCATCGGCGTATTGGTGCCTATTGACCCAGAAACTAAAAAGGCTGAATGCACAGTATCCCGCCAAAAGAATAAAAAGATGACCGGTAATGGACGCGTTCAGCGTCATCTGTTCAGCGCTATGAACGCATACGTCCGGTTCCGTTGCAGCCATATTGAGTTTATGGTATCTTCATGATCGTTATCCTGTATCACGTCATCAAACGGGAAAGATACTCGCTTCAGTCTTTTCTTAAATTATTGCATTGTAAACCTTTTTACCAGATACCAGGCCAGACTAGAAGATGGGCAGCAACGTCTTTCTGAGTAAAATTACCTCTACTGCGATCGCCAACATGCAACGGCCAAGCATGGGGATGACGGCTAAACCCCCCCTTGGGGGAGATCTATGCCCAGCAGTGGGAGTCTAAAGGTTGTCATGATGTTGATGATGATGAAACTTTGTTACGTACGCTGACGTTTCACGAGTGTAAGCACACATGCTACTGTTAGCATCGGCGATAAGCGATTTTGGCGACTCTGCGTTCGAACGCGGTATCGGAAACGCGCGTTTTAGCGACTCGGTCGCTGCATTTAGCTTCTATAAAGCGAAATCGTCGATCGCCGATGCTAAAAGTAGCTAGTTTGCTGTGGTCCTAAGACAATAGTTTTCTGTTATTGTAAACAGAAGGAAATACGTACTTGTAGTAGTTTGGTTGTATTGTTTTCGATTCAATGATAGTAGAGAATAGTTTACTATTTTAGTCTGTAGAGTCAATAGTTCTGTTTATTTTTCTGTTATGTCACTTCAAAACAAGCTGGTTGGCTTGTAATTGGCGTCTGTATAAATACGAGACTGATTATGTGTTATATCTTAGATTTAGCTGTTGGCAAACCTTAATCACTCATCATCATTTCCCTGCCCTTGTCTCATGTTACTTGGGGTCGGTGCAACATGTTTTCTTCTTCCACTACGTTCTGTCAACCGTCATGCTTTACGTCACTCCCTTTTCACTCATATCATTCTTCACACAATCCATCTTTTCTTTGGCCTTCCTTTCCCTCTCCATCCATCTACACTTATATTCATAATTCCTTTGGTCACATGCGTTTCATCCCTACTCTTCACTTGCTCATACCAACATAAACGATTCCCTTTTATGCTGGCACTTCACATGGCGTATTTGCACAAATATTCGCCTTATTTGGATAATACAAAATTTACCCAATGACTATTAAAAAATTAAGTCCGTTTTGTATTATCCAAATAGGCAAATATTTGCACAAATACGCCATGTGAAGTACCGGCATTAAGTTTTCTGTCACTGGCTATAATTTGTAAACTCTTTGACTATAGATAATTAGTGCAATTTGCGCAAAGCCGTGTCGGGGCGGTAGTCATAAATAAATAGAAAAGTTATGAAAACGAATTATACAATTCCATCTTCCATGTTAGAATAAATCGATTTAAACATCGATTTCGTTAACTATGTGAACTGAATCGCGTGTTGGAGGTTCGCAAGACGTTTCTTTGTTCGAATATTAAGTATACAGCTCTAATTAGAATCGTTTCGCCGACAATAGGTAGGTATGTTGCATGATTGTTCTGAGAACAACGAAGAGATGTTTAATTTTTTATACACTTCTTTGTGTTTTTTGATTTTCAAGTATGTTGTTGTTGGAATATTTGTAAAGGATTGTGCATGTGTGGAGCAATTATGTTATTGATTGTATTTTTTTTCTTTTGAGAATGAGAAAACACGGATATGTTTTTTGCGCTCTTGAAAATGTTTACTTTAAAATCATGATTCTTTATCATTGCCCGCCCGTCCGCCCCACATTTAACTTTTGGGTTGACCCAGACTGATGTCCTGCACGCGTAGCATGACCACGCTATGTCTACGGAAAAATAGACATACTGACAGGAAGAATAGACAAACTGTACTGACTTGTCTATTCTTGCTGTCAGTATGTCTATTCTTCCGTACACATAGGGTAGTCATGCTACGCGTGCAGATTTCATAAATTTCTGTTAGTCATCTCAATACTCACACATTTTCTAGCAATATCATCTTTTAAGTCTTCTCAATTCTGAAAGTTCAATGCTATAATTTTCATATTAGGACATGTAACTGTTAATGTCGGCCTATTACTGCCCCCGCCTGCAGGGCAAAGCCCTTTTCTCATTGAGAAGAAATGAGAATTGATCACCACATTCACCAGGCTTGCCCAAGTCAGATTGGCAATTTAACTCTTAAATTCATAAGTCAAGGTTTCCTCACGATCTTTTCCTTGATCAATAGCAGTGATGTCCAAGATCATCTTACAAAGTACAGTTTTGTTGGTTGGACCATCACGTCGTGTTACCATAGTGGGTATATCTGTCACAAAGCATAACATTTGACATTTGTGTTTAATTCATGCTGCAATAATTTGCAAAGCTCGGTAATTTATCGCTGACAAACGTTTACTATATGAGTAATGGACTCTTGCAAAAGCAATTTCCTACGCAGCAGATGATACAATTCTGTTTCATAACATTGCATTCTCGTTAACAAAATTCATTGACAGTGTAAGTTCCAGTAAGAATAATTATGTCAGCGGGATTATGACAAAGAACAAACGAATTCACCTGTGATCGTTAGCGTCGATTTAAATGATGGATTCCTCATGTCGTCAAAGACATGTCTTGTAGCTTTAGTGGGATGCTCATGTTTATCATTAACATTTAAAAGTCCTGCCATTTCCTATACTATACCATGATAAATGCAAAAGTTTGTGAGGATGGGTGAATGTTACCCTTGGCTGGACGGAATTAGCTGAAAAGCAGACATATATATATACATATATATATAGATAGGTATTGATCCCGTTTTTATATTCCGGTGGGATGATTTAGGATGCGAGCAGAAGCTAGTAATATTATAATACTCGATTAGTGCTCAAGAGCGAGTTAAATCAGACTAATTAAATAATGAATCAGCAACAATCAATCTGATGTGTATGCAACATGGCAGCCGATCCAAGGTACAAATGGGCTTTGTTACAAATGCAGTTGCATCAACACCACACAAGGTTCTTGCGCCAGTGCTAAATGATACCGCGTAATTAAAACACTAGCATATTCTTACACAACATTCAAAGGCTATACTGATCAAGTTTCAAGATTGTCTTTCTAACGTCCATCTTGTTTATATTTACTTCTAAATAATAAATGTTTCGGAATTTCGAATCTGTTTTATCAAATGCGGATGATAATAAATCCCAAACCTGTCTCAAAGTTTTTGAAATATCTTGATTTTTCAAGATAAGTAGGTAACAAAGCGTAAGTACAATTTTTAGCACCAGACTCTACTATGCGCGTTTGTTTTACGTACCGGATGCTGAATTTTATAGTGAGAATAAAGCTCTGTCCTAGATAAAACCTCTTAAGTGCTATAAAAATGTTTTATAGAGTCCATCAGATTGTAATAGCATTGCATTACTATTGCAATCCGTATCTCCATGCAAAGGAAACGCATCTCTAAGTGTTTTACAAGGTCTTATGGTACATATAACTATTTGAAATTCTATTCATACACTATTGATTGACCATGCATCGTTAAATTAGCAAATATTATCATGTCTATTAACTATTATATTGTTATCTGTGTTGGTAAATGGAAGCGATGATATTGCGTGTTTGTTACGCTTGTTAGTCTTGAGATACTGCAATACTTAGGGTTGGTATTATCTGTAATTTTGCCATTATCATCTACCTTCTACAAATTCTGTAAACCATGTCTAACGACGCGAAATTCTTAAATTGATCGCGAATAACGTCTTTTGTCATTTTGTTCCATGGAGGTAAATTGTGTGTCTGAGAAAGACATTTTATAGAAATTCCTACGTCTGCAAATTGAATTCGAAATAAAATAATATTCAAGTTGTAAACGACAATGATAAATGTTCTTTTCATCCAATTGAGCTTTATTATATGAGTATCTCAATGACATATTTCATCTTATTCAATTTCAAGAACAAGACATAAAATTCTCTCTAATCTTGACCTAAAATGTCTGTTCTTTAAACAAAGATGATTTTCTAAGACAACGTTGAATAACGAATCAAAGGCTACTTGTTAATTAAACAGGCTCTCGGGGCGATGAGTGTTCGTCTGTTATCTTTGTTAATATTCACGCCTGGATTTTATTAAATCTTAATGACAGAGGATTTCGTTTTGTTTGATAAAATGTCGTTTTTGAGAATATTATGTAAGTAAATTTTATTTTCGAACACGTTGACGAGAAAGAAGCAGCTTATCCCTCAGTAGTTTCTCAAAATGGTTTACCTATTTATGTTGTCCTGTCGAAAAGGCTCCCTTCACTTAAACCTAGGGGTCAATTCTAGTAACTTTCACATTCTAATCTCATTTTTAATCTGTCAAAACCGCCGCTATTTTACCTACACTTTTAACATTGACTGTCTCTGAAATGAGATTGCAATTCGATTTTGAACTATTCTAATATTATGAGAATGGTCCTTCAGATACTTTGTCACAAATAGTCCTTACAGTTGTATTCCTGAATTAAAATAAAATAACCACAATGAATTTACCTACAGGTTTAAAAAAAAAATATTGACTGCCTTTATTTCTTCCATTATAACAACAAGTCGTTTGGTTAATATGTCTAGCTAAAGTAAAAATATATTGTTTTATTTATCAACTATGTACTATACAAATCTTAAAAATAAAAATAATAATATTATGTACAATTCCATGAAAAAGGGAGAGGCGAGCTCAAACGGCATCAAAAAACATGTCCACATCGCTGTCAACGGGACACATTCCCAACAAGTTTTTCAACATCGGTACTATTTCATGATAGCATTTTGAATTTATTAAACGGTTACATTAAACCGTTTAATAAATTCAAAATGCTATCAGCGGTAATATTGCGGTGAAACTGACTTGATCCTGAATGCCCACGATTTGCCCACATTATTCCAGTTACATCTCAGTCCAGCGATCGAAACCAGCTTTGGAATACCACTGGAATACTTAATCTGAACTTGCACTGGAATGTACCCAACATACCAGTGAGCAATCCAGTCCAGTGACTGAATTGACGGTCTATCTATAAGTACTTTTCAAACCAGCGCGCCCATTCCAGTGCCACTAGAATCGTGTAAACGGCCAATCCACTGTTATTTTCTCTTGCTTGATATCATTGTCTGTGTAGTGTTTACACTTCAACAACTTCTAACTGACTGTAGGCAATAATTTATACAATTGCTATTCTACTCCAGCACTGGTTTGAATCGCTGGACTGGAGTGCTACTGGAATAATGTAAACCGAAAAGTAGTTCCGAAATTGAAAAGAACACTTAATACTTATTGAAGCGTGACGAACGGGAATCTACTAAATAATCTTAATAGCTTAATAGTATTCATGTTCAATTTATTCTGTTACCGTAGTAATTTCTGTCCCCAAGAGTGAACATATTCCGAATGATTTCTCCAGAGGCTTCAAAAGCTGGGGGCAAGTTGCTGTGAAATTTATCTTTGTGATTTATTTAGCGATTGTATTCGATATTTCTGTCGCTTTAAGCGCTGTAGGACATTAAATCATTTAAGCTTTTGCGTATATTTTATTTATACTTCTGAAATTCAAATGAATTTATATGTTGTTGCAAAAGAACATTCCATATTTTTTTTAGAAAAAGGAATATTCCATAAATTAGTTTTTACATTTGACTAACTGACACGACAGATGTTGTGCTGTCCCTTACGTACCATATAAACCTTCCCTGAAATTCCACAAATATTTCAAGACCAAAATTAGCCAAATCGGTCCAGCCGTTCTCGAGTTTTAGCGAGACTAACGAACAACGATTCATTTTTATTATACAAATTTTAAATAAGACTAATCTCGTTTTCTATGTTTGTTTCAGGTATTTAAAAATTCAGATTAATTAAGACCAAGAAGTTTCTTCTACTGGGATAAGACAAACAATAATGCATTAGTAGTAAGTTTTTTCATACATATTCATTTTCACGAACGTATACGATCTCTGTCAATTTTACAAAAGCGCTTTTTGCTTCAACAAAAAGTACAAAGTACTTACGTAGAAGGTTAATCAATTCAAGTCCTACATGTTGAAGAGATGGTTCCAGATTTCCCCAGACACCAGTCTTTAATTAGCATAATTTCAAATTGCAAAATCGTTATGATCTCGTTAAAAGAGATTGCGACATTGTTCACATTGACATAAGAAAGAAAACACACTCGGCGATTTCAAAACGCTCCAAAAAATGTGCGCACGATCTGGGAATGTTTAAAGTGTTTCAAAAAGGACTTTAAGCCCAGGACTTAACTATGTTGTTTAATTTGATCCACCCATGACACTTTCGAAACCGGGACGGGCAAGTACCAATGTGACTTTTTTTATTTCATACTAGCTTCTGCCCGCGGCTTCGCCCGCGTAAAAAGAACGATTATCCCAAGGGAACACATTATCGGGATAAAAAGTATCCTATGTGTTAATCCAGGAAATGGTCTACCTGTGTGCTAATTTTCATGCTAATCTGTTCAACGGTTTACGCGTGATTGAGTAACAAACATCTAAACATCTTCACAAACTTTCACATTTATAATATTAGTATAGTAGGATTAATAGGATGTCCTTTCTAAGTTTATCTTGGCAACCTGGTTTAAATAAGTCTGAAATCGCCAATCCCCTTGAACAAGCGTGGTGTCCAATACTCGTGCCTTCTGTTTGAGAAGTGGCCTTTACCCTGTAGTGGGACAATTATAGGCTGGTATTCGTGGGATGTCCAGAATAGCATCATCCCGAGGGTGTCGTACAAGATGACTAAGGGAAAATACGGAAGTCAGGCAGCAGCGGCTTCCGCGTACTTAACAACCTCACTGCGATCCCAAGACGCCTGCCAAGCGTGGGGATTATGGTACCCCCCCCTCTCCCCGCCTTATGGGGGCCTTTGTTCAACAAGTGGACGTCTGCCGTCTTCTTATGCCAATGACTTCATCAATATTATTTAAGAAAGTGTTCAGTTCAGTTTGTCTTGGGGGCATTTGAAAAGGAGGAATGACGCATGTGACCAAAAGAATTATGAATATAATTGTGATTGGATGGAGGGGAAGAGAGGTAGGCTGAAGAAAAGATGGATGGATTGTTTGAAGAATAATATGAAACAGAAGGGAGTCGGTGATATCATGACAGTTGACAGAACAGGGCCTGTAGACAAAATCCCTTTTCTGTTAGCGTTAACGCCAACAGAAAAATCGAATTGTATGCAGTTGACATATTTACATCACGTGACATCGCGAAAGCAAACGTCAACTCCATACAATTTCATTTTCCGTTGGCGTTAACGCTAACAGAAAAGGGATTTTGTCTACAGGCCCAGAATGGAAGAAAAATAGAGTTATTATTGAAAACGTATTGCACTGGTGTCGGTCAAATCCGGAAGTCGGGCAGCAGCGGCTTCCGTGTACTTAACAACCTCACTGCGATCCCCAAGACACCTGCCAAGCGTGGGGATTATGGCAACGCCCCCCATTTATGGGGGAGGCCTTTGTACAATAGTGAACGTCTTCAGACTGATGATGATGACGATTGCACTGGTGAGCACTTGGGATCCAAGTAACATAGAACAAGGGCAAGAATATGATGAATGACTTCATCCATATTTTTAAAACATTTAACGTCAACCTTCAAGTTCAACCCTTTATAACTTTATGATTGAACTATCAGTGTTTTAACACACGCTTCAAAGTTAGCCAGTAACATGTATTGTCGATAACACACACTGCACGTTAATGTGCAAAGTTAGTGCTCGAACTTTGTTGTTCCACTAGCCTCGTTGCAAACATGCTAGGCTAGATATACCTAGCAGCCGAGTTGTGTGTATGTTGATATTATGCGGAGTTTAATATTATGGGTAAGTTACTCATTCATAATCTGCCTAGTCTTTTGCAAAATGGTGATGTAGCTGAATACCAGTATCTTACATAGAGCGAATGCCTATCTTACCACCACAACCCAGTTGCTGGGTAACACGATACATCTTGATAAGTCTGGTGGTCAACTTTTTGGCTACTTTCATACCCGCCACACTATTTTCTAAACCACCAACTTCTGAAAGCCAGAATCAACAGTGACGACCACTAGAAAAGCGTCGAGGCAATGAAGCGCGACGAGTCCCGGAGAAACATTACAACTGTCTTGCACCCCGCAACGAAATTAATCAGAAAAGAGTAGCGGAGGAGTAAGAAAAACTTATTTTCCACTTCCCTCTAAATCAATCAGAAGACTTTCGGGTACTTTTTGGCTACTACCCATAACGACTGTGTGACTTCTGGGACCAATGGCTTTGCGTGTTGTCCGAGGCCCGAACGGGCCTCGTTATGAAACGGATGGTCACCCATCCTTGGACCGACTGTGGCAACCGTAGCTTAACCATAACCATGATCGTTCGGTTTTTACTTAGCCATGAGAGCCTCTGAATAGTACTGTATAATACAATATTTAAATTAGTATGAACTCGTTTAGGTAGGAAATTTTGGCAGTAGGTTTATTAAACAACTACCTATGTTTAGAAAAACAAGTCTTCTAAGTTGGTGGAAAATGGTAACAAACGAATTGACAGTTCTCGGCAAGAAAATAGAATATTGATTAATTAGTACTCGCCTACATCATAAAAGGAATCCGTGTGCAAAATTTCACGTTCATAGATGTAGTAGCTTCGGCTGTGCACTGATATAATAAACAGATGTTTTATACATTTTGACCTGTAGGTATTATCACTTTCGGTATTGAAAAACTGATTAACAACGCTGGGGTTTGTAGAGTCTTGCACTGAATTCGTAGTATTTTACCGTGTATCTATAGAATTATGGTCCTCAGTTCTTTCATCTGAGAAATACCCCACATTCAACCTACTTGACATCTGTCAAACGTACTCTCAAATCACTACTCTCTCCCCTCTTACCTTGTTACTGCAAATATTGTGCTGTCGGCAACTACACATAAACTGATTTACGCCTTGCTGTCTGTGAAGATTAGCTCAAGTTCAGCGTCTATTGATACTGAGTTGAGTTGTGTAACCCCCTATTCATTAAAGTCTAGTAATTTGTTTACTTACTACGTTGTTGTTAGCATAATTTATGATATTGTGTTCTGGTTTCTGTGTTAAGATTGGTGGAAGTCCTTTGTGATGTGTTACCTCTTTGATTATAATAATTTGTGTTGTTAGAGTTTGGTTTCTCTGAGAAACCTTTGACTTAATCAAGTCACATCACACTGGTTTTGTTACGGAAGGATGTGACACGAATTGTAATTTGCGGGTCGGATTGATGTTTTAAGTTCAAACAAAAATAATTAGTCTTCTGTTTTGTAAGTTTGTCCATTCTAAATGAAGCCATTATAACTTGTCCTTGATCTAAAAGAATAATTAGGAGAAAATTGTACCCTAAGTCGTAAAATGTCTTCTAATTTTCTTTCTTCTGCCGTTTTCTGTTTGCTACCCTGATCCTGTTTGTTAAATTACTTAACTGTCTAACGACTTTAACCTCTCTTTAACCTATTTTCATAGCTTTCTCTTTTCTTTGACTCATTAAACTCTCGTTATTACAGCCAACCTTTTGTTTAACAGTAACGTCATTAGGTTTGTTACATAAATGTCATATTTTCTTTTGTACCTTGTAATAATTTCTCTGAAACCCCAAATTGCTTCGGGGGTCTTTGTTGCCACAGAATATAGAACCATGTACAGAAGGACCATAATATCTGTGCCAAGTTAATCTGTTACCAAAGTGTGGAAAAAGAATATTGTTAGATGTTTTGCATTTTTTTTAGTTGTAAAATAATGCCCACCTGCGCGATCGTCATATAGGTAGATGCGAGACATATTACTAAGTTAGGTAACAAATCGTGCATTATTGCAGTATCTTCTCTCTCGCGTAACCATACATAAAATGAATTAAAATCCTTTAAGGACATAATGTTTTTATCATGTGACTGTATTTGTATGTTGTACTATTTAAATCTTAGTGAGTATGACTCTCATTATCTCCGTATTTAGCTTGGACCTACCCTTTAATAGAATATCGTATCACACCTGTTCACACACTAACCTGACCTAGTCACGTCCACTCGTATATTGTTATCATCAATTGTTTCACCTTGTCCTTCTACATAATAACCCACTCTTTGTTGTTTCTTTATACCGTGGTAAAGTCTTGTAATTCGTCAGAATTTCCTCAGGTACAACAACATTGTGGTTGTATTATTTTATATGTTGGTATAATTATCAGATAATCCTTTGTTGTAGATATTTTGAAAGGTGTTCTTGTTTTTAAGGTGAAATATATTGTTGGTTGGTAGGTTGGTGGTTATCTTTGCCTTTCAGAATTTTCACGTGACAATTTGATACAGCTGTCCAGCATAGTGCTAATCTGTGGCTATATACTGGTCGAATATAATTTGTGATTTTAAGTGACGTGAACAAAAGAAGAAACAATAAATAAATTGGGTAGGTATTGTAAAAAAAAAAAAAAATCGGTCTTAACCTAACTCGATAGCCAAGTCACAAAATTAAAACACAAAATACATGTTAAGATCATTTAAAAACAGTTTCTAACTTAGTGTAAACAATAGTTCTCTTGCTACTTCACCCCCTATTGACATGTAAATATATCCATTTCGAGCTGAATATAATTGATGGTGCAAATTGCTCGAGTCAAAGGGGTTTTGGCCAGCAAGTTGGTCCTGGTTGGTATTTATTCACATCAACAAAGACAGCTACATATTTAAATGAATCTATACTGATATTTTAAAACTGAAGAGATTTTTTGTTAGAATGCGTTAATCTCCGGAACCACTGGATTGATTCTGAAATTTATTTAGCTAAAAGGAAGCTACAACTACGTTATTCCTGAGTGCTAGAATAATAATTAGGGATCCTTACGAAAATGATTTATTTATTGATAGACTTCATGCACAAAGGTGGATTTAAGGCTTTAAGCATTCTCTACCTATCAACCTAGGGTCTGTCCCAGTCCAGTGTTTCTGAACGGGGCAGTCTTGTTTGGCAGCGCACATTTTCAAAATGCTGTTACCTCTACTAAAACTCCAAGGCTTACAATCAATAAATACACATCAAACATAAACTGTCTCGAAACACCGCCATTGTAATATCGCGACACAATTCCAACTGTCGCCTATCCCAACCTGACGCTTGTGACACTTATTTACACTACAAGATAAGCTCTCGACACTACGTTTTTCATTCCGACATCAGCACGGAAATTCGTGACTGTCGATTACCCCATAATACACCAATAAAGCTATTAAGGTGACGTAATGTTGGTACTAGTTTCATGGAGAATGTAAGAGAAGTGACCGATGTTATGCTGGTGGACCCTACATGGCGTATTTGTGCAAATATTCGCCTTATGCGTATAATACAAAATCGACTTTGTTTAAATAACATTAAGCTAAATTTTGTATTACCCAAACAAGGCAAATTTTTGTATAAATACACCATGTGAAGTGTCAGCATTTATGTCCTTATTAAAGTTTGCTGTTCACGGGTGTCTTCTTCTTTTCGAATCGACACGGTTGTTTTTTTTTTGTTAGGCTACTTGGGCCCCGTAGGTAGCCACATTGATCGCAGCATTAGTGGCGTTTTTAATATCCTCGGTGCTGCTGTCCAATTCACAATAATAAGCGCATATATAGAACACACTCCATCAAATTATCTGCTTGTATCAGGACCGTCACATCTTGTGTTTTGTCGTGAGAAAATCCCCAAAA
The DNA here is from genome assembly GCA_947361185.1 of Charanyca ferruginea. NCBI lineage: Eukaryota > Metazoa > Arthropoda > Insecta > Lepidoptera > Noctuidae > Charanyca > Charanyca ferruginea. The sequence goes on along the minus strand of OX376082.1, from coordinate 7,807,125 downwards.
ATACCATTGGCGTTTGTACAGCAAAACAACGCCATGCCGTAGGTACAACGTTTAGCTTTTGATATGTAAGCATAGGTATTCGCAATTTTATTGGTCGGAAAATCACAATATTTTTTGTTTTTCGTGAATGTGTGTGACAAAATAGGGATGTTTGTAAAATAATACACGTGGCTTAGAATAGATTATACCGTTTTACGTGGGTGTGAGTGGCATCAAAGGGATTGTGGAGACAGACTGACAGATTCACCTGTACTATGAATATTATATCTACTGTTTTGACATTGGGAATGTCTTTTCGTTCACTCCAATGTAGGCTCCGATTTCACGAAAAAGTGCGATCCCCTTATATCTCGGAGAGTTGTAAAGATATGATATTCAAAAAAGGCTCAAAAGACGTGTATTCACGAGAGCAAAAGCAAGGAAGGTGCAAAAAGAATTAATCGAGAAAGTCAACAACGAAAAAAGTAATGGCTGAAATAGTGAAAAAAAATCAATTATATCCCAATTTTTGATTTTGGCGCTTGATATTTTTGGAAACAAAGAATGATATCTAAAATTTGAGACGATCGGGTTGACGGTTTGCCCTGTAGACCTTTTTGAAAAAAGTCAGAACGACATTTTTCACATGACATTTATGACTTCATGTTTCGCAAAGTTCGTTCTCGGTGTTTGTTGTGAATTATCTCTTGCTTTAATCTCGTCGCTCAGCGACAATAGTTTTTCGAATTCTGTAGATTCATTTCCAATGTGCTCGATAGTCGTGTGAGGCATGAAATCTGTGATCTTTGAATGTATTGCTGAAGTGAAACGGCAGAGACAAGAAATAAAGAAGTCCATCGTGTTCAACCGTTTGATAAAATTTAATCAATGAAAAACTTAGTTGGTACTGTAATACCGGGAGTTTCAGCTTAATTGTTGTGCTATTCCTTCGCACATTTATTAGTCTAATTGAAATGATTATAAGTTACTAGCTGACCTGGCAAACGTTGTGCTGCTACATAGATTAAAAAAAAAAAATGCCTACGACCTATTCTCAGACCTACCAAATATAACACAAAAATACTCATAAAAATCGGTCAAGCCGTTTCGGATTAGTTCTATAACAAACACTATACGATTTTTATATTTTAGATTTCTTTCTAAACCGTCTGGTTAGCTCTCGTTTCAATCTGTCAATTCGTTAATACTAAATTAAAACAGGGTTTATCGTACATAGGTATAAACCAGTCATCATCATCATTTCAGCCGAAAGCCGTCCACTGCTGGACATAGGCCTCCACCAAAGGGGGGGGGGGGGGTTGTCATAATCACCACGCTTAGCAGGCGGGTTGACGTCGTTGACGGTCGATCGCAGTATGGTTGTTACAATGACACAGAACGCTGCCCATTCTCTGGTAAGTCCTTTAGTCGCCTCTTACGACACCCACGGGAAAATATGGGATGGTGCTATTCTTTACGTCCGACTCCATACGGACTGGTATAAACCAGTAAAATAAGGTAATGACTTAACCAGCCAGTCTACGGTGCCTGCTTCATAGTTTATGCAAGGCATAGAAAAAAAAACCCTCTTTAATCCAAAACCATGAAAGAGAAAGCAGTACCCAATTTATCCAAATCAAAATGTAGAATAAAACTTATAACAAAATGTAGCAAATCAATCTCCAGAATCTCATACCATTTTCCTCTCCAACCTATGTCGATGTGCCTTTACAACCACAATTCCACGTTAAGTGGGTTACACACAATAGACGGTTTTCCTTGGTTGTCAATCCACCGAAATTGTTCCAAGTAATTACTTTCACTTCCCTGATTACACTCTGTTTTGTACCAAATAGTGCCGGATTGGTGTCGAAACTAATTTGTGACTTACAGCTATGTGATCTTAGAAAGGAAAGACAGGTAAAACGTTTCCGTGGAATTGGTTCATTTAAAAAAGTCGCCATTCGAATGATTGCTTCTTATTTCTCATGTTGCTGTGTGTAGCTCTTCCATAAGATAGATCTTGTAAGGGTGTTACCAGACCAATCGATCGATCGTCAATCGACGGCATCGATCGATGGTAGAATGGATTAGTCGACGTTGATCGATAGTTTCTACCAGACCAATCGATCGATCGATGATCGATCGATGGTAGAATGGATTAGTCGACGTCGATCGAGCTGCTTGATTATGATTAGTGATGAATTATAGCCGGAGTTAATCCATTAACGTCGACCGATGCCATCGACCGGCAATCGATCGAATAGTTAGTCGAACGGTATCCGTCGATCAGCCAAAGCTACCTTACCAATCGATCAACGTCGATCGATGTTGACCGATGGCATCGATCGATGATCGATCGATTGGTGTAGTAACCCTTAGGATTCCGGATCAAAAAGTTTCAAGTAATATCAGAGAGGAAAGGCAGGGGGAATCTTGGAAATTCGAATTAGTGCTTCTTATTTTCTTACGCTACCATGGGTAACTCTATTATAAAGTGAACCTTGTTGAGAATCTGCGATCGATATAGCGATGCTTGAGAGTGGCTTTAAGCATATGTGCCGACTTCTTAAGCACAGGCTCTGGATCTAGTTAAGAAGGCGGCAGTTCGCCTTTACTGCCATACTCAGAGACGTCACTTAATAATAATGGATCATTAACTTTAATTGACCAACATAACTTGGCTTCTCAATCTGTCATATTTTTGACTGACAGCGTTCCAATTTATGTTGGTCGATTAAAGTTAATGATTCATTATTATTAAGTGACGTCTCTGAGTATGGCAGATTACGCTTTCACGATGAAACGGCTGAACCGATTTTGATGAAATTTGGCGTGTGAATAGCTTGAACCCTGGGGAAGGACATAGGCTACTTTTTAATTTGCAACTTTGTCTGCATCCACTATAACCGACATTCACGCGGACGAAGTCGCGGGCAAAAGCTAGTCTAAAATAAATCAAACATAGGAGAACTGTTATAACTCTATATTGGAGATAAAATATTACTTAGAGGAAGATTACATGACCATGCCTGACAGCGGGTGGTCTGACAGTCTCTGTCATAGTATAAAAACTATATTCTAAATCATTCAAATATAATCGAATGCGACCTATCTTTTTAGAAGTATCCATAGTGTTCTAACCATAGAGTTTACTATTTATTGGCTATTCCATCATAAACTCATGCAGCCTCCACAGTACTTAAGTAGGTATATGAATGTAAATGTACAAATAAAAAAATATTTTTCAGTTCCAACTGGTAGGTACTGAAATCGATTTGTAAATAAATTTTCGGGTTTTGTTGAATTGCACAAGAAACCCGGAAATTGTATTCTGGTATATGCAGTGAATGTAGCGCTACAAAGCAGTCATTTTACGCTGCATCAATATCAGTAATTTAATCGGTGAATTGAACGCCTCTCCATTGAAGCTTCATTCCAGCCTTTTCAATATCGCACAGATATGTCCGTGGAATTCTCTGCCTGTACCTACCGCAGACAGGTGAATTATTTTTTAATTTTCTTTTGTATTTATTTTCTTTTTGTTTGTGGTTTCCATTCTTTTGTTAATTATTTCCCGTGCAAGTTCGAGGTGGGTTTCATTTCCGATATTATGTGTCTTTGTAATGGCCCCTTCAATTAATTCGGTATTTACTTCTTTAGTCGTTTCTCGCCTTAGAACATGAATAATGATAATAATAATAATCTTTATTCATGAACATGAGACAACCATACCCACAGAGTAACTTAATAATAATTCCAGAATTGACAAAAAAAATATCGTATAAAGTTACTTTTACTATAAAATTTAGGCAAGTCAACAGCTGGAAAATGTAAAATGGTGGACTGTGGAATGGGTTGGTTGTCTTTGGACTGATTCGCCCTATCCCCTCGTACTAGTATTAAACTGTATCACGAGCGGATAGTCTTCCTCAACCTCAGAATCCAATAGTTTTGTTATTTTAATTCATTAAACTAAAGAAACAACTGTAATGTAACACAACAATAAACCTGGAATCGCATAAAGGAACAAAACCTTATGAAACCCGATCCTAACTTCTTCAATATTAAAAAATAACTTTATATATTCAACGTACAGTCGGATAATACCAACGCATTTATGGAATCTTACCTGGAGAAAGCTTTTTATTTCGACCTCGCCTTTTGCAAGCTCGTGTAAAATAACTTTAGCTTCCAACAGATTTTTCCACTTAAAATTTTGTTGAATTTTCGCTACACGTGGATGTTGTTGTATATACTTATTTATGTTTTTAAATTTAACCTACTTCTAGTACTCGACCTAGTTACAAATTGAGTTTATACCATCAGTTGGTTTCTTTAGGGTACCAAAATAAGACATGTTAAGGAATCGATCAAACAGCCATCAAAGCCTAAAAATATCAGATGACGGATGACAGCCTTGAGGTGATGCGAGGAGTTAAAACCAAACTTGCACAGTTACCTGTAGGTCGTAGTCTTAACCACTCGATAAAGGTTATAAACTTATCATCATTAAAATCGTCATCAAACAATTTATCATTAAAATGAAAAGCCATCAATTAAGATTAAATATCATTAATGTCTTCATTAAAATGACATAATACGAAAAAAAAACTTTTAATAAACCCTTTATTCTTAATTTGACGACGGCACGTCAAGTTAACTAAAATTTATATTGCGTGGAAGGGCTCATTAGGAAGTTATCGCTGTAGTAGTAAATCAAAATGTTACAATGGTAAGGTGTAATGTACAGAAAATCCAATCTGAGAAATAAGGAACAATAGATACAGTACGATGCATGTCATGCATGGGTTCTAAAAGAACAAACATATAAAACACTGGCTTCTGACCGTGACTTCGTTCATATGGATGTAAAGTATACCATATCCTATGACACTCATCAATAGATTTACATCTCGTTCTCTCCAATAAAACAAGAAAGAGACATATTCTAATAAGAGCTGTCAATTTAAGTTGATCTAAAATGTTCATACAATTATAGTTGTCATTTCAGAACGTATTGATTAAAAACACTGCGTAGTTCAAGGGAAAAACTAGTTTGACATCTCTAACTTAGTCCTTGTCTGTCGCCGTCCTTTTCTTCAGCTGCCTGGTAGTAAGAGATGCTAAATACCAAATTTTAGTTTAATTTGTGAACAAGGGAATCGGCACCAGTATAATATTTTTTTGGAATCGGTACCTCTAGAGATTACCTTATTATGATATTTGGTAGGATAGATGATACCGGATTTTAAACTTAAGAAGGCACTTAAGTTTAGAAAGATAGAGCACTGTATCTAATAGCCACCCGCCCCCAGTTCTGAAAGTCTGATCAATACACTGAGCAGGCTCGTTGGCGTGCCTAGGGGTCAAAGTTAGAGCAAGCCCGACAGATGAGATAATGATTTGATACCTACTTAGAGCTATTTTATTTTTGTGGTTTCTATGGTTTTTTTTATTGTCTCGCATTATTGATTGCAAGCCTGGCTTTTCAGGGTCAAAGTTAGAACAAGCCCGACAGATGAGATAATGAAAAATAAAATAGCTCTAAGTAGGTATCGAAATACCTACTTAGAGCTATTTTATTTTTGTGGTTTATATGGTTTTTTTTATTGTCTCGCATTATTGATGGCAAGCCTGGCTTTTGGGCTTTAATGGATGACACGCCACTGGAAAGGCTGCTGTGCAGGTTGTGGCTGACGACGACCAATCATATAGTCGACATTACATACGGCAGTAAATTCACACCTGAAATTATTAATTTATTTCAATCCCCAATCTTGACGCGTGGTCTTCGACTGCTGCTTGTGATTCTGCCTCTCAAGATCACATATTGCATAGTCGGCTATTGATTAGTTGTAGAAAAAGATCGATCTCGAGATTGGGGTTTGGCATACATGATTAATTTTGAGTGTCAATTGGATCTGCTTTAATACACCTATGGTTAGTGTGCCATTTAATGATTGACAATGCTCGGCCTCATATATTGAGAAGTAATGTTAATATATTTCTGTATAAATGGAACTTCTTCCTCAACACTCTTTGTGGTCGAACGTAATGAAATCTTATGTCGCCATTTAAGAGTGTAATTGAATTCATAGTCGCTTGGAGTGACCGTAAAAGTGTCGTTTCGGTTTATTGTATTGCATTCTGTTCTTTTATTAAAGATTCAGTTTGTTTGTTATGACAATTGTCTTGCATAAGTGAGAGATCATTTTCAGAAACTAAGTTCTTTTTGAAAGTTGATTTTAGAGCCAAACCGATCGCTCCAATAACTTGGCGCTTTCTTTAGCTGTAGCCTTGTGATCAAAGATTGCCTAAACCTAAATATATACTTACCATTTTAGTCAAGCATAAGATTACATTCACGAGTTTGGCATTTATGTAGTCTGCTATAATGCATTTGTTAGATAAGTTTTACGTATCAGTTATTAGCCATCAGGAATGCGACTTAATGCCAATAGCCGGTTTGATCAGCCGATGACACCAACAATATCACAATAAAAAACTGAGTTCTTAATGTTTTGCATTTTAAAAGCAGTCACCATTTTTTGTTTATAATTATCGCCAATGTACAGTCACCAAACAAAAGAGATAAGTATCCATAATAGTATAATTGTATTTTATTTTATTCATAAACACCCATCGGTATTTAAGTAAACTTCAACTATTCCCGACGACATGGATACTTACTCTTTTGGTGATCGTACCTATAGCTAGTCACGAAGATTCAATGTGCTTTAGGATGCCTGAGTAACGAAAAGAAATCAGGTTATAAAAATAATAATTCCAAAACCGTGATATCTCCCCAGGCCACCGAAAACCTTAATTAAATTAATAATTGTCAGTAAAAGGAAAAAGGTAATATAGCAAGTGAATCGATTAAAATTGCTAAGTATAAATATCTGTTTGTAGATATTTTGGGTCAAGTCATATTGGTCGTTCTTGTACCTAATTGCAATCCTTTGATATGTACCTACTGTACACCAGCACGTTTTTCACTACTCTTTTTCTTTTAATTGTTATTGCTGTTGGTGGATTATACGAATAAGTAAATTATGTGGCTTTCTGCTTTTCACAGGAGACATTCTATTACGAATATTTAGGATCTCGTTGAGTACTTAATCATGAGTGGTTTTTATCTAAACTCCAGCTTGATGACAAATTCATCAAGCTGGAGTTTGCCAAAGTCATATATAGCAAAAACCAAGAACCAGATCACGTCCAAAGCGACCACATTAAACAACCTTCTAATTTCAAAACTTCCTTACTAATATTATAACTAAATACAATGCACTAATAAACCTACTTACTTAAGTGAACGTTGAGGTTACCAAGCCAATGTATTAGCCAATGATATTCTGACGTCCCCTCGACCGCAGACCGCGGTACGGACGGATCAATTTTAATTAATACTGATTGGTACATTTCTGGAGTAAGATTTATTTCCAGTGTTTGGTTTTTGATAGTATAAAACCCTTTAAGAAATTTCTAAACGATTTTTTGTTCTAGAACGGGCTACCACCGTATTAGTTAAGATGCTTTTGAATAAGAACAATACTTGTTGATATTTGGTTCTTCTATAAGATTCTATTAGCACTATCATCCGGTTTGTTAAAAGCATTTGTCTTTTTTCTTTGTTAAGCGTCAGTCATAATAATCACCATTATTTTGTCTGTTACTTATCGAATCTTAGAAGCATTCCCATCCTTCGTTCTCAACATCCTGTTGTATGCTTATGCTGCGATCAGCAATCGGCCCACTTAGGGTGACTGATGTCATGGTACGTCTCTAGTCTTACCATATTATCCTTATAAGTACTTCTATTGTTATTATATTATTATAAACATTGCATTGGTTAACTACTTCTGTAAACACTACTATATATAGATATTTCTCGTTTAAACACCAACAGGATTCTCATCTATCAACACTATCCTTTACAACATTACATTTCAAAAGCCTGCCAATTATCTTTAAATCGTCTACCATAACTGGTATCATCATGTTGTTGACCGATGTATCTATTCCTGTCGCAGATGCATCGATTGCCAACCACCCATCAGACCTACCTTGCAATACCAGTTTCCCTGCAAGACTAACTGTGCCATCTTTACCGTTACCCACCACAATCCAATATGGGTTTTATAGCTAACAAATTTACGACTGCAATTTGCGTACAACCGTATTGGCTATAAAAATTCGCGGTCTATACGAAAGTAATTGAGTTTATTTTTTATTGAATCGGTTGGTTTTGTTATTTTCGATTCAAAATTCACTATTGTGTGTCCTATCCTTTGAAAGTTGTGGAGAACTCTTTTCACTTTGCAGAGAATTAGTAGATAGATACCTAGGTATCTAAAAAAGCTTTAGTCCTGCTTGCTTTGCTGATGGTTCGTCTAAGCTTGAATCTGGGCTAAGCTCATCTTTCCCGTTACGTCTAAAACGACAAAACAGCTCAGTTTTGATCCTTTCGGTGATTCGAGATAATGCTTTGTTTCATACGTATCTTCATATTTCAGAATGTATACACAAGAAAAGAGGATTTCATCTACCACAGTAGTACTTTCACAACAATGTGATCCCTTCTCTTAACTATTCATCTCTTTCTCTCTCATACATGAAGACGAGAACTCAGTATTGTACCTGTTGTCAGTTTTACGTGAGTTTCATGGCTGGTACGATTACATGCGTCTTACGTCTATATGAGAGTTTTATTGTTTTTGTCTTGTAAAAGGGGTTTACTGCTCAATCTTATTTTTATTTTCCTGCCATATAAAATACATACATATTTAGAATAAGGAATACTTGCCACAAAACGTTACGTTTGTCATCAAATGGACATCCACTTCGACACATTTTAAATTGTTAGTGATAATCACAATCGTAAAACTTTTCTGTGTCCTAAGTTCCGAAAACCATTACTTAAGCCAGCTTGGGACACAACTGCATTGGTTTTATTTAACCTGGTTTAATATTTCCTTGCTTAATTTGGTTGTCTTTGATCTATACTTATTCTATATTTACTTATTTTAGTTATATTATTAATATTATAAAGCTGAAGAGTTTGTTTGTTTGAACGCGCTAATCTCAGGATCTACTGGTTCGAATTGAAAAATTATTTTTGTGTTAGATAGTCCATTTATCGGGGAAGGTTATAGGCCCATGCGAAGCCGGGTCGGGCTATTAATTAAATATTGTGCTTGTTTTAATATCATAAGGAAACCTGAGCCTATTATGAATCTCAGTCTGAAATCGCCAATCTTCCTTGAGCGCACGTGGTGATTAATGGTCATGCGTTCTCCGTAAGAGAAGAGGCTTTTGCCCTGCAGTGGGACAATTATAGGCTGGTATTATTTATTACAAATTTAATATCAGGTAAGTACCAAACAATCAAATTGATTCTACCCCCAGATCTTCTTCAGAATAACTCTAACTCTCATTAAAAAACCGCGTAACCCTTTTAACGAACTTAAACAGAATAAATTAACAATAATTCTTCTCGATACCGTCTTTATTTGCATACCGTTAGGAAATTATCATACGATTAGTTGACTCCATGTTCGTTCTGTGTTCGGTTTTATCAATCGTTTTCAATCACATTACCGTTCCTTTGGTTTATTGGGATTCTTTAATTAAAGAGGTTTGTTTGTTTTAAATTCATGAATGTGTTTTTCGAATAAAATGTTTGAATGTTTAATTGTTTCTCATTTACGTTTTGCTTAATACCTTATTCTGTACTGAAACCGAACCAAGCGCTTTGACTCCACATTTATTGTGCGAACTGCCAGACTGTGGAATTCACTGCCCGCCTCTCTATTCCCCGATACATATAATCTGGGTATCTTCAAGGCACGAGTGAACCGGTTTATTCTAGGCAAGCGTACTCCACCTTAGGCCGCATCATCACTTAAGATCAGGTGAGTTGCGGTCAAACGCAAGCCTATAACAATATAAAAAAAAAAAAAAAAACAAAAACTGGTGAATAGGTATTCACATTTTATCTCTCGTGGGTGTCCTACTAGAGATGCTTCGTAGACTGTAAGAAACATTCACCAAAGTTCGGCAATGTTCCTTAACTTTTCTAGATGGTTACAGTCTATACGAAGCCTATGTTCATATTTGTGGACGGTGAAATAAAGCTATAGGAAGTATATTTGTAACAAACTCCTTGGTGTCAGAATTTGTGACGATAGTATACGAAGCCTATGTTCATATTTGTGGACGGCGAAATAAAGCTATAGGAAGTCTATTTGTAACAAACTCCTTGGTGTCAGAATTTGTGACGATAGTATACGAAGCCTATGTTCATATTTGTGGACGGCGAAATAAAGCTATAGGAAGTCTATTTGTAACAAACTCCTTGGTGTCAGAATTTGTGACGATAGTATACGAAGCCTATGTTCATATTTGTGGACGGCGAAATAAAGCTATAGGAAGTCTATTTGTAACAAACTCCTTGGTGTCAGAATTTGTGACGATAGTATACGAAGCCTATGTTCATATTTGTGGACGGCGAAATAAAGCTATAGGAAGTCTATTTGTAACAAACTCCTTGGTGTCAGAATTTGTGACGATAGTATACGAAGCCTATGTTCATATTTGTGGACGGCGAAATAAAGCTATAGGAAGTCTATTTGTAACAAACTCCTTGGTGTCAGAATTTGTGACGATAGTATACGAAGCCTATGTTCATATTTGTGGACGGCGAAATAAAGCTATAGGAAGTCTATTTGTAACAAACTCCTTGGTGTCAGAATTTGTGACGATAGTATACGAAGCCTATGTTCATATTTGTGGACGGCGAAATAAAGCTATAGGAAGTCTATTTGTAACAAACTCCTTGGTGTCAGAATTTGTGACGATAGTTTGCGCTATACTTATCCCTCTAAACAGAACATCCGTTTGAAGGAGGGGGAGTTTATTATTATCATTTTTTTTTTCAATGGGTGAATTAGCACTATCTTAGGCCCACTTGTGCCAAAAATTTAAATCAAAGGTTTAAGTTCAAAATGTACTTAGCAAGTTGTTAGCAACTATTAGAGTTAAAACATAACCCTGTATAGTGGGACTTAGACTAACGTTAACTAACTGTAAGTAACACAGTCATTATATTGTCATATATTATGGAAACGTGAAAACGGTGCTCTTAAGTATCGTACTTGCTAGTAACAGTACCTATTTACGTATTAGTACAAAATTCGACACTTAGTAAAATGCTCGTCATGAAGAACCCAAACCTCCCGTTTATAACAGTTCAATTAGACTGCTAAGTCATCGTTATAAGTCTTTTATAGGTTAATTAAATGACTATTCAATTTCATAATTTTATTTTTGTACCTTTAGACATTTCTCTGTTCTGATCAAAGAAACTAATTAAAGTAATTGTGAAATAAATTTCTAATAATTTACTTCATTTAAATACGATCTCCCAGCCCACGACCTTGTATCTGCATGTGGGTGTCACTAGGGAGACAGCTAAGGAATCTTTCTGAAAGGTATCCTCTCACTAAAATAACGCGTTGGCGTAAAGATAGTTATACCCTGTTCACAATAAGATTAGATATTTACTGAAACCTTTTTTACAGTCCGTTCAACCGATTTTGACTTCTATTGCGTTGGTAGCATGACAAATGGCAACTACAGTAAACAGTTGTTATTGTTACCACTTTTTTGCCTCTAATGTCATCCTTAAGGCTACGGAATAGAAGTCAAAATCGGTTGAAGGGACTGTAAAAAAGGTTTGTGTTTATGTCTAATCTTATTGTGAACAGGGTAAAGGTACTTAGTATAAAGTTTAAAAAAAAAATTGTCTATTTTTAGATTATAGGTAGAGTACAGATGTCAGGCTTATGTAATTAAAATAAAAGTATTTCACGCTGTGTTTTGCCGTTAATGGCGCACAAATAAATATTCTTAGGTTCTATTTTGTATTAACTACAATATGAAGAAGTTTTTATATTTTATCAGCTAAGTATTCATGTACGTTTTTATTTTTATTTATATCTTAATGATTTGAATAACTTAGGGTATCTTGGAAAGAAGTAGAAAGGAACAGCGCAGTTTTGTGTGAATTAGGATTTTAACGTTTGAAATAAATGCAAGTTCGATACGATTTTGCATTTCTTATTTCTTAGCTTAGTAACATCGATCACTTACATAAGTTCACTTCAAACTGTCTATGATTGTGTTTAGGTAATTATTTATTTATTTATTTATACTTCATGCACAAACGTACAAAGGCGGACTCCTGGCGGAATTCTAGTTGAAATAAATATTCATAAATGTAAATTCAACCTTAACTGCCATGCTTAAAGTTTATTAGTGAAATGATAGGCTAATAAATATGAAATGCAAAATAGTATCGAACTTGCAGCATATATCGCGGTAGTTTGTCTAAAGATGATTCTGGTTTTTGTCACAAAATATAAAGGTTACAGAAGGACCGCTCCCGCCATCTTCAAAAATAATTACCTAAACTTGTCACTCACTAGGGCTGCTACTGTATTGACTCTGTAGGTTTTATTTGTGACAATATGAAATTTTATTTTCTGACTAATGTATTATTGATTTTTACTTTCATTACAACGGTTCAGACTAAATACAATAATTAAAGACACAATAAACAAGACATAATAACAAGAATGATAATTTATTAATTGACATATCAAATGATAATTTATTAGTTGTAATGATTTTTGTTTGAATAATAATTAAATAATTTATTCGTTGTAATGATTTTTGTTCGAATAATAATTAAATAATTTATTAATTGACCGATTGAATGATAATTGTAATAATAATATATGAATTGATCTGGTTTTAAAGTGCATGTTCATAATAATAATGTTTCGTGTATTATGTAAATGTTTGCATGCCGAATGGTAAAATATGGCTGAGCTTTAATGTGTTAAGACAACTATTGTGTATTACCCATATTTGCAAAATAAAAGTCTAATCTAGTCTATTCTAATACTTTTAAAATCAGTAAGTACCTAAGAAAAAGGAAATGAAATCATCCATATTTTTATTTTATAAATGCAAAGATAACTCTGTCTGTTAAGTTTTCACGACGAAACGGCTTAGCCGATTTTGGTGAAATTTGGTATGAAGATTTTGAACCCTGGGGTTGGACATAGGCTACTTTTTAATCCGCAATTTCGTCTGCATCACGCGAACAAAGTCAAGGGTCAAAGCTAGTAAATATAAGTATATTTAAAACATGACAAAGTTTAGGTACTCATCACTTAGTATCCTACTACTTGGTGTTATAAATGCGAAAGTTTATGAACATGTCTGTTATTCTTTCACGCACGTCTGAACGGAATCAACTGAATTTAGGCACACTTATAGATATTGATCTGGCTTAACACATAATACTATTTTTTTTATCTCGTTTTCGTGTTCCCGTGGGACAATGCAGGACTTTAGCTTATTCTCAAGTTTACGCAGAAGTCGCGGGTAAAAGCTAGTATGTACTTAAGTAAAATATACAAAATATATTTCCCCCAGAACCCTTCCAGTGCACGACTGCACGTGACCGCCGTCTGTGGTAACGTCTTTTCCATGTGTTGTCGTCATCTAACCACAGTTACCACGTCCACGTGTTACCGCCCCCTCCCAACGTGTAACCGCCCGCTTCCAACGTGTCACCGCCCCGTTCCAACGTGTTACCATTCCTTTCAGACGTGCTACCGACTCCTGACAACAAATTACCATTCTTCGGCTCTTTGGGCTTCCCCTTACTCGAGTTTCACCAAATGTTCGAATTAATGTTGATTGTTTTTGTTCTCAATGATAAGCAAAAGCATTCATGGAATACCGCAGGATGTAATTAAAAATACACACGCGAATATATTCGTGTAAATCTCGGTTAATTGCTGTTGTTTAAGGATTTCTTGTAAACACGTTCAGCTGAAGCGCTATATTAAGAAATTCTTGAGAACCAGTTCACTTGAAAGTGAGTTGGTGTATAGTATGTAACCAAGTTGGTACCTTGAACTTGTTTTCTTTGAATAGACATAAATATTACGAATACATCTAGGTACATTTTTGGTGACTGTATACAGTCTCGCTTAAGAAAACCTAGACGAAGATGGTGCGATTAACTGAACTGCTTCATGATATACCATAACAGCACACATGCGTGAGATATGGAAAGAGTAAAGAATAGATTTAGTTCTGCCGTAGGATAAGTACCTTCCTAAGTTTAATTTATCACAATAAATCCAAAAGAAACTGCTGTTACTTGCAATTTTCGTAGAATCTGGGAGCGGAGAATGCTTATCACGTTGAACGCCACGTAGGTCACCGGTGACCAACACTAGTGGAGGTTTTACCTTCAACATTTTTGGCCCGACAGTCAACGTATTAAGCAAATCCCGCATCCCCGGCCATAGCCAGAGGTAGAACTCCTATGGCTAAAAAACCGGTAAGAGGCCGGCATGCCCCTCTTTTACCCCCACGATGGAGGATGTCCTTGAGGATTTCCACCGCGCACCAAAAAAGGCATAAAATGTCTGCCTGTAATCCAGAATCTCATATTTATGTGTTTTGTTGTAACTATAACGATAATAATCTATCCAAAGATCCTTCACAAGCTATAGCTTCTGAAGGCTTTTGATGATACTCTGCACAACACACTCTGGGGGCGCTACTAGACGAAGGGCAATCAGCACTGCTACCAACCTCACTTATCGATTCAATTAACCGGTTATATCATCATCATCATCGTCGTCTTCTTGCCCTTGTTACTTGGGGTCGGCGCAACACGTTTTCCTCTTCCATTCCGACCTGCCAACCGTCATGCCTGTCACTGACTCTCTTTTCTTTCATATCAATAAAAAATCTTACGTAAAATATGTCATCATCATCTGCCTAGCCTTTTCGGCTTCAGTCTGTCCGGGTGCAGCGGAATACCAGTGTTTTCAACCGATTTTTTTTTTTTTTTTTTTTTTTTTTTTTTTTTTTTTTTTTTTTTATGTTTGTTACTTGATTTCTCGGGACTGGGTGAACCGATTTTGATGATTCTTTTTTTATTTGGAAGCTAGTGCTTCCCGTGTGGTCCCATTTTATTTTGGTCCAGTTCTGACAATGGCATCCATGAGAAAACCGTATAAGTCTTAAATTTGCATTAAGTATGTGCGCGATTTGTTACGCGATTTCTCCGGCAAACGTAAACCGATTTTGAAAATTCTTTTTTTTATGGATAGGGTATGCTTCAAGGGTGGTCCCATATAAATTTTATCGAAATTGATTCAGCACTTTTTGAAAAATCAACAAATACCCAAAAATTTTACATAGACGACGTTTTAGTTTCATCAATCTTTGTAGTAACTTTCAATCTCTTCTTAATAGATTTGGATGAGAAGGAGGTACTAAAAAGCGGAAAATAAAAAGCTTTTTACAAAAAAGACAACCGCCTTCAAAAAGTGATAAATTACTTTAGCACAGAACACACATTGACTTTAGTTTCGGAAGTCGGTGGCAATACAAAACAACAAACAGAACAAAGCCACTGAATTTCGAAACTAAAGTCAATGTGTGTTCTGTGCTAAAGTTATTTATCACTTTTTGAAGGCGGTTGTCTTTTTTGTAAAAAGCTTTTTATTTTACATGAATCGACTACCTATCTGACCACTCTCTCCACTCTGTCTCACTGGTTAACACGATACCCCCTTGGTAAGATTGACCAATGACAGCCGGGACCAACGGCTTTACGTGCTGTCCGAGGCACGGAGGGAACTCTGTATGAAATAGATGGTTACCCATCCACGGACCGGCCGCGGCAAGCGTAGCTTAACGATCATGACCGATTGATCAGCACGTCTTTTACTTAGCTACGAGCTTTTCAAACTTGATATGTAAGCGATTAATTACATTTTGGTGAACATAGGGCCTTTTTGTCTCATCTTTCAACCGCGGTATGACCTGTTTACACACATCTCTTGCTATAGAAAAACAACAAGCCAAGTATCTTATCGACAAAATAATATCACAAACAAGTTTCTTCCTACGCGTTAATACTTGTAGAACTTATAGAGACGTTACAACTTACAAGTTATAGCAGAGATCTGACGCGGAAACATCGTTAGCTTACGCTACGCTGATTACGTGGGGCGTGACGGAGACCTCAAATAATGGATTACGTTCGGTTTTATCTTGTAATAAAATTATTGGTGTTTGTGTTGCATGGTTTTTAACAAGAGAATGGTATTTGTTGAATGATCTGTTCCTACATACCAAGGAAATTGTACCAGTATGGTATAATTCTTCTTAATTGATGTGAAGGATTGATAGTTCACTTCATCTATATTCACCGTGGGAGATTTTTACGGAATAGCACTGCTGTTGACAAAAAAGTTTATAAAATCTAAGCTACGAAAAAGAAAAAAATATTGAATTGTGAAATAAATATTAACTGCATGAGATTTGTTCACTTACCTTTACTGTAAAGACTACGGCTGAACCCCCCCCCCCCACTCTTAGGGGAGACCTATGCTCAGCAGTGGGCGTCTAAAGGTTGACATGATGATGATGATGCTCGATCCTGGGCCACCTTCATCCATCTGTACTTTCTATGATCTTCTGAAGAAAATCATCGTGAAGAAACCTATAAACCTGAGTCTGAAATCGCTAATCCACCTTGAGCAATAGTTGCGATAAATGCTCATGCTTTCTCTGCATGAGAACAGGCCTTTAGTCTGCAGTGGGACAATAATAGACCGATATTATTATAATAAGCATGAGAAGCGGACCTTGGACCTCCGCCATCATCTGCCTAGCAATTTCCCAACTATTTTGGGGTCGGCTTCCAATCTAACCGGACGCATCTGAATACCAGTGTTTTACAAGGATCGACTGCCTATCGGACCTCCACAACCCAGTTACTGGGTAACACTATACCCCTTGTTAAGATTGGTTGTCAGACTTCCTGGCTTCTGACTACCCATAACGACTGCCAAAGATCTACGAATGAGAGTCGGGACCAACGACTTTACTTGCTTTCCGAGGCCGGAGGGAACTCGGTATGAAATAAATGGTCACCCATCCATAGACCGACCGCGGCAAGCGTAGCTTAGCCTTTGACCGATCGATCTGTACGGCTTTTAATAAGCCACGAGCTCCTCGAGGCTTTGACCCTGCAATGAGACAATAATAGGCTGGTATTTTATTAAGACCAAGGAGACCATAACAGCTTAGTACAACCACAGTATAAATATTAGTACTACCGTACAGTTGCGACACGCCCCACCTCCCCTCCAAAACACTGTTATTCACTTCTCCCGCATCGAACGTGCTCTCGAAACTGCTGAAGTTCAAGCGACGCACACACACGCACGTATTTGTACAGTCTGTTATTTTGGTAGTAGTGTAGGTATTTAAATCGTTTCGTTTGTATGCAGTGTCGTAGATGTGGTACAGACAGCGTCATTAACTGCTTACCCCCCACGCATTTAAATTTCTTCGTATAGGGAGTAAGCAGTGGATGACGTTGTCTGTACAACGGTAACAGCTCTCGATCAGGTAACGTCAGCTAAGTATACCGTTGTAGATGAAGCGAGATGCGCAACTAACGGTGCATAACATTAATTGATACCAGTAAACGGTGCCGTCGGGCGGAATCGCGCGCTAAGCTATAATGCGCACTGTAATACGGTAATATCTGTAATGTTCTATATTTGTTTCCTGGTGTAACGGGGATCTTAGGAGTTTGTATTGTAAGGAAATAGTTTCTTTGTTTCGGTCGGTAGATATTGAGATGTAAATTGTATATGTTGCTGTGGATTGATTCAAAAAAGAACTCAATGTGAAGAGCCATTTGTCTTGTTATTGAATGAAAATCGCGAGTTGATACAGAATAATTTATTTGCTGGTTTTAACCCGTTCTTGACCACTGTACCAATTGAGTTACTTAATTCGAAAATAAATAGGTACATGAAGTTACCGTTCTAAGGGGCAATTCTCGGTATTTTTACACGACTTACCAAAAAAGAAGTGTTATTATTTTATGTTCGCATTCTAACCTTAAGACTCGATCTGTCAAAAATGTCTTTAACTTCTTTGACATTGATTTTCGACATTTTTTTTTGGCTAACCAACAATTGTTTACACTGTAAATAGTTAAAGTAATATGTATCATAAACTGCCCCGTTGGTCTCGTGGTCGCAAGCGCGACTGCTGAGCGTGGTGGGGTCCTGAGTTCGATTCCCAGGTCGGGCAAATGTTATTGGGTTTTTCTATTAAGAATTTCTCAGTTTAACAGCCCGGAGTTTGGAAGTTGGCGGTGTAACACCCCCGGAAAGCACGTAAAGCCGTTGGTCCTGCGCCTGATCTCACTCCGGTCGTGTCGGATTGTCGTCCCACCGGACTATGAGAGTGAGGGAAGAGGGAGTGCATTTGTGTTTGCGCACACACTTGTGCACTATAATATCTTCTGCGTACTTGCTGATCTCCATTGAGATTGGCCGCCGTGACCGAAATCCGGTCGGAAGAGAGAAATTATTACTCTAACCCTAGATTACATATATCATAAACTAGGGTTAGTGTAACAATTTCTTACAGATTAGCACCGTATGCCCCATAAACACGTTAGGTGTGCAACAAGCACTAAAAGAGTTGACATTGTGACTAGATTAATAACAAATTGATTACTAGCATTAACCTCATCATCATCATGTCAACCTTTAGACGCCCACTGTTGGGCATAGGTCTCCCCCAAGGGGGGTTCAGCCATAATCGCCATGCTTGGCCGATGCATGTTGGCAATCGCAGTATGTGTTATGGTACCTAGAAGCACGCTGCTGCCCATCCTGGTCAATATCCCTCTGTCGGATTCTACGACACCCGCGGGCAGAAATGGGGTGATGCTATTCGCGACCGGCACCACACGGCTTGAATTAACCTACTGAAATCTAATAATAACAAAAGCGAAGAAGGTATTTTACTTAATTAAATTAAATCGACAGAATTAACAACATAACACAGCACTTATTATAAAACACTCAAAAATCTATAACCGTAAGTTAAACTAGAACTTAATCATAACTTACCACACACAGTCCACATTTAACCTGCAATTAATCTCTTAACACCCTATATTTAAACAGACAAACATATACGGGTGTAATGTGTTTGTAACTACATATCTAAGTAACTAATTATGAATGACGTGTAAATGAGTTAACTATTAGTGTTAGTAGCTTAACGGCTTGCTTGAACTTTCGCTTGCACGGTCACTAGGATTTGACCTCATTGGTTTGTTGTGATATAAAATAGTACTTACTTCTCGTAGATATTGTAATAAGCTTAGCTTTTTATTTACTTTTGTATGAATAAGTAACTGAGAAAAAGGTGCTGCAGTGTGGTGGCCGGTCGCGGATAACACTACCCCATTTCTACCCGTGGGTGTCGTAGTAGGCGACAGATATTGACCAGAAGATGAGTAAGCAGCGTCCTTCTGAGTACCATAACTCCTACTGTGGTCGCCAACATGCATCGGCCAAGCATGGCGATTAAGGTTGAACCCCCCTTGGGGGCGACCTATGCCCTGCAGTGGGCGTCTAGAGGTTGACATGCAGTAACTAAGAGACAACTTGAAATTCGTTTTTTAAGCCTCCGTTAAAATTGTGACAAGACAAGATTCATTGACATAAGGGTCACAGCTAGGTTTTCTGCCTATCCCTTCAACCATAACAGACGACTCGTCATATAAGCATTAAACATACCAGGGTCTCCATTTGTCATGCATTTAAATAAATAAAAAAGCAAAAACAACAAGTTTCACATTTCTTGCGTTTGCAGTGAGAAATCTAACCATTCTAGTTAAATATTCAAATGGTATGCACATTACAAATATGCATGACATTTTGTTTGTTAGTCATATTATGCGTGTTTAGCTGTGCTTAATTGGCCAGGGTTTGTTAACTGTGTGACTGCCGAGGGTTTGCTTGATCCGATCGAACTGGGAATAAAAACTGCTGCATTTTGCGATTTCGGTGTAATGGCGTGTCTACCTAGTCTAGATTATCTTCTCTGAAACGACTGGTCCAAACTCAAACTCAATCCAAATAATTTATTTCAAATAAACCATTTACAGGCACTTTTGAATTGTCAAGGAGTCAGTCAGTCAAAAAGTTGCAGCTAGTTGCTCGTTCCAAACAGTAGGTTTCTATGGAGAAGAACGAGTAAGAACTCCAATTGCTTACAAACATTCTTTCACTGATAATCTTCATTATTCTTGATGAAGTCGCGAGCAGAAGCTATAGTCTCTCATATATTTTGTCATCGATAAGTAATGTGGTACGGTGACGGTACACAGACCTTCGTAGCATTTATATATGCTTTCTATCTATAATTACTTTATAACCTATGGAAATAACATGAGTATTGAAATAAGCTCTATGTCGAAATTGTCTAACCTATGCATGCAGAAATTTGCACGAATATCAGACAAGCTGTTTCGTGATAACAAATTGAAATACAGACGTTCCAATTTATAATAGGAGGCTAAGAATTATTGCGGCCATCAATATTATTTATGCATTCGCTAGTTTAAGGTGTGGTGGAGATGCAAATACAAGGATGTTATTCGATTCCGTTATTTATTGCGTTTCAAACCCGTATAGAGAAATACCAATACTTATTTTGCTAGTTCTTTAAAAAGAAAAGGTCCTGTCGCTGATATGATGAAGGGATTTTAACAGGTCAGTGAGCAGCAGTTCTCGCCTGAACAATGTGATAAAATTCCTACTTTGATGGCTAAAAAATGTCAAACCCAATCAGTCAAGTGATACTAATGTAAAAAGTAGAATCCAGCCTGCATAATGGCAATTAGGAATAGGTCTTTTTCAATAATAACTAGTGACCCGCCCCGGCTTCGCACGGGTGCAATGTAGATACTAAAGCTCTATCCACACATATCAGGGCCGTGCCCGAGACGGGGATGGTCCGTGTCTGTGACAAAATATAAGTAGTTGTGAACATTTTATATGAACTCGTTCACACACGTCTGTGTCCAGCACGCGTAGCATGACCACGCTATGTCTACGGAAGAATAGACATACTGACAGGAAGAATAGACAAACTGAGTTTGTCTATTCTTCCTGTGCTTCCTGTGCTGGCCGGGGACGGAGCTTCAGTGCACTGGCCGACGCCGTGTCGTACCCATGCACGTCACGGCCGTCGGCCCGGGGCCTGACGATATTTTCAATTCTCTTAATAAAATTGCGCATTGAAATCTGTTGCGTACATTAAAAGATCTAAGCTTACAGACGGCCGGTAGCGACGTTTTTAACAATGTAGAGATTATCATCTCATGTAGCCATTGATAATATGTCTATGGTTAAACGTTTTTTTAACGTAGCGTAGTACCGGTACTGTAACGAGTACGTTACAGTACCGGTAAGTATAGCCTAGTCGCTACAGTACCTACTTACAAAAAATTGGATGATGACATAAAACTTCCGAAAAAACAGCTCTTCTCTTAAACAGCTTAGTTGCTGTGGTGGCTGGAAGTAACTGGGTGAGACTAACCCGTGATCGAGTAAAAAAACTTGGCTGATGATAATAAGGAAGCCTGCCCTAATAGCGAGAAGATACACGCCTCTCAGTGCTGAAATGAAAAAAGTTAATAAGGAAAATGTAGTCCTACTTGGGACAATGCCTAAATGGGAATGATTATGATTCAAAATACGAATATAACACGGCTTCGATATGTATTTTTGAACAATATCTGCGAATAATATATTTTAAAGTCCTACCTTATGGGAAATCCCTTGTGTACCTACTAAATATAACCAATGTATGTATATTTATGCAATTTTCCCCCATCCGGCTCTTATATGTAGAAATACTTCATGCTTACGTTTTTGTTTCAGGTAATTCATGAATTTTTCATTCTGCTCCCCCCGAGTATTGTGTTCGAGTACCTACCCGGTGAGTTTTTGTTTCGCTAACCCTTTGTTTTAGTAATTATTTTGGGTAATATCACGGTTAATACCTATTAAAATAACGATGTAAAAAGTTAAACCAATTTTTTTGGGCCTTTTAGATTTTTTTTTTGTTGTGTAATAATGACCCAACGTAACATTGTTAGATGAAAATCTGTTTCAGGCTCTTTAATAATAATTATATGACATGGATTGAACATAAACAGTCTAACAAGCACTATTACTTCGGCAGTTTCCGATCCGTATTATATACCCATACAAAAAGTCGGATACAACTAGTTGTATCAAAAATTATGGAACTACGTGCTTCCGTAACCATTCTAAGGATTAAAACACCAGTTAATTGCTATTGCGACAATCTGTTAAAATTCAGGTCGAGTTAACGAGTTCGTAAACTAATGTTTTCCCACCTTTTGTTTTATGTTATCGCTTCTGGTTAACCTTATTGCGTGTGCCGTAAAACCGTAGAGTAAAAAATTGTAGTAAGACAACGTTTGAGAAATAGGACCGAACAATTAAAATCTGACCGAGTATTGGGAGGCACAGCGTGGTTGCACCCTTTGCTAGGGGTATTGACGACCTGGTGATAGTCGCAGAAATCCGCTGTGTGGGCAACACAGGACTGGTCTTTGTTGCAATGTTTGAGGATCTCCCATATCCAGGTGTAAACATTTTTTCATATGGCACTTTTACGTAAAAAGCTTTTAATCCGTGTCTTCGTCTGCATCTGCGATAACCGACATTCACGCGGACGAAGTCGCGGGGAAAAGCTAGTAATTTGGATCTGCCAAGTACCAGCTGGAGGCGTTGGAAGTTATTGAAAGACGTGCCAAGAGGCTCATAGACAACGACTTCCTGGTTAAGGCTAAGCTCCAAAGCCTTGAACACCGCCGCGCCTTTGCCAGCCTATCGGTCTTTTATCGGGTACATTTCGGAGAGTGTGCTTTGGAATTGCATAACTTAATTCCCCCATCCCCATTCCATCACCGGACGAGCAGGGATATGGCGAAGCGTCACCGCTATACGGTTGAAGTTCCACGGTCTCGAACCAAGCGCTTTGACTCCACATTTATTGTGCGAACTGCCAGACTGTGGAATTCACTGCCCGCCTCTCTATTCCCCGATACATATAATCTGGGTATCTTCAAGGCACGAGTGAACCCGTTTATTCTAGGCAAGCGTGCTCCACCTTAGGCCGCATCAACACTTAAGATCAGGTGAGTTACGGTCAAACGCAAGCCTATAACAATATAAAAAAAAATATATATATATATATGTTGAAAACTTCTACTGAAAGACATTTTTACTTAGCAAATATATAAAGGCAATGGCACCAGTTAACGTTACGCTTTCTTTTGTTAATTAGCTGTTTTTTTTTTCATATGGATACGCCAATCTTCATCATGTTCTATACAAACTACAAGAAACAAATGCTTAGGTCTTAAATTAAAAGAGGCACCTCAACCAGTCTGCTAAATCAATAAAGTAGGTAAACCAATTCGCAAAATCTTTTTGCAACTATTGACTTTGGTTGTGTTAAACTTTTTGAAGGATGCCTACCTCAAATGTCATACTCGTCATCTTCCTGCCCTCTTATCCCATGTTACTTGGGGTTGGCACAACACGTTAACTTCTTCCATCCCTTTCTGTCAACTGTCATGATATAACTAACTCCCTGCTTACCTTGATTTAAATCACAAGGTTATTTGTAAGCTGTATGGAGTAGATCTTCTGTAACTTTGCATATCATGATAAAACTAAATCAGTGTAGGAGGTTTTACTATTCTGACGGGTGTGACAGTATCCGGAAATTCATACATGTCTTGTTTATCGATAACGTCACGACATTTTCAGATAGAGGTGACACTCATTTATTTACTGTCTATGTGGGTTTGTGTGTGTGTCTTTGGCAAACATTGTAGTTAGTAGTTTATGGCTGCAAGCAGAGTTAATTTGGCGTGCCAGGCACCTATTGGTATATATTGACTTTCAAGCTCTCAACTCCATACACATTGTAAACAAGATGAAAACAATACGACAATAAAACACCGTTCTCTAATACATAGAACCGTGTGAAATAAATGATTCAAATTGTTATTTCCGTGTACAAAACAATCGATATCATTGTATAGAATCATGCATTTTAGTTCCGCACTATCTATAAAAAAACTCTTAATTTATTCACTGCGAAAAGCTTCCACGGTCTATTATGTACAATGTATTGGATAAACTGTTTGTTTTTACTTTATGTCACTTTGTGACAGCTTCTGCAAACGCCAAAGACGTCAGTTCATAATACGGTATTTTACTCTATACGAGAAAAAATCTATAAATATGTTATTGAGACAGTTTAGGCATAAAGCAGTCGGAAAATGTATGTTTTAGTTCATAAAATAACAAAACCAATGTTTACATTCAATTCAAAGTTTTCAGTATTTTTAATCTGTTATAAAACACCATGAAATAGTAGCGGCCATGTTATTACGCCGTACGGCTGTGTAAACAAAAAATTGTCAATTGTCAGTCAACCGATTGGCGTAATATAGGCTTTGTACTTTTATTATTTTCATAACTAACGTAATATTTTCATTATTACACCTATTACAAAATATGCTTTTAATTATTTTTAAATTATATACAATTATCATATTTAATATGAGCGCATTTGATACAAAACGAACTGACGTCATTTACGCTGGGCAATATGGCGTCCAGTAAGAGGCGTTTTAGTCAAACTACGCGCGAAATTTGAAAATTTAAAATTTAGATGCATTTTTATGGCACTTATCGATTTAATAAAAAAATTGTTTTTTTTTGGTGGCATATTAGCACTACAGAATTTCATTGAGACACTTTTCAAAAATGGGTGTAATACCCTATTGAAAACCGCATTCCTAAAATAGTCTTCTCATTTAACCAAAATCCTCCAAATGCTCAAATTCTGAATATTGAAATTCCAGTTGATACCAAACAATTATGAAATAATCTTCAAACCTAGAATTGTGTTATAATGTAAAACATAGGTAATTACAGAAGAAAATAACATACATCGGGAGAAACTAAAGAGAGTGGATAAATATTTATATAAAACATACAAAAAAAGCTAATTCCCACAAAGGTTCAAATGGCGGCCGCGCACCGGTAGACGCAGGGTTGGTGGACCGATGACCTAGTCAGAATCACGGAAAATACTGAATGCGAAAAGAGCAGGACCAGTTAGTTCGTTTGAAAAAACCTTGTGGCCTTTCGGTTGACATGATAATAATGAGACAAAGAAGTTTCCACAGAGAGAAGATAGAATGCCGAAACGAAATTGATTGCTAAAAATTACATCACTATTTTGGTTCTTGATTAGATTTTCTACAGCAGCTGGGTAATTTACAAATGAAACGCTTTCAGACAAACTGTACTCATGTAGTTTCTTACCCAACATTAATTGTCATCTTTAGGAAAAACTTGAACAAAACATGTACCTACTTAAGCCTCATAAGTATCTTATTGAAATACTGTATATTAATTTCAGCTCCAATAATATTTTTTCTGATCTACCCACATACAAACTTCAGAGAAACACCTACCCACTACTACCTACAACTTCGATTTTCGTAATTATTTTGCAATTTTAACGTTGTCTTAGGTGATGTATTGTAATAGCTAACTAACTTTGGCCTGCGACTTTGTCTGCGTAAAGGTCAAGTAAATATACCACAAATAATGAAATACCATTTATGTTCAGGTTACAAAGACCCATAGATATAATTATATAGAATACCTTAACCTCATCATCATCATGATTTCAACCGAAAGACATCCACTACTGGACATAGGCCTCCCCAAGGGGGGGGGGGGTGCCATAATCGCCAGGCTTGACAGGCGGGCGACATCACACGGACCTTAACCTAAGTAATTATATCAATTGCAACAATTTTGTGCGTTCCGGTGCCACTTCTCCGCGAAGGCTGCGGAATACCACATCATGTGGTCAAAAGCTCTTCCAACATCTGATGCAAGTACTCTTAAAGTTGACGTTGTGATGCGACTCCAGCAGCTACACTCTCGGCTTGTACCAGCCTTTGGCGCGCGTACTTCACGATGTCTTCCGCGTTGGTGGTGGGTAGTGTCATCATCTGCCTGCCTAACCTATGCCAGTCGACAAAAGTGTAACTTTCTATCTATGAAAGAGTTTTTGACCACCAGTGTACTCAAAGATTACCTGTTACAAACCAAAAATAAACAAACTTTCCTTACCTCTTTAAAAGATTAGTTAGTTTCTATGCTGAGTTTGGTATCATTTTATTACCCGACTGCGGAGGAGGGCATGTTTTTATCGTATTATTCATACATAAATAGCTCACTATTCTATCATCATCAGCCTAAAGACGTCCACTGTTGGACAAAGCTATCACACATGCACACACATTAAAACACTTCCGTGTTTGCCATCGACATCGACATGCTAAGAAGAAGGGGAGTGGGGGGCTATTATTATTATAGTTTTACTATTCTATGCTCATATGAAATTCAAAAGCAAATAACGAAAAGCACAATGAAAATGCTAGAACATTTAAATTTTTCCGGAACGAAAATTACAAATTTTTAACGAGGTATGCCAAGGAACTACTAACCAATTCATCACTCTCGGTGGCAGTTTAGCCTAGAAACCTTAGCAAGCAGTGAGACACACTCACTTCGATAAATCTACATTATAATTATATTTATGTGGATACCCCACTTCGTATTTTACTCGAGGCTTCAAGCTTGAGAGCCAGTTTCAACCCCGTTCGTTCAATATTCTAAGGCTCAACTCCAAAAGCTAAATATGGACCTGCCAGTATCAAGTCCTCGACACAACATTTTTTTATTGTACGAATACTTTTAAAAAGTTTTGCAACAAAGTAAATGGACGAGATCAAGTTGTAAGGACTTTGTATTTTATTGAACGAGCATAGAGATAAAAGTGCAATGTCCAAGTACTTGTTGATATCGACTTTCATGCGAATGGCGCCATGCCAAACGAGGCATGTATGCACCATTTACATTTTAATGTGGACTGGAATTTAAAAAAAATAAAGGTGCGCTTTGTTTTATTAAACGTGACTTGAGCTTGTTTTCGAAGTTTTATCTTTTGGGCTGCAAAGCAATGTAAACTTTCACGAGTTTCATAAAAGTCTCATTTTCATTTATTGAGTCTTTAGCCTGTGTAGATCATGCTTCCAACTCCTTTATCATTTTATATTTATTTTCTTACCCAATTGTTGAGATTGATATAGAGATACGTCTATCGTCCAACATTTACCTATGAACCAACTTTGCTTGCAACTACTCTGCAGCTTTTAAAACTCGCGTCCATCTTATTTACAGTCAATTAGTAATATCAATTCACTCCTTTCCCTTAACAACTTAATACTTAAACATAATTTACCATAATCAAACCTTTAATTACTTTAAACGATCCATAAAACTAGGAGTGGCTTTACTTAGTCATCCACGCCCTGTGTTAAGAAAGGTATAACCATAAATAACGATACATTTACACCTAATTAGCTGATAGGTAAGCATACTTGGATGCATGTGTCGACACACATGCATCCTACCATGTCTAACTTACGGTTGCGAAACATGGTCACTGACACTACACTTAAGGCATAAACTTGCCACTTGCCAACGTGGAATGGAGCGGAGTATGTTGGGCACAAAGCTGAAAGATAAAATACGAAATGATAATATAAGATCTAAAACTAAAGTAATTGACATACTCACGCGAATTGACCAAGCAAAGTGGAGATGGACTGGTCACCTATTAAGAAGCAAGTTGGAGAAGTGGAGCAAGGTAGTGACCCTTTGGTATCCCAGGGATGGCAAACGGAAGAGGGGTCGTCCTATTAGAAGGTGGGAAGACGATTTAAGGTTGACCTTGGGACCACTCTGGACAAGAGTGGCAGAGGACAGAAACCAGTGGCGACAGTTGGAGGAGGCCTATGCCAAAAGGCACACGGAAATAAGGGACTTGATATAGAAAGACTTGATACTAAATGTTCAAATATTTCCGAAATAAAGGCTATATTATTATAAGCATACTTGGGGAAAATTTGCGTAGGCATTACACATGTTATCCTTTGTGAATGAAACCTACGCATCCTTGGCTTGCTACACAGAGTAACAAGGACAGAAGACCAACTCATGTCAAGGGGCGATTAGGAACCTATACATTTTGGTTATTAACCTATTATTGACATTACATAAACCTCTTTTACTTTATCCGCAAATGACTTATCGCAAATTGTGTTTTCGCTCTACCTGCTGAAAATCTTCCACCTGGTCATGAGTTATCTGGGTAACCTGAAAGTCTAGAAACAGACTCTGGACACAAGTTGGTTGGAGCAAGCATAACCAGTTTAGGTGAAGATTTATAGACAATTCCAGTCTGGAGCGCAAATGTGACGATAACAGGTTTCGCATTATTTGAGGACTGTTCCTCAATTAATGCGACACCAGTTATCTTGTCCTGCATACTCTGATGCCTGCACTCATCAGGAATTGATGGACACTATTGGTGGCGGCAATTTTGTAGTAAAGTTATGAGTCAAGTCAGTCGCTGCTATCGACACGCTTAGAAGAAGACTGGTCAGGCAAATATCACCATAAATGGATCAACAAATCCTTTCTCTTAGTTAATATGAAGGAATACCGTTCTGTGGCCCCATTTCTATGCAGTCACAACCTCTTTACGATACTAATAGGTCGAAAAGTATTTGGCCATTCATGATGATTTAAACAACATTCCTGGATCGCAACGTCTAGTACCAAATTCTACGGCATATCATTTGGCATAATAGGGTATTGTGGACCCTTCCAAAACTCAATGCAAGGAGTTCCGTACTCCTGGTCAGACTATGTCCCACTTGTTGGAGTATACCAAATTTTCGTTCACCTAAACCTTTGACGATATGAACAACGCCCCTGATGCTGCAATAAACGTGGCCAACGGGTCCAAGTAGTATAAAATTGGTATAGATTATCGTAGATACGAAAAGGAGAAGAATAGTTTTACCTATTAGCTGTAGGTACCCATATGAAAATATAAGAAACTGATTTTCTGTCCTATTTTTTACGGCTATAGGCTCAGACCAATATTTTCCATTAGATACCTATAGCCTCAGACCAATAAAATATTGGTCTGAGCCTATAGGTATCTAATAAATAAAGTATGACAAAATCAAGTCCGCCCCAGTTGATTTTATGACTGATATTTTTAGTATGTGGTTTTATTACTTTACCGATAGTGTTCCGAGAATGTCGTTAAAGAAAGCTCTTGCTGTGATTATGTGGGAGTCCATTAGGTTAACCTAGTAGTCTAACACGTATTCTTACTTGCGCTCAATTTTCAACTCTATTTGTGATATTTTAGGTCATTGTCAATTCATTAATAATAAGTGCTCGAGCATATTGCTGCTCTGTTCACGTTGAACCTGATAGGTACATTGTCAGTTCTTGTAGGCGATGATTCAGCTAGATTGAATACACCACGTAGCTGAATTCCCCCATCCCCATTGCATCATCGGAGAAGCAGAGTTAAGGCGAAGTGTCACCTCTATATGGTTAACGTTCCACGGTCTCAAGCGCTTTGCTTCCACAATTTTTGTGCGAACTCGCAGACTATGGAATTCGTGGCTCGCCTCTCTGTTCCCCGATACATGTAATCTGGGTAATTTCAAGTCACGAGTGACCCGGTTCATCTTAGGCCAGCGTAATCGCTCCACCTTAGGCCGCGTCATCACTTAAAATCGAACGTAAAAAAACAAGTCATCTTGACACAAGTACACAACCCCATAATATTTGGTAGAATTTCGATAGAACTACGGTGTTGAATATTTTATATCTGATCCTTTTGCTATCTCCTGATATCACAGATGAAAAGTTTTGGGATTATCTATCTAGATGTTCTACTTCTTGAACAATACCTCTACCAGTATTGGCATCCGATATGTTATATACATACATACTAGCTTTTACCCGCGACTTCGTCCGCGTGAGTGTCGGTTATCGCGGATGCAAACGAAGTCGCAGATTAAAAAGTAGGCTATGTCCTTCCCCAGGGTTGAAGCTATTTTCATATCAAAATCGGCTTAGCCGTTTCATCGTGAAACCGTAACAGACAGAGTTACTTTCGTATTTATAATATTAAAGTAAGGATTACTAAGTATTATGGATTATGAAATTATGGACCCTGTACATATTTTCTACGATAAATGAGAAAGAAAAGAAAGGCTATTTCAGTAGGTAGCCTAATTTTTTTAAAGCGGATTATTAGATTTTCATAGTCTAATAATCCACTAAGTAGATACATCTTTTCATTGTATTTTTCAAAGAAAAGTCCGCCATCGGCAAACAAGGTTTCTGAAGGTCTACATAGGTACACTATTAGTTAAGAAGTTCTACAACTATTCCTTTAGTGAATACTCTGAAAATAAGTGCAATATCAACAGCAAAGGTTCGTCTAGAGTTTCCTCATCAATTACAAAGTAGAGTTGTGCCTGAACTTTCAAATATATCGATAAAGTTCTTTGGAGGAAATGTTCAATTAATTAGTTTTGTTGTTTTGCAGTTAATACGGTTTCCTAGCTTTAATTAACTTTTATAAAGAAATAAAATTGATTGGTATTATGTAAGCGAATAAAGTCACCAGGATGTTAGATACAATTGGTCTAAATTGTACGTTTAATTTTATATCGTGGGATTTCACAGATAGTAGAATTATATTGACGTCTGGGCGGAACTTTTGTCCGAGTGGCAGTGTAGGTGGAATGATTCCAGCAAGACCGACACCTTCATCAGTTCTTTCCATCCGTTCGTGAGCGGCTGGTCAGGACATGGCTGGAGGTGGACCACTGTGTTGCCCAATTTCTAACACGTCATGGCAACTTAAAAAGTAAATTATTTTCTTTCAAACTTGTTGCTTCGCCTTTGTGTCAATGTTCTACATCTGACTGTGAATACGAACAATATGCACATCATATCTTAAGGGAGTGTATTCTTTGGCAAAAAGAACGCAATATTATGTTGGATAGTGTACAGCAGGCTACATCTGGAGCAGTTTATTATGCGGACCTTGTAGAAACTAGAACTAATTTCCGTGCGTTCAAGCAATTTTCCGGAATCAACTGTAATGTAAATCAATTATAATCCATGGTGCTTAGCAACTGGGCTTCTCCCAGTTGTAAACGTCCCTTTGTGCCTATTGGCCTAGTTCTGTTCTGTCTCCTGCTTGATATGGTGGTGGAAAATATGTTTTTGTTACTCCTCCGTTGTTCTTTTCTGATTAATTTTGTCGCGGGATCCAAGACATTTGAATCGTTTCTCTGGGACTCGTCGAGCTTCATTGCTTTGGCGCTTTTCTGGTGGTCGCCACTGTTGATTCTGGTTTAAAGGAGTTGGCAGTGGTTTGGTAATAGGGTGGCAACATTGTCCCATTAATAAAACAAAAAAGGAGAATTGTATTATTGATGGTTGGATGTTTTTTATTTTGTCGACACTTAACTTCAAGATGAGACACGCGTGTAACTTAGGGATGTGTAACAAGAGAAAATGTGTTGTTAATATTATATAACATCGAAGAGTTGTCTATTTTTATTTTCTTTGTTTTCTCGTAACTTCAAAATTACAGTAATACATTTTTTTTATACAAATTATGTAAACTAACAGTGCGTTGCACAAAACCTTCATTAGTTTAATGGAGACTTTAAATTGACGCTGTTGCTTTCTTTTTGATACAAAATGCAAGGGATGCATGAATTTAAAGTCTCCGTTGAACTAATGCTGGTTACACACTACACACAAACACAAGCGGAGAAATGGTGGACCTTGACACCAGGGTGCAGGCAATCTAAGGAGGCTATGCCATCCCTGGATACGAAGCTCACCAAGCGCCTTCTGCAACAGAGATAGCTTGCGACTGGTGGCGGAGACCATCACCGGACACTTCTCACTAAACAAACACTTTCACACCTTAGGTATCACTGATACTGATACAATGGTCCATATTTAAGGACTAAGTGCGGAGTCCAAACCCCCCTAACATAGAACATAGAACTAATGCTGGTTTCCTGCAACTCAACGTAAGAGGAAAAATTAAAAATGTCATTAACCTAATTCACATTTTGTTTACCGACTGCAACACCCAGATTACCCAAAGCATTATCCTCATACACTTTCGTTCCACTGACCTTTAAAACAAGGCTCTTCACCAGTCTTTCCATCAAGCGGCTATAAATCTTCTTTAGAATAAATATTTAAAGATTTATAAGACTTTATAGCTGCATTAACAGTTTCGGTGGTTTGACTTGTTGTTCTGCTGATTCTATCAGTCTTTAGTACGGAATCTCATTCCTTCTTTGTTAATGAACGTTGAATGTTATTCACCTACCGCCTGATGGCGTCACAAATTGATTTCAGTTTATTTATTTACATAAAGGTTCGCCCACAGCACATATATACACAAACACAAATACATTCTAGGGTTACATTCTAATATAGTATATGCCAATTATTGGCAAACACAACATTGACCAAAGAGACGCCAGATTTCCGCTTAGTTGCTAACTTAAGTTTAGGATTAGAGTTCATTTAAAATAATAGAGAAAACCAATAAATAAAATAAAATACTAGGCAGAGAAAACAGAACAAATAGTTATTAATTACATTTCATTATTGTGTAGGAGTGCCATGATTCTTGACTTAAACTTCACCTTAGAGTCGTTATATATATCTACTTCGGGAACGGACTTAATCAATGAATTAAGGTTGTCACACATTTTAACGAGTGGTGAATTGAGACCTATGTTTGTGGTGGTAGAAGGACGCTGTAACAATCTTGTGATGGGAAAGCGTGTAATTTTGCGTGGAACATTCAATAAAATGCGCGATAGCAGTTCAGCGAGTTTAGTTTAACGATACCATGCATTGACTGAGTTATCAAATGTCAACAGACATTTTTCAAATAAGTGAAGCAATGAATTTGCGTTTCATACGTGTGGTGCCACCGGTATTCACAAGGATTAACACCTATCGTCAATACGTCGTGAAACATGTAGACACGACAATTTTCTTTGTCATTTGTATCTGTTAGTAATCTTGCCTCATTGGTGTGGAAAATTATGTAAAACAGCAAAGCAAACGTGTAGAGATGCAATTTACTCAATAAATCCCATTGAACATCCGCGTAGCGTACATCTGTCTCATTTGGTATGAAAATCATGTGTAAATTGAATGGAACAAAAGGAAGTTACACGCGTAACATGAATAAAATATGTTCAATATCAAGTATCAACTTATTGAAATTAACATTTCAATTTTGATCAAATTACTTAGCTCCAGTTGCGAAAAGTTATTTTAATTAGTTGTCAAATCTGTGCAACTTTATATGATTGGTTATTGTATCTTGTTCAACCAATTCGACAATTATAATGATTTGATCAGACTTCCCCTGAAAGTCTGATCAAATTTTTATAATTGTCGAATTGGTGTGAAATTTGGGTGAGTTTATTGAAATTTACAAGCACGTGGACACAGGACGTCTTTCTGAAATGGAATGACATCTGGATGTCAAATTTAAAACGTCAATCTCATCTTAGCGACAATCAATATCAAAAACTTGGTAAATTAGATGTGTTTTTGACAGATTGAGACTGAGAAAATTACAGGAATCGTCTCTCAGAATGTAGTATACACGGCTACACATTTCCAGTTAATGCTGGTCAGCTTCTACTGGAAATGTATAGCTTGATGCGTAGCCGTGTGTACATGTTATAAAAAAATCATATACCTAGTTTTTTACGAATAACTACCATTTTTTTTTTTGTAAAGAAAAGGTTTACTATAGGCGACCTCTTATCCACATTATCCTCACATTTTCGTTTAAGTCTATCCCGTAATGGCCCTTTATCGTAATAAACATTTATCGACACGTCTCAACCCTCTATCTACTCGTATCAGATGTCTAAAGACACCGTGTACAACATTAGACCTGTTGACCCATTTTCCGACGTCTTGGGAGTACGACAGCGTTTTAGAATTTGATCCTGCTTCCTACTTCTTCGTAAACAGATTTAGGGGTTTAACGTTCTTCGGGAAATGTTTTAAAGTAAATGCATTAGTTTCGTATTTTATTGATCTCTTTGGATTTAGATTCTCATTAGTTAAATTTGTGAGTGACTTAACTAGTTTAGAATTCAACTTCGTTTTCGTTCCACAGGGTCCAGATAAGTTACAATTAGATTAGACATTTCATTTATCTGCAATTACCTGCAAGATGCCGGCAGTAATCCCAAGGTGGTAAAACAAGCCATTAACAAGTTGTATGTCTACTTACGTTTCTGTATTTCAATCATTTATTGACGTGTTTCAACCCTGCTGAAGACACCGGTCGGTATAGCCCTTTTGACCTATTTCCTCATTTCTTGCGCGAAACTCGATATGTTGGAGATAGTGCTTACTTCCTTATATACGAGTATAAGTATTTTTTTTTAGGTAGGTACGTAGTTCTTCTCGCTCTTTGAATCCGATTACAAATGCTTTAGGGCATTCTGTTTATCAAACGCTAAACCTACATTACAGATACCTATACCTACAGATGGCGAGATGACCTAGACTCTCCGCTCCTGGAAGGACTTGGGGGAGGCCTTTGCCCAGCAGTGGGACAGCACAGGCTAAATAATAAAAAAAAAACCCTACATTACCCTTTTTGAAGAAATGTTTTATTTGGTAAATTGGTGATTTTAAAAACCAGTCTTGTCTGTAACTTCCCTTGCTGTTCGTTACTTTTTGTTGAGAAGACAAGAAGCTTTCTGAGATTATTACAGACTTTAGGCATCTCAAGTTAAAGCACTCAAATATTCCCCGATAATACAAAAGTGTTGCACTTTCTTATCAATAACTTCCAACCCTACCTCATCAGTGTCGGGTGTCTTCCAACTAAGCGACACCGTGTCATAGATTAGACGCGTCGACCCACTTCTCTTACCTAGAAGCTGACACTGCAATTAATTAGCCAACCAGTTTGTGTTTTGTTTTATTTTTATTGCTGTTAACTGAGAATGTTCTTGTTAGACTAACAAGGTCTTTAAAGTATGATAGTTATGCAAGGTACAAATTAATTGTTAAACGTAACTTGTTGTGTAGCCATTAAATGTTTTATAAATTAAGAAACTTAAATGTTGCACCGTCCTTGCTTATGAATGGAAACGTTATTTTCCTTTTGCGATGTTGGTTTACCAGTTACTTAAGGGGCTATTAAACGACTTTTACAGATTTTAAACTGACAATCACGTCAAAATGTGCAGTGTAAATGATTTGAAAAAAATATATGTTAAACTAGAACATTCTCTTAATCATTTAGTGTGTGAATATTTTTTATTATATTCATATTAAATAGTTTAATTAAATCGTGAAGTTGTGTCTGACGCGGACAAAACATGACAATCACACAAAATCTACCAGGTATAATTAAACGAAACTGACACCATCTTACAGACAATTTTATTATCTATCTTTTAGTATACGCCTTTTCCTTAATTTTGAAATAATACTACTTTTATTTAATTTTTTCGACTAAATTAAGAGAGTTTTGGACGCAGACTGCGTCCGTTCTGCATCAGTTCTGCGTCCAAAACTCTCAAAGTTTAGTCGAAAAAATTAAACAAAAGTAGTATTCTTTCAAAATTCAAAAAAAGGCGTATACTAAAAGATAGATAATAAAATTGTCTGTAAGATGGTGTAAGTTTTGTTTAATTATACCTGGTAGATTTTGTGTGATTGTCAATGTTTTGTCCGCGTCAGACACAACTTCACGTGTTAATTAAACTATATAATATGAATATAATTAAAAATATTCACTTACTAAATGATTAAGAGAATGTTCTAATTTAACATATATTTTTTTCAAATCATTTACACTGCACATTTTGACGTGATTGTCAGTTTAAAATCTGTAAAAGTCGTTAAATAGCCCCTTAAGACTTCGATCCATGGCTGAGCACAGTAATTAAGATTTTCGAGGTATTCGCGCGCGATTGTAGCATCTTCGGTTCGACGTACAATTTTTATACGCTAGGTACAATTTTTACTATTACACTTTTATGACCAGAGGTAAAAGATCACCAATTATCAGCTTCACCAATTACAATTTAGTTACTATCTAGATTTAATCATACCCTTTTGTCAGCCAATCTAGGAACTTCCTCAATATAACCACAGCAATTTAAATTCAACGGTTCATTCAATTCCAGCTTAAATTGAAACTTTCCCAGTCTTATTAGCACCCAAGGAAATCTCGGACGAGACGTTGAAAAATGTATTCTAGGAATTCAAAAGGTCCGGAGTAAAGTCACCCGATAGTTGAGAAAGTAGGTCAAGCTCTGTATTCTGGTGTTGGATTTACACTTACCAGCTGCTCAATGTGGAAGTTCTGGACTAGTTATTAGGTTTTCGTGTGTATCTTGTAGTGACTCCGTGTGGTGTCGGACGTAAAGAATAGCACCATCCCATATCTTCCCGTGGGTGTCGTAAGAGGCGACTAAGGGACTTACCAGAGAATGGGCAGCAGCGTTCTCTGTGCCTTTGGCGATCGCAGTATAGTTGCCAACAACTATACTGCGATCGCCAATCCGCCTGCCAAGCGTGGCGATTATGGCAAAACCCTCCTTTGGGGAGGCCTATGTCCAGCAGTGGACGTCTTTCGGCTGAAGTGTGTGTGTGTGTGTAGTGACTTAGACGTGGAAAGAAAATATAGTGTCTGTGATTGATTACTTTGGGAGTTTGACGATATTTTCGTGGAACTCAGTTGATTTCTGAAACCTTTTAACGGTTTTCTATTTGAATTACAATAAATTGAAATGATTGCCGACAGCGGTATTGCTCTTACATTGGAATAGAAGAGTATCATAATATTGTCATTATCACCAAATTTAGTAGTAATATTATGAATGTGAAAGTTTCTGAGGACGAATGGATGTTTGTTACTCTTTCAAGCTTAAACGTCTGAACAAAATTAGCTGAAATTTGCCACACAGATATTGATAGAACATACCATATATTTTTTATCCCTTTTTTGTGGCCCCTTGGATAATTTAAGACTTTTGTTTAATTCTGAAATATACGCAGACGAAGTTGCAGGCAGAAGTTAGTGAAATATAATTATCTAATGTGAAGACTGTGATGCGTTCGCGGACGAATGGAAGTCGAACTTGCCAATATATTTGAGTTTAACCCCGGCCAGACTGTTGTAAACAAGCCCTCCACATCCGTTTCCACCGGCGGTGTACAACAGTGTAAACACTTGTT
Source organism: Charanyca ferruginea (assembly GCA_947361185.1). Taxonomy (NCBI): domain Eukaryota; kingdom Metazoa; phylum Arthropoda; class Insecta; order Lepidoptera; family Noctuidae; genus Charanyca; species Charanyca ferruginea. The sequence goes on along the minus strand of OX376082.1, from coordinate 7,769,860 downwards.
TGCAACAAAAATTCGTTTGACCTTCAACAACCTCTGTGGACGGACGCGCGTTGAAACCGCGTGTGGATACCGCCGTTGTAAACAAAGAGTCGACAACACACTCATGTGGGAGACTTGTTGTAAACCAGTGTGGAAGCAAACACCAACCATAGGCTCCATAAGCCTCCCACCAAGGTGACCCCTGTTGGAAGCCTGTTTATAACAATCTGGCCCGGCCGTTATTGTAAAATGCGTTTAAATGTCGTGTAATTCTATCTCTATACGTAATTGGCCAGTTACTGTTTTATGCTAAAATAAATAGTATGAAGACAGCAGATATTAACGTACAGTAAGACCCTATCAAGCTACACTCATCTACGATTTTTTTTATATGGGATAAACCCGCCACTCTATTCCCAAATCACTGCAACTGCTGCTGGCCATAATCAACAGCGGCGATCACCAGAAAAGCGCCTAGGCAATGAAGCTCGACGGGTTCCGGAGAAACGTTTCAACTGTATTGGATCCCAAAACGCAAGACTGACGTTCTCCAAAAGAAAATATACTCCATAATCTCATGCCTATACAAACTTGGCCTAAATTCAGAATAAGGCACCCCGAAGAACGCGTGCTATGCAATCCTTCAGTGCATATCATGTAGTATGCTAATGCAGAATATATATTAACTGGCTTGCGTAACTTCGTCTCTCGTAGATTAATACCTTGCATTCGCCTCGACGTGGCCTGATTAATTTCTGCATTTCAATGATTATGGCTGGATATGAAGTAAAATATTTGGGATTATGCTTTGGGTGTTATTTAGACTGTTTTTTTATGTTGTGGGGTTTTTTAGGGTGTTACTACACCAATCGATCGATGCCATTGGTCGACATCGATCGACGTTGATCAATTGGTGTGGTAGCTTTGGCTGATCGACGGATACCGTTCGACTAACTAATCGATCGATCGCCGGTCGATGGCATCGGTCGACGTTGATCGATTAACTCCGGCCATAATCCATCACTAATAATAATCAAGCAGCTCGATCGACGTCAACTAATCCATTCTACTATAGATCGATGCCGTCGATCGACGATCAATCGATTGTTCTGGTAACACCCTTATAAGTTTGGTTATGGCTTTTGCTACTTCTGCTTCTTCTAAATCATCCTACCTGATGAAGAATGGACAGCAAACTTAATCCAAATTCACCGAAGTTGTTTCTTCTTAAATTTTCGGGGTAGTCTCTAATCAAATCCTTCACAGTCTTATTTTTTTTCTTTGAATATGTTTTAATGCATGTCTACTCATAAAGTCAAATTTAAAAAAATTGTTACAATTAGTCTATTGCTTAAAGGCAATTTTAAACGTCATTTACAACAGAAAATTAGAAACTCATCCACTTGCCCTTTCCATAAAGTTGTTTTGACTGGATAAGAATGGGCAAGAAACTCCATATTTACCTTATTTTATTAACTAAACGTTTTAACAATAGTTTGTACAATAGCTGTATGTATAGTACAGAGGCCAGCACATCAAGCTACTACAATCTGTCAAATTTCTTTGATAGATTTTCAACTTTATTACAAAAGCATAAGGTTCATATTTAATTGGGAAAATTTGACAGTTAGGTATGGCTTGATGTGCTGCTGGCGTCTGTACATTCATCGGTGTGGTACATTCATTCAATGATGCCAATATGAATGTGAAGACAAAGTACTTAAAATAAAAACTATTATAAGATTAAAAAGTAGCCTATATCTTTTCTCAGGGTTGAAGCTATTTTTATACCAAACTACAAAATCGGTTCCTCCGTTTCATCGTGAAAGCGTAACAGACAGAGTTACTTTCGCATTTAGAATATTAGTATGGAAGTATGGATTGTTCTCATTTATTGTTTCTCATCATCATCATCATCATTTCAGCCGAAAGACGTCCACTGCTGGACATAGGCCTCGTCATCACATATAAATTATCATTTTTAAGTATTGATTTGGACAAAATTGATCAAATTATTAAAAATACACTCACTTCAATTCTCAATGTGTCCCTGGATGACCGAGCGTGGCTACAAGCCACACTACCTATTCGTTTTGGTGGTCTCGGGATCCGCAAAATTTCCAGTGTTAGTTTGCCGGCGTTCCTGTCCTCCGTTCACTGCACCGAAAAGTTAACCACAAAAATCTTATCCTCGTCACTGGTTGACTTTGAAGTGCCGTGCTTGACTGATGCGGTGAACGCCTGGAAAGTGGCTTGCCCAAATACGGTTCGGCCCGTGAACCCATCTTCCCAGAGACAGTGGCATGAGCCGCTCTGCAGGTTGGTACGGAATAAACTCATTAATACGTCCACCAATTCTGCTGAGCGTGCCCGCTTGCTGGCTGTGGGTGAGTGGGAGTCGGGCCTCTGGCTTCAGGCACTGCCGTCACCTAACATAGGTACTATGCGTGGTGACTCTACATTCCGGCTCGCTACATGCCTACGTCTGGGCGCTCCTTGCGGGGCCCCGCATCGCTGTCAATGCGGTGCAGTTGTCGACTGCCTCGGTCACCATGGCCTTTCCTGCTGTAAGAGCGCCGGCCGGATAGCACGGCACGCCAGCATTAATGACATCATCCGTCGTGCTCTTGCCTCCGCCGGCGTGCCAGCTGTGTTAGAACCTATTGGCTTGGCACGTGACGATGGAAAGAGACCAGATGGATTGACCATAATGCCGTGGAAGTTGGGTAGGCCTTTGGTGTGGGATGCTACTTGTGTCGACACCCTTGCGCCATCCCATCTTCCTAGCACGTCGTGTTGTGCTGGGGCGGCTGCTGCAGGTGCGGAAAACCTCAAACGGCGTAAATATAACAACCTTCTTGAAAGTTATATGTTTGAGCCGTTTGGGGTCGAAACATTAGGGCCATGGGGCCCGAGTGCTCACCTTGTTTTTAGGGACATTGCAAAGCGGCTGGTCGACTCTTCACGTGACCAAAGGGCCTGGCCTTTTCTTGGGCCAAAGAATTAGCATTGCCATTCAACGTGGTAATGCTGCTAGCCTTTTGGGCACTTGTCCCATTGAGAGCGATGCGGACGAGTTTTTTGATGCCCTGTGAGCATTGTACATATTATGTGTTTATATTTATTTCTAAGCTTTGTATATAATAAATACTTAATTTTTTGAATGCAATAAAGAATTTAAAGTATTGATATAAATATAATAACAATTTAAAATATAAAATATACTGACCTACCGGTATCGGGAAGAGCTGGGTCTAAGCTACTAGCTAGGCGGTCAGGGCTCCAGACAGAGAAACCTGTCAATGCGGGCCGTGTCCAGAAAAACCTAGGTACTTCTGGACACGGCCCGCATTGTTGATGCTTGCTTGCAAGGGGCAAAAGCCCTTGATCCAGCCGCCTAACGAGAGCCTACCTTATTACCTTATTATAAATACATAATGCTCACATATTTACAATTCATTGTCATCATAGACGATTCCTAACATTTCAAAAGACAATGATCAGTGTGTGAGCCATAGTAACTAGTAATAGAGACAACCCGACAAGAAGTAATACAAGATAACAACCCGATAATGCTTTCTTTATCCTAAAACTGAGCTAATCCAATCAAGCACCTGTCAATACCGAAGCGATATCAATTTGTGGTTCTGTCCCCAAATATCAATAAGCAAAAACCTTTATATGATTCTGTGTAGCGACCCGTTTTCCTATAGTTTTCCTCATACGAACTCCAATATTTCATATATTTTCTTGACAATGTCCACAATTTCTTTGAACTGGGTCAGTACACTCGGGAATATTGGAGTAAAAAATATTGAAGACAATAGATGAAATATGTTTTTATCATTAGCAGAGGTTTTTGTGTGATGATATTAAAGGCTTAGTGTCGTTCTTTTGTATCTTATCTTTTTCAAATCAAATGAAATGATTGTGATTGTGTGATTTTACTAATTACTTTAGAATTGTTGCCTAATTATTGCTCTTTTATTTCAAAATTTCTTTGTAGCTACTAAAAAAGTTTATTGATTGATTTGAAAATCTTTTAAGACTGATGTCACTAAAAGCCGCTTGCTTTTCTATAGTTAATAATACCGTTTCATAAAAGGATAACTAGTTCACACTGTGTTGGGTCATTTGGCAATAATCAGGTGACGTAATCAAAGTGCTACTAAATAATAGTAATAGGAAACCAAATACAAATGAATTCCCTCGAGCGTTATTATTTTTTAAAACTATATAAAATTACTTAAAAAGCGTAAGGTTAAGCAGCTTAAGAGCCTGTATTCGATTTGTGACGAAAACTACATGTTTTCGCGTTTTGCCCAGAGCAATATCGTAATGATGTGAGCAGATTATTTAAAAACAATGACAGTTTTAGAAAGATTAAGTCTTGATTTAGGGAGCTACAGAGTAAAAGTGTAATTTTTAATTATGGTTTTTTAAAGCGAAGACAATCCTTTCATAGCGTTTTGCGAAAATAGACGTCAGAGTTAACTTTCAAGACGAATACATTCATTACAGTATGCCAAAATATAACGTTTTATGCGTTTTTCCAACAGGATATACAGTCCTAAAGTGAATTACAGAGCCAAAATTACGAAAATATTACTATTATGTATTAAAAAACAATGTCGAAAAGAACAAAATTCATTATTCAAATACTGGTGAAAAAACTTTAACAATTTTTTTCACCAGTATTTGAATAAAAACATAACTGATATATTTATTTTATGAAAATAAAGGTTATGTTTACTTAATATACAAATTATTTTTCAGTCCGTTATACGAACACATTGTCGTTTGCCGATCAATTTCAATGATTCGCGCTTATTTCGTGCGTATTTTTTTTCTGATGCACACAAACAGACTATTGTATTGTACTAGTGATTGTCAATGCTGCTACGCCGTTCTAGCAATCGTTTTGATTTTGAGTTGCACTAAATCGAATACGCGCCCTTAAGGCTTAAGGTGTACTGAATCTAATGAGACATCTATGAAAGATACCAAAACTGTCTCATTTCGTGTTGGTTGGTGGTTTAGGGGAGGAAAAACGTAATAGCCCAAAACCATGTTTCAAAAAGGACATGTAGGTAATTGCTTCCTAGACAACTTGCAACTCTCTATCACACGATACGGGTCGGGGGGAATATTGTATTTGTATTGTTCACCTGGAGCCAGAGCAAACGATATGAAACAGATAGAATTTTTGGAAATACCTACTTGCGCAGCGTATCGGCACCTCACAGTCCTCTTAAGAGAGTGTCCGTGGGGTTTCTTGCTCGTTCTTCTCCATAGAGACCTACCTACGCTTTGGAACGAGCAACTTCAACTTTCTGACTAACTGACCGTCTCCTTGACAATTCAAAAGTGCCTGTGAATGGTCTAAATGAAATAAATTTTTATTCTAAATAAAATAAACTTTGACTTTGACTGTGTATCTTGGTATTTTGTACCTATGTGTATTAATGCTTCATCATCATCATCATCATCATCATCATCATCATTTCAGCCGAAAGACGTCCACTGCTGGACATAGGCCTCCCCCAAGGGGGGGTTTTGCCATAATCGCCACGCTTAGCAAGCGGGTTGGCGATCGCAGTATGGTTGCTACAATGGCACAGAGAACGCTGCTGCCCATTCTCTGGTACGTCCCTAAGTCGCCTCTTACGACACCCACGGGAAGATATGGGATGGTGCTATTCTTTACGTCCGACACCATACGGACAATTTTTAATGCTTACAACTAAGTTATTCAATCCACGCACCCAACTCGTCAGGTCATTTTGAACTTACTCCACTTACATAAGGTAATTCCATAAAGTTTTGCATAACTGTCGTATTTTCGAAATGGCTTGGCATATTGCCAAGGACGGACGGAAACGCGACGGGGTCACACTTATCGTCACAACATCCCCTTCAAACTTAGTGGCTAGAGATATTCGGGTGTTTTGAATATTTTAAGGGCTTCTGGAGCCTCGTGGCTGGTTCTTGTTTCTGGTTAAATATAGATGGCTGAAGGTCAAATCCATTTATTTTCGTTGGATCCCAGTTTAATATTTTTGACGTTACATCAACACACATTATCACAGAACATTATTCGGCTCTCTAACGTCCGAGTACAGAAACTCGCACATTAAGCTATCCTAATCTGTCAAACTTTGATAGTTTTTCAACTTTATTACAAAAGAATAAGGTTCATGTTGGTTTAGGTTCAGCTTGCTATGCTGGCGTCTGTAGGTACTTACCATGAAAACCAGTCTTACCACAGGGTATCGTGCTACCCAGTAACTGGGATGCTTTGTCTGGATAGACATCAGAGACAGGAAGCTGACCAAAGCAGTATATTGTCTTGAATATGTATCAGGCGATGGTAAAGAGGCCCGCACAACAAGCTACCCCAATATGTCAAATTTCTTTGATAGTTTTTCAACTTTATGACAAAACGATAAGATACATATTTCATTGGAAAAATTTGACAGTTTGTTATGGCTTGATGTGCTGGCGCCATACCCCGCTACCTCCTTTCAGACTTGCTTGAAAAAACTTAAACATTTGATTCCTACAATTTGTTTTCGTTACTTTTATTTACTCCAGTATTTATCAATCAGAAATTACTTAACATAATGTTTTGTAAAAGTGTGTTCCTATATAACCTCGATATGGTGATATTTCATAATTTTCAAGCGGCAGTAGAAAAGTAAAAATAGGTCCCAATATTAAGGCTCGTAATCATGCCAATAACCTTGAGCATTTGGACGGAGCAGAATTTGTGGAAATAGGGTATTTTACTCTATACGAGAAAAAATCTATAAATATGTTATTGAGACAGTTTAGGCATAAAGCAGTCAGAAAATGTAAGTTTTAGTTCATAAATTAACAAAACAAATTTTTAAATTCAATTTAAAGTTTTCAGTATTTTTAATCTGTTATAAAACACCGTGAAATAGTAGCGGCCATGTTATTACGCCGTACGGCTGTGTAAACAAAAAATTGTCAACTGTCAGTCAACCGATTGGCGTAATATAGGCTTTGTACTTTTATTATTTTCGTAACCAACGTAATTTTTTCATTATTACAACTATTACAAAATATGCTTTAAATTATTTTTAAATGATATGCAATTATCATATTTAATATGAGGTCATTTGATACAAAACGAACTGACGTCATTTTCGCTGAGCTATATGGCGTCCAGTAAGAGGCGTAAGTTTTCGTCAAATTACGCGCGAAATTTGAAAATTTAAAATTTTGATGCATTTTTATGGCACTTATCGATTGAATAAAAATTTTGTGTTTTTTTTGGTGGCATATTAGCACTACAGAATTTCATTGAGACACTTTTCAAAAATGGTTGTAATACCCTATTCTGAAGACTGAGACTGACTGAGAGAAGACTGCGTCTACATCACCCTCGGGTGATGTAAACGCAGTATTGAATCGGACGCATTTTTAAATTATTGTAATAAAAATAATACATATTTGTAAAAAGTAACAAAACCAAATCATTTTTCCTTTGTATTGCAAAGCAGTAGATACTTTTTTTTATACTCTTTTGATAAGAAATTAAGAAGTAAAATGGTTGCATCTCAATGATTTGCAGGTGATCTGACATTTTTTTTCTTATTAAGTATGTGATACCTCATGAACTCAATACAAACTCGAAAATATTGGCAGATATTTGTACGATAGCACGAAGAACATTGTTTGGAAAACACTCGGAATTCCCTCGTAGTAGCATCGACACGACATTGTATTGACGATTGGTCAAGTGTGTTTGAGAACTGTCCTTTCAATGGTTTTCGAAAACTTGTGTATTTCCCTTTATTTGCTTGAGCATCAAAGGGACACACTGGTTTCAATACGATTATTGAAAGGCAAATTATCTTTGCCTGTATTTAGGATTTTCATGAATCAGTAAAATAAATACCGTTAACATAAAACCCCGAATTACAAGGAAAAACCTACTTAATTATTAAAGTTAAATACCAATTTCAACGTTTAAATGATAGCGGACTGACATTATGGTCTTTGTGATAAAAGATCTATGAATTAAGAATTCATTCACGACATTTGGGAAAACCCGTCTGGAAACATAAAATGATAAATACACGTTGTAAAAAATAAAACATACAAGCGTCACTGATAAGCGTTTAATAGTTAAAACAAAACAAATCCTTAACACAAAAAAACCTACTTAAAATATTTCTTTGTAAGTTGGTATTTAAATAGCAGTTCAGAATGCTAAGTGTCTCTTAAATATTATGAGTATCTCACAGAACAAAACGACGGTCCTAGATCTTTGATCTAAGCCCTAGCACACACAAGAACACAGCAGAACGAATGAAATGACCGAATCTGTCGTGCGAAACTCGTTCACACCTTCAATTTATATAATCGTTCTCTAAAATCACGTTTAGCCGATTTGATTGGGATATTCACACGGCACACCAGAACTGATCAGATTATCTGCGCGATTTGGTATACTATGACACATCGGTTGCTGGGCCAATTCGTGCGTGACTAAGTGGCATAAAAAGGTATGCAGGTAATGCAGTGTTGAGGGCATTCATCTTTGCACCTGCAGAGCTGGTACCCAATACCGTGACAAGTGTTACGGATTTTGTCATGTGTTCATTTTGTTAGCACAGTTTTAGCTGAGGTCTTAAGCAAGACTTGATACTCTCTTCTATTTTGTAACATAGTTGGAATATGTTCGATTTACTGACTTTTAATATCCTAAGGTGCAGGTGTGGCACTTTGGGCACTGTAGTAGTGGGCCATTGTCTGGTCAGTAGCACCGCACTCACACTGGGTGTCGGTGAGATATATATAGTCTTAGAGTATATTAAAAACGCCACTAATACTGCGATAAATTTGGCTTCTTCTAGTCTTCTTCTTATAGTCGAAAAGTGCATTAACCTTTTGACCACCACGTCAAAAAAGCAAAAACGTGCCTTCGGCGACAAGCTAGGTTACATACTCTATGGAATTACGTATAGAAGTCTGTCATGTAGTCGTGACCGTGGCGTGCGTGCCACATTTTGGTTTGACATCTATACATGTTTGTGACGGTCAAAGAACAAGCGGTACGGTGCCATACCGCCATAATCTGCGACGCCTTCCACTGTAATGCAAAAATTTGCGACGTGCAACGCGCCGCGCATACCGGCGCTGTGGACGTCACACGTCCAGCAACGTTCACGATCATAGTAAAAACGGTCTCTCCAGCTACCTACGGTAGTAGGACCCCTTTCGACGTGGTCCTGCAAAGCAACGCTCCATCATAGCCGACTTTACCCATCCGCTGTCAAAAAGCTCCATACCGATTTGACCTGAAACCAAATAACTGTAAAAACAAAATCATACTTTTTTGTACAAAAATACCTTTAAAGTTTCTTATCTTTTTCTCAAGTGCCTGCGAAGACGATTAGCGATCGTTACGCGTTTCTGTGACACGCTACGGTTCGTTCGGTCCACCATTAAGCTCTAGGCCTTACGTCCATTCACCTTCACGCTTTATCGCCTTGTAAACTGAATGACTGACCATACTGTGGTAAAAAATGTGCAGAAGAACCTCGCAAAACTACCGTCCTTATCTTTGTTTTTAATTCTTTAAAGATTCCATTATTGATCATTTCAATGAACATGAGCCAGATGTTATCTGAAGCAGCTTAAATTTCTCCTTTCAAATTGGTTTACGGTTCATAGCTATCGCCTTTCCTCTTGTCGGCATTGATCTATGCGAGAATATACCTATGACCTGGACCAAAGGTTAATTTAAGGATGACCCAGAGAGCGTGCTCGGCTGTAGACTCTTGCACCTTTTGTACTTTTAATGTTCCGCGATAGTCATACAACAGAGGTGGTTATCTACACATATGCGGGCTATTTTCTCTTGCTACAATTTTTCATAACACAGCAGATATCAATACACGTTAATAATACTAGCCTGTTATTGTCCTACTGTTGGGAAAACACCACTTCTCATACACACATACTTCACATCACCCCGCTTGCTAAAGGCGCATTGGCGGTTTCAAACTTATATCTATACTTAATATTATAAAGCTGAAGAGTTTGTTTGTTAATAATAATAATAATATGTGGGGACATTTCACACACGGCCATCTGACCCCAAACTAGGGAGACCCTGTACTATGGGTGTCAGACAGCTGATATACATACACAAATACATTTTTTTTTGTAAATACATACATTTATAGATAAACAACACCCAGACACAAGGCAAACACAAGTGCTCATCACATAAATGTTTACCCTGGGCGGGAATCGAACCCGCAACACGCTGCGCAGCAGTCGATCGCTCAGCCACTGCGCCAACCGTGTCGTCTTGTTTGGTTGAACGCGCTAATCTCAGGATCTACTGGTTCGAATTGAAAAATTCTTTTTGTGTTGGATAGTCCATTTATTGAGGAAGGTTACAGGCTCATGCGAAGCCGGGCCGGGTCGCTAGTTTACTATAAAGGTTTCCTCACGATGTTTTCCTTCACCGAAGTCCAACACTTAAAAAGTTCATATGAAAAAATCACATTGGTCTGGTTGCAAACCCACAACTTAGTGCATCAGAGACGGGTGCCTCAACTACTGGGTCATTACGATTTCAACATATATCTTTACCTACTTAGTACATTAATATCCTACCATAGTGTACTTACTCGACCTTCTACCCTTATCTCTTCTACGAAGTACTTAATATCACCATTCATCTTTAGCTATCAATTCAGATATCGTATCTCTTCAATATCTGTTACGACTCTCACCTCAGGTGTTTTATCTTTGTTTATAAAAGTCCATTGATATGTTCCGTTGGATTTCGATATAGATAATCTAGTTCTTTGTGATAGTGATTTATGAATGAACGGCACCTTTTGGAAATTATTATTGTTTTTTCAACCGACTTCAATTGTGTGTGTGTGTTCTTTTTTGTATATTTCTTACGTGATTTCTCCGACAAATGTAAAGTGATTTTGAAAATTATTTTTGATGGATAGGATATTTTTTTTTTTTTATATGCCTCAAGGGTGGTCCCATATAAATTGTATCGAAATTGATTCAGCACTTTTTGAAGAAATCGACAGAAAGCAAAAAATATACGGAAAATATATGGATAATGTTGTAATGTTCTCACCTTGTACTTTCAATCTCTGTTTTGACTGTGTTGCCATTACTAAAAAGCGAAAAATAAAAAAGCTTTTTTTACAAAAAAGACAACCGCCTTCAAAAACCAACAAGTGAAAAATAACTTTAAAACAGAACACAGAAGACTTTAGTTTCGGAAGTCGGTGGCAATACAAAACAACAAATAGAACAGCTAAGCTACCGACTTCCGAAACTAAAGTCATGTGTGTTCTGTTTTAAAGTTATTTTTCACTTTTTGGTTTTTGAACGCGGTTGTCTTTTTTGTAAAAAGCCTTTTTTTATAATACATCAGTAAAATACGGGTGTAAAAAGATACTTATCGAAGCCTTAAGTTGCATTAACCACGACCCCTGCACTGTTGGATGCATCACTCTATTTATCTATTCCGTGGATGTATTCCTAAGCACAATATTTAGCGTTCGGTAGATTTTAAGAGTAAATTATTTTCTTTCAAGCTTGTTGCTTCGCCTTTGTGTCAATGCTCTACATCTGATTGTGATTACGAACAATATGCACATCATATCTTATGGGAGTGTATTCTTTGGCAGAAAGAACGTAATATTATATTAGATAGTGTACAGGTTACATCTGGAACTGTTTATTATGCGGACCTTGTAGAAACTAGAACTAATTTCCGTACGTTCAAGCAATTTGGTCATACCTATGCTCACTTTTTAGGACCCATTAATTGACAATTATAATCCATGGTGCTTGGCGACTGGGCTTCTCCCAGTTGTAAACGTCCCTTTGTGCCTATTGGCCTAGTTCTGTTCTGTCTCCTGCTTGATAATGTGTAGTGGAAAAAATCATCTTTTTCTTACTCCTCCGCTGTTCTTATCTGATTAATTTCGTGGCGGGATCCAAGACAATTGAATCGTTTCGCCGGGATTCGTCGAGCTTTATTGCTTCGGCGCTTTTCTGGTGGTCGCCACTGTTGATTCTGGAGTTGCAATGTTTGCGGGAGTAGTGTGGCGGGCTTGTGCCGTTACATTACGTGCTACCATAAACGGTAATCTTAGGCTAAGAACTCACGATGCGGTTTTCGCCCGCGCCCGCCTGCGTTTGCGGGCCCACAGCTTCAGTAGAATATTATGCAAAAGCAGATACCTATATTATGTAAAAAATCAAAGTACATTTCACGACGCGGTTTACGCCCGCGGTGTGCGCGGTGTTTGCGGCTCCAGCTGCGGGCGCGGGCGAAAACCGCATCGTGAGTTCTTAGCCTGAGACACCAAAAAGTAGGTTCCCAGCAAGATTTATTTTTAATGTTACTTAGTTTGATGAGCAGTATGCGTACATAACAACTATAGATTGGGAAAAACGGATTAACTCACTGTATTGCCGGTTTCGTCCGACTAGTTAGATAGCAACTACGTGATGTATCTTGTTACACGCTGTTTATTGGATCGGTCTGTGAAAAGTAATAAGAGTATTTTGTTTCTTTGTACGAACTTATTTAGCCTTTGTAATGAGGTCTATAAAGGTCATTTTCGTCTTTGAAATTGGAATTGACGTACTATAGGTTAAGTTTCGAAAAATCACCTTTAAGTAGGTACTTCTATCACCTTTTGTGACCCAACCTTTGTGAAAGAAATGGTCGATCCATCGAAACGTCACTTAGTATAATATGTCATTGAGACTTCTTTTGTAGAAAGTAACCTTCATTTCTCCGGAGTGATAGATAGGTATTGCCACAAACGTATTTCTGCAGCGGCCATCCTTTAATGTCATCTTCTTAATGCATCCTAACCAAGGCAAGGACACAGGCCACGTATCTATGTTTTTTTATATTATTATATCTATCCTGCATTGGATAGAAGGATTGGCAAGATATAGCGAAAAGTGAAGACCGATGGAAGGGATGGAGGGAGGCCTTTGCCCTGCAGTGGGACAGTACAGGCTAAATATAATAATAATAATATCGATCCTTATATAAATAAATAAATAAAATAAATTTATTTCGGGCAACTACGAGATCCATAAATTGTTAGTAACAGGTTTGCACTTAAACACTATTGTTAGTAACTTAACTAAAGACTAATTATGAGACTACCATCCATCAACTAGAATAACAAAATACTAGGGTATAAGCAAAGGAAGTATTAGTTAATCCGTCCTCTCACAAATTGCCTTATTATTGTGGAGGACGTATCGGCATCGGCCGTCACAGTCTTATAATAAAACTGAAGAATGTCAGTTTGTTTGAAAATTATCCGTTTTTGAAAATTCTTTCGCCAATTGGCGTTATCACTGAGTGATAAAGGCTATATTTTTTTATCAAAAAAATTATTATTACGGATCGATAACAAAATTCACGCGAATGAAAGCTGGTAAAAAGAAATGATTTTTGAATTCTAAAATTCCAGTCGGCATGTCAAGCATATACGCATTGATAACAAGAGTTATTCCATGATCAATATCGAATACTTCTTCCCCACACCCGCCTCCTCAATTTATCAAGAATTCGATTTCCAGTCTCAAAAATTTTACTCTAACCATGAACAGAATATTTACAAATATTAATTGGCTGCAAACATTTCACACTACATGAGTACTGAGGCGACTGCTGCTTGCAATACGAATCTATGTCACGTTGTTTCTCTATAAGGTGCTCTGCATTAGGAATTCATACAATACTCCTTGACTTGCCAAGGAGTGATGAGTGAATGGAGGGCCCAATTGTATACAAAATTATCGTGTGACGCGTTGATCTTTGGTAAGCGCTCATAATTCACGGTGCAGTCCCGATTAGTTAAAAAAGCTCTTATCATACAACTTTACTTCTACATGTCGAAGCTAAAGCAATCGTCTGGACACAGGCAAAACTAGTAACAGATTGCAGCATCTACTTTGGCAATGGTCAACCTCTTCTATCTACTTGTGAATATATTTTTAACTTCATATCCCTTTTTGGGAAACCCGTTTAGCTTTCTAGCTGAGTGACAAATCAGGACTCAGGACTTCATGACGCTTACCGTAACGAATGCCATACATCGGGCGTACATCGAGCGAAAACGTGACTATTTTTGTAAAAATGGCGGGAAAGAGTTTAAAATTTGTTAAAAAATTAGAAAAATAGAACTAGAAGCACATGCTTCTAGGACAGTAATAAACGTTTTCACAGTCATCAAACTCTCACCTTCGACCACCTTGTCACTCCAGTTTCTCCCTCCTCCGTGACTATCCATATACAGCCGGAGTGGGCTGTTTGAGCAACAATAGTCGTCGGATTAATATACCGTAGCTCACAATGCAATATTATACATGCAAACTGATAAGCGTGTTTGTAATGTATAGTATTTCTATTCGTTTCGCGTGTTATATGTGAATGCAATTGACGGGATGTTGCTATAGCTTGTAATGGATGTTATGTGAAAAATTTAGAAATATCGTTGCTTGTTTGGATAGTCACGTAATACCGGTCTGAAAATATAGATTTCTCCAATGTAGATAGGAACCTAGGAAGTCACTGTGTTGTGTTCAACTTCATCTCTTTTGGATCCAAAATATTTAATATCAACTAGTGTTTTGACAAATGAAGACAGGGGGCTGGCAGGGACTTCTTCAATGAGGCTCGTTTGAATTTTATAACTGATGTATTTTTGGTTCTGTTTTTTTACAATAATAAATCGCGGTCACGTACGCACTGTCCTGCTTTGTATATCGCTTCTGGAGGGGATCGGATGTGTCTCGAACCCGTCGCGAGCGAGTCGTCTTCTCAGCAACAGATGTCGCACCTAAACGTTTTATCGATCGTAGATCTATCGACCGAGAGTTGGCGCTGCTTGACTTAACAACTAGCTTTATCCCGCGACTTTGTCCACGTTAATTTTCATACTTTTAAGCACTCAAGGATAGCTTCATATTAGCGAAATAATTTTCTGAATCGGACCAGTTGTTCTGGAGATTAACGCGTTCAACCAAACTTCAGCTTCTAATATTAGTATACTTACTTGTATAGAATTTGCCCTCTGCACTTAGCTGAGTAGGTCATCATCTTCATTATATCAGCCTATTGCCGTTCACTGTTGAACGTAGGCCTCCCCCAGAGATCGCCAACCAACTCGCATCCGCTTCTTAGTAGGTCTAGGTATCTATACTCCGTTCACAATAAGATTAGACATATACACAAACCTTTTTTACAGTCCGTTCAACCGATTTTGACTTATATTGCGTTGGTGGCATGACAAATAGCAACTGCAGTAAACAGTTGTTATTGTAACCACTTTTTTTTGCCTCTAATGTCATTCTTAAGCCTATGGAATAGAAGTCAAAATCGGTTGAAGGGACTGTTAAAAAGGTTTGTGTTTATATATAATCTTATTGTGAACGGAGTATAGCTTACTTGTATAGAATTTGGCCTCTGTAAATATCTGAGTAGGTCATCATCATATCAGCCGTACGTAGGCCTCCCCCAGAGATCGCCAACCAACCTGGTCTTAGGCAGCCTGCGTCCGCTTCTTAGTACGTAAGTAAGGTTAATACTTAAGTAATAAAATATATAAAAACGAAAGGACACTCACTCACTCACTCATCACGAAATATCGAAAACCGCTTGACGTACGGTCACCAAAGGAGATAAGTATCCATGTCGCCGGAAACAGTTGAAGTTTACTTAGAAACCGATAGGTTTTTATGAATAAAATAAAATACAATTTATAGAGAATAAACAGTTCAATGGTTTAATAAAATTTCATTTGAAAGCCCCCATTGGTTTCTAAGAAATCTTCAACTATTCCCGACGACATGGATACTTATCTCTTTTGCGTACTGTACCTATAAAGATGAAATTTGGCAGGGAGGTAGTTTATAGTTAGTAGACGTCTTCTAAGAACAGATTTTGCGACAGGGCTGCATTAAGGAGGTCTAATGGCTCTCGCAAGTACCTAAACACCGGGAACGAAGTCGCAGGCAGCAGCTATTGTTAAATAAACGGAATTCATCTAACACAATTGATAAGTTTCTATAACATTATCAAAACGCTTTTGTTTCTGTATCAATACCTATTTATCAATCAATAAATATCTGCCGTTTCACGATAATAATATTAATAAATTGAAATACGCTGAATAATATACGAACCGTCCTCTATTGGAACGTTCTGGAAACCGCGAATAAAGTTAGTGAAACAATAACTTTTGTGGAGGCAAACATTGTTCTGCGGTTGTATTGTACAGCCAATACACTAGTTGGCAATTTGTACATTTAGTTTAATATTTTAGTTTTCGAAACAATGGTGCCAATTCCCTTGTTCACAAACCAAATTAAAATTAGGCATTTGGCATCTCTTACTACCACACAGCTGAAGAAAAGGACGGCGACAAACAAGGACTAAGTTAGAGATGTCAAATTAGTTTTTCCCTTGAACTTCGCAGTGTTTTTAATCAATGCGTTCTGAAATGACAACTATAATTGTATGAACATTTTAGATCAATTTAAATTGACAGCTCTTATTAATATATGTCTCTTTCTTGTTTTATTGGAGAGAAAGAGGTATAAATAGCTTAAAATTTATTTAGTTCGTGCACAACAGAATTGGCACCAATGGCTTGCTTGGTTATAATTTTACTATAGGAGCTACTAGCTTTTGCCCGTGACTTCGTCCGTGTTGTTATTTATCGATTCCTAAATTTTTGATAATAAAATATAGCCTGCACTCAAGATAACTTAGCTTCCTAATAGCGAAAATAAATACAGAATCTATAGTAGTTAGTAGTTTCGGAGATTATGCCGGACGAACACAAACTCAACTTTAATCTTCTGTTTAATAAAAATGAATCGTTGTTCGTTAGTCTCGCTAAAACTCGAGAACGGCTAGACCGATTTGCCTAATTTTGGTCTTGAAATATTCGTGGAAGTCCAGGGAAGGTTTATACGGTGAGAAAATTGTGGTAGGTAGGTAATTAGGTACAGTAGATAGGGACAGCACAATGTGTAATAATTATATACTGTTGATAGTGATAGTAATGCCACTAACGTTTATATGTAGTAATATTTTGATACTCATTTTGTAAACATTTAATATAATAATAATAATATGTGGGGACATTTTCACACACGGCCATCTGACCCCAAACTAGGGAGACCCTGTACTATGGGTGTCAGACAGCTGATATACATACACAAATACATTTTATTTTTGTAAATACATACATATATAGATAAACAACACCCAGACACAAGGCAAACACATCTGCAAGCTCATCACACAAATGTTTACCCTGTCGATGTGTCGATCGCTCAGCCACTGCGACAACCGTGTCGTTAACAGCTTATAGCCAGAAAAACAAACTAATATCAGCCTTTAATTGTCCCACTGTTGGGCAAAGGCCTCTTTATAAGTACAAAGAAGGCACAAGCATTGTCCATCACGCTTGCAGCCAGGAAAAGCTACTATTTATTTGTTAAACAACTTCGTTGCTGGCGAAATAGACTGCACATTTTATTTTCTATTTTCATTCACTATATTCTTTAGTGCTCTATTTCAAAGTCCTTTTCAGTACGAAGGTACCAACAAAAGCTGAACACGTGCCATCGGAATACTAAAAATTGAAGTGCAATTTCGTATTTCATCTGGTTGACGAATGAAAATGTAAATGTGAGTGGCGGCCCTTGCCGTTTCCCTCGTCCAATGTGCCGACACGACGTAAAAAACTGAAGGTACGTTTTCGTACGTCGCGTCGATGTATGTTTTAAGTAAAATGTGGGTTTGTGTACGTCGTATCGACGTATAATAATGTAATAATTTGAGTATGTGTGCGATGGCTTTGATTTTTCATTTCTGGGGACAGTCGTGTTAATTGATGCATCGTGCAAACACTGCACGTAAGGAAGGGTAACATTGATTTATGATCTTTTTAGGATGGATCTTCTTTCGATTTAACTTTTTGCTTGCATACGTACGAACATAATTATCTGTACATACAAGAGTGACAGTATTTTATTAAAAAAATATTAACAAAATAAAATACATTAAAAAAACAAAATATTGTCAAGTTAGATAGTAAAACCATCGTCGTTTTTCTAAGAAAAATATTGAGGTAGTCCCACTCGTAGACTAAACCACACGTCGGAATAATGATGTGACTGGAATATTTTAATATTTTGTGGTATTAACCTGGATCGTGTGGGTGATGCGAAATCTAGCACGGCACGTAGCCCATAGGATCCTTTTATGAGCAAAATCTATACTAAATATTTTGTTAGTATTTTATGTCCGATGCCGGAGGTGCCTCATGAATTTAACAACTCGCTCGCCGTTTTCACGCTAATTTAAGCCGAGATTAACGTATCTAGTCGTAGATCGTAGTGTATACAAATATTATTTCGAGTTTAAGTTTGTTTGTAACGATCCGATTACAAAAATATCTTTCAGTGATAGAAAGCTATGTTATTGCCACAGTATAAATATCTAAAATATCAGAACAACCGTACAGTTGCGACACGCCCCGCCTCCCTCCGAAACACTGTTCCCGCGTCGAACCTGCTCTCGAAACTGCTTTTAGTTCTTGCGGCGCGTAGACACGTACTCACACGCATGTATTTGTACAGTCTGTTATTTTGGTTGTAGCGTAGGTAATTAAATCGCTGCGTTTGTATGGAGTGACGTAGGTGTGCTATTACCGAGTGGCATAGGTGTTAATGTTTTGTCTTCTACGCGGACGAAGCCAATATATTAATAATTAAAAGGTGTACTTAAATGTCTTGTGACCGTTTTCATACACCAAAGTCCAAATCGTTTTGGCCGTCGCGTTACCGCCATTGTTTTAATTTTATGTAGGAAACGCACGCTGGTCAGATTCTTTGTGTGCTAATTAAATTATATTAAGGGGTATGGGCAAGTGTATGAACAACACCATAACTAATTGAATAAAACAATGAAAATGCATACCGTATTTGTTTTGTCATAATATTATAGAAAAGATTTTTGTAAGTAATTGTTTTCAACAAAGTAGTGTAATATATCCTAAGTAGATAATACTCAAACTCAAAACAATTTATTTCAATTAAACTATTTACAGTAGGTACGCAAAGGAGATAAGTATCCATGTCGTCGGGAATAGTTGAGGATTTCTTAGAAACCAATGGGGGCTTTCAAATGAAATTTTATTAAATCATTGAACTATTTATTCTCTATAAATTGTATTTTATTTTATTCATAAAAACCTATCGGTTTCTAAGTAAGCTTCAACTGTTTCCGGCGACATGGATACTTATCTCCTTTGCGTACTGTACATTTGAATTGTCAGTGTCAGTCAGTCAGAAAGTTGCTCGTTTCAAACAGTAGGTTTCGATGAAGAAGAACGACCAAGAAACTCCATGAACACTTTTAAAATCAATAATATGTTACAAATTTAGGTTACATCATTCATGTTGAATCTAGGGGTACAATGTAACAAGTCTTGCATGTTAAAAAAGGCCTATACTCCGTTCACAATAAGATTAGACATACAAACCTTTTTTACAGTCCGTTTAACCGATTTTGACTTATATTGCGTTGGTGGCATGACAAATGGCAGCTTGCAAAAAACAGTTGTTATTGTAGCCATTTTTGCCTCTAATGTCATCCTTAAGCCTACGGAATAGAAGTCAAAATCGGTTGAAGGGACTAAAAAAGGTTTGTGTAAATGTCTAATCTTATTGTGAACGGAGTATAGAGAAAAAAGAAATGTAATAACAATTCAAACTAAAATTTACATTGGATACCGTATTATGTGAAATTCTAAATCTTTAAATCGAACCAGCATATCTTCTACTAATTCTATATAGTTGTCAGCCTTATGCATTCCGAGGATTTTTTTACAACTGCTACAAAACATTTCCACGCAAGCTTTTCCACATCATTCATAGAAGTCTCAAAATTAGTGGTGTCTTTTATTAATTGACGTATTTGAGGTCTATCAAAGATACCTGCTTTTAGTTTTTCAGTACTTATACCAGGAAATTTCTGTGAAAAAAACTGAAAACATTGACCATTTTTGTCAAGAGCCTTAACAAATTGTTTCATTAGCCCTCATTTTATATGTAATGGTGGAAGAATGATTTAAAACCAAGGGTTCATTTATAAAATTTCGTTCCCCAACAACAAGAGCATCTCTCGCAGGCCAATACCGAAGTAAGCGAAACGTAAACGATTCACAGTGTTTGTAATCGTTTTACGCTGATCTTTCAGTACCTATGTTTTCACCACAAACATAGCAAAATAAATCAGGATCGTTAACACAACATCTGAACTTACTAGCCATAATGAAATAGTAACATAAACTTTAATGACTATTTGCGAGCAAGGCGGGAAAAATTTTTAAATAAGGGTAGTAGATAAACTAGAGCTGATGAGTTAAAATGACGTATGTCAACATATTGTACATTACCTATTTTTTCGACATTATACACAATAAACGCTGCACCAAAAAAAAAAAAAATTTTTGGTAGGCCTGTGTCATCATTTTAGATCACTAAAATTGACAGCTCTTATTAATATATGTCTCTTTCTTGTTTTATTGGAGAAAAAGAGATATAAATAGCTTAAAATAAATTTAGTTCGTCTACAACAGAATTGGCACCATTATCGGCATAAACATAGTTTAGTCATATTTTGGTCAGTAAATTAAACCCTGAGGATTTTTTTTAGATAGAAAAATGGCACTTATTGCCACTACTACTTAGGCTTGAGGTTACTTACTTTTCTGTCAAATAACTTACTTTGAAAATGATATGTGGTAACTCAGATTATGAAACAAAAGGCAGATAGACCGCGCGGAACACTGAGAGTGAACACAAAAAAGCAAATACAAATAATTCAAAAGCGAATACCTACAACGCGCTTCGTGCTGGACTGACGCGAGTCAGTATAGCACGAAACGCCGCATCGTTAAAAACAACAAAGAAAAATTCAAAAGCGAATACAATCACGCGATTGTAAGTATTCACTTTTGAATTTGTATTTGCTTTTTGTCTTCACTCTCAGTTTTCCGCGCGGTCTATCTGCCTATGTTTCATAATCTGAGTGCGGTAACTTAAAAAGTGTAATTTCCAATTACGAGTTTCTGCGATACGTATCATATAAAAAATGTTATCTGTCCATAACTTATTTGTGGTTGGCGCAACATGTTTTCTTCTTCCATACATCTGTCAGCCAGAAAAATAATATAAATGCAAAAATGCGTCGTTCTTTGCATTTATATTGCTTCCACAAAACAACCAAACAATTAAAACATGGTTTTGTTTCCATTATGGAAATATTTTGAATTTGCCATAATTTTCCTGAAATATATCGTCATTTCTTGCAAACTTGCTATTTATAGTACTGTTGACAAACAATAGATTACATTTATTGTTACCTGCACTGAATGCAGGAAAACAGGCCACTTGTAATTATAAGCATTTACAAGACTAATTGTTGACTGTTTTGCAAAATAATTGTTTCTAATTAATGCTTTTAACGCAATTTAGCACTTAGTACTTACTCAACTGATTGCACTTTTACTAACGTGCGCTTTTCGGGGGGCCCGATTAATATCGGACTCAAATGTTATCTATGATAAGATCACAAATCGAACAATAAAAAAAGAAAGTGTAGGTACACGCTAGAATCTGACCTACCACGATTCAAGTTTAGTTTATGTAAGTTGAAATATTCAAAAGACTTTCTATGAATAGTGTCACGCATGGTCACCCTACATAATCCCAACAAGTCTGTGATAACTAGCTTCGATGGACATGAATTTTTAGATAAGTACTTAAATGTATAAGTATTTTAAACTACATTGTTATACCCAAAGAGAGTCTTTGGTTATACCTCTATTTGGTACTATTGGGAACGAATAAAGCTACCTACCCTACCGGTGAAACAAAACAAGGTGAGGAAACCTGGACGTAGTCTGAATACGCCATTCCGCCTTCAGAAAGCGCGATGATCAATGCTCGTACCTTCTTCGTATGAGAAGAGTACCTTTTCCAAACAGTGGGCAATAATAAGCTGGTAAGTATTATTTTTAAAAATACTTACCCTATTACCTGAGAATTACAACATATGTTATGTCTGAGCTACCTTTCCCTCTAAAAATACCTAGGTACATAATTATTATAAATTATTGAATAAAGAAAATGTGAATAAGTACCTACCTCTATATATTTTCCTAATTAACTGCCACAGTACAATTTAATTCCCACTGTGATAACCAGACTTAAATAAATTATTACCTTCTATTTTAGTAACCTAACAAGGGTGGACCGCTTTTCAATTGGATTTTAACCCTTTCGCACTATTTCTGTAGCGCAAAAGGGTTAAAATCCGCTCGAGGCAATTAAATATTGTAGGGACATAAAGAACTAGTGGTAATTTACCACCGGGCTACGTAGGTGCGGTACCCAAAAAAGTTTGAGTCTGGAGTTGGCAGCTTTTATTTACTCACTAGGTAATGTTGACAAAGTAGGACGGGGGTCAACAAGAGGAACAAATAATAAATTACGTAGGAAGATCACAGCCCTAACAAAATCCCTGCTGAATTTGTGTGGCAAGGGCTCTCGCGGAGTGTGGTTTTAGCCGGTAAGAGTCCGGCACTGCGCAGTCTTGTTCAAAATGAGACAGTCGGGGTGTTCATAAGGATTTCGGTGATATACAGACCTGAATGTCAAAGCGGATCCACCTGTGGTCGGAGCAGGAGGCCGCCTTAGAGACTTGCCAACCGGTGGTGAATTCCGCTACACCATCTGATGCTAATGTCAGGTCTATGATTGTGCGGGTGCGTCTAGTAACAAACAAACGGTCGGTTCGGAGCCTGTGTTAACACACGCTTAACATAAGTAATCTACTAAAGCCTTACCCCTTTCGTTTGGCGAGTCCGTACCCCATAGCGGGTGGTGGGCGTTGGCATCGGCCCCAATCACAATCTCCAGCCCAGTCCTATCGCAGTCGTTCACGAGGCGGGTGAGGACTGGGGAGTTTTAGCTTGACAGCATTCAGACTATCAAGGCTAAAAGGGTTTAAATAATACGGTTTCTTCTCTTAAGGGGTTGTGGGATCGAGGATTTAGAGATATCACGCACTTCCCTAATGCTGACCAACTCAAGCGTAGGTATCCGTCTGTTCTTCACAAATTCACTGAGGGAGATTTTTAGGGTTCCGTAGCCAAATGGCAAAAAACGGAACCCTTATGGATTCGTCATGTCTGTTTGTCTGTCCGTCTGTATGTCACAGCCACTTTTTTCCGAAACTATAAGAACTATACTGTTGAATCTTGGTAAGTAGATGTATTCTGTGAACCGCATTAAGATTTTCACACAAAAATAAAACAATAAATTTTAAATAAATAATAATCATTTAATTCAGGTAACAAGACCCATACAATATATACCTTATAGACTAACATACATAACTAACTTACATTACTTGTTAGTAGGTATAGTATCTTATGCCTATGTTAGTTACTTCACTTCACTGTGCGATCGTGTGGCACTTGTCCGCGGAAGCGACGGAACACCACACCCTTCGGCCAAAAGTCCTCCACCATGACGAGCTGCAGGTAACACGTTGGTAACCGCACCACAAACGCCCTGAAGTTGACGTTGCGATGCGAGTTCAACAGCTGCACTCTCGGCGTGTAAGTTGGTCTTTCGGCGCACGTACTCGACGATGTCCTCCGCCGTAGTGGTGTAGTGGAGGCGGGCGATGTACACCGGCGGTGTTTGGCATCGCGGCACGTATGGTATTGGACTCCACGGGAGCCGTGCCGCAGCGGTAATTTTGGGGGTTCCCCATACTTAGAACTGAAACTCATAAATTTTTTTTCGTCAAACTCATACGTGTGGGGTATCTATGGATAGGTCTTCAAAAATGATGTTGAGGTTTACCATGTAAACTTCCACCGAAAATTGGTTTGAACAAGATCTAGTAAGTAGTTATTTTTTAATACGTCATAAATCGTAAACCGCAATTTACCTTTCATTTAATCAACTCAAATATATTTGAAAATAAAAAAACTTTTAAATTATGTTACTGGCTGCTACGGAACCCTTCATGGGCGAGTCCGACTCGCACTTGGCCGCTTTTTTATAGAGTAAGCCGGCTGGAAACCGAGTGAAGCGGCAGTATGAACCGTTCCCGCCGCCATGAATCGATACACGTAGATGCATATTCAATGAAAACTCCAACGGCCACTGTAAATGAATATCCATTGAATATGCAAGTTGAACAAAAGTTGACGCTGCTGTAAGCGCGTGCAATGAAATAGTTTTCATTGTATATTATTATAACTTCAAGATGGACAATACATTAATTTCTTATCTTAAAATATTTGTACATAATTTTGTATAGGTATTTCAATGCCAATCTTGATCTTGATTTTGATAAACCATGATGCAGGCATGCAAAATGAATACAATTTTGCATGCCTAACGGTAGAATCACTTGAAACATGTATTTAATAACACCATTGTAACAGTGTTTTCTGCAAAAATAAATAATTCGAATTTGTCTCAGATTATGAAACAAAAGGCCGTGCGTAAGTAATACTGACAGTGAAGCCAAAAAAGCAAATACAAATTCAAAATCGAATACCCACAACGTCAGTATAGCACGAAACGCCACATCGTTAAACAAAACAAATACAAATTCAAAAGCAAATACAATCACGAGATTGTAGGTATTCGCTTTTGAATTTGTATTTGCTTTTTTTGCTTCACTCTCAGTGTTCCGCACGGTCTACCTGCCTTTTGTTTCATAATCGAAGGAATTTGTGTTTTTGCTGGAATTGCGCTTTACGCAAAAGCTGTCGATGCTCATATATTTTACATAAATTATATAAATAAAATTTTCTGTTTCTGGTCCATTGGCCATGGTTAAGCTACGCTTACCACGGTCTGTACGTGGATGGGTGACTATCCATTTCATACCGAGACCCCTCTGCGCCTCGGAAAGTACGTAAAGCCGTTGGTCAATCAATCAATCAATCAGTTTGTTTGAGTTTGTTTGTTTGTTTGTTTTGTTTTGTTTTCCCGGCTGTCATTCATAGATCTTTGACAGTCGTTATAGGTAGTCAGAAGCCAAACAAGCTGACAACCGGTCTTACTATGGGGTATCGCGTTACCAAAAAACTGAGTTGTGTAAGTCTGAATACCAGTGTTTTACATGGAGCTACTGGCTCCATGTAAAACACTGGTATTCAGGTGCATTTGGTAAGGCTGGAAGCCGACCCTCAACACAGCTGGGAAAAGGCATGGCAGATAATAACATAAGAGGATGCAGAAACTGCAATACTAAGTACGGCTTTATTCACAATAAAGAGGATTATTTTCAAATTATCTCTGCTTAGCGAACTATATTGGGTTTAGCTTCCAGTCTAACCAGAATTTGCGTATCTGATCTTTACAACCCAGTTACTCGATATAAAATCTCCAACCTCTTCGTAAGCTTAGTTGTGAGATTGCACTCCCGGGCGGAGTTTTATTTTATTTTACTACTTACCATGAAGAGAAAGTAAACAACGGAAACCTTCTTACTTGTAGCGTCTCTAAATATCGACTGCATCGTGTAATGTGTCCCATTAACATTCCCTTATGTGTCCCTTAAGTTTCTGCAGTAGAAGTTATCACTAGATGCTGTCATCTGAAGCCCCTCTCATCATTTCTCCTAATTTAACTCCCGTTTCATGTAACGACACCCACAACAGCAATATACACAAACCAATTTCATCTCAGACATACATAAATATTCCCCCTCAACATTCGAGGGAATGCCCAAATAATCGTTACGTCTGCCCACTGTCAATGCCAACCGCTCCCCCTCAATCGAATATAGGAAATTAATTCGGCTAATTGGAAAACACGCACCGTCCCACTCCTATTAACATTTTGTATGGAAACCATTTAATAGATGAATTCAGAAGTTCTATTTCATCAGCTTAACAAAAATCTCCGAATAATCGAAGGAAGTGTCGCTGACTCTTGTAAGGTTGTGAAGCAAGGCTTTAAGACAGTTGCGTTCTTTTACATTTCATAGGGAGTATACCACCTTAACCAAGTATTAAGGGCATTTGGTTAAGGCGCCCGCCTCATATGCGTAACGTGACGAGTGTAAATGAGAATTTTAAAGATTTATTATGTATTTTCTTAGTTTTTCTTGGACATAGCTGAAGGAAACCTGGATTTATCTAAACGCCATGTCGGTCACCGGTGACTGACGCTAATGGAGGTTTTACCTTTAACATTACGCCCAGGGCATTGGTATTTTTCGCGTAAACATTGGTGTGATGAGCACTTGTGTTTGCCTTGTGTCTGGGTGTTGTTTATCTATATATGTAAGTATTTACAAAAAGAAAAAATATTTGTGTATGTATATCAGCTGTCTGATACCCATAGTACAGGGTCTCCCTAGTTTGGGGTCAGATGGCCGTGTGTGAAATGTCCCCGCATATTTTATATTATATTATATTATTTTTGGCCCGGCAGTCAACGTATTACAAAGAGAGAAAAAAATTGTTTGTTTATTTGTTATGATATAACTCAAAAAATTCTAGTCCGATTTTAAAAATTATTTCACCATTAGAATGCTACATTATCCCTGAGTAATATGGGCTATGTTTTGAAAAAAAAAGGTATTCATGAGAAAATAAATGCGGACGAAGTCGCAGGCAAAGCTAAGCGAGAGAAAATAAAGCGTCTTGAGCTAGCGTGGTGATCAATGCTGTGCCTTCTCTGTAGGAGAAAAAGCCTTTGGCCTGCAGTGGGACAATAATAAACTAGTATTATTATAGCAAGCAATATTTTTGTTGTGTGAACTATTCACGCGTGTGTTGATGGCCATGTGCAGTCTGATAAGCTAATCATTAAAATTAAAAAAATGTTTGATAACACTGTTTTGAAATAGCTAGGGCCCAGGGAAATTAGGTATATCAAGCGGCATGTGTTTGCGAACACACTTGTGCATTATTATATGTCTTGCGTACTTGGTCTTAATTGAAATTGGCAACCGGAACCGAAATTTGTACAGAAGATTTATTATCTACTAGCTTCTGCCCGCGACTTCGTCCGCGTGAAAGTCTGTTGTCGGGAAGGCAGACGAAGTTGCGGATTAAAAAGTAGTCTATGTCCTTTCCCAGGGTTCGAGCTATCTTCATGTCAGATTTCATTAAAATCGGTTGAGCCGTTCCATCGTGAAACCGTAACTGACGGAGTTACTGTCGCCTTTATAATACTAAGTACATATCTATGGATTATTATTGACCACCATCTTATTACCTAGTCTCCGAGTTACGATTTTACCTGCACAAGCTCTACGAGTAGACCTTCTCTTAAATGTTTGTGTTGCACACCAATATCAGCAAAGCTCGGTCACGTTTCGACTTATCGATTACCACTTATTCAGACCTAGCGTGATGTTTGACTTTGAAATTGTCGCGGCTCCCTTTGTGGACTCGTATGTCTGCATAATATTATGCTTATGTCCGTGTTGTACCAAGGGAGTAGTAGACTTCCCCTCTTTGTGAACATAAGAGGTATTGAAAATGGTGAATAAGAGATTATGTGCACAGGATCGGTAGTGACCTTCATCTTATCTTACACCACCATTTCCAAGGTGTCCTACTAGATGCGAGTTTTTGTTTTTCTAAGTCATTTCAACTCGTGTCTCAACTCAACTGTGCAGCTTAGTAATCTTGTCAGCGTCTTTAACTTAGTATAGCTACGCCCGCGACTTCGTCTGCGTGGAAATTAAAAAAACCATGCATCATAATCCATGGAACTCTTCAATACCTGTACCTAGTAGGTTTCGATCAGTCAAAACATTTTTATAATCAGAGCAGCCGCCCGTGTGGTGCCGGCCACGAATAGCACCACCCCATGTCTGCCCGTGGATGTCGTAGAAGGCGAAGGGGAGGAAACGAACCAGAGGATGGGCAGCAGCGTCCTTCTGAGTACCATAGTACCTGCGATCGCCAACATGCATCGGCCAAGCATGGTGAACACACCTTAACCTCAAGACTGCTGAGCATAGTTCTCCCCCAAGGAGACCTATGCCCAGCAGTCTTAAGGTTGACATGATGATGAATCAGAGCAGTACTTCCAGAGATAACCGCTTTCAAACAAACTTACTTCTTTATAATATAAGTATTTTATGATCTCAATAGCTTAAGAGCCGAGTCCACTAGAGAGGCTTCCTTGTGATTCTTAGCACAGTCTGCCTTGTGTACGGTGCAGCGAGATTACTCAAACTTTACAAACTAAAGCCAACGTAGATTAATCTCGCGAGTTTTCCTGCTCTTTGGTTCTGATGGAGGATGTTCTTTAAAGTTTTACTTTGAGTTTGATGTAGCTCGTGATGAAATATCTATGTTGATATTTTATTAAACGCATGTGTGTAATAGAATTATGAAGGACAAAGAGGGAAAGAAGAGATGGATGGATTGTGTGAAGAATTATTTGACAGAAAATGGTAACATGACAATAACAAGACGAAATGGAAGAAGAAAACGTGTTGCACAGACCCCAAGTTACCTGGCCTTGTCCCATGTAACTTGGGCTCGGTGCAACACGTTTCATTGGCAGGATGATTATGATCTTACGCTTCTAGGACACTCCAAGTAATATATACAAATATACAGTCATCATTAACAAAACTGTTTCTAATTTGCATCAAAACAGTCAACCCGCCTTTCCTTATTCAGTTAAACCAACTTAAAAATATATATTTTAACCTGTTATTTTGTCTCTCTCCAGCACCTTGGTCCCATGGAAGATCTTCCGAGAAGAGCTGAACAACGTGCATCCAATATCATCAGGGTTGGAGACGATGGCGTTGAAGACCACCATAGATCTAACGTGTAATGACTTCATTTCCAACTTCGAGTTTGACGTATTTACGAGGTGAGTGTGTATTGTATTCCTTATACTTTATTGTAACCGGATGTTTCTGATTTATATTAATTTCTACCAAACGGATGTTGCTCCGTCTTAAATATTGTCATGACATTGTTAACAAATAATTCATCTTTAATGATGGTTTTAATAAGACATGGTACGTAGGTAATAAATAGTAGGTAATGTAACGGATATTCGTATTCGGATAGCGAATATTCGCGTATTTCTTTTACACGACTTTCGCAGAATTAGAAAATAAAAAAAATGTCATCACTTTTATTAGAGACCTTTTCCCTTCTAGCTTTGCAATTATATCTTTTTTTTTGTATTCTGTAATCAGCCTCCGCTATAATATTTGGTAATATAAATAGAATACAAATTACCTAATAACTCAAAACTGACTTTTAGCATTCGCATTCGTGAATATCGGCGGTAGATATTCGCATTGCTTGCAATGCTTAAAAATTCGCGACACACATAACCGGGTCGGCACATGCTTAGCCTTACAGCTTAAACAAACAGATCAGAAACAGTAAGAAATAAATGAGAGATGGTATTGAGAAACCCGTACCAAAAAATTCAATCCGCTTAAGTGCCGAAACGACGCTAATTTTAAACCTCAATTATATTGCATCACATGTAACTATAATTTCAATGGTACCGGTTTGACGTCAGCGTCACTTGCAGCATACCTTGCAACCCACAATGAATCGTATTGTTCTTCATATCCATTTGTTATATGTTATTGCAATTTTACTCAGGCTTTTCCTCAACCATTCCAGATTATTCCAACCCTGGAGCACGCTACTCCGCAACTGGCAATTGCTGGCGGTCACACATCCGGGATACGTGGCGTTTCTAACGTACGATGAGGTGAAGGCGAGACTTCAGAAGTATATTCACAAAGCTGGCAGTTATGTGTTTAGGTTAGTAAGGTTTTCTTTTTAGCATGTTGATGGTTATTTTTGTTAGATTTTATGTTTAGCCCAGTATTCAACACCAGGTGTGTAAATATAAGTAAGGTATTGAGGTCCACTTAAATTGTGGAAACAATTGGTTTCAGTTTTCCCCAAAAGAACCAACGTCCAGGTCACGTCAAACTTTTTCCCATTTTATTAATTAATTGGAATGTTTTTGAATATTTAAAGTTGATTAATTTTTATTCTTTGCTCAGTGTAAGTTTTGAATGTAGGTAAGTACATTGACCAGGTTTTGCTGGATAGCAATGTAATACATTCTACGTATAGAATTAAGCTGACATTATTAACCGAATTATTGAGACATTGTTATCTATATATGTATGTATTTAAATGTATTTGTGTATGTATATCAGCTGTCTGACACCTGTAGTACAGGGTCTCCCTAGTTTGGGGTCAGATGGCCGTGTGTGAAATGTCCCCACATATTATAATTATTATTGTAGATCTTCACTTCAATCTTACCTCATTTATGAGCCCTAATTTCGACTTGTATATCCACAGGTGCAAATTACTATAGAATAGCGGGTGTCGTTGTGTCTCGTCGTGTGAAGATATTAGGTCATCCAAATGGCCAATGGGCGTAATGTTTTTCCACCAGAAAATTCTTATTAGCAACCCTCAATATCGAAAATTGGTATCCAAACCAACATCTACATGAGAAACTCCCTTGTAATAGAGGGAATAACATAGCATTAAGTGTGGTAATACACCATCCTCCCCAGAAAATGCAGGAGTATGGTGAACCTATTAATTATTCAGTGCTCCTACGCCAAGATACCGATTTTCCTCTTCCAATCTACCATTATTTCAACAAACCATCTTCTGTTTCCAGGTTATCATGTACACGACTTGGCCAATGGGCGATAGGATACGTCACAGTGGACGGAGAGATACTACAAACGATACCGCAAAACAAAAGCTTAGTACAAGCGTTACTGGACGGATATCGAGAGGGATTGTAAGTTGAAACAGTTTTTTTCTTTGATTTTTTTGACAAACCTGCCCATTTTTTTAACCACTGCAACTCCGGAGAGCCAGGATCTACAGTGGCGAACACCAGAGAAACAATCAAGAGTCCCGAAGAAACGATTCAACTACCTTTGATCCCGCAACGAAAATCCTAGACAAGATTTTTCGTTTATTTTCTTCTACATTATTTGTGTTTCTACATTTTCTAGGATTTTTTGCGCGTATTTTGGTTGGGTTAACTAGAGCTATCATTTTTAGTGTTAAAAATAAATAATAGTTTAAAAAAACTAAAAACACGCTTTTTATAGAAAAAAACCAAACTAAAAAATAGAAAATAAATTTTAAAAGCGTTTTTTTAAAGCGTGGGGTGCTTTTTAAGATATTATCAAAATGATAATCACTCTACTCATATCTGTCAATAAAATATTTATAACTATTGACACCATGTACCCCACGCTTTTTTTAAATAAAATAATTTATTAACATTTATTTTTATTTTTTAGTTTGGTTTTTTTTCTATAAAAAGCGTGTTTTTAGTTTTTTTTAAACTATTATTTATTTTTTTACTTTTTAGTTTTGTTATATCTATATCTATAAATATTATGTACATTTATTCTACCAGGGGCGCTTGTGCAGTACCTTCCTAGTATATAATAGCTGTTTTTTCGGCTACTAATTTTGAACGACTTATGTTTCTTTTTTTTTTGTTTTTTTTTGTTTTTTTTTAATTATTTTATCAAATTAGTGCATTGTCATCGGTCCTCGATAAATCTACAAAGTTTGAACGAAATCAGGCCGTTTAAAGTGGGTCAAAATCGCGCCCAAAGAAGTCGGTTACAAACAAACATACCAACATACAAACATACAGACAGGTGAAGCTAATAAAAAGCTGGTAAAAAGAGATAGAGATTATTGCTTTATTTATTACTTACTAGGTACTGATTTCAAAACAATAAAAAATATGAATATTTTACAGTAATGTAATTGAAAATTTATTGGGTTTTTAGGGCTATTAGGGGTTTTAGGGTTTTTCTAGAGAAGTTGTGTCTTGGTATTGATTAAATAGTCCGTATTCTGTGATCAATTTTTAATAATTTCTCGAAATCAGATTTAACTAAAGCGAGTTAGGTACTTAAGCGTCAAACATCACCGTGATTTTTTTTCTAGGCTTTCGTCGATGTTCTTCAAAAGTTAAGTATTACCAACATAATCGAGTTTACCCTAGCAATAAGAAAAGTAATTACTATGCTTTCAGCTACCTATATCCGGACGGTCGGGACGTAAATCCGGATTTAAGCAGCGCTATCATATCACCAGCAGAAGACCATATCACCGTCACGCAAGAACAGTACGAGTTGTATTGTGAAATGGGTCAGTGTGATTTTTGTCTATTCTTGGACCACAGAATCAGCAATGCCATACAACGTGGCAATGCTGCCAGCCTGTTTGACACGTGTCCCGTTGACAGCGATGTGGACGAATTTTTTAATGACCTAGTCCTCCCCCTCCCTTTTTCTTGGAATTGTACATCATAGAGCTTTGTTTGACGAACATCAAAAGGAAAAACGGAACCTTAATAAGGTTACTTTTTCCTTCTGTTTTAAGTGCTTGTATTGTGATGAATTTTGTCAGAATCTAGGATCTTGATAACGCACGCATCGCCAGGCAAAGAAATTTATAAAAGAGATACATAATATTATAACTGATTAGTTTGATCCTAAAAAAGGTTTTCTTAATTTTATCTATTAAAACATGACCAAAAGTAGCAGACCAAATACACATATTTTTTATTTCAGGAACGTTATATAGGTACTAGACTAATAGGTGTGATACAAGACAATAAATAATTTTTGTACTGCTATAATAATCATAACAATATCGTGATTCGCCCGCGTAATTTTTATTAAACTTCCGTTACTTTTTGGTAACATAATATAGCATATGGCACTCACAGATAAAGTAGCATCTTATAACCGAAAGAAATTACGGAATCCAAAACTGTACCTAGTTTGGGAGTTCGAACTATTATGAATAATTAAATGCATCAACAAAATGCAACCTAGGCAAAACCCCCAACTTCCATGTTTATTCCGATTCAATGAAAAGGCAAATATATGTGATTTAGGCAGTCAGTCCCAAATCCGAATACTTAGAGTACTTACATTATTATACATACAGTATTTCCTTGAATGTATTTTCTGATTAAAAACCTTTAGCAGTTTACAAAGTTTAAATTTGAATAAAAAGGATCCACGGAACCCCATTCTAACAGAACGAACACAGACTCAACTTTAATTTATAATGCCGACACTTCACATGGAGTATTTGTCTAAATTTTCGGCTCATTTGGATAATACAAAATGGACTTTATTACAATAACTAAAGGGTAAATTTTGTATTATCCAATTATGGCGAATATTTGCACAAGTACCTACGCCATGTGAAGTGCCAGCATAATATGTAGTGATGATTAAAATAACTAAAAATATCGTCTGTACAAGTAAACCCTAAATGATATCGTTATATTAATAAACTAGGTGACCCGACAGACCTTGTCCTGTCAATTGATTTTTCAATTTTCTCACCGTATTTTCCTGGTCTTCCACAAATATTTCAATACCAAAATTAGCCAAATCGGTCCAGCCGTTCTCGAGTTTTAGCGAGACTAACGGACAACGATTCATTTTTATATTATATGGTTAATATTAATTTTATTAACGTTGCAGGAAGCACCTTCCAGTTATGTAAGATTTGTGCGGAGAACGACAAGGACATTCGGATAGAACCTTGTGGGCATCTGCTGTGTACACCCTGCTTAACTGCGTGGCAAATTGTGAGTAGCAGACTGTAATAACTAATCATTTTGATGTGATGTCGTGGTCGTGACGGCTCAGTGGATAAGCCGTACGCATTCTCATGTACGAGGTGGTGGGTTCACGTGCCAATGTGACTTTTTCTATGTCATATGTACTTTCTAATAGATCATGACAAGATTTGTACAAAAATATAAAGATGTTTACAGAAGTTGAAATTCTAATTCTTATACTCTTGGGTACCTAAAGAGTATCTTCAGGCATTTACCATATTTTTAAAGCCCCGTAATAAAAATGAATTTTAAAGGTGAATAGTTTAACAAAAAGCTCATTATATCAGAACGAAACGGCGACTGACAGTAACAGTGACACTGACAGCGCCGTTTCGCAGTTTTTGCTCTGAAATTGCATCGTTTTATGGGAAATAAAGTCACAAATAATGATTATTTCTTTCCACACACTTGTCTGACAATTTGATACATTCGTTAATGTCACTTGTTACTTTTTTTTACTAACACAAAATCAATCTCCTCCTAGTAATGTATGCTCCACATTGGAAAATATTTTGAACTCTCTAAATGATTTTTATTTTTCATACAAATGAATGAAAAATGATGAAATGATGATGATACAAATGAATGTATGGATCTCGCCATGATTCTTAATCGTGGACATCACTGTCACCGGCGAAGGACAACATCGTGAGGAAACGCGGACTTGTAATATATATAAGTCTATCTCTAGTAGTAAAACCACTCTGTGATGAGTTTTAATCGATTACTACTCGATTAACAATTCTACCAATGCTGCACAAGGCCGCTTTTTTCAACAATATTGTACATCTTTTTTCAGGACTCTGAAGGTCAAGGCTGTCCATTCTGTCGAGCGGAGATCAAAGGGACTGAACAAGTTGTGGTGGATGCGTTTGTACCACCGCGCCCGCCTACTTCGTCGGACAAGTAAGTTGTTTATCATCATCATTTCAGCTGAAAGACTTCCACTGGTGGACATAGGCCTCCCACAAGGGGGGGGTTTGGCCATAATCGTCACCCTTGGCAGGCGGGTTGGCGATCGCAGTATGGTTGTCACAAAGGCACAGAGAACGCTGCTGCCCATTCTCTGGTAAGTCCCTTAGACGCCTCTTACGACACCCACGGGAAGATATGGGATGGTGCTATTCTTTACGTCCGACACCATACGGACGTAAAGAATAGCACCATCGTAAGTTGTTACCGTCACTATTTCATCATCCTCCAAAGACGTACACTGTTGAACATAGGCCTCCCCCATTTACGCCACAACAAGTGCCAACCTGCCGCTTGCATGCACCGGTTACCCGCGACCTTGACGATGTCATGGGGTCCATCTGATGGGAGGCCTACCAACGCCATAGGCCATCATTATTTATCTATGTAGGAATGTTCTTGAAAAAGTCTTACAAATTTGAATTTCTTTTTAATTTAGAATGTCCATTACATGTGCAAGGTTTCTATTACCTACAATGATTTCTTTAATTTTTCAATGTTTAAGTACAGCTGGCCTCTGTACCTACTCTTACCAAACACAAATTTTCCCAATTGAATATGAATCTTATTTTTAAAGTAATTAAGTTGAATATCTATCAAAAAACATTGTCAAATTGTTGTAGCTGGATGTGATGACCTTTATACATTATGAAATTAGTTCAGATGAAATTAGTCCAAAAAAAACTAATTTTGAGATGTCTTGGTGAAAAATGTTTTATTTTTATCTAATTGGAACCTAGATATAAACAACAGAATATCTGTGTGTCCAAAATATCTAAAAGATAATTTGTTATAACGCCATAATCACGTACGAGCGTTTGTGTGGGAATTATGACATTATATAATTTTTTTTTTCATTAAGTACCTTGATTACAGAAACACAAAGACTGCTGTGAAACCGGTATCATCAAACTCGTCCGGTTCATCTGGCTCGTCCGGTTGTAACGGATCCAGTAAGTCCAACCATTTATTAACCACTCGGCTCCAAGACAAGTTACATACTCTATAGAATTACGTATAGAAGTCTGTCATTTAATCGTAACCGTGACGTGCTGAACACATTTTAGTTTGTCAACGGCACTGATGCTGCGATAAATGTGGCTACCTACTGGGCCCAAGTAGTCTAGCATAAAGGAAAACCATCGATTCGAAAAGAAGAAGAGAAGTTTGTCATCTATACATTACTGAGGCGGTGAAAAGATTTATTTATTTAACATGCACATCCTATCTCACAGGTTGACCCCAAAACAATAGAGCGGTTTACAGAAAAAACAACAATTTTAAACTAGGCTAATCTACTTAACAGCTAATACTAAAATCCTGAACACAAAATTATTCTAAATACTTAACTATATTAACATCAAACTTTTCAAAATTGTATAATAATCTTAACTAATATTTATAATCTAACTTTAAACAACATACCTATATATTCTAATTATAACTAACAAAATTCAACAAAACTCTTGCGAATTCACTCCAATTGCACGAAAATATATTAAGCCTTTCATGTAATTCGTTGAGCACACATTGTACGGGTGAGAGGTGTTTTTGCCAATAGATTGATGAATACAGCATAAATTTTCCTACGGACCAATTTTTATATAGTAAAATATAGCCTATAGCATTCGGGCCTTATCATAGCTTTCTGTTAGCGAAAGAATATTCAAAATGGCGGGTTAAAATTTGTTACAATTGTCAAAGTCAAAGCATTTATTTCAATAAACCATTTACAGACACTTTTGGATTGTCAAGGAGTATGTCAGTTAGTCATAAATTTGAAGCTAGTTGCTTGTTCCAAAACGACGATAATTTATTTTATTTGCAAATTGTGGTACTGTCAGCTTCAGTTACAAAAAATAGTTTTAACAAATAACAAATTCAAGAATGGTTCTGGCGTCCTAGCTAGGTTACACAGTAACCTGTATTAAGGTACGCTACCCAGATTCCCATGACAGGATTACAAAAACAAGAAGAGACTGCCTAGGACAGTGATAGTAGGTATGATGCAATTAAATTCACCATGTAATAATGGTTGAGAAGTAATAATAATAATAATATGTGGGGACATTTCACACACGGCCATCTGACCCCAAACTAGGGAGACCCTGTAATAGGTGTCAGATAGCTACTTACACAAATACGTTTTAAATACATGCATATATAGATAAAGAACAACCAGACACATGGCTAACACAAGTGCTCATCACAGTAATGTTTACCCTGTGTAAGTGACTTGTGTTTTACGAAACTAAAATATTAAACCCTTACTTTTCTAACGTATGTACCTTGACTTGTGTTTTACGAAACTAAAATATTAAACCCTTACTTTTCTAACGTGTACCTTGGTTTCCAGGTGCGGACGTGACGATATCTGGTGGAGCGAACGGTTGGGCACACAGGAACACCACCTTCAACGGACTGACAGACGATATTGATGACGCTGAGGTAACTTTTAATATATTTACTTTGAACTAATTGACGTACAGATTAAAGTTTTATGTCTATGAAGAATTCATTCAGAATGTTTTCTTTGACCTTCGAAAGAAAATTTCATGAGAAAATTGAATAAAAAAATATAATAATAATTGGTTTTATTTAATTGACAACAATGGTCCACTGGTTAGTAAAAAACTTATGAACTAAGTATTAGTTTTAATAATAATTGGACAACATTATCATTTATCCCTGCCAAACGGACAGTGTTTAATATTACGATCATTATGAACCCTATCGGCACTGAAAATTATGACACACAAAATAGTCGAGAACAACAGAAAGTCTTACGTACCTACATTCTTGTTTAATGTGACCCTAAGTACAGTTGAACCGCGCTCGTAAGCGATTGCGTCCAGTAATTAGTACAAATTCAATGAACGCATAGCACGCGATCGCGAACGCATGTTGAATGCGTTGATGGCCATAAAAATGCAACTGCCAACGGAACGATAATATTGATCGTTCAAACTGATCCAGTGTTGCGCATAGAAACCGGATAACATTCATCGATCATTCGATCTTACCCTAGCATTAAATAAACAAGATCGATCGGTTTTGATACTTTAGATTAAAATGCAGTATATTTATAAATCATTCATAAAAAATATCAAAATAAGTACTGCATATTATAATTAATCTTATCAGTCAACCTATGATAGGTATTATAAACATTGTTTACTTCTGATAAAACATTATGAATGAATTCTTTATCTGATAATGTTATCTTTGACTTTTATGAATGACCCGATTTTATACATTCGTCTGTAAGTCAAATGAGAAACAGAGAACAAAAGAGAAAACTATTTTGGAGTACGAAAATGACACTGAGAGCTCTAAGCTTTAGGCCAAGTCAGTTTTTTTTGTTGGTGATTGTTGGACTACTTAACTACACTCTGACCACTGGTTTAATCGTTTTTTGTCAGCTGCAACTAGTGAACAACATTTATGTTTTTTGTAAAAACTGATACGAATACCTGTATTATAATATCTGTAAGAGGTCATAAATAAATAACATAATCTAACAAGATTAGGCAGTTTATATATTTATTTTATAACACATTTTAAAGTTAATAGGTAATCGGGAATAATTACATTATAAGACAGCTGTCAAAAAACCAATAACCCAATGGACAGGGTATAAGTCTGTCCCTGAAGTAATTGCGCGGTGCGGAAGGAGTGACAGTTGTCACAAGGTGACGTATCAGTGAGCTCTCGCATTACGTCATCACACCCCTCCCGCACCGCGCAGCTACCTCAGGAACGGTTTTGGTTAAGCGGTCGGGCTTTAAAGTAGTTTCGTTGGACCAATTTTTCTCTGTCAAACAAAAACCGTAGGTAACCGATTGTCTGACGTGGGTAAGGCAGCCTTAGGGTCAGCACAAACTGAGTAGCAATAAACTTAAGCAGTTCTCATTTATCTAGTTTATACTCCGTTGATTTAGGTAGTAAAATAAAGGTAAACAAAATTGAGATGTCTTTTTTTATTATAAAATGCTTGATAAAATTCGAATATTCATATATCGTATATACAGGTGGTACTAATTGGTTTGCATTTCTATTAAACAACCAACACATACTACATGTTTAAGAATTCTAACATGCAGATATCAATAAAAAGATGTATCAAGACTGTTTACCTTTATTTAACTACCTAAACCTTTATAGTATAGTCTACCCTAACCTTGGTCGTGCTAGTCACGTCCAGTTTCATTGGTGAAAATCGCTCTTAGACGTGAAAGGTCTTTTCCGTTAATATTTAAGATCGTATGTACTGAGCAAGCCAATTTCAAGCACATTTATTGTCATAAAGGCCACGTACGGCAAAGGATTGGTGATCGCAGTACATAACAATATACTGTTATCGGTAAAGACAAAAGGACATTGCTCGTTGTTACAGCTCGGCTCTGACAGCAAATTATTTGCTATTCGAATTAGAGCTTCAAATCGTGTGCGTCAAAATATATTTTGTGATAACAAGATAAAAAGGTGTAATTTGCTATTCGAATTAGAGCTTTAAATCGTGTTCGTTAAAATATTTTTTTATAATAACAAGATAAATGAAAAAGGTGACTCGCGTGAAGGCGGCACGCTGGGAGCTAATTTTTGACAGTTGGCTGGTGCTGTAAAAAAGTGAGCGATGAAACGAGAATAATCTTGACTGTTCTAGGAAACAATTAATGATTATTATTAAATTTACTAAACCCGTTTTGCGTTATTAAGGTTTCGAAATAATAATAAAAAACAATTTCCCGCGAATTCGGAAAAACATTGGATTTTCATACGGCCATTTTGTCATTTCTCTTATTGAAATCCAAACCACATAGCCGTCCTATTTCTTATAGTGTAACCTCACATGGGACTAGAACTGTGTGAACATCTCGTTTAGCAAGTAGTAAGTAGATTCGTTGTTTACACCATACAAGTCACACAACTTAGAAACTATACCATCAAAATAAGAATAGTGTTGGCCACGTTAAATTTAAAGTTAAAAAAATATATTCAGGGTTTTATTATGTCTAAGGCCAGTATTCTTAAATTGATATTCTGTTTGTTTGTATTTAAATAAAGGTGAAGGACTGATGACTTGACATAATGTATTTTTAACTAAATTGACATCCGGTTGTTCGAACGAAAAATTAATGTGATTAATTGTCAAGTTTGCGTTAGCTGTTTTGATTAGTTACTGATAAATCAGTCAACCAATCACAGCAACTTACGCGCTCTTGACAATTGAAATCTCGCTTGAAATTATCACTTAAATTTTTCGTTAATTCATTATTTTTTTATTAATTCTAGAAACCAGTTATGAAAACATTTGCAAATGGCTACTTGCAGTATGAAGTACCAATAATATTCTAAAAATCTATAATGAATGGTTAATTTAAACTTAAAAACACATCAATATTGTTATTTATTTAAATACTTACCAAAACAAACAGGCTAAATTTTGTGTTAGCGTATCAAATCATGATGTTTTTCCACATAACTATAGCATGGTGTGCATTTTGTTTGGCCGTGTGGCATGTTTGTCGTCGTTTGAGCTTATAATATCTATGCGTTTTGTACCATTTATGTTATTATTATCATTTTTTTCAAAGGGTTGATGGTTATCTGTGAAATTTTTAACTAATAGTTGCTCCTGGTTTCTGTTTTTTTTTCTAATGTGGTTGTTCGTTGGGAGCATCGCCGCTAGAGGGCGCTGAGTGTTATCATCTGTCAAAATCATCATACACGAAAAGCGACAACTCAAATCACTTAGCGCCATCTAACTGGAATTAATTTGACAGACATCCTCATTGCGTCAAAAACACAATGTTCCGTTGCTCTTTCATATTCATTTCGAATATTCAGGTTTTTAACGTGCGGTTTAATACGTCACAGAAAACCACCATTCCATGCATGCCGTCCACATAAAAACATAATCATTGTTTGTTTTGCAGAGACAGCGGCGGAAATCCCCGCATGCTTAGCTTGCTCGGGTAGTTTGTTTGCTTGACGAATGACGACGACACCGGGACGGATAACACATTCCCTTTGTTTTTTACGTATTGTTATGTATGCGTCAGAAAATGGGCGGGGTCGTGGACGAATGTTTTAATATTGAAACTAAAGTTTTCAGCGGCTTTTCCTCTAAATATTGATAAATGAAACTATTTAATGAATTGTTTTTAAATGCCAGTCATTTTCTAGTTAGTTCGCGAATCATCGTGGTCCAGCTAGTTTGTGCTTTATCGTCATACAAGGTCG
This sequence comes from Charanyca ferruginea, assembly GCA_947361185.1. NCBI lineage: Eukaryota > Metazoa > Arthropoda > Insecta > Lepidoptera > Noctuidae > Charanyca > Charanyca ferruginea. Next base: position 7,728,835 of record OX376082.1, on the reverse strand, counting down.
TATACATTTTGGTTACAGACACTGGTTACGCCTTATATATTTTGACCTATCGAAGTACTCAAGTTTAGTACTTAACGCATAATATATCATAACACGGCCGCCGCCGTAGTCTATCGCACAAAAAAATATTGTCTATTCTATATGGCCTAAGGGTGCATTCAGACGAGTGCGATTTTTTTCGGCGCAACGCGATATATTTCAAACTTTATATTGCAAAGGAGAAGCATTTAATTCCAATGTTTCTAAAGAGGATGCAATGAGTACGCAACGCTCGCGCTTTGTCGCGCCGAAAAAAATCGCGCTCGTCTGAACGCGCCCTTAAGCGTTGCGGAAACAGAACGATACACAACCGATTCGAGCAAAACAATTTGTAGTTTCAATAAAAGATTCGTTGGTCTACGCCCCGCTTATTTTAAGGAAGCGCGCTTTAGTTTGTGAAGCATGTTTTTTTTTGTGAATGTTATCATTTGGGTAAAAAATGTCAGTTTCATTAGATGTTTATCACCTGTGATTATAGGTTAGCATTGTGATTGCGGAAACGTGCTGTAATACACCGATAGTGCACATATTAAAAAGCAAGAAAATGAGAAGATTATTTTAAAAAATCCGTAAGTAGGTAACCCGATTTATGTAGTTTTTGGTTTCTTTCTGCTCAAACAGGACTATTGCTTTAAATATTGGTAAGTTCGAGCAACTGCGAAAAACAAGCCGTTTAAGGTTCATGAAATTCTATGAAAATAAACAACATTAAAAAAAACCATTGTTCATTCACAAGTGTGTTGTCGAAAATATCCATTGCTTAGCAAATATCAATACGGCGTCATCTGTCACGTTTCCGCCTTCACAACTCTATCACTGCTTGTTATCAGTGTACGGTTGTAACAGTTTCTATGTCTGTATATTTTAATTTGGAAATAATGTTACAACATACCCCAGCTTCTCGAACGGAAATCAACATAAATTGAATGTGTTAATTTAACAAGCGCGTGTAAGCGTCAGTCAAAGCAGCTGACCTGCCTTTGGCAATTTGTCACATTAATTTTTCGTTCGAAAAAGCAGAGGCTACACGTGATTGTGTTTATTTGTCATAATATAAGTGACTTTTGCGTTCGGAAAATGCACACATAGGGAGTGCACAACATTCATATGAATTGGTGGTGCTAAATTATTATAAATTATAGAGACTAATAGGATTGGTTATTAAACAAAATTACTAGAAATACGAGATGTGTCGTGGCCTCGTGGGACACTCGTTTGGAACTAAGCTCCTTTCGCTATTTATTATGTATTAAAAATCAGGCACAATTAAATAAATTAACAACGTGCGAGAGTATGTAGCAAAAGTGTCGTGACGGTCGAAGTCTTACACTTTTATCAGTGTAGCTCACATTCACCAAGTGCCTGGAGTGTCGACGTGCGCTAAAAAACTTCGTTACAAAAAGTCAGTTTTTGCCTAACGCAACAAAGTCACTTATATAATTTGGTGCAATCGTACTGAATGTAATTTATTTTCATCTACATGCTTGTTGCAAAAGTGGTATAAGTACACTCTACATTTATATATGTACTTAATTCATTTGTCTGGTGCACCTAGGGCCTGTTCCACCATCTTCAGATAGAATTCCAATTGCATTTTTTGTCCGATGGTTTTATACAAATTCTTTCTGAATAGTGTATATTCAGAGATGGTGAAATAAGTCCTTGTTGGTTTTTTTTTTGGGCTGATAAAACTCTGAAAATATTTATTTGTAGCAGTTTTTCTATTGACATGATTTGACAAAATATTGAACAGTTTCACGATACCGAAATTATTACTGAAAGAATCAAATGTGTCAGGTTTTGTGGCTTATCTCAGTTTTTAGTATTATTTTTAATTATAACACTTTTGCAGCCAATGAAATAAACACAAATATTTATTATTATTATTTAAGTCTCTTGACAATATTTGTATGATAGGAAAATATTAAAATTATTTTCCGATTTAATTTATTTTTCTGCTGAAAATGAAGAGTAACCCCTGGTTTCTCGAACGAAAAATTTATGTGGCAAATTGTCAAGCGTATGTAAGCTAAAATAGAAAGAAATAACAGTTTATTTGTAAGAATATACTACAACTAGCACTTTACCTGCGACTTCGTCCGCGTGAATTTTCTCAAGGATCCCTATTTTTTCAATTGATAAAATATAGCCTATGTTAGTCAGAGATAATGTAGCATTTTCACGGTGAAATATTTTTTGAAGTCGGGCCAGTAGTTTTTGAGTTTATTCGTTTCAAACATCCAAAAATACAAATCTTTGCTCTTTATGATATTAGTTATAGATAAGGTGTTGCCATTGTCATGGTCTCATACATTCTACTATTTCAGCACAAATATTTTCTTCTAATGTGATTGGTTCACAAAATTATCAACAACCAATCAAATCAGTTCACGCGCGCTTGATAATTTACCCCATTAATTTTTCGTTCGAGAAACCGAGAGTTAGTGCAATAGTATCATTTGAACTAATTTATTTGTTTTTTTTTTTATGATTTATGTACACGTATCTAATAGGCGTTTAACATAAAATGAATTTTAGAATAATTGTATATAAAATTAAAGTAACGAGTCTTTTGACATTTTTTTGATTTAGTTCTTTGTTTCTTTTTATTGAAATATTTTACAAAACTTACGTACTAAGGATTGAAAAGACTGCTTCAAAGTGTAGTTCAGAATCAATAAGAACACTGCATGCCTTTTTGTCCATTTTGAAATAAGTCAATTAAAAATCTGAATACAATTTACTTGATATTCAGGTTCTTTATTATTTTATTAAGTAGGTATTTTGTTTGCTTTGTAAAGAACAACTGGCCGATTTAAAATCACGAAAAGAGGACTTTAAACGAATAGTATTTTTAATGAATGAAGTATTTTTTGTTTCTCGTTATATTGCGGCTGGTATTATAAAAATAAGTTATGAAATTAATCAATTTCCAAACATTTTTTTATGTTTACGCTTAGCTCGTATTAGTCGTATTATTTGACATTTAAGCATTAATTTAATAATTATTATTTTTCGTATTATTATGACGATTTCATGATTTATTTATTTTTAAGTGTATTTTTGATATTGAAAATATACGTTCGGTGATATGTGCTTTTTGTTTTTGTTTCCTGTCTTTGTCTGTTTTTGCTATATTTTTAAGTCACACATGTTGATCGCATGTACTAACTTGCATGCATATAATTTCTATTATTTTTCCCCCACAAGCATGATTTTATGCAAAGTTTCAATCATCTAACTCACTCACCATTTAATACATGGAAAACCAACATCTACACAAAGAGTGAATGAAAAGAACATGTAGACATTACATTCATTATTATGTATGCATTTAGTTGTTTGACTTTCGACTATCTGCCTTCTTTTATAAGCAAATTATGTTAAATACTTCCAATTAAACACCTTTTACGACTTAGGCCTCCTGAAGGTCGGGAAATTATTTTACGGTAACATTTTACCGAAATTGTACTCAATGTCGTAATCCAGGTTATGGTCCACCTGCGTGTTAAATGTCATTGAAGTCGTTCAGGTGTTGGGATTGGTTGTACAGCAAACATACAGAAAAATACTAAGCTTAAGATAGACTTGCTGTCTCTATCAGTTTACGTCAAAGTGACTGTGACAGCACGAGACTTAAAATTGAGTAGCGTTTGAGTATTTGGCCATATCTATCATAAACTTACACAAATATTGTAACGAATATTAAATGCTGTTCTTTTTTATTAAGATTTAATGATACACAAGACAACACAGCTTCATCCATCTATATAGTGCCAACACACACGTACAATGGAAAGTGCATTTTATTTTGAAACAAAGAATGAAAAATTAAATAAATCCTAATGTTATATGAAGGGAATAGGGGGAGGGCTTTGCCCAGGAGTGGGACAGTAAAGACTAGCAAAAAGAAAATGATATCTGCTATATAGGTATGTGTGAAAGGTTAATGTAACTGGCTACAATTATTTTATCTTGGGTTGGTGGGCGCTCTTAAGATGGCCGTGTGTGAAATGTAAAAAAATGTGACCAAAAAAACGACCGTCCGAGGTCCGTGTGATAGAACAGGACACAACATGCACGCTACCTGACCGTTGAATGTATCCTAGTGCGCATGATATCAATTATGATATCAATTTCGATTGGTTAACAGATCGGTGTAGTTACCTATATTGACTTACCTGTTCACATTTTCTTGCCAGGTAGCCATGACAGAAATAAGTAGGCAAGCCTACTTAGGCATATTCTGTGTGTTAAAAACTATTAGTTCAGATGAAATTAATTCGGTTATGAAAAGAGTGAAGGTGATGAAAGAAAATTGATTAAAATTAATTCCATTAAAAATAGCTTTTCGATAGGCAAGTTATCATAGGCATGTTTGTTAATCAATTATATTTGATAAAAAATATGTCTCATCAAGTTATCTGATGGGTGAAGGTCGATCTTCCACGTCTCCTCTACTATAATTATACAGCTTTGTTTGTGTGGCACTGATGCGGTAGTCGGACGACGCCTGCTGCGTTGTTCGTGTGTTCGTGAACGAGCGCTGTCAGTAGAGATTGGTCAACTCTTAATTGCCATGGATTTTATCTTTATTTTTTGTATTGCTAGATTACCTTGTTTCCACCAAATACAAGCAACAAGAATAATGTAACCAGTATTTTGTATAAACTTGATTTAAAAGAGCGCCCGTGGAGTTTCTTGTTCGTTCGTCTCCATAGAGACTTAACTACGTTTTGGAATGAGCAAACTAGCTTCAACTTTCTAACTGACCGACTCCTTGACAATTCAAAAGTGCCTGTAAATGGTTTAATTGAAATAAATGCTTTGACTTTGTGTCAACATCAAAGCTGTACCTATAATTACAAGCTTACGCACACATAGCACCGCTCGCACAGATGAGTTTTAAATATGTGTGTGTGTGTACCTATTATATCTCTTTCCATCTTGGAAAGAATTTAGAAATTAATAATAGGAGCGTGTAAATAATTTGCTCATACAGATATTTATTTACTATGCGGTATGTGGTGATTTTGACAATAAATAATTACCTATATCTTACTAGCTTTTGTTCGCGTGGAAGCCAATGACTCCCTTAATACGACCCTGGCGCATAATCTTTTTGCCCTACCAAATAACTACCAACTTGCCAGATTTCAGCTTCATAGGTTTACAAAATTTCGTGTTAATAATAATTTTTCTCTGAGGGGTCTATACCTCAGAAAAAAGTACCTAACTTGAGGTATAGAAACCTTAATAAGTATTATATTTTTTTTTTTTTTTATTTGCCATGATTTGCTACACCTACACATTACATGACCCACTGAGTTTGAAAAAGACAGTCAAAACGGCTAAAGTTCAGATAAAAATTGTGCAAAAAATCTGATTTTCAAACGTCTTTACTGAATTCGTTTCACAAAAAAGTTTATTTTTGACGTCATAGAAACCTAGATATAAATTTTATTCGAAATATTTGAAGACTTCAAAAGAACTGATTTTCAAACTTCTTTACTGAATTCGTTTCTCAAAAAAGTTTATTTTTGACTTCATAGAAACCGTGTTCGAAATATCTGAAATATCTATCACGCCATATTCACGTGTGGGCACGTATGGGAATTATGATGGGTTGGCCGCTCTTAACCTTTTATTATTTATTTATTTATTTACACTTCATGCACAAAGGTACAAAGGCGGACCTTCACGTCAAAAAAACAAAAGCGTGCCCTTGGCCCTAAGCTTCGAATTAGAAAGTAAAAAAGAAAGAAAAACCATTTATTCACACGGAAGTGACGCACTTAATGCATAACAAGCTTAACCACTACCACCACACCATCACCACCACCACCGCCACCGCCACCACCTACTCTATGGAATTACGTATAGCAGTCATGTGACTGACACTGACTTGGCCACCATCAGGGATTTTAATAAAGAAATTGTCTCTAAAAACGAAATTTGTCGCCAAATAGCAGAATTTGTCGGTCACTGGTCCAAAAAATATAAGGTTATATAGGTGGCCGATCTGGAGAGAGTCCACAGCTTGGCTACATTTATATCTCAAAAACTAGGGCACCTAGCGAAGATCTGTTTTGTTCCAAATTTAATCGCTACCTAATTAGTCGAAATTTGTCGCCAAGTCACAGATTTAATCGGGTCTTAGTTTAGAAGATTAGTAGGGTATACCCTACGAATTGAACTCAATCTTCTAACCTTAATCACCCTCACCTCAATCACCTCAATCTTCTAGCTCTTCGCGGACTATAGTCCAAGAGCTAGATCACAGAGTTCACGCCCTGATGGTGGCCAAGCCAGTGTCAGTCACACATAGAAGTCTGTTCATCATCATCATCATGTCAACCTTTACACGCCCACTACTGGGCATAGGTCTCCCCAAAGGGGTTCAGCCGTAATCGCCATGCTTGGCCGATGCATGTTGGCCATCGCAGTAGGTGTTATAGTACTCAAAAGGACGCTGCTGCCCATTTTCTGGTCAATATCCCTCTGTCGCCTTCTACGACACCCACGGGTAAAAATGGGGTGATGCTATTCGCGACCGGCACAACACGGCTGAGAAGTCTGTTATGAGTGAACCGTGGCGTGCAGGGTTAATCTTGGTTTGTCATCTATAGATGACTGTAGCTGTCAAAAGGTTAAACAATAACTTCCACCAACAGGACTGGGCCGAGTTCAATGCGGCTACGTCGACCATAGACGCGCTACGTCCGTGTGTGCGCTCCCCCGCCTCCTCCCCCCGCCACAGCCCGCGCCACAGCCCCCGCGCCCCGCGCCGCGCTCCGCAACCCGCAGAGAACGCCTACGGGGAGCTCAGGGCTCCCCCCCTACCGCCGAGGAAGAGTCTGTCGCCGGCTGAGAATGTCATCGTGGCAGCTTCTAGCGTGCAGGATATTGCTGCCGCTAGCAGTGCTCATGGTAAGTTGGAGCGATTGCTTGGACAATCATGTTGTCAGGTTTAGTTAATGCGAGTGAAATCACTATAATAAAAACCCTTAAAGTGAAAACTCGATTAATTTTCAATTAAGGAGGATGCGCCAGGGCTGCCTTCCAATTTCAAATTTTGTTACTTTTTTTGCAATTTGCAGCTCAGTATTAGGTTGTATTGTAGTAAAAAAAAATATTCGCGAGAGTAACAAATATGCATTTACTTACAGATTTATAATAATTAAAATCATTAACATGACTCACTAACTTCTAAAAGCTCGTAAACATCATATTTTCATGAATTAAGCACATTTACGGCGCGACAATTAAGCAGTCAGCCATTTCGACAACCGTGTCTTTTTATGATACACATCTGAATTCTGCTGGGCTTATAGAATTGACGTTATGTTAAAAGTCATGTTCTCTGCAGCGGAGCCAAGAAGACGGTCGTCGTTAGAACCGGAGCCAGACTCGCGGCATCGACTGACGTCCATCATCACGGGATCCACGGAGACCATCACCGGGGTCATTGACACCAGACATGAGGTAGGTCGGGTAGTATGAACGTGGTGTTTTTATCCAATAATTTCAAAATAACTTCTCCAAAAAAACCCTTCATTATAGCTCGATAAAAATCGATTTTTAGTTAAGTACTTTGAAATCAATAAATAGTTTTTCTATTGAGTTTCCAAATGACTACCTACAAGTGACGTCATAAGTATAAATTGCTATAATACAAAATCTATGGCGGAATCGCGTTTTGACAGCTCATAAAAAGTATGTCAATTGATTTTTGGTGCCATTTACCCAATTGCACTCAAAAAATAAACAGTCTTAACTGTCAATTAGTTAATATTATAATAACACATCCCTGGTAATAAAAAAATACTCAGGTACTCTAGACATTTTTACTTCCCTTAAAGTTTTCAATTCAAATGTTTTGGTGTTGTTGAATGTCGGTAGTAAGACAGTTTGCCAAACGATTCCATGTCACCCCTTTTACGCTCCGTATACAATGGTCCTGTTGGAAAAACAAAACATCATGATCCAACAAAAAATGTAGGTTTATATCTTCGCTTTCAGGTGCCTCCCGATCCGCGAGCCTTCGAGAAACCTCGCCGAGCTTGCACCCCACAATCAAACAGCCGGCCCCTCCCCGCACCACCTCCCGAACGACCACACACCCCTACACCCACAGAACCGAAGCCAGAACCCCGACACCTACCCGACAACAGATATAACTCCGAAAGACAAGACAGGCCAGACCCACCTCCAAATAGACAAGACAAGCCACAAGAAAATCGCACAGAACGGCATCCTCCTTTGGAGACCAGACATCACATGCCAGAGCACAGGCAAAACGACAGGCACGTGCCAGAAAGAATCCCGCAAGAAAGGCCAGAACGTGTCGACAGTCGACAAGAGCGGCATATACCAACTCCTGACAGACAAGAGAGGCATATACAGCAAGATACAAGACACGAAATTAGAGTAATGGATAACAAGCAAGATAGGCACGTCCCAGAAAGAACTGAAAGGCATCTCCCTTTATCGGAAACTCGGCATACAGATTTCCGACTTCCCCCCGAAAGGCCTCCGGAAAAACCGGATAGGATTATGGAATCTAGGAGTAGTTTTGATCGGGAGACCAGGCTTGAGAATAGGGCGCCGCCTAGGCAAAGGTCTTTGCCTGCGACGACCAGTGGGAGTGTCGACCAGCCTACTAAATCTACGACTATGCCTAAGTTTCCCTCTGAAGACACGAAAGATCCACCGTATGAAAACGTTGCTGTGGAGAAGAATGAACTGGCTGTTGCACGTGAGTGTTGGAAAATATTCTTTCCCGTGTTGGTACAAAGTTAAGCCCCCCATGTACAATCAAATCTATCGTGCATAATATTGAATATGAAATTTAAAATAACTCTTAACTTAATTAAAACCCCCTATTTAGTTAAAAAATATATGAATGAATTGTACGATACATCCATCCATATATGAACTAGTAAGAGCTCCAAACATATCTTCAAACAAATGAACAGATTATCCTAAATCATCTAGGAACACTCGTTGAAGTTACCTTTCAAACAACAAAAACTAATTCAAAATGGGTTCAGCCGTTTGGGAGCCATTTATTATAAATATTTTTTTTCTATCTCATGGCATTCTAACAAATTCGTTCTCTTTTTCAGCTAAAAAAATCAACCCTCTAACACACGACAAGCATGGCCGAAAGTACTGCGACAACGTGTCGTACGAAAACATAAATTTAGACTACATTGCGCGTTTAGTTAGCGAAGGATACCCAAAAGACATAGTCGTGCGCGCATTGGGCATCACACGAAACGATCTGGAGATGGCGTGCGACATACTACACGAGTTTGGATCTAAAGTACCTAATAAGTGTTAATTGTAGGTAGTTTGTTCTTTAAATTATTCATTTGGTGAGGTAAGCGGCCATTTTTGTTATAAATTATGAATTATTTATTATATTCTCAATTTATTGATCAGTTCTTTTTTGCGATTATTCTTTGAACAATGTACATAAAGTTCATTTTGCAAGGTGCTCCAAATCCTGTTCGGAAGAATTTCGCAGCGGTGTGAACTAAACCATATTGTAGACAACTTGATTCTTATGGTGAGGCCGCATTATGAAATTAATAGAAAATGAATATTTTTTAATTTAAATGTTTGTAAAGGAATAGCACAAACTTGTTTTAAGTAAGTAATTGAAATACATTTATCCAGGTTCATGAATATCCTTCCTATCCTTTGAAATTATTATCTTAATTAATATAAAGTGGGCACATATTTCACCAAATCGACACTACAGGTTTAGTATTCGTACCTTATGAACTAAATATAAGTCTGATTTTAACGTGTACATATTTCAATGTCATCGTTTGTTAATTTGACATAGGAAATTGACTTTAATGATGCTATACATAACCACTATTTTACTTTGAACATTAGCAACATTAGTCAGTAACGAGTTACGGGTTTTACATATTTGAGCAAAATTTTGTCAATATTCTTGTTTTCTGAAAGAAGAAAAAGTTTTCTCATTAGTACCTTTCAGCTGTTCAGATTGGTTGGTTGGAGTAACAACAGCCAATAATTTTAATCATTCAACATGTAAATTTAGTTGAGTCAGTTTTACAATAAGTAAAAATAAGATTCACACCTCTAATAACTGTCATAATAATTGTGAGCTTTTAAATGTCGTTGCGGGTGGGATAGACCGCGCACAATATATAATGAAATTACCTATCTACTAAAATATGCAAAAATATACGAAAATATATAAAGGACGGATTCGAAAACTTGTATACTGGGTACAAAAACACACAACACTCTAGAGTCCAAGAGTAAATCACTATACCACAGCCAATCGAGTAAACAAGTTATCCGAGATTAATATAATGGCGGCCGCGAATAATATAACGGGCGCACATTACCAGCTGGTAATGTAGCGTATTTATGTGGTAATCAATTGTCATTGTCAGCTGACAATGACAACATATGTGAATATCATTGACACCATTATTAACCGGCAAAATTATGTATGTGGACGTAAAATCTTGCGTTCCGCTTTATAAACAATGCATTTGATCGAATCCGCCCTCAACCGTTCAAGAACTGCCATTTTTATTAAAATTAACTTTTATTATTTATTCAGATGCACCAATTCCATGCACAAGCCTTGAAATAAAATATTTTACCAATTTTTGTTCTAAAAGTTATTTATTAAAAGCCCCGGCTACCCAAGAGTAGACTTTTCTAAAAAAATATCTCGGGTAACACTCGTCCTGACAATTATTATGAACAACAAACAGAGATAATTGGGTTGTTGACACCATTAACCAATAATTCCTAAACACAACTTATCTTAAAGTACACTTTATTTTAGCCCCGAAAACCCGATTAATTTTCAATTAACTGTATAATTCGATTTTAAGTTGCTTTAAAATCAATTAATAGTTAGTCAATTGAGTTGGTAAATAAGTGACGTCACAGGCCGCCATTGTCATACAAAATCTTTGGAGGAATCTCGTTTTGACAGCTCAAAAAGTATGTCAATTGATTGGTGGTGTCAAGTACCCAATTCTGCCAAATCGGTGGAGACGTTGTCAACTTTATGAGTATATAGATTTCATTAACAGTGAAAACGAATAATATTATTTTACGCTCACCACCTAAAAATAAAATTATTTTAGCAAACGATCATTAGAATAAGTAAAAAAATATCACTAAGGTTGAATTTGTTAAAAACAATGCATCATACTATTAACTTATAAGTGAAAATAAAAAAAATCTTTAATGTAAAATTAATTTTAATAGTTAATTAATTATTAAATAATTCTTTAGAGTACCTTGTGAACACCAAAAGTGTTACATTATTGTTATTATTGGTAAAAATCGCGGAGTTGGTGAAAGTGAGCATTGCCCGGGCAATGTCGACATTGTTTTCACTTCCAGACATCCCAGATCTGACTAAATTATGTATAGTTATTTTTTGGGATTATCAATGTCCAGTGTGATATTTTAAATGTCCGCATAACCCGGGTTATGACTCATACACCGAGATAAATAAACCAATGGACACAAACATGTGTCCAATAGGTACTTGTGTATACAGAAGCCTGTCAAAATGACAGATTGACAAACTGTCAATAAGGATAGGTAGTGTTCAAATAAGTCCTTAAACGCCTACCGAACGAACCTGTCATTTAAAATCTAAAATCGTGTGATAGTATTATAGATTAATAAACAAATAAATTTAATATTAAGGCACATATAATGTATTTATTTCATCATTTTAGTGACAGTAAAACTTATTCCAGTGGTTTATATTTTAATCAGTATTCATTTTAACTCAATATATTTTTCATTAAATAATGAAATGCTTTGTAAATATTTACGTGTACGAATAAATATTGCCTATATTTTCATATAAAATTGCTGTCTCATAATGTTTACTTAATAGTGGTTCATATAGAATATATTTTTTCATATTAATTATGTATGGAGATAATACAAATTTTGACATTTTGACTTATGACACTTGCAATATTTAATGTCTAATAAAATATACACTTAATACTGTTGATGTAAATAATAATTCATATTTATATTTGTTTTTAATAATAAATAAACTCGTACGTGTTGCATTGATCTTCCTTTTTGGTATAATATTAGAAAAAAAATAAGTAGCTAGTTTGATAAGTTTTTACTAAAAACAAATTCTTTTGAAATTCGAAGAGCTTACAATGGCACCAACGTTTCTTGATATTGTTCTTCGTATTTTTCTATATAAAACATATTTTGTAAAAGTGCAATTTTTCTAATTGTTCGTCTTTCTTTTTATAATGCTTATACACTTGTAAGAAAACTGCTTCAAATCTTAATTATTAAAATTGTTTTCTTTTTTTAAATTAAAATGTTAACGTTTTGTTTTTTGGCCACTTACAGTTTTCAATTGAAACTTGATGCAGTTTTTGCAAGACATAATGTGCTTAGTGAATGACTTGACTGAATTTTTTAGGTTATAATTTATCTAGTCTTAATATTTCACTTTTTTGCTAATTTCATCTATTCGTTTATAAAAGTTAATTAAATGAGGATGCTATTAATTGTAATTAATGCCAGTAATTCTTAATATTACAACTGTAATGATGATAGTTCGTAGTACCCACTGATGTTTAAGGTACCTATTAATAGGGAACATTACGCGAAACTCGGCGCAGAGGGCGCCACTAGCACATTCCGTAAATCTTAACCTCGTATTCTTATTATATTATGTTATTAATTGTAATAACTAGGTATTTTGTGAAAATATATCAAAGTTTTAATTAATCTTACTTACCTAACTGTACTTTAACCATATTATGGCGTCCTACGACCATTTGAAAGTGGATTCTAGGTTATGCTCAGAATAAAATTTATTTATTTATTTAGTAACCAACTTGAATTAACAGTCAAAGACCACACAAACAAGTTATCGGTCCGTAAAAAGTAAAAGCAAACCATATTAAATACATAAACAAAATCTGAATACAAAATGAAATAGACGGAAATTAACAATAAAGAGACATTAGAATTGTAAGGAAATTATCAATAAATTATCAAAATAAACAATTACATTAAATCAAAAGTAGAACAAAAATAAACAATTATATAAAAAATCATATTTGGTTGTCTTACATGATAAATGGGAATGTTGTAAATCGCTGCAAATGCGACTATCTCACCTGAATACTTAACTTGAACATATTTTAGAGTGATTTTTAGCTGCTTCCCAAAGTTTTCGAACATTTTCTTCTTTTAGAAATTAATAATTCTCTTAATTTCTTCATCGAAATACACAGCACTGATACATTTTTGTATAATATAACACACTTCCCAATTTTTAACTCAATTAAAGGCAGAATTTCACGCTTTGAACGACTCGTCGATTAACTTTTTACGGATTATGCTAGTGCTGCACTCTGGTGCCAGAACATTGCAGTATTATCCCCTATTATGAGTGAATACATATCCACCACACTACCTACTAGTCAAATTTCACTTTTTTAATAAAAATGTTCTGCATAGTTTGCGTACACATTTTTATTTAGAAAGATGTAATGTTAGTATTTTGTGATTTACAAATTCAGTGCACATTTATTGATTTAATGTATCAACTCTGTTTGTACAACCATTTATATACTTAATAATTATACAAACCCGTAACAAGTAATTTATTGAAACAGGGATTATCTAGTATTGTTATGAAAATGCAGGCCTTTGTATCACTTTACACCCTTTCGGCCACTAACTGCCACATTCAGAGACGTCACTTAGTATTAATGAATCATTAACTTTAATTGATCAACATAACTTGGCACATGTCAACAACATTAAAATTTTCTCAATCTGTCATATTTTTGACTGACAGGGTTCCAAGTTATGTTGGTCAATTAAAGTTAATGATTCATTAATATTAAGTAATGTCTCTGAGTGTGGCTATCTGCCATATTTCATTCAGCAATTAAATCATTGAGTGTGCATCAAATTTAATAAATGTAATTCCCTTATAACTTAAATTATCAAATACGCAAGCTGTAATAATTATTATTTCCTTTAAAAGTGCGTATTGCTTCATATTATATTAGATAAACTACGAAATAATAATAATTATTTATATTTAGTCAAATTATTGTTTATTAAAATAATCTCACGAACATCACACCGCATAATTTTTTCGAGTATGTTTATTGAATTATTTTCAAATAGATTTCTGAACTCTTTGAATGATTTCAATTAAAATAAACACTGAACTGCATGTCAACAATTACCAGTTAATATTTCATCTATCAGAGTTGGACAAAGTGAGAAATGGTCCGACGATGATTAGTAACAGTTTATAAAGAAAAAAAACAAATAAAAATCACAGATATAGATAGACCTAGATAACGCAAGTATCACGATCTGTATGAAAACCAAGCGTGCCATTTTTTGGACGTCACAATGTAATATGAATGTTTTGTTTTTCCTAAATTTGGTATTCCCAGGTATTACTGAGGGTATTAGATTAAAAATAATTGTTTTTTAAATTAATTACGCATAATATTAATCACAAAATGACTTACCGATGCACGATGGAAGGTAACGTTTACTTTATTTTTTTACTTACGATTTTTTATCGTAAGTCAGGCACGAAAATAGGCACGCGAAGTAGTTGTTCTTGCGTTATCTATGGTCTTTCTATATCTGTGGTAAAAATGGATATTTGTTTGTTTCATGCCTTGCAGAGTGTTATTACTATTAAATTCTTTATTGAGAAACACAAAACTATAGCCCGGCCTCTTAACTGAGATCGTTCCTGAGGTAACTGCGCGCTGCGGGAGGGGTGACATTTGTCACAAGTTGACGTATCAGTGAGATCTCACGTCACGTCACCACATCCGCATACCGCATCGCGCATCTACCTCAGGAATCTCAGTCAAGCATCAGTCTCAGTTAAGCTCTCGGGCTGTAGTTGAATTTCATATCATGGGATAATTATGTCGCGTTTGCCACAAACCTTGATGTACAATGCACTTTTACCAGTGTTAGTTGTTACTGGCTAATGTTGTTAATATTATAGGGGTGAGAAAGTGCGTAGCGGCAGTAGTGGGCATTTGACATTGTAGGAATATTTCAGATGTGTCAAAAAAAAAATTCAATAAAATTGGTTAGGTATTTAAAACGAACGTTTTTTTCCTGAAAGTGTCAGACCTACATTTCATTCATTACATCAAATTTATGTTTTTAACAAAAGACAAATGTATCTGCTTTGGTTACTTAGACACATCTGAATTTTTTAAATTATATTTTAGACAAATTGTAATCACATTGTTATTATTTTGTTTATTTGCGTGAAGTTTCTTTTGGTGGATTGTATGAAATAAATAGAATTGTAAAAAGAATATTACTATTGTAATGAAAATTAAATTCAGTACCTAATGCATTGATGTTGAAATTGTAAAATATTATTTTTGAAAACAACGCCATCTATCGAATGAATTGTCAACGGAATGTTTTGAGGGAGGCTACGTTTTGTTTTACGCTTTAGTAAAAATACGTTGCTAAATAAATATTTAAGTAAAATTATTTTTTTGTTTTTTAACATGCCTTAGACTATAAGGAGAGAGAAAGATATAATTCTTATACACCTGCCTGTGATTTCACCAGCAACACAGAGATTCAAGGAAATGTAGTAGATAAGACACTTTAAAAATCGACGACTTGTCTTACCACAAAGATGCGGCTAAAATGTCTGATGCGTTTACAATTTAGCAGCCATTCGGTAAAGTTTTTAGTAATGTAGGTACATTTCAATCGCGCGGCTAACTCATAAAATTTGATGAAACTTGGCCAAGAATTAGTGGTAATTTGTTACTATACACACCTCTTTTCCTGAAATTGTTGCATAAAAAACTATGACGCTATGACCAAAAATAGTTGGCCGCTTGAACCGCCACTTGCCGTAGGTAGTCATCGCCTGTGTTTACAAAGAAACTTAATAATACAGATAGGCGAATGATACATCAAAAGAAAGGTCTTAATTGGTTGTACCTATTTGTTGCAAAAATAAAAAACGTCAAAACGCAAATAAATAAAAAGTTATGCAATATTTAGTTTTCCAAACTATTGAATCTATTTTCTATTATTCACTCACTGTAACAAATTAGCAACTAATTGTCCATACACATAAACCTCTATTCATTTGATATTTATGGTGAGATACCTACCTACCGATAACCTGGAAACTAAATATTGCATAACTTTTTATTTATTTACATTTTGACGTGTTTTATTTTTGCAACAAATTAAGACCTTTCTTTGGTTTTTCAGAAGTACTACCACTAAAACTTACAATTACTGCTGCCAAGTTGCCTACTGTGTCTCATGGAGTCCTTTTCTCCTGAATATAAAAACACACGACCGAAGAATGTGGTATCTCTAAGGTAGGTAAGGTAGGTAGGTGTGGTACCTTAGAGATACCACATTCTCCGAATTACGTATTGTAAGAAGTCCAACTGCAGGGCTTCTTACTGGTCCCTGGTTGTGGCGTGATGTAAGAGGTTTATTCTATATAATAATATACTCAGAATCAAACCACTGATATTTGGAACTAGTTTATAATCAAGATACTTTTACGTGTGCCCGTGACACGATCTGAACTTATTCTAGAATATTGCTGAGTGTTCTCTCATAGAGTTTATTGTTTAATGCCTCTCGCATCATAAACTCATGCAGCCTCCACAGTACCTATTGAGTCACAATATGTAATAGGTAGTGATAGTTGGCAATCTTAAGATACACAACCCTGTTGGAATTTTAATAGTTCAAAGTTGATCTGCATTCGTGTGACTGACACTGGCTTGGCCACCATCAGGGATTTTAATTTTGATAACACAAAAAAATTGTCGAAATTTGTAAAAATATCAGAATTTGTCGGTCACTGGTTCAAAACCTATATATTTATTTATTTGTACCAGCTTAAACTATCATTACAGGGTTTACCCTAATGCGACAGTTAAGACCTTATATAGACTAATTAAACTATACACTTAAATTAACAACAATTATAAAAATAATAAAAACAAAAATTATTATGTAATAATTATGTATTAAATTATTACACTATTATTCATCATCATCATCATTTCAGCCGAAAGACGTCCACTGCTGGTCATAGGCCTCCCCAAGGGGGGGGGGGTTGCCATAATCGCCACGCTTGGCAGGCGGGTTGGCGATCGCAGTATGGTTGTTACAAAGGCACAGAGAACGCTGCTGCCCATTCTCTGGTGAGTCCCTTAGTCGCCTCTTACGACACCCACGGGAAGATATGGAATGGTGCTATTCTTTACGTCCGACACCACACGGACAATTTACAAATATTACAAATATTTCACCATAACTTTGCATAATATAAGGGTTTATAGGTGGCCGATCTGGAGAGAGTCCACAGCTTGGCCACATTTATATCTCAAAAACTAAAGCACCTTGCGAAGATCTGTTTTGTTCCAAATTTAATCGCTAATTAGTCGCAATTTGCCGCCAAGTCACAGATTTAATCGGGTCTTAGTTTAGAAGATATAATGAGTTCAATAGCCGTGTGGTGCCGGTCGCGAATAGCACCAATAATTTTAAATTCACTATGAAAAACAATTAGGTATGAACAACGCGACGCTTGGCATTTGACATAAATTTCATTTTATCTTTGACTGTACATACTTAACTGCATACAGCGTGCTAAAAAGTTGCAGTAGTAAATTAATTCTTGTAGTCAAATCAGTTTGACAAATTAGTTTGACCACGGTGAAGGACCCATTTCTACCCGTGGGTGTCGTAGAAGGCGACAGAGGGATATTGACCAGAAGATGGGCAGCAGCGTCCTTCCGAGTACCATTACATCTACTGCGATCGCCAACATGCATCAGCCAAGAATGGCGATTACGGCTGAACCCCCCCTTGGGGGAGACCTATTCCTAGCAGTGGGCGTCTAAAGGTTGACATGATGTCATGATGAATGAGTTCAATTAGTAAGGTATAGTCCAAGAGCTAGATCGAAGAGTTTACGACAATCTCTTCGATCTAGCTTTTTGACTATTACTCAAGACTTGAACGAATGGACTGGAATGGAGGACTTGTCTTGGAATATCATAAGACCTACGAACGACAACCGGGACCATCGCCTGCTTTACGTGCTTTTCGAGGCATGGAGGGGTCTCGATATGAAATAGATGGTCACCCATCTACGGACCGACCGCGGCAAGCGTAGCTTAACTATCAGGACCGATCGATCCGTTCGGTTTTTACTGAGCCACGAGCTCCTTCATCCCACTGCATTCGTTTATGTGGACACTTTTTTTTTTGTTAGCCTGTTCTGTCCCACTCCTGGGCGAAGGCCTCCCTCCATGCCAAGCCAAAACTGGTGGGAGGAAGCAAAAACTCGGGAAAGATGGATCCCAATTTTTTGCTTCCTCCCACCAGTTTTGGAGGAATTCGTCCAGTTCATCCCGCCATCTCCTTCGTGGCCTGCCGCGACGCCGTCTTACTGTCTCAGGGCTCCAGTTCTGTGTCACCTAAGCCCACAATTTGTCCGGCATGCGGCAGACATGTTCGGCACAGTCCTATTTAAGTTAGGCAGCCTTATGAGCCACATCTGCTATCCCTGTTTTAGAGCGCAGTATAGTGTTTCGATTTCGATCCGTTAATTTAACACCTAGTATACTGCGCTCCATTGCTCGTTGGCAAACCTTGAGTTTGGACTTCTGGGAATTAGTCAAAGACCAAGTCTGTGCGCCATAGGTCAAGGACGATTTTATATTTTATATAGGTATTATCTTATCTGATCTACTCTCCTGATGAATATTTTTGAGTGACGTCATTGATCACTTAACTTAGCTTCTTGCGCACATAATTTAGCTTAGATTAATTAAAATGTTGTTAGTCAAGGCACAGTAAAGATATTTAGTTAATCTGTGGTCAAGGTCCCAATTTTGTATTTAAGAACTTTACTGTCGTTGGAATAAAATTCAAAACACAATACCCTCAAAAGTTTAAGCTTCGGCTAAAGTTAGTTTTGTAATTTTGAAAGAGTTCTCAAATTCTGGTAGATATTTGATTAAAACCAAAAATCATTGGTTGATTAAAATTTTATTACCATATAGGCCATTCGTTATTAAATGGCATAGCAATGGTTTGACTTCAGTTCATCAGTATTAAAACTCACAACATGGATTTATGAAATCTCAAAAAATGTTTATTATCGTATTTGGCATTTTTATTTTGAAGGTAGCTATTTTATTTATTTTTAGTCTGTTGTTCCAATACAGGGTAAAGGTCTCCCTTTCTCCGTTCCAATCTTGGGCTAGTGTGGACAAATCCTACCAGTAGGTAATGCTGTAATCATGCTCGTCCCGCCATATTCACCTGGGTCTCCCACAATGTCCCTGGACGTTTTCCAGGATCCACATTGTGCTTGGTTTAGCCCATCATACGTTCGACATGCGGCAGAAACATCCAGTCCAGCCCAGTCCAACTTAAGCTTGGCTACTTTTTGGGTGACGTCGGTGATTAGTATTTCGAAAGGGAAGACATGTCTAACGTTTATTTAGCTCAATTCGAATTTTGACCAAAGAAAATAACAGTTCTGTTTGGAAATGCTAACGCAAACGCTCAACGAGAATGGTAAGCTAGCTGGAAAAAGCGGAATTGAGCAGCTGACAAGTGTACCTAATTAGTCCCTTAATCTGACTAAGAATGCTGCTCCTTTCTGTTTTTTTGTTTTGTTACATTATTTAGTACATGTCGCAAAGTTTATTATTTTTCAATTCTCTTGCTCAAAAAGGCCGTCATTGTAGCATACCAGAGCGGGGATAAAATAGCATTTCATCCTCTAGGGGAAAAAGTTTTTTTTTTAATTTTTGTGTGTCAAATATGACAATGAGCCTACAAAAACAAAAAAGTCTTTAGTCATAAGTAGAATAATCATGAATAAAGACTCGACTTATTACTGTTTCATAAAAAAAGAACCTCATTTTAATTTTGAAAATGGAACTAAAATCGGCGATCTCTGGTAGAATGCATGCAATGTGTTGCGGCTACAGAAGAAACTAAAAAAATATTTCATATTGTATTGGATTGTTTTATTTTTTCGCAATCGTAGTGAAAAGTATAGTGTAACACACGGCGCTAAAACACATTAAAACTCGGTTTCTATTTGCTCCCTCGCTAGCGCTCTGGAGTAAAACTACCTCGTATATAATGGGTCATTTTAGCTCCTTGTATAACAATCTACTATTATATGAGTAGTACCACTTTTAATAAATTTTCTCCTTTAATTTATTAAAACAGACACACCTTCCTGTATTTGATATTCTAGCATAAGGCACTCGTAGGCAGCAGCTGAAAATCAGCGTCAGGTGGCGCACTTTCTGTTGTCATCTGACAATATGCTGAGCTGAGGCCCTTTTGGCATTCATCATCGTTGTTTTCTGTATTTTATAGTTTTAAGGTGTATTTTATTTGTATAGCAATGCCAATAAACGCATTTTTCTTTCTTTCTTAATTTAATTGAAGATCTGAAGGATAACCCTCTGTCTGATAACCTATCCGTAAAATCTCGCGGAACGATCTATCAGAGTGGTTAAGTGGCTCTTGCCGGGATAGGTCACCATTCTTTTCAATAAGTCCTATAGGTAAGTTCCCTTTTCTTTGGTCAGTAGATACCTCAATCACATAAATCGCGAAGTCGGTAAAACTGTTATTGCATGGTTCTATTCCGTTTTTTTTTGTAACAGCCCGAAGTCTGTATTTGTTGTGAAGCATACCTGGCAACCAACTGTGAAATAAACACCACGTCAAAGGGAAATTACTAATTTGAGGCAATATTGTTTTTCTTTAAAAATAAAAATATCTTAGAGATATACTCCAACTTATTTTGTTGGTCGCCAGAGCTTCGTTATTTGTCAGATAACTATCTACCTAGGTATAAATCAAATACATTTCTTATTTTCAGTTGCAAATATCAGTTTCACAAGTTCCAGGATTTCCATCACATATCGATTTACAGAAAGTTGGTGAAACAATATTTAATAATGAAAAATTCAACATTCTTAAGCCTACCATTCACCTTATCACAGATCATTTCAAGGATACTGTGCTAAGGCGAGAAAATGCTATCCATCCAGCAAAAAGAGTTTTTATCGATAAAAATGGATTCAGGCATGAATGGTCTGGTTTCGGTGAAAAAATGCGAAGTTTAAGAAAGACTGATCTAAAATATGTAAGTACAAGTTTCGAAAACGTTTCTAACAATTCAACGAATGATAACGAGAACACGACTGCTACAATTGAAAATATCAGTGTTACCGAAAACCACATCACAGATGAAAATAACAATCATGACGAAGAAAATAATGCTTCAGAAAATGAAGAAACAGTTCAAAAGTTAACTGAAGCAGATATAATTCCTGACAGTAAAGAAACGACAACGAGAAATGATTTATTGGAAGCAAATCAACTCAAGGTAAACAATTCAAGTACTAAAAGTGGTCTTGAAATAAGGCTACGATCAGGTAACGTTACTACAGCAAAACCGGCGACAACCAAACCGGCTTCAGCCAAACCAGCTTCAACCGAACCGGCTTCAACCAAACCAGCTTCGATAGAAACTACTACTACTGCTACAACTAAAACAGAAAAAGATAACTCAACAAATAGTGCACCTAAAAAAGATGTTACAACAGAAACTGCAAAAACTGATGAGAAACAAAACCAGAAGAAAGAAAGGACCGTTGCTAAAACTTCCTTCTACTGCCCCTTCTTAGGACTTATAACTATGTCAGCTTTCATCGATTGAATTGATTTATTTTTAAGTCGATATATAGGGTGACTGGTAATTAGTGTACGATACTTAAACACGTGATTGTGTTCATGATAACAAACAACTTTCCCGAAGAAAAAATGTTTTTTGTACTGGTTCACTTTTATCACAATAATACAACAGCCGTATGAAATTCACGCGCGCGCACGCCTGTGACCTAAATCAATCACGTGTTTAAGTATCGTACACTAATTACCAGTCACCCTATATATACTTTGAATAGAGTTTTTTTTTTCGTTTTACCTTTAGACCGCGCGGTCATGTACGGTCATCACGGTTACGACTACTTGAAAGACTTTTATACAGAAATAAAACTCTAAAACTACATGTCTCTTTTTAATTTCCTTTAACTAATCGTAATATTCGTAATTATATTGGTTGAACTTTTTTCTTTATATTTCGCAAAGATTATTCTCTTTGATATTTCGTCACCTCAGTGCTTGTTTGTTCTATTGACCAAATTTATCGAAAATTAACTTTAAATGCAGTAATGTTAAGAATTTAATTTCGGTCCTGTTGATTAAAGAATATTTAAAACGGTTTTCTTCTAAAACTACATTACTATGAATGAATGTGCTTATTTTTTCTATGTCCAGTTTTTGTTTCAAACTCTTGTCTTCATCCGCGATAACTGACATTCACACGGATCAAATCGCGCACAAAAACTCGTTATAAATAATGAATATATTTTGTATGATTTAATTACAAATGCATAGTTTTCAGACTTTTTCCTGTAGTTATGGTATAAGACGATATTACTTGCCAAATTTCATAGTTTTAAATTGGGTCAACAAAAAGTAACCTATAAATTTTGATTCCCTTGGGACCGTCGAAATGTACGTTTTTTGCGACATAAACGGCCGTATCCTTTTTTCACGTTTACATAAAAGTTTGTTTTTTTCACAGCTTCAAGGGACTATGGACCTAAGTATATGGTTTTAATTTCAACTCGATACCTCTACGCGTTCCCCAGATAAAAGGTCTTGACAGACAGACAAACGGACAACAAAGTGATCCTATAAGGGTTCTGTTTTTTTCTTTTGAGATACGGAACCCTAAAAATGGTATTTACCAAGTTTGTGGACATCAGGAACCTGATTTCTAATACCGACTATCTTTCAGAAAATATTTGTTTTAAGATTGGAGGCGCTAGTTATCATCCCATATTTAGCATCCCCATAGCACCATTAGCATAATCTCAGAGCTTTCATTTAAGCTAGTCAGTGTAAATTAAGGCCTATGACACACGAAGCAAAACCTTTTGACTCTAAAGTAATCAACGTTACAGTTTCGTCACTTTTGGGTGGCTTCATATGCTTTGGGCTTTGCCGTATTATTCATAAAAAAAACTAAAGCTCAGTAAATTAATGTTTTAAAGCCGCAGTGGTCTTTCAAACTCAAATCATAATTCGAAAGAAATTGCCAAAAACATTTTAACTAAAGTAGGTTTATTAATTGTTTGAGTTTTTTATGAATAAAACGATGAATCTGTAACATATAGCAAAAACGCATAAATGTAACAGTCACTTTGTCTTATCTCTAATGTGGTAATGTCCTAAGTCCACATTCGTAATATATTTGTTTGTGCATGTTTGTTATATCTCCACACAAAAACTGTAAAATAAGGTAAAAGTTATGACCATCTGTAGATAAAAATTGTAACAACCAATTCTTAGGTAACTCATGTATTTAGAAAAACAGATTCAATTCTAGAAATTATGAGGTTAAAAAAAAAAAAAAACGTTTCTCCTGTATAATTTAACCAATGGTAACTAGATAGGACAAATAAGCACTAAGGCGACTATTTCATCTATTTTAACATAAGATGACAAAAACTAGTACTAGATATAGGAATAGGTATTAAAGGATGACTTCGTAGCTTAGCACCGAGGGTACGATTTTTCATTTTCGACGTGATGGTCAAAAGGTCTTTTCTTTTCAATTCGATGGTTTTTTCTTTTCGTTAGACTACTTGGGCCCAGTAGGTAGCCACATTTATCGCAGCATTAGTGGCGTTTTGAATAGCCTCTAAGGTGCAACTGTAAAAAGTGATCAAAAGGATTAAAAGTAAGTACCATTTGTTCGTGTTGCTCATCTTTTTGTCATGATTATTTGGTGCACTGACACATACTACGTTATTATATGAATAAATAATAAATAAATAGAAATGTTTATTTCATCAACTTAAGTATACATTTTACATAAAATGTGTGTGGAACCACCTTTTAGGCAACAATATGCTTGTGTTAGGTGGTTCCGCTCTTCCAGTTTGCAATAACTAAGTATAAATGCTGTGAGATAAACAAATGTAATCTAAAATAAGCATGCTGGGTGATGATGATGGGTGAAATAACAACGCGCGCGGTGTAATACGACTATGTCTTGGGGTCGGAAGACACTGTAATCAGTGTCTTCGTCACGTAACAGTTTGTAATATTGACTCGACTTCTGCGTAGCTTTTGATTGCTAACCACTGTGTGAGGGTATTTCGACAGTCACGGTAATTCATTGGGTAAATACCTAATTCTTTGTTTAGAAAGTTATAAATGTGGGTCGACTGTCTATTATATTGTCTAGCAGCGAATTTGGTGTTAACCGGTGTGCGTGGAGCTACTCTGTTCTTCCTCCTAGCCACTGTCTTGGAAGGGACGAAGGAAAGTGACTTGTGCTTTTTCAGGGATATCTGAAGGATGTATAATTTCCTGACTGATAGGAGGTTTGAGTTTAAATAGAGACTTTCTGTGGGGTATCTGAGCGGCTTGAAGAACATGACTTTAAGAAGGGCCCTTTCTGCTCTTTCAAGTTCTAGAAATTTGGTCTTGGTCGCTCCACCCTAGACTGGTAAACAATACATTAGGATAGATTGACCAAGAGAGAAGTAAATTTGGTCGATCAGTTTTTTTGTCGCAACGTGCTGCAGTGTTTTAAAAGTCCAGATCAATTTCCGAACTCTATTCATTATAAGCTCTACGTGGAGGTGCCATGATAGTCTTTGGTCCAACATTACTCCCAAGTATTTGGTGTGAGTTACTTTATTTATTGTTAGACAAGAGCAATCAGGGCCAGAAGGGTTGAGGCAGTTATGGATTTTGATCCAGAAATCCTGTGGCGGCTGGGTACGACTGGACATGGTAAAGCAAATGAAATTTGTCTTTGAAATGTTCAATGTTAGAAGATGATGATCTAGTCAGGCAGCAATCAAAGTCAAGGCATGCTCAGCGGTTCGGGCAACGCTGTCCCAGGTTTCACCTGAGAAGACAATAGCAGTATCGTCAGCGTATGAGAAAAATTGAGCACCGTCGATCTTCATACTGCAGAGGTTATTAATGTAAATGAGGAACAGCGTTGGCCCGAGCACACTACCCTGCCCGACCCCGTATGTGACAGATATCTCAGAACTGATGGCTTCCCCTATCCTCACCACATACTTGCGCTCACTCAGATAATTTTTGAATAGTTTGAGGGGGGTCCCTCTGACACCGATTGCTTCTAGTCTGTGCAGAAGCGTGGGGACGGAGACTGTGTCGAAGGCTTTTTTTAGGTCGAGGAAAACAGCCAGGCACTTGCCCCCACCGTCTACCTTAGTGGTGACGGTGGAGGCAAGCGCCAGGACTGCATCCTCGGTGCTCATTCCCTGCCTAAAACCGAACTGCGAGGGTGAGAGAATATATGAAGCGTATACTATTCAAAATACTATCGTCTCGCTAACTGTCTCGTTGGTCTCGTGGTTGCAAATGCGACTGCTGAGCGTAGGGTCCTAAGTTCAATTCTCAGGTCGGGCAGTGTTATTGGCTTTTCCTATTAGGAATTTCTCAGTAGCAGCCCAAAGTTTGGAAGTTGGCAGTGTAACACCCCCGTGCCTCGGAAAGCACGTAAAGTCGTTGGTCCTGCGCCTGATCTCTTTCCGGTCGTGTCGGATTGCCGTCCCACCGGACTCTGAGAGTGAGGACAGCATCTGCACCAGTATTTATGCACACACATGCACTATAATATCTCGTGCGTATTTGGCTAGACTAGCTACCTAAGTACGCACAAAACGTGCTATCAGGATGGGGCTCCGTGGGTCCTTTTGAAAATAAACACTTTAAACTACAAAATACTTTTAATCAAAGAAAACAGTTAGTTACATTCAAGGAACTACATCATCATGACAACCTTTAGACGCCCACTGCTGGGCATAGGTCTCCGATTCAGCCGTAATCGCCATGCTTGGCCGATGCATGTTGGCGATCGCAGTAGGTGCTATGGTATTCAAAAGGACGCTGCTGCCCATCCTCTGGTCAATATCCCTCTGTCGCCTTCTACGACACCCATGAGTAAAAATGGGGTGGTGCTATTCGTGGTCGGCACTACACGGTTAAGGAACTACAATATGAATAATATTGTACTCTAAGTATTCGGATTTGCCTTTTTATTGAATCGGCATAAACGCGACAGTGTTGGAGGTTTGCCTAGGTTAGGTTGCATTTTGTTGGTGGATTGAATTATTCATAACAGTACGCATTGAGATTAGCCACCGTGACCGAAAATGGGTCGGAAGAATTATTAATGTTTTTTAGACTATTCAAACGAGTTTTTGATACCTGTGCTATTTAAACCTAGATAAAACAGTGTTAACGAACTAATCATATAAATAATTTAACGCGGGTTCAGCCTACGTAAATAGGAGCAAGGTGAATGATATAATAAAAGGTGAGGGACAGCGCTTTTTTTTAATCTATTGATAGGCATACATTTGACCACTATCACACCTGATGGGAAGCGATGATGCGGTCTAAGATGGAGCACGCTTGCCTAGAAGTAACCTATTCACTCTTGACTTAAAGACTCCCAGGTTGTAGCTATCAGGAAACACAGACTCAGGCAGGGAATTCCACTCCTTAGCAGTGTGCACAATGAATGTGTTCCCAAAACGTCTTGTGCGTGTGGGTGGGATGTCCACCATGTACTGGTGTCGCATCGCCGTTCGTCTTGTGGTCCGATGATGGAACGGGCTCGGCGGAATTAAATTATGCAATTCTGTCGCACACTCACCAAAATGCAACCGATAGAAAATCGACAGGCCAGCAACTCGGCGCAAGTTGATGTAAAAGGGAACTAGTCCGAAACACAGACGTCGTCGCGTGGTGTAAGTAGTCTAAGTTAATTCGGATGTTATGCTAGCGCGTGGCTTACCTCCGTTCGTACCCACGTGCTACGGCACGGTCTTGGCTCGACTTTGCGTAAATTACCCTTGTTCAGTTAAAAATATATGATTGATGATGGAACAACCGGCTTAGAGAAAATAAAAACGAGAATGTTAAAAAATATCCAATTTTATTAATCCTCTGCATGTTCCGGTGTTATTCCGGCTTTATTTTTCTTGTTATCATTCATAAATCTTCTGTTAAACTGTCTCGTCATGTACGGATCATAATCGTCTTCAACTTTATATTTGTCGAAGGTTCTAAGGAAAGTGCTAATTGCTGTTTGGAAAGCTCTTCTGTAACTGGTCACCGGCATTCTCTCTTTTAATATAACAACTGGTTCAAATGGAATCACTAGTCCTGCTGCAGTAGCAAGAAGTGGCATAAAAGGGGCTGGTAGATAGTAAGAAAACAACTCCATAGCACCATTGACAACGCATGTTCCGATGTTTCTTAGTACTTCATTTACTTTAGGTGCGTTAACAGCTTTAAAAAAGGGTTCTGTTATGAGCTTAAAAACTTTGAACGTAAAACTGACTTGTGGCTTTGCTACCCGTGTATTATTTTTTACTGCAATTACGATATCTTCGACAATTTCAGCAACTGGACCGTCTACTGCTTCTGGTTCTGTTTGCTGTTCTGGATGGGTTTCCTGTCCTAGTTGTGTTACCTCTTCTGGTTTAGAAGGTTGGTCTGAAGATACGGCCGGCTCTGGTTTTTCAGTTATAAGATCAGTTATTTGAAATTGCTCGTCCATTTCTGGCTGTTGAGGCTATAGGAATTAGAAGTGGGCATTATTTTCTTAATTATGGTTTGTTGTGGATATTTTACTCTTTATTTAGGGTACGTACTGATAAGATACTATTTTAGTAGACAAGTCTTCGATGAATTCAGATACTTTTGTAAAACTATCTGTACCTAAATTGTAACTGGGTGGGAACTTTTTATATTCACTGAATACATTATTAATCCTACTCTGAATATTCGGTAAACAGAATATTATATTGTTAAGATAGGATTATCGATTCATCGAGTAGGTGTGTGCATTGCTAATACTATTCCAATATCTATGTTAATCGCTTCAATCTACTGGGAATTGGCATCATGGACAAATTTACATGCAATACTGGAAATTGCCTTTAATGTACTTATGTCATTATAAGTGCATGAAACAGAATTAGATGTATGATGGATTATTTCTTTTAAAAAAAGGTCAGTCAACTCTATGATCTCATATCTTAAATCTTTATTGCAATCCATAATGTACACAAGTAATTAGTGGTAAGTATTAAATTTAATAAATATAAATGATTGTGAACTCTGCCAAAGTCCCAGCAAAATTTAAAATAAGTAGGAGAGAGGAAGACCGCTTTAATAATTTTCCTTGTTACTAAACATTTAAATTATTTCCTATCTGATGTTTTACAAAAGATATTTCGATAATGATGATGCTTCACGAATCATTTCCGATATAAATTCTAATGTTTATAATGAACTCACTGCTGCAAACGATGTACAAAACAGTGAAACAAGGATGGAAGTATGAAAAACTGCCATTTTACAAGCTATATAGTTTCTACACACTCACATAACTTTAATATAAAAATATATACTTCAGGTGTATTTCAGAAACAAATAACTATAAACAAAGAAGTTATAAAAGATTATTTTATTGATATTTTATTTTATATCGACTAAGTCAATCATGTGTTTATGCATGCACTTCAAATATCTACCTGGATTCAATTTCCTTTCAACATAGATTAGAATTTTGAACTGAAATAAGTTATCTGAACTTATAGATAAAAATACCGGCCTATAATTGTCCCACTGCAAGGCTCTTCTCAAACTGAGAAGGCATGAGCATTGATCACCACACTTGCTCAAAGCGGATTAGCGATTTCAGGCTTAAATTGTAAGGCCAGGTTTCCTCACGGTATTTTCTTTCACCAATGTTAGTGACAAATTTAGAAAGTACAGAAATTGAAAGTGTCGCATTGGTACTTGCTTATGCCCAGTTGCGAACCTCGTGCATGAGTGGCGGGTGCCGTAACCCACTGGGCCATCATGACATATCTGAATTAAGGCGACGATATACGCCGGCGACCTTGAGCGACCAGAGAATCGTATACGTTGCGTCCGAACCTCTCAAAGTTTAGTAAAAAAAATTAAATAAAAGATAGTATTCTTTAACTTAAAAAAAGCGTATACTAAAAGATAGATAATAAAATATTCTGTAAGATAGTGTAAGTTTCGTTTAATTATACCTGGTAGATTTTGTGTGATTGTCAATGTTTTGTCTGCGTTAGACACAACTTCACGAGTTAATTAAACTATGTTATATTAATATATTCAACAATAGTCACATACTAAATGATAAAGAGAATGTTCTAATTTAACATATATGTTTTTCAAATCATTTAAACTACACATTTTGACGTGATTGTCAGTTTAAAATCTGTAAAAGTCGTTAACAGCCCCTTAAGGAACAGATAATCCTTAAAATCAATAACAATTAAATTGAGAACTAAAGTCTCCGCAAATAGAGCAGTTTCCATGTCATCATCATTGCAGCCTTTTTCCAATTAGGTTGGGGTCGGCTTCCAGTCTAACCGGATGCAGCTGAATACCAGTGTTTCACACGGAACACTGCCTATCTGACCTCCACGACCCAGTTGTTGGTAACTCGGTATCTCTTGTAAGACTGGTGGTCAGGTTTTCTAGTTTCTGACTATAACGACTGTCAAAGGTTTACGAATGCAAGATATAATTGCAATTGCAAATGTTCAACTTATTATAATTAACAATTAATTAATGAAAATCACTCTGAAATATTTCTTCTTTCTACACTAACCGTAATACTGTAATATTACTTGCATACAATGTATTCAGGAACAATAAGGGCAATGAAACAACCCATAGAATGTAAATACTCTGACCCTGTACTGAATTTAGTTATGAAAAGTTACGACAGCAATCGATTAGTATCTCTGTCCCTTTCTCTCGTACGGAATAACATCGGATACCGGTGTCGTTATAAGTTTAATGGTTTCATGGTACAAAGTATGTAAGGTTGCGGCGCGCCCGAGCAGAGAGACCACTCAAAACAAACCGCTCAAAAATGTTATTATGAAAAAATTGCAAAGAGTTCCAACCAGTGTAAATAAAATGACACATTGTCACAAATAAAACCTACAGAGTCAATACAGTAGCAGCCCTAGTGAGTCAAGTTTAGGTAATTATTTTTGAAGATAGCGGGAGCGGTCCTTCTGTAATCTTTATATTTTGTGGTACAAGTAAATAAAACAAAAGACGCATTCTTCTGATTTGATTGTTTACATTTTTTATCCCGTTTCACTGGTCTCTTTAGTAAGTTACTAAAATCTTCGCTGTATGAAAAAGAGGCCATTGCCCTGCAGTGGGACAAAGTATTCATCATCAATCGGAAGAAGTCCACTATTGAACAAAGGCCTCCCCACGGATATTTATGGGCCTCCCCTATCTATAAGCGTGGCGGGGTGGGATGTTGCCATAATCCCCTCGCTTGGCAGGCGTCTTTTGGTTCGCAGTCATCATCATCGTCATGATGTCAACCTTTAGACGCCCCCTCTGCTGGCCATAGGTCTCCCCCAAAGAGGGTTCAGCCGTAATCGCCATGCTTGGCTGATGCATGTTGGAGATCGCAGTAGATGTCATTATGGTACTTAGAAGGACGCTGCTGCCCACCCTCTGGTTGCAGTGGATCGCAGTGAGGTTGTTAAATACACGGAAGCCTCTGCTTCCGGATTTTCCCTTAGTAGTCTTCTACGACACCCTCGGGATGAATGGGTGGGTGCTATTCTAGCCAGGACACCCCATGGGACAGTAATAGCACAAAATAATTATTAGTACTACCGTACAGTAGCGACACACCCGGCCTCCTTCCGATACACTGTTCCTCTCCTTTTTCCGCGTCGAACGTGCTCTCGATACTGCTTTTAGTTCTTGCGGCGCGTAGACACGCACACACACGCACGTGTTTGTACAGTCTGTTATTTTGGTAGTAGTGTAGTTAATTAAATCGTTTCGTTTGTATAGAGTGTCGTAGGTCGTAGGTGTGGTCTTCTTCTTCTTCGTATCGCTGGCACGACAGTCTTAAATTTGTTTGGCCCGGAACTTAGCCACCGTCACTGCGTCGTCGGAGGCAGCGCATAATTCACTCCGGTCGCATGTTTTGGGGCCAAGAGGACATGACAGAAGGTGGGGCATGGCTTGCAACTCGGCGCCACATGCACACCCTGCTGCTGCTCTGTCGAGGTAGCCCCATTTTACGAGGTTGGCATTACACCTTCCTACTTGGGTTCTTAGGCGGTTCAGGGACTACCAGATGGGCCACTGAAGGTTAGACCCTGCGGGTAGATGGTCGCTTGGTGATAGATACTGGGTGGGTGGGGGAAAAGTGTCTTGCCACAGTTTGCAGCGGGCACCGGCCGGGTCACCCGACAGGGGAACTACCGATTTTAAGAAGCTGTGTCTGCTTTTTAGGTGTGGTAATAGAATAGCATTATTATTCATACGGTTAATTATAAAAATTATGAATAAGAGGAAATCGACTAACAAATAATTTAACTAACAAAGATACTACTTAGTTGAGGATAAAATTAAAGATTTTAGTAAGTAATTCGAGCTACTTTTTAGGGCATTCGATAGCAAAATGGCCGACCTCGGCCTACCTGAGTTAAGTGGGCACCGCCACGTGTAGACTAAATTAAATACTAAACAACTAAATTGAAACAGGCAATTTCGACTCAAATTAAACGAACCACCCCATTTCTACCGTTGGGTGTCGTAGGAGGCGGCAGAGAGATATTGAGCAGAGGATGGCCAGCAGCGTCTTTCTGAGCACCATAACACCTACTACAGTCGCCAACTTGCATCGGCCAAGCTTGGCGATTATGGCTGAACCACCCCTTGGAAGAGACCTATGCCCAGCAGTGATGATGAGTTTACCCATTGCTTGGTAGGTATATAGGCCTCTGATTGTGCCAATTTCCACGATCTTTATGACAGCCTCATCTAGGTCCTACACGTGATGGTCGTCTGCTTATCTCCTGCCTCCATCCTGTCTCTGAATACCAAATCACAGTCTTACTCCGCCCATCATCACCGCGTCCTACTAGGAGTATTGCTCAGCTAGAAAATAACAATTGTTCTACTATAGTGAAGAAAAGCAATAAAATATAAAATATCGCTATAAATTTGGACGTGGTAGGTATTTTAATTAAAGGAAAGGCAAAAGCCGTGAAGTGCGCATACGCCACGGTAGTAAACGATTGAATATGGATCCGATATATTTGTTTTTAACTTGTGTTTTGCTTCTAGCTTCTGTGGACTCTGTACCGCAGGTATTATATTTAAATTGTAGGTTTAAGTTTATATCTGTATGTTTGTCTGTATATACCTATGGCAGTATGAACGCCCTACAGATCGATCGATCAAAGGTTAAGCTACGGTTGCCGCAGTCGGTCTGTGGATAGGTGACCATTCATATTCATACCGAGTTCCCTCCGTGCCTCGGAAAGCACGTAAAGCCGTTGGTCTCGGCTGTCATTCGTTAATCTTTGATAGACGTTACAGTAGGTCGATTCTGTAAAATTCAAACAACAACTCGCAACTTACATCGCTATTCACTCTCACTTCGCATAAGGTTCAAAATGTCCTTGATATATTAGACACTTTGAATCGGGTTAGAGTGCGAAGTGAGCGTCGAAGTGACGGGGAAATTACCTTACAGAATGCCACTTCTTACGTCATCTCATACTTTATTTGTCAAAATCTCCCTGTCAATTGAGTTCAACTCGCTGACACGCTCACAAGGGTGGCGCTAGTGTAAATTCAAATTATCAACTCAGTTTTTAGAATGCCAATCAAGTAGCTCACTGCGAATTCAGATTCGAAGTTTAGAATGAGGTCTTACAGAATTGCACCCCAGGTAGTAGAAGCAAGAAAATCTGACAACCAGTCTTACCAAGGGGTATCGTGTTACCTATCAACTGGGTTTGATTTTTTCAATTGGTTACTAGGAGACAGGCTCGAATACCTAGCAGATTTTCGCTAGGTATTTGACATATTGGTTGCCTCATTTGACAAGTACGTCGGTGGTATCTAGTATTTTGGTTTGTCATCTACATATACATGACTGTGAGCCGTATGATGTCGGCCGCGAATAATAATACCACTCCGTTTCTATATACCCGTGGGTGTCGTAGAAGCGACAGAGGGATATTGACCAGAGGATGGGCAGCAGCGTCCTTCTGAGTACCATAACATCTATTGCGATCGTTAACATGCATCGGCCAATGGCCAGGGCATGGCGATTACGGCTGAACCCCCCCCCCCCCTTGGGGGAGACCTGTACCGTGGGCATTTGAAGGTTAACATGATGATGATGACATGACTCGTTCGAAAGGTTAATGCAACTCAGGTTCATAAATATATACTATACCCTGTTCACAATAAGATTAAACATTTACTCAAACCTTTTTTACAGTCCGTTCAACCGATTTTGACTTCTAATGCGTTGGTAGCATGACAAATGGCAACTGCAGTAAACAGTTGTTATTGTAACCACTTTTTCGCCTCTAATGTCATCCTTAAGCCTACGGAATAGAAGTCAAAATCGGTTGAAGGGACTGATAAAAAGTGTTTGTGTTTCTGTCTAATCTTATTGTGAACAGGGTATAGGTACATAAATTTTTTCACTTGTTTTAGTTTTAGGCTTTGTTATAAGTATAACAATGGGTATAACATATGCGTCACTTTCCCGTGAATAAATAGTTTTTACTTCTCTTGCTCAAAAAGGCCGTCATTGTAGCATACCAGAGCGGGGATAAAATAGCATTTCATCATTTAGGGGAAATAGTTTTTTATTTTTTATTTTTGTGTGTCAAATATGACAATGAGCCTACAAAAACGAAAAAGTCTTTAGTCATAAGTAGAATAATCATGAATAAAGACTCGACTTATTACTGTTTCATAAAAAAAGAACCTCATTTTAATTTTGAAAATGGAACTAAAATCGGCGATCTCTGGTAGAATGCATGCAATGTGTTGCGGCTACAGAAGAAACAAAAAATTCAGTGTGTACTTATGTACGCGCGTGAGAAGTTATACTTCTTCGAGTCACAAAATAGCAACGAAGGCAGTAAGTAGTTCAGCATGTACGTCAGAGATGGCGTTGTTTACAATTACTCCCGTGAGAATTTTGTGTGACGCTGTGCGCGCGCATCGTAAAATTTCACTCTCATCATTTTTTCATAACGCGCCTAAAGAAGTATAACTTCAAAAAATATTTCATATTGTATTGGATTGTTTTATTTTCTCGCAATCGTAGTGAAAAGTATAGTGTAACACACGGCGCTAAAACCCATTAAAACTCGGTTTCTATTTACTCCCTCGCTAAAGCTCGGGAGTAAAACTACCTCATATATAATGGGTCATTTTAGCTCCTTGTATAACAATCTACTATTATTTCGTTCTTTCTTTCTTTCAGGTACCATACGACTACGTTCCTTACGGACGCGATGCTCGCCGTGCTGCAGCACACCCTCACGATGTCAATCTGAACTATGAACGCCTATATTCTGCTCGACGCAAATACATGGACTCTCCCACCGTCCATAATATAGAGCATGATTTCGGAAACTTCAAGAAATGACTATGAAGATTTTGATTTAAGTATTGTAATAGAAAATGAGGGTCATGTATTAGTTGTTTTTTTTTATTCCTTTTATTTGAGCGAGTTGAAGAGCTCGTGGCTAACTAAAAGTCAAATGGATTGACGACACGGTTGGCGCAGTGGCTGAGCGATCGACTGTTGCGCAGCGTATTGCGGGTTCGATTCCCGCCCAGGGTAAATATTTGTGTGATGAGCACTTGTGTTTGCCTTGTGGCTGGGTGTTGTTTATCTATATATGTATGTATTTAAAATGTATTTGTGTATGTATATAAGCTGTCTGACACCCATAGTAGAGGGTCTCCCTAGTTTGGGGTCAGATGACCGTGTGTGAAATATGTCCCCACATATTATTATTATAATGGATTGACCTGTCAAGTTGGTTAAGCTACGTTTGTCGTGGTCAGTCCGTGGATGGGAGACCATCCATTTCATACCGAAACCCCCCCATGCTTCGGAAAGCCGTTGGTCTGTTATTCGTAGATCTTTGACAGTCGTTGTAGACAGAAACTTGAAAATCTGACAACCAGTCTTACCAAGGGGTATCGTGTTACACAGCAACTGGGTTGTGGAGGTTGTAACAATTCAACTAGTTTATGCAATAAAAAGCTATGTACAATTGTCCGTTAGAATTTTAATAGCTCTCACAAGAATGGAATGCGATGAGTAATAAAAACAGAGATATTTTTATATCTCTAATCTAGGCGCACTAAGTTAGGCAGAGATTTCCAGACTCCACAGCCTGGCCGGCAAACAGGATCGGCCGAAGATAAGACTGCCGCGGTCGGCTCCTAGCTTTGGGACGGAAGTCCACGGGGATCTTAACAGTAAGACCCGCCCTGGGAGCAGGACTCAGGACCGTTACCGACTTTTGGTTGTGGACCGGTAGACTTGTAGTAAGTAAATTAGAAGTAAATCAGCGTGTTACTCAAGGGACAGCGAGATCTAGACTGGCCTATTTGACAGGTTTCTTTCCTGTCCGCTCTTCCGAAATCCATAATACTTTCCAAGTATGAATTCTATTTCTGGAACGCCCGTATGGTCATATAGCGGGGTATTATAGTAGTACCGGCCAGACTCAATTATTGTAGACTGCCAGTTATTTTTATCTGATTAGTGCGTATAGGATTTTAAAGAACACCAGATACATTAGCGGGTGTCCAGCTGTTTAGTATAAAATACAGCAATACACACATATATTCAGTTCGAAGTTTGAAGCTCAGTTTGAAGGTTTTAAGTTATATAAGCCGTAAACTAATTAAAAGAATTACTGACAATTGTCAAGATTGACAACTGTCATTGACAAACATGTCATAACAAAACATTATTTATTTTCCAGATTTATAAAAAGGGAACTAAAATACATTTAATTAGCTTTATGCTCGATGGAATATAATGTAAGTAAAACTAAAGGGAACTATGATCTGAGACACACATTATAAAGAGAGAGACGAGAGACAAGACAAGCATAAAGACTAGGACATAAAGGCCCATTTAAAATATAAAAGATTCCATGAATCTAGAAAAACAAGTATTATAACATGTAGACAGCAATTATGAAAAATGATTGCATGCTTATAAAAAGTAAATATAGTATGCATCCAGATAGACTGCAAGCCTTCCCCAACATAGCTGAGAAAAGGCTAGGCATAAATAAGTGTTTGTAAAAAAAAACTTCTAGAAAGAAGAAAACAAAAATCTCAAAAAAAAAACTCTTTAAAAATCTTTAATCTTCTTTTCAAGGGTTTTGAACCTTGTTGCATTTTGCATACATACATAACAGTCTGTAAAAATGACAGATGCATCAAGATAAATAACATTTAAATCCATTTCGACCTTAAACCCTTTGCGTTATGACCTTTTTGAAATGCGTTTTGGGGAGGTTTTTATATCGCTGTGTGTGTATCTTGAGTTATATACACATATTGCAGTAAAGACACAAGTCTGCAGTTACCCATCTTTATAACAAAGTTCTCGGAATTCTAGGAGCAGAATTCAACTGCATTCAGATATGAAAATAATGCAGAAGCGCACGAAGCTTAATTAACTACTGGACCATGATCCAGAAGTCAGCAGACTTTCGTCATTTAAGCATTAGAGCATATATTTTGAGGAAAGATTAAGGAATATATTATTAAGAATGAATGTGTTCCTACTTTAAATTTCGTAAGTGGTGAGTACGGACTAGAAAAAAAAAGAAGGACTCCACGCCACGCATATCAAAAGTGAAGCACCTAAAGTACGCCGGACCGAGACGCACACATAGATCGGTACGGTCGGTAGTCGATACTTTCGGCGCGGAATCCTTTTTTTTCTAGTCCGTGACTATGATGTAAATGTGTGCGTGAGACATGTTTATACAAATGGTCTGGCTTACTTAGTGTGCTTCACTTTCGATATGCGTGGCGCGGAGTCCTTCTTTTTTTTCTAGTTCGTGGTGGTGAATTATGGATTTGAGTAATATCATGGCAAAAAAACTGAGTAGATCATAAATGAGTAAGGTAGTTTTGAATCCTGAAAAGGAGGCCCAGCATTGAATTTACGCATTAAACGACTGTCACTGTCATCTAAAAACGATGTTTTCTATCAACAAAATTTTCGCGAAACGTGCTGTCTAGGAACAGAAATTTCTATTAGCTTTGCTTTCTGTAAGCAGTGGTATCGTACAAGCGTGTTCTATCTTAGGTTCCACGTTCCTTACATATCAGACTATTGCCGTCCACTGCTGAACGTAGGCCTCCCCCAGAGATCGCCAACCAACCCGGTCTTGGGAATCTGTCTTTCATCCGCTGCCAGCCACCTTCCTCAAATCGTCGGTCCATCGTGCCGCAGGGCGTCCCACTCTGCGCTTGCCCAAACGCGGTCTCCACTCTAGAGCGTGTCTGCTCTATCTACCGTCAGTCCGTCTGCGGACGTGGCACGCCCACTTCTACTTCAACGTGCTGATTCGACGCGCAATATCGGTGTAGTTCTCTGGCAAATGATTTCATTGCGAATTCTATCCATCAGAGAAACTCCGAGTATCGCTCCCTCCATAGCACACTGAGCAACCTTGAATTTGTGGACCGGGCCCACGGTGAGTGTCCATGTTCCTTATCTATCCTCAATATGTCAGCCATGTTAAAATTAAATCTGAAATCGTAGATCTAGAGGCTTTGGGATCCTAGTCTAAAATAACTCGAAGGAATATTTTCACCAAACATAATCAAATGAGAAAATTAAACAAAAACAATAGACGGAGCGCACTTCAACTTTAATTTACAAATACATACATAATATTCAGAAGCGTTCAACACTTTTGATCAAAAATAAACAATTTTATAAATAAAATAAGCTAATTATTAAATAGAGTAATGTCAGTGAGGATTCTGCACTAGTGGGTGAAATACACAAATGAAATGACCACGTTATAAAACAATAATCTTTCTATGAAATAAAGACAAAAATAAATGCGTTTTAAAATTTGCATAAAACCAATAAAAAATCTAGGTACAATCATGTTTTTTGGTATGAAATTCTGTGGTCAAAAAGTAAATGTTTATAAAATCGAGTTTAAAGAACATGTTGTCAAATGAGTGATTCAGGGGTTTGCAGATTTTGGTTTCTAGGTTCCTTACTGGTGATATTTGGCCAGGGAGGCTAGCAGTTCTGGTACGTTGACATGGGGAGGTACAGGCGATGCTAACTCAGCATACCTGCTGGTGTAATCTGCTGAACCGCCTCGGGAATCGTCTTCGTCAGCCTGTTAAACATATAAAATGTATAATATTTGTAGACATAGTAAAACTTGAAAGTGCAGTCCCATTGTAAGCTCATCATCTGCTCAGCCTTTTCTTCACTATGTTGGGGTCGGCTTCCAGTCTAACCGGCTGCAGCTGAATACTAGTGTTTTACATAGAGTGACTGCCTGTCGGACCTCCACAACCCAGTTACTGGGCACCACTATACCCCTTGTTAACACTGGTTGTCAGACTTTCTGGCTTCTAACTACCCATAACGACTGCCAAGAATCCACGAATGACACCCAACGGCTTTACATGCTTTCCGAGGCACGGAGGAGACTCGGTATGAAATGGATGGCCACCCATCCAAAGACCGACCGCGGCAAGCGTACCTTAAAGATGATGGCTTTTAATAGTTAATTGATAATGAATTAAAATACAACAGTTATTCTTCCGGTCCAATTTCGTTCTCGACGACCTGTTTTGATGGAGACTAGTCAAGTACGAATCAGAGGTGCACTCACTCTTCCCTCGCTCTCATAGTCTCGGGGAGTGATCAAGCGCAGGGTCAGTATCTTTACATGCTTTCTGAGGCACGAAGGGTTTCACACCACTAACTCAATTCTTCGGGGTGCTACTGAGAAATTACTAAGGAATTCCTAATAATACTTTGCTAGACCTGCTAACCCAAGCCAGGCTCCACGCTCAGTCGTCACTCTTGAGACCGAAACCAACGGAACAGTCAACCACCTTCGTGCCACTTAGGGACTAACCACACATATTCAGCTTTGTTTAGCTTTTGTCCATAGAAAATAACGGTTTTGTATAGAGATTCGTACGCATTCGTTCAGCTTTCCGTCTGTTCAATTTTCGCGGCAAACAGGTATAAAATAAGGACATTAGAACCATCCGTGTACAGCACTGTTTCGCCGCGTTCAGCGCTGTTCCGCCGAGTTCAGCGCTTTTCCGCCACTTTCAGCGCCGATTTAGAAGTGGGTCGACCCACTGTCATTTGCGTTTTAATTTATTACGTTTATTTTTTTCTATTTTTTCTGCAAGTAGCGAAACGATAACAATTTCTCACATAGAACTGTCCATGTTGAGGTCACAGTACTAAATGAGTTGTATACCATTTTGTAGCAAAAAGTATGTAATCGGTTTCCATTTATCCAGCGTCGTACGCAGTATATAGAAGCGCTTCAACGGAGAAAACACGCTATACTGACTTCTCATCTTACGATGCTGTACGCAGCTGATAGAAGCAGAACTTTATAAATGTGACCAAAATCGTTCAGCGAAACGCGAATGAAGCTGAGTTAAGGTCGCTGCATACGTAACGCGTTTTTGGACGTGAAGGTTTGGAAATATTGTTTCATAAAAAATGAAAACGAATCGGATGGATCGGAAAAAATATCGACAGCGACGATGTTCAGCACGTCCCGCCCCGCGCGTGCCCCGTCCCGTCCGTGATTCTGTTGCGTATGCACAATCGCTCTGTCTGCTCCAGAGAGCAAAGTAGTGATGAACAACGAAATATTAATTGAGTGTGTGCGATCACATCCAGCTTTGTCACGGTGCATGTGCATTAAAAATCCGTTCAAATCACGTTCCGTCCACGCTCTAAAGCCGTCCAGTACACCGACCTTAAATGTAGTCAGTCCCTTATAGACTATGCTCCAAAAACAAATGAAGGTCATCTTACCATAGCAGCTGACAGCAAGCCAAGCATCAGACAAAGGAACGCGAGCAACTTCATCGTGCAAAACCTCCTCGTTCACTTAATAAAACCTCACCATTCCTTTTATATACACTTCAGAAGTAGGCGACAATTTAATTATCACTTAATATCTGAGGGAAACGAATCAATTTGATATCGGACCGTGGTTGTTGATTGTTTTTACTGTTCTATATTCTTATTTTACTTAGATTGTGATTATGAGGTTGCGGTGTTCGATACCAGCCTATATAGTACATTATGTACTTTCTAAGATTATCTTGGACATCATTGACATCAGTTGGAGAAAGAAAACATTGTGGGGACACCTGGATTTATAAATATATAAAAATATAATATAAATTTCGCCTTGAGCAAGCGCGATCAATGATCGTGCCTTCATTGTATGAGAAGAGACAATAATAAGCTAGTAAAATTATTCTCAGGAGATAATAATATTATAGTAGACAAATATGTGCGTAACAACCTTTACAATACTGAGTTCAGTTACAATGAGTACTTGTTACAATGAGTGCCCGTGTGGTGTCGGACGTAAAGAATAGCACCATCTCATATCTTCCCGTGGGTGTCGTAAGAGGCGACTAAGGGACTTACCACAGAATGGGCAGCAGCGTTCTCTGTGCCTTTGTAACAACCATACTGCGATCGCCAACCCGCCTGCCAAGCGTGGCGATTATGGCAATACCCCCCCCCCTTGGGGAGGCCTATGTCCAGCAGTGGAAGTCTTTCGGCTGAAATGATGATGATGATGAGTACTTTTTGACACCTATATTAATAACACAACCAACCTTAGAAAATCTTTTTGACATTACTTTTTGGAACGAAGTTCCTTATCGCGCGTTGTGAAAGGGGGCTAGACGGAAAAAATTCTTACGAAAAGTTATCACGACACTTTTTTGCTATTTTTATTACTTCACAAACGCAGACAATTCGAACAGAAAAATTGAATCGTTGGAACTGTCAAATAGAGTTCATTATTAGTTGAATGGCGGCTTTTCTATGAAAATATTGGAGCGAATTAAAACCTTATTTTTACACATTAACCGTGAAATTCGGAAGTTTTTTTTTTAAGGAGCTCGTGGCTAAATAAAAACCGTACAGATCGATCGATCAAAGGTTAAGCTACGCCTACCGCGGTGGGCCTGTGGAGTGGTGACCATCCATTTCAATCCGAGTTTCCTCTGTGCCTTGGAAATCACGTAAAGCCGTTGGTCCCGGCTGTCATTCGTAGATCTTTGGCAGTCGTTAAGGGTAGTCAGAAGCCAGAAAGTCTGACAACCAGTCTTACCAAGGGGTATCGTGTTATACCCAGTAACTGGGTTGTGGAGGTCCGATAGGCAGTCGCTCCATGTAAAACACTGACATTCAGCTGCATCCGGTTAGACTGGAAGTCGACTCCAACATAGTTGGGAAAAGTCTAGGCAGATGATGATGACGATCTTTTTGACTTTTAAGCTCAAGTAAGACCGAATTTAATAATAGCACTATAAGGAGAAGTTTCCATCAAGGACATACCTATTACAGCTTCTAAGTAATTAGTAGCTTCTGCAGCTGCTGCTGGGGCTGTAGGAAGTTGAACATGATTCTAGACAACACAGCGTCGAAACTTTTATTAGCTTTACGTTGGTAAGCCTCCCACCAGATGGATCGACGACATCATCGCTGGTAACATAGCGGATGCAAGCGGCAGATTGCCGCTCGTTGTATCATTCTATGGGGGAGGCCTTTGTTCAATACGTGGACGTCTTCTGGGTGATGATGAATAAACAACGAAATCTTGTAACTCTGGGTGGGACTAGAATCATATCCGAATCCATGGTATAAGTTTGTACGTCGATATCCCTTCCATCGTGTTTATTACCCTAATATGTTACTGCAAAGGCGCTCTCTCATTGGCAGTATTCGCCTGTAATTAACAAACAATCCAAGATTTGATTATGAACTACCTCCCTAAATTTTGGAACGAGCAACGAGCTTCAACTTTCTGACTAACTAACCCAACTCCTTGACTACTCAAAAGTGCCTGTAAAAGGTTTAATTGAACTGTTTACAGTCCAATGCACCGGGGGAGCGCTTTAATTTTATAAAAATACAAGTTGCTCACTGTAATGCTCGGTTCTCCTCACTTACTGGTGTAATGCTCGAATACGAACACAAATGAATGCTCTTGGTAAGGGATTGCCTTAATATTACAAATTGTATCATTACAAGTTTCGCACTGTAATGCTCGGTTCTACTCGCTCACTGATGTAATGCTCGAATCTGAACTGTTACATTACAGGCGAATGCTCTTGGTAAGGGGCGCCTTAATATTACAAATTGTATCATTACAAGTTGCTCGCTGTAATGCTCGGCACTCCTCACTTAGGTACTAATAAAGTGCTCGAATCTGTGTTCTGCACTGTATTGCTCGGTTCTCTTTACTCACCGATAGGTCTAGGTCATGCATAGGTCTCCCCCAAGAGGGGTTCAGCCGTAATCGCCATCCTTGGCCGATGAAAGTTGATGATCGCAATAGGTGTTTTGATACTCAGAAGGACGCTGCTGCCCAACCACTGGTCAATATTCGTCTGTCACCTGCTACGATATCCACAGGGTAGAAATGGGGTGGTACTATTCGCGATCGGTACCACACAGCAACTCACCGATGTAATAGACGAACCAGAACGATGACATTACAGGCGAACGCTTTCGGTGTAGAAGCACCTTTATCTACATAATTATTCGGTATTTTCGACCACGCAGCTGTGTCTAATATGTACCTTTATAATACTCTTGGATGTACAATAATAAAATGCTACGATTTTCACGGATTTATTACGGTTTTAATTAAAAATGAGTCACAGATTCCTAGAAATATTTTGTAATGAATCATTCTGAGATGTGGAATAAACGGAAGAGATGTAAATGTATTTCATTTAGTATTATTAAAATAATAATACTGTCTAAACCTAAACCTGGAGGGGCTCGTGAACTAATAAAGTAATGTTGGTTTGCGGAGTTCAAAGTATAGGTCATCATTTTCAACCGACTTCAAAAAAGGAGGAGGTTATCAATTCGTCTGTATTTTTTTTTTTTTTTTGTTTGGTACCTTATTTCTTGGGACTTGGTGAACCGATTTTGATGATTCTTTTTTTATTTGAAAGCCAGTCCTTCCCGTGTGGTCCCATTTTAATTTGGTCCAGTTCTGACAATGGCATCCATGAGAAAACCATATAAGTCTTAAATTTGCATTAAGTATGTGCGCGATTTGTTACGCGATTTCTCCGGCAAACGTAAACCGATTTTGAAAATTCTTTTTTTTATGGATAGGGTATGCTTCAGGGGTGGTCCTATATGAATTATATCGAAATTGATTCAGCACTTTTTGAAAAATCAACAAGTACCCAAAAATTTTACATAGACGACGTTTTAGTTTCATCAATCTTTGTAGTAGTTAACTTTCAATCTCTTCTTAATAGATTTGGATGACAAGGAAGTACTAAAAAGCGGAAAATAAAAAGCTTTTTACAAAAAAGACAACCGCCTTCAAAAAGTGAAAAATAACTTTAGCACAGAACACACCTTGACTTTAGTTTCGGAAGTCGGTGGCAATACAAAATAACAAACAGAACAAAGCCACTGAAT
The DNA here is from genome assembly GCA_947361185.1 of Charanyca ferruginea. Classification (NCBI taxonomy): domain Eukaryota; kingdom Metazoa; phylum Arthropoda; class Insecta; order Lepidoptera; family Noctuidae; genus Charanyca; species Charanyca ferruginea. Next base: position 7,684,956 of record OX376082.1, on the reverse strand, counting down.
TTCGAAACTAAAGTCAATGTGTGTTCAGTGCTAAAGTTATTTTTCACTTTTTGAAGGCGGTTGTCTTTTTTGTAAAAAGCTTTTTTTATCAGTCTATTCCCGTCCACTGCTGAATGTAGGCCTCCAATTAGGTGTAGGAATGTTTAGGTTTCTTTTTGCGTATTTCGGGTTTTACGTTTATTGTTTCTAAAAGAACTAAACTACACATTATTTACCTACATCACTTTAGATTTACCTGCCTACAAAGACCCTGAAACTCAAAACCCTTTTATTAGCTTCGACGAAGTCGGCTGAAAAGCAATAGAGTCAGGAGATAGCTCTGTGGTTTGGGATGTCAAACAGATAGCGATATCGAATTGTTTCAGTCGCATAGCTGTGGAATGATCTTGTTGGAATATGGTATAGGTGGCAGTAGGTATGGTATGGTATTGAATAGGAGAGTTGATTTGTTTATGATATTATAAAAAAATTAAATTAAAAATTTAAAAAAACCCCCAACGCAAAACATAAAAGCGATTATGTAAAAAGTAAAAAATAATACTTTTGTTGAGCCATCAAATGTTTGTTCGTTGAAATGGCGCTATAATGTCGCGGCGGGGTACCGCTTAAGTAAGTCAGTCCCTCAATTTCATTCACTGTCTATTAATTTACCAGCATTTCCGACCAATTTGCTTCGATATTATCAAATTTTTGTTGCTAATCTAGTTGTTAATCTTGTTGCAAATCTAGTTACCATCAGTTCGCTATTTTAGATATTTAGTTATTGCTTTAAACTTAGCGGTACCCCGCCGCGACATTATAGCGCCATTTCAACGAACAAACATTTGATGGCTCAACAAAAGTATTATTTTTTACTTTTTACATAATCGCTTTTATGTTTTGCGTTGGGGGTTTTTTTAAATTTTTAATTTAATTTTTATTTTAAATTTTTTAAATGTAATTTAGTTTGGTTTTGTGTGGTCAGTGTGGTCACCTATAATAATATGTTTGAAAGCAAAGTAAACATTCGGTATGCGTCTAAGATCCCTACCGCAGCAAACAAAAGAGCTGATAACTTTAAAACTGCTGAACCGATTTTGATGAAACATGTCTAAGAACCATCGCTAGAGAATCTACTTTCAAATAAAAAAAACCGCATTCAAATCGGTTCACCCGTTAAAGAGCTACAGTGCCACAGACAGACACACAGACAAACAGACACACAGACACACAGACACACAGACACACAGACACGTCAAACTTATAACACCCCTCTTTTTCGTCGGGGGTTAAAAATGGAAAGTTTCGTTTTTCTATGTTTTATTGTTTGTTATTATAAATAATCTGTAGAAGTAGTTACTACAGTATCCGATTACAAAAAGTCTTTTTCTGTTATATTTTTTTAGTTTTTTTAGCTTTTACTACTGCCGAATATGTTTTATGGTACTGATTTCCACCCAAATGAAATTGCGGGCTAAAGCTGGTATACCCAACGCTAAAAGTCTTTGATATTAGAAAACGAGCAATAGAACTGAAATAGAGTTGGGTAGGACATACTAACAAGGTGACTGATGGAGTAAGGCGGTGACATAGCACCCAAGGGCAGGAAGATAAAAACAAGTGATGGTCGTCGAGATGGGTCGACGACATTGATGCTATCACGGGTAGAACCTGCTGACTGGCAGAGGAGCGTGGAGATTCATCATCTGCCAAGCCTTTTCCCAAACTATATTGGGGTCGACTCTCAGTTTAATTGAATGCAGCTGAATACCAGTGTTTTACATGGAGCGACTGCCTATCTGCCCTCCACAAACCAGGTACTGGATAACACGATACCCCTCGGTAAGACTTTCTGACGCCTGACTACTCATAACGACTGCCAAAGATCTACAAATGACATCCAGGACCAACGGCGCAGTTTGTCACAAACAAATTAGATAGAAGTCTGTACCCTGCAGTGGGTGAAGTCAGACTATGAATGATAATAATAATAAAAAAATAAAAAATGCTTATTTCATCAACTAATATGTCACCTTTTAAGCAAAGATTTGCTTGTATTAGGTGGTTCCGCTCCTCCAGTTTACATTAACTATACATAATATGTGTGAGAAAATAAACAACAGATAATTTTGAAAGCATGAAAAAGTATTTAACAATATTATAGCAAAACAAAAAAGAAGAAATTAAATAAATAAAGTATGCGCGCGGTTTTGTGTGTGTGTGTGTAGGGTTAGAGTGTGTGTATTGGTGTGGGATTTTGTTGATTCGCGTGCTTTTTGTTTTAATTCAGAAGCAAATTGTATGTTTAGATTATCTGTATTTTGGGAATTATGAGATTGTGTGAAGTATAGACTCTATTTCTTCATAACTTTTGTTCGTCAACCATTCAGTAAGTGTCTTTTTGCAGTCGTGGTATGTCATAGAGTATATGGTGAGTATTTTGTTAAGGTAATTGTATATACGACAGTTTTGTCTTGTAGCAAATGTAGTTTTGACTGAGGGTTCTGGAGCTACATTTTCCTTCCGCCTAGTTTGTGTTCTGGGAGTGACAAAGGGGAGGGATTTATGTTTTTTTTGTTATCAGCAGGACATAGAGCTTTCTAACTGTCAAGAGGTTCGAAGTAAAGTATAAGGTTTCTGTAGGAAATCTTAATGGTTTAAAAAACATGACTTTTAGTAGAGCCCTCTGTGCCCTCTCTAGTTCTAAAAACTTTATTTTTGATGAGCATAATACTTAATCATAAAACATCTATGTAGGTTAGTCGTTATGGGTAGTCAGAAGCCAGAAAGTCTGACAACCAGTCTTGCCAAGGGGTATCGTGTTACCCAGTAAATGGGTTGTGGAGGTTCAATAGGCAGTCGCTCCATGTAAAACACTGGTATTCAGGTGCATCCGGTCAGACTGGAAGCCGACCCCAATATAGTTGGAAAAAGGCTAGGCAGATGATGATCTATCTAGGTTAACTATAGGACTTTTAATCGCAATCGTAACCGATGTTGTCGCTTTTGTCTAAGGACGAATTTAAAGCTCAGCTGCGCGATCTGGCTCGAGCAAGGGTTAGGGCGGCGAGGCAGTCGCGAGCTACAGCTCACTTTTATAAAAAGATCAATAATATCGACCTACCTACATTACGTCACACTGCACGCAGCCAATCGCTCTAACCTCTGAATATTTCATGATACTTCGCGATGGATCGATAGCACTTTACTACTGCAAAAGTGTTTCATATGACACGGTGAGAAAGCTTGCATTCTACAAGCTTATAATTCTATGGGAACGTACACGCTTCGTGAGAATGAACACGTTGCGATGAACGTATATTGGTGTTGTTTTAAAATTATAATGAAAAACTACTTTATTCGGACTTCAAAATCGCAAAATCCGTTCTAAGATGAAGTTCCTATGAACTACCTACATAGCATTCAACCGACTTAAAAAAAGAAGGAGGTTTTCAATTCGACTGTTTTTTTTGTATCTATGTTTGTCAGGTCGGTTCGCCGTAGACCGAAGATGGCGAGACGCCTCGGATAGCTTCCTCGCGAATTGGCAGGATGAGGCACAACATAGAGAGAAATGGGGGGAATGGGGGGAGGCCTTTGCCCAGGAGTGGGTTAATAAAATATATAGTTTATTGACTAAGGTGCAAAAGTTTCTGCTTTCTAAGGAAAAGATGAGAGTATCTTATGAAAACCATAACCGTGTTAAACTAATGAACTATTGAAAAATGGGATAATAGGAATGCTGATACTTTATGTGCGGTATACTGTAACCTTCGCCAAGTAAATTACCATGATACTTATTACTTAACAGATTTGTGATGTACCTACAATGCAGTATAAAGATTATATAAAAAAAAAACAATGTTCGTACCTTGCCTCTTTGCCTCTTTGCCCTGCAGTGGGACAACAAGAGGCTGATATTTAATTATTAACTTTTGCTATTTGTTGCAGACAGGAAATGTGGACCAAATCCTCCCTCTTCACTGTTTAATTATTTAGGAACAACACATAGCAGTTTAATAATAAGTACACATAGGTTAGAATATCAGGTATAATAAATACACTACTCACAATGTTATCTAGATATTACTAAACAGCTCTACTACATAGTTGTTAGGAAGAACGTTATAAAAATAAACAGAATAAAAGTAAACTTTACTTAATTTTTAGGATCCTGGGGTGTGATTCTGTAAGACCTCATTCTAAACTTCGCATCTGAAACCGCTGTGAGTTTCTTAATTGGCATTCTAAAAACTCGATTGATAATTCGAATTTACACTAGCGCCACTCTTGCGACCGTGTCAGCGAGTTGAACTAAATTGACAGGGACATTTTGACAGATAAAGTATGAGATGACGTAAGAAGTGGCATTCTGTTAGATAATTTCCCCGTCACTTCGACGCTCACTTAGCACTCGAACCCGATTCAAAGTGTCAAATATATCAAGGTCATTTTGAACCTATGCGAAGTGAGAGTAAATAGCGATGTGAGATGCGAGTTGTTGTTTGAATTTTACAGAATCGACCTAGTGATTACTTAAAATAGTAATAATTTATTTTCTAAATATAGCCTTGCTGAGAAACACGACATTAGTTGAGTCAAACTGCCTTTTGTCATCATCATCATCATCATCAAGTCAACCTTTAGATCCCCACTGCCGGGCATAGGTTTTCCCCAAGAGGGGGTTCAGCCGTAATCGTCATGCTTTGCCGAAGCATGTTGGCGATCGCAGTAGCTGTTATGGTACTCAGAAGGACGCTGCTGCCCATCCTCTGGTCGATATTCTTCTGTCGCCTTCAACGACACCCACAGGTAGATATGGGGTGAAGCATACAGCTGCCTATTGTGAGCAAACTGCCTATTGAAAGTGTCAAGTGTCAACTAATCAAAGCAGCGGCGAGCGTACGCTTGAGTTGATTCTACAAAAAGTAGTTTGAAACAAGTGTCTCGAGCGAACTTCTCAACCATATTTTAAGGATCTTCCAATGGAAGAGAGAGAGTCTCTTAGCTTACTGAAGTTAACGTAAAATAAAACATTATAATTAATTACACAATTCAGGCTAGTTTATAAACTTCAACAAAATACAGTATAATTTCAACAATTCCTCCAACTACGAGCGCGACACAAGTTGCTATGCGAGTGTAGACTTTCAGGGTCTGTGGAAGAGATGGGATCAACGCATGCGGCGGCGGCAATACGTCGGCAACGACATCAATGTCACGCCGCTGTCGATCCAGTGGGAACACTGCTCGCCATGGAGCATCCTGGAAGAACATAATAATATAATTATTTATTGGTCTTAATCGCCCAACTATTACAAACAAAACAGTCAAAATTTTGTTGCGTAATCGAGTAATCGCAAAGTGTGATAGTCATAATTTTGTTGCGTTACTGAGCAAACGCCTAGTGTGATAGTCACAATTTTGTTGCGTTACCGAGCGAACGACAAGTGTGATAGTCACCTTTATGTTGCGTGTCCGAGCGAACGCCTAGTGTGATAGTCAACATTTTGTTCCGCTACCTAGCGAATGCTAAGTGTGATAGTCACCATTTTGTTGCGTTACCGAGCAAACGCCTAGAGTGATAGTCACCATTTTGGTGCGTTGCCGAGCGAACGCCTAGTGTGATAGTCACCAGTTTGCTGCGTTACCGAGTGAACGACAAGTGTGATAGTCACCATTATGTTGCGTGTCCGAGCAAACGCCTAGTGTGTTAGTCACCATTTTGTTGCGCTACCGAGCAAACTCCAAGTGTGATAGTCACCATTTTGTTGCGTTATCAAGCAAACATAAATGTACGGATCAGTTGATTTTTAACCGACTTCAAAAAGGAGGAGGTTGTCAATTCGAATGTTTTTTTTTAATGTATGTTCGGGCATAGCTCTGTCATTTATAGACGGATTTGCAAAATTCTTTTTTTGTTCGAAAGGGGTTTATCCCGAAACGGTCCCATATACCTATTTTACCAAAATTGATCCAGCCCTTTTTGAGAAAAAGTTTTATAGTTTCTTCAATCGTTGGAGGGTTGGTTTTAATTATGGTGCCGTTTCTTAATGGATTTGGATGTTAGGCAATACTAAAAAGCGAAAAAAAAAAAGTTTTTTCAAAAAAAAGAAAATCGGCTTCAAAAACTAAAATGTGATAAATAACTTTAGCACAGAACACGCATTACTTTAGTTTCGGAAGTCGGTGGTAATACCTACAAAACAACAAAGTCACCGCCACCGACTGCCGAAACTAAAGTAATGTGTGTTCTGTGCTAAAGTTATTTATCACTGTTTAGTTTTCGAAGGCGGTTTTCTTTTTTTTTTATCTTTTGTGTTCGCTATTTCAGATTTGATAGAAAAAAAGTTATTGTGTGTGATGTTATTTATATACCTACTCCTGCGAGATTATCAGTGTATTACAAATTAATCTGTAATTTTAATGAATTCCTGGTTGTTGTCCTCGATCTCATCATTAATTACTAGTGTGGAGAACGAAAAAAAAGAAGCAAATATTATTAAAAAAATTATAGAGACTTATGAATATTCAACCTGTGGTTCTTTTTACCTTATCAAAAACGACGGCTGGATTCAACTCTTGTGGCATCAAGGCTGACTGGAGATCCGCATCCGACAGTATTTTATTCTAAAACCATTATAAAGTTACTAGAAGTTATTAGTTGACAAAAATAAAAAGATTTTGAGGATAATGATTGAAAGAATTGTACAACTAAACAATAATATTAATTAATTAGATAAATACTTCAATAAAATATTTGGTTATTGTATGTACAACAGTACTAACTCGCATGCATCGTAAGCAGGACGTGAAGTGTTCTGGTATTATTGGTATCAACAAAACGACTTTTCGAAGTAAAATACCTCTACTTTCGATTTTTTAAATTCATTATGTAAGCATTGATTATGGGCAGCTACGTTTAATTTTTTAACCTAAAAATTGTGCCTTTAAAATCTTTTACCAATAAATGTATGAACCTGTTCTGTTCTATTCGTTTATTTAATCAATGGTGCATTACCTCGAAACTGGTCGAAGCTATAGGCATTCGATGAATCGATAATTCGAGGTAACGTCCCATCGATGAAATAAGCCTTATTAAAGAAAAGATTTTGAGAAAAACGAAATGATAAATGATGTTTTGGTAGAAACGACTTTCTACAAAGCTTCGAAATAAATCCAAGCTGTTAATAACTACCTCAAATAATCCCCCCTTCCTAATAAGTAGTATTTTTCCTTTTACTCGGTTCATTTTTCACAACTAAAAGGGATATTTATCACTTTTGTGACAGTGTAATGTTCTGTGATGGATTGACTGGGCCTTCAAAGGCAGCTAATGCACCAATTATGGCCGACGGCTGTATCGATTAGCTTTAAATATTAAAGAGGTTAGGTATTATTTGCGTCGCTTTATGATCTGTTTATGCTAAATGAATGAGTTTATTTCAGGTTCCTGTGTTGGTACTGTGCATAGTTTAGTCTGGGTTAAAATTATAAGCAATAGGAATGTAGTTTTAGTTAATTAAGCATATATGTAGATTGTTTTTTTGAGGGAATTTTCTCAAAACTGTAAACTTTTTGGAAATCGTAATCATTATGTCAACTTAGACGCCCACTGCTGGGTATAGGTCTCCCCCAAGGGGGGATTCAGCCGTAATCGCCACGCTTAGCCGATGCATGTTGGCGATCGCAGTCTGTAGGTACTCAAAAGGACTCTGCTTCCAATATCCCTCTGTCGCCTTCTACGACACCCATGGGTAAAAATGGGGTAGTGCTATTCGTGGCCTGCACCACACGGCCGGCAGATTTTGGAAATACTACTATCTATTAATCTTTTACTAATAACTAATTAGTATTTATTATTTTATAGATATAAACATACAATCAGCATCTGCCTAGCCTATACCCAACTATATTGAGGTCGGCTTCCAGTCTAACCGGATGCAGCTGAATACCAGTGTTTTACATGGAGCGACTGCCTATCGGACCTCCACAACCCAGTTACTGGGTAACACGATACCCCTTGATCATGTATTTTATGATATTCTTTGTGCGCGCCGTGCCGATCAGTCTTTTTGTGTGCCTCGGAACTATGAGTGTATGATATATATTTATAGTTCCGAGACAGTGTCATGCCAGCCAACGTGCCTTGCTGCGCGGGCCAAGGCATTTATGCTGAGCGTTGGCCGTTTCGCGCGGTGGTGACGCGTGGTTCCGACTAGGGACATATTTGTATTTTTTTTTTCTTTTTTTTTAATTTAATGGTCATTTTTAAGCTTGTTATGTAAGTGCGTCACTTCCGTGTGAATAAATGGATTTTCTTTCTATAAGACTGGTTGTCAGACTATTTGGCTTCCGACTACCCATAACGACTGCCAAAGATCTACAAATGACAGCCGGGACCAACGGCTTTATGTGCTTTCCGAGGCACGGAGGAAACTCGGTATGATAGGGATGGTCACCCATTCACAGACGGAGATATAAACATAAAATAATATTGAAAATAAATTAATACTATGACGATGTACCTACTAGGGGGTCTTTAGTAGTAGTACCTAATTGTCAATTTAATTGAACCTATCGGCTGATGTAGCCGATACTGATATGATTTTTTTCCAATTGGCAAAATAATTTACAGAATCAGACCACTATTACGGAGATTAGCGCGTTCAATCAAACAAACCAACTTTTCAGCTTTATTATATTGGTACTAGCTTTTGCCCGCGACTTCGTTCGCGTAGAAGTCGAAAATGGTTCTAGTGGTTGGTGGGGTTGGTGGTGTTTATCCATATATGTATGTATTTAAAAAAAAAAAAAATATTTGTGTATGTATATCAGCTGTCTGACACCCATAGTACAGGGTCTCCCTAGTTTGCGGTCAGATGGCCGTGTGTGAAAATGTCCCCAAATATTATTAATAAGCCATTTAATTGTTTTTTTACGTTATTAATTTTGTTACAACATATAAATTAATTATGTGAAAATGTTTGTATAGTGTCAAAATAAAATGTAATTTCAATCAAAAGCGCTAAGGAGTATTGATCAACTTCGATGCAAATCACACCCAAAATAACTTTCTACCCCTTTTTAGCTCTGTTAGGCGATAAGTTTCAATAAAATATGAAACACGTCTTCCATCAATTTTGTTAAAGAATGTTTATGCCAAATTTGAAGTAGATTGGACCAAGGAATCTCGTTCTCCCATACAAACTTTGCCCCCGTTTTTCATCCCCTTAGGGGTAGAATTTCGGAAAGTCGTTTCTTATCGGATGCCTAAGTCATACATAAAACCCACCCTCCAAGTTTCAGGTCCCTACGATCAGCGTTTTAGGCTGTGCGTTGATCCGTCACTCAGGACAAAGCATTTTATATTATAGATTTAAATAATACCAAGTGCGCATTTTGCAAGTGTTAGTGAATAAGTAGGGTAGTAGTGAATAAGTAGGTAAGTAGGGTATAACATAACATATGCACGAGCTCACTTAATAAAATATTTGTCTGGGAAAAGTGGTTCCATTCACACCTGTTTTTCATGTGTTTGTTGTGGGGGATTTTCCTTAGGGAACTGTTTCTTCAGCCAGTTGACTCGTTTTATTTAGCTCAGCTTGCATTTCGAGAATTGGTAATCAGATTTGAGTTTCCTTGGTTGAGATTTTAGAAAGTCAAAAATATTAAATACGCAAACGAATTAAAGATTATTTATCAAAGCTCTGAGGGTTTAGCGCGAGCACTGAATTGATTCGAATGATATTTTAATTGGAAATATGTTTCGTATAAAATATTTATTTCGTTTGAAGGCTCTCTTCATATCAATGAGTGATCCCGTGACCCAAGAGCTGGTTTTTAAGCATTGCCATCCAACGTGGCAATGCCGCCAGTTTTTTGGGCATATGTGACGTGTCCCAGCTGACGGCGATGTGAAGGAATTTGTTGCTGCCTTATTATATTCGCTTTTTTAGTTTAATAGTTATAAGGTTTCCTTTTTTATTATTCGTATAAATATTGTTTTAAAAAATAAATTAATATTTTTGGTTAATCTATTACCTAATAGGTGCTATTCATTGTGTTTGTGCTTGAAATTAAATCATTTGTTACTAGATGGTCATTTTGGTCGAATTTCTGTATCTACTCAAATCGGATACTTTTCCAAGCCCTTTATTATTTTCTGCTAATAAACTCCGTACGAGCCGATTGAACTAAGATTAGACAAGTCGGTATAGTTATAGTTAGAAGACCAGTCAAAGTTGAAAAATGGTTAGGCAGATGATGAAGATACAACTCTTTCAACTACAACTTCTACTACCTCTACTATCAGCATGCACCATCCCAATGCTGGGCATCTCCCCATGCCTTCCAGTTGATTCAGTCCAGGGCAACATTTTGTCTAGCTCGTCTTGTATTACGTAACAGCCTATTGCTGTCCACTGCTGTACGTAGACCTCCCCCAGAGATCGACAACCAACCCGGTCTTGGGCAGCCCGCATCCATCCGCTGCCAGCCACCTTCTTTAAATCTTCGGTCCATCGTACCGCAGAGCGTCCCACACTACGCTTGCCCAAACGCGGTCTCCACTCTAGAGCGCGTCTGCTCCGTCTACCGTCTGCCGTCTGCAGACATGACCGGCCCACTTCCTCTTCAGTGTGCTTATTCGACGAGCAATGTCGTTCTCTGGCGAATGACTTCATTATGAATTCTATCCACCAGAGAAACCCCGAGCATCGCTCTCTCCATAGCACGCTGAGCAACCCTGAATTTGTGAACCGGACCCACGGTGATATTACGTGACGCGATGTTATTACTGTCGGTCCAATTTTCATACTCCAAGATTTGGGTGGTGGTGGTCCGTTGTGTCCGTCCGTGTGGTGTCGGACGTAAAGAATAGCACCATCCCATATCTTCCCGTGGGTGTCGTAAGAAGCGACTAAGGCACTTACCGGAGAATGGGCAGCAGCGTTCTCTATGCCTTTGTAACAACCATACTGCGATCGCCAATCCGCCTGCCAAGCGTGGCGATTATGGCAAAACCCCCCCCCCCTTTGTGAGGCCTATGTCCAGCAGTGGACGTCTTTAGGCTGAAATGATAATGATGGTCTGTGGTGTGAGGTCTGCCTGGTAGTTTAAACTCAAAACTAAAAAAAAACAATCTTTAATCCAATGCTTCAATTTGAACGGTTAGTCAACACTGCTATAAATAACCTCGTTGCCACCGTTCTAAAACCCGGGCCTCACTATAATAAGCCTACTGCCCGCTGATTTCCCGAGGGCACTCTAAATTTACCGCGACACGAGTCAGTACCTAGATACCTGACAACGCCTCTTTCTCTCCTGCACACATTAATCATCTGGTATTGTGGTCTATTTTAGATCGTGCTTGTCTCTCGGTTTTAAAAAAAGTCCCGCCAAGTGCGGTGCCGGCTGGTACAGACGCCAGCAGATCACGTCATACCAAACCGTAAATTTTTCGCAATTGATTATGAACTTTATGCTTTTATATAATAGGGATGCAGGGGTGAATCAGGACAAAACTTTAAAGAGAATTTTAACGTTGAAATAGTATATATGTAGTTTGTTGACAAAAATGACTCTATTGAATAACTTAATCCTACTAATATTATAAATGTGAAAGTTTGTGAAGATGTTTGGATGCTTGTTACTCAATGACGCGTAAACCGTTGAACAGATTTGCATGAAAATTAGCACATAGGTAGACCATTTCCTGGATTAACACATAGGATACTTTTAATCCCTGTATTGTGTTCCCTTGGAATAATCGTTCTTTTTACGCGGGCGAAGCCGCGGGCAGTAGCTAGTAATCAATATTTTTCCCTAGTGTCCTTGTTGGCAACAACTATATTATTTCAACGTTAAAATCCTCTTTAAAGTTTTGTCCCGATTCACCCCTGCATCCCTATTCACCCCGTTTAAAATCCATAAAATAAAATATGTTTTGCGTCACTAACCATAGCCTACAGTACCAACACAGGGAGTTCTACCAAACACTTTAGGACCATCATCATCTGCCTAGCCTTTTCCAACTGCGTTGGAGTTGACTTCCAGTGTAGCCGGCTGCAGATGAATACCAATGTTTTACATGGAGCGACTGCCTACCGGACTTCCACAACCCGGTCGCTGGGTAACACGATTTTTTATTATCAAATAGGCTTGCGTTTGACCGCAATTCACCTGATCTTAAGTGATAAGGCGGCCTAAATTGGAACACGCTTTTTGGAACGCATTGGAACCGGTTCACTCGTGCTTTGAAGATACCCAGATTATACTGATCAGGGAACAGCGAGGCGGGCAGCGAATTCCACAGTCAGGCAGTACGCACAATAAATGAGTAGTCAAAGCGCTTGGTTCGAGATCGTGGAACTTCAACCATATAGCGGTGACGCATCGCCGTATCCGTCCGATGATGGAATGGGGATGGGGGAATTAAATTGTGCAATTCCAAAGCACACTCTCCGAAATGTACTCGATAAAAGACCGATAGGCTAGCAACGGTGCGGCGATGTTGAAGGCTCTGGAGCTTAGCCCTAACAAGGGAGTCGTTGTTAATGAGCCTCTTGGCACGTCTATCAATGACTTCCAACTCCTCCAGTTGGTATTTTGCTGATCCATCCTAAAGGTGCGAACAGTACTCCATGCACGATCGAACTTGTGCTTGGTATAAGTTGGGCAGCTGTTCCGACGTGAAGTACTTCCGAACCTTTGCGAGGACTTCCAGCTTTTTTTTTTCAGCAAGTGTAGCTTAACCATGACTAATAGATTCCGTACAGCTTTTACTTAGTCACGAGACCCTATGACACTTTAGGATTAATCTTTTAAAATAATTTCACGAATGGATTTTAGGTACGTACATATTTATTACTTACTTGCACCACATTATAATAATAATAATAAATTTTATTGTCAGGCAACTGAGGCCCATACAAAAATACACAAACAATCTTAAACTAATACACATCAGAAAAACCTTATCCCCTCCTTACCTTATAAGGATTAGTACTACCGTACGTAGCGACACGCTCCGCCCCCTCTGAAACACTGTTCCTCACCTCTTCTCGCGTGAAACGTGCTCTCGGAAATGCTTTTAGTTCGAGCGGCGCGTAGGCACGCACACACATGCACGTATCGTATTTGTAGGTACAGTTATTTTGGTAGTAGTGTAGGCAATTATATCGTCTCGTTTATATGGAGTGTCGTGGGTGTGCTAGCACTTTGCCCGCGACTTTGTCCGCGTAAATTTTCTCAAGGATCCCTAATTTTTTCATTTGATAAATATACTCAGGTCCATGTTACTCAGGGATAATGTAGCATTGTAATGGTAAAAGAATTTTTGAAATCGGAACAGTAGTTTTTGAGTTTATTCGTTACAAATATACAAAAACACAAATCTATCCTGATTATAATATTAGTGTAGAAAATAATTTACATACTTACAGGAAAATTGTGTCCCCGAACGTAACAAAAAGATATAAAAAGAAAGATAAGAGATAAGAATTTCAACATTGTATTTTATTAGAATCTCAGTTACTACACATTTCAAAATCAATTGAGTTATTTAGGAAAACAGGAAACTGTATAAAATGAATTACTTTTATATTAAATGAAATGCCAAAATGAATAATATTTATGACAATATAAAAAAGATTGAGTGATATTTCTTAATGTAAAAAACAGTGCGAACAATGTAAAAATCATGACGGCTACTGCGATTTTATTTCTTATTATTTCCTCTGTTTTAGCACACATTGATTACGAGGTAAGATTCTTAAAAAATCTCCTATTTTAAGCATACCCGCATGTAAAAGGCAAGAAGAACGAAGATTTTCCCATTTTCGAGACCATTTTTTTTGGTTCCTTCTGGGAACTAACTGGTTACGAAAATATTAAGGTGGCTCCCAGACAGACGCGGCCTGCGGTGACGGCCAACCGAGGGCTGCGGCTCTGGCCGCTGAGTAGAACTGGCCGGCACCGCAGGCGGTGTCTGTTTATGAGCCACTTAAAGGTCAAACTCAAAAATTAATTTTACGTTTTTTTTTACAAAAAAACAAATTTTAAATAGGTACTTTACGCCTCCTGTTAACTGTTGAAAAGGTTGGGTTAGTTAATGGTTAACTTGCGGACAACGCCCTCTTCCGGCCCCCCTAAATGGGTCCAGGGGCGGCAGACTCGGGGACGTCTGTCGCCCCCCACATACACCAGGACCCGAGGTGGCGGCGCGTAGTGTTCCACGCGCGCCCCTCTAAGACGTCCGGGGGGGAGTCTAACACCTCACTCCCCCCGCCTGACCCGAGAAGTGGCCCGCTGTAGCGGGCCGGCACCAGCCGGGGGTTGCGGAAGTATCTCCAGTTCCCGCGACCCCCGACGTAGGTGTGAGATGGAACACCGGGGTGGTTTTTAGTCAGTAAGAGTCTGACAGACCCCTCCGCCCGCCCCAGGGCGGAGGACATCCAGGAGGAATTACCACCCCGTACAAAAAAAAAAAAAAGTTAATGGTTAACTTACCTAACCTTTTCATATTTATAATATTTTTCTACTAATTCCTGATCTATTTCAGTCACCGATATCCACATTGCAGTCCCGCAATAAAAGGGGCGCGTCGGGTGCGCTACACATAGTCACGAATCATGCGCAGCCGATTCACGCTGATGTAAAGTCTGAAACCCCCAATGACAACATTGATAAGGCAGATAGTGAAAAGGTAAATCATTTGACGTTTTTTAGGGGATTATGCCAACGCGTTCCATACAGAACAGTCTAGTCACGTTTTGTTCTCTTGTCAACCTTCAGACGCCCACTGCTGAGCATAGGTCTCCCCCAAGGGGGGTTCAGCAATAATCGCCATGGCTTGGCCGGCGCATGTTGGCGATCGCAGTATGTGTTATGGTACTCAGAAGGACGCTGCTGCCCAAACTCTGGTCAATATCCCTCTGTCGCCTTCTACGACACCCACGGGTAGAAATGGGGTGGTGCTATTCGCGACCGGCACCACACGGCTAATTTTGCTCTATATGTATCTAATTATATTCGATGATGAAATTTTGTAGAGATGATAAGGGCACTAGTGTGATATAGTTTCCCGTTAAATAACGGGAAAACTACATGATTGTATCTCAAACTCGATTGAAAGGAAGATTTATGGCCAAATACTCAAACGTTACTAAATTTTGAGAGGCCGAGACTTAACGACAGCTTAAAATTTAGTAGCGTTTGAGTATTTGGCCATAAGACCTCTATCTAATTTATGAATAACCTCTATCTAAAATCTATATTAGTGTCTTATTCTTTTGTATGGGGCGAGTTGTCAGTAAAGTCCCTTTTATCTAGTACCTACTGTGTTAACAATGATGCATATGAAACAGAAAAAATACATATCACAACGGTCAACCAGCCAACCATGTAAAAAATATTTGATTAGGTATGTATAGCAATTAAAGAATTATGGCGAGATCCATACATTCATTTGGATGAAAAAAAAAAAACATTTAGAGGGTTAAAAATATTTTCCAATGGAGAATACATTACCAGGAGTAGATTGATATACTTGCAATATTTTTAAACCCCCGCATAATTAAAATATTTCGAAATAATAATAACACTTTTTCGTTTCATCTCGTTGCCCATTTTGTGTTTAAAAAAAAAAGTGACAAGTGACACTAACAGACTATCAAATTGACAGACAAGTGATGAGACAAGTGTGTGTGAAAAAAAAAATAGTGACATTATTTCGCATAAAACGATGCAATTCCAGTGTATGAACTGCAAAACGGCAGCAGTCAGTGTCATTGTTACTGAAAGTCGTTCTGAAATAATGAGCTTTTCCTTAAACTATTCACTATTAACGTCCATATTTATGCGGGGGTTTAAAAATATTGTAAATGCCTGAAGATACTCTTTTGGTACCCAAGAGTAAAAGAATTTTAATTACAACTTCTCTAAAGTTCTTTATTTTTTTTTGTACAAAACCTGACATGATCCTTTAGTAGGTTAATTGTGCTATGAAATAAAATGGGAGGTTAAAAGGGTGTTTGGTAATTTCCAGCCATGCCGCAAAAGTAGCCCAGCACACATTGAACCAGGAGTAGGATTTAAGGTAATTTATATACATTTGTATCAGGTCGACTTACACCTGAAGATCAATTTTTCATTAAAAACGTTTCAAAGAATCTTGACTGGATTTGTACAAAAAAAAAATAAAGATGTTTAGAGAAGTTGAAATTCTAATTCTTATATTCTTGGGTACCTAAAGAGTATCTTCAGGCATTTACAATATTTTAAAACCCCGTGGCTGAAAAAAAGTGAATAGTTTAATGAAAAACTCATTATTTCAGAACGAAACGGCGACTGACAGTAACAGTGACAGTGACAGTTTTATGGGAAATAATATCACAAATCATGTTTTTTTTTCCACACACTTGTCTTGTCACATCACTTGTCTACCACTTTGATAGATCCGTTAACGTCGCTTGTAACTTTGGTTTTTTTATAAACACAAAATGGGCATCGAGATGAAACGAAAAAGTGTTATTTTCATTTCGTAATATTTTAATTATGCGGGGTTTTCAAAATATGGCAAGTATATCAATCTACTCCTGGTAATGTACTCTTCACATTGGAAAATATTTTAGGCCCTCTAAATGAATCTTTTTTTTTTAATTCAAATGAATGTATGGATCTCGCCATGATTCTTTAGTCGCAATCTCCTGTCCTCAGTGACAACTAATGTCAAAAACTTGTTAAACAAGTAGGTAAAATAGGTTAATTTTTGACAGATTGCAACTAAGGTTGTGAATATTTGAAAAAGTAACTAAAATTGCCCCCCTGGCCAACATATACCTGCTTTCTACCGATGTAATCGTGAATGTGATAAAGAACATCTTTCGGACTTTTTTGGCTAAATAAGGCTAAAAAAGCCCAAAAGTTAAAATCCAAACAAAAAAAAAATTGAAAACGTTATTCTTAGATTTTTGAAAGGTCGCCGTAGCGCGCAGTGACCTATCAATAATCTTAAGCGTTTTTCTTTTACATTTTTACTTTGGGAACAAATCTGTCATTCTTAGTTCCCAATTTCGAATAAATTGAAATAGATTTATTAATTTTCACTTAATGTAGGTAATTATAATGAGTTCTTAGGTACTAAAAAAGCGCCTGGTTAATTCCTGGTACCAAGGGGTATCGCGTTACCCAGTAACTGGGTTGTGGAGGTCAGATAGGCAGTTGCTCCATGTAAAACACTGGTATTCAGCTGCATACGGTTAGAGTGGGAGCTGACCCCAATAAAGTTGGGAAAAGGCTAGGCAGATGATGATGACATTCTGCTATTAGGCATGCAAAAATAGTCAAATATAATTAAATAAAATTCTAAGACCAACGATTTTAAAAGATTACAGTTGATCTGCAGAAAAATCTGATATAAGTAATAGCATGTATGTAATAAAAAGGATGTTCCTATCCACAAAAAATATTTTCTGATACTGATTTGACAAAAAGGTTTCAGACAGATATAATGAAATTAATGGATTCTTCCTCAGGCAAAAGTAACACTTCTTTAGCATTTATATCTTAAAAATTTCTTTAGCTTGTGAAACATGCTGACAAACGGTGTCAATCGAATACGTATATAGAGAATAACCCTAGAGATTTGAGATTTGTAAACAATAAAGAAAATAATGTATACCTATGTAATGTGTATGTATGTGTGTGTGTTGTATGTGTGTATATTTGTTTGGTTTACCACACGAACATGTGACTAGTTCCCCATCGCATGTTTGTATTCATTCGAGGCAATCTCAAAAACTATTGTACGTATTTTCATATGGGTTTCACCAATAGAAACATAAATTATTTAGGAAGGTTATATCACAAAGTATGTAAAGGCTGCGGCGCGCCGAGTAGAGAGATCACTCAGAACAAACCGCCATTTTTCGCACGCACACATAGACATTACGTTTATAGGCATTCTCAAGCAGTTTCAAGCAGACTTCAGTCTCGACTGTCACGTGTTGTCAAAATAAAGTAATTAACATTTCATGACAAACAGTAATTTTGTTATAAAAATTACAAAGAGTTCCAGTGCCAGTGTCAATTAAATTTCATACTGTCACAATAGAACCTAGAGAGTCAATCCAGTAGCAGCCCTAGTGAGTCTAGCAAGTTTAGGTAATTATTTTTGATGATGGCAGGAGCGGTACTACTGTAACTTTCATATTTTGTGGTTATATGCCATCGTGCGAAACCGGGTTGTGTTTCTAGTTTTGTAAAAAGTTATGAAATTCAAAGTCAAAGTCAAAGTCAAATCATTTATTTCAATTAGACCATTAAAGGCACTTTTGAACGTCATAAAAAAAAAAGTTGATTCTAGTTGCCCCTTCCAAAAGGTAGTTTCGTATGGAGAAGAATGCGTGAGAAACTCCATACTTACTCTTTTTAAAAAAAAAAATGTGTGCAATATTTTGCATTTACAGTTTATAGTTATATAACTATACGTGAACACGATGGACCCCGCATAAAAACACTATATTGAAGTATGTACAAAGTATTACAAGATTAAAAACGATAGCCAAGTTGTATACATAGATACATAGTGTTCACATATTATTATTTACAATTATTGAAAAAGTAGACAACAACTCCTTACATTTCAACAAACAGTGTGTGAACCAGAGCAAGAATTAAATATAATAATATATATATATATTAAGTATAGATTGAGTAGTTTTGATTAGCAATCAGTTTGATTTTGTCTAGACTGTAAATTGTCTTATGGAGCCCAGCATGTTTCCAAGCATTATTATCATGGATATATTCCTCTAAACTCTCTAATTATTTCAGGTAACACCACCAGAAGATAGCGTTACATCGTATGAGCAAAAATCTTTGAGGAAGTCACTGGCTTTTGCGCCACCATCAACCATTACGCTAATTAGAAGCATAAGCAGGATTGTTACCATCATAGTTTTGTTTATGTCAGCTATAACGGAGTTTTACCCGACATTCTATATTTTAATTTCTAATATTATTAATTTTATGAATGCAAAATAAATAAATATTTAAATCCGTGTTCTTTTTTATTTTGTCTTAGCTTTTGCCGACTAACGGGGGGCAACATTTGGTCATGTTTAAGTTACGCTTACCGTGGCCGTTCATGGATGGGGCCGCTTCATATCGAGACCCTTTCGTGTTTCAGAAACCACGTAAAACCATTGGTCTCGGCTGTCATTCGTAGATCTTTGACAGTCGTTAAGGGTAATTAGCAACAGAATGCTATTCTGTTACAATCTCCCTCGGTGAACACCTAGGTGAAGTGAGCTGTCATCCGATTGTAGAGCTTTGTCAACCTCTAGCATCAGAACGGATGACAGCTCACTTCACCTAGGTGTTCACCGAGGGAGATTGTAACAGAAGAGACATACTTACAGTGCTATTGACGACACGGTTGGCGCAGTGGCTGAGCGATCGACTGCTGCGCAGCGTGTTGCGGGTTCGATTCCCGCCCAGGGTAAACATTGGTGTGATGAGCACTTGTGTTTGCCTTGTGTCTGGGTGTTGTTTATCTATATATGTATATATTTACAAAAAAAAAATGTATTTTTGTATGTATATCAGCTGTCTGACACCCATAGTACAGGGTCTCCCTAGTTTGGGGTCAGATGGCCGTGTGTGAAAATGTCCCCACATATTATTATTATTATTATTATTCTGTTATAATCTCCCTCAGTGAACAACTAGGTGAAGAGAGCCGTTATGCGATTGTAGTGCTTTGTAAATCCTAGGGGTTTCGATCGGGACAGGTGACAGCTCACTTCACATAGGCGTTCACCGTGGGAGATTACAACAGAATAGACATACAGAAACCCGAAAGGCTGATAACCTGTCTTACCAAGGAGTATTGTGAAACCCAGTATCGGGGTTGTGGAGGTCAGATAGGAAGCTATAAGTACTCCGTTCACAATAAGATTAGACATATACACAAACCTTTTTTACAGTCCCTTCAACCGAACCACTTTTTTGCCTCTAATGTACATTAGAGGCAAAAAAGTGGTTATAATAACAACTGTTTTTTGCAGTTGCAATTTGTCATCGCAATATAAGTCAAAATCGGTTGAACGGACTGTAAAAAAGATTTGCGTATATGTCTAATCTTATTGTGAACGGAGTATAGGTAGTGTTTATTGGCTTTGCTTTGCTTTTTCATTGGAGAGAGACTTCATAATCAAGCCAAACTCCAAAATACATAAACATAAATATACATATAATAAGACCTATACACAAAAATGGCTCATATTATTATACGGATGTAAACAACTACAGGCCAATCACTATTTTGTCATGTATTAACAAGATAATTGAGAGATACTTAGGACAAGAAATTAACAAATATTTGTTAAAAAATAATGTAATAAATGACAAACAATACGGATTTCAAAAATATAAAAACACCTCGCAGTTGTTATCAAAGTTTAATAATGAGGTCAACAAGTGTCTGAATAATCGTGAACATGTACTTGCTGTCTTTATTGATTTTAGCAAAGCCTTCGATTGTTTAGATTATAATACATTATTTACTAAATTACATCAAAATGGTATACGGAGTCCACTTCTGGATTTGTTCAAGAATTATCACAAGAATCGTTTTACTGCAGTTAGCATCACAGGATCGCTAAGTGATATGGTTGCAACCGATAAGGGCACAGCCCAAGGTTCGATTATCGGGCCGACCGAATACCTATTGTACGTGAACGACATGTGTAACATATTCAAGGTGGGCTCTGTGTACCAGTTTGCCGACGACACTTGCTTAATTACTGCACATAAAAACTTACATGAGGCACAGAGGGCGATGCAGTATAACTTCGACCTCTTATGTAGGTGGGCCCACGATGCTGGTCTCGTAATTAACGCTAAAAAAACTAAATTAATGCATATTCACTCACCCTACCTAACATCGCCCTGTGCGCCTTCTATCGTTGCCCATGAGCATAAGTACCATGCGTTACCAGGCAGGTAACGCATGCTGTTGCCAAACGCTGGAGTTGGTGAATCAACATATGTATCTGGGCCTGATTATAGACAGTAAGTTTCACTGGAGGCCGCACATTGATCATGTATGTACTAAACTTAGATCTGTGTTAGCAAAGCTATACATACTTAAGTATAAACTACCATATAAAACACTTCGGACTTTGTATCTAGCTTTGGCCGATTCCGTAATTTGCTATGGTATAAGTAGCTATGGTTGTACTTTCAAGTCGTATGTCGAGAATGTTTACAACTTGCAGTTAAGAATATTAAAAACAATTGTACCAAAATCAATAAAATCACAATTCCAGGATGATGACACGGGTCTGTTTAAACACTGTCAGATTGTAAACGTTTTCGACAGGATTAGCATGTGCGTTTTGAGCGAAAATTACAATAATGTACTAAGCTTAGAAAAAAATGCAAGGCCGAAGTCGTTGCGTTGTTTGTCATACATACCTACCTTTAAGATACCCCCATCTATTCATGTCTACGGACAACGGACGTGGGAATACATGCTGCCATCAATTTTGAATGGCCTACCTATCGAAACCTTAAATGTATTAAACAAAAATAATCGTAAATTTGTATTAAAAAAACATTTCATGAAGTTATAAGTTGAGATTTTGAATATGTGGGTAGGTACTAAAAATATGTAAGAAGTGCGCCGAGCTTGATGTGCCTAATATATCACGGCTAAACCCGCGATGGTTTGTGTGATATATATTTGTGTAAGTGAAATTTGTATTTGTTATGTATTGAATAAAAAACAAAAAAAAAGCATTAAAACCTATACTAATATTATAAAGAGGTAAAATTGATTTGAGAAAAAAAAATACTTATCCGATTTCAAACATTCTTTCACCAATAGGAAGCTACGTTATTCCTGAGTTCTATAGGCTATATTGGATTATCAACAAATTAGGGATCCTTGAGAGAATTCACGCGGATGAAGTCGCGGGCAAAGTGCTAGTATAATTTAATTGGATACAAAAACGGGACAAAGGTATGTCTATCTCTAATACTATTCGTGTCACGACATCTCCTTTACCGTGTATAAATAGAATTGACCTCAACACACATTCACATCTCATGTAAAATAATTATAATTCAACCTACTATGAAGAATCGATTAATTATGTTTTTGGAAATTATTGCAAACATAAGATTATAATGTTGTCCGCCATTGTTCTTTATTAGCTGCAATGGAACGATCTCCTCTACGTTTAGTTTAATTTTTTTATGAAAAAATGATGAACATCATGAAGATAGTGATTGTGTGTTTTGTTATCCTGACAACTTGTTTTGCTGTGGAGAATACAACTGTAAGTTACGTTTATAATATTTTAAATACGGTACGGTAAGGTAAATAATAGAGGGCGTTCATCGACATCATTGATAGATTTAAAAATATACATAATTATCAACAAAAAGAATAACTGTAAGAAAAACAAAAATGTACAGTGTATTTTTTACGTATCCGATTTAGTACGACATTTAACAATATAAAAACCCTTAATTTTTGAAGGTAATATTTTTTTTTACTCAGATTATGAATTAAAACGAAATAGACCACGCGAAACACTGAGAGTGAAGTCAAAAAAGCAAATACAAATTCAAAATCAACAGCACAACGCGCTTCGTGCTGTATGTACTAATAAAATATAACACAACAAAATCTACAAAATCTGTCTAACCTCTTTAAGAGATCTGACTGATGGGAAAATCAAACCTCCGCATCAAATTAGTTTAGCCTAAAATACCATTGTTAATATTTTTTTGTAAGACAAAATAAACCAGTGAGTACGTATTGAATGTAATTTCTTCGCCTCTCATAGATATTTATTGAAGCATATCAAAATAAAAAAAAATCCTGCCAAGCATTGATACACACGATTTGTTTTAACATAAATATTGTATTAATTGAATTGTTTCAATTTAAATAATGAAACGCTTCATATGTTGCGTTAAAATTAAAACATTTAATATTAATATAATGATGACTTCATTGATATGAAAATAGATTATAAGTAAAACATAAACCAACATTATTAGCTATTCGAATCATTTTTCTTATTTAAACTATCTATATTGTTTCTATTGGTGTCCCTCTCAAATATTATAAATCACGAATTATTTTTGCTGTTTTAAAAACCGCATAAAAGGTCACATTAAAAACTTGTTATATTGTTTTGTAATCATTTGTGTAATGCAATGTAAAGAATACTCAAGTAATTTTTCATTCCAGCTGGAATTAGAACAACAAATTAGGGTCCAGAAACGAGAAAAGCAGTATCTAATAGAAGATGACCCTAACGAAAGCCCTGAACAAAAAAGGGATGAACGACAAAGTACTATGATTAGAAATAATAATAATCTGGACCCCAAAGGAAACTCAAGAATAATAAATATACGTATCAACCCCAATATTGTAACAGCTCCAAATAAACAAGTCTTAAAAGCTGGCGTTTTACAGAAACCAATAAATGGTCGCTTCGATACAATACCACAAAGAATTCCAACAAAAATTCCCATTATTATTAAAACTCCAAAGGTCGTACCAGGCCCAGCACATGCTTTGCGATTAAAGATGTTAGAAAACAAAATTAATGAGACGATATCAAATTTGAATAAAGAAAATTCTGTGTGTCCAACTACAATGGCTCCATCAACTTTGAGTAAAAACAATATACCATATTTTACCATAGAAGACAAAACAACTCGCTCCGGTCATAACCAGGTTGATGATGAAAATTCTAAGCTTGAAAGTAATGTAATTCTAAATAGAGATAGTAAAGATTCATCAGACAATAATGGTAATAAAAATAGTAATAATTCTTTAAACGAAGGTAATAAGAATCAAGTTCCTTCAGATACAGACAGAGAAGCAACTGCTGAAGTTATGCATAAACCTGTTCATTTCTTCGTAGATGAACCTGAACCTTTACCACCATCAAATAGAAAACAATATAACCCTGAAAACATAGAAATGACAGCAAATAAACCAAAAGAAATTCCTATTATTAAAAAGGGGCATAACAAACCTAAAAAAGAAGAATCCAGAAGAAAAGACCATGAAAATAATGATGACTTTAGTGATTCGAACACTGTACGCATGTCAAATGGAACACATATAATAAGTATAAAAAAGATTCGAGACCATGATAAATATAAAAATGATCGGTTAGTTTCTCGTGAAGGAGAAGGCTATGCTCCAACTGAGGAAAGAATTGTTAATCAACCAACACTCAAGCCAAAACTTATAGCAGATGAACCAGATCAAAAACCTTTGGGTATTCAATTCGAAAATAAAAATATGGATTTAGCTGGGCTCGTGTTTAGAGACAACAAAGGGGGAAAAGGTTAGGCCACTAAAGTTCTAATTTAATATTCTAAAAATGAAACTAGTCTTAGATTATTTCGCGATTCCATACTTCATGCTTGTCCCAACATTTCAGACCATTGCCGGTGTCACTGCTCATGTGCAACTCTCCTGTGATGATGATTAATAAGTCGCGAAATATTCAATAAGACTAGGTTCATTCCGGTAAGTTCTTTTTTGATGACTATATTTGAAAAAGGAGAAGAAAATCCAGCACCACTCACTCGTCACTCACAGACTCTTAAATCGAGGCACAGTGTGTTTTCATGTAAAGTATAAAGGCCTAAGGTTTGCTTCACATATTCGGTTTGGTATTCGGCTCAATAACTACATCTTTTGTTTAGAAACCCTAAAACATTATTAATATAATGACGAGTCCTAGAAAAAGTTTTCATGCAGTTCTAAAGTCGACATACTGGTTGGTATTTTGGCGTTTCCTTAAAAAAAATTATAGATGTACTAGCGGGCCCGGCAGACGTTGTCCTGCCCTGAAAATAATAAAACTGACTACAGCGCCACCTACCGGGTCTAATTGTGAATCTAAACCATTCTCGAATCCACTGGACCACACACAAAAACTTTCATCGAAATCGGTCCAGCCGTTTAGGAGGAGTTTACTTTCATACACACGCACAGATAATTTTTATATATAAGATAGGTATATAAAACTTTTCTTTTTATGGGACATGCCCGCCAAACTTACTTATTGATACAGTATGATTTTGAGTTTTATATACAATCCGAGATCAATTTTCTTATTCTAATTAATTACATATTCAGTATTTTTTCCAATAAATGTTTTTTATTGTTTTAGACCACAACGAATGCATTACAATAGCAACTAGTACTTATGAAGAATTTCAAGAAAAATCACAAATTCCACCCACCGTCACGCTTCAACAGACAAACCCACTGATGACATACAGCCAAGGTAGTCCAGTTTCCACTTGGAACTACTTGCAAAATACTTATCATAATCCCTATGACCAATATAGAAGAAACTATGGAGCAACAATCAATCCGAATATATATGGGCAAGAAATGAATGACCCAACGAATTTTGGTGTACAAGTCATCAATCCCTGTATTTATAACCGACTAAACACTAACCCATCTGTAGCCAATTCAGAAGTTATCCTACCCTACTATCCAAATGGATATCCACCAACAGAAACTGATTCTACTCAATATCCGTATTATCCAAATCAGCCAGAAATTGATAACACCGTTTATCCAGTAATTCGCCCAGATGTTAACCAAGACGTTCTTCAAGAAAATATTTCTGACAGATTTTTGAAAAACTGGAAAGACGTTGACATAAAAGTAAGACATGCTCAAACTAATGATACTGATCAGTCATTAGGAATTGATATAAGAAGAAATACGGTTGATAAAAACGATGGAAATAAAGGTGATAATGTTATCAGTAAGGCAGCTAACCCTTATGTGACTTCATCTATGCCTATTAACCTTAATGGTGCGTTGGTCTATCCATATTATGTGAGTCCAGGCTACCGATATGGGCGCTAATTTTATTTTCTTACCACAAAATTACAGCTTAAAGCTAAATTGGTCTACAGATACAATATTGTACTTAATTTGTGGAAGATAGGTAACTTGACTAAGTTTTTTTTCAAACCCTGGTGGTCAGATTTCAAGTATTATACTGGAGATTTTTTTTTTAATTAAAAATTATTTAATTTTAAATAGGAATATTACAAATAAGATTACACAACGGACAGAGGCACGTCGGGTCACGCTGAAACCCAGTGCCGTGGTTCGTGCTTTCCTGCACGGACAGCGGCCATTTTTATAATAATAATAATAATAAATAATTTATTTCGGGTATCAAAGACCCCAAAAAAACCACAGAAAACATTATGAAACTATTGTACACGAAGTGACGGCGTCGTGTTGCGCTGCGTAGTGTCGCAGTAGCCTTTACGACAGCCTCCGGTCAAAACTCTTCCTTGAGGAAGGTCTCAATGTACTGAGTCGGAACTCGCACCATGAACGACTTGAAGTTCGTATTGCGGAGCGACTCCAACTTCTCGACCCTCAAGGTCTAGCTGGTCTTCGATCGGACATACTCCACGATCTTTTCAACCTTCGTGGTATGATTTAGCCGGGACACATAGAGCTGCGTCGTAGGTATTGCCGGACGCAGCATAATGGGTCCTGCCAGCGTAGTCCCGCACCGGTTCCGACTAGGAGGCTTCTTCTTCTCCACCTTCACGAAGCCTTCACGATGCCTAGCGTTGACTGACGCATAATACCGTCGTTGTCCTCGGAGATTTTTTTTTTTGTAATATTTATATTATATCTATTTGTAATTTTTGAATAAAAATATTTTTATTATTATTACTTGGTTTAGGTTTAGACTTTCTATAACAGTGTTTATATAGTCTTTTATTTTTATTTCTTTTTTCTAGTTAGGGATAAATAATAGTTTAGTAAAGATTAATTAAATTAGTTTGAATAATTTTATTTTTAATGTTTGTCTAGCTGTGAAGTTTTTATTTTATTTCTCATTGATTTCGATAGACCTGGTTTATTCCCAGAATAAGCCAGGTCAACAGCAGCAAAGAAAAACACACAATTCGGCAAAATAATAAATTAAGAGAGAGAAATAAAACTTGAGAGGTGTCAAGGGACACCCGGATGGAACGAAGTTCCTTACGATTAATTGGTGAAGGAATTGTAATAAAATTTTATTACAATTCCTTCACTAATTAATGTGATGCGTTAAAGTGAATTTAAGTGGCTTTAAGCCAGGGCAAAAAAAAAGCGAGGAATGAAAAGTTATTATGGCTGCTTACATTGTAAGTAAGTAATTTTAAAGATTAACATTTTCTAACATGTTAGTACAATGCGTAGTTATTTAGATAGAAAGACCAATAAATTATTTCTGCGCCATCTATTGGCCGTTCGTAATTCGATCTCGAAGAGCACAGTTGCGCCAATAACATTAATAGATGGCTCTTAAATCAAATATACAAAAGTGTCGTGACAACTTTTCGTAAGAATTTTTTCCGTCTAGCCCCCTTTCACAACGCGCGATAAGGAACTTCGTTCCAAAAACACATATTTAGATTATTATGAAAATCTATTTTTGATGTGTTTTTTCGAACTTATTTATATCATGATTAGAATACATTTATATTAATTCCAAAAAGAAAATATTACAATTGCTTTTCGTTTTATGAATTTTAACTTTTGACCTGTGGCCTAAATCACGTAACTAAACTAGTTTAGGTGCAGTGCAATTCCGATCCAATATCGATGAACACAGCCCTATTTGTATTCTTCTTACTTCACGTCGATGACACATAATTATGTCGTCGTTGGCGTCAAGCGACCGATGACAAGTCACTAAGGGCGGGTTGTTTCAAACAGTTGGTTAACGTTACATACGGACGGTTAAAAAGTTACTATGACTGATGATGTTTAACGTACGTTAAATATAACGGGTTGTTTCATGACATAAAAATACGTCAGTTAGAGTTATTCAAAAAGAGATTCCATAATATTTTGATGTTTGAAAGTAGCTATTTGACAACACAAAATTACGATGACTGGTCGGTTATGGTAATAGTAACTTTTTGACGTATGATTTTGTGAAACAACCCATTTTTTTGATTTGACGATCGTTAGCGCCATTTTTGACTATTACCGGTCAGTAATGGTTAGTTGAAGCAACCCGCCCCTAGTCGAGCGTAAGTTATAACTAAGCGTGATCTAAATCTGATCGACGCGTCATGAATTAACCCTATGTTTCATCATCATCATCATGTCAACCTTTAGACGCCCACTGCTGGGCATAGATCTAAGAGGGGATTCAACCGTAGTTGCCATGCTTGGCCGATGCATGTTGCCGATTGCAGGAGGAGTTATGGTAATCAGAAGGACGCTGCAACCCATCCTTTTTTACTTATTAATAAACTGTTGTACACTTCCTCGTATGAAAATATACCATCGACATTAAAATAAACCACGTTTTATAATTAGTCATAAGAAGTAACAGTCATAACATGGAATACTAATGAAATATTCGGTCATAAAACAATGCCTTTTCATATTTAAACAAAAGTACTAGGTACCGATCGTTTGCTTTAATTAAAAATTTTCCTCGTAAGCTTCCATTATTGAATCAAAATCATTTACGCAATATTCAGCTTTGTGTTTTGCATTATTAGTGTGATAATTGTTTGAGGTTTTTAATTCAATTAGTAGAGTTTATTATGCAAACATTCAGTAGTCAAATACTGACATTGATATGGGTGGAAATCTACCCTTTGATAAACGATGCGAAGCACATAATATAAATGGCAGACTCGTATATTGTACAATAAATATTTTAAGAGTTTATAATCTGTGTTGTTTATTAGTTTTAAATTATATAGATGGATCAGCCGATAATAATACTAGCCTATAATTGACCCACTGCAGGGCAAAGGCCAGGATGCAGAGAAGGCATGCATTGATCACATTGATTGGCGATTTCAGGCTTATATTAATTTATAATTACGACGACACGGTTGGCGCAGTGGCTGAGCGATCGACTGCTGCGCAGCGTGTTGCAGGTTCGATTCCTGCCCAGGGTAAACATTTGTGTGATGAGCACTTGTGTTTGGCTTGTGTCTGGGTGTTGTTTATCTATATAATGTATGTATTTACAAAAAAAAAAAAGTAATTTGTGTATGTATATCAGCTGTCTGACACCCATAGTACAGGGTCTCCCTAGTTTGGGGTGATATGGCCGTGTGTGAAAATGTCCCCACATATATTATATTATATTAATTAATATAAGCATAAGTAATGGTCCAGGTTTCCTCACGATATTTTCCTTCACCGATGTCAATGATGTCCAAGATGAACTTAAAAGTACATAATATAATACGATTATTATTATTTATTATTTTTAGCCACCGGGCCATCACGGCATTTAGATCCTACGTCTGATCACCTGATAATTACTCGGAAAATATAGCTCCATTATTTGTCGTGATAAATACAGGTTGACTTTTAATTCCCTGGTTATCAACCGACTTCAAAAAAGGAGGAGGTTATCAATTCGTCTGTATTTTTTATTTTTATGTTTGTTACCTGATTTCTTTGGACGGGATGAACCGATTTTGATGGTTCTTTTTTATTTGAAAGCTAGTGCTTCCCGTGTGGTCCCATTTTAATTTGGTCCAGTTCTGACAATGGCATCCATGAGAAAACCGTATAAGTCTTAAATTTGCATTAAGTATGTGCGCGATTTGTTACGCGATTCCTCCGGCCATAAACCGATTTTGAAAATTCTTTTTTTTTATGGATAGGGTATGCTTCAGGGGTGGTCCTATATAAGTTTTATCGAAATTGATTCAGCATTTTTTGAAAAATCAACAAATACCCAAAAATTTTACATAGACGACGTTTTAGTTTCATCAATCTTTGTAGTAGTTAACTTTCAATCTCTTCTTAATAGATTTGGATGAGAAGGAGATACTAAAAAGCGGAAAATAAAAAGCTTTTTCCAAAAAAGACAACCGCCTTCAAAAACTAAAAAGTGAAAAATAACTTTAACACAGTACACACATTGACTTTAGTTTCGGAAGTCGGTGGCAATACAAAACAACAAACAGAACAAAGCCACTGAATTTCGAAACTAAAGTCAATGTGTGTTCTGTGCTAAAGTTATTTTTCACTTTTTAGTTTTTGCAGGCGGTTGTCTTTTTTGTAAAAATCTTTTTTTTTCCGTGAGTGGAAGTACACAACAGCATAAACTACTTTCATTAACAACTGTCTTATGCACACATATTGTACTCTTTGATGCATACGTCGCCGTCCGAGTAAATGTCAGTTAACTGAGGGGTTTTATTTTACGCTGATTAATTATTTTTCTAAAATAAAAGTAGCCTATGTCTATATTACTCCTGATAAAGTCAAAGTAGAACGTCTCGTCCAAATCGGATAATCAGCCATTTCCAAAATAAGCCGGAACAAACTATCAGACAGAAAAATTATTTAAAAAATGTTTTTTTTTGGCATTAATACTATATGCATTTAGTAACAACCTGTTAATTTGATATTGCAAACAGACAATTCAATATTATTTATTTGTACTTAGTATAAGTAGATTAATTATGAAACAAAAAACCGGACAAGTGCGAGTCGGACTCGACCACCGAGGGTTCCGTACATATTTGTAGGTATATATCCATACTTCAATCTACTTAATATTATAAATGCGTTTTTTGCGACATAAACGGCTGTATCTTTTTTTCACGTTGACATAGAAGGTAGATTTTTTTACAGCATCAAGGGCTTTAGACTTGAGTAGTTATATGGTTTTAATTTCAACTCGATACCTCCACGCGAAATAAAGATCCAAGATAAAGGGTCTTGACAAACAGACAGACAGACAGACGGAAAACAAATTGATCCTATAAGGGTTCCGTTTTTTTCTTTTGAGGTACGGAACCCTAAAAATAATGCTGTTTCCTATCTTCTTCTTAGTAGTACTCTCCTGGCGGAGTGGTCGTGGTCATAGATCGTCTAATAGGTTGTAGAAGAAGTTGTACATGGAGAAGTCTCGCCACAATTTTACGAGACTTTTCAATCTCTCTCTGTTGGTACTGCGTGTACACTCAATAAAGAAACATGTCATCGTCGATTTAATGAGGTCTGTCTATCTTGTGGGTGATCGGCCACGAGAACGTTGACCTTCTTACTTCCCCCTCCTACTACTAATCATTCCTAAGAGCTTTCGCTGTTTCCTATAAAAAATGCGATCTAAATGTATGGAATAGCCGACATCTTTTTCAAATTTCAAAATGGGTCCTAAATAGAAGCCGTTCGTATTCATGAACATCTACTTTTACCTGCTAAAAATGGGCAGTACTGGGAGGTAAGAGCGTTGCCAGTTGATGGCCTAAGGGGGGGGGGGGCAAGTTGATATATTCTCCATAAATCTACTCGCACCCCCTAAGCAATCAGCTAATTTCAATAAAACTTAGAACAACCACAAAACTGCGGTCACAGCCTTCGAAATCCTTTCCCACCGGTCTCTATTGACTGCATGGCGAGAACATTCAGCCACAGGGATCTTGGTGACAGATTTGATGAAGTCTGTCCATAGAGTTGGCGATCCACCACGTGGTCTCGTGCCTTCGACTTTACCCTGGATCACCAAACACTCCATGGAATCGTTCTTTGTTGTTGCATTAAGAAGATACATTTGTTAATTTCCTTTAAAGTTTTTATTATAAAAGTTACCTTTAGAGATTTTACACTAAAACTATGTGCTGTTTCGAATGGCTAAAGGTATCTCATAACGACTCTATATTGGAAAGTAATGGTAATCGCTCACTTTTTCAGCGCCTTCAAAAATCTAACCGTGTTGCCAGCGCGCCGCCTGCGTGCTTCAACTTGTCATTTAAAATAATATTTTAAGATACACACTTTAAAAGTCTAAATTGAATTACAAATTATTTGCTGTGTCTGAACCGTGCTGTTATAGTGAGCGATGGCACACGATATTATATAACGTATTAACGTTCTATAATATCGTGTTTAAGTCTACATTCATATCTCTAAATATAAAGACCGGGCCAGACTATTATAAACAAGCTTCCAACAGGGGTCACCTTGGTGGGAGGCTTGTGGAGCCCACGGTTGGTGTTTGCGTCCACACTATAATAATAATAATAACATGTGGGGACATTTTCACACACGGCCATCTGACCCCAAACTAGGGAGACCCTGTACTATGGGTACAGCTGATATACATACACAAATACATTTTTTTTTGTAAATACATACATATATTGATAAATAAGCAACACCTAGACACAAGGCAAACACAAGTGCTCATCACACAAATGTTTACCCTGGGCGGGAATCGAACCCGCAACACTCTGCGCAGCAGTCGATCGCTCAGCCACTGCGCCAACCGTGTCGTCATACACTGACACTGGTTTACAACAAGGCTCCCACCACAGTGTTTTGTTGACTCTTTGTTTACGACGGCGGTATCCACACGCGATTTACAACGCGCGTCCGTCCACAGAGGTTGTTGAAGGTCAAACGAATTTTTGTTGCAAACAAGTGTTTACACTGTTTTAAACCGCCGCTGGAGTCCGATGTGGAGGGCTTGTTTACAACAGTCTGGCCGGGGTTTAAATGTAGATTGTACTCTTATTATTATTATAATCGGCCTAACACTGCAGGGCAAAAGCTTCTTTACTCTCCTTCAAACTCTCTCAATATACTCTTACCTTACCAAGTTATATTTTTATATTTGGCACAACTGCCACACTATTCCCAAACCACAACTTCGCCTGAAAAACAGAATCAACAGTGGCGACCACCAGAAAAGCGACGAGGCAATGAAGCTCGACGAGTCCCAAACTGTCTTGGATCCCGTACCGAAATTAATGAGAAAAGAACAGCCGAGGAGTGAAAAATACATATTTTTCACTTCCTACTGCTTACCTAGTTACTTTACCTAGGCTGTTTCCGCATTTAGCCTCTTGATTGGATTATTTTGTGTCTCAACTTACCTTTCTACTCCAACCAACCCCTTAGCAGCCTTATCAAATTGCAAGCATCTGCAAGCATTTGGCAGCGTTAGGTACTGGAGATCAGAAAGACCGTGCCCGTTGTTCGACAACGCTCCTGCATTTTATAAACACGTGCTGTGGCGTTTCTTCTGTCTTTATGCATCTTCTGCGCAGATGACTGTCTGTCACATATGGTAAACAGGTGCTTATTTGAAGAACAGTCCTCTGTCAGTACTTTTACCTAGATGCCTTTGTTACGAACCAACGATAAATAAAACGACAATGTAATATAGGCGAATATTAAATATTTTATTTAATATAAACCCTAAATATACCAGCAATTTACAGGAAAATCCAGCGAAATTGTGTAATAATAAACAAACAATGATATTTTATGAACGAATAAATCAATTGAAAAAACATTGTGGTTTTCACACAGTAAATTATTTAAATTATACATAAAAAGCTTTTTGGTTGCTACTAAAACTATGTAATCTTAAAACTACATTAATCTAAATTAAAATATTAATTTCTCAACAAACATTGAAAAAAGATGGAATGTTATTTAATAAATAAAAATAATAAAAAAAATGCCCATAGTTTACTTAAATAGGTACACGAAGTAGTGTGATCAAAATTTATAATAGAAAAAACGGGATAGATATCTATTATGTTATAAATAGTTCAATTCACTCCATTAGTATTTTCTACTCTTTGGTATTCATGAGACACGTCAATCCAATGCTAAATACATTGTTAGGAAAAGGATATAATATTACCATACCATTTGCAAAGCAAAACCTAATTACAAAAAAAAAACTGTCACGGAAACTGTTTTACATAAATGTTAAAGTTGCTTAATTCTTTTAGTAAAGCATCAATTTACATAGATTTTACCGTAATGAAACATTTTCTATTTTGCCAAAACAACACAACCTTTCGGATATTAAACAACAATAAGTACCAGACATAATTTGACTATTTAAATACAGTAGAGAATTGACATACTCTACACGATACTCACATTACTTTACTAGTAAACATTTCACATGCCACCGACTTCGCAAACACGAAATTGTAATTAGAAAATCATAATTACATATTTGATATTAACACTTTAAAATGATTACACATTACTATCAGGCTAGATAAACCATTTACTGGTTAATATTCGAGTATTTAAGATACATATTCATTCGAATAAATAGTAATAATTGGTAATACATTGTCAGATGACATTGACGAATAGGTGGACGATCAAACCATCTACCCGTAGACATTATATCATCAATCTTTTCCATTTCAATTCACACATCTATAATAAAATTTACAATTCACACCCATATAGTTCTAAGACGTTTCCCCAATCTTAAACTTCATTTTATTCCTTTCGATGACATTCGACGAAACTATTAGGTGACTTTTAATAGAATCGCAATTTCTTTCGAAGAAACGATTTAAAACAATGGATTGAAAGGAAATCAGCCGTGGAGAAGTCCATTATACATTATTTTAATTTAAAAAGCATTATTTTATATAGGTATTTTATTTAGAAGTATCGTGTTTGCAAAATCAGAGACGATCCTGCCCTGTTAAGACCTTATGGTCACATTATTCCTTGACGTCCTTGCGCACTTTGTGACCGCGGAAAGAGGCCTGGATTTTGGTCGCCGCTTTGTTGAGGTTAGGATCGGAGAGGTCAATGTTTTCGATGTCTTCCTGTAAGATTAAAAATGAGGTTTTAGTTTGTTTTTCTAGTCACGTATTACCGCCTTAAATCCTATTGCGCCCATATACAAAATTAACCATTAAAATAAATTACGACACGGTTGGCGCAATGGCTTAGCAATTGGCTGTTGCGCTGCGTGTCTCGGGTTCGATTTCCACACGTAACAAATATTTTGATTGCCTACGGTAATCGCACGCATGACATGGAGATATTCTTTCCAAGACGGGGTTGCATCATTACCAACTTTTAAACTTTAGGCAGCATCTGAATGGAAAATTTCCTAACTCAATAATCCTTTGCCTGACCTGGCAATCGAATACGAGACCCCACGTTTAGCTGTTGCGTTTGGGACCACGAGACCATTATAACAGACCTTTATATATATATACTTCTAAAACAAGAACCTTCACTTCAAGATTAAATCTGTTTGGAAACAAATGAGCGAAGATTCCGTCATTACTTTGTGATTAATGAAAGTTTTGTTCGACAAACTTTGAAGAGGCCTTAGATGTCTAACAAATCGTGATAGGCCTAATTGATTGATTGCTAAATGTTTAACATTGTTCTAATACCATTAAAGTCTAGTATTTTATGCGTATAAACTAAAAGTTAGTAAATAATACCAGAGTTTTGGGGCTTCAAATATTTTTAAACTTCTAACTTTTTTATCAGAGTTTGCCAAAGAGCAATGGAGCGCAGCATCCTGGGTGTAAAGCGACAGGACAGAAGTCAAAGTCAAAGTCAAAGTCAAAGTCAAAGTCAAAGTCAAAGCATTTATTTCAATTAAACCATTTGCAGGCACTTTTGAATAGTCAAAATAAAATTGAAGCAAGTTGCTCGTTCCAAAACGTAGGGTAGGTCTCTATGGAGAAGAACGAGCAAGAAACTCCACGGACACTCTTTTCAATCAAGCTTTTACAAAATCCAGGCTACATTATTCTTGTTGCTTCTATATGTGAAAACAATGTAAGTGAAGAGAAATCCAAAACATTCTAATTAAAAATAAATTAATATAAAAGCCATGGCAGTTTAGAGATGACCAATCTCAACTGACAGCGCCCGTTCACGAACATGACGCGCGGATCAGCACCACTTAGCTCAACCATTTTGAAGGGAACCGAATGATCCAACCCGCACGCCACCATCAGTGAGACATTTGAGCGAGCATGACAATGCTCTCAACTGCCATGCTCATTTATGTCAAACACATTGAATAAATAAATGGATCCATAGTTCTCACATTTACATAATAATTGAAATAGTGCTATTAATTTATACAAAGTCAAAATGTCCAATGTATGTAAGTATTTCATTCGACAGATAAAATATAATAAGTAAATAATAATAACGGTACACGTTATTCATGTCAATAATAAGGGGTGAGCAACATAATTTTCTTGCAATTAAGAAATTCCCTAAAGAGGCTGTGGAGCAGGACCAGCATTATGCCAAGCATTTTTATCATTGATATAATCTTCCAACTTATAATATGCTTGCCTACATAGTGTGCGTTTAATGCATGTTTTAAATTGCCTTTCATTTAATTGCAAAATATCGAGCGGTATTTTATTATAACATTTTACACAATACCCCATAAAAGAAGTATGTACTTTTGACAATCTGAAACTTGGTTGATATAATTTGTTCTTATTTCTAGTATTAAAGTTATGTCTGTCACTTATTTTACTAAACAGATGAAGATTTTTACGAACATGCATGATGTTTTCGTATATATATTGACAAGGTACCGTCATGATATTAATTTGTTTAAACAATTCTCTTAGAGACTCGCGTCTGCTGAGATTATAGATGGCTCTGACAGCCCTCTTTTGCAGAATAAAGATAGAATCTATATCTGCAGCCCGTCCCCAAAGCAAAATACCGTAAGACATGATACTATGAAAGTAACTAAAATAGACTAGTCTAGCGGTATCCACGTCTGTCAATTGCCTGATTTTTCTGACAGCGTAAGCGGCCGAACTTAGCCGCCCTGCAAGAGATGTTAAGTGAGGACCCCACTGCAGCTTTGAGTCAAGCGTAATCCCTAGGAAAACTGTCTTTTCGACGAATTCAAGTACGTCCTTATTTAATAAAACGTTACATTCACTACTTTTAACATTCGGTAAAGCGAATCTTATGCACTTGGTTTTCTTCTCATTTAACACTAAGTTATTTGCAGTAAACCAATTATGAACTTTAATCATGGCGTCATTTACGTCGTCATAGTGCTGTGCCCGTCTATTTACTTTAAAAATCAATGAAGTATCATCAGCAAATAACACCATTTGAGGTTGATTTCTCAGTAAATGCGGTAAATCATTAATATAAACTAGAAATAGGAACGGACCCAATATTGAGCCCTGTGGTACACCCATTTTTACTTTCAAGCCCGATGAATTTACACCGTTTATTTGAACTTGCTGCAGCCTATCATCTAAATACGATTTTACTAATCTGAGCGCTAGTTTACCGAGTCCGTAATGCTCAAGCTTCAAAAGCAGTGTTTCGTGATTTACGCAATCAAATGCTTTGGAGAGGTCACAGAAAATGCCAATGGCATCCTGTGACTCCTCCCATGCGTTAAAGATATGCTTAATCAAAGTAATACCGGCATCAGTAGTGCAACGCCCTCTGGTGAACCCATACTGTTGATCATGTAGGATGTTATTGCAATTAAAATGACTGAGCATTTGATTAAGCATTACTTTTTCAAACACTTTGCTGAATACAGGCAAAACCGAAACGGGTCTATAATTATTCGTGTCCTTGCATTCGCCGGATTTGAAAAGTGGTATAACTTTACTGTACTTCATTAAATCTGGGAAAACTCCTTGGTCTATACACAAATTAAATATGTAAGCTAAATAGGGTGCTACTGTCTCAATAATCGATTTACAAACATTAGTAGACATTCCCCACAGAATCAGGAACACCATGCTGCGTTCTTAAGCGGGCATATCAGATGTAGGCTAAAAGGCTGCCAGGTTTAAGTGGGATTGGGCGAATCACGTTAGCCGCATGCAGAGTGGCCGCTGGGCGAGAGTCTCCATGCAATGGGTGCCTGAATATGGGCGGCTTCGCCGAGAACGGTCACGAAAGAGATGACGAGATGACCAGGACGCGTACCACGAGGACACGTTTGAGGTAGCGCTGGACAAAAGTTCCTTTAAGGTCTTGGGGGAGGCCTTTGCCCAGCTGTGGACAGTATAGGCTTATTAAAAAAAACTTTTTTAAGGATTCTTTTATGATAAACGGGATAAAGTCTGAGTAACGCGTCATTTGTATGATCTACCGGTTTACAAAATAATATTAATTAAGAAAGTGTGACTGCTGCGCAGCTTTAAACAGTATTCTTTGTAAAATCTTGAAGCCTTATTCATAGCTTTTTGGAACGCTTTTGTCGCAGTTGGGTTAAGTTTTTTACACTCCATATAGCTTGTTCATCATCATGTTAACCTTTAAACGCCCACTGCTGGGCTTAGGTCTCCCCCATGGGGGGGGGGGGGGGGTTCAGCCGTAAACGCCATGCTTGGCTGATGCATGTTGACGAGCGCAGTAGGTGTTATGGTACTCAGAAGGACGCTGCTGCCCATCCTCTGGACAATATCCCTCTATCGCCTTCTACGCACCACACGGCTACATAGCTTATTGGACTGTACATATTTTATTGAAAGGTGACATACCTTATCCTGTTGTTCCTGATCCTTCACAGCCTGGTCAGCCTGCTCAGCCTGCTCTTTCTCCTTGCGGGCCTGGTGTCCTCTGAACGACGCCTGGATCTTGGTTGCAGCGCTGCATAGCTCTGATGACAATAAAACATTACATATTAGTACACGTGTTTCTATTGTTCTGTACCGTTCTTCAATATGCGGCATTTCACCTGCATATATGCACATTAGGACCTCATATGTGCTCATATGTGACTGTGTCAGCGAGTGACGTTACCGTGGTTGAATAGGTACAAGGAATTTGACAAGAACAAATGCAAACACATACACATCGTCTCACTCACACACACACACTTGATACATAATCTGTATTTGCCATCGATACGCTAAAAAGGAGAAGACGCGTTTGGAAAAAATGTGGTAATTTCACTGCGTCAAGCGGGCAATATAACCGCATGAATTATTTTGTTTATTTTAGTTTTACTAATCATTATAAAAGGCATAAGGATTTTTTAGATTTGTTAAAATTCTGTTCGTTGGGTCCATACGACCACAAAACGGTCTGAAAGTGCGTTAATAAGAGGCACGCAGCGAGCGTGTTAATTATTTAATTATTTTTTTATTTACAAATCCCACAACTCTTTGACAGTACCTACAGCAGCAGCATCTCTTTAGCTCTTTGATTTAATGATGAAGATAATTGAGTTTGCAATAAATTGATCACAATGACAAAATCAAATGGACCAATATCATGACAAAATACCGAATGACACTAAGGGCTTAGTACAAGTACCTACACTGATGTAAAAATATTCGAGGATTCAAGTTGATTTTGGAATTGGATATATTTTTATTCTACAGCACTTTGATTTAATTTTATACGTTAAACACAATAAAGCCTTATAATAAAATAGATGTTATTTATATATTTATCGAATTAGTTTGACTAATTACTCAATACTCAATATCTTAAACCTAATTAATTTAGTAAATCAGATAAACATTTATTTTCAAACCACATAACTGAATTAAATTTATACAAAGCTAAAAACTCCGATCAAGTAAAAAAAGGTAGATAACGCACGGCTGTAACGTTGTATCGTTACTTTACCTTAAAACAATTAAAATCACAACCAAATATCAACTATTAACCTCACAATAACAAATAAATGTTAAATCACAACCACAGATTATTATTATTTAGGGTCGTCCTAAGTGCGTCGTGTTATTAGTGAAGCCACAAAAATCTGCTACTTCAAGTAAACACACGCGCTCACGCACACACATGCATCAAACCATGACGATTTTCATTAGTATCTCACGGGGCGTCGGGGGTCGGAAATGGTGCATAATCAACTCCAAAGTGAACAAAAAGTCTGAAGGAATATCGTTTCACACGTAGGTGCAGCGCAGACGGCACTCTTTTTGAGCGATCGAGTCTGCGGCGCACAAAAAGTCTGCATGGCGCGCAAAAAGTCGGTCGCGGATTTTTCACAGACTCGACGCACACGACGCACATCTTCGATCATTCTGTCGGCAGAGCTAGACGCTATGGAAATCGTGCAGAGATCGCGAAGTATTATTTTGTACATGAAGTACAGAAAAAGAAGAAGAAATAGAGAATTTTTAGTGCGCCGGACTTTTTGCGCGTCGTGTGCGTTACTGCATATAATTGCATAGGTTCTATTTTCACAGACTAAAAAGTGCGTCACGAATAGTCTGTCGTCTGCGCTGCACCTTAAGTATACACATAACAACATAGTTTTTTGGTTTTTCAATATATGTAATGTCATTGTCACGAAGTGACGTACTGGGAAAGTGTTGTCAGTAGTTTTTTTTAGTAGCCTAAATTGTGGGTAATGTAGTCGTACAAACATAATTAAGTCTATTGGACCTATGTGATTTTATGTTACGTATACATTCAAACCTTACATTGGTAAATAATTATTTTTGAATTCGCTTATGTTTTTGTTGTTCAAATTTTTGAGTTCATATTCTTCTATTTTACTATCAAAAACTATGTTTTTAGGTTTCCAACAAATATTTCAATAAGAAACGAATGGGTAACTGCTATAAGACTGAGCCGAAATGAACCATTCGGTTCCCTTCAAAATGGTTGAGCTAAGTGGTGCTGATCTGCGCGTCATGTTCGTGAACGGGCGCTGTCAGTTGAGATTGGTCATCTCTTAACTGCCATGGCTTTTATATTAATTTATTTTTAATTA
The DNA here is from genome assembly GCA_947361185.1 of Charanyca ferruginea. Lineage (NCBI taxonomy): Eukaryota > Metazoa > Arthropoda > Insecta > Lepidoptera > Noctuidae > Charanyca > Charanyca ferruginea. The sequence continues at coordinate 7,644,400 of OX376082.1, read as the reverse complement.
GAATGTTTTGGATTTCTCTTCACTTACATTGTTTTCACATATAGAAGCAACAAGAATAATGTAGCCTGGATTTTGTAAAAGCTTGATTGAAAAGAGTGTCCGTGGAGTTTCTTGCTCGTTCTTCTCCATAGAGACCTACCCTACGTTTTGGAACGAGCAACTAGCTTCAATTTTTTTTGACTATTCAAAAGTGCCTGCAAATGGTTTAATTGAAATAAATGCTTTGACTTTGACTTTGACAACAATGGCAGCCATCCTCATCTAGTGTGGTTTGTTCAGAGCATTTTGATAAGACTGACATTTACGATACAAAACGTGAACTTCGCCGAATCCATAGAACAGGATATCCAAAAAAGATATTTTTAACCGACTTCAAATAAAAGGAGATCTCTTGTAAATTAATATTCAGTTATTTACCTATGTTTGCGATTTTCTCGGTATAAGTACAGTATACCTATCTGTTGCTACTATACCTACCTAAATGTTAAAAGTTATTTAGTTTTGTGTATATATTACAGAAATTACTTCCACCTTCGAATGCGGCTGTCAGTAATATTATTATCGCATGTAATTATAAAGATGTTTTTAATTCCATGAAAATAAACGTGCTTCACATAACCTTTGTTGTATTTTTTCTCTCTGCTCACACACCAACTGGGCTACTACTACTGGACTTACTATTTTTCTGTTTTTTTTTTTTATCGAATCGAAATCGGAATCAATAAAGTAATCCTACACGGCTCCTAAGTTCATCATCTCTTCGAATTGTTGACGCTGAAGAATATTGTTTCCAGTAATTAAAATAACCAAACAAACAAACAGGTTTCATTTCGCATTCGCATACTACCTATTTTTATTATTACGTATTATCGTACTTATCAGGGACTTTTTTTTTTTAAAGTGGCAGCACTTCAGCGACTAACATATAGATAAAAAAGTGGCGACAGTTGTCTATTCTAAATGCGTTATCTACCTTTTTTTACTTGATCTGAGGCTAAAAAATAAATAAAAAATATATTATGATAAAGGGCTCACAGGGCATCAAACAACTCATCCGCATCGCTTTCAATGAGACAAGTGCCCAAAAGCAAGGTGAGCACTCGGACCCCATGGCCCTAGTGTTTCAACCCCAAACGGCTCAAACATATAACTTCCAAGAAGGTTGTTATATTTACGGCCTTTTGAGGATTTCGGCACTATTTATTTAATTAATTTAATTATTAACTGCCACACTAAGAGACGTCACTTAATAATAATGAATTATTAACATTAATTGGCCAACATAACTTGGAACGCTGTCAGTCAAAAGTATTGTTGTTAACATGTGCCAAGTTATGTTGGTTATTATTAATAATATTCACTATTATTCAGTGACATCTCTGAGTGTGGCAGTAAGAGATTGCGAGCAAAACTAAGTTCACTCTCTGTCGTACTGTCACATAGGGGTTTTTTTTAGTTACAAACAGTCGTACTATTTATTTCAAGTCCGAAAGCAGCAGCCGAAACTAACAAATACTTAGGAGCAGTAGCGACTTTGCCGAATTTCATCAGAACTTACTAATCTGTGCTGACAGCGGATTGATTGAGGTAACACGGCTGGCAAGACATATTACTGATATACTTTACTTGATTTATCACACTTTTGATTCTTGGGAATAAAGCTGTGTTTTCATTGTGCAGGAAAGCTACTGCGGGTTATATTTTACAAAATGAATGTGCACTTCAGAGCTCCCAAAAGTAAGTCAACGTCATTAAGTAAATTTTTGTAAAAACATGTTTGAAAAGAGTGTCTGTGGAGTTTCTTGCTCGTTCTTTTGACTGACTGACTCCTTGACAGTTAAAAAGTTTGTGATTTAAATAAAATTAAAGCCGAAAACCTCAAACGGCGCAAATAAAATAACCTTCTTGGAAGCTATATATTTGAGCCGTTTGGGGTGGAAACTCTAGGGCCATGGGGTCCGAGTGCCCATATTGTTTTTCGTGACATCGCCAAGCGGCTGGTCGAGTCCTCACGTGACCCGAAGGCTGGTCTATTCTTGGGTCAAAGAATCAGCATTGCCATACAACGTGGCAATGCTGCCAGCCTGTTGGGCACGTGTCCCGTTGACAGCGATGTGGACGAGTTTTTTGATGCCCTTTGAGCTCCCTGCCTTTTTCCTAGAATTGTAAATAATTTTATTATTTTTATATGTTTAGGTAGTTCAAATTAATAAAATTTGTGCTTTTTGACTTTGACTAAAACAAAGAAAACACGGCCGTTATTAGCAGTCAGGTAAAAACTAATTTCGAATTTTTGGAACGAATTTTCTTAACGCTTTGCTTGTAATGACCACACTTCCAAAATAACGCTTAGAATAAATTTAAAATTTCAGTATTTTACTTCTCTTACTCTTTTATTGTACAATGACTTCTAAAAATGGTAGAAAAATTGACGTAGATACTTATCACACAAATAACTTGTTAAATCCAAATACGTAAAAATCATCCTACTTGCTACCATCACAGCATAGTTTTCAACGCTCTACACAAAATAGATGAGTTTATTTTCAAAATTTATTATGACTATTCAATTTAAGCTCGTTTCCTAGTCACTGCAGTCATTTATTTTAGAGAAAACTTGGCACGCAACGCATGCACGTCGCACGATGTTTCACTACTAACTTGGCAGGTTTTATGTGTAGGATTCCTTGATTGCCAGGATTTTGTTCCGTATAGACTGCAGTATTTTCAGCTGACTTCAAAAAAGAAAAAGGTTTCTTAGTATGACGCTTGCGTTTTAACGATTTTAATTAAATTAACACTAGTGTTTTTTTATTCAAAATAAAAATTATTTAGCTCACATCGAGAAAAGCGAACTCACATCGAGTTCGCCATTCTTGGAATGTTTGGGTGTTTCAAAATACGTTACGCGTTATCCTATTGAATATTTACATATTATTATTTATTCAAATGATCATAGATATATATTTTGTTGAATGTTCATCATTCTTTTTGTCTTCATGTATCATTAGATACATGAAGTGGTCGCTGTAAGGCGACATTCTTAGAAGCAAGATCCGCTGTAGCAAAATTCACCTCTCACTACGTTGCTAACCCAGCAATCACCGTAGCAACGATTTAGACCCAAACTCCTTAATCAAGCCTTATCTCAAGCAAAACAAATCTCTATTTGTAACACCAGCTAATCTAGGGGTAGCAATTACACAAATAGCACTCGACAAATGGACGATAAGTCTTGGTAGCCAGTAAGATATATATGAATAAACGATGACCTAGGACGCTGGGTACAGCCCTACGTTCGATAACAGTGTTTGAGAGTTAGGGTTGACAGGCGGCGTTCGTATTTTAGGTAAATCGAGGGCTTATTAAAGATTCGGACACAATATATTCGAACAGTGTCCGAAACGATATTTTATTGACTGAACGATAAAATCCGGTTAAAAATTGTTTTTTACAACTATAGGCTTCTTAAAACTTCCAACGAATGAAATCATTTATTCGTTGGAAGTTTTTTATTTGACTGTACAAAACAGCTTATTCATTGGTGTCGTTTTCATCGGTCAAAAACATAGTTTGGGACACTGTGTCCGAATATATTGTGTCCGAATTCAGAAAGCCAAATTAAGAGCACTCATCCCCATCTAAAGAACTTCAACGCGTGATTGTTTTTTTTTTTGTTTCAACCAACGCAAAGCTCGAAAACAAACGAGTGGGTGAGAAGGCGATATCATCACAGGAAAATTGGCGCGCGGAAATTTCACAAAACTTGTGCCAGGACATGCGTGTTTTTGAAGAAGCCTTACAAGTTTTTGGTAAAAATGTTTGTAATTTAGAATCTCCATTACACTTGGAAAGTTTCTATGAAGCTGTTTTTTTACTTTTTCAAAGTATGAGTTCATTATGAACGGCCAAAGTTCAGATAAAACTGTGCAAAAAAGCTGATTTTCGGACATGTTTACTGAATTGGTTTCTCAAACAAGTTCATTTTTGGCTTCATACAAACCTAGATTTAAACCACAAGATACCTGTGTGTTAAAAATATTTGAAAAATAATTTGTCATAATGCCGTAATCGCGTACGAGCGTTTGTATGGGAAATATGACGGGATGGACGCTATTAAGGGTACACTCAGGTTGAAGGTCCAAAGTCAAAGTCAAAGTCAAAGCATTTATTTCAATTAAACCATTTGCAGGCACTTTTGAATAGTCAAAATAAAATTGAAGCTAGTTGCTCGTTCCAAAACGTAGGGTAGGTCTCTATGGAGAAGAACGAGCAAGAAACTCCACGGACACTCTTTTCAATCAAGCTTTTACAAAATCCAGGCTACATTATTCTTGTTGCTTCTATATGTGAAAACAATGTAAGTGAAGAGAAATCCAAAACATTCTAATTAAAAATAAATTAATATAAAAGCCATGGCAGTTTAGAGATGACCAATCTCAACTGACAGCGCCCGTTCACGAACATGACGCGCGGATCAGCACCACTTAGCTCAACCATTTTGAAGGGAACCGAATGATCCAACCCGCACGCCACCATCAGTGAGACATTTGAGCGAGCATGACAATGCTCTCAACTGCCATGCTCATTTATGTCAAACACATTGAATAAATAAATGGATCCATAGTTCTCACATTTACATATTAATTGAAATAATGCTATTAATTTATACAAAGCTAAAATTTCCAATGTATGTAAGTATGTCATCATTCGACAGATAAAATATAATAAGTAAATATAATAATAACGGTACACGTTATTCACGTCAATAATAAGGGGTGAGCAACATAATTTTCTTGCAATTAAGAAATTCCCTAAAGAGGCTGTGGAGCAGGACCAGCATTATGCCAAGCATTTTTATCATTGATATAATCTTCCAACTTATAATATGCTTGCCTACATAGTGTGCGTTTAATGCATGTTTTAAATTGCCTTTTATTTAATTGCAAAATATCGAGCGGTATTTTATTATAACATTTTACACAATACCCCATAAAAGAAGTATGTACTTTTGACAATCTGAAACTTGGTTGATATAATTTGTTCCTATTTCTAGTATTAAAGTTATGTCTGTCACTTATTTTACTAAACAGATGAAGATTTTTACGAACATGCATGATGTTTTCGTATATATATTGACAAGGTACCGTCATGATATTAATTTGTTTAAACAATTCTCTTAGAGACTCGCGTCTGCTGAGATTATAGATGGCTCTGACAGCCCTCTTTTGCAGAATAAAGATAGAATCTATATCTGCAGCCCGTCCCCAAAGCAAAATACCGTAAGACATGATACTATGAAAGTAACTAAAATAGACTAGTCTAGCGGTATCCATGTCTGTCAATTGCCTGATTTTTCTGACAGCGTAAGCGGCCGAACTTAGCCGCCCTGCAAGAGATGTTAAGTGAGGACCCCACTGCAGCTTTGAGTCAAGCGTAATCCCTAGGAAAACTGTCTTTTCGACGAATTCAAGTACGTCCTTATTTAATAAAACGTTACATTCACTACTTTTAACATTCGGTAAAGCGAATCTTATGCACTTGGTTTTCTTCTCATTTAACACTAAGTTATTTGCAGTAAACCAATTATGAACTTTAATCATGGCGTCATTTACGTCGTCATAGTGCTGTGCCCGTCTATTTACTTTAAAAATCAATGAAGTATCATCAGCAAATAACACCATTTGAGGTTGATTTCTCAGTAAATGCGGTAAATCATTAATATAAACTAGAAATAGGAACGGACCCAATATTGAGCTCTGTGGTACACCCATTTTTACTTTCAAGCCCGATGAATTTACACCGCAACTGGGCACGAGCAAGTGCCAAGGTAACCTTTTCAATTTCATGTATTATGTACTTTTTAAGTTTATCTTGGCCATCACTGACCTTGGTGAAGGAAGACATCGTGAATAGCTGGACTTTATAATTAATATCTCTGCAATCGTCAATCCGCTTTGAGCAAAAGTGGTGATTAATACACGAGTATTGATCACCACTTTTGCTCAAGGCGGTAGAAGGCACGAGCCTTTTCTGTATAAGGAAAGGCTTTTGCTCTGCAGTGAGACAATAAAGCTGGTATTATTTTATTATAAGAACTCATTATTGTTTAATTCCCGCCCAGGGTAAACATTTGTGTGATGAGCACTTGTGTTTGCCTTGTGTCTGGGTGTTGTTTATCTATAATATCTATGTATTTTAAAAAAAAATGTATTTGTGTATGTATATCAGCTGTCTGACACCCATAGTACAGGGTCTCCCTAGTTTGGGGTCAGATGGACGTGTGTGAAAATGTCCCCACATATTATTATTATTCTCGGTGTCGTAGAAGGCGACAGAGGGATATTGACCAGAGGATTGGCAGCAGCGTACTTCTATTATAATTAATATCTCTGCAATCGCCAATCCGCCTTGAGCAAAAGTGGTGATTAATACACGAGTATTGATCACCACTTTTGCTTAAGGCGGTAGAAGGCACGAGCCTTCTCTGTGTAAGAAAAGGCTTTTTCTCTGCAGTGGGAGGAAAATTATTATTTTATTATAAGAACTCATTCTCGGTGTCATAGAAGGCGGCAGAGGGATATTGACCAGAGAATAGGCAGCAGCGTCCTTCTGAGTAACATAACACCTACTGCGATCGCCAATAAGCATCGGCCAAGCATGGCGATTACGGTTAATCCCCACCCCCCCTTGGGGAAACCTATGCCCAGCAGTGGGCGTTTAAAGGTTGACATTATGATGATGATGATGATAAGAACTCGTTTTTTAAAACTGAGTTGGGTTCAACACCACGGAGATAAACTTGGATATTATAATATTTATTTTGAATCTAGAATTCAGAACGTGTGTATATACCTGGAAAGAGCCAGTATAGTCAACATCTGCCTAGCCCTTTCCCAATAATGTTGGGGTCGGCATACAGTCTAACCTACCTATCCCTCACAACCCAGTTACTGGGTAGCACGATACCCCTTGGTCAGGCTGGTTGTTAGACTTTCTAGCTTCTGACTACCCATAACGACTGTCAAAGATCACTAACATCAAGGCACGGAGAATTGTCGCTATAAAATAGATGGTCACCCATCCACAGACCGACCGCGGCAAGCGTGGCTTTACTTTGAGCGATCGATCTGTACGGCTTCAGTTAGCCACGAGCCCCTCAAGTATAATATTAGTACAGTATATTATTTGTTATTCTATAAAATAACTTGCACTAGCATTTTGTCTGCGACTTCGTCCGTGTGTTTTTTTTCAAGGATCCCTAATTTTTTCAATTGATAAATATAGCCTACGTTATTTAGGAATAATATAGCATTATAATGGTATAAGAATTTTTGAAATCAGACCAGATTTTGAGTTTATTCGTTACAAACATACAAAAATTAAAAAAATCCCTCTTTGTTATATTATATTTGTAGATATTATAATAGAGGATTATGTATAGCGTTCTCTGTGCCTTTGTAACAACCATACTGCGATCGCCAACCCACCTGCCAAGCGTGGCGATTATGGCAAAGCCCCCCCTTTTGGGGGAGGCCTATGTCCAGCAGTGGACGTCTTTCGGCTGAAAATGATGATGATGATGATGTATAGCTTTTGATAGTGACTTCATCTGCTTGAATGTTGGTTATCACGAACGCAGAATACAAAGTAACATATTTTATGTCCCTAACTACCGCTTTGTCTCAGGATTTGTGCCGTGGTGAGGTAATAAATGTTGCATCTTTCTGAATATCCTAGCACCTACTACGATCATTGCCAACATACATCGGCCAAGCATTGCCGATTACGGCTGAACCCCTCTTGAGGGAGATCTATGCCCAGCTGTGGACGTCTAAAGGTTGACATAATGACGATGATGGGTATCTACCTAGCTTATTTTTATTTGTGTAGCCGTTGCGTCGCCAAATACCTATAAATACCTATAAATTAAAAAAAATAGATAATTATCATTTTTTACTCGTTTAAGTCCATGTAATTCTTTATGAGAAGGTTTTTTCAAAAGTTCTATTGACTGATTTTTGTAGTCAAAAGTATTTTTGACAGGTAAAGAGTGTTGACTGTGACCCTACGTATCTATTTATGTATTTGTGTAAGTATATCAGCTGTCTGACACCCATAGTACAGGGTCTGCCTAGTTTACGGTCAGATGGCCGTGTAATGTCCCCACATTATTATTATTTTTAATTCTTACCTGCCTACCTACTACTTAGGCACTTACATATTTATCTACACCTGGGATCTACTAGTTAATCTGTAACTGGGCGGTAGTTTTTTTTTTATTTCGTGTTTTTTTAATGATAGCTAGATCGATTTATCGCCCCCAAAACAGCTCCAACGATTTTCATGAAATGTTGTATGCTGGCGTACTAAATTTCATGAAAATCGTTGGAGCTGTTTCTGAGATTCAGATTATATAATAATATCTGAATATTATAATCGGTTTCATATATATAAGGAAGAAGAGAAAGCTCAGAAAAAGAATTCATCACCCGTTTGCAAGCCTTACAGACTGAAAAATCGATTTACTGACGAAGACCAAACGATGACGTACAAAGTTTTGACACGTGCAGAAAATTGCCACATCACGGTATTCAATTGCCCCAGTTAGAAGATGAGCACCGATATGTATTCCATACATGTGTTCAATTTATTTCCAGTTCCATAAAATGTTGAAAGGAAATATCATGTGAGAGAAAATCTGACATTTATTTATTTGATTGGAAATAGATATTATGTTCAGAGTACTAACACAGAATAGTTAGTAACCGTAGTCGTCAGATATACTTAAAGTTTTTCAACCCATGGATGTTTTTGAATATAATTAAATTAAAATGAATTCGAAAACATCCATCGGTTCTACTTAGGTAAGTACCTCTTTTGGCGACTGTACAATATGTTTTTGCACAATTTATAAATATGAATATCCTATAAACCCATAATCTAAAAAACTAAAACAACTAAAGTAAACAACTAAAGCAACAATTAGTCAGCTTTTTGTCTTGTTAGGAAAAATACCATATCGCTCTCCTGTCATTCAAATGTCAAAACATCCCTTATCGTGAATATTTAAAAGATGGTTACATTTAAAAGGCGGCTGGAAATATGTACGTACGTATGTCCTCCTTCGCTCAGTTGCTTTGGCGTTTCACTAGGATTTTCGTAGATTTTATCTACTGATAACTTGCCAATGTCCTTTCCCAAAGGACTTACCAACAGTAAACAAAAAGTTTTAACCTTGGGTTAAGCAAACAGTGTAACAGGAGTTTGACAATTTTCATTCTTATCAACATTAAAACGACTCCGCTCAACAAGCTCTACCCGTTGGCTGGTATCGCACCCGTCGTCCGTAGGGATGTCGCATGCGCGCTTGAGAAATATCACCAAGAATCCGATTCCCGACATCCCCTCTACAAATACACAACAGCTCCGGGTAGACTTAAGAGTCGGAAGACTTTTCTTCGCACCACACAGGCCATCTAGGACCGTCCGCGTACGGTGAGACGTAAGTTGTGGAAGAATCTTCATCTATCACCACCCAACTTCGTTGAACCCAAAGTACACCTGCCACTCGGAAGTGATTTGCAGTGGCCTATATTGAAAGCGCTCAATACACTGCGCACCCAGGTAGGCTGCTGCAAACATAACCTAGCAAAATGGGGGATAATAGATCCCATCGATACCCAGTGTGAGTGCGGTAATTTTGACCAGACAATGGCCCACCTACTACAGTGCCCAAACTGCCCCTACACCTGCACCTTAGAGGACATTAAAAACGCCACTAATACTGCAATAAATATGGCTTAAATATTCGAAAAGAAGAACAACATTGAAAAAAAAACCTTGAGTTTGTAGAATTAACTTATTTTTGTTACTTAAAGACTGTAATCAGTTTCAAATATTGTAGGAAATGGGTAATAAAGTAATTTTGATAATTATACTCAAGGAAATAATGTCGATTTTAAAAGGAAAGTCTATACACGACTATTATTAAAGCGTGCTAATTAAACTAATAGGGTACTTAAGTACCTTTTCTATGTTAATTAGTCCATAAAACTTATAAAATTAAGACCATAAAACGATTCCATAAAAATAAAGTACCTACTTATATTTCGAGAACCTTCGAATCCGAGTAAAAACAATAAATTACCTTTTGTTTTGGCCATTTATTGTTTCAAATAGGCTGGGGTAAGAGGGATAGGTCGGGAGGGTAGCGGGGATAGCCTAGGGTAAACAAGATAGGACAATTACATAGCCTGCCATAAACAGAACATGAATTGATTCGACCCAATAAAATGGAATCGTATAATATCATCAGAGACATTAAGTACCATTGTTTGAGGAATGTATTAATTTTTATTTTCGTTTTTATTGCGAGAAGGTTTATAAATCAAAGAGATTTATCGTGTTGTCCACTGGCTTGGCTTGTTTTGAAAATCAGAGAGGCAATTCCCGTAGTTTTAAGAACGTTCCTATAACATTTCGGGGGAATTTTTAGGGGTGTTATTTAAATGGTTAACATAGTATTCGTATTTTTGTGAGCAGAAAAATATAATTTGTGAGCAGAAATAGCTAATTGATCAGCAACTCATGGCCAGCAAACATTCCAAAATCAATCAGCAATTTATGTCATTTTGGATGGCTGTAATTATTTTTGTACAGCATATTAATTATATAAGCTGCAATGAGCTGCTCCTCTTTAATAACATTTTGATAAGCACTCAGAGGGTAAGCATAAAAATTCATTTTGAGCTCAAACTCAAACTCAAATCATTTATTTCAAATAAACCATTTACAGGCACTTTTGCGTTGTCAAAGAGTCAGTCATTCAGAAAGTTGAGGCTAGTTGCTCGTTCCAAACAGTAGGTTTCTATGGAGAAGACAGAGCAAGAAACTCCATGAACACTCTTTTAAAATAAATAGAGTATTACAAATTTAGGTTACATCACCCATGTTGAATTTACGGGACACAAATGTGAGAAAAATGTAACAAGTTGTGCTCGTTAAAAGAGGTCTAGAGAATCATAAACAATTCAAAATTAATTTAAAATAACCGAGGCAGCTACGAGATGACCAGTCCCAACTGACGGCGCCCGTTCACGAACATGACGCATGAATCGGCACCACTTAGCTCAACCATTTTGAAGGGAACCGAATGATCCGACACATGCGCCACCATCAGCAAGACATTAAAGTAAGCATGACAGCATGACATACTTTCAGCCGCCAGGGCATATTCAAATCAATGAAAGACATACCTCGTAAATGGTAGCTTTAAAGTATATAGTGCTCACATGTATGTGCTATGCAAAATGATACAATACTAACACATTGAGTTTATACAATGCAAATATAATTTAGATCTACATCTTCAGCAGCTCCATCAAATGCTAATAAATTAATCTATGAACCCTTGTCATTGTGGAGCAGGACCAGCATCCAGCCAAGCATTTTTATCAGTGATGTAATCACCCAACTTATAATATGCTCGGCTGCATAGTGTGCGCTTTATATAAGACTTAAATTTCGTCTCATTTAGTTGAAGAATGTGGGGAGGTATTTTATTGTAACATTTTAAACAGTACCCCATGAAAGATGAATCTACTTTAGCCAGCCTAAAACCCGGTTGAACTAGATGGTGGACTTCTAGTATTATAATTATAATACTAGCTGTATATAAAAGTAACAAAATGACATCTGGGGCTCAGCGGCCGCTGCCGCGGCACGCGCGCTCTCTCGCTTGCGCACGTTGTGTGGTCACAGTTCGAACCTAACCTAACCTACCCGTTTTGTTACTAACTTTTTATTGTCTAAAGATTGATTTTGCCGCTCGACTCAACAAAAACGCAATACAATTAGTTATTTTGCACACCATGTTTTAAATATGCATACCAATCAAATACACTGCTTATAAACATGTTTTCTCTGCTGATCAATCATGAAATCTTGTTGTTCAAGTAGTTATTTTGCGGACTGAATGTTTATTATGCGGAACAAGGATTGCGGCCTGATTTTTTAAATTGTAAACAAAATCTTTGTATGCGGACCAAATTATTTAAATGCTGTTTTTTTGTGGCTCACCAAATTTTATAATTGCTAAGCATTTAATTTACTTCTTATTTTTAGTATCTATCTTTTAGTCTGAGATTAGAATGCGAACGGCATTGAATTTAGCTCCATTTTTTACATGTTTTTGACATTGACTGTCGAGAAGATGAGATTGGGTTTTGAATGTTTTTAAAACGGGAATCGGCGTTTTAAGTACGTTTTAAATTATTTTTTTATTTATTTAATTTATTTTACTATTTATGTACACACAGTAGACAACACAGGAAAAAAAAACATTATAAAATATGAGTACAAAGGTACCGCTTATTTCTTAAGAAATTTCTGCCAGCAGACCTGCAAAAGGAGAAATGAAAAAGAAACGTAGACAATAGTGTGTGAGAAAAGAAAGAGAAAAAGTATATATCTGCCTTATTTAACTAACCTATAATATTATATAATAATACACATACATTTAAGTAAATATTAATATATACTTATATAAATACATAATGCTAATAATTAATTAAGTAAAAGAAATTAAAATCAGGCAGGGATCAAAATGATAAGGTTTTCACCACAGTGCTAATATTGATTTGAAATTGGCGTCAATTTATTCCTACTCTATATTAAAAACAAACGTAAACAAAGATATACTTATTTACCAACACAATTTATACAACTAATTATGTAAATAAACCAATACAAACAAACTAAATTGAAGTGTCTATTTGTAATATCAAAATAATGGCTTTCTTACTGTGGTGCTTATCTTATACCTACCAAGAAACCTTTTTTTATATTGGTCTGAAAGAAAGTTGTTTATTTGCAACCTCATACAGGTTAACACAAACATAAAAAAGGGTTATATAAAACAATAAAACATAAAAAAAGCCTTATGAAACCTGTACGGGACCAAAAAAGGTCCTGTCTCAGCACAATGCTACGACATGAAATGGCGCAGCGCTGGTATTCTGACAGGGCCTTGCAGAGATGCCACGGGCGGCCACAGTCATGACTAAAGGTAAATAAATAAAAAGTTGTAATAATAAATATCTAACAAAAATATGCAAGCTAACATTATGTAAACCCGATAACAATTAATTATATAAAGTTATTAAATACAATAAATAAAAAAAAGTGAATAATATAAAGTATTTTTTTTTTAATGTTGCAACTATCGGCCAATGTTAACCTACCACATTGTTTGTCTATGCCGCTGGCGTCTGTCAGTTTGTTCCGGCTAACCTCTGAAACGACTGGTTCGATTTTGAAGGAATTGGCAGATTGCTGATGTTAAGGAGGTAAGGAGGTATAGACTATTTTTATTTCGCTTTTTAGTGCCTACCTTATCATACAAATTAAATACAAAACGGTGACAAACATAAATCCGTCATCCCTTAATTTTCTACCCTTAGCAATGAAATATTTTCATGAAATTTATGTGGGTTATTATGGGGTGGTGGGTGGGGTAACTTGATGTAGACATTATCAATTAAAAAAAGAATCATCGAAATCGGGCTACACTGAAAAAAGTTATGCGTAGTCGAATATCATCATCATCATCATCATCATTTCAGCCGAAAGACGTCCACTGCTGGACATAGGCCTCCCTCAAGAAATGGGGGGTTTTGCCATAATCGCCACGCTTGGTAGACGGGTTGGCGATCGCAGTATGGCCATTGATCGCAGTAGTCGAATATAAAAAAAGAAAATATACTTTTCGAATTAAGAACTTCCTTCTTTTTTTGGAGTCGGTTGAAAATAGAAAACCCGCAATTTAATTCAAACATAAAATAATATAACATATAATTCCAACTAAATAAACTTTAGTTACACCACCGTGACAAACATTGATAAAAACTCTAAATAACCATTATTCATTCCACACAAACGTTCGATACGAAACATTCATCAAATTGTGACACATTTATTATACTTGCGCTTACAAGTAATGTACCCACGTAATGTATTTATATATTAGGTGCTTATTATGTAGAATATTATTGATGGATGAGTTCCGAATTTAGTAACACTGTAAAGTACAAAAGCAAAGTATCACTCTGTGCCTATGCCTAAAGAGTTTAATTCGAACTGGAATTTCAACAGTAACTTTCAGAGGTTTTATTTTAGTGTCAGTACCATCTGCCTAGCCTTTTCCCAACCATATTGGGGTCGGCATCCAGTCTAACCAGATGCAGCTGAATACCAGTGTTTTACATGGAGCGACTGCCTATCGGACCTCCACAACCCAGTTACACGGTAACACGACACCCCTTGCAGGTAAGGCTGGTTGTCAGACTTTCTGGCTTCTGACTATACCCATGACGATTGCCAAAGATCTACAAATGACAGCCGGGACCAACGACTTTACGTGCTTTCCGAGGCACGGAGGAACTCGGTATGAAAGGGATGGTCATCCATTCACAGACCGACCGCGGTTAGCGTAGCTTAACCTTTGACCAATCGATCTGTACGACTTTAACTCAGCTACGAGCTTCTCTCGAGCTCCTCGAGTTTTATTTTAGTGTCAGCACCAGTTTTATTTCAACCCTAACCAGTATATGAATCTAGTGTATCGTGGATGTAAGCGGCAGGTTGCCGCTCGTTGTGGCTTTCTATGGGGGAGGCCTATGTTCAACAGTGGACGTCTTTCAGCTGATGACGATAATGAATTAGTTTAGGGAAGAGATACCACCATGCCGATGCCTGCCGCAAAGCACCGTTGCTGTGTTTCGATTTGGAGGGATACCGATATCTCTAAAATCACATCCCATCAAAATCGGTTCAGCCGTTTATGAGATTAGCCGGAACAAACAGACATTGTGCGTAGGTACAGCTAAGGAGTGGAATTCTCTGCCTGAGTCTGTGTTTCATGATAGCTACAACCTGGGAGTCTTTAAGTCAAGAGTGAATAGGTTACTTCTAGGCAAGCGTGCTCCATCTTAGACCGCATCATCGCATCCCATCAGGTGGGATAGTGGTAGGCCTATCAATAATAAAAATAATAATAATAATAATGTATTTTTGTAAAATTGTATTTTTGTATAATAATGTATTTAGCAAAACGCTGTTATTTTGAAATTACAAACAGGCCCTTCAATTTTATTTATTTGTATGTGTAGATATAGATTAAAGTTGTTTTTGTATTCATTTGCGCTAACCCTTGGAACTGCTGGCCCGATTCATTAAATTATTTCGTTAATAGGAAACCGAGTTATCCCTCCCTGTAAACAAAAGGATATATTTTACTATTAAAAAAATATAGTATCAAAGCTAAAGTGACGCGGATGAAGTCGCGGCTAAAATGTAGTCTTAAGAGCGCCCATCCTCGTCTAACGAACTTCAACGCGAGCGTGATTGTTTTTTTTTTGTTTCAACCATCGCTAAGCTGGAAAACCAACGAGTGAGTGAGAAGGCGATAACATCACAGGAAAATTGGCGCGCGGAAATTTCATAAAACTTGTGCCAGGACATACGTGTTTTTGAAGAAGCCTTACAAGTTGCTGTTGTTGTTGTTGTTGTAATGTTGTTGTAATGTTGTAAATTTGTTATAATGCCGTAATCGCGTACGAGCGTTTGTATGGGAAATATGACGGGATGGGCGCTCTTAAACTAATTTAAGGGGGATGGGCCAGGGTAGCTCGTGAAATTCAAATTTTCTTACTTTTTTTGCAATTCGCAGTTCAGTGTCTAGTTGTATGGTAATAAAAAATCTAAAATTTACAGAATTATAATCTCAGTTTATAAAACAAAAGGCAGATAGACCGCGTGGAACATTGAGAGTGAAGCCACCAAAGCAAATTCCAATTCAAAAGCGAATACCTACAATCTCGTGATTGTATTCGCTTTAGAATTTGTATTTGTGTTTTTATTAGTTTTTTTTAACGATGCGACGCTTCTTGCTGTATCGACTCGTGTCGGTACCTAGAGCACGAAGCGCGTTGCAGGTATTGGCTTTTGAATTTGTATTTGCTTTTTTGGCTTCACTGTCAGTGTTCCGCGCGATCTATCTTACGTTTTGTTCCATAATCTGAGATTATAATAACTAAAATGATTAATATAACTTTCTAAGTTGACATAACTTTAACAGGTCATGTTTTCAACCGACTTCAAAAAGTAGGAGTTTCTCAATTCGACTGTATGCTTTTTTTTTGTATATTTGTTACGCGATTTCTCCGGAAAATGTAAAGCGATTTTGAAAATTCTTTATTTGATGGATATGGGCCTCAAGGGTGGTCCCATATAAATTTTATCGAAATTGATTCAGTACTTTTTGAAAAAATCGACAGAAAGCAAAAAAATATACATGGATGATGTTGTAATGTTCTCACCTTGTACTTTCAATCTCTGTTTTGACTGTGTTGCCATTTCTTAATGGATTTGGATGATAAGGAATTACTAAAAAGCAAAAAATAAAAAAGCTTGTTTTACAAAAACGACAACCGCCTTCAAAAACCAAAAAGTAAAAAATAACTTTGAAACAGAACACACATGACTTTAGTTTCGGAAGTCGGTGGCAATACAAAACAACAAATAGAACAGCCAAGCTTTTTCATTAAATAAGTAGGCACATTTACGGATCATAATAATAATATGCCATAATACCTTGGTAGTTACATAAACAGGTAAAGTACATGCAAAAATTATACTTAAATTACCTACCTTACAAAAAACGGAAGAAATGTCTACGTAGGCTGTTGGTTTCCTCAATCAACCTTACATTGACTGCATCTAAAATAATCATGAATGAACACAAAACACTTCGTAAAGAAAGGCATCATCCAGAGTTATGATTTTTTAATCCCAAAAGGAGTACATCGAGTCTTCAGAAGATTAAATGAAAATTTAATAAAGCACACAATTCGGGGCCTGCCTGCCTCACTTGAGGGTTGCCCGGGCAACCTTTGATACCGTTTTATTAGTTTAGTTCATGCCTTTTTTGTAAAGCCATTTTTAGATTCCAAGCTCTTTTGAATAATGTGAATGAAAGTTGAGAATTTAGTAGGCTGTAAAAGTAGCTAGACTTAGATTTGATACAGATTATTAAAACATGGCTGATTTTTTTCCTTTATGTATTTAATTCTTTGAAGGTTCTTTTTTAGATTCGTATTCATGTACACAATGCAAAATTAAATGTGATGGAAAATGTATACACCACAGATCTTATTCCGATAGAATTCAACTAACAACAGCTTTATTTACGATATTAAGACATGGCATTATTGCAAAAAAGGATCTGGTTTTAATTGTGACTACGCAGGTAGGTAGGTACACACGGCCACACATCAAGCTATACATTTCCAGTTTACGCTGAACTCGCATTGTATAGAATTTCCATAAAATTAGAGATCAGCTTATACTGGAAATGCATAGGTTGATGTGTAGCCGTGTGTACACCAAAAGCTTATTAAAAACAAAATATATTTATTTAAAAAAAACTATAAAACATATTGGTCTATTTGATGTTCAACAACAGATGAAGCTTTCTATCAGTAAAATAATTTATGTAAACGTACCAGTATTTCCATAGATTACCTCTTACAAACAAACCAACAAACTTTATCTAAACTAATATTATAAAGAGGAAAGATTTGTTTGTTTCTTTGTTACGATTTAACTCAAAAACTACTGGTCCGATTTCAAAAAATCTTTCACCAATTTAAAGCTACATTATCCGTAAGTAACATAGACTATATTGCATTATTAAAAAAATAGGGGTCCTTAAGAAAATTCACGCGGACAAAGTCGCGGGCAAAGTGTCTCTTTATAATATGAGTACGGGCAAAGTGTCTCTTTACAATATGAGTACGGGGAAAGTGTCTCTTTATAATACGAGTACGGGCAAAGTGTATCTTTACAATATGAATACAAGCAAAGTGTCTCTTTATAATACGAGCACGGGCAAAGCGTCTCTTTATAATATGAGTACGGGCAAATTGTCTCTTTACAATACGAGTACGGGCAAAGTGTATCTTTATAATAAGAGTACGGACAAAATCAACTTTATTACCATGTAATGGCTTATCTACACTACTTATTATTGGAAATTATACCCTGAAGTACAATCTCGAAAACTTTAGGTACCCAAATTTGAGAATGTACACCAACATACACCAATCAACTGTAATATAATGATGTATATATAAACACATGTACGTGGTATGTATACGCATGCCATATAGATATGTACCTACAAATACCAATTCAAAGTTAGGGACTCATCAAGTCAAAACTCCGCATAACATTCGAGTGACGGACGGCCTCACAATCCAATTTGTATCTGAAAGCTGTCCATGCATTAAGTATTACGAACTTTGTTTCTCGTTTCATGGGAATTTGGCACCCTATGGTTTTAATAGGAAAGCGAATTTCATTTCCTTTTAT
Source organism: Charanyca ferruginea (assembly GCA_947361185.1). Taxonomy (NCBI): domain Eukaryota; kingdom Metazoa; phylum Arthropoda; class Insecta; order Lepidoptera; family Noctuidae; genus Charanyca; species Charanyca ferruginea. The sequence continues at coordinate 7,625,968 of OX376082.1, read as the reverse complement.
GACTGAAATTCTTGGTACGTATTCTTGAACAGATTAAATTTCTAATCTGTATTCAAATCTAATTTCGAATCGAGTTTAATGACTGACGATCATCGCTGGAGAATCGGTGTTAGATTGATGAATGTAAATTATTCTGATTGTTAGAATCTGCGATTTTTGAATGACTTTAAAATTACTCTGTATTCTTTAGTTTTTTAATATTAGGAACTCGTGGTTAAGTTAAAGCCGTATGGATAGATAGGTCAAGGTTAAGCTACGCTTGCCGCGGTCGGTCTGTGGATGGGTGACCATCCATTTCATACCGAGTTTCCTCCGTGCATCGGAAAGCACGTAAAGCCGTTGGTCCCGGCTGTCATTCGTAGATCTTCGGCAGTCGTTATGGGCAGTAGTCTGAATGTCTGACAACCAGTCTTACCAAGGGGTATCGTGTTAGCCCAGTAAAAGGATAGATTCTTTAGTTAAAAAAACTAAAGTACCTTTGTGTACCACATATATACATATTTATTGTACACTGCTTTAATATTTATTATAAAGTAAATCGTATTTAGGAATCATTCAAAATGGGATAAAATCCTAAAGAAAAATTTTATGGGTCCTTGATAGTCTAAATGCTAGGTCCTTTTTAACCGACTTCAAAAAGGAGGAGGTTCTCAATTCGGTTTGTTTTTTTTTATGTATGTACATCGATTACTCTGAGATTTATGATCCGATTTACGTGATTCTTCTTTAGTTTGAAGCGGAATAGTTGCCATTTGGTCCCATAAAAATTTAACATTGTTTGGCCCAGTAGTTTTCATTTTATGAACATTTTCTTTTTTTTTTATATTTATTTTATGTTTGATCACGCATAACTTTTTTTCAGTGTAGTCCGATTTCGATGATTCTTTTTTTAATTGACAGTGTATACCTCAAATTTGGTCCCATATAAATTTCAAGAAAATTTTCCACCCCTAAGGGTTGAAAATTAAGGAACGACAGTTTTCTTTTTGGTGTCGCCGTTTCGTACCTACTTAATTTCTATGATGAGAAGTAGGCACTAAAAAGCGAATAAAAAAATATTTACAAAAAGACAACCGCCTTCAAAAAGTAAAAAATAACTTTCAATTCGCAAGTCGGTGGCAATACAAAACAACAATCAAAACCAAAGCCGCCGACTTGCGAATTGAAAGTTATTTTTTAGTTTTCGAAGGCGGTTGTCTTTTTGTAAAACAAAATTTTCAGGTATTAGGTACAAAATTTTAAACAGAAATGGACCAGGGGTATGATTCTAAATTCATGACCTCATTCTAAATTCGAATCTGAATCCGCTTTGAGTTTTTGATTGGCATTCTAAAAACTCGGTTGATAATTCCAATTTACACTAGCGCCACCTATGCGAGCGTGTCAGCGAGTTGAACTAAATTGAAAGGGAGATTTTACAGGTAAAGTATGAGATGACGTAAGAAGTGGCATTCTGTAAGGTAATTTCCCCGTCACTTCGACGCTCACTTCGCACTCGAACCCGATTCAAAGTGTCAAATAAATCAAAATCATTTTGAACCTTATGCGAAGTGAGAGTGAATAGCGAAGTGAGATGCGAGTTGTTGTTTGAATTTTACAGAATCGACCTACAGGTAAGTGAGCCTCATTTTTATGGTTGTGTATCATGAGAGATTAGAGGTTTAGACAAGCTAAAACACCGAACTTGTCTAATGCGAGTTGGTGGATCTTTCTTATTTCGAGAAATCAAATTATCTTGGTTTATTAGCCCCGTTGCTAATAAGCTTCGCTATTTGATTACTTGTTGAGTCATGACAAATAGAGTGTGGAACCTTCTCACTTTGTTTTCCTTCCAATGATAAATGATGTACGAAGGAATGGTAGAAAAGAATCAACGTGTAATGGAGGGGCTCTACCGTGTTATTCGGTTTGGCACTTAATGATAATAGAGATACAGTCGAAAATAGAATCACTTTCCTCCTGCAAAATAACTGAAATCTTTTATTTTATTTTTCTTTCGCGAAAAATTAATTTGAAGTCGCGGTTGCCTGGAGTGTTTTGTTTCTTTTTTATGACAATCTGACTTTTTGATATATCTTTATTTATAATGACTTTTTTTAAATACTGGACGTTATGAACATTCAGTGATGAAGACATCTTGAGGAAATCAAGCTAGAGGCTGCACCCACAGCCCGAGTTGTCACATTGCTGAACTCTTTGCTCACCCAGCACCTAGATCTGGATATCCGTATTATTTGTGTAAATATTTATTCTTTAGTAGTTCTAAAGTAGTATCATATAAGTTAGTTCAAGTTAGTCATAAGATAGTTTAAGTTACTAAAATGTAAGCCATTTGGTCGCAAGCACGGTCAGCTTATTGCTTTTAGGGTTCCGTATCTACCACAAAATGAAAAAACGGAACCGTTATAGGATCACTTTGTTGTCCGTCTGTCTGTCAAAATCTTTTATCTAAGGAACGCGTGGAGGTATCGAATTGAAATTAAAACCATATACTCAGGTCTACAGTCCCTTGAAGCTATGAAAAATCAAACTTTTAAGTAAAAAAAATATACGGCCTTTAATGCCGCAAAAAACGTATATTCTGCCACTCTCAAGTGAATCAAAATTTTTAGGATACTTCCCGTTGACCTAGAACTATGCAATTTGGCAAGTATCTAATATTTTATACTACAAGTACACGGAAAAGTTTGAAAACTGTACATAATATATTTGTAATTAAATCATAAAAAATGTAGTCTTTATTTAAACTATGTAATCAATCATTGAGGTATGCGCGATCATAATTGTATGGGATACCAAATTATGGAATTTGAACGGAACCCTCGGTGGGTGAGTCCGACTCGCACTTGTCTGGTTTTTTTTTTAAATAAATAATTCTGACATTGACACACGCAGTCAGCAAATATGGTAAATATTCATTTTTTATCTAACGGATGAGAAAAGCAAAACTCAGTTCGATGGTCCGTAGGTATCTTTATTTATCTGTTATTCCAAATTAATCAAAGTTCAGGTACGTGCACACCTAAATTCATCCAACCGACTTGCTCTTTCAGTTACCAGAATTAAATCGTGCGGCTGAATCGAACCGATGCGATGTTATCGATTAGATAGCTAACCGAATAACCGCTGCCTCCACAGAATCGGTGGCGCGGAAGCTAATTGATCGATTAAATTATACTCGATGTTACATTGAATGGTTTTTTATCGGAGTCCAAATCGTTTTACGAAGTGGAGTTTTTGGAAGTTTTATTTTTGTATCATTGGAATGAGAAAAATTATCGTCAAGCACGAAATTAAAAATGGGAAAGTAATTCTGTCTGTCTCTTTGTTGCATCATCACGACAAAACCACTTAACCGATCGTTATGAAATTTTGACTTAGACATAGAGGTAACTTGGGACTTGGATGACGACATAGGGTACTTTTTAATCTGTGACATTATCTGCATCCGTGATAAGCGACGTTCAAACAGGCTGACTTTTCATTCAGTGGCTATAATTCAGGAAGTTGATATATTCATGAAAATTATCAATTTCTATTGTAGAACCAAGTCAAAAGTAAGACTTATAAAAAAATTGTTTTTCCTTACAAAAATACACAGCTAATTTTATACTGATATGATTTTAAATATAATGTCACCGACATAGCTCTAAGGATGTGGACCTGGGGTGTGGATGTGGCCTAGATCTTTTATTTGGTTCGTTCGGTTTTCAAGAAGTTATACGTTTGATCTACATCGCCAGTATATTATAAATTTAGCATTAATTTAATCCTGTACATATTATCTCATTATAAACGTACTGTTTTAGTTGTATTTAATTAGAAATAAAGTTCTTTAAAACCTATAATGTCTGTAAACGCACGATAGGTTCGACTTTTAATTCTATTCAGCACGCGTAGCATGACCACACTATGTCTACGGAAGAATAGACAATAGTTATTTGTTATACAAGAGTGCAAAGTTGCTTTTTAACCGCGTGTTCAATTTTGATGACCGAGCAAGCGAAGGATTCTAAAATTGAATCACGAGCGCAGCGAGTGATTCAAAATTAGAATCCTGAGCGTTAGCGAGGGAATCAAAAGAGCACGAGGTGAAAAATCTTTGCACTCGAGTGCAACACGTAACTTTTCATTCCACCTCAGCGAGGAAATGACTAAATGCAAAAAAAAAAACGTTTACAAAGTCTGAGTTTTTAACAAATTAAAAAAAAGTTGTATGATATATTCGGCACCATAGAGGTAGCAGTAAATAGGTTTAATGTTTTTTTTTAATTCACAAACTTAGTGCACACGATGTTCTAAATTCAATTTACTTTATCCTCTAGAGAATAAAAACGGCTTTTCCACTCAGATATTGAAGATAAATTTACTTTATCCTCTAGAGAATAAAAACGGTTTTTCCACTCAGATATTGAAGATTAAAAATACTCTTTCCGAGATGGTGGGATGAAAATGGCATTTGTCTATTCTTCCTGTCAGTATGTCTATTCTTCCGTAGACCACGCGTGCTGTAACTTGACAGTTCAAAGAATAATAATGATACCATACTAAAAGTATTAGTGTTGGGATAGTGAATGATTTTGCGCAAAGAACGAATGATAAAAATGGTTTAATTTAAATAAAATTTTAAATGTTCGTATTTATGATGTGGAATATAAGAACAATTAATAATTGTTAATAAAAGTAATTTCCTCTCTTTCTTCTGATAGAAATAAAATAAATATTATAATAGGTACTTTACTTTTTTACTTTTGTCATTAATACGAGGCATGCCTTTTAAGTTTTGTCGTTTGAAGAAAAAAACAACTAGAACCTTATAGTACATACTTTTTATAGTTTTAAGTGTTCACCACGTAGCTTAATACACTTTTCCATTCGCTCAAACTAGTTATTATAACATTTATTCCACTCTAAAGTGGGGGTGTTCAAAATGGCTGACTTGAAAGCGTCGCTTCTTCACCGGACTAGAACTTTTGACCACGAAGACTTTTCTTAATTTTGGGAAATGTAAAGAAATCGTTAGGGCTTAGGACAGGACTGTATGGAGGATGGTCAAGAATTTCTACTTTTTCCTGCTTCAAATACTCAATCGTTTGACGAGCGCTGTGTGAGCTTGTGTTGTCGTGGTGCAGGATGACGCGTCGCTTTGAGTTAGATTTTCGAAGTTCGGCGATGACTTGTGGTAAACAAACTGTGGTATACCACTCTGCATTAAACGTTCTACGATCTTCAAGTGCAATAGTCGCAACATGGCCGGTTTATCCAACGAATGTGGCCACCATCTTCTTTGAAGAACTTCGAGAACAAACAACTTTAGTCGGCTTTGACTCGTCTTGAAAGACACAGATTGTAGATTGTTGTTTGGAATCAGGATCGTAGGCATAGATCCAAGATTCGTCACCACTAATGATGTGGTAGAAGACGTGATTTGACTCTCCTCGGTTGAACCTTTGCAGAGTTTTCTTACACCATCTGACGCGGGCCGCCTTGTGATCGTCGGAAAGCAGATGCGGTATCCAACGGCAAACTAGCTTTCTCACACCAAGCGCTTCATGCTAGATCTTCTAAATGGTTGTCCTTGAGATGCCTAATAGAGCCTCTATCTCTCGATACGTCACATGACGATCTTCGAGAATTAGTTGTCTCACAGCAATGATGTTACCTTAAGTGAAGGCGGATTTTGGGCGTCCTTCGCGAGATTTGTCACTATCACTAGTATGTCCACGCTGGAATTCTAAATACAAGCGTTCGACAGTCCGCAGACATGGCCTTCATCACTGAACACAGATGTTAGCTCTTCAAAACACTGAAGCCGTGTCAGGCCTCTTCTAAAACTGTAGAAAATTATTGCACGAACATTTTCCTTAGAAAGATTCATTTTCGTACGTAACCTGACAGATTCCAATCGACGCTGTGACTAAACAATAGCATTAATATTAATACTTTCAACTGTTTTAAGATTCAAAATTTAAACACATTCGAATATAGAACAGTTCCAAATTCAAAATTGCCGGGAAATATGGAAACGACCGAACTTAAAAGGCATGCCTCGTATAGTGTAAAGATATAGATGGGTGTGATGTGCGTGTATAGATTTTTAATAGTGTATATCGTATTTTTAAGAAAAGTTATTTAATTTCAAGCAAAATGTTTGCATCTACATATATTATTTAAGTTCATTCAATTTCGTTCATTCTTACACCACCTCATTACCTTTATTGTGCCAATTTCTGGTATCCCTTCAACTATCAAGTTACTGAATAGAATTAAAAGTCGAAATATAATGTTGCATCGTTAAAAAAAAACACATAGGTAGCTCCAAAACCTCTCGATAATGAAAATTTTTGTATTCTCTGCCAACGACAAAATAATTTCGTAATAAATATGAATATCTTATTTCTGAAAAGTAAGTACATTGGTACAAACGCCGCCATTGTATCTCAAGGACCTTTTGTTCTAACGCACAAGGTCTTTCTATTCCTAACCAATTTATTGTGACAGTTATTAGACTGCATCATCTTTGGCCGAATGCCAGGATAGTGACTATATCTCTCTCTGGTTTTTATTTCACTGAAATTGTGTAATTCTAAACTAAGCCAAAGCTAGCTCTGAATTTTATTAAATTAACTGCTCAGAGTTGTGTAGTGTGACAAGCCTGCCACACTGTTACCAAAGTATTGCAAAAAATAAAAAATAAAATAAAAAATGTATGTATATCAGCTGTCTGACACCCATAGTACAGGGTCTCCCTAGTTTGGGGTCAGATGGCCGTGTGTGAAAATGTCCCCACATATTATTATATTATATTATTAACTCCTATAAGCCAGAATCAACAGTGGCGAGACCCAGATAAGCGCCGAAGCAATAAAGCTCGACGAGTCAATTGTCTTGGATCTATCTTGTCTGTCCTTCTTGTGTAATATAATATACTAGCGACCCGCCCCCCGGCTTCGCACGGGTGCAATGGTGATACTAAATATACTACAGAATGTCTTTATATACAACGTTCACAGCTTTTTTGTCATTAGACAACACAAACATGTTTTCTTTAAAAGTTACTCTTATAAGAGCGACATATTATACCTAATTATTGGCCATGTGAAAAACACTCAACGCTCAAATCTAAGCGCCAGCCGCTCTACCCCCGCTTTTTAACACTGTGATATCTTCTAATATATTGATTTTAATGATATGCTGTAAAGGGCAATTTTGATCTACATGAAATGCACAATGTATCTAAGATATTTAATTTGGTAAGGAATAAAACTGTATTGTTTAAAATAGCTTGGTAAGTAACCCATATCTTATTTGTAAAATGTAAAAGATAAAAATGGTTACTGTGGGTTATCCTAAAGAGATAAACATATACCATGGCGGACTATTTTATCGATCTTTTTAATCTCGTAAGGTTTAGCCAGCGTTTGCAATGTAAGCGCACAAAAATATGTTTATTACGACCTCACATTACTCTTGGAATTTCTCGGTTTTCTTCTACTATAATATGCATGTATTATACCTATAAACCTTCCTCTTGAATCACTCTATCTATTAAAAACCCCGCATCAAAATCCGTTGCGTAGTTTTAAAGATCTAAGGATACATAGGGACAGACGCGGCGGTGGACTTTGTTTTATAATAATATATGTATATATATATATGTAGTGATAGTGGTTTAGCCCGTACCGTCCTACTGCAAAACAAAGGCGGAAAAAGGAGGGAGCTCCATTCCTTCCATCGGTCTCGTCTTCTCGCTGTCTTGCCAATCCTTAAGGAAGTCATCCAAGTCATCCCGCCATCTCTTTCGTGGTCTACCGCAGCCCCGTCCCGCCATTTCAGGGCACTGTAAGGACATGCCTTGCATAATAACACGTCACGTTTCGCCAGCTAAGTTTAATTATATTGAATTAAAGCATTTGATGTGTATGCTTTAAGATCCATACTTAACGTGCGTAGTACATACACCGATTTTGATGAAATTTGGCATGAAGATAGTTTGAACCCCAGGGAAGGACATAGGCTACTTTTTAAACCGCGACTTCGTCTGCATCAACGATAACCGACATTCACGCGGACGAAGTCGCTAGAAAAAGCTAGTTATTAATAAACTTAACTCCGTATTGAACACTTGTTTCCCTCGGTCAGCTTGACTACATTTCATGGCGACCCAGTATCTCCCTTTACGGGTCCATAGATCGTTCGGCATTCGGCAGACATGTCCAGCCCAGTCCCATTTAAGCTGGGCAACCTTTTCAGGCTTGTGTAGTGTGAATAAAAATTCTCCCGACCAAATTTCCGTTATGCCGATCAATCTTAATGGACCATCTTAATCTGAATCTTATTATTGCACTCAAAGGGAGTGCAATAATAACACCTGAGGTTCCCTCACTCTCCTATTCCAGTAAGATGACAATCCGACATAACCGGGGGAAGAGATGTGGTTAGACTTGGGTTAGACGGATAGATGGGATCCAAGGAGCTTGATTTGAGAATAAAAACTTAAACTTGTCAAACTATGAAGATTTAATTTTATTTGTACAACAACGGAAAGACATTACGGTCACAGAGTAGCAGAGAGCCGTGACGGGTGTAGGCCACAGACAAGCACAACTAGAGAGAACATAGATTATAAAAGACAACAGATGGAAGTCCAGTGGTGCAGGATCAACGACTTTAGAAACTTTCCGAGGCTTGGAGATGGACCAACAACTTCCGAAATGGGGGTTGCTAGTCTAATGGAAACCCCAATATTTTTTTACATAGGTATCGAACCTAGGACCTCATGTTTAAAAGTCTCGTTTGCGACCGTGAGACTAAAGGAGACAAAACTGCATGGGCATAATATTATTTCGGCAGTTCAGATGGCATATTTGTTCAAATATTCGCCATATTCGAATAATACAAAATCGACTTTATTTCAATAACGATAGGGTAAATTAAAAACTGAACACAAATAGGTACATCCTAAACATGACATTATCCATCACTGAATAAGATAGAAACATCACAGTTTTGCTACTCCTCATCACGTCACTTTGATCTTCGCTCTCTCTCAAAACACACGCGTAATCTATACAGCCGTTAATGAGGTCGTAACTAAAACATGGCGGTTTACGAAACTGGAGCACTCTGTATACAAAGTGTAAAGTTCTCAACTTTTGTAAATAATGGAGGTGGCGCGGAGTCTTGTAGACCGGAACGGTTTAATTGTTTGTGATTTAATTACTTATTTTAAGGTGGAATTACGGGAAAATAAATAGCGACAAAATGTTCTAAGACAGAAACAAGTTATTATTTTTATTTTTCCCGTTGGTACACCTGATTTCTTCCAGAAGGACATTGAAAACCCACTGCACTGGCAGATATGCATCGATAGCATGTGTATATATTTTGATTGATAGAAATAAAAAAACCATTTATTTTAAGATTCTATAGCCCTTGCATTTATACATTACAAACTAACATACAAAATAATAAAACATGTGGCTAAGTTAAAGCCGTACAAATCGATCGGTCAAAGGTTAAGCTACGCTAGCCGCGGTCGGTCTGTGGATAGGTGACCATCCCTTTCATTCCGAGTTCCCTTCGAGCCGAGGAAAGCACGGAAAGTCGTTGGTCTCGGCTGTCATTTGAGGAGGTGAAGAACAAAACCTCACTTTTCCACTTTTTCAAATTTTGGAGAAAACAGTAAAATGTAAATAACTAACTGACTACAACATCTGCATTTTGTTTTAGTTGTGTCATTTAAACTAATGTTTCTATCAATCTGATATACCAAATGACTGATAAAAATGATAAGAATCTTAGCTAATATTTTGAAATGAAATTTGGAAATGTGAGGTTTTAAATAAACATTTTTGAAAAAGTGTGGTTTTGATGAAGACTTATGGAAAAGTGAGGTTTTGATATAATTTACCAAAAAAAGGCGTGGTTTAAAAATGACTGAAAAATTAACCTTTCTTTTAAAAATAAATATAATTTTTGTTCTCATGACTATACGAGCTTTGGCTTCTTATTTTAATCATCACAACCAGTGCCTATTATTATTATTGTATAGTATTCATATTTGGAATCCCTGCTTTTCGCATAATGTTCTTTTTCCTAATATACTTTAGCATAACTAGTTTGACATAATTTGTTTTGTTTGTTTTTTTCCCATACAGTTCATGTTGGCATAATATCTTGAAGGCTAATTTTTTTTGGCATATATTTAATTCGCATAAAGTTAATAGGCATGATGTGCAAACCTACTGCGCCACGCTAAATTATTGTCTTAAAAATTCAATATATTATGTTATGCTACAAAAGTTAGTGACAGAAATAAATCGCTGCAAAACCGACGCCACGCGGTCTTCTCTACCCTACCTCTAAAGTGTAACTATTTAGCAAAAAGACCAGGCATTCAAAGTTTAGCACCTTTAGTCTAAAGTCAATGTTTATATTATGTGGTTTTGATGAAGTTTTAATGATACCATTGAATTTTACTCCAATAAAGTGAGTTTTTGAAAATAATCAAGAGATGCTGATTTTTTTAGAGTATAAAATGTGGTTTTGTTCGAAACTCTCTATTTGACATGAAAATTTATGTAAGAAGAGTGGTGTTTTTGATAAGGTTTTACTTATTTGATTTAATCAATTTAATTTTTTTTGCACATAGACTAAAAAAAACATTTAAAAGAAAAATGGAAAAGTGAGGTTATGTTCTTCACCTCCTCATTTGTAGAACTTTGACAGTCGTTATAGGTAATCGGAAGCCAGAAAGTCTGACAACCAGTCTTACCAAGGGGTATCGTGTTACCCAGTAACTAGGTTGTGGAGGTCCGATAGGCAGTCGCTCCATGTACAAACCTGGTATTCAGCTGCAACCGGTTAGACTGAAAGTCGACCTCACTATAGTTGAGAAAGGGCTAGGCAGATGATGTACTTCATACGTGGAATAATAAATGGTTATCGTATATAGCAAAACGGCTGTCGCCGCATCAGTTCGAAACCTTTCCGATCCTATGCGATTCGAGCCGTTTGGTGGAAGCCATCCTTAACTCATTTTAGACTTGAATCGTAATTGGTAAGTTTATTAATAAGCGTGCGGTATATGTTTCCCCGTCGCCGTGACGTGCCGTGCTTGTGATATATACAGTAAGTGCCGTGGAGACATTTTTGAGAAAAAGGCGGTTAAAGCTTTTTTTGTTGCTTTTGACAGTTCTCCGGATATATCAATGGAGGGCTCACAGGACATCAAAAAACTCGTCCGCATCGCTCACAATGGGACAAGTGCCCAAAAGGCTAGCAGCATTACAATGCTGACGAGTTTTTTTGATGCCCTGAGCCCTCCATTGTACATAATATATTTATTTTTAAGCTTTGTACACATTTAATTCTCCATTAAATATAAGTTTTCTAAAAAGTTTAAATGGAATATTCCTTTCAGTCTGAACTCCTGACCTAGACCATCGTAAACGTCTTTGATTATGTTTGCTTGACCTGTACTAAAATTGATTCAATTATGCCTTACCTCAGCCACAAAGGCCAATAGAATTAGCTTTCAGATTAGATTTTCTACCGTAATTGAATTGTAAAAACCAGACGGTAGGTCGCTACATGGATTATATTCAACTCCTGCCCCTAAATTGAGAATATTTCAATAGCAAACAGAATCGATTACAATTTCTGTGGCTTAGCTGTATTTCTGTGATTCTGTTTAAAAGGTGTTATTTTAGTACCATATTTGGACTTAGACCTGTCGAATAGAAATAACCCACCTCAAAATATGTCCTATAATGCGATGAATTGTAACAATTTTTGATTTAAAAAAATGTAAATTAATTACGAAACGGTGACACCAAAAAAAATCAGTCATCCCTTAATTTTCTACCCTTAGGGGTGTAATATTTTCTTGAAATTTATATGGGACCAAATTTGAGGTATACACTATCAATTCAAAAAATCATCGAAATCGAACTACCAACACTGAAAAAGTTATGCGTGGTCAAACATAAAACAAAAGAAAATAAAGATAAAATAATGTTCATAAAATGAAAACTATTGGGCCAAACTATGTTAAATTTTTATGAGACCAAATGGCAACTATTCCGCATCAAACTAAAGAAGAATCACGCAAATCGAATCATAAATCTCAGCGTAATCGGTGTACATACATAAAAAAAAATACCAATCGAATTGAGAACCTCCTCCTTTTTGAAGTCGGTTAAAAAGATGATAAATTTTAAATCTATTCTAAGCATAACTTTGCACGTTTCTGATGTACTTTGAACTGTTATTGGGTAGTAACACATTTGTAAGCATCATCATCAACCAGAAGACGTCCACCGTTGAACAAAGGCCTCCCCCATAAGAGGCTCCCCATAAGGAGAGGCTCCACATAAGGAGAGGCTCCCCATAAGGAGAGGCTCCCCATAAGGAGAGGCTCCCCATAAGGGGAGGAGGAGGGGGCTTGCCATAGTCTCCACGCTTAGAAGGCGTCTTGGGGATCGCAGTTGAGTTGTTAAGTACACGGAAGCCGCTGCTGCCCGACTTCCGGATTATCCCTTAGTCGCCTTCGACGACACCCTCGGGATGAAATGGGTGGGTGCTATTATAGCCCGGCCGTAAGCCGTGTGTGTGACAAAGCGATATTGACCACAGGACGGGCAGCAGCGTCCTTCTGAATACTATAACACCTACTGCGATCGCCAACATGCATCGGCCAAGCATGGCGATAAGGGCTGTATCCTCCTTTGGGGTAGACCTATGCCCAGCAGTGGGCATGTAAAGGTTGACAATGATGACGAAAACCTTACATTTGTAGTTACAGCTCCCGTGATGAATAAACTATTTACATAATTACAAGTTTGTTCGGAGCCCTCGGTGTGCGATCCGACTTACACTTGACGGGTTTTTTAGGGTTCCGTACCCAAAGGGTAAAAACGGGACCCTATTACTAAGACTTCGTTGTCTGTGCGTCCGTCTGTCCGTCCGTCTGTTTGTCATGCGAACCGCGACAGCTAGGCAGTTGAAATTTTCACTAATTGTGTATTTCTTTTGCCGCTATAGCAACAAATACTAAAAACAAAATAAAATCAATATTTAAGGAGGGCGCTCATCCTCAAACGCGATTTTTTGCCTTTTTTGCTCGATGTCTAATGTTGTATACATAATGGTACGGAACCCTTCGACGTCCGACTCGCACTTGGGCAGTTTTTCTATTCCGTATTTACAATGATGATAGATCGTTCTCGCCTCTAATATTAACGTTCATAAGGTTACTCTTACTCTATCAATCTTAGTTTTAGTTTGTGAATCTTTGGATCTTTAGCGACGGATTTGTGGTGTTCTAAGTTTTATATGAAGTTGAATAGTTATTCAACTCAAACAAACAAACCCACAAACTCTCAAACATCCTCAGGCATCGCAGCTAGTTAGCTGCGAAGCTTGAGGATGTTTGAGAGTTTAATGTATTGACGTAATTTGTATGTTAATCAATCTGTACATCTATACAAATAAATAAAATTAAAGTGCCTGTCAGTTTGTAAGGCCAAAATTTACAGCTTTCTAAATGCATAATAATGTTTATATGGGACTTTCAAAAACAGTTTAAAAAAATCCTGTCTGTCTGTTTTTACCGTCTAATCTCCAAAACGGCAGATCCAATTTTAACGGAACTTTCACTCACAGATAGCTGATATTATAAGGAGTAACTTAGGCTTTTATATTAGAATAAAGTAGGGTACTGCGCAAGAAATATTATATGTTGTAATGCTGTCGGTACGTACGAATTGCCTATGAGTCCGCACGCACACAACGTTGAAATAATATGCTTGGATCTAACGCCCGACACCCCACGCCCCTTAGATCAAAAAATAGTGGAACGCATCTTTGTGGATAGAACTATCTGTAGTCATGTATCATCTGATGCCTACCCTTTTCCCAACCATGTTGACTCCAGGGATACAGCTGAATACCAATGTTATACATGGAGCAGCTACCTAGCTGACCTCCATAACACAGTTGCTAGGTATTGCACCCCTTGGTAAGACTGTTAGTCAAACTTTCTGACTACCCATAACGACTGCCAAAGATCTACGAATGACAGCCGGGACCAACAGCTTTTAGTGCTTTTCCAGGCACGGAGGGAACTCGGTATGAAAATCGATCATCACCCGCGCATCCACAGACTGATACGGTAAGCGTAGCTTAACCTTTAACCGATCGATCTGTATGGTTTTTATTTAGCCACGAGATCCTCGAAATATGTGTGCGCACGCACATAACCATGAAATATACTCTCGGATCAAACTACCCACACCTCTTGAAAAAAGAAAAACAACCGCCTTCAAAATGTACAAAGTGATAAATAACTTCAGAATAGAACACACAGAAACGGTGACACAGTTAAATCAGAGATTGAAAGTCCTCCAAAGATTGAAGAAACTAAAACATCATCTGTGTAATTTTTTGGTATAATTTAAAGATATTGTTGCTTTTTGCGAAAAGTGCTGATTCTATTTCGATGAAATTTATATGGGACCAATTCGGAATAAACCCCTTTCGAACAAAAAAAGATTTTTGCAAATTCGTCTATATTATGACGGAGTTATGCCCAAATATACATGAAAAAAGACAACCGCCTTCAAAAACTAAAAAGTGAAAAATAACTTTAGCACAGAACACACATTGACTTTAGTTTCGAAATTCAGTGGCTTTGTTCTGTTTGTTGTTTTGTATTGCCACCGACTTCCGTAACTAAAGTCAATGTGTGTTCTGTGCCAAAGTTATTTTTCACTTTTTAGTTTTTGAAGGCGGTTGTCTTTTTTGTAAAAAGCTTTTTATTTTCCGCTTTTTAGTATTTCCTTCTCATCCAAATCTATTAAGAAGAGATTGAAAGTTAACTACTACAAAGATTGATGAAACTAAAACGTCATCTATGTAAAATTTATGGGTATTTGTTGATTTTTCAAAAAGTGCTGAATCAATTTCGATAAAATTTATATAGGACCACCCCTGAAGCATACCGTATCCATAAAAAAATTATGAAATTTAATTATAGAATTTTCAAAATCGGTTTACGTTTGCCGGAGAAATCGCGTAACAAATCGCGCACATACTTAATGCAAATTTAAGACATACGGTTTTCTCATGGATGTCATTGTTAGAACTGGACCAAACCTCCTCCTTTTTTGAAGTCGGTCGGCGCTATCTATAGTCATGTATGGAAGACGAAAATAATTATGTTGAGTCGACCCTCAATAAATTGAGATAAGGGTATGATGAGGCAAGCAGGTTATGAAATTGACCGAGGCTGTGTAAGCATCGTATCCTACATTTTCTGTGTTATGTGAACTATTTTAGAGGACTTTTCCTACAAGGTGCTTCATACAAATGAAGTTTCATATTTTGGTCCATCATCGTACATACTACTATTATGAACGGGAATGTTTGTGAGGATGGCTGGATGTTTGTTACTCTCACACATATAATTATTTATTTGGGATATTTTAGGGTTGACCTTAATTTTGAAGTGTAGATGCAAAAATAGTATGTATATAGATAAACAACAATCAAACGCAAGGCAAACACAAGTGCTCATCACACAAATGTTCGCCCTGGGCGGGATTCGAACTGTGCGTCGGAGGCAGATACACTACCACCTAGGCAACGGAGCCGTCTTCCTTCTCGTGTTTAGAGCATATTGTCGGCAAAGTTCCCTTAATTTTGTTCCCAGAAACATAACAATATTCCTGTTTGCATAAGAGGTAACCTTCTCCCAAAACAACAAACGCCTCTAAGTGAACGTTACCTACTAACAAAATATTACCACAGAAATCCTAAACAATCAGCTAGTGGCTTTATCTCGAAGGGCTATTAATATTATTAAGACAATTATTTGCTTAATAAAGCAAGAAGCCACTAAAGATATTATGAAGTTAACATATCAAAAAGTTAAGCGATTTTTAGCCTTATTTACGCAGTATTTTTCAATTTCTTTGTATCGTTATTACATAGGTTGCTCAGCGTGTTATAGAAAGAGAGTTTCTCTGGTAGATATAATTCGCAATGAAGTCATTCGCCAGAGAACTAAAGTCACTAACATTGCGCGTCGAATCAGCATGCCGAAGTGGAAGTGGGCTGGCTGGCATCTATCCGTCTGCACACGACAGACGGATAGATGGTAGATGGAGTAGACATACTTTGGAGTGGAGACCGTGTTTTGGCAAGCGTAGTGTGAGACGATTTACCGACGATTTGAAGGTGGCTTGTAGGTCGTGGATCGATACCAGCTACCCAACACCGGGTTGGTTGGCGATCTCTGTGGGAGTGGGAGGCCTACGTTCAGCAGTGGACGAAAATAAGCTTACATGATGATGATGATGTTATTACATAGGTATATTAAAGTAAGTTACCGAATGGCCCGACCAAGCGGCAAAAAGAGCAAAGGAAGACAGAAAGATCGCTGGATCGATGGCATTGAAAGAATAGCCGGTAGAGACTGGATACTGAAAGCGAAAGACAAAGAAATGGAAACAGTTGGAGGAGGTTTATACCCGGACTAGGACAATGTTTTAGACAACTCGCTACTAATTTAAAATTATATTTTTAGGGTACAAAAATATCGGAACCCTTATAAAATCACTCGTGCGTCTGTCTGTCTATCCGTCCGTCTTTCACAGTCAATTTGCTCCGAATCTACTGGACCAAATCAGGTAAAGTTTGGTAGGATTGTGTAATCCTATGACCTAAACACAGATGTGCAAAATAAATAAATATATTTTTTAAATAAGAGTCATTTTAGGGGGACAAATTAGGAAATAAAAAAAAAGTTTTGCAAAACCTTACTGTGTCATATATCAAACGAAAGGGCTAGTTATGAGGATCTCAAATAGAAGTGCAGTACGCACTAAATATTGTGTGTTTGACCTCTTTAGCCTAGATTTTAATACCGATATCCTATCTATATTTCACCAAGTTCATGATTTATGGACCAAAATATGACTTACTACTTTTACATTGAAAGTGCTGTCGGGACAGTCCTCTTCAAAGACTTTGAACTTTCCTAAAAGTCTGACTAAATACTTATTTGACCTCTGAACTAGTCTAACATTTTATTAAGCGAAAGAACTCGCTGACGTCTTCTAAACCTAGTAAAACTGTCTTTTTTTAAGATAAAAATCTTTCAAACAGATTGAAACGACAAGGAAACTTACTTACGTTTAATTTATTTTCTCTTATCCAGTGATTAATTTATATTGTAGAGTTAGGCTAAGTCTTTACAACTTCATTCGACGTCCTATTACAGAACATTTTGCTGTTAAAACAGTATTCTTCATGCTTACTAGGTTAAACTTAACGAAGTTAAAAGTTTATTTCTATGGACGATATTGTGTGGTATATATTATTATGTTTCTGTGAAAGCCCGGACTACAGTAAGTCCTAAGATTTCCAGATTTACCAACTCTTAATGGTAAAAGTCCGAAACGTCTGCAACGGTAACGAAAAATGGCACAAAGACGGTCGACATCAGGTCAACGGAGCCCCACCGCGCGGGGCTCCTATTTCTGTCTGCAGAGTTTAAAGGAATCTAACCAAACCGAACCTTGGGGTGCCCCTGACGCCGTCGTGGGAAATAAATGATGAAGAAGTACTCATTGCTTTATTTCCAGAACGAACATTTACGAACCGTCACTGGTAAAACCTAGCATGTACTAAATTCTAGTGGTGAAAGCCCGATAAACTCGTTCCTTTCTTCTTTCTAACATTTACTGGTAAAACCTAAGATTAACCAATATTCGAGCTTTTACAGTAACATAATATATTTTCTTTACTGCCCCATGGGTCTGGTGGTCACAAACACGACTGCTGAGCGTAGGGTTTTGGGTTGAATTTCGCGACTTTGTCCGCGTGAATATTTGTTATTGCGGATGCAGAGGAAGTTGCGGATTAAAACAGTAGCCAGTATATCTATTCTGTTACAATCTCCCTCCGTGAACAACTAGGTGAAGTGAGCTGTCATCCGTCCGTCTGCTTTATCAATCCCTAGCATCGGGACGGATGACAGCTCACTTCACCTAGGTGTTCACCGAGGGAGATTGTGACAGAATAGATCTACTGATGTCCTTCCCCAGAGTATTCACAAGCTATTTTCATACCAAAATTTTATCAAAATCGGTTCAGACGTTTAACCGTGAAAGCGTAACGACAGAGTAACTTTCGCATTTATAATATTAAAGTATGGATAATATGTACGATCGAATAAGCTATTTCTACTACCCTTACAATATTTTATTTTATTTCATTTTTTTTATCTCGAGCACGTAGGTATCCCTGGTAGGTACCTACGTGCTCAAGATAAAAAAATAAAATATTGTTAGTCTAGTAGAAAGATGAATATTTTTGCCTGTAAACCAAATAGCTTGTTCGAGTGTACCATCATATTAAACCGCATAATATGGTTCATACTAAGGAAATCTTCGCTTGTTATTCAGAACCACAACATTCCACTTTGACAATGGAATCTGACCTAATTTCCCTACTCGAAGTACCTAATCTAGTTCACGTTTCTATGGTAATTCTCGGATTGAAAATCACTGGGGAA
The DNA here is from genome assembly GCA_947361185.1 of Charanyca ferruginea. NCBI lineage: Eukaryota > Metazoa > Arthropoda > Insecta > Lepidoptera > Noctuidae > Charanyca > Charanyca ferruginea. The sequence continues at coordinate 7,607,385 of OX376082.1, read as the reverse complement.
ACAGCTGCCTTTTGAATACGTATAAAAAGGAAATTGGGTCGTAAGAAAAGTTTTTTATACTATTTGCATGAAATTGTCGAAGTTAACAAGTTAAAAAATCGTGATGACCTCTTTCTCGACGCGCCCGCCTCTCATACCATGAGCATGAATGTGACGTTTTCAATTCATATGACTTTCTAGTTTTATCTTGAACATTATTGACACTCGGTTATCTTCTATTGACACCGATGTAGTGAAGGAAATTATAGTGAGAAAACCTGGACCTTACCATAATTTTAATAAGTCTTAATCTACCTTTTTGGAAATCAAAGAGCAAGACAAGGCAAATCAAAATTAAAGGTTTTCGTTAGTAATAGACAGTAAAATTGAATTTGAACAGTACTGATGCTGAATATAAGAGCATTCTTTGAGGAAATCACTATAGGACTCGACATTACCGTTTAAGAGAAAACAGTGGTGATCCCTAGGGTAGTAGCAGTCTGAGGGTAAATCAAGGGAATGCCTAATAGAAGCGATCGGCCTTTTACGACACCCATGAGGTAATGCGTGTGTAGATTGTTTTTCGAGAGCCATGAATAAAGAAAATCTGTATTTAATTTAGATATCTTGAACCTCAAATTATGAAACAAAAGGCAGATAGACCGCGCGGAACACTAAGAGTGAAGCCAAAAAAGTAAATAGGTACAAATTTAAAAGCGAATACAATCACGAGATTGTAGGTATTCGCTTTTGAATTTGTGTTTGCTTTTTTGGCTTCACTCTCTGTGTTCCGCGCGATCTATCTGCCTGTTGTTTCATAATCTGAGTCTTGAACCATAACGATCAAGCTGTATTTTCCATTACTATGCCACTTACACTCATCATCGTCTGATTAGCCTTTTCCCAACTATATTGGGGTCGGCTTCCAGTCTAACCGGATGCTGCTGAATACCAGTGTTTTACATGGAGCGACTGCCTATCGGACCTCCACAACCCAGTTACTAGGTAAGACACCCCTTGGTAAGACTGGTTGTCAGACTTTCTGGCTTCTGACTACCAATAACTTAACGACTGCCAAAGATCTAAAGTCGGTGAGAAATGGATGTTCACCCATCCACAGACCGCCCGCGGTAAGCGTAGCTTAACCTTTGATCGATCGGTTAGGTTTTTACTTAGTCACGAGCTCCTTCCATACATAATAGATATACAGCCAATCTATGTATTTCCCGCGGCAGAACGATTTGCCCTCAGTAGTACTATCGATTTATCTGTTGTAATGATCATTTCAGAGGAGGAACTATGGCTCCTGAGATACAAGTAATTATTTACATAGGTAGTTTAGGAATCAACTTGTTCATTTAAAGGAGTTGTTTCAAACTGTATGGCGCCTGGGCCCAGTCCTTGTACACCATACTTAATTATAGGGAAACACATTTTAAATAGTTCTCAACTGTCCAATTAATTTAAAATAGCTTTCTGAGCAGGTAAAACACAACAAAAAGCAGTCATGGCGGTAAGCTGTCATTTTGATTGATTAATGACGTTCGACATTTATAATTCTGATTTTATGCGTCGATTTGTGGATAGCCAGGTAAACAGATGGGAAAGAAACGGTGTTAAATTAAAAGAAACGAAAGAAAGGTTGTTATAAAGTACTCTAGAAACTAGAAACAAAACGAGACGAAAGTGACTGAAGTGAGACTGTTGTGACACTGACAGCTGCCAATTCTCTTTCTATGATCAATGGTCTATCTATGGTTTATAGAGTAGCTAAATCTGAGTGACGCCATGTTGAAAACCCATAAAAAATATTGTTAAATGATCAATTTACTACCACACTTACAACAGTATACATTTAAACGAATTATCTGTATTTTTCCCGGATTCTACGGATTTTTCTCTTTATTTTGAAGTGGTGTACGGTCACCAAAGGAGATAAGTATCCATGTCGCCGGAAACAGTTGAAGTTTACTTAGAAACCGATAGGTGTTTATGATTGAAATAGAATACAATTAATAGAGAATAAACAGTTCAAATAGAGAATAAACAGTTCAATGATTTAATAAAATTTCATTTGAAAGCCCCCATTGGTTTCTAAGAAATCTTCAACTATTCCCGACGACATGGATACTTATCTCCTTTGCTGACTGTACATAGACTGGGCCCAGTATGAAACATGTCCTTTCCATTGTCCGCCGTTTACTGTTTACCTGTTTCATGCTTATACAATGTTACGGTGAGTAAAATGTTAATGTATGTACAATAAATATGACCGTTTTACCTCACAGAATTCCCGAACTTTGCCGAACCGAGAACGGGAATAAAGCGCTGAATGTTCTCAACGTAACTCTTTCGTGCCTTTCGAATGTCAAATGTACCGCATAAGTACATTAGTAGCGGACTCGTTGAGTTAAACGGCTGAACGGCACACGTACTGGTATCATTTTAGGTTAAGCGCAAGTTCGATCGTGTATGGAGTACTGCTCTCACCTTTGGGACGGATCTGCTAGATACCAGCTTGATGCCCTTGAGTCAATTGAGAACGAGCATAGAGGATCATTGGCAATGATCTGAAGCATCGACGCCGAGTTGCTGGCCTGTCGGTTTTCTATCGGTTGCATTTTGGGGAGTGTGCGACGGAATTGCATAATTTATTTCCGCCGAGCCCGTTCCATCATCGGACCACAAGACGTACGGCGATGCGCCACCGGTACATGGTGGACATCCCACCCACACGCACAAAACGTTTTGGGAACACATTCATTGTGCGTACTGCTAAGGAGTGGAATTCCGTGCCTGAGTCTCTGTTTCCTGATAGCTACAACCCGGGAATCTTTAAGTCAAGAGTGAATAGGTTACTTCTAGGCAAGTGTGCTCCATCTTAGACCGCATCATCGCTTCCCATCAGGTGAGATAGTGGTCAAACGTATGCCTATCAAATGATAAAAAAAAAAGGTTATATGTAGGTAGGTGATCTAGCGCGATGATCTAGCGAGAACACAAATGGGGATAATTTTAAATTCTATGCAGACGATGTCTCAAGCAGAAGCTAGTAAAAATATATGACAGTTCCCAAATCACGAACATGTCTTAAACAACCCTTTCCAAAAATATTCAAAAACAAATTAGCTATAACCATATAAAGGTCATGCAATTTCTTTCCAAACGATACAAATCTAAATTGCTCTTATGATTTATTCGCGTGTCATTCCCAAACGGTAGCTATTCAAAATGTTTGTGCTCGTAAAATGCTTGAGATTATTTTAACGGTTGAAGGATATGGCTTGGCGATGGTAAAGAAAAACCATATATGATCGTATATATGAGAATGATTTTTATGAATGAGTTTTTAACATGCCATTTGAATTGCGAAATAAATTAAATAGTGCTCGCTGCTATGGTTTGTAGAAGGAATTTTTATCGTTAATTTTACGACGTAAAAAGGCCATAAATGTTTTGATTTTAGGTATACCAAAAAGCTTCTGCTTTTTGTTTCGTATTGTTTTATTATTTTTATTATTGTTTTATTTTGTTTAGTTTTCAAAACACCTCAGGCACAAAAACAAAATGGTTTTAAATTTGTTTTTTAAAAGAACATGCAGTACCGATATTATTTTAACGACTCAATCTTTGCAAATGACTATTAAAAGGTAAGGGCATTGCTTTCATATTGCAATGCATAGAGGCAGAATGACTCAGGCACAAAAAAATATAAAACAACGTGTAAGAGCCGATATTATCTATCATTAGGAAAATTTAATAGAAAAAATCTTTGCAAAACCTCATTATAGTTAAGTTATACTATACACACTACATTGAAATACTCGTACATCTTCGATGTATACACACCACTATTTTTCGGCCTCGCAACACTCACAGACTTCCCGGAAAAAACACAATTCACCATGAAGTTTCTATTGAATCGCAAGTTTCCTTGATCCCAGCCAAGTTTTCCAATTACCTCCTCATTTAAGTTAGGGTTGGTCGGAGCTATATGTGTAATGGTTGCTACCACGCTACCACCCCACTTTACATGAATTATGAGCCTCTTACGGTTTTTGCTCGCTTCGTATAGAGGTTTTTGGTCAAAAGTTATTTCCATAATAATAATGGGCTATTTCACCACAGTCTGACAAGTTACGGTTAACTTGTGGGGTATATAATTTTAGATAAATGTTGTTCTATTTTAACACGCTTCTATTAGCTATACCTGCCTTTAATACATTTTTAATTACACGGACTTAGATTTAGTACTATTAGAGCTCAAGTTCGTACTGGAACGACATCTGCCTAGCCTTTTCCTTATGTTGGGTTCAGCTTCCAGTCCAACTGGATGCAGCTGAATGCCAGTGGTTTACATGGAGCAGCTGTCTCTCTACAACCCAGTTGCTGGGTAACACGATACCCTTGGTAAGACTGGTTGTCCGACATTCTGGTTGCTAACTACCCATAATGACTGTTAAAGGTCTACGTATGACAGCTGAAACCAACGGCTTTTACGGGTTTTCCGAGGCACGGAAGGGTATTGGTATGAAACGGAGGGAAATTCGATATCAATATTAAGGTATTACTGAAACCGTTCAATGAAAAACCGTCTGTCCGTCACACGGACTGACTGTCAAATCACTGTTCTTCTATTTTAGAACAGTGTTTCTCTCATAATATTTTAACTGTACAGATTAAAATATTCAAATTAAATTCAGATTCAAAATCATTTATTTCAACCAATTTCAGATCATAAATTACATTTTAAAATAAAAATAAATTTTAAATTAGATTTTAATGCTTATGTAAATAAAGAAAAAGTAATTTAATCAAATAGTATAATAAAATTAAAATTATTATTATCATTAAAATTAAATCATTAAAATCAAATTCAAATCAAAATCATAATAAAAAATTGAAATAATTAATCTAAATTAGAATTGTCAAATTAAATTAAAACCATAAAATCATAAAATAAAATTTAGATCAAACATGAACCAGATTAAACATGCCTAAAGCAGCCTGAGTCTCTACGGTATGTTTATTTACAAATTGGAACGGACAAATATTTGTATGGCTTAACAAGTAGGTAGTTGGTGTATGTGAGTCTATATGTTTGTGATCGCACCCACGATACAGGAGAAATCCCTAGTGTATGGAAATAAATATGTACATTTATATTGTGAAACAGGCTCTCATTCTAGTATTTGTAAAGGTTACAATTTAGTATAGACAAAATCAATTGATTGCTAATTCAAATGACTAAATCTAATACTACGTATAATATACATACTATTCTTTATTGTACTTAATATATTACTCTGGCTCACACACTATTCATTGTTTGTTGGAATAGAAGAAGTAGTCGTCTACTGTATTATTAATTGTAAATATGTGAACACTGTGTGTCTATGTACATAACTTAGCTGTCATTTCTTAACTTGTGATACTTTGTACATACCATAATATAGTGATTTTTATACAAGATACATCGTATTCACATAACTTAATCATTCTTGTAAATGAAAATATTGTAAACACCCTTTTTTAAAAGAGTATGTATGGAGTTTCTTGCCCATTCTTCTCCATACGAAACTACCATTTGGAATGGGCAACTAGATTCAAATTTTACATTATGACGTTCAAAAGTGCCTTTTAATGGTCTAATTGAAATAAATGATTTGACTTTGACTTTGACTTTGACTTTACCTGTTATTTTTCAATAGTCAGATAACTTTTATAAGGAATAAAAATAGAGGTTTGACATATTTTCTATACATAAGCTGTCAAACCGCCATTTTTATTCCTCAGATAAAAGTTATCTGACTATTGAAAAATCAGCCCTTAGAAAAGCGAATTTGGCTTCACAACCAAAGAAAGAGCGAAATAAGTAATTTCTGAATTAAACATCAGAAGCAATATAGTTATTTTCACACAATATAATCCCATGCCAGTCACAAACATGCTATTCAGGTTTTGGAATGAAAGACTGCTTACTATAAAGCAAGAGCAAAATGAAACTAATACAATTAAAACTTTCCCCTCATAATAAAGCCTAATTATAATAAATTATGCTCCACATTTTTCAGTTCATTAGCTTGTAGAACTGAAACCCAATGTAATATTAACGGTCCCTGAAATATAGCACGACTCTTCGGAAGAATTTCTGGCAAAAATATTTGCAGAAACTTTATTCACTGGCATATTTTTCGTGATATAATTGGCACAGTGAAATACGTAGAATCGTTCCTGGTGTCGACTGTATTTTACCAGTAAAAGGAAAAGATTTGCTTTTTCGTTTTCTTACACCGTTGGAAAGAAATGTTCAGAAAAGACATATGAAGAGATGCGATATTGATCCCTCCCGCTGAAGGCTTCTGGTGCATCAAAATATTTACACATATGAAGACCAATGGAAGCGCGATTTCGATAACAAGAGAGACAACTTAAAGTACAAACAACCTTCCAATTCACATAATCACTTTACATCTTAATGGCATTTTGACGTGTCCATATTGTGCACGTGCATTCTGTGCTAAAATACCTCTTAAAATAGGATACTTAAGGCACATTAGAGCATACGCTCGTAGCAGAAACTCTCACCGAAGTCGAAATCGACATGGGATGTTATTTTTTTTTTGTTATTATCTAGGCTTATTTGGAACGTGTTTTTCACTTAAAATCTATCGAGTTTGAGGCACATGAGAACATAATTATAATATTTGTTTATTTCTTGTGTAATTCTTCATCATATTTCTGGGAGGACGTATAATTCCAAAACACGTTTTTGAGAAAAAATCTCCATACACAGTAAACTGATTAGTTTACTGTTAACTTATAAGTATATATTTTTTAATGGTGCTTACTAGTAGATTGTGGTACTAAATTTTGTCCTACGCTATTTTTATAAAAATAAACTCATAAAATATATCGTATTACTGAAATTCATACATTACGAAATATTCCACGTAATTTTGTTACCACGTTACTACCACAAACATTTCAAGCTGACAGGGTCAAATACCGAATAAATAACACACGAATTTTATGAGAATTTCATTTCTTGCCATCAATAATATGACCTTTTTCCTTTCGGTCTGAAATGAGAAAGGATCTGCTTAGTATTCGATGCACGATGTTGAAGTCAATAAATGTCTGGCCCCAACAATCGATCTTGTGTGGTGCCAGTGTAATTTGTTAGTCGTTTTCCTCGGTCGATCGTGTAAGGTGCAGCGCAGACGGCACACTTTTTGTGCGATCGAGTCAGCGGCGCACAAAAAGTCTGCATGGCGCGCAAAAAGTTGGTCGCGGATTTTTCACAGACTCAACGCACACGACGCACATCTTCGATCATTCTGTCGGCAGAGCTAGACGCTATGGAAATCGTGCAGAGATCGTGAAGTATTATTTTGTACATGAAGTACAGAAAAAGAAGAAGAAATAGAGAATTTTTTGTGCGCCGGACTTTGACATATCAGTGTGGGGCAGGTAAATAGCCAGATGCCTGACTAATATCTTGAAAAAAACGTATGGTGAAAAAAAAGGAAGCAACAGGATTTTGTAAAGACTTGATTAAAAAGAATGTCCGTGAAGTTTCTTGGTCGTTCTTCTCCATAGAGACCTACCCTACATTTTGGAAAGAGCCACTAGCTTATATTTTAGTAATTGGAGAAGAATGACGAGAATAACCTTATTTATTACTAGCTTTTGCCCGCGTCTTCGTCCGCGTGAATGTCGGTTATCGCGGATGCAGACGAAGTCGTGGATTAAAAAGTAGCCTATGTCCTTCCCCAGGGTTTAAGCTATTTTGATACCAAATTTCATTGTAATAATAATGGCTTAATTGCCAAGAGCCTCGACCAACATCTACGGAGGCTCTCGTTAGGCGGCTGGATCAAGGGCTTGATTCAGAAGGCAGTACTTCTGGACACGACCCGCATTGTCAGGAGGTTTCTCTCTCTGGAGCCCTGACCGCCGGTAGCTTGGACCCTGTTCTCGATACCGGTGGGCTACTATTTTTTATATTTTTAAATGATTTAATTTTTTTTATTAATATTTAGAAATGTATATTATGTGTATATAGAAATAATAAATGAAAATAATAATAATATTATGTGGGGACATTTTACACACGGCCATCTGACCCCAAACTAGGGAGACCCTGTACTATGGGTGTCAGACAGCTGACACCCATAGTACAGGGGTCTGACTAGTTTTGGGTCAGATAGCCATGTGTGAATTGTCCCTTCATTATTTTTATTGTATTATTACGACCTGGCCCAGCTTCGCATGGGGTTAAATGGACTATCCAAAACAAAAATAACTTTTTAATTCGAACCAGTAGATCCTGAGATTAGCGCGTTCAACCAAACAAACAAACTCTTCAGCTTTATAATATTAGTATAGATTATTTATTATTAAAAGAAAAAGCATAAGTCGACTGTTACCTTTTTTTCCCTTGAATTAAATCTCATATAACCAAAGCTAGTAATTGTTAAACTTTATTCCGCATTTACGAGTTTCCCCTCATTGAAATAAAACGTTACTGCTTCAGTATTGATTGCTTTCGTTTAACGTTAGGTAAGCTTCTATTCCGACGATGTTTCGGAATTCGTGGCTATGGAGTAATCTGAAGGATAAACGAAAAGACGTATCTGTTTATTTTGGGCTAACCTAATATAATCAAAAGATAAGACTAATCTTTTTTGCTATGTTAATAATATTCTCCCGGCCGAATGTTGGTCACGGCCAATTATAATGAAGACTAGTTGACTAGTATATCTCTTGCGTAATTGGGGTACACAGTAGATATTAGGGTGTTACTACACCAATCGATCGATGCCATCGGTCGACATCGATCGACGTTGATCGATTGGTGTGGTAGCTTTAACTGATCGACGGATACCGTTCGACTAACTAATCGGTCGATTGCCGGTTGATGGCATCGGTCGATATTGATCGATTAACTCCGGCTATAATCCATAACTAATAATAATCGAGAACCTCGGTCGACGTCGACTATATAATCCATTCTACCATCGGTCGATTGTTGAGCGAATTCCGTACCGCCCATAGTTCGGTCGAGGAACACCGTGGTTATAACCAGATGGGGGATAGTCCATGAGGATTTCAATTTCAACAGATTTACTTGCTTTCCGAGGCACGGGGGTGTTACACCGCTAACTTCCAAACTCCGGGCTGTTACTGAGAAACCCCAAAGTCCCAGTAATACTTTGCCTGACCTTGGAATGGAACCCATAACTCTACGCTCAGGTTCATAGACGAAGGGGATTGTCAATATTTGGATAGACACCTCGACTTATTTATTGTAGCGTTAATGATGTTGGTAATACTGTTTTGGTTTGACCCGCTACGTTGTCCACGTGTAGAATGTGGACTCTTTGTACCGATAGTGGCGACAGCTAGCCTATAGCTTAATAGTCAAAAGCCTCGACCTATATATACCTTAAGAGGTTCTCGTTGGGCAGATGGATCAAGGACTTGATTCAGAGGGCAGTACTTCTACACAGCAAACATTGTTAAAAGGTTTCTCTCTCTGTGGCCAGTAGCTTGAACCCTGTTCCTAATTTTAATACTGGCTACAATTTGTTATACACTTTGAAATGTTTTTATAATAAAAATGTATTTTACCTAATAAATATTTCACTATTTTATAAGTATATTTCATGAATGAAGTTGAATATAAGAAGATTGAAATGGAAATATCATCATCATCATGTTAACCTTTAGACGCCCACAGCTGGGCATAGATCTCCCCCAAGGAGAAGTTCAGCCATTATTGCCATGCTTGGCCGATGTATGTTGGCGATCGCAGTAGGTATTATGGTACTCAGAAGGATGCCGCTGCTCATCCTCTGGTCAATTAAATATCCCTCTGTCGCCTTCTAAGACACCCACGGGTAGAAATGGGGTGGTACAATTCGCGGCCGGCACGACACGGTAAATGGAAGCATACAGGTTATTTAGTTGATGTTTACAAGACTGTTTATGTTTTCGTATGTGCGAGACTCGCATGTGTGTTTTCCTAGGAGGATTATATAATTAATTTAATTTATTACTATTAATTTATACTATTATATAATTAATTTAAATTATTACTATAAATTTATACTATTATATAATTAATTTAAAGAAAATTAATTTAAATTCAATTTTATTCAATTCTATTATATAAATTTGGTAACTAAGAAATGAAATTAATTATTTATTTATTTATTTTCTTACAATGATTACATACTATACTTTATTTGGAATCTAGATGTATAGTGAGATCAAGTACCTATCTGTAAAATTCTTTATTAATGTATTTTCTTTGTTTCTTTGTATGGAATTAAATAAAGCTTTTATTATTATTATTATATATTATATATTATTATGTTTTCGTATGTATGATTTTTCTTATTTGGTTTGCTTTGTATTCAGTTTCAGAACGACTTGACTATACGTTAGATAACAAATAAACTTTGGGTAAACATTCGCTACGCTAAATCCAAAGGGCGGCTGGCGTGTCGGCCCCATTCACGTTTTTTATTAGAAGCACGCTAGGCGTGTTTTCCCTCAGCAAACGGGTGTTGCCATTATCCAACTTTTGTCGGAGCTAAATGAAACATTAATCAGATTGGAGCTTTCGTAATCACTTTTAATATTTCAAAAGAAATATCCAATATCCCCAATATAAGTCCATAAAGTACACTATTATAAATCATGACTGCTCCAAAATTGCTCCTACCTTAATTGCTATAATTTTTCTAATTCATGGAAAGTTTGAAACTTAGGCACTTCTATTACGCTCAGACATCTGTTTTCTAATGAGTTTATTTACTCGAAAATTTTCCAATAGTTTAAAGCTTGCTTCGACGATAATTTGGCCTAAGAGTCAATTTTACTACCCAACTATTTTGAGCGTGTTTCTTTAACGCTGGTTGTTTCTAAATTGTTTCATTTTGTAAATAATTTGGTTATAAACTATTTCTCATTTTCTTGATTAAAATTGTGGAGGTCTCACTGAGATAATTATGGAACTATTTATACTGAAATTGCTATGTAAAAGTGGATGGTCCGTGGATTTTTTTTTTTTTTTTTTTCTGTATGGCATCTCGCAGTTCAACCTGAGGGTTGGTTACTGCTTAACCGGACAATCCTGTGGTGCCTTAAAAGTGACTTTTAGGGCCTCCAGCCAGGGCAAAAACTTATAAACTAAGTGACTACGCTAAGGGCACCCCCTGTGGGGTACGAGCCTCGGCTTAGGTCGCCACTGAGAGAGGGCAGCAAAGGGACAGGCTGGATCAGGTCTCCATTAATTAGGGGCTATTTTAAAGCTAAGGGCTCAGCGACGCGGGCTGGCGCTAGCAAGGGTCGGGGGGGGGGGGGGGGGGGGGGCGTTACGGGGTCGTCGCGAGGGACCTCGGCGGCGAGGTCGGAATGACGGTAATCTGTATCTGTGTTTAACTAATGTGCTAGTGGCCCTATTTCGTTCTTGAAGGAGGGTAATAGCGTCATCTGGATCACCCTCCTACCAGATGACGCTATCTGGTAGGAGGTCCGTGGACTGGTGGCCATTCATTTTATACCGAGACCCTCAATGCCTCGGATTGCACGTGAAACCGTTGGTTGCGGTTGCCATTCCTAGATATTTGGCAGTCCTTAAGGGTAGTCAGAACCCAGAAAGTTTGACAATCAGTCTTACCAAGGGGTACTGGTTAGTAGAGGTCTGATAGGCAGTCACTCCATGTAAAATACTTGTATTCAGCTGCATCCGGTTAGACTGGAAGCCGCTCCCAACATAGTTGGGAAAAGGCAGTTTGTTATTGTACAGATATCATAATTATTCATTATTAACCCTTAACCACTGACGTACGAATGACATTCGCCACCAAAACAGTTATTCGTTCAAAATTTCGTTTTGTGCAGGGATACATGTTTGTTGCTTTTGATAGTTTCCTAGTGATAAGAGACGCGTGCGCAGCGGGGAAAAGTGGACACGTGGCGCACGTGTAATCAGGTGAGTTCGTGGACCTGACGAATCACATTCGTATGGTCAGTGTTAGTGTAACTTTTGAGATTTTTATTTTTGTTTCTTTGGAATTAAATGAATTGTAACTGGTGTAATACTTCGGAAATTCTTTGGAAGAGGAAACCAATTCACACCATCACCAAAGACTCATTAAATAGCTCCTCAAAACTGCTCAGGTGGCGACTTTCCATTGTCACATTTTGCCCGCTCAACGAACTCTGAAGAAAGAGAATCTACCATCCAGAGTTGCTGGTGATGGAATTTGGTACCTCGAAGAATTGCTACACGTGTTTCAAGCAGAAATGGTGTGCTGTCAACCGATCTGCTTGCAGTGTTCAGAATCAACCTGCAAGAACTGCCGTTAAAAAGTGCATAGATATGTGTTTTGGTGATAATGCGATTATGATCTCATAAATATAATTCTATTTGCGGTGAAAAAATGGTCCTAAGATTAATAGTTTTTTTTAAATTGATTTTTTAAATTTGTTTGTGTTTATTTGGCTACCTATATGTATGTTAATTAAAAAATAATGTTTTATGAGTATTTCTATTAATCTTCACAGCTTATTTATCAAATGTTTTGATTATTAACCAACAATAAATTTATTAAACAATACTTGATGTATGCAACAGAGGTCTTTAAAAATACATACGAATGTCATTCGTACGTCAGTGGTAGTGTAACTTTACGACACGTCAGTGGTTAAGGGTTATTAAAGGTTCAATGAAAAACCGCCAACGCCAGATAAATAGGAAGTTGACTGACAACTACTACTATTTTTTCTATTTTGGAAAAGTGTTTCTATCATCATTCTCCATCTCATCATAAACAATTAAAATAACCGTTGACTATAATAAGCCAGCAAGAGCCTGCACTGCTTATTGAGATATAATAAATAGGCTTGAAATTATTTTTCTAAGACCTAAAACATCAAAATATCTTTCGTAATCAAAAGTTAATTTAAGCGGTAAACAAAAATAATTTTATTAAAATTTAAATTATCAAAGAATCTCATTAGTTGGCGAGATGATTATTGCCACTAAAAGACTTTATTAACTCTAATTTAAAGTAATATTCAAATCTGATTTAAAATAATATTCCGACGGAATCAAAGGTGACTTTTTGATCTTGGAAAAACTTATGGAAATAAACGGAGTAAGCCATTTTTAGTGAAAAGTCGAGGAAAGTTAATGGAACAGAAACTGTAATAAATTATTGAAACTAGTTTTGTGTCGTTAGGCAACTTACACACTAGGCGTTTAGGCTGCTCGGATGAGCGGGTCGCAAAAAAATATTTTGTAGAGTTAAAGAGAATTCTCCCGATAAGATACTTTATGCAAAAGTAGTCTCAATAAACAATTTAACTAGATTATATTTTGTAAATAGAATAAGGTCAATAGTATACCTGTGGTACATCAGTTTTCTGTCAAATACCTTAATTTCAAAATTAGAAAGGCAAGAAACGAGAATTACTTATTGACTAAAGTACGACTACTCTTTTGTATGGACCGCAACGTTGGTACAGTACGCAGCATGCAGACTTTTTATTTCTAAAATAAACACTGGATTATTGGAATGCATTTGATATTAACGTTAAACAGTGTACCAACATAACATTAAGAACAAATTTCGTTACAGATGATTTTGACAGATTTTCATAAAACTGACAGACGTCAAAATAATTCCATGGATAAAAGACTTACACTACATATACAAGTTTGGTGAAATTCGCTTGAAAAATAAAAGCTTTAAGTCACATTTAGTACGTAAAATGGATGTATTAAACGCCACAGTTTATTCGCTTAGTGCGGTATAAATCTAAGTTTTCTCACAATAGTGGCTCGAGTCCAAGTATCGCATTAGGTAGATAGTTAGGAGTTTATGACAGCTTCGTATTTATAGTTGTTATATGCATAATACTTATTTACTGGATAGGGACCTTGCCTAAGTGGCTGACATTTTTATGGGTTGATTTTTCAACATTCAGGGGAATTTAGAAACGACATACGAATTTTAACATTGATTGTTGATGAAGCTAGATTACGATTAATTTTGGAATGTTTTGAATTAGGGATAGATAGGATAAATATAGGGGTTTGACAGCTTATATGCAGAAAATATATTTTATGGAACTATCATAATTTTATTATTTGACGATTGGTAAATCAGCCTTACAACTAAAATTGAATTTTTTGACAGTTACAAAGTTTTGGTTGTAAGGCTGTTACAACCAAAACTTTAGATTTTATTCTTTTTACTTTTGGATTTTAGTGATAACATACAAAAACAAGAGAAAAAAAAATGTAATGCAGATACTAGGTATCTAAAAAAGAAAAAAAAGACGTAGATCGAAGCGATATTAGAACTTTTGAGGTAAATACATCTTTAAAAGTATTCATCTGCCTAGCCTTATCCCAACTTTTTTTTTTATTGGGGCATGCCCGCCACACTATTCCCAAACCACTGCAACTCCTGCCTCCCAACCCCCTCCTTTTCCCAACTATGTTGGGGTTGGCTTCCAGCCTAACCGCATGCAGCTAAATGGCAGTGTTTCACATAGAGCCACTGCCAATCTGATCCACACAACCCAGTTCCTTGGTAACATGATACCCTTTGGTAATAAGGGTTGTCAGATATTCAGACGATAAAGAAAAATGAACAAAAAAATTTTCAATGGTATTAAAAAGGTAACTCATACACAAATAACTTGTGCCAAGTCGAATAAGGCGCTTATTATACAAGCCTTTACATTTTGAAACCATACCTTTGTTTCAGTTTTTTATACATTATATTTACGTAGAAATTATTACCATTACAAAGCAAGATTAATGATACTTTTCGCGATAAACCAGAAAAAGTAATTTTGCTTTAGAATTAATATAAACATCAAATCATTTTTCGCTTTATTTCTAATAAAAAATACTATTTCCCGGAACGCTCAATTGAATGAAAAGTATGAAAAATGATTTTCTTCTCTCACATACAGGTTGTATTTATTTCAAGCGCCGGGAATACAGGTTGGGGTTATTAATCACTGTTGTTTAATCGCGAGCCTATCCGTGAGTTATGAGCTGTCGATGCTGTGGTCTGCCTATAGGGAGCTGTAGGGTAACCTTGCTTTAAGTATCGGCAGGAATTTCTTTTCATACCTAAAATAGTTGAATTGCTAAAGAAATCCTGCAGTTTTAAAATCATTATTCATTCAAATTGATTTAAGGCACCAGTTTTTGAACTGTAGGTTGGTAACTGATTATTTATTCATTTACGTTCCGTTCTCTATACTAAAATCAAGTTAAAAAGAACAAGAAACGTGCGTTAAAATACTCTGCGCACCGTTGATCGCGTAACGCTAGAACAATCAGACTGGTAAAATAATATTCAACTTTACACGCATAACCGATGATATGTTAGTGCTTCGAGCATACTAATCACCAAACGTCAGGCGCATCTTGCGTCAGATATTCATCCACCCTTAAAGTACATCAAAGTACACTTTCACTATTCTTGAAGGCGAATTCTGCAAATTAAAAACGTCCAAAGTCTAGCCACTATTTCTCATCTCAGCGACATTTAATAAAAAAAACTGGCCAAGTGCGTGGCGGCCCACGCGCAATATTGGGTTCCGTAGTAGATATTCTTACTCACGCAGTTCTTGTTTTGTCCCTATATTTAACATTTTTCAATAAATTGTGGCGTCATAGCAGGCGTCACTGATGCGATTATCGATTTTGACGTCCAACATTTTTTGAGCGTAATATGTAGAATTGACCTACCCCCATTACAAATAGCGTAATCATGTACAAATATAGCCTATGTTACTTTACGTTTACGTTGGTCCGACCTGTAAGAAACATTTTAGCGAAAAGTCTATTCAATAGTTTTTGCGTGAAGCTAGTGAAAGAAAAAGACAAGAACGGGCAAAAATTCTTAAAAAATAATTTCCGCTTTACGATCGTCACCACAGTTTCTTTTAACGTGAATACGACTTTAAATTTGCTTCCATTGTGGGAAGCAATTTAGAAAACTGATGATAACAAAATAGGGGGATACAGTTTGGTGTTGTAGATACATAATATCTATCATCTACAACGAAAATTTAGGTTCACCACTCGATAGTATATTTAAAAAAGTGAAACTATAAGGGAAACTATATACTTAGGGCTTTTCAGTTCATTGAATAAGGATTTCAAACTAAACAAAATTGTACGTACGAGTAGATATAATAGGTATTTCGGTATAGATATTTCCTGCAGAAATATTGAAAATATGAGCAAGCAAATCAACATCAAGCTAATACGCAATAATAATAAAAAAATACGCAGTTTTAATTTATTGCCATTTAGAAATATTCTAGCATTAAAAAAAAATACAAAAAAAATTGTTTGTCGCTGGGATTGAACTCAGGACCAGCTTACTTACAAGGCGGCTGCCGCACTGTTACGCAAAGTTTATCGCTGACAGTAGGTCGAAAATAGCTGTTCTAGTTTGTCATTGCTTAGCTTCTTGGAGGTATAGCGTGATGGTAATTGTTTTAAAACATATGCAACAATGGTCATTGTTTTAGTCCGTGTGGTGTCGGACGTAAAGAATAGCACCATCCCATATGTTCCCGTGGGTGTCGTAAGAGGCGACTAAGGGACTTACCAGAGAATGGGCAGCAGCGTTCTCTGTGCCTTTGTAACAACCATACTGCGATCGCCAACCCGCCTGCCAAGCGTGGCGATTATGGCATAACCCCCTCTTGGGGAGGCCTATGTCCAGCAGTGGACGTCTTTCGGCTGAAATGAATGAATGATGGATTGTATTAAATGTTAAATCTGCAGCTACTTACAATTTATTTTGATTACTATAAAGTTTTAAGAGTAGCAAGCACGCTACTCGCGCTTATGAGCGCAGCTGCAGCGATTTATTACATTTTACAAGTTTATCGACTATTACTCGTAAACTTGTAAAGCCTACTTAGTAGGCTACTAGCTATCTACTAGTTATGATAGTTTTCCTATGAATTTCGTTATATATGCTACTACCGTGATTTTTTTCACAAATCACGATACAACCATTGAGCTGATAGTAGTGGCGCAACTTGACTCCAATAAAAATTAGCACTTTAGAGCTAAATATTTCCCAAAGGGATTTCTTAATCGAAAAATTGTTTTTCCAAACCCTTAATATTTTTGAAAGACCTTTTTAACGACACTCCACACCATATGGTAGACTAGAAAAAAAATACTCATCCCCACTTCACGTTTAGAGGAGGTACCCTAAAAAAATATATTTTTTAATATCTTATCCAGCTCTTTGTTACTTGCGTTACTAATGTGTATATCGATGCCAATTTACAGCTTCCTATTTCTAATAGTCTGAGCTACACAGCGGACGGGCGGACGGACGGACGGACGGACGGACAGCGAAACTATAAGGGTTCCTTGTTGACTTCGGAACCCTAAAAAGTAGGTAAATTAAAGGCATTTTTGACACATTGAGACTGTCGTTTGAATCCGATTGTTTCTAAAAGCTTATAGAATTGTCCCCCTGTTGACTAAAATATTATTAATAATAACTTACTAAGGGATAATAGCTCCATACTTAATTTTTCCTAGTTAATTTTACTTTCACGTTGTCCTACCTTTCTCATAGCCACCCTACATGAGTAGGACAGTCCTGTTATTACATTGTGCTCGCACAGCTTATTGGTAAGTAATGAATTTATGTTCGAAATACCCACAATGTGCAGGAAAACACTATTAACGGTTATTAGTCCCTGTAAATTGTGAATTATTATTCCCCGTACGCAGAGTTTCATCACTATTCGGGATTTTAGTTGTGGTATATCAGTTTTTTGCCTCAACTGTTGGTCTGGTGGTCGTAAGCGCGTCACCCGAACGTGGGATGTTGGTTTCGATACCCAGGTCGGTTAAAGTGTTGAAAGATTTCATCAGAAAATTTGTAGCAACACAGAGCTTAGAAGTTGGTGATGTGACACCCATGTAGGCTCTAAAACCATGTAAGACTGTTGACCTTTCTCAGGTTGTGATGGATTGCCTTCTCATCCAAATAAAAGGGTGAGGAAAGAAGTACACACTTGTGCAATGCTATATACCCTACGTACTTGGCTATTCTTCATTGAAATTGGCCGTCGTGACCGAAATTCAGTCGGAAGAAAATTATTATCAGTTCTGTGCCATATTCTGCTTCTAACCAGAATTACTGCGTTCTGCTTTGAACTGGTACTATCAACAGAAGGTTCCGTGAAACATAGTCATGTGTATGATTATTATATGGCTTCGATCACGTGTCTGTTCTGGGTTTGCTCTACTAATTTCAGACTAAAACTCAGTCTAAATCTAATTATAAGCTGACACGTTTAGGCCATGAGTAACCTTAACTCATACGTAACCTAAGTAAACCGATTGTTTGTTAATCGATTTAGAGATCGAGTTCACGATAAGTAATTAGATGTTTTTTTGTAGATATAGGAACTAAGTTATTTCAACAACATAATCCAATAAATATCGGTTTTTAGCCGCTATTTATTTCAAAGACAAAGCATTTATTTCCATTACACTATTTATAGGCAATTTTGAATTGTCAAGGAGTTGGTCAGTTAGTCAGAACAGTTGAAGTTAGTTGTTCTTTTCAAAACATAGGGTAAGTCTATTGAGAAGAACGAGCAAGAAACTCCACGTATATTCTTTTCAGTCAAGTTTTATAAAATACGACATTTATCTGTCCTGATTACTGATCTTGAGCTTCTTCGCGTGAGGTACTCTGACGTCGAATCTTAACATAGGGTCAGCGATCAGCTGAGCAAAAAGTTGAGAGTCCTTGCAAAGGTGCGAAAGTACTTCGCATCGGAACAAAGCACAAGTTCGATCGTGCATGGAGTACTGTTCGCACCTTTGAAATGGAACAGCCAAATACCAACTACAACCAAGCCAAATACAACGGACGCGTTGGAAGTATTTAATAGACGTGCCAAGAGACTCATTGACTCCCTAGTTAAGGCTTCACTCCAGAGCCTTGAACATCGCAATCGCACCGTTGCCAGCCTATCGGTCTTTTATCGGGCACATTTCAGAGTGTGCTTTGGAATTGCACAATTTAATTCTACCATCCCCATTCTATCATCAGACGAGGAGAGAAACGGCGAAGCATCACCGCTATATGGTTGAAGTTCCACGGTCTCAAACCAAGCGCTTTGATTCCACTTTTATTGTGCGAACGAAAATTGTGCAATTCACTGCCGGCCTCTCTGTTCCCAGATAAGTATAATCTGGGTATCTTCAAGGCATGAGTGAACTGGTTTATCCTAGGCAAGCGTACTTCACCTTAGGCCGCATCCTTAAAATCAGGGGAGTTTCGGTTCTAAATTGTTCATGGTCTAATGCTATAACAAAAGTTTTACATTACATTAAAGGGTTTACGGAAACCTATACTAGGTTTCCGTAAACCCCTTACGGAAGGTGAAAGTGCAAATACATTCCCTCATGGTCTATACATACGAGCTGCCGACATTTTAAGCCAATGCACACACGATGACATACCGGACGGTTGGTCGACGATAGCTTTTAGCGAAATTCCCAACGGATATTCCGGTAGAAACGCCTTCGGGGTTTGCTGCATGTATTCAACTGAGAAATTGACTCTGAAATTCTGTGCTGGATGATTGGATTATGATCGTATGCCCTGCCTATTACTATGACTAATAAACTTTATGACTGCACACATATATTATTTTATACCATTAGCTTCTGCCTGCGACTTCAACCGCGTGATTTTTTCTACAAACCCTTCACTTTTTGTGGTAAAATATAGCACTTGGGGATAACTTAGTTTTAATTTTTATTGTCACTATCATTGTAGATAAATAAGAACGATAATCGCGAACTCTAGTCAAAACAGAGCAAATCGTTAGCATTGTGTTTGTTGATTAATTACAATGTGAGCTGAAGGTAGAATAAATTTATAGTCATTTTAATCAACATGAATCGCTTTTTCTGTAAGTATAACTTTGATGGTTGTAAGTTTTATACTTAGATTATTGAAAGGTCTCCGCGCGCTCCGACTAGATAACGCCGACGTGCTTGTCAAATAGGACCTCAAATACCTACTTATTTTCGCTTACCCGAGCCTGCCTCCTAGCAACCATGTGTCAGGTGGAGGTACAGAGTATTTTTCATGCACAATTTTTTAAAGCACACTAGCCTCCTTGCGATTTGTTTTATACACACTAAAATATTGAGTTGTCCTACTCACAGAGCTATTGTTTTTAGTTTAGGTAGTGCGGTATCTAGTCGGAGCACGCGGAAACCTATCATTAATCTAAGGTTTATCTAATACTCTTTGAGAAAATAGAATCACAGTTCTAAGGTAGCGGGTGGCCCGGTTCATTTGCTGTCCACGGTATTAGCAGAAGTGTTTACAAAATCGAACCAGTACTTTCCGATATTATTCCGAAGAAATACAAACGCAACTTCAATTTGTTTGTAATAGTGTCATTGATATTGCGCGTCGAATCAGCACGCTGAAGTGGAAGTGGGCCGGCCACGTCTGCAGACGGACAGACGGTAGACGGAGCAGACACGCTTTAGAGTGGAGACCGCGTTAGACGCTGCAAGCGTAGTGTGGAACGCCCTGCGGCACGATGGATCGACGATTTGAAGAAGGTGGCTAGCAGCGAATGGATGCGAGCTGCCCAAGACCGGGTTGGTTGCCAATCTCTGGGGGAGGCCTACGTTCAGCTATGTTATTCTGTAAGAACTCACTCCAGTTCTCACTCCTGATTCCGCGGTGAAAACTGTTTTAGGTAGTCTGTAACTCGATAAAAACTATGCTAGCACCACGAAGTGACAACATAGGTGAAGCGAACTATTATTTCGTTCCTATTTAAGCGAATACCAAATACTTTTCACTTCAGGTAAGCAGAATTGACTGCCAGCAGTGGATGGCAATAGGCTGATATGATAATATAGTGTCATTGAAATTTCATTTTAGTTACCAGGTGTAAAAATTATTTCATAGTGTGTTTCAAACATGGCAGCAATGCACTCAACTACAAACTGTGTACAAAATTACTATCCAACTACTATTAAACTAACTAGCATTATATAACACTATGTACAACCACAAAGTACGTAAGGCCACGGCGCGTCCGAGCAGAGAAACCACTCAGAACAAACCGCCATTTTTCGCACGCATTTCGCACACATTGTCATTACGTTTACAGGCATTCTCAAGCAGTTTCAAGCAGACTACAGTCTCGACTAGCGACACGTGTAGCCAAAATTAATGATCAAAGTTGACATTTCATGACAAACAGGAAAATTTTGTTATAAACAACTTGCAAAGAGTTTCAACTAGTGTCAATAAAAATCCAATGTACAAATAAAACCTACAGAGTCAATACAATAGCAGCCCTAGTAAGTCTGGCACGTTTAGGTAATTATTTTCGAGAATGGCGGGAGTGGTCCTTCTGTAACCCTTTTATTTAGTGGTACAACTAAACACATTGATCGTAAATGCATCAACTTGATTACTCGTACGTTACCTATAGTTAACCTTCACTGTATTACGGTAAAAGCCTTTCAAAAGGAAGGCAGGTGTATACATCGTTTTAGGGTTAGGTAAGTTTACGGCAATTACTGTTTATGGGGGGTTCAAGGGTTATGGGCATTTTAATTGGATTTAGTGAATTGTTTTTAATTGCGACTTTACGTGTACCTACTACAAAATACACGTGTTTTCTTAAACCTCTTAATACGTGCGAGGTTTTGGGTTTCCCTATCAGACATTTGTAAGTATCTGTGTCGTTTTTCTCTTTCTTAAGGCGTGTATACATGTCAATAACCTTGAGCATTTGGCCCGTATTGAATTTGTGGACGAGTGCGGGGGTGATGTAGACGCAGTCTTTAATCGGACGCATTTTTTATTTATTGTAAAAAAAATAATACATATTTGTAAAAAGTAACAAAACGGTTTCATCTCAATGATTTGGAGGGGATTTGACACTTTTTTTCTTATTATGTGATACCGATAGAAAAATTGTAAACCAAATTACGTATCATATCATGTAGATTACTAACAATTTTTTAAAGATGTAATTTCTCTGTAAATGCCGACGAAAAGTTGCTTCATCTGCATGCTTCTTTCAAGGTTTTTTCGAGAGAGCAGCCTTAAAAGTACACTTTTAAGTCTCAGATTATGAAACAAAAGGCAGATAGACCTCGCGGAACACTGAGAATGCAGCCAAAAAAGCAAATACAAATTCAAAAGGAATCGACTGACCTCGGTGAAGGAAAATATTGTGAGGAAACCTGAACTTACAAGAACTTTGCCCGCGATTACGATCACGTGAATTAACTTACTGATTCCTAGATAATATGATAATAAAATATAGCCTATGCTACTCGCTGATAATGTAGGTAGCTAACATTAAGTGAAAGAATTTTTAAAATCGATTACTTAAGTATTTTTAAGTTTATCCATTACAAATAAACATAAAAAATTACATATTTTGTTATTATAATATTTCATCATCATCATGTCAACCTTTAGACACTCAATGTTGGGCATAGGTCTCCAATAGGCCGTCAAGCATGGCGATTACGGCCATGCTTGGCCGATGCATGTTGGCGATCGCAGTAGGTGTTATGGTAAGTACTCAAAAGGACGCTGCTGCCCATCCTCTGGTCAATATCCCTCTGTCGCCTTCTACGACACTCACGGGTAGAAATGGGGTGGTGCTATTCGCGACCGGCACCACACGGCTTTTGCGATTTGTTTTTATAATAATTATTATGATATAATTTGAATTGTACGTCGGACGAATGTCGAATTGTCGGACGTAAAGAATAGCACCATCCCATATCTTCCCGTGGGTGTCGTAAGAAGCGACTAAGTGACTTACCAGAGAATGGGCAGCAGCGTTCCCTGTGCCTTTGTAACAACCATACTGCGATCGCCACCCGCCTGCCAAGCGTGGCGATTATGGCAAAACCCCCCCTTGGGGAGGCCTATGTCCAGCAGTGGACGTCTTGCGCCTGGAATGATGATAATGAATAGTGATGGTTTGAATTTGGATCGCCTTGAGCAAGCGTGGTGATCAATGCTGATGCCTTACTGGTATTAGAAAGGCCTTTACCCACAGTGGGGCAACAAAAGACCGGTATTTGTATTTTGTACTCAAAACCAGGTCTTGTGTTGCTCTAAAATAGTTTTTGTTGTTTTGTTACCGCCACGATAATATTTACCTATTGGTAAAGAATAACATCCCAAGGAATTGGGCTTGCTAATTGAAAATCGATGTAAATAACACTTTCCATAAAATAATAGATAACAGATTTCCGACCACGAGTTCGCAGAGTAAACCAAACGTAAATGTAATCGATTGTTTGTGTTGGAAATACCTGCGGTTCCGTACACAACATTTAATTAGTTTTGAGTCTTTACACTTTGAGCGCCATGGGGGACACCGTGTGTCCGACGCTAGTGGAGGTTTTACCTTTAACGTTTTTGAGCCGGCAGTTAACGTATTAATAAATCTTTAAATGTTTCGTTTTATCTTACTGACGGTTCTGATAATATTCGGATACTGTGTCCGAATTATAATTTTTTTCGCTAATGATTTGTACACCAATAAAAAAGCTGTTTGGTCTGTGCTGTGTGTCCGTTTAAAATTAAAAAGATAGTCGTATTATAAATTCGAAAATCGACTTAACCGACTTAGTTTTCCGTTAGTGATGGCCCTACCGGTGTCCCTTCCTTAAAATTACTCAATATTCCAAGGTCATCTTCTATCTAACATTCAAGGCGATCACTTTAGGGGTGTGGCTGTATTGAGCAATAACCCTGACACGCATGACCTTGGCCAGAGGGGTCGAAAACGGAACCCTTTGAGGCCAAATCGATACGACTTCCTTTTAAATGTAAAAAAGGTTCTAAATGGCCTCTGCTTTCAGAATGATCGGAGTTTTTGTTTTTTGTGTTTGTATTTTAGAGTGGCCAGTAATGTTTTTTAATTTAGGTTGGTTAGAAGAAGGTTGGTGTTGTGGAGGTCCTGGCTGTTTGAACGAAGTTCAAACTTACTTTGATCATTTGTATTATGTGATTAATATTGTTCTAGAATAGAAGAATACAAATTTGACGATCAGTCACTGGGACTGATAGGCTATTTTTCAATTTACAGTTAATTATCTTTTAATCGTTTTCAGAGTTTAATTTTAGAACAAAGACCCTGGAAGTTCTCAGTGAGAGTTCAAAGATCTCATAGTATCTTCTAATTTTAGTTGTTTTTGTAAGTAATGGTGGTAGAAATAGATGAAAGATTTATGTGTTCAACATTGAATTTGACTCTTATATTGCCAATAGTTTACGAAGAGTGTGTTTGAGAAAAATCGGCTTATTGATTTGTTAGGAGAGTGGTCCTAACAAATCAATAAGCCGATGTTTCTTGAACACACTCTTCGTAAACTGTAATAATAGTTATCGTTTATTTCCGTCTGCTTGTTTGTTGTAGAATAAATAAAAAATCAAGTTCAGTTTAGCTTCGTTGATAATTAAAATATTTTGCAAATCTTTGTTTCGTAAATTTTATGGAAATTCGGTCGAAAATATCGCAGCGAAAAGTCTACATCAACGATAATGTCATACAATGTTTAATGAATAATGGCGATGTATTTTTGCCCCAAGGCTGGCCGTTATCGATTTAATAATGGCCATGTTCAACCGACAATGACTGTGGTAACTGTGTAATGCTATTCTGTTAACATTACTACATACCTCACTCAAGTGAACGCACACAATAGAAAGCGAACTCATTTGTTTTTTAATTCAAACGAGCGGCAGTTCGAATTTCTCTCTCTAATCTCTAATTTTTTGTGCACAAAAAGTGTGTGGAAACACTCTCTCTTCACTTTTCTTTTATTTCATTTCTTTTTTATTACTAAAGCTATAAAATTAGCCACAGTATTTCTGTTTTTGTATTTTTTATTTAATAACAATTTGTGTAAAATTTTAATGTATGATTATTTTTTTATTACCTTTATAATATTCATTATGTAGCTAAGTACCTTTTTTTGTAAACAGCAGTCAAGGGTTTAATCAGCGCATAGCAACCCTCTAGGCGGGAACCAAGGCAAAATGCTGACGCCTGAACCTTTTGCTTCCAGTATTATAGTTCTGCGTATGTACTCCTACTAGCCTTAAAATTGAAACCAATTTACGTTTGTTATATTCTATTCATTTTATTCGCTCACTCTCACAGTTCGATGGAACGGCTATTCGGAACAACCGGAGAGAGATCGGACGTAGGACCAACGGCTTTACGTGTTTTCTGAAGCACGGGAAATACCGGGAGGATTTATCCTGAGATGATGAAATTAGCCATTACACTAATTACACCGCTATGTGTATAATTAAATCAACCTTCACCGTCCGATTTTGTATAATGGGGATAATTTTATTTTTTTCGTACCTTTAGTAATGAAGTTTGAAAAGGAAGTATCCCGTAGGTACCCCGTACATATTAAAGGTCACAATAAAATGCTTTTAATCGCACAAAGGTTCTAAAAGAGAGACGTACCGAGGTCACTAATTTGTTTAACATCAAAAGGTCTTTCACAAAGAATATAACGTGAATGTCACGCAAAACTTAATTAATCTTCCATACAAAATTTAAATAAAACCTCTGTGGGTATAGAAAACAGAAGTTTGCATAGTTAACCTGTCACTAAGGTTACCATTGCCAAGAACGTAAATGGGAATTTGTTCAGAGACTTACAAGCCAATTCTCGTTAAATACGTTCAAATTTTGTCGCAATTTCAGCTCAGTGACAATCAATGTCAAATTGCCAAAATTGTAGGAAAACTAGAATCATTTTTGACAGATTGTTTGAATTCGCTAAAGAACTTTATAATGAAGAAGTTCAATTTGTTTCTTTAAACAGTTAGAGTGAAGCCACACTGCTCCGTTGCGTTACGTTGCGACGTCGCAGCGCAAGATTTGGACGCACTGCATGCCACACTTCTAAGTTGCGTTGCGATGGCTTCGCTCTTACAGTGAAGCCACGCTGCTCCGTTGCGTTGCGTTGCGACATCGCAGCGCAAGATTTGGACGCACTGCATGCCACACTTCTAAGTTGCGTTGCGTTGGCTTCGCTCTTACAGTGAAGCCACACTGCTCCGTTGCGTTGCGTTGTCCAACGTATTGCATCGTTGCCGAGACGAAACGGCGGGAGGTGATGCAGAGCGGCAACGTGGTTAGTTTCGTACTGGCAGAGAAAAAACACGTGCGTAGCGCAAGACAACGCAACGGAGCAGTGTGGAATGCAGTGCGTCCAAATCTTGCGCTACGACGTCGCAAAGCAACGCAATGGAGCAGTGTGGCTTCGCTCTTATTCAATCAAAACGGTTGGGCACACATGAACAGTAAAGCTGTTGGTCAATTACCGCCTTGGCCACGTGTCGCGAGTTCGATTCCCGCATGAATCAAATATTTGTCTTACTGATGATTCGGACAGATATATTCGAACACTTTGATCGAATTGTCATTTTTTCACTGATGATTCGGACACTAATAATGTACAGTCAGATAAAAAACTTCTAAAACAAATACTTGTCTGTTCTACGGGAAGAAGAAAAAGAGGCTCATTATTCTAGAAAGATAGAATGTAAAAAAAAAACAAAAGCATATCGCGATAAAGCCTGAATAAGCTTTTTCTACATAAGAAGGTATCTTACATGTCTCAGTGAGCGAAAAGCCGAAAATCCCGCACTTTCTTCGGAGTGACTAATGACCATCGATTACAGGTAAAGATAAAGATTTGTGATAGTTAAGCTATCCATACGTTCTCGTACGGCGGTTACCTGGCTTCGGCATTAGTTATTCAGCCCTTTTACGCTATAAATAAAATTATAATATCGACCTATTGTCCCACTGTAGGGCCAACTGTAGGGTTCTTATTTATAAGTTATGTACAAAATGTAAAAAAAATACTGTACAAAGGCGGACTTAATGCCTTGGGCATTTTCTACCAGTCTACCTTAGACGAAAGACGAAAGTCTATGACTAGTGTATGTTGCCAGTGATTACATACGGGACCGAAACGTGGTCGCTCACAATGGGCCTCATCAGAAGGCTTAAAGTCAACCAAAGGGCAATAGAGAGGGCTATGCTCGGAGTTTCCTTGCGTGATAAAATCAGAAATGAGGATATCCGTAAGAGAATCAAGGTTACCGACGTAGCCCGAAGGATTGCCAAACTTAAGGTGACGATATACGCCGGCGACCTTGAGCGACCAGAGAATCGTATGCGCTGCGTTCAAAACTCTCAAAGTTTTGTCGAAAAAATGCAATAAAAGGTAATATTCTTTAACTTAAAAAAAAGGCGTATACTAAAAGCTAGATAGTCAAATAATGTCTGTAAGATGGTATAAGTTTCGTTTAATGATACCTGGTAGATTTTGTGTGATTGTCAATGTTTTGTCCGCGTCAGACACAACTTCACGAGTTAATTAAAGTATATAATATGATTGTAATCAAAAATATTCACATACTAAATGATTAAGAGAATGTTCTAGTTTAACATATCATTTACACTACACATTTTGACGTGATAAATAACTTTAGCACATAACACACATGACTCTAGTTTCGGAAGTCGGTGGCAATACAAAACATCAAACAGAAAAAAGCCACCGACTTCCGAAACTAAAGTCATGTGTGTTATGTGCTAAAGTTATTTATCACTTTTTAGATTTTGAAAGCGGTTGTGTTTTTTGTAAAAAAAAACTTTTTATTTAAGTGTAGATACAAATATTGGTGCTTGTATGAGTTTTAAAGACACATGCTCAAAATGTTTTATTATTTTTTAACTCAGTAGGTAATTTGTATTAAAAACACTATGAATGTAGAATATTTTATGTAACATCTTCATCGTCTTCTTAAGTACTGTTTTTTAAAACTTTTTACGCTTCTGGGATAGAAAAAGCGCTTGAAATTGCAAGCTAAGGATATAAGGCTATTAAGAATGATAGCACATGTCACATGTGTGTGTACTCTGTTCCGGCGAGCCGCACCGTTTTCTCTGGAAAATATATTTTGTATTTTTCTCAAGTATTGTCATGAAATGAAAAAAAAAGAAAAAAGAAAGAATGAAAAGAGAAGGAATGAAATTAATGTGTTTTGTAAAATAATTTGATTCTAATTTTATTTCACACACGAAAGATTTATAATTTTCTTATTAAACAACATTACACATTTTTTTACACATGTCTGTTTTATTAATTATTATGATATACGTTTTAGTTTCCTACTATATGCGATTAAGGTCGAATCGTTAAAACTAAGAATAAGAATTTTGCTGTTACAGAAATTGGTACTTTTTAGGGCTGTAACATAGAATATAATATAATAAAACTTATAAGAATGATCATACAATAGGATGGTGATACCAAAGCAAGATGGAGAACTTGATAAGAATTATTAATAAAATTAAAATGCATGTTAAGGTCAACAATTTTTTTAACTAGTACCTAAGTATGGAGTTTATTGCCCATTCTTCTCCATACGAAACTACCATTTGGAAGGGCCAACTAGATTATTTTTTTGTTATATAGCGTTCAAAAGTGCCCTTTATTCTAATTGAAATAAATGATTAGACTTTTTAACCTGTGGAACCTGTATGTATTTCAACATCAAATCTGAATTCGTGCCATGCTAATTTTACAGTAGGACCCACCACAATTTAGATTATCTTAACTAAGTGTTCCATACAAAGACCTACAAAGATTGTAATTATTTTCTAAAGTGCTGGCTCGCGTGACCCCCCACCATCCCTTCCCTCCTCACTCTTCTTCACCCCTCTGCCTTCCGGAAATCGAAGCATAAAGTACAACGACCACTGTATGTTACAAATTGTATTTTAATTTCTCACTTTCTTGATTCAAGATTGTGTTTCGTTTCATTGGCTTTTTATGAAGTGAACGGATATTAAAATACAACCATTAATTAAATATATACGGTGGTCTTTTATTTGTGCCAACGTAATTTTAATGTTCGAGAACTAATTTGTGTCTGGGTGTTGTTTATCTATATATGTATGTATTTAAATGTATTTGTGTATGTATATCAGCTATGATACCCATAGTACAGGATCTCCCTAGTTTGGGGTCAGATGGCCGTGTGTGCAACGTCCCCACATATTATAAATATGTATGATAGTCTGTAAGGTATATATGTTATGGGTCTTTTGTTACCCGAAATAAATGATATTATTATTATTATTATTATTATTATTATATTATGTACAAAAATTTAAATACTGGTAATACTAGTTCACAAGAATATTTTGAAACTATGATATAAATCCTAAAAGCGAAATTAAAAAAAAGAGTTCAGATATACTAAAGGGCATATAAATGTAACCAAAATAAAACACCATATGAAATATTGGTTTCTTAAGAGAGAGAGAAGAGTGGCAACTTGTGGCGTCATAATTTAATATTATGATTGCTCAATAAAAACAATTACATCAAATTATCAAATCCTACCATGATCCTTTTTTGTGCTATTGCCATCCCCACCCTGTATAACTAATTCGGTTCTGTCTAGAAGTATCTAATCCTTATGTACTAAAATCATACCAAACCAATTTCTAAATTGACTTCGTATGTTTTAGTAGGCACACTAAACTTGGCAACATTCTACTCCAAAAGTCATGACACTACAAAACCTTTACCAATAACCATATAAATAAAATTATTAGCCACTCAAACCTTATGCCCTATAAAATATCTACCCAAGAACCTAATGACATATCCAGTAAAACAATAAAATTCGACGACAGATCCTATTTACATTGAAAGCAACACAATTGAATAAGAAACCTCCGCGGAATAAAATTCGGAGAACAGAGAGTACAATACGACGCAATATAAAGGTTACATCGATGTACAGACGCAGAACGAGAAGGTTTGCCAATCTTCAACAACATATCTTTTCTGCGAAGTGAGCATGTGAATCATGTACATTTTTCCCGGCTCTTTTTCTGATTTTGTGATTTCGGAATTGTCTAAAGATAATCTCAGAATTCTGGTATGAACCCGCGATTGTAGGAAGGTAAAGTAAAGTTTATTAATCTTTTTTTTTATTATTAATATAATTAAATACTCAAGTCAAATCCTGTATCGTGACGGTAGTACGTACTCGGCAAAATAATTTCTACAATTCTGCTCATTCAAAGTACTGCACAACGCCAACCAGTAATGAGCAATCATTTTTTTTTGCTCTACCCATAGACTCATTACATGCACTTGAATCTGTTAATTCTTATTTTAACTATACCGTTGATCTCATCTGCTGAGCAAGGACAAAGAGTTATTGGGTTTTTAACAGGAATTTCTCAGTAGCAACCCGGAGTTTGCACTTGATTCTGCGCCTGATTTCTCGATGGTCGAGTCAGTTTGCGCACACACTTGTGTACTATAACTCCTTTATGTTTAGCTAATATCCGTAGCAATTGGCCACAGTGCCCGAAATTCGATCAGGAGAATATTATTTTCCCTGTGGTCACTCAAGTCACACAAGTTCAAAAGTGAATTGACAAACCTTGCCGAACTTCTAAATTGTGTCGTGCTCTGCAGTGCGGTATATTTCGTCAGATGCAAGCGCGGTTTTACGACATACCGCTTTGAATATTATGAGTTCTTGTGTTTTACTGCTGTTTTAAGCTGTACAAAACGAGCTTGTATGAACAAATGGTATATTTGTACAAATTGTAAAAGATTTGCATCGGTTTTAATAGTCTGGCCTGAAATGTAGTTTTGGTTAAACCTAGATTAGCCAAACATTCAAATTTCGAAAAAGCGTGCCTTATCCCTGGAATATATATTTTTAGTTATATAATTTAACGTAATATTATCATTTTTATTTATAATTTTTGTCCCAAACAGGCTCGTCCACAATACATCCCAAATTAAATCCATCAATTCGTTTGATTGCTCCGAGGCGTTTCATTTGACCGAAATATCGGTTCAGTGGTTAATTAAGAAACTGATCGGACCTCTTCAGATATATAATATTACACTATGTCCCATATTTTCAGAAAAAGGAACCTCCATTTTTATTAATTTTCTCGACAACAACATAATTTACTAGTACTTTACCCACGACTTCGCCCGCGTTAATGTCGGTTATTGTGTATGCAGACAAATTCGCGGATTACACAAACATCTCGCTGATGGTGGCGCGTGTGTTGGATCATTCAGCTCCCTCCAAAATGGTTGAGCTGAATGATGCTGATTCATGCGTCATGTTCGTGAACGGGTGCTGTCAGTAGAGATTGGTCAACTCTTAACTGCCATGGTTTTTATCTTGATTTTTTTTTATATTTTGTATTGCTAGATTACCTTCATTATTTTCACATTTACAAGGTGTAACCTCATATACGCAAAACCTGAAAATAGTTTGATTAGAATAACGAGCAAAATCAATTGAAACACTTTTATAGGTCACATTTTTCAAACAACCTTCATTAAACATGTTACCCTGTCTATTTATTAAAAGGTCAAGCCATCACGTGCGCAATCCTGCCAATATAGGTAAACAAACACAAATGGTTGTCGTCCAATTTAAATTTTCTCAACGCGTGATTATAATAGTTCTTATTTCAATGTAAATACGAGTCTTAGTAGAACTAAAACAGCATATAAAACCTTAATTTTTTTTTGTTTTTTTTTCTCAGAATTAGGTTAATTAAATTCAAAATCATTTGGGGTGTCTGAGGTTCTGCGTGTTTAACGTTACACCTTGTAGAAGCAACAAGAATAATGAAAGCAGTATTTTGTAAAAACTTGATTTTAAAAGAGTGTCCGTGGAGTGTCTTGCTCGTTCTTGTCCATAGAGACCTACCTACGTTTTGGAATGAGCAACTCAACTTTCTGACTAACTGACCGACACCTTGACATTTCAAAAATGCCTGTAAATGGTTTAATTGAAATAAATGCTTTGACTTTACAAAGAAGCTTATGTCCTTTCTTGGGGTTCAAGCTTAGTTTGTACGAAATTTCATTAACATCGGTTTCGTAGTTTCGCCGTGATAGCGTAACAAACAAACAAAGTCACTTTTTCATTCCTAATATTAGTAAAGATAATGATCTTGTTGGCTCGATATGGCTCGGTCAAAAGGCAGTATAAAAATACAGGCTGGTATCTTGAAACACTTGAAACAGGGAATTTGGTGACAATTGTGTGTTTTATAATTAATTGGCATACAGTTAAGCTTAATTGGATACGATACTAACGGCCACACTCAGAGACGTCACTTAATAATAAAAAAATCATTAACTTTAATTGACCAACATAAATTGGAACGCTGTCAATCAAAAATATGACGGATTGAGAAACCAAGTTATGTTGGTCAGTTAAAGTTAATGATTCATTATTATTAAGTGACGTCTCTGAGTATGGCAGTATGAGATCAGATAGTTTTCAAGTAAAAGAGCCTTGCACAGTTTTGGAAGAAGACAAAGTAAAACAGAACGTGAACGTTTGCAATGACAGAACGATAGGCCCGATAGGGTAAAAATATTTGACTCAAATCGAAATCAGAATTGTAAATTTGACTATACCGTTAGCATTTTGATTTAATTTTATACGACAAACACGTGGTTTCAGCCAAAGATATGAATAAAGCTTTCAAACTACATAAATGTAATGTGCGAAATGCGTGCGAAATTTCCAGTTAGAAAATAGGTACCTACCTACTCCACAAGAATTTTATTCCCCGATACATTTCCGCTAATGAGTCTTGAAGTATCTAGACAATACGTCAAGATAAGGACACGAACAAACGTCAGACCATTAGCGAAGTACTTAAGTACCTACTAGTGAATTACTTAAGTACGGGCAAGCCATTACCTTACTTAGAAAACAATGGAACCCGTTTGTTTTGGAGGTAAGTTGAATACTTACAACTTGGGATATTTATCGAGTTGGTGAAGATATAAAGTTGTTAAGTGCTGAGTAAATTCATCACTTTGGTATATTCGGGCGAACGTTCTTCGGGCAATTGTTCATTCGGAGAAATGTTTTTCGAGCAATCGTTCATTCGGGAAAACGTTCTTCGGGCAATCATTCATTTGAAACAATGTTCTTTGGGCAGACGTTCAAACTCAAACTCAAATCATTTATTTCAAATAAACCATTTACAGGCACTTTTGAATTGTCAAGGAGTCAGTCAGTCAAAAAGTTGCAGCTAGTTGCTCGTTCCAAAAAGTAGGTTTCTATGGAGAAGAACGAGCAAGAAACTCCATGAACACTCTTTTAAAATCAATGGAATATTACAAATTTAGGTTACATCATTCATGTTGAATCTAGAGGTACAATGTGTGAACAATGTAACAAGTTGTGCACGTTAAAAGAGGTCTAGTGGCAATGAAATTAGACAATTAAAAAAAAAAATTAAAATAACCGAGGCAGCTAAGAGATGACCAGTCTCAACTGACGGCGCCCGTTCACGAACATGACGCACGGATCGGCACCATTTAGTTCAACCATTTTGAAGGGAACCAAATGATCCAACACATGCGCCACCATCAGCGAGACATTCAAGTGAGCATGACAAACACTCAACCGCCAGGGCATATTCAAGTCAACGAAAGACATCTCGTAAATGGTGGCTAGTACATAGTGCTCACATGTATGTGCTATGCAAAATGTATGCATGTATGTTCATTCGGGCGAACGTACTTCGGGTAAGTGTGACGCACTCAAATAAAAGTAGTGGATTTTAGAAAACCGAAAACCTATTCTAAAACCGGGAAAGTGCCTATTGATAATAGAACCAACATGAATAATGTAACCAAGATTTTGTGAATAAAATATTGAAAAGAGTATCCGTGAAGTTTCTTGCTCGTTCTTCTCCATAGATACCTACCTAACCTACGTTTTGTAACGAGCACCTAACTACAACTTTTCTGACTAACTGACCCTATTGTATGTGTGTTCCTACTGCCAGCCGTCGATGACACGGTTGGCGCAGGGGCTGAGCGATTGGATAGTACGTTGTGTGTCACAGGTTCGATTTCCGCATGGAACAAATATTTTTAGGGCCTACAAGTTTATGTTAGTGTATGTGAGTTTACATGTTTGTAAACGCATTCTGGATACAGGAGAAACCCTTAATTCGGGGCAACGTTATTAAAAAAACGGCCAAGTGCGAGTTTAAATCGTGGAGAGGGTTCCGTACAATGCCAAAGTCGAGAACGTATTATACAGAGTTTACCACTTTATTTTCAATTGATAGAATTCTTATAGGTTTTCCTGTAATGAACAAGTAATTAACTATATTTTGTATTTTTTTCAAAATTTTAGGCTCTGTAGTTTCGTAGATCAGGGGGGAGGGGAATGGTCAATTTTCGTCTTCTTTCATGAATAAAATGTATTTAGTTAACAATAATAATAAAAATATATTTGAGATCTTCATAACGAGCCCTTTCATTTGATATAATATATTATGACACAGTAAGATTTGCAAAACTTTTTTTGTAATTTCCTAATTTGTCACCAGAAAATGACCCTTATTAAAAAAAAAATGTATTTAATTTGCACATCTGTGTTTGGGTCATATGATTACACTATCCTACCAAATTTCACCTGATTTGATTTGATAGATTCGGAGCAAATTGGCTGTGACAGACGGACGGACAGACAGACGCACGAGTGATTCTATAAGGGTTCCGTTTTTTTGTACGGAACCCTAAAAAGGAGCTACATCTAGATAGTGTTTATATACTCATGTCACACTCAATGTAGGTCAAATGGAACTGTTACCTGAAAACGCTTTTACGCCGAAACGAGGATCAGAAAACGTCACATTTGACGAATGA
Organism: Charanyca ferruginea; assembly: GCA_947361185.1. Lineage (NCBI taxonomy): Eukaryota > Metazoa > Arthropoda > Insecta > Lepidoptera > Noctuidae > Charanyca > Charanyca ferruginea. Next base: position 7,572,503 of record OX376082.1, on the reverse strand, counting down.
CACATTATTTCTCCATCCACAAAATGTTACACATTTTACCAGCGTATTGTAGCCGTCGAAGTGAATACACCTTTCACGACACGCTACACCATGTATAAATCCAACAAAATGGCCGCCAGTAAACGTGACGGATGAGAGCATCATGTATAATTCCTTCCCTCCTTCTTGCGTTAATCCATTTGGAGAATTCGCGGTGGTTTGTTCTCTTTTATTCGTAGTGTGTTAGATAGGGATGGAACTGTGATGTAAGGCCTGCTTTCTGTCATTGTGACGTCTTTGTTGAAGTTTGTTTTCAACTTATGTGTCAAGTTAGGCTTTGTTTTTGCAGATGACTTTTACTTTGGTATGTATTCTGGAACGATGTTTGTAAAAAACTTTTTTGAATAAAGTGAATCGCCTTCAAAAAAAACTAAAAAGTGATAAATAACTTTAGCACAGAACAAACATGACTTTAGTTTCGGAAGTCGGTGGCAATACAAACCAACAAACAAAACAAAGCCACCGACATCCGAAACTAAAGTCTGTGCTAAAGTTATTTATCACTTTTTAGTTTATTTTGAAGGCGGTTCTCTTTTTTCAAAAAAGTTTTTATCTTCCACTTTTGAGTGCCTCATTATTACCCAAATCCATTAAGGAATGGCAACACAGTTAAAACAGAGATTGAAAGTTCTCCAAAGTTGGAAAGATGGAAGAAACGAAAACGTCTTCTCGGTTTTTGTTGTTTTTTTCAATAAGCGCTGAATAAATTTCGGTTTGTTGTATACTAAAACCTTCTCCAGAATGTAAAAAACACTTTTCTGAAAACCGCATCAAAATCGGTTCAGCCAAACGGGAGATGATCGCGGCCAAACATACATACATACATACGTACAAACATACGGGTCGAACTGATAACCTCCTTTTTTTTTGAAGTCGGTTTAAAACAAGAACCGTATTATGATGTATATAACTATCGTAACATATTATGAAATAGAGTTCCCCGCCACATCTGTTTGTCTGTATGTTTGCGATAAACTCAAAAATTACTGAACGGATTTTTATGCGGTTTTCACCAATAGCCAGAGTGATTTAAGAAGGTGTATAATTTGATAAGGCTTTGTGTAAATTGGTTGAAATTTGACGATAATACCCGAGTGAATTCGGGGCGAGTCGCTAGTTATGTTTGAAAGATAAATAACAATGACAAAAAAGGATTGAGTCGGATTTAAATCGGGGTCAGTACCCAGTTTTCGGATCACGCAACGCTAACTCCCAAAAAGTCGTTGGCTCGGTACCTCTATCCTAAAAGGATTGAAAAGTTGGAGCACGTTTTCGAACTTTCTTTTTTAATTATTCAGTAATTTTCACCGATCAAAACCAAGCTTTTAGACTAACTCCATTTACAGTTGAAGAACTTTTCACAAACAAGCATTCGTTAAAACAAGACGTTTTTTATTCCTGAGTACCAAAAATATGTACTTTATTGCCGTGGTCGTGATAAACCTTTAATAGGTATATGTATAGAATCACTAGCTGACCCGGTAAACGTTGTTTTGCAATATAAATTATTTCTTATCACCTAGGGGTATTAAAAATATCCTACAACCTATTCTCAGATCTACTAAATATACACAAAAAAAATCATAAAAATCTATCAAGCTGTTTCGAAAGAGTTTGATAACAAACACTGTGACACGAGATTTTTATATATTAGATTTAATTCAAGTTCTTGAAGACTCATAATATTAGAAACAAATTACTTATAACTTACGTTAGTAAAACTAATTATCGAGGGAAGGCTACTGGCCCCGCTGACTCTTTGCAGCAGCGGTTCACAAACGCGCAGTCAAGCCTAAAGATTGTGTAGGATATTGAAAAACAAAATGTACTACCTTCAGGAACCCGGTTCTTTTGACATACCCACGAGTCTCTTAAATTACCTGTAACAAAAAAAACACAATTTTATTAAATTCTAGAGCGCAATGATTAATCATTAATTGTTAGTCATGGTAGGTTGCTCAGTATGACTAAAATTATGATAAATTCCTTATTCATTGATTGTTTAGTTATTCGATAAAAAATCCCGATAACTTGACGTCGATTTTTAATCATAGCATTTTTTTAAGTTTTACGACATAGATAATATTTTTGATGAATTGGTTTTCAGAGGATCCATTTGTTCATGAGCTAGGTACTAGAAAAGTTAAGGTTTGCTTCCAAAGTTGAATAGATTTCTTACAATAAGCCGTTGGTGGAAAGACGAAGAAATTCAAAATGCTTAAAAAGTGCTTTATCTCGAAATCAACTCAGCGTCGACCCCAAAATTATCAGTCTAGTGCTTTGGTTTACTTTATTTTCAAGAAAATGTATCGTATAACCAATCACCCTCTATAATCAGTAAAACCCGATAATCGACCAGGCTTTCGCTACTATCTTTAGTAAAAAAAAGACGAGTGATAGTGAGAAGGTTTCCAAACATCGTTATAGGTATTGTACAATGATAAATTGTTTGCCACCTTCGTCATTTATCAATCTATTGATCCGACGGAAGATTCATTTTGAAGATTATGACTCAGTTATTTCTTTCTGAAGTTTGAGAAGCGTAAGTTTAGTTAAAGGCGTTATACAGGTTGACTATTTATAGCGCAACGCTGTGCTGGTGATGATCGCAAATAGGCTGGATTACTCTATTGCCCATATTAAGGCGACGATATACGCCGGCGACCTTGAGCGACCAGAGAATAGTATGCGCTGCGTCCAAAACTCTCAACGTTTAGTCGAAAAAAATAAATAAAAGATATTAATCTTTAACTTAAAAAAAAGGCGTATACTAAGAGATAGATAATAAAATTGTCTGTAAGATAGTGGAAGTTTCGTTTAATTATACCTGGTAGATTTTGTGTGATTGTCAATGTTTTGTCCGCGTCAGACACAACTTCACGAGTTAATTAAACTATTTAATATGAATATAATAAAAAATATTCACATACTAAATGATTAAGAGAATGTTCTAGTTTAACATATATTTTTTTCAAATCATTTACACTGCACATTTTGACGTGACTGTCAGTTTAAAATCTGTAAAAGTCGTTTAATAGCCCCTTAAGGTAGAGCACGCTTGCCCAGGATGAACCAGTTCAGACGTGCCTTGAAGATACTTAGATTATATTTATCAGGGAACAGAAATCTGCTGTTCCATGTTTAATCCTTGTTTATTTTGCTCCACAAACAAAGCATCACATGTTTTAACACTAGAAGCTGTTGTACTCGCATAAATGAAAGCAAAAAGTGTGAATACACAACTTTTGTTATCACTTGTCGGACACACGCTGTATAAAACAAAGTTGGTTAGTTACGCACTTTTTCAGCACAAAGTTGATGCGGGTAGTTCGTAAATATTTTGGTGCTGAATAGTACCTGGTGGGATTAAAAGTGTGCCACTAGGTATTTATATTTAAAAAGGACACTATACTTTTTTTTTAAAGTTGGCCCTCACAGGACTCTCCTCAAATATGAAACCTATGTGAAAATTAAAATTTCTTATTATTAAAAAACAAAAAATAAAAAAAACTAGACAGGCGTACGAGCGGTGACCATGTCAAGTATCCTATAAGTAATCGGAAATGTATAGTAAGCAGCTCATACAGAGAAGCAACAGAGCGTATAGTCACACCCGCAACACTCCATAGAAACGAAACGTTATAATTGCCTACACCAATACTAAATAATAGACTATACAAATACGTGCGTGAGTGTGCGTGTCTACGCGCCGCGCGAACAAAAACGCAGTTTCCAGAGCTAGTCGTTCGACGCGGGGAGAGGTGAGGAACGGTTTCAGAGGGAGGCGGAGCGTGTCTTTGCACATAAGAGAGTCGAGAACGATGACGTAGAGGGGGCGTGCGTGACGGCATGAGAGAGCGTCATGCCGTTTGCCATGACGGCAAAATGATTGATTTTACTGCCAAACTGCGCCAATAGATTTTACACATCAAAAAACATGAACTCATAATTAGTTTTATTTATTTAAGCATAGTTTTTTAATAATAATAATAATAAGCCCGTCATACTACTACTACTACTCATCAAGTCAACCTTTAGACGCCCACTGCTGGGCATAGGTCTCCCCCCAAGGGGGGGTTAAGCCGTATTCGCTGTGCTTGGCCGATGCATGTTGGCGATCGCAGTAGGTGTTATGGTACTCAGAAGTACGCTGCTACCCATCCTCCAGTCAATATCCCTCTGTCGCCTTCTACGACACCCACGGGTAGAAATGGGGTGGTGCTACTATGTCTGATATTTAAAACCAACCAAATCAGTCTTACCAAGGAGTATCGTGTTAGCCAGTAACTGCATTGTGAAGGTCAGATAGGCAGTCGCTCCAAGTAAAACACTGGTATTCAGCTGCATGCGGCAAGACTGGAAGCCGACCCCAATAAAATTGGGAATATAGCCTAAGCAGATGCTGATGCAATGAAATAAATGATTTACTTAGACTTGAAAGCAGATTCCTTCAACAGTCAAAGATAATTATATTTGACTCTTTTTTATACACTGCTCAGGCTCACATACTGATTCATTGTTTGTTAATATAAGGAGTGGTCGTCTACTGTTTCAACATTTGTAATAATATGTGAACACTGTGTATCTATGTACATATAACTTAGTCTGTCATTCCTTTATCTGTGATACTTTGTACACACTTTCAAATGCCTAGTGTTTTTATGCAAGGTACATCGTATTCACGTATAATTATATAATTCCTGTAAATGCAAATATTGTTAACATCGTTTTTAAAAGAGTAAGTATGGAGTTTGTTGCCCATTCTTCTCCATACAAAACTACCTTTTGGAATGGGCACCTAGAATCAATTTTTTTTTCTCATTTGACGTTCAAAAGTGCCTTATAATGGTCCAATTGAAATAAATGATTTGACGTAGACTTTGACTTTGATATCTCAAAGAGACATTGTAATTTGAATTCACATTTGATTTAGTGAAAAATTGAGCTTTACCAGATCCGGTTTCTATATTTTATCGGTCGATGGTCAATGTTACGACTCGTGCAACTGCTGCCGATAATAAAACCTACTCTTATTACGTAGCATACTTAGTAGGTATTAAAGTCACAAACGATAAAATTGACTGTCGAGTGTTTATATGGAGTGTTCGGAAAAGCTGGACTTAACAACCAAAATTACACCGATTTCTTTACTCACAAAGTAAACTAAACTAAAATCCACAGATATAGATAGACCTAGTTAACGCAAGAGCAACTACTTCGCGTGCCTATTTTCGTGCCTAACTTACGATAAAAAATCAAGAAGTAAAAAAATAAAGTAAACGTTTCCTTCCATCGGTAAGTCATTTTGTGATTAATATTATGCGTAATTAATTTAAAAAACAATTATTTTTAATCTAATACCCTCAGTAATACCTGGTAATACCCAATTTAGGAAAAAAAAACATTCGTATTACATTGTGACGTTCAAAAAATGGCACGATTTGTTTTCATACAGATACTTGCGTTATCTGTGCTAAAATCAGACACTTGGCATCTCTTAAGGTCATAATATGTATTCTGTGCTAAAGTTATTTATCACTTTATAGTTTTTGAAGGCGGTTGTCTTTTTCGTAAAAAAGGTACCGTCGTACGGGGTGACTTTGATAATTATCTGAAATTCTAATATTTTACTAATTTTTACCCGTAAAATTAAACGTTGCCGATTATTTTATCTTATATTAGGAATTCAAGTCCTTAGACCATGTTTTGTAAACGGTGTAGCACATTAAAGATAGTTGGAAGTGGAAAAAATTACGTTCAAAGTTAACCCTGAATATTAGTCGAAAATGCGTTCTACGTCGGGGTGTTCAGATTTTTTATACTAATATTGTAAAAGATATGTAGGTTTTATTTAAAAACCAATCAATCTCACCTCGTTCGACCGGTACTTTTTATGTTTCAGAGTCGATCCTATAAAAGTTGTTCATATTCATAAATAAGTACGTTCACTCAATGAAAGATACTGAATTAAAAACCATACTTTCACTATTTTTTTGTTTCCATTCAAAACTAAAGAAGGAAATCGCTCCTGAATTTACATCTTTTTCATCGTCGATTTTTTACTTTACCCTAACAGGATTTTTTTTAAACTACAACAATCCGGTTTGCACTCCCTGTGCAATAAAACATTACCTCAAAACCACATATAAATTTTATTGTCTGCTACGAATCAAATAGAAAGAATATACAAAAAGGATTTATTTCTATAAAAAAGGTCCCTTTTGTAAAGAGATTGATTGGCTCATAGATACTAATGGCTAGGGTGACGATTTATCACTACCAGGCGGGACGGTCCCATTTTAAAACATTACTGGCTGAGCCGTCGATTTGTTAAAAATGGGACGGTTTGGTATTTTGAATACGACATTTGTTTTAGGGTTTGCCTAGAGGCCTAAACTATAAATTGGTGGAAGTTTACAAGCTGTTTGTATTGTTTTAACTTTATATTGTTTTGTTTTAACAACTAAATTTAATATCTAAAGTGTGGCACAAAAATAACAATATTGTATAATAATGTTTGTTTGTAACCAATTAAAAAAGGGGAGGTTTTCAATTTGACAGTATTTTATTTTTCCCTCTATCTGGCAGAATCTTGATGCTCCGAAATTTATTTGGCATAACACACTTGGCATAATCTTCATTAAACGAATATTCTTAAGGCATAAAAATGGTTTAATATAATTATTGTTTGGCAGAATGTTTATATGTCCGAATTTACAATGGCGTACTTTTAAGATAATAGAAAGATAATTTTATGACATAAAAAGTTCTGCTATAAAAGGTAGACCCGTTTACGCACATTTCATTACGTGGAATGTTTAAAATACAAAAAAAAAAATAAAAAAATTAAATTTTTATCATCACTCGCTTTACACTTACGGGGTTAAAACTGCATATGTTGTGTAGTTGTAAAGAAGCAGGTTATTGTTATAATTATACTATTTTTAGTCCATCTTTACTTTTGCTTATAAAACTAAAAATACGAAAAATATTTTAGTTCCAGCAAACATACACTAAAAGTAATTTTGCAAATTCAGCTGATTTTATCATAAGGCATTATAAGGCAAAATATGACAAAACCTTATCAAAATACCCGTAGTCCAGTCCGTAATAAATTCTCAGCCTATCTGATGTTACGTCTAAAAAGATCCTTGACCTTAAATCTTTGCCTCGATCTAGAAAAACGAAGTATGTGCGTGATTCGTTGTCATCCAAATATCTGTATTGTCATGTTGAAAGTGTATTCCGGTATATTTGCATTTTTTCTTCATATTAGGTAACATTTATTTATTTATTGTGTAGAGTATTTTTTTTGGAAAAGTTACTAGGTACTCATAACTATCCTAAATAATTCCATTACGTTTGAAATCTGACTCAAATAATTTTTCGCAAATTTAGAACACTACTAACCACAGGCACTTTTGAATTGTCAGAGTCGGTCTGTCAAAAAGTTGAAGCTTGCTGAAAATACCTATTTAGATTACTACTTAAGCAGTAAAAATACTGAAAAAACATCAAAACAGTATGCAAATATTCCAAGCCTCCTTTTAGGGTTACACTACGGAAATAGGTTCTTATCAAAAAGTTAGACTTACCCTTCAAGTAATCGCTAACCTACTTCAGCTAAGTTAATTCCCTGGGAGTGCACGGTGAGGTTAAAACTTCCGATTGGAAGACCACACCCTAACTCGAAAGGTCACAGCTGATTCTTTAATGCTAGTTTAGGTGCTATTAAATCAGTATGTAATAGCTGGTTGGCTTGAAGACTGACAGCTTGACACGACAAAGTTGAACGAAATTGCTGTTTTAAAGAACAGAAAAATATTTTTTATTAGGCTATTTCTTTAGTCAGTAAATAACTGGTTATAAGGCTAATAGTAATGGTATTGTGGCAAGTGATTTCAATAAAGTTCTGGAAATTAAAGATGAAGAAAAAGCTATTTGCAGACTTTTGATGGACATTTAATTGGATACATCACTCCAGACGTGGGTAATTAAAACGTAGGTTTTCACCACTTTTATGTTCGACCGAATACTTTATGTTGTGTTTAGTTTAATTACAGATTACGATTATTTTCGCCTTACCCAAGAGTATAGATTATCTCGACGACGATTTAAAAATAAAAATAAATTATCCCAAAAGAAAAATAAACATGGTTACCATGCAAAGGTCCCTTCCTCGACACTCCAACTCTTGAAGGATTCTCTTCCAATTACGAAGACAATTTACAATGGGGGCTTCTCCATTTATACGCTGCCCAATTTACCCAAGGATTCATTGTACGTGCAGAATTATTTGATAAAAAAGTTAGGAACTGCAAAACGATTTGCTTTAAGGCATTATTTATTTTTCTTTATTTCTCAGGGTTTTGAAAATCCAGTTGTTTACTTTTTAACCGATTTCAAAAAGATGGGGTTTTCAATTTGACTGTTTATAATATTTTTCTATCATTTGCATTAGCCTAACCTAAAACCATTCGACATTCTTTAATTATTATTATTTTTTTTTTAAATTTCTTAGCGTTTTAGTTGTTTACTTTTTAACCGACTTCAAAAAGGCGGGGTTTTTAATTTGACTGTTTGTTTTTATATCAAATGCATTAGCCTAACCTAAAACCATTCGACTTTCTTTAATTATTTCAGAAGGGATATTTTTACAGAATACCTCTGATGAATAAAATTCATCCTTTCGGTGTTTCAATAAGAATATATAGGTATCTATGCATCCATCTGCTGCTGTATGTAGCCTTAAAATACACTAATTCAAGTCTAACACCTTATTGTACCATATTCTTGCAAATAAACTGTTCTTTCTTTCTAACCTAGGGCATCTGTGCCTAGGGCATTGTTAGGAAAAAACGCCATATTTTTTCCTGTTTTGTTCAACAGTAACAAATAAAGTAAAAAGCGCGGAGAGCCTTCCTGAATAAAAGCTGCTAGTGCAATTAACACGTTTTATTATACAATGCATTATTCATTTTACGGAATAGGTAATAAGATTACGCTACATACAGGATGATCACTGCTTAGTAGCTAGAGAAAAGATGTACAATGATCTTCTTTTTTACCAGCTTTTTATTAGCTTCACTTCAGCTTAGTATGTTTGTTTGTAACCGACTTCTTTGGGCGCGATTTTGACCCACTTTAAACGGTCAGATTTCGTTCAAACTTTGTAGATTTATCAAGGACCGATGACAATACACTAATTTGATAAAATTATTAAAAATAACAAAAAAGCAAAAAAAAACATAAGTCGTTCAAAATTAGTTGCCGAAAAAACAGCTATTATATACTAGGAAGGTACTGCACAAGCGCCCCTGGTAGAATAAATGTACATAATATTTATAGATATAGATATAACCAAACTAAAAAGTAAAAAATAAATAATAGTTTAAAAAAACTAAAAACACGCTTTTTATAGAAAACCAAACTAAAAAATAGAAAATAAATTTTAATAAATTATTTCGTTTCGTTTTCGTTTTCTATAAAAAGCGTGTTTTTAGTTTTTCTAAACTATTTTTAATAGAAGATTTATAACAGTTCTTTTACTAAGCCTATTCGTCGATTAAGTACTGCTATAAAAATTATATCAACGTTTATTAGTGTCGTTAAAAAGTCGTTTTGGGGCGTGCCAGAGGAATTGAGAGATTAATTTTTAATTCAAATTTAGAATTTATTGCGCTCTTGCATTTTTAATTGGCGCCGGTGGAACTGGGCAGCGAAGAGGTTTTGCACCGATTCTACGTCATTTTATATTCAGAAAGGCCGAAGAATCCGCAGAAGGTTTTGTATTTTGTTAATATTAGGTTTAGGTTTAAAGATATTTATTCTCAAAACAAGACACAAAGTCACTTGAGAATAACTTTATAAAGCTAATATTACTGATATGTTCATCACAGCATTAGACATTGTTCATGATAAACCCATCCAGTGCTTTCGGTTTTTGAAAAGAATATTAAATATTTAGCTAATTGAGTTATGAATGCATTGAATGAGTGTAAACTATTTATACAAGCGGCTATTTTGTTGTATAACTGTGCTCCTTCAAGTGTCAATTGTTTTTTGTCAAACTAAGTTCTTATTCTTGGTATAATTATAAAACTGGCTCAATATTACAAAGCAGAAGGGTTTGTTTGTATTTTGTTGCTTATCTACGTAACTACTGTTCGATTCTGAACATTCTTTCGTTAATAAAAAGCTACGTTTTCTTGAGTGATAAAGGCTTTATTTCATTATCAAAAAAAACCGGACAAGTGCGAGTCGGACTCGCCCACCGAGGGTTCCGACCATATTTATAGGTACTGCATATCCATACTTCTATACTAATCCATACCTCATCATCTGCCTAGCCTTTTCCCAACTATATTGGGGTCGGCTTCCAGTCTAACCGGATGCAGCTGAATACCAATGTTTTACAGGGAGCGACTGCCTATTGGACCTCCACAACCCAGTTACTGGGTAACACGATACCCCTTGGTAAAACTGGTTGTCATACTTTCTGGCTTCTGACTACCCGACTGCCAAAGATATACAAATGACAGCCGGGACCAACGGCTTTACGTGCTTTCCGAGGCACGGAGGGAACTCGGTAAGAAAGGGATGGTCACCCATCTACAGACCGACCGCGGCTAGCGTAGCTTAACCTTTGACCGATCGATCTGTACGGCTTTAACTTAGCCACGAGCTCCTCCGAACTAATCCATACCTACTATCCATAATTTAATCTACTTAATATTATAACCCTTTTCTTGACGGAGTGCACTGTCAGATACAGTCAACTTGTAAAAATCATACCAAGAAAAATATTATTGTTCGAAACAGAACGTTCCTACTGTTTAAGAAAGTAACTGTTTCTAAACGCATTTACGTCATGTTATGCCAGTTTGACATAACGTTTTTCATTCACAATCAAAATTATAAACCGACTCAAAGCAATCCCGCCGATAAAGGTAAGAATGTTTTTATTTTATATTGTTTTTACTCAATAATGTTATAACTGTGCTTATCACGATAAAGTAAATTAGTGTATACGTGTCAATTCAGTGAATTTTGATGCTAAACTGTATATTTGGTTTAGTAAACTAGAGCCAAATTGTGATGTATCTCGCAGTGCACACTGCCATGTTTTCTGTTTTAGTGTAATGTATCGTGTAGTGCGAACTGCCAGGTTTATGGTGTTTTTTTTTTGTTATGGTTTTTATGTTGATTACTTCGATGGTGGCTTAAAAGGCAAAAAAGGTTCTGGGTTTGATTCCCGGTCGAGACAAAATCGATGTTTATACATGGCTACAGGTCTGTACATACTGTTAATCTTGGTAAAGACGAGAGCATACACCATTTTATAAAAAAAAAAAAACCTGGTTGTTGGTTTCTGGAGATTTTATGGAATGTGTGTTCGTTTTTATTTTCGCTTAGCATGGAGGGTTCATTAAGCTTGTTTATCTTAGGGCGGAGTACAGCCATCCTTCGCAAGAGGCAGAAGCAGGCACAGCCAGAGCTTTGTGCGCCTATCCCAAAATTGGGCAGAAAACCATCGAAAACCCATTCGTCGACGGAGTGAGATAATGAATTCACCACCAGAAATTTCTTGTTTAGCACAAATATGTGATCTCACTAATTAAAAAAATATTTTAAATACCTTTTGTATTATTACCTCTTTTTGGCAGTGTGCCTCGTGAGATATATTCACCTGAGATAATAATACCTCACGAACATGGCAATGTATCTCACGGGATACGGAAGGTATCTCTGGAAACAAAACTCTATAATTTTGTAAATTATTTTTCCCTGCATTCTATGTTCATATAAAAAGAGATTATAAAAAAAAAAATATATTGCCAATAAAAGGGATAAATGCGTTTTTTGCGACATAAATGGCAGTTTCTTTTTTTTCACGTTAACATAGAGAGTTGATTTTTTTACAGCATCAAGGGACCATAGACTTGAGTATGGTTTTAATTTCTAGAGATAAAGGGTCTTGACAGACAGACAGACGGACAACAAAGTGATCCTATAAGGGTTCCGTTTTTTCCTTTTGAGGTACGGAACCCTAAAAATAGGAATCAATTGAACAAAATAAGTGACTGAAGTTGCGTGAAGAAGCTAGTTTTTTTCTCATCTTCAAAAAGATTTTTATATTTATAACTGAGTAAACGATGCGATTACAATATTATCATGATGTCCTTAATAAAATTTAATGCGGAAGTTATTCAGAGAAGCATTTAGGTATGTAATAGGTTATAAACGAGGAAAAAATCTCTTAGTTGTTTACTTAATGTGCAATTTAGCATTGTGCCCGATAATGCTGGTACGAATAAAGCTTTTGGTCACGAAAACATTTACTTAGAAGAAGAAAAAGTAGAAAGGCAAGTACAATTAGGTACATTATTATAGATTGAGAACAACGGATTAACTTACTGTGTAGTCGGGTTCGTCCGACTAGTTTCGATGGCATACGGCCACCTTTTTCAAGGAGTTTTTTTTTTTGGTGGCCGTATGCCATCGAAACTAGTCGGACGAACCCGACAACACAGTGAGTTAATCCGTTGTTCTTAATCTATAATGTGTAACAATACTCACGTTTCGTTTATTTAAGGTACTATCGCGCACCTTTTCCGCCTGCTCAGTTAAAAAAAAATTTCCTTGGCGCCTGCGAAGTCAAAGGGGCGGGGTAGAGAGCGCTTTCATCTTTTGAGTGCAAGCAAAAATGTACTTAGTGGTGATCAGGCGGGTGTGTACACGATAGTACATCATATTCACGTATAATCATAATTATGACTCCTGTACAAAATATACAAAATATTGTAAAAAAAAAAACAAAAAGACTGGACTTTCTTTCCCATTCTCCTCCATATAGAACTCATTTTGGAAGAGGCAACTAGATCCAATTTTTCATGTAAATGACGTTAAAAGACTTTTTTTTTTCAAAAAAGTAAGCAGGTTAGATATTTATTTAATTCTATTTAAAGCTACTCCAACGACTTACTGCCACACTCAGAGACGTCATTTAATAATAATGAATCATTAACTTTAATTGACCAACATAACTTGGCACATGTCAACAACAATATTTTTGACTGACAGCGTTCCAAGTTATGTTGGTCAATTAAAGTTAATTATTCATTATTATTAAGTGACGTTACTGAGTATGGCAGTTAGTGACTAATAACATGCGTGTAATGAGACGAATATTTGTTAGGATTTCAGCGAATTTGCCACTTATACAGGATAAGTTTTTAAACAGTGCGTAAATTCTAGGGGCTGATTTTGGTGCTCAAATACAGCAACTTTTTCTAAAGGATCAACATCGAAATCTCAAAAGGAATTGTTTTCATACTGCGAGTTAGTGATCAATCAGTGGTTGCGATATCTATGAGGAAGGGACATTTGTTTTTGAGATTTAGATGTTGGTCCCATAGAAAAAGTTGTTGGTTTTAAGCCCCAGAATCAGTCTCTAGAATTTCCGCACTGCTTTAATACTTGTCGTGAAGTATACAGCGCTTCATCACTACATATTATAAATTAGAGTTCCTTTCATCACTTAGAAACGTTCTTTCGGGCTAATCTCAGAAACAGCTGTACGAATTTTTAAATGGTTTTCAGTATTATAATCCAGGTAGGTTATCCAATATTAAAATGGCAGAACCGATTTTGATGAAATTTGGTATGAAAGTAGTTTGAACCCTGGGGAAGAACATAGGCTACTTTTTATATCCGCAACTTCTTTTGCATCCACAGTAACCGACATTCACGCGGACGAAGTCGCGGTTAAAAGATAGTATATACTTAAACGTTGTTCAAAATGTTATATAACAGTTTTAAATGCCTATAGTATTTCTGCAGCACTTTCAACCTAATTCTCGTCTTTATTCTACCAAAAACGCTACATTTAATACGGAGTAAATTGTAGCAAATGTTAGCCGCGTTGAAAGCACACATGGGACCCAAAAGAGACGTATACAAATTAGAACATCTTACGTTTGTTAAACGGAGAGGAATAATGTCACATATTGTATTCGAGAAACATTTTTAATGCGTAGAACGTTTTTATTTCTTTTTAATAATATAATTGCCAATTTCTGTTCTTTTTGTTTTACAACTGGCTTATTTAATAAATTGGCCATTAATTATAAATTGTTTCGTTTATTTGTGGAACAGCCTGTGTAATGTCTTTTGGAATTTTGTTTAAAAAGAACATGGACGTTATTGTTGTGTGTTATTGTTTATTTTTGGTGGTTAGCAGATAACATGGCAAAAAACCATAGGTATTCACTCTTTCCAGGAATGTGTCCTTCCTGGGAAGAGTGTAAAGAGGTCTCACCTGTGGGATGAAATACCTATGGTTTTCTGCCATTTTATCTGTTCACCACCAAAAATATCAGGCGTTGCACAGGGGGGTAATGGTGCCGGAATCCTTTCCATGTGCTGAAAGCTGAAGGTGATTGGTGGAGGTGGTTTTAGTCAGGTAAGAATTCTACACCCTACGGTCTTTTCTCCAAAGAAAACCTCCGAAAACAAAAACAAAGGTCGCAAGCAAAACCGTCATAGACATACAAGATATAGAAACATTCTGTATATTGAGTGTCTCAACAAATCACCAGCTCCTAAACTTTCTACTCTTCTCAGAAAAAATACTCATACCAAAGAGATACCCAGGGTCGACAAATTCCTACCTCGGCATAGAACCGTTTCACGTAATGTGAACGAAAAATTCAGTCAAAATTGTTCACAACGCTGAATTACGACAGTGATAAAACGATTATTATCCCTTGCGCGTTATAAAAATTTAGGATTACCGTAACTTTGTGTGAAAAGTTATACAGCCACACAAGACCGTAAAGGTAAAATTACAGATGATAAAGATGATAAAATGGCCTTGAATTAACTGAGTTTTAAACTGTGATATTTTTATTTATTTATACTTCACTCGCGACCCACCACTGCTTCGCACGGGTGCAATGTAGATCAAACTGTACGTATAAACCTTCCTCTTGAATCACTCTATCTATTGCTGAAAACAACATTAAAATCCGCCGCGCAGTTTAAAAGATCTAAACTAAAATATTAAAATAATCACAACAGCTGTGAACACTCATTGTTGTTCATTGTAATCCATATTTCTTTACTTCCAAATTAATATTATAAATGCGAAAGTAACTCTGTTTGTTACGTTTTGATGAAACAGCTGAACCGATTTTGATGAAAATTGGTATGAATAAAGCTTAAACCCTGCAAAAGGACAGAGGCTACATTTTTAACCATTCATCCGTGAAAATCGCGGGCAAAAGCTAAGAATAAAGGTTTACTTAGCCTATTTCGTTATTCTTTGATATGAACCTCTACATTTATCGAGAACCTAGGTAACGGTCATATAATGCCTACGTGTTGGTTACTTACTTCTGGAATTTTGTCTCAAGAATTAATATTTCCTACAATACCAATACAATGCTATGCAAATTATTATTCTCATCCCGAACTTAATAGAAGAACATTTTGTACAAGTACGATTTTTTTACAAAGATTTTTACAAACATACTTAGTTCCTAAAGACACGCTTCTAGCATGCTAATGATAATCCTGGCTCCGCCCGAGAATTTCAATTAATTCTATTCAACTTCGTACTATACATTATTTAAAACTAAACTCGTTTTGGAAGTACCTGGATTCTGTAGCGTCAGCAAAAAACGTAAGTCATTAGGTGACCGAGCATTTTAGCACGGAGAGGCCATTTGGACAAAATGGCGGATAAATTTAAGAATTCTTATAATACCTTTCACAGGTAATAGCTTCCAACATCTAAGTAAAGGTGAAATATTATTCAATAATACAAAACCCTGTAGAGAACACACTTACTTACCTACCACTCTATATTACATCATACAAATACCTACTTCACAACCCATTTTACTCCAGGAAAAAAAGAGAAAAATACCGCACAATTTTGAACAAGAATAAAACAACACCTTTTGTGCTGACGGTACACAGTTTAACAATCCGTGTCGACCGCGGGCTGAACTAATGATCTGACGCGGATTCACTTGTTTGTTTATTAATTGGAGTACAATCTTAGCGTACAATGTAAATAATTACTAGAAAAAGGTAAGTGGTAAGAGCTCAAACCTACTGACTTAGCAGATGTTTGCTGAGACCTTACGGTACTGGATCGGAATATGAATTTACTGTGTTAGCACTTCTATATTAATAAAGAGCATATCGGCCACTGACGGCGCCAGGTCAAACAACCACTTATTATATGAATGAATGAATGAATGAATGAACGATTGAATGAATGAATGAATGAATGAATGAATGAATGAATGAATGAATGAATGAATGAATGAATGAATGAATGAATGAATGAATGAATGAATGAATGAATGAATGAATGAATGAATGAATGAATGAATTAATGAATTAATGAATGAATGAATTAATTAATGCATGAATGAATGAATGAATGAGTGAATGAATGAATGAATGAATGAACGAATGAATGAATGAATCAATGAATGAATGAATGAATGAATGAATGAATGAATGAATGAATGAATGAATGAATGATATATTTATTTGCAAGAATATAGGTAGGTAACATAAAAATAAGACTAACGGTTATAAATACGAAATGGTTCTAGAACGAATCAAGAGTGTTTAGACGAAACATTTAGACAATGCTTTCAAACAGCATGCAACACACACAGTGCTTAGCTGGGATAAAGTCTTATCTTATTTTATTTTACTACTTGCTATTTATAAACGCGAAAATTTGTGAAGATTTTTTTTTTCATCTAGTTTAATTTGGGGTTTTTATCCCAAGTGAGGATATATCAACCCCATCATTTGTGAAGATGGATAGATGTTTATTACAATTATTACTCTTTACTGGAACAGAATCCATATCTAGTTTTAATTTTTCTATTTTTGTTTAATCTGTTTATTTTTTTTTTATTTTTTTTTTGTTTAAACTGTCTAAAATCGTTCCCGTTACTCTCACGACGACATAAATATCAGTGTCATTCTATAAAAGGTGAAGACACTGGCTCCTGTAATACAGTTAATACTAGCACAGGAGTCAGGGTTCACAAATTCGTTGTACCTACAAAATATGTCAATAAAGATTTTATTTATTATTATTATTATCCACAAAAATTTGGCACTTTCTAAAATTGATCTAGCCTAACACAGAATGTTTATCCCGATTTTGTTATTAGGGGATAATTTGGGAGTTTGACCTAATTTTGAAGTCTACACAGAAGGTAGTGTTGAAATAAAGCTACAAATTTAGCAAACATAGTAAGATTTTCGAAAAGAAGAGTTGGCCAAGCACAATACGTAATTAGTGGCAAAACTGGTGGTGTTATTATTTTGTCCTATTTCTAACAACCCGAGCTTGGCTTAATTTATATTAAGATTTAATTGGCTCTTATATGCAAAAACGAGCAGTAGGTAATCCCGTTTTATAAAATAACAAAATTGCGTTAATTTAATCAAACTAATACAAATATCCATAATACATTCTGTTTTCATCTGGCAAAGTAACACCAAAAAAAAAAAATTCAGAATGGAATTGGAAACATAACATTTTTAGTTACGTAAAAATATTCTACTCGAACTAGAAATAAAATTCAATCGCATTAGGGACCAACTGTTTCCACACAGTGTTTTCAAGTAACTTCGTTACTTTTACAACATTTCGTCTGTATGTACGGCTGAGTTAATACCATAGAACTCCATCAGTGTAATGACTACTCGATGTAATGAAAATGTTTCGAAGATATACATTGTTGTTTCTGTGTCCCTGGTACCTACATGGCTGCAGGTTGTAAATATGTGAACACTATGTACCTATTGTATACATACATAACATAGCTGTCATTTCTAGATTTTAAAACTTTGTGCCCACTAGTGAGTGGTTTTTATGCAAGGTATTCACGTATAATTACATAATTTCTGTAAGTACAAAATATTCTAAACATTTTCTTTTAAAAGAGTAAGTATAGAGTTTCTTGCCCATTCTTCTCCATACGAAACCACCATTTGGAATGGGCCACTAACTAGATTCAATTTTCCTAATATGACGTTCAAAAGTGCCTTTTAATGGTCAAATTGAAATAAATAATTTGACTTTGACTTTGGTGTATTCTATTGGCTGTTAGCACTTTCCCCGCGACTTCGTTCGCATGATTATTTTTACAGGTGCTTAATTTTTTATAATAAAACTAGGTGATCCCCGCGGCTTCGCCCGCTTGACAAACTATATACTAAAACCTTCCTCTTGAATCACTCTATCTATTAAAAATCCCGCATCAAAATCCGTTGCGTAGTTTTAAAGATCCAAGCATACATAGGGACAGACAGACACGGCGGGGGATTTTGTTTTATAATATGTTATGTTTTATCATTGGCAATGATAGGCTCGTCGAGTCAAAGCTCCAAAGTCTTGAGCATCGACGCCGAGTTGCTGGCCTGTCGGTTCTATCGGTTGCATTTTGGGGAGTGTGCGACGGAATTGCTTAATTTAATTCCGCCGAGCCCGTTCCATCATCGGACCACAAGAAGTTCGGCGATGCGCCACCGGTACATGGTGGACATCCCACGAAACGTTTTCGGAACACATTCATTGTGCGTACTGCTATGGAGTGGAATTCCCTGCCTGAGTGTTTCCTGATAGCTACAACCTGGGAGTCTTTAAGTCAAGAGTGAATAGGTTACTTCTAGGCAAGCGTGCTCCATCTTAGACCGCATCATCGCTTCCCATCAGGGCCTCAAGTCTGCTATTACAATAGTGTCAGAATGGTCTATCATTGATTTCATAATTGTTGATTTTAACAAGTTTGGTAATCTACTAATAAAATGGCGTCATTATGACTTTCCAATGGTCAACCACTGACACGCCATTGAATGAAATTATATAGAATGGTAATCTCGTACAAAATAACAACTGAATGACTGACTTTGGCGGTAATCTGCTAAAATTTTGACAGTTCCTTTGGTCAGTGATCTACCATTAGAACGTCACATCATTGTGCAGTCATTGCTTTTAATTCGATCAACCAATGATCGACCATTATGAATTCAGCAGATTACGAACTTTTAGCAAAATGACAATGGGATCGTGTTGGAATGACGAAATTATAAAAATAGCAGACTTGGCCCCCAGGTGAGATAGTCGTCAAACGTATGCCTATCAATAGATAAAAGAAAAAGGAATGTAGTGATATATCTATAAAGGACTGGTACACAAAACTGCGATGCGACGTCGCATCGCAGAAATTTGCTGAGTAAAAGTATGTTTCGACGGGCTGCGAGCTCTCTGTCTCTCTCTTTGTCTCTCAGATGTCTGCGATGCGACGTCGCATCGCAGTTTTGTGTACATACAAGCCCTAACTGTTTCCCGCGACTTTGACCGCGTGAATGTCGGCTATCGCAAATGCAGACGAAGCCGTTGTCCTTGCCTTGGCTATATTCATACCAAGTTTCATCAAAATCGGTTCAGCCATTTCGTCGTGAAAACTTTACAGACAGACAGAGCTCTTTTGCTTTTATAATATTAGTATGGATAGCATTCAGTGATAATTATTTAATATTAATTTAATTATTATATTCGAAACTTAAAATTGGAAGCTACGTAATTTCGTTCGTCAATTGGCGAACGAATTTTCGGAGCTGGACCTGTAGTTCCGAAGATTAACGCGTTCATACAAACAAACAAGCTCTTCAGATCATATTAAGTATAGATTAACTCCCGCCCGTAAAATAGTTAAGTATACCATTAAATATAAACATGTATAAAAGTCATTTCAGAAGGATTTTGTTAGTAAAACTTTGTTCAGTACTTTTTAATATGACATTCTAACATTATTATTGTAACATCAATTTTAGTCTATTTTCAAATCCGTATAATTTTAGTTAAAAGTTTGGTGGTTTGATTTCAATATGAGAATTGGTTTTACTATCAGCCAATCAACTTAGATATTATCAAAAAATCGCTGTTTTTATCAATTTCGTGCAATCCTCTTTAAATTATGTACTAAGTGATTTTATTTTTGTATAGATATTTAACAATGTAATTGATAATACACTTAAATATACGCAATATAGCCTTTCTTGTACAAAAATTGACATAACATTTCTCAATTTATTTCATAATATTATGTGAAACATGATATTTTCGTCTAATACTTTCCTTTCTTTCGAAGTATATACAGCTGCATTAATTCCTAAGTACATATTTAATGTGTCCCAAAAGCCTTTAGATATGTAGGTCGATACCATGAAAACATGTGAATAAGATAAATCTCCTTCAACGGTAGGTACTTATCTGAATCTTGTGACGATAAAAATAAGATCATATTTTTTTTGTAGAGGAAAAATAAAAATGGTCATGTGCGATAGTTATGTGAGCACGGGTTCCGTACTATAACTAAACAAAATATTGGCATCATCTTCCGAGAAGAAAGTTATAACTACAACCTTGTGTTTTTGAAGTTATACTTCTTTAGGCGCGTTATGAAAAAATGATGAGAGTGAAATTTTACGATGCGCGCGCACACCGTCACACAAAATTCTCACGGGAGTAATTGTAAACAACGCCATCTCTGACGTACATGCTGAACTACTTACTGCCTTCGTTGCTATTTTGTGACTCGAAGAAGTATAACTTCTCACGCGCGTACATAAGTACACACTGAATTTTTTTTTTGCTTCTTTCACATTCGTTTTGTTATATAAAAAACAGGTACTGTTTGAGTAAAATATCCCACCAAAAACATTTTCATGTAAAATGTTGCCAAGACAAGACCATATGGCTCGCACTGTCCAAAACTTATTAGATCTTATGTAGACGCAAGCATCTAACTCTACACGCCCTAACTCTACAAGCCCTAACTTCACAAACTCTACACCTTAGTCAAAATATGTAGTCTTGCGTTTGTCCGATCTCACCTGATCTTAAGTGAAGCCTAAGGTGGAGTACGCTTGCCTAGGAAGAACTAGTTGACTCGTCCCTTGAGGATAACCAGATTTAGAATAAGGATTCTTCACTAATGGTTATAATATATTAAGCTGGACCACTTAAATATAAAAGCAATCCTGACAGCGGCATTTTTGTTAACCTGATTTTTATTTCCTTCTAATACGCTATTGTTCCGCATTGCCAAGTCTACAAGGTTTCGTTTAAACCTCACCGGAACCTTAAAAATGGCGTCAGAATTTCATTTCAGTTTTTACAACTGTTATTTTCGCCGTGGGTACGATTCCTTGTTTTATTTTCAAACAACATTCTTTGCCGAGTAAATGTCAAACCAGACCTACTTGCGGTGTTGGTACTTTATCTTCTTTCAATTTTCTTTTGTTTAAGTGATATTCTTTTCTCATTGGAGAAGAAAAAGACTTGATTTGAATCACAGAATTGTATTTTAGTAAAATACTTTTTCTTAGCGGTGGACGTCTTTTGGCTGTGCTGTTGTTGATGAGATAAAATAATAAAGTTTATAGAATTCATGTAATTGGCCAGAAAGGCCATAAAAATAAATATGGAAATGCGAATACAGCAAGTGGTAAATTATGTAACTACCTCAGATTATGTAACAAAAGGCAGATAGACCGTACGGAACACTGAGAGTGAAGCCACAAAAGCAAATACAAATAAAAAAACGAATACTTACAATTCGCTTCGCGCTGTACTGACACGAGTCAGCACAGCACGAAGCGAAGTATTGTTAAAAAAACAAATACTAATACAAATAAAAATTTAAAGCGAATACAATCACGAGATTGTAGGTATTCGTTATACATTGGAAAATGTTTTTTACCGAAAGGCTTTTTGTTCCGTAAAAACCTAGATGTTCTACTCCTACCTACTTTTATAAAAGCGAAAATTTGTGAGGATAAATGATGTTTGTTGCTGTATTGATACACATATTGATCTAGCTAAACACATAGAATTTTTATTCCGTTTTTGTGTTCCGTAGGATAATTTACGACTTTGGCTGCATTTTTAAGAAGCTACACAGACATAACCGCGGGCAGAAGCTAGTAAAATAAACCTTAAAATTTGAGAAAATCGATGAATGAATGTTTGTTACTATTTCAAACTTAAGCGGTTGAACAGAATTATCCGAAATTTGGCATATAAAGAACTCCCAACCGACCGACATTGCTCACAGAATTGGCAGTGGGCTTGTCACAGTGATCACGTCTGTCGCAGAGTGGAGACCGCGAATCGCAGGCGCAGCGTGGGACGCCATCCATCAGCCCGATGGACCGATGACCTGAAGAAGGTAGCCGGTGGTGGCTGGATGAGGAAGGCAGAAGACCGGGAAAAATTGTGCGCCATGAAAGAGGGTTATGTCCAACAGTGCACTACTATAATGCTAGATTTTTGGCATTTTTCTTACCGGGGAATAATGTTGGATGTTGGCATAATTTTGAGATGATGTTACGGACAAAAGCTAGTCTTGAAATAAAGCTTCAAAAGGCGCGAATATAATCCGCTTAATCGCTTGTAACCCATAACCACGCAACTAGGATGATATCAGCAAGTAAATTTGATGTACCTAGAATAAAGAACTATTTTGGCGACCGAACGCTCGATAAAAGAGTACCATACCTACTCAACTGTTTACCTGCTGATATAAGAAGTCAGCAAGTAAAAGGTAAATTCGCCAAATTGCTTAAGCGGTTCTTTCTCAAAAGTTTGTAAACTATGATTATGAATGCGGTTTACAGATGGATGAAAAAGGACGAATGGGCAGTTTATAAATAGTTTTATTTTATTTTAATTTTTCTTTAATGTCCGCAATAATAATAAAATGTATTTTTGTGACTGTATGGTCCCCACAGACAAACCGTAAAAACGGTTTTGTGGGGCATAGTTCTAAGTTAAGATTTTTGTAAACTTTGTTTATAATAAATAAAGTAAATAAAAGAGACGCTGATAAAGTACAATACAAAATTAGTGGCAAAACTAGTGGTATAATTATCCTGTATTACTCTACCGCGAACTGGGAAAAGCAAATAACATTCACATCAATTAATATTAATATGGCGGAAACCAGCGTTGGCCAATTAAGTCCTCTTATTTATCAGTAATAAGGTTATATATAAATGTGTGTGGGGTGTGAATATTTATGAGGGTGTGAGCACACCTACGACGCTCTATACCTATACAAACGAAACGATTTAATTACCTACAATACTACCAAAATAACAGACTGTACAAATACTATCCTGTTATTATACCATAGCAGGGTAAAGGCCTCTTTCACATGTCGAAGGCATGGATGTATCGATCACTACCTTCACTCACTCGAATTGGCGATTTCAGAGTTGCTATATTAATATTGTAAATGCGAAAGTAACTCTGTCTGTTACGCTGTTACGATTTTGATAAAATAATCATGGCTGGATTCGTACAAAAAAAGTAAAGATGTTTAGAGAAGTTGATATTCTAATTCTTATACTTTATTAGGAGTAGGTGAAGAGTATCTTCAGGCATTTACAATATTTTTAAAACCCCACAAAAAAAAAGTGAATAGTTTAACGAAAAGCTCATTATTTCAGAACGAAACGGTGACTGATAGTAATAGTGACACTGACAGTCGCCGTTTCGCTATTCTTACACTGAAATTGCATCGTTTTATGGGAAATAATGCCATAAATAATGATTATTTTTTTCCACACACTTGTCACATCACTTGTCTGCCAATTTGATAGATTCGTTAACGTCGCTTGTCACTTTCTTTTTTTACAAACGCAAAATGGGCATCGAGATGAAACGAAAAAGTGTTATTTTCATTTCGTAATATGTTATGCTGGGGTTTAAAAATATGGTAAGTATAGCAATCTACTCCTGGTAATGTATTCTTTATATTGGAAAATATTTTCAATTATTATTTTTTTACATACTTACATAAAAATTTATTTATTTATTACATACAAACCCACGGATGCCCCTCAAGCTAAAGGGGAAAATCTACAAGTCCGTGATAAGACCTGTCGTACTGTATGGATCGGAATGTTGGGCCGTGAAGAAGATGGATGAAAAAAGATTGCACGTAGCGGAGATGAGAATGTTGAGATGGATGTGTGGAGTTACCAGAATGGATAAGGTGAGAAATGAATATATTAGAGGAAGTTTGAAAGTGGCGCCAGTGACAGAAAAGTTGAAAGGGAATCGTTTGTCTTGGTATGGGCATGTGAAGAGAAGAGACGAAACTCATGTGACCAAAAGAGCTATGAATATTAGTTTGGATGGATGGAGAGGGAGAGGAAGGCCAAAGAAAAGATGGATGGATTGTGTGAAGAATGATATGAATGAAAAGGGAGTCAATGAAAGCATGACGTTGGACAGGACGGAATGGAAGAAGAAAACATGTTGCGCCGACCCCAAGTAACATGGGATACGGGCAGGAAAAAGAAGAAGAAGAAGAAGATTATTTTTTTACATACAAATGAATGTACGTATCAGCAGTGCTATTCTGTTACAATCTCCTTCGATGAACACCTAGGTGAAGTTAGCTGTCATCCGAGTGTAATGCTTTGTAAATCCCTCGCCTCGGTACGGATGACAGCTTACTTCATCTAGGTGTTCACCGAGGGAGATTGTAACAGAATAGACATACTGGCCATGATTCTTTGATATGAAGATAGCTTAAACCCTGGGGAAGGACAAAGGCTACTTTTTAATCCGTGACTTTGTTTGCATTCACGATAACCGACATTCACGCGGACGAAGTCGCGGGCAAAAGCTAGTATGTTAGTCCAGGTTTCCTCACGATGTTTTCCGTCATCGATGTCCTTGATGTACAAGACTTTAGACAGTTCATCATCATCATTTCAGCCTAAAGACGTCCACTAATCGAATTGTTTTATCGTTTGCACTTTATTTTTATTTATTTTGTATATCCGTATCTGACCGTGGCATCACTTTGGGCCCTATCAGAATATCAGCGCTGTGACGTTTTTTTAATGTTACAGTACCATGCTGAGATAGGAGCCTTTTTGCCTCATACAGGACCAACTTTCGTTTTCTTGTTTTTTTTTTTTATTTTAGTGTGTTTCTGTCCTGGGGGGCGAATAAATTATTTTTCTTTCTTTATTTCTTTCACTGCTGGACATAGGCCTCCCCAAGGGGGGGGGGTTTGCCATAATCGCCACGCTTGGCAGGCGGATAGGCGATCGCAGTATGGTTGTTACAAAGGCACAGAGAACGCTGCTGCCCATTCTCTGGTAAATCCCTTAGTCGCCTCCTACGACACCCACGGGAAGATATGGGATGGTGCTATTCTTTACGTCCGACACCACACGGACAAGAGACAGTTAATTAACTCTAATTGGTCCTTTATATTCAAAGGCCATTTTCTACGAGCCATTCAGAATTTAGAATGTTTCCTTCGGAATTTACTAACAAATTTTCCACAATTTATTGCCATAGAATCGATTTGAACGAAACTACATTTCCACACAATTGCTATTGAATCGATTCTCAAATGCACTGTTCCGAACGCGAAGACAGTGCCTTCCAAATTGATGATATTTTCAGGACGATTTGGTTTTAAATCGGTATTGAGTATTGACAATCAATGGTAGGTAGGAATAACGAATTACTTCCCGATTCGCATAATTTACCAACTGTTTTTTTCTTAAGTAATAAGGAAGTATTTTTGGGATTCATATATAAGACGTTTTCATCTTAGGAAAACGTACCTACACTCTGTCCACTGGTTTAATCGTTTTTTGACAACTGAAACTAGTGAACAACATTTCTGTTTTGTGTAAAAACTGATAAGATATGGTAGTATAATATCTGTAAGAGGTCATAAATAAGATAATCCAACAAGATTAGGCAGTTTATATATT
Organism: Charanyca ferruginea; assembly: GCA_947361185.1. NCBI lineage: Eukaryota > Metazoa > Arthropoda > Insecta > Lepidoptera > Noctuidae > Charanyca > Charanyca ferruginea. The sequence continues at coordinate 7,546,604 of OX376082.1, read as the reverse complement.
TATTTTATAACACATTTTAAAGTTAACTTATGGTAATAGGGAATAATCACATTATAAGGCAGCTGTCAAAAACCAATAACCTAATGGACAGGGTATAACTATCATATTTTTGGTAATAGTCAACTGCGCGTCCTGCTCGCAAATAAAGGGTCTGTACCACCGTATAATATAAATACTGCGAAGGTTGTATACCTAGTGCCACCTTCGAAAGCATTCAACTAAATGTTTTGTCTCAACAGTGAATTTGTTCTAGAAAGTATTTTGAAATTAGAAGCGTTATGGGTGTATTGTATCAAGGGGATGTTTGGCTTGGCACACACGTAGTGCCGACTTGTTCTTTAAAAATATAGTTCAAATGGTATTCGGTTTCTGTGAAAATTTCAAGGGTCTAATACGGTTAAAAAAACACAGAACGCTGACAGACAGACGGGCGCCGAAAAATGTGCTTAGTAACCTGTTGGGCATATTACCCTTCGGGTACAGACTCTTAAAGATTGGTTAACAATGTCAAATATGGTCAAAGTCAAATAATTTATTAAAACTAGACCAATAAAAGTCACTTTTAAACGCCAACATTTACAAGAAGAAATAGAACAGAATTCGTTCGGTAGTAATTTCTTTCTATTTATGTGTAACGATGTGAATAAAATATATCAAGTGTCTAACTGCTGGGGGAATGCGAAGCACTGATTAACTAGCGCAACATTTATCTGGGCAAACACCTGTTAAGCCTGGATGAAATAATGGAGATTGCCCAAATCAGATCCTGCGGTTCATCACAGCTGGTGACGATGTCTAACCAAACAAGCGGTGATCACAATAGATCAACCCTGGTCGCAGTACCATAGCCGCACTATGCTAATACAAAAAAAAGTAAACCTGGACTTATACTATAATTAATACAAGTCTGAAATCAAAGTAAACGATGTGATTCGCATCTTCTCTGTATGAGGTTGGATTATGATCTATCTATTAAAAGATCATTCACGAAAATCAAAAAATCATCCACAGATATTTGTTCCCTACCAAGATCCCGCGTCACATGAAACTTGAACAAACAAAGTAACGACCAAGGAAGTTGAAATGTAGCCAACATAACTACTGGCAATATTCCCCCCTTTTATCTGCCATGGCGACACGTTGTCTGGGCAAAGTTTGGTGTTTTTGCTTCGGCCATAGCTTTTTGAAGGTTGGCCGTTTTGGGGTATGAGACCAGTTGGTTTTGAATTTATTGCGTTGTCAAAATGTAGGTTAAGGGTACAGGGTGATGTGAATTCACTACTTTTTGTGTCATTGGACGGTAAACAAGTCGGCGGCCCTCCTGAAGACTAATTGGGTAGATCGCACCACCAATCAATTGGCATTGACGATACGATAGATTTGCAAAGATTTTATGAATACTAATGAATTTACTTATACATATTGAATTTCCTGACGGCGAACAAATTAGTGACTAGATGCCTACTTTTGTTTACATACTGTTTTTATTTTATGATTGAAATATTTTACAGCCAGTGTTATTTTAATCCAATTTTTAATTTTTATATTGATTATTATTTTTGACATCATGCTTTTATTATTATTGTTTTTTTTATTGTTTGTTATTTGACGGGGAAATTACCATGTCGAATAACACTTCTTACGACACGGTTGGCGCAGTGGCTGAGCGATCGACTGCTGCGCAGCGTGTTGCGGGTTCGATTCCCGCCCAGGGTAAACATTGGTGTGATGAGCACTTGTGTTTGCTTTGTGTCTGGGTGTTGTTTATCTATATATGTATGTATTTACAAAAAAAAATGTATTTGTGTATGTATATCAGCTGTCTGACACCCATAGTACAGGGTCTCCCTAGTTTGGGGTCAGATGGCCGTGTGTGAAAATGTCCCCACATATTATTATTATTATTATTATTACATCATCTCATACTTTATCTGTCAAAATCTCCCTGTCAATTTAGTTCAACTCGCTGACACGCTCGCAAGGGTGGCGCTAGTGTAAATTCGAATTATCAACCGAGTTTTTAGAATGCCAATCAAGAAACTCACAGCGAATTCAGATTCGAAGTTTAGAATGAGGTCTTACAGAATTACACCCCAGTAAGGGAATTTAAAAAAGTTGGATTGGTACATACATACCAGCAATGCTTTTTTTGGAAAAAATGTGCAGTGTCTCTCGTACATTTGAAGGAAAAATATTGCTGAGGTTAACAAGAAACGAGAGAAGTAAACATTTTCTGAGTTTCAAAAAGTTAAACCTCTGCTGGGCATTTAGCAATCCTTTCACCATTTCAGCTGAAACTGCACCAGAGTCAATGCAGTTAGAATTAAACGATACCTATTCAAACGATCAAGTTTTTCGCAACAAATTCAATGAAGGGCACTTGCTAAACTTTTACCGCTGCATTGATAAAACCATGTACAAAGAGTTTCGCACAAATGCCCTGAAATGCGCCAGCTTATTTGGTTCTTCTACTTATATGTACATGTGAAGAAACTTATTCGGTATTAAATAATCATTAAACAAAAAATCAAAACCGCCTTGCAAATGAAAGTTTGGAAGCAATTTTACATGTAGCGTTGTTTTAGCCAATTTGTTAAAAAAATTGTTAGCACAATGCAGTGCCACGCTATTTTAATTAATTTTTTGGCTACGTTTATGTTTTTAATTTGTGCTGGTGGCCCGTCATTAGTTCATCATTTGCCCAAGTGGCCCATGGTCTCAATAAGTCTGAGCATCACTGCCCTAGCATGATCGGTGGGATAACAGCTCACCTCAAGGTCACTTCACCTAAATCCACCGAGGGAGATTTTAACAAAATAGCACTGCAGGTTATAAAACCACAACAAAACGTGTTACAGTGGAACAAAATTCTCACTACTCCTCCACTCAAATCTCTCCGCAGTCCTCACCTATTATACAGGGCGTCCCACGGATATGCCACATAGAGGAAAAGTACCTTGAATATTGTAGATGGAAAATTTTACGGCAATGTAAACCTTACCTACGGCAATGTCAGCTTTTCATTTTTCTGAACAAAATTTCACATCAAATCTTAAAAGTCATTGTCTTCCTTTTATTTCTGACACTATGTTATTTAGCAAAAAATAATCCTTATGATGAAGCCTTTCGATCGGTATGATAAAGCTACAGGGTGATTATTTTTCTCGTGTAACGAGATTCGATTCCCGGTTCAATCATGTAGTTATTTAAATATCTATGAATGCAGTTTAAATTGTTTTTTTTTAATTAAAATAAAATCTTCTTTCAGTAAAATGTTCCATCTACAATATTCAAGGTACTTTCCCTCCATGTGGCATATCCGTGGGAAGCCCTGTATATCACGCGTTCTCCGAACAAGCTCTAAGCTCAGTCACTCAGTGTCAGTTATCATCGCGACTGTTGGTAACCTGATATTATATTCCCACTCTCCCTTTATCCCGCGTACTGACAACTGACTGAAATGTTACACAATATGGAGTTATATATTTTAATATTCACGTGAATACCAAATGGAATCACTTTTAGGGTTTTGCGTTTTATATTCAGTTTTTTATTTAGGTGCTCTGTATCAGTATCTATTATGTCACAAACTCTTAACCAGTCAGAACTACTTTGGACTACAAAAATCAGTCAAAACAACTTTTGAACGGTTTAAATTTATCCTTAATACTAGAAACCCATTGTTGGTAGGTTTTTTTTTGTGACCCTTTTAAAACTTTTGTTTTGTAGTGATTCCTTTATCTAGGGCGTTCCGTATTTTTGTTTTTGTAACGCAAACGCGTTTTGTCTTAATAAGAGTTTTGACTGTAGCCAGTTAGTTGGTTGGTTTTAACTGGTCAAGAGTTTTGACTGTAACGTATATAATATGTGAAGTTGTTACTTGGTATTCACTAAAATAGTAAGGTAAAAAAAACAACTTTCAAATCGGTCCACCCGTTTAAGAGCTACGGTGCCACAGACAGACACACAGACACACAGACACACAGACACACAGACTCACAGACACACAGACACGTCAAATTTATAACACCCCTCTTTTCCGTCGGGGGTTAAAAATAGTTCGCTTCACTTATGATGTCACTTAGTCGCGATAGCGTAGTTTGCATCGAGTTACAGAACACAGTTTTTATCGAGTCAGAAGTGAGCACTGAAATGATTTTTTGTAGAATATGATTGCTGGAGGATAATTGTTTCTTTCCCCATTTCTACCCGTGGGTGCCGTAGAAGGCGACAGAGAGATATTGACCAGAGGATGTGCAGCAGCGTCCTTTTGAGTACCATAACATCTACTGCGATCGCCAACATGCATCGGCCAAGCATGGCGATTACGGCGGAACCCCCCCGTTGGGGGAGACTTATGGCCCAGCAGTAGGCTTCTAAAGGTTGACATGATGAAATACTTCTTAACTTTATACCTAGTATAAATCATACATCCGTTGTACTAAATTGACATCCGACAGTTTTTAAAGTCTACTAAATAAATAGGTAGGTATACGTTTCGTTAACTATTCTATAGTTTCACCATTAATCTACGATGTTCTATTGTTTTTGCTTCTATGTATTACGAATTTTCCGTACGCTGACTAGTAAAATAGCTTGTTATGCAAAGTTGTACATTATCTAAATCAAGATAGAGTTGCAAATAAGTTGTGTTTTACAATACTGCGCGAAGTCACGAGACTATGCAAATTTTAATTTTGAACTGTGGTTTATTTACATTGTCGACATTATCGTAATAATGAGATCTTTTAATAATATCTTAGTGGAAGTTATAATTGTGTTTCAGGTAGACGGAAAAGAAACCTAGTTAGTATAAATTACTTCTTTTTAAATCTTATTTTTTTTATCGTTTCCCCGCACTAGGTATATGTCCAGTGTCGTGGATGCGTTTACAAACATATAAACACACCTACAGTCGAGTTTTTATTTTAAATTGTAGTTTTTGTCCCAATCGTACTTGTAAACCCCATCTTACTCTGATGTGATGTAACAACCCCAAATGGCTCAAACATATAACTATAAAGAAGGAAGTAATAGAAGATATAATGTATAAATGTCACAGTCGAGACTGTTAATCAGTAAAAACTAGTTTTGAGTACAAACATCAGTCAATACCTAGTCCTTATGGCCAGTTCAAATTTATCCTTACTATTCAGAAACCCATTCGGTTGGTAGGTTTTTTTTTGTGACCCTTTTATTATTTTTCTTTTATAGTGTTTTTAACCGACTTCAAAAAGGAGGAGGTTATCAATTCGAATGTTTGTATTTTTTTTTTTTATGTATGTTCGGGCATAGCTCTGTCATATATATGTCGCAGGCAAATCGTATAATTCCGCCGTTTACATACGGCGTTGTCAGTTTATAAACGCTCGCAGTTATGTATAATGCCGAAGGCAAATTGATAACTCGTTCAATTGTAATAATTTCGACGTTGGTTGTAGTTTTAGGGTGACCACGATAAAACACAGATTGGACAAATCAACTTTATTTCGATAGTCAGGTAACTAATGAAGATTTGAAGCAAGATTAATTTAATAAAATTATGTGCTAAAGTCTAACATATATATGTAGTTCGAAGAGAAGTAGTTCGTAGTTACAAAAGTTAATGACAGAAACGAATTGCTGTGAAACCGACTCCACGTAGTCTTGTCTGCCCTACCCCTAGAGTGTAATTTAAATTCGCGTAGGCGCGGAGGGGCGAGGCGGCCAGCGAGTTGAGGAGCAGGTGGTTTTAACGCCCGCCGCCGCGGCTGAGGCTGGCCGGCGAAGCCGGCCAGTAAGCCGAAGCAGCGGTGGTGAGCGTGAATACCATCTGCGACGATAAGCTCGCGTGGTACCGCCGGAGCCCCGCAACGCCGTAGCCGTGACAGAAACCATGCCTGCTGCATGTTCGCTTGCACGAGAACCAGATTCGATTGACACCCTAGCGTTTTTGATCATCATCAGAACTAAATTCTTCAATTTGCCGCGGCATTATGTATACGGCGTTTAAATTGTCAATGAAATGTTTCGGCATTTTATATATTGACACGGCAATATAGATTTTGCCTTCGGCATTATACATAACTGCGAGCGTTTATTAAATGACGACGCCGTATGTAAACGGCGGAATCATACAAATTGCCTGCGACATATAGATGGATTTGCAAAATTCCTTTTTTGTTCGAAAGGGGTTTATTCCGAAATGGTCCCATATAAATTTTGTCAAAATTAATTCAGCCTTTTTTGAGAAAATCAACAAATTCACAAAAAAAATACTTAGACGACGTAAGTGTGTCGCCGTTTCTTAATGGATTTGGATATTAAGGCAACACTAGAAAGAGAAAAATAAAAAGCTTCTTCAAAAAAAAGAAAACCGCCTTCAAAAACTAAAAATTGATAAATAACTTTACTTTCGGAAGTCGGTGGCAATACAAAACCACAAACACAAAGGCACCGCCACCGACTTCCGAAAATAAAGTTTTTTATCAATTTTTAGTTTTTGAAGGCGGTTTTCTTTCTAGCTTTTTTTATTATTATTTTTTTATTTTTTATTTATTATTTTTTTAATTAATTTGGTCGGTATGGTGTCGGACGTAAAGAATATCACCATCCCATACCTTCCCGTGGGTGTCGTAAGAGGCGACTAAGGGACTCACCAGAGAATGGGCAGCAGCGTTCTCTGTGTCTTTGTAACAACCATACTGCGATCGCCAACCCGCCTGCCAAGCGTGGCGATTATGGCAACCCCCCCCCCATCCCCCTTCGGTAAGCCTATGTCCAGCAGTGGACGTCTTTCGGCTGAAATGATGATGATGATGATTATTAATTTTCTATAGCTTAATCACGTTTTTTCTTAATAAAGGTTTTGACTGCAGGCAGTCAAAATTAGTTTTGACTAAATCATATACATTAAATCGACAATCATCACTCGGAATATGATATCTGGTATATAACTTACTATTTCAGAGATTGAACCTGCCGCTAAACAGTTACACGCTACGATGGCGTGGTTAGTGAACCAATATTTTTTATACCGGTAATATCAACTCACCTACGCCGTAGCACTACGAGTATTATACCGTCTGCTACGCCGTAGCAATTGTAGTGCGTCGGCTACGCAGAAAAATTGTGATCTAATCTAATCAAAACATCAAAACAAATAAATAAAAATTGAAGTGTTTGTAATGTCAAATAACACCTTTTTACTAAATGCATATAATACATGTGTATACTTATTAAAAAAAAATTGGCTGTCTAACAGTATGTCTGTTTGTTAGCCGGAATAAACAGACATCTCTGAAACGGCTGGACCGATTTTGACGTGATATTCACTGGTAGGTTCCGCGCAAAAAAAAAACCGATAATCGACAATCACGCTTACGAAGTCGCGGGTATCAGCTAGTAGGCTTTAATTTATCATCAAAAAATTAGAGATTCGTAAGAAAATTCAAGCAGACAAGACTACCAGCCTTTGCTTCCAGGGCTACTGGTATACTAATATTATTAAGACGTTTGACGACACGGTTGGCGCAGTGGCTCGAGCGATCGACTGCTGCGCAGCGTGTTGCGGGTTCGATTCCCGCCCAGGGTAAACATTGGTGTGATGAGCACTTGTGTTTGCCTTGTGTCTGGGTGTTGTTTATCTATATATGTATGTATTTACAAAAAAAAAAAGTATTTGTGTATGTATATCAGCTGTCTGACACCCATAGTACAGGGTCTCCCTAGTTTGGGGTCAGATGGCCGTGTGTGAAAATGTCCCCATATATATTATATATTATATTATATATTATATTATATATATTATTATTAAGACGTAAAATTAGTTTGTATGTTTTCAACTTTGTATGTAGGGGGTAATCTCCGAAACTACTCATCCGATTTCAAATAAGCTTTTTCAAAAAGAATAAAACTGCCTTCAAAAACTAAACTGTGATAAATAACTTTAGTACAGAACACACTTTACTTTACTTTCGGAAGTCGGTGGCAGTGGCTTTCTGTTTGTTGTTTTGTATTGCCACCGACTTCCGAAAGTAAAGAAAAAATGTGTGTTCTGTGCTAAAGTTATTTATCACTGTTTAGGTTTTGAAGGCGGTTTTATTTTTTTTGAAAAACCTTTTTATTTTTCGCTTTTTAGTGTTGCCTTAACATCCATTAAAAAACGGCGACACACTTAAAATAGATTGTAAGCCCACCCAACATTGAAGAAACTAAAACGTCGTCTAAGTAATTTTTTTGGGAATTGGTTGATTTTCTCAAAAAGGGCTGTATCAATTTTGGTAAAATTTATATGGGACCATTTTGAACAAAAAAGAATTTTACAAATCCGTCTATATATGACAGAGCTATGCCCGAACAACATACATAAAAAAATATATATATACACATTCGAATTGATAACCTCCTCCTTTTTGAAGTCGGTTAAAATAACTTTCACCACTAGGAAGCTACGTTATACGTTCTAAGCCATATTGCATTATCAAAAAATTAGGGATCCTTGAGAAAATTCACGCAAACGAAGTCAGGAATCAGCAAAGTGCTAGTAGTATATTATAGTGGAATAGGGTTCTTGAAATATAAATAAATACTAAATGTTATGTTTGATACTGTCTGCCAGGATTTCGTTGCCAAAGCAATAATACGCAAATAATACGACGCGATTTCTTGTTGTATATTTTTCGTCTTATCGCCCATAAGAAAATACTATTGTAGGTTTTTGTTTTTCCTAAGAGGAAAAATCTTTCAGTTTTGTAAAATCAGCAAAATCAAATAAGTAACATGCTGTATTTTACTTGTTTAAGTTGGGTATACCACTGACCTACATATTAGTGTACATATCAGTCTTATCTACCAAAATTTATCTAGGTTAATTATATAATGACCAGAATGTGCCTAAACTCTTTGGTATGAAGCGAGGCGCGGAAACGTTATTTAAAATAACGTTTTTAACCGTTCTTTGTACAACATTTTGTTCGGAAATGAGAAATAATGAGAATGTTTTCAAAAACCGGTTTATTCCACAGGACGAAGCCGCACATAGTGTGCGGCGACAAGCACGAACTTGTTCAGTTAAGTAGGGTATGTTTTCATTTCAAAATATTATTTATTCCGATGCGATCGCGCATTGATTCCGGTTAAAAACGGTTAAAAACGTTTTATTAATCGAGAACAATTTTTTTTTTTTCGAAAACGTTTTAAATAACGTTCCGTTCAAACGTAATCGAAACAAACTGTTTCCTAGATATTTAAGACGAAACTGTTTCGAAAAATATACCGGTATCCAAGCCCTGGTATGAAGCGCGCTGTCAGTAGAGTTACCTTAACGATTTGCTTTAAATGAGTTTATTCATATACATCGTATATCGTATATGTTCTGATGGCCCAGCGGTTAAGAGCGCCCATCCCATCATATTTCTCATACAAATGCTCGTACGCGATTACGGCGATATAACAAATTATTTTCCATATATTTTTAACACGTATCTTGTGGTTTAAATCTAGGTTTGTATGAAGTCAAAAATAAACTTTTTTTAAAAATAAATTCAGAAAACACGTCCAAAAATCAGCTTTTCTGCACAATTTTATCTGAATTTTGGCCGTTCATAATGCACTCATACATTAAAAAAGTAAAAAAACAGCTTCATAGAAACCTTGCACATGTAATGACGATTCTAAGTTACAAACATTTTTACCAAAAACTTGTAAGGCTTTTTTTAAAAACACGTATGCACAAGTACCTACCACCTAGCACAAGTGTTGGGAAATTTCCGCGTGCCAATTTTCCTGTGATGTTATTGCGTTCTCAGTCACTCGTTTGTTTTCGAGCTTTGCGTTGGTTGAAACAAACAAATTTTCAATCACGCTCGCGTTGAAGTTCGTTAGATGGGGATGGCTCTTAAGGCACCCGCCTCGCATGTACGAGGTTGTGGGTTCGCGACCGGGCACGACCAAAAGTATTTATATCACTTTTTAAATTTTACGTTAGGCCGTTGGTCCCGGCTGTAAAGGCACAGTAAAGGTATCTACAGTATTCTATCTTCATACAAACGGTCGGAACACGAGTGATACCTACACGCCTCAACTTAGTAGGCGAATTAGTATACCGACAGTCTCGAATGCGCCGCAGTGGCGAATGGACGGTGATGTGATGAAAACTAAAACTAAAACACTATTAAAACACTGAAATTAAAACACTATTAAAACACGGGGCAACCCTATGTTAAGGTACTGCGCGCTTGTAGGTAATTATTTCAAGGACAGGGTCGAGTCACAATACTGTTAGATATCTTTACTGTGCCTATAGGTAGTCAGAAGCCAGAAAGTCTGACAACCAGTCTTACCAAGGGGTATCGCGTTACCCAGTAACTGGGTTGTGGAGGTCCGATAGTCAGTCGCTCCATGTTAAACACTGATATTCAGCTGAATTCGGTTAGACTGGAAGCCGACCCCAATATAGTTGGGAATAAGGCTAGGCAGATGATGACGATGTAGGTACTTTCTAAGTTTATCTATCGTATTATTAGATTACCTTCTGTAGACATTTTAAATTGTGTTCGTAGCGAGATATTCTCTTCTACTCTTATTCTATGCCAAAACAGAAATATTCGTAATCTACTTATCGAATAGTTAGCAACTCGATAACGATCCCACGTTATTTGTTCGAGCGGAATAACCAGTCAGTCGAAATTTAGATTCGGTGGTACCAGTTTCAGTATCGGTATCCTCTTCAGATGTATAGCTAGAAGATCGCGTAGAAGGCGACAGGCCAAGCATGGCGATTACGGCTGAACCACACCTTTGGCAGTGAGACCTATGACCAGTGTAGGTGTTTAAAGGTTTGTCAAGCTTTAAACGCCTACACTGGGCATAGGTGGGTAAGGATGATGAGATAAATAGTGCAATACCAACAAGGTGAAAAAGAGTGAAGCGCGGTTAAGCAGCTGTTTTTTTATGTAGAGATAAATGTAATGGCTTGGTGGTCTATAATCATATCACCATCTGCCTAGCCTTTTCCCAAACTATGTTGGGATCAGCTTCCAGTCTAACTGGATACAGCTGAATACCAGTGTTTTACATGAGTCCAGTGCCCAATGACCTCCACAACCCCAGTTGCTGGGTGACACGATACCCCTTGGTAAGACTGGTTGTCAGAGTTTCTAGCTTCTATAACGACTGTCAAAGATCTACGAATTACAGCTGAGACCAAACGGCTTTACGTGCTTTCCGAGGCACGGAAATGGATGCTAATAACTGAATACAGCTTCAATATTCAATTTATCATTCTGAATAATATTTACAATGGAACCAAGCCTGAAATAGCGAGAGAAACCAGTCGAGACGTACATTTACGTTCGCATAACTCAACTAAATGTATGAAGGTATTATCTGTTTGGATTTTCGAGACATTCTATAGCTGAAGGTTATTTTACAAACGTACATAATGCGAGTGTTGCCATTAATTATTTATATTATATAAACAAGTCAGGCGACACCAATTAATTATGTTAATTCATGCATAAGGACAGATCATTAATTATTTATATTCAGCAGTAGATATTGGAGCTTATAGTAATAATAATATGTATAATAACAAAATGTAGTCCGGAAACCGCTTTTAAAATTAAAATTACCTGAAACCTGCTTGTCTGTAAACATCTTCCTTGGTGAATTTAGTTAAAGTGAACTTGAGGTGAGGCATAAATGAAGAATGAATTTCACCTAAATGCACCGAGGATTTTTTTACACCATACCATTGCTGTTCAGAGAAAGACTGATGAAGTATGGTTTCTTGTGGGTGGAGAGGAAGAAGCCTCATAGTCGGAACCAGTGCGAGACCGCGCTGGCAGGGCATATGGCTGCGTTCGGTAACACCTACGACGCAGCTATATGTGTCGAAGTCGTTCGTAGTGCTTGGCCTTCCTCAAAGAAGACTTTTGGCCGAAGAGTGTCGTGTATCGAAGATTCCGCAAAAGGCTACGCGACACCACGCAGCGCAACATGACGCGGTCTCTTCGTTTACAGTAGTTTATCAATATTTTTGTGGTTAATATTTGTATGATTGTGTGTAAGGTATTATAAGAGTATGTTATGGTTCTTTGTTACCCGAAATAAATGATAGGTATACCCAATTCAGGTGAGGGATGTACGTGGAGATGTCGCGCCGGTTCGTACCCATATCCGCAGCAGGTCTCCACCTTACTACATAACCCATTGCAGATCACTTCCGAGTGGCAGCAGGTGTTCCTGGGGTTGAAAGATGTTGGATGGTAGTGTTTGATGGTCCTCCCACCACTTACGTCTCACTGTAATGGTCGGTCCTGGATGGCCGTTGGGTTATCAATAACTAGACTCCAACATTGTACCGAAAACAATAGGCAATCAATCAAACTATAACTGTTTCGTATTGTTCTTAATAATCCTACTAATATTACAATCGCAAAAGTTTCTAAGAATGGATGGATGTATGTTACTCTTTCACTATTAAACGGCTGAACAGAATAAGCTGGTTGGCACACATATGGATTGACCTTGAATGTGTGTTTACAAAATTTATAGCTTCTCGTGACGTGGACTTTACAAACAAATGAGCACACGAGCAGGCTTGTGCTTGTGTATATACAAGATATAACGTTAAACACACAAAACCTCAGACACTCCAAATGATTTAAGCGAGACTTAAAAAATAATTTAAAGGTTTTATGTGCTGTTTTAGTTTTACCAAGACTCGTATTGTCATTGAAATAAGAACTATTATGATCACGCGTATGAGAAAATTTAAATTGAAGGACAACCATTTGTGTTTGTTTACCTATTTTGGCAGGTTTGCGCACGTGATGGGTTGACTTATTAATAAATAGACAGGGCAACATGTATAATGAAGATTTTTTGAAAAATGTGACCTATAATAAAAAGTGGTTCAATTGATTCTGCTCGTTATTCTAATCAAACTATTTTCAGGTTTTGCGTATTTGACGTTACACCTTGTATATGTATATATTTATAACTTAATACAATGTATTAAGTTTTAAACCGTTTTTGTGTTCCTTTGGAATAATTTAGGACTTTGGTTTCAGCACGTGACTTCATCTACGTAGACTTCAGAATTCAGAGATACCTACCTCTACCCGGTCCGTGTATCGTAAACGCGAGCATGATTTATTTATTTTTTGTTTCATCTAACGCAATGTTCTAAAATACCACCAAAATTGGTGTGTAGAGATTTCACTAAACTTGTTCCAGGAAATATGGGTTTTGTTTTTTAAAAGCCTTACAAGTTTGGTAATTTAGAATCTCTATTGCAAGATTTCTATGACGATGTTTTAATTATTTAATGACTACTCATAAACGGCCAAAATTTAGATACAATTTGACAATAAACTGATTTTCAAACGCCTTTACTCATTCGTTTTTTCCAAATAAGTTTATATTTTATTACATTGGAACCTAGATTTAGAACACAAGATACCTAAGTAATAATATAATAATACTAGCAACTCGACCCGGCTTCGCATGGGCCTAAAGCCTTCCCCGATAAATGGACTATCCAACACATAAATAATTTTTCAATTCGATCCAGTAAATCCTGAGATTAACGCGTTCAACCAAACAAACAAACAAACTCTTCAGCTTTATAATATTAGTATAGATGTGGGGACATTTTCACACACAAGTGTTCGAAATATCTGGAGGAACGTTTGTTATAAAGCCATATTGGTCCCGACTTTTATTCGTAGATCTTTAACAGTCGTTACAGGTAGTCAGGAGCTAGAAAATCTGACAACCAGTCTTACCAAGGGGCAAGGTATCGTGTTAGCTAGCAATTAGGTTGTCTAGGTTCGGTAGGCAGTCGCTCCATGTAAAACACTGGTATTCAGTGGCATCCGGTTAGACTGGAAACCGACCCCAATATACTTGGGAAAAGGCTAGGCAGATGATATACGTTAATATCAAATTAATAAATGAAAACTTCTTGAGCCATTGATTTGAAATCTGCCAACATCTAATTTGGAGCTAAATGTTTTTTTTTGTCCTTTATGATAAACAGGAAAAATTATCGATGAAAAATAATTGATTGTACCTTATAATAACTTTTAAGAATCAATTATTTTGTAAAGAACATTTTCCTGTTATTCTTAACAGAACCTGAGATATTGTTATCGCTTTTCTAGTAGATAATATAATATAGGAATACATACTTATATTTTATTGAGATCCGATTAAGTCAAAATATTTATACTCATATTATTAAGTATAGACTTTTTTTTAGCGGTACAATAATATTTATATCAAAACAATTATAGATACCTACACTCGTTCATAATTATTATATTTTGTTAGGAAACACAGAATGAGTTTCGAATATCGACATCCTAGACCACACAACGCTGCATAACCATGAACACCAAAAACAATCAACCCGTAAAACACACAATCCATTGCGCTGTCATAACACAATGATCCAATTACCGTCCCAACATACGAGACAATGGTCGAGCTAGCTCAAAATGCGGCCGTTCATTATACACTCTAGTTAGTACGGGGGAATTTAAAGGGAAGGCGGAGTGGTTATTCTAGTAATGAGCTCGTGTTGATGCCCAGCCATGAATTTGGAACAGAATTTAGGAGCATTTGGCCACAAAACGGTGCATTAGGCGAGATAATCGTCGGAGTAACATGCACTTTAAATCTAATGGGTGGTGTTGAATTGTTTTCGCTAACCAAAGATTTGTTCTATTTGAGATGCACTAAAATATTAATGCATGATATTTGAGCATTGCCTACAATAAATGTGGGCATTAAACCTCGTTAGAGATTTAAGATTTAATGTCCGTATGGTGTCGGACGTAAAGAATAGCACCATCCCATATCTTCCGTGAGTGTCGTAAGAGGCGACTAAGGGACGTAGGTACCAGAGAATGGGCAGCAGCGTTCTCTGTGCAACAACAACCCGCCTGCCAAGCGTGCCGATTATGGCAAAACCCCCTATGGGGGAGGCCTATGTCCAGCAGTGGACGTCTTTCGGCTGAAATGACATGACATGAGAGATTTAAGGTGTTTTTATTTCATTCAACACTTACGAATACCTGTCTGAAAACCAGTCTTACCGAGGAGTATCGTGTTACCCAGTAATTTGGTTGTCGCGTCGGACCAACAGTCGCACTCAGGAAAACACTGGTATTCAACTGCATGTGGTTAGACTGGAAGCCAAGCTAGCTGAAAAGTCTAGGAAGATGATATTGATTTTTGACATTGGAGTTGGTCAGAGCTTGTCGGTGCTTATCAGCGCATATCGGCGCTGGTTGTTACCGCTCTAGCAAAAAGTATAAAATCTACTTAGTTTAGACTGGCATATAAGCGCTGACTACAAACTTTCTACGATATTATATCTTTTGGTATGAGATGGAAAATCCAAAGGAACATATAGTGCTGTTTTGTACTCTAAACAAAGACCCTAAAACGTCGCCTTACCACACTTTCATCACTCACAAAATCAGTACATCCTCAAAGGCAAACCCGCTACCAAAACTTTGTACCAAAGAATATAAAACAGCAATGTTTTAAAAATTCAACGCTCTGAAAGTAACGAAAGAATCTCCGGATGAAACGAGTACACGAATATTCAATATGGACGGAATGAAAACCGCTGAAATATGTCTGTTAACATTTCCTTTATTATCAATTTTCATGAACCAACAGTTGAATTAAAAATACCCGTAGATGGTCAGTGGTGAGCATGTTTTAATAATTATTACTGCTTTAAAAAAGATGGATGAATTGTGTAAAGAATTCATCATCATCATCATCATCATTTCAGCCGAAAGACGTCCACTGCTGGACATAGGCCTCCCCCAAAGGGGGGCTTTTTCCCATAATCGCCACGCATGGCAGGCGGGTTGGCGATCGCAGTACGGTTGTTACAAAGGCACAGAGAACGCTGTTGCCCATTCTCTGGTGAGTCCCTTAGTCGCCTCTTACGACACCCACGGGAAGATATGGGATGGTGTTATTCTTTACGTCCGATACCATACGGACTAAAAAGTAAGTAAGTAAAGAATTATATGAAAGAAATTGATTTAGTGATAGCATGACAGTTAAGAGAAAGGAATGGAAGAAGAAAACGTGTTGTGCCGACCCAAAATAATATGGGACAAGAGCAGGAAGATGATATCTAGCTTCGCCCGCGACTTCGTCTGCGTGAATGTCGGTTGATGTAGTTTGATTCCCTTGAGAGTGTCGAAATATATGTTTTTTGTGACATTAACGGCCGTATCTTTTTTTCACGTTAACTAGAAGTTTTCTTTTTCACAGCTTCAAGGGACCGTAGATTTGAGTATATGGTTTTAATTTCAACTCGATGCCTCCACACGTTGCCGAGATAAAGTGTCTTGACCTTCTCTTGGTTCAGAGCGAGAGTGCGTAGGAAGGCTGTCGCCTCTTTTTGTAAGCAAGTCATGCACGCAAAAGAGGCGGCAGAGAGGGTCCATCGTATTCACGTATAGTTATATAACTGTAAATGCAAAATATTGTACACATTTATTTTTAAAAGAGTAAGTATGGAGTCTTGCCCATTCTTCTCCATACGAAACTACCTTTTGCAATGAGCAACTAGTATCAACTTTTTATATTTTTTTATATGACGTTTAAAAATGCCTTTTAATGGTCTAATTGAAAGAAATGAATTGACTTTGACTTTGAGGGAAGTAACTGCCTCGGTTTCCTCCAGGAGAAGACGCACCGGGCGCCGGAGGGCGCTTACTGACCACCGGCCTCCATGAGTCGCCGGCCTGTGGTCGACTTAGGGGCAGTCTACCACCCGATCAGATGCTGGTCCGTTTAGGTGGCGAGCCTTGTTCCGCGCGCACCACACTAGAGGATTCAGCGGCGTTTAGACCGCCGAGGTCAATGGGACCCGCCTACGTCATTGGCGCGTCATAGCCTGTCGGGTTGCGCGGTGCATTCGCGAGCGAATCCCGTACCCCCGCCCACAGGTCAGTCGAGGAACACCGTGGTGGTTTTAGCTAGTAGGTAAGAGTCCGGCACACTCCGCCATCTTCCATGGCCGAGGATTTCCCCAAGTTAAAATAAAGAAGGTAAATACAATGATAAAAATAATATTATATTAATCAGATAAAAATAACTTTTCGAAGAAGAGAATCACGAAGGAAATGAAATTACATAGCCTTGTCGACAATAATATCAGTAACGTAATACCTAAATGAAGTAGTAACAAAAACAATCAAAATAGATTATCTTAGAAAACAATAATAAAAGAGCCGACAAAACTACTGAACAAATAGATATCCAATATACCAAGTTCTTCTCAAGTTGTTGGTTGAGCTAAGTGTCGTAATTTCGGTAGCTCATTGTAGCTGAGCCCAGTTCAATGGATCAACATATACAGGATGATTTTTTAAGAGGGTCAGGGTACTATGGTTTGTATGCCAACAGTTAGAGGGAGGAAGATTTGGTGGTAAGGTGTTATCAAATATGTAGGAATAAGATGTTTTTAATCCGATTTACTTAATTATGAATTACATACTAGCTTTAGCCCGCGACTTCGTCCGCGTGAGTGTCGGTTATCGCTGAAGTCGAAGTCGCCGATTCAAAGTATCCTATGTCCTTCCCCAGGGTTCAACCTATTTTTTACCAAACTTCATCAAAATCGGTTCTGCCCTTTCATCGTGAAAGCGTAACAGACAGAGTTACTTTCGCATATATACTACTCAAAACAAAATAAGGGCCACGAGGTATTTTTTCATTTTGGTGTAATTTATTTATTTATGGTGCTCTTCACAGACGAATGCAAAGTTAAATTTTTTAACAACGATCGGCGTATTAGGGTATGGAGAAGACGCGGCGAGAGATTTTCAGAAGCCTGCATCCATGAAGTCGATCGTTTTGGTGGTCCAAATGTAATGATGTTTGGCGGGATAAGCTTACACGGCAAAACTGAGCTCGCTATTTTAAATGAGGGTACTGTTACTGCTCAGCGGTATATTGAGGAAGTTGTCAGACCACATGTGATCCCATTTGCACAGCGAGCGGGTCCTGGATTCATCTTGATGCGAGACAATGCTCGTGCACACACGACTCAAGCGACTCGGTTTGTACTGGAAGACTCTCAAATTCAAGTCTTGCCGTGGCCGGCGAACAGTCCGGACTTAAATCCAATAGAGCACATGTGGGATCAGTTGAAACGAAGAGTTAGAGACGGTGATCAGGAAATCCACAACCAACAGCAACTCATCAACGCTGCGAAAAGGACCTGGGAAGAGATTCCAATGGAAAATGTCAGGCATTTGATTGAGAGCATGCACTCCAGGCTTCAGGAGTGCGTAGCTAAACGAGGGGGGCATACCCGTTACTAAAAGATGAGCATGGAGTATTTTCTTTTGTTTTCAGTAACTTTACGTTGTTTTTATTTTTAACCTAAAATGTGTTTTTTCTTTCAAAAGCAAATAAACTTTTTAATCATTATTATTTGAATAAATTTATTGGTCTACATGGTAAAAACAACATTAGTTTTCGTTATGGAGACAAAAAATATATATTGGTTTTATTATTTTCATGGTACAGACAAAATACCTTGTGGCCCTTATTTTGTTTTGAGTAGTATATATTATAAAAGTATGGAAGTATGTAATATCTAGGTCTGTCTTATAGTATGCTTGGTCATGTGTTGTTTAATAAATAGTAAGTACACATTCTACAGTAATGTTAAGTCCTTTTTAATTTAATTTTGTATAGTGGATACAAATTGTTCAGAAAAGAGAGAAAATAAATACAAAATACGTTTAATTACTTGACATGACGTTGGTGCAGTGGCTAAGCGATTGATTGCAGCGCTGCATGTCGCAGGTTTGATTCCCGTACGAAAAAAACATATTCTTAATTTTTATAAGGTGGTTGTTTCGAGTCTGTTGTTTGTGTATGTGCGTTTGTACGTTTGTACACACACGATACACACACGATACAGGAGAAAATCGTTGCGCGTGGCAACGGCTGTTTAAAAAAAGAAAGAAGCAGTGAAGAAGGCGACACAAAAAACACAAATCAAAGGACAATGCCAGAAACTCTATAGAGCTTTGCCCCACTCTCCAAAAGTCATGTGCAATCTTACTGTTAAAAGTAGCATCTTACTGTTTATTTATTGCTGATAACTAAATATTACTCTTAGTGACTGTAGAACTTGCGGTTTCCGTTTAAATCTAAAAACAATAACGACATTGATTTGAGCTTAAATTGTATTTTAGGTAAAATGAGTTTGTATTTTGTGAGTAGGTATTTCGTAATAAGCAAGTTCTAAGGAAATACAATTTACTATAGAAAGGTTCTATATTCATTACAATATTTTTCATTAATTTACTTTTCTGTACATGGGTGGGGCAGAATCTGGCATTGTCATTTTACCATAACTGACTCAAACTGACCATTGGCAGTTTTAAAAATGAACAATGTTTATTTTATTTTGTCTCAAAACGTAAGTGTAAATGAGACATCCCCAGTAAGTAATTGTTAATACTTATGTTGACGCTATCAGTTCTTACAGAGATTTTCATTTCTATCCTAAAACTCATGCTGTATACACTCGTATTGTGAACTTAACCTTTGTTTGCTACTCTCAGCGGTTAAGGGTTGAGAATGCCAATATTTGGAATATTCTGCTAAGTAATCTCTTTAGGGGTTGAAGATAGTTTGGTAGCAATCTTTTCAGGGACAAAATAAGGTCTGATATTGTTTATTTTTGCTAAGATTGAAATAGAATTTGGGTCAGTAGTCAGTCAGTTGGATTTAGTACTATCATTGATAAAGGATAAGTGATAATAGCATCTGTTTCTGTCTTTGATTTTCTAACTGTCATTTGTTTAACGACACGGTTGGCGCAGTGGCCAAGCGATTGGCTGCTGCGCTGCGTATACGGGTTCGATTCCCGCACGGAGCAAATATCTGTATGGCCTACAGGTAATTGTTTCTGTTCTGGTTGTTTGTGTATGTGAGTTTATGTGTTTTTAAACGCACCGACCGTACAGAAGAAGTTACTATGTTGCCACACGATACAAAAAAAAAGTGATATTAGCTCTTGTTAGGGTAAATAGATGAGCGGGGTAAGTAGTGCGGCTGATTGTTATCATAGATAACCATAGTTCTTCTTCATCTATGGATCTATGGTAGGTGGTGGATACCGAGCTCACTGGGCAAGTACTCACTATCCAAAAAGCCGGTATTTGGACTAGATTGAACTATATGATCTAATGTGTATACTAATAAGGTTGATTTCAAATAAAACCAATTGTATACTGATCTGTAGCTAGTATATTTCAACAAAGAAATCGCAAGACCCTAACTAAATCGTGTCAAGTAAATGGTATCGCGATGTAATTCGACGCCAACGCCATCTAGTTACAAGAAGTGAACTAATTTATGATGCTTTGCGTCAAACAATGTTTTGTTTGAACTGTGATTGGTTTTGGCCGTGAACAGTAAGTCTCTAGACCTACCTAGAAAGAAGAAGAAAGAAGAAAGAAAAACCATTTATTCACGAGATAGTGACGCACATTACAACCTACTTTTTGGAACCAGCAACTGACTTCAACTTTCTGACGAACTAACCGACTCCTTGAAGATTAAAAATGCCTATAAATGGTTTATTTGAAATAAGTGCTTAGACATTGACAGATTTATCTTTTTGCCACGTAATTTTAAAAGCACACAAGCAGCTTGTTTGTCTGTGGGTTCCGAAGTCAACAAGGAAGGTGTATAATAAGTTACCTGACGCCTTCAAAGATTTACCGTTGACTATGTTCAAAAAAATGTTGACACAGTGGTTAAAGAAACATTGTTTTTATGATTTAAACGAATTTATGTCATATCGTGCAGAAGATAAAAACGAAATAATATTGAAGCAGACCTTGCAGCAATATTGATAATAGCATTGTATTCGTAATTTGACATTTTAATTTACCTATTTTGACGCTAACGAATTTTAATTTAATTTTATATTTAACCAAATTTTAATTATTATTTTATTTTATTTAAAAATAATATGACATATTTGCACACCATATGTTATGGTAGAATGTAATTGGGCCACAATAGTCTTATAAGTTCTTCATTTGTACCTACATTCTAGCAAATAAATTAATTTGAATTTGAATTTGAAGGAACCGTTATGGATTCGCCATGTCCGTCCGTCTGTCCGCAGCTTAGCTCAAAGACTCTTAGTACTAGAAAGCTGTAACCTGGCACGAATATACATACTAATCACACCTACAGATGTTCAGTAGTGGTACTTGACTGCCGAACGCTGGACGTCTAAGTGTAAGTGGAAGTGGGCCGGCCACGTCTACAGACGGACAGACGGTAGATGGAGCAGACATGCTTTAGGCCTCTGCCTCGAATCTTGCGGGCAGCGCGGTGGCGGGGCGGGGAACGCAGACCCGTTCTCGAAACGAGCGGGCAGATCGCGCGGCACTATCAAATCAAATCAAATCATTTATTTGCATAATACATGTTTGTAAGGTGTTATAAAAGCATAGAAAGTACACTGCATTACAACCTAATGAGGCGTGCAAATTTAAGTAATATCTACCAATCACAATATTATAAATATAAAAATAAGCAGTAATTTTCTGAAACTCAGTTAAAAAATAAAAATAATAAAGACGATTTAGAAAATGTTCGAATTTAAACAATGTCAAAAATTATACAATGTCAAAAGTTATGGAATGTCAAAAATTATAAAAATATAAAACCTCAAAAATTATACAATGTCAAAAGTTATAAGATGTCAGGAAAATTCAAGTTACTAAATTACGATACTCATGTTCATGTCACTCATTTCAATTATATTTGATACTTGTTGATAGTATTAAATTACAATATTTTTATCCTCTAAATACTCTTTAACATTATAATAACACTTATGAACTAGAAACTTGTGTAGTTGAGATTTGAACTGCGGAATAGATAATTTTTTGATATCATCAGGCAGTTTGTTGTACACCAATGATGCCATACTAAGAACACTTTTGTTGAATAATGCTGTTTTTCCGTACTTTATTTCTATTTCTACCTTTTTTTTGTCACGTAATTGTCTATATTCACTTTTATACATAGTCATATGATAGTCTGGATTTGATTTTACAAATAAATTTAGTTCATAAATATATAATGAAGGCAGTGTCAGAATTTTTAATTTTTTAAAGTGTGGTTGACAGCTAGTAGTACTATCTAGGTTGCAGATTGCTCTGATGCACTTCTTTTAGGCTTTAAACTATAGCGGCGTAGTGTTGTGTTCGTGGTTGTGTCGTCGAGATATTTGTTTTTATTCGCGAACGAAATGTTTGATCAACGGCGACAACTTCCTTTTGATTCAAATTTATTTCCTAACGCTAAAAATAAATTGCACACAGCAATGCAGACGCGCGGGCGTTTACCGCTTGACTGGAGCGTACCGCTCGTTGCCCGCCCCCGCGCCGCTGCCGCGCCGCTGTTTTCGAGGGCCGGTCCATTTGATTATACGCATTAGATCCTGCCGCCGCCGCCCCGCTGCCCGCAAGATTCGAGGCAGAGGCCTTAGAGTGAAAACCGCGTTTAGGCAAGCGTAGTGTGAGACGCCCTGCGGCGTGATGGACCGACGACTTGAAGAAGCTGACTGGCAGCAAATGGATAAGGACTGCCCAAGACCGGGTTTGTTAACGATCTCTGGGGGAGGCCTACGTTCAGCAGTGGAAGGCAATAGGCTGATATGATGACGATGAACACATATACCTGGATTACTATTGCTGGAGCGGTCGTATAGTGACTCAGTGAGCAATACTTAGTTACGACAGAAGGACGTATACGCTAGTTAATAAAACTCAAGTTAGCTTATGGCCACTGGACCAACTAAGCCAGGTATTTGATTAGACTAGTGTTTACTTTATGTAATTGAACGGTAAACAAGCCGACGGTCTACCTAATTAAAATGATGTAGTCTCCGCTGCCTTCTTTTTGGGAATAAATATAATGACCACCAAAAAATACTTTAGAATACGAAATGTAGTAAATGGTCACCAAATCTTAGTGTGCAAATAACCAAAATCTTTTTAACCCTTAAGTCCTCCCTAGGGCGGATCCGACATGGTTAGGTTAGGTTAAAACTGTGACCCCCTACGCACGAGGCGAGCGAGCGAAGCGACCGTGCCACGGCAGCGGCCGCCGAGTGCCAGAACCAAATCGCTTTTTACAGTCAAACTCATAAAATTTTGGTGATCATTTACTATTTTTTTGGTGATCATTTCCTATTTTTGGTTTCATTTTATTTACTACTATCTGATGCCCGCGACTTCGTCCGCGTAATTGTCGGTTGTCAGCAGGGGTTTAATTATTTTGCATGGATTTGTAGGGTTTTAATTTTTTTGTATGGAACCCAATTTTTTCCTAAAATAAAAGTAGCCTAAGTTACTGCTTATAACATCAGCTATCTGCAAGTAAAAGTCCCATCAAAATCGGTTCAGATTAGCCGGAACAAACAGACAGAAAGACAGACAGACAGACAGACAAAAATGTTTAAAATTGTTTTTTTGGGATAGGTACCATACTTACTTTCATATGCATTTAGTATAAAGCTGTTATTTGGACATTACAAACAGACACTTCAATTTTATTTATTTGTATAGATTTTTGGTGATCATATACTAGATCTGGAGGTTTGTTAAACATAAGCCTTTTTTATAGGACTAACCCTTCACGCTATTCCCAAACCACTACAACTCCTGTAAGCCAGAATCAAAATTGGCGACTAAAAGTACCAAAAGTACTAAATGTAGTCGCCGAGCTGAGCCGAGCCTCATTAGGCTCGGCGAGTCCCTGAGAAATGATTCAACTTACTTGGATCCCGCAAAGAAATTAATCAGAAAAGATTAGTAGAGTGAGAGAGAATATATTTTAAACTCCCCTCAATATGCTCAAGCATGAGACTGAACAGAACTAGGCTACTAGGCACAAAGGGATGTTTATAACTCCGCTGCTTTTATATCTGCAATACCAGAGGCCTTGGATATGAAATACCAGAGACAAAGTTAAAATATCTTAGGTATGTCCCGGGTGGCGGACTAGGGGCGTCCGTCGTCCAACCAGATAGACCCGAGTTGGCGGCGCAGTGTTCCACGCGCGCACTCAAGAGTGGGTGCGGTCGTTAAGGAAATGGCCGCACGGGGAGGTGGAACCCACTGAGGTCAAGCGGGTCAAAGCCGGTCGGGGGAGCGGTGAATGTTTATGCGAAACCCGCACCCCCGGCCATAGGCAGAGGTGGAACACCGCGATGGTTTTAGCAGGTAAGAGTCCGGCATGCCCCTCCGACACCCCCACGATGAAGAGAGAAAAAATAAAAAAGGTTTGTGCCTGTAATTACACCGGCATCCATCATCATCATGTCAAACTTTAGACGCCCACTGCTGGACATAAGTCTCCCATAAGAGGAGGTTCAGCCGTAATGACCATGCTTGGCCTCACCAGCACCCGTACCCGGAAAATTATTTCTAATAGGTAGACATCTGTGCGACTGCTCAAATATTTGAACTTAGATAGTTCTAGTTTAACAGACATGAAAACGAACAACATTTAAATTCCAGTCATCCAAGTTGTTCATCTGCAAAAAAACCTTGCACCCAACCAACAAAATTGCAGCAAAACGCTAGTCTATAAAACAAGTTTAAAATAAAACACCGTTGAACACAAAATTAAGTTTCAGAATACATTTTCAAAAATGTTCATCGAGTGTCGCAAGACTTGATACTCTGTATGTATCTCAAAGGAATACTAGAATATTCGTTGTGAGAAAATGGTGTATTTTTACTGTAAAGACAAGCAATTTCTTAGTTACTTTAGGGTATTAGAGTCTCACTGGTGACTTGTCACTAATGTTTCTGGAGCCCATCTTTCTCAATATTTTCTGGGCCTTTTGCCAAGGTTTCGGCAAAGAGCCGAGAATGAGGCTTACGTACTGTGATAGTTTGTTCAGAAGGATTAAGAGAATGGCTCGTAGAATTCTTTGGAGAGCCGCAAGTGTCAAAATGACATATTTATCTTTTTTTATTTAAGCCAACATTTTTCCAATAAAATTCCAAAATTATTATCAGCTTTATTTATACACATAAAATTACAATATTATACATAGACACGCGGCGTGAGACTTTGCTTTGTCTGTTCACGATAAACTCAAAAACTGCTGAACGGATTTTCATGCCGTTTTCACTACTAGACAGAGTGATTTATGAGGGAGGTTTAGATGTATAATTTGTTTAGGTTTTGTGTATATTGGTTGACATATGACGATACGAGCGAAACCAGAACGGGTCGCTAGTACAATTTGAATTTTAAAATATTTATTTTCTTAAATCTATATGTATTAATACGAAGAGGTAGTCTATGGAAGTACCTACTGATCCGATTACAAAAAATATTTAACAAATAGAAAGTCTATTACTATTCTGTACGCAAAATACGCGCTTAGTCGTGGAGTTGCGGACACCGGCCCGTCAAACTACTACCACAGTATTACAATATTATTCCCTATTGTAATACTGTGCTACTACTACTAGTACTATTGAAAGACTTGTCGAGTACCATAGGATATCTTTTCATGATATGCTTGACTTCCATATAGAAAAAGTCGCAGGTACAGTCAACAGCAAAAGTAGATGATCAAAATCAGAAATTCAATACTAATGAACGGAGTTCGCGTCAGAACTGTGTGGCGTCGAAGTGATTCAAAAGTATGTGTGTGACAATCACATACTTTTAATAAATAGACTAGTAATAAATGATATAAATTTGTGTTAGTAAATTAGAACAGATTTTTTGATTTTGATCATCTACTTTTGCTGTTGACTGTACAAGCTAGTTATTCTTATTAGTTTTACATCAACCCATGCCATCCCACTGCTGGGCAAAGACCTTACACCACACTTTCCATTTCTCACTGCTATTTTGCTATTATAGTCAAGTCCAAATTATTCTCAATAAAAAAATACAAGATCATTTTACTACCGCAACTTCCCCCAAAGACATTATTTCCTTTTCAAAGTTTCAGGACGTTTCTTACCCACTATTTTAACGACAGACTCCTAGCGACCTCTGCTACTGAATAAAATATAGCAGTCTCGGTTCCCGGCAGTTAATTCCGCAACTTTTCGGGTACTATTCGGCCTCGTTGGAAGTTTTAATAATAACTGGTTTCATCGTTTTTGTGGGGTCCAGTCACGAAGTAAGTATAATACTTCGTGGGTCCATTGTATTTTGTTTTGTACTAGCCTTAGTTCGCGACTTTGTCATTGTCATCATTTATTGCATTTTTGTCCAGAAAGGTTGAAGTTCACTTAGAAACCGATGGATGTTTTCGAATGAAATTTAATTAAATCATTGAAATGTTTATTCTCTATTAAATATATTTTACTTTATTCAAAAACATTCATCGGTTTCTAAGTAAACTTTAACTATACTTGACGACCCTGCATACCTATCTCTTTTGCTGAATGTACCTAGTTTACAAGTTGTTACAAAATATAGGTTTCAAACAAATGAACCCTGCTAGGGTTCCGCAATATACCTAAAGAGTGTGAAGTGCTACAGTGTCACAATAATAAACAACCCACTGTGCTTTAACAAAAATACTAATTTAAACATGTTTACCTGATGTCCATCATTTGCTATTCCAATACGTAACTGTCATGATATAGGATGTCCGCATATGCGTAGAATTGAGCCCAAGGATAGGAATCCTACATCATCCCATGGGAACACAAAACGGGCTAGTAGGTACAATATCTATTATGTGTGCCAAATTTCAGTTCATTCTGTTTAGCAGTTAAAATGTGAAAGAGTACTTAACAAACATCCATCTATTCAGTCATGCAACGTCAATAAATATTCTTAAAAAAAGAATGTGGTTATTGCTGAAAAACAAAGATATTCGACGCACAGGTATATTATTGTGAAGCAACTTCCACGTTTATTATTGGGAATATCAAAAACAATTTTTACTATTCTATCCAGTCAAAGTTCCCACTATATTGGCATCAAGTATTTTCATTGCGCGTTACGTCATACTCGCCTGTCTAAGAAAACCATTTTTGAGAATATTGCGGCACGACCGCGCCTTAACGGAAATATCAAAAGTACTCTTGAGCACTTCGTAATAACACCACAATTACTGAAATTAGTAGGTACGACACAAGATACATCTCATCAAACTGAGACACAGTCGTCATGAAAGGCCGTAAGCCGTGCTAATCTCGCCTAACACTGGTAACAGCTTAATTCAAGCATGATTGTACTAAGACTTAGGGTGTGATTACACTGACTGAGTTAGCGTGATGGTGCGTGACTACGAACATAATGAAACTGAAAAGCATGAAACTAGAGAATATTCCTGATAGCCTGAAATTCTTCTGAAATTTTATCTCAAAGAATGCTCAAAGAAAACTGCTCAAAATCATAATCATTTCTTTTATATTCAAATAGGCTTGCGTTTGGTCGCAACTCACCCGATCTTAAGTAATGGTGCAGCCGAGCACGCTTGCATAAGATGGACCGGTTCACTTGTGTCTTGAAGATACCCAAATTATATACATCGGGGAATTTGCCGTATTGGGGTAAAAGAGAAAAAATGCCATTTAATTATATGAAACCCTGATTTAATTTTAATACGCCTAAGTGCCAGTTAAGCTGTGGGCCCGTATATCGCAAGACTAGAATCCTGACACAGACAGGCGGGGTCGCAGCAGATCGAGGAGAAGTTAGCGGGACGCCATCGAGGATAGCTTCCTCATGAATTGGCGAGATGAGGCATAACATAAGGGAAAATGGAGAGGATGGGCGAGGTCTTTGCCCAGGAGTGAGACAGCAAAGGCTATTTAAAAAAAAAAGTTTCGAAGACCATCAACGACATATCTAGTTTGAATTGGTAGAGTTTGGATTTTAAAACAGTAATTTGACACCATACTGCAGCCTACTACCTCAAAACATTTTGGTGCCTCTTTGCAATATTAGTTTCGCGACTAATCTCCTGACAATCTAAGAAGTCTGATTTGACGTTTCTTTTTCCGGACTTTGAAAGAACGTCTATGTAGTAGTCATCATGATCATTCGAAAGACGTCCACAGTTGAACATAGGCCTAGCCTCCTCCATGGAACGCTACAACGAGTGGCAACCTGCGTAGGAAATTAAAAAATCAAATTCATAATCCTAGTTAATTACAATAATGTTACGAGTACCCTACACATACACTATAACAACGAATATTATTCGTAAGCATCAAGTCTAACCATATTGATAAAATGCACTCAAAAACACCAATTAATCATTGATTAATATTAAAATATAATAATAATATTTATTTATTTCAGAAAACATAAAAACTACCTATGTTACAAATAATTAGGCATTTTATATTTGAAAAGACAAAAGAAGTGAGCATGTGTAACTGAACTAGGCAGTGCCTGTATTTCTGCGCCTGGCCCCTCGAACTAATTTATAAAGCACAGCCTACAAATCTATTTTATTACTTGCTAAACTAACTTATTACTTGCTATTAAACTTGGCAAGTAACAAAGCATGTGTGTAGTGAGTGTGTGTGTGTATGTGTGTAAGTGCGTGTGTGTGTGTGTATCTGTGGGTATATGTGTGTCTGTATGTATGTGTGTGTGTATGTATGCGTGTGTGTGTATGTATGTGTGTGTGTGTGTATGTATGTGTGTGTATGTGTGTGTGTGTGTGTGTAAGTACCTATATATGTCAAATTCAACTTCTCTAACCAAAAAAAACAATCAGAATTGTTATAGTTCTCGCTATCTACATCGCTATGTACGCTACCTTAATCCTGGTAACTCGAGTACTGCATTGTGTGTTTTGCGAATATTGCTGTGTATTTATGATTATGTTCCTTGTAGACCTAACCCACCTAGCTGTGGTTCAAATAGGTATTTCGTTCTGGACAATGTTATTAGTTGTAGGTACTAATATAAACGCGAATTTTTGTGAGGATGGATGGATGCATGGCATTAACTAAAATTACATAAAGTTATTGATCTAACACATAGGACCGCTACATTAGACTGCTGGCCTCGTAGAGAAGCTCAGAGTCACGCAGCGAGCCATGGAGAGAGCTATGCTCCGAGTTTCTTTGCGCGATAGAATCCGGAACGAGGAAATTCGCCGAAGAACTAAGGTCACCGCCATAGCTTTCAGAAAAGGCAAGTTGAAGTGGCAATGGGTAGGCCACATAGCTCGAAGAACCGATAACCGATGGGGAAGAAAGGTGGTCGCGTGGAACCGGAAGTCGCAGCGTTGGTTGGCCTCCCACCAGATGGACGGACGACATCGTCAAGGTCACGGGTAACCGGTGGATTTAAGCGGCAGGTTGCCGCTCGTTGTGGCGTTCCATGGAGGAGGCCTATGTTCAACAGTGGACTTCTTTGGGCTGATGATGATATATGTTATCATCATCAGCCGAAAGAAGTCCCACCACCACTTTTATCCCATTATTGGTCCCGTAGGACATACATTTAAAATCAACTTATTTTATTTCGTTACTAAATATAATCCCCTTACGAATTGCACCATGATATTCAAATTATGTCACATACCAAAAACAGTAAAAACAATAAAAAATAAAAGCCTATTTTGCTCCAAAATTTACTAAATCATTCAGCGCTAGACGAATTTAAATCATCATTCTGTCCCTGTCAACTTCTTAATGAGTGACTGAAATAGAACGACGTTTTAAATTTGTGTCGCGTTAAATAATTATATGGAGCGATGTTTGAAATACGTGTCGCGCTATATGAATTAAATGAATTTTGGTGCAAAGTGAGCCAAAGTTAAGCTTGTTTTTATTTTTATCTATACATACAAATAAATAAAATTGTACAATTCCACATTCTACAAATAAATTAAATTGGATTGTCTGTTTGTAATATTAAAATAACAGCTTTTTACTAAATGTATATGAAAGTATTATCATCATCATCATTTCAGCCGAAAGACGTCCACTGCTGGACATAGGCCTGCCCCAAGTGTCGCCACTTTGACTGGTCTCGTGCGACTCGCATCCAGCGGATCAACGCAACCTTTACCAGGGCATCGATCCACCTGGGATCCACTGTGGGAGGCCTTCCATCGCAACGTATTCCGGTTCGTGGTCGCCACTGCAGAACATTATTTATACCAAAAAAACAATTTTTAACATTTTAATTTGTCTGTCTGTCTGTCGGTCTGTCTGTTTGTTCCGGCTTATCTCAGAAACGGCTGAACCGATTTTGACGGGACTTTCACTGGCATTTAGCTGATGTCTTATGGAGGAACTTGCTCAGCGCCACTGACTGCACGTTTGGTTTGCAGTCCTATTGCAATCGTGTCAACTGCATTCAAACTGCATCTGAACTGCAATTTGCGCTTGGATTGCAGTTGAAATGCGGTCCGTCTGTCTAGAACCTTAGATAAGAAACCACACGTGGCAATTGGTACTATAATAATTGTTTGAAACGGTCAAACGTCGGTGTACTTGTAGGACAATGATGCCAATTCTGTCATCCACGAGCTAAACTTATTGTAAGCTATTTACATCTCTTTCTCTACAATAAAACAAGAAGAGACAGATATTAATAAGAGCTGTCAATTTAATTTGATCTAAAATGTTCATACAATTATAATTGTCATGTCAGAACGTATACTAAAACTACTGTAAGACTAAAACACGGCGAAGTTCGAGAAAAAACTAATTTGACATCTCTTACTAAGTTCTTATCTGTCGTCGTTCTTTTCTTCAGCTGCCTGGCAGTAAGAGATGCCAATTGTCTAATTTTAGTTTAGTTTGGGAACTAGAGAAACGGCGCCAAAGACAAACTTGCAGAAACACCTAAACTCCGTAAAACTAAGACAAATTACTTAAAACTTCAAATAAATTACTTTCTGCTTTCAATGCATATTTAGTCAAAACTAAGTTCAAATTAAGATTAAATTCGTTCTTTCAAGTGATTGTAGGTAAATCTTTTCTAGAATCGATTTAAAAATTGGTGAAAATGAAGAAAAACTTTTGGCACAAAGCCAAAGTTGAAAAGAGTAATAAAATAAAGCTTACATTAAAAGCAAGTCTTCATTAAGACAATTTTAAGCATAAAAAAGATATTTTTAAATATTTTCTGGCGAAAAGAACCTGTCATGAATTACTATGAAAATAAAAAAAAGCGGCCAAGTGCGAGTCGGACTCGCCAATGAAGAGCTTCGTAGCAGCAAGTAACATAATATAAAAGTTCTTGTAGTTCCTTACTAGATCTTGTTCAAACCAATTTTCGGTAGAAGTTTACATGGTAATGTACATCATATATTTTTTTTAGTTTTATCATTCTCTTATTTTAGAAGTTACAGGACACACACACACACACACGTTTCACCACTTTGGAAGTGTCTCTCGCGCAAACTGTTCAGTTTAGAAAAAAATTTTACTAGAAACCTCAACATCATTTTTGAAGACCTATCCATAAATACCCCACACGTATGGGTCTGATGAAAAAAAAAATTTTTGAGTTTCAATTCTAAGTATGAGAAACCCCCAAAATTTATTGTTTTTTTTTCTATTTTTGTGTAAAAATCTTAATGCGGTTCACAGAATACATCTACTTACTAAGTTTTAACAGTATAGTTCTTATAATTTCGGAAAAAAGTGGCTGTGACATACGGACGGACAGACAAACAGACAGACATGACCCTAAAAATGGAACAAGAATTATTATTTATTTGCAAAAATACGAGAGCGAACAAATAGTACCTAAGAAACCCTAGTGTCTGGTGCGCAATTATTATTTGTAATATGTCTAATAATATTATCTAATACCAACAAATTATCACTTGAATTTGAATTTTAGACTTATCTCAGAAACCACTGATCCAATTCTAAAAATTCTTACGCTAATAGGAAGCAACGGTTTTCCTACAGGCTATATTTTGGAATTCCTTGCCCGCCTCTCTGTTCCCTGATAACTATAATCTGGGTATCTTCAAGGCACGAGTGAACCGGTTCATCTTAGGCAAGCGTGTTCTTACTTAGGCCGCATTATCACTTACAATCAGGTGAATTGCGGTCAAACGCAAGTCTATTTAATAGTAAAAAAATAAAAAAAAATATATTATAAAAAAATTAGGGAACCGAAAAAACACACGTGGACGAAGTCGCGGGCTATAGCTAGTCTAATATTAAATATCTATTACAAAAAAGAAACCTTAAATAAATTCTTTGGTAGTTAAAATACTTGAACTTTAAAAAGACATTTTAGAATAATTTTTCATCACACTTGCTCGTAAAGTGGATTTTATTGCACCGCTTTTAAGTTAACAATGCTGCTTATTATTCACACGTGTTTTTTACTTTATACTCTCAATTACGCCCTCGACTTTGGCTTAGGCTGCAGTCAGGTTAGAGTTTAATGACTAACTTAGCTCACTTGTAGCATAATGTATGCGGAAGTAATCTTATGATCTATCTAATTGCCATAACCAGATCCGCACACTGGCTCTTCTAACCATAGCTTCTAACTATTCATCGATAACTAAAGCGATAATTAATGTTGCCTTACTTTTTTTAAGAAGATAACTATAAATTGCATTATGTTCTTCTTTTTGATTTTTTTTTTATTTTCGGTCGTTAATTTCAAACAAAATAGTTTTTTGCTGGGTTGCTCACATTCCAAATTCTATCACGTTTCTAAACGCGAAGACTTGTAATTGGCTTTTGACTTTTGACTATTTTTTTGTTGTTAAGTTTTTGTAGCTGTAAGTCTTCTATGCTTAAATAAATAAATAAATGTTACTACAGTTTACGGATGTCACAAAAATTCATTAAAAAAAACTTCTACAATATAATAAACCTTAAATCACTTTACAACAAAACCAGTTATTTCCGTGTCCCAAAAATTATAATAAAATATACAAATCTTCGTCGAAAATGGGTAAACATTTTACTAATAAGTGTTCGGATCCCGGACTCAAACGGGATTTATGTCAGCAGATGTTTCTCTAAATTGTAAATGAATTTACAAGAGTTTCGCCTGGAACTGGAGGATATTTTAGCTGAAAATTATATACGTAGCAAAAGGGTAAATTGATATTTTGACAAGAATTATGTGATGCTCCTGTTTCCTGAAAGGGTGAGGAAGAGCTCTAAAATGAGCGAACAGGTAAACAAACCTTAACCGACTATAAAAATGGGGGAGAAATAAAAATACATACCTGTACCTGTGTTTTTATTTTTTATGCGATTGCGAATTTTTCGGCAAGTTGTGTACTGCACATGTGTACAATGCACGACATACACAAACCCCTATTCCTACCCCAGGACCGTCTGTTACCGTAGGTCTCCTAGTAACAGACTTCCGTAAAACCAACGTAAGTTAGAAATGGTAGGTTAGAGTGTTAGGATAACTTACTAGTGTGCTAGGTAATTTCTATAGTATTTCTGGAGGTATTTTTTTATTGGCTTAATGCGGGTATGGTGTCACTGCGACCAGGGTTGATCTGTTGTGATCGCCACTTGTTTGGTTAGAGATCGCTACCAAACCCTGCAGCTGTGATGAACTGCAGGATTTGCTTTGGGGCAATCTCCATTATTTCATCCGGGCTTAAAAGGTGTTTGCCCAGATGAATGTTGCGCTTGTGAATTAGTGCTCCGCATTGCCCCAGCAGATGAAGTGGCGTTTCATCAGCCTCCTAATAGCATCTGCAGGTTTGCGTTTCACTTAGCCCCAAGTTTAACATGTGCTTGTTTAAGCAGCAGTGTCTCGTAGTGGTTCTTGCCATAGTGCGCAAGTTGTTCCTACTAAATGCTAAAGACTTCGTTACTAAGCCTTCTGTCATAGGTTTTGATAAGTGCTTTCAAGTGTAACATGCCCGGCGACTCCTTCCATAACTGTATGGAAGTTTCGAAACATGATTTAATGATGGGTGCTCTGAGCTAGGCTTTTTGGTATGCCACAGAAGGGCTCAGGTCCCTGCTGCTTACTGTGCGCCCCTGCTCTCGCAAGCTCATCGGCACGTTCATTGCCAACGATGCCTGCATGCCCGAGCACCCATCTTAAAACTACTCTATTCTTATTACTTAGAGAGTTTAATTTGGTCATGCATTCCTCTCAATTTCGATGAGACTATGTTCGAGTCCAGCGCTAGTACAGCGGCTTGGCTATCTGAATTTATACATATGGTTAGGTTGACGTATTTCCTTTGCAGATTTTTTTGAAGGTAATACATATAATATATTCATATTATATAGTCAGTAGGGTCTTGAGGTAACTCGGCTGCGGTGCTCGGCTCAATTGACAATTTTAATAACGGCCGTACTAAGTTCCGGTGCGTACAGTTAGGGTACATCATTATTTTGTTTTGTTTATCGTCTTCGTGGATTGTGTTTTAAGTACCAAATATATTTTCGCCCGCACAGGTACTATATCTTTGCTTATTATTACTGGAAAACCTCGTAGATCACGTCCACCTTGAACGTGCCTACTTATCATTGTATTATAACTGTCGCCATGAGACAAAGTTTTGTCCTAAATCATCACAACTTACTTTTAATCCGGAAAGCGACAAACTTTGTCTACGTGGGTTTCACTAGTTGAATAATGAATATAATATTTAGTGAGGGTAAAGGCCGGTTTACATGGATACAATTTCTTGTCAGTTCTGAAGCGAGGAAGCTTGAAAAGTCGCATAAAGTTATTTCAAATTGACCCAACGCCCGACAGGCTACTGTCAAATACTTTGATTGTTTCATATTTAAGCACTCAATCTGACTTATTCTAACTATACTGGATACATTTTTAACCAGTGCGTAAATTCTAGAGACTGGTTTTAGTCCTCAAATACAATAACTTTTTCTATTGATAAACATAGAATCCTCAAAAATGTTAACGTTTTCATACTAAGTGATCAATCGTTTGTTCCGATTTCTATGAGGAAGTGAAATTTGTTTTTGAGATTTCGATATTGGTCCCATAGAAAAAGTTGTTGGTTTTAAGCACCAAAATCAGTCTTTAGAATTTCCGCACTGGTTAAAAAAATCATCCTGTATAGGGGTTAGCTTTCAGTCAAACTGGATGTAGTTGAATACTAGTGTTTAACATGGAGTGAACACCCGTCTGACCTCCAAACCCCAGTAACTGACCAACACGATAACCCTCAGTAAGTCTGGTTGACAGACTTTCTGGCTCCTAACAACCACATCTGTAGATACACATTTTAGGCAAACAAATGATTTTGATTGATTGATAACCACGTGCAATGTGAAGAAAAGAAAGTCTCTCCATGTAAATCAGCCTTAACATAAATAATTAGAAGTTATATTAGGAAAGGAGCCCCTGTGATTACAGCTAAGAATAGAAACGATCCGTCAGTTTGTGGGGATTGGTTGACGGGAGGTAGACGGACCGGTAATGACGGTATAATCACAGACTATTTCCGTAATATTACAGGTTTGTTTTCATTATAAGATATCTGGTAATAACAACATGATTTATGTATTATTTACTGTTTGTCAAGTCAAAGTCAGGCTCGTATTACTCATATGCTTAAGAAAATTCCTTTTCATAGTCTTAATTTTATTTAATTTTTAGAAGCATTTACAAAAATAGCGGAGAATAGAAAAAGAGTTGAGATGGATGTGTGGAGTGACCAGAATGAATAAAGTTGAAAGGGATCTAACTTTATTGTTTTTTTTTTTTGTTAAAGCTTCCACTGTAATAAACACCCTGTAAAAATTTAAAGTGTCCACTTATTATGATTTAGAGATAAAACCCTATGACAGACAGATAGAGAGATAGCGAAGTCTATACTTTGGGCTTGACACCCGAGCTTTGGGTATGGAAACTTAAAAAAACAAAAAGAAATCCTACCATTACATACCTTCACAGAAAAAGCAAATACCAAAACTAAGATCAATGTTATTACAATTTAAAATGAAACACAAATTCGATTTTCTTTTCCAAAAAACATAGACCTTCGGAGACTCGAAATCACCTACTTTTCAAAGCATTAAGGTCACTTATTTGCATACTTTATTTTCTTCGTGCAAAATAAGAAAGTTTCTCTCTAAAAGCATCGTGTTGACTCTTGGTTGGCACTGCCGCGGTGTTAATATTTAAGTTTGTGACCAAACGGCTCAATATAGCCAGCCATTCTATTATGTATAAACGATGCCATCTTTGCAATTTATTGAATCGGGGATGCTGGGGATAGAACCCGTTAAAATAACCCGACTCTGTGTTAACGGGTAGTGGCGGTTAGTAGGGACCAGCAAAATAGATAAAATGAAAGAGTTTGATGTATATGTTGGTACAAGATGAAACAACAATTGATGGTTTTAGCAAAATTTTAACAATCTCACCCCTAATTCCTCATTTTTCCTTCAAGTATTTTGTTTTTTTTTTTGCATTTTTTGACCCTAGTATTTCTTTTATATCTAGTATTGATATGCATACGTTTGACTACTATCTCACCTGATGGGAAGTAATGATGCGGTCTAAGATGGAGCACGCTTGCCTAGAAGTAACCTATTCACTAAGACTCTCAGGTTGTAGCTATCTGGAAACACAGACTCAGGCGGGCACAATTACAAATACAGTATATGTTTGAGTATTTATTTTCAGATACTAAAAATTAATAACCATTGTTTGTAATACATAGTTGTTGATAAAAAATTTATATTTATTCAAAAAATGAACTTAGTTTAAAAACTTTTCTTTATTGTCGCGACTGAGATAGTGGAAAAGTGTTTTCTTTTAAATAATAGTTATTATTTTATTGTCTTGAGAACATAAAAATATCATAGCCAATTATTAAGATTAACATTTTTTAACAAAAAAATAACTTACTAAATAAAGCACAGGTAATAGAAATTAAACTGTAATGGTTTCAGGAATACAAGTAGATTTTGCCATTTAGATTCTAATAGCCTATTAAGACTGAGCTTTAAACTCGATCGTTATGTTGTAAATTAAATTTTATCACCTCTACTTAGTACTGTGCCTTTCCTAGTCGGTATTGCTTAAATAATTGGCGTTGAGATTGTAATTTAATCTTAATTATGCTATTTTTAGGGTTCCGTACCTCAAAAGGAAAAAACGGAACCCATAAAGATATACATACATACAGACATCAAAATATGTCTATGTTTAGATATATATAAAGATAGACATATTTTGATCCTATAAAGGATCACTTTGTTGTCCGTCTGTCTGTCTGTCTGTCTGTCAAGACCCTTATCTCGGGAACGCGTGGAGGTATCGAGTTGAAATTAAAACCATACACTCAAGTCTACGGTCCCTTGATGCTGTAAAAAAATCAACCCTGTTAACGTGAAAAAAAGATATGGCCGTTTATGTCGCAAAAACGCATTTATAATATTAAGTAGATTAAAGTATGGATAGTAGGTATGGATGAGTATGGAAGTACGGATATGTACCTACAAATATGTACGGAACCCTCGGTGGGCGAGTCCGACTCGCACTTGTCCGGTTTTAATCATTAAACGAAACGTGATTATTGTTACACATTATAGATTGAGAAAAACGGATTGATTCACTGTGTTACCGGGTTCCTCCGACTAGCTTCGATGGCATAGGGCCACCTTTCTCAAGGAGTTCCACAGGATGACATGACACACCGCCCGTCGCGTTCCAGCGGACACTGCGAGCAGTTAGAGCGAGAGAGGTAGCGGATGAGTATATCTTGCTTGAAACATACACACTGAGCTGACCACATCATCAAAAACAGAATAAAATCAATATTTAAGGGAGCCCCCCCCTTAAATATTTATTTTATTCTGTTTTTTTCGATACAACAAACGTAATTTTTGGCCGGTTTTTTTGCTCGATGTTTAATTTTGATAATAGTACGGAACCCTTCGTGCGCGAGTCCGACTCGCACTTGGCCAGTTTTTATATAACTATACTCTGTTCACAATTAGATTAGACATATACACAAACCTTTTTTACAGTCCGTTCAACCGATTTTGACTTATATTACGTTGAAGGCATGACAAATGGCAGCTGCATAAAACAGTTGTTATTGTAATCATTTTTTTGCTTCTAATGTCATCCTTGAACCTACGGAATAGAAGTCAAAATCGGTTGAAGGGACTGTAAAAAAAGATTTGTGTAAATGTCTAATCTTATTGTAAATGGAGTATAGATCGTTTGCGTTGAAGTCACGTATTCCATAAAAATAATAATCTACGACTGAATAGTGCTGCTTTCAATTTGCAGTTACAAAACGGATCACTGATTTCAGATAATATTATCTGTCACAAACAAATAAAATAAAATACTAAATAACTATACTTATTTGCTATATTAGTTGGTGTAGGTATTGTAAAATGATTGTAAACACACACATTAATCATTCTACTTTGGAACTCTTTTCTTACAAGTTTACAACTACTAAGTATAAACACTGATTACAATATTCTTTTCTTCAAAAAAGTATATGCAAAAAAAGAGACGCTTATTATTTTCTCTTCTTCCAAGCAAGTCCTTTAATTATACGCTGTAAGCAAGGGAGTAAAGGAAAAATTCCGTAGCAATAATTCGGAAGTTTTACGCAATAACATTTACAAAAAAGTTCCAATTTATTATGCCTCGGGGCGGAACGCTAATCTTTGAATATAAGACGAGGAAAATTTTACACATTCCAACGTACTTTCATATGCAGAGTAAAAAGTTTTGTCTTTGGACTTTTTTGTAGAAGGAAAAAAGGAGCCAAAGAAAATACAGTTATTAATTGGATACTGTTGGATTCACAACATAATCCAATTAATAATTGTGAATTTTTGCGCCTTTTCTTGTAAATTCACGTGTTATACAGGGTAAGTGAATATATACTACTCAAAACAAAATAAGGGCCACGAGGTATTTTTCATTTTGGTGTAATTTATTTTTTTATGGTGCTCTTCACAGACGAATGCAAAGTAAATTTTTTTAGCGACGATCGACGTATTAGAGTATGCAAAAGACGCGGCGAGAGATTTTCAGAAGCCTGCATTCATGAAGTCGATCGTTTTGGTGGTCCAAATGTAATGATTTGGGGCGGGATAAGCTTACACGGCAAAACTGAGCTCGCTATTTTAAATGAGGGTACTGTTACTGCTCAGCGGTATATTGAGGAAGTTGTCAGACCACATGTGATCCCATTTGCACAGCGAGCGGGTCCTGGATTCATCATGATGCAAGACAATACTCGTGCACACACGGCTCAAGCGACTCGGTTTGTACTGGAAGACTCTCAAATTCAAGTCTTGCCGTGGCCGGCGAACAGTCCGGACTTAAATCCAATAGAGCACATGTGGGATCAGTTGAAACGAAGAGTTAGAGACGGTGATCAGGAAATCCACAACCAACAGCAACTCATCAACGCTGTGAAAAGGACCTGGGAAGAGATTCCAATGGAAAATGTCAGGCATTTGATTGAGAGCATGCACTCCAGGCTTCAGGAGTGCGTAGCTAAACGAGGGGGGCATACCCGTTACTAAAAGATGAGCATGGAGTATTTTCTTTTGTTTTCAGTAACTTTACGTTGTTTTTATTTTTAACCTAAAATGTGTTTTTTCTTTCAAAAGCAAATAAACTTTTTAATCACTATTATTTGAATAAATTTATTGGTCTACATGGTAAAAACAACATTAGTTTTCGTTATGGAGACAAAAAATATATTTTGGTTTTATTATTTTCATGGTACAGACAAAATACCTTGTGGCCCTTATTTTGTTTTGAGTAGTATATAAGCGAAGGCACATTTAAAGTAAAAAAGAATGTGTTTAAGTTTTGTTTTACATTTTTTGTTTTTCGATAAAGATATATGTATGTATTTACAAAAAAAAATGTATTTGTGTATGTATATCAGCTGTCTGACACCCATAGTACAGGGTCTCCCTAGTTTGGGGTCAGATGGCCGTGTGTGAAAATGTCCCCACATATTATTATTATTATTAAAGGTTTTTCCCTCTCACTTAATTGATACAAAATCGGCTAGGACATAAATCTTGGCTATGTTTGGGATTTATACATAGGTATCTATCTACCTATTTATAAATCCCATTTTCAACCTCAAATACCTCAGGATTACAGCTCATAATCTCAGCAAGGAAAAATAATTAATTAAGATTGAAAAGGAACGCCGCTAATCTAATACAATAAAAGGTACCTTCATCAATCATTGTTAGACGAGGTTCGTTGGAATTGGCTGTAAGCCGGTAGGTAAAGTCAGTAGGTATAATAAAAAAAACCGGACAAGTGCGAGTCGGTTCGCCCACGGAGGGTTCCGTTCAAATTCCGTGATTTGATCACCAATACGATTATGACCGCACATACCTCGATGATTGATTACGTACTTTAAATAAAGACTATATTTTTTATGACTTAATTACAAATGCACCTATAGCTTTCTGACTTTTCCCTGTACTTGTAGTTTAAGACGATATTATTTGCCTTTCGTAATTCTATGTCAACGGAAAGTACCCAATAAATTTTGATTCCTTTGAGAGTGTCGAAATATACGTTTTTTGCGACATAAATGGCCGTACTTCAAAGAAAAAGCCTTAGAAGTTTGATGTTTTCACAGCTTTAAGGGACCGTACATTTGAGTATATGGTTTTAATTTCAACTCGATACCTCCGTGCGTTCACGAGATAAACAGACAGGCAACAAAGTGCTCCTATAAGGGTTCCGTTTTTTCCTTTTGAGATACGGAACCCTAAAAAAAAGAAATTCGACGAATTAAGACTCTTTTCTCTTTTTAAGTCGGATAAAAATAAGTTAGCCGTCAAGAGAACACATTAAAAATACTTTAATACTTATCGATTAAAAAAAAGTATTATCAGTAAAGCTACATTAGCAGTGAGTAACATAGGCTATATTTTATTACCAAAACAATTAGGGTTCGTAATAAAAATTAGTTTACGAAGTCGCAAGCAAAGTGTTAGTTGTACATAATGTCAATTGAAAATCAAGAAACTAATAAAACTTCCAAACGTTTAAAACTCTAGTTTAAAATAATTACTTGAACTAAACATAATTGACTAAATAGAGTTCAAAAGATTAGGTAATTATTATTTTTTCATAGAACAGGGTTTCTTAAACTGGCGTTCACGGACCCCGTGGGGGTCCGTAGCACGTGTATCAGGGGTCTGCAGTGGGTCAGTGAACTCACAACATATTTATTAAGAAAGTAGCTGTCCCGACAGACGTGGTCCTGTCAATTGGTTTCTTAAACTGGCGTTCACGGACCCCTTGGGGGTCCGTAGCACGTGCATAAGGGGTCTGCAGTGGGTCAGTTAACTCACAACATATTTATTAAGAAAGTAGCTGTCCCGACAGACGTGGTCCTGTCAATTGGTTTCTTAAACTGGCGTTCACGGACCCCTTGGGGGTCTGTAGCACGTGCATAAGGGGTCTGCAGTGGGTTAGTTAACTCACAACATATTTATTAAGAAAGTGGCTGTCCCGACAGACGTGGTCCTGTCAATTGGTTTCTGAAACTGGCGTTCACGGACCCCTTGGGGTTCCGTAGCACGTGTATCAGGGGTCTGCAGTGGGTCAGTTAACTCACAACATATTTATTAAGAAAGTAGCTGTCCCGACAGACGTGGTCCTGTCAATTGGTTTCTTAAACTGGCGTTCATGGACCCCTTGGGGTTCCGTAGCACGTGTATCAGGGGTCTGCAGTGGGTCAGTTAACTCACAACATATTTATTAAGAAAGTAGCTGTCCCGACAGACGTAATCCTGACAATTGATTTTTTACCCGACTACGGCAAAGCCAAAGGAGGGTTATGATTTTGACAGGCTATGTATGTATGTATGTATGTATGTATGTATGTATGTATGTATGTATGTTCATCTGTTCGCTCATAGCTCCTAAACTACTTATCAGAACTGAACAAATGAGGTATCGTTAGAAGCGTCTTAACCGTCCGCTGGTTATAGGCTATATGACGTGTCAAAGAATCCAATGTGGCGCCCTCTGGAGGACAAAAAAACCAAGTTTAAAAAAAAAAATGAAGTCAAGCATACCGTGTTTGGTATCATTGGAAAGGGGTTCACTAGTACCGTTCAAATATATAATATTTAGTTGTGAGTTGTCACAAATTATTTAAAAAAAGGAAAGATTACAAAATAAATTAAGATACGCATACCGTGTTTAGTATCATTAGAAAGGGGTTCACTTGTACCTTTTAAATATATAATACTTAGCTGTGACTCCAAAATGGTTTAAATAAAAAAAATAAGTTTAAAAACTAAAACCCGACTACAACAAAAAGTGATCTAAAAAGTACGAAACAAGAAAATATTTCACACAGAAATCAAGACATAGGTACAAAATGGTCAAGGTAAGCCGTGGTTGCATGCCATTATAATTCATGTTCATCGCACTCATAAGGGATACAGGCATGCAACCACGGCTTACCTTGACCATTTTGTACCTATGTCTTGATTTCTGTGTGAAATATTTTCTTGTTTCGTACTTTTTAGATCACTTTTTGTTGTAGTCGGGTTTTAGTTTTTAAACTTATTTTTTTGAATTTTCTTACCGTATAAACCTTTTTTTGACTTCCACAAAAGTTTCAAAATTAACCAAATCGGTCCAGCCGTTCTTGAGTTTTAGCGAAAGTAACCAACAGCAATCTATACCTATACCTACTATAATATAATGTATAATATAATATATAATAATATTATAAAGCTGAAGAGTTTGTTTGTTTGGTTGAACGCGCTAATCTCAGGATCTACTGGTTCGAATTGATAAAATCTTTTTGTGTTGGATAGTCCATTTATCGAGGAAGGCTATAGGCCCATGCGAAGCCGGGTCGGGTCGCTAGTTCATTATATAGAAGATTGTGTAGTAAACTTTGCATTTCTCGGCCAAGCCATCAACTCGAAATAAGGAATCGAATAATTCTTAAAATACCCCCCCCCCCCCCCCCCGGACAAAGGGGTCCCTGGAATTGTTTAAATTGTAAAAGTGGACCGTGACTACAAAAAGTTTAACAAACCCTGCCATGCAATGAATTCTATACCTTAGTTGATATAAAGCTAAAGTCGAAGCACCAATTACACTTAAAAACCACTTACAGGCACTTTAATAAACTTTAATAATAACTTTTCAACCTTGTCACAACGTTTTAATGTCTATTTGGCTCTGTACAGAAGCTTTGAAACAATATGAGAAGAAAAATAACAATAACCTTCTTCACGTCAAACTGTCACTTTGATATTGTTATCCCACCGACACAGATTTACAAATGAGCTAGCGGATTTTGAAGATTGTTACTGCACTTTATACTTAAGTAGGTTCACCTGTAATCTGTTCACAGCTGACACTGTAATCTGTACACAGCTTTTGTAAATCTGTGTCGGTTGGATAACAATATCAAAGTCCAGAAACCGTTCACTCGTGCCTTTCAGGCACGAGTGAACGGTTCATCCTGGGCCCTACAGAATATCAGCGCTATGACGTTTTTTTAATGTTACAGCACCATGCTGAGGTAGGGCCTTTTTGGCCTCGTACAATACCAATTTTCGTTTTCTTCTTTTTTATTTTATTTTTTTGTGTTATTTTTGTGTTCCTACGGAGCGAAAAAAAACTTTTTCTTACTTCTTTATGTCTTTCTTTCTAAGCAAGCGTGCTCCACCTTAGGCCGCATCATTACTTAAGATCAGGTGAGTTGCGGTCAACGCAACGCTATTTAATTTGAATATTAAAAAAAAACTTCAGAATTCACATCAGTATATCTATAATCTGTTACAATCTCCCTCGGTCCCTAGGTAAAGTGAGCTGTCATCTGTCCCGGTGCTAGGGATTTACAAAGCACTATAATCGGATGACAGCTCCACTTCACCTAGGTGTCCACCGAAGGAGATTGTAACAGAATGGCACTGCTGTACACTATATGCTATGTGATAAGCTAGATCAATATCTAAACATGAGTGCCAACATCCAGCGTGTACTTTATGTAGCAAAAGTTATAGCTAAATAAAACTGAGTCATTACTAAAGCGACCTAGTATTAGTAAGATAGTAGGATAGGATAGAAGTAATGGAGGAGAAATAGTAACATGACCATAAAAGAGATTTACGTGACGAAAATATATAGTGACGCCGAGTGACGTGTTTTCCACTGTAATTTCTGTTCCACTAACATTTCTGTCAGGATGGTAGCTTAGTTTCAGCGCTGTTATAATTTTGTTTTTGTTGACAACTATTCAACTCTGTATATATATTATTTATGTATACCTATAATTTTGAGGTAGTATGTAACTTTACAGGTCGGTATATTCTCTTCTTAATTTTTTTTCTTCACTCAGTTATCTATTTATATTCTCATAGAGAAGCTTGTTCAAGGTTGAATCAGAATCTTTTTTTTTTTTTTTTTTTGTAACTACGATTACCGCGGACCATCCTTTTTATACCGAGACTTACTTTCCGAAACCCGGAGGGGCCGTGTTTCGGAAACCGAGTAACCCGTTGATCAAACAAACAAATGGATGGATGTGTATGGTGAGAGGGTGTGGAAATGCAGTCTGCCCCTAATATTTAATAGGTTGCCAAAATCCATAGTATGTCACATAGAAAAAAAAACTGTAAACAAATAAAATATGTAGGTACTAAAGAAACATTTC
Organism: Charanyca ferruginea; assembly: GCA_947361185.1. Taxonomy (NCBI): domain Eukaryota; kingdom Metazoa; phylum Arthropoda; class Insecta; order Lepidoptera; family Noctuidae; genus Charanyca; species Charanyca ferruginea. The sequence goes on along the minus strand of OX376082.1, from coordinate 7,501,927 downwards.
GTAAGCAAGATATAGCAACTACTTAACTGTAAAATCTTTATTTTCATGTAAGATTATAAGTTAAGTTTACGTGGATTTCAAATGTATGTTTTTATGTCTGAAATAAACAGATGTTATAACCATTTTTTTCATTCCTGGTTTCATTCATAGATCTCTGGCAGTCGTAATGGGTAAGCAGAAGACAGGAAGCCAGTCTTACGAGGGGGTATCGTGTTACTCCATAATTGGGTTGTGGAGGTCAGATAGGCAGTCGCTCCATGTAAAATTAAAATAATAACTGGTGGACAGCTGCATCCTGTTAGACCGAATGCCGACCCCAACATAGTTATGATAGGCTATATAGTTTGTTTTTGACTTGGATTTTTAAACTCCACCATCAAGAAACTACTGAGAATGGACAAAAAATGTTAGTAAACATACTACCTAGACTTTTTAATTTACCAAACTTAGCCCATGTCACGTCGTGTGACAGAATTCAAACGGATTTTCCAAAGAAACCTTTGATATAGGTTGCCCTTCTGAAAATCCTAGATCTATTCAAGTCTAGCCAACAATTTAATCAATCAATGCGACTGATGAAAAATAAAGACTGTCTGAACAGGGGTGTGATTCTGTAAGACCTCATTCTAAACTTCGAATCGGAATCCGCTGTGAGTTTCTTGATTGGCATTCTCAAAACTCAGTTGATAATTCGAATTTACACTAGCGCTACCCTTGCGAGGGTGTCAGCGAGTTGAACTAAACTGACAGGGAGATTTTGACAGATAAAGTATGAGATGACGTAAGAAGTGGCATTCTGTAAGGTAATTTCCCCGTCACTTCGACGCTCACTTTGCATTCGAACCCGATTCAAAGTGTCTAATATATCAAGGTCTTTTTGAACCTTATGCGAAGTGAGAGTGAATAGCGATGTGAGATGCGAGTTGATGTTTGAATTTTACAGAATCGACTTACAGGCCTAACCAGAAAATGTTCTTCTATACTAATATTATAAAGAGGAAAGATTTGTTTTATAAAATTGGATAGCAAACAAACCGACTGGTGATTAAGTAGTCATCATTGCTTTTGTTTTACTAGAGCAAGCCTAGACTTACAGGAGTTGCAGTGGTATGGGAATGGTGTGGGGACACCATTCCCTAACCACTGCAACTCCTGTAAGTCAAAATCAACAGTGGCGACCAGCAGAAAAGCGAAGCAGTGAAGCTCGACGAGTCCTGGAGAAACGATTCAACTGTCTTGGATCCCGCAACGAAATTAATCAGAAAAGAACAGCGGAGGAATAAGAAAAACATATTTTCCACTTCCCTCCAAATCAAGTAGGAGACAGAACATAACTAGGCCAATTGGCACAATGGGACGTTTACAGCTGGGAGAAGCCCAGTTGCCAAGCACCACGGATTATAATTGACAAATATTAATAAGGTCCTAAAAAATATCCCATTTCTCTAAATCTGAAGAAATTGGACTAACCTTTATCATCAGCTCTAAACTCCGCTTCCAGCTCAGCCTTGGTTGGCAGCGGCTCCGGTTCCGGCTGCTTTGGCTGTTGCTGCTGCTTCGGCTGCTGCTGTTGCTGCTGCTGAGGCGACTGCTGTTGCTTGCTGGTCTTCATGCTCATTGATTTCCTCGTCCGGTGACCGCGGAACGCTGCTTGGATCTTTGTCGCTGCTTGTTCTTCTGACTTGGGCTCTGTGTTCTTTTCTTTCTCTTCTGGAAAAGAGGAAGGGAATTGTTGAGTATTTTTTATTAGGTCGACTGGTGACTTGGTGGGAAGTGGTTGTTAATAATATAATATGTGGGGACATCATTATTATTACATTATCTTTTTATTAGGTCAACTGGTGACTTGGTGGGAAGTGGGTTGTTGTCATGTATGAACAGTCGGATTGTAAAATAATAAATAATAATTATTTATATCGAGCAACAGGACAGCTTAGTGTTAATAACAATACACTAACAAACTACGTTAGTAATATACTAACACAAAAACAGAAACAATTCATGATATCATTGCTGCAAGGAGACAGGCCCACCCGAAACCCTGCAGCAGTGGTTCACAAACGCACAATCAGTCCTGCTCGCTATCTCGACGTGATGCTGTTGGTCTATAGAGTAAAAGTATAAAACATAATAATATCTTTCTATTAATAGTATTGGTAGGTACTTTATTGGGCAATATATATGCTTTATTGTATACTAAAATTTTCCAAATTTGCCTATTTAATAGACCGTTAATATCAAGGGTACAATGGCGGGCTTATCGCTAAAAGCGATGTCTACAAAACAATTTTCGACAATGAACGATACCATGACGACGATATCTTTTGTAAAGAGCTTTAGCTATAATTAGATAAACGATAATTAAACTTGAATCAATTTGTTCCACAATTAAATATTTTCTGAACATATTGAGGAAAATTTCTCCAAAAAGTGCCTTATTATGAGTATTAAAACTTTTATATTTGTCGTTGGATGGTAGACAAGCCTACGGCACACCTACGCCGCTCCATACAAACAAAACAATTTAATTACCTACACTACTCCCAAAATAACAGACTGTACAAATACGTGCGAGTGTGTGCGTGTCGACGCGCCGCGAGAGCTAAAAGCAGTTTCGAGAGCACGTTCGACGTGGGAAGAGGTAAGGAACAGTGTTCCGGAACCCGGTTATAGTTGTAGTGATCAACATACAAACATATTTTGTATATCACTACGTTATCTATTCTATGCTTATACCACTTCTTCTACCTTGAGGAATTTTTGTGTGACGTGAAAATTATAACTTGTGTCTATAAATAAACTTTTTCCTTTTTGTGTAGGTACCTACTTCGGACTTTCTCAACCTTCACACAACCTTCCAACGGTAACTGAGAGGTAACTGTAATCGATAACTGACAAAAACTTTCCCAAAAGTTTTATTCATTGCCAAAGAATAATGAAACTCTTAACCTATTTTTTTTACCCCTTTGCTACACTTCTCTAAAACAAATACCCAAAAAACACCGAAATTGCCATGCAATTTAGAACCGTATTTGGAACTTGATAAAACACAAAAAATAGTCGTAATATTTCTTCTTTCACCTGTCAAGAAACTTTTAAGTAGTCCGCTATGTCTCGGGTTCGATGCCAAACAAACACTTTTGTAGTAAATTGAGCGAAAGTTTTCTGAATCACTGAGAATAATTTTTCGTAAATATTGCTGAATTCCGAAAGTAGGTCACCGTCCGAATGGAAGTAGTAGTTATTCCTTTTCTCTGATTTATGAATAATTAGTGTTTTGAAGTCATATTTGGGCAAAAATACTCGATTGATATCGAAATTAGGTCATCATATTCTGCCTAGCCCTTTCCTAACTATATTTGGGTTCGGCCACCAGTCTTTAATAATAATAATAATAATGTCTTTATTGGCATAAAATTACATGATACAATGATATTGTAACCCTGTCTGAGCTAGGTAAAAACCTGTGTTACAGGGGTCAGTGTCTTCTCCCGTTTATGACACTCATCTATACTTCTATACTAATATTATAAAGCTGAAGAGTTTGTTTGTTTGTTTGGTTGAACGCGTTAATCTCGGTATCTACTGGTTCGAATTGAAAAATTCTATTTGTGTTGGATAGTCCATTTATCGAGGAAGGCTATAGGCCCATGCGAAGCCGGGTCGGGTGGCTAGTATGCAATAAAAACAGACTTAATTAAAAAAATTAACTAAATAAAATAAAAGCAAAAACAGAAAGTACACAACTATTCAGCATGCATAAATGTCGTGTGTGTGTAGGGGAGTGAGTGTAATTGTGAAGTTAGGTATGAGGGTGTGTTCGCGTATGTGAGGGTGTGTGCGCGTGTGTGTAGTTGAAGTGGTGTATGACTGTGTTATGCAAGTACTGTGTGTTTGTGATTGTTCTTGTTTACTATAGAATTTTTTCGGTGTGTTCATAGTCCAGCGATTGGAGGCAAATTTTTATTTTATTTTAAGTGATTCTGTGTGAGACTATAACTTATTTACTTTATTGTAGACAAATGCGGCTAAGTATAGATGTTGTCATCTGGCTGACGCTGAGTTAACCTTACTTAGTCTTACCAAGGAGTATCAGACTAGCCAGTAGCTGGGTTGAGGAGGTCTAATAGGCAGTCGCTCCATGTAAAACAATAGTATTCAGCTGCATCGGATTAGACTGGAAACCTACCCCAATGTAGTTAGAAAAAGGCTAGGCAGATGATGAAACGCCTCACCGCGTTACATAACCCAACATTAAAAAATAAAAGGCTCCAAATAAATTAAAAGCGACGTAATTCTAGCCACAAAAGTTCTAGACTATACTAACAAAACCCGAATTTTTCACAGAGGAAATTTTCAACGGCTAACGTTGACACGGTAAATTATTCAGAAATGCGAGGACACAGACACTTTCCTTTTGTCTGAGGTTATTTTATTTTAGGGCTAATGCAGATCGTGGGTTGCGCGAAAATTACACGCTGTAAATTACAACGGCTTTTGCCCAACATACTTTAGAATGTGTTTTTTTTTACTGGTATGGACCTGATTAAGTGGAAAAGGATTAGATAGAATGTACTTTTAATCTGTTTTAATCTAAAATATGCATTTTTTGGACTAATTTTTAAGATATTCAATTATTTACGAGATCCTTGATAATTTATGACTGACTCCTGCCCGCGATTTTGTCCGCGTGAAAGTTAAATATACCACAGAATATATGACATAGCCTATGACACTCAGGTATATTGTAGCTTTCCATTAGTGAAAGCATTTTTGAAATCAATCAAGTAGTTTCGGAGATTATCTCCTATATCCAAACATATAAACTTTACTTCTTTATAATATTACTAGCATACTGCCCACGATTTCTACCGCGTAAATTGAATAATAAAATCGTTGTTTTGATGAAAAAACATACCCTATAGCACTCAGGGGTAAAGTTAGTTCCTAACGGCGAAGGAATTTTTGAAATTGAATGTGCAGGTCTGAAGATTACCCCCTACATATAAACACATTTTTAACCAATTTAAAAAAAGGAGGAGGTTCTCAATTCCTTTGAATCTTCTTCACAGATGGTCCCATATAAGCTTTATCGAAATTGATTCAGCACTTTTGGAAAAAACCGATAGAAAGCAAAAAATATACATGTAGGTACAAATATGATGTTTTAAGTTTCTCCAATCTTGTACTTTCAATCTCTGTTTTTACTGTGTTACCGTTTCATAATGTATTTTATTGATAAGGAGGTAGATACTAAAAAGTCGTCAACGGTAAAGTATCGACACGGTTGGCGCAGTGGTTAAGCGATTGACTGCTGCGCTGCGTGTCGCGGGTTAGATTCCCGCACGGAACAAATATTTGTATGGCCTACAGATAGTTGTTCCGGGTCTGGCGTATGTGAGTTTATATGTTTGTAAACGCACCCACGACAATACCAATCGAACAGTACACTACAAACACTGTCGAAAATAAAAAAAAATAAAGTTTAAAAACTAAAACCCGACCACAACAAAAAGTGATCTAAAAAGTACGAAACAAGAAAATATTTCACACAGAAATCAAGACATAGGTACAAAATGGTCAAGGTAAAGCCGTGGTTGCATGCCTGTGTCCTATATGGGTGCGATGAACATGAATTATAATGGCATGCAACCACGGCTTTACCTTGACCATTTTGTACCTATGTCTTGATTTCTGTGTGAAATATTTTCTTGTTTCGTTTTTTTTAGATCACTTTTTGTTGTGGTCGGGTTTTAGTTTTTAAACTTTATTTTTTTATTTAAACCATTATGGAGTTTAAATACCAGTAGTAGTTTTTTTTTAATCATTTCTGACAAGTCACAGCTAAGTATTATATATTTGAAAGGTACTAGTGAACCCCTTTCCAATGATACCAAACACGGTATGCGTATCTTAATTTTTTTTTATCTTTCCTCTTTTTAAATAATTTGTGATAAGTCACAACTAAATATTATATATTTGAAAGGTAGTAGTGAACCCCTTTCCAATGATACCAAACACGGTATGCTTGTCTTCATAATTTTTTTTTATCTTGGTTTTTTGTCCGCCAGAGGGCGCTACATTGGATTCTGTGACACGTCATATAGCCTATAACCAGCGGACGATCAAGACACTTCTAACGATACCTCATTTGTTCAGTTCTGATAAGTAGTTTAGGAGCTATGAGCGAACAGATGAACATGCGTACATACATACATACATACATACATACATACATACATACATACATACATACATAGCCTGTCAAAATCATAACCCTCCTTTGGCTTTGCCGTAGTCGGGTAAAAAGAGAATTATTTTTTAATTCATGTAAAGAAAATGTATAACTAACATATTCTTTACACACTGACGTATCGCGACAATACCCGGATAAAAACCGCACGTCAACGGGTTATAAGAACCCTTAGTCGTTTGTTTAAATAATGCTAAGCTCAGTAATTCTTGTGGAGGATAAAAACCGAGGCACGTTTTATAGTAGGGGCACTAAAATGTAACCTTTATAATGTTGTTAAATGTCAGTGTCCCCCATCATGCGACATTTTAGTCGTACATAAAAGAATTATAGTGTTTGCTGGTGATTGTGTTTTAATTGCTGGGATGTGATCTTTATGTCTTGAATAAAATCTTTTAATCTACCTACAGTATAGTCACAGTATAAATATTAATACTACTGTACAGTAGCGATACGCCCCGCCTCCTTCCAAAACACTGCTCCTCACCTCTTCCCGCGTCGAACGTTCTCTCGAAACTGCTTTTCGTTCGAACGGGCGTGTAGACACGCACACACACGCACGTATTTGTACAGTCTGTTATTTTGGTAGTAGTGTAGTTTCGTTTATATGGAGTGTCGTAGGTGTGGTGTAGTCATGACTTTTGCCACTAAAAACTAGTAATGGAAAAACTTTTATCAACAAGAAAAATGTGAGATACGAATTTAAAATGGCGACCAAAGAAAGCTGCTTATCATGCCCCTTCACTCTCACAGTATACCGTTAGAAAGAGAGGACAAGATACCGCCATTATCAATTCGTTTATTTAATGGCATAGGTTAGAACTCGTGTCATAAGCCAATCGAATTGAAAAAGGCGTTGTGTTATGGGCTTAGGAATACCTTGCTGTCATAATACCAGCATATTATTGTCTTACAACTGGGAAAAAGCCTGTAGGTCGATTCTGTAAAATTCAAACAACAACTCGCATCTCACATCGCTATTCACTCTCACTTCGCATATAGGTTCAAAATTACCTTGATATATTTGACACTTTGAATCGGGTTCGAGTGTGTAGTGAGCGTCGAAGTGACGAGGAAATTACCTTACAGAATGCCACTTCTTACGTCATCTCATACTTTATCTGTCAAAATCTCTCTGTCAACTTAGTTCAACTCGCTGACACGCTCGCAAGGGTGGCGGTAGTGTAAATTCGAATTATCAACCGAGGTTTTAGAATGCCAATCAAGAAACTCACAGCGGATTCAGATTCGAAGTTTAGAATGAGGTCTTACAGAATCACAACCCTGTTCACATACAGAGAAATAGAGAAGGCACGAGCATTGATGGCCGCGTGCAGTATGCCAACGATATTTCCACTGTAATTCTATACCCCTGAAATTCAATACACCAGGATTATTATAACAAAGTAGATTTACTGTTTGAAGACCCACTTTACCTCAAAATAAACAGTACTCAGAATATACCTAAGTAGAAAAGGAAATCGTTCGTCAATTTTCCCGGAAAATATTAGCAAATAATTACAATCCGTGTGGTGCCGGCCGCGAATAGCACCACTCCATTTCTACCCGTGGGTGTCGTAGAAGGGGACAGAGGGATATTGACCAGAGGATGTGCAACAGCGTCCTTCTGAGTACCATAACTCCATCTGCGATCGCCAACATGCATCGGCCAAGCATGTTGATTACGGCTGAACCCCCGTTGGGACAGACCTATTTAGTTCTAGAACCTCTTTTAAAAATACAAAAAATATTATTGGTTGAAATAGACTAAGTATAGTGATAGTATTTTTCCCTTTACTATTTCAGTCTAAATGGTTTAGTCTTGTATCGCAATTTAAGCAATAATGTACTGTAACTTCACACTAAAAGGCACATTTGAGAATCACACATGGGTCCTAATGTAATTTTTATTCTGATAATGATAACCTTGTTGCTACAAGTACCTACTTAGTTTCTCCTATTTCGTGTCTAAACGGGCAATAAAATTGATATACGTATTTTTCCTAAACTTTTGCACTAAAAACCAACATAATATGTAAATAAGTACGCACGACTACACATCAAGTTTTACATTTCCAGTTTAAGGTGACCTCTCACTGTTTGGATATACTGACAAGTGCTTGGAAAAAATAATCAGAGTCATAATCTAGATAATCAATCAATCAATCTAAATAATCATAATCTAGGTATGTTGTTGTTTACTTTTATATTTATTATTTGTTCTTACAGTGACCATTACAATACACACGCTGTGACAATTTTAAGTGCCATTTTACCTATGATAAGTTCAAAAGATTGCCTTGTAATTCAGATGGACAGACGGTTTGACACTCTTTGTGCACGGAACCCTGAAAATTGGAATTCCTAAATATATCTACCGATCTAACAAAAACAATAAAGTTTTTCCATCCAAACTTCAACCAAGTCCATGCACGTCGCAAATAAATGGTTCTAGAAAAAGTTAGATCAAGATCTAGACTCTATTGTATCTAGGTCATAGGATGCCTGACTTGTGTCTAAATTATTTATGAATGGAGACGGCACACAAGTGAAGCCGTGGTAAAAGCTTCTACATAAATAATCTGTAGAGTATGTAATGGAAATGTTTGAGCCAAAACTTCGTCCGCCATTTGCATTCTACTTCGTAACGAATTGTGTGATCGAAGTGAACGTAACAAAATGGAAAAGTTTGTTAATACACTTTGACTGTGTTTAATTTTTGTTGTTAATTAAATTTGTAGAAATAAGCTTACAAAGTTTACAAAGCGTATTTCTACTATTGCTTTTGTTAACGTACGAGTATTAATTGTTTTTGACATTGTTGAGAAAACAAAGCGCACTATGTAGTATTTATAATCATCATCATGTTAACTTTTAGATGTCCACTGCTGCGCATAGGTCTCCCCCAAGGGGGGGTTTATCTGTAATCGCCATGCTTGGCCGATGCATGTTGGCGATCGCAGTAGGTGTTATGGTACTCAGAAGGACGTTGCTGCCCATCATCTGGTCAATATCCCTCTGTCGCCTTCTACTACACCCACGGGTAGAAATGGGGTGGTGCTATTAGCTGCCGGCACCACACAGTTTATGTAGTATTTATCAGATCTTTATAATGTACCTATATTTCACAAATAAATGATTTCAATTTTAAAATAAAAGATAAGGATAAGGATGCATTTATATTTTAGGCTTGTGTATAAGTTACTCGATATTCCACTAACACTATGGATCGAAAAGTCTGAAATAAATTGAATTGGATATAATCATCAGCTGCCTAGCCTTTTCCCAAACATATGGGAGTAGGTTTCCAGTCTAACCAAATGCAGCTGAGAACTAGTGTTTTACATAGAACGTCTGCTTACCTGACATTGACAACCCAGTTACTGGATAAAACGATACCCCATGGTAACAAACCCAAACCTGGTCCCGGACCCGATCTTGGTTCAGACTTTCTGGCATCTGAATACCCATAACGACAGAATAATGCAACAGAAAATAAACATGTTTTTTACAACGACGCGGAGGGCATACTACTTTGTTTTTCATATAATTTAAAAAAGATGATACCTAAACTATGGCGAATAGATTTTTTTGTGTTTTTATTAAGTGTAAAAGATATAGTATAATTATTAAAGTTTTGGGCTTATAGACTGAAGGACTAAAAACTTAAACCTCAGTTACATATTTTCATTTGTCCCATTTTAAAAATAATTACGATTTTTTTTTACAAAATGTAAAAAAGCATAATTCCTGCAATTCATAGTAAGTCGATTCGAAGTTCTTCTACAAAAGGATAATGTCACAATAAAGCCTTTTTTTAACCTACCCAGATGATTACTGTAATTCAAACAAATATTCAGGAAATTACTCATAATAAAACGTATACTTTACAATCAGTCATCACTAGGTATCAATCATATTTTGTATGCGTATATTAGTTTTTGAATACAAAATAATAATATGGTAGCCAGAATGGACTATTAGGAAAAGGAATAGTTCTTTTTAAGTTTTTGGTAGTTTTGCTAATGACCGTCGATCAAGCTACACAGTAATAAAATTGTTCTAGTAACTACCTATTTAATGTGTGGTTCAGTACCTTTATTCTTTTATGTACCTAATTGTATGGCATGCAAGCCTCGGAGGAGCTCGCGGCTATGTAAAAATCGTACAGATCGATCGGCCTTGCCGCGGTCGGTCTGTGGATGGGTGACCATCCATTCCATACCGAGTTCTCTCCGAGTCTCGGAAAGCACGTAAAGCTGTTGGCCCCGGCTGTCATTTGTAGATCTTTGGCAGTCGTTAAGGGTAGTAAGAAGCCAGAAAGTCTGACAACCAGTCTTACCAAGGGCCAGCGTGTTACCAAGTAACTGGGTTGTGGAGGTCCGATAGACAGTCGCTCCATGTAAAACACTGGTATTCAGCTGCATCCGGTTAAACTGGAAGCCGACCCCTATATACACTTTTTCGTTTCATCTCGTTGACCATTTTGAGTTTATAAAAAAAAAGAAAGTGACAAGTGACCTTTGCGGAACTATCGAATTGGCAGACAAGTGATGTGACAAGAGTGTGAAAAAAATAATCATTATTTGTGTCATTATTTCTCATAAAACGATGCAATTTCAGTGTAAGAACTGTAAAACGGCGGCTGTTAGTGTCACTGTTACTGTCAGCCGCCGTTTCGTTCTGAAATAATGAGTTTTTCGTTAAACTATTCACTTTTACATCCATTTTTATTGCGGGGGTTTAAACATATTTTAAATGCCTGAAGATACTCTTTAGGTATCCAAGAGTATAAGAATTAGAATTTCAACTTCTCAGAACATCTTTACTTTTTTTGTAATAAACCTGCCATGATCCTTTAAGGAGCTTTAATAACTCAAGGAAGTGTTAAAGCAGGAAGAGATTAGTTTTTATGTTATACGCACACACATGATACATCATTCACAGATACTTCCTGTAGACTATAACATCAGCCAGATGCATTAAAATTTCAAGAATACTTTTAATTAGTGACTTTATTTGCACATCCTTTATTAATGAACGAGTATGCTGATGTGTATTTGTATGTGTGTGTGGGAGATGTGTCATTTATGTTTATCTATTGGGCTGTTCTATAGTACACATTCGCAAATAATGTAACTCAAGAACCACCAATGCGGCAATGCCGCCAGTCTCTTACTCACTTTTTCAGTTAGCAGTTGAACAGTTAATGTAATTTTTTTGTAGTTTTTAGTTTAATTGTCGATTATCATTATGTTTCATGTGTGTAAACTATGTATTTTATTATTAACAAAAACCAATAATTTATGTTCGTAGTACTTTTTAATTAGCAGATGTATTCTCTAGTTAGGTTATAATAGGGTATTACACCCATTTTTGAAAAGTGTCTCAATGAAATTCTGTAGTGCTAATATGCCACCAAAAAAAAACACAAAATTTTTATTCTTTCGATAAGTGCCATAAAAATGCATCTAAATTTTAAATTTTCAAATTTCGCGCCTAGTTTGACGAAAACGCCTCTTACTGGACGCCATATTGCACAGCGTAAATGACGTCAGTTCGTTTTGTATCAAATGAGCTCATATTAAATATGATAATTGTATATCATTTAAAAATAATTAAAAGCATATTTTGTAATAGGTGTAATAATGAAAAAATTACGTTGGTTACGAAAATAATAAAAGTACAAAGCCTATATTACGCCAATCGGTTGACTGACAGTTGACAATTTTTTGTTTACACAGCCGTATGGCGTAATAACATGGCCGCTACTATTTCACGGTGTTTTAAAACAGATTAAAAATACTGAAAACTTTGAATTGATTTTAAAAAATTGTTTTGTTATTTTATGAACTGAAACTTACATTTTCCGACTTCTTTATGCCTAAACTGTCTCAATAACATATTTATAGATTTTTTTCTCGTATAGAGTAAAATACCCTATTGTATTAAACTAGGCGAGCGGAGAATACTATTGCTCTTGTTGAAATGGAATTCAACCAAACCAAGTCCTGCTATCATTCATCTGAATATCAAGATTATACGTTTGATCGCTCCTTCAATATATACTTCTGTTTAAGTTCTCACAGTGACCGTTTCATTCAATACAATTACTATTAGTACAGTTATATTAATAATCTTTCAGATACTATCCTACAACTCTTATCATTTTTAAAAGGTATGTAGGTACAGCTATAAATTTCAATTATGATAGTGATTCGATGCAATATGCAGCGACAAACTCATAGCATAGTAACCGAATTGACAGAAAAATATATAAATAAATTACCAATAATAATAGGTAACTGTTGACAGTTATCGCGAGTCGTTAGCAGTTAATTTATTTTAACTGTTTCATTTTATTACCCTAGCACACGTGATGTATGGAGCGGTTAATTTTTTACTAAGCTACGGTTTATTAATCTGTCACCGAATATTTATGATGGGTAGATTCATTACAATTAACCTCAGAGCTAAGTCGTAATTTTTGGAAGTTATTAATTTACAGAAGAATTATATTTAAAAAAAAAATATTATGTACAATAGAGGGCTCACAGGGTATCAAAAAACTCGTCCATATCGCTCAATGGGACAAGTGCCCAAAAGGCTAGCAGCATTACCACGTTGAATGGCAATGCTAATTCTTTGGCCCAAGAAAAGGCCAGCCCTCTGGTCACGTGAAGAGTCGACCAGCCGCTTAGAAATGTCTCTAAAAACAAGGTGAGCAAGATAAAAATTGGAAAGGTCACTGTTACATGTAGGCATATGTAGCTACCTATTAAAGTAAAATACAAATAAAGGGTTAAAGTACTCAATAAAATAAAAGGATTCATTACGATTGGTTCGGAATAAAGACGAAGTAGACACAGGGTAATGACGCAATTTTGACAAGAAAAGAAGAGATTTTTCTTTTCAAAATGTATTACCTTCTGCTTAGCCTTTGCCTAAACCTCTGGTGTTGTAAACGTCTTTATAGACTACGGGTAGGCTGTTTGCATGTTTGCAACGATGGTTGACCAAGCATAGCAATTCAACCGCAAAAACCAAAAACAAATATAAAGAAGAAATAAACTGTACTCCAGTGCTAAATGCTTATCAAACAATAATAACAAATAATTACACAAAACTTAAATCCAAATGTAACACAAGTTTGTCTAACACAACCCAAACAAATAGACCAACAAAACCTAAAACCGGTCACGGAATCCTAAATCCGGCCGTCCGTTATTATGTTCTAGTAAATAGACGGTTCGTAATGAGTGTTTCACACGCCACCCTTGATTGTTTTGCCTTTTATTTCTATTAATATTCCGTATTATTATTGACGGAAAAGAATATGTGCTACCTACGTTTTGAAGACCCGAACCCAAAGTTAAATGACAATTAACACCTGCCAGTCTGTTCTGAACAAAATTCCCTCCGTGAATTTAGGTATAGTGAACTGTCATTCCATGATGTTTCGCATTGCGGACCCACCATACCACTGACCATACCCCTGGTGGTATGGTAGGACTAAAACTATAATAATAATAATAATTTATTCTTCTCAAAAGTACAAAAGTTACAGAAATAAACATTTTAGTTTTTATGAGGTGAATGTACATGAGGCATTTCAAAATGTGACAACAACTCCCAAACTGAGACATGCTCGTATCTTGGGTAGTCGGTGATCGGCCGTTCTAAATGTCGTATACATATCACCGTCCTATTTTGTAGAAAAATATATAAATATATATTATATATAACACATAATCGTTACTTATTTCTAAATTACTACTACACACTAATAACACTTGTTTTTTATTTTTTATGTTATTTCATGTTAATTTATAATTAATAACTTTGAAAAGTAAGTTTTATTTGACTATTTCAATAAGTTTTTCTGAGTCATCATAACTTAGCAACTTTAACCAATTAGTTAATTTCTCTTTAAAATTGTGCTTATTTAGTTTACATAGTGAGATCTTTCTATTAATTTTATTGTAAAGCCTGGAACTCATTGCATTGTATTGTCCCGATGCGAAAGCTGTTCTACATCGCACAGTGGGGCAAACAAGTGCACATCAACTATACCACTCACCTAACCTAACCCAAATGATTCATCAACAATAGAGGGGATCTGGCGCTCGGCGGCCGCTGCCGTGGCACCGTTCGCTTCATTCACTCGCCTTTGCGCTTTAATGGCCACAGTTCTAACCTTACTTAACCCTAAGATTTTCTGTGGTATAGTTTTAGACCCACTATACTACCAGGGCTATGGGTTTCTCGAAGATGATATGACGAGAAAACCTCACTGATAGACTTCAAATCCACGTAAAGCTAGTGATTAATACTTGTTCTATAACATAATCTGCCTAACTCTTTTCCGCCTATGTTTGGGTCGGCTTCCAGTCTGACCAGATGCAGCTGAATGCCAGTATTTTACATGAAACGACTGCTTATCTGACCCAGTCATTGGTTTATGGATGAGCCAGTTACTGGGTAACACGATAGCCTGGTTGTCAGACTGTCGGGATTCTGGACTAATGGTAATAACTGTCCAATCACAACCGGGACCAACGATCGTACACAACCAAATCTTCATCTAATGTGAGTTAATCATTATATTTTTACCCTTGTCCCATGTAATTTGGGTTCGGCGAAATACGTTTTCTTCTTCCATCCCGTCTTGTCAACCATCATGTTATCATCTGACTCCCTTATCTTTCACATCATTCTTCACACAGTCCATCCATCTTTTCATTGACCTTTCTCTTCTCCATTCATCCACATTTATATTCATAACTCTATATTTTTTGTCATTTATTTACTAAGATATTTTTTTTACATTTTTGTTGAACGTACGAACACACCAATACGTATGTATCGCGGGTTTAACAGGGGTAGGTATGTGAGAAGCGGCAGCTCGGTGCCACAACATACTTTTAATAAACATTTCTATTTTAGATAATATATTAGTCACATGCGTTTCATCCCTTTCGTTTAATGTGAAGAAATGTCAACTGGTCATACCTAGTAAATGACCTAATTACGTCCACCTACTTGTCATTCATAGAAACCAAACAATCAAAGAAATGCTTAATCTTGCACGTATAACATTTCTCATTCCAACAACGGTAATGAGAAATTGCTTAGGTAATAATTATATTTGGTGCCGAACAAATTACTGTGACGTAATTTCTGTGTACCAAATAACATTATATATATGTCAGAGACGTAAGTATTTCTGTGATTCTAATTATTAGCAATTAATATTAATTGGCAAGAAATTGGGATGTTTATTTAGGTATTTGGATGTTTATAATAAACTAGCATTTCTCCACGACTTTGTCCGCGTGTAAGTCGGTTATAGAGGAGCAAACGAAGTCGCGAATTAAAAAGTAGCCTCTGTCCTTCCCCAGGGTTTAATTCAAGCTAACTTCATTCAACATTTCGTAAAATTGGTTCAGCCGTTTCGTCGTGAAAGCATAACAGAGAGAGTTACTTTCGTATGGGAATAAATATAATGACCACCAATAATAGTAAATGATCATCAAATCTTAGGACCCTTAAGCCCCCTTGGTGCGGATCCGACATGGTTAGGTTAGGTTAGCGTGCGTGCCACGGCAGCGGCCGCCGAGTACCAGAACCAAATCACTTTTTACAGTCAAACTCATACATTTCTACAATACTTTGGTTAAATGTTGGTGATCATTTACTATTTTTGGGAGGTCATTTACCATATCGGGAGGTTCGTTAAACATTAACATGGGGTTAATTATTGGTGATCATTTACTATTTCTGGAGGTCATTTACTCATCATATTATTATACATCTGGAGGTTCGTTAAACATAAGCCGTATAATATTAGTAGTAGTAAAGAGGATAATCTATACTAATATTATAAAGAAGTTTGTAAGTTTAGATGTGGTGATCTCCGAAACTACTTATTCAATTTCGAAAATTCTTTCAAAAATAGAAAGCGATACTATTGCTATTGGATGTGTTTTATGGTATATTTGGTATATACTTCTCCTTGGACGACATTGCGGGTTAAACATAGTTAAAAATGTAGTGTAAATATTAATTTGACGACACGGTTGGCGCAGCTTACGAGCGATTGGCTACTGCGCTGCACGTCGCAGGTTCCATTCCCGTACGGAACAAATATTTGTGTGGCCTACCTACAGGTAGTTTTTCCGGCTCTGGTTGTTTTTTTACGTGAGTTTATATGTTTGTCCGTATGGTGTCGGACGTAAAGAATAGCACCATCCCGTATCTTCCCGTAGGTGTCGTAAGAGGCGACTAAGGGACGTACCAGAGAATGGACAGCAGCGTTCTCTGTGCATTTGTAACAACCATACTGCGATCGCCAACCCGCCTGCCAAGCGTGGCGATTATGGCAAAACCCCCCCTTGGGGGAGGCCTATGTCCTGCAGTGGACGTCTTTCGGCTGAAATGATAATAATGATATGTTTGTCAACGTACCCACGATACAGGAGAAATCCTCAATTGTGGGGTATTTAAAAAAAACTTTTGCTCGCGCCTTTTTACCCTATATGTAAATCTGTATCGCTAGTTTAACACATAGGATATTTTTTATCTTATTAATGTGTTATCGTGAGCTAATTTAAACCTTTGAATTTATACTGAAGACTACACAAACGAAGCCGAGGGTAGAAATTAGTGTATTATATGGAACAACCGGAGGAATTTCTCTGGAATTCCTAATTATACGTGACACTGTGTTTGTAGTTTAACCCGTAATACTACTTGAGAATGTTGGCCAACAGTACATAAACACGTGGAAGAAGTAGGTATTCCCGCAACGAAAATAAAATAAAAATATTTTGTAAAGCCGCTGAAGTGTAAATTCGACATTTCGTATTCCGTTTCACGTTTCATTTTACTGCTATACATACATAAAATATGTTTGTATAGTACAAACATGGTATGTGAATATTTAAAATGTAATATTGTTTAATATTTCTGTTTTAAAAGATCTAAAGGCCATGGTTAAAAAGGTTAATTTAGAAATAGTAACAAAATCGACTAAGTACATACCTTGATAGAGATGTGAAATCAAAGCCCATATACCTACTATATTTTTTTAAATATATTATTATGCTTATTTTTTCATTCAAAACAATAACATTATTTTGAGGCAATCAGATAAAAAGAGGAAAATCTCAGACATTGAAAATGAGTCTGTTAAAACCAACTGCAGCGAAATAACTTTTTAATACATTCAGGACTCTTTCAAATTTTCTTAAAACATCTAGTTTGATTCATTTTAAAAAGCTGCCATAATATTATATAGGTCACCCACAGTCACGCATAAAAATTAAATGATTCTCATTAAAACTAATCCCCTTTTCACAAGAATTCCTACAAGGAGTTTTCAGGGAAAATTGTAATGATTTCCGTTTCTGTTTATATTCTGAATGCTGTTTATTTTGAGGTAAAGTGGCTCTTCAAACGGTAAATCTACTTTGTTAGAATCCTGGTATATTGAATTTCAGGGGTATAGAATTACAGTATCGTCGGCATAACTGCACGAAGCGATCAATGCCGTGCCTTCTCTTTATGGAGGCCATTGATCTGCAATGGTGAAATAAAATGGTATTATTTATGTACGGTCTCTCTACCTAGACCTATAACACAACGCCTTTTTCAATTTGATTCTCTTATGACTCGAGTTCTAACCCTTGCCATTAATAAACGAATTGAATATGGCGACAGTTATCTTGCCCTCTCTTTCTAACATTATACGTTGTCATTGGCCTAATAGCTAGGTAGACCCTCTAGCTATTTAGGCCCATGACACAACGCTATTTTCACGCTGACACGAGTTCTAACCTGTTACATTAGAAATGTCTATCTCTCTCCAACATTATATTGTGCGAGTGTAAAGGCAACAAGCTGCTTTATTTGGTCGCCATTTTAAATTAGTTTCTCACAATTTTTTTGTATACGAAAAGTGTTTCCACCACTAGTTTTTAAATTGCGAGTGAATGGCAAAAGCTGTGGCTTAAACGAAATAGAAAAGAATTCAAAGGAAATAAGAAAATAAAATCGTAAATTAAAACTATTTCTGCTACATAAATAACATTTCTTTGCAAGGTTAGGTTTTAATTAGCGCAGCACTATTGCTCGAAGTAGTTACAGAGTTGTATAAAAATTTATTTTTAATGAACAGGTTTATTTGAGGCTTGGTAACACATGTTTGAAATAGTATTGGTCCATTCATAAAATGCATTTCTTTTATTATTTTAGTTTAAAATAGTTCTCGACACAACCACCCAACCTACAATCTTTAAATAATATAAGTAATTTCATTAAACTAATTCAATTTTTATAATGTTATATTATTACCCAGCATTAACAGGTTAATATTTGCTCAGAATAGAATAAAAATAATTCGGAGTAAATTGAAGTAAAGTATTCAATAACGTTACAATGAATTCAATGATTTAATTTTAATCAAATAACCAATTTTTCATAATCTTTTACCTCCTTCCACTAGTTGTCATCAAATAGCACTTTGGCACATTTCTGATGACTATCATGCAGAGAAATGGTTTGATACCCTTTTGTTTTAGTTTTTTTTAGTTTAATAGTTTTAGGTTTTCTTTAAGAGTTCAACGCCTAATTAGGAGACACAATAGTTAAACAACAAAAACGATCAATTCGACCGGCTTCTGAACATTAAAAGGTTATTTTAAATTTAAATGCTTTTGATAAATATTACAAAAGTTATAGTTTCGGTTTTCGAAAACAACGTCTTTTTCTATTGAAGTCTTATTCTTTCAACAAAAAAGCCTACCTTTTTAGTATCTCTCAACAAAAATATCACAACACGTCTTTCAGTCTCTCACCAAAATCCTCTACTATAAAATATCAGTGAACTGTGCAAACGTTGCGGCTTTAAACAAAGCGGGCGCTAAAATGTGCTGAAGCACGAACCCGCTGATGTCCACAAAGGCATTGCAGATCTCGCGCCACTGTGTGCACTAAATTGTGCAGTATAGCTAGAATAAAGGAAGGGAGGTGATACGATTTCTATGAAATAAAGCAAGACTTTTTATTTCATATGTCCTTTGAATGTTGAGATGGATGTGTGGAGTAACCAGAACGGATAAGGCACGCAATGAATCTATCTATGAATCTCACTGGCGCCACTTTCAAACTAGAGGAAGTTTGAAAGTGGCGCCAGTGACAGAAAAGTTAAATGGGGATCGTTCATGTGAAGAGGAGTAATAAAACGTATTTGAACAAAAGAGTTATGAAAATAACTGTGGATGGGAAGGGGAAGGACTAAGAAAAGATGGATGGATTGTGTAAAGAATGATAATTAAAGAGAAAAGGGTGATAGCAATAACGGTTGGCAGGACGAAACGGAAGAAGAAGACGTTCTGCGCCGACCTCAATTACATGGGACATTTTACCGGAAATCATTATCATCATACAATGATGTCCTTTCTGAGTTTAGGCTCAAGTAGCTGCAAAAAAGCTGGGGATCCTAGCAAAGGTGAGACGGTACTTCACATTCATATATATATAGAATACATTCATTGTGCGTACTGCTAAGGAGTGGAATTCCCTGCCTGAGTCTGTGTTTCCTGATAGCTACACCTGGGAGTCTTTAAGGCAAGAGTGAATAGGTTACTTCTAGACAAGCGTGCTCCATCTTAGACCGCATCATCGCTTCCCATCAGGTGAGATAGTGGTCAAACGTATGCCTATAAATAGATAAAAAAAAAAAAAAAAAAAAGTTTATCTTGGACATCACTGACGACGGTGAAGGAAACCATCGTGGGGAAACCCGAACTAAAGGAAAAGGTTCGGGCCGGACTAATCCGTACTAAGATTATAAATGCGAAAATAACTCTGTCTGTTACGTTTTAACGATGAAACTGGCTGGTTGAAACGATTTTAATGATATTTACCTCAGATTATGAAACAAAAGGCAGAGTTCAAAAGCGAATACCTACAACGCGCTTCGTGCTGTACTGACACGAGTCAGTATAGCACGAAATGCCGCATCGTTAAAAAAAAGCAAATAAAAATACAAATACAAATTCATAAATGAATACAATCACGAGATTGTAGGTATTGGCTTTTTGAATTTGTATTTGCTTTTTTGGCTTCACTCTCAGTGTTCTGCGCGGTCTATCTACCTTTTGTTTCATAATCTGAGGGTGCAGCTGTAAAAAGCGGTCAAAAGGTTAAAAAGTAAGTATCTTTGGTTCATGTTGCTCATCTTTTTCTCATGATTATTTGGTGCACTGACACATACTACTTTCTTCAATCTGAGATATTTACTATCAAGATAGCTTGAACCCTCGGGTAGGACATGGGTTACTTTTGAATCCTCGACTTTATCTGGATCCGCGATAACCGAATTTCATGCGGACACAGTCGCGGGCAAAAGCTAGTTAATATATAAGACTGGAATCGTCAATCCGCTTTGAGCAAGCATGGTGATCATTGCTCGTGCTTTCTATTTTTTTTTTTTTATTTACACAACCGATCGCATTCGTAATACCATACTGCGCTCCGAAACACAGATCGTTGACGTGGCTCAAAAGGCAGCCCAGCTTAAATGGGACTGGGCTGGACATATCTGCCGCATGCCAAACGACCTAAGGGCCCGTAAATCCCAAAATTGGTGCCCTGAATTGACGAGACGGGGCCGCGGTAGACCACGCAAGAGATGGCGGGATGACTTGGATAGCTTCCTTAAGAATTGGCAAGACATAGCTAAAAGTCGAGACCGATGGATGGGATGGAGGGAGGTCTTTACCCTGCAGTGGGACAGTACAGGCTAAATATAATAATAATATAATATAATTCAGACAACAAACAATTACGTAATAAAGCATACAGGCATAAAACTTAAAATTAACAACTATGTAATCAAAAACCTTATTCACAGCATACATCCAAAATAATAATAATACGCTTCAAAGAGAAGTCAAAAGTAACAAAGATGTCAATTCAAAAAGAAAACAGGCATACTAAACTTTTAAATTACCTATTTATAACTAAGTATAATTATATGCATACCTACAATAGTCTATTGCTTTGTGAGTCGAGTCCCGGAGTTTTCTACGTGTCTCACAGAATAAATTGATGTCAAGAAAGTGTTTGTTATAATTGTCAACAAGACGTCGCAACGGTGCACGAACAGTTCTAGCTATAACAATAAGTCTTTGTCCTGAAATAACTGTTACTACGTACTGTGTATTGTTTTTATCTATATACTAGCGACCCGACCCGGCTTCGCATGGGCCTACAGCCTTCTTCAATAAATGGACTATCCAACACAAAAATAATTTTTCAATTCGAACCAGTAGATCCTGAGATTAGCGCGTTCAACCAAACAAACTCTTCAGCTTTATAATATTAGTATAGATATAGAAATATAGTATAGATTTATTGTGCGAACTGCCTGTGGAATTCAGTGCCCGCCTCTCTGTTCCCCGATAAATATAATCTGGGTATCTTCAACGCACGAGTGAACCGGTTCATCCTAGGCAAGCGTGTTCGACCTTAGGCCATATCATCACTTAAGATCAGGTGCGTTGCGTTAAAACGCAAGCCTATTAGAATAAAAAGGTAAAATGTGTTTGTTTGTAGGTAAGTAGACGGTAATCTACGAAAAGACTCATCCGATTTCAAAAAATATTTAAATAATAGAAAGCAACGTTATTCCTAATTGCTATAGGTTATATTTTATCAAATAATGATCTATGAGAAATTCACGCTTGCAAAAGCTAGTGTACAAATATACTGCAAAAAATTACCTTCACAAATATCGTCTATTTGTCAAAAACCCTAAAGAAACATAATGTAAGGATGTATTACGAATACGCTAAGCAAATTGGATACTTAAAAGACTCTGTATTGTATTGACAACCATCCAATTATTTCCCAGTCAAAAATACTTGTTACAAGATGTTAGATAAAAAGGGTAAGATATTATAAAAGACACAACATATTTCCATACAGGATGAGTATTTTTTTAGACTGAGCGTTGGCATAAATATTTCTGTACTCTACTGGGAGAAGAGCCAATGACCTATTTTAGGGTTCAGTACCCAAAGGACGGGACACTATTACCAAGGCTTCGCTGTCTGTCTGTCCGTCTGTCCATTTGTCACAAGGGTTAATAATACAAGAAATGATTTTTTTTACAAAATCATTAAAAATAATGTTCGAGGAGCTCGTGGCTAAGTGAATGCCGTACGGATCGACTGGTCATGATGGTTAAGCTACCCTTACCACGGTCTCTCCTTGGATGGGTGACCATCCATTTCATATTGAGACCCTTCCGTGCCTCGGAAACCACATAAAGCCGTTGGTCCCGGCTGTCATTTGTAGATCTCTGTCAGTCGTTATGGGCAGTCACAAGCTAGAAAATCTGACAACCAATTCTATCAAGAGGTAGGTATTGTGTTACTCAGTAACCAAGTTGTGGAGGTCAAACAGGTAGTACATGTAACACACTGGTATTCAGCTGCATCTGGTTAGACTGGAAGCCGACCCAAGCATAATTGGGAAAAGGCTAGGCAAATGACATTTAATTTTTAACCTAACTTACTTGGCCACCGACCAATCACATCGCGTTGCCTAAAGAACCCCATTCTCAACGAAACAGTATTTATTCCCTAGTGTCAAGTGTCGTGAGTGTCTATCGGCGTGTCAGCCCTCACGTAGAGCTGACAAAGCTAGCAGACACTTGACTAGAGTGCTCTCAGCGGTGTCGAGTACCCTGTAACGAAGTAAGAAGTTGCTGAGCTATGGTCGGGCATGTGAGTAGCCTAGATTTGTGTGTTTGGCCGTAGTGTACTGTATGGATGAAGTTTTACGGCATTTTGAGTCCATGTCAGTGTAGTTAGGGTCTAGTATAAATCTATACTTAATACTATAAAGCTGAAGAGTTTGTTTGTTTGTTTGGTTGAACGCGCATATCTCAGGTTCGAATTGAAAAAATAAATTTGTGTTGGATAGTCCATTTATCGAGGAAGGCGAAGCCGGGCCGGGTCGCGCTAGTGTATGGATATTATGATACCTATGCGCTTTTAATTTGAGCTTTTTCCTGCCTAAACGAACCAAAACCACTATTTCATAAGTAATCAAATTATACTAATCTAATTCAATATTATTCTAAATATGATAGGTTCTACAATCATTTATATGATTAATCTTTTGTCCAAAACGTGCCTTCGGTGCCAAGCTACGAATTCATCCTATATTTAGTAATTATCCTAATACCTATTCCTATAACTAGTATTAGTTTTTGTCATGTTATGTTAATATAGATGAAATATAAAGAAAAAAGTTTAACTAAGATAAATTGGGATAAGTCAAGGAACATAATTATTTTAAAAAGGAAATTAAAAAACAACAATTTGTTTTATGAGCTTTATGTACAGTCAGCAAAGAAGATGGGTATACAGTATAGTCAAAGTTTACATAGAAACCGAAACCGAAACCGAATCGAATTATTTTTGAATAAAACAAAATAAAATTAATAGAGAATAAACATTTCAATGTTTTAATTAAATTAATTTGAAAATCTTCATCTTAGGCAAGCGTGTTCCAACTTAGGCCGCATTATCACTTATGATCAGGTGAATTGCGGTCAAACGCAAGCCTATTGACTAGTAAAAAAAAAAAAACATCCATCGGTTTCTAAGTAAACTTCAACCATTTTTGATGACCTGCATACCTGTCTCTGCATAGAAGTCTCTCATGTACTCATGACCGTGGCGTGCTGGTTACATTTTGGTTTGTCATCTGTACAAGACTGTGATACTACCAAAAACATTTGAGGTAAAAAAGGTCGCTTGCAACAATGAGTAAAAATAATCTTTTATATTTTATTCCGACCATAACAAATAAGAATTATGAGTAGGTAAATGTATCCATATTTATTCATATTTCGCGTTGGTTTTTTGCCAAGGTTAACCCCGGCTGTAACTTGGAGAAGATTAAACGTGGGTATGACAGGAGAGGCGTGCAATATCAAACTATTTGTAATAATTTATAAGTGTTATACGGATATTTTAATATTCTTTGTAACGTTTTGTATACAAATAGGCAAAAAAAAAAAAAAATATGTTGTTTTGTGTATTGTGAGTTTTTATTCCATTTGCCCTTCAATTTTCTCCACTTGAAACGTTTCTTCGTAAAGTAATGCTAACAATAATAAATGAGAACGAGAAAATAAATTGTATTTGACTCGAGGGTTAGGAATTTTATTTATTTACTAGCTTATGCCCGCGATTTCGTAACGTGAAAATCAGCTATCGTAGAAGCAGACGAAGTCGCGGATTGAAAAGTACCTTATTAAGAAAAAAAAATTGGCATGTATATAGCTTGAACCCTTGGGAAGGCCACAGGGTTCAAGCCATTTACAGTCAGCAATAGAGCTAGGTATGCAGGTCATCGGAAATGGTTGAAGTTTACTTAGAAACCGATGGATGTTTTCGAATGAAATTTAATTAAATCATTGTAATTTTTATTCTCTATTAATTTTATTTTATTCAAAAGATCCATAGGTTTTTAAGTAAACTTTAACTATATCTGAAGACCCTCCAAACCTATCTCTTTTGCTGACTGTATATATAAAATTTCATCAAAACGGGTTCAGCCGTTTCGTCGTGAAAGCGTAAATGATAGTATTCTTTAACTTAAAAAAAAGGCGTACACTAAAAGATAGATAGTAAAATTGTCTGTAAGATAGTGAAGAAAGAAAGAAAGAAAGAAAAGAAAAATTCACGTACTAAATGATTAAGAGAATGTTCTAGTTAAACAATATATTTTTTTCAAATCATTTACACAACACATTTTGACTTGATTGTCAGTTTAAAATCTGTAAAAGTCGCTTGTTAGCGCCTTAAGTAGCCTATATCCTTTCTTGGGGTTCAAGCTATTTTCAAACCAAATTTCATCAAAATCGGTTCAGCAATAAAATATACAGGGTGGGGATGGCAATAGCACAAAAAATGATCATGGTAGGATTTTGTAAATTGGGTGTAATTGTTTTTATTGAGCATTAATAATATTAAATTATGACGTCACAAATTGCCGCTCTTCTCACAAGTTAGAAAACCAATATTTCACATGGTGTTTTATTTTGGTTACATTTATATGATCTTTAGGATAACTGATTTTTTTATTTTATTTCGTTTTTAGGATTTATTTGATAGTTTCAAAATATTTTTATGAACTAGTATTACCAGTATTTTAATTTTTTGTCGTATCGTCGTCCTCAACCTGTATAATATTCAGTTAATATTACATTTTGTAATATAGTTCCTATGTTTCTTAAAGAAACGAAAATTTGCAACTTTCTTCTACCTGACTCCAATTCGAAAGTGCCTGTAAATGATTAAATTAAAATAAATGCTTTGACTTCGACTTTGTGACCTTTCGCTTTTATAATATAAGATTCAGACCGAATATAAATATTTTTCAGCGCCTGCTTCATAAAACATGCAGAACCATACTTGCAAAGTTTTATTGCTCAAAAGATTTAACTATTTACAAATTCAATTCCCATCTTCCAAAAGTCCGCATTCACAGTGAATCGTCCAGAAAATGGCGGCATTATGTCAAATTGTCCAGAAAATGTCGGAATTACAGGGTGTCCCGGCCACAAGCGTTTGGAATGTGTAACCCGTTGCAGGCGACCACAAGTATGTGGCATTCGTTTGTTGACATTGTTCAGGAACTTAGTGTTTTTATAGGAATTTCATTAAATGGTACAGTTTTTAGGTTTTCCGTACCCAAAGGGTAAAATCGGGACCCTATTACTAAAACTCTACTGTCCGTCTGTCTGTCACTATGCTGTATCTCATGAACCAGACAGACAGACAGACAGACAGTTGAAATTTTCACAGTTGATGTAATTCTGTAGCCGCTTTAACAACAAATATAATATAATAAAAACAGAACAGGAGCGTCCCTTTTATCCATACTAATATTATAAATGCGAAAGTAACTCTGTCTGTTACGCTTTCACGACGAAACGGCTGAACCGATTTTGATGAAATTTGGTATGAATATAGCTTGAACCCCGGGGAAGGACATAGGCTACTTTTTAATCCGCGACTTCGTCTGCATCCACTATAACCGACATTCACGCGGACGAAGTCAAGGGCATAAGCTAGTTTTAAATATTTAAACGAGGCTCCCATACAACAAACGCGTTTTTTGCCGTTTTTTTGCTCGTTGTCTAATGTTGTATAGATAATGGTACGGAACCATTCGTGCGCGCGTCCGACTCGCACTTGGCCAGTTTTTTGTTGACAAAGTAAAGGCTTGTGTACATGATGCGTTGCGGCGCAAACATTTCGCCTTCGGTAGTGAGTGTACGGCGCACAGTGGGCTGAAAATCGATGTTCATAGATATAGGGATCAACATAATAAGAGGTATAATGGTGACAAAGGAAATTATTGTAGGTAGGTAATTGTAAGATGCGGACGAGTTTTTTGATGCCTTGTGAGCCCTCCATTGTACATAATATATATGTTTTTTAATTTATTTTTAAGCTTTGTATATATCAGTTATGTTTTTATATAATATGTATATCAAATGAATAAATAGTTGATTGTTAGGTAGGTAAATTAAGGTAATTATTTCTCCATACATTTTTTTTAACCAAGTGCTATAAAGTAAAACAAAAGTATATTGAAAATCTGAAATAGCATTACATTGATAATTTTTTTATTATCAATCATTATCATAAATAATATCAATAATTTAACACATTTCTCCCAAAAAAATGAATGATTTACTGAGATCCATTTCACATTGTGCTGAAACATTTTCAGCCCACTGTGCGGCGCGGCGGCACAGCACACCATGAATATGTCCATATGTGACATCGCTCTGTCGCCCCTACAACGCTTCGTGTGCACAAGTCCTAACATCTCATCGAACTATCAGATAGTGCATGCAAAGCCTCTATTGTTTCACAGCCCGTTCATTAGTTTCACGCTGATATACCACAAATATTCCTGTCGTGTTATGTACTGAAGTCGTGTTTAGATATGAACAGCTTATGTACATATACACAGCTTACTCGCTGTGGTTTAGGTACATGTTTATGTATATCGTGCTTCTAAATTATGTATGAGTATGTCCTAGTTTTGAATAGGTAATTATGTGAGAACGTGTATAGAACGAGTAGAAACGAAGTACAGTATGGATAGAACAGTGATATGCAGTGTTTTGTTTTCAAATTAATTTGAAGTTTGCATTTTCTTGTAAACTTTTTACTTAATTAGGGCGGGTTGTTTCAAACAGTCGGTTAACGTTACATTCGGATGGTTAAAAAGTTACTATGACTGATGATGTTTAACGTACGTTAAATGTAACGGGTTATTTCAGTTAAAGTAATTCAAAAAGAGATTTCATAATATTTTGATGTTTGAAGTAGCTGTTTGACAACACAAAATTACGTTGACTGGTCGGTTATGGGAATAGTAACTTTTTGACCTATGATTTTGTGAAACAACCCATATTTTTGATTTGACGATAGTTAGCGCCATTTTTTACTATTACCGGTCAGTAATGGTTAGTTGAAGCAACCCGCCCTTAGTCAATAAGACAAACTCAAATAAAAATTGTTGTACAGTTTCGGAATCCCCCAAAAAAAAAGCAAAACGGAAAGAAAACCACTGACTTCCGAAAACATTCACATTTATTTATTTATACCTAGGTAACCAAGTTCCTACTATAAATTCCAATTAAACACAGCTCGTATGATGTTAATAAAAACAAATGCCTATCTCCGAACATACGGCTGGAGGTAATTAGAGCTTGCAATGATAATGTCGCAGGCTGCACGTAATGAGATGTTGGGACCGTTCCTCTGCAACCCTGTTTTTAACCGACTTTACAACTGGAGGTACTGTATAATTAAAATATCGTTTAGTTTCAAAGTAATATTATTACTTTAGAGTTTAGACCATCGTGTGTGTTGCCAGTGTTGACTTATTGTTCAGAAACGTGGTCCTTAACTGCTGGCCTCCTACAGAAGCTCAAAGTCACACAGCGAGCCATGGAGAGAGATGTGCTCGGAGTTTCTCTGCGCTATAAAATCCGGAACGAGGAAATTCGCCGAAGAACTATTCGCCTAAGGTCACCGACATGGCTTTCAGAATATGCAATTTTTTTTTTTGGGACATTTCGCACACTGCCATCTGACCCCAAACTAGGGAGATCCTGTACTAGTATTAGACAGCATATATACTTACAAAAATATTTTTCTTTTTTTTTCCAATTTCCAATTTTATTACCAAAATGCACACCTACGCGATACATTTGTCGTTGATTACTTATTTCATGTGTTTGTGTATATTTTTTGTTGAAGATCCTAAACAAATAAATAAATAAAAAGCTGATATTTTAAGTGCTTTATATATTTTGAAAATATTCGAGTAATCGAAAATTAAAACTATCGAATTTTGCAACCTCTAGTTATGACCGCGCCTTCGTCTTGAGAACTTGTTATTAGCCCACGTATAATTGTAGGGAACTTCAAGGTACAACATAGTTTTTGCAAATTCCGGTATTGCAGAGTTCCAAAAACGTCATCAACGTGGCGATCATCGTTTTTCCTGGTGTGCTATAGGTACCTAAACGAATAAAATATCCGTACAAAGCATGTTCTACTTAATGCGGTGCGTGAATATTGGACAAAATTTTGCAATTTAGTCATTTTATATTATCTTCGAAACTGCTTAACCAATTGGCATACTTTAAAGGGCAAATCTTATCTCTATGATGTCCTTGTGATCATAATATTTTAGCACTTTATTTATTATAGCACCATGTAAGACGGATCAAGTTGCCAAACATTGTTTACAATTATATAAAACTGTTTAGGCAGCGCAAGCAAAAAACTTCGTTTTAAAAGGTAATTCTTTCCGCCTTGCTAGAAAAAAATTGTAATAGTTCAGGTAATAAGCATGATATCAATATAATTTAGAGCCTATAGTATTTCGGGATAACGTAGCTTTCTATTGGTAAAAGAATTTTTGAAATCGTACATGCAGTTTCGAAGATTACCCCCTACAAACAAACTTACAAACAAATTTCACCTTTTTATAATATTAGTAAAGTTATTGTTTTATACTTATATATATTTTTTTCTCTTTATTTAAATTAGGGACTTTAGTATGACAATACATGGCAGTCCCATCATACCTTTTCACAAGACTACAACAGGGAAAAACAAACTAAGTATCTGACTAAAATAATAAACTAAGTAGATATAAAACGTAAACTAACAAATCTAAACAATCTTTTAGCGGCATCTGACATTGGATTTGACAAAATTTCGTGAAACAATCCTAAATTTTTTTTAGTTAACTGTAGATCATCTATTAACATTTCTCTATCAGCTTGAATCTGCACACATTCCGTCAACAAATGTACGACATCTTCCACAGTTCCACATACCTCGCAGTTTGGAGAGTTGCACTTTTTCATAAGGAAACCGAAATTGTTGAGTGGCATGTGTCCAGATCTCAACCTGAGAGCCATTACCACTAATTGTCTACTCAGCTTACCATTAGTAAACCAGGGTATACGAGGAGGTTCAGCAACTATGGTCTTGTACCATATACCTTTAGTCCTGGACCTCACGTTAAAATATTCCATTCAAAGTTGATAACATTTATCCTTATACTTGGGTAATATCTCTGAAAAAATCGGTTTAATATATATATATATATATATTGTGTTTTGTGGGCCTTAGTTGCTCATAATAAAGGATAAATAATAATAATATAAAACTATTTATAGAAATATTCTACTATGTCTAATTTATTAATACCAGCCTTGCTACCAACAATAATATCCTCTAAAGAGTTTCGCCATCTCAAAGGCTTTAGAATCTTGAGATAGAGCGCCTCAGGCGAGTCAATGACCTCGGGCGCTGGAAAGTTGTCTGTGAAATTGTAGTACCTATCTACACTACGGTGCTTTGAAAGGATGTATACTATTACCTGGCTTTTAACGAGCTTATAGTGGGTGGAATATTTACGTTAAATTTTATTAAGAACTGCAAGGAACTAGGTAAAATGTAGTTCTATTAAAATAAATGGTATAATAACTTTTGAATACAAGTAGTTTGAAAAGCTTTTTTTTAAATATTGTCAGAGGTAGATGTTATCATCATCTTCTTCATCTTATTTATCTATATATGTATGTATTTAAAATGTACTTGTGTATGTATATCAGCTGTCTGACATCCATAATATAGGGTCTCCCTAGTTTGGGGCCAGATGGCCATGTGTGAAATGTCCCCACATAATATTAATAACTAGCGACCCGACCCGGCTTCGCCTAGGCCTATAGCCTTCCTCGATAAATGGACTATCCAACACAAAAAGATTTTTTCAATTCGAACCAGTAGATCCTGAGATTAGCGCGTTCAACCAAACAAACAAACAAACAAACTCTTCAGCTTTATAATATTAGTATAGATATTACCTTGCCTTGATCCCTGTTACTTTTGATTGGAGTAATACGTTTCTTCTTTCATTCCGTCCTGTCAACCGTCATTACATCACGAACTCCCTTCTATTTCATATTATTCTTCACACAATCCATCCATGTTTTCTTCAGCCTTCCTCTTCTTCTCCATCCATCTACATTTATATTCATAACTCTTTTGGTCTCATGCGTTTCATCCCTTATCTTCACATGCCCATACCAAGACAAACCCTTCCCTTTCAACCTTTCTGTCACTGGCACAACTTTCAAACTGAGATGTAGATAAAAATGTTAACACGAGGATAAACGGAATGTTTATTGATTATACGATTGGCGTTTTCATTTTAAACAATACCTGATGCCAGTCGTAATGAAATATCTGACATGGTTTACGATCCGTAAAGGATGCCAAATATTTCTGTGACTGAAAATATCATGCAACTAAAACTTATCTCCTTAAGAAACCTTTTTAAGTCATTGCCATAATTACTATACAAATATTACCTAAAAGTTAGTAAACTAAACTATTATAAAGAGCTTGTAAATTGTATGAGTTTCATGAAAATGAATAGAACCCTTTTTAGTAAATCATCAATCTTCATTAGTTTGATTACTGAAGTTATTGCAATTAAAATAATAATGTATTTAGGGTATCACACTCAAATTTCAGAGTTTACGCTATGGTTCAAATCGTGTTGAACTGTACGATATTTTGGCAACACACCGCTGTAGCTGTGTGGTCGATCCAATCGTTAAATAACAAAATGTCATGCATGGGCTCTTGTTAACAAATAACTCGGAATTAAAAGTTAACCCTGGCAACTGCCAGGGTTAACTTTTAATTTTTAATTCATTGGCTCTAAGGCTCTCTGGCAACTGCCAGAGAGCCTTAGAGCCAATGAATCATTTTAGGTAGCCATATAGTTTACACTCATGTTAATTAATACTTACAACTAATTTAAAATATCAGTTACGTAGTCAAGTTTGAGTGTATCCTTGCAACATTTCATTTTGTTGGTACATAAATGTCATAAATTTTGTTTGTTATCGTTTGTGTAAGAATAGTAATGTCTTACTGTGGAAAAAAATGGAATAACATGGTATGGTGCAACTAGGTCTCAGCGTAACAGATTCAAAACGATATTATAAAAAAGCTATGGTGGCATATTGGCTTCTTTTTTTAAAATTACAGCTCAGAAACAAGAAAGCGACCTTTTACCAAATTCGAAAAAAACAGATTACGATTGCAAATGAATGTTTACATAAATGATAACGCTATCAAATATCAAGGTTGTACATAATGTATGGGCATACATTATGTAGTAACTACGTTAGGGCACAAGAAGCGAAGTTCGTTCAATGTATTATTCACTCTAATTGCAACTTGCTTGAAGTTCCAATCAGATCGTAATTTATGTTCACTAACACACTTAGTGGTTGGTACAGAAATGTTGGTGAATATTGAAAAGTGATGTCCGTTAATTTTAGATTGGAAGATGAAAACATGAAGATGTTTGTCCGCTATTTTTGAAAAACGGTTGGTTTTAAAAATTATGAAATTTAGGTTATTTGTGAAGAGAAACAAAAATATTGATGTGTTTTTATTATGTACGATTTTTAGAAAACATTATGGTTTTACGTTTAATACGATAATAAACAAAACTAAGGTTTCCTTTATGTTTTATAGTACTCACGTTTTACGTTTTATGATTTGGTTTAAACCAGACTAAAAGCAGTACCATATCATCAGTTATTTACCTAGCTGCAAACATGACATGAAGCTACGTCTGTGTCTATAATTACTTGAATACTGGGGGTACACCCCCCAGTATTCATGGTTCAAACAACACAACGATCAATAAAATATCGAGTAGCATACGTATCATTAATTTTCTTTCCTTCTCAATGATATACCTGTTATAGTTTATTTGTGTATAATATCTACCTATCTAGTTTTACTTTGACTCTGATTTTGACTTTTACTTTTGTTAGACCCATCATGTATATTATTTATTTACTACACTGACACAATAATTGCTGCTTATCTGCTGACTGAAACCGTAGAAGTGTATTCTACCGACTAAGCTGGTCTGTAGACTGTGGTTACGACTCTAATTAATACCTAGGTAAGCTAAGTTTATGTACTAGATTCAGTAAATTGTGGTTAAACCCCTGTGTGCTTCGTAGCGGTTGTTCGAGATCAATATTGTCTTATTATAGTAACAACTAATTAGTGGAGATTGATTTAAACAGTTTCTATTGTATTTTATTTTGATAGTACAGACAGACGCGAGATCGCCGCGGTTCTCTAAAGGGCCATTTAGATGGAGAGAGTTACTCGTACCGTAGTAATCACTGAACTCAAATGGCAAGTCTCGCACTCAAAACGGTTCAAACCGATTTGTGCGATACTCGTATGAACTTGAAAAAATGTCATACGAGATCGTATTAATACAAGTCGAGAACTCGTAAGCAAGAATCTTCTTACTATAATATTCGCTGTGTAAACAGTCGCAGTAATATATCGCCTAGCGATAAATTACTAGCGAATCTTGTATGACATAATCGCTTGCGAGAATTTAGTTCTTGCCTGTAAGTAAACATTGTGATACGATAATCTTATGGCGATTATTGCTTACGATAGTAGCGTACGATTTCTCGCCTAAAAACGTTCGAGACACTCTCGCCATCTAAATGGGCCTTTACTCGTGAAGATGACGCCTTAAATAGACACCAATCATCTTTATCTCATCTTCTTAGCCTTGTCCTATGTTTCTTAATGTCGGCGCAACACATTTTCTTCTTCCGTTCCGCCCTGTCAACCGTCACGTTATTACTTCTTTTTCTTTCATATCATTTTTCAGACAGTTCATCCATCTTTTCATCTTTTTTTTTTCTTTTCTTCACACACAATAGTTTCATCACTCTTCTTCGCATAAACCGTACACTTCGCACTAAGACAAACGATTCTCTTTCAACTTTTCTGTGCTGGCGCAATTTTCAAACTTCCTTTAATATTCTCATTTTGGGCCTTATCTGTTCGGGTTACTCCCCACATCTACCTCAACATTCCTCCTCTCCCTCTCCATCTATATACATTAATATTCACAACTCAAAACTAATATCATTAGAGACACCAATCATAAAGCCAAAATATAACCTACTCACAATGTTCTTTTAAGATCTATTCTTGCTTCATCAAATATCTAAGAATAATATTACGCTTTATTGTCATTTCAAATGAATACACTTCTAAAGGTAGGTTTACAATACCTTTGTTGGATAAACTAGTCGATTCTTGTATGCATGTACGTCGTGGGTACACTCAGTATAATGGAAGTTGAATTAGAAATGAGTTACAAGAATAACGGGAAAGTAAATAGGCTTTAACAAAACATTTGCGTAGCTATCGAATTAATTGTAACCATTACCTACATTAGTCTTTTAAAATGTGAAATGGCTCGTAGTTATGAGGTAGGTAACCAATCCAATTCATACCGAATTCTAATCGTGCCTCAGAAGGCACGTACAGCCTTTAGTTTCGACTGTCATTTGTAGATCATTGACTGTCGACAGGGGTAGTCAGAAGCCAGAAAGTCTGACAACTATAGTCTTACCAGGGGTATCGTGTTACCCAGTAACTGGATTGTGGAGGTCAGACACGCAGTATTGCTCAATGAAGAACACTGGTATTCAGCTGCATGCGGTTAAATGACCCCAACTTAGTTGGGAAAAGGCTAGCCAGTTTATGTTTTTTAGTCTTCAGAAATGTTATTAGGTACTTGTTTCGTGGAAATAAAATCTTCTTTAGCCACATAAACTGTGCTGCCTATAGTGACAAAAACGGGGACGACTGCTAACCAGGGACCCGTTAGATTTCCACAACTAAATGCATTCTGATTGTCTCGTTGGTCGCCTGGTTGTAAGTGCGGCTGCTGAGCGTAAGGTCCTTTGTTCAATTTCTAGGTCGTACAACGTGTTATTAGGTTTGTCCATTAAAAATTCTTCAGAATTACCCCGAAATATGGAAGTTGGTGGTGTGAAACCCCTGTGACTCGGAAAGCGTGAGATTTCGTCCCGGTTTTGTGGAATTGCTGTCCCATCGTACCTACTACGAGAGTGAGAGAAGAAAGAGTGCACTTTGGCACTATAATATTATCTCTTGCGTACTTGGGTATCCTATATTGAGACTGGCCGTTGTCAACGAAATTCGGTTGAAAAAATTACTCATAAAATTCCAGCCAGTATTTTGCTTTTAAAAAAAGAACACGGAAGATTTGCTAAAAATAGCCCCAATATTAAGAATCGTTCGTAATGGTTCGCACACAATCGGGACTACGGCGGCTAGTAATTTCCTGTGGATGCCGCTAAAAAGCCCGGAGATTGAAATGTGACGCGGCATCAACAATGGGGTTTTCTGATATCGAGCGCATTACGAGATAGCTATACTTCGTACTAAATCAAATATTATTGGTAAACATCTTTTCGACACATACCAATGTTAAAAATATATATGTCGTATCCGGTCAATAGTATTTGCACCATTTTGGCGCGCTTCTACAGATTCGTGATGTTTTCAGCCGACAGCGAGGAAGACATTCAGAATCCAGTGTCTGATCGCATCGGAGCTAATACGTCCCGAAACTGTAAGTACTTTTGATTCGTTGTTGAAGTGATATTAACTATGTCTATGTTAATTATAGTGTCTGAGTTTATTTAAATTTATTGTGTGTTAAATTGTGTTTTTAATAAATGCCGTGTATTGTACCCTATACCCAGTGTCTTTGCATTGCACGAAACCCATATTCGGCCCATATGATGACTGAATCTAACGGACTAAATCCTGACTGATCCGACATATAAATGGAGGAAAAAATTATTGACTAGCTTCTTTGTCTGCGTAGACTTAAAAACTAAATTGAAGTCTTAAATAACGTTAAAATATGTTAAAATTGTTACCAATGTGTTAAGTAAGATCATTATCTCTTTTGGAGAAATATTCAAACGTTTCTCAATTTTAAGATGCCATTAAGTCTAGTAAGTTGTCAAAGTGACTGTTACAGATCTTTAAATTTAGTAGTGTTTGAGTATTTGGCCATAATATGTGTGCTAAATCTATACTAACATTATAAAGCTGAAGAGTTTGTTTGTTTGTTTGTTTGTTTGTTTGGTTGAACGCGCTAATCTCAGGATCTACTGGTTCGAATTGAAAAATTATTTTTGTGTTGGATAGTCCATTTATCGAGGAAGGCTGTAGGCCCATGCCGGGTCGGGTAGCTCGTTTAAAATAAAATCCGTTCAGCCGTTGAAGCGTGTGTAAATTCATTGCAGCCTCACAGACTGACGTTTATAAAAGTAAATAGGTATTAAAAAAGAACCTCCTATTCATACATACAGTTTCAGATGTATAGTAGGTTGCGACCGCAGATGATTCGTAATTTTTACCTGTAAAAGAAAACATAATAATTATTTACAAACAATCTCAAAATATGTACAAAAAATTACTTCGAAGTTGTAATCTACAAGTGAGTTTCAACATTAAACATTATTAAAACACCTTCAACATTAAAAGGTTTAAAAATTGAGTTTCTTCACCATATTCTTAAGTAAAAAGCCGTCAACTTTTACGATAGTTGGTATCTATTTAATACTTCAAAAGCGAGGTTTGACATAACGCGGGCAGATCTACATAATGACGAACATTTCGAGCTTAAAATAAAAATATTCCGGACGGTATCAGATGGTTTCCGCGCGAAGTTTGCAAGAGTCAATTAAAAGAAATGGGTCACTAGGCAAGGGATAAGCGCTCAACCTGTAGCCCGATCACACGTTATTTTTTATAGTACGGAATTTCTTTTGCAGTTATTTTTCCTTATGGTTATCAATACTTTTTGCTGGGCTATGAAAAAACATTTTGCTTTTGTGAAAGTGACTTTATAACGGTTTGTTTAATAGTATGCAAATATATCTTTATTCTATACATCATCATCATCATCATTACAGCCGAAAGACGTCCACTGCTGGACATAGGCCTCCCCCAAAAGGGGGTTTTTTTGCCATAATCGCCACGCTTGGCAGGCGGGTTGGCGATCGCAGTATGGTTGTTACAAAGGCACAGAGAACGCTGCTGCCCATTCTCTGGTAAGTCCCTTAGTCGACTTTACGACACCCAGGGGAAGATATGGGATGGTGCTATTCTTTACGTCCGACACCATACGGACGGATACGGATTCTATACAACTTTATCAGAATTATATACAAAACGAAAGAAATAATGTACAATAAAAAGAACAAAGTGGAGTATCAAAAAAACTCGTCCAGGTCGATGTCAACGGAACTCATGCTCAACAGGCTGGCAGCATTGCCACGCTGTATGGCAACGCTGATTCTTTGGCCACCAGCCTTTGGGTCACGTGAAGAGAATATAGTTGGTTTAGCTAGTATTAAAATACTCTATTTTTGGAGATAGTATTTCGCTGAGGCTGAAATCGATTCGATCAATTATTTTGATTACTACACTACTACAGTTGAATCGATTCTCTGGGTCGCTACTGTTGATTCTGGCTTACAAGAATCGAAGTGGTTTGGGAATATGCAGCCGACTTGTCTCATAAAAAAAAAACAACTACCATTTACGTTTTCATATTTATCTATACCTATACGTTCATTATAAAGCTAGTTTACATCCGTAATCCGGAACACCTAAAGGACAAGTTAAAAACTATTTATTATTTTATATTTTTTATTATTTTTTAACGTTTTTATTCTTTATGAACCGCATTGACTGTGTCAAATAAGCATATTTTCTTGACCAATCACATTTGTTGAACTACACATCATGCCTACGTTTCGCGCAAGTGTCACCCTTTAAACTCGCTCCAACCCTGAAGATAATATAGAACAATCGTTCACTCAACCGGTGGATAATGGTCGAAAGTACCCACACTCGACCGAAGTGCGGTTAACGAGACCTCTCGAAGATAAAAATGTTGGATACCTACTTTGTTGGACCACTGTCCCTTTTGCAGGGTTTTGTTCGTTTGTATACCTTTAATGTTGAGTAGATATTTGTGAGTACTGATATACTTCGAGCACTTGTCCCTCTGAAATTTCGGTGTGAGTTTAAGAAAGAATATAACTACTGGCTGACCCGGCAAACGTTGTTATGAGCGCGTATTCGATTCGTGACGACCGAAAAACTTCATGTTTTTGCGTTTTGACCAGAGCAATATCGTAATTATGTGAGCAGATTATTTAAAGACAAATTACAGTTTTAGAAAGATTAAGTCTTGATTTAGACAGCTACAGAGTAAAAGTATACTTTTTAATTATGGTTTTTTAAAGCGAAGACAATTATTTCGTATCGTTTTACGAAAATAGACGTCAGAGTTAACTTTCGGGACGAATACAACCATTACAATATGCCAAAATATTTTGTTTTATGCGTTTTCCAACAGTATATATAGTCATAAAGACAGCTACAGAGCAAAACTTACAAAAATATTACTATTATGTATTAAAAAACAATGTTGAAAAAGTAGGAAATCGGTTCACTTTGACAATTTTTTTACCAGTATTAGAATAAAAACATTACTGATATATTTATTTTATGAAAGTTAATGTTATGTTTATGATACATCATATTTTTCAGTACGTTATACGAGCTCATTTATTTTAGACAATTATTTTAAAAAGCCCTGTAAAACATCGCGCGCTGTCGTTTGCCGATCAATTTCAATGATTCGTGCTTATTTCGTGCGTATTTCTTTTTCTGATGCACACAAACCGACCATTGTGTTGTACTATTGTGTATCAATGCTGCTACGCCATTCTAGCAATCATTTAGATTTTGAGTTGCGCTAAATCGAATACGCGCCCTTATGCCATATAAATTTAATAATAACATAAAACCAATTATTTTCAGGTAACAAAGACCCATAGAAAAATACCTTAACTTAAGTACCTATACATATAACAATTATGTTAGTAAATAAAACTTAAAACTATGTCAGTATCACTTAGGTGCACTAAGTCTTTGCACGTTCTGGTGGCGTAAGCGGCGTGGGTAGGTACCTACTTTAAGTATTCGGCGCGCCGCCGTGGAACAGGTCAGTGACTTTTTGTAGATATAGCGTGTTTCCTTTTTATGCAGTTGATTCTACTATACATTATTTTGTTTGAAAATTGCAATTTTTAAATTTTCTATTAACTACTAATCATCGTGTTTCAAAATGTTTCAATGGACTAGAACTGTGCTTGTTTTAATTTAAAGTCGTACAGTGCCACCTTGTATATTAGAAGATGTATACAATATATAGCGGCGTATTAGTAAATACCAATATGCCTATTAAAATACTGGTAAGCGGAATTGGTTTCCAATAACAGATTTCCAACTACCTACGAAGTTCAGGAAGGGGTTAACGGAACTAATAGTTATAAACTTGTGAGCACTTAATCCAGCTTGTTATGAGCTTAGCTTGCTTAGCATATTGTTACTTCTGAATAAGCCATTTAAGCTGTTTCGTAGGGAATACATAATACTTATATTTCGGTACGTATCATGTGGGCTGTGTAAACAGAGTTTTGATTTATGTAAATAGTATTCATTAGCTTATGCCCGTGGCTATTGTCTGCGTGGAAATCGGTTACCTGCAGGGTCTTAATTTATTTGCACAGCATCCTAATTGTTTTTCTAAAATAGAACCCTGTTACTCTTTATAACAACAGCTATCTGCTGTGTGTATATAGTGAAAGTTCCGTCAAAAACGGACCAGCGGTTTCAGAGACTAGGCAGAACAAACAGATGGACGGATAGACAGACAAACATTTGAAAACTGTTTTTTTGTTGTACGTACCGTGCAAAAATGTACGTGTACTTAGAAGTGACGTATTTGTAATGTCAAAATAACAGTTTTCTACTAAAAGCTGTTATCGTCGTCACTTCTATTTGATTTATTTGTATAGAAGACATACATTTAGTTGTAATTTGAGTGCCAGCTGAAATGCCGCGCCATATATATTCTTGTAAACAATTAAGCAATTTTTAACTCTATTTTTGTTGTATTTAAGTCTAGATTCTTGTCCAATTAGTTTCAATAGAATCACCTTCAATTTAATCGTAGGTATTAAATCAAGGATGAAGATGATGATTAAATGAAGGATATCAAAGGCAGAATGAACCAAACCAGAAGTATGAGAAGGGTAAAGTAATAGAAGATTGTTAGAAGACCGAAGATTGTTAGCGTGATTCCTAATAAAACTTGTTTCTCTATTACAAATAACCGTAACTAATAGTAATAAATCAACTGCGACAAACTACGCTTCAAGCACACAATACATTCAAGAACAATGCTACGACGCGTAGCGTGCCTGCTACGGCGTAGCGATCGTAGCAGCGTAGCGGTCTCATTGTTGAAATCGGCTCGGTATAATAATATCACGATGGTTCTACGAATTGAAATAGCGTAGGCATTTAATATGAATTAGACTTCATTAATTATAACATTATAGTAATATTATTACAACGATATGGATATTTCAATGCGAACAAGTAATAAGCTTCATTATTTTACGATAGTACCTAACAATTTAAACTATACGCCACTGTTAAGTATGTACAATATTTACATTTAACTATGAAACTAAAAAATTAATAGAAAAACTGACCAAGTGCGAGTCAGACACGCACACGAAGGGTTCCATAGCAATAACTATACAACATTAGACAACAAGCAAAAAATCGGCAAAAAAACACGTTTGTTGTATGGAACCCCGTTTTAAATATATATTTAATTCCGTTTTTGGTTTTTGTTGTTATAGCGGCAATAAAACTATATTATCTGTGAAAATTTCAACTGTCTAACTATCACGGTTCATGAGATACAGCCTGGTATCAGACAGCGAGACAGTGGAGTATTAATAATAGCCTCCGGTTTTTACCCTTTGGGTACGGAACGCTAAAAAACATCAATATCCGTCAAACATCCGTCATTTGAAAGCATAGCGGTTGGGAGCACTGTCATGCTCACTCAGATGTTTTGCTAACAGTGCAACAGTGGCGCGTGCGTCGGATCATTCAACTCCCTTCAAAATGGTTGAACAGAATGGTGTTAATCCGCGCGTCATGTTCGTAAACGGTCGCTGACAGTAGAGATTGAATTGAATTATTTTCACATATAGAAGCAGCAATAAGAATAATGTAACCAGTATTTTGTAAAACCTTGGTATAAAAGATGAAAGCCCCATAATGAGGCATCTTATAAAAACCACCTTGTCTGTAGTAGAATATGACTTGTACTAACATAGTGTAGCTGCATCGTCATACAAACCGAAGAAGCCGCAGCGCGCCGCGCGCGCCTGCCGAGTGACCGACCGAAGCGCCCAAACTTTGCGCTCCCGCCACCGCGATGGTGGCGCCCCCGTCGTGTGTTTTGTGAACTACAGATTTATTCGTGTTGTGCAGTGATTGGTTTAAATTTAATTTGTGTAGTTTTTCGAAATCACCCTTGTAATTTGATTTTTGTTATGTGTACATAGTATATAAGGAACCAAGCTATTGTAAATAAATCAGAACTATTCAGTATCCCGAACTGGTCGTTTCAATTGCCCTGACTCTCAACTTTATAAGTAAGACTGTCTACTAACATATAGTTGTAAGTTTTTCTTGTCTTGTTTGTATTGTCAGTGGACCAATTGTTGTCTTTCAAATAAAGAATAAATATATATATAGGTATATAAAAGAGTTTTTGCTCTCCATAGAGATCTACCCACGTTTTAGAACGAGCAACTAGCTTTAACTTTCTGATTAACTGTACGATTCCTTATCAAATCCAAAGTGTCTGTAAATGGTTTAATTGAAATAAATGCTTTGACTTTGATTCAATCGTTTAAGTTTTGGGACCTTTTTGGTACAATACGGATCATCATGTGCCTAGCCATTTCCCAACTATATTGGGGTCGGCTTCCAGTCTAACCAGATGCAGCTGAATACCAGTGTTTTATATGGAGCGACTGCCTATCGGACCTCCACAACTCAGTTACTGTGTAACACGATACTCCTTGGTAAGACTAGTTGTCACTCTTTCTGGCTTCTGACTGCCCTTAACGACTGCCAAAGATCTACGAATGGCAGTTGAGACCACCCATCCACAGACCGAACGCGGCAAGCATAGCTTCTATGTTCTATGTTTAGGGGGGTTTGGTTTCCGCACTTAGTCTTTAAAATGGACCATTGTACGTGAGCCATGGCGGTCGTTACTCCAACCAACCCACCTCCCTCCAGAAGCCCTCAAGGAGTACATGTGCCACCGTTTCCTCGGTCTCCATGCAGGCTCTGCACAGAGGAGTATCAGTGATACCTAAGGTGTAAAAGTGTTTGTTCAGTGAGCAGTGTCCAGTGATGGTCCCCGCCCCCAGCCGCAAGCTATATCTGTCCAGGTGCAGAAGGCGCTTGGTCAGCTTCGTATCCAGGGATGACATAGCCTCCTTGGATTGCCTTGCCCACCTAAGCATAGCTTAA
This sequence comes from Charanyca ferruginea, assembly GCA_947361185.1. Classification (NCBI taxonomy): domain Eukaryota; kingdom Metazoa; phylum Arthropoda; class Insecta; order Lepidoptera; family Noctuidae; genus Charanyca; species Charanyca ferruginea. Next base: position 7,459,657 of record OX376082.1, on the reverse strand, counting down.
CCTTTGACCGATCGATCTGTACGGGTTTAACTTGACCACGAGCTCACAACAACAAACAACACGGACGGACGATTGTACAGTACGGATCAATGATTTTTATTGAAGGTTTGTTTGGCGGCTACCAATAAAATTATGACTTGCCAAAAACGAAGGACTATAACCACAAAACCAGAAATATTACGTAAGAATCCCTGACATTTAGGCAATGTCAAGCCGTCACCCGAACCTGAATTATTCATTTATACACAGACCGTACACGAGGATTCTTGAGATGTTTGGCTCATATTATTCTAAATATTTGGTAAAGAAAAAATATTTCAGTATAAGGACGTTAGGTTGTTGAGATCGGGGGATATTTATAGACCACGTCGTGAAATATTTTGATACATTTTGACTGTTTCGTTCAAGTGGTGGTCACAACCGCGGTTGAAAGATGAGGGTACTTTACCAACTTCCATACAAAAGTAGCCTACTAATATTTCGGCAAACAAATAATTAAACTCGATGATATTCTGTAAGTAGGAAAAAGTATTAATATCTAGGTTTGTAATTAGTCAGTTTCCTAGATTGACGATTCAAGACATATTTATTACTAGCAACGCGACCCGGCTACGCACGAGTGCAATGTAGATCAAACTAAACGTAATGATTCTATCTATTGATGAAAACCCCATCACGACTGCATATTATTCAAGGTTTAAGAAGTTAAATGTATTTAAGTTTACGTTGCATCGCCAAATGTAAAGAAATTAGATTGGTATAGTTTTTCCTAATACAGGGAAATTGAAAAAATACCCAAAACCTCTTAATCCTGACTTTGTATCAGGAAACTGAACATGATTCGTTCTACTTTTAAAAAATTGAAGCATTTTTTTTTTTCATACAAAAACTATATTCGCTCTCTAAATTTTGTTTGCTTGCACTTGATAACAAAGACTGACACTGACACTTGACGACAAAGTTGGCAAATCAGATGTACAATACATTAGCCTATCTTCTACCTACATCATATTCGCTGTCAGATGCGCGCGCGCGTAGTATACGTAAATTTCACAGACTTCAATTAAACGAAAACTAATTGTTTTTGGTTACGTCATTTAGTTGAGCTCAAAGCCGTAGAACAAATGTTGTTCGGGGTGATGATATGAAGTATAAGTTAAGAGGTTTTTGGTATTTTTTCAATTTCCCTGTATAAGTGAATGTAATTTTTTTTAAGCAATAAATGTTATTTATTTGTTAAATATAAGTCATCGTTGAACATAATCATCATCTGCCAAGCTAGTTCCCAACTATCTTGGGGTCAGCTTCTAGTCTAACTGAATGCTGCCGAGTACCAGTGCTTTTTTAAGGAACGACTGCCTGCGTGGGTAAAACGATAGAGCCTTTGGCAAAACCGGTTGTCAGACTTTTTAGCTTCAGACAGAGTCATAACATCTGTCAAAGATGTACAAATGACAGCCGGAGCAAACGTGGCCGTTGGCTCACATGCTTTCCGGAACACGGAGTGGTCTCAGTATGAAATGGATGGTCACCCATCCACAGACCGGCCGCAGCAAGCGTAGCTTTACTGTACTCCGTTCACAATAATTAGACATATACACAAACCTTTTTTACAGTCCGTTCAACCGATTTTGACTTATATTGCGTTGGTAGCATGACAAATGGCAGCTGCAAAAAACAGTTGTTATTGTAACCACTTTTTTGCTTCTAATGTCATCCTTAAGCCTACGGAACAGAAGTCAAAATCGGTTGAAGGAACTATAAAAAGGGTTTGTGTAAATGTCTAATCTTATTGTAAACGGAGTATAGGCCCGATTGATCTGTACGACTGAGCCACAAAACCCTCTTCGATGAACAGAATACACACAATATCGCTTTTAACTTGGTGACTATAGTACCCATAGTTATTGGTTAAAATTACGCCTGGTAAGTGGATTTCCAATAATGAAGCGAGGCATAGTCAACCGTCCGTCGTAGATTGGTTCTTAGAAACTAGGATCTAGATAAGGCACCAAAGAAACTTAGTTTTAAATTGGATTACTTTTGGATAGGGTTTTTTTTTTAATTTTCTGATAAAAAAATATTTTGACAATGAAGACGGCTGAGTGACGCCTACTGCGCCGCGTATCGACAAATATTTAATAATAATAATAATCTTTTATTTATTTAATAATAATATTTATTTTTTCTTAAACAAACAAGAGTACATCATTATTCAAAAATATGCTATAAAAAAAAACAGTTGGTTGTACACAAAAGTTTTAGCATCTGTAGCCGAACTAGGAGAAACCTGTATTTCGGCTTACAGCGCTATCCCCCTCGAGTTACATTTAATTAGGTTTCTTAAGTGCTAGCATTTTACTGTTCTATTAGCAAATGATTATTAAATAATTAAAAGTATAATATTATTAGAAGTCTGTTCCTCTCTTTGTGTGATGCGCTAGGATGAATGAAATTTTTTTTTTTTTGGACATTTCACACATGGCCATCTGACCACAAACTAGAGAGACCCTGTACTATGGGTGTCAGACAGCTAATATACATACACGAATACATTTTAAATACATACATATATAGATAAACAACACCCAGACACAAGGCAAATACAAGTGCTCATCACACAAGTATTTACCCTGGGCGGGAACCGAACCCGCAACACGCTGCGCTACAGTCAATCGCTCAGCCACTGCGCCAACCGTGTCGTCAATTTATTATTATTATATTTATTTGTTTATAGATTAGATTAGATATTTAGATTTGGTAAAACTATTTTTTTGATTTTTCAATTTAAAAATATATTGTATAAAGTAAAAACATAACAGAAAACATTATTATTTCATTACTAGCATCTGCCCGCGGCTTCGCCCGCGTAAAAAGAACGATTATCCCAAGGGAACACATTACCGGGATAAAAAGTATCCTATGTGTTAATCCAGGAAATGGTCTACCTATGTGCCAATTTTCATGCAAATCTGTTCAACGGTTTACGCGTGATTGAGTAACAAACATCCAAACATTTTCACAAACTTTCACATTTATAATATTAGTAGGATAAAGTAAAAACATAAATGAAAACATTATTATTTCATTATTTACAGTTAGATACGCCATCTTAATTCTTTCTTCTTCTTCTTTATTACTGACTGTTTTAACAATCCTACGGGGTCGTGGGATTCAATTTACACTTTTTGAAGTCATGTAAAGCACCCATAAAATGGATATACCCAAATCCATCCCCTTAACATAACAAGCCTGACCCAAAAAGTCCGAAAAGCAACATTTGTAAACATCAAATATGAAACAGTACCCATCGTTACCATTCACGGTGGCGTTGCATGTCCAGTACGCACTTCATATCCTGAACACGTACGGAACCAAATAATCATAAACGAACGTAGGTCGGCCTGGCAAAAGCGCGCCGATAAAAAATTATTCGATATGATTTAATTTTCGAATTCGACGTACGACTTAAGAGCGCCCAACCCGTCATATTTCCCATACAAACGCTCGTACGCGATTACATCGTTATAACAAATAATTTTCCAAATATTTTTAACACACATGTATCTTGTGGTTTAAATCTAGATTTGTATGAAGCCAAAAATAAACTTTTTTGATAAACAAATTCAGTAAACACGTCCGAAAATCAGTTTTTTTGAACAATTTTATCTGAACTTTGGCCGTTCATAATGCACTCGTACATTGAAAAAGTAAAAAAAACAGCTTAGAAACCTTTCACATGTAATGGAGATTCTAAATTACTAACAGTTTTACCAAAAACTTCTAAGGCTTTTTTAAAAACACGTATGTCCTGGAACAAGTTTTGTGAAATTTCCGCGCGCCAATTTTCCTGTGATGTTATCGCGTTCTCGCTCACTCGTTTGTTTTCGAGCTTTGCGTTGGTTGAAACAAAAAATGTTTCAATCACGCTTGCGTTTAAGTTCGTTCGATGGGGAAGGGCGCTCTTAATATCTTCTAATATTTAAAAATTTCATGTCACCGTGTTTGTTATCGGACGCGACTCCGAAACGGCTGGACTGATTTTCATGAAATTCGTTGGCTATTTTTTATAGGAAATAATTTATATGACAAAACAGTTTGCCGAGTCAGCTAGTAATAGAATTTAATCCTGTCTTAAACAGTCAACTATGGACTGTAATTACAGTCCACGGTGTTAGTAACAAAACAGTCTTAAAAAACTATTTAAGTATATTTAATATACCAAAATGTCAGAAAAAAACGTTAATTGTAACGCTTTCACGGCTAAACTAATAATTAAATAATGGATACTTTTATTCTGTTTATTTTTATATCGTTCTTCCTAATAACTGGTAGATCTGTTTAGTAATATGTGGATAACGTTGTGAATAGTTGATTTGTTACATCTATTATTAAGTTCTTACCTTTGTGTACTTATTATTACACTGCTGTTTGTTGTCCATAAATGAATAACCGAAGTACTAAACCGATTTTTATGAAATTGGTACATTAAGTAAGTGAAGTAAGTAAGTCGGCTTCCAGTATAATCGTACGCAGCTAAATACCAGTGTTTTAAATGGAGCCTGTCCACTCGCGATAAACTCAAAAACTCCTAAACTGATTTGAATGCAGTTTTCACCAATAGAAAGAGGGGTAGGTTCAAGTGTATAATTTGCTAAGGTTTTGTGTAAATTGGTTGAAATATGTAGATAATACACGTGTGATGCCGACGCGGGTCGCTAGTAAGTGCGAAATGGGTATTTCCAATTAAATATCGATCGAATACATATTGCGTTTACTCCGCACGCTCGTGCTATGCTCTCAGAGCACGTACGGAACGAACTAATAATAAACGAACAGAAGTTTTAGTTTTGTGGTCAATTACGTGACTTAGTCGACACGGTTGGCGCAGTGGCTGAGCGATCGACTGCTGCGCAGTGTGTTGCGGGTTCGATTCCCGCCCAGGGTAAACATTTGTATGATGAGCACTTGTGTTTGCCTTGTGTCTGGGTGTTGTTTATCTATATATGTATGTATTTACAAAAAAAAATGTATTTGTGTATGTATATCAGCTGTCTGACACCCATAGTACAGGGTCTCCCTAGTTTGGGGTCAGATGGCCGTGTGTGAAAAATGTCCCCACATATAATTATTATTATTATTCTCATTTATTTATTTTATTTACATATTGTATTATGTTTTTAAATATTAGTAAAAAAAAAACATAAAAACATTTAAAAATATAAAAAATAGTAGCCCACCGGTATCGGGAATAGGGTCCAAGCTACCGGTGGTCAGGGCTCCTGAGAGAGGAATCTCCTAACAATACGCGCCGTGTCCAGGAGTACCGCTTTCTGTATCAAGCCCTTGATTCAGCTGCCCAACGAGAGCCTCCTTAGGTGTTGGTCGAGGCTCTTGGAAATGAGTCCATTGGCCGTAACGACTATCGGCACAATGACTGCTGTATTCACATCCCACATGTCGACAACCTCGCGAGCCAAGTCAAGATACTTAATTTGTTTATCTTTCTCGGTTTTCACGAGGTTCTCGTCATGCGGAACCGCTATATCAACAATCATTGCGCGACGCTCTAATCGATCTATCACCACTATGTCAGGCTTATTGGCAACAATAGTCCTGTCAGTGATGATAGATCGATCCCAATACAATGTGATGATGCCATTTTCGAGAACTGGGTCGGGCACATACCTGTAGTACGGTACTTCCGATTCCACAAGCCTGTATTGTAGAGCAAGTTGCTGGTGGATAATCCTAGCTACAAGGTTGTGTCTATGCAAGTAGTCTCCGTTAGCCAGACGAGAGCACCCAGAGATAATGTGTCGGATTGATTCTCCCGGTCGGTGGCATGCCCGACAAATGTCAACCGTGCCGTCCTTCACAATATACTTCCGGTAGTTGTTCGTCATCATAACTTCGTCCATAATCGCACAGACAAAACCTTCGGTTTCCCCAAAGAGGTCACCGAATCGCAGCCAGGATACGGACGCCAAGAAGTCTACATCAGGCCCATATAGAGCCCGGTAGAAGCGCCCGTGAAGCTCCTTGCTCTGACATACCTTCTTACGGTCACTAGTATCTAGTACTACAGGTTTGCGCCAGTTCTCGTTCGCTAAGGAGAGCGGGGTGAGGCCCTTGTCCACTGAGACCACATCTCGATGCATCCCCACGTCGGCTTTAAAGAAGTACTCCCTGAGACTGCATACCTCACGGTTGTGCAGGGACTTAGCATTAAGAAAGCCTCGACCTCCGCACTTCCGTGGGATATACAGTCTCATTACCGATGACCGTGGGTGATGCATCCGATTTGCGGTCAGCAATGTACGGACCCTCCTATCCAGGGCGTCAAGTTCCGTCTGAGTCCACTTGAGTATGCCGAAAGAGTACATCAAAACCGGCATGACCCATCCGTTGAAGGCGCGCACCTTGTTTCCGCCTGATAAAAGACTATTCAACACTTTATTCAGGCGGCCAAAGAAGCGCTCCTTCAGCGATTGTTTCATGTCGGTAGCATTGATGCCTAACGCTTCCGACATACCAAAGTATTTGTAGGTTTCGGCTGAAGAGAGGGATCTAAGGTGCATGGAATCCGAGAGTTGTGTGCCCACGGATTCCACAATCTCCCCTCGTTTCACATGCATGACTGCACATTTGTCTACACCAAATTCCATCCTGATGGCGCTACTGAACGTTTCTGTTACTTTCAGTAGCTCCATCAGTCGCAAATTGTTGGGGGCAAAGAGTTTCAGATCATCCATGTAAAGGAGGTGAGATATAACCTGACCTCCTCTTCTCAGCCGATAGCCCAGACCTGAACCCTCCAGCAACGCGCTTAGAGGGTTCAAGGCTAAACAAAACCACAGTGGACTCAGACTATCGCCCTGAAATATACCTCGCTCGATCCTTATCGGTTCGCTATTCTCCCGGATCTGCCGACATCCTGGATAGCGAAGGACCGTCTTCCATTGCCCCATACATGACATCAAGAAGGTGCGCAGAGTTGTATCAATTTTATACAACTCTAACACCCTCATGAGCCATGTATGTGGCACAGAATCATAGGCCTTCTTATAGTCTATCCAGCATGTCGACAGATCCCTTCGGGAACGACGAACCTGCTGGTTAATGGCCATATCAATGAGGAGGAGCTCCTTAGTACCACGAGACCCGTTCCTACATCCATTTTGAGAGGCAGTCATGATAGAATTTTTGTCAATATGTTCGTTAATTTTCACTCTCAAAATGGATGTAAGAACTTTATAGACCGTTGGTAGACAAGTAATCGGTCTATAATTTTTGGGTTCCGTAGTACCACCGGATTTATGGAGCAGGTGGGTTATTCCAGTTGTTAAGAATTGGGGCAACGATCCTGACTCTAAGGCTGACTGGAACTGAGACGCCAAGCGAGTGTGCGATCTTTTAAACCATTTTATCCAAAAGTTGTGCAGCCCGTCCGGCCCAGGAGATTTCCAGTTAGGTAACGGACGAACTGCACGAGCTACATCGTGGGGGCTGATGGTAATTGCCCCCATTTCTTGTATTGGATCACACGCTCGCTCAACCTCGCGAGTCCAATCGCCCTCAGTGTGACTGACAGGCACTGACCAGATGCTGCGCCAAAATGAACACATGGCATCATCATCCGGCAGGCGCGCATCAGCCACACCTTGGTCCGGTCGTTCCCAAGTCCTGTACACCCACCTCTCATCACTCTGGAATATGCGATTCTGAGTGTACCGCTCCACTCTCCGCTTGTACCGTCGAATACGGTTTGCCCATGCACAGATCTTCTGCTTCAGGAAGTCGATACGCTCTGTGATGCAGGATAAATAATCTCGAGGACTAATATCAGTCCCCGAGAATGCCCGCCTCACAAAGCGCATCACTCTAGGGCGAGTATTGCCCTCCCTGAAGCAGATTAGTTTGCCGATGAGTGCTCTAGCCTCACCAATACGACGCTCAATCCTTATTATTATTATTATTAGTCGGCACCATGCGATGCTTTGAGAGAAAATCAAAAACTACTAGTTCGTTGAAAATGATTTTTTTAAAGTATTTTCGTCATAATAAAGTTGGCGTAGCCTATCAGGGTCTAGGTCTAGGGGTCTGGCAGCCTAAAGGCATGGTTGAGCGACGACATAGACAAATAGAATAGCATTAGATAGTAGTCTAAAGGCCAGGATACAAATACATTGTAGGTAGAGGATGCTTTTAGCGAGTGGCAGTAATGAAAAAACTTATTTAAATAACAAAAAAAGAGAACCGCCTTCATGAACTAAAACACACACGTGACTTTAGTTTCGAAAGTCTTAAGTATTTATTTTCCACTTTTAAGTCTCCTTATCGCCCAAATCCATTAAGAAACGGCAACACAGTTAAAACAGAGATTGAAAGTCCTCCAAAGATGGAAGAAACGAAAACGTCTTCTATGAATATTATTTTGGTTTTTGTTGAATTTTTCAAAAAGCGCAGAATAAATTTCTAGTTGTTGTATACTAAAACCTTTTCCAGAATGTAACAAGCACTTTTCTGAAAACCGCATCAAAATCGGTTTAGCCAAACGGGCGATAATCGTGGACAAACTTACATACAAACACATATACATACAAACATACGGGTCGAACTGAGAACCTCCTTTTTTTTGAAGTCGGTTAAAAAATAGTTTTTAATAATATCCTGTACAACATATTAAAAAAACCATAGTACTCATACCTTCTTATTTACATTTGGAATTAAATATACCACCAAAAATACTTCAAGACCACCTATGGTTACTTAACAAAAAAATATACTAAACACAAAAAAAAATGTTGCAAAAAAAAAGAAAATCGAAAATTACAACGATTCTAGCTATTCTGGGATCTTCTAAATGTATTCTAATGCCAATTGTAGTAAATGATCATTCAATCTTAGTGAGCAAATTAATGCGCTATTTCCCTTTAATACTTTCAGTACGCAAAATACTCGCTGAGATGTAGAGATGCGGACACCAGCCCGTCATATACTACTCGTCATATAGGTTAGGTTTTCTTCTAATTTCAGCCATGCTAATATGGCGACGGCTAGGCTACTAGCTACCTAGTTAGCTAGCTAGAACCAAAACTTTAAACGCCAAGTAAAGTGATGATCATTAAGACCTGGTCGCTAACTGGACTACTAAAACCGAACTTGTCTTATTCACAAAGAAAAGGAAGTTGGCAACCCTACAGTTACCACACTTCTTTGGAACCACGCTAAGCCTATCGGCTGAGTCCAAATACCTGGGCATCTATTTGGACAAACAGCTGAACTGGGCTAAACACACCGACTACATCACCACAAAAGCCAGCATAGCCTTATGGCAATGCAAAAGACTGCTTGGCAGAAATTGGGGAATAAGTCCCAAAATCACCTACTGGCTATACACCACAGTCATCCGACCAATTGTCACATACGGTTCTCTAGTTTGGTGGCCCAGGACCAATCTGAGCACAGCCCAGAAAGAGCTCGATAAACTACAAAGGTTAGCCTGCGTAGCGATTACCGGCAGTATGAGAACGTCACCCACAGCGGCTCTACAGGCGATGCTGGGACTGCCACCTCTAAACCTTGTCGTGAGAGAGGAGGCGACCCTAGCGGCTTTTAGGCTGGATAGGTATATCCGGTACCCTAAGTAAAGATTCCAGAATCAAACATACACGGATAAAAGAGGATGCGATCAAACGACAGCCTATGATGGCATCACCCAACGACAGAACCTTGAAGATACACTGTTTCCAAAAACACTACAAAATAGAGCTCACAGCGGAGCTGTGTGACTACTCAGGCCCAAATGAGCTAAGGATCTACACCGATGGATCAAAGACCGACCTCGGTACTGGAGTCGGAGTCTTCTCTGAAGACCTAAACATTAAAATATCCAGACCCCTAGGAATGCTTAACACTGTCTACTAAGCAGAATGTGTAGGCATCATCCAGGCAGCACACGCCATTGAGGCCAGGGAGGTTACGGATACACACATCCGTATACTCTCCGATAGTGCCTCAGTCCTTCAATCCTTAGGGAAAAACCAGATGCCATAATGCACTAGAACGTATTACGGTAGAAAACCGCAATACGGTGACACTACAATGGATCAAGGGGCACAGTGGATCACTGGGTAACGATGCGGCTGACGAACTCGCCAGGAGGGGCTCCAGCTCAAAAACCCTCGGACCCGAACCCATTGTGCCCATCCCGTTCAATCAGCTAAGAAGTTGGGTAAACGACTACACACAAATACGAGCGGAGGAATGGTGGACCTCGACACCAGGGTGCAGGCAGTCCAAGGAGGCTATGCCATCCCTAGATATGAAGCTGACCAGGCGCCTTCTGCACCTGGACAGGGATAGCTTGCGACTGGTGTCGGGGACCATCACCGGACACTGCTCACTGAACAAACACTTTCACACCTTAGGCATCACTGATAGTCCTCTGTGCAGAGCCTGCATGGGGGCGGATGAAACGGTGGCACATGTACTCCTTGAGTGCACTGGCGTCACCCAGATCCGCAGGGAAACCCTTGGAACACCAAACTCCCTTGCGGACGCCCTGAGAAGACTGGGAAGATTGATCTGCTTCTGGAGGGAGGTGGGCTGGTTGGAGTAGTCGGCCGCCATGGCTCACGCACAATGGTCCATATTTACGGACTAAGTGCGGAAACCAAATCCCCCTAACATAGAACATAGAAGACCTGGTCGCACCGAAGTAGACAACTTGTTGTCAAGGTCGCGGACACGGCCAAATACTGCAATAGTATTTGTAAGAACAGGTTCACATCACTGTTGGTAAAATAATACTGCAGTAACTGCTTCATAATTTGTCCTTTAGTCTGACCTCAGGGCGAAAGAAAAGAATGCCCACGCTTCTACTAAAAAAACAATGTAACGTCCATGTAATGCTTCAGGGTTCAGTGTATTTATAGTAAAGCTATATATAGAATAGGGTCGTGACTTTCTTATTTATGTAGGGCATGGTTGAATGACTTGTATTATATAAATAAAAGAGATATATTTAACGGATCTTGAAATTAAAAGGGTGCTGTCTAAACGAAGTTTTTCCTTAGGAATGAAGACTATTTTTGTTGAATTTTGAACCCGAAGGAGGAAATAAAAAGAAAAGAACTACTATAGGTTCGACCCTTTTATAATATCTACCAAAGCTTTATATCGAAAACAAATTTAAAACTCAACCTAAAACAGTTCCTTAAACTCTATTAAATGTAAGTAATTAGGTATTTAAGTAACAGTTTGGAAAATAAAGCAATAGAAACACAGCTTCACAAAAACGCCAAACTTATTAAATACATCATAAGGTTCTCGAGTGGCGACAACAAACCGGAAGACGCAGGGTTGGAAGGCCTACCACCAGATGGACCGGCGACCTCGTCATGGTCGCGGGTAACCGGTGGATGCAAGCGGCAGGTTGCCGCTCATGGTGGCGTTCTATGGGGGACGCCATTCAACAGTGGACGCTTTCGTCTGATGATGATGATGATAATTGCATAACAATTAAACTAAAACAAAGAGAGGCCAAAATATTCCTACGCTTCGCTCTCAACTGGTAGATAATGTGCCCAAGAGACCGGCGGCACTGCCACGTTGGACGGTAATGCTCAGCTTCTGATCAAGATAGAAGTCAGCGCTTCAATCACGGGAACTTACAATTCACTGTTTGAAAAAATAAATCAAACCAAAATAGATGTTGCAGTATTGCACACAAACAACTGACACTTTTATCCATTACAATTCTTTGCGTTCAAAAAACCCTAACATTTAAAGCAACACAAGCTTCCTTATGAATGGTGCTGTACACTGAAACGTAATAAATTATGTAGAAAAGTAAGTATACACACATTCAAACAAACATAACCACAACAAAACAAAGTTAGGGAGAACTGTCCGATAACAAAATAGTTGCAGAAGTTTCAGTTTGTGAAACTTTCCGCTTGTTTAGTCTGACTTGTTATGATTTATGAAAGACTTTTGCTCGAGTTAATTTAGAATTTGACAGTAAAACAAGTTGTACTCTGCTTGTAATTATACAATTAAATCATGATTCAAAAGACACTTGACGCCGTTTATTGTCATAAGAACGTTATTGTTGTTTTTCTCGGGAACAGTAGGTACTTTTTTCGGGATGAAAGGTACTCTATGTCCGTTTCTGTACACCTGACAACGTATATGCAATATTTCAGGATGATCGGTTCAGTGGTTAAGGCGTGTTTTCAGGCCTTAACAAAACTAACAAATAAACTTATTTTCGCATTTATAATATTAAGTTACGATTAGGACGGAATATTATGGTACAAACACAATATTATTATGACGTAATTGGCTATAATCCATACTTCCATACTATCCATACTAATATTATAATTGCGAAAGTAACTCTGTCTGTTACGCTTTCACGATGAAACGGCTGAACCGATTTTAATGAAATTTGGCATGAAGATAGCTTGAACCCGGCGGAAGTACATAGCGTCGGGGATAGTGCAAATCCGCGAATCTACCATACGTAAACTGCGCGTATCTGCACAACGTCTAAGTTTACAGGGGAAGGTTATAAGTGCGGAGTCGATAGTTGCTGGCCGTAGACAAGCGGTATTGTTATTGGGCGATTCCTTGCATTCTATAGGTCGGACGAAAATCACGTCAAAGAGGTGTCTGCCAATGACGATCGTGCGTACATTGCCCGCGAAATTTTGAATTGGCTACATTTGTCAGGCACGCGGACGAAGTCGCAGCCAAAGCTAGTTGGAAATATACTTTACTTCACCTGGTAAACGATGGACAGATAAATCCTTCTCTTCGACACTTGAAAAGAAAATGCACCTAAAGCCTAGCAATTATCTGTTTACCATCCACCTAATTTATAGCAAGCGAAATGCAGAACAAACTTGTACAAAATGTTACTTATCTACCGTTGTGAAATCCTTTGAGAATTCCGTTTTCCCGGAAATTTTCCGAGTGTAGGTTATACACATAAATTGTATTCATTTATTTATTATTCAGTGAGCTTTCAGTTGTGTAGTAGTAGAGGTCTTTGTGGTGAAGCTAAACCGGGGAAATATTACCACCGTACCTATGTATTTCTGCCGCAAAGCAACCTTAATGTATTCCGGTTTGAAGAGTGTAATTTTATTACAAGCACATGAGACACCAACTTTGTGTCAGGAATGGCAATGCATTTTGATAGGTCTCTTATATTGCAAATGTCTTTAAGTAGCGGTGGGCACTTAACATCATAAGGGTATGACATACAAGAAACTACTTACTATGTAACTTACAAGAGGTGACGATATGTATTATTTATAAAATGCCACAAATTAACGATTACCTGAAACACAGGTTTGAATTAACCTAAATCGGGCGGGTCGCTACCTAACTTTGTTGATTCCGATACATAATAACTTGCACCAGTAGGTAATATAAATATTTTAGTTTTACTTTATTTTTAGGTATTATATTTGTATGGGAATTATTCCATCTGCTGACTAAATGTACACATTTGTAAACGTTATTTTAATTATATAAATATGTTGGGGTCGGACTGCATATCGGACCTCCACAACCCAGTTACTGGGTAACACAATACCCCTTGATAAGATTGGTTGTCGGACTTTCTGGCTTCTGACTACCCTTAACGACTACCAAAGATCTACAAATGACGCTACAATGCCGGGATCAACGGTTATCAAAAAACAGAAAGTATCCTAGAAAATATGAGACCTTTTTATAGTAAAACTGGTAATGCATCTACTCTTTAGCACAAAAAACCATGGGATACCCACACCCCCTACTACCGCCCCCCCCCCCCCCCTCCCTACTTGGATTTGGGTTGGATTCAACTTTCTATAAATGATAAAGACGAAAGTTTGTGAGAATGGATGGATGTTTGATACTCTTTTACGCAACACACAGATACTTTTCTACTTTAACACATAGGTTACAATATATATTCTGTCTCTTTTATGTCCCCGATAACAGACTTCATCTTAATTCTTGAATACTACACCGAAGCTAGTTCTAAATAAATTTACATGTGTGAGTAACGGAATATTATTCAAACTTGGAACCACGTACATTCTAACGTATCCCCTAAAAGTCCTTGACCGACTTACGATACCAAAAAGGTGGTTCGGTCAAGTATTCATACAAAAATGCAACCTACATTTCATCAACATGTCATGTTGACGAAATATCACCCTTAATGAACAAACATATAAAGTTGACATTTTGCTGTCCGTTGTTATCGTAACAACGCAGCATATATAATGAAAATACACTCTTATGTACATAGGGAAACAAAGTAACTTTTCGTCCCCGAAAAATCTTACTTAAACACAGGGAGTTAAAGTTGAAAATCGTGTGGAGTTTGTAATTATTAGTGAATTTACTGTTTGGTAACCAGTAATAATGTATGATACTTCCTATTTGAAATGTAATTAGCTGCAAAATGCATAGTAATATTGATTATTATCTTCTGGACTGTTATTTAGACGAATAGGGTCATTAATTTCTAGTATGTATTTAGCATAATATTGTTGGCTTTGAGTGGGGTTCTGGCTCAGTAAAAGTCGTCCAAATTGAACGGTAATGGTTAAGCTGCGCTTGCTGCTGTCGTTCCGTGGATGGGTGACCAGGATACATTTCATACTACCCCTCTCCGTGCCTCAAAAAGCACGTAAGCCTGACAACCAAGTCTTAACAAGAGGTATCGTGTTACCCAGTAACTGGGTTGTGGAGGTCCGATAGGCAGTCGCTCCATGTAAAACACTGGTATTCAGTTGCATCCCGTTGGACAGAAAGCCGATCCCACAGATATAGATAGACCTAGATAACGCAAGAGCAACTACTTCACGTGCCTAGCTTACGTACAAGTAAGTAAAAAAATAAAGTAAACGTTTCCTGCCATCGGTAAGTCATTTTGTGATTAATATTATGCGTAATTAATTTAAAAAACAATTATTTTCAATCTAATACCGTCAGTAATACCTGGTAATACCAAATAAGAAAAACAAAACATTGTGACGTCGTAATAGGTAGTCAAAAAATGGCACGCTTGGTTTTCATACAGATCGTGATACTTGCGTTGTCTAGGTCTATCTATATCTGTGACCGACCCCATCATAGTTAAGAAAAGGCTAGGCACATGATGATAACTACGAACTTCA
The DNA here is from genome assembly GCA_947361185.1 of Charanyca ferruginea. Taxonomy (NCBI): domain Eukaryota; kingdom Metazoa; phylum Arthropoda; class Insecta; order Lepidoptera; family Noctuidae; genus Charanyca; species Charanyca ferruginea. The sequence continues at coordinate 7,444,466 of OX376082.1, read as the reverse complement.
GTCCGCGCATAAAATTTTGTCACACCACCTGTCAACATCAATATAATATTTCATCTGCTCGACGTCCGTATGTCACTGCAGGGATTCAGCAGAATATCAGCGTCAGGAATACGTACCTGACACATGCTGAGCTGAACTCCCATTTGGTGCATCCCTGAGACACACACCTCACTTTGTTGTAATCCTCATTTGATTTGTATTTTTTGTGTTGTAATGTGTCTTTTGTGTGCATCAAATAAATGTTTTATCTATCTATCTATCTAACTATTGGCATTGGCAAATGCCTCTAAAATTTTGACTTGTGGCGCTTTATCTTGACATAGTATAAAACAAAGTCGCTCCCACTGTCTATACGGTTAGATCTTTTAAACTACGCATTGGATTTTAATCCAGTTTTCAGCGATAGATACAGTGATTCAAGAGAAAGGTTTACACGTATAGTTTGTATCTATATTGCACCCGTGCGAAGCCGGGGCGGGTCACTAGTTAGAAATAAAATGAATAATAAAGCGGTTCGTCGGTCATAATTTATAAATTTTGGGTTTTGTAAAACACAGCAAAACATTATTGCGACTTTATCCGCAGAGAAGTGATGTGAACCCAGACAAATATATTTTGTTAGGTACTTGGTAAAAGTGTAGACTTCTATCAGTGACAATTAAATTATGCACAAAGTGATGGCCTGAAACACAGGTTTGAATTAACCTAGATCGGGCGGGTTGCTACCTAATATTGTTTTCCGAACCATCATTACTTGCACCAGTTATATAAATATCTTAGTTTTACTTTATTTTAAGGCATTAAACTTGTATGGGAGTATTTCTTTTTGTTGACTAAATGTACACATTTGTAAACGTTATTTTAATAAATATATTATTATTATTATTATAGTGAAACATTTTTTGTCTATTAATTACCTCTAACAAACAAACAAACAAACAAAAGAATTTTGCCTCTTTAATATATTACTTCAGATTCGTTTCAAAACGACATATCTATCTACCAGTTCACTTTGTAAGTATGACCTCTGCTATTAGCATAATTCCGTAAAGTTCTCTCCGAACTTCAAGTCGCTTTCTGAGTAAAGTTTGAAGTTGTACATATGTACGAACTTCACAACAATTCAACAGCGAACTTGCTTGCGTTAAAGGCTCGGATATACTGGAGCAAATAACTTGTCAGCACGGGTAGGTACTGTTTTGTCTGCGTTGGTGTGGACCCAGCCATGGAAAGAGAATGCTCGGAGTTTCTTTGCGCGATACAATCCGGAACGAGAAAAATCGCCGGATTATGTTCACCGGTTCATAGCTCTCAGAATATGTAAGTTGAATTGGCAATGGACAGGCCACATCGCTCGATGAACCGATAAACCATGGGGAAGAAAAGTTCTTGAGTTGCGACTACGAACCGAAAAACGCAGCGTTGGTAGACCTCTCACCAGATGGTCCGACGATATCGTGAAGGCCGCCGGTGGATGCAAGTGGGAGGTTGCCGCTCGTTGTAGCGTTCTATGCGGGAGGGCCTTGGTTCAACTGTGGACGTCTTTTGGCTGATGATAATGATGTGGAACCTTCCATACACTACTGAAGAATCTGACCACGACCGCGCCTGTAAGTTCTCCACTCAGGTGTAACCGGGCCTTTATTTCTAAAACATGGCGGTCACACTTCAACACCATTCGAATTTCGAAATGATATTAAGGGAATAATTACTCTATTTGAGATGTGGTAATCTACTGTTATATTCATAGAGAGACCCTTATGAATAATTATAACAGGAGATTACCGCACGGAACAAATATGTTTGTGTATGATGTGCTGTGTCCTATGTGCCCATTGGCCTAGTTCTGTTCTGTCTCAAGCATTATAATGAGGGAAGTGGAAAAAAATCTGGTTTTTTTTACTCCTCCGCTGTTCTTTTTTGATAAATTTCGTTGCGAGATTCAAGACAGTTTTATCGTTTCTCTGGGACTCGTCGAGATTCATTGCTCCGCCGCTTTTGTGGTGGTCGCCACTGTTGATTCTGGCTTACAGGAGTTACAGTGGTTTGGGAATAGTGTGGTGGGTTTTGTCCCATTAAGGCGACGATATACGCCGGCGACCTTGAGCGACCAGAAAATCGTAAACGCTGCGTCCAAAACTCTCAAAGTGTAGTCGAAAAAAATAAATAAAAGATAGTATTCTTTAACTTAAAAAAAGGCGTATAATAAAAGATAGATAATTAAATAGTCTGTAAGATACTAAAAGTTTCGTTTAAATATTCCTGATAGATTTTGTGTGATCATCAATGTTTTGTCCGCGTCAGATACAACTTCACGATTTAATTAAACTATTTAATATGAACTTAATCAATAATATTCACATACTAAATGATTAAGACAATGTTCTAGTTTAAAATATATTTTTTTCAAATCATTTACACTGCACATTTTGACGTGATTGTCAGTTTAAAATCTGCAAAAGTCGCTTGTTAGCGCCTGAATACCTATTATAAAAAGACATTTCTTTTTAATTTGGATGTTGCGAGTAAACTCCAAAACGGCTCATCCATTTTCGAAAATTATTTCACTAATCGTAAGCTACACTATAGTCGAGTGTCATAGAATATTTTGCTTTATGATCTACGCGGACGAAGTCGCGGGTAGCAGCTAGTAATGTTATACTTACACTGAAATTTACTTAGGTATCCCTATTTTTTTTGATGATGCAATATTGCACTCATGGATAACCTAGCCTAGCTTCCTATTAGTCAAAGAATTTTTGAAATCGGATGAGGAGGTTCGTAGATTACCCCCTAGATACAAACCTCTTCGCAATACTGAGTATCATACACGGACTAGAGAAAACAGAAGGACGCCACGCATATCAAAAGTGGAGCACCTAAAGTACGCCGGACCGAGACTCACACATAGATCGGTACGGTCGGTAGTCGATACTTTCGGCGCGGAATCCTTTTTTTTCCTAGTACGTGTATGATGTAAATGTGTGCGCGATGCATGTTTGTTCAAACAGTCTGGCTTACTTAGGGTGCTTCACTTTCGATATGCGTGGCGTGGAGTCCTTCTTTTTTTCTAGCCCGTGGTATCATAATATTAAGTAAAGAAAAAAATGGTATCTTCAACAAATTCACGTGAAAGAAATCATGGCCAAAAGCCATGCAGTTAGCAAATAAAAAGACGACACAGTACCATTCTATCCGCAACGTTCCATCCTCTTCACGTCATCCCTAAGCTGACTTGTATAATGTGTATGTAATAGGTAGTACCCATGCTCTATGGGGAACCATAAGCAACAAATCATAATACCTTCTTGCTTCACGGTACCCGAATAAAAAGGTTACCTTACTTCGAAAAAGGTTCGCGTATTGTGATTTCGTCTTCTTTGTTACGTAAAAATTTTATATTCAGCTGAGCGCCTTTACAAGATACGTATTAATAGTATTATGAATATTCGCAGCTAAGCGAACGAAGACTGGGTCTAGTCATAAAAAGTTGTATATAAAATCATGTAGTACATATATTTGTAGATATTAAACATCAGCTAATGAGTATCTATCTACATATAGAAAAGGATTATTGCCATGCTACACTTCTTGTCAGTAAATTTGCGCGCAATGAACGTATCGTATAGTATTCGATTAATTTCAAAATTGGAAGTTAGTACCCATTTCGTATTTCATTTGTTTTTAGTTTTAACACCTAGTAATAACTGAAAAGATTACAAACGTATTTCGCATAACTCTGCAGAATTTCTAAAATACAGATCTGCAGGCCTAAAATCGACTCAAAGTGAACACTAATTGTTTCGAGGTGATTTTTGGATTGAAAATACGACTACCATAAGGTATTATAATTTAATTTTATATGAAAAGCAAAATTCGCATCAGCTTTTGCTATGATAAAATCAATTTTCAATATTTATGTCATAATTATTTGATGTATACTCATGTTTTACAATAAATATATTTTTTTCTATTTTATTCTACTAGTCTTTAAACTAAATAATGATTATGTATAAACCAAGTACTTCCAAATCAAAAATCGATCGATTTTGCGTTACATTTACTCCGTGCGTTCACGCTAGACTCCGCTATCGATCTAAAATTACCGCCTACATTTTCATTACTCCACCAACTCGGTGTGGTGTTACCTAAGTTCAAATTAGCTGAAGCCAACGATGTTTAACGCTCGCAAACTATTTGCAAAGCAGATGCTTTTAAACCGGTTCTAGTTTCATAGCTGTTGTTTACTGAGGAACATTCTGAGGGCGTAGAACGAACGCGCGGAGAAAAGGGTACATACGTGTATTTTAAAGCTACCAAATACCATGTTCGCACATAATATTTACCTATTTAGTTGCAAGGCTTTTTGAGTGAATACGTCTTTAAAAAAATAGCTTACATACTGGGGGGGGGGGGGGGGCAAGTAAAAAAAACCGATGATAAAAAAATCAGGGGATACAGTTTGGTGTTGCAGCTTCATAATGGGTATCGTAGCCAAGTATAAGCCGTACGGACGATAAGTCAGGGTTAAGCTGCGCTTACCGCGGTTGGTTTGAGGATGGGTGACCATCCGTTTTATACCGAGACCCCTTTGTGCCTCGGTAGGAGAAGTCGTTGGTCCCGGCCGTCTGGCAGTCGTTATGGGTAGTTAGAAGCCAGAATGTCTGAGAACTAGTCTTATCAAGGGGTACCGTGTTTCTTAGTTACTGCGTTGTGGAAGTCAGACATGCAGTCGCGCCATGTAAAACACTGATATTCAGCTGCATTCGGTAAGACTGGAAGCCGACCCCAACATAATTAATAAAAGGCTAACCAGATGATCCATCTTCTCTTCCAACTTACCGCAGTGTCTTATTACGAAAGTCTATGTTGCCCAGTCCTGTGCGTGTTGCCAGTGATTACATGGGGACCGAAACGTGGTCGCTCACAATGGGCCTCATCAGAAGGCTTAAAGTCACCCAATGAAAGGGCTATGCTCGGAGTTTCCTTGCGTGATAAAATCAGAAATGAGGACATTCACAAGAGAATCAAGGTTATCGACATAGCCCGAAAAATTTCCAAACTTAAGTGGCATTGGGCAGGGCACATTGCTCGCAGAACGGATGGTCGATGGGGCCGAAAAGTTCTGGAGTGGCGACCGCGAACCGGAAGACGTTGCGTTGGAAGGCCTCCCACTAGGTGAACCGATGACCTGGTAAAGGTTGCAGGGATCCGCTGGATGCGAGACGCACGGGAACGGTCAATGTGGCGACACTTGGGAGAGGCCTATGTCCAGCAGTGGACGCCTTTCGGCTGAAATGATGATGATGATGATGACCAGATGATGATCATAGGTAATTTAATCAAAATTAACTATCAAAATCATCTGCTTAGCCTTTGCTGCATGCCGTTGCATGCGTTTCGTTTAAAAATAAACCATATTTTCTTTTCGGAAATTGACTAGTGCTAGGTCGTCTCAACTTAGGTATATAAAAGACGTGATAAGTTTGTTTTCACTGCCTCGTTGGTAACTTACCTACCTAGACGGCAACAACGACGAATTTCATTTTATTCGTCGTTGGTCTCGTGGTGAATTGCTGGACGTGGGTTCAATTTCCAGGTCAAGCAAAGTGTTATTCGGTATCTTACCGAATACCCGTACCGTATGATGACGGTGATGACATAATCATCATCATTTCAGCCGAAAGACGTCCACTACTGGACATAGGCCTCCCCCAAGTGTCGTCACATTGACTGGTCCCGTGCGACTCGCATCCAGCAGATCCCCGCAACTTTTACCAGGTCATCGGTCCACCTAGTGGGAGACCTTCCAACGCAACGTCCAGTTTGCGGTCGCCACTCCATAACTTTTCGGCCCCATCGGCCATCCGTTCTGCGAGCAATGTGCCCTGCCCACTGCCACTTAAGTTTGGAATTTTTTCGGGCTATGTCGATAACCTTGATTCTCTTGTGAATGTCCTCATTTCTGATTTTATCACGCAAGGAAACTCCGAGCATAGCCCTTTCATTGGGTGACTTTAAGCCTTCTGATGAGGCCCATTGTTCCCCACTTAAGTTTGGCAATTCTTCGGGCTACGTCGGTAAGTACTAGGTATTTATTACAGCTATGTAGATTTGCATATGTATTAGTAGTACTTTGTTTATTTAATGACACGGTTGGCGCAGTCGTTGAGCGATTGACTGCTGCGCTGCGTGTCGCGGGTTCGATTCCCGCACGGAACAAATATTTGTACGGTCTAAAGATAGTTGTTCCGGCCAGACCCGGAACAACTATGTGTAGACTGTCTGTGTATGTGAGTTTATATGTTTGTAAACGCACCCACGACACAGGAAAAATCCAAGTGTGAGAGCTACGTTTAAAAAAAAATGGTTTTCAAAATGGTAACTAAATTGTCCCAATTTTGTTGTGCAGAAACTTAAGCCTATTATTTTCTTTCACCCTAAAAACAAAAGAAGAGACGGGTTTGATTGCGTAGACCGTTTTATTTCTCTTTGTGAAGATTGATATTGCTCGGAAATAGTACCTATTATAAAATTACACATTACCTACGGCCATTATAATAAATCAAATGAATACCAAACGATAATAATTAATTTAAAAGCTATTATAAGAACACAAAAAGCATTCTCAACAAAAAAAATCGCGATAAAAGTTAACGAGGTACATTCCGAACGTTTAACCTAAAGATCCTAAATAATTGAAAAATGTTAAACGTCATAAATATTATACGAAATTCCAACGTGTACGTAAGGGTGTTAGCACACTACGCTTTGTACCCGCCTGCGTTGGCGGTTAGCTGGTGGAGAAAACCACGTCGCGATATTAGCAGGTAGCAGAGCATATTATACGCCAACATAGCTACCAGTCAAGAGCTATGATTGTTCTGATCTTCAACAATCATCGTCATGTGTCAGACAAATCTACACAAATACTTAAAGAAAATCTTCCTTCTAAATCACTTCGTACATTGGTACAAGACAGACAAACAGACGCGGCGTGGGACAATGTTCTAAATCATGATAGTGATATGAACAATCACAGCCGCAATAGACGACCAAAAGTCTACCATTTTGATGTAACTTAATAAAGTATGTGAAGAAATTTATTGCTTGTCCTTACCTTGACACTAATTAAACAAACATTCATATTTCTTTTATCATATCTCTTTTTCTGGCATTCTGAAGAAGAGTAAACCAAAGAAGAAATATTGTATTTGCTCGAGTAAAAATCATGGAAATGGAATCGCGCTAACTCAAGTGCGCCATTCTAAATCGCGCCGTATGCGTTCACCCTCTAAAAGGGTTCCCCAAAAGAGGGGAAGGGGGGGCCGTCAGGTGGGCTTATGACGTCACAGATAAACCCCTGTTTAATGCGTCCGCCATTGTAAGGCGGGGGTTGGCATTTTCAATGAATTGTTTTGCTGTTCCATGTTCGCTGCCTTTTTTAGGGTTATTTTTTAGAATTCATTCGCTTTTGTGCTTCAGTCAAAAATATCTATTGTTTCGGTTTTCATTTGTTTTTTTTTTTCTGTGTTATGTTCTGCGTCGTATGTGCGAAGTTCGTGTTGTTAAATTGAGTGTGAATTCCATTTTTGAATTAAGTTCCGTTTTTTTTTTGTGTTTTTTATGGCATTGAATGGATGTTCGTGGTATGATGCTCAGAATAATCGCGAATACGTACTCGATGTTATGATAGCCCAGTCTTGGCCGTCCTTTCATGTGAGGCTTGGGGTTTGCAACCCCACGAATACCTAAGTATCAATGTGACTTTTGAACCTGCCGACAAGAGTTCGAAACAGCAAGACCCAACAGTCCCCTGTGACAAGGATGGCTTCGTGAAGGTGGAGAAGAAGAAAAAGCCTCCTAGTCGAAACCAGTGCGGGACCGCGCTGGCAGGAACCAATATGCTGCCTACGACACAGCTCTATGTGTCACACCACGAAGGTTTAGGAAATCGTGGAGTATATTCGAGCCAAGACCAGCTGGACCTTAAGGGTCGAGAAGTTGGAGTCGCGACAGTACGAATTTCAAGTCATTTGCGGTGCGAGTCCCGATGCATTATAATAATATTGAGACCTTCCTCAAGGAAGACTTTTGGCCGAAGAGTGTCGTGTATCGGCGATTTCGCGGAAGGCTACGCAACACACACAGCGCAATACGACGCCGTCTCTTCGTGTACAATAGTTTAGTAATATTTTTGTGGTTTTTATAAAAATGTATGATAGTATGTAAGGTATATATGTTATGGGTCTTTTGTTACCCGAAATAAATTATATTATTATTAAATTCATTATACCTAAATACTTTCTAAGTTTATCTTGGACATCGGTGACGGAAAACATCGTGAGGAAACTTAGACATAATAATAAATTTATATAAGTATGAAATCGCCAATCCGAATTGAGCGAGCGTGGTGATTAATATTTATGCCTTTTCTGCATGAGAAGAAACCTTTGCCGAGCAGTTGGATAATATTAGGCTGTTCATCACGATTTCTATATTTTTTTCAGCTTTTAAAGAAGGTAATTAGCAGGTCGTAAGAGAAGTTATACTTGCTCGACAATGTCAAATTATATGTCATGCAAACCTAACCTAAAGTATGTCATTTAAGACCTGAGGTCTAGCAGGGTATTAATATTGTACTGAAATACTGAATTTCATTATGACCCGCTGGTCATTAATGTGATTTGAATTTGGAACATAAAGTAGAAATCATATACGAACATTTATGATAGGTAGTAGGTACATACTAATTCCCTGAATTCTTAAGATCAGCACTAAAAAATAAATTGTTCGAAAATCGGACTGGCCACCACGAGTACAATATAAATAAAAGAAAAATAGAACACAAATTAAATTAAATACTTTGATTCTAGTACTATTGCTTTTTATTGTCTCGTAGATGGTGTGAAAAGTAGAGTATGCTCCTCAGGGATAAAGGTACCTTCGTCTTGGGCGACCTTCAATCCTACGTTGCCTGCACTCAGGATTCTTGTCTTAACGCTAGAATCCTTCATTTTGCTCTTGATTCAATACGGCGCCCGCTACATAAGACACTAGGTACTTTATCCCCTTAGTGCATAATATACTATTAATCTTTATATTATACAATATTTTCACAAAAAAGACAACCGCCTTCAAAAAGTAAAAAATAACTTTCAATTCGCAAGTCGGCGGCTTTGGTTTTACGTATTGGTATTGCCACCGACTTGCGAATTGAAAGTTATTTTTTACTTTTTGAAGGCGGTTGTCTTTTTTGTGAAAAATTTTTTTTCGCTTTTTAGTGCATACTTCTCATCATGTAAATTAATTACGAAACGGAGACACCAAAAAAAATCTGTCATCCCTTAATTTTCAACCCTTAGGGGTGGAATATTTTCTTGAACTTTATATGGGACCAAATTTGAGGTATACACTATCAATTTAAAAAAGAATCATCGAAATCGGACTACACTGAAAAAAGTTATGCGTGGTCAAACATAAAAATAAATATTTAAAAAATGAAAAAATGTTCATAAAATGAAAACTACTGGGTCAAACAATGTAAAATGTTTATGGGACCAAATGGCAACTATTCTGCATGAAACAAGAAGAATCGCGTAAATCGGATCATAAATCTCAGAGTAATCGATGTACATACACAAAAAAAAAAAACAACCGAATTGAGAACCTCCTCCTTTTTGAAGTCGGTTAAAAATGAATCGTTGTTCGTTAGTCTCGCTAAAACTCGAGAACGGCTGGACCGATTTGGCTAATTTTGATGTTGAAATATTTGTGGAAGTCCAGGGAAGGTTTAAACGGTAAGAAAATTGAAAAATCATTTGACATGACAACATCTGTCGGGTCAGCTAGTATATAATATTAATTACAAACTCTCACTTACGAAGTAATAAGGATTATTTAACTAGGTGATGACCGCGACTTCGTCCGCATGAATGTCGGTTATCTGCGAGCTTAAAATAAAAGTAGTAATTTGCTATCCGCCAGTGAAAGTCCCGTCAAAATCGGACCTGCCGTTTCAGAGATTAGCAGGAACAAACAAACAGACAGACCAAAAACTTAAAATAGTTTGCTTGGTTTCAGTATCGTGTAAACATTAATAATATGCATTTAGTAAAAAGATGTTATTTTGGCATTTCAAACAACCTCTTCAATTTTCTTTCTTTGTACAGATAATTTTCCTGAACTATTACGGTTTCAAAGTTCAAGGCTTCAACCTAAAATAGAACCCAACAAAATATACCAACTGACAATATTTACTCAGGCAACATCGGTTTCGCTTACGTACATAAAAATCAATGTATAAATATACATACAACCACTTTCCGCACGATCGCACACACACTAACAAAAACGTGTCAAAAATACTCACACACGAGAGTTTCCACACGATCGCACACACCCAAAAAAACTTACGTAGAAATCCAAAAATAGACTTCCAATACACTTTATGGGTTTTACTTGGAAGCTGATACTGTTTGATAATAAAAATAAAATAGATTTATAATATTAGGAACGCTATTTGGTCTCAACCTGTTAAGGCTTCCTCACATAGGCGCGACATATTATCCCGTTGTCTTAATCTTCTTCGTCCTGCCCATATCCCATGTTACTTGGGGTCGGCGCAACATGTTTTCTTCTTCCATTCCATCGTGTCCAACGTCATGCTTTCACCGACTCCCTTTTCATTCATATCATTCTTCACACAATCCATCCATCTTTTCTTTGCCCTTCCTTTTCCTCTTCATCCATCCAAATTAATATTCATAGCTCTTTTGGTCACATGCGTTTCATCTCTTCTCTTCACATACCAAGACAAACGATTTCCTTTCAACTTTTCTGTCACTGGCGCCACTTTCAAACTTCCTCTAAAATTTTCATTTCTCACCTTATCCATTCTGGTAACTCCACACATTCATCTCAACATTCTCATCTCCGCTACACGCAATCTTTTTTCATCCATCTTCTTCGCGGCCCAACATTTTGATCCATACAGTACGACAGGTCTTATCACGGACTTGTAGATTTTCTTCTTTAACTTGAGGGGGGGAGAGTTATGCCCGAACATACATAAAAAAAAATGTGAGCCGTCACGGGACGCCTGGCAGATGTGAAACATCGATATTATTTTGTAAAAGTAATATGCAGAAAAGAACAGATTGTGATAGGAACTAAATATGTCATAATGATAAAATAAAATATTACGATTTTTTTTTTCAGATAACGATGACTATTTATTGAATAAACATTTATTTGCATTAAATACAAAAATTTACGAATTTATTTCAAATCGTGACTACTTAATTCGTTTAATCAGTGTCTTCGGTAATCGCACAGTCGATTGCGCATGGCGACGCGTCGCCACACCGTACACACTACTGCATATAGACTGTATATATATACCATCATATAGACTACTAGACTGTATATATATACGCCAGAAATCGGTTTTACGTGCGGTTATAGATGTTTCACATCAAAAAGGATTAGACAAAGTGCGGTGTGCGTCACTAGGTTATACCAAATGGGAGTCCAGCTCAGCATGTGTCAACCAAATATACTTGACGGACGGACAAAACACAAATAAAACAGTTAAAGAATGTCTTCAACTATTTTTCGACCTTGTACTCGATATTTCTCGTTACAAACCACGCAGAAACAACTACTTAATCAATTACTAAATATAAATACCAGTTACTTTTAGTAAAGCAATACATCAAAACAATTTTTAAGTGCTTCAATTCCCTCAACTCATATCTCATAAAATCGAAGATGACTTTGAACTATTAGCAAATATTTATCCTGAGTATGTTTATTATTTTAGCACTTTATGGCTGCTTGCTACGAGTTAAGACTATCCCTACACTGGCGCACTTAAAATCGGAACATAGCATCGCAGCTCTGCGGTAGAAATCCATACTTCCATTCGTACTAATCCATACTTGCATACTTATACTAATTTTTACTTATACTCCATTTACATTAAGATTAGACTTTAAAACAAACCTTTTTTACAGTTCTTTCAACCGATTTTGACTTCTATTCCGTAGGCTTAAGGATGACATTAGAGGCAAAAAGGTGCTTACAAAAACAACTATTTACTGCAGCTGCCATTTGTCATGCCTCCAACGCAATATAATTCAAAATCGGTTGAACGGACTGTAAAAAAGGTTTGTGTATCTGTCTAATCTTATTGTAAATGGAGTATAAATGTTATGTACTCTGTATATCTATATCTATACTAATCTATAGGTATACTTAATATTATAAAGAGGAAAGATTTGTATTTTTGTATGTAACGAATAAACTCAAAATCTACTGGTCCGATTTCAAAAATTCTTTCACCAATCGAAAGCTACATTATCGTTGAGTAACGTAGGCTATATATGAACTATAGTCGCTATATGAGAACTATAGTCGTACCTATTATTAAAAATAAAACCGGTGATGCTGCAGATCCCACCAATTATAGGCCCATATCCCTCGCAACGGTCATTGCTAAGGTGCTGGACAGTTTGCTGGATACATATATGGCCCCAAGAATTAGTCTGCATGATGCTCAGTTTGGCTTCAGGCCCGACCTATCAACAGAAAGTGCCATTATGTGTCTTAAGCGAACTGTCCGGTACTATACGGATATTAAAACGTCTGTAAACGCGTGCTTTTTAGACCTATCCAGGGCATTTGACCTCGTGTCCTATGACCTTTTATGGGAAAAGATAAGAAGCGAGAGTAAAGTAGAAACTGAAGTTACTTATCTACTAAAGTTTTGGTATGAAAACCAAGTAAATAATGTTAGATGGGCAGGGAATCTCTCTGATGAGTATAGATTGGAATGTGGAGTGAGGCAAGGGGGAATCACTTCTCCGCGCCTATTTAACTTATATATGTATAAACAAACTGATCGTTGAGCTCGGCAGTACTGGCATTGGCTGTCATATTGATGGTGTTGCTATGAACAACATCAGCTATGCGGACGATATGGTTTTGCTGAGCCCATCGATCAGTGCGTTGAGACGACTTTTGAAGTTGTGTGAGGTCTACGCGGTGGCTCATGGGCTTAGGTACAACGTTAGTAAGAGTGAGTTTCTTGTTTTCAAAGTCGGCGCCAAAGGTGACGTGAATTTGCCGCTCATATCACTGGAAAATACACCCTTAAACCGGGTTACAAAGTTTAAGTACCTGGGCCACTGGGTCACCGAGAACCTAAGTGATGACTTGGACATAGAGAGGGAGCGCAGAGCGCTGTCTTTCCGTGGTAATATGTTGGCCCGCAGATTTGCACGGTGTACGCATGAGGTTAAAATGACCCTCTTTCGAGCCTATTGTCAAACTTTCTACACCTGCAGTCTGTGGGTCAAGTATACGCAGGGGGCATACAGCGCTCTGCGTGTCCAGTACAATAATGCTTTCAGAACGCTTATGGGGCTGCCGCGGTTCTGTAGCGCTTTAGGTATGTTTGCCGATGCGAGGGTGGATGATTTCTACGCAATTATCCGTAAGCGTTGCGCCTCTCTGCGGCACAGAACACGGGGTAGCTCCAACAGTATGCTGAGGGCATTATGTGAGCGGTGGGACTGTCCAATGCTCGGCCGATGGGTGGGACTGCACACACACGTCGCAGCCAGATAAGTGGACAGATACAAATTGTGACTGTTTTATTTATTTATTTATCTTTATTTCGTCATTGTATGTGTACTAACATTAGTTTTAATAAGTTTGAATGTATCTACTAACAGTATGGATCTCGGTCTGCCAATAAATTATTATTATTATTATTATTATTATATTGTATTATTAAAAAGGAGGATGGCGAGGCTGGACCCACGTAATTTAAAAATTAACGGAGCAACGTGCTCGGACTAGTTTATACTAATTATAGTAACAAGTTTATAGGAGTTCTATATAAAAAATATTGAGTTACTAGAGAATGGGAATTAAAAGTTATTAATGATTTAATTTATTAAAAAATAAGTATCGTGCAGTTTCCGAACGCAATGTTTTTTACGAATTACATTGATACATTCCAATCTACACTACTGATTTACCCTCTTAAAATACTTAAGTACGTTTTCGCTTGGCAGATTTACTTTTTATTTTACTTACATCTTGTTAAATAAACCAATAACGTATAAAACGAAACATAAATACTGTTATAAACAGTCCGTAAAAATAATATAAATTATTTTAACAGTAATGAAAACATGGAACGTAAAAATGGAACGTCAGTGTCGAATTGTCATGTCATTTGATGTCATTGTATTTGTCAATTCATTCATTCCATTGTTTGTGTTTAACAGCTAACGTGGGTCAGGGTGGGATTCTAATACTATTTTTGCGATTTTGTGGATTCTTGACAATTTGGCTTTACCTTTAGACTGACGACCGACTTGCAAGTGATTTGGAATTTCTCAACGGTTAAAATGCGTTGTGTCAATAATTGAGAATTGCTCGCTTACCGAGACATCGTTTGTCTGATGAACGTGATCAAATAGTTGAAAGAGTACAGAAATGGGTGTACCCGCGTGATGTAAGTATATTCATGTACTAATTTGTTTAATTTCATGAACACAAATCATACAAATATAAAATAAACGAAACCTGTAAAAAGATTTCCTTAACGCCTGATAGGAAAATCGGCCCTTCAACATCAGCCCGCAAACAAAAGGCACATTCAAACATTTCTCCAATTACTATAAATATTGAGGCCACTCACTCAAAAAAAGCAAAAGTACATAATAAAGAAACCCAAACTTCCAATCTGACTAACGACACATCGACCCAAATAAAACAAAAAATGACAACAACTTCACAAGTGTGTAAAGTTGCCTGCAAAAATTCATCAGGCGCTATACAATCTGCACCAAAACCTAAAAACAGACTATCTGTTATAAGCAGCAATTGCACAAAGGGAAAACTGCCCATAATCGAAGAAGTATTTTCAAAACATTTCAATTACTGTCACTATTTACTGCCAAAAGTCACCACAACAGATTTTCTAAACTCTCTGGAATATAAACTAAAAGACTTCACACTGAACGATTACTGCTTGATTTTCATTGGAGAAAATGATCTGAACAATGGAGACTATTTAAATATACTTGACCATTTTAAAAACCTTTTGAAAAAGGTTATCCACACGAATGTTATTATCTGCGCTCCGACTTATAAACAAGGCGCTTTAATCCACAACTATAAAGTCGAGTTATTTAACAACTTACTATATTTAGACTTAAAAAATAATCAATATGCATATTTTTTCGATAGCAATTACACCCTATCACATGACATGTTTTCTAACAGTACAGGAAAATTAAATAAATATGGATGGAGGAACATTTTTGAACAGATCATGTCCAACATATTGATAGACTACAAATTATTCTGCTCTCAAGACGATTTAACAAACGACACGATTGACCAAACACTGCCATTCTCAGACAGCGTGATTGAAGACAGAACAACACCTACACAAGACCAGTTATTTCTATTATAAGCACATGAACATTATGCACCAAAACATCGCTGGACTACTTAATAAAACTGACATGTTGACGTTGCATATACAAGAGCTGCGCACTGAAAGAAATTTAGATGTAGATATTTTATGCATCACTGAACATTTTGTAACCTCTGGACAAGAATCATTAATTAACGTGCCAAATTATAAGCTTGCATCGTGTTATTCTAGGAATAAGAAGCGTGGCGGAGCATGTATCCTTATTAAAGACAATTACGAATTTAAAGAGCTACCTAATTCATCTATTACAGGTGTATTTGAATACTGTTCGATAGAATTAAGCAAGCAGGGGTTAATAGTTGTTTGTATTTATAGACCACCAAACATGTCCTGCATTAACATGTTTTTTGATCATTTAGATAATTTATTAAAGACATTGTGTACCAAAGTAAATAAAAAAATTGTAGTATGCGGCGACTTCAACATCAATACATTGAAAAGAAATAATTTTACATTAGACTTCGAAAATTTACTATTGAATCATAATTTAAAATTAGTATTTAACCAGCCAACTAGACCAAAAAGCGGCACGTGTTTGGATAATTTTGCCCATAATTCGAAACAAAATTGTGTGAGCGAAGTAGTTGACTTCGGATTATCGGACCACACCGCTCAAATTTTAAAAATACCGGTAAACAAAACCTGTACTATAAGTTCCTGGCGTATTAAAAAACGTAATTTAACCAAAGAAAACTTAATATTATTTAAAAAGCACCTTCAATCACTATCTTTTTCACAAGTACTTGATACAGATAACCCTAACGAGGCATATAACAATTTTATTGATATCTTTCGTTTATTATACGACTTATGCTTCCCAATTCAATCAATAAATGTAAAAGCTGATAAAACAATTAAATGGCTATCACGCGGGATTAGAATATGTAGTAGAAAACAACGAAACATGCTTTGGAAATACAGAAGAGCACCTACGAGTGAGAATAAACATAAATTTCAAAACTATGCTCAGAAACTTAAAAAGATCGTAAAACTAACACAAAAAGCCCAAAATAATTATTTAATAAATAGCTCAACTAACAAATCCAAGGCATCATGGCAAATTATAAATAATAAAAACAATCTTATAAAAGAACCAATTTTACAAGTAAATCAAGGTAACAAATTAATTAAAGATCCTAGGCAGATTGCTGAATCATTTAATGACTTTTTTGTGGACCAAATACATAATGTATCCAGTAGTTGTACGGGAAATACAGTTGCCATTACAAAAACCCGAAATTCTTTATTTATGCAGCCGGTTATCCCTCAAGACATTATACGTGTAACAGAAAAGTTAAAAAATAAAAAAAGCTTCGGAGACGACGGGGTTTCAACCGTTGCGGTAAAATTTGTCTCGGATATTATCGCAAAACCATTAAGCCATATAATAAATGTGTCTATAAGTTCAGGCATATTCCCTGATACACTAAAGACTGTAATCATAAAACCATTACATAAAAAGAAAGACAAAGAAGTTATGTCTAACTATAGACCAGTAGCTTTAATCTCAGTATTCTCGAAGATTTTCGAAAAAATTATTTATGAATCTATTTACACCTTTATATCTAAAAATGACATTTTATGTGAAGAACAAAAGGGCTTTCGGAAGAATAAAAATATCAACATGGCAATATTCGATCTCCTGAAAGTTATCATGAATAATATGGATAAAAAAAACCCTATATGTGCAATTTTTACAGACATGACAAAGGCATTTGACTATGTAAAACATGACATTCTCTTAAATAAACTTAACGATTATGGCATAAGAGGCAACGTACTAAGCCTGATTAAGTCTTATCTCACGGATCGAAAACAATACACGGAAATAACGAGAATCTGTACTAAAACAAAACGTGAACTAAAATATCTTTCCAGTTGCAGAACAACTGAATTCGGAGTCCCACAGGGCAGTGTACTTGGACCGTTACTATTCTTACTATACATTAATGACCTTCCCCGTCAAATTCGTCAACCAATGACATTATTTGCTGACGATAGCACAGCTATAGTTGAATGTGTAGATGAAAAGAACTACGAAGATGAAATAAACAGCACACTTAGCACAATAATTAATTGGCTTAATAAAAATAATCTAGTCATTAACTTAAATAAAACTCAAGTCATGCATTTTCATCAGAGGTTACAGCCAAAAAAGGTAACTACTCAATATAATGACCAAAAAGTAGACACAACCTCAGTGACTAAATTCTTAGGAGTGCATATTGATAACAAATTGTCATGGAAACCTCATGCTGAAAACGTGTGCCAAAAACTAAGTAAATCTGCCTATGTGCTTCATAACCTTTCCAAAAAAGTAAACATAGAAACCTTAGTGATTGCCTATCATGGATTAGTTGCTTCAGTTTTAAGATATGGCGTCATATTCTGGGGTAACTGCAGTGAGAAAGATAGAATATTTAGGGCCCAAAAACGTTGTCTCAGATCAATGACAGGTCTTAAATCCACTGACAGTTGTCAACCAGTATTTAAATTACTAAAAATTATGACATTACCTTGCTTGTATATACTAGAAGTTGCTCTATTCGTCACTTTAAACAAACACTTATTTTCCTCAATGGTTGAGATAAGACAACGCACAGGACCAATAAGAAGCCAGTATAAAAATCAATTATACACAGGCGGGCATAAAACAGCCCTACTAAAAAATAATATTCTATCTATGGGACCGCTTATTTATAACAAACTACCTAAACATTTTAAAGAATTACCCATAAAAAAATTTAAAAACCAATTAACTAAACTATTGCTAGAGAAATGTTATTACACAATTAAAGATTTCCTAAATGATAAAACTTTATAGGAACACGTTGATGTTTGTAAAATAAAATAATTTTATCGTTTTATTCTAAATTTCAAATGTACTTGTATATCAATATTATACTGACATCATATATTAGTTAATGTTTATTGGTAATTTTGTATTAGAATTATATTGACTTTACTTAAACTGACATTATACTTATTGACATTATCTATATTATACATTTTGTGTGGTTGTTGTTAGAGTATTGACTATTGTGTATTTTGACATCAATAATTTTTACATTGTTATATTTAAACTTACATTTTAATTATTAATATTTTCAGACAGATAAATCCTATTAAATATGACTGAGTAGAACTAGTAATAATAATTGTAATGGTTGTAATTGTAATTATATTATTAAATTCAAAATTAATATTTTGCATGCCGCAAGGTAAAATGTATCGGGACAATTTACAAATATTCCAACTAATATGTATACCTACATTATTAGCAAATAAATGATTTCTTTCTTTCTTTCTTTCTTTCAAGCAAAAGTAGAGATTTCGTATACAAATATGTAGTTTCGTATATAATACTCTTATCATAATTATGCTCTTCCTGCTCGTCTTGCAGTATTGGGCAACACAGGAGCATCTCTTAATCTTCTGAATATAATAACAACGTGAAGTATTTTATAATACTGCAGATTACGGTCAGTGGGTCGTCTTAGGTACTGCTTGTGGTGCACAATATTAATAACATTTTAAAATAAAATACTGCACCGGTATCAGGACCCAAGCTACCAATGGTAAGGGCTCCAGAGAGCAGAATCTCCTAACAATGTTGTATGACTAGGTGTACCACTGATGAAGTACAACTTCGCAGGGCAAGTCAAGATACTTGATTAGAAGAATATTACTATTTTTGTATAACCACACTGCTAGCGTAATAACCTGATGGATAGAGTTTTTGGATAGTCTGTTCTTTAATCTACTCAGTATGGGTACCTGTACCACACATGCTTTGGCAGCATTGAATGTGGTAGTCACATTCTTAACCCAGAAGCAAAACATGATTATAACTTAGCTTGTAAACATTTTTTGTGTATCCTTAACCATAGTAATAATATTTTTAGGTAACTGTTGGGAGTTGATAAATAGTAACCCAAATGATGGTCCTGAACATGAGACCCAACCACAACCTGGCCTTCGTGATGTATGTGCTGGATGTGGCAGATAGATTTTGAGAATCAGGAGCAGGCTAGTTGTCCGACCAGAGATGTCTGAAAGGGAAACCCGAATAAGAGACATTGTATCGGAATGGATAAGGCCCCGCCAGGTTGGTAATGAAAACAATTTATATAGGGTTACTGGTAAGCCTAAGGTAAGGTTACTGTCAAGGTCTCATCACAAGTGGGCTTTTTGGATGCCAACCTTACCAGTAACCCTATAAACATTTAATATTACAAATAATGATATGAAATCCTAATATATTATTATTTTTGGCAACATTTTACTTTTATTGTTTCAGTTAACCTTAAATGAGGACATATGTGTGCCATGCTATTTACGGGCATAGAGAGTGGTGGACAGTTCTTATAGAAGTTCTGCTGTGGTTTCACCTTCTGCAATCAGTCAACCAACATCTTCTCAACAGACAGAGCAAACGGTGGAAGTTGAAGAGGTTGGTCCATCAACATTTGGAAATCTATTAGTGGAAACATCTACTGAACAAATATTGCCCACAAGAAGAATATCTGACACAACAGAGGGTGAAGAGGCTAGTCCATCCACCTCAAGACGTCCATTACAGGAAACTTCTGCTGAACATATTATATTGCCCACGTTGAGAAGAGCGGCTGATACAACACGGCGCTGCTTGTTTTTGGAGTGCAATGATGCTGAAAAGCGACATATACCTGGATGGGCTCAGAAAACGAATTATAAAGGATTTTAATTTCTATATTCCTAGCAATGCTAGAATTTGCAATTTCCACCAAGGTAACTATTTATTTGGCAACCACCCATTTATTCTAAGTGCCCGAATTAAATCTAGGCATATAGGTAGCAAGTCCTATTATACATACATCGCACTAGATAGGAGGCTGGAGGGGCGAAATGCCATATTAGGATACTATTGTTATTGCCCCGTGGGAACATGGACAGTGGGCTGTTGCTCTCATGTTATGAGCATATTCTGGTAGATGGGCTATGCCAGACACCAGAGGTATGTCGCTGCACCAGCTGCCTTCTTAGATAATCTTTTAATTAGATAAATCAATACTTACATACTAAAAAAAAATATCCAAGATTCACAACAATTGTATGTCTTCAATATTTTATAAGTCGTTATAAAGTAAATAAAAGCGATTTCTTTAAAATATATTTTTATTTATTTATCAAACCTCTAGTTTCAAGGAGAGCAAATATGCTTATTTATATTATATTCTAGGAGATCTAACAACTGGACTCCTTATCTAGTCATATTGTGTACCTTTACCACTTTAAAAAGTTATTACTATTTTATGAACCTTTTCGTAACGAGGGTTGATGTCTGTAAACCTAGCCAAACCCCTGAGCAGCATAGATTGTGTGAAAGATGATAGGTATGGTAGGTAGTAAGGGGGTGAATGCTAAGATGATGGCTTGTAGAGATGTAGATATGGAAGAGGACATACCTACTGTGCCGATGGATTGGAAAGAGCAATAGGATGATGCTAAACTACAAGTTAGCTAGGTTTAACCTGACCACAATCTAGTTTCTGGACAAGTAATGGGAGGACACCCTAGAAAAATCCACTGAAAATATTAGTGATGTCCTTAAAAAAGGCAGGCGCAACGCGCGGACGTATGTTCGTGGATGAAGTAAAAGAAGTAGATACCTACCTATTACGAATCGTAGCAGATGGCGTTCTGTAGTTTCTACCTACCCTCACGGGATATAGGTGTGAATTTAAGTAAATATGTATGAATAAGCCATTCTACTACTGAATAATAGGCCAATAAGTACATGCCCAAAGTACTTTAAGAATATTTTAGGTTATAATCTTCTACCGTTCATATCTTTTTTCTCCCATCTTCTATAACTTACTTCCCATTTGCTTTTTGGTTAGTCTTATGTCGTTCTTTAACAATTGATAAGTTTCTATAATGTATGCTACTCCTAACACTGGGTCCCACAATACATGTAGTCTCGCCATTCTCCTTTGGTCCTTGAGAAAGACACGCGGATGAAGTCGCGGGGAAAGTGCAAGTATTACATAACTTGGAAAATGTAAGTTCTGTGCACACCTGTAAGTGACAAATTCACTCTAGATCTTAAGTTCCTTTGTAACAGTATCCAAAAAAATGTTTTAGTGAATAAGTCGTTGGAGTGCCATAATTAAATAAATAAATAACATGGGATAAGGGCAGGAAGAAGAAGAAGAAATAAATTAATCCAGACTAATATTATAAATGCGAAAGTAACTCCGTAAGTTACGCTTTCACGATAAAACGGCTGAACCGATTTTGATGGGTGTCAAAATAGCTTGAACCCTGGGGAAGGACATAGGCTACTTTTTAATCCGCGACTTCGTCTGCAACCGTGATAACCGACATTCACGCGGACGAAGTCGCGGGCAGAAGCTAGTAAATAGATAACATAGGTTTGGTCCTTCGCAAATACCTAGCTCTAATACCACTAAAATTCCTAAATTCTGTACATCCAGACATATTTAATACATCACTAATACTCACTCATAACCAGGCTATATACAAAAAATAACTGGCCAGGTGCGAGTCGGACTCGCGCACGAAGGGTTCCGTACCATTGTTCAAACAACATTGGACAATATAATATAACCTTTTTTTTAATATTGTGCAAAAAAATGGCAAAAAAACACGTTTATTGTATGGGAGCTCCCCTTAAATATTTATTTCATTTTGTTTTTAGTATTTATTGCGTTTATAGCGGCATCAGAAATACACCATCTGTGAAAATTTCAACTGTCTAGCTATCATGGTTCGAGAGCCAGACAGACGGACAGTGGAGTCTTAGTAATAGGGTCCCGTTTTTACCCTTTGGTTACAGGACCCTAAAAACGGCCCAATTTAAAAGAAGTTTTAAGCCGCCCTTCATCAAATCTGACTGATATAAAATCTAGATTCTTAATTAAACTTCGTTTTAAAATAAGTAGCCAATGTTTTCCGATGTAAAAGGACGATGAACTCGCTTTAACTAAAGTGCTGCATATTATTTTGTACATAATTAGAATAATATGTTGTTCTCACGCGATCTTTGAGAATGTTGCTGATTCAGCAAACGTTGCGAATTGTTTTCATAAATCTTATGTAAAGACGTATTTACGTTTATTTTCGCTTGCAATACAAATTCTAAAACAATTGACTGAGGCAGTTAATTTCAGTACACTGTCTATTTCTTCAAACATAACTTTGCCAGGGGGCAATAATAAATATATTTCTTCCTATTGTAACAACAGCGATTTTTGTTGTACAGTTTCTACCTACTAGTTTTAATACATATTTCAACCAAACAGAGTGGGTGTAAAGATGAAAGACAGAAAAATGGTAAAGGAATACTGGTGAAATGAAAGCCTTATTCAGGCCATCGTGTAAAAAGAAAAAAGCCTTATTAAAGCGATAATACATTCTTAAAAATTCACACTTTAAATCAAGGCCTCTATTTGAACCAAAATTCTTTCCTTAAGTTTTTGAGCCAGCTTTGGATTACATCTTTATTATTATTTCATTTTTATTTCCCATTTAAAATCGATCGACTTTACGTTACTTTTACGCATCGATATATATGTACAACGCACCTTTTACGTTATTTCTCACCAACTCCTGCCATTTTTCTTTTCGTCTCTTTCTACGCAATTCCACAAAACCGTCATAATTGTATACGGGAATGGATAACGTCATTACGCTCGACTGAGAAGATTAATTATGTAAACAAAAGACGGTGTTTCTGCGGAGCGGAGTAGCTGGAAATGTGGCCTCGAAGACAGCGGAGATTGATAGACGGTATTAGGTTATGTTGACGGAATTAGGGTATGTTAAGTGATTACGTAAATGATACTACCTTTTCGATGGAGCAACTAGACTCAGTTATTATTTTTTCTTGTAAATTTTGACTTTAGAAAGTGCCTTTTAATAATAATATTACAATTAAACGCGTATATCTGATGTTCTGGGAGAAACAGTATGCGAGGGCGAGAGTATCCACTGTTCCATATTTTGTCTAGTGTAATTATATTATTTTTTTATTGAGTGTAAATGATGAGAGATGATAAGCGATGATGAGCGTTTTGATTGATGTAATTGTTATTGTACCGTGTTAATTACCAGCCCATAATTATCCCACTGCTGGGCAAAGGTCCCTTCTCACACAGAGAATGCACGAGCTTTGATTACTACACATGCTCAAGGCGGGTTGGCGATTTCAGTCTTACCTTTATCTAAATATATAAACGCGAAAGGTCACTCACTCACTCATCAGGTAGTTTATAGTTACCTAATAGACGTCCGCTAAGAACGGATTTTGCGGATTTTGCGATTTTGCGAATAAGGAGGTCTAATGGCTATCGCAAGTAAACACCGGGAACGAAGTCGCGGGCAGCAGCTAGTTCATTATAAGTTCAGGCTGTGGCGTGCCTTCCATTAAAGCCCAAAAGCCAGGCCTCAAAAAGGCCGTCATTGTAGCATACCAGAGCGGGGATAAAATAGCATTTCATCCTCTAGGGGAAATTTATTATTTTTATTGTCATTTAATTTTTATGTGTCAAATATGACAATGAGCCTACAAAAACGAAAAAGTCTTTAGTCATAAGTAGAATAATCATGAATAAAGACTCGACTTATTACTGTTTCATAAAAAAAGAACCTCATTTTAATTTTGAAAATGGAACTAAAATCGACGATCTCTGGTAGAATGCATGCAATTTGTTGTGGCTACAGAAGAAACAAAAAAAAGACATTGGCGCGAAATCTTTATAATTTTTCTCTAATTGTAAATTGAATTGGTAGTGACCGTAATTAATTTCATATTGTATTGGATTGTTTTATTTTCTCGCAATCGTAGTGAAAAGTATAGTGTAACACACGGCGCTAAAACCCATTAAAACTCGGTTTCTATTTACTCCCTCGCTAAAGTTCGGGAGTAAAACTACCTCGTATATAGTGGGTCATTTTAGCCCCTTGTATAACAATCTACTATTTTCACTGGAACATAAAAAAAAAATAAGTAGCGACATACCTACATGCCAATATTATTTTAATAGTTACATTAAAATACGATTATATGTGCACTAGGTAAGTATGATTTTGTTAGTGTATTTTCTAACTATGACGCAACTATCTCTATTATAGGGCTGTGATCACGAGCTGTGAATCTTTGACCCCCTAGGCACGCAACTGAGTTCAGGTTACCTCACGATCGATCAAGATAAACTTGGAAAGAAACATGAGAAATTGAACAAGTTTGTAAAAACGTCACATTGATACTTGGTTGAGTCTTCACGAATGAGAAGCCACGGCAACCTTGCGTATAATGGTGTAATTAAAATAAATGATTTTACTGCGACTTTGATAATATGACATACTCTTATCAACATACTAGGCGGTTTTCTGAAATTCTGTCGCTACTGTAACCGAAAATTATTACTGAACTTTTAAGTTATAAAGTGAAAACTTTACATATAATTATTATGACCACACCATAGAAACCACCTCAGGTAGAAAGCGGCTTCCTGTCGGGGAATTGTTGTGTGACTTAACAAATTCCTCAGCTAACCCTCACGGTACTTACTAAAGGTATTTTAAGGGATAACGTGAACTTAAGTCGAAAAGGCATATCCCTGGCACAGTAAAAATAATTTACCACTTTTGAAAACATACAAATACGATAACAATTTGTCCTACTTCAACATCAAACCCAACTTTATCAAACCACTCAATTATTAATTCAATTATTACACTAAATAGAAATTTCACACGCCACAAATTGTATTCGCTTGGCTACTTTTAAACAGACTAAGTACATGGTTACTTAAGCCTCCCCTTGTCATTTACCGCGCATTTTGTGGCCCCAATCGACTTGACAACTGAGATTAGTCGAATGTCACTTTCGCTAATTAGAATAGTTTGAGTTCGAGGTTAGACGCGCGTTGGTGTTCAATAGGGCTTTGTAAGAAGCAGTCGGGGCAAAAGCTAGCTGTTGGTGATTAATATCACTAGTTTTCGGTGAAATTTCAGGTTACAACAGATACAAGAAGAAACTTCAGCAAGTTAGTCATGTAAGTTAGTGAGAGGCCAAATCGATCGTAGTTTTCTGAGTCGCATGGTTTACATTCAACTGAAACTGAGAACGCCGACATAGCTCTCAGAATGTGCAAGTAGAACTGGCAGGCCACATTGCTCGAAGAACCGATAACCGATGGGGAAGAAAGGTTCTCGAGTGGCGACCACGAACCGAAAGACGTGTTGGTAGGCTTCCCACCAGATGGACTGGCGACATCGTCTAGGTCGCGGGTAACCGGTGGATGTAAGCGGCAGGTTGCCGCTCGTAGTAGTCGTTCTATGGGGGAGGCCTTTGTTCAGCAGTGGACGTCTTCCGATTGATGATGATGATGATGGTGATGAGTGGCATACACAGGAATGCAGCGTAAATTACGCGGCTCAAAATACGCAACTTACAAAATTACGGTCCTTTCATTTTAGCGTGGTCATTTATTTATTTATTTATACTTCATGCACAAAGGTACAAAGGCGGACTTAATGCCTTAGGCATTCTCTACCAGTCAACCATGGGTAATGAAGTGATAACATGGCAGGTGCATACCAAAAGTAGAAAGATTAAAAAGTTAATAGTAGTAGTTAGTTGGTTCGTTCGTCCAGTTCTGAACTGAGGCATACCTACTTAGATTCGCATTCGCATTAAAAAACGCGTTACTTACCTACAGCATAGTAGTACGAAGCTACAGCTTCAGGCGTAATATCTACGCTCTCTCTTTCTTGTTGTTTTTTGTTTACGGCATAAACTGGGACAAATAAACTTATTTCTATCTTCCTATCATTATTCTTTTTTTACTTCTTTTCAAACGAAGTTTTTTGTCAACAACATAGTCTTTATACAGACAATACCTACCTAACCACCGCTTACCAAGCTGGCGCAAAAGAATAACCGTAAATCAATCAAAAGGGACACAGCTGACGAATCTTCTTCTTCGTAAGTTTCCTACGAGACCCGTGCAAAAAAGGGTTGAACTATTTTAATAAAACAGTAATCAACATCGCCCTTTCCTCTGGTATTCGAATAAAGTGTTAATAAAAGCAACTATACGTACCTATTCTATACAGGTATAAAGCAACTGACCCGTTTTACGATTACATGGTCGAATTGTTACAACGCGACAATATAACAACGTTTAACTATCTATTCATACTTAGTTATTCGCTCTGATTTGATCGTAAATAAAAGATGAAAGAACTTTGAATTTAGAAGAATATTTTTCAAAATATCAAAGTTCTCTGACACAACCCCACATAATACAGCATAGACCTGCCAAAAATAAAAATATTGTCAATCATACCAACATTTTACGTCTTTGATGAAAAAAAAAAAATAATTGATCTATAATAAAGGAATAATGCTTGTTATCACCAAACTTTTTTTCATCGAAACCTTCATAACGTATAATTATTTTTTTAAATCCTTAAAACGTAATCCTCATTAATATTCGTGAATATCTCTCCATCATAATTCCGTGTGTAAACCTACAAACCCTTTCTACACAAATCCATAAAATGCAATATTCTCCAAAATGTCAAAATTCTCTGACACAACCCTACACAATACAACATAGACCTGCCAAAAATAAAAATATTGTCAAACATACCAACATTTCACGTATTTGATGTTTAAAATGAATAAAAAAAATTGATCGATAATAAAGGAATAATGCTTGTTTTCACCAACCTTTTTTTCATCGAAACCTTCATAATGTATAATTCGTAATTCTCATTAATATTCGTGAATATCTCTCCATCACAATTCCGTGTGTAAACCTACAAACCCTTTCTACACAAATCCATAAAATGCAAATGAGGTTCCCGTCATAAGTAATTAAATTCACACCAGTTCATCATTTTCGTACAAACGCGCCCTAAACGTTGTTTCATATCAATCAAGCCTAAACAAGCGAAATTAACCTCAGTCACCTTCCAAAAGGAAAATTAATGGCCGTCAATAAAGTTTCAATCTTTTGGCGGGAAACTACGCGTCCATTACCGCCGCCATTTTGTGCCACAGATAATTTAGTAAAATGGTGGATGACTAGCATGTTTCGTTCGGATACACAGATTTATTGAGGCATTTAGTTGAAAACATTCTGCTTTTGTATGTAATTGCTTTTCTTTCTGGGAAAGGAAGGTGTTTTTCGGCTAATTCTACTAGTTTCACTACAAATTAAGAATACAGACTGACTTTTAATTAATTGGCTATCTTTTTGGGGACGAACGTTCTCATGAATATAAACAACTTTTAACATGAAATTAATGTGTCAATAGAACAGCTGATTAAGTCAGTAAATTAGAGGTATTGTGCTTTCGTGATACACATGACACAGTTTATGCTTTGTCTTTTAGATGACACAGTCCAGCGAGAAATTAAAAAAAAAGTCATAAATCTTTCCAGAACGTTTTCAACGATCATACTGTTTGAATTATAAAAATACCAGCCTATAAATCCAGGTTTCCTTACGATGCTCTCCTTCACTGATGTCTGTAATGTCCAAAATAAACTTAGAAAGTCTATAATAATATGAAATTGACAAAGTTAGATTGGTGCACGAGCTCTAATGCGAACCCATTACTTCTGCATGACACACGGACGCTTTAACCACGGGACCACCATGACATTTATTTTATCCATACTTCCATACTAACATTATAAATGCGAAAGAACTCTGTCTGTTACGCTTTCACGATAAAACGGCTGAACCGATTTAAATAAAATTTGGTATGAAGATAGCTTGAACCCCGGGGAAAGGAAGGACATAGGCTACTTTGTAATCCACTATTTTGTCTGCATCCACGATAACCGACATTCTTATTAATAATACCTACAAATAAAATTTCAATAACAAGAGTACATTTGCTAAGTAGAATATTAGCATCAGCATACATTTTTGGAATCCTTGAAATAATCTCTTGAGTTTGATATCCATATTATAGCTTTAGAAAAAAAACTTTTTTTTACTTCAAACAATGGCATTTCCCAGCTGCCACGTTTATTTATTTATTTCGTCACCTATCTCAGAACACTTGGACTAATGAGACGAATCTAACGATACCCTAACGAAATATATCCGTCCAGTAGTTTGGAAGATATCAGGTAATAAATAATATTTTATTTTATTTTAACGGCGCGAAAAACATAACCTTTTCCTTGCAGTCGGGGTAAAAATGCTCTAATATTTTACGATAAATACAAGGATTAGTAAATCTATTAACCATTTTCATATAAAAAAAATGCATTGATTTTAACAATAAATGTTATGTGACAATATGTTTTTGTTATGCACCCACCATGTTATGTCTTCACCACCCTTGGTTGACTGGTAGAACCGCCTTTGTACCGTTGTGCATGAAGTATAAATAAATAAAATCCAATAAGTATCGTTATTTCGCTGCTTTTTATCTATTAGAACTGTAGTACCTACCTATACATAAATATAAAAAAGTGCTAAAATGGTGGCGATGGTAGCCAAAACAACTTTTCATAATGGTTTACGTGGCTTTTTTATTAAGCCCATTACAAAATAGGTAGACTAAGATCCCAGGGTGGGCACACGTACGCCATTTTAGTTAAATGGATCGCTTTTAAAGTCGGATTATCAAAGTATCTGAGAAAGGTACGTTTTGTACCTGATGGCCAATTTTAGAAATTAAAACAATCCTAATTCTTCCGACCGAATCTCGGTCGAATATATTAAAATGAACAAGTGTGTGCAAACAGATGCGCTCCCTCTTCCCTCACTCTCATAGTACGATGGTACTGCAATCTGACACGACCGGAGAGAGATCAGGCGCAGGCCAATGGATTTACGTGTTTTCCGACACGCGGGGGTGTTAGGGTGTTACCAGACCAATCGATCGATCGATCGTCGATCGACGGGATCGATCGATGGTAGAATGGATTAGTCGACGTCGATGGAGCTGCTTGATTATTATTAGTGATGGAATTAATCGATCAACGACGACCGATGCCATCGAACGGCAATCGATCGATTAGTTAGTCGAACGGTATCCGTCGATCAGCCAAAGCTACCACACCAATCGATCAACGATGCCATCGGTCGACATCGATCGATGATCGATCGATTGGTGTAGTAACACCCTTACACCGCTAACTTCACAAATGGAAAAACCCAATAGCACAAATTCAATCAACCTATTCAATTGACTAAGCACCTACTTATTGATTTCAAAGCAATTAAAAATCAAATTTCACAGTAAATTGAACATTAATCGGGTTTTCAGAGCTAAAACAAAGTATTTTTATTGGGAAGTAATTTTTTGAACTGTTATTTAAACATTCGTTCATGGGTTCATTCATCACCCCCTCCCCCCCCCCCCTAACTCAATTCCCCCTACCACAATTCCCCACTCCCCAACTCCCCTACCGACTCCCCTCCCCAAACACCCCACTCCCTCCCCCTCATTGTTTATAATAAAACTGCTTAGAATGAGATTTCTTACCGACTAATTCCAATTTACCAACCGCCTGCCTGCTCGTAACTGCCCATTTAGATATTTTACTGCTCAGTATTTTATTAAATGATTCATTTTTTATTGTCGACACATTTTTGTTTACTTTACTGCAAAGTTTTAACTGCCGAACTTGTTAATGGATATGCATTTTGTAATTTTTTACTTACCAAAACTATTATATACCTACAACTGCCGCTTTAAATCAGTGCCACTTTTATTTAGTTGTGTAATTCGACCCCAAGTAACATGGGACTAGGGCGGAAGATGATTATGATTTAATTTACCTAATTATCCCCCATATACCTAGAAAAACATTTTCGTTGGCGGCTGTACCAAACTGACGTAAGTCTTGCGAGTCTGGGATCTTAGACCATAAAAAAACCTTCGGTAATAACTTAGCTAAATGGCAGTGAGGTAACATCACCTATTATCGACTACACCTTTATGGTACCTACGTAGGTACAAGGTTGGTGCCGATATAAAGCCACGTTATATAAATAGATTTATAATAAGAAGGGATGTAAATGGTTATACGGTCTACCAATTCTTAAACCATTGTCGTATTTTGAAAGGTTGCCTGGGAGATCCGGGAATAAATGTATATAGGCGTATATGCTCTGCTGCCCGTACGAAGCGGTTCACTAGTCCTATCTATTAATTTTATATAACATAGAATAAATTATTATCAACAGCCTGGTTGAAATGGTGGTCGTTGTGTGGTACCCTATGCAACTCCCGTATGCCTATTAAAGTCAAGGGCAACGTGACGAGGCGTTAATTATTGTAGAAAGGGATACGATACGAAACGTT
This sequence comes from Charanyca ferruginea, assembly GCA_947361185.1. NCBI lineage: Eukaryota > Metazoa > Arthropoda > Insecta > Lepidoptera > Noctuidae > Charanyca > Charanyca ferruginea. The sequence goes on along the minus strand of OX376082.1, from coordinate 7,413,595 downwards.
TGTAACTTGGCTAGGCCTACTGGTAATGTATTCTCCACATAGCAAAATATTTGAAACCCTCTAAATGAACTCTTTCTTTATCTTGCCATGATTCATGAATGTTGTGTTTTTTTGTGATAATTTTAATTGACATCAAAACCAGCCAGTGTCGCATATATGGGACACTGGCTGGTTTTGATGACAGAAACTGTATAATAATCGCAATATTTTTGAGTAACTTAGTACTTTAGTGTAAATTATGTCCATCAGAGATTGAGCAGTACTGAAAAGGGCAGTAAGACCAGCCCTACTGTCTGAGTGCTTGCCGATGAGAAAGACGGATGAACAGAAAATTAACACCACAGAGATGAAAATGTGACGCTGGTCCGGTGGAGTAACAAAAACTGATAAAATAAGAAATTAGTATATCCGTGGTAGTTTTAAAGTCAATAAGATACCTACATGAGAAACTAAAGGCGACGATATACGCCGGCGACCTTGAGCGACCAGAGAATCGTATGCGCTGCGTCCAAAACTCTTGAAAAAATTAAATAAAAGATAGTATTCTTTAGCTTAAAAAAAGTCGTATACTAAAATATAGATAATAAAATTGTCTGTAAGATAGTAAAAGTTTCGTTTAAATATTCTTGGTAGATTTTGTGTGATTATCAATGTTTTGTCCGCATCAGACACAACTTCACAATTTAATTAAACTATTTAATATGAATTTAATCAAAAATATTCACAAACTAAATGATTAAGAGAATGTTCTAGTTTAACATATCTTTTTTTCAAATCATTTACACTACACATTTTGACGTGATTGTCAGTTTAAAATCTGCAAAAGTCGCTTGTTAACGCCTGCGCTGGTACGGACCCATTACGTTCTAGTCCTAGCCATTATGACGTCTACCATTCACTTAGCAAAATAAATAATTTTAGTTCTCAACGTACATTTTAGACCATGAACACAGTACCTTAATCCTGGATCTCCATAAAACAAGGTAAATCGGCCATTCGTGGACATTGCGTCATGGGGGCCACCTTTTTTACGATATCAACTCGATTCAACGAGCAATTTTATCGGTACTGGGACATCGATGTTTATTAGGCAATGTATCGATTTCAGTATAGATGTAATAATAAGGAGATGCAATGGAATTTACTGGCTTGCTGTATAGAATATTTTATGTAGTGAAGGGCATAACTGCAAAATTCTACTTCTATCCGGAAATAGTGCTTTTATTTACCAGCCTTTTGAGAATTAAATTGTTTTTAATTAATCAGGTAAGCTTTGCCTTCAAAGGAAAATCGCTTCATAAAAGAGAAAGCAATTACCTTGGCTTAATGCACTAGGTAATATCTCAAGCAACTGTTGTTCTTTGCAGTAAGGTTTGGGTTTTTCAATTACACCTTTGTTATGCTGTAGTACGTTTGTAAAGGAAAATTTAATAAACTGAAAGCGCTTTTAGAAGTGAAAATTATGCAATGACATTGGCTGCTTGGAAATTTTAATTAAGCTTTTGAAAAAAGTTATCACTAATTTTTATAGGGAATAAATATCCACCAAAAGTAGTAAATGATCACCAAATCTTACTCACCAAATATTAGGACCCTTAAGTCCCCCCTGGGGCGATTCCGACATGGTTAAGTTAGGTTAGACCTGTGACCCTCTACGCCAGAACCAAATCGCTTTTTACAGTTAAACTCATACATATTTTCTACAATACTTTGGTTAAATGTTGGTGATCATTTACTATAATACTATATCTGGAGGTTCGTTAAACATAAGCCATTTTTTATTAGAGTTTTCAGCAATAATGATACAGGGATACAAACGCACATACTAGATTGTCTATTTTATAGTGACTATTCTTTTGTATACACTTTGCTTTGCCCACGAACGTCAATAACATAATTGATGATGAAATAAATGATTATCTGCCTAGCCCTAAAGAAAAACCATTTATTTTCATGTAACAAAGACCCATAGAAAAATACCTTAACTTAAGTATACACATAACAACCAACCAACCAACTAACTAAGTTGGGTTCGGTTTCCATTCTAACCGGTTGCAGCTGAATAATAGTGTTTAACATGAAGAGACTAAAATCACGTATGAAATTCATGGCTTGTAGATTACAGGAAAACCTATAAGAATTCTATCAATTGCCATTGTACGGAACTCACTCCACACGAGTTCAACTCGCACTGAACCGGTTTTTTATTTTTATTAATATTTAAAAATGTAATATAAGTCTAATAATCCTATATATACATTTAGGATTATTAAATGGAAATAATAATAAATACCAGACTATAATCATCCCATTGCTGGGCAAAGGCTTTTCATACAGAGAAGCCACTGATCACCCCGCTTCACCAATCAAGGCGGGTTGGCGACAAACTATTTTTTGAATTTATTTTATAACTACTAGATTCTGCCCGTGACTTCGTCCGCGTCGAAGTCCAGATTACAATAAAGCATAGCTTATAGCACCCGACAGTAGTGTAGCTATCTATTAGTGAAAGAATTTTGGAAATCGGTTTAGTAATTTCGGAGATTACCCCGGACATTCAAACTTACAAAGAATCATGGCGAGATCCATACATTCATTTGTGTGAAAAAATTAAAAACATTTTCCAATTTGGAGGTTAGCATTACCAGGAGTAGATTGATATATTAACCATATTTTAAACTCTCGCATAAACAAAAAATATTGTAAACGCCTAAAGATACTCTTTAGGTACCCAAGACTATCAGAATGAGAATTTCAACTTCTCTAAACGTCTTTATTTTTTTTTGTACGTATCCTGCAACGATCCTTTTACATCTTTATAATATCAATGTAGTTATGGAAAAATGTTAAAGTAATTAACACTGAAATTAACTGTAGCCACTAAAGAGTGCTCTGTCCATTTTCATTAGAACTCCCACACATTAAAAAATAAATAATATTTTACTATAAAATTATTACGGTCCCCGCTAACGATGTACCTTTTAGGTTCTAATTATGCACGACGGTAATCTATACCAAACACGTGACTAATTAAATTTTGAAGGTATTTTACAAGGCTTCTGTTTGTTTAATAATTAGTGCTTGGTCTGAGACAAGCTGGCGTGAGCGATAGCGGGGCAGGGACGACCTGTTAGCACCTATACAAAGTGGGGACGACGACACGACAAAAAAATAAAATACTGGTAATACTAGTTCATAAGAATATTTTGAAACTATCAAACAAATCCTAAAAACGAAATTTAAAAAAAAGTTCATATATACTAAAGAGCTTATAAATGTAACCAAAATAAAACACCATATGAAATATTGGTGTTTTATTTTGGTTTATTTTGGGTGGAGTCATAATTTAATATTATTAATGCTCAATAAAAACAATTACACCAAATTACCAAATCCTACCATGATATTTTTTTGTGCTATTCCCATCCCCACTCTGTATATACGACGCAGCGACAAAAGGTCGGCGAGCAGCGGTGCTGTGTAAATAGTGTCGCTGCATATTATGGTAAGGTCTTTATTTGTATAAATAACTAGGTGACCCAACAGACGTTGTCCTGTCAATTGATTTTTAAATTTTCTCACCGCTTAAACCTTCCCTAGACTTCCACTAATATTTCAAGACCAAAATTAGCGAAATCGGTCCAGACGTTTTCGAGTTTTAGTGAGTAGTCTCACTCAAACAACGATTTATTTTATAGATAGACTAGCGACCCGACCCGGCTTCGCCTGAGCCTATAGCCTTCCTCGATAAATGGACTATCCAACACAAAAACAATTTTTCAATTCGAACCAGTAGATCGTGAGATTATCGCGTTCAACCAAACAAACAAACAAACTCTTCAGCTTTATAATATTAGTATAGATAGCACTTTACCCACGACTTCGTCCACGTTAATTTTCTTAATGACCCCTTATTCTTAATAATGCAATATAGTTTATGTTACTCAGGGATAATGAAGCTTTCGATTGGTAAAAGAATTTTTGTAATCGGACAAGTAGTTTTTGAGTTAAATCGTAACAAACAAATCTTTCCTCTTTATAATAATAATATAAGAAAGAAAGAAAGAAAAATTGATTATTTGTAACCTCGTACAGGTAAACACAACATAAAAAAGGGTTATATAAGACAATAAAACATAAAAAAAACTTATGAAACCTGTACGAGACCAAAAAGGCTCCTGTCTCAGCACAATGCTACGACATGAAACGTCGCAGCGCTGGTATTCTGACAGTGGCTTGCAGAGATGCCACGGGCGGGAGATATGGGAGATAACGAGGTCGTTACGTAGCGAGTTAGTACCTATGCCTTCAAAGCTTTAGTAATACCATAAACAGCTTACATAGAGTCACTCTACAAAGAACCAAGATGAAGGTAGAGTTCGCTATGAAGGAACTCTATGCGAGAAAGCTTAGTAATAAGCACGGAAGTTGGTCGTGGAGTTTGTAAATATAATGGCATGGGAGAGTCTATCTCTGCATCTTTGCAGTTATAGAGTTTGTAGAGTCACTTTGTTGGGCTACAGTTACTACGAGTATTGTGTTTTGAAACTTGGTGTGTAGATTCAACATATTAAACAATTGTGATTTTTTACAAAACTTATGAATAATAATAATATTATTATTGGTGCTGGCAGGGACTTCTAGGGCCTTCTTTGTTGGGAGGCACCCCCTCTGTTGGGGAGAAAATGCACAAAAGTCTTAGCTTCTTTCTTTTTCTTTCCTGTGTTTTTCTTTTTTACAATATCGTTGACCCAGAATCAATGTGAAAGCATGTATCCCAATTAAACCAATTACAGACACTTTTGAACCGACTGAAAAGAAGAAAGAGATTCTTAATTTGAATGTTTATTTTTATAGATTGTGAACAACGGATTAACTCACTGTGTTGCCGGGTTCGTCCGATTAGTTGCTTGTTGTTCTCAATCTATTATGTGTAACAATGTTCACGTTTCGTTTAAAAAAATATATAATTTTTTGTTGTTACGCGATATCTTCAGCAATTGTAGATCGATTATTTTTTAATGCATATGATATGCCTTATGGGTGGTGTGATATAAATTTTATCGAAAATGACTCAGTCTTTTTTGAAAGATCAAGTAAAACCGAAAATATATAACTACATAGTTGTCGTTTTGGTTTGTGGTTTTTCTTACAGTAAATATTCTGATAAGGATTTTCAATCTCTGTTTTAACTGTGTTGCCATTTTGTGATGGATTCGGATGATAAGATGTTACCAAAAAGCGAAAAATAAAAACCATTTTTACAAAAATGACAACGCCTTCAAAAACTATAAAGTGATAAATTACTTTAGCATAAAACACATAACAATATGACTTTAGTTTCGAAAGTCGGTGGCAACACAAAAGACTTCGCAAACTTCCGTACCTAATTATTTATCACTAATTAGTTTTTGAAGGCGGTTGCCATTTTGGTAAAAATGTATTTTAAAATTGTCAAGTAGTCGGTTAGTTTGACAGAAAAGTTGAAGCTACTTGCTAAAACGTAAGTAGGTACCTCTATGGAGAAGAACGAACAAGAAAATGCACACTAATTTCTCCCTTATCGTGGGCGCGTTTGCAAACCCTTGATAGTCCCTGTAAAGTAAATACAAATTCTCTCAACAAAATCAATATTGTCACAGTGGAACGTTATGTCGATAGTCAGAAGTCATCGCGTGCAAAGCTGTAGTCACACTCACAAGTCACGAATTCGAACACGGATTGATTCCGCGCGGATCGTTCGCTTTGAAGCCTGCCGATATTGTACACGAGGCACTATTGATAAATGGAACGTATTGGTACTGTACGATATTCGAGATTTGAATATTGGACTGAATTGTCTACAGGATGAAATTAAATTCATGAGCAAATTTTTCATACAGAGAACGGCTTTCATTATGGAGCCAACTTAAACAGCGCGAAAAAGAAAACAGCTGTTTTCTGCATCCACGATAACTGACATTCACGCGGACAGAAACTAGTATTTTGTGAAAAAAAACTAATATTACGAAAAGGAAGGAAAAATATACTTTTATTAAATGCAAAAAAGAAAGAACGTATTTAATTACTTGTTATGAAACTAGTAACCTCCTGCTTCGCATGTGTGCATTCGAAAGATTGGGTTTTCCTATTAAGAATTTGTCAGTAACAGTCCGGAGTTTGGAAGATGGAGGTGTAACACCCCCGTGCCTCGGAAAGCACGTAAAGCCGTTGGTCCTGCGCCCGATCTCTCTCCGGTCGTGTCAGATTGCCATCCCACCGGACTATGAGATTGAGGGAAGAGAGAGTGCACCTGTGTTTGCGCATACACTTGTGCACTATAATATCTTCTGCGTAGTTGGCTGATCTCCATTGAGATCGGCCGCCGTGACCGAAATTCGGCCGGCAGATTATTACACTTACATTACACTTCGGTGCTACGTTTTAGTTTTTTAAAGTATATTATGTCACAGGGAAATGATACAATTAGGGATTTGATCACAGCAGATGGTAGTGATTCGATATAATCTCGCATAGCTCTATCATATTTACCGCATTTGAAGAGACAGATTAAATAAAACGTCATTCCAGTGACACCCACACGCTTAAAACAAGAACCGGTCATGAACTTTGCTAAGAAATAATCATGGCGAGATCCATACATTCATTTGTATGAAAAAAGTAATACTACATTATAATACATTACCAGGGGGACTAATTTTCTTCAGGGAAAATTACCTAACGAAGTTTTTATTGTATTATCTAAATAATAATAATAATATGTGAGGACATTTTCACACACGGCCATCTGACCCCAAACTAGGGAGACCCTGTACTATGAGTGTCAGACAGCTGATATACATACACAAATACATTTTTTTTTTGTAAATACATACATATATAGATAAACAACACCCAGACACAAGGCAAACACAAGTGCTCATCACACAAATGTTTACCCTGGGCGGGAATCGAACCCGCAACACGCTGCGCAGCAGTCGATCGCTCAGCCACTGCGCCAATCGTGTCGTCGAAATCTGCCGTCTTTTGATCAAATTCATAATTGTATAGAGGCCAACACATTAAGTTACGCAAATTTGTCAAGTTTCTTTGATAGGTTTTCAACTTTATTCCAAAATTATTAGGTTCATATTCAATTGGGAAAATTTGACAGTTTGGTATGACTTGATTTGCTGGCGTCTGTACGATTTCCCAGGCTGGCGTCTGTGACATCCTCGTAAACCTTCTAAAATAAAATTACTAAATGATGGTGAAAACTGCATCAAAATCCAATGAGTAATTTAGAAGAATTAATATACACTCACTTTTTAAAGCCAAGAATATTATTTATATTTTTTTTACCAGACTGAAATAGATACACGTGTTTTCCATATAACTGTTTGTCGACCCATTTCCAAGAACTCCTTAAATAGTTCTCAATTACGTCAGGATTTACTGAATCTATTTTCATGCCCGTTGGATTCATAATCCCTTAGGCCTTTTGCTACTCCCACGCAGGCTTTGAGTTTAATCTATTAATAGGTTAAATCTTTCAAAATATAACGTAGGTAAAAACACACATATATTTTTGTCTTTCACGTGTGTTTCGAATAATAATTGAGGTTGAGGAAAGTGTGGTCGTTTAGTCGTGAAAAAGCCTGTAGCACGTACACCTTTGACAGTCGTTATAGAAAGTAGCTAAAACATTTGACAGCCAGTCTCACCAAGGGGTATCGTGTTACCCAGCAACCCAGTAATGGAGGTTAGATAGGCACTCGCTTCACGTAAAACAATGGTATTTAGTTGCATTCGGTGAGGCTGGAAGCTGACCCTTGCAAAGTTGGGAAAAGGCTAGGCAGATGATGATGAGTTTACTAAACATCAACTAATTTGATCATTTATGAGTGTGTGTGTCCTAGTAGACCAGGACCGTAGGACCCACTAAAAACAATAGACCATTTTAGTTTTTAGAGTCAAACTTTATTTGAACTCCATGCTCCATTTTGGCAGACCTAAACGGTTAGTAGGGTTTAACGAACCCACACATTTTTTCCTACTTTTCGTTGTAAATATCTGCCTAGCCTTTTATATGTGTAGTGATGATAGTGATAGTAATGATGGATTGATACCGAAATTATAAACCAATCACGTCGTTTTGGTAAACCAAAATTTATACTAAAGATTGATTACTTCTACGGTGATGAAAAAACGTATATTAAACGAGAGTCATCTATCATTCTTATTATCTTTTTGCAGAATACCTGCCGGCTTTAGGGACTTAACTTCCCAGCTTTTTTATATTCCTTCAGGTAAAACAATAATATAATTTTCAACACACTTGCTTATAAAATGGCTCTAATTTCACCGCAATTAGGCACATAATGACACCTGTAATCAAACTGTGACTTTTTCATTGCTATTATTCACAAGTGAGTTATAAGGTTTTTTTTTATTTTATTTGTTGAGTTGCTTTGTTCTTAAAAAAGTTTCGATACAAAAAAGATCGAATAGTACAAATAAATTAATGTACCTATTGCTTGCTCATTTCATGCAACTTCGTATTTAAATAGATAATTTCAACTTGTACGTTTTTAATAAATAAAACTTTTACTCAAATATAACTTTTGTTTTCTCTGTAGTAAAGAAAACTTTGAATTCCCCATTTTGTACGTGGCTAGAACGCTATCCGCGAAAAGAAAAAAAAACGAAATTTCTTTTTTTTTCATTTCTTTTAGTCTATGGCCGAACGCCATTATTTGATGCGATAGGAAAACTGATAAATTTTTCCCGCCATTGCGAAAAATTTTTCACAACTCGTTTTCACAGTTGAAAATATTTTTTTAGTATTATTTTCTTCACAAGTGTGTTGAAAAACGTCGTATGATACACGTGTGTATTGATGATTACCGTCCTCGGCTCTCTTAAGACCCTCACCTAACGGCTCGGGTCTCAATGGCGCCTCAGCGGTAATCACCAACATTACACACTTGTACCATAATGTACTATTATTTATGAGTAGGTAAATGGTACATTCAAATTATTCTACCATTGCGCAGATTGATTAAAATTAAAGTTAAATTGTCTCCAATAGAATTATAGATTAGTTGAAATCGAAATAGTTAATTTTTATACAATGTTAACGTTAAGTTAATGTCGTTGTGTCAATGTTATGTTAATGTTGTTTGTGTTGTTGTTACAATGTTAAGTTTTATTAATACTTTGTTTTATTTTTTTATTCATATTTCAAAACAATCAAAAATATTTGTCAAATACACGCACATAAAGTATTGATATAATCTAATGTCAAAATGTATAATTCAAAAATTCGTAAAGAGTTAATTTGATTTTAAAATATCTAACGGGTGAAAACTTTGACATTTAACGAAGTCAAGTTACACGGTCTTCCCGTAGTGATATTATTTTTGTTCATTAGGTAATTCTACTAACTCTGAGAAACAATCGCTTTCTAATCTTAATGTGAATCTATACATAATTTACCAATTTTTTTTACATTGATTGTCATTAAAATGAAATTGCACTGAATTTTGAACCTTTTTGATTGTTAGAATTAGCTTTCTGGACCATACCATTCCCGTCAAATTACTGCATTTTAACTCAAATACGACGGTGTGGCAAACTGAATATAATACAAGTCTACATACCACTCAGCCGTCCGAAACTTGGACCTACATTTCGGCAAACCGTCCACACTTTAGATATTTGCGAATTAATGCTGTATTTCAAAACAGCAAGTAGTTTTAAGTAGATATTTTGGAGAGTATACTAGTATACTATCCGGGATGATCGCCCCCGCTTTCTCGGGGAATATTATACCCGCAGACGGATAAGTGGGCATATTATTAGAGCCCTCATACTATTTACAAAATTTGATCGTGTTCAATAACTAAAATAACCGAAATATAACTAGAGGACCTACTTTTCCTCAAAGTCGCCTTAGCATTCTTTGTTCAATTTCAAAACACAGTAAACGCCAATTAAAAACGTCCTACTTACTCATTCTAAACGTAATCACATCAAAATCTAACCAAAAACAATCTTTTAAAGTACATGACAATGACGTCAGTTACCCGCATGTCCTGAAATCAGATACCCAGTTCGTCTCGTAATCAACCTACATTGTTATCACCCGTATAGAATCACAGGACCATAAACCAGTTAGAACTTTCTGTAATAACCTCGTAACTTCGCCTGGGCCCGGATTAGTAGGTTTAATTTCTAGATATATATTCTATGAAGTTTTGATCTCATTATGATAAGAACTGGCGAACATATTTATAAGTTAGTTTGTGTCTAGGGAATGTTAGAAAGGAAATGGTATAAGTGCAAACAAATAATGGCTAAATGTAATATAATCCTTTTTTTTAATGGGACAAGCCCGCCACACTATTCCCAAACCACTGCAACTCCTAAAAGTCAGAATCAACAGTGGCGACCACCAGAAAAGCGTCGAGGCACTGAAGCTCGACGAGTCCCGGAGAAACATTACAACTGTCTTGGATTCCGCAGCGAAATGAACCAGAAAAGAACAGTGGAGGAGTAAGAAAAATAATATATTTATTAAGCAGGAGACAGAACAGAACTTGGCCAATAGGACCAAAGGGACGTTTACAACTGGGGGATATAATACTGTGAGAATAGTTTCAGACCAAACCTTGATCAATATATATTCTATGAAGTTTTGATCTCATTATGATAAGAACTGGCGAACATATTTATAAGTAAGTTTGTGTCTAGAGAATGTTAAAAGGAAATGGTATAAGTGACAAAGAAATAATGGCTAAATGTAATATAATACTTTTTTTTTTTATGGGACACGCCCGCCACGCTATTCCCAAAGCACTGCAACTCCTAAAAGTCAGAATCAACAGTGGCGACCACCAGAAAAGCGTCGAAACACTGAAGCTCGACGAGTCCCGGAGAAACATTACAACTGTCTTGGATCCCGCAACGAAATTAATCAGAAAAGAACAGCGGAGGAGTAAGAAAAGCATATTTATCAAGCAGGAGACAGAGCAGAACTTGGCCAATAGGGCCAAAGGGACGTTTACAACTGAGGGTTATAATACTGTGAGACAAGTTTCAGACCAAACCTTGATCAATTACAAGCCAAAGACTATAGTGCACAAGGTGTGTGTGCAAACACAGGTCCATTCCCACTTCCCTCACTCTCATAGTTTGACGACACGGTTGGCGCAGTGGCTGAGCGATCGACTGCTGCGCAGCGTGTTGCGGGTTCGATTCCCGCCCAGGGTAAACATTTGTGTGATGAGCACTTGTGTTTTCCTTGTGTCTGGGTGTTGTTTATCTATATATGTATGTATTTAAAATATATTTGTGTATGTATATCAGCTGTCTGACACCCATAGTACAGGGTCTCCCTAGTTTGGGGTCAGATGGCCGTGTGTGAAATGTCCCCACATATTATATATTATTATAGTCCGGTGGGACCGCAATTCGACACGACCTGAGAGAGATCAGGCGCAGGACCAACGGCTTTACGTGCTTTCCGAGGCACGGGGGTGTTACACCGCCTACTTCCAAACTTTGGGCTGCTGCAGAGAAATTCTCAGTAGAAAAATGCTCAACCCACGAGACCAACGAGGCATTGAGGCTTTTGATATACTTAGTTGAGGGGAGCTGACAATCCCCTAAATTAAGCACAGAAAAAGATTTTTACAAAATACCTCTGCTAATAACATACAGAGAAGGTACAAGCCTTGACCACATCGCTTTCTCATCACCATCAGCTGGAAGAAGTCCACTGTTAGACAAAGGTCTCCCCAAAGGGGTTGCCATAATCCCCACGCCTGGCAGGCGTCTTGGGGATCGCAGTGAGGTTGTTAAGACACGGAAGCCGCTACTGCCCGAGTTCCGGATTTTCTCTTAGTCGCCTTCTACGACACCCTCGGGATGAAATGGGGGGGTGCTTTTCTGGCACTCCCCCATTCCGGACACTCCACGAGAATTCTAGCCCCGACACCTCACGGGTACCCGCTCTTTGCTTTCTCACTGAGTGCTAACTAATTCAGACTACCCTTTGAAACTGTTCCTCACCTCTCCCCGCGTCGAATGACTGCTCTGGGGACTGCGTTTTTGTTCGAGCGGCGCGTAGACACGCACACACGCACACGTATCTGTACAGTCTGTTATTTTAGTAATAGTGTAGGCAATTATATCGTTTCGTTTCTATGGAGTGTCGCGGGTGTGCTACTACATTCTAGTTTTCCTGAAGAGGATTTCCATAGAGAATACCACATTAATGAATCATAAGAATAAATATTTGACGACTCCACTTAGTATTTGAGTTCATTAATGTTACCATGTCCCTTGGGTTGTTTAACAAGTGAGTAACTATTGATTAGATTATCTGTTCTAGGGAACAACTCCTGATTCATCTATGTTTACTAATCTATATAATCTCAGATTATAAGATATAGATAAGAGATAAGGCAGATAGACCGCGCGGAACACTGAGAGTGAAGCCAATAAAGCAAATACAAATTCAAAAGTGAGTACCTACAATCTCGCTTTTGAATTTGTATTACTTTGTATTTTTATTTTTTTAACGATGCAGCGTTTCGTGCTATACTGACTCTTGTCAGTACAGCACGAAGCGCGTTCTAGGCACTATTCGCTTTTGAATTTGTATTCGCTTTTTTGGCTTCACTCTCAGTGTTCCGCGTAGTCTATCTGCCTTTTGTTTTATAATCTGTGTAGGTATATTATCACAAAGTACGTAAGGCTGCGTCGTATATTTTGTGATATTATGTAGCACTTCATCATCTGTCTATAGCCTTTTCCCAACTATATTGGGATCGGCTTCCAGTCTAACCGGATGCAGCTGAATACCAACGCTTTTACATGGAGCGACTGCCTACAGGACCTACACAACTCAGTTACTGGGTAACACGATACCCCTTGGTAAGAGTGGTTGTTAGACTTTCTGGCTTCTGACTACCCTTAGCGACTGCCAAAGATCTACGAATGACAGCCGGGATCAACGGCTTAACGTGCTTTCCGAGGCACGGAGGGAACTCGGTATGAAATGGATGGTCACCCATCCACAGACCGGCCGCGGCAAGCGTAGCTTAACCTCTGACCGATCGATTTGTCCACGAACTCCTCGATTATATAATAATATACTTATTGGCTTGATTCTGTTCAGTCTCCTGCTTGATTTGGAGAGAAGTGGAAAATCTGTTTTTCTTACTCCTCCGCTGTTCTTTTCTCATTAATTTCTTTGCGGAATTCAAGACAGTTGTAATGATTCTCCGGTACTCGTCTAGCTTCATTGCCTCGAAGTTTCTATAGTGGTCGCCATTGTTGATTCTGACTTTCAGAAGTTAGAGTGGTTTGGGAATTGTTTCCCAAACCACTGCAACTTCCAGCTTCTAATTATATATTCTTATTACTAACTAGCTATAGCCCGCGACTTCGTCCACGTGTGTTTTTTCGGTTCCCTAATTTTTTATAATATTTTTTTTTTTTTTTTTACTATTAAATAGGCTTGCGTTTGACCGCAATTTACCTGATCGTAAGTGATAATGCGGCCTAAGTTGGAACACGCTTGCCTAAGATGAACCGGTTCACTCGTGCCTTGAAGATACCCAGATTATACTTATCAGGGAACAGAGAGGCGGGCAAGGAATTCCAAAATACAGCCTGTAGGAAAACCGTTGCTTCCTATTAGAGTAAGAATTTTCAGAATTGGATCAGTGGTTTCTGAGATAAGTCTACAATTCAAATTCAAGTGATAATTTGTTGGTATTAGATAATATTATTAGACATATTACAAACTAGCTTCTGCCCGCGACTTCGTACGCGGATCCTGTTGCTTATGCCAGCGACAACGGGGTCGGCAAAATCGAAGATCTGAAACGTCTGATGTCGAATTCTAAGAGCCCGGACCGAAGAGACGTTCAAAAAGTACAATTTTGAATCATACCTCCGATGGCGGAATATGTGGCGTAGTCAATCAGAGGAGTATACGTAAATGAACTCCGTTCCTTATCAACCCAAGGATGGTCGCCATGACCTACGGCTATATCTTGAGACACATCCGATTCTTCAGATGATATCGACATTCTGTTCAGAGAATGTCGAAGTCGATCAGAATTCAAACGTTCGTTGCGCTCTTCTTCTATCTTTTCATGCCGTACTCCATTTTCTCTCACTTTCTAACTGATTATGAATATTTTGTTGTGTGCGTGTTCGGGACAATCTATACTTAATATTATAAAGCTGAAGAGTTTGTTTGTTTGGTTGAACGCGCTAATCTTAGGATCTACTGGTTCGAATTAAAAAAATCTTTTTGTGTTGGATAGTCCATTTACCGAGGAAGGCTATAGGCCCATGCGAAGCTGGGTCGGGTCGCTAGTGTGTGATAATCTCGATCAGCAGTTAGTCGTGCATCACGTTCATCATTCGGTTCAAAAGACTTGTTAGTAGATGTGCGAATACGCTGAGAACTCAAGCGTGATTCTGTATCGGTTCCGATTCGCGAGACAACGCAGAGAGCAGCAGATGCGAGAAGCAGATGCGTAGATACGCTGAGAACTCAAGCGCAATTCTCTATCCGTGAACGTCTCCGACTCGCAAGACAATTTACTTATGACGTTCACGATCAGCGGTCAGTCGCGCATCATATTCTTCACTGGTCTCTAGAGACCTAGATGTAGATGCGTAAATACGCTGAGAACGCAGGCGTGCTTCGCGATCTGAAGAGGTTTCCACGGAGCGAGTTGGAGTTGGTTGATTCTTGGGATCTTATGATCCTCAATCTTTTAGCTCCTTTGGAACATTGAGAAAGATTTGACCTCTTTCTAGGCAAGGTTATAGTTTTATTGTACCTGATCAATTAAAATCTATATGACTGCTCCCCTGCGTTACCGGGTAGGCTACCGTGTCACGAAGATAAATGGAAAAGGAAATTAAACACCCATATAACATAACCCCGAAGGCATATTTATATTTGAGTCAAATTTTCAATGATATACCATCGTCATCAAAAATCAGTCCTAAACTGTTACCGCCTTCACCGCGTGGAGGTACTCCCAGCTTATGTTATTTTATAAGATACAGTGAAATTAGTGATAGCTTTGATTTTTACATCAGATGTATCTGATCTTCGACTTTTATAAGTCAACAGGAAATGCCCATCAGACCGAACAACTTTTGCTAAGACGTCAATCCTATATGTGTCATAGTGTAGCTGGGCTCTTGGAGTTCCACATCAGGTGTTCCAGATCTTCAAATTTATTCTCTCAGCAGAAAATGCTCATCACGTGGAACAATTTTTGCTATGGTACCATTTTTGAATCTCTTATAGTTTAGCTGGTCTGTTGCGGTTCTGCATCAGGTGTTCAAGTTTCCAAAATAAATTATAGCCTATATGTTGCCCAGACTTAATACCTATACAACAAAAGAAAAATCATTCAAATCCGCCCAGTAGTTCCGAAGATTAGCGTGTACAAACAAACAGACAAACAGACAAACGGACAAACAGACAGAATTTTTTTTTTGGATTCGTGCTCTATTACTGTACCTAAACCCCCCTCAATTATATTTTTTTTAATATATTCAATGTACAGACACAGTTTTGTTACTGTTTTATTATATGTATAGATATTACAAAGAGTCAAAGTTTGTTCGTTTCTTTAAAAGAAGTCTCTTGAAGTTTTTCACCGATAGAAAGCTACTTTATTTCTAAGTGTCACAGGCTATGTTTCATGTAATACTTGACTTCCATGAGAAGGAAATCGCGGGAAAAGTTACTATATACCTACTACCAATGATGCGCCCGGCCTGCTCTGCACAAGTGTGAGCTACTGGGATAGCGATATAGCAAAACATCTATCTTATTGTGCTTTTTAACCCCCGACGTAAAAACGACGGGGTGTTATAAGTTTGACGTGTCTGTGTGTGTGTGTGTGTGTGTGTGTGTGGTGTGTGTCTGTCTGTGGCATCGTAGCTCCCGAACGGATGAACCGATTTTGTTTTTGTTTTTTTTTATTTGAAAGGTGAATTCGTCGGGAGTGTTCTTAGCTATGTTTGATGAAAATCGGTCCAAGATGGCCGCCGCTACAAAATAGCTAATCACATATTTTTTCACAACTCCATCAATATGGGTATCAAATGAAAGGGCTTCACTAGTAGAATACTTTACACTATGATAAATTTCAAAGCCAAGATGACCGGCACCACAAAATGGCGAATTACATTTTTTTTTTCACGACACCCTCAATATGGATATCAAATGTAAGGGCTTGACTAGTAGAATAATGCATCCTGTATTGAAAGGGAATGAGGAATATTAATTAACTAACGAAATGAAAACTAAAAACTTGAATATTAATTTTATAAACTCTAAGGGCCAAAGCACCGGTTCACATAGCATAGGGTAGACTAGGTACGATTCTGCCAGAGTACGGTTGTGCCAATTGGACGTATTTACGCAAAAAGAATCCAATCCACACTTTTTCCAAAATTGAATTATATATACCAAACGTTTGGTATATATAATTTTTTTAATATCAAAAAAGATCTATGTGACGAAATACAACTTTAGATGTATCTACAACTTCTCAAAACCAGACTAAATTACATTTAAAAACTTTCAAATAAAAATTTAACTTAAAAATTTAAAAAACCCCCAACGCAAAACATAAAAGCAATTATTTAAAAAGTAAATAATAATATCTTTTGTTGAGCCATCAAATGTTTGTTCGTTGAAATGGCGCTATAATGTCGCGGCGGGGTACCGCTAAGACAGCAATAGCTAAATAGGTAAAATAGCGAACTCATGGATTTGCAATGAGATTTGACTTACGCGGTAACTCGCCGCGACATTATAGCGCCATTTCAACGAACAAACATTTGATGGCTCAACAAAAGATATTATTTTTTACTTTTTAAATAATTGCTTTTATGTTTTGCGTTGGGGGTTTTTTAAATTTTTAATTTAATTTTTTAGATAAAAAGTAACGTGTTATAAACACACATAAATCTTCCGATATATATTATTTCAATGATAATGTAACTCGATTGAAAATTTTACGTACAATTTTCTTTATTACTTCGTATAGTGATTCGTATTCATACATTATTATAGTGATAAACCAGCATGCCAGCTCTTGTGGCGAACTGTCAAGTCCAATTTAAGACAATAGTGAACACCGCGTCAGAATCTGTTGAGTAGTTTAGATAAACTAAAAGGACAAACAGACAGACGCTGATAGTGACTTTGTTTTATATTTATAGATAGTATGAAAACTAACTATCAATCTCTAAAAAGTATTCAGATGTACCATAAACTGGTCTACGATCCATAAACCAAGTTTCTAATAAGAATAAATATTACAGTTTCCACTTTAACGTTTACTTGGGTAACGTTTCACTACACAAACCAGTTACAGCGCAGTTTACATATAGAACGAGCTTGTTTTGAACCCGCAATGGTCTGTTTATTTAAATTTCAAACGAAATTAACATTTATTTATTTTCATTGCTAATTTTGGCCGATGAAAGCTGTACTCAGATTGAATCAGATGTTGCGTTCCCACGCAAACTGTAATTTGAGGGCAACAGATTTTAAATGTTCACTCAAGGATTAGTATGTTTAAACAAATGTATACAATGTTTGTAGAATTAAGTATATCACAATGTGCTCCGAAAGAGTAAAGACGAGAATGAACCTACGTATTTTAGAAATTAATATGGTATGAATATTCATGTGGGGTGGATGGAGAGGAAGAGGAAGGACAAAGAAAAGATGGATGGTGATGGAGAAGAATTAAAAAAAGAAAAGGGGATCTGCTATAGCGTGACGGCTGGGGGTATTCCTCAAAGCGCACCCATTTTGAAACGCACCCAACGAAGCACACCTAAAATATTCCTCGAAACGCACCCGTCAGTTGCGCTTAGAAAATTAAATTAATAATATTATTATATTATTCCTCGAAACGCACCCACGATGAAAAATAATGATTCGTCGTAATAAATGATATCGATTGAAGACGTTTTATTAAAACTACCAGGACAGCAGAAATGAACTGAAAGTAGTTGCTTATGTGGTACTACTTGGCTCACTAATGGTTGAAGTACACGTAACCCATCTAAGCTCATGGAGTATGTTATAATTTCTACGGATATTTTCCGTTAGCTAATAGTTTTTCAGGACATCGCCAAGCGACTGGTTGACTCTTCATGTGACCCGAAGGCTGGTTTATTCTCGGGTCAAAGAATCCATGCTGCCCGCCTGTTGCAAATATTGTTGTTTTTTTTAAGAATTATTATTTGTCTTTAATTGGACAATGTAACAATTACGCACGTTATACAGAATGGAATGACCTTGACCTAGTTCTAACCTAGACTTTTGAGATTAGATCATGCTATTAAGCCCGGCAATTCAGTTAAAATCTATGACAGTTGTTACGAATAACCAAAAGTAGCTTTTGACTAGTCGTAACAACTGTCGTTACATTTCATTTATATCAGTGGGTATCGTAGAAGGCGATAAAGGGATATTGACCAGAGGATGGGCAGCAGCGTCCTTCTGAATACCATAACACCTACTGCGATCGTCAACATGCATCGGCCATGGCATGGCGATTACGACTGAACCCCCCCTTGGGGAGACCTATGCCCAGCAGTGGGCGTCTAAATCATGTGCGTCATGCGTCATGTTCGTGAACGGGCGCCGTCAGTTGGGACTGGTCCTCTCGTAGCTGCCTCGGTTATTTAAAATTAATTTTGAATTGTTTATGATTGTCTCTAGACCTCTTTTAACGTGCAAAACTTGTAACATTTTTCTCACATTTGTGTTCCGTGACACAAACATGAATGATGTAACCTAAATTTGTAATATTGATTTAAAAAGAGTGTTCATGGAGTTTCTTGCTCGTTCTTCTCCATAGAAACCTACTGTTTGGAACGAGCAACTAGCCTCAACTTTTTGACGGACTGACTCCTTGACAATTCAAAAGTGCCTGTAAATGGTTTATTTGAAATAAATGATTTGAGTTTGAGTTTGAAAGGTTGACATGATTACGATGATGATGATGATGACCCTAAAAGCCGGCAGACATACGACGACTAAGCTAAAATGGCAATCACGTATAGAAAACTTCCAAAAATAATTCCAACTCATAAATATTTACAAACAGTCGTTTTTTCTCACTTTTCTCAAACGACCTCTTTTGATCGCAAAGAAACGACTTCTTTTGTTTTACAATCATTGTTTGAAACACAGTCTTTGATCGCTTTGATCTGAGGGCAAAAAACTTCACACAAAACAGCTTAGACCAAGAACCTTTTAATGTGCTAAGTTGACATTTTAGATTTAGAAATTCTTTATGGAGGAAAGTTTTTATATTGTGCTAGACTATACTACCAATGTATAAATGTCAAAATAATGTTGTTGACTCAAGGTTTTGCTTCGTGTTTCGCTTTTGATCGCCACTTCAAAAAAGCAAAAACGTGTCCTCGACGACAAGCTACAAAGTCCCCCGCCTTGTCTGTCTGTCCCTACGTGTGTTTTTTGATAGATAGAGTGATTCAAGAGGAAGGTTTTAGTATATAATATGTCATGCGGGCGAAGCCACGGGCATCAGCTCATCATCATCAGTCAAAAGACGTCCACTGATGAACATAGGCCTCCCCTATAGAACGCCACAACGAGCGACAACCTGCCGCTTGCATCCACCGGTTACCCGCGACCTTGACATGTCGTCGGTCCATCTGGCGGGAGGCCTACCAACGCTGCGTCTTCCGGTTCGTGGTCGCCACTCGAGAACCTTTCTTCCCCATCGGTTATCGATTCTTCAAGCGATGTGACCTGCCCATTGCCACTTCAAGGCTCCACTTCTTCACCTTAGTTCCTTGGCGAATTTTCTCGTTCCGGATTCTATCGCGCAAAGAAACTCCGAGCATAGCTCTCTCCATGGCTTGCTGCGTGACCCTGAGCTTCTCTAGGAGGCCAGCAGTTAAGAACCACGTTTCTAAGCCATATGTTATCACTGGCAACACATATTGTTTATAAACCCTCGTCTTTAGACACTGTGGAATTTTGGACGAAAAGATATCTCGTAGTTTCCCGAACGCTGCCCCTCCTGATCATGGCATCAGCTAGTATAGTATAAAATAAAGTCGCTTTCGCTGTCCGTACGCTTAAATCTTTCAAACTCCGCAACGGATTTGAATGCGATTTTCATCAATAGTTAGAGTGATTCAAGTTTGTAGGATTTGAATGTGATTTTCATCAATAGTTAGAGTGATTCAAGTTTGTGGGATTTGAATGCGATTTTCATCAATAGTTAGAGTGATTCCAGGTTGTGGGATTTGAATGCGATTTTCATCAATAGTTATAGTGATTCAAGTTTGTGGGATTTGAATGCGATTTTCATCAATAGTTAGAGTGATTCAAGTTTGTGGGATTTGAATGCGATTTTCATCAATAGTTAGAGTGATTCAAGTTTGTAGGATTTGAATGCGATTTTCATCAATAGTAACAAGTGATTCAAGAGGAAAGTTTATAGGTATAGTTTGATCTACATTGCATCCGTGCAAAGCAGGGGCGGGTCGCCAATAGTAATGTATAATAGCTGTCATGTAGTCGTGACCGTGACGTGCTGGGCACATTTCATTTGTCATCTAAACATGACTGTGGCCGTCAAAATGTTAAACATGTTTTTAATAACTATTAATATACGACTTTTGCATCGTGAACAATCCTGGACTTAACGATATTCCATTGCATCATTTTTTTTTTCTAAGCATTTGTTCGCCTTTGGACCAAAAACGGCTAATTGTAAAAAGTATATTCAACCCTGAACACACATTTTAAAATTTACTGATAACTCATAAATTAATGAATCCTCCGAAAACCTAGCGACCGGCACCGGATTCGCTCGGGTACAATGTAGATACTAATGAGGTGTCATACAAAACTATATCAAACTATACGTGGGTATAAACCTTTCTCTTGAATGACTCTATCAATTGCTGAAAACTGCATTAAAATCCGTTGCGTAGTTTAAAAGATCTAACCGTATAGACAGTGGGAGCGACTTTGTTTAGTGAAACTTAAAAAGTTCTATAGCTCAAAATCAACCTAATATCGACCCCAAGTTTTTGGATCTTCATTTCTAAACAGCTCTCTAGTTAATTCCCTTTCAAGGATTGGAATAGAATTACCAATCACCCTGTACCTATAGTAATCGTACTCATACTACTAAACCATCGATCACTACTAAAAGTGATCGATGTACTAAACGCAAAAGTTTGCTAGGACGTATGGATGCGCAGCTAAATAGAATAAGCTGAAATTTGGCACACATAGACATTGTCTATAGCCCGGCCACGAGATCCGCCGGCCTGAGATCGTTCCTAAGGTAGCTGCGCGGTGCGGGAGGGGTGACAGTTGTCACAAGTTGACGTATCAGTGAGCTCTCGCGTCACATCACTACACCCCTCCCCTACCTCAAGAACATACCAATATTGTCGTCGGTCTTTAGCCTAACCAATAGGATTTTTGTGTCTCCTTTTGATAATTTAGAACTTTGGTTTAATACTGAAATCCGCGCAAACGAATTCGCGAGCAGGAGGTAGTGAAATGATAAATGCTAGCGTTAAATTTAATTTGACTGGAAACAAGGGTAACGTACCTTTACCCTTCGTGGGTAACCTGTCTATTTATACATCTTCGGTTTATCGATTCTACCATAGTTACCTACTAGCGTCGAAATCTGTCCCTTGGGTAAAATACATGGGTTATGCTGGAGACATGAATAAAATTTATTTTGACCCAAAAGTTTTATCTTATTTTGTTTTCCTATGTAACGATCTTTTAGCCCGTGTGAGTTGTAAAATACGATGTTCAATGTACTTCCTATTATCTTATTCTACTTTTAATGGATGAATAGGTAGATGGATTAATGTTTGTTATTGGTTATACTTACATTGTCAAAAATAATATGATGAATATCAAAAATAATAGATGTTAAGCATGCCTAAACACAATAAAATAACATAGTTACTTCCTACTTTGCCTAATATTTAAAAAGCGCTCATCAGTTTGAACTTTTAAAGGGACGGAATAGTTTAGTAATTAATAGGTCAATAAGTAATTAAGCTTGATAACATTTTGTAGATAGATAAGGTCACTAATATCCTAGATATTAGCTTAGAAATTAGTATCCATATCCTATCTACAAATCGTCGAGTTTAATTACTTTATGTTCTGACTGTTTTGTATGGGGCACTCTATTAGTAAAGACCCCTAACGTGACGAAAAGTACGCATACTTTTCATCTCTATATCTAGATTAGGGACTTTTATGTAAAAATACACAGCAGTCCCATCGTACCTAATTACAGCTACAAAATAATTCAAAATGTCCTAGTTAAACTAATTAGTCATACATCATCACCTGCCTAGCCTTTTCCCAACTATGTTGGGGTCGGCTTCCAGTCTAACCAGATGCAGCTGAATACCAGTGTTTTACATAGAGTGACTGCTTGTCTGACCTTTACTGCCCAGTTACTCTTGGTAACAGGATACTCCTTGGTATGACTAGTTGTCAGATTTTCTGGCTTCTAACTACCCATAATGTCATTAGACATACCTACATCGAAGACCAACAAATCTAAACCAACTTTAAGCAGCATCAGACATTGGTCTAGACAAAATTACAACGAATTATTATTAGTTGTGCTTGCTCGTACATCTAGAACCAATTTTACACAGACATCAAAGCGTATATCCATCAAATACGACCTCGATTCTCTTCCAATAAAATAAATATAAAAAGACAAGTGACAACCTCACTCAACGCGTCCGATGTCTCTACTCTTATTGGCAACAAATTTTCGCTCACGTGGCGTTGAAAGCTCACAAAAGGGACAGACATTTCCCTAATTTATTCCCTTGCGCAGTACAATAGTTGGTGTCCTCGCCTTTTGCAAGATCGGAGGATGGCAAGGTATGTGTGCGAAGCTGTAGAATCGATCAAATTGTGCCCGGTTGATCGTTTTCGGTTGACTTTAAGCACTGGTATTCTGCTTGTCCTTGGAATTTGAATTTTACAGTAACTATTAAGGTTCTCCCTCAAGGGGAGTATTTGCCTGTAATGTAACAATTCAAGATTCGATTTTGAGCTCGAAATTAAACTACTACATTACAAGTGAATGCTCCCGGTTAGGGATTCAGTCAGATGCGTATTGAAATTAATTTGGACGAAATTTTTGTTTATTCAATGATTTTGCGTTTGACCGCGACAACCACTAACTCACTAATTCGTATGCGTTCATGATAATTTTAGTTAATTATTATCATAGTTACTAATGGTGTACAAGTTCTATTTTGTTTTACTATTATAAGTAGATACTTTTTCATGAATATAAAGTTCTTAATTTTTCAGTTTTGGTGCAAATCCTGATGATGGCTTCACTAACGTAAATCTTGGTAATTTTAGAGCAAAAAAAACAAAGCACCTCTATTATGAGTATTAAACTCTATTGATTTTTTAATGAAATACGTAAATAAAAGGAAGAAATAAACTTTAAATTTAGAACTGAATTAGAGCAATTCGAAATCCGAATTCCAAATTGACACGTCACCAAGACACGGGTTGTCCTTTGTTATTATTGTTCTTGTTCGAAGTACCCTACAAAGAGACGGATAATTTATTCACTTCAGAAATTCACTAATTGACGAAAACATGACTTTGGTGCCCTTCAAATGATCTTGGCTGAATTATTTGGTGGCTTACATTGGTAATTGAGGTTATAAGTAATTTGAAATTATAATTCAAACTTGGCAGTCAAATTGGCAGAAGGTACTTTGTTAGTAACAATAAAATTAAAATGGATTTGAAATAGACCCGAAACTCATCCCACAGTCGCCAGACTGATGTAGAGACGTCATTTAAGCATAGCTACATTTATAAGGGAATAAATATAATGACCACCAAAAAATACTTACTAAATACCAAATATAGTAAATGATCACCAAATCTTAGTGTGCTAAATAACCAAAATCTTTTTAACCCTTAAGTACCCCCTGGGGCGGATCCGACATGGTTAGGTTAGGTTAGAATAGTGACCCCCGACTGTGGCCAGATCCAAATCGCTTTTTACAGTCAAACTTATACATTTCTAGAATACTATAAGAAACACAATTTTGGTGATCATTTACTAGTTTTGGTTTTATTTTATTTACAAATTTTGGTGATCGTTTATGTACTAGATCTAGAGGTTCGTTAAACATAAGTCAATTTTTCAACCGACTTCAAAAAAGGAGGAGGTTATCAATTCGTCTGTATTTTTTTCTTTTTTTTTATGTTTGTTACCTGATTTCTTGGGACTTGGTGAACCGATTTTGATGATTCTTTTTTTATTTCAAAGCTACTGCTTCCCGTGTGGTTCCATTTTAATTTGGTTCAGTTCTGACAATGGCATCCATGAGAAAACCGTATAAGTCTTAAATTTGCATTAAGTATGTGCGCGATTAGTTACGCGATTTCTCCGGCAAACGTAAACCGATTTTGAAAATTCTTTTTTTTATGGATAGGGTATGCTTCAGGAGTGGTGCCATATAATTTTTATCGAAATTGATTCAGCACTTTTTGATAAATCAACAAATACCCAAAAATTTTACATAGACGACGTTTTAGTTTCATCAATCTTTGTAGTAGTAAACTTTCAATCTCTTCTTAATAGATTTGGATGCGAAGGAGGTACTAACAAGCGGAAAATAAAAAGCTTGTTACAAAAAAGACAACCGCCTTCAAAAAGTGAAAAATAACTTTAGCACAGAACACACATTCACTTTAGTTTCGGAAGTCGGTGGCAATACAAAACAACAAACAGAACAAAGCCACTGAATTTCGAAACTAAAGTCAATGTGTGTTCTGTGCTAAAGTTATTTTTCACTTTTTGAAGGCGGTTGTCTTTTTTGTAAAAAGCTTTTTTAAGTTTAGATAGACCAATACGTAGAAAAGAAGGTATGTACTTGTCTTGGAAGATTAAAAGAACGGCTGTCAAAGGAGTCAGGAGCTTCTTTTAGTCATGAATTACATTATACTTTTTAAGGACAAGGTGCACTAAACAATGTGATTAGAAACCTAGACACAGATACACACAGACCAACCGTTACTCCAAGTCTATCTCTCTGTCAGGTCTCCATAATTACAAATTGCCTGGCAACGTCCCCCAAACAATAGGGAAACTTAATTTAGAATAGCATTTTAAAAACCAACCAATAAACAGACAACATTTCCAAACACATTTATCCAATCACAATCCCGCTGCAGATCACAAATCACCAGCCATGGCTGACTAGCTGACTAGCTACAAAGACTTGTCCTCGCCCGATTTACTCGCTCCAGTGGCTCGCCAGTCGACGAGCGCGCTCGACCGGAACGGAGCTAAGGGCGACTTTATAACAGAAAAATATGGAACGCCTGCCCTGAATTTGAATTTTAAAACACGGTGTTCTTTTTTTTATTTTGTTTTTTTTTTTATGTTCTATGTTGCCTCTGCATAGTTATGGAATGTATATAGGAGGTTTTCATTTAGTTGGACGGTAGTAATGTTGGAATTTTGTGAAAAATGGGTGCCTCCAGATGATAAAATGGAGACTGTTTTACGCCCCATCTATCTTAAAAGATAAACTGCCGAAAACGGACTTTCCTGATAAAACGTTTCCGAGGAAATATTACTATAATAACTTCTGAAAAGGTGATTAATGTCCACATAAGCTAACAAAGGGCTTTTAAAATGGGCTTGCTGGCCCTCCTGAATATTATAAATATAAACATTTTCATATTATCTTCAATCATATTAGATATGTCCATATATATCATAATAAGATGTACCTATATCTTAGCGAAGGCGGCATGTGTTTGACAGCCTGTCAATATGCAATTTTACCCTTGAGTGATGGGCGTCTTCCTTATACGCCTAAAGATACTATATCATATAATTATATAGTCCGAGATCCTAGAGCCATAAGACCTACGTCATTACACCAAGCCTATTTTGAGAATAGATCGCAGATAAAGATAGAGAACAGATTTTATGTTGGGCTCTGTTTAAGGCATCAGTTAAAAAAGGTTTTTTTTATATTATGTTTTACAGGATAATGTTAAAAATCAACATATTATTATAATTTTTTATTTTATGTTCTCATAGGCGTGAACTACGCTTGCCTAGGATAGACACGTTCACTGGTGTCTTGAAGATACCCAGGTTATATTTATCGCAGAACAGAGAGGCGGGCAGTGAATTCCATAGTCTGGCAGTTCGCACAATAAATGTGGCAGCAAAACTCTTGGTTCGAGAACATGGAACTTGTTACTGTATAGGAGTGACGTTCGTCCGATGATGGAATGGAGCTGGAGGAATCAAGTTGTGCAATTCCAAAGCACTTTCTCCAAAATGCCAGACGGTTTAAAGTCGGAACTTTATAAAACATCTAGCAGAAGGCGAACTCTATTAACGTCGAAATCTTGTCAAAAATGTTGATAAATGGAAGCAGCGTTTTTGACCGATTTAGACTGAGATTTGAACGCGATCGTTTCTAAAAGTTAGTAGAATTGTGCGCACGAGATGCACTTGTTATGCCGTTATTTAAAGTCACTTTTTTCCTTCCGTAACTCACGTACTATACTGATGATAGGTAATAATGTTTGTTTCTTGTTTTAACTGTATTGATAGCCGCATTATAATACGAGTATGTTACACAATCACTGCACACAATCTGGGATTATGATTCAGAAAACAGTATTAGTCAATGATATTCTAATAAACAGATATGTTATACACTCACAAAACAAACGAAAAAAGTGTTCCGCGCAGCAGCGGCTGCACACATTTACACTTTTCATTCATTTTACAATTCACTACAAGTAAAAATGTTGAAAAGGGATGGCTTGAAAAAACCAACAAGAAAAAAAGAGACAGTTAGTGTTGTCAATTGCGCGTGAATGTAAACGGGCATTATCCTGGCCACCAATCACTGCGTCTTGGCATCACAGACTAGCAAAATTTAACGAAACAGAAGGTACAAACCGCGAGTACATTTATACACGCGGTTTGTACCTATAACAACTAATAAACAGGACTAAATGTATAATAGAATATATAATTAAATAATATACAGAGTAGAAAATGTTTGTTTTGTAATAAAATTAATTTCTTTGTTTACGAACAAATGCGAACCATTCTTGAAGCCAGATCTCATTGGATAACCTTAACGAAGAAAGGATAATAAATATCAGTTGTCATATTATTTAATTTCTAATTAGGTATATAAATGATTGAATAAAAAAAAATTATTAAATATTACAAGGTTAGGAAAAAGAAAAACAGAACTGTGGGTAAACAATGACTTTACTGCCTACGATATCGCATCTGTACTTTTATTCTATGTCCGGAGTGAACGCGTCCTTGTCTTACTCACGTGAAACAATGTACTTCCATTTCTTTCTTTTTTCTAACCTCCAAATATAAGAATATTAGGAAAATAATTGAAATATATAAACAAATCGATGTATATTGCGTAGTTACATGTGGTATGAGATCCCTTGTGCTTTATTAAATTGGGTATCATAATTGGTACACTTTCTAAATACACAAAATAGCATTTTTTTATTTTTTTAGCTGCTTTAACAAAGCGTACCATTCGTCGCCATGCGTGACGCAGACTAAAGGCAATACGTCCTAATTAGGACGTTTTTGAATCTTCAAAATTGGGCGCTCATAACATATCTGTTTAATATAATATCATTGGTATTAGTATTTTGAATTTCCCTTTGATGACATAATGTTCCCAAACAACAAACAAGAGACTTCTTCTACTTCTAACTTCTTTAAGTCAAGAGTGAATAGGTTACTTCTAGGCAAGTGTGCTCCATCTTAGACCGCATCATCGCTTCCCATCAGGTGAGATAGTGGTCAAACGTTTGCCTATCAATAGTAAAAAAAAAAAAAAAAATATGTCTGCGCCCGCGTCTCTGTTCGTCAATGTTGCCAGTGAAAGTCATAGCATTAATTGACGCACAGTATGGTTACGTGGGGTGTGGATGTAATTATATTTTTTCTCACGAATTTACTATATTTCACATATTTAGATTTTATTTATTTATTTTTCTTATCCGTATCTGACCGTGGCATCACTTTGGGCCCTATCAGAATATCAGCGCTGTGACGTTTTTAGGGTTTCGTACCTCAAAAGGAAAAAACGGAACCCTTATAGAATCACTTTGTTGTCCGTCTGTCTGTCTGTCAAGACCCTTTATCTCGGGAACGCGTGGAAGTTTTTTTTTCTTTATTTTACAATTGAACAATGTTATTTTTGCGTGTTTTGTCCTGTGCGGGCTTATAAATGCTTTTTCTTTATTTCTTCCCAAAAATACAGCCATACATGGCGTAGGTCTCTCGGTTTCGGGATCTCAGTCTAATACAACATACTCACGCGTAGAATACACACATAGTTACTCTATCTATATGATGTACAAACAAACACAGCGCCGTTCCCTACGTCACTGTGTTAATCAAATGAAAACACTGGATAGAAGCGTTTGTTGTTTCTAGCGAGACGTTTGTATACAGTGCAATTTGCTTTTTCTTTATACTGACTGTGGCTTTATCACTTTATTCACGTCTCATTTAACAACTCTGTATATTGTAGTGTCGAGTATAACGTTTTCGGGAAACTGACTGACCACAAGTCCTATAGATCTGTAGTCCTAGTCCTATCTACAAAATGTCATCTACTATAATGAATCAATGAAGACTTTTATTTGCCAAAATACCTATAGGAGGATATTAAGTGTTGTAGCACAGCATAAGCACAGTATAAATATTAGTACTATCGTACAGTAGCGACACGCTCCGCCTTCCTCTGAAACTGTTCCTTACCTCTTCCCGCGTCGAACGACAGCTCTGGGAACTGCGTTTTTGTTCGAGCGGCGCGTAAACACGCACACACACGCACGTATTTGTACAGTCCGTTATTTTGGTAGTTGTGTACTCAATTAAATTTTGTCGATTGTATAAGTATGTACAATTTGTTTGCTAGACTGATACCCGTCTATGCTTTACTCTCGGATATCTCTGCTACACTCCGTTGGTACTCCGTAGTAAAATAAAGGTAAAAACTTGAGATATATTTTTATTATAATGTGCTTGTTAAAATTCTGTAAACATAGACAGATACCTAATTTGTTTTGCAAATGTAGGTAATATTCAAGCAATACATACTACATTTTTGAGAACTTTAACATGCAGATATCAATAAAGACACATCTACATTGTTTAGCTTTATTTTACTACCTACCTAAACATTTCTGTTCCTTTCTGTGTGGTCGCAAGCGCTGTCTGCTGAGAGTCCATTTCCAAGTCGGGAAAATATATGTTATTAGGTTTTACATTAGGAGTTTTTTAGTAGCAGCCTAGAGTTTGGAAGTTCTTGATGTGACACACCCGTACCTCGAAGTCTCATTTTGCTGCGGTCATGTGGGATGGCCGTACTATGAGAGTGAGGGAAAAAAAAATGCAGCACTGTTTGCGCACACAATAGTGGATTGTAATATCTCCTGTGTACTTGGCTGATCTTAATTGAGATTGGCTGCCGTCACAAAGTACGTGTAAGTCTGCATCGCCCCCGAGCAGAGAGACCACTCAGAACAAACCGCTATTTTTAGCACGCACACATTGACATCACGTTTATAGGCATTCTCAAGCAGTTTCAAGCAGACTTCAGGCTCGACTGACACGTGTTGTCAAAATGAATAAGTGATGACATGTAATTGATATTTCACGACGAATGCATTTGTTGGATTTTTCATTATTTTGAAATGTAAATACGCCTGAATGAAATGTGTTTGTAATCATTGTTTGTTGCTGGTCCTGTACCTTTCGCATGCCTTATGGTAAAATGTGGCTGAACTGACATCATGTACTGTACCCATATTTGCGAAATAAATTATCTTATCATAGAAATTTTTGTTACAAAAAAATTGCAAAGCATTCCAACCAGTGTCAATAAAATTTCAAATTGTCACAAATAAAACCTACAGAGTCAATACAATAGCAGCCCTAGTGAGTCTGGCAAGTTTAGGTAAATATTTTTGAAGATGGCGGGAGCGGTCCTTCTGTACACTTTATATTTTGTGCTGCAGTGACCGAAATTCAGTCTCGAGAAATGTTAATTATTACTGTAGTTATCTTTTTAAATGTCGTGATGGCCCAGCGTTGAAGGCACGAGGTTGTGGGCTCGCAAACGGGCACGAGAGTGACGGCGGCGGGCGGGTGACATTTTCAATTTCATACGTACAGTCACCAAAAGAGATTTCTTTTTTTGTTACAGCACCATGCAGACATAGGAGCCTTTTGGCCTCGCACAGTACCAATTTTCGTTTATTTTATTAATTATGGTATTTTTGGCATCAATCGACGATCGATCGTTAGGTGTAGTAACATCCAAAGGTCGTGCAAATGATCAATTACCAACGGATTAAACAAAATAATTATGACTACACAACGTCTATAAAAAGCGCGGTGTTTGGAAACAAACCTAGACACTTATTTTCTTCAACAACATCTATTCATTGTGAACTCGATCTATTTTTAGTCGAGTCGAGTAGATCGAGTCAGACGGCGCGTCGCCTCGCGTTTCAATGTGGGACGATTACGTAGGACGCACTCGTAGGTTTCGAAGGGAGATGTTATATTTAGAGTGTTTAGTGAAGCAATAAGATGTTAATAAATTAATTAATTAATTAAATACTTTTTTTGCCTTGATCCAAATGTAATATTTTTGGAACGAAGTTCCCTAACGCGGCCTACGGGTAGAGCGAAATAGTAGAAATCGTCACGTAACGAAATGCGTGTGTGTATGTGTGCGTGTGTCAAGCCGCTGCTGCGCCCACTCGCCTGCTCGTGATATATATATTTTTTTATAGGTAGGTACTTATATACTTTTACAGACACGTACGTTAGGAACGACCGCACAAGTACTTTTTTTTATCTTTCTTAATTTCGTGATTTCGTGGCTGGTCGATTGGTCAATAAAAATGGCTAGGCAGATGATGATGATGAGTCATGGTAAAACGGTCTGGCGACATTAAGATCTCAGAAGAATCATGAAAGCAGGTACTATTCCACCTCGGGAAAAAAAAGGAAAAGTATGCAGAGCTGACTGCCCTTCCCTGCTACCTTCGTAGTTTGGAGAGGCACTAGAAGAAGAAGAACAAGAAGAAAGAAGAAAGCCTAATCTACTATTTTTCTATTTTTATTTTTATTCTCCAAGTAAGTAGGGTAAAACACCCAGTAGTCAGCCTTTTAGTGAGAACTAAAATTTGATTCACCTGTATTTTAAATATTAAACACTATGAATAAAAACAAATGTTACTGTCAGAAAGGTTGTTTATTAAATTTACGAGATATATTAACAAGATATTAAATTTATGATCTAATTATATACAAAATCAGCATTAAACAAATTATGGCACTTTTCACCAGTAGTCAGCCTCATTTCTCCACAAGTCAGCCATGTCTTACCTTGTAGTCAGCCTCTCACTTATTCTTGCATGTTTGGCATATAAATTCTTTTATATCAGCCTATTGCCATCCTCTGCTGAACGTAGGCCCTCCCAGAGATCGCCAAACAACTTGATTTTGGGCAGCCCAAATCCATCCACTGCCAGCCACCTTCTTCAAACCTTGGCCTATCGAGCCTAAGGGCGTCCCACTACGCACGCTTGCCCAGGTCTGCTCCATCTACTGTCTGGTCTGTCCGTCTGTCTGTAGACATGGCTGGCCCACTTCCACTTTAGCGTGCTGATTCGACGCGCAATGTTTTTCTATCCACCAAAGAAACCCTGAGCATCGCTCTCTCCATAACACGCTGAGCAGCCTTGAATTTGTGGACAAAGCCCACGATGAGTGTCCACGTTTCAACTCTTAAGTCATTACGGGTTAGGACGCACTGGTTAAAGACCCTGGTCTTAAGGGATTGTGGAATCGAAAAGAATTTATATTTTTTCCAAATATATTCCTTAAATCACTTCCGAATACATTCTTCAGTTACAGCGGCTCGAACCTTAGTTAAATTTACGGATGTCATCATCTCATTTTAAAAGGAAGCCGCTTTTTGCTAACGCTATGCACCATTATTTCAAAGCAGTTTCTTCTTTGGTCAGCTCTGAGTCATGTCCTATTTTGCGGGGTGTTTTTGGGACTCTTAACTGTAGTCGATCTTGTAGAATTTCTCGCGGAAGTCTACAAAAAATCGACTGGCATTTTTAATCTTCATCACATTTCTAATAGACACCATAGTTTGTGTTAATTACTCTTATTTGTATTAGTGGATTGATCTTTTTGACATGATAGGATTCCAAAACAAAATGTTTTTCATGCTCAAATAATCGTGTATAACTTTAACCCTTATTAAAAACGTTTTAAGGTACTATTTTGTGCAACAGCACTAACGGCTGACAACTGGATTTGTAGACCCATTGGTCGGCCCCTGACATTGAAGTACATTTTTACGCGGCTGACTACTGGTAAAATACACTTTTCGTCTTAGAAGAGTTAAATCCAGATTAATGAGCAACATTAGGACTATTCGCTCAGTTAATTTCAAATAAATTTAAGAAAATCACCAAAAATATAGTAGTCAGCCGCTTATGGCTGAGTACTGGATCTACTTCAAAAAATCAAAATCCAGTAGTCGGCCACCTCAATTTCTACATATTAAACAAATAAAATGCATGTAAAAGTTAATTTTAATTTTAACACAGTATAAAAATCCAGTACATATTACAGCAAAAACACACAGAAACTTGCCGAAAACTCGAACACGTTTCATTAAGAAAAAAATAGTAATGGCGACGCGTCTAGCCATGTCTTTGGCAGCAGTGCAAATAAACGAGTGTAGCTCATCACCCTGACATGCTATTGGTTCGTAGATATGCGTAATAGTCAATAAGGAGACACGGATTCGATTAAACGTTACATTAAAGGTGTAAACCAATTTCAACACTATTTATATGGAAATAATGTCTGTAAAGGCTGAGTACTGGTGCAGGGCTGACTACCGGGTGTTTTACCCTACATTCTATTCTATTCAGTTCATCTGAGGCACGTCAAACGTTCTAATTCGAAATACGTTTTGGAACGAAGTTCCTTATCGCGCGTTGTGAAAGGGGGCTAGACGGAAAAAATTCTTACGAAAAGTTGTCACGACACTTTTTGCTATAGTAAGCTATTGTAAGCTGTGCGGCGTCGCATTTGAGTTCATTATTAGTTGAATGGCGGCTTTTCTATGAAAATATTGGAGCGAATTAAAACCTTATTTTTACACATTAACCGTGAAATTCGGTTGCACATAGCTTCTATTGTCCAGTCGGGCAGCAGCCTATACGTTTCTCAGAATAATTTTATCATAGGTACCTAGTTTGGTAAAATTTCAATTTTTAACCGTTTACGTTTACAAAATAAAGTCCAAATTCGCTTTTCGTAGAATATGTTTATGTATTTTAAAGGCGGCGCGGCGAACTCTTTGAACTAGGTACCTACGGCGATATGTTTAGTATCTAAGTTTATTCGCTCAAATAGTGGCGGTACCTACCTCAATGCTCAATGACATCGGAATTATCATTGCGTAAACCTACGACATAAGTCCACCTTTCACTGTGATACTGTGTGGGTTGTGAAAACGAGTGTAAATTTTAAGTCGATAATTAAGACATAGAATACGTAGGTTAGGTATGTAGGTAGTTACTGTACCTACTTCTATGTTTTGTTTAGTAGGTACCTATTGAAAGTTTGGGTTTGGTAATCATGAGCTTTCTATCGGTCGCGGTCGTCAGTAGGTAACCACTGCACCTTATCGCTCTAGGTCACAGAGTACTTTTCTCTATGTTTTACTAGCGACAGTAATATTTTTTTTGATTTGATTAAAATGTTTTGGTTTAAATTAATCCCGTGGGTGGGTGTGTCGCGTAGGTAGCTAGTGGTACTTACTTTTATCATTGGCGAATTATTTGTAAGTAGTTTTAAGTAGGTACGTGAGTAGGTACTCTTTTGCTAGAAAAAGAAAGGCAGGCAGGCGTAGGTACCTATAGGTGCTATAGGTAACCTATTTAAATAAATTAGAGCTATTCACAAGCACAGTTTTAATCAACTTTGGCTTAATTAAAATACTTTCCTATTAGGTATAAAATTTACACTTCCCTGTATCGAAGCAACTGCTCAATATGGAGTCCATTTCGTTCGATACATAAACGGGCACGTTTAATTAAATTGTCTTTTAATTTTATTAATGTGTCTCTGTCACTTTTCACAATATTAAAAGCGTTCACTATCGCACTTCTTAAGTCATCTCGAGTAGTATACTCCTGGGTATAAACGAGCCTTTTAATCTCGGACCACAAATAAAAATCCAGCGGTGTCAAGTCAGGGCTCCTTGCGGGCCAAGGCACTGGGCCACCACGACCTATCCACCGCTCACCAAACTCACTATTTAAATGCGCACGCACTGAAGTAGCATAATGAGCGGGACATCCATCATGCTGATAGAACATGCCGCGTAAGTATTAATAAATAATAACTATAAACTACTACTACTACTATTTATTATTATAACTTAAAAAAAAAAAGAATTTATTACAATTCCTTCACTATTTAATCGAAAGGAACTTCGTTCCATCCGGGTGTCCCTTGACACCTCTCAAGTTTTTTTTTTCCGAGGCGCTTACTTTTCCTGGTAGGTATATTATTATGTGTACATCATAATACTCCTTATTCTAAATCCCCAAACTCCTTGCTATGCAAGTTTATGTAACGATATAACCCTTAATTTTACGACTCCAAAATCTCCCGATTCAGCCTAGCCATAAACACTCAAGGGATACCAAACAGTACTATTATTAATAAAGTTCATTATTAAAACATATTTGTTCCCAACTTTAGATATTGCTTTTTGACCCTCGTAACTTTCCGGGACAATATGGGCAATATATTAAAAATCGATATTTTAGACTATTATAAGAATAACCCTACTGTAAGACAAAGGTCTCTTCTCATGCAGATAAGGTACAAGCCTCAGATTATGAAACAAAAAGCAGATAGACCACGTGGAACACAGAGTGAAGCCAAAAAAGCAAATACAAATTCAAAAGCGAATACCGACAACGCGCTTCGTGCTGTACTGACACAAGTCAGGATAGCACGAAACGCCGCATCGTTGAAAAAACAGATAAAAATACAAATACAAAATCAAAAGCGAATACAATCACAAGATTGTAGGTATTCGCTTTTGAATTTGTATTTGCTTTGGTGGCTTCACGCTTGCTCAAGACGGATTAGCGATTTCAGACTTACCTATATTAATTACTAGCTTTTGCCCGCGACTTCGTTGGCGTGAATATCGGTTATCGCGGATGCAGACGAATTCGTAGATTAAACTCAAACTCAAACTCAAACTCAAAATCATTTATTTCAAATAAACCATTTACAGGTACTTTTGAATTGTCAGAGTCAGTCAGTCAGAAAGTTGAAGCTAGTTGCTCGTTCCAAACAGTAGGTTTCTATGGAGAAGAACGAGCAAGAAACTCCATGAACAACACTCTTTTAAAATCAATAATATGTTACAAATTTCGGTTACATCATTCATATTGAATCTAGGGTACAATGTGAGAACAATGTAACAAGTCGTGTACGTTAAAAGAGGTTTAGATAAAAATATAATCATAATAAACAATTCAAAATAAAATTAGAATAACCGAGGCAGCTAAGAGATGACCAGTCCCAACTAACGGCGCCCGTTCACGAACATGACGCACGGATCGGCATCATTCGACTCAACCATTTTGAAGGGAACCGAATGATCCAACACGCGCGCCACCGTCAGCGAGACATTCCAGTGAGCATGACATACTCCCAACCGCCAGGGCACATTCAAGTCAATGAAAGACATACCTCGTAAATGGTAGCTTTAAATAACATAGTGCTCACATGTATGTGCTATGAAAAATTTATATAATACTAACACATTGAGTTTATACAATGCAAAGATAATGTATTCTATATCTTCAGCAGCTCCAAAAATAATTAAAAATGCTAATCAATGAATCTATGAACCCTTATGGCTGTGGAGCTAGACTAGCATCCAGCCAAGCATTTTTATCAGTGATGTATTCACCCAATGAATAATATGCTTGGCTGCATAGTGTGCGTTTTATATAAGACTTAAATTTTGTCTCATTTAGTTGAACGATGTGGGGAGGTATTTTATTGTAACATTTTAAACAGTACCCCATGAAAGAAGTATCTACTTTAGCCAGTCTGAAACTTGGTTGAACTAGTTGGTCCCTATTTCTAGTGTTATAATTATGTCTTTCACCCCTTTTACTAAAAAGATGCAGATTTTTTCTAGCGTACATTATGTTTTCATAGATGTATTGACAAGGTACCGTCATTATGTTAATTTCCTTAAACAGTTCCCTTAGAGAATCGCGCATACGGAGATTGTAAATGGCTCTGATGGCTCTTTTCTGCAGAATAAAAATAGACTCGATGTCTGCAGCTCGTCCCCACAGTAAAATACCGTAAGACATTATACTATGAAAATAACTAAAGTAGACCAGTCTCGCGGTATCCACATCAGTAAATTGCCGGATTTTTCTGACAGCATATGCTGCCGAGCTTAGCCGTCCAGCGAGAGATGTTAAATGAGGACCCCATTGTAGCCTTGAGTCGAGCGTGATCCCCAGGAAAACAGTTTTATCAACGAATTCCAGCTTCTCATTATTCAATACTATGTCACAGTCATTACTTTTGACATTTGGTAAAGAAAATCTGATGCACTTCGTTTTTTTTTCATTCAATACTAAATTATTCGCCGTGAACCAATTTTGGACTTGCAGTAAGGCGCTATTTACGTGGTCTAGGTTCTGGGCTCGTCTGTCTATCTTAAATATTAAAGAAGTGTCATCAGCAAATAACACTATTTGTGGTTGATTTTTCAACAGATGAAGAAGATCATTAATATACACTAAAAAGAGGAAAGGACCCAAAATTGAACCTTGTGGAACCCCCATTTCTACCTTTAAACCATGTGAATTCACCCCATTTATTTGGACTTGCTGCTGCCTATTAATCAAATAAGATTTTACTAAACTAAGCGCAAGTCTACCTAGTCCGTAATGCTCAAGTTTCAAAAGTAGTGTGTCATGATTTACGCAATCAAATGCCTTGGAGAGGTCACAAAAAATTCCTATGGCATCTTGCGCCTCTTCCCACGCAGTAAATATGTGTTTTAATAAAGTGACACCAGCGTCAGTCGTACAACGTCCTTTGGTGAAACCATACTGTTGATCGTGTAAAATGCCATTAGTGTTAAAATGATTAAGCATCTGATTAAGCATAACCCTTTCAAAAACCTTGCTGAAAGCCGGCAGCACGGACACGGGTCTATAATTATTAGTGTCTTTACTGTCACCGGATTTGAAAAGAGGTATAACCTTACTAAACTTCATTAGATCCGGGAAAACTCCTTGGTCTACGCACATATTAAATATTAAAGCCAAATAAGGCGCTATTGTCTCAATTATAGACGTACAAACTTTAATAGACATACCCCACAGATCCTCAGTAAATTTTATCTTAATTTGCCGAAAAGCTTTTAAAACTGTCACGGGGTTAATATGTTTAAATTGAAATTCTACCGGGCAGCCTGGTACGTTCGCTTTTAAAAAGGCAATTGAAATGCCAGGTGAAGAATTTAAAGCTTCCGTGGTTTTAATTGGTATGTTGGTAAAGAAATTCACAAATTCATGCGCTACTTCTATGTTAGAGCTTAGGGGACCACGTGGTGTCTCTAATGTATACTCAGTGTTACGAACTTTTTTCCTGCCCGTCTCGTTATTAATAACTTTCCAAACTGTCTTTATTTTATCGTCTGCCGATTTGATTTTGTTGCTAATGTATAGGGCCTTCGCTACCCTGCAAATATTTCTAAAAGCTTTAGAATAAGTAGCAACATACTTGTTGAAAGTATCCGTGTTAACATAAGGCTTAAGGCCATAAAGCTCAAACAGTCTTTCCCTACTTTTTCTAATACCTCTAGTTGCCCAGTCACTAAATACAAACTTAGGGCTAATATGTTTTGTCTTTTTTTCAAAATTATTATCGAATTCAGACTGCACTACAAAAAAGAAATCATCATACAATTTATTTGCATCGTTATTATTATGGTCTAGAGTACTTAACTTATCATTTAGGGTAACATTGAATCTATTTAATTTACCAGTTGTTATTGGTCTAAATTTTATTTGCACTTTTGTTAAAGGCATTTCAAACATATAAGTTACCGTTTGACCGCTATGATCCGATGGCAGATAATTAACAATGTCTTTATCTAAATAATCACAATCACAAAAAATATTATCGATACAGGTAGCAGTCGTTGGAGTTACTCTAGTAGGTTCCATAAAAACGTTCGACAAATTAAATGATTTAAATAGGTTTAATAATCGACAACTATTCAAATTATCTTCTAAGATATTAATATTAAAATCACCACAAATAATTGCAGATTTGCTACAAGTTGCAAGTTTCGCTAGGACATCTTCCATTACCGACTCAAATAAAGAATAGTTTAGGAAAATTGGGGGTCTGTACACGCACACTATAATATGCTTATCCAGCTCGACACAGGATAGTTCAATGCAATGTTCAACCGATAGGCTAACAATGTCATTCCGTTGTTTAAATTTCAAACAATTTTTTACTAAGATTAATGACCCTCCACGGGACATAGCGTTACGATTAAAACAACTGCCTACACTATAGTAAAAGTAGCCTATGTCCATCCCCAGGGTTCAACTTAACTCTGTTCCCTGATAAGTATAATCTAGGTATCTTCAAGGCACGAGTGAACCGGCAATAATCTTAGGCAAGCGTGTTCTAACTTAGGCCGCAATCGGCCGCATTATCACTTACGATCAGGTGAATTGCGGTCAAACGCAGGCTGCTTAAATAGTAAAAAAAAAAAAATCATGCCAAATTTCATTAAAATCGGTTCAACCGTTTTATCATGAAGGCGTAACAGACAGAGTTACTTTCGTATTTAAAATATTAAAAATAGTATGGATAAGTTCAGGATTCCTCATAATGTTTTTTTCATCACCGATGATAGTTATGTCAGACAGAAACATAGAAAGCACGTACAGGGGTGTGATTCTGTAAGACCTCATTTTAAACTTCGAATCTGAATCCGCTGTGACTTTCTTGATTGGCATTCTAAAAACTAGGTTGATAATTCGAATTTACACTAGCGCCACCCTTGCGAGCGTGTCAGCGAGTTGAACTAAATTGACAGGGAGATTTTGACAGAATGATAAAGTATGAGATGACGTAAGATGTGGCATTCTGCAAGGTAATTTCCCCATCACTTTCGAACCAAGCGCTTTGACTCCATATTTATTGTTCGAACTGCCAGACTGTGGAATTCTCTGCCCACCTCTCTGTTCCCTGATAAGTATAATCTGGGTATCTTTAAGGCACGAGTGAACCGGTTCATCTTAGGCAAGCGTGTTCCAACTTAGGCCGCATTATCACTTACGATCAGGTGAATTGCGGTCAAACGCAAGCCTATTTAATAGTAAAAACTCACTGTGTGGCCGGGTCCGTCTAGTTCGATGGCATACGGCCACCTTTCACAAGGAGTTCCACAGGATGACACACCGCTCGTCGCGTTCCGACTGAACACCTTGAGAAAAAAGGCCGTATGCCATCGAAACTAGTCGGACGAACTCAACAACACAGTGAGTGAATCCGTTTTTCTCAATCTATAATAAGTATGACTGCATTATTAACCATTTTTTTCTAAAATGGTGATTACGCCCTTTGATCCTATAGGTATCGATCTATGAAATTGAAAAAGTTACATGGGTTTAACTACAAAAACATCTACTAGAAGAATATTATACCGTATTTTCATAAGGCTTGTCTGAATTATTATGATACTTAATTATCTGTCGGATATGATTTATTAAGACAAAAAGTAAACACAAACTCCTAAAGTTGGTGTAAGGCCTCAGAAAACGAGAAACTTTTTAAGAGTATCGTAAGTCCTTGTCTTACATAGAGGAGTAAGTCCCAGCAGGCAAGATTAAGTAAGTCAACTTTACACAAGTTTGTTTTTTTAGGGTCCAATACCAAGGAGGCGCTAAACGAGACCCTATTACTAAGAATCTACTGTCTGTCTGTTCGAAACTGTCTGTGTCTTTTGAGTATGTATTATTTTGTAAAGGTTACCTGCAAAATGGCATGCCGGCCGAAACGATTGACTTAGGGCGGGTTGCTTCAACTATCCC
This sequence comes from Charanyca ferruginea, assembly GCA_947361185.1. Taxonomy (NCBI): domain Eukaryota; kingdom Metazoa; phylum Arthropoda; class Insecta; order Lepidoptera; family Noctuidae; genus Charanyca; species Charanyca ferruginea. Next base: position 7,373,211 of record OX376082.1, on the reverse strand, counting down.
GGTACCGGTAATAGTAAAAAAAGGCGCTAACTATCGTCAAATCAAAAAAAGGGGTTGTTTCCCAAAATCTTACGTCAAAAAGTTACTATTACCATATCCGACCAGTCATCGTAACTTTGTGTGGTCAAACCAGGGTCAAACAGCTACTTCAAACATCAAAATATTATGGAATCTCTTTTTGAATAACTTTAACTGACGGATTTTTATGTTACGTTAAATGTAACGGGTTATTTCATGACATAAAAATCCGTCAGTCAAAGATATTCAAAAATTCAAAAAGAGAGTCCATTATATTATGATGTTTGATGAAGCTGTTTGACAACACAAAATTACGTTGACAGTATATCTATTCTGTTACAATTTCCCTCGGTGAACACCTAGGTGAAGTGAGCAGAGAGTAGTTCTTTGTAAATCCCTAGCATCGGGACAGATGACAGCTTACTTCACCTAGGTGTTCACCGAGGGAGATTGTAACGGAATAGCACTGCAGGTGGATGAAGTATCAGTTATGGTAATAGTAACTTTTTGTGAAACAACCCTTTTTTTAGTTTGACGATAGTTAGCGCCATTTTTGACAATTTATTACCCGCAGTAAAGTATTGTTGAAGCAACCCGCCCTTAATGTTTTGTTTTAACACTCTGGATTCATTCTAGAAAGCGTTTGGAATATAGAAACATTAGTCTTATTTTTATATCAAGGGATTGTTTAGCCGTGCGCCGTCAGGGGCCGACGTGCTCTTTAGATAATACAAAGTATCCTCTCGCTTTGCCCTCTTTAAACTTAAAGGTACCTCCGACCTCCTTACACCATTACACACAGGATACTACGATCCGATACCGTAAAAGCTCAGGGCCTGTAGACAAAATCCCTTTTCTGTTAGCGTTAACGCCAACGGAAAAATCAAATTGTATGCAGTTGACATATTTGCATCACGTGACATCGCGTAAGCAAACGTCAACTCCATACAATTTGATGTTTCCGTTGGCGTTAACGCTAACAGAAAGGGATTTTGTCTACAGGCACAGTACGGTCTGAACTCTTACATTACTATGACTGCTACAACAAAAAAATATTAATAAAAGGGGTCCCCTACACCAGTAACGTTTTCTTTTTGAATCTATGAATGCGACTTGCACTTATATTTTGAACAAAATATGAATTTTGTAATCTATATTATCTATTTAATAAAAATAAATCGTTGTTCGTTAGTCTCGCTAAAACTCGACAACGGCTGAACCGATTTGGCTTATTTTGGTCTTAAAATATTTGTACAGGGAAGGTTTATACGGTAAGAAATTTGAAAAATCGATAGACAGGACAACGTCTGTCGTGTCAGTTAATCTATATAATAAAAATGAATCGTTGTTCGTTAGTCTCGCTAAAACTCATGTACGGTTGGACGGATTTGGATAATTTTGGTCTTGAAATATTTGTGAAAGTCCAGGGAAGGTTTATACATAGGAAAATTGAAAAATCGATTGGCAGGACAACGTCTGTCGGGTCAGATTGTCATATAAATACAATCACGTTTTATTTTATTTATTTATATTATACTTCATGCACAAAGGTACAAAGGCGGACTTAATGCCTTAGGCATTCTCTACCAGTCAACCAAGGGTGGTGAAGGATGACATGGCAGGTGCATTACAAAAAGTAATATTTAAAAAGTAAAAAAAATATATAAACTTCACATACTTACATAATTATATTCTGGAATATATACACCGAAATAAATTTATATGCATTCTCTTTCACTGGGACAATGGACTGAGATTGAAGAACCTGCAGACTGACGTCATTTTAAGATAAAGGAACATGAAGGTAAGTAGTTAGGAAGGTATGTGACCTTGCTAGCTTTAATGCTGGGCCCTTTTTCAGGTATCAGATTCCAAAAAGTTACCTTACTCACTTACGTTCACGGTTGGTTTTCCCATAGTTATATTTTACAAGATATTGTTAAAAATGTTCCTAACTTTCCGTGGATTCCCTTCACCCAAACGTTTTAAAAGACGCAATTTTAAAGTGCCTTAAGTGTATAATCCTCTACCTACTCTTAAAATTCCAACCATGCCAAAATGATGTACAGTCGAACAAGTTTACAGGCCAAAATATTCATGTTCCTAATATTAACTATTTTTTTTATCTTTAGTACGTAGGTACCAGGGATACCTACGTGCTCGAGATAAGAAAATAGAATAAAATAAAATATTGTGAGTGTAGTAGAAAGATGAATAGTTTTGCCTGTAAACCAATTAGCTTGTTCAACTGTACTTCTGAAGCCTCTAGAATCTTAGACCACCAGTTTGTACTGTAATAAATGATCATGCCATGCTCTTGTTCTTAGCATGTAGACAGCAAACACAGATATGTACCTACCATGTGTGTAAGTGTGTGTGGCTGTGTATGTGTTGTGTTTGTTCTTGTCAGATTCCTTGTTTGGCCCCGTATTGAACTACGGCAATGCAATAAAAGATTAAACAGTAAATTAGGAAAAAATACCTAAGAGTTCGAATTTTAATTCTATTCAGTAACTTGACAGTTGAAGGGATACCAGAAATTGACAAAAAAAGGGTAGTGAGGTGGTGTAAGAATGAACGAAATTAAATGAACTTAAATAAAGTATTTATATGCAAACATTTTATTTGTAATTTAATAACTTTTCTCATTTCTCAATAACAACCCATCTATATCTTTATTATTTTTAAATGATAAAAGTAAAAAAAAGTAAAATAATATTATTTTTATTTTGTTTCTATTAGAAGAAAAAGAAAGGAAATTACTTTTATTCACAATTACTAATTGTTCTTATATTCCACATCATACATAATATGAACATTTGAAGTTTTATTTACATAAAAACATTTTATCATTCATTCTATACTCAAAATCATTCACTATCCCAACACTAGTAGTTTTAGTATGGTATCATTATTATTCTTTGAACTGTCAAGTTACTAAATAGAATTAAAAGTTGAACTTTAGTAATTATTCGGTAAATAAGTGTCCAGACCAGGTTCAAATACCACTTAATCAATCTTATTCTACAACCCCAATAGAACCTCACCCTTAACTCGATAGGTACACGGTATAGTCAAGTACCTACTTCATCAAGACAAGCAACATAAGAGTTAATTAAAATAAGGCTACCGTCCAAGAAGATACACTGACCTAAATTCTTTTGTTAACACGACGTACTATGAAGATTGAATCTCAACTTTGAGGTAAGAGGAAAGATAAGTGAGAAAAACTGCTTTAACTTATCATCCAATAAATACGTTTTTATATGAGATTTATTAATTGGCTCTAGATATTTTCTCTGGAAAAGTTTGTAATTTTTTTTTATCGTTCATTCGGCCGAACATTTATTCAGAAAAACGTATTTCGGTCAAACGTGTTTAACTCAAACGTATTTCGGTCAAACGTTCTTTCGATCGATCGTTCTTCGGGAAAACGTTCTTAGGGTAAACGAACTCATGCAAGTTTTCCGCTTGAAAATCTGATTTTCCTGTAAGTCTTGAAACTTCGTAACAATAGTTACCGAATCTGAACTTGTTCCGAAAAACCGAGTCACAAGTCTAACTACACGACAAACTCGCATGTTTCAATTTATGAGCAAAATGTCGTTGTTTGTCTCACTGTGTTGTTTAAATAAAGACAGATTCGTGTTGCCTTTAACAAAAAGCGGTAATTTTTTCTCTACTGTAATTCAAAATGTGTTCTTTTTTAATGAATAAGTGAAACTTGATTTAGGTGAGGTGATTTTATGATGAGTTGTCTAAACATAGCATCGGTTTAAAGCTCGTCTCAATCACGAACTTAGCCTAAATTCACCAAGAAAGATTTTTTTCAGTACCACTGAACTAGTCCAGATTTGCTCGAGATTTTTTCATTAACCATTGCTCAGTGGTGCCCAAGAATAAGTTAGCCTTTGTATGTGCCCTGGTTTATAATTAATAGTAAATTATGTCGAAAATGAGTAGTACGGCTCATAGACTCATATCTGGACACATTTCATACAATAATTTTGCGTTTATGATGAGAAAAATGAACTCGCCTAATTGTGTGGAGTGTGTTCTTGAAGACTTACACCAGTTATTGACGGACTGTGTTCGGTGTGAGTCTGGGAGAAATTACTTATTTATGGTCTTGAGATTAAACAGGCTTGAAGTAGGCACATTTCATAAAATCCTGGCTCAAGCAAATGGCGGTGATGCGGAGAGTCTGTTTATCCGTGGTTTAGGTCCAGATATGACCAATGTGTATTTAGGGTAAGAGGGGAGTGACATACGCATTGCGATTATAAAAGTCCCTAAAAAATCGGACTTGGTGCGAGTCGGACGCCCACCGAGGGTTCCTTTAAAATTCCGTGATTTGGTCACCCATACAATTATGACCGGCGCATACGCGATTACGTTCTTTAAATAAAGACTATATTTTTTATAATTTAATCACAAATGTATAGTTTTTAGACTTTTCCCTGTACTTGTAGTATTAGACGATATTAACTACTTGCCAAATCGCATAGTTCTAGGTCATCGGGATAAATTTTAATTCCCTTGATAGTGTCAAAATTTTGTCAATTGTGTCAAGTTTTTTGTGTTATAAATGGCCGTATTTTTTTCACGTTAACTTAGACGTTTGATTTTTTCACAGCTTCAAGGAACTGTAGACTTGAGTATATGATTTTAATTTCAACTCGATACCTCAACGCGTTCTCGAGATAAAGGGTCTTGACAGACAGATGGACAGACAGACAGACAGATGGACAAAAGTGATCCTATAAGTTTTTTCCTTTTGAGGTACGGAACCCTAAAAAACGAGAATAACTTAGGTGAAAAATACTGAAGTATGGTCTAGTCTCCACCTCATTCCCAAACTAAAATGCTTTGTACTGTTTTTCTAGTGCAGAAGGGTTAACCGACCTTTCATTTGAGTTGCAAAACACAACATTGAGAGAAAGTTATATAGGGTAACTCATTTAAATAATTCACACATTTACCTCTGACATGAACGTGAGACATTTCCCGACAGCTAGATGTATGTAAATAGGTAGGTAAGTTAGTATAGCTCATGTTTATTTTGTCTCAGAAGGCTTAGTAGGGATAGGCAGTTTTGGACAAATATTTAGCAACTGAAAGACGGTTTCAGCCTCAGAAGCCTTAACTTATTAAGATAAATGGTTTGTTGTTTCCGTTAGTACCAACTTCTCTTTTTAAAAATCTTTTTTAAATGGTGCCTAGTCAAAGTCAGTCTATGATTATGATTAGGAACAGGTAGGTGCATTCGAAGAGCCACATTTTGCTAAAAAGTGACCGAACGTAATGCTATATAATTCACGGTAGTCGAAAAAGTAATTTGACGTATTAAACGTCACTGCTGACAGCTAGACAATTTATACTAGTTGCATCATCATCTGCCTAGGCAGATGGTGATGAACGCATCCGGCTTCCAGTCTAACCGGATGCAGCTGAATACCAGTGTTTTACATGGAGCGACTGCCTATCGGACCTCCACACCCCATTTACCGGGTAACATAATACCCCTTGGTAAGATTGATTGTCAGACTTTCTGGCTTCTGACTACCCTTAACGACTGTTTATACTAGCTGCGTTCAATTTTTTTTTTTTATACTTCATGCTCAAATGTACAAAGGCGAACTTAATGCTTTAGGCATTCTCTACCAGTCAACCAAGGGTGGTGAAGAGTTAACATGGCAGGTGCATAGTTAAAAAAAAAACAACTTATGTAGACTAAATATTAAAAAAAAAAAATTAACTAATACAATATATACAATTTTTGTTTCCTTTTTATATTTTAGGGCTCTAAAAACCTACGCAGGCTAGTTCGTTGATGACGAATACTACCATGTAAGATAATTGCTTTCAGGATGAGCTGTGTACTAAAATTAGGTCCATCTCGAAGTAAAAACTTTTTAGGCACAGTCTCAGTACGTAAAATACGCGCTTACCAGCCCGTCTTACTACTACTACAAGGACCGTACTGTAGATGAATCTATTCGGTATACAAGCTGGATACACAACACTTGCTTTGAATATGCTGAATAGTCAATTCATCAACATCTTAGAATGCCATAACCTTAAAAAAATATAACACACTATAAGTACATATGAATGTTGCCAGTATAGTAAAGAGAGAGATAAACATTTCGGCCTGTATATCAAATCGTTTTTTCGATTGTACTCGTACAAGTGTAACCAAACAGTTAAAACGAAACTACAAACAAAATTGCTTGTAAAAATAAATAAAACTGATTCACACTACAGATTGACGAAATTCACGAAACATTTTGCCACAACCTAGTTTTAAATTTTAAAATCAAATATGGCGTCAGCGTGTAGTCTGAATATTTGTCCAGTTTGTTGCTGACTGGTCGTAGCACGAACGCGCAGAGTTAATGTAATGTAACGATCGATTTTTAAATTGAAATCACCGATTCGCACATAATGTTTATTTACCAATCTATCTTTAGGAGGAGCTATGTAAAAGCCATATGTACGGATCCATCAATCAAGGTTAAACTACGCTTCGTCCGATGGGTGACCATTCACGTACGTCATATCGAGACCCTTTCGTGCCTCGGAAAGCATGTAAAGCCGTTGGTCTCGGCTGTCATTCGTAAATGTTTGACAGTCGTTATATGTAGTCAGAAGCACAAAATATAAAGATTACAGAAGGACCGCTTCCGCCATCTTCAAAAAATAATTACCTAAACTTGCCAGACTCACTAGGGCTGCTACAGTATTGTTGTAGGTTTTATTTGTGAAAATATGAAATTTTATTGACTCTGATTGGAACTCTTTGCAATTTTTTTATACTTAACAAAATTTTCCTGTTCGTTATGAAATGTCAATTGCATTATTTATTCATTTAGACAACACGACAATCGAGACTGAAGTCTGCTTGAATCTGCTTGAGAATGCCTATAAACGTAATGTCAATGTGTGCATGTAAAACATGGCGGTTTGTTCTGAGTGGTGTCTCTGTTCGGGCGCGCTGCAGCCTTACGTACTTTATGTCAGAAACCAGAAAGCGTGACAACCAGACTTACTAAGAGATATCGTGTTACCTTGTTACTGGTAAAACACTGGTATTCAGATGCAACCGGTTAGACTGGAAGGCGACTCCAACGTAGTCAGAAAAAGGATAGGCAGATGTCCTGTCTTTAAATAAGGATATTTTGCCAGTTTGATAGTGTTAAGAGACACATGTGCATCAACAACTTTTCATTTTTTTTATTTTTTTCACGCCGACGAATTCGCGAACGAATGCTAGTTTCGTACGAAATTGAACCAAAACGTTGTATAGTCGCATTTCCAATTCTAAAATCGTTTGCCACTAAGCCTACTCGTCTGTTATTTAAATCTTTGTTCTGTTCGAGTTATTGTTGGACTAAAATATAATGGGTTTAGTTTGACTGTAATAGAATGCAAAAGCTGTGATTTGAGTTGGCTGAAAATTGGGTTTAGAAAGATCGGTATGGAGAGAATTTAAAAACTGTGGGTTCAGGTTACACAGAATGGTTTTTTGAGGCAGTAAGATGGGGTCGAGGCAGGCCACGAAGGAGATGCAGGGACGAACTGAACGGATTCCTTCGAAACTGGTGGAAGGAAGCCCAGGATCGGAAAGGATGGAAGGCACGTAGAGAGGCCTTTGCCTTGGAGTGGGACAGAACAGTCTAAAAAGAAAAAGAAAGCTAATTTGTAAATAGATAGCCACTACAAGTATCCATTTTTATGACTAGCGTACTCTTAACTTTTATTCTCTGATATGTACACCCTACTGGTTGGCTGTTATAGTATTAAGGAATTTCTTGAAAATAAAGTGCAATGTTTAGCAGATAATTTCGCATACTTAAATTTTAAGCAAAACATAATTAATTATGATCTCCTATTGTATTCTAACACCTTTTTATACCGCGTTTTATGCAAATCAATATTAAATATTTTATCGGCTGTTCTAACATAGTTTACTAATAATGTTTAGAAAAGAGAAAGTGTACATGATCAAAAACCTCGGGAGTGAAATCAGTGTAATATACTTTTTGAAAAACACATAAAAATAATAATGATCTCTTATTTCGGAATAAAATTCCATGAATAATAAGTACTACACAGTACATTTTTATTTTCTATTTCCTTCTCCCGGCGACTTCATTCGAGTGGAAATTAAGTCTGACCATAAAACATAGTCTACGGCACTCAGTAATGGTGTGCTTTTCTATCAGTGACAAAATTTATGTAATTGGTTCTGGTCCAATTCTAAAGATTAATCTCTTGCAAACAAAAAATAAAAAGTATAAATAAGTTATACAAGATGATTTTTTATGCACGCACCAAATTTCTCAGGGTGATAGTACCCATGAAATTGAATAACTTTCTCCAAAAAACATGGGTCGAAATATTAAAAAAAAAATCGGACTTCCCATACAAAATCGATCAGCTGACTATTGATTTTGTATGGGAAGTCCGATTTTTTTTTTAATATTTCGACCCATGTTTTTTGGAGAAAGTTATTCAATTTCATGGGTACTATCACCCTGAGAAATTTGGTGCGTGCATAAAAAATCATCTTGTATAAACAAACCTCCACAAGAAGCTAGCTTCAATTTTAGCTTTAAAAATAAAACAAAATTACCACTACAGTAGGTACATTTCCAAACGACCTTCCAAAATTAAATAAATAAATTAAACCACAATTGAAAAAAGCAACACAATAAAAAATTCAACATTTATAAATTCTCCAAGCATTCGGACTAAAACTAAATTCGGTCTGTAACTCATCAGGGAGGCTAAATTTATACAGAAAATGTTTTTAGCCTGCAAACAAACTCGGCTAAAATAATCGGCCAGCTTTCATTACAGTTTCAACTCAAGTCTAAGTGGCAGATGCTAATTTTGTACGTTTTTAGACTGGTACTTCGGAGTTTATTTCGTTATTTTAGTTAGTGTTTTGTTGTGTTTAATTTGAAAATAGAAGACAATGATGATGAATACCTAATGGTTTGATAAGGAAAACTTTTGACCAATACCACAGTATAATTAGAACTACCGTACAATAGGGACACGCCCCGCCTCCCTCCGAAACTATTCCTCACCTCTTCCTACGTCGAACGTGCTCTCGAAACTGCTTTTAGTTCTTGCGGCGCGTAGACACGCACACACACGCACGTATTTGTACTGTCTGTTATTTTGGTAACAGTGTAGCTAAAAAATCGTTTCATTATATGGAGTGTCGTAGGTGTGCCAATACTAAGGCTTCGTGTTAATAAAACGCGACTTTGCGACCATCGCGTTGTCGCGCGATAACTGGTTTCCTAATAGAACGTGACAACGCGAACTTCGCGCGTATTAACGTCGCGAGAGACCGCGGTAATGGTAGCGCAATTATAGCGCGAATTCAATTAGGACACCTATTCGACATCAATATGTTTGATCAAGTGTTCGTACGAACTTAGTTCGCGCGTATAGATAACAAACATTTAAGTCGCGCGGCCGCATCTTTTGAATGCCAATTATGACACCTATTCGATATCAGTATGTTTGACCGCGGATTCGTACGACTAACATTCGAGCGAACCACAGAACAGATAAAGAGGACTCTCTTACCTCTTTTATCCGTTCTGTGGAGCGAACTTACGATGATCGCGTAGATGCGTTCTATTGGGACAACGCCATAGCGATTCTATCGCTTAAAAGCTGGGTCAAGAGTCAAATTCAGAAGGCAGTCGTGTTAAACACGACACGCATTGTGAGGTTTCTCACTCAAGATCCCCTAATCACCGCACCGTTAGCTTGGATCTTACCACCTCTTTATAGATGCAGGAGGAAACTACATGCATACTCTGTTAACAAAAAAAGTTTTTTCAAAAAAAAGAAAACCGCCTTCAAAAACTAAAAAGTGATAAATAACTTTAGCACAGAACACACATTTCTTTACTTTCGGAAGTCGGTGGCGGTGGCTTTGTGTTTGTTGTTTTGTATTGCCACCGACTTCCGAAAGTAAAGTAATGTGTGTTCTTTGCTAAAGTTATTTATCACTTTTTAGTTTTTGAAGGTTTTCTTTTTTTTGAAAAACTTTTTATTTTTCGCTTTTTAGTGTTGCCCTATCATTCAAATCCATTAAGAAACGGCGACACACTTAAAAGTGATTGCAAGTCCTCCAAAGATCGAAGAAACTAAAACGTCGTCTAAGTAATTTATTAGGGAATTTGTTGATTTTCTCAAAAAGGGCTGTATCAATTTTGATAAAATTTATATGGGACCATTTCGGAATAAACCCCTTCCAAACAAAAAAAGAATTTTGCACATCCGTCTATATATGACAGAGTTACGCCGAAAATACATAGAAAAAAAAAAATAAAAAAAATGTAAACATTCGAATTGATAACCTCCTCCTTTTTGAAGTCGGTTTAAAATGTTTTACAATAATTACTACATGTTACAAGTTTTTTTTGATCTTAAGTGATAATGCGGCCTTAAGTGGAGAACGCTTCCCTATGATGAACCAATTCACTTGTGCCTTGAAGATATCCTAGAAGAGAGGCGGGCAGTGATATCCACAGTCTGGCAGTTCGCACAGTAAATGTGGAATCAAAGCGCTTAGTTCAAGACCGCGGAATTTCAACCATAAAACGATGAATCTGCTTACCAAAAATATAGAACCCAGAAGAGCAAACTAGAACTGGTCTGGCAATCCTGACAATTCTGACAACCTGACAATTTAAATCTTTAACTTACATAGTGGGACTGACGCATCCCGGTCTGATGTCAAACATCATTGCATTCCAAGGTCAATGCTAAAATCCCGGTCCAAAGTGCATAAATTGTGAATCAATTGTGACTAGATTCGCCATATTGTCAATTGAAGTTTAAATTAATAAATTGCGATGGAACACTCCGCAATGACCGACGTACTTACATCTATTGGATGACAGGATTACTGTGATTTGAATGTAGTCGCTAGTTTGACCTTACTGTAAGTAAAATAAGTCAGGGTGATAAAACCTTGGACTTTGCTGAATGACCAGGACTCAATTGGGGGTCTACCATTAAATTCCATGTTGTAGTGAGCCGGATTGATTTGCCAGAGAGTTGGTCAGTCACAAAATTGAAGCTAGATGCTCGTTCCAAATAGTAACTTGGTATGGAGGTGAACTAGCAAGAAAATTTGTGGAGAACAATGTTCAAAAACCGGCCAAGTGCGAGTCGGACTCGCGCAAGAAGGGTTCCGTACCATTATCTACAACATTAGACATCGAGCAAAAAAACAGCAAAAAATCACGTTCAAATTAATGTCATTTATTCGCATTCGCAACACGTTTGTTGTATGGAAGCCCCCCTTAAATATTTATTTTAGTATTTGTTGCTATAGCGGCAACAGAAATACATAATTTGTGAAAATTTCAACTGTCTAGCTACCGCGGTTATTGAGATGCAGCCTGGTGACAGACAGACAGACGGACGGACAGACGTCCGTCTGTCTGGACAGACAGCGAAGTCTTAGTAATAGGGTTCCGTTTTTACCCTTTGGGTACGGAACCTTAAAAAGGGAAAGACCGGTCCAATACGAGGGGGACTTGCATCCGAAGAGTTCCGTAGGCCACCATACAGTATTTCACAGGTATCGTCGCAAAGACATTTTTATTATGGATAGATAGTTAAAAATTAAAGGAGGTCCCCCCTTAACTTAGAACTATTTTTATTTGTAACACCTACTGCGCAAATCAAAGCTGCACAAACTCCCCCTTTGACTACCATGAATTGTTCCCCCGGAACCCACAAAAATCCTTTCTCGAAGAGGCTTAAAAAATCAGAATATTTCAAGTGCCTATTACGATTCAAAAGATACTGCCCGATATAGCCCTCGTATCAGCAGGACGGACAGACGGACAGTGGAATCTTAGCAAAAGGGTCCCGTTAGGCACCCTCTGGGTACGTAACCTTAAAATCTATCATTCTAGCTAGCAAAGGATTGCCTTAATCCCCAAATAATGATAACTTAACCCTTAAGCTTCTAATGTCGATTTGAAGATTTTTCAAATAATACCCAATTTATCTGAAGTGAGACAAAAATCCAGAATCTTTTAGTAAAACAGCTTTTTCATCCTCAATTTTTAAAAAAGATAAAGAAAAGTTGGATAAAAAGACAATTGAAGTGTTATGGATTGTTCCGATTTGAAGAGGGATTCGTTTCATTGTTGGAAAGTTTCTTCAAGGTTAAAAGTTTTATAAGAGATGTGATCAGAATTTTGATGAAAAATTGTTACTGTCCTTATAATTTTTGGAATGGTCAATGATTTATGATTTATTATGATACTTAGAAGAGATCGTGGCTAAGTGAGAGCTGTACAGATCGATCGGTCAAAGGTTAAACTGCGCTTGCTGCGGTCGGTCTATGGATGGGTGGCCATCCATTTCACACCGTGTTCCCTCTGTGCCTCGGAAGGCATGTAAAGCCGTTGGTCCCGGCTGTCATTTGTAGATCTTTAGCAGTCGTTATGGGTATAGTCAGAAGCCAGAAAGTCTGACAACCAGTCTTACCAAAGGGTATCATGTTACCCAGTAACTGGGTTGTGGAGGTCGGATAGGCAGTCGCTCCATGTTAACACTGGTATTCACTGGTAACTGCATCCGGTTAGACTGGATGCTGAATATAGCTGAATATAGCTGCCCCAATATAGTTCGGAAACTGAAACCACTTTTAGTATATCCGGCACACAACACGTGCATGCGCGAAAAACGATAATATAGTATCATTTAACACGTTGAACGCCACGTAGGTCACCGGTGATCAACCACTTTAGTTTGAGTAAATGTTTCAAATCGATACGACAATTAGAAGCTGGTTAAATACTTACAAAAGAGATTATAAAAGCGTGTTAATCCATACTTCCATACTATAATATTATAATTGCGAAACTAAGTCAGTCTGTTACGCTTTAACGATGAAACGACTGAACCGTTTTGATGAAATTTGGTTTGAAAACCACTTGAATCCTGGGGAAGAACATAGACAACTTTTTAATCCGCGACTTCGTCTGCATCCACGCTAGACGATATTCTAGCTAGTAATATACAGGGTGTCCAGTAAATAGCACGACATACTGCAGGAGTTGATAGTTTGGGTCAATACCTGCCAAAACAACACAATATATGATCAGCAAAATCTTACTGATTTTTTTTCACCACTGTAGGTTTAAGTTAAGCGAAAAGAAAATCGTTCTGTGAAAATTTAAACATAAAATACTATTTCTTGAAAACTTGCTTGTTTTTGATAGAAAAAAAGATTTGATGTAAAAAAAATACTAGAAAATAAATTATTCATTACGAGATGCTTAAAAATCTAATTTTTCGATATTTCGGAAAATTTAGTAAATCTGTAAATCCGTAAGATTTTGCTGAACATATCTTGTGTTGTTTTGGTAGGTATTGACCCAAGCTATCACCCCCTGTTGTATGTCGTGCTATTTACTGGACACCCTGTATATTGCTACAAATTCAAAACAAACTACAGCTATTTATCATTCAGTACATTGAAGTGACCTAGCTTACAGTAAGGGGACCTAATCTGATAAACGTCCAGGACGATGACTGCTCTGGCCTAACGCAATTCCTAATTCAATCCGTTTATCAGTAACGAGAGCTGAAACCCTGTTAAAAGACAAAGCGTTCATGGCATGTTAAGTAGAATAATGCAGTTTGAGGGAATAGAATAGAATGAAATATTCATTTACTTGCTCAGAATGTAGATATTTAAAATATGGTGGTCACAATAATATAAAGGAATCCTTGTACATTCTACCATGTTGCCATACACACATTAATGCAGTTCATCATCAAACATACTTAACATTAATCCAACAACAACTACTAAAATTGATCAGCTACAAAATCCGATACGGAGTAGTAACATTTATTAAATAGAAGTTCAATTAGTTTCTTTTTAATAGTTGTAACTGGTTTCTCTTTTATGGAATTAGTAATATGGTTAAAAATAGCCGGACTCATACCAAAAACTAATAGGAAGAATTACTGTTTAATATATACTACTCAAAACAAAATAAGGGCCACGAAGTATTTTTTCATTTTGGTATAATTTATTAAACATTTACATATTGAAAGTAGTAAAATATTGAGTATACAAACTCTTTGATACCTAAACTTTTTAATATTGTAGTATGCACACCAGGCTTCAGGAGTGCGTAGCTAAACGAGGGGGGCATACCCGTTACTAAAAGATGAGCATGGAATATTTTCTTTTGTTTTCAGTAACTTTACGTTGTTTTTATTTTTAACCTAAAATGTGTTTTTTCTATCAAAAGCAAATAAACTTTTTTATCATTATTACTTATTTGAATAAATGTATTGGTCTACATGGTAAAAACAACATTAGTTTTCGTTATGGAGACAAAAAATATATATTGGTTTTATTATTTTCACGGTACAGGCAAAATACCTTGTGGCCCTTATTTTGTTTTGAGTAGTATACAATCAAGGGCATTTAATACATTACGGTTACCTAAGCAAAATTCAAAAGCGATTTTTTTGTGAAAGGACGATTTATAACATAGCTGACCGCTGATCCCTAAGCCTAGTTTGGGGGTTAACGTCAGATTTGTGCGTGCGTCAGATTTATTACGACATTGTACTATGTATTACATGACGTCAAAAATGAAAATAAACATACATTTCGTTGGGTAACGTGAAACATGAATGGATCAACAGATTTTAGTTTGCGCGTTTTAATTTTTGTCAAAAACTAAAGTTTTTGCCTCAGATTATGAAACAAAAGGCAGATAGACCGTGCTGAACACTGAGAGTGAAGCCACAAAAGCAAATACAAATTCAAAAACGAATACCTACCATTTGCTTCGCGCTGTACTGACACGAGTCAGTACAGCACGAAGCGAGGCATTGTTAAAAAGAAACAAAATTACTAATACAAATAAAAATTCAAAAGCGAATACAATCACGAGACTGTAGGTATTCGTTATTGAATTTGTATTTGCTTTTGTGGCTTCACTCGCAGTGTTCCGCAAGGTCTATCTGCCGTTTATTTGATAATCGGAGATGTTAGCATTAATAATGTTTAACAATCAACCTTGTATACCCCTGCTGAACTTTGGTAAAAAACGTGAGTTTTATGGTTTTAACACAAAGGAGATTTCTGCTCATCCTTTTTCATGGAACCCTTAGTAGCCTTTAAAAACATACCTAATTACAAAATCAGATTTACATTTTCAACACTCCACTTTGACATGAAAAATAATTTCTGAGTACGTAATTTATATTCAAACTCGTTTTTTTTATAACTTTATTTTTTATGTATGTTGTTGTCGAAACGACTTCTATGTTCAATGGTTCGAATCGTCGTTATTTTTCCGTCCTTTTCGTTCGATTATTTATCCCCCATTTCTGGCGTACCAATAAATTATACAGGGTGACTTTTTATTAACTGGCACATTTTATTTTCTGGGGATGAAAGTCCTCAGGAATATGAGGAACTTCTATTACAAAATCAACGTTGAAATATGAAAATAAATCAGCCGTTATCTTCAAAAATGCACTAAAATCTAAATAATAGTGATACATTTTAATTTGTAAATAATTGTGAGTAAAGCCTATAGCGGATTCACGGTACTAATCGTACTACTTCGTGAGGAATAAGAGGGATTAAATCTAATAAAAAGAGGAAAACCGCAAATCAAACTTGTGTTCAGAGTGAAACGTTATAACTCTAATAGCTGCCAGCAGACTTGTTCCCGATATAAAAACAATCATAACGAACCTAAATTCAAATTACTTCTAGAATTATTGAAACTGTTCGATAGAAACATTTAGTGAAATGTTTTGAACCAAGTTGCATTTCGCATACAAACTTTACTGCCACAGTACTTAATATACCGTTTTTTTTTTAATTATATATTAGTTGATATTAATAATCACACTGTTGCATTTAGTTAATGCTTGGAAAGATAGCTGTAAATAAAATATAATATAGAACAACTACCTAATTTTTTTATTCATATTTCTGGGCCAATCCCTTAAAAAACATTTCATATTCATAAGTACTTACTTGTACTTTCGTTCCTAGAGAAATATCCAGTGAATAACAATTCAGCCTGTATTAATATTTATTGTCATGATAATAAATAAAAGAAATAAATTGTCATAAAATCCCTGTCTATATAATGATGTCTGCAGATGTAATGTTTATGGGCTGTGATAGACTTAAATTGGCTCAATCGACTAGTGCGCTAGTAAATCATGTAAAATGTTTCTACATTACTATTAGTTCTGGTTACTTATGTCACCATTGGAAGAAATAATCATTTAATATCGGTCTTTAAAGATCCACTGCTATCGTTCCTTCTGTGAAGTTTTATTAGAACCTAACTGAAATAACCTCACAAAATTAGACAGCGAATCCATTTGTTTTTAAAATTAGTTAATCAGAATGGATTCTTAATTAGACACCCTAATAAAGTGATATATATTTAGAGAATTACATCACACTGTTAGTGAAGTAGCTGTGCGGTGTGGGAGGGGTGACAGTTGGCACTAGTTGACGTATCAGTGACCATTCGCATCACGTCAACACACCCCGTCCCGCACCGCTCAGCTACCTCAGAAAAGGTTTCAGTTAAACAGGACAAACGGTTATCAAAATACGAAGTAGAGGTCAGGGTAAAATTAAAATTTAATAATAACGTAATTTCGCCCGCGTGAATGTCGGTTATCATACTTAGATGCAAACGATGTCGCGGATCTCTAAATATCATTTTCAGAATACTGAAATAAACAACACAATTAAATAAATCTCTATTGTGTTGTATTTTAGTTGATTATCAAACAATAAAAACTGCTCAAGCACTTTGCTACTCTATTTGCGCTAACAATAAAATACATAATTCACGCCTAAAACTTCCAATCACACTTATATATTCCAAACATAGCCATAAACACTATGAATAAAAAAAAACAAAATGATAACCAATACCGAGATACGTACTGCTAAAATCAAACAAACTGCTCTAGATTGTTCTAATAAGAAAAAAGAAGGCTTACTAAAAAACACAGGCTTGCTAACAAAGCATAGCCTGGCTTACCGCAAAGCGAAGTCAATATAAGACATAGCGTGAAGTGTTATGCGATTTTGTACTTTATGCACGCCAACCGTTAACAATCACATTGACCATACATTGAAATAAGTAGACGAAATTAAACATCAGTTTATCCTGCCATCATCATTAAGTAAATCCAACATGAAAATACTCTTGCAAACTGCATATTACTGACACAGTTAGGCAAACAAAGAAAACCGATCAAGGCTTTACTTTGACTACATAGTGTGTATACATTTAAACCACCTTGCTCTATTTACTTCAAGGACACGTGAAAGAATGATAAATTAAATTGTTTGTCGATCATTCTTTGCATTTTGTTAACTCGTTGCGTCACGTTACTGCACGTGATGTGCATTTGTTATTAGATGTTTTAGGGGGTTAGGTACATTTCAATGACGTTGTGGATGGATGTTATAAAAACTGACCAAGTGCGAGCTGGACTCGCACACGAAATGTTCCGTACTATTATCTATACAACATTAGACACTATATTATACCTTTTTTAATATTGAGCAAAAAAACGGCAAACAAGGGAGCCCCCCTTAAATATTTATTATTATTATATTATTATTATTTGTTGTTATAGCGGCAACAGAAATACACCATCTGTGAAAATTTCAAATGTCTAGTTAACACGGTTCATGAGATACAGCCTGGTGACAGACAGCCAGACGGACAGTGAAGTCTTAGTAATAGGGTCCCCGTTTTTACCCTTTGAGTAAATTTCACACCCACGTAAAGCCGTTGGTCCCGGCTGTCATTCATCTTTGACAGTCGGTATGGGTAATCAGATGCTAGAAAGTCTGACCACAAGTCTTACCAAGGGGTTTCGTGCTACCCAATAACTGGGTCGCGATGGTCAGACAGGCAGTCGCTCTATTCAGCTGTATCATGATACACTGAAAGCCGAGCCCATCATAGTTGAGAAAAGAGTAGGCAGATGATGATGATATAGTTAGGCTTAGGTACTTAGTGTTCATAAGTCAGATATGCAAACAATACACACCCTCTCACACACACACACACGTACACTACACCCATATACAAAGAGAGGCACTCTCACACACCATTTATTTCACACTAGCTTCTGCCCGCGACTTCGTACGCGGATCCTGTTGCTTATGCCAGCGACAACGGGGTCGGCAAAATCGAAGATCTGAAACGTCTGATGTCGAATTCGGTTCAATTTTGGCCAGTAGAGTCAAATTTTCAATGATATACCATCGTCATCAAAAATCAGTCGTAAACTGTTACCGCCTTCACCGCGTGGAGGTACTCCCAGCTTATGTTATTTTATAAGATACAGTGAAATTAGTGATAGCTTTTATTTTAGTTATTAGCTTTGATTTCCACATCAGATGTTTCTGATCTTCGATTTTTATAAGTCAACAGGAAATGCCCATCAGACCGAACAACTTTTGCTAAGACGTCATTCCTATATGTGTCATGGTGTAGCTGGGCTCTTGGAGTTCCACATCAGGTGTTCCAGATCTTCAAATTTATTCTCTCAGCAGAGAATGCTTGTCACGTGGAACAATTTTTGCTATGGTACCATTTTTGTATCTCTTATAGTTTAGCTGGTCTGTTGCGGTTCTGCATCAGGTGTTCAAGTTTCCAAGATAAATTATAGCCTATATGTTGCCCAGACTTAATACCTATACAACGAAACAAAAATCATTCAAATCCGCCCAGTAGTTCCGAAGATTAGCGTGTACAAACAAACAGACAAACAGACAGATTTTTTTTTTCGTGCACTATTACTGTTCCTGAACCCCCCTCAATTATAATTTTTTTATATATATTTAATGTACAGACACAGTTTTGTTACTGTTTTATTATATGTATAGATTTATTTCTGTCTTGATTTTGTGTAAAATAGTATAAGCTAGTTTAAGTTCTGATACTACGAGGAGTGGCGCCGTATGCTGAAAAACAGGTCCTAACCTAGTTCGGCAGCGGATGCTATTAATTATATATTTGAATCATTGTTATCGACTAGCTAATACTTACGACAAACCTTGTAATATTTTTTCTGGAAATAAATTATTATTATTATTATTTGCGAAAACTTGCACGTTTCTTAGCTTTTGGCTAGTTTTAAGCTACATCAACGGGCCCAAGCCAAGTCAATGTAGCGTGTGGTGAATTTTTACGTTAAAGATGGAGATGGGTGATGTAAAGAGACGTCGTTTTCGTCATTTTGCATGAACTTTCGTACGATTCTGCAGGTGTTCAAAATTGCGGCTTTTTGGAGTGTAATGTAGATTGAGTCTTTCAGGTCTATTAATTTGAGGCTATGGTGGAGATGATTGGGTATGACACCTGTAGTGGAGACAACTATGGGAACTACGTACACTTTTATTATTATTATATTATTATTGTTGCAGGGTTTCTCAAAGTGGGGTCTATTGCATGTGTATCGGGGGTCCGCAGGAGGTCACTTAACTCACAACATCACTCACAAGGAATGCATTGTTTGTTATTAGTTATCAGAATACGTAATATTAGGTTATACACAGTCATGTTAAAATGAGTTAGGTAACACTTAGATAAGTACGCTATCGCATTAGGCTTAGCTCCTGTAAGGATAGTTGTAAGATGGATAAATAAATAAACATTTTATTAGGAAACTCTGCATTTCTCGGCCAAACCACGAACTCGAAAAAAGACTTGTTTTCTTTTCCTAAAATATTCTTTGACAGGAGTCCGTGGACTTGTTTTAAATTGTGTAAGTGGTCCGTGACTAGAAAAAGTTTAAGAAACCCTGCCATAATGGTGCCAATTTTGTTGTGCACGAACTAAATTAATTTTAAGCTATTTATATCTCTTTCTCTCCAATAAGACAAGAAAGGGACATATATTAATAAGAGCTGTCAATTTAAGTTGATCTAAAATGTTCATACAATTATAGTTGTCATTTCCGAACGTATTGATGAAAAACAAAGCGAAGTTCAAGGGAAAAACTAATTCGACATCTTTAACTTAGTCCTTATGTGTCGCCGTCCTTTTCTTCAGCTGCCTGGCAGTAAGAGATGCCAAATGCCTAATTTTAATTTAGTTTGTGAACAAAGGAATCGGCACCATTGTCTGTTTTTGTACGCCTTAATTGGCAAAACATGTAACTGTTTTTTTTCAACACCATCCTCAATGCTCATGTATTGTTGTCCTTGTAAAACTAAAATAAAGTCAAAGTATTTATTTAAATTAAACAAGTTACAGGTACTTTTAAATTGAAAACGAGCCGGTTAGTCTATGCTAATACATAAAAAGAGGTCTCAAATAATAATTGTAATGATACTCTGATCATTGCTAGTGATTAGGAGGGTGGGCGCTGATACCTATATATACAAGATAATAATTTATCTTGGCTTACCCCCGACGTAGGTGTGAGATGGAACACCGGGGTGGTTTTAAGTCAGTAAGAGTCTGACAGACCCCTCCGCCCGCCCCAGGGCGGAGGACATCCATGAGGATTTTCCACCCCGAACCAAAAAAAAAAAAAAAAAGGTGTCAGCTGTAACACTTAATTAAAACTATGTACCTTTCGGCCTAATTTTATTGTAAACTGTACTTGTTATCTGTTGTAAACTTGAAGGTGCAAATAAACAATATTTTTTAGGTAAAATTTGTTTGTAAGTTTGTATGTAGGGGGTAATCTCCGAAACTACCCATTCGATTTAAAAAAATCTTGAAGTTACGTTATCCCTGAATGCTATAGGCTATATTGCATTATTAAAAAATTAGGGATCCTTGAGAAAATTCACGCAGACGAAGTCGCGGGCAAAGTGCTAGTTAGTCATAAAGCTAGTTGCTTGCTCCACAACGTAGGTAGACCAGGTATCTATGGAAAAGAACGAGCAAAAATTTCCACAGACACTCTTTTTAATGAAGTCAATAAATATCTTTATCTACATCTTTGTCTTAACTGCTTTGTTGACTGACTCATGTAACTTTCGTAAGTATACAAAAAGAGAAGACCTACATTTTCCACGAAACAGATAAAATATATAGTTACTTTGACATTTACGACAGAATACAAAGCCACGTACTGTAGTAAAATATCCAGGTTACTTATCATTAGTCAAAATTTAATACCCGGCGCCTCCACCAATACATAATGTGAACTCTCCTTTATGTAAATTTTATTATTGTCAATTTTTGAAATATATTTTTATTTTAATTTTAATGGCTAGCTATAAAAGTTTTGTATTATCATATATAAAGATTTTTTTATGGATGCAATTGAATTTAAACTTTTGTTTATTTATGACATATATGAGGTATAACAAATATAATTTAATATAAAGTTTTTGTCAATAATATTTCTAGGTTGTGTATTATTTGTAATTTTATTAATCATTTGTTTTTATACGGCGTACGTTACAGTACCTACCTATATCTACTCATACAATCAACAACATAGAAATAAGAAAAAATATTTACCTTTCCACTAAAATGCTAGTATTATTTTTACTGTTTAACAGAAGACTTTTGCCAACTCAAGTCGAAGTCAAAGTCAAAGCGTTAATTCAATTGTACAATAAAACATTTACAGTGACTTTTCAATTGTCAAAGAGTCAGATTAGTGAGTTAGAAAGTTGAAGCTATAGGTAGGTCTCTATGGAGAAGAAAGAGCTTGAAACTCCTCGGATCTTTAAAATCATTTTTTTTTACGAAATACTCGTTACATTCATCCCTATACACTTACCTTTTTGTTTGACTGTCTGTACATTGTTTAAGGGGTAGTAACAGGTTGCTAAGCACTTGTAAAGACCTCATGACCCACTTTCTTAAGGGCGAGCGATTGATTTTCAGTTTGACAAGGTGTTCGGCTGCTTTGTTACGAATTGTAATGGATATAGGTTCAGTTGCTAAGTGGGGTACCTAACTATGGCTGTAAGAGGTACCAAGGTTTATGAAAATCGAGTCTTCATTTGCCATATACAGGATGGGGACGACGATACGACAAAAAGTTAAAATATTGGTAATACTAGTTCATAAGATTTTTTTGAAACTATCAAAAAAAACCGAAAAACGAAAAGAAAAGAAAAAAAAAAGTTCAGATATACTAAAGAGCATATAAATGTAACCAAAATGATATGAAATATTGGTTTTCTAACTTGTGAGAAGAGCGGTAACTGGTGGCGTCATAATTTAATATTATTAATGCTCAATAACAACAATTACACCAAATTACCAAAAAAAAAAACTGACGACACGGTTGGCGCAGTGGTTGAGCGATCGACTGCTGTGCTGCGTATCGCGGGTTCGATTCCCGCACGGAACAAATATTTGTATAGCCTACAGATAATCGTTCCGGGTCTGCCTGTTTGTGTATGTGAGTTTATATGTTTGTAAACGCACCCACGACACAGGAGTAATTTCTAGTGTGGGGCAAAGTTTTTAATTAAAAAAAAATGTATGGGAACAACCGGCAGGCTACCATTGGGTTAGTTAGTACACGGTAGTCATTTAAAAAAAAAGGGGTGGTCTCCTCAGCCGTGTGGTAGCTGTTTATTTTATATTCAATGGGACAGCGACAAGCCCGCCGTACTATTCCCAAACCAACTGCAACTTTATCGGAGTCTAGCGGATAGTTACCACTGTCTATACATAATATCTGCAATACCCAGAGGTCTTGCTAATGCGTTGCAAACCTAGGAAACAAAGTTGTCTCATGTGCCTGAAATTACATCGGCATCAATACCGTTCAAATTACATCGGCATCAATACCGTTCAAATTACATCGGCATCAATACCGTTCAAATTCCATCGGCATCAATACCGTTCAAATCGGAACACAGCAACGCTGCTTTTTAGGGTTCCGTACCCTAAGGGTACCACCCCATTTCTGCCCGTGGGTGTCGTAGAAGGCGACTGAGGGATATTGACCAGAGGACGGGCAGCAGCGTCCTTCTGAGTACCTACTATTACACCTACTGCGATCGCCAACATGCATCGGCCAAGCATGGCGATTACGGCTGAACCCCCTCTTGGGGGAGACCTCTGTCCAGCAGTGGGCATCTGTCCGTCTATCTGGCTTCCTGTCACCAGGCTGTATCCCATGAACCATGGTAGCTATATAGTAGATTAGAAATTTACACAAACCTTTTTTACAGTCCGTTCAACCGATTTTGACTTATATTGCGTTGGTAGCATGACAAATGGCAACTGCAGTAAACAGTTGTTATTGTAGCCACTTTTTTGCCTCTAATGTAATCCTTAAGTTAGTAAATAGAAATCAAAATCGGTTGAAGGGACTGTAAAAAAGGTTTGTGTTTATGTCTAATCTTATTGTGAACAGGGTATAGACAGTTGAAATTTTCACAGATGTATTTCTGTTGCCGTTATAACAACAAATATTAAAAACAGAATAAAATAAATATTTAAGGGGGGCTCCCATTCAACAAACGTGATTTTTTTGCCGTTTTTTTGCTCGATGTCTAATGTTGTATACATAATGGTACGGAACCCTTCGTGAGCGAGCTTGACTCGCAATTGGTTAGTTTTTTTATCTTCTAATAGGCTTGCGTTTGGCCGCAACTCACCTGATCTTAAGTGATGATGCCGCATCATATAAGGTGTAGCACGCTTATCTAGGATGAATCGGCTCACTCGGGCCTTGAAGATACTGTGGCTTGAAGATACTTGGCACGGGAGTTCCCATATAACATTTTACGTGCCAAAAGACCTAGCGACGGCAACCCACGTCTTCGTCCGTCAAGGTCCTATGAGAAGACCGCTTCGAGCTCCATACTCAGATCCTTACAAGGTACTGCACCGTGACCAGAAGACCTTTGACGTCGACATCCAGGGCAAATCGCAAAGGATTTCGGTCGACCGCTTGAAACAAGCATACGTTGTCAGAGAGACTCCAGAATCCACAGCCAAGACCCATGGAAGACCAGAACACCATCAGAAAGACCAGGAGTGGACGAACTGTTCGATTTCCCGACTACTATCGCCAGTAGTTACGGTCTCACCGGGAGAGTAGTGTGGCGAGTAAGACAGTACAGAAACACGTCTAAACGCTCCTCCGGAATCACGTCGGGGTCACCAGTGAAGTGTTTATTGTGACGCAGATGTTAGATGATGGGCGAAGAGCAATGAAAGCAGTGATCGAAGCTTAAGCAAAGTTGTATAATTATATGACATTACGATTCCTGCTATCTGCCAACGCTATTGTAATATCATATATACAACTTTGCTTAAGCTTCGATCACTGCTTTCATTGCTCTTCGCCCATCATCTAACATCTGCTTACACGCATATTGTAAGTGTCACAATAAACACTTCAATACCAAGATGATACTCATCAGGGAACAGAGAGGCGGGCAGTGATTTCAACAGTCTGGCAGTTCGCACACTAAATGTGAAATCAAAGCGCTTGGTTCGGGACCGTGGAACTTTCCGGCATCAATAGGTATGGTGATAGCATAATAAAATAACATAGTTCTTTCCCAGACGAACTCTTTCGCAAATAGTTCCACTGCTAAGTACCGCAACTGCTACTACTGCTACACTGCTATGTTTAAGCTAATTGACATTAATTAAACTGTTAATGTTTCTTATAATTTCTTGACTATCTGATTTTAATTATTCATTCTATGGTTGACATTATGAGGAGCTCGTGGCTAAGTTAAAGCCGTACAGATCGATCGGTCATAGGTTAAGCTACACTAGCCGCGGTCGGTCTGTGCATGGGTGACCATCCCTTTCATACCAACTTTCCTCCTTGCCTCGGAAAGCACGAAAAGCAGTTGGTCCCGGCTGTCATTTGTAGATCTTTGGCAGTCGTTATGGGTAGTCAGAAGTCAGAAAGTCTGACACCCAGTCTTACCAAGGGGTATCGTGTTACCCAGTAACTGGGTTGTGGAGGTCCGATAGGCAGTCGCTCTATGTAAAACACAAGTATTCAGCTGCATCCGGTTAAACCGGTAGCCGACTCCAATATAGTTGGGAAAAGGCTAGGCAAATAATGATTGTATTGTTGACATTTATATTTTATTTTTAATTATTTAATTAATGTAATGATTTTCGTGACGTAAGGTAAAATGTAGCTGACTTCATTTATTTATGTTACTATCCTATACTGCACCTACATTTAGAGCGAATAAAGTTCTGATTCTGATTCTAGTTTCAGGCAAAAGACTTCATTACCAAAATAGCTACGTACGAACCTGACTACTTAGTAAAATGCTGAAAACCTCTGCCCCCACAATACGGGTTCCGTCTATTTGCGTTTCCCCAGCGGCCATATTTTATTTTTAATACCTGACCTAACTCTTTGTTTGTATTGCTGATTTTGAATATTTAATTTTAAGCTTACACGACAAACGTTTTTAGGATTGTAATTTTTTCCCCGTTGTTTTTTGTGTTATTGGACAACGTTTTTAAAAGGTTTATGTGTTA
The DNA here is from genome assembly GCA_947361185.1 of Charanyca ferruginea. Classification (NCBI taxonomy): domain Eukaryota; kingdom Metazoa; phylum Arthropoda; class Insecta; order Lepidoptera; family Noctuidae; genus Charanyca; species Charanyca ferruginea. Next base: position 7,347,652 of record OX376082.1, on the reverse strand, counting down.
CGTGACGTAATTTGTTACCTACGTTACGTAAATTGATGCTTATTCATCATCTGCGCCGTTTCCAGTCTAACTGGATGCAGCTGAATACCAGTGTTTTACATGGAGCGACTGCCTATCTAATCTCCACAACCCAGTCACTGGGTAACACGATACCCCTTGGCAGGACTGGTTTTTCAGACTTTCTGGTTTCTGACTACCCATAACGACTGTCAAAGATCTACGAATGACAGCCGGGACCAACGGCTTCACGTGCTTTCCAAGGCTTGGAGGGAACTCGGTTTAAATAGATGGTCACCCATCCACAGACCAACCGCGGCAAGCGTAGCTTAACCTTACCCCATCAATACGTACGGTTATTACGTAGCCATGAGCTCTTCCAGCTCGGGCTCGAGTTGATGCTTAATAGAAACTTGATACACATAAAACAATGATGTAAGTATATTATTTTGCAAAAAAACTGAAACGTATGTAGTTATTTTCTTTTATTAGCTCATCCGTGTGGTGTCGGACGTACAGAAAAGCACCATCTCATATCTTCCCGTGGGTATCGTAAGAGGCGACCAAGGGACTTACCAGAGAACGGGCAGCAGCGTTCTCTGTGCCTTTATAACAACCATACTGCGATCGCCAACCCGCCTGCCAAGCGTGGCGATTATGGCAAAAACCCCCCCTTTGAAAGGCCTATGTCCAGCAGTGGACGTCTTTACTGAAATGATGAAATGAGCTCATCATTCTTTTCTTCTTTCTTATGCCATTAACTAATAAAAATAACCAACATTAACCAGAATGTAGCGGAAAATCAATGTTATTTAACTATTAACGCACAATGGCTGGGTAAAGTCATTATTTATTTACTTTTAGAGGGTAACACGCACGGGAAGTATTGTCTAGTGTTAGAGATTTGTTAATATTTAATGTGAGCCAGCGAATTCGTGAAATGATTAGTAATTGCTCTTTTAAGTAAAGGAGACCAACGGTTTTTGTAAAGACATTTACCGGAGAACGTCTGAAAAAAATGATAATTTTGTTTAAAATAATTACGCTGCTTTGTCTGCGCCAAGTTAGTGAAGATTGAGTATCCATAATTAATTTTAGACTTTGCTTAATTTGTTTTAAAGTTCATTCATTAATTACTGCGATCGCGCATTTAATATCCCTTGTAAAGTCAAGCATAATAAATAATTATTTTTATTTTATTTTTTAAACTGAATCTACAAAGGACTAAGTATTAAAAAGGTAAAATAATTTTCTGCATTTAATAACATTTCAGAAGAAAAAGAAGGAAAATGAACTTTCCTTTTTTTCCTTCTGAAATGTTATTAAATCCAGATAATTATTTTATCCTTGTAATAATTACCCCTGTGTTCTCAGGTTAACCATAACAGCCACTAGAATAGCCATACCCTTCACATGAACGTAGTATAAATATAAACAAGAGAAAGAAAACCCTACCCTTCTAATTAGTTCTAACCTAATTAGCGCGCCCTTCTTCGGCCGACCTTTAAGTATGACCAACAACGTTTCACTGGACGTCATATAATTAATTTTGAATCATCAAAAAAATTAATACTTAATCATAAACACATTTACTTAAATATAAAAAACCAAATCTGTCGTAAAAACTATTGAATATTAAAACTAAAATTTCGCACTTACCTCTGTTTGATAGCAGGAGGTCGCGATCCAAATTCAAAATTCACAAATTCGATTCGTCCGCCCGCGGTCGGGTGGTGGTCGGGGAGTGAAAAGGTGGTAAGTACGATTGTGGGAGGATCGGAACGCGTGCTGCCAAGTCGGCTGCCCGTGGGACTATGCCGCGCGGTGTGAAGTAAGCCAACGGACTCTTGTACTGAACCACCGTATTCCGCGGCATATCAATAAGTTTTATGGATTTACCGTTTGTTTGGTAGCCTTTTGTATGTAATTTTTATTTGTATGGATTTTTTCTTATGAATTGTTGTTTTCAATTAGGGACGCTTCGTTCGTGAGACAACATAAATTCGTCAAAATGTATAATCGCGTTTCGATAAATAAAAGATTTGTTTTTATCTTACCTTGTTATCTACCTACACTAATATTATAAAGAGAAAAGATTTGTTTGTTTGTATGTTTATTACAAATTAACTCAAAAACTGCAGGTCCGATATTAAAAATTCTTACACCATTAGAATGCTACATTATCCCCGAGTTACATAGGCTATATTATCAATTGAAATTAAGGGGAATTAGGGATCCTTGAGAAAATTGACGCGGACGAAATCGCGTGCAAAGTGCTACGAGTAGTAAGATATAATTCCATTTAGAGTAGGTACACCTACAGCAGTGATATTCTGTAAAACTCTTCCTCGGTGAATTTAGGTGAAGTGAGGTTCAGGTGAGCTGTCTACTCACCTGATGCTACTAGCATCAGGTGAGATGACAGCTGAATGATGAATGCCTAGACTTTCACCTGTTCACTTGAAGCTAATTTCACTGCACTGCAGATCCTCCTCTCGGATAACTACAACTGCAATTACCAAGCATGGTGATTATTACAATATCTTCTATCACTATTAATATTGTCCGTGATTTTCTTACATTTTATTGCAGTTTGGTCCGCGTGGTGTTTCTTTCGGCAATTTTTTTAATAATAAAAATGTAGCCTATGTTACTCCCTGATAATTTAACTTACTATAGATGAATAAAAGCGGTTTAGTATTTTTTGAATTCATACATTACAAATCAACATACACACATACAGAAAAACAAATATTTTATACTTATAGTATAAGTCTATTATATAACAAAAACAAGACTATTAAAAAATCGGTAAGGTGAAAGGGACTATTTTCGGTAATATAATTTTATTTCACGCCTCGTTTGTTATTGTCACGTTAATAGAATTAAACAAGTTGTACTTGGTATGTTAATGTGCGGATCCTAATGGCAATAATGGGTAGAGGTTTTACATAAAATACATTTATTTTGAATACAATTTGTAGAGTATTTTGGGAATGAATTTTATTGTACCTAAGTGATTATTCTTTTATTAGGTTTTAAAAATGAAATTATATGGCGTCTTTCTAAGTGTATTGGGGATGGTTAAGTTTGTTTTCAATAAGACTTAATAGGCAATAAATGCCAATATTCTAATAATAGATCCGATTTATATTTTCCTTTAAGTAATCGTAAGTAAAACAACAGATATTCGTTCACACGGCTACACGCCAAGCTATACAATTCCAGTATAAACTGATCTCGCATTGTATAGAATTTTCATACAATGAGAGGTCAGCTTATACAGGAAATGTATAATATCTTGATGTGTAGCCGTGTGTAAAACTATAGTATATATCCTCCGGGGACAACACATTTTCATCTCAAATACGGAAATAAATCTTAAATAAATTATAAAATTCAAACCCTCTTTATTTATTCAGCTCAATCGAACTAAACCGACCAACCCAGTTGACAAATCCATCCGCTATCGACGTGCAGTTAATTATAAATCGGATAGCGGTGGCCGACGAAGCGTGCTCTCACCTCTCTGTCGTTGAATCAATGTTTGGAACATGGAAGGTATTCAGTTTTTGTTTACTGTAGAAGGAAAATGGAGGGTAATTTGAACAGACTTCAATAAAAAGAAGGTTGTGTAAAAAAACAAATCATTTTTTTTTTGTATCTTTCACACATTTACTTCAATTAATTGGAAGTACCTAAGTTGTAATGGAATAGCTTTCCTTATCTATTGTTGGTTTAGAAATAATACCTAGTTTGCTGTCTCTACGCAAAACATTCACGGACACTTACCCTACATAAGAAAATATTATGCCAATTTGAATTACAATTATATGGGAAATATTTACTAGGGTCGTTTATTTCTAAATTCATAAAACCTGTTTTTTTTTGTCGTTCTCTAAGATTTAAACTGTTCTCTAAATAAGTTTAGTTGATTATACGCTTCAACTTATTCTAAGTAACTTCCCTGTGTAGGTATTTCAGAACAATATTTTCAATTTCTATAAACAACTAGCTGACCCGACAGACGTTGTCCTGTCCTTATCTACCTACTTACCTGCCTATTTACCTACCCTACACCTGCCCTACACCTGCCCTACACCTGCCCTACACCTGCCCTACACCTGCCCTACACCTGCCCTACACCTGCCCTACACCTGCCCTACACCCGCCCTACACCTGCCCTACACCCGCCCTACACCTGCCCTACACCCGCCCTACACCTGCCCTACACCCGCCCTACACCTGCCCTACACCCGCCCTACACTTGCCCTACACCTGCCCTACACCTGCCTTACACCTGCCTTACACCTGCCCTACACCTGCCCTACAACTGCCCTACACCTGCCCTACAACTGCCCTACACCTGCCCTACATCTGTCCTACACCTGCCCTACACCTGCCCTACACCTGCCCTACACCTGCCCTACACCTGCCCTACACCCGCCCTACACCTGCCCTACACCCGCCCTACACCTGCCCTACACCCGCCCTACACCTGCCCTACACCCGCCCTACACCTGCCCTACACCCGCCCTACACCTGCCCTACACCCGCCCTACACCTGCCCTACACCCGCCCTACACCTGCCCTACATCTGCCCCACACATGCCCTACACCTGCCCTACACCTGCCCTACACCTGCCCTACACCTGCCCTACACCTGCCCTACACCTGCCCTACACCTGCCCTACACCTGCCCTACACCTGCCCTACACCTGCCCTACCCCTGCCCTACACCTACCCTACACCTACCCTATACCTACCCTACAAAAGTTTTTTTTTTTTTTTTTTTTTCGTAAGAACCATCTTCGTACTTCAAGGAATATTATAAAAGAAGAATTATCCAATTTGGTCAAGCGGTTCGCAAGTTATGCGCTTACCAACACATTTAGCGATTCATTTTTATATATAAGATATCAGTTTATTACTGTCCCACTGGTGGGCATAGGTCGCTTCTCATACACATATATTCTTTATTAAAGATATAAGCTATTTTACAAAAAAAGACAACCGCCTTCCTAATCTAAAAAGTGATAAATAACTTTAGCACAGAACACACATGACTTTAGATTTGGTAGTCGGCGGCTTTGTTCTGTTTGTTGTCTTTAATTGCCATCGCTTTCTAAATCTAAAGTCATGTGTGTTCTGTGCTAACGTTATTTATCACTTTTTATATTTTGAAGGCAGTTGTCTTTTTTGTAAAAAAGTTTTTTATTTATCACTTTTTAGTACCTACCTCATACATTATATCATACATCAGTAATAGAACTCAGATTACGAGTATTGTTAAAATTTGTCCCAATACGAAACACGAAAAAAATTATAAGTCCATGAGTACAAAAATCAAATATGGTGTTCCACAAGGTAGTGTTTTGGGCCCACTACTTTTTATTATCTACATCAATAAAGCAATAAAAACACTCTACAACTACCACTACCTTACATCAACTACTAAAATCTACAATGATACCAAAATACTTAAAATTAATCAACTCTATACACTTAAAACATGCATCTTAATACATAAAATCATAACACAAGGCACACACTCGCAACTTAACTTTAAAAAGAAAACTTACACATATAACGCAAGACGACGAGACAAAATAGAATTAAGAAGACCTAGAACCAACTATGGCAGGAAAAATATACTATATGAGGGAGCAAAACTTTACAATGAAATACCAGAAGATGTGTTTGATAGTAACAGTTGGTTTAAATGTAAAAAAACACTAGAAGAATACGTTAGAAAGAAGTACTAACACCGAATTGGTACCTAGTATATATTTTAATTCTGTTCCTTTGTGTAACCGTGTGTGGTCACAGAGACTATACCTAACTACTTTTATTATTTACTTTGCATTTCTCAATATGTAAATGAACCGTAATGTTCTTTTTTGAGAAATAAATGCCTTTAAACCGAATGACTTGCCGAAATCCACTATTGATCGCATGGTACTATTTGCTGACGACTGTACTGTTGTATATAATGACGAAAGTATTATAAATAGTAGTTTAAATTCAATAATTTATTTATTATTAACACTTTAAGCACAATATAGATGTACAGAGGCGGACTTAATGCCATAGGCATTTTCTACCAGTCAACCTTTGGGTGATGCAGAGACACGCAGTGGTAGGTGTAAAGAAAAAAATAATTAAATTAAGACTAAGCTAAACTACAAGGATATAAAAATAAAATACTATAAATATATAATATAAATACTATATAAATATACCATCAGACTACATATATACTACTGTAAATAGATATTTACACGGATATTAAAAAAAGAAAAAGAAAAGACAAACAATGGAGAAAACATTACCGTTGTGATGAAACTGCCAACTTCTTGTGAATGTACTCTCGAACTTTAATTTTGAACGCTAAGCGATTGGTTGCCATCCTGATTTCCTGGGGAAGCGCATTCCACAGAGAAATGGATTGCACAAAGAATGACCGGTGAATGAAGTCAGTGCGGTGAGAGGGACAATGAAGAACACGGTTTTGCGATGATCGCAGACTCTTATTATGGTTGGCACAAATGTACTGAAAGTGGGGAGCAAGGTAACTAGGGGAAGTGGGAGAAACAAGAAAAGAAAACAAGGTGGTTAGCGCCCTTTGCTCCCTACGCTGACGTATGGGCAACCACTTAAGAAGAGACCGGTGCTCGGAGACATGATCATATTTACGCAGATTGAAAACGAATCGAATGCAGTTATTTAGAAGACGGTCAAGTTTGTCGAGGAGATCTGCATTCAGGTCAAAGTAGCACACATCACCATAATCGATGATAGGAAAAATTAAGGACTGTACAAGCATTGTTTTCGTATTTGAGGGTAAAAAGTTTCTCAAACGGTACAGAGCTCGCAACGAACCAGTAACCTTCTGGCTGACACGAGCGACTTGAGTATGCCACTTCATAGTACTGTCGATGTGCAAGCCAAGATTTTTTACATCAGTGCTAAACGGTACGACCGTACCGTCGAAAAGAACTGGTGGCAAGGTTGCACTATCCAGCTTGCTCAGACTGCGAGAACTCCCAACGATGATGGCCTGACATTTATTCGGGTTTACTGCCACACCAAATTTACCGGACCAGGCTTTTATGGCCATCAGGTCCCTATTTAGCTTATCGATTAGGTCTCGCATTTCGTCAACCCTCCCCTGACAGTACAACTGCAAGTCATCAGCATACAGATGATACGCACACTGAAGCTCAGAAGTAAGGAGATTAATAAAAATGGAAAACAGAAGAGGAGAAAGAATACCGCCTTGAGGAACACCAGTTTCTAAATCACACCAACATGACGAGGCATCCTCAACATGAACTGACTGCTGGCGTTCCTGAATGTAAGAGGAGAACCATTCCAGTGCTCCAGGAGAGACCATAACATGGGATAAAATTGCCAAAAGGATGTCGTGACTAACGGTATTAAAGGCATTCGAGAAATCAACCAGCACCAGTACCGTTACCTTGGTGTCTTCCAGCCCTGCCCCTATATCGCCAGTCACTTTAAGTAGGGCGGAAACAGTGCTGTGCCCAGGCCTGAACCCAGATTGAAGCGGGCTGATAAGCGAATTCTGATGAACAAAATTGGAGAATTGTTTGTGGACACAGGCCTCAAGCACTTTGGATAGAAAGGGAAGGATCGAAATGGGACGGAAATGTGTAGGAAGAGAGGGATTAGGGACCTTGGGTAGCGGACAGACATAGGCTTTGCGCCACAGGGAAGGAAATACTCCGGTAAACAGGGAAAAATTCACAATATGGTTAATAGCTGGTAGAAGATCATCCAGAAGAGTTGTGATCATACCACGAGTGATATTATCACAACCCACTGCATTAGACTTAATAGACAGAATTATCTGTTTGATCTCTCCCGGTTCAGCTGGAACAAAGCAAAAGTGGTTAATATTAGGACGCGTTAGACCAGAGATTAAGGATAACGTTTGTTGCTTGGTTAAGCGATCCATGGAGGAAGCAGAAGAAAAATGCCGGTTAAGCTCGTCCAGGTCAACAGAGTTAGGAAGGTCTAAATTTCGCGGTTTGCCGATACCCAGAGTTCCAAGAAATTTCCAAATATCGGCAGAAGAGGAAGAAGTTATATTATCGAGAATGTGGCGGCGTTTACCGTTGCGTATCATCTGATTGCATCTATTCCTTGCAACCTTGTATAATGACCAGTTCTCGTCAGTACGATCCCTCTTAAATTTGCGGAATGCTCGGTCCCTACGTCGCATCGCCATCCGTATCCCTCTTGTCATCCATGGGGCAGGAGGACGTTTAAGTTTAACCTTTTTGATGGGAGCATGGATATTATAGAGGGTGACCACAACATCGTTAAATATGGCAACCTTGTCGTCAACCAAAGAGGCTTCCAACATAGGCTCCCAATCAATCAAGGATGCATCCTTCTTAAGCTCCTCAACATTCATCCGCGCAAAACAACGCCTGTACAGAACCTTGGGTTTGGGTTTGGGAGGTTTTAGGACATATGAAAGGAAAATCATGTCGTGATGAGAAAAGCCAGGAGCGTCATGTTGACCATGGGAGGATACGAGGGAAGGATTCGAGGTGAGGATCAGATCGAGCCAGGTGTCATCACCAGCAGTGTTATGGTGGGTAGGCTGGAGCGGCAACACGTGCAGGCTAACCGACTCGATAAGATGGAGGAGTTTACGGGATCTAGGGGCAGTACGGGCAAGTAGATTAGTGTTAAAGTCACCCATGATGATGTGATGTGCATACTCTGAACCCAAAGATTCAAGTACCGATTCGAATTCAGTGAAGTAATCAATAGTGGGGGGACAGTAAACGACACCAATAACAGTTTTGGCTCCTTTGACACAGACTTCAAGGAAAATAAACTCGGCTGAAGCAGAATATTGTGGTGAGGAAGAAGCAAGGATTTTATATGGAAAGTCACTACGAAGATATATGGCAACACCACCCCCTCCCTTACCAATCCTATCATTCCGTATAAGAGTGAAACCAGTAAGAGGGTACGTAGTGGATAGGAGATGTGGTTTGAGCCAAGTTTCGGAGATCAGGATGGCGTGAACATTGCTGTTGTTAAATGCGTCGTAAAGCTCACTATAGTGGCTCGGAACGCTTTGAGCATTAATATGACACACATTCACCAACCGATTAGACGTATTATTAAAATTTTGTTGCAACAAATCAGCAAGAGTATCATTGAAAGAACAAAAGCTTCCATCGCTTGAGGAAGCGGCAGATTCATCCGCGGAGAAGAAGGATTCATTGTCTGACATAATATACGTATATAAAAATAAATGTAATATAAAAATATATATTAAAAAAAATACAAGTTATCACTAAAAACAAACTATAACTAACAGGTGCACAATTCTGCACCACCCGCCAGCAAACACCAACACTAGAAGCAATAAACAAGCACAAAAATATAGCACATATACACAGCAAAATACAAGGAAAGGAGAAAGCCGTAGCTCCCAGACAAGAATAAAATAATTATAATTAAATAAAGAAAAAGAAGGAGACACACCCAACTGCAAATTATGTGATGTTGCACGTGAAACGAAACGTTATAATAATAAATAATCTGTGTGTGTTACCAAAATAGAAACACATTTCAAAACGTACACTTGAAACGTCACTTTGTCACTTAAGTTTTACTAAACGTCAATCTGATCCAGACTTTTGACAAGTAAATAAATATCACACCACAACTACTCAAATAATTATGAAAAATAAACACAGTTGGGGGTATCTAAATACCAATGCACCTATTCAAAATAAAGAAGCAAAAGTAAACAGTTGGAGCATAAACATAAGGAAGATAACTACGAATTGGGCAAATATAAACTGGTAAGTAAAGACTATGAATCTAAAAACTACTAATCTAGAAACACCAACAATACATCAAATATTCCAACCTATTTTCCCGTTATAATTCAATGGTTACAAAAAATAATTTATTAATTAATATCGATAAAACTAAATTAATGCAATTTAAGCAGAGAACCAAAACCAATTTACGAGCTCGAATAGAATTTAACAGCCAAAAAGTTGAATTGACGACTACAACAAAATTTCTTGGCGTACACATAGATGACAATTTGAAATCATATTTTGGGGAAATGATACTAATTGGGATAAAGCTTTTAAATGGCAAAAAAGGTGCATAAGAGCTATGTGTGGTCTCAATAGAACAGATAGCTGCAAGGAATACTTCCAAAAATTAAAAATACTTACCATGCCATCTTTATATATTTTTGAAATGGCCTTGTTTATTAGACATCATCCACCACTATTCACATTAGAGCTTAAATCCCGCAATAGAAGTCACTTGTACAATAACCTTACCAGACAGTACAGAACTACCCTCTTTGGGAAAAGTGTGTTTGCTATGGCCACAAAGATCTACAATAAGATCCCTAGTTACATAAAAGAGTGTCGCAATATTAATGTCTTTAAAAATAAATTGTTCCAATTTCTTATAGAAAATTGTTATTACTCGATTACTGAATTTTTATCCACTAGATCTTTTTAAATGTTTCAAATCTGCTTGACGATAATTAGTTGTTGTTTATTGTTTTGTATCTGTCATGACTAGTAGTAATAGTTGCATTTATATTAAATTTTCAATGGAATTAATATCAACCCATTAGAATTTTATAAATTTTATTAGGTATATTCTTCAATAATTTGTATGCCCAAGTGGCTGATCATGGAATGAACATTATATAATTATGTTATAAACACCTTTAAGTAACCCATGTATCACAAATAAACGATTTGATTTGATTTGACCTTCTTATCATCCAAATTCATTAAGAACCGGCAACACGGTTAAAACAGAGATTGAAAGTCCTCCAAAGATGAAAAGATGGAAGAGACGAAAACATCTTCTCGGTATTTGTTGTTTTTTTTCACGTAAACAAAAAATGAAGACGAGACAGTGCGTCGAAAACTCGTGTGACATCACTATATCAGTACACTTTTACTGGCGAAGTGACGTCACAACCCCCTACTCATGATCTTTGGTGCGTTTTATTTTATTGATTTGATAAAACAAAAAATACGTATCTAATATTTTTCGATAGTCTAACTGACGGACTAATTAGATTGTTTTGGTAAAATACACTATACTACACTCAATAAAGTCAACAAAATCGAACATTGATAAATGTCATTGCTGTCAGCGACGGGCGATCAGACAATTATTTATAAATGTGATGGCTAACGATGCGTGCAGTCATCACATTGCTTTTTGATTGGATTTAAGTAAACATATTTTTTACATTAATGGAGATTTATCTACAGTCATTATTGGAGATAAACTTTTTTAAAGTCTGTTCAACCATTTTAGATCATTTGAATTTAAATGAACTAGTATTTATTTTAAACCATAAGATGCATGCAATGTTAACTTTCAAAATTGCTAAGAATTGTGAACCGACCTGGTTCAAAACTCAGAAGTAAGAACTTTAGATACAAGAAACACTTTATTAACTTTAAAATCAGCTTTATTACTGTGATTACATCATCATCATCATCATCATTTCAGCCAAAAGACGTCCACTGCTGGACATAGGCCTCCCCCAAGTGGCGCCACATTGACCGGTCCCGTGCGACTCGCATCCAGCGGATCCCCGCAACCTTTACCAGGTCATCGGTCCACCTAGTGGGAGGCCTTCCAACGCAACGTCTTCCGGTTCGCGGTCGCCACTCTAGAACTTTTCGACCCCATCGGCCATCTGTTCTGCGAGCAATGTGCCCTGCCCACTGCCACTTAAGTTTGGCAATTCTTCGGGCTACGTCGGTAACCTTGGTTCTCTTGCGGATATCCTCATTTCTGATTTTATCACGCAAGGAAACTCCGAGCATAGCCCTCTCCATTGCCCTTTGGGTGACTTTAAGCCTTCTGATGAGGCCCATTGTGAGCGACCACGTTTCGGTCCCGTATGTAATCACTGGCAACACACACTGGTCATAGACTTTCGTCTTGAGACACTGTGATTACAGCATTACAGTATTATAGTTTAGTTTGGCGACATAGTACAAGTGACTAGCACCGATGTCGAAGCACGAATGGCCAGGTAATGGTGGGCATCTCCCTAAAAGCCCGCTGACTATTGTTGTTATTACCCGCCATTTTAATTGCTTGTGGTTGGTCGTCAGTAACTATCAGTCTCGACCAATCACATGAAGTTGATACAACTACTTTTGATCATAGAATTTCTTCTAAATTATTATAATTAGTCAACAAACATAAATAAATAAAGGTATCATTTAAATATTTATAACAGAATATAGTCCCTTTTTTTATTAAACGTTTCACAACAAAAGGTTTGCTTAGGCATTCTCTTCCAGTCAACTAAAGTTTTACTTTTTTGTAAAAACTTACTTTATCATTTTATTTTTAGAAATTCCCACTTATTCCGCTTCTTCTAGAAGTTTTGACATAAGGATAAATTAATATTCCATAACTATTTATTTTTGTATATATACATAAGTTCAGTTTTAGATAATAATAATATTTGGGGACCACACACGGCCATCTGACCCCAAACTAGGGAGACCCTGTACTATTGAGGTCAGACAGCTGATATACATACACAAATACATTTTTTTTTTAAATACATACATATATAGATAAACAACAACCAGACACAAAGCAAACAAGTGGTCATCACACAAATGTTTACCCTAGGCGGGATTCGAACCCGCAACACGCTGCGCAGCAGTCAATCGCTCAACCACTGCGCCAACCGTGTCGTCAAAATAATATTTATGTATAATACTTTTTTGCCTTTTCTCATAATTGTTAATAGATTATTCTATATCAGTTAAACTTTAAACTTCATAGCCCAATTTAATTTAAATACAAAGTAATGGCCTGAAACACAGGTTCGAATTAACCTAGATCGGGCAGGTCGCTACCTAACATTGTAATTCCGATTCGTCATAACTTGCACTGGGTAATATAAATATTTTAGTTATAGTTTATTTTTAACCGCTATATTTGTATGGGAAATATTCCTACTGCTGATTAAGTGAACACTTTTTTGTAAGCATTATTTTAATAAACAAATAATTATTATTATTTTAAGTGTTTGCCATTAGAGATTATATATCTTAGATATTAATAGTCACGTGTAATTTTATATAAAATACAAATAACATTCAAGTGGATGAATCTGCGATTAATTACATCAAAAACATTCAACCCTTCTCCGTATCAGAAGCGTAAAACAAATTAATTCGCTTTCGAACGAATAATGTGCGGTCATTTGAGGGAGGTTCGAGACCTCAATTTCTCTATTCGAAGTAAACAGCAGTAAAGTATATTTAACGGAATAAAAGCCTAAAAGTCCAGTCAACTTGAACTACGTTAGAAACAAATACCGATCAGGTGCGAGTCGGACTTGTGCATGGTTTTTTTGCACAAAGGTTCCGTAGATACCACCGTAAAATATTTAAATAAGACTATATACAGAGATCGCATAAGATCGGAAAGTTTGGAAGGAGAAAGGGGCGACCTTTGCCCAGCTGTAACCAGTTCCAGTCAGCCGTAGAGTCAGGATCGTTGCCCCAATTCTTAACAACTGGAATCACCCACCTGCTCCATAAATCAGGTAGTACTACGGAACCCAAAAATTATAGGCCGATCACTTGTTTACCAACGGTCTATAAAGTTCTTACATCTATTTTGAGAGCTAAAATTAACGAACATATTGACAAAAATTCTATCATGTCTGCCTCTCAAAATTGATGTAGGAACGGGTCTCGTGGTACTAAGGAGCTACTCCTCATTGATATGGCCATTAACCAGCAGGTTCGTCGTTCCCGAAGGGATCTGTCGACATGTTGGATAGTCTATAAGAAGGCCTATGATTCTGTGCCACATGGCTCATGAGGGTGTTGGAGTTGTATAAAGTCGATACAATTCTGCGCACCTTCCTGATGTCATATATGGGGCAATGGAGGACGGTCCTTCGCTATCCAGGATGTCGGCAAATCCGAAAGAATAGCGAACCGATAAGGATCGAGCGAGGTATATTTCAGGGCGATAGTCTGAGTCCACTGTGGTTTTGTTTGGCCTTGAACCCTCTAAGCACGTTGCTGGAGGGTTCAGGTCTGGGCTATCGGTTGAGAAGAGGAGGTCAGGTTATATCTCACCTCCTTTACATGGATGATCTGAAACTCTTTGCCCCCAACAATTTGCGACTGATGGAGCTACTGAAAGTAACAGAAACAGTAGCGCCATCAGGATGGAATTTGGTGTGGACAAATGTGCAGTCATGCATGAGAAACAAGGGGAGATTGTGGAATCCGTGGGAACCCAACTCTTGGATTCCATAAACCTTAGATCCCTCTCTTCAACCGAAACTTACAAGTACTTGGGTATGTCGGAAGCGTTAGGCATCAATGCTGCCGACATGAAACAATCGTTGAGGGAGCGCTTCTTTGGCCGCCTGAGTAAAGTGTTAAATAGTCTTTTATCAGGCGGAAATAAGGTGCGCGCCTTCAACGGATGGGTCATGCCGGTTTTGCTGTACTCTTTCGGCATACTCAAGTGGACTCAGACGGAACTTGACGCTCTGGATAGGAGGGTCCATACATTGCTGACCGCAAATCGGATGCATCACCCACGGTCATTGGTAACGAGACTGTATATCCCACGGAAGTGCGGAGGTCGAGGCTTTCTTAATGCTAAGACCCTGCACAACCGTGAGGTATGCAATCTCAGTGAGTATTTCGTTGAAGCCGACGTGGGGATGCACCGTGATGTGATCTCGGTGGACAAGGGCCTCACCCCGCTCTTCTTAGCGAACAACAACTGGCGCAAACGTTTAGTACTAGATACTAATGACCGCAGGGATGTATGGCAGAGTAAGGAGCTTCACGGGCGCTTCTATCGGGCCCTACATGGGCCTGATGTAGACTTCTTGGCGTCCGTATCCTGGCTGCGTTTCAGTGACCTCTTTGGGGAAACCGAAGGTTTTGTCTGTGCAATTATGGACGAGGTTATGATGACGAACCACTACCGGAGGTATATTGTGAAGGACGGCACGATTGACATTTGTCGGGCATGCCACCGACCGGGAGAATCAATCCGACACATTATCTCTGGGTGCTCTCGTCAGGCTAACGGAGACTACTTGCATAGACACAACCTTGTAGCTAGGATTATCCACCAGCAACTTGCTCTTAAATACAGGCTAGTGGAGTCAGAAGTTCTTGAAAATGGCAATATCACGTTGTATTGGGATCGATCGATCTATCATCACTGACAGGACTATGGTTGCAAATAAGCCTGACATAGTGGTGATAGCTCGATTAGAGCGTCGCGCAATGATTGTTAACATAGCGGTTCTGCATGACGAGAACCTCGTGAAAACTGAGAAAGACAAACAAATCAAGTATCTTGACTTGGCTCGCGAGGTTGGCGACATGTGGGATGTAAATACAGCAGTCATTGTGCCGATAGTCGTTACGGCTAATGGAATAATTTCCAAGAGCCTCGACCAACATCTGAGGAGGCTCTCGTTGGGCAGCTGGATCAAGGGTTTGATACAGAAAGCGGTACTCCTGGACACGGCGCGTATTGTTAGGAGATTCCTCTCTCAGGAGCCCTGACCACCGGTAGCTTGGACCCTATTCCCGATACCGGTTGGCTACTATTTTTTTTATTTTTATTTTTTTTTTATTTTTTATTAATATTTAAAAATGTATTTTATAGGTAAATGTAATTAATAAATGGTGATAATAATAATAATCTTTATTGTTTAGAAAAATACAGAAACTAAATAAGATAAATCACTGGTCTCCACACTAGGATTCCCTGTGTCGTGGAGGCCAGTCTCTTTCATCATGGTTCAAAATAAAGAAAAAATAAAATGTCACATGAATAACAAAGGAAAACTTCAACAAAAACAAAAATTATAATACCTGGTGCCTTGCAGTAAATTGTGTACTAAAGAGTAAGTAGTGTGGTGTAGTTGCATGTATGTGTATGTGTGTGTGAGTGGGACACAAGAAAAAGCTATATAAAATAATACACAGAAAGAAACGTTTCTTGTAAAGGAACACCTTTTAATTTTAAAGCTATGGAACGGAGTATTCTGGGTATAAAACTGCAAGACCGGGTTAGGAATACCACCATCCGTTCCATTACAAAAATAACTGACGTCACTCGGAAAGCTGTCATGCTGAAATGGAATTGGGCTGGACACATCTGCCGCATGTCAGACGATCATTGGGCCAAACGTACCACCCAATGGGTTCCTCTACATGGCAAGCGACATCGCGGCAGGTCCAGGCGGAGATGGCGGGATGATCTAGATTCCTTCGAAAAAGACTGGCCCCAATTAGCCCTTAACAGAGAGAGTTGGAAGGAGAGTGGAGAGGCCTTTGCCCAGCAGTGGGAAAATCCAGGCTTGTATTGTAGCAGTCAAAGTAATGCACAGTTCAAAAGAAACAACTTTGAGACAGACGGACAGAGGGACGGACGGACAGACAGATGGACAGATGGACGGACGGACGGACAGACAGCTAGTCTTAGTAATAGGGTCCCGTTGGCGCGTTCTGTGTACGGAACCCTAGAAACAAATCAACCTATCCGCAATCACTATCTTCCGACCAGTTAATTATAAGTAAATTGTATCTAGGGCTGCCGATGCGTGCTTTCACCACATTGTTCATTAAAAACAATTTCCTGCCATTTCATTGGTGACGAGAGGAAATTGATTTCTACTTTGAAGGTATTCATTTTATTTACGACGCAGATATTACGAAAAGTATATAGGGATGATTGTTCAATTGAAAGATAACGTTTATCAAAATAATGAATATGGCGGTTTGACATGGGGCGATTTTACCTAACAAGTATAGCTATTCATATTGTCATGTACGCCCGTGTATACAATTGTTTTGTTTCACCATTGTTAAATCTAGGTATCACCATGGGGTATCGTTACTGGGCGGTTACTGGGTTGTGGAGGTCAGATCCATATAAAACACTTGTATTCAGCTGCTGCTGGTTAGACTGAAAGCTGACCCCAAAATAACTGAAGCACATGATGAGTCTAGGTAGGTAACAACTCCCTATTCTCGAGTTAATCACTTTACGGCCGAAAATAACGAAGTAGGCCCTTAATCGTAAAATAAAGTTTTTAAAATACGTTTCAGTTGTGTTATTTAAATCCATACTTCCATTAACCCTGTAACAAACGTAGCTATAATTTTTATTAATATACGTAGCTATAATATCTATATATTATAGCTAGCCACCACACACGGTAGCTATAATATAGTAATATATTTTCGCTCTTATTATGTCAGCGGTCGTTGTTTGTTTCACATTTTTGAAATATATATTAATATGCCTTGCTATATCTGTCCACATCTTTTGGTGACGTAATAAAGATAAGTATATATTATAGCTGCGTCTGTGGTCACTCAAAGATTACTATAGAAAATATATCGTAATATGCCTTGCTATGAATTATATTAATATACATTATAGCTACGTCTGTGACGGGCTTTAGTATGGAGAGTTACTTATGCATTTATAATATACTAATATACATATACTAATATTATAAATGCGAAAGTAACTCTGTCTGTTACGTTGTAACGACGAAATGGCTAAACCGATTTTGATGAAATGTGTTATGAAAGAAGAAAGAAAGAACATAGGCTTATCCGCGACTTCATCTGCAGCCGCGATAACCGACATTCACGCGGGCTAATGCTAGTAAATGATAAAATAAATTGGGAGTATACCCTGTAATGTAATTCTTTCGACCGAATTTCGGTCTAGGCGGCCAAGCTCAATGGAGATCAGTCAAGTACACAGAAGATAATTATAGTACACAATTATGTACGTTAATATAAGTGCACTACCTATTCCCTTTTTAGTTTCTTACCGTTAGCTTATCATGTACTTGTAAATGAAATAAATAAGGGAGTAAATAAGGGAGTAAATGAGGGCTCGATTTGGCAGTAAAAAGCTCAATAATCGTAATAGTAACTTTTAAAACAAACACAATTTAGTCAGACAAATATTTTCGCAACACATTTTTTGTGTTGCGAAAATATTTGTGGCCTTCAAAGTACCCATATCAGTCTGATACATTTAATATGTATATTAATAATGCATGTAAGTAATCACAATATAAATTGTAACTTACACGATGAAAATACTATGTTTTTACGAAAATATTTCAATGTTATTTAAAGTATGCGCGATAAATATTCGCCGCTATGCAAATATGACACATCTCATTACAACACTCTGTCCATAGTGCAAGTAAAACAGTAGAACATCTACGATTTTTAAAAACGAACAAGCTAACTGATTATTTGCAACTAATTTAACTAATAATATATTATTATTATTTATTTTCAGCCTGTATTGGCCCACTGCAGGGCAAAGGCCTCCCTTTCTCCGTTCCACCCCTCTCTGTCCAGAACCAGTGTGGGCCAGTCCCTACTGTACAAGCGTCAAGCTCCTCCCGCCATTTTCGCCTGGGTCTACCACGATGCCGCTGGACGTTCTCCGGGACCCACATTGTGGTTGTTTTAGCCCATGATCCTGAAATATGGCCGCCCCAGTCCCACTTGGTCCCAGTCGCTTGGCTGCTTTTTGAGTGACGTCGGCGATTTGTTCTTGAAGCACAGCACCGTATTCGAACGCGGTCCCTTATTCTGTCTCCCAGGGTGCTGCGCTCCATCGCACGCTGACAAACCTCAAGTCTGAACCTCAGCTGAACAGTTAAAGACCAGGTTTGAGTGCCGTACCTATGTAAGATTTATAATAGGAAAAGCAATGTTTAATAATGCTTCTGAAGGACAAAAAACAAACTCAAAAACAGTTCAGAGGCCCTAGCATGAACACGCGGGTTATACGTTAGTTTGGTTGTTTTTTTTTTTTCGAAAAATTGTTTGTGACAGTCTCCTTTCAAATGTATTTGAAAATCAATACAACATCTCTAGATAAATCCATACAAATACAAATAAATAAAGTTGAAGTAATTATCTGTTTGTAATGTCAAAATAATAGCTTATTACTAAATTCATATTATGTGTGAATGCAATTTTTGATTTTATAAAGATTTTATTCCAAAAATCTGAGCGTATTCGCTACTCTATCTCTTGCGCGGCGAAGAGGGAACGAATGTTCAAGGTTATTTGGTCATGGTACGGCCTTAAATAACAAATAACAAACCGTTTGATCTAATAATGCCAACACAAGCGAAAGATAACGAGCGAGTAACAAGCTTTTTAATTAACTTCACTTAAATTTACTAAGTACCAACAGTAAGAACACTGCTACTTTACAAAATACAAGATAGATTGTTGGAAATTTAATGAAAGCCTTCAAAGTTTGTTCATCTTGAGATATAATCGTTTATAGGATAATTGGTTATAAGACCAATAAGTTATCACAAATAATGTTACCACCAAAAAATGTAATGTTGAAAAGAGTATCCGTGAAGATTCTCCATTGAAATCTTCCTCCTCCTACCGTCGTTTCCCCAATGCTGGGGGTCATGACTTATCAGGAAATCAACTTTGCACGGACGATGTGGCGCCATCTGCTCAAGCCGGAGCAGATGGCGCAACAACGTGAACCACTTCGGCAATATTTAAGTTGAGTGTGATGCGGATCTGGTAAGTCCAGCGCATGAAGACCTTAAGTAGGTCTCTATGGAGAAGAGAAGCAAGCCACCTTTTGCGAGCATGTCATATGTCTGCAAAAGAGGCGACCGAGCTGGAAAGAGAAGTCGCATCCTCTCTCCCCTCCCGCAGGAGACGCACCGGGCGCCCGAGTAGGGCGCTAAACGATCTGTGGCCTCTAAATGAGGTGACCTGCGGGCGGTGGACTAGGGGCCCATCCATCTTCCGGCCAGATAGACCTGAGTTGGCGGCGCAGTGTTCCACGCACGCCACTCAAGAGTGGGTGCGGCCAGCATGGAAATGGCCACACGGGGAGGTGGGACCCGCAGAGGAGACGGAGACAAGACCTACAGAAGATCGACATCTGACTATCGACGTAACGTTTCAGTGATAAAATTGATATTGTTTCAAGTTTCAAATCGATCCTCAATTGACCAAAATATTGATGAATAAAAACACATACAGACAAAAATAGAAACCTTTTTTGAGGTTGTTTAAAAAGTAGCAAGCAAAACCATTTTACAACCAAATTCAAGAATGATTGAACGAAATGAGATGGTAGTCAAATTAACAAGAAATGCCTGCAAAGTTTGTTCATCCTTGAATAATTTTAATGATTTCTATGATAACTGGTTGGTTGTAAAACAAACTGGTTTTGGCATGAAATTGTTTTGGCATATTGATTGGGGGTGGATGAATCTTTGTGTCTTTTTTAGAATATTTGTATGTTTTTGTGTTTCTTTGTTGTATTTCTACTTAATTAGCTAATTAAATTATTGCTAGTTTCTATATTTTTATAGGAACAACCCAGAAATAGGAAAAAAAAAACCTACTGTTTCATACATTTTGATCAAGTTGATCCAATGACAAGAAAATTTACAATCTCAAAAAAAAGTATTATCCAAGTGAACCCACTGTTTTAGTTCAACTACACCGACATACACTACCAGAGCACTACACATCTCGTAGACGTGCTACGCCGCTACGAACACTCGTAGCAGGTGTATTTAAGACTACGAAGGTCGACGGTTCGTAGACCCTTGTATTTGTTTTGGTGTAAAAACATATTGGCAGAACTCGCTTGTTTTACTCAACTGCCGCAGAAAGAGGGTAATGTTTTCACATAGATTGCAATTGGGTGGATGATATCACCAATCAATTGACATACTTTTTAAGAACTGGCGAAACGCATTCACTCAAAGATTTCATATAGCAATTTTTATATGACGTCACTTCTAGTCGTCCGCCAACTCAATTGACCAACTATTTAATGACTTTAACGCAACTAAAAATCTAATGTTACAGTAAATTTATAATTAATTTGATTTTAGGGCTAAAATTAGGTGTTTTTTATACCACCCCATTGAGGCCATGCCGTCGTGTTGTGTCGGTCGCGAATAGGCCCATTTCTACCCGGGGGTGTCGTAGAATGCGACAGAGGGATATTGGCCAGAGGATGAGCAGCAGCATCCTTCTGAGTACCATAACACCTACTGCGCCAACATGTATCGGACAAGCATGGCGATTATGGCTGAATCCCCCCTTGGGGGAGACCTGTGCCCAGCAGTTGGCATCTAAAGGTTGATAATTATGCTGACGATGACCCAATTGAGGTTCCCTAGATATTTTTTTAAAGGAAACTACATTGTCTTTAATACTTCAAACTGAAATTGTTTTGATTCTGTAAATACATGAAACTAGATAGATTCTTGAAAACTAGGTCAACTGTGTAAACCAAGTTTATTTACTCAGCATAACAACTTTAATAGTTTGTTCTTCTTTTAGTACAGATAGTTTTGATGGTCCAATAACCCAGTGTCGCGCTACCATCGTCATTTTTGCATGACTGAAATTTTGAAAATCCTGTAACACGTAATAAAAATCATCCGCCACACTTAACGTAAGTTGTAAGGTACCGTTTGTAGCTGATACCTTAATATTTGCCTGTTCCTATGTTTGGGTCGGCTTCCAGTTGAACAGCATGCAGCTAAATACCAGTGATATACATGGAGTGACTGCCTATCTGACCCCAGTCTTACCGACTGGTTGTCAGGCTTTCTGACTTCCAACTACCCATAATGACAGCCGGGATCAACGACTTTATGTGCTTTCTGAGGCATGGAGGGGTATGTAATGGATGGTCACCCATCCAGTAGCTTAACCTTTGATCGATCGATCTGTTCGGATTTTACTTAGTCACGAGTTCTTCCAGCATCCTCATTTATAAAGAGTTACTTGCCGACCAGGCAAACGTCCTATTGCCATAAAAATAATTAAAAAAAAATGGCCTACGTCCTATTCTCAGACCTACTGAATATACACACAAAATTTCATAAGAATCGGTCAAGCCATTTCGGAGGAGTTTTGTTACAAACACTGTGACACGAGAAATTTGAAGATAATTCTATGAACTGTAAGTTACGTCACGTAGTGGTCGGTTGGCACTTGTCAGTGTCGCCGCGGGTACTTTGTGCCACCCCTTTTATTTCTACTGTACTCTGTAAGTGCCACTAACTGAATAAAAGTTTCTGTAAAGAAAGGGTAGATGTATTTTCTCTTACTTACTTAGTTTGATCTTGTTTTAAAAAATATCTAAAAATATACTTGCTTCATTTACTAGCTAAGTAATTGACGACTCGGTTGGCGCAATGGCTGAGCAATTCACTGCTGCGCTGCGTGTCGCGGTTTTAATTCCCGCAAGGAACTATTTTTTGTGTGACTTACAGGTGTTCCGGGTCTGGCTGTTTGTGTATGTGAGTTTATATGTTTATATAAATTAACCCACGATACTCGAGAAATACAGATATAGTTAAAAAAATTCATTCACCAACAAACATATATTTTTTTACTACAAATCGTCTATTCTTACTTTACAGCCAATGAAAAAGTACGAAACATATTTTTTTTTTCATTATTTACTTATATTGGTAACAGTAAAAGCTTTTCATTCATAATTATTTATGAGTACGATCTCATAAATATAAATGAAAAACTTTACTTTTTTTACTCAATGACAATGACTGTCATCAAAATAAATGTTATTGATACTTATGCTCAACAATCAAATCAAATCATTTATTCGCATAGAATGTAGGTATTGTACATAAGTTGTTATTACAATATAGAGAGCCGGGTACATACTGCCTGAGTTTTGGCATGCAAAATTAAATAAATAATGTCAATTAAATCAATAACATTTTAAGTAAAATTATGAAATAATAAAGAAAAAATAAATTTTAACAAGTTTTGAAGACGCACAAAAGTGAATATCAAATAATGTCAATGATATTAAATTGCTGAAATGTAAAAAAAACGAGTCACATAACGAATAATAACGTTTCAGTATCAATAAAGTATAATAAGATTCTCAGTAAAATTATGAAAAAATAAAGATATCTAATGATTACGTCAGGTACAAATAAATTATTTAAATTAGTCTAGAGTAGATATTTTATAATGTCAATACTATAAAGATGTTGAAATGTCACACATAGGGTCATTCAAAAAGTCACATAAAGAGTAATAACATTTCTGTAAAAAAAATCTTTGAGTTTATTTTAAAATCGTTGAAGAGAGTTATTTTTTATGCTGTCAGGTAGTTTATTAAATATTATGGGTGCCATGCAAAAAACACTCTTCCTCAGTAGTGCTGTTTTATAACCACCGATAATTAAGAGATTTTTGTAAAGGTACAAAGGCGGACTTAATGCCTTAGGCATTCTCTACCAGTCAACCAAGGGTGGTGAAGAGATGACATGGCAGGTGCATTACAAAAAGTAATATTTAAAAAAATAAAATAATATAAACTACACGTACATAATTATATTCTGGAATAAATATATACAAACTCATACTATATCTCCCTTCTCTCTCTCTCTCTATCTCTCTTAGATAATCTTCTTGTACTCATCTCACTTACTCTTCCTGGCTTTGTCCCATGTTACTTGTGGTCGGCGTAACATGTTTTCTTCTTCAACTCCGTCTTGTCCAACGTCATGATATCAGAGACTCCCTTTTCTTCTAAATCATTCTTTACATAATCTGTCCATCATTTCTTTGGCCTTTCTCTCCATCTCCATCCCTCCGCAATTATATAACTTTACTACATATTATAAATCAAAGTCCCCCGCTGCGTCTGTCTGTCCCTATGTATGCTTAGATCTTTCAAACTACGCAACGGATTTTGATGCAGGTTTTTTTAATAGATAGAGTAATTCAAGAGGAAGGTTTTAGTATATAATTTGTCAAGCGGGCGAAGCCGCGGGCATCAGCTAGTTCTTCTGTATAAAATATTTTTGTGTCTGTTTCTAAGTATATCTATACAAATCTATACTAATACTATAAAGAGTAAAAGTTGTTTGTAAGTTTGTATGTAGGGGGTGATCTCCGAAACTACTCATCCGATTTTAATATTATGAAGACGTAAAATTTGTTTGTAGGTATGTAGGGGGTAATCTAAGGAACTGCTCATCCAATTTCAAAAATAGTTTTACCAATAGGAAGCTGCTTTATTCCCGAGTGTTATAGGCTATATTTTATTATAAAAAAATTAGAGATCCTTTAGAAAATTCATGAATTCGCGGGTAAAGTGCTAGTTTAATTATTATTTATCTTGTTTATTATTTGTTGTTAATTAAGTTTTGTTGGTATTTCAAGTATTCATTTGATAGTAGCTTTGTTAGAATTGTTTCCTATAATTTTAACAAAACCTTGAAGTCATTAGTTTTGTCTGTGAATTATTTATAAATGGATGATAGCGTCATACCTACTTTTTGATTTGATTTTAACTTGTGACATTATTTATGTTAAATGAATCGAATTTTGAATGATCTCTAATTAGTCTTATACCTATATAAAAATCTTCTGTGCGTGTGTATGATAGTGATACTCCTAAACGGCTCGACCGATTTTGATGATTTTTTTTGTGTGTGTTCCAGTGGATTCGAGAATGGTTTAGATTCACAATTGGACTCGGTAGGTGGCGCTGCCATCGAATAACAGGACTTTTTTATTTCGAGGGTAGGACATCGTCTGCCAACCCCGCTGGTATATTATATTTTATGGGTTTTGAATTGTCCTACTACTTATGTCTAAATTACGTTAAATTGTTTTGTTCCTTGTGTTATTCCTATATTGTTTTGCACGACCGGGTCCATTTGAACTGTATAAGTCTAAGTCTTAAATTATATTTGACGTGATAAATGATACATTATATTCAGGATCCATTCATTTGAAAGTGGTAGCAGGTAAGCATAATTGCAAATAAATTGTATTCGTTTTTATGTAACACTACCACAGTAACAGTTATACTAATTGTATGTAAACACATAAAACAAAACTTTTATTTCGTTTTGGAAAACTTTACCACGTAAGATGTTAACGTTATGTAGGTACTATTAAAGAACCGTATCGTAACTCACTCTAAATTCACCACGAACCATTTATTATCATGAAAAAAGCCTTACAAAAAGCCTCTTTCACAAATATTTTACCAGTCCTGGCTGTAATGGTACACGTAATCGACACATACAATGTTCTTTATATGCATTGTAAACTTGTAAAGTGCGGAAGAAAATTGAGACCAATTTATAAAAAAGTTACGTAAAAGAAAGAGTAATTTGAACTTACTCAATCACTGGTTGAGCTATTGACTACTGTGCTGCATGTTACGAATTCGATTCCCGCACGGATGAAACATTTGTATGGCCTACTTGTTCTGGGTCTGGCTGTTTGGGTATCTCAGTTTATATGTTTGTGAACGCTCCCACGACACAAGAGACAATTATTTTATAAAAAGTTTGTGAGTATGTCAATATACCTCCTTGAATGTCTCGCTGATGGTGACGCAGGTGTTGAATCATTCGGTTCCCTATAAAATTGCGCTAAATGGTGCCGACCCCTGCATTCTGTAGCTATTATTTTGACATAACAAACGTAGATTGTTTATTAAGTATTTATTTTTCTCTAGACTTCTATCAACGTGCACAACTTGTTAAACTGTAAGAACAATTATCACATTTTACTAGTAGATTCTACATGAATGATAACCTAAAGAATCATGGCGAGATCCATAGATTCATTTGTATGAAAAAAAAAATTGAGGGTTTACAATGTTTTTCCAATGTGAAGAATACATTACGAGGAGTAGATTGATATACCATATTTTTAAACGCCCGCATAATTAAAATATTTCGAAATGAAAATTACAGTTTTTCGTTTCATCTTGTTGCCCTTTTTGTATTTATAAAAAATAAAGTGACAAGTGACATTAACGGATCTATCAAACTGACAGACATGTGACGTGAATCGGTGTTTACAATGGCGGAGTTGAAAAAGCACATTGATTAATCATAATTTGTGACATTATTTCCCATAAAATGATGCAATTTCAGTGTAAGACCTGCGGAACGGCGTTTCGTTCTGAAATAATAAGCTTTTCGTTAAACTATTCGCTTTCAACATCCATTTTTATTGCGGGATATTAAAAATATTGTAAATGCCCGAAGACACTCTTTAGGTACCCAAGAGTAGAAAAAATTGAATTTGTACTTCTCTAAACATCTTTATTTTTTTTGTACAAATCCTGCCTTGAACCTTTGTAATATATACTACTCAAAACAAAATAAGGGCCACAAGGTATTTTATCTGTACCATGAAAATAATAAAACCAATATATATTTTTTGTCTCCATAACGAAAACTAATGTTGTTTTTACCATGTAGACCAATAAATTTATTCAAATAATAATGATTAAAAAGTTTATTTGCTTTTGAAAGAAAAAACATATTTTAGGTTAAATATAAAAACAACGTAAAGTTACTGAAAACAAAAGAAAATACTCCATGCTCATCTTTTAGTAACGGGTATGCCCCCCTCGTTTAGCTACGCACTCCTGAAGCCTGGAGTGCATGCTCTCAATCAAATGCCTGACATTTTCCATTGGAATCTCTTCCCAGGTCCTTTTCACAGCGTTGATGAGTTGCTGTTGGTTGTGGATTTCCTGATCACCGTCTCTAACTCTTCGTTTCAACTGATCCCACATGTGCTCTATTGGATTTAAGTCCGGAATGTTCGCCGGCCACGGCAAGACTTGAATTTGAAAGTCTTCCAGTACAAACCGAGTCACTTGAGCCGTGTGTGCACGAGCATTGTCTTGCATCAAGATGAATCCAGGACCCGCACGCTGTGCAAATGGGATCACATGTGGTCTGACAACTTCCTCAATATACCGCTGAGCAGTAACAGTACCCTCATTTAAAATAGCGAGCTCAGTTTTGCCGTGTAAGCTTATCCCGCCCCAAATCATTACATTTGGACCACCAAAACGATCGACTTCATGGATGCAGGCTTCTGAAAATCTCTCGCCGCGTCTTCTCCATACCCTAATACGCCGATCGTCGTTAAAAAATTTAACTTTGCATTCGTCTGTGAAGAGCACCATAAAAAAATAAATTACACCAAAATGAAAAAATACCTCGTGGCCCTTATTTTGTTTTGAGTAGTATATGTATCATTGACTTCAAAAGAGTGTTTATTTACACTTCATGCACAAAGGTACAGAGCCGCCTCGGTACCCTTAATCCCTTAGGCTTTCTAACCCGTCTTGTTCTTCTTCTCGATCTTTCATGAATTATTCTTATGTGTGAAACTAGTACATATTTTCGTTTTATAATCGATAAACGATCGAATTTACGTTACGTAAAGTCCGCGCGTCCGTCTAGGACCTCTGATGTGCTGCGCTGTCACTGTGTGTAATCTGTGTTCTGACAAATCCCAGTTAATTAATATGTCTCTGAGGTTGGAACTAAGATGATGACAGTATCTGACTAAGCAAAAATAGACCTAGTCATTTTATGGCGTGCAATTGACATTCAATCTTATGGTAGGTATATACTTGTCCTAGTTTAGTATTGCACTGGTCAGCGTGACAATGTTGTGCCCATTAAAGATCAGGTACTTTTTCAACCCACACAACTTCACACAAGACATGCTTATGCAAGTGTAGCGTTATGTGTGTGGGTAACATTACGGCGGCAAAGCACTATATTACATATCACTAACACCACTACAATGCAGACAATACCACAGACAAACAGAGATATTTAATTTCTTAATCCTGGATTCAACTATACGAGCTTCTAAAGAGGTAATCCTACTGCGGGGTAACTTGCAAAGACAACCCAGATAGTTGTCAGAACTATTTCGAATACAATTTTAGAATAACTTACTCTGTAAAACCGAGGTTCTACATGCAAAACCTTTAAGGATAGTAAGACCTGAACTTGAAACTAGTTTATTGTACTAAAAATCAATCTTTGAGACATCAGAAATCCAACTCAAAATTCGTTATTGGAATTTTGATCAAAAGTTCAGCTTTCAACCTCTTTTTGTTACTCGTATAAGCTTTTGGGAAAGGCTTGATGAGCTGTAAGTAGGTACGAAAACAGTTGAGCAAATCCAAAAAAAAACATATAGCATCATCATCTGCCTAGCCTCGACCCCAACATAGTTGGGCAAAGGCTTCCCGTCTAACCGGATGCAGCTGATTACCAGTGTTTTACATGGAGCGACTGCCTATCGGACCTCCACAACCCAGTTAGGTTAGGTAACACGATACTCCTTGGTAAGACTGGTTGCAAGACGCATAATCATCATCATCATCATTTCAGCCGAAAGACGTCCACTGCTGGACATAGGCCTCCCCCAAAAGGGGGGGTTTTGCCATAATCGCCACGCTTGGCAGACGGGTTGGCGATCGCAGTATTGTTGTTACAAAGGCACAGAGAACGCTGCTGCCCATTCTCTGGTGAGTCCCTTAGTCGCCTCTTACGACACCCACGGGAAGATATGGGATGGTGCTATTCTTTACGTCCGACACCACACGGACGCATAACAACTGCCAAAGATCTACGAATGACAGCCGGGACGAACAGCTTTAAAAAAAACACGTTTATAAAACCATTACAGTCAAAATAAGCAAATCAAAATCATCACTGTTTATGGCTAAAAATTCAAAATATTCACTCGTTAATTCACTGATAAGGAACTCGAAAAATATAGGACCCCAACCTCGTATAAAAAATACCAAAACGAAATAGATATTATAAACCAACTCTAAGGGTGACACCACAGATATAGATAGACCTAGAAAACGCAAGTATCACGATCTGTATGAAAACTAAGCGTGCTATTTTTTGGACGTCACAATGTAATACGAATGTTTTGTTTTTCCTTATTATTCCTTATTTCCTTTTTAATTACTGAGGGTATTAGATTAAAGATAATTGTTTTTTAAATTAATTACGCATAATATTAATCACAAAATTACTTACCGATGGAAGGAAATGTTTACTTTATTTTTTTTACTTACGATTTTTCATCGTAAGTTAGGCACGAAAATAGACACGCGAAGTAGTTGCTCTTGCATTATCTAGGTCTATCTATATCTGTGGGTGATACCTAAGCGGACAGGAGCGGAGCGGAACTGAGACATACATATGTGGAGTAGAAACATACGTATTATAAAGTTCAACCAATACGTGTTAGATTCCTGGACATCTTCCCGCTTCGCTTCTTTCCCTCTTCTGTGCAAACTCACCCTTACAAGGGATCAACTCTCGCAAAGATTCATCAGACCCTAAAAAATAACGGAATAAAAAGAAACTTGACAGAGATAGGTAGGTATACAAAATGGCGGATTATTCAAGTAGATATTATTTATGGAAGGAAAAATCCCGGAGCCGCGGCCAAGTCAACGGGGACTTGTAAATATATTATTACTTACTTGGATGGGAACGAACTGGATGGCACCCTTGGTAATTATTTAGTTGCAATGTTCTGTTAACGGTGGAAAAAACGTTTTTGGAATTTATTTTTTAGACTATTTACAAAGGAGAATCGGACACAATGACCTACACGACGAATAACACCTGGGGGCGAAGTCTGCTATTTTTATAATTTCGTCAATCCAACACGATCCCGTTGCCATTTTGCTAAAATTATCAAATCTGCTAAATTCATAATGGTCGATCATTGGTCAGTCGAATTAAAAGCAATGACTGCACAATGCCGTTGTAATGGTAGGTCACTGATCAAAGGAACTGTAAAAATTTTAGCAGATTACCGCCTAAGTCAGTTTAGTCAGTCATTGGTCAGTCATTCAGTTGTCATTTTGTTCGAGATTACCATTCTATATGATTTCTTTCAATGGTGTGTCAGCGGTTGACCATTGGAAAGTCATAATGATGCCATTATATTAGTAGATTACAAAACTTGTCAAAAACAACAATTATGAAATCAATGATAGACCATTCTGACACTATTGTTATAGCAGACTTGAGGCCCTGGTCACCTGCCATATGATAGGTATTTTATCTGTACTGATATCATAACGGTTTGTTTTTTGGTTTGTATGGGTAAGTATAATCTCCAGAATTCCCATCTTTCACTGATAGAAAACTACAGAACATGGTAAGGTGAATATACACCCGAGCATTTCGATGTAAAGTAACGTTCTTACAAATGCAAATAAAAGCCCCAATTAATACATAATTTCCATGTAATGCATCGTTTCAGTGAATGCTCGTCGCCCATTTCAAATTGAGACCCTTCCGTTCCTCGAAAAGCACGTAAAGCCGTTGGTCCCGACAGTCATTCCTAGATATTTTACAGTCGTTATAGGTAATCAGAAGCTAGAAAATCTGACAACCTGTCTTACCAAGTGGTATCATGTTACCCAAACACTGGGTTGCGGTGATCAGGGCCTCAAGTCTGCTATTACAATAGTGTCAGGATGGTCTATCATTGATTTCATAATTGTTGATTTTGACAAGTTTGGTAATCTACTAATATAATGGCGTCATTATGACTTTCCAATGGTCAACCACTGACACGCCATTGAAAGAAATGGTATAGAATGGTAATCTCGTACAAAATGAATGACTGACTTAGGCGGTACCTAATCTGCTAAAATTTTGACAGTTCCTTTCCTTTGATCAGTGACCTACCATTAGAACGTCATTGTGCAGTCATTGCTTTTAATTCGACCGACCAATGATTGACCATTATGAATTTAGCAGATTACAAATTTTTAGCAAAATGACAATGGGATCGTGTTGAAATGACGAAATTATAAAAATAGCAGACTTGGCCCCCTGATAGGCAGTCACTCCATGTAAAACAGTTAGACTGGATGCTGTCCCCAACATATTTAGGTAAAGGCTAGGCAGATGATGATGATTCTCAGATCACTTTCCACATATTTTGGCCAACTGTCTTATATTTTACTAACCACCCGCCCTTGACTTCACACGGCTGCAATGTAAATCAAACTATACGCATAAACCTTAACCTTGAATCACTCTACCTATTGCTGAAAACTGCATTAAAATCCGTTGCGTAGGTTAGAACATCTAAGCGTGTACGCTTAAGTCTACAGACAGCGGTACCGACTTTGTTTTTAACCGACTTCAAAAAGGAAGAGGTTCTCAATTCGGTTGGTTTTTTTTTATGTATGTACATCGATTACTCTGAGATTTATAATCCGGTTTACGTGATGCTTCTTTAGTTTGATGCGGAATAGTTGCCATTTGGACCCATAAAAATTGAACATTGTTTGACCGAGTAGTTTCCATTTTATAAACATTTTTTTTAATATTTTTTTATATATTTATTTTTATGTTTGACCACGCATAACATTTTCCGTGTAGTCCGATTTCGATGATTCGATTTTAATTGATAGTGTATACCTCAAATTTGGTCCCGCTTAAATTTCAACTGTGTAAAAGGTTGAAAATTAAGGGATGACAGATTTTTTTTGGTGTCGCCGTTTCGTAATTAATTTCTATGATGAGAAGTAGGCACTAAAAAGCAAAAAAAAAGGTTTAAATAAAAAGACAACCGCCTTCAAAAATTTTAAAATAACTTTCAATTCGCAAGTCGGTGGCAATACAAAACAACAAGCATAACCAAAGCCGCCGACTTGCGAATTGAAAGTTATTTTTTACTTTTTGAAGGCGGTTGTCTTTTTTTATATACTATGATGATAATGAAGTAGGTAATCGTTGGTGTTAAACACAAACATAAAACACAACTCCACAATAACATAAATAACTGTACAATCGTTCTAATAGTTAGTTTTGTCCAAGACATTAGTTTGGCAGACCAATTTGAAGGAAAACAAACGGTTCCATGACGACAGGAGAATTCACGAGATATTTTCTTTTTGACACTACCCATTTTCTTAGACATGTAGCAGTTACTAAGAAAACATGTTCCTTCCATTATATTGTAGATAAGTTTTCCTCTGTTGGACTATATTTTTGTGACAGTGGGTAGCCCCAAGTCATAATTTTGTATTACAATGTTGTCTCTTGTTTTCGATAAGTTTGTTAACGTGGGTAATTGTAGTGCTGAATTTCTACTACCTAAGCCCTGTTATAATAAATATCGTTTATTGCAGACAAAATACACATAAAAAAACATAAGTACAAGTCAAAAAAGTAGGAGGTTCTCAATTCAAATGTATGTTTTTTTTATTTATGTTTGGTACGCGATTTTTCCGGCAAAAGTAAATCGATTTTGAAAATTCTATATTAATGGATAGGGCATACCTCAGGGGTGGTCCCATATAAATTTTATAGAAATTGACTCAGCGCTTTTTGAATAAAACAACAAAAGTGTGTCTTCAGGAAAAGTTTTGATAAGGACTTTCAATCTCTGTGTTAACTGTGTTGCTGTTTCGTAAACGATTTGGATGATAAGGAGGTACTAAAAAGCGTAAAATAAAAATCTTTTTCACAATAAAAGACAAACGCCTTCAAAAACTAAAAAGTGATTAATAACTTTAGCACAGAACACATTATACATGACTTCGGTTTCGGAAAGTTGAAGTTGTGTTGTCTCTTGTTCCACCGAGTATGTATATTTTACAAAGTCAACAATTTCAATGCGAGTACTGTGTCACTATCACTCTAAATTCTTATAATAATAAAAGTAAACTAGTAAGTAACTAGTAAACATAACATTATTACAAAAAAATTAAACAGCTCCATCTATTACTAAACGCCAGAAAATGTAGCTTAATGCCGAATAGAGCGCCATCTATACAACCTTTCCTCAAACCCGTAGCATGACATCTAAAATGTGACCGTTTCATAAGTTTCAGTCAGTTAATTCTCGTAGTAGTGTCGGAAAATTCCCTTAGATGGCGCTGTGTTAAATTTTGTATTCGACGAATGTCAAAAGAAAATGTATATTCAACACTTACCTGTGGCAGTATTTGTCTGGTTTTCTTGGGCATTGTTCTTTTCTTCTTTTTCAGTTTTGGCTTCGGAACTCGTGTTGCATCCCATTTTGTTCGCACTTATTGGTACACTAATGTAAAGTAGCGTCAAAAATACTTATTCGATAGGAACACTGCACTTGATTAGGGTTTTAGGAACAAACTTTCCACTATAACATAGTTAGCAGTCTGGTGAAGCTCTCGTTTAAAGGTAAATCTGAAACAAAGAAAGACAATGATTAGACACTTTTAAGTAAATAATATCAGAAATACAACTTTGTCTGCCTATTCGTATAGATACTGTCTCGTTCGTGTAGTAATCGCAAAAACGATTGTTGGCCATGGGGTACTAAAGATCTGGTTTGAATCCAAAATCTGACAAAAAATTATTGAGGTTTCTTAGATTAGGCCTATTACAGATGCAGAAAACAAACAGCTAATTCATATATTTACGACTTTGATCGCATAACTCGCAACATCACTAATGAAGCAGCACAATTTTATAAAAAAATATAAAAAGTGTTTGCTCTTTCAGAGGTTTTAAGTCACGACTATCATCATCTGCCTAGCCTTTTCCCAACTATATTGGGGTTGGCTTCAAGTCTAACCGGATGCAGCTGAGTACCAGTGTTTTACATGAAGCGATTGCCTAAACA
The DNA here is from genome assembly GCA_947361185.1 of Charanyca ferruginea. Classification (NCBI taxonomy): domain Eukaryota; kingdom Metazoa; phylum Arthropoda; class Insecta; order Lepidoptera; family Noctuidae; genus Charanyca; species Charanyca ferruginea. The sequence goes on along the minus strand of OX376082.1, from coordinate 7,314,038 downwards.
ACCCAGTTACTGAGTAACATGATACCCCTTGGTAAGACTGGTTGTCAAACTTTCTGGCTTCTGACTACTCATAACGACTGCCAAAGATCTACAAATGACAGCCGGGACCAACCTCTTTACGTGCTTTCCGAGGCACGGAGGGAACTCGGTATGAAAGGGATGGTCACCCATCCACAGACCGACCGCGGCTAGCGTAGCTTAACCTACATTATTGAAACCACTTACTAACAATGTTACTAACCGACTAGTTGGGAATGTGTAATCCAACATATGTTAAACCAAAACTCTTAATATCTACTTTTTTTCTCTTTTTAGGGTTCCGTACCTCTAAAGGTAAAAACGGAACCCTTATAGGATCACTTTGTTGTCCGATGACCTGGTAAAGGTTGCGGGGATCCGATGGATGCGAGTCGCATTGGACCGGTCAATTTGGCGCCACTTGGGGGAGGCCTATGTCCAGCAGTGGACGTCTTTCGGCTGAAATGATGATGATGATGATGAGGTTGTCCGTCTGTCTGTCTGTATGTCTGTATATATGTCAAGACCCTTTATTTCGGGAACGCGTGGAGCTATCGAGTTAAAAAACCGTATAATTATATCTACGGTCCCTTGAAGCTGTAAAAAACTCAACCTTCTATGTTAACGTGAAAAAAAGATACGGCCGTTTGTCGCAAAAAACGTATATTTCGACACTATCAAGGGAATCAAAATTTTTAGGGTACGTTCCGTTGACCTAGAACTATGAAATTTTGCTAGTAATATTGTCTTATAAATACTACAAGTATAGGGAAAAGTCTGAAAACTTTACATTTGTAATCAAATCAAAAAAATCATTTTTTTTTTTTTTTTTTTTTTTTTTTTTTTTTTCTGTATGGCATCTCGCAGTTCAACCTGAGGGTTGGTTACTGCTTAACCGGACAATCCTGTGGTGCCTTAAAAGTGACTTTTAGGGCCTCCAGCCAGGGCAAAAACTTATAAACTAAGTGACTACGCTAAGGGCACCCCCTGTGGGGTACGAGCCTCGGCTTAGGTCGCCACTAAGAGAGGGCAGCAAAGGGACAGGCTGGATCGGGTCTCCATTAATTAGGGGCTATTTTAAAGCTAAGGGCACAGCGACGCGGGCTGGCGCTAGCAAGGGTCGGGGGAAAAAAAAAAAAAAAAAAAAAAAAAAAAACATAAAAATTTAGTCTTTATTTATAACTAGCTTTTGCCCGTGATAACGTCCGCGTGAATGTCGGTTATCGCGGATGCAGACGAAATCGTGGAATTCAAAGTAGCCTATGTCCTTCCCCAGGGTTCAAGCTATCTATCTTCATACCAAATTTCATTAAAACCGGTACGGCCATTTCGTCGTGACAACAGACAAAGTTACTTTCGCATTTAGAATACTATATAAATATTCAAAGTCAAAGTCAAAGTCAAATCATTTATTTCAATTAGACCATTATAAGGCACTTTTGAACGTCAAATGAGAAAAAAAAATTGATTCTAGGTGCCCATTCCAAAAGGTAGTTTTGTATGGAGAAGAATGGGCAAGAAACTCCATACTTACTCTTTTAAAAACGATGTTAACAATATTTGCATTTACAGGAATTATATAATTATACGTGAATACGATGTACCTTGCATAAAAACACTAGGTATTTGAAAGTGTGTACTTTCAAATACCTATTATAAAAGTATGGAAAAGTATGGATTAAAGTATGTATAGTAGGTATGGATTAGTATGGAAGTATGGATATATGTACCTACAAATTTGTACGGAAGCCTCGGTGGGCGAGTCCGACTCGCACTTGGCCGGTTTTTTTACTACAAGCACGTCAGTAGTAGTTATATCGTGACCGTTACTTAAAAAATGTATTACTTACACTTATATTCTCATGTAAGTGGCTCTTTGGTATTTTTGAGAATAAAGTATTTAAACCTAAATCTACTCAACAAAATCTATCGATCACCTGATTTTTTTTTCATGATTTCAGGATTGGTAGGTATCGTTTATTAATTATGATGAGTACAATGACCCCTTTTTAAGTTTCTGGTAAACAAAACATAAGCTTGACACATAATGAACATTGAACACAAGAAAGGTAAATCTACGAAATAATAGCGTTCAAAATCATGTCAACGACAATCAGTCGGCTCCCTTCAAAATAGTTGAGCTGAATGGTGCTGATTCACGCGTCATGTTCGTGAACGGGCGCTGTCAGTAGAGATTGGTCAGCTCTTATCTGCCATGGACTTTATCTTGCTTCTTTTTTATGTTTTGTATTGTTAGATTGATAGATTACAAATAAAAGCAACAAGAATCATGTAACCAGTAGTTCAGTACTTTGTAAAAAACTTGATTTAAAAGAGTGTCCGTGGAGTTTATTTATTTATTTATTTATACTTCATGCACAAAGGTACAAAGGCGGACTTAATGCCTTAGGCATTCTCTACCAGTCAACCAAGGGTGATGAAGAGATAATATGGCGGGTGCATAACAAAAAGTAATAATTAAAAAGTTAAAAAGATATAAACTCATATACATAATTATATATCTGGATACCATATACCTACATAAACATATACATACATACATACCTACATATATATAATATGTAAAAGAAAAGGGGGTTTTGAGATGACTCTGCTTACTTGTTCTGAAAATAAAATCTCAATTTCCGCTTAAATGCATACCGAGTGGTGGCCATCCTGATATCGAGAGGAAGTGCATTCCAGAGAAGAATGGCTTGAATATGAAAGGAAGAATGAACGAAATCAGAAGTATGAGAAGGGCAAAGTAAAAGAAGATTGTTAGAAGACCGCAAATTCCTAGTGTGCAAAGAACATAGATATTGAAAGTGGGATATTAAATAAGAAGGAGGAGAGAGAGAGTTGAGCAGGGAGAATAAAGTTGTCAAAGCACGCAAACTTCTTCTTTGGCGAATGGGCAACCATTTTAACTCGGACCTGTAGCTAGACACATGATCATATTTCCTCAAGTTGAAGATAAACCTGATGCAGTTATTCAGGACCCTATCCAGCTTATCCAACAAAACCGCATTCAAGTCAAAGTAGCACACGTCACCATAGTCGATTATAGGGAAGATTAAAGTTTCTTGTTCGTTCTTCTCCTTAAAGACCTACACGGTTTGGAACGGGCAACTAGCTTTAACTCTCTGACTAAGGGCGGCTTGTTTCAAACAGTCGGTTAAAGTACATACGGACGGTTAAAAAGTTACTATGACTGATGATGTTTAACGTCCGTTAAATGTAACGGGTTGTTTCATGACATCAAAATCCGTCAGTTAAAGTTATTCGAAAAGAGATTCCATAATATTTTGATGTTTGAAGTAGCTGTTTAACAACACAAAATTACGATGACTGGTCGGTTATGGTAATAGTAACTTTTTGACGTATGATTTTGTGAAACAACCCATTTTTTTGATTTGACGATAGTTAGCGCCATTTTTGACTATTACCGGTCAGTAATGGTTAGTTGAAGCAACCCGCCCTTACTGACCGACTCCTTGACAATTCAAGCCTGTAAATGATTTAATTGAAATAAATGCTTTGACTTTGACTTTGAATCAATGTCAAAATCTTGTCAAAATTAAGGTAAATAGAGGCGTTTTTGACAGATTGAAGATTTGAAGGTGATCGTTCAAACGAACGAAGTAGAATTGCCCGATTCCGATTGTCGAATTTGTATACCTATTAGTTAGTTGACACCATTATCAATAGATCCAAGTCACATATTCTCTAAAAAAAAACTTGTTACTTCAATCCAAAGAATTTTAAAAATTAATAATCCGTTTCTTTTGATGTCTGTACAGCCGTCTGAATATTTTCAAATTGCCAAAAATAAAAGGCTCTGCTATACCGAACTCCGTAACCAATGGTGTGATGGTAAAAAGTAGGTATAGATAGGCATAGGTTAGGTTTTAGAAGCTGGAAATGTCAAGTCATGGGTTTGAAAAGGTAAATATTTAAGTAGATACCTACAAGGGTAATGTGCTCCTATAATTGCAACCCTACTTCCTTGTCTACTACCATTATAAACGCGAAAATTTGTGATGATGGATGGATAGATGGGTGAATGGATGTTTGTAATTCTTTTAAGCTTAAACGGCTGAACGGTAAGCTGGACACACACACTTAAATATTGATCTAAGTTTGACAACCAGTTTTACGCAGTAAAACTGTGTTGTGTACCTAGGTGACACAGGCAGTCGCTCTATGTAAAACACTGACATTCTGCTGCATTCCGGTAGACTTGAAGCCAACATAGTTGGGAGAAGGCTAACTAGATTATATAGGTATTATTGACTAGCATAATATATTTATGAAAACATTTTTATCCCGTTTTTGTGTTCCTAATATGAGTCCGTATGGTGTCGGACGTAAAGAATGGCACCATATCTTCCCGTGGGTGTCGTAAGAGGCGACTAAGGGACTCACCAGAGAATGGGCAGCAGCGTTCTCTGTGCCTTTGTTACAACCATACTGCGATCGCCAACCCGCCTGCCAAGCGTGGCGATTATGGCAAAGCCCCCCCCCCTTTTGGGGGAGGCCTATGTCCAGCAGTGGACGTCTTTCGGCTGAAGTGATGATAAATATGAGATAATTAAGGAATTACAAAGACTAAGCAATATAATAATAACGACGCCGATATGGAGAGGGAGCGCAGAGCATTGACCGTTGACGATTCTTCTGATGTACAGCTGCTGTCAAAATAACGCTGTTCATAGTCGATGTTCGATGTTCTCTGGCAATCAATCAGCTATAGCAGTTGCGAATACTGATAGCATAAAAGGCTTAAACATGTAGACATAAGATTTCATTTTGTTTAAGAATTAATCAGAAATGGCAAACTACAATTAATTTACTTAAAAACTGAGGAACAAACTAACAAAGCCAAGCCTTAAACAAAGATTTTGTTAATTAAGTTTTCTGCTACCTAATCGGTGTGCAGAATCAACTCATTATGGATGTTAGTAGCATACGTCATACCTTTCCATATTTTGAGCATAACGCCTACATTACTGAAACTAAACGTTATTATTATAACCAATCGATGTCGCAGGCAGGAGCAGTAATATGAAAGCTGAATCCAACAGCCTTTGATAAAGCCATTTCAATATTTATATTTTATCGTGCCAATAACTCTGACATTCCAACGTTTCGCAGTTCAAACGGACAAATATGAATATTCCTGCTCGAAATGCATTTATATCCGACAAAATTCCCTTTGCCAATCTTCTTTGAAAACATCCACGCGACGGTGATATTGCTCGGTAAAATATTGAGTTTGTTATGTTACACGTGTTTCGGAATAACTTTACTGACCTTTAAAACGTTCAAAAGTGCGTTTCAAGGACCTAATTGAAATAAATGATTTGACTTTGAACCAAGTTTTCTCGAATTTTAGAGTTAAATAGTTTACTAAGACACGATAAAAAGGAACATCGTGAGTTCGTGACAAACTTTTGCATTACCTTTTTTTTCTTTCAATACTCTATGAATCCCGATCCCATTTCATCCCGAGGGTGTCGTCGAAGGCGAGGAGTATGGGAAAATCTTGCGATCCCCAAGACGCCTGCCAAGCGTGGGGATTATGGCAAACCCCCTCCCCCCCCCCTCTTAATGGGGAAGGCCTTTGTTCAACGGTGGACGTCTTCAGGCTGATGATGATGATGACTCTATGAATGTTAACCACCCAGCGATAACATCTTTTGTCGGTTTTTTTTTTAAATAAATAATGAAAAATTTCAGACTTTTTTTCTCTAGACTATGCTGTGTCACTGTTTGCCAAAGGTTACCCCCAAGACCTTCCAACAACTTTTGTCCCGTGGAACCAACCCCCGTGGTACGTCCAGGTCAACTCAGCACCTCTTTCTGGGCCGTCCTCGGCGACACCATCCATCTTTAGACACCTTGTGGAAACTCTCACCCAACGGTCACTCTGACTGGGACCCGCCCAATTCCGCACAATTATTTAAATAGTTCAATTTGGTCTTAATGTAGCTGTGTTAGAACCTAATGGCTTAGCATGTGAGGAGTGGGTGAGACCAGATGGAATGACCATAATGCCTTGGAAGTTGGGTAGGCCTTTGGTGTAGGATGCAACTTGTATCGACACGCTTGCGTCATCCCATCTTCCTAGCACGTCATGTTGTGCTGGGGAGGCTGCTACAGGTGCCGAAAACCTCAAACGGCATAAATATAACACCAAAGTTATATGATTGAGCCATTTGGGGTTGAAACACTAGAGCCATGGGGTCCGAGTGTACACCTGGTTTTTAGGGACATTGCTAAGCGGCTGGTCGACTCTTCACGAGACTAGAGGGTTGGCCTTTTCGTAGGCTAGCGGTAAGAGTAAAAATTTGCATGATATACGTCGTATTGCTTCCAGCCTTTTGGGCACTTATCCCATTGAGAGCGATGCGGACGAGTTTTTTGATGACCCTATGAGTAAATATTTAATTAGTGTATAAATATTATAATATAAACAATATGCAATTTGGTCTTTAAAATAAGATTTATAATACGATTTATAAACCTCCTTCAAATAAATACTTCCATAACTACTTAATGTTATAAATGCAAAAGTAACTGTGTCTGTTACGCTTTCACGATGAAACGGCTAAACCGATTTTGATGAAATTTGGTACGAAGATAACTTGAACCCTGAAGAAGGACATAGGCTACTTTTTAATCCACACTTCGTCTGCATTCGCGATAACCGACATTCACGCGGACGAAGTTTAGAATATATTCGCAAAATAAATCACAGTAAACATCTACAGTAGTACATAGCAAACACATAGGTCGGTACCTACCTAAATACAATTAAAAGTACATGTCACCTGCCACAGTCCATACAATCAGACGCGTCCAATGTCCCCTGAATGAGACATTGGAAGCAAGGGACGAGCTCAAACAAAGGGGAGAACTGGCAGTTACTAATGAATCCCATTCATCGTGGGGAGGCAGGGGAGATTTGCACAAATGCTTTATATATGACGCATTTGTGTTTATTTTTATGACTGTAATCGGTTTTCGATGTTGAACTGTAGTGTAGATGATGTCAGGAGCTATGGAGCAATAAATTGTGAGTGCCGGGAACATAGCTCTTATCTCGAGCGATAGAAGGCGTTTTGCTGAATATTAGAAACTTGCAGTGTGAGTTTTGTACTTAAACGGTTTTCGATAGTTGACTTATCTTTAACTCGACTAAATCACGAATTCGAGTTTGAAAGTCTCATCTTGCTATCAACCAACTTCTAATCTTAAGACCAACTCATACAGAACATTATCAAACTTAATTTTACAAATTGATCTTTAAAGAGATTAAAGGCCAATTTATTTGCTGTACCATTAGTACCCTTAGTGTCCTTCGGGTACATACGCATAAGTGTGTGCGGTGTCTGTTGTCAGGATGGTCGGGGTGAAGTTGTGATCGCAGTTTTGCCCAATATTATATATTTTGTATATTATATTTTAAATTTCACTAACATACTTTTATAAGTGCCTGTAATGTAACTAACCAAAATATGGATGTACCTTGTCCGAAATAAATATATTGAATTAAATTAGTATAGATTAAATTACAAGGTTTGCATAAAATCTCAGATTATAAAACAAATGCAAATAAACCGTGCGGAACACTGAGAGTGAAGCCACCAAAGCAAATACAAATTAAAAAACGAATGCCAACAATTCGCTTCGCGCTGTACTGACACGAGTCAGTACAGCACGAAGCGAAGCATTGTTAAAAAAAACGAATACTAATACAAATAAAAATGCAAAAGCGAATACAATCACGAGATTGTAGGTATTCGTTTCTGAATTTGTAATTGCTTTTGTAGCTTTACTTGCTAACCTTGCTAGTGTTCCGCACGCTCTATCTGCCTTTTTTTTGATAATCTGAGCATAAAATGGTGTTGAATATTAGTAAGTCCTCATTTATCTAGCCTTTTCCCAACTACGTTGAGACCCATCCACGGTCCTACAGCGGTAAGCATAGCGCTTAACCACGAACGACCGATCTCCTTAAAGTAAGTGCTAGATGTTATACCATGGGTAATACACAAATAAGAGGAATAGATTAAAACCAAAATACAGGACTAAGACCTGCCATGTGTGTGAGCAACTAAATAAATAACTAAATTAAATCTTGATCGATAGCGCACATAATCTTACCTTAAAAAGATTGAGCGTTATTTTAATTGATGTATATTCCATGCATGTTATTTCAAAATAAATAGTTTGAAATTTAATTTATTTTTTAGGATTTTTTTTTTCGTTTATACTTATATTTTCTGGGTATCTTCAAAGCACGAGTGAACTGGTTTATCCTAGACAAGCGTGCTCCTTTAGGCCGCATCATTACTTAAGATCAGAGGGCTAATTCACGTAATTTTATGACGCGGCGATGAAGTTGTAGTGCAGTTGCAGTTATGTTCAAAATTGAGTGATAAACGGTATTCTTGTAATCTTTGAACTGCACGTAAACTGCGCGTGAACTGCACGTCAACTGTACGACAACCAAACTCTACTAAACTTACTTATGGTGTAGCTACATGAGAGAAAAAATATCGATCGATTACATTTTAATGAATATGACGTTATTATAATATTAAAATAATACCCCAGTTCAGATTTTAGTGCTTTTTAACTGTCATTTTGAGACGTCAAACGAATAGTAGAATACTGGTCATGTTGCGTTTCAAACTTCCGAAGCACGCACCAAAGACGCGCAACAGTAGAATGCCGTTATTGCGCTCGCGTGACGCGAATTTGACGCGAGCGTGTCTGACAGCGGTAGAGAATACGAAAAGCGTTGTTTTGATCGAAACTTAACTGCTACTGCACTGCAACAGCACTTCTTTAGTTGCGTGAATTAGTCCACAGGTGAGTTGCTTCCACGCGCAAACTATGAGAAGAAAAATCAATAACAAAAATGTTTGATCATTGTACTTAAACTAATCACTGTCAATCCAAATGATTTCATCTCAACACGCATACCTTGCACCAAGATATAATATCAAGTCTAATATACATATTATGCAAGTTAGTTATGATAATCTAAAATATGCTCATAGTTTGCATACCAAATTGGCAATTCCATTTGTGTGATGCGACGAAGTCAAACTAGGTAATCTCGGTTCAAAATAATTAAAAACATTAATACTAGCAGATAAACAATTACAATAAAAAATAAATTTCAAATCAAACAAAAAAAATAACCATCTACCTAACTGAACAACCACAAGACAAGAGATCATAAATTCGATTGATACAAAAGGCTTTATACCCAACCTTAACCTTTAAGGGAACTGTGCCGACCGGTCGCTCCATACAAAAGTAATAATAATCATAATCATTTATTTCGAGTAACAAGACTCATAGTGTTAGTAACAATATACTTACAAACTACGTTAGTAACACTTAAACAAACACACAATAAGAAGAAATTTATGACATCACTGCCGCAAGGTGACAGACCCAGCCGAAACCCTGCAGCAGTGATTCATAAACACACAATCAAGCCTACTCGCTATCATACACATGATGCTGTTGGCGCTGCCCCGCACCCTGCGGAACAAGGATGCGCATCGCTTCCGCATCACCGAATAAAAACAATCCACACGAGCTTCAGCGAACATCCCTGAAGCACTGCAGTATCGGGGCAACCCCAACAACAGCCTGAAAGCGTTATTGTATTGGACGGTCATATTTTGGTTAATAAGAAATAAGACTCGGCATTTCTGCTTATTTTGTTTACTTAATAATAGTGAATGTTATCACAATCAATCGTTGTTTTTGTTAAATGTATTAATATTATGTGTGAAATGTGATTACATATGATTATTAATATCGAAATTGTTTTTTTTTAACTCTTGTTTCTGTTGCATCTACGGGCCGGAGCCAAGTAAATGCAACGTGTGGTGTGTTTTATGTTGTCGAGAGTGTTGTGGGCCTGTACCGTTTTCGTCTATTTGCATAAACTTTTTTAGAATTCGACATATAGCAGCTTTCTGTAGAGAGCAATGTATAGAGTTTCTTTATTATTATTATTCTCATTTGTTTATTTTCCTTATTACTTTTTTAAATGTTACAAAATAAAAACATTTAAAAATATAAAAATAGTAGCCCACCGGTATCGAGAACAGGGTCCAAGCTACCGGTGTTCAGGGCTCCTGAGAGAGGAATCTCGTAACAATACGCGCCGTGTCCAGGGGTAGCGCTTTCTGAATTAAACCCTTGATCCAGCTGCCCAACGAGAGCCGCCTTAGATGTTGGTCGAGGCTCTTGGAAATTATTCCATTGGCCGTAACGACTATCGGCACAATGACTGCCGAATTCACATTATTTTTCTCATTCATTCATTTATTTACATAATTCATTATATTTTTAAATATTAGTAAAAAAAAGAAATATAAACATTTAAAAATATAAAAAATAGTAGCCCACCGGTATCGGGAACAGGGTCCAAGCTACCGGTGGTCAGGGCTCCTGAGAGAGGAATCTCCTGACTATACGCGCCGTGTCCAGGAGTACCGCTTTCTGTATCAAGCCCTTGATCCAGCTGCCCAACGAGAGCCTCCTTAGGTGTTGGTCGAGGCTCTTGGAAATGAGTCCATTGGCCGTAACGACTATCGGCACAATGACTGCTGTATTCACATCCCACATGTCGACAACCTCGCGAGCCAAGTCAAGATACTTAATTTGTTTATCTTTCTCGGTTTTCACGAGGTTCTCGCCATGCGGAACCGCTATATTAACATTATTATTATTATTATTCTCATTCATTCATTTATTTACATATTTCATTATATTTTTAAATATTAGTAAAAAAAAGAAATATAAACATTTAAAAATATAAAAAATAGTAGCCCACCGGTATCGGGAACAGGGTCCAAGCTACCGGTGGTCAGGGCTCCTGAGAGAGGAATCTCCTGACTATACGCGCCGTGTCCAGGAGTACCGCTTTCTGTATCAAGCCCTTGATCCAGCTGCCTAACGAGAGCCTCCTTAGGTGTTGGTCGAGGTTCTTATTATTATTATTATTATTATTGAATGACTAGGTATATCTTTAAATTAATATTTCTTGAAGAAGTAAATGTTGTACACCTACATTTTAACATTGTACCTTGTAATTCTTTAACCAATAAATATGTTTCATCTTTGTATCTGTTACTGACCGAACTAAGGCCCGATTTAGTTTGCATGGAGCGAGTTTTTGGGAATATTCTCTCAAACATTTCGGTCTTAGGGGACCTACGATTGAAAACCAATAGTTTCGGTTTTGTTGTTAAAGGTCTAAAGTGTAAGTCTTTGATGTTAAGTTTGGACCCAAAGTCATAATCTTAAATTGAGGAACGTGACACAATTGTAAATGTAGGTTTTACAGTAGTGCTATTCAGTAAAAACCTCCCTCTTCTTACGCCGTGTGGTGTCGGCCGCGAATAGTACCACCCCATTTCTACCCGTGGGTGTCGTAGAAAGCGCCAGAGGGATATTGACTAGAAGATGGGCAGCAACGTCTTTCTGAGTAAAATTACACCAACTGCGACCGCCAACATGCATCAGCCAAGCATGGTGATTACGGCTGAAATCCTCCATGGGAAAGACCTATGCCCAGCAGTGGGCGTCTACCTTTAGACGCCCAGAAATGATGGCAACATGATGATGATGATGATGAAAAACCTCCCTCAGTGAATCTAGGTGAAGTGACTAAGTAAAAGCCATACGGATCAACCGGTCGTGACGGTTAAGCTACGCTTGCCGAGGTCGGTCTGTGGATGGGTGACCATCCATTTCATACCGAGTTCCCTCCATGCCTCTGGAAGGTCGTAAAGCCGTTCGTCCCGGCTGTCATTCGTAGATCTTTGGAAGTTGCTATAGGTAGTCAGAAGTTTGTCAAGGTTTTGTGTGTATTGGTTAAAATATAACGATATGGCGGAACGCTAGTAACAGTATATTGTTCTCACATTGTAACTACCCTAGATTCAATATGAATGATGTAACATATTGTTGATTTTAAAAGAGTGTTCATGGAGTTTGTTGCTCGTTCTTCTCCATAGACACCTACTGTTTGGAACGAGCAACTAGCTTCAACTTTCTGACTGACTGACTGACAATTCAAAAGCACCTGTAATTGGTTTATTTGAAATAAATGATTTTGAGTTTGAGTTTGAGCAGTATAAAAACCTGAAATATGCCGATGTATTCTGTAAAAATTATCCTCAGTGAGTTTTGGTGCACTGAGATTGGATTGGAATGTTACTTTATATGTTTTTTATACTAGGATCCTCGATAGCATACTGTTTATCACAAGTAAATGAAATTGTCATTGCATATCTGATGCCAGATGTAACTTTTAGTATAGTGGAAGTTTTCACGGCCACTGGTGAACATGCTTAGGCGGGCTTTCTTTGGTTCTATAGTCCTGTTGAACTTTTCATCAACAAATACAAATCTTCCACCTTGAAAGTCTATATTGTAATCACCAAGATACAACAGTGTTGTATAGTGAAATGATTTGTATGTCTCTTTGTCAACATGAGGATGCCAATAATCATCGTATACAGTGACTGCTTTCTTAGATGTAATTTCAGAAATAAAAAGCTTTTTACAAAAAAGACAACCGCCTTCAAAAACTAAAAAGTGAAAAATAACTTTAGCACACAACACACATTGACTTTAGTTTCGAAAGTCAGTGGCTTTGTTCTGTTTGTTGTTTTGTATTCCCACCGACTTCCGAAACTAAAGTCAATGTGTCTTCTGTGCTAAAGTTATTTTTCACTTTTTGAAGGCGGTTGTCTTTTTTGTAAAAAGCTTTTTATTTTCCGCTTTTTAGTACCTCCTTCTCATCCAAATCTATTAAGTAGAGATTGAAAGTTAACTACTGCAAAGATTGACGAAACTAAAACGTCGTCTATGTAAAATTTTTGGGTATTTGTTGATTTTTTAAAAAGTGCTGAATCAATTTCGATAAAATTTATATAGACCACCCCTGAAGCATACCCTAACCATAGAAAAAAGAATTTTCTAAAATGGGACCACACGGGAAGCACTAGCTTTCAAATAAAAAAAGAATCATCAAAATCGGTTTTTTTTTAAGTCGGTTGAAAAAATGTTGGATGTGTCAGATATAATATTGATTTTACTGAGATTGAAGTTCACGTGGACACTGCTTGATACGGGCTTGATAGCTTATCGGTCATCATCATCTGCCTAGCCTGTTCCCCACTATAATGGGGTCGGCTTCCAGTCTTACAGGATACAGCTGAATACCAGTATTTCACATGGAGCGACTGCCTGTCTGACTTCCACAACCCAGTTACTGGGGACCACGAAACCCTTAAATAAGACTGGTTGTCAGTCTTTCTGGCTTCTACTACCCATTACGACTGTCAAAGATCTACGAATGACAACCGGGATCAGCACGTAGGAGGGGGCAGGGGTCTTGGTATAAAAAAACTGGTCAGCCATCCACGAAGTGACCGCAGCAGGCGCAGCTTAACCGTGACCGTCCGATCCGTTCAGTTTTTAAGACTATGACTCTTTATTGCTGAATTTAAATAAAAATCACGTATTCTTCGACAACAAGCCAGATAGACCAATCTTTTTACAATATAAAATAGAACAGTAAAAAGAAATACATTTAAACTTGACAAACTACTATAAAAGTGTTATAAAAAGCTAGGCATTAAAAGCAAGAACCCAACTGATGAAAAAGTGCAGAAGTTCCACCTTCACTTGCAAATAAGTTCTACCAGAGAGCAAGATAAAATAATAGCTTTTGCACGAATAACGAAGTCGCGGACTAAAAGTAAGACTAAGAAACTAAGACTGTACCAAATTTCAACAAAACTGGTATAATAGTATAGCCGTAAAAACAACCAAACCAACAAATATCCATATTTACTACTATATAAAATTAGTTAAAATATTAACCGTTTCATGAGAAAGTAAAAAGAAGTCAAACATTTTATTACTAATGCCGTGGCTAAATAATCTAAACCAGACTATAGTAGTACTATTGGAAATCATCCTGAGGTGAGTCTAAATCCCTAGCATTGGTGGAATGTTAACTCACGTGAATAGGCAGAAGACAGTCAAACTGTACGCAGCTGAATGCCAGAATTTTACATAGAGCGATTGCCTATTAGGCCTCTACAATCCAAAAGCAGGGTAACATGATACCAATTGACAAGCCTGGTGGTCAGACTTTCGGGCTTCTGGCTACCTGTAACGACTTTTTCATGAAATACCTACCTAATTTTTTTTGCTTACTTTCAAACTCTTTCACCTAAATTCACCGAAGAAGATTTTTACAGATTAAACCATCTGTATGCATTCAAGCCCCATTTACACGAGTTCCAAGTTCGCGCCTGCTGCATACAATTAAATTGAAGCAACTAATTCACAAATATGCATGCAATAGTTGTTCCTATTTATTTTTATTTTTAAGTATTTATTAAATGTAGATTTTCTTTCCATTGATGTCATCTGTTAATTTTCACTCTTACCAATCTGCACATGTAACACGTACAGACAGCGTCATCAACTGCTAACCCCCTTTCCGAAGAAATTTCAATGCGTGGGGGGTAAGCAGATGATGACGCTGTCTGTACCAGAATCATTTTTAACTATAGGGGATCAAAACTGTGTCTCTTAAACACAGGCTATGTTGTAGCCTAGCTAGGAGGACAGAGCTTCACCCACCATATTGTAGACTAAAATTCTGTGTTCTATTATTTAAGAAAATAATTAGGCGTGTAAATGTACAATCTGATTTTTGAAATAAATAAATTATTGTTAAATTATTATTAACTAATCACTTGCATCGCTTCTAATTTGTTGCTTGAATTTTTCACATTGAACACACAAGTAATTTGCTCCGTGTAAATAAGGTTTTATCCTCGCGGACAGTGCAAACTGAACCTTCTTCAATATTATTATTCGGTGTTATCCTGCACGTCCTAGACTAGACGGGGTTTGATCGATACAGGCAGCGAGCCGGAAGACTTCCATGTCGCTCGTTACACACGCTAATAAATAACATGAATGAGGCATTCGTGTCTATTGAGATGAATATGAAATGGAAATTATATACAGAGTGATTTTTTGAGACAGGACAGTAACGGCACGTACTTTTACGGTTATACAGGATGAAATTGAATTCATTAGCAAAATTTTAAGGAGTGACTCAGACCACAAACTTGAAACTTCAAAAGTGCCTGCAAATGGTTTAATTGAAATAAATGCTTTGACTTTGACTTTGACAACTTTCATTATGGAGCTAACTCAAACAGCGCGAAAAAAATATCAGCTGTTCCATACAGAAGTGTAATATGTACTCGACCAAAATGTATGGAACAGCTGTTTTTTTTTCGCACTGTTTGAGTTGGCTCCATAATGAATGTTCAGGTTCGTGGCCTGAGTCGCTTCTTAAAAATTTTCTAATGAATTCAATTTCATCCTGTAGTTACGGGAAAACGTTCCTAGGAGAGCATCAATAACTTTTTGAGATATTCTGAACTATATTCACAGATTCTGGAAAAAAATTACAGTAAAAAAAAATGTTAAAGTACCAAAAAATGTTTGGTACGTTGTTCTCGTTTTTTAGGGTTCTTTAGGGTTCATACTCTGGGTACGGAACCCTAAAAAAGAACTAATTAGGCAAGTTCCTTTATTATAATAACTACTTAAAATATTAATCTCATTACAAAATCTAAAGCAGCTGTAACGAGGTACTTAACGTAGTAAAAACAGTTTTAAATTCTCATAGAGTTTGCTAAAACTAGGTCGTTTCAATTAATATCCTTTTAAGTTGAAAATTTCACTCGGAAATGATTCGGGTAAAGTCGTCAGTCGTCGTGGGTGGTCTCTTATCCCCTAGGCTTAATCAATCAAGTTCTTTTAGAAGATGGGATTTTTTAATTTATTTTTAACGACATCCTCGCTTCGTTTCTGTGCTCAACTGCGGAAGATGGAGGTATTTAATCCAGAAGACCAATTCTCGTTAAAAACATTTAAAATCTTGTAGCCATCTCATCTCAGCGGCAATCAATGTCAAAAATGTAGGTAAATTAGAGGCATTTTTGACAAATTGAAACTGAGATTAAAGTCAAAGTCAAATCATTGATTTCAATTAGACCATTTAAAGGCACTTTTGAACGCCATATAGGTAGTTTCGCATGGAGAAGAATGAGCAAGAAACTCCATACTTACTATTTTAAAAAAGAAAAAATTGTTTACAAGCAATTAAAGGAATTCTATATTTATACGTGAATACCTTGCATAAAAACCACTTGGTGTATAAAAGCATTCACACAGTATTACATGTTAAGAAGTGTCAGTTATGTTGTAACAGTAGACGACTACTCCTTATATTTCAACGAACAATGAATTACAAAAGGGTAATCTATAAGTACATTTTTTTTGTAGTAAGTTTAAGTTAGCAATCGGATTAATTTTGTCTAGACTGTAGATTGTATTATGGAGCCGAACCAGCATGTTTCCAAGCACTCTTATGTTGAATATAATCCAATAAATTATAATAATATTCTTGTTTACAAAGTATTTTTGTTTCATTTAGTTTTTGACTGGTAGAGAATGCCTAAGGCATTAATTCCGCCTTTGTACCTTTGTGCATGAAGTGTAAATAAATAAATAAATAAATAATATATCTCAAGGTTATTTTATTGTAACATTTAACATTAAGAAGTCGAACGTTACTAAATGTAAGTACAATCGCCCCCCTGACTATTAGAAAATATGTATTGAATTTGCAAAAACCTTTACTTCAAATGGCTTAATTTTTTTATTAAGAATAGGTAGGTACTAAAATATTGTATAAATACACCAGTAAAAAATAACAAGATTCAGTATTTAAAAATAAACACAAAAAAGCCGGACTAACACAGAACGCCCTTTTTAAATTCTGTGTTATAAATAACCACATTTTCATGCACGCTGAATATAGCAGCGGGTAGGTAAATTAATATGCGCAAGTGTAATTATTAAAATTAGCGGGGACATCCCTAGCAGGGGCCGCTATGAATACGTAATCGCTTCACTAATTATGTAACATGGGCATCTCTAGTGTTTGTTTACAGTTTGTCATATTTTTTTTTTAACAGAGCTTAAAGTTTAAAATGTGTTAAGGTTTATGAGTTTTTTTTAGTTTCTATTTTTAGGGTTCCGTACCTCAAAAAGAAAAAACGGAACCCATATAGGATCACTTTGTTGTCCGTCTGTCTGTCTGTCTGTCTATCTGTCTGTCAAGACCCTTTATCTCGGGAACGCGTAGAGGTATCGAGTTGAAATTAAAACCATATACTCAAATCTATGGTCCCTTGATGCTGTAAACAAAACAACCCTCTATGTTAAAATGAAAAAAGATACGGCCGTTTATGTCGCAAAAAACGCATTTATAATTTATAATATTAAGATGATTAAAGTATGGATAGTAGGTATGGATTAGTATAGAAGTATGGATATGTACCTACAAATATGTACGGAACCCTCGGTGGGCTAGTCTGACTCGCACTTGACCAGTTTTTAATATTCTAATAGGCTTGCGCTTGGCCTCGGCAACTCACCTGGTCTTAAGTGATGTTGCGGTTTAAGGTGGAGCACGTTTGCTTAGGATGAACGGGTTCACTCGTGCCTTGAAGATACCTCAACTATACAGGCAGTAAGTTTCACATTCTGGCAACACAATGTGGAAACAAAGCGCTGAGAACTTGACCGTGGAACTTCAATCATATTGCGGTGACGTTTTGCCGCTCTGCTCGTTCGATGATGGAACGGGAATGATGAAAGTAAGCTAAAGGCGAGCTGTGAATCTTAGCATCGGTAGTACGTATGTTTTTTATGATTTCGTACTAGTCACATGGTAAAAGTGGTATTTAATGATGAGTAAAATAAATCTGTTTTTAGTTATCGAGTTAATTTTATTACAGCTAGTATAATTGTGTTTTAAACCCGCCTATTATCATGAAATAGCCACAAATCCTCAATCGAGACCCGAATAACATCAAGTAAATTACAGAGCTCCTCCCCGTACATAATTGTGGGCACTCCTTACAATTGGAATACTGTAGTTAAAGATCTCCCGTCACGCACCACACATAAATCAGAATCAGACCATCATTGTGATGAAGTGTCTCCCAAAATAGATGAGGGGGACACAGTCACTGTAGTGGATGATAATACTGATAAATATACCTTCGCTGGTTAGTTGAGAGGGGCTGGTGGCTAAGTAAAAGCCATAAGAATCGTTTGGTCAATGTTAAGCTACGCTTGACGCGGTCGTTTCGTGGATGGGTGACCATCAATATCATACCGAGTTCTGTACCTAGGAGAGCACGTAAAACCGATGGTCGTGACTGTTATTTGTAGATCTTTGAAAGTGTTTTTAGGGAAACATCGTGTTACCAGAAACAGGCTGTCCCTACATGTAAAACACAGGTACTCAGCTACATCCGGTTAGACTGGAAGCCGATCCCAACATAATAGGGAAAAGACGAAGGTACGGTCGCCCGGTCGTTCCGTTTAGCACTAATGTAAAAATCTTGGTTTGCACATCGACAGCACTATACATAATAATAGGGAAACAACATAATAGGGAAAAGACGAAGGTTACTGGTTCGTTGCGAGCTCTGTACCGTTTGAGAAACTTTTTACCCTCAAATACGAAAACAATGCTTGTACAGTCCTTAATTTTTCCTATCATCGATTATGGTGTGTGCTACTTTGACCTGAATGCAGATCTCCTCGACAAACTTGACCGTCTTCTAAATAACTGCATTCGTTTCACTTCAATCTGCGTAAATATGATCATGTCTCCGAGCACCGGTCTCTTCTTAAGTGGTTGCCCATACGTCAGCGTAGGGAGCAAAGGGCGCTAACCACCTTGTTTTCTATTCTTGTTTCTCCCACTTCCCCTAGTTACCTTGCTCCCCACTTTCAGTAGATTTGTGCCAACCATAATAGGAGTCTGCGATCATCGCAAAACCGTGTTCTTCATTGTCCCTCTCACCGCCCTGACTTCATTCACCGGTCATTCTTTGTGCAATCCATTTCTCTGTGGAATGCGCTTCCCCAGGAAATCAGGATGGAAACCAATCGCTTGGCGTTCAAAATTAAAGTTCGAGAGTACATTCACAAGAAGTTGGCAGTTTCATCACAACGGTAATGTTTTCTCCAGTGTTTGTCTTTTTAATTTTGTATATCCGTGTAAATATCTATTTACAGTAGTATATATGTAGTTTGATGTTATACTTATATATTATTTATATATATATATATTTATATTTTTTTTTTTATATCCTTGTAGTTTAGCTTAGTATTAATTTATTTTCTGTTACACCTACCGCTGCTTGTCTCTGCATCACCCAAAGGGTGACTGGTAGAAAATGCCTATGGCATTAAGTCCGCCTCTGTACATTGTGCTTGAAGTGTTAATAAATAAATAAAAGAAACGAGCAAGCTTGAGGTAAGCTGTCAATCCTTAGCATCGGTAGCAGCTAACCTGAAGCTCTCTCCTTGTAGATAACGGTTTATCTACAAGGAGAGAGCTTCAGGTTCAATGAAGTTCACTTGGTGAATATTAGTGTGGTGAAAATTACGAAACACAACAATAATAAAAATAACTTGTGCGGTTGAGGGACCCCCGTAAGGAACGAAGTTCCTTACGTACGTATCTGTACAGAAAAAAATTATATTAATAATTATAACACGAGCAGGCGAGTGCGCGCAGCAGCGGCACAACACACGCACACATACACACACGCATTTCGTTACGTGATGTTTTCTACTATTTCACTCTACCCGTAAGCAGCGTTAGGGAACTTCGTACAAAAAAGAAATGGACGGAGAGATAGACAGCCACACGGCGGCGCTGCGTAGGCCTATATCAAAAGGGCTCTGTTTTCATCCCTTGGGTATCCTAAAAAGGATAAAAAGGGTAAAAATTTGGTACTAGTAAACCGCAAGTGACATTGCTATTTAGATCCATTTTCATATTCAGTAATTGGGTGTAGTTCCGTCAAAATGAACTTACTCTTTTTTGAAGTAATTGTAATAAGTTTGGATATTTAATGCTGATTAATATTAAATCTATTCCAAGCATACATTTTGGATGAATTTTTATTAGTGGATACTTAGTACAGCTTGGAATATTGAATTGGTTTCCCGTAATTAATTTAACTATTGGTTGCTCAGTGATCCAATGTCGAGAGCATTTTTTTATTTCTTTAAGTTTTCTGTACGTTTCCTCCATTTAAACTTTAGCTATGCTAAATCTCAGATTCCTCGGTGCAGGTAAAAATTACTTAAAAAGTACAAAATTTCCTTTTTAAGTTACTTTATCAGGAGATCATGGATTGGCTTGATATGGTTGAACTTGTGTGTTTCCTGATAGCTACAACCTGGGAGTCTTTAAGTCAAGAGTGAATAGGTTACATCTAGGCAAGTGTGCTCCATCTTAGACCGCATCATCGCTTCCCATCAGGTGAGATAGTAGTCAAACGTAGGCCTATCAATAGATAAAAAAAAAAACTTAGCTTCTTTTATAAGGGCTGAGAACTACTGAGAAGGAACATGACATAAGTCTATTAAAGCTTCGTCATTTATAATCAGCCTATAACGAGCTACTTATACCCACCCGTAACCTTTCTCAAACGAGTGCCAAGCATGCCATGGACTCCCACTAATTAATCGCTTGACTGATTAACTAGTCTATGGTAATTGATTTAGTATTAAAATAATTGGATACCTACCTAATCCATACTAATATTATAAATGCGAAAGTTAGTTATGTTTCTTTATTACGCTTTCATGGTTAATCGAACCTATTGGTTGGGTATGGATTAAGCTTGGAGCCCAAGACAGGATATAGGCTAGGTTTTTTTTGTTATATTCTAATAGGCTTGCATTTGGCCGCATTTTATCTGATCTTAAGTGATGATGCGGCCTGAGATGGAGCAGGCTTGCCTAGGATGAACAGGTCCACTCACGCCGTGGACCCAGATTATATTTATCGGGAACTAGACTCGGGCAGTGAATTTCACAGTCTGCCAGTTCGCACGCTATACTGTTTAACCCGCGACTTCGTCTGCATCCGTGATCACCGACATTCACGCGGACAAAGTCGCGTCAACAAAAGCTTGTTTTTCGTAATTTAATATGTAGCGACTTCCTAGCGAGTACGTCGTGATGGCCCAATGGTTAATTCGCCCGCCTCTCAGGGGGCCAAGTCTGCTATTTTTTTAATTTCGTCATTCCAAAACGATTCCATTGTCATTTTGCTAAAAGTTCATAATCTGCTAAATTCATAATGGTCGATCATTGGTCGGTCGAATTAAAAGCAATGACTGCATAATGACGTTCTAATGGTAGGTCACTGATCACAGGAACTGTCAAATTTTTTGCAGATTAACGCCTAAGTCAGTCATTCAGTTGTAATTTTGGACGAGATTACCATTCTATATCATTTCTTTCAATGGCGTGTCAGTGGTTGACCATTGGAAGTCATAATGCCGCCATTATATTAGTAGGTCAAAATCAACAATAATAATTATGAAATCATTGATAGACCATTCTGACACTATTGTAATAGCAGACTTGAGGCCCAGGTATTTGGTTGCGCGTTCGATAACGGGCAAGGATCAATGCTTTTTTCAATTAGTAGATATGCATAGCTATGGGTATGTACTGTCAAAGTAGATAACAGACTTTACTGATATTGGTGGAGGAAACATCGTGAAGAGACCTGGACTTTTAATATGAGTCTGAAATCGCCAATACTTAAAAGAGGCCTTTGCCTTGCAGCGGGACAATAATAGGCTGGTCACTGTAGGTCTAGTAGTCGCAAGTGCGGCATCTAAACGTGGAGTCCCAGGCTCAATTCCCAAATAGGGCCGTATTCTTAAGTTTATCCATCAGAAGTTTGTCAGTAGCAGCCCGGACTTTGAAAGTTGGCGGTATGACACCTCCGTGTCTCGGAAAACTTGTAAAGCCGTTAGTCCTGCGCCTGATCACTCCCCAGTCGTATCGAATTGATCTGACGACACGGTTGGCGCAGTGGCTGAGCGATCGACTGCTGCGCAGCGTGTTGAGGGTTCGATTCCCGCCCAGGGTAAACATTTGTGTGATGAGCACTTGTGTTTGCCTTGTGTCCTGGGTGTTGTTTATCTATATATGTATGTATTTAAAATGTATTTGTGTATCTATATCAGCTGTCTGACACCCATACTACAGGGTCTCCCTAGTTTGGGGTCAGATGGCCATGTGTGAAATGTCCCCACATATTATATATTATTAATTACCGTCCCGTCGAAATATGAGAGTGAGTGATGAGTGAAGGAGGATATTTGAGCACACACTTTTATATTGTAATATTCCCTGCCTACTTAATCTCCATTTAGAATGAGCGCCGTGACTGAAAGGTAGTCGGGAGAATGAATGTAAACTTGACTAAATGTAAACTTAAAAACGATCTACAAAATCTATTTTGCAAAAAGACAAACCGCCTTCAAAAACTAAAAAGTATAAAAATACTTCAATTTCGGGAGTCGGTGGCATCACACAACAACAAACTTTACTAAAGCCTTGCGAAATTAAAGCATTTTTATAACAACTAAATGTACACACATGCATGCAAAAAAGAGATTTTTTTTTATTTTTACTTTTTAGTTTTTTGAAGGCGGTTGTCTTTTTTGTAAAAAAGTTTCTTTTGTCGCGTTTTCGTACCTACTTCTTATCCAAATTAATATAATAATAGTATTTTATTTTTATTTTTATACGAATATTTAAAAATGTAAGTAATTACCCGACTACGGCAAAGCCAAAGGAGGGTTATGAGTTTGACAGGCTATGTATGTATGTATGTATGTATGTATGTATGTATGTATGTATGTATGTATGTTCATCTGTACGCGCATAGCTCCTAAACTACTTATCAGAACTGAACAAATGAGGTATCGTTAGAAGCGTCTTGATCGTCCGCTGGTTATAGGCTATATGACGTGTCACCGAATCCAATGTGGCGCCCTCTGGCGGACAACAAAACCAAGATTTAAAAAAAAAATGAAGACAAGCATACCGTGTTTGGTATCATTTTAAAGGGGTTCACTAGTACCATTCAAATATATAATATTTAGTTGTGTTTTGTCACAAATTATTTAAAAAAAGAAAAGATTACCAAATAAATTAAGATACGCATACCGTGTTTAGTATCATTAGAAAGGGGTTCACTAGTACCTTTTAAATATATAATGCTTAGCTGTGACTCCAAAATGGTTTAAATAAAAAAAAATAGTTTAAAAACTAAAACCCGACTACAACAAAAAGTGATCTAAAAAGTACGAAACAAGAAAATATTTCACACAGAAATCAAGACATAGGTACAAAATGGTCAAGGTAAGCCATGGTTGCATGCCTGTATCCCATATGAGTGCGATGAACATGAATTATAATGGCATGCAACCACGGCTTACCTTGACTATTTTGTACCTATGTCTTGATTTCTGTGTGAAATATTTTCTTGTTTCGTACTTTTTAGATCACTTTTTGTTGTAGTCGGGTTTTAGTTTTTAAACTATTTTTTTTTAATATGTAGGTATATAAAATAAATTAATGTGAATAATAATAAAAAATTGGAAACACTTAATTGTTTCACATCAAACTACAATTACACAGAAGTTCTGTTCTGAAGTCCTGATTTTATTAAAACGGCCTCGATTCTGACTAATATTGCTATGAGTCATTGCGTCTGAACATTATTTCAAGGTGCGTCCCCATGATTGACTTGACACCAGAATAATTAGCGAAACTAATCTAATGGGACAGAAACTAATTGTGTTTTGTAGTAATGGTTAATTTAATTTAGTATTATTGGGTTGTCATTTGGTGAGGTAACCTGACTAGCCTTTTAAGCTTTTATGACAAAAATTTTACAATTTGTACAACATTGTGAAAGAGAATCTCTGCAGGTGAGGTCATCTTACGTGACGTTACAATTTCTCCCTCCTACACAATTTATTACATTTTAATTAAGTATTTTTTGGAAAACTTACAGCCGATCATGTACAAAAGAAATGATGAGAATGATGTTAAAGAGTTATGTAAAATTGGGAAGTTACGTATGACGATTTAAATTACTTGTTACTGCCACGTCTTCTGTTCTGTTGTAAATAACATTAATAAAGCCAAGCCAACAACACAACAACAACAACAACAAACAACAACAATATGTTGTTGTTGTTGTCGTTGTCGTTGTTGTTTATTATTTATTATTATTTACAATTAATAACTGGCTTGGACAGAGAAACACGCGCACGCCGCACGGCTTACTACTATAGCAAAAAGTGTCGTTACAACTTTAAAAAGTATCGTTAAATTTTTTCCGTCTAGCCCCCTTTCGCAACGCGCGATAAGGAACTACGTTCCAAAATTCAAACATAACAAAGAGCATATAAAAGTAACCAAAATAGAACATCATTTGAAATATTAGTTTAGGTACTTGTGAGAAGAGCGGCAACTTGTGGCGTCATAATTTAATATTATTTGTGCTCAATAAAAACAATTACACCAAATTAACAAATCCTGTCATGATACTTTTTTGTGCTGTTGTCACCGCCACCCTGTATATGTAGTAGACAGAATAACAAAAGAAGTATACTGTAAAGGTTGCATACTTTTGGCATACTGGTCGAAACGTTTAACTATATGGCATCGCCGAATCATCCTTCTAGAAGTAGTTAATATTAAGAACAGTAGAATTGTTTTTATATGTCAGACTAGCTGACTCGACAGACGTTGTCCTGTCCCTATCTACCTACCCTACCTACCCATCCTACCCTACATACCATACATACCCTACCGGTCTACACTAATTGCGCCAATTCTCCAAAAAATTAAGGAGTTTACGTCATATACGTATAATGTTTTGGTAAAGAAATAAATACGTTGTCTATGCATTTTTTTGGTTTTTGACGATTTTTTAAATGTTCCGCGTAACTTTCTTAGTTTTTTCTTTCATATTCTTCTTCTCCTTACAATAACAAACACAATTAAAAAAGAATTACCGAAATTGGTCCAGCCGTTCACGCGTGATGCCGTGACCAAGGGAAATAAGGATTCATTTTTATATATATAGATAGATGGACAAGCCTGCCGCTGTCATAGGCACACGTATTATTATATATTACAAAGCATATTTAAAAGTGAAGTTCCTCTTTAATTGGTTTTTCCCTACAGCATCCTCACACTTTACGCTATAAACCGGTACGAGTAAGTCTCAACAGTAGAGAGTCTTACAATACCTAGTAATAAAATAGTCCCAGTTATTCCAAATATTTCTATAGCTTAATTAAGTTCAAATTGCCAATTCTAGTCTGTGCCAAAAACACACTGAAACAAGTAAATCCTCTCACAAACTATTTACCCTAGATAATGAACCCACGAACCGTACGCATGAAGGTGTAATTACAACCTTTTGAAACCCTTTGACCCTTCAAAGGTGTACGTTCAAAAAATAAATAATTTCGTCGGAACCGGACCGGACGGCAAACCACGGACCGGACCTGATGGACTACCGGCTATTACGAACCGGATTTTATTTAGACTACCGGAATTTTGCTCGTAAATGGTTTTAGTAGGTGGGTAGTTCGGAATGGTTTGATAAATCTTTTGTGTTTGTGAAGTTTGTGGTTCCATTAATAGGTTGTTTAAAACTAGCTTCTGAACGTGGCTTCGTATGTGTACACTTTTTAAATAAGTAAAAATTTTCCATGGGAGCAAAAAAAGGAGATTAAAAGTATCATATGTGTTAAGGGCGCGTACCTATTCAATTTAACGCAACTCAAAATCTAAAACGATTGCTAGAACGGCGTAGCAGCATTGACACACTAGTACAATACAATGGTCTGTTTGAGTGCATCAGACGAAAAAATACGCACGAAATAAGCACGAATCTTTCTTTCTTTCAAATTGATCGGTAAACGACAGCGCGCGATGTTTTACAGTGCTTTTTATTAAAATAATTGTCTAAGTAAATGAGTTCGTATAACGGACTGAAAAATATTCTGTATATTAAGCATAACCATTATTTTCATAAAATAAATATATCACTTGTCTTATGTTTTTATTCAAATACTGGTGAAAAAAAATTGTCAAAGTAAACCGATTTTGTACTTTTTCAACATTGTTTTTTTATACATAGGTAATAGTAATATTTTCGTAATTTTAACTTTGTAGTAGACTTTATGACGTATATCCTGTTGGAAAAACGGACAAAAACAATATTTTGGCATACTGTAATGGTTGTATTCGTCCTGAAAGTTAACTCTGACGTCTATTTTCGTAAAAGGTTATGAAAGGATTGTCTTCGCTTTAAAAAAACATAATTAAAAAATAATAGTTACTTTTACTCTGTAGTTCCCTAAATCAAGACTTAACCTAAATCAACTTCTATTTGTGAACCATATTTTAGCAAATTTCGTTCAACCGTGAATGAATTACAAACATATGTTCATCCATCCTAACAAACGCGTTAATATAGAAGTAGAGCAACTTAGGAACAGATCCTGGCAGACTACCAAAGTGGCAGATTTCTTTGCATAATTTGAGTGTAATTGATAAATTGACTATGACTCTAATACAGATTTAGTTTTCAAGTAATTTTTGATCAAACATTGTCCATCATGTCCAGTTTCTGTAGGTCGAATCTGTAAAATTCAAACAACAACTCTCATCTCACATCGCTATTCACTCTCACTTCGCTTTAGGTTCAAAATGACCTTGATATATTTGACACTTTGAATCGGGTTCGAGTGCGAAGTGAGCGTCGAAGTGACGGGGAAATTACCTTACAGAATGCTACTTCTTACGTCATCTAAAATCTCATCTTTTTCAAAATCTCCCTGTCAATTTAGTTCTACTTGCTGACACGCTCGCAAGGGTGGCGCCAGTATAAATTCGAATTATCAACCTAGTTTTTAGAATGCCAATCCAGAAACTCACAGCGGATTCAGATTCGAAGTTTAGAATGAGGTTTTACAGAATCACACCCCTGCTGCAGGAATGCCAGCATTCATTTGCCACGACAATTATAACTTTGGATGAAACTTTGCAGTATATAGCTTTTACACTAGGACAAACACATAGAATATAAATTGAATGATATGGTGGAAGTACTTACTATTTAATGGCATGCCGGCGAAGCCGCAGGCAGCAGCTAGTAATCCATATTACAATATTATTATGTCATTAATCGTGCAGCCCACAAGAAAGGAATGTTAGATATTACACATTATTTCACAAAAAATGGGCCATCATACGATGAAGCGGAGAAGGCATTCTACGTAATACCTACCGATAATCTTTTAGGCGTATCCTAAAATGCCCGATTTCTTTTGCCGTTTCTTTCAGGGACCTTTTTATATTTGAGATAATACCGACACACTATACCTAACCACGACAACCCTTGTTATCCAGAATGTACAGTGGCGTTATCAAATCTTGAAAGAATTATTTGAGAGAATTCAACCATTTTGATATGGCTTTTAAAAAATGACTTATATATTCTAGTGATTTTATTCCACAAAAATTCTATACTCTTATAAAGCACGAGCGAGCAAAGAGTTATCGCAAATGCAGACGACGTCACGAATTCAAAAATTGCCTAGGTATTTCCTTTCTTGAGTAACAAACAAACCAACTCATTTTCGCATTTTTATGTATGGATTACAGAAAAAGCGGCCAAATAATGTTAATATTAGGGTATATTGTTAAATAACTGCATTTCAGTCACAATTTTTTTAATGAAAATGGTAAATAGAATGAAATAATGATAGCGTTAAAACGATATTTATTGTTTATTGTTATAATAAATGAAGCGTAGTTTCTTTCCTAAATCCCAATTTTAATCCCGATCTTAGTCTGTAACAAATAAATTGCCGAATTTGCAGCTTATTACCTTTAGATAACAGCAGTCAAGAGACGTGGAGGATTTGGGTATTGGCACACAAATACATTACTTATTTCGGACATAAAACCTCACGTTGTTATTCCAACTATCTCCGGAGAGGACGGTGGAACGCTTACCTACGTATCTCTTCTCACTCCAGTAAGTAATTACCCATCAGATTTTTCTGTGAACTCTGTCAGAAAGTCCTAGCACCTAATAGCTTCCATATATATTTAATTTATTTATAGTTAACTAGCTTTTGCCCGCGATTGCGTCCGCGTGGATGTCGGCTATCGCGGATGCAGACGAAGTCGCGGATCAAAAAGTAGCATATATCCTTCCCCGGGGTCAAAGCTATCTTCATACCAATTTTCATCAAAATCGGTTCAGCCGTTTCATCGTGAAAGCGTAACAGACAGAGTTACTTTCACATTTATAATATTAAGTATGAAAGTATACTAACACGGTACAATACCAATTACATCAATTAACACTCGATAAAATATCGATATAATAACTATACAAAGCTGACTATTGTGGCTTAAACAATTATTAGTTAAATACTAACATGGAACAGTGGACACCCTCGCATACTGTTTCTCACAGAATATCAGACGCGTTTAATTTTACTCTATTCGTCCGCAAACACATCACATTCAGGGTTGGCCGTCGGGAGGGCATTGAGCATCCTTAAGGTACGACACACAGGCAATTCAACTCTGGCGACCGTTGTGCAAGGCAGTTGCGCAAAAAGAATGTGTCGGCGTCTTTGGCGGTGACCGATGTATTTGTAATTTGAATAGAACTAGAACTCTATGGCCCGGTGGGGTGTCCGGGCTAGAATACCCCCCCCCCCCCCCATTCATCCCGAGGGTGTCGTAGAAGACGACTAAGGGAAAAATCCGTAAGTTGGACAGCAGCGGCTTCCGTGTGCATAACAGCTTCACTGCCATCCTCAAAACGTCTACCAAGCGTGGGGATTATGGCAAACCCCTCCTTTTATAGGGGAGGCCTATGTTCAACAGTGGATGTCTTATGGCTGATAATGATGATGATGATGAGAGCTCTATGTGAAGGAGGTCGTTGTCCGCTCGGTTACGGTTTAAAGGGCAATGGTGCCATGCCGGTGTTAGTACAGGCACGTGTGATATTTCAGCTTTCTGTAATAGTAACGCATCAGTGAGGGCTTTTGTTATTGCAGAAGGCTATAGGCAGCGTGAATCACCTGAGTCCCCGGAGTCTCTGCAGGATCTGGAGGTGGTGCTGAACGGTTTAATCGATTCTTCAAGACGGGGATGAAGCTAGATAATACCAAAGACTGACCACGTGAAAGCCGCAGTCTGATTACTGAAAACCGCATATCTGACTGCGCCAAACAGTCTGGTATCAGAGAAAGATGTCGGGAAATCGTGCGGAGAGCTGTGTCCACCTCTACATATGACCACGACCGCTCTGCCTAGAGCGAAACGACAAAGAAGAATACCAAACTCATGTACAATGGTCATATATTCCTGAGACACGTAGTCGTAAATGGAGCTATCATCAAGGGTGTGCAAGAATACATATACCTATTTTGGCGAAACTATGCAACTGGGGCGGAACACAAGGATACACTTGGGCTGGGCGGTATTCGGGAAGCTACGTGATATCTTTAAATCGTCGATCTCACAATCTCTTAAGATCAGGGTTTTTAACCAATGGGTCCTACCTACCCGTTAATTCAAGGTTGCTCAGCGTGCTATGGAGAGAGCGATGCTCACGGTTCCTCTGGTGGATAGAATTCGCAATGAAGTCAGACCCAGAGAACTAAAGTCACCGACATTGCTCGTGGAATCAGCACACTGAAGTGGAAGTGGGCCGGCCATCTCTGCAGACGGTAGATGGAGCAGAGAAGTCTAAGAGAAAGAGAAGAGTCTAAGAGCAAGCGCGGAGTGGGACGCCCTACGACTACGGCACGATTGACCGACGATTTGAAGAAGGTGGCTGGCAGCGGATGGGTGCGAGCTGCCCAAGACCGGGTTGGTTGGTGACCTATGGAGGAGTTCTACGTTTAGCAGTAGGCTGATATGATGATGACATGAACCACCTGACATTAGGTGTTTACCACCCAATGACATAGAAAAAATAATAATAATCATGATAAATACAGTGCCTCCTAGTACACAACTAACAATTTAGTCCACTTACACATAATTGGACCGACAATAGCAATTACCTCAACCTTCACACGTAATTAGAGACCTCTTGATAGATGCCAATTACTGTAGGGTCCAGTACCATAGGTCAGCTTAGTTATTCATTTGTTTCTATGTGGAATTAGTGGTTGTTTAAAGACCATCTGGTTTCAATAGAAGGAAAATGATAGGAATGATGATGATTGATGCTAATGCAATCAAAATATTGAGTATTGATGAACCATCTAAAACATACATTATTTATGTCAATTCAATTGGACGAGAATCGCGGGCAAAAGGTACTTTTGGCCCCGATTCGCATCCAATTGAATTTTTTATCAGACTTTCAGGCTTCTGACTACCCATATAGACTGTCACAAACCTTCGAATGACATCCGGGACCAACGGCTTTACGTGCGAGTCACGGAGGCATTTCGGTATGAAATAGATGGTCAACCACCCACAGAATAACCGCGGTAAGCGTATCTCAACATTAATGAGTCAAAACCACGAAGTAAAAAACACTAAAAAATACGACACTAGCAAAAACATTCGCCCAAAAACAAAAGAAAAACTACTTGAAACTTCATCATTGTTTTCATTAAACGTCTATCCAATATTCGTATTCGAATTCCCTTCAACAAAAAAGTATTTTTTAACTCAATCACGTCGGTTCCAATTACCGGTAATACGGAACAATGGCAGTAGATTGAGTTTTAGTTATTTAATTAAGGCACTCCGGTACCAATTAAGAGTTCCCCTATTGGTCTTGGAGATATTGCTCCATTTGGAGGACTCTAGTTTTGTAGATATTCTCGGTTGAAATTGACACAGCCGCAGCAGTCGTAAGTACTTGTGAGATTGGAACAAACGTTTTGTAAAACTGCTTGAGCGTCGAAAGTCGCCTAATAGTCAGTAATTTCATTAACCGCAAAATATCATAAATCGATTGGCGCTGTAGAAAATTCTCTTAAATATTTCATATTTGAGGAAACAAACCTACTACGATTAAAGGTTCGGGAGTACATGGTTGTGACAGTATTTTTGTTTTTCGTGTAATATCCACACCGAAACTAAATACACTTCACCCTTTGAGCTTGTGTTTGGCAAGAAATGCATGTATATTCCCAGCAATCCAAGTTCAAGAAATGTAAAAGAACTGTACAGTTATAATGAATGTCAAAGAATTAAAAAATAGATTACACGTGGCCTAAAACGATTCATAACATAATTTAATTGACAGTAAAATGGAACGTAAATCTATCTATACTATATTAACATTATAAAGCTGAACAGTTTGTTTGTTTGGTAGAACGTGCTAATCTCAGGATCTACTGGACCGAATTGAAAAAATATTTTTGTGTTGGATAGTCCATTCATCGAGGAAGGCTATAAGCCCATGCGAAGCCGGGTCGCGTTGCTAGTTTATGATAAGTATACTAAACCTGTAAATTATAAAATTGATGATAAACTTTTAATTAAAAATGAGAAGGATCATAAATTTCAACCAGTATAATCAGGCCCTTACATAGCAAAGGAAGAATTGGATTGTAATGTATAGATAGAACGGATAGGGAAAGAATAAATTATTCACAAAAACCGTACTAAGCCGTACAAAAAAAAAACGTTGTAAACAAATTTATATTGACAAATTGTATTTATAACCATTGTAGTTCATAACGTCAAAGCCAACCATAAAATCGCGACGTGATGATGGAAGTGGTGATGACCTATACTCCATTTATACATAGCAAAGAAAAAAGAGGCTCATAGAAGCAGGAATGCAACACATTTTATTTCAAAGATAGGTGATAACAATTTTAATTAAACTTATTTGAACATAATTTTGATAAATAGTAGGTATTAAATATAGACGTTAAATAATATAAACAGAATAAATGTACAGTACGGTCAACGTAACTTGGCGCGTCTGAAGTTAGCCGATTAGCTGCGCAGTAGACAATTTCGTTCCTAAAAGTTCCATTGCGCAGCCAAACAGCTAACTTCAGACGCGTCAAGTTACGTTGACCGTATTGTATTCTAAAGATTAGATAACATTTTGAATTAGGTAGAATTACAGTGGAACCAATAACGTTTCGGGTATTGGTCATCCCTGCTTCTGTTAGGTTTATAGCATTGACACTGTCATTTTAAACTGGAATTAATTATACAACTGAGTGAAAGCCACATATTTTTAGAAGACAAATTATTAAAATGGTTACAAATACGCGCGACAGCTACTGTAAAAATAGATTATAATAAATTCGGTGCCTATCGTAACTTTAATATATTTATTGTAGTTTTGTTACAGAGTGTTCATTGAAAATAACTTTTTTTGTAACTTCTGTCTAATGCTATTGTAAATGGAGTATAAGTGTCTAAACACACTATGCCGAAGTTACGCGACCTAAGTTCGGCGGCTGATTTTACGTTCCGACGTATTTGGCTAATATGACACACCATAAGTGCCGAACTTACGAAGCAGAAATTTAGTTCCGCAACTTTGTGTGTGTATTCAGTGTCTCGAGCGCTGTCGTGACGTCGTGTCGTGTTATCTACACAGTTGGACAGACAGACGCAAAACAAAGTGATCTTGTTATTAATGTGTGCTCACAGAATAAGTGGCCGCTGAACTTACGCCCGACCGAAGTTAGGCTGTACACTATGACGCGACGTAATTTCGGCATAGTGTGTAGTCAGTAATTCAAATAAGATTGCAGGTGTAATTGTGCTGAACTTCAGTCACGTAACTTCGGCATAGTGTGTTTAGACACTAATACTTAGTTAAAACATCAGCCTCTTTCCATGAGGTTGTGGATTCACTACCAATGTGACTTTTTAGATTAATAATTATGAACCTTCTAAGTTTATCTTGGACACTGCACCGGTGACAAAATTAATTAAGTCTGAAATCGTCAATCCGTCTTTAGCAAGCGTGATCAATGCTCGTGCTTTCTCTGTATGAGAAGAAACTTTTGCCCCGCAGTAGGACAATAACAGGCTAGTATAATATAATAAATATATAGGGTGACTGGTAATTAGTGTACGATACTTAAATACGTGTTTGTGTTCATGATAACAAACAACTTTCCCGAAGAAAAAATGATTTTTGTACTGTAGGTCGATTCTATAAAATTCAAACAACAACTCGCATCTCCCATCGCTATTCACTCTCACTTCACATAAGGTTCAAAATGACCTTGATATATTTGACACTTTCAATCAGGTTCGAGTGCGAAGTGAGCGTCGAAGTGACGGGCAAATT
The DNA here is from genome assembly GCA_947361185.1 of Charanyca ferruginea. Lineage (NCBI taxonomy): Eukaryota > Metazoa > Arthropoda > Insecta > Lepidoptera > Noctuidae > Charanyca > Charanyca ferruginea. Next base: position 7,280,623 of record OX376082.1, on the reverse strand, counting down.
ACCTTACAGAATGCCACTTCTTACGTCATCTCATACTTTATCTGTCAAAATCTTCCTGTCAATTTAGTTCAACTCGCGGGCACGGTCGCAAGGGTGGCGCTAGTGTAAATTCGAATTATCAACCGAGTTTTTAGAGTGCCAATCAAGAAACTCACAGCGGATTCAGATTCGAAGTTTAGAATGAGGTCTTACAGAATCACACCCCTGGTTCACTTTTATCACAATAACACAACAGCCGTATGAAATTCACGCGCGCGCACGCCTGTGACCAAAAGTGAACCAGTACAAAAAACATTTTTTCTTCGGGAAAGTTGTTTGTTATCATGAACACAATCACGTGTTTAAGTATCGTACACTAATTACCAGTCACCCTATATATTTATTATATTATATATAGGTGAAACTATACCAGAAGACCAAAATATCTACTAAACTATAAAACTCCATTATATATTCCAAGGTGTTGCCAAAGAGTTCTTATTAAAAAGTGTTATACACAGAACAGAAGTCGAGTTTCTGAATGACAAAGAATTAAATTTAAATATCTGTCATTATTCTAGTTTTCTATTTTCATGATTTCTAGCATATAAAACTCGAGAACAGCTTGACCGATTTGGCTAATTTTGATCTTGAAATATTTGTGGAAGTCCAGGGTTTTCTGTCGGGTTAGCTAGCAAAAATAACTTTGTCCGTTACGTTTTTACGATGAAACGGCTAAACCATGCTGATGAAATTTGGTATGAAGATAGCTAAAACCCTAAGAAAGGACATAGGCTACTTTTTAATCTGCGACTTCGTCTACATCCGCGATAATCGACATTCACGCGAACGAAGTCGCGAGCAAAAGCCAGTTAATTATAATTTTAAGTTTTCATGTTTGCATTATTATCAAAACGTATCATTGTATTATTTTTACCCAAGATCTTTGTATATGTTTAACAAATAAATAATTTGTGATTTCTAAGACCATAAAATCACGCGAAACTACATATCAATGAACCTCCTCACTCCCCACAAACCACCTTCTCATCAAAACTCATCACTGTTTCGGTTCAGACGAGCCACAACTGGGTCGAACTAGTTAAAACCAGTTTCCGTGGTATATCGAACAAACGGGCTAACAGGTGGATGGCCTTGAGGTTGGTTTGCATGCTAAACATTAGGTACAGCACAGCTATATTTGGATGTTGGAAGTACCTTGAATACAACAGGTATTAATATTTCACAGACGGATTCCTTTGTCATGTGGTTTAGAAGGTCTAAATTAGATGTTGACACAAGTTATATACTATAGACTACCTCATTAGTCAAATGAAAAAAAAGAAAGAATGTAAAATGCCCAAGGCATTAAGTCCGCCTTTGTACAATGTTTTATTACATTATGTGCATAAAGTTTAATAAATAAATAAAATGTAAACAAAAAAACATATTGTATGCCCAACAGCAGTGACTGACTGCGAACCTTCGTAGATCGGAGAGGCACTAGAACAAGAACCTATATCAATGGCAGACCACTTGTGCCTGATGCAGGTGGAGCAAGATATTATTGTGTTTTACCATCATGAATTTTCTCAGTAGCAACTTGGGGTCTGGAACTCCAGACTCCCGATGCCCGATTATGGCAGAAAGTTTACCCCGTATTACACGATGTACAGATATAGCTAGACCTCTGCCTTACCCTTCAAGGAAACCAGGCGCAATGTTATGTGTTGTAAGGCCACAACTGCTCTTCTATTCTGTAAAAATTTCCTTCAGTGAATTTAGGTGATTTTGATCTGTGACCTTAGAATTAGCTGTCTGTGCTACTGAGGTACTGCAGGAGTATTTATCAGTATCTACTTTGCATCAAGCAGGGTCGTTCCATTTTCCAACCTATTCCACAATATTCCATAACCCTGGATATCGCATCAAAGCTGCTATATAAGTGTGCTATAAAAGCATTAACCTTTAACCCAACTGTACTATTTCAGCAAATATTAAACTTTAAACTGAACGAAATCGACGGTAATTGTAACAACGTTGTTCGTATATAACGCTGTCTCCGTGCTAACTGTCGGTTTAGAACGATGTTAACCTAAAAATAAGCTTAGGTACGTGAAGGTCTTTGAAAGTTTGTAATCTACTTCGTAGCAGGTACATTCCGTTGCTGTGTAGAAAACGTGCCTGAATACGTGAATGTTTTATCATGTTTACTACACTCAATGCCAGGTATAATTAAGGTTATAAAAAGCTAATTATGTTTGGCATTGAATAAACTAAATTATTATGTTGTTGTCTTATAATAAAAAGTTAAACATAAAGACGCTTCTGATATTTAGAACTAATTACAGCAATTTTTATAAAACTCAAAGTCAAAGCGTTTATTTTAAACTTGCTGTGCCCGTGGCTTCGTTCACGTGGACATATGTCTATATAATCATTGTATAATGGAAATAAGTACCTACTATAGTACCTAGGAATATATATACAAAACTTAAATCTAAATAATAATATTATGTACAATTCTAAGAAAAAGGCAGGGAGCTCAAAGGGCATCAAAAAACTCGTCCACATCGTTGTCAACGGGAAACGTGCCCAACAGGCAATGCTGATTCTTTGACCCAAGAATAGCGTCGGAAAGTATTATCACACAGCATAGTACCGATGTTGGGTGACGAAAGTGCCTGAAGCCAGAGGCCCGACTCCCACTCACCCACAGCCAGTAGGCGGGCACGCTCAGCAGAATTGGTGGACGTATTAATTAGATTATTCCATACCAACCTGCAGAGCGGCTCATCCCACTGTCTCTGGGAAGATGGGTTCACGGGCCGATCTGTATCCGGGCAAGCCACTTTCCAGGCGTTCACCGCATCAGTCAAGCACGGCACTTCAAAGTCAACCAGTAAAGGGGATAACATTTTTTTGGTTAACTTTTCGGTGCTGTGGACGGAGGACAGGAAAGCCGGTAAGCTGACACTGGAAATTTTGCGGACGCCGAGACAAAAAACGAATGGGCAGGGTGGCTTGTAGCTACGCTCGGTCGTCCAGAGCCACATTCAAAATCCATGTTAAAGTATTTTTAATAATTTGATCAATTTTGTCCACGAGGTGTGGCTGCTTCAAGAGCGGAGGTAGCACATAAAATTTGGGCCAAAACAACAATATCTAATGAGGGTAAAAACCGAACGTAGATTAATTTTGGAAAGTCTATCTGAAATATCATTAAAAAAATTATTTTTTTCTTCTATAAAAAGTGAAAAACTATCTTCCAAAATAGGGGACCCTAGGAGGTGTATGGAACTTTTGTCTAAAATTTTGATGTCTTGGGCTATTGCATTAAATTTCTCTAAGGTCGATTGTCGGTCCGTAATGCCGGTAAGGTATTTTTCACATTTAGAAGGGTTTAAGTCCAAGCCAATAGTTGCTGTTGACCTCAAGGATCATGCAGACATGGAAAGGGAGCGGAGGGCGTTGTCTGTTAGAGCGAATATGGTCACCCGCAGATTTGCGCGGTGCTCGAGTGGGGTAAAGATTACGCTCTTTAGAGCGTACTGTACATCGATGTACTCATGCGTTCTGTGGGCGCACTACACTAAGAGAAACTACGACGCCCTCCGCGTCCAATACAATAACGCGTTCAGAGCGGTGATGGGGTTGCCCCGATACTGCAGCGAGTCGGGGATGTTCGCAGAAGCGCGCACAGACTGCTTTCACGCGACGATGCGTAAGCGCGCCGCGTCCCTGGTGCGCAGAGTACGGGCCAGCTCCAACACCGTTTTGGCGATGATTGGGGGTAGGTTGGCCTGCCCTTTCATCCGGCATTGTTCCGGCAGACATGTAGCTGTGCCAATGCAGAAGCGAAAATTTTAATTTTATTTTATGATTTATGTATGTAATTCTGATTTTATTTTTATTTGCATTTTAATTTAAATTGTATTGTATTGTATTTTATTTTATTTTGAATTTATATTAATTTTGTAATATTTTTTTTTTATGATGATGTTATTATTATTAGCATTTATTCATTTTATACACATATTCTATTACATTTTTAAATATTAGTAAACAAAAAATAAAAACATTTAAAAATATAAAAAATAGTAGCCCACCGGTATCGGGAATAGGGTCCAAGCTACCGGTGGTCAGGGCTCCTGAGAGAGAAATCTCCTAACAATACGCGCTGTGTCCAGGAGTACCGCTTTCTGAATCAAGCCCTTGATCCAGCTGCCCAACGAGAGCCTCCTAAGATGTTGGTCGAGGCTCTTGGAAATTAATCCATTGGCCGTAACGACTACCGGCACAATGATTGCTGTATTCACATCCCACATGTCGACAACCTCGCGAGCCAAGTCTAGATACTTTATTTGTTTATCTTTCTCAGTTTTCACGAGGTTCTCGTCATGCGGAACCGCTATATCGACAATCATTGCGCGACGCTCTAATCGATCTATCACCACTATGTCCGGCTTATTGGCAACAATAGTCCTGTCAGTGATGATAGATCGATCCCAATACAACGTGATATTGCCATTTTCGAGAACTGGGTCGGGCACATACCTGTAGTACGGTACCTCCGACTCCACAAGTCTGTATTTTAGAGCAAGTTGCTGGTGGATAATCCTAGCTACAAGGTTGTGTCTATGCAAGTAGTCTCCGTTCGCCAGACGAGAGCACCCAGAGATAATGTGACGGATTGATTCTCCTGGTCGGTGGCATGCCCGACAAATGTCAACCGTGCCGTCCTTCACAATATACCTCCGGTAGTTGTTCGTCATCATAACTTCGTCCATGATCGCATAGATAAAACCTTCGGTTTCCCCAAAGAGGTCACCGAAACGCAGCCAGGATACGGACGCCAAGAAGTCTACATCAGGCCCATGCAGGGCCCGGTAGAAGCGCCCGTGAAGCTCCTTACTCTGCCATACCTCCCTGCGGTCATTAGTATCTAGTACTACAGGTTTGCGCCAGTTCTCGTTCGCTAAGGAGAGCGGGGTGAGGCCCTTGTCCATTGAGACTACATCTCGGTGCATCCCCACGTCGGCTTTAAGGAAATACTCCCTGAGACTGCATATCTCACGGTTGTGCAGGGACTTAGCATTAAGAAAGCCTCGACCTCCGCACTTCCGCGGGATATACAGTCTCATTACCGATGACCGTGGGTGATGCATCCGGTTTGCAGTCAGCAATGTACGTACCCTCCTATCCAGGGCGTCAAGTTCCGTCTGAGTCCACTTGAGTATGCCGAAAGAGTACATCAAAACCGGCATGACCCATCCGTTGAAGGCGCGCACCTTGTTTCCGCCTGATAAAAGACTATTTAGCACTTTATTCAGGCGGCCAAAGAAGCGCTCCTTCAACGATTGTTTCATGTCGGCAGCATTGATGCCTAACGCTTCCGACATACCCAAGTACTTGTAGGTTTCGGTTGAGGAGAGTTGGGTTCCCACGGATTCCATAATCTCCCTCGCTTCACATGCATGACTGCACATTTGTCCACACCAAATTCCATCCTGATGGCGCTACTGAAATTTTCTGTTACTTTCAGTAGCTCCATCAGTCGCAAATTGTTGGGGGCAAAGAGTTTCAGATCATCCATGTAAAGGAGGTGAGATATAACCTGACCTCCTCTTCTCAACCGATAGCCCAGACCTGAACTCTCCAGCAACGTGCTTAGAGGGTTCAAGGCCAAACAAAACCACAGTGGACTCAGACTATCGCCCTGAAATATACCTCGCTCGATCCTTATCGGTTCGCTATTCTCCCGGATTTGCCGACATCCTGGATAGCGAAGGACCGTCCTCCATTGCCCCATACACGACATCAGGAAGGTGCGCAGAGTTGTGTCAATTTTATACAACTCCAACACCCTCATGAGCCATGTATGTGGCACAGAATCATAGGCCTTCTTATAGTCTATCCAACATGTCGACAGATCCCTTCGGGAACGACGAACTTGCTGGTTAATGGCCATATCAATGAGGAGTAGCTCCTTAGTACCACGAGACCCGTTGCTACATCCATTTTGAGAGGCAGACATGATAGAATTTTTGTCAATATGTTCATTAATTTTAGCTCTCAAAATGGATGTAAGAACTTTATAGACCGTTGGTAAACAAGTGATCGGCCTATAATTTTTGGGTTCCGTAGTACTACCTGATTTATGGAGCAGGTGGGTTATTCCAGTTGTTAGGAATTGGGGCAACGATCCTGACTCTAAGGCTGACTGGAACTGGGACGCCAAGCGAACGTGCGATCTCTGGAACCATTTAATCCAGAAATTGTGCAGCCCGTCCGGTCCTGGAGATTTCCAATTAGGCAACGGACGAACTGCACGAGCTACGTCTAGGGGGCCGATGGTTATTGCCCCCATTTCTGGTATTGGATCACACGCTCGCTCAACCTCCCTAGTCCAGTCGCCCTCAGTGTGACTAACAGGCACCGACCAGATGCTGCGCCAAAACGAACACATGGCATCATCATCCGGCAGATGCGTATCAGTCACACCGTGATCCGGTCGCTCCCAAGTCCTATACACCCACCTCTCATCACTCTGGAAAATGCGATTCTGAGTGTACCGCTCCACTCGCCGCTTGTACCGTCTGATACGGTTTGCCCATGCACAGATCTTCTGCTTCAGGAAGTCGATACGCTCTGTGATGCAGGACAAATAATCTCGAGGACTGATATCAGTCCCCGAAAATGCCCGCCTCACAAAGCGCATCACTCTAGGGCGAGTATTGCCCTCCCTGAAGCAGATAAGCTTGCCGATGAGTGCTCTAGCCTCACCAATACGACGCTCAATCCTGCACTGCCATGCTGGTACAGCTGGTTTTGGTCGTGCAGCTCCGTCACTGTTGGGAAATTTGACATGAGCTACACGACATGCTGCTACAGCCGCGCAGTACAAGATCGAGTGGGTATCAGCGAGGTCTTCGCTGCTGTCAAAATAATTTGACAGCTGCGAATCTAAAGCACACACCAGTGCCCTATTTTTCTTGTGCATGGGCAAACGAGGTAATCGCGGCCTTAGTTCAGGCGGTGTGGAACGATACTCTCGGAACGCGTCCTCCAAAGCACTCCTCAATTGATCATTGTACTGGGTACTCACAGATATAGCCTCGTCATTATCCTCTTCACCACCGTCGTCAGGTCGCGGTGAAGCACTGGGTAAATCTTGCGATTGTACCGCGACCGCAACCAGTGGCAAAGCAGACGTGACACGGCTACTCCGTGATTCAAGACGTAGTCGATCAAGTACAGCGTCATCCAGCATATGATTACGCTGGATGACCCGCACCTGATCCGATAGTCGCTGCGCCGACACGTTAACAGCTGGCTCAAGCACCTGAAACAGAGAGAGCATCCGACCACGGTACGCAGTCAAGTTACTTCCCCCCTCTGTAGCCCCAAAGTATGAGCGCATGACACTTTCATTAACAGATTGCGTCCATCTCATGCGCTGCACACTTCCACCGGGAGCGGGGACCCTATCAGAGACCGGTGGGTCTCGGGGCTCCAAGCTGTCCGGCGGCCGGCGTCGTCCCCGCCGACGCACAGGTGGTGGCGTCGTCGGCGGAGAGAAATACTCGTCGCTGGAGCTCGACGCAACTGCCGAGGCCGGTGTCACAGCACTCACTATAGGGCTGGGTTCCGGCGGCGGCGAGGCGGAGCTGAGCGACGGGTCCGGAGATGGTAGGCGTGCTCGTCGTGCCGCTGCTCGCGTCAACATCACTGTTCACATCGTTGTTTACCTGCTTTTCGTTTCGTATTTTCCATCGATATTATGTATTTTTCAAAGTATTTTCCATTTGTATTGATATTGTTTTGACATATATGTCATAATAAAATTTTCATCATTTTTGTGTCCGTTCGTTGTTGTCGTTGAATTATTGTTTTTTTTAAAGATTATATATATAAGGGACCGAAATAATATGATGTATAATAGGTTTCCAATGCGTTTAGTGCAGTTTTATTAATTTTAAGTGTAAATAAAATGAACAGTAAATGGTTGACGTGTAGTGTTGCCAGCGTTATTATTATTATTATTATGATTGTTGCTGTATATAAGTTAACTTGCCTGAAATAAATGATTTTTTTTTTAATTTTTTTTTTAGTATAATACAATCTTGTTTGTCATTACAATCCTTTAGGTGAACCGACCTGTAGGTCGATTCTGTAAAATTCAAACAACAACTCGCATCTCATATCGCTATTCACTCTCGCTTCCCATCAGGTGAGATAGAGATCCATAGATTTTATACAGTATAGGCACCATTATTAATTAGCTAAGGACCTTTATGATTTATCACGCATGATATTTTTTATTTTGTTTTTTTCTTTTTGTTTATATTTTATATTTGATATTTTATAAAATATTGCTTATTCTTCCTTTAAATTTATTATTTTTCATTAACTTAGCCCTGCTACAGTTAAACGTTTGCTAACAGTTTGTTGTTTTTATTATAGCAATCTGTAGAAAATGTTGTGGGTAGTATATTTGTTAAGTTTAATTTTAAGACAACTGTGTTTATTCTTAATATACTACTGTTTGTTTTCCCAAATGTAATAAATAAATAAATAAATAAATAGTGGTCAAACGTATGCCTATCAATAGTTAAAATATATATATATATATATATATTTGACACTTTGAATCGGGTTCGAGCGCGAAGTGAGCGTCGAAGTGACGGGGAAATTACCTTACAGAGTGTCACTTCTTACGTCATCTCATACTTTATCTGTCAAAATCTCCGTGTCAATTTAGTTCAACTCGCTGGCACGCTCGCAAGGGTGGCGCTAGTGTAAATTCGAATTATCATCCGAGTTTTTAGAATGCCAAGTAAGAAACTCACAACGGATTCAGATTCGAAGTTTAGAATGAGGTCTTACAGAATCACACCCTTGGTCTCATGGTCGAAAGCATTCTTAACCTATAGATGACCAACCAAAATGTATTGTGCCAGCACCCCACGGTTACGACTACATGAAACTCTATAAGTACCAAATTCCATAGAGTACGTTACTTAGCTTCGCGCCGAAAGCACTTTTTTGCTTGATTGACGTGGTCAAACGGTTAAAAGTAAGTTGTGATAGAAGCTTTCTCCATAAGGAATTTGTTGAATGATAAATCAACGCGTAGGTATGCGAACTGCCAGACTGTGGTATTCACTGCCTGCCTCTCTGTTCCCTGATACGTATAATCTGGGTATCTTCAAGGCACGAGTGAACCGGTTCATCCCAGGCAAGCGTGTTCCACCTTACGCCGCATCATCACTTAAGATCAGGTAAATTGCGGTCAAACGCATGCCTATTCGAATATTAAAAAAAAATCTCAAGTGTATTGGAAAGTTTTGTAAAAATATTTCCTGTTTACGTGAAAATACCAAATTGCGGCGCATTTAGATCGCGATCCTTTTGTTTTTTATGTATTTTTATTATTCTTACGAGCTTATCGTGACTTTGTCTACCTGAATGTCGGTTATTGCGGATGCAGATAAAGTCGCGGATTAAAAAGTAACCTTTCTTGGGATTTCAGGTTAGTCTGTTTTTTACCAAATTTCATCAGAATTGAAAAATGAAAATGAAAAAAGGTTTAATGGAATCAACAAATCATCATACATCAGTGGTGATTGGAGCCTCCTTTTAAGCATATGAAGCCTGTATTAGGAGACTCCGCTTTTCCATACTTTAATAATGTTTATAAAGTACTTGTTTATTGATATTTTACAATTTTTATACAAATAAAATAACATTTTATGTTATTTTATTTGTATAAAAATTGTATGATGATTTACATTTTTAAAAATATGCAGAAAGTGCTTGACTGGAATTGTGTGTGCGTGAGGATGTATGTGTGGTGTGTATGTGAATGTGTGTGGGATGTGTACGGGTGAAAGAATGACGTGAGTGAAAGGGATTTAGATTAATTAATGATGGTGTGTATTTATTGCAATGGAGCCTCTGTTTCTTCATAACTAAGTGGTTTAATTAACCCATTCAGTTAGGACTTTTTTGCATTCATGTTGTTTTTTTTTTGTGTATATAAGTTTCTCTATTACATCTATTAATAGAGAAGAATTGGTTTTACAAGTTTAGCCATGACAATGTATTACCACAGTATAATGATTAGTACTACCGTACAGCAGCGACACGCTCTGCCTTCCTCTGAAACCGTTCCTCACCTCTCCCCGCGTCGAACGACTAGCTCTGGAAATTGCGTTTTTGTTCGCGCGGCGCGTAGACACACACACTCACGCAAGTATCTGTATAGTCTATTATTTTAGTATTAGTGTAGGCAATTACATCGTTTCGTTTCTATGAAGTGTCGCGGGTGTGTGTCGGATTTATATTATAATGTATGGATTATTATCTTCTTTATTTCTTTAAATATACAAATAAATTACATTTTAATCCAACGGTATCGAGAACTAATTCCAGGTTCCCGGCAGGCGGCCTAATAATAATACAAACCAAGTCCAGAACTACTGCCCTCGAAATTAAACCTGTCTTATTATTATTCTTATACTAGCTTATAACCTTTGTCTGCGTAGATTTTAGAATGCCTAGGCCTAAATTATCGCACGGGAACTCAAGAACGGGGTAGAAATTATCTTATGCATTAAGCTAGATCAATAAATAAATTATGTATGCCAAATATCTGCTGATTCCGTTCAGTCGTTTAAAAAAGATAGACGAACAAAACCATCCACCTACTCATTCTCACATACTAATTCTCACACTTATTCACACATTCATTCTCACATTTCTCACACACTCATTCTAACACTCAACTTTCGTGTTTATAATAGTCGCAGGATTTACTCTTGTGTATCTATTTATTGCTTTGAACAATTTCCTAAGATATGTTCTATTCCAAAGGACAAAATTCTACATTTTGTAACGAATCATTACCGTAACCCTTTACAGCCATATGTTGATTCACAAGGGGAACCCTACGTGCCCTTTGCTTCAACATTCACCCTATTTGAAACGATAATAAATTACCTACAGGCGCCTACAACACCACCTGTTACATAGCATAACCGTAGTTAAGACATTTATTTTGATAAATTAATAGTTATTTTGAGGAGCTCGTGGCTAAATTAAAGTCGTTCAGTTCGATCGGTCAAAGGTTAAGCTACGCTAGCCGCGGTCGGTCGGTGGGCGGGTGACCATCTCTTTCATACCGAGTTTCCTCCATCATCATCATCATTTCAGCCGAAAGACGTCCACTGCTGGACATAGGCCTCCCCCAAGGGGGGGGGGGGTTGCCATAATCGCCACGCTTGGCAGGCGGGTTGGCGATCGCAGTATGGTTGTTACAAAGGCACAGAGAACGCTGCTGCCCATTCTCTGATAAGTCCCTTAGTCGCCTCTTACGACAAACACGGGAAGATATGGGATGGTGGTATTCTTTACGTCCGACACCAAATGGACTGTTTCCTCCGTGCCTAGGAAAGCACGTAAAGCCGTTGGTTCCGGCTGTCATTTGTAGATCTTTGGCATTCGTTATGGGTTGTCAGAAGCCAAAAAGTCAGACAACCAGTCTTACCAAAGGGTATCGTGTAACCCAGTAACTGGGCTGTGTAGGTCTGATAGGCAGTCGCTCCATATAAAACACTGGTATTCAGCTGCATCCGGTTAGGTTGGAAGCCGACCCCAATACCTATAGAAGGTAGATGATGAATAGTTTTTCGAGGAGGAAAGTAGAGGAGGCTAAGTAACAGCTATGCTGATCGGTCGTGTTCAAGCTACGCTTAACGCGATCGACCCGTGGATGGGTGAACATCCATCCAGAAATCAAGCCGTGCTTCGCAAAATACGTAGTATTTGGTCCCGGCTGTCATTCCTACATCTTTGACAGTCGTTATATCTATTTTTTTATGGGACAGCCCGCCGAACTATTCCCGAACCACTGCAACTCCTAAAGGCCAAAATCAACAGTGGCTACCACTAGAAAAGCATTGAGGCAGTGAAGCTCGACGATTCCCGGAGAAACATTACAACTGTCTTGGATCCCGCAACGAAATTAATCAGAAAAGAACAGCGGAGGAGTAGGAAAAGAAAACGTATGGCTAGTCTGTTAGTATGAACGCATGTGTGTCAACACCTAATGATACTACTCTACTCGGAACTCATGTTATCTATGATCTAGTGTAGCTTTACTTCCTCCCACCGGCTCCGTGACGCGTGTCGATTTGTTAAACTAAGATTTCTGTTTAAGTACAATCAATACAGTTTATTATATTAATCAAGTGCTTTATTTAAACACAACAGGTTATGGGCCGTCCCTGCCTGATAAAAGATTTAAAAAATAAAGCTATAATAAAAATATAAATTCCGTAACAAGTACGGCATAACTTCAAATTCCGCGTAAAAATAATTTTTTTTTCAGCCGCGTGTCCGCTATAAAAAGGCTTTTAATACATTTTCTAAACAGAAATTAACTGGGAGAGACAATTTCTCAACTTGGAAATTTGCGATGGAGGCATATTTGCAACATGAGGAACTGTGGGAATGTATAAAGTTAGATGCCTGTGATTCTAAAAGGACATTAAAGCCAGAACAAAAATAATTTTATTGATAGATCCACAGTTATACGTACATGTTCAGGATGCAAAAACAGCAAAGCAGGCATAAAAGCATTTGAAGACAGTAGGATGCTCCGTAAAGTGGGGCTCCTTAAAGATTTGATTACGACCAACCTAGAATCTAGTACAAATATAGAAGAATATAGTATAAACAAATTGATGTCAACAGCACACAAATTGAGAGGAATAGGATACAATGTGGATGATGAGTGGCTCGGGACTCTAATGTTTGTAGGGTTATCAGATGAATATAAGCCTGTGATTATGGGCATTGAAAGCTCGGGCATAAAAATTAGTGCAGATAATGATAAAAACAAAGCTATTGCAAGAAGTCAAAACAATATCAGAACTACCGCTTTTTATGCAAAGTCAAAGAAATCCATAAACAATACTCAACATAAAGACAGTCATTCAGGAAAACCAAAAGGCCCCCGTTGCTTCAACTGTAATATCTTCCGCGTAATTGAGTAGTCTCGATGAAGACTGGCCGCTATGAATGAAATTCGTTTCTTGCAGTAAGTTCATGGTTATAATACATGGTTTGACACAAACCAACAGTGATAAATGTTATTATGTTTGTTTGTTTGTTGGTTCGAACTCTGTCCGAAATGTTACATGTTTGTTAAAAATGAGTAAACGTTCAAACTGTGTAAAGAATTTATTGTTACTAAAGTGTATAATGTTTAACGTAATTGCACTACTGACGTAAATGATGTATAACTAAGGTCAATGTACTCGTAGCTCGTTCACATGGATTTTGGAGTTATTTGAAATAGAAAAGTAGGTTGTGAATGAATTATTTTTGAAAACTACTTTATAAGCAGAACTCTTTAAGGCTCGACCGCCCCAGAGCAGACAACAGGCAGATGCGGTCAGATTCTACAGTAGTATTTCGGAGAACGACTGCCCGTGTTAGAGTGAACCTATCTCTATAAATACTACAGCAGTATCTGACCACTCGCAATTTGTCCACTCCGGTGTAGGGCCAAAGCACACACGCTCCTTTTTTTTAGCATCGGTGATATGTGATTTTGCGACAGTTTCAATGCTGCATCGTAATTTCGCGACTTCCTGCGTTTGGACGTGGAATCGAAATCGCTCGTCTGGATCAAATGGCTGTGTTGCCGATCGACTGTCGACTGTCCATAAAGCAAGCAGTAGTGCAGCTTCATTAGAATCCATGGTAAGGGTGTCACTTTGACAAAATCTAGTACAACACTGAGTATGCGTACACGGCTCGATGGCGCATACTCAGGGTATGCGCCATCGAGCCGTGTTCCGCATATGCCAAATCGATGCGACCGGCTATCGAATGTGTGTAACGTTCAGCCGCTGTATCGAGTCTCCGAAAAGTGAGTCAATCGCCGCGTTTGGCGTTTTGAGTTGTGCGGTGTTGAATATTTGGTCACTGCAATTAGCTTCTAAAAAGCGGCTAAATCGCTGATCGCCGATGTTAAAATCGTTTTTACAAAAAAAGACAACCGCCTTCAAAATCTAAACAGTGATAATTAACTTGTACACCGAATACACATGACTTTAGTTTCTGTGCTACTGTTCTGTGCTAAAGTTATTTATCACTTTTTAGTTTTTAAGGGCGGGCGTTTTTAGTAGGTACCTCATTATCTATAACCAACATAGAACAAACGGATAGCTGCAAACCACACTTCCAAAAACTCAGAATACTCACACTTCCCTGTTTATATATCTTAGAATTATGTAAATTTGTCAGAAAACACCCAGAATTTTACACCACTTGCGAAGAAACTCAAACAAGATACACTTCTAGACACAACAAAAACAAATTAAACATACCTCAATCCCGACTTAAAATGCACTCAACCAGCCCATTAGTTATGTCCATCAAAATGTATAATAAACTGCCAAATGAAATTCGAGAAGTAAGCACATCAAATATATTTATTAATAAATTGAAACATTTTCTGGAATCCAAGTCATACTACTCAGTAAAGGAGTTTTTAGATGACAAATCTATTGCAAAATAAAATTATTCTCTCTCATTTAAAACAAACATTTTAAAATATATATTTAGTAAAATACGGAATACAGAAATTCAAAAATAAATATTAATTCATAAATAATAACATAATTTAATAATAATGAAAATGCCTTACCTATATTGTAATATTAATTAATTTTGTAATAATTACCTACATTATTCTAATACAATACATAAAATTAAAATAACTAATACACTATACCTATACACAAATCTTATAATATAAAACAAACACCCAATTAAACTCATCAAATAATTTAAGCCTTATCTTAGCCCTCTTCCTCTCTCCTAATCTTGCTGTGCCCGACAGGGTCCATATTGGTCAACTCCTTGATAAACCACCTATTTAATACATATGGAATGCAATAAAGAATTTGAATTTGAATTTGAATATCATCCAAATCCATTAAGAAACGGCAACACAGACAAAACAGAGATTGAAAGTACAAGTGGTCGGTTTTTTCCAAAAGTGCTGAATCAATTTCGATAAAATTTATATGGGACCATCTGTGAAGTCTACCCTTTTAAACGAAAAAAGAATGTTCCAAATCGGTTCAGGCGTTTTTAAGTAATCGGTGAACATACATAAAAAACAATATTCCGACGAATTAAGAACCTCCTCCTTTTTACAGTCGGTTAAAAAGTAAGTAGTCTGCGATGGCCCGTGACCAAAGCTGCTACTGAAAATTCTAGAACACAAATCCAAGGACTAACCTAGATACCGTCAAACGTTCAATAGTTTTCTATTCTAGAAACCTAGTTTAACTTTCCAATAAACTTAGAACTAAAACAATACCGCCGTTAACCCGTTGGGCGTGCCTCATCACTTAACCAACAAATAAAAATGTCAGTTACCTCCTTGTTTTTCTTTACACCGTAACAAATTTTATTCGCCTACCCCCCAAACTGGGTCGTAAAAGTATTCAGGTGTGCTTTATTTAACTTTCTTTTTTTTTGCCATGAACTTGGGTAATAAGGTTTTTTATGTGCGTTGGTATTGGGTTTTAGGGTTCGAGTAGAATAGTTAATTTATTTTAATTAGAACACACGTCATGTGGAATACTCGATTCTATTAAATATTTATTTTTTGTAGTTGCTCTCTTGGATTCCGTATGGTGTTGGACGTAAAGAATAGCACCATCCCATATCTTCCCGTGGGTGTCGTAAGAGACGACTAAGGGACTCACCAGAGAATGGGCAGCAGCGTTTTCTGTGCCTTTGTATCAACCATACTGCGATCGTCAACCCGCCTGCCAAGCGTGGCGATTATGGCAAACCCCCCCCTTTGGGAGAGGCCTACCTCCAGCAGTGGACGTCTTTCGGCTGAAATGATGATGATGATGATATCTTGGACGAGGAGCCCGTGACTAAGTAAAAGCTACGCTTGCCGCGGTCGGCCTGCGGATGGGTGACCATTCATTGCATACCGATCCATTTCGTGCCTCGGAAATCACGTACAGCCGTTGGTCCCGCTTGTCATTCATAGATCTTTGACAGTCGTTATAGGAAGTCAGAAGCCAGAAAGTCTGACACCCAGTCTTACCAAGGAGTATGGCGTGACCCAGTCACTGGGTTGTGGAGGTCAGACAGTCGCTCCATGTAAAACACTGGTATTCAGCTGAATCCGGTTAGACTGGAAACCGACCCCAATATAGTTGGGAAAAGGCTATGCAGATGATAATGATGTTATACCTGAATCTATTGTTTATTTTTTGTAGTTATTATTCGACGACGACTTCGACATCACTGGGATGTCAGTGATGTCGAAGTCGTCGTCGAATAGGAAAATGTCGTGAGGAAAGTTGGCCTTACAATTCATATCAAGTTTCCCCCCGACTTCAAACCGCGTGAACTCAAACTCAAACTCAAACTCAAAATCATTTATTTCAATTAAACCATTTACAGGTACTTTTGAATTGTCAGAGTCAGTCAGTCAGAAAGTTGAAGCTAGTTGCTCGTTCCAAACAGTAGGTTTCTATGGAGAAGAACGAGCAAGAAACTCCATGAACAACACTCTTTTAAAATCAATAATATGTTACAAATTTCGGTTACATCATTCATATTGAATCTAGGGTACAATGTGAGAACAATGTAACAAGTCGTGTACGTTAAAAGAGGTTTAGATAAAAATATAATCATAATAAACAATTCAAAATAAAATTAGAATAACCGAGGCAGCTAAGAGATGACCAGTCCCAACTAACAGCGCCCGTTCACGAACATGACGCACGGATCGGCATCATTCGACTCAACCATTTTGAAGGGAACCGAATGATCCAACACGCGCGCCACCGTCAGCGAGACATTCCAGTGAGCATGACATACTCCCAACCGCCAGGGCACATTCAAGTCAATGAAAGACATACCTCGTAAATGGTAGCTTTAAATAACATAGTGCTCACATGTATGTGCTATGAAAAATTTATATAATACTAACACATTGAGTTTATACAATGCAAAGATAATGTAGATCAATATCTTCAGCAGCTCCAAAAATAATTAAAAATGCTAATCAATGAATCTATGAACCCTTATGGCTGTGGAGCTAGACTAGCATCCAGCCAAGCATTTTTATCAGTGATGTATTCACCCAATGAATAATATGCTTGGCTGCATAGTGTGCGTTTTATATAAGACTTAAATTTTGTCTCATTTAGTTGAACGATGTGGGGAGGTATTTTATTGTAACATTTTAAACAGTACCCCATGAAAGAAGTATCTACTTTAGCCAGTCTGAAACTCGGTTGAACTAGTTGGTCCCTATTTCTAGTGTTATAATTATGTCTTTCACCCCTATTACTAAAAAGATGCAGATTTTTTCTAGCGTACATTATGTTTTCATAGATGTATTGACAAGGTACCGTCATTATGTTAATTTCCTTAAACAGTTCCCTTAGAGAATCGCGCATACGGAGATTGTAAATGAAATGAATGTCGATTATCGCGGATTCAGGCAAAGACGTGGATTAAAAAGGAGTCTAAAGGGCTAAATCTATACCAAATTATCAAAATTGGTTAAGTAATTTAGCAGTGAAAACGTAACAGACAAACTTACTTTTGCATATTTTATAATATTAGTATAGATGTAACATTAATCAGCGTTAAATATCCCAAAACCATTTATCCATTTATCTCGAAAACTTTGAGAAATTTTGACTGGGGTGGGTTAGTTTTGACAATACTAACCCTAATTGATTACCAACACTTCTGCTAAGTGTGATTTCTACAATTGCCACTTACTAAGGGAACTATGACAAATTATACGGGGGATCTACCTTCCATTTTAGAATCTACAAGTCCAAAGCAGTTACCAGTTGGATTACCTACTTACCGTAATGAGTACTCAGTCACTAAAATATTAACAGCCTATAATTGTCTCACTCAGCAGAGCAAACGCCTCGGGTTGGATCTAGTATCTGGAAACAGGGGTTCGGGGGTAAAAGGTGTTGAATTTGGTAGGGATTCGGTCTCCGATTATAAATCTACCACTCTCATTAAAGGAAACTGCGTAGTTTACGAGAAATTAATAAAATAAGTTGCTAACCTCAAATCACATCATACCACGTAAAAAGCGAAAACGGAACGTTAAGATGGACGATTGACAACCAAATCTGTCAAAATATATTGTTTGTGGTGTAAAATATCATGCAAAATTGATAAAACAGAACGTAAAAAAAAGAAATGACATTTGTCTGTGTCAAACTTTTTGGACAGAAGAAAAAACTTAGGTTATAGGTCGACATTAGGGGCATCCCGAGGTTTGGTTAGTTAAGGTTCCTGTAGACCCTGCAGACAGAAATCGGATCCCTGCGCAGCGGGGGCCTGTCGACCTGACGGCGGCCGTCTTTGTGCCAATTTTTGTACCCGTTGCCGACAGTCGACGCCTTTTAGGCAACTTTACGTAGTGTTTTGAGGTTCGGTTACAAAAAATGTTTTCATTTCATGGGAGTACTACCAGAGGGTCGGGAGTTCCCCCCTTTCCACCACCTCCCACTCCCAATTCCTGTTTCCAGATACTAGATTTTAACCAAGGCCTCTTCTCATACAGAGAAGGCATGAGCATTGACCACGTGCGCTCAAGGCGGATTGGTGATTTCAAACTTATATTAATGGTCCACTGGTTCTTTACAATGCTTTTACCTTCACTGATGTTAGTAAATACAAGATGAACTTAGAAAGTACATAATATTTAATTACCTGGGAATAGTTCGATAGAAGCGACCTTATCAAAGCGAGCAGACCAAAGTCACAGTCAAAGCATTTAGTTCAATTAAACCATATGACAGGCACTTTTGAATTGTCAAGGAGTCGGTCAGTTAGTCAGAAAGTTGAAGCTAGTTCCAAAACGTAGGGTAGGTCTCTATGGAGAAGAACGAGCAAGAAACTCCACGGACACTCTTTTTAACCGACTTAAAAATTATCAATTCGAATGTTTTTTTTTTTAATATAAGATTTGCAAAATTCTTTTTTAAGTTTTTACAAAATACTGCTTACAATTATTCTTGTTGCTTCTATATGTGAAAACAATGAAGGTAATCTAGCAATACAAAATATAAAAGAATGAAGATAAAAGCCATGGCAGATCTTAATAAGGACGACCTCACATTTCAGATCCCAGCCGTGAATTTGTGTAAGAAATCACCCGCAAATTCGAATCCTATCTCATTTCCAATTTCAATTACCACATGTGAAAAGTATTTGGTATTCGCTATAATTGTTACGTAGAAATAGTTGGCTTCACCTGTTCTTACTTAGTGGCGCTAGCGTAGTTTTCATCGAGTTACAGAATACCTAATACAGTTTTCACCGCGGAATCAGAAGTGATGACTGATGAGTCAGTGAGTATTTTTACCCTTTGCCTAGGAATATCTCCTATATCGTGAGTACAAACATATAAATTCACATACTTACACAAACAGCCAGACCCGGAACAACTACCTAGTCTATACATATATTTGTACCGTGCGGGAATCGAACAAGCTCTAAGCCACTACGCCAACCGTGTCGTCTATATAAGAGTACTTAGGAATAATAAGGATGATCACAGCGATCTGGATTCAAAACCGTACAAGAGGAACGAACGTGTTTCGCTACTAACTAAAAACCATTTTCGAATATAAGAAACTAGAATAAGGACGGCCTCACGTTTCGGATAACGGATCCAATTTTCTAATTTGGAAACCCAATCTGATGAATCCCACATAGGTAAGGGCAATTGATTGTATTCGGTTTCCACGCTCACCAGTGGTACTTGTCCGCGGAATTGACGGAACACCATGCCTTGGAGTTAGAAGTCCTCCACCATGACGAGCCGACCTATTAAGGCGCTAACAAGCGACTATTACAGATTTTAAACTGACAATCACGTCAAAATATGTAGTGTAAATGATTTGAAAAAAATATATGGTAAACTAGAACATTCTCTTAATCATTTAGTATGTGAATATTTTTGATTAATTCATACTAAATAGTTTAATTAACTCGTGAAGTTGTGTCTGACGCGGACAAAACATTGATAATCAAACAAAATCTACCAGGTTTATTTAAACAACACTTTCACTATCTTACAGACAATTTTATTATTATCTTTTAGTATACGTCTTTTTTTTTTAAGTTAAAGAATTATTAATTATTATTATTTTATTTTATTATTTCGGCTAAACTTTGAGAGTTTTAGACGCAACGCATACGATTCTCTGGTCGCTCAAGGTCGCCGGCGTATATCGTCGCCTTTAACCGAAGTGGTTGAACCATATCTAGCTTAATTATGAATCTTTGGCATATTCACACGTAACTGGTCCACATTATGCGTATGAACTATTACGCAATAATACAGAAACGTCAATGACCTCACGGAGTGTTCTAACCTCATTTTATATGTCTTGGGTTCTGTACCCAAAGGGTGTAAAACGGGAGCCTATTACTAAGACTCGGCTGTCTGTCGATTCGTCGGGCCGTCTGTCATTACTGGATAACTTATGAACCGTAATATTATGTAGACACTTTAAAAAAATGGCGTATATTACTTTGAACGTTATAACAACAGATAATAAGGTTCAAAATTAGACGGAGTCCCCGTTTAAAAAAAACGCGCTTATTTTTTGTTTGTAGTGTTATCTATCTATACTAATATTATACAGCTGAACAGTTTGTTTGGTTGAACGCGCTAATCTCAGGATCTACTGGTTCGAATTGAAAAAATATTTTTGTGTTGGATAGTCCATTTACCGAGGAAAGCTATAAGCCCATGCGAAGCTGGGTCGGGTCGCTAGTATATTATATACGATGTCACGGGACTTTCCGGTGTTATTATTATGCATCATCATATCAGCCTATTGTC
This sequence comes from Charanyca ferruginea, assembly GCA_947361185.1. Lineage (NCBI taxonomy): Eukaryota > Metazoa > Arthropoda > Insecta > Lepidoptera > Noctuidae > Charanyca > Charanyca ferruginea. Next base: position 7,259,697 of record OX376082.1, on the reverse strand, counting down.
GTCCACTGCTGAACGTAGGCCTCCCCCAGAGATCGCCAACCAATCCGGTCTTGGCTTGGGAAGCCCGAATCCATCCGCTGCCAGCCACCTTCTTCAAGTCGTCGGTCCATAGCTCCGCAGGGGGTTCCACACTACACTTTCCCAAAGGCGGTCTCTACTCTAAAACGTGTCTGCTCCAGCCACCGTCTGTCCGTCTGCAGACCCGTCCCACTTCCACTACTTACAGCCTGCTGATTCTACGCACATTCATTATGCATACTTTTTTCATATAATAAATGGAGTGCAGACAGAGGCTATATGATTTAATACCAACAGTAAGTTTTGTGCCAACACGCTGTATCATCCTTATTTTTCAACTATTCTTGGCCTACAACCAAGTTAAGCATTAAGGAGACGGTCATGTTCTGAATAACATAACATTATTTTATTTGACATGAGATTTCAAGCTTGGGAGAAAAAAGATGTACAAAGAAGAAGAGTATACGATAAAAAAATTTTTAAAGTACTTACTTAATAATACTTTATGAATCATCTTTACGCGTCACGATCGTGAACGGGCGCTGTCAGTAGAGATTGGTCAACTCTTAACTGCCATGGCTTTTATCTTGATTGTTTTTTTTATATTTTGTATTGCTAGATTACCTTAATTGTTTTCATACATAGAAGCAACAAGAATAATGTAACCAGTATTATGTAAAAACTTGATTTAAAATAGTGTTCTTGGAGTTTCTTGCTCGTTCTTCTCCATAGAGACCTACCTACGTTTTGGAACGAGCAACTAGCTTGAACGTTCTGACTAACTAAACGACTCCTTGACAATTCAAAAGTGCCTGTAAATGGTTTAATTATTATTGAAATAAATGCTTTGACTTTGAATCAATCTCAAGATGGCGATTACTACCATGCCGGCGACAATTTTATGGCACGGCGAGACTATACCGGCGATTCTCTCATCCGTGAAGATGGCGTCATAGGGATGGTCTTATCGATACAAGCAGGCAATCTGGACTTGAGAAAGAAGAAGAAACGATACTGCAGGTATTACGTGGTGTACAAAAGACCTTGAAAGCAAACAGAGGTTTTGGTTTAAAACGCGGCAAATATTTTCAACAATCATGGCTCCGAATACTCTGGTTTCCCTGTCTGACTTGTATATAAAAGGGCGCCCCCGCTCCTAACACGCTTCTCAAATGCCCAATACACACATAGACATAGATACGACACCGTATTATCGGATTAACGGTTAATAAATACGATTTTCCAACAGAATAAGCAAAATTTTTACAAATACAGATTTGATGGAAGAAAAATATTTCGCAGCGTTTTAATTGATTGCCTAGGGACCTAGTATACATCCTAGCTTAGTATTTTCCTAACTCGGTTACGACAGTTTTTTAGTCGACCCCATTGGGATTGAACCCAGTGAACCCTTAAAATATACCTTTCATGACTTTTTTCTTGAAATAGAACTAGCTGGTCTAATTATTGGGCAGGTTATAAATAATTCTCTTTGTTTGTTGCCTCTGGAGATTTCATGAATTTATGTTACCGTTTATTTGTGGTGAAGAATTCTTACGTATGTAAAAGTATGTTAATTAATTATTTCGATTTTTAGGGTTCCGTATGTCCGAATGAAAAATTGAACCCTTATAGGATCACTCGGGAGTCTTTCCGTCTGTCACAGTCAATTTGTTTCGAAACCGTTTAAGTTGAAATTTGGTACACACGACTTTCTATGTATGACCCAATCAGGGACGCGTAGCGTAAATAAATAAATTTTGAATTGGGAGTTACTTTTGAGGGGGCAATTAGAAAATAAAACATAGTTATACAAACTGTATCTTGTGACATATCAAACTTCAAAACTATTCATTTTATACTTTAAAAATAAATTGTGTTAATATTGTGCGTGCCGCGTGGTTCCGGCCGCAAATAGCACCACCCCATTGCTATCCGTGGGTGTTGTAGAAGGCGACAGAGGGATATTGACCAGAGAATGGGCAGCAGCGTCCTTCTAAGTACCAAAACACCTACTGCGATCGCCAATATACATCGGCCAATCATGGTTATTACGGCTGTGGCAGCAGTGGGCGTCCAAAGGTTGACATGATGATGATTGTGCGTACAAACTTACATTTGCAATTTTAGTTTAAAGAAAGTTTAAGTTTGTTCTTGGGATATTTTGAAAGTAATAGCTTTCGCCCTCGGCTTTGTCCGCATGAATGTCGGATATCGCGGATGCAGATTAAAAAGTAGCCTATGTCCTTTCTCAGAGTTCAAACTATCTTCATATCAATTTTCGTCCAAGTCGGTTCAGACGTTTCGTTGTGACAACGTAACAGATAGAGTTACTTTTGCATTTCTAATATTAGTATGGAAGTATGACACGGTTGGCGCAGTGGCTGAGCGATCGACTGCTGCGCAGCGTGTTGCGGGTTCGATTCCCGCCCAGGGTAAACATTTGTGTGATGAGCACTTGTGTTTGCCTTGTGTCTGGGTGTTGTTTATCTATATATGTATGTATTTACAAAAAAAAATGTATTTGTGTATGTATATCAGCTGTCTGACACCCATAGTACAGGGTCTCCCTAGTTTGGGGTCAGATGGCCGTGTGTGAAAATGTCCCCACATATTATTATTATCACCATTTATTAATTATATTTACCTATAAAATACATTTTTAAATATTAATAAAAAATAAAAACATTTAAAAATATAAAAAATAGTAGCCCATCGGTATCGGGAACAGGGTCCAAGCTACCGGCGGTCAGGGCTCCAGAGAGAGAAACCTCCTGACAATGCGGGCCGTGTCCAGAAGTACTGCCTTCTGAATCAAGCCCTTGATCCAGCCGCCTAACGAGAGCCTCCTTAGATGTTGGTCGAGGCTCTTGGCAATTAAGCCATTGGCAGTAACAACTATCGGCACAATGATCGCTGAGTCCACATCCCATTATTATTATTATTATTATGGATTGTACGACGGCACGGAATCCTTTGTGCAGGTCAGGTTTTTTTTAAGATTAAAAGTAATTATGATACAAAATACGATGTATCGACTTCTATTCACTTTGGAATTGAAACCCAGAGTAATTGGATACAGGTATTGGATACAAGAAGGAGACAGTGTTTATACATTATGTGCCTCTGTCACGCAACTGTAGAAATGTAATAAAAGTCACCTGAATAATATGTTACTTTTTAGTTGTATTTTTATTAATATCTGTGAAATAAATTGCTTAGAAACAAAATTGACTGCCCAAATCTTCTGAGTCTCCTAAAGTTTCGAGCCCCAGTCCGATATCCGCGAAATCCTATCACACCACTGTACCCACCCTTGCGCAGAACAGTCCTGGGTGCTAACTCACCGATCTCACGCCTGTGTAAAAACCTAAATAGTTGCAGTGATCTTACTGATATACATCATGACAGCATAGGTAAATTTTATAAAATCATCATTGAGCATTATTCTCACAATCAATCATCTCTTTATTTAATGTATTTTTCTAATTTTAATTTTAATTATCTCAATTTAATTTATGAATGTTATTGTTATTTATTGTTATTGTAATTAAAATTTTATTTATGTTATAATTATTGTTAGTTGTTACGGAAGAATTATAATTGTTTATATAACTGTAAATATATATATGTCGGAGACGGTTTATTAATCACAATAGTGGGTGTTAACTAAATTTGTTATGATTTGTGTTTCTTATTGTTAATTTATGTGGTTTTACTATCAATTATTGTCTATTAATTCGAAACATGATTTATTATGTGCACACACTGATTTGTGGTTACTTTATTTCGATAATTATTATCGATGGTTTTATTCAAAACAATTGTTGACACGTTACTTTGAATGTAAAACGAATTACTTTATGAAATCACTATTGTTTATTCATGACAATTATCATTGTGTTATTTGATTACAGATCTTATTAGATTCAGCACATTTTAGTGTTTTGTATCAAGTAAACGCGTGACGCACTTCCGTGCGCATGGACAGACTTGTATGGAGAGGTTGCAAGGTGGGGGGCATCGCCTTATAAAAGAGCGTGCACTCCGTAAGTATGGCAGTCGATCCTCGGATTCGACTCAGTAAAGAGTTCATGCTCCCGACAATACTGTCGGTTTACCTGGTACAGCGCTGCTGTATATCCACATAGCTGTATAGGCTTGCTGCTAGCGAGCGATACACTTTGTATTTGGGTGGCTTATGCTACTGTACGAACTATAAACCTTAAGGGTTTGTTCGTTTATCATTGGGTGGCTTAGGCTGCTGTACGAACTGTAAACCTTAAGGGTTGGTTCGTTTATCATTGGGTGGCTTAGGCTGCTGTACGAACTGTAAACCTTAAGGGTTTGTTCGTTTATCATTGGGTGGCTTAGGCTGCTGTACGAACTGTAAACCTTAATGGTCTGTTCGATTAACTGTATTGTTGCTGTACCTTTAACTTACTTTATTCTTGTTACTGATTACCATTTGTATTGTGTTTTCTTTACTAATAGTGTGAAATTGTTTTTACAGGTCTTGTTTATCCCTAATGGGATAATGGGCACGCCCATACTCCAGACGATGTACTATACCGCTCGGCACTCCTCCTCGATCGCTTACTGGCGATCCGACATATATATATTGTTTTATATTAATATATACATTTATATTACTTGGTATTATGTAAAACCATAAATTGCGCATGTTGTGTTAGCCTTAAAGTAATTTTAGCCCTTATAAATGTACTATTAATAAATTATTGTTTATGTATTGTGTAAACAATTGTTGGCTAACCTAAATAAATAAATAAACCTAAATTTTTAAGTAGCGGATAAAACTTAAATTAATGGGTTTAAATACATTTTCTATCACTAGATAAAAAATGTATTTAAACCCAAAATTTTTGGTTTGCTAGAAACCGTATGGGGTCATTGTACTCATCATTTTGAATAACAAGCTTGTATTAATTTGTTGAAATACACTGAAACTTTTGCAGCTGCTACAATGCAATTTCATCTTATTGCATAACAAGGTTTTCCTTTAAACCAGGTTTAAACATTTATTATTTTGTCGAAAGTTATATTGACAAATCCATAACACAGAACTGGCTCGATAGTTAATACCTGCAGTGCTATTCTGTTACAATCTCCCTCGGTGAACACCTAGGTGAAGTAAGCTGCCATGCGTCCCGCTGCTAGGGATTGACAAAGCATACGGACAGATGACAGCTCACTTCACCTAGGTGTTCACCGAGGGAGAATGTAACAGAATATACATACATACTGGTCTAAAGATAACCCGTGTTTTGTAAAGACGGACTATGTCTCCAAAGATGCAGAACGTCTACAGCTACGACAAAGCTATCGCTACGCCAGCTACGCCGTAGCAAGTAACTGGTTTGTTACGCATCGAGTGGCTACGAATACTTAGTACTTTTATTTGTTTTACGATAGTTATAAAGGGGGCTATTAAACGACTTTTACAGATTTTAAACTGACAATCACGTCAAAATGTGCAGTGTAAATGATTTGAAAAAAATATATGTTAAACTAGAACATTCTCTTAATTATTTAGTATGTGAATATTTTTAATTACATTCATATTAAATAGTTTAATTAACTCGTGAAGTTGTGTCTGACGCGGACAAAACATTGACAATCACACAAAATCTACCAGGAATAATTAAACGAAACTTAAACCATCTTACAGACAATTTTATTATCTATCTTTTAGTATACGCCTTTTTATTTTAAGTAAAAAAATACTACTTTTATTTAAAACTCTCAAACTTTAGTCGAAAAAACGACGTGATTGTCAGTTTAAAATCTGTAAAAGTCGTTAAATAGCCCCTTAACGTCTGGTCTTTATGCGAAATACCAGAATAGACTCTTTTTACACAATGCTATCTACACTGATATTATAAATGCGCAAGTATGCCTGTTGGTTTGTTACTTCGTCATTACGACACGACAAAAAAAATAATGTTAGATAGCTACGTAACGTTTAAAACTATTGACATCGACTAGTTTGCTTTCCAAAAAAAATATTAGCATGTCAGAAGTACTACAAGAGGGCTTTATGACAAGTGGTGAGTACCTAAAAGATATGTTTTAAAATCTATATTTATGTTTCTTGGTCGACAATTCAAAAGTACCTGTAAATGGTTTATTTGAAATAAATGATTTTGAGTTTGAGTTTTGAGTTTGACTCCATGTTTACTATGTTTCCTGTATTTACTACTAGCTTTTACCCGCGACTTCGTCCGCGTGAAAGTCGGTTATCGCGGATGCAGACAAAGTCGCGGATTAAAAAGTAGCCTATGTCCTTCCCCAGGGTTCAAGCTATTTTCATACCAAATTTCATGATAATCGGTTCAGCTGTTTCATCGTGAAAGCGTAACAGACAGAGCTACTTTCGCATTCATAATATTAAAGTATGGATGTTTCAAGGTCGACCGAAACGAAGGTGGTGTGACGATCTGACCATATTTCTAGGGCAAATGTGGGCAGAGATCGCATAAGATCGGGAAAATTGGAAGGAGAAAGCGGAGGCCTTTGCCCAGTAGTGGGCCACAAAATAAGGCTAATTAAAAAAAATATTTCTTGTTCTTTCTTGTAATTATTTATCTGTATTTAAATTCTTGTAACCGTTGTAAATAAAGTAACATAAATAAATAAAAAGTGTGAGAATGAGTCCGGTTCCGGTGTTTACATACGTCAGTCGCTTTGCTAAACGCTCCTCAATTTTATAATAAGAGTACACGGTTTTCTTAAGATCCACCTGCAAAAGTGCCGTTCAGAAGGTCGTTTGTGAGATTGTGCAGAAGTACAACAGTAAAACAACAAAAACACGCAAGTAAAGTGTACACAAAGCAAAAACATATCGCTAAAGTTAAGTTGAGGTTAATTTTTTTTAGACAACATAGAAGTTACGCATTATCAACCTAAACCTAACATTACAAAGTAACGTTCGAAAACTAACTAATTCTGCGTTTTGTTACTGCAAGATGTATACACAACTGTCACATGAGATGTCTCTTCTTCTGTCAAAAATGATAGAGCAACTTAACGCCCAAACAAACACAATAACAGAAAATATTACGAGAACTATTCTGCAGAAGGTTGACGAGAAAATCAATTCTATTATAGAGGAAAATGAGAAACTGAAAATTGAGGTTGAGAAATTAAATAAAAAAATTGAAAACCTTGAGATTAATGGAAGAAGGAACAACGTAATAATCCATGGGATTTCAGAACTGAAAGACGAAAAGCACGAGGATTTGGTAACCTTGGTAACTTCTACACTAACAGTTATAGATGTACAACTTAACGATTTCGAAATCGATAGAGTTCAGAGACTAGGAAAAAAAGGGAACGAAGACGGCAAGACAAGGCCAATTCTCCTTGCTACCACGACCCTAGGCAAAAAAATCCAGATTCTGAAAAATAAAAAGAAAATGAAAACCAACACTTATATTACCCATGATTTGCCCAAAGACGCATATCTAAAGAAAAAATAAAAAAGAAACATGGAGAAAAACGAAAATGAAAAGCGAAAAAGATCTGAAACGCCAAGTCCCAAGAACAGAAATGGTAGTACAAAAAACGACCCAAAAATGAAGAAACTGGATGCCTTTCAGTACTTACGTGGGAGATCAATCTCGTTCTCGGACAAGACCACAAATAGAAATTAGAGACCTAGCACCACAAACCGGACAACCACAACAGCATGAGAAACAATTATCAACAAAATGTCTCCCAACACGGCTGGTCCCCGCGGGAGTACTAGACCACCACCCTCTAACTAAAAGATGTGAAGTATTCAACATTGCAACACTCAACACAAGAACTCTCAGGACACCTGAAAGCTTGATGGAATTGAACAACGCCCTGCAAGATATTAAGTACGACATACTGGGCATAAGCGAAATGAGAAGACTAGGCGAGAAAATTGAAGAATATCCAGATTATATCCTATACCAAAAAGGTGAAACCAAGGCAGAGGGGAGTAGGATTTTTGGTTAAAACGTACTTAAAACAACATATACAAGAATTTATTGGAATCTCAGACAGATTAGCTGTTCTTAATATTAAACTGCCAGGTTATAAGAAACAATGGTCAATTATACAAGTCTATGCTCCAACTGAGCAAGCGGAATTGTCTGTGTTAGAATCGTTCTATGGAGAGATGTCACGGGCAATAAAAAACAACTCAGATAAATTGATTATCCTAATGGGGGATTTTAATAATCAAGTAGGGACTAGAAAAAATAGCGAAGAATATGTTCTTGGAAAGTTTGGTTATGGTAAGAGAAGCTGCAACGGCCAGAAACTTGTTGAATTTCTTATGGAACATAATTTAACTCTACTGAAATCAATTAATCAATTTTCAAGAAAAACAACAAAAATAAATGGACATGGATTTCCCCTGATGGGTCATACAAAAATGAGATCGACTACATAATAAGTAACCACCCCAGAGCATTCACAGATACTGCAGTTATATGCAAGCTGAATTTTAACACAAACCACCGCATGATACGCAGCTCCTTAAGAAAGTGCCCCATTAAAACTTCTCGAAATCACATTAACATTAACCGATTTCACCAACCAAGAGTTCTATAAAATACAAATAACCCAAAGAATATATACGAAACAAAAAATATTACAACAAAGCATTCAACTATGGCACAGAAATATGATACACTAGAGAAACATATACAAAACCATTTGATCACAAACAGGAAAGTAAAAAGTAACAAATACCAACTTAGCGACCAATCCTTGCAACTGATAAACGAAAGGAAAGCACTGATAAAATCCTAATTAAAAAAAGAAAATTTAAAACTGATAACAGAAACAAGTAAAAAATTAAAAGCAAGCATCAGAAGAGACCGTAAAATCAAAAGACTACAAACTCTAGAATATCACATACAAAGAACCGGCGGTGTCAAAAAAGCTTTGAAGGAACTACGGGAAGCAGGAAAAGAATAGATACCAAAACTTAAAAGAAAGTCAAAGATCACTGCACAGAGAAAGAACATCAAAGAACTGGCAACAGACTTTTACCGGCGCTTATACGCAAAACAAACACCAAACATAGTAAAGGAAGGACTTACTGGATCAATACCCGAAACCACTCTGGAACCCGTCCCTTCAATCTTACCAGAAGAGGTAGAAAAAGCAATCAGGAGTCAAAAAACGGGAATATCTCCAGGACCAGACCAAATCACAAATGAGATGTTACAGGTTTCAATGGAAGAACTGGTACCCATTCTAACTGAAGTTCTTAACGAGATTCTGAAGAGCGGGGATATCCCTAAGAAATGGGCAAAGTCTCACATCATCTTAATACACAAAAAAGGCGACAAAGAGGAAATTGAAAATTACAGACCAATAAGCCTGATGTCGAATGTTTACAAGATATTTGCAAAAGTCATACTGAATAGAATAAACCCAATGTTGAACGAAAAACAGCCGGTCGAACAGGCAGGCTTCAGAAAAGGGTTTTCGACTATTGATCATATTTACACAATCAAACAGGTAATCGAAAAATATAAGGAATATAATAAAATTTTATACATTGCCTTCATTGACTACGCCAAGGCTTTCGACAGCTTAAGCCACGAATACATATGGGAAACTCTAAAGCAACACGGAATACCAGCAGCATACATCAATATTATCCGAACCAATTACTCCAACAGTACGGCTAGAATCCAATTGGAATCTCTTGGAAACGAATTTAATGTAGAAAGAGGGGTGAGGCAAGGTGACCCACTATCTCCCAAATTGTTCTCTGCCGTATTAGAAAACATCTTTCGCAACTTGAACTGGGAAAAGTTTGGTCTGAACATAAATGGATTCAAATTGAGCCACCTCAGATTTGCCGACGACTTAGTGTTATTCGAAGAAATCCCAGAAAACTTGCAAATCATGATACAAAGCCTGAGCGAAGAAAGCGAAAAAATTGGTCAAAAGACAAAATTAATGACTAACTCTATAAGCAGTCTGTGGGTCAGGTATACGCTGAAGGCATACAACGCCCTGCGTGTCCAGTACAACAATGTATTTAGGATGCTGTTGGGTCTACCACGCTTTTGTAGCGCTTCCGGGATGTTCACCGAAGCCAGGGTGGTGGTTTTCAAGCCATCATACGGAAACGGTGCGCTTCTATTCTCGGTAGATTGCGTGCTAGCTCCCACAGCATCCTGAGTACATTGTGTGATAGGTGGGACAGCCCCATGCTGGCGCACTGGATACGGCTGCACACGTAGGTGTCAGTCGTTTCCATTTTGTATAGTGTCGTTTTACTAACATTAGGTTAAGACTTTTACTAACCATATATGGATTTTGTAATCTGAATTAAATAAATTATTATTATTATTATAAAGGAAGATATAAAAATAAAAGAGGAAGCTTTGGCTTATGCAGAGGACTATATATACCTTGGTCAAGTTATCTCTACCAAAGACCAAACTAGCCAGGAAATTGATATGAGGATTGCAATTGGTTGGAAAAAGTACTGGTCCCTCAAGGAGATCATGAAGTCAAAGGATCTAGGCATGTCTCTGAAAAGAAAAACCTTCAACTCATGCATACTCCCATGCCTAACATATGGATGCGAGACATGGGCACTCACCAAAGCACTCAGAGAAAAGCTTGCCAAGTGTCAAAGAGCAATGGAGAGAAGCATGATAGGCGCAAAGAGACAGGATAGATTAAGGAACACAGACCTCCGGTCCAAAACAAAACTTACCGATGTTCTAACAAGAATAGACCAACAAAAGTGGAGGTGGACAGGCCACATGATGCGAGACACTAAAGGAAAATGGAGCAAGGTAGTGACAGAATGGTATCCAAGGGATGGCAAAAGGAATCGAGGAAGGCAGTCTACACGATGGGAGGAAGAAATAAAACTGACAGCAGGTCCAAACTGGAGGAGAATACCTCGCGACAGACTACAATGGAAGTTGTTAGAGGAGGCCTATGCCATGAGGCACACCGAGATTCGAGACATTTTGTGATTTTTGTTTTAAGTGTAATACTTAAAACAAAAATCACAAAATGTCTCGAATCTCGTGTGTGTGTAAATGTTACTGTCTAGTTTTCGGAATAAAAGGCTTTATTATTATTATTATTATAAATAAATAAAAAAACGGGTGTGAGTGCCAAGGTACACACGGCTACACATCAAGCTATGCATTTCCAGTATAAGATAACCTCTTATTGTATGGAAATTCTATACAATGCGAGATCAGCTTATAGTGGAAATGTATAGCTTAATGTGTACCCGTGTGTACTCACGAGAATTGATGTGTTAACATGTAATCAGTACCAGTCTCACGTGAACAACAAGTCTTACGATACCGTCATCTGACGCTTACGCCCCACCGTGTAAAAAGTGCTAAGATGTTTACACAACATCATCTTCCTGACCTTGTCCCATGTTACTTGACGTTGGCCCAATATGTTTTCTTCTTTCATTCCGTTCTGTCAACCGTCATGCTTTCACTGACTCCTTTTTTAGTCCCTTTTTATTGCTTTCTCTATATGAGAATTAGCCTTTTCCCTGTAGTGTGACAATAAACTAGTACTATTATAAGAAAACCAAATTAAAACTTGAAAAAAGAACAGACAATGGGTGCTTAAATTCTACACGCGTGGTATCGATCTAGTCTGCCTGCCAGCGAGGTAATTTTCTATTTAAACAAAAGGACTCGGTCTAGACCCAACGCAGACAGTTATTGGTGGAAGGGGGTGAAATATCCATGTGCAGAAAGACAAAACAATGGGTGAAAGCATATTTTTTATTTCTTTTTTCTGATGGTTGATTGATTTTAGCTGCAAAATGTGGATAAAGATTGTTGGTCTATCGAGCAAGAAGCTCTGAACTAACATTTATATTTCAAAGTCAAAAGTCAAAACATTTATTTCACTTAGACCATTATAAGGCACTTTTGAACGTCAAATGAGAAAAATTTAACTGATTGAATTGGTTGATTAGTTTGGAAAAAGATTTCCCTAAAATAACTAGTTAACTTTCCACGTTTTTAGTATGCGTCACATATCTGCTACCCAACTCAAAGGCTATTTTTATCAACAAGTATGTACAATATTTACACTCTTAATTAATAAGAAGACCTATAACTATTCAACTGAAAAACTTAAAATAACATCAAAGAATTCCTCAGCAGTAACAGGTTGCAAAACGAAGTCAAATTTCACCCTGTATACAAAAAAACAACCCTATTAATTAGAACTCCATAAAAAACTTAACCTAAAAAAATCACCCTCTATTTTGACCTTACATAAAACCTATTCCCAAACAAAAGCACATAAAACCAGACTCAGTCTAACCCTACAATCTTCCTATCAGATTTCAAGCCCCGACTTCACCCATATTAGTTTTCAAAGCGACTTTATCCACGTCTGGCGAACCTTTATACACGTCTGGCGTACCTTTATTAGCACTATCTATTAATTAACTCCGTGTTTCACAATGTACAGGGTGTGGAAAATACGCCACTAGGTGGGAAAGAGCGGGAAAAAATTAATAAAAGAAGGTTTTACATTTTTATAAAAAATGTGAGAAATTGTACAAGTCGGGATTCAATATCCCGATCATTTAAAAACCACCAGCCCGTCCATTGTGTAAATTTTCTATGAATTTTGTTGAAGTTGAGCTGTCAATTCAAATTAATTTCTAAAAAATCAAGGGAGATTTTTTCCAGAATAGGATTTCTGAATGTATGTATAACTAACATTAATTGTCTATAATTGACTACATATCACATTATAAATAACATCTATTTTTTATACCAAAACAGAGAGCGAAAAAAAAATCATTTATGTTCGCATAACTCGACAAAATGTACCTATGCTTAATTTTTTTAATAATCCTGTAATCATTGGAGTTTCAAAAAAAAGTAAACGCGCTGCTGAGTTGATGCCCGCGACTTCGCCCAGATCTTTTTTTTTTTTTGCGCGTGTCCTTTATTTTTTCTTAAACAAATATAGCTTAAGTTACTCCTTATAATATCAGCTATCTGCCAATTAAAGTCCCGTTAAAATCGGTCCAGCACTTTCAGAGATTAACTGAAAGAAATAGACAGACAGACAAACAAACAAAAATATCATAAAGCATTTTTTTATTTAGGTACCGTATATACTTTATTATACGCATTTTGTAAAAAACTGTTATTTTAACATGAAGATACTACAAACAGACGTTTAAATTTTATTTGTATGTAGGTATGTTTGGATAGATTGTCTGGTCTATTAATTGTAGTTTTTATGTTTGCATTAACAGAATTAGAGAATTTGAATTTTAAACTTTACTCTGAAGATCATCCATGTAGCGTTTATTTTGTACCACACTGTATATTTTAATACATGTGGTTTTAATCCTTAGTAACTGCGGTGTGATTCATTAATGTTTCTGATGGGATATTATGTAAAGTGGAAGTAGCAAGCAGCAAGTTGATGATGTTTTTAATTAAAAGTGACAAAGTATAGAGTGTATGGGGTTTTTTAACGTACGGTACGTACAACATAACTTTTAATCCACTACTTATCTTTCAGGGGGTGACAGTAATCTATACATCCATAATAATACTAATTTACTAATTAATCATTTACTTAATACCATGCTAATCTTACAAATGCGAAAGTAGTTCTGTCTGTTACGCTTTCATGATTTAACGGTTAAACCGATTTGAATGAAAATTGGTATCAAGGTAGCTTGAGCCCAGAGGAAGAACCTAGGCTACTTTTTGATCCGCGACTTCATCCGCGATAACCAACATTCACGCGGACTATGTCGCGGGCAGTAGCTAGTTATACAAGATGATTTTTTATGCACGCTCCAAATTTCTCAGGGTGATAGTACCCATGAAATTGAATAACTTTCTCCAAAAAACATGGGTCGAAATATTAAAAAAAAAATCGGACTTCCCATACAAAATCGTGCATAAAAAATCATCTTGTATAGTTTCGGTTCGAACCTACTCTAAAACGTGGAAATAAAGATTTTCTTTCGTATTCTTCCTTTTTTAAACCGTTGCCCAACCGTGTCGACCTTTCATTTTCATATTTCAGAGAATTAAACTTAAAGTCACTGTACATAAAATTCATTTCACGATAAAGTGATGCATTGAAAGGCTTTCTTTACTGTCCTATCTTACTCCCAACGCGGTCATAATCGCACTAAGCCTACACTTTAAGCCTTATGAAACGCCAGAATCTGCACTAATATTATAAAGAGGTAAATTTTGTAAGTCAGTGTTTAACTATCTCTGAAACTACTAAACCGATTTTATTTTTTCACTAATAGGAAGCTACGTTATCCCTGAGTTATTATCAAAAAATTAGGGTTCCATAAAAAGCTTCATAGTTTGGATGTAATATGGGGATTTGGACTTTAGTCTTCCACGCTAGTCCAATGCGAATTAGTAGAAGTTTCCCAGTGTCTCGTTCGTTGGTTACCAGGATGCACCAGCTGAGGATGGCTTGGATCCTTCTAAGATGTCGATAAAACCACTAGCACCCAAAAAAAATAACACATGGAGAGAGGGCTCGGAGGGGGGGAAAGTTAGTATGTAATAATATATTATATTATACACACACACACACACATATTTGCAAAAATGTTAATCCAAAACGTACTCTTAGTCAAATTCCTAACCTACCAAAAAGAATTCCACATTCTGTATCTTTTACAAGAAAAACCAAAATTAAGAAAATAATATGCCAGCGCAAACTAATCTTCGAAACTGAAACCCGAATATACTGTCTACACACATCAATTCACGATAACGGTCGTGACCATGTGACCTTCTCAAGATGAGCAACAATATCCATCGATTGACAAAATGACATGACAATCCGTCAAACTTCACGGCCTTGTCAGTAAACATTACCTACATAAAGGTGAATATACACCATTCTCGTGCTTTTCGGTGTAATGCAACAAGACGTGTAGCACCACCCCATTTCTACCCGTGAGTGCCGTAGAAGACGACAGACGGATATTGACTAGAAGATGGGCAGGAGTGTCCTTCTGAGTACCATAACACATAATGCGATCGCCAACATGCAATGCATGCATGGCCAAGCCTGGCGATTACGGCTGAACCCCTCCTTGGGGAAGACCTATGCCCAGCAGTGGTCGTTTAAAGGTTGATATGATGATGATGATGTAACAAGACAAGACTTTTAGTGGGTTGGAGTTTTAGGTTTATAATTCCTGAGCCTATCGGCAACAGTGGAAAGATATTTGTATGTGACTTTATAAATCAGGGAAGTACACTACAATGTCATCTAAATAAACAAAAAATCTTGAACCTTGAAGTCCACATAAACATGTGTTCATTACTTTTAAAAGAATGAACAGAAAGAAAGAGCATTTTATAGCCCAAAAAGCATTTTAATAAACTGAAAATGACCTTAAGGTATGGAAAATGCAGTTTTAGGAGCAGCTTGCTCGAATATTGGATCTGATGGAAGCCTGCAGCCAAAACTAAGGTTGGGAAAGGGTATTATTTGTGGCAATATGAGTATTACTTGCATTGCATACCTGTAGGTATGCAGGTAGACACTATTTATAGATGATAGATAGATAGATCAGTCATGCTTAGACTCTGCGGTCTACAAAGTTTGGTTAGCTTTTAGAGGAACAGGAAAGAATAATATTATGAATGATAATATACAAACTAAAGCTTACATTACAAACGCATTTAAATGTAACGTTCCTGTGAATGTTCGAATCTGCATTCGACTTCAACATCCGAAAGAGTAAGTACGGAGTTTCTTGTCCATTCTTCTCCATACGAAACTAGTTTTTGGAAGGGGCAACAAGAATCAAATTTCTTATATGACGATCAAAAGTGCCATTTAATGATCTAATTGAAATACATGATCTGACTTTGACTTAATGCTCAAGGCAAGTGAACTTTTACCTGTAACATTCCTCTCTATTGCAAAATAGAGAGGACAGGCATGCCTGCAAATTCGAAATTTCAACGAAGTGTAAGTGCAAACTTACAATTGTATAAGTTTGCACTTACACTTCGTTGAAATTTCGAATCTGCAGGCATGTGTTTGCTCAATGAATTGTTACGCAAATTCACTCGTGGTTTGTAAAATCAAGTTATAACCAAACGTCGAGGGTAAGAAAGAAAGAAAAAGCATTTATTAGCCCGCACAGGACGAAACACACAAATAACAACAAGGTTTAAAATTATTACAAAATAAAAAACGAATCGGTCCTGTACGATGCCAAAAGGCCCCTATCTCAGCATTGTGCTGTAACATTTAAAAATGTCACAGCGCTGATATTCTGATAGGGCCCAAAGTGATGCCACGGTCAGATACGGATATAATAAAAAATAAATAATGTAAATGAATAAACAAATATAAATACATGTAAAAAAGTAAATTAGAGAAAACAGTAAATAAAAAATAATAATTATTATTATATCTACACCCAACGTAACCATACCCTTCGTCAATCTGCGCGATGGGATGGCCGATAACTTTCATTTTCATTCACTGGCAAAGTGGCAAGTGGCAACACTGACGAACAGAGACGGACGCGGGCGCAGACATATTTGTTTATTGTTATGGAACGTAGCATTAATTATTATAACATCAATTATCAAAGCGAATTCAAAATCATAATCCATACTCTTTGCGTAATACCAGATAGCGTGCAGTGATTGTGAAACAAACTTGTATTATAGTGGGGCTCTAAACCCAGTTAAAACAAGAAACAAACATTACCTATCAGCGGTATAGTACCTACGTGAGTTACAGATGGAAAGAACCAAAAAAGTGACTTTAAAATAACGGCAAAACAATGCATCTCGGTGTCGAGGTGACGGGAATTCACTACCAGACACAAGAAAACTAAGTATCGTCTTGTTAATATCTACTAAAAAATTAAAATAAGCACGGCCAGACGCTCCGACCACCCCTGCAAACTGCGTGCAGAACATTAGTGAGTTTATTCCGACAATTTTTTGCACAAGGTAGGCAAGGCAGGGTAGTGCACAATGTTCGGTACGTTCGAGGGTAACACATTAGAGCGGTTCGATGTTCTGTTACTAGTAAATGCTCAAGTGTATACAAGTGTAACAACATGCGATAACGCGATGTTATTTAGAGATATCAAACCTTTTCCAGCCCACATTTCAACCAAGGCAAAATTCTCGTAAATTTGAAGAAAAAATTCTGGATCTTTAAAAATAATGAAAGTATTATTATCATATATCGACTGCCGCAACAAACACTATCGAAACTGCAAATCACGTACTTTAGAGGAGAGCAATTTAAAATTTTAATTTGATGTAGAATAAAAAGTATTATTAACTTCAGTAACATTATGTATTGAATAAATAGTAAATTTTATACAGTTTTGTTATCATTGACAATAAATTTTATATTTCTTATAGTTTTCGAAATATTTCACTTTCGATTTTATTTTTCGCTTACAATAGCCAAAATTTCATCGATAGTGCCAAATTCAATAGTGTTCCATCACATGTGAATATTGAATCTGGTACTTTCGCTACCGTTCAATATCTTACTAATCCAAAAATCATCGAAATTGACAGTTTCGATAGTTACAATACTGTTCGTATAATTTTGACAATTATGTACTAATTGTCAAAATTATACGAACATTATCGAAAGTCCCACTTTCGCTAATATATGTATTAATCATCACAGTTATCGAACCTACCACTTTCAATTATGTTACTTGCAAACCTCGAATTACGTTTACTTCTTAACAATACAGTATAAACACTATTATTTTAAGTTAAACAAAACTGTATTTTACACTTCCGAACATGTTCGTCGCGCAACATGTTCTGTTTCGATTTTGTTCAATTAGAAACTTCTTTGATAATGACTTTTTAATGATGTTTTAAGCTCTCTTAGTTTTAAATTCTCTTTTCAAATATGTAAAAAAGGAAAAATCGTTTTTTTGCAGTTTCGATAGTGTTTATACCATAATGTGATGAGAAATAATACAGTGCGAATTACGTAACATGACTTAAATATCAGTCATTTCAAGTAATAAAAAAACTTTGTTAAAACCAAGCTTTTAGTAAAACAGCGCATACAATTTCGTGTACGCGCTACTAACCCTTGAGGAGTGCCCTCGTGAGGACACAATCCTGGCTGCAGCACCAGATTAATTCAATATTAATTTACCATAGTGTATTGTTCATCCGAATAGAACAAGCATACAAAATTTCCAAGCCGTAACATTAGATGAACTGATTTCAATTTAAATTACAAGATTTGAACTAAAGATAAACATACATGTGTGTGAGTCGTCACATCTGTATCGTATTACAATAATCTCTTCATAGAGATAGCGAGCTAGTAAAAATTGGCGACCGTTTTTCGGCAAGTAGAATGATGCGACGGATATTATAAAAAGTTGAACGGAACGCGATAATATATTGTATCGATTGACAACTAATTTGGAGTTATCTGTGCTATCGGTGTTTTGAAAAGCCGTATAACTAGCTGTATATTTATCGACTTATTTTTTTTATTACATCTAGATAAAAGCTAAGCTTGTCACCGTTTGTTGGTCACAAAAATCAGCTGTTCAATATCACCCGCCTAGCCTCTTGCCAATTATTTTGGTGTTGGAATCCAGTCTACACAAATGCAGCTGAAAACCAGTGTTTTACATGGAGCAAATGCCTATCTGACCTCCACGACAGAGTTACAGGGTAACACGATACCCCTTGGTAAGACTGATTGTCAGACCTTCTGGATTCTGGCTACCCATAACGACTGTCAAAGACCTACGAATGACAGCCGTGACCAACGCCTTTACGTGCTTTCTAAGGCATGGAGTGGTTTCGGTATAAAATGGATGGTCACCCATCTGCTGTTCAATACAATACGTTCAAAATGTATGCAACGACTGTGTTCTTTCATACTTCTGAGTTGCTCCAGTTCAAGTTATTCATAACCATGGGGACTTTCACTACCAGAATGATTGCTAATAAATGAAAAATCCGGCTGTATAATGTCCCACTACGAACTCCTTCATTACAACTGTTACAAGAAGGTATTCATTAATTATTACATATTTTATGTAAATGTTTCAGTACTTTTTACGAGTAGAAACACAGAAAGATTCGCGTGTCTTGAATAACAAATGAATAGAATTTTAATGATGCTTAATTTTATTACAGTTTTGAAATACCTATCTCGGGACCAAGTAGTCTCGAAACTTCGAAAGCCAAAGGGCTTGTTAGACATCCTTAATTGAGACACCAAACGATAAATACCCCTGTAATAATTCCTCCTGACCGATTTTCGATCACGGTGGACAATCCCAATGAAGTTAGCCAAGTACGCAGGAGATATTACAGTGTACAAGTGTGCTAAGTGTAAGTGTGTGTGTACGTGTAAACACAGGTGCATTTCCCTCACTCTCAAAATCCGATAGGACGGCAATTCGACATGACCAGGGAGATTAGGCTTTACTTGTTTTCCGAGGCACGCGGGTGTTACACCGCCAACTTCCAAACTTCAGGCTGCTACTGAGAATTTCCTAATTGAAAATTCTAATAACGTTTTAGCCGACCACGAGACCACCGAAGCAGTCAACCCACTTATACCTATATTCACTATGCAAATGCATCCAAGGTCAGCTCCTCGGTTTGTGCACGACTTTTGCAGGATATGGAAACAAAGAATTTCATTGACTGATGCCAAGGACTACTGTGGAAAGATTTCATTATCATCATCATCATCATGTCAACCTTAAGACGCCCACTGCTGGGCATAGGTCTCCCCCAAGGGGGGTTCAGTCGTAATCACCATGCATGACCGATGCATGTTGGCGATCGCAATAGGTGTTATGGTACTCAGAAGGACGCTGCTGCCCAGTGTCTGATCAATATCCCTCTGTGACCTTCTACGACACCCATGGCTAAAAATGGGGTGGTATATTAATATATAATATATTATTCATAATTATTATTTTTCTTTAACTTTGCCTCACACTGGGACGACGACTGGGGAGACGCCCACTGCTGGGCATAAGTCTCCCCCCAAGGGGGGGTTCAGCCGTAATCGCCATGCTTGGCCGATGCATGTTGGTAGCATTTATATACGTATAAACCCACATAAGTACATATGTACTTATGTATGTGTAGTTTATATATTCGTAAGTTTATCTCTTTTTAACTTTTTTTTTCATATGCACCTGCCTATGTTATCTCTTCATCACCCTTGGTTGACTGGTAGAGAATGCCTAAGGCATTAAGTCCGCCTTTGTACCTTTGTGCATAAAGTATAAATAAATAAATAAATAAGTAATCAGACCCGGAACAACTACCTGTAGGCCGAATATTTGTTCCGTGCGGGAATGGAACCCACAACATACAGCGCAGAAGGCAATCGCTCAGTCACTGCGCCAACCGTGTCGTGTGTCGTATTATAATAAGTCTTATGTTTAACGAACCTTCAGATGTAGGAAAATATAACGGCAAAAATCACTTTATATTGCCAAATATAAAGATTAGAAATAGAAGAAGAGAAGATACATGATTATCAACATTGAAACCCCATTTTAATGTCAAATAATAACCAAAAAAATTACGAGTGTGTTTTAGACCACACGACTGAAGTATTCTTTAGCTCCATCAATATGTATGTATGTATCCGTTTGCAACTGTCTATGAGAGAAAGAAAGAAAATGTGTGCTCTCACCTCTCTCTCTTGCCGCTACAGTAATATACGAAACTCTCTATTTCCATCTTCACTAACTTATATCACCCTCTCAACTTTCGTTCGCCTCGCCCGATCATTATTTTCCTAACGCTTTCGTCACGCATTCACCAGCTTACTCCCCAAGTTAAGCGTGCGTAAAGAAGTTTTACTTCAAAAATTTGACATCTTGCTATCCTATATAGCCACGAAGTATATAGCACATTGATTTGCACACTAAGATTTGATGATCATTTACTACATTTGGTGTTTAGTACATTTTTTTGGTAAGGGAGCTTAGGATCATGAAGTATTTTTTGTTGTTCATTATATTTTTATTCCCTTAAAATAATATTATTATCTATTTTAGTATGTCGTGGTATGAAAGGTAAACGACCAATTGAACCGTCTCGTGTTACCTAACTGATCATAATTAAACAAGGCTTGTTTGATATTTGTCCAATCAATCACCTCTGCCAACAACAGATTTGACAGCAGATTTATATTGATCCGAGTTCGAAATATAATTCTAGCTGAATCTACTGAAACCAACGCATTTATCAACATCCTACTATAATATAATATATAATATAATTATAATAATATTATAAATGCGAAAGTTTGTGAAGATGTTTGGATGTTTGTTACTCAATCACGCGTAAACCGTTGAACAGATTTGCATGAAAATTGGCACATAGGTAGACCATTTCCTAGTTTAACACATGATACTTTTTATCCCGGTAATGTGTTCCCTTGGGACAATCGTTCTTTTTACGCAGGCGAAGCCGCGGGCAGAAGCTAGTATGACATAATTCCATATCAGCACACTATCCATCCATACTTTAATATTATAAATGCGAAAGTAACTCTGTCTGTTACGTTTTCTCGAATGTGCGTGTAAGTGAGGATGAGTCAATAAGAATATCTTATTGACTTGCGCTTGGCCGCAACTCACCTGGGGGTCAAGTCTGCTATTTTTATAATTTCGTCATTCCAACAAGATCCCATTGTCATTTTGCTAAAAGTTCGTAATCTGCTAAATTCATAATGGTCAATCATTGGTCGGTCGAATTAAAAGCAATGACTGCACAATGACGTTCTAATGGTAGGTCACTGATCAAAGGAAATGTCAAAATTTTTGCAGATTACCGTCTAAGTCCGTCATTCAGTTGTAATTTTGTACAAGATTACCTTTCTAGATATTATCATTTCTTTCAGTGGCGTGTCAGTTGTTGACCATTGGAAAGTTATAATGGCGCTATTATTATTAGTAGATTACCAAACCTGTAGTTCTATAAATAAAGACTTAATCTTTCAAAAACTGTTATTGTCTTAAAATAATCTGCTCATATCATTACGATAGGAGGACGACACGGTTGGCGCAGTGGCTGAGCGATCGACTGCTGCGCAGCGTGTTGCGGGTTCGATTCCCGCCCAGGGTAAACATTTGTGTGATGAGCACTTGTGTTCGCCTTGAGTCTGGGTGTTGTTTATCTATATATGAATGTATTTACAAAAAAAAAATTGTATTTGTGTATGTATATCAGCTGTCTGACACCCATAGTACAGGGTCTCCCTAGTTTGGGGTCAGATGGCCGTGTGCGAAAATGTCCCCACATATTATTTATTTATTTATTTATTTTATATTGCTCTGGGCAAAACGCGAAAACATGAAGTTTTCGTCACGAATCAAATACACGCTCTTAAGTATGGAAGGCTGGATAGTAGAACTTACTACTACTGAGAAATAATTTATTGTTTTTGAGTATGTACAATATTTACAAGAATAATAAAATAGGAAACCTAAAGTATTAAACTAAAAAATAATAATAAAACCTTACAAAATAAAGCATCATAAAATTCGTCCACATCGCCGTCAACTGGAAATGTATCCAAGAGGCTGGCAGCATTGCCACGTTGGATACTACTTAGATACTTACTTTGTTTGACAATGAAACAAACTCTCAACTGTAAACTACCAAAACGAATAAAACCTTTTTCCAAGTCCCTGATTTATTATTCAAACGAACCCCTGTACTCTCCACTTTCTCACCGTTTTTTTAAGACACATAACTTTTCTCGAAGTCTATTTCAGAGAGACTTCCAAAGTGGTAAAATGTGCCCCCCTGTAACTTCTAAAATAAGAGAATGATAAAACTAAAAAAATATATACGATGTACAGTACGCAAAGGAGATAAGTATCCATGTCGCCGGAAACAGTTGAAGCTTACTTAGAAACCGATAGGTTTTTATGAATAAAATAAAATACAATTTATAGAGAATAAATAGTTCAATGATTTAATAAAATTTCATTTGAAAGCCCCCATTGGTTTCTAAGAAATCCTCAACTATTCCCGACGACATGGATACTTATCTCCTTTGCGTACTGTACATTACCATGTAAAATTCCACCGAAAATTGGTTTTTACGAGATCTAGTAACTAGTTTTTTTTTAATACGTCATAAATCGTAAACCGCAATTTACCATACTTGCTGCTACGGAACCCTTCATGGGCAAATCCGACTCTCATTTGGCCGCTTTTTTAAGACACATAACTTTTCTCGAAGTCTATTTTTAGCTACATAATGGATTCCCTGTTTTCAACGTTTTGTTCAATACTAGTACTTTACCCGCGACTGCTTCCGCATGCCTTTTTTTATGGATGTAATTTTTGGTAAAAAAGTTTAACATATAGCACTCAGGAATAACGTAGCTTTCTATTGGTGAAATAATTTTTGAAATCGGAGCAGAAGTTCCAGAGATTACCCCCTACGTAAAAGAAATTCTACCTCTTTTACCAGCTTTTTATTAGCTTCACCTGCATGTTTGTATGTTTGTTTGTAACCGACTTCTTTGGACGCAATTTTGACCCACTTTAAACGGCCAGATTACGTTCAAACTTTGTAGATTTATCGAGGACCGATGACAATACACTAATTTGATAAAATTATACAAAAAAAACATAAGTCGTTCAAAATTAGTTGCCGAAAAAACAGCTATTATATACTAGGAAGGTACTGCACAAGCGCCCCTGGTAGAATAAATGTACATAATATTTATAGATATAGATATAACCAAACTAAAAAGTAAAAAATAAATAATAGTTTAAAAAAAACTAAAAACACGCTTTTTATAGAAAACCAAACTAAAAAATAGAAAATAAATTTTAATAAAATATTTTATTTTAAAAAAAGCGTGGGGTGCATGGTGTCAATAGTTATACATATTTTATTGACAGATATGAGTAGAGTGATTATCATTTTGATAATATCTTAAAAAGCACCCCACGCTTTTTTTAAAATAAAATAATTTATTAAAATTTATTTTCCATTTTTTAGTTTGGTTTTCTATAAAAAGCGTGTTTTTAGTTTTTTTAAACTATTATTTTTATTTGAATATATAGTTTAAGTACAGAAGACTAGCTACACGCGAATTCGTCAGCGTGGAAATCAAATATACTGTAAAACATATCCGATTAGGGTATCATTCATTTCATCATTTCAGCCCAAAGACGTCCACTGCTGGACATAGGCCTCCCCAAGGGGGGCTTTCGCCATAATCGCCACGCTTGGCAGGCGGATTGGCGATCGCAGTATGGTTGTTACAAAGGCACAGAGATGGTGCTGCCTATTCTCTGGTATGTCCCTTAGTCGCCTCTTACGACACCCACGGGAAGATATGGGATGGTGCTATTCTTTACGTCCGACACCACACAGACAACGGATTGGGGTATGGCACTCGGCAATAATCATGATCAAATAATATGGCTCTCTACAAGAGAAAGACTTTTTGTAGTCGGACCAGCACAGACTTCCAGAGCTTGCCTCTACATCTAAACTTACGAACTGTACCTTATTAGTACAGAAAAGAGAAAAGAAATACCTACCTACGTTACGTAAAGTACGTTGTACTTTTAAGTGGGTATTTATTTTCTATTAAAAGACATACAATTATTATTATTCCTTTGTACTTCTGCGTAGTACCTATTACAAAGGAATAATTGTCTTTCTGGTATAAAATGTATTTGTCGGGCTTTTGTAGGCCGAGATACGAAAGAAATCGCTATTATTTTTGCAGAATGTTATATTCCAATATCGTATCATCATTATACGTAGCCTTTTCCCAAGTATGTTCTAAACGGATAAGGTGTAAGTTTAACTAGATGCTGCTAAATACCAGTGTTTCATAATCATCATCGTAATTACAAACGGTAAGAAGTCTGAATACAATTATCAAGTCTGAAGCAAGTATTTTTATTTTGAAGAACAATACAGTACACACACTACAGTCTGGGCAATACTTATTACGACAACACTGACAATTGTCAATTGTCTTGTCAAATAAGTGATATCACAGATCGTCACTTATTCGACAACTCAAATGACTTAATATATTTCAAAGCAACTAAAATCTTATATTTAGGGCAAAATAAAGGTATTTATAAAAAAAAATGTTCTTAAATTATTAGCAAACGGTGTTAATTACGCAATTTAATTGCGATAAAATTGGTGCCCTGAAAATCAGAAATGAGGACATCCGCAAGAGAACCAAGGTTACAGGATGTAGCCCGAAGAATTGCTAAACTTAAGTGGCAGTGGGTAGGGCACATTGCTCCCAGAACGGATGGCCGATGGGGCCGAAAAGTTCTGGAGTGACGACCGCCAACCGGAGGACGTTGCGTTGGAATACCTCCCACTAGGTGGACCGATGACCTGGTAAAGGTTGCGGGGATCCGCTGGATGCGAGTCGCACGGGACCGGTCATTGTGGCGACACTTGGGGGAAGCCTATGCCCAGCAGTGGATGTCTTTCGGCTGAAATGATGATGATGATGATGGTGCCCTGAAATGGCGAGACGGGGCCGTGGTAGACCACGAAAGAGATGGCAGGACGACTTGGATAGCTTCCTTGAGAATTAGCAAGACATAGCTAAAAGTCGAGACCGATGGAAGGAATGGAGGGATACCTTTGCCCTGTAGTGGGAGAGTACAGGTGTAGTACAGGTACAGGCTAATATAATAATAATAATAATTGCGATAAACACATAAGGATGATGACGTGACCGCCATTTTGTTTCTATCGTCATACAAGGAATACATAATAATACCTGCTAACATTAGAGGACTACCATTATCAGGCTTGTTTAAAGTTTCATTAAGTCGTGTTTTATGATTATTTTTTTATAATAATGATTTCTATGCAATTATACGTAAGAAAACCGTGTAGGTCGTGTACAATATGATCGGGATCAGTAACGACATTCTGAAAATGATAGCGGACAGAATGGAATTGGCGGTCATGCGTCGATTCATTAACCTGCATGTGACAGATGCAGGTTAATGAAGGATCTATCCCATCGTCTGTCTAGAAGCCAAATATGGGTCGCATGTCATTGTTTAACAATTGTGTCTCCTAATTGACAGTTGGGCTCATATTTGTATAATTTTATTCCCATTATTATTTTTATTTACTAACATAGTTTATAAGTTTGTAATATATAATAGTCGATAGTTTATAACACTGGTATTCAGCTGCATCCGGTTAGGCTAGAAATCGTCCCCAACCTAATAGGATATTACACCCATTTTTGAAAAGTGTCTCAATTAAATTCTGTAGTGCTAATATGCCACCAAAAAAATCTATTTTTTTTTTATTCAACCGATAAGTGCCTTAAAAATGCATCTTAATTTTACATTTTCAAATTTTACCCGTAGTTTGACGCAAACGCCTCGTAGTGGAAGCCATATTGCTCTTTGGAAATGACGACAGTTTGCTGTGTAGTCAATTGCGCTGATATTTTGTATGACTATTGTATATAATTTAAAAATAATTATATTTTGTAATAGGTGTAATAATAAAAAAATACGTTGGTCACGAAAATAATAAAAGTACAAACCCTATACGCGCCAATTGCTTGCCTGACAGTTGACACTTTTTTCAACCGACTTCAAAAAAGGAGGAGGTTATCAATTCGTCTGTATTTTTTTTTTATGTTTGTTACGTTATGATTTCTTTGGACTGGGTGAACCGATTTTGATGATTCTTTTTTTATTTGAAAGCTAGTGCTTCCCGTGTGGTCTCATTTTAATTTGGTCAAGTTCTGACAGTTGCATCCATGAGAAAACCGTATAAGTCTTAAAGCATTAAGTATGTGCGCGATTTGTTACGCGATTTCCCCGGGAAACGTAACCCGATTTTGAAAATTCTTTTTTTATGGATAGGGTATGCTTCAAGGATGGCCCCATATAAATTTTATCGTAATTGATTCAGCACTTTTTGAAAAATCAACAAATACCCAAAAATTTTACATAGACGACGTTTTAGTTTCATCAATCTTTGTAGTAGTTAACTTTCAATCTCTTCTTAATAGATTTGTATGAGAAGGAGGTACTAAAAAGCGGACAATAAAAAGCTTTTTACAAAAAAGACAACCGCCTTCAAAAACTATTAAGTGAAAAATAACTTTAGCACAGAACACACATTGACTTTAGTTTCGGAAGTCGGTGGCAATACAAAACAACAAACAGAACAAAGCCACTGAATTTCGAAACTAAAGTCAATGTGTGTTCTGTGCTAAAGTTATTTTTCACTTTTTAGTTTTTGAAGGCGGTTGTCTTTTTTGTAAAAAGCTTTATGTTTACACAACCGTACGTACGTACACAATCGTATTTTGTTATTTTAAGAACTAAAAAAGAAAACCGACTTCAACCGTTTTCTTTTTTTTGAAAAACCTTTTTATTTTTCGCTTTATAGTGTTGCCTTAACATCCAAATCCATTAAGAAACGGCGACACATTTAAAAGAGATTGTAAGTCTTCCAAAGATTAAAGAAACTAAAACGTCGTCTAAGTAATTTTTTTGGGAATTTGTTGATTTTCTCAAAAAGGGCTGTATCAATTTTGGTAAAATTTATATGGGACCATTTCGGAATAAACCCCTTTAGAACAAAAAAAAAATTGCGTATCCGTCTATATATGACAGAGTTATGCCCGAACATACATAAAACAAAAATATAAACATTCGAATTGATAACATTTTCCGAGTGCTTTTTGCCTAAACTATCTCAATAACATATTTATAGATTTTTTCTCATATAGAGTAAAATAACCTATTGGTAAAAGGCTAGATGATGATGTTGTCGTCTGAGAATAAACAGTTTCTGTTTTTTTTTTCTTTACAACACGAACACAGAACAACTGGACTGCATTATCACACAGTCGACTTTTATAATGAAAACCTTGTTCAGCAAAGCGTTTTCCTGCTCCACAGCTTGCTTGTTTGTCTTTTATGTGCTCATTAGCTAGTGCACGGTCGGACCCGTCTGACCTGTGTGTGAAGTTTGTTTTTCACATAGCTATTAGTGTATGGTACGTAAGTATTATATCATCTGTGGTATGGTGTTCCTTTATACGTTAATAGTAGGTACCTATGTTAAGAGCGCCCATCCCGTCATATTTCCTACACAAACGCTCGTACGCGATTACGGCGTTATAACAACTTATTTTCAAAATATTTTTAACACACAGGTATTTTGTGGTTTAAATCTAGGTTTGTATGAAGCCAAAAATAAACTTTTTCGAGAAACAAATTCAGTAAACACGTCCGAAAATCAGTTTTTTTGTTTAATTTTATTTGAACTTCAGCCGTTCATAATGCACTCATACATTGAAAAGGTAAAAAAACAGCTTCATAGAAACCTTGCAGATGTAATGAAGATTCTAAATTCTAAACATTTTTACCAAAAACTTGTAAGGCTTCTATAAAAACACGTATGTCCTGGAACAAGTTTTGTGAAATTTTCGCGCGACAATTTCCCTGTGATGTTATTGCGGTCTCACTCACTCGTATGTTTTCGAGCTTTGCGTTGGTTGAAACAAAAAAAAAATACAATCACTCGCGTCGAAGTTCGTTCGATGGGGATGGGCGCTATTAAGGTTGGTTTACTTTAGTGAGTTTTACATTAATTTCATTCGTCTTAGGTTCATTATGGTTGTCTTAGTTGAATTTAGTCTGACTTAGTTAATTTAATTTAGCCCATGTGTTAGTTTATTTAATTTAGAGAGGTTTATATATTATTATTTGTTTTTTGCATTTACTTTTAACATTTACAGTTTTGCAACAGCAGCTGGCAGTGACTTACTGGTTCTATTAAATTTAGTCTGTTTTTTTTAAATTTAATAATAATAATAATTTTAATAATATTGGGCGGGTCACGTCAGCCGCATGCACAGCGACCGCTGGGCAAAGGTCTCCACGCAATGGGTGCCTGAAGATGGTCGGCGTCGCCGAGGCCGGCCCAAGAAGAGGTGGCGAGATGACCTAGACGCGTACTGCGGGGGCTGGGTCGAGGCAGCGCAAGACAAAAATAACTGGAAAGACTCGGGGGAGGCCTTTGCCCAGCAGTGGCACGCAACGGGCTACTAAAAAAAATAAAAAATAATACTAAAATTTATTTATTCAGGTAACTTCGATCCATACATGAAACTTAAACTAGTAAAAGATAGTAAGCAGGGACTTAGTCCGCTGCACTAACATCCATGTCAGGGGACAATCGTGCCTAGCAGCAATGGCACTCAAGATGCTGTGGCGACTTCCACGCAACCGACTAATGAATGACGCGGTCTTTTTGCGCCATAAGGCCGCAAAACCATCTATGTGTGCATCAGCAAACATTGCTGACGAGCTACAGAAACGTGGAAACCGCAACAGTGCCCTGAACGTATTATTAAATTGGACCCGCAGAGCATTGTACGCTCGGTGCGTGTAGTTAGTCCACAGACTCCCCGTGTACAGTTTAATCCGTCTTAGTTTAATTAACTAATAATAATAATAATAATAATATGTGGGGACATTTTTCACACACGGCCATCTGACCCCAAACTAGGAAGACCCTGTACTATGGGTGTCAGACAGCTGATATACATACACAAATACATTTTTTTTTGTAAATACATACATATACAGATAAACAACATCCAGACACAAGGCAAACACAAGTGCTCATCACACCAATGTTTATCCTGGGCGGGAATCGAACCCGCAACACGCAGCGCAGCAGTCGTTCGCTGAGCCACTGCGCCAACCGTGTCGCGCGCCAACTCTGTCTTAGTTTAATTTAGTCCAGCATAAAACTAGTAATAACTAGCTGTCTGCCACGGTTTCGTACGGGTAGTGTAATGAAATAAATGAGTCCTTTACACAAATAATAAAAAAGAAAGCCTAGAACTATAACCAGCTTAGTTAAGTTTAATCTTGCTTGAAAAAATTTATATAGAAAATAATTTGCTAGTAAGTAAATCTAGTTTACATGCCATTCTGCTAAGCTAGCTACATATACGTAGGTACTTTCAAAGAAACATGTTCACATTTTCAACGTACATTGCAGCCATTAAACCAGGAGCAGACATGTTTACTTCTATCTCACAGTCATATAATATTCCTTAATTTTAACGACATCCAAAAGTTACAGGGTGCTTCATTTCTAACAGCGACCAAAAGGAATTTAAATGAGAAATTACGTAGCTCATAACCTCAAAGCAGGATATAAAACGAAAAGAGAAACCTTGCGAACAGTAAATTTTAAAAAAGGACCTTCAAACTCGTACGAGAAGTAACCATAAAAGAGTTTTTATTTATTTTAAGAGTTTTTATTCCTTTATTTTAGTGCCTACTTTATTTTTATTTTTAAGAACTGAATACGTCATTCGTTTGAGGTTCTGGATATGGAAAGAAGAGGAGAACCGTCTATGTGTATCAAAAAACCGGACAAATGCGAGTCGGACTCGCCCACCGTCGTTCCGTTCAAATTCGTGATTTGGTTACCCATACAATTATGACCGCGCATACCTCGATGATTGATTACGTACTTTAAATAAAGAAAAAAAAGATTATGATTTAATTACAAATGTATAATAATAATAAATAATAGTTTATTTCTCACCACAATATAGGTACATTAGAGAGGTATCAATAGAAAATACATAAAGGCTTATGTATAGTTTTCAGACTTTTCCCTGTATACTTGTAGTATAAGACGATATTGCTTGCCAAATTTTATAGTACTAGGTCAACGGGAAGTACCTACCCTATAAATTTTGATTCCCTTGAGAGTGTCGAAATATACGTTTTTTTTTTGCAGCAAAAGAGGCCGTATCTGTTTTTCATGTTAACTTAGATTTTTAATTTTTACACAGCTTCAAGGGGACTGTACATTTAAGCATATGGATTTAACTTCAACTCGATACCTCCACGCATTCCCAAGATAAAGAGTCTTGACAGACAGACGGACAACAGAGTGAAGTTTTCCTTTTGAGATACAGAACCCTAAAAAAGTGTTGAATAGGGTGGCGCTACATCGCAACTGGGTAAAAAATTTCTTACTCGCGGCATACTTCAATCCGTCTGTTAACGACGCGTTACATAGCAATAGGTTATTCTTAGAACTTAGTGATTTTGTTTATATTATTTGGTTACATACTTAAAAGCTTAGCGTAATATGTTATGTAAAGAAGCGCGCGGGGTTCGCCGCAGGGGTGAAGAGGGGGTTCTGGACCTCACACTTTGTTTTGCGGCAACGCTACAAGTAGTTCCATTACCGACATGATGAATGCCGCGCGCTTCCTAAGCTCAAAGTTTTGTCATCCGACCGTATAGTTTTAAATATAAAATCCTTTTGTTTCCAAAAGTCTCTGTTCGCATTATTTGCCCTGCCCACAATTTTATCACCGTCAACAACTGCTAAATTCATACCATACCCTGTGCCTACGCTAGCGCCATTTTGGCGGGTTTCAGAACCGTTATTTACTGCGTATTT
The DNA here is from genome assembly GCA_947361185.1 of Charanyca ferruginea. NCBI lineage: Eukaryota > Metazoa > Arthropoda > Insecta > Lepidoptera > Noctuidae > Charanyca > Charanyca ferruginea. Next base: position 7,228,143 of record OX376082.1, on the reverse strand, counting down.
CTGGACACTTTTTCAACTTTACCCCTTTATGAGATAGTTCTCCTCTATCCTCCATAGTTCTAGGTTTCAAATGTTTTCATCATTAATCCTAAAAGAAGATTTTGGATATGCATTAGTAAAGTTATAATTAATGAATTTTAGCAGATGGAAGCTCGGTTCAAAAGGGCAATTCCTGTAAGTTTTAGAAACGTTTGGTGTCTAATCTCAGTTTCAATTTCTCAAAAATGCCTCTGTTTGGCCTACATTTTTGACATTAATTGTCACTGTGAAAAAACCACCACCATATTTTTTGAACGTATTTACACATAAAAACGGTGCGTTGACACCGCCAATATAGGCGATACAAATTGTCGCAACGAATAAAGGCTCTCCCCCCAGGTGCGTTATTATCGGCCGAAAATATCGGTTACGTTATTGCGATATTTGTTTTCAGTACATTTTGTACTAGGACGGCTGCGAAGTTATACACTGCTGCGGTAATAACGACGCAATAGAAGTAGGAGGAATCGGGACGCATCATCGCAAAAACGCATCCGATATTATCGACCGATAATAACGCGCCTGTGTGTTGCAACATGCAACGAGCCGAGCATTCCGACATTGTGACGTCATACACGCCCAGTAATATTTACGGTCGTAGGAAAAATGGCCGCTTTACGCGACGGTAGTGGGACGCTTTACGATGCGGTGGCGCCGCAACGCCGTCTATTTCTTGTAAGCTTGTAAGTATACCTTGATTGTTAAGCCCAATATTTACAGTTATTTAACTTAGGAAGGGCGTAGTATCATAACACAAGGAACTTAGTTGCCCCTTAAAATCATCTTCGCTCTTCTATATCTTGGGTTGATCCCAATTTCTTTTTTAATTTTTCAAGATTTTGACGTTTTTTTTATAATAAAAATAAAAACCTAAAAGATAGTATAAAAAGCGAGAGTATTTTGTTGTAGTGCACGTGGGGGTGTGAGTGATTGTAAGGATGTAAGTGCGAGTGTGTGAGTGACAGTGTGTGGTTAGATGTGTATCGTGAGCACGTACCAGAGTGTATGCATGGGATGGTAAATGATGTCTGTTTACATTAAGAATTATATAAGCCTGTATCGCCTTCATGTTTTCGTAAGTAAATGGTTTTATCCAACCAGTTACTATTTCTTAATATTCTTGTTACTAACATAACCTATAAGTTATTGCTATAAACATTCTTATTTTAATTTATTGAACGCAACGTTAAGCGGCGCCTTTCGATGTGTGACGGCCCTAATGACAAAAAAGTAGGTATTTATTTTTTAACGTCCCAAGAAAAAAAGGATAGCCATCGAAAACCAACCCTATACCTTATAGACAAGGTTGAAATGTTGTTGAAATACCTACCTCAATGTCAGATTTTCGAATTGTTTGATGAAGTCTCGCGGGCAGAAGCTAGTAAATCGTCCCAAGAATAAGATAGCCATCGAAAACCAACCATATACCTTCTAAGACAAGGTCGAAATGAAGTGTCATACCTCAAAAAATATTTATCAATGTCGTAATGTATTCTCCACGTTTATATAAATCTATTATAATGTCTTTACTTCGAACGAGTGACAAATGGCACACGATAGCATTTATTTAATAATAGATATGTCTGTGCCTTCACAAGGTTACCTTTGTAGTCTAAAGTATATTAAGTAGGTACAAATTATATAGGTATTATATTATTAATTCACATGCTAGCTGATGCCTGCAATTTCACTCACACCGATACTTTATGCCCGACTAAAGTATCCTACATACTTATAATGTTAATTTAGGTCTTAGTCTACTTATCAATTTGTCGTTTTAAAAGCATAATTGAATGAAATATCCAAGTTCACAAAATATCCAAACTCACAAAACATCCAAATTCACAAAATATCAAAACTCACAAAACATCCAAACTCACAAAACATCCAAACTCTCAAAACATCCAAACTCTCAAAACATCCAAACTCTCAAAACATCTAAACTCACAAAACATCCAAACTCTCAAAACATCCAAACTCACAAAATATCCAAACTCAAAAAACATTCGAACTCACAAAATATCCAAACTCACAAAACATCAAGACTCTCATGTAATCAATACAGGGTTATTATTTGTAAAACACTAATAACCTCGCAGGACTATTTAATACTAAATAAAACTAAATTAATAAAAACAAACAAGTTTTATTCTACCAAAACTAAAACCAAAAAAATAACACTATCAACATCATATTTTGTCTAGTTATGCTAGTCCGTGGATGGGTGACCATCTTTTACATACCGAGACCCCTTCGTGCCTTGAAATCGAAATGCACGTAAAGCCGTTGGTCCCAGTCGTCATTCGTAGATCTTTGACAGTGGTGCCAATTCTGTTGTGCACGAACAAAATTAATTTTATGCTATTGTTATCTCTTTCTCTCCAATTAAACAAGAAAGAGACAAATATTAATAAGAGCTGTCAATTTAAGTTGATCTAAAATGCTCATAAAATTATAGTTGTCATTTCATAACGTATTGATTAAAAACACTGCGAAGTTAAAGGGAAAAACTAATTTGACATCTCTAACTTAGTCCCTGTCTGTCGCCATCCTTTTCTTCAGCTGCCTGGTAGTAAGAGATGCCAAATGCCTAATTTTAATTTAGTTTGTGAACAAGGGAACGGCACCATATAGGTACAGAAGTCAGAAAAACTGACAACCAGTCTTACCAAGAGGTATCGTGTTACCCAGTTGTAAAACACTGGTATTCAGCTGCATCCAGTTAGACTGGAAGCCGACCCCAGCACAGTTGGGAAAAAGCTATGCGGATAATGTGTTAGTAGGTAATCCATACTTCCATACTTTAAACTTTTATACTTTATATATTTAATATTATAAATGTGAAAGTAACTCTGTCTGTTACGCTTTCACGATAAAACAGCTGAACCAATTTTGTTGAAATTTGATACGAAGATAGCTTTTACCCTGCGGTAGGTTTTAATTCGCGACTTCGTCTGCATCCGCGATAACCGACATTCACGCGAACGAAGTCGCGAACAAAAGCTAGTATAAAATAAATATCATTGTACCTGCATACTAACTAAATAGTTTATTCGCCTCTATCCAAGCACAGAATACAAGCTACCAACTTCAACTACAAGCGATTTGTTTCAACAAACAAGCGAGCTGTGGTCTGTCTGTGTCCATACAGTTCTATAACACCCCTAAGCTGGTTGATTCAACTTCAAGTTAGCCGTAACTCAGCCAGTGTAGCCTAGTCGTTATAAGTTTTACTTCCAAACCATTCAGCACTAAACATGTTTGTGTACGTTTTGAATGGATTCAGAGCTGGTTGAGGATTTAAGCTGCGGACTAAACGTAATGCTCGCCAACAATGAGCAGTTACTCGACGACCGACTGTGAACTGTATAAATAAATAAAATTGAAGTGTCTGTTTGTAATGTAAGAAAACAGCCTTTACGCGTATGAAAGTAAATACGGTACTAACAATAAACACTTTTTTAACCGACTTCAAAAAGGAGGAGGTTATAAATTCGAATGTTTGTATTTTTTTTTTTTATGTATGTTCGGGTATAACTCTGTCATAATAGACGGATTTGCAAAATTCTTTTTTTGTTCGAAAGGGGTTTATTCCGAAATGGTTCCATATAAATTTTACCAAAATTGATCTAGCCCTTTTTGAGAAAATCAACAAATTCCCAAAAAAATTACTTAGACGACGTATTATTTCTTCAATCTTTGGAGGATTTACAATCTCTTTTAAGTGTGTCGCCGTTTCTTAATGGATTTGGATGTCAAGGCAACACTAAAAAGCGAAAAAAAAAAAGTTTTTTCAAAAAAAAGAAAACCGCCTTCAGAAACTAAAAAGTGAAATACGAAAACTTTAGATTTTGAAGGCGGTTTTCTTTTTTTTTTAAACTTTTTTTTGGAACGAAGTTCCCTAACGCGGCTTACGGGTAGTGCAAATTAGTAGAAATCGTCATGTAGCCAAATGCGTGTGTGTGTATGTGTGCTTGTATCGAGCCGCTGCGGCGCACTCGCCTACTCGTGATATATTATTATTTTTATTCGACATTGTACAGACACGTACGTAAGGAACTTCGTTCCTCATTTTAATTTTGTCTGTCCGTCTGTCTGTCTGTCGATCTGTTTCTTCCGTCAAGACACTTGGACCGATCTTGACGGCATTTAGCTATTTGCCTGTGAATGTCCCGTCATACATATATTACTACTATACTATTATACACTTCTACAGATATTACTACAAGTTTCATTGAAATCTGTTCAGTAGTTGTTGCGTGATAAAGTTACAAATCTATAAATTCATCCATCCATTAAAATCCATAAATTCATCAATTTCAGCTGAGTGTGTTTTATGTCCCGTCAAGATCGGTCCAATCGTCTCCATGAACTAGGAGTAAAGAAAAATAATTAAGGTTCCGAAAAAAATAATAAAACCTATGAAATTAAACACAACAATCTCGCAAGTTTACTTTCTAATTATAACCATGAATTATTAATTCAAGCGTACAATGTAAAGAGATGGACTAATTATTTGCAATAACAATTAATTGGTTCTGGTAACGTCACTAAAGCCATGATATTAATGTGTAGCCTGTTAATTAACTTTACTGTCGCGTTTTAATTATACTACCCTTAATGGGATTCTGGTAAATATGAAGAGGAAATGGTTAGTAAACTGTATCTCTAGGGAGATCTGGTTAAATAATAATTATGGTCATACTAGCTGCTGGCCGCGGCTTCGCCCAAGTGTATAGTACTTCCCCCATTTCACCCTTATTTAAAGCATATTAGCGACACGCCCCGGCTTCGCACGAGTGCAATGTAAATAAAACTATACGTGTAACCCTTCCTGTTGAATCACTCTATCTATTGCTGAACACTGCGTTAAACTCCGTTGCGTAGTTTTAAAGATCTAAGCGTATGTACAGAAAGCGGGAGCGACCTTGTTTTGGGAATAAATATAATGACCATCAAAAAATACTTTAGAATACCAGTGTAGTAAATGATCACCAGATCTTAGTGTGCAAAATAACCAAAATCTTTTTGATCCTTAAGTCCCGCCTGGAGCGGTCCGACATGGTTAGGTTAGGTAAGAACTGTGACCCCCTAAGCACAAGGCGAGCGAGCGGAACGAGCGTGCCGCGGCATCGGCCGCCGAGTGCCAGAACCAAATCGTTTTTTACAGTCAGACTCATAAAATTTAGGTAATCTTTTACTATTTTTTTGGTGATCATTTACTATTTTTTTATTTTATTTACTATTATTGGTGATTGTTAGATCTGGAAGTTTTAAACTATGTAAAGATATTGTTCTAAGAGCGGCTCGAAATGGAGAGGCAACATCTTCATCAGAGTTAATTCACCGTACATCAAAAAAATGTTTCTTACCATTGCAATCTTAACCGTTCTCAATACGTAGCAGTTTGTAATTATTCACTTAAACCAATTCTTCCATCATACTTTTACGGGCTTAGGACCATCAGAAATATTATTATAATTAAGGTTTACGTACATTGATTCGACTACCTTTATAAGACAATTAAACTGCCATGGTGTATAATATACGTTGGTAAGTACACACAGGAGACATTGACAATGTACTATCGGTTGATAAATATAAAGCATAAACAAAAAACTACAACTAAAAATAAACTATACCAGTACCTACATAAAACAACATAATACCTTAGCACACTTATCTACCACCACTCAAGTTACTACAAATTACGAAACACACATAACCAAGTTTGCTATTAACGGAGACTTCCACGTAAAACACTGAATAGACCGGACATATCGTGCTGTCGTGTGTTGACGCTTTTATGATGAGGTGGCTTTGTCTCAAGCAAGAATGGAACATGTAAAGGAAATTATTGTTTGGAAGAAGGTAAAAGATTGTTTTCTGAACATGGTTAAGTAAGATCAGAAGAAAACCAGAATGAAATATATAATTATAATAATAACGTAATTATGTAAAAATAAATATCATTTAATAAAAAAAAAACAATATAATTGAATACCATTGTTTTATAAGGAGCGACTGCCTGTCCAATCTCCATAACCCACTTACTGGGTAACAGGATACCCCTTGCCTGCTCCAGAGCAGAAAAGTTTTAAAGTGGAGACCGCGTTTAGGCTATTTTTTTTTTGTTGCGCGGTTGAAATTCTCGTGTGCTTTCTCCATCGTGGGGGTGATGGAGGGGCATGCCGGAATCTTACCGGCTAAAAACACCGCGGTGTTGCACCTCTGCCTCTGGCCGGGGGTGCGGGATTCGCATAAGCATTCATCCCTGGCAGGCCTTGACCCGCTGCTCCTCAGTGGGTCCCACCTACCTGTGCGGCCATTCCCATGCTGGCCGCACCCACACTTGAGTGGCGCGCGTGGAACACTGCGCCGCCAACTCGGGCCTACCTGGTCGGACGACGAACGCGACGGCACCGGGAGCCCTTCTAGGGCGCCCGGTGCCGGAACGATGGACTGACAATGTGAAGAAGGTGGCTGGCAGCGGATGGATACGGGCTGCTCAAGGCCGGGTTGGTTGGCGATCACCTACCTTCAATGGACGGCAATAGGCTGATATGATGATGACAATACGTCTTAGTAAGACTGATTGTCATACTTTCTGGATTGTAACCCATAACGACTGTCATAGATCTACACATGATATTCGAGACCAACGGGTAGTTCTGTTTTTTTCTGAATAATTTCCTTGCGGGATCCAAGACAGTTGAATCGTTACTCCGGGACTCGTCGGCTTCATTGCTTCTTCACTTTTCTGGTGGTCGCCATTTTTGATTCTGGTTTATAGGAGTTGCAGTGGTTTGGGAACAGTGTGGCGGGCTTGTTCAATATTAAAAACTAAAAAGTCGGCTTTCAAACCTGGTGAGCCCTTACGGTACCGGATCGATGTATGAATTTACTGTGTTAGAGGAGGTCCTTGGAATGAAACACTACAAAGCAATTTAGCACTTCTATATTCAATAAGACCACGTCGGCCACTGACGGCCCCAGATCAAAAAATACCTGGTCATATAAAAATAAGACTAACGTTGTAAGTACGAAAATCCTCTCCAACGAATCCAGAGTGTTTAGACGAAACATTTCGTCAAAGCTTTCGACCAGCATGCCCTATGCATGCAACCTTTACAGTACAGTCCTCAGAGTACTACTTACGTCACAAACCGTAAACAAAGTCCTCACATTCATTTGTATGAGCAATGAACCCAGGTGTGACTGTCACTTTGAAGAAGGGCCATTCGTTTGTGTTGATTGACCCTCTTTAAGGGCCCCCTATTATCGCCAGGGGCCCATTGTGTGACGATAAGAGGAATTTCTATGGATGGCCAGTTTCGACCTTAAGTGTGGGATGGGTAGACAATAGAAGTGTTTAAGGGGGACTCTGCTTACTTGCAAAAGTGTTTAGTCTTATTTTGGTAAATTTTAAGCAAGAAAAGATACAAAAGTGAACTTAATGCCTTAGCCATTTCCTACCGCTGTTAAGATAGCATGGCAAGCATGCAAATGATTGTGCGAGCGTTAATTTTTTTGGTCTCGGAATAAACCAATGCATAAAAGCGGACAACAAAATCTATAAGTCATTAAGTAATTAAACTCTATCAAAGACGACTGCTCCAACATTAAGCCTTGCTTGTTACGGAAAAAAAGTACCGAGTGAGAAAAATCCCTAACTTTGTGCTAAACTTAATTCTGCACAGGATGTGCAAAATTAAAATTTTAAAAGATATTTTTTTTTTAAAGAAAAACATAAATATATTTTTATTTGCCCATTCATTGTAGATCATAAGACCAAGTTTGTAAACAGCAAAATAAAAACCATAGGCTTAAAAACGTCAACAAAAAAATCTTCATAATTCTTTATATAACCAGAGGTCTTTGATCAATTCCAGACGTAAAATAATTTGAATACATAATAATACAAAGGAAACAGACCCTTCTAAGCTTTTATCAAAAAAAATAAAACGTGGCAGTTCGCAGCTTGAAATTGCGTAAGCTCCTGTGTAAGCAGTACAAGATTTTGTTACACCTTCCTGTAATTCTATTTTTAAATTTAATTGCTCCTTCTAAGGTAGGGGTTCCTGTTTATCTTCCTTTTCCTGTATTCATTCGTATCGAGAGAGAAACCCTGCCTGCGTTTTCCAACTATGTTGGGTTCGGTTTCCAGTCTAACCGTATGCAGCTGAATACCAGTGTTTTACATGAAGCGACTGCCTATCTGGCCTCTACAACCCAGTTACACGTCAGACGAAGACTGGTTGTCAGACTTCCTGACTTCTGACTACTTATAGACTGTCAAAGATTTACGTATAACAGCCAGGCAGGACCAACTGCTTTACGTGCTTTCCGAGGCGAGGAGAGGTCTCAGTATGAAATGGATGGTCACCCATTCACGGATAGACCACGACAAGCGTAACTTAACCATGAAGAACCCTGAGAATCGTTAATCTTTTCGTTTTCGATAAAAAGTTATCCAATCTTTCATCATCATCACATCAACTTTTTACCGTCCACTGCTGAACGTAGGCCTCCCCCCCATAGATCGCCAACCAATCCGGTCTTGGGCAGCCCGTATCCATGCGCTGCCAGCCCCATTCTTCAAATCGTCGGTCCATCGTGCCGCAGCAGGGCGGTTCATACAACGCTTGCCCAAACGCGGTCTTCCATCTAAAATATGTATGCTCCATCCACCGTCTTTCCATCGGAAGACATGACCGGTCCACTTCTACTTCAGCACGTTGATTTGATGCGCAATATCGATGACGTTAGTTCTCTGGCGAATAACTTCATTGCGAATTCTATTCACCACAGAAACCACGAGCAATGCTCTCTCCATACCACGCTGAGCAACCTTGAATTTATGGACCGGACCCACGGTGAGTGTCCACATTTCGGCTCCGCAAGTCATTGCGGGTAAGACGCACTGGTTAAAGACCCTGGTCTTAAGGGATCGTCCAATCTTTAGTGTTGTCAAACACCTACCTGTCACCCACACCATGCTACAACGCAAGGACTATACTTCATAATTAACGCCTATTCTAATTCACCTCACCAAAACGGTCCATTCACATTTTCATTTAATTAACTCGTTATAATACTTAGAGAGTATGCGATGGTCATTAACAGAGTATACGGTAAGCTATAACAATGACATAATGTACTTCATAATGGGGAGGTAGTGTTGCCTTGTGTATTATGTGAATACTAAACCGGGTATTAAGTTTCATAAGTTATTGGCCATTTTGTTGAGTAGGTCAAAGGGATTATGTGCCTGAAAGAGCAATTAAATAGGTAGTTTTGGTGGAAAATCCTACTGACTTTGTTTTTATATTGTAACTATGTTTTTGCCCGGACCAAATTTCATCTAAATCGGTTTAGTAGTTTCAAACTTATGCATGCTATTTGCTGACGACCTAAAGTTGTCTGCAGTTATAAAAGATACCGTTGATCGTGACATGCTGCAGCACGACTTGGATAGGGTCACTGAATGGAGTCACTGCAATAAGCTATACTTTAATGTATCAAAGTGCTCGGTGCTTTCATTCACACGCACACGAATCCCACAACACCACCAGTACAGCATGGTTGGAAAGCCGCTGCAGCGTGTCATGGAGGTTAAGGATTTCGGCATTCATTTCACCAGTGCTTTGCAGTTTCGCAAACATGTGGTGCATGTTTGTAAAAAGGCGTACAGGAACCTGGGGTTTGTGCTGCGTCAGGCAAATGACTTCGAAAACATCCGTGCATTGAGGGCTTCGTATGAGGCTCTTGTGAGAAGTCATTTGGAATATAAAGCGCCCGTCTAGAGCCCGAGTGGAATAAAATACAAAAATATGCTCGAACAGATACAGAACAAATTCGTCAGATTTATTTATTTAAAGCTGTATGGGAGATACCCGGGATACCCGTTACTGTATCCCACCCTATTCTGTCTCTGGTATGGTGGGCTACTACAAATTAGAAGTTAGGCGTGAAGTGGCACTGGCAATGTATGTCTTCAAAGTTTTAAGAGGTCGTATACAAAACTCATGCACAGTATAAGTATTACTACTACCGTACAGTACTCTGAAACCGTTCCTCACCTCTCCCCGCGTCGAACGACTAGCTCTGGAAATTGCGTATTTGTTCGCGCGGCGCGTAGACGCGCACACTCACGCACGTATCTGTATAGTCTATTATTTTAGTATTAGTGTAGGCAATTATATCGTTTCGTTTCTATGGAGTGTCGCGGGTGTGACTCAGGTATACTACTAGTACGAGTATCAGAAATAGGGTTTCATTTACCGGATAGGGACGTGGCGCGAGGCTGCTGGTGGTGCCGAGTGTACGCACTAACCTGCTGGGGCACGCACCACTAACTCCTACGCTGCGCACTCTCAACACGGTGGCGGATGTCATAGACATATTCACGTGTACACTGGGTGAGTTCACAAGAGCCACGTACTGTGTAGTATGGAAGTTATTGCTGTGTATTTTTTAAGTTACTTTGTCGCATTAGACTACTGCTAAGGAGTGGAATTCCCTGCCTAAGTCTGTGTTTCCTGATAGCTACAACCCGGGAGTCTTTAAGTCTAGAGTGAATAGGTTACTTCTAGGCAAGCGTGCTCCATCTTAGACTGCATCATCGCTTCCCATCAGGTGAGATAGTGGTCAAACGTATGACTATCAAATGATTAAAAAAAAAAATTTGATCTAGTCTGTAATGGCAAAAAAAACTTGTGTAATATTACGATTTACTTAATTTTAAACAAGAAGCCGAAGTATAGCATAATAAAAATGGCAGAACAAGGGTTTGTTCAAGGGGATTTTCATTTTTTACCTAACCTGTCTCATTGCTCATGCAGCCTTTACCTTACATATATTTTTGGTTTGTCTATGCCTGCCCCCCCCCCCCCCCCCTTAACAAAATCCTAGCTACCTTGGTTGAAGCATTACTTTCTTGATGACTCATCATTACAGTAAAGTCTTCATAAAGATACGGAAAGGTGGCGACATAACCTAGACGCGTATTGCGAGGGCTGGTTCAAGGCGACGCGCGGCGCAAGAAAAGAATACCTGGAAAGACTCGGGGGAGGCCATAACCCAACAGTGGTACACAAGGGGCTAATAAAAAAAAAGATGCGGAGATCAGACACTCAGTTTAAAGTTATTACCTACATATTAAAATCAAAATTGAATTGATTCGACTACAAAAATACGATAAATCTGCTTCAACAAATCCTCCCAGCTCAGATATTTAATAAAATACAACCGGCTGACACCTAACATTAATCTTTCAATTCTCTCTCAATTTTTTTGTTGAAATAATAAAATACACGGAAAGTTAAATACTTGTTAAAGTATCATTAGTCAAAAGTTCCGACAGAAAAAGTTATGAATACTTTTCACGTTTACGTAATTCATTATTCCGGGGACCTTTGTGTAAGCTTTTTATGAAACAATTATTTTTAGCCCCGATGATATGTTTTTGGAACGAAGTTCCTTATCGCGCGTTGTGAAAGGGGGCTAGACGGAAAAAATTCTTACGAAAAGTTGTCACGACACTTTTGTATATTTGATTTAAGAGCCATCTATTAACGTTATTGGCGCAACTGTGCTCTTCGAGATCGAATTACGAACGGCCAATAGATGGCGCAGAAATAATTCATTGGTCTTTCTATCTAAATAACTACGCATTGTACTAACATGTTAGAAAATGTTAATCTTTAAAATTACTTACTTACAATGTAAGCAGCCATAATAACTTTTCATTCCTCGCTTTTTTTTTTTGCCCTGGCTTAAAGCCACTTAAATTCACTTTAACGCATCACATTAATTAGTGAAGGAATTGTAATAAAATTTTATTACAATTCCTTCACTAATTAATTGAAAGGAACTTCGTTCCATCCGGGTGTCCCTAGACACCTCTCAAGTTTTTTTTTAAATTTTTTTACTCACACACATTTATAACATTTTCACAGTAAAATCTAAGCGCTGCTATAAGTAAACACTACGCAAAAAAGGCTAAAAACTAACAATCTGTAAAACTTCGGTAAATTTACAATTTTCTTACAAATACATAAGGTTTATATTCAATTGGAAAAAGGTATGGCTTGATGTGCTGGCGTCTGTACATCAAGGTGTAAAATAAAACAAATTAAAAAAAAACAACTTAAGTACAATTTCTCTATAATTAATTGTACAGTATTCAATTTCGGCGGTTTCGTCAAAATACATATATATCCTAAAACACTAAGAACTGCTAGGAAGGTACAGGTATTTATAATAAGACCAAATAAAATAAATAACCACTTACAATTTCTCTATAAATAATAGTGCAGCATTTACAAATTTCGGCAGGTTTCGTCCTAACATATCCTCAGAGATGGATGTAGTATTAATAAGACGTGTGGCTCATGACATTGAGGTAAACTTAAGCCTAGTCCTATCCGCTGGCACATCTAAAGGTGCTCTTTCACTTGGAACATTCGCGTGTACTGTAACGTTATAGAGTATCGTAATGTTACAGATACGAGCCTTACATTGGTGAGGAAGATATTGTAGTGTAATGCTCAAAATCGAATCTGAAAGGTGTCATTACAGGCGAACGCTACACCCAACCTTGCCTTATCAATTATCATCTATACTCGTATCTATATCTACTAATGATTACAGAGATAAAGTTTGTTTGATTTTCTGTTTGTTAGAGGAAAACTATGGAAGTACCAACCCGATTATGAAAAAAAAACACTGAGAGAAAACTACGCTATTGCCGATTGTCGTAGAGATTTATGTTTTAAAAAAATATATGTTAAACTAGAACATTCTCTTAATCATAAAGAAAGAGAATATTTTTGATTAATTTCATAAATAAATAGTTTAATTAACTCGTGAAGTTGTGTCTGACGCAGACAAAACATTGACAATCACACAAAATCTACCAGGTATAAAATCTGTAAAAGTCGTTTAATAAGGGGCTATTAAACGACTTTTACAGATTTTAAACTGACAATCACGTCAAAATGTGCAGTGTAAATGATTTGAAAAAAATATATGTTAAACTAGAACATTCTCTTAATCACTTAGTAAGTGAATATTTTTAATTATATTCATATAATATAGTTTAATTAATACGTGAAGTTGTGTCTGACGCGGACTAAACATTGACAATCACACAAAATCTACCAGATTTATTTTAACGAAACTTTCACCATCTTACAAACAATTTCATTATCTATCTTTTAGTATTCTTTTTTTTTTCAAAGTTAAAGAATACTGTCTTCGTTTTACTTTTTCGACGCAGCGCATACGATCCTAGCGTATATCGTCGCCTTATGGTATATTTGATTTCTACGCACACAGAGTCGCAATCAGAAACTAGTTGTATTTTTTTACGCTGAAGCAGATTGCTGTTTATTTAAATCTGTTTTTTTTAGATATGATAGATAGATATATGTATTTTTAACCCACTTCAAAAAGGAGGAGGTTATCAATTCGAATGTTTATATTTTTTTTATGTTGTTCGTTCATAACTCTGTCATATAAAGACGGATTTGCAAAATTCTTATTTTTTTCGAAAGGGGTTTATTCCGAAATTTTACCACAATTGATGACATGACATTGCCCTTTTTGAGAAAATCAACAAAATCCCAAAAAAAATACTTACACGACGGTTTAGATTCTTCAATATTTGGTGTGTCGCCGTTTCTTAATGGATTTGGATGTTAAGGCAATACTCAAAATCAAAAGCTTTCCTCCGCCTTCAAAAATTAAAAAGTGATAAATAACTTTAGCACAGAACACACATTACTTTACCTTCGGAAGTCGGTGGCGATGGCTTTGTGTTTGTTGTTTTGTATTGCCACCGACTTCCGAAGGTAAAGTAATGTGTGTTCTGTGCTAAAGTTATTTATCACTTTTTAGTTTTTGAAGGCGGTTTTCTTTTTGTAAAAAGGTAATGTTATATGTAACAAAATCATTATTCCTATATTTTCAATAATATTTATGTTTCTAAATAGGTCCAAAAATACTACTAATTGCAACTTGTTTTTAATTAATCTATCTCACCGGCGCGGCTGCGCACCACATTTTACAAAGAAAATTGCTAATTCGGAATAAATTGCTCGATAATTAAGTTACAATCCTAATTAAATTATTTTTGTCTTCTCAACAAACCCAATACCAATAGGTAATTTTATTAAAACATCCGGTACAAATAAGACGTTTGTTTTTTTTTACAAAAACGGTGTAAAAAGCAGCTTTTGTAACATCAAAGGAAGTTCAGAGGAGAGAGGGCAAAAGTAACGATGGCGACCCAAATTATCTTGATTGAATCATTTATGCCCTACCCTACCCGGACCTTTAACACAGCCTACAACGACATTTTAATTCTTATCGCTTTTAAATTGTAATACGGGATAAAAAGGGAAGACGAGACTTAGAGTAATTATGGATCATTACGAGACGTTTGTGATCATTTTTTACCCACGACGGAACTAAGAAGACCTCTCTCTCTAAACGCATTCCTACGCGTTTAAAGCGAGAGGTTGCTTGTGTGTTTTTATAAGAAATGTTTCGATAGGATTAATGTGAAATCTTTTTAAACAGCCCGTATTTTGTCATAACTTTTCAGTGACGAATTCAGACGCAGCCTATAGTGAATTTCAGACAAGAGAAAAAAGACAACCGCCTTCAAAAAGTGTTAAATAACTTTCAATTCGCAAGTCGGTGGCAATACAAAACAACAAGCAAAACCAAAGCCGCCGACTTGCGAATTGAAAGTTATTTAACACTTTTTGAAGGCGGTTGTCTTTTTTGTTAATTTTTTTTTTTATGGGACCGAATGGCAACTATTCCGCATCGAACAAAAAAAGATCATAAATCTCAAAGTAATCGATGTACATACATTAAAAAAAAAAAACAACCGAATTGAGAACCTCCTCCTTTTTGAAGAATGACGACACAACGCTTGTTATTTATTCCGTTGTACCCAGAATATTTAATTATATTGGTGATAGAACACTTAAAAAACGCTTGCCGTATCTGCTAAACAGTTTGCCAGAGGATATTCGACGCGAAGGTTCTAAACGCATTTTTTAACGTAAGCTTAGAAAATATTACCTGATTATTTTTTAGCTGCGAATTGATATGAATCACTGTTACATAAGGTGTATATTGTATCTTGTTACGTTTATGGTTCGACTATTGTACGGAGACTCGAACCCACAATCAAACCGATAACACGGTTTGTGGGACTTTTGTTATATGTAACCTGATGAAATTAAATAAATAAATAATAATTATCGATTATTATCCTTTAGGAACTTTCCAAACCGTTGGTTGACACTTTCCGTGATCCAATGTCTGGTTCATTGACATCCAACATGGTAATACCGCCAGTCTCTTGGGCACATTTCCAGTGGACGACGATGCGGAGTAAGATTTTGATGACATTTTATTAAAAAAAAACAAGACGGGTTGCACTCCGGGAGTGCCGGCAGAAGTGAAAACTTGATTATTAACGTTGAGCATGTTTGATATTTTGGAATGGTTAGGGAATAATTTTGCACCAATTGCTTTATCAGTATAAAAGTACTATCATTTATGTGGTAGAATACAATATTCATTTATTGCGCTATCGTACACAAACATGACAATTTATATTACATTAAAAATTTAACACTTTAAAACTATTACAATTATTTTACATTAAAACTCTCCATCCGTCTTACGCTTTTTCGATCAGGTCACGTGTCCTGACGCGAGTTTAAGATTTTATACCCATTACAGAAAAAGTGCTCAACGCCGCTAAAGAAGTTTTCACTTCAAAAAGAGGAAAGTCGCCTAGACTATAAGCGTTATAATCAATGCTCGTGCCTTCTCTTTCTCATTTTAGTTTAATTGTACTTATTAAACCGTACTTATAGTGTGGAGGATCGATTAGTCAAAGGTTAAGCTACGCTAACCGCGGTCGGTCTGTGGATGGGTGACCATCCCTTTCATACCGTGTTCCCTTCGTGCCTCGGAAAGAACGTAAAGCCGTTGGCCCCGGCTGTCATTTGTAGATAAAGTGTGACAACCAGTCTTTATTTAATGTAACAGCTCACTTTTTAGGGCCCATTAATTATGTCAATTATAATCCGTGGTGCTTAGCAACTGGGTTTCTCCCAGTTGTAAACGTCCCTTTGTGCCTATTGGCCTAGTTCTGTTCTGTCTCCTGCTTGATTTGGAGGGAAGTGGAAAATATGTTTTTCTTACTCCTCCGCTGTTCTTTTCTGATTAATTTCCTTGCGGGATCCAAGACAGTTGAATCGTTTCTCTGGGACTCGTCGAGCTTCATTGCTCTGGCGCTTTTCTGGTGGTCGCCACTGTTGATTCTGGCTTACAGGAGTTACAGTGGTTAGGGAATAGTGTGGCGGGCTTGTCCCATAAAAAAAAAAAAAAACCAGTCTTACCAAGGGGTATCGTGTTACCCAGTAACTGAGTTGTGGAGGTCCGATAGGCAGTCGCTCCATGTAAAACACTGGTATTCAGCTGCATCCGGTTTGACTGGAAGCCGACCCCAATATACTTGGGAAAAGGCTAGGCAGATCACTTGTTAAGTGTGTATATATTCGAAAATAAAAAAATAAAGCAAGATTTTTTTTTTTTAAGAGATACGTCATTGTTGTACCTATTGTTAGGCGTAGTGCCCCGTACTTTATCTGATCCGCTTCTTTCGGTTCGTAGTCACCAACCCGCACTAAGAATGCATGGTGATTAATGTTAATTCCTTCTCCGTATGAGTAGTGGCATAAGCAGGTCATACCACGTCGTTGTTTATTAATCTTGACAACAATGTTATTCAATGCAATTTGCAATGTTAAATATATTTTTTGCTGAAAGGTCATTTAAGAGGTCACTCATTTTTGAAGTTATACTTCTTTAGGCGCGTTATGAAAAAATGATGAGAGTGAAATTTTACGATGCGCGCGCACACCGTCACACAAAATTCTCACGGGAGTAATTGTAAACAACGCCATCTCTGACGTACATGCTGAACTACTTACTGCCTTCGTTGCTATTTTGTGACTCGAAGAAGTATAACTTCTCACGCGCGTACATAAGTACACACTGAATTTTTAGGGTTCCGTACCTCAAAAGGAAAAAACGGCTTATAGGATCACTTTGTTGTCCGTCTATCTGTCTGTCTGTTCGTCTGTTTGTCAAGACTCTTTATCTCGGGAACGCGTGGAGGTATCGAGTTGAAATTAAAATTATATACTCAAGTCACCGTAGACTTGAGTATATAATTTTAATTTCAACTCGATTTCGACCCTTAAAGTTGTGAAAAAATCAAACTTCTAAATTAACGCGAAAAAAAGATACGGCCGTTTATGTTGCAAATAAACGTATATTTGACACTCTCAAAAGAATCAAAATTTATAGGGTACTTCCTGTTGACCTAGAATTATGAAATTTGGCAAGTAATATCGTCTTATACTACGAGTACAGGGAAAAGTCTGAAAACTATACATTGGTCATAAAAAATATAGTCTTTATTTACAGTACGTTATCAATCATCGAGGTATGGGCGGTCGTAATCGTATGGGTGACCAAACCACGGAATTTGAACGGAACCATCGGTGGGCGAGTCTGACTCGCACTTGTCCGGTGTTTTTGTATTTGTTTGTTTAGACATACAGACACACAGATACACACGCTAAAATTATAACCAGCCCTTTATTTTCGTCGGGAATTAAAACCATTTTGAAAATAAGCTTATTTGGAGTATTTTATCTTGCCAGTCTTAAAAACACTTAGATACATTACAGTTTCGGTTACAGCCCGAATTTAAGAGTCAAACTCGTAATAAATCCTGACGTAAAGGCGAACCTAATCAAAATGTTTAAATGTTAAAACAAAGTTATTAATGCAGTTCATCACACGAAGTTTTCCAATCATAACTTGGACACGTTTCTCGCGTTTTATTTAGTATTAAACAACACTGTTTATTTATGTTTACAGTTTCACATATATGGGGCATGTCTTTATTGCACATTAAAAAAAATTGTCACTAAAGTTTGTATTCTTTTGTGTTTTAGATTTTTTACAAATAAAAAAATAATACAAATAAAATATAATATACAATACATAAGTTATTGTTTTTTAATCATACTTTATAATAAAGAGGTTAGGTTTGTGTGTTTTTGGAAGACGTAATCTCCGGAAATACTGGTCCTATTACAAAAAATCTTTCACTGATAGAAAGTTACACAATTGCCGAGTGCTATGTGTCGTGGGTTCGATTCCGGCACGGAACAAATATTTGTATGGCTTGCAGGTAGTTGTACCGGGTCTGTCTGTTTGTGTATGTGAGTTTATATGTTTGAAAAGGCACTCACGATACAGGAAAAAATCCTAGTGTGGGCCATGATTAAAAAAAGATCTTAAAGAAAGCTTCAACAACCAAGACAGTATAAAGGCTAGTATTTACCCACGACTTTTTCTGCACATAACATTACACATTACATACATAACAAAATATAGCAAAATCTAATAAATAAATAAATAAAAGGTAAAATACAAAATGACTGGAAAAAACATATGTGAGAAATTTTTATACATGTAAACCACCAACCCCCAAGTATTTTAGTTCCAGCTTAAATGGGACTGGGCAAGACACGTCTGCCGTATGCTGAACGACCTATGGGCCCGATAAACCCAAAATTGTTACCCCTAAATGACGAGACGGGACCGCGGTAAACCACGAAAGAGATAGACGGCTTGGACAGGTTCATTAAGACGCTTCCATGACTAAATAACCTTGACTATACATTTCCTCTTCGCCGCAGAATCGAAATTTGCACAATTATGGGTTTTTTTTATATAAAAAAAGAGAAACAATCTTTTGAAATTAAATAAAACGTGAATTACAAAGATTTTTAAGTTACCTATTTCTTTGTGCAACTTTAGCAAAAGATACATGTTTTAAATTATTTTAGTATTTTTTTTTACAGAGAGATTTTGGTGTACCTATATAAAAAAAAAATAAGAACGTGGAATGTGATGATAGGTTATTGAACATTAATAATATGCTTTTAGATGTAGTTTGTTTCTCTTAATTAATGAGTTAATAGCCCCTGAATAACGAAGAAAAACGCACTTTTGCTCCGGGTAGCGCCTTAAGAATAGGCAAGACATAGCTAAAAGTCAAGACCGATGGAAGGGATGGATGGAGGCCCTTGCTCTGCAGTGGGATAGTAAAGGCTAAATAATAATAATAATATTTTATACATCAAGCATACCATACATACCTACTTCTATCTTCCTTCTATCCTAATTGGCTTACCCTAAGGGACATCCAGGGACTTCCATACCTTTAACCACACAGAATCTTAGATGAGTATAACATTACATTTAAAATTAAATTCTCTAAAAGGTTTCCCTATGTACCAAAGGGCCGAGTACACTAACTGGGCAATACTTTAATCCTTTTAAAACTAAAGGGGATGAAAAGGGTGTTTAGTTATTGTGTGTTGTATGCGATTGGTTAAAAGGGGATGAAGTTTTCTATTCTGCAACATAAACGATAATGTTTCAAAGATGAAATGGATTCAGAATCTTTTGGTTAGTACATATGTAGATCTTTCTGTTTTAACGTGTATGTGAAGTCTATATCAAATGACGTTTATAAAACTGGCTACTAGCTATGTCTCAATAATTAGTAAGTAGTTAGTAAGTAATTAGTAAGTTTACAAATGTTAAAACATAAAAAGACTAATCTCAGGAGATAATTATAAAAATGTTGTAAAACGTAATTTATAACCAGCATTATATTAAAACTAAATAATCATTGTAATGTTCTAACTTTTATTGTTGAATGTTAATTTGAAAATCATACGATGTTGCTGAGGGCAAATAAGGTTATGTAAAATCTTTTAGACACAATATGGGATCCCAATAATCGACTATGGTGACGTGTGTTACTTCGACTTGAACTCTGTCTTGCTGGATAAGCTGGATAGGGTCCTCAATAACTGTATTCGATTTATATTTAACTTGAGGAAATATGACCATGTGTCAAGTTACAGGGCTGAGCTCAAATGGTTACCCATTCGCCAGAGAAGAAGTTTGCGTTCGTTGACAACACTTTTCTCCCTACTCAACTCACCGACCCCTCCTTCCTATTTAATGTCCCACTTTCAGTATTTATGCTCTTCACACGCTAGAAATTTGCGGTCTTCTAACAATCTTCTCTTGCTGTGCCCTTCTCATACTTCTGATTTTGTTCACTCTTCCTTTCATATCCAGTCCATTCTTCTTTGGAATGAGCTTCCTCTCGAAATCAGGATGGCCACCAGTCGGTATGAATTTAAACGGAAATTGCGGACATACTTTCGTCACAAGTAAGCAGAGCCATCTCATAAACGTCTTTACTTTTCTTATGATATAATTATATATATATACATAAATATATATATACATAAATATATTTATATAGATATATATTTTATTAGTTATATAGTTTTGTTTATGTACTTTACCTATTTTGTTATATTTTTTATATGCACCTGCCGTGATATCTCTTCACCACCCTGGGTTGACTGGTAGAGAATGCCTAAGGCATTAAGTCCGCCTTTGTACCTTTGTGCATGAAGTGTAAATAAATAAATAAATAAATGGGATACAAATAAATAAAAACATCAATAAATTCAAATCAATAGAATTTCATTATAAATTATTGTATGTCACTGCTAAGATATTTAGTCTATGGACAACACTATGGTCTATGTCATGTAGAAAGTTCTTGTGAACGCCTCTTCCGTTGAAAATGTGTGTGTGCGCAAAGATGTCGCGAATGCGAATTATTGAGTTCAGAAATATAATTATTAAGAAGTAGATTTCAAACTCTTTTATTCGATCTCCAGTGCCAATAGTCACGTGCTCTTTTAATTAATGTTACTTAAATTAAATACGTTTACAGTTTCCAAAATTTCCGTTTAATAATAACTTCTTCACACTCCAGTTTCTGAAATACCAAACCAAAACCGACATGCCAAGTTAAATCATAATTCTAACCAACTGATCAAGACTCCCCAAAAACTTCTTAACCGTTGAAAATCCAAAGAAAGTAATCTTCAAGACCCCTTAAAAAGGAACGCTTTGAAAGTTCTTAAGAGGGTTGAAAGGGGTTGAAAATCTGTTACGGAGAAGTGGGGGGTCACAAATAGACATAGATAATGTTTGATATTTAAACCCTTCACGTGTCTACGTTAGGGGGTGCCAATTGTCGGCGGCAATGGGTCTTAACTAAGATGTTGTGATAAAGACAGCGATTAGCGATAAGGGTGGTTACTGGTATGTAGTTTTGAAACATGTAGATTGGACTAAGTTTAACTAACCCTCAGTCGGGGGTTGCGGAAGTATCTTGTAAGTGTGAAATGGAACACCGGGGTGATTTTTATTCATTAAGAGTAAGAGTCTGACAGACCTCTCCGCGCGCCCAAGGGCGGAGGACATCCATGAGAATTTTCTACCCCGAAACAAATAAAAAAGTTACCTAACAACAACTGATTCAACTGTTCTCATAAATATTTATTGTACTAAAATTAAATTAAAGAGACATGTGGATCAAATAGAAGCGTGGCCTATACCCCTGTCTATAATTCAATCAATGTCTATCATTTATTTCGATTAAACCATGTATATACACTTTTGAACTGTCAGTTAGTCAGAACAGTTGAAGCAAAGAACTAGCAAAGGTTGCTAGTTCGAAAACGTAGATAGGTCTCGATGGAGAAGAACAAGCAAGAAACTCCATGAATACTCTTTTTATCAAGTTTTTACAAAATTCTGGTCACCTTAATTGTCATGCTGCCTTTTATACCTCTATCTATTCTATATCTAATATATTATGTGATAACAAAAAAGATAAATAGCAATATAAAACAATTCAAAAATAAAGATATAAGCCACGGCAGTTACGAGAAAAAATATATTAAAAAAAAAAAAACAAAATACCTTTCTGCGTGAAAAATTGTTAACATAATAAATTCAGTAAAAAGAAAAATAAGTTGAAAATTTGAATATTTTCTTGGTTCTGAATGATCGTGGTTGACAGTGTTCACCAACGCAGTCGGAGGCATCAAAATAAATATGTGTGGCGTTTATGAACGCACCCGTAAGCGCTGGCAACACCAAAAGCATACGGACGAACTCTATGGTGAGAGTTTTTTCCACGGACGGTGAAAAAACATGGCAGAGAGGTCCAGACGGAGAGTCGTGAGCCTTTTGTACAGGATTTCACAAGTTCACGTATAAGTCCGCATCCTTGTGTTATATGTGTAATTACGTACAGTGACAAATGTGTATTAAACTATCGTATAACAATTATTCGTGCAAGTTTTATTCGTCCTCGTGCCGCAATCTTTTAACAAGGGGGAACGAGCATCTTCTACGCGTGTTCCCCAAAGTGGTGACCCCGACGTGATATAAAGATTGCGTCATTGCGTCAACGCGAGGCGAGTTCCTGTTTCGGACGGCGCGAGTTACAGGTCGTCGTAACTCGTAACACGAATTGTACCGTACCTCCATAATACGGACACTGCCGCTGACAACACGAGCTGACCTATCGACCACGAGACTTCGGCACATTATATTGCATCAGCCATCGTGGTATTAGTTCCCGCTTCCCGGCCGTGTATACCAGTGCTTATAGTTATCAGTGCGCCTGGCGATCGTAATTACCTACCAGTGCGATTATACATCCATAAAAAGTGCATGTGTACTCTATTTCGAAGTGCGAATCAGTTTCGATTAGGTAGTTTCGAAAGGTTCAAACTCGTATAAGTCGATTTATGGGCGCATCGAACGCCCCCTATCGTTAAAGCGACGACGACATTTCGACGTTCCAGTGACGACTATCAGAGCTGTCATCAACTGACGTTCCAGTTCACGCAAGTACCGCATGTTAAACCACTTTATTTGGACAATTCTTGTGTTATTATTATGTTACCGACTTTTACTTTTACCACCTTGCCGTAACTTTTGTAAATATATTATATTTTAATATTAACAAAAACTTAACGCAGTCACATTAATTATTATTATTTCCTTTATTTAGTTTTTTTTTTATTTTTTCTCTTTCTGCTCTATTGTTTTGCTGCAGAATATCCGAGTACGTTATTAATATCTTTTTAGTTTAATATTTTTGTGAAGTAGGTGTGTACATTTTCTTTTTTGTAACTTGTAGACTCACCATCAATAATACTGATTTTGCAAAGTTAAAGGTTTCAAATCTTGTTTCAAGTTCATACAAGACTTACACATACGTATAATAATAAAACTAGTATTAATCTATGGACATTCTTTAGCTGTCTAAGTAACTGTTTTAATATTTTTTTTTTATAATTACTATTTAATTGATATCTGTGTGTTTACTGGTTTTATTGGCCCTTTTGTGTCCATTTAAATTGTTTTTTTTTGTGTGTTTATTCCGTTAATTTTTTATTTTTATTTTTTCTGTTCTCTGCAATTGTGTATAATAACTTGTATTTGTATGGTCATATTTATGAGCTTGCCTCACCACTCACCCACAATTAAGATAACTACTACTAAGGTTTGGGGTTTTGTGTGGTCGCTTGATTTCTTTGTTACAATAACATTTTAAAGCCTTCTTACCATGGCCGATGAACTTCAAGCACGCTTAAATATGCTTGAAGCTGAGAATATTGCCCTTCGGGCCCAGCATGAACAAGCTAATGCTCAACCTAAGCCTGAGATAGCAGCTGCCATATGCAGAGTGGCCGTGAAGCTGCCACCGTTTTGGCCGGATCGGGTAGCGGTGTGGTTTGCACAAGCGGAAGCTCAATTTCTTTTGGCTGGCATTAATACGGATGTGACTAAATACAGTTATGTTCTCAGCCAGATTGACCATAAAGTAGCTGGCGAAATAGAAGACATTGTTACCAACCCACCCGCAGAGGGAAAATATGTAATTCTCAAGGACACCTTGATTAAACGATTCTCCACGTCTGAAGAGCAGAGAGTAAGACGGCTGCTCAGTGATGAGGAACTCGGGGACAGAAAACCATCCCAGTTCCTCCGTCACCTCCGGTCCCTAGCAGGAAATACATTGTCCGACGACAACATCCTGCGCCAGCTGTGGCTTCGCCGCTTGCCTCAGCATGTACAAGGTATCTTGGCAGCCCAAGCCGACCTTAGTTTGGACAGGATAGCTGACATTGCTGACAAGATTGTTGAGGCCCAGCCAAGTCATACAAATGTTTTTGCTGCAGCAAGTGCCCCTACGCTTACCAGTCTGATTGAGCGGATAGAAAAGTTGAGCAGTCAGGTTGCTGCTTTGACAACCGAACGCTCCCGATCTCGGAACAGTAGCAGACGTTCCTCGCGTAGCGCCACCCCGGACCGGACTGCAAAACTCTGTTGGTACCATCAAAAATATGGTATTAAGGCAAAAAAGTGCATTACACCATGCAAATGGCTGGCGGAAAACCCAGGGAGCAGTCAGTAGCGACGGCGACTGATTGTGAAAACAACCAATCCCGCAGCCGTCGCCTTTTTATAACCGACCAAGTCACTAAACGGCAATTTTTAATAGACACTGGTTCGGACCTTTGCTGCTACCCTCATCGCTGGCTTTCTGATCGAAGAAAGCCTACCGATTATGACCTCTGCGCTGCTAACGGTAGCACCATAAAGACTTTCGGCACAATTACCTTGACGCTCAACTTTCGTCTCCGTCGCAATTTCACCTGGACGTTCGTCGTCGCCGACGTCAATAATGCGATCATTGGTTCGGACTTTCTGGCTTATTATCACCTGCTGCCAGACTGCCGCACCAAGCGGTTGATAGATGGCGTCACCAATCTCTCAGCAATTGCCTCTACCGCGACGTCAGAGCAACCAAGTGTCAAGGCCGTAGCCCCATCGAATTCTGCTTTCGCACAAGTGCTAGCAGAGTTCCCTGAAATAACTCGTCCACCTGGCCTTCCCAGGATTATGAAACACGATACTGTGCATTTCATCAAGACAACGGACGGGCCCCCTATTTCTTGCCGTCCTCGCCGTCTAGCTCCTCAAAAGCTGGTGTCGGCTAAAAAGGAATTTGAGGAAATGGTTCAGTCTGGCACAGCACGACCATCCAAAAGTTCGTGGTCGTCTCCGTTGCACATGACCCTAAAGAAGGACAACACTTGGCGTCCCTGCGGCGACTACCGTGCGCTCAACGCCCGAACTGTACCAGACAGATACCCAGTCCGGCACATAAACGACTTTGCCCACAACCTCACTGGTGCTAAAATCTTCAGCACCATTGACCTTGTGAAGGCATACCATCAGATCCCGGTGTCTGAAGAGGACATTCCGAAGACCGCCATCATTACTCCGTTTGGCCTCTTCGAGTTTCCTTTTATGACATTCGGTCTTCGTAACGCTGGCCAGACCTTCCAGCGGTTTATCGATGAGGTCACACGGGGTCTTGATTTCTGCTTTCCTTACGTGGATGACATCCTCGTCCATTCTACAGACGAGGCCCTCCACGGCGAGCATCTGCGCATCCTCTTCAGACGCCTACGTGACTATGGGGTGGTTATAAATCCTTCCAAGTGTGTATTTGGCGCACGGGAAGTCACATTCTTAGGCTACCACATCAGCCCCAAGGGCACTAGGCCTCCTCAGGATCGTGTTCAAACCATCCTCGATTTCCCACCCCCCAAAACTGTCCAGGGAGTACGTCGTTTTCTCGGCATGCTAAACTACTACCGCCGTTTCCTACCTAACGCTGCATTGTTCCAGGCTCCATTAATCAAAGCTGTTGTTGATACCAAAGGCAAGGGTGCAAAACCATTTATATGGTCACCTGAGCTCCTCAAACAATTAGAAGCCTGCAAAAAGAGTTTAGCGACTGCCACTCTGCTGCATTACCCGATCAACGGCGCCCCTCTTGGACTGTTTACCGATGCTTCCAGCGTTCACATCGGCTCCTGCCTACAACAACACATAGAAGGCGAGTGGGTACCTCTTGCTTTCTACAGCAAAAAGCTGACTGATCGGCAAACGCAGTGGCCTGCTTATTATCGCGAATTACTGGCGGTGTATGAAAGCGTACAACATTTTCGCCACATTCTGGAGGTCCAACACGTTACCATTTATACGGACCACAAGCCGCTACTCTATGCTTTCGTACAGCGCCGGGAAAAGCTCCCCCCTGCACAATTGAATCAATTGTCTTTTATCAGCCAATTTACAACTGATATAAAATATATTAAGGGAGAGGACAATGTGGTCGCTGACACCATGTCACGTGTAGACGCCATCGCTCTGGATTAGGATTGGCAAGCACTTGCCAAATCACAGGAAACAGACCAGGAGTTAACAAACTTACAGCAGCAAGGCTCCAGCCTTCAATTAACCAACATAAACATTCCTGGGACTAACATCCTTGTCATCTGTGATACGTCTACAGGCAAGCCTCGCCCTTACTTGACCCCTTCCTTCCGAAAAACAACGTTCGACAAGCTGCATAATTTAAGCCACCCCGGTGCTCGAGCTACCACCCGTCTCATAACCGATCGCTACGTTTGGCCCTCTGTCAATAGGGATTGCAAAAAGTGGGCACGAACATGCTTAGCGTGTCAGCGCGCTAAAGTATCTCGCCATAATTCTTCCCCTCTAGGCAATTTCGACCTACCACCTGGCCGTTTCAGACACGTCCATATCGACATCGTCGGCCCCTTGCCGATCTGTAACGACTATCGGTACTGCTTGACTGCCATTGACAGAGTCACTAAATGGCCTGAGGTATGGCCAATGCGATCCATCACCGCAGAAGAGGTAGCAGAAACCCTGACACGGGAGTGGATTGCTCGTTTCGGCGTGCCATCAGTCATTACAACAGACCAAGGAACTCAGTTTGAGTCTGATCTGTTCCGCCGACTTATGACACACTTCGCCACCACTAAAACTAGGACAACAGCTTACCATCCCTGCGCTAACGGCATGATTGAGCGCGTCCACCGCCAGCTTAAAGCTGCGCTCATGTGCCACCAGGACTCGTGGGTCCGCGCACTGCCCCTTGTCCTCCTTGGCATGCGATCAGCTTTCAAGGAAGACTTGAAATCCACTGCTGCCGAAATGGTGTACGGGGAACCTCTTCGGTTGCCCGGTGAATTGATTGTCGCGGGCGACGGACCACATAGTTTAGATGACCCGGCAGATTTTGTTGTACAGCTTCGGCGTAAAATGTCGACTGTACGACCTATCCCGGCATCTCGGCATACGCAGCCATCTGCCTTTATCTTTAAGGATCTTTCGTCAGCAACGCACGTATTTCTACGGGATGATTCCGTCAGACGGCCTTTACAGCCACCATATTCCGGCCCGTACCAAGTTGTAGATCGTGCCAGTGATGGCAAAACTATGACTTTGGACATCAACCGCAAAACCGTGACTGTTAGTGTAGATCGCATCAAACCAGCACACATGGATCACACAATTCATACCAGCCATGACCTCCCAAACAGGCCCACAGAACCTGCGACACACACGACCCAAAACCTCCCAAAAAGACCCACAGGGCCTGCAAAATACACAGACACGGCCCCAAAACTGCCGTATACCACGCGGTCCGGTAGACGAGTTAAATTTAAGGTTAAGGTTGGTTAATTTTTTTTTCCGAAAAAAAAAAAAAAAAAAAAAAAAAAAAAAAAAAAAAAAAAGAGTAATCGGCTCGTCCTTCTCCGTGGGGGGGTGGTGTGGCGTTTATGAACGCACCCGTAAGCGCTGGCAACACCAAAAGCATACGGACGAACTCTATGGTGAGAGTTTTTTCCACGGACGGTGAAAAAACATGGCAGAGAGGTCCAGACGGAGAGTCGTGAGCCTTTTGTACAGGATTTCACAAGTTCACGTATAAGTCCGCATCCTTGTGTTATATGTGTAATTACGTACAGTGACAAATGTGTATTAAACTATCGTATAACAATTATTCGTGCAAGTTTTATTCGTCCTCGTGCCGCAATCTTTTAACAAGGGGGAACGAGCATCTTCTACGCGTGTTCCCCAAATATGTATCTACATTATGGTATTTTGTTATCAAATTCGTTGAAAGTGTCCAAACTTTAACTTGAACTCCTTCTGGCGCAGTAGGATAATTACTAGTCCCAGCTGACTGCGTCCGTTCACGAACATGACGTGTACAATATATAATTATGTTATATACGATACTAGCTTATATCAGCGATTTTGTCCATATGACACTCGGCGATAGTCTAGTTTTCTATTGGTGAAATAATTTATAATCGGACCAATTATCTCACACATAAAAAAAAACAAAGAAACTGTACCATTTTACATAGATTGTGTCCAGATTGAATATAAAAGGAATGTTATCAATCGTTATAATAAATACATACGAAACAAAATAAATTTACCCTTCTAAGGATGGTACAAAGTTGGTGAACAGGGCAACCTTTGTCGAAAACACGCGTTCAGTCTTCCAAACAAATTGAGATGAGTTAATTACAGATTTTAATTAAAAGTTACAAGCTGTTGTGTTTTCTAATGTTGAAAGATTACGAGACAACTTCCGATCGTTTTTAATAATGTTTGATTCAGTTTTAGATGATGATAGAAAGTGTTGAAATATATGGCTATAATGGCCCATTGAAAAACTGAATTCATTTATTTCAAATATACCGTTTTTAGGTACAGACGCCAGCACATCAAGCCGAAGCAAACTCTAAAATTTTCCCAATTTAATATGAACCTTATATTTTTGTGGTATTGAAAATCTATCATATAAATGGCTCTGTACTTTTAAATTGTCAGTCAGTCAAACAGTTGAAGCTAGTTGCTCATGCCAAGTGAAAAAAAATGTCCATCGACACTCATTTAGTGTCCATGTCACTAACACATATTATAAAACATAGGCCCCTGCTATATAAACTCAATAATTCCTGAACGAATTTTCGACGAAGACGACGCGAAGCGGCGCGACGCCCGGTCACCACGCACGGCTTTATTCGCGACCATCAACCAACGCACACGCGTACCTTTGCTTTCTACTCTACCAATATCCAAGTAAACCAACATCTATCGATACATGTTCCTCTAGTTTCATTTACGTCAATCAATAAATCCATAACAGTGATTCATGAGGAAATTTGAGGTGTATAATTTGTTATGATTTTGTGTCATCATCATGTCAACCTTTAGACGCCTACCACTGGGCATAGGTCTCCGTCAGTGGGGGGAGTTCAGCCGTAGGTAATCGTCATGCTTGGCCGATGCATGTTGGCGATCGCAGTAGGTGTTATTGTACTCAGAGCCCACCCTCTGGTTAATCCCCTCTATCGCCTTTTACGACACCTACGAGTAGAAATGGGGTGGTGCTATTCGCGGCCGGCTGAATTGGCTGAAATATCACGATGATTGTTGAAAGTGGCGGAAAAAAACATGGCGACTGGGAGCTATGTGAATGGCTATTCTCTGCTACCGTGTCAA
The DNA here is from genome assembly GCA_947361185.1 of Charanyca ferruginea. Lineage (NCBI taxonomy): Eukaryota > Metazoa > Arthropoda > Insecta > Lepidoptera > Noctuidae > Charanyca > Charanyca ferruginea. Next base: position 7,198,620 of record OX376082.1, on the reverse strand, counting down.
GCCGGGGCGGGTCGCTAGTATAATAATATATGTGTCACATCATGGGTTCAATGTGAGAACGATGTAAAAAAAACGGTCATGTTAAAAAGGCACGAGTGTAGAAAAGTCTTTCTTTCTTTCTTTCTATTTTACTCTATACGAGAAAAAATATATAAATCGCTTAGTTATTTTATTATTATGTTATTGAGACAGTTTAAGCATAAAGCAGTCGGAAAATGTAAGTTTTAGTTCAAAAAATAACAAAATAAATTTTTAAATTCAATTCGAAATTTTCAGTATTTTAATGTGTTATAAAACACCACGAAATAGTAGCGGCCATGTTATTACGCCGCACGGCTGTGTAAACAAAAAAATGTCAACTGTCAGTCAACCGATTGGCTTTGTACTCTTATTAATTTCGTAACCAACGATTTTTTTAAATTATGACACCTATTACACAATATGCTTTTAATTATTTTTAATTTATATACAATTATCATATTTAATATGAGCGCATTTGATACAAAACGAACTGACGTCATTTCCGCTGAGCAATATGGCGTCCAGTAAGAGGCGTTTTCGTGAAATAACGCGCGAAATTTGAAAACTTAAAATTTAGATGGATTTTTATGGCACTTATCGATTGAATAAAAATTTTGTGTTTTTTTTTTTGGTGGCATATTAGCACTACAGAATTTTAATGAGACACTTTTCAAAAATGGGTGTAATACCCTATTGCAGCCTATTGGACTCTGAGTGAGAGGGAAGTGGAAATGCACCTATGTTCAAAATCCGTCAGTAAAACTTAACTCAGCGTCAGCCAGGCGACAACATCTATACTTAGCCGGATTTGTCTACAATAAAGTAAATAAGTTATTGAACATAAATAGCCTCACACAGAATCACTTAAAAAATAAAATAAAAATTTGGCTCCAATCACTGGACTATGAATACACCGAAAAAATTCTACAGTAAACAAGAACAATCACAAACACACAGTACTTGCATAACACAGTCATACACCACTTCAACTACACACACACGCACACACCATCACATACACGAACACACCCTCATACCTAACTTCACAATTACACTCACTCCCCTACACTCACACGACATTTATATGCATGCTGAATAGTTGTGTACTTTCTGTTTTTTCTTTTATTTCATTTTGTTTAATTTTTAATTAAGTCTGTTTTTATTGCATATGAGTGTCATAAACGGGAGAAGACACTGACTCCTGTAACACAGGTTTTTACCTAGCTCAGAAGTCAGGGTTACAATATCATTGTACCATTGTAATTTTAGGCCAATAAAGACATTATTATTATTATTATTAAATCAAATCAAATGTCAAATCGTTTATTGCAATCCATAATGTACACTTATAGGTAAATAAAACAATAATAGAAACAATTATGGACCCTGTCGGGCACAGCAAAATTTTAATTAAGTAGAGGGGCTTTATTAATTTTACTTGAAGATCTTCCTTCCTTTTTTTCTTTAAGTTTGAATTATTTTATATCCTGTTAAGTATTTTATATTTCCATTGATTTACTTTTTTTATTTATATTATTAAAGCAAGTCTATCTATTTAATTATTATTTATTTAGTTATATTTATTGCTTATTTGTTGACTCGCTTAAAATTAGTTCATTATTATTAGTGTGTAGTTTAAGTATTAAAGTTTAATTTATTTTGTTATTTTATTTATTGAATATTTGTTATTCATAATTATGTATTATTATTAAATTTATCCGTTAGGTATTCGTGTGTTCGTGTTTGCGTACACACTTGTGTACTATTTACTATAATAATCTCCTGGATACTTGGATAGTCAATATTCAAATTGGACGCCATGGCCGAAATTCGGTCGTAAGAGTATTATTTCAGTATCAATATTGCAGGAAAATGACGACATTTTACAAGTTCTCCAATCAGTACTGATGAATATTCCACTTACGACAAATCCACGATGTACTTTTGAAAGTTTTGGTAATTTCCCGCTGTCCGCCCACTCCTAAACCGTTTCCTACCCATCCCAAAACTTAGCCCTGTTGTGTAAGCACCTACTTGGTTTTAAGTCGACCCTGTGGGAACGAAATATCTTCTCCTATTAATTACGGCCCAACTCCCACTGTAATAGAAGCTTCATATTCATGCTGTTTTCAATTACGAGGTCAGTAGTTGCTTTGCACAGGCAACTGCTGACCTCGTACCTCTACTGTTAAGACTGCACCGAGCAAAATAATTCAAAACAGTCGTCACTGTTAAAGTGATATAATCAATACTTTTACCGTAATTACCATAAAAAATATGATGTAATGAATACCACAATGAATGTGTTAACTGATTATGGTTGGCAAAAAATAAGAATACTGTTTATTTTGATAAACAAAAATATGTAGAGTTGTACAAAAATCTAAAAAAAAATCTCGTATTTAGTTGAGTTTTGATAGTAAACTGTATTTTTTTTTCACAAACTTGGATTCATATTAATCTTTAATATTCATACTACAATTTGAAGTTTTTACATTTTCGAAATGTCGCTTAGTTATTTTATTATTCATTTTTGTTTTGCACATTTTTGTTTTAATTGACGTGATAATTGATGTATGTATGATTCAAAACAGCACGTCAATTAAAACAAAAATGTAAAAACTACAAATTGTAGTATGAATATTAAAGATTAATATGAATTCAAGTTTGTGAAAAAAAATACAGTTTACTATCAAAACTCAGCTAAATACGAGATTTTTTTTTAGATTTTTGTACAACTCTACATATTTTTGTTTATCAAAATAAACAGTATTCTTATTTTTTGCCAATCATAATCTGTTAACACATTCATTGTGGTATTCATTACATATGTTTTATGGTAATTACGGTAAAAGTATTGATTATATCACTTTAACAGTGACGACTGTTGTGAATTATTTTGCTCGGTGCAGTCTTCAGTGACGATAACTTCATGTATTGTTCTACTTATTCATCAAGCAAAAATATTTTCAATGAGTCCCACTTAAAGATATAAAAAACTTTAATAATAAAAACTTTTATCTTAAAAGACAACCGCCTTCAAAATGTTAAAAATAACTAAAAATTCGCAATCGGCGGTTTTGGTTTTGTATGTTTTTTTGTATTGCCACCGACTTGCCGCCGACTTGTAGTACCCACTTCTTGTAATATAAATTAATTACAAAACGGTGACACTAAAACATTTTAGTCGTCCCTTAATTTCCTACCCGAATGAATTTTCTTTATGTAAACAAGAATGTCTTACCACCACTGTCAGATAGACCAATGACATCGTCATGGTTACGGGTAACCGGTGGATACAAGCGGCGGTTGCCGCTCGTTGTGGCGTTCTATGGGAAGGGGGCCTTTGTTCTACAGTGGACGTCTTTCGGCTGATGATATTGATGAATCAAGACTTTTTTGCTCAAAGGATCATTTCAATGAATGTTGAAAGACTTTTAGCTATATTTTTTTCACTCTCTCAATTTAGTACCTACGCTAACCTAACGCTCTGTGGTGTGGCTCTAACAAATCATTTTGAGAACAGGTGTTACTAGTAGAGCTCCCGGTATGCGATTTTTTTCGAAGATTTACCTTTTTTAGCGAGCGTTTATCGTTACAACTAGTGTTGTACCACTGTGTGATATCAGCCGGCCTATTCAGTTAAAATCTCCCCTAGTGCATTTAGGTGAAATGAGTATGAGATGATAAATATACTTAGGTGGTTTTAAAGTTAGGAATCATTATGGATCGTGCCGAGCATAGCAATAGGCCCGAAAAGAGGAAGCTTTTGTGAAAATTATTAAATTAGCGTGGGAACTATGTTGTTACTTAAAAAATAGGCAATTGATCTTGCTTGCTTGCTGGACACTATAACCCGTGGGGTGTCCTGGCCAGAATAGCAGCCATCCCGAGGGTATCCTGAAGGCGACTAAGAGAAAATCTGGAAGTCGGGCAGCAGCGGCTTAACAAACAAATTGCGATCCCCAATACGCCTGTCAAGCGCGGGCATTCCCCTCCCCACTCCCCTTGGGGGAGGCCTTTGTCCAACGGTGGACGTCTTCCGGATGATGATGAAGATGATATTGCTTGCTATACTATAAACTATTTTATTTTCTCTAGCAACTAAGTGTTATTTATCACTACATATTATAAAACAAAGTCCCCCGCCACGTCTGTCTGTCTGTTCGCGATAAACTCAAAAACTACTGAACGGATTTTCATGCGGTTTTCAAAAATAGACAGAAAGATTCATGAGGAATATTCAAGTGTATAATTAGTTAAGATTTTGTGTTAGTTGGCCGTAATATGAAAATGATTGTTGAAGGTGGCGGAACAAATCGTGGCGACTGGAGCTATGTAGATAGCTATTCTCTGCTACTCGTGCGAAGTCCGGTTGGGTCTCTAATTTATTATAAACAAAATCCGAATGCCTACGTGAAACATCTTCGTGTATTTGCCGCGGCCTCACCCTGTTTGAAATGGGACAGCACTAATGAGACGGAACAGGCGTGGCCGCCATGATTGAGATCTATGGAGCACGTAAACCGAATTAGGATAGCCTAGAATCGCTGGAAAACCTTGCGCGCTTGAAGCGCTGTATTGCCTGTGAGCTTATGGTAGTTTCTTTCTTATTTTTAGAGAAGTCGTATTTTTGTTTTTAGGGTTCCGTAGTCAAATGGCAAAAAAACGGAACCCTTATGGATTTCGATGATTCGTCATGTCTGTCTGTCTGTTTGTCCGTCCGTATGTCACAGACACTTTTTTCTGTGAACCACATTAAGATTTTCACACAAAACTAGAAAAAAAAACAATACAATTTGGGGGTTCCCCATACTTAGAACTGAAACTCAACATTTTTATTAAAAATGATATGGAGATTTCTAATATAACTTTTTTCTGAACTGAATAGTTTGCGCGAGAGACACTTCCAAAGTGGTAAAATGTGTGTGTGAGTCCGCCCCCCTGTAACTTCTAAGATAAGAGAATGATAAAACTAAAAAAATATATGATGTACATTAACATGTAAAGTTCCACCGAAAATTGGTTTGAACGAGATCTAGTTGGTAGTTTTTTTTAATACGACATAAAAATGTTGAATCTGAAATAAATGATTATTATTAGTATAAATCGTAAACTGCAAATTAAAAAAAAAAACCCTATTATTAAAACATCGATCAAAGTTACAACGAACTACAAGAACTTTTATATTATGTTACTTGCTGCTACGGAACCCTTCATGGGCGAGTCTGACTCGCACTTGGCCGCTTTTTTGTAGTTTAATTGCATGTAGCGGAGACGAGAATATTGAAATGTATGTGTGGAGTGACCAGAATGGCTAGGTGAAAAATGAATATATTATAGGAAGTTTCAAGAAAGGGAAGAGAAGGGATGAAACGCATGTGACCAAACGGCAAAGAGAATCGGGTTATGAATATTAGTGTGGGTGGATGGAGAGGGAGAGAAAGGCCAAAGAAAAGGTGAAGAATGATATGAAAAAGGTAGCGTTACATGTGTTGTGTTATATATAATATTGTTTTTGTCATTAATTGTTGTTTTTATACATAATTTGATTTTGTCATTCATTGTTGTTTTTTTAAATCAACTGTAGGTACTTACTGTATAGCTCAGCACTATCGCATTGGGAAGTTGCCTGTAAAGATAATGTACATGTTATGAAATAAATAAAATAAATGAATAAATGAATGAAAAGGGAGTCAGTGAAAGCATGACGGTTAACAGGACGGAATGGAAGAAGAAAACGTGTTGCGCCGACCACAAGTAACATGGGAGAAAGGCAGGAAGATTATGATACGTTTCTCAATCTACCATTTTGGTTTTCTTATAGTTACATCCAACTATAATTTCACTTTTCTCGTTACAGCTTTTGTGAAATCAAATCTCAATTTTATTATGAGTGTGAATATTGTAGGTACTTATCTAGATAAGATCTACTGTGAAAGTGCGATAACTTTGGACGCTATGTCTGTTATGTTTTACTTGTAATAAATAAATAATACGGCGTCTATTCTCGAGAGGTCGTATCTTTTAAAAGAAAAGATGTAACGGCGTGAAAATTCCCTGAGTTCATCGCACTGGGGAAAGCAGCATTAATTTTATATGTCAAACCTTGTTGGGTAAGAATTATGGCTAGAATAAATATCGCAATAGATCGTTCGGTAAATATTTATTTTTACCCACTAACAACACTACCACGAACCTTAAAACACCTTAAAAAAAACCTTTTTCTTATTCTTTTCTGAATCCATCAACTTAACCTCAAACTTTTACCGCAAGCCCTAACATTAAAGTCAAAAGCATGCACCGCAGGCCGCAGCTATAAAAATAAATTATGACAGACGGGAAACTTTGAAAATCACTGCCACAGACAGTCTGAAAACTTTGGCTACATCGCGACTAAAACGACTGGAAATTACAAGCGTTCAAAGTTCAAGACTATTTTATTATTAACTGCAGTAGGAAAGTTTGAGCACCATTTGCCTTTTAATTATTCGGCATGAATAATGTTTGGAAAGTGCTGTATGATTCTGTAAATCATGTTTTTCTTCTTCTTGTTTTTGAACCTAAAGCCTAGAATGATATAGCAAGGCAATTTGTTTTTATGTTTGATAATGTTTCAAATGGTCGATGTTACTCAAAAAAATTGCAAGACTGTAATGGGACTGGGTTGGCCATTTCTGCCAGATGCCAGCTTAACTGTGAGCCTGTTTATCAGAAGACTGGAGCCCTGATACAGTCAGGCGGGGTCGTGGGAGGCCGAGGAGAAGATAGCGGGATGACTGGATTGCTTCCTCAAGATTGAGATGAGACACAACATCGAGAGGAATGGAAGGGATGGAGGGAGTCCGTTTCCCAGGAGCGAGACAGAAATGGCTTGCATAAAAAAAAGTTTAAATACTTTTAGCTCATGGTGAGTGCCCACGTTTCAGCTCCGTAAGTCATTACGGGTAGGACTCAAGACCCTGGTCTTAAGGGATTGTGGGACCGACTGTGTTTGTGAGTTCTGCGTCGCTACTGATAAATTCTATGGTATCAGTGAACCTGTGCATCGTCAACAACAAAGAACTCCAAATTACAACAACAACTGAAAATTCATTTTACGTTTCATTTTTTCTTATCAACCGGTAATGCAGTCGGATAGCTGCTCCGCATGACACGAAAAATGGTGCACTGATATAAAATGAAGCAAAAACATTATTGGATTTCATCGATATATCCAGTATTAAATACAGATGTGGAGTGCATTCAATAAATCCATGACGGACTTTTAAACATTCATCCATCATTTAGTTTTCCAAATAATCAAGTATCTTCTTTTATATTCCAATAGGCTTGTCAAACACAAGCCGCAAGTCACCTGATCATAAGTGATGATGCAGCTTTAGGTAGAGCACGCTTGCCCAGGATGAACCGGTTCACTCGTGCCTTGAAGATACTCAGGTTATACTTATCGGGGAACAAACAGGTGGGCAGTGAATTCCACAGTCTGGCAGTTCGAACAATAAATGTAGTTTAGGCAAGCGCTTGGTTCGAGACTGTGGAATTTCACCATATAGCGGTGACTATTCACTTTTAAGGTACCTACATCGCAGATGATGATTTCGTGATGGCCCAGTGCTAAAGACCTGCCTCTTACGCATGAGCTTAATAATAATAATAATAATGGCCAATGGACTAATTTCCAAGAGCCTCGACCAACACCTAAGGAGGCTCTCGTTGGGCAGCTGGATCAAGGGCTTGATACAGAAAGCGGTACTCCTGGACACGGCGCGTATTGTTAGGAGATTCCTCTCTCAGGAGCCCTGACCACCGGTAGCTTGGACCGTATTCCCGATACCGGTGGGCTACTATTTTTAATATTTTTAAATGTTTTTATTTTTCTATGAATATTTAAAAATGTAATTTAATATGGTATATGAAATAAATAAATGTGAATAATAATAATATAATATGTGGGGACATTTCACACACGGCCATCTGACCCCAAACTAGGGAGACCCTGTACTATGGGTGTCAGACGGCTGATATACATACACAAATATATTTTAAATACATTCAAATATAGATAAACAACACCCAGACACAAGGCAAACACAAGTGCTCATCACACAAATATTTACCCTGGGCGGGAATCGAACCCGCAACACGCTGCGCAGCAGTCGATCGCTCAGCCACTGCGCCAACCGTGTCGTCCTTAAGCTTACGGTTTCGATACCAAGCAAACACCAATGTGACTATTTCCATTGAAATGTGGTGAAGTTGATATCTGCAATACCAGCCCCCCAAGCCATATTACCCAAATTGACAATCTACAATCGATAACGCTAATAGAAAACTAATCAAATGTATGGGAATGACGTCATCTCAACGATAAGTCACGTGATCGAAAAACAAAAAAATATTACGACGACGATGCGTTAATTATTGTAGAAAGAGAAACGATACAAAACGTTTGTAACTTGGTTAGGGGGGCAGAGACCTCGCTGATGCGTTGACATCCTAGAAACAAAGTTAAAATATCTCGTGTGCCTGTTATTCTGTCGACCCCACCATACCCCTCAAAACGAAACACAGCAAGGGTGCTTTGAGGGAAAAATATGTAGATATAGTGATGGACTAAATACTTCGTTGGTCTCGTGCTCGCAAGCGCGACTGCTAGTTCTAGGTTCGATTCCCAGATCGGGCAAATTGGTGGTGTGACTCCCCCGTCCGCACGCACGTTAAGCCGGTGGTCCTGCGCCTAATCTCTTCCCGATCGTATCGGATTCCCTTCCCATCGAATTATGAAAGTGCCGGAAGAGGAAGTGCACCTGTGTTTGCGCACACACTTGTGCACTACCAATATCTCCTGCGTACTTGGATAGTCTTCACTTCTTCTTCTTCTTCTTCTTATTCGTATCGCTGGCACGTCAGTCTTTTAAATTTGTTTGGCCCAAAATTCAGCCACTTCCACGGCGTCGTCGGTGGCAGCGCATAATTCACCCCGATCGCATGCTTTGGGGCACAAAGGACATGACATGAGGTGCGGCATGGTTTGCAACTCGGCGCCACATGCGCGCCCTGCTGCTGCTCTGTCGAGGTAGCTCGATTTTGCGAGATTGGCGTTACACCTTCCCACTTGGGTCCTTAAACGGACTTCCAGATTGACCACGGAAGGTTAGACCCTGCGGGTAGATGCTCGCTTGGTGGTAGATATTGAGTGGGTGGGGGAAAATTGTCCTGCCACAGTCTTCACTGAGATTAGCCACTGTGACCAAAATTCGGTCGAGTAAATATATATTATATATACCTATATTGGTGTAGTGATACTACGTCGCAAGACGAGCTCCCAAAAATGGGCGGGGGTACTGGATTCGGTTGCGCATGCAACGCGCCCCCGTCAAAGCTCCTAAAACCTCTTACTAAAAAAATGAGTTGGATCATTCAGCTCCCTCCAAAATGGTTGAGCTGAATGGTGCTGATTCACGCGTCATGTTCGTGAACGGGCGCTGTCAGTAGAGATTGGTCAACTCTTAACTGCCGTGGTTTTTATCTTGATTATTTTTTAAATTTTGTATTTCTAGATTACCTTCATTGTTTTCACATATAGAAGCAACAAGAATAATGTAAGCAGTATTTTGAAAAACCTGATTTTAAAAGAGTGTCCGTGGAGTTTCTTGCTCGTTCTTCTCCATAGAGACCTACCTACGTTTTGGAACGAGCTAGCTTCAACTTTCTGACTAACTGACCGACTCCTTGACAATTCAAAAGTGCCTGTAAATGGTTTAATTGAAATACATGCTTTGACTTTGACTTTGAATGAACAGCCGCTTCTATCTAATAAGATAAATAGATACAAAGGACAATGGCAGAAACTCTATAGAACTTTGCCCCACTCAATAAAAGTCATGTGCAATAAATAGCATCTTACTGTTTATTTATTGCTGATAACTAAACATTAGTCTTAGGGACTGTAGAACTTGCGGTTTCCGTTTAAATCTAAAAACAATAATGACATTGATTATAGGTTAAATTATATTTTAGGTAAAATGAGTTTATATTTTGTGGGTAGGTATTTCGATATCCGCAAGTTCTAAAGAAAAACAATTTACTATAGAAAAGTTCTATATTCATTACAATTATTTTCATTAATTTACTTTTCTGTACATGGGTTACTTTTTCAGTACATGGGTGGGGCAGGATCTGGCATTGTCATTTATTCAGTGTACACCATGAATAACAGGTACACACAAAAGACATATCAAACTCAAACTCAAAACCATTTATTTCAATTAAACCATTTACAGGCACTTTTGAATTGTCAGAGTCAGTCAATTAGAATGTTGAAGCTAGTTACTCGTTCCAAACAGTAGGTTTCTATGGAGAAGCAGGAGCAAGAAACTCCATAACACTCTTTTAAAACAATAATACTTTACAAATTTAGGTTACATCATTCAAGTTGAATCTAGGGGTACAATGTGAGAACAATGTATGCAAGTCATGCATGTTAAAAGAGGTCTAAAGAAAAATATAGTCATAATAACAATTCAAACTAAAATTTAAAATAACCGAGGCAGCTAAGAGATGAGCAGTCCCAACTAACGGCGTCCGTTCAGATATCACAACACAAAAAATACAAATCAAATAAGGATTAGACAAAGTGCGGTGTGCGTCTCAAGGTTGTACCACATGGGTGAAGAAAAGCAATAACAAAAGTAATAAAGATATTCCTACAATAGTGGTATTAGAAAGTACCTAAGTTCATGATACCGATATTACCTTCGTTCTATTCAAACATCTGGGAAATACTTCCAACGTTCAAGAAGTATCGAGGATCGAAAGTTCTTGAAACTGTTTTTATTGTCTCTTTGATCTTTCGAACAACATACTAGTAATATTATACAGCAGATATTGTTCTATCTCCTTTTATTAACATAGTTTTCCATGATGTCAGTGCTTTGCTTGGAAAATACAACTTTACAATTGACTTTAGGTGACGCCCAAAACGAATCAAAAAGACACGTATCGAAACACAGTGCATTTTTTCAGCATATCCTGCAATAACATGGCGTGCAAAATATTCACTGTTAGCGATGTCAATATTTTATATTGTAGATTCATTATTATATTGTAGTTTTGTGATAACAACCCGATGAGGAGTTCGTGACTAAGTTAAATCCGTACAGATCGATCGGTCAAAGGTTAAGCTACGCTCGCCGCGATCGGTCTGTGGATGGGTGACCATCCTTTTTATACAGAGTTCCCTCCGTGCCTCGGAAAGCACGTAAAGCCGTTGGTCCCGGCTGTCATTGGTAGATCTTTGGCAGTCGTTATGGGTAGTCAGAACCCAGAAAGTCTGACAACCAGTCTTACCAAGGGATATCGTGTTTCCCAGTAACTGGGTTGTGGAGGTCCGATAGGCAGTCGCTCCTAGTAAAACACTGGTATTCAGCTGCATCCGGTTAGACTGGAAGCCGACCCCAATATAGTTGGGAAAAGGCTAGGCAGATGATGATGAGTTTTATGATAACAACAGTTTGAAAAGTATTTTTTTAAACAGTGGCAAAGGTAAGTCTTAGAGCAGGGTTTCTTAAACTTTTTGTAGTACGAACCACATTCACAATTTAAACGATTCCACGGACCCCTGCCTTGTCAAAGAATATTTTGGGAAAAGAATACATGCCTTGTTTCGTGTTCGTGGCTTGGCCGAGAAATGCCGATTTTACAACACAATTTCCTAACATAATGTTGTGAATTTACTGACCTACTGCGCACCCCTGATAGGTCCGTGGACCTCACTTTAAGAAACCCTGTCTTAGAGACTATTTGTTAAATTGTTATCTACACTAATATAATAAAGCTGTTTGTTCGTTTGAACACACAATTCGCCAGAAGTACTAGTCCGATTAAAAAAAATCCATAGACAATTGGAAGCTACTCTATCACTGAGAGCTATAGGTTATTTGATTATCATAAAATTAGGGAGTTCCGTAAAAAAATCAGGCGAACGAAGTCGCAGGGAAGGTGCTAGTAAATAATATTAGACATCTAAACACGGAACAGATAAACTCTATTTATCTGTTCCGTGCATCTAAAGAACCGATCCATTTAAATATTACTCCAATTTTTTGAAGCAATTGTAATGATTTTGGATATTTAACGCTGATTAATTTGAAATCTATGGAGCATAAGTAACTTTTAATAATAATAATAATAATGACATTTATTTCCCAAAAACGAATTACATATTGGTTCATGAATACACTTAGGCTGTATTTTACAATTATAAAACTGAATTAAACATCTGTAGCTGAACGAGGCGGAAGCCTGTATTTCAGCTATCAGCGCCAACAAAAATTTGGATGTATTGAACTGTTACTGCCTGAATAGTAATGTACTAAAAAATTGTAACATACTGAATTAGTTTCAGGTAATAGTCATGGAGGAGGCTTATAATGGACAACAGTAGACTAGTAGTAAACTGAAGTAATGATGATGATTAATTAATTTAAGAAACTTTTGCCCGCGACATCGTCTGCGTGAATATCGGTTATCTATCGCGGATGCAGACAAAGTCGCGGACCCCCTTTCTTGGGGTTCAAGCTTAGTCTGTACCAAACATCAAAATCGGTTCAGTAGTTTAGTCATGAAAACATAACAAACAAACAAGCTTACTTTTGCATTTATAATATTAGTGTGGATGTAAGTAGGTACGTATACATCGTTAATCTCGCTGCTAATCCATCTTCTCTTTGATGTCGAGCGTTGACAGATAGCTGAGAATGCACTGTTAATCTATTCAGTTACGTTGATGTATTCTGTCATCATATACATATGTCAGGTGCTTACTAGCTGTGCCCAGGGGCTTCGCTCACGTGAACCTAACCGGTACTTAAGGAAATAACTATTGAATAGGTACAGTCGAACAAGCTAATTGGTTTACAGGCAATAATATTCATAATTTTGCTACACAAATATTTTATTTTTTTATTTTATTTTTTTATCCTTAGTACCTACGTAGGTATCCTTGGTACCTACGTGCTCGAGATAAGAAAATGGAATAATATTAAATATTGTGAGTGAAGTAGAAACATGAATATTTTTGGCTGTAAACCAATTAGCTTGTTCGACTGTACTATGTCATCGCAAACTTCCAAGTGAACTTAGTCTGTAAAATCGAACTTCTTAAACATGTGATAGCAGGTTTTCCCATAATATATGTACTTATGGTTGGCAAAAAGCAAGCCAGCTGATGGCTTTCCTGATGAGAAGTAGGCACCACCGGTTTATTTGTTTATATTCAAAATCACTTCATACATAACGAATTCCTGCTGTATCGTGGGTGCTACAAAAAATAAAGTAAACTCACACACACAAAATATATTCCGGAACAAATACCTGTATGTATCATCATCATCATCATCATCATTTCAGCCGAAAGACGTCCACTGCTGAACATAGGCTTCCCCCAAGTGTCGCCACATTGACCGGTCCCGTGCGACTCGCATTCAGCGGATCCCCGCAATCTTTACCAGGTCACCGGTCCACCTAGTGGGAGGCCTTCCAACGCAACGTCTTCCGGTTCGCGGTCGCCACTCCAGAACTTTTCGGCCCCATCGGCCATCTGTTCTGCCAGCAATGTGCCCTGCCCACTGCCACTTAAGTTTGGCAATTCTTCGGGCTACATCGGTAACAATGGTTCTCTTGCAGATGTCCTCATTTCTGATTTAATCACACAAGGAAACTCCTAGCATAGCCGTCTCCATTGCCCTTTGGGTGACTTTAAGCCTTCTGATAAGGCCCATTGTGAGCGACCACGTATGTATGTCATACAAATATTAGGTACGTGCGGGATTCGAAATCAAGACACGTAAAGCAGCACCCCCATCGTACAGCCAATGGGTTTGGTGTAAATCTGTCATTTTAAAACTGACAGATCCTACTACTACTAAGGATGGATGGATGGATGAATGGATGTTTGTTGCTCTTTCATGCTTTAAATGCAAAAAGAAATTCAAATATTAATCCAGCTTAACACATAAGAAAGTTTTCATGCGGGTTTGGAATTCCTGTGGGATAATTTAGAACTTTAGTTTAATTTTAAAGTTGCAGGCAAAAACTAGTTCATACTAATATTATAAATGAGAAAGTAACTCTGTCTGTCATGAAAATTGGTATGAAGACAGCTTAAACCCTGGGGAAGGATATAGGCTACATTTTAATTCGCAACTTCTTCTGCATCCGCGATAACCGACATTTACGCGGACAAAGTCGCGGGCAAATGCTAGTTTATTACAAATTACATTCATATTCATAGCCGAGCAACCTTCTGGGATACGTATAGTTAAATTATCTATAACATAGGGTACCTAAATATACATAGAAGTACATACACAAACCTCTAGAGGTTTATCTCGAGAACCAGTTACAAAATAATTGCGCGGCTCACTAACATTTCAGGGGAATATTTAACTTAATATAGCTAACGAAGCATATTCAGTTTATTAGCTGATGGTAAACAGTGGATATTAAAGCGTTGTCTTACTTAGTAGATAAACAAGGGATGATATCGGGTTGCCAAGATTCTGTAAATCTGCAATTGTTCTTTCGGGTGAACGTTTTTCGGGTAAACGTTCATTGAAGTGAACGTTATTTGAGCAATCCTTCATTCGGACAATCAAAATTTTTATACGGCAATAACAAAACAATCGTTTATTCACTTATTTGTCTGTTTGTTCCGCCTAATCTCTGAAACGGCTGGACTGATTTTGAAGTGACTTTCACTGCCAGATTGCCGATGGTATAAGGAGTATCTTAGGCTACTTTAATTGCCGGCTACAGTAGCCACGAGTCTGTTGGGACTGTCGCGCACGCAACAGTGATGCGATTCACAGACGCAGCAGCGAGTCGAAATCCGGAAAACGTGCGTCCCGCAAACATCCCCGACGCGCTACAGAAGCGCGTCGCTACGGGTAATGTTATATTAATTATTTTGTTTCTTTACTCATCAATTACTTGTGTTCAAACTTCTCATTGTGTTTCGGTTTTAGGGATTTTTTCTTCTTTTTTTTCTTACGTAATTTACTTACCTAATTCTTGATAGATCCAATAAGTTACTTGACCTCTTACTGACCTCAATTTTTCTTACGATATCTACCTTAGGTATTTTCTATCCACGATTCCCTAAGATTCAACTCATTATTCTGCACACATACTCCATCATAACAAAACTTCCTCACTCACATCGATAACTACACTCGTGATAGTAGGTAAGTGCTAGGGTTGCCGACCGTATCTTAATATACACCCGCCCTCATCATAATCATATATATTATAATCTCCCTAGACTCGGGTCAGAAATCATAATCCTTTACTAATGCTCTGAAAGAATGAGTTGCAGATATAATGTTGCCAGCAGTCAGTCATACTATGTCTGCTTTGAACCCGAAGCTTTTCGCTTCTCTAAATTCTCACAAATACTATATTTATTTTAGTTGGATGAATAAATCTATATTTTGATACACCCAAGATATTAACTACCTATGCAGTGGAGCGAATGTAATAAAGAAATATCGGTTTTATTGTTGACAAAATCTTGCAAAATAGGAACAAAATAAATAAGTAACAAATGCTGCTGCAGGTGTCGAAAAAGTGCTCAAACGGCGCAAATATTCTTTTTGCGCCTTCTTGGAAGCTATATATATTTGAAACGTTTGGGGTGGAAACCCTAGGGCCGTGAGGTCCGAGTGCCCATCTTGTTTTTCGAGACATCGCCAAGCGGCTGGTCAACTCTTCATGTGACCCGAAGGCTGGTCTATTCTAGGGTCAAAGAATCAGCATTGCCATAAAAAGTGGCAATGCTGCCAGCCTGTTGGGCACGTTTCCCGTTGATAGCGATGTGGACGAGTTTTTTGATGCCCTTTGAGCACCCCCCCCCCCCCCCCCCTTTTTCTTGAATTGTAAATAATATATTGTTATTTCTATTATTAAGATTTGTATATTATGTTACGGCTAAAACCCGAAGTGCGGCTACACTTAGCTCTAACCGGCTAAAACTAGTGGTGTAGCCGGTAGCAGTTGGTTAAACTTAGGTGTAACCTGCGAGCTCGGGACTTGGGGCACCAAACCATTGAGCAGAAGAAGACGGTTGACGTCAGGTCAACAGAGCCACGCTGTGCGGGGCTCCTATTTCTGTCTGCAGGGAACCAAACCAACCTTAGGGTGCCCCTGACGTCGGTATGCGGCTGCACCTAATTCTAGCCGCTATGATGAAGGCTAAACCTAGTTTTATCTGAAGATAAGTAGGATACACCTAAGTTTAAGCAACTACTACCGGTTGCACCGCCAATGCACCCGTTCTAGTCGGTCTAACCGACTAGAACTAGGTGACTTGGTGTAGCCACACCTCGGGTTTTAGCCAGTAACATAATATATTAAGTTCAATAACAAATATACCTATCTTAGTATTTTTTTACTTTTAACACAGAATGCTGTAATTTGTTCAAATAGCCTATTCTAAAAAATGGCAACCCTGGTACCTACATTACTCCAACAAGTTTGACAGCGGTGAAATTCAGACAAAGTGGTCATCATAGTCTGTTTCAGAGTATTCTGACTCCTTCTGTTAATTTAACTTACTACATATATACAGGGTGTATTATATGGTATAACGGACTGGTGTCCGCAACTCCACGTCTCAGCGCGCATTTTGCGTACACTCTACGGGTTATAAAAGACACATCACATAGCTGACTGCCCATCAAAGTAAGTAAAGTTGAGTAAAAAAAATTGCTGGGAAATGACTGAAAATCCTCGGTTGGGTTCGGTTTCTAGACTAATCGGAGGCAACTGAATACCAACTGTATTTTCTATAAAGCTTAGGACTTTGAACCCACTAATATTTTAACATTTCAGTATTTCTTTGTAGTCTTGTATTATCTACAAGTACGAGCTCGTGGCTAGGTTAAAGCCGTACAGATCGATAGGTCAAAGGTTAAGCTACGCTAGCCGCGGTCGGTCTGTAGATGGGTGACCATCCCTTTCAAACCGAGTTCCCTCCGCTGCCAAAGATCTACAATAACAGCCGTTGGTCCCGGCTGTTATTTGTAGATCTCTGGCAATCGTTACGGGTAGTCAGAAACCAGCAAGTTTGACAACCAGTCTTACCAAGGGTATCGTGTTACCCAGTAACTGGATTGTGGAGGTCCGATAGGCTGTCGCTCCATGTAAAACACTGGTATTCAGCTGCATCCGGTTAGACTGGAAGCCGACCCCAATATAGTTGGGAAAAGGCTAGGCAGATGATGAGTATTTCTTTTGTACTTCTTGAATATGCTCCCGAACGAATTTCGGTCACCGTAGCCAATCTCAATTGAGACTACCCAACGCAGATATTATAATATGGTGCACAAGAGTGTGCGCAAACATAGGTGAACTTTCTCTTTCCTCACTCTTTTAGTCTGATGGGACTGTAATCCGACACGACCGGAGAGAGTCCTGCAGTGCAATTCTGTAAGAATTCACTCGCGATTTCGAATCCAATCTCATTTCCGATTTCACTTACCTGAAGTGAAAACTATTTGGTATTCGCATAAATAGTAACGAAATAATAGTTCGCTTCACTTATGTTGTAACTTAGTGGCACTAGCGTAGTTTTCATCGAGTTACAGACTACCTAAAACAGTTTTCACCGCGGAATCGGAAGTGAGAACTGGAGTGAGTTCTTACAGAATAACATAGCAGAAGTGTGATTCTGTAAGACTTCATTCTAAACTTCGAATTTAAATCCGCTGTGAGCTTCTTGATTGGCGTTCTAAAAACTCGGTTGATAATTCGAATTTACACTAGCGCCACCCTTCCGAGCGTGTCAGCGAGTTGAACTAAATTGACAGGGAGATTTTGACAGATAAAGTATGAGTAAGGTTTGGAGTAACGTAATTTTCCCGTCACTTCGACGCTCACTTCGCACTCGCACCCGATTCAAAGTGTCAAATATATCAAAGTCATTTTGAACCTTATGCGAAGTGAGAGTGAATAGCGATGTGAGATGCGAGTTGTTGTTTGAATTTTACAGAATCGACCTACAGACGCGGGGACCTGCAAGTACGGCTCTATGTACTTTACGAGGTAAGGTCTTCAAGTTAGGATTTTTCGCGATTCGGACTTCGGATTTTTAAATCATTATTATTGAATTACAATTACAATTTAAAGTAAATGCTAAAAGGATCAAGATAATATAAACTCTTATCTATTATCTAAAATACTGAAAAACACTGCAGTTTTGTGTCCATGATGATATGAAAATTTAACAGATTTAATCGACTTTTGTTGCTTTTCGTACGTGGATGTCACTCCACCAAATTCTAATCTTCGGGCTGCTACTGAGAAAATAACACTTTTTGCCTGACCTGGGAATCAAATCCAGGACCCCATGCACAGCAGGTGCGCTTGTGACCACAAGACCAACGAGACAGTCTTGAATAATATAGGTATGTTGTACATTACAGCTCATTACAGCAAAGCATAAAGGTATAAAGTTATACTTAATTGCCTTTTTCCACATACGTGTGGGTACACTCCTAAATAGGGTCAATAGGTATTACTCTGAGGGATTGTGACACAATTACATTAATGATACACAAAGCAACCATTAAATGAGTTTACATGCAGGTTCGATAACAAAAGGATGATTCTCGGAATTTTGGCAACACTGGGCAATATTTTAGTGGTGCAATACTGAGCTGTCAGGTATCTGTCAAATGGCGTGCTGTCATTGTGTCAGTTGTATTGTATTGTTTAATTTATTCTAAAGGGGACAATAGTAGGCACTTGATAATTCAACGAGGGGAGAACACTCGGACATCACACCGCTGTTTCGACCTTTTAGATATTTCGGACGTCAAACGAGAGCATGACTTGAGCATCTTCTTTTGTTTCTAAATAATTTTATCTCTCGTGTGTGGTGATGCGTGACAATAACAACGCGCGTTAAAGTACCTCAAGTTTTTGAAACTAGTGCTGTGCCTAGCTAAATTATCTTAAATCCATGTGACGCATTTGTAAGCCTAATTAGTATAATGTACGTCTGATTAATATTATTTTTATTAATATTATGTTGTATTGACTGTATTAAGTAGCAACAGGTAGGCAGATGTTAAAGTTTAAACATTTTTAATTTACAGTGAAATATATTACATTGTAAATCAAAATGATAATAATTAAATGTATTATTAATTATCAACTAATTGTAGATGACTAATCGTTTGTTAATACCCATTATATTAATTTAATATAGTGTTTTGGATGGATGGAGAGGGAGAGGAAGGCCAAAGAAAAGATGGGTGGATTGTGTGAAGAATGATATGAATGAAAAGGGAGTCAGTGAAAGCATGACGTTGGACAGGACGGAATGGAAGAAGAAAACATGTTGCGCCGACCCCAACTAACATGGGATAAGGGCAGGAAAAAGAAGAAGAGTATCATAATCGAAGTTAATGTTATAACTGACAGTCGTTGCGATCGACAGATATCGCGCAACCGTTGTACAAGAATAAAGGTGATTTTTTGTGATTAAAGTGCTGTGGAGATATTACTAGATTTTATTTCTGCAACACTTCTGAGGCTATCCGATACATTAGACAGACGCATTGACTTAGTTTGACGAAATTAATTTAATTATAGAACAACGCTGAAGTAATTAAAATAAACGTGTTCTCAGTAAAGAAGAATCAATATACATCGTCAGCGTGAATGTCGTTTATCGTGAATACAGACGAAGTCGCGGACTAATAAGTAGCCTATATCTTTTCTTGAGGTTTTAGCTTCATCATCATCATATTATTAACACCCTAACGTCGTCCACTCCTGAACGTGGACCTTCCCTAAAAGTCGTCAAGCAACTCGGTCTCGGGCAGCCTACATCCATCCGCTGCCAGCCACCTTCTTCAAATCGTCGATCCATCGTGCTGCAGGGCGCCCCACTACGCTTGCACAAACGCGAGCTCCACTTTATGCTATTTAGTCTGTTCCAAATCTGTTCAGTAGTTTACCCGTGAAAGCGTAACAAACAAACATATACTCCGTTCACAATAAGATTAGACATATACACAAACCTGTTTTACAGTCCGTTCAAACGATTTTGACTTATATTGCGTTGACGGCATGACACATGGCAGCTGCGAAAAACAGTTGTTATTGTAACCACTATTTTGCCTCTAATGTCATCCTTCATCATCATCATCATAATTTCAGCCTAAAGACGTCCACTGCTGGACATAGGCCTCCCCAAGGGGGGGAATGTCATCCTTAATTCTATGGAATAGAAGTCAAAATCGGTTGAAGGAACTGTTAAAAGGTTTGTGTAAATGTCTAATCTTATTGTGAACGGAGAATAGGTACTTTCTAAAGTATAATATTAGTACCTATGGATTTCGGTATCCCAGAAGATACACAACGAAGTTTTCCCCCAACTTTTCGCATATAAAGCAGAGGAAAGCAAGTAACCATTTCTAAAAGATCAACAGCTAAAGTAACTCGTTTTCTGAAAGTCAAACATACTTCCCATGGCTGCGGTATATTGTAACAGCACAGCCACTTATATTTTATTTATAGATTTCCCCCTCGTTGTTAAGGTTCCGTACAGAAACGGCGCCAAACGGGACCCTATTCCTAAAACTGGACTATCTATCTTATCTAACTCCGTATGTTTTGAATCGTAACAGGTAGACACTTTCACAGAGTGTGTATTACCACAGATTACTATGACCGCTATAATCCTTACTTAATTTAATAAATGCGAAAGTAACTCTATCTGTTACGTTTTCACGACGAAACGGCTGAACCGATTTTGATGAACTTTGGTATAAATATAGCTTGAACCCTGAGGAAGGAAATAGGCTACTTTTCCAGGACAACCGACAAGCTCGCGGACGAATTTGCAGGCAAATGCTAGTAGCAAATTAAATTAGGATGAAAATAAAAGGGACCTTACAAGACACGTCTTTTTGTATAAAGTGTGTGGTGTTAAATAATTGTAGGATGGTACGGGTTCCGTACCATCCTACAATTATTTAACACCGCAACATTTCTGGCGCGAGCCCGACTAGCACACGACGACAGACGACACACAACGTTTTTCTCAAACGGTGTGAGAGAAACTCAAGGACTACCCTATCTCCATAGTAATTTGGTTAGATTATCTGGCTCGGTTGTAATGTTCCCTGGGCTAGTAGTACAGAGTCTTTTAGAGTCTGTGTGTTAGTCTGAGAGACTCTGTAGAGAACCTTCTCTCTTGTTGTGGGTATCTTTAAATGCCAGTATATGGTTGATAACTTACTTACAAAAATGAGTATTTTCGAAAATGAGAAATGAACTAATTTCACTTTGTACCCACATGTCATAATAGGTATTCAATACCCATTTCTTTAGTCCCACGTGAACAAAGCCCCGGGTAGAGCTAGTTACGCAGATAAAAACCAACATCAAACAAAAGCCTCTTAGTTCACGGTTAATAATATGTTCTTCTGATATCATTAAAGTATCGGAATACCAAATTTCGACTCGACCAGACCTTTGGAGGATGCTCAAATACAATCATCAAATATAAAAGAGCTTCTGAATCTTGAATCATAGCTAAGCACTATCGATCTGATCACCTTTTAAATAAAAAAAAAACAGACGGAATGACCATTATGCCGTGGAAATTGGGTAGGCCTTTGGTGTGGGATGCCACTTGTGTCGACTCCCTTGCGCCATCTCATCTTCCAAGCACGTCGTGTTGTGCTTGGACCACCTCTGCAGGTGCCGCAACCCTCAAACGGTGTAAATATAACAACCTTCTTGGAAGTTATGTTCAAACCCACAGGGTTTGAACATAACTTCCAAGGTTTGAACATAACTTTTCACACACTAGGGCTATGGGGTCCGAGTGATTATCTTATTTCAGGGGGCTGGCCTTTTCTTAAGCCAAAGAATAAGCATTGCCATTAAACGTGGTAACGCTGCTAGCTTTTTAGGCTCTTGTCCCATTGAAAGCCATGCTGTCGAGTTGTTTGATGCCCTGTGAACCCTCTATCTATCTGTACTAATACTCGTATTAAAAAGAGGTAAAATTTGTTTGTAAGTTTGTATGTAGGGGGTAATCTCCGAAACTACTCATCCGATTGTAAAAATTCTTTCACCAAGAGGAAGCTACGTTATCCCTGAATGCTATAGGCTATATTGCATTATCAGAAAATTAGGGATCCTTGGGAAAATTCACGCGAACGAAGTCGCGGGCAAAGTGCTAGTTTTAGTGCTTTTATTTATTAAAAAAAACTAAATTAAAATTACTTCAGTCGTTCAAACGCTACGATGCCACAGACAGAAAGATTTGTACACAAATACACATTGGTATGTTTTCGTAGGTGGTTAAAAAGATACAAATAATGAAACCCAAAGATAAGCCTGTACTAGGCTGAAGTTACACGTCAAACAAGCCTAGTATCTTGTGATTCATCAAGGGACTAATCAGCGGTAATAGTTACTCGGTCCGCCCATTTCAATTCTGTGTCTTATTCACAGTACTATCTAGCGACTACTTTCATTAATTATGTAGGACCCACAATGAAGTTGCTACCATGGGTTTTAGAGTTACTGCAGTGAGAATTTAGATGAAGTGAGTACTTGAGGCGGGATGTGCATAGTGGGATGACAGATCACCTAAAACCACGGAATAAATTAATACTCGTTTAAAACTCACTTCGAGAAAAAAATTTAGACACTATTTATAAAAAAGTAGAAAGCTGGGTGTACCCACAAAATTAAAAAGAGTTTGACAGTATTAGTAAGAAATCTTATTACTATGTTAACGATTTTCTAAATGGTAATGACTTAAATTTTCCTAATAAAATCTTCAAATCTATACTAAGTTAATGTTATAGAGCTGAATAGTTTATTTGGTTGAACGCGCTAATCTCAGGATTTGAATTAAAAAAATCTTTTTGTGTTGGATAGTCCATTTGTCGAGGAAGGCTATAGGCCCATGCCAAGCCGGGCAGCCAGTTTTAACATACCAACTTATTTTTGTTTTAAACTGTAATTTGTGTAATGTATTAATTTATTTAATTTTAATTTAATTTATTATTTATTAATTAATTAATGTATATGTATATTCGTGTTCATTCATAATATTTACTTGATTATTTCATAAACTCAATCATTTTTTTCAACTGCAAAGTTAACTTAGTCCACCAATCCTGAATCGGAAATTCATAGGCCGTGTCACTTGTGCCAAGTCTCGTGTGGCCGATCAAAGCTTATGAGACTATACCGCTATACCGGCACTTGTCTTTTTTTAAATATTTTTTGTCGTGCACCTACAACCTATGCAAATGAAATCGATTCTATTCTATTCACATTAGAGCGTTTTTTGTACAACCTGAATATGTTCACAGCCGTTTTCGCTACCTAGGCTATTATGTTCTAGGACAATGCCGTAAAGTCGTTCTGCGAACGCATTTAAACGTAGTACTAAAACTTTGTTGGTAATTAAGACATCAAAGAGAAAGAAGTGAGAATACTCATAATTAGAAACGTTGGTAGGTGTTAATTATTTAGGTTTATGGCATTCTCTATGTTTACAATGAGCTGTATGCAATAAGCTCGAGCAGTTAAATTGAAAATGATCTAAATAGTACATAAATAAAGTTCAAAATTTCATAATTGCGTGCAAGATCTCGAACGCCTTTGTATTGTGGAATTCACTTCTCGCCTCTCTGTTTCCTGATGATTATAATATGGGCATCTTCAAGGCACGAGTGAACCGGTGCATCCTAGATAATCATGCTCTACCTTAGGCTGCTTCATTACTTAAGATCAGGTGATTTGCGGCCAAACACAAGCCAATTGCTAAATAAAAAAAAAATATATATAAGGTGCTATAAAAATATCTGCCACGGCTTTAATGGGAGGTAGTGTTGTGTTTAAAGATTACAATAGTGAAGAACTTTCGTACCCCAGAATAGTTAATTTAATTTGAGAAAATAAAGTAGTTTAATAAACATTGACACTCTGCATAACGCGTTTCACAAATTACGCGCGATGTGTCGCTTCGTCAATGAAAACAACTGCTATCTCTTTCTATCTGTTCTGTGAATGAAAACTGAAATCAGCTGATTAGTTCGTCATTATCTAACCTACTAGGTACACAATAATACGCAGGGAAAAAAGTGTTTTAAAAGTGCAATTACTTACCAGCTACCGCATTCTTCCAAAAAACTGACGTAGGTAAATAAGATGATAAACTTCCCATCACACTTAAAACAGGCTTTGGACTGACAAGTTAGTGTAAGAATCGCAATTTTTTTCTTATTATTTTTAAACAGTAGGTGCTTAGATTAATACTTAGGTACCAAATAACGATAAATTACAGTAACTTGGCGTTGCCTTCGCCTTCGTGTTGCACACAAATGTAGGCACGCTTACGTACATGTCTCTTCACTTTATTTAATGTGTCCGTTTCACTTTTTACTTGCCTAAATGCGCGTTTGATGCGCCTTTTTAGTTCTTCCACACTTTTAATAATGTATGATGACTCACTCGCACACCAAACCTCTGCTGGTATAAGTTTACTGCATGCGCAGTTATGGAGTTACACTCGCGGTAGCACAACACCATTTCAAGATATGCTTGATTGGAATACCGTCGTCTGGGAGGCATTTTTAAAGGAAGCGCGAGCGATTATCCCGTCGCTAACCGCTAATTAAAACTAACTTCCGAGCGGGCGGGGGGCGACCGGGCGACTGGCGAGCGGGCGGTCGGCTGGCGCGTGCGACGAACGGGGTAGTGCGGGTCAGGGTGGGGGCGTAATGATAAGAATGGCAACAGTGTATGAACGGCGCCGGCGTTTTGCGAAACGATTGAATTGTACCTATTCGGTGCGGTGTGGCAACAGCAAGTCTACGTGATGGTTTTATGCGAATAAATCAATTCAAATTTATACGTACAATTTTTTGTATGAAAAAAAATATGACAAATGATCAATAATTTATCTTTACTATTGTAATCTATAAACACAATACTGTCTCCCATTGCAGCCGTGCCAGATATTTTTATAGCACCTTATATATAAATGCCACGCAAAAATCTTAGTCACAATTTTCTCTACACGATCTATCAGAATCGACAGCAAAACACAGACTGCCAAAATCAACAATTCTTTTTTCAAATAAAACCCAATTTACCAGAATCCAAATAACATAATCTCTAATTTAAAATCGAATAAATTACCTTTGAAACGGCACGTCTCGTCGCCATCTTGATAAAAATTCACATCTCGATTGCAATTTCGATTTAATGTCGAATCGAGATTATCTGTGGTAGGAGCCACAGGACATAAAATACCGTTGCCAAAAACGCGAGTAGTGTCGAGATGAAATGTTTATTTCTAGTCTACGGTCAGCACAGCTAGGAGTTTATCTGTCTGTGAAATTTTGTACCTACATAAATCATGGTTTTAATGCTGCTCTTGTCTAAGGGAACTGTGTGGTCTGATTGGATTGTTTTAGGAGACTAGACTTAGAGACATACCTACCTACTTAATTACTTTTTTTTCAGACTAGGTGACCCGACAGACGTTGTCCTGTCAATTGATTTTTTATTTTTCTTACCGTTTAAACTTTTCCTGGACTTCCACAAATATTTCAAGACCAAAATTAGCCAAATCGGTCCAGCCGTTCTCGAGTTTTAGCGAGACTAACGAACAACGATTCATTTTTATTATATAGATTTGATGGGGTTGTTTTCGTGAGTCATTTTTGATGATTCAAAAAGGCCGACTGGTTGAGTCACCGTAGTCCAAGATTATAGACAGGAAATATATCAAATTGTCTTATACGGGTTCTGTGAGATTGGTAGGTATTTGGCATGTTCAATGTGTTCCAAGAGGCAATTCTTTTATTTTAAGAACGCACTATCGATCTGATAATTGATGATAATTTTATTTTAAGAACGTTCAAATTCTGATCTCAGTCTTAAACTGTCTAAAATGCCTCATAATTACCCACATTTTTGACAAGTTTTTGACATTTGTCACAGAGATGAGATTTAAGATATAAAAAGTGTTTATTTCTCACCACTAGCCAAAAAATACAAACAACATTTTTCAAAAATAACAAATAGCTATTAATAACAATTTCTGGTTGTGAACCTGGTGCCTGTGGTAAGTAGTACCACCAGATCCCCACCTATTCCTTGTTCCTTACATATTTGATAGCTTACATTTTTATTGAACAGCAAGTGACAAAAAT
The DNA here is from genome assembly GCA_947361185.1 of Charanyca ferruginea. Taxonomy (NCBI): domain Eukaryota; kingdom Metazoa; phylum Arthropoda; class Insecta; order Lepidoptera; family Noctuidae; genus Charanyca; species Charanyca ferruginea. The sequence continues at coordinate 7,172,335 of OX376082.1, read as the reverse complement.
GCTAAATTAAACTAAACTAGAATAAGAAAAGAAACGGCCAAATTACGATAAATACTTATATTGTTGAAGTATCTAACTGCGTTTTAGTGATATTTTATTATGTAGGTAGGTGTAGCAAATGGTTTGTTTTGCGTTATTATAATGAACTAGCTGATGCCCGCGACTTTGTCCGCGTAAATTTCGGTTATCTGTGGGGTTTGCATTTTTTTCACGGAATCCTAATTATTTTAGTAAAGTAAAAGTAACCTATACTCCTGATTACATCAGCTACCTGCCAGTGAAAGTCCTGTCAAAATCCGACTAGCCGTTTCGGATATTAGACGGAAGAAACAGACAGACAGACAGACAAACATGTTAAAAATAGATTTTTTGTTATTATTACCGTGTAAACATTTTTATTGAACAGCAAGTGACAAAAATGCTAAATCACACAATTAGTGAGACTGGCATATACATCGGTATAAAAGTCCCTAATAATAAATAAAGTAAAAAAAAATCAGTAGAGTACTATAATCTTTACATAGTATAATGCTTAGGCCGCATCTGCGTGTATCGTCACGAAGCTTCGCGCCATGACACGATACACGCAGATGTGACCGGACATTATCGAATAAGTCACTAGAGTAAGTTAGGTTGTGTATGAGGGTGTAGGTGTGTGTGTGAGTGTGTAAATTTGTGTTGTGTGTGCGGGGTTAAAAGATCGCGTCTAACCTTTGAACATTTTTAACCTTTTGACCGCCACAGTCATGTATAATAGATGACAAAACAAATGATGCCTAGCACACCACGGTCACGACTACATGACACGACTTCTATACGTAATTCGTATCGTATCTTGACGCCGAGGGCATGTGTTTGCTGTTTTGACGTGGCGGTTTATTCCGGGAATGGGCGTTTATGTTGCTTTATTAACTTTTTTTAAACTGTAAATGCAAGTTTTAAAACATGTATGGTTATGTTATTATGCTGATTGTAACTTCACCTCAGAAGAGCCAATTAAACAACAAATAAATCAACACAATGTCAGTGTTTTATTACAATTATCCAACATAGTTCAGTACATTTAACATTATCTCACTAACCTTACAACTTCTCTCTCCGATACCTCACTCAAGACCAAGAAGCATATAGATAAAAGTGGAGGCAACACTCTAAATACCTAAGTGAAGTCAACTGTGGGCAGACGCTCTCTTTCTGAATGCATACATAAGATAAAGAAAACTCATATCACTGTCTCGTTCTTATGTATGCATTCAGAAAGAGAGCATCAGCCCACAGTTGGTTTTTAAAAACCAACTGTGGGCTTTTGTTCTAAGTTTTGGCTCCATTTATACCTATATCTTCATGCTCAAGACCGCTTAACAAACTGACAATTTAACTTTAATGTCAAATCAAGAACTTGATAACTGACAATGACTTTTGAATATTTCAAAATGACACGACCGTAACCTCTGTTATAATCCGCCTCCGACTTGGGTTTGTTTGCACTCCAGTTTTTTTGGCAAAGATTCGTGTAAGAGACAGTTCTTTATGTGAATGCGGTCTAGAGGAGGGTACTCTGGAGCACTTGTTTTTTTCCTGTCCTCGTTTATCTACTCCCCTTTATGACTTACTCCCTTCTGATTGTCCTCGCCCAATTAACATTCCTTTCCTTTTATCCTTAGCCCATACTCCCGCTGTTAAAATCCTTTATAAATTTATTAATATAAATAAAATCTACTTATAATTTATACATAGGTACTTATATACTTATTACTTATTATTACTATTTATTTATTTATTTTTTCATTGTACCTAAGTAGTTGTATGATTAATGTTTTAATAATCTTATTATGTGTTTTATATGTTTTAACAAATGTTTTGTCCTTTTTAGCATGGCAAATAATGGATGACATCACCACAAAAACCGATCAATAGTTATTTCAGTTAGGTACCTGCTATTGAGCACCGGCCATTATTTCTATCTCATACCTTGACATTGGCAAAATCATCGAATGTTCGTCGATGGAGCCACAACCTCAAAAAATTGAATTGAATTGATTGACACGACCGTAACTCGACTATAATAAAAGACAGCCATCGACTGTTCACCATAATATTACTAATGTGGATCTACCCTCAATTAGATAGTCCTCTTACATGATCAATCAAGTCATCCCATTCCAAAAAGCCAAGATGTGTCGTGAATCTTTGTTTTATTTTGAGATAATGAACGAAATATGAGTTTTTAAGTTAATTTTATTCTAGCACTTTGCCCGTGACTTCGCCCACGTGAATGTTCTCAAGGATTCCTAATTTTTTGATAATGCAGTATATCCTATAGCACTCAGGGATAACGTACCTTCCTATTGGTGAAAGAATTATTAAAATCGGATGATTAGTTTCGGAGATTACCCCCTACATACGCTAACAAACAAAATTTACCTCAAAATTGACCCATTTTATTTACTTTTTATTTGTCGCTTTTATTTATTTATTTATTTATTAACACTTCAAGCACAATGTACAGAGGCGGACATAATGCCATAGGCATCAAAGTCAATCATAATCTAATACCCGCAAAGCTACATTATCGAGACGAGATTAGGTCATAGTACTAATTTTACGCTCACCGAAGCTCAATATTTGACTACGCCATGATTGCTAGTATTGCTACAGAATGTTATTGGAAAAGGGGATTAATTAGGATTCTAGATGAAACGTTTCCAGACAAAGACACAGACTTTCTTTTAGGATTCATGAAAGTAATTCTATGTTCCAATAATGTGTGTACTTAGAAAACACAAAATGTTGTCTCTTCTATTTCTTATACCTAGAATAAGAAAAGAAACGGTCAAATTACGATAAATACTTATATTGTTGAAGTATCTAACTGCGTTTTAGTGATATTTTATCATGTAGGTAGGTGTAGCAAATGGTTTGATTTGCTTTATTATAATGAACTAGCTGATGCCCGCGACTTTGTCCGCGTAAATTTCGGTTTTACATTTCTTTCACGGAATCCTAATTATTTTTCTAAAGTAAACGTAACCTATGTTACTCCTGATTACATCAGCTACCTGCCAGTGAAAGTCCTGTCAAAATCCGACCAGCCGTTTCGGAAATTAGTCGGAAGAAACAGACAGACAGATTGACAAACATGCTAAAAATAGATTTTTGGTTATTATTACCGTGTAAACATTAAAATGCATTCATTCAGTAAAGAGCTGTTTTTTTTTCATTACAGACTCTTCAATTTTATTTACTTATGTTTATAGATAGAATATATAGTTGGACGAATAGGTAGGTACCTAACAGGCACGATGCCTATGGTAACCATTTGTACGCCTTGAAAAGCAGCACTTACAGTGATATATGACAGCATAATATTATGGACACACGCTGTCATCAAATTATCAATATAGTATCACAAATTATTCAATTTGAATTCAAAATTGAATTCTTATTTTAAATCGAGATTAAAATGTGTGAACATCTTAACGATCGCGATTGTCTACGAAGCAATTCGAATCACACTGTTCCAAAAACGAATTGGACAATAGACACTTCTAAATTCAAATTGTTGCCGATTCTGCACAATTCGAGGTTATAGTAAGGACCTTGTAAGGTTAGTGATCTATCGATATTCTTTTTTTTATTTTAAAACCTTCCGATTTGCCCTAGGCTTGTTCGATAGAATAAATCATTTTCTTTTTTTTCACTAATGTTGAGACAGAATAATATCTATTATAATAGATACAAAGTTCTATTAATGATAGTTTTCGTTGAAGTTTCGCTTTCGCATGCATCTACCAATATGCTACGAAAATGTTATGCGAAAGCAAAACTTCAACAAAAAATAAAATATATTATTTTTCAAAAAATTGTTCAGCTATTAGTTATGTTATTTTTCCGAAAAACGGAAATTATTCGCAGTAATATCAGTGAACAACCAATTATCTCAATTATTAAAGCTGCAAATGGAAATATTAAATTCTTTAAAAATTCTGAAATCTTCGTGGTTGGTTCTAACTCTTTATATTTCCAGAAGAAATGGTAACCCTGTCTTCTTATATCATAAGACTATTATTTTTAGGTTATAGAAAGGTCCATCTTTACTTTCGTATCCACAAGTCAATCTGAAGTCTTATTTTCTTACAGAAATTTTAAAGATTGTAAAGTAAGGGGTTACTATTTTACAACAGAGGTGGGTCACCGACTCCTGGCCACTTGTCTAGACAAACAGTGGTATATCTAATCCTGTCACTTCAAGATAAGCAAGAAAATATAATTTTCGTAACACTGAAAACCTTACAAGAAAACTCGTAAAATAAAGCGGAGAAAATCGTGAAACGAAAAGTTATTGTTTTTGAATATAATAATAATACAAGAATATAGAATCATTTCATGAGTACCAGAAACAAAGGAAAAAGTAATCAGGAAATAAATCAATCATAAATATAGAATAGGTACTTGCAGGAAACCATTTACGATTTCAATTTACCGTACGGCAAACCGCACGGTTTCCAAATTCAAACATTGTTATAGAAGGTCATTAAGGTCATTAACCGCATGCTTCAGAAACAAATTAGTCAATAGGCACCAAGTTAGGTTCAAAAACCCCAGCCCGAAATATGTAACTCCAAAAATAGTTCTAATGCTGAAAATACACAATGGGCTCATAAATTTATCCAGCCCAACCTACATTCCATGAAACATTTTGATTACTAAAAATATACTCACCCACCTCCAGAAATTAGCAAATTAAATGGACATGTCGTGATAAAACCTCATCATTTATACTCAAAGGTCGTGACAGCCATTTGTTTTAACAATTGTTATAAAAATAACTTCAAACAGTTTTTAATGATTTCAAAACAACAGTAAATGGAGAAACAATACAATAATGACTCAATAACTAAACTCTGAAAAGAAAACAAAGCTTTTCATTCACAATTTTCATGAAAAACCGGTATTTCCAACTCAACTTTCAGGACATCAAAGTCCTTACAATCGATTTACTAGTAAATAAAGGCAGGCAAAAAATTTAAAAATATAACATAGATTCTACTTACAAAGTAGGCTGTATACTGGAATACTCGTTAGAAAAAATCCAAATGTCACACACACCACACGCACAAAACGATCCAAATTCGAAATGACACTAACACACAGATAGTGAATAAAAGCGCGGGATTATTTACGGAGTAGGAACACGACTGTACCGAGCTAGGGTGCGGGACCGACTGGCCCCCTGTTTTTGAATCTACCCGGAGCGTCTAACAGAATTCGGTGAGTAATATTTATTAAATATCATTTTTATGGGCGATAAAGTGGAAAATAGGGATAAATAAAGGTAATTTGTTTGTATAATGGGTACACGACTGAAGTATGGGTGTTCTGGCGCGGTTTTCCGCCATTCATATCAAATTTTCTAACAAAGGCTGCGAAAATTGTCTTGAATGTTCAACGCTGTTTCTGGCCATGTGGCTCCTGTAATCCTGTCAACATTTAAAGCAACTGCAATGGAAAAAAATATAAAAATAAAATAAACGTTTTATCAAACGTGGTGATTGTTGATTAAATGATATGATAATAAAATATATTGTTACCTTATAGTCATAATGTGTTCATAATTGTGCTAAAAATAGTCCATACTTACTTAATTATATATTTTTAAGAAGTAAAGCATTTGTTTTTTTTTTTTTTTTAGTTGTTATAAGTAAAGTCTGGAAGTTCTCACCCGATTACAAAAATTGTTTCACCGATAAAGAGCTATAGGTACTACTGCCGAGTGTCATGGGATTATTTTATGGTATGTACAGACGACCCCACATCAAGCTATCCCAAACTGTCAAATTTTCCCAATTAAACATGAACCTTAATGATTTGTTATAAAGTTGAAAATCTATCAAATAAAAGAATCGTGGCGAGATCCATACATTCATTTGTATGAAAAAAATAATAATTTAGAGGGTTTAAAATATTTTCCAATGTGAAAAATACATTACCAAAAATAGATTGATATACTTAACATATTTTTAGACCCCCGCATAATTAAAATATTACGAAATGAAAATAACACTTTTTCGTTTTATATCGATGCCCATTTTGTGTTTATAAAAAAAAGAAAGTGACAAGAGACGTTAACGGATCTATAAAATTGGTAGACAAGGGATGTGACAAGTGTGTGAAAAAAAATAATCATTATTTGTGATATTATTTCCCATGAAACAATGCGATTTCAGTGTAAGAACTGCGAAACGGCGACTGTCAGTGTCACTGTTACTGTCAGTCGCCGTTTTGTTCTGAAATAATGAGCTTTTCATTAAACTATTCACTTCTTTTTGCGGGGTTTTAAAAAAAGTCAAAAGTCAAAGTCAAATCATTTATTTCAATTAGACCAAAATATTTTAAATGCCTGAAGATTCTCTTAAGATACCAAAGAATATTAAGAATTAGAATTTTAACTTCTTTATACATCTTATTTTTCTTTTGTACTAATCCTGCCATTCTTTTTTGACAGTTTATTGTAGCTTAACGTGCTGTAGGTCGATTCTGTAAAATTCAAACAACAACTCGCATCATCGCTATTCACTCTCACTTCGCATAAGGTTCAAAATGACCTTGATATATTTGACACTTTGAATCGAGTTCGAGTGCGAAGTGAGCGCCGAAGTGACGGGGAAATTATCTTACAGAATGCCACTTCTTAAGTCATCTCATACTTTATCTGTCAAAATCTCCGTGTCAATTTAGTTCAACTCGCTGACACGTTCGCAAGGGTGGCGCTAAAGTAAATTCGAATTGTCAACCGAGTTTTTAGAATGCCAATCAAGAAACTCACAGCGGATTCAGCCAAATGCTTATACTTACCACCTATCTACCCATATTATTCGAATAAATAATTACAATTTGAAATACCTACTTTAGAAAGTAATTCTGTCAATGTGAACCCGTAAATGTTTGATGATTAGGCAAGTTTCCTACTAAGTAGCTTGAAAGTTCAAACAACTAGGAATGTTGATTTTTAAGGCTGATTTAACTGATAACCTAAATTTTTCACTGCTACTTTCGTGATATTAAAACATTGTTCTAACATGGTTATGTGTACATACGGCTTTACACTGGAACGTTGAAAAGCCTACACGAATAAAAATATCTAGGTTTCCGACACAATTTGGGCAATCAGCCCGGCATTTATTGAGTTTCTTTGCCCATTCTTCTCCATACGAAACTACCCTTTGGAAGGAGCAACTAAATTCAATTCAATTTTAACTATGATATCGTATGTCTACATAGTACACTTCCATACAGTAATACTTTATGTACTTTATACTTTGCTTTATTATTATTATTTTATTATATTTAATATTATAAATGCGAAAGTAGCGAGTAGTTGCGAAGAAGCTCTCTGTTACGCTTTCACGATGAAACCGCTGAACCCATTTTGATGAAATTGAGTATAAAAAAGCTAGAACTCTGGGGAAGGACATGCTACTTTTTAATCCACGACTTTTTCTGCATCCGCGATAACGACGAAATCGCGGACAAAAACGAGTAATCTATAATAATAATATTCTACAATAATCCATACTATATATATATATATATATATTATATCAATACTTTAATATTATAAATGCGAAAGTAACTCTGTCTGTTACGCTTTCACGATGAAACGGCTGAACCGATAATGATGAAATTTGGTATGAATATAGCTTAAACGTCTGGAAAGGACAAAGGCTACTTTTTAATCCGCGACTTCGTCGGCATCTGCAATTACCGACATTCACGCGGACGAAGTCGCGGGTAAAAGCTAGTAATAATTATTATAAAGTGAAAAGATTATTTTGTTTATTACGATTTAACTCAAAAACTACTGGTCCGATATCAAAAATTCTTTCACTATTCGAATGTCACATTATTCCTTAATAACATAGGCTATATTTATCAATTGAATAATTAGGGATCCTTGAGTAAATCTAAATTCACGCTAACGAAGTCGCGGGCACAGTGCTAATCATTTATATAGCACTTTCAAAAGTACCTTTATTGGTCCAACTGAAATAACTGACTAGCCTTAGACTTGCTGAATAATTCTCAAACAGCATCATAATCTTCAACCGTCTTTTATTGTCCATCTACAAAACAATCATTGTTATCGCACCGTTCGCAACTCCCAGCCAATCTTCTGTCGCAATATTATCCCTTAATAAAATATGTACCACAATGGCGGCCATCTTGGATCATGGTCCTAAGATGGACACGCCGAATCGCTTCAGGCGCTTATTTATTTAGGGCCTGACTGCAACGTGATTCCACTATCTATCTTAGTTTGGCTTAGAGGATTCTTACTGATTGTGGAATAATTGAATTTTCTTTTTTTTGTTATAAGGCTTGCGTTTGGCCGCAAGTCACCTGATCTTAAGTGATGATGCGGCCTAAGGTGGGGCCCGCTTGCCGAGGATAAACCGGTTCACTCGTGCCTTGAAGATACCCAGATTATATGTATCGGGGAATAGAGAGGCGGGCAGTGAATTCCGCAGTCTGGCAGTTCGCACAATAAATGTTATAAAAATAGATTACAATAAATTTGGCGTATATCGTATCTGTAACATGTTTATTGTAGACCGTTACAAAAGTGTGCATTAAAAAAATAACCTTTTTCAACTTCTGTCTAATGAAGTATAGTTATGGACGCCTTTATTTTACTCCGTTTCGTACTTGTCGTATCCTCAAGAAAAAGTATTGGCAAACCGTGCCGTATCCGTATCTTCTTTGATGATCGGACAAAAACCGACTCGAAAGGGAACGGGCCGTATCGCGCTGTGTATCAGCGGTGTATCAAGACTGCGTATCATGTTCGCGTATCATCACCCGTCCAGATAGCCGAACCTGCTACGCGTGGGCGATACGTATACGGTGATGGGATCATAATATAATTTGTAGATCCTCCTTTAAATGACTGCTGAGCAGGATCTGGAAAAACCTCTCTCAGTAAATTTAGGTGAGATGAGCTATCAATCCCTTTCACTCCCTCCCCTCTCCTCCTCCCTCCTTCCTCCCTCACCTTAAACTCACCTCCACCACAAACCAATGAAGATTTTCTCAGAATAACTCTGCTACTGCTACTCATGTTATCTCATCACTATCAGGGCAACCTTTAGCCGTCCACTGCTGAGCATAGGTCTCCCCCAAGGGGGGTTCAGCCGTAATTGCCATGCTTAGTCGATGCATGTTGGCGATCACAGTTAATGTTATGGTACTCAAAAGGACACTGCTGCCCATCCTCTGATCAATATCCCTCTGTCGTCTTCTACGACACCCACGGGTAGAAATGGGGTGGTGCTATACGCGGTCGGCACCACACGGCTCATGTTATCTAACACACTTAAATGACAGTCCTTTTCATTTTGACAACACAACAATATCCATTGCTTCAGTTGTTTAGAAGCTTCTTCTGCTTTACAAGAATAACACCGCAATGAATATTTTTGACGTCAAAATTAATGGGCAAAAAGGTCTCAGTAGCTAAGGGCGGGTTGCTTCAAATATACTTTACTGACCAGTAATAGTCAAAAATGGCGCTAACTAACCTCAAATCACAAAAATGCGTTGTTACACAAAATCGTACGTCAAAAAGTTACTGTTACCATAACCGATCAGTCATCGTAATTTTGTGTTGTCAAACAGCTACTTCAAACATCAAAATATTGTGTAATCTCTTTTTGAATAACTTTTACCACAAAGTACGTAAGGCTGCGGCGCGCCCGAGCAGAGAGACCACTCAGAACAAACCGCCATTTTTCGCACGCACACATTGACATTACGTTTATAGGTATTCTAAAGCAGTTTCAAGCAGACTTCAGTCTCGACTGTCACGTGTTGTCTAAATTAATAAATGAGATACATTGACATTTCATGACGAACTAGAAAATTTTGTTATAAAAAAAAATGCAAACAGTTCCAACCAATGTCAATAAAATGTCATATTGTCACAAATAAAACCTACAGAGTCAATACAGTAGCAGCCCTAGTGAGTTTGGCAAGTTTAGGTAATTATTTTTGAAAATGGCGGGAGCGGACTTTCTGTAACCTCTATATTTTGTGCTTTTACTGACGGATTTTAATGTCATGAAACAACCCGTTACATTTAACGTACGTTAAACATCTCACGTCATAGTAACTTTTACCGTCCATATGTAAAGTTAACCGACTGTTTGAAACAACCCGCCCTTAGTAGGTAATTAAAAAAAACAACGTTCTAGTTCTTCTCAATGAAATTCTGTAGTGCTAATATGCCACCAAAAAAAACACAAAATTTTTATTCAATCGGTAAGTGCCATAAAAATGCATCTAAATTTTAAATTTTCAAATTTCGCGCGTTTTTTGACGAAAACGCCTCTTACTGGACGCCATATTACTCAGCGTAAATGACGTCAGTTCGTTTTGTATCAAATGCGATCATATTAAATATGATAATAGTATTTAATTTAAAAATAATTAAAAGCATATTTTGTAATAGGTGTAATAATGAAAAAATTACGTTAGTTACGAAAATAATAAATGTACAAAGCCTATATTACGCCAATCGGTTGACTGACAGTTGTCAATTTTTTGTTTACACAGCCGTATGGCGTAATAACATGGCCGCTACTATTTCATGGTGTTTCATAACAGATTAAAAATACTGAAAACTTTGAATTGAATTTAAAAATTTATTTTGTTATTTTATGAACTAAAACTTACATTTTCCGACTGCTTTATGCCTAAACTGTCTCAATAACATATTTATAGATTTTTTCTCATATAGAGTAAAATACCCTATTGGGATGCTAAGTTCGATCCCGAGTAGGAGTAGGTGTAACTAAATTATGCACAGAAAATTTTTGACCGGTTAATAGCATTACGCTCATCTCCTGATACATAGTAATTACCTATGAGTAACATAAGTAACAAATATACTTAAGGCGAAATGGTATCGTGGACGACTAACGGGGTGCGCGGGGAGGTGGAATGGCCGGACCGCGCGTAATATTGCACGCTTTTTTTTATAAATAATTCTATTTTAAATTATATTTGCTCTGTTTTATTAAAATAAACCCATAATCCAATAATGTATTTAATGGTAAACGTGTTGACAAAATTTTATTGAAATTGCTCAAATTACAATCGAATAAAACTGGTTTTTCTCATAATGGATGTATATAAAATGCTGATTTTGAGAAAACTTTGCGACTTTTTTGTATCGAGGCAAATTGTGTCAATCGTGTTTTGGCCCTCATAATTTACTAAAGAAAATCTTTAGTATTTATGATCACGAAAAAGAATAAGGAAAAATTGTAGTTTTAGAGGATAAAAATTGATTCTGCGTGAAGGCAAAATGCGTCAAAACATCTTCTTTGGGACCCATTTCGCCTTAAGTCATCTTTTATACAAACTTTACATCACACTAGGAGTTTCTCCGGTTTGGGTGCGTTTAGTGACGTATAAACACACGAGTGTAGGTCAAAGAACTATTTGTTCCGTGCGGGAATTGAACCCGTGACATGCAGCAAAATAGCAACCCGCTCAGCCACTGCGCCAACCGTGTCAAATAGTACGTGAGTACTTTTAGTGTACTTTATTTTAAATTATGACACCTCTAAACAAAAGCTACGCGTCTTAAAATATTCTAAATCTATCTTCATTTATTTTTAATTAGTAAGGCTAGGGTCTAAAATTACTAATTAAAGGTTACCTTAGGTTGATGTGAATGACCGGTCATAACGACCCGTCGTCGCCAGTCGAGCCATACTTAGAATATTTTATGAAAAGGAACCATTTTAGAATAAACTTCAAACAAAAGCTATTTTTTACTCAACATAATAATAACATCACATAAAGCCTGAGCAGACTAGCTACTTTTAGCATCCGCGATCGGCGATTATGCGCCTGTATCGATGCTGCATCGCGTTTTGGCGACACTTTGCGTTCAGAAGCGGTATCGGAATCGCGCGTTTTATTTCTAATAATTATTAAGAAAACCTCGTTCTTGCTGCCGTGTCATGGGTGAATACTGGCCCAAACAAGGAATTTGACAAGAAAATACACAACACACATACATAGTTACACATTCACACACACTCACATGATACAAAATTTAGTATTTGCCATATTGTATAGTATATATATGCCATAAAGTAAACGAAGTCAGCAAAACTAATTAAAACTGACGAACTGACGCGTGCCTGCACTTCCCAGGGGATCCCACGTTACTAAAAGGTCCGCCTGGGACCTCTGCTCCCAATCTTGGAGCTGACTACGCGCCTGTCCTGACCTCGCCTTCCTGCTAACTGACCACACCTTTCTGCCGGTCCTATCTGCACATGCTGTCGTCTTCACTGAAGCCCTCCTACATACCTTCCTACATACTATATACCATACCTACCTATATAGTGCGTTTTAGGTTGGTCTTTTTTATATTAATTTGTATTTTTAACCTCATTTCTTTTCTTTTAATTATTAAATTATAATTGTGCATGTCTGCTTATCTTTTAATTTGCTAGGATTAAGTAGATTTGTTAGAATCGACACGCTGAGAAGAAGATTAAAACTTTCATACTATTACTGAACTATTCTAATATTAGATTCCGCGGCAAACATTCTTTTGTTATTCAATTAAAAAAAAAAGAAATAGCCTACGACCTATTCTCAGATCTATCAAATATACACAAAAAAAACATAATAAAAATAGGTGTAGCTGTTTCAGTGGAATTCGATATCAAACACTATGACACGAGGTTTTTATATATCAGATACATTTTTCTATGTTGTTTAAACTGCTATACTAATATTATAAATAAAGCTTATTTACAAAAAAGACAACCTTCAAAAACTTATAAGTGAAAAATTACTTTAGCACAGAGTCGGTGGCAATACAAAACAAACGGAATAAAGCCACCGACTTCTGAAACTAAAGTCATATGTATGTTTTGTGCTAAAGTTATTTTTCTTCACTTTTAAGTTATTGAAGGCGGTTGTCTTTTTTGGAAAAAAAGCTTTTTATTGTCCGCTTTTTAGTGCCTACTTCTTATCGTACAAATTAATTACGAAACGGTGACACCAAAAAATTCAGTCATTCCTTATTTTTATAGCCTGATGGAATATTGTCATGATGGGACTAAATCTAAAGCAGCAAAAATGCGACCAAGTGCGAGTCGGACTTACCCATGAAGTCCCCATCATGGGTAAGTCCCATGAAGGGGAAGTAACATAGTATTATAAAAGTTTTTTATTTTATTTATTCTTATTTTAGACACACACATTTTATCACTTTGGAAGTCTCTCGCGCAAACTATTCAGTTAGAAATAAATTATATTAGAAACCTCAATATCATTTTTGAAGACCTATCTATAGATACCCCACACGTATGGGTTTGATGAAAACAAATTTTTGACAAACAAATTTCTGTTTTAAGTATAGGGAACCCCCAAAATTTATTGTTTTTTTTTCTATTTTTGTGTGAAAATCTTAATGCGGTGCACAGAATACATCTACTTACCCAGTTTCAACAGTATAGTTCTAATCTGTTCTAATAGTTTCGGAAAAAAGTGGCTGTGACATACGGACGGACAAACAGACAAAACGAAGGGTTCCGTTTTTTGCCATTTGGCTACGAAACCCTAAAAATGTATATGTCGAATTGAGAACCTTTTTTGAAGTCGATTGAAAAGAGGTAAAGTTTATTTGCTTGTAAGAGGTAGGAAGTCTGACCAATTACAATAATTATTTTATATGTAGAAACCTACAGCCGTACACTAAATTCCTATATATTTGAATAGTTTGGTAAATAAAATGGCTTTCTGATATTGTTATTCGTTGTATGTATGAGTTTAAATGTTAATAAACTCATTCACGACACAGGACAAATTACAATAGTGAGCCCACTTTAGATTAGTTTAAAGAAAATAAAAATACCAAAATAATAATATTCTCCTCCGCTTTTTTAAAAGATCAAGGTTCATCTCTAAACTCGTGATTTGCGCACCATGTTTATTTAAACAAGATAAGTTATGAATACGCTTTAAATTATGCTTTATTCATAGAGTCTAATTATTTAGACACCCCTGGCTGGTTAAACTAAAAGACGTTTTCTAGAAATAAACCTTAGGTTGAAGCTAATATAATTTGTAGACGTAACAGAAAAGTAAAAAGCTTTTCCATGTTGTTTAGCTCATCCTACTTGTTAGATAAAATACAGTAGAAAAAATATGTTTCTGATGAAATAGGTATCTACATTTTATGAATATATTTTATAGGTAAAAGAGAAGAGGCATTTATCCTGCAGTGGGATTATAAAAGGCCGATGTTATGTATCTTTAGATATATACTTGTCGAATCCTGTCATGACGTATGCACATCGATCAATAAGGGTGTTATTACACCAATCGATCGATCGATCGTCGGTCGATGCCATCAATCGACATCGATCGACGTTGACGATTGGTGTGGTAGCTTTGGCTGATCGACGGATACCGTTCCACTAACCAATCGATCGATTACCCGTCGATGGCATCGGTCGACGTTGATCGATTAACCCCAGCTATAATCCATCAGTAATAATAATCAAGCAGCTCGATCGTAGTCGACTAATAAATTCTACCATCAATCTATCGTCGATCGACAATCGATCGGTTGGTCTGGTAGAAACTATCGATCGACGTCGACTAATCCATTCTACCATCGATCGATGCCGTCGATCGACGATCGATCGATCGGTCTGGTAACACCCTTATACGTATGCACTTAAATATCAGAACCCAAAGCGCCTTTGTTAAGCGTTGTGCGGAGTCTAGGGGTATGGTGTCGATATGGAGGAACAGTAATTGTTAAGCCGCGGTCGCGACACCATACTAGCCTAGGAATCGCTCAGTGTTTCATGTTAAGTTTAGAATCCCAAATTAGTAGTGTGTGAACTCAAAGGAATTTATTTCTCTTGATTCCGTAGCCCAATTATGCGCCCACATTACATAGCGATGTCTGATCTGAATCCTACGTTAGAGGATTCGATATACTAACATAATAAACCTTTTGAGTTTGTTCGTTTGAGAGCGCTAATCTCAGGAATTACTGGTCCGATTCTGAAACTTCTTTCAGTTACTTGAAACTTAATTTATCACTGAGTGCTATAGACTATTTTATTATCAAAGAGAACCGTAACAAAAATCTCGCGAACTAAGTCGCGGGGAATGTGCTAGTTATTATATTGTGTAGGTAATACCCACGGAACAGATAATTTATCTGTTCCGTGGATATCACTACTAAAAAAAACAGTATTTTTTATGGTTGTACGTTGTTTCATAGCTAATAGTTTTATAGAATTACGTTTCACATAAAATTTTTCTAATAATTCCGTTTCATAGAATAATCAATACGCAGAATACTTACTTTCAAGATTTTCAAATCATTGATTTTTGTTTTACATAAAGTTTATTGTTAGAATAATCATATCATAGAATATAAAATCAAATATTCGTTATCCTTATATTTTTTATTTAATATAAAACTTATTCCCAGGAATGGGACTCTCAGTTCTATTCTAACCAAACTTACTGCGCGTGCGTGCAAGCAACCACACAGGATACAAGCAAGCATGCAGCGTACAAGCAAGTATGCAGCATGCAAGCAAGCATGCAGCGTGCAAGCAAATATGCAGCGTGCATGCAAGCATACAGCATGTAAGCAAGCATGCATCATGCAAGCAAGCATGCATCACGCAAGCAAGCATGTATCATGCAAGCGAGCATGCAACATGCAGCAGGCATAGTTTCTGTCACGGCTCCGGCGTTGCGGGGCTCCGGCGGTCCCACGCGAGCTATTCGTCGCAGATGGTATTCACGCTCACCACCGCAGCTTCGGCTTACTGGCCGGCCACGCCGGCCAGCCTCAGCCGCGGCGGCGGGCGTTAAAACCACCTGCTCCTCAGCTCGCGGGCCGCCTCGCCCCTCCACGCCTACGCAGATTTAAATTACACTCTAGGGGTAGGGCAGACAAGACTACGTGAAGTCGGTTTCGCAGCGATTCGTTTCTGTCATTAACTTTGGTAGCACAATATATTGACTTTTTAAGACAACATTTTTTTTTGTCTATTATATCTATACATTTTCGTTGAAATAAATTCCACGGAAAAATACAACAAACAAACAATATTCGTTAAAAAAGAATTCTACTTTTTGATAAGCTTGTTAAACAAAAAAATGTGATTAAAAATTCATTGAATTGTGTTTGTGTGAAATATTTTTCATTGAAGTAAATAGTCTTTGAAACAATAATAGTCGAAATAAAAATACGAGAACCAAATATTATGTTAAACATTTTCTGGGAAACGAAATTCTATGAAATTTCTGTCTGCGAAACAAGGGGACACCATTTTTATAAACATCTACCAGGGAACTCCAATGCTGGCCACGATCCTCAGACATGAAGGACCGACCAGGGCCTCAAGTCTGCTATTACAATAGTGTCAGAATGGTCTATCATTCATTTCATAATAGATGATTTTGACAAGTTTGGTAACCTACTAATATAATGGCGTCATTTTGACTTCCAATGGTCAACCACTGACACGCCATTGAAAGAAATGATATAGAATGGTAAACTCGTACAGAATGACAACTGAATGACTGACTTAGTTCTTAGACGTTAATCTGCTAACTTTTTGACAGTTCCTTTGATCAGTGACCTACCATTAGAACGTCATTGTGCAGTCATTGCTTTTAATTCGACCGACCAATGATCGACCATTATGAATTTAGCAGATTACGAACTTTTAGCAAAATGACAATGGGATTGTGTTGGAATGACGAAATTTTAAAAATAGCAGACTTGGCCCCCTGAGTGAGTGACCAGGGATCAAAGACATCAATAATCACATATATAATAATAATCACATCGAATTGGTGATTAATTAATTATCACATAACAATAACATTGTGTGGACAATAACTTTTACAAAAGGTTACATCTTTACTAAAAAAACTTCAGTAACTTTCAGGCTCTCACCGATAGTTTTCTGTTAACGCGCTTGAGGCGAAATTCATCTCATTTCGTAAAACCCCGACGCCAGTCGCTTTACAAACAATTAAAAAGATTAAATGGAGGCTATAAAGGTATATTCATAATCTTAAGTATCCTGTAAAACAGAGTCGGCTAAAAATATCACTATTTTATTTAGCCCATATTTGTGTCCCACTGTTGGGCAAAGGCCTCTCCTTTCTCCTTCCAAACTACTCTATCTCTTGCTGTCTCTGGCCACGTATGCTTTGCCGCACAAATGTGATCAGAACGTCTATTCTAATTTAAAACCTCAGATTATGAAACAATAGGCAGATAGACCGCGCGGAACACTGAGATTGAAGCTACCAAAGCAAATACAAATTCAAAAGCGAATACCTTCAATCGCGCTTCAATCGCCTCATAGTTAAAAAAAAACAAATACAAATAAAATTCAAATTGAAAACCAAATACAATCATAATCTGAGTATCTCAGTTTCACTGACATTACAATGTGAATGTTCCTATATGTCACTAAAATTAAATTGCCACTCATAACGAAAAAAGCTTCTAGAGGCGGATTTATTAATAGTCTGATAACTTTTTAACAGACATCAAAAAGAAAAAAGGAGGTTCTCAGTTCGACTCGTATGTTTGTATGTATGTATGTTTGTCCGCGATTATCTCCCGTTTGGCTAAACCGATTTTGATGCGGTTCCAGAAAAGTGTTCGTTACATTCTGGAGAAGGTTTTAGTATACAACAAACCGAAATTTATTCAGCGCTTTTTGAAAAAAACAACAAAATCCGAGAAGACGTTTTCGTTCTTTGGATGACTTTTAATCTCTATTTTAACTGTGTTGCCGATCCTTAATGGATTTGGGTGATAAGGAGACAATAAAAAGACTAAAATAAAAACTTTTTTGAAAAAAGAGAACCGCCTTCAAAAAAAATCTAAAAGTGATAAATAACTTTAGCACAGAACACACATGACTTTAGTTTCGAAAGTCGGTGGCTTTGTTCTGTTTGTTGTTTTGTATTGCCATCAATACAAAACAACAAACAGAACAAAGTTGTTGTGTCTGTTTGTTGTTTCATTTGAAGGCGGTTTCCTTTTTTCTAAAAAGTTTTTTTATATCATTTATAGTTATATTTTTTGTGATTATGTCTAAAGAACAAAAAATATAACATTATATTTACAAAAACAAAAACTGTCAGTTGTTATCTGACGATTCACATTCGTGAAAAACAAATAGAATATACCTACCCATCTACAATTTATGTATGGAGCTTAAACCACCAGGCATCATGCTGGATTATAAAAACAGATCTTTGTTTTATTTTAATTAAATTCAAAGTAGGATTTTAAATAAACAGCCTGTATCCATAATCCCTTTGTAAATATTATTTTGGTTGACAATAAAAATAATTAAACAGGATTTATTACCACACACGGTTTTACTCCTCTTCAAAATAGGGCACACGATAATAAAATCATAGTACTGAACTGTTTTAGCATTTTTCCCAAAATAGTCAACTCGAGTTCACCTAAAATATTGTGGTTGTTTCTTCAAAATATCACTTCAAACATTAATACACAACCACACAACATAACATACACTGTTAGCATTTGTTTACAGGCTACTGTCAGAACGACTACACGGGCAGCATATGGGTGTTACCGGTGTACCCTTGTTTCGCAGACAGAAATTTCATAGAATTTCGTTTCCCAGAAAATGTTTAACATAATATTTGGTTCTCGTATTTTTATTTCGATTATTATTGTTTCAAAGACCCTACTTCAATGAAAAATATTTCACAGAAACACAATTCAATGAATTTTTAATCACATTTTTTTGTTTAACAAACTTATCAAAAAGTAGAATTCTTTTTTAACGAATATTGTTTGTTGTATTTTTCCATGGAATTTATTTCAACGAAAATGTATAGATATAAATAGACAAAAACAAAAATGTTGTCTTAAAAAGTCATGCTACCAAAGTTAATGACAGAAACGAATCGCTGCGAAACCGACTCCACGTAGTCTTGTCTGCCCTACACCTAGAGTGTAACCGTACACGCAAAGCGCTAGATGTCCTACGAATACAATACAATAATGCTTTCAGAGTGCTGTTGGGGCTGCCACGTTGCTGTAGTGCTTCCGCGAGGAAGCGCGAATCAATGACATTCCGGGTATTAGAAGAAAAAAGACCGCTTCATTACTTACAAGAGTGCGTGGCAGTTCCAATAGCATTCTGAAAGCCTTAGGTGAACAGCTGAATGCGCCAATGTTAAGACATTTTGTAAATGTACTGGTGCGGCAAGCACAACCTTGTCGTTCGTAATGTATTTGTCTTTTGTGTGTAGTTCTAGATTAACTTACTAACCCGTAAATTTAATTTTTGTTTTTTCTAACAAGTGGACCGTTGTTGTCAAATTAAATGAAATAATATTAACCAACATGGTTTTCATATATGATCTGACCGTTACAAGAAACTGTATGGATTTAAAACGAGAAAGCCCGCTTTGTTTCCACATTTATTGTGCCAACCGTCGATTGTTCACTGCTCGTCTAATCTTTATTTACAGATCTCGATCTGTTCCCCGATAAATATAATCTGGGTATCTTCAAGACACGAGTGAACCGGCTCATCCTAGGCAAGCGCGCTCTACCTTAGGCTGCGACACTTAAGATTAGGTGAGTTGCGACCAAACGCAGGCCATATTATTATATAAAAAAACCTCTAAGTTTTTCTGTATTTCTTCTCAGAGTACTAAGTAGGCCATGAACCAACCACCTTCTCTAGTTTAAAAAAATCGTTTAAGAGTGTTTTATTTAACTTGTTACAATACATATCATACATGGGAAATAAAGGGCCCTTGAAAACAAACATACTTTAACCCTCGAATGTCGTTGACCCCTGAGTATGTTTCAGCGTTTTTTGACACACGTAGTCAAGTTGGTAATTAGTCGTAAAACGTTAGTATTAAATAATTGACTAGCTTTTGTTCTGAAGTAATAATCTTCTAATATCTAATATATATAAATCTGCTGTCACGATGTTTGTCCGCGATGGACTCCTAAACTACTGAAGCGATTTTAATGAAATTTGTACACCGTGTGCAGTTTGATCCAACTTGAAAGATAGGGTAGGTGTAGGGAAGGTGTAGGGTAGGTGTAGGGTAGGTGTAGGGTAGGTGTAGGGTAGGTGTAGGGTAGGTGTAGGGTAGGTGTAGGGTAGGTGTAGGGTAGGTGTAGGGTAGGTGTAGGGTAGGTGTAGGGTAGGTGTAGGGTAAGTGTAGGGTAGGTTTTTTTTTTTTTTTTTTTTTTTTTATTTTTTTTTTTATCCTACCTCCGACGCTATCGGAGTCTGTGGCTAACTAGTTCTCTTTCATTCCGGTTCTCACTTTTATTCCTCTCGCACTACCATTCTACATACTATTTCTTTCTATCATCCGTCTTCTTTCTGTCTTATGGGTGGGACTCCCATATATATACTGTCTACTCTATTCTGTTTTTGTACTTAGAATATCTATTTTTATTTATTTCTGTTTTGAGCTGGGGAAATAATTTACCAAGGCATGATTTAATCTTTTACAGTTACAGTTCCTTAAATCTAATACAATTTCTTTACAATTTCATCTTATGGTCTAGGTTTTTATTTAACATATAAATCTTTATTTATTAATCATTTATTTTATGCTTAACTAATATATACTCAATTATATATTGTTAATACATTTTTCTTAGCCTGTTTTATTCCTATCTATTGCCCTCTGTGCAATCTTTGTGCAGTAGTCCAAGAATTTTTCTCTGTCCCTTCCTCGCATCATTTCCCCTATTGTTTCCCTGTCCATTTTTGTATTCAATGCCTGTTCAAGTGCATACCTATCTGCTGCATGTACGGGACATTCTAAAAGTAAGTGTGGCACGGTTTCAGGAGTGTTTGGATCGCAGATGCACGATGAACTCTCCTTGCACTTGAAGCGATTCAGGTACTCGGAGAATCCACCGTGCCCTGTCATGATCTGTGCCCTGATGCTGGTCATCTCCATCTTTGTCAGTGTAGGGTAGGTGTAGGGTAGGTGTAGGGTAGGTGTAGGGTAGGTGTAGGGTAAGTGTAGGGTAGGTGTAGGGTAGGTGTAGGGTAAGTGTAGGGTAGGTGTAGGGTAGGTGTAGGGTAAGTGTAGGGTAGGTGTAGGGTAGGTGTAGGGTAGGTGTAGGGTAGGTGTAGGGTAGGTGTAGGGTAGGTGTAGGGTAGGTGTAGGGTAGGTGTAGGGTAGGTGTAGGGTAGGTGTAGGGTAGGTGTAGGGTAGGTGTAGGGTAGGTGTAGGGTAGGTGTAGGGTAGGTGTAGGGTAGGTGTAGGGTAGGTGTAGGGTAGGTGTAGGGTAGGTGTAGGGTAGGTGTAGGGTAGGTGTAGGGTAGGTGTAGGGTAGGTGTAGGGTAGGTGTAGGGTAGGTGTAGGGTAGGTGTAGGGTAGGTGTAGGGTAGGTGTAGGGTAGGTGTAGGGTAGGTGTAGGGTAGGTGTAGGGTAGGTGTAGGGTAGGTGTAGGGTAGGTGTAGGGTAGGTGTAGGGTAGGTGTAGGGTAGGTGTAGGGTAGGTGTAGGGTAGGTGTAGGGTAGGTGTAGGGTAGGTGTAGGGTAGGTGTAGGGTAGGTGTAGGGTAGGTGTAGGGTAGGTGTAGGGTAGGTGTAGGGTAGGTGTAGGGTAGGTGTAGGGTAGGTGTAGGGTAGGTGTAGGGTAGGTGTAGGGTAGGTGTAGGGTAGGTGTAGGGTAGGTGTAGGGTAGGTGTAGGGTAGGTGTAGGGTAGGTGTAGGGTAGGTGTAGGGTAGGTGTAGGGTAGGTGTAGGGTAGGTGTAGGGTAGGTGTAGGGTAGGTGTAGGGTAGGTGTAGGGTAGGTGTAGGGTAGGTGTAGGGTAGGTGTAGGGTAGGTGTAGGGTAGGTGTAGGGTAGGTGTAGGGTAGGTGTAGGGTAGGTGTAGGGTAGGTGTAGGGTAGGTGTAGGGTAGGTGTAGGGTAGGTGTAGGGTAGGTGTAGGGTAGGTGTAGGGTAGGTGTAGGGTAGGTGTAGGGTAGGTGTAGGGTAGGTGTAGGGTAGGTGTAGGGTAGGTGTAGGGTAGGTGTAGGGTAGGTGTAGGGTAGGTGTAGGGTAGGTGTAGGGTAGGTGTAGGGTAGGTGTAGGGTAGGTGTAGGGTAGGTGTAGGGTAGGTGTAGGGTAGGTGTAGGGTAGGTGTAGGGTAGGTGTAGGGTAGGTGTAGGGTAGGTGTAGGGTAGGTGTAGGGTAGGTGTAGGGTAGGTGTAGGGTAGGTGTAGGGTAGGTGTAGGGTAGGTGTAGGGTAGGTGTAGGGTAGGTGTAGGGTAGGTGTAGGGTAGGTGTAGGGTAGGTGTAGGGTAGGTGTAGGGTAGGTGTAGGGTAGGTGTAGGGTAGGTGTAGGGTAGGTGTAGGGTAGGTGTAGGGTAGGTGTAGGGTAGGTGTAGGGTAGGTGTAGGGTAGGTGTAGGGTAGGTGTAGGGTAGGTGTAGGGTAGGTGTAGGGTAGGTGTAGGGTAGGTGTAGGGTAGGTGTAGGGTAGGTGTAGGGTAGGTGTAGGGTAGGTGTAGGGTAGGTGTAGGGTAGGTGTAGGGTAGGTGTAGGGTAGGTGTAGGGTAGGTGTAGGGTAGGTGTAGGGTAGGTGTAGGGTAGGTGTAGGGTAGGTGTAGGGTAGGTGTAGGGTAGGTGTAGGGTAGGTGTAGGGTAGGTGTAGGGTAGGTGTAGGGTAGGTGTAGGGTAGGTGTAGGGTAGGTGTAGGGTAGGTGTAGGGTAGGTGTAGGGTAGGTGTAGGGTAGGTGTAGGGTAGGTGTAGGGTAGGTGTAGGGTAGGTGTAGGGTAGGTGTAGGGTAGGTGTAGGGTAGGTGTAGGGTAGGTGTAGGGTAGGTGTAGGGTAGGTGTAGGGTAGGTGTAGGGTAGGTGTAGGGTAGGTGTAGGGTAGGTGTAGGGTAGGTGTAGGGTAGGTGTAGGGTAGGTGTAGGGTAGGTGTAGGGTAGGTGTAGGGTAGGTGTAGGGTAGGTGTAGGGTAGGTGTAGGGTAGGTGTAGGGTAGGTGTAGGGTAGGTGTAGGGTAGGTGTAGGGTAGGTGTAGGGTAGGTGTAGGGTAGGTGTAGGGTAGGTGTAGGGTAGGTGTAGGGTAGGTGTAGGGTAGGTGTAGGGTAGGTGTAGGGTAGGTGTAGGGTAGGTGTAGGGTAGGTGTAGGGTAGGTGTAGGGTAGGTGTAGGGTAGGTGTAGGGTAGGTGTAGGGTAGGTGTAGGGTAGGTGTAGGGTAGGTGTAGGGTAGGTGTAGGGTAGGTGTAGGGTAGGTGTAGGGTAGGTGTAGGGTAGGTGTAGGGTAGGTGTAGGGTAGGTGTAGGGTAGGTGTAGGGTAGGTGTAGGGTAGGTGTAGGGTAGGTGTAGGGTAGGTGTAGGGTAGGTGTAGGGTAGGTGTAGGGTAGGTGTAGGGTAGGTGTAGGGTAGGTGTAGGGTAGGTGTAGGGTAGGTGTAGGGTAGGTGTAGGGTAGGTGTAGGGTAGGTGTAGGGTAGGTGTAGGGTAGGTGTAGGGTAGGTGTAGGGTAGGTGTAGGGTAGGTGTAGGGTAGGTGTAGGGTAGGTGTAGGGTAGGTGTAGGGTAGGTGTAGGGTAGGTGTAGGGTAGGTGTAGGGTAGGTGTAGGGTAGGTGTAGGGTAGGTGTAGGGTAGGTGTAGGGTAGGTGTAGGGTAGGTGTAGGGTAGGTGTAGGGTAGGTGTAGGGTAGGTGTAGGGTAGGTGTAGGGTAGGTGTAGGGTAGGTGTAGGGTAGGTGTAGGGTAGGTGTAGGGTAGGTGTAGGGTAGGTGTAGGGTAGGTGTAGGGTAGGTGTAGGGTAGGTGTAGGGTAGGTGTAGGTAAATAGGCAGGTAAGTAGGTAGATAAGGACAGGACAACGTCTGTCGGGTCAGCTAATTATTTATTTTCAGGCACGTTTCTTTATAATATTATGTGGAGAATAAAAAAAGCGCTCGTTATGATATACTTATGCCGTGTATAGGTGACCATTCATTTCATATCGAGTTCTCTCCGTGCCTCAGAAAGCACTTTAAGCCGTTGGTCCCGGCTGTCATTTGTAGATCTTTGACAGTCTTTACGGGACAGAAGAAAGTTTGACCACCTTTCTTACTTCCTTTCTTTCTTTTTTTCTGGGTATCGTGCTACCCAGTAACTGGGTTGTAGAAGTCAGACACTCCATGTTAAACACTGATATCCAGCTGCATTTGGTTAGACTGGAAGCCGACCCCAACATGGGAACAGGCTAGGCAGATGAAATAACAAAACCAGAAGTCCTATTTGTAAACACCATACCAGTGTATTCACTTCTGTGATAGACATCAATAATACTTCAACATAAAGTAGAACATACCTCCATATTCAAGTACCTACGCCCCATGGTCCTTCAACAGTAATGTAATGACATTTGGTCCTACCCTCTTGGGCGTAAGTGTTTGCTACCGCGGGCGGCCATGTCAACTACTCGAGTTTCACTGAAATCAGGAGCAGTTATATGTCTTACTACCTTCGAATCAGGAAGTAGAAAATTTGTTATTTTGTTACTCCTCCACCGCTCTTTTCTGATTAATTTCTAAGCGGGATCCAAGACAGTTTTATCATTTCTCCGATAGTCGTCGAGCTTCATTACTTCAGCGCTTTTCTGGTGGCCACCACAGTTGATTCTGACTTTCAAGTATGAGAGGATGATTGGATGGATGTTTGTTACTCGTTCACGTAGGTAAACGGAATAAGGACATTAAAATTTGGCACATAATATACGTAGATCCATCAAACTTAACACATTGGCTTTTTATCCCGTTTTTGAGGTCGCCACTGTTAATTCTGGTGTTTTTTAAGTTGCAGTGGTTTGAGAATAGCGTACTACTATTCGCGACAGCTTCTGTGTATGACTTCAAAATTATCCCAACACCTAATCCTTCTTAATCCTTCTTTTGTGGGACAAGCTCGCTACACTATTTTCAAATCACTGTAACTTCTGAAAACCAGAATCAACAGTAGCGACCTCAATAACGGGATAAAAATGTGTTAAGCTTGATGGATCTACATAATATGTGCCAAGTTTCAGCTAATTCCGTTTACGGAAGAGCGTTGGTTGGGCGTGATAAGGAGTTGTCCTAGATGAGCGTAATAAGTCACAATACTCTCGTGGATTTCGTTTCGGATATAAATGATGAAACTCTCCAAACTTATTTCTTTCTAAATAAGTACAATGACTACCTACAACGTAGGACACACGTCGCGTGAAGTATTGGTACAGTCAAACAAGCTAATTGGTTTACAGGCAAAAATATTCATCTTTCTAGTACACTCACAATATTTTATTTTATTCCATTTTCTTATCTCGAGCACGAAAAAAATAAGAGCAAAAAAAAAAATTTGTTAGTACAATATATTATTTATTTCAGCCTGGATTTTCCCACTGCTGGGCAAAGGCCTCTCCACTCTCCTTCCAACTCTCTCTGTTAAGGGCTAATTGGGGCCAGTCTTTTTCGAAGGAGTCTAGATCATCCCGCCATCTCCGCCTGGGCCTGCCGCGATGTCGCGATGTCTAGTACATTAGAAAGATGAATATTTTTGCCTGTAAACCAATTAGGTTGTTCGACTGTACGTATCATCGCGTCGCGTTCGGTCGCCCACCTAGGACAACGCCTTAGGTAACGGATAAGCGTAAAAGAGTAACAATCGTCTATCCTCACAACTCACAAGCTTTCGCGTAAGTATATAATAGAAGCAGAATTTTGGAAAGGATTTCATCCCTGTTCTTAGCAATAAGACCACTACCGTACACTACATATCTATTGCCGTAAACTTCTTAAAAATAACTACTACAGACAATTTCGGGCCAAACCCACGTCCTCAAATCAATAACCTACAAAAAATAGACCCTGAAGGTACACTAAGATCAAAAGATGACAAATTATATTTGAGATAAATCTCCTGCGTTGAGTGAAGATGCGGACACCGCAGATTTGACAAGTAATTGATGAAGGTACACCCTTGGCTCTTACTCATGGAATTTTTAGGGTCCCTCTCTCTGTTATAGCAATGAGAACCATGACTGTAACTTTCTTTGTGGGATGGACGAGCCTTTATAAGTACACCAACAGTTTAAACATCAAATAATGGCGCAAAGTAGCACTTAATATAATGTACAGAGGCTAGCACATCAGGCTACAACAATCTGTCAAATGACAATGCCAGATCCTGCCCCACCCATTAACAGAAAATGTAAATTAATAAAATAATTATAATGAAGAACCTCAATAAAATAAATGATTTTTCTTTAAAACTTGTCTGCGTCTTTGGCTTGTTTCCACGAGACAGGCTCGAATGTGGAGTTATGAGCAAAATGCTTCCTTTGTGTCTTGTATTAGTTTTTTTTTGAGATCCTAATTGATAATGTAGACTTTATGGAAATTGTAAAAACTTTTATCTGTTGGCATATAAACAACATTATAATTATTATTACTTTCGGATTATAAATCAATTCTAAAACGAATACTAATACAGTTTTTTTATTTATACAGAAACGGCAAGTTCTGCAGTCACTAGGACTAATGTTTAGTCATCAGCAATCAATAAGCAGTAAGATGCTGTATATTGCACCCTTGTACATGACTTTTATTGAGTGGGGTAAAGTTCTATAGAGTTCCTGCCATTGTCCTTTCTTTGATAGATTTCAACTTTATTACAAAAGCATAAGGTTCGGATTCAATTGGGAAAATATTACAGTTTGCTATGGCTTGATGTGCTGGTGTCTGTACCTTCTGCTTCTAATGTTTACAAATACTAAAGTGTACACATATTGAGTACTTGACAACACTAATCAATTGACATATTTTTATAAGCTGTCAAAACAATTCTTCCATACATTTTGTATGGCAATAGTAGACGTCATTTTTCAAATTAATCAGGTTTTCAGAGTAAATATAAAGTATTTTTATAGAAAAGTTGTGTCTTGACTAATGGTGTGTGACTATGTATACATACTATTCACAAATAGAACCCTTCATTTAATAGATTTTGATACTGTGAATTTATCTAATCCACAAGAAGAAAAGTATTGAAAATATGTTTGTAATAACACCCCATGGCGATAGTCAATACACAAAATAACAATTGTCGAGAACACCGGTCTCTTCGCACACATTTTGTGTCTGTGTTCATTTTCTGGACTGAGCTAAACCAATCATGGCGCGGCTTTACTGCCGAGGATATTTAAAATTATTTGATTATCGCGCTTCTGTGAACCTGAAAATGAACTTGTAAATGTTTATGATCAATTGCCCGAAATAACAACTGATATTACTTCAAACCGACACTGGTTAAGGTCTTTAGGGGAGACCTATCCCAACAGTAGGCGTCTAAAGGATGATATGACGAAGTTATCATTACTTCAGACAACATGACATGACATTTGACGCCGAGAATAAATTACTAAAAACTTTATAAAATAATTTATTTATTACTAGCATCTGTCCGCGCTTCGCCCGCGTAAAAAAGAACGATTATCCCAAGGGAACACATAATCGGGATAAAAAGTATCCTATGTGTTAATCCAGGAAATGGTCTACCTGTGTGCTAATTTTCATGCAAATCTGTTCAACGGTTTACGCGTGATTGAGTAACAAACATCCAAACATCTTCACAAAGTAGGAAGGATAACTTAAACAACAAGATTAAGAAACCGTTTATAACCTAGGAAAATTAGCAATCTTTTTTTCGGGCGGGGTGATTTAAAACCAGTTGTTATTGCAATATATAAAAAATCATTGGAAATTAATAGAGTAGTTACCGCTATTTAAAAAAGAAATACCTATATTATGACCTTGTTGTGTGATATTATCATGATTGTGGTCATGTAGACCATTTTTTCCTTTTCCCCTTTAGCAAAAAGCAGTTAAGCTACTCTAACTACAGAAAACCATAACTTATACAAAAACACCAACAATCTCCAATAAAAAAAAACAATCAATCAACAACAACATCCAACAACAACAACAATCAACAACAACATCAACTTCAACAACATCTTCAATCTCAATCTTTCCTTTATGCTTAGAAAAAAAACCAACAATTTCATAATAATTTGGCTTGGAGCAAAACTGGCAAAAAATACCCCGACTTTTGATCCAATAAAAATAGCAGCTGATATCAAAATAATCCATTTTCTCGCAGACATACTTACTAAAGCGAAAATAAAACTAAAAGAAGCAAGCAACAGTCGATTGTGTTCTCATTTGCAAATAAATAAAACATTTATTAGATTCAGAAGCTTATGAGTCGGTCGTGAGAAGGCCACCAGCTGTTAAAAGCATATTATCATTCTAGAAACACTTTATTCAAGTAAAACTCCATCTTATACAAAATAGTCTTATCATCTGCCTAGCCTTTTCCCAACTATATTGGGGTCGGCTTCCAGTCTAACCGGATGCAACTGAATACCAGTGTTTTACATGGAGCGACTGCCTATCGGACCTCCACAACCCAGTTAATGGGTAACACGATACCCCTTGGTAAGACTGTTTGTTAGACTTTCTGGCTTCTGACTACCCATAACGACTGCCAAAGATCTACAAATGACAGCCGGGACCAACAGCTTTACGTGCTTTCCGAGGTATGGAGGGAGCTCGATGTGAAAGGGATGGTCACCCATCCACAGACCGACCGCGGCTAGCGCAGACCGATCGATCTGCACGGCTTTACTACTTAGCCACGAGCCCCTAAAAAAAACAAGCCCCCTAACAAAATAGTCTATTCTATATTTATAGCCATATGTTCTACCAATGCTTGTTATGAACAAAAAAGGAGTCAGTAAAAGAATGACGGTTGTTCATCATCAGCCGAAAGACGTCCACTATTGAACACAGGCCTCCTCCATAGAACGTCACAATGGGCGGTGCCGCCACTTGCATCCACCGGTAACCCGCACCCTTGACGATATCGTCGGTCCATCTGGTGGGAGACCTATCAACGCTGCACCTTCTGGTTCGTGGTCGTCACTCGAGAACTTTTCTTCCCCATCGGTTATCGGTTCTTCCAGCGATGTGGCCTGCCCATTGCCACTTTAACTTGCATATACTGAGAGTAATGTCGGTGACCTTAGTTCTTCGGTGAATTTACTCGTTCCGTCTACCACCGGTACATGGTGGACATCCCATCCACACGCACAAAACGTTTTGGGAGTGGAATTCCCTGCCTGAGTCTGTGTTTCCTGATAGCAACAACCTGGGAGTCTTTAAGTCAAGAGTGAATAGGTTACTTCTAGGCAAGCGTGCTCCATCTTAGACCGCATCATCGCTTCCCATCAGGTGAGATAGTGGTCAATCGTATGCCTATCAATAGATAAAAAAAAATGCTCGTAGTATCTTTGAGCATAAAATGCGCAAAGAAACTCCGAGCATAGCTCTCTCCATGGCTCGCTGGTTGACTCTGAGCTTCTCTAGTAGGCCAGTAGTTACTGGTAAGGACCACGTTTCTGACTGAATGACGGTTGACAGGACAGAATGGGAGAAGAAAACATGTTGCGCCTACCCCAAGTAACATGGGACAAGAGGAGGATGATGATGATGTACTAGCAATGCATGGGGAGTTGTAGAGACGATGATTACACGCTGTCTTGTCACCTGCCGGACAGCTCACCTCAAGCTCAAGCCCAGTTCGAGGGAGATCTCTACTAATACAAACTGATTTTCAAGCTTTCTATAGTAAACTCTCCTAAGTTCACTATAAAACTCATTTTCAAAAAAAAATTCCATTGACTCTTAGGGCCATGGCCTAGTGTCCGCTTGGTTGCGCGTAAACTGCATACATTTTGTTGGTGGCGTCGACTGGTTACGCCACCATGGTGTCTTAGTGAAATAGGGCCCTTAAGATCTGTGTATCTTGTGTAAGGTTCATTAACTTCGAAGAATTTGGGGTGAAATTTGTATGAGATACCGTGCAGTGTGTGCAAAGTATCTTCAAGGTACTCGTAATAGGTTCATCCCTTTTAATATAAAAAAATATTTATTTACTTATACTTCATGCACAAAGTTACAAACGCGGACTTAATGCCTGCCATGCATGCATGCCTTAAAAAAATAACTGGCAAAATACTGTCATGTCACTGTACAAAATTATACCCCTCTCACCACTACAAAAACCTGAAAGCCCCCCTCATAATGCCCAAATCATGAAATACAGACAGAACTAAAAAAGACAAATTTCCCAAAATAACGGCCAAATTTACACCCCTTAATTATCAACAAATCCAAACAGTTACTGAAAATCTTGTTCCAACATGCTACCAAAACTCAAAAACTAGTAAACCACGTTTTTGCCCGGAACCCGGCTTGCAATATATACAATTTGCACTACTCTTACAATAAAGTCTAGATTCGCGCCGTGAGAACGTGCTCTGAGCCTAAGTTATTGTTATAGCCTGTTATAGCCTGTTCTGTGCTGCAGGCTGCAAATGACGCTATATGTAATTCTGCCGCCTCTAGAGTTACAGCTTGAGAATTTTCTGCTAAGCGGTTTGTAGCTCATTATTAGGCTGCGTTTCCACCAAAGATATACAACGTAGCGAGGTTGTGGAACGATGTGAGTATTTCCACCAGAGATGTGCTAGGCAGCTGAGCGGTGCGAAGATGCGTAGCGTCGCTGTAAATCGGTGCGCAGATGAGCAGTGCGAGGATGTAAAGCGGGCTCTTGTCAGTGTATTCTGCCTATATTTCTTCATCACAAATTGTTGAATACACATTTACCTCTAACAAACTTAGTCTAGTGACTGCTAGTTAGTTTCTAGCTCTCGTCCATTCTTTGCACACATTCGTCGCGCACATTTCTCGACTCGCACTCGTCCCTCGCTTGTTTTGTACGTATGAAAACCTCGCTGTGCTAAGCAGTTTCCACCAGAGCTACGCTGAGCGAGGCTAGGTAAATGAAGTGATTCTGTTGGTTCTTAAAAACCCCCCTCGCTACGGATCCTCGCTCATCCCTGGTGGAAACGCAGCCTTATGTTTTCTTTTTAAATGTCGTATTTTCAAAATTGTTGTCTTTGGCCGACGGCATATCTAATATGCCGTCGGCTAGGACAAATCTTTTTAAGTTTATACCTTGGTCAAGGATCGCATGTAATATGAGCATATTCATATATCGGAAGGTTTCGGAAGGTATCGGAAGATTTTATTAGTTTCCCAAAATTTGTATCAGAAATGCAAAGATGCATTGTTTACTAAATACTTTTTTTGTTATTGTTAAATTTTATGATATGTGCGTACCAATAACTGGAGGAGCTCGTGGCTAAGTTAAAGCTGTACAGGTCGATCGGTCAATAGTTAAGCTACGCTGGCCGCGGTCGGTCTGTGGATGGGTGACCATCCCTTCTGTACCGATTTTCCTCCGTGCCTCGGAAAGCACGTAAAGCCGTTGGTCCCGGCTGTCAGGTTCATTAACTTCGAAGAATTTGGGGTGAAATTTGTATGAGATACCGTGCAGTGTGTGCAAAGTATCTTCAAGGTACTCGTAATAGGTTCATCCCTTTTAATATAAAAAAATATTTATTTACTTATACTTCATGCACAAAGTTACAAACGCGGACTTAATGCCTGCCATGCATGCATGCCTTAAAAAAATAACTGGCAAAATACTGTCATGTCACTGTACAAAATTATACCCCTCTCACCACTACAAAAACCTGAAAGCCCCCCTCATAATGCCCAAATCATGAAATACAGACAGAACTAAAAAAGACAAATTTCCCAAAATAACGGCCAAATTTACACCCCTTAATTATCAACAAATCCAAACAGTTACTGAAAATCTTGTTCCAACATGCTACCAAAACTCAAAAACTAGTAAACCACGTTTTTGCCCGGAACCCGGCTTGCAATATATACAATTTGCACTACTCTTACAATAAAGTCTAGATTCGCGCCGTGAGAACGTGCTCTGAGCCTAAGTTATTGTTATAGCCTGTTATAGCCTGTTCTGTGCTGCAGGCTGCAAATGACGCTATATGTAATTCTGCCGCCTCTAGAGTTACAGCTTGAGAATTTTCTGCTAAGCGGTTTGTAGCTCATTATTAGGCTGCGTTTCCACCAAAGATATACAACGTAGCGAGGTTGTGGAACGATGTGAGTATTTCCACCAGAGATGTGCTAGGCAGCTGAGCGGTGCGAAGATGCGTAGCGTCGCTGTAAATCGGTGCGCAGATGAGCAGTGCGAGGATGTAAAGCGGGCTCTTGTCAGTGTATTCTGCCTATATTTCTTCATCACAAATTGTTGAATACACATTTACCTCTAACAAACTTAGTCTAGTGACTGCTAGTTAGTTTCTAGCTCTCGTCCATTCTTTGCACACATTCGTCGCGCACATTTCTCGACTCGCACTCGTCCCTCGCTTGTTTTGTACGTATGAAAACCTCGCTGTGCTAAGCAGTTTCCACCAGAGCTACGCTGAGCGAGGCTAGGTAAATGAAGTGATTCTGTTGGTTCTTAAAAACCCCCCTCGCTACGGATCCTCGCTCATCCCTGGTGGAAACGCAGCCTTATGTTTTCTTTTTAAATGTCGTATTTTCAAAATTGTTGTCTTTGGCCGACGGCATATCTAATATGCCGTCGGCTAGGACAAATCTTTTTAAGTTTATACCTTGGTCAAGGATCGCATGTAATATGAGCATATTCATATATCGGAAGGTTTCGGAAGGTATCGGAAGATTTTATTAGTTTCCCAAAATTTGTATCAGAAATGCAAAGATGCATTGTTTACTAAATACTTTTTTTGTTATTGTTAAATTTTATGATATGTGCGTACCAATAACTGGAGGAGCTCGTGGCTAAGTTAAAGCTGTACAGGTCGATCGGTCAATAGTTAAGCTACGCTGGCCGCGGTCGGTCTGTGGATGGGTGACCATCCCTTCTGTACCGATTTTCCTCCGTGCCTCGGAAAGCACGTAAAGCCGTTGGTCCCGGCTGTCATTTGTACAACTTTGGCAGTCGTTATGGGTAGTCGGAAGCCAGAAAGTCTGACAATCAGTCTTACCAAGGGGTATCGTGTTACCCATTAACTAGGTTGTGGAGGTCCAATAGGCAGTCGCTCCATATAAAACACTGGTATTCAGCTGCATCCGGTTAGACTGGAAGCAGACTCCAACATAGTTGGGAAAGGCTAGGCAGATGATAATGTGCGTACCTATAACATTTTCATTGAATAGTCTGATGTTGTAATAAATGAACAACATCATCGATTGTTATGAATGAACTTCATCGATTTACATTGGACTACAAAGGATTCTAGGTTCGATGAGAAAGTTTTATCGGTTTTATTCCATTACGAAATTCTCAATAGCATCCTGGAGGTCGATTTTGTACTCGGTTATGGCAATAGGCGCGCCATTACATGATACTTCTAATGAGGAAGAGAAAATGATGCTGCATTAAAATTATTGAAACCAGCGCCAGATTAGGTGTAAAACATTAAGTTCATATGATAGCCGCCCAGGCAGATAGCCTGCTTGCGTGAGCGTAAGTCGATCAAACAGTTTTCGATCCCGCAACGAAACTAATCAGAAAAGAACAGTGGAGGAGCAAGAAAAACGTATTTTCTACTTCCCTCCAAATCAAGCAGGAGACAGAACCGAACTAGGCCAATAGGCACAAAAGGACGTTTACGACTGGGAGAAGCCCAGTTGCCAAGCATTATTACAATTAACTAACAGCTAATTAATTAACAGGATTCATCATCAGCCGGAAGACGTCCACTGTTGAACAAAGGCCGCCCCTAAAAAGGCGGGAGTGCCATAATCCCCACGCTTGGTAGACGTCTTGGGGATCGCATTGAAGTTGTTGAGCATACAGAAGCCGCTGCTGCCCGACTTCCGGATGGAATGGATGGAATTAACAGGATTACAATTAACATTATTTAAATGGGGTCCTAAAATGTGAACTGTTGTATATAATAGGTATGGCAAAAATACTTGAACGCACGGACATTCGTTCTAGTTTCTACAAGGTCCGCATAGTAAATAGCTCCTTATGTAACCTGTCTACTATCTAACATAATATTGTGTTCATCTGCCGCATGTCAGACGACCATTGGGCTAAACGCACGAACAGCACACGGCAAGCGGCAGCCCAGGCAGAGAAGGCGGTATGATCTAGACCAGTGATGGGCAAAGTACGGCCCGCGGGCCAGCTCCAGCCCGCGAAAGCATTTAATCCGGCCCGCCGACGGTCCTTCGACATGAATAGCGAGAAATTATGGCGATATTTACGTTGTCGTAAGTGTGCGAACTTGCGAACAGACTTTTTCGACCATGAAATTGCGGAAAAACTCAATCAGAAACCGACTTACTGATGAACACCTTTTCCTTCTGCTGCAATTTCTTATGTCTCACATGCCTACCATGACAGGGCCTTCGAATAATACTTAAATTGAAATTTTTAACATTTGTACAAGTGTGTAATGTTGTAATGTCTTTATATAATTAAAAGTTTCAACATAAAATGCTTTTTCTTATAATTCTGGCCCTCCCCTGGGGAATAGTTTTAAACTTTCTGGCCCCCCCCGTTAAGAAAGTTGGCCACCACTGATCTAGACTCTTTCGACAAAGACTGGTCTCAAATAGCCCGTAATAGAGAGATTTGGAAGGAGAATATAGAGGTCTTTGTACTGCAGTGGGAAAATTAAGGCTGAAATATGATAATAATAAGGAAATGTAAACCACTGTTTGTGGCCAAATCAACGATATAAACAAACAGTAAATATACATTGTGAAACTTTAACTCAGAATCAGCACTTCCATTTTCAATAACCAACTTAAAACTACGAACGCTACAATATTATCTTTGCAAAGCAAAACCAAATCTATTTATCAAGCGGAGTAATACAAACTGCAGACCTAAGCTTAACTGTTAACCGCTAGTTAAGGGACTCGACTTCAAAGTCGTTTACTTACAGAACCGTGACCAGTTAAAAACGGGTAAAAAGGGGAGAAGGAATGCTTGCTTTGCTCATTCAGTACTTATGTTTAAGGATAGGGGAAGATTTCAAGTATCTAGAGGATTTTTTGTTTATCTTTATTTATTAACTTGACGGAAAACTTAATGTACAGAGTCTCAAAAATATATCCCGAAGGAATAAAACAATAGATTTCCAAAGCAAGACTATTCATCGTATATTGGTTAGTCGAGGTCATTATTTACAGGAGAATCTTAACACCGCGATACAGAAAACCTGTGTCACGGTACAACGCCATCTATTAGACTAATCACTGTACTAAACAAATGACAACTAACTGATACTAACATAACAATATTCAAACAGATTAGACATTCCGCCCACCATGGACAGCCCTGTCCATCAACTTTAACAAAACAATATTAACTTAGTGACATTCTGTTGTCATGGCCGCCATTGGCCGCCCACCATAACATAGTTAAGGGCAATTAATATCAAAATACTAAATCATATCTTAGGTGAATAGAACTAAACACAGTGTAAAGCAAAATAAAAAAATAAAGTCGTACAAGCAAAAATAACAACCGGTACAAAACCAATTACTAAGTTGTTATAGGTAAAATTATTAATTTGGATACAGGTCTTTTGATCTCATTATTTTTACACCTTATGGTTACCAGTGTTACCACGCGAGTAAGGTTGTCCAAACCTGGATGTTTATTAACAATAACTCCGTATAGCCATCTAGCAGGTGGAAGACAATCTTCCCTCACCAGAACAATGTCTCCAATCTTAGGTTCGGGCTTACAATCTGTCCATTTATACCTATGCTGCAATTGGGTTAAATATTCTAGTGACCACCTCCGCCAGAAATCTTGAAGCATTTTTTGTGTAAGGTGCCACCGCTTCAAATTTGTAATGGATGATTTTTCATAATTTGCATCAGGTACAACTACCAGAGGTTCACCCACAAGAAAATGACCAGGTGTCAAGGGGCATACGTCCTCTGGATTGTTAGAAAGCTGAGAAATTGGCCTTGAATTAAGGCAAGCCTCAATTTGAGCTAGCACTGTTGTTATTTCTTCAAAAGTCAATGTGCTGTTGCCTATAATTCTTTTTAAATGGTGTTTCGTGGATTTGACACCAGCCTCCCACAATCCTCCAAAGTTTGGAGCATGGGGAGGTATAAAATGCCAAGTCGTACCATTCGTAGACAGGAAGTCAGCTATTTCCGAAGCCACCACAGACCTTTCAGCGTTGAATAGCTTTCGCAATTCCTTTGCACTACCAACAAATGTGGTCCCGTTATCACTCCACAAATCCAAAACACGACCACGTCGGGCTACAAAACGTTTAAATGACGCTAGAAAACACTGAGAAGTCATATCGCTAACAACTTCCAGATGAATGGCCCGGGTCGACATACAAACAAACAGGCATATATATCCTTTTGTAGAGTGATGACCGCGACCTTTAGTGGTTCGGATGCTGATTGGACCTGCGTAATCCACACCACTGCATTGGAAAGGTTTCCGAGCAGATACCCTTGCTTTAGGTAACTGACCCATCATTTGTTGGTTTATTTGTGTTGAATATCGAATGCAAATTACACACTTATGAACAAACTGCCTAACGAGAGTTTTTGAATTGAGTATCCAATATTTAGATCTTAAATGATTGAGCATCAACTGCGGCCCGCCGTGCAAAGTTCTCTCGTGAGCCTCCGCAATCAAAAGGTTGGTGAAGTGTGATTTATGAGGAATTAATATTGGGTGCTTCATGTTCTCATCAATAAGAGCCTGGTTCAGGCGACCGCCAACTCTTAAGACCCCATCATCATCAAGAAAAGGACTCAACGAGGTAAGTCTACTACCCTTATTTAATTTACGCTTCCTTTTCACAGATTCTATATCATCTGGAAAGTATTGACATTGGCACAGTTTGATGCAGGTGAGTATAGATTCATTTAATTCCTTTGTAGTTAGCCAAGTAGTTAATTTAATTTTATTACGTTCAGTTCCTTTCATTAGTAAAAACCTTCTGCAGTAAGCTATTACTCTTATTAACCTACTAAACTTGGAAAACCTAGCAAATAGACTATCGTCACATTCTATAGCAGTTGCGTGACATTTTACTTTTATCTTTCTTTCTTCTAGTGTAGTTTCCTGTATATTCCCTCTATTATAGTGTATCTCTTCGTTCTGCAACCATATTGGACCCTTTTTCCAGAGCTGCATATCACTGCACTCCGCAGGGCTTATTCCCCGAGATGCGCAGTCAGCAGGATTATCCGAGGACGTAACGTGTGACCATTGACTTCTATCCATGATGGTAAGTATTTCTGAAACCCGATTAGCGATAAATGTCTTCCACCGACTAGGGTGGCTGCTTAGCCACGCCAAGACGACAGATGAATCGGTCCATGCGTATATGTGCTGCTTGGGAACCTCCATAATTGTAGCGACTTCTTGAAGAAGCCTTGCTAGTAAGACAGCTCCACAAAGCTCTAATCGCGGGATTGATACCGTCTTAATAGGAGCAACCTTGGTTTTTGATGTCACCAAGTTTGTGTGAATATTTCCATCTCGGTCGATAATGCGGACGTATACTACTGCGGCGTATGCCACATTAGATGCATCTGAAAAGCCATGTAACTCCAGAACCCTTTTCTCCTTGCTCGAATTAATCCAACGCGGCAGACGAAATTTGGTAAGGTTACAAAGTTTTTGTCTAAAGTCAAGCCACTCTCTCAGCAATGATGGAGGTAGTTCCGAGTCCCACTTGATCCCGGTCATCCAAATTCGTTGAATAAACACCTTTGCAGTTATGATTATCGGTGCTAACCATCCGAGGGGATCGAAAAGTCGCGCTATATCCGAAATAACCTTTCGCTTGGTCACTGGTAAATCTACATCATTTTGCTGTATAGTGTACACGAAGTCATCATTATCCCTATTCCAAGCTAACCCTAATATTTTTGAAATCACATCTGCTTTGAGTTCCATGTTCCCTTGCGTCCGTGAAATCTGTTCACCGTCTTCAATAAATCCCAACAAAACTCTGTTGTTACTGGACCACTTTTGCAACTGGAAACCTCCGCGATTGAGCAACTCCGATGACTGCTTCCAAATTTCTACTCCTTCTTCTACAGTTTGACACCCTGTCAAAAGGTCATCCATATAGAAATCTGATATAACACGGTCCTTTGCTAAAGGGAATTCAGCGCCTTCGTCTTGAGCTATTTGCTGCAAAGACCGTACTGCTAGATAAGGTGCCGATGATGTACCAAATGTAACTCGCAAATGACGTAAGACTTGAAGTTCATCATCTGGATTCTCGCGCCATAAGATACGCAGAAAATCCGTGTGATCCTGGGATACCTTAATCTGTCGGTACATTTTTACGATGTCAGCTACCAGACAGATAGGATAACAGCGCCAACGCATGATAATGTGACGAAGTTCAGATTGCAGACGAGGACCCACCATTAAATCATGATTAAGAGATACACCATTATTACCTACACAAGATGCATCAAATACGATGCGCAATTTTGTTGTACTCTTATCGTTGCGAATGACGGCATGATGCGGTAAATAAACGGAACCTTCTTTATCCTTATCCTGTACGATATCCATATGATTAAGGGCTATGTACTCGGCAATAACAGCTGAGTACTGAGCCTTGAAATCAGGATCTCTTAAGAACCGCCTTTCTAAAGTTAAAAATCGCTTTAAAGCAATTTCTTTTGAACCGCCGTATTTACAAGCAGGATCGCTTGACCTAAAAGGCATATGCACAATATAGCGACCCGACTCATCTCGTTTAGTCGTGTTTTTAAATAAATCTTCACACTTCTGATCTTCCGGGGTCCAGTGAATCCTATTGTAATCAATATTGGGTTCTGATTCTAGTTCCCAGAATTTTTTGAGAAGTGCATTCTCATCTGTATAAGTTGAATGTAACGAAACTACAGTATTGTGGCATGTCTCGCTTTGATTGACTTCACCTACCCGACCAGACAAGATCCAACCTAGTCTTGTATTTTGTGCAATAGGCCGACCAGGTGGACCTCTGATTAAACCTTCTAGCAAAATCTGGCCATAAATCTCTGCACCCAAAAGCAAATCAATCTTGTTCGGTGTATCGAACGAAGGATCTGCTAAATTCAAAGACGAGAGTGTGGTTAAAACGTTTGCCATAACCTTCCTTTCTGGTAAAATTGTCGTTAATTTTCCTAAAACATAAGCCTTAACCGTAATGACAAAACTAGGGTCGACGCGTGATTTAACTTTAAGGAGAACCATCGAATTTAATGAAATCATCGATCGTCCTTGATCACCGCCTATACCTGAAATGAAACCCTTAGTTGGTATCTTTTTAAGACCCAAGAGCTGGACTGCGGACTCCGTCACAAACGAAGCCTGAGAACCCTGATCAATCAAGGATCTTAATGCTATGGCAGTCCCACTCTTTGACTCCGCTGCAATTAAAGCAGTGGCCAATAATATTTGGCTATGACTGTTAGCGAAACAACTTACCATGTTAGTGGACTTGCTCTGGATTGATGTGGTTGCTCCAGCAGAAACGCTGCTGTCTACAACTTGATCAGTAGTGTGACTATCACTAACTGATGTGGAAATATTCTTGAGATGAAGAAGAGTATGATGCTTCCTCTTACATAAATGACATCTGGTAGATTGGCGGCATGCATATACGGAGTGATTTGCTCCTAAACAGTTGTAACACAATCCGTTTGTTTGGACAAAATTACGACGCTTATCCATATCGAGAGCTGCAAACTTTTTACAATTAGCAAGTTTATGATCATCTTGACAATAAATACACACAATGGCTGACACATGAAGCGATTTAACTGGAACATTACGATTATATTGATAACGTTGAATCTTATTGTCCAAAAATTCTAGCGATCTAAATCTTTGTTCGAGAAAAGATCTGAACTGATATATTGATGGTAAGTCATCTGAACAATCGCTAATTTTCATTTCCCATAGTTTACGTGACTCGCTGTCTAATTTTAAACTCAATACATATATAACTATAATGTCCCAATGTTCCACCATTATGCCTAAATTTTCTAATGCATGTAAACACTCATTCGAAGTGTCCAATAATTCTTTAAGTGCGCTCGAGGATTCGGTTGCAATATTCTTTTGACTCATAAAGCGTTTTATTATGCAGTTTGCTAAATATTTTTTATTATTGTACCTGTTTTCTAATTGAGTCCAACAGATCACATAATTACTACTAGTAATGGGAATGTGCCGTAGAAGACTTTCGGCTTCTCCAGACAAATTTAGAAAAAAGATTTTAAATAATGTAATTTTTGAACATCGTCTAGAAGACCATTACTGTGTATGAGGGATTTAAACAAATCTCGAAAACTAATCCATTCCGAATAGTTTCCTGTGAATACAGGCAACTCAATTCTTGGTAATTTGATAGAACAACCAGAACCCTTTACAGAAGATTCAGCCACTTTGTTTGAACTATCTGAACATACAATTTTCTTTAATGTTTCTTTCAACTCAGCTTTATAATCAGTAAACAATTCTTCAGTAATTTCATATAAGTTTTTTATGTTATATTCAGATTTTTCAAATTCAATAGACTTAACCGATGTTACAATTTTTAAATGAGTTTCAGAAAACGCTGACCAGTTAGATTTTAAAGTTTCTAATCTGGTTTCGATGTATGAACTAGTTAGTCGCTCCTTAGGCGTTTTCTTAAAGTTAGACTTAGCTTTATTTATAATAGAATTCAAATTAATTTTTCTGCGCTTAATGCCTAAATCAACTAATTATATATTATTCTAGCGGCGTTGGATACAGGAAAAACCAAGATAATGTTGCACGCTCCTTGCTGTTGAACATTTACAGTGTATTGATAATAATATTATATAATTAATCTGCACTCTTTCCGCCTATAAGCGTAGTCTGAAACTAGTCAGTTATTCTTGCGTACTCATATCAGATAAGTAGGGTAAATGATGATATAATATTTGATAAATGGGTGGAAAATTATTGATAAACATGTTTTTGAAAATATAATATTGTTACTATAATACCAACTCTTCACGTGACCAGGGGGCCAAGTCTGCTATTTTTATAATTTCGTCATTCCAACCCGATCCCATTGTCATTTGACTAAAAATTCGTAATCTGCTAAATTCATAATGGTCGATCATTGGTGGGTCGAATTAAAAGCAATGACAGCACAATGACGTTCTAATGGTAGGTCACTGATCAAGGGAACTGTCAAAATTTTAGCAGATTACCGCCTAATTCATTTGTCATTTTGTACGAGATTACCGTTCTATATCATTTCTTTCAATGGCGTGTCAGTGGTTGACCAATGGAAAGTCATAATGACGCCA
The DNA here is from genome assembly GCA_947361185.1 of Charanyca ferruginea. Taxonomy (NCBI): domain Eukaryota; kingdom Metazoa; phylum Arthropoda; class Insecta; order Lepidoptera; family Noctuidae; genus Charanyca; species Charanyca ferruginea. Next base: position 7,130,928 of record OX376082.1, on the reverse strand, counting down.
TTTTAATAGTAGATTACCAAACTTGTCAAAATCAACCATTATAAAATCAATGATAGACCATTCTGACACTATTGTAATAGCAGACTTGAGGCCCAGAGGGTTGGCCTTTTCTTAGGTCAAAGAATTAGCATTGCCATTCAACGTGGCAGTGCTGCTAGCCTTTTGGACACTTGTCCCATTGAGAGCGATGCGGACGAGTTTTTGATGCCTTATGAACTCCCTCCTCCTCCCTTTGTACATTTTTATTTTATTTTTAACCGACTTCAAAAAGGAGGAGGTTCTCAATTCGGTTGGTTTTTTTTTTATGTATGTACATCGATTACTCTGAGGTTTATGATCCGATTTACGTGATTCTTCTTTAGTTTGATGCGGAATAGTTGCCATTTGGTACCATAAAAATTTAACATTGGTTGGCCCAGTAGTTTTCATTTTATGAACATTTTTTTAATTTTTAATTCATTTATTTTTATGTTTGACCACGCATAACTTTTTTCAGTGTAGTCAGATTTTGATGATTCTTTTTTTAATTGATAGTGTATACTTCAAATTTGGTCTCATATAAATTTCAAACTCAAAATGTCCCACCCCTAAGGGTTGAAAATTAAGGGTTGACAGATTTTTTTTGTTGTCGCCGTTTCGTTATTCTTTTCTATGATGAGAAGCAGGCACCAAAAAGCGAAAAAAAAAATTTAACAAAAAAGACAACCGCCTTCAAAAAGTAAAAAATAACTTTTAATTCGCAAGTCGGTGGCAATACAAAACCACAAGCAAAACTAAAGCCGCCGACTTGCGAATTAAAAGTTATTTTTTACTTTTTGAAGGCGGTTGTCTTTTTTGTTAATTTTTTTTTTATAACCTTTTTTTCTTTATATAAGAAGAAATCAAGGAAAACATCGTGAGGAAACCTGAACTTATAATTGATATAAGTCTGAAATCACCAATTCGCCTTGAGCGCACGTGGTAATCAATGCTCGTGCCTTCTCTGTATGAGAAGAGGCCTTTGCCCTGCAGTGAGACAATTATAGGCTGGTATTATTATTATTCATAACTAGAAATACTAATATATTATGGAAAAATGTGTTATATTTTACTACTAAAAAAAATACTCGATACAAGCATTTATAATTAAGCCTGTTGTGAATCTACCACAAAGGTAGTGCTTGTTGCTAACACATAAATATAGGTACCTAAACACGGCTACACATCAAGCTATATATTTCCAGTTAATGCTGATCTCGCAATGTATAGGATTTCCGTACAATACGAGTACAGATTATACTGGAAATGTATAGCTTCATGTGTAGCCGTGTGTACCATTTATTTAAGTAGTTCGTAGTTCGTCGTTCCTAACGACTTTTTCCTTCACTGTAGGTAAATAAATAATGTGGTAACTTAATAAAGTTATACCTACCGACCGTTTGTTATGTCCGTATGGTGTCGGACGTAAAGAATAGCACCATCCCATATCTTCTCGTGGGTGTCGTAAGAGGCGACTAAGGGACTCACCAGAGAATGGGCAGCAGCGTTCTCTGTGCCTTTGTAACAACCAAACTGCGATCGCCAACCCGCCTGCCAAGCGTGGCGATTATGGCAAAACCCCCCCTTTGGGGGAGGCCTATGTCCAGCAGTGGACGTCTTTCGGCTGAAATGAATGATGATACCGACCGTTTTATTCCAAATATTTATGAAAACGAACCATCTTCCACGTCAAAGATTTCCTCATTTTTAATCAAATTCGAACTTTTTGCAGTGTTGTCCGATTTGGATATTTTTTTTTTAATGGATATCGTATACCTGGAAGTTGGTCTTATATAAATTACATAAAAATATTCCATCTCTAAGGGAGGATAATTAGGGGGTAGGTAACTGAATTTGCTGAATGTTATTTTTCTTAATTAATTTAGATGATAAGACTAAAGGCACCAAGAAGAAAAAACAAAAACATTTTTACAAAAAAGACCACCGCCTTTAAAACTAAAAAATAAAGTTAAGTTATTTTTAGCTTTTATAGGCGGTTGTCTTTTTTTATAAAAACGTAAAATTTTTCGTTTTTTCGATATTTAGGTAAATAATGCGCTGATTAATTTAAAAACTATACTATTTGTAAGTTTATAATATAACGAACGTAATGGAACACATTTTGTGTATTGAATTAGCTTAATATCGTCATCTTCCTGCCAATCAATGTTACTTGGAGTCGGCGCAACATGTTTTCTTCTTGCATCTCGTCCTGTCAATCGTCATGATATTACTGACTCTTTTATCTTGCATTAATGGATTTATCTTGCATTAATGGATTTAGGATTAGAATGTTGATGGGGCAGCTCCGTTTCTGCAGTGCATCAGGTATGTTTGCACAAACACGCCTCGATGGCTTCCACGCCATCGTCAGACAGAAATCAGCCTCGTGGCGCTACAGAGTGCGGGACAGCTCCAACTCCATCCTGAAGACTATACAGGGAAATTGAAAAAATACCCAAAACCTCTTAATCTGGACTTCGTATCATCACCCTGAATAACATTTGTTCTACGACTTTGACCTCAACTAAATAACGTAGCCAAAAACAATTTGTTTTTGTTTTTTTGAAGTCTGTAAACGCGCGCACCCATATATAATAGCGAATATGATGTAGGTAGGCTAATGTATAGGCACAAGCGTGAGGTCCTAGGGTCAACGACCTTGAACATCTGGGCGGAATTCGTACCTATACTGGAGCAAACGCCGTTTGATCTCCCCGCGCAGTCCACCGGCCGAGTCAGAAGAAATAATATGCAAAATTTAAAGTGTGTTTATATTTTTTGTATGGAAAAAAAATGTTTCGAATTTTGAAAAGTCGTAGAACAAATGTTGTTCAGGGTGATGATACGAAGTCAGGATTAAGTGGTTTTGGGTATTTTTTCAATTACCCTGTATAGCGGAAAGCACAAAGTATGTAAGGCTGCGGCGCGCCCGAGCAGAAAGCCCACTCAGAACAAACCGCCATTTTATTCTCAAGCAGTTTCAAGCAGACTTCAGTCTCGACTGTCACGTGTTGTCAAAACGAATAAATGAGAGACATTGACATTTCATGACGAACAGGAAAATTATGTAATAAAATAATTGTAAAGAGTTCCAACCAGTGTCAATAAAAATTCATATTGTCACAAATAAAACCCACAGAGTCAATACAGTAGCAGCAGTAGTAAGTTTGGCAAGTTTAGGTAATTCTTTTTGAAGATGGCGGGAGCGGTCCTTTTGTAACCTTTATACTTTGCGCGGAAAGGTACGATTCTCCTTTGTTATGTGATGTTGTTCGAAGATGCATTTCGAACAACAGCCCAGTCAATATTTTGTTACCCGAAATAAATGATTTATTATTTTTAAATAGATTAGTTTAGTAACATAGATATAAGTTGTCCTTTTGTTTACTAACCCATATGAATGTTGCTTATCCGAAAATAGAGTTTTATTTGTATTTTTTTAATATAATTTATTTAATTATCCGACTGGCAAAACCTACTTAATATCATTTGCGAAAATCATTTCTAATAAAACCAACTCCATGTTATGCCCCTGAAATCAAAGAGACATTTCAAGCATAGACATCAAAGATACGAGTATAAACACATTCGCAAAAGACAATCTACAAACACCATTTGAATCCGTAATTGTCTTCAATTCACTTTTACATTTATTTTGATCTCAGTAATTGTGGTACACGAATCGACCCCTTTTCCTGGGACAAACATTCATACGAAATATCACTTCCGCCCCTCGCATAGCTCAAATTTGGTAAGCCGGAAAACGTCTGGGACGCTTTTCCCCGTATTTTGGGGGACTTTACTACACTTCAAAAGCGTGTGGGTGATCGTTGTATTATATGTTATTCGTTTACTTACTTTTCTACGACGTTTTCGGGTGGAAATTGTCCCCTTTTTAGTGTATGTTAGCAATTTTCTGTCTTTAAATAAAAGATACCAGGAATTTGGGTCACATTTATGATAGGACTCCTATTATTAGATAAGTACTACACTATGTTTGTAATAGAACCGAGTTCTCGATAATAGTGAGAGGAGTGAAGTTTCAATTTAATCGATTACATAATAATCAAATTGGGTGGACACAACTTCTCAAAAAAACACTGTTTTAGCTCTGAAAACCCGATAAAGAATCATGGCGAGATCCATACATTCATTTGTATGAAAAAAAATAATTAATTTAGAGGGTTTAAAATATTTTCTAATGTAAAGAATTCATTAGCAGGAGTAGATTGATATAAGTACTTAGAATATTTTTAAACCCCCCCATAATTAAAATATTACGAAATGAAAATAACACTTTTCCGTTTCATCTCGATGCCAATTTTGTGTTTATAAAAAAAAGAAAGTGACAAGCGACGTTGACGGGTCTATCAAATTGGCAAACAAGTGATGTGACAAGAGTGTGGAAAAAAAAAATATTATTTATACCTAACACTATTTCCCATAAAACGATGCACCAGTGTAAGAACCGCGAAACGGCGACTGTCAGTGAAACTGTTACTGTCAGTCGCCGTTTTGTTCTGAAATAATGAGCTTTTCGCTAAACTATTAACTTTTTTTTGCGGGGTTTTAAAATTATTGTAAATGCCTGAAGATACTCTTTAGGTAGGTACTCAAGAATATAAGAATTAGAATTTCAACTTTTCTAAACATTTTAATTTTTTTTGTACAAATCCTGCCATGATTGTTTGATGTTTAACACACAAATAGATAGTCAATTGAGTTGACAAATAAGTAAAGCCCAAAAAGCTTATAGATAGCTACACTCTAAATACCGAAGTGAAGGCGACTGTGGGCTGATGCTCTCTTTCTGAATGCATACAGAACGAGACAGTGACATGTTTTTTTTTTTTATCTTATGCATGCATTCAGAAAGAAAGCGTCTGCCCACAGTTGTCTTCACATAGGTATTTCGAGTCTTGCCTCCACTTTTTTATCTGTATGCTTCTTGGTAAAGCCACAGTTAGCTGTTACCATGCAAAATATATGGCCTTTTGACAGCTCATTAAATGTATGTCATTTGATGACTGGTGTTTACTACCATAAAGTCCTCATTTCAAATACACAGCCATACGACCTTCTACCGATTCGATTTTATAGCCCCGCTGAGTTGTACAGACGCCAGCACATCAAGATATAACCAACTGTCAAATTAGAAAGCCCATTTTCCCTACATCTCTGGGCCCACCTGTTACAGTCATGAAATTGGTGTCATTTTTTAGACAAATATACCAGGTATTATCTGACTTAATTTCAATTAAATTTGCAATTGCATTTCTGACATTTATTAATTTGAATTTATAGTTAAGTTAAGTTAGAAAATGCACCAAGTGACAAGCAACGATACGCTTAAATCAAATATAATTCTTATTTAGCTGGTTTGTAATGAAAAACTAGTTACAGGCATTTCGTTTTATGTGTGATTATACCGAAACCTCATATTTTTTGTAGTATCTACCTAGACACTTGAGGTCATGTTTGACAGATGATGACATGTATTTTAAAACCTGACACAATGTCTTTTTATCCATACTAAACTAGTGAGAGTTGGAGCTAAGTGCAATAAAATGTATTTTTCTCAGTTTTGCCATTGTGAATTTATTCTTTTTTTTTATGTTTTTGTTTTATGATAAAATTACGATAATTTTGCAATAAAACAGTTGACTGTAATGCGTAGGCCCAAAAGTGGGCATTCTACCTTTGGTAGATTTTCAACTTTATTACAAAACAATAACGTGACGGTGCAAAGAAGGAAGCGCCGGCAGAGCTGTAAGAACCGCTGCGGCAAGGCTCCGACGGAGCCCAAAGAAAAACTACCCAACGAATACGCCGGTGTATATCTCCCGTCTCCACTACACCACCGACGCGGAAGACATCGTGAAGTTGCGCCAAAGGCTGAAGTACGAGCCGAGAGTGCAGCTGCTGGAGTCGCAACGTCAACTTGAAGGCGTTTGTGGTGCGCATACCAACATGTTACCTGCATCTGGTGTTGGAAGAAAGCTTTTGGCCACAGGATGTGGTGTTCCGCCGCTTTCGCGGACAAGTGCCACCGGAACGCACTAAGACTTAATGCAACTAAGTGGTACTAAAATAGTTTTTAGTTTTATTTACTAACACAATTGTTATATTGTTCTAAGTATACTTAAGTTAAGGTATTTTTCTATGGGTCTTTGTAACCTGAAAATAAAAGGTTTTATTATTATTATATTCAATTGGGATTTGACAGTTTGGTATGTCTTGATGTGCTGGCGTATAGACGCCAATCCGAATCGATTTTGTATCGGATTTTGTAATCGATTCGAAAAGCTATCGAAAGGATGTGATTCATCACTAACGAATGTGTGCAGATCAAAGTGGTGTATTATGTAAATGCTGCTTATCCTACCGGAATAAAGCCCTAAATAGGCCTAATAGCACGCATGGCCGACGATAGCGGTGAACCCATGTGACTATAGATAGGATATTGGTGATTTAGGTCCTAACTATATTACTGTTATGGAACTGCTAGCTGCCGCCCGCGGTTTTGGCCGTGGAATTGCAACTAAGCTTTTAGATGGTCACATTGGTACTTGCTTGTGTCTGGTTGCGAACCCACTACTTAAGGCGAGGATATACGACGGTGACCTTGAGCGACCGGAGAATAGCGCTGCGTCCAAAACTCTCAAAGTTAAGTCGAAAAAATTAAGAAAAGATAGTATTCTGTAACTTAAAAAAAAGGCGTATACTAAAAGATAGATAACAAAATTGTCTGTAAGATACAGAAAGTTTTGTTAAAATATACCTAGGTAATAGATTTTGTGTGATTATCAATGTTTTGTCCGCGCCAGACACAACTTCACGAGTTAATTAAACTATTTAATATGAACATAAAAAAAAATCATTACCATTTAGTAACATTACCTAATTTATTTACACGTACAATAAAGAAACAAAAACCTATAACTATTAAACAAAAAAAATATAAATAAAAACTAATAAAATAAGGCATCAAAAAAATCCTCCACATCGCCTTCATCTGGGAATGTGCCCAAGAGACTGGCTGCATTGCCACGTTGAATGGCAATGCTTAACCTCTGCCCAAAGTAAAAATTTAACCAGCTCTTGGATCACGAGAAGTGTCAACTAACCTTTTGGAAATTTCCTTAAAAAGGAGATGAGCACTCGGACCCCACGGCTCTAGGGTTTCAACCCCAAACGGCTCGAAAATAAAGTTATCACCAAGGATACTATACTTTCGCCGTTTGAGGTTTTCTGCAGCCGCAGCAGCAGCACCAGCACAACACGCTGAGCTAGGAAGATGGGATGGCGCAAGAGTATCGACGCACGTAGCGTCCCACACTAAAGGCCTACCCAACTTCCACGGAAATAATGACATGCCGTCCGGTCTCTTGCCATCGTCGCGTGCCAAGCCGTTGGGTTCCAAAACCGCTGGAACGCCGACGGCGACGAGAGCACGACGAATGATGTCATTAATATTCGCGTGCCGCGCTATGCGACCCGCACTCCGGCTGCACGACAGGCCGTGGTGTCCAAGGCAGTTGACAGCTTCCCCACAGCGACAACGATGAGGAGAACAACAAGATGCTCCTAAACGTAAGGAAGCAGCGAGGCGAAAAGAAGTGTCGTCAAACATAGTACCTAAGTTTGACGACGGAAGTGCCAGAAGCCAAAGACCCGACTCCCATTTACCCACAGCCAGCAGACGGGCTCGCTCAGCAGAATTAGTAGAAGTAGAAAGTAAATTATTCTGTACTAACCTGCAGAGCGGCTCATCCCACCGCCTCTGAGAAGATGGGTTGTCGGGTGAATCAGTGCTCGGGCAAGCAAGTTTCCAGGCATCCATGGCCTCGACAAAGCACGGCACATCCAAATCAAACAAAAAAAAAAAAAAAAAAATGTTCACATACTAAATGATTATAAAAATGCTAGACCATTTTTTTACCATATTTTTTTATTCAAATCACACTAAGTACTCATTTTGATGTGATTTTTTATTTAAAATCTGTAAAAGTCGCTTAATAGCGCCTAATGCATAAGAGCCAGGTGCCTAAACCACTCAGGGAACACATTCAATTTGTTTTCTACCTACTTTCTAAATTTATTTTAGACATCACTGACATTGGTGATAGAAAACATCGTGACAAAACCTAGATTTATAATCATTTTAAGTCTAAAATCGCCAATCCGCCTTGAGCCTTATTTTTAGACGGTAGGATATTTTCCGACTTACTTGAAATATAAATCATAAAATTTTGGCCAAATTACACAATCCACACCAATATTATAAATGCAAAAGTAACTCTGTCTGTTACGTTTTCACGACGATACGGCTGAAACGATTTTAAAGAAATTTGGTCCCTGACTTCGAGTGCATCCGCGATAAACGACATCCACGCGGATCTTTATAAATTAGACCCTAAGTGTTATTTTGGTGTAAAAGCTATATTACTGTAAAGTTTCATCAAAATCCGTTCAGAACTTTTTGAGATCCATACTCACAAATTTGTTTATGATAGTAGTTCAGAAATTAAGTTATAAATTACGAGTAGCTAAAGTACCATAAATCTAGATATAAATGCCCTTAATACTCTATCTACAAAATGTCATCGAGTTAAATTAGTTTTTACTAAAATATGACTATACAGAGTAATTGAAAAAATACCCAAAACCACTTAATCCTCACTTCGTATCATCACCCTGAACAACATTATTTTGTTCTACGACTTTTCAAAATTCGAAACATTTTTTTTCCATAAAAAAAAAATAGAAACTCACTTTAAATTGTGCATAATATTTTTTTCAACACACTTGCTCATAAAATGGCTCTAATTTCACCGCAATTAGGCACATAATGACACCTGTAATCAAACTGTGACTTTTTCATTGTTATTATTCACGAGTGAGTTATAGGGGTTTTTTATTTTATTGGTTGAGTTGCTTTGTTCTTAAAAAAGTTTCGATACAAAAAAGATCGTGTTCAATAGCACAAATAAATTAATGTACATAATGCTTGCTCATTTCATGCAACTTCGTATTTAAATAGATAGATAGATTTCGACTTGTACGTTTTTAATAAATAAAACTTTCACTCAAATATAACTTTTGTTTTCTCTGTAATAAAGAAAACTTTGAATTCCCCATTTTGTACGTGGCTAGAACGCTATCCGCGAAAAGACAAAAAAAAAGAAACCTCATTCTTTTAGTCTATGGCCGATCGCCATTATTTGATGCGCGCGCATAGGAAAACTGCGCGCGCGTAGTATACGTACATTTTACAGACTTCAAATAAATTGTTGACTTCAAACAAATGCTATTCAGGGTGATGATACGATGTTCAGATGAAGAGGTTTTGGGTATTTTTTAAATTTCCCTGTATATACATACCGCGTTTTTATAAAGCACGATGACCAGCTTTAAATAGCAATTATTAGAGGATAATGGTTATTTAGTTAAAATTACCTACCTATAAACAGTGCAATCATAAAATAAACGTAACTTTATCCTACCTCAGGAAAAAGTTAATATTTTCCTTGAATTGTTAAAATTAATTGGGTATTGAATAATTTAATTTTGCTATCACTTGAGGTAAAATTTGTTTGTATGTAGGGGGTATACCTAATATCTGGAACTACTCATCCGATTTCGAGCTACTGAATGTTTTGTTTTGTTTTGTTTCTACGTTTTGTTTTGCGTGAATGATTTGACTTTGACTTTGGAGGAGCTCGTGGCTAAGTTAAAGCCGTACAGATCGATTGGTCAAAGGTTAAGCTACGCTAACCGCGGTCGGTCTGTGGATGGGTGACCATGCCTTTCATATCGAGTTCCCTCCGTGCCTCGGAAAGCACGTGAAGCCTTTGGTCCCGGCTGTCATTTGTAAATCTTTGGCAGTCGTTATGGGTAGTCAGAATCCAGAAAGTCTGACAACCAGTCTTATATATCGTGTTACCCAGTAACTGGGTTGTAGAGGTCCGCTAGGCAGTCGCTCCATATAAAACACTGGTATTCAGCTGCATCCGGTTAGACTGGAAGCCGACCCCAATATAGTTGGGAAAAGGCTAGGCAGATGATGATGACTTTGACTTTAAGATGCCATTAAGTCTCGTGCTGTCTCTATCACTTTTTGTCAAAGTGTCTGTGACAGTACGAGAGTCAACGACATCTTATAATTGAGTAGCGTAGTGTATTAAAATTGGTCCATTACCAAGTATTTGGCCATTATTCATTTATACCTTCATGCACAAAGGTACAAAGGCGGACTTAATGCCTTAGACATTCTCTACCAGTCAACTAAGGGTAGTGTTGAGATAACATGGCAGGTGCATAGTTAAAAAAATAAAACAAATAGGCAAACTACATAAACATCTATACTTTCATATTTTTATATATAGTAATATTATAAAGCTGTAGAGTTTGTTTGTTTGGTTGATCGCGCTTATCTCAGGCTCTACTGGTTCAAATTGAAAAAAATATTTAACGAGGAAGGCTATAGGCCCATGCGAAGCCGGGTCGGGTCGCTAGTAAAATATAAATGTAACATATGTACATGTCGGATCAGTCAGGATTTAGTCCGTTAGATTCAGTCATCATGAGGGCAGAATATGGGTTTCGTGCAATGAAAACTCACTGGGTATAGGGTACAATACACGGCATTTATTACTCGTAAAACCACAATTTAACACACTCAATTTAAATAAACTCAAACACTATATAATTAACATAGGCATAGTTAACATCACTTCAACAACGAATCGAAAGTACAGTTTCGGGACGTATTAGCTCCGATGCGATCAGACAGTGGATTCTGAATGTCTTCCTCGCTGTGGGCTGAAATCATCACGACTCTGTAGAAGCGCGCCAAAATGGTGGTGGTTGATCACGTGTTCTCGATAATGGCGCACTTGCGATTCGTCGTTTCACGTTCATACTATTGACCGGATACGACATACATATAAATATAAACTAACACTAACTAAAGGGTGTCTCAGAATGTTTTTCGTTTTTGAATTGACCAATACGCGCCAACCGCAGGTAGCAAGGGGAGGGGAGTGGTCTCAAACGCTTGGCCGGCCTGTTAAGTTTAGTAGCCATGAATCGTTTCACGGGACCGTAGCGCTCGTTTTGCGTGCGACCGTTTTATAAAAACAACGATTCCTACACTATTGTTCGTCGTCTCTACAGGAATTCTACAGGAATTTTAAATTGTCACATCAACGGTCACGTGAATAAACAAAATTGCAGATACTGGGCTTCCGAGAATCCGCTAGAACTGCATCAGAAGCCCTTGCACTCGCCAAAAGCTGTTGTTTGGGCTGCCATATCAAGTCAAGGAATTATCGGTCCTTATTTTATTGAGGATGACCGAGGTCGAACTCAGACCGTTGAATGAGTGTGAACAAGTTAATGGTGCGCATTTGCAAACGGTTGTTTTTCATAAATAAACTTCAAGAACTGCTCTTTAATGTAACAATAAATAAAACGAGTTTTAATTGATATTGTTGATTTTATTTAACATCTAAAAACGAAAAACATTCTGAGACACCCCTTACTATTGATCTAACTTATCACAAAGAATAATTTACACCCCGATTTTTGTATTCCCGTGAAATAATTTAGGACGTTGGCTTAATTCTGAAATCTACGTAGACAAGGACGAGAGCAAAAGCTACTTAATAAATACTTATTCAATGACAGATAAAAATTAATTATCGAAGTCAAACAAAACATCCCCACATTTACGAATAGCACTCAAGCTGAAAATGATTCTACTGCCATAACAATAAAACTGCTATCTTAACAACGACACCTATAAACCTAGATACTACATAACATTGTGCTTCCGTTAAACCATAAACGATCGCTTTCTAACTAATAGACATCGCATACCTTCGTCTCAGTAATTGAAAACCCTCGAGGTTGATGAGATCGGGATGCTGAATGAGACACTTTGCTAAAGCCTCTCTACACATTATATTCGTTGTGTACTTAATAAGTAAGTATAGCATCATCTGCCTAGCCTTTTCCCAACTAAGTGGGGGTTGGCTTTGGTTCTAACCGGATAATAATAATAAAGTTTTATTGATTCATAAACAAGTGTAACAATACTTAGGTATGACACTGGATCCCGCACTAGGATACCCTGTGTCGCAGGATCCAGTCTCTTTCGACAGATAATATGAATTATAAAAGATAAGTTAGCAAGTACAAAGGTTTCAGTGTAATTAATTAAAATGCAGCTGAATACCAGTGTTTTACATGAAGCCATGATTTATTCCCTTGACGTCGAGTCGCGCCACGTTGAGTCACCGCTACGTCGAGTCGCCGCTACGTCGAGTCGCCGCTACGTCGCGTCGCCACTACGTCGAGTCGCCGCTATGTCGAGTCGCCACTACGTCGAGTCAACGAAATAATTTATTGAATTTTTACAGTCTAAATAAGACTGTACTGATATGGACTTTATTATGATTTGAATAATTTATTTAGTTAACTGTACCTTTCGTCACATTTGACGTGGCGACACCAGGCAGATTTTTTAAAATAAAAAGCAAATGTAAATATCACAAGGACAAGTAGACGTGACGGCGACTCGACATGGCGGCGATTCGACGTAGTGGCGGGCGTAGTGGCGACTCGACGTGACGGCGACTTGACGTGGCGCGACTCAAGCTTACCTGTCTGACCTCCACAACCCAGTTCCTGGAAAACCCGATACCCCTTGGTAACATGGTGGACAGCCGGAACCAATGGGATTTTTCGTGCTTTAGCAATAATTCTAAATTAATAACGCCTTGGGTCCGTACCATACATTATGAATCATGATAGCAGCTTTGCAAAACAGTGTGTAGATCTTGTCTTTCAGGTACAGTCATCTTTTAAAATGGACCAATGTGTATACGCCTTTATATTTGAAGTGTGTTGTACGATTTAGATACCTATCTCAATTACGCACGTCTCTAGCAAATACGAGGATAACCTACTTCTGTTTACTGCTTAATTGAGTTTTACATTTTATGTGTGTATCGTGTCTTTTTAGTGGTGAGAATTTAAATGATGCTTATTAATTTAGGTAATTTCTTTATTTAACTTACACAAAGTTTTTTACCAACAAATAACACGCAATGACATTTAAACACAGAGAGAATTCAGAAGATGTAGCAATGGGTCCCAAACTAGGCACAGCCTGTATCTTGGTGACCCAATTACAAAACAACATATATACATTTTGTCATGTTCTGCTAGCGCAGGTTTGTGTGTCGCTGACAAATTTAAGCATTTTATTAAAATAAGATAAAACAAAACAATTATAAAATTATAAAAACAAAAATTAAACTAGCGCTTAGCGCTTAAAAAAGCGCTTTGAATCCAAACGATCAATTATATTGCACATTAATAAATATTGAATTTTTTCATCACATAATCTTTGGTTGCCTTTGAAAACCTCTTTAGGTGTAGAGAGATTCTCTTTTACCGCCATTTTTGCGCGTGTGTGCGTGTACTCCTCGTCAAGATGAAACACACACTAAAAAATATTACGCAATACTGACCCTACACGATGCAATGGAAAAATTTGGAGCAATAAAAATAAACTCGCTCAAACTTTTGTTCAATCATGGCGTAATCTTCAATATTAACCCTATACGGTGAATATTATGGCACAATTCGTAATATTGCACAATATAATTGATCGTCAATATAATTGACTTAAGGCGGATTGGCGATTTCAAATTTATCATCATCATCATCAACCGGAGGATGTCCACTGTTGAACAACGGTCTCCCGCTGAAACCTGCCGCTGGCATCCACCGGTTACCCGAGACCTTAACGATGTCGTCGGTCCATCTGGTGGGAAGCCTACCAATGCTGAGTCTTCCGGTTCATGGTCGTCACTCGAAAACCTTCCTTCCCTATCGGTTATCGGTTCTTCGAGCGATGTGGCCTGCCCATTGCTACTTCAATTTGCAAATTCTGAAAGCTATGTCGGTGACCTTAGTACAAATTTATATCAATCTTAAACTTATTTAAATTATACCATTACATCGTTAATATAAAATCCAGAGAAGTATATTTAACCGCACAACCATGTCTAACACAACGAATCCTTATCAAAATACATCACTTAACTCCCGATCTGCTGACAGCAAAGTAAAACACCATTGATTTTTATCACCCCATAAGCTTTACGTTATTTTTTTTCACTCGACTAACAAGAGAATACGATTTAGAATCGCAATAACACCCTTTTTCTCCGAAGAGTAAAAGAACGATAACCTTTTGTAAACCATTGAATATATTTAACATAGCCATACAGAGCAATGCAAAGTTAGAGAACGCAATGCGTGGAGTAAGTAAGTATTACGAGAAAATTCACATCTACGACGAAACGCGGGCAAATAAAATTATGATAGTAGTACTGTCTAGCTGGTACCAAGAGATCGATGCGATTAATATTAAACCCCTCCTTTTTGTTGAAGATGTTGTTGGTAAACTCTAAATGATTATAGTAACTCCATCCTGTGGACTAATACTAATATAATAATCGAGACAATTATCTATATTTGAGCCGTTTGGGGTGGAAACTCTAGGGCCATGGGGTCCGAGTGCCCATATTGTTTTTCGTGATATCGCCAAGCGGCTGGTCGACTCTACACGTGACCTGAAGGCTGGTCTATTCTTGGGTCAAAGAATCAGCATTGCCATACAGCGTGGCAATGCTGCCAGCCTGTTGGGCACGTGTCCCGTTAACAGCGATGTGGACGAGTTTTTTGTGGCAATTTGAGCTCCCCTGCCTTTTTCTTGGAATTGTACATAATATTATTAGATTGATAAAATTTGTTAATAAAATAAAAAAGCCTTTTCCGTGATTGAGATTAATATAAATAATTAGCACTTAGCCCGCAACTTCGTCCGCGTCAATTAAGCAAGGATCCCTAATTTTTTGATAATGCAATATAGCCTATAGTATTCAGGGATAACGTAGCTTCTTATTAGTGAAAGAATTTTTGAAATCGAATGAGAAGTTTCGGAGATTACCCCCAACTTACAAACTAACAGACCAATTTTACCTCTTTATAATAATATTAATATAGAAGTATAGATAAAGAAGTAATGTTTGTTTGTAAGAGGTAATCTCAGGAAGTACTGGTCTGATCTCAAAACTTTCCTCACGTATAGAAAAGCTACACTATTGCAGAGTACCATAGGATATGTTTTATAGCCTATGGTACTCTGCAATAGCACCCTTTACTTGAGTTCCACGGAGACGAAGCCGCGGGCGGAAGCTAGTCCATACTATCCATCCAAACTTAATACTTAATATTACTTAATACTTAATATTACTTAATACTTAATTACTTAATATTACTTAATACTTAATTTACTTCTTAATATTACTTAATACTTAATTTACTTAATTTTACTTAATCCGTACTTTAATATTATAAATGCGAAAATAACTCTGTCTGATACGCTTTCACAATAAAACGACCGAACGGATTTTGATGAAATTTGGTATGAAAATAGCTCGAACCCTGGTGAAGGACATAGGATACTTTTTAATCCGCGGCTTTGTCTAAATCCGCGATAACCGATATCCACGCAGACGAAGTCGCGGGCAAAACCTAGTAATTATATATATAAAGATATATCTCTAATTAGCAACAAAAATACAGTTACCGCATATATGTTGTACGGAAGACTTTCTTGTTTTTGAATTATTACAAACGTCGCGCCTCAGACCGCCGCGGTAAAGTTTCTATGAAAATAAGTACTGCTTCCATAGTCGTCACAGATATATATGTTTTAATGTAATGTATTGGTCTTTACCTGCATTGTTTTCACATATAGAAGCAACGTGAATAATGTGATCAGTATTTGTAAAAAAAATAATACAAAGAGTGTCCGAGAAGTTTCTTGCTCGTTCTTCTCCATAGAGTTTTAGAACGAGCTTCATTTTTCTGACTAACTAACTGACTCTTTGACAATTCAAAAGTGCCTGTAAATGGTTTAATTGAAATCAATATTTTGACTTTGACTTTGTTTATCATATTTCAAAAGAGAATACCTTTTCTGGTAGATTTAAATTTTGACAAATGTATGGAGCTAGCGAGAAACTTGAATTTAATTCCTGGTGATGGATACCTAAATTATAATTCAATATAACTTTTATTTTAAAAAATAACAACGTAGCTTTTATATATTTAATTTATTTATTAAAACTTTATGCACAAAATGTAAGAAACACTGTACAAAGGCGGACTTAATGCCTTGGGCATTTTCTACCAGTCTACCTTAGGGTGATGCAGAGACAAAACATAGTAGGTGCAAAGGCGCAGAAATTTACCTATTAATTGTAGCTAATTTTAGTTAATTGCCAGTCGATCCACATAAATGGTACGGATATTGTTTGAAAATCAAATTTTTTATTTTTAGAAAAGTATAGAATTGGAAATGAAAATTATTCGCCCATCTTTCGCATTTCCATGGTAACTTAGATGAATTTATAGCGATACAATACGACAGTGCGTTTTTATATAATGTATCATAGTACCGGCCGGGTGGGGAGCGAATTCGCGCTGGCGACGTGATGTCTGCCCCGAATATAGAGTAATGAAAATGGACAGAGGGATTTATTACTTTTTGTGGCTGAAAAATTGTTTCTGTTTTATTTGGTGGCTAGTTAGTTTTTGTTTAGGTAATATTGTATGGGTTAAAGGCAGTGAAGTATGGTTTTTCTTGAGATATTACACGAAATTTTTTGTTACAGATCTGATAATCTTAAAAAAAGATTTTAGTTTGTGATTTATGATCTTCATCTAAACCCACAGTACTATTTCTTTTCTTTCTTGGGTAAGTTCATAAAGTACATAACCCCTTACACTCTGAAAAAGGTATATTCGTTTTGAAAATACATAATTTAATAACATAAAATAGGTCCTTTACAACCGAACACTTTTATCTCAAATAATAATAATATGTGGGGACATTTCACACAATGCCATCTGACCCCAAACTAGGGAGATTCTGTACTATGGGTGTCAGACAGCTGATATACATACATAAATACATTTTAAATATATACAAGATAAACAACACCCAGACACAAGGCAAACACAAGTGTTGTTTGATAGTCTATGGATTTATGCCAAAATTAGGTATACACAATGCATTTCAATTAATCTGTCTTAATCGCTACGAATATTATCAGCCTAGAGATAGTCCCAAAAGCAGTTAATCAAAATGTGCATCATCATTATAAGAATTGTAACGAACGCAGCCATTGCAACGCATTCGAAATTCAAACCAATTAGCGAACATCAATCAATTAAAGCTGGTTAGGCACGTCATGTGCTATGTGCGTGGTTTGTTTTAAGTGTGTGGAAATGTAGGGGTGAATTTTCATTAGTTTTGAAAACCATGTAACTCACAACAAGTATAATAATAATAATAATATTCAATTGAGGAGTGCTTTGGAGGATGCGTTCCGAGAGTATCGCTCTACACCGCCTGAATACCTCATTGCACTGGGTACTTACATGTGTAACCATGTCATCACTCCCATCACTAACATGACTCGGTGTTGCGGTCAGCTGTAATTGTGCCACTTCTACAATCTGCGGCAGGGGAGCAGTGACATGATTTCTCTGCATCTCAGTTCGGAGGCGATCAAGTACAGCGTCATCCAACATACGATTACGCTGAATGACCCGCACCTGATCCGATAATCGTTGTGCCGAAACGTTGACAGCTGGCTCAAGTACCTGAAACAGAGAGAGCATCCGAACACGGTACGCGGTCAGATTACTTCCCCCCTCTGTAGCCCCATAGTATGCGCGCATGACATTTTCGTTGATTTCGTAACAAATAATAATAATAAACTGGCAACTCTGAATGTCACCATACGTCGTCTCCCTAATTTTATTGATTTATTTTAACAATTTTTACAGTTATTGGACATTTCGTATAAATTTTGCTACACAATATAAAATTCCATCCAGTTAATCGAATTATTAAACCATATTGCAACCTCTTCCAAAACAATTTATATTTTTATGCAGTGAAATACAATTGACATATATGTCATTGCAAAACCGAAAATAACGTCGATTAAGTACATAATACATGATAAAATGAAGAATAATTATAATAATAATATAATATATGAATAAAATGAAGAAAAATGAAGAATGATTATAAACACGATTTACAAAAAACGGACAAAAAAACGATGACAAGATGATATTGAGATCAGCACGCCGAGCACGCCCAACTTCTCCGGACCTGTCGCTCAGCTCCGCCTCGCCGCCGCCGGAACCCAGCCCCAACGTAAGTGCTGTGACACCGGCCTCGGCAGTTGCGTCGAGCTCGAGCGACGAGTACTTCTCTCCGCCGACGACGCCACCACCTGTGCGTCGGCGGGGACGACGCCGGCCGCCGGACAGCTTGGGGCCTCGAGACCCACCGGTCTCTGATAGGGTCCCCGCTCTCGGTGGAAGTGTGCAGCGCATGAGATGGACGCAGTCTATTAATGAAAGTGTCATGCGCTCATACTTTGGGGCTACAGAGGGGGGAAGTAACTTGACTGCGTACCGTGGTCGGATGCTCTCTCTGTTTCAGGTGCTTGAGCCAGCTGTCAACGTGTCGGCGCAGCGATTGTCGGATCAGGTGCGGGCCATCCAGCGTAATCATATGCTGGACGACGCAGTACTTGATCGACTACGCCTTGAATCACGGAGTAGCCACGTCACGTCTGCTTTGCCACTGGTTGCGGTCGCGGTACAATCCCAAGATTTACCCAGTGCTTCACCGCGACCTGACGACGGTGGTGAAGAGGATAATGGTGAGGCTATATCCGTGAGTTCCCAGTGCAATATTCAATTGAGGAGTGCTTTGGAGGATGCGTTCCGAGAGTATCGCTCTACACCGCCTGAATTAAGACCACGATTACCCCGTTTGCCCATGCACAAGAAAACCCAGGCGCTGGTGTGTGCTTTAGATTCGCAGCTGTCAAACTGTTTTGACAACAGCGAAGACCTCGCCGATACCCACTCGATCTTGTACTGCGCGGCTGTAGCGGCATGTCGTGTAGCTCATGTCAAATTTTCCAACTGTGACAGAGCTGCACGACCAAAGCCAGCTGTACCAGCATGGCAGTGCAGGATTGAGCGTCGTATTGGTGAGGCTAGAGCACTCATCGGCAAACTAATCTGCTTCAGGGAGGGCAATACTCGCCCTAGAGTGATGCGCTTTGTGAGGCGGGCATTCTCGGGGACTGATATTAGTCCTCGAGATTATTTATCCTGCATCACAGAGCGTATCGACTTCCTGAAGCAGAAGATCTGTGCATGGGCAAACCGTATTCGACGGTACAAGCGGCGGGTGGAGCGGTACACTCAGAATCGCATATTCCAGAGTGATGAGAGGTGGGTGTACAGGACTTGGGAACGACCGGACCAAGGTGTGGCTGATGCGCGCCTGCCGGATGATGATGCCATGTGTTCATTTTGGCGCAGCATCTGGTCAGTGCCTGTCAGTCACACTGAGGGCGATTGGACTCGCGAGGTTGAGCGAGCGTGTGATCCAATACAAGAAATGGGGGCAATTACCATCAGCCCCCACGATGTAGCTCGTGCAGTCCGTCCGTTACCTAACTGGAAATCTCCAGGGCCGGACGGGCTGCACAACTTTTGGATAAAATGGTTTAAAAGATCGCACACTCGCTTGGCGTCTCAGTTCCAGTCAGCCTTAGAGTCAGGATCGTTGCCCCAATTCTTAACAACTGGAATAACCCACCTGCTCCATAAATCCGGTGGTACTACGGAACCCAAAAATTATAGACCGATTACTTGTCTACCAACGGTCTATAAAGTTCTTACATCCATTTTGAGAGTGAAAATTAACGAACATATTGACAAAAATTCTATCATGTCTGCCTCTCAAAATGGATGTAGGAACGGGTCTCGTGGTACTAAGGAGCTCCTCCTCATTGATATGGCCATTAACCAGCAGGTTCGCCGTTCCCGAAGGGATCTGTCGACATGCTGGATAGACTATAAGAAGGCCTATGATTGAATGAAGGAGCTTCACGGGCGCTTCTACCGGGCTCTATATGGGCCTGATGTAGACTTCTTGGCGTCCGTATCCTGGCTGCGATTCGGTGACCTCTTTGGGGAAACCGAAGGTTTTGTCTGTGCGATTATGGACGAAGTTATGATGACGAACAACTACCGGAAGTATATTGTGAAGGACGGCACGGTTGACATTTGTCGGGCATGCCACCGACCGGGAGAATCAATCCGACACATTATCTCTGGGTGCTCTCGTCTGGCTAACGGAGACTACTTGCATAGACACAACCTTGTAGCTAGGATTATCCACCAGCAACTTGCTCTAAAATACAGGCTTGTGGAATCGGAAGTACCGTACTACAGGTATGTGGCCGACCCAGTTCTCGAAAATGGCAACATCACATTGTATTGGGATCGATCTATCATCACTGACAGGACTATTGTTGCCAATAAGCCTGACATAGTGGTGATAGATCGA
Organism: Charanyca ferruginea; assembly: GCA_947361185.1. NCBI lineage: Eukaryota > Metazoa > Arthropoda > Insecta > Lepidoptera > Noctuidae > Charanyca > Charanyca ferruginea. The sequence continues at coordinate 7,110,368 of OX376082.1, read as the reverse complement.
TTAGAGCGTCGCGCAATGATTGTTGATATAGCGGTTCCGCATGACGAGAACCTCGTGAAAACCGAGAAAGATAAACAAATTAAGTATCTTGACTTGGCTCGCGAGGTTGTCGACATGTGGGATGTGAATACAGCAGTCATTGTGCCGATAGTCGTTACGGCCAATGGACTCATTTCCAAGAGCCTTGACCAACACCTAAGGAGGCTCTCGTTGGGCAGCTGGATCAAGGGCTTGATACAGAAAGCGGTACTGTTAGGAGATTCCTCTCTCAGGAGCCCTGACCACCGGTAGCTTGGGCCCTATTCCCGATACCGGTGGGCTACTATTTTTTATATTTTTAAATGTTTTTATTTTATTTTTTACTAATATTTAAAAATATAATAGAATATGTAAATAAAATAAATAAATGAGAATAATAATAATAATAATCTTTATTTTCAAACCACTTTGAGTACAGGTTAACTTAAATACTACATCATGAGCGACGAATAATAATAATATGGAGTATGGATTTTTCAGTTCGAAGTTTGCAAATGTTAATAAATAAATAATCTGAATTATTAGACTTTAAGAAGGACATTACATCAATTTATTATCTTAAAATATTTTTACGTAATTTTATATTATATTCCAATGCCAATCTTAATCTTGATTTGTTAAACCGTGATTGTATCCATTTTGCATGCCTTACGGTAGAATCACTTGAAACATGCACTTTTAATAACACCTTTGTAACAGTGTTTTCTGCAAAAATAAATAATTTGAATTTGAATTTGAATTTAACCTAAATCGAAGTGACAAACAGTTATATACGCTACTTTCTTAATTTCTATAATAAGTAATTTTGTTCCAATGATATTTGTGTCCCTGAAAACTGTAAAATAACTCATTGACTAAGCTGTTTAATTCTACCTTACCTCTTTTATTAAACTGTCATAGAAATGCTGCAAATTAATGACATACCTAAAACACACCATTATTATCGCCTTTAATTATAACTTAAAATTAAATATCTTCAAAGAATGACACACACCAAGAGATAGAAATCCTCCTAAGTACAATGGTGCAATATACTTGCACACACACATACACACACACACACACCCTCACACGACATTCACACACACACACACACTCGTTCACGCGCCCACACACCCCAACTTAATCACACACTCACTATGTATGTTCTATTAACATACTCGCTCACTTGCGCATGCATTTATATAGAAAGTATTCTTTTATTTTAGTTTATTATATTTTTGTTTTTTTCTTTCCCTCACATTGTTAATAAATTCTAGATTGCATAAACAGTTTAAACGTCCTGTGAAAATGTTCACATTTGTAAAGGGGAATGGGACTGGTATCTTTAACACAGGTTACACTGTAATCTTGCTAAGATACCAGTTGCGATCCGTACTGTGACTATAAAATCACAATCACTGTTAATCTAAATGTAATCGATTTTATGCTGTGAGAGTTAATAAAGAATTATTATTATTATTAATAATTTATGGAGGCAGTGTTAAATACCTACCTCCATTCCAAATTTTATATGTAATTAGGTATTTATGTGAATTCAGCTGCATTTTCCTGTTGAATAAATAATTTATTTTCCCGCAATATTGTTATCCCTGTCTATATCCCATTACGTCTATGGCGATCGCCCGGAGACGGTTGCTAGGCAACGGGCGATCGTTCCCCCGACTCGAGCTACGCTCCGATTTCGTTGCGTACCTATTTTGAATTTTTAAATGGTACGCTCTCGCACTTGGTTTGAAATATGGCGGTTCCATAATTAAAATTGACATTAGCTGTCAATGCCACCATTTTGTGCGGAGATTTGAAAATGGAATAAATTATCTTTTATTGGAGCTAAAAGATAATTTGATTTCTGTTTGAATATGGCATGTTTTATGGTAATGCGAATTAATAATGTTTGAATTGGATTAAAATTTTACAATTAAAAGCGTTTTTGGGTGCCAAATTAAATTTACATAGACATTAGGTATAAACAACATAACCAATAGTAGGTAGGTATACATATTATCTTAGACCATAACAGATTATATAAATCTTAGAGAAATATTGAAATTGTCACAAACCGACCTTATAAGGACTTCTGACTTCTGGAAAACTCTAAGACATTCCACATTTTCCATTTACAGTGTTATTTAAACTTATATTGTCATCGAAAAGCCAACCTTTCTCATAAAACAGAAAAGTAAATAAAGTCGAATGCTACATTTCCTTCACCGATTCTTCTCCTTGATTAATTCGTCGCTCGTCGTAAGACATTAAGCGCTTCCTAAGCCCTGTAGAAAATACGGTGTCATTGTGACATGTTTTCGGTCACCCCGTCTTGTATCAGTCACTCGGAATGGATTGTTTTATCTCTTGATTTGGTTCTTTTTTCCCTCAACCTTTTTCTGGTAAGTATTAAACCTTTTTCGACTTTTGATTGGAGGTAGAATTGTTTATTAATTTGTAAGTGATAAACTCTGGAATTACGACTTTTTCCGAAAACTCTTTCTCTGAGAGAAAAAGGTAATCGATTGTCGAGTGGCATAGTATATTTTATGTTTTAATTATTTATTTATTCTTAAGGCACATCATGACATGATGATGATGAGGTGTGCTCCTACAGTAATAATAATTCAAAAACAATGATTATATTGCAAGGACGTTTGCTCACAGAGTGCTCTGAGTCGTGGAGAATAGTTTCTTTCTTCAGTCATAAGAAACTTTACTCCATACTAGGATTGACTACTGTATCACAGTATAAGTATTCCTGTATCTTGGGTACATTTAAAAACATATAAACTCACATATCAAACGCCGTTAAGTCTCGTGCTGTCTCTATCACTTTACGGCATCTTAAAATTGAGTAGCGTTTGAGTATTTGGCCAATAGACAAACAACCAACAAACAACTACCAGTAGGCCATGCAAATATGTGTTTCGTGCGGGAATCGAACCCGCGCCACGCAGCGCAGTAGCCGATCATTCAGCCACTGCGCCAATCGTGTGACCCTATTATTAATTACATCAGCTACTCGTACATTTTGATAATTGAATCTCCAATAATTACTGTAACTATAACAACAGTTAATGGGAACAGCACAATACGGTGAACTGCTGATAATTCTACGAGCAAATATGAAATTCGAAATTGAAAATATTTCATTCAAGGCTCATTTACATGTGCAGAGATTTTCGCATTCGACATTCAAGACACACACACATTAACAAACTCGCTTACGATTATGCCAGATTAGTCAAGCGAATTTCTAGAATCGTGATTCAAAAATTCAAGAAACGATTTCTTTGTTTATTGTTTTTTGGTTATTTCACAACTTACAATTAATATAACAATTTAACTTACTAAAAATCACGCCAATTACGAAATAGGTACACAGTAACATATTACACATTTAACTGTTTGAATCAGACAACAGACAACAACAACTATATGTGTAAATCTAGTCTAATCTATACGTGTGTGAGGAATTAATAAGTATTGTGTGTGTAAAGTCCACGAATGCTTCCAATGTTGAACAGCAAATCTATTTTTGCATTTCAAAACGAGCACATTTTAATTTTCGATAACCTTAGCGAGGCGAAATATCCTCCTCGTGTAAACGAACTTATTGGATAGCAAATTCCATCGGTTTACGAGCAAACAATCGAACAGAAATAACGAGGTTAATCCTGTAATTATTTTCATGGCGGTTGGTCTGAATTTGTTGTAATTATTATCGACGGAATTAAATAGGAACGTGCTAATTGTATTTTTCAACATCAATTTAAATGTTTGTGTGGCACTTTTTAATAAGTATGAGTTATAAGGATATGTAAATGGTCAACCATCACACCTTGGGTAGTCTCACATCTTACCATGACATGAAGTATGGAGCTTATAGGTATACTCAATTAGATTTTGCCCGCGACTTCGTCCGCGTGAATGTCGGTTATCGCGGATGCAGACGAAGTTGCGGATTATAAAGTAGCCTATGTTCTTCCCCAGGGTTTAATCAATTTTCATACCAATTATCATACCGATTTAGATAAAAAATCGGTTCTGCCGTTTTGTCGTGAAAGCTTAACAGACAGAGTTAATTTCGTGAATTTACGCATTTAAAATATTGAAATGTAAAATAATAAACATAATCATCATCTAGCCTAGCCTTTTTCCCAAGTATACGATATTGAGGTCGGCTTCTAGTCTAACCGGATGCAGCTGAAATCCATACTATATACTATATTACTATTATTTACTATAAATTATATATACAAGGAGTAACGGAATTAACGCAAGACCTCACACACGCCCATTAGAATACTAATTTATAAGACTAAAATAACATCTGTAATTTAATTTAGTTAAACCACACATAATTATTATTTTTAAAATAGTTATCCCGACTAAACGTCAAACGTTTGAACACAGTACTCGATCTCTAACACACTAATAGCGCACCGCACCACACTCGTGAATCGAGCAGATACCCAGCTGGCTAGCTGCATGGCTGGTAGGCATCGTGCTCTCGTCAGTCCAGATGATGTTTCGTTGCCAGTTCTCCAACTCTGCTAAACGTGGAGAGAAACATAGAAAAAAAATGTACAATTTAAAAGAGGAAGGGGAGGTTACAAGGCTCCTAAAAAGTTGTCCACATCATTATCAATGAGACACGTGTCCAAAAGGTTGACAGAATTGCCGCGTTATTTTTCATTTGTTTTTATTTTTGTAGGCTAATTTGAAGAGTGGGTAGCCGTTTGTTTACATGATATGTTTGGGTCTGCTCCGTGCAATAACATGTAAACAAAACAATTAGGATAACAGCATTATGCTGAGTGATAACCATTTTGTGCGAAAGTGACGTGTCCCAACATAATTTCTTTCTGAGCGTCAAGTTGACGTAACTAATGTACTTGTTTTCTTTCTTACACTTCCTTATACCCTGTTCACACGAGGCTAGTAAACTAACACGGTAATACTCTGGCTTCGTGCATAATCACTACATAGTATAAATCTCTCCCAGAATTACTGTAGGTACGTACTGTTTTCATATGGTTTTCACCAATAGAAATTAACTATCTAGGAAAGTTAGAAAAGAGGAATCAGTGAGAAAAGCAAGTAAGATATATATTTAACCGGCTTACGCTGAAAACTAGCGTCCGTGCACGACATCACGGTATATTTTATGCTGAGCGTTAAGCCGTTTCGCGCGGTAGTGACGCATATTTTCCGTCTAGGACATTATATTTCCACTTGTTTTTGTTTTTAGGTTTTTTTATACAACAATCTTTGTACATTTGCGTCACTTTCACGTGAATAAATAGCTTTTCTTTCTTTCTTTCTTTGCTTCTTTCTTTCTTTCTTTCTATTTCACAAAAAATATTCTAACTATAGGTTATAAATAGACAAATGTAACTAATGGTTAAACAGATGATGTACATAAAAATTTTAGCGTTTGAACACGAACGGGGAAGAACCTGTATTACAAATTTCAGCTCTAACCCTTTCGAGATATAAGAAAAGTAGGCGTTCGTAGGTGCTGCTAGCATTTTAGAATACAATTGTAAAATAAGAGTAGTTCATGAGTAGACATTACCGGACTAGCACTAGATTAGACGAGGGTAGTAAAGTAGATATTTAGGTTTTTCTTAGTGTGCATTTTTTTGTTTATTGTTTTATAGGTTTTCGTTTGGCCGCAACTCAACTGATCTTAAGTGATGATGCGGCCTAAGGTGGAGCACGCTTGCCTAGTGTATACCAGTTCACTTGTGCCTTGAAGATACCCAAATTATGTGTTTCGGAGGATAAAGAGGAGGGCATTGAATTCCACAGTCTGGCAGTTCGCTCAATAAATATGGAAAAAAAGAGCTTGGTTCGAGACCGTGAAACTTCAACCGTATAGCGGTGACGCTTCGCCGTATCTCTGCTCGTCCGATGATGGAGAGGAGATGGGGGCAGAAGTTGTGCAATTCCAAAGCACACTCTCCGACATGTACCCGATAAAAGACCGATAGGCTGGCAACGGTGCGGCGATGTTTTAGAATAGAATAGAATTTTTCTTTATTCAAGTAACTAAGGCTCTACAAGATTGTTAATAAAACTTAGGTAAGACTATGTTAGTAAGTACAGAGACTAAAGAAAAACCAGGCAAACAATACCAGAATTAATAACAATTGGTCACTGTTGTGACATCCCATGAGAGACGGCACAAACAGTGACCCACGTATACACAGTCCAGGGCCTCAAGTCTGCTATTACAATAGTGTCAGAATGGTCTATCATTGATTTCATAATTGTTGATTTTGACAAGTTTGGTAATCTACTAATATAATGGCGTCATTATGACTTTCCAATGGTCAACCGACACGCCATTGAAAGAAATGATATAGAATGGTAATCTCGTACAAAATGACAACTGAATGACTGACTTAGGCGATAATCTGCTAAAATTTTGACAATTCCTTTGATCAGTGACCTACCATTAGAACGTCATTGTGCAGTCACTGCTTTTAATTCAACCGACCAATGATCGACCATTAAGAATTTAGCAGATTACGAACTGTTAGCAAAATGACAATGGGATCGTGTTGGAATGACGAAATTATAAAAATAGCACACTTGGCCCCCAGGCGTCTCGCACAATCATGCTTAAGACCCTCAGGGGAACCTCTCATTGTTTTGTGTATTGTGATACAAGGGTGAGCACACGAGGATGAGAGAATGGGTATGAGTTGTGAGGTGTACGTCCAGTGGTCGATTGATGTGAGATTCAGAGTATACAGTACTAACTTCATTTCTGAGCTAGTATGTGATAAGTCAAGACAGTCAAACCAAGGTGGACGGCAAGCAAGTAGTTTACTGTTCTGCCTTTGTAAAATTTTATGAATTCCAGGTTTAACACATTAATATTTTTTTATTGACATAATAGTATAATCCACTATAAGGTTGCTGAGAAAAGCAAAGTCGGTATAACTTTTATAATCACTTTAATAACACTGGTTACACTGTTCTGAGTACAGGTTACACGTCTTCACTCGACGAGTGCTCGGACTCGACTGCCATGCTCCCAAGTGAACATAAAAAACTAACCTACCATTTGACAGCCGAATGCTGTCAAACGACAAAAGTCAGTTTAGCAACTAAATAACTATTATTGAGTGTTATTTCACTTGGGCACATGGCAACCTTACAAAATAAATATGAAAAAATGAATAATATTGAAAGCATTGCTTAATAATTATATCTAAACAAAATAATAACAATAGCTAACAGTCGGCCTTTCCTGACACATTCGCGTCCCGAGAATAAGTTTGTTCAAGATGTAACCTCTATAATAAAGTATTTAATAATTAAAATAATTTAACAATATAACGTACAATTGATTATAATCTCTTTCAATATAATATTTATTGTTACTACTACATTTCTACAACAAATGTCTTATTATACATAACACATAACATATTTAGTGGACAAAACTAACATGTTTTTGTCTCATAATCTTAAATTTGATTTTACCATTACATAATTATTATACACAATACAATACAATACAATACAATACTGAAGCCCCTTCATGTCTTCAGTATTACTAAGTCATTCCACTGAAACCTCTGCATTCCAGTGGTTTGACTGTAACTCTAACATAAATCTACAATCAATACTGAAGCCCCTTCATGTCTTCAGTATTGCTAAGTCATTCCACTGAAACCTCTGCATTCCAGTGGTTTGACTGTAACTTTAACATAAATCTACAATCAATACTGAAGCCCCTTCGTGTCTTCAGTATTGCTAAGTCATTCCACTGAAACCTCTGCATTCCAGTGGTTTGACTGTAACTCTAACATAAATCTACAATCAATACTGAAGCCCCTTCATGTCTTCAGTATTGCCAAGTCATTCCACTGAAACCTCTACATATTTTCAGGGGTTTGACGATTACTCAAAATTCATCTTTAGGAAATTCATTAACTTATTTTAATCAGCTTATTAATTTAGTAGAATCTGCTTTTAAATGGGTAAAATTGGTTAGTTCAGCAAACACATTAATATCTCTACAACAATCAAACAGGTACACTGGCGAGATTACCTTCATCATCATTATCATCAGTCTGTTGGCCATTATTAGAATCATTATCAGATTCGTAATTAGTTCTATTAAATACTAACCGTGGATGGATCTTATCTAGTGAGAAAGTACCAGTAAAAGAGCGGTTACCCTTACGAGATAACGGAGTATCTTCGACAATATACCTATCATTATCCAATATCGTAACTATGCGATAGGGGCCACGAAGTTTTGGGACAAGCTTTCGACTTTGACCACAGGAAGGGATCTCCCTTTCTATTCTGACTAAATCACCTACAGCATATGCAACTTTCTTTCTATGTTTATCGAACGACTTTTTCTGATGAACCTGATTTTTCGCTATATGTTCGGAGACTTGATTTCGAATGGTTTCTATTGTGCTTTCATCATGCGATTCCTCGTTATTTGTGGTGAGCGAAAGAGAAGAATCATTAGTCCCAATTAATTTTAAGCCAAACAACGCCTCAGCCGGTGTTTTTCCCGTCCCTTTATTAAATGTATTATTTAATGCCCATTGAATTTCGGAAACCGCCTCGTCCCATAATTTTTCGTTTTTATTGTAATTTTTAGCACTAAGTGCAGCGAGGACGGTTCTATTGTACCTCTCAACTTGCCCGTTTGCTCGCGGCGTAGCTACCGAATTCAATACGTGTTTAACACCTAATGAATCAAGACACTCCTTAAACTTCTTGGAAGTAAAAGAGGTTCCCCTATCCGAAATTATTCTTTGAGGCACACCAAAAGTATGAAAGTAATTCTGTAATGCTTTTATACTATGTATACTCTTTGTAGTTTTCACTGGGTTAAGAATTATATATTTAGTAAATGCATCTATTATAATTAACAGGTAAGAATTCTTTTTTTTACTACGCACGAACGGGCCTAAATGATCAATGTGAAGTGTGTGAAACGGGCGATCTACTTTAGGTATTGGATGTAATTCTCCAGACTTTTTACCCGCGGGGATTTTCGTGTGAGCACATTCAAGGCATGAATCGACATATTTTTGAACAAATCTTCTCATCTTGGCAAACCAATATTGACTTTTAATTTTATTATAAGTTTTCTCAAAACCAAAATGTCCCAACATATCATGATTCGTTCGGAGTAGATGCCACCTTATTCCTTTGGGTACAACCCAGCGGTCACCCTCAGGCGTTTGCCTGTACAGCATTCCGCGTTTAACTACAAAGTTGTTTTTAATTTCAATTAAATTATCTGTTTCTTTATCGTTAAGTATAGTTATTATTCTTTGTAATTCGGAGTCATTTTGCTGTGCAGTAGCTATCCAATTAGTATCGATTAATCTAACTTCTGTATATTCGGTATGTTGAACAGGGTTACGACTAAGAGCGTCGACATGACACATATTTGAGCCTGGTTTGTAAATAATATTAAAATCATATTCTTGTAAAGAATTCCACCATCTAGCCACTCGCGGTATCATATCTTTTTTTTCAAATGTGGCACGAACCGAGTTGCAGTCGGTAACTATCGTGAATTTGAGTCCTAATAAATATACTCTAAATTGCTGTACCGACATTACAACAGCTAAAGTCTCTAAATCGTAAGAGGTGAAACGAGCTTCTTCGGGGGAAGTCTGCCTGCTATAATAAGCAACAGCGTTGAACAGGGAATCCCTTTTAGGCCTTTGCATCAATATCCCAGCGATTCCTAACTTAGATGCGTCCGTATGTACTTGAGTTTCGTAGTTCGGATCATAAAATGCAAGAATGGGGCGTTTTATTAGCTCAGTTTTTAATTTTTGGAAAGCTTCTTCTTCGGCACTTCCCCAACACCAGACGGTATCCTTTTTTAGGAGTTGAGTCAACGGTTTGGTGATTATGGAAAACCCCTTTATGAAACGCCGAAAAAAACTTGATAAACCAATAAATTGACGGACTTTATGTTGATCAGTTGGACGGGGAAAATGTTCTACAGCCTCTATTTTGTGCTGTCCAGGCCTTATTCCTCTTTCATTTACTTCGAACCCCAAATAATTAATAGACCTCATGAAGAAATTACACTTTGAAAGTTTTAAGGTTATACCAGAAGTTCTAAATAAGTCTAATGTATTCTTCAATTTCTCAAAACCTTCCTCAATCGTTTTTGATGGGATAATAACGTCATCCATGTAAGCGAATGCATCTTTAAAACGCGCGTTACCGAGAATATTATTGATAGCTCGTTGAAAATTAGATGGGGCATTAGCTAATCCAAAAGGCATCCTATTAAACTCGAAGTGGCCATCAGGCGTGATAAAAGCTGTTAAATGTTTGGATGTTTCCGCCATACATATCTGATAGTAACCGGATGCGAGATCTAAGGTCGTGTAAAACTTAAAACCTGATAAATTGTCTAATTGATCGTCTATTCTTGGTAACGGATAGTGTTCTTTAATTGTTTTCTTATTTAACGCTCTAAAATCTATACAAAGCCTGTAATCCCCAGTTTTCTTTTTTACTAATAAAATTGGGGATGCATAATCTGACGTGGATGGTCGTACTATTCCCGAATCCTCTAATTCTTTAACCATTCCCCTAACAACTTGACGCTCCGAATGAGCTAATCTATAAGGCCGATATACAATGGGACTATTGTCACTTAGGTGAATATTCATCTCAATTCCTTTGACACATCCTAATTCTTTGGTTGAAAATGCAAAACAATCCCTATAACCGTCTAGTAATTTAAACAATAACTCACGGTCTTCCTTTCCCAATTCATCTCCTACGTTTATTAATGATCTCTCTATACTAGGATTTGGTAAGTCTTCGTTATTACCTACAACTCTATTAACGCGGTATGACTGCATTTCTGTGAATGGGACTGCACGTGCCAATAGTTTATCTCGTTTCAGAGAAAACACTAGCGAGTGCAGTCCTTTCACCACAACCTGACCTTGCCCATCCGTTAATTTAATTAAACTCTGAATGACTTCGTACTCCCTATTTGGTTCGCGACTTACACTGGGTTCTATTAGCACATCACCGTTATATTTAGTTTTAGAGTAAACATTGACACCGGTATATCCACTTATGTTACTATCGTCTAAAACATGTAATGAAATTCTCACAGCCTTTGGCTTGTTTTTGTCTTGTATGTGAAGTACTTCGTTAGTTTTAATAACGATAACGTGATCCTGCTCAGTAAAAGTTTGACCTAACAATAAAGGGACTTGTAATAAGTAATCAGAGACTATAAGTATTGGTACTACTGCCTTCACAGAATCTATTTCAATGTTTACGTCACATTTTCCTAAACAATTAACCATAGAATCGCCAAAACCTCTCAAAACTGGCAAGTCATTCTTTGACCATGTATTTGTTAAGTTACGGGCAACCGACTCCCTAAGCATGGAGCATTGACTTCCAAAGTCAATAAAACAATCTAGTGTTGCACCATTAACTAAAGCCGGTTTAAAATATTTGCAGTCATTTTCATGTTCTGCGGAAATACCTAAAACCGCCTTTTGGGTTGTATCCTTTTTATCGGGACAGTCGTTAACTAAATGTCCTACTTTATTACAAGCAGTACACCGTTTGATTGTTTGTTTACACTTATAATACGGGTGACCTTCTAAACCACAATTGTAGCATTTAGCTTTGAATTCTGTTGTATTGGTGTTAGTTCTGTTAGTTTTATTACGTTTATTGTCAATTACGCTTGCCTGTTGCACCGTTTTGTCGGTTCTCTTGTTAATTTTAACTCCTTTCAAATACACTAGTAATTTATCGAGATCAGAATACTGGGCTGCTTCCGCACTTGTTCTTATAGAACGATCTTCAATACCATAAAGTATGCAGTCAATGGCATTCTTGCCGATAATATTACATCTATTTAGTAACACTGTTTTGTCATAAAAATATTCCTCTAACGACTCTCCAAAACGCGCTTTACAAGCAAGCATATCTGACAACAACTGAGCGTAATTCTCGTCACTTGGGAAAGAGGAACGTAGTTTGTCTTGCCATTCAGACCAGGAAAACATGACACTGGGAAGTCCTTGGTACCATTTTTGTGCAAAACCTACAAGCTTTGGTAATGCGTAATGACTTGTTTGCCTGTCTGACCAGTTATAAATTTGTGCACACTCATTTACTTTGGTTATCCACATTTCTATCGTTTGATTTCGTTTCGAGGGATCAAATTCGGGAATAACATTAAAAACAGGAAAACGTTCACTGCTTCCATCAGTTTTCATGGTCTGAACAACTTCTTTTAACATTTGTGCCAGTAAAATTTTATCACTAACCTGTTCAGCAACGCTTGTGTTACTCTGAGAAAGCCCTGCGTTGATTCGGACGCTTCTACTTCCGCTATGCCTGTGACCGACGTGAACGTGGCTGCGCCTCGTGCTACTGCGGCTGCGCCTCGCACCGATCCGGCTGCGGCTCGCACCGGTCTGGCTGCGGCTCGCGCCGCTTCGGCTGAGCCTTGCACCGGTCCGGCTGCGCCTCGCACCGGTCCGGCTGCGCTTCGCAACGCTCCGGCTGCGCCTTGCTCCGCTCCGGCTGTGCCTTGCTCCGCTCCGGCTGCGCCTTGCTCCGCTCCGGCTGCGCCTTGCTCCGCTTCGGATGCGCCTCGCACCGCTCCGGCTGCGCCTTGCTCCGCTCCGGCTGCGCCTTGCTCCGCTCCGGATGCGCCTCGCACCGCTCCGGCGGCACGTCGCAACGTTCCGGCTGCACCTGGCACCGCTCCGGCTGTGCCTCGCACTGTTGCGGCTGCGCCTCGCACTGCTGCGGCTGCGCCTCGCATCGTTACGGCTGCGCCTCGCACTGCTCCGGCTGCGCCACACACAGCTCCGGCTGCGCCTCGCACCGCTCCGGTAGCTGCGTCGGCTACCACGGACACTGCCGTCATTACGCCGCTTGATGCTGCGGCTACGAGATTCGTCGGCGCCGAAAGTCGGCTTGGGATCAGGAGTACCCAAGTGCCTGGTTCGGCTACTTGCCAGACGCTCCATTTGATTAGCTGGAATAGTAATTTTGTAAACGAGTAAACCGTTATCTAGACTACTGATTTTCAATTGTGAAATAAAATAATAAACTATCTGTGTTTCATTTTTCAAAACCAAATCTTAAGGTATTAATTACTAAGGTTAACCATCAGTATAAAATTCACTTACGATTTGAAGCAATAACTTGTTTATAAAAGATTTTCGTTTAACATATCACTCCATTTCATTAAGTTCACAAAAAAATTATGAGGGTTACAAAATTTATTTAAATGACTAATAATTAAATTCGTGAAAGAGAGAAAAAAAAAAAAGGAACTGTACCTTATTAAATATTGCACTATTGCCAGGGCGTTCAGTAACACTAAGATACCAAAGTATTCTTAGTGCTATCCCACTTCTGAACTATAATCCACTATAAGGTTGCTGAGAAAAGCAAAGTCGGTATAACTTTTATAATCACTTTAATAACACTGGTTACACTGTTCTGAGTACAGGTTACACGTCTTCACTCGACGAGTGCTCGGACTCGACTGCCATGCTCCCAAGTGAACATAAAAAACTAACCTACCATTTGACAGCCGAATGCTGTCAAACGACAAAAGTCAGTTTAGCAACTAAATAACTATTATTGAGTGTTATTTCACTTGGGCACATGGCAACCTTACAAAATAAATATGAAAAAATGAATAATATTGAAAGCATTGCTTAATAATTATATCTAAACAAAATAATAACAATAGCTAACAATAGGTTACAAAAGAATTAAGTACCTACATTCTATTTTTAGAACCCACAACAAAAAAAATCAACAACACAACACAACACAATCACACAATCTCGTGATTGTATTCGCTTTTGAATTTGTATTTGTTTTTTTTTTACCAATGCAGCGCGATTGTTCCTATTCTTTTTTGATTTTTTATTTGCTTTGGTGGCTTCACTCTCAGAATAAAACAAAAACAAAATTCAAAAGCGAATACAATTACAAAATTGTAGGTAGGTATTCGCTTTATTCGCGGTCTATCAGCCTTTTGTTTCATAATCTGAGTCTTTAGCATTTAAAATATGTCGCAGCAAGCGATAATTTAGCGATAAAGAGGATTCAAATTGATTATTGTAGTACCTACAGAAGAAATGGTAAACGCCGTGACGACAGCTGTCGGTTAAAATGGCGCCATGTGGACAGAGTCGTGTTGGAGAGTGGGGACCGCGCCAAGCTCACTTTTTGCTCGAGACACCAAGCAGGACACTCATCTAGTACGAAACTGTCGGTTTACCTATTTGAATTGTATTGTACGATCACATTTAATAAAGTAAGGTTGTTAGTACTGCATTGAATATTGTTATTCTACAATGAACCCGATACCACCGAACCCAAATGATGTCGGCGCTTCCCGCTCAGCCATACCTGACGCCGACATCAGAAGTGGGATCTGAAACCCACTCGCACACAATATTCGAGATGCAGCTAAGGAATATGATGCAAGTGATCGAAACATCAAAACTCAATCAACTGCGGGTAAACCGGCGCATAAGGCGGTGAACTATCGCAAAAATCACATAGCATCTAACGGAACGTCGCAGGAACAATCTAAAGGTCAGAGTGTCGATTTATTAACAAGTGAAAATAATCGTTGGAAAGTTTTATTCGAAATGCAGCAACGCTAAATAATGGAATCAATTCACGGGATTAAAGAGCCTAGTTCAGAATACAATATGCTATCTTTACCTGAATTTTATCCCGAGTTTCGAAATAGTGATACTAGAGTTTAATGCAATACCCTCAATTTGTGCATTCAAAAAAAAAATTAGCAGTTGATTAACTATTACAATGAGTAAAGCCCTCTGCTTCTTGGTTAGCTTAGAATACTTTACCTGGAATAACCTGGCATGTCAAGGTGTTGTTACAACTGTGGCAATCTGGGTCATATGACAAATGAATGTTCGAATAAAAGCTACCGTGATTCTTCTGCTAACTCTCAATCTCAGTTTTCAGGAAACAGTGGATCGCAACGGGCTAAAGACAGCGTTTTTAAGAAAGTATCGACGCCGATGACCTGTAATGACCTTCTCTGGCAAGCCGGGGCACAATACTACAGGCTGTCCAACAAAGAAGGAGGCTGACTCCGTTAAAAGTCAAGTTGAAAAACGAGCGGATAGCTGTACCATTAAGCCAGCGACTGATCTATTATCTACCGAATCTGGTGAGTCGTATTATTTTTATTTTGTTTCTGGTGCCGAATGTTCTCTTGTTAAGCAATCTGTTAGCCGTAATTTCGTAGGTAAACATTTGCTTGTTCAGGGTATAGGTTTTGCTAAAGTAGACTGTACCTACTGAACAAATTCTTTGTGACGTATTAATTGGTGGTAATCTTTTACGATTTTTATTTCATGTGTTACCCGGTTATTGTTTGAAATATAATGTGATGATTAGCGGACTTATTTTAAAACTTAGTTTTACAATTAACGTGTCTATTTCGTGTACTAAGGGCAAGCCCTATTTAGGTTTTTGATATGATGCGTAACTAGGCCATTAAACCTTTTGGCATTAATAAGATAAGAAAACAAGCGGCAACGAATATGAAAGTGAGTGTTTCAAATTTGATTTTGATTCTGGCTTTGAATGTTCTTTAATGAAGGAGAGTATTTCTTGCAAATTTAGAAGTCGAAGTAGAAGTTGAAGCAGAAGTTGAAATAG
The DNA here is from genome assembly GCA_947361185.1 of Charanyca ferruginea. Taxonomy (NCBI): domain Eukaryota; kingdom Metazoa; phylum Arthropoda; class Insecta; order Lepidoptera; family Noctuidae; genus Charanyca; species Charanyca ferruginea. The sequence goes on along the minus strand of OX376082.1, from coordinate 7,094,606 downwards.
AAGTAGAAGTCGAAGTCGAAGTAGAAGTAGACGTTGAAGAAAAAGTCGAAGTCGAAGTCAAAGTCAAAGTCGAAGAAAGAGTCGAAGTTGAAGTAAAGTCAAAATCAAAGCATTTATTTCAATTGGACCATTTGCAGGCACTTTTGAATTGTCAAAGAGTCAGTCAGTCAGTCAGAAGGTTGAAGTTTAGTTGCTTGTTCGTTTTGGAACGTCGTCGTCGTCGTCGTCGTTTTGGTTTTGGAAATTTAAATTACGTAAAGTTTGAGGTCATAGTTTTACTTGGCGGTGATCGCTATAATTTAAAAGCACTGAACTGTAACAGAACATAAAAGTATGCTTATGACCGCATACGAAGGATGCCACAAGGTGATAACCCTAGCGAATTAGACGTGATTAGTGAAGGGTTAGATGTTGAAGATGCGGGTGAAGGCCCATCAACTCGTTCTAAATGTTAATGCACAATGTATGTCTTTTGTCTATACTTTTGACTTACCGAAGAGAAGGACCAGTAATGGCCATTCTGTTCTGGGCCTATCAGTGTGAAGGACTGATACTAGCCATCTGATACTGGGCTTGCCAGACAGAAGAACTGGTACTGTCCCATGTAATGTAGGGCATAGCAGCGAGAAGCGCTGTTACTGACCCACTGTTTCACAACAGATGACTTACCGGAGAGAAGGCTCGGTAATGTCCATTCTGTTTTGAGCTTATCAGTGTGAAGGACTGATACTAGCCGTTTGATACTGGGCTTGCCAGAGAGGAGAACTGGTATTGTCCCATGTATGTAAGGCATGACAGCGAGAAGGGCTATTACTGATCCACTGTTTCATAACAGATTACCAGCGAGAATGACGTTGACTATTGTTAATACTGGGTGCATTAATATTGTGATTCAGTTCCTTTAATTTTTTACCTTTATGAAACCTGTAGTATTCCTTCTGATGCGAGTTTATTTATTGAGATAGACAATTAGTCAGGTAGGCCGAGCCTAATATTGTCAACAAATGGATTTTGTTTGGTTAATTATTGTTCTTCTTGATAAAACTTATGGCCAGGTTAGCCGAGATCGCTGTGATACCTCAAATTTGGTTGCATTGTTCACAGGTACACACGAGCACGTGTGATGAGTCAGTATGGCCGTGTCGCAGCAAGCGATAATTTAGCGATAAAGAGGATTCAAATTGATTATTGTAGTACCTACAGAAGAAATGGTAAACGCCGTGACGTCAGCTGTCGGTTAAAATGGCGCCATGTGGACAGAGTCGTGTTGGAGAGTGGGGACCGTGCCAAGCTCACTTTTTGCTCGAGACACCAAGCAGGACACTCATCTAGTACGAAACTGTCGGTTTACCTATTTGAATTGTATTGTACGATCACATTTAATAAAGTAAGGTTGTTAGTACTGCATTGAATATTGTTATTCTACAATGAACCCGATACCACCGAACCCAAATGATGTCGGCGCTTCCCGCTCAGCCATACCTGACGCCGACAAATATAAGAATGGGTAGAAATTTAAAAACGTGTCAGTTACAATAAAATAATAATAAAAATAGAATTTAAAGGAAAATCAAAAAACGAAATGGTAATCTAATAGCACACATTCAACGTGCAGAACCAAGAATACATTTAACTGCGCAATTCTAAAAATAAATTAACAAATTATATGAAACACGCCATCTTAAACGATTCCTTGTTCTTTTAATTCAATAGAAATGAATTAATTATAACATGAAGACGGCTTGCTGACTTTATAGCCGCCGTATACAGTATTTTTCAATTTCATTCTGATTTGCATAATAATTAAACATTTCTTTTGTTGATAAAGGGAAACGGAACTTATGCGTCATATTGCTAATATGATCGAAGCACGATTTGCGCTAATACAAGTCGATTTCCAAATTGAAAATACAACTATCCTATGATCATCATCATCATGTCAACCTTTAGATGGCCACTGCTGGGCATAGGTCTCCCAAGGGGGATTCAGCCGTAATCGACATGTTTGGCCGATGCATATTGGCGATCGCCGTAAGTGTTATGGTACTCAGAAGGACGCTGCTGCTCATACTCTGATCAATATCCCTCTGTCACCTTCTACGACACCCACGGGTAGAAATGAAACTATCCTATAGCATTTTGGTTTAAATTATCATCATCATCATGTCAACCTTTAGACGCCCAATGCTGGGCATAGGTCTCGCCCAAGGGGGGGTTCAGCCGTAATCGCCATGCTTGGCGGATGCATGTTGGCGATCGCAGTAGGTGTTATGGTACTCTGAAGAACGCTGCTGCCCATCCTCTGGTCAATATCCCTCTGTCGCCTTCTACAACACCCACAGGTTGAAATGAGGTGGTGCTATTCGCGTCCGGCACCACACGGCTGGTTTAAATTATACGGCAATCAAATAAATATCACCCATTCAACGTATGAAAGGCTATTTCATTCAAGCGCCATTTATTGCGATATGTCGCTTAGACCAAATAGCCTTGGAACCCTCGCATTGATATGTATAAATAATGAAACAAAAAAATATTACTTTAAAGTTCAAACAAAACACGAACTTGTGTCTTTTTCATAGTATTCGTTTAAAAAGTGTAATTTCGCAAATAAGTTGGTATCTCACCTCGCGCTCATGGTACACCCTCTGAAAACTGTTTGGTCTGTTAACATATAGGCCTTATAGTACAAAGACAGAGAGTATCGTTATGCAACCTTATATTTTGACAAGCCCACCTCGCTGTTCCCAAAACCATTTCAACTCCTGTAAGCCATAATCAACTGTGGCGACCACCAGAAAAGTGCTGATGCAATGAAGCTCGACGAGTTCCAAAGAAACGCTTCAACTGTCTTGGATCCCGCAACGAAATTAATCAGAAAACAACAGCGGAGGAGAGAGAAAATACATACTTTCCACTTTCCTTAACATCAAGAAGGAGACTGAAGAACAGAACTGGGCCATTACGCACAAAGGACGTTTACTACTGGGAGAAGTCTAGCGACCAAGCAACACGCATTACAATTATCATAATTAATGGGTCTTTAAATGTGAGCGGTTACATTTGATTGCAATAATACGTATGGAAAAAACGCTTGAACGTACGGAAATTAGTTCTAGTTGGTACAAGGTCCTACAGTCTATCAACCTATCAAATGAAAAGGTAGGACAACTATAAAGAAAAAAGAACAATTTGAGCACAATGTGGCCAATGTTTTGGCAAAATTGCTGAAAGTATCACCTAAATTGCCCATTGGAAAAGTCTATAAGCCTTAGAGTTAGACCATTTCAGAACAATGGAATATATACCTTACGAGTGTATGATTGAGGCATAGGGTCGCGAAGCACTTTTGTACTTCTTTTTTCTCATTATTCACTCAATAAGCCATATCTAAGTTGTCTATATAAGTTGGGGATCCTAGCAAAGGTGAGACGGTACTTCACGCCGGAACAGCTGCTTAAACTTTATCAAGCGCAAGTTCGATCGGGTATGGAGTACTGCTCTCACCTTTGGGACGGATCTGCCAGATACCAGCTTGATGCCCTTGAGTCAATTGAGAAACGAGCCAAGAGGATCATTGGCAATGATAGGCTCGTCGAGTCAAAGCTTCAAAGTCTTGAGCATCGACGCCGAGTTGCTGGGCTGTCGGTTTTCTATCGGTTGCATTTTGGGGAGTGTGCGACAGAATTGCATAATTTAATTCCGCCGAGCCCGTTCCATCATCGGACCACAAGACGTACGGCGATGCGCCACCGGTACATGGTGGACATCCCACCCACACGCACAAAACGTTTTGGGAACACATACATTGTGCGTACTGCTAAGGAGTGGAATTCCCTGCCTGAGTCTGTGTTTCCTGATAGCTACAACCCGGGAGTCTTTAAGTCAAGAGTGAATAGGTTACTTCTAGGCAAACGTGCTCCATCTTAGACCGCATCATCACTTCCCATCAGGTGAGATAGAGGTCAAACGTATGCCTATCAAATGATAAAAAAAAAAATAAAAAAAAAAACTTCCCTCTCATCGTAAAAAGACAAATTAGGCAAGGTATGAAAGTTCTTCCCGAATATTTAATTGTTCATGATAATTCTTTCGACCGAATTTTTATCATAGTGGCCCATCTCAACGGAGAACGAGACAAATGTGATACAGGAGATATTATAGTGCAAAAGTGTGCAAACGCAGATGGGAGTGCACCAGTTGCATTCCCTCTTCCCGCGCTCTCTTAGTCCAATGGGACAGTAATCCAAAACCGACACGGCCAGAAATAGATCAGGCGTAGGACCAACCACTACCACTTCACTACCACCAACTTCCAAACTTCAGACTGCTCAAAAAATACCTCAATACCACTATGCCTGACCTGCGTATCAAACCCTGGACCAAGCTCAGCAGTTGTGCTTGCCAGGAACCAACTACGCAGTTATATAACTTACGTTACATAATTCTTATCTCAACAAAAGTAATACTTAAAGTTGATCTCAGAAATTCTTCAAGCAGCATTTTTATGAGCAACGACAAAATGAAGAAAACTTCTTACAATATAAGATTATCTACTACCCTTTAGTGTTTTCCCCTGAGAATATTGTTAAGATCAAAGACAGAGACAAAGTTTTATCCAGATTATTTACGATGATAATAAAGTAATGGATTATAAAAGTTTTGCCTTCAAAAGTTCTTTTCTTTTCTACTTTTTATATATGGCAAGGAATGCCGGTGTCGATCTTCAAAAGGTTATCCTAAACTGAATTGTTTTGACATAGTGACTAATCTAAATTATAAAAAACCTTATTTAGAAAAAGACACCCGCCTAAAATTAAAGAGTAAAAAATAATTTAGGGTTTGGTTCCGTTTACCGTTTTTGAAGGCAGTTGCATTTCTTTCGCGTTTTAGTGCTTAAAATTAAAAAATACGTGCTCTCGAAGAAACGTTAACACCCTTAATTTTTCACCCTTAGAGATGGAATATTTTCATGAAATGCAAATGGGAGAACTAACCCTGAGGCATATCCAATCCATTAATTTTCGAAATCGGACTACATCGAAAATTCATGGACCAAACAAACAAATACACACACCTACACATGCTGTGGTGCTTAACAACTGGGCCTCCCCTAGTTGTAAACGTCCCTTTGATCCTATTAGCCTAGTTCTCTTCTGTCCTCGGCATGATTTAGAGGAAAGTGAAAAATATGTTTTTCTTATTCCTCCGCTATTCTTCTCTGATTAATATCGTTCCATCCAAGACAGTTGTAATGTTTCTCCGGAATTCATCGAGCTTCATTGCCCCGACGCTTTTCTACTGGTCGCCACTGTTGATTCTAGCTTTCAGGGGTAGCAGTGGTTTGACAATAGAAAGGCGGGCCAGTCCCAATAAAAATAAAACACACACATACACACATGTTACACAATACGGGTAAAAATAACATTTTGAAGACGGTTAAAAAAGCTACTCTCTAGGTATAAATAAATACGCTATTGTGCTTAGTTCTACCCAAACAACCCAACCAACAATCTCTCAATGACTAAATTAATTACGTCAAACTTATTATATACTTAAGCCAAATGCAAATAGCACTACCAATCAATTGACATACTTTTTATGAATTGTCAAAACACATTGAAAAGCAATGGGTTTTTAGGGCTAAAGAGTTTTTTTAGAAAATATAGTGTCTTGTAAGATAGTTACCTCACATAAAATTTAAGAATAAAAAAAAATACAATTGCTTCGAAAAATGGGAAAATTTGTGACGTAGATTGGTTCGATTTTGCAGAACTGAAGCCTATTTATGTCTAGCTTTACGTCGTTTGATTTAGGTGCCTTATCCTAGCCCGTTTATATTATGGCCCATAAACATCTTATTTATGCTGATAAGAGTATTTTCTGAGACTGTAGTAAAGAATACTATAATGTTATAAAAACAACAAAAAATTTCAAATATTTATTGGCCGCAAAAAAAAGCCCGTGGCCTGGTGTTAAGGTCACCGCTGGCGTTGTCTAACGCATATACGAGGACTCTGCAATACAAGAGGCTTCGCAAACGCGTTGTCATCAAAGAGATATAGCGAAAATGTCCCATGTGCCTGTAATGCTATCGCGCTTAAATTCGCCGTAATATCGTAGAAGGCGACAGAGGTATGATCAGAGGATGGGCAGCAGCATCCTTCTGAGTACCATAACACCTACTGCGATCGCAAACATGCATCGGCCAAGCATGGCGATTACGGCTGAACCCTTGGGGGAGACCTATGCCCAGCAGTGGGCGCTTAGGTTGACTTATTCTTTCCAATTTTCACAACAAGGACAATATTTCACAAACATAACAAAAACATATACCTATAACAAAATTCCACATAAAGTAAAAAGAAAATAATTTCATTAAAAGATTTTATTAAAATGTCAGACAATGTTATGCGCTTTATAAAATTGTTCAGAAGAAAGGAAACTGTAGTCGCCGACAATATTATGAAAGCATAATTTATAAGGCAACACTTTTTAATTGCTGGCGATTTTAATTTCTTCAAGAGTAAAGTTTTAGTTCAAAAAATGTCTTGCTTTCGAGATTAAAATATATAGTGTTTAATCCATACTTAATATTATAAAGAGGTAAAGTTTATTTGTATGTAGGGGATAATGTCAGAAACTACTAATTAAATTCAAAAATTATTTTACCAATAGGAAGCTATGTTATCCCTAGTGGTAAAAGGTATATTGCATTGTCAAAAAATTTGGGATCCTTAAGAGTTCACGCAGACGAAGTCACGAGACAGTACTAGTACAGAATGCAAACCAAGACTAAATAAAACGTCCTCTTGACCTTAGTCCTATAGACTCTTACAAGGTTTATTCAGAATTTTTGCCCGATTCTCGAGACGGCAAAATGTGATGCATCTCTGCATAATCTCCCTGAAGAAAACACGTGTGTTATACAAGGTGTGTTACGACGGTTGACTTTCCTTTAAACCACGTAAGGACTATGTTTTGTACTTACCTTTATAGGTACAAAAAAATCAATCAAATCTAATTGTTTTTTGTGTACAGGTACAGGGTTGAGCAGTATTTGAACTACTTGTAATTCAAATACGTAATTGAAATACAAATACGAATTTGATATTTGTATTTCAAATACCTGACGCTGATGTATTTTGTAGTTAGTACTTATTTCAAATGCTTATGGCTTCAAAATACATTTGAACACAAATACGTTTAGCGATCTTATTAATGGGTGCGTTCTGCAAAAAATAGCGCTCGATAAAGTTGGCAACACTGCACCGCACCTGTACAGCTTATAATTATGTATGTTGTAATTTGTATTTTGCATTTAAAATACAAATAATTAAAATACTGTATATTGTGTTTTATATTTGAAATACACGATTTAATAGTAGATTATGCATCAAGGGGATAAAGTAGTGTCTTATGTAGCGGGCGCCGTATTGAATCCCGAGCAAAACGAAGGATTCTAGCGTTAACTCCTGAGCGGAGCGAGGCAGTTTAGAGTTAACTCCCGAGCAAAGCGAGGGCGTTAAGATAAGAATCCTGAGTGCAGCGTGGGATGCAAGGTCGCCCAAGACGAAGGCACCTTTATCCCCGAGGAGAATACTCTACTTTTCACACCATCTACGAGACAATAAAAACAATAGTACTAGAATTAAGAGTAGATTGTTGGTAATACCAATGGCTTAAATTCGGAATTAATCTACTCCGGAGTCAAATCACTATTGTCACTCGACATTTTTGTGAGAATTTGCTGATATGTAATTTGTTTTATAACAAACCAAAGCAATTTTCAGTATTCGCGCCTCAGATTATGAAACAAAGGGCAAATATACAGCGCGGAACACTGAGAGTGAAGCCAAAAAAGCAAATACAATCACGAGATTGTAGGTAAGGATTCGCTTTTGAATTTGTATTTGCTTTTTTGGCTTCACTCAGTGTTCCGACCGCTCGACCGGTCTATCTGCCTTTTGTTTAATAATCTGAGATTCGCGTCTCTTTTTAATGTGTGCCCTATTTTTTCTTTTATTTATATTCTACTAGTGGTGGCCAGTTCGATTTTCGAACAATTCATTTTTTAGTGCACATCTCTCAGATTATGATACTTAATTCAGATAGATCGCGCGGAACACTGAGAGTGAAGCCAAAAAAGCAAATACAAATTCAAAAGCGAATACCTACAATCTCGCGATTGTATTCGCTTTTACATTTGTGTTTGTATTTTCATTTGTTTTTTTTTAACGGCGTTTCGTGCTATACTGACTCGTGTCAGAACAGTACGAAGCGCGTTGTAGGTATTCGCTTTTGAATTTATATTAGTTTTTTTGACTTCACTCTCAGTATTCCGTGCGGTCTATCTGCCTTTTGTTTCATAATCTGAGGCAGATCTTAATGGTCAATGTCCGTATGCAAACCTAACCTAAAGTAAGTCATTTAAGACCTGAGGTCTAGCAGGGCATTAATTTTGTACTGAATTTCATTATGACTCGCTCGCTGGTCATTAATGTGATTTGAATTTAGAACGGTGCCGCATATGTATCGCATACGAACATTCACCATTAAGAATTGCACTTAAAAATAAATTGTTCGAAAATCGAATTGGCCACCACTAGTAGAATTTAAATAAAAGAAAAATAGAAAACAAATTAAAAAAAAAGAAGCGCGAATACTGAAAATTGCTTTGCTTTGTTATACAACAAATTACTTACTGCAAATTCTCACAAAAATGTCGAGTGACGATAATGATTTGACTCCGGAGTACATTAAATCCGAAGCCATTGGCATTACCAACAATCTACTCTTGATTCTAGTACTATTGCTTTTTATTGTCTCGTAGATGGTGTGAAAAGTAGAGTATTCTCCTCGGGGATAAAGATGCCTTCGTCTTGGGCAACCTTGAATCCCACGCTGCACTCAGGATTCTTGACTGACTCCCTCGCTTTGCTCGGAAGTTAACTCTAAACTCCCTCGCTCCGCTCGGGAGTAAACGCTAGAATCCTTCGTTTTTCTCGGGATTCAATACGGCGCCCGCTACTTATGACACTACCTAAGGACACTAATTTATCCCCTTGGTGCATAATCTACTATTGTAATTCGAATTTTAAATACGTGCGAGATAGTATTTTGTAATTTGTATTTTAATTAAAGCAAAGCATGTATTTTGTCCTGCTCTGCAGGTACAGAACATGATAGTCCTTACTTCCTTACGTGGTTTATAACAAAGTCAACCATCCTGATACACCTTGTATATACACCAGTTGTCAACACATTTCTCACATAAGTACACCATATCAAACCCCAGACCGTTTATTAAAAAAATAGGTACAAATATTTTCCCCAAACACGGTCCGTACCAACCCGGTAGCACAAAAGTAAATCGTTCAGAACCGACTTTCGAACCCAATCTCGAGAAAATTACATGCTCGAATTGTACTCGATAAGTGGCAACAAACTCGGCCTGTAATTGGCAAACTATGTGCGACATTTCAACTTCGATTAATCTTTCGCCAATCAAACTCGATTATAAGGGGGTCAGATCTCGAAGTGCTCTCAAAATTGGGATGAGAGCTTCGAAATTGGGCTTTTATTTCGTAACACTTCACACGATTCAATTTCTTTAGATCTCTGCTGTAATTTGCTTTTTTATTGTAGTGGCCGAATAAATATTAAGTAGGTAATTTGCTTTGAGTTTGTGAGTGACCTGCATAGTAACTAAAGAGTAGTATGATATTATGATTGTCTAGGTCATCATCATTCATTCATTTCAGCCGAAAGACGTCCACTGCTGGACATAGGCCTCCCCCAAAGGGGGGTCTTGCCATAATCGCCACGCTAGGCAGGCGGGTTGGCGATCGCAATAAGGTTGTTACAATGGCACAGAGAACGCTGCTGCCCATTCTCTGGTAAGTCCCTTAGTCGCCTCTTACGACACCCACGGGAAGACATGGGATAGTGCTATTCTTTACGTCCGACACCATGCGGACGGATTGCCTAGGTAGATGGACCGAAACCTAAAATTATTGTGGAAAATCTTGGCAGAGTTCATTCAGCAGTGAATAACGATAGACTAAGATTAACTTAAATCTGAATTAATTCAAACTTTCAAGATAAAGATCTGCTTATCCTTTTCCCAATAATTTTGGGGTCAGCTTCCAGTCTAACCGTATGCAACTGAATACCAGTATTTTACATGGAGCGACTGCTGGTCTGACCTCCACAACACAGTTACTGGATAAAACAAAACCCCTTGCTAAGACTGATTGTCAGACTTACTGCCAGCCGACAACACACCGACAGCCGGGACCAACGGCTTCAAGATGGATTAAAAGATACTTTAATTGTGTAAATCATGAGTACAATGCATATGCATTGTGGATGGTGTTACAAAAATTAATAAAGACCTTCATGTTTTGTCAATTAAAGCGTACAAAAATAGGCAGACAATTAACTTCTACTTACACTTAATAAGCTTAAACAATCGGGAAGTGAACTTTTTTTTTTAATTTTCAAAATTGGTGTCGTTCTTTCCAAGATAGTCATTATTTCCTTGGATGGCGCAAGAGTATCGACGCACGTAGCGTCCCACACTAAAGGCCTACCCAACTGCCTTTAGTGTGGGACGCTACGTGCGTCGATACTCTTGCGCCATCCCATCTTCCTAGCTCAGCGTGCTGTACTGGTGCTGCTGCTGCGGCTGCAGAAAACCTCAAACGGCGAAAGTATAGTCACCTTGGTGATAACCTTATTTTCGAGCCGTTTGGGGTTGAAACCCTCGGGTCGTGGGGTCCGAGTGCTCATCTCCTTTTTAAGGAAATTTCCAAAAGGTTAGTTGACACTTCTCGTGATCCAAGAGCTGGTTTTTACTTTGGGCAGAGGTTAAGCATTGCCATCCAACGGGGCAATGCAGTCAGTCTCTTGGGCACATTCTCAGATGACGGCGATGTGGAGGAATTTTTTGATGCCTTATTATTTTAGTTTATTTTTGGTTTAATAGTTATAGGTTTTTCTTTTTTTAATTGTACGAGCAAATATTGTATATTTGTTAAAAACCAATAAAATAATGTTCAGATAGTTGAATCATTTCTCCGGGACTCATCGATCTTCATTGCTTCAACGATTTTTTAGTGGTCGCCACTGCACCAGATGCAACTGGCTTTTAGGGCTTGCAGTAGCTGGGAATTTTAAAATAAATTGATTGTCTGTAAAGTCGGTTTACGGACGATAGTTTTACGTGATATCGTCATAAAGGAACATAATGGCTAACATATATAACATAAGCAAATAATGACTTCCGGCGAGGTGGGCTGAGCTTTTTGCTTGGGCCGATCGTGTCTCTCTATCGCTTGTTCCGCGCTCTCGCTTGCACGCTCAGGCTCAGGCGGAAAGTGACACTTTTTCGTGTGTGCAGCCGGTGTTCATCGATTAATAAGACGTTATCACGTTAAAAGTCTGACCAAGAACGCTTATAACCAAATTACTACAGCTCTGAACGTAATTATGTAACTAAAAAATAAGGAGGTAGGTACAAACACATAAGTTCAACTGTAAACTTAACTTCTTAATTTAAATTCCCAAGACATGCTCAAGCCTTACAGAAAAAAACCTTCCGTCTATGTTCATTTGTAGATGAAACAAATACAAACTCATTTGTGAAACGTCGAAAGTATCCGTTCAGTTAATCCCTAGAAACTTTTTATATAGAACAAACTTCTATTAAGCTTTTAACAGAATTAGCTTTGTGAGTTAAATTGTGTAACAGGGATGGAATGGCAGCTTAATAAATACAATTTGCGCTGAAATATTTAAAGCATTAGCATCAGCTTGTTTGTTTCACTTGTTCGGAGTTAACAGAATGATGGACTAAGATACCAGAGTGGCAAGACGTCATTTGAGGAAAAAAGTAATCATGGCAGGATTTGAACAAAAAAAAATAAAGATGTATAAAGAAGTTGAAATTCTAATTCTTATACTCTTGGGTATTTTTATGACCCCACAATAAAAATGAATGTTGAAGGTGAATAGTTTAACGTGAAGCTTATTTTTTCAGAACGAAACGGCGCCTGTCAGTAACAATGACACTGACAGCCGCCGTTTCGCAGTTCTTACACTGACAAGATGGGGAATAATTGATACTTGCTAGTACACAAACCTTGTAAACTATATCCCGTCCGCTTAGAAAACTGAGATCGTTCGAGGTAGCTGCGCGGCGCGGGAAGGGTGAGAGGAGGTCACAAGTTGACGTATCAGTGAGCTCTCGCGTCACGCTACTACACCACTCTTGCACCGTACAGCTACTTCAGGAACGGTCTCAGTCGACCCTTGCTCGTGCCAGCCCGCGCCGCTGAGCCTGTAGCTTTAAATTCGTCCCTAAATAATGAAATCCGATCCATCCTGTCCCTTTTCTGTCCTCTCCCAGCGACGCCCTATGCCGAGGCTCGTACCCCACAGGGGGTGCCCTTACCGTGTAATCGTTTGTAAGTTCATTGCCCTGCCTAGAGGCCTTAAAAATAACAATTTTTATGGCATCACAGCTGTCTCGCTGTCCCCGATTAGAGGAAAAATGCCCCGCTTTGGAGATCAATGCAACGCACACATACGCATTTTTTCTTCGCGACAAAATATAAAACGACTGCGTAGACAGTTAAAGTCATGTCACTAGGTCTTACTAACTCTTGTAATACAACTTACTTGTTTGTCCTGTTCTTTGTGTATAAATGAAAATTAAACAAACACAAAAAATATCTTTATTTTCTATTTACATTGCACCCGTGCGGAACCGGGGCGGGTCGCTAGTGTAAAAGAATCTATCCGACTCTTGTACGAGAAACACAGTCTTGATAATGTGTGTAGAGTTGAACTTTGCTTCAATAGTTTTATGTACACAATTACTAGTCAAATTAGGAAGTTATGTCCATGTAAATTATACACAATCAGGAATATTATACCATTAACTCATAATAACTTGAAAGGTGTTTGATACTCAATATGTTGGTAAACGTATTTGTGAGAAGACGTGCTGAACTTTATGTAATTGTTTCTGTAATTTAGATTTTAGGAGTGAACTTTGTGTTTATTCATGCAGCTTAATCTCATTGGTTTCAGTGATGTGTTTTCAAAACATGGCGACGGCTTTTCGTTCGCCCTGTGCTCCTAATCAAAATATTAACAAAAAAAACTCAATTTTCTTTACACCAAAATAATCTAGAAAATAATTTGATCCTAATAAGACTTTAATTTAATTATTATTAACACAATAATTAATTAAAAATCGAAAAAAAACACCAAAATTTAACTTTTAACAATCGCGTGAAAATATCACGATTGATTACTTATGACCGTGCAATCATTAATATTGATTTTTTACGGTATTCAACGGTTTTTTATATATACTGGGTGATAAGGTTTCATCCATAGCGTTTTGTTGAGCTCAAAGCAAAGATGAGGTGGATAATCCTCTTTTCTCTTTGCTTTGCTATCGTGTTAGCTGCACCAGCTTCGGTAAGTAAAAAAAAAACATGATTTCGCGCTATTTTGTGTGGAAGCAATTGATTATAACCTCTTTGTTATAAAAGATGTGTTTTAATTCAATGAAGATAAAAAATAAATGGTATTATCATAAATAAAAGAAAGTTTGGTGTGGTGTGTACTTGTATTAAATCACGAGGATACGAGGAAAGGATTATTTTAAGGATTATTCTCAATTCCATAGCATCATTAATCTCAGACCTCAGTGGTCATCCTGGTTTTCGTTTGTCAAGCAATAGGGTATTACACCCATTTTTGAAAAGTGTCTCAATTAAATTCTGTAGTGCTAATATGCCACCAAAAAAAAAATACAATATTTTTATTCAATCGATAAGTGCCGTAAAAATGCATCAAAATTTTAAATTTTCAAATTTCGCGTGTCGTTCGACGAAAACGCCTCTTACTGGGCGCCATATTGCTCAGCGTAAATGACGTCAGTTCGTTTTGTATCAAATGAGCTCATATTAAATATGATAATTGTATATCGTTTAAAAATAATTAAAAGCATATTTTAGAAATAGGTGTAATAATTAAAAAAATTACGTTAGTTACGAAAATAATAAAACTACAAAGCCAATCGGTTGACTGACAGTTGACATTTTTTTGTTTACACAGCCGTACGGCGTAATAACATGGCCGCTACTATTTCACAGTGTTTTGTAACAGATTAAAAATACTGAAAACTTTAAATTTAATTTAAAAATTTGTTTTGTTATTTTATGAACTAAAACTTACATTTTCCGACTGCTTTATGCCTAAACTGTCTCAATAACATATTTATAGATTTTTTCTCGTATAGAGTAAAATACCCTATTGTTCTATTTTTAGGGCTGTTCTTTATCGAAAACTTGTTGCCATTCAACACAAATAAAACATGACACCATAACATTTGGACTTGATCTCATTAAAATTTCGTAAGCTCAAGAGCTGTTTTCCTTTCATAAATAGGATAAAACTTTTTCTTCAAGATAGTGAAATATTTGCTAAATATATGTATTACCTATGTATCTATATTTTACAAAATGATGAATAATATTTTCCAATTCAATCGTAGCTTTATTAAATTGTTCATAAAAGTTGTACAATCTTGAACTGCAACATTAAAACTAATAGATGAAAACAAATATGGCGACATTCGATCCTTTATAAACGAACTAGCTAACTTGCTCGCGACTTCGTCCGCGTGAATGTCGGTTATCGCGGATGCAGACGAAGTCGCTGATTAAATAGTAGCAATGTCCTTCCCAGGGGTTTAAGCTATCTTCATGTCAAATTTCATCAAATCGGTTGAGAAGGTTTTTTCGTGAAAACTTTCGCATTTATATTATTAGTACCTATGGATTTTAATATTTATTTTATTATTATAGCCGAGCCAGTCAAATGATGATGACCAGGTAAGGATTTTTATATTGTTTTCATAACATATTATATTGGTGTTTTATTAATCGGACTAAAAATAAAATAAATTATTCTGCTTGTTGCTGGATATCCATATGAGAACTGTATGATGACAATTTGACATCATCTACTATGGAGAAATAGATAATTGGCGCCGTTTCCTTTGTACACAAACTAAACTTAAATAAGACAGTTGGCATCTCCTACTGCCAGGCAGCTGAAGAAAAAGACGGCGACAGATAAGAACTAAGTTAGAGATGTCAAGTTAGTTTTTTCTTGAACTTCGCCGTGTTTTTAATTCAAAACAATCTGCCATGACAACTTTAGTTGTATGAATATTTTAGATCAACTTAATAATATATGTCTCTTTCTTGGTTTATTTGAGAAAACGATATATAAATAGCCTTAAGTAAGTTTAGTTCGTGCACAACAGAATTAACACCAGTTACTATATTTTGCACTACTGTTGGAAACCTTAAAAAAAATCAGGTAACACAAAAAGGTAGCTAAGGGGGTAACCCTTGCTACAAAATATTTAAACAATCCTAACTGTTCCAATAGGCCCGGCGCCCATTGTCGACATCGGCATGCATCGGCACCTCTAGGCGACGAACAAAAATATAACTTAAAAGTATGGAAATAAAGTTAAAATTTCAATACACGACATGCCTAAGCATACCGCGGTATTGTTTTCGTACTTACGACGGTTAAATTGAAATGACAATGCCAGATCCTGCCCCACCCATGTACAGAAAAGTAAATTAATGAAAATAATTGTAATGAATATAGAACCTTTCTATAGTAAATTGTTTTTCTTTAGAACTTGCGGATTACGAAATACCTACCCACAAAATACAAACTCATTTTACCTAAAATATAATTTAACCTATAATCAATGTCATTATTGTTTTTACATTTAAACGGAAACCGCAAGTTCTACAGTCACTAAGACTAATGTTTAGTTATCAGCAATAAATAAGCAGTAAGATGCTACATATTGCACATGACTTTTATTGAATGGGGCAAAGTTCTATAGAGTTTCTGGCATTGTCCTTTCTACTTTATTATATTCGTCGCCTAAAGGTGCCGATGCGTACCGATGCCGACAATCGCCGGGCCATCGATGTCGTAAACCTGAATTTCAACTGCTTGTCATATTACAGTAACTCAAGTTCTAACCAAGCGAAGGACGGGAGCAATAGGACAAAATGATGTTTAGGATGTGATCATGTGAGCTGTCGTTGTTAAACTTTTGACTCCCACGTCAAAAAGGGTAATGCCCTATCTCCCCAAGTTCCAAGTTCCCCAAAATGATTTTTCATACATTCATTCCCAACGTCCCCAAAATGTAAAATTAATTTATTTGTAATGTTCACACTTGACCATTCGTCGTACTGACGTCTCGAAAACTGTTAGAATAAAACAAAATCAATAACTAATAAAACTCATTTTGGAAGATATATTTTCTCTATATATAATTTAGAATCTATTAACACCACAATTGACTCGCGCTTATTTGTTATTCAAGTAGAGAACAACGTCGTTTGTTATCTATCACTTAGCAGTATTGCATAATGTTAATAATGTTCAATGAATTAACCGTAAATTGCAATGAAAATACATATTACGTTTTTAGCCGATTGATTTTCTAGTCTTCTTCTTCTTCCTGCCCTTGAATGGACGGAATGGAAGAAGAAAACATGTTGCGCCGACCCCAAGTAACATGGGATTACTTGGGGTCGGCGCAACATGTTTTCTTCTTCCATTCCGTCCTGTCCGTCGTCATGCTTTCACTGACTCTCTTTTCATTCATATCATTACTCACACAATTCATGCATCATTTCTTTCTTTCTTTCTAAAGTAATAACAAAAAACATTAAACAATACGTTCGTAATCATTGATTCGGCAACTGTACCATTCTAGATTTCGGTCAAGACAGAGTCGACTGTGGGAATGTGGGGTGATGCCCTATCGCCCCAAGTTCCAAGTTCCCCAAAGATTAAATTATTAAATAAAATTGTACGACTCTGTCTTGACCAAAAGCTATAATAGTACAGTTGCCGAATCAATGTTTAGGTACGTATGTTTTGTTTAATGTGATTTGTTATTACTTTAGAAAATCAATGGGAATGTATTTTCATTGCAATTTACGCTTAATATTACAAAGTGCCGTTATATATATTTGCCGCTCATTCGCACACATTAACATAAATATTGATGAGCGCCTACATCAATATTTATGTTAGTGCGTGCGAATGAGCGGCAAATATCAAATATTGTTTTCGCACATGTGCAAATGTGAGGAAAGTATCAAAACTTGTTTCATGATTCCTGATTTTTTTTATCAATCAGGCAGTTTGCATAGTGATGTTGCTCATTGTGCATGTTGCAAAATGAATAACCAAATTCTTCCCTTACACTACATTTTTACCCTGAACTACCTAGATACATTCCTAACTCACCCCCTGAATACATTCCTAACACACCCTGACTGGTTAACTCGAAACAATCTCAAAGCACATAGTACAAACTAGCTTCTGCCCGCGACTTCGTACGCGGATCCTGTTGCTTATGCCAGCGACATCGGGGTCGGCAAAATCGAAGATCTGAAACGTCTGATGTCGAATTCTAAGAGCCCGGGGACGGGCTCGGAAAAACAACGGGATGCGCGAGATGATTCGAGACGTTCAAAAAGTACAATTTTGAATCATACCTCCGATGGCGGAATTTGTGGCGTAGTCAATCATAGGAGTATACGTAAATGAACTCCGTTCCTTATCAACCCAAGGAAGGTCGCCATGACCTACGGCTATTTCTTAAGACACATCCGATTCTTCAGATGATATCGACATTCTGTTAAGAGAATGTCGAAGTCGATGAGAATTCAAACGTTCGTTGCGCTCTTCTTCTGTCTCTTCATGCCGTACTCCAGCAATTCTTTTTCTCTCACTTTCTAACTGATTATGAATATTTTGTTATGTGCGTGTTCGGGGCAATCTATACTTAATATTATAAAGCTGAAGAGTTTGTTTGTTTGTTTGGTTGAACGCGCTAATCTCAGTATCTACTGGGTCGAATTAAAAAAATATTTTTGTGTTGGATAGTCCATTTACCGAGGAAGGCTATAGGCCCATGCGAAGCTGGGTCGGGTCGCTAGTGTGTGATAATCTCGATCAGCAGTTAGTCGTGCATCACGTTCATCATTCGGTTCAAAAGACTTGTAAGTAGATGTGCGAATACGCTGAGAACTCATGCGTGATTCTGTATCGGTTCCGATTCGCGAGACAATGCATGTCACTCACGATCAGCGGACAGTCGCGCATCATGTTCCGCACTTGTCTCTATAGACCTAGAAGCAGATGCGTATATACGCTGAGAATTCAAGCGCAATTCTCTATCCGTGAACGTCTTCGACTCGCGAGACAATGTATGACGTTCACGATCAGCGGTCAGTCGCGGATCATATTCTTCACTGGTCTAGAGACCTAGATGTAGATGCGTAAATACGCTGAGAACGCAGGCGTGCTTCGCGATCTGAAGAGGTTTCCACGGAGCGAGTTGCAGCCTGATGTTCTCGAACAGCATCAAGTCTCTCCTGACGCTCTTCGGTAGATTCTTGGGATCTTATGATCCTCAATCTTTTAGCTCCTTTGGAACATTGGGAAAGATTTGACCTCTTTCTAGGTCAGAGGTTCAGACAAACAGACAGAATTTATTTTTTGGATTCGTGCTCTATTACTGTTCCTAAACCCCCCTCAATTATTATTTTTTTATTATATTCAATGTACAGACACAGTTTTGTTACTGTTTTATTATATGTATAGATTATACATAGAGAAAATATATCTTTGCAAAATAAGGTTAATTTTAACCAGGTACACATTTTATTTTCTTCTACTATCACTTTTGGAGATGTCAGTACGAGGAATGGTCAAGTGTGAACATTACAAATAAATTAATTTTTCTTTTGGGGACGTTGGGAATGAAAGTATGAAAAATCATTTTGGGGAACTTGGAACTTGGGGAGATCATCCGAAATGTGCCCAGCAGGCACATTTTGACAAACAATATAGATAACTAAAAACATTTTGGTTAAAAGCTTAATAGCTAGCTTAGCTGGCTTTTGGGTCAAAAGGTTAATAATGTCACCCAAATAATTAATGTTAAAGGTTGACTCATAAAAAGCTTATCTCATTGATATCCACCTACTTCACTAGTTACTCATAAAAAAAATCACACATAGTCACATTAACATACATAAAGAACACATACATTAAAAAGAAAATAAAATATCATGTTGCTTCAGTTTAAACGTGCTTAAAGCGTGACTTGGTAACCATTTGCTAGAATCATGATTTTTTCTTCTAGGGCATCCCTGGGACAATTCCCACACTTGGAATACCTACCTACATACAAAAAAAAACTCAGAACATAAAAAAACAAATAAAAATTGCAACTTTGCCCTAGAGATATTGAAGGTCTTCTTACAAACAAAATTTTCTAATTTTCCTAACCTGTTTATAAGCTTTGATTTTACAAAAATAAATATATAATGCACGATTCCTATCAGCTGAGCGAACGATGTTTTTTTGGAAAAAAGTTTCGTAATAATCATCATCATAATCGTTTTGATTTTGAGTTGCACTAAATCGAATACGCGCCCTTAAGTATCGCTCACTATTTACCAGTCACGCTACATATCGGCTACGGGAGCGCTGCCAGCATGCGCTCAGTGGCGTGCTTTCCATTAAAGCTCAAAAGCCAGGCTTGCAATCAATAATGCGGGACATGAAAAGAAAACATAGAAAGCACAAAAATAAAATATCTCTAAGTAGGCACCTATTCATCTGACATCAGACATCTGTCGGGCTTGCCCTAACTTTGACCCGTGTGTGAGTGGCGTGCTTATGCACGCCACTGGATGCGCTACAGCAGTCGCGTGAGAGTCCCAACATCATCCTGAACACGTTACTAAACTGGACACCAAGGACGCTATTCACAGCCTCCCAACCAAATTGCCCCAGAAACAAATTGACATTAATTATAAATCAATTTTGTTTGCAGCTAGAAACACGACGGCGACTACACAGGCTTACTTTAAATGTAACGCCCTTTTTTTATTTACTACAACATTTTTATCATCACTTACTACTTAATTCCCAGCTTTACCTCTTGACTGACATTTTTATAACCGAGTTTCTTATTTTCTTTTAGCACTAGGAGTGCTTTTTCTTTTTACTACTTTAAAATCATGGGACCTATAAAGTCCAAGTGTTATAAATAATTGATATCTTCTTTAACTGCCTTTCCAATTACTGAATATTTCTCCTTATCCTTTGTTTTCTAAATTATCTTATTGCTTGAGTATCTCTTGCTCAGGAAAACCTTTGTCAATAAATTAGACTTATTCTTTGCTCCAAGCTTTCATTTTACTATATCATTGCCTTCTTTAGCCTGTCTTCCACCTAAACTTGCTTAAATCTTTTTAACTATCAATAAGATAAACTGTCTGTATGTCTACCTCTAGCATATACTTATTTCTTGAATTTAATAAGCAACTATTTAAATTTAACTTTTGATTTCTTTCAGCTGATTGAAGATCGAGAAGATGATGATGTAAGTTTTGATTATTTGTTAAAATATTGTACACACTTACCTATTGTCATACTTAACAGAATAATTTCGGGTACAAATTGATGCAAATATTAAAATTGTATGAAAACATAACACAAAGAAGAAGAAAGGAAAAAGAAGAGAAAATAAACATACAAAAAATGTATTAAGAACCCTTATCTTTTCTGTTATAAAAACAATCGTAGCTCGCTGCTAAGAATTTCTTCTGTATCGTGAGTGCATATAAACTCACATACACAAACAACCAGGGCCTCAAGTCTGCTATTACAATAGTGTCAGAATGGTCAATCATTGATTTCATAATTGTTGATTTTGACAAGTTTGTTATTAATCTACTAATATAATGGCGTCATTATGACTTTCCAATGGTCAACCACTGACACGCCATTGAAAGAAATTATATAGAATGGTAATCTCGTACAAAATGACAAATGAATGACTGACTTAGGCGGTAATCTGCTAAAATTTTGACAGTTCCTTTGATCAGTGACCTACCATTAGAACGTCATTGTGCAGTCATTGCTTTTAATTTGACCGACCATGATCGACCATTATGAATTTAGCAGATTACGAACTTTTAGCAAAATGAATGATAAGATCGGGTTGGAATGGCGAAATTATAAAAATAGCAGACTTGGCCCCCAGATCCCGGATAACCTGTTGGCTAAGTCACGGAACAGATAAATAGCCCCTTCGACAACCGCTAATAACAATACTTTTACAATGATAACAATAACTTTAGAACATTCTCATCAGACTAGAGGTCTGAAAAGCATAATTATCATTTCAATTCCACAGGACCCTCTCGATAGAGATGATGATGATGACGACGACGACGATGATGACACTTTGGTATAATCATATTAATATTAATAACTTTGAAACACTTTAACCCTTTACTGGTCTAGTAATTGACATGTACAGGTACTTGAATCGATATCTTCAAAAACTTACTAATAAATGCTACATAAAGAGTTGATTTGTAAGGATAAGAACCTTGATAGTAAAACTCATTATTTTAATAACGTTAGTTGTGTAGATATTGGAATATGGCACACGTGGCAATACGGGAGCAAATCTATCTTCACTAAAAGATAAAGAGAAAACAAGACTGAAAGATAGAAATATGGAAGGCTATAGGAGAGACCTTTGTGCAGCAGTAAAGACTATAGGGTAGAATTGAACATAATAAGTGTACCTACAGCCATTAAATAAAACCAACCATGTTTTGGCGGGATACTCAATAGTTGTATTAACAGACTTCTTATACTATTAGATATATAACAGTAGAACATTTCGACTTAAAAACATTGCTATAATACTGGTTTTGCCTCAATTTTTTTTTTGTCAGTTTGCTATTTATAAGCTCTGGTATGACATTTGTTAAAAAAATATCTACTTATGTAGTCTTCGGATATCGAATGCCGCCCTCTTGGATATTACTGATAGACTTAGTCATATTACTAAATATATGAGAGTCCATGTGTGATATCCGGTTTTGCTCTAAAGCTACCAGCCCGGGATGTGCCCGGCAAAGAGCCGAGCCTGTGCCGAACAAGAATAGAGGTAATCTGAGTACTTTACCTCCTAAACTTTTATACTCATGTGCTCTAATGTAAGATATCATAGTTCCTGTTTGCTTTAACCAATTCCAACATCACAACGGTTGGCTGTCATTGTGTCCTGAAATAGACTCTAACAAATTATAATTAATGGAGACTGCAATATTAATTCATTAAATACAATAGAAATTAATAGCGTCAAATGCAAAATATAATTAAATATATATTGATTCATTATAAAACATAAAACGATTAAGTCGTTTTCAGAAAAAAATATAAAAATAATACGACGTAAATAAGACATTGTATAACTAACTTAATTATTTGACTCCACAGAGACATGACGATGATGACGATGTTGAAGAGAGAAGGGACCGTCATGGCAGGAGAGACCAACAGAATGGACGCGACTACGGTCGAGCATCCAAATTACGGCAAAGTCGCTCGGACGGCAACAGGTGTAGCCGAAAAAGATGTGGCCTTGACAGCGACGACAGAAATGACAATGACAGAAGAGACTCGGCGCGCAGTTTAGATGATCGACGAGATAATGACAGGAATGAAGGCAATCGGCGATACAGAGATAGGAGTGGTTCACGTAGCAGAAGTAATAGTGACAGAAGGTTTAAACGTGAAAACCGTAACAGATACAATAACGACCGAAGGGATGATGACCGAAGGGATGATGACCGAAGGGATGATGACCGAAGGGATGATGACCGAAGGAATGATGACAGAAGGGATAGTGACAGAAGGTCCCGTAATAGATATAGTGACCGATCTGACGCTGATAGAAGCAACTCACGAAACAGATTGGGCAGTAACGACCGAAACGACGATGACCGCAGAGACACCGACAGAAGTAACTCTCGCAACAGATACAACAGCGACCGAAATGACAACGACAGACGGGATGATGACAGACGGGATGATAACAGGCGGGATGATGACAGGAGCAACTCGCGAAGCAGAAATAATAATGATCGCAACGATGACGACAGGTTAGATGATGACCGGAGAGATGATGACCGACGGGATGATGATCGACGGTATGATGATCGACGGGATGATGATCGACGGGATGATGATCGACGGGATGATGACCGACGGGATGATGACCGACGGGATGATGACCGATATGAAAACGACAGAAGCAACTCACGAAACAGTTACAGCAACGATCGTTACGACGGTGATAGGCTTGACGATGATCGAAGAGAAAACGACAGGAGCAATTCGCGTAACAGATACATCAATGACAGAGGCAACAACCGAAATAGATATAATTTTGATAGAAATGACGACGATGACGACAATGACAGATATGACAACGATAGGCGAGACCGACGGGATAGATCAAATGACAGGAGAAATGATGACCGAGAAGATGATGACAGAAACGATGATGACAGAGCAGATGATGACAGAGCAGATGATGACAGACGCGACGATGACCGAGCTGACACTGACAGAGCAGATAATGACAGAGCAGATAGCGACAGAGCAGATCATGACAAGGCCGATGACGACAGAAACGACACCGACCGAAGGAATGATGACCGACGGGACGTCGACCGTAAAAACAGCAACAGAAGATCCAGGAGGGAACGACTAGCTAGGCGAGAAAGACGACTTAGACAGGTTAAGAGAGAGAGACAAGAATTGGATCGAAGGATTCGGCGTGATGATGATAGACGGGAACGTAGTCCAGGAAACAGGAATGATGACCGACGCGGTGATGATAAACGAGATGTAAGTCTGTGCTTCACTGTCCTAGATCCCTGTATTGAACCAAATGACAAGAGAAATATATCATTGAAATAGTATGGACAATAGAACTTTCAAATACAAAAATAAAAATCTGTAGGGTGTAAAAAGACCGTTAACTTAACTACCCATCAAAATTTTAGCTAAAATAATTGCCGGATAACAATTTTTATTATTGGTGTGAAAAATTAATGTTCATGGTAATATAACGCAAGCTAACTATATCGAGAAACAAATTCAGTAAACACGTCTGAAAATTAACTTTTTTGCATAATTTTTATCTGAATTCTAATCCCTTCCTAATCCACTAATACATAGCAAAAGTAAAAAAAACTACTAAAGATAACATTGCACATGTTATGGAGATTCTAAATTATTATCATTTCTACTGACGATCTTATCGCGTTCTCACTCACTCGTTTGTACCCGAACAGTGCCTAGGATAAAACAAAAAACTTATCAATCAAGCTCGCGTTGACGATGGACGGACCGGGAAGGGCCCTCTTAAGTGTCTTTTTACACTCGTTATTTTGTTTGGAACAGCGCGTCTGGACATTTAGGTACTATCTAAGATACTACGTAGTTCCAAGTAGGTATTTAAGTTACTGAATTGTATTTTATCTGAATGGCACGTCTTTCAAATAATACTTATATTAAATATAATTTCCTTACATGATGTATTTTTCATGTTTTTATTTTCTTAAGGTGAAAGCGCCAGTGTTGCCCGAGAAATTCAAACATATCTCTCCAAGTTACAAGAGCTCGTAAATGTGGCTATTTAATGAAAATTTGACGTTTACGAGTTTGAACTTGGAGAGTTATATTGAAGATTTTAATTATTATAATTCTGTAAATATGCATATTTGTTACTCCAACGAATATTTTTTTGATTACAACCTGATATTGAGCTGCAAATGGCAAAAAAGTAAGAAAATTTTAACTTCACGCGCTGCTCTGGCGCATCCCCCTTAAACGTCAATTTTAATAACTGACATTGGCTTTATCCTTTTGTTCCGAAATTTGTTCTGTTTTGTGACTTCCTAAAATCTATAACGAGGTAGCTTTTACGTTATTGCATTGAAAGTAAGTAGGCCCACCTAATGTTAAATGGTCCTAGATGCCTATAGACCGCATTTGCAATAACCTTGCAGATACGTTGCCATGCCAGAAACAAGGTTGAAATGTCTAATGTGCCTGTATTAGGCTAGGTTTCCACCAGAGATGCGCGAAGGTGCGTAGCGAGGAATGTGTGTTATAACGACCAATGACATCACTTCATTGTCATAACTTGTACTAAGCTAGCGCTGTAATTGGCTAGTTTTACACACATCCCTCGCTACACATCCTCGCGCATCTCTAGTGAAAACGCAACCTTGCGGCACCCCTACCCTTCAAACGGTAACACAGCAACGCTGCTTTAGCAGAAATAGGTTGGTATGACGGTAGCAGGGGCGGATCTAAGTATAAAAGGGCTTTGGCCCCCGTGAATATATAGGGCCCCCACACAGACATTGAAGACAATGAACAATTTTTATTTTTATTGTACAATATTATTACGTTGAACGCCATGTAGGTCACCGGTGACCGACGCTAGTGGAAGTTTTACCTTCAACATTTTTGGCCCGGCAGTCAACGTATTATGAATATAAAAAGAAAACTATCGTAACCAGTTTTTTTTTACGAAATAGTGAATCGTTAAGAAGGGCCCCAAGTAGTAGGTATTAGCCCAGGGCCCCACAAACTCTAAGTCCGCCCCTGAGTGATAGTTCTGCCCGTGGATGAACTCATTCATAAAGAACTCGACTACTACTTTTAAACGCAGTAAAACTTTAGCGTGTGTTTATGATTATAAAATAAATCTTGGTCTGCAAATTTCTTTATTCTTTGGTAAATTTCGAGCATTGAAACAAAATCTGCAGGTTGGCATCATCTTCTTGTAGTTTTATTAGAAATACAAATAGAAGAAGTGTTCCTCTGTAGCATTTGAGTATACTATACTATACTATGCCAAATACTCAAACGCTACTCAATATGCCGTTAACTGTCAGTTTGACATATAGTGATAGAGACAGCACGAGACTCTAATCTTTACTTATTTCTTTATATCTAGTAATGCATATCTATTAACTTTCTAAATAACTTTAAGTAGAACACTAAAACTTTCAGTAAAAACAAAATAATCAATGCGAAACTTAAATATTCGCAGGACGACAGACGTGAAAGGAATGATAACAACGTAAGTTTTAAAATTAATAGACTTTTAACCTTTCACTGCCACAGTCGTAGATGATAAACCAAAATGTGCAGTCATGACTACATGACAGAAATGACAGACGAATTACTACATATGGAATTACGTATAGAAACTTCTTCTTCTTTGCGAATCGATGGTTTTCCTTTATGCTAGACTACTTGGGCCCAGTAGGTAGCCACATTTATCGCAGCATCAGTGGCGTTTTAATGTTCTCTAAGGTGCAGGTGTAGGGGCACTTTGGGCACTGTAATAAGTGGGCCATTGTCTGGTCAGGATCACCGCACTCACACTGGGTATTTATTATGCCCCATTTTGCTAGATTGTGTTTGCAGCTGGGTGCGCAGTCTATTGAGCGCTTTCCGTATAGGCCACCGCAAATCACTTCCGAGTGGCAGGTGTTCCTTGGGTTAAACGAAGTTGGGTGGTGGTGGATGGAGGTTCTCCCACAACTTACGTCTCACCGTACGCGGACGGTCCTGGATGGCCTGTGTGCTTCGAAGAAAACTCTTCCGACTCTTAAGTCTGCCCGGAGCTGTTGTGTAATTGTAGAGGGGATGTCGGGAATCGGATTCTTGGTAATATTTCTCAAGCGCGCATGCGACATCCCTACGGACGACGGGTGGTGCGATACCAGCCAACGGGTAGAGCTTGTTGAGCGGAGTCGGTCTTAGGCAGCCCGATATAATGCGACACGTCTCGTTCAGGGCAATGTCAACTTGTTTTGCATGAGCGGATCGATGCCACACTGGGCATGCAAATTCGCCAGCAGAGAGGCATAAGGACATGCCGGTTGTGCGAAGGACCTCAGTATAGAAACTTAATTCCATAGAGTAGTAATTGGTGGTCAATAGTTTAATGCAATTTTAATACTACTATTTCTTTATAATATATATCAACTATATTATTTTCAGAGAAACGACAATCGAGAAGATGATGATGACGATAATGACGACAACGTATTGAGGGTAAATATCATCAAGACGTCAAGGTCACGTCAAAATTATTGAGTCGTACAGAATTGGGTACTTGACACCACTTATCAATAGAGTTGCTTACGCAAAGCTAATCTCAGAGGGCGCCACCGAACTATAACGTAAACACTATTAGTGCAGTAAAATTTATCTTCTATAGAAGTTGCGTTACGAGTGTTTTGTTGTAATATATTACCAAAAATGGATGATAATAACGGACGTTTAAGTATTCCGAAATTAAAAAGCTGCTCCGAAATGTAATTTTGATGCACAGACAAAAATTATTATCATGTCAGTGTCACTTTGTTTACGTTACAATTCAGTGGCGCCTCTATCGGAAAAAATTGGCAGTAATATGCCTAATTGTCATACTTTTTATGAACTGTCAAAATGCGATTCCCCCATTGATTTTGTATGGGTAGCAATCAAGGTTCATATTCGTATGCACCACCACGCTAACTTAGCAAAATCGTCTGTGAACCCGCCGCGTGACAAACCAAAATATGTCCAGTACGCCACGGTCACGCCTACAGGGTGGCGATGGCAATAGGTAGAACAAAAAAGGGTCATGGCAGAATTTGGTAATTTGGTGTACGTAATTGTTTTTATTGAGCATTAATAATATCACATTATGGCGCCACAAGTTGCCGCTATTCTCACAAGTTGGTAAACCAATATTTCAAATGTTGTTATTTTGGGTACATTTATATGCTCTTTAGTATGTTTGATTTTTTTTTTAATTTTGGTGATAGAATATATTTGATAGTTTCAAAATATTCTTATAAACTAGTATTACCAGTATTTTAATTCTTTGTCGTATCGTCATCCCGACCTTGTATACGTAATTCCATAGAGTAGTAATTCAGCGTAGCTTGGCACCGAGGGCACGTTTATGCTTTTTTGACGTGTCAGTCAAAAGGATAAAGTGTTTTAAGAAGTTATGTCTAGGAATTATTGCTTAATACTCAAGTACCCAATTCTCAGTACAGTCAAACTAAATTATCTGAGATATGAAGGGTGGAGCTGTTAGTCAGCAAACTTAAAAATTTAAACAAAAGACGACGGTCTTTTACAAAGTATAAGTTCCAAAATCTGGCATTTCACAGATAAGTTAGTGTTTCTGTAAATTTAACTTGACGTGCGAATTAGAAACACGAAAAGTGGAGAGAACATAAAATGGTTAAAGAGTCTAGTGAAATCCGTTTTAGAGACATTGAAGATGAAATGCTGTGTTTTTCTGACAACGGTTACCACAAAGGCGTTGTCCTTACAGAACGTAACTACGCGATCATCGCGCGAGCAGGCGATACGACCACCGCGTTGTCGCGCGATAACCTAAACTGGTGTGTGATATCAGTATGTTTGATCGCAGATTCATACGACAATAATTCGCGCGAACTTGCGATGATCGCGTAGTCACGTTCTATTAGGATAACGCCAAAGCACGGAACAGAGAAATAGAGTATTATACTATATATTATATTATTATACTCTATTTATCTGTTCCGTGCGCCAAAGTGACAACATTTAATGTCGAGACATGCTCTTTCCACTTTTAGCTTCGTAGTAAATATGAAGGGTAGAGAGGTAAGGAGAACTATCCCTCATAGGGGCAAAGTTGTAAATGTGTCCAACTTTAAACAGTAAATAAGAGTTACGAAACCTGCCAAAATAGCGTAGGCACAGAGTATGGTATGAATATAGTGTAGCAGTTGTTGACGCATTGAAGTATGCAGAGTTAGAAAATTTCTACTCAGTCGCGATTGTAGCACCACCTTTATACACAGAGATAGCTTTCCTTACCTCTACCCTCCATAGTAGGAACCAAGGAAATTCAATTTTGACGTTTTGCACAAACTTCGTACAGTGATATACTGAGCACAATGTAATTTCTGACCTGCCATATCAATAACCACATCTCAATGTCCATTGCTCCATTCGTATACAAGACGTCGATAAATTTATATATCAAACTATCAATGTACATTGAAAATGTGTATACATCTAGTACCCGTAGTTTTACTGTCCATTATAGATACAATACAATAGCTATCAAAAATCGCCCTATAAACTGTAGTGCATACAAAAAACTGTAACTTTTGTAAAACCGCCGTTGCTAAAATAGAAAAAGGATTTTGGATTACAGAGTTCACAATTGGACATACTCGCCCAGAGTGTGGATGAACTATCATCAGTTAGTAAATATATTATTATTATTTAACTATGTCTTATTTTCTAACTCTGTCAACTTTGTAACTCTTCGCATGATGATAATTATTGTACCTAAGTAGGTACAGAGGCCAGCACATCAAGGTACTACAATCTGTCAAATTTCTTTGATAGATTTTCAACTTTATTACAAAACCATTAAGGTTCATATTGAATTGGGAAAATTTGACAGTCAAAGTCAAGTCAAAGTCAAAGTCAAAGTCAAAGCATTTATTTCAATTAAACCATTTGCAGGCACTTTTGAATAGTCAAAAAAAATTGAAGCTAGTTGCTCGTTCCAAAACGTAGGGTAGGTCTCTATGGAGAAGAACGAGCAAGAAACTCCACGGACACTCTTTTCAATCAAGCTTTTACAAAATCCAGGCTACATTATTCTTGTTGCTTCTATATGTGAAAACAATGTAAGTGAAGAGAAATCCAAAACATTCTAATTAAAAATAAATTAATATAAAAGCCATGACAGTTAAGAGATGACCAATCTCAACTGACAGCGCCCGTTCACGAACATGACGCGCGGATCAGCACCACTTAGCTCAACCATTTTGAAGGGAACCGAATGATCCAACCCGCAACAGTTAGGTATGGCTTGATGTGCTGGCGTCTGTACTAATAATAATAAATTATTATGCTTGTGTGAATAATTATTAACTATCTTTTCTATTATTTCTTTGTTAATTTGTAAGATTATTGTACTGTTATGATAACTTTTTAATTGCTGTAGATTTTTCTTCACAGATCTTCTGCTTTAAAAATCTATCAAACTGTCTTGAATTTTTAAATTAAATATTTTTCTTTTGCGGTTAATTGATTAACTTGAAATATATATAAATGTCATTTTTTGTTCGCTTTAGAGATACGGAGGTGAAGGAGTAAGTATAATTTTGAATTGTAATAATTTTCAACATTCTTTATAAGTTCCTATGTTCACAAACTAAACATAAATTAGACAACTGGCATCTCTTACTACCAGGCAGCTAAAGAAAAGGATGGCGACAGATAAAAACTAAGTCAGAGATGACAAATTAGTTTTTTATTGAATTTCGCCGTGTTTTTTTTAATCAATACGTTCTGACTAATACCTAACTCTTATTAATATCTGTCTCTATCTTGTATTATTGGAGAGAAAGAGATATTAATAGCTTAATTTAACTAGCTAACAGATAAGCTAAGCTAAGCTAAGTTTAGCTCGTGTACCTACAACAGAATTGACAATTTGACACCAATAGCTTTTTATTTTATAATATTGTCAAATAGTACAATGCATTTATTGATCGATTCCATCTATTTTATTTTTGCAGACTCTTAGAGTAACTTACGTAAGCATTGACCTTTTTATAAAAGCTTTTAACATTTTTGGAGCATGCATTTTGTTTCAATATATTTTAAAACATGTTATTAAAAACGGGCGTTTTTTTTTCTGTTCTTTTCCAGAATCCACCAATCCAACCTAGCGTACGTACCATATTCATTTTATTGAGATATTTTGGAATCGTAAGTATTTTTACATAATTATAACACAGTTTTTTGTAAATTTTCAGCGAACGCAAGGAGTTCACGACTTAGGTGTAAGTAAAGACCAAACATCAATCGTCAATCGTTCTATGTAGTTATTGCTCAAGGGTAATACGGATATATACGGATATATATATCCGTATTACCCTTGAGATATTATACACTTAGATATTGTAACTTTGTAAGTAGGTACCTACTATGTAAATAAATTTTAATTTTATTCCAGGATCTCAACTTCAAATATGTAAGTTATAAAAATACTGGTATGCGCGCAGAACTATCAAAAGACACTTTATTTTGATATTATAGAATGTTTTAATCAAAACAAGCAGAAAATCTTAAACCTCGACCATTTTGATCATATTGAAAATGCCTCTAGCCCACATATGATGATAGTCTCAAACAATGAAAATATAGATCTTCAGCATAGACTAAATGAACCGTACATCATTTTTAGGGTTCCGTACCCAAAGGATAAAAACGGGACCTATTACTAAGACTCCACTCTCCGTCTGTCTGGCTGTCTGTCACCAGGCTGTCTCTCATGAGCCGTGATAACTAGACAATTTTTCACAGATGATGTATTTCTGTTGCCGCCATAACAACACATCATCATCATCATTTCAGCCCAAAGACGTCCACTGCTGGACATAGGCCACCCCCAAAGGGGGATTTTACCATAATCGCCACGTTTGGCAGGCGGATTGGCGATCGCAGTATGGTTGTTACAAAGACACAGAACGCTGCTGCCCATTCTCTGGTAAGTCCCTTAGTCGCCTCTTACGACACCCACGGGAAGATATGGGATGGTTTTATTCTTTACGTCCGACACCACACACAACACATACTAAAAACAGAATAAAATAAATATTTAAGGGGGGCTCCCATACAACAAACGTGACTTTTTGCCGTTTTTTTGCTCGATGTCTAATGTTGTATAGAAAATGGTACGGAACCCTTCATGCGCGAGTCCGACTCGCATTTGGCCAGTTTTATTTATATTTTTATATTCTTTTGTTTGTATTTAGATTGCGCCATATTTGAGCTCACTGACGAGATACAAGGAGGTAACAAGAATAAATTAACATTTCTAATGCAAAGGACAATGCCAGAAACTCTATAGAACTTTGCCCCACTCAATAAAAGTCATGTGCAATATGTAGCATCTTACTGTTTATTTAATGCTGATAACTAAACATTAGTCTTAGTGACTGTAGAACTTGCGGTTTCCGTTTAAATCTAAAAACAATAATGACATTGATTATAGGTTAAATTGTATTTTAGGTAAAATGAGTTTGTATTTTGTCTGTAGGTATTTCGGAATCCGCAAGTTCTAAAGAAAAACAATTTAGTATAGAAAGGTTCTATATTCATTACAATTATTTTCATTAATTTACTTTTTCTGTACATGTGTTACTTTTTCTGTACATGGGTGGGGCAGGATCTGGCATTGTCATTTGCAAAACAACAGCCATTTAAATGTCAGTAGAGGACCTAGTTGGGACATGAGGTATTGTCTACTCTCTATTGCGTCTATTTTCTCTTCTTCGGGTCAGCCGTGTTACCGTTTCCTGCTACTTAGGGAACGGAGGAGAGATTCTTTGCATTAACAAACGTTACCAGCTCAGTTCCAGCAGCTATGTGACCAATGTTAGTTATATTTGTGTCGAAAAACTTCAGTTTGTTGTTTTTCCAGCGTTTAGGAACAATATAATAAGTATCCCCGTAATCAAGGCTATCAAGGACCCCTGCGTCCAATGCTGGTTTCTCCATTACAAATATATATGTTTTCTCGCTCTGTTGTATTTCTTTCTCCTTCTTCTTCTAGTTTTACTTCTACTAAGTCTATGCTGTTCCTTCTTTGGTCCGTAAAGTAAGTACACTGAATACTCGTACTAGATCAAGCTAAATGTTAAATTTCTCGGTGTCTTTTTCGCTAGCCGGAATTATTTAGCGGTAAAGCAATTCAGAACAGGGTAAGTAAAAGTTTTGTCTTAATCCCTTATTTTCTTCACAAAAAGTAACAAATAAACTCGATATTGGTCTCTTTATCTAATGATGAATGATAGCGTATTTTCGATATTTATTGATAGAACTTTTGAATGTAATGTAAGACGTCTTGTATACGAATGGAGCAATAAATATCGAAACGTCGCTAATTTACTTAGTCACTTCTACACAGAAACTTCTGGATTCTAATAAATATACACGTAGTTATGTTATGTTAGCTTGATAGGTAACACATAATAAAGTTAACATTTTCTGCTTATCCAGAATGGCCCAACCGCATTTTCAGCAGCCAATGTAAGTAAGAAATTAAATTTTCAAAATATTTACCTAAAAACAATTAACAATCAATGAACTCGGGGACACGTCTACGTCCTTCTTATCAAACCTGTATGTTTCGGAACATTTCCGAAACATAACCATATGACGAAAAAACACGGTGTGGATGATGATATGACAAAAAATGAAAATATTTTGTAACTATCACATAAATCCTATTACAGAAATTTAAAAAAAAATCGAACATACTAAAGTGCACATAAATGTAACCAAAATAGAACACCATTAACTTGTGAGAAGAGCAGCAACTTGTGGCACCATAATATTATATTATTATTGGTAAATAAAAACAATTACACCAAATTACCAAATCCTGCCATGCTTCTTTTTTGTGCTATTGTTATCGCCACCTGTATAACGGATAAACGTTATAACTCTTTGACCTAGATACTAGATGTGCGACGGCCGCCGAAAAAATTTGTCAAATCGTGCTGCCCGTGGTGTCTTTGCTAAGGTCGTATTACCTTTTCTAAGGACTTTGTCCTTTTTCGGGTACGGGACTGACTACACTTCTTATTCTGCTCAATTCAGCTAATAAAATATCAATTTTGTATCGCAGCCGTTCAAACTCGGAAAGCTAAAAGATGCGATACAAAATTGGTATTGAAATTGAACTGAATTGAGCCGAATAAGTGTAGTTAGTCCCTAACGCAGCTATTATTGCGCTGTACTGTTTGACGCATTGCTGCCATACAGTTTGGTAAAATCTACATGCCACACCGAATAGTCTTATTTATTAGAAACAATTTTTTTTTTAAATCGAGTCAAATCGAATAACAATCCAAACGCTTAATTTAATATTGTATTGTTGTTGTTTGTTTTTAGTATTTACCCCTCAGTTACAATATCTTAAGCCAGAACAACAATGTGAGTACCTATCCTAAATTTATTATTTTATTAAACTGAAGCTCCTATATTTAGTAGGTACACTATTTTTTATTTTTCTACTTCAAGCTTACAAAGAAATTTCCTTCTAACTGTTAATACAACCTTTACCTATATCTCACAAATCGAGACCGAGCTAGTAATGTTAATTTTTCACCTTCGTACTTTTCCAATATAAAAAGTTTAACTCATTATTATCTAATCTAAACAAGCTAGCCATTGCATAGTTCAATTCAAACTTAATGGCGCCTGTGAAGTGTGCTACTGACAGCGCAGTACCCCGCCCCTCACTCCCGCTGATACGTGAAATTGTTAAATACTGCGCAGCCACTCGACTCGTGTTCAGAGCCGCCATAAAGTTTAAATCGTACTGTATCGTTAGGGTTGCTAGCAAATATTTAAATTAATTATTTTCTATTACAGAGACAATCGCGCTATCTCCGTGAAAGTAACGATGATCAAAAGAAATAGATCTATTGAAAATCTCAAAAAATGTGATATACGACCACTTGCTACTTAGTGATGGACATGATATGGAAATTTGCTTATTTTTGTTAAAGCATTGAATCAATTTATATTAATAAAAAGCATAGGTGCAGCATAATAATGTTTTAGTTTATTTTGATCTTAGGAAAGATCGGTGAATGTTTCCCAAATCTGGCAGTACCTGGCACCTGGCAAGATAGTATTTTATGCAAAAGCTAGTAAATTTTGCAGTATAACCTAAAAGGAGTTGGTTGAGGTACCGACAAAAGAAAAAATCAATGTGTTAGGAGGAGTTAGGATGTATAAAGAATCATGGCAAGATTTGTACAAATAAAATAAGATGTTTAGAGCAGTTGAAATTCTAATTCTTATATTCTTGGGCACCTAAAGAGTATCTTCAGGCATTTACAATATTTTTAAAACCCCGCAAAAAAAGTAAATAATTTAACGAAAAGCTCATTATTTCAGAACGAAACGGCGACTGACAGTCGCCGTTTCGCAGTTCTTACACTGAAATTGCATCGTTTTTTGTGAAATAATATCACAAATAATGATTTTTTTTCCACACACTTGTCACATCACTAGTCTGCCAATTTAATAGATCCATTAACGTGGCTTGTCACTTTCTTTTTTTTATAAATCAGCACAAAATCGGCATCGAGGTGAAACGAAAAAGGGTTTTTTTCATTTCGTAATATTTTAATTTTTGGGGGGGTTTAAAAATATGCTAAGTATATCAATCTACTCCTGGTAATGTATTCTTCACATTGGAAAATATTTTAAACCCTCTAAATTATTCATACAAAGGAATGTATGGATCTCACCATGATTCTTTTCTAGGTGAGGCAGAATCTGTAATTTGAAGTTGGTCACACTACAAGTAACGCATGTATCTCACGATCAGCGTTGCCAGACCTACGGATTTGTCCGTAGATCTACGGACTTTAGGTCTTGTCTACGAACACACGGATTTTTGTTCGATTTCATCCACCCGACCCAAACAATATTATAAATATTCAAATTAAATAAAATTTCGGGTAAAACGAAACGTTACTCCAAAAAAGGTAATCCTGCGACTGCGTTTCGTTCTTTGTTACTTTGTCTGTAATACAACATCATGCCATAGACTATTTAGTTTGATTAGCGAGTAACGTAAAACTGCGTAAAACAGAATGAACTATTCGTGATATTTCGTGATTCGTTAGTTTGGTTTGGTTGGCGGCATTGACGATTGTAAACTTAATTAGGTTGCTGAGAATGTTACAGAGAAAGTGAGAATCGATTTAAAAAAGTACTCTGTGGAATCGATCGTGAGTCATGAGCATGAAGTTATAGGTATAAATGGAGCCAACACTTAGAACAAAAACTTGAAACCAACTGTGGGCTGATGCTCTCTTTCTGAATGCATACATAAGAACGAGACAGTGATATGTGTTTTCTTAATCTTATGTACGCATTCAGAAAGAGAGCATCTGTCCACAGTTGGCTTCACTTAGGTATTTAGAGTGTTGCCTCCACTTTTATCTATAAGCTTCTTGGTCATGAGAGTGACACCGACAGTAATAACGATAGATCATAAAAAAAAAATGTATTTTGCTTTGTCTTGGAGATTTTCCCGCAGATTTTATTTTATAACAATTTCTTTACCCGCGCGGATTCAGGAAGGTCAGTCAGAGATGGACCGGATGGACTAAATACATAGTCAGTATATATTATCTTTAAAAATGTTCTTAGATCTACGGATTTTTAGAAATTGGATCTGGCAACCAGCGTTACCAACTCTACGTCTTTTTACGTAGATCTACGAACTTTAGGTCTTTCCTGAAAACCTACGAACTTCAGTCCCAGAATCTACGTATTTTCTATCAAATTGTACAAACTGATAAAATAACATAACTCAAAGGGCTAAATGGGCATAACTTTCTTTTCATTCGATCATTCGCGAAAAAAAGTGAATTATCGTTCCGTTTCATACTAAATCAAATCAAAAATCGCTACCACTTTAAAGATGAGCATAGAGAAAGGCTGAAAAACTTATGGTTTACAAGCCCTGACAGACCCAAATCCAAAACGTTCTGGACCATCTATAGCTCAGTTGGGGCAAATGTTTCCAGGTAACTATTTATTTTCTCATTAACTTATATTTATTTTTTATTTATGTGTTGAGTCTGCTGCACTTTAACGTTTTGATTAAAATAGCTTTATTTTCAGGATTGTGTCCAACAAATCTGACGGAATTAGACAGGAAATGAGGACTCTAAAAAATACAAATCTTCCATTTAAAGAAGAACAGTTAGCAGACGAGTTTTGGCATCATAATTCAAAAATAAGGAAGAGTGATTCGTCTCAAATATTTCCTAAATTTTGGTCCAATTTGCACAAAAATTAACATTGCCACATAACAGTGCCAATGTCTAGCGACTGTTTTCTGCGATCAATTTAATGAAAACCAACATTCGTTTTATTTAGTTTTATCTACCCTACCCTCTTTATTTCATTTAGAAAAAAAAGTACGTAGATCTACGAACTTTCCGGACGCAAATACTAATTCTACAGTAATTTTCTAATGCTACCACTTCACATGGCGTATTTGTGCAAATATTCGCCTTACTTGGAAAATACAAAATAGACTTTATTTTAATAAAAAAATAAAGTTTAAAAACTAAAACCCGACCACAACAAAAAGTGATCTAAAAAGTACGAAACAAGAAAATATTTCACACAGAAATCAAGACATAGGTACAAAATGGTCAAGATAAAGCCGTGGTTGCATGCCTGTGTCCCATATGGGTGCGATGAACATGAATTATAATGGCATGCAACCACGGCTTTACCTTGACCATTTTGTACCTATGTCTTGATTTCTGTATGAAATATTTTCTTGTTTCGTACTTTTTAGATCACTTTTTGTTGTGGTCGGGTTTTAGTTTTTAAACTTTATTTTTTTATTTAAACCATTTCGGAGTTTAAATACCAGTAGTAGTTTTCTTTTTTAATCATTTGTGACAAGTCACAGCTTTGTACTATATATTTAAAAGGTACTAGTGAACCCCTTTCCAATGATACCAAACACGGTATGCGTATCTTATTTTTTTTTTGTATCTTTCGTTTTTTTAAATAATTTGTGATAAGTCACAACTAAATATTATATATTTGAAAGGTACTAGTGAACCCCTTTCCAATGATACCAAACACGGTATGCTTGTCTTCATAATTTTTTTTTTATCTTGGTTTTTTTGTCCGCCTGGGGGCGCTACATTGCCCATTGGATTCGGTGACACGTCATATAGACTATAACCAGCGGACGATCAAGACGCTTCTAACGATACCTCATTTGTTCAGTTCTGATAAGTAGTTTAGGAGCTATGAGCGAACAGATGAACATACGTACATACATACATACATACATACATACATAGCCTGTCAAAATCTTATGATTTTGATGAAGGAGGGTTATCCCTCCTTTGGCTTTGCCGTAGTCGGGTAAAAATAGGTAACACTTTGTATTATCCAAGTAAGGCGAATATTTGTACAAATACGCCATGTGAAGTGTCAGCATGATATTATGGTCTACGCCTACGCCTTTTTCAAAATCCTAGTTGGCAACACTGCTGGCAACACTGCTCACGATTCTCACAAGTCACATTGAATCACAGGTCACAGACTACCTACTTAAAGATACTACGTATCAAATTGAATAATTATGTTCATTGAGTAAGAAGTTAATATTTTGAACATGATTAAAACTGTCTCGTTTAACTGCGACCGTTAGATAGAGATAAAAACAAACCTCTGTAATACTCAAGATCACACAAACACAATCTACGCAAAATAATAAATTTCATGTAAGAATGTCAAATTGTCAAAATTGTTTGGTTTTGCCATCGTGAAGAAATAAAATTGATTTAAATAAATTAAAACATCAAAAAGAGAACAATGTCTACAACTGTAAATCAGAAAACGTATTTGCAAAAATATCTTGGTGGGCCGTCTGGAGACAAAAAGAAAAAGAAGAAAAAGGCCGTCAAAGGCTCGGGGTATGTCAATCTAATATAATTTACACAGAATAAAGATAAAGATTTAAGTAATACAAAAAACGAAATAATTAATTGCCTAGTATTGTTTTGGTCGCGTGCATGGTGATAACAATATTCTTATATTGCATACTCCTAAGCTATCAAAATCGATTTTTGACTAGTAAGTGCCATTTCACTAGCAGCAGCTTTTACTTCGTTATAAGCCCTATATTTTAGGTTACTTTAGATATATAACTGTTAGTAGCGTCACACAGACACGGACATAACATAGCATCGCAGCTGCGTACTACTTAAAAAGAGTTGCAGGTTTATAGCACATTCATGTTTTACTGTTTAGTAAGTGTCATGTAACAGGGAGCGAACATATTAATTTATGTATACTTCATGCACAATGGTACAAAGGTGGACTAACTTTTGTCACATACACAAATACATTTTTAAATACATACAGATATAGATAAACAACACCCAGACACAAGGCAAACACAAGTGCTCATTACACAAATATTTACCCTGGGTGGTAATTGAACCCGTGACATGCTGCAGCAGTTAATCGCTCGGCTACTCCACCAACTGTGTCGTTGATTAATAATACAAGCCTTTAATGTCCCACGGCAGGGCAAAGGCCTCTTCTCATACAGAGAAGACACAAGCATTGATCGCCATGCTTGCTCAAGGCGAATTGGCGATTTCAGACTTATATTTTTATTATATTATTACTAGCTGACCCGACAGACATTGTCCTGTCCCGATCTACCTACTTACCTGCCTATTTACCTACACCTACCCTACACCTACCCTACACCTACCCTACACCTACCCTACACCTACCCTACACCTACCCTACACCTACCCTACACCTACCCTACACCTACCCTACACCTACCCTACACCTACCCTACACCTACCCTACACCTACCCTACACCTACCCTACACCTACCCTACTCCTACCCTACACCTACCCTACACCTACCCTACCCTAACCCTTAACATTTGGATGGGGGATGAAAAAGGGGTGAAAAAAGGGGATGAAAAATAGATGTTGGCCTATATGCACAATATGCACAAAAAATTTCATCAGAATCGGTCAAGCCGTTTCGGAGGAGTACGGGAACGAAAACTGTGACACGAGAATTTTATATATTAGATATTATAAGTTCATATTTTCTCACAATGTTTTTCCTTCGCCAATGTCTGTGATGTCCAAGATAGACTTAGAAAGCACATATGAAATTGTAAAAGTCACATTGGTACAGTCAACAGCAAAAGTAGATGATCAAAATCAGAAATTCAATACTAATGAACGGAGTTCGTGTCAGAACTGTGTGGTGTCGAAGTGATTCAAAAGTATGTGTGTGACAATGACAAACTTTTAATAAATAAACTAGTAATAAATTATAAAAATTAGTGTTAGTAAATTAGTATTGAATTTCTGATTTTGATCATCTACTTTTGCTGTTGACTGTACTTGCTCATGCCCAGTTGTGAACCCACAACTTTGAGAGGCGGACCTTAACCATCACAACAGACTGTTACATGATACTGATGATATGGTACAAGTGTAGTCCAGGTGCTACAATACTTACAAAACAGTAAAATGCTTGCTATTAGTGCAACTGTTTTTAAGTGGTACACAGCTACAAAGCTATGTAACGTCTGTCTTCATGCCTTAGGCATTTTCTACCAGTCAACCAATGGTATATATTGCTATTAATAAGACAGATATTAATGCTGACAATTTCCTACAGTGACACCAAAGGCTGCCATTTTAAACCCACCACAAATTACACCTTAATCAATAGACTGCATAGTCCTTATAAATACCTCACTATTACTAAACTATACTCCATTTACAATAGCATTAGACAGAAGTTAAAAGAGGTTTTTTATTACACACTTTGTAACAAAAGCACAATAAACTATCGTAACTTTGGTTACATGTATTATAATCTATTTTTACAGTAGCTGTTGCGCGTATTTGTAACCATTTTAATAATTTATCTTACAAAATTATGTGGCTTTCATTTAGTTGTATATTTAATTCCAATTTAAAATTAAAGTGTCAATGCTAAAAACCTAACAGAAGCAGGGATGAACAATACCTGGAACATTATTTGTTTCACTGTAATTCACCAAATTTAAAATGTTACTGTCTATGCATGGCATGCCTACGGCCGGCTGGAGGCGCGCGGTCGCTGAGGGAGCGCGCGGGCTGCGGCAGCAGCATCGGGCGTCGGCGGCGGCTGCGGGGTGTACGGGCGGCGCGGGCGGCGCGAGCGCCGTCACCCGCTCCGAGCCGAACGTCACTTCATTTTTTACCACGACGACGACACTGCGTTTTATTAATCTTGTGTTCCTGGATTACACCAATTTGTTATTTAGTCCACGCTTTTTATTATTCGCTCCCACCACTGAGCAATCGACGTATTATCGTCAACATATGGTCCTTCGCAAGTAGAACGTAGCGGCAAGATAATTTGGCGTTTGCAAGAACTCAAGACACTGACGTTGGTGGACATTGACCCCGCGTCGCTTCGTAGAAACAAGCAGAGTCATCGTTGCCTACGGTTGAAGATTTGAAGTCACAAACTACTGGGACTGTGGATAAGGATTCGGATATTCGTGAGATCGTTCCAATTATTCCTTTTATCTGTCTTTTTCCTATTCATTATTTTCAGTTTTTGTTTTTATAACATTACTCTTTCTATTAGTTACCGATTCATTGCCCTATTGAGTTGGTTAATAGCAATTTCATTCACTTATTACGTCTTTAATCTTTGTATGCAAAAGATTTGCTCGCTTATAACTGCCTTTCTATAGCGGTTGTACGAGTTAGTGTAACGTATAGCGTGACCTTGACACATTTACAAGGCAACAGCTGTTCATTTTTTGCGTTGCTTCGTGCGCTGCATTCTATCTATACAGTTATTTTCGAGCTTATTTCATTTGTTGCATTCTTACCGGTTTTTCTTAACCGTTATTTTAAATTTGAATTTTTCTTTCAAAACATTTTTGTATAACGGCATAATGGCCGACAAATTAGTGAAAAAACGCAGTTCTATGAAGGCTAAGCTTACAAACTTTAATGCTTATTTAAATGTGCTTAAAAGCTGCGACAGTCTTTCTAAGTTGCAAATAATCGAGCTAGAAACCCGCTTAGACAAATTTGAAGCCATGTACACCGAATTTGATGAATTACAGACGGAGATCGAGGTGTCTTCGGACAAGCCGGACGAGGCCTACGCGGCGCGAGGCCAGTTTGAGCAGCAGTACTACGTGCTGGTTGCGCTGGCGCGGAGTTTGCTATCCGGACCGGACGGCAAGCGTCGCCGTAGTGACTCCGCAGGTTCCGTGGCAGGTTCAGAGGCAACAATGTCAGGTGGGACTAAACATAATTTTGTTAGATTACCTAAAATTGATTTACCACGCTTTGATGGCAGTTATCAGTGCTGGCTAGAGTTTAGGGACACTTTTATTTCTTTAATTCACGATAGTCCTTGTATCGATAGCATAAATAAGTTCCATTATTTACGCGCTTCTTTAAAAGGCCAAGCAGCCGAAGTTATAAAAAATATTGATTTTAAGGCGAATCATTATCAATTAGCATGGGACTTATTGTGTGAAAGGTACAATAACAGCCGTCTTCTTATAGATAAACATATGCAAGCTTTATTCGATGTCGAACCGGTCACAACTGAATCTAGTGTTGCTTTGCGTCGACTTATAGATGTAACCAATAAGAATATAAGAGCGCTCAAGTCATTGGATGAGCCTACTCAGTATTGGAATACTATCATTATATATATGATGTCAATTAAATTAGATTCTAATACTAGTAGATATTGGGAAGAGTATCGAAATACATTATCTGGTGCTCCTACACTTGCTCAATTCACTACATTTATAAACAACAAGGCGGACTTACTGGAAACGTTGGAAGATAATAATAAGCATAGTAATAAAACAAACAATAATAATAATAAATCCAAAAGTTTTGCTATAATTTCACAGAATGTAACAAATAAAGGTAACAATAACACTAATTCTATTTCAGATAAAAAGAAGTTCAAATGTCCTATGTGTTCTGGCGATCATTTTCTATATGTCTGTGAGTCTTTTAGAAAGTTAACACTAGAAGAACGACATAAAAAGGCCAAAGACCTCAAAGTTTGCTTAAACTGCCTAAGATTGGGTCATAATGAAAGAAGGTGCAGAATAACCCACTGCAAGTACTGTGCAGCTAGGCACAACACCCTATTGCACATGGAAAAAACAGATACCCCTCCCTCATTAAACCCAATGCCTAGTACTTCCGAAAGTATTGCTCTTTCTGCTAACGCTTCAGCCAATATCCAACCATGTACTCGCTCGTATGTTTTGCTTTCCACAGCGCTGGTGAAGGCGGTGAGTGCCAATGGTGACCGGTGCGATGCAAGAATCCTACTGGATAGCGGTAGTACAGCCAATTTTATTACCGAGAACTTATGTGATAAGCTGCGTTTGTCCCGAAACGGCACGGGCTCTACGATAACAGGTATTGGCAACCAAACTAGTACTAGTGCACAATCATGCAGTCTAACCATCGAGTCTAATTGCGGTGACTATTCGGTTAACATTGACTGTTTAATTTTACCAGAAATTACACATCTTTTACCGTCAACTCCAATTAGTTTAAAACAAATAACTATACCTGTGGGTCTTCAGCTGGCGGATCCGACATTCAATACTCCATCAGCTGTAGATATATTGGTTGGTGTAGATGTTTTTTGGAGCATTATATCAGCCAACCACATAAAGCTTGGCAAGAACCAACCGAGGTTATGTGAGAGTAGACTAGGATGGTTAGTTTCAGGCACAGTAAGCTGTCACTCACGTACGTCCCATTCACATTTTTGTAATCTTGCTAAAACTAAGCCAAGTAC
Organism: Charanyca ferruginea; assembly: GCA_947361185.1. Lineage (NCBI taxonomy): Eukaryota > Metazoa > Arthropoda > Insecta > Lepidoptera > Noctuidae > Charanyca > Charanyca ferruginea. Next base: position 7,051,080 of record OX376082.1, on the reverse strand, counting down.
AGATTTATCAAAGTTTTGGGAACTCGACACAGTATCTGAAAAGCACTCCCTTTCTTCGGAAGAAAGGGCTTGCGAAGACAGTTTTTATAAGCATACAAAATGTAAGGATGACGGTCGTTTTGTGGTCACTATACCTTTTAAGTCTGATCCTTCTGTACTAGGGGATTCATACGGCATCGCAAAACGCCGTTTTTTATCGTTAGAAAAACGATTTGAACGTGAGCCTAAGTTCAAGTCAATGTATTTAGACTTTATGTCAGAGTACGAGGGTTTAGGTCATATGACTGAAAATGATTCTAGTTTAGAGCCAGCAGGTAAAGTCAAATATTTTTTGCCTCACCACGGGGTCATGCGCGAGTCTAGTACCACTACTAAGCTACGTACCGTATTTGATGCATCTGCAAAAACCACTACAGGTATATCTCTAAATGACTTGCAGTCTGTAGGTCCGACCGTTCAGGACGATTTACTTTCTATTTTATTAAGGTTTCGACAGCATAAATTTGTGATCTCGGCAGATATCGAGAAAATGTATCGGGCTATTGAAGTAAATCCTATCCAGAGGTCACTACAACAGATCATTTTTCGTAAAAATCCTACGGAACCGTTAAAAACTTATACATTAAATACGGTGACGTACGGTACAGCGTCAGCTCCATATTTGGCTACAAAGTGTTTAGTGAGCTTAGCTGATAAAGCATCTAATCCTTTAGTCAAGCGTTCTATTCAGCATGACTTTTATGTAGACGATTACCTTAGTGGTTCAGACACAATTTCAGGTGCACTAGACTTGTGTCAGGAAACGCGGGCTATTTTGGCATCTGCTAAATTTAATCTAAGAAAATGGCAATCAAATAGCCCAGAAATTTTAAAGGAGCTGGGTAGCTCAAATGACTCAAGTCATGTAACATTAGATCTGTCAGACAACAATACTCCTTCTAAAACGTTAGGTGTTCATTGGTTATGCGATTCCGACAATTTAGGATTCTCTATTAATATCGAAGCCAATAGCAAGATAACAAAACGACACATTTTGTCTGTAATCAGTCAGATATTCGACCCACTAGGCTTGGTTAGTCCCTGTATTGTCGAAGCAAAAATATTAATGCAGAGACTCTGGATGGACAAATGTGAGTGGGATGACGAAGTGTCGCAGGAGGTTATCGACTCATGGCTAGTATTTGCGAGTACTTTGCCATGTTTAAATTACATAAAAATTCCGCGATGGATTTCATGTAATAACTCTATAACCCATGAAGTTCACGTATTTACAGATGCGTCTGAAAGGGCTTATGGCGCATGTGTATACGTTCGTTCTGTAACCAGTTCAGGTACAGTCACTGTTCACCTGTTAACTTCCAAAAGCCGTGTAGCACCAATCAGGCCTACTACTACTCCACGGTTAGAACTGTGTGGGGCTCTGTTGGGTTCCAGATTGTGCACAAAGGTAAGAGAATCTCTCACGTTGCCGATCCACCGAATTCACTATTGGTGTGACTCCACAATAGTGCTGGGATGGTTGTCTACGCCGACCCAGCAACTAAAGCCATTCGTTAGAAATCGTGTTAACGAGATTCAAGAAAGTAGCTCGGGTACTAAGTGGAGATACGTGCCGTCTAGGGACAATCCGGCGGATCTTGTCTCTCGTGGGCTGAAGGCTGATCTCATCAGCGATTCTGCACTTTGGTGGTCAGGCCCTCGGTTCTTATTAAATAATGAAAATGCTTGGCCACAGCAGCCCAATAAACACGTGAAGCAGGATCTACCTGAAGTAGTTTCTAATTTAGTAGTAGATAGTCATAATAATATTAATTCTAGTTCTAACCCAACATGTAGTTCAATCATACAACAGTTAATACACAAATATTCAAACTTTAATTATTTACAACGCGTCGTAGCTTACATTCTAAGATTTATACACAATTTAAATAATAATAATTCTAAAATAACGGGTTCCCTTGCAGCTGATGAACTTAAAAAGGCCTTGTCTCTTATATTACGTGTAGCTCAACCTGAAATGTTCACAGATGAGTACGCTGTCCTTAAATCCGGGAAGTCACTGCCACTTAAAAACAGGTTAACTTCTTTGACTCCTTTTTTAGACTGTGACAATATTATTCGTGTAGGGGGCAGGCTAGATAACTCCCCGTATGAATACGACGTAAAACACCCAATCTTACTCTGTAGTAAGCATCATTTGACGAAGTTGCTATTTCAAATGCAACATCAAAAACTACTACATGCAGGTCCACAATTGCTTTTATCGACTGTTCGCCAAACTTATTGGCCTTTGGGGGGTAGGAATCTCGCAAAGTTAACAGTAAACAAATGTCTGAAATGTTTCAGGTTTAAAGCTCAAAATGCGCAGCCAATAATGGGACAATTACCCAACACTAGAAGCACTTTAGAGTTTCCTTTTCTTAATAGTAGTGTCGACTATGCTGGGCCTATACTGATATCTGACCGGAAAGGTCGGGGATCTAGATTAATAAAGTCCTACTTGTGCATTTTTGTATGCATGGCTACTAAAGCTGCGCATCTCGAGCTTGTCACGGACCTCTCTAAAGAGGCCTACAGGGCTGCCTTAAATCGTTTTGTCGCACGTCGCGGCAGGCCACGTACTATCTTGTCCGATAATGGTACAAACTTTGTCGGAGCATGTAATGAACTATATAAATTTTTGCAGGGTTCTGATGTTGCACATGAAATAGCTCAGGAAGGAATAGAATTCAGGTTTGCACCGGCGTACTCACCACACTTTAACGGCCTCGCTGAGGCCGCGGTTCGTTCAACCAAACACCATTTAAAAAGACTCTTGCAGCTTACTCATTTTACCTATGAGGAAATGGCTACGTGCCTAACTCAAATAGAGGCAATTTTAAATTCAAGGCCCCTTACTCCTCTTTCCACCAATCCTCTCGATTTCTCTGCCCTCACTCCTTCTCATTTCCTTATTGGACGCTCACTAATGTCTGTTCCAAATCCACAGATCACCGACGCCAACATCAACCGTTTGGAGCGCTATCAACGTGTAGAATGCATCAAGCAACACTTCTGGAAGAGGTTTAATCTCGAATATATTTCCAACCTACAGCAGAAAACGAGATGGCCTGCTTCTACCAACGGCGATATAGCGTTGGGATCGCTTGTTCTTGTGAAGGACAAGGCGCTTCCGCCGCTCTGCTGGTTGCTGGGGCGCGTCGTGCAGGTGTACCCCGGCAGCGATGGCGTCACGAGGGTCGCTGACCTGAAGACGAAGAGAGGGACAATTCGGCGCGGCTTCAACAACATCTGTCCTCTTCCTCTTTGAAGTCCACTTCAACCCGGGGAGCATGTCTATGCATGGCATGCCTACGGCCGGCTGGAGGCGCGCGGTCGCTGAGGGAGCGCGCGGGCTGCGGCAGCAGCATCGGGCGTCGGCGGCGGCTGCGGGGTGTACGGGCGGCGCGGGCGGCGCGAGCGCCGTCACCCGCTCCGAGCCGAACGTCACTTCATTTTTTACCACGACGACGACACTGCGTTTTATTAATCTTGTGTTCCTGGATTACACCAATTTGTTATTTAGTCCACGCTTTTTATTATTCGCTCCCACCACTGAGCAATCGACGTATTATCGTCAACAATGTTACCTAATCTTTAAAACACTCTTATTATGTTTATATTATTAGATGTCCATATTTAGTACTATCTTAGATCCATTTATCAAAATTATGTTAAAATAAGTTTAATTAAAATGGTTTAACTTATCTTTGAAATAAAATGTTTTGCATTCCTGCTTCTATGAGCCTCTTTTTTCCAATGCTATTATAAATAGAGTATAGTATCTCTGAATGTCATTTTGAATTTTTAGATTACAAATAATAGATGATGATATTGACTTGTCAAAGCTTCGTACCTTGGAGGGTGATGAGCTTGATGTATTTGATCAAGGTGAGGACGCCCCACAGATAGCCGGTATCATTGATGATAGGCCCGAGGAAGTGAAGAAAGCGGAGCAGTTTAGTTCTAGCTCTAAATGGAAGATCATCAATCAAGTAAGTCACAACAAACATGTAATTGAAATTCAATAAGGATATGCGGAGCTAGTTAACAGTTGGTTGAGGCCAATAAATAAATAAATGTTACTTAGCACACACTTTGGAGTAGCTATGTTCCAGTCTCTGTTTTGCAGCATCACTATCTCAGGTACGCAGACAGTGACAGGAATAAAGCCTAACCGAAGCATGTGTACAAAGTCATGTTCATTTATCTCTGCCTGAGTATTATTTAAGTTCAGTATGTAAAGCTAAACAAACTGATTGCTTTGTGGTGACTACAAGCCTAAAACAAGTTATTAAATAAATAATATGATAATTGAAGTAATGCACAGGCCTAGCTTTCCAATAAATATAAATAAATTATCTTTATAGCAGCCCATCCCTTCTTTTTATTTAATTTAAGCAGGACAAATAAACAAAAAGGATTTTAAGCTGTTCTTGATTATAAGATTATTGATTTCATCTTTCAGGAAAATGAAATGCTATTCACTGCAACAAAACAGAAGTTGAAAATAACCAAAATTGTATTCACAGGACGATGGCTTCAACAGCAAATTAGAAATAGAAGAAATAAAAAGTGATGTTAAACAGTCGGAAAAAGAAAATGAACTTATATTTGGAAAAATGTATAGTGACTCAGAAGATGAAAAGAAAAATGATTCTGATCTGTCTCCTCCAAGAAAACAGGATAATGACAACAAAGCCAAGGATTCCAAATCTTCCAAAAAACATGACAGTGATAGTGATTTTAGCCCACCCAGAAGAAGGGATGATAGGTCTCCTAACAGAAAAGATGATGATAGGTCTCCAAAAAGGAGAGATGATAGATCTAAAAGAAATCGTAATGCGTCTCCTAAAGAAAAACATGTTAATTCTGCTAAAAGAAGGGATGACAGATCTCCTAAAAAGAGAAGTGATGATAAAGGGAAAAGTTATGATAGTGATCCTAGTCCTCCCAGAAAAAGGGAGGATAGGTCTCCTAACAAAAAAAATGATGATAGATCTCCTAAAAGGAGAGACGATAGATATAAAAGAAACCATAATGATAGATCTCCAAATGAAAGACATAATTATTCTGGTAAAAGAAGGGATGGAAAATCTCATGAAAGACATGATAAATCAACTAAAAGAAGTGATGAAAAATCTCCTAAAAGATCAAAGGATGATAAAAGAAAAAATGATGATAGGTCTCCTAAAAGAAAAAGTCGTGATAGAGGAACCCCTAAGAGGAAAATGGATGATAAATCTCCAAAAAGAAAAAATGATGACAGATCTCCCATAAAAGAAAAAAGCAATAGAAATTACAGTCGTGAACCTCCTAGACCAGAAAAACCTAAAGAGAGAGTGCGCAAACCTAGCCGATGGGGAGATTTCGGCCCTGAAGACCCTGCTACATTGCAACCTTCAAAACCAGAACATTCTCCTAGAACTATAGATGAAAATGATTCATCTCCTTTAAGAAAGAAAATAACAGACTCACCAACAAGGAAAACCAAAAATTACAATTCAGACCAGTCTCCTCCAAGGAAATCGAAGAAAAGTCACAACTCACCCCCAAGAAAATCAAGCAAATATAAAGAGGATAGTAGGAAGCGTAACGAAACGCCTGAATTCCTATCTCCATCTAGAAAGCAAAAGTATTCTCCGCAAAGGCAAAGTCATATGGATAGACATGAGAGACATCAGAGCAATACAAAGCATGAAAAGATTCGCAAACACAGACAATCCACCGATTCTGATCTCTCTCCACCCAGAAGAAATAGGAGAGAGAAATCAGTCTCCCCACCAAGAAAGAATAGAAAAGCTCCAGAAAACAATAAAAGAAAATTCAATAGTGACTCTGACCCATCTCCTCCTAGAAGGGAAAGAGACAGGAATACTTCTGAAAGAGACAGAAGTAAGAGAGGGAATGATAGTCCGCCGCCGTCGAATAAGAGAATGGCGAAAACTTTAGAAGGCAAGATGGCCGGTTTGCAAGACGCAAGACAGTTGAGGCAAGAAAATGAAAGCTTTAGGAAAAGGGAAGAAGAGGTTTTTAATAAGATGACTGATGATGTATCTGGGAGGAATGCTCAGGTTGTTTCTAGGAAAAGTGAGTATAATTGTTCCATTGTTCAAGTTATATTTTTCCCATTTTCAAAGCTTTTTTCTATTGTTATTGCTATTCACCTGTGTTCTTTTTTACAGGCAAACGAGAAACTTCAGAGGAAAGGCTCAAACTAAAAGAAAAGGCAGAACGACAAAAGGAATTAGATGAGAAATACAAGAAATGGACTAAAGGGTGAGTAATAATTTTACCAATAAGTCGGCCATAATTATGAATGCTAAATACCTATTAACCTGATCAAAATATTGATTCTGTGATGGAATAATTATGTACTCTCTGTACCCTGCATTAACTAACCCGCCTCTCTCTTCCTCCACCCTCTTATTTATTTTTTTAAACTTTATGCAACGGAAGGTACAAAGGTGGACCAAAACCTGTCTGCCTGCCTATCTGCTGCCTGCTCGCCTGCCTGGTGGGTGGGTCTTAGGCATTATGAGCAAATATATTCCGTTTCCAAGCTCTAGGAACGCATAACTTAGTAGTACTTTCCATATAAATAGAAGTTTATATGTTTGTCTCCTATGCTTTCCGGGGTGCTTGCGTAAGCCCATGAAGGCAAAAAACACCGCGAATAAAGTCGCGGGCAGCAGCTAGTTAACATATAAAATACATATCACAAAAAAATGAACGGAAGTATTTATAATGGTCAGTTTGTCAGTCTGGTCCCTCCATCTTAATATCATGATGGAGGGACCAAGCATTTTGTTAAAATATTATATATATAATGGCTAAAATTATAGCAAAGGTAGGAAATAGTATATTAATGGTGTTATTTTTGTACATAATGTATGACAGACATTGAAGACTTCGTCCCTGTGTGCGTTACCCCAGCAAAATAATGTCGAAAATAGTAATTTAAATGTTACAGGCAATTAGCTCGCCAGCTTCTGTAAATGTTGCGCACATTTTTAAGTTTGTTGCACATATAGATTTTGAGTTATTCCACAAAAACATTTCCTGCTGGGGTAACGTTACCGCAGCCAGACATTTTCTTTTATAATGGAAATATTGAAATAAATATTAGCCATATAATTAGTTATCTAGACGAGGTAAATGTTGTAACTTATTTTGTATTTGTTCTTCCTTCGACTGCGATGTTATTCAAGATTTTGCTGGAGTAACGTTTGTGGTTTTACTGGATCTCTGAAATGGATAAGCAGATTCTTATCACCTTTTTTACATGACTTCTTAAGAATTCGTTTGAATTAGTTGGGTAATAAAAAATCAAAAATAATGCACCATTCAAAGGTTATTTCATTAAATATAAAAGCACTTCAATAGGTCCTAACACTTTAAATAAGAGCTTTATAGACTTACTTTAAACGTTATTTTGTAGCTTGTATCTGTCTTCAAATGTATGTGAAGTTTCATTAGTATCCTGTTAGTAATAAACAAATTATGATGAAATTCAGTTCTCCACTTTGAAGGTCAAAATGCGCGCGGAGTTATTTGGCCCCCGATAACCCTGTATGTAGATATATAAACTGAATGATATATCAATAGTTAGTTGCTTAGTTCAGTTATATTCCTGTAAAATTTCAGCTTAGTACATACAATAATTAACGAGATAATAAAATAAAAGCCATTAGGAAGCGCAAGACCGTGGTAACCCGACCATATTAAGGTGGTTACAAAAAAGCGACCTCGCAGTACAATATGCTACCTTCTAAAATGTTTAGTATAATACACCTTACAAGTTCGGTACAGACGCGTACACTGTTCAATATTAGATGTGATTTTTAAATAATTTAAGCAATTTTTAGAATACAACTATCTCTATTTAGCTTGGAAAAAATATTGTGAGATTTGAAATTAGACTATAAAACAGTGGGACTTACTGTAAGCATTTTACTACATAGTGATGTTATTTTATATTACCATCACTCTGTGATAAACGATATATTAAACGATATAAGTAGGTATTAGTAGGCATAGGTAGGTATAATGTGAACTTAAAACATTTATTCTATATCTGTTATTTTCTGCGATGGTTTTAAATCTTAATTTATATTTTAAAAGTGAACATTTATATTATTAAAGACAAAGTGTCTACTAAAATTTAAAAAGTAATGGAAAATGCCATAAAAACAGTATTGCTACCTGTGATTATTTTTTAGTTTTATCAATATTTTGAAAGTTTTCTTGAAATTATTATTTTATCTGTAAATAAAATTTCAAAGCACTTGTGTACACATCCGTACTAAACTTGTAAACCTATCCTACATATTTGAGAAGGTAGCATATTGTACTATGCGATCGCTTTTTTGTAACCACCTAAATATGGTCGGGTTACCCCGGTTTTACGCTTCCTGTGACTTTTATTTCACTATCTCGTTAATTATTGTATGTACTAAGCTGATTTTTTTCAGGAATATAACTGAACTAAGCAACTAACTATTGATATATCATTCAGTTTATATATCCACATACAGGGTTATCGGGGGCCAAATAACTCCGCGCGCATTTTCACCGTCAAAGTGGAGAACTGAATTTCATCATAATTTGTTTCTTACTAACAGGATACTAATGAAACTTCACATACATTTGAAGACAGATACAAGCTACAAAATAACGTTTAAAATAAGTCTTAAGAACTCTTATTCAAAGTACCTATTGAAGTGTTTTTATATTTAATTAAATAACCTTTGAATGGTGCATTATTTTTGATTTTTTATTACCCAACTAATTCAAACTAATTCTTAAGAAGTCATGTAAAAAAGATGATAAGAATCTGCTTACCCGTTTCAGAGATCCAGTAAAACCACAAACGTTACTCCAGCAAAATCTTGAATAACATCGCAGTCGAAGGAAGAACAAATACAAAATAAGTTGCAACATTTACCTCGTCTAGACAACTAATTATATGGCTAATATTTATTTCAATATTCCCATTATAAAAGAAAATGTCTGACTGCGGTAACGTTACCCCAGCAGGAAATGTTTTTGTGGAATAACTCAAAATCTATATGTGCAACAAATTTATAAATGTGCGCAACATTTACAGAAGCTGGAGAACTAATTGCCTGTAACATTAAAATTACTATTTTCGACGTTATTTTGCTGGGGTAACGCACACTTCGTCCCTTCATCTTGACGCTCACGGCATCGACACCAACATAAATACTTTCTTACAATATTTTAAAGCAGTGTCGTTTGAATATTTGACTGTTTGGTTGTAAAGTATAACGGGCTAGTGTGCGCAACTCCACGTCTCAGCGCGTACTTTACACGTACTGGAGGCAACTAGATAATTCGATCCGCCCCCGCTTCACAAGAAAAGCCAGCAGCTCCTTGACGATATTGGCAATCTCTTGATGGGTCCCTGGGTTCCCAAAGTGCTCTGCCCAGTATGTAACAACCTCAGGGCAGTTCAGAAGCACATGGGCTGCTGTCTCGTCTACCTCCATGCAGACTCCAGTGGGCTGTCAGTAACTCTTATGGTTTAAATAATTTCAGCATAAAACAGCTTGAAGACCAAGAGACTCGCGTTCAGGAGTTCCTTCACGAGTCATCCAAACCACTGGCCCGACTTAGAGATGACCGTGATCTGGAGGATAACCTTCGACAGGTGGAGAGGGCAGGGGATCCGATGTTGAAGTACATGAGGGATAAAAAGCGGGAGAGGGGAGAATTGGGACCAGGTTAGTAATCATTCTGATTGAATTAAACAAATATTTTGGACATAGGAATTCTGGTTTGCATGGTTTTTTAGTCAATGCTTTAAATAGTTTATATTTATTATGAATGTGTTAGTATTAGGTCTTTACATATGAAATTGCCGCTCGGTATCAAAAAATTAAAAATAACATTTTTAAAAGAAATTATATATTTAGTCAATCGAAGTATGTACCATTGTTATCGATACACTTTCGCCATTTTATCGGGAGCTCATTGATCCCTTTGGTAAAAAAATCCTGGGAGCGAGAATCGATGAACTGCTTGAAGGCTGTATCTTAAACTGCCTCATCAGAATTGATTTTTTTTTCCTTGTAAAAAGTTGTCCAAATTTCGGAATAAATGGTAATCGTTTGGGGCAAGATCTGGAGAGTATGGTGGGTGACGCAGAGTTTCCAGTCGCAGCTCCTCTAACTTGGCGACCGTCTGATGTGCAGTATGTGGTCGAGCGTTATCCTGAAGGAGCAATGGGCTAGAGCAATTGACCAATCTCGGTTGTTTAATGGTGAGCTTTTCCATCATTGTTTGCAACTGTTGACAATACATGTCTGCAGTAATCGTTTGGCCTGATCTCATGAAGCTGTAGTGGATGACACCAGCACAGGACCACCAAACACTAACTAGAATCTTCTTTTTGGTCAGTTTTCGCTTGGGGCAAGGTTTTGCCGGTTTTCCAGGGTTAAGCCATTGTGATGATCGCTTGCGATTATCGTACACGATCCACTTCTCATCACAAGTGACAATACGATTTACAATTCCCTGATTATTGTGACGATTGAGCAAGGAAGCGCAGCAACCGACGTGTTTGTTGGTGTGTTTCAGTCAATTCGTACGGTACCCACTTTTCGAGCTTTTTTACTTTTCCAATTTGACGCAAATGGATAGTGATTGTTTTGTCACTTACTCCAAAGGCTGCTGCTAATTCAGAAGTGGTTTGAGATGGATCCGCTTCAACTATCGCCTTTAATTCTTCATTATTCACTTGAGTATCCGGTCGTCCACGAGGCTCATTTTGTAAATCAAAATTTCCAGAACGGAAACGTTGAAACCAAAAACGCACCGTTCGTTCGTTAGCGGTGCTTGGCCCGTACACGTCGTTAATCCTTCGAGCCGTTTCTGCTGCACTGGTGCCACGGTAGAACTCATATTCGTAAAAATCGCGAATTTTTAATTTCTCCATTGTTGTTGCAATAGCAATTTTCAAGCCCAAACAAATGACGATAAAACAAATGAAACACGAATTTTAAAACAATATTCTTTAGTCTTTATTTTGAAATAATTTTGAATTTGGAATTCCTAATCAAACACAAAATATTTGATTTCAAAGTTGCCAGTATTAAGTATCGGCAATTTCATATGTAAGGACCTAATATATACGTAATTACCTATTGTTTATATGTATATTTTTCTTCTATGACCATTGTAGCCTGTAAATAAATGTGTCATTAGTTTAGCTAGAGAAGGTGGACACCTATTATATTCTTGTTTAATAAAATGGTTTTTATACAAAACTTGTTAAAGTAAATAAAGTATTTGTTGTAATATTTGACAGAAAAACCATCATACAAAGGGCAATTTCCACCAAACCGCTTCAATATTCGTCCCGGTTACCGTTGGGACGGGGTGGACCGTTCGAACGGCTACGAGAAGAAGTACTTCGACCAACAGAGCAAACACAAAGCCCAGGAAGAAGAGGCGTATAAGTGGAGCACTGAAGACTTGTAATATGATCTCTGTGTCAAGAATACAAAGATGAAATTAGTTTGACAGGAATTTTACGAGTAGAAAATTACGTAATTATGATGTAAAAGATTGTAAATATTTTTTATAGCATTAAAGTTATTAGTCATTGTCTATTGTTTTGTTTTATTTGTAACATATTCTAAAATGAAACCACCATCAATATTTATATATTTTATTCGATAAATAAGAAACTTTGTATATCGGGGGAATAACTACAGATAACTGTATTATTATAATAAATAAAATAACTATTTGCTTATTAGTAAATTGTCAATGCATATACATATACATATTGCTATAATTTACGTGAAGGCCTCTTGTATAAAAATAAATTTAATGGAGCGTGCCGAATAATAATAAATGTGAATTTAGGTAAATAAAAAAACATTAAGACATCAAAATCTTACATCTACTCACATGCACGATTACAGTTTGGTACATACAACAATATGTAAACCTGTTTATTTTATACTAAGTTAGTCGTTGCCCGCAGTAATTACCTCCTAAGCTACTAAATATTGAGCGGGTAGATGACACCACCGATCAATTGATATAGGTACGAACGCGATTCCCCCATAGATTTTGTTAGAATATTCCCGATGGGTAACACGTCGTCGCGTCAACATTGTTGTTGACGATCGGGAAGCAAAAAAGTTCCGTTCGTTCAGTGTTGACAATGGAAACTTTTTTTTCCCAGTCGTACACATGCTTAGTTAAAGAGAGTCAACGTTTAGAAAGGTGGAATTCAATTAAAAATAAAATTGATTTTTAAATTTGCAACACCAAAAATCAAACTCCTGTGTATATGTTGTGCAGTAATTACAAAAATAATATTTCCACGATCGTCAAGTGTTAACGACAGGGGTGTTACTGAACGGGAATAATTGGAATAATAGAAAAAAGGTCCTGTTCGTCAACACTGAGCGAACGGAACTTTTTTTTTTCCCGAGCGTCAACAGTGTTGACGACGGGGTGTTACCAATCGGGAATATTCTATTTTGTTTGGCAAATTATATTTATGACGTCACTTGTAGGACTTGGGGTCGGGTAATAAGTAGTACTTATTTGTTGATTTTAAAGCAACTAAAAATCTAATTTAACAGCAAATTTAAAATTACTTATGGCCAAATACTCAATCGCTACTTAATTTTAAGATGCAGTCAAGTTTTGTGCTGGCTCTATCACTTAATGTCAAAGTGACTGTGACAGTACGGGACTTGAACGGCATCTTAAACTAGAGTAGCGTTTGAATATTTGGCCATTAATCAGATTTTTAGGGCTATAATCAAGATTTTTTTAGAGGTATTCTATTTTGGAATGATTTGTTAATAATGGTGTCATCTATCCAATTATTTAATCCAGGATTTACCCCTGGTTGCTCAAACGGATTCTCGAACGAAAAATGAATGTGACTAATTGTCAAACGCCCATAAGCTGCTGTGATTGGTTGTTGATAATTCCACCAACCAATCACAGTATAGCCCACGCGCGAGTGCTAGTCACCGCCTGAGGTACAATTTGTCACATTAATTTTTCGTTCGAGAAACCCCCCATGTTAGTCCGTGTGCCAAAAATCATCAACATTTTTCAGCCGTTTATTCCTGATTCTTGAATAGGTAACAAAAAGAAACAGTAATATAGGGCAATTCATTATTTTTGTACCAAACTGTAATATTCTACAAGACAAACACGAAATATATTCAAATACGCAACTTATATAACTATAGTTTTATATTTTGTTGCTGACGGTATAATAAAAAAAAGAAAATTGAGATAAAATTAGATAGTTACTCTTTGACCACAAAAAAGAACAGTCTCCCTTCATATTTAAAAGAAAATTATACTAAATAAATAACAAAAACATAACACTATCACTTATTTGATTCTTTAAAGATTCAATGTGCACACTTTTACGGTCAGCGCAGAGAAACAACAATATGCTCGATGGATTTTTCATTTGTTAATTGATAATGAGCTAAATTTCAAAATAAATAAAGGAGAAAAATGCGTAATATAAAAGATAATAGGAAAGATGACATCACCAATCAATTCAAATACTTTTTATGAGCTGTCAAAACGCGACTCTCCTATTTTGTATGGCAATTTATACTTATGACGTCATTTGTATAATACAAATACTCAATTACTCAATTTATAAACAACTATTTACTAATTTCGAGGCAACTAAAAATTTATTTTATCTTAATTTGATATTACTTAATTGAAAACCTTCAGGGCTTAAATCAAATGTTCTTTTAGAGAAGTTTTGTCTTGAAATTATTAGAAATGTCATCTACCCAATTAATGTCGAAATTTCTTTTACGCAATTTTTAACCCTATTTAAGATGTTTTAAGTTCATTTTTTATTAATAAATATAAACTATGAGCAATTGCTGTTGGGTTTGCGATGACCCTTAGTCTAGTACAATTTAGTCGAAATAATTTTATATTGTAAGCCTTGATTTCAAGCAGTACGATTTCTTATATGGCGAGGTATTCCACAACATTTTTTTTTATTTTTAAGTCTATTTCTCGGATAACTTCGCGAAGACTTTTTTATTACTTCTAAGATTAAGTAGATATAAAATAACGCCGTAGGTAAAAGGTAATTTATGGAAGATAAATATTCTTACTACGAGAAAACGAATTGTGGATACATATTATATTAGTTTTGAATATTACATTCGATTTGGACAATCTCTTCGCGAAGTTATTTTAAACATACGTTCATCTGATATAGTTCAATTACATAGGTAATTAAAAAATATATATAATTCTATTATTTATTATCTGACAGCGATTGTAAAGCCGATATTTCGCGACCACAAAGAATAATCCAGTAACAGAATACGAAGTGACATTATTTAAAGAAAGTCATTTTTTTTTAATATGAAACTGAGTTTACTCATACAGGATATTCTTTGAGAAAACGAAATGCAAATTTCAGAGTAAACGTCAGCTGAAGATCAAACAAATGCAGAAAGGTAATATAATTAGACAAAAATCAAAAAAATAATGACAAAGCCTTTATTTTATGGCAGTGAACCGCGGGTTTCAAACCTTCCCCTGGTTTCTCGAACAAAAAATTAATTTTACAAATTGCCAAAGGCGCGTGAGCTTCACACATCAAGCTCAATCATCAAGCAACAATCTGCCAAATTTCTTTGATTGATTTTCAACTTTTACAAAAGAATAAGGTTCTTCAATTGGAATAAAATTACAGTTTGGTATGGTTTAAGTGCTGGCGTCTGTACCAAAAATAGGCATTCAAAATTAATTGATTAATTAAATTATTAAAAATTAAGTTTTAGTCTATGTACCTACTTTAAAAAATATGTCAGTTCTGCTCATAAAAATGTACGCGTTGTGTTATTTTAATGATTCGGTCAACCAATCACATAACGCGTTTGACAATTTGTCACATTAATTTTTCGTTCGAAAAACCGGAGATAAACGTGTCAATTGACAGAACTGTAGTACGTTTTCAAAAATCTATGCCTAACACATCACAATACACTTACTTTAATGCACTCTCTAATGTATTACAACCTGAAGTTACTTTTATTAATAATTATCTGCTTTTTATTTTATAATAATATCGTTTGTATTAAAATTTGCTAATCAATCTATAGGTCGTTCGCCATTTGATATATTTAACGTAATTTTGCTAGAAACAGGATATAAGTATGTTATATTATTTTTGCGATGTTTTTTGCGTTGATGCGAACTTGAAGAACAAATTGGATTTTCAAGTTTTAATAAGTTCTTGGCTAACAGTAGGGCAACTGCTCAAAGGCAAAGCAGCCTGCACAGCTTGCCCAGCAGTTGGACATATAAAAAAGGGCTATATAAAAAAAAAAATATTTTAAATATAAAGTCAGCTCTTGTAACTACACCATAAGGCATATAAAATAAAAGGGCTTGTTGCGGCAAAACTTGCCATGCCATATAACAGTCGAGTACTGTATCCTAAATGTATCTGTCGCAGGGAAATAATACAATTTAACAAAATCCCTTAGGGATTTCATCAAATCCCTTAGGGATTTTGTTAAATTACGGCAGATGTTACAATAACAACTCCGTTGAGTCATTTCCCTGAAGAAAGTTAGTGATTTGATCAAATTCCAACAAAAAAAAAATCACTAACTTTCAGATCCAGATCTGCCGTAATTGTACAAAGGCCACCACATCAAGCAACAACAATCTGTCAAATTTATTTGTTTTGATTTTCAACTGTAATACAAAACGATAAAGTTCATATTCAATGGGGAAAATTTGACAGTTGGGTATGGCTTGATGTGCTGACGTCTGTAGCATTTCTCCGTGACATATTCATATCAATGCAAAAACCACCGCAGATTGTTCTAAAGTACCGCATTAGTGATAATCATCGCACTACAGACTACATACAGGTGACTACATATCGGTGTCAACGTCTCCCCCTGTACCCGCCCCGGCCACGTCGGTCCCTGTCGTCATGTTCGTTCTGATAGCCCCCTCTAGACTGATAGCCGCCACCCTGGGTTTGGTAGCCTCCTTGGCTGGAGTAACCTTGGGGTTGTTGGTAACCTTGGTTGTTTTGGTAAGGCTTTTTGTAACCCCCGCCGCCGCCGCCGCCGCCGCTACCGCCGCCTAGAATGAAATTAATCCAACAAAATTATTATGGAAATAAAATCTTTTTAAAAATTTTATTTTTCGCTTTTTAGTGCCTAATTTTTATCATACCAATTAATTACGAAACAGTGACACCAAAAAAATTCAGTCATCCCTTTATTTTTGACCCTTAGGGGTGGAATACATTTATGAAATTTATACGGGGCCAACTTTGAGGTATACACTATCAATAAAATTAAAAAAGAATCTTCGAAATCGAACTACATAGAAAAAAGTTATGCGTGGTCAAACATAAAAAAAAAACGTATCGAAGTGAACCTCCTTCTTATTTTGAAGTCGGTTGAAAATAGGGCTCCCCCGGGTTAGTATAAAGTGTTTTCTTAAAAAAAGTTGTGTCTTAGAATTATTGACTAGTGGTTTTAACTGTCCAATTGTAATCCTTACCTTGATATCCCTGATTAAAGCTCCCCATACTATCATACCCGCCCTGGTTGTACCCCCCACCATAACCCTGGTTGTGTTGACCATGCTGGTTGTAGTTCTGATCGTGGCTCGAATGGCTGAAGGGCGCTTGAGCTTGGTTGTTGTAACCACCAGGGGGAACCTCGTATGTTTGGTAATTTCTGTTGTGGGGAGGCCTGTAAAATACTTAAAGGTTATTTTTTTCTAACAATTGTTTTAAACTCACCCACTCACTAACTGACTTTCGACGTAAGTAACAAAATTTTGTTGCTAATATTTTTGTTATTTATTTATTAACCATCACACACAACTATTTTTACATGTACAACTCAATGCAATAGTTGCAGTAAACTTGCCTATTATTTGCCTTGTTTATTATTATTTTATTATTATTTGCTTGCCTATTATGTCCTGGGCAAAAGCCTCCCTCCATGCCTACCATCTTTTTTTTTTCTTATCTATTTTATCTTTCCCGATTCTGGGTTTCATCCCACTAGTTTTGGAGGAATCCATCCAGTTCGTCCCGCCATCTCCTTCGTGGCCTGCCGCGACCCCGTCTTTGACTAATTCCCAGAAGTCCAAACTCAAGGTTCGCCAACGAGCAATAATGGAGCGCAGAATACTAGGTGTTAAATTAACGGATCGAGTTCGAAACACTATACTGCGCTCCAAAACAGGGATAACAGACGTAGCTCATAAGGCTGCCTAACTTAAATGGGACTGAGCAGGACATGTCTGCCGTACAGTGGGCTCAGGTGACACGGAACTAGAGCCCTGAGACAGTAATGATGTTTTATTTAATTATTTTTATTTTGGTGTTTTTCTTACCTGCCATGCTCCCCGCCCCGGCCATGGTCCTCGCCCCGGCCATGGTCTCCGCCCCGGCCATGGTCCCCGCCCCCCTGGCTGTACCCGCCCTGCACTCGGCCGCCTCTCCCTCCCCGCCCCCCGCGGCCACCGCCTCCCCTCTCTTGTCCGCCTCCTCCCCCGCCGGCGCCGGTGTTGTTAAACGCGACGGGGGCAGAGTTGTTGAATCCCCCGCCTCCCCGGCCTCCACCACGTCCGCCTCTAGCACCACCGCCGCCGCCCTGTGAAAAAATAATGTTATCTATCTAGGACAGCATTTTGCATTTGATGGATGTGTGAAGTTACCAGAATGGATAAGGTGAGAAATCAATAAGTTTGAAAGTGGCGCCAGTGACAGAAAAGTTGAAAAGGAATCGTTTGTCTTGGTATGGGCATGTGAAGAGGAGAGATGAAACGCATGTGACCAAAAGAGCTATGAATATTAATTTGGATGGATGAAGAGGGAAAAAAAGGCCAAAGAAAAGATGGATGGTTTGTGTGAAGAATGATACGAGTGAAAAGGGAGTCAGTGAAAGCATGACGTTGGACACGACGGAATGGAAGAAGAAAACATGTTGCGCCGACCACAAGTAAGATGGGATAAGGGCAGGAAGAAGAAGAGGATCTAGGACAGCATTTCCCAAACAATGGGTATAGTTTTACATCCACCATACTATCAGGGGTATGGCCTGTGGTATAGTGGCAGAGCAGCAGAGTGGGAGAGCGATCGACTGCTGCGCTGCGTGTCACGGGTTCGATTCTCGCACGTAACAAAATATTGGTATGGCTCGTAGTTGTTTCGGGTCTGTTTGTAAACGCACCCACAGTACTGGTGAAATTCCTAGCGCTGGCAACGTTATTTTTAATAAAAAAAAAAATAATAATGATATGGCAGTACCAGAAAAAAATTGGATTGGGACATTGCATATTTACAAAATCCTTACTTAGAGAATATAAAATATAGCTTTTGCCCGCGTCTTCGTCTGCCAAAATTTTCTTGGTGAATTTCTAATTTCTTTGATAATAAAACATAGCCACGCCAACCGTGTCGTAAATATTAGAGATAAGATTTTGACTCGTTATAAAGATATGAGCAGGAACTCACGGCAGTTCTCTGTTGCCAGGAAGGCATCTCAGGAGGCGGAGGTTGCTGTTCGTTGGGGCGACCTCCTCTGTCTGGAACCTGCAAACAACAAGATCGAATTAAGAAAACACAATTAATTTACAATTTATTGTAAAATTAGATTTTTAGTTGGTTTAAAATCTATAAAGACTACAGTCTGCGAGGCCTAAGGTGAGTTTTGCATTTGTGTGAGTGTTCACCAAAAGTACAGTCACACAAAAAACTTTTAAAATAAATATTATTAGTGGTCAATAAATAAAATTCAAATATATTACAAATTATAACGAAATAACGACATTGCATCTTCATCATTTTCATTTTCTTCATTTTCACTCTTGTCTGATATGTCTGGTTAATATTGAATCATTCCGTTATATCATCAAGAACACTTCTTTACGCAACAGTACAAGAGGACGCACCGCGCCTCCGGCTGATTACCAAAAAGCAGCATAAACCGGTTTAAGTCACACCTACGCTATCTATGTACACTCACACAAATGCAAAGCTAAGACGCCTCGCGAAATGTAAGTCAATTCAGTTGGCACATAAGTAATGTCACAGCAGCATTACCATACAAAATCTAACGGGAAATCGCGTTTCGACAGCTCATAAAAAGTATGTCAATAGATTGGTACTGTTTTATTTTTGGAGTTTTAGGAGTCTATAGAAATGCACGAGTCCGTAAGTATGTCACACTTACCTGTCCAATAATAACTTTATTGACATCAGTCTGTGTGTTCTTTCGGACATTCGCACTGGAAGTCTTCTCGACCAGTAGTAGAGATGTCCGGGCGGCTAGGAAGTCGGACAGTTTGACGTCCGGCTTCACTTTGAGATTCTCACGTTTCGGACGGTAGGTGGATTGGATGACGTCTTTCTTTGTCTTTAGTCGGTCGGACCACTGTGAGGAAAAACGAGTTTATTTAAAATGATAATTAATTAATAAATATTATAATAAAAAGTAAATAAACTACTACTACTTATTCATTATTATTATATTTATGTAACATATTAGACTGATTGCGTACAGAAAATTATTAGGCGCGGCATTTTCACGCCATTTTCAACACATATCTCAGTTGTTTTTAAGTATGTTATAAATTAATCAATGAACACTACTAGAGCTTATTCTGTCTGAAATATATTATTAAATAGGGTATTTTACTCTATATGAGAAAAAATCTATAAATATATAATGATATTATTCTGTTCCTGCTTTTGGATAGATAAATAAAAGGCGTAATTGCGTTTCTTTGAAAACCTAAGAAACTACATTTAATGCCAATTATTATAGTTTACAATATTCATCACGTTTTTCTTATACAGATTTCTACTTCAACTGTCACCACTGACTAATTAAAAATATGACTGCCACTAGGCGTTGTCTTCCTCTATAAGAGTGCAGTAAACCTCTTTACATCTCCCCCCCTTGGAGAGAAGCAATTGCAAGTAACTATGTATGCAATTGTTCATCTTGAAACCAATACTGGAGATAATTTTGTAATATGGTATAAGTTTGACTCCGCTTTCTTGTGTCCGGTATCAACTTCATAGATTGATTTGGAAACCACCTTCAGAATTGTGTATGGTCCAATTCTCAATTCATCCATTTTCCGTCTATTTAGTCGATTTCCATTTTCCACATAGACTCTATCACCCACTTCTAATTTATATTCTTTCCTCTGTTGGTCAAATTTTTTTTTATTATAATTATGAGATTTTATTGTATTTTTAAAGGCTAGTTTTCTATCTCTTTTCAGATCTTCCTTTGTATATCTGGATTTTAATTCTAGTGGTAGAACATTTACGTTTTCGCCTTCCAAAAGATATTTTGGAGCAAACTTCGTGACTGTGTGTTCTGTTTCGTTATATTTTTCTACACATTTCTGTGCAATAGTTGTCCATGCTGTTTTCTTATCGCTTTCATTTATTTTACATCTAATTTTGTTGACTAAAGTTTGGTTTAGCCTTTCGTTAAGCCCATTTGAAAATGGTGCATCAACAGCAGTGAAAATAATTTCTATATTTTTCTTCTTAAGAAATTCTTTAAATTCTTTGGAATTTATGCCAGGGTATTGGTCCGTTAATACCATATCAATATTGTAGCTCTGTGCCACATCACTTATTAATTTGATAAAATCTCCAGAGCTTTGATTTTTTGATGTTGAAATATAAGCATATCTTGTGTAATGATCAACCAAAAGATGTAAGTATTTTTTTGTTGATCGTGATCCTCCAAATCCTCCGATGGTATCAATAGATACAATTTCAAATGGACGTGTTGCTGGACCCAAGTGAGACATTAAACCATACTTTGGCTTCTTCCTTGACTTGTTTTTTATACAAATCTCACATTGATCACAAATTTGTTTAATGTTTGCAATAATGTTCTTTGCTGTGTAGAATGGTGTTATCTTATTTGTCATCTGGGTTCTTCCAATGTGACAGTAAATGTCATGAACATTTTTTATTAAAGTTTTGCTAAGTTCTTCTGATAGTATAATTTTTTTCCTTTTTTTATTATTTTTGTAGTAAATTTCATTCTCTAAAATAAGTTTGGTTTTGTCCTTTTGTATGTTAAAATTTGTATTTTGGTCATTTTTTATATCTTGTAGGTTTATTAAATTTACTACTTTTAAAAAATCATCAGCATTGTCATGAGGTTCTAGCACTGGATTTCTGCTTAAACAGTCTGCTTCTTGATTTGATTTTCCTGGAATATATTTGATTTTAAAATTATATTGGGACAAATAATATGTCAAATCACCTAGTTCCTCATCAGTTCTAGCCTTGATGTTCATATTTTCTAATGGTTTATGGTCTGAGTAAACCATAAATTCTTTTCCCATTAGCCAGTGCTGCCAATATTTTACAGCTTCTTTTATGGCCAGACATTCTAGATAAATTGCCTTCTTCTTTTTTTGAGCATCAGATATTTTTTTTGAAAAATAAGCAACTGGCTTACTGTCTCCGTATTCATCTTTTTGTTTAAGCACTGCTCCCACTCCTTTGATACTAGCATCCGTGTAAATGTTTATTGGTAGTTCTGGATCAAAGATTTTGAGAATTGGTTCTGAGCATAGCAATGTTTTTATTTCATCAAACGATTTCTGACATTCTGCAGACCATATGAATTTTACATCTTTTCTTAATAAATTGTGCAATGGGTCCAAGATAATTGCAGTGTGTGGAACAAATTTATGATGAAAATTAATTTTTCCTAGGAATTGTCGTATATTCTTTCTTGTTTCTGGGACCGGAAAGTTTTTGACAGCGGTTATGTAATCTTTCAGAGGTCTAACTGTATTATTTTCTATTATGTGACCCAAATATTTGGCATCCTTATTTGCAAAAGCACACTTCGAAAATTTCAGTCTGAAACCCTCTGTTTGTATTGCCTCCAGCAGCCTTGATAAATGTACTATGTGTTCTTGAAAAGTTTTCGAGAAAATTAAAATATCATCTATGAAATTTACTGCAAAATTTGACAGTTTGTGTTTTCTTATGATGTTGCTCAATATTCTTTGAAAAATAGCTGGGGCCGTTTTCAATCCAAAAGGGAGGCATGTCCATTGGAAATGGCCTTCTTGTGTTACAAATGCCGTTTTATATCTATCTTGAACTTTCAATGGAATAGACCAAAATGCGGAATTTACGTCAAATGTAGAAAAATACTTACAGTTTACAGTTTTAACCATTAAATCTTCAATCAATGGAAAAGGCTGAGATTGAGGCATGACAATTTTGTTTAATTCTCTAAAATCTATACATAACCTTGTTTTTTTTTCATCTTCTTTCTTATATGCCAGAGTTACTGGAGCAGCAAATGGGCTGTACGATTCCTCAATCATATTTTTCTGTAATAGTTTTGATATTTGATTTTCTATTTCAATTCTATCTTCAGCCGTACATCTGTAAGGACGTTTGTAACAGTATTTATCCACCATTAAGTCTATATGAGCTTCATAATCTCGTACAGTGCCGACGTCATATTTGTCTTTAGCAAAGACTGATTTGTATTTTTCTATTAATTTGTCTATTTCTGATTGTTGGTATAAATTTAGATTGTTTACTGTCCTTTCAAATTCTTCCGAATTGATATGTTCATTGAAATTTATTTTATATATATGTTTAATTTCTTGTTTTAAAACCTCAGATTTTAAAAACAGTGTCTCTTCATTTTTGTCACCTAGTACATCAGGAATTTTGACATTTTTGTGTTTAATATCCCCTTCATTTGAGGTTATTTTCTTCTCTTTTGGATACTTGCATTGTATGATTTTTAATTCTTCATTTTGTATTAATTTGAATTTTTTTATACAATCCAAGCCAATCAGAAAGTCATAATTGAAATTTTCATTATCTACTACAAATATATCCATACAGCTTTCAATATTGTAGATTTTTATTTTTAATGTTACCATGCCTTTTGTTTTCTTCTCACCATTAATAGTCTTTAAGTTTACTATTTGTACATCATTTGTATTATTTTGTTGTATCTTCAATAATTTTGCATTAATTAATGACACATTTGAACCTGAGTCATAAATTCCAGAAACTTTCAAGGTGTCATTTAATAGTAACTTAATTTTTATTAATGGTGGTACCTCTAGTTTTTTGGATTCTTCTCGTTCAATTCAATTTCCAATTCTGAATTATTTACAGTTTTCACAACCGCTTTTTTATTATACTTTGAAAACCAGCAGTTCTCTTCAGGATGATAACGTTTCCCTTTTTTCTCGTTGATACAGATCTTGCATGGTGTTTTTTCTTCAATTTTTTTAGTTTGTGTATCTATTTGTGTGTTATAATTTATTTTTTCGTATTTTTTTTTCTCAACTAGATGTTCCAATTTTCCTATTTCATTGTAGAGATCCTCTGTTTCTTGTAAAAGTCCTCTATCAATTTTATCAGCCACATAATTGGGTAAGCCAAACGCTATAAGGTCTATAATTGTACCTGCATCAATCGATTTTCTTACTTCCAGTAACAGCTTTTCTTTTTTTAAAGCATACTCAAGTAAAGACCCTGCTTGATATTTATAGCCAAGAGCATATCTAATCGGGGACCATCCTTTATTTGCGAACGTCTCACAGAATTTTTTTTCCCATTTGTTCCATTCTGATTCCACAGTAAGTTTCATGAGCATGCAACTGTACCAATCAACACTGGAGAATTCCAAAAAAAATTTTAGTATTTCTATTTTCTTCTTATCTTCGTCAATTCGGAAGCGTTCACATTCTTTATTAAAACTCTTAATCCACTGGTAAGCATTTGAGTTCCTGCCCGTGAATTTTTCAATCATGAATTCTTTTGCAATATTTCCTAAGTTTTGTTTTACTTTAAGTAACTTCTCCAGTTTTCCAAACATCTCATTTGAGTCACCGGAAGTAGATTCAGGATAATTTGCTTTCTCCAAAATTTCTTCAAGGTAAAAATCATTAAACTGTATGTTTTGTTCTTTATCCAAATATGTTTTTGATAAGTCATCTGTCAAAGTTATCCATATTTTTCTAATTTGATGTCTTTTAGTTAATGTTTTTCTTATTTTGGCATAGTTGGGAGTATTTGTTATTGTTTGATGTAAATTTGCTGGTTGGTATTCGGCTGGTATTCCAAAAATTTGTCCATTAGGTGTAGATATTGACGTAATGCATATTATGTTCGATTTTTCATCTACAGATGGTTTCACAGCAAAATCAAACCTCAACTTTTCCATTTTATTTAAATATTTGCAGAAAATGTAGTTTTATAATGATATTATTCTGTTCCTGCTTTTGGATAGATAAATAAAAGGCGTAATTGCGTTTCTTTGAAAACCTAAGAAACTACATTTAATGCCAATTATTATAGTTTACAATATTCATCACGTTTTTCTTATACAGATTTCTACTTCAACTGTCACCACTGACTAATTAAAAATATGACTGCCACTAGGCGTTGTCTTCCTCTATAAGAGTGCAGTAAACCTCTTTACAAATATATTATTGAGATAGTTTAGGCAAAAAGCAGTCGGAAAATGTTAGTTTTAGTTCTTAATTATTTATTTATTTATATTTATTTACTTATATTTAGCCTGTACTGTCCCACTGCAGGGCAAAGGCCTTAAGTTCTTAATAACAAAATAAATTTTAAAATTCAATTCAAAGTTTTCAGTTTTTTTTATTTGTCCTATAACACCTTGAAATAGTAGCCGCCTTATTATTACGTCGTACGGCTGTGTAAACAAAAAAGTGTTAACTGTCAGTCAAGCAATTGGCGCGTATAGGCTTTGTACTTTTATTGTTTTCGTGACCAACGTATTTTTTTTAATTATTACACCTATTACAAAATATGATTATAATTATTTTTAAATTATATACAATAATAATACAAAATATCAGCGCAATTGACTACACAGCAAACTGTCGTCATTTCCACAGAGCAATATGGCTTCCACTAAGAGGCGTTTTCGTCAAACTACACGCAAAATTTGAAAATGTACAATTTTGATGGGTTTATATGGCAATAAGTGCCATATAAACCCATCAAAATTGTCGATTGAATAAAAAAAATGTGATATTTTTGGTGGCATATTAGCACTACAGAATATAATTGAGACACTTTTCAAAAATGGGTGTAATACCCTATTTATAAATACACAATAAATTAATAAATTCCTACCTCAAAGCTTTGTATTGTACACTCCAACCGAGTGATAAGCGTCTCCCTCCTAAGCCGGTACTCTTCAAACATCTCTGAAAATGTATTGTCTAACTGCTTCCAGTCTTTCTCTGTAATTGCTTTGTTGTATAGTGGCTTGCCTACTAGCTGGTCACCTACGAAAAAAAGTCACGTCGTTAATTTTTTAATTGTTTGCAAACATATAAACTCACAAACACAAACAGCCTCAAATACACAAGCATTTATTGCAATTAAACGAACTACACTAAACTTTTGAATTGTCAAGGAGTCGGTAAGTTAGTCAGAAAAATGAAGCTCGTTTGTTGCTTGTTAAAAAACAAAGGGTAGGCCTCTATGGAGAAGAACAAGCAAGAAACTCCACGGATTGACTTTTTAATCAAGTTTTACTAAATCCTGGTTACATTATTCTTGTTGCTTCTAAATGTCTCCAATCTTCTTTTCTTTATCACAGCCCGAGAACCTCCAGTAGGCCATACAAATATTTGTTCCGTGAAGGAATCGAAACCGCGACACGCATTACAGCAGCCAATCGATCTGCCACAGCGCCAAACGTGTCGTCACTTATTTAGGTTGAGATCATTATCATTATATATAAACAGCCTATTGAAGTCCACTGCTGAACATAGGTCTCCCCCAGAGATCGCCAACCAACCCGATCTTGGGCAGCCCGCATCCATCCGCTGCCAGCCACCTTCTTCAAATCGTCGGTTCATCGTTCCGCAAGGCGTCCCACGCTTGCCCAAACGCGGTCACTACTCTAACGCGTGTCTGCTCCATCTACCGTCTGTCCGGTATTTAGGTTGTAGATAGTGTGAAAGATTATATGGTTAAAGAAAAGGGAACAATATTCTTCTGACCAAAGAATCATGGCGAGATCCATACATTTATTTGTATGTAAAAAAAAACGTTTAGAGGGTTTATAATATTTTCCAATGTGGAAAATACATTACCAGGAGTTGTTTGATGTACTCACCATATTTTTAAACTTCTTAATAATTAAAATATTTCGAAATGAAAATAACACTTTTTCGTTTCATCTCGTTGCCCATTATGTGTCAAATTGGCAGAAAAGTAATATGTGAGTCGTTGTTTACAATGGCGGAGTTGAAAAAGTACATTGATTAATCATCATTAGTGACATTATTTCCCATGAAACGATGCAATATCAGTGCAGGAACTGCGAAACTTTTCGATCATTTATTCACTTTTAACATCCATTTTTATTGTGGGGTTTTAAAAATATGGTAAATGCCTGAAGATACTCTTTATGTACCTAAGAGTATACGAATAAGAATTTCAACTTCAACAAACATTTTTATTTTTTTGTACAAATCCTGCCATGATCCATTGGGTTACAGTTGCCAATCTTAATGGAGTCTAGCCAAGTACGTAGGAGATATTATAGTAATGAGTAAACACAGATGCACTCCCTCACACTCATAGTCCGATGGTTTGGCAATCCAATTGAGGGGAGAGATCAGGTGCAGAAGCAATGGTGACACGTAAGCATCTCTTCTTCTTCTATTCGAATCGATGGTTGTGATGTTGTTTTTTTTTTTTAGACTACTTGGGCCCCGTATGTAGCTTCATTGAAGGCCCTAGCCGAACAGCTGGATGCCCCAATGCTGAGGCATTTTGTTAATGTACTGGTGCACCAAGGGCAACCTTGTCGTTCGTAATGTATTTGTGTCTCGTTTTTTAGATTAAGATACTAACCCGTAGTTTATAAATTTGCTTTTTTTACTAACAAGTGACCATGTTGTCAAATAAATAAATGAAATATTATTATAATGATTATTATTAATCGCAGCATTAGTGGCGTTTTTAATGTCCAGTGCGGATCCACATAATTATGATCATTTGCCCGATTCGATCACAGTATCCGTATCGCCGATGCGTGGAATGGTCGCTTGTCTGGATGGGTGATGATACGCGAACATGATACGCAGTCTTGATACACTGCTCTGATACACAGCGCCCGTTCCATTTCGAGTCGATAATTTTTCTTGAGGATACGACATATCCATAACTAGATACGGAGCTTGTTACAGTACGACGAATGATACGGTGATACGCATACAGCGATCGGATCGGGAAAATTATCATCATGTGGATTCGCCTTAGAGTGCAGGAGAAGAGGCACTTTGGACACTTTAGTAACAGGGCCTTTTTCTGCTCAGGAGCACCACACTCATACTGGGTATCAAGGTATCACACAACTTCCAAACTCAGTAAGACCAGTAAGTAATTCCTAATAGAAAAACCCCAATATCACTGGCCAATTTCGAAGCCAGGGCACTCAGCAGTCACAAGTCCAACCCCCTTTCAATTCGTTTAATTATTAGCATGGATAAACAGTACCTTCTTTCTGTATGGTGTCCTTGAGTTTTGTTTCAAGCTTTGCAAAAAGCATCTCAGGTGTGATGTTGGGAGGTGGCTTATTGAACTTCAGGGATATTAGGATCTCCTTCAAGCCCTTTGCTGTGGGTGATTCTTCCTGTAATGAGAAAAGTTGTTTTACTATGTGATGTGTTCGCGGACGAATGGACGCCGATCTCGTCAGTATGTTTGGAGTGTTGTGAGATGAGCGGGTGAATGTCGTTATGTTAAAGTAAAAATAAATAAATAAACTATGATGCAAAATAAACATTGTCACATGTCATATGCAAAAGAGGTAGAATAACTTTTGTAATATGGACATTATTGAAATTTTAGCTTTTCAATTCAGATGTACTTAAAATAACTTAGTATTTTAAGTAGGAGGTTAATATTGGTCACATATTACATGAAGGAATATAATATACTAGCTCCAGCCATACTGTAGATTTCAAAATTAAGACGAAGTCCTAAAAGGTGATCCTTAAAGAAGAAGAAGAAGTCCTTTTCTTTGAAGTCCTTAAGGACTTCAGCATAATTTTGAATGGGAAACCAAAAATGTGGATAAAAAAATTAAATCATTGGTGTTAAGCTAGATTCATAGATCTATGTTGGTGCCAAATTTCAGCTGATTCCGTTCAGCCGTTTAAGCGTAAAAGAGTAACCAAAATCCATCCATCTTCACAAATTTTCGCATTTATAATATTAGATGCTCAGATTATGAAACAAAAGGCAGATAGACCGCGCGGAACACTGAGAGTGAAGTCAAATAAGCAAATACAAATGCAAAAGCGAATACCTACAACGCGCTTCGTGCTGTACTGACACGAGTCAGCATAGCACGAAACGCCGCACAGACGGGTATTTTGACAATCTACGCGGCCAAAATTATTTTATGATCTTATTCTTTTCTAAAGGATAACTTAGTAGATAACTTAGTAGAAAAAATACTTAATATGATTTATAATGAGGTTTTATTATTAAATAACATTGGGTTCCCCAGGCATGCGAAGCGCGATAGTTTTTTGCACAAAACACTTCATTTTTCTTCTCTTTAAGTTTTTCATACAACTTATAAGAGGTACACTACTCTTACTCCCGAGGTAGGTACCTCTTGAACCTAAAACAAAAACATTTTTTTTAGAATTACAGTATTTTTTTTGTACATTACTCAAAAAAAGTTCAAATTATCAAAACATAACGTATCCGCGCTTATCCGCGGCAGTATTTTTATTGTTTACTACTCAAAGCTTCAAACTTTCATTTGTATAAGGAATTACGGCAGGATCTAACTTGATAGTATAACAAATAGACGACGACATAAAATATTTACAATGATAAATCGCCCTAACATGTAGGTACTTTCAAATTATTATATCTTATCTTTGTAATGATGAAAATAACAAAATACTTAATAAAATACAGCATAACTACCTGCAACATCAGGATCCATCACAAACACTTCTTAAATTTACACTATATATTTAATATTTCACTTCAAAGTTAATGTTATTGCACGAGCGCCGAGAACAGATACAAACAATAAGTTGAACGATCGAATTCCGACCAAATGTATGACGCAGCTAATGCAAGTAGCGGAGCAGGGAGGGCGGGTTGTTGTTCCCGAGACTATCCCCTAGCTCTGGTAGTCGTCATAATCAACATAATCTACAGTTTGTAAATTCCACTTTTGGCCGCGTAGATTAGCAAAATACCCGTATGTGCGCCGCATCGTTAAAAAAAAACAAATAAAAATACAAATACAAATTCAAAATCGAATACAATCACGAGATTAACTTTTACATTTGTATTTACTTTTTTGGCTTCACTCTCAGTGTTCCGCGTGGTTTATCTGCAATTTGGTTTATAATCTGAGATTAAATGTGAACACAAAACAAAAATTTTGACCACTACAGAGAAATTAATGTGAGAAATTGTCAAGACAAGTTGCTGTAGTTCGAAAAACTAAGAGTAAGTAAGGAATTATATAACATGATACAGGAAGAAGAATATTGAGTCATCATACCATAACTATCTCCATGCCAGAAGCCTGCTTCTCTTTGGGACAGTCTATGTTCACCATTCTTGCAGCCATCAACTCTGATATTAAGTAATCCAGTAGCAGCAAGCGATCTTCTTTAGTTTGTAAACGGGAAGACATGTGACCTGAAAATATTTTTACGATTGAGAGAATAAGAGATAAAAATGGACTACAACTATAAATAAAAATTTACAAATGTACACACTGTTAAATTTTCCCAATAGAATGAACTTTCCCATGAACCTTATTCGTGGTTCGTGGTTGCATGCCATTATAATTCATGTTTATCGCACTCTATGGGATACAGGCATGCAACCAAGGCTTACATTGACCATTTTGTACCTATGTCTTGATTTCTGTGTAAAATATTTTCTTGTTTCGTACTTTTTAGATCATTTTTTGTTGTAGTCGGGTTTTAGTTTTTAACTTTTTTTTTTTTAAATAAAGGTTTTTATCTGGCATACTCCTTCAATAATATAGGAGATAATATATTCTATGCTATAGTTCAATATATTGCCATTATCACGAGGTTGTATTCAAGAAGGTAACAGTCTCGAGTATAAAAAACATAATTATCATGGTATCTTAAATTCAATTAAATATGTCTACCTTCTTAATTTTGCTCGATTACCCATATAATTTACATTATTTCTTGTCTCAGAAAGCATGTAGGTATAGCCATTGGTCCTGGTAGTCATTCGTAGATCTTTGACAGTTGTCATGGTTGGTTAGAAGCCAGAAAGTTTGACACCAGTCTTACCCAGAAGGTAACTGGGTTGTGGACGTCCAGATAGGCAGTAGCTCCATGGAAAACACTGGTATTTACCTGCATTTGGTTAGACTGGAAGCCGACTGAGCTGGGTACAGGCTAGGTGGGCAGACCCACATTTTACATTATTTAACTTGAATGATAATATTTTATAGAGAAAAGATTTGTTTGTTTGTTACGATTTAACTCAAAACTACAGGTCCAATTTTAAAAATTCTTTCACCATTAGAATGCTACATTATCACTGAGGCTATATTTTGAAAAAAAATAAGGATCTTTGAGAAAATAAACGCGGACGGAGTCGCGGGCAAAGTGCTAGTACAAAATAATTATAATACCTGTAACCAACTTCTTATATGGACACTTGGCAAAGTGCTAGTACAAAATAATTATAATACCTGTAACCAACTTCTTATATGGACACTTAAGTTCCTTCAAAAATGAACTAAGTTCCAGTAGAAACGAACTGGACTCATCAGGATCATCCATCATGTTAACTGTCTCCTCCAGATTACACAGTCTTTTGATCTCTTCAGCAATAATGTGAATGAGTTTCGTGAACTCCAGGGATTTAACACCACCTTCGATTGCCTTGATAAAGGCGGCTTCATCGGAAAGAGAGCCTTCATACCTGAAATAGAAAATGATTGATTGATGTGTTTTTTTTGTTCTATAATTTTATTTACCTGTGAAATGATATATCTTCTATATATTCATGATTAGTGAAGGCATTAAAAGCCTTTCACAATCAAAAAATATATATTAAAGAGAAAAAGTTTTAAATGAAGGTCGATTTTCGATCCACCGTGCGGCGCGCCCGAGCAGAGAGACCACTCAGAGCAAACTGCCATTTTTCACAGGCACACATTGAAATTTTTGTTATAAAAAATTGCAGGGTTCCAACCAGTGTCAATAAAATTTAATATTGTCACAACTAAAACCTACAGAGTCAATACAGTAGCAACCCAGCAAGCAAGTTTAGGTAATTTTTGAAGATAGCGGGAGCGGTCCTTCTGTAACCTTTATATTTTGTGGTTTTGTGTTTAAATATATTACAACATACCACCATGTTTGTTTTCCTTGATGTGGCAGAGGTGAATGTGTATTTTACCATTTACATTTTAGGGGCTAGCATATTGCCGTCAACATCTCACAAATCCAGACTATGAGCTGCTACTGAGAAATTCCTAATGGAAAAACCCTACAACATTTTGCTTGACCTGAGAATCGAACCCAAGACCTCTGCTCAGTAGTAGCAATAGGGTATTACACCCATTTTTGAAAAGTGTCTCAATGAAATTCTGTAGTGCGAATATGCCACCAAAAAAAAACACAAAACTTTTATTCAATCGATAAGTGCCATAAAAATGCATCTAAATTTTGAATTTTCAAACTTCGCGCGTAGTTTGACGAAAACGCCTCTTGCTGGACGCCATATTGCTCAGCGTAAATGACGTCAGTTCGTTTTGTATCAAATGAGCTCATATTAAATAAGATAAATGTCTTAGCATTTAAAAATAATTAAAAGCATATTTTGTAATAGGTGTAATAATGAAAAAATTACGTTGGTTACGAAAATAATAAAACTACAAAGCCTTTATTACGCCAATCGGTTGACTGACAGTTGACAATTTTTTGTTTACACAGCCGTACTGCGTAATAACATGGCCGCTACTATTTCATGGTGTTTTAGAACAGATTAAAAATACTGAAAACTTTGAATTGAATTTAAAAATTGGTTTTGTTATTTCATGAACTAAAACTTACATTTTCCGACTGCTTTATGCCTAAACTGTCTCAATAACATATTTATAGATTTTTTCTCGTATAAAGTAAAATACCCTATTGCAACTTAGTAGTTGTAGTCTAGTGACTAATGAGGTAATTGGAATCTGAATTAAAAATAAAAGACACAGGCACACACACACACACACACACTACACACACACACACACGACACACACACGACACACACACACTCACATCACACTATCCACCCACCAGATTAATTAAAATGAAATATAATTTGATAAAATATTATCCTAAAGTGTCTACTAATAATATAGTAATTTCCTGAATCAGTTACAAAGCTATTTTTAATGATAAGCATTTAAGGAGAAGTGGTTTTGACAGGCTGTAGTTACAGAAATAAAATTAATGTGATTTTATTATCAAAAAATTTGGGATCTGAAGAAAATTCACACAAAGTCACAGGCAAGTGCAAGTTATTTATAAAGCGATGTAAACAAAATTTAATATAATTTGTTTAACAATAATTGTAATGAAAAAATTATTGTGTTTTATCAGAATACTAGCGGGCCCGGTAGACGTTGTCCTGTCTGACAATAAAAAAAGTCCTAAAACCCGGTTACGACACCAGGTTTTTATATATAGGATATGGCACAATTTTAAGAATCGTATTTTTTATGTTTTAGCAAATAATAATATTTAGGTATTTAGTATTGCACAACTTTACACCATAACTCAATTGGAAGCTTTAGCACAAAAGCTAAATTATATTAAATAACTAATAATTCAGTGGCTATGGACTATACCAAGTCTGAAATAAAGATATTTTATTTATTTATTTATAGCATACAGCATTGCACTCACACATACAAAACAGGTAGAAGATAGCACATAGAAATGGGTTGCTGACAAAATAAATAACTACAATATACAGATTATGCTTACTTAACAGATATTTTCATTAAAGTAATTATTACCGAATTTAAGAAAATTAGTCATACCCAGATTATCTATTTGTAGATTTTTGCGTCTGATTAATGCTTCGCCAACGCAACAAGTATAAAAAAGTTGGCATATTGATTTTATTAGATAAAGAAGACCTATGTCAGCCACGTTTTAACTAATTATAAAAAGCCCTTAATACCAAGTACACCAAGGATATTAACTATACGGCAAAATGATCATTTAGCAAATTATTTTAAGGAATAATCAGCACATAAAAACATAATTCTATAAATAACAAAAGGGGGGGCATTATAACCTAAAATGATATTATTAATCTTACTTCAAATCGTTCAATGAGTCCAATATATCGTTTTCCATATTTATAGATGTTTACACAGCATTCGTAGGACGACAAAATGGTAAAATTTCGAAAATAAACTCTGCCGGTTACAATTTCCAAGAAAATTGTTAAATGTCAGATTGCCGTTGCCGCACATCAAATGTCGCTTTAATAAGGATGGGTACCATAGCAATATAGCATCGAATGAAAATAATGAAATTACGAAACGAAACTATCCAAGTATTTAGTAGATTTTTAATAACATTAAAATTACATAATTCGGTAAAGTCACATATGCTTCTTACTTAATATGATATTCTTACTGTATGCTGTTTATTATGTAATAAACACCACCATCAAAATCACTATCATGTGTTTTATGCTATATTATGTTTTCATTCAAATAAAACAACTTTAAATAGTTTTAGTAACTCTTTTTTACAGAAAAAGAATTAACAGAACTTATATCATGCATACATACTAATATGTTTTCTTTACTCGACTATCTACAATTAGTTCAGCTCAAGTACAACACTACGTCTACTTAAGCTTGAGCGCCATTTTTCAAATAGGTTTATTTAATTAATTTTTATAATACTAGATGGCATTAAATTAGTCACTTCTGACTGCACCTTTTCATGAAAATCATTCTACAGGCCTAGTAACTATACAATTTGTAGAAAAATTATTTAAGAAATCGGCAGGTGTAATCGCAGTTAGAACAGATTGGATCCGATTTAGTGTAAATTGGTGGTTTACTAAATTGAATTCTAAATTGGTCCCGTTTAGAATTCAATTTAGTGCAAGTATGTCCAACCTAGTATGATCACTAGCTAACAACTTTGGTTCCTAAATAGATTTTCTACAAATTATATAGTGTAATAAGCCTTTTAGTCTGCTCAAACTCGGAGCCGAGTCTTCTTAGTAGCATTAAAATACCTAATTAATTATTTTATGGTAGCGGTCTACTGGAGAACACCGAGACCTACCGGTCTAAATCTATGGTAGGGAATATACCTTGACCTTCAGTGTGACCAGATTTAGCAGAATTCTGCGATTTTAGCAGAATTTGACCCCCAATTTAGGACTTAGCATATTATGCCGCAGATTAGAAAAAGTTGGCAGTTTTTAGCAGAATCTAATGAAACCTTAACATAACTTTTGCAGAATTCAATTTGTCTATTTTTTTTTCCTTTAGTACTTACTCTATTTTAGGGAAAAGATCATGTAACTGTTTCTCTCTGTTTTAAAAGATCATGTAACCTCAGCTATACACAAAAAGAGTATCAGGTACTGGATATTCTGAACAGGTAAGTGAATTTACCCAATCCTTACAAAATATTGTTATGTACACAATGTATAGTAGCCCAGTAGGTATCCAAAATACTATCGTGTTTATTTGATTATAATATATCTTCATGGGCTCAGCTAATCTCGTACAGTACTAACATTATAAAAAAAAATTGTGCGGTCGGAGGACCCCCGTAAGGAACGAAGTTCCTTACGTACTGTACAAAAATGTATAATCATCATAATCATTTCAGCCTAAAGACGTCCACTGCTGGACATAGGCCTCCCCAAGGGGGGGTTTTGCCATAATCGCCTCGCTTGGCAGGCGGATTGGCGATCGCAGTATGGTTGTTACAAAGGCACAGAGAACGCTGTTGCCCATTCTCTGGTAAGTCCCTTAGTCGCCTCTTACGACACCCACCGGAAGACATGGGATGGTGCTATTCTTTACGTCCGACACCACACGGACAACAAAAACGTATTTACTTACTCGTATTATATAAAAAAATACTGATTGCATTAAACAAACAACAATACAATTGAACAAATAAGCACACGAGCTCATTTGTTTGTGGTAGGCTCCATGAAGCTTTATCTTCATGGTTGGCTCACACACGCATTTCGTTACGTTACGATTTCTACTAATTCGCATTAAAATACCCGTAAGCCGCGTTAAGGGGCTATTAAACGACTTTTACAGATTTTAAACTGACAATCACGTCAAAATGTGCAGTGTAAATGATTTGAAAAAAATATATGTTAAACTAGAACATTCTCTTAATCACTTAGTAAGTGAATATTTTTAATTATATTCATATCATATAATTTAATTAATACGTGAAGTTGTGTCTGACGCGGACAAAACATTGACAATCACACAAAATCTACCAGGTATAATTAAACGAAACTTACACCATCTTACAGACAATTTTATTATCTATCTTTTAGTATACGCCTTTTTTTTATTTTGAAAGAATACCTACTACTTTTATATAATTTTTTCGACTAAATTTTGAGAGTTTTGGACGCAAAACTGATGCAGAACGGACGCAGTCTGCGTCCAAAACTTTCAAAATTTAGTCGAAAAAATTAAATAAAAGTAGTATTCTTTCAAAATTAAAAAAAGGCGTATACTAAAAGATAGATAATAATATTGTCTGTAAGATGGTGTAAGTTTCGTTTAATTATACCTGGTAGATTTTGTGTGATTGTCAATGTTTTGTCCGCGTCAGACACAACTTCACGTATTAATTAAACTATATATGAATATAAATAAAAATATTCACTTACTAAGTGATTAAGAGAATGTTCTAGTTTAACATATATTTTTTTCAAATCATTTACACTGCACATTTTGACGTGATTGTCAGTTTAAAATCTGTAAAAGTCGTTTAATAGCCCCTTTACGTTCCAATAATGTGTCCACGTTTAGGAGTTATCATGATATTTATTACGTATTCATTTTGTTATTGTTTTACCATGAGTCCATGATGTCATGCAATATTGAGTTTAACTCATGTCTTTCAGCGCACCTGTTCCTGATAAGTAAATAAATTGGGCATCAGAACTACAATAATTGGTAGGTAAATTATTTTATTTACTTGTCTATGTTTAACATAATGTTAACATAAATACTTTTTGAATACTATAATTCAATAGAATATTCTTTTTGAAACTGGAAACGGTTTTGCGTTTTGGTAATGCTGTAATGCTAAGCGATATACTTGTGTCGTAATCGCTATTAGGTACTAGCTTGTATCTGCGGTATTTTATGCGTCCCTGTATGTCTTTAACTACTATAAATAGATGGCAGACAATTTCCCGACTGTCTTGACACCGTGTAGCGTAATATTTTGGTCAAATTACACAATATCATTATTATGAATCCCACACTTCATAGTCACTTTCGACCAATTACCATCCTTCCTTTTTTATCTAAAGTACTCGAGGCCTGTGTCTATAAACATTTCTCCCACTTCATTCACCAAAACTCCCTCATTAGTCCCTTCCAATCCGGTTTCAGGCCCGGCCACAGTACCTACTGTTTCAGCTCTTAAGGTGACTGACGATATAAGGCGCGGAATGGAAGACACAAAAGTTACGGTTTTAGTGTTGATAGATTTTTCCAATGCGTTCAATACCGTCAGTCACGAAGTCCTTTTAGCCATCCTCTCCTTCGATCTAATGGTCTCTACCAAGGTTTCGGATTGGTTTTCTTCCTATCTTCGGGAGCGTCAGCAGTCAGTTCTTGCGGGAGACAATCCAGCTGGTGTGATCTTGATGCTGGCGTCCCTCAAGGCGGTATTTTATCTCCACTTTTGTTCTCTATTTTTAGAGATCTTATAACTGCCGAGCTTCAGAGTGCGTATCATCTTTACGCTGATGACATGCAGCTCTACATCTGGCAGGTGTTAATAACTGATCCGATGCGATTGAGGAGCAAACCCGGAATTTGGTAGTTGTGAAAGAATGGTCAGAACGTTTCGGCGAAGCGGTTAACCCAACCATGTCACAGGCTATTATTATAGGGAGCACCCATAGCTGGCGAACGCTTAATGGTTTAGCGCTGCCGCCGGTTACCTTCGAAGGCACTGTCATTCCGTTTAGCTCCGACGTCAGGGATCTGGGTTTGTATATTGACACTTGCCTGGACTAGCGTAAGCAGGTCGCAAGTGTGAGCAAAAAAGTCACAGGGATGTTGCGGTCGCTTTATCGATTGAAAAATATTCTCCCTTCACACATAAAGGCAATGCTGGTTTAGTCCCTTATCCTCCCCATACTTGATTATGGTGATGTGTGTCACTATGACCTGAATGCAGCAGTGCTATTCTGTTACAATCTCCCTCGGTGAACACCTAGGTGAAGTGAGCTGTCATCCGTCCGTCTGCTTCGTCAATGACTATTCCCTAGCATCGGAACGGATGACAGGTCACTTCACCTAGGTTTCACCGAGGGAGATCGTAACAGTTTTTTTTTTCTTACAAATGAATGTTTGAATCTCGCCATTATTCTTTCTTTGATTGATTTTCAACTTTATAACAACAGAAGTTCATAATTATTTAATCACTGAGGTAATACACTTCTGGACACATCTATTGGCCCACCTTGTATTTTCAGTTTCGTTAGGTCCTAGCTAAAATTTTATATTAGGTTATTAGGCAAAAAGTTTTTATGCAGTTTTGAACCTGGCACATTCACAATTTCATTCAATAGTCTTTTTTTGAATTTCGAACACAGAATTTAAAGAAACAAAAGACAATTTGGAGCCTGTTTGTTGATATCAAACAATCGAATACTAAGAAAACTTGGTTTTATTGATTTACTTGGATTAAATTCTTGAAAAAGTGATTGATATCTTTGGTTTTGCAACAAACATTACTTATTCTTAACATTAAGGTGAGGTTCTATCAATAATCTATGGATACTTCACCTGAAGTCGCCGCCGAAGCTGTGGCACTTATTCAGGCCGGACACAGCCAAAGAAACGTGAGTGCTCAACTTAATTTAAGTCGATCTGCGGTCCAAAATGTTTATCGGAGGTACCTAGAGACTGGCGGCTTTGTTCGTCGCCAAGGAAGGCCACGATCTCGGGTCACAACTGAAAGGCAGGATCGATTCATCGTGACGACCAGCTTGAGAAATCGTCACCTTACCTCCATTGAGATACAAAACCAACTTCGCGACTTCCACGGAGTATCTGTGAGCGCTCGAACTGTTCGGAGAAGGTTAAAAGAACGCGATATGGTACCACACAAGCCAGCTAATGGGCCCAAACTAACGCGAGCCCACCGAACAGCGCGCCTTCATTTCGCACGCAGTCATTTAAATTGGACACAGCAAGATTGGAGCCGTGTACTCTTTTCTGATGAGTCTAAAATTGCGTTACATGGCAATGATGGAAGGAAGAAGGTCTACCGACGTAAGGGAGAGCGTTTCGCACAATGCTGCTTTGAAGAGAGGGTTGCTTATGGCGGTGGCTCATGGACTGTCTGGGGCGGTATATTCGCGCGCGGCAAAACTCAACTTGAGGTTGTTACAGGACCACGGCTGCCAACATTAAATGCTAAAAGGTACATTCGTGAGTGCTTAGAATCTCACGTGATACCATACGCGGACTATGTGGGCCCAAATTTCCTTTTTATGCATGATAATGCAAGAGCCCATGCGGCCGGCATCGTCAGGGAATATCTTCGGGATGTGAACATCACAGTTATGGACTGGCCAGCCAGAAGCCCAGACATGAACCCCATTGAGCACATGTGGGACGAGCTAAAAAGACGTGTTAGGGCTCGTCAGCCAGTTGCCCAGACGATGCAGGAGTTGAAAACTGCCATAGAAGAGGAATGGGAGATGATCCCTCAAAATTTCATAGAGCGATTGATAAACTCTATGCCTAATCGTATGAGAGCTGTGGTAGATGCCCATGGAGGCAACACGCGTTATTAAATTAAACCTTTATTTGATAAAACATGTTTTTTATTCAAAAATCAATTGCCATTAACAAGGCGCATATCCGACTTGTTAGGCGTAGCTCCATGTCGTATGGTATTCTGAATTCAAATTTAAAACAATACGATCGAAAAAGATGGTAAAATGTATCAGGTTTAAAACTGCATCAACAGTTTTTGTTCAATCTAGCAATCATATTTCGGTAGGGGCCATCGAAACCTAAACTCTAAGGTGGGCCAATAGAAGTGTCCAGAAGTGTATTACCTCAGTGATTAAATATGAACTTCTGTCAAATTTTCCCAATTGAATACATAAAATTAAATGTATTCAATTGGGAAAATTTGACAGTTTGGTATGACTTGATGTGCAGGCCTCTTTACCTAAAAATTTCAGATAAAAATATCTTAATAACACCTTAGCATAAACTCACGCACCTTTTTCCCATTGGGGAGCAGAAACGCCCAACGAACCCTGTGTGTTAAAGTTAGTGAGGAAAGGTGGTGACGCCATTCATCAAGAAACTTAAAAATTCGAACCAAAGCCGACCTTGATGTCTTTTACAAAGTATTAATTCCAAAAACTGACATTTCATAGAGACGTTGGTATCTCTG
This sequence comes from Charanyca ferruginea, assembly GCA_947361185.1. Lineage (NCBI taxonomy): Eukaryota > Metazoa > Arthropoda > Insecta > Lepidoptera > Noctuidae > Charanyca > Charanyca ferruginea. The sequence continues at coordinate 7,011,219 of OX376082.1, read as the reverse complement.
AACCTACTTACTAAACCCGGAAATGAAATTCCAGGTCAAAAATGTAAAATTGTGTAGTTTGCCGAAAAGGACTGTGCAATAATGCTAAAATTAAATTATTGTAGAGGTAAAATGTAATACTGCACGCAGTTTTCAACCTTAAAGTGACGTAAACTACACTCTATTTATCTGTTCCGTGTAAACTTTTTTTTTTTTTTTTTTGTATCTATTGGTAGGCATACGTTTGACCACTATCTCACCTGATGGGAAGCGATGATGCGGTCTAAGATGGAGCACGCTTGCCTAGAAGTAACCTATTCACTCTTGCCTTAAAGACTCCCAGGTTGTAGCTATCAGGAAACACAGACTCAGGCAGGGAATTCCACTCCTTAGCAGTACGCACAATGAATGTATTCCCAAAACGTTTCGTGCGTGTGGGTGGGATGTCCACCGTGTGCCGGTGGCGCATCGCCGTACGTCTTGTGGTCCGATGATGGAACGGGCTCGGCGGAATTAAATTATGCAATTCCGTCGCACACTCCCCAAAATGCAACCGATAGAAAACCGACAGGCCAGCAACTCGGCGTCGATGCTCAAGACTTTGGAGCTTTGACTCGACGAGCCTATCATTGCCAATGATCCTCTTGGCTCGTTTCTCAATTGACTCTAGGGCATCAAGCTGGTATCTGGCAGATCCGTCCCAAAGATGAGAGCAGTATACTCCATACACGATCGAACTTGCGCTTGATAAAGTTTAAGCAGCTGTTCCGGCGTGAAGTACCGTCTCACCTTTGCTAGGATCCCCAGCTTTTTGGCAGCCACTTGAGCCTTTGCCTCTATGAAAGGGCCAAAATTGAGGGTTGATGTTAACGTAACACCAAGAAGCTCAAGTCGGTCGGTTATCGGCACGGTTACACCTCGGAAAGATGGAGCTGGGTGGAATTGGCTCCTTTTAGCGGAAAAGAGACACGCTTGGGTCTTAGCAGCATTGAACTTGACCAGATTGGCGTCGCCCCATTCAGAGACAGCCTGTAAGGACAAGTTCAAGCGCTCAACCATCGCCTCCCGGAGAGACCGGATCTGCGACCCACCCGCTCGTGCGTCGGAAACGTATCTCTCAGCGACAGTGCTGTCGTCTGCATACCCAAAGGTACCGGGTTTTAGCAGATCATTAATATGCAGCAGGAACAATGTAGCTGAGAGCACCGACCCCTGAGGAACCCCGGCATTAATATCCAGCAGTCCAGACGAGCAGCCATCTATGACCACTCGAATAGACCGATCCCTCAGGAAATCTGCAATCCAATCACACAATCCAGCGGGCAGACCGAAGGAAGGAAGCTTATTAATAAGGCTATCGTGCCAGACCCTGTCGAAGGCCTTTGAGATGTCAAGGGAGACTGCTAGTGCCTCTCCATGCTTCTCGATGGCCTCACTCCAGATGTGAATGGCATACGCTAGTAGATCCCCAGTTGATCGATTTCGGCGGAAGTCGTATTGTCGGTCACTGAGGATATCATTCGCTTCTAGGTATGCCAGGAGCTTACGATTCAGCACCCGTTCCATACTCTTACAGAGTATGGACGTCACCGATATGGGTCTATAATTCGACGGGTCAGCCCGACTACCCTTCTTGGGCACGGGCTGCACGTTAGCTTGCTTCCAAGCCATCGGCACTTTCCCAGTCTCAAACGACAGGCGATATAAGCGCGTCAAGATCGGAGACAACTCAGGCGCACAAGTCTTCAGTACAATTGCTGGAATCCCGTCAGGGCCACTAGCCTTGTTCACGTCTAGGTTACGCAGTACCCTAAGAACGTCCTTCTGATGAATGCTTATGTTCAACATACTCGACTCGCATCCAACAGAAGAAACAGGGGGCCTCGCGCCACCCGGATCCAGACGTGACGATTCCGCAAACATAGAGGCGAACAAGTTAGCTTTCTCCTCAGCGGAGTGGGCCAGCGACCCGTCGGGTCTCAGCAGTGGTGGTAGTGAGGGGCGGCAGAAGTTCGATTCGACCGACTTAGCCAGGGACCAAAAAGCCTTACTACCTGCTGGGTATGAAGCAAGTTTGTTCCCTATTCGGCTAATGTGGTCAAACCGAGCTCTCTGCAACACCTTCTTGCAGGACTTGGCAGCCCTGTTAAAGGCTCTCTTCTTCCGGCTCACGTCACTTGCTTTGCGAGTGCGGGCGTCAACCCATGCTAGGTACGCTGAATGTTTTAGCGCATTAGCACGAATGCACTCAGCACCAAACCATGGGCGAGCTTCGCCAGACATTGTTACGTCTGAGAACGGAATATAGTACTCCATCCCCCTCCGCAACACATCCGTCACGGCGTCCGCGCACAACGAAGCATCAGTCGAAGAAAAGCAAGTAGGCTGCCAAGGATAACATGCGAAGAAAGATCGCATGCCATCCCAATCTGCTGACCTGTATCGCCATACCCCGGCGGGTATGGCGATACAGGTCAGCAAATTGGGCACCCGGCGGTGCCTCTAGGGCAAGGATCGGGCGGGAAGTAGACGGACACAGATTTCACCAGACAGTGGTCGGAGCTACCCAGTGGAGAAGAAATCGACACTGAGTAGCGGTCTGGATCTGTTGTCAGCAGAAGGTCCAAGCAATTGGCTGTCCGACAAACTGTCCGACAAACTACGATCCAACAATAAAATAATAATTACATACCTGTTTGAAATTATTTTTATGCTACTGGAAATAACACAGAGGTTTTAAACATTTGACCTTTTTGATTTTGTAAATGTAAATTATATCAAATAAACATGAAATGTTGACTACACCTGAAGTGTCACTTTAACGATGACATTTCGTTGTTTACATTTTTGAACTCGAATTTCATTATATGTTTGGTAAAATATAGCTACGTACCTACGGTTTACCTACCTATAGGTTATTTGAAAAATAGATACAGTTGGCGTGCATCTTTTCATACTCTATTGTGATTTTGACCAATGACAGCTCATTGTATTCTATACCCGGGCGACCCATTGAAGGTGTATTTACGCCGCATTCCATTTGAGCCAGCATGAATGGAAACGCAGTATAGTTAAAATTGTCTTTGTTAACGCACCTGTGCCTCGTTTGCATTGTTAATGCACTCATCTGCTGAATTGATTGCAAGTGGATTTATTTTATCGCTGTTTTTATAATAACCTAAGAACAGGGCAGTTGACTACCTATTGGTCTCGTGGTCGCAAGCGCGACTGCTGAGAGTGTGTTCCTTGGTTCGATTACCAGATCGGGAAGGAAGTGTTATGGGTTTTTCATAAGGAATTTCTCTGTAACAGCCTGGAGTTTGGAATTTGGCGGTCTAACACCCCCGTGCATCGGAAAGCACGTAAAGCCGTTGGTCCTGCGCCTGATCTCCCTGATTGCCGTCCCATCGGACTATTTTTAAGAGTGAGGGAAGAGGGACTGCCCCTTGTTTTGAGCACACACTTGTTACGATAGTACTAATACTTATACTGTGCTTGTGCACTGTAATATCCCCTACCTTACTTGGCTGGCCTCTATTGAGATTGGCCACCGTGACCTAAATTCTAGCGAGAGAAAATTATAACCTGAGAACGGAATATATTATGTTACGGTAAGTGTGATTAATTGAAAATTATTAATAATTTTCCATCATTATTAATAATTACCTCATGATTTGGTAAATGTGAATATAAAATTGAAATTCATCACTTTTAGCAGTTGTTATTAATAATTCACTACACTCGTCGGTAAAAGTAGGTACTTACTTAATAAAATAAAATAAGACTCGAAGTTATTTGTCCAGTAGGTATTTATTTTTAATACTACAGTACCTACTTACAAATACATAACTAAAATAAACTAAAATAAAAAAATATTTGTATGTTGTGCTACAAAAGTTAGTGACAGAAACCAAACACCGACTCCACGTGGTCTTGTCTGCCCTACTCCTAGAGTGTAATTTAAGCCCGCGTAGGCGCGGAAGGGCGAGGCGGTCCGCCATCTGAGGAGAAGGTGAGCGTGAAAATTATCGACGACGAAAAGCTCGTGTGGGACCGCCGTAACCCCGCAGCGCCGGAGCCGTGACAGAAACCATGTCAGCAGCATGTTGCATACTCAAGAAACAAGATCCAAACTACACAGAGAGCTATGAAGAGAAGCTGTTTGAGTAGGTAACAGAACTTAAGTCACTGATGCCCTTACTTTTTTACAAAACGGACATGTCGCAAGGTATTCTGATGATAGATGGACAACCAGGACAACAAAATGGAATGGTCCACAAGGTTCTCTCGCTGGCAGGACGATATTGTCGCGATAGCGGGACGAGACTGGGTAACCACGCACCAAAAAGTAGTTTTTAATTGACGACACGGTTGGCGCAGTGGCTGAGCGATCGACTGCTGCGCAGCGTGTTGCGGGTTCGATTCCCGCCCAGGGTAAACATTTGTGTGATGAGCACTTGTGTTTGCCTTGTGTCTGGGTGTTGTTTATCTATATATGTATGTATTTACAAAAAAAAAAAATGTATTTGTGTATGTATATCAGCTGTCTGACACTCATAGTACAGGGTCTCCCTAGTTTGGGGTCAGATGGCCGTGTGTGAAAAATGTCCCCACATATTATTATTATTATATTATTATTATTATTGGTCTGAGCCACGCACCGCTTCAGGTAGAGAAAAGTGGAATTCTTAGGAGGAGGCTTTTACCCGAAAGGGGTCCACTCTAAATTGACCAGTGTATCAAAACTATTCAAAATTAATGCAAATTCTTATTTTAGCTATCAATTCAAGTAATTTCAAATCAAATTAACATAGTTATTGGATGTAACATAGGGTTGTACTTACATTATATTTTATTTACTTAATTTAATACAATTTTATGCAATTTAGATAAAATGTAGAGTACGAGTAGTACACTACCGGGTAGTGTACTACTACTGTGGGTAGTGACTACCCACCTCTCAGATTTAGTATTTTGGAAAAATGAGTAATTCAATTATTTTGTTATTTGTCTGTTTTAATTTGATTGTTTAGTTTTGTTTTGTAATACATATTACTGATTGGTTATGCTTTTTTATGGTTTTTAATTGATGAATATATAAGGTGAAATAATTATTATTATTATTCTTTGCGAAACTGTTTAAATTGAGTCGAATGAATAAAGCTATACTTATTATTATTGTAACATCTCGGATGTCGGATCATAACAAACTAAGTATGCACACATACAGATACTGTAGTGTGTAAATGAGGTGCGATAGTGTGCGTGTGATACCTACCTGCGCTTACGCTCGCTCGCTCACAGGTGTGTATGTACGTCTTTGTGGCAGGTCCATGTGCATTTTATAGTTATTATTTTTAGACTTAGGAGCTTCATTTTTGGTGCTTGAATATTAATTATGGCGGTTTGAATTAAAGGGTACCTATTTATTACTTATAGTTTGGGTTATTTATCAGTTTGGGTTAAGTATTTATCATCATCATCGTCAGCCGGAAGACGTCCACTGTTGAACAAAGGCCCCTCCCATAAGCGGTGGGGGGGAGGGTGCCATAATCCCCACGCTTGGCAGGCGTCTTGGGGATCGCAGTGAAGTTGTTGAGTACGGTCAGCAACAAAATATGTAGATTAACAACACTAGGTTATTACATTTTCATATCATCTAAAAGACACAAAAGCAAATACGATGTAAGTAATACTTTACAGTAGGTATTTTAGATCACAGTCAAGAGTTTCTTTTATTTTGATTTTGTATAGAAAACTTCTTACCCCTCGTTTACATCAAGGTATAATACAATCATATATTCTACAAGTTTTATGCAATATCTGTAATTATCGTTCACACTCACACTCAAATACAAGTATTAAACTTGTTGTAGACACAACTTGTATCATACTTGTTGTGCAAATACTTATTTTCTTACAAAAGATAAAACAAAACATGTAGAAAACAAGCATAATACAAGTTTTAGACAAGTTGTGTCTTCGTCAAGTATAATACAGGTTTTAGACAAGTTGTGTCTTCGACAAGTATAATACATACTTTATACAAGTTTTGTATAGAACATGTATTATACTTGTTTCTTGATGTAAACGAGGGGTCAAATTGTAAACTTTACGTCAACCGCCATTCTGACGCACACCCACCGGCTGTCAAAACACGTTCTCCACACACGCTCTCTGTCCCACAATCACAGCCTTTTCACAACCGAAACGACCGATCTACTACGAATACGATCGAGAGAACGAAACGAACGGGCCGAACGGCCACACCACAGTCGACCGCGCAGGCTGACGCGGCGCACGTCTTTATCACTGCGCTAAAAAAAGTTTTACAACGCATTCCGGATTCGAAAATTCAAATTTTAGGAATGTGATTGGTGTCCGTCGTCGAACCATCTATGTGCCATAATATATAGTGATGTTAATTTGTGTGGATTAAAAATGGGTGTTTTATTAAATTTGGTTTTATTTGTGACCGTTTTGGTGCCTAGTGTTTTTGGCCAAGAGGCTGCGGCGTGCTATGGAGCTGGCAGCGTCGCTGGCGCAGCTATTGGTGCTTTTATTGCTGCACTCCTTTTAGTAGCAGCAGCTTATTACTTGAGGAAACTGTATTGGAAATCGCGGAAAGGTACGTGACTTATTCCAAGTTTTTTTTTTCGCGCAACGCTTGCGGCGTAAAATGATGAGACGCCGGCCCACGTATTCCAAACTTGAAATTATACTCAACGACCTTTACCTTTTTTAGTTAGGTATCTGTATTTATGGAAAACAACTACAAGTAGGTATATTGTTGTATATTTTATGGTCAAGGTGGCGAAACACAAAAATAAATTTTATACGCAAATCCGTTCACAACAGTTCTCAAGTTACTGTTAAACGTTCATTGAATATGTATGACTGGGTTTAATGCTTAACGTGACTTAATTGCGAAATATTCCAACAAGAAGCTGGTTTACAAACTGGTTTGAAATAATACCTTTTATGGGTAGGTACCTACTTACCTCCAATAAGCACATAGCAAAGTGTTATTTAAAAATAGAGAAACATATTTTAGGGGTAGACATCTATACCTAATGATTAATATTGTATTATTGCGACAAATGTAATCGACCATCGGGGACAGATAAACTGGTCTGAAATTACGGAATCACACATCAATCACAAGATTTATTTTTCTACTAAAGTTTCTTGTTTTGTAAATAATGTAAGTACAATATTTACACGAATAATACGACCCCCCCTAAGACGGCCCGCTGACCAGAAAGACTTATAACTATTAAACTAAAAACCAATACAATACATATTACAGGAATTAGGTAGGTAATCCCAGAGAAAAACTTTAACTAACTTTCTTTGGAAACCTAATTATAAACAATAGCCATTACCGATGCACCTCTATAAAACTCTACGTACCTAGTCTATGATGCACGGCGCATGTCACATGATGTCAGCAAAGACAGCAAACTAAGGCAAGAATTACTAAGCACTTTCACGATTTTCACATGCTAACGACAGCGACGCGCATCAATCATTAAATCGCTGCAGACTTGCTGATTTTAGCGCTGGCTGATCTCGGATGTTACATTCTTTTTTTTTCTGCTAAAAGGAAAAGTAGGTGAGTTTTTAACAGCTCTTCTTGATGATAAAATTCTTCGACGAATTCTATATATTTTTGCAAATGGCCCAACGATAAAATCATACAACTAGTGTCGGGAGGTATAAAAAGCGTAGGAATGTTTAATGAAGCAGAATCATAAGCAGAAATCTGGTTTCTCTAAGAGCAAGGCTAAGGCAAAGGTCAGGGGGAATCGTTTAGTATACAATAAACCAGAATTATAGACGGTACCTACAGACAATTCACAGAAATCTGTTTGGAAGGTTCTTGAAATATTTTTTTGCTAATTGGCTCCTGTACTAATAGTACCTATAAGCCGGATGGACTGGTGACCTAAAGAAGTTAGGTGGTGGCTGGATGTGAAAGACAGAAGACAGGGAAAAATAGAGCGTCATAGAGGAGGCTTATGTCCAGTTGACCTTAAGTAAGCCGAAGCGATGAATATTAAAAGGAGGAAAAGTTTGTAAATTTGGATTCCTTTAACCAAATTTACAAACTTTTTCGGTAACCTCCGAAGCCAAATATCGAATTTTATAAAAATATTTTTCTGACAGAAAGTTATACCTATGCTACTGAACTAGCGTTAAAACTACGTCCCCACAAGAAACTACTTCTAAATAGGTACCTTCCTTTGTCCTGTTACGTGACCTGAATTCCAAATGTCACATTTATGTGAAACCGAAATTCAAGTCTGGAATTCAGTGCCAGAATTTGACCTTTTAAAACTAAATTCTTTCATAAATTCTGTACCAAGCGAGACCTTTTCGAAGGTTAAATATGTAGCTAGGTATTGTTCTAGAATATTTCTTAACTGAAGCATTAACTGGAGAATCGATCAGATCATTAAGATGGGAAATAAAATGAAAGTCCAAATAATACGATCGATGGATCGCAAAAAAACAGATAGAAGAGAGATTGAAAACTGAAAAAACATGGTAAACATCACGTCACAAGCAAAAACATGTAAATACTTGGTCTCAGTCTAAACTGATTTTCTCCTAAACTATTGATTGAAAAGTTATGGGGTTAAGAATAGGGTATTATTGATCTCCATCGTCATCATTTCAGCCGAAAGACGTCCATTGCTGGACATAGGCCTCCCACAAGTGTCGCCCAACTACTATAAAATAGGTTTTATATCTTTAAGGGCGGGTTGCTTCACCTAACCATTACTGACCGGTAATAGTAAAAAATGGCGCTAACTATCGTCAAATAAAAACGTGTCAAAAAGTTACTATTACCATAACCGACCAGTCAACGTAATTTTGTATTGTCAAACAGCTGCTTCAAACGTCAAAATATTATGGAATCTCTTTTTGAATAACTTTAACTGACGGATTTTTATGTCATGAAACAACCCGTTACATTTAACGTACGTTAGACATCATTAGTCATAGTAACTTTTTAACCGTCCGTATATAACGTTAACCGACTGTTTGAAACAACCCGCCCTAAGTCTAGGTATTTCACGAGAAAATTGGTTTTGAATTTTGCAATCTGTATACATATTATGCACGCGACTGTACCTAATAAAAGTTGGTATAAAACGAGTTGGGCCAATCCCAAATAACGAAAGGAGAATGATGGCTAATCTACCATCTCATTTTTCCGTCCAAGACAGATTTCATCAGCGATTTGATCAACATTGATTCTTGGTTGAAGCCTGACCACAAGAATCTGAGTCAAATCACAGACGTCACTGTGACCGCAATGGTGTAGTAGGTATAGGTACCTAGGAATAATGTGGTCATTGAATCAGCATCGAGCAACACCTGTGCTTCGGACAGAACTAATAAGATAAGACGATTAAAAAAAAAATCTTGCCCCACACTAGGGAGTTTCTCCTTTATCATAGGTGCGTATTCAAATCTATACTAATATTAAAAAGAGGTATTTGTTTGTAAGTTTGTATGTAGGGGGTAATCTCCGAAACTACTCATCAGATTTCAAAAAATATTTATCCAATAGGAAGCTACGTTATCCGTGAATGCTATAGGCTATATTATCACAAAATTAGGGTTCCTTGCAAAAATCACGCGGACGAAGTCGCGGGCAAATTGCTAGTATTATATAAACTCACATAAACGAACGACTAGACGAAACGTTAGATGCCTTTGTATTCATTCATGTTAACATTTTGTATTTGGATATACTTCAAGTTATTTTAAACTCTGGTTTAATAGGTTTTTATTCATCATTAGAATCTAGTCTTATTTTCGTGAAAGTGGTAGGAGTTTTTCTTTGCCACAATCGATCAACAAATTATTCCTAGTAGCTTCATTTCTTACTTGGTTTACCTTTAGCGTTATCTCCTAAACTCCAAAATGTACTACGGAACGAAACCTCACTACATTGCTCAATCTTTACCTTTCATAGATGTCTTAACTGCCCACGCCGTAAGTAACTAACTCTTGTCTGCCTAATGGATATGTTAATATTCTATCTACAACCTAATTAAGATTTCTACTCATTCTAACCTTGCAGACTTTCTGATAACACGACTACAGAAGCCCTCGGTTGACCTACTAAGCTAAATCTTTCCCGCCATAGCCATACTCGGATACTTAGCTATACACGCAACACGCGTTCAAGCGAAGTATCTTTGGCTTTCAATCTATAACTGTAACTACTATTTATCGACTACTTATGCTGTTTTTATTGGAAGAAATTAAGGCGACGATATACGCCGGCAACCTTGAGCGACCAGAGAATCGTATGCGCTACGTCCAAAACTCTCAAAGTTTAGTCGAAAAAATTAAATAAACGTATACTAAAAGATAAATAATAAAATTATCTGTAAGATAGTAAAAGTTTCGTTTAAATATTCCTGGAAGATTTTGTGTGATTATCAATGTATTGTCCGCGTCGGACACAACTCCACGATTTAATTAAATTATTTAATATGAACTAAATCAAAAATATTCACATACTAAATGATTAAGAAAATGTTCTAGTTTAACATATATTTTTCAAATCATTTGTAACACTAAACATTTTGACGTGATTGTCAGTTTAAAATCTGCAAAAGTCGCTTGTTAGCGCCTTAAGGTAAACTGTCCTAGTTGGTTCGAATCAAGGAGGTAAATACTCCCACTACAGGCAAAGTTCTCTTTTAATTACAGGGAAGACATTAACATTGATCAAGGCTGATTGGCAATTTCAGACATACATTCATAAGTCTAGGTTTCCTCACGATGTTTTCCTAATCCGATGTCAAGGTAAACTTAAAAAACTGGAGGAGGTGGAATCAATAAACTTATAAACAACTCTCTCTATTCTTCGCGAATCGCAGAACCTTTTCAAAGGGATGGGCAGGCAGAGCGCCCAGCCCTTTCATGATGGTGATAATAATGAAACATTTGTGGTCTTGTGGATGAGTCTGGAGAGGTTAAAACCAAACGTGAGTATTGTTACACACTATATACAGTGAACTCCTTTCTCCTTGAGAAAGGTGGCCGTAAGCCATCGAAACTAGTCGGACGAACCCGGCAAGAGAGAGTTAATCCGTTTTTCTCAATCTTTAAGGTTAAAACAATTTGTTGGGCATTAGAGATACCTACACCAAATCCAACTCTCCAATGTAATGCCCCCAAATTCACTGCATTGTGGTTTTCCTTTTTATTTCCACCATATGCGAAGAAAATTGTGCCCCAAGGTCGACCTCATTAGGCTGAATATCCAACAAACTACTCCAAGTCCATGTAAACATTCACGCTCGAGTGGGGATTACATTCCACTGGCTGCGTAAAGGAAAAAGCCTTAACAATACAACGCGTAGGTTGCCTAGTACTTGTTAGCCATTACTTACAAAACCGTGCTATTAAACTCAAGGGTATGTCTCTGTTATGGTCGCTCGCTAAGTGATTACTGTGTCAGTCGTCAAACGCATCATTAAAGTGGTCATAAGATGTTTACAATAATGGCATCACTTGAAAACATCTTATTTTGTGGATAATAATGGCCTCATATCCCTCCGTCTATGAACATGACTGCCCACTGCTGCAGTCATGTTGTCATTGTTTAACTATTGTGTCTTTGGACAGTCGAGCTCATATTCTATCTCTTAGATATCATCAGCATCATTTCAACCTTTAGACGCCCACTGTTGGGCGGAATAAGTCTCTCCCAAGGAGGGGTTCATTGGCCGATGCATGTTGGCGATCGCAGTAGGTGTTATGGTACTCAGAAAGACGCTGTTGCTCATCCGCTGGTCAATATCCCTCTGTCGTCTTCTACAGCACCCGCGGGTTGAAATGGGGTGGTGCTATTCGTGGCCTGCATGAGACACCACACAGTGTCTCTTAGATATATCTATCTCAAATTCTATTCCCCGTATACCGTGGTATCGTGTTGCCCAGTAAATGGGATGGAGGTCAGATAGTCAGCCACTCCATGTAAAATACTGATATTCTACTGCATTTGCTTAGAATGAAGGCCGACCTTTTAACATACATAATTTCGAAAAGGCTATGATAATACAGATTCGAGAATCCTCGTCATGCAAATCATTGCTCTATTATTGGGATGATAAGTTTCCTGCTTATTAGAATTGCAGTTGATTAAACCTTAAAGTCAAATCAACAAGGTGGGCCGTGAGCTTGTTTCCCAGTTAGTGACAAAGTAGTTTAGCCTATGACTTTAAAAAATATCTCAAATTCCTAAATTCTAAGTTTTTGTATGATTAATTAGCCAATGACATGATAAAATCCTTTGGTCACGTACACGATATGAAGTAAAATCCATGTTTACTTGGTTCTTACTCAGCTGTGCTGTAATCCAGTTATTTACTCGAGGGGCATTTGTTTTGCTGTTTGACATAATCGGTGCTAGAAAAAACAACTTATGTCCAGTATTGCGCTGTAATTAGCTGAGAGTATAATACCATATGCGGTTATATACGCCACTATAAAATACTGCTAAATATTTCCCACGGCAAAATCATCTAGCAAGAACTCATGTACTTAAGTACATAATTTAATAGTTAGTGCGCAGTCGGATTACAACTCACAATAGGTATTTAGCGTACCTACTTCGTTGCGTAAATACATTCCATAGATAAGACAAGGAAAGTGTCCCTCCCTGTAGTTCTTTTATCTGGGGTAAGAAATTAAGTCTGGTGTATTTTAGGCACCTAATGCACAGTAATAATGTCTTGTCTTAACCTTTGCTTTTGCACCGTTTTAAATACTGACTGGTATTCCTAATTTGAATTTGAACCTGGAAAATATCAAAGGAGGTAGATTTATTTTTTATTAAGTATCCTTTATTTTGGGGTCGTCGCGGTCGCAAGGTGTCATGTCTTCTTCCATTTAGGTATCTATCTCAAATTCTCAAACAGCCATCATCTTAGTAATTAATCACCCGCTTTCTGGATATCATTTTTTCACTATCCATATCCATCTAAGCCAGTGGTTCTTAACCTTTTAGCGTTAACATTTGACACTCTTGCCATAGACCACCAACTGTTTGGCGGTATTATTAATTATTCGTAAGGTTGTTTTACAAATAAAACACGTATAAAATTATAACAAATCGAAAATTCGCAGTTTTGTGTCGCCCCCCCTAAACACATCGTCGATTCGTTGTTATTTAATAGTTATAATGACGTCGCGGACCACTGCTTCCAAGGACCACCAGTGGTCCAGGGATCACTAGTTAAGAACCACTGATCTAGTCCGAGTTTTTTCTAAAGTTGTACCTCAAAGCCTTCATTTTCCTCCTACAATATCCTTCTACGTCTTAAAGTGACCAACACCTATCTGGGTCTGGGGGCCGCCCCATACTACATTTAACTCGTACAAGTTTGCTCATTTGCGGTTTGCATTTCTCGAGTGATGAAAGAAATAATTAATGCTTAGGCAAACGCCATTTATGCAACAGGTTATTTAAAAAGAGAATCCGATAACCTTTTACTTCTAGCAAAAATGTTAATTAAGTTAATTTTGGCTTATTGAGAAACCACTTCAACATGATTTCAAATGCTATTATAAGTAACGTTGTAATTGCTTACCAGTCAAATACAATACTTACTTACGTATACCCTGTTCACAATAAGATTAGGCATTTCATCATTTCAGCCGAAAGACGTCCACTGCTGGACATAGGCCTCCCCCAAGAAATGGGGGGGTATTGCCATAATCGCCACACTTGGCAGGCGGGTTGGCGATCGCAGTATAGTTGTTACAAAGGCACAGAGAACGCTGCTGTCCATTCTCTGGTGAGTCCCTTAGTCGCCTCTTACGACACCCACGGGAAAATATGGGATGGTGCTAGAGACATTTACTCAAACCTTTTTTACAGTCCGTTCAACCGATTTGACTTCTATTGCGTTGGTGGCATGACAAATGACAACTGCAGTAAACAGTTGTATTGTAACCAGTTTTTTTGCCTCTAATGTCATCCTTAAGCCTACGGAATAGAAGTCAAAATCGGTTGAAGGGACTGTAAAAAAGGTTTGTGTTTATGTCTAATCTTATTGTAAACAGGGTATAGTGTACTGTCAACTGAAGTGATAAGTGCCCAGGATCGTTAGATATAGGTGAAGTTTTCTCAGAAATTGAATAATTATAGTTGGTTTCGGTTTTACGGTTCCGTACCCAAAGGGTAAAGACGGGACCCTATTACTAAGACTTCGCTGTCTGTCCGTCCGTCTGTCTGTCACCAGGCTGTATCTCAAGAACAGCGATAGCTAGACAGTTGAAATTTTCACAGATGATGTATTTTTGTGGCCGTTATAACAACAAATACTAAAAACCGAAAAAAAAAATATTCAAAGGGGGCAATAAACGGGATTTTTTGCCGTGTTTTTGCTCGATGTCTAATGTTGTATAGATAATGGTACGGAACCCTTCGTGCGTGAGTCCGACTAGCACTTTGCCAGTTTTTAAATTATATTAGAACACCACATTTTCTGTACGCAAAATACGCGCTGAGTCGTGGAGTTGCGGACACCGGCCCGTCATACTACTACTACTACTACTATATTAGAACACCTCATTAACTGCTTGGTTAATGATAGAACTCTTGAAGTCATACCTAGTCATCGTTTAACAATTGTGTCTGCTTGACCTCTGACTTAAATTTAATTTAATTCGTAACCATTCATCGGTTTACTAGAAAACTTCAACTAGGTATATCTGACGACCCTGGTTAGTTATCTCTTTTGTTGTCTGTACGTATTCTATAAAATTTACATAATCTGTGGGCAAGCAAAGATAAGAAAACTTCAAACAAAAAAGTTTTAAATTTAATTCATAATTATCGCGGTGACCTTGCAAAGGAAGACGTCCAAACAGCCAAATAACAAATTATGAATAATTTTACGAGACATTTAAAACTTAAATAGTTTTAAAACTGGAGAATCTAGTTTATTATATAAATATTGTCTGTTTTTATCTTTATTTGGTAACTTACTTCTGCCCGCGACTTCGTTCGCGAGTATTTTCTTTCGGTTCCCAATTGTTTTGGATAATAAAATAATAGAGCGTACAGTCACAGTATAAATATTAGTACTACCGTACAGTACCGCACCAAAATAATAACATATAGTAACGCACACTCACGCCCGTATTTGCGCAGTCTGTTATTTTGGTAGTAGTGTAGGTAATTAAATCGTTTCGTTTGTATGGAGTGTCGTAGGTGTGGTATAGTACTCAGCCCCTCAGGGATAAAGTAGCTTGCTATTAAACAAAGAGTTTTCAGAATCAGAGTAGTTCCGGAAATTAGTGTGATCAAACAAAAAGACAAGCAAACTTGTTAGCTTTATAATTTTAGTATAGAAAAACTAAGTTTGAAACCCCGGCCAGACTGTTGTAAACAAGCCCTCCACATCTGTCTCCACCGGCGGTTTACAACAGTGTAAACACTTGTTTGCAACAAAAATTCGTTTGACCTTCAACAACGTCTGTGGACGGACGAGCGTTGTGAACCGCGTGGATACCGCCGTTGTAAACAAAGAGTCGCCAACACACTGAGGTGGAGCCTTGTTGTAAACCAGTGTGGACGCAAACACCAACCGTGGGCTCCACAAGCCTCCCAACAAGGTGACCCCTATTGGAAGCTTGTTTACAACAGTCTGGCCCGGCCTAAAAGGTCAGAAACGTTTTAAATCACGTGTGTTCGATAAACTACGATTCTTGTGACATATTAATTTTCGAAAATAGAATCAAGTAGGTAAGTAGGTTTACTCACACACAATAAGAACTGTTGATAGGATTATAGAATTAATATGAAATCCAATGACCGATATCCGAAGGATTAAAAGATTACTTTTATGTACAAAACACGCTACATGAATTAAGTAGGTTACCTAGGTGTAAGTATTAATTTTCCACTTTTCTCAGCTGTGTCAGTAAACTAAAAAGTTTCTAGGTAATGAAGTTTTGACCTCCCCGGAGTCAGTGCTATTCAGTAAAGTTAACTTCCTTAAAAACCTCAATCAAGAAATCGCACATCATTTGAAAGTGAAATCCCTTACTTGTTTTCAATCGACATCAAAAAGAAGGAGGTTCTCAATTCGTCTGTATGTTGCTTTTTTTTTTTTTTGTATAGTTGTTACGAGATTTCTCCGACAAATGTAAAGCGATTTTGAAAATTCTTCTTTTTTTATGGATAGGGTAGGCCTCAGGGGTGGTCCCATATAAATTTTATCGAAAGTGATTCAGCACTTTTTGAAAAAAAGTAAAAATATTAGAGTTTAGATGCAGGAGGTACTTAGGTAATATCTGGAAGTACTGGTACGATTAAAATAAATCTTTCACTGATAGAAAACTAGTAGTTAAGTACACAATTTCCAATTATTTGACTTTCACGCGGACGCTGTCGCGGGAGAAGCTAGTATCTAAATAAAGTTGATCATACCGACATCTAACAAATACTTACTTCTCAAAAATTTATTTAGAAAAAGTAGAACTGCTTGGTATGCAAAAGATTTTAAGTAAGTTACCCGGTTTTCTGGGTAGCCTGAAATACGTCTTATCACATATGAGATAAAGAAACCAAATAAAATGATAAGAAACTCCACAGACATATTTTACATACTGCTCTGGCGCACTGCGCAAGTCATCAAACCAAATGAAAGCGATGACAGATCAATTTTTATTTCTGCAGTTTGATAGTAACTCTCTGTATACCTATATATTGTACTCTTGGGTAGTAAGTAACACTCCCCTCCCCTCCCGATTATGTCCGGTAAAATTTGTATCAGCACATCAGCGGTCTTCTACTGAACATCTGAAACACCCCGTATTATCATTACCATTATTAAAAACTATTTAAAATTCTAAATAACAATCTAACATTTTTTAATAAAATTTAAATTAAGATAAGATAAATAACTATTGGATTACATAGTTCACTGTCTACTGTCTTTTGTCCTTTATCTTTATCCAAAGAGAGAGTGAAATAGAACACCGAAAAATATAATGCGTAATCGAAATAATCTGATAAATTCTCAAGTGATGATTACCAGATTACATTCCTATTACCTTTTAATCTTTATCTAGTATCATTTGAATAGATACAAAAATTATATTATCTATAGTGCTAATTATGTAAAAATATCCCGCTACGAATTCAAGTGAAGTGAGCTTTAGGGCCTAAGCATAGGTACCGTGTTTTTTAAACGCGCCGTCGACGCGCGTTTCAGGAAAGAGCTTCATTAATTTGTTAAAATAATATACCTACTTAATAACAATAATAACAGTATATTATTGTCTTACTGCTGTTAATATTATTATTAAGTAGGCATATCTATATATTATTTAAATAAATTAACGAAGGTCATTCCTAAAACGTACGTCGACGGCGCGATTGAAAAACGCGGTGTGCTTAGGCCCATAGTTGGGCTCAGTCATTGAGAGTATGCAGCTCACTTCACACTAATTCACCGGGAGAGATACTCGTATTTGCAGAATCGGCCCGCTGTCACTTCATTTTATATGTAAGTATGTAGGTATGCTCTCAAAAAAGTGGCTGATATAGTCGTAATTCTAGCAATAGGTACAGAGGCCAGCACATCAAGCTACAACAAGCTGTCAAATTTCTTTGGTATATTTACAACATTATTGCAAAAAGATAAGGTTCATTTCCAATTGGTAAAATTTGACTGTTTGGTATGTCTTGATATGCTGGCGTCTGTATTATCTTTTGCCTTCGACTTCACCCCACGCCCGGTTTTCTGTTAAATTTCAGCTGATTTAGTAGAGCGTCGTAGAAATTTTCAGGGTCTACTTGCCTGATTACTTGGGGTAGGTAGAAACAAATTATTTATTAAACTTTATGCACATAAGAACACTACAAAGACGGACTTAATGCCTTGCCTACTTAAGATTTACAATAATATAATAATAAATACTTACTTACTGATATAGATAGAGAGAAATACAGTAATTTAATTGTGAGAATTATGTTCTCTTGCCTTCTCTCCTGCTTTTAGCTGTCCTCACTTCGTACTCCTAGTAAAGTCCTTCTTAAAATTCTTCGTGTGTTTTGCACTGCAGTGCAGGTGCAAACTGCGTCAGCAACTGGTATTCCCTTCTCGAATAATTTTGATCTGTGAGGGGAACCCAGTTGATGAAGCTGGCCTATATATGTTGTCTGTACAGTAAATGGCTCGATGGCGGTCTCAGTCTGAACCATTCAATACAATCATAAAGTTTAGTTGCAACTTTCAATTCTTTGTAGACAGCAAAAAGTTTAATCTTTTTTATTGCAAAACCACCGTAGAGGTCATAGCAGGATATGTATGTCATCAGGTAAGTTAGCCAGTCATACGTTCAGAACCAGTTTCTGATCGATCATGATGACCGATCGGTCTAATGCAGTATTTCTCAAAGTGGGAGATTACGGCCCCTTGTGGAGCGATTAGGGCGATTACGGCCTACAAAAAAAAATGGGGTTGTTGAAGCAGTTTATATGTATTACTAGCCTATACACGCGACTACGTTCGCGTTAATGTCGGCTATCTACGGGGTTTTCTTTATGCCATCAGGTATCTGCCAGTGAAAGTCCCGTCAAAATCAGACCAGCCGTGCCGGAGATTAGACGGAACAAACAGATAAACAGGCAGACAAAATCATTTTTTTTTGTTAGTGTAAACATTCATATGCACGTAATAAGTATCAAGCAAGTTATTTTGACATTACAAACAGACACTTTATTTGTATGTATGCATGTAGGTAGATGTATAGATAAAAAAAAATTATAAAGTTGAGTTTTAATTGCTCTCACTAGTTAGAAAGTCTCATTTAAAATGTAAGTTTGAACTCAGAAACAGGACAAGACTGACAGCTATAATTACAAATTACAGCAATGATTGCCAATGTGATGTTTAATGCTGACACTACACATGGCGTATTTGTGAAAATATTCGCCTTAGTTGGATAATACAAAATCGACTCAAGAAACATAGGGTAGGTATATTTTCTTTTATCCAAATGAGGCGAATATTTGCACAAATACGCACGACATGTGAAGTGCCGGCGTAAGATGTGGTACCTACTTAAAGATAGGAGGCGGTAGACAAAATAAATTTGAGAACCTCTGGTCTAATGATTATTTTAAAATCTAGTTGGACTGGTATGGACAGTCTGTATCCGTCTATGTAGTGTTTGTCTACTTTGACCTCTGTTGTTTTGGTGTTAAGATTGAAAGAGATCGATTTAGATTTGTTGTGTAAGGTATTGGTTGTGTCAACAATATGAATGATGTCATTATTTTGTTTTTGCTTCGTATAGGTACTAGCAGTTTGCCCGCTACTTCGTCCGTGGAATTTTCTCAAGGATCCTTAATTTTTTTAAATGATAAATTTAGCCTATGTTACTCAGGGATAATGTAGCATTCTAATGGTGAAAGAATTTTTAAAATCGGTAGAGAAATTTTTGATTTAAATCCTAACAAACAAACAAATCTTTACCCCTTTAGAAATCGACTATAGCGGATAAGCTTTGAGAAAATAAGCTTAAAGACTGTTAGTAGATATAGTAAAGCAGTAAAGCACCTTAAGACGCAAACAATACTAAAATAAAATGAACATTCTAGCAATATGAAGCCTAACTTCTAAAATGGAATTACCAAGTCATTACTGCAGTTTTAATTAAAACATGCCGAAGTGTTTATTCGGATGTTTAGTCATTGCATAATTAACAGAAGAAATGCATAGGTACAGAATTTAGATTTATCTAATGGAGTATGAAACTGGTACCAGTGTAGTATTTGGTTTTGTAATGATTAATTAATAGTTTTAAGTAATTAACCTCGATGTTTTTTTGTAACCTGGATTTAATACTTATCTAGGCTTGTTGTTAGTCAGTTTCCCATCAAATAACTTACTTAATTTAAAAATGATACGTATGAAAAATACGAGTTTTGTTTAAAATCGCTATTTTATTAGCCCTCCCGCTGTTTTATTGTTTTGAGTGTCTAATTATGATGCAGTGTTCAAGATAGTAACTTTTTTCTCTTTGGACTCGACGAGCTTCGCTACCTCGGCGCTTTTCTAGTTGCTGCTAATTTTGACTTTCAGAAGTTGAAGGGGCGGAAAAAAACCGAAGGGATTTCCCTTAAAAAAAAAATTGAAAAACCTCTGCCTACACCTAGTGCATGTTTACTTTTATGTGATTGTGTATGTATGATTTTTCTCCGAATCTATACACACATATGTCTATATACATCGCATACGTATTTTACTTACAGTCAACACAGGAAGAGAACAGGTAGGTACCTACCTTATCGTATGCCGGAAACCGCACCACAGCTGACAGAGAAAAATGCTTTTTCACGCATTCCAATTTCCACTTTCCGGAAGCTTGCTACACGAGTAATAAAGCGGGTACTTGTGTAGGTACATACGGTAAGTACCTACAGTATATGTACATAGGTACTGGCACAAAAAAAAGGAAAGTTTTTATTTACTTTGTACGTTTTCATTTTCATTAAGTTACACGCAAACAAGTTTTGTTATTGACATTAAACTTTCTTTGTGTTGTTGTTACTAGCTAGTGGCTTTTTGACCGACACTGAGGAAATTCAACCTAGGTATTCCACAATACAATAAAATGGCTTTTCTTCAAACACAGCTGAGAGCACAGCTAAGAAGCATTTTTTTTTCTAGACTCTCTAGCAAACATTGCATAGTCAGTTTTGATCCAACCAAGCTAAGTCTAAAATTGTCGCCTTCCGACCACAGACTAAAAGTTTACAGTGCTCCCATGTTCTGATCGTAAAACTTAGTAGTTAGCATAGTATCATTATAATATCATCATTATCATGTTAACCTTTAGACGCCCAGTGTTGGGCATACGTCTCCTCAAACCTCAAAGACCTCCACTTGTGTCGGTCTCGCGGTGCGTTCTCATGCAGCGGCTTCCCGCGGCTTAAAATATAATTAATGTTTAATTTTTATTAGCAATAAACACATAACACAATTACCTACTGTAAAGAAAGTAGCTATTTTGACGTCTAATTGCCAAAAAATAAACGGACTCATAGTTTAGGTAGGTGTGTAATTTTTTAAAGAGAAACGTTTGTGCTTTCTCCATAGTAATATCAAATACGGCTGTTGTTGAATAAAACAATAATGATAAATATGAAGAGTGTCTTAAACGTGATTGTTGTGTTTAACATTTTTTGTAACGTTTTGGAAGCCACAGCCTACCCTCTAACAGTCTACCCACGTTGCGTTAATGGTTTAAAAATTGTTGGTCTACTGTTTGAATTAATTACACTGTGGTAAACCAGTGTTGCCATACCAAATAAAGCACACATTTTTACAATTTTAACTTTGATACCTGAAATTATTTTTTAAAAAACGAAGCTTCTGTTTCTGACGTTCGCACTGGACGCGATCCTTTCCCATTGACCAGCATAAGCCTATAATTGACATAATTTCATACCTATGTACCTATTTGTAAAAGTTAAATAATTGTACTTTCCCTTAAAGGTTGTGCCACACCGCCACTATGATGTAAGTTAACGTAAACTTACGCGGGGTAATACTTACCAATGGGTCGTCTCGTCAGTCGTAACTCGTAACTAACAAACGTACGTGAACGGTGAAAGTGGGATGAGTTACATGGGAACTGTCTTCGGACTGGTATGTACCTGGAAACTGCGTCTTAATTACCTGAGCACGATACTGTAAACCTGTTTGGAATCTGTCATAAGGCCTTTGACTTTGGAGCTTTAGTAAGTCACAAAAGCGCCCACTGCGCGTTGAAGGTCATAAAAGTATGAATATTTATTTTATTTTAATGACTTGTCAACAGCGAAACCAAATTATAATATTAAATAAAAATCTTAAATAACCAGCCGAACCAACTCTTCAGCCATGCATCTGTATTTTTTAAATACATTTAGTATTATTTCAAATTAAACAGACTATTCATTTTGCTAACTGTGAAAGACAGGGTTGCCAGCAAGTAATTAAAAATAATGACATCAGCTTAAATTGTGAGACCTGACGCTCAAAAAGAAGCTGTATTGACCTAGGCTATTTTTAACTTCACAAAAAAGGTTATACTCGTACCATTAACTATCCAATTTATGAACCGGTCGACCAAGTATTTATAGGTACCCCATGTTTAGTGCAGTCCTTCAAAGGCTTCCAAAGGTAATATAACTTGCAAACAGCTTGTCTAAATGAATAATTGAAAGGATTAAAACAAAGTGCACACGATACTAAATAATTATGGATGAGTAGGTGTAATGTATTATTAATACCGACCTCTATGGTGGCAACCTCAATGTTTGTTTCACGTTTAATTTTGTAATTCACGAAGTAATTTGATTGAGTGTTTGAAATTACAACTTTGGTCCAAATGACAAAAGAAAAGAATCAACGCGTAACGTCGCGTCGCGTGCCAGTAATTAATGTGACTAAAAAGAAAAAAACTGGAATAGACTTCGAAGAGTTTGAATTGATTAATGTTTACTTTTAGAATCAGAAAATGGCAAGTACACCACAGTAATACAGAAAATGGCAAGTACACCACAGTAATACGTACTTAACTATTTTTCGAGCTATACCAAAAAGAACTGCGTCTAGTTTCTTGAAAGGTTACCAAAACACCCCCAAACACCTAAAAAGACGTTTAGGTGTTTGGGGACGTTAATAAAACACCGTAATCTCCAATACCGTAAGATGGCCGCGCCAAAAAAGTAAAAAATATTACGTCCACTGCATCCTTCTGTAAAAAAAAAACAAGCTAGGTATAATAGTTTCACCAGCCTGGCCGTAGGTATTGGTGACAAAGAAAGAAAAAGAAAAGGTTCACTCGAAACAGCGGGGTATAAAATATTTTTTTTGCTCGACTGCGAAGGAAGTACAATGAGAGAGATTTTATGATATTACCGCTGACCCTCGTTTTCGTTTCTTGTCTTCTTTTATTTTATAAAAACGTTGTCCCACACTAGGAATTTCTCCTGTATCGTGGATGTGTTTACAAACATTCAAACTCGCATACACAAACTGCCACACACCCGGAACAACTACCTATAGGCCATACAAGTATTTGTTCCGTGCGGGAATCGAAGTCGCGACATGCAGCGCAACAGCCAATCGCTCAGTCACAGCGCCAACTGCGTCGTCGAGCCTGCTTCACGCGGCTGCTATCTGCAACTATAGACGTTGAGCTACAATAAACATAATCTTTCCGGTCTCTATAGTAAAAACGACATTAAAATCCATTGAGTAGTGTCCGAGACTCCGAGTACCTAACCATTTTACATCAAGAACTAGATGGAAACCTTTTTCCAAGTAGTCATGCAACTAATGTGTGTAGAAAGCCTTTAAAAGAACTTTGTATGTAGTATGAAAGTAGCTTAGGTACAGACAGCGTCATCAACTGCTTACCCCCCACGCATACATTTCTTTTCGGATAGGGTGTCGGGGGGGGGGGGGAATGACGCTGTCGGTACATAAATTTAGACACCAGCAATAAGGGGTTATCAAAATCTTCTTAATCAACCGGTACCGTTAAAACCGAAACACAGCAATGCTCTTTAGTGGCAGAAAAAAAACCTAACTTATCATGACCACTGCGACCATAGATATAGATTTCTATGACTGCGACACTAGTAGGTAGATTCTGAGTTGTGACAATAACAACATAGTACGACTGTGAACCCAAAATCCGATGATAAAAAAAAACCATTATCTTTTTTAGTAGCTTAGTCTGAACAGTCATTTCATTGTGCACTCCGTCCGAAGTGTCTGATCATCAATCAGCATTAAAACGTTTTTGGGCTATGTGTTTCGCGCCTAAGATTTTGATTGCTTATTGTGTAGCGACTGATGAGTAAGCCATTCCAACACTGAAGTAAATAAAAACCATAAATTGTAATAATATTTTATTTTTACGTGACAACACTAACTCGTTATCCGTGGTTGTTGTCTATGTTTTTTTATCTGTGTCTCTACTCATGCATGGTCACTGCAAAATATATGCATTTGGTTCGCTCAATCAAGAATACGTAGTCTATACTATTATTTAAAATATTCCTTTACCCACTCTCATCAACCAGTCACAAACCCCAACCACACCCGCGACACTTCATACAAACGAAACGATATAATTGCCTACACTACTACCACAATAGCACACTGTACAGATTACGTGCGTGTGTGTGCGTTAATATCGCTAGGGCTGTCACTGCCACTGCAAGCGCGCGAGAGCGAGCGAGCGCGCGATACCCGGCGACAACACAAGTGTTTCTCTCTTTCATGTAGGTACTCGATTTTTGAAATTCGAACTTCCAAATAGGTAAGTAGGTACCTACCAAGAAGTTTGTAGCATTAGTTACAATTCGTCATTCCCTCACGGTCTTTTTCTCATTGTGTTTAGCAGGGAATGACGATTGATGAGGGAATCATTTACACAGTATTCTACAATACCTTTAGTTTTTTTTATTTATTTCTTCCAACTTGTATGTCATGGTATTTAATTTAAAACAGGTACGTGCATGTATGTACGTCATAGTTTAATATGATAAAATTACAGTATTTCATATATTATTATTTGTTTTAAATATAAAATATTTAATTTATATAATATAAAATATTTAATTTATATAATATAAAATATTTAATTTATATAAAATATTTCGATTTTCTTTTTCACAAAAGAGCGAGTACACCTTTCTACGCGCCACGAGTCAGCCCTTGAACTAGAACACGTTGCCAGAGCCAATGCGGCGCGGGCAGACGCGAGGAACAGTGTTTCGGTGCGGGGCGGAGCCTGTCGCTACTGTACGATAGCACTAATATTTATACTGTGCCCCAACAGTGACTTGAGGGCCTTCTGTATCTGTCTGTTTTTTGAGCAGAGCGTGTTGCCTTATTCGGATACGTCCTATTACATCTGGCCGGTTTTACAGTTATGTGGCAGCTTGCTAGACCGAGTAAAACCTCTTTTTAGTTTTTAAATTAGTATTGCAAACTTATTGGTTTGAAATTTTACATGATTGAGAGATTTGATAGTTATGTGAAAAATGTGTTTTCTGTCCACCTTCTTCTGTTAAAAATTA
Organism: Charanyca ferruginea; assembly: GCA_947361185.1. Taxonomy (NCBI): domain Eukaryota; kingdom Metazoa; phylum Arthropoda; class Insecta; order Lepidoptera; family Noctuidae; genus Charanyca; species Charanyca ferruginea. Next base: position 6,986,102 of record OX376082.1, on the reverse strand, counting down.
TCCTCAGTGAATTTAAATGAGCAAGTGAGGCTGATTTAAGGACACTTGTCCATCCCTAGCATCAGGTGGGATGATACCTCTCCTCAATCTAAGTTATTTTTACAGAATAAACCACCCGGTTTATTCTGTAAGTAACCCTACTTTACCAATAAAAAGGTATCGAAGTGTTACCCATACCTGAACAAATGTCTTTTCCTTGATTTTCAATTACTTTAGATGATTGCCTCGCGTATGACTTCCAATGATTTTGGTTGATTGCTTGTTAGTTGCAGACCTGCTTCCCCCGCCAAAGAACAGGGGAAATCGGTAAAAAGCCCATCTTCTAAGAAAACGGTTTCACACTGCGTTAGAGCTTGATATAATAATAATTATCCCGAACGAATTACGGTCACACGGTGGTCAATTCCACGACACAATACTACAGTCACCCATCGCCCGTTACCCTAGTGCCCAAGGACTTTTATATTCCCTGCTTACTTGGCTACGTGTGTGCCCAAACACAGGTGAATTCCTTCTTCCCTCACTTTCATAGTCCAATGTCCATTGGGACGGCGATTCGAGATGACCGGAAAGAGATCAGGCGCAATACCAAGAGTTTTAACGTGCTATCCGAGGCTATAACTGTAAACTGTAAATGCAAAATATTGTACACTTTTATTTTTAAAAGAGTAAGTATGGAGTTTCTTGCCCATTCTTCTCCATACGAAACTACCTTTTGGAATGGGCAACTAGAATCAACTTTATATTTTTTTAATATGACGTTCAAAAGTGCCTTTTTAATGGTCTAATTGAAATAAATGATTTGACTTTGACTTTGACGGAGATGTTACACCTTCAAATTCCAAACTCCGGCTGCTACTGAGAAATTCCTAAAACTCAATATCACTTTGCCCGACCTGCAGGCTTAGCCAAAATACCCAAATTGGCAATCTACAATCGATAGGTAACGCGATAGAAAACTAATCAAATGTATGGGAATGACGTCATCTCAACGATAAGTCACGTGAACGAAAATAAAAAATGGATTAGGTACGTCGAGGCGTTAATTAATTGTAGAAAGAAATACGATACGAAACGTAACTTGGCTAGGCCTACTGGTAATCGAACCCAGCATCGAGCTCAGCAGGCTAAGCTCACTTCACGTTGGTACCAACTGGTTTTATTTTTGCTCACAGCTCATTGGCTAAACAGCACACGTGGCCAGCCTATCCACGTATTACGAAGAAATTCATTGGCCTTGCAAAACATTGTAAGGCATGCTATGCATTTGAAAAAAGAAAATAAAAAACAAACGTTGTGTTTCTGTTCTGTTTACAAACACTAGTTCGTAATCTTTCGCGGCAAATCCAACGAGATAATGCTGTATTGATGTCGTTTCGGTATCGTGTCAAGTTTGACATTTTAATAAATAATGATGAAGTTTAGGTGTGGGAATTTGATTAGGTACGGTACTGATATTGAAAAAAAAAATTAAACCATTGTTTTTTTTGTGCTAACGGATTATTGATATCAATCTTTAAATCGTAAATAAATTAACATAGGTACCTACCTGAGTTCCCACAACTAAAGAATGCAGTATGACGTAATATTAAATCTCGAGCCTTCCTCCATTACGCCCTTGGTTTTATACCAGTGGAACGATAAAACACTGATCACCAATCACCATGCACTCAAGAGCCGACAATTTTTTTTGGTCACGTAGTTCGAAATTCTAAATTGAAGCACGTCAACAATGTTGCCAACAAAAACAAAAGCTCGCCTAATTGTTTTGGGAGTGGGAACGGGGGAAAAAAAACTCCTTCGGCATTCGAAGGACGGTGACGTCATTGATACAGGTACTTCAAGTTATTGTGTAGTGGGGTCGGTAAGAATTGGCGTTAGAACGTGAACGATTTTGTTTCGGTGTGTGTTTTGTTTTTTGTTTTGGTTTTTGTTTTTGTTTTTGTTTTGTTCTTAATCTATAATGTGATTTTGTTTTTGTTCCATTAATAGAAAAATGTGGTCGTAAATCGGTTATTTTTTTATTTTATTTGAAGTGTAAAAAATAATGGATTTGTTATGTTAAAATTATTTAGCCCAGAAAAACATAACTATTGAAATCGCGAATCAACCACGATTTATTCAATTTGTCATTAGCGACTGGAAGCATATTCTACCGATAGGTACTAAGTAGGTAAATAACCACTGTGTTCAGTAATATAGTACACATATTTCATTAGTGAATGGAACACATGTGTTTATCTTTACGAACGTGAACAATCAGTTTGAAAGGCAAGGCTATGAAAAACAAACAGGTACTTGTGTACCTATAATTATTATTATAAACGGCGAAACAAATAATTCGTCTGCTTCATAAGATAATAGGCTTTGTATAAAACACGTAGCTGACGTGTGATTTTTTGGTTTTGAAATAAGCAGTAGGACTCCGGGCCCCACTGTGATTTAAATTGGTTGATAAGACGTGCCTTAATGCTACAAAAAAAAACCGGCCAAGTGCAAGTTGAACTCGCGTGGAGAAGGTTCCGTGCAATGTCAAATTCAAATGTTTTTATTCAATCTTTATCTTCAATTGATAGAATTCTTATATGTTTTCCTGTAATCTACAAGCAATTAACTATATTTTGTATTTTTTTCAAAATTTTAGGCTCAGTAGTTTCGGAGATCAGGGGGGAATGGTCAATTTTCGTCTTTTTTCATGAATAAAATCAAAATTATTTATTATACAATAATAACAAAAATATACTTGAGATCCTCATAATGAACCCTTTCATTTGATATATGACACAGTAAGGTTTTCAAAACTTTTTTTTTAATTTCCTAATTTGTACCCCGAGAATAACTTAAAAAAATATTTATTTTCTTTGCACATCTGTGTTTGGGTCATAGGATTACACCATCCTACCAAATTTCACCTGATTTGGTCCAGTTGATTCGGAGCAAATTGGCTGTGACAGACGGACGGACAGAAAGACGCACGAGTGATCCTATAAGGGTTCCGTTTTTTTTGTACGGAATCCTAAATACATAAATGTAAGATACTTGGCAAGTGGCTAACATTTTTCTTTTTCAGTTAGCTCTGAATGAGACCAGTAGGTAGGTAATGCAGGTATAAGCCATCGTTATTTTTTATAAGAGGAAAATAAATCACAACTTTTAAATTATAAAACATTTAAGTATTAGAATTTGTAGTAGCCCACCTCTGCTCCGCTATTTGCCCCGACTGCCCGACTGATCCTTACGTCAGAAAACGTGTTTTGGCAAGATAATTAACGCAATAAAATGGAATTTATTCAAAACCAAAACTGACCTCATCTTACAGTCTAATCTGGGTTATCATGTCTTTAATCAAATAAGTCATGTAATCAGTGCTTCGTTCCTAAAATATAACCTTAATTTTACTTTATTTTGTGCATAACATTACGTAACAGCGCAGAGCGTAAAAACATTTGCATTGATTTGATAAATATGTTGCTGTTTGATTTATAAGTATGTGATTTTTTCATGGTCGTTATGGACACGAGATTGTGCAAGTACTCGGTATTATTAATGCAATAATATAAGTACAGACCTCGTACCTATGTTTAAGAAATAAAATATTTTTCTGTCATACTTAACATTACCAAATTTACCAACGTAAGTAGGTACTTATATTGTGGCAACTTGTGACAGTTAATTTCGTTAATTACTGTAACTTTATAGGACTTATAACTTAAACATTTCTCAATAAACTGCATTCTTCGATACAAAACAGCCTTCGTCCTTCAACATTTCAACAGGTGATAAAACAGCCTTTAATATTATGGTGCAGCGACCAATTCGTAGCGGGAGTACTAGAGGCGAGCTATGTGGGTCACTCGTGGAATGCTACCCAGCCGGCCGCTCCCACCTGCGAGCGACTGCGGTGCGTACGAGATGAGCGCTGGCAACACTGTCGTATTCTAATTTCAAAAATATTTATTGAATTTACTGCGTGGAAATTGAAAAATATGGAAGGAAAAAAAGTTATTTATTTTTATAAATTATATGCACTTTCAGACGACATATTTTCTAAAAATGCAAAATGACGAACTTTCTGAGTAAAGCTATCCGAACCTTTCGAATAACTGAAGTTCAAGCCATGAGTAGAGAAAAATATTTCCAGTGATGATAATTACTTATCTACTTAATTGTCATTAACTCATTAGTATTTTACTCCTGTAAATACCAACCACAATAACAATTGAAGGTATCATCCTATGTTACCAAAATATTTGCTTATCTGCGTGTTTACAAAAGATTTAGCACAACATGACCATATAAGTATTAAGAGTGCTTGACATTTACCTGTATCAATATGAAGAAATAGCTTAAATTGCTTAAAGTTAAAATGTGTGCTTGTAGCAGGAAAACTGCTTTTTCAAATTCGCTAGTAGGTAACGAAAATTGGGTTACTTTGTCTGCAATGAAAAACTGCCTTTTGTAGTCTGAGATTGCCCCACATAATATTTGGAAAGCAAAAAAAAAAACAAAACACAAATCATCGCCCCGCTACACTGCCTCGGCATTATTTTGGTCGCTAGTGTAAGTTCTGACTTACAGAATTTGCAGTGGTTGGAAATGGTACGTGGCAGACGTGGCAGTTGTTTCCTAAATAAAAAACCAGATGCCATGTAGATAAACTCCATTAATTCTATCAGACAATTAATAAAATTATAAGCAATTTTTTTCTATGTAGCGTAAATTCCGTAATTTTACGATATACTTGATCGATGTAAAGTTTGGCATCTACAGTAAAAAATAAGGAACTTCGTTCCAAAATCTGTAAAATGCAGTTATTTCAACAATCATCATCATCATCAGCCTGAAGACGTCCACTGTTGAACAAAGGCCTCCCCCATAAGAGGGGGGGGGGTTGGGAGTTGTTAAACACACGGATGCCGCTGCTGACCGACTTCCGGATTTTCCCTTATTCGACGACACCCTCGGGATGAAATAGGGGGGGTGCTATTCTAGCCCGGACACCGCACGGGGAAATTTCAACAATTATGACATAGGTATTAACTATTGTTATTTAGCTGCTTTTTGGCGTAGTAGATAGTGTAGATACCTACCTAGGTAGCATCGATAGGTAGTAACAAACCATAAAAAACTGAACGACCTCCTTTTTACGAACTAGTTTTAAAAACATACGTGACTTCAATTTCGTCATCGTAAAGATTAGATTGCAAATATTTTTAAGACAAAGTTGGTATGCAAACACGGCGAGAAATAGTGTCGTATGTTTACAATTCGTGTTATCAGTTGCTTGCTTGCTATCTGATAAGGTTTGTGTGAATTAGTTAGAAGTACCTAAGTACCTACCTATTTACTGAATCAGCGATTGTCGTCGCATTGTTTAATTATGTGTAGGTAATTAATTATTGTTGGGAAAATTTGTGAAATCAGTTGGCGCCTCATGAATTATTTTAATTGGAATCTTTTGATTTTAGTACTTTTGTGGAGGCGTAAAGCCGTTGGCCCCGGCTGTAATTCGTAGATCTTTGGTAGCCGTTCGCTAAGGGTAGTCAGAAGCCACAAAAAGTCTAACAACCAGTCTTACCAAAGCGTAACGACGACGACGACCTCCACAACCCACTCCGGGTTTTCCGGCTCATAGGCAGTCGTTCCATGTAAAACACTGGTATTTAGCGGTGGCACGGTCACAAGGGCAGCATACACAGGTATAAAATAAAATAAAAGTGACATTGTTACTTGCCCGTGGTTGGGACGTGATCGATTCATCGATCGTTTAGTCTAAATACATAATATATGTTTTTAAACCACGATTCAGAAACAGACTTCCTGTATTTTGATCTTCACAGCACATTAACTCATAGGAGAACAATCATCTCACACAAACAATATAGTGTTGACAAACATGTGAAGAATAAAGAACAAAAATTTCATATTCACATATTTCACATATTATTTGGTGCGGAATCCTAACAGTTGCAGATATGTAGGACAGTATAGAACTTGAGACATGTCTGACTCTAACAGTTGTCACCTTGACCTAAAGACGTGGTTACACGATTTAGGGAAAGAATAACTTTGCAGTTTGGAGTGTTCTTGGAACTGTATCACTCAACATTACCTCATCATCTTGCCTAGCTTTTCCTGCCTATTTAAGGACGATTAGAAAGAAAGAAAGAAAAAGCGTTTATTCGCCCCCCAGGACCAAAACACACAAAAAAAAAACGAAAATTGATCCTGTACGAGGCCAAAAGGCTCCTATCTCAGCATTCATGATGTTTAGCTATCATGTCCTTATGATATTAGGACCATTTTCTAGTCATGTTGCTAATAGGACGAGCTGCTCACAGGTCTTTTTGCTTTTAGGACATTGTGCTCATAGGACGTTTTACTTAAATGTCTTTCCGATACGAAATAGTTGGACCTATGCTGGGGTCGGCTTCCAGTCTAACCCCAGTACAGGCTACAGCAAAAGTAGATGATCAAAATCAGAAATTCAATACTAATTTATATAATTGATTAATAGTTTATTTATTAAAAGTATGTCATTGTCACACACATACTTTTGAATCACTTCGACGCCACACAGTTCTGACCACGAAGTAAGTATAACAGGTTCTGACGCTAACTCCGTTCATTAGTATTGAATTTCTGATTTTGATCATCTACTTTTGCTGTTGACTGTTCCACCATACCAGTGTTTTACATGAAGCGACAGCCTATCTCACCTCCACAACCCATTTACTGGGTAAGACGATACGATTCTGGCTTCTGACTACCCTTAACGACTGCCAAAGATCTACGAATGATAGCCGGGACCAACGTCTTTACGTGCTTTCCGAGACACGGAGGGAACTCGGTATGAGTCAACATTAAGAGGAAATACCACGGGCTAGAGAATTGAAAATTAGGTATTTGTAAAATCTGTTGCTGTCGCGCGATGCCCGAACACGAACCGCAGAGCGCGATAGAGACAACTGCAACTGCAATGCAATAATATAAAAACAATAATAATACCTGTCTATTATTGTCCGACGACAGGGCAAATGCCTCTTCTCATGCGAAGATGCATCATCTTCTCATGCATCTCTGAGTTAAAAAAGAAAGAAGAAGGAAAGTAATTTTGTCCTTTAGCCATTTTTTTTCTCCAAAATTACTTTCCTTCTTCTTTCTTTTTTACTCAAGTACAAGTACTCAAGAGTACCAACCAACCGTAATTAAGAAAAAACAGAATTCATGACAGTAATAATAATATGGGCCTGTTTGCCTGCAATAAAGGAGTTTTATTGCAGGCTAACACAGGCCCATAAATATATACCTTTTATTAACCTAAACATAGATCACGTATTTTGGCTTTGCATAACTGACATTTTACACAATCTGTGGGTCAAGGTTAAACATGTAATCATTTTAATTTTATTGCTTTTAACTAAAATAAAAATGCAAAGTTGTCTTTGGCTGTAACAGAAATAATCAAAACAAAATGGTTTATTCTGCAAAAATAAAACGCAATATTATGTAAATTCCGCACCTCTATCCTTACAAAAATAAATACCAAACTATTTAAATGGTAATCAAATGTTCGATCCTCATGACATTATCATACTGAAAATAATTGCACTGTATTCTCATTCTGGTACCCTAGGGGTACAATTGTTTTTCTATGGTCGTTTGGTACCTTTTTACATACTTTTTTTTTTTACTATTAAATAGGCTTGCGTTTGACCGCAATTCACCTGATCTTAAGTGACAATGCGGCCTAAGTTGGAACACGCTTGCCCAGGATGAACCGGTTCACTCGTGCCTTGAAGATCCCCAGATTATACTTATCAGGGAACAGAGAACACAATAAATGTGGAGTCAAAACGCTTGGTTCGAGACCGTGGAACTTCAACCATATAGCGGTGACGCTTCGCCGTATCTCTGCTCGTCCGATGATGGAATTTTGGATTTGTATTGTAAGTATGTACAATACGTATATTTATATTTTTTTACATACCAGTTGCTGCGATACAAGAGCAACAAATTCTTTTTTTTTTATGTAACATCCGCCATAGTGTTTGTTTGTATAATGCTGGTACTTCACATGGCGTATTTGTACAAATATTCGTCTTATTTGGATAATACAAAATGAAATCTTATTGAAATAAAGTCAATTTTGCATTATCCAAACAAGGCGAATATTTACACAAATACGCCATGCCAGTGCCAGAATAAAATGTAGCCTATGTCACTTGGACCATAATAACCTACTCATTGACATAGCATTCATCAAAATCAGATGAGCAGTTTCGGCGCTACGGTGGAACATACAAAAAATACAAAAATACAAAGATGGTTAAAATCATAATCATTCCTTTTGGCTTTGGTGAAGTCGGGTAAAATAAGATGTCTCATGTCGTGTACCATACAAGGTAAGGCGTTGGACACACCTCGTGTGTCCTGCATACAAAGTAATAAAGCTAAAGGTTACAACACACGAATTCATTGAAATTCTGTGGGTAGTAGTACATTGTTGTATCTTAAAGCTGCAAACGTTTTGAGTTCATAAAGCTTCTTGTAGCAACAGTGGGCCTTGTCTTGCAATGGCCTTGTGTGAAACGTAGGCAACGTAAATTCTATCGATTTTTACGTTGGATACCCGTTTCTCACATATCTACTTATTCATTATGACTCTATTCATAGACTGGTACAGTGCTTGTCGTATAAAATGAATACTTCTACTCGAATAGAAGACGTTTACCTTAGCCCCGTGTTAGGCTAGGAAAAACATTACTGCAGTTTCTTATTCATCTCTCTTATCTCTCTGTCCCTCAACGGTATACCTAGATAGGTAAGACACGACTTCGACCAGATGGTCGAAGTCGCGTCAGGGTGCATCATCATCAGCCCGGAACACGTCCACTGTTGAACAAAGGCCTCCCCAGGTGGGAGGGGGGTTGCCATAGTCCCAACGCTTGGCAGGCGTCTTGGGGATCGCAGTGAAATTGTTAAGTACACGGAAGCCGCTGCTGCCCGACTTCCGGATTTTTCCCTTAGTCGCCTTCGACGACACCCTCGGGATGAAATGGGGGAGTGCTATTCTAGCCCGAACACGGGCATTGGGTACGGATTCGTCAGGGTGCATTAAAGGGTGAATTAAAGATCGCAGGGTGAATTAAAGAGGAAATATTTGTTTGTTTGTTACGACTTAACTCAAAAACTACTGGTCCAATTTCAAAAATTCTTTCACCAATCGAAAGCTAAATCATCCTTGAGTAATATAGGCTAAATTTATTAATAGAAAAATTTAGTGATCCTTGAGAAAATTTACGCGGATGAAGTCGTAGGCTAGTAAGTTTAGTTATAATTCCAATGACTTCCAAAAACTTTTGGGACAGTTCCTCATTCAATGCGTTCATTATAGTAATTATTGAAAACAACTCATCGTTGCAGACTAATAAAAGAATTTGAAAGCAACATAGATATTCCGTCAATCCGACTATAAGTATTTTACCTAATTAACGGCTAATTATGAACTAATAAGGCTGCAAAACTCAGCTTTTTCATTCCGTAGAGTGCGAGTCTGACTGACATGAAGGGTTCTGTACCAATGTACAATATTAAATTCGAGCAAATAAACGTTGAAAAAAAAGAACCACATTTCTTTAAAGTCAGTGCTTTTAATTTTTAACTACATTTCATTTTTATAATTTTTGTTATAACGGCCATTTGTGGACATTACACACCCTGTGAAATTTCAAGTGTCTTGATCGTGGGGCTTTCAAGACTGAGACCACGGTCCAGGATTCCAATATTGTATTTATAGATGGAATCCGGGGCCGCGGTCCCGGTCCCAAAAGCCCCACGACCTATTACGGTTCAAAAGATGTCAGACAGACAAAAAGACAGACAAACGGGCGCATGAACGAGAGCAATAAGGATCCAACCATTGGGTACGGATTCCTAAAAAAGAATAATTCCTCTTAGGTACATTTAGAATGACGATAACTGACTGGCAGATGTCCAGTTGATGTACAGTCAGCAAAGGAGATAGGTATGCAGGGTCGTCAGGTATAGTTAAAGCTGTAGAAAACGATGGATGTTTTTTAATAAAATAAAATAAATTTAATAGAAAATAAACATTTCAATGATTTAAATAAATTTCATTCGAAAACGTCCATCGGTTTCTAAGTAAACTTAAACCATTTCCGATGACCTGCATACCTATCTCTTTTGCTAACTGTACGTACAATATTGACAAGTTTTTATTTTTACTAATAATTAACACGATTAAGATTTATTTTGTTCACATAAAATCTCTTCTGAATCGTTTCAAAACTAGAAATATTGTACGATCGTCGAGACTCGTACAACTTAATAATATTGGCATAATTTTTGAAATCGTTACGTATAAAGATCTCCTTTATTGTAGGATGTCACGCAATAGGTTTGTATCATAGATAGAATTTGAGCTGAAATCTGGATTGCAATGCAGGCTGTGCAATCAAAATATTTTATCGACACTTTCTCTTTTATAAAATACATGCAATGTTGTGATTGCGCAGCGATATCATTCCAGTTTTATTGAATTTTACAATATTTTTTTTTAAAAACGATGTTCTATCTGAGTGTAGGTATACTGATATTAAGTATAATGAAGTAAAGTTTATAAGTTTTTATAGATATAGCAGTTCATATCCGAATCTACTCCACGAAATAGAAAAAAAGAAGGACTCGACGCTACGCATATCGTCGTTGATACTGCAATTCCGTGTAACAAACATACCGCGAATGTACACTTTCAAAAATTTGATTTAAGGTCGAAGTTTGCAAAATCCTTTTTTTCTAGTCCGTGACTATAATGTAAATGTGTGTGTGAGGCATGTTTGTACAAACAAACGGTCTGGCTTACTTAGGGTGCTTCACTATCGATATGCGTGGCGCGCAGTCCTTCTTTTTTTTCTAGTCCGTGATTTACTCAAACAATTTCAAAAATTCTTTCATCACGTTATGCCTGAATGCCATCTTTTATTAGCAAAAAAATAGGGATTTATAAGAAAATTCACCCGGACGAAGTCGCGGGCAAAAGCTAGTTTTGTATATTTTGTGAAAACGATGTTTTATTTTGTAAAAGTTACTTTGCAATAATTTCTTTAATGAATGAATTGTGATAAATACTCATGTTAATAAATGTATGGTTTTTATAGATGGTAACATTATCGTTTAATTGATGGCATGTTCTTTAATTGAAAGTTAATTCAAGTATTAGTGAAAGGCGATTGATCACTTTTTATATATTTTGAAATCAATATGTTTTGCAGTTTATCGAGTAGTTGATATTGAAAAGGTAATGAATAATATTGTAAGCAAGTATGAGATACAAGTTTCATTTTGGAAAAAAATATACTACTTACCTATTTTAGGAGTACCTATGTTTCAGATTTCTAGTTGGGTTTAAGAAATCGGAAACATAGAGTAAACCCAAGTAACTCTATCTGTTGATCAAGAAATCAGTCTTTATAAAAACTAGACCATTTTACCACAGATAAAAAAGATAGACAACGACTTCGGAAATGACTGGTTTAGAATAATCTTCAGATTTTATTAAGGTAACAAAAGGATAAGATCTTTTTTAAATATTTCCCGGTGAAGCTAAAGTAGAAGACTATTGTAATGATTTTGTTTATTGTTCATAACCTTGTTGTGGACAAAAAGATGGTTGACTATGTTTTGTTATAAATACAATTGAACGTTTTTGTACTAAAATATTGTAGATTTATTCACATAGTTAGGAACGATTTTATTTTTGCTGTGCGTTTAAAACAGAAAACTTAAAAAATAATATAATATATCAATTTGTCAAGATTATAACTTTGAGCTAAGCTTTGAGGCTTGAGTTAGAACTAATACTTACCTATACTGTACTTGTACTTGAGTAGACAAATAAGTATCCTCCTTTGATTCTGAACCTTGTTACACACACACACAAATCATCATCATCATCATATCAGCCTATCGCCGTCCACTGCTGAACTTAGGCCTCCCCCAGAGATCGCCAACGAACCCAGTCTTGGGCAACCCGCATCCATCCGCTGCCAGCCACCTTCTTTAAATCGTCGGATCATCGTGCCGCAGGGCGTCCCACACTACGCTTGCCCAGACGCGGTCTCCACTCTAGAGCGTGTCTGCTCCATCTCCATCTACCGTCTGTCCGTCTGCAGACGTGGCCGGCTCACTTCCACTTCAGCGTGCTTATTCGATGCGCAACGTCGGTGACTTTAGTTAAAACACAAACAAAACTAATTAATAATTCAATTTATTGTCATATTATTTTACTCAACCATACTATTTACTTACTCAGGTTCAAACATTGTAGGTACGTACGTATATAAATTAAATATTTAAAACAATAAATCATTACTTAATCCCACCTGCATTTAAACACCTTTTTATAAAAATATTCTCACACACAAACGTTCACCGGATGTAGCCTGGTGATTTGAATACAAGCCGGCCTGTTTACTGTCCCACCGCTGCCGCTGCATCGTCCCACGAAATGAAGCCCATTGGAGATTGAAGTTTCATATCAACTATCAAGCAGACGGAAATTGAACAATCTCAATCTTATTATGTTTACAGATGATGTGTATCTGACATAATACTGCACTAAAGAATCTTATGGCCAAATACTCAAACGCTACTCAAATTTATGATGCCGTTAAGTTTCGTACTGTCACAGTCACTTTGACATAAGTAATAAAGACAGCACGAGACTTAATGGCATCTTAAAATTGGTCAGTTGTCAATTTGACATAGTTGTAATGATCTTCTGACATAGGCTGATATATGCCTGACAATGCGATTGTGTCAATCTAAAAACTGACCGCCACCTCTTCTTCTGCAAGACTTAGTGCAATATGTATGTCAGATCAGCATAATTATGTTAAACTGGCATCTGACTGCACCACCAGTATCTGAACGAACGCGTTAAGTAGGTTAACTACAAAAAAACAGTTAAAGAAATACCATGGAATTCGTCAATCCCACATTTGGGTGCTATAAAACAGCCGTGCGTCCGGCGCTGCGCCAGTCAGGCCCATCACCAGTACAAACTGGCAGACTGGGAAATATTTCTCCAACGGCATGCATGAGCTATTGACCAACTTTTGACATTTTGTCATACGCGTAAACTGCTGTGATTGGTTGGTTTATGATTCTGTCAACCAATCAGCAACGCGTACTTGACAATTTGTGCATTCATTTTGCGTTCGGGAAACTGGAGATTAGCTTTAGTTTCCCGAACGTTTTTCTTAGTAGTTCGTGTTTAAGATAGTGACGGGATAAGCGGGGCTCTGGGGCTAGGAGGAGCCAGGTCTGGTGCCCTCACAGTCGAAGATTTACATAAATGGTAGCCCGAATGGGCTTATTATTATTTATTGCTATTTATGTTTTTATTTATGTGCCTATATTTATTCTAAAATTATTAATCAAGTTAACTTACATTTAAATTGAAACGTATACACATTAATAGTAAAAAAAAGAATTTATAATAGATAAACAAAATTACAATAACATCTTAACAGTAGTCAGTACGTGCAACAGTGGTTCACGTACTGTCAGTCGAAATGTTCAGGATACTTTCGCGGCTGGCCCGCACCCTACGCACCAGGGATGTGCACCGCTTGCGCATGAGGAAACAATCCACACGCGCCTCAGCAAACATTCCCCAAGGCAGCCCCAAGAGCACCCTGAACGCATTATAACCAGCATTTAACTGCTAAAGGAAGGAGACACATGTGCAGCAGTAATTTAAAATGATGGAGATGAAGATTGTGGAGATAGTCTGTAATTAGACAGTAGGTAACTGTTTTCGTAAACATCCAAATGTGCAAAAGAAATGAACTACATTAACAATTTTAGTTGTTTAGTCAATATTTTCCTTTGCACATGAAAAACAATAAACAGAGAAGACAAATAAACCTTATCGTTAAGTACTCTCTCTAAGTACGTAGTAGTAACTGTTTACTTGTTAACGGGGAGGTCGTGACAAACCTGCATGTTTTGCATATTTTCTACTAAACGGCCAAGTCCATTTTGAGGGAATCGTTTCTCATAACGATAATATAAAACAAATGAAACTTTAAGAGAACCGTGAAATAGTAAATTAAAATTTTAGTTATATACAAATCTTAAAAATCTAATAATATTATGTACAATTCCAAGAAAAAGACAGGGGAGCTCAAAGGGCATCAAAAAACTCGTCCACATCGCTGTCAACGGGACACGTGCCCAACAGGCTGGCAGCGTTGCCACGTTGTATGGCAATGCTGATTCTTTGACCCAAGAATAGACCAGCCTTCGGGTCACGTGAAGAGTCGACCAGCCGCCTGGCGATGTCACGAAATAGTTGATTTTTATGAATTTGTATAGGACGAAGTAGTGAAGGCTGATGCCTAAAAAGCAATCAATATTTATTTTTTGTACGTCTTTACATACAGGTAGTTGTGCAATTAGCATGTTTGTAAAAGGGAAAGCAACTTTATTACTTTAAAAAGGATTCATAACTGTACGTGATTATTTGAATTAATGCCATTTGAGAACTATTCAGAAAGGAGGAGGCGGCTGAGAGTATTTAAAAGAAGAAGGGGTCTCCAAAAAAGTTGATATTAAGTTGATATTCCTCGTAAACTTGCATCATGCGAACGTTCTGTTCTTCTTATTTATAAACTCGATAAACAAGATGCAAATGATCATAACAAACGGAATGTAAATTAGTCATCACGATAAATAACATGATTGCTGTGACATTTAGACATTATGTTAGTAAATTGTACTTAAGCTTTGGTGGTAAGTAATAGGAATGCATGTTTTATTTAATTGTTATCAATTAAGTTGATTGAGCCAGTCTATGTAGTTTGTATTCGATAATTAGTATGTATTGGTCAATGTCTTAATTATTGCTGTTCTGATTGATTGCCAATAGAATTGGGTAGGTGGCTAATTCAAATGAACATTTTAATGCATATGTAAAAATATTAGATTACTTAGGCCACACCAAAAACTTAACTCGTGGTTAAATTACAAGTTATGTCGTACCGTGTTAGCATCGTGTGTACAACTAGCTTGGATTTCAAAAGAAATGGCGCAAACGGGCCATAAGTACACATGTCTTTTAACAAGTATTAATCTGCCAATATCTATATGACTACCATTATAGACGTTTGTGAGGATAAATGGATGTCTGTTACTCTTCCACGTTTAAATGGTTGAATGGAATTCGCTGAAATTCGAAACAAAATTGCTGGCAGATGCTAGTCGGTTATAATGTTGATGTTTCGTTAATCAAACCCACATTGCGATGACAAATCAATTCGTGCTAACATGATGACACCATGTCATGCTGACCAAAACATGTTATCGACTAAATAACAAAACACTGTAGGTTTCCACTGACACCGAATAAGACATTTACAAAACGATCTAACAGACCTATTTTAAAAAACATAATGTTATGAGGAAAATCGAAGTGAAGTCAAACAAAAAGTTTTAAACAAAGCATTCGACACGGATGACCACATCTAGGCGTACCTGTATCTTTTATATCAAGTCAGATGTGTTTACAATATGTATCGTGTATTATAAAAACTATACTTCTTTCAACAGCGAAGTATGTCAATGTTTATTCCTCATATTGCCATAACAATCATCTACAGAAAATACATTGTTATCTTATTGATCTGTCCAAGATGGCCTTTACATTTTTCTTGGTGGATGTCTTTTTATGCACTGAAGATAATATAGTGCACATGGCTATTAAAATTAATGATGATTGAGTTCTTCCCTACCCATACAATGTCCATGCTAACTCACTAATTACTAGCACGGGTTGTCTTTAACACTAAAGATCTCATTTTCATACTTATTTATAACTTAAGTAATAACTTGACATCTTGACACCTTCAGAGGAAAAACAAGCATAAAAATACCTTGGTATGTTAAATGACATCAACCTCTCAATGACATAAAGTTATTGGATGAATTCCAACCGCCATGCATTGCAATGCATGCTCGCGGCGTTCCACAAGGTCGTTTACTGTGACCATCTCTTTACAATCTATTATGTATGTAGTACTTTAAGTTCGTGATTATAAAACATAGCACAAATCATGTAGCCTTGTATGGTTGACATTTCGTTTCGCTTGTAAACATCTTTACGAATTGTTTTTTTAGTTTTTTCTTGGCAACCATTCCAACCAATCATTTATTACATGGTGTTGTTTTCAAGTGTCATTATCATACGTAATATATTTCTCGATATTTACAGAGATATTGAAATACAATTAATTGCTTCGCGGTGATGATACGGACCGACAATAATGTGATTATCTGAAGCAACTATTCAAATGGAAAATTGAAGTAGATGTTATTCGTTAGATAATACCTACTCTTATAAGTACAACCGAAAATAATTAACCATGTCTTGATTGCTTATAAGATAGGTACTAAAATACTTATATTTGGGTTTCCCAGGTAGACAAGTACATAAGAATGAGTCAGAGACATTAATAGCGCTCTGCCATGAGATCAACCGTATGATTAGGCTTCATATTCTAATAATATAAGTAAATCATAATACAAGGACATTATTAACTACTCTGTTGATCTAGTGGTCGCAATCGCAACTGCTGAATGTTGGGTCCTGGAGTTGATTCTGTTATAACCTTTGAGACAAGATAAGACAACTTTGTCTTGTGTTATTTTAGGCCAGCAGGAATAAAAGTACCAGCAAACGTACTTACGTCTAAGTTTGTCATACTAACTTGACTGGATGGTTTGGCTGGAGGACATTGTAGGGGTCTCGGCTTGTAGTGTTGTGTCTGTTGCCTCCCCCCCCCCCCCCTGTTTGAACTGGGTCATACTCGTATGAGGAGGGCTCCTTAAATTTCCCGGGTTTTTCCATTCGGAATTCCTCGGTAGCAACTCGGAATTTTTAAGTTGCCGGTATCACACCCCCGTGCCTCGGAAAGCACGTAAAGCGGTTGGTCCTGCGCCTAACCTCTTCCCGGTCGTGTTGGATTGCCGTCCAACTATGAAAGTGAGGAAAGAGGGGTGCACTTGTGTTTGTGTGACCGTGACCGAAATTCGATCGGGAAAAGTCAAAGTCAAATCATTTATTTCAATTAGACCATTAAAAGGCACTTTTGAACGTCATATTAGGAAAATTGAATCTAGTTGCCCATTCCAAATGGTGTTTCGTATGGAGAAGAATGGGCAAGAAACTCCATACTTACTCTTTTAAAAGAAAATGTTTACAATATTTTGTACTTACAGAAATTATATAATTATACGTGAATACCTTGCATAAAAACCACTATTAGTAAGCCCGAAGTATTAAGATCTAGAAATGACAGCTAAGTTATGTATACATATACATAGTGTTCACATATTTACAAATATTGAAACAGTAAACAACCACTCCGCATATTTCAACCACAATAAAATAGTGTGTGAGCCAGAGTAACCTAGAAGTACGTAAAGAATATTTAATTAAATATTTATTAATTAAGTAGGTACATAGTTGAAATTAGCAATCAGTTGGATTTTGTCTAGTCTTTAGATTGTTCTATGGAGCCGAACCAGCATGTTTCCAAGCATTCTTATCTTGTATATAATCCTGTAAATTATAATATGCTTGTTTACAAAGTGTACCTTTAATGTATCTTTTAAATTTTGTTTCATTTAGTTGTAATATATCACAAGGTATTTTGAGAGGAACTATAAAAAAAGGATAACAATACTAAAGCTAACTTGAAAAGTTTTGATATCATTACAATATTGTTCCCTACTATAATTATATATCTACAAGCTTTTGCCCACGGCTTGGTCTCTGTAGAAGTCGGAGTCAAATCCTTAAGTTAAGCTGAATTTCTGCTTCATAGGTCAAGTAATTTTCGAGATTTCGTGATTAATCAGTAAGCGTTTGGTTTTTATATGTGTAGAAAGATGATATGTCTTTCTGTGACCCTTAGACTGTAACGATTATACAACTATTTACATAATTTTATAACGTCAAAACTAAATTGTAGCCAAAAAATCACTTCGAAGTCGACAGTTAGTTGGCCAGTAAATTCCAATCGGAAGGGTCATAACCCCACCACACCTTGATTCCAGTTTCATAGTATTATCTGCGATCATTCATGTGTGTATAGTACAAAAAAGAGTTAAACAAACATTGATCCCTTCTACAGAGTACATGAAAACTAAGTTTGAACTTTCTCCCATGGTATTAGAATTAAAAATGGCCTGTTTGATGGTACTGTAAACATAGTATCAGATGTGAATATGGCTGCTATAAAAGCCTGCGACAGTGTTGGCATTAAAATGACATCACCTGCCTCGTCCGGTACTTCTTATGACCACAATAGTGTACGTGACCATAAAATTGATACAGAAGGGTAATTTTCTCAAAGACAAAACTAGAAAACAAAGTCATGTACACATAGAAGTTAGGAAAAACAAAAGAATACAGAAAACTCAAAAATAAATAATAATTCTTATCTCATCTCTCTCTCTTTCTTATTCTTATTCTTCTTTCTTTCTTCTTTTCTTCTTTATTCTTTCTTCTTCTTCGTCTTTTCTTATTTATAATAATTCTTTATTGTTAAAATATTATGAAGTCTTACTTACTTTTGATACTCAGCATTTTGAGCTGCAATACTGTGCAACTTAATTTATGCTAGAAGTTATGTGTATTAACTTCTATCGCGTGCTATCCATGACTGCAGTAATTGAAAATCATTTTCCGGTAACCAACAACAAAAAAAGAAACTATTTCGTCCAACTTCTTTCTATGCTTTTATCTCATCATGAAATCTTTCACCGTCTAGTCTTTAACTTGTGAGTTCCTTTCTGTTCTTGTGTGAGCAACATACCTTCATTATCTTCCCCTTTCTTCCTTCTATCTTTTAAAACTGTCGGGTCGTGGGGTCCGAGTGTTCATTTCCTTTTAAATAACTTGTCCTGTTAGGGACAATGAGTACCTACCTGAAAACTGCGTGAACATCGACACCCACGCAAGCAAGCATCCGTGACCCATCTGGTTACGTATTGGCCCGGTTGCATACGGTGTGCGAAGAAATCACATCGAAGTATCGGAAAAATGCAAAGTCTCTTAGGCCTACCACTACTTGCGCTATAGTAGAAAACTACCTAAGCAGGTCGGTTTCGATGGGCAAGCGTACTCGTTCCCTACTGCGGCGCCTACAACAAGAAGAACTACCTGAAGATCCGAAGAACTGAACGCTCAAGAACTGAGCCCCCTGAAGTAAGGCGGGACCCTACAGGACGTGAAGAGCAGGGGGTCAGTGGAAGCCTCAAGAACCGAAGAACGTCGCTAGTAACTTAGTCGTCGCACAGTGATATCGTCATATTGGTTTGAAAATAAATACGGCTTGGTGCCTTTCAACGTTCTCAAGCTTTCATTTGACCTCCAACTGTAGGCATCCCCCACAGTTGGATGGTCCTTCGCCAGCCGGATCAAGAAACAAGTCAGCCGCTCAAGACGCAAGTCAGCCGCTCAAGACGCAAGTCAGCCGCTCAAGACGCAAGTCAGCCGCTCAAGACGCAAGTCAGCCGCTCAAGACGCAAGTCAGCCGCTCAAGACGCAAGTCAGGTGCTGAAGACAGGCGCGCAAGAACTGTGTTCAAGAGAAAAGTGTCGTACACACATTTCTATCCTGTGTCTTTAAGCGGGTGGACCGCGGCTCCGTATCCCTACCACCTAACGGTGTCAAACGGTAGGGGTCGGAGTTAACGCCGATCAAGGCGGTGAGGTATCTTCGTGCAATACCTCCGGTTCACGAAGAGTGCCTTTTTCAAGGCGCGAACCGAAGCTGCACGCTACGCCGGTAAGGTCGTGTGTGGTACGGGGGCCGGTCTGTAGGCACTGCCGAAGGAGCCGGGCATTCCCACCGGTTCCCGAGCGCCCCGTAGGACACACTGCCCTCTGCTGGGTAGGCCTGTAACCTGTCCGATCCTGCACACATCCATCCCTGGCGGAGCGTATCCCGGTCACGGGCCCTCCAAAAGGACTGTTAGGACCGTTAGGGCTGTTAGGGACGTCAAAAGTCGAAGATGACGCTGACTAGAAGCCAAGCAGCCACCGACACGAAGACAGCGAAGATTTATGAAGAACCCCCCGCGTCTCCGTCCGCACAACCGTCCGCGTCCGCGTCCGCATCTACGTCCGTACCCGCCGGAACAAAGCCGCGCGCGCGCCCCGACCCGAACGCCCGCGCGCCCACATTACCCGCACAGACAACGATGGATACAGATAGAACAAAGGTGGCGTTACCAGCCGCCGCAAACACCGCCGCAACAGCGTCTAATGTTGAACAAAATAGGGAAGAAAGAAGATCAAAAGCGGCGTCCGAACGATCGCATAGATCGGCCGCCAGCGTTATAGCCCGAATCAAGCAAGCCGAGCTCGATGCCCAGGAACGTCTAGCCGAGATTCAAAGGAGAGAACTGCAGATCGAAGCAGACCTGGTGAAGAAGCGACTAGCATTGGACATAGCCACTATTCAGGAAGAGACTGGCCACGGAAGTGTCAGTGCTCGCGAAGCCTCAGAAGTGGAACATCGAGTTACTGATTGGCTAAAGAACGCCCAGCATAAGGAACGCGAGCTACCCCCGACGACAACAGATCAAGATATGTCATCGGCTGTCCGCGCATCGGCCCTGTGCGAACCACGGGGGGAGCGTACCGACCGCGGGCCAGCGAGGGGGCTAGCAAGACGGCCGTCGCAACACTCTTTCTACCAATATGCGCCGCAGGAGGTACCGAAAGGAGTTACTATAGAAACTCCACGACGAGCTAGGTCGCCCACCCCGACGCGATCAAAGGATAGAGGAATAGACAGACTAGCTGAAGCCATAGAACGAATGGCTCAGCGTCGCCCGCCGCCCAGGCAAGCACAAGAACTACCCTACTTCAGCGGCGTACCGAACGAATGGCTGCTACTCAGATCAGCAATACGGGACTCGACGAGATTGTATGGATTCTCGGCGGCCGAGAACCTAGCGCGACTTAGAATATGTTTGAAGGGAGAGGCGCGTGAAACGGTCTCCTCCCTACTATATACCGCTACGGATCCAGCAATTATTATGCGGACCCTTGAACAATGCTACGGTCGCCCCGAGATTATTATCGACAAAGCATTGGATGATATAAAAAAGCTACAGCGCCCCGGAGGGTCAGCTAGCGAACTGAACGCGTTCGCAATCAAGCTACAGAACATTGTTAGTGTACTATCAAGCATAGATGAGAGAGGGTACCTACAGAACCCTATGTTGGCACGTCAAGTAATTGAAAAACTGAGTCCGCACATCAGAGCGAGATGGTGCGACTTCGCCGATCAATACGGAAGTACGAGTGAACCTGAGATCGTTACTCTGTCTCGCTTTCTCATGGGAGAAGCGGACCGCGCCGTGAGATATGCCTACTCTACTAATAGCAACGCGAATAGAGAACCAGCGCGGGCCACGACATCGGCCAAAGCAAGCAATGCGCCGGCGCGCCGCCAAAGCGAGCGGAGGCGAGATGCCGCTACGTACACAGCTACTGAAAACAAAGTATGTCTCTGTTGCGGGCTCGAACATAACACAACCGAATGTAAGAAACTGGAAGCGATGACTGTGCCTGAACGATGGGAATGGGCTAAGGAAGCACGCGTATGCTTTCGCTGTCTGAACAATCGTCATCGGCGAGCCAGTTGTAAAGCAAAGAAATGTGGAATTGACGAGTGTCGGCACCCACATCATAAGCTGTTGCACACTTTAGAACGGACCGCTAAGGAAAGCGCTCAACAAGAAAAAGCGATCGACGCGTCGGCTCACACAGTGACGTCAGCAAGCGCGGTATTATTGAAAGTGTGCCCGGTCACGATCCAGGGACCGAACGGATTGGAAGTTGACACTTACGCTCTACTTGATGAAGGTTCTACGATTACTCTGATCGACGAGGAAACCGCTAGAGCCGTGAACGCGCATGGAACGAAGCGCGCACTGCGATTGAACGGCCTGACGGCTACGCAGGAGGAACTTGACAGTGAGAGCGTAGATCTAGAGATACGGGGGTTACGAACGGGCCCCCATTCAATTAAGGCGCGAACCGTCAAAAGTCTCAACATTACAAGTCAAACAATCGCAGCAAGCTGTTTGAACTATGAACACCTGAAGCGACTGCCACAGAACGAGGTCTGCTATGCGAATGCAAGACCGCGCGTACTCATAGGCGCAGACAATTGGCACCTAATAGTATCGCGTAAACTCCTGATCGGAGAAAGAAACGAACCGGCCGCCTCGCTAACCCAGTTGGGATGGGTAGTGCACGGTACGGTGCCACGGACAATAGTGGCCAAAGAAAATCCGGAAGATGGCGCCACTGTGCTCCATGTACGAGCGCCGGAACATCGCGCGCGAACCGACCGCGATGACGAACTAGATGAAATAATAAAGGCGCATTTTGCGATCGACGCCCTAGGAATAGCAAAGGGTTGCAAACCCGTGCAGGAAGACGAGCGCGCGAAGGAAATATTCAATAAAACAGCGCGACTCGTAAATGGGCGCTATGAAGTAGGTTTGCCTTGGCGAACGGAAGACACTCGCTTGCCGCCTAGCTACGATATGGCGGTACGGAGGCTACGATCTATAGAACGAAAGATGGATCGAGATTCAGAGTTTCGTCAAGCATACACGACGCAGATGAACAATCTATTTGAAAAGGGTTACGCAACCGCCATCGAAGATAATGATCCCAGAACTATAGAATGGTACCTACCGCATTTTGCGGTCACAAACCCGAATAAACCAGGGAAGGTACGCCTTGTGTTCGACGCCGCGGCAGTCACGAACGGATGCTGTCTCAACGACGAGCTGTTGGCCGGACCGGATATGCTCAGAACGCTTCACGGTATATTATTCAGATTCAGAGAGAAACCAGTCGCAATAACGGCGGACATACGTGAAATGTTTCTACGGATTAATATTCGACCCGAGGATCGAGCAGCGCAGCGTTTCTTATGGCGTGACAGTGAACGAAGAAACCCGCCGCGAAGATACGAGATGAATTCCATGATATTCGGGGCTCGGAGTTCCCCCTTTTTAGCACACAGCGTTAGAAACAGGAATGCGGAGGAATGCAAGAATACCTACCCGAGCGCCCTCTGTCCGATCACGATGAATCATTACATGGATGACTGGGTGGATAGTTTTGATACAGAGGAGAGCGCCGCGTTAACAATGAACGAGGTACAGTGTGTGCATAAGCGAGCCGGCTTCGAGCTCGCCGGGTGGAATTCGAATCGCGCGCACTTGCTCGACCATATTAGGGAAGAGGACAAGTCGAAAACCCCGAAAGAGTTAGGCGCAAATGCACACCCCTACGGCAAGACGCTAGGGATGGTGTGGTTGCCAGAGACCGACGAGTTTGCATTCAACACGGATATGCCTCGCGTACCGAGCGACATACGCTGTGGGCAAAGAACGCCTACGAAGCGTGAAATGTTAGGGGCAGTAATGTCAATCTTTGACCCGCTGGGTTTACTCAGTCCGTATACGATTACGGCGAAGATCTCTCTGCAGGAGCTATGGCGAAGACAGGTCGGTTGGGACGAGCAGCTACCCGCCGACGAAGCTATCGCGTTTCTCCAATGGATAAATGGTCTGACGAGCGTGGCGGGCCTGCGCGTCCCCCGACACTACGCGGATCACATGTATGTGGAGAGATCACTGCATGTATTCACTGACGCAAGTGAACAAGCTTACGCCGCCGCTGCATACTGGCGTTGTAGAACGAGCGACGGAGAGATAAGAGTGGTATTGGTCGCAGGAAAAGCGAAAGTTGCACCAATGAAAGCGCAGAGTATACCGCGCATGGAACTACAAGCGTGTCTTATAGGCAGTCGACTCGCTGCGGACATAATAAAAGAACATAGATGGACCGCCGAAGTAACCTACTGGAGCGACTCAAAGACCGCGTTACATTGGATACGTAACGACTCTGCCAGATACACGCCCTACGTTGCACATCGGCTGAGCGAGATAGCCGAGCTCACCCCCGCTGAACGATGGCGCTGGGTGCCGACCGCACACAACGTGGCAGACGACGCGACCAGAGGCAACAGAACGCGTCTCTCGCAGAACGATCGATGGTTTAGCGGCCCCGCGTTCCTCAGAGAGCCAGAGGAAGCTTGGCCGACAGAGATACAGCAACAGAACGAAGAAGAAACAGAAGTGTCAGCCCACGTAACGGCTAACGAGAGCGCGATCGACATGACGCGTTTTTCATCATATAGAAGGATGTTGCGCGCCGTAGCCTACGTGCACCTATTTGTAGACAAGTGTAGGAAACGCGCCACTACCTTAGAGCTGAAGCACATAGAAGAAGCCGAACTAACGCTTATTCGTGAGGCGCAGCGCGCTAGCTTCCCGCAAGAAGTCGAACGGCTTACGTTGGGAAGGAACCTGGAACGATCGAGCCGACTAATCAAGCTCGACCCGATATATGATTCCGATCGAATCATACGTTTAAATGGGCGCATTAACGCCGCGAACGTACCTGACTGCAGGAAGAGACCGCCCATATTAGACGGCAAGCACCCGCTCGCGCGCCTAATCATAAGTCACGAGCATGTCACGAACGGACACGCAGGTCGCGAGCACGTTGTGAACAACATACGACAACGCTACTGGGTACTACGACTACGAACCACGGTACGCGCGATACTGAGCGAGTGCGTCACGTGTAAACTTAATAGAACTGCGCCGCCGACGCCAGTCAAAGGAGACCTCCCGAGCGAGCGACTCGACGCATACTCGCGGCCCTTTACGCGATGCGGAGTGGATTGTTTCGGGCCCATGATGGTGGCCATAGGAAGGCGCAGAGAGAAACGATGGGGACTGCTGTTCACCTGTCTCGTCACCAGAGCGGTGCACGTTGAATTATTAGCCGGGTTAAGCACAGACTCAGCTATAATGGCTATGCGTAGAATGGCCGCACGCCGCGGATGGCCTAAGTCAATAATGTCCGACAACGGCACGAACTTCCGCGGCGCTGATGTCGAAATACGAAAAGCATATGAAGAGTGGTCGCATGAGTTGAAAGACTACGCACTAACAAAAGGAGTGGAGTGGCGTTTCATTGCGCCCGGAGCGCCTAATCAAGGCGGGGCGTGGGAGAGATTAATAAGAAGCGTGAAGAGCGCCCTCGCGGTCGTGCTGAAGGAACGCGCGCCGCGGGAAGAAGTTTTGAACACCGTTATGACGGAAGTAGAGTACACGATAAACTCGAGGCCGTTAACTCACGTATCAGTGAGCCCGGACGATGATGAAGCATTAACACCGAATCATTTTTTACTAGGGTCGGCAGTAGGGCTGCCGGTCACTGGAACTTGTGACGTAGGCGATAAGCGCGCGTGGAGGGCTGCGCAAGCGTTGGCAGACCGTTTCTGGGCAAGGTGGGTGAATGAATACCTACCAACGTTAACCCCGCGCGGTGACGTCAGGAAGAACGTAGAACAAATACGAACGGGCGACGTTGTTATTATAGCCGACGGCTTATTACCTCGTAACGTGTGGCCGCGGGGCCAAGTCGTGCGCGCGGCGCCGGGGCCGGACGGGGTAGTGCGGAACGTGGACGTGCGGACTCGCGGGGGTGTCTACAAGCGGCCTGTAAGAAGACTCATCGTCCTGGACCGAGAGAAAGGGGCTCGCAGCGCTACGCCGGGGGGAGGCTGTTAGGGACAATGAGTACCTACCTGAAAACTGCGTGAACATCGACACCCACGCAAGCAAGCATCCGTGACCCATCTGGTTACGTATTGGCCCGGTTGCATACGGTGTGCAAAGAAATCACATCGAAGTATCGGAAAAATGCAAAGTCTCTTAGGCCTACCACTACTTGCGCTATAGTAGAAAACTACCTAAGCAGGTCGGTTTCGATGGGCAAGCGTACTCGTTCCCTACTGCGGCGCCTACAACAAGAAGAACTACCTGAAGATCCGAAGAACTGAACGCTCAAGAACTGAGCCCCCTGAAGTAAGGCGGGACCCTACAGGACGTGAAGAGCAGGGGGTCAGTGGAAGCCTCAAGAACCGAAGAACGTCGCTAGTAACTTAGTCGTCGCACAGTGATATCGTCATATTGGTTTGAAAATAAATACGGCTTGGTGCCTTTCAACGTTCTCAAGCTTTCATTTGACCTCCAACTGTAGGCATCCCCCACATGTCCAAAAGGTTAGTTAACAGTTCCCGTGATTCAAGAACTGCTTTTTGGCCAGAGGATAAGCATTGCCATCTAATGTGGCAATGTCGCCAGTCCCTTGGACATATTCCCTGATGGCGGCGATGTGGAGGAATTTTTGATGCCCTATTATATTAGTTTTTTAGTTTGAAATATGTTAAAGGGTTTTTTTATTATTCATGTAAATATTGTAAATAATGATATTAAATATTTTACCAAAGATAAAAATCTTTCTTTTATACCTTTATTACCTTCTGTAGTTTACTTATCATTGACGGCAATGGTGAGCATGGCATCAGAGTCGATTACACATGCATAACGCGTATCATATTGAATATTGTATGCTTGTAAGTGTGTGTGTGTGAATGGATACTCACTTTCTTAATATTATGTATTGTTATACATATAAGCTCGTCTTCATGAGGTGTTGTTTGTTAAGACGTGTTTCTTTGGCTATTATTCATCTATGGCCTTTGTTCCTGTAAACTTGATGGCCAGACTTGTAAACGTAAGAAGTTGTTTTTTTTTTTATTATTATCTACTAAAGAGTTTGAGAACATTTGAAATCTTCTGCCTAGCCTTTTTCCAATTATGTTGGGGTCGGTTTCCAGTCTAGCTATAGGTACTTGAATATCAATGTTTTGCAAAGATTGACTGCCTTATCCCTGACCTCCACTACCCAGTTACTGGGTAATACGATGCCCCTTGATGCGTTTTAATTTATAACTAATAAAATTGGATATGGAATGATTATTCTGAAATATATGATATATTGTTATTATTAAATACAAGGTACAAGCAAAGAATTTGAGATCAAGCAAGTGTTAAGTTAGTTCAATGATAAATTAATTAAAAATACGTACTTATAAATCCAGTACTTGCTTACAAATTAGCGCGTGTTTTAGAGATGATTATGATCATTATTTCTAATAATAGAAAGACCTTGGATGTTCACGATTTGCAAATCAAATGATGTAGTTAGATACTTTCAACTGTTGATTGAAAAATGGAAAATGCAAATGAAGTTACGTGAATGTTAATATCTATTGGTTAATTTATTGTCATACCGTATGCAAATAGTTGGTTTGTAATATCTTGATATTTGCTAAAATTGGTTTCCAAATTACCGGCGTTTTTGTTGTTTTCTAAAGCGCTGTTTAGACAGACACGATGGCTGTCAGCTGTCACTTTGACATAATTGTGCTGATCTAACTTGTCTTGGCAGACAGTCGATCTCACATATTATGTCAGATGGTACGATGATGTCAAACTGACAACTGACCGAGACTGCTTACTTTGACTGACTTGTCTTGTATGGCGCATTATGCAGGTAATGTTTTGGACGGAGCAATATGTGCAGTAGGTGCCATAGCCCGATCAGACCTGTATGGAAATCAAAGCTAACCTACATTTCAGTATTCTATGTCTACAACCCAGATATTGCGAGAAAAAAATAGCTGATCCAAGTTTTTTTTTTAATTACTCAACTAACCTGTACTCCCTAACAAAAATGTATATTTTCACGATTTCAAGATCTGTCCCATAGTAAAAATTATTCATAAACATGCATACAATGACCCCTTTTTAGGTTTCTAGTTCACAAAAATACAACTTGCATATTGAGTGTGGTAGTCCGACTTCTAAACTCTAAATATTATTCATGTAAGTACATTTTACAATGCAATTTACGTTTAAATTTTATTGTTGCAGGTAATTCAAGCTTCCTAACTCGGATATGGACCGGTTTCACCACACAAAACGGTAGTTAAAGAAACAGTAACGATCGTACGTAATTAAAAACAGAATAATACTTAGACCGGCCTGTCTAGCATTTATAGGATACATTGCAGGATGTTTTAATCGCAAAGAGAACTGGTTGTGCAATCGGCCGTTTGGTGGTACCTACTAAGTACGACGGTAATTGTAAGTATCATGTGCTGATTACATTATGGTAACTCCTACACATTTTTATATCAGAAAATTATTAGAAAAAGTTATCTGCCATTCAGCTCGTCTCAAAAGTATTGACTATGTTTTTATTATTTTTTATCATGAGTCTGTTTTTGGGTTCTCGATTAATATGTATCATTACTTTATCTTAATCTCAGTTTATTAGTTAAATAATACAAATATAGGTAAAGAAAAACATTTATTACTTAGGTACATACATTTATTACTTAGTAAGTACCTACTTATTTTTAATTACTTACATAGAACAGTGCATGAATACACTTGTGCATTATGTGATATGTATAAAGCAATACAGCTTCCAAATTAAAATGGAACTTGCCGTTAGCTGCAGTGAAAATAAGGACAGTTTAAGTTAGACATTTTCCCTGCAGTGCAAATGAGACACAATTACCAACATAATAAAAAAATACATCAAATAGAAAATCAGAATCATTCCCAAGGTAAACCAAAACTAAATCAACCAGCTTTTAAATAATGTAATCACGTTTATCATACCATAAAAAATAATTTACCTAATCTTTCTTTATGTATGTATAATCAGTAATCACAATATTAAATAACGCTGTGTTAATATTATTTTCGTCAAGTCATACGTTACGAAAAGATTATTCACGTCTGTAATCTTTACTTGATGCTATTTTAACAAATGCGACAAAAACCTGTTTTTTCCCACGTTTACCGTTAATAAATAAAAGTTTTATTGTTAACTAGCGGGCCCGCCATTACTCGTTAAATATGCGTAACATTAATAGACACAAGAGTAGTTATGAAGTTTTTCGGTCAACGAGTTATGTAATCTGTGGTAAACCGTATCGAAATACACGCGGTAGTGTTTAAAATAAGGCCAAATACGCAGAAGGGCAAGGACAGTTTAAATAAGTGTTGCATGAAAGAAAAGACAAGGTAAACATGACTTAAAAATGACCGCGAAATTGGGGGGGAAAAAAATAAGAAATTCTGATGAAACCCTCGCAAATGAATAAAATTAATAAAAGTCGCTGGTGGCAAACCCATCGCCATTTAAATACATGATTTTCCGCAATCATAATTAATTATCTTTAGGTAAATGTAAAAAATATGACATGACAAGGAATAACACAAACATTAATTTTAAAACCGCACACGGAAATACCGAACAGAAACAAATAAAAAAAATACAACCCATTGACTCACGTGTTGTCAAAGCGGATAGAGCAGAAGCAGAGACAAACAAAACGTTTTTAATTAAAAGAAGCGATTGTTTCAATCTACGTGACATTGACGTATGGTATGTGTTACTCATTCTTGTAAAGAATGTATTGTTTTCTTACATGTTGTCTATGGGAAAGTATTTGAATCACATTGAGTAGAGAGAGGATCCGTGTGGTGTCGGATGTAAAGAATAGCACCATCCCATATCTTCCCGTGGGTGTCGTAAGAGGCGACTAAGGGACTCACCAGAGAATGGGCAGCAGCGTTCTCTGTGCCTTTGTAACAACCATACCTACTGCGATCGCCAACCCGCCTGCCAAGCGCGGCGATTATGGCATAACCCCCCATTTTGGGGGAGGCCTATGTCCAGCAGTGGACGTCTTTCGGCTGAAATGATGATGATGATGATGATGAGTAGAGAGCAAAATACTTAAATTAGAACTCTCACCTTGTTTATACGTTAAACGTAGAAAGCTTAGCTTACGTAGGTGCCCTCCTAGATTACTTCATCATAAATTCGACCAGTTTCATTACTCATACTGACTAATTGGATTACTCTCTAAGTTAAGAACCTAGGCTGACTTGAATTTTTCAGCTTTTAGTTCAGTGACCCGACTAATGTGTAATTATTACATATAATTACACAATAGTCGGGTCACTGAACTAAAAGCTGAAAAATCATCGAGGTAAAAAGGTTTACTGCGTTCTACAACTTTCAAATTCAACCTTAGATGAAAATAGACATAGGCTATAGGCAAGATATAACGATCAAAACTATAATCGATATATTTCAATCCGATTCGAATATCGGTAATAATCGATTTCCTGTCTCGTTTACCAGTTTGCCGTGTTTATTGTAGTGAGTATAATGGGTATTACTGTATGTTAGTTCTGCTTAACCCTCGGTTAACCAGCGTGAAGTTAGTGTCAAGGTTAGCAATCAACCTTGTGGAGTAATACTGAGACAATTACTTTTAATTGATTTTTTTCTGAATCTCTTGATTAACCTATTCAAATAGAATTGTATAATAATGGTAATTGGTCGGAAATGGTAGGTACTATGAATAGTAATTTGTAGATATTTTTCATTCGAGTTCGAGAAATTTGAGAGATTAGTACCTACTCGGCGTTTCTCCTAATTAGAAAAATCTTGATCGCCAGTTGAAGTCACCTGAAAAAATCAGTCCGCACGTCTTTTATTGACTCCCATAATATATTATCTAGTTTTAGATACCTACCTAACGAAATTTGAACCAATTTAAAGCCTCACAAAGAATTCAATTACAAATGTAAAGATTATCTAAGTAATACGCAACCTGAAACCACTACCAAAAAAAGACAATTGAAAATTTTTCACAAATCAAACCGCAATGGTACAGAAATCATTCAAGTCAGCCAGCGTCACATGCCGTATCGAATTTATTACTCAACCATAGACAATTACTTAACATTCCCGCCATTATAAGTCAGCTGTCAAACCAAGATGGCGACGGCCGTGAGGTATGGCGACCAGTTTGCGCGATTGATACTTGAATGGCTACAATAGAAGTCGTGTTGGCACATTAAGTTGCATTTAGATCATTGGTTTGTATATAAAACGCAATGGTTGTATTGAATGTTTGTTCATGAGCGTTTTTATTACGGTACTTTACAAGGTCATGGCTGCTTTTCCTTTCATCGTTATTTTTAATGGCTTTTCTTGTTAACGATTGTTTTCCCAGTTTAATCTGAATTCGTACTCTTTTGGTTATTTCTTTATGTTTCTACTATGTTAGCAAATTATATTATGTTCAATATTATGTTTAAAGAGTCACACAGAAGATTAGGCCTATATACATAGCTGCATCTGGCATCTTACACAATGTCAACCTACTTTTTAGTAAAACGGTTATAGATATATTCAGACCAATAAAAAAGCACTTAGATATAATCATAACTTAAAAACGGTGAGGAAAAAAGCATAGAAAAAGATTAAAATCATTTACTACTACTACTTAGCATCATAGCACTGCATTTTCTTGATTCTAACCATACCAGCTTATATTTTATCATGGAACACTTGTCCCCCATATCAGGCAACCACCCGCAGGTTCGCTCCGATAAATTGCACTCAAGGTAAAGTTTCCACAATATTTTGACTCACTAATCGGTTTATTTCATTATTTCCTCCGTAAGTATGTTTACTGAAGGTCCGGTTAGTGAATTTAGTCATGGTTTTGCTGTCTTATCTACGGCTAAGCCTTTTTGGCGTTCTTTCAAAGTTTACTTTGATAAAGCAGTAATCCTTTTAGGAAACACGTTGTTTTTAACTCTTTTGTGTGCTAAAGATAAGGCCCATTTTCCACCCATGTGGAGATTAGAGGAAATGTCTCGTAAAACCAGTTAGCTTGGGTCATTTTCATATCACGCTTCTTAGCTTCAACGCAATAAAGTATCCTGTAGGTTGTTTACGCCATATCTTTTCTGTCCGTTTTAGTAGACACCGGACTTTAGCTAACTTAACTTTATATGAGCTGTCTGACCATTGGCGTATCTAGAGTTATTTTTCAGGGGGGGCCTGGCCCCTGAGATGCCATGGCCGATGCGATGAAGCAGAGTCGAGACCCAATGTTCTGTCAGCGAGTAGGTGCGATTCGATTAGTATCATAATTCATAACTAAATAACTTTACATTTATTATAAACTTTTTTGTAGTGACAAAGTTCATAATAAATGTTAAGTTACTTTGAATTACCTATGTTACGTAACGTTATGTTTGTTCCACATGTTTGAACAATGAACTGTGAACTGGACGTTTTGAACTTAGTGCTTTTGTATATTCTAAAAAGTTTGCGTTTGACCGCAACTCATCTAATCTTATGTGATAATGTGGTCTAAGGTGGAACACGCTTACCTAGGATAAACCGGTTCACTCGTGCCTTTAAGATACCCAGATTATACTTATCAGAGAACAGAGAGGCGGGCAGTGAATTCTATAGTCATCGCACAATAAATATGGTATCAAAGCGCTTGGATCGAGACCGTCGAACATCAACTATATAGCGGTTACGTTTCGCGCCGTATCTCTGCTCGTCCGATGATGGAATAGGAATCGGGTAATTAAATTGTGCAATTCCAAATCTCACTCCAAAATGTACTGGACGTACTGGACAAAAGACCGCGGCGATAGGCTAGCAACAGTGCGGCGATGTTCAAGGCTCTGGAGCCCAGCCCTAACCTGAGAGTCGTTGTCAATGAGCTTCTTGGCACGTCTATCAATAACTTCCAACGCTTCCAGTTGATATTTAGCTGATCCATCACAAAGGTGCGAACAGCAATCTATGCATGATCGAACTTGTGCTTGGTATAAGTTGAGCAGCTGTTCCGACGTAAAGTACTTTCGCACCTTTGCGAGAACTCCCAGCTATTTGGCAGCTAATTGGGCCTTGGATTCAATGAATAACCCAAAGTTAAGATTTGGCGTCAGAGTAACGCCTAGAAGCTCGGGACGGATACATGTCGGAAAGAAGGGGCCAGATGGAAAGGCCTCTTCTTGGCAGAGAAAAGACACGGCTGGGTCTTAGCGTCATTAAACTTGACCAAATTAGCATTGCCCGAATCGGAGACTGCCTTAAGGGGCAAGTTCAAGCGTTCGACCATGGAAAGACTGGATTTCAGCTGCATTGGCACATAAGCTGGATGTGTAACTCTCTACAACCGTACTGTCATCTGCGTACCCAAAGGTACCGGGTTTCAACATATCATTGATATGCAGCAAAAAAAAGGGTTGCAGAGAGTACCGAGCCCTGAGGGACACCAGCATTTATAGCCATTCGATTAGACGAGCAGTCATCGAAGACTACTCGAATTGAACGATCTCTCAGGAAATCCGATATTCATGTATAGAAACCAGACGGCAAGCCATTTGATGGAAGCTTGCTAATTAGGCCATCATGCTAAATATGTTCCGGGAGACGGCAAGTGCTTTCCCATATTTCTCGATGGTGTCACTCCAGGTGTGAGTGGCGTACGCCAGAAAATCCCCAGTGGACCGATTTCGGCGAAAGCCGTATTGACGATAACTGAGATCATTAGCTTCAAGGTACGCCGAGAGCCTGTTATTGAGGACACGTTCCATTGTCTTGCAGATAATGGACGTGACCGAGATGGGCCTACAGTTTGTAGGATCGGCATGACTACCTTTTATGGGCACGGGTTACTTACACGTTGGCGAGCTTCCATGACTTCGGCACCACTGATCCAGTCTCGAGAGAGAGCCGAAAGAGGCGTGTCAGTACAGGTTCAGGTGCACAGGTCCCCAGAACTATAGCTCGAATACCATCTGGTCCACTGGCCTTATATACATCAAGATTTGCGTTTCGCTTTTCGAAACCTCCTTTTGGCGAAAGCGAGTATCAGACATTGAGGTCGTGCTGCCAGCTAAAGTCGGGAAGTTGCGTCACCTGCATCAAGACGCGAAGATTCTGCAAATAGAGAAGCAAATAGGTTTGCTTTCTCTCCTGCAGTGTGAGCCAGAGAACCATCAGGTTTCAGCAATGGAGGCAGTGAGGGACGATGGAAGTTTGATTCGGCCGATTTAGCTAGGGACCAAAAAGCTTTACTACCCGTAGGGTACGAGGCAAGTTTGTTTATGAATAAGGGGTTAAATTTATACCTAACAATAAATTTCTTACCAGGTACCTAAATAAAGTAATAGCGTAATAAATGTAAACAGATAAGAATTATTGTCGAATAGTATGTAATATTATGTAAATATGTAGATAAATAGGCCGTAAATGATTTTTGTGTGAAGTTTCTTTGGTGTCCATCGTAGAAATTCGAATCGTTAACCCAACATCCTGGGGTGGGCACAAGACCATACTGGGGTGGGCACGGCCCACCCGGCCCCCCCTCTATATACGCCTATGTGTCTGACACCCATAGTACAGGGTCTCCCTAGTTTGGGGTCAGATGGCCATGTGTGAAATGTCCCCACATATTATAATTATATTATTATTATTATATACTACGGTCACCAAAAAAGATAAGTACCCACATCGTCGGGAATAGTTAAAGTTTACTTAGAAACCGATGGGTGTATATAAATAAAATACAATTAATAGAGAATAATCAGTTCAATAATTTAATTAAATTTCATTTGAAAGCGTCCATTGGTTTCTAAGTAAACTTCAACTATTTCCGACGACATGGATACTTATCTCTTTTGGTGACTGTACCTACCCTAAATATGAAAAGTTATCTAATTTAAGAAATAAAGTAGTTATCCAAGGAAAAAGCTAGGAACAATTCTTATTCTTGAATTTTCTTTGGGTTTGAAAGTATCAACATTGCTTGCAATTCGAGGGGAAACGGTAAAGGCATAACCACGATTATTACTTATTTATTATTGTCAATCTGATAAAAATTGTCGGTAACGGTTTTCTGCAATCTGTAGCTTCAACTCCATGAAACCGTTTTTTGCAGATTATCCGAAATGATCCCGTTACAATATTTTTTCTTTTCGCTAAAAGTGCCATCTTCATTTGTTTATGTCAACTGTAACTAAATTCTTTATCTGAACTAATATTATAAAGAGAAAAGTTTATTTTTATGTTTGTTTAAAATGGGGACTATATTTCTTGTCACCAAAATTTATATTTGTCATCAAGTTGTATCACCTAATAAATAGATCGATCGCCACGAAATATTTTCGTTCTCAGATAAACAAAAAGTGTTCCCAGGTATGAATTATCAAATTAATGTTAATATTATGTAAAATAAGAGATGGATTACCAATAAAATTGTAGTGCATTAGATGAATATAAACTTCGTTCTTATAATAATAGTTTTATTACTTAAATAATAGCTTCGTGCTCAGAATGGTAGATCTGTCACCAAATAAATCTTAGGACCCATATGTTCCCCCTGGGGCGGATTCGACATGGTTAGGTTAGGTTAGAACTGTGACCGACTGCGGACGAGGCGAGCGAGAGGAGCGAGCGTGCCGCGGCAGCGGCCGCCGAGTACCAGAACCAAATCGCTTTTTACAGTCAAACTCATATATTTCTACAATACTTTGGTTAAATGTTGGTGATCATTTACTATTTTTGGAGATCAATTACATTTATTTGGTACTAGACCCTATATCTCCATGATTTTAGGTGATTTACTGTGGAATTGATTTTATATTGTTTGGTGACTACATTTTGGTGACAAATCTAGTATTTTGCGGGCAAACCCTATTATTTAAGAAACACAAAACTAATTAAATTGGCGATAGCTTAAATGATACCCGTTTAAAATCAAAAAATACTTAACTGTTTTTAAAATTCTTTCACCAATAGGAAGCTACGTTATCCCTGAGTAATTTAGAGAGTATATTTAATTATTTAAAAAATTGGTATCCGTTAGAAAATTCAAGCGGGCAAAGTTTGACGACACGGTTGGCGCAGTGGCTGAGCGATCGACTGCTGCGCAGCGTGTTGCGGGTTCGATTCCCGCCCAGGGTAAACATTTGTGTGATGAGCACTTGTGTTTGCCTAGTGTCTGGATGTTGTTTATCTATATATGTATGTATTTACAAAAAAAAAGTATTTGTGTATGTATATCAGCTGTCTGACACCCATAGTACAGGGTCTCCCTAGTTTGGGGTCAGATGGCCGTGTGTCAAAATGTCCCCACATATTATTATTATTTAAGTGCTATTTAATATAAGAACAATAACCTTATTTCCTTTTTAACCGACTTCAAAAAGGAGGAGGTTCTCAATTCGGTTGTTTTTCTTTTTTGTGTATGTACATCGATTTCTCTGAGATTTATGATCCGATTTACGTGATTCTTTTAGTTTTAGTCTTTAGTTTGATGCGGACTAGTTGCCATTTGGTCCCATACAAATTTAACATTGTTTGGCCCAGTAGTTTTCATTTTATGAACATTTTTTTAATTTTTTATACTATGTATTTTTATGTTTGACCACGCATAACTTTTTTCAGTGTTGTCAGATTTCGATGATTCTTTTTTTTAATTAATAGTGTATACCTCAAATAATCATGGCGAGATTTGTACAAAAAAACATAAGATGTTTAGAGAAGTTGAAATTCTAATTCTTATATTCTTGGGTACCTAAAGAGTATCTTCAGGCATTTACAAAATTTTTAAAACCCCGCAAAAAAATGTTAATAGTTTAACGTAAAACTCATTATTTCAGAACAAAACGGCGACTGACAGTAACAGTGACACTGACAGCTGCCGTTTCGCAGTTCTTACATTGAAATTGCATTCTTTTATGAGAAAAAATATCACAAAATAATGATTATTTTTTTCCACACACTAGTCACATCATTTGTCTGACAATTTAATAGATCCGTTAACATCGCTTGTCACTTT
Source organism: Charanyca ferruginea (assembly GCA_947361185.1). Taxonomy (NCBI): domain Eukaryota; kingdom Metazoa; phylum Arthropoda; class Insecta; order Lepidoptera; family Noctuidae; genus Charanyca; species Charanyca ferruginea. The sequence continues at coordinate 6,949,303 of OX376082.1, read as the reverse complement.
CTTTTTTTCTATAAACACAAAATGGGCATCGAGATGAAACGAAAGAGTGTTATTTTCATTTCGTAATATTTTAATTATGCTGGGGTTTAAAAATATGCTAAGTATATCAATCTACTCCTAGTAATGTATTCTTCACATTGAAAAATATTTTAAACCCTCTAAATTACTTTTTTTTTTCATACAAATGAATGTATGAATCTCGCCATGATTCTTTGGTCCCATATAAATTTCAAGAAAATATTCCACCCCTAAGGGTTGAAAATTAAGGGATGACCGATTTTTTGGTGTCGCCCATTCGTAATTAATATCTATGATGAGAAGTAGGCCATAAAAACCGAAAAAATTTTTTTTTTACAAAATGTTTTTTTATTAGAAATATCTTTTATGAGAATACGGTACTGTTCTTTACATTCAATTTTAAGAAGAAGAAGAAATGAAGAATTATTTGAAATGTAATTTCGCTGGAGCGTGGTAACATTTCCACGTCACTCGTAGATTCTGCAGAACCACCTTAGAAATCGCTGGCCTGGATGAAGTATTCAGCTTTACAATTACTTCGCGACTGTACAGTATTTTCAGTTTCATTCAACCTATTGATTTAAAAAACGTTTACTTTATTTTTTTTACTTATGATTTTTGTACGTAAGCTAGGCACGAAACTAGGCACGCGAAGTAGTTGCTCTTGCGTTATCTAGGTCTATCTATATCTGTGTTAAGACCCGTCTCCCCTAAGCGAGGTTGTGGATTGGCAACCGGGCACAGCCAAATGCCTACAAATGTGGCTGCTTTTTAGGGTTCCGTACCCAAAGGGTAAAAACGGGACCCTATTACTAAGACTTCGCTGTCTGTCCGTCCGTCTGTCTGTCACCAGGCTGTATCTCAAGAACAGCGATAGCTAGACAGTTGAAATTTTCACAAATTATGTATTTCTGTTGCCGCTATAACAACAAACAAAACAAAACTAAAAACAGGAATAAAATAAATATTTAAGCGGGGCTTCCATACAACAAACGTAATTTTTGGCCATTTTTTTGCTCGATGTTTAAGGTTGACAATGTTGTAAAGATTGGTACGGAACCACAGATATATGGAACCCTTCGTGCGCGAGTCCGACTCGCATTTGGCCGGTTTTTTCATTTAATTTTTTTTTTACGAATGCAAAGAGTAAAGTCAGTTATGCGTCAGCATATTCTGGCTATAGTAAAAAATTACAGATTCACAATATTTACATGAATATAATATATTGACTGTTCTCGTAGATATGGGTGACATGTGCACGAAACCATAGCGACTTCTAATTTGTTCCGTAACGCCATCTATCGAAGTTTATGATAAACTTTCGATCTTTTCTCATCAGTCTCTTGTCTGCCTTGTGTCTGGTTAAAATTAAATTATTATTTTGCTATATTGGCATCTAGAATTCAGGTACATAGCAGTGGACTTATTCTTGTGTGTATCATGAACTGCTTCAAACCGGTTTCAATAAAAGCAGGTCGACTTTTTTTATAAGTCTTTACTGATACGAGTCGTCGTAGCTAAGACTGGATTTGTTGTAATGATAAAATTATCGCGATGCAAAACAATATTAGATTGTATCTGGTAAATTCTCATGAGAAACCATCGGGTTATCGACTGTAACTTCTTTATTTCTAGGTTTTACCCTCAGTTTATCCAAGTAAAAACGATTTAGTCACCATAGCTTAGGTAGCTTTTTTTTAAACCCTTGTGAGTACATGTTGAAATTCTTGTCTAGAATTAGCAGTATGAGAATAGCTTGCTGTGGTGAGAACAGAACTGATTAGAAATGTTTGCAATTGCCTTGGGATTAGATTAACCAAAATACTCCGGATCTTAGGAGCATCATAAAGTTTGTATGCACACTTTTAAGACCAAAATCTTGGAAATTAATGAACTGGTTTTAATTAAACTTGGTACTGCACATGATACATACTTAAATCTAAAGAGTCAGTTATAAACGTTTTAAGTACGATTTTAAGTTTTCTAACTTTAAACATTACACACATCATCTGTTTCCTACTTCGTATAAAGAATTAAAAAAAAAAAGGTTTGTATAATTTTAAATAGGTAATCGCTTGGCGTAAAAGCTCTTATGTAGGTTCCTTCCTATGTTTAGTTATGTAGGGTCTTTTAATAGACTTCCTGAAACGGAAGGTTACATTTAACAAACAGGAATTTCCTCAAAGTATTCCGACAATAAATATGTACTTACCTGCATTATTTAGATACTAAATCCATAGATATCTGAACTAAATCCATACTACTATTGAAACGATTTCGGTGTAAGAAAAGATGAAGACTACTTTTTGATCTGCGTCTTTGTCTGCATTCGCGTTAACCGACCAAAGCAAGTATTTAAAATAATAAAATAACCGATAACAATCAATCTAGAAACAAAATGGCATAAAAAAATCTCTCCGCATCGCCGTAAAGTAATTCATTAACACTTTCTTAAAACAACGAGCTTGGTTATATTGCATGCACCCCATAAAACCATGGTAATAAACAGTGCAGTTGAAATATTCCGTTTTCACCGAGGAATACCGTTTCACGTAACATTGTTTTCCTTAAATAAGCATGGACAGGTCGTTTGGCGACCTGTTCCACTCCGTCTGAAACAGGTTCTGGCATTACAGTATTTCCAGCCAGTTTCACTTAACCGAAGAAGTAACGACGTACGTTTGAAATGTTCTATTTGTCCACATGACATTTGTCTCTGACATTTGTCAAAATGTATTTGTAACAAAAACTTTACGCATCATTTTTGAAAGTGACCCAGTATTGACTAGTGAAAATTATCTGGTACAAAGCTTTTTAAAAATATATAGTAAAGTAGGTTTCAAAATTGCTACGGTTAGAAGATTAAGATAGACAATATTTCAACAGCCCACTTATGGAATGACAAAATTCTAACCTTAAATTCAACCGTCAAAACTCAATGACGTAAAACAATGATGGCGTCATCAGCTGCCATGATGTGAACTCCAAAATTTGACAAATTCGCACAATTAATCAATTAGTTTAGTTATTTCTGTTTCCAAGAGTTTTTGCACGAGTTGCATTTGCAATTAAGCAATTAGTGTCTTCGTTCTTCCTACAGTACTTTTCAGAATAAATTAGACCTTATCTTGTCTTGAAATAAAGTGCATTTTTCCAGAAACTTGTTAAAAGAACACAGAGCTAAGAATGAATGTTTTACACCTATTATAGAATTGTCAATGAATTTGAACTTGATTCGACATTTTCATCATTTTTTTATTTATTTAAGTAACAACATTCTTGAAATAACTTGGACTAGATAAGTGTTGCGATTGTGTGCGATTAATCTGCGACGTGACTTGTGTTTCATTATTTTATCAAAGTAGCGAAGAATTCTTTCAATGTCATTCACATACCATTGTTTCTACCTGCTTCGTTTAGTTTTACCAAAAATAGACTGCAGTTCGTTACGGATCTTCAATTCCTTACATTTCGAATTTGTTGCTACTCCCGTCTAAGCCCGGTTCGGCCGCTTAACCCAAAGCCAAATTAACTATAAATAGAACCTATAGGTAATGCTCTGCAATGAGGTAGATTTTATCAATGAAAGATTTTTTGTAATTCAGAGATTGCCTCTTATGACCAAACAAACAAAAAATCAAACAAACTTTTCTTATTTATAATAATACCTATGTATTAGAAATAATGTTAAAGGTAATGTAGGTAATATTAGGTAAACAAATAAATTTACATTGTTTAAAAAACAAATCGCAAAGAAACGTATACAATTGATCACGGATATCGATGCAATTGATGATGTAATTAAGTACTAGACAAGTAAAGTTGTAAGTGGTACCTTGCACGAAAGTACATCCTTCAGTTACTTCTCTATGTTCTGTTCTGTCCCTTCTACTTAGCACTATCTGCTACCATCTGAGACTTAAAGAATCATGGCGACATCCATACAATCATTTGTATGAAAAAAAAAATAATTTAGAGGGTTTCAAATATTTTGCAATTTGAAGAATATATTACGAGGAGTAGATTGATATACTTAGCATATTTTTAAACACCCGCATATTTAAAATATTACGAAATGAAAATAACACTTTTTGGATTCATCTCGATGCCTATTTTTGTGTTTAGAAAAAAATAAGACACTGACAACCGACTTTTTGCGGGTCTATAAAATTGGCAGACAAGTACTTAAATGTGACAAGTGTGTGGAAAAAAATAATCATTATTTGTGGCATTATTTCCCATAAAACGATGCAATTTTAGTGTAAGAACTGCGAAATGGCGGCTGTCGGTGTCACTGTTACTGTCAGTCGCCATTTCGTTCTGAAATAATGAGCTTTTCGGTTCAACTATTCACTTTTTTTTGCGGGGTTTAAAAAATATTGTAAATGCCTGAAGGTACTCTTTAGGTACCCAAGAATATAAGAATTAGCATTTCAATTTCTTTAAACATCTTATTTTTTTTTTGTACAGACAGCGTCATCAACTGCTTACCCCCTTTACGAAGAAATTTCAATGCCCCACGCATTGAAATTTCTTCAGGGTAAGCAGTTGATGACGCTGTCTGTACAAATCCTGCCATGATTCTTTGTTTGATACTTACTAGTGCAATGTCATATCCACTCTAACCGTTTCTACGTCCACGTCTTTCTGTTGGATTTCTCAAAGCATTTTTTCCCAACCTGTAATTACGTATATCATGCAATAAAGCCAGCATGAGATGTTTATCCGTAAGTCATGTCAGCACACAGCATTCCTCTCGTATTAGTCATTATCTTCTCAATTACGTCCTCATTTATGTTTTATTATAAAACACCATGATTTAGCTTAGCTAGTTAGAATCCTGTAATAAATATCCAGGGATTTTTTACAAGAAATCCAACGCGAAGCTTTACGTAGATGGTTGGATATGTTTGTTACAGTTTCACCCAAAAACTACTGAACGAACTTTGAAAAACCTTTGCAGTAGTATAGCATATACATCAGAATAACATAAAGGCTAGTTTTTAAAAGTTTACTTATACCCTCAGATTATGAAACAAAAGGCAGATAGACCGCGCGGAACACTGAGAGTGAAGCCAAAAAAGCAAATACAAATTCAAAAGCGATTATCTACATTCTCGTGATTGTATTCGGTTTTTTAATTTGTATTCGTATTTTTATTTGTATTTTTGTTGCAGCACAAAACGAGTTTAGGGTTCGCTTTTCAATTTGTATTTGCTTTTTTGTCTTCACTCTCATGTTCGGCGCGGTCTATATGCCTTTTGTTTCATAATCTGAGCCTATACCTATGTAGGTGTAATGGAAGAAATACCAATTCCACGCTAGCGAAGCCGCCGCGGGCTGCAGCTAGTTCCGTCGAAAAGAAGCAAAATAGTTTTAAATCTTCTAGATTTTGGAGAATTCTATCTATATCAAATAGCAGCAGCAGAATTTTCGGGAAAAAAGAAAATATAATTTAACTGGCGGTGGAATTAAAGATTGTCTCGGAAGCATTCACAACTTCGCATGCCACTAATCACAGTAATCACTATAGTACCGCTTCAATTTTGTTTTTTTCGCTTAATAATAATTGGTTCACATGTTTTGTGTTGGATCACATTTTGTTCGGAAGAAATATTCGTTAGCAGTTTTGTCGTCATCCTTTAACTAGTCTTTTCCCAAGTATGACTTCCAATGCGGCGTCTCCTGAATACTAGTATTTAAATGGAGCGACTGGTCTGACCTCTTAAACCAAATTATTGGCTAACACGACATTCCTTGGTTGCCAGGATTCCGTGTATCATCGCCATCATTTGTATTCTCTCTTATCATTGAATACTTTAGTTCAGTAGATTATATTATTGATATCTAATTGTATTTGTTACTATTTGAATTACTCTCCACACTAAAAATTACAACCAAAAAAAAAAAAAAAATAATACCAGCCTATAATTGTCCCACTGCAGGGCAAAGGCCTCTTCTCATACAGAGAAGACACGAGCATTGATCACCACGTGCGCTCAAGGCGGATGTGTGATTTCAGACTTATATTATTTATAAGTCCAGGCCCCTTATTCACAACCATTCGATACGTTGCCGTGTCGGTAAGGAACCGTATTCGACAATCTCATTTCCGACTTCAGTCTTCGCATGTTCGTTGAAGTGTCAAAATTATTCGGTTTCGGATTTGTGAATTGCGTTTGAAGGACATCTTCGATATCTTTTGACTTTCGATTCGGTACGGAATCGAATCGAATGGTTGTGAATAAGGGGGCAGGTTTCCTCATGATGTTTTCCCTCACCGATGTCATTAATAATATAATATAATATGCGGGGACATTTTTTCACACACGGCCATCTGACCCCAAACTAGGGAGACCCTGTACTATGGGTGTCGGATAGCTGATATACATACACAAATACATTTTTTTTTTGTAAATACATACATATTTATATACACTTCTGGACACATCTATTGGCCCACCTTGTATTTTCAGTTTCGTTTGGTCCTAGCTAAAATTTTATATTAGGTCGAGCAAAAAGTTTTTATGCAGTTTTGAACCTGGCACATTCACAACTTCATTCAATAGTCTTTTTTTGAATTTCGAACACAGAATTTAAAGAAACAAAAGACAATTTGGAGCCTGTTTGTTGATATCAAACAATCGAATACTAAGAAAACTTGGTTTTATTGGTTTACTTGGATTTAATTCTTGAAAAAGTGATTGATATCTTTGGTTTTGCAACAAACATTACTTATTCTTAACATTAAGGTGAGGTTCTATCAATAATCTATGGATACTTCATCTGAAGTCGCCGCCCAAGCTGTGGCACTTATTCAGGCCGGACACAGCCAAAGAAACGTGAGTGCTCAACTTAATTTAAGTCGATCTGCGGTCCGAAATGTTTATCGAAGGTACCTAGAGACTGGCGGCTTTGTTCGTCGCCAAGGAAGGCCACGATCTCGGGTCACAACTGAAAGGCAGGATCGATTCATCGTGACGACCAGCTTGAGAAATCGTCACCTTACCTCCATTGAGATACAAAACCAACTTCGCGACTTCCACGGAGTATCTGTAAGCGCTCGAACTGTTCGGAGAAGGTTAAAAGAACGCGATATGGTACCACACAAGCCAGCTAATGGGCCCAAACTAACGCGAGCCCACCGAACAGCGCGCCTTCATTTCGCACGCAGTCATTTAAATTGGACACAGCAAGATTGAGCCGTGTACTCTTTTCTGATGAGTCTAAAATTGTGTTACATGGCAATGATGGAAGGAAGAAGGTTTACCGACGTAAGGGAAAGCGTTTCGCACAATGCTGCTTTGAAGAGAGGGTTGCTTATGGCGGTGGCTCATGGACTGTCTGGGGCGGTATATCCGCGAGCGGCAAAACTCAACTTGAGGTTGTTACAGGACCACGGCTGCCAACATTAAATGCTGAAAGGTACATTCGTGAGTGCTTAGAACCTCGCGTGATACCATACGCGGACTATGTGGGCCCAAATTTTCTTTTTATGCATGATAATGCAAGAGCCCATGCGGCCGGCATCGTCAGGGAATATCTTCGGGATGTGAACATCACAGTTATGGACTGGCCAGCCAGAAGCCCAGACATAAACCCCATTGAGCATATGTGGGACGAGCTAAAAAGACGTGTTAGGGCTCGTCAGCCAGTTGCCCAGACGATGCAGGAGTTGAAAACTGCCATAGAAGAGGAATGGGAGATGATCCCTCAAAATTTCATAGAGCGGTTGATAAACTCTATGCCTAATCGTATGAGAGCTGTGGTAGATGCCCATGGAGGCAACACGCGTTATTAAATTAAACCTTTATTTGATAAAACATGTTTTTTATTAAAAAATCAATTGCCTTTAACAAGGCGCATATCCGACTTGTTAGGCGTAGCTCTATGTCGTATGGTATTCTGAATTCAAATTTAAAACAATACGATCGAAAAAGATGGTAAAATGTATCAGGTTTAAAACTGCATCAACAGTTTTTGTTCAATCTAGCAATCATATTTCGGAAGGGGCCATCGAAACCTAAACTCTAAGGTGGGCCAATAGATGTGTCCAGAAGTGTAGATAAACAACACCCAGACACAAAGCAAACACAAGTGCGCATCACACAAATGTTTACCCTGGGCGGGAATCGAACCCGCAACACGCTGCGCAGCAGTCGATCGCTCAGCCACTGCGTCAACCGTGTCGTCAATGATGTCCAAGATAAATTCAGAAAGTACATATGAATTGAAAAAGTCACATAGGTACTTGCCCGGTTTCGAACCCACATAACCCCTCATGCATGAGAGGCGGGCGCCTTAACCATTTGGCCATCACAACATGTTGTGATGTTACAACCAACGCGTGTAGAGAATCAAGAATTAATAATATTAAAAACTTTCAATTTGGTTCAGTTAACAATAACAATATTCATTTAAGAATAGAAAATAATTAAAATACCAACGTCAAAAATCATTAGATAAAATAATTGCTAGACCCAATTATCGCCCGCCTTTTTACAAATTCCCAGACGTCTAATACTTATCAAAAAAGACAACCGCCTTTAAAAACTGAAAAGTGATAAAAGAAAACCTCCTTCAAAATCTAAAATGTAATGTAGTCGGTGGCAATACAAAACAACAAACAGAACAAAGCCACCAACTTCCGGAACTAAAGTCATGTGCGCTAAAATTTTATTTATTTAAATATTAAATTACAATTTTAGTTATATACAAATCTTAAAAATCTAATAATATTATGTACAATTCCAAGAAAAAGACAGGGGAGCTCAAAGGGCATCAAAAAACTCGTCTACATCGCTGTCAACGGGACACGTGCCCAACAGGCTGGCAGCATTGCCACGTTGTATGGCAATGCTGATTCTTTGACCCAAGAATAGACCAGCCTTTGGGTCACGTGAAGAGTCGACCAGCCGCTTGGCGATGTCACGAAAAACAATATGGGCACTCGGACCCCATGGCCCTAGAGTTTCTACCCCAAACGGCTCAAATATATAGCTTCCAAGAAGGCTATTATATTTGCGCCGTTTGAGGTTTTCGGCACCTGCAGCAGCCGCCCCAGCACAACATGTTGTGCTAGGAAGATGAGATGGCGCAAGGGTGTCGACACATGTTGCATCCCACACCAAAGACCTACCCAACTTCCAAGGCATTATGGTCATCCCATCTGGTCTCTTCCCATCGTCGCGTGCCAAGCCATTGGGTTCTAAAATAGCAGGCACCCCAGCGGTGGCAAGAGCACGACGGAGGATGTCATTGATGCTGGCATGCCGTGCCATTCGGCCTGCGCTCCTACTGCAGGATAGGCCATGATGTCCGAGGCAGTCGACAGCTTCACCACATTGACAGCGATGTGGAGCCCCGCAGGGAGCGCCCAGACGCAAAATTATTTATCACATTTTAGATTTTGAAGGCGGTTTTCTTTTTTCACTTTTCTGTTTTTGAAGGCGGTTGTCTTTTTTGTAAAAAAGCTTTTTATTCCCGCTTTTAAGTACCTCCGTCTCATCCAAATCCTTAAAGAAACGGCAACACAGTCAAAACAGGGATTGAAAGTAACTACTCCAAAGATTGAAGAAACTAAAACGTCGTCTATGTAAAATTTGTAGGTACTTGTTGATTTTTTTTCAAAAAGTGCTGAATCAATTTCGATAACATTTATATGGGACCACTCCTGAGGTACCAAAAAATACTCCAAGATCGATGTACATTTGCCGGAGAAATCGCGTAACAAATATATATAAAAAAAAAAACAACATACTGTCGAATTGAGAACCTCCTTCTTTTTGAAGTCGGTAGAAAATGAGGGCAAGTACTAATGGCTGCATGTACTGAAGTAGCTTCAATATCATACTTAGTTATACTTTCTAAGTTTATCTTGGACATCACTGACAACGTTAAAAGAAACTATCGTGCGGAAACCTGAACTTATTAATACTAGCACTTTGCCCGCGACTTCGTCCGCGTGAATTTTCTCAAGAATCCCTAAATTTTTAAATTGTTAAATATAGCCTATGTTACTCAGGGATAACGAAGCTTTCTAATGGTGAAAAAACTTCTCGACCGATTTTAAAAATTATTAAAATCGGTCGAGAAGTTTTTGAGTTAAATCGTAACTAACAAATATTTCCTCTTTATAAAATTAGTTTAGATAAGTCTGAAATCACCAATCCGGCTTTAGCAAGCGTGTTGATCAATTCAAATTCAAATTCAAAATTCAAATTCATTTGTTGACATTTAAATAGAGTAAGTACAGTAGGTGGTTTAACAGTTACATTATTTGTGCTTATCTTCTATTTAGCCCCAATAAGGCATGTGAAACTTTAAAAAAAAAATGTAATATAAAAAAGGGTTGGGCATTTAATCTAAAACACATTTATACCAGTTATTGTCAAAGTAAGAAAGTCAGTTTTTTTACGTTAAATAACGTCACATGAATTCTTGCTTCCTACCTTCTTATTCTTACTTAATCATTCCTGTAACCATTCATTAATTGAGTAAATCATTTTATTAAGAAGTAGCTCTTTCAGCTTTTTTCTAAATTGCTCATGTCATCTTAGTTTGAGAAAAGACCTTTGCTTTACAGTGGGATAATAGTGGGCCGGTACCACAGATATAGATAACGCAAGCATCACGATCTGTATGAAAACCAAGCGTGCCATTTTTCGACTACCTATTATAACGTCACAATGTTTTGTTTTTCTATTCGGTATTACCAGGTATTACTGAGGGTGTTACATTAAAAATAATTGTTTTTTAAATTAATTACGCATAATATTAATCACAAAATGAGTCACTGATGGAAGGAAACGTTTACTTTATTTTTTTTTACTTACGTTTTTTGTACGTAAGCTAGGCACGAAAGTAGGCACGCGAAGTAGTTGCTCTTGCGTTATCTAGGTCTATCTATATCTGTGGCCGGTACAGACAGCGTCATCAACTGCTTACCCCCTATCCGAAGAACATTTAATGCGTGAGGGTAAGCAGTTGATGACGCTGTCTGTACCACAGAACAGATAAAGAGTATCTGTTCTGTGGCCGGTACTATACTACTATTTTATTACGTCTAATGATAAAGTTAGAAACTGTTCTTCAGTTGAGAAAGGCTTTCGTTTAGTGTTAGAACTAACAATGTGGGGAAAGTATGACCCCCTGATGCGGGTCATTGTCACTACAGCGTACTGCACTTTACTGACGTGGTAAGTCTGGTATTGAATGGATGGGATCGTGAACGATGGATATGGGAGTGAAGCAGTGCTTAAAACAAATGGAAAGTGTTTATTTTATTAACTTAAGAAAACTTACAGCTAGGTTATGGAATAGATAGGTTAGCAATAGTGAAATAAGGCCAATTACAAGACGTTTTCACTGATAAAATTAGAATAGAACGAAAGTGGGCATCTAAACCTCGTGACTTGGTGATGGGTGATTAAGTCCATATAATATTATGGCACTTCCAAATCTTAATATCTGTTAATATTTACTTACATAGATTACAAATTGTAGTGTAATACAGAGCTGGCCTTAATATGGAAGCTTTTGGTTTCTAGAAGCGACCAAAGAGATTCAAGCCGATAATATTTAAATGTCTTGATAGTCTTGATTTTAAAATCTCATGTCATCTCTCAAGATCCGGATGGTACATGGACTAAACAGCTAAAAGATGTGTCTGTATTCACTTAGGTTAGACTTAGAAACCGGTTAGAAGCATCACAATACAATGCAAATAAAGTATTCGCTTCTTAAATGGGCACTTACATTTATTTTAAAGTCTGTTTTTTTATAAAAAATATTTTTGTTTAAAGATTAGAATCATTGCGACATCAATCACTATAGGTAGTATAGGTAGGTACTTACTGATTCACACAAGGATGTACAAAGATGACATGACAATAGGGTGAAGTCATCTTTGAATGAGTACCTCCTAGTACTCAGATTTTACGAAAAATATGACTGTTTAAGATGAATGGAATATAGGAGATGTTAGGTGGAGATAAAGTAAGGAGTTACTGAAAAGGAAACCTGATGCTGATGATGTGGATAATGAGGAAGGTAGATCATCATTCAAGCAAAGTTTCCTTGACATGGTACATGGAGTGAGCGCCACACGATTTCTTCTTCCATTCCGTCCTGTCCAAGAAGCTTAATATAGATAAAAGTGGAGGCAACACTGTAAACACCTAAGTGAAACCAACTGTGGGCAGACGCTCTCTTTCTGAATGCATACATAAGAACGAGACAGTGATATGTGTTTTCTTTATATTATATATGCATTCAGAAAGAGAGCGCCTGCCCACAGTTGGTCACTTAGGTGTTCAGAGGGTTGCCTCCACTTTTACCTATACGCTTCTTGGTCCTGTCAACCGTCGTACCACAGATTAACTAATAGTTCCGTCGTACTATCTCTAACTCCCTTAACTTGCATATTATTATCATTCTTCACACAATCCATCCAGTCTTGGTCCTTCATCTGCCTCGCCGTCCATCTACAAATACACAATTATTGTTCCCTAGACCTCACACTAAGATTCCCTGTGTCGTAGGATCTAGTTACTTTGTTCCGTTATTATATTTATAACTCTTGCCAAATTAGTTTCATTTCATCCCTCCTTTGAGTAGGCATTTAATACAAATTAATGCGTTTTATACCTGCTCAAATATGTTTAAACTAGCGACCCGACCCGGGTTCGCATGGGCCTGTAGCCTTCCTCGGTAAGAGGACTATCCAACACAAAAATATTTTTTCAATTCGAAGCAGAAGATCCTGAGATTAGCGCGTTCAACCAAACATACAAACACACTCTTCAGGTTTATAATATTAGTATAGATTACAGCCACATCATATTTCATTGAATGCAAATAATATGTTTTGCATGATAATAATGTTCATGTTTGTTATGTCTGTTGGTCATTGACTTTTAACGCCAAAGGCAAAGTCGTCTGCCCAAATATCAACAAAAGGTCAGGTTACAAAAACACAAAGCATTGCCAACAATAGAAAACATTTTATCCATCTAATTGTTCTCGAAAGTAATACAAATTTAAGTTCACACATTGAAATTACCAGCCTAAAAGTAGACTCTACGCATACCAATTGTTTTAAGCAGACCACCCGTTTCGGCCAACATTTTGGCAATGTGATTCGCCCAACGAGTGAGTCCATCGTGACCTGAATACTCCAATATTACATACAATTATGCATGATATTTTATTGTGTGTCAAATTTCTACAAACGTTAGGAGCCTGTATAATTTAACGCCTCTGCCTTCGCGCCATTAAAAAATCAAAACGTCACGTTTTTGTAATGACAGTTATGCCATTTCAATGTTGCCGTGAGCAGTAATTTTAATTAGGTATACTGTAATTATTGTAACAATGTATTTTTGAGAGGTATACACTTGTGGACATGTAATAGTGGATACCTCAGTAATAATTTTACGAACTGTGCATTAGCGTTCTGCTGTGCAATGTGGTCCATTTCAACATTTTCATCTGCGATTTCCAATGCATATTGCAGTCTGCCTTAACTTTACAATATATATGTTATTTACTTTACTTTTTATAAAACGTCTTCCTAAATAAAACGACCTCCATCAGTAAGCATTACATATTTTTTCCATTGATTTTCACCATGTTCTTCACTCAAGGACGTTCCAAAATTTGCACTACTTCTAAATTAAGTAACCAATACGTGTTTTTGACGAGACTTACATTACCATAAGTTGCTAGACTTACTAAGAGTCGCTGAATGTCAATATATGCATTATAAAATAGTTGTTGCATAACTTTAGTGTCGGCATTATTGTCGGGCCCACGCGAAGAGGTTGATGACACGGGCTGTCAACTGTCAAATATTATGGCGAAACTTTAGCGAGGGTAAGTAGGTGTGGGAATCATGTGACCATTATGTAGATACTACCTACATTAGGAACATGCCTTTATAGGAATATATAAAACTAGCTTTTGCCCGTGACTTCCTCTACGTGAAGGTCGGTTATCGCAGATGCAGACGACGTCGCGGATTAAGAAGTAGCCTATGTCCTTCCCCAGGGTTCAAACTTTGTTCATACTAAATTTCATTAAAATCGGTTCAGCCGTTTCATCGTGAAAGCGTAACAGACAGAGTTACTTTCGCATTTATAATATTAAAAAATAAAATAAAGTACCTATAGTGTGACATTTGAGGTGGGGGCGTGTAACAGTATCTTAGGGTCCCTGTTTTCCGAGGAGGCTACGAGGATGTGTTAACTGCTGTTCGCTATCTATCAGAGGGATTAGAGACAGCACTATAATGCCTTTTTTCTCTGATGTTCATTATAATTATAAACGTAGATATAAGAACAGATCTCTACTAAACTTGTGTAGTTTTAAGTTGAAAATGTTTTGTTATGGGGGTGACATTTTCACTATGTGACAAAGCCCCCTTAAATAAATAAAGAACAAAAAAAAAGTATAAAGTATGGATAGTACCTATGGACGTATGAATTTTCATTTTGCCGGTTAACAGGGTCATATTTCAACCAATTTTAAATATTTCGGTTAGTAAGTCATAATGACGACATTTTATAGATATGATAATTTATCTAGCTAGCCAGCTTAGATTGTCCTATCTACAAAATACAATTGAGTTAAATAATTACTAATTGACCAAAATATTGACTTATAAGATTATCCTTTCATATCTAAATCAGCGCAGGTTAAGGCCATATTTTGACATAATGCTATAAGATTACAGAATTGAGGTATCTACCTCACTTTTAGTGTGAGTGACTTTACACTAAAAGGTTGAAACTATCGAATAAAAAATTACAGCAGCATTTTTATCGCCATGATTGTTTTTTTTTAAATGTAGCTGGAAAATATGCGTCTAAGCAGTTGTTATTAATTATGGATCTCACATTCAGTTCTTGAAACTTGAAGCCTGCTCTAATATATATGTATGACACGAACGTTTCATTGCAAAGGCAACACTTATGTGCAAATGACTTAGTACATTTACCGACTGATTTAAAATGCAAGTTGCACGACTAAATTAATAAGTATTTATTCTTCTTACTCGACGCGACAAATGACGTCATCGAGTTACGTCAACCTTTTGGTATGTTCGAATTTTGAAACGCCCTTGAATTCCAAGAAGAAATAATAAAGGATTTGAGGGTCTCTAAAATGACACAGCATTATCATTTGTTCCGCTGCCAAAATGTGTGGTCCTTTGCGTTATCCGCCATTTTTCTTCAATACTGTAAAAAAAGGACATGATAGCAATAATTTATTACTCTCCATGATTTTTAGTGCTTCTTCCTAATGGGTTGGCATTGAAGAACTCGTTGATCCACAACTGAAAAGTAAGTTAAAACCTAAGTAATTACTATTGCTGTACATAAAACTAACCACAAATAATGTACGTTTATTGTATTTCCCTCATCCTTGACAACGCTTAGGTATTGTGTATAATTTCCATGAAGAATCTACCGCGTGATTGTTATTGTATCTCATTACCCCAAATGTCGCTACTGAAGCAAAACAAGAAAAATGCTGTTCCGTTTGATTGGGCTTAAGCACGTGGATCGTTTTTTGTTTATTGTTTACCACGTTCTACACGGCAACCAGTAGGTAAATATTTATGAAGGTCTGAATTTTTTGAATGTCTTTACAATAATACAAACTAAACGATTGAATAACCTACACTACTACCAAAATAACAGACTTTACAAATACGTGGGTCCGTGAGTCACACAGCCTTGAACTAAAAGCAGTTTCGAGAGCAGGTTCGACGCGGGTAGAGGTGAGGAACAGTGTTTCGGAAGGCGTGTCGCTACTGTACGATAGTACTAATAATTATACTATGCTATATGTAGACATGTACAATATTAGAGGCATTGCATATGCGATGTCAACTATCGAACTAACCACGGAATAATAAAAACAAGGGGAAGTGCTACGCAGCCATTTATAATTTGTAGCCAATTATATCATCGTTTTCTGTGTATTGCAAGTACATTTTAATTTGCAAATGTGTGAGTTTGGCGACACTGGATCCAGTATTAAGTAAGACTAAGGGCACTTCCTCTTGTTTTTATTATTCCGTGGAACTAACTATCAACCAGTTGGAGATTGTAGAAAAAATAATAATTTAGTATTTAAGCTTAATATAATATGTGGGGACATTTCTCACACACGGCCATCTGACCCCAAACTAGGGAGACCCTGTACTATGGGTGTCAGCTCAGACAGCTGATATACATACACAAATACATTTTTTTTTGTAAATAAATACATATATAGATAAACAACACCCAGACACAAGGCAAACACAAGTGCTCATCACACGAATGTTTACCCTGGGCGGGAACCGAACCCGCAACACGCTGCGCAGCAGTCGATCGCTCAGCCACTGCGCCAACCGTGTCGTCAGCCGTCGTCAGCCGTCAGTCGCTAGCTTTTATTGTTACTGCCTCGAAAACGACGTAAAACCTTTGGTCCCGACTGTCATTCGTATGATACGTACGTATAGATCTGTGACTGTGACAGTTACGTTACGAGTAGTCAGAAGTCCGAAAGTCAGACCAACAGTCTTACCAAAGGGTAACGTATTACGCAGTACCTATGTTGTGGAGATCAGACAGGAGGTCGCTCCATGTTAAACATCCGATGCAGCTGCATCCAGTTAGACTGTAAACCGTCCCCAAAATAGTTGGGTAGGCAAATGATGATGTTACTTTGACCTGCGTGCCTTGAAGCCTGCTGCAAGCAAGCTTCAGGAATGACAAACTCGTTGCTAAGTTCAGGGCTGACTAAATGTAGACTGTCATCCACAAGCTTAGAAGAACGTTGGCTTTATTTCCACAATCTCCGCATTGCGTGTGTCGCGAATGTTTAGAGAAAAGCGAAAAGCTTCGTATCCAAAGCTGACAGACTGCCCGCTGGCAACACTATATCTGTAACTCTAACTGACTAATGCGTGATGGCATTGGAGACACTGGCCAAGATTTTTTACAACTAAATTCCAATTGAACACTCAATCTCTTAGAAAATGACTGATCATCTAAAGCTGAGAAAAAACACACGTCTTTCATCTATCCAAGTCTCAAAGAAAGCAATCATTCGCAGGAATTGAAACCGCCGACATAAGTACAAATAGAGCAAAAACACGTGAAAGTGTCGACCCACTTCGTAATATCCGATGACTATCGAAAGCAAGAGTCGATAATTACGTGTGAATTAGCCGCGCTAGTGGTGCGCGGGCGCAACCTGTCATTTGAAGTTGTGTGATTTGATTAGGATGTATACGATTATTGTCGGTGCGTTTAATTTTTTTTTTTGCCGTTTTGTAACCGTCTGACGGAGTCCAGAGTGACAATATTAGTTATTTC
The DNA here is from genome assembly GCA_947361185.1 of Charanyca ferruginea. NCBI lineage: Eukaryota > Metazoa > Arthropoda > Insecta > Lepidoptera > Noctuidae > Charanyca > Charanyca ferruginea. Next base: position 6,931,913 of record OX376082.1, on the reverse strand, counting down.
AAATTTTAGGAACCTACTCAGACGACTTAGGTATACTATAGGCTATATTTACTAGATACTTGCCTAACGAAGTTAGAATTCAGTCAGAATTTCAAAATATTAACTAGGTATTTAGTAGTAGTAGTATGACTGGCTGGTGTCCGCAGTTCAATAAACTCGTCTGAAGTCTGGCATTCTTAAATGAGGATGGATGGAAAGGGAGAGGAAGTCTGAGGAAGGCCGAAGAAAAGATAGATGGATTGTGTGAAAAAACATACGGAAGAGAAGGGAGACAGAGATAGCATAACGCAAGCGGGCATTGGTGTGGGGCGCCCTGCAGCACGATGGACCGACGATTTGAAGAAGGTGGCTGGCTGCGGATGGATGCGGGCTGCCCAAGACCGGGTTGGTTGGCGATCTCTGAGGGAGGCCTACGTTCAGCAGTGGAAGGTAATAGGCTGATATGATGATGATGATGTTGACCGGTCGGAATGTAAGAAGTAAAAGTGTTACGCCGACTCCAAGTAACATGGGATAAAGGCAGGAAGGTGATGATGAATCTCGTCTTTAGTCATTTATGGCCAAATACTCAAACGCTAGTGGGTACTCAATTTTAAGATGCCGTAAGTCTCGCACTGTCAAAGTCTCTTTGACATAAAGTGATAGAGACAGCACGAGACTTACGACATCTTCAAATTGTAGCGTTTGATTATTTGGTCATTAGTCGTATAAACAATCGACATTTGATATATTTTGAATGAGCAGAAAGTTTGCAATAACAGTTTCAGTTGAATTACACGGAAGCGTGTTGAAATAACATCAGTTTTCTGAACGATCTGTAGAGAAAACAATAATGCTTAAGTCACCAGTGTCTTGAATTGAAAGTTATTTTAATAATATGGCGACGATAAGTGTAATAATATAATTATTGTGAACGGGATTGTGAAAGAGTAAACGGGCGCTGTCAACTTTATCTTTCTTTTTGAATAGTTTTATATTGCTTTGCCTTCATTATTATCACTTATAGAAGCAACATGAATGATACCAGGATGTTCTAAATACTTTCTTAAAGCCTGCTCTACACTACTCGCGAAGTAGGTCGAAGTTGAGCGAATACAATAGTGTAGAAGGGCACTTCGCTTCGCTTCGTGCAACCTCGGCTCGCATCGGGCGACTTCCAGTCGTTGTCGGTTTTTGCGCCCGAGTCCAAGGACTCGAAGTATCCCGAAGTTGCGAACACGAAGCGTCTTACTACACTACTCTGCTCACTTCAGTTTGCATCGAGACGTCAACAGCGCATGTTGTATTCATCGTTCCGTAATTTACAGAACACTGATACGATGAGTGATATACAGTGGACACAAGAACAAATTTTCTTGTTCCTAGAAACACTGCAATCAGAGCCAGTTATTTGGGACCCAAATGAGAGGGGTCATAAAGACAAAAAAAAAGTCAACGATGCTTGGTTTTTAAATATTTTTTTAAAAAAATTTAAAATATAAAATATTAATTTAATTTAATTAATTTAAATTTTAAATTAATTTAAAATATTATATTTAAAAAAAAATTAAAGTCAACGGCAGCTGCCACTTGAACGTTATCCATGATGCCTATCGTGCGGGCGCCGGGCGACTGAGCTCCTCGCGAAGTTGCACGAGTGTGTAGTCACATACTTCGGACTTCGATCAACTTTGGTGAATACTTCGTCGAGGCAACTTCGCGAGTAGTGTAGAGCCGGCTTAAGAAGAATAACCTTAAAGCGTTCTTCTCTATAGAGACTTGCCTACGTCTTAGAACGTACGTCGCAAACTGTAAATTACGTAGTTTAATCTAAACTTTGACATAATGAATAGTGTCCCAATAAGTTTCCTGTGGTGCTTTAAAAGTGAATTTAAGGCCTCCAGGCACGGCAAGAAACTTACAAACTAAGCGACTACACGCTAAGGGCACCCCCTGTGGAGTACGAGCCTCGGCTTAGGGCGTCGCTGGGGGGAGCAAAGGGGCAGGCTGGATCGTATTTCCATTATTTAGAGACGATCAATCATGTTCAATAGTATAGGAAAATCGTTTGAATGTGGCAATAGGGGTCCAATGACCTTTCCTTAATATCTCTTCATAGGACACTGAACAAAAAAATATCTATCATTTTTCATATGTAAGATATGTTGACGAATACGTTATTAACTTAGAACGGTAGCAAACCGTTCTTGAAATGTAGAATGCTGAAAATGTCGGTGGCTTTAACGTGACAATAGAAGTAGGTAAATCTTTTTTTTTTATAGTGAAACCAAACATATTATTATTGTTGGCAGTTTTCTGCATCAATAGGTATAACTTCTCAATAGTCCTTATATCATGAATTCATTATGTATTAGTATAAAGGTTCGATGCTGATTTCCTTGACATTTTTACAGAATAGCACTGTTAATGCTCAAGATTGACAGCTCATCTCAATGACAAGAGCTGTCAATTCCGAACAACATAATTCCCACTCGCTCATCTTTTACCGAAGGAGATTTTTACAGAAGTCCTGGGAAATAATTGTGTGTAAAATGAGAGAACCTTGGTCGCGTCGAGCCGGTGTGTTATGATACGCAATGCACGTTAAGCACATCCCCTTTATGAGGACTGCTTGCTCTGACTTGAAAGTGAAAATAGCAATGTTCATATGATCCTCAGTAGACCCTGAGACTCCTTCTAAAAAGTAAAAGCGTCTCCTATTGTAGCAGATACCAGAGCGAAACCAATGATGACCAGTAAGATATTTGAATTAGGAATCTTTGTAACATTCTATAAGATATTGACTAGGACACCCAACTTTACTCAATGAAATACACTACATATTCCGTCAGACAGCCAGAATTCTTACAAAAACATACAATTTAAGCGCAAAAGCAACCCAATTAAATTGTTAAGACCAATTGACTTAGACGGAGCGCTAATGACTGTATTCAAACCTACCACAATACTAGACTACTAAACGTATCGAGGTTAAAAACTAGAACAAAAAACAGAAAAAAAACTGAGTAAAACAAAGAGAAATTCTTAACACTGATATTACGCTTTGTTCATCAGAATGTCAATTAGTGTGCGCTATACGTAGATTAAAAGATAGGGTTGTCAGTCTTAACAATAATATCGAACTGGTCAGTTAAACTGTGACGTCATTTGTCAGATTCGATTTATGAAAAGTGACAGTTCAGGAAATGACCGTTGATAGTAAGTTAAGAATGGAACAGGATTTTGCGGTCAAATGTTTTTTGGCTGTTTTATGAAAGAACTTTTAGAATGGAGAAGTACAATATCTACCTCCAATTGTAATATAAAAAAAATAAAAATAATGTTGTAATGTTTACTGTGTGTAATCATTCTTTACAAAGAATGAGAAATCAAGAATGTTAAAGTGTGTTTCAAATTAAAAAATGTAAAGAAATTGAAAACTCGGGTGCCAGGAGCACACTAATACCTATGCTCTTAAAAAATGCGCTTATAATAGGACGATTTTCTTTTACAAATATGTACTAGGTATGTAACGAACTGACGATGTGCCTTTTTATCCCTATGCTGTCCACCCCAAAAAAACGGAAACTCTTTCAACATCATCATTCCCCTGGCGCATTCCCTAATTTGGGTCGATCCTCTTGATACTTGATCGCCACTTGTTGCGATCTTGAGTCATTGCTGGCGTTAGGCCTAGCATCAATTCGTCATGTCCTTGGAGATGTTTCTAGTCTAGGTAGTTGGCGGGCTAACTCTGGCCCTCTTGCCCTCGTCTATATCCGTCACGCTGGTGTGGTCACGTAATGCGCAGGGATGAGACGATCATCCCTGCGCATTACGTGACCACACCAGCGTAACCGGCCTTCCTGCATCTTATGATGTATATCAACTTTAAAAGTGCCTCGGATATACTCATTCCGAACTTTGGAGTAACACCTTCCGATCAACGCAACATTATAATCATACCAGGAAATGAGAAACCTTTGCTTTTTAAAATTGGCAACCCTGATAAATACTCAAATAACAAACGATGAAAGATAATTTTAACGGGAATTAATTTATTACTAAAACCCAAGTTACGTTAGATGTATATCATGTTATGTCCATACGGAACAGACGAATGACGTTCATAATGACAATAAACGGCATTATTAATGGCAATAAATCTGTAAAAATCCGACTCTGCTTTAGACGTTATGGTATATTTTTTAGGGTTCCGTAGCCCAAAGGATATTACTAATATTCTGCTGTCTGTCCGTTTGTCACACTCTTAGGACTGAATATTATTTGAACTATAATCAACTATTAGTTAATCTGTGCTATAATCGGTAGCAAGAAGCTTATAGATAAAAGTGGAGGCAACACTCTAAATACCTAAGTGAAGCCAACTGTGGGCAGACGCTCTCTTTCTAAATGCATACTTAAGATAAAGAAAACACATATCACTGTCTCGTTCTTATGTATGCATTCAGAAAGAGAGCATCAGCCCACAGTTGGTTTCAAACTTTTGTTCTAAGTGTTGGCTCCATTTATACCTACTTCTTCATGATCGGTAGACTTCTTGATCACAGAGTGTGTTAATAAGTCCGCTATAACAACAAATAATAAAAATAAAATAAAGTTAAAATGCATTCTGCGAAAATGACGTTTTGCGAAAGTGACCGAATTTTTCAAGATGACATTTTGCGAAAGTGACGTTCTGCGTCAAGACCAAAAATTTAAGCTAGTAATTGGGTGGCGAAGGTCAGACAGGTAATCGCTCTACATAAAACACTGGTAAACAGTTTCAAACGATTAGAAAAGTTAAAGGGTCTCCTATTGTAGCAAATACCAGAGAGTAAGTTAAAACCAATGATGACTAGTAAGATATTTGAATTACGAATCTTTTTAGTTGAGATATCTAAGATTGGAAGCCGACCCCAACATAGTTGGGAAAAGGCTAGACAGACAATGGTACGGAACCCTTCATGTGAGATTTAAACTCGCACTTGACCGGTATTTTTTACCGGTTACACCAACGCATCGCAGGGAATAATTTTAAGAGAACGTATCATTTACTTGACCGCAACCACAGACTTATTATTTAGATACCTCTTGTATGGTAAACACTTGTGTCCGGTTTCTATAATATCTACGAATGGTTATTTTTTACTGATTGGTAGTAGTAGTTTGTTGTTTGTAATTTACAAGGAAGTATAAGTAATTCGATATCTACTGCAAAATGTTGCGATTGATGAAAAGGCCCTTATCTCTGGTCAAATTATTATTTCGATGTTGGTAAGGTCTAGCACAGAATATAATATTTTTATCTTGCATTAAATATGTAACATGTGGTGTGGTGTTGTGGTGTGGTTATTTTAACCTTTAACTGTAGTGGTGAAAAATAGTAACGCTTCAATAGTGGACCCACCTATGTTAAAATGATTATAAAACTAAAAAAATAGCATAATTATATTCATTTCTTTTTTTTAAAACAGACATTCATACACCTTTTAACATGTAAAATCAACAGTAGGCACCTATATTTCTATTTTTTATTTTATCTTACACAAATTGGTATTTTTTCTGCAACAAAAAATATGGTATTGAAGAAAAATTATAAAAAAATATTAAAAAGGTACCAAACAATTAGAAAACCTATTTTTCTTAAACTTAAAGGTGTGCTTACTGAGAGCATGGCAAAAATAAAATTAAAAAGTATTCTAAAAATAAATTGACGTTGGTCAAAATGAGCTAAGTTTACACACAGGTTTAGAGCATCCCATGCAAATAGATTGCTTGCATTTAGGGCATAAGTTCTAGGAACCAAGTGGAATTGTTGTCCAATTGGTTCCTTGAACCCTTGCTGTGGTTTGTCATCTCAAATACCTGCAATAATATAGAAATACTAAATAAATAATGAAAATAAAAAGTTACGTATCTATAGTTGTGGGTCCATAATCCATTGGACCTATAAGCGGGAGGCGCTGCGGTGTCCGCAGATATTTTTAAACACGTTCAGAGATTGAATATGGGTCCAATGGACCCAGGACTACAGTTAAGGGTTAAACAAATGACAATCCGATCAGGTTGTTGATAATTCAGACGCAAGTACGAACGGTCATTGTTACGTCTACCTACGTGCAGAATAGATGGAACGATTTCAAAATATTGTGACTTATATCTGTATAAATAAATATAAATCAATTGCCGCATGTTTGTAAGATCATCACTTGAGAACGGCTCGACTGATGTGGCTGATCTTTGTTTGTTGTGTTTGTAATAATTGTCAATTTAGATGGTATTGTTACGAGCTGGGGTTCGGGATAAATAAACTGCACCAATTTACCCTAAAACAAAACACAAACACTTTATTTAAAAAGTCACAAACACAGTAATAATCAGTCACTTATAAAATCACTTAGGGCGGGTTGCTTCAACTAACCATTACTGACCGGTAATAGTCAAAAATGACGCTAACTATAGTCAAATAAAAAAAATGGGTTGTTTCACAAAATCATACTAACTAACTTTCACAAAAACATACTAGTCAAAAAGTTACTATTACCATAACCGACCAGTCATCGTAATTTTGTGTTGTCAAACAGCTACTTCAAACATTAAAATATTATGGAATCTCTTTTTGAATAACTTTAACTGACGGATTTTTTTGTCATGAAACAACCCGTTACATTTGACGTATGTTAAACATCGCACGTAATAGTAACTTTTTAACCGTCCCACAGTGTTATTATTGCCTCGAAAAACGGACATCCCCTTTTTATTAACTTACCCTATAGAACAAGTTATTTTAAAGGTAAGAGTAAAATACCCGTGTGACAATTTCGTCCCAATCTGGAGATATAATTTTTTAATTTTTTTTCTATGGTTTCCATAAAAGCCATAAAAATGGCAATAACTTAGGATCCAATTCGTTTTTGTTATATCGTTGATTGCAATTACTTGACGCTTGTAGTTAAGTAAATTATCAAGCAAACGCTTAATTTTTATCGCTAACCGGCGATGAGTAACATCGAATTTTACATATTTTCGATTTTATTTTATAATGGGCTTATTTCATGGTAATTGGATTCAATATCGACACAATATGTTGCTTTGGCACTAAGAAGTCCCTATTTAAAATATCATATCCAAATCTTACGGTTTCTAGAATTTATAGGATTCTAAAATTTTGGCGCTAGGGTCGGCACAAGTCGTATTTTTTAAAATGATTATTTTTTTATTGAAAAAGAATAATAACAATAATAGGACCCTGTTACCGATCGATGCCAGTGGGCTACTATTTTTTTTCAATGATATATAGAAATATTTAGAAATGTAAAATAATATGAGTAAAAATAAATAAAGGACATATATAGTATATGGTTATCTGAAACAAGTTACAAAATCATTGATTTTCACATTGTTAATGATAAATCCGACTATTTTCATATTATTTTATAAGTAATTAAAAAGTAAATTAAATTAAAATGAATAAACGGAATTATAATGCCAGTAATCCTACAATTTTTTTTAAATTGTGTGTTTGCTCCAAGAGCGACCCCATTTTAGTGTCCAGGTAATTTCTGTCCATTCAAGGTTGCTTGGAAGATAGTTCAGCTTGTTGTATATTTTTGTGTTTTCCTGTAATATGTGTTTGATGTCTTGATGTAGATATTTGTTTGGATATATTTTGCAAGTTTACTAATATCATACTATGTTAAATACGTATGATGTACACAATAAACTACAGCACTTTAAATAATAAAAAGATATAAGAATATTATTTGTAAAATGTATGAGAGTGGGTGGGTGGGTGATGGGGATAAATATTATTTTATGATAAAATAGAATCCAACATAAAATTTAAATCAACAAACAAAACATTATTTTTTTGTGAAGTGATGACCCTAAAATCAGAATTATCAGAAAAAACTTTAGAAGTGAATAACTCCTAGATACAGCGAGATTTGGATGTGTTTTTTTTTCTAGTGATTAGTTGGGGTCTAAATATGATTTGACATAAATATTGAATCCAACTAAGCAAAGATACAACCGTAAAAAATCAAAATCTAAAAACACAAAAAAAGCATATTTCTTTATATTTGTACTAGTTAGTACTCTTTTGAATTATTTTTGTAATATCTTTAACATCGTTTTATTAGACATAATAAAGAAAAGGGAAAAATAATGCATATTTTTTTTGTAATTGATTAATTTAGAAAAGTGAAAAAAAAAACTAGAACTTTTTTTACTCGTGTTTGGTGTACAATGGGCACACGGGTATTTTACTCTTACCTTTAAAATAACCTGTTCTATCGGGTAAGTTAATAAACAGGGGATGTCCGTTTTTCGAGGCAATAATAACACTGTGCGTCCGTATGTAACGTTAACCGCTTCGATCGCAGTAATCGCAATAAAAAAAAAAATAATAATAATATAAACCACACCAGCCAGCACAACAATGATGATGATGATGGGCCAGCACATCAAGCTACAACAATCTGTCAAATTTCTTTGATAGATTTTCAACTTTATTACAAAGGAATAGAAGTAGAGTAGAGTAGAGAAGAGAAGTACACACAGACGAAGATGCGGACAGAAGTATGTAAAAAAATAGAATCAATCTAACTTCCATTTTTTTTTTGTCCACAGGCAAGCACCTAGTCTTTACAACGGACCCTGAGTCCGTGAAAGACGAGTTTGCTTTCGACAACCCTGGTTTCCGCCAGGACGAGCGCACAGCATGGCAGCACGAGGCACCAACCCTGCCTCTCAGTGGAAAGCATCACGGCCTGCATGTAGAATTCACCAAGCCAGAGCATAGCAAGGATGATTCACATTTACAGGTACTAACCTAACTATATTTAATTATTAATTTCTGACATCGGGGTTCTTGTTTGTAAAAATACCCATAGCCCAACCACTTAACTGAGACCGTTCCTGAGTTACTTAGCTTTACGGTGCGGGAGGGGGTATGGTGATGACGTGATGCGATGGCTCACTGATACGTCAACTTCTGGCACACAGATATAGATAGACCCTAGATAACGCAAGTATCACGATCTGTATGAAAACCAAGCGTGCCATTTTTTGACTACCTATTATGACGTCACAATGTTTTGTTTTTCTTAAATTTGATATTACCAGGTATTAGGTACTGAGGGTATTAGATTAAAAATAATTGGTTATTAAATTAATTACGCATAAAATTAATCACAAAATGACTTACCGATGGAAGGAAACGTTTACTTTATTTTTTTCACTTACGATTTTTGTACGTAAGCTAGGCACGAAACTAGGCACGCGAAGTAGTTGCTCTTGCGTTATCTAGGTCTATCTATATCTGTGTTCTGGCAACTGTCACCCCTCCCGCACCGCGCAACTACCTAAGGAACGGTCTTAGATAAGGGGTCGGACTATAACAAAACAACCGCAGATTGTGCAGAAAACAATCAACTAAGAGATAAGCTTCCCAATTGACCATCCTTCCCACAAAATTCCACAGAATAGGGAAGTAAGGACTCTCCACCTCTTATTTCAGGATGCTATTGGCACTGAACCACAGTAAAGATATCTAAAACTATTAGTTAATCTGTGACTGAACCACGTTCGACGCAACAGTGATTCAACTTTTTTGCGTCTGAATGCGTGGAAACCCTCAGATCGGTTTATGTTTTTATGTCTCTGTCGGTTTCTCTGCTTCGTAAGCATCTGCTCTGATTCCACAACGGGCAAAGTGTAATTGTGTTTTTCCATTAGAAGTTAGAAGTCGGTGGTTTGACTCCCCCTAGCAACAGAAAACATGTAAAGCTGTCCTGCGCCTGATCTCTTCCCATACTGTGCGCCAGTCACACCTACGTCACTCCATCAGTTACACCTACGTCACTCCATCAGTCACACCTACGTCACTCCATCAGTTACACCTAAAAAACGATACGATTTCATTACCTACACTATTACCAAAATAACAGACTGTACAAATACATGCGTGTGTGTGCGTGTCTACGCGCCGCGAGTATCAGACCTAAAAGCAGTTTCGAGAGCAGGTTCTACGCGGGTAGAGGTTATAAACAGTGTTGCGGAGGGAGGCGGGGCATGTCGCTACTGTACGGTAGTAACTACTAATATTTTATGCTGTGCTGTCGATTTGACTGCCTAGTAAGCGTTTGCACTCTGCTATCATTCCAGCTTGGGGGTTTTCCATTAGGAATTTCTAAGTATCAGCCCGGAGTTTAGAAGTTGGTGGTGTTACACCCTTATGCCTCAGAACACACGTAAAGCTGTCCTGCGCCCTGATCTCTTCTTGGTCGTGTCGGATTCTCGTTCCTCAGTGGCGTGCCTAGGGGTCAAAGTTGGGGCAAGCCCGACAGATGAGATAATGATTCAATACCTTCTTAGAGATATTTCATTTTCGGTTTAAAGACATTTATTTGTCAAAGAACAAACACAATACAGTTCACTTAAAGAGAAACTTAACTAAATTAACAATAGGTTGTAGTTTACATTACAACGTTCAAGCCATCCAAGAAACTGAACACCATAGTTTTATTTATAATATATAGCAAGTACGTGCTTATGTCTAAATAAAATACAAAATAGTTCAAGGTAAACTTATGTGTCTGTCTAATATATTATCTAATATCTAACTAATTCCTTAGGCCTTTTTTAAATGTTGTTATGCTTGTGCACTGACTTTTTTATTAAGTAATTTATTGTATACTCGAACCCCCTCATATTGTATAGTTTTCCTACCGTACAAAGGTTCTCAATCTTGGTACATCTTGTATTTTTATGCTTTTTGTTTTTTTAATTATCTCGTATTTTTTATTGCAAGCCTGGCTTTTGGGCTTTAATGGAAGGCACGCCAGTGGCCCATCGTACTATGAGAATGTCGTTGACCGGATCTTCACTTACCATCGGATGAGAATCATAGTGGCCAATCGAGATCAATCGGTGTTTATTATATCAGTATTAATCCAATCTACAATAACAGGCATTGTGTTTCGATCAAAGACAAAGCTGGGAGACGGCTGTTGTGTTCTGGCCTGTAGCCACACCAGCACCATTGATATCTGAGCACAAGAAGGTTGCTTCACATTTATAGGGAAAAACGTTTTTCTTAATTGGAGAATGTTAGTGGAAGCGATTTTAGGAAATTATCAAGTACACTCTACTCAGCTCTGCACTCTTGTAGATATGGTTAAAATCATTGATTCCATTCAATAAACTTCATTTATTGAATAACTTTACTAATTTATGTAAAAATTTTATACGATAACTTTCAAAAATAATAATAATAATAATAATATGTGGGGACATTTTCACACACGGCCATCTGACCCCAAACTAGGGCGACCCTGTACTATGGGTGTCAGACAGCTGATATACATACACAAATACATTTTTTTTTTGTAAATACATACATATAATAGATAAACAACACCCAGACACAAGGCAAACACAAGTGCTCATCACACAAATGTTTACCCTGGGCGGGAATCGAACCCGCAACACAATGCGCAGCAGTCGATCGCTCAGCCACTGCGCCAACCGTGTCGTCAAAAAATTCCTTCGCGTAGCCGTCCATTGGAAAAAATTAAGAGATTGGCAGTATTGCCACGTCGGCCCTCTTCCCGTTTACATCACGGGAAATGACAACCCTAATGATACCTTGTTAAAATAACACAATTAATGAGCAACTTTACAATTCTGATACGTGACTCTTCACCTTCTAGTCGTTCCTCAAACTATCCTGATTCAAGGCATGTTTGCCATAGGATATATTGACCAGATATATTTAAAAATAAAAGTGTTTTTACGAAATAATCTGTCGGTCAATAAGTCGAAACTAATTGAAAGATGGCGAAAAAAGGCCTATAGGTCATAACTACAGATATTCATATTGTACAGGCTCTATTTGAATTAACTGTGTATCTTTCAGTGGGTGAAGGTACTCAGGAATTCGGTCAAGTTTTACAATGGAAATAGTGTAAGATGTAGAAAAAGTTAACTTTCTTACAAAATGTAAACAGCAGATTTTTGATTTTCATAATTCAGGATTGTTCCCATAACAGTTTGAGCTCGTGGCTTAGTAAAACCCGTACGTATCGATCACTCATGATGGTTAAGCTACGCTTACCGCGGTCGATCTGTGGATGGGTGACCATTTCACACCAAGTTCCCTCCGTGCCTCGGAAAGCACGCAAAGCTGTTGGTCCTGGCTTTCATTCGTTGACTTTTGACAGTTATACGTAGTCAGAAGCTAGAAAAATCTGACAACCAGTCTTACCAAGGGATATCGTGTTACCCAGGAACTTGGTTGTGGAGGTCAGATAGGCAGTCGCTCCATGTAAAACACTGGTATACAGCTGCATCCGGTTAGATTGGAAGCCGACCCCAATATTGTTCCCATAATAAAAGTGCTCGCAACCCATCGATCACTAATAAAAGTGATTATTAACCCCTGAAAGATACGCATCAAATTAAAACGCAGCCTGAATACGTCAATAATCAGCAAAACCATCTACAATAGCTTGGTATTTTGACTAGTGTTTGAATCTGACACGGACTTCCAGAATCACTTTTATTTTCTCTAAATTAGTAAGACAGTTCAACGCAAGTCTACTTATAAAAATATATTTAAAAAAAGTTTCTCTACACTATTCCCAAACTTCAGAATCAACAGTGGCGACCACTAGAAAAGCATCGAGGCTATGAAGCTCGACGAGTCCCGCAGAAACATTAAAACTGTCTTTGATCCCACAATTAAATTAATCAGAAAAGAACAGCGGAGGAGTAAGAAAAACATATTTTCCACTTGCCTCCAAATGAACTTGGCCAATAGGGACCAAGGGACGTTTACACCTGGCGGAGGCCCAGTTGCAAAGCACCACGGATTACAATTAACATTATTTAATGGGTCTTAAGATGTTAGCTGTTACATGTTCTACGACCTAAGTAACCAACGATAAACCACCTTGAAGGACCTCTCCGCGACCTTTCGAAAATCTCAATATTCCCTAACATATTCCGAGACGCTAAGATTTTCACAAGTATATATCGTAGTTACTTAAACTTCATCAAGATAACAAGACGTTTATTGTCTATTACGGTATCTCTATTGAGCGGGCTGGTATCGCCAATTCAACTGTATTGGCTGGCTATTTCTGTCTCAACGAATTGGATAGGATTATCTAAGCTGTTTAGATGGCTAGCTGTCTTTAGAGTCTTGAAATAAAGTGGAATCTTTATGACTTTAGATTCCCGTAGAGTTCAAAGTAGTAATAGATTCTATTGGAATAACATTATAGCATTCATACATGATTTCACGCCGTTTCTCCATAGGGTTAAGCAGTAACTACAGACGCAACCTGTTACGATCTCTGTATTGTCTCACTCCTGGGCAAGATCTCCCTCTCGTTCTCTTCCTAGCATTCCACTCCTTTCTATTTGATGCCCTCTTTAAGTCGTGACGTCAGCGTTCCCTAGGCCTGCCTCGGCGATGAAGCCCCTCTTCCAGCACGCACTGCGTAACAAACTCTGGTTTATCCGTCATGATGCATTCTACATATAGTATATGACCCGCCCAATCCCAATTCTGCCTTGCAGACATATTAATATTATTTTCAGTCTGTATTGTCCCACTGCAGGGCAAATGCCTCCCATTCTCTTTTCCAACCCTCTCTGTCCAGAGCTAGTGTGGATCAATCCCTCCTGTTAGCGTCAAGCACATCCCGCCACCTTCGCCAACTTCAGGTCTACCACGATGTCGCTGGGTGTTTTTCGGAACCCACATTGTGGTCGATTTAGTCTATGATCCGGTCGATTTGTGGACGATGTGGCCGGCCCAGTCAACTTGGCTGCTTTTTATGTGACGTCGGTGATCCGTGTCTAGGAGTGCAACACCGTATTCCTAACAGATATATTGCCTTCTTTTAATTTATGTTTGTCATTTAAGAGCGTCCTCGTTGAATTTTGATGAAGTGACCTTGAGCCTTGAGGTCAGAAGTAATACATATAGCTAATGATCTAGTTAATTCTGAAGACTACGTATACGAACAACGGCAGCAGCTAGTTAACCGATAAAACAAAAACGAAGTCACAAATTCGTATCTCAACTCAAGAAGTGTTCTCGCGAAAGTGTTACTTAAGTGCATTCTTTGACAAAGTATTGAATCAACAGTAACTTACATAACAACATCCATCACTTCCTCAAGCTACAATGTGAACTGTAATGTCAAAATGGCTTCATAACCATGTAATACTTACTCGGTTACATACTGTCATGCATGTTATGCAAGAGTTTTAGGCAATTGAATATGAGATAAAAAACGAATATATCTGTAATAAAAAATGGCTGTAAACGAGGCTGTTATTTTGGTATGTTAGTTTGATCTTTGTAGCGACATCTGTCGAGCCACATGCGAACCATAATTGGCTTATCCTGCATCGCGATTTTAAAGTTCTCCGTGATATTAGCATATATATATACATTAACTAAGTGAGCCGTGTAGTGCCGACCGCGAATACCAACATCCCATCTCTACCCGTGGGTATCGTAGAAGACGTCAGAGGGATATTGACCAGAGAATGGACAGCAGGGTCCTTCTGAGTACCATAGCACCTACTGCGATCGCCAACATGCATCGGCCAAGCATGGCGATACGGCTGAATCCCCCCTTGGGGACACCTATTCCCAGCAATGGGCGTCTTAAGGTTGACAGGACCAGAACGAACCAAGCAACAACCGTAGGGTAATAGGGCACCAGACACAACTCCTTTGCATCATCATCCTCCCTTTTTATTGGAGGATGTGGAACCACCCAGTTCCTCGCACTTCTAAATCTTTTAAAGTCTGTTGTCTACTATGATTAATGTTCTTATTCAACAAAAACAAATACTTACAGAACGCTCACCATCATACAAGTTCAGCACGTTTAGAGAGAAATTGCTAACCAGTTCCATGGAAAGAAAATACAATACGCTAATCGTCCATAGATTCTACCCTAATTAATTTTTTGATTGTCATAATGTAAACGGGTTGTCTTTACAACATCCAATGCTGGAGTGGGCGATCATTAACAGAAGACGACATAAGCACTATTTACACTTAGTTAGACTCATTTCGAATTAACTGGTACTTGCAATCGAAATAAGTCTAAGGAAGCCTAGCTGATGAAGAATGAATTATCATCCCCGTGTCCGTGGCAAATATGAAGCCCCTGAAACCTGAAACATAATATAAAATATCCCTGGTCGGTATCTCTCTTACACCATTCCGAACTATTAACTTATACTCAATAAAAAACAGATACTCATTTTCCAGATTATCTAAGTGTAAAATATAAATAAACATAACGTATACCATTATTTTCTACGCGCTCAGCTGGTTTTCGAGTTAAACTTTCAAATTATGCACACATTCCGTCCCCTGTCATTCCGGGTTCCTCTGGCTGTTATCGTTGCACGTACGTCGCTAATAGGTAGGGTTTACACAGCTATGTAAAAGAGAAAAGTAAAATAAATACGTGCGTGTCAAAATAGAAAGTTGTAGATGACAAAAAACTGTCGTGGGGCTTAAACATGACTTATCTGGTTGATAAAAACCTATTGTCCTGATCTCGTCCTATTCCAAGTCATGCAGTTATAAACCTAAATCAGCTAACTTATGATTGTGTGATTTATATTTTCGGTATATCAGTGTTTGGGCAAGAAACTGATAATACGGAATGTGTTCAAAGATAACTACTACTGCGACTATTCTGCTAAGAGTTGTTATTTTAATTTTAAACTGGAGTCTTTTGGAGGTGACTCATTGACTAAAACACGAAATCTCTAAAATACTTGTCCTATGAGGTTTCACAAATATGCAGACCAAGAGAGACAGCAAGAACAAGCCACCGTCCAATACATAATATCACTTACACCTTAGTGGTATTTTGACGGTTGCTTTCCTTTATATCGAGTCCCTTTACGTCGAGCCGAGAACTTTGTCTCGCTTCTATTACCACCACGTCGAGTCTACGATTTCTGTCCCGTTTCTACTCCCATAATGTTGACTATCTTTACCCCGCTTTTACTACCTTTACGTCGAGTTTAATAATATCATATTTTGAAGTACAGTCAGGTTCAGTAACAGTTACTTTTCAAGATGGGACGCCTGAACCGATTTTTTTGAAACTTGGTGAGAAGATAGCTTCACCCTGGCAAAGGACATAGGTTTTTTAATCCTTCAGTTTGTCTGCATCCACGATAACCGACATTCAATTTAAGCTGGCGAAGTCGCGGGCAAAACATGTATAACCATTTTTTAATAATAATAATAATAATAATAATATGTGGGGACATTTTCACACACGGCCATCTGACCCCAAACTAGGGAGACCCTGTACTATGATACAGGTTTTTAATTCGTCCTGACTGTACCTATTAACCAAACTCGACGTAACGGTATTAGGAAGCGTAAGATCTGTGGCGTGCCTAGGGGTCAAGTTTAGGGCAAGCCCGATAGATTTTTTACTTAGTCAAATAGTTATTGATTAGGTCATGTTATGCTAATTAGTGCAAGCCCGGCTTTTCGGCTTGTATGAAGGTCCCGCCACTACGTAAGATAGTAACATTTTGTAAGAACAAAATTATACTCTTAGACTCGATGTAAAGGGGCTCGACATAAAGGGAACCAACCATTTTGACTTGTCCTCATTGCGCACGTACATTCACTGCTATAACATAGGATACATAAGCCACATTAGAACCCACGCTCGTAACTTTTAGAGCAGAAACTGTCACCGTAGCCGAAATCGGCATGGGATGAACCTTAATATTACATGTAAGTATGTAGTTTATGGGTAGGAGAAGTTAACTAGGAACGAATTTGACTTTGACTTCCAAACGAAGTCGCAGGCAAAAACTAGTATTAAGATATTATACCTATTGCTAGATGCATTATTAGTGTTGGTTTTAGCACTTCAGGTAAATTAGGTATGTTCCTACTCATTATTTTTCTAGCATACTCACTGTCATAGCCAAAATTAAGAACTATTCGAATCCGCGAATAATTGGTTCTGTTAGATGCGCCATATTCCCTAAAATGTCAGGCTTCTTCCAAATGAGAACAAATATCACCAAATTACGTTATATTTACTTCCGAGTCGAAAGCGTTACTAATGAACCTATATGTTACAGTAAATATGCAATGAATAATTCTCGTATTAACCGGGTAATGTGCGCATTATACAGGTAGTAGCGCATAATGACCGAATTATGCATATTTTGTATTGTGATCTGGTGAATGTGGTTTATTATGGTTTGACAGTGTGGTGGAGAATATTCCTGATAATTAGTCAAATGTTTGGTCATAACTAGTCTGGGTTGCATAGAATTAGGATTATGTAGGAGTCACCAGAATGATTCTTAGGAAATCGTGATTCTGTTTTCTTTTGATAAAAACAAAACAAGCTGAATTCTTTCACACTAATTCAATATATATATAGGGTGACTGGTAATTAGTGTACGATACTTAAACACGTGATTATGTTCATGATAACAAACAACTTTCCCGAAGAAAAAAATGTTTTTTGTACTGGTTCACTGTAGGTCACAGGCGTGCGCGCGCGTGAATTTCATACGGCTGTTGTGTTATTGTGATAAAAGTGAACCAGTACAAAAAACATTTTTTTCTTCGGGAAAGTTGTTTGTTATCATGAACACAATCACGTGTTTAAGTATCGTACACTAATTACCAGTCACCCTATATATACAGAACTTATAAATATTATGTACAATGGAGGGCTCAAGGGCATCAAATAACTCGTCCGTAATGGGACTAGTACCCAAAAGGCTAGCAGCATTACCACGTTGTATGGTAATGCTAATTCTTTGACCTAAGACAAAGCCAGCCCTCTGGTCACGTGAAGAGTCGACCAGCCGCATAGCAATGTTTCTGTGAGCCCCATGGCCTAACTCCCAAGAAGGTTGTTAGATTTTCGGCACCTGCAGCAGCCGCCCCAGTACAAAATGACGTACTAGGAAGATGGGATGGCGGAAGGGTGTGGACACAAGTTGCATCCCACACCAAAGGCCTACCCAACTAGAAAGCTGCAAGCTGAATTCTTATGCACATATTTTCTATTACCTATATGATGACATCTGCATCATGCATGATACAGAGAGAAACGAAAAGCCAATCACAGAGCATTTCTACGGGTTTGTGTACGTTTACTAAGTCTTTTTCTTGTAAACAATCAACTTAATTTGATACGTTAGT
Organism: Charanyca ferruginea; assembly: GCA_947361185.1. NCBI lineage: Eukaryota > Metazoa > Arthropoda > Insecta > Lepidoptera > Noctuidae > Charanyca > Charanyca ferruginea. Next base: position 6,913,687 of record OX376082.1, on the reverse strand, counting down.
AGTTTTCCTCGAAAATGCTGCAACCCCGTTCGTGGCGGGTGTCAAAAATGTTCCCAATTCAAGTTCTTTGAATGTTTCTTTGAAGTTTATAACTACGTACGTAACGTTGCTTAGTTACTTAGCTTAGCAGTGTCAGCCCTATTGCAGTATAATTTCGATCGATCTGCATTCCTATGCGACTCGTTACAAATCGATCCAGTCTGGATTTGCTCTGCGATGTGAATGAACTTGTTCTAAGTAGACTCAACGCTTGGTGCTATGATACTAATACTATGAGATTTGTTAAGAACTGCCAGTAAACAAGGCTTGTATCTGCTGTTACATTGCGACACTCGAAACTATATTTAACTTATGGCTATGGAATAAGGACTCTATAGAGAGTCCTTATTCCATAGCCATACCAAGCCATAGCCAGACTCAAGCTTGAAATTCACTGGTAGTAGTAACCTAATTCAAATTCTGTTTAATGTTGCTGATGACTGTAATATTTAAAATTCTTAGGGGGATTATTGATGTACCATGAAATCTGCAACCTATTTGTTCCAGACAATAATTGTCGTAGCAGAAAACACCGCTTACTGGCTGTTCTGAACATGAGCCGCTATTAACGCTCTCCTGAACTCAAACAAAGATCTTGATATGTTTGCGAATGAATGGAAGACGATACTGTCAGAATGTTTGAATTTTTGCGAGAAGAATGCGTGACTGTGTTATACAATTATATTATTATTATGTTTAAATAGTGTAATTGGTTTCGGCCGTTCTGTTTATAAGAAATAAATAAACAATAATGATGATGATAATGCTATTAAGCCTATCTCGGTCACAGCGACTGCATTATACGGGTTGTAAAAATGTGATGGGCAGTTTGCCCATCAAACTAAGTGACATTACGAAAAATTATTACTGGGAAACGACTTTTAAAATTAGTGTGAATGAAAAAGAACACGGTTTCAAACAAAACATTGTACTTACGGGAGCAAGCAATGGTACAGGGCTCGTGGGGGTATATAAAGTTTAGTCATCAATGTCTCCGTCATCAGAAGGTTCCCAGAACAGAAGATGAGGATGAAGATCTGGTCCAGAACAAAAAGTAAATCGCAGCGATGGAAAAAGTATGTAACTTTCGATTTCGTTCTTCTTATTACAATTGCTACGAGAAAGAGAGAGACGGACTGCTCAGGTCAAGGCTGCAGTTGATGGCAAGCCAGCCACACAAATCCCAAATCACTGCAACTTCTGAAAGCCAGAATCAACAGTGGCGACCACTAGAAAACCGTCGAGGCAATGAAGTTGGACAAGACCCGGAGAAACATTACTACTGTCTTGGACCCCGCAACGAAATTAATGAGAAAAGACGAAGAGTAAGAAAAACATATATTCCACTTCCCTCCAAATCAGGAGACAGAACAGTACTAGGCCTATAGGCACAAAGGGACGTTGAACACACACGCACGTGTGTGTCGTCGTAGGACATGCAGTTGATGACACCTTGTACGAATGCACATGGAAGGCAGCTGTAAGGAATGAATGGCGACGTGTCGTAAAGCGTGTCACCAACACCTGAAGTGACGACCACGACCACTCTGTCAAGAGTGACACCGACAAAGAAGAAGGAGCTTGAAGATGGACTGATCAGTTGAAGGAAGGCAGCTGTAAAGGAATGGAAAGGCGACGTGTCGCAAAGCGTGCCACCAACACCTGAAGTGACGACCACGACCACTCTGTTAAGAGTGACACCGACTGAGAAGAAGAAGCTTGAAGATGGACTGATCAGGTGAAGGAAGGCAGCTGTAAGGGAATGGAAAGGCGACGTGTCGCAAAGCGTGCCACCAACACCCTGAAGTGACGATCACGACTACTCTGTCAAGAGTGAAACCAACACACCATACACCACACACCATATATATATAAATATATCTTTTTTCACTTTTTAAATATTACTTTTTGTAATGCACCTGCCTTGTTATCTCTTCACCACCCTTGGTTGACTGGTAGAGAATGCCTAAGGCATTAAGTCCGCCTTTGTACGTTTGTGCATGAAGTATAAATAAATAAATAAATAAATAGATATCCGTGGCTACGACTCATAGTGGTCGGAAGCTTCGATGTGCTGCACTTTTAGATTTATTTATTTATTTATAATATACTAGCTTTTGCCCGCGACTTCGTCCGCGTGAATGTCGGTTATAGTGGATGCAGACGAAGTCGCGGAAAAAAAGTAGCCTATGTCCTTCCCCGGGGTTAAATCTATCTTCATGCCAAATTTCATCAAAATCGGTTCAGCCGTTTCATCGTGAAAGCGTAACAGACACAGTTACTTTCGCATTTATAATATTAGTATGGATAATATGTGGGGACATTTTCACACACGGCCATCTGACCCCAATCTAGGGAGACCCTGTACTGTACTATGGGTGTCAGACAGCTGATATACATACATAAATACATTTTTTTTTCTTTTAAATACATACATATTGTAGATAAACAACACCCAAACACAAGGCAAACACAAGTGCTCATCACACAAATGTTTACCCTGGGCGGAATCGAACCCACAACACGCTGCGCAGCAGTCGAACGCTCAGCCACTGCGCCAACCGTGTCGTCGATATTTATACTTCATGTACAAAGGCGGACTTAATGCTTTAGGCATTCTCTACCAGTCAACCAAGGATGCTGGCCACAAACAAACTTCTTAAGTGTGTTACAATAACTGTGCATAGAATATTAGGTAACAAATAGCACAATCTGTTACCTCATCAACATGGCTCAGAATAATTACGAAAATTATCAAAACACTAATGATAAAAGTAATAAACTAAACCAGTCTTTTAATAGTGTTTTAATACTTTTTAATGACGAAACGCTAGGATGACACGGTTTAACCTAAATCACGAGATTAAGTGCCTTTTAAACTGAGATAAAGTTAGTCATAATATTGTAATCTAGTGGAATATTCCTACGGCTATTAAAATATAATTAAACTGAGGTGATTATAAAGGTAGAATGTGTGGTATGTCGCGTTTGAATACATCGGAGTGAGGAATGTTTTCGATTTCTGTAATGTTGATTTAAGTTTCTGATTCATGTGTAGTTAGGTACCTAGGTAGGAACATGGTTGCCGCATTTGTGTTATGGAGTTTTCATTAGTAAGAGTCAAATACTGTATTTAGCGGTTCAGAGTGTTCCCTCTTGTAAATCTTTTTTCATTCTCTGTTTCTCTTTTTAACCAAGGCATAGAGCGAATCTCGCTAAGTTACTGTGACAAACACACAGATATTATTATTATTTATTTTCAGCCTGAATTTTTTCACTGCAGGGCAAAGGCCTGTCCACTCTCCTTCCAACTCGCTCTATTTAGGGCTATTTGGGACCAGTGTTTGTCGAAGGAGTCCAGATCATCCCACCATTATTGCCTGGGCCTGCCGCAATGTCGCTTGCATGTAGAGGGTCCCTCTACATGCATTGGGTTGCGCGTTTGACCCAATGATCGTCTGACATGCGGCAGACGTGTTCATTCAGCATGACAGCTTTCCGAGTAACGTCAGTTATTTTTGTAATGGAACACATGGTGGTGTCCATAGCTCTCTGGCAAACCGCAAGGGTGGGGACCTCTGCTGAGTTGTCAAACACAATGTTTTGACCCATTTGTGAAGATGGGAAGAATAGACACGTCGATGAGCCATCTCTTATGGGGCATGATCTCATGAAAATAGAGACACCGATAACTTAGCAAAACAAAAGCCACAAAAAATTGAATAAATAATATCATATCATCTACATAAAAAAGAATCATCTGTTTACCACAGTCTGCACTAAAAAGATAAAACAAGATTGAATGCAAAAATACGATAAAAGTCGAGACGGTCTTTGAAGTTTCAAAGTCAAGTGCAGCATCGCGGATCTGATTTTAAGATAAGATATCAATTTATTGTTACATAAATAATGTACAATCTCTCACACTTGAGACTGATTCAAAAGTAAACAAAGAAATAAAGAGGGCAATGGTTTTTAGATCAAAGTACAGACGCCAGCACATCAAGCCCACCAACAGTTTGGTAACAAACTGTCAAATTTTCTCAATTGAATATGAACCTTAACTTTTTGTAATAAAGTTGAAATTTGACGGATTGTTGTAGCTTGATGTGCGAGTTCATATAAGTGGCTAAAGAAACAAAATTGTGAACATAATACGAGAGCGATCAATTTTTTAATTGAAGTTTTTGTTTATGGGTGATTAGCTGATGCTCGCGACCTCTGAAAGTCCCGTCAAAATCGGACCAGCCGTTTAGGAGATTAGCCGGAACAAACAGACAGACAGGCAAAAATGTTAAGCTGTTATTTTAACATTACAAACAGACACTTCAATTTTATTTATTTGTACATATTTGTATAGATTCTAATTGTGCCAGTCGGATTTTTAATTAAACCAAAATGCTATAAGACTTTCCAGTTCTTGAGTTATTCTTTTATTTATTGTATTTAAAATAAGGTCTATATTGCTTTGTAAGAGTTGGGCAGGGCAATTAACATCATCTTTCTGCACTTTTGCCCAATTTTTTTGGGGTTGACGCAAAACACGCGGAGGAATCTCTATCTATATGGCTACCAAATAATCCGTATTTCTGTTGACTATTAGGAAACCAAATTAGTTATATTTTCGACATCTACCTGGTTCTCTGCAGACAGGGGCGTTGTTGCTTTTAAAGGACATGTTTCATAATGGGCCCAGTCTATGTACACCACTTCAAAAACAAGAGAAAAATCTGTAGAATCCGGGAAAAATACAGGAAATTCATTGAAATGTATACTGTTGTGGTAGTAAATTAATATTTAACTAATATTTTTATGGATTTTTAACATGGCGTCACTCAGATTTGGCTACTCTATAAACCATAGATCGACCATTGATCATAGAAAGAGAACTGTCAGCTGTCACTGTCACAACAGTGTCACTTCAGTCACTTCAGTCACTTTCATCACGTTTCTTTTTTTGGTTTCTGGAGTTCTTTTTAATAACCTCCCTTTCGTTTTTTGAATTTAACACCGTTTCTTTCCTATCTGTTTACCTGCCTATCCACAAATCGACTCAGAAAATCAAAATTATAAATGTCAAACGTCATTAACCGATCAAAATGACAGCTTACCGCCATGACTGTTTTTTTGTTGTGTGTTGCAATTTCAAGTGCAATTTCTTGTGTTTTACCTGCTCATAAAGCTATTTTAAAGTAATTGGACAATTGAGAACGATTTAAAATGTGTTTCCTTATTTTTAAGTATGGTGTACAAAGACTGGGCCCAGGCTCCATACATTTTGAAACAACTCCTTTAATACATCATTGCCAAATATGCAAATTCATAACTTAAAGTTGAAATGATGTATTGACATAATTCTAGTTTTTTTTTAACCATAAAATACCACTATTTGCAAAACTGCATGACATCAATGTTTGTCTATGCTCAAGTTTTAGTGGAGTATTTTAATTTGATGTTGGCAACCCAAGGCAAGGTCGCCCAATACACGAAACGTGTTACCATACGGTCGTAGGTACAGACGCTAGCACATCAAGTCATACCAAACTGTCAAATTTTCCCAATTGAATATTGAACCTTATTCCTTTGTTATAAAGTTGAGAATCTATCAAAGAAATTTGACATATTGTTGTAGGTTGATGTGCTGGCCTCTGTACATTGCTATATTTGTGTGTAATTTTGTAGGTCAATGTAGATGTTTTATAGTCAGTGTGAGGTCAATTACCGGACGTGTTTTCAATGTTTAAGTACCAATATTAGTGATTATAGGGTTTTTACATTAAATTATGAATTACATACATGCCGAAAAAATAATGTACATTCAAGTTACACCGTTTGCAAAACTCGAACTTTCTCATTATCTGTACATAATCGCTTCCCGCCGCGCCGTCATCGTCAGTGGGGGATGGCTGCGTCATGTACGTTATGAAACGGATTTTAACGCGTTTTTATCAATAGATAGAGTGATTCAAGAGACAGGTTTATATGTACACACGGCTACACATGAAGCTATACATTTCCAGTATAAGCTGACCTCGCATTGTACGGAAATCCTGTACAATGCGAGATCAGCATTAACTGGAAATGTATAGCTTGATGTGTAGCCGTGTGCACACTGTACAGTCACGAGCATAAATATGTATACAGACTGCAAAATTCAAAAGCAATTTTCTCGTGAAATAACTATAGATAAAACCTATTTTATAGTAGTTTCTGATAAAAAATAATAATAATATGTGGGGACATTTTCACACACGGCTATCTGACCCCAAACTAGGGAGACCCTGTACTATGGGTGTCAGACAGCTGATATACATACACAAATACATTTTTTTTTGTAAATACATAAATATATAGATAAACAACACCCAGACACAAGGCAAACACAAGTGCTCATCACACAAATGTTTACCCTGGGCGGGAATCGAACCCGCAACACGCTGCGCAGCAGTCGATCGCTCAGCCACTGCGCCAACCGTGTCGCCTATTCGTAACCCCATAACATTTCAATCAATAGTTTAGGAGAAATCAGTTTAGAATGAGACCAACTGTTTACATGTTTTTGCTTGTCAGTGTAGGTAAACGTTTCCGAGGCGGCTCGCTAGTAGAATCTATAAAATTATACGTTTACGTTCCATATTAATTTATATTGCTGTCTCATTCATTTTATAAGAAAATGATGGTGACAGTTTATTGAGCTCTCAAGTTTTTATAGTGAGGTATGCAATAATCACATAGGTTGGCAAGACTTACCCATTACATTTGCATTGAATTGTCCATTGACCGATCGTTGAAGGAATGGTGATAATAATCTCAAAGCAAGAAAGGAAGACGTGTTATAAAAGCATAATGTTTTATTCGTAAATCAAGTGGTGTAAAAGGTTTTCAACCTTTTGTTAGTGATATGTAAAGTTTTTCTTCCTAAAACTTGCAATGTGTGGTGGTGTAAGTGTAACAAATATTCAACATGGTCACCTGCTGAACAACATAATATTTACGAGAAACTTGGAGTTTTAGAGCAATCAGTATATTTTGGATGAATAATTAATCAAACAATATTGAATAATCATTATATTTGGTTAATTAATTTTTATATTGAGTATGTATGATGTACAGTACGCAAAGGAGATAAGTATCCATGTCGCCGGAAACAGTTGAAGTTTACTTAGGAACCGATAGGTTTTTATGAATAAAATAAAATACAATTTATAGAGAATAAACAGTTCAATGATTTAATAAAATTTCATTTGAAAGCCCGCATTGGTTTCTAAGAAATCTTCAACTATTCCCGACGACATGGATACTTATCTCCTTTGCGTACTGTACAATAACGAAAGAAACCATTTTTTTTATAATTTATGAAATTGTTAAGAAATGCGAAATTAATGGTTTCTTTCGTGTGTTGTTTGTTGTTGTTGTGTTGGGTGTGTACTGTGTTGTAATCTATCTACTTATCTATATAATAAAAATGAATCGTTGTTCGATAGTCTCACTAAAACTCGAGAACGGCTGGACCGATTTGGCTAATTTTGGTCTTGAAGTCAGTAATCGCGTCAGCTGGTCATATAATAGTTGTAATGTTTCTTCTTATAAACTGTAATGTCTTTAAATACTTGCAGATCCTTTATTAAACTCTTCACAACTACAAATTGGGGTCTAAAATTCAACGTTGTTTGTCCACAGCGGGCTCGGATACGTCGCGTGAAGCTTTGGGCGCGTGACTTCACCGGCCTGGGTCTGAGATGCGGCGGCGGCGCAAGAGACGGTGTCCACGTCCACTCCGTGCTAAGGAGCGGGCCTGCTGCTGCTGCTAAGTTACAGCCAGGTAATGTACTACAGGGGAACTGCTACAATGTCTTAAAACTAAGTGGATAAAATTTTTTTTTCTTACTCCGCCGCTGTTCTTTTCTGATTAATTTCGTTGCGGGATCCAAGAGAGTTAAATCGTTTTTCCGAGACTCGTCGAACTTCATTGCTTTGGCGCTTTTCTGGTGGTCGCCACTGTTGATTCTGGCTTACAGGAGCTTTGGAATAGGGTGGCGGGCTAGTCCAGTCTCTTAAAACTGTATTACATTGTAATTTTCACTGTTGGGTTATCAACACTCGGTCCTGAGACGGCTCTTTGTAACAGTGAGCAAGACAAAGTAAAACCATTCAAATGTAAAAAGTAAGATACACATTAAGCGATTCAAAAATGTCCCCAAACAAACGCGAGAGTGCGCTCATTTCAAAGGATTTTGTGCATTAGGGACGAATATAATATATTTATGTTTTAAAATAAACCCCACGATTCAGGTGAGATGCGTAGTATGTGGGGCAACTCTAGGAATCTCCCCAGTAACGTGGGTTTGTTTACAAACATATAAAGTCACATACACATTAATAGCCTCAGGCTTATGTTTAACGAACCTCCAGATATAGTAAATTACCTCCAAAAATAGTAAATAATCACCAACATTTAACCAAAGTATTGTAGAAATGTATGAGTTTGACTGTAAAAAGCGATTTGGTTCTGGCATTCGGCGGCCGCTGCCGCGGCACTGCCGCTCGCTCGCCTCGTGCGTAGGGGGTCACTGTTCTAACCTAACCTAATCATGTCGGATGTTGATCCCCCAGGGGGGACTTAAGGGTTCTAAGATTTGGTGACTAAGATTAGGTGATCATTTACTATTTGTGGTGGTCATTTGGTGACTAAGATTAGGTGATCATTTACTATTTGTGGTGGTCAATTGGTGACTAAGATTTGGTGATCATTTACTATTTTTGGTGGTCATTCTATTTATTCTTATAGCCAAACCCGGAACAACTATCTGTAGGCAGTATTTGTTCCGTGCGGGAATCGAACCCGTCGTCAAATACTGCTATAAAAATAAGGATCCGCTAGAAAATTTACGCGATCAGAGTCGCGGGCAGAGCTAGTACTTTATAACAAATAAGATATTAATTGGTAAACCGACTTAACACAATGGCATTATAAAAGTAAAAACGGTGATTTGTCTAAAGACGACATGCAAGGGAAAGTCCCCGTCGTCTGTCGACCTCACAAATGTCAAACTAAATGTTGTATCTGACATTAGAGTGGTTCCACCTCGTTAGCTTACTAGTTAAGTGTCCAAAATAAACATAACTAAGTGCTCAATTTATTCTGGGAATACACAAAAAGCGACCAAATCACGATAGTTATTGGGTTATTGTTGAAATAACTGCATTTTTGAGATATTTTTTGCATGTAAAAGGTGGTGGTTTTGCATGTAGTGGTAGTTATGGTGGTGTGGTTGTGTTTGTTGGTAAACTGTTCACATTGTTTTTATCGGAGCTTATTGCATGCTAGCATTTAAATAACTGTAGCGTTATAGCAGTATAACTCGTACTTAAAGCTGAAGAGTATTTTTTTCATTTGAGCACGCTTATCTCCGGGACCGCTCGCGCTGGTCCGATTCTGAGTATATATTTCGGTGTGAGTGCGGTGATCCTGACCAGACAATGGTCCACTTACTACAGTGCCTAAATTGCCCCTACACCTGCACCTTAGAGGATATTAAAAACGCCACTAATGCTGCGATAAATGTGGCTACTGGCTAACTATTGGGAAACATCGATTCGAAAAGAAGAAGCTAGCATTAATTTGTCAGTACATGACAATTTTGTTATCTAGGCAGTTACTTAAGTATTTTTTGTTCAGCTTATGTAGCCTTTCACTCTGCCCTGTGTATTGCCTTCCTTTGCCAAGTAAATAGGTATAGCGAAAAACATTGGGATAATATTACTAACATGGAATTTCGTTGAGGGATCCAAGACAGTTGTCGAACGTCTCAACAGTTGGGACTCGTTGAGATTCTTTGCTCCGGCGCTTTTCTGGTGATCGCCACTGTTGATTCTGGCTGAATTTGCAGTGAGAGATTCGTTCCCTCAGCGTTTTACTGGTCGTCGCCTCTATTGATTCTGGCTTCAGAAGTTGCGGTGGTTCGGGAATAGTTTAGCGGGTTTGTCCCATTAAAAATAATAATATGGACTGTAATTTCATGAACTATTCGATACCGTACTAGCTTTTGCCCGCGACTTCGTTCGCGTGAATGTCAGTTATCGCGGATGAGACTAACTCGTGGATTAAAATATGAACCCAGATTGAACCCTGGGGAAGGACGTAGGGTAGCCTATGTCAAGCTATCGTCGTGCCAAATTTTATTAAAATCGGTTCAGCCGTTTCATCGTGAAAGCGTAACAGAACGGTTACTTTCGCATTTATAATATTACTAAAAATGAATAAGTTAGATGTAGGTATTTTTCTAAGTTTATTATCTAAACCCACCTCAAGAGAGGCCATGATGGTGTATGATTTGCTAATGAATAAGTAGGTAGTACTTAAGCATGTTGCTAGTGAATAAGTAGAATTAAAAGATCATGTATTAGATATCTTTATTGTTTCAGAATTTTATTTATACTTTATTGATACAGAAATGTTATTATTCGTTGTGTGACTCGTTTTCTTTTGACATTCCAGCAATTTAATACATATTATTGACATTATTTGATATTTAATTTTGTGCTTCTTCAAGACTTGTAAAAATAATTTAGTAATGTAATTTTATTTTTCTTTATTATTTAACTGACATTATTTATTAAATTTTGCATGCCAAAACTCAGGCAGAATGTACCTGGCTCTCTATATTTTAATAACAGCTTGATGTTCAATACCTACATTCTATGCAAATAAATGATTAGATTTGATTTGATGGAACTGGCGTGAACGTGTGTTCAAAAGTTCCTTTTTCTTCGCACAAAATAAAGATTGAAAAAAAAAAAATGTTAGTACGTATTATTATAATTAGGCAGCCGGATAGTGCACTTTTGGCAATAACGCTGTACTTCTCAATTTTAGTAGCTTACGAGTTACGATTAGTGAGAAATTATAGACTCATTCTTAGTCTCGATCCCACGTAAATACTCATAATCATACAAGAATATTCCTGGCTTCTTGCCAGGATATGCACAGTTCGGAGAAACTGGGCATTTGTTCATTAGTTAACAAATCATACTATCAAGTGCACGGCCAGGGATCTTCGGATAAGAGAAGCATCCGAAACATCTAAAATTATGGATAAAAAAGGTATGTAGGAATGTCAATACATGGTTCTTTCGTCAATCGGTCTTACCGGTTTCAGAAACTAGATACTATCCAGCAGTAGGTGGTAGTATCTAGTACTATCCATCTACTATGTGCTGTAAGCAAATTGTAAGTGATACCGCGTCGTGCCATTTTTGAAACCAAATTTATATGTATAGAGTTGGTAAACCGGTAAACGCACCATCTTTAGTTACAGGGAAGTCTCTAAGTAGTCTGAGATAACCTTATTTTAACCCCTACTGTAAGTTTAAACATGTGGGTGTATATGTCTGTGAAACCCTAGCTCCCAAACGAGTGGTCCAATACTGTAGCATTTTTTCAATTAGAATGTTGGCTTAATCTGGGGTATTCCTTGCAAGTTTTTTTAATATGAATAAAAGAAAAATGACCCAAAGAAGCACCTTTTTGCTCATCATCATCATCTTCATTTCAACCTTTAGACGCCCACTGTTAGGCATAGGTCTTCCCCTAAGAACTCCACCTGGTGTCGATCGCGCGACGCGTTCATCCAGCGGCTTACCGCGGCTCGAACCAGTTCGGTCCACATTGTGAGGGGCCTGCCGACAGGACCTTTGTGCCTCATCAGTCATCGGTTCTACGGGCAATGTGCCCGGCCCACTGTCACTTGAGCGTGACTATTCTCTTCGCTATGTCGGTGACTCTTGCTTATCCTACTATAATCTATACCCATCTCTGCATTCCAGGTGACAAGATAAAAAGCATAAAGATCGAGTTCACCGGAACGCCATTAGAAGACGCTGTCGCCATTTTGTCGCTGGCGTCTCCTTACCCGGTAGAGCTTGAGGTGGTGGAGGGAGGGAGGGCGAGCGGTGCGGGCAGGGCGGTGCATCATCCGCTGCTGAAGCGGGCTGGCTCCACGGGCGATGTTAGCACGGTGAGTGAAGAATCATAATAGTAACAAAGTCAAAGCATTTATTTAAATTAAACCATTTACAGGCACATTTTGCTCGTTGTCTAAAGTTGTATAGATAATGCACTTGGCCAGATTTTTTAGAGACGTTGGGTTTTGGCAGTTGGATGTCATCTACGAAAGGTACCTTATTAAACGCATTAACTTATGCAGTACTTAGCAGGTGTATTGGAAAGTGCTAACAGTACCGTCAGACAACTAGGAACTTTCTTGCCGTCACTTTCCCACGCTGCAACTGCATAGATTTTCTTTGCCAACGCTTTCTTTGATGATTCTGATTAATTTTCCTTCATGCATGATTTTAAATTACGAATGATGGTTACGTTGAATGGTTTAGAAGTATTTGTTGAAGGAAATAGGTGCCAGTGTATACTTTTTAGAGGGAACCTCCGTTCCAAAAAATGTTTTTTTACAAAAAAGACAATCGCCTTCAAAAACCAAAAAGTATTTTTTCACTTTTTGGGTTTTGAAAGCGGTTGTCTGCGGTGCTGAATCAATTTCGATACAATTTATATGGGACCACCCTTGAGGCATGCCCTATCCATCAAAAAAGAATTTTCAAATCAAAAATCGCTTCACATTTACCAGACAAATATACAAAAAAAAAAAAAAATCATTCATCAATCTTTTTGTCGGTTGAGCAAACTCTGATTAAGACATACTCTATTGACCGTAGAACAAAGTTAAGTAAATATTTGCCTTGGATAAAGCTGACCAATAATAATAACCCATTCTAATATTATAAATGCATAAGTGAGTTTGTTAGTCATTCTTTTAAAAACACACACTGAACCGATTTTGATGAAATTTGGTACAGGCTAAGCTTGTATCTGAAGAAGGATATAGGTTTAAGCTAGTAAACTAATAATATAATACTCAACACTTTGAACGCCATGGGGGACACCGTGTGTCCGACGCTAGTGGAGGTTTTACCTTTAACGTTTTTGACCTGGCAGTTAACGTATTAAAGAAAATATATCTTTAAGAACGGTTCACTTCAAATAATCTATAATGTTTTTTAGTAGTCTGTACTGGATTCTTAATGAAAACCTAACACTAAAAAATATTTCCTGTCATTGTCACAAACTGGCAACACTGAATAGTAAACAGCATTGCATAACTTGAGTCATTTCGCGCGCTAAAAATGAACGCAATGAACTAATAATAAACCTAATAGACGATGCAACGCAAAGCTACGTAATAAAAACACGATAATGTCCACCAAAGCTATTTATTTTCACAATTCATGAATAAAACATGTATGCAAAGTTGATCAATATAAGCATACAAATTATTTAACTTGGCAACTCGTGCAAAAAAACATCAAAGTATTTGAACTTTGAAACTCAAATACTGTCTTATTATCGGAAGTCAAGTTAAAGTTGTCACTTTTGTATTACAAATAATAATTTAGTATAGTGCCTTTTTTTTCCAAGGTTTACTTTGTAACCAAACATACAGAATCACGACTTTATATGAACATCTTGATCTTTTTAAGAAACCCAATGACAACGAATACGTACGATGAATTACATCAACACTGATTAGTTCGATTAATCGAAATTTTAGCACGCATAACATTTGTTTGCAAAAGAAGACAAATTAAAAAGAATCCAATAAAGTTCATAGAATCCGAAAACAAAAAGAGTACCTACATTGAACATTAAACAGTGTACCTTAAGGAAGTTTATCACATACCACTGTCGTTGTATCACTATGTTATTGAAATTAACAATGTTTGTTTAAAATACAGTCCACGTTGTCAGTGTGATGGAATGTCTGGCTGTCTATTGTCTTAGTGTTAGCTAAACAATAGTCAGTTTTGTGCACACATTTTGACGTTACGCATAAAGATTAAGATGAATCAATATTTTAATATATTCATGTGATTATTTTCATGGCTATATCAGGGATTGCATAGAGACCTCCTAGGAGATTGCAACTATGAATGGGCGAGGGAGCATCACTGTAGATATTGTATTGGCTTATACATACATGTACACTAAGTATACGATACTCTGTTCACAATAAGATTAGACATAAACACAAACCTTTTTTACAGTCCCTTCAACCGATTTTGACTTCTATTCCGTAGGCTTAAGGATGACATTAGAGGCAAAAAAGTGGTTACAATAACAACTGTTTACTGCAGTTGCCATTTGTCATGCTACCAACGCAATATGAGTCAAAATCGGTTGTAAAAACGGACTGTAAAAAAGGTTTTAGTAAATGTCTAATCTTATTGTGAACAGGGTATAGACACCTTAAATATTGCGAAATGCAATCAATGATATGCGAATTAGTGTTGAACAGTGCAGTCCGCAAATGTGGTATGGGTCCTAAAATGATTAGACAGTGTTCAGGTACGCGAGATCATCAAAGAACTAAATAGGAATTAGAACATATCAGACACAACCTAATCTCATGACTGAAACAGGGTAAAATTTTGTTGCAGAAAATCACATTAACACTTTAATCACAACACTTTACATTCAATACATCATTGCAATGTGAATGACGATCTTATAACCAATTAGACAGCAATCGTTACTATATTACGCAATCGTACAATCTGGAATGCTAACGACTAACTACTACTCATGGAAGAAATGCCATTACTACGGAAATGAATATTTAAACTAGTTTTAAAGAATGTATGTTATTTCCCTTTCTTATTCAATCTCACGACAACTAGCTGACATTGGTATGTTGACAAACATGATTGACTGTATGAAATCTTGTTGATAATTCCGTTAACTTTTAAATAGCTTCTATATAATCGTTAAAAACTTGTCCAATTATATTTTAGAATGGAAGCAATGTTGTTATTACTTGCCTTCTTTATATTATTAATAAAGTACTGTAATATTCTTCGATATTTTCCATGAAAGATACGTACTGCTTCTTCTAACAATAAAATTCCTTCCTTAACAAAATAATGAAAGTCGTCACCATAGATATATGAACAAAAGAAACTGAACATGCAATAATTTTATCTTTTTTGTTTCAGCTTGAAAAAGAAGGCAAACTCTTGCACCCGCCCAGATCACCAAACACGTCACATTCCAACAACTCGACGCTAGAAACCAAACAGAACAGGAGCGGCATCAAGAAGATGATATCAGACAAGATCATCACATCTACAACTCTAGAAAGAAATAAGAAAGAGAAGAAAGAAGGCCACACCACACTAGAACGGGAAAATGAAAAGAATAACAAACTTGCAAATAAATCTAGACTTTCTGATATCCCACCAGCAGTCAACAAACCAGAAAGGAATAAGAACAGACTGTCAACTGACAGTGACATTCAAATAATTCAACCTGAAAATGGTATCGCCGCCATGTCTCACATTGAACAATCTGAAATCCAGAAAAGAGAATATGATCCGAAAAGAGCCATGAAATTCGGTATCAGAGTCCTTCCACCAAATGTACCTGACGATGGAGTGTTAAAACATAAGGGCGTCGAAAACGGAGTAGTTGCTATTGAGAAGAAATCGGTTGACGAAATAGACAAGCCGGAACCGCAGCGTCCTGCACCTGTAACGCAAATTAAACACGAAAATGAGACAGACCAAAAGAAACCTGTTGTTGCTAAGCGTAGAGAAAAGATGGCACCACCTATTCCAAACGCTAGAAACAAAGCGAATGAATCAGACACAACTATCAGTCTAGAATCTTCAAAAACATCTGAGACATCAGTCATGACGACATTTGCGAGATGTGACCTTAATTCTAGTGGAATTAAAAGAGATGAGAATGGAATACCTCAGGAGTTACCACAACATATGTTAAATGCGGCAAATGCAGCTAGAACAAACAGAAAGAGTTCTACCGACTTCATTTATGAGAAAGAAAAGGTAGAAAATAAGAAAGAAGAAGCTCCTAAACCGAAAAAATCAAAGGGCAAAGCTCCCTCACCACCTGACACAGATAAAAATAAAACTGATGACAGTATTCTCGAACAATTGAAAAAAGTTAAAGATTTCTTAAGCAACGAGAAACAACATTCGAGTCTTTTACACGACTCTAATACATCAAACAGGTCTTCCAATGCATCACAAATAAATACCTCAACACCAAAAGTCAGCAAAACAAAGAGTTCTACTCGTCTTGACGAATCTATCAACTTCAGTCAAGATGATATTTACGATATTGTCACAAAACCTTTTAAGCGGGAAAGCGATTCCTTAAACAATTTCTTTGAAGATTCAAAATCTATCATGTCTTCCAACCAAGATGTTCATTCGGTAAGGTCTTTGAACCATAGTGACAAGAGTGATAAAGGCTCTACAACAATAGAGCTTAACAACAGTGATATAACTATTCACAGTTCACCAATTAACGATACAGTACATTCTGTGTCAGATGATACTTCTATTTTGGATGAAAATGAACGTAAAGCTGCTTCTCTCGGCGATTTATCTAGATTTGAAATGAGGGCTAAGGCTAGCAAACCGGCAACTGGAACTCTAGAAAGGGCTCAAAGTTTAGATATTTCTGCAGAAGATACTGAAAATCACCAGGAAAGTAGCATTTCTCCTAAGAAAAGGAAGGCCATGTCTGTAGTCGAAACTACCTTCTTTGATTCAGGGCATGAAGATGTCCTGCCTGATATGATTGATTCGGATAAAGGTATTGTGATAAAACACAAAGAACCTAGATTAAGCCTGAATATTGCTAAAACATCAGCCATGGAAGGACTAAATACTTTCCAGAGAAATCGATTGAAGAAAGGTTCAGAATTTGGAAATTTAGAAGATGCTATAGTTAAGGGGTCGTCTAGTTCAGTTGATTCAGAGAAAAACGAAGAACATAGTTTCAGTAAGAATAAAGAATTTGAGTTGTACAAAGAAACCGAACATGAAACATCTGACCATCTAGCAAGGAGAATAATGGACGAAAACATGAAAGTTCATCTGAAACTCGTGTCAGAATTCGCTAAATCCACATCAGATGGCAGTAACATGAGCTCTTTGGACAGTACGCAAGAAATCGTACCAGTCATAACTGAAATCAAACCAGCACCAGCTAAATACGAAGAAAAGTTAACAATGACGTATGATACCAATGTACCAGATGACTTGAAGATGTCTCGTCATACATACGTAAACAGTTTAGAGAGACCTAAGTCCGATATGATGAAGAAACTACTCGCCAAAAACCCTATTTTAAACGTACACATTGACCAAAGCCCTGAAAAAGATAAACATGAAGCAAGTACCAGTAAGGAGACTACACAAACAGACTCATTTAAATCAGCAATGCACCAACCCGATATCGTTAACTTCGACTTAAAAACATCACAAACAGAAAAAGTTAGAGATTATGATGACTTCGTCAGTAACATCAGAATTGGATCGAACAACAACAGTCTCAACTACAAGAAAAAGCTCGAAACGTTTTCCTCAGAATGGACAGAACCCAAAGATTCAAAGACTAACACTAATGTCGTAACCATAACTACAGAGAAATCTCAGCCCGTTGAAGAAAAACGGGAAAGAAAAGTGTTTCACGATCACACAAAATCTATCGAAATAGGCGAGCCTACTATACGTATGATGCCACCGGATGTTCTGGAAGGTATACGACGAAGACATGATGAGACACGAGAAAGGACTTTGTATATGGAGCCCGCCAACGTGTCCTTAACGATGACTCAGGAGCCGGTACAGAAAACTGTAACAGTTAATGTGAATGAAGACGAATTTGGGAACAAAGTTATAACACAAAACGTTGAGAAAATATCTACTAAGTACATCACTACCAAATCTGAAGCTCCATTACAAGTAGAACAGATTAGCTTCGGTATCATGAGAGGAGGAGAGATTGACGAAGTACAGTTAGAAGAAGGTGATGTAAAAGATATTGATAAGAGAGTGCTTGATGAAATCAAAAAGCAAAATCCTAACATGCACTTTACTACAGACGAGCCTGCTTACACAAGAACAGAAACAATAATACTTAACACATCAGACATGGATGAGGAACAAGCACAAGCGTTGATGGAGAAACTTAAAAATGATCCGAGTTTTATGTCCCAAAAAACTCCTGAAGAACTATCGCGTATGGGAATAAGAATTATTCAGGAGTTGGAAGACGTGCAAACCTCAAGTCAGGATGCTGTCGAACTCACCAAAACAAGATACTCGATCAATCCAACGATAACTGAAATACAAAAAGAATGCAGAGACTTAGACCGCCAAAAAGACACACACATTACAGAAATACAAGTAGTCACACCACGTACCGAACAAATGCAAAAACAAAGAGAAAGTAAAGATAAAATCATAAGCAGACAAAGAGCACCGCCTTATGAAGAACCCCCTCTAACTTACGAGTTAGACATTGAACTGCTAAATGATTTCATTCTTAATGAAAGGCACCATTCAGGTAAACAACTGGAAGCGCAAAAACGATCGAAATCGAACCAATCGAACGAACCAAAGAAACAACGTCATTCTGACTTCGACCTACCAAGAAACACTACCATAAAATTCCGCACAGCTACTTACGAATCTCCTAAAGGCACAATAGTCACGAGCACAGATTTAGAAAACCGGAGATTGTCACAACTAGATCAACTACAGTTGCGATCTCAAGAACAACAAAAACCGCAGATTTCCGTGAAACCGAGTAACATACCCGTTAAGGCGGAAAAATCGAAACCCTTAGCGCCGGGAGTTTCGTCAAAAATACCGGTTTTTACGACGCAAAAGTCATTGAGTCAGGAAAATTTGAGTGATACAAAGTTTTCCTTGCCGCGGTCACCGCCTCCTCAGTTCAGTAGTTCTGGTAACATTTCTGTGACATCGATAATAAAGAGCAGCTCTAAGAGTCCTAGTGGTGGGAAACTGTGAAATTATGATAAATTTTATCTATGAATGTCAATAAGATGGTAAATCATCGTAACACCGGTCATACCAGAAACCATTTAATAATGGTTGTAACGCTGCTCACCTTTTTCGACCAGTCAGAGATCGTAAAGATACAAATAGACCATTGTACATGTTTGAGAAACATAGTATGTAGTCAGTTAACATACATATTCGAATCCAGATGACATAATTAAAATGGAGACTTATTATCTGTCATTTTTTAGACGGGCACCGCCGAAGTTGAGCTATGGTACAATTTGTAGCTATGCAAGTTAAGAATCATATGCTTAACTTTTAAATGTCTAAAATATCAGCTTCCAGCTTTGCCGAAGATAATTATATTATCATCGAATGTATCTTTTAAACGATAAACTTACATAGGGGTCACATTATCAAAATGTGAATGTATATTTTAAGCTACATTAAAGTAGTACCTAAGTAATTGAATACAAATTGTATAAAATCCTGATATATAAATTAAGTTTTAATGAAAATAAACATATTGAAAAGATATAATGCATTAGTTAAGACTAGGCTTAATTTTCAAAAGTGTCTTTTAAAGTGCCACAAACACTAAGATCTACTTTTAAATATAAATAGATATTTTTTTCTAAATTTCTATTCCAAATGTGCCTTTTTATTATAATGATAAAAATATGTTTATGAATATCTTATTTACTCACTTATTGACGATTTTTAGGTTGTGAAAATAAATCTAAATAATTTTATAGAATTTTATTTTATGTCACAATTTAATATTTAGTGAAAACAAATGAAATAATCATGATATAGTATAATTATTGTATGAAAATATGCGTATTACCATTTGACATTCCGTCCGAAAGTATTACCAATAAAAAATATTAAGTTTTTAAAGTAGATAGGTGCTTAGGAACTTATTTAGGTTTGCAGCGGTTATTGCAGAAACGTAGATTTCTGGGCCATTTTCTTTATTAAGTATAGTATAGTTTTCATGGCTTTTTTACATAATGGTTTATTTATCAACTTCCATATGTTATGTTGATGATTCATTTCAATAAATTAATGAAATAAATATTAAAATTATTACCTATGAAATACTTTTAACATGATTTTTTGTAAGGTATTTTTTTTTTAATTTATGTAATTGCGGATCTTGTCCCATTATTTTCAAGAGTTCAGCTAAAATTGACCATTATGCGAACAAGCCATTATATTTATTAACATAATGATTGTTAAAGTTGATAAAAGTCGATGATAAAATAAGTATAGTAACGGTCTACTTGGAACAATTACAGTTTAACATGTTTTTATATCACAGTTATAAATATTGTATTTTATCGATGTATTATAAAATAAATACGAAAAAAATGTTAGGCATTGTTTTATTTTAAATTGTTTGCCCGCACGCCTTGTGTGATTAATTGGTACATGACTGTGCTTTATTCACATTGGCGCGGCCATATTGGTTAGTGGGAGAAATAGGCACGGTGAGTACTAACTACTACCGTACGTATTTCAGTCACCCACACAAACTGCTTCACAAGCAAGAAGGTAATAAAAAGTGGAAGGACTGGTAACCCTTGCCAGAAAGAGACACACTACCTACCGCGAAAGAGACGGCATTACCTGCCGAGAAAGAGACAGCTCTACCTGGCGCAAAAGAGACACAACTTCAAAACTGTCTACAAAACTGGTTACTCTGGACTCAGACATGTCCTCCTCATTTTTATCAAAAGCTTCTTGTTCATAAGTATTTCTGTGCTGCTACTACTGGTTAACTAATAAAAGGACCCACAGCAGAAATGCAAACAATTACTGATAATACCTACATATTATGTATGGCAAATTAAAGAAGAGAGGTACACGAGTATTAATTAATTTAACATTAGTTTTATGATTATGCGAAAATACGTGAGAAAACTTGCTATAACGCGGTCATAAATATAGTATTCAATCTACAGTTAATTAAACTAGTCCATAAATAAATCCTTGCAATTTATTTTACATTCCTTCTTGAAAAGTTTCTTCAGCTTCTTTTTGCATTTTTGCTGTTCACACGCGTTTTTGTACGACGTTGTGCATGCCTTTTTACAAACTTTTGATTGTGCTTTCTGACACGACTTGAAACGATTTCTCAAACCTTCCAATTCATTTCTTTGTAATTCTTTTTTTATTTTGTCCTTTAAATAGTCATCTTCATGCCAGTAGTTGGATTCGCTGTCAGAATCTAAATTCGTATCTGAATTGGAATATTCGTCAGAATTGGATTCACCTGATGTGTCCTCGTCATAATCTTTGGATTTTAAACTTTCTACCAATGGCAACATTGGTTCTGTATATTTCATAGATGGTTTTATCTCCTTTGATTCTTCATTGTCCTGTAAATAATATATTAAAATATTGTTTATTTATCAGCCCGTATATTTACCTACTAAGTATTATTACCACAGATTTATATATAATAAAGTGTCGCAATACCTACCGCAGATTTTTTTTTCAAACCAGGCGTTTTTACACCATTACCACATCCACGACACTCCATAGAAACGAAACGATATAATTGCCTACACTGCTACTAAAATAACAGACTGTATAAATACGTGCATATGTGTGCGTGTCTACGCGCCGCTCGAACTAAAACTGAGCAGTCGTTCGACGCGGGGAGAGGTAAGGAACGGTTCCAGAGGCAGGCGGAGCCTGTCGCTTCTGTACGGACTGTGACATTACTGTGGCGATCTAAAGATTAAAAGTACGGTGTCTAGTGTGTCTACACAAATCGAAAGCCAGAGGTATCTAATCATCGTGAAGTTCTGAATCCGGGGACTACAGTAGAATGGGTAATATGCAATTTGTTATAAATAAGTTCTTACTTTCACAAGAACTAGGGCCAGTACATTAGACGGGTTGGCTTCTAGAATATTGCTGACAATCTGGGCTCGATTAGTTCGCAACGCCTCCTTTGCTTCTGTTAATGCCTGAAATCAAAGTAGGTAGTCGTCACCAGCAAAGTCAAAGCATTAATTTCAATTAAATAAACGATTTATAGGTAGGCACTTTTGAATTTGTCAAGGAGTCGGTTAGGTAGCTACAATGTTGAAGCTACATAGTTCCTCATTCCAAGCTCCACGCCAAATAGACACTCTTTCAAGTTTTTACAAAAGCCTGTTTACATTATTCTTGTTCTTCTTCTTTTTCCTGCCTATATCCCATGTTACTTGGGGTCGGCGCAACATGTTTTCTTCTTCCATTCCGTCCTGTCCAACGTCATGCTTTCACCGACTCCCTTTTCATTCATATCATTCTTCACACAATCCACCCATCTTTTCTTTTGCCTTCCTCTCCCTCTCTATCCATCCAAACTAATATTCATAGCTCTTTTGGTCACATGAGTTTCGTCTCTTCTCTTCACATGCCCATACCAAGACAAACGATTCCCTTTCAACTTTTCTGTCACTGGCGCCACTTTCAAACTTCCTCTAATATATTCATTTCTCACCTTATCCATTCTGGTAACTCCACACATCCATCTCAACATTCTCATCTCCGCTACGTGCAATCTTTTTTCATCCATCTTCTTCACGGTCCGACATTCCGATCCATACAGTACGACAGGTCTTATCACGGACTTGTAGATTTTCCCCTTCAACTTAATATCTATAGGAAGTTAAAAAGTCTACGTAAAGTGATCGTTAAGAGTTGTTTCCAAGAAACTTTATTTTGTGTGTTTCATTGTTGAACACAAAACAAAATATTGATTAAGTTCAAAAATTCTACAAATATTTCTTGGAAGAACTCCTTATTTTTGAAGACAAAAACCACATAGGTAAGTATACAAACGAAAAGTTACACTGTATTTATTAAATAAATCTGTACCTAGCATAGAACAGAACTATTCAGACGGAGTTACTTATTGGCACTATTTATATACTTAATTCTATTTGATTACCTAGTTGAATAACACACCCGCCTTATTAAAAAATCTGTTTAGTTCTGAAAAATGGCTGACCTCTCATACCGATTACTCAGTTGGCGAATTTCTCCATAAACATAGTATCAGTTTTATCATTTCAGAAAAGCATTGTAGTAAATTAAGCCGTTGACTATAAACTTACATGTCACTATTGTGTGTGTTCAATATAAAATATAGGTGTAGTACATATCCTTTTAAGTATTTTTAACTTTCTTAGTTAACATATAATAAATAATAATAATATGTGGGGACATTTTCACACACGGCCATCTGACCCCAAACTAGGGAGACCCTGTACTATGGGTGTCAGACAGCTGATATACATACACAAATACATTTTTTTTTTGTAAATACATACATACATATATAGATAAACAACACCCAGACACAAGGCAAACACAAGTGCTCATCACACAAATGTTTACCCTGGGCGGGAATCGAACCCGCAACACACTGCGCAGCAGTCGATCGCTCAGCCTCTGCGCCAATCGTGTCGTCAAAATAATATAATTATGCCAACTCCGTTTATTTTGTATTATGTAGGTACAGGTACCCCAGCATGTAACCGCTAGACGTAGTATAAGGGCGCGTTCAGACGAGCGCGATTTTTTTCGGCGCGACACAGCGCGTACGTCGCGTACGCGTCACTCCCTCTTTAGAAATATTGGAATTAAATGCTTCTCCTTTGCAATATAAAGGTTAAAATATATCAATATAAAATACACTCTGATCAGGCGCTGCGCGATCACGTAGCGTGCGCTACGCTGTTACTACGCGAACGCTATGCGAGCGCTCGTCTGAACGCGCCCTAAGTAAGACTACCCTAGACTTCAGCATGAAGTCAGTCTTATATTATCACACACAGGCGTGCTCCACCTTAGGCCACATCATCACTTAAGATTAAGAGTTGCGGCCGAAACAGCGAAAATCTTTTAGAAAGTTTAAACAAAAAAAGAGTGTGAAAATGGTTCAAACATCCTTCCAGTTCCATCCTCACCAAACTTCTTAAAAAAGACAGTACAGGTACTTACACCATAAAACAATAACATAACAGCAACTGTATTATATACATCCATAGCTGTAACTACAAGAACAAAAATGAGTCAACCTTTACAGACGCCATCTTGCTTTCAATTAATTTTCAAATTACTTACTTCTGTTGAACGAATGATTGTTTTATTTTATTATACCTTGTGTAACGTTATTATAGTAATTTCAGTTTTTGGTCTTCAAATCAATCAACACGTAGGTATATGACTGAAATTTTGAGGAAATGTAGGTAAACAAAATAAGTCGTTGAGAAGGCATACTGTAGGGGAAGGAACAGAAACGCATTTCATCATCATCATCATTTCAGCCTAAAGACGTCCACTGCTGGACATAGGCCTCCCCAAGGGGGGGGTTTTGCCATAATCGCCACGCTTGGCAGGCGGATTGACGATCGCAGTATGGTTTTTACAAAGGCACAGAGAACGCTGCTGCCCATTATCTGGTAAGTCCCTTAATCGCCTCTTACGACACCCACGGGAAGATATGGGATGGTGCTATTCTTTACGTCCGACACAACACGGACGCATTTACATTTAGAAAAAACGAAAATTTTATTAGGCTAGGGTATTTTAGGAACAGGCGGACCAGGAAGTATAATATACTTGAGGACTGACTACCATTTTAAACGCTACAACTACACGATAAATTAAATATTCCTGTAGTAAAAGTTACAAAGAAAAGCTCATTCTATTGGATTCTTAAAAAATAGAATGTGGTTGTCGCTGAAAATACAAAGATATTCAAAGCCAAAGTTTATACTGGTAAACAAACTACCACAGTTTTTTAAAACTATTTTTAACTATTTTATTCGGTAAAAAAATATTTAAATCCTTCTCTGGCGTCTGTATTTCTTGCGTCAAATATTTTCATTGCTTTAAACGTCATACTCGCTTATTAAACAAACTATTTTTTAAGAATATTGAGGTACGACCGCGCCTTAGGAAGGAGTTGACGGTTCGCTTGTGGACTGTCAGGACAAAATAATATGAGAATATAATAATTTAATTATCCAATATAAGACATATAAAGAGAATTGTGTATTAGAACCTATCCTGGTCGTTTTAAGACACATTATTCTTCGTAAGCCGCTCCATATCTATCAATATCAAAATTCTTCGCGCAGTTCTTGCTGCATTCCCGGTTGAGAGCCCTCTTAGATCTTCGGGAACATTTGCGTCTCCTACAAACAGATCTGAAAGCCCTCCGACAAGCTTGCGTGCACATTCTAACTGTTCTCTTGAGGTGGATCGTATGCCATCTTCTAGTTTCTAAATAGGACCTTGCAACCTTGTTACTGTATTCTGGGTAATCTTCTATGGACTCGCTAGAATGTACGTCATCAAGGTACTGGCTATCTCCACTGGCTATATCTATATCAGTACTGGCATGCTTATGTTTCGCTTTGATCACGGCCTGGAAGGTAAATATAGTTAATACCGTAGAGACACACCCACGACACTCCATAGAAACGAAACGATACAATTGCCTACACTACTACCAAAATAACAGTTTGTACAAATACGTGCGTGTGTGTGCGTGTCTACGCGCCGCGAGAACTAAAAGCAGTTCCCAGTACCTACCAGTCGTTCGACGCGGGAAGAGGTGAGGAACAGTTTTGGAGGGAGGCGGAGTGTGTCGCTACTGTACGGTAGTACTAATACTTATAGGTAGAGATGTCTGCTAAATTCTTATATTATTTGGACTCCTAGAGCCAGGGGCGGATCTATATAAGGGCATTTGTGGGCCCCGTGAATACCTATATCGACGCTTTAGAGTGAAAACCTCGTAAGTGTAAAAGAGGTAACTTTTCAGGAGGAAGAAAAACTGCGTACTGTAAAATTCTTGTACGGCGTCTTTTATGTTTTATTATTAATTAATATCGAGATTCAACCCGCTTTTATATCCAGAATGGTTCCATCAATTTTCGAATGAGGAACGACACGTACGTTGCAAGGTATTCACGCCAAACTGACAGATCAGATGCGAGTATTTACGAGGTTCTCATTTACTGTCATAGATGGCGCTATGAGTATCGAATGAACAAATGAGTCAGATCAGGATGTGCGTAGCGAGGTTTTCTTCCTAGAAACGCAATAAAATAAATTTGAGCAAAAATGCATTCCCGAGGTTTTCACTCTAAGGCGACGATATAGGGCTCCAGCCCTTTATTATTATTATTACTTATGGAGTGTCATAGAATAGAACAATAAGACGTTGCAAATTCCTACCCATGTTATCTTATAAGTAGTAGGTAATCAGCAACGGCTTGATACTTACAAACAGGTTCAGCATCGCAATCGGTAGAATAAAATTCATATTCCATGTGAGTAGGTGGACTTCAAGACATAATAAAAAAATAACATTTACAACTTTATTTATTTAACCAGTTTTTATGTTTCAATTTTATTTTATTGTCTAAAACCATTTTTGTTTATTTTATATTAAAAACGAAATGTTGCCTCACTCTAAGAATTTCTCCAGTACTTATCTTGGATGCGTTTACAAACATATTTAAATTTACATACACAGACAACCAGACTGAAACCAGTACGTTCCTGTATAAATAATCCCATCAAAAACATAACTTGTAAAAAAACCAAGTCTCGCAACTCAGTTCTTCTATCGTAAATTGGGACTGAGGTGAATATTTTCTGAGTCCGATTTATTATCTATTTATTATATTGTTAATTTTACCTTGTTTGACCAATGTATTTGTCTGTTTATTAAAAATGTTATACATACTGTGTTTGACGAAACTAATACCAATACTCTGATATCTAATTTATCTGACATCTGAATCATTTCGCTCACATTGTATAATTTAGACCTCAATACTTTTTTTATGACATGATTATATTTGGCCAATCTGTATTTAATGAAATGTTGTTTTAATTATTATTATTTTTCTTGTTTTCTCTTTTGACATTTCTGATCTATTGAATGTATTTAATTAAATTTTTATATCTTCTTATTTAAATTAACTACCAGAAAATAATATTTTGCATGCCTTAATTGGTAGAACATAATGGACTGCACATTTATTCAACATCGTCAAATGTATTTATCATTACTTATGTTCAGCAATAAATAAATTGATTTGATTTGATTTGTAAAAAGTTGTGAAATCCATGTAACACCAAGTCGGTGAATTTATTCAGTCCCTACTTAAGGGACCTTCTGTCTTAAGTTATTACGTAATTAGCTAACCTAACAACATCTTATAGTGACCATATAAATATTAATAAAAGCGGCCGTATATTATTGTAAATTAATTAAGTAGATAGCAGTAAGAAAACTGGATACTTAAGGTAAAAATAAAAATGTATGAAATAGGTTAAGGTCCCTAGAAAACGTATATGTAAATGTAAACTGCGTACAGTCATTCCCCTGAATGAAATAAAGAAATAAAGTAGATAGTAGTTAAAATATAAGTGGGAATCCCACCACCCACAGGAAAGAATGGCGATGGATGAAAGAAAGAAATAGTATGGAGCATAAAAGTACGAGAGGCATAAAAGCGAGAAGTAGTATGGAAGAGGTTTCCGACATGCCAATACAGCCAAATTATTTTGGCGGGATTAGTTAAAAAAAAAAATTGGCCATGTGCGAGTCGGACTCGCCCATGAAGGGTTCCATAGCAGCAAGTAACATAATATAAAAGTTTTTTTATTTTTGAGTTGATTGAATGAAAGATAAATTGCGGTTTACGATTTATGACGTATTAAAAAAAAACTACTTACTAGATCTCGTTCAAACCAATTTTCGGTGGAGGTTTACATGGTAATGTACATCATATATTTTTTTAGTTTTATTATTCTCTTGTTTTAGAAGTTAAAGGGGGGGACATTTTACCACTTTGGAAGTGTCTCTCGCGCAAACTATTCAGTTTAGAAAAAAAATATATTAGAAACCTCAATATAATTTTTGAAGATCTATCCATAGATCATATCCCACCCCACACATATGTGGGGTATCTATGGATAGATTTTCTGAATTCTGAATTTTGATATTTGAGTTTCAGTTATGTTTTAGTATGGGGAACCCCCAAAATCTATTGTTTTTTTCTATTTTTGCGTGAAAATCTTAATGCGGTTCACAGAAAACATCTACTTACCAAGTTTCAACAGTATAGTTCTTATAGTTTCGGAAAAAAGTGGCTATGACGTACGGACGGACAGACAGACAGACAGACATGACGAATCCATAAGGGTTTTTTGCCATTTGGCTACGGAACCCTAAAAATGCCGCTTTTTTGCTCGACTTGGTTAACCTAACCAGATAGGGGTTAAAGTGTGAAACTGACGATTTGTACTGCAAAACTAAAACTCGTTTTTTTCCAAGATGTAACATATTTATTTACTTAATCAATATATTTACCGTCCCGAAACTGCCCCGTTGGTCTCGTGGTCGCAAGCGCGACTGCTGAGTGTGGGGTCCTGGGTTCGATTCCCAGGTCGTGCAAAGTGTTATTGGGTTTTTCTATTAAGAATTTCTCAGTTTAACAGCCCGGAGTTTGGAAGTTGGCGGTGTAACACCCCCGTGCCTCGGAAAGCACGTAAAGCCGTTGGTCCTGCGCCTAATCTCTCTCCGGTCGTGTCGGATTGTCATCCCACCGGACTATGAGAGTGAGGGAAGAGGGAGTGCATCTGTGTTTGCGCACACACTTGTGCACTATAATATCTTCTGCGTACTTGGCTGATCTCCATTGAGATTGGCCGCCGTGACCGAAATTTGGTCGAAAGATTACATTACATATTTACCGTCATTATCTATACATTGCTGCCATCAATATCATTGGCTGCCATCTAATCGGAATTCATTTATGCCTTTGCGATAGAACTCTGGGGATTTAGATTCGACAAACTGTGTGAAAGCATGTTGTACTGTCTCCTGGGGAAAAAAAATTTACAACGTAGATAATTGTCCAAATCACGAAAAAAATGGTCGTCTATTGGAGCAAGGTCTGACGAGTACGGAGTGGGTGTGGTTTCTAACTGCAGCTCCTGTAGAGTTACAATACAACGGTGTCCCGTGCAGTGTGAGGCCATGCGTTATCATGGAGCAATAATTGTGAAGATCAATTAACGAGTCGGGGCTGTTTCACTGCCAGTGTCGTCATCATTGTTTGAAGTTCGGCACAGTAAACATCTGCTGATATTACTTGACCACCCCTTATATTTGTACCGTTTTTGAATCGAACTCGCCACAAAACGTGTGATGCTTCATTGCAAAGCTTTTTTTTTTTTTTTTTTATATTGTTATAGCAGGCTTGCGTTTGACCGCTACTCACATGATCTTAAGTGATGATGCGGCCTAAGGTGGAGCACGCTTGCCTAGAATAAACCGGTTCACTCGTGCCTTGAAGATACCCAGATTATATGTATCGGGGAATAGAGAGGCGGGCAGTGAATTCCACAGTCTGGCAGTTCGCACAATAAATGTGGAAGTAAAGCGCTTGGTTCGAGACCGTGGAACTTCAACCGTATAGCGGTGACGCTTCGCCGTATCCCTGCTCGTCCGGTGATGGAATGGGGATGGGGGAATTAAGTTGTGCAATTCCAAAGCACACTCTCCGAAATGTACCCGATAAAAGACCGATTGTGCAAAAGGAGATTTGGAATGTTAACTGTTTACTTTCTTTTTTTTTGTCACCCTTTTCTGTCCCACAGCTGGGCAAAGGTCTCCCTCCATGCCTTCCATCTTTAGATTACTAATAAATAATCTTAATCCCACCCTAATTGCGACACCAATACCACACCCATAGAAATTAAACGATATAATTGCCTACACTAATATCTACTAAAACTATACAGATACGTGCGTGAGTGTGCGCGTCTACGCGCCGCGCGATCAAAAACGCAATTTCCAGAGCTAGTCGTTCGACGCGGGGAGAGGTGAGGAACGGCTTCAGAGGGAGGCGGAGCGTGTCGCTACTGTAAGGTAGTACTAATACTTACCCTGTGCCAATACTGTGCTAGGATTATAAAACGAAATCGGTATTACTGCGCTGAAAAAACAGGCACCTACTGTTACTGTAAGGGCATCTGATTAAAAGGATAATAATAATAATAATATCATTTTCATCCCACCATCTCGGAAAGAGTATTTTTAATCTTCAATATCTGAGTGGAAAAGCCGTTTTTATTCTCTAGAGGATAAAGTAAATTTATCTTCAATATCTGAGTGGAAAACCCGTTTTTATTCTCTAGAGGATAAAGTAAATTGAATTTAGAACATCGTGTGCACTAAGTTTGTGAATTAAAAAAAACATTAATCCTATTTACTGCTACCTCTATGGTGCCGAATATATCATACAACTTTTTTTTAATTTGTTAAAAACTCAGACTTTGTAAACGTTTTTTTTTTGCATTTAGTCATTTCCTCGCTGAGGTGGAATGAAAAGTTACGTGTTGCACTCGAGTGCAATAGTTATTTGTTATACAAGAGTGCAAAGTTGCTTTTTAACCGCGTGTTCAATTTTGATGACCGAGCAAGCGAAGGATTCTAAAATTGAATCACGAGCGCAGCGAGTGATTCAAAATTAGAATCCTGAGCGTTAGCGAGGGAATCAAAAGAGCACGAGGTGAAAAATCTTTGCACTCGAGTGCAACACGTAACTTTTCATTCCACCTCAGCGAGGAAATGACTAAATGCAAAAAAAAAACGTTTACAAAGTCTGAGTTTTTAACAAATTAAAAAAAAGTTGTATGATATATTCGGCACCATAGAGGTAGCAGTAAATAGGTTTAATGTTTTTTTTTTAATTCACAAACTTAGTGCACACGATGTTCTAAATTCAATTTACTTTATCCTCTAGAGAATAAAAACGGCTTTTCCACTCAGATATTGAAGATAAATTTACTTTATCCTCTAGAGAATAAAAACGGCTTTTCCACTCAGATATTGAAGATTAAAAATTCTCTTTCCGAGATGGTGGGATGAAAAGATTTTTCACCTCGTGCTCTTTTGATTCCCTCGCTAACGCTCAGGATTCTAATTTTGAATCACTCGCTGCGCTCGTGATTCAATTTTAGAATCCTTCGCTTGCTCGGTCATCAAAATTGAACACGCGGTTAAAAAGCAACTTTGCACTCTTGTATAACAAATAACTATTATTTGCTAAAAATATGGTATAAAAGATGGTGATGTTAGCAGTTACACTAATATCTACTAAAACTATACAGATACGTGCGTGAGTGTGCGCGTCTACGCGCCGCGCGATCAAAAACGCAATTTCCAGAGCTAGTCGTTCGACGCGGGGAGAGGTGAGGAACGGCTTCAGAGGGAGGCGGAGCGTGTCGCTACTGTAGGGTAGTACTAATACTTACCCTGTGCCAATACTGTGCTAGGATTATAAAACGAAATCGGTATTACTGCGCTGAAAAAACAGGCACCTACTGTTACTGTAAGGGCATCTGATTAAAAGGATAATAATAATAATAATATCATTTTCATCCCACCATCTCGGAAAGAGTATTTTTAATCTTCAATATCTGAGTGGAAAAGCCGTTTTTATTCTCTAGAGGATAAAGTAAATTTATCTTCAATATCTGAGTGGAAAAGCCGTTTTTATTCTCTAGAGGATAAAGTAAATTGAATTTAGAACATCGTGTGCACTAAGTTTGTGAATTAAAAAAAAACATTAAACCTATTTACTGCTACCTCTATGGTGCCGAATATATCATACAACTTTTTTTTAATTTGTTAAAAACTCAGACTTTGTAAACGTTTTTTTTTTGCATTTAGTCATTTCCTCGCTGAGGTGGAATGAAAAGTTACGTGTTGCACTCGAGTGCAAAGATTTTTCACCTCGTGCTCTTTTGATTCCCTCGCTAACGCTCAGGATTCTAATTTTGAATCACTCGCTGCGCTCGTGATTCAATTTTAGAATCCTTCGCTTGCTCGGTCATCAAAATTGAACACGCGGTTAAAAAGCAACTTTGCACTCTTGTATAACAAATAACTATTATTTGCTAAAAATATGGTATAAAAGATGGTGATGTTAGCAATGTGTACAAACATGTTTTGCCTAATAGATTTAAGCATGCACATTTTACATGCATCATGCATGCATGCATGATAATATCAGCCTTTTATTGTCCCACTAAAGGGTAAAGGCTCTTCTCATACAAAGAAGGTACGATCATTGATCATCACGCTTGATCAAGACGGATTGGTGGTTTCAGACTTCTGTTGATAACTACCACTTTCTCCGCTACTTCGTTCGCGTGATTTTTCTTATGGATCCCTATTTTTTTGATAATAAAAAAGAGGCTCTAGCTCAGTGATAACATAGCTTCCAATTGGTGAAAGAATTTTCAGAATCCGACCAGGGGGCCAAGTCTGCTATTTTTATAATTTCGTCATTCCAACACAATCCCATTGTCATTTTGCTAAAAGTTCGTAATCTGCTAAATTCATAATGGTCGATCATTGACTGCACAATGACGTTCTAAGGGTAGGTCACTGATCAAAGAAACTGTCAAAATTTTAGCAGATTACCGCCTAAGTCAGTCATTCAGTTGTCATTTTGTACGAGATTACCATTCTATATAATTTCTTTTAATGGCGTGTCAGTGGTTGACCATTGGAAAGTCATAATGACGCCATTATATTAGTAGATTACCAAACTTGTCAAAATCAACAATTATGAAATCAATGATAGACCATTCTGACACTATTGTAATAGCAGACTTGAGGCCCAGCAGTTCCGGAGATTAACACGTTCAAACAAACAAAACTCTCCAGCTTTATTACATACTAGCACTTTGCCCGCGACTTCATCCGCATGAATTTTTCAAGGATCCCTAATTATTTCAATCTATACTAATATTATAAAGCTGAAGAGTTTGTTTGTATGGTTGAACGCGCTAATCTCAGGATCTCCTGGTTCGAATTGAATTTTTTTTTTGTGTTGGATAGTCCATTTATCGAGGAAGGCTATAGGCCCATGCGAAGCCGGTCGGGTCGCTAGTTGATAAATATAGCCTATGTTACTCAGGAATAATGTAGCATTCTAATGTTAAACAATTTTTGAAATCGAACTAGTAGTTTTTGAATTTACTCGTTAAATACGTACAAATCTTTCCTTTTTATAATATTATATTATTATCTGACCCGACAGACGTTGTCCTGTCAATTTTTTTTTTCAATTTTATTACTTTATAGACCTTCCCTGGACTTCCACAAATATTTCAAGACCAAAATTAACCAAATCGGTCCAGCCATTCTTGAGTTATACCGAGACTAACGAACAACGATTCATTTTTATTATATAGATAGTGTACAAGTATATTGAGTAACTATAAATGAGTCCAGGTTTAATCAAAATCCTTACACTAACTGGTATCTACATTTTAGAAGTAAGCAAATTTGTAAGAAAACACCTGTCACTGTTTCCACTAACCAAGGACCTTCGCCCACAACATCGCAGTGTTAGACGCCAAAACAAAAATGAATTAGCCTTACCAAACTCAAAATTAAGTATGTTCCATTCAGGACCTTTATCCATGTGCGTAAAAATATATTATAAACTTCCAAATTCGATCAAAGATATAGAGTACGAAAATAAATTTAAAAACAGTCTTCAAAAATTTCTTATATTAAAATCGTATTACACTCTAAAGGAATTCTTTGACGACAAGTTTTGACATTGAAACTCATACAGTACACAACACACACAACAACTGCAATTTTGACTGACTATCTACCTATGTTATGTTATTTTATGATTATTATTGTTAACACTATTTATTTTACTTAAATTTATTATTATAATTAAATTTACTATTTTAATTTGTGAATGAAAATGTTGACGTAACTTATTTAAATAGCAAATGATGGATGCACTAGATAAATTGTTATATTATTATTACCTATATTAAATTAGTTATTCGTTAAAGCACAGTAGTTTGTTTATTGTGACACTGTTGCACTTCGAACTTTTTATATTGCTGTGCCCTAGCAGGGTTCATGTATGAAACTTATGTATAAACTTGTAACAACTTGTAAACTACATGAATGCAATAAATGATGGTTATGATTATGATTATGATCACGATGTGAAAAAATCCCATTGGTATTTTCCCGATATCAATCCTCATGCATGGGAGACACCCGACATAACTACTGAGCCGTCACGACTGTTGATTGAAAGGATATACAAATATATTTCACGATTAACATTTATTTACTTAATTTCCTTAGCTAGTGTTGTTAAAGATGTTAATAATTATTACAATCTTTAGAATCGAATACGTTTTTACAATTGACGATGCATTCTTCTGCGAGAGTCCTTTTAGCTCTGAGGGAGCAGTTGCGTCGGTCACATACTGCACCGTTGGCCTGGTTGCACGCTTGGCTACATTGTTCTATCTCTTTCTTGTTTGCATTAATGCATTCAATTTCTTTTATGGATCTTAGTGCGGGTTTATGTTGTTTACGACGTCGGAATTCTATTGGCGGTTCAACCTCTTTGGTCTCTTCCGACATATTGATATCGCGAGTTTCATCTTGTGGATCATCTTCTTCATAAGTTTCACTGTCATGGCCCATAGCTCTAGTGTTGTCGTTGCTATGTATGGGTGAATTTCTTCTGTTTGAAAGGTTCTGAAAGGTCATCATTTATGTTATTACACAATAGCATTTGCCTGCGACTTTGCCTTCGTGATTGTTGGTTATCGCGTATGCAGACGAAGTCGTGGATTGAAAAGTAACCTTCCTTTCTAGGGTTTCAAGCTTAGTATATACCAAATATCATCAATATCGGTTGAGTAGTTTAGCCGTGATAACAAACAAACAAAAAAATAAACCAACTCCTTTTCGCATTTATAACTTTAGTATGAATTAAACAATTAATGTAAACGAGATTCTTACATTGACCAATGTGCATACAGGGTAGGGATAGCAATAGCACAAAAAATGATCATGGTAGGATTTGGTAATTTGGTGTAATTGTTTTTATTGAGCATTAATAATATTAAATTATGACTCCACAAGTTACCGCTCTTCTCAAAAGTTAGAAAACCAATATTTCATATGG
The DNA here is from genome assembly GCA_947361185.1 of Charanyca ferruginea. NCBI lineage: Eukaryota > Metazoa > Arthropoda > Insecta > Lepidoptera > Noctuidae > Charanyca > Charanyca ferruginea. The sequence goes on along the minus strand of OX376082.1, from coordinate 6,878,672 downwards.
TGTTTTATTTTGGTTACATTGATATGCTCTTTAGTATATCTGAACTTTTTTTTTAATTTCGTTTTTAGGATTTAGTTATTTGATAGTTTCATAATATTCTTATGAACTAGTATTACCAGTATTTTAATTTTTGTCGTATCGTCGTCCCCTCCCTGTATTACGTAACTTAGTTGAAAATGCATAACCGACACTCGTCTGTAAGCGCCTCTGTTTTGTTTATCAAATGAACTTTAGGCAGTTTAAGTGTTCAACTTATCTGTGCATGTGTGTGGCATGTAATTATACAACTTTAAGAGCGTCCATCCCGTCATAGTTTCCATATAAACGCTCGTACGTGATATGGCGTTATAACAAATTATCCTCCAAATATTTTTAACACACTGCAGGTATCTTGTGGTTTGTCCCCCAGATGGGGGACAGTCCATGAGGATTTCCCCACGTTAAAAAAAAAAGGTTCCTATGATACGAAAAAACTACTTTTATTAAACACTAAAGTCAGCCAGCAAAATTTTTTTCAGTCACGCTCGCGTTGAAGTTAGACCCGATGGGGAAGGGCGCTCTTAATTTGTGTTGCTTGGACCGACGACTGCCGCGTGAAGTGAAGCGCACATGACTTGAACGATTTGGGGGCCAAATCTGCTAGTTTTATAATTTTGTCATTCCAACACGATCCCATTGTCATTTTGCTAAAAGTTCGTAATCTGCTAAATTCATAATGGTCGATCATTGGTCGGTCGAATTAAAAGCAATGACTGCACAATGACGTTCTAATGGTAGGTCACTGATCAAAGGAGCTGTAAAAATTTTAGCAGATTACCGCCTAAGTCAGCCAGTCATTTGTATGAGATTACCATTCTATATCATTTCTTTCAATGGCGTGTCAGTGGTTGACCATTGGAAAGTCATAATGACGCCATTATATTAGTAGATTACCAAACTCAACAATTTTGAAATCAATCATAGACCATTCTGACACTATTGTAATAGCAGACTTGAGGCCCTGTATCACAGCATTACTTCAAAGGCAGGTGTGTGATCACGAACCAATGTATTGTACTGCTTCTCAGAAACTAAAATTAGAACAATATTTTTTTAGGACAAGCCCGCCACTTTATTTCCAAATCGCAACAACTCGTGTAATCCAGAATCAACAGTGGCGACCACCAGAAATGCGCCGAAGCAATGAAGCTCGACGAGTCTCGGAGAAACGATTCAACTGTCTTGGATCCCACAGCGAAATTAATCAGAAAAGAACAGCGGAGGAGTAAAGAAAAAATGTATTTTCCACTTCCCTCATTATCACACACTTAGAACAGAACAAGGCCAGTAGTCGCAAAGGGACGTTTAAACTGGGGGAAGCCCAGTTGCCAAGCACCATGAATATTTAACATAATGTATGGGTCCAAAAAAGTGAGCTGTTTTATTTGATTCCAATAACAGTTATGGCAAAATCGCTTGAATGCACGGAAATTTGATCCAGTTTTCACAAGGTCCGCATAATAAACAGCTCCGGATGTAACAATATTGTTTGTTTTTATTTTCACCGGTAACTGAAAATTAGGTTCTCTATCCGTTTCCCCGACTGAACGGATCATGCATCAGGCGAATACCAGGCCCCCGACACATCGTAGCAAGAAGAACCGTGAGGTTTTAGCAGGAAAGAGTCTGACAACCCTCCGTTCTCCGTAGACGGATTCTATCCATGAGAATTTCCCCACCAAAAAAAGATTCTGGTACTAAAACAATGAAGAGTTTCGAGAATCGAAACTGTCATCGTTGAAAAGGTCTTCGCCTGGTGATCATTTTTATTACAAGCTTTTATTTAACATGCATTGTTCGTATGTATGTTGTTGTTGCAAACCATTTGTTTGCAAAATTTTGAAGCCACCATTTATTGGTATCCAATTAAACTTTTTTTGCAATGGAAATTTTGCATAAACCTTTAGTTCTGATGACAATACAATGTCCAATACTCAATATTGTAAAAAAAAACTATGTGACCGCCGCTCCAAGATGGCTGATTACATATTTTTTATCAACTTTTTCCTTTTCTCCTTAATATGGGTATCAAACGAAAGGGCTTGGAGAGTGGGAATGGGATGGGACGGTAATTCGAAACGACCAGAGAGATCGGCTCTACGTAATTTCCGTGGCACAGGGGTGTTATACCGCTAACTTCCAAACTCCAGGATAATATTAAGAAATTCCTTGTGGAAAAACCCAGTAACACTTGGTCCGATCAGGGAATCGAACCTCACGCTCAGCCGTCGCAATTTGGACCACGAGACCAGGTAGAAAGTTCCCGAGCAATGGGTCGTAAATGTATGAAGTTGACGGGCGAACTTTTACTCCAACAACTCCTACTTTTTCTTCAAGTTACCCTACATTCCTACTGGTATCTACATGCAGAGTCTTTAGATACTTAGAACCTTTAGATCCGTTTCATCTGAACAAAAACCAACAGAATAAAAGACTAAGTTTGCTTTCACCATAATTACATTAAGGTTGAGTTAAGTAAATCAAATAAAATTGCAGGGAATCTTTATTGAATCTAGATTACAAGCTTACAATGAAATTATATCAACTATTCCTTGATGGACTATTCATAGTTTTGTAAGATAAATTACTAACACGAATCAGGAACAAAAGTATTTCCACAACTCTTTTCGCATTCTTTTCGAAGATCCTTCAGAGATTGTTTAGAGCAGGCAAGTCGGCTACAGACTTGCTCATGGGTCTTGTTGCATGCTTCCAAACATTGCTTTACTTTTAAGTCGATTTCTTGTTTACATTTGTTTTTTAATTTCTTCTTTATTAGTTCTCTTTCATTATCATCTCGCAATGCTTTATCTTTTTTCATAGTTTCTTCTTCTTTTTTCTTTTCTATTTTCATTGTTTCTTCTTCTTCTTTCTTTTCTTTTTTCCTTCTCTCTCGATCTTTCCTCTTTTCTTCTTCTTTAATTTTCTCTTCATCTTTTTTTTTCTTTTGTCCTTTCCTTTTAACTTTTGAGCCATGTTTTTTGCCCTTAGATCTTTTTTTTTCTTTTTCTCTTTTTGACTTTTTTTGCTTTTCATTAGATTCCTGGGTTTCAGTATGTTTTTTCTTATGTTTGTCGTGAGATCGTACCTCTGGAATGTTTTCAGTGTCGTCGTAATTTTCACTTCCATCGTCAATGTCTGCCGAGTTGCCAGATATGTCTCCATTTCTTCTTGTTAATGTGTCAATTTTCTGTAAATTGATAATATTATTATTTGATTTTGTGTTTCATTGGGTTCTGTTTGTAAATATTTACGGTTTAACTCACTTGTTTATTTTGGGATTGCCTGAATAATTTCATGAGTTCATCAGGCAGTGAGGTCGCAGGTCAAACTAACCGGTTCGCTCTGTGTGTATTAATGAACACGGTGTCCAAACTTGAGATTCCTTGATTTTTCTTCTTTATCTGTGATTTTTATCTTCCTATGAATCTCATCCAGGGTGCCTGAGTGACTAGGGATGATGATGGAATTGGCATCATGGTTTTTTTTGTTATCACCACAGTCCGAAGCTAGTCGGGCAATCCCGAAACATACACGCGAGTACATAAAACCGTTAATATTATTTAAAACTTAACTTTAATGTTTTCTATGAAGGAAAAATCATCATCGTCTTTCTACTACACTCACAATATATTATTTTGTTTCATTTTTTTTATCTTGAGCATGTAGATACCAGGGTTACCTAACAGGGATCTTGAGCATGTAGGTACCAGGGATACCTACGTGGTACAGAGAAAAAAATAATAATATTGTAAGTGTAGTAGAAAGATGTTTTTATTTGTCTGTACACCGAATAGCTTGTTCGATTGTTTATCTTAGATAGACAGCGCTCATTTATATTTCTACTTATTTACTAATAAAATATAATGGCATTGGCAATTTTTAAAGGATCATGGTACAGTCGAACAAGCTATTTGGTATACAGGCAAAAATATTCATCTTTCTACTACAATAACAATATTTAATTTATTTGCTTTATATTGAGCATGTAGGTAGCTACCAGGGATAACTACGTACTCGAGTTAAAAAAATGAAATAAAATAAAATATTGTGTGTGTAGTAGAAAGATGAATATTTTTGCCTGTATACCAAATAGCTTGTTCGACTGTACTAGGATTTGTACAAAAAAATAAAGATGTTTAGAGAAGTTGAAATTCTAATTCTTATACTCTTGGGTACCTAAAGAGTATCTTCAGGCACTTACAATATTTTTAAAACCCCGCAAAAAAAATGAATTGTTTAACGAAAAGCTCATTATTTCAGAATGAAACGACGACTGACCGTAACAGTGACACTGACAGCCGCCGTTCCTCAGTGCTTAACTGAAATTGCATCGTTTTATGGGAAATAATCTCACAAATAATGATTATTTTTTTCGACACGCTTGTCACATCACTTGTCTGCCAATTTGATAGATCCGTTAACGACGCTTGTCACTTTCTTTTTTTATAAACACAAAATGGGTATTGAAATGAAACGAGTGTTATTGTTAAAGTGTTATTTTCATTTTAAAATATTTTAATTATGCGGGGGTTTAAAAATATGGTAAGTACATCAATCTACTCCTGGTAATGTATTCTCCGCATTGGAAAATATTTTGAAGTCTCTAAATTATTTTTCTTTTTCGTACAAAAGAATGTCTCTCGCCATGATTCTTTAGCACACAGCAGTGCAATTCTGTAAGAATTCACTCGCGAATTCGAATCCTATCTCACTTCCGATTTCACTTACTGAAAAGTATTTGGTATTCGCTTAAATAGGAACGAAATAATAGTTCGCTTCACCTATGTTGTCACTTCGTGGTGCTAGCGTAGTTTTTATCGAGTTACAGACTACCTAAAACAGTTTTCACCGCGGAATCAGAAGTGAGAACTGGAGTGAGTTCTTACAGAATAACATAGCAGGTCGGGGACAAGCTACATGTCCACCACGAAGTAAATGTCAACATAAGAATCTCTTACTTTGGAAAATGTACATTTATTTATTTTATTCATTTTTGGCTACGGTTTTAAGTACTAAAGTCTACTTAGGCTGCGTTGTACTTCGGTACGGTCTACGAGAGAGATTTTAGGTTTTTCTACGGAATGAAATTACATCAGCGATGCCGTTTGTGCAGTTAGTTTGCCAAATAGGAGAAGGTTATGATCTTACCCTCTGTCAATAGAGTCGTCATCGGCTTGCTTGTCATCCGATATCATGAAGTATTAAGTTACTGGTTACTGCTTAAAATTTTTAAATGTCATTGGATGGCAATAAAGCTGACGACGGCCTACTTGATGTTAAGCGGTCACCGCTGCCTATCATGTGTCAAACTTTACGCGCCCACTGCTGGGCATAGGTTCCCCAAGGGGGTTCAGCCGTAATCGCCATGCTTGACCGATACATATTGGCGATCACAGTAGGTATTATGGTATTTAAAAGGACGCTGCTGCCCATCCTCTGGTCATTATCCCTCTGTCGCCTTTTACGAGTAGAAATAGGGTGACATTCGCGGCTAGGACCACACGGATGCCATCCACAGTACTAGAGGACTTGCAGATGCCATCTCTTCCCAGAAACAAAGTTACAATGTCTCATGCACCCCTTATTACACAGACACCTTTCCTCCCAACCAGAGCACAGCAACGCCGCTTTGCGGAAGCCATAATTTTGGTGCTAGTTCTTCCCTAAACGAGCTCCATCAATAAGAGCTCAGCAATTAAGTAAGTTAGTGGAAAAACTTCTTACTCCGAAAACTTGTCTTAGTTTATCAAAAAATTCATCTCTTGCTACCGTTGGTTGCTCATCTTCATCTTCTGCCAGTTCAATATTTTTATCAACATCCAACGTATTGAATATATTGCTGATGGTTTTTACAATAGCGGGACCCTGGAAATCATAAAATCTATGTTATTTGGATAGCTTAGTTAATAGCTCCTGGATTTGACTGAGCATTTAAAAAAAGGCAATTATCATTGTTTTCAAAATTGTTTATAGCGCTGAAAGGTGTACCTACTCTCGCGTATTTCGACAGCTGTCCAATATCTGTCTCTCATTTATTATATTTTCTATTCTTTTAAAATAAGTATACTTTTAAATATGTTATTAGATATGTTATACTTTGTTGTTTTATTAACGCTTACGCAATAATTTGCACCTACTATGTTAATGCTTCACCACCTTTGATTGACTGGTAGAAAAAGCTTAATTAAGGCAATAAAGCTCGCCTTTGTACGTTTTTGTAAAAAAGAAGTTAGAACATAAGATACATTATCATAATCATGGTGATGAGAGAAAATACGGCATGAATTATGTTATGTTACAACGCCTAGATGAAATTTCTGCTTAAAATGTAAGCACAAAAAAGCGCGTTTATTTTTAATTGTTACAAAACATTCACAGGAGAATTGATTCCAAATCATGCGGAGCGTGAATACTTAAATTGGTATTGGTAAAACAATAAAAAAATAAAATGCTTTTCATTCCGATGGTTGATTTTTATGGAGACTGCAAATGCAGATTGTGGTAGTTATGTAACTCCTATATAACTTTTAGTGTTAGCTGGTTGGGATAGTAGATTGACGTTTCGGAATTTTACTTTGACTTTTAAATCACTGGCCGTTTTTCAGGCGCTGATAAAATAATGAAAATGAACAAATTTTAACTCTGGAATATAAAAAAGAAAGGGTGGTCCATTTTCAGCTTGTTGTACTGCATTTTTGTAAGGAACAACTGTTTTTTTTCTTATTTTCAAAGCTGAATCTTAATAACTCGTTTGTGTTGTTGAGTACTTCCCCAGAAATATGACCTGTGATTTAAAAGTCAGCCTTAGACAGTGAGTTGACGAAACACTAGCCAAGTAGTAACCAACATTCGAGGTTTAAAGACTTTCCTAATAATAATAATTATAGCTATCGGTGACACAGACTCCTACAGATTACACAGGCTTGTTTAACCTGTCAGTTGATGTTTCCACTGCAAAAACCGTCAACTGTCACTGTGACGTTGTGTTTTATTTCACGCACAATCATCTTAGCTGTGCCTACGCGTACTAAACGTACTGAAAACGATTTGTGTCATAAAACGTTTCAATAATGACAGGAGCTTGGCGGGATTAGTTATGCAATTGAAAATCATGCCACAGAAACACACACACACACACATGTCCATTTTGCCCATGCACACATGCAAACACATAGATGGTTCTCCTTACCTCTTTCCTCTTCTCTACTCTGAAGTCTCGACGCGACTATTTTAACACATTGAAACCCTACACGTAAGTAAGTATTGGTATTCCTGTCAGAGACTCTGACTAGGTGAATATAACCTAGGCAGGTAAATTTATTATACATTAAATGAAAAATTTCAAACATTCCCCTAATGCACAGGAAGATACGAGAGTAAATACAGACAGAACAGACGTTACTGTAGATACTGTCAGCATCAAAAGTCGATTAACACAGGTGAGATAGTGGTCAAACGTATGCCTATCAATTGATAAAAATATGTGCGAACATATGTGTCCAATTTCAGGAGTATAAGATATGGAGTGCCTCAAGGTAGCGTGCTTGGGCAAACCTTTCTTTCTCATTTACATAAATGATTTGCCAAAAATTATACAACAGCAAATGATTTTGTTTGAAATTTGACATTGATAATACTCTTATTGACATAATTAATTGGCATTAAGCTCTGCTTAGCTTGGGACCAGATGACCGTGTGTGAGTTGTCCCAAGATATTTATTTATTTATTTATTTATTTATTTATAATATGAATAATTTTATAATAAACCTCAAGAAAACCAAAGTAATGCATTTTCGCCAAAGAATTGGAGCTCCCAAAATTTGTGTCAATTACAATGACAACGAAATAGAAGAAGTAAAAGTAAGTGTGTTTTTAGGTACCCATATAGACAGTAACCTTAACACTAGAGTACACGCGTGGCCTACTATAGTAGACCACAGTAACATTTTTGCTCATAATTTAGCAGTTTTGAATGATAGAGCGGTGAGCTTCCAGGTAAACCTGCTCCATTAAATTTGTCGACAGGTCAGTTCCGCGTGTGACCTTTGCGCAAACGCATATTTCTGTAATTTGGTGCCAAAACCGCGGGCCTACCATAGTAGTCCGAGCGGGTATTGGTGTACCAAATTCAGGTTAGCCATTTTTATCGTATTTCAAGTTTATAAGGTATGTTTATTGATATTTACTTTTACCATATAGCACATATATGTTTATTTTGTACTCTAATATCAAATGTATTATTTTAAGTTCGTAATTTGGCTACTTTTGTGCAGATATTTACTTATCTAATCATGGGTACTGCACAAGTGCAGAGGTGACTTATGGAGACTTATGATGACGATGATGATGCAATTGAGAGTGAAGAAGAGAACTAGCGCCGGATTTTTAAGCCCTTTATCGTGAGGCATAATCTAGTGAAATCGAAACTGGATTGAAAGCTTCGCAATCAAGAGTTGAATTTTCAGTTTTCAGAAGGACGCGGCTTTGTGTCCTACCTCCAAAAAAAAATCAGTTAAGTTACTTTCTATATAGTATAACGATGCAACTATTGATCCCGATACACATGAAGTACGCAAGCCTGAAATAATTATTTTTACAAAGGTACTAAGTGTGGTGACATATTGATAGAGATAAAATGTGTAAACAATACATGGTCCTAAGAAACTGCCGCCGATGGCAATTTACATTTTTTCTCGATTTGATAAACATTATAATAACAATAACAAATAACAAACAACAGCACGATGTCACCCCAAAGTTGAGACAAGTTGGTCGATTGCGCCTATTGTAAAAGAGCTCGATTTTGATCAACGAAAAAGTGGTGCAAGACTTGCAACAAATGAATTTGCCCTGATCACCAGGCTGTGGTGTGTACTGAATATTACAAAAACTGTTTTTTTTTTGTAATTTACATTAGTTTAAGAAAATAATGTAAGACATTGATCTCAGAAGTGCCATTTTCGTTATTTTTTTATATTAATAAGTAAATTGTCATTAATTCAAAGTTCCTACCTGTTATATAAAAAAATAAGTTTACACTGAATAACTTAATAAATAAATATATTATTTTGATTACTAGTTTCATTTGAATAGTACCTAAAAAACATTTATTGACATTTCTAAAAGGCCTACTATAGTAGGCCACGCGCGTATTGGTGTAAAAAAAAGGGGCGCGTGTACGCTAGTGTTAATTGGAAAGCTCATAAAGAACAGCTTTGTAAAAAAATAAAAAAATCTGTCTATGCACTTTTTCAGTTGGCTAGAAAAGTAAATATAAACGCCTTACTTGTTGCCTATCATGGTCTAGTAGCCTCTCTTCTAAGATACGTAATTATTTTTTGGGGTAATTCCCCGGATAAAGAATTACTATTCAAGGCACAAAAAAGGTGCATTAGAGCCATGTGTGGTCTGAAAACAGATGTCAGCAGTGTACCGTACTTTAAATCGTTAAAAATACTTACACTACCGGCGATATACATATTAGAAATTAGCATATTCGTCAAGACAAATCCCAACCTGTTTGAAAAAATGATAACGGTACGAAATGTTCCAATTCGAAGACAGTATAAAAACTCTTTGAATAAGTATAAATGTAAAACTCCATTAGTGAAAAAAGGTGTCCTAGGTATGGCTCCACGCATTTATAAAATAAAAAAAAAAAAAAAAAAAAAAAATAAAATTAAAATTCCAGACGCTAGTTATAAAAGTATTAAATTTTACGCAATTTAAGAAAAAAAAAATTGTTCTTAATTGATAAATGCTATTATACTATTGACGAATACTTAAATGACAAATTAATTTAGAATTATAATTAAGTAATAATATTGACATTTGAATACCTACCTACACCTACTTAGTTTCTTTTTTTTCTGACATTTTAATAATTTCTCATTTAGGTCTGACATAATAAGAATTCCAAAATAATATGTAATTGTTTAACTTATTTTCTAATGTATTGCCATAATTATGCATGATCTTAAAATATCTTAAGTTAATTTCAATTTGTCAGCTAGATTTGCACACCATATTTGTACGCCTCCTGGCATAACATAGCGCTCTATTCATCTAACCTATGACCTGTATATCTTTACCTATGTTAACAAATAAATAAATAAATAAAAAAAAGAAACACTTTGGATTTTTAAATCATAATTATTGAGTAGAATATTACTTAAATGAAATACAGAAATGATGGAAAATCAAAATAAAATAAAGTTTTGACTATGACCTGAAAATACTGAAAAGTGTTGCATCGCATTATTTTGTGTCATTTAGTTAATAATAAAATTATGTGTAACCTAAATGTAACAGTGTTATTTGACTTTTGTTGCTGACCGTACCTCCTACGTCACTAAGACACTACTGAGATTGAGATACATTTGAAAAAAGGCATCACCATATCCTGTAAGTAATATAAATACTGGTCAGGTGGCCAACAAGATCAACTTGCGCGAAAAACTTAATCCAGAGTTGCGTGCCCTTTCTTGGGTTTTTAGCTAGGTACCTACTTTACTCTATGAGTTGGCCGTGTAAATGTACATAACACGAGGTTGAGTAACGTTTAATTATGTAAGTATATGATATTTTGTGATTTGCCCTTGCAACTAACTCTGAGATCTCTGAAGTTTGATAAGACAACTAACGAGCTGAATCTAATCAAATGGTACTCAATGCTCCGTATTTCCGTTATTGAATTTCAAGGAAAACAATGAATCTCTTTGAATATGAAAGAAAATAGAGAGATATTCAGATATGTTTTATTTGACCGTTCCGGAGTGAATAAGGAACAAAAAGTGGAAAGAACAAGGATTTTTCGTGCGATGAAACTTCACGAGGCTAGTGCAGAATAAATCAAATATATTACGACTATTCGGCAAATACAATCTTACTTGTGAGAATAAAGGCAGTCTAACATTGAGTTGCACAAAACCAACATTAATTTAACGGAGACTTTAAATTCATGTTCTCCTTTACATTTTGTATCAAAAAGAAAGTGACAACATCAATTTAAAACCTTCGTTAATTATTGAAATTGTGCAACTCACCATAAGTTAACAAAATTGAAGTTCATAAACCCTGCAATACTTAGAATTGCATTGCGATCAGCAGTCTCGCTTCTTCTCTGAATATCGGCTATCGATACATGTACTTTCAATATTTTCTTCGGTTTTACAGTTCTAATGTAGGTGAGGGTTAAACCAATAATGTCGGCCCGACTCATCACTACTACCACTACTACTACTACCCGATGCCGCAAAAGTTCTCTGACAACTTCGGTTACACTCTCTTTTAAGTGACTTTTTCGCTTTTCTTGAACATTTAAACTTTCGACAAACATTTTTGTAAGAGCTGATGCACGATTTCGTACAAAATTTTTCCGCCTTTCTTTTAAGGTGCGTCTTGTATGTATTCCTTAAAATTGGTTTTCTGGTTTCAGGTTGCTCAAATGAGTTATCATATGATTTGGGATCTGTTGGTTGTTTATTGTCTGGTTTATCTCTTTCCAAATTGATAGGTTCTTTATTAACAATAGCAAAATTATTGGCTCTTATTTTATTAGTTTCAGATATTTTTTCAGCGACCGGATCTTTCACTCCTGGTATTACATCTTTTATTGGTTCTTTATCAGGGAGGTTATTATTATGAGGTTTGACCGTTTTCGGCTTATCTCTACTAGACATCTCTAACATCTTTTCTCTAACATCTTTTAGAAACTTATTGCCATGCAAATTCTTAGTAAGCGAATCTTCAATTATTTTTGGAGCCATATTACTGTAAACTGTTTCATTAGGTATGATAGATATTGAGGGATTTTTTAAATCATTTCTTTTCTTATCCCTAGACGCGTTTAGGGGTTTACGATCAGCATTATTTGCTTTTGTTTTATGTTTATTTAACTCGGGATATGTCATACCCCAGCGTAGTATGTTTGCTGTATGTTTTTGTTCACTTGCCTTAGCTCTATCCGTGTTACCATTTAATTTATCCTCTAGGTCACGGGCGAGCTGATTCTTCATTTTATAGTACATATTGTCCTGCTTGTTTACCATAGAGGTACCCTGATTCAATTCATGATTTTGATTACCCTTGATATTTTCCTTTAAGTCATCTTTTGTTTTAGGACTGGAATGAAGAAAAGGAAAGAAAGAAGAATCATTGTTGTTATTATTCTTTTTGATAGGAATATGATTATTAATTTTACGATATTCAATATTAGGGTCAATTTCGATAAATATTTCTTTAGTTATTGAAGAAGACGGATTATCCTCTGCTTCACCATCATCTTCCAATAGATATTTAAAATTTTCATTGCTGATGTTCGGAACTGAAGGTTCAGAATTTTGATTACTCTGACCGTTATTTAGGAATGTTGGAGAATAATTGTTACTGTGTAGATGTTCTTGACTTTCATAGGGCTTACTGCCATTATTGTTTACTATTTTAAATCTACTATTTCTTTTAACCTGTCTCTTAACATTTGCTTTAAGACTTTCTTTGTTGTTTGAGAGTTTGAGGTATTTAAGCGGTTTTTTTGTAGTAATGATTTTTATACTTCCATCGTTGATAAGATTTATTTCCTTCGATTCAAAAACTCTGGGAATATCTTCAACGATTACTTTACGGATGGTTTGAATAAAACCTGCTGGATCTTTAACAACTTCTAGTGTTTTAGGTATGTTGACACGTTTTTTTAAAGTTTTATTTTTGTTACTGCTACTCTCGAGTGATGTTAATGAGTCCACGCTGTCAACACCAATATATAGCGACGGATGTGTTTTATTCTGGAAAATATAACCTAGTTTAAAATTCATAAATACGTGACTCTTTGAGAGTTGACGTCTATAGATTTAAATATTATTTAATCGATTTACCGTTACGAATATTGTAAAGTAATTTCTTATTCAAGTTTTCCCTGATTTTAATATCGCGCTTTCGTATGTTACATACAATAAATAATTAAACGATCAGCGGTAAGATCAAAATATACAGAAATTATTGAGGCATAGACCTGCCTATAATATGCTCTAATAAGTATAAGGCCTTGACTTAACAGGAAATAAAAAAGGAACCAAAAAGGGTAGTTAGGTATTAGGAAGAGGAGGAAAGGTCAAGTAAAGAATGAAAAAGAAGATTTTAGTACCAATCTTTAATAATAGAAACAAAAGGTGTTGAAAGTTGACAAGAGATTTCAGTATTCCGGCCTTCTGCGTTGACCACCACGTCGTTTCCTGGTAGGCTATAGACATAATAAGATTTAGAATAGAATAGTTTACAGCATACCCTAGAAAAGCGAAATATTCTTAGTAACTAGGGCGGGTTGTTTCAAACAGTCGGTTAACGTTACATACGGACGGTTAAAAAGTTACTATGACGTGAGATGTTTAACGTACGTTAAGTAACGGGTTGTTCCATGACATAAAAATCCGTCAGTTAAAGTTATTCAAAAAGAGATTCCATAATATTTTGATTTTTGAAGTAGCTGTTTGACTACACAAAATTACGTTGACTGGCCGGTTATGGTAATAGTAACTTTTTGACGTACGATTTTGTGGAACAACCCATTTGATTGATTTGACGATAGTTAGCGCCATTTTTGACTATTACCGGTCAGTAATGTATAGTTGAAACAACCCGCCCTAACGGTGTAAAGTATTAGAATAAAGATATCATTCACACATTCAATCATTCTACATTGTTTGTAACAGAAAGAGTATTTAGTAGAATGGCTCCACGAAACAAAATCGTTTATTTATAAAAATGGCGACAGAGGGATATTGACAAGAGTCAGAGAGCCAAGAGACAGAGAGTGAAGAGGGCAGCAGCGTCCTTCTGAGTACTGCCATCATCTCTACTGCGATCGCCAACATGCATCGGTCAAGCATGGCGATTACGGCTGAATCCCCCTGTTGGGGGAGACGTATGCCCAGCTGTGGGCGTCTAAAGGTTGACATGATGATGATGATTAAAAATGGTACGTCAATTTAAACACAAACGAGGACATTAATACTTAGTGAAGTAATGTTCTTTATGACTGTCTCGTTGGTCTGGTGGTCGCAAAACCTGATGCCGAGCGTGAGGTTGTTGGTTCAAACCCCCACCTCGGGCAAAAATGCTACTGGGTGTCAGTCAGTCAGCCTGTCAGTGATTAGGCTAGTGTTTGCATCTATTAGGTACCAACATATAACATTTGCTCAGCGCAGTGTCTGTCCCGGAAAATTAAAGAAATTGTAAAAAGCATGCACATTACTGAATTAAAATTGTAGACGTAAAAATATAAAAACTAAAATAAAAGATTAAAATGTTAAGAGTAAAAATAATGTTAAAATCAATATAAAGTAAAAATTTAATAATAAATATTGTTAAAAAAATTTTTAATTGGCGTAATTTTCATGCATTTCACAGCGAAGCGTCTAATAATCATAATAAAAAAAAACTGTAAATCAATCTTTAGATTAAATAAGTATTTCGCCAGAAAACCGTTTCTTATATTCAAATCTACGATTCCTCTCCAAATGGTGTACCTACAAACCTATAAATAAAGTGTAAGTATGTACAGAGGCCAACACATCAAGCTACCCCAATCTGTCAAACTCTTTTGATTGTTTTTCAACTTAAGAGGAAACACAAGGGCCGTTTTTCCATACAAACTTAGTCCCCTGTTTCCTCCCTGGATAATGCCAGTAGATCAATTATTGTTTTTTTAAATATCCATGGCTACTATTGGCATATCCCTATGTTTTCCTTTTTCGCATAAATTTATTATTAAAAGAGATATGAATATTCAAAATCCTAAAAAATTGGCATGATTTTCCGCGCTGTGTTCAAACATTCAGAAAACAAATTTGACTTGATTATATAAAAAATAGAAAACATAGGAACACGACAAAAGCCTTTCTTTATTTTTTAATGAAAAAAGCAGTTAAATCGGTTAAGTTTTGGAGAAGAAATAGGGGACTACAAATCATTGATTTTGTGAACTTTTAATTGGTATTTTCGGTCAAAGCTGCAGTTGTCTCTATCGCGCTCTGCGGTTCGTGTTCGGGCATCGCGCGACAGCAATAGATTTTACAAATACCTAATTTTCAATTCTCTAGCCCGTGGTATTTCCTCTTAATTACAAAAGAATAAGGTCCAGTTTCGATTGGAAAAAAATGACAGTTTGGGATAGCTGAATGTGCTGACGTCTGTACCTACATTTTAAAATCAGCTGATCCCTACAAAAATGCATTAAAACACGAATAGCTGATGTTTTTTCTCTTAGATATTATGAAAAGAAAAGCATAGGTAGGTACCTTAATAAAGTTAATCGAATTCGTGGGGAGTTAGAGTAAAAGTTACACAGTACAGTTACAGTTTGTTTGAGTCTGTAGTACAATCGGTGACGCGACTTTCCTTCGTGATGTGGATACCTAGCAAGGCTGATTGATTCGGTAGATACCGAATCGAAAGAAGATAATAGGTAGGTACGTGAGTTTGTATCAAGCTTGATCATAAAACTTTAACTTACGTTGGACATAACAACCAAATAAAACTTTTTTAGATCATTTAGATCATCCATGTCGTTATCGCCAGATCTCAACACCTCACTGAGAACGCCATAATCTTCAAGTTTATACAGCTTCTGAAGAACGCTGACTCTTCGCTCATTTAGCTTGACCAAGGAATTGAGCAGATTGGAGAAGTCATTTCTCGTCATGTTACTTTTGAACATCTCAGCTATTTTCTCTTCATTATCAGTGGATGCCTGTTGGAATTGTGGAATATGAAATATCAGAAATACTCGTAATTTATCAATTTTTGCATCTCTTATGGTGAAATACTCAAACGCAATTTTAAGATGCCGTTAAGTCTCGTCACAGTCACTTTGACATAGAGTGATAGAAACAACACGAGACTTAACAGCATCTTAAATTTGAGTAGCGTCTGAGTACTTGGCCATTAGAATCTACTGCATATTCCTTTCCAATCCTCTCTATCTTGAGCTATTGCGGACCTGTCTGTAAGCGTCAAGCTCTTCCCGACATCTCCGCCTTGGTATGACATGATGTCGCTGGAAGTTTTCCGAGACACACATTGTGGTTTTATCCGTTCCACTTGCGGCAGACGTGACCCTATTCCTACTTAAGTTTGGCTGCTTTTTTGGATGATGTTGACGATTAGTGTCTTAGAGCGCAGCACTGTGGAAGCGGTGAATGGCGAATCCCGCAACCCCGGCCATAGGCAGAGGTGACACACCGCGGTGGTTTTAGCCGGTAAGGGTCCGGCATGTCCCTCCGTCGCCCCCACGATGGAGGAAGTCCATGAGAATTTCTACCGCGTAAAAAAAAAGGAGCGCAGCACTGTGTTTCTAACGTGGTCCGCTAATCTGACTTCCAGAATGCTGTGCTCCATTGCTCACTGATATACCTTAAGCTAAAACCTCTGCTGAACAGTCAAAGACCGTAGGCCGATTCTAGTACTTAATTAAAAACGTTTAAAATCTCAGATTAGCGGCAATCAATGGAGCCAATTCTGTTCTGCACGTGCTAAACTTATTTTAAACTATTTATATCTCTTTCTCTCCAATAAAACAAGAAAGAGACAGATATTAGGTAATGAGAGCTTTCAATTTAAATTGATCTAAAATCGACATCACAACAACACCATCATCAACAACTTAACTCAACTTAGTTCTTATCTGTCGCCGTTCTTTTCTACAGCTACCTGGTAGTAAGAGATGCCATTGTCTAGTTTTAGTTTTGTTCGTGACTATAGGAATCGGCACAAATGTTAAATAAAATTGGTAAATTAGAGGTTTTTTGTCAGATTGAGACAATATAATGCGCAAAGACATGACATTCCTCAAAGTTGGTAGGATTGCTCCCCAGGTTTGAACGCCGTATGTGAAGATAGGGAGATACTCACATGGCCACAATCTAACTAGTAATGAGTCCAGTTTTTGGCAAAATCGTTGAAGTCTAAGAACTAGAACATAATAAAATGATACATACTTACACCCCAGATTAGTGTGACAAAAACAACACAACAAATGATCCTTTGAGTCATTTTACAACAAAAGAACTCAATGTAACCGTATCTTCAACATTTTAGACTTTAGTTTTCGACCACAGCGTCGAAATAAATGAGCTATCAACCGTTACGAAATTGATTGGCTTGTCAGGACACACTTGAAATTGTAATTTTAATGAAAAAGATAATCAATTATTTGCTTTGTTGATGTTTTTAGTTAATTCGTATTTCTTCTCGAGTGTAATTTTTGCCTATGTATGTAGGTAACTAGATACTAAAAATCACATTCCTACTTAGGTACTTACCTACCTACTTACTTACGTAACTCAGTTACTCTTGTAATTTTTCATTAGGTAATTAGGTATGTACCCAATAGTAATTATTTAATTTGACGGTACTAATTTATTGACTCACTGATTAGAACGTAGTAATTTTAATCTGAGACTATTAGGTACCTGCACATTTGGTATTGTAATTATTATCTATTGCATAGCCTAATATTATATTACATAGCGAAGTACTTATGACAGGTAGGTACATTTGTAACTAGTTAATAATAATCATCATCGCCTGAAGCAAACCACCGGATTCTCCATCAAAAAGTTAATGTGACGAATCGTCAATCGCGAGAAACACGAGAACCTAATCCAGGGTCCTCATGCTCACCAGTTGCAGTACTAACAGGGCAGTCAGCCATTGCTACTGTGTCGTTGGAAAAGCAAAGATGAGTGACGTAGTTGCCATTAATGTTGATATCTAGCCCTTCCCTTTCCAATTCAGAACCTTGAAAGCGTCCTTCAGTGCAAATAGAAACAGTTTTCCCTAAGCCTACCACACGTATTGCTGCATTAGAATACGTTTTGAGCTTTTATTCTGTCCTGTAGTCGTTTTCATACACACTCACAACATTTCAGCACTTCGATGTAGACCGATACTACCGCCCGATAGGCACCGAAGAAATTGCAGCAGACAATCAGTTTGAATAATTTTTTGTAGTCCGTAGACAATAAGATCATAAGTGTCGAAGAATTTTGAGTTCTTACTACACAATTGAAGTAAGTAAGTACCTAATGTAAATTACGAAAGTATCTAAAGTTTTTTGATAATTTTATAATGGCAAGTTTAAAGTTATCGATAATTTTTTACCCGTTCACGAAACAAGACGAAATCTAAAATATATATAAATTCGTAGGTAAGTAGGTAGGTACACCTACACGACCTGAAATAACGACACAAAACAATCATAAATATTTTTTATTTAAAACAATAAAAACGTACGCAATCACATTATTGATCATCATGTTCAAATACATTTCCGCACAGTGTATGGCAATCAGTTTTAAAATCTCTTATAGTTTTATTATTACAATGAAACTTCTCACAAAGTTTGGCAACGGATTTCTTGCATGCGCTCACGCATAATGCTGTTGAGTAGCTTTGGCAGGTTAGCTTCAAAAACTGTCTCGTCCATAGATGAACATTATTCCTTTCTAAATTGAACCGGTTACACATCGCTCTGGTTTTCGTTTCTTCTTCTGTTCTTCGAAGTTGCGGCATATCCTGAAAATTGAACACGATTGTGAAAGTTTCAGGGCCGGCTTCTGGTGGGGAATTAGAGCGGGAGTCTTTAAATTGCCTAACCGGGGTATGTTTTTAGGTAGCTAGCTGGGTGGGTAGTGGGCCATCCATCAAAAGAACCGGAAACGCGGAATTTTAAATTTATTACGTTGTTGATTGAATGTTTTACGTTCTGTGTAGGTAAATTCCATCAAATTATAATTTTCAGTCATTCACGTTTAAATGATGATTACCTATTTTATATATTATCATCACTGTGAATTTTGAGCAACAAACCGCGTTGCAAATTGGAAATCGCGTACCTACTTAAGAATTTTTGAATTTTGCGGTTTAGATTGAAGGAATCCGGCTGCAAACGTGTCAACTGGGCCTCAAGCCTGTTATTACAATAGTGTCAGAATGGTCTACCATTGATTTCATAATTGTTGATTTTGACAAGTTTGGTAATCTACTAATATAATGGCGTCATTATGAAAATCAATGATAGACCATTCTGACACAATTGTAATGGCAGACTTGAGGCCCTGTAACAGTGCGACGATAACGACCGACGACGACGCCGCGACGCGAGTGTAACGCTTTTATTAACTATTTTTGTAACATTTTTGTAAATGACAAATAGTTTACAAATGACAAATAAAAATATTTTTGTCAGTCCTACTCTATTATATTATACTAGCGGGCCTGGCAGACGTTGTCCTGCAACACGACTATAGCGCCACCTGCCGGGTCCAGTTGTGAATCTGTACCATTCTCGAATCCACTGGAACATACACAAACAAATTCAGCAAAATCGATCCAGCCGTTAAGGAGGAGTTCACTTTCATACACACGCACAGAAGATTGTTATAGGATATAAGAAGTAATGCAAAGGAAATCATTTCTCTTGTCATCATCATATTAACATTTAGACGCCCACAATTGGGCTTAGGTATCCCCCAAAGACCTCCACCTGTGACGCTCCCGCGCCGCGTTCATCCAGCGGCTTCCCGCGGTTTAGAGTTGTCATCATCTGCCTAGCCTTTTCTTAATTATGTTGGGGTCGGGTTCCATTGTAACCAGATGCAGCTGAATATCAGTGTTTTACATGGAGCGACTGCCTTACTGACATCCACAACCCAGTTACTGGGTAACACGATACTCTTTTGGTAAGACTGGTTGTCAGACTTTCTGGCTTCTGACATTTAACGACTGTCAAAGATCTATGAATGACAGCCAGGACCAACAACTTTACGTGCTTTTTGAGGCACGTAAAAGAGTCTCGGTTTGAAATGTATGGTCACCCATCCGCGGACCGGCCGCGGTAAGCGTAGATTAACCGTGATCGATCTATCCGTATGGCTTATACTTATATAGCCACGAACTCCTCAGAGTTTACACTGCTTTACGTTTATCGTAAAATAACGGAGCTTATTACATGCTACCATTGTAACATGGTTGTACGTTGTTTCATAGCTAATAGTTTTATAGAATTTCGTTTCACATAATTTTTTTCTTTTAATTTCGTTTCATAGAATAATCAATACGCAGAATACTTACTTTGAAGATTTTAAATCGTTGATTTTTGTTTCACATAAAGTTTAATGTTAGAATAATCATATCATAGAGTAACAAAACAAATATCCATTAATTGTTTATTTAATATAAAAATTATTACCAAGAATGGGGGTCTCAGTTCTAGCCAAACCTACTGCGCGTGCGTGCAAGCAAGCATGCAGCAGGCAAGCAAGCATGCAGCGTGCAAGCAAGCATGCAGCATACAAGCAAGCATGCAGCGTGCAAGCAAACATGCAGCGTGCCAACAAGCATGCATCATGCAAGCGAGCATGCAACATGCAGCAGGCATGGTTTCTGTCACGGCTCCGGCGTTGCGGGGCTCCGGCGGTCCCACGCGAGCTTATCGTCGCAGATGGTATTCACGCTTACCACCGCAGCTTCGGCTTACTGGCCGGCTTGTCCGGCCAGCCTCAGCCGCGGCGGCGGACGTTAAAACCACCTGCTCCTCAGCTCGCCGGCCGCCTCGCCCCTACGCGCCTACGCGGATTTAAATTACACTGTAGGGGTACGGCAGACAAGACTACGTGGAGTTGGTTTCGCAGCGATTCGTTTCTGTCATTAACTTTTGTAGCACAACATATTGACTTTTTAAGACCTTATTTTAGTTATTGTCTATTTATATATATTTTCGTTGAAATAAATTCCATGGAAAAATACACTGAACAAACAATATTCGTTAAAAAATAATTCCACTGTTTGATAAGTTTGTTGAAAAAAAATTAAAAAAATGTGAATAAAAATTCATTGAATAGGTAACCCTTTGCGCCACAGACGTCTATGGACGTTTAAAACGTGTCCAACACGCCACCGATGCGCGTCAGCAATACCTGACAAGAAAATATTATACAGAACACTTTTAAGTACGAAAGAAATATACTAAAAATACTAAATTTAAGTAGACTTACCGCCAAATCTACTAAAATCCGATTATCTTCTTCTTCTACGGAGTCGTAAGTGTCATCGTCATTCTTCAGTTTATTCTTAGTGAGCATGTAGTCCTGCAACCGAGTAATCTTCTCCATCGTCTGCATTCTCTCCTCGTTCACTTTGACGATTGATTTGAGGAGTTTAGCGAACGTCTGTTTGACGTCATCATCAATTTCCTCTGACGATTTCTTTTTTTCTTTATTGGATAGAACGATCTGTGTAAAATACATAACATTGAGAGAAATTATTGGTGTTGTGTCTTTCAATCGGTGACATGCCTGCCGCACTATTCCTAAATCCTGTGGTCAAATCCTGAAAGCCAGAATCAACAGTAGCGCTGATTCTGGCTTTCAGGATTTGACCACTAGAAAAGCGTCGAAACAATGAACTTCGATGAGTTCCGGAGATACATTAAAACTGTCTTGGAACCCGCAACGAAATTAATCAGAAAACAACGGAGGTGTAAGAAAAAGGACCGATGACAGTTAGAGCAAAGGATTCCTTCAGCGGAGCCTGCTGTGGGACGCATATACAATTAGCTCCGTGTCACGTTCAGACAGCCGGGTCGCCCGACAGCGAATTTGTGGGGAATCGGGGTGATATCTACAGGTAGATAAGTAGTACGTGTGAAAGCTGTTATTAGAAGGTGTCGGCGCAATTCAGCGGGACTCGGGAGCGTGCAAAAAAGACGCTAAATCCGCTGAGCTCAATTCAGTAACATTATAAGACACATAATATTATACCTTACAACAATATTATACCTTAGCAGAAAGTATCAAAACACAATACACTACAACATTATAAAAAATCATTTCCGAAATATTTACACCATTATTTGAGCTGTTAATACTTTGTGGCCGTTACAAAACCACTACCTATGTTGTCAAGTTCACATTTGGACAACCGCGAAATGTGTTATCTTGATTGGATATTTAACAAAACACACGTTTCAAACTGTGCCGCTTGTCAAGATTTGATAGGATTAAGGTATACATGCTATAACACCTACAATCTACAACGACTTACGAGTAGTACCGTAAAATAACTGAATAAACTTAACTTCGGAACGATATTAGGTATTTATGGTGGATGAAAATTGCTGGCTCCTACAGACCTACATTTACATTATCGATGGTAATGTTTCCAGGCGTTTGACAGGGTAAGCCATTCCCAACGAGAAATTGTTTCCGCAAATAAAACTTATTTAGAAAGAGTAGGTGTTATTTTACATGTTCATGAACAGTTTTCATGTGTTAAAGATAGAGAACACACATTTGATTACATAACACTAAAACTGGTGTCGCTCCGTGTACTGTGCTAGGTCCTACACCTACGTACTCTGTACCTATGATAAAAGCGGTGTTTACGTATTGTAGGTAGGAGATTCCAACAATTTGCGAACGACGCATCTGTATTTCCCTTTGCCTACCTGAGCACCCCCTTTTGTCCTGAGATCAAGCATTATAATACTTCAAAGACTATACAACTTCACATCATTTTATGTTGTCCTTCGTCAACAATATTAACATTTTTATAGCCTATAGGTACCTAGTTGTTCTGGGTGTGGTCGTTTCACGGTTCGCACACTTAAACACAGGAAATTCCTAGTAGTCTAAGATCCCGATATACAATGACCTTCACCGAGATGCTTATTTAATGAAACGTATTTTATATTTAATTTAATATGTCAATAAATATAATCCATATGGGTTGCCTAGCAAATTTCAGTCCAGAGTATGTTTAATTAATAATTTAAAAAAAAAAACTTTAAACATTTCACCGGTATGATTATTAGATAAATTCTATACCAATCGAAAGTATGAAGCCCATAGAATATGCAAACGTTAGGTTGCCTATTCTTTTCCGGTCACAACTATCGGGTTGCCAGGTATAAACAGGTAAATCTGTACTAGCATTTTGCAACGGTCTGTTTATTGAATGAAATTTAAATGAAATTAAAGATTACTTTATTCTGAACACGGTGGTATAGGGTTGCCTGCGAAAAATCAGTCCAGAATTGCGGTTGTCGAATTTTAAAAAGTAAAATATTGCTCCGAATGAATGTGTGCGACTGAGAGGTCCCAACCAACCATCCCATGCGATAGAAGAGGACACAGCATAGCAGCTGTTTAAAGTCGGCCCATTTAAAGAAAGAGAGTGTGCATGCTATTTGGGCTTGGAAAAGAAAAGGATAGCGATAGACTCGTATATACTATGCATCATTTTGGAGTAGTTTATTATTTAAATAGAGAAATAGTTATTTAATTATTTTTTTTAATCAATTAATTATTTATGTGACACTAAAGTATATATACATCTTTAGTAAAAAAGAAGGATAAAGTGATACATATATAATACTACCCTGATTAAAAATATTAATCGAAAAAAATTAAAAAAATTTACTACATGCAAATTATAAATCTATAAATGTAAACAGAGAAATTGAAATCAATTGAAACTATTGGAAAAAATTCAAAACCCATAAAAGTGATTTTTTTAATCAGGGTAATCTTGCAAATTTTATTTTTATTATAAAAAGACAAAATAAAAAAACAACAATTAAAAAATTACTAAAATTAAGAAATTCTTCGTTATATTTTTTATTCAAAACGGTCACTTTTTTGTAGCACGTGGTATGATAACCTACAAATTGAAGAGACGCACTGGGTAGCTCAACAAAATTGTATTTGAAGTGTTTTTTTTACGAAAAGCTAACTTTAATACACAGTTTTTAAAAGTTTCATCATTAAAATCAATTATTTCATCATGCGATCCACACAAAAAACACTTTTTTGCCTTTTTTTCCAACAATAAATAGTAACACTTTTTTTTTTTTTTTTTTTTTTTTCGGATTGGCATCTCGCAGGTCAACCTAGGAGGTTGTCGGCTGCTTAACCGGACTTTCCTGTGGTGCCTTAAAAATTATTATTTTTAGGGCCTCCAGCCAGGGCATAAAAGCTTACAAACTAAGCGACTTTTTTTTTTTTTTTTTATATTGTTATAGGCTTGCGTTTGACCGCAACTCACCTGATCTTAAGTGATGATGCGGCGACTACACGCTAAGGGCACCCCCTGTGGGGTACGAGCCTCGGCTTAGGGCGTCGCTGGGAGAGGACAGCAAAGGGACAGGCTGGATCGGATTTCCATTATTTAAGGACGAATTTAAAGCTACAGGCTCAGCGGCGCGGGCTGGCACGAGCAAGGGTCGGGGAGGGGACGTATGGGGTCGTCGCGGCGGGCCTCGGCGGCGAGGACGGAATGACGGCGGTCTGTGTCTGTGTTTCTTAACTGTACTGGTGGCCTTATTGCTCTCCTGGAGGAGAGTAATAGCATCGTCAGGGTGGGTCAGAAAATAGTAACACGTTTTTTCAATTGTATTTATAGCGACACTCTGCTCCAAAATGATGCATAGTATATACGAGTCTATCGCTATCCTTTTCTTTTCCAAGCCCAAATAGCATGCGCACTCTCTTTCTTTAAATGGGCCGACTTTAAACAGCTGCTATGCTGTGTCCTCTTCTATCGCATGGGATGGTTGGTTGGGACCTCTCAGTCGCACACATTCACTCGGAGCAATATTTTACTTTTTAAAATTCGACAACCGCAATTCTGGACTGATTTTTCGCAGGCAACCCTATACCACCGTGTTCAGAATAAAATAATCTTTAATTTCATTCAATAAACAGACCGTTGCAAAATGCTAGTACAGATTTACCTGTTTATACCTGGCAACCCGATAGTTGTGACCGGAAAAGAATAGGCAACCTAACGTTTGCATATTCTATGGGCTTCATACTTTCGATTGGTATAGAATTTATCTAATAATCATACCGGTGAAATGTTTAAAAAAATATTTTTTTTAAATGATTAATTAAGCATACTCTGGACTGTTTGCTAGGCAACCCATATGGATTATATTCATTGACATATTAAATTAAATATAAAATACGTTTCATTAAATAAGCATCTCGGTGAAGGTCGTTGTATATCGGGATCTTATACTATAGTGTTTAAAAAGAAATAACGTATAAGTCTTAAATTAGCATTAAGTATATGCGCGATTTGTTACGCGATTTCTCCGGCAAACATAACCCGATTTAGAAAATTCTTGCTTCAGGGGTGGTCCCATATAAATTTTATCGAAATTGATTCAGCACTTTTTAATAAAAATCAACAAGTACCTACCCAAAGTTTTAGTTTCTTCAGTCTTCGGAGTAGTTAACTTTCAATCTCTTCTTAATAGATTTGGATGAGAAGGAGGTACTAAAAAGCGGAAAATAAAAAGCTTTTTACAAAAAGACAACCGCCTTCAAAAACTAGAACGTGAATAATAACTTTAGCAAAGAATACTTTAGTTTCGGAAGTCGGTGGCAATACAAAACAACAAACAGAACAAAGCCACCGAATTTCGAAACTAAAGTCAATGTGTGTTCTGTGCTAAAGTTATTTTTCACTTTTTAGTTTATGAAGGCGGTTGTCTTTTTTGTAAAAAGCTTTTTAATTTATAAGTAAATACAAGACTTCTTTAAAATGTTCAATAGAAAATATAGCGTGCCATGCGTGTGTGCCGTGTAATCTTGCGTGTCATGTCTACTTTAATTAAAATCGGTTTATTTGTTTCCAAGATTTTGGACTTATACTCCGTTCACAATAAGATTAGACATATACACAAACCTTTTTTACAGTCTGTTCAACCGATTTTGACTTATATTGCGTTGGAGGCATGACAAATGGCAACTGCAAAAAACAGTTGTTATTGTATGCACTTTTTTGCCTCTAATGTCATCCTTAAGCCTACGGAATAGAAGTCAAAATCGGTTGAAGGGACAGTACACACTTTCAAATGCCTAGTGTTTTTATGCAAGGTACATCGTATTCACGTATAATTAGAAATTAAACGAACTTACCTAAGTGAAGTTCCATTTTAATTGTACGAACTGCATAGTCTCGAAATGATAATGAAGACATGTAGTAGTCGCATCCGCTAGCCTTATGTCACGATTTTTTAGAGCTTAAGTAGGTATCCCAACTCTAGAAAGAAACTTGCATAGGCACAACACTATACCTGTCATTTAGTTCAGAGGTTCAACTTATAACAGTTATAACATATAGGTATAGACATTGATTATTTTTCGACAAATATTTTTTGTTTACAGGGTAGAAATTATTTTTAAATAAGTTTGGGGGGGTTGGGTTATAGGTTATCATTTCGAGACTATGCAGTTCGTACAATTAAAATGGAACTTCACTTAGGTAAGTTCGTTTAATTTCTAATTGTACTTCACTGCATAGTCTCTTCATGATAATGAAGACATGTAGATGTTTAGAGAGTCGAAAAATAATTTTAATCTGCATATAAAAATATTTTTATTTATATTAAGTTTAAATCACCATATAAAGTTAAGTAATCGAACTTAAAACAATAGAAAAATCTTTGTCTGTAACAACCTCCCTATTATAAAACTGAGCAAAAATTCTCGATGAACTGCTCCATCCAGCTGTTCTTCTAATGGTGTCAACGCTGACACCCAGGCGCTTAGCTGCCGAGCTGGCTGCGTGTCGTGTGCTGTGTGCTGAGAATATCGACACGTCTATTCCACTCCTTTCCAGAGTAGTCTTGATCCAGCGGCTAAGCGTCTGAGGCGTCACCGCCTTGTGTGGTTTTTTAAAGGCGATAAAGAGGTTGTCGCAGTCTCTTAAGCATGATGTACGTTCTAAATAATTAAGTAACGCACTGGCTGGACAAATGTTTGTATTGCTTGTATAAAATGGTAATATCAGATTTGGCTGTACACTGCCTGGCCTCGATGTTTTAATAAGATCTGGTATTTTAATATATACTTTTTCGGATAAAACTTGAATGTTTGTTATCTTAATCAGAGAAAATGTTTGAACTCTATGTGCAGTTACAATTGCTAAAAGGGTAATTAATTTTTTAGAAATTTCTTCTAGAGATAGAAGATTATTTTCACCTCTCTGAGTTAAATAATTGAGAACAATTGATGGATCCCAAGTAATATCATACTTGGGATGCGGTGGCCGAAGTCTGAATACTCCTTTCAAGAAGCGGGAGATTCTATCGTCATTACATATTTTTGAACCAATAATAAGAGACAGAGCTGATCTGCAACAGTTTATACTACTATAAACTGCGCCATCATCATATAATTTTGATAAAAATGCCAGAATATGTGGCACCGACGCTTGTTGGTAATCTAAATGCAGTTTAAGACAGTATTCATACCACTGCTTCAAGTAAGTATTGTATTGTTTGAAAGTATTTTCAGATAAGGAGGCCAGCATGACAGTCATTGAGCCCGCAGATACGCCGCGTCTTGCAAGCGCTTCCCTGACAAGCGCGCGGCAACCAGGATAAGGCGTTGACGAAATTGGAGATTGCTGGAATAGGATTTTAACAAGTTATCACAGGGGCCAAAATGTATAGGTTTAGAAATGGCAAGTCTGTGAAATACAGGGTACCAAGGCTGTGTTGGCCAGTCTGGTACTACAACTATACCCTCCGATTGTTCAGAGATTATCTTTTGCAAGACTTTTGTAATCAAAACAAAAGGAGGAAAAGCATAAAAGAAATATGGCTTCCATGACAAAGTAAATGCATCAAGCTTAAAAGCATCAGGATCATTTTTCCATGCCACATACAAATCACACTTAGCATTAGCCCGAGCAGCAAATAAATCTATTTCCGGGACACCATATGTTTTTAAAATAGATTTATAATAATCATCATTCAGTTCACATTCAATATCGGAGTGGGATTTTCTAGACTGTGTATCTGCAATCACATTCTGTGTAGATTTTATATAAGATGCAAACAAATAAAGTTTACGGTTTTCACACCATTGCCATATTTGCCTAGCAACAGAACATAAATGTGGGTATTGTATGCCTCCCATGCGGTTTATGTATGAAATAGCTGTAGTGTTGTCTACGCGCAGTAAAATTTCACAGTTTTGAAGGTTGTTAGTAAAAGCTTTAAGAGCAAGGAAGGCAGCTGTTAATTCCAAATAGTTGATGTGCTGTTGTCTTTCCTTTTCATTCCACAACCCTGCAGCTTTTTCTTTACCACATGAGGCTCCCCAGCCAGTTAGCGAAGAGTCTGAAAATATTTCAAGGGTATAAATACCACACTTTATCTTGCTGACATCTGTGTCAATATGTAAAAACCACCACTTAAAATCAGGTATTAATTTTTTAGATAACGGCATGATTTTCTCAAAATTATTATTAAACTTGTTTAAATAAATAAATTTTTGCCTTTCCATCTCCTTGGTGTACAAAAAGCCATAATCTATAGCAGGACATGCAGCTACAAGTAATCCAGTCAAATGTGCAAGTTCTCTTATTTTACAAAATTTTAAGGATAAAAATTTATGAATTTCTTGTTATAAATTATATCTCTTTTTAGTGGGCAATGAAATAGTGTATTCTTTGGAATTGAATTCAAAACCTAAAAATGTAACACACATACTGGGTGATAAAGAACTTTTTTCATTATTTATTATAAATCCCAGATCAGATAAAGTTGTTATGGTTTTTTGTACATTAATACTACAGTCCGCATATGTGCTACCGGAACACCAAATATCATCTAAGTAAATAACTGAGATGAAACCCATTGACCTTAAATGTTGTACTACAGGCTTTAAAATCTTTGTGAACACATATGGGGCAGTATTAAGCCCAAATGGGAGAACCTGAAACTCATATAATTCTTGTTTCCAAACAAAACGAAGGTATTTTTTGTCACTATTATGAATTGGTACTAAAAAATAAGCATCTTTGAGGTCAATGGTACTCATATAACAATTTCGAGTAAGTAACTTAGTAACTGTACGATAATCTTCTAGTTTAAAGTGTTCGGTGATAATAAATTTATTTAGTTCCTTTAGGTTTAAGATAAATCTAGTCCCACCATTAGGTTTAGGTACTGTAAAAATTTTTGAAAGGAATTGTCCTTCACATGGTTCACAACAAGTTATGGCGCCACTGTTCAATAACAGTTTTAAAGATGTGTCTATTTCTAGACTATCTTTTACAGAAAAAGATTTATTTTTTGGGATAACTTGTTGTGATGGTGTACAACTGAACGGGATTTTATAGCCAGTTATCCAGTTTAAAATTCTAGAATTAGAAGTTATAGTCATCCATTGATGTTTAAAATATTTCAATCTACCACAGTGGGTTTGACTAACCTCATTTAGTTGCGATTGTTTGTTCGCATTGGAGTCTTGTTCGGATAAGCTTTCTGGGAAGCTGTTTGTGCTGCTGGTATTGGCTTCTTGTAAGACTGGTAGAAACGTTGTGGCCCGGGCTGGTATACACGACCCCGAGGCTGGTGTGATGCCGGGCCCCTGAAGTTTAAATGCTTCTGTGGTTGTAGGTTTGCTGGCTTTTTGGTTTTATTCACACTGATTTCCTGAGCAGATTTTTTAATTGCCTTGGAAGCCTTAAGTTTTTCTGCAAAACCTTCTCCAAAAAGCCAAGTGTCTGTTTCAGTGTCTTTGACTGCCTCCCTAGTAGTTTGCTCCAACCCTTGCAATATGAAATGTTTTCTTGTTGTGGTCTCCTGATGTTGGTGGTCACACAACAGACGAGCAGTTTCTACAACTATATTGATTATAGGGGCATTTTCTTTGTTTTTGCATAACTTTCCGAAAACTGTAGCAAGTGCACTTAATGCATGGCCAACTTGATCTTGTTTGGCTGCAATAGCTTTGTCTCTTTTTACCGCCAGTTCTGTTATGGCAGCTTGTGCCTCTAAGTTTAATTTGGGGGCCCCAAGGGTTTTGCAATTATCTGGTGGTAGATATTTTTGTTTGAGTTCATTTCTTTTTTCTTTGGTTAGGCCATTTTTAATAATATCAGCCCATCTTGCGGCCAATTCTTTATGGATTGGTGGTCCAAAATTGTTATCTTGGGGGGCATCCCCAAGAATACTTAAGATATCTTCATCTAAGGGCTCCTCTGTAAGGAGAATAAAAGGCCCATGTCAATACATGGAAACACATAAAGTACCTATTTCTACTAAATAGTAGAAAATAGTAATGAGGGTGAATACCCATCTTGATACAATAGAATAAGGCTAAATAGCCCGTCTTGTAGTATGGTTTGTTGCATAGTAGAAAGCCTCAATAGGCCTCTGACAAACACGTGGTAATTTATAACCTCTAAAGAAAGAAAAAACACTAGGAAATTTCTTATGAACATTTCTTTCCTGGACTTTCCTGGACTTTATTTTCTCCGGAGTTACTATTCTCGTCCTGAATAGGCTCTTTCTGAGTGAGATCTTCGATTGAACCCAATAATAGATCACTATCTGGCGGTACGGGTGACGGCGATGGCGACCGCGTGCGCGACCGGCGCCGGCGACGCTTCATATTTTGCAATAAATCATTGTATTTCTTTAATTTCCTCTCAATTTTTACTGCACTGCACTCATTTTTTCGTTTAGGCATTGTTTTTAAGTAAAAAAACACTGATTAAACTAATTAACGTATTAATTCAATTTTTGTGCTGTGACGCAGGCTGCACGAAAAACGATAATGGCAGGTATAGTGTTGTGCCTATGCAAGTTTCTTTCTAGAGTTGGGATACCTACTTAAGCTCTAAAAAATCGTGACATAAGGCTAGCGGATGCGACTACTACATGTCTTCATTATCATGAAGAGACTATGCAGTGAAGTACAATTATATAATTCCTGTAAATGCAAATATTGTTAACATCGTTTTTAAAAGAGTAAGTATGGAGTTTCTTGCCCATTCTTCTCCATACAAAACTACCTTTTGGAATGGGCACCTAGAATCGATTTTTTTTTCTCATTTGACGTTCAAACGTGCCTTATAATGGTCTAATTGAAATAAATGATTTGACTTTGACTTTGACTTTGAGTAAAAAAGGTTTGTGTATTATATGTCTAACCTTATTGTGATCGGAGTATAGAAAGTTTGAATGAGGTATTATGTGGAGTAATGTTCTTTAACCAAGAGCAAAAATATAACTACATTTAATTCTTATCAATTTATTAAAGACTTCCTTAATTTTAAAGATACAATATGTACAGATTTATTGAATTGACACATTTTTTCATCATAGTGACAAGTTGAGACGTAAAAAAACAGACATCCTTCTGGCGCAGTCGAGTAATAATAAAGACACATAATACAGAGGTTGTTAACATTATACCATAGGAGCTAGTTCTGCCTAAACATACTTATCCACCTCAAAATTTGTCCCATATAACTCTCTCGATTGTAAAATCTATTCTAGGCATAAGTTTAGGATGTACAGTCGCCATACCAAACTGTCTAATTTTCTCAATTGAATATGAACCTTATCATTGTGTACAGTAAAGTTGAAAATCTATCAAAGAAATGACAATGCCAGATCCTGCCCCACCCATGTAAAGAAAAAGTAAATTAATGAAAATAATTGTAATGAATATAGAACCTTTCTACACTAAATTGTTTTTCTTTAGAACTTGCAGATTACGAAATACCTACCCACAAAATACTAACTCATTTTACCTAAAATACAATTTAACCTATAATCAATGTCATTATTGTTTATAGATTTAAACGGAAACCGCAAGTTCTACAGTCCCTAAGACTAATGTTTAGTTATCAGCAATAAATAAACAGTAAGATGCTACATATTGCACATGACTTTTATTGAGTGGGGCAAAGTTCTATAGAGTTTCTGGCATTGTCCTTTGACAAATTGTTGTAACTTGATGTGCTGACCTCTGTACATTAAACTGTTATTGCTGGTGTTATATTACCATAACACATTTGGCATACATTTGGAATTAATCTAATTATTGAGTTTGTGGGCTGTTTTGGCAGTACTGTGCTTAATTGAGATAACAGTCTGACATGGAACTTAAATTGAGATGTGGCAAAACAGAAAACTATAGTATTAAATGTAAAACAAAATATTATTATCTTTATTGAATATAAATTGCCTTTATTAAACAATCTCATGCTTTTAACACAGACAAGAGTATTTTTTATAATGTAGGTAGCTCACCAATAGTGTAGTTACACTATTAACAGGTTTCAATATATTTTTAGTTAAAAGTAACAGCTGTTTTTAACATTTCAACATAACAAAAAGTAATCAAGTTGACAAACTTGTTATTTCATCATCTATTTAATCTTTTCAGCGCCAGAGCATAAAGGCACTTGCAAGCCCTCAATGCCAACCCATAATTCACCACAAATACATACAAAGAAAAATAGGGAAATATCGAATAGATATAAATATAATCTATGTGCCTTTTTACAATTGTAGTTATAAATAGAGGCAAGAAACACTCATCATCATCTGCCAAGCCTTTTCCCAACTATGTTGGGATCGGCTCCCAGTCTAGCCAAATGCAGCTGAATACCAGTGTTTTCACATAGAGTGACTGCCTATCAGACCTCCACGTAACACGATACCCCTTGGTAACACAGGTTGTCAGACATGACAGCCAGGCAAACAACACTTAAATCGTAATTTATTTTGTACTTGAAAAAGTTGGTCAATCATCCATGGCTGTCAAAAGGTTAAGAATTTTCCTGCTGGGTCTGCTGGATAAAAAATATTAATAGCACTTTTGACTTTCAAAATCTTGGAAATTAATGAATACATTTAAATCACTAAAATCACACTTAAAACATGTTCTCTTCTCGTTCTTTAGACATCCATGTCTTGCGTATATGTATAACATATAGTTAAAATCAATTCATTAATTTTAAGAATTACAAGTGAGTTGCACAAATCCAACATTAGTTTAATGCAGATTTCAAAAAGATGCTGTCACTTTCTTTTTATAGAAAATGTAAACAATGGCATGATTTTCAAGTTATTGTTAAACTATTGTTGGTTTTGTGCAACTCAACATTAAAACCTTAAATGAACCTAACCTGTATTGAGCTTGGATTGCCATTAAATTGCATATTTTGTTCATTAAAATATTTAGAGCCACCCTTATTTTGTTTAAGAAATGGCCCTATTTCTTACATAAATGTGGATACAGATTACAGACGACTAAATTATAACTTTTATTTAACCTATATTAAGTTGAGCTCTGCCGATAGTTCTTTGTGTCTAATATTTTCTTGCCGCACATAGCACAGATTCCTTTTTTATAGGCACACGCTTGGCAGTAGTGGGAACCCACTTGGTGCACTTTTGTTCTGCATATTCTGAAATGATGATAGAAATATGTTAACAATTTTAATTAGCATTTATTTTTAGGCCAGCGTGGCTTTTGACCTGTGTTACCCTGTAAAACCGGCACATAGGGCCGAAACACAAAAATGTAAGTATACCAACTAATAATAATAGGGGTTGAATCAAAAGATGAATTTCTACTTTCCTTACTAACATTATTAATGTGAATGTTTGTGAGATAACAAAAATGAAACTAGCACAAAAATAGACAATGAATTTACTTTGTCTGTCTGGCTCAGTGAATGGAAATAAAACATTTTATTTCCGTGGCTGGCATGGTCTTATTTGTGACTAAAAGCCCCTAAATAAAATTAGAATAATAAAAAAAAAAAAAAAAAAAAAGAATCAATAACTATTATTATTTTTGCTCAATAAAGTATTTGTTATAAAGAATAGTAGTAGTATAAAATGTTTTACCTGCATTCTTGAAACTTGCTAGTGTACGGGTTGAATCGTCCTTTTTTCGCGGTAAGTGCTTTATTTTCACCAACTTTTCTACCTCCAGACTCTACCGTATTTCTTGCACCTGTTTTCCAAGGATCTGGTGTTATGACACGGCCTAATTTCTTCTCACATTTCTCACAAACCATTTTATTAGGTTTGTTTTAGCTAAAACTAAATTATAACCTCAGAAGTTTACATTGACCAAACACGGTAAATCCTAAAATTCTATTGTATATATTGCTATTTACTTTCAAACTTAGTAACTAGACGACCCACTGACTAAATAGCTAAGTATATATAATTATTTAATGTTAAAGTGCAATTTGTGTAACCAAACAAACAAATCTATCAGTGTCCTGTCGAGTGTCATGTCATATTTATCATCAACAACATGTCAACATTGTCAACTATGTTCAGTCAAGCTTCCAAGTGAATATAATCTCAAATATTTTAGTCGAGTTACCAAAAGTATCAAATCTGTTACGGCCTTAGGCGGCCCCTAGACGATAAATTATATTGAGCAATATTACGAAATGTGCAATATTATTGACCGTGTAGGGTTAATATTGAAGATTGTGCAAGGATTGAACGAAAGTATGAGCGAGTTTAATTTTTATTTTTCCATTGCATCGTGTAGGGTCAGTATTCCGTAAAAAGAGAGTTCAAAAGTTAAGGCAAGAGAGTTTATTGTCGAATGCATCCAATTGTACAGAGAATTTCTGTCTCTGTGACAGACGCACTGACACAGACTGTCCCTGAGAGCAAAGAATATCATGACCGTGAAAAAAAGGCCAACCAAAGATGATGAGAAGAAAAATTCAATTTTTTGAGAACTAACTGGATTAATAGGTAGGTAGGTACTATTCTCCGACTGAACACGAAAACCTTTCGCAGTTCTTATTATTGTGCAATATAATTGATCGTTTGGATTCAAAGCGCCTTTCAATCTTTACAATGTTATTGTAGGTCTAGGGGCCGGGTTATCATCCGGTGCAAGTCCAGTGCTGGCTTAGAGCATACAACCCTGGACACCCAGATATGTATAGGTACAATTAAATAATATTTTCACTTCTCTTGCTCAAAAAGGCCGTCATTGTAGCATACCAGAGCGGGGATAAAATAGCATTTCATCGTCTAGGGGAAAAAGTTTTTTTTTTAATTTTTGTGTGTCAAATATAACAATGAGCCTACAAAATCGAAAAAGTCTTTAGTCATAAGTAGAATAATCATGAATAAAGACTCGACTTAGTAGTAGTAGTAGTAGTAGTATGACGGGCCGGTGTCCGCAACTCCACGACCAAGCGCGTATTTTGCGTACAGGTGGGAAGAAGATCATTCGATCCACCCGAGCTCCCCAAGAAAGGCCAGCAGCGCCTTGACATCGCTGGCGATCTCCCGCAGGTTACCTGGGTTTCCGAAGTACTTTGCCCTGTATGAAGCGACCTCAGGGCAGTTCAGAAGCACATGGGCTGCTGTCTCGTCCGCCCCCATGCAGGCTCTGCACAAAGGGCTGTCTGTGACTCCTATGACAAAAAGATGTTTATTGAAAGACCCATGACCAGTTATGGCGGCTGTGACCGCACGTAGCTGTTGTTTGGACAGCCGGAGGGCTTGCCTCGTGAAGCGGCCCTCAATTACAGGAAGAGCCTCCTTGGCTTGCCTGCACTCGCCATGTTCGGTCCACAGTCTTTGGTGTAGATCCTTGGTACGTTTTCTTACCATGGTGCGTAGGTGACCGAAGGGGAGAGGCACTATGGGTTCCGGACCCACCGCGCTCATGCTCGATCCCCTTCTGGCAAGCTCGTCCGCAGCATCGTTACCGCGCGAACCGCTGTGTCCTTTGATCCATTGAATGGTTGTATCATTAAGAATACCCACCTCGTTCAGTCTCTGATGGCATTCGTGTATCAACCCGGAGTTGACCGTGTAGCTGTCCAGAGCTTATAGTACAGCCATGCTATCCGACAGTATGCGAATTGGTTGTCCTACTACCTGTCTGTTTAGTATAGCTGAGGCCGCCAAGCAGATGCCCATGCACTCGGCCTGGAACACCGTGTTGTAAGCACCCAGCGGCATTGCTAAATGTATGTTGAGGTCTTCCGAGAAAACGCCGGCCCCCGTGCCGGTACCTGTTTTAGATCCATCTGTGAAGATCCGCAGCTCAGTCGGGCGAAGGCCCTCACACCGCCAATCCTCATGCAGTTGGATTTTGTATTTTTTGTCAAAAATGAATTGTTTGGGAATTCTGTCGTTAATAGCTTTAGTTATAGGAGACTCCTTACTAAGTTCCTCTAGTAACGCAGAGTGTCTGGTGCTAGTCTTGCTCCAGAGATTTAGTGTTTTCAAGCGTAATGCAGCCGTTGTCGCCTCTTGTTGGATAAATAGGTGAAGCGGCGGGAGCCCTAACATCGCCTCCAGTGCTGCCGTCGGAGTGGTCCTCATGCAGCCCGTGGTCGCCATGCAGGCTAGTCTTTGCATACGCTGGAGTTTGTTGGCGGCTGTGATTAGCTTGGTCCTCGGCCACCACACCACCGACCCATAAGCAATCATGGGGCGGATTACCGCGCTATACAGCCATAGTATTATTTTAGGGGATAGGCCCCACTTCTTACCTATCATTTTCCTACATTGCCAAAAGGTGATGCAGGCCCTGTTTAATTTGTTGTCTAGATGGTTGCTCCAGTTTAACTTACTGTCTAAGATGACCCCGAGGTATTTTACTTCGTTGGCCAGCTGGAGCTCGATATTGAATAGTTTGGGTAGGCGGTAGGGTCCTAGTGCACGTTTGTGGGTGAACATGACTAGTTCGGTTTTGTTGGGATTGACGGATAAATCAAATTCCCCGCACCATCGCTCCACGATGCGTAGCGCCCGCTGTGTGAGGTTGCAGATGGTCCCGGTCACCTTCCCTGACACAAGGATGGCGAGGTCGTCTGCATAGCCTATAGTGTAGTAACGTTCGGCATTGAGTTTCTTGATTAGAATGTTGATTACCAGGTTCCACAGGAGGGGGGATAACACCCCTCCTTGGGGGCAGCCTCTGGCAATCATGGCTACTTGCTGCTCTTCCTCAAGCCGAACTACCCGTTTACTTAGCATATTAGTAATCCAGTCAATTAGTACCTGTGCTACGCCGTGTTTGGATAGGGCGGCGCTAATGCTGGAGAAGCTAGTTTTGTCGAAGGCCCCTTCGATGTCTATAAATGTACCCAAGCAAGAACCCTTTTGGTGGATGTCCTCCTCAATCCTACTCACCACCATATGAAGGGCGGATTCTGTTGACTTACCTGAGCTGTAAGCGTGTTGATTACCGTGTAAGGGTAAGTTTCTTAAAGGCCCGTCCCTCAGCTCCCTTTCGCATAGTCTTTCCAAGGTCTTCAGCAAGAACGAGGTCAGACTGATCGGTCTGTGGGATTTGGCGTTTGTGTAGTCACTCTTACCTGGTTTAGGGATGAATATGACCTTCACTTCCCTCCATCCTATAGGTACATATCTGAAGGCCAGACACGCTCTCATTAAGGGCAGCAGTCTATCGGTGATTAATGCTCCACCCCACTGAAGTAGGGCGGGAAAAACTCCGTCTGGGCCGGCTGCCTTGAAGGGATGGAAGGACTGAATGGCCCATTGGAGCTTCTCCAAGGTGATCATCCTGTGTGCGTAGAACCAGTCATTACCTGATGGTGTGTAGGTTGCATCAGACCAGTCTACCGTCTGTGTGAAGACACATCCGGGAAAGTGGGTTTCTATTAGAACCCGTCTCGCTTCGTCTGGTGATGTTGTGAGTGTGTTGTCGGGTTTGCGGAGAGTGGCTACCCCAGGTGTGTTCTGCTGTGCCAGTATCTTCCTTACCCTGTTCGCTTGTTGGCAAGATTCAATGTTTCCACAGAATTTGCGCCACCCCGTGGTTCTCCTGAATCTGATGCATTTCTTGTAGCTGGATTTGGCCGCGTGGTACGCGTCCCAGTCATCGTCAGCACAAGTGTTCATAGCTCTGTTCAAGGCTTTTCTTACCTTACTGCGCTTACGCTCCAGCTCGGCACCCCACCAGGGTTGTTTCCCTGGCGTCCTGGGCGCGGTGGTCATTGGGCATGCAGCTTGGTAGCATTCTATCATTGTTTCAGTCACATGTCTTACCTGTGCATCAATCAATGTCGTGCACTCTAAAGGCAGCGAGTTAGCTATAGGTGTTAGCTTGTTTGCAAGGTTGCGTGTGTAGGCCGCTCTATCCGTGTTACGCGGATTACGTCGCGGTGGCGTCGGTGATATACAGACCTGAATGTCAAAGCGGATCCACCTATGATCGGAGCAGGAGGCCTCCTTAGAGACCTGCCATCCGGTGATGATTTCCGCTGCACCATCCGATGCTAATGTTAGGTCTATGATTGTGCGGCTCCGTCTAGTGACAAAGGTCGGTTCAGAGCCTGTGTTAAGTAGGGATAGGTTGGTTGTGAATAAATAGTCCACTAAGGCCTTACCCCTCTCGTTTGATGTGTCCATACCCCATAACGGGTGGTGGGCGTTGGCGTCGGTCCCAATCACCATCTCCAGTCCGTTCCTCTCGCAGTCATTCACGAGGCGGGTGAGGTCGTGAGGGGGCGGGTTCTCCGCCTCAGGCATGTAAGCCGAGGCAAAGACTACCGGTGTGTTCTCGGCGCCGCGCTGTATCAGCAGCCTAGCTGCAGAGAGGTCTCTGCAACAGAAATCATTTAGTGGCTGTGCTTTGAGGTTACCTGTCACGTAGATGCACGCTCTTGGGTGATCATGATCTGTAGTAACTAGGAGCTTACCGCCAAGATTGGAGAGTCCTTGTATGTGGCCGGCCCTAATCCACGGCTCTTGGATCAGGGCAATGGCCGTGTGTTGTACCTCCAGCCACTTGCGCAGCTGAGCCGTCGCGGTCTGACTGTGGTGGAGGTTGGCTTGGAGGATTTTACACGTTGACGAAAGGGACGCCATCGCTGGTCGAACCCTCCTCGTCTCCCCCAAGTTTTAACCCGGCGAACAGGTCCTCGTCGAGGCAGTCGCCCCCGACGGAGCCGCCACCCTCCGGGTCCGAAGCCGAGGACAGGAAGTCGTCCGGCTCCTCACCCGATGGAGAGGCGGCGGCCACGTCGGCGGCGACAGGAGCGGCCGGTTCTGCTGTAGCAGGTGCAGCCGCGGTTGCTACCGGGTCAAGTATTGTGGGGATGATCTCCCCAGTTTTCGGCGGCCTCTTCAGCTCTTCCCGGATGGTCTCAGTGGTGGGGTCCCATCCCCGAGGGACTTCGGTGAACCTACCGTTCCAACCCTGAAATCTTACGTACACCGCCCCCAATCCAATTGAGAGGCGGCGTCCGGCCTTCATCAGGGCCGGGATTTGGTCCTCAGGGATGCTAACCACCAGAAACCAAGCCGCGGCCTGTTTGTCTGCGAAGTGTAGGGCCCATTTCTTGACGTCGACCCAGGGGTTCTGATAGGAGAGGGCCCGTCCAATGTTGGTCGGCTCTCCGAAGACTCCCTGCTCGTCTGGGATGACGACCCCGCAGCGTGCTCTCTTCTGCAATTCCGACTGGCTCTTGACGACTAGTATGGTGTTAGTAGGGAGAGCCAGGCCGGAAACAGTGCGTTTAAGCCAGGTGAGTGTGTGGTCGTTGCCACACCAGAGTTTTAGGACTCCTTCAGCGAACAGCGGCTTTGCGTTGAAAGTCGGCCCTGGTGAGTCTTGTTTGGGGGAACAGGCCTCGCTTATGATCTGCCTCTGGATGGCAGCGAGCACCTGGTCCGACGTCTCCTTGCTGATGATCCCCGTACGGTCGCAAGTGATCGCGACGTTCAGGGGAGTGCTAGCAGCTTGGGCGTAGCTTTTGTTGGCGGCCCGTTTGGATTGATCAAGCCGCGGCCGCTTATGCTCTCCACGAGGCGAAATCGTCTCGTTGAGAGCTCGCTTGGCTACGGCCTGATCCTTCCAGCCGGGTCGCTGTGTTTCTTCCGTTGCCGGAACTGAGCTGGCTTCACTGACAGGAGGTTGGCTCGGAGTTGGTTGGCTAGCGCCGGCCTGAGTCTGTTTGCCAGCTGTGAAGCTAACTTGTTTAGAAGAGGAGGCCTTGCCTGCTTTCAAAGCTAAAAATCGAGCCAGGCGCCGCTCCCTCTTTGTTTTTCCCGCCCCCCTTTTACCCTGCTCCGAATGAGCTGTTGGACCTGAAGGGTCTGTGCGAGGGCGTCGGGTCTGTTGAGTGTTTTTACCCTTGCCCTTGCGTTTTTGCACCTGCCAGCCGCTTGCGAAGACGTCGGCGGTGCAAGTCGTCCCTGGTTGGTCAGGGACATCGATCGGGGCTTGAAGAGCCCCAGTGGTGGGAGGGTGTGTAGGTGTAACCCCGGTGCCGGATTTACCCGATGCCGGGGCTTGTGTGCATTGGCTAGGGCTGCCACCAGTTTTACCCGGCGACGCAGCCTTTGCCTGTTTTGAAAGGCCGGTACTGGTCCCAATCAGCGCCGTTGCCTTTTGTTTAAGGGACTTAGTTTTGGTCTTAGCCGCGGTTTTCGCCACGGCCGGACCAACACCCGCGCTAGCGCCAGTAGCTTTCACTACCGGAACGCCAGGGGCGACAGAGATGCTGGAAGCACCCTGTTGAGGAGCTTTGTCGGCTTTCACCGACTCCACTCCTGAAGGTGGTTTTATACATGGCCGGAAATTGTCCATTGTACGTATGAAAAAAGAATTCATCTCTCTGGCTCCCACCCTCCATGGAGCCCGCAACTGGGAACGTCGCACTTAAAAGAAGTTTGACGTTAGGATTCCCAGAGAGATATAGGTGCGCAAGGCTGGCTTACAGTGCGACATCGGGTGCTCGATCGGGTTGGCGTCATGGGGCGAATTGGCCAACCCCAGACGAGCTGATCAACCCTCACTTACACCGTCAGCATGACCTTTACCTACCGCTGCAGCCGTCCGAGGACGACCACAGCGGACCTCACGCACCTCGCCTGTGGCCCTCTGACGGGACACAATGGCCATTTCCCTACCCCTGGCTAGAGGGTAAGGCCACCGTTTTGCCTGAAATCCAGACCAAAGGGGGCGTGTTGCCTCACGGACGCATAACCACCAGCGCCGATCGGCTCAACCCCCCAGGACTCCTTCATCCCTGCATACGGCGCTCAACTGCGCAGGTCCTAGCGCAGGTGACTAATCCCCTACTCGCCAACACTCTTGGGGCGAGCTCACGGCCGCCCAGTCACAGGGGGCCGCGATTATTGGGTTATATATACGGAGAAAATACTATAAACCATACATAGATATATACTATATATATTATATACCAAACGCGCTCGGTGTTTTTGGTTTGAGTCTAATTCCTAGTGAACTAGACCCAGTAACAGGGCTGGCAACCTCGAGAAGGCTAGTCCGCCGAACTTGCCTTGGGGATCTTTGCAACGAACTTGTCACTCTCCCCCAAGACCAACGCCCCCCTACCGCCTCTGAAGGAGGCAATAGGGTGGGCCTGCATCTATGCTAAACATGTTAAGCATGCCGTACTAGAACCGCTAAAGCATAGACCCAGACCCGCCCCAAAAGACTCGACTTATTACTGTTTCATAAAAAAAGAACCTTATTTTAATTTTGAAAATGGAACTTAAATCGGCGATCTCTGGTAGAACGCATGCAAAATGTGTTGCGGCTGCAGAAGAAACAAAAAAAAGACATTGGCGCGAAATCTTTATAATTTTTCTCTGATTGCAAATTGAATTGGTAGTGACCGTAATTAATTTCTCGCAATCGTAGTGAAAAGTATAGTGTAACACACGGCGCTAAAACCCATTAAAACTCGGTTTCTATAACTAGGTACCTCGTATATAATGGGTCATTTTAACTCCTTGTATAACAATCTACTATTTTATGACAAGAAACGTTACAGCCGTATGTAGATAGATAATGAAGTAGGTATTAACTTACATATTGTTCTCCTTCGAATTCAGATCCACGAAGCTTTTCTCGTATCGATCTTAAAGGTATGTATATATTTTAACATAATTATGATACACAATATTTTTATTAGCAACCTACATTCTGTCCGCTGGTTTAACCGTTTTTTGATAGCTGGAACTAGTGAACAATATATATGTTTTTTGTAAAAAATGATACGCATACTGTATCATAATGCCTGTAAGAGGTCATAAATAAGATTATCCAATAAGATAAGGCAGTTTATATATTTATTTTGTAACGCATTAAAGTTAACTTTTCGGGAATCGGGAATAGTTACGTTTTAATGCAGCTGTCATAAAACTAATAACCCAATGGACAGGGTTTAAGTAGCATAGCTGTTTATCCCAGTTCTAAATGAACGAGAATATCTGCAGTTTTAAGAAAAAAAAAAAATATATTATGTTTACTTTTTCTTGCAATTTTAGAGAATTTTAACTTCTATCAACTTTAATTCGTCACGATATAAAAAAATGTAGCAATCGTGGACAGAGAAAGCACACTAATAAGGCAAGTTATTAAAAAAGTTAGCACAACTAACCAAGATTCTTATATGGTATAATACTTGAATAGTCTTTCCCTAGAGTCTAGTGATAGTGACAAAGCACAAATAAAAAATAATTAACTATATTAAATATAACACTGCCCGCTCAAAGATTTGAGTGGAGGGGCTCTTGATGTTAGATGTCAGCGACACCTTGAGCTTGCTGCCAAGCGTGACCGATTGAAAGTCACATGCGAGCTCACGAAAGTCAACTATAGCGAAATCGGTCGGATCCCATCATCACCAGATAGAAAGAGATAAGATTTCCCGTTGCGAAGATCTTTTTGACGTGTTGTCTCCACTTTTATTTAAAACATCTTGCATGGGTCAGAAGTCTAAAAGCCATTATTTATAATAAAATATAATACTAAATTAAATATAACAAAACACAATTATTAAATGTTATCGTGTGCGTTTCGACCGCGCGGCCACGGCGATATTTCGAAAAAAAAACTTTTCCATGATTATGTAAAATTTTGTAAAAGTTGATTCCTAAAACCATAAATTTGTCGAAGATATGGTTAAAAAGTTATAAGGGTTTGAACGTGGCCGCGCCATTGAAACGCGGAGAACCGCGCGGCCACGGAGATCTTTAAAACTAAGCATAGCAGAGAGCTGAAATTCAGGTAACTAACAGATTGAATTTGTAAAAAAAATGTAAAAATACAGAAAAAAATCCTAGGTTTATATTTTAGGAGCTGCAAGACAAAAACCCCATGGCCGCGCCATTGAAACGGTGAATAACACTCTAGCGCCGATATCACGCTGAAAATGCATCGCAGACGTCTGAAATTCATTGTTAAATCTAGATTTGAATTTGTCGAAAATGTAAAAAATATACAAAAAATACTCAGGTTTCGATTTTAGGAGCTGTAAGACTAAAACCCCATGGCCACGCCATTGAAACGGTGGAAAACACGTTATCGCTGATATCTCGCTGAAAAAGCATCGCAGAGGTCTGAAGTTTTTTGTAATACCTGTCGAAATCATGCAAAAAAAAATTACATTTCACACAAACCAAAACTATAAAATGAGGTAACCACCTCGTATAAAACGTCAATATTTTTGAGATTTCTAGTAGATGATGATTAAGATATTAAAAATCAGGGTAATATTATACTTTACTTTACATTGGGAATAAGCTCGCTAAGTGGGAATATGCAACCACGTTTTTTCTTGACCCTCGATTTCTTGGTGGAAATTTAAAAAATATTGATGTTTTATACCTAGTTTTGGTATGTGTGAAATGTAATTTTTTTTTGCATGATTTCGACAATTTATTGTCCCCTTAATTAATAAAAAATATTTATCTTAGTGTAAGTAAACAATCTGTGATTTGTGATTTTAATAGAAGTTTATATCTTAGTGTAAGTAAACAATCTGTGATTTATGTGATTTTTAAAGAAATAAAGATATAGTATCTCTTCGTTTAATTTTAATTCAATTTAGAATCCTTGGGACATGATTTCTATTACAACAGGTGGAAAGTTTTCTGTAAACAACAAGGCATGGTCACCCTAGCGAAATATTTAAAACACATTGCAAGGCTTTGTATTATGAATAAAAAATATGTTTTG
Organism: Charanyca ferruginea; assembly: GCA_947361185.1. Taxonomy (NCBI): domain Eukaryota; kingdom Metazoa; phylum Arthropoda; class Insecta; order Lepidoptera; family Noctuidae; genus Charanyca; species Charanyca ferruginea. The sequence goes on along the minus strand of OX376082.1, from coordinate 6,834,794 downwards.
CATATTATCGGTAGTTCTACATATTAATAGGTGTTGTTTATAAAAAAAAATCTCACTAATACTTACTATCTTCGATAGATAATCAAAACTTATTTTTACACGATACCGCACTACTGCTCCTAAAATATAAACCTAGGTATACTTCGTATATTTTTACATTTTCGACAAATTCAAATCTAGGTATTACAAAAAACTTCAGACCTCTGCGATGCTTTTTCAGCGAGATATCAGCGATAACGTGTTTTCCACCGTTTCAATGGCGCGGCCATGGGGGTTTAGTCTTACAGCTCCTAAAATCGAAACCTGGGTATTTTTTGTATATTTTTTACATTTTCGACAAATTCAAATCTAGATTTTACAATGAATTTCAGACGTCTGCGATGCATTTTCAGCGTGATATCGGCGCTAGAGTGTTATTCACCGTTTCAATGGCGCGGCCATGGGGTTTTTGTCTTGCAGCTCCTAAAATATAAACCTAGGATTTTTTTCTGTATTTTTACATTTTTTTTACAAATTCAATCTGTTAGTAACCTGAATTTCAGCTCTCTGCTATGCTTAGTTTTAAAGATCTCCGTGGCCGCGCGGTTCTCCGCGTTTCAATGGCGCGGCCACGTTCAAACCCTTCTAACTTTTTAACCATATCTTCGACAAATTTATGGTTTTGGGAATCAACTTTTACAAAATTTTACATAATCTTGGAAAAGTTTTTTTGTCGAAATATCGCCGTGGCCGCGCGGTCGAAACGCACACAATGTTATCTTATCATCAATTTGTCCACTCCCTGGTGCCCGCTTAGCGTTGAATTTTGGGACACGTATACCTTTTTAATAAATAATAAACGTGAAATAGAATCAAGAATTTAATAAGTACGTTACACAACACACCGTAATTTTGTTAAAAGCATATTTTTAGACATCATTTAAATTAGTTTGGGCCTGAAAATAATTGTTAACTAGATCTGCTCTCTGTCCAAAATCTTGCACTTCCATATTTTGAGGACCCGCGCCCACATTCTGAGGTGTATCGTGGGGCAAATCAACTTCTGTTGGGACATCTGCTAGGTTGTAATCTATACAAAAATTGTACAGCACTGCTGTTGATATGATAACATTTTGTATGTTTTCCAGTTTCAAACGTAGAGTGGAAACTAGCACAGGGAATCTGCGTTTCCATGCACTAATGGTGCTGAAAAATATTAACAATTCTATAATTAATCGTGACCAGGTTTCTCAATAGTCATCGCGTGAAACATATTATATGATTATGGCAAATACATCTTTTTACCACGACTTAGCACATATTGTGCATTTCAACTTACTGTTGAATAGTTTTCCAAGTTTTAAAATGAGCCTCGTTATATCTTAGTTCATTCGGAGTTTTAGGGTTCAATATAGGCGTCAAGAGGTACGCTCTGCAGAGATAAGCAGTGTCCCCCAGCAACCAACGATTGCCAAAAGCACCACTCTCACAGTCAGCTATAAGAAAAAAATACTGAATTATTATTAAAGCCAAACATTTTTTTAACTGTAGGTATACATTTAATACCTAATAAGCACATGACATTATTTAAACAAGTTTTTCGTTGATGGGTCCAAGAAGCTTAAGATAAAAGTAGTAAGAACACGTCAAAGAGTCCACTAAGACCCGTTTTGGAGAACCCGAAGTGTGCCCCTCTTCTAGGCCCGGGAATGTCTCTTTCTATTAACCCTAGTAAATAGAAAGACCAGACCATTACTTCGAAGTGCTGCGCAGGGCTAATGTTGGTGGCGTTAAGTCTATCTCATGCGGCGTCAACTAAGGTGGTGCGGACATGTGTCACAGATGACGGAGCAGCGGATGAGTGGCGAGCACATATTTTATTTTGAACTTGATTAGGGCAAGCGCAACTATGGTGGACAGCTCATCAGAAAGATGTGCCCGTACTGAGACCCGTCTCGGTGGGAGCAGCAAACCGCTCAAAGATTTGAGTGGAGCTGGGGATCTTGATGTTAGATGTCAGCGGCTCCTTGAGCTTGCTGCCAAGCGTGACCGATTGAAAGCCACATGCGAGCTCACGAAAGTCAACTATAGCGAAATCGGTCGGATCCCATCATCATCAGATAGAAAGAGATAAGATTTCCAGTTGCGAAGATCTCTTTGACGTGTTGTCTCCACTTTTATTTAAAACATCTTGCATGGGTCAGAAGTCTAAAAGCCATTATTTATAATAAAATAATTACCCCTCAAAACAGAGTTATCTAAAATAGTGTTATTGTCTAAGGATCCAGGCCAACGAGTAACCACATTCGTCAGTTTCAGGCCCGCATTACATACGACCTGGACATTTAACGAGAAGTTACCATCGCGGTTTTTGAATTCATCGCCGAACTGGTGATCTGCAAGGATAAGTTTTAAAAGTTAAAGCCTCAATTTTTATCAGTATTACTTGCAAAAATAAAAGCAATTAACTAATGAGCTATTATTGTATCAAACCTATGAAACTAATTTTGCGGTATTTTGTGGTGTTAGTAAAGCACTGTACACGACAGTCATGGCGCGAAGTCACTGTTATTATCATAATTTGACCTTCAAAACAGCAACGCTATTGTCACCAGGCTATCGAATGTAAAGCAGAAACCAAGCAACAATTGTTTCAAAGCGCACTATATAAAAATACGCTAATTACTTAGAGATTGAATCCGAACATGAGTACAATTAATAGCCCCAAGTACACGAGGAAACTGTGCTATCATAAAAAACTTTGTAGCACTGTCTTGATGCAAAACAACATGTTTGTTATACAGCTTAGCAATGGCTTGTGATATCCCTTGCACGATCCTGGCCGCCGAAGACTTTGACACACCAACCGATTTGGCAATCGATGCGAGCATCGCGCCCAATGCGTAAAAACGAAGTGTCAACAACAGCTGATGCAGTGGCGCCACCCCATTGTTACTAAAAGCAAAGCAATCATACATTAATGAACATGTTTTTGCAACTCCCTATCTTAATTATTATACTTCATATAAGATAGCTTGATCTCTGCGACAGCTGTCAGTAAAATCACGCCTATGAAGTCCTGAATTTCTAGTACAAACAGTACCTGTTAATATCATACTTTATGGGCATGCCGACCTAATTAGTGATGGGCGATGATTCATCGCGACCACAGACTATAAACTATCGATATTTTAAATAAAACTTAATTTAAAATTATTACTAATGGAAAAAGAATGGGAGTGGGACGTCCGGTTTGATAATATTTGCGAACGAGAATTTATAATAAATTCATAGGATAGTTCTAGCGATTCAGAAACTGATTCAGATATGGATTTGGGGTGTACACCTTTAAGAGCGCCCATCCCCATCGAACGAACTTCAAAACGAGCGTGATTGAATTTTTATTTGTTTCAACCAACGCAAATCTCGAAAACAAACGAGTGAGTGAGAACGCGATAACATCACAGGAAAATTGGCGCGCGGAAATTTCACAAAACTTGTTCCAGGACATACGTGTTTTTGAAAAAGCCTTACAAGTTTTTGGTAAAAATGTTTATAATTTAGAATCTCCATGTGCAAGGTTTTTATGAAGCTGTTTTTTTACTTTTTCAATGTATTGAGTGCATTATGACCGGCCACAGTTTAGATAAAATTGTGCAAAAAAGCTGATTTTCAGACGTGTTTACTGAATTTGTTTCTCAAGAAAGTTTATTTTTGGCTTCATACAAACCTAGATTTAAACCACAAGATACCTGTGTGTTAAAAATATTTAGAAAATAATTTGTTATAACACCGTAATCGCGTACGAGCGTTTGTATGGGAAATATAACAGGTTGGGCGCTCTTAAGAATAAATGCAATTTATATTAAAATATTCGTTTAATTTAGAAACGTTTGTAATTAAATTATACCCAATTATATGTTACATTAGCATCGATAATAGTAAGAGACGTCGATAATTTCTATCGACATTTTTTTATATCCTGACAACCCTAAGAGATCAATCAAGCTATCATAAATGTTGTATATACTAATGAGTTGTAAGAGACACATCGTTTATCATGTTCAATATATTTTTTTCTGTAATTAAAACATCTAGGAAAACTGTTAAATGTTTCGCAGAGTATTTATTCGTTTCGTTCTATTTATTGTTTATGCTCGTTTTCTAAGTACAAATTTGAATTATATTTTCAAAACCATTACAAAAAAATAATATTGTGATGGTTGAGGAAGGCACAAAATTTAAATGATTTGTAAAAAATACTTACCGGCTAGAAGTAACTTTTACATGTGGCATTATTTCCGTCAAAAGTGCGTCCACAGCAGCTTTAGACAATCTAAATCTATAAGTGAAATCTGTATCATTAAGGTATTGCATTCTCTCTACATTTCTGTAACTGCGGCAAATCTTACGCCGCCGTTGCCGTGGTACCGGTGTCTGTGCATCTTCGGACCCACTTGTGTTCAGTTGCTGGATCGACCCTCCACCCGAAGCGACGATATCATTCACTTGTTGCATCAATTCTTCGCTAGGTCGTGAAGAAACAATATCGTTCCAATCTTCATCAGGGTATGATTGAATATTCTCTTCTACCTTTTCAGGACTAGAACTGCGTTGTGACGACTCCCTCTCAGGATTTGAAAGTGGAGTGTGATCGGTCAATTCATCTTCACTATCCCAATCCGATAGTAACATCAAAAGTTCTAAATCACTATCACTATCACTAAAAATTAAGCTAGCCATCGTAAAATAAACAAACAAAAAATACTTAAATAAGTTCTAAATTCTTAGTTTAATTTTCTAACTTCAAATAACAGATTATTTTCACACTAACACTCGTCGTAGATAGGTTATTGAAATGAGTCGTCGCCATTTTGGAATAGAAACATCGAACTGGCTGACATTAGTGACATTACTTTGGAGTTCGATAGATGTCGATCTGTGATAGCGTTGTTCATTGGTCGTCATAGTACATCTACGTCAGGGAGTTTGTGTTTTGTTTCTTTCAAGTGCGAGAGGGATAGCTTATAAACAAAAGCATGGTAATAAAAGGGATAACTATAGACATAGTACAAAAGGTTTCATTGAAAAGAACAAACACCACGAAGGTCGAAACCCTCCTCGTGGTGTTTGTTATTTTCAATGTGCGGTGAATAGAACGCGATTTGACCGAATCCCGTTTAGAATAGGCAGTTACCTACTTTTAATACATACTTACCGTACCTACATAGTATATCTATGGGTACCTACTTACTTTTAATAAAAAAATATGCTGTGTTAATCCATACTTCCATACTAATATTATAAATGCGAAAGTAACTCTGTCTGTTACGCTTTCACGTTGAAACGGCTGAACCGATTTTGATGAAATTTGGTAATTTTGGTATGGAAATACTTAGCATTCAAGCTAAGTATTTCCATACCAAAATTACCAAATTTGGTATGGAAATACCAAATTTGGTAATTGAGAAACCTGGAGAGACCCCAGAAACCTGGGGAAGGACATGAGCTTTTAATCCGCGATTTCGTCTGCATCCGCGATAACCGACATTCACGCGGACGAAGTCGCGTGTAAAAGCTAGTATTGTATAAAATTAATTTATTAACGCTTTCCGAAACGTTAGGTTGTACGTTGTAGCCGTGGTTGAATTTTTAGGTGTATTTTTATAGGTAAGCATGTTGCTTTAAACTTTTTTATTTTTATTAGCCTGTTGTGTCCCACTTATTAACTTATACCTATGCAAAGGTCCTTTCAGGTTAGGGTTGCCAACTCTTTGTTGGTCAAATATAGTAGTTCTAAAGTTTTTACCCATAAAAATATAGTAGATAACGAAAAGGTGAAAAAAAATATAGTAGGTCCCAAAAATTTGGTAGGTAGGTACTTTTTTTTTTTGAAGAATATTTTGTGAATTATTGAACGCATCTGTCAACTTGACATTCCAGAATCGTTAAAAATAGGTATTGACGTTTTGTTTTACGCTTACACATTTTGAAACGAATATTATTGCTAAGAGTTAAAATAAAAATGAAATATAGTAGTTTCGCCTACTATATCTTTTTTTCAAAAATATAGTAGTCGGGCCTTTAATATAGTAGGATACTATATTATATAGTAGGGTTGGCAACCCTATTTCAGGTATTCTTTTCTTGCGCCCGCCTCCCGCCTCGAACCAGCCCTCGCAGTATGTGTCTAGGTCATCTCGCTTTTTAAATCTGATAAGTACTAGTAGGTACGAAGTAAGTAAAACACTCGTGGGTATGGGTATGTACCAAGAAGCTTATAGATATGTACTTATCAGCAAAAAAACAACAAAAATTCTAACGGGTATGGCACATAAATAACGTAAATCGCCTCATTATCAATATTACAGATCGTTCGAATCCCAAAACAGAGATCGCAGTTTGTTTTAAAAAAAATACGACTTGTTTGATGAAAGGATTACTTTTTTGCAGAGATCTAGGTTTTCTGGAATGGGCATATAGAATAATAATTGTTCTGACAAAATCTTTTATTAATTTATTGGAAGAGGTAAATGATAGACAAATAAAAAAACAAACGTAACGTTATTATTTAATACATAATTATTATTACAATACTTTACCTAAGGTGATTCTCTATTTAAATAGGTACAGCATGGCGTTTTTCTTTGTGGAGTGAGAGAGAGAGTTCTTACGGTCTCAAGAGTAAATGGGTAAGAAAGAGAAGGCTATGATTTTTCGGTTTTTACTGAAACGAACCTCAACGGGAACTTCGCACTTCGAAAACCATACTAACTTATTATAAAAATATGGTGTTCCAAATGAGTTAAGGTGAAAGCGCTAGGGAAGCCCGCGAAATTTAAATATTCTTACGTCTTTTGCAGTTTTCAGCTTAGTATCTAATTGTATGGTAATAAAAAAAATATTCGCGGGAGTAACAAATATGCATTATACAGAAATCATCATCTGCCTAGCCTTTTCCCAACTATATTGGGGTCGACTTTCAGTCTAACCGGATGCAACTGAATACCAGTGTTTTACATGAAGCGACTGCCTGTCGGACCTCCACAACCCAGTTACTGGGTAACACGATACCCCTTTGGTAAGACGGGTGCATGGTGGTCAGACTTTCTGACTTCTGCCCACCCATAACGACTGCCAAAGATCTACAAATGACAGCCGGGATCAACGGCTTTACGTACTTTCCGAGGCACGGAGGGAACTCGGTAGGAAAGGGATGGTCTCCCATCCACAGACCGACCGCGGCTAGCGTAACTTAACCTTTGACCGATCGATCTGTACGGCTATAACTTAGCCACGAGCTATCTATATTAGTATATACAAGGTGTAACGTTAAACACGCAAAACCTCAGACACCCCAAATGATTTTTAATTCAATTAAAATTCTTAAAAGGTTTTATGTGCTGTTTTAGTTTTACCAAGACTCGTATTTGCATTGAAATAAGAACTATTATTATCACGCGTATGAGAAAATTTAAATTGGACGTCACAACATTTGTGTTTGTTTACCTATTTTGGCAGGTTTACGCACGTGATGGCTTGTCTTATTAGTAAATAGACAGGGCAACATGTATAATGAAGATTTTTCGAAAAATGTGACCTATATTAAAAAGTGGTTCAATTGATTCTGCTCGTTATTCTAATCAAACTATTTTCAGGTTTTGCGTATTTGACGTTACACCTTGTATAGCATATGCTTAAACTTACAGAAATATAATAATAAAAATCATCGACATACTTATATCTTGTAAAAAGCTCGTAATCGTTAAGGCACATTATTTTACGAGCATTTCTAACTTGGACAGTAATGTTGATGATTTTAATTATTACATAATTCTGTAAATGCATAAGTATTTGTTACACCATGCCGTATTTGTTACACGAATAGCACCACCCCATTTCTACCCGTGGGTGTCGTAGAAGGCGACAGAGGGATGTTGACCAGAGGATGGGCAGCAGCGTCCTTCTGAGTACCATAACACCTACTGCGATCGCCAACATGCATCGGCCAAGCATGGCGATTATGACTGAACACCCCTCGGGGGAGACCCATGCCCAGCAGTGGGCGTCTACAGGTTAAAATGATGATGATGACACCCGCAAATATCTTTTTTTATTAAAATACAAACTGAAACTGAGCTGCAAATTGCAAAACAGTCAGAAAAAAAATACGTGTCGAATTGAGAAACTCATTCTTTTTTAAGGTCAATTGAAAATTGGAATTTAGCGGGCTGCCCTGGCGCTCTAATTATACCTATTCGTGTCGACAAGAACTTTTAGAAATTGTGTTTAATTAACAATATGACTAGCATATTATTTTAAAACACGGTGGGCATAAATACACCACATTACCGAAAACTAAATTGTAAATCAAAATAAGTAAAACTGAGAAAAAAAGATTGCTGGAAAATAACTTTTATTTTTGGTATGAAAAATCACTAAGTGCATGCAAAAGTATTAGGGGTCGTGGGGGCATTTGTAGTTTGATTACAGTAGAACCTCAATTATCCGAACTAGTTCGGTTAACAAAAAATCGGATAATCGAAATGTGGGTTTTTTGGGACATAATCATACATAAACCACACATTTTTACATAAAAACACGTTTAAATCTGCCCGATCAAGAAATAGGTAGGTACATAAATACATATCGGCTTTGTAAGCATCTATTACGACCGTTGTTTGATCTTTACAAATAATTCTATATCCGGTAAATAACGAAGGTTTTCTCAATAATGTTAAGTTTAACCCGATGAGTAGACTATGCTGTGACTATGTGGTCGATTTTGTCCGTAAGAGAAGCCATCTTCCCGATAATTTGCTAGAAATAAACAAAAACAGTTAATTGACATCAAACAGACACATTATTAATCTACGATACTATCATGTGATCCAAGATCTTTGAGTCCAGAGATTAAGAGCGTTCATCCGTTAGAACCATGCTGGAGTCAAAATTGATGATTTCCGACGGACAATAAAACGATATTGTGTTTAATTGGCAGATAAGATATGACGTCAAATTATTGAAAATTTCATAATCTAGTGCATGGCTGAAAAATATTTTCAAATGTTCGTATAGTTTTGTCACAAGAACAGTTCGCTCGATGGTCTACGCGGATGTTAGATAATAGTAAAACCATTTACGACAAACTTATAACAATATTACTGTTAAAAAAGCAATAACATTTACTAGTGCATGGCTGAAAAAAAGTCAATTTTACTGTAAGTTTTCATACAAGAAAAGTAAACTCAAAAATGCCATTTTTGGCTACTTTTCGAGTTATTTAACGTGTTAGTTTGGGATGAAATCAGTGATATTTTATGTTTTTTTTAGGCCTAGTAAATGAAAACATTTAGGTTCTAAAACATGGTATATATATATTGTTTTAATAACTTATATGTTTATTTTTAACCCCCGACGAAAAAGAGGGAAATATACTATGAATTATTTAGTACTATGTACTATCGCGGACTTTCCCGCCTGCTCAGTTAAGAAAATTTTCCCTTGGCGCCTGCGAAGTCAACGGGGCGGGGTAGAGAGCGATTCCATCTTTTGAGTGCAAGCAAAAATGAACTTAGTGGTGGTCAGGCGGGTGTGTCCACGATAGTACTATAATCGGCGCGGAATCGCACCACCGCTCAGTGTCGGCCGAGGCCTCATCGAGGCGCGCCGCTCTGGAGTAACGCTCTTAAGGGACCTATTATTGTCAATTGGACCGATGACACCATCTTTTCTTTACATAGTTTAAAACAAAGTCGCTCCCGCCGTCTATGTGTACGCTTAGATGTGTTAAACTACGCAATGAATTTTACAGCGTGTTTATCAATAGATAGAGTGATTCAAGAGAATGGGCAGGGCAGGTGGGGGGCAGGGGGGGCTCTATTACAAATAAATAAGGTACATATTCAATTGGGAAAGTTTGACAGTTTGGTTTGGGTACATTATACACATATACAGAGTTATTTGTAAAAAAACGAATAACCACGCAGCACTACATTACTTTTGTTCTACCTAAAGTGAAAACGCGAAAAAATCTGCTGATCCGTTTTGTCGTGTTATGCGAACATAAATGTATGGATTAGCAAATTTATTTTTCATCCCACCATCTCGGAAAGAGTATTTTTAATCTTCAATATCTGAGTGGAAAAGCCGTTTTTATTCTCTAGAGGATAAAGTAAATTTATCTTCAATATCTGAGTGGAAAAGCCGTTTTTATTCTCTAGAGGATAAAGTAAATTGAATTTAGAACATCGTGTGCACTAAGTTTGTGAATTAAAAAAAAACATTAAACCTATTTACTGCTACCTCTATGGTGCCGAATATATCATACAACTTTTTTTTAATTTGTTAAAAACTCAGACTTTGTAAACGTTTTTTTTTTGCATTTAGTCATTTCCTCGCTGAGGTGGAATGAAAAGTTACGTGTTGCACTCGAGTGCAAAGATTTTTCACCTCGTGCTCTTTTGATTCCCTCGCTAACGCTCAGGATTCTAATTTTGAATCACTCGCTGCGCTCGTGATTCAATTTTAGAATCCTTCGCTTGCTCGGTCATCAAAATTGAACACACGGTTAAAAAGCAACTTTGCACTCTTGTATAACAAATAACTATTTCGGCGTTAATAATATAGTCCTGCGAAGTGGTTTACGAATAACCCTGTTTAAAAGCTCAACTGGCCAATTAGCAGACACAATAGTTAAACAATTACCATGTGACTCCTAGAGTCATGCGGTTAAGAACATGGAACATTTGGACAATAATCGAAGTTTTCATAATGCAAATGCTAATCATAAGTCTCTCCTTTTTGCCAAAACTCATCAAGCCGAGGAAGTAGAGATTACTACAGAATTGATGACGCTAACGAATAATCATCTGGCATATTTGATTGGGATGGTAGACAAAGCTTGCTCAGTACCTATAAAAAGAGTACCTAAGTTTGAAGTTTCTTGGCCATTCTTCTCCATACGACCTTTTGGAAGGGCATCAAGATTCAAGTCTTTTCTTATCTTATGTATGACGTTCAAAAGTGCCTTTATTGGTCTAATTGAAATAAATGATTTGACTTGACTTTGGCTATCTATTTACTTTTCATCAGACTCCTGAATTGTTACCGAGCGCTGTGCGGGGTGACGTTGCTGTACGTATCACCGTCTGCTCGCGTTCCATTTCCGCTAAATGTCTCAGATTATTGCCAATTATAATTATATAGCTATAAAATTATTTTACCTTCATTTTCCCCTTGATTATATTCTTCCACTTTTTCCACCATCCAAGTATAATAGACTGAGTTGAAGAAGGAAAGGAGTTTTCTACTTCCGTGTTGCTACTGTCAGTGTATGGCAGTAATGAATGTGAGTCTGGATTTGTTGATAGTGAATCTACGTCTGAGTTTAATTGAGAGTAAGAGTTGGATGAAGAGAGTGAACTAGTAGAAGAGTCAGAGTAAGAGTCTATGTGTGAATCTAAACTTAAATTTGGATTAGAATTCGAATAGGAAGAAGGTAATAACTTGCTGTAGAATGAACCGAACTGTGACGGACGTATTGGAGTTAATTTCAAATCTAAATCAAAACCTGTGTCAAATCCTACATCTGTTACGCTTTTAACAGCACTTGAGGTTGATTCTGAGGAAAATGGTACAATATTTAAAGTTGGGTTTGTGTCTGAATTTAAATCAGAATACATATTTGGGAAAAGTTCCTCTTTGCTTCTTAGTGTGCCCGAACCTAGATTTAAATCTCTATCTGGGGGTAAATAATCACCATTGCTAGAACTGTCTGGCCTAAGGAGCGCGTCCAAAATTTGTCTGAAAGCTTCATTACGATAAATTGGAACGTAATCTTCATTATCTCCGTCGGGGAAGTCAGCTTTTGTGTTCTCACTAGCCGTATCGATTCTGCTTTCGAGTTGGTAATTTACTACAGGGTCTGGCGACCCACTCCTTCTATTATCATTAAGATTTCGAACCTCCAATGGTGCCTCAAAATCTTCAGTTTCAAATAGAACTTGAACAGAACTGTCAGGCAAATGTCTTACAATTTTCATTAATCGTACTTCGTCATTGGTCATATTGATGTTATTGATTGTTTTGAGAAAATCGTCGTATGGCATAGTGTTTTTGACCAGGAACTGTGGACGATAAACGATTATTTTGGGATATTTTATAAGATGTGTGAGTTCTACGTACCCTTTCTTAGTGTCAAGAGCAAAAGGTAGTGCAAACTCCGGTGTCTGCATTGATGCATCACGAGCTTTTTTAAGAAAGTCTGTAATGCTCTCATAATTTTTGACGTGTATTTGACTCTTTTCTTCGATTAATTGATCATCGCTTCTTAATTTTGTAAAATCTATAAATGGCGTCTCTATACTTAAATTTGATTCTGTTTGTTGTTCCATGTCGGACACATCTCGTGATTCTTCCGAATTACTTTCAGAATATATGTCATATTCATTGCTTTTTTCATTTTCAGTGTCACTTTCTTTATCCGATGAAGCCAACTTTTTATGTGTTGACTTATCTCTCGTATGTTTTTTATCATTAGTTAACGAATTAGTTTGTTTGTGTGTTTTGTAAATACCATCATACTCATCGTATAGTGGTGGTGACTGGAAATATTCATGGTGGGTCGTAATATAGTCGTCGCTATGCTGTTGCTGTTTATTTTTCTCTGTATCTACTTCTTGAGTATCTGTATCACGGGCAACTGCTGGTGACGCGTAGTTAATTCCTTTGATTTTATCAAAGCTATATTTTCGAACTGACGCGGAGTCAGTTTCATCATTGCGCAACAAACCATCTTGATCATTTTCAACTGAGTTATCTTGACGTTTTGTTTGTATAGTTTTATGTGATTTATATTTTTGCATTCCTGTATTTCTTGCCAATAAACTAGGTAAAATTTTTCTATGGCGTCGACTATCTTCATTGGAATAAAATTTAGAAGCATACAAATAGTAAGGATTATCTGAGACTCTACCGGAACTTTTAGATCTTAAGGTATTATCGAGTTGACATTCAAGAAGCCCCATAAATCTCTCCATGACTGGACGTAATGAAACAATTAGTTTTCGAGTAGCGAACTTTTCACAGGTGCCCATCACCACTTGAGACTTGAGAGAATTTTTCTTTAGTTTCTTACTGGCCGAATTTCTTGATGCTTTTGACTGTAATTTTGATTTATCACTTTCTTTCTGGTTTCCTGATCTGTATATCTCGCCCTGAAGGCGAGATCTATGCTTCCTACTTTGCCTTAAAACTCTTCTATTCCTGTTAGTGGGTCTATGTCTTGGAATTCTTCCTTTATGAAAGTCTTTATACAACTCGTCGTCCATGAATATGGTTTGAATTTCTGGTTTAAAATCGCTGTTGGACAGTGTAGCGTGCCCGTTACTAGCCAGAGATTTCTCAGTTTTAATCGTTTGTTTCCTCAAACTCACTTTGTTATTTCTTGCCATTCCGTCGTCATCGCTGTTACAGTCATTTTTGGTTTCCAAATAGTTTTTGTACAGCAAATCAACTGATAAACCAAGAGTTTCCTCGTTAACCTCTTGACAGTCTTCACTTTGGACATCCGCATAATCTGGTTTCAGGTACTTTATGATAATTTTTGTAATTTTTTCTGCGCTATCTTCACCTTCATCGAACAGCTTCCTAATTTTGAGCATAATTTCACTTATTTTGTTCCTAGGCCCTTCGTGTTTTATTTTGTGTATTTCGGGTACTTGTTTTGCGTTTTGATGTTCTAAATAGGCTTGTATCATCATTGCTATGTTATGTAAGGCCTTTTCGTTAGGTTGTTCTGTGACATTTATTAGTTTTGACAGATTAGACCAGAGTTTTACTAGGTTCTCATTGTATGTTTTGCAAGTATCAGGATCTTGGGTGTAACCTGCTTGTGTATTTGTGGATCTTCGACTTCTGAAGCTACCTTGTTTAGCCTGTAACGGAAAATCAGTGAATATTTGTGATTTTAGGAAAAATTCCCTCGTTATAAAATAACGACGATAAAAACCATAAACCATTGTTGATAGTCTACACCGGGTCATTTTAGTGGCCTGCCTACGGTTTTTTTTTAATGTTTGATTACTTAGTAGTACCTAATTGGATACATGATATGGACTGTCGTTGTATGACGGTTAATAGTAAACGGTGTGTCATCATCAGACGAAAGACCTCCACTGTAGAACATAGGCCTCCCCCATACAACGCCACAAAGAGCGGCAACCTGCCACTTGCTTCCACCCGTTACCCGCGACCTTGACGATGTCATTGGTCCATGTGGTGGGAGGCCTACCAATGCCGCGTCTTCCGGTTCGTAGTCGCCACTCGAGAACCTTTTTTCCCCATCGGTTATCGGTTCTGCGAGCGATGTGGCCTGCCCATTGCCACTTTAACTTGCATTTTCTGAGAGCTATGTCAGTGACCTTAGTTCTTCGGCGAATTTCCTCGTTCCGGATTCCATCGCGCAAATAAGCTTCGAGCATAACTGTCTCCATTGCTCGCTGCGTGACTCTGAGCTTCTCTAGGAGGCCAGCAATTAAGGACCACGTTTCTGTGCCATATGTCATCACTGGCAATACGCACTGGTTATAAACCTTTACCTTTTTGGCTTTAGGCACTGCGAAATATAGGACGAAAAGATATCTTTACGAGATATCCGAATTGAATTCTTGGGGTGACCTCTTTGTCGATGTTGGACCTACCTAGTTGGATAGTTTGCCCCCCAAGGTAAACATAATGATCGACAACTTCGAGAGTATCGTTCCCATCAACTACCGGTACAGGTGGAACTTGGACATTGGGTGTGTATTAATAAATTATTAGTTACAGATGACCTTTCGAACTTCTCAGGAACTCGTCGGAAGCTAGCTAGCTCTATTTCAGAACTGTTCCTGATGTGATTTACTACGGATTTCTTACAATACTCACTTGTCTCAGGAAAGCAGGTTGCTGTAAAATATAAATAATTACCTATTTATAATATTGCAAAAGTAAAAATAATTAACTAAACACATTTTTTTTAACGGTGGACTAAAAAAACAACGATGGGTATTATATTGCTCAAAAATTCGATAAGTAAGAGAATATAGTTATTTTATTGATCTCAAAATGTATTTTCCACAAACAGATAAACACAAGTAAACTTTTTTGGTAAATGATGAGAAGTCAGTGGACATAAAAAAAAAAATTAATCACTTGAAATAATTAAATTAAAAACTTAGTCATCAAATTAGTACTACATCCAGTTAAATTAGTAAGCTATTCTAACATTGATTTATTTTTCTCAATTTCTTTGATAAAAAATATATGGTAGGAGCCTGTTGTTCTTTTTGAGTACTTACTTCTTATTACAAATACGCAATTATAGATTTTAGCCACCTTGACAATTTTTGAATCCAAAAAAACCGTTATTTAAATAAGTAAGTACTTTTTATTCGTGACCAATTACTTACAGGTATGTTTCTTTGAAATAAGGTATTAGGTGAAGTCCTCGAGTTTTTACCAATTTCCAAATACTTCATAAATTCATCTAATGGTTTATTATCCGAATTCACGTCAAGGTCACTTCTGAGAAAAATTGTTTTGGTTTTGTCTCTGACTTCTGAGTCTGCCATACCCTGAAGTTCATCAAAATTTTCCAATCTATTGCCAGGTCTCAAATGATTGGCTGAATTTGAGTAAAAATTATATAAATCATTTAAGAGAACTTTATTGTTCGATTCTTTTCTTGTTGGATTATCCTCTCTGTGCTTACTCTGTAATTGAGTTAAAAGTTCATTGATATCAAAGTTGTCTGATATCGGTATAGTAGCGGTCCTTATATGAGTTTCGTTGTTATGATTTGTGTCCATTTGATTTATAAGTTTATCGTTCGAATAAAATTGATCAGTTAGTAATATCTCTTTAGACATTATTTCTCTGCTGCCGTATTTGTCTTCCGATATTACTAAAGGGTAAACCTCAGGCTTTAGGTTTACTTGATTGACATGGTTTCGCAACAAATTATTTACATTATGTCCACCACTTATTCTATTTTTTAAAAACCCGCTGTTAAAGTTATTCATTAGTTGTTGGAATTGATTGTCATTCACATAATTATGTACATTGGAACTTCTTCTGTTTCTGATATTTGAGAGTTTATGTTGCATGGCTTGTTTAAAGTTGCCAGCAGTAAGCTGAGCATTGGTCCTCAATTTACTGTTTACATTATTTTTGGTTTTTGGCTTATCCACAATTTCGTCTAATCTTTCCATTTGTCTGCTGCTTCTTGCTGCATTTATGTTTAGTAGTTCAGCATCATCTTCATTATTAAAATGACGGTCCCTAAGACCCGAAAGTAGATTTTCCATATCTATTTTCGCTTCTTCCTCATAATATTCTCTTGTATGCTTGGCAATTTTTGGAGATATTTCTTTTACTGGTGGGATTTCGTTTACTGGCGGTTTCTCTTCCTCATCTTTCTGTGAAAATGTAATTCATATTTTTATGTAAAATTGCATTGCATTGTATCGTTTGTTTGTGCCCGACTACCCCATTGATCTCGCGCATGCAAACATTATTCGGCTCTTTTGTTTTTTTTACTACATATTAGGAACTTCTTTTGGGAAGTTTCCTAATATGTGTCTCGGAATTCTCGTAAAGCCGTTGGTCCTGGATGTCATTCGTAGTAAGCCTGACATCCAGTCGTACCAAGGGCTATCGATACCCAGTAACTGGGTTATGGAGGTCAGGCAGGCCGTCGGTTCATGTAAAACACTGGTACATCCGGATAACCGGCCTCAATATAGTTGGAAAAAAGGCTAATCACACGATTTAATAGTTTACAATTTGATAATTTTTTATTCGTTTTTGCTGTTATTTGTACTTGTGACAACAATTATTATCAATTAAGCCTTATTCATTTTTGTAATATAAATTGATGACCCACCCCTTGCACTGCACATAATAATACTTATTGTTGTTTGCAAATAAGAAAAATATCGAAATATACCAAATGAATAATGTGTAATCCACTCAAGGACGTCCACTGCCGCCATAGGTACTAGATATGAATCCTAAAAGCTGATGGGTAGTTGAGTCGAGTGCACTTGCATGACATCATTTGGAAGCAACGGATGTAGCAGTTTTGATGTCATCGGTTGCTTATCAGAGCCCCACTGTGTGATGTATATGATGTATGATAATGTGAGTCCGTACAACTAGATTCCGACCGGCTTCCCTTAGGAAGTTCGGTACAACAGTTAGTCTACCTTACCATTATTGCCCAATATGGCAAGTCAGACGATAGATGATGTTAAATTCAGAAAAAGTAAAATTGCATACCTGATATTTCAGCTAACAATAAGCTATATTTGCTGCGGTTTCCCTTATACGAAAATTAACCTTCGCCACTGCCACATCTACAAAACCTTTATGTCCATCGTTATCATGACTGTCACTTTTTTGGTATGATTTTCATAAAATTGTCTTCATATACATTATTTAAGAAACAAATCTTTACTTACCGCAAAACTGTTAGTTACAGCACAAATTATTAAAATACACAAGAAGTTATTTCTCATGATGCACACTCGCTGCCGATTGAACGCAACGCTGTAGCCGTACCAAATCCTAACAAAACCCTAATTAATGTTTTCCGATAAAATCCAAAATTGATATTTGCTGAAAGATGTTGCTATTAAATTGTATTGTTGGCTATTTAAATGGATTTGTGTGTTATCATGATCGACTGAGCAGCCATTGAATGTTTTATAATATATTGTAGAAAAGATTAGTACGGTTGGTACGTTACAATCTTGGAAACGATTTGTTGTTAATAAGCATATTCAATAAATTTTAATACCTTTAATTCTTATTTCTTGCTTGTTCTCTTTATAAATCCCCAACAGTGGACAGGAAATTAATAATTTTATGAACTTTATAATTTGCATAGTCTGTGTTTGAGTTAGGTGTGTTAAAATGCTTTATCAACAATCGTCTTCTACGCCTGCCACAAAGATCCATCCCTCACTACTACCTCTCGATATTTCCGCGCAGTAACTAAATACAAATTAGCATGAAATAGGTACACAACACTTAAGTAAAACACGGAAAGTGTTAAAATAAAACACGAAAATGATCTATAAACATTATATTGAGCAAAAATAATTTAATCATTTAATGGTGTTATACTCGGTGGACATTTAATGTTTAATGAGAATATTTTAGAGAAGTTTCTAGCAACTAACAAATAGATACCTGGGTAGATGAAAATAATTTTAGAGCTAACTTTTTAAACGTAATTAAAACACATACAGACTAGACATAGACTATTTGGTCTATAAAGAGACAAAAAGCTAATCATTTTGCAATTAATTACAATACTTATAATAATAACGTAGGTAAGTAGTGTATGCTTGGTTGTGTAAGCCACGTTTGGTTTCTAGACTTAATGTCATAAATTTCTAATAGAGAAAATGTTCAAAGTCATCAGTGTCCTTTTTATGACTTGATTCTTTAAGGAACACTGAGATTTTAATTGTATTTGATTTTCTAGAAAGTAATTTTCTAACTTGTCTTTTTTTTTCCTTTAAAAACTATATACTATGTATATCTTAAGTGAGTCAGTATTTTTTATTGTAAACTTGCATTGTATTTGATTGTTAGTTGCTTCAAAATTTTCCTTCACCTGAATTAATCAACTCCAATTGACTTAAACTTTTCACAAGTTTTTCAATAGCCAATTGAAGTTCTTTAACCCAGCTCGAATTGTTTTTCTATTTAACTATAACATCTCTAACATCAAAAGCTTCATTATCTACAATTAAAACTAGCACAGATACATAAAACAAAAAGCTATTTTAATAACAAAATATTGCACGAACAAATACAACTTAAATCTAATCAAATTGCTAACTTTGACTTGGTAATTTATCTTGTGGTTTTTTACTTTCGGAAACTTTTTCTTTTGGGATCTGCGCAGTATTTTGATCACCTTGATATTCTTGGGCATACTGAGCATCATAGGGCTCTTGCTGTGGGTTTTTACTATCATTTTGTGAAGTATCAGTTGGTAATTCTTGCGCATATTGGGTTGGATCGTAATTTTGATCAGCTGGATAGTTACCATCTGGTGCGTAATTTTCATACTGTTGATCATATTGTGCAGCTGGATCAGCCGCTTGTTGTGGATACTGCTCATAGTTCTCATACTGCTGGTCAGTGTACGGTTGTTCTTCATAATTTTGGTATTGATCATCACCAGTAACAGCCGGTTGCTCGTAATTCTGATCATATTGATATTGGGGGTCAAATTGTTCAGGATGTTCAACTTCCATAGGTTTCTCTGTTTCCTCTTTAAGGACCTGTTCCGTGTCTAACTTAAGTTTGGGTTCTTGTTGTTCCTCGAAATGTTCTGTTTCTTGATAATCTGTTTCAACGGGTTTAACATATTTAGTGACATTCTCATCATCTTCAATTTCTTGGTCATGCATATCGTGTTCTGGTTGGTATTTAGGTGTATCTTGAGTTATTCCTGCTGTTTGGTAATGATCGTCTCGTTCGACTGTTGTGATTGGTGCGTCCGGTCTGTGTGCGGTGTGTCCGGGGGACTCAGCTCCGGTATAGTCTCGTCCGCTGTCGGACGGGGGATGTGGTACATTTCTGTCGGTAGCGGTCGAGTGCGGGGGATGTGCTGTAAGAAAGGCTTGATTAGTAATATATCAATGCACATAATATTGACATGGTGGTGGACAATTTCAACAATCTAATGCTATGATAGGTAAAACACGCTAAACAATAGACTTTTGCTTAAGTTGTCTGTACACAGTTATCTGAAATTCTGAACATGACTGAAATATGTCAGGATTCTCCTAATATTCTTCTGCTTCTGTTAAACCTATCTCTATTGAAGCAACCAGATTCGTCAATTGACGTCGTGCGGTCAGTTACATGGGTCGCCTTAAAATTTAATTGATGATCCATTGATGAACGTTTCCGCTTTCTTTGTACCACAATTGATGGATCTGAATAATCGGAATCATCATTACTGCATCTATGCCATTTTGGTCTTTATACATACCTTGTTGTGTGCTAGGCGTGTTGAGTGGGGTCTGCATGGAGAGTGAGAGGCCGTTTACTTGACGCTGGAGAGTGGCCAGTTCTTGCCTGATCACGCCATTCGTGAGCACACACAAACAAACAAAGTGAGGCATATAGCAAACACCATGCGGGTTATTATATTACAATTACTTTATCTTTTGAGACTGTATTCAATAAATTTACTTGTGAATTCTCAAAAAAGAGCTGTCTTAGTATTCAATGTGAAAAGATATAATTTGGATGAGTTAATTCAACAAAGTATTTTTAATATTTTGATTTTTTGCTTCCATTATTTTTGGATTAAAGACTTAATATGTAATTTTAATAATTATGCTTTTATTTTAATCTCCTAAACTAAAACTACTTACAAAATCCATGCATGCATGCATATCAAATTTAACTACAATGAAATCATCATCAATGACATCTACTTTCATCACTCCTTACCTTCACTGGATCATCATCAGAATCATCAATCCTATCAATGGAAAGATCACTTAGATTCCTCGTTAAACCACCAACATCGTCCCTTGAGGAGTCACTTAGGCTGTCCCTCCTAAATCTATATCTATAATTAGGGGTCGAAGTGTAATACGTGCGATCTAGGTCGTAAGAGGTCCGACTATGCGGATACCCACTTAAAGGTGTATAACTTCTCAAAGGTGTGATTGTGGTGCAATATTTCTTATGTGAACTCCATAAGTTTCTAAGCTTTCTCATTAATTCAACGTTCCTGCAAAGCAATTGTGTTCTTTCTGCTCTGAAATGGAAATTTGTGAGTGAATATGGTGAGACTAGAATGATGAGACTAAATCATGAAGTTACGAATGAATCTAAATTGTTATAGAGGAGCGGCATTGACAAGACTAGAAATCATTTGAGATTTAAAAGGATGTAAGTTAGTGCTTCATAATATTATATTTACTATAGAATCCTACAATGATTTCTAGTCTAATATACTATAACTGACTGAAATAAATAAATATTAAATCGATTTTAACAACTATTTATTGCACACACTTATTTAATAATCGTCACCCATTAAAAGTTATTGTAATTTTGTACTGCCTCACAACACCGAGAGATAAACATTGATAACACTGAATAAAATGCTAACAAAAGAATCTAACAAGCCAACAAATATCACACTGCATTGCACGAACGTTTACAACAACAAGAATAAAATACTGAATACTGGTAGTCAACAACAGAAAACAATAAAATTCAGAGAAAATTTGTACAAATCAAAGTTTAACAAACGTTTTTAAACAACCTTTAGAATTTAGCATTGATCAAAATTTTAAACACGTAACAGTAGACGATTGCAACACTATTAAAAAATATTTTAAGTGTAGAATTATCTTTAACAAACTGTTTATTCGAACGACTACCAGTGTTTTCCTATAATTATTATAACCTACTCTACTTCTCAAACTCTACTTGTATACATCATTCGCTATGCTCTATCAATTCCTTTACTCAGTCAAACAGAAAATGCCCATCAACAGCATTTTATGAATCTTCTGTATCTTTTTGTTGTTCCTCTTCATGTTCTTGAACAGTTTCTGACTCTTTTGCTATTTCACTTTCTGTGTTAGTAGTGTCTGATATCACTTCTCCTTGAATTTCATTGCTTTCCTGGGGTTCATCATTCTCTTCAGATTTCTGTGGAGCATCAGGAAGTTCAACATTATTTTGATCCGTAGACATTGGTTGTTCTGTATTAAAATCTTGCTGACTTTCCTGTACTTGGGCATTTTCGTCTACGCCATGATTATCCTGAGTAACTACTTCCTCTGCAGCACTAGTTTTATCTTCAATAATCTCTACAGTCTCGTTCAGAACTTGTATATCGCCATCAGAGACCTCCATGCTAAAACTATTCTTAACGCCTCTATTCTCATCAGCTTGCACTACTATTTCCTCGACGTGCGCTCCTCGCTTCTTTTTCTCTTTCTTTCTAGGCTTTGGTACCAACTTAACACTTATATCAACTTTAATCGGCTCCTTTTTCTCCCGTAAAAAGGGCTGTTGTATCATAAGCGGCAGGTTATATATCTTCTCTCCTTTGATGTTTGTGAGATCCTGATTGGTCGTCAACGGGCCAACAACTATTGGCACGAAGTTATTCGACGAATCGGACTCTTTTGCGGAGCGGCGCTTGGAACGGCGATTCTCTCGGTCTCGCGATCTCGAACAGTCGCGCTGTGTTCTGATTGGTTCGTCTGAACGGCCGCGACTCTGCGCACCGCCTGCCACCAATAAAAACACAGCACGACGTTAAGACAATACTTTTAAATGGGTAACGATATATCAGCCAGCAATTTTAAGTGGAATTATAAAGGAATGTGATAATAATCATGCTATTAGATTGTAAATTGTTCGTACTTGTGCCTACGATTTGCGTCGTCGAGCTTGTCTGTGAGCAAACGACATTCGCCGGTGAGTTTCTCCATCAGACTGTTTTGTGAATGTATCATGGACTCCAACCCAGCCACCGTTTTAGCTGCGGAACCAAATGTTCTAGCTTTAACTCTTATACGTAGTCACTACTATGGGAAGGTCTTTGTAAACAATCTGATGAATAAACTATTGAAAGTTAAGAAAGAATACAAGCCCTTTCATAGCACTATAGATGTACATGCAAGCGCAGAAGTTGAAAGGGTAAAGTATGAATGTTTTGAAGGTATTGTTCCAAATCATTTTAAGTGTGAAGAATCTTTCAAAACATCAATAGTTTACCCATTGAATGAGCCTATTTCCCAAAGAGTTAGTGTACGGTTTAGACCCAACTTTGAGAGGAACTAACTAGTGTGTAACGTGTACGTACCGTGTTTGTTCTCCATTGACTCGAGCATGGTTGACAACTCTTTCTCTTTCTTGTTCTTCTCCGGTGATGTCGGTGTTAAGTTCTTCATGGTTTGCTGCGAACAGAACAATGTAGTACTATTTGTTATCGACAAAGGTCCTACGCACGATTTGTAAAATATAAGTAAATGTATGTGATTATTTTTCTTCATTAAAAATATTGTAAAACGTTTTCTATGTAATACCTCTTTCTCGAGATTAGAGATTTGTTCAGACAGACGTAGATTCTCGCGACGTGAGTGTACAAGATCAGCATCAGCACGATCCAGGCGTTGACGAAGGGACTGGATCTAGATTTGGGAAAAAAGACAATTAGAAATGGAAAACTGTTTACAAGTCTAATTCAAAAAAAGTTCAAGAACTTCTTAATAATTTAAGAGTAAGAGCAAATAAATTAATTAATGATAAATGATTCCTACTTCAGAGTTGAGTCTGTTAGTCTCGTGCTTGGCCTGTCGCTGTTGCCTCTCAATGGCCAAGCGAGCGCTAGCCAGCTCTTCTTCCAACGATGCTTTCTCTGCATGAGCTTGAGCCAAGTCCGCTTGAAGAGACGCTGCAAGATAAACGTTTGATAAAAATGTAAGTAAGTAAGTCATTTATTTTGCGAATACGGGTACAGTACATGGTGATGAACAGATAAAAGGTGGGATCAGCCATATTTTGCCGATAGGCATGCAAACAATTATAATTTGACTCTAAAACAATAAAGGCAACAACACAACTTGTCTAGATCACTGTAACACAATTTGTATTATAAAGATAGACAATGCTTTTTCAAAATTCTTTCTCGGTAAGGAATTCTCTGACAGTATAATATACTTTATGGGTTAAAAAGCTTCGGAGCGTGATTTTAAATATTGATAGACGCATTTCTCTCCAAAGCTTAGGCAGTTTATTGTAAATGACTGAAGCCATGCAGTAAACACTCTTGCGCATTAGTGCCGTTTTGGCGGGGTAGGAACATAGTAAGTTGTTGTCACGTCTATTACGTGGAACTACGTCAGCTAGACGTTTAAAACGATTTGGGTTCGACTTCACAAATACAGTTACTTCCATTATGGGTCATACACAAAAAGTGGACATCAAAAAATATAAATAATAAAACTTTACCTATTGTTATGATACGTTGTAGCTATTTAAAATTAGTTATTAATATTCTTACAAAAATAGTACTATAGATATATATTATTATATAGTATTATTCTTGAATATTTTAGGAATAAATCACGTTTTTAATATTTGTACGTCTACAGAAGAGATTATGTCTACAGAAAATTACAAAAATGGCCCTAAATAATCATACCAATAAGATTAAAATTGGAAACCAAGAAAAAAAAACTAACGAAAGGGTTCTCTTTACGCCCTAAATAGGTAATAATCACAACCGATTGCGGGTTGGGTACAAAAAATATCAAATATTGTCCACAGAACAGAAATTAGACTTCTGTGGTCACATAAAGGAACCAAACATTAAAATATATCCTCGTCTAAATGATTACACGTAACATGCATCGGCCGTTACTCTAAAATGTACTTGTAACAAAACTTTGGTTTTATTTTGAAAATACAGTGAAATTACATTACTACTTCACTGCTGTGGACATAACTCCCTTCAGTAGACACAAATGTCTACAGGAAAGAGGTCTACACGAGAGACATATATTTAAGAAATCAAAGATGGTGTCCTCCATTATGAGGTTAGAATTTTAGCAATGTGATATTTGCATACTGCTCTCTTAAGTATTTACTATCTTAATATTTATATTTATTTAATAAGGTCAGGTACCCAGCAATACTTTGCACAGAAGAGAACCTCTGATCTTAACCAAAGCTCTGTGTAATTGATTAATATTATGTTTATCACTGGTACACGCACTTTAAGTTTCATTTACAACCGAGAAAATGACAGAGAATACAGGACTACCAACCAAAAAAGCTAAATAATAACGATGCGTTCATTTTAGGCAAAATTTTGCTAGTTTTTTTCGTCTACAGAAGAAGAACTAAAAACTGTGAACGACATGTTTATATGTTTTATTTGACAATATAGTATTATATTTTTTTTATTGAGTGGTGTAATGTAAATTTAATAATGTAACTGATGTTATGAAACGAAATAAAAGTATCAGAGTATGTGTTATATATTTTAAACTGTAACGCAAACTTAACCAAGTGATGTCCGAACAGTCTACAGAAGGAGATTTTCTCAGTTTCAAAGCGAATAATATAAATGTAAATTTTACTAAAGCGTAATTTTTTTATAAAACCAGACAAGTTTTTAAGAAGAAGTAATCATTGAATTCATTAAATGTTGCTAAAAAACCAAAACTAGGATTTTATGTTACATGAACATATTTTTCTCGATTTTTGTGTATGACCCTTATGTACAGACTAGGTAGTGTTAATATTTTGTGCTGTTTAAAGTATGTCATGCAATTATCAATCGCGCGTAGACATCTTTTTTCACAAAAACATCTATGTATATTATTGTATACCTAAGAAGAAAATATATTGTTTTCTCTACTAAGGTTTTCAGTTCTACTTATTTAAGAATATGTATAAAATAATCACGATAAAAGGGAACACCATAACACGGACTTTTACCATGTAGCCAGTACATCATTCTGAAACCCTCAAAGATAACATGGTTAGTCAGTTATTTTAAAATACTACTAAATAAAATAAAACGGTCATAAAGTATGGGTCAGCTGATTTTTTAAATTAAAAACGAATTAAAATATCACTAGGGTGTTTAGATTGATGTCCTGAATCTGTGGTAAAAGTTTCTGTTAGAATGTTCCATTTACCACGTATAGGAACATACATGTTTTGTTCTTGAGTTCCATCTTGAGCTCATCGATGGCCGCATTCTTCATAGACAGCTCTCGCTTTAACTCGTTCTCTTCGCGACGTTGACGCTCCAAATCCAACTGATTGAAATTGAAAAAACTTAATTTGCGATGTTACGTGCTTGAGAAAATCCAGATTCAGTAGTAGAGTAGACGGCATCGACTGCTTTTCACACAAACCAAATCAAAAAGTTTTCATTATTGCAACAGTTTTACTTGCAAACTAAAGATTGGAGCCCCCAGTTAAGCAAATAGAGCAAGTAAAGCGTGTATTAGGTTAGGAGACCCCACTCTTCTAAATTTTAGACTCCAAGTTTTTCACACTCTTAGACTTAGAGTGTGAAATACTTGTCTAATTAATTACAAATGTTTTACAAGGCCGGAAGCCGAAATGCCCCATCCTTAGCTGAAGGGAAATAAGTTTCTAAATAAAATGAATGTTACTTTATTGAGAAAATGGCCACAAAATACTATGGTACCGACTGCTTATCGCACAAATTCAAGGCTGCAGTGATTGACCTAAACCACATAGTCTCTATCTGTAGCTGTAGATTGTGACGTTTTCAAATTAAGCTATTGTTTTGTTACAAAATGTCCAGATACGGTGTCACCGTCTGCTATTCGCACCAATTCTACCATACCGCCCAACATCTTTCTTACAATATAAGTCCGGAATGGTAGACCGAGAACATGGTTCCTTTAAAAAGATTAGCTTCATTGCCACAAGTCCATATCTACCTACCACGGGCGAAAGGTTTATTATCGGTTAACCAAAAATGCTTTATCCATTATGAAAATAAAATTAGGCAATAGGCATTTACATCATGTTTTAATTCATGATGTAGGTATTTAAAATACCTCCAGTGTAATCTTATTTGGAGAAAAGGAGACGCTACTTATTGCTATGGCTGAGTAAAAGCCGTAGAGATCGATAGGTCATGCTTAAGCTACGCTTGCCGTGGTCGGTCTGTGGATGGGTGATCATCCTCCATTTCATACCGAGTTCCCTCCGTGCCTCGAAAAGCACGTAAAACCGTTGGTCCCGGACGTCATTCGTAGATCTTTGACAGTCGTTAATTGGTATTTACAATTCAGAATATCTAACAACCAATCTTACCAAAGGCTATCGTGTTATTAAGTTACTGTGTTATGGAGGTCAGGAAATAGGCAGTCGCTCCATGTAAAACACTGGTAATTAGATGCATGCTGTTAAACTGGAAGCCGACCGACATTTGGAAAAGGTTAGGCAGATGGTGAGGCACTAAGGACTGTCCCAGTTTTCAATGAAAGAGTAGCTGGTGTTCCGATCTTCGAATTGGAAGCCTGTAGGGATTGAGATGTTTAAGAGTCCTCGCCACTGCCACAGTGTAAATATTAGTACTACAGTAGCGACACACCCGGCCTCCCTCCGGAACACTGTTTCTCACCTCTTCCACCGTCGAACGTGCTCTCCAAAATGTTTTAAGTTCTCGCGCTGCCTAGACATGCACACACACGCACGTATTTGTACAGTCTGTTATTTTGGTAGTAGTGTAGGTAATTCAATCGTTTCGTTTGTATGGAGTGCCACTGCTATGTCTGCTACCTACCTGTAGCTTGGCCACATTGTCATACTGCGCTGCTAAGTCGTGTTGTAGTTCATCGAAGTGCGCGTTGTACCGCTGTTCCGCCGCGCTGCGCTCTTGTATCGCACGTCTTGCTCCCTCCCCGGCTAGCTCGCGAACTTTATTACGTTCCTTCGCTAAATCGTCCTGAAAGTAACATTAAGTCAGCTCATTATTACAATCATCAGCCGAAAGTCGTCCACTGTTGAACATAAACCTCCCCTATGGAACGCCACAACTCTTGCAACCTGCCGCTTACATCCACCGGTTACCCGCGACCTTGACGATGTCGACGGTCCATCTGGTGGGAGGCCTACCAACGCTGCGACTTTCGGTTCGATGTAAGACCGAATAAAAAGGAGTCATACATTTTGGTTGCCTGTATCCACTGTACTCTTAGCAATCCTTAAATTATAATTTGAATCTAGAATTATTATGTCGAATCCTGTTCCCAAGGGACCTCGATGCTAAAGAAGTGGTGAGACAGAATGAGACTGTACTATTGTCTATTACTGCACAAATTCAAAAAACCGATAATTTTTTGTTACTATGATTATCTAAGCACTGGATTTTCAGTTTACCTGAATGAGAACAAAAAATTTAAGCTAAGCTTTGTTTTTACAAGACTGCCTTATGCATAATTAATTTGTTACAGTTACCTAATCTCTGTTTGATATTTATTTGTATGTCTTTGCTTCTGTTTTATTCTTACCAATATTTTACGAAACCGGATTCAAATTATTAAAACTGCCGATAAACCGCTGGTGACCCTTTAAGGTACCCTATATGACAGGCATCTTATATTTCCTCAACACCAATTTTAAGTCTACCTTCATCCGGCGCACTTCAGCCTCCAAGTTGTTCCGTTCCTCCCTGAGCTGTTGTTCCACTGCATCAGACCCTCGCTTGTACCGTCCATCATCGTCGCGCTGTTCTAAGCTCAGCTTCAGCTTCGATATCTGGGCCTCCAGTGAAGATTTATCCCTGTTAAAAACATTCGGTGAAACGTCATTAATTTAACCTTAGGACAGCCACGTCAATTTTTTTTTTCTGTCTGTCTGTTTGTTCCAATTAATCTCTGAAATACTTGGACCGATTTTGACGAGACTTTCATTGGCAGATAGCTGATATTATAACGAGTAACTTCAGGTACTTTAAATTTAGAAAAAAATAGGGTTACGCCACGGACTATAAAAAGAGAAGGACTCCACGCCACGCATATCAAAAGTGAAGCACCTAAAGTACGCCGGACTGAGACGCACACCTAGATCGGTACGGTCGGTGGTCGGTACTTTCGGCGCGAAATCCTTTTTTTCTAGTTCGTGACTATGATGTAAATGTGTGCGTGAGGCATGTTTGTACAAACGGTCTGGCTTACTTAGGATGCTTTACTTTCGATATGCGTGGCGCGGAGTCCTTTTTTTTCTAGTCCATGACTATGATGTAAATGTGTGCGTGAGGCATGTTTGTACTAACGGTCTGGCTTACTTAGGATGCTTTACTTTCGATATGCGTGGCGCGGAGTCCTTTTTTTTTCTAGTCCGTGTGTTACGCGAAAAAAATCACGTGGACGAAGTCACGGGCATTACCTAGTTTATAATATGTAGTGAAGCAGATATCAAAGTCAAATCATTTATTACAATTAGACCATTATAAGGCACTTTTGAACGTCAAATGAGACAAAAATAATTCTACTTAGTTGCCCATTTCAAACGGTAGTTGTATGGAGAAGAATGGGCAAGAAATTCCTTAAGAGCGTGTGTTCGATTCGTAACGAAAACTTCATGTTTTCGCGTTTTGCCCAGAGCAGTATCGTAATGATGTGAGCAGATTATTTAAAGACAGTTACAGTTTTAGAAACATTCAGTCTTGATTTAGGGAACTACGGGGTAAAAGTATAATTTTTAATTATGGTTTTTTAAAGCGAAGACAATCCTTTCATAGCGTTTTACGAAAATAGACGTCAGAGTTTCAGGACGAATACAACCATTACAGGTACGCGAAAATATTATGTTTTATGCGTTTTTCCAACAGGATATACAGTCACAAAGTACATTACAGAGCCAAAATTACGAAAATATTACTATTAGATATTAAAAAACAGTATTAAAAAAGTACAAAATCGGTTCACTTCAATAATTTTTTTTCACCAGTATTTGAATAAAAATATAACTGATATATTTATTTGATGAAAATAAAGGTTATGCTTAATATACACAATTTTTTTCAGTTCCTTGTACGAACTCATTTATTTTAGACAATTATTTTAAAAAGCACTGTAAAACATCACGCGCTGTCGTTCGCCGATCAATTTCAATGATTCGTGCTTATTTCGTGCGTCTTTTATTTTCTGATGCACACAAACAGACCATTGTATTGTACTAGTGTGTGTCATTGCTGCTACGCCGTTCTAGCATTCGTTTAGATTTTGAATTGCGCTAAATCGACTACGCGCCCTTAATATAATAATATCAAAACGTACCTCTGTAGATTGTCGATCTGGCGCTTAAAGCCATCGAGGCAAGTTGAGTCAACGAGCCCGGAGGCCAACTTGCGCTTGTTCTCATTGTTTTCCTCCTAGAAAAGGGAGAAATTGTTAACAAATTCTGTAGACAAGAAAAAAAGAAACATACGGGTCGAACTGACAACCTCCTCCGTTTTGTAACTCCATACAAATCAAGTCGCGCGACGGCAGTATATATTGTACTCTTTGGACGGCAGCGCGACTGATAGTGTTACAGGCGCGCTGCCGTCACGCGACTTGATTTGTATTCTTTTTCAGTTTGTGTCTTAATTTGAAGGCGCCCTTAGACTGTCATGTCAAAAAAGTAAAATCGTGCCCTCGGCGCCAAGAAGTTTGTAAGTAAAAGTGGAGGCAACACTCTGAACACCTAAATGAAACCAACTGTGGGCAGACGCTCTCTTTCTGAATACATACATAAGAACGAGACAGTAATATCATCATCATCATATCAACCTTTAGACGCCCACTGCTGGGCATAGGTCTCCCCCAAAGACCTCCTCCTGTGTATTTGTGGATTCCATTGTGGGGTTTAGCCGTAATCGCCTTGCTTGGCCGATGCATGTTGGCGATCGCAGAAGTAGAAGTAGTAGATCGTAGAAGTACCATAATGGTACTCAAAGGATGCTGCTGCCAATCCTCTGGTCGATATCGCTCTGTCGTCTTCTACGACACCTACGGGTAGAAATTGGACAGTAATATGTGTTTTCTCTATTTTATGTATGGATTCAGAAAGGGAGTGTCTGCCCACAGTTGGTTTCACTTAGGTATTTAGAGTGTTGCCTCCACTTTCATCTATAAACTTCTTGCTAGGCGCCAAGCTACGAAGCTACGAATTGCTACTCTATGGAATTACGTATAGAAGTCTGTCATGTAGTCGTGACCGTGGCGTGCTGGGCATAATTTGGTTTGTCATAATATATGCACGACTCTGGGCGGTTTAAAGGTAAAAAAAATAGAAGAATCAAAAATAGCAAATCAAGTGACCAAGAAAGTGAAATAGAAAGCGGTTAATGAGCTAAGTGTGACCAGGTTCAAATTAATGTTCTAGCAGTTGTTGCTTCCCGGGTCATTTTCTATATAACTTTAAAAATGACTATAAAATCGAATCTTTTAAATTATATTTTTATTTATCAGTTACTTGCAATTATGTGGGTTAATGAAATTAGTTGTCACTTTCAGTTGAATGTTACTTGTACGCTACTCAAAAACCACACACTTATTGTAAACCTAAAAAGAATCTTACCTGAACCTTCTTTAGGTCGATCTTAGCCTGAGTGAGCTGCGCCTCCAACTCCGCGATGCGAGACTCAAATACGATGTTCGGTCCTTCCAATCTGGTGGAGCGAGTTTTTGCCGACTTGCGGGCTTTTAGTGGAGTTGTCTGATGATGAAAATAAGAAAGCTTTTGAAAAACTGACTAGAACTAATAGAATAATAATTAACCTTTTATTTCAGAGTCCATTTAGGTTAGTACGAGTATAGGTACACACAACTTATAAAACTTAGATCAGACTAGACTTAGACTTAGATCTACCAAAGACACATTACATAAAAACTTAAATACTACGCCCCAGTGGCATGTAGGCGTATCCAATGTCCCAGTATAGGGCTGTCACACCTGTTTGCTATAATTTTTGAATACTCCGTTTCACTCGTGCCTTGAATATAGCCAGATTATACTTATCGGGGAACAGAAACACGGGCAGTGAATTCCAGTCTGGCAGTTCGCACAATAAATGTGGATGCAAGTGCTTGGTTCGAGACCGTGGAACTTCAACCATAATTAGCGGTAACGCTTCGCTTTACCTCTGCTCCTCCGATGATGGAAGGGGGATTAATGCTGCGCTGAGTATCGCTAGTTCGATTCCCGCATAGAACAAATATTTGCATGACCTACAGGTCCCTAGTAAGTTGTTCCTAGTCTGGTTGTTTGTGTGTAAGTTTATGTGTGTTTGTTAACGCAACGAAAAAACGATGCCCCACACTTTTTATTTCTTCTGTATCGTGATAGGTACAGAAGAAATGAAGAGTGTGGGGCATTGTTTTATTTTTTCAAACAAACATAAGCGTACAATCTCTTAAACATTCCTGTACCTACATAATTCTAAATACATCCATACTAAATATTATAAATGCGAAAGTAACTCTGTCTGTTACCCTTTCACGATCAAACGGCTGAACCGATTTTGATGAAATTTGGTATGAAAATGGCTTGAACCCTGGGGCACTACGAGGCATGCCTTTTAAGTTTTATCGTTTGAAGAAAGAAAACCACCTAGAACCTTACAGTAATTTTTATTGGTTTTTAAGTATTCACCACGTAGTTTAATACAATTTTCCATTCGCTCGAACCAGTTATTAAAACATTTTTGCCTCTCCAAAGTGGGGGTGTTTAATATGGCTGACTTGAAAGTTTCGACTGCTTCTTCACCGGACTGGAAACTTTGACCATGAAGACTATTCTTCATTTTAATAAATGTAAAGGAATCGTTAGGGCTCAGGTCTGAACTGTATAGAGGATGGTCAAGGATTTCTACGTTTTCCTGCTTCAAATACCCAATCATTCAATGTGCACTGCGTGAGCTTACGTTGTCATGCATGGATGATGCGTCGCTTTGGGTTATATTTTCGTAGTTCGGTGATAATTCGTGGTAGGCAAACTGTGGTATACCACTCTATATTAACCGTTCTACGATCTTTAAGTGTAATCCTTACAACATAACCAGTTCTCGCAACGAACTTGCCCGCCATCTTTTTTGAGATGCTTCGAGAACGAACGACTTTAGTTAGTTTTGACCGGCCTTGGAAGACCCAGATTGTGGATTGTTGTTTGGAATTAGGATCGCAGACATAGATCCAAGATTCGTCACTATTGATAATGTCGTAGACGTGATTTGACTCTCCTCGCTTAAACCTTTGAAGAGTTTTCTTACACTGTCTGACGCGGGCCGATTTCTGATTGTCGAAACGCAAATGCGGGATCCAACGGTCAACTAGCTTTCTCACACCAAGCGTCTCATGTAAGATCTTCTGAATGGTTGTCCCTGAGATGCCTAATAATGCCTCTATCCTTCGATATATCACATGCCGATCTTAGAGAAATAGTTGTCTCACAGCAACGACTTTATCTTCAATGAAGGTGGATTTTGGACGTTCTTCACGATGTTTAGGCGCAAAACGTCCAAATCTCAAAATGTCCAGCGGTCGCAAAATGTCCAGTTCGCAGAATGTCCAATTCGCAAAATGGCCAGTTCGCAAAACGTCCATTTCACACAATGTCCAATTCGCAAAATGTCCACTTCGCAGAATGTCTAATTCGCAAAATGTCCAGAGGTCGCACAATGTCCAATTCGCTAAATGTCCAGTGGTCGCAAAAGTCCAGTCGTCGCAGATTGTCTCCTATATTCATAATAACATTGCCACCCCACTAATTGAATTAAGAGGGTTTAATGAGTAGTCAAGTTATTCGTTAAAATCGG
Source organism: Charanyca ferruginea (assembly GCA_947361185.1). Classification (NCBI taxonomy): domain Eukaryota; kingdom Metazoa; phylum Arthropoda; class Insecta; order Lepidoptera; family Noctuidae; genus Charanyca; species Charanyca ferruginea. The sequence continues at coordinate 6,801,412 of OX376082.1, read as the reverse complement.
TTTTATTTTTGACATAGGTATTTCTTTTAATACAACATAAAAAATAAAATCGACATAAAAAAATCAAGAACGTTAAATTGCGGTCCAGTGATTGGTAATTTTGAATAATTGAATGGAAAAATAGTATAATCCCAATTCCAAGACATTAAAAATCTATAGAAGGTTGGAGCCACAGGTTGAATCGCCGCATACCTAAACATCCAAAGCTATACTACTTAATTGACAAACTCAAGAAAGAAGTCAAACATTAGGATCGTATAATGAATGATTCTTTGTATAGGCTCATAAAAAACAAAAGAAGGCTCAAAGATGTTAACTTTGATATTCAATACAAAAAATATCTAAGAAAACTAGAAAACGACCAAATTTCAATTAAGCAGTTTAAAAAAAAAACATGGTTTTGCGCCTTAATATAGTACGTCTTAGTAAGTTCACTGATTTTACAAATTTGAATTATTTTTAATGTCCTGTTGGGATTGTACTATTTTTCCATTCATTTATTCAAAATTACCAATCACTAGACCGCAATTTAAAGCATTTATTTTTTATTTTTAATGTTGATTTTATATTTTATGTTGTATTAAAAGAAATATGTCAAAAATAAAACCGATTTTAACGAATAACTTGACTACTCATTAAAACCCTCTTGATTCAATTAGTGGGGTGGCAACGTTATGATGAATATAGGAGACAATCTGCGACGACTGGACATTTTGCGACCACTGGACATTTTGCGAATTGGACATTCTGCGAAGTGGACATTTAACGAATTGGACATTGTGCGAAATGGACGTTCTGCGAACTGGACATTTTGCGAATTGGACATTCTGCGAACTGGACATTTTGCGACCGCTGGACATTTTGAGAATTGGACGTTTTGCGCCTAAACGCTTCACGAGATTTGTCACTAAGACTAGCATATCCACCCTGGAATTATAAATGCCAGCGTTCGACAGTCCGCAGCTACGGGATGTCATCATGGAACACAGATGTTAGCTCTTTGAAACAGTGAAACTGAGTTAGGCCTCTTCGAAAGTTGTAGAAAATTATTGCACGGACATTTTCATTAGCAAGGTTTATTTTCGTTCGTGACCTGACAGATTCAAATCGTCGCTGTGACTAAACCATAGCATTAAGGGACTATTAAACGACTTTTACAGATTTTAAACCGACAATCACGTCAAAATGTGCAGTGTAAATGATTTGAAAAAAATATATGTTATACTAGAACATCCTCTTAATCATTTAGTAAGTGAATATTTTGAATTGTATTCATATTATATAGTTTAATTAACACGTGAAGTTGTGTCTGACGCGGACAAAACATTGACAATCACACAAAATCTACCAGGTATAATTAAACGAAACTTACACCATCTTACAGACAATTTTATTATCTATCTTTTATTATACGCCTTTTTTTGAATTTTGAAAGAATACATACTACTTTTCAACCGACTTCAAAAAAGGAGGAGGTTATCAATTCGTCTGTATTTTTTTTTTTTATGTTTGTTACCTGATTTCTCGGGACTGGGTGAACCGATTTTGATGATTCTTTTTTTATTTGGAAGCTAGTGCTTCCCGTGTGGTCCCATTTTAATTTGGTCCAGTTCTGATAATGGCATCCATGAGAAAACCGTATAAGTCTTAAATTTGCATTAAGTATGTGCGCGATTTGTTACGCGATCTCAGGCAAACGTAAACCGATTTTGAAAATTCTTTTTTTTATAGATAGGGTACGCTTCAGGGGTGGTCCCATATAAATTTTATCGAAATTGATTCAGCACTTTTTGAAAAATCAACAAATACCCAAAAATTTTACATAGACGACGTTTTAGTTTCATCAATCTCTGTAGTAGTTAACTTTCAATCTCTTCTTAATAGATTTGAATGAGAAGGAGGTACTAAAAAGCGGAAAATAAAAAGCTTTTTACAAAAAAGACAACCGCCTTCAAAAAGTGAAAAATAACTTTAGCACAGAACACACATTGACTTTAGTTTCGGAAGTCGGTGGCAATACAAAACAACAAACAGAACAAAGCCACTGAATTTCGAAACTAAAGTCAATGTGTGTTCTGTGTTAAAGTTACTTTTCACTTTTTGAAGGCGGTTGTCTTTTTTGTAAAAAGCTTTTATTTAATTTTTTCGACTAAATTTTGAGAGTTTTGGACGCAGATTGCGTCCGTTCTGCATCAGTTTTGCGTCCAAAACTCTGAAAGTTTAATCGAAAAAATTTAATAAAAGTAGTATTCTTTCAAAATAAAAAAAAGGCGTATACTAAAAGATAGATAGTAAAATTGTCTGAAAGATGGTGTAAGTTTCGTTTAATTATACCTGGTACATTTTGTGTGATTGTCAATGTTTTGTCCGCGTCAGACACAACTTCACGAGTTAATTAAACTATTTAATATGAACTTAATCAAAAATATTCACTTTCTATATGATTAAGAGAATGTTCTAGTTTAACATATATTTTTTTCAAATCATTTACACTGCACATTTAGACGTGATTGTCAGTTTAAAATCTGTAAAAGTCGTTTAATAGCCCCTTAATCTTGGTATTTTCAATTGTTTTAACATTCTAAATTCAAACCAATTTGAATATAACACAGTTCCTAATTCAAAATTGCCTGTATATATTGAAACGACAAAACATAAACGGCATGCCTCGTATAACCGACATTCACGCGGACAAAGTCGCGGGCAAAAGCTAGTACTGAATAAAGAGATGTGCCTCTCTCTACGATTTGACGGCATCTAGAATCATGACATATAAAAGTAACTAATTTTTTTTTTATTTGGGACAAATAAAGGACAAAGAGTTAACAAAGGTGTTTCATGATTCAGAGTGGTAGGTAAACATGTCGCCAACATCACTAATTATTCATCATTAAGAGGAAACACAAGGGCCGTTTTTCCATACAAACTTAGTCCCCTGTTTCCTCCCTGGATAATGCCAGTAGATCAATTATTATTTTTTTAAATATCCATGGCTACTATTGGCATGTCCCTATGTTTTCCTTTTTCTCATAAATTTATTATTAAAAGAGATATGAATATTCAAAAACCTAAAAAATTGGCATGATTTTCCGCTGTGTTCAAACATTCAGAAAACAAATTTGACTTGATTTAATAAAAAGTAGAATACATAGGAACACGGCAAAAGCCTTTCTTTATCTTTTAATGAAAAAAGCAGTTAAATCGGTTAAGTTTTGGAGAAGAAATCAGGGGACTACGAATCATTGATTTTGTGTACTTTTAATAGGTATTTTCGGTCAAAGCTGCAGTTGTCTCTATCGCGCTCTGTGGTTCGTGTTGGGGCATCGCGCGACAGCAATAGATTTTACAAATACCTAATTTTCGATTCTCTAGCCCGTGGTATTTCCTCTTAAAAATCATAGAGCAACGCGAAACACCGACCGCACGCCCGGACGCGTGCGGCCGCTGTACCGCGTTGCTTTATGTTGAAAATGTACCTAAGGTCACACACAAAACGATAAATCATTGCAATTTATCGTAGTCATCATTGTCTGTTTTGTATTGGAATTAATAGTTTATCGATCGCACGTGTACGGAGTAAAAGAATCCAATCACTTTTGATTGGATTCTTTGACCTTTTCTTAGACCTTGGTTTCGGAGAAAACTACAGCTCTATATTTTGCTATTATTTGTAAAACCAACGTTTCAAAATATGATTGATAAGTTAGATGTCATGTTTGACATCTAAATTATTATCAATCGTGTTTTGTGTGAAAAACGCGGGACTAATAGGGTGTTACACCCATTTTTGAAAAGTGTCTCAATGAAATTCTGTAGGGCTATTATGCCACCAAAAAAAACTCAAAATTTTTATTCAATCGATAAGTGCCATAAAAATGCATCTAAATTTTAAATTTTCAAATTTCGCGCGTAGTTTGACGAAAACGCCTCTTACTGGACGCCATATTGCACAGCGTAAATGACGTCAGTTCGTTTTGTATCAAATGAGCTCAAATTAAATATGATAATTGTATATCATTTAAAAATAATTAAAAGCATATTTTGTAATAGGTGTAATAATGAAAAAATTACGTTGGTTACGAAAATAATAAAAGTACAAAGCCTATATTACGCCAATCGGTTGACTGACAGTTGACAATTTTTTGTTTACACATCCGTACGGCGTAATAACATGGCCGCTATATTTCACGGTGTTTTATAACAGATTAAAAATACTGAAAACTTTGAATTGAATTTAAAAATTTGTTTTGTTATTATATGAACTAAAGCTTACATTTTCCGACTGCTTTATGCCTAAACTGTCTCAATAACATATTTATAGATTTTTTCTCGTATAGAGTAAAATACCCTATTGTGTTTAGTTCAGCCAAAATAATTCAACAGACGACAAAATAATAGTTTTGAATGTAGGTACCTAGTTAAATTGAACACATTGAATTAGTTTGACGAATTTAATCTCATTATTGTGTGTTAGCTTTTGTCTGCGCCTTCGTCCATGTCCATGTCGACGTAGCTATATGTATTAATATAATTCATAGCAAGGCATATTACGATTTATTTTCTATAGTAATCTTTGAGTGATTACAGACGCAGCTATAATATATATCTTTATTACGTCACCACAATATGTGGCAAGGTATAGGTATTATTAAAAAATGTGAACCAAACAACGACCGCAGACGTAATAAGGGCGAAAATATATTATTATATTATAGTTACCGTGTATGGTGGTTAGCTATAATATACTATAGGGCGACTGGTAATTAGTGTACGATACTTAGACACGTGATTGTGTTCATGATAACAAACAACTTTCCCAAAGAAAAAATGTTTTTTGTACTGGTTCACTTGCCGTATGAAGTTCACGCGCGAGCACGCCTGTCACCTAAAGTGAACCAGAACAAAAAACATTTTTTCTTCGGGAAAGTTGTTTGTTATCATGAACACTATCATGTGTTTAAGTATCGTACACTAATTACCAGTCGCCCTATATATTATAGCTACGTATGTACTACGTAGGTGTATTGAAAAGTAGGTATAGCCTACAAGCCTATATTATTTCTTGGGGTTCAATCCTAATATGTACCAAACATCTAAATCGGTTTAATAGTTAATCATAAAATTATTTATTTATTTGCCGACATGGGTAAGGGGTAGAGATGTTATATTATAATTACATGTTTTGGCAATATTCTCCATGCTCTGCCGTTACATGGGCATGCAAAATTATACACATAAATCACAATCATAACATGCTGAAATAATAATATTTTTAAATTGGGAAATCATTTTAACTATTTTATTATTTACTAGCACTTTGTCTTCGACTTCGTCCGCGTGATTTTTCTCAAGGATCCCTATTTTTTTCAATAGGGAACATTACGCGAAACCCAGCGCAGAGGGCGCCACTAGCACATACCCACGAGCATAACCTCGTATTCTTGTTTAATTATGTTATTAATTATAATAGCTAGGTATTTTGTGAATATATACCAAAGTTTTAATTAATCTTACTTACCTAACAGTACTTTTAACTATATTATGGCCTTCTACGGCCATTTGAAAGTGGATTCTAGGTTATGCTCAGAAAAATATTTGGTTGTCTTACATGACAAAAGTGAACGTTATTCTGTAAATACGTCTATCTCACCTGAATACTTAACCTGAACATATTTTAGGGTGATTTTTGGCTGCTTCCCAAAGTTTTCGAACATTTTCTTCTTTTGAAAATGAATAATTCCCTTCATTTCTACATCGAAATACACAGCACTGATGCATTATTGTATAATATAATACACTTCCCAATTTTGAACTCAATTAAAGGCAGAATGTCACGCTTTGAACGACTCGTCGAAAAACTGTTTACGGATTATGCTAGTGCTGCACTCTGGTGCCAAAACATTGCAGTAATATCCCCTATTGATATAGGTATGTAGCCTATGTTACTCAGGCATAATAGAAGCCTTCGATAGGTAAAATTCATTTTTTTAATCGGATAGTTTTTGACTTTATAATATTTATTTTATTATTGACCATTAGATTCTTCTTGACGTAAATCTGTGTACCTACTAACGTCAAGGACTCAAGGAGTATCTAATAGAAAATAATAAAATAAATAAAAGTCATAAATCCGTACTAATATTATAAATGCGAAAGTAACTCTGTCTGTTAAGTTTTCAGGATAAAACGGGTAAACCGATTCTGACAAATATGGTATGAAGATAAGCTTGAACCCTGGGGAACATAGGCTACTTTTTACTTTTTTATTTATTTATTTATTTGCCAGAAACATGGTATGTTTACAAAGATGGTCATATTAATACACTAGCGCTGCATGTGTCACCGTTTTAACGGTATGCAAATCAACTTAGAAGAACATCAAATTTCAATTTTAAATTTAGGTACAATTACATCACAATTATTTTAGAATTTAATATTATTTCAATTGCTTTATCTGCATCTTTATCGATATTCACGCGGACGAAGTCGCGGGCATAAGCTAGTCATTATAATAAATGTCAGAGTAAATAGTGAAATAACAAAAAAAAAGCTATAATTTATAATAATTGTGAGTTTCAAAATTTGATGACCGATATAGCCGCGAAAGCGTAGACAACTCATTTTTTTTTGCCATTTTTAAAAACATGTCCAACATAAGGAAACACTGTTCCTACCTTGTTATCGCTATCCAGTCCAGTACTATCACCCAGTTCGTCCAGCTCATCACTCTCTGATCCATTGTACGAGTGGAACATCTTAGATATGAGCTTGTTCTTCTGAGCCTCGTGCAGGTGTTCATTCTCCGATATTACTTCTTTCACTTTGCCGAGTAGGTTGTTTAGTTCATCCTGGAGAAGGAGAGTGACTTAAGAATGGAGAAGAAAATCATAAACTTTTATTTCAATTGGGTAATTATGAGACACTTTTGAATGCTATTTAACACTTTGAACGTCATAGCGGACAACGCGTTTCCGACGCTAGTGGTGGTTTTACCTGCAACATTTTTGACTCGGCAGTCAATGTACTAAAAGTTAAAAGAATCGAATCTAGTTGCCCCTCGAAGAGGACAAGAAACTCCATACTTACTATGTTTAAAAAAAATAAGTTTACAATATTTTCTTATTATATTTTTAAATATATAATTATAATAATGTGATGACGATGTGCCTAAAATAGAAACCACATACACGCAATATATTGAACATGTGAACGTTGATAAATCTGAATATTTCAAAAGACAATGAATCAGTATCAGTATGAGCCATAAAAACGTGGAATATTCTATGAGTAAGCCTTAGCAAGCTTAGTAGGCTCCTCCTCTTCCGTATAGTTTGCGCATGAGAAGGGATAAGGATAGGTTAGATAGGTACGCGTCATCAGAGAAAGGTTGAAATTTTAAATCGTCTAGCTGAAGTTATGACTTATATGACCCACGCAAAGTGGCTGCCAATAACGAAAAAAATTTGTACTTTATACCTACTGTTGAACATAATTTCATCTAGAACAATGTACCTACTTTATATCTACTGTAGAACATAATTAACAATCAACCGTCACACTTAAAAGTAAGTGATTATGGTACCTTTTGTACCAAATACCTGAAAAAGGCATTAAAGCTAGCAAGTTTGCTAGCTTCAATGCCTTTTAAAAATACTTATTTATCTTTTTAATGACATATTCCTTTATCTATCCTCAAAATCACAGCCATGGTAAAATTAAGTAGGATTAAACTTAAACCGGGTGATCCATTGGCAAGCCGCGAGATTTCTACCGCGGTCTTAGAATTTCAAGCATACACGAAGAGCCAACGAGCCAAACTGTCCCACGCTTTTGTAAGAGCTCCATTGGTATGTGGGTCGTTTTCAAAATTATTGTACATTTCAATACAAATTTGTGTCCATCAAATTTATTGGTAACTCAAGTAAAATACAGCTCCAATTTTAACCAGATAAACCAACATTCAAATCAATTGATAACAATAGAGTAAATAAAAAAATAGTATTGTGCGGTAATTCAATTTACTGTGTTAAAAAACTAAATTTGATTACTGTCGTAATTTTTTCCCCATACAAAAGTGCTGAGTCCACAGTCGCACACATTTTCAAAGAGTAGCGTTTTTAATGAATAGATCACGCATTTCGGAACCCGATTCAACAATATTTTGTCCAGTCAAAGAGTAAGATTTAAGCAATATGTATTAAACAATGTAATTATAATTAACTTTTTATTTATTTACTCATAAACATGTGTCTCATATTTCATTACTTTGTGTTACTCTTTCTTGTTACGTTAACATTGCATCCTAATAGAAGTAAATTCATAATTTAGTATTGCAACTCCATGCGTCAAGATAGTTACACCGTGAGGGCGCTAGTTGGCTCAGTTCGCCATTTTGTGTCTTGTGACTGATGGATTACTGCGTGCGCGTCGTAAAAAGGACAATTAAAAACTAGTTTAAAAGTGTTAAATAGCGTTAATTCGGTAAGCACTATACTTTACATTGCATCCCGTTATTGTAGATAATAATAAATCATAGTTAAATGCATGTTTCATGAGTCAATTGAGGGTAACTTTACAACAGTATTGTTATTTTTAGGTTAAAGACACGTGTGTTTTATTCATTTGTGTGACCATTGTGTTACTATTTTAGTGTTACGTAACACAATGGAATGGGTTAGGGCTTGTTTACATAAGCGATATAAAAATAATAGAATCTTCGTGGTTATTATTAGGTTCTAAGTTGATGAAAATATGTTTCGTGGCGGTAGTAAATACGTACAAATAAAATTTTAATTATGAAAATCATTAATAGGTACTACAGTTGATGAATGGTATGAATATCTATGTATATTACCTAATACACCTTGACACTGACCTGCAAAGTGCAAAAAATAAAGAAAATTTAAATTACACGAGCTATCCTGGCACTGCCTCTTCAAATTCTTTAAATGTGATTTTTCCAAATAAAAAAAAATGCAAAAACATAAAAAAATGTGATTGTCAAATTTATTAAGAAAAAAAGGTTTTTTTTTTGTTTAAAAATAATACATGTTGGCTATCTATGAATAAAACGTTAAGAGTGAGTTGAATGCGACACTGAACCTAAATTATGAAAGATGATGATTAAATTGATTTACTACTGCAAATTGGTTTTTATATTATTCTTTGTGACTTAGCCCTTACTTTTCCTTTGTGTTACTTTTGTGTTACTATAACACAAAGTAAACACAATTGAAATGTACATTAATTTTGAAAATGACCCATGTACAGCTACGTGCGCCAACGCACGTGAGAGTGGCAGCTGCTGCAGTCGCATCGCAACGTCAACTTTAAGCGTTTGTGGTGCGCATACCAACATGCTACCTGCATCAGGTGTTAGAAGAAAGGTTTTGGCCTCGGAATGTGGTATTCCGCTGCTTTCGGACAAATGCGGAACGCACAGACTTACGGCCAACATTGGTCAGTGAACTTACGTTTAAACGGAGATTTTCTGACATTACGGTGTTCAGGAACGCACTTTCACAAGTTATCGAACCAATAGCGCTAATGAATAGATAAACTACTGTTAAAACCACCCCAGAAACCGGGCGCGTTAATGCAACTAAGTGATTCTAACATAGTTTTAAGTTTTATTTACTAAAACAATTGTTATAATTATGTATACTTAGGTTAATGTATTTATCTATGGTTTTTTGTTACCTGAAAATAAATGGTTTATTAATATTTCTATAATTGGCGATTTGTACCTTTGGCTCGCTGACTCGCCGGTTTATACTTATCGCCAGTGGATCACCCCATGGATCGCCAATATATGAATGATGTCAGAGAGGTTATTGGATATAAATTGCTGATAACGATAAACCATGGATAAAACCATTCTATCACCCTTTTTATCAGCCTTGTTTGTAGATCGCTGTGGATTACACGAAACAGATTTGAAGTCTCTGGCAGTTAGATGAATAGAGTACTTTATTTGCAGTTAGATAAATAGAGTACTTTATCGTTAATAAAGTACTCTATTTATCTAACTGCAAGAGACTTCAAATCTGTTTCAAGTCAAAGGACTTTGACTTTGAGCTTTGACCTTCAGATCAAGTAAAAAAAGGTAGATAACGCATTTAGAATAGACAACTGTCGCCATTTTTTTATCTATGTGTGAGTCCCTGAAGTGTTGCCACTTTTTCAAAAAAAGCCCCAGACAAATACGATAATACGCAATAATAAAAATAGGTAGTATGCGAATGCGAAATTAAACCTGTTTGTTTGTTTGGTTATTTTAATGACTGGAAACAAAATTGTTTGTTTGCTGAAGAATATTCTTCAGCGTCAACAATTCAAAGAGATGATGAACTTTTAATCCTAACCGACAGGAGCCGGTTAGGATTACTTTATTGATTTCGATTCGATAAAATAAAATAACAAAAAAGAAGTAAGCCCAGTAGTAGTAGTCCAGTTGGTGCGTGAGCAGAGAGAAAAAATACAACAAAGGTATGGAAAAGTAAGGAAGGTAGGAAGGAACGTATGAAAGGGATGGTATGGTGGTATGGTGGAGCACGTTTTTTTTCATGGAATTAAAAACATCTGTAGAATTACATGCGATAATATATTCTGACAGCCGCATTCGAAGGTGGAAGTAATTTGTGTAACATACACAAAACTAAATAAATAATAAAGTGACTGGTGATATTAGAGAAGCAATGGGTATGGGTTGGGGGGAGGGGCAATGTGCGACGCTGGAATGGTTCTCTTCTTATCTTCGGGGTCCGCGTTGACGACAGCTCATCGAGTTGGCATGGTCTGGATGCTGGGGGTCAATGGACCCCCAAGAAGAAAAGCAATGGCAATGGTATGGAATGGTATGGTATGGAATGGTATGTAATGGTGAAATTAATTTTATTACTCCACTGTCTTCGGTGTTCGTATCCTCTCTTCAATTGTATTCAGCTACGTGGGTGGAAGGTTTATCGAAACCCGACCAAAACCGAGACTTTTAGCACCCCCAGATCAGTCCAGTCTAGACCAGTCTGATGAAAACCCCTCAAAATGTCAGAAACTAAGCTTGAAGCTCGCATATGATGGCTAGCCTCTCTAGAGTGGCGGTTTGCTCTCTTCCTCCGATGAATCCCAATCCCCCAATCCCAATGGTACCGTCATTCTCATTAGCCCTAGCGTAAAAGATCTCGATTTGAATCTTGACTCGACACTTGGTGGCACAAAGAGGCAACGGCAACTTGAGCCCTGCCGAACTAAGCCCAGCCGAACTTGGCCCTGCCGAACTTGAGCCTTGCCGAACTTAGCCCTGCCGAACTTGAGCCCTGCCGAACTGCCCTGCCGAACTTAGCCCTGCCGAACTTAGCCCTGTCGAGCATAGCCCTGCCGAACTTAGCCCTGCCGAACTTAGCCCTGACGAACTTAGCCCTGCCGAACTTAGCCCTGACGAACTAAGCCCTGACGAACTTAGCCCTGCCGAATTTAGCCCTGACGAACTTAGCCCTGCCAAACAAGTTGCCGAACTTGAGCCCTGCCGACTTAGCCCTGCCGAACTTAGCCCTGACGAACTTAGCCCTGACGAACTTAGCCCTGACGAACTTAGCCCTGCCGAACTTAGCCCTGACGAACTTAGCCCTGCCGAACTTAGCCCTGCCGAACTTTGCCCTGCCGAGCTTAGCCCTGAGCCTAGCCGAACTTGGCCCTGCCGAACTTGAGCCCTGCCGAACATGTGCCCTGCCGAACTTAGCCCTGCTCAGACAGCTTTACTGCAGTCATTTGTTTTGTTGTTTGTTTGTTCTGATTTTTCTAAACAAGTGCCTCGAATGCCATCACTTCCCCACAGCCTGGAAAGAGGCAACAGTCGTCATTCTCAGAAAGCCCGGAAAGAAGAATTATTCTTTATAGGTAAGGTGGGTATAGGTGCTGCCCATACTCGGAAAAATATATGAGAAGATGCTGGTGGCCCGCCTTAAGTTCCACCTCTTACCAAGGATGAGTACCCGTCAGTACGGATTCATGCCGCAAAGGAGCACCGAAGACTCCCTCTATGCTCTCATGCAGCATATCTACAAGAAACTGGAGCAGAAAAGGATAGTGACGCTTGTGTCTTTAGACATAGAGGGAGCATTTGATAGCGCCTGGTGGCCAGCGATAAGAGTCCGTCTGGCGGGGGAAAAGTGCACAATAAACCTAAGGCGGGTCATAGACAGCTACCTCAGTGACCGAAAGGTCTCAATCAGGTACGGTGGGACTTCCCCACCGTAACAAATTCATAAAACCCCATACCTACGTGAATCGCCATACACTTGTATGGCAAGAGCACAAACAAGGGATGTGTCCAGGGCTCAATTGGGGGTCCAATTTTATGGAACTTAGTGCTAGACCCACTCCTAAAAGAAGCAGAGAATAAGGGAAACTATATTCAGGCTTTCGCAGACGATGTTGTCTTAGTTTTCGACGGAGAGACCGCACAAGAGGTGGAGCAGTGTGCCAAGTTCGCGCCGCACAAAACAACCGCCATGAAACAACTAGAAAACTTAAATATGACACACCACGCTTGAGCATGGGGGGGATCGACACTGGCATGTCGAAAGAAATAAAGCTTCTGGGCGTTACCATAGATGAGAAACTTACCTTTAACACCCACGTCTCACTCGTATGCAAGAAGGCAATTGCGATCTACAAACTGTTGTGTAGAGCCGCAAAAGTCAGTTGGGGACTTCACCCGGAGGTACTGCGAGTGATGTATGTGGCGACCATATAGAGCCCATTATACTCTACGCCGCCAGCGTCTGGGCACCACAGGCCAAAAAGCAAGACATAATTAAAAAACTAGGAACAGTCAAGCGTGGTATCGCCAAGAAAATCTGCAAGGCGTATCGCACGGTCTCCCTGAACTCGGCACTGGTGTTATCTGGGTTGCTCCCCCTTGACCTCTGAGTTCGTGAGGCGGCATCACTTTACGACGCCAAGAGGGGAGTGCCCCAGGCGACACTGCGGGACAGGGAGGTCAAGCGAATGGCTGCTGCTACCAAGGGTCCCCATCCCGCGCCACGTGACATCTTGCGATTCGACAGCCTGGTAAACCAAGAGCAATTAGACAACTGCAACTTCGACGTCCGTATCTTTACGAACGGGAGCAAGATTGGAGGAGGGGTTGGCGCCTCATTGTCCATATGGAATGGTGAGGCTGAAACCAGAGCCCTCAAACTTGCTCTACCAAATTAGAGAACGTGGGCCCAGTAGGTAGCAAGGCACTAAGTTTATTGCGGCACCAGTGGCATTTTTATTGTAGTCTAAATTGAGTTGGTCCAAAACTTAGCCACGATCACAATAGATCAGCAATAATAGCCACGAGTTTGATGCGATCAGGCATCGGGGCACGCATGACACAATAGGTATCAGGCCATGGGCGTCGCCAAGGGGGGGTAGGTAAGGGCAGTTGCCGCCTCCTAGAGATTCCAAACGCTTCATGTGCCTTTGACTGTATTTAAAATTCCTACTTTTCCTATCCACCATATCAACTTGCCCAACTAGGCCATCCCCCCCTCCCCTAGGCCATCAGCTAGAGAGTCCTGGCGACGCTCTTGTATCAGGCGTTCCGTTCTTTGAGGAATAACTGATAACAGCTGATTGCTTAGAGTGCAAATGTTTGCACTCTACTCTCATTTGCAATCTTTGCTGGAAACAGCTGTACATCTCTACTTGATCAGATTATCTTTGCACCAACCTTAGTCAAAGTCGAATAATTTATTTTCATCCCTTCTATTCGAAAAGTGTCGTTTTGTTCCTCTTTTAGCGGGAGCAAAGTAGCTCTTTTCTCCACTAGACTTTTTAGCGGGCAGTAATGAGATTTGAATTTTGAACATGAATCGTTCATTGAAACAATAAAAATAGAAGCTAATAATATCATACAAAACTTAATACCTACGAAATCCCAACAGAAATATTTTCTCATAGAAGGAGATGAAAAGTAGAGTATATGACTCGAGAGCAAAAATATTTTTTTCCTCAGGCGATGTACTTTGAATCCCTCGCTACGCTCAGGATTTTAATTTTAGAATTTTGAGCGTAGCGAGGGATTCTATTCTAGAATCCTTCGCTTCGCTCTGGGTTTAAAATAGCGCCCTCGCTGTAAAAATATTATTTTGCTCCCTTGTCATACAATCTACTATTCAATTAGACCAATAAAGGAACTTTTGAAAGTCATTTACAAGAAAACAATGGAATCTAGCAAGAAAACTAGGAATAGGGAGATAAAAGGGCAAGAGACACCATTATTACTCTTTAAAAAAAAGTTTACAACAGACCAAGTAAATACAGTAATTAAAAGTTATAATGTGAAGACCCTGTATCTAAAACAAAAACCACTATACAACAGGTACAAAGTGTTACAAATTAAGCAATGACATCATCATGATTCATAGATAAATGGTGCGTACAATATTGTGATCGTAGATAATCACTCCTGTAACCATCAGTCATACTCCTATAACAAAAATTGAAAAGTGACGGTAACAAACTGTCTTCTCACATTGGACTAACACGAACGAAGAATTTTTAAAAATACATAAATATAACGCGTTACACTAAACGCGCGCGCGCGCGCGCGTTAATCTGGTAACAATTATTACGAGCTCACTAACACACACACACACTCACACACGCATACACACACACACACTCACTTATGCAGGTAGTTGTACACCGCCACACACCACTGAACACTCCCATTTACACAAACGTTCTCATCTTTCTTTAATATTTTATAATCTTTTTATAAGTTACTGTGCTGGTAATTCTTGTAAACGAAATGAAAGAGCCTAGATCATACGACACAGGGAATCCTAGTGTGTGATCTAGGGCTTCAACCCAAATATGTAACCTATTGTGGCAATAAATTATTATTATTATGATGACCCACATACCCTACAGTACTGGCTCTCTCGCTCCAACTGCTCGATGTACTCCTCCTGCTTCTGGATGAAGTTGATGACGTCAGGATTTGTGCCTCCTGTCAGGTCACCAGCAGTGGCGGCCGCGGAGGTTGGATGAGGCGCGGCTGTTGATGGTTCGTATTGGTGAATGTCGGGTCTTTGTAGAGCGAGTGAGTAAGTGATGTCTGGCTATGTATAGTTACAGCCATAAACGGTCATAAATGGAGTTCCACCGTAATGTTCATATTCGTCTGGCTGCTTATAATTTCTCTGTGGGTGGTGATGTTTCAATGCAGATGGTGACACGCGCACAGTATAACTACGCAAAGGTGATATTGGTTGCTCAGACGCATGTGTGGTCATAACTATTCCGTATGTTCAGATGGTTGCTCATATCTCCTAAACTACTCGTAGTAGATAGGGAAAGTAGGCAATAAAAATCGGAAATCGGCAGCTTTAGTTCTGTTTGTTGTTTTGTATTGCCACCGACTTCCGAAAATAAAGTTATTTTTAACTTTTTGGTTTTTGAAGGCGGTTGGCTATTTGTTTTTTAAAGATTGTAATTTCTTTTTTATAAAATTGTATTTTTTTTTATCCAGTGCTTGTACTATGATGGGGTATCGTGTTACTCAGAAACTGGGTTGTGGAGGTTAGATAGGCAGTCGCTCCATGTAAAACACTGGTATTCAGCTGCATCTAGTTAGACTGGAAGTCGATCTCAACAAAGTTGGGAAAAGGCTATTTCTTTGTCAATAATTATAATTATTCCTTACCTATAGGTGTAGTGTGTTGTGGGGTGTAGTTGTTCAAGCTGTCTGCGTACAATGTAGTGTATTTAGCAGTAAGCCGCGGCCTTGGCTTGTACTCAGCCAGGGTGTACGAACTGGTATACTTTTTGTCCACGTCGCCATCTGATTCGTCCAAGTTCTTCACTGATGCTGAACCGCCGTAGCTGCGTACCTAGGGTTTCCATTGTGGATTTCATTATTTATTTATAGTTTATATTTAATAAAATACTTAGAAATGCCTACTTATACAAAAAAGTTTAGTTTATTCTCTTCTCGTCTATCTATAATTATAAGCATCTCAAATATTTTTTTCTTATTTTAGGTCAGCTTCATTTGAAGAAGATCAAATAATCGTCATTATCAGCAACAATTCATCACGCCATCATTTAAAAATTGTAAAATGATTGCTTGAAAAAAATTTGAGAAAATCAATAAAAAATATTTTTGTTTTATCATCATTACCAGATCAAATCATTACCAGAGACCGAAAACTCAAAAAAAATTACGGATTTTAATTTATTCCAAAGTAAACTATATATTTTTCAATTTATAAAAAACAAATACAGCAAAAATAATTGACTTATGGTTCAATATCAAAAATCCAACTCACACTTGGCGCGTAATTCCCCGACAAAAAGTACCTCAGTTTCGACACCGCCTCTTTGTAAGCCAACTCGGTGTAATCCGGAACCCTCTTCATGCCATACTCATTCATCTTACTCGGCCGCCTGTTCAAATAATTTGTGTAATACATAATTAAAACTAAACAACTCAACGATCAATTAAACAAAACATTTTTAAACTTCGAAATAAAAAAATAAAAATAAAAATCAAATATTGAATTTGGAACTAGTGTTGCGCATTGCGCCGTGTTGCCGAGTGCGAGGATATTCGAACAGGCATCGATTACACAAAGCCGTTGCTATGGTGACCGTTGTTGTGGTAAACAATTGCCTCGCGACGAATGCAGGGGACGTGCAATCGATTTATCTTCTGTATCGAGTAGATTTAATTGGATTCTGCTTATTAGTATGCATCATGGTTTATCGGAGCACGCGATGTTGAGTGCCCTGAATTTAATTTTCAGTTGTAACAATTGAAATTGCCTTGTTTTTATCGATAATAATTCTGTGGTGTTAAGGTAAAAGGGGATAAGTCATAAATATTGAAAAACGAGTTTTTGCATAAATCGATACTAATATTTATTAAAGTAAAAAGGAGATGAGTCAGTTGTAGTGTTACAATTTCGTAAACCACAAATTGAAAAATTGAGTTTATTCAAAAATATGAAAATACTAATAAAGTAAAAAGAGTTAAGTTTACTCATCTCATTCTTGCGTCCATAATATGTTTTTATTGCGATATGCATATTGAGATAAGTCGACTCGTCCCTTACTGCGTATCGTTGTATTCCGGTAGTTACATGACGCGCGCGTAGTTGAATATCATACACGTATTTTGGAAATGTTTTTCGTACTGTATCTTAAGAAAGTTTGGAAACCTACAATGCCTGTGATTCCTACATACAAGATGAAAATTAAACTGACTTTGACGACGCCTTTTTTAATAAGTAATATCGTATTTTAACTACGGCTTCTATGGGCATTCAATTTAACTATTTACGATTGTTACAGCTGTTGGTAGACGAGGAGCTAACTAAATAGCGTCGTACCTGTTTAATTTTGTAATGCCATTGTCACACCATATACCTAAATGCAGTAACCTTTTATTCCGGACAAAATAAAAATAAGCCCGTCGCTGCTATGTTTACATGCATAAGCAAGATGAAACCAGTAGGTTGATTCTGTAAAATTCAAACAAGAACTCGCATCTCACTTCGCTATTCACTCTCACTTCGCATAAGGTTCAAAATGACCTTGTTATATTTGACACTTTGAATCGGGTTCGAGTGCGAAGTGAGCGTCGAAGTGACAGGGAAATTACCTTACAGAATGCCACTTCTTACGTCATTTCTTACTTTATCTGTCAAAATCTCCCTGTCAATTTAGTTCAACTCGCTGACACGCTCGCAAGGGTGGCGCTAGTGTAAATTCGAATTATCAACCGAGTTTTTAGAATGCCAATCAAAAAACTCACAGCGGATTCAGATTCGAAGTTTAGAATGAGGTCTTACAGAATCACACCCCTGATTTGCTAATAGATTATACCTAAGTGTTTAGTACCATTTCATACACAAGACCTGGGTTAGGCTGGGTTGATACCCGGGCTGTGCTGGACTCTAGGCGGAGATGCCTCGTCGACTGCCGATACGTCGAGGTGCTGAGGTGTCTGTATAAGGCCGTAACAAATAACCGTCCAAGTACAAGAACGAAGCGCAAAACTAATCTAACTGCGTCGAGGGGTAAGACAGGGATACGTCATCTCTCTGAAACTATTTACAAACGCGTTGAAGGATGTTTTCAAGGCGCTTAATTGATAAAGTCAGGGCAGAAACTTAAACGGTCAGTACATTTCGCACTTACGATTTGCGGATGACGTTGTCATCACAGTAAAGTCATTGTAGAAGCATGAAGTAGTGCTAAACGGCCTAAGCGATTCTTCAAGACGAGCGGGCCTCGAGATGAACCTAGATAACACCAAAATTATGTACAATGGTCATGTTTTTCCGAGACCCGTAGTTCTAAATAGCGCTATTCTCTAGGTTGTGCAAGAATGCATATATCTTGGCCAAAATATACAACTGGGGCGGTACCTACAACTTTGAGGACGAAACTAGCAGAAGGATACGCTTGGGCTGGGCGGGATTGGGGAAGCTACGTGATATCTTTAAAATCTTCAGTCCCACAATCCCTTAAGACCAGAATCTTTAACCAGGGCGTCCTACCCATAATGACTTACGCTAAACATTCACCATGGACCTGGACTACAAATTCAAGGTTGCTCAGCGAACACGCTGAGCAACCTTACAGTAGTAAGAACGATGCTCGGGGTTTCTCTGATAGAATTTGCAATAAAGTCGCGTCAACAGCACGCTGAAGTGGAAATGGGACGGCCACGTCTGCAGACGAACCAACGGCAGATGGAGCAACTCGTTTTAGAGTGGAGACCGCGTTTTGGTAAGCGTAGTGTGAACGATGAAGAACGTGGATGGCAGCGGATGGATGCCTGTTGCCCAAGACCACCCGGGGATCTCTAAGGGAGGCCTACATTCAGCAGTAGACGGCAATAGGCTGATACAATGATGATGATGACAATCACAAGTGACATAGGTGCCGAAATTGAAGGATATGTTTTTGGTTTGAAATATCTAATGTTGTGTGTTTCACGCAAACAGCCTGTCTGACCCAATTTTTAATTTTGTTTTTTTTGTTGTTAATTTTGGTAATTAAATTAATATGTATTTTTAATATTTTCAACCTTTTGATTATGATATATTTATTTCCTTTAATAAACCATGCTTTCGCGTATATTTTCTAGTCTGTGTTAGCAAGTCCTGTCAACACTTTGAACGCCATGGCGGACAACGTATGTCCGACGCTAGTGGAGTACCTTCAACATTTTTGGCCCGGCAGTCAATGTACTAAAGCTAAACTATCCCAATCAAAATACTAATTTATGATAAAAAATATTTCCAAAGCCTATTAAAAAGTATTTAAAGTATGAATATAAATATTGCATATAGACACGAGTCAATAATATGAATATAATATTTATTATTCTTGTTAAGGAAAAACGAGACATGTCAATTATTTTAATTATTAATAAATAAAAATATGTTTTCAAATTACGATAAACAAGAAACAATATTGTTAGATAAAAATATGAACCAATTTATGGTTAGTAACATTTATATTCTTGATTAAAACACATTTATCATTTGAAACTAAAGAGCGTTTACGTAATTCGCCCCTGGTGAGAAGTGCTGTTTTTTGACTCATCCCCTTTTACTTTGACACCACAGAATTAATAACTAATACAATTCTTTATTGACATGAACAATATTTTACCAAAATAGTGAGGCTTTAGATTATTGATAGAGAAGACACCTATCAATAAGTGAGGTCCCGACTTCTGCGTTAGGTATATTAATTTGTCTTACACTTGCCAGTGTCTTCTCCCAAATACATGAGTAGGGATTATTGTAGGGACATAATAAATAATAATACCTAATTATAATGCCAGCCCATTATTGTCCCATTGCAGAGCAAAGGCAGGCACTTATTAAGTAACTTTGCCTATCTAGGTAACTAACTACTTTTTGTGTAGGTACAGATGATTTAATTTAAAAAAATATTAAAACCATTATTTTCAGGCACCGTAAATTATTAATTATTACACCTTAAATACCTACAATACATTAAATTTATTTTAATTAAAAAATACGTATCAAAAATTAAAATAAGTATACACAGCTACGTTAATGCAGATTTTTTTTCCCACAGCTATTTCGCAAAAATAAAGACAAATGACGTAAAATAAGTAAAATCTAAGGAAAGCGGTGAAACCGCGTATGGTGACACGCAATTTTGTTTATGATCTATATTTTTTTTTGTCTAGATAGTATTTAATGAGAACATGGATTTTTCAACTTTTATAGTGATGATTCTAATTATCTAAGGAAAGCGGTGAAACCGCCTTGGGTGACACGCAATCGGTTTTATGTTCTTTTTTTATTTCTTTGTTTATTTGATGAAAACATGGATTATTCAAATTTTATAGTTATGTTGATGATTATTATAATTGCACTTTAGTTTTATACTACCTACATCATTTTCAGCTCAGTATAATATTATGGCATACAACCAGATACTTAGCTGAAAATGACAAAAAACGTAAGATTATTTGAATTTCGAAGGCCACCTTAACGGGATGCACTTGGGCAGCCCGCGAAATTCAAATTTTCTTACCTTTTTTGCAATTTGTAGCTCAGTATCAGGTTGTATTGTAATTTTAAAAAATCGCAGGAGTAACAAATATGCATTTACTAATTTAAATAATTAAATTAACTATCATCATCATCTGCCTAGCCTTTTCCCAACTACATATTATGTTGGTGTCGGCTTCCAGTCTAACCGGATGCAGCTGCATACCAGTGTTTTACATGGAGCGACTGCCTATCGGACCTCCACAACCCAGTTACTGGGTAACACGATACCCCTTGGAAGGACTGATTGTTAGACGTTCTGGTTTCGGATTACCCTTAACGACTGCGAAAGATCTACGAATGATAGCCGGGACCAACGGCTTTTCGTTCTTTCCGAGGCACGGAACATTCATTAACATAAGTCAGAAAAGCTCGTAAACACAGATATAGATAGACCTAGATAACGCAAGTATCACGATCTGTATGAAAACCAAGCGTGCCATTTTTTGGACATCACAATGTAATACGAATGTTTTGTTTTTCCTAAATTTGGTATTACCAGGTATTACTGAGGGTATTAGATTAAAAATAATTGGTTTTTAAATGAATTACGCATAATATTAATAACTAGATGACTTACCGATGGAAGGAAACTTTTGTTTGTTAACTTACGATTTTTTATCGTAAGTTAGGCACGAAAATAGGTACGCGGAGTAGTTGCTCTTGCGTTATCTTGGTCTATCTATATCTGTGCTCGTAAACGTCATATTTTCACTAAATAGGTAGGTATATTTACGAGTTTTTCTAACTCCGAGAGTTATGTTGATGATTTTAATTATTATAATTCTGTAAATGCTTTGTTACTTACGCGAATATTTTTTTTATTACCATACAATTAGATACTGGGCTGAAAATTTCAGAAAACGTAAGAATATTTTAATTTCTCGGGCAACACTGGCGCTTTCACCATAGTGTGTGTTCTAAAAGTTATCTTATTTGTAAAAAAAAACTAACTGAGCTCCATTAAGAAAAAACGAATACGTAAGTGCTTACCTAATGTAAAAGCAAAATGGGAAACCTTTTTACTACTTTTCCGTGGAAAACTGGAAAACTCTACATTTAATAATATTTTAACGTTTTCTAACCAGTAAACAGTAACCGTGATATGTTACGATTTGCCAGTTAATTGGATAATTGCAACTTAAAGCTCCTGCAAAGCTTGTTTTAAAGTATACAAACTGCGCACCAGAAGTTAAACTTTAGTCTTAACTGTCGTCCATTCTAAGTAGGCAAACTTTTCCAACAGATAACTTATTTCACATAGTTTTTTTATGAGGTCGTTAGTACTTGCCGAATTTTCGTGCGCTTCAGTTTCCCGTTCATCTCTTTATCAGAGCCAGCACTGGAACCGCTCTTCACCCTGTAGCCTGTAGACTTTGGCTTGGTGACGTAACTTGTCGAACCCATACTATCACTAACACGCCAACTATCTAAACCTATTGCAATTTATATTCAAAACAATGCGAAATTTATGCCAACAGGAAAGGTATTAAAACTGATATTTTGCAATACTAGTAAACCGACACGATAACGAACCTATAAATTCAAATTTTCGAATGTGGAAGACATCGCGGGCGCGCTACCGCCAATAGACAAGCTTGTCAGAAAAGGAATGAGTTTTAGAATTTGAACTTTTTGCTCCTTCCGGTGTTTTGTCCCGTTTGCACGCGCGGGAATAATGGCTGTGTCTGTTTCATATCGATGGAAAAGTTTTTCTTCAGGATGCATAGTCGCGGAGCTAGTGCGGAAAATTGTAGCACTATTTTTTTTTAACAGAATGTCACCCGTAATATGTAAACGTAGGTATTTAGAATATTAACTGAAAATCTGATTGAAATAATAAATTGGACCTCATTGGACACAAACTATTTTTACCCCGACTGCAAGGAAAGGGTTATGTTTTTCGCGCCGGTAAAATAAAATAATTACTTAACTACTAAGTTTTTTAGTAAAAAGTTGTTTATCCTTGCAAAAAGAAAATTTAAGTTTAACGTTCCGTTGCCAAAAGTAGGTCAAAAATTTAAAAAAAACTTTAGATTTGAAAAATATAATTGGTTGAGGAATACGCTAACAAGTAAGTAGAGTAACTTACTAAACTCTATTCTGAGAACAAAAACATAATCCACCCCCTAACTCCTGAACTACGCGACAGGCAGTGTCTAGCGTGCATCGAAGAGGAGCTAATAACTTTTTGGAGGGAAAATACATTCGTGATCACGCGACAAAATGGCGGCGAACACCACAAATCATATCGTTTTACGTTTACTGACTCATCCGCATAATAAGATTCACGTAGTTTCCTACAATGTTTACAGATATTATGTAAATATTATGTTTGATATGTTTTTAATTATAAGTGATAGAATTTGTATCAAAGGCTGAATTTAACGATGCCTTTGATTATGGTTGATCTTAAAAGCGTGCGTGTTTGGCTTTGCTCTGATGAAAACCATAGTTGGTACCAAACTATATAGTAGACACCAGACAGTAGTAGGCAGGTATGGGTATCACCCTGAAAACTTTCCATTACTTAATTACATAGATTTCTGTTAGGTGTACCCAGGTAGCTACTGTAATCACTGTGATCTGATTACGGTACCGGGGTTCCATCTTAGTGATTGAAACACGATTTATGTTATTTCTTTTCAACCGACTTCAAAAGGAGGTTCTCAATTCGTCTGTATGTTTTTTTTTGTAATTTGTTACGCGATTTCTTCGGCAAATACAAAAGCGATTTTAAAAATTATTTTTTTGATGGATAGCGTATGCCTCAAGGGTGGTCCCATAAAAATTTTATCGAAATTGCTTCAGCACTTTTTGAATAAACCGACAAAAAGCCAAAAAATATACTTGTTCTCCAACCTTGTGCTTTCAATCTCTGTTTTGACTGTGTTGCCGTTTTGTTAATGGATTTGAATGAAAAGGAAGTACTAAAAAGCGGAAAATAAAAAGCTTTTTTTACAAAAAGGACAACCGCCTTCAAAATCTAAAAAGTGATAAATAACTTTAGCACATAATACACATGACTTTAGTTTCGGATGTCGGTGGCAATCATTAAACAGAACAAAGCCACCAACTTCCGAAACTAAAGTCATGTGTGTTATGTGCTTAAGTTATTTAAGTATCACTTCTTAGATTTTGAAGGCGGTTGTCGTTAAAATCACGGAACAGATAAGTTAAAATAGCTTTTTGTATAATGGTCTAATTATTATAATGAATTCCAAACCGTACTGCCTCAACATATATTTTTTTGTAAGGTTGTTTTATAAGCTTCTTGGTTTTGTACGACTCCTGGCCTCCTGGGCAAAGGCCTCCCTCATAGAACTTATATCTATGCCAATTTAAATTTGAAAAGCACTTCAATGAAAGAGAACTTCTCTTTATCAACGCTCTGTCACAGATGATTTAATACTAAAAGCTCTGTGTAATAGAATAACACGTGTGCCTGTGACGGCATCAGGCTAGACAATCTGCCTGACTAAAATAAGACAGTCTAAACAGAAATCTAAACAGTTTCTAGATGGATGCAGAGTGTTTGGACGAAGCCATAATAGTTAATGGTTTCGACCAGCATACCAAATGCATTAACCTTTACAGTACCTACCTATGCTAACTCTTGACCTTTACTTCGTGTCCTATTGCACAGAGCAGGGTAATCTGTAAACCAGGACTAATCGGCCTCAGACACCTTCCTCTTTTTAAGATTGTGCATTTTATTATCCAGTTCATGTCCTATCATTTTGAGATAAACACTCACTTACTCTCTTTGTTGTTGATAAACTAAACTAACTAAACTAAATATACATCTACATAGGAACCTACTGTTTGGAATGAGCAAGTGGCTTCAACTTTCTGACAGGCTATCCCTCCGGCAATTCTAAAGTGTCTGTACGTAAATGGTTTATTTGAAGGAAATGATAAGAGCTCGAGTTAGAAGGCTTATAAACACGTTAAAAATTAACGGTCAAGCTGAAACTGCAGTTGATAAAATATAGGTATTTTACTTATTCGTGCCCCCGTTACGTCAGAACCACTTTGTCGTACCTTTAAGGCTCAAGAACACAAGGACACAAACTTATGACTAAAATTGCCAGTAGGTGAAAAATCGAACGTATAAAATTAAAACAAAACAAGACCTTAAACTTGAAACATTTGTTATTTATATTGACTACCTACATATCTATCCAACCTATCTTTAGCCAGCAGCTAGGCACCTACCTCGGGACACACAGCCGGAGCTTATTTCCATTGAGAAATAGAATCTATTTTCTTTGCTGCATCGCGTTTATACCGTTGGTATCTACACTATCTACCGGTGTAAGTCCGTACCGTACTCCGAAGCTCGAAGCTTGCGTGACCAACATCGTTTGTCTTTTATTTTCAAGATTTTCTTACAGTCAATTGTGAGATTTTTGTTTAACTAAGAAGTTTTAAGTTGTGCATGTCTTTTTATTATGCTGTTTTTATTGCAAACGTTTTTAGGTAAAAAAATAAAAACCTATTGTAAAAAGCAAAAGGTCATTCGATCACTGACTAAACACGAAATCTGAAAAAAATATTATGACCTAAATGTATACAGTTGTAGGTAGGTAGTTTATAGGATTTGAGCCGTACTTTTTTGCTTTAGTATGAAAGAAAATCATTGATATTCATGTAAAAATAAATCAAACAGTTTAATTTATTATGATTATAGTAGATATCACAACGCCATAAACTTCGAAGTCCGCCCTTTATTATGTCATTAAATGCCACAAATGGGTTGGGTCGGAGGGTGAGCAGAATCTATACACATTGAGGTAAAGGAAGTTGTAGTTGTGTTGTGTTATTGTTGTTGATCATGGATTCGGTACGGTACATGATTGACAGAGTGACTGCCTCGTTTGTTCTCGTGGTCGTAAGCGCGACTGCTGAGCGTGGGGTTCGATTCCCAGGTCGGGCAAGGTGAGATTGGGTAATTCCATTAGATGTTTCTCAGTAGCAGGCCAGAGTCCTCGTGCTTCGAAAAACATGTAGGTACCTAAAGTCGTTGGTCTTGCGCCTGATCTCTCTATGGAAAGAAAGAAAAAAGCCCAACGTTGAAAATTTTCATCACTTATTGAAAACCTTGATTAAGACTTTTTCTTTAAAGCTTGTTGCTTCGCCTTTGTGTCAATGTTCTACATCTGACTGTGAATACGAACAATCTGCACATCATATCTTATGGGAGTGTATTTTTTGGCAGAAAGAATGCAACATTATGTTACTACTGTAACACAGGCTACATCCGGAGCAGTTTATTATGCGGACCTTGTAGAAACTAGACCTAATTTCCGTGCGTCCAAGCGATTTTGCCATACCTATTATTCGAATCAAAGGGGATAGATAGAAGAACCGATCTGGCATATCGACCCGCCCGCCAATCATCACGCACGGTTAAGATAATCGTGCGTGATGATTTCGAAAATGAATATGTATATAATGATATGAATGGGTAGAGGACTCATAGACGAACAAAAAATGTCAAGTAACATGGTACCGTAAAGTGTAAAGGTGCGTACGGATTAGAGGCAGCCTCGCCACGCACGGCTCATGTGTGGGCTGCCTCCGTACGAAATTAAAACAATACGACCATAGATGAATATACTCTAATATAGATAGGTAACTTCGGCTTCGCTCGAGGTCGCGAAAGTGCTGCCGTCTAGTGGTTGCTTCACGAACTAAATCTACTGCCCTACATATCTATAAATATAGATAGGATATAGTGCAGCCGTATAGCGTACCCAGCTTCTATAGCTATTATTATTTATTGCATTATTTTCGGGGGTATGTTCCCCTGAAAATAATGCAATCTTGTAAACAATGCGTGACATTTTCTTAGAGAGAAAAAAAACAATGTTTTAAGTTATTAGTTTTTATTTCGGGTTTTATGAGTTACATCGTAATTAATAGCTACCACTTTTTTAACATCACTTTCATCCAAAACGTGTTTTTTCAGATATCAACTGTTCAAAAATAACAAAATCATATTTTATTAATAAATTTCTATGCTGGTTACATTTAATAAAATTAAAGTTGATAATTGATATTTATTGTTAATTCTAGTTCTAAATATGCATATATATTATATTCATATTTAGTCTTTTGAATTTCTATCACAATCTTTTGTGAATAAAAAAAAATGAAAATGCTTCACGACTTGGGTAAGAAAGTAAAGTTTTTGTGCATACTCTTTAATTTTAATATATTTATGATAGTCTTGCATTTCTTCAGATTCGAAATCATGTCTGCAGGTTTGACAATCCTTCCCAATATTTTGCTATGCCACTGCTGCACATTTATCTTTGTTTTCGGGATTTGATAATAAATCTACATCTGCGTACTTAACGCACAAGTGGTCCTCAGCTATTTCAAATTTGAAATTGCTTGTTTCTGGTTGGGGCTTTTCAGTTATTTTTTTGTTATGAATGCAATAATTTAAATTGTCTTCTTTACATTTAACCCCAACCAATTTGTATGATGTTATATTACATATCCTCTTTTCTGTGATAATAATCAGTAATCATTTGTAAGCGCTAATAAAAGTATGAGCACTTGGCATATTATGCGGAGACCATGCGCTCTTATTGCCCCAAAGAAATTTTCTAAGGGGTCTTGATTAATATGGCGCAGCAGTATCGATTTCAAACCTGCAGAATGTAAATACTTTGGCAAGGCGAAAAAAGCTTCTATACTTTTTACCCAACTCCTTACAGACGGCACAGTTGCTTTGTTACCAGTTTTTGTGATGGAAGTCATGGATTTCAATATTGCTAAACTTTTATACCACATCTATGATGTGGAGATTGCCAAGTTACAGCACATCTACAATTTTTTCCTAAGTCAGGTTTATGGAAATGACAGAGTCAAATAATTTGTAAGTAGGTATAAGATGAGATTGGCTGTGTCCACACTTTCATTCAGGAGTCTCCCTCATCTGAAAAGAAAAAGTTTTTAATTAACTTTCATCGTGATTTTATGCATCAATGGCCGACTGGCCAGTCTAAGATTTAACGTCGTTAGATAACGCGTTAATGAATATGAATCATTAACGCAGTGCTAAATGCTAAAATGATCAATGAAAAAACAAACCTGCTATGTATCCCATAGTCAGGCCAACGGTGTTGCTAGGGTAAAACATCTCCCTGCAGGTTTCTTTGCAAATTGCTTTTTTCAACTTACAAATTTTTTCTACCATCAGCATTTGCATTCTTAGCTTTTTGTTTGTATTGTAAGCTTTGCGCAATTTTGCTTTTACTTCGGATATTATATTTTTCAGCTTCTTTTCTGTTGCAGTCAAAGGCATAGAAATCTTATAACCTGAAAAAATAAAAACAAAATTACACATTGGGTAATAATTAGAATACCTATACTAATATTATAAAGCTGAAGAGGTTGTTTGTTTGTTTGGTTGAACGCGCTAATCTCAGGAACTACTGGTACGAATTGAAAAATTAGTTTTCTGTTGGGTAGTTCATTTATCGAGGAAGGCTGTAGGCCCGTGCGAAGCCGGGTCGGGTCGCTAGTATAATATAGAATATTTATTTCGAACATCACTATAAATAATTGTTTACAAATCTTACATTAATATTAATTACATAAAGTAGGTACATTTAATAATTGTGTTGATTTTGTTTACCTCGATAGGAAGATAGTGTGTCTATTTGAACTGGTCTGGACAGACAAACAGACAAAGACAGCTGTCTCAATTTGAAGTGAAGAAGATGGCAGTTCAACATTCATTACTGTAATCACATAAGAAAAACAAAATTAAACATTGTATTGTGTGTCGATTACCAACTGCAAAGAATCTATCAGCAAAATTGGTCAACACTATCTCTGACCGACTGTAAAATATTTACCTGGCCTGAAAGATATAACTGTGTCCATTTCAACTGATCAGGTAGAGGAGGCTGTCTTTATTTTGTACTGAAGTAGATTGCAGTTCAATATTCATGACTGTAAGAACATAATAAATACAAATTTAAACATTGGGTTATTTATAAACACTGCCGACAGAAGTGAAAACTTAAAACTCTGAAATAACAGTTTTTTTTTACTTTCAAATGAATTACCTACCTACCTATCTTTACTTTTACTACCGGCCAAGCGCAACACGTTATATGTACTAAGAGATACTGTTAACATTAGCATGTCAGTGATGGTGACGGAATCCAAAGGTAAGTTTTAAACCTCTACTAAGAATCTCTCAAGACGCCTAAACCTTCTCTTAAAAACACTTTACATTTTACAAATAATAACAAGTCTATTAATGTTATATTAACCCTCACAATCATTTGACTTTAATGGCCTTGATGCTTTATAATGTTATACATTTCCATTAGGTATTATAAGTATCTGTAATGTATCATTTACCTGGCATTGAAGATAAATCTGTGTCCATGAGAATGGGTGTGGTAGAGGAGGCTGTCTTTATTTAGTACTGAAGTAGATTGCAGTTCAATATTCATGACTGTAAGAACATAATAAACACAAATTTAAACATTGGGTTATTTATAAACACTGCCGACAGAAGTGAAAACTTAAAACTCTGAAATAACAGTTTTTTTTTTTACGTTCAAATGAATTACCTACCTACCTATCTTTACTTTTACTACCGGCCAAGCGCAACACGTTATATGTACAGAGGCCAGCACATCAAGCTACTACAATCTGTCAAATTTCTTTGATAGATTTTCAACTTTATTACAAAACTCTAAGGTTCATATTTAATTGGGAAAATTTGACAGTTAGGTATGGCTTGATGTGCTGGCGTCTGTACTTAGAGATACTGTTAACATTAGCATGTCAGTGATGGTGACGGAATCCAAAGGTAAGTTTTAAACCTCTACTAAGAATCTCTCAAGACGCCGAAACCTTCACTTAAAAACACTTTACATTTTACAAATAATAACAAGTCTATTAATGTTATATTAACCCTCACAATCATTTGCCTTAAATGGCCTTGATGCTTTATAATGTTATATATTTCCATTAGGTATTATAAGTATCTGTAATGTATCATTTACCTGGCCTTGAAGATAAATATGTGTCCATGAGAATGGGTGTGGTAGAGGAGGCTGTCGCCATTTGAATTGGCATAGATGGCAGTTCAATATGCCTGCGCTCACCAACATGCACACCTGAAATTTATAGGGTAAATTTTAATGAGGATGAACGCCTTAAACATTTGGAATAAAAGGATTCATTCTTAGGAAGCCATTATCATCATCAATTAAGTTAAAAGAACTTTTGACTACTTTAATGAAAATAAATATTTTTTCACACCACCTGCTCGACAATGTCAAATTATATGTCATGCAAACCTAACCTAAAGTAAGTCATTTAAGACCTGAGGTCTAGCAGGGCAATAATATTGTACTGAATTTCATTATGACCCACTGGTCAATAATGTGATTTGAATTTGGAACAGTAGAAATAGCATACGAACGTTTACCATTAAGATCTGCCTCAGATTATGAAACAAAAGGCAGATAGACCGCTTGGAAAACTGAGAGTGAATCCAAAAAAGCAAATACAAATTCGAAAGCGAATACCTACAACGCGCTTCGTGCTGTACGGACACGCGTCAGTATAGCACGAAACGCCGCATCGTTAAAAAAAACAAATGAAAATACAAACACAAATTTAAAAGCGAATACAATCACGAGATTGTAGGTATTCGCTTTTGAATTTGTTTTTGCTTTTTCGGCTTCACTTTCAGTGTTCCGCGCGGTCTATCTGCTTCTTGTATCATAATCTGAGGGATCTGCACTAAAAAATAAATTGTTCGAAAATCGAACTGGCCACCACTAAGAGAATATAAATAAAAGAAAAATAGAACACAAATTAAAAAGAGGCTCAAATCGAATACTGAAAATTGCTTTGCTTTGATAACCAACAAATTTTTACAAAATAAGCAAATTTTTACAAAAATGTCGAGTGACGATAGTGATTTGACTCCGGAATACATTAAATCTGAAGCCATTGGTATGACCAACAATCTACTCTTAAGTCTAGTACTATTGTTTTTATTGTCTCATAGATGGTGTGAAAAGTAGAGTATGCTCCTCGGGGATAAAGGTGCCTTTGTCTTGGGCGACCTTGAATCCCACGCTGCACTTAGGATTTTTGTCTTAACGAAGTCAGTTTCTATTTTTATACATTGCCTTATTTTGTATTTTATAAAACAAGACATGGCTGGATTAATTACGTTTTTCCATGAATGTTAAAAAAAATAACAAATTTTACCTGGAATTGCCAATGCAGTTAGACTTATATTTGGGAATAAGTAAACATCTTCAAAATGTTTATGATACACTTTTCTGTGTCTGAATGAATGAATTCATTATCTTCTCCAATAATATCACCTCCAAATTTTCATAACCCACATGCGAAAATGTTCTATTTGAGCAAGTTTGTTTGGATTTGGAAACCGGTGCAACGGCAATCCTAAAACATGATAATTAAAAAGTTGTTACAAGATGTTCACCAAACATAAAAAAGGAAAGAATCTGAGTACACAACTTGTATCTTGGTTTGGTAAAAAATAATTAAATCCTCAAATTTAAAATTATTGACTTTTCTAGTTAACAAAATATTTAATCTTGTTAAAAAGTCAATAATTTTAAATTGTCTAGAGATTTGTTACTCAATCGCACTTCAACAGCTGAATGGGTTTGAAATAAAAATATACTCAGGACTGAGACAACTTACCGCTTCCAAGTTTCGTGGAACAGCCAGAAACACAACAAGACCTTTGAGAACCATCTTAAACTTATTGAGTAACAAGTGAAGTTCACGATTAGTGTTTTATGGCAATCTTCAAGTAAAGCCGGAGTAACTAAATTCACTCAACGCACCGAATGAAAATAAAACCGAGAAAACACAAGAAAATTAACAGATTACGCCAACAAGATATTTTTTGTGAAAAATTCAAAATGTTGACGTTTAAATGTCAAATGTCAACGTCACTTTATTGTCATCGTTATTTCACAGAGATCTGTTACAACTGCCATCTAGTGAAATTGTTTGATAAAAATTACAAACAGCCTTTTTTTTCTTGAAGCAGCTAATAGATGGCAGTGCTTACAGCGTACCGTGCCGTTTGTTCTAAGTTACCACAGCATGAATACGACGAGGCAGCAGGCTGAGGCAACGTGCCTCGGGTCGAACCACGAAGGCGCGACATTCAAAGTGGCATTTTTTTTTTTTTTTTTTTTCATCAATACAAAACAACAAACCAAATCAAACCGCCGACTTGCGAATTTAGTTATTTAGTACCTGGGTGACCGCGAGCTTTGCTCGGTATTTTTTTTTTCGTGTTTTATTTAAATTAAACTTAACCCGTAACCCCCTGCATACTAAATTTCATCAAAATCGGTCCAGCCGTTTAGGAGGAGTTCACTTTCATACACGCACAGATTTTTTTTATATATAAAAGATTAAAAAAGGTTAAAAGTATTTCGATTACTTTTGAAGGCGGTTGTTATTTTTATAAAAAAAAATAAAAAATATTGTGGCTTTGGTTACACCCGGCCTTTTCGCCATTGTACGTGACTCGCTAATACCGTGCTCAAATCACGTCCACACTTGCGAGTCTCGTACGCCGCGAGGCGCCTTTGAGCACAGTTAAAAACCGACACTTCATGCCTCGCGCCTCGGCAGCCAAACTCAATTATTGTAGACTGCCAGTTATTTTTATTTGATTAGTGCTTATAAGATTTTAAAGAACACCAGATACATTAGCGGGTGTCCAGCTGTTTAGTATAAAATACAGCAATACACACATATATTCGACATCAATTTGAAGGTTTTAAGTTATTTATGCCGTAAACTAATTAAAAGAATTACTGACAATTGTCAAGATTGACAACTGTCATTAACAAACGTGTCATAACAAAACATTATTTATTTTCCAGATTTATAAAAAGGGAACTAAAATACATGCCGTAAACTAATTAAAAGAATTACTGACAATTGTCAAGATTGACAACTGTCATTGACAAACGTGTCATAACAAAACATTATTTATTTTCCAGATTTATAAAAAGGGAACTAAAATTCATAGCTTTATGCTCGATGGAATATAATGTAAATAAAACTAAAGGGAACTATGATCTGAGACACACAGTATAAAGAGAGAGACAAGAGACGAGACGAGCATAAAGACTGTAAGTACCTTTAAAGTATAAAAGATTCCATGAATCTATAAAAACAGTTATTATAATATGTAAACAGCAACTATGAAAAATGATTGCATGTTTATAAAAAGTAAATATAGCATGTGTAAACATAATGCTATAGTAGGTACTTTCTAAGTTTATCTTGGATATTACTGACATCGGTGAAGGAAAACAGCGTGAGGAAACTGGTACTTATTTTTATTAATAAAAGTCTGAAATCGCGAATCCGCCTTGAGCTGGCGTGGTGTTGATCTGCAGTGGGACAATTTTTATAGTCTGTGTAAAATATGCAAATTTATTAATAAATAATAGTTGGCTCAACAACGCACTACCGCTTACGCCGACAGTTCGACAACGACTGACTCCCCTAGAACGGTATTTATAACCGAGCGTCGCGCACAACCGAGACAACGTCACAATACTGCTATCGGTTTGTAGTGTGATATATTGATATCCACATATACTACAGGCTGGAATTATTATTGGGCTAAAATATTGTTCTTATAGAACAGGGTTTCTTAAACTTTTTGTAGTCACGGGCCACGTTCACAATTTACACAATTCCACGGACCCCTTCAAAGAATATTTTAGGAAAAGAAAACAAGCCTTATTTCGTGTTCGTGGCTTGGCCGAGAAATGCTGAGATTACTAAGCAATTTCCTAACATATTTTGAGTTAACTGACCTACTGCGGTCCTCTGATACACTTGCTATGGACCCCACTTTAAGAAACCCTGCTATAGAAAGTACAGCCGGTAAAATTGACTGATCATTTCGAAACTTTAATTAAGTATATAACTATATTGGTCCTCACTAGCTTTGATGAATGAATTTAGTATGGAATGTAAATTCCAAGCCCTTTGTAACACTCAGTTTAAAATAAAATCAAGGTTGAATTAATGAGTAAAGAAAATAAAAATGACCAACAATTATTGTATTGAATAATTTTATTAGTAAAAAAAATAATACTAAAACAATCTTCTCTACTTTTTGGTGTTAGTAGCTACACAACAAAACTTAATGTCTACTAAACAAAAATAATAAATACTTTTAAGTAGATCGTTATTCGATTGCACGAAAAAAATAATTTCCTTTTTTAATTAAATACTCGTCTAATATCGCAATGGCACTTTTTGAATAAATACAATAGCAAAATAAGCATTTCCACAGATTATATACATGTGAAGGCTGTGCGTAGTGATGTTTTTGCCAAAATATTATAATTCAATATAATTCATTGTCTATGGCACGAGATATCAAAGCTCAAAGAGGTTTGATAGGAGATTACCTATTTACAATTATGATTAACAATTAGTATCTTAAAAATTATCATTCTTAGATTTTGAATAATAAGACGTTGAATTTACTAACTGGCAACTTTGTAAAATATGAGTCATTGATAGAACACAATTACCTACAGTACAAAATTCGTCGTCGTATTATATTCAACCTAAGTTCCTAACTTATTGCTAGGATAAAGATAACGGATTTGAAAACTTGGGAGTACAAAAACAGACGGAATTATCATTCAAGTCTTACATGTCAGTTTTATTACACCTTAAAATATCTAGCCAGATAAGAACTTTTAAAATTACTTTATTGTTAAAAATGAGATACAATTCAGAAAATAATATTATTAATAGTTAATTCCATTACAATTTTATTATTCACAAAGTAATCGTGTTAAAATTATTTAGATTTTAAGATGTAAATTTCAAAAGACACATGGATAAACCAATCATACGCTAGCATCCGTCTACCGTTGACATTGATTGGCTGTTTTTAGTTGAAGTATAAATGCAAAAATATCACTAATGTAAGCTCATTGAAATTTATTAACAACCTGTTTTACCCAACTGCCTTTAGCGTCTTCTACAACTTCGGGTTTAATTTCAACATTATTTCTATTAGGAATGTTTTTATCAGTACTGGGGGCAGGTATCGTTTTCTCTTTCACACTTATTTCACTGACACTTCTCTCAAAACTCGCTACTTTCGTCGTTATAGACTTTGGTTTGGTTGCCTGTAAAGGTTTATTTGCGCTTTGATTCGGTTTTACTTGATTTTTTGACATTTGTTCGATCTCCATTCGCCTTTCTAAAACAGATTTCGGCGTTTTCGGTTGTTCTAGTAAAGATTTTTTGACTTCGTGTGTCGATTTGAGCTTTCTGGTCGCCGAATCGAGGCTAGCTCTTTCGAAGCTAAGTCTTTTTATTTGTATATTTCCTTGAGGTTTCAACTTGTCATCTGAGTTGTCTACTTCATTTTTCGTCGTCCTTTCTACAACTTTTCTTGGAATATCACTTTTGGTCATTTTATCTTCAGTATCCTTGGACTTGTCATTAGGAACAGATTCTGATTTAATTACTGATTGTTTGTAGTTGACATTTCTTTTAATAGTTTTCATATTGACGGATTCTGAAGAAGATGATTGTTCGAAACTCCTGGACAAAGTTTTTGGGACATTTTTGTTCTGGATGTTCTCTGTAGATGGTATTTGTGTAATTTTCGGCTTCACAGGAACGGGTGGGGCTACTTTTGGCTTTACAACCTTTTCAAATTTTCTGTTAACATGCTCAATGTTTGCTGTTTTATTAGTTGTCACTACAACACGTGTCTGTATGTTACATTTTTCGTTCACGGTTGTAGAGATTGTCGTTTTTTGAGATTTGAACGAATTACTACGTTTAATACTCTCTACTTTTGTAACAGTCTTGTTTATTACCTTATCTTTCCCTACAGCTTCTATTTTTGTTTCTTCTACATCTTCTTGATCAGAATACACTGCTGAATCTCTAAACACATCTTCATCGGTCATTTGCTCAATCTTATCAAAAGACTTTTCATAGAAACTTTCATCAGAAGTCATATGTAGAGAATCTAGTGTTTCTTCCTTAGTTTCTACAATGTTTTGTTTAGCATTTCCCTTATTTTGAATTTCTTGATACGCTCCCTCGCTCGATGACGTAACGAAAGAAGAATTAGAAAATAAACTATCAGGTCGCACGGCATTTTTATTAATAAGTACATTGACCTTTTTAAGTGGAGATTTATCGCTAACTAGTGTCGTTGGGTCTACGTAATCGGATTGAGCTATTCTAGCTCCTAAGTGTTTGCTACCTTGCATATAAATAGGCAGTTTATTCAAACTTTGGTAGGAACTATTGTTTGATTTGGAAGGCGAACCGATTGAGCTTGTTACACTTGTGACCATGCTGACACTTTTCTCGTAACTTGAACGATGTATTTCTGGTTTTTGAATGATATTATCGCAGCTAAGTGATAAAGCGTCCAAATTGCTCTTTTCAGTCTGACTTTCAGACATCGTACTGTTTTCACACACGCTTTTACTAAGCAACTCACTATTTAGCGCGTAAACTATAGTCGAAGTGGTTGGACTTGCATCAGTAGACGTGATCACCACTTTTATGTCGCTCTTAACCAAATTGTTTTGTATATCTTCAGAATGCAGAACTTTACTGATAGGCTCTGGCTTATTTTGATTGTCATCAGTATGTTCATCGCCGATTATACTTCTAAATCTTTGCAATAGATTTTTCGAGTAACTTCTCGGGTTAAGATTAGGTCTTTTCTCATTCGTTGGACTTTTGTGATCTGATTTCGCGCTATCAGGGCTACTTTGATCATTGGCATTGATTTCCGTGTCTTCGTTGTTTTTGTTAGGAGTTTTGGTCTTGAAACGACTGAGCACATTTTTGAGCGACAGCATATTTGAAGTTGGTTTGTAGATTTTATGTTCTGGGTGAATAACTTCGATGTCATTACACTTAGTATCTTCATTTTGCTCTATAGGCAGTACTTCACATGACGATGTAGTCGAAACGTTTAAGTTAGGTTGAGACACCGTTAAAAGATTCTCATTCTTATTCTTATCCAGATTCATATCCTGGAATTTACTTTTGTAACATCTATCAATTTCTTCTTCCAATTCCAATGTTGACTGACTGATATTTTGTACAAAATCAGTCTCACTTGTCTTAGAATTATTAAATTTCAGCACGTCCCCTTCATTTATGTCATCGTAATTGATCTCACTTTGATCGGAAGCTATAGTAAACGGTCTATCAGTACTCATAACTTTACCGTCTCTATTCAAATACGTTTTACTATTACTGTTAGGTGTATATTTAAATGTCACTAGATTACTCTCGTCTTGGTTACTTGTTACGACTTGGAAACTTCTAGGTAATGAACCAGATTTTCTGTCTCTAGAAACATTGAAGTGTTCTTTCTGCCTACTTAGCCATATTTCTGGAGTATTCGGACTTTGCTGGTCTGGACTCATTGGTAAGTAATCACCGGGCAAATCATTCGGTACATCTTTCTTTCGCCTACAAACTTCCACTAAGGAGTCGTAAACATTTTCATTGATGATAGGACCCTTACTCTCCATGGTAACATAATAGTCTGAATTTCTGTCAACTTTTTCGGGTGATCTTACAGGCACATCGTATATGCCTTCAGGGTTTTGCAACTTATTAAGTTTATCGAAGGATAAGTAAACGTAATCAGAATCAGGACCGATGTGATGAGTAACTTCAGTGATATCGTCGTTCTTGGGTGGTGTCGGTACTCTTTTTGGTCGGCCAACATGTGGATTATGTTGAATCACTTTGCTTTTAGTATTCAACGAATGTAAACTTTCGTCCACTCTATTATCTACCACCCTTAATGTTTCATAAATATGATCGTCGTCTATTTCTTCGGTCAATTCTGTTCTAGAACTCGTTGTAGTAGCATCTTCTTCCTCGTCATCATTTTTGTCTCCATCTATATTTTCTGAAGTCTGACGTCCGTATTTAGGTTTTAATTTATTCGCCTCTAAATTTTTTGCGATTAAAACTTGTTCAGGGTTAGAATGAGACTTCATGAGTCTCTGATGTCGTCTTTGAGCAGTATTTCTAAGCTGTTGCTTCTTTATTAACTTCTGAAATTCTCTGTTTTGCATTAGTAATTGTGAAATTATTTGTTCCAACGGTTGTTCCACTTCTTCACAGCTTTCTAATACTTCTTCTTTCGTCTCTATTTCACCTGCTTTGTCTTCAACCTCTGAGCCTTCATTTATCACTTTTTGCTTATTTAAGTACTTTACTTTCTCCAACTCATTCTTTTTAAAAGAATCTGTCTTTTCAATCAGTTTTTTATACGTTTCTTCGTCAATATCCTCGTCTTTGCTAATTGTTTCAGGTATAGCAATTGGTGTTTCTTTAGGTTTATCAACATTTAGACTATCGTTCGACTCGGATATATGCAAAATGTTTTCAGTAGATACATCGGTGGAAAGATCAGCGTAGAACTTTGCAGTTGTATCAGATCCCAGGCGCAATCCTTTAGCTCTATTTTTCTTTAATTTAGAAATCTTCTTTGGTATGTTTTTAGTGTTGTACATTCTAATTTCTACAGCAGGTTTTACTGAACCAACACGTTTCCTACTATCAAGCTCTGGGTCTGATATGATGGTTCCATCACTTGCTCGAACTTTCTTTGAGATTTTGTTTGAGCCACACTTCTTGCATTCAAATTCTATCTTTTCATTGCCTCTTACATCTCTTTCGTTGTCACTGTCCTGTGATTTTTTACTAATTATTCCGATCATATTTTGTTGTAGACCTGGTTCAGACTTTCGTCTCCAAGTTCCTATTTTGGATAACTTAGATCTTTGTGGGTCATCTTTTGATTTTGACCGCAGAGTATCAGTTTTAGATTTCTCGGCATCGCTACATCTAGATCTTCTAGAATGTATCGTACTGGTAGAATCAGTGACAATATTTTCTTTGATTTTAGCACATTTTAGACAAGTTTTCGGTATTTGCCTAACGTTAGTCAAAGAATTGTTAGTATCACTTAGATCTTCTTTACTTTTGCTAGTGTCAGTGTATCCTATAATATTATCAGAAGAGTGATATCCTCGTGTTTTGGTCAAAGAACTACCGAATTCTTTACTGAAACTCTCTTGAGATGATTTGAAGTCTGAACATTTACAAGCAGATAGCTTTCTCTCTAGATGTTCGGCGCTACCAGAATCTATGTAGTGCAAGGATCTATCACATTCAGGACACTTCTCTCCTAGTTCATTATCGTCATGTCTACAGCTACACTTGTCTTCTCTTTTAACTTTACCAAGTTCTGTTTCGCAGTCAGAACACAAGTCAACGTAACAGTTCTCACAAGTATAATCTATACCTTTTTCAGCTGAAACTTGAGTACAGTCACAATCCTGGCTTTCTGCTCTAGAACTAGGTATAGTATATTTTCTGTTGCCTTTCTTCATTCTTCCTCGGGTACCGTTTTCGAAAGATTTTCTTCTATCTCTTTCTAGTTTCCGTTTTTCGAGGTACTCTGGGGCGGATAGCTGCTTCCTCATCGAAGCTTGGGTGATGAGGTTGTGGGATTTTTCTGCTAGCATGTCATCTGCAAAGCAGAAAGAAAATTTTTACACCGTGGCATTTAAGTCGTCTTACAAATGTGGCCCATTCAATGTATCCGACATAAAATATCTCTAGACGTGATTACAAAATTGATACAGTTCGATTCAAACTTAATAGCGGATGTAAAGTGCGCTACTGCCTGCGCAGTTCCCCACCCCTCACTCCTGCTGATACATGAAATTGTTACTGCGCAGCCACTCGACTGATGTTCAGTGCCGCCATAAAGTTTGAATCGTACTGTAACATTAATTAAGATAATATTTTTATTTATTTTGAAGCTTTGTTATTTTATTCGATTTAGTGGTTTGAAAATAAATTTAGTACTGGAATAAAAAAAGGCCAGTAAGATAATAAATACAAAGAAAAACTAGTAATTCATAAGAATTATGAATCATTCAAATTTGTTACTAATGTTTACGTTTTGTTAGGATGGGGCTCCGTGGGTCCTTTTTAAAATAAACACTTTGTACACTGCTAAATACTTTTAATCAACGAAATAAAAGTTAGTTACATTCAAGGAACTACAGTATGAATAATATTGTAGTCTAAGTATTCGGATTTGCGACTGACTGCCTAAATACGGCATTAACGT
This sequence comes from Charanyca ferruginea, assembly GCA_947361185.1. Lineage (NCBI taxonomy): Eukaryota > Metazoa > Arthropoda > Insecta > Lepidoptera > Noctuidae > Charanyca > Charanyca ferruginea. The sequence goes on along the minus strand of OX376082.1, from coordinate 6,761,572 downwards.
GACAGTGTTGGGGGTTTTGCCTAGGTTGCATTTTGTTGGTAGATTTAATTATTCATAACAGTTTTAAACGCTAGTACATACCTACTAGCAAATAATAAGATATACATTTTTTCGCTAGGGTGAATGAACTCTGATAAAGATGTCGCCGATCGGAATTCTACTCCGTCCTTGGAACGCAAGGCTCGGACCGCGTCAGTTTTAATGAATAATATTTTCATACCTTTAATTATTCAAATGTTCTTATATTATATATCATATTTTTTTTAATGAATGATTGGTAGTCATTGGCTATATGAAGTGGGCTGCCGTTGGAAGGCGATTAAAATGCTACGGTGTGTAACTATTGGTTTCTGGACGTTATGGATCTTATGGCCATATACTCAAACGTTAATATGTCATTAAGTCTCGTGCTGTCTCTATCACTGTTTTTTTGAGGAGCTCGTGGCTAAGCCGGACAGATCGATCGGCCAAAGGTTAAGCTACGCTTGCCGCGGTCGGTCTGTGGATGGGTGACCATCCATTTCATACCGAGTGCTATCCGCGCCTCGGAAAGCACGTAAAGCCGTTGGTCCCCGGCTGTCATTTGTAGATTTTTGGCAGTCGTAAAGGGTAGTCAGAAGCCAGAAAGTCTGACAACTAGTCTTACCAAGGGGTATCGTGTTACCCACTAACTGGTTTCTGGAGGTCCGATAGGTACTCGCTCCATGAAAAAAAAATTGGTATTCAGCTGCATCCGGTTAGACTGGAAGCTGACCCCAACATAGTTGGGAAAATGCTAGGCAGATGATGATGCTGTCTCTATCACTTTATATCAAAGTGACTGTGACAATACGAGACTTAACGGCATCTTACAATTGAGTAGCGTTTGAGTATTTGGCCGGCGGTTAGCCATTACTAAATCATCAATTGAATGGTCGTTGCAGGATGCTTACCGTCTGTTTTGTTTTGTCCCAGTTCCATGACCAGCTGCCTCGCATGGGAAGGAATCACTGCGTTGTAGTTCTCCAAGATTACCTGCAATTTAGAATTCGAAATCAAAACAAGAATCTTACTATAATCATACTTAATATTACAAATGCGAAAGTAACTCTTTCTGTTACGCTTTCACGATGAAACGGCTGAACCGATTTTGATGAAATTTTGTATGAAGGTAGTTTGAACCCTAGGGAAGGACCTGAGTTACTTTTTAATCCGCGACTTCAGCTGCGTCCGCGATAACCGACTCTCGCGGACGAAGTTGCGGTAAAAAGCTCATAATTTAGGCTATATAAATAAAGGGTAGGCAGCTGATAATGATTTAAATATGGAAGACTTACAGCGACAAAACAAAACCTTCACAACAAAATGGAAACAATAGTCGACAGAAAGCCAATTACAAGTCTTTGCGTTCAGAATCGTGATAGAATCAAATTTTAATGCAAACAAACACTAACAAAACTATTTGGTTTGAAATTAATGAATTGAAAAACAATAAAAAAAATATTAGAAAGAAGAACATGAAGCTAACCACACTTATTCAGCTCAATTCAGCTTTTGTCTATAGAACACATTAGTTTTGAACCGCATCCGTTCAGACGCGGAAAGCTGAACGAATGCGTTACACATCTCCATACCAACGCCAGTATATAAATATTTGTAAGTACTAGCGTACATAGCGTTACGCCCCGCCTCCCTCCGAAACACTGTTCCTCACATTTTTTCGCGTGGAACTCTCGGAACTGCTATTAGTTCGAGCGGCGCGTAGACACGTACACACATGCACGTATTTGTATAGTCATTTTGGTAGTAGTGTAGATATGTGCGCGCAGCGTGTTGCGGGTTCGATTCCCGCCCAGGGTAAATATTTGTGTGATGATGAGAGTGAAATATTTGTGTTTGCCTTGTGTCTGGGTGTTGTTTATCTATATATGTATGTATTTAAATATATTTGTGTATGTATATCAGCTGTCTGACACCCATAGTACAGGGTCTCCCTAGTTTGGGGTCAGATGGCCGTGTGTGAAATGTCCCCACACATATTATATTATATTATAATGAAATCGTTTCGATTGTTTGGAGTGTCGTAGGTGTGGTAGTGTAAGCTGAGATGAGCCGAATAAGTGTAGTTAGTCCCTTAATCACCCTTCATAATGAATGAACATACCCTCTTAAGCAATAAGGTCCATTCTCGCTTGTGTCGGGGCGACCTCGCCTGCAACGTGAGTTGCGCTCGCGGCGCGTCCCACGGTATCACGTGGAACGACAGCGGAGCGCCCGCGATTGACTCTACTAGCATCATGTTGTTACACTGTAAAGAAAAAGAAATTGGCTACAAAAGAGACAACTACAGATTGGTACGGCGTTTATAGTCTTTGGTACGGATGCATGAAAAAATAACTGACCTACATAATAAAATACAAATGTGGGAAATGGAATGTAAGAGTGAATGAAAGGGACAAATGTATCGGGAGTGAAGGAGAGAGAGAAGACGAGGGAGATGGCGTAAGACATAAGACGACGAAGACGTGTGTGTTAGAATAAAGGGTATAATAAAAGCAACACTAAAAAGCAATTAGGTAGCTCTATATGAAATACACATACTTATATACTCAAAGAATATTATTATTTTAGAACAGAATAGTGAAATGAAAATACTTTGTTTAGGAAACATATATTTTATTTTAATATTTCAGACTCAAAATCATTTATTTCAATTCAACCATTTACAGGTACTTTTGAATTGTCAGAGTCAGTCAGAAAGTTGAATCTAGTTGCTCGTTCCAAAGGGTAGATTTCTATGGAGAAGAACGAGCAAGAAACTCCATGATCACTCTTTTAAAATCAGTAATATTTTACAAATTTAGGTTACATCATTCATGTCATAACAACTAGGTACATATAATTTAATATTAAAATTATACATATACATAGACTTTCATAGTTATCATCATAATTATACTTATCTTATTATTTTTCTTCGAGAGCTCCGTACCGATCAAAGTTTCGATCAAAAGTGTCCCCCAATGAAGTCGGAACACTCGCTTTTATAAGCGGCGATAAACAAGTATGATTCATGGGAGAAGAATGATGACAAGCAAATGTGATTCATACTTATTTGCTATCCAAAGTTTAAACACACTTTATTCTATTTAAAATGATGTTATTTACTATACTTCTACTGCATTTAATCAGAAATTAATTATTACTTTATATTACAACACGAATTACGTTGTTATATATTAATTACATCGGTATAAATCTAACACGGCCATACTGACAAGTACTTCGCTCTCGAAGTACAAACACAATATTCTTATTACATAAAGGTACATTTTGTTTACATAATATCAGTAATCGTTTTCATAATCATCATGGTATAATCAATAATCAGACCTTACTGGGTAGACCAAACACCCGCAGTCAGTGAAGCTTAATCACCCGCGACCAGTGAATGTCATAATAAACCACAGTTAAGGTTTTAATCCATCCATAATAATACAATCATGTCTTAAACTAATATTAATACAATATATACTAATATAATTACAATATCAGTAATCGTCTCATAATCGTCATTGTATAATCAATAATCAGACCTTACTGGGTAGACCAAACACCCCGCAGTCAGTGAAGCTTAATCACCCGCAGCCAGTGAATGTCATAATATACCACAGTTAAGGTTTTAATCCATCCATAATAATACAATCATGTCTTAAACGAATATTAATACAATATATACTAATATAATTACAATATCAGTAATCGTCTCATAATCGTGATTGTATAATCAATAATCAGACCTTACTGGGTAGACCAAACACCCCGCAGTCAGTGAAGCTTAATCACCCGCAGCCAGTGAATGTCATAATATACCACAGTTAAGGTTTTAATCCATCCATAATAATACAATCATGTCTTAAACTAATATTAATACAATATATACTAATATAACTACAATATCAGTAATCGTCATTGTATAATCAATAATCAGACCTTACTGGGTAGACCAAACACCCCGCAGTCAGTGAAGCTTAATCACCCGCAGCCAGTGAATGTCATAATATACCACAGTTAAGGTTTTAATCCATCCATAATACAATCATATCTTAAATAATATTATAATAAATGTACTACAGCGTTTTGTTCAGTCCACTATCCAGGCCATAGGCGATTTTTTTTTCTTTTGCAACTATTATATTTCTCTGATTTCCAATACCCCTTAATGAGAACCTGTTATTATCTAATATGTTCATAATTTCGTAGGGTCCGTAAAATTTTGCTGTTAGTTTGTTATGTCGCCTATGGTCTTGATTTACATAAACAGTATCACCTACGCTATAATTTATGTTATCTCTACGCGTTTGGTCAAAGCGGTCTTTGAATGTATCGGCAACAATTTTAAGACGTTGATGTGCTAACTGATGATCGGTCGTTACGTTAATAATTATATTATTATCTAGTATTACTTCATCTAATCGAGCTTGTATACACGGGATGTTAGAGTTTCTGCCTATAAGCAGCCTAATAGGTGAAAAGCCAGTTGATTGCTGTACAGTAGTGTTTAAGGACAATTGGATTTTCCACAAAACGCTCGGCCAGTCTGACACATTACCACACCTAGTAGCTAACATATTGATTACGGTTAAGACTTATCTTTCGGCATGTGATGCTCTAAATAACGAACAAACTAAATTCAGTGCCAACAGGAAAAATCTTTTTCCATGCTAGCCCTTCAGAATCTACAGTGATTTGAATGTCAGGATGATTAACCACATTCCTACCAATAAGATCATATGGAAAGCCTTGGTCACGGGCCACATGTAAATCTAGTTTTATACAAACATCTTCAAATTTAACTGTCACTGTCACTGTGATAGTTGCAAAAATATTAATTTGCCGTGTGAATTGTTCCCACATATTATTATTATTATTTTAATGTTACCTATTCTACTAATTCTACTAACGTATATTGAGTATGGTAAAAATATATAATTTAGTCGTTTGGCAATAGATTCCCGTATAATACTACAACTTACTCCTGTGTCGACAATAGAGTCAATAGACATGTTGCGAATGGTAACGTTAGTGGGCTTAAAGTTTGAAACATTGCATAAAGTATTGACTCGAACATCTAGTCATTGATCTTTGAAAGTTTAATTGCTGTTTGGTCGAATTTACACGTTCAAAAATACAAGTTGTTACATCATGTAACTTTTTATAAACTGTAATTTATTTTTTCACATGGAAGTATAACATTTCTTTTTCTGAGTTTTCTCATCCAATTTTGGGATTGGCTTAAAACGTTTCTCAGGTAATTGATCTAATGGTCGCTTTTTAGTCTCTACGTAGGCAGAAAACTAAACTAAAATTCTGATGTTGACGAGTCTGAACAATAAATTACAGCTTTATACAAACAAACCGAGATTTTTTTTTTTTTTTTTCGTGTGGGTACATTCAAGTTAATTCAGCACAGAAATTTTCCTATTATCGACCTTCCTGGGGTTGCCAGGACTCGTACCATATTAAAGCAGAGCCCTTGGGGGCCTTACCTTCCTTTGCGACTTTAGTTAAGTCGCTCCAACCAAACTCTTTTCCAAGCTTGTCAATGTCTGCACACCACGCCACTGCGCCGCTGTCGGTGGTGGCGGAATCGTATATCGGGAGAGTCACGTACGTCATCCTGCCGATTCTTACTGGACAACGCTTTTTGCTAGTAGTAAGCAGCTTTAGGAGAATCTCTGGTTCCATTTAGGTAGCAGCAATAACCCTGAAAATATAGTAAGATTAGTTTAGCACATGGCGATCCCACTTCTGATGTTAGAATAAAGGGTATAATAAAAGCAACACTAAAAAGCAATTAGGTAGCTCTATATGAAATACACATACTTATATACTCAAAGAATATTATTATTTTAGAACAGAATAGTGAAATGAAAATACTTTGTTTAGGAAACATATATTTTATTTTAATATTTCAGACTCAAAATCATTTATTTCAATTCAACCATTTACAGGTACTTTTGAATTGTCAGAGTCAGTCAGAAAGTTGAATCTAGTTGCTCGTTCCAAAGGGTAGATTTCTATGGAGAAGAACGAGCAAGAAACTCCATGATCACTCTTTTAAAATCAGTAATATTTTACAAATTTAGGTTACATCATTCATGTCATAACAACTAGGTACATATAATTTAATATTAAAATTATACATATACATAGACTTTCATAGTTATCATCATAATTATACTTATCTTATTATTTTTCTTCGAGAGCTCCGTACCGATCAAAGTTTCGATCAAAAGTGTCCCCCAATGAAGTCGGAACACTCGCTTTTATAAGCGGCGATAAACAAGTATGATTCATGGGAGAAGAATGATGACAAGCAAATGTGATTCATACTTATTTGCTATCCAAAGTTTAAACACACTTTATTCTATTTAAAATGATGTTATTTACTATACTTCTACTGCATTTAATCAGAAATTAATTATTACTTTATATTACAACACGAATTACGTTGTTATATATTAATTACATCGGTATAAATCTAACATGTGCATATTTAGTTAATATTTAAAATGGTTTTACTCCCACATAAATATGTCTGCAAAACGGTCCATTATGTATTTAAATATATCATGAGTTTTAGAAAAAAAAAGGAAGAGAAGAAGGAAAAAGGAGACAATTCTGCAAGTGACCACACGATGCAATATCTGACTAAAACGTTACCCCAGACTAGGCATTTCTCCTGTGTCGTGGATGCGTTTACAGACATATAAACTCAAATACACAAACAGCCAGACCCGGAAAAACAATCTGTAGGTCATACATTTTTTTATTCCGTGCGGGCATCGAAGCCGCGACCCGTAGCGCAGATACCAATCTCTCAACCACTACGCCATCCGTGTCGTAAATTTTAGACACTCAATTTTAGACAGATATCCGGCATTCAAAATGCCGGATATCTGTCAAATGCCCACAGAATGTAAATATACCGTATTAGGTGTTGCACGGTTATAATTCCTTATCTAAAGAGGTATAAAATAGGTTTTCATGTATGGGGTAATCTCGGAACTGCTCATCCAATTTCGATTAATTTAACGATTCTTTCATCAATAGGAAGCTACGTTATCCCTGAGTGCTATCCATAGGCTGATTTATTATATAAAAAAAATAGAAATCCATAAGAAGATTCATAGAGTTAAACCTAAAAAATAAATAAGTTCTTTATTTTTCAAATAATCAAAAAAAAAATGCATCAACTCCTCTTGTAACGTGACCTATAATGTGAAGGGAATATTGGAATAACTTTTAGGTGAGTATTGTGTTTCGTTAACACAGGACCTCGCGTAGTCAGCCGTTCGCGCTGTATCACTATTGGTTCGGGCCTTCGGGGTCGCAAGTTTTCCACAATTCCAAATCTGCCGTTTTTGAATAATTTATTTTAATTTTTTGGCGTGATAACGTCTTCTAAATCGATGAACACCGGCTGCACGCACGAAAAAGTGTCACGTGCCGCCTGAACTTGAGCGTGCAAGCGAGAGCGCGGAACAAGCGATAGAGAGGCACTATCAGCCCAAGCGTCTACAATAAGCTCCGCCCACCTCGACGGAAGCCATTATTTGCTTATGTTATATATGTTAGCCATTTTGTTTCTTTATGACGTTATCACTTAAAACTATCGTCCGTAAACCGACTTTACAGACAACCAATTTTCTATTAATCGATTGTACTACCAAGACAAAATCATTTCGCTTCGGGAAAATAACCACTAAAATTACAGCGTGTACTTAGATGACTGACCATGATATGCGACTTGTAAGCCAATATGCCGTCTTCTCTGTTCTTTGTGACGAGCAGCATCTTGTCGAAGAGGAAGGCGTGACGCATTGCCTTCGCGCCGAATACTCTGCAACACGAGATAAACAAATGAGCTTAAGTTTAAACTTTATTTCAGGTAGGTCACTGTCAGGCCAAAAGTGAACCGCATGTGACTAAAATAGTTATGAATGAATGGATGGTCTGGATGAATGGAGAGGGAGAGGAAGGCAAAAGAAAATATGCAAGAGACGGGTAACGGGTTAAGAATATAATTGAGCACTGAGCACCTATACACAACTGAACATCAACCCACTAACAAAAAATTAAACTAGGAAGAAACTAAACACATGGCTTCAAACACTGGATTACCTACAGACCGAAAACTTACTGAAAGAACTATAATCGAGTTAATCAAATAGTAAGGTAGGCGAACAAACTCAAATATTACCCAAAACCCAGCCACCAAGCACAATCTCTCTCCCTCTCTCTCTCACACACACACACACACATGCACACACACACGCGCGCACACACACACTCTCACACAAAAACACACATACACACACGAACTCCAAACCAATCAAGAGCATGCATGCACTTCCATTAATTTTTACGTTATTTTATTTAAAAATATTGCATAAATTATCAATGTTCCAAAACCGGATGAAGACACTGACTCCTGTAACACAGGTACCACTTAGCTCAGGAGTCAGGACTTCAAACTTAAATGTAATATTTATTCTTTTATGTCAATAAAACTTTTTATTATTATTATTATTACATAGTCTGGTCAAAAAACGATGGATGTTAGGGATCTGTAAGAAAATTACGCGGACAAAGTCGCGGGAAAACTTGAGTGTTGATGCGAACTTGCGAGTAAGACTGAAGGCCACTTGATGGGGCACCTGTGTGCACGGCATGTGTTGTTGCCAAGTGTCTCCAGAAGGTGGTAGGTTTTAATTGGGTACTTGATACCACCAATCAATTGACATACTTTTTATAAGCTGTCAAAACGAGATTTTGTTAACAATAGCGGCCTGTGACGTCACTTATTTACCAACTCAATTGACAAACTATTAATTGATTTCAAAGCAACTTAAAATCGAATTTTACAGTTCATTGAAAATTAATCAGGTTTTAGAGGCTATAAAGTGTATTTTAAGTTAAGTTGTATTTTGGAATTATTGGGTAATGGTGTCAACAACCCAATTATATGTTGTTTATTTGTTGTTTGTGTTTTAGTTGTTTAAGTACACTAACGTAGTTTAAGTCAATACTAACAAAATTATGGGTATTTTGCCTGATGTAAACATTAAAAAATAAATAAATAAATAAAAGTTACTTCATCATAAAATGAAATGTTAAAATCTAAAAATTTAAGAGACTGACCTAAATGTCCCTTCAGCACACAACTCTCCGTACGTGGTCAAGTCGGGACCATTCCACCCGTATAGCAGAGATTGGATCTCCTGGAAAACAAAACATTTTATTACATATTATAATATAACATAACATTATTATATTATAAATCGATGAATACCGGCTGCACGCACGAAAAAGTGTCACGTTCCGCCTGAGCCTAAGCGTGCAAGCGAGAGCGTGGAACGAGCGATAGAGAGGCACGATGGGTCCAAGCGTCTACAGTAAGCTCCGTCCACCTCGCCGGAAGCCATTATTTGCTTATGTTATATGTTTCTATGAGACGTTATCACGTAAAACTATCGTCCGGTAACCAACTTTACAGACAACCAATTTTTTTTTTGAGTCATTGTTACTTGTGTAGAAAGGGTAGTCATTTATTTTAAAACTTTCATCTAATTCTATAATTAACTTTAAACAATACTTATAAATAATATTAAAATGAATATGATCAATTTGTAATACAGGGGGAAGGTCATTACTATGAGTTTGAGAAGTATGTATTTACTGTAACAGAAAAGGTTATACGAGGTTTTATATCAAACAAACGCCAAGGACGATAATAAACTACATAACCTCTTCTTGCATATCGGGGAACTTAAGAAGAGCTCATTCCTAGGACCCTACTTATTTTATTTTATCATCTTTGCTGTTCCACTACTGGGCAAAGGCCTCCTCCAAGTCTTCCTAGGAACTTTGGTCCAGCGCCACCTCGAACCCTATGCCCTACTCATACCCTGGTAAAAGTATTTAAGCCAGTCAGCAAGGTAAGTTGTGTATTGAGCCCTATCCACCCATCATGAGAATACGAGAACAGTTATAATCTCACCTGCACTCTGACGGCATGCTCATGTCGTCGCTTCATGTCATCTATATGTTGTGCGATGCCGGTCATCTTCAATAGCGCATACTCTGTCTCTCTGGACGCACACTGCTTTACTACGTTCTGCAAATAGGACGTTACAATATTTTTAAATCACATCTTTAAAACATCGTCACTTGTAAAGAAAAAAACAGAGTCACTTGTAAAGAAAAAAACAGAAAAGGGCTCAGAATCGTTCCTTGTGGCACACCCAACTCAAAAAACTCTACAGATGCTAGATAGAGCTACTTCGAATCGTACATACACAGACATTCAAGGCCGGACATTGTACTACAATAGACTAAAATGGGAATTTGCAATTACTTAGTGGCTTTTAAGTAGTAAATGACAATAAACTAAAATCTTAATACTATTTCGTCTTCAACCGACAAATAAGTCCTTATATTAATTTGTTAACGGGCGAGCAAAAGGTCGCGGCTCCAATTCGGGCTTCGGTACGTGTTTATAAATCCTACTTCATTCCGTTTGTGGTAATGTTCCTAATATGCGAATATATCCAGCTAAGATGTCGATGTTAACGGATTCAAGTAGATATTGTGCATCTGATATTGCTTTATCGTTGATATTTTAAACAGTCGACGTTATTGTCCATTAAAATCTGTTTTCTAGGTAATGATAAATTGAATTGCACCAGTCTTAAGTGGAATACGTTAAATAGGGTTGCTATACACTTAAACGAGTCGGCCGAATGCCGAACCGAATTCGTCGACCCGGTTATGTGTACCTATAGCAACTCTTATAAAGGACATAATACAGGGTGGAATGGATATCGATACGTACTCTGTTACCATGGATTCAGTACCCAATTCATGGCCTCCCAGCTTTCATATTTTTCGTCGCTTATTTAAACAATCCGGCTGCTGTTCTATACATTTTCATCTACTAGGTATAACACTGTTGTATGGGATTTGTTATTTTGGGAAGTGACCATAGGCCAAACAGTTATAAATATATCTGTCTGCTTATTAATTAAAAGTGACAAAATAATAAATTCCAATTTAATAAGGTTGTAGCTAGTTAGCTATTCAATGTAAAGTTGTAAACCTTGGGCGTTGGGCATAGAGGTCCTAAATGTAACCAACTGTAATAATTCTGATGGCACTAATAAACCTAGATATTACATAAAGAAAAGTCACTTTCTTAGGTACTCAGGAAACCCGTGATAACTTGTATAGATTTACTGCAGATTGATGAGGAAAGACCAAAGAGAGATCTTTGAAAGATTATAATGAAAACCTTTATATATCAGCGTAAAAGTAAAACAACAAGTTCCTAAAACACTAACCTGCAACAACAAATGATACTTCAGAATCCTCTGCACCGGCTTCAGTAAATAAGAAGCGAGCGGCAATAGGTGTCCCATCGCTATCTGTCTCTCTCTAAATTCTCGAGCACTGAGCGGGTCCGAGGCTAAAGCCGCGAGTCGCTCCATGGTCTTAGGGTACCCAGTACAATAAGAGGTGTAGACAGAGAAGCCGGTGGTGTTGTTCACGAAGCAGCGAGCGATGCATGTAGCGTCCAAACGACAGGTGTTGAGTTCGCCGCAGAGAGATCTGGAATGATAGAAGAAAAGGGTTCAATCTTCTATCCTTATAATAAGAAAGTAAAGATTATTTGTTTGTGGAGAGGTGATAAACCTTTGACTGCCACAGTCATCTATAGATGACAAACCAAAAGAATCATCGCAGGACTTGTACAAAAAAAATTAAGGTGTTTGGAGAAGTTGAAATTCAAATTTTTATATTCTTGGGTACCTAAAGAGTATCTTCAAGCATTTACAACATTTTTTAAACCTGAAATAATGAGCTTTTCGTTGAAAATTAATAGTTTAACGAAAAGCTCATTATTTCAGAACGGAACGGCGACTGACAGTAACAGTGACACTGACATCTGCCGTTTCGTAGTTCTTACATTGAAATTGCATTGTTTTATGGGAAATAATATCACAAATAATGATTATTTTTTTCCACACACTTGTCTGTCAATGTTATAGATCCATTAACATCGCTTGTCACTTTCTTTTTTTTTATAAACACAAAATGGGCATCGAGATGAAACGGAAAAGTGTTAGTTTCATTTCGTAATATTTTAATTAATTATATAATTAATATGTTAAGTAGTGCTGCTTCTGGTAATGTATTCTTCACATTGGAAGATATTTTAAACCCTTTAAATTACTTTTTTTTTCATACAAATGAATGTTATGAATCTCGCCATCTCGCTCACATTCTTTGCCTAGCACGCCACGGTCAAGACCACATGACAAATTTCTACACGTAATTCATTGCTTTTGTTTTTAACGTGGCGGTCAAAAGGTTAATGCAGGGTTATTTTAGAAAATGTACGTATTCCACACTTTAACAAAAAAGCCGACCTTTTAAATCTTCAGCAAATGACTCGCTCATAATCTTAAACCACTAATAAATTATCACGTTCCATATTCAGAATCAGTATTAAACCGTCCACCTACACGCACCTCTCTTAAAAAAAGCATAATTATGGCAAAAAATACCCGGCCGCGCACATGAATGGTTCTGTACCACCATATAATATTAACATCGAGCCAAAAACGAGCAAAACTTGTGTGGACCCTTAAATTTTTTACTTATTATTATTATTATAATTAGCCCTTACTGTCCCACTGCAGGGCAAAGTCCTCCCTCCATTCCTTCCATTGGTCTGACTTTTCGCCACGTCTTGCCAATTCAAACCGTCCAAGTCGGGGCGCCATCGCTTTCGTGGCAATTTTTTACTTTTTTATTATTATTTGTTGTTTAATTTGAAGTATCTATTACGGTTGAAAAGATACAGCCTTGTGGCAGAGGGACAGACAAGCCCGCCACACTATTCAAAAACCACAGCAACTCCTGTAAACCACAATCAACAGTGGCGACCACTGCAAACAATGAAGCTTGGAGGAACGATTCAACTGACTTGGATCCCGCAACGAAATTAATCAGAAAAGAACAGTGGAGGAGTAAGAAAAAAGACACTTCCCACTTCTCTCATTATCAAGCAGGAGACAGAACAGAACTAGGACAATAGGCACAAAGGGACGTTAACAACTGGGCCAAGCACCACGGATTATATTCCGGATTAGTCAGACTGACAAATGAGCGAGAAGGGCTCCGTTGGGAACCTTTAGGCACGGAACTCTAAACAAACCAACTTAAACACACAGTCCTAAGTTATAGGCACCAGTAATCTGGAATCTCGCGAGGTCATGTAACCCGAGCGACTCTATCAGGACCGCCATTGTTTTTACATTCGCAGCCCGTTCACAAACGTGCCAGAACAAAAGGTACCTTAGTTTGTGCTTTTGCTCGTTTTATTAGCTTCTGTGTTGTAAAGGGCTCTTTGTTGAATAGTTGTGTGAATCTTTGCATAAATGTAAGATTAAATACTTCTTTTATTCCGTACAAAAATATTAAGTTTCTTCAAAAGAACAGCGATAGAAACAAAGCGGTTCCCTAATGGAAAAAAAAGGAAGAAAATATTTTTGTTCGCATAACATCATGTTCATAAAGATGAACAAAAACCTGTAAGACAACAAAAATGGCCAGTTCTCAAATATAAAAATACCCTGACTATAATATGTTATTTTTATTTAACCTCATAATTGTCTGCATTACCATTACAAACTTGCTGCAGGCGGAACACTATTTTTATACATATTTATAAAAAACTATTTTTATTAGCTGTTCCACATTTTTTTGTAATTTGATGGCTGATAGCCCAGTGTTTTATGCGCAGCACCTCTCATGCATCAGGTGGTGGCCCGGTTCGCAAGTATCAAACTGACTTTTACTATGAACTTCAGACATCGCTGATAACGATGAAGGAAATATCCTGAAGAATCTTGTACTTATAATTATTATAAGTATGAAATCGCCAATCCGCCTTGTGCAAGTGTGGTGATCAATGCTCGTGTCTTCACTATATGAGAAGAGGTATTTTCCCAGCAGTGGGACAATTATAGACTATAGCTCTACCCACAGATATAGATAGACCTATACCCTGTTCACAATAAGATTAGACATTTACTGAAACCTTTTTTACAGTCCGTTCAACCGATTTTGATTTCTATTGCGTTGGTAGCATGACAAATGGCAACTGCAGTAAACAGTTGTTATTGTAACCACTTTTTTGCCTCTAATATCATCCTTAAGCCTACGGAATAGAAGTCAAAATCGGTTGAAGGGACTGTAAAAAAGGTTTGTGTTTATGTCTAATCTTATTGTGAACAGGGTATAGATACCGCAAGTATCACGATCTGTAAGAAAACCAAGCGTGCCATTTTTTGGACGTCACAATGTAATACGAATGTTTGGTTTTTCCTAAATTTGGTATTCCCAGGTATTACTGAGGGTATTCAATTAAAAATAATTGTTTTTTAAATTAATTACGCATTGTATTAATCACAAAATGACTTACCGATGGAAGGAAACGTTTACTTTATTTTTTTACTTACGATTTTTTATCGTAAGTTAGGCACGAAAATAGGCACGCGAAGTAGTTGCTCTTGCGTTATCTAGGTCTATCTATATCTGTGGCTCTACCACTTATTTGAGAACGTGTGTGAGAGCTCACTGACACGTCAACTTGTGACAACTGTCACCCCTCCCGCACCGCGCAGCTACTTTAGGAACAGTCTCAGGTACTTCTCTTTTAAAAATATGCTTAATAAAGAATACTGTGAAAAATCTCTTTACAAGGGCCGCTATTCACAAAAGCGAATGCGACACAATCGGATTTTCAATACAACATTTGATAACGTTGTTTTGAAAATGCCGAACCGAATTTGCCAACCCGTTTTAGTGTATATAACCCTAATAATTAATTAATAGAAGCTACTTTACTTCAACAACAAACAGTAACACAGATATCGAATGAAACAGACCGTGAAACAGTATCTAACATCTGCGGTCGACGTCTACAGCCAGCGGTACTTATTATCTACAGACATTTAGACAATTATTATTGCAGATGAAGATAGAAACTAATTATTTGTGTTAAAGCTTTAAACAAGTCTTGTGTAGTTGACTACCGCTGTTGGACTGCAACAAAATGTGCAAAATCTCACTCCCCTTTTCGACCTTCAGTCTTTTAGCGAATAATTACTTCTATAATGTATCTAATAATATACGATATGTACGTAGATTTATACTTCGTTCGGCCCACTGAGTTTCGTCCCACATAAAAAAATCCTTGTTCGTCCCAAACAGTATGCTTCTTTTGTCCCAAAATATAATTTTAATATTTTTTTGTACAATCAGCAAAAAGGGTTAGGTATGTATTATTAAATATTTAACTTCAATCAACTATATTTAAAACCACCGCTCCTAGCTATAGTTGATTTAATTTTAATTTGTACGTAGGGGTTTTTAATTGGTACGTAAAATGATTGTTTTTTTTTAAATTAAAACGATCATAATAAGATTTTAAATATTGTTTTTAAAGATCTGACTGTTCTGTATATTAAAACTGTAGTAATGATAAAATGATTTAAATTTAAACCAAAATGTTTAGAATTCTTATATTATTGTTTCAAAAATGTACACACGGCTACACATAGTACACATAAGCATTACAAAGAAAAGCTAAAGCTGCAGCTAAGCTGAAGTTAAAGCTATACATTTCCATTATAAGCTGATCTCGCAATGCATAGAATTTCCGTACGATGAGAGGTCAGCTTATACTGGAAATGTGCTGTGTGTGCTTGATTGATGTGTAGCCGTGTGTTCATACATATTTTTGTTCTTCACCTGTACCTATAAAATACTTGTAATTAAGTACAACAAACTAATATTTTTTTGGAATGTGTTTTTTTTTTGTGTGGATTACGTCCCAAGCCTTGGGCCTAGTTGGTAGCATCAGTTTATTGCGGCACCAGTGCCATATATAACGTCTTCTAAAATGCAGGTGTAAGAACACTTTGGTCTGGGATGTCGGTGGGATTTATAATCCCCCATTTTGCTGGGATATTTTTGATTTTAAAGCTTTGTGTATTTGTTTTATTATGTTTGATAGTGGACAGACTGGTCTTATGTAGGTACTAAGTTACTATGTAGGTCAGTAGCGATATAAACTAGATAGTTGTTCTCGTGTAGGTGTAAAAGTTTACGGAAAAAGATATTTTATGTTATCTACGCCTACGTACTCGGTATGTTATACTTACTTTCTAATATTTTAACGAATCGGTACCTACAATTAAGTTGTTGTAGTAAGTCTATCTCCAAACTTTGCAGATTACATAATATATATCGAGAATTATAGAACACTAGCTTTTTCCCGCGACTTCGTAAGCGTGTAGGTCGCGTTATCGCAAAAACAGCCGAAGCCGCGGATTAAGAAGTAGCCTAAAGCTTTTATTGGGCTTCAAACTTAGTATTTACCAAATTTCACCAAAATTGGTTCAGAGATAGAGTAGCTTTCTATTAGTGATAGAATGTTTTAAATCGGTTAAGGTTTCAAAAAAGAAATCTATTTACTAATGGAAGCATAATGGAATGTTAATTTTGTTTCATACTGTAACTATTACTTTATATTGTAGATATATATGTCGGAGACAGTTTATTAATCACAATTGTGGGTGTAACTAAATTTGTTATGATTTGTGGTTCTTATTGTTAATTTATGTGATTTTGCTATCAATTATTGTCTATTAATTCGAAACATGATTTATTGAGTACTCACTGTATGTACACTGATTTGTGGTTACTTTATTTCGATAATTGTTATCGATGGTTTTATTCAAAGCAATTGTTGACACGTTACTTTGAATGTAAAACGAATTACTTTATAAAATCACTATTGTTTATTCATGACAATTATTAGTGTGGTATTTGATTGCTTTATAATTAAATCTTATTAGATTTAGTACATTGTAGTGTTTTGTATCAAGTAAACGCGTGACGCACATCCGTGCGCCAATGGATAGACTTGTATGGAGAGGTTGTAAGGTGGGGGGCATCGCCTTATAAAAGAGCGTGCACTTCGTAAGTATGGGTGAAATCCGATCCAGCCTGTCCCTTTGCTGTCCTCTCCCAGCGACGCCCTAAGCCGAGGCTCGTACCCCACAGGGGGTGCCCTTAGCGTGTAGTCGCTTAGTTTGTAAGCTTTTTTGCCCTGGCTGGAGGCCCTAAAAATAATATTTTTTAAGGCACCACAGGAAAGTCCGGTTAAGCAGCTGACAACCTCCTAGGTTGACCTGCGAGATGCCAATCAGAAAAAAAAAAAAAAAAAAAAAAAAACGTAAGTATGGCAGTCGATCCTCGGATTCGACTCAGTAAAGAGTTCCTGCTCCCGACAATACTGTCGGTTTACCTGGTACAGCGCTGCTGTATATTCACATAGCTGTATAGTCTTGCTGCTAGCGAGCGAGATACACTTTGTATTTGGGTGGATTATGCTACTGTACGATCTATAGACCTTAAGGGTTTGTTCGTTTATCATTGGGTGGCTTAGGCTGCTGTACGAACTGTAAACCTTAAGAGTTTGTTCGTTTATCATTGGGTGGCTCGGCCACTGTACGAACTGTGGGACCTTAATGGTCTGTTCGATTAACTGTATTGTTGCTGTACCTTTAACTTACTTTATTCCTGTTACTGATTACCATTTGTATTGTGTTTTCTTTACTAATAGTGTGTAATTGTTTTTACAGGTCTTGTTTATCCCTAATGGGATAATGGGAACGCCTATAGTCCTGACGATGTACTATACCGCTCGGCACTCCTCCTCGATCGCACCTGACGATCCGACATATATATTTTTTTTTCACATCTACCCTCCAACTAGTATTTTATTCAACACACAAAATTTACACGTACAATAAAAAAAAACCTTTATCTATTAAACAAAAAATAAACTAAGTAATATAATAAGGCATCAAAAAATTCCCCCACATCGCCGTCATCTGGGAATGTGCCCAAGAGACTGACTGCATTGCCACGTTGGATGGCAATGCTTAACCTCTGCCCAAAGTAAAAACCAGCTCTTGGATCACGGGAAGTGTCAACTAACCTTTTGGAATTTTAGATATGTTGGGTTAAATAATTTTGCATGCCGTAAGGTAAAATGTACCGGGGCTCTCCTTAAAATGAACATCATATCTGTTTACCTACATTATGGCATATAAATGATTTCTATTACTATTTATTTTCTATTTAAAAACTTAACAGTCAGATCAGACGTGCCATTCTGTGACAATGTCCCTCGGTGAACACCTAGGTGAAGTGAGCTGTCATCAGTCCCGATGCTAGAGATTGACAAAGCATATTAGAGTATATTCATCTATGACAAAGCAGACGAACGGATGACTGCTCACTTCACCTAGGTGTTCACCGAGGGAGATTGTAACAGAATAACACTGCAGGTAAACCTTGACTTTTTCAAAAGTGATTAGTTTTACTGTAGTTCATTAGCGTTAGTGATGTATATAATCCTTTAACTCTTTAATTTTCTGATTAATGAGCGTGTTTCTTGTGATCCTTAAAATCTCTATAAATTATTATATTTCTAGCCGTGAGAATCGGTAATTAGATTTAAGTATGTTACTTACTCAACCTCTGTATTTCTATCTTTGTATAGCTGTTGGTTTTCAAGTGAATAAATAAATAAATAATATTAATTGAGATAATCATTGTGATGAGCAAATGTTGCCATTGTAAGAAAAGCTTCCAAATTCAGTTTTGTCGTACACAAACCAATAAACCTAATATAATTTTATTATCTTATCAATTTCTTCGTGGCGTACTTAATTGGCAAATTACAAAGTAATTTATCTTTGTTATCCGTCATTCAATCAAAGTATGTTAAGTGACACTTGAAAAGTGATAACATCATTGGGACACTTCCGAAATATTTATTATTACTAGCTTTTCGTCCGCGTGAATGTCGGTTATCGTGGCTGCAGACGAAAACGCGAAAGTAGCCTATGTCCTACCCCGGGATTCATGCTATCTTCATGCCAAATTTCATCAAAATCGGTTCATCTGTTTCATCGTAAAAGCGCAACAGACAAAGTTACCTTCGCATTTATAATATTAGTATGGAAGTATGGATTACTAGGTTTTGCCCGCGACTTCGGCTGCAAGAATGTCAGTTATCGTGGATGCAGACGAATTAAAAAGTAGCCTATATCCTTTCTTGGGGTTCAAGCTTCGTCTTTACCAAACGTCATCAAATCTGTTCAGTACTTTAGCCGTGAGAGCACAACATACAAACTCACTTTCGCATTTATAATATTACTAGCTTTCGCCCGCGACTTCGTCCGCGTGAATGTCGGTTAGCATGGGTGGTAATGGGTGGTAAAAAGTAGCCTATGTCCTTCCCCAGGATTCAAACTATTTTAATACCAAATTTTATCATAATTGGTTCAGCCGTTTCATCGTGAACAGACAGAGTTACTTTCGCATTTATAATATTAAAAATATGGATAAGTAAAATAAGTAATAAGTATGATGATAGTATGAAGTATGATTAGTAAATTAGTAAGGCTTATGTTTAATGAACCTCCAGATCTACTAAATGATCACCAATAATAGTAAATAAAATAAAACCAAAAATAGTTAATGGTCACCAAAATGGTGTTTCCTAAAGTATTGTAGAAATGTATGAGTTTGACTGTAAAAAGCGATTTGATTCTGGCGTAGGGGGTCACAGTTTCTAACATAACCTAACCATGTCGGATCCGCCCTAGGGGGGTCAAAAAGATTTTAGTTATTTTGTACACTAAGATTTGGTGACCATTTAGTACATTTGGTATAATTTTGTATATTTTTTTGGTAAGGGATCTTAAGAGCCTAAAGTATTTTTTGGTGATCATTATATTTATACCCAATTAGTAATTAGTATGGATAAGTATGGAAGTATGGATATTAGTTTAAGGATTAGCATGCATATCTGTCTATAGAAGGGAGTCAGTAATTCATGACGGTTGACAGGACGGGATGGAAGGCGAAAACGTGTTGCACCGACCCCAAGTAACATGGAATTAAGGCAGGAAAATGATGATGGATGTCCGTCCATCACAAAGCCTTTTTCATTATACAAAACACTTAAACATCCACTAAAAGTAACCGTACCCTTAATTATCTTAAAAGTAATTATAATATGACCACCAGCCATAAAACAGTGACGGTTAGGGTCATCTAAAGGTGCAGTTACATCATACAGAGAGGAATCCGGGTCGGGTACGCATTCACAGCTAATTGGCGTTCGACACCTCGTGAAAACATACGGGGCAGGTGGTGTGAGCGGGCGCGACGCGGGTGGGAGATCAGTAATGTTTGTTTACTTAATTAGTTGCCTTGTTTGAAGGATGTTCAAAGGTGTGTTTGAAGTTTTTTTTTACGTGGGGAAGATAGATTTAATATTTGTGGTAAGAATTGGGCTTCCGTAAACATTTTTTTTATCCATTTTGAGTAGTACTGATTAGACGGTAGTATTTCGAAACATGTACGTGTAAGTTCCAAACTAGTTATTCTGGCTATACTGCATTTATTAGCACTAGTTGCTACAGTTATAAGGTTATATTGTCAAAATAACAACATTTTAGTGACACTTTTTAAATGTAAATGGCAAATATTTAACATTGCTTTGTTTAACGTAAAATAATGGAGCTTGTTACAAGCTGGCATTGAAATAACGATAGCCTTCTAAAATGAATGGATTATAGACCTATGCTACGCTACGTTGTTTCATCTAATTTGTGTTATTACTAAAATCATTTCCTGTAGGGTCAATATTTAGTACGTCTACCCGTTACATCTCAGTATTTACACTATATATAATACGGTATTTATTTGTATAGTGCTTTTGTGCCAATTAAATATAGGTATTTCCTTTCTTTCCTAATTGGAGCTAATGGGCCAGTGTAGATTAATGTCTCACAATCCGTCAAGAAAAGGTATTCGTGATATGATCAAAGGAGATAAAGGGTACATAGTTAGGTCAGATTGGCATCAATTTTAATATTATTATACATATATAGTCCACTATTTACACACATACCGATCTATATTTCTAGTGTGTAAACATCGATGAATATGGTTAATGTTGCCAAGTACAAGAAAGTACAATAAGTAAACTGTAATATACGTTTTTAGACAAGTAAATATGTCTGTAAATCAAAAGTGATTAGGCCTCAAAGTTACAGTACAAGAACAAATCCAACAAATAGCGTGTCAATCCTACGAAGTAAAGGCATATGTACGAGTATTGTGTAGGTACAGCTGCAGTTTAGTATGTAAGTAGGTCACCAACGGGCCAGCCCCAACCGTCCCTACTCGAATGTTTCCACCCCATTTTATACCTACGTTATTAGTTTCACCGTGAGCTTCATAACCACAATGCGCCATAATTTTAATTTGCATACTATACATTACAGTACATATGCAACTATAATAATCTGTACAAATAAAATAGAAGCGTCTAGAATATGATTTTTAGTTACGTTCAAAATTTTTCAGGGTGTACCCGTGATATAAATAGTACTAATGAAATTGAACAACTTTCTCCAAGGAACATGGTTCGAAACATGACATTCGGACCTCCCATGCCAAATCAATAGTCAGCTGATCGTTTTTGTATCGGAAGTCCGTTTTTTGTATATTTCGACCCATGTTCCTTGGAGAAAGTTGTTCAATTTCACGGTTACTATCACCCTGAAACATTTGGACGTGACTAAAAAATCATCCCTATCTGTTATTTGTAATGTCAAAACAAAAGCTTTTTACTAAATGCATAGGAATGTTTACACGGTACATAAATACCAATTTTTGTTGGTCTGTGTGTTTGTTCCGGTAAATCTCCGAAACGGCCCGTCCGATTTCGACGGGACGTTCACTGGCAGATAGCTGATGTTATAAGATACACATAGATATAGCTCTAATTAAAAAAAAAATAGGGTTACGCACGCAAAAAGTATAACGCTGCAGATAATCGAGATTCGGACGAAGTCACGGGAACAAGTTAGTAATTAGGTACTTATAATAATTGTAAATGATAGGTACCCGGTTCTAGCATTTAAGCGTTTTAGTTCTATTACTGTTAGCTTATAATTTACTCATTAAATGCCCCTGTAATTATATTCATTAGTATTTACTTGTAAATAATATCTTTTAGGTACTTACTAACAATTGAGCTTAGACCTGTAGGTCAAACTAATTCAATATGCTAACCAACTTACCTACTATATAACAATAAAGGTTCAATGTACAGTCACCAAATTTTACAGCCAGGAAAATGGAAAATAAGAATATTTATTTGCATGCACTTTGGTACAAAGGCGGACTTAGCTTTTCTCTACCAGACAACCAAGGGTGATGAAGGGATAACATGATAGGGTGGTAGATTATATGAATACCTTGATTTTGACAGAAATAAACGCAATTACAAGATTGTCTCGCTAGTTGTGGCTCGTGGCAAAACAAGTCTAATGGTGAGAAGCCATTTAATCCTGTGTTCAATCAAAGCGATATCAATATACCCTTTCCATCAGGAATGTCTCTGCTGGGAGTCTGTCTTGTGCCCGGTTATTGGCACTGGGCCTAGAACTAATTAGGTCAATAGAAACTTATCAACAAAATCTATTACTGACACTAACGGATCACCACAGATGATGAGGCGATACCGATTCCTCTCATCCGCTTTCATTTAGACGTTCAATCAAAGTGTGAATCAATTAGTTAGGGCTTAATCTTCTTTAACTGGATTCGCCGCAAACGCAAACAAATGATTTCTTTACTAACTATCCCAAGAATTGCCCTTTCGGCTTTAATTTCTAATGATTATTTTCTTAGCGGAAGTTTATTTAGATTTCATGGACAAAGGCACAAAGGCGGTCTTAGGTAATGCCTTGGGCATTTTCTTAATGAGTAATTACTAGTTATGTGTGGGAGGTTGAATGTATCTACTAAAGATGCACGTTAACTTCGCACAGGTGCAATTTACTAAACGACACATTTTTTTAAATAGAGATGTTCATACAAAAGTACCCTACAGAATTCTCCAAACAAATCCTTCATACAAAGCTTATCCTGACAATTACGAATACAACAAAAGAAAAACAGCGAAATCGGTCGCGTCGCTTTGAAGTGATGATCTTACATACATGCAGCAATTGATTTGCATGTTACATAAGTATAGAATTGGCAGTTCTGTAGGCCTAGCCAAGTTACAAACGTTTCGTATCGTATCTCTTTCTACAACAATTAACGCCTCGTCGTAATTCATTTTTTACATGATTTTTTATTTTCGATCACGTGACTTATCGTTGAGATGACGTCATTCCCATACATTTGATTAATTTTCTATTAGCGTTATCGATTGTAGATTGTCAATTTGGCTAATTTGGCTAAGCCTGCTGATGTAACGCATACAACGCACAGTGCATCTTCCGTAAGATGAGCGTCTACCCCAATAGATTTTGTGATAAGTCAGCGGTATTTTTCTTTCAACACGATTCTTTAACTCCGACATTTTCCACAAATTCAAAAATCGTTATTCTCACAATTTGCATGACAATGCGCAGAACAATCAGTTATGTTTCTGACCAATCGACTGTGAAATTGACTACAAATTACAGGTTCGGTAGCTTCTGTTCTACCAAGTAACAAATTGACTGAACCATTGCTTGTTTTTAGATTGTTGCTATGTGTAATTTGCTTCGGAAGGCCTAAGACGAGCACACTGACGTAAAAGTATTCACTGAGACTCGATTTTCGGATTGGAACCTAAGTACGACTGTCTAGCATATAATATTATATGACACTATAAAATTATGGCAGTTCTAAGGTCTCGAACTTGCTTTGATTCCACATATATTGTGCGAACTGCCAGACTGTGGACACTGCCCACCTCTCTGTTCCCTGATAAGTATAATCTGGGTATTTCCAAGGTACGAGTGAACCGGTTCATCCTAGGCACCTTAAGCTGCATCACCACTTAAGATCTGGTGAGTTGCGGTCACACGCAAAATTAGGGATACGTCAAAAAAATCACGCGAACAGAGTCGCGTGTACAAGTTAGTGTCTTTTTTATATTGTTATACTAATTTTATTAACAATAAAACATAATATAGAACTCAGGGATAACATAGTTCCCTATTAGCGAAATAATTTACAAAATTGGACTCATAGTTTCGGAGTTTAGCCTGGACAATATCAACTTTAATTTATTATAAGTAGTGATTTAGTGAAGCACAATAAGTATGAGCCAATGACATGAATAAGTAAATAATAATAATATCTTTATTATGATACTTACAAGATTCATGATACACAAGAGCAGATGTACAAAATAACATGGAAAATCAACTACACAGATCATGTAACCCTGTCTCCTAAACTAGGTAGGTATATAGTCCTATAAATTAGGAGACAGGACAGTAAATAAATATTATGTGCGAAACTGGTATTTGCGAAAAAAAATGATCAAATATAATTGACTTTACTTTTACACCGCGCGCTCCTGCTACGGCCTCAGAGCTGAAAACAGCATTTAAAGACTTTAAAATAAATGCCATATTAGATACAAACTTTAATAAAATAACAAAGCAAGAAACGTTCTGTAGTTAAGTTGTTTTGTTGACTATTTGAGTTTGAAATCGAATACTTATTAGCTAACTCATAAAATTAACGAAAACTACAGGATCACTCAAAGAAATATTACAAAACACCGGAATATAATCCTCACATTTGGCTATCATCGTAAAACAGCAAGCCGTACTCAATTTAGACGAACTATAAAAGTAATTCAATACTGTATAGAATCTACACTCTTCTAGTAATAGGGGACCACACACAAACTTAGCTATTAGCACTCACACACATAGATGACGTATACAGGTTGAAACAAAATATTATTAAAAATATACTAATTTTTTTTTTTTTTACTGCCCAACGAGAGCCTCCTTAGATGTTGGTCAAGGCTCTTGGAGATTATTATTATTATTATATAAAATGCCAAACTAGCACATTATATTATATTATTATTATTATTTACGGCTTAGATGTTACGTGTGCATTTCTCTTACACCTCGTTGTATTGTAACAAATTAAATATCGTTGGAAGTATCATGATGTTGAGCTGGTTATTTGCTATAGTCACACATGGCTTGCGGTGAGTCTGATTAAGTAGAAAATGTAACGTCACGTTACACGTAAGATTTTTGCGTTATACCCCCTCACAACTAGTCAAACAAGGAGGGGTAAAATCAACTTAATAAACAGATGTTATGTTGAATAATAATAATAATAAATTCTTTATTGACATATATAGTTTTAACAAAGTAGTGAGGCCCTGACTCCTGCGCTAGGTTGTGGAGATAAAAAATATAAATCATGTTGCTTGCCCTTTTGACAAAGAGAATATAACAGATATGGTGGTAACAGATGTGGTGGTCAAAAGGCAAAGACTATAAAACCTAGTCTTTGCCTTTTGAACACCACATCTCATTAACTAGGTACCATAATCTTTTTCCAACTATGTTAGGGTCGGCTTCCAGTCTAACCGGATGCAGCTGAATACCAGTGTTTTACATGGAGCGACTGCCTATCGGATCTCCGCAACCCAGTTACCTACTGGGTAACACGCAAAATTCTCTTTGGTAACACGATACCCCTTGGTAAGACTGGTTATCAGACTTTCTGGCTTCTGACTACCCATAACGACCCAAATATCTACGAATAATAACCGGGACTAACGGCTTTACGTGGTCTCCGAAGCTCGGAGGGAGTTCGGTGAAATGGATGGTCACCCATCCACAGACCGACTGCGGCAAGCTTAACCTTTGAACGATTGATCTGTATGGCTTTTACTTAGCCACGAGGTTCTCAATCCTCTCCACTTTTGACTAGCACTTTTAAAAAGCTAAAACGTGCCCCCGTTGCCATGCTAAGTTATATACTCTATGGAATTACGTGTAGAAGTCTATCTTGTAGTCGTGACCGTGTCGTACTGGGCACATTTTGGTTTGTCATTTGTACGTGACGGTGGCGGTCAAAGGGTTAATAAAGAGATTTTAAAATTCAAGAATCTACTGTCAGATTCGTATAATAATAATATCTTTATTTAAAAAAGTAACAAAGACTCAATTGTGTTAGTAACAATACTCCTTACCCCCTATGTTAGTATTCCTATTCTAATAACTTAACCTACCATGAATACAGCGAATCACTGCCACACGCGTAACACCGAGGTGGAAAGCTTGCAGCAGCGGCTCACATATAAACAGCGCTCCTCATATTTGCCTACAAAATACTGCTGAAATATTTGGCAATATTTTTGAATACTATGTATTATTCTTTTTAAGTAAAAAATAAAGTATCTTAAACCCACAAGCCAAAATATACAATTTTCAGTGTGGCCACGTATTGCTTGGCAAGTGTTGCTGAAACACTTTTACTCTTGTCACTCGACGGGGCCATATTATCCCAGCAACATGAGACTGCAATACCATGCCAGTAATGTTTTGATTGCCGGCCATACTCTAAAATGCTGCAGCTACATATTGCAGTATAAGTACCTATAATTACATACTCATTGTATTATGTACATCCTATTTTTTTTGCTTCAGAATCTTTTATCTCAATCAACGCTTCCTTAACAATTTTAGGGCACATAATCACCTACATCCTGTATATTCACACATACTTATAAGAGTAACACGTACCTACGCAGACCACACATACACATCCCTCTTTTGTAAAAACGAACCCTCCCAAAAGTACCCTTGCTTGCTATTATTTTAACACCCTCCATATGGGAGGGAGTTTGGGGAGTCGTCAATGTCATAGAAAAAAGTAAAATTGTTATATGAGTCGACGAGGCAAGTCTACAAAATAATGAAAGTGATAGGTATGTTAAAATATAACACAGCCGGTCTATTCTGTAAAAATTTCCTTCCTTGGGATTGGCAGGTGGCCGTGGGCTGTCAGTCCCCAGCATAAGGTAGAAGTTAGCTTAGCCAAGCACGGGACGTGCGGAGTACGTAAACGTAACGTGAATTCGGACGATTTTAGTTCGTTTTTCATAAATTAACAATTATAAATGATTATGATTTTAGTTAATTCGTTCCAAGTTTTTAGTTAGCTGATGCAGCTTAATACCAATGATTTAAATGGACATGAACCTCCCCAACCCAGCAGTTACTGGGTAACACGATACCTCTTGGTAACAATGGTTGCCAGTCTTTCTGGCTTCTGACTACCTTTAGCGACTGCCAAAGATCTACAAAATATTTTATGACATCCGGGATACACGGCTTAACGTGCATTTCGAGGCACGGTGGGAATTCGGTATGAAATAGATGGCCACCCGTCCATAGACCGACCACGGCTAGCGTAGCTTAACCTTTAACGGATCGATATGTACGGTTTTTAATATCCATGATATTACTTCCTTATAAAACTGTCGACAATTTATTATAATTACTTTGAGCGAAATTATTACTATTACGAAGCTTAGCAAAAACAGCGCACCGATTTTCCGGTAGTCCAGTAGTTATTTTTCCATCAACAAGCGATTATCGTGAATGATAAAATTACGGTTTTCTTTGAATTGACATAAACGTGTTTTGAAATTGGAATGATAATTTATGGCGTTTCCAGTAATTCTGGGTCAGCCAATCACTATGTCCAATACATATTTTTTTTACTTTACCACTTTTCAGAGTTTCGCTGGAGCTACCTGTATGTATTTAAAATGGATTCAAATAATTTCTACTCCTTGCTTTATAATCTGTACAATGATACCATGACCTACTTGTACAGTATCCTCCCTATCGATTTCGCTAACGGCAACCCTTTGGTATTATTTCCTAGCGTGTGGCCCTAATATGATTCATTAGACCGAATTTACCCGAATTTAATACAATATAGTTGGTCAGCAGTTAAAGTATAGGAAGGCTTAGTAATCAAGTCCTAACACTCAGTAGGAACAACTTGCGCATTGTGGCAAGAGCCACTACAGGACACTGCTGCTTAAAGTAAGTGATACGCGGACCTGCAGACGCTGTACGTTGAAACGCTACTTCATCTTTTGGGGGAACACGGAGCACTAATTCACAAGCGCAATAAACATCTGGGCAAACATCTGTTAAGCCCGGATGAAATAATGGAGATTGCCCTAAAGCAGATCCTGTAGTTCATCACAGCTGCAGGGTTTGGTGGCGATCTTTAACCAAAACAAGCGGTGATCACAATCGATCAGCCCTGGTCGCAGTGATACCCATAGCCGAATAAAGTAAATTAAAAAAAAATTGGTGTACTGAGTAGGAGGGTTAAGTTTTAGCGTTTTTCGTTTGTTGTAAGTATATCGAGTCGCTTTTGTTCGAATGTCATTTTTGGGAACGTTCTCATGCTAATCTCAGTCTCATGGCCAAATACTGAAACGCTACTCAATTTTAAGACGCCGTCAAATCTCGTACTTTCGTTGTCACTTTAACATAAAGTAATAGAGACAGCACGAGACTTAACCTATTTGGCCATCAATCTGTCAAAAATGTCTCTATTGATCTACATTTTTAACAAGATATTGACAATGAATGTCGCTAAGATGATATTGCATCTTGATTTTGAACATTTAAAATTAGTAATACTTACAGTCATTCATTGAAGAAACATCGTAACATGTGTTTCATCATCATCATTTCCGCCGAAAGACGTCCACTGCTGGACATAAGCCTCCCCCAAATGTCGCCACATTGACCGGCCCTGTGCGACTCGCATCCAGCGGATCCCCGCAACCTTTACCAGGTCATCGGTCCACATGTTTATCGTTTAAGTTAATTTTGGATATTTGCTAAATATTTTGATAAAAGTAACTCCAATTATGGCTCTAAAACCTAGAAGTATTTTATTGATCTTTTTCATCCGTTTAATCCCTCAACGTTACTTGGGGTTCTTTACGAAAACATCCCCTTTAAGTGCAACGTCGTCTGTCAAAGTTTAGCAATCTCAGTAGGTAGGTAAGTTTAAAAAACCAAAACCGTGTTTTTATGTACCGATATGTTCCGGTTGTCGGTCTGCCTACCCTCTCAGAATAAAGGGCGTGACGAAGCCCCCTAGTATTACGTTTTAGCAGAAAGCGACTGTAAAGATGAATGAAAGGGGATGTCGTTATGCCATATGTCAGGAATATTTTAGATGTTGTTGCTTGATATTAAATACCGGCCTATTATTTTTTCACTTTTCACCCTATTATTTTTTGTCATGCTCGCTCAAATGTCTCACTGATGGTGGCGTGTGGGTTAGATCATTCGGTTCCCTTCAAAATGGTTGAGCTAAGTGGTGCTGATCCGCGCGTCATGTTCGTGAACGGGCGCTGTCAGTTGAGATTGGTCATCTCTTAACTGCCATGGCTTTTATATTAATTTATTTTTAATTAGAATGTTTTGGATTTCTCTTCACTTACATTGTTTTCACATATAGAAGCAACAAGAATAATGTAGCCTGGATTTTGTAAAAGCTTGATTGAAAAGAGTGTCCGTGGAGTTTCTTGCTCGTTCTTCTCCATAGAGACCTACCCTACGTTTTGGAACGAGCAACTAGCTTCAACTTTCTGACTAACTAACTGACTCTTTGACTATTCAAAAGTGCCTGCAAATGGTTTAATTGAAATAAATGCTTTGACTTTGACTTGACTTTGACTTTGACTGCGGAGTCTTTACCAAGCCTTCTTTATATCACCACGAATGCTCAAGAGGGATGGGCGATTTCAGACTTCTATTCATTATAAGTCCAGGTCTGTAGTCGCTTAGTTTATAAGTATTTTTGCTCTAGCTGGAGGCCTTAAGTTCACTTTTAAGGCACCACAGGAAAGTCCGCGTAAGCAGCCGATAACCTC
Source organism: Charanyca ferruginea (assembly GCA_947361185.1). Lineage (NCBI taxonomy): Eukaryota > Metazoa > Arthropoda > Insecta > Lepidoptera > Noctuidae > Charanyca > Charanyca ferruginea. The sequence goes on along the minus strand of OX376082.1, from coordinate 6,731,625 downwards.
TTTTTTTTTTTGGTACGGGGTAACCTGCGAGATGCCATTCCGCGAAAATGTGAACGTCTTTAAGCTTACCTGTTGAAGTTGTAGATATCCTCGATATTGTTGAACAGCTCATTCAGCTGCTCATCCGAGAACGTCACCTCCTGGCGCCACAGGTGGAGGTAACCCTGGAATAGAAGACAACACAGCTTTATTGATTGAAGACTTGTTGTAGGGATTCGGGAGAACGGAGTGGATAACGTGACTGGAATATGAGTATAGACACCTCTCTCCTAGCGTCGATTTCCCAATCGTGACCCATCAGAGAATAAATTTTCCATGTTCATGCGTCATGTTCGAGAACGGGCGCTTTTATCTCGATTTTTTTAATGTTTTGTATTGCTCTTTGCCTACAATGTTTTCGCATATGGAAGAAATAAAAAATTTGTATAAACTTTATTAGAGTGTCCGTGAAGTTTCTTGCTCGTGCTTCTCCATAGAGACCTACCTGTGCCTGTAAAAGTTTATTTGAAATAAATGTTTGAGTGATGAGTTTGAGTCTTTTTACACCCGGCATAATTTCCTCTCGTTTTATAATTCAAAACGTAATCCTAAACCAGACAAACCCGTTCATGATTAAAAAGAAAGCCTCACACAATATAAAACACAAGTGGTCGACCAGTTCCACTGAGGTTCCATTAGGCTAGGCTCACGGAACAATGCTTAATTTAGCTGTGCCCCACTTGTGGTGGTTGTGGTGGTCGCAGTATGTGGTTAGCACCACAATGAGGTACCATGTGATATGTTGGCCCATACTAGTAAGATGCACAGTACACACAGGCTATATAGGACTGTGAGGCGTTGTCCTTATAGAACGCGACTACCGGCATCGAAAAAATTGGGAAAATTTTAGGGTGTTACTAGACCAATCGATCGATCGACATCGATCGACGTTGATTGATTGGTGTGGTAGCTTTGGCTGATCGACGGATACCGTTCGACTAACCAATCGATCGATTGCCGGTCGATGGCATCGGTCGACGTTGATCGATTAACTCCGGCTATAAACCATTACTAATAATAATCAAGTAGCTCGATCGACATCGACTAATTCACTCTAACATCGATAGATCATCGATCGACAATCGATGGTCTGGTAGAAAACATCGATCAACGTCGACTAATCCAATCTACCATCGATCGATCGTCGATCGTTAATCGATCGATTGGTCTGGTAGAAACTATCGATCAACGTCGACTAATCTATTCTACCATCGATCGATGCCGTTGATCGACGATCGATCGACTGGTCTGGTAACACTCTTACAGTTCGGTATGGCTTGATGTGCTTGCGTCTGTACATTAAACATCAATTAAACAGCTGTGTAATTTGGTTGATAATTCTTTAAAATATTACAGAAATAAAATTAGTGCAAGACAGTAAATGCTCCCCGAAATTACATCTTATCTTGCACGTAGTTTACCTTAATTTCTGATGTGTTTTAGTTAATTAATTAATCAATGGAAACTGCCCGAGTACAAACAGGGTTGCCTGAGTAAAAAATATCTGCTGTTTGAAAGTACAACACCAACAGTACAGGGTCAAAATGTATAGAATAGCTGTTTTTTTTTAATAACCGACGGGAAATTTCATAGTTAAAGCATTTATTTCAATTAAGCTATTTACAGACTTTTGAACTGCCAAGGAGTCCGGAGTCGGTAAGTTAGTTGAAGTTAGTTGCTCGCTCCGAAACGTAGGCCTCTATGGAGAAGAACGAGCAAGAAACTCCAAGGATACGTTTCAGTGCTGGGGGTCTAGAATCATGAACTGAATATAGTTCTGAGAGGTTATTAGTGTTTTACCATCGATATATATGTACTACGCTTCTATGTGTTTTACAAATAACCCTGCATAGCATCTGTCTGCGCCGACAGTTGCTCAGTAGCACTTGACACAAAAACTAGAATAGACAAAGTAATAAAACACCTCCTCCACACAATGTGAAGGATTGTAATGTCCTAGTTGATAGTGGTAACAAGTAACACGATTCGTTTGTGGGCAGGACGATGGTCTGTCTTCCGCTCTACTTTCAGAAAGTAAAATTAGAACGAATTTCTAAAGCAAATTAGTGGCATCTGTGATTAAGGCCGGAGCACACAGGTTACGCGCTAAATAGTTACAATAAAAAGGTTTTTAACCTTTTGTGGTTTTACGAGTTGGCAGAGCCTTACTTGATCTTTTTAACCGATTTAAAAAAAAGGAGATTCTCAGTTCGACCCGTATGTTTGTATGTGTGTATGTTTGTCCGCGATTATCTCCCGTTTGGCTTAACCGATTTTGATGCGGTTTTCAGAAAAGTGTTTGTTACATTCTGGAGAAGGTTTATATACAACAAACAGATTTTTTTTAGCGCTTTTTGAAAAAATCAACAAAAACCGAGAAGACGGTTTCGTTTCTTCCATCTTTCCATCTTTGGAGCACTTTCAATCTCTGTTTTAACTGTGTTGCCGTTCCGTAATGGATTTGGGTGATAAGGAGGCACTAAAAAGTGTAAAATAAAAACTTTATAGAAAAAAGAGAACCGCCTTAAAAAAAAACCTAAAAATGTGATAAATAACTTTAGCACAGAACAAGGCTTTTGTTCTGTGCTAAAGTTATTTATCACATTTTTTGGTATTTTTTTGAAGGCGGTTCTCTTTTTTCGAAATTTTTTTTCTAATCTAATATTCTAATAGTAAAGAGTATGTTTGTTTGTGTGAACGCGCTATACTCCGGACTACTTGTCCGATTCTAATTCTACATTTCTACCGCGCATTGGAAGGTTTCATTACGCCTGAGAGCTTATAGGCGTTTTCGCGACATCCACGCGGCCGAAGTCGCGGGTAGAAGCTAGTATAAGATAGCTTGAAAATATTTTAACATGTTTTTCTTTGTCTTTTCTAACTTACCGGACTAAATTCTAAACTTGTCTATTGCACGACTTGTTACATTGTTCTCACATTGTACCCGTAGATTCAACATGAATGTAAAAGAGTGTTCATGAAGTTTCCTTTTCGTTTTCAACCGACTTCAAAAAAGGAAGAGGTTATCAATTCCTCTGTATTTTTTTTTTTTTTTTTATTATGTTTGTTACCTGATTTCTCGGGACTGGGTGAACCGATTTTGATGATTCTTTTTTTATTTGGAAGCTAGTGCTTCCCATGTGGTTTTAATTTGGTCCAGTTCTGACCATGGCATCCATGAGAAAACCGTATAAGTCTTAAATTTGCATTAAGTATGTGCGCGATTTGTTACGCGATTTCTCAGGCAAACGTAAACCGATTTTGAAAATTCTTTTTTTTATAGATAGGGTATGCTTCAGGGGTGGTCCCATATAAATTTTATCGAAATTGATTCAGCACTTTTTGAAAAATCAACAAATAAGTACCCAAAAATTTTACATAGACGACGTTTTAGTTCATCAATCTTTGTAGTGGTTAACTTTCAATCTCTTAATTGATTTGAATGAGAAGGAGGTACTAAAAAGCGGAAAATAAAAAGCTTTTTACAAAAAAGACAACCGCCTTCAAAAAGTGAAAAATAACTTGAGCACAGAACACACATTGACTTTAGTTTCGGAAGTCGGTGGCAATACAAAACAACAAACAGAACAAAGCCACTGAATTTCGAAACTAAAGTCAATGTGTGTTCTGTGCTCAAGTTATTTTTCACTTTTTGAAGGCGGTTGTCTTTTTTGTAAAAAGCTTTTTTTGTCAATAGAAACCTACTGTTTACTTTAGAACGAGTAACTATTAACTTACTGACTTATTTGAAATAAATGGCTTTGTTTTTTTTAAAAATTTTATGTATGTAAAAATCAAGTTTTCGTCATTATTATCAACTTTGAACTTAAGAATATTTACTACGAGGTACTAGACTAAGTACTAGAAAAATATTTAGCAATTAGAATTTTGCGATACTACTTCACTGTATCCACAATTCTAGTGCTTTTACGCGGATAACTTTCAGTGGTAAACTGCGTCAGTCTGCTCACGCCCTTACACCCAGCTATCGCGGCGCGTGCTCCCGCGCACGGCGCTAGAAAGCTCTGATAACGTGATAAAGGTATCACGAAACGCTCTCCTTATTCGGCACAGCAGTTTTGTATATGGTAACAACATTACGTACATACCTACATAACGCTCTTATCTGATCACTTTAAGCTTTCAAAAGATTATTCTGATGGTAATTACTTGGGTTTTTTATGTAATATATGGTATAATTATTAATTTGATTGAAAGGGCTTACTCAGTATAAGCATGGCAGTCTTCCATTTATGGAGAAGTATAATTATTCATGTGATTTTGTCTGTTGTAATCAGAATATATCAGTAGGCATTTACAGACAACATTTATTTATTAAAAAAAAGACGGGTTGCACTCCGGGAGTGCCGGCAGAAGTGAAAACTTGATTATAAACGTTGAGCATGTTTGATATTTTGGAATGGTTAGGGAATAATTTTGCACCAATTGCTTTATCAGTATAAAAGTACTATCATTTATGTGGTAGAATACAATATTCATTTATTGCGCTATCGTACACAAACATGACAAATTAAAAATTTACCACTTTAAAACTATTACAATTATTTTACTCTACTCTCCATCCGTCTTACGCTTTTTCGATCAGGTCACGTGTCCTGACGCGAGTTTAAGATTTTATACCCATTACAGAAAAAGTGCTCTACGCCGCTAAAGAAGTTTTCACTTCAAAAACAGCCTGTTATTATCCCACTGCTGGTCAAACTCTTCTTATACAGAACAGCGGTTTGCCGATTTCAGATTTACATTATAGAAATATAAATTTTCTTTATTCTTCTCAACAAGATTGTTAGTAAAACTTACGACTATGTTAGTAAGCACAGACATTAAACAAAAACAAGGCAAACAAAACAAGAATTAGAAATAGAAAATAATAGAATAGAAAAGAATAAGAAGAATTAGAAGAGAATAGAGTTAGATTAAAATTGGAATTAGTATGGAGTTTCTTGCCCATTCTTCTCCATACAAAACTACTTTTTGGAATGGGCAACTAGAATCAATTTTTTCCCATTTGACGTTCAAATTGCCATAATGGTCTAATTGAAATAAATGATTTGACTCTGACTTTGACTGAATTAACAACAATTGGTAACAGACTGCACGCTGTACATTAATAGGGTATTTTACCAAAAAAATCTAATTAGTCCGTCACATAGATTTCCAAAAAATATTGGGCACGTGTTTTTTCTATTTGCACGTAAACAAAACATGAAGACGATACAGTGCGTCAAAAACTCGTGTGACATCACTTTGTCAGTACACTTTTACTGGCGAAGTGACGTCACAAACCCCCACTCTTAATCTTTGATGGGTTTTATCTTCGTCAGTTTTTATTGATTTGATAAAACAAAAAATACGTATCCAATATTTTTCGATAATCTAACTGACGGACTAATTAGGTTTTTTGGTGAAATACCCTATTGTAAGTCCAGGTTTCCTCACAATCCTCCATAGTACAAGTTTTACTTAGTTTGGAGGTCAAGTTTTTCACAAGATGTACAATTCAACACATTGTTCAACTAAATGAGACAAAATTTAAGTCTTATATAAAACGCACACTATGCAGCCGAGCATATTATTCATTGGGTGAATACATCACTGATAAAAATGCTTGGCTGGATGCTGGTCTAGCTCCACAGCCATAAGGGCTCATAGATTCATTGATTAGCATTTTTAATTATTTTTGGAGCTGCTGAAGATATAGATCTACATTATCTTTGCATTGTATAAACTCAATGTGTTAGTATTATATAAATTTTTCATAGCACATACATGTGAGCACTATGTTATTTAAAGCTACCATTTACGAGGTATGTCTTTCATTGACTTGAATGTGCCCTGGCGGTTGGGAGTATGTCATGCTCACTGGAATGTCTCGCTGACGGTGGCGCGCGTGTTGGATCATTCGGTTCCCTTCAAAATGGTTGAGTCGAATGATGCCGATCCGTGCGTCATGTTCGTGAACGGGCGCCGTTAGTTGGGACTGGTCATCTCTTAGCTGCCTCGGTTATTCTAATTTTATTTTGAATTGTTTATTATGATTATATTTTTATCTAAACCTCTTTTAACGTACACGACTTGTTACATTGTTCTCACATTGTACCCTAGTAGATTCAATATGAATGATGTAACCGAAATTTGTAACATATTATTGATTTTAAAAGAGTGTTGTTCATGGAGTTTCTTGCTCGTTCTTCTCCATAGAAACCTACTGTTTGGAACGAGCAACTAGCTTCAACTTTCTGACTGACTGACTCTGACAATTCAAAAGTACCTGTAAATGGTTTATTTGAAATAAATGATTTTGAGTTTGAGTTTTGAGTTTGAATTCTAATTTGAGCAATATATTATTTTATTTTATATTTTACAATGTTTTCCTTCACCAATTATGTGAATGACAAATTAATTTAAAAAGGTAATTTTCGGTATCGAACCCGCAACCTTGTGCATGAAAACCGGGCGTTATCACGACACCATAAAAAATGTTAAGAAATAATAAAAAACTTTGCTGAACGCACCTGTATTCTTTGTTATGGCAGTGGGTGTACGAAAGTAGACTTCCACCTACTCTATCCGGGATTATACATGAAGAATTTATGTAATACGGAAATCTATTTTTTTTTTTCTAATAATACACTTATGCACTCATAAATTGAGCTACCATGCATATGCATGGATGGAGGCGTCATCATCTTCCTAGCCTTTTCTCAACTGTGTTGGGTTTGCGAAGCCGAAGTCTGGATGCAGCCAGATGAATACCAGTGTTTTACTGCCTGTCGACCTCCACGACCCAATTACTGTTATAAAGTCAGTAAGACTGTATGTCTATTCTATTACAATCGCCCTCGGTGAACACCTAGGTGAACAACTCACTTCACCTAGGTGTTCACCGAGGGAGATTGTAACAGAATAGCACTGCTGGTGGGTTAGATTTAAATAGGATAAGTCAAAGAAAAAATATATGCACTTTTGTAGCCGACATACCTACTGACCACAACATTTTGGTGTCATCATTGTCCCAGAATTCACCGTGTATTCAAGTTAACAACCTTTAAACAACGGAAATTGTGTATAGGTTGAAATTTTCCACTGTAAAGCAAAGGTCTTACCATCTTCTTCTACTTCTCTCTATCAAGTGCTATTTGGAACCAGTCTAAGTCGAAGCAGTTTAGATCATCCCACCATCGCCACCTGGATGGACCTGCTGCGCTTAGCTTACGTCGACACGCTTAAGTCGCTTATCGTCTGACATGCGGCAGATGTGTCCAACCCTATTTCACTTCAGCGTGATAGCTTATACCTTTACCAACTGAGCATCTGTCGACCTTCACGAAGGAAGAATTTTGGCCGAAAGGTGTTGTGTTCCGGCGCTTCCGAGGCCGGCTACCTGCTGACACCGCGCGACACACGACGCCAACTTTACGTGTGAAATAAGATATTTTTAATTATAGTTGATAAGTTTTTAATATGTATTAGTTTGTTATTGTTTATTATTATTTTGTGTATTTTATGTATGGGCCACAGTTGCCTGATAATAAAGTTATTATTATTATTATTTGTCTACCCTTTTAAAAAATATGGTGTGATGTGATCATCCTACGGCTTAAAATTACGTAAACAAACAGGTACCTATACAGTACTTAGTCAGATCTCATCTTACCAATCTGTTTAGCCTAAATATTCACATTGCGTGCCCAATCTGTGTAAATAAATAGAAGCAAGCAATCACTGTAAACAGTAAAGCCATTCAATAAAGCGTGAATGAAGTAGTTTTATAACATATGGGGATCGTTTTCAACGGTCTTTTCATTCTCAATAACTGTTTGTTTTCTGAAATATTTCATCATCTAATATATACAAAAATCTCGTGTCATTGTGTTTGTTATCGAACTCTTCCGAAACGGCTTGACCGATTTTTAAGAAATCTTTTGTGTATATTTTAGGCTATTTTTATTTTTTTTATTTTTTATTTAATCGCGCGTAGTCCATTTAGCTTAACTCAAAATCTAAACGATTGCTAGAACGGCGTAGCAGCATTGACACACACTAGTACAAAAAAAATTGAGTATATTGAACATAACCTTTATTTTCATAAAATAAATATATCAGTTATGTTTTTATTCAAATACTGGTAATAATACATCATGATAATGTAACCCATACTAATGCATACTTCCATACTTATCCATACTGATATTATAAAGTAAAGTAAAGTTTATTTATTTGCATAGATTGTAGGTACATGACATAAGGTAAATATTTTCGAATCTGAAGAATACGTTACAAGGAGTAGATTTTAGTTAGAGAGTAGAGCTTTTCGTTAAACTATTTACTTTTTTTTTGCGGGGTTTTAAAAATGTTGTAAATGCCTGAAGATACTCTTTAGGTACCCAAGATACCCAAGAATATAAGAATTACGATTTCAACTTCTCTAAACATCTTTTTTTTGTACAAATCCTGCCATGATTATTTGGAGCTTAAACCCTGGAGAAGGACATATCCTCCCTACATCCCGCGACTTCGTCTGCATCCACGATAACCGACATTCACGGGAACAAAGTCGCGGTTAAAAACTAGTAGGTATCTTCAAATGTTGAATGACATCTCTATGTTGATTCTTGTGCCTCGTTTGAATGGACTAGCGGGATTGACAAGTCAATACTACAGTGCCAGTTAAGTAGATTATAGTGGTGTGTGTAGGAGCTTAACCGTATTTAAGCTTGGACAGCTTGGATGTCGGAAATGAGATGACTGTATTAGTAATTTAATTTACTAGTGAGTCCAATACTACAAAGTAGTAGTATCGAGTTTCATCAATGGTTACCAGTTCTGTTGTGCACGAGTTAAACTTATTTTAAGCTATGTATATGTCTTTCTGTCAGTTTAAGTTGATCTAAAATGTTCCTACAGTTTTAGATGTCATATCAGAACGTATTGATTAAAAACACGGCAAAGTTCAAGAATAAACTAATTTGACAGCACTAACTTAGTTCTTATCTGTCGCCGTCGGTGTCCCCTTGTTTCGCAGACAGAAATTTCATAGAATTTCGTTTCCCAGAAAATGTTTAACATAATATTTGGTTCTCGTATTTTTATTTCGACTATTATTGTTTCAAAGACTATTTACTTCAATGAAAAATATTTCACAGAAACACAATTCAATGAATTTTTAATCACATTTTTTTGTTTAACAAACTTATCAAAAAGTAGAATTCTTTTTTAACGTATATTGTTTGTTTGTTGTATTTTTCCATGGAATTTATTTCAACGAAAATGTATAGATCAGATATAAATAGACAAAAACAAAAATGTTATCTTAAAACGTCAATATGTTGTGCTACCAAAGTTAATGACAGAAACGAATCGCTGCGAAACCGACTTCACGTAGTCTTGTCTGCCCTACTCCTAGAGTGTAATTTAAATCTGCGTAGGCGTGGAGGGGCGAGGCGGCCCGCGAGCTGAGGAGCAGGTGGTTTTAACGCCCGCCGCCGCGGTTGAGGCTGGCCGGCGTAGCCGGCCAGTAAGCCGAAGCTGCGGTGGTGAGCGTGAATACCATCTGCGACGATAAGCTCGCGTGGGACCGCCGGAGCCCCGCAACGCCGGAGCCCTGACAGAAACTATGCCTGCTGCATGTTGCATGCTCGCTTGCATGATGCATGCTTGCTTGCATGATGCATGCTTGCTTACATGCTGCATGCTTGTTTGCACGCTGCATGCTTGCTTGCACGCTGCATGCTTGCTTGCACGCTACATGCTTGCTTGCACGCTGCATGCTTGCTTGCACGTTGCATGCTTGCTTGCGTGCTGCATACTTGCTTGTACGCTGCGTGCTTGCTTGCATGCTGCATGGTTCCTTGCACGCACGCGCAGAAAGTTTGGTTAGAACTGAGAGTCCCATTCTTGGGAATAAATTTTATATTAAATAAAAAATATAAGGATAAAGAATATTTGATTTGTTATTCTATGATATGATAATTCTAACAATAAACTTTATGTGAAACAAAAATCAATGATTTGAAAATCTTGAAAGTAAGTATTCTGCGTATTGATTATTCTATGAAACGATATTATTAGAAAAAAAATATTTGAAACGAAATTCTATAAAACTATTAGCTATGAAACAACGTACAACCAGGTTATCTTTTAGATAAAGTCATAAAAACATTCATTAGAAAAGTCTTCGTTACTCTGTCTGTGTACTTAATAAAAACATCTCATTTCGAAAACATGTGACTTGCCTGTTAGTAAATAAGCACCGATGCGTGGGCGCACCAGACTGTCCACTCCACGTGCTACTCGCGTCATTAACTCGCCCTCATTGTCATTGTCATGGACAAGCGATGTAGATCGTGGGCCGATACTGTTATTGTAATATTTAATCATATGAATACTGTTTGAGAACTAGATAAGAACGCTTTCTTCACGATTTTATTTGAAACTAGCACTTTCCCCACGACTTCGTTCGCGTGATTTTTCTTACAGATCAATAATTTTTTTTATAATGAAATATTATTATTATTTTTAAAAAAGCGTGGGGTGCATGGTGTCAATAGTTATAAATATTTTATTGACAGATATGAGTAGAGTGATTATCATTTTGTTAACATCTTAAAAAGCACCCCACGCTTTTTTTTTAATAAAATAATTTATTAAAATTTATTTTCTATTTTTTAGTTTGGTTTTCTATAAAAAGCGTGTTTTTAGTTTTTTTAAACTATTATTTTTTTTAATAATGTAATATAGCCTAAGTTACTCAGGTATAATGTAGCTTTCGATTAGTGAATGAATTTTGAAATCAGACCAGTAGTTTTTGAGTTAAATTGTAACAAACCTTCCTCTTTTTTTTTAAATTTATTGATAGGCATACATTTCCTTATTTAAATATTTTGTTAAATCGCTCTTTCTATCTACTGGCTCCGCTCCAAACGCAGCACAATATTAAACAATAGTAGTCTGGATAAGGCCCTGTGTCCACTGTACAATGCCTACAACCCGCGGCACCGGTTTATTCCCACATTGTCAATGCCATTGTCACTCATATGTGTAAGGCTGAATACTCACTAAATGGAATAACCGCGCGGTTAGAAATTGTGGTGGTTTGATTGTAATGAGTATTTTTAGTCTATCTTAAACATGCACACTAGCTTTGATTATTGATATTTATATAATCAAAGCACACTAGTTCCACCTCACTTTATCCGCAAGTACCTTATAGTACCTATGAAAAATAAAGTCGTTAGTCATTTGTCGAAACCTAGGTTATGGGCCAATAAACCAAATCATCATCATCCATCCCAAATATCGTGTAAATATTGTTAATTATTGGATATTTCTTCATTATCTAAAGAAAAAAAAGAAAAGAACAAGCATTTATTGGCCGTACAAGACAAAACACACAAAAAATAACAAGGTTGAATTATTATCTAGTGGACTATGTGTGCTGTATTTTATTAAAAATGCGATTATGTGCGCGTCTCTTCAATCATATTATCGTCATAAACACTCTTGAATTCATAAGGAGAGCTAGGTACTTTTTGGGCGGCAAACGTATTTTTATTTTGGCAAACTTGCTAAAAACTTAACTTACAGTTACCTAGTAGTTACAAGTATTTTTGCCAGGTTCTTTCTGTGTGGACTAAGTTGTCTGTCAAATAATTAAATAATAATAATTGCTAAAACGAGATAAAACCAATATATCACAATACATAATTGACTCGTGCGGTAGTTGGTGGTAGTTAATGGTAAGCGGCCGCAAGTCTAAAAAAGAAACGCGCCGTCAATACGCCCAGTGCGTACACCTATGGGAAAATGAATCTCTCTATGCCGTCATGGTATTAATAGCGCCTGATTATGATACAGCACGCACTCGATATGTTAATGAGGTTGTTAAAATATGTATAAGTCGTTGTCATACTTTTATTAAGCTGCGCAGATTTTCACACGATGACCATGCGTAGGAGTGTAGAGGTTTTTTATTATGTTGTCATATAAATTAGGTACATACATTGAAATGGTGAAACTTTTCTTTAAGGTGCTCATAAAAGAGCAATGCTTTTGCTGCATTACGTAGCTGCAACGTTGCTAGCAATGTATTACAACCGAGCCGAGAAAATATGGCCCATATTGGAGCACAGAACAATATGGCGCGTGAAGTGATCCTATAAAAGTGTTGCAGCAACGGCAAGCATCACGAGATCCGATACAGCCTGTCCCTTTGCTACCCTTCCCCAGCGACGCCCTAAACCGAGGCTCGTACCGCACAGAGGATGCCCTTAGCGTGTAGTCGCTTAGTTCAAGTTTTTTGCCCTGGCTGGAGGCAATAAATTCACTTTAAAGCACCACAGGAAAGTCTGATTAAACAGCCGAACACCACCTAGATTGACTTGCGAGATGAAATCCCGAAAAAAACGACAAGCTTTACCGAGTATTTCAGCAACATTAAAAATGTGCCAGGGGCACACTTAAAAACATTCAATCAATCAATCAATCAATCAATCGAAAACGAAAAACGAACGAAAAATATATGGCCTGTTTATGAGCACCATTATAATCATAGATTATTGTTTCAAACTGCAAACTAACTTTTATTATAATTTAAGGTAACATTTTATATTAATTACATCGAAAATTTTATTAATTATTAATTAAATCTAAAATTATATTATTCATTTAAATTATTCTGTCACTAAAATTCCAAAACTTAGGCCACATTTATGTCTACAGTCTTCATTAGCATGCCAATAGCGTAGCTACATTTATTCTCAGTCGGAACGTCTTGCAAGATCTATGTTCTGCCGCACCCAAGGGAGATAAGTCATTTTGTAATTAAAACAGAGCTGGTATTAATACGTTATTAATCTATTGGATGTCGGAGCGGATTAACGCTGAAATTAAACGTGCGCGGACCAAAATGTTTATTTGTATGTAAGTTGTTAAGGTAGGACTTCACAAGGCGGTACGCGCGTATTGGAGATTGACGATTTAATTACAAGCGTGATTCTTTACTCTACTCGTTATTCTAGTATTATTTCTTTATTTGTTACTATTTCTTTACAAAATAAAGTACCTGAAAATATGAAACATTTCATTTATACAACTATTGTTTAAGGTTTGGTTGTGTGTATGTAAGTTGATTTGTTTGCAAACGCACCCACGGTAGAGTAGAAAATCCTAATGTGAGACAACGTTTTATAAAACTTTTAAAGCCACATAGCGTATAATAACTATTTAGATACTTTATTAATATGGGACAAGCCCGCCACACTATTCCCCAAAACCACTGCAACTTTTATAAGCCAGAATCAACAGTGGCGACCACCAGAAAAGCACCAAAGCAATGAAGCTATAGAAACGATTCAACTGCCTTTTTTTCTGATTTAGATACTCAAAATCTAAAGCTTAAACTCGTTGAATACAACACTATACTTTAATTTCTATACAAAATAGTCTCATAAAACCTTTTCTTTTATAGCCTAAAGCAGTTATAAAATAAGCCTTACAATGAAAGTTGCTAATTTGACCGCATTCATTAAACGAACGTTAACAAGAATGTGTTTATGACCAGCTTGATACGCTAAAACTTTCTTAACAATAGGAAAGTGTGTGCGATGAAAACTGTTTCCCGGTAATTATGATCTGGCTATCTTCAAGGCGCGAGTGAACCGGTTCATCCTAAGCAAGCGTGCTCCACCTTAGGCCGCATCATCACTTAAGGTCAGGTGAGTTGCGGCCAAACGCAAGCCTATAGGCATACATAAAAAATTTTTTTTGGAAAAAGTGAACGTGTGAAAAAGTGTTTTCAAGAAAAAACTTTAAAGTGATAAATAACTTTAGCACAGAACACACATCACTTTAGTTTCGAAAGTTTGTTCTGTTTGTTGTTTTGTATTGAAACCGACTTCCGAAACTAACTAAACTTAAGTTATTTATCACTTTTTAGTTTTTTTTGAAGGCGGTTCACTTTTTTCAAAAAAGTTTTTATTTTTACTTTATAGTGTCTCCTTGTCGCCCAAATCCATAAAGGTACAGCAACACAGTTAAAACAGAGATTGAAAGTCCTCCAAAGATGGAAAGATGGAAGAAACGAAAACGTCTTCTCGGTTTTTGTTGATTTATTCAAAAAGCGCTGAATTAATTTCTATTTGTTACTAAAACCTTCCATTGTATACTAAAACCTTCTCCAGAATGTAACAAACCCTTTTCTGAAAACCGCATCAAAATCGGTTCAGCCAAACATACATACATAAATACGGGCCGAACTGAGAACCTCCTTTTTTTTGAGTCGGTTAAAAATAATACCTTTATCTTTCGTTACAGTTTCTAACAACATAATATTATGTATTATCAAGTTTCTGAAAGAACCGTCAACCTCCTACCCTTATTCTAATTTGTATTGGGGTTCGCGCAAGGAATCTTATCATCTTACTGGTATTTGCTTCTTTTCTGGCAATATCAGGAGACTAATTCTTGTAAATCAAAATCGAATCTTGTAGTTCAAAATGTGGTATAGACTGAGATTTAAATGAGGTTATTAAAAGTACGGGAATTGCGCCTCTGATAATGTATTCTTGCCTCCTACAGATAAAAAGACAACAGACCAGACTAAAAATCATTAATAATAATAATATTTGGGGACATTTCACACACGGCCATCTCACCCCAAACTAGGGAGACCCTGTACTATGGGTGTCAAACAGCTGATATACATACACAAATACTTTTTTTTTTGTAAATTCATACATATATAGATAAACTTATTAACATTATGTAGATAAACATAAGAAGTAGCCTTAAGTTAACAAAATTTATTCAAACGCCACAAAATTAACCGTAAAACCAGTCAACACTTGACATTAATACGCAAAAACGCAAATGAGCCACAAAACTACGCAAATGAACCACGAAACTTGCGTACTCCGGCCGTGTGCACACATCTTAAATGCAATAGCATAACAGTACTCGCCCACCTAGACTATTAATAGGGCATTGCGTTTTTATGATAGCAAAGTCGGAAATAAAAATATTTTGATTGCTCTGCCCACGTTGGGATACTATCCACTTGACTATCGATGGATAAAGCAGTTTATTAGAAGACTGGCTTTTACCCGCGACTTCCTCCACATGGAAGTCGAATATCCCATAAAATATACATAGCTTATGTCACTCAGCAAAGGTCTTCTCTCTGTGTCTCAGCAAGACTTCTATCGGTGAAAGAATTTTTGCAATCGGACCAGAACTACCAGAGACATATAAAAAAACCGGTCAAGTGCGAGTTGAACTCGCGTGGAGAGGGTTTCGTACAATGCCAATTGATAGAATTCTTATAGGTTTTCCTGTAATCTACAAGCAATATTTTGAAAACTATATTTTGTATTTTTTTTTTTAAATTAGGCTCAGTAATTTCGCAGATCAGGGTCAATGGTCAATTTTCGTCGTCTTTCATGAATAAAATCAAAACTATTTATTTTACAATAATAACAAAAATATATTTGAGATTCTCATAACGAGCCCTTTTATTTGATTATATTTATGACACAGTAAACCTTGCAAAACGTTTTTTTTTAATTTCGTAATTTGTCCCTCGAAAATGACTCCTTATTTTAAAAAAATATGTATTTACTTTGCACATCTGTGTTTGGGTCATAGGATTACACCATCCTACCAAATTTCACCTAATTTGGTCCCGTAGATTCGGAGCAAATTGGCTGTGACAGACGGACGGACAGACAGACGCACGAGTGATCCTATAAGGGTCCCGTTGGACCGAACCCAAAAAGCATAAAAACAAACTAACTTTATCCCTTTTTAATATTAGTATAGATGTAGAATAGACAGAGCAAAGACAGAGATGCTTAGAAGTGAACTTTCTGTGCCCTTTTAGTGTTAAACTTCATGATTTTAAATTACAGTGGCGCCTTGAGCTTGATGCCAAGTATTGCCAAGCATGACCAATTGAATGCCCGACCACCTGCGGCAATTAACTAAGTATAGATCTTCACAAAGAAGATTGGTTACATAAGCCACATGCGGGCTCAGGAACGACAACTGCAGCGGAGCTGAAGCAATCGCCATGGTCGACATCAATCGGATCGCAGCATCACGGTCATGCGCAGACGTAAGCTAACAGCAGTGCATCAAACCCACGTACCGCACGGCGCACGACTTGTTTAATCGAGATACTACCCACTGTGGGATACTGCTGATATGACATAGCGGGTTTTAGGGGAGAACAAACTGACAGATAGACTTATAACAAGAAATGGACAACATTATTGACGTGTTCATTGATATTGTATAGCCAGAATCCGTTATTGGTCTCTGCAAACCTTTGATAAAAAAAAGCTTTTTACAAATAAGACAAACACTTCAAAAACTTAAAAGGTAAAAAATAACTTTAGCACAGAACACACATTGACTTTACTTTCGAAATTCAGTGGCTTTGTTCTGTTTGTTGTTTTGTATTGCCGCCGACTTCCGAAACTAAAGTCAATGTGTGTTCTGTGCTAAAGTTATTTTTCACTTTTTAGTTTTTGAAGGCGGTTGTAATTTTTGTAAAAAGCTTTTTATTTTCCGCTTTTTAGTACCTCCTTCTCATCCAAATCTATTAAGAAGCGATTGAAAGTTAACTATTAAAAAGATTGATGAAACTAAAACGTCGTCTATGTAAAATTTTTGTGTATTTGTTGATTTTTCAAAAAGTACTGAATCAATTTCGATAAAATTTATATAGGGCCACCCCTGAAGCATACCCTATCTATAAGAATTTTTTAAATCGGTTTACGTTTGCCGGAGAAATCGCGTAACAAATCGCGCACATACTTAATGCAAATTCAAGACTTATACGGTTTTCTCATGGATGCCATTGTCAGAACTGGACCAAATTAAAATGGGACCACGCGGGGAGCACTAGCTTTCAAATAAAAAAAGAATCATCAAAATCGGTTCACCCACTCAAAACAAATCAGGTAACAAACATAAAAAAAACACAGACGAATTGATAACCTCCTCCTTTTTTGAAGTCGGTTGAAAATCGTAAACCTACCTAAGTCCACCATTAAAATTTTAATGATTTATTTTATGTTTTTTTAGGTTAAAAAGTGGTAGCAATGGATTGTTTCCACTAGTTCTACGGTAGAACTAGTAGGGCTATTTTTTCCCAGTAGTCCTACGATGTTAGGTTAGTGTTAAGTTAAGTTAATGGGGCTTTTTATTCTCACTAGTTCTACTAGTTCTTGCGCAGTTCCATGTTTTATGACAATTGCAAAATTGTTTGTTGAAGAACTTTGGTGGAAAAGAGTGAAATTTTAAAATGAAACATCACCTATAAGTTTCTATCAAGCAGAAATACTAAATCTATCTGAAGTTTTAGCATTCATTTAATCTTCAGCAATACCCTGATCGAGCAATATAAGCTAGAAGTGCCGTGGATAGGAAAAGAAGACGAGAAATCAAACAAATATGTTCCATCCATCCATTCATCATCCATATTCAGCTCTTTACCGTATTACACAGAGCTGCACGCTTATCATCAATGTATATCTTTAATCTTTACGATCACAGATTTAAATACACGTGTATATAAATTATACACAATTATACACATTGATCGTTCGTAAAACCTACGCTTGCTGGTCGATATAACTGTGTATGTGTGTGGGAGTCAGGGGTTATTTTGACCTTAAAAGTTTATATCTGGTAATAAAACCTATTTTTTCAAGCTTTTTGGCCATTGCTGGGTAAAGCTCTCTCAATTATAGTCTGTGCCTAGATATTTATTAAGTGACTTATTAATTAGTTAAAAAAAAATAACTTGACATCCATTATATTTGTTACTGCAAATGCTTTTTGAATACTAATTCCGGATTCTACATTAATTACAATATTTTTTTTAAGCTCAATCCAAAGGAGCTCTGGACAAGCATGTATACATATTAACAAACAAAGAGGTAGGTACTTAAAATGTGTTTATTTTTATGTTTTTTGTTTGTATGTACAGACGCCAGCACGCCGCCAGCATACCAAACTGTCAAATTTTCCCAATTAAATATGAGCCTTAACATTTTGTAATAAAGATGAAAATATATCAAAGAAATATGACAGATTGTTGTAGCTTGATGTGCTGGCCTCTGTATAAGGTAATCTCTGAAAGTCTGTTTCGATTACAAAAAAAAAATCACTAAGAAAGCTACTTTTTTGCGGAGTGTCACAGTCTATGTCTTATAAGTAGTACATTTGTCTACGGAGCGGACGAAGACCCGGGCAGTAGCTAGTACTAGAAATAATTAAAAGATTTCCGAACATCATCAACATCGAGCACTTAATACATAAAACAATTTCTACCATCATAATATATTAAACAACTGGTACTAACAAGATATAGACACACTTAATAATATAATGACGATCGCATATTAATCTCGTTAACAATGTGTCACAAGCTTTATGATATATTGTATGTATATCATACATACGTACATTCATACAACCAGCTGGCTAAGGCTTGGACAGACGCACAAAAACAATGATTCGGAAAAGAATGGTGCTTCAAAATCTAAACAAAAGTTCATCCAATGCAAGTATTCAGAAAAAGGCTCGATCTGCATTTCATATTCCTCCTCCACTAGTCAGCAGTCAAGACGTTGAGACGTTGTCTTTAGAATAACAACCAATTAAAACACCATTTGGTTTTTTTTTTCAATTTACGTGCCTCGGAAAGCACGTAAAGAAGTTAGTCCCGGCTGTCATTCGTAGATCTTTGACAGTCGTTACGAACAAGTAGTCAAGAACTCCGAAAGTCTGACAATCAGTCTTACCACCCAGTAACTGGGTTGTGGAGGTCAGATAGGCAGTCGTTCCATGTAAAGTACTGATATTCAGCTGCATCCTATTAGATTTCCCAGCCTAATAGGATGCAGCTGAATATCAGTATTTTTCATATGTTGGGGTAGGGTCCCTCCTATCCCAACATATGTAGTTGGAAAAAAGCAATAGATTATTATATTTTTCAATTTCAAAACTGACCATATGAACCCGACCTTACATTACATTGTCGTGCATGTATTTTTATAACAGGCGACCCACGCACGACGCATTTTATAAATATGCACCGTAGGCAAGCTTGCTCGTATAAAAATAGACTATAACCAGCTTGTAAGCTTTCATTCATGCTGCTTACTTTATTATTATCAATAATAATGTATGAGTATTGTATGAGGCTTGTATGAACATTTGTTGTTTACATAAGAGTCCGTTGGCTTGTGTTGTACAAAGTTTATCTTAAATTCATGTAAGTATGAGTTTTTTTAATCCTTTTTCAGTTTAGTATGTCTTATGAAGGTTTTTGACGTTTGCCAAACGGAATAGCTGGTATTTGCCTGCAGATTTACTTACTTATCAAATACTTAATTGGACTTAGAAAATGAGTAAGTAAAGTGTGTATAAACTTTGACAGTGCGTTTTAAACAAAACTTAAAACGTAAATTTTGTAGACAGCATAAATAAGGTCACTATAATAAAAAAAACTATCGTCGCCCGCCGCGCGCCGCCTTTGTACCTTTGTGCATGAAGTGTAAATAAATAAATAATATCGTTCGTATGTATAATTTTGAAATTAAGTAATTTCATGGAAAGCTGACTAATCAAGGCTAACTTACCATTATCCTACCTTCAAAATATAATCTAGTTTAATTATTACTTTTTGACTAAAAGATGACTAGATTACGTTTAGTATAGAACTTGCGTAGCGAGCTGTCCAAAAGATCCCCTTAAAGATTTTTTTACATTTTGTTTTCAACAGATTTTTGCATACAATGAGGATTTCTATAGTAATACATATTATAAAGCTGAAGAGTTTGTATGTTCTTTTGTTTGAACTCGCTAATATTCTTAACTACCTAACTACTAGTTGGATTTTGAAAATTCTCTTCGCTTACGTTATCTCTCGAGTGCTATGGGCTACATTTTACTATCAATTAATTAGAGATCACCTAGAAAATTCATACGAGCAAAGTCGAGGACAAAAACTGGTGAAAGAAAATACATTCTCGCTAAGCGTCTATAATACTTGAGTCAATTTATTTTCAGTCTCGCCAGACACATTTAATTTGGCGTGAGCATTAGACAGTGACAGAGACATTCGGAATTCAAGGGGTTGCTTTTATGCAAGCACGAAAATGGAGAGAAATAGGGTAACCAAATGGCGGAAACTATATTCAAAAACAATAAACACTTAAAGCTTCTAGGTTGTATGAGAAAAAGTGCAGAATGATCGAAGTTATAGAAATAATTGTTTAGTTATTTCCTTAGTTAAGATCTTCTTAATGTGTTAATAGACCAGGAAAAATGTAAACTTACCCACATAATGTACCATATAAGCCATCCGTCCATTTTCTAACAATTTTATAGCAAAAACGAGAGCAAAAATATAAATCGATCACAATTAATGGGCACCCTATAATCTACCCCCATATTAGGGTCTCCCGTTAGCAGTACCACTACACAACCCGCCTCGGGCTTGTCGTGGGTATGCCACGCATTTTTAAACCTTATCTACATATGCTAAAGTCTAAATTACCTTTCATTACCTATCGTTCCCTAAGAACTACTCTACCATTATAAATTGAACTACCTCGTCCCGTTAAATCTTCTCAAAATAGATGCGTAAAAGGGCCGTAGGATTAAATGAAAGGGTCTAGTCTATTTGGTGGGTCACACTGACTAAGATCAATTGCTCTGTCAATCTGTCTGACGCCGGTTCAACTAGGAAACTTGAAGGTCTTTTTATGGAACAATTTTATTTTTTCGGTCTGCCTATACTAAGGCAATGCTGTTTAGCATTTAGCATTAATTGTTTCGCAAAAAATCCAATGGGATTTTTTTAATTAGGCAGAGGTACAAATACTGTTGTTTTAATTCCTCGTAAATACTGTCACTTTTGACATTTAGATATGTCAGTTTGACATTAATCTGTCACTGCCATTTTGACGGTTTAATCCTTCATTCGTAAGAAAAAGTACACATATATTACATTATTATTTGGTTATATTTGGTACAGAAATATGAATGAATGTGTGAAGCATTTTATTTTATATTTCGTTGAAAGCATTGACATTTAAAACACTTATTAGAGCAAAGCTTTTATTGGCCCTGCCTACGCCCAACAAGAAAGAGTGAGAAACAAAACCGTTTTAGTTCAATTAATATAATTAGACATAATCAATTAATTTTCCTATACCGACTCCGAATAGTCCATTCATTCAATACCATTGGTTAATTAAAGAGACGGTTAACTTAATCAATGAATAAATCGCAGTTAAATCTGCTAACAATTGGCTACTCTGTGTGTTTGAGAAAGTTAAATAGTTATTTATCTGAAGGTGTAAATAGATTAGAATTAGAGCATCGTTTGCAAGGAATCGTGCACACCGGCGGCGTACCTACAACGCTAATCAGAATTGTAGAGCAGGCTTAACTTGGTACAACAGTTTCTAACTACCGAAGTTGTACGTTCATGTCCTCCTTACGCAACACAAAGTTTCAAAAGTTGGTAACTTAACTGAACTTTTGCTACCCATCTGCTTCCTAAACTTCCTAAATTTTCATGATAAAGTAGATCAACAATATCAATTTGCAAACTGTTCTGAAGTTGACGAGGGTATTCAAACATGCAAGTGTCTAGATACATTATCGAAATAGATATTATAAGTTAACGAAGAAGACAGATATTTCATTATTAAACATAAAGCTTCACGTGATACCCTAATAAGGAAAGCGTTTAACTAATAAATTAGTATAATGTTAAGATAACAGTATAACGGTCCGATAACCACATAGAGGGCGCTTCAATAGATACAAGCTATCTTAGATAAGACTTTGAAATTAAGTACTTAATCTTCTTGTTTAAATACCACTGAAGATAATTGGTACAGAATACGTGGGACAACATTTGTTTAAAACATTTTCTTGTGGCAGCAGAATTATTTATTTGTTAGTATTTTGTTGTTGCAGTCGTTGGTTTAGATTCTCTATGACAAAGTTATAACTCGGTGAAGGTTAGGTACTGCAGTGACTGGCAGTTGTAGTCTATGCAACCTTATTTGATTAGCTTTTACTTAGAGATAAACTCTGTTTTGCGAAGCCAGTACAAAAACAAAACTCTGTTTGAGTTTTGTCCGGATGTCTGATCCCGTGGGGTGTCCGGGCCAGAATAGCACCCACCCTTTTCTTTCCCAGGGTCGAGCAGCAGCGGTGTCCGTGTGCTCAACAACCTCACTGCGACCCCAAGACGCCTGCCAAGTGTGGGGATTATGGCAATTCTTGGCCCCCCATGGGGGAGGCCTTTGTCCAACAGTGGACGTCTTCCGGCTGATCATGATGATTATGAAACTCTGTTTGTATTTAGAATGACTTGACCATCCGCCTCGAGTCCTGGCAGGACGAAATAAAAATAAGATAGAATAAAATACAATTATACATTCAATATACGAAGTATAACATAAATTTTGTTCTAAATAAAGTAGCCTGAACCTCTCCCGGACACTATAGTACCCAAGTCAGAGAAGAGATCCTTTTAAGTAGGTACTTAATCTTCCCGTAACTTTGGCGCTTAAGATAATTTTATTCTTACCAATTTTTGGCTTCTGGGCATTTAAAGGGAAGAATGGTATGTGGAGGATTTCGTTATAAATAGAAATGAATACTAAGCAGAAGCAGAGACCACGCAAGAAACTAACAAGAATGCTAATATTTAGCACTGAACTGTAAATTGAATCACTTTACAAGACTACCGCATATCTTCCACTGTCATAATTACTAATACATACAATAACACAGTTGATACAAACGAGGACAAAATCAGAGGGGCACCAACTGACAGTAACTGTTCAATAACTTGGAAGCTGACGTTAATGTAAAATAAGTACAAGTAGTGCATAAACAGTAACGTAGGAAGCAGTACATTAAACATACTTTATTGATTGAATTATGTTCAGGACGTGGCCTTAGGTGAGCCCGGACTTGTACCACTAAGTGTAATAAACTGAGGATCAAACTGACGCCATTCATTATTGCTAAGCTTGTGTGCAACTGTTGCATCGACGATAGATACTTATTGCAATCTAGCTTGCTTTTAGGTTATAAAAAAAACAAACAAAATAGGTTATTGTACCCTTTTCTTTTCGCTTTTGACGTGGGTCAGAAAAAGCGAGAACACAACATGCATTCTTAATTTCAAAAATACTTAAATTTCACTTTTAGCGCCATTTTTAACCCGCCCAACGTCGGCAACCTGTCGGCTAATTAGCAGTGGCGCTGTGACAGCGACAATTTGACACCTGTCACGTTTGACAGCTTCCTGCCGCCATATTGGTTTTGGTGCGCGGTGGGCAGTGAAATTGGGCTACACAGCTAATTAATGTTATTTATTAATTTGATATGTAATGTTTGTACCATAACGTTTTATTTGAATTGAGTGTGAAATCGGTAGCCAGAAGATTAAAAGGTGACCTAATTAAAAGACTTTTAATCTGATATAGGTACATACAATTAAAAATCTTACAATTTGTAAAGCAATTTTTAAGAAAAACTAGTTTTTGTCCTCCATTACGTTATGCCGCGTGATTTTTTACGGACTCCTAATTTTTCGATAATAATGGCCTATAGCACTCAGGGTTACCGTACCTTCCTACTGGTAAAGGGTTTTTGAATGAGTTTGTGTGAAAATAATGTTACGGATGAGCAGTTCCAGATATTACCCCTACATACAAACTTACATACAAACAAATACTAATAACAGTATACATAGAATTCCTCCACATTACTCGATTGTAAGTTATGTTACGAATCTTTAGCTATGTTTACAAACTTCGTAATAAATAAAATAAAGGAGGATTAGTAGTTACTTACTTAACTATTAATAAAGACATAAAAAACCGCACCATCGCAAGCGCACGCGATACAATTAATGGACTCCTAGAACATGACCGCTTTACATTTTTATAAACTAATTTAATTGTTAAGGCGCGTCCCTGTGCAAAACGCAGGGCTAGCCGTTTTTTGTTCAGTTTTTCGGACCTAAATACTCCTTATCCAAAATAAATATCAACAAATAAAAAATAGATTAAATTTCTACATAATCTTGACTCCAAAATGGTAGATCTGATTTTTGTTTACGAAGTATAGTATTTAACTAATCTCCTCACAACTAAACCACAGAAATGAGAAATAATTATTGAAAACATGCATCTTCTCGGCAAGTAACCATTAATTCAATTTTTTACTAACACTAATGGATAGGTAATTTATTAATGAACATTTTAGTAGATTTTTTTTTTTCAAAATCCCAGAATGTGATTTTATAAAGATTTCATTCTAAAATCTGAGCGTATTTCGCTACTGTATCTCTTGCGCGGCGCAAAGGGAACGAATGCTCAAGGTTATTTGCTCAGGGTACCGCCTTAAGTACTATTGCTAGCTTTTATAATAAATTACTAAGTTATGTTTCAACACAACAGCATTAACAGTTATTGCATTCGAGGAAAAAATGCCAAAGAACGTATTTAAATGGGCGTGGCAAAATTAATAAAGGCAAAGAGACAAATACTCAAACGATTATGAAACAAAAGGCAGATAGACCGCGCGGAACACTGAGAGTGAAGCCAAAAAAACAAATACAAATTCAAAAGCGAATACCTATAACGCGCTTCGTGCTGTACTGACACAATTTAAGTCAGTCAGTATAGCACGAAACGCCGCATCGATAAAAAAGAATTGAATTTGTTTTGGCTTTGGTAGCTTCACTCTGTGTTCTGCGTGGTCTATCTGCCTTTTGTTTCATAATCTGAGCTCAAACGCTACTCGATTATAAGATGTCTCGTACTGTTATAGTCACTTTGACATTAAATGATAGTGAGAGCATGAGACTTAACGGCATCTTAAAATTGTGTAGCGTTTGAGTAGTTGGCCATAAGGGCTATACATAAGCCGGTATATATACGGTTCAGCATTTTCAATACAACGTTATCAAAGGTTCATGTCCTACAATACCGAACCGAAAGTGCCGAACCGTTTAAGTGTATAACGACCCTAAGATAACAATAAAGTAAAAGAAGGAAAAGAAAAGCAAATAAAAATAGAATGATTAATTTGTTCCCGTATCCAATTATAAAAGTAAGCTAGACGAATTGGTAATGGCGCATACCGGTAGCAGCTGTAGGCGCATTGCAGTGGTTTGTCCACTTGACTAATTCCGAAATCCCATATCTACGTCATTTGTGGATTAACTAAATAAGGTAAATGTAATGGTGGATTACCTACATGCATTTTCCGTGGGATCGGCGCTGATTGACGTTGATACTGTAATGAATAACTTACTCAATAACTTGCAATGCGATTATGTTTTCCAATTAAATTCTTAATTTACGATTCAAGAACAGTTACATAAATTGATTTTAACAATATACGTTTTTTATAATCGCTTAGGAACTTGGTGTTATGGCTCAACTCGAATTGAGTAAGTATGTGCTCAACAAAGGACTACGATATTTAGAGTTGGTTTATTGGTTTTTAAAACCTTGGACTAGGTTTTTCATTTACAATAGCAATCATTCAATAACCTAAAAGAACAAATCAACTAAGTAACATTAATAAATACAAAAGAAGTCTAGCAATGCGATGCTTTAGAAGAACAGATTATTTTTTAACACAGCAGGTGGGCTACAAATAATGAATCCCTACTAGAAACCTTGACAGATTCTCAAAAGTCAAACTTAGTGAGCGGCATTGATATTATGAACCGTGAAGATGCAGTGACAGCATTTGGAAAAGACCGTGGAAGAGATCCGCAGGGTGTAAACCGGATCACTTAGCCTGGTCGGAGGATCCTCTAACTTCAATCGAGAAATGTGATTTGAAGAGATTTGCAGTGGCCTGTATGGAAAGCGGTCAACAGACTGCGCACCCAGGTAGGCCGCAGCAAACACAACCTAGCAAAATGGGGGATAATAAATCCCACCGACACCCAGTGTGTGCGGTGATCCTGAACAAACAATGGCCCACTTAATACATTACCCAAAGTGCCCCTACACCTACACCTTAAAAGATATTCAAAACGCCACTAACGCTGCGATAAATGTGGCTACCTATTGGGCCCAAGTAGTCTAACAAAAAGGAAAACCATCGATTCGAAAAGAAGAAGAACCGAGAAGTGTTATCTACACCTTTTCTAACCAACACATTGTTGCGTTCCAACATCTACACGAACGAAATCGCGGGTACAGCTAGTTACTTAATAAATCTCAAATTAGAAACACTACCTGAACGTAATCAAGTATGGACGAGTACGATACAAAGTGGGTCACACCGCGCAGGTCACTGGGTTTAGTTACTACCTGACCCGATTGCGATCCTAGATAGCAGACGCAAAGAACTAACTACCAACTAGTTAGCTTGGCATATATTTTAACTGCACCGTTTAGATTTACCTGTATTGGCATCATTCGAAATTGTACACCTTCTCATTTACTAATGACAGGTGTAAACCAATAATTTACGAAGAGAGAAAATCTTAGCTTGGCCCAACAGTGGGACTATTCACACTAGAAATCATTTTAATTTTACTGTTTACAGAATCAGAGAGCATCAGCGAATGTTATTTGTTTAATTAGCTATTAATTCACTACTCGACCTAATTTCTAGTGGTGTTGTCTAATAATAGTCCACCTCATAATCTTTAGTAGCGTCGTTGAGACATTTTATGTATTTATATCAAATGGATAATATGGTAGCAGTCGAAATGTTTATAATTTCAATTAAAGATGCAGAAGGAAGACGCCTTGAACACGAATCATTAATAAATAACAATGATGAGAAAAAGGAACTTAATTATGCTAGAGCAATTTAGTAACCTCCACAAGAAGAACAATCTAGGAACCGTTTAATAGACGGACAATTCGCACAGTTAAATCAAAGGTTTTATACAGTCGGAGTCATGACTATTTAGATAGACTATTGCTTTACGAAAACTTCAACAAAATGTCAAAGTTGTCTAAAATCTCTTGACGCTTCTAATCTGGCGCTCCAAAATGGGATATATTTTCCTAGCAATGTGTGGAATACATTGCCAGTAATGTTGTTAGTATTGCCGGGCTATATTCAAAAAATGTTGTAACAAAAAATATTCCCCGTTTAGGAGTACCTATCTAGTTGTAAATGATGGAGGAAACTGTATAGCTGCTAGTGTGCGCACCGTCTGAACTTTGGCCATCCGTAACTTTAGCTACAAACAAAATCATTTGACCAAACGGGTGTTAGTTTACAAAGCTTTACGTAACACTGTCTAAACCAGAGTTTAACTAATTTAACTAAAGCTAAAGCGGTCAGAATTGGAACACGTCTGATGTTTCAAACGAATAGGAAGTGGTCCTAAAACAAACAGCGGTGAAGTCAAAAATGAAAGCTTCGGAAGGTTTATACCTTTAGCGAAATTTTATTATTGAAACTGTAGATGTTAAATGATGTCTATTCATTTAAAATAATTATACATATTATCCAGCATCTCGTAAACGTCATATTTTCATTAAATAGGCACATTTACGAGCTTTTCTAACTTGGAGAGTTATGTTGATGGTTTTAATTATGATATTTCTGTAAATGCATATTTTTCCATTACAACTAGATACTAGGCTATAATTGCAAAAAACGTAAGAAAATTTGAATTTCGCGGGCTGCCCTGATGTATCTCCCTTAAAATAAACTATGATAACTATGTAGCATATCAGTCATAATGCTATATAAAATGCGGTCTTCTTAATTAGGCCTTTTTGTTATAAAAATAGACATAACAACTCACCTCCACAACCTGTCTCAGGTCTTCCACGTAAACGTTCTCAGTCTGCACTATCTCCGCACACACTCGCTCCAGCTGTGATAGGCCAGGCAGCTCGTCTACCAACTGAGCACCTGAGGACAATATTATGCTGAACAATGCTTTCATTTTCGCTGATCAGTTCTGTGTTCTTGGATTGATAACCAGATTCAGCTTCCCAAAGAGAATATTGATAACATCTTTATTGCAATCAACAAACCCATGAGGTTTTGCTTCTTTTTCTTATATTAAGAACAAGTCTATCACGAAAGTAATGATTATGGTCAGTAGATTTCCGTATTCCAAAAACATTTACTATTTAGTACCTCCAATAAAAGGAGAGCACAGAGAGACATGAGGATTCAAAATTAGTAAAACCAATTAAATACATATTGTAAATATGTAAGTTTCACTTACGTGGCGTATCTTCCGAATTCCTTTCCTCCGACACACTAGTAGTCATAATCCCAGCGTTATTAACGAAATGATTGCTACCGTTTACCGAAGTCATGTCCGCATCACTATGATCATCCAAGCTCTCGATTGAAGCCAAGTATGCAGAGTTCACTCCCCCTTTGTTTTGCACACCACTACTTGACGTCGAACTTGAAGACGCAATGGAACTCATCGAAAGCGGGCGTGACACTTCCACCGGGGGATTCAATCTTATGACCTCCTTCTCACATGCCTTCAGATTCCCAGTGGAACCCACGGCTTCAGGATAGGGAGCAGTTTTCGATAAAAGTTTTGATGGACTCTCGCTTTTATTCACGAAGTCTTTCCGATGTAAACTATTTGTACCTTCGTTCAGTTTAGGTATCTTCGCCGGCGTCTGTACGGGACTTTTAGACGTTGGCTTCATCGGTGAGTTGTCTTTCGATGATAGTTTGATGTCGAATTCTCTATCGTTAGATGTTATAGAGAGCTCGATCGATTGATCGATATATGGAAGGGACAAAGATTCAAAGGCAGTTTTATTATTCACAACTGGAACATCATATATAGCTGGCCTGTTGTTTGTTGGGACATCGTAGGTTTGAGCATCATCAATTTTAAATTCTGGTTTCAGAGGCACCGTTAAAATGGGAGATTCAATGTCCTCACTTTTGGATTTAATAAAACTTTTGATAGCACAGGGTTGGTCATAAATGTCAACTGAGGGAAGTATTTCGACACCAGACTGAGAAATTTTGGAGGTAGCTCCAACTAAGGGAATGTTAGACTTATGCCTCATTGAAGACCTAGCAATATTCACTGTTTTCTTTTGAAATTTTAACGTGGTCGTTTCATTTGTTGCACTTGAAATCATTCGTTTTACATTTGGCGAGAGATTATCGAACGTCGTCTCTTGCTTCATTTCTTTAGTTTTTTGAACTTTACTTAACGTAGAATCACTGAACACTTTACACTTATCCAAATCGTCACTAGCACCGTTGTCATCACTTTTAGTTCGTATTGAATATAATGAGCTTTTGTTAAATGTTGTTATTGGGAGTTTGACACCTCCTTTGATCATTGTGTCTTCTCCAGTTTTAAATATGTCTTGTTGAGTCTCTTCTATTACTTCATATATCGTGTCTACAGGGGGGTCATTTCTAGCGTCTTTTGCAGTTTCCAATCGACTTGCTTCTGGTCTTAAACTCTTCCCTGGTTCTAGTAAAGAATCGTATATACCGATTAGCGTAGGCGTTAGGTCCGTTGTGCTACCTGTAACAAGCAATACGGTATATTGAGTAAAACGCTACTGGTTTTCAAAATGAGGACAAGGTTCAATAACAACTTGTACCTAATGTGTTTGATTACAAGGTAGAAAATTCTCTGTGCTATGGACAATCACATTATTAATAAACGCTAACAGAATGGAATGAAATATTGAAAAGAGTACAAACTTAAACGAGGCTTATATGAATACCAACCAATCCGTGAATCGGTCATAAAATTTAGTGTTTCAATAACTCTTTAATAAAAATTATCCACTAATGCAATTTATTTTATGGTGCAATAAAATTTATTAGCATTAATATTTATGAATAAGCGTTTTGTAAGGGCCTTTCGCAAATCATCCAATATTTTGTTAATGCCATAAAATATGAATATCTATTGAAATGTGTTAATATAATACTTTACCGGTTTTGGATAAGGCTTAAGATTTCATAAAGCTTAAATTGACGGCTTGTAAGCTTGGGAGAGATTTGATCGTATACCTGCTACTTGTCTTTAAAGATATGACAAATAAGCAGTAAAGCTTATCATATTTATTAGGAAATTAAT
Organism: Charanyca ferruginea; assembly: GCA_947361185.1. Lineage (NCBI taxonomy): Eukaryota > Metazoa > Arthropoda > Insecta > Lepidoptera > Noctuidae > Charanyca > Charanyca ferruginea. The sequence continues at coordinate 6,701,438 of OX376082.1, read as the reverse complement.
AAATATGAAGCTGTAGAAGGGGAGAACAGTATCGTGACAAAACTTGGCTTAGGGCTTGGTCCAATTAAAGACTGTGAGTGATGATATTACATAATTATTTGTGAATAAAATTAGGGTTTGTAAAGTCAAATGTGTGGTAACATATCCCTTAGAAAAAATAATAACTCGTAATAATGGTAACACTTTAAAATTAAAAAATAAATAGAAGGAGTTGACTTGTGACGTGAGACGTCAATTATAGTTATAAGTCCTATGTGTGACGATATCCGTGGTGGGACCACAAAGTGGCGAGCCTATTACTGGTGTTGCTATTACTCTTCATAAAGAGTATGCGTTGAAGGGTAGCTGCGTTTTAATTTATTGCTGGCAACAATGCTCCACCCACAATCTGTCAATCTAGATTGTTATCAAGTCACAGTCGTCACCGGATTATGTCATTAGCCGAAAGCGTTGCCTAAAAGAAAGCTTTTAAAGTTATTAAACGGAACTACTCTACTCTATTTGGATCGATTTCAAAGACACGCGATGACTTTGATTTTATGAGTTTTTCTTTTTATTTATGGTCAGTTAAATATAGCTTTCCATAGGTGGTCGATGTAATTGGCTGTAGAGAGGTCAACGCACACAATATAATCTACAGAGTAGTTTTTAATAATTTGAATACGTGAAGCCTAATTGACGTACCCCATTTTCAGGGTTTAAAAGAGTGGTAGGTGTATTAAAGGTCATAGAGATTAACATAACAAAAGTAGAAAAGAAAGCTTCTGACTTTCGAAAAGAAGACATAGAAAGTTAAAAACTTGAAATAACACTTACCAACACCCCAGAAGTCAAAACAAAATTGAAGGACAAAATAACCAAGAGATCCACTCATTAATAAAACACCTCTTAACCAAATAAGAAAACAAATTGTCCATTTTATAAACCCGACGATATATCACGAGAGACTCAAAAACCAATTTCGTAGATGCATCTAAAGTACCACCAAGAAAATGGAGTGGTAACAAAAGATCATCAATGAATTCCCGCAGTGCACTATAAAACCTGATTTACATGATAATAGATAGAAATACAAGTTACTTTGTACTTGTACTATCGCTCCCCGATGGTTTACCGTAATAAAATATCTATTAACTTCGTTTGATGCTCTTTTATTGGACTGATAAGACAGGATAGCGTTGAATTACATTTTATGGGTTAGTTAGGCTTTCTTTTTCTTTAGGCTTGCTTTGCGTGCCTTGAGATTATAATAAAGTGCTTTCGAATTATTGATATCTTTATCAGACGCTGTTTTTTTTTCTTGTTGGTTTAATAGATATTTATATTCAACTCCTTTCATAGTCTATAGTCTGAGGACTTGTTATGTAGTTAACTCCAACCAGTCGAAGAGAAGAAGGACAGTTTAAATGACCCAGTTCTCATGATGTCAAAACTGCTGGTCAATTACGAGGACCTTTGAACTTGTAAGCGGAATATTCGTAAGAGCTATCAACATCATTACTCCTTTGTTAGAGATCCTTAGCTAGATAATCTAGGTATGCTTCATTTTCTTCATTTTATTAGGTACACTTAATTCTACTGCTGGCCTGTCTTAAGGTTGCAGGTTCGATACCAGACAAATACGAAGGTGACTTTTTAAATTTATATGTAAGTACTTTCTAAGTTTATCTTGGACATCATTGACATCGGTGAAGGAAAATATCGTGAGGAAACCTGGACTTATAGTTAAGATAAGTCTGGAATCGCCAATCCGTCTTGAGCAAGCTTGGTGATCAACGCTCGTACCTTCTCTGTTTGAGAAGTGGCATTTGCCATGCAGTGGGATGTTAATAAAATATATTATTTCTACTAAACTACGAATACGTTGTTACGTTCCGATGATAGATTCAATACAATTTCTATTCGACAACCCACATGTACGACTCCTTCATAGACATAGCCAATCATATTTATTGGTTTCCTAACACCGATACAGGATGCTGTGTATCATCTCAAGGAATGGAATCACTTGATCGGAGCAATACTCAGCGGAAATGCCCCATTCAGAGGGCGAAGTTCACTGGCACAGCAGTGTATAGAGATGTTGATACCGCAGACCGCTGCGTTGGTTTATCGAAGGTGCTCATGATCATAGGGACAGGCGGTAGCGTTTTTCTACTTTCTCATAGGTGACAAGCTTGTCATTCTAGTGGTCATTGAGTATCATTTACCTATATCGGCTACAGTAGACGGCCATTTACGAGCGTAAGATGATGATGGCAGACTTTGTTGGTAATTGTAAAGTAAATACAGAATTCCTACGGCATTAAATCTACCTTTGTACCTTTTGTTGCATAAAGTCAAATAATTTATATTGTTTATCTTTTTTTTAATGGCGACGTGTCGTAAAGCGTGCCACCACCTGAAGTGACGACCACGACCACTCTGTCAAGACTGACACCGACGAAGAAAAAGAGATCTTTGTCTTGAAAGACACGTTTGGATCGGAATGTTGGGCCGTGAAGATGTAGAAAAAATATTGTATGTAGCGGAGGTGAGAATGAGATGGATGTGGGGAGTGACAAGAATGGATAAGGTGAAAAATTAATATATTAGAGGATGTTTGAAAGTAGCAGTGACAGAAAAGTTAAAAGGAAATCGATTGTCTTGGTATGGGCATGTGAAGAGAAGGGATGAAATGCGTATGAATAAAAGAGTTATGAATAATAATAGAGGATAGAAGAAGGCCAAAGAAAAGAGGGATGGATTGTGTGAAGAATGATATGAATGAAAAGGGAGTCAGCATGACGTTTGACAGGGCGGAATGGGAAGAATACATGTTGCGCCGACCCCAAGTAACACGGGACAAGAGCAAGAAGATGATGATCTTGAAAAGTAACCTACATGGTATTGTTTTGTCCTTTATATTTTACAGAAGACCAAATTCCCATCTCCAGTTGTCTTGTAGTATACAGTATAAGCACGTACAAATTTGACCTCATTGTGTCAGCACTTTACTTGCCACGAGTGGTCTATGCTTTAATACACGATTATCATTCAACTCGCGTGCACACATTATCATTCAATTAATTTCATCATGAATCAATAAAGTGTATTATTACGTACTTTTGCGTATCACTCAAAACTATCATCATTGAAAGGTGTAAAGACCCTACATGTAGACACACACATTTATTTTCTAAAAAGGTATTATCATCTTCACAAACATCTATCGACTGCGGTACTAGGCGCTCATAGATGAGTCAGAGTATTCTCGTCACCGGTAACAGCGATCGTTCATTACGTGCATTGTCTTACATGTGCTAAGAACTAATTGCACCTTGTTTTCACACACATAGCCATCTATAACGGACTTGTCATTGTATTATATAGCATTGTCGTGAGTTTAAAGACGGATGTGCTTTATTCTTCTTCAAGAAAGTACCTATTTGCAATCTAAATCCGCCATATTATTATAAGTATCTAATAGTTAGCTAGCGTCAAGCTTTCCCTCTATAAACTGAATGTCTAATTAATTTTTAACTGGCTGATTGACCAGAGGGAAAGTCGTAACATAAGAATAACGTTTAATGTAGGTATTACATTTTAGAAGCCGATAATGGCAACGATAATAATCTACGTCGCCGCGAATCTCTTAGGGATCTATTTAAAAATATTAATATAATGACAGTGCCTTGCCAATTTATTTATGAAAATATTATGTATGTAAGAAAAAACTTACATATGTTTAATAAAGTAAGTGATAGACATGACTTTAATACTAGAAACAAGGACAAAATAGCTCAACCATATTTTAGATTGTCTAAAGTCCATACATCTTTTATGGGGTACTGTGTTAAGTGCTACAACAAAATTCCTAGTGATATATTACAGCTAAGTGAAACAAAATTTAAATCATATTTTATATTAAAAGTACACTCTGTAAAAAAGCTTATTATAATTTAGAGGACTATATTCAAGATAAAAATGCTTGGAAACATGCTGGTCTAGCTCCATAGGACGATCGACAGTCTAGACAAAATCGAACCGATTGCTAATTTAGAATACCTAATTTCATACTTAATATAAATATGTACATATATATATTTGACTCTTTTTTATACACTGCTCAGGCTCACATACTGATTCATTGTTTGTTAAAATATAAGGAGTGGTCGTCTACTGTTTCAACATTTGTATTAATATGTGAATACTGTGTATCTATGTACATATAACTTAGTCTGTCATTCCTTATTCTGTGATACTTTGTACACACTTTCAAATACCTAGTGTTTTTTATGCAAGGTACATCGTATTCACGTATAATTATATAATTCCTGTAAATGCAAATATTGTTAACATCGTTTTTAAAAGAGTAAGTATGGAGTTTCTTGCCCATTCTTCTCCATACAAAACTACCTTTTGGAATGGGCACCTAGAATCAATTATTATTTTTTTCTCATTTGACGTTCAAAAGTGCCTTATAATGGTCTAATTGAAATAAATGATTTGACTTTGACTTTGACTTTGATAGCTTCAATTCTGGTGACAGTACCAGGCCCCTTATAGCCTTAGAATTGTCTATACCAGTCTTTTGTCTTTGTCTGTCTGTCTGTTTAATACGGCTAATTTCCGAAACGGCTATTCGGATTTTGACAGAATTCTCACTGGCAGATAGCTGATGTTATCAGGTGTAACATAGGCTACTTTTATTTTAGATAAAAAATAAATAAACCCCTCAGATTACCCAAATTCACGCAGACAAAGTCACGGGCATCAGCTACTATTATTTATTATCATAAATATAAATTTAACAAAACAAAACCCCTAAACTTAAACCCCAATCACAATTACAACTCGATTAGACCTTCAATCCATCATCACCGCCTCAACAGATTTTCTACCTAGAATCCTTGCTAAAAACACTCGATCAAGTCATCGTCGTCCAATCAAAATTGGTTCAACCGTTTAGGAGCTACAATGGCACAGACAGACACACAAATACACACGTCAAACTCATAACACTTCTTTGTTTTCATAGGGGGTTAAAAAAGCAGATAAACTAGAAACATAATTATAATAATTTCAATAGTCAGACCGTGGACCACACAGATCGGAGAAATATCTTCAACATAACATAACGACCATGTTAATTCAGAAAGTAAATATTTTCTCAAACAAACATACATCCTCGCTACAGTAATATGCATCTTTTTAGCTAAAACTTAAACATACTGACTCACCGACACCCACGGAGGTACAGAATTAAAATTCTATAGTGAACATTCCGTGTCTGACTCATTTTAAGTTCATCCAGGACATGCCAAAGTCCTGACAATGAAAAAAATTACAAAAACTAAAGAATTATTTCTTGAACTTTAATCTATAGGTAAAAAGGACTGGTATGCAACGTAATAAAAATACAGTACCCTAGTGAAGATGTGGCACGCATATAGAACTTTAATAAGTTTAGAGAAAGTGCTTTAAGTTTGCAGAATTCGAACTAAGCATAAAAACAATCATGTGAAGTTAGATAAAACCTTGGCAAAAGTGGTACACAGTTAGGTATATGCGGGATTAGATCTACTACCAAGTTTCATGTGTTGGTTAAATATGGAACTGGCTTAATTGTCTCGTAATTCCGAAATTATCAAGGCTGAAGCTGAATCAATACTTTTTATCGAAAACTGTACTTAAGGTAAATATCATGCATCCGATTATTCAATTCCTACTGAATGACAGATAAGACGTAAAAGACAATCTTTTTCTAAATCTCGAAGTGTCATAGTAACAGACGTACACTGTACTGACTATACATAGGCGCTTCGTTGTCACAATAATGCTGGCCAAATAATGCAGGACAATAGCCTAGAACACAGGCATACTAGAAAAGTCATTTAAAACAATGGTATAACTTTGATACGAAGGTACTTAGAATTGTTAGCCATAATGTGACCACACTGCGATAATCATTCACCAGTTTTGAACTCTTGAAAATAATGATAACTACTCATAGCATACGACATTGCAGCAGTTACAACTAAAAATTAAATTGTAGGCGTGCAAGGCAACGGATATTATCTGTTGTTTCAAACCACATACCTACTTCATACATAAAATTCGCTATAGGATTATATTTAGTCTCAGTTACGTTAAGTCTTCAGCGTGTGTAGGGGAAAGGTGTACGAGATGATCCGTTGAGGTAAGATGATCCTTTACAATTACGACGAAACTACTAATCTAGTGGTTTTCTTCAATAAAATGTAGCCCCCAACATCCTCCCGCAGAGGCGGGGGAATTAGTTTAGAATGAAGTTGTTATGAGTGGCGAGTGATTTTCGGTTTTATAAATTGTGTGGTGTTGATCTAAAATAAGGTTTACTTTAAGCTAAGGTAACTCTTACTGTAGGCAGTTAATTGTAATAACTTTTGTAGTTGCGCACTTCAGCAATAACATATTTTGTTTTTTGATAGCGTGCTCGGTGTAGAAAGCTTATAGCATCGTTATCGAAGAAAGATTTAGAAACTTGGGTTTGGGGGAAGATGAATTACCAAGATTATTTAGAAGACTGGTTTAGTTTAGGTCTACATGTGTAAGAAAAAATTAAATAAAAACTATTTAAATCTCAAACTTCAATAAATAACTTAAGATTACCTCTATAAATAATTGGAAACCCTTACTTGTTGTTGTTGTCATTAAATCCCACGAAAATCCAGAACATTTCCTATATGAGGGCTAGGTGATCGTGCGAATCATCTTGTCCACACCGCAGAGATCATCTTGGACACCGGGGTGTCCAAGTTAGATGATCCTTTGGTAGGGTTTCAAAAAAGTTAAAATATTGTAATGGAGAATTAATAAAACTACTTTGAGTATACCAATAGCTGTATAGATAATTTTTCCATTAGTCAACGTTTTTACATCTGGATTGATTTGAGTATCCTTTAAATTATGAGCATTCTCCCTTAGGGGGATCATCTCTTACACCTTTCTAATGTGATGTTATGTAGCCTATAATCTTCCTCGCTAAACGGACTATATAACTTAAAATATTTTTTCAAATCGGACTTGAAGTTCCTGAGATTAGCGCTTTTAAACAAACTAGTTACGCTTTATAACATTCATATCAATAACTCACTCAGCCTGCCCCAGTTTACTGCTAAGCTTAAACCTCTCTCAAGTTATAATTTGTGCAAACACAATGTTTGGGAATCGTGAAGACATAATAATGATTCAATTAACCAGAACTCTGTCTAAACTTTAGACGATTGAAAATACTAATTAACTACGACATAATACCTTTCCATTCTACAATTCAAAAGGCATAATGACGTTGATCAAATTAATATTTCTTTGTCAGTATCCAAGCGACAAGCACACAACAATAATATCGAATCGCCATCACCCCGTCGCCTTGAACCAGTAACCTTTAGTGACCCACATTACCACTAGCGCCATTGCTCTAAAACTAATCTGTGAATAGCTGACAGTTTCAAAAGTCCTATTGTCCATAGATAATACAAACGTTTTACGCTTGTTAAGTTGTCATTTTGTTCAGTTGACAGGTTCTATTGCTGTCAAATTTGAATTTTGTATGGAATTTTACCTTGTATCTTGAACAAAAGCGAAGCGCCCCTGAACGGGCGATTTAAATTAACTAAGGGCTATGCGATAGTTGTATATATACCTACTGGTTGAACTTAGCATGATAAATTATCCTTAATTATAGGCACTGTAGCAAGTTTCAACCCAAAGCTGTCGTTTACTAGATTAATATAGTTCATAATTTCTATAATTATGCCGCTTCTTCAAAAACGAAGAGGGATCTCCCTGTGATTATCCCGGTGATATAGTTGATTCATAAAAATCCGCATCACAACTTTCGCTTTCCATATCTTTCCTAATCACAAAATGACAAAACTGAGTACTAGACATAATAGTAAAAGCTTCGAACATTGACCCTTGAAAACGTAAACACCAATAAAACACTGGAACCTGTGTGGTCGTACTGTCAGCATAGTTTTCGTCACGTCTCATATATTTAGTGACGACGGTCTAATGAGCCGAGACGATACCGAAGCGGTGACGGAATTAACCGAAGCTATGTGCCGAACGCGGAAGATGGTGCAAGACTCTTTAGATAGATTTCAGACTATTGGAGAAATAGAACCATTTGACAACAAGTCTTAAGACAAGACCAAGTTGGCACTTGCCACGATTTGGAAATCAGAATAGTCATAGTGATAAAATTAACCGTACAAGCCTTACATGGTTAAATACATTACGTAATGCAACAAGGGATTCATTTATTTGAAGGATAAAAACTGTTCAACATGAAAAGCCGTTTAAGGGCGCGTTTTCGATTTAGCGCACTCAAAATCTAAATGATTGCTAGAATGGCCTGGCAGCATTGACACACACTAGTACAACACAATGGTCAGTTTGTGTGCATCAGAAAAAGAAATACGCACGAAATAAGCACGAATCATTGAAATTGATCGGCAAACGACAGCGCGCGATGTTTTACAAGGCTTTTTAAAATAATTGTCTAAAATAAATGAGCTCGTATAACGGACTGAAAAATATTCTATATATTAAGCATAACATTTACTTTCATAAAATAAATATATCAATTATGTTTTTATTCAAATACTGGAGAAAAAAAATTGTGTAAGTAAACCGATTTTCTACTTTTTCAACATTGTTTTTTAATACATAATAGTAATAGTTTTGTGATTTTTGCTCTGTAGCTGTCTTTATGACTGTATATACTGTTGGAAAAACGCATAAAACAAAATATTTTGGCATATTGTAATGGTTGTATTCGTCCTGAAAGTTAACTCTGACGTCTATTTTCGTAAAACGATACGAAAGAATTGTCTTCGCTTTAAAAAACCATAATTAAAAATTATACTTTTACTCTGTAGCTGTCTAAATCAAGACTTAATCTTTGTATAACTGTAAATTGTCTTTAAATAATCTGCTCACATAATTACTGTATTGCTCTGGGCAAAACGCAAAAACATGAAGTTTTCGTCACGAATCAAATACGCGCTCTTAAAGGTAGCGAGGAAGTTTATTTTACATTCAACTCAAACTCAAAACCTAATAATTAAAAAAAAACATTTACAGGCAATTTTAAATTGTCAAATAGTCAGTAAGTTGAAGCTTTCCTCGTTCGTAGTTTTCTATGGAGAAAAACGAAGAAGAAATTGTAAGAAGAACTTTTACAATGAAACTTGCAGCAGTTGTAAAGGTATCATAAACCAATGTTGACGTCTTTTCCATTATAGACATACTATTCATTCCGTGTTCTATAATTCTATATTATTGATGATATAGCCATGGTTATAACAAGGACCTATCAATGTCTAAGATGAACGGAATTTCTCGAGGGAAATCAGATTTTCACAGTAGGTACGATCTAATCGGTATAGGTGGGCGCTGTTGCCTGTACGTCTGACATAATTCATTAATCTTACAACACCTACGTGAAGATATGATGGTGAAGACCACACAACATGCATTTAACACTGAAAAGTAATAATTCCAATATACAAGATGAAATATTACCACTAATTAATGACCAACGCTGGCTCGCGTTGGTTAGTAATAGTAAGCCACCCACAATGGCTCAATAACGAAATCGATTACTTCAAACTGCAATTATGTCAAATGTTATACATTACTATGCAGTGAAATCTTTACTGTGCGTTCCAAAGTTCAATTTTAAATTAATCGGTGTAAAATTTCCAAATTCATTACAAATATTACGAAAAATGGCAGAAATTTATTCGTGTGTTCGTTTGGTTGTTTGTTTAGCACAGCTAACCCCAATTAATCAATAGGTACTTCATGAAAAATAAAATAAACAATCGATAAGAATAAACTCATGGACAACAATATTTAGAAAGCCATACGGAATATTTATCGCGTCAATAAATTAGAAACGTCAAAAGTGCAGCTTCAAACCTTTTGATCTCCACTTGAGATGGTCGAAGCCACTTGAACGGTCCCTGACTCAGAAATATCCCAAATAAATATAAATAAGTACTCGAAATCAAGTTTTCCATAGTACTCATTTGATGCGAGTTAATGAAACTGTACTTACCTACTTCGAAATAGTTGAATGGAATTAAAATTATAATCATGATTATTACTTCGTTACAATGAATAATGAATCACCTACTGACTTCTATATTTTAGTTGACATCATCCTCATAATTATATATACTTACTTAAAGAATAAATTGTATTTTATTTACCAAAGAGTGTCCTTCTCTATTCACTATGGTAATCTATGTTTTGAATTCTCTTTATAATTGAATGGGATTCCAATCCACTTTCCTCGAAAATACAAGACTAGGCGTATCTAACATTCTAGGTTACATTTTATTTAAAATCATATCGTAGGAATATTGATGAATTTTAGGCCCGGTTTCCGCCGAAGCGGAGAGAAGAAATGTCTTGTAAACAACCCATAGGATACGTTGCGTTGAAGCTAAGCAGTGAAATGTGAAAATAAAGCAACCTGATTGATTGTACGAGAACACCTCTCATCTCCGCTTTGGTGGAAACCAGGCCTTACTCATTACAGGTACATTTTAATACTGTTCTCTCAAACACGTTTTGCAGGGTATGTTGCCTAGTAAACATCTTCGTTTTTCTTTTATTCCCGATTAGCGTTTCAAGTATTGCTATAAAAATACCGCAGTTGGAAACCGTAGTGTTTTGTCGGCACTAGCTATGTGAAGAACCCGATTAGTTGAGCATCTGACTGCATAGATTGTAACGTTATTTTGCTAACTGCATCGAGACTTAACCGAATGATTTCAAAGGACTAAGGCCCGGCGCCCATTGACGGCCTATCCTACTACTATTATAAACTCGAAAGATTATGAGGATAGGAAGATGTATGAAGGGATGGTTGGATGAATGGATGTTTATTACTTCTTTCACGCTTACGGCTGAACTGAGCTGAGTTGAGGCATACATATATATATATATATATATATATTGATCTTGCTCAACACTTTTTTCCTGATTTAATCTTGCGATCAGTTTTTCTGACCATGAGCAGATGAGATGGTTCCGATGGCATGTAAAGTGCTACCCCCAGTGGAGTCTACCCCTTTATTTACGAAGTCGTGCTTCTCACTGACTGTTCTCGTCGAAAATATCCCGCCGCTTTTTTAATCGGCGAATGCTTTCTGTTATAGTAGGCTGCCCAGCGAGCATGTTCGGATGCTTTAGCAGTCTGAGTTTGTATCTGTCGCAATGATCAACACTTAAGATAATTCTTATCCTGTTTTTAGTTACCGTGGGATTGCCTATTTAGGACGGCTTAATTCCGAAGTCTAGGCAGAGGAAGTCGCGGGTAAAAGATAGTGTTACCTAATCATGTTTGAGCCAAACATATCTACATGACCGTTTAGAAAATATTACTTTTTCCTTCATTAAACATGTTTCGGTTGGGTTTAGCGCGAATCTCAAACATTAGGAACGCGAGAAGAAATTATACAAACTATCTGGTTCAGATTTACATTTACGGTAAATGGAGTATGTAAGTACTTGTTACCCACCTAAACTTGAATCCAGAGCAAGCGGAAAATTTCCACGATTGCAAGAGCGAGATGAAATTATGTATGCCGAGTTTACTGAAGTTGGCCAGTTGGTTGAAAAGAAATAACTTTTGAAGTACCCAAAGTTACCATGCGCCAATGAATCTAGGTATGGTACAAGTTTTGGTTGAATATATCTCTTTAGAATAAATGTCCAATTTTCTCCGTATAGAGCGACATAAATCTAAACTAATATTATAAGCAGGAAAGATTATTGTTTGTTTCTTACGATTACACTCAAAAACTACTGGAACGAAATAATAAAAAAAATATCTTTAGAATACTACATTGTCTCTGAGTAACATATGCTATATTTTATCAATTTAAAAATTAGGAATTCTTGAGTACATTCACGCGGACGAAGTCGCGGGAAAGTGCTAGTACACAATAAAGAAATGAGAGTACAAATGAACAATACAACACAACAAAGAAGAACAGCAACACAACAAAATACCAAACAATGCAACAACAAAAACAAGGGTACGGAAAGGTACAATTAAGAGAAAATTTTACAAATCGATATTATATGTATAATTTAAAAAATTATATCAAAATTAGAAACTAAAGATATATCTACCTATGTAATTAGTTTAATTAAGACAGGTTTGCCTTCATACATTAGCTAAATAATTAACTTTTCTTACAGTCTTTTATACTATTTTTACACCTATTCACTCATACAGTCTCGAAATAAACTTTAAAACTAGGTGTTGCCTACGTAATGTATTGGCTGCATTCAGTTTTGTAATAATAAATCATACATATTAAAAAAAGTAGTTCTATTAAAAAGTCTGTCCATCCCATCAGAAATCCTATCAAAATATTTGTACGTGGTAACCCTAGCCCAGCCCACGGGCAGCGCAGGCGCACCGCAGATCAAAGCACACCTCTATAGGAATAGAAACACCGCACTTCCTGCTTCGTATGCATGCTTTTAATTCACTCAGCAATAGACCTTTTTAAGTATTTCTTTTTATTATTCTAATGTCGCGCGTTCGAAAGTGGTCCTTAGTACTATATTACGATATCGGATATATGGATAAATTCTTGCAAAGCTGATAATGGATTTGGAAGGTTAGCTTATCATTTTAGTTTTTTACTTTTATTTCCATCATGAAAAATATTGGTAAAGAGATTATCTAATACAATTCCTTTCGCTTGTCCTTTTACTTGTAGTCAGGGTAATTCATTGTTGAGCAGGTTGAGCACGGTTTAGGCTCCGCTCGCCCCTTGGATCTTGCCCCTTTCGATTAAAAGGTTCCACTCACCCCGTTTTTTTTATTTTGGTGTAGTGATTCGCCCCTTGCAGCACTTCCTTGGAAATTTTACCAAAAAGGTATAGTTTACTTACAATCGGGGGCGATTTGGGGTATCGCTTAAGAACCTAGTTTCAGTTCATTTCTGCTTTCCTGGTAGTTTACTAAGATTTGTTATCAACAAAATTAAAATTATAAAAATTGTGGAAATAAAATGTAAAAAACACAACAGTGTAGATTATCCATAATCTATAAAGCAGTCATAAGTACGCACACAGTTTTTCTAAACATAAACTTAAATTAAACATGGCGTTGTTCATAATGTATGCATTTTTCTGTCTAACTATACCTACCTTTTTTGGTAAAATTTACAAGGAAATGCCGCAAGGGGCGAATCACTACACCAAAATAATAAAAAACGGGGTGAGTGGAATATTTTAATCGAAAGGGGCAAGATCCAAGGGGCGAGCGGAGCCTAAACCAAATGCACCTTCGTATTACGGATGTAGACACCATAAATCAACTTACTTTTTAAAAGCTGTCGAAACGCGATACCTCTCATAGATTTTCAATGGCTAGAGGGTGGTGTGACATCGTTTATTTGCCAATCATCTCAATTGACTATTTAGTGATTTCAAAGCATTTAAAAATTTAATTTTAGTTACAAAATTGAAAATTAGGATCGGTTTCAGGGCTAAAATTAAGTGTTTTATGGTGAACCTGCCTTCGAATGGTATCCACCCCTATTTTCTATTTCCCGTGATGGCAGTTGTAATTTGAATTTATAAGCTAAATTATTCACTCTACATCGATTTCCGTTACGTAGACTATTGAGATTTCTTGGTTTCACCACCTCCTCGATTTACAAAGTAAATTAACATGTTTGAATGAAAATTGTCAGTGTCCGTCACTGCTTAGCTCATAACCTATTCCCCACCGCTCAAAACTTCAAACAACAAGACACAATTTAAGTATGACCATGCGTAATAACATGTACACTACTACAACAATGTAAGAGCTTAATTAACAAAACACACAACATAATAATTTCACGACGAGTCTCATAAAATTAATGGCTGCAATATTTGGTTTACGATAGTTTTGCAGGACTGGTTTTACGCAAACTAATCACGAAAGATACTTAAATGGATATTAATAATGTTAATATGATCGTGAAGTAGAGCTACTGTAAAAGCTTTTGCTTCTTTTCCAATACTTTTACTGCAATATGTAGTGGACGATCAGCCATAGTCTAACAACTAGTCTTACCAAAGGGTATCTTATATATTTTACCCAGTAAGTGGGTTGTGGAGGTCACTGGTAAGATAGGCAGTCGCTCCATGTAAAACACTGGTATTCAGCTGCATCCTGTTAGACTGGAAGCTGACCCCAATATGGTTGAGAAAAAGTTAAGCAAATGATGATTTTAGTAACATTTTAAGTATGGCCGGACCACGAAGTAAAACTCACTATGTGGGTCCGACCCATACTTAAAACATTGCTAGCAATATCCGGGAAAATATGGCCCATTTAGAAGCGCTATTATGTTCCGAAAAAGAAGAGAATTAACTACCCACTGCGTCATGTAGCGCACGAAAATAAAAATACTGCATTCCTTTTTCAAATTTGAACTTTGCTTTGCTATGTACATCAAATAAATACTAACAAAACTATCTTCATTTTAACTATTTGTTTATCTTAAGATAACCGGAACTATTTCAATTGAATACTCATTATAGTTACTGTAATCTTAATGGGTTCAAGTGGCCTAAAAAACAGAACGGGATACTCGGGGGGCGTTTGTCTAAAAACAAAACGAAACAGAATAACTATTATTTAAAAGAGAATTACGAATATTACTGCCAAACTTTTCCGTTAGAGGCGCCACTGAACTATAACGTAAACAACGTGACACTGACATAATAATACTTTTGTCTATGCATCAAAATTATATTTTTTAGCTTTCGGAGCAGCTTTTTTAATTCTGTAATAGTTAAACGTCCGGTATTATCATTCATTTTTGATAATATATCACAACATAACACTCGTAACGCCACTTCCATAAAATAGGAATTTTACCGCGCTAATAGTGTTTACGATAAAGTTCGGTGGCGCCCTCTGAGATTAGCTTTGCGTAAGCAATCCTATTAAAATTACCTTGAAGCCATCTTGAATAAATTCTTTAGAAATTCGCAACACAACCAAACGCTTAAAAGGCCAAAAAAAGTTATAAAACGACACAAGAATGTTGTCATATGTCATACCATCTTTGTAGAAATACGCTAACTTTATTAAACATTAGATTAAACTAAACTTTAATTCCACCGCTCGTTTACCATCAGTAGGTAATTTCCATGTAATAGCTGCCATGCCATAAATCATAGTGCCGAGCAATACTCAAGCATGTTTACTCGACCTGGGTACTGAACTCGCGACCTCTCCGTACCGAACAAGGCACTTAAGTACAATATGCTTCGATTAAAAGTAAGTACATGTCATAATAGCATATCATAAAAGTGAAAGCATACGTTTGCAGGGACAACCTGCGAAGCACAGACAATGAGATGGGTGTGCTCTATGGCATTTAGTTTATGGTGTAATGACAGATCGTAAGTTGTCGATGTCAGGAAAAATGGAGGGAAAGTCTGAAACTACGAGTTCCTTTGATTTGATAACAAAGCATAGCCAATAATATAAGTATTGAAGAGGGACACAATATTGCTTGTAATAAAATAAAAACATGGTAATGGTTGATAATTAAAATATGTATAATTACTTCCATGAAAGTAGAAAATGATACTATTCAGGGGAATTTCTATTCTAATCACACGCAATTATCAGATTTTCTTATTAAATCATGGGAAAAGATCTAAGTATAATGTATGTATGAACGATTGAAAAGTAAATCTCATTTTTCTAGTTGGCCGTAAAAAAAGCAAGATGGTTGGCGCGGGAGCAAACAGCTGTTCGTTTTCCCGCGTCGCGACGGCGCCTGCGCGGTGCCGGCGCCATGCAGCGCCATATGTGAGGTTACCAACCATAGTGCATACATAGTGTAGTGAGGTTTACTGGGACAAGACCTTATGTACTTATTAGTGAATTCTTTACGATGCGGACCTCCCATTTGCAAGTATGATTACTGATTCGAGAGTAGCAATTGAGATATTTGCATAGTTTTTAGGAATAAGAATAATGCAGTTCTTCTGAAGGAAGCTTTTAGTTGTTACCACCTACTAAGATGCAGAACAAATAAATTAAGAAATCCTAACGTAGAATAACGTAACGTACTACGATAAGTGCGTAACGTATTTGTTTTTTTCATGAACACATTTTGGCCTCTGACTCCAGTGAAAACGCGCCCCGCGCCCCGCGCCCCATACATTCCTCTAATGACCTCGGTATTTCTCGTATTTTATTTATAGTGTGGTTTAACTCATTGTCCAACATGTTTTTCAGTTACTATACATTTGTTCCAAGTTAGCTAATCGATTCCCAGCACCATAAACTTAAAGCCTGCTTTCGCAAAACGTACGTGGAAAACTGCAGTCCCTACTTAATCTGTACCTCGATGTTGACAGGCAAAAAAGTAACCATCAAGAAATCGCGGCAAATTAACTTCTCCTGGAAATACTATTTATAGTACAAGATACCTTATTTCAAGTATTTTCTTCCGTGTACTCGATACTAATTGATTAAAGTTCAAAATAAGTGATATAATAAGCGATATTTTCTTTTAAAAAATGGGTGCCATTTCCTTTGGTAGTTTATAGAATTATAGGGAAAAGATTATACTAGTTTATTAACTGTAAGCAATGATATAATATCATTGACTGTAAGTATATAAGATATAATAAATTATTATGAGAGTTAGAGAAACATCTTGCTACGATATAGAAAATTGATAAAATAAGTATTATTAGAACATTTCCATTGTCACGCAAAATTAATAATTACTAACATTGCTCGATGACATAGCCATGATAGCAGGTAGAACATGGAGCAAGGTTGCACGAGATAGAATAGCATGGAAACGGTTGAAGGAGGCTTTAACCGCTAGCGGTCCTTGTGCATAATAAATATAAAAGTTCAAATTCTTAATTTTACTATGTTAAAAACAGTGTTTGTGCAAGGTAAATAAAGCTTATTATTATTATTATAACATTGCTCATAAACACTTATAATTAAAAATTAAGTCCCAAGAAGTTTATATTACACTCATTGTCAATTATCATAATAAAAGTAATGAAAGCCATAAATAAAGCGAGTCCCGTACGAAATTTAGTGTAATGGTGCACGCGACGTTAATTAAACGGTAGGTACCTAAGTATTATTTAAATCTGGCAATTCGGGGTTTAATTCATAATATAATAAAAAAGTCCCTAAATATCTAATACAATCAATGACGTATTATAAATAGACGCGTCATGCACGAACATTAATGCACTTTAAAACGGCGCAATATTTTATATCTACATACCAGTAGGCACATACAATTATACAGAGCAAAGAAAAGGGCATAAGCATACAGCGTACACCTGTTAAAAAAAAATTGGTTGTCTGTAAAGTCGGTTTACTGACGATAGTTGAACGTGACAACGCGAAAGAATCATGCCGATTGTGCTTCTTTGTCGCTCATTCCGCGCTCTCGCTTGCACTTCAAGCCTTACATGGAACGCCTCAGAGCGGCGTTATGGTAACGCCGCATGAGTCATGTTTTTTCGTGCGTGCAGCCGGCTCTATCGAATTATAAGACGTTGTCACGTCAAAAAAGATAAACATACAAATTTTGTAACGTCAGTTATGTGTGAATTACGAGCGATACTGACGTATAGCCGCGACACTGGGTGGTACGTGACTAAGTGAAACCCCGGCAATTGCCTTGCTTTAATATTGCCATTATTGAGCGCGGGTAACGCATCTAAGTGTATTATATCATTGAATACAATGCAATCAAAGACTACAATATGCAATGAATGAATGCAATGATAAAAAGTAACACATATTAACTCAAAGTCCCGACCGATGGAAGGAATGGAGAAAGGCCTTAGCCTTGCAGTGGGACAGTAGAGGATAAATATAAAATTAAATAATAATTTATATAAATAATAATACTTAAAAAGTGCATACCTAGGTAAGTATAATGGATTATCAAGAAATTGACAAAATATTGAAAATATCCAAGACACGTTTTCTAAACCATCATTTACTCTAGAAGATGAACGTCTAGCATGAATGCACTTTGTGATAACAATAATGACCTTTTCATTATTTTCATCACATTTATGTGCATTTGTTTCAGTGATAATTTTAAGGTGACCATCATTGAAAGTTTGCATTGATAAAAAACAAGTGAATAACCGTTCTCTTCCACTCTTTGTCAAGCTACACTAGGGCAAAAGTTGACACGTTCTTAGCAAAATAGCAGTGAATTATGTACAAGTAAGCTAGTATCTTCACTTTGTCAAAAGCTATCCAATACCTACTAGTAAGCAGAGCTTCCACTCAAGCGCGGATCCACCGTTGTGGGAACGGTGGGCATGCCCACAACCCTAATTTTCAAGAATGTGAATGTGTGAATGTGTTATTCTTTTTCGTTGAATTAGGTTACCTCTCGAGTGTATGATACCGCATAGGTTCATACGCAGTGGAGGTTTGACCTTCAACATTTTTCGCCTGACAGCCTTTGTAATTTTTGTAAGCTAATTATTAGTGATCAATGGCTAATTGTTAATTTACTACTGTTAGGTCCACAGCTTTGCCCGCCGCAGGTACAATGTACAAAGTCTTGGCCGAACCGACATACACTTCGTAAAAGTCTTCTTTTTAGGGATGCAATGATTACCGTGCGTCCATAGTCCGACTCGCACTTTGTCGAAATTCAAGCAACAAAAAACGTGCGCTCAAAAAGTCTGTGGAGACCATAACCTTTTTTGAGCGCTAGATCCGCGCCTGCTTCCATTTGTTACTTTGTAAGAAAACGGTGAAACCTGCACTCAAGTCAACGTTAAATCGTATGCAAGTTGCTGCGAAGTGCGCATGCCAGTACTATCGGTCAGTGTTACTCGTGCAATAAAAATTATAATGAATATTCATGCTCCAGCCGGATTTACTGTTAGATGATGGAGACAGTCGGTAGCGGTGGCGGTGATGACGCGGCGGATGACCGTTGCAATGTTTTTAATTCGGTGCTGCCTAGGTATAACCAAGAACTGTATTTTTTAGTAATAGTTTTCACTTAAGCCCGTGTTCTTAATTAAATATTTTCTGGTTTCCGACATCTCTGAAGCAGAATCCTTCTTTGTTAATCAGGATGCAAAGATGTTGATTTTAGCGAATAGGGAATAGGAAATAGCAGTAGGAAGTCAAGTAGGAAGGTATAACGCCAGCCTCACAAAATGGGGCTGGTTCGACAGAGCAGCAGAAGGGTGTGCATGTGACGCCAAGCTGCAAGCCATGCCCCACCTCCTGTCATGGCCTCTGGAAGTGGCTAAGTTTTGTAATATAAAAGACTGTCGTGCCAGCGATACAAAGAAGAAGGAAATAGTTTAAAAGTAGGTTCAGCCAAATCCACATAAAAAAATATATTCCTCCCACCTACTAAGAATTTAAATAAACCCAATTTCCAAGAGATATCTTCAAAACGTGACCCAGCTACATTTATGAGTATCAATTCGGTTTGGCGCCATACGTAAGCCGTGCCCGCCAAAATACTTCGGTGACACATGTCAAGACGTTCGAAATCTGAACATTCCGGAAATTCCACTTTACTAAGTTTGCGTTCAGCTTTATAATCCGACAAACAAATTAATGAAGAGTTTTTTATAACATAGATAACCTAGGAATATTGTTGTAAAAACAATAATTATGTCGAATCAAACACTGTGCGTTGCATTTATTGTTTTTACGGAAAATACACTTTGCCAAAAGTCAATAGCAAAAAATTCTTGAATTTGAACTGGCAATCAAATCCACTTAGATTTTCATTGTTATCATGACCCAATTTTCTTACAAAAAAACTTTTTGCTATTTTTGTTTTAGTTTCCAACCAACAGTCGTCAACGCTTTAGCAATCACCCGTTAGTTCTTTTTCGACTTTTATGTTGTGGACATAGAAATATGAACAAATGCACCACACACAAACCGCCCACAAAATAACGTATGAATGAACAGTTCCAAAAATTTGTTCACTTTCATATTAAAATTAGCGGCTGTATAAACATGATCGGTAATTTAGTAAGAGATCGGGTTGCCAATGTCAAAATAAGTACCGTACCTAAGCGAGGTCGATAATATTGAATAAAATGTTATCGATAAAACGTTTCAAATCAACAAAAATACTTCATCTATTTAATATATAAACCCTGATTTATGAAGATATACCTAAGCATAATTTTATGTTAATTAGTCAAAGCTAAGTGCAAAGTGCCGTTTCATCCACAAAAGGCAATTTTTAACGGATCATTTGAATAATGTAAAAGCTTGACACCATTACCGAATGATTTTGACATAAAAAAATCGATTTATTCATCTCTGACATTAGTGTTAAGCCGTTAAAGCATTTTTTATCGTAAATAAATTATTGAATATCTTTATAATTAAGGTTATACATATAGGCAAATATGTGAAGTCGTTCTAAAGCTTAAGTAAGTTCTGTTGTAAATTTTCAAACCTTTCATAGTATATCGGAATATATGATTAAATAAAACTCCAAGCTCGTGGTAATTATTTTCCAAGATTTCATAATTAATTTCCTTTATTAGATAATATATAATAAACATCACCCAAAGGAAATCCTACTCAACCAAGACTTATTGCGAAACTAGTTCACGTTTACCCGCCAAACAAACATCTGATGCCTAGAGATGTGCCATTATCGACTTCTCAGTCTATCGTTGTAATCGATTATGCGTTTGATTATGATGCAATCGTTATTTATTTACACCGCATTTCTGAATATAGAAAACGTGTATTTTAAAGGTTACAGCTGTAAATGTAACTTGAATGACAGATCAACAAAAACATGCCTTTGTTATCTTGTTTTATTCTCACTTGACGTGTCAATCTAATGCAAAAAAGGCTCCCATGGTTAGTTCGTATTTGACTAATCTAAAACAGTATCGAGTATAAAAATAGAATATTCATCATCAAGGTTCCTACTGATTAATTTATTCTTTTCAATAAAAAGGTCATCATTCTGACAGGTTAAACAGGTATAATCGTATTACGCTTACTTCATCAACATAAAAACTTGATTGCCTAATCTGCATTAAGTACATCAGATTCTAAACACGAGGACATACATAGTTATGTTCGCTTCATACATTACAATATCTTGCTAGTGCCTGTATGTCTAGAACTAAACGATTGTTTGAAAACAAATGTGACTCATATCAACTCTATCAACACATCTACTATCGTAATTTCCTAACAATAAAGTCTACATTCCCGTATCAAATTAGCAGGATGTCAACGCGTACCTACACGATACACAACTCCGAAGTTTTAATGTCATCGTACGATAATAATAATTGCTAGTTTTATGATACTACTGACATACTATCATGTTTTATTACAACGTGCCTACCAGCATTTTGATTGATGTGATGCGTTTGATAAATGGTAATGTATAATGATATTCAATCAGTTCTGGGAATTAAACCAGCTAGATGACTAACTAACTAATCGATAAAATATCACTTTATTCGCGTAATAACGTCAACGCACCACTATTAGACGACAGACGTTTTATTGTCTATTCAATACTCGTGATTAATTTTAAGAATAATAGATAACCAACAATAAGTTTTAAGTCAATATCCGTGAGTTTTTCAAGTAAAAAACGGAGACAATAAGAAACAACATCTAAGATAAAATCGACCATTGACTAATCGCACGCTTAGTAAAACCGATTATGATTACGGCGATAGGTCCAAAATGAGTTAGACAAATAAAGAAATACGTTTTAACTTCATCGTCTGTCTATCTCGGATTTTTTTTATATCTGGCCCCTAGACTTAGTAACAACATATTAAACCATAAACTATACTATGTTACGAAAGTCCTGATTGCCATAACGGATATCTCAAAAAGCTGACTTTTTGAATTAAGTCAGTCTATTTTTTAAGCATGCGTAATGTTTTCTACCAACCACGCTACATCTCTAGTATTTTTTCCTTTTCACATATATTTTTGACAGATGAATTATTGTTTTTTTCTGCTGTAAAGGCACAGATTAACTAAGTAAAGGGGTCAAAGACTTCAACAGTTAAATACCAACGACCATAAATTCGAAAATCTCAAGGATTATCACGGGTAGATACATTAAGAAATCCGCTTAGATACATGGCTAGGTTTATCCAGGCCCACCCAGGCAGTTAATATCTAGTTCCCTGAGGGGCCGGTTGCATCAGCCGTCAGACAATAGTGCCTCAATAAGGAAGCCAGGCTTTCCTAGTCGTGTCTTATGTAAACTCCGGTTAACTTTAACATCATACAATTATATTAAGACGTATGCGTTTGTTTTTGTTGTGATTCATTTGAATAGGGAGTGCAAATAATAAAATATACCTATGACTGTTTCAATTGTTGCTCAAATCAGAATTCTATCGTCAAATTCAAAATTATGTTACATGCCTGTAATTGAATTCGTAATGAAATCATTTTAATTAAATCATGATTTTCAGTTCAACACATCGATTATACAAAATTTTAATTATTCATCTAGGTATATTGCTTTTATGTAATAAAATATTAGATGTTTTGTACGTTTGTTTGTAGTGGATAAACTCAAAAAATATACAAACGATTAAAAAAAAACTTTCACCTATAGAAAGCTACATTATCAGCGAATAAGACATAGGCCATGTTTTATAATAAAAAAATTAGGATTCGTAAGAAAATGCTAACGGCGAACGGCGGGCGTCGCGGGCAAAGTACTAGTTATTGTTATAGTGAATCACTGCTTCCTACCAATAGTAGATAGTAGTACCTACTTGTTACGCCTACCACGTGCTACACATGTCATACTATGAGTCACAATACTCACAATATTTAAACAGAATCAAAACTTCTTGATACTCCTACAATTCCATTGCTCTATTTGGAAGCAAAACGTTCATCACACTACCAAGAAATCTATCAGTGTACGTCAACATTGACTACTGTATGACCAATAGAACAGAAACAATAAGATTTAGTAAACAAACAACATAATGTGGAATCACTTCACTACTACGATCTACGAGAAGCAGAAACCCAACTTAATTTAACAAGTGGCGAAATATGGAACTAAGAAAATGTACTGAATATCATACCATCGTTGATTCATGCCTTGACAAGCAGCGCCGCTATGGAGCTTCAAATTAAGTTGGTAATCTTATAAATGTTACTTCAAGTATGTACATAGTGATGTGATGACCTCATGTGGGAAACGAGTATTAATCGTTATTTTACCTTCCATGACCGATGACGTCATTTGTCAGTATCTAAAGACTATAAACGGTATTTTACGTAAGTAAATACTTGTTTATTGCGATTACCTTGTGGTTTTTGTTTTATGAAGTAGATACTTTTAGGTATGTAGTTTAGTTAAATTAATATTATTTTGTTCATCAATTATTACATATCATGAAAATTGAATGAAATTCCCTCGTCATATGAGGCAATTTAGCTGCTTTTTCCTCAGTACGTGGTTACTGGTTAGGGACTCATGTAAATAACAATTGAAATATAGCCTAGTAACTAACCACATAACTTCTGTGAATCATCAACTCTTTATGAGTATCTACCTATGTACTACAAAAAATAAGCAATCGGTTAAGTGAGGTAGGTAGGTAACCTACCTACAGAACTTTTTACTGAGTGTAAGAAGACCTATAGGTACATAATGTCGTATTTATATGTGACCAAACTTCTGCGGGAAATTTCTGAGACTGTTCGATGATAGCAAAGAATTTGAAAGTTTGAACTTCAGCAAGTGTGTATACCTGGTCAGTGGGTCGGCTTAGGGGCGGAGTTTAAGGAGCCTTAAAAAGTCACTATTTTTAAAGTTCGAATCTTATGTAGGTAACTTGGTGTCCCCTGGTTTCGCAGACAGAAAGTTCATAGAATTTCGTTTCCCAGAAAATGTTTCATATAATATTTGGTTGTCGTATTTTTATTTCGACTATTATTGTTTCAAAGACTATTTACTTCAATGAAACATATTTCACAGAAACACAATTCAATGAATTTTTAATCACATTTTTTTGTTTAACAAACTTATCAAACAGTAGAATTATTTTTTAACGAATATTGTTTGTTAAGTTTATTTTGCCATAGAATTTATTTCAACGAAAATGTATATAAATAGACAATAACAAAAATATTGTCTTAAAAAGTCAATATGTTGTGCTACAAAAGTTAATGACAGAAACGAATCGCAGCGAAACCGACTCCACGTAGTCTTGTCTGCCCTACTCTTAGAGTGTAATTTAAATCCGCGTAGGCGCAGAGGGGAGAGGCGGCCCGCGAGCTGAGGAGCAGGTGGTTTTAACGCCCGCCGCCACGACTGAGGCTGGCCGGCGAAGCCGGCCAAGTAAACCGAAGCTGCGGCGGTGAGCGTGAATACCATCTGCGACGATAAGCTCGCGTGGGAGCGCCAGAGCCCCGCAACGCCGGAGCCATGACAGAAACCATGCCTGCTGCATGTTGCATGCTCGCTTGCATGATGCATGCTTGCTTTCATGATGCATGCTTGCTTGCATGCTTGCTTGCATGCTTGCTTGCATACTGCATGGTTGCTTGCACGCTGCATGCTTGCTTGAATGCTGCATGCTTGCTTTTATGCTGCATGCTTGCTTGTATGCTGCATGCTTGCTTGCACGCACGCGCAGTAGGTTTGGTTAGAACTGAGACCCCCATTCTTGGTAATCATTTGTACGTATATTAAATAAACAATATATTTATAAAGAATATTGGAGTTGTTATTCTATGATATGATTATTCTAACATTAAACTTTATGTGAAACAAAAATCAACGATTTAAAAATCTTCAAAGTAAGTATTTTGCGTATTATTCTATGAAACGAAATTATAAGAAAAAAATTATGTGAAACGAAATTCTATAAAACTATTACTATTACTATTAATTCTATAAAGCTATGAAACAACTTACAACCAGGTAACTTATAAGTGTATACTATAAGTTTAAAAATTCGAGCTTCAAAATTGTCACAATAACGCACAACATAAATAACGTAATATCGTAATATAAACTCAAGATTGTCGGGAAACGTCATTTTCAGTTGCTTTGTAGCGCATTCTAATCTAACACTCGGGACACCACAAACTTCAATACCTACAATCTACTGTGCTTCGGCCGACGTGAATCAAAACAAAATTGACAGCACGAACCAAAATCTTATGACAACTCCGCAATCAATCCAATTAAATGCAGAGAAAAAAAATATGTATTCTTTAAAATATTTTCTTGCAGCGTTTCTGATAGACTAAAAACATTATTTTGAAGTTTCTAATTTTACCATAATTATTATTATTATTTAAGCCATACACATTGAACGTACATACTTCTCTTAGCTCTACAGCAAGTAAATAATATTATAGGGCTTGTCATCTTTGCACAGTTGTCAAGCCTCCGTGTTGTTGACATTTAACGGTACTAGATTGGTACCGAGAAGCCGGTACTAATCTGATACGAAACTCATCGCATTCTCAGATTAATCTATCTGCATGCTTAAACTTTACCGTAATAGAGGTTTTAACTCGCAAAAATGCTATCGCCCTAAATAATTAGAGATGGGAAACCAACAGGTAGATTTTATATCGATAATTTTAAAATATTGAATTGTTAATCAAGTGAATTGTTGATGACTTAAATATGTGGTTTATCTTTGATTTTACGTAAGTTACAAATAGCGAATAAGAAAGGTAATTTATGTAGTTTAGATAAACTTTTGTTTTTGTTGTTGTGTTTGATTTAAAAAATATTGTTGTTACTCATTGTTGAAGAACCAAATAAAATAAATAAATAATAAAGTTTCCTTTACTTTCATATTAAAAATACATAAAACATACCTAGAGAATTACACTAGTGTGCATACAAATCCTTTAATTCAATCCCAATCACTCACAATAAAAATGTCTT
Source organism: Charanyca ferruginea (assembly GCA_947361185.1). Taxonomy (NCBI): domain Eukaryota; kingdom Metazoa; phylum Arthropoda; class Insecta; order Lepidoptera; family Noctuidae; genus Charanyca; species Charanyca ferruginea. Next base: position 6,675,438 of record OX376082.1, on the reverse strand, counting down.
ACTGAAAACACAAAACGTTCACCATGCAAACACTATTTCAGAATTAGACTGAACGAATACCCGCACATGTCAGTCAACACACGCCGAGTTTAAAAAAAAATAAAGAACAGTAATGACGGCGTGCGATACTAGTCCTCTTTAAGTTACACGAGCAACTGACTCGGTGAATCACGAACGAGGCAAAATAATACCAATTAAACACCACCACTTCTATTATTTACGTAATATTACTTAATTTGCATGCGAATTTAGACTCTATTGCATAGAAATAAGAACATAGATGACAAATTTAACGGTAGACTGAGTACGACTTCTTAAAATCGTGACGTGTTTTTGTGTGACGTGCTAACAAGTTTTATGAATGAAATATTGCCAAGGGTCGGCCATTTCCATGAGTTATGGTCTTAAAGTTAGCAATGGACTATGAACTGTTAATGGCACTGCGTTTCACTAAAATAAGGCTAGATATAAACCTAGTAAAGGGAATCTTGGCATAGTTACAAGAATCATAACGGTATGCTATACAGTACGACATTTAACTTCTTTCTCTAACTTTCATCGATCACTTTTATTAGTGATCGATGCTAACTTTAGACTTTTATATAGGGACACTGTTTCAATTTTCAATAGACTAAAGTTAGAGCTTTAGATAGAGAAACAAACATTTCAAGGCAAAATGTCCGTTTAAGCAGTTAAGCCTGAAATGCTTAGCATTCAAATAGGTTAAAAAAGGATCACCGATTCTCAAATAACAGCTGCCATAAAGCCTGAAAATTACGATAAAAATATTGAGTTACAAACTGGAAGGATATTCGGCATAAAGGCGTTCTGTTCATAGGCACAATGTGACCACAGATGCAGTTATTAATATCACAATACCACATGTAGCTCAACCTTGTAGATGCAACGTTATTTAGGTCAGAACAAGTCAAGAGTGTGAAGCAACAAGCCTGTCAAAGCGTAGCGTTTTATAAATGTGAGTTGATGCCATTTTGGAGGCAAGGTGCAACTGCAGTAGCAGCTGATTCATTGACAAATTAAACTGGCTTAGGAAACAGTGCTCAACCTGTCATCTAGGGTTCACCTAAGGACTTTCTGGGATACGCCATTATCTACGAGAAATCATCCAGACAAGAAACATCAACAACTGGACAGTGAACACAGCCCCCAAGTTACGCTACCACATCAATAGACAACTTGTTTTTGTCATTCAGGACCTCACAGCAAAAAGGCTTGTAATTATAATAGCTTATTAAGATTTCCTGTTAGAAACACTAGCGACGTATGTCACTTTGTAAGTCAATGTGATGTAACTGTTTGTGCTGACGATGGACGACGAATAACAAGAGACGATTCTTAACTAAGTACAGGAATGCACGTTAAGGAATGAGGAATTTAAAGCAGGTTTAAAAAAGACCTGGTGTTATTTTAGAAAGCAGTGATTGTTCGATTGTACGTTTTCTAACAAAAAGAGGGCAGGTCTTTGAAACGGCACGTTTTGCGTATTGCCAAAGTGTGTCTTAAAAACACTCTCCTAAAATAAGAAGGCCAATTCCCATAACTACAAAAATTCAAATTTTAGTCGAAATCTCTTCTCAGCGAGAATCATTGGCAAATACTTGTAAAGAAAATGTAGGTAAACTAGAGGTTTTTTTGACAGATTGAGACAGACAAGAAAATGAACGTTCTTAAAAATAAGAGAATTGTCCCCAAAGTCACTTTTTTTTTAACCTACTTCAAAAAAGACCAGGTTACCAATTCGAATGTTTATATATATTTTTTATGTATGTTCGGGCATAACTCTGTCATATATAGACGGATTTGCAAAATTCTTTTTTTGTTCGTAATTGGTTTATCCCGAAATGGTCCCAAATAAATTTTAGCAAAATTGAGTAAGCCCTTTTTGAGAAAATCAACAAAATCCCAAAAAAAATACTTAGACGACGTTTTAGTTTCTTCAATCTTCAGAGGACTTACAATCTCTTTTAAGATTTGGATCTTAAAGCAACACTGAAAAGCGAAAAATAAAAAGCTTTTTCAAAAAAAAGAAAACCGCCTTCAAAAACTTGATGACGTTTTAATTTTTTCTTCAATCTTTGGAGGACTTGCAATCTCTTTGTGTCGCCGTTTCTTAATGGATTTGGATGTTAATGCAATACTAAAAAGCAAAAAATAAAAAGTTTTTTTTAAATAAAAGAAAACCACCTTCAAAAACTAAAAAGTGATAAATAACTTTAGTATATAACTTTACACATTACTTTACTTTCGGAAGTCGGTAGCAATACAAAACAACAAGCACAAAGCCATCGCCACCGACTTCCGAAAGTAAAGTAATGTGTGCTAAAGTAATTTATCACTTTTTAGTTTTTGAAGGCGGTTTTCTATTTTTAAACTTATTGGTTCTAATGATATCTTACAATTTAAACCCTAACGAAGCACTTCTGGCTCCAAATGCGGTTATTTTATTACAACTGAATGTGCAACCTTGCCCGTAAAAATAAATTGGTCTCTTTTTTACTTAGATTACCAAACTAAATCAAGTAAAGTTATAATGCAATTTAAAGACAAATTAATTCTAGATTATTTGCACAACAAATCTAAGTTTGATTTAATCACATATTTCGAGACGCAACCTTCACTATTTTAATAATATATTGCCAACAGTCAATTGGGAGTGCTTGAGAGGTCACATTGAAGGTCGATGGAAGACAAGTCATCACTCCCACGCCTGATCAGTTCTCGTTGATTGATTAAATCAATGACGGAGCTCATTAATTTTAGAATTAATAGATGCATCTTGTTACATCGATTAGGCTTATAAATTCAAAGTTTTTGCTTTGCCATTCCGTACCCAAAGGGTAAAAACGGGACCCTATTGCTATTACTAAGACTTCGCTGTCTGTCCGTCCGTCTGTCCGTCCATCTGTCTGTCACCAGCAGGTGTAGCATGACCACGCCATGTCTACGGAAGAATAGACATACAGACAGGAAGAATAGACAAACTGTACTGACTTGTATTTTCTTGCTACCAGTATGTCTATTCTTCCGTAGACATTGGGTGGTCATGCTACGCGTGCTGGCTGTATCTCAAAAACCGCGATAGCTAGACAGCTGAAATGTTCACAAATTATGTATTTCTGTTGCTGCTATAACAACAAATACTAAAAACAAAATAAAATAAATATTTAAGGGGGGCTCCCATAGAACAAACGCGATTTTTTGCCCTTTTTGCTCGATGTCTAATGTTGTATAGATAATGGTACGGAACCCTTCGTGAGCGAGACCGACTCGCACTTGGCCAGTTTTTTATAGCTTGTTCGTCCCTCTTCTAGGCAAAGGCATACCTCCACTCCTTCCATATTTTGTGATACCGTGCTTCCTTTAAAAAAACATTTGTCGTATCCGGTCAATAGTATGAACGTGAAACGCAAAGACAATAAATAGTCTATGGTGAAACGGATCGCAAGCGCGCCATTATCAAGAACACGTGATCAACCACCACCATTTTGGCGATGTTTTCAGCCCACAGCGAGGAAGACATTCAGAATCCAGTGTCTGATCGCATCGGAGCTAATACGTCCCGAAACTTGCTAAATTGTGGTTTTAATAAATGCCGTGTATTTTCATTGCACGAAACCCATATTCTGCCCACATGATGACTGAATCTAACGGACTAAATCCTGACTGATCCGACATATTCATATTTTTTTTATTTGGGACTACTAACCTACTTTGGGTAAGCAAGATGGAATTCAAAGTGAAATCAATCATGAATGAGAACCACTTTGAATAAAGTTGGAATTCATTCAACTTCGGGGTAAACTACATTCAATTAAATAACAAATGTTGCTAAGCACTTTAATGTAACTATTATAGGTTTGTGTAAAATTGTATGGCAATGTCAAAATGACGGCACGGTTGGCGCAGTGGCTGAGCGATCGACTGCTGCGCAGCGTGTTGCGGGTTCGATTACCGCCCAGGGCAAACATTTGTGTGATGAGCACTTGTGTTTGCCTTGTGTCTGAGTGTTGTTTATCTATATAAGTATGTATTTAAAAAAAATGTATTTGTGTATGTATATCAGCTGTCGGACACCCATAGTACAGGGTCTCCCTAGTTTGGGGTCAGATGGCCGTGTGTGAAAATGTCCCCACATATTATTATTATTATTAAAATGTAAGTAGGTATTTATAAAAAAAAATAACTAAGTGAGCTAATGTAAATGTTCTGCACTGCTTTAAGCTGAATGGAAAATCAATCCTGGTTTTTTATTATTTTAGGTACAAAATATTATTATTTCTAATTTTATTATTTATAGGTTTTGTACATACCTATTTCATTTGGGTTTAAGTTGTAAATAATAAAACTTTATATCCTGGTTTAGGATACCAGAATGGTTATTACGTTCAACGTGATAGTCAAGGACGCCGCGATAAAAACATACCTAAATTAAAAACACAAACTAAAAACCTCTTTTAAACTAAAATACTGCTTCATAACATTTAATTACGAAATAACGCATGGCTTTTTTGTATTATAATTATTAATATAAACATACTTCATAATTATTTTAAGACTTCCTTAGTTTTTATTATTCCTAGAGACATACTACCTACTGCTGTAGTGCTCATTGTGACTGACCAAAAAATTACAACGAAATATTTTTTTAATTAATACCTTAAAAAAATAATGGAATTCAATTCCTATCAGCCCTATTTTTTTAAGAAAAAAAAATTGAATGCACACAACGCATACGCACTTACTAAACGCAGTCGGCTGAGTGCATTGACCTCTTGTCATATCGCACTGGCAACCGGCTGTGAACCAGTCGATAAATCGCACAGATTTATCGATACTCGTGTTTTGTAGGTCGATAACTGTAATTCCTTTGCTTGACTTTTATTCTGTTACTCGTTTATGGCTGACCTAAGGGTTTTGCTAGAATGATGTAGATACAATACCGTACCTAATCTCAACTGCGGTTGTATTAATGTTTGAACTGTAATTATCCTCGAGGACAATATTGTTATTGTCATTATTTGAGATGATGGCATGACATTTTAATTAGGAAACGTGTTTCAGAACATAGATTTTCAGCGTAAAAAATAAATTATTGCTATTTCAAATACTGGGGTACTTGTTTAGAATATATAATTGTATCCTGCGATAGACTCGCTAAGTTGGTTAAGGTTATGTTAATCTGATGTCAAGCCAGAGCACAACAACACTTGAACAAACAACAATACTACTGTATGAGATATATCTTACCTATTGTAAGCTTTCTTCTAATACATACTTCGTCCTAAGCTTTGCAAAGAAAAGCAATGAAATTTAAATAATTTTGTTAATTTCTCTAACACTGTCTGTCGACACTCCCCATCACTAGACTTCAAGGAGTACATAAAATAAAAGCGAGTCATAATATCCTGCGCCCGCGCCGTTTGCTCACACACGTGTTCACGATAATCTTACTGCCTTTCACTACAATGCCGCCTCATCTGCATTTAGAACACTTTCAGGTTCAAATAATATGGTTTTGAACACTTGACTTATGTTTTTAAATACATAGTAATGTTATCTCAGCAACGTTGTAATAAGATTATTCAACATTTCAGGATACTTTAGCACTGACTTATGTCAGGATATTAGGCATAAGATACTATACCTACTAACAAGTAATGTAATTTAGTTATGTATGTTAGTCTATAAGGTATATATTGTATGGGTCTTGTTACCTGAATTAAATGATTATTATTATTATTAATATCTCAAAGGATAGCTTGGAAATACTGCGTTCCAAAAACAATACACGTACTTATTGTTTTTTATCCTGAGTCTTACGAAATAAGCAACATTTTTTGGCCATAAATATTCAAATAAGCAAGTTTCCTTAAACAAAAGTGTCGTAAACAAAAAGCCTCCGACAATTCGCCATAAAAATAACAAAATACAGTCGCAATACATCTTTTGACCCACTTACTTTATTACAAGGGCCCGCCCTTTCCAACACTGACGGGCGAGAATAATATCAGAAACATGCCTTAAACAAGTCGGTCATCAAGATAAGAGCTAGGCTCAATGGCCACAGTAACCATAAAGGAATGCCTACTATTTGAGCCGCGATTAGCTTCTGTATAAGTGTTTTTAATCACATCAATCATCTTTACAGACGACAAATTCCAAATATGAAGGTCGTATCACCGTCTTGTTTTTAGGTCAACAAGTTTCACATAAATTATACTAAGTCTTTAATATGCAGCTTGACCTAGATCGATAATTTTATTCCTGGTACCAAGCAATGTAAGCGAGTCATTTAATTTCAATAATCGCACGAATTATTGTAGTCTGGCATTAATTTTTAAATATACTTTTACACGAAATATTATTCCAATATGTTATAATATTTATGTAAATCATTTTAAAAATTACCTTTAAACAGAAACACAAGCAATATTTCGACAAAAATACGTAACATAACCCCATCACTATGCATAATTCAAAAAGTTCGTAAACATAGAGCCCAAATGCGTAGCGTTAAACTAAACAAAAACATGGTATTAACTTTCTTTAAAAGGCATATGTTTTGTGTGGAACGCGACTTGTCTATGCTGACACTAGTCATACAAACATAATAGACTTGCGAGTTGCAACAGACTGCCTAGAATAGACACACTCTTTAGTTTAACACTGAAAGACGTCGCTAAGTATCCAAAAATAAAAACAAAATATTGTTATCAAGACCTACTCACAAAATAATACTTAGTAACACCTTATACAGACAGGAACAGTTAATACACCTTACAAAATATTCTTTTTTTACCGAAACCATGTTTTTTCAAAGTAATCATTAATCGGTCAAGCCAAGAAAGAAAGTAAGCTATAAATTAGGATAGCCAATCTCTCACCCCAGTCAAAACCCAAATCAATACTGAAGGAGTAGCTTTCGATATATCAATAATCGCGTGAACTTGAACCTAACCGATAATTCATTCATATCTGCATCTATCTTCCAAGATAGTGGATAGCATTCGCTGAACGAATAACAAAATGGCAGCAAACTGACTGAATCCATTAAAATATCTCGACTTACCCATATCATAAAACGATGCCAACACTACACTGTCAATCTGTCCGCATTCGATTCCAATTTCAAAATAGGAATTCTGATGAAGGATAAAGTTAGAAAATGGCCGCCACCGCGTGCATCCCAAATTACACAGGAGACAGGATCCGTTGGTCGCGACACGGTGTATTTTTGGTAATTACCATTAATTATTATCTTTCGACTGCTGTGTTAAACTGTTTATCCATTTCCGAAGATTTTATTGCGTCGGACAAATTTATTTTCGGTTAAAATAATAAATTAACTTCAGACCATAAACTAGCGTCAATTTTTAATTAAATTAGACAGCATTCCAGTCGTGGCAGGCCATTGATTTAATTTGACGAATGAATGTGACATTCGTTGCAACGACACAAGATTTGGGATAAAACCATTAATAAAATTAATGTTAATTGATTTACGATAATTAAGATGAACAAACATAGTCTAAGTAGGTATACAAGGCCCAGTTAAAATGAGGTCAATCGGTGTATTCTATGAAATCCCCATTCAGTAAATTGGTGACCTGTCAATCTCTGACAAAGTGTGGCACACAGATGACAGCTCACGTCAAACTCACTCTACCTTAACTCTATTTATCATAGCAGTAGTTTCTGTCCATGACGTCGTCTGCATAGACTACAGAATGAAGCTAAAGTTCTCAGGGAATAAATAAAAACGGGATAGATTGTAATTGTATGCGTTAAATTAAATCAATGTCTGTCAATTTCAGCTAAATCTGGTCAGCCATATACGCGTGAAAAAGTTCGAAACATCCTACCATTCTGATAAACTTTCGCATTTATAATTTACAACTAGACCAAAAGAGGCCAAATACCAATAGTTACGAGTATAAAGTTATATTGTTTTAAATAACTGCATTTACGTGTCATTTTTAATATAAATGGCAAAAAGTTAACATTGCTTTGTATTATCGTGAAATAATGAAGCTTTATTACATGCTTACATTGAAAAAAACGAAAGCGTTATAATAAAGAATTTTGTGTTATGTTATAATGAATGGAGTATAGAGAAGCCATACTTCTTCTTTATCTTTCTTTATCTCTACATAGTATAAGACATAATCGCTCCCGCTGTCTGTACGGTTAGATCTTTTAAACTCCACAACGGATTTTAATGCAGTTTTCAGCAATAGATAGAGTGATTCAAGAGGAAGGTTTATACGTATAGTTTGATCCCTCTAGTACAGTACTTCGGTTGTTAGTCCGGTTTACCGAACTACTAAAACTTTCAGTTGCGATAGGTCGGTTCTAACAAAGCACCGAACTACTGAAACTTAAATAAGTACCCCTTTAGTTTGGCAAATAAATTAGGCAAATAATGTAAACAAACTATATCTTAATTTTTACACCCGTGCGAAGCCGGGGCAGGTCGCTAGTCCCTACTAATCTTATAAATGCGAAAGTAACTGTCTGTTACGCTTACACGATGAAACAGATTTCCGAAACAGCTGAACCGATTTTGATGAAATTTGGTATGAGAATATGTAGCTTGAACTCTGGGGGAGGACATTAGCTCTTTAATTCGCAACTTTGTCTGTATCCGCGATAACCGACATTCACACGGACGAAATCGAGGGCATAAGCTAGTACCTACCTAATTATAAATCTTAAATGGAACCTAATACCTACTTATTTCTTAAAGACTTCTGAATAGCCTAGACAGCTCTGCCATGTTGTTACCTTACTTTAACATATTGTACAACATCCTCACATCAAATTATGAATACTGATTCCTATCTCACGTTTTTCCGTACCTCTGGGCGACTTGTGAATTAGTTTTGCAAACTTTAGAAAGTCTTCCAAGGGCCCGCTTGTGGTTGTACGTTTCAAACCTTTTGTTTTAAGAAAAGGAAAAGCATTTACATAAACAAACAGTGTGATAGTCTACGAGATAAGTATTATTTGCTGTCGGTAAATAACTTTCTGTGATATAATTTGTCAGGGAACTAAAACCGTTAGCATGTGATTTTTGAATATCTTTTGTAATTTTTGCTTTCACTTCGTAAAATCGAAAAATCTTTAATCTTAGGCTATATAGTATACTAGCAACCCGGCCCGGCTTCGCATGGGCCTATAGCCTTCCTCGATAAATGGACTATCCAACACAAAAATATTTTTTCAATTCGAACCAGTAGATCCTGAGATTAGTGCGTTCAACCAAACAAACAAACAAACTCTTTAGCTTTATAATATTAGTATAGATTCCCAGTTACATAATAAGATAAATAACGTTAACCTTTAATCGTAATAATATTTATTTTTTACTAGTTGACCCGACAGACGTTGTCCTGTCAATTGATTTTTCTCAACGCTTAAACCTTCCCTGGACTTCCACAAATATTTCAAGAAAAAGTAACCAAATCGGTCCAGCCGTTCTCGAGTTTTAGCGAGACTAACAAACATCGATTCATTTTTATTATATAGATTCTATAGATAAGCTTTATAATATTAATAATGATTTTTGACACACATATTGACGGCATTGTCAAAAAAGCCAATTTAGAGGCTCGGGTTTATTATGCGTCTCTCTAAGTGCTTTACAGACGCTAAAACACTCAAAATTTTGTATTGCACTTTTGTCAGAAGCCAACTAGAGTATGCATCCCAGATTTGGAACCCACGTTATGGCTTTCTGTCGACTATTGTTTCCTTTTTTGTTGTTAAGTTTTTGTAGCTGTAAGTCTTCCATGCATAGATAAATAAATAAATAAATAATGATATGCATTCTATTTGATAAGCTTTATGTTCACAATGTTTATTAATAATAATTAAATATAATATATACAAAGCTTAAAAATAAATATAAACATAATTATAATATGCACAATGCTCACAGGGCATCAAAAAACTCGTCCGCATCGCTAATATATTAATATAATAAGCTTTATTATATTAATATTACAAAGCTTGACAGTTTGTTTTTTTTTGTTCCACGCGCTTTTCTCTAAAACTCCAGCACGCCTATGTAGCATGACCACGCTATGTCTATGGAAGAATTAGACATACTGACAGGAAGAATAGACAAACTGTACTGACTTGTCTATTCTTGCTGTCAGTATGTCTATTCTTCCGTAGACATAGCGTGGTCATGCTACGCGTGCTGGTCCGAATATTATAAGTTCTATGTTAATTCTATGGTTCGATTGTATAAAAATAGAGATCCGCATAAAAAATACGCAGGCGAAAGTCGGTGGTGGATAAATCAATGATGTTGAAACAAAATTATGTACTATCTCTCTCCTTGCAAACTGCATAGAACCACAAACAAATCCCAGAATTCATACTAGATGTAAAATTAACGAAAACCAGAACGTCTGTCGCATGGCGCCAAAATTGAACGCACCAGTTAACGTTGAAAAGCGTTAAATACATAAATGAACGCAGTGCTAAACTATGAACGTACCCGTTGAGTGACGTCATCGGTTAGGATCAGAAAACCTTTATTTTTTTTTCTAGCTCAGGTAATGGAATTCCATGTTTAATTCATAAAGGCATTTCTTGGTTTACTTGCTAGTAAACTAAATGTTAAGACCACGTATTTTTAATTAAAACTTTAATTAGGAGCCAGTTTTTTAACTACCTATACTTAGTTTTTAACTATTATATTTAGTTCCTAGATATAGGTATCTAGATTAGATTTTTCTTAGTCAGTCTAAAGGTAAACCTTATTTTATTTCAGTAATATTTTTCACTTTTCTAATCGGTTTTCAAAAGCTAAAATATACGTGTCGAAATGAGAAACACCTCCTTTTTTTCGTCGGTTAAAAATATTAACTAACAATAGGCATATCTTTACTCCTTCATAGCTGTGTAGATTTTGACATCAATCTGCATTCATTACCTGCAAACAAACAAAAAAAACTGAGTTAGTTAAGCAGGGGTTACTAAACTGTAGGTGCCTTAACTTTCTTAACATAATACCTACAGTAACATTCGAAAAGGGCTGGAAGATGATGATGTTCTAGCAATGCATGATATGAATGAAAAGGGAGTCAAAGAAAGCATGACGTTGGACAGGATGGAATGGAAGAAGAAAACATGTTGCGCCGACCCCAAGTATCATAGAACAAGGGCAGGAAGACGATGATGTTTTTTTTTTCCCGGGTGGAAAATCCTCATGGATGTCCTCCGCCCTGGGGCGGGCGAAGGGGTCTGTCAGGCTGTGGGCCACCACCGGTCAGGGGGAAGGAGGTGTTGAACTCCCCCCCCCCCGGACGTTTAAGAGGGGCGCGCGTGGAACACTACACCGCCACCTCGGGTCCTGATGTATGTGGGGGGCGCGGGCGACAGACGTCTGCCTCCCCTGGAACCATTTAGGGGGGTTGGAAGAGGGCGTTATTCGCCCTCATGTGAGGTTGAGATCCATGTCGCATAAGGAAACCGCCGCGTCCTAGGACTCTGCACTGCCGACCATCGACACGACCACGGCCGGCAGTGACCGGTCGCTGCCGGCCGTGGTCGACATCTGAGACGAGAGCACGGCGCCGCTCCTATCCCAAGCGGCACACTCTGCCAGCGTATGTCATGCCGTGTCCTCCCGGCAGTCGACGCAGTGGTAACACCGAGCTTCCGGCTCCCTGTTTATGCGACACAGGTACTACCCGAAGCAACCATGCCCCGAGAGCACCCGCGGAAACGCGTGTTTGAGCACACCTTTAGTAACGGCCGTGGCGGTAGGGCGTGAGAGCCTGAAGATGATGATGCTGAGCTAACATCCCAGCATGCTAGGGATTGACAGCTTCACCTGAATTCACCGAAGGAGATTCTTACGGAATAACACTGCAGATTATCATTCTCAATATTTTCTGGTCAAGCACGAGTATTTTATGCCAATAAACCAGTTGAAACCAAAGAGTCTTAATATAGTACATTCTAACGTACATCAATTTTGTCTTTGTTACAACACAGTAATTAGCGAGCTATGTGTTTGCTAGATATGTTGTGGAATGTTGTTTTTTATTCCTTTGTGCTTGGTAAGGCCTTCCGTTTTCTTTGTCTTTACATAAAGTGTAATTAAGGTGCCGTTTACCAGTTACTGAGACGTCTTTGTGAAAAAAAGAAGTGTTGAATAAGGCATTTTGTATACGTACACGGTGAGATTATCTATGAACGTATCCGCGCTACCAATGTGGGTACATACGTAATCTCTCAGACTTTGAAACTAAAGGCAGATAGACCGCGCTAAACACTGAGAGTGAAGCCAAAAAAGCAAATACAAATTCAAAAGCGAAAATCTACGTTTACCGGCCAATTTCCGGGACTTGCACTGAAGAAAGAAAGTGCTTTCGGAGGGCCTACTTCGCACGACCACGCAGAGTCAACATAACGTAAATTTAATCGATTTCAAAGATGGAAATACCCGTTTCGCACATAATACGTAAAGCCTTCAATCCATATCCATACTTCCATACTTAATATTATAAATAACTCTGTCTGTTACGATTTCACGATGAAACGGCTGAACCGGCTTTGATTGGGGAAGGATATAGGCTACTTTTAATCCACAACTTCGTCTGCATCCACGATTACGGACATTCCCGCGGGCAGAAGCTTGTACTAAATAAATATTACCTATATCTTCATATCAATTGTTAACGCAAATTGAGCTCGTGTTTAAAATTAAACCAATCTGCTGTTGAAAATCGGATCAAATAATTTTTCACTTGTGCTAAACCTACCGGGAGCAAATCGTAATTAATCTTTTGTTCCAACCCTTACAAGGATCCAAGGGAAATCGTCAGGCTATAGGACTAACATATTGATGTATATTGGTTTGCTGCAAGCAAAGGTAAACATGGGTTCCACGTAGACTGCCGATCCATCAGACTTACCACAACATTAAAGAACTCTTACGACACCCATGGGACACAGTGAGGTGAATTCACTCTTAGTCCTAAATCAGACCTCGTGTTCCGTTCTATCTTTAGTGAAATTCCCATAGGGGTTCAAAAACCATTTTAATGTATTGTACAAAGTTGGTCACGTTTTTTAAACGAAGACATGTTGGATATACCATAGGAAGGTCTATGATTCTGTGCCACATACATGGTCATGAGGGTGTTAAAGTTGTATAAAGTAGATACAACTCTGCGCACCTTCCTGATGTCATGTACGGGGGGGGGGGGGGAAATGGAGGACGGTTCTTCGCTATCCAAGATGTCACCAGATCCGGGAGAATGAGTGTAAATCAGTGCAAAATATGTAAATCAAATCGATGTAGTAGTATAAAAGATAACCGTACTTTTGGTAACTATCACTAGGAAGGCTGAAACAGTATATGGTAGATGTAGGGCCCTCCAGTGATGGCGGTTTTTATACTGGTTACACATAGGTACTTCTTATATCATAACGCCGTACTAATTTTAGCCTTCCTAATTATTTTTCAATGAACAGTTATTTTAATTATGATTTAATCGTTATCAGAGTTTAATTACGTATTAGTAACTAAAAGTGTCCCAAGGCTCGAAGCTCTCACAATACTTACTTTGAATGCCGAAAGAACACAGAATCATTATTGTAATGTATTAAGTTATTAACATATTATTCATAAGACAAGTGTTGTTTATATCAAGTAATGCTCTTCCCACGCTTAATTTTTAGCGAATGACTGCATCGCTACTTTTAATTTAATACATAATTAATCATGATGAACTAACAAACGTGACCTGTTACTTTATTTTGAGTGAAGATCATTTATGGTTGCTGTTATTTTGTCAGTTGGTCGCTTAGAGTAAGGTCCTAGGATTCGCAGTTGGAGTTGTTTTTGAGGTGTTTTGTTAAGAAGTTCTCAGTAGCAGTCTGGAATTTGGCATAACCTCTTGCTGCATCACCACATTGTATCGCGCAGAACTGGCGACCAGCTGTGCAATTTTTATAAATCACATTCATCTGTAAGAAAATCTCAGAATAAACTTGAAATCAACTTCTGAGCTCTCAATTCCTAGTATCAAGTAGGATGACAACTTAGTACAAAGTCACTCGTATGTGGTTCAGCTCTGAATTCTGGATCCAGGTCTTGAATCGGCTCAGAGACTACTAGATTATAATATTAGACCATATATAATCTAAACAAGATAGATTCCATTAAGGAGTATATGAAAATCGGAAGACAGTTCGTTTTATGCAACTTGTGAAGGACCCACAATAGGTAATACGTTAATTGCTTTGCAACCTCAATGTAAGGGTAATTAATGACTGAAGAATAGTGAAGAATGATGTGTTAATGAAGCCTAAATAAACATGTAGCAACTTCACAAAATGCTGCGTCACTTCCGTTATAAATGTCAGACGCATGCCACGGCGCCTGACCTGGATTTTTGTAACTTAATGATGAACACATTCTTACGAAAATATACAAAAAACTAATGATTAATATGAGTGGTTTACGGGTTAATTTACTTAGATAGGCAAGACTTTAAAACATAAAGTACGAAATATTTTATGTTGAAGACATATCTACATTTCGAAGATATTTTATAGAAATTTAAGGCGATACTCGAGCGTGGATTTCGGTGTATGTAAGTAAGTAATAAGTACACCGGTCTCTATGTACATTTGTACTAAATGTACTATTTTCTTTAGGTATTTGAGTTCATCAATTTAATACATCTTAGCATGCAAGTAGCGTTGCCATCCGTCCGGATAAAGCCGGACAGTGTTAGGCTTTTTGACCTCTTGTCCGGCCAAATTTAGGTGCGTCCGGCCCGTCCGGGTTTTGTTAGGCTTTTTATACAATCGTTCAATTCAATCACTTCAGTCAGTAGCGAACGAGCGAGTAATACGAGATTTGCTGACTCGCAACTAAACGCTTCTCATAAAAGACAACCGCCTTCAAAAAGTGATAAATAACTTTAGCACAGAACACACATTGACTTTAGTTTCTAAATTCAGTGGCTTTGTTCTGTTTGTTGTTTTGTATTGCCACCGACTTCCGAAACTAAAGTCAATGTGTGTTCTGTGCTAAAGTTATTTATCACTTTTTGAAGGCGGTTGTCTTTTTTGTAAAAAGCTTTTTATTTTCCGCTTTTTAGTACCTCCTTCTCATCCAAATCTTTTAAGAAGAGATTGAAAGTTACTACAAAGATTGATGAAACTAAAACGTCGTCTATGTAAAATTTTTGGGTATTTGTTGATTTTTCAAAAAGTGCTGAATCAATTTCGATAAAATTTATATGGGACCACCCTTGAAGCATACCCTATCCATGAAAAAAAGAATTTACAAAATCGGTTTACGTTTGCCGGAAAAATCGCGTAACAAATCGCGCACATACTTAATGCAAATTTAAGACTTATACGGTTTTCTCATGGATGCCATTGTCAGAACTGGACCAAAATAAAATGGGACCACACGGGAAGCACTAGCTTCCAAATAAAAAAAGAATCATCAAAATCGGTTCACCCAGTCCCGAGAAATCAGGTAACAAACATAAAAAAAAAAAAAAAAAAAAAAAATACAGGCGAATTGATAACCTCCTCCTTTTTTGAAGTCGGTTGAAAATAGGTACCTACCTACTTATATGTGTTTTCTTTTTTTATTTGTTTAAAATCCCTTTTTTTTAATTCAAAAGTCTGGCTTTTAAATATGTGTTTTATTCAATATTTCAATATTCTTGATATCCGGCTTTGGGACCCAAAAGTCCGGCTTTTTTGACGGGTTAGTCCGGCTTTTTGATTTTTAGAAACGGCAACGCTACATGCAAGCAATATCATGACAAAATAACATCATGAATCCTGTTACTTTGTAATCTTGTTAAACCGTGTTCCTTCTTTGTGCCAAATAAACTTTTTTCAATGAGAAGAGGCTATGCCCTAACAGTAAGATATGACATTATGCTATGAAGGAGATACTTTATTTCCAGAATCACACTGGATAACTGAAAGTGTGTGTCTGCCATGTAGTCTGAATGAGATAAATGCTTAAACATTTTTATTATTTCCGTTCTATTTTATGATGAGTTTATCGTTTAAATCATCGTGTGTTTTAGTAGGTACCATAAATTCTCACTTAAGCGTTGGTTCAACCTACTCAGAGTCTACCTATAAATTACTACCAATGACCAAACCATAGACAATACAAAACATAACTAGAAACTCTGTTCTGTTGTCAGTGGTTGCATTTTGTAGCGTACGTTTTGGTGTTAGCATTGAGGTATATTAAATTCATGTTACTACCAATTGAAATTGACATCATGCACAGGACAATAATCGAGTAGATTTGTTTCTTTGATAGCAAATCAGTTTTCGAATGTCAGAGGTACTCACCAATAAGCTGCAATTAAGGTGAAAATGCCAGGGTAGCCCGCAAAATTCAAATATTCTTACGATTTTTGCAATTTTCAACCCAGTATCCAGTTGTATGGTAATAAAAAAAAATATTCGCGAGAAACATGCATTTACAGAATTTTTATAATTGAAATCATCTACATAACTTTCCAAGTTATTTATCAATTATCACGTTAACAGTTTTCTTTAAAAACAATCTGTAGTGTACATTTTAAAATAAATGGCTTGGAAGCATACTCGATATACCTACTCAAGAAAGAAAAAAAAAATGTAACCAATGTGTGTCAAATAAAATAATTTTGTATGCAAAATAGTTTAGCTCCCCTGGGCACTTATTGTCATCAACCCACAGTTCAGCGTAACAGTTGACATAAACTCACTTTCGAACTCCGAACAAAAGTGAAATCAGTTCCCCAGTTCCCAGCTTAGTGTAAATACCCAGGTCCCAGTGGCCCAGGATGGGCCATCAGTATTCAGGCAGTGAAGTGCAGTCGCAGGCAACGGGTTATGAATACTGAGTGGTCATAATATTAATGTGCTGTACTGGCTACGTAATTAATAAACATTGTTTACTTTTAAATTTTTTAAGTGCGTTCGATTGAGTAGTTTATCGATTAACAGAATACGTTTGTCTATGGAGTTGCGTTCGCAACTGTTTAAATTTCGAATGAAAAGCCATTTTATTTTATTACCCGCCAATATTGTAGTTATAAAATAAAACTGTAAGATAGGAAAAATAATTGTAATGGTAGTCAGACATTGCGTGACTGACAACGGCTAAATTTAATTGTGTTGTTAAACAAACCTTAATTATTACGATTACAATTAAGTACAGCTTAATTTTGTACTAACCTCTTTTAAGTAATTCTATGTAGATGAATATAATGGATTAATGAATGGGATTTATCTTTGTGAATGGACTGACGAAGTGGTATTAATTTTTAATGTTATTGTGGTGCTTAATAAGAGATGAAGATGTCAGAAAAACGATCTTACCAGTACATGATAAAATGTTGTTTCAGTATTCTTCATTTCGCCACACGCAAAGAGTATAATAGTGGACCTATAAATTAAAACGAGACTTAAATAGATAGGTAATCTAAATATCATTATATTACCCGTATTGTTTATTTAACAGGCACATCTTTATTAACAAAGTGTATAAGAATAATTAGTCGATTTATATGCTACGCCTGATGTATGAGGGACGACAAACATGTATTGTGATGTGATGAATTACATTGTGAGGCTGTTATTACAATCAACGTGTAATTTTCCGTAGGTAAGTTTTATTCAATTTTTTTCTTACAAACGACCTTCGTATAATTATGCCAATTAAAAAACAAAAGAATATCTATGTGAACGTTTGAACGCTTCCTTTATTTGTTTTTAACTGTATTCTAAAAACAAATGACTTCGACACACGCAAAGGCACGAAAGCAAAAGTCCTTATTTCATGCACCTTCAGTAACATTTTTCATTACCCCGCAAAACAATGTTTGTTAGCAAAACTTTTGCGATTGCTAACAGTAACATCGTAAACTCACCACGAACAAGTCATGGTAGCAGACAATGACAAATGGCCGAAACTGGTCGTGAATGGGCAGGGAACACGCCACGGCGCGACGGAAAATGTTCCACTTCTGATTAGGAGGGTTGCCAGTTGGAAATAAACAAGTAACAATCTGCTCCTGACATTTACGTAATAAATTGCAACGTAAAAAAAATCATGACTACTCCGTTGGTCGCGTGGTCGCAAATGTGACTGCTGAGCGTGGAGTTCGAAGAGCCCGAGGAGTCCAATCAGACTAGACTTTTCCATGAGGGATTTCTTAATAGCAGCCCGGGAATTAGAAGTTGGTGGTGTGGCAGCCCCGTGGCTCGGAAAGCACATAAACCTCTTGTACAGTCAACAGCAAAAGTAGATGATCAAAATCAGAAATTCAATACTAATGAACGGAGTTCGCGTCAGAACTGTGTGGCGTCGAAGTGATTTAAAGGTATGTGTGTGACAATCACATACTTTTAATAAATAAACTATTAATAAATTATATAAAATAATTAGTGTTAGTAAATTCATATTGAATTTCTGATTTTGATCATCTACTTTTGCTGTTGACTGTACCTGATACTCTCCGGTCCTGTCGGACTGTGAGAATGAGGAAAGAGGGAGTGGACCTGTGGTTTCACTCACACTTGTGCACTATAATAGCTCTAGTGCATACTCATCTAGTCTCCACTCCATTGAGATTGGCCACCGTCGGGAGAACTGTACCTACGTACTAAAAAAACATGACCAAAGTATAACACCCATAAAAAGGTTTAACTTCTTACTGTTACGCATATTCAGCTGGTGTTATTATCAAGAACTTTAAGGATACAAAAACAATTATATTCCTCTCACGAAGCGCGCGCTTCACATAAAATAAGCGGAAACAAATCTTAGCAAATAAAAAGAGAGAAAATGTGCAACGCATGCACAATTTGAATGCTTGCATACAAGAATAACTAAGAAGGAAACATAAATAGTCTGAATAATACATACTTACCATGGTACTTATATTAATATTTAATATTCATGCTTAATATTATAAATGCGAAAAAACTCTGTCTGTTACGCTTTTACGATGAAACTGCTGAACCGATTTTGATGAAATTTGGCATGAAACCCAGCTTGAACCCTGGGGAAGGTAGGGTTGCAAATATAGTAGTTCTAAAATTTTTACCCATAAAAGAATAGGAGATAACGAAAAAATGAATAAAAAAAATAGTAGGTTCTAAAAATTAGGTAGGTAGACACTTTATTTTTTTGAAGAATTTCTGTGAATTAGGTATTGAACGCATTGTCAACTTGACATTCAAGAATAGTTAAAAATAGGTATTGACGTTTTGTTTTACGCTTACACATTTTGTAACGAATATTATTGCTAATAGTTTGATGCCTTTAAAATATAGTAGTTTCGCCTACTATATCTTTTTTTTTAAAATATAGTAGTCGGGCCTCTAATATAGTAGGATACTATATTATATAGTAGGGTTGGCAACCCTAGGAAGGACATAGGCTACTTTTTAATCCGCAACTTCGTCTGCACCCGCGATAACAGACTTTCACGCCGACGAAGTCGCGGGCAAAACCTTAGTAATACATATGTATTAGATATTTTTGTATCCCACCATGTGCAGAGAGTCATCAAGACATCAACTAATCACCCCTCACGCATTAAAAACCCTCACGAAAGGGGGGTAACTAGCTTATGCCGATGTCCGTACATAGGTGCACAGAATCTTCAATCGCGTTCGTGAACTATAAAACTTTAGGATTCCAATAAAGCGTTCAATACACGGAACAGTGGTTTTAGTAAGAAATAGACAATTCGGAGAACAGTAGCTTTGTTGGGCACTGTCCACAATCGAACCACTTTGAACAATGAGTTTATTCCTAAACTAGCTTTTGGCCACGGCTTCCTCGTGTGAATTTCACAAAAAGATCCCTTAATTTTTTTTGCTAATAATTGTTTGCCTATTAAATAACTCAGGGATAATAGAGCTTCATATTAGCGAAAGATCTTTTAGAATCGGACCAATAGGTATTACCGAAGATTAAACGTTCTTGACAGATGAACAAACAAACAAACTCTTTAGCTTTATGATATTAGTGTAGATGAAACAAAGACCGGCCTTGTTTTAATTTCGTCTTCTTTTGCTTTCCGTGCTCTCATGGTTTTCCAATTTTAAAACAATTGCTTTGGACCGCCTCTATGGTCTAAACTGGATTGGTTGAGTGACCGGGATCTTTTCTTGGAACGGTCACTCTTTTGGTACTTCCATTGAAAAGTCCATTGGGAAAAAGTTCTCAGTAGCAGATTGTAGTCTGGATTAGTTTGGTTAAGGACAATAGGCCGCGTTACGAGGAAATTACAATATAACTGGCCATTTTAATTGAGTCATTCAATCATTCATTCTACTAAAATTAAACCACACAATGAAAAATCTGACTGTCAACTCAATCTATTTTTCTACTTTGGAACAGTGCTCATTATTTAAACTGTAGGAAATCAACTATCAAAATGAGGTTGAATATGGTTAAACCTTAAACCAGCCAGAGCCTCTACAAAACTTATCTGGTCCAAAACATTTTACTACTTTTTTTCTTTATTTTGTAAAGTAAAGTAAAGTAGAGTTATTTTTATATTGAATCAGATGTCTATTACTCTGATATACATTAAGTATATCAATTTGATTTGAGGTTTCCCTCTTTTCATTATAATCGTTTAGACTCCACACATTCCAGCGCACATAAAGTAGTAGGTACGACTGGTACCGTGAATTGGCTCTTGGTTAAATAAAAGTCATACGGATCGGTCGGTCAAGGTCTACGCTTGCCGCGGTTGGTCTGTGGATGGGTGAAAGCACGTAAAGCCTTTGGTACGGCTGTTATTTGTAGATCTTTGGCAGTCGTCAGATAGGCAATCGCTCGATGTAAAATACTAGTATTCACCTGCATC
The DNA here is from genome assembly GCA_947361185.1 of Charanyca ferruginea. Lineage (NCBI taxonomy): Eukaryota > Metazoa > Arthropoda > Insecta > Lepidoptera > Noctuidae > Charanyca > Charanyca ferruginea. The sequence goes on along the minus strand of OX376082.1, from coordinate 6,654,526 downwards.
ATGTTAGAACTAAAAGCCGACCCCCCCCAACATAGTGGGGCTCGGCAGATGATGATGATTGATAATGACGGCTTCACAGTACCTAATGTGTTTGAAAGAAGAAATCTGTACTGACTGTAAGAGTTAGCAGCCCTATTCGTTTCATAACAAAATTATAGTTCTTAGCTTCGCTGCAATTTATCTAATGAAATACCTAATTTTCACATTTAATAATGTAACGGTATGGTTTTAGACCCATCGTCAGTGGTGTTATATTAGTCAGTACAGTTGTTCAATTAAATCTTCGTGATCCCATAGTTGTAAAACTTGTAGACCTACGACGATCTAATTAAAACCAAACTTAAGAACGTTTGATAATAAAATATACCCCGTGTTACTCGCTGCTAACGTAACTTTCTATAAGTAACAGATTTTTTAAATCGATTAAGTATTTTTTGATATGTAAACAATCAAATCTTTTCTCTGTACCTATAATATTATAGAAAAACCGTACAAGCCTTAAGAACTTAATCAAGTACAACTTATTCAAGTAAGGTAAGTTATAACCTCTCCATAAAATTGTGTGGATTGTGGACATTTAGATAAAACAGTAAACACAGTTTGCCATGTAGGTATCAACCAGTTTTGCAATAACGGTCGTAAAGCTTATCTATCCAACACGGAATAGATAAGATAAAACCTCTCAGAAAAAAAATAAAGCTAGCCTTAGAACCATAAAATTACAAGACCAAGAGCCATCTTAAAATCTGACACTCACTGTCAGATCAACATAAAATGGCGTTAAATGCAAATTGCGCGGCACATCAAAGCAGTGTTGCCACTCGTAAAAATTAAGGTCCGCGGTGTTGCCAACAGCAGTTATTGTTGTTGCTGTCTGGGGGGTCCGTGAATTATGGGAGAGCTTTTTGATTTATTTGCGTCGGATATTGTATCGCTTTTGAGAGTGATGTGACATTTTGCGGGCCCTGAATATTTATGTAGGTACTACAAAGATGACAACTAGTCTATTTGTGTATCTCATTCTCAGTTCGGTCTGATGGTTTATTTACCAATATACCTAGTGAGGTTAAAACTCTAATCGGTTACAAACTTTCGCAGTAGAACTAGCACGAGCGCGCTGATGTAAAAAGCTTTTTACAAAAAAGACAACCGCCTTCAAAAACTAAAAAGTGAAAAATAACTTTAGCACAGAACACACATTGACTTTAGTTTCGAAATTCGGTGGCTTTGTTCTGTTTGTTGGTTTGTATTGCCACCGACTTCCGAAACTAAAGTCAATGTGTGTTCTGTGTTAAAGTTATTTTTCACTTTTTAGTTTTTGAAGGCGGTTGTCTTTTTTGTAAAAAGCTTTTTATTTTCCGCTTTTTAGTACCTCCTTCTCATCCAAATCTATTAAGAAGAGATTGAAAGTTAACTACTCCAAAGATTAAAGAAACTAAAACGTCGTCTATGTAAAATTTTTGGGTATTTGTTGATTTTTTCTAAAAGTGCTGATTCAATTTCGATAAAATTTATATGGGACCACCCCTGAAGCATACCCTTTCTATTAAAAAAAGAATTTTCAAAATCGGGTTACGTTTGCCGGAGAAATCGCGCAACAAATCGCGCACATACTTAATGCAAATTTAAGACCTATACGGTTTTCTCATGGATGCCATTGTCAGAACTGGACCAAATTAAAATGAAATGAAAAAAAAAAAAAAAAAAAAAAAATAAAAAAAAATTGATAACCTCCTCCTATTTTGAAGTCGGTTGAAAAGTATTGACTTCAAGTCGATCTAGTGATAGTCGTAATTCCTTTACATTGAATCGGAAAGGTAATATAAAGCATTTAATACGACAAGCACAATCAGTATTAGATTAGATATTAATTAATTCTTCAATCTATATTGTTATTATGTGCGAAACGAATATCCTTCTTTTTCTATTTTATGAAAAACGTTTTCCCGCACTTTGCGATTATTTTTTCATAGGTGCGTTTAAAAACATATAAACTGACTGACATACACAAACAGTCAGACCCGAAATTAAAAAATCAATCGAATAGGTTTAAAATTATGTAAGTACCTGTACTGAAGTTGTAAAAAGGTAAAAATACTGATTATTTATTTATTTACAGTTCAGACTTAATACCTTAGGCATTCTCTACCAGTCAACCAAGGGTGGTGAAGAGATAACATGGCAGGTGCATAACCAATAATTTAAAAAAGTTTAAAACATGACGATTTGGTGTTACATAAAGGAACCCTGCCTAAGATTTAAATCCATGTGTAATGTCGTCTGTGGCGCAATACACTTAGAATCTGATTGTCTCATAAAAGATAATGCCTTTACCCAATTCAGTTCGTCTTTTTAGTCTACAACTGACCTAGTTGGGCCAATCCTTATAAAACTAGGGCAAAACGTTTTAATCGAAATTCGAGTAAGTAGCTTACCAGCTCCACTATCTAAGTACTTGTGTGATTCCGAATAAGATATTGCGCACAATAAAATGGTCGTCCTGATTCGTGAGGAATAGTTGTCTGCAGTTACTATAAGTACCTCATTAGACTGTAATCGAATCGAATATCGAATATTAATCGAATATCGTTGTATTGCTATGATTATTTAGATTTGAACATGTAAAAAATGTTATTTCACGATAAATATAAAGCAATGTAAACCATTTGCAATTTTACATTAAAAGAATATCTGAAATGCAGTATTTCAACAATATAACCTTATACAAACAACAATATATAATGCTACCACTTCACATGGCGTATTTGTGCAAATATTCGCCTTACTTGGATAATACAAAATAGACTTTATTTCAATAACGATAGGGTACACTTTGTATTATCCAAGTAAGGCGAATATTTGTACAAATACGCCATGTGAAGTGCCAGCATAAGACAAACAACGGCCAAATACCGATAGGCAATCAACTGCTATATTAAACAAATAATAAAAATAAAAAATCATTCGAATTCATATTTTTCGAATAGGAAATGCGATGATCCTCAAAAAAACTTTACAGTGTGTTCCGATTTCGATTATTTTTTATGAAATAGATAGTTATAGATACACCTCACCCGTCCGCTCTAGATTAAGTACGTACATATATCTATTATGTCTAGACTCTGTCGTTCGCAAGCTCAGCGGTCTATGTCCACCGGATGAGCCCTGTATGTATTTTGAATTAGAATAAAAGTCGCCTCCAAATCGGCAGTACGTGTTCTCATTTTTATCCTCAGTAAAAATCCTGAGTACCTACTCATTTAAGTAATATATAAAGTAAGGTTTCTCACGCTCCGAAACCAAAAGTGGCGCAGCCGGTAGGATTTTCTCGTAGAAATCCGTAGTTTCGCGTTTTTCCGGACGTTCAAATTCGACTAGAAAACATTAAGCGTAAAATCTACGAAAGCAGAGAAAATCCTTCGAACCAAATAAATATTCTTTTAAATCGCGTGAGTGCAGAAATCATCGAGTATGGGAGTCACGGGCGGTTGGTGAGTAAATCTTTTCGCCAATCCTATGTTCCCTAATCCTCCTATATTTTTCATAAGTTTTAAATGTTATTTTCGAGATCAAAACTTGCTCATTATAACAGACAGATTATTGTTTAGTCTTTAGCTGATAACTCTGTATGAAATTATGTGGTCTTATCTCTGTTCAATTCTTAGAACATAAAACATAGAGTAGTGTCAATGTTAGAGAGTTCATACTTTCAGCATTAACCTTAAAGTTCAAATCTAGATTGATTGAATTGAATAAAATAAACAGTATTAACTGTAAATTCAATTAATAATTGTAAGATAAAGTAACTCTTAAGGTAAAACTATTTTTTTTTCTAAATTTACATTTTTGTAGTAGAAGTATTACGAAGTTTATTTTTCATATTATTGGGTATTCTGATTAATTAATTTTGTGTCTGATTAATTAATTGTGTGTTTGTTATATTGTAAGTGTGTGTGAATTTTAATTTTAATAGGATTATTTTAAAGCGAGTTGCAACCTCTGTACAGTTCATTACTCTATAATCATGACGACACCCACTACAGTTGCAGTTGCACCAATACCAAAGGAAATTGTTGATTTAATTCCACTGTATAATGGTGATAAAAGACAGTTAAACCTTTATTTGAGAAAATGTCAGTACGTGGTTGATCGATTTAAGGGAAATACAGAACAAAATCTTTATGTTTTTAATGTTTTAACAAGTAGATTGAAAGAGGATGCAGCTGCGCTCTTATCGGAACGTGAAGATATTGTTACATGGTCCGCGTTCAAAGATTTGCTGATTCAACATTTTGGAGACCCCCGGAGTGAAGCTTGTATTAATATTGAATTAGAATCTTTAAAAATAAATTCAAGTGAAAGCTTTTTAGATTTTTGTAATAGAATCCAAAATGTTCGCTCGTTATTAATGTCGAAGGTGAATACAATTGATGACGTGGAATTAAAACGTGCTAAGTCGGTTATCTACAACAATACGGCTCTAAATGTATTTTTGTACAACCTTCCCGAAAATATGGTGCGTATCGTTAGGCTTAAATCGCCTACAACCTTAGAAGCAGCCTTGAGCATCGTACTCGAAGAAGTCAATTTCTTAGATCAATATAATATGCGTAACCGTATTCATAGTAATAATCAAATTTCGGGATCAAGTTCAAAGTCATCGATAACCCAACCAGTGGGGTACAAACCTTTTCAGTCTAAATTTAATTTGAATAATCCTCAAAATACGCAAAACAAGATACCTCAAACTTTGGGTCAAGGTCAACCCTTCAAGCCAGTATTCGAGTATCGGCCTCAATTGGGTTTGCAACCACAACAGTTTGGTTATAGGCCAGCTCAACAGAGCGGATATAGGCCACCTGTACAGTTTGGTTATAGGCCACCTCTACAATTCGGTTATAGGCCACCGCAACAGTTTGGATATAGGCCACCTCAACCGTTTGGTTATAGACCACCCCTACAGTTAGGATACAAACTACCGCAACAACTGGGTTACAAACCACCGCAGCCTGGTTCGAATCTTCCCCAGGTATTAAAACCCCAAAATCAAGATAGCGACGTATCTATGAGAACAGCCCAACCGAAGCAGCAACAAGGTTTTAATTTGAATGAACTTACTATGCACGATTACGAGTATGTATATGGACCCTATTGGGACGAATTTAACTATTATAATCCGTCAAATGACTATGACTACTTAAATGACATTAACTATTACTATGATAACGTAAATAATGACACGAACGATTGTAACATACCTGATGACAAATTAGAAGCAACAAATGACAGTCAAAATGTGAATTTTCAGGAAAAAGCCTCGATGGAAGACAAGAAATCTTGAAACTAAATTGCGATCCTAATTTAAAACTTCCCTACATTTACTTAGAAGAAATAGACGCGAAAATGATGATTGATACTGGTAGCATGAGATCATTTATCAGCCCTCAAAAGGCTTATGATTTTTTCAGTGAATATATTAGGAAAGAACACTTTCAAGTGGTAAGCACCCACGCTTCTAGTAGACACGATGAAGTAGTGGAAATTCCTCCGTTACCTACTTTTGTAACCAACGCTTGGCATAAATTTTATTTGTATGATGTGGACGCACAATATGACGGACTTATTGGTAATGACCTTTTGTTACAATTAGACGCAGTAATTGATTTAAAGAATCAAGTATTAACAACTAGCACAACTTGTATTCCAATAATTAACAACAACTTAAATTATGTAATTAATATACCGCCGCGAACAGAACAACGAGTTAAGTTACCTATCAATCAATATTCAGGCGATGCTATTCTTGATTTTCAAGAATTCGAGAATGGTCTGCGTATGCCCAGCGCTATAATAAATTGCATAAATGGATACGCGTATTCAGTAATCCAAAATACTTCAGATAGTCCAAAACGACTTAATATAATACAACCCTTTACAGTTACTAAATATGAAAATAATGAATGTAAAATAAATGTTACTAAAAATAATACTGACATAGAGATAGACAAGTTACTTGAAGACAATTTGACTAAACTCAGACTTGACCATACCAACGAAGAAGAACGTGAAAAAATTTATAGACTTTGCAAGGAATTCAAAGACATATTTTACTGTGACCAAATCCCCTTGACATTTACTAACTCGGTAAAACATCATATTAGGACTAAAAACGAAGACCCTATATATGTGAAACCGTATAGACAGGCTCCGTTTGTTCAAAACGAAATCAACAGACAAGTTGACCAATTGATAAACGACAATGTAATACAAGAGTCTCATTCTCCTTGGAACGCTCCTGTTCACCTGGTGCCTAAGAAGATGGACGCATCGGGAGAAGTTAAATACAGGATGGTGATAGACTTTAGACGACTTAACGAAATTACTATCGATGACAAATACCCCCTACCGAACATCCATGACCTTTTTGACAAATTAGGAAAGAGCACTTACTACACTACGCTTGATTTAGCCAGTGGTTACCATCAGATAGAATTAGACGAGAGGGACAGACAGAAGACAGCGTTTTCCACTCAAAATGGACATTTTGAGTTCCTCAGAATGCCGTTTGGGCTTAAAACGGCCCCAGCCACATTCCAGAGGACAATGGATAACGTTCTACGTGGACTACAAGGACTACACTGTATGGTATACTTAGATGACATCATTATTTATGGAAATAGCCTTGATAACATGATACAGAATTTACGGACTGTTTTTGACAGAATTAGGGCCACTAACATGAAAATCCAATTAGACAAATCAGAGTTTCTAAAAAAAGAAGTACTTTACCTTGGACACACAATTACCAAAGAAGGACTAAAACCCAATGACGACAAAATTACGGCTGTACTGAAATATCCTCTTCCAAAAACCACGACTGAGATTAAAAGTTTTCTTGGACTGGTAGGATACTACCGACGTTTCATCAAGGACTTCGCAAAAATTACCCAACCATTGACATCTTGTTTAAAGAAGCGTAATAAAATTATAATAGACCAGAAATACATTGACGCATTTAATAAATGCAAAGAACTCTTGACACATGCCCCTCTTTTACAATACCCTGACTACGACAAACCTTTCATACTTACGACTGATGCGTCAAACATAGCTTTGGGTGCAGTTTTGTCACAAGGACAAATTGGCAGTGACAAACCTATCGCTTACGCTAGTCGCACTCTTAGCGATACCGAATCACGCTACAGCACAATCGAACGGGAATTGCTCGCTATAATTTGGGCAGTAAAACATTTCAGACCATATTTATACGGTCGAAAGTTTTACATATACACTGACCACCGTCCTTTAGTATGGCTTCGATCTCTGAAAGATCCAAGTAGTAAACTTACACGTTGGGGACTCCGCTTGCAAGACTATGACTTTGAATTAATATACAAAAATGGCAAACAAAATACCAATGCCGACGCCTTTTCTAGAATAAAAATGTTTGCTTTAGACTCTGACGATGATAATGAATCGCTGGTAGTTAACGTGGGTAAAAGAGATACGGAATACTTAGATAGTATAGTTACAGAAAGGGCCATAGTTCATAATAAAAGAGAACGTAGCAATTCATCAACTATAACCATATCAGATACAAGTCGAACAGCAACTGCTAGTTCTATAGACTTCATTGACGGAAGCATTAATGAATATCCTGTTCAGGTCGAGTCTAGTAAAACAGATACAATTCATTCAGCCTTAAACGACTGTACTGGAATACCAATCTTACATGAAGCTATAGACACTAAGCCGAATCAAATTTTAGTTTTCTCATGGTTCAAAAATGAAATGCAAGTGAAGGATCTCTCGCGTGACAAACAAAAAGTATTAGAAGTTTTCTTACCAAAAGACAATCCAGAACTGATTAAAGATTTTTTGAAACAACACATTAAACCAAAGTTTAAGTATTTCATTTATTTTGAAGATAATGAACATCGTAAGTTATTCGGTAATATAATAATTCAGCTTTTTAGAAAGGATTTAATTAATTTTTATGAATGTACAGAACGAGTAGTTTATGTAGAAGATGAAGGAGAACAAAAATCTATAATAATTAAGCATCATGAAGGAAATACGTGCCATCGCGGCATCAAAGAAACATTAGTTAGGCTTCGTAGGAATTATTATTGGGATAGAATGCAGGAGACAATAGCGGCAGTTATAAATACTTGCGAGGCATGCCAGAAAATGAAATATGATAGAAAACCCATTAAACCTATCTTACAACTATCACAAACACAAAATGCTCCGTTTCAGGAAATATTTATAGATCTTTTTAGTATTGAAGGTAAAACTTATCTAACCCTCATAGACGCTTTTAGTAAGCTAGGTCAGGCCATCGAAATTCAGAACAAATCTACTCCAGAAGTAGTCCGTGCTCTAATGAAGTATTTTTCATACTACGGAGTTCCAAAAAAAATAAGTTCCGACCCAGGGTCCGAGTTCAATAACGAGTTAATGAAAGAATTTCTAAGCTTACATAAAGTCGAACTTCACATTGGTACACCCAATAATCCCAATTCCATGGGTCTGATAGAACGATTTCACTCCACCATAATCGAAATATACAGATTGGCGAAATATGAAAACCGTTGTACCGATGCGGCATCTGTAATGACATATTCAGTTATGGCATATAATCACTCCATTCACTCCGTTACTGAACTCACTCCATTCGAAGTTGTTTTCGGGCATACTGATACTAACAACCCGTATAGCATACAGTTAGAAAAACAGTATTTTCAGAAATTGGTGAAGGATCATGCTAAACGCATCAGAGTCATGTATACACACTTAACAGAGAAAATGGTAGCAATAAAAGTAAAACATAGGGAAAGGAAAGGTGGTGAAGCTGAAATTGAATTTAATGCAGGCGAAATTATTTTTGCGAAAGACGTAAACAAGCGTAAAAGTAAAGACAAACCCAGATACGTAAAAGCAAAAGTAATAGGTCAAGCTGTAAGAAATATTTTACCAATTCAAATTGGTGAAAGAATTACTAAAACCCCTATTAAGAATGTTAAACGCCCTTCGCAGGTGGTGCGGCATCCTGTTGGTAGTGATGCCCTCGCTAGCTTTTCATCTGCAAAATCTTGAAGGAAACCCAGGTATATTTCCAGTAAAGGAAGGCCTAGCACACATTCAAACTGATCACTGGACTATAGTCAAGCTCATCAGTTTAGAACAGATTCATAATGATTTAAATTACATATCCAGCAACTTCCAACAAATGTGTAAACTTATCGATTGGAATGCATCATATTCTCAAGAACTTACAAGTATGAAAATACATACAGAGTTTATACTCGATTTAACTATAGAAAAATACCGACAACTAGTTCCGCAGAAACGTTCTAAAAGAGGACTGATTAATCCATTGGGTTCTATTATAAAACTAATAACAGGTAACCTAGATCACGATGACGCCGTTAGATACGAAGAACTTATTTCCAAATTAAATCATAATCAAATAATTACTTCAAAAAAATTAACAATTGTCTCCAAAATGTTTCAGAGTTTCATTAATGTAACTGAAACAATAAATCAGAATACTGCATACTTTCATAATCGCCTAACAAATATTGAACTGCTTCTGAAAGATTTATCTGCAAAACAAAACAACTGGATTTTCTTAACTTATCTTACAGGATTATTTTCTGTATTCACGAGTAGTTTCCGTACTATCTTTGCTAGGCTAAGTGAACTTGAAACAGCATTAGCGTTAAGTAAATTATCGATACTACATCAATCTATTGTGAATTCTACAGAATTATTGCATCATTTACAACTAATTTCTAACTCAGGAAACTTAATGTATCCTCCAATAGAAACAAATCTATTGAAAATAGAGGAGACCATTTGTGTAAAATCATTTATTAAAAATAATCAGATTACATTTATAATGGAAATTCCACTTACGGATAACTCATCGTATAATTATTTTAAGATATATTCCTTACCAATCTTTCATGAATCTGAAAATAAAACCCTAGCCATTATTCCCAAATATCCTTACCTTCTGGCGAAAGGAATGAAATACTTACCACTAATAAAACCATGTCGACCGCTCTCTGCTGGAGATCAGTTTTTATGTACTGCGGATAATCAAGCCTTATACTATGAACTTACCTGTGTGGAACAGTTGATGAAATTTGAATATGACCATAGTCCCTGTAAACAACGAGAAATAGAAATTGAGAAGGTCAGGGTCCAGCAAGTGAACGCAGCTAGCTGGCTTCTCTACACTAGATTGAGAACAACACTGACGAAGCAATGCGGTGAAGAGATCAGTAAGCAACTTGTGTTCGGCACTTACCTGGTGACAATTGATGAGCCTTGCGCCCTCCAAATCTATGGGATTCACCTTCGTCGACATATTTTTGTGGAATTGGAAGTTGTGGAAAGGATTCCAATTGTCACGTTATCGCAGCTAAACTTGAATGCCACTGCCTCCGAATCGAGTGTAGTTAATATGAAAGGAATCAGTTTGGACGAAGTTAAATATATGGCGTTTTCGTTAAAGCATAGTGAAGTGATAGAAAGTGTATTGAATGAAAACAAGAACTTTAACTTCAGTGAAATTTTAGGATACGTCACTTTAGGATTAGTAATTTTTAGTTTTATTACATTTTTGATTTATATAACCTGGCTTAAATCGCCCAAATGTTTATTGTATTGGCAAAATTGTCGGAAAGACTCTCAAATCGAACCTTCCGATAATTTCGCTCTTAGGGTCGGAGGAGTTATAGATACACCTCACCCGTCCGCTCTAGATTAAGTACGTACATATATCTATTATGTCTAGACTCTGTCGTTCGCAAGCTCAGCGGTCTATGTCCACCGGATGAGCCCTGTATGTATTTTGAATTAGAATAAAAGTCGCCTCCAAATCGGCAGTACGTGTTCTCATTTTTATCCTCAGTAAAAATCCTGAGTACCTACTCATTTAAGTAATATATAAAGTAAGGTTTCTCACGCTCCGAAACCAAAAGTAGATAATGTCATCTCTAAAGGTAGAAAATTAAGGCCTAAAACCTCATTTGTTTGGTGTTACTGATCTTAATTAATTTGGATGATAAGAATTAGGCACTAAAAAACGAAAAAAAACTCGTCGGTGGCTTTGTTTCTGTTTGTTATTTTGTATTGCCACCAATTTCGAAATTATGGTAGTTCTCAAAGGCGGTTGTCGTTATTGTAAAAAAGTTTGAATTAGTAGAATAAATTGGTCTTCTCTATTACACTTGATGTTTGGAGTTTACAACTCACCTCAAGTTCACTACACAATTAACAGAAGGAGTTTTTAACAGAATACCACTATGGTTTATCACAGACACTCTTACATAACATTTATAAAACTTATTCAAATCGCTGTATGCAAATCCAGGATTCCAAATATAGAAACACATTATTATGATGATTAATTTATGATAATCACAGATACACTAGTGTTTTAATTTACCTGTGCATGAGTGGTTCTTAGGGTCTATTCAGACGAACCACAACCACACCACAACAAAAACACGTAGTTAGGCACAATCCATGCTTCCATACTTATATACTTATTTACTTATATTATTATCTTATATATAAAAATCTTCTGTGCGTGTGTATGAAAGTGAACTCCTCCTAAACGACTGGACCGATTTTGATGAAATGTTGTGTGTTCCACTGGATTCGAGAATGGTTTAGATCCGATAGATGGCGCTTCAGTCGAGTTGTAGGACTTTTTTATTTTAAGGGCGGGACAACGTCTGCCAGGTCCGCTAGTTTATATATGCGAAAGTAACTCTGTCTGTTACACTTTCACGATGAAACGTCTAAACCGATTTCGATGAAATTTGGTATGAAGATAGCTAAAACTCTGGGGAAGGACATAGGCTACTTTTTAATCCGCGTCTGCATCCACGATAACCGATTTTCGCGCGGACGAAGTCGCCGTCAATAGCTAGATTTTTTATAAAAATGAAAAGTTTAATTCACACTGAACACCTTGTCGGTACGACATCGCAGCTACTAAAAGTCGCTGCGTCACATAACCACTGCTCGACCACATTTTGACGCTGCGATGTGGTGTAGTTGTGGTCCGTGTGAAACAAGCCTTAGTTGTGTGGGCAGCAGGCACAATTGTTATTTGTTTAGCAACCATCTATTCTATTTATACAGGCATTGTATGATGTATATATTGTGATAGATAACTTGTATATGTTTATAAACAACTGTAGTCGTAATGGCTCAGTGGTTAACGCACCCGTCTTTAGTGCATGAGGTTATGGGTTCTGAACCGGGTACAGGCAAATACTAAAGTGACCTTTTCTATTCTATTGTTTCTAACTTTATCTTGGTCATCACTGTCATCTGTGAAGATAAACTTCGTAAGGAAATGTGGACCTATAGTAATTCTCAGATTATGAAAGAAAAGGCAGCTAGACCGCGCAGAACACTGAGAGTTACGCCACCAAAGTAAATACAAATTCAAAAGCGAATACCTACAATCGCGCTTCGTGCTGTACTTACACGAGACCTTAGAATAATAAGGTAGTGTCGCCGAAGATGGCCCGGCTCCTAGGATAGCCCACTTTAAAAAAAATACAGTTATGATTATTCGAAACATTTGAAACTTCGCGGGTTTATGCTATGTGTACTATAGACAATAGTGCAAGTGTGTTTCATTACCGGCGCGTCGCCATTTTGGCGACAGATGGCAGTTTGCTTGTTCATGTCAAGACGATACACGTTTTATTACCTGCATTATCTAAATTCTTTTGAAAATAAACGAATTTAAAACCAATCTCTTTGCTCTAAAATGTGAAAATTCATATTTAATCTATTTATAAGCGAATTACAGGCGAGTGTTATTATTTTATTTCCATTTTTTGTATTTTTACGAGATTATACTCAACCCGGGTGTAATTTCCTATCATGGCCCATAATATAATTCCCTTAACAATTGACATCAAAAAAATAAATTTTAGAAAAAAAAACTGATTTATTTTTGTTTTTGATAAGTTACTTTCAATATTGATATCGGCGTTAAATTTTATTTTATTTAGTGGTTTGTTTTTATTTTATAGTTGATTTTCATTTTGATAGATTTAAGATAGCCCACATTTAAATTTTTGGTTGATTTTTTACCTTTTATGAATAATGTTATGGGAAGTATGTGTTTTTATTTCGATGTTTTATATTAAAAGTGTTTAAGAGTTTATAATGCATATACTTTCATTAATATTTTTCGGGCCATCTTCAGCGACTAGCTTCCCAAGATAGCCCAATATCAAGTTTCTAAAAAGTGTTTACATTTGTGTTAAAATGCCAAAAACTGTACTAAATTTTAAGATATCTTGTTTCTCAAATAAATATATTACAACTTCCACTATCTTTTTTCTTTACTTTACTTATCTGCAAGATTTTACGAGGTTTTGAAATTAAGCGGGCCTTCATTGGCGCCTGTACCTTACACGAGACAGTACATCGCATCGCACGCATCGTTAAAAAAAACAAATTACTACACTATACTAATATTATTACTATACTATCTTATCTTATCTTATCTCAAAAGCGAATACATTGTAGGTATTTGTATTTGCTTTGTGGCTTCATTCTCAGTGATCCGCGCGGTGTAGTATCTGCCTTTTGATTCATAATCTGAGCTATAATTATCTGAAATCGCCGATCCGACTAGACCGTGGAGATTAGTCATCAGTATCACAACATAATTGTCTTATAAATTAAAGTTGAGTTTGTGTTCGTTCGGCATACCTAATCTCCGAAACGACTGATCCTATTCTGTAAATTAGGCCGCGAATAGCACCACCCCATTTCTACCCGTGTGTGTCATAGAAAGCGACAGAGGGATATTGACTAGAAGATCTAGTAGCGAGTAGCGTCCTTCTGAGTAAAATAACACCTACTGCGATCGCCAACATGCATCGGCCAAGCATGGCGATTACGGCCCCCTCCTTGGGGGAGACCTATGCCCAGCAGTGGGCGTCTAAAGGTTGACATGATGATGATGATGATGATGCTGCGTTATCCCTGAGTACTAAAGGCTATATTTTATTTACAAAAAAAATAGGGATCTGTAAAAAAAAAGCAGACGAAAGCTAGGTAAGCAGTTTGTTTTTAAAATTAAGAAGAAATGGGACACTCAAATAGACATTTTAAATAAAGTTGAAGTGAAAACAAACGGTACAAATTCTTTTGGTACAAACAAGCAAATGTTTGCAACTGTCAGTGTGTGACACAGATATTAAAGTACATTCACAATGACATGACAATTAACATAACGTGTTGGTCTAAGATCCCAGAGGCGCCAAATCTACGTCATTTTACATTGCTCTAATTTTGATAGATACAGGAATATGTTGTTAAGGTAGGCGTACCTACTACTTTGGGCCACTACTTCAACGGGACTTTAAAATTCTCTGTCTGGCTGTAATGATGGCCCACGGAAACTATCTAGAACAACGCAACTATATTCTTTAAAACATGTCATGTATACAAATCAGCCCCAGATACTAGTTTTTTCTACCCGTTATCTGGAAAAGATCGCCGAGATTGGCCCAAGAAGATGTAACGGCGGAATGGCGGGACTGGCTTTCGCGCCCTACCGCCGGCCTCGCCATCATCGAGCCGGTCCGGCCAGTGCTCAAGCGCTGGCTCGGGAGGAGGCACGGCTCCCTGTCGTATCGGGCGACGTAGGTACTTTCGGGGCATGGTTGCTTCGGGAAGTACCTGTGTCGCATAAACAGGGAGCCGGACGCCCGGTGACACCACTGCGTCGACTGCCGGGAAGACACAGCGCCGCTGGCAGAGTGTACCGCTTGGAAGGAACCGCGCCGTGTCCTCGTTTCAGAAATAGGCAGTGACCTGTCGTTGTCGGCCGTGCCGATGGTCGACAGCGCAGAGTCCTGGGACGCGGTGGTTTCCTTCTGCGTCGGCATAGGGCCCTCTTCCAGCCCCCTAAATGGGTCCACGGGCGGCAGACGCAGGGACGTCTGTCGCTCTCCCACACACATCAGGACCCGAGGTGGCGGCGCGTAGTGTTCCATGCGCGCCCCTCTTAGACGTCCGGGGAGGAGTCTAACACCTCACTCCCCCCCTGACCCGAGAAGTGGCCCACACTAGCGGACCGGCACCAGTCGGTGGTTGCGGAAGTATCTCCAGTTCCCGCGACCCCCGACGTAGGTGTGAGATGGAACACCGGGGTGGTTTTTAGTCAGTAAGAGTCTGAGAGAGGACATCCAGGAGGATTTTCCACAGCGGAACACGAAAAAAAAATTTAAAAGAAAAGGAAGAGGTAGAGAGACCTAGACGCGTACTGCGAGTTGGTTCGAGCCGGCGGTGAAAAGTATACCTGGAAAGGGGATGTCTTCTGGAAACACGTAGTTAGGCACAATCCATGCTTCCATACTTATATACTTATTTACTTATATTATTATCTTATATATAAAAATCTTCTGTGCGTGTGTATGAAAGTGAACTCCTCCTAAACGACTGGACCGATTTTGATGAAATGTTGTGTGTTCCACTGGATTCGAGAATGGTTTAGATCCGATAGATGGCGCTTCAGTCGAGTTGTAGGACTTTTTTATTTTAAGGGCGGGACAACGTCTGCCAGGTCCACTAGTTTATATATGCGAAAGTAACTCTGTCTGTTACACTTTCACGATGAAACATCTAAACCGATTTCGATGAAATTTTATATGAAGATAGCTAAAACCCTGGGGAAGGACATAGGCTACTTTTTAATCCGCGTCTACAGCCACGATAACCGAGTTTCGCGCGGACGAAGTCGCGCAAAAGCTAGATTTTTTATAAAAATGAAAAGTTTAATTCACACTGAACACTTTGTCGGTACGACATCGCAGCTACTAAAAGTCGCTGCGTCACATAACCACTGCTCGACCACATTTTGACGCTGCGATGTGGTGTAGTTGTGGTTCGTGTGAAACGAGCCTTAGTTGTGTGGGCAGCAGGCACAATTGTTATTTGTTTAGCAACCATCTATTCTATTTATACAGGCATTGTATATATAGATTGTGATAGATAACTTGTATATGTTTATAAACAACTGTAGTCGTAATGGCTCAGTGGTTAACGCACCCGTCTTTAGTGTATGAGGTTATGGGTTCTGAACCGGGTACAGGCAAATACTAAAGTGAATTTTTCTATTCTATTGTTTCTAACTTTATCTTGGTCATCACTGTCATCTGTGAAGATAAACTTCGTAAGGAAATGTGGACCTATAATTCTAAGATTATGAAAGAAAAGGCAGATAGACCGCGCAGAACACTGAGAGTTACGCCACCAAAGCAAATACAAATTCAAAAGCGAATACCTGCAATCGCGCTTCGTGCTGTACTTACACGAGACCTTAGAATAATACACGAGACAGTACATCGCATCGCACGCATCGTTAAAAAAAAATACAAATTCAAAAGCGAATACTTTGTAGGTATTTGTATCTGCCTTTTGTTTCATAATCTGAGCTATAATTAATGTAAATCTGAAATCCCCAATCCGACTAAAGCTATCGTGGAGATTAGTCATCAGTATCACAACATAATTGTATTATAAATCAAAGTTGAGTTTGTGTTCGTTCGGCATACATAATCTCCGAAACGACTGATCCTATTCTGTAAATTAGGCCGCGAATAGCACCACCCCATTTCTACCCGTGTGTGTCATAGACAGCGACAGAGGGATATTGACTAGAAGATCTAGTAGCGAGTAGCGTCCTTCTGAGTAAAATTACTGCGATCGCCAACATGCATCGGCCAAGCATGGCGATTACGGCCCCCTCCTTGGGGGAGACCTATGCCCAGCAGTGGGCGTCTAAAGGTTGACATGATGATGATGATGATGATGCTGCGTTATCCCTGAGTACTAAAGGCTATATTTTATTTACAAAAAAAAATAGGGATCTGTAAAAAAAAAAGCAGACAAAAGCTAGGTAGGCAGTTTGTTTTTAAAATTAAGAAGAAATGGGACACTCAAATAGACATTTTAAATAAAGTTGAAGTGAAAACAAACGGTACAAATTCTTTTGGTACAAACAAGCAAATGTTTGCAACTGTCAGTGTGTGACACAGATATTAAAGTACATTCACAATGACATGACAATTAACATAACGTGTTGGTCTAAGATCCCAGAGGCGCCAAATCTACGTCACTTTATATTGCTCTGAATATGTCGTTAAGGTAGGCGTACCTACTACTATCTTTAGGCCAGCACTTCAACTAGTCGTTTAAGGACGGGACTTTAAAGTTCTCTGTCTGGCTGAAATGATGGCCCACGGAAACTATCTAGAACAACGCAAATTCTTTAAAACATGTCACGTATAAAAATCAGCCCCAGATATCAGGTTTCTTTTATACCCGATATCTGGAAATGATCGCCGAGGTTGGCCCAGCACGCTATGTCTACGGAAGAATAGACATACTGACAGGAAGAATAGACAAACTGTACTGACTTGTCTATTCTTGCTGTCAGTGTGTCTATTCTTTCGTAGACTTAGCGTGGTCATGCTACGCGTGCTGGAAGAGGTAGAGGTGGAATGGCGGGACAGGCTTTCGCGCTCTACCGCCGGCTTCGCCATCATCGCGGTCCGGCCAGTGCTCGAGCGCTGGCTCGGGAGGAGGCACGGCTCCCTGTCGTTTCGGGTGACGCAGGTGCTCTCGGGGCATGGTTGCTTCGGGAAGTACCTCTGTCGCATAAACAGGGAGCCGGACGCCCGGTGTCACCACTGCGTCGACTGCCGCGAGGACACAGCGCCGCTGGCCGCTGGCAAAGTGTGTCGCTTGGAAGGGACCGCGCCGTGTCCTCGTTTCAGAAATAGGCAGTGACCTGTCGCTGTCGGCCGTGTCGATGGTAGACAGCGCAGTGTCCTGGGACGCGATGGTTTCCTTCTGCTAAACTGTTATGTCGCAGAACGAGGCTGCGGAAAGGGAGAGGGAGATCACTAACTCTCACCCGGCCCGCAGCAGACGCACCGGGCGTCCGCAGAGGGCCCTCTTCCAACGCCGTCTTCCAGCCCCCCTAAATGGGTCCAGGGGCGGCACACACGGGGACGTCTGTCGCCTCCCACATACATCAGGACCCGACGCGTAGTGTTCCACGCGCCCCTCTTAGCCTTCCGGGGGGGAGTCTAACACCTCACTGGGCCCTTCTCGGGTCGGGGGGGGGGGGGGGGCCTGACCCGAGAAGTGGCCCACACTAGCGGGCCAGCACCAGTCGTGGGTTGCGGAAGTATCTTCAGTTCCCGCGACCCCCGACGTAGGTGTGAGATGGAACACCGGGGTGGTTTTTAGTCAGTAAGAGTCTGAGAGACCCCTCCGCCCTGGGGCGGGTGGAGGACATCCATAAGGATTTTCCACAACGGAACACGAAAAAAAAATTAAAAAAAAAAGGGAAGAGGTAGAGAGCCCTAGACGCGTACTGCGAGTTGGTTCGAGCCGGCGGTGAAAAGTATACCTGGAAAGGGGATGTCTTTGCTCAGCAGTGACACATAACAGGCTTTATAAAAAAAAAATAAGGGCAGAATTAGAGCCTCCAGATCGCACGTAGGTCTGGCATCTTGGACTATAAAGTACACAGTGAAGTGACAATTGACATAAGTAACGTATACAAATAGCAAATCTTCTGCAAACACTCGTGCTCATAGTTATTTGATATTATTGTAGACTGTAATATTACTGGAATGTGATATGCCAAGCTTGCGGAAAACTTTAGTCCATGTAATAGACGCATCAGTGGCCGTAAATTAGAAGTTTCTGATGGAAAGCCCGCTCTTGGAATCATCGAGCCGAACACCCCATGCTTTTTCGCGAAAGTTTTTAGACTTCCAAGAAATATAATTTAGAACGGTATATTTATAACTAGCTGATGCCCGCGACTTCGTCCGCGTGATTTTCAGTTATCAGCGGAGATTTTATTCTAAAATAAAAGTAAAACTAAAATTACTCCTTATAACATCAGCTATCTGCCAGTGAAAGCCGTCAAAATCGGTCCAGCCATTTCAGAGATTAGCCGGAAAAAACAGACAGACGGACACCTATGTCTGTTTATAATGTCAAGATATCAGATTTTTACTAAATGCATTTGAAAGTATACGGTACATATATAAAAAAACAATATTAAAAAAAAAAAATTACTGTTTTTTTCCGGCTAATCTCTGAAACGGCTGAACCGATTTTGACGGCTTTTACTTACAAATCAAATCAAATCTCTTTATTGCATTCATGTGTGTACATTTAGTGGTTATAATAGTGTAAGTTCCAATATGAAACCCGGTTAGGGCACGGCAACATAATAATTTAACACAATATTTTTTACATGATACTAATTTTAACATAATAATAATTTTAACATAACTAATAATAATTTTAGCATAAATGACTTTGACATAATAATAATAGGGAATATGCATGATTTTATTTTAAATTTTAAACAACAAAATACAGAGATGATTTTGCAAAAAAAAAGTAAATTATTAAGAATAATAAAACTAATAATAAACGACCAAGTCTCAAATAGGTAATAATCTTAGGTAATAATTATATGTTTTATATTCAAAGTTTTACAGGCAAACAATTTTATTTTAAACTAAGAAGGGAAAAATCGATTGAATCCGATCGATTCGATTCGATTCTTTTCACTTTTATTTGGTAACTTATATCCGGTCTTTTCTGTAAAAATCTCTACGAATTTATGTGGAGTGCGCTGTGAATCCCTAATATCGGCATCGCTATTCTGAAAAATCGCCTAGTGAACTGAAAGTGATAGGAGCTGTCATTTCAACCTGATAGATTTCAGTCTAATAGAGATGTCTTAATTAAACAATTAAATAAGTATGATGTGGGTATATTCCGTCAGATATTCATCATCATCATTTCAGCCGAAAGACGTCCACTGCTGAACATAAGCCTCCCCAAGGGGGGGTTTTGCCATAATCGCCACGTTTGGCAGGCGGGTTGGTGATCGCAGTATGGTTGTTACAAAGGCACAGAGAACGCTGCTGCCCATTCTCTAGTAAGTCCGTTAGTCGCCTCTTACGACACCCATGGGAAGATATGGGATGGTGCTATTCTTTACGTCCGACACCACACGGACGACCGTCAGATATTGTCAACACTTAATTTAGAAGCTGCCTTCAAAGTATTTAAGTTCGTTATGTTACGTTTTAGCTACTAAGGTATCGTTACATGGTACGATGGGACTGGCATACACGTTCGTTGAAAAGTCCCTAATAATAAATAAAGAGAAAGAAAAAAAATATCGGTCACTAATTAATTACCAAACATCCTATATAATAACTATGTATATATAGTTATTACTGTTTTATATAATAATATTAATATGTGGGGACTATACACACGGCCATCTGACCCCAAACTAGGGAGACCCTGTACTATGGGTGTCAGACAGCTGATATACATACACAAATACATTTAAATACATACTTAGATAGATAAACAACAACCAGACACAAGGCAAACACAAGTGCTCATCACACAAATGTTTACCCTGAGCGGGATTCGAACCCGCAACCACCGCACCACAGCGCCAACCGTGTCGTCAATATTGTTGCGGTCAAAACTTGGCCACTTGTGACCGGGTTATCTGTGACAGCCATTAAATGAAGTAATACTAACAAATAAATACATCTTTTAATTACTATTAACACAAGAATTATAAGTCAATCTGTTTGTCCGAGCTAAAAACATGACGTCGGATATTAATTTTTGTGCTATGAACTTCTGTTCTATATTTATATCTCTCATTTGCACTTTCAGGTTAGTTGTAAAGGTGGCACAGTCATCCTCTATGTCGGTTTGGGTTACAGGTATGGATTGGGCGAAGATTCTTGAAGGCTGAGGATCAGACCGTCTAGTGTCTGTTATCTTCATCCGTTTCTTAGACGGCGGCGTGTATTTCTCTTCTACGCTGTCTTCAGATAAGACGTCATCCTCAAGTCGTTCCTGAAAATGTCGAAAATATAAAATGTTATTACTAAAATTAAAGGTCCAGGTCTCCTTACAATGTTTTCCTACACGGATATCTATACTAATATGATAAAGCTGAAGAGTTTGTTTGTTAGTTTGGTTGAACGCGCTAATCTCAGGATCTACTTCGGTTCGAATTGAAAAATTGTTTTTGTGTTCAATAGTCCATTTATCGAGGAAGGCTATAGGCCCAAACGAAGCCGGGTCGGGTCGCTAGTCAAAAATAAACTTAGAAAGTACTTGGTACTTGCTCGGTATCGATCCCGCGACCTCATTAGACTAAATAACTTTAGCAATAGTGTCAGATGTGGACGAATAGTGTAACCTAGTGTCAATATTTATGATTTATAATAACAAGGACTTACCACAGCCATCATGGATTCGGATTCGTCTTCATTACTGAACTTAGCTCTGCAAATAATCAAATTTCTTTGCTCCTCAGTGTTGTATCCAAGAAACTCTTCTAATTCTCTATAGTACCACAGCGTAGGTACATGTATTTCGTCTTCACTTGCCCCTGAATGCATGCTCATTATAACTTTTCTTTCTTCTCTTCTAAACGCAGTTCGAAAACTATCAATCTTTTTCTTCACCGTATCCATATTTGCAGTGGGATCGACTTCGTGTACTTTGGCTAACAAAACCTCATAAGCTTCTTTCTTCTGTTCTCTCACTAAGTACGAGGGATCTTTAGCGTCCCACAAGCACGGAAAACTTCTGTATATCTGAATGAATTCATACCAGAAGTCGCGAGACATCTTTTTATTATTCGTTTTAATAAGCGGCATTCGCACATCCAAATAAATCGGGGATCCGAGACCGACTAGAAATATGTCGGCCAACACTCGGTAGCGGAAGTGGGAGGGGGTCGCGGGGAGACTTTTGGAAGGGGACCGTTGCGCATCGGATCGAGTCGGCGTACCAACTTCGCGTCGCGTCGGCGTGAACGGTTGACTCACAAACATATGTTGGATAAGGACAACGTATCGGATGGTCGACTCGCACGGTTGAATGGCGCGATAATGTCCCGGCTATCGGTCGGTTCGTATGACGTAAGTATGGTAAAACAGTTGGTGTAATAATCGATTTTACCACGTTATTCCGACAGGCAAAATGACGACCAACGGAAAGTCTGATTCGACAAATTGACCTCAACTTCAACCTTATTCAAACTACAGTTTCAGAATTTGTTTTTTTTTTCTTAATTTTTATATTTTGTTACCAGTGTGTTGTGTTAGGTGGCGAGACGCGATCGCTTAGTTCAAAGTTATTACCTTACCTTATTAATAAAGGTAAAAAGTCGTGTAAATAGATACCTACCGTAAAAAACATAGAAAGAAAACAAATAACTTATGAGATTTGTCTGTACGTACACATGATATCGTAAACACAGTCTGACCGAGTTATGTGTGTTTTAAGAATTGTAAACGAGGATCGTTATACGACTGTTTGTATTAAAAGACGTTGAACTAATGTCCAATAAATCCGACGTCTTTCTTCTATAAATCCAACATTCATGAAAAGTTTTCGAATCATAATCATGACCTACCTACTAGTCTTTTTTTTAACCTTTAATTAATATATTATTGTTTTTAAGTACATATTATATACAATGTTTACAAGAATAATAAAAAAGAAAACCTAAAGTATAAAACTAAAAAAAACTAAACAATAAGGCATCATAGAATTTGTCCACATCGCCGTCAACTGGAAATGTACCCAAGAGACTGGCGGCACAGTAAAGATATCTTTACTGTGCTGGCCGGCATTGCCACGTAAGATGGCAATGGGCTTGCTTAATCTCTGACCAAGGTAAAAACCTACTAATGGTTTTTCGTAAACACTAATCGAGAAAAGCAGTTCACATATATCCTATGTTCGGATATTCACTGATAAATTCACCCGAATAAAAACTGTTTGCTTTCCTGGACAAACGAGGTTCAGTCTTTTCGTCTTTATTTAAATATATTATTAACGTTACAATATTAAAAAAAAATATATTTTATACATATTTAAAAACGTTATAATTTTTACACTTCCCATTGTTTTATACATGTCTTTTTTTTACCGTTGCCACAAACTGAATTTCTACTGTTTTGTAGATCATAGTGCCATGCAGTGGGAAAACTCGGACTGGAATAATAATAATAATCAATTAAAGAAAATGGCATTTAATTTCAAATCGAATTCGTAATTATGCCAAAGGCAGATGACACAATCACGAGTTATTACATAAATACCACCAACGAGAACATAATAACAACAACCACTACTTCGGTGGTTGCATTCAACTTTATTTTTTGGTTACCATAAACAATAAAAAGAACCGCTGATTCCTTTGTCGAGTTATAAGGACATAAATGTACAGGTCAGCTAGGGTTGCCAACCCTACTATATAATATAGTATCCTACTATATTAGAAGCACGACTACTGTATTTTTGAAAAAATGATATAGTAGGCGAAACTACTATATTTTAAAGGCATGAAACTCTTAGCAATAATATTAGTTTCAAAATGTGTAAGCGTGAAACAAAACGTTAATACCTATTTTTAACGTTTCTGGCATGTCAAATTGCCAGATGCGTTTTCTTCAAAAAAGTAAAGTATCTACCTATTTAATTTTTAGAAGCTACTATTTTTATATTATTTTTTTGTTATCTACTATATTTTTATGGGTAAAAATTATAGAACTACTATTTTCGACCGACAAAGAGTTGGCAACCCTAAGGTCAGCAGATTTTTTCTTTGCGATTTCTGAGTTGGTTCCATTGGTTAAAGTCAAAGAGTAGTCTTTGGTTAAACTTGATCATAATGATGAATACAATGACAAACAAAAAACATTTCAAATTTAAGGTTAACAAAACCTAGGCTAATATTTGCATTACTCTGTGATTGGCTAATAAATAATGTCAATAGTAGAGCTGCCATTAAGTTCTACCACAGACCAATAAAATTATTTTATTTTATACTTTTTAACATTAAGAGCGTGTATTCGATTCGTGACGTCAAACTTCATGTTTTCGCGTTTTGGCCAGAGCAATATCGTAATGACGTGAGAAGATTATTTAAAAACAATTACAGTTTTTGAAACATTAAGTCTTGATTTAGGGAACTACAGAGTAAAAGTATAATTTCTAATTAAAGTTTTTTAAAGCGAAGACAATCCTTTCATGGCGTTTTACGAAAATAGACGTTAGAGTTAATTTTCAGGACGAATACAACCATTACAGTATACCAAAATATTATGTTTTATGCGTTTTTCCAACAGGATATACAGTCTTAAAGTCTACTACAGAGCCAAAATTACCAAAATATTACGATAATGTATTAAAAAACAATGTTCAAAAAGTATAAAATCGGTTCACTTTGACAATTTTATTTCACCAGTATTTGAATGAAAACATAACTGATATATTTATTTTATAAAAATAAAGGTTATGCCTAATAAACAGAATATTTTTCAGTCCGTTATACGAACTCATTTATTTTAGACAATTATTTTAAAAAGCACTGTAAAAGATTGCGCGCTGTCGTTTGCCGATCAAATTCAATTATTCGTGCTTATTTCGTGCGTATTTTTTTTTCTGATGCACACAAACAGACCATTGTATTGAACTAGTGTGTGTCAATGCTGCTACGCCGTTCTAGCAATCGTTTAGATTTTGAGTTGGGCTAAATCGAATACGCGCCCTTAAGACTAATTTTTAATTACGCAGGTTAGGTGCTTTATTTCAAGGCTAATCCGTAACATTTATTTACATTTTGATCGATCCCTTTAGATCTAAAGACAATTCTCAACGATCATTCTGAGAAATTATTAAAAAAGCTTAAGTACTTACTCTTTAAAATTTATTATTGGCCCAGTGACATTCAATTACTAAATTAAACGAACTTACCTAAGTGAAGTTCTATTGTAATTATACGAACTGCTTAGTCCTCGATACATATCTTGATTTACTCTGTAGTTCCACTATGGTCCATTGTGTGTACGCGAATATTCAGAGAATAAATTCCTGCAAAAAACAACACTGGCAACCCCATCCAGCTTATGTCATTCTATTTAGAGCAATCTGCAATTTTAAAACAACAATTTTCAACTTCAGTCCCCGGGTAACATAACCTATGGTTATGTTTAGGGCTTGGGAGGGAAGCTGGTATCGAGGACTAAGCAGTTCGTATAATTACAATAGAACTTCACTTAGGTAAGTTCGTTTAATTTAGTAATTATACTCCTGCTTAGTCCTCGATACATATCTTGATTTACTCTGTAGATGTTTAGAGAGATGAAGTTGGAAATTGCACACACATTGAATATTGATTATACAATAAAACAGTAAAAGTAACATAAAATCAATTATTTATTGCGAGTAGCTATACTCTAAGAACATTATTAAACATAATATATATAATTCTCAACTTAGCTGAGCTTATTATTCATTATCATAATTAATCAGTCTTGACATTACAAACAGTCATGGCAAAAAAATAGTTTTTATTTTCTTTTACCAAAGGTCTATTATAATGATTTGCAAAAACTTTTGACCCTAGTGACCAACCTGCAGTGTTAAAAATTGTATCTAATGTCACGCCTTCCCTACGAATGAGGAGTGATTTTTTTTTTTTTTTTTTTTTTTTTTTTTTTTTTTTTTTTTTTTTTTTTGATATCTATACCACTATTCATCATTGTTTGCTTAATTCAACGACTAATTGTTTGGTTACTAGCATAATTGTGAGGTCTTTTAAAACTAATAAACAATCTTTCTATATTACCTAATTGTAGCTTTCTTAATGATTGTGTGCATTTTATGTAATGTTGTAGGTAATGTAATCACAGGACCAATTTCAGGTTTCCTATGAAAATAAGGTAATGAGATACATATCTGTTGCTTTCCTGGTACAGATGTTTTTAATAAATCGGTGATCTTTATATTTACTCCTGAATTATTAAAATTGTATGTTATTTAGTCTTATTACAGATAAGATTTGTATTCGTTGTGCACTAGTAAGTGCTAAGAGAATTACCAGCTTTTTAGTTAACTTGTCAAGAGACAATTCTTGCAGTGGGTACCATTTTTCAATAAAATTCAATACAATTTATGGATCCCATGTATCATTGTATTTAGGGCGACTTGGTCGTAATTTAAAAATACCCTTAAAGAACCTCTTTATTTGAGGATCTGTCCCTACCTCAGAGTTTATAATCAAAGACAAACCAGATCTACTAGTATTTAGTGTAGTATATGAACTGCCATTGGCGAACTGTTGTGTAAGGAACTCAAATATTTTAGTGATAGAAAAGTCAAAAATATTTTCACCATTACAAAAAATCCACCACTTATGTAGTGCTACTGAATACTGTTTAACTGTATTTTCTGATAAAGATGAAATCATGACCTGAATGGTGTCATGAGGTATCAATTGCTTCCCTGATAATATGCACGCCCCCAGGGAAAGGCTGCTGTGCAAAGGATGCAGTTTTCTAGAAGGTGATAACAATAATTGGTTTGATGGTTTGAACACTTTAACTTCAGATATTACCATGGAATTTATAAATGGATACCAGGGCTGTGATGGCCACACAGGAAACACTAAAATACCAAAAACCTGATCATCTTTAATATTTTGAATGGTTTTTGAAATTAATGCAAATTGTGGAAATGCATAAAATAATGGGTAACTAACCCAATTGACTGTAAAAGCATCTAGGTTTTCTGCATGTGGATCCCTATACCGGGATAAATATCTGTCACATTTAGTATTAGCCCTGGTAGCAAATAGATCAATGGAAGGCTTTCCTAATGATCTTACTATATTATGAAACACTGACGGTAACAATTCCCACTCACAGTCAACATTTTCCTTTCTAGATTCAAAATCTGCCTCTTTATTGTCTTTAGATTTTACATAAGATGCAGATAACCAAATTCTGCGGGCTTCTCACCACTGCCATATATCCCGAGCAAGATCATTAAGATTATTAAATTGAATGCCACCCATTCTATTAATATAATTAAGCTATGGCTGTAGCCGTCTATGCATAATAATATTTGGCAAGTAAGTCTTTTGCAAAACATTGAAGCCCTAAAAAAGCTGCCAAAAGTTCCAAATAATTTATATGATTTGTCTTGTCTTCATTTGTCCAGAAACCATTTGCTACCTGACCATCACAAAATATCCCCCAACCAGAGCGAGACGCATCTGAATAAATTTCAATTACAAATTGATAATGTCTTATGGGGTTTTTAGCTATCTTAATACAATTATACCACCATTGTAAATCTTCTCTACATTCCTTATTTATAATCATAAATGAATCAAAATCATTATTGTGAATATTTAATTCAAAACATTTTTGCTTCTCTAATCTTTTTGTATATAAAAAACCATAACTCACAGCTGGACAACAAGCTGTTATGGTTCCAATGAGCTGTGCTAAGTCTCATAAAGTACACCTACTGGTATTTAAATACTTTTTAAGTAATAAATGAACAGAAATTCTCTTCTTATCTGTCACTGACAGTGTCGTATTCTTTGTATTAATCACAAATCCTAAATATTCAGCTACTAGTTTTGGTTGTAGATTACTTTTATCGTTATATATAAAATCCCAGGCATTTCAAAAGTTTTTCAGTCTTACTACAATTCTCTAAACACTCTTCATAAGAATCTCCAATACAAATAATATCATCAAGATAAATCACCGATTTGCATCCAGCACTGCGTAGGTAAGATATAACTGGTTTTCAAATCTTAGTAAAGGCCAGTGGGGCAGTACACAAATCAAAGCACATACAATTAAATTCATAAAAAAAGTTCTAACATTTTCCATTTTAAAATGTTCTGTGTAAACAAACTTACTCAGACACTTTAAATTTAATATAAGCCTGGTACCACCATTTGCTTTGGGTATGGTAAATATTTCAGATAAAAACTGTCCACTGACAGAGGTGCACACTTTTTATAACCCCCAAATCTAGTAATCTAGCTATTTCTTTTGTTATAATTTTATTTTCAGCCTCTGAAAATAAACAATTTTTTGGTAGTACCTGTTGTGTAGGCGTTTTCATAAAAGGAATTTTATAACCCTTTATCCATGATAATATAACTTTATCTTGAGTGATATTTTCCCAACACACATAAAAATATTTTAAGCAACTTGCTAATGTCTTTACCTTTAAGTTTGACTCACAGCCTTGTGTGCCTTGTGTGCAGTCTTGCCTGATGAGGTCCTCGGCTGGTGCTGCCTCACCGTGGTCCTCGGATAATATCTGCCCCCCCCCCCTCCCTTGTTTGACTCGACTCGAGTGAGGAGGGGCATGGAAGTTTTCCATTATTATTAATTAAAAAATATGGGGACGGTTTGTGTTGAGAAGGTTTTCTTACAAAATTGGATTTTTTAATTATTGTAGGAGCTGCTTTTTTAATAGCATTTGCAGACCTTATGTTATCATTGAATGTTTCACCAAACAGGAAACTATCCCATCTAGCTGACTCTGCAGTTTTAATAATAATTTTATCCAGATTGATTGCAATCAATTTTCTTCTGGTACATGTGTCATTGTAATGCAAGTCACTAAGGAGTCTCGACACGTCAGTCAATACTTCAATGTTTTTCTTGTTATCATTTGTTTTCACTAAATTATCAACCACTGATAAAACTGCAGCTAAGGCAATCCCCAACTGTTGTTGCCGTTCCTCCACCTTCTTGTCTCTTTCTTTGATTGGATCGCTTAGCGCAATCCTTCTAATTCTAAGTTTAATCTAGGAGCTTCCAGTAAAGGGAAATTCTTTGGAAACATATTTCTTATACAAATTCTCATTACTTCTTTGTTCACACCATCGGTCAAAATACTCATCACCCGTTTCAAAATTTCAGGATGGATGTCATCCCCATAGGACTTTTCAGAACTTGACAGGTTTCCTAAAGCTGACAATACTGTGTCATCCAGCTCCATTAGTCCATCATCTTTCGTTTCATGAGTACCTACAAGGCACATAATAATTTGTCATCTGACTAACTTAGTCACAATGATTTATTCTCGTGAGAAAACAATATCACGGTATATAGTAGGTATATCATAGAACTTCTAGATATACCTATATTATTAGCACTTCACCTCAACTTGAGGTTTCGTTTCGAGACTCTCGAAGTCCTGTCGTAACACGAACTTCATGTTACAAGGACGCATGTGCTAAACGCCGGCAAGATGGCGTGTTCCAATAAATTTTCCTTCGAACATGAATCCACTGAAATCTTTACAATCAAGCATACCTAAACTACATAGGTACCTGCGTTATCTTCATCGATTACGATGTTGTTAGCGTCGGCCTCAACCTCTGAAGGCAATTCCCTTTCATCCCTTTCACTAAGGGATGACGACGACGACCTTAGGCGACCACGACGCATTCGTGCTCGTCTATTCAGTTTCTTCTTAATTTTCTTCAACTTTCTCCACAATTTATCCTCTTTAGGCATTTTGTTATTTGTAATATACTTTTTAATAAAATATGTAAAATAATTTGAAAAAATGGCGTCTGCGCAACACAACGCGAAAATAGTGAATGACATAAGCTGGATGGGGTTGCCAGTGTTGTTTTTTGCAGGAATTTATTCTCTGAATATTCGCGTACACACAATGGACCATAGTGGAACTACAGAGTAAATCAAGATATGTATCGAGGACTAAGCAGGAGTATAATTAGTGGTTATTAGCGACACCGCATAACAAAATATTTTAATGAACCGCAATTTATTCGCGAGCAGCATGCTACACCAGTTTTGATTCCACTAATTTGAACATGACCCTTTTAATTTAATTGTAAGCTTAATTAAGTAATTATATCCTTCGAAACCAAACAACCGTAAAAAATAAAACCTAATACAAAAAAAAACAAACGTAGGTAAAACCCGCCGTAAATAACGCACTTTTGTTTAGCACAGATTAAATATAGCAAGTGAAAGGCATAATAACCGTTGATTAAGTCTCCATTGATCGAATGCTACTACTCTAGCATGACACCGTCCGTCAGCACTACGTAATTACGTGTTTCTTTATAAATAGCAGTTAGGTTTGATACTCGAATGTCGGACATTTCTTAAGGAAATGGCAAGGTAATGGAAGATGAAATTGGTATCAAGTATGTTGATACTTGAGAAATGAGCTTGTGGTGAATTGCTCTATATTCTACGAGATCTGAACTGTCAATCGCTTCTGTGAGTTGTCACAGAAGCGATTGACAGTTAAGTACTGTAGATCATATAACAGTCGGGCTATTCTGTACAAAATCTATCTCGTAGAATATAGATCAATTCACCACAAACTCAGTTCTCCGAAATTCAAAATAGCTTTTAGAAGGCTGTAGATTTGCATGCATATAGGTAAAAAGTGATCTGTAATAAAGAATGGGGCTTCCTGTAAAAAATATTAAAATATGGTACCTTTTCTGTTGATAATTATAATAAAGTGTCTTCGTAATGAATTATACTGTAATTAACATCCTACACCTCTGATTCAAGATCAAAATAGAAAAACTGAACTGTGTAGGCTGCATTCTGTGACTAAGTAACACTACATAAGCTGATAGAAAATATATCCTCTATTTTAATTGCATACCTGAGACATGTAATTAAAGATAGCACCGTAAATTATCGTCCCGATCGTAGGAATAGTAGTTTTACATATTTATTTTCTTCTCAAGAATTATTTCTACAAGTTTAAAAACGCTTACCGCCTGCCATTAAAGAAAAATAGATAAAACTACATCGTTTTTCAGTCCCACATCTACAATTAGTATCTGTTTAGGTACTGTCTACCCGATAAACGAAGCGATAGCAATTAAGACAAAGCTATAATAGCAATTACGAGACAATGGTATAAACACACGTAATCGGGCTGTTCATCAGAAACTTGCATCACATGTTTTGTCATTGAACTTGAGTGAAAGTTATATTTTTAAACGACGACCATATTTTATGGGCTTCTCATTACGTTTTTTCAAATGAAAGTGACTTACCAAAATGGATGAGTAGGTTTCCCGATTGCCATTGCCATAAAAAGAAATCTACCTATCAATATGGAGTATCGTTACGTCATATTTAATTTATCATCTGTCATTGAACCTGAATTTGGAATGCGTTCAAAATTAAAATGTCGTCATATCATTTCGGATGACATTCCGAATACGTCCGAGTGCAGTCGGAGATCAATTATATTTTTATTTCTGTCTTGAATGGTTAATTTTTAAAGTTTGTTAGTTAATTTTTATTTTTAATCGAAATGGTATCAATTTACAATAATTACTTGCTACATTAATACAGCTCAAAAAAAAAATCGAGAATCGTATTTCAAATATGGATCGTTCAAAAATGGCGCTCATGTTACATAACAGAGAAAGTGAGAAGTTCAAAATGAAATTAAGAGGAATTGATGCGACTAATATGGGTTCATTGTAGCTGAAGAGGCGATTAGGCTTTTGTCCGTGATAATGGCCGTCTTGAGTGATCAGACGTATGTCATTAAATAAATGTGAAACATCGATACGACTTTCTTTACATGAGTGACTTGGGAACTAAAACATTTGGTAACAATATAAAAATCGATTTTAACCTGGTAATAAAGGTCACATAACCACGGTCATTGACCCACCTACACTTTCTAGCATTCTTCATTTTCAAAAACGGAAACAAAAATCGTTTACATCCTAAATTGATATTTATTTATTGACATACTCTATTGGTACATATTTTACAAATAAAAATGATAAATCGTTTTTTGGTCCTAATGAACGTTCTAACGCTGAGTTCTCTTTCTTAGAGTACATAAATAATAATACTAGCCCATTATTATCCCACTGCAGTGCAAATGCCTCTTCTTATGTAGAGAAGGCACGAATATTGATCACCATACGAAGTGGCGATTTCAGACTTATATATTATTTATTTATTTATTTATTTATTTTACTTATTTATTTATTTTTACTTTAATTACCACGGTTCATACCACTTACAATAATTAAAGACAGAGAATATTAGTTAGAGAAGAGAAAAGAAAAACACAAAGACAGATACAAAAACAATAAAAATAAACATCATAATTAAGTTTAGGTTCCACATACACATTCATCCATTCCTG
Organism: Charanyca ferruginea; assembly: GCA_947361185.1. Taxonomy (NCBI): domain Eukaryota; kingdom Metazoa; phylum Arthropoda; class Insecta; order Lepidoptera; family Noctuidae; genus Charanyca; species Charanyca ferruginea. The sequence continues at coordinate 6,622,384 of OX376082.1, read as the reverse complement.
TCACAGTACTTCTGACACACCAATAAAATCTTCGTCCACTCATCCGCAAACAGATCGTTAGTTGGATTAGAATCCAAGAGATCATTAAGTGCAGCCAGAGTGCGAGGTACCAAAGTCAAAGTCAGCCATGTGGAGTAGAAAAAGTCACAACCCACAACCTCAGCCATCACGACATCAATTTACTATTCCGAACACATAATGAAAACTCCTAACGCTAATTCTCCTTTTTCAAACATCTACATAAAATTCTCAAATCCACCCAACAACACATCTTATCGTAAACAGCTCTGCTCTTCAGTCACTGTAAGTCACCCCGTCGTCCGTTGGACATCCAAGACCTGTTAGACGGGATGCCTGACACGCGGAAACAGGTACAGAATAGTTTCCTCGCAACCTTGAAGCGAGAGGAGCGGAGTACGGACACTTGTAAACAAATACGACCCTTCTTTCCTCAGGTTTAATGGAGTTTTAAGATCAGATGGCGAAGGTAATCGGTTATCACTTGTCAGGTACATGATTATTGTGGGACAGTGAAAATGAACCTTGAGAATGAGATAATAGACACCAACAATCATATTATGACAAATACTGTCAAGACGCGATTCTCTAATAGATTTTGCACATCATCATCATCATTCCAGCCGAAAGACGTCCACTGCTGGACATAGGCCTCCCCCAAGGGGGGGGGGGGGGGTTTGCCATAATCGCCACGCTTGGCAGGCGGGTTGGCGATCGCAGTATGTTTGTTACAAATGTACAGAGAACGCTGCTGCCCATTCTCTGGTACGTCCCTTAGTCGCCTCTTACGACACCCACGGGAAGATATGGGATGGTGCTATTCTTTACGTCCGACACCATACGGAGATTTTGCACGGGAATATTTATTTATTTATTTGCATAAAACATGGCAACCTGTCACGTGTCACGCCTTTTTTGCTCAATTAACTAACTTTTTATTGAAAAGCAACTAGAAATCTACATAATTTTACAGGTTATTGAAAATTCATCGGGTGAGAATAAAGTATTTTTGTAGAGCAGTTGGGTAGCTTATCTTTCAGGCCAGTTCGATTTGCTCTGCTATTTCTAAGTTATTGATTAGTAGATTTCGCCGTGTCCCTTCGTCCAGCATACTCACCATGGAATCCTGATATTTCATGAATGTCAAAAAACTGTTCTGAAATAGTGCTAAATAGTGCCCAAAGGAAAAAAATAGTGCTCTTGTACTTGCGAAGTTATAGCCATAGTTCGATGAGTATGCTGGACGAAGGTTTCGCCCAGCATACTCACCTCCGTCCGGAGAATTTGTATACGCTTCAAACATAATTCATACTTCAAAAAATAGTTCCCAAATAGTGCCAAACGGTGCCCAAAAAGAAAAAACAGTGCTCGAATAACTTCGGAGTTATAGGCTTCGTTCAGTGAGTATGCTGGGCGTAGGTTCTACGCCCAGCATACTCACCTCAGTGCGCTAATATCGAACGAGCTATAGGTACAATTTACGTCTCAAAAAATTGTGCTTGAAATAGTGCCCAATATCAGTCCAATTTTTGCTTGACTTTTGACTTAGAAAACCATTAAATTTTAATGTAAACTTCTACATACTAACGTAAAATGGGGTACAGTCGTCGACACATGTTTTTGGACAAAAATATTAAACTTTCTAATTGTAGACTTCATGTTATTGGAAATAATTATGGTATTTTCTCACATGTCAAAAACTTTCGATTAAATGCATCATTATATATTTTATAAATAATAATAAATGAATGAAACTTTAAGCGTAAATGAAGTCTATTACTTCATTGCATTGTGTGTTTGTCTGAATAAAAACAGTCATTTGCAGCCAATAAAATTAATATCTTGAAAAATTGTAAAAAGGAAATTATACAGTTTCTTTTTGTATATATGTTGCAGGCAAAACTTATAACCAGTCAAAACTAGTACTGTGACATAGTTATACAAATTTTTAAAACTCTTTCCAATAGTTTCATCAATGAAAGGTTTAGCAATAAAAAACATTTTTAATTACTTACGTTATTTATTACTATTTAAAGGGCCAAAGTAATCAGAATTCTAGTTAACTAGTTCACAGCTTTTGTTAACATTCATAATATAATCAATGTAAATAGAAAAAATTGTAGTTTTAATATTGTATATAATATACATATAAAAAAATGTTTAGCCAAATATTGGTAAAACTTTCTAAAATATAACACGTAGGTACTTGTACTTTGTTTTACTGCTACAACGTTTTAATCACAATAAAATTATCTTACAAATAAGTATAAATTGAGCAATCACAGTTTATAATCACGTTTTTTTTATTAATATTAAAAAACTTCTTAAGCATGTCCTTAATTTTAAGTGTACAGTGTCATATTCAACGAAAAAATGAACGTGTTTTTGTAAAAAACAACTCGCTTGCTACCTAGTTTTACAGTGCAATTAATGAATGAGTGTAAAATCAATTTAGTTAAATGCCACTATTATAAATTGAAATATACTTACTGATTTGGGTGCAGCTCCTATATTGATTACGTACTAGATACACAATTTTATATAGGTAAATAATGACATCACCAACACATTGTTTGGTTTTGCAACCCACTATGTAGTCAAACTCAAAAGCCGGCGTTATTATAATGATGTGCGACGAAGTAAACAAACAAAGAAACTGAGAAGCGCTTGTTCGTTTCGATTGCTTTGTGACACAAAATGGACCCTTATCACCTTCAAAATACAGATCAGTCTTGTCTAATAATCGTAAGATGTTAGGGCAGCGCCATCTAGTATTTAAACATAAACATATTGATTTGCGTCGCGGGCGCCGCGCGTCGCTTTGTGACACAAAATGGACCCTTATCACCTTCAAAATACAGATCAGTCTTGTCTAATAATCGTAAGATGTTAGGGCAGCGCCATCTAGTATTTAAACATAAACATATTCATTTGCGTCGCGGGCGCCGCGCGTCGTAAGCCCCATACCTATTGACCGTACGTGCATCCATTACTGCCACACTATATTGAACTTTATCACATGAGGAATACAGGTCAATTCCGTAAACGTTGTGGTACCGTCCTTGATCCGGAAAATGATTATTTTGAATAATTTTGTCAGTTGTAATGTAAGCATTAATAACAGCAACTTTATTTTTCATGCATGATTTACTTCATTTGATATCTTAATCCTTCAAGCGCCGTGATCTAGACAAAATATATAAAATCATTGTTCCTAGCTACCGGGGTCCCATGCGACGCGCGAAGGCTTAATCATATTATTATAAAGTATTATTAAAATAATGTGTAATTAATAATATTGCGATTCTAAAGTAAATACTCCCTTACATAGACAATTAATAATTTACACAAGACAAAAATTGTTAGAAAGAAAGTTAATAATATTGTATTCGACTGTACTCAATGTAATGTATGTAGAAGTTTACAATCAAATTTAATGGTTTTCTAGGTCAAAAGTCAAGCAAAAATTGGACTGATATTGGGCACTATTTCAAGCACAATTTTTTGAGACGTAAATTGTACCTATAGCTCGTTCGATATTCGCGCACTGAGGTGAGTATGCTGGGCGTAGAACCTACGCCCAGCATACTCACTGAACGAAGCCTATAACTCCGAAGTTATTCGAGCACTGTTTTTTCTTTTTGGGCACCGTTTGGCACTATTTGGGAACTATTTTTTGAAGTATGAATTATGTTTGAAGCGTATACAGATTCTCCGGACGGAGGTGAGTATGCTGGGCGAAACCTTCGTCCAGCATACTCATCGAACTATGGCTATAACTTCGCAAGTACAAGAGCACTATTTTTTTCCTTTGGGCACTATTTAGCACTATTTCAGAACAGTTTTTTGACATTCATGAAATATCAGGATTCCATGGTGAGTATGCTGGACGAAGGGACACGATTTCGCCCCCGACTTCATCCGCGTGGATGTCGGTTATCGCGAATGCTGGCGAAGTCGCAAATTAAAAACCCTAGTCTATGTCCTTCCCTTCCCAAGCTGTCTTCATACCAAATTTCGTTCAAATCGGTTCAGCTGTTCCGTCGTGAAAACGTAACAGGCAGAGATACTTTCGCATTTATAATAATACTAGCGACCCCACCCAGCTTCGCATGGGCCATAGCCTTCCTCGATAAATGAACTATCCAACACAAAAAGATTTTTCAATTCAAACCAGTAGATCCTGAGATTAACGCGTTCAACCAAACAAACAAACAAACAAACTCTTCAGCTTTATAATATTAGTATAGATGGGTATGGATTGAACAAAACACATTGAAGGTTTTCTGGACAGCATTAAAACTAAGTAGATTACCTTCTTACCTAGGTCTGTATGAATTTGCATTTCGTTCATGCTTTCATTTATCGAACCTATGTTTACTCGTCTCCCTTTTAAAATCGACAATGGAACAATCGATTTTCTTTACGTGATTAGTTTTCACGTCTAACCAGATTCCCAAATACGAAAAGCCCTACAGGGCATATGTTAGTTAGTTAGTTAGTTTGTCGGGGCCTTTTTCCGCACTTAGCCACTTGATTGGGCCATTGTACGTGAAACACTGTCTCTCCTCTTACTCCAGCCATCCCAGCTCATCCCAGAAGGCGAGCAGCCTTTTCAGGTCGCTACAGACTTCCGAAAGTGATGCTGGAGACCGGAGAATCTGTGCCCGTTGATCCGCCACGCTCCTGCACTCCATGAGCACGTGCTGTGGCGTTTCTTCCGCATCCATGCATCCCCTGCACAGAGGGCTATCTGTCACACCTATGGTGTATAGGTGTTTGTTTAAGGGACAGTGTCCGGTTATCGTACCTAGTACTTTACGGATTTGGTCCCTGTTCAGTCTTGTAAGGTTGCGGGCAAGCTTTTTCGAAGCCGCCGGAACAGCATTCTTCGTTTGCCTGCATCCTACGCTGTTTCTCCATTCTGTTTGGTGGTTATCTTCTGTTGTAAAGCGCAGCCATGTTCTGATTTGTGCCAGGGGTATAGGCAGTAGTGGTTCCGGGCCAAATACCGTCGTCTTTGAACCCCTTTTGGCTAATTCGTCGGCTGCGTCATTACCCAGCGAGTTGCTGTGTCCTTTTATCCATTGCAGAGTTACTCTGTTTGTGTTTGCAATGGACTGGAGTGTATTATGACACTCCAGTATGAGGACAGAGGTTATAGTGTTGCTTTGTAGAGCTTGAAGTACGGATGCACTGTCTGAGACAATTTTAATATTATGCCCTCTGACATCTCTGGCTGCAACCGCCTGTGCTGCTTTGGTTATACCTATACATTCTGCTTGAAAGATAGTGTTAAGTTTGTCTAGGGTGGTAGAGATTTTAATATTTAGGTCATTCGAGAAGACACCTGCCCCCGTACCCTGTATGGTTTTGGAGCCATCTGTGTATATCCTAACTTCATTGATGCCAGAGTTATCTTCAATTTCTGCTGCAAGTTGGATAGTGTATCTTCGATCGAAAACATGATGACACAATGTTCTGTCTGTGGGCGCCTCAAGGAGTGGTATTTCCTTTAGGATTCCATCCAGTACAGTTGAGTGTGTTGTTCCTATATTTTGCTTCCACAGTCCGTTGGCCCTCAGTCTTAGTGCCGCTGCCTGTGCCTCTTCTTTAATGACAAGATGTAAAGGTCTTAGGTTCAGCAGGTACTCGAGAGCGACTGATGGAGTGGTTCTCATGCATCCAGTTGCCGCAACACTAGCCAGACGTTGCAGGCTTTGGAGTTTCGTTTTCACTGTCGCTAGTTGTGTTCTGGGCCACCACACAACAGATCCGTAGGTTATAGACGGCCTGATAACCGAAGTGTATAGCCAAAGTGTTATTTTTGGGTTGAGACCCCATTTTTTGCCAACTAGTCTCTTGCACTGATAGAACGCTATACAGGCCTTCTTTGTTTTATTTTCGATATGACTCGCCCAATTCAATTTCTGATCAAGAGTGACGCCCAGGTATTTCACTTGAGTTGATAGGGAGAGTTTGGTATTAAACAGGTTTGGTAACTTGAGTTCTGGTAACTTCCTTTTGTTGGTGAAAAGAATGAGTTCTGTTTTCCTTGGATTTACTGACAACTGTTTGTCATCACACCATTGTTCTACAATACGTAAAGCTGAACGCATTACTTCACATAAAACGTTTTCAGCGTTTCCGCTTATCAGTATTGCTAGGTCATCTGCGTACCCAATAGTAGTGTAGCCTTGTTCGTTGAGTTTTTTTAGGAGGCTGTCCACTACTATGTTCCAGAGAAGTGGCGATAGGACGCCTCCCTGTGGGCATCCTCTGACCACTTTTGCTCTTGTTGTGTTGTTTGTTTCTATTTGAACCGCCCTTTTGCTGACTAACTCAGTAATCCATTTTGTTATTACTGGTTCAACTTTGTAGCCTTGTAGGGCGTGGACAATGCTGTTGTGCGTGGTTTTATCAAAAGCACCTTCTATATCTATGAAGGCAGCGAGTGTTGATGATTTATTGGTGATGGCTGACTCTATCTTGTGTACTAGCAAGTGTAGAGCTGACTCAGTTGATCTGCCTTTCGTATAAGCGTGTTGCTGGGGATGTAATGGCTTGGATTTCAGTGCTCCATCCCGTAGGTGTCGGTCAACCAGTCTTTCCAACGTTTTCAGTAAGAACGACGTTAGGCTGATGGGTCTGAAGGATTTTGCGTGAGTGTAGTCCTCTTTACTACAGGGCATATATGGGGTTTGTCTCCCAAGTCCCAATCGAATTACATTTTAATCATAGAGAATTGAAAGCCGATTGAAAACATATAGGGTTCTCTAACAGGAATCAACGACAAGTTAAAATAGGTTTGCAACCGACTTCAAAAAAAAGGAGGTTCTTAGTTCCACCCGTATGTTTGTATGTATGTATATGTATGTTTGTACGCGATTATCTCCCGTTTGACTTAACCGATTTTGATGCGGTTTTCAGAAAAGTCTTTGTTACATTCTGGAAAAGATTTTAGTGTACAACAAACAGAAATTTATTCAGTGATTTTTGAAAAAACAACAAAAAAACCGAAAGGACGTTTTCGTTTCTTCCATCTTTCCATCTTTGGAGGCCTTTCAATCTCTGTTTTAACTGTGTTGCCGTTCCGTAATGGATTTGGGTGATAAGGACGCACTATGGCAATACAAAACAACAAACAGAACAAAGCCACCCACTTTCGAAACTAAAGTCATGTGTGTTCTGTGCTAAAGTTATTTATCACTTTTTAGATGTTTTTTGAAGGCGGTTCTCTTTTTTCAAAAAAGTTTTTTTTAGTTATTTACAGGTTTCCTACCTTGAAATGAAATGAAATTCAAAATACGAACAAGAAAATCGAACGATCGATTTTCTTAAATTGAAAAGACGAATAGTAATCAATGATTACGCTATTTCTTTTTTAAATTAATGAGTTTTTGATTATAGGATATTATGCAGATATTATTACACGCGTAGAAAATGATCATCCAGCATTGCCTTTTGAGTAAGAATATGGCATTGACATCATGTAGTCGAATTATCGACTTGACACAGTGATGGTAATTGATGTTAACTTGTTTCGACATCATTGCTGCAAAAGTCGAATGAAGAGTAACTACTTGTACTTATTTTTTTTTAACCACTGTAGTATTCGGTTTTTAAGCAGCTTGAACCAGCTGAACTAAGTAGAAACAGGATATATACATACAGGCTTTTTTATTAAAACGCTAATAACCTCGTGGGACCTATAACACATACTAGGTAATCATAAACATCTATATTTTAACAAAAAGCGCAAAAAAAACAGCTGATCCCATTACATTTATGTTTGCATAACTCAACAAGATAATAAATTAATAAGTAATTTAATGGATCAAATTTTATTTTTTTCGCATTTTCGGTTTTGATAATATTGACCGGCGCAGGCTGTATTTTTATGTAACAAAAACTTCAAAACCTAAGATAATAAAAGAAAACCAAATATATAGTTTGAAGATCTAGATCTATTCTTAGTACTTACAAGATGGCGAACATATCCGATTAAGCGTAACATCAACACTTCCTTTAAGAATCTCTTTGAAGATGCGAAACACTAATGTTGTACAATACGGTCAACGTAACTTGGCGCGTCTGAAGTTAGCTGTTTGGCTGCACAATGGAACTTTTAGGAACGAAATTGTCTACTGCGCAGCTAATCGGCTAACTTCAGACGCGCCAAGTTACGTTGACCGTACTGTACTGCATAATTTCCGCAAAAACGTGATTTAGCTTGTTACTTACAAGCAATGATATTATGAGAGGCCAGCACAGCAAGCTACAACAATCTGTCAAATTTCTTTGATAGACTTTCAACTTTATTTCAAGAATATAAGGTTCATATTCAATTGGGAAAATTTGACAGTTTGCTATGGCTTGATGTCTCTGCACGAGTAAAACGTAATTAAGTTACCTACACGAAATTCTGAATTCAAAAATGGCACACTAACGCACAACATAATAACGTGATATTGTAATGTCACACTATGACATAGATTTCGAGATTGTCGGGAATCGTCATTTTTGGTTGTTTAAGAGCTAGCGCGCACGAGCAACTTTTGTCTCCGCAACTAATTTGTCTCGCATATCAAGTCTACGGATTAGTATGAAAGTGCGCGCACGTAGCGACGCGACAGTCGGGAGACTTTTTTGTCCGCGGGTTTGGAGACAGGCCGGCGAAGCAACTTAGCAACTTTGTTGCCACGTCTATTGGTTGCAATGAAAGTGCGCGCACGGCGACAAAAAAGTTGCCGGTCAGTCAGTTCCCGCTCCGCCCTCGTTGCCAAAGCGTGTCTCTTCACCGAACGTCTTTATTCGCTATTCTTCTATAAAATATATATTTTGTAGGTCGTCGATTTCGGAAGAAGATAATATAGATAATATAATTATTGTCTCCATGCAGTAATGAAAGTATGCCGCTGCATTCATACAAAAGTATAAAGTTAAAATAAAAAGTTAAAGTTTTGACTTGTGTGATTTCAAACATTTAAGAAAACTTAATTGTTTGAAATCACACAAGTCAAAACTTTTTTTACTAAAAAGACAACCGCATAGAAGATAACTTTAAATTTGCTTTGGTTTTGTTTGTTGTTCTGTATTGCCACCGACTTGTGAATTTAATTTAAAAAAAAAAAATCTCTTTTTATTGCCTACTTCTCACACAAATTAATTACGAAACTGTGACATTAGATAATTTCAGTCATCCCTTAATTTTCTACCCTTGGGGGTAGAATATTTTCTTGACATTTATATGGGACAACTTTAAGGTATACACTATATATTAATTAAAAAATATTCATCGAAATCCTTAGAGCATTATGTGCTCAAAGTCGATATCGGACTATACATAGCAAAAATTATACGCGTGGCCAAACATAAAAAAAACGTGTCGAATTGAGAACCTCCTTCTTTTTTTCACGTCGGTTGAAAGTATTTATTTTTTTGTTACCCCTCGTGCTAGAGCAAACAATTATGTAAAAAAAAATATTTATAAACTGATTTCTTATTGCTAGTAATAATAATAATCGCAAACAAGAGGAAAGGCTGTCACACAAAGATACTGTGATAGCCAGTCTTTCCTCTGGTGAGACAGCCAATCGCATATTTGTATCTTCACGAGTGATTCCAGGTCATAAAATTCTACACAATTCATCAAAACTTTCGACCTACTCATTCTAAAATAGGGATACATTATTTTTGGAAATGCTCAATTTTCTGAAATGAAATTTTCATAATGTTAGTCTGTCGCTCTATCCTAATGGATGCACCCAATTTTGCCTTCTTCGTTGTCGTCTTTGATTTCATCTTAAAACAAGCGCACAGACCACAGACGTCTCCTCGAAATCCATGTTGATGAATGCGGCAAAATTTTACGAAAAAGTCGCGTTGCTATCACTCCCGTGTGCGCATCGTCCAAATCTCGGGGAGGAGACAGCGACAAAAACAAAAAAGTTGCCGGACAACTAAGTTGCTGGTGGGCGCCCTCCCTAAGAGCGTATTCTGACACTCGGGACACAACATACTGCCGTTGCCGCCGACACAATTCTGAGTTCAAGTGAGCTAATGAGCGTAGTTCTACGTGCCACTCGTGGAGTGATTGTAAAGTATGTAGATACGTGATAAACGCGACCTTTTTACTTGTGATATAATTGCTTGCAACTCCTTATATAGGCATGCGTTGCGGCCAATGCAGAAAAAAATTAAACCAACTCCGCACCCAGGACGGCCGCAGCAAAGAGCATCACCGAGCGCCACCTGTTCATGTGCGGACCTAATGACTGCATCTGCGAATGTCGTTGCCGTGGCTGAATTCTAGGCCATCTATGGAATCTGACAAGAACAAACACAACAACACACACAACACATACACACTCGCAAATATACACACTCACATACATACACATACACACACATGATACATATCCGTGTTTGCCATCGATACGCTAAAGAAGAATTGCTTGCAAGTGCATACAAATTACATACACATCGAACGTCTAGACAAAATTGACGTTGACAAACCACCACAGAGTAGAAAGCACACAGTATCAAACATTCTACTTTAGAATACTTTTTTCTCAAGTATAAGCTTGTGCCCGCGATTTCGTCTGCGAAGATTTCAGAATTATTATAAACTTCTAAATATTATCCTACGGAAACATAAAAACGGGAAAAAAAATCCTATGCTAGATCAATACCTGTGTGCTAATTTTCGCCTAATTGCATTCAACCGTTTAAACGTAAGAAACATCCTTTCATCCATTTTATATAGCCTATTTTATGTCTCCCACTGCTGGGCAAAGGCCTCCACTTTCTCCTTTCAAGTTTCGCATTAATATTAATAAAAGTGGCAGACACACGCTTATTAGAAACGCGTATTCTTTGAAAGAAACACAAGAATCACCAGACCTGGAATAGATGGAAGAATATTGCAATAAGACACTGTCAAATAATGTCCTGTTACATAAATGTAAAAGCCAGCTGTCACACTTGAACTTAAGTGAGCAGGGCATAAGACGCGGTCGTACTCAAAAATTGGTGTCTTAGATAGGGGAGTATGACGTAACGCAATGAAAATATCCGAGGCAAAAATACCGTAAATAGAGTAGGGTTTAGAAAGAAAAGAAAAGAAGAAAGATAGAAAGAAGGAAAGGAAAACCTTTTAATCACGCGAAAGCGACGCACATAGTACATACATAATCAATAATTTAATTTTAATTAGTTATTCTTTTTTTAACCAAGTATTATAGTAATTTTTATTTGGTATTCCCAATAAAACAGTGAAAGTTGCTTCACAAAAATAAACTTTGGCGTAGTATCTTTGTATTTTCAACGATAACGCCATTCTTTTTTTGAAGAATCCAGTAGAGTTAGCTTTTTTTTTAAACTAAGTTTTAAAAAAAATGTACATGGTATTTTTGAATAATCTAAAGAAAACCCGCACAATAAATTCCCATTTGTAGATTAATCACATCGTCAATACAAATATTCTTTCAATTTTCGGCTTTATTCACGCAGTTGTTGCGTTTTAAATCGTAGTCAGTCCGCGCCTATCATAAAGGGACCAGCATTGAACCTAGCAAGCACGCATACCTAAACGATATATTCATCTACTCGTTCTCTAAACTTCAGCCATCTGAAAATGACGTAGGCCAGTCCACTCTGGGATCTCGTGGCTAAGTGAAAGCCGTACAGATCGGTCTGTGGATGGGTGACCATCCATTACATAACGAGTTCCCTCCGTGCTTCGGAAAGAACGTAAAGCCGTTAGTCCCGGCTGTCATTCGTAGATCTTTGCCAGTCGTTATGTCGAGACGAGACGTTAGACAGAAGTCGAAAAGTCTGACCACCAGTCTACCAAGGGGTATCGTGTTACCCGGTAACTGGGTTGTGGAGATCTGATTGGCAGTCGCACCATGTAAAACACTGGTATTCAACTGCATCTGGTTACACTGGAAGCCGACCCCAACATACATAGTTGGGTAAGGCTAGGCAGATAATGTTATCAACATACACACTTACACAGGCCCACAGTATAACGGGGATGTGTGAACATTTCGCGGTAGTAAGTAGAGTCATTCAAGTAACACTAGTAACTGGCCGTGGGCGGACTTGAACAGCCCGTCCTACAGGGCTACGGCACAAGACAGGCAGACTGCAGAAAGATAACTTGTTTTATGATTCTGTAGTACATCGCTTTTATTGCGCCAAACGAGTTACACATGTTTGGAATCATCAATTTGTCTAATGCTTTAACAGTAGGCTGTTCATGAAATTATGAAGATTTGCTATTAATATTTAGCATTCATACATTTGTGCATCGTTAAATGCCAGATACTCATTCAAAAGTATGTTACAGACTTTTACCTCTGAGACCACAGTGGTCCCCTTGTTACTGGGATCTGCAATGCTCATGGTATTTCATGACTTTTATGGTATTTTACGTCTACGGTGCTTTGTTTTTTATTTGTATCGTATGGCATACCAAGACACAAAGGCGTGTTAAATGCCCAAAAAATACATATTTATGGCATACGTAAGTATGTGCCTTTTGTTACATAGGTATAGTTTAAATCCATACTTATTATAAGTTTGTTTGTTACGTTTTCACGGTGGCTCAATTACTGAACCAATTTTGTTAAAATTTGGTACAGTCTAAGATTATCAACAATACAAAGGATATCTATAGGCGATATCCTCAGCATCAGCGATAACAAACATTCACGCAAACGAAGGCGCGAGCAAACGCAAAAAAATAAAAAATGATTATAGGCAACGGTGACAACGGACCAACGGAGGTAAAACACCTACTAATTAAGCACCCAATAACGTTAAAGAGCAGCAGTGCTTTTCTGTTACAATCTCCCTCGGTGAACACCTAGGTGAAGTGAGCAGTCATCCGTCCGTCTGCCTTGACTGTAACAGAATAGACATACAGGTCCTAAGCAATTCCCATGCAGCTGATGAAATACATGCAAAAACAGCACAACAGACGAATGCAGATGCTGCAGAAATCACTTTCAAGTGTGATTGAGCGATTATCTTACCTACTGCAGTTAGTAAGTTGGTTTTGCACCCCAAACACGTAAATGCGATCACGTAAGAGAAAGGTTAAATATAGTACTGGCTGCCAGTTCTTTTCCTTGACAAGAGATACACCGCTTTAATTTTAATTAGAGCTAAAGCGCTCCTTTCAAATTGGACAACATAATATTTATTCTTTGACAGTCGTTAAGGATAGTTAGAAGCTCGGACGTCTGACAACCAGTTACCAAGGGTATCGTGTTACCCAGTAACTGACTGAATGACTGTTGAGGAGGTCAGATAGGTAGTTCCTCCATACAAAATACTGGTATTCAGTTGGATCCGGTAAGGCCGAAAGCCGACCACAACATAGTTAGGAAAAGGCAATAATATTTATGTAGTCTGTCGTAACTATAGATATTCGAGCGAGTCGTAACTGTAACTACGGTTAGACGAATCTTGTTTTACACCCACTTTTGTAGATACTTTTTGGCCAGTGGAACTTCTGTCTCCAGCCTATTCTACGGCGTCTATGATACATTTTTCATCGGCACCTACCAGGCCCGTTATACATACCTACTTTTGTCAAAGCATTTCTACGCCTGCCGCGATTGTGTTGTTCTCAATATAAATCGGTTCCAGTGTTCACTATAAATCGCGAATGGAATCAACACGGATTAATGTTGCCAGCACGTTTTCTTACGCACAGACTTGGCGCCATTATTTATAGAAAAAGGCGGTTTTGAAAAGAGGTTGTGTAGCAAAACCATGAAGGTGCTGGGAAAGAGGTTTGTGCTTTAGGTTCTAAGATTAATCTGCAATAAAGTTTTATTGTGATCGGGTAAGGGCAGTTAACCTTTGAGTGTTTATACTTACCATCAGTTTATGGCTACACCTACCAAGTTTATTGGCAGTAGCGTTCAAAAGCACATAACTATTGTGCTGTCAAACATGATGGAAAATCTGTATGTACAAATATCTGAACTCTCGACATATTGGTCCTAAATAAAGCACACCAATCCTTCAAAAACATCAATCATCTATGTATAAAGGATTAGGTAACATGATTCATCGTTATGGAAACTAGTATAGGTCCTAGGTGGCCAGGCAGTATAACTGGCTGACAGCACATATACTATAATAGGACATCCTTCACAGGACGCTGGGATCTGTTGGATGGGAGTTTAGGGAAAGTGGACTGCAAACATAAAGTAGTTCACTGCTTTAAACTGGTAACGTTATTTGGTGATAGGACCAAGAAACATAAGAAAGTATCTTAAGTATTTGACTGTATTAACCTGGGTATTCAGAACTGTTATCCCAAGGGGGCGCGTGCCTCAATTGTTCTACACAGACACAATATGTGTGTAGTGTCATAATCTTCGTTGTCTTGTCGATGCATACAACACACATTTCATGGAACTGCATATATTTTCTCTATCTAACCAAATTGTTTAAGAAAATGGTTTAGGATTTTATGTCTGGCGAGTTAATTAAATAAAGATTAGCTATCACAGCATTGTTAGGTTCTGATTTTTATATGTCTTAATTCATAAATCACTTCTTTTAATTCTTCATCAACCTTAAACCGCCCACTGCTGGGCATGGTCTCCCCAGAGGGGTGTTCAGCCGTAATCGCCATGCTTGGCTGATACATGTTGACGATCGCAGTAGATGTTATAGTACTCAGAAGGACGCTGCTGCCCATCCTCTGGTCAATATTCCTCTGTCGCTTTCTACGACACCCACGGGTAGAAATGGGGTGGTGCTATTCGCGGCCGGGACCACACGGCACTACAACTTTTAATTAATACATGGAAAATGAAGTGGGTTACATGTTTGATAAATCTTAGTAAGTAATTCTGTGTGTAACTGTTTTAAGTTCCTAATAAATAAAAATGCAGGCGCAACTCGAAACCCAATAATGGATATCCGTTCCGTTACATAACCAACATTTACACCATACACTAAAATTATGCGTGGGTTAATCCAGAAACCCGTTCAAGAAGTATGGTACAGTTTAATCAGAATCTTGTCGCCGTCGACGCTAACTCTTATCAATTAGGTCATTGAACAGATAGTGTTAATGGAGTCCATGTATTCTGCTTTACAATGATCATTTGTTATGTAAAGATGAGCATACAATAATGCGGAAGCTTGTTCTACATGTTTGTATATACAACCAACCTATACTAATATGTATTACTATAAGAGATAAAGTTTGTTCGTTTTCTTGTTTGTAAGAAGTATCAGTAGAAGCTACACTGTTGCCTCCTTGTGACATTGGATATTTTATGGAATACTAGCTTTTGCCCGCGACTTCGTCCGCGTAGAAGTCCAAAATGGTTCTAATAGGACTATTAATTGTTTTTTTACGTAATTAATTTTGTTATAACATAAAGGACAATGCCAGAAACTCTATAGAACTTTGCCCCACTCAATAAAAGTCATGTGCAATATGTAGCATCTTACTGTTTATTTATTGCTGATAACTAAACATTAGTCTTAGTGACTGTAGAACTTGCGGTTTCCGTTGAAATCTAAAAACAATAATGACATTGATTATAGGTTAAATTGTATGAGTGTGTATTTTGTGGGTAGGTATTTCGTAATCCGCAAGTTCTAAAGAAAAACAATTTACTATAGATAGGTTCTATATTTATTACAATTATTTTTATTAATTTACTTTTCTGTACATGGGTGGGGCAGGATCTGGCATTGTCATTTATAATGTTAAAATGTTTTAATACTTATTGTGTCAAAATAAAATTTAATTTAAATCAAAAGCACTAAAGAGTGTTTATATCAACTTCGATTCAAATCACCCCTAAAATAACTTTCTACCCCTTTTTAACCCAGTTAGGCGATGAGTTTCAATAAAATACGAAACACGTTTTCAATCAATTCTGTTAAAGAATGTTTATGCAAAATTTGAAGTAGATTGGACCAAGGAATCACGTTGTCCCATACAAACTTTGCCCGCTTTTTCACCCCCTTAGGGGTAGAATTTCGGAAAATCCTTTCTTATCGGATGCCTACGTCATACAAAGAACACACTCTCCAAGTTTCAGGTCTCTACGATCAGCGGTTTAGGCTGTGCGTTGCTCCGTCAGTCAGTCATTCAGGACAAAGCATTTTATATGTATAGATTTCACTTTTACGCAGGCAAAGTCGCGGGCAGATGTTTAGTCCTGATACTAATATTAAAAAGCGATTGATTTTGTTTGGTGATCCCTGTAAGAACCGGTACAATCACGAAAATTGTTTCACTAATAGACGAAAGAACGATTTAGTCCATGTTCAACCCCCATAATTTCTATTGCTTTGTGTCATACGGTTATTTTGTGGTATAATTGACATCCAAAAAAAGCAAAGGCAAAGCCCGCCGTCTTTGTTCCAACACGACAGCAAGTCTTGAAAGCATAGAGGCACCGAAAGTAAATGCAATGAAGCCCGACAAGTCCAGGATACACGATTCAACTGTCTTGGATTCTGCAACAAAGTTAATCAGAAAAGAAGTAAAAACATAATTTTCACTTCCATGGAAGAAAGTGGAAATCAAGACAGACAGAACGAGCCCAATAAGCACAAAAGAACGGTTCCAACTGGGGAAGTACTAGTTGCCAAGCACCATGGATTGGGGAGTCCGACCTCAATCAAATTCTGTCAATATTTTTTCTTTTATATGGTTTTTATAAAAAAAAAGATAAAGGTTAGGACCTATTAAATGATTTGGTTTGTCCCATTGACGACCTAATCAGTTTTGTAACCTCCAGTTAAATATCGAGTACCTACGACAGAAGGCTGGATAAGCACGTCTACAAAAAAAAATGACCAAACTATCTACACGTTCGTTCGTAATAATGTTCTGATCAACAAGACCTCTTTACCACAAGCCCAGGTGTCCACTAATGAGACATCACTCACAATTCTTAAAGCCAGTTCAACCAGCCCCAAAAATTTCACCGACGACATTTAAGCGAAGGTAAAAGTTTATAAAAAGTTAGCAAACTTGTTTATCGATAAATAGCATTGATAAAACCAGTAAGTGATTATATACCGAGTATTTTTTTGTGGATATTTACGTGGTTATAACTGTAACATAAAATAAGACAACAAGCCTGGGCCTCAAGTCTGCTATTACAATAGTGTCAGAATGGTCAATCATTGATTTCATAATTGTTGATTTTGACAAGTTTGGTAATCTACTAATTTAATGTCATCATTATGACTTTCCAATGGTCAACCACTGACACGCCATTGAAAGAAATGATATAGAATGGTAATCACGTACAAAATGACAACCGAATGACTGACTTAGGCGGTAATCTGCTACAATTTTGACAGTTCCTTTGATCAGTGACCTACCATTAGAACGTCATTGTGCAGTCATTGCTTTTTATTCGACCGACCAATGATCGACCATTATGAATTTTGCAGATTACGAACTTTTAGCAAAATGACATTGGGATCGTGTTGGAATGATGAAATTATAAAAATAGCAGAATTGACCCCCTGTTATATTGTATCAATACGCGGATTAAAATGTAGCCTATGTCCTTTCCCAGGATTCAACGTATTTTCATGCCAAATTTAAAATTAAAATTGGTTCAGCCGTCATGTTTCATCGTAAAAGCATAACAGACAGAGTCACGTTCGCATTTATAATATCATCATCATCATCATTTCAGCCGAAAGACGTCCACTGCTAGACATAGGCCTCCCCATATTTGCCATAATCGCCACGCTTGGCAGGCGGGTTGGCGATCGCAGTATGGTTGTTACAAAGGCACAGAGAACGCTGCTGCCCATTCTCTGGTGAGTCCCTTAGTCGCCTCTTACGACACCCACGGGAAGATATGGGATGGTGCTATTCTTTACGTCCGACACCATACGGACAATATTAAGTATAGATATAGATTAAGTACCAGTGGCGAGGAGTTCATACAACTCCATTTCCACCGGCTTTCGTTCAGAAGTTCGGAAAAAACACCTATTCCATCACCAGTAATTTTAGTCACACTGCAAATTGTTTCCACTAACAAATGAAAACATCCGATTTGGTTGCCTTTTTTTTTGACGATAGGTATTTGTGTACCTAACTGTATTTAATAGAATGTTCCGAAAATTAACTCATTTCAGACGCCACCGTACATCAAACTATATCAAGCTGTCAAATTTTTCCAATTGAATATGAACCTTATGTTTTTGTAATAAAGTTGAAAATCTATCAAAGAAATAAGACAGATTATTGTAGCTTAATGTGGTGGCCTCTGTACATACTATGTACTTACTTTACTAAGTATAGATTAAGAAAATATGTTATTATATTTTTATCTAAAAAGATAATTGTGGCCACTGCACAATCCTGCGTATCTGGATCAATTTATAAAATGATAGTTGCATTCTTATCTTATTTACTCAGTTAGCGTTGCCCATCCTTGTCTGACCGCTATCTGTTATCATTGTTATCACTGGCAATTACCTGCGAACAAGAAAAACAAAAGTTAAAATGTGAGTTTTTATTGCAGTCGTTTTTTAGAAAAGTAGGTTATTAAAAAAACAGTTGAAACATGTAAAATCAGTAGACCCATTTTTCAATTGTCATATAACTTTTATCTAAAGAATATGGCAGCATAACATAATTTAATATACAAAAGCTGTTAAACTGTTACATTTACTTCTAGGGTAAAAGTTCTCCCATTTTGTATAACGTTGCCTCACACTAGGAATTTCTGGCTCATATCGTAAGTGCGTTTACAATCATACTTACATAATATAGGGAACTAATTTTTTGAACTGTTATTTAAACATTCGAGAGGTATTATGATCAGTTGAAAAAAATAATAGTCAGTTATCTTTTTTATCGGCGGTTGATAAAACGACAATAAAACATAGACAGTAATAAAAAAACAATTGGCCGGTTATTTCGTCTTACTATGTCAGTACTAAATAAATGAATGGCCAGTAAAAATGATCAGATCAGATGATCAAATAATAATATAGCCTCATATATACAAACAACCAGGGGCCTCAAGTATGCTATAACAATAGTGTCAGAATGGTCTCTCATTGATTTCATAATTGTTGATTTTGACAAGTTTGGTAATCTACTAATATAATGTCATCATTATGACTTTTCAATGGTCAACCACTGACACGCCATTGAAAGAAATGATATAGAATGGTAATCTCGTACAAAATGACAACTGAATGACTGACTATAGGCTATAATCTGCTAAAACTTTGACAGTTCCTTTGATCAAAACCTACCATTAGAACGTCATTGTGCAGTCATTGCTTTTAATTCGACCGAACTATGATCGACCATTATGAATTTAGTAGATTACGAACTATTAGCAAAATGACAGTGCTATGGTGTTGGAAACACGAAATTATAAAAATAGCAGACTTGGCCCCCAGACCCCAGACCAGAGAGAGTTACAATATATGGATTGACGATTGAAAAGCCTTAAGACGATAGTACCAATACATATACTGGGCCTTAAGTATACTTAGTAAGAAAAGCAGCTTGTAAAGAAAGTCCCCTATCTTAGAAACTGCTAATTAGTCATAATAGTTATTGTTTATTTAAATAAGTAGTCATACAGCTGGCTTACTAAGTATTTCGTGATCGTTTAGTAGACAGTGTGTGACAAACTTTATCCCAAAATTCTTACAATAAATCAAGCTTAATTTATCACAAACCTTATCAGACGTTTGCCTTCCAATCCACTGACAAACCTGCACAATTCTACTACTAATATTTGACCAACTACTCATTCAATGACGTCATGTTTTAAAAACACAAACAGACCAACAATGCACTTGGAACAATGTTATTATGCCGGGCACTTCACATTGCGTATTTGTGCAAATATTTGCCTTATTTGGATACTATAAAATCGACTTTATTTCTATAATTATAGAGTACATTTTGTATTATCCAAATAAGGCGAATATTTGCTTAAATACGCCATGTGAAGTGCCGGCATTAAATAACACTAACCACAACAGAACAGATGCTGGGCTCTCATTGCCAATCCGTTGACTGTCACTATTCATGCAAAAATTTCGTGATGTGTAATTTTGTTATACATCGCGTAATTTACGCTCCATTCCTTTTTGTGCCCCACGGAGACGCAAAATGAGTGGTCAGTTTTTAGTTGAATCTAAATTACGCGACGCAAAAGTCGCAAAATTACGCTCGTTTACCCTTACCGTAAATAGGTCGTGAGATAGTTTTGTCGGCCATAAGCAGGTGTTAACCACAAAATTATGAATCAGTTCAGCGTCGTAATTACGTGGATTACCAGTTAGAAACCACGAATATCGCGTTTAGTAGAAAAAACGTGATTGATATTTAGCCCACAAGCCTTGTGACTTTAAAATGTCACCGGCTATTCTTTTGAGAAGTGAACGACTCTTTTTTTAAATATAACGGCATGTACTCAAATTAGACAAAGCAATAGCATTTATTGAAAACATACAGCCCCAAAACTTTTTACTACGGATACTGCTATGAAATTAATCAGAAACAAACAGTAGTCCAGTACGTACTAGTTCGCCTATGAGAATTAAGCACTTGGAAACTATACTCCATATACAATAAGATTAGACATATACACAAACCTTTTTTACAGTCCGTTCAACCGATTTCGACTTATATTGCGTTGGTGGCATGACAAATGGCAGCTGCAGTAAACAGCTGTTATTGTAACCATTTTTTTGCTTCTAATGTCATCCTAAAGCCTACGGAATAGAAGTAAAAATCGGTTGAAGGGACTGTAAAAAAGGTTTGTTTTAAAGTCTAATCTTTTTTTTTTTTTTACTATTAAATAGGCTTGCGTTTGACCGCAATTCACCTGATCGTAAGTGATAATGCGGCCTAAGATGAACCGGTTCACTCGTGCCTTGAAGATCTTATTGTAAATGGAGTATAGTATTGTGGTGGCCCAGTGGTAAGAGCGCCCGCTTCTCATGCATAACTTTGGGGTTCCATATCGGGCAAGTACCAATGTGACATTATCAATCCATGTCTTTTCCAAATGTTTCTTGGTTATCAATGACATCGGTGAAGAAAAACAATGTGATAAAACCTGGACCTATTTACGTAATATACGCCTGAAGTCGCCAACCCACCTTGCGCTAGTGTGATGATCAATGCTTTTGCCTTCTCATTACGAGAAGTGGCCGGCTTTAATCTTGCACAAGTTGTAATCTACCACAAACAAACAAGTAATAAACAGTAGCACATTCAGAGACAATTTAATTCTCTTAACCCTTTCTGAGCTCAGTGATTGTGTTTCGATCGCCGTTGCCATTTTGTGCTTTAGCCTTGACATAAAACTTGCCAGCTTGAGCTTGATATAACGATCGGTGTTTTTATAAATTCAATTTTAATGTTTATACATAAAAAGGGCTTCGACTTGGATTTTAAGTAGAGCAACGCGAAATATGTTTTTTTTGTCCAGTCCAGAATCAGTTTTTATGTCCTTGACGTTTAATTTAGACGCTTATTCGAAGCTCGAAGCTTCAAGTGGGTAGGTATATAGATAGCAGTGTGACGGACTCTATGTAATTCTTTTTCTACCGGCTTCCCTTCGGAAGTTCGCGACAACAGTTAGGTACTCCATCGCCATTGAAAAATGGCACATTCACTAGGTAGTTACTTAATGTTTACTATTTAAAAATAATATAGTCACAACACACTTTTCGTTGTTGGTGAAGTAAACATACGCTGTATATCTATCATTAATCTAAAATATGGAACGTGCAAAAATGCAGAGAGACTTCATCTACAGTGATGAACGCTAAAAAGTCAAGTAAGTCTTCCCCAGGACGTGATTCACGAAGAAAACAAACTGTTTTCCATTAAAAGGAGGCTTCTTCTCTTGTTACGTCGGAAACGATATGTATGAGAATAGATACATATTGTGGTAAAGATATAGTTAAGCCAGGAGCTGACTGTTCAGGGTGTCCCGCACATTAACTTAATTTGAAGTGTACCTATGGCTAGGTTTCGATTGATGTATGTCCCTTCCATCTGAAACTAAAATGGTGTATGTTTTGCTCTAACAACTGTTATGCATATCTGTTTCCACGTGTAGATTAAACACGTGCTCATGACTAACATTATAATGTGTCAGTTTGTATCATTGTTTGTCTACTTGCGCATTTAGTAGCAATAGTTAGTAGTGGTAGAGCTCTTAGAACATCTTGTGACACCTACGACACTCCATATAAACGAAACTTTTCGCTAGAAGGATTCGGCATGTTTGGTCAGTTGCTTCTTTGGTTTAAATCGTATCTTACTGAAAGAAAGGGCTATGAGTCACAGGTATATGTATCTACGTCTGGAGTTCCCCAAGGTTCACACCTGGGTCCAATACTCTTTCTAATGTTCGTCAATGACATAGTTCTATCAGTAAAACACTCCAATTGCTCTATTTTCGCTGATGATTTAAAGATCTATTAAATGATAAACTCATTAGTCGACGTTCATTTACTCCAGACAGACCTCGACGCAGTTCACAACTGGTGCTTAAGAAACCGCATGTCCCTCAATGTGAAAAAGTGCTACCATATAAAATGGGGAAACACTACAAACCGTGGACACGATTCGTGATCTGGGAGCCCAGCTCGACTCTAAACTCACATTCGTCAACCACATTGACCATATCACTGCCAAAGCTGCAAAAATGTCTGGTTTTATTAAAAGAATATGTCGGGATTTCCAATCCATCTCTACCCTAAAGGTACTCTTCAATACTCTGGTAAGAAGTGTACTGGAGTATCCATCTCCAGTTTGGAACCCTAATTACCGTGTTCACGTAAACAAGATTGAACGAATCCATAGAAGCTTCACCCGCGATCTTCGTTTTAGAAGTTCTAACTGTCCACAAGATTCTTCTTATAGTTCAGGCTCAGTAATTTCAAAATATGTTCTCTCGAACACCGGAGAGACTTAACTGATCAAATCCTTCTATATAAAATCATCAACGGTTTACTAAATGTTTCCGATCTTTTGGCGGAATTAAGTATAGCTGTACCTCCACATGTAACAATACGATCTAGTCGCGAGACCTTAACCTTTGCCACAACTGCAAGCCGCACTAACCTTGATAGCACCGCACCCATGAACCGTCTAATGGGAAACTACAACAAAATCAATAGCATCGACATCTTCTCCGACTCCTTCCGCATTTTCCGTGTGAGACTTTTAACCAGCTCGGAGTCTCAATAACTCTCTGAGACAAGTCCCACTTAACTCAGTCCCACTAATATATTTGTGAACACATCCATATCCTTTTATTTTAAATTATTATCAAATTTTTGATATTCAATTAAATATTCTAAATTTCTAAATTCCCAATTGTATTTTGAACATGGCTCGTTTTAACTTTTTTTTTTGTACTTTTAACCCTTTTATAATTTATATCACGAATCACGATGTCCAACTTGCAAACTTATGTTTTTTTTATATACCATGCTACTTCCCGAACGCTGCCCAGCCGAGTCGGATTCGACGATTGACTTCTTTCTCGAAGTTAGACCTACCTAACTGAACCGTTTGTCCCAGGTAGATAATCGTCTACAACTTCGAGTGTAGAGTCTCCGATCTTTATAGGAGTGGATGTTTCATGGGCATTCAACATGACCTTGGTTTTGTCCATGTTCATTTTAAGAACCACTCTTTCGGAAGCTCTACTGAGGTCATCGAGCATTGTACTGTAAGAGATCCTTTTGGAGAATTCTTACAGGTACCGGGTAGTGGCGTAATTGTATTAGGTTTAATCTAGACATGAAAGCACTGATACTTGGAACTGGTTTATATTTTAAGATACTTTCAGTGTGCCCGTGACAAAATCAGGGTAAGAAGTCCTAATGTCAAAAGTAAAACAATACAAGTCTACTATTTGAACTTATTCTAGAAGTTTGCTGAGTGTTCCGTCATAGAGTATAATATCTAATGGCTATTATCTCAGAAACACATCAGATCTCCACAGTACTGAGATCCTCCATGGTCTCAGCCATTACCACTATATCGTCGGCAAACCGGAGGTGACAGATGTACTCGCCATTAACGTTGATGTCTAGCCCTCTCCAGTCCAGAAACTTGAAGACATCCTCCAAAGCAGCGGTGAACTGTTTCGGAGATATGACGTCTCCCTGTCTCACAAAGTCTATTAGAAGCCCATACAACCACCAGCACTAAAACAATCCCACATACATAGATATATTTTACAGGTATTAAAGTTTAAAATACAACCGCCCTGAAATCTGTATAGGAAATGACTCTAACCAGTTATTTCCTTTCCCACAATAAGCAGGATCATACTCTAAAAATACCATCCAGCGTAAACTGTAATAGAATATTCTATAATGACCAAAATACACATCTAGCGAATGTTAAGGAGGTCGTGAAATATCCGTTAGTAGTGGAATAGTGAGCATTCTCATTCATAACACGGGGCTTATGAAATAATCATTATTTACACTTGAGGCTCGCGAGATACGCCTAGCTCTGTTGAAGGTTGAAAAGATTATAGTGTCTCGAGTTTTCTGACGGGATGAAGGAATTACAACAAGTAAATATTTTTGGAGTACTTACGTATACAGTTGGATGTTGGAATTACATAGATTAAAGAGCGTGTTACCAAAATTTTTGCCAGAATCGCATAGGATGTTATCACATAACATAGAAGAGTACCCGGAATCTGGCAACCAATTTTTATAAATTATATTATACTAGCTTTTGCCCGCGACTTCGTCCGCGTGAATGTCGGTTATAGTGGATGCAGAAAAAGTCGCTGATTAAAAAGTAGCCTATGGCTTTCCCCAGGGTTCAAGCAATTTTCATACCAAATTTCATCAAAATCGGTTCAGCCTTTTCATCGTGAAAGCGTAACAGACAGAGTTACTTTCGCATTTATAATATTAGTATGGATAAAGTATGGAGTATCGATTATATTATTATTATTATATTTAGCCTGTACTGTCCCACTGCAGGGCAAAGGCATCTTTCCATTTCTTCCATCGGTCTCGACTTTTAGAAAATAATGCTTAATTGTCAAACAAGTAGTTAACATAAATAAGTTCAGTTAAAAACGAGAGACGTAGACAGATTTTAATTAATATGATTAGGATAGCGTTACATTATACAAATTAATATCGATCGAGCGACGGGTACTTGACAGTGAACAACGCGGCAACACCCACACAGTCTCAGTTTTATTAAACAGGTGAATTTGTTAGGAATGTTTAGTACTATGAGGCCCCTAAACTAGGTATAGGTTAACAAAAATATGTAGATACTAGCTTCTGCCCGCGGCTTCGCCCGCGTAAAAAAGAACGATTATCCCAAGGGTACACATTATCGGGATAAAAAGTATCCTATGTGTTAATCCAGGAAATTGTCTACCTGTGTGCTAATTTTCATGCAAATCTGTTGAACGCTTTACGCGTGATTGATTAACAAACATCCAAACATCTTCACAAACTTTCACATTTATAATATTATAATAATAATGGATAATTCAAAGTCAAATCATTTATTTCAATTAGACCATTATAAGGCACTTTTGAACATCAAAAGTGTTAATTATTAGTAGGATATGGTAAAAATCTCATTTTGAATAGTTCTAGATATAGGTTTAACCTACATTATCCGTCGTGAGGAAACCTGGACTTTATAATTAATATAAGTAAGTCTGAAATCGGTAATCCGCCTTGAGCGCACGTGGTGATCAATGCTCGTGCCTTCTCTGTATGAAAAGAGGCCTTTGCCCTTCAGCCTGTGACCTGCAATAATAGGCTGAAGGCTGACGTATTTAATATGTCGTAAGTATCTGGTCAATACTATGACCGTGTAACGGATCGCAAGCCCGCCAGTATCGAGAACACGTGATCTACTACTACTTTTGGCGCGCTTCTACAGAGTCGTGATGTTTTCAGCCCACAGCGAGGAAGACATTCAGAATCCAGTGTCTGATCGCATCGGAGCAAATACGTCCCGAAACTGTACTTTCGATTCGTTGTTGAAGTGAAGTGAATTAAGTCTATGTTAATTTAAGTCTGAGTTTATTTTAAATTGAGTTTGTGCTAAATTGTGGTTTTAATAAACGCCGTGTATTGTACCCTATACCCAGTGTGTTTGCATTGCACGAAACCCATATTCTGCCCACATGATGACTGAATCTAACGGACTAAATCCTGACAATCGCGATCCGACAAATATAATATTACTAACACTTTCCCCGCGACTTCGTTTCGTTCGCGTATTTTTTCTCACGGATCCGTATGGTTTTGGTAATAAAATGTAGCTTCTAGCACTCAGTGATAACGTAGATTCTATTTGGCAAAATAATTTTCAGAATTAGACCAGTAGTTCCCGAGATTAGCGCGTTCAAACAAACAATTTTATTATAAAAAAAGAAATAGAAAGGATAGATAGTATAGATTAGAAACCTACACCCTCATTATCTTCCTCTTACAATTCATAAACGACAGTAGCTGTACAAACTCTACCAAAAATATCGGACCGCTATCAAACACTGCTACTTAAGGGGCTATTAAACGACTTTTACAGATTTTAAACTAACAATCACGTCAAAATGTGCAGTGTAAATGATTTGAAAAAAATATATATTAAACTAGAACATTCTCTTAATCATATAAAAAGTGAATATTTTTGATTAAGTTCATATTAAATAGTTTAATTAACTCGTGAAGTTGTGTCTGACGCGGACAAAACATTGACAATCACACAAAATCTACCAGGTATAATTAAACGAAACTTACACTATCTTACAGACAATTTTATTATCTATCTTTTAGTATACGCCTTTTTCTTAATTTTGAAAGAATACTACTTTTATTTAATTTTTTCGACAATATTTAGAGAGTTTTGGACGCAGACTGCGTCCGTTCTGCATCAGTTCTGCGTCCAAAACTCTCAAAGTTTAGTCGAAAAAAATAAATAAAAGTAGTATTCTTTTAAAATTCAAAAAAAGGCGTATACTAAAAGATAGATAATAAAATCTTCTGTAAGATGGTGTACGTTTCGTTTAATTATGCGATTCACACGGTAGATTTTGTGTGATTGTCAATATTTTGTCCGCGTCAGACACAACTTCACGAGTTAATTAAACTATTTAATATGAATATAATAAAAAAATATTCACATACTAAATGATAAGGAGAATGTTCTAAACATATATTTTTTTCAAATCATTTACACTGCACATTTTGACGTGACTGTCAAAAATCTGTAAAAGTCGTTTAATAGCCCCATAAGCAGCCATTTTCTTCAGTAGCCATATCATATTCGTTCATCTACTTAACGACAACAAAGTTATCTTAATTTCCAATTAATCCAACGTTCATTATCATTTTTCCGTATCTTCAAACCATCAAAAACATTGATCACTCAATAAAAACGATTAACAATTTAAATTCCAATAAGGTGTACAATTTCGTGTCCGACAGTGTACCGGGAAATAAGAATCGTGGAATAACAAGCAATGGAAGGTAATAGGTATTGAATAATGTAATAATGTGTGGTTGCGTAGTGTGTGGTTCACGTAACGTGGTCAGGTTATGCTCTCACGGTTACTGGACTAATAGAGTTTGAGTCCTGGGAAACGTTTGTGTGTCGTCTTGGTGACATAGGTAATCGTCGGAAAAGTTAGGTAGGGCTTTTGAGTCGGAGTTCGGAGAAATCTTGTAATAGGTACCACACAAATGTAGACAGCCATGGGAGTATGGGACAGACGCGGTTTTAAGGTTCGTGTTTTGCATAACACAAGTTTACGAAAACTAGGTCATTTTTCATGGTTTGATCTATAAATAAAATACTAGCTTTTGCCCGCGACTTCGTCCGCGTGAATGTTATCGCGGTTATCGCGGATGCAGACGAAGTCGCGGATTAAAAATTAGCCTATGACCTTCCCCAGGGTTCAAGCTATTTCCATTCCAAATTTTATCAAAATTGGTTCAGCCGTTTCATCGTGACGGACCGATTTACTTTCACATAAGTATTAAGTACTTATGGAAGTACCTATGGATTAAGTCAATCATCACGCATTCAATGCATCCCGCATTGGCAACCTTGATAAAACTTTAATCTCACACAACTCGACACGATAAATCTTCAATAATTCGTACTCGTTGGTATCCAAATTATAGTTATCACCCTGTGATCTTTACAATACTGTTCCGACCTAAAATGATATCCCTCCAGCAAATCAGCTCAGGATGAAGACATAAAAGCCACCATAATCACATGAAGATGAGATGACAAGCGAACACAATCGAATTATCGTCAGTGTCCGACCCTAGAGGGCGCGGCAGTCGATATGTCATTGAACTTGAACTCCTGCAATTAGGGTGGCGCTCTGTCGACAACAGGGCTCAATGGGTTCCGCATGACGCTTCTAGATGCGATCGATATGAACGGCCCAGACATTGCAGATCTCTATGTCAGCTTCTGAATGCTTGGAAACATGCTGGCCCTCCATATGACCAATCAGTGTAGACAAAATCAAACTGGTTGCTAATTTAACTTGGTTGTTTTTTTACACTTTTGGACTCTGGCTCATAGACTACCTATTTCATTGTTTGTTGAAATGTTAGGAATGTTCGTCAACAGTTTTAATGTTTGTAAATACGTGAACATTGTAGGCTATGAGATCACATAATTTTGCTGTCGTTCTTTAATTTCTAATAGTTCGTACATATTCTAATGGACGAACAGAGAAATACTTAAACTAAGATTTATCAAACATGTAACCCTCACCATTGCCCACGTATTAATTAAAGGTTGAAAGTCCGTTTAAAACATGTGATAAAAATAAGATAAACAAAACAATAGTCACCGCAACAATAATATAAGTCCGCCATTGTACAGTGTTTTTTTATGTACATAAAGTTTAATAAATAAATAAATAATGCCACGTTGCTTAGCTTTTTAAATTACTCGCCAGACAAAAGATCTAGAGCCATTTTGGCCAAGGTATCATAATCAATCACGTGTAATTATATCGTTTCTAAATACAAAATAATTTTATTTATTTACACTTCATGCACAAAGGTAAAAAGGCGTCTAAAACATTTATTTAAATATGCCCATTCTTTAAATACTACGTACCTTTTACTAGATTTAATAATTATTTTTCTTGTGCATGATGTTTATTGGTCCAATTTAAATAGGTAAATGATTTGACTTTGAAACATAGATTGCAAATCAGATAAGAATATAGAGGCGGGGCCATCTGCAAACGGTGCGAACATATTGTTACATTTGAAGCTTGATGTAAAAATATAAGATTGTGTAAGAGAAAGTTACCATAATATTATTTTGAAAAGATACATAATATTTTCTTATAGTAACTCGTGTTAAACTATGTTTTATCTCGTCGGTGACGAATGAAGCAGGTGTGCTTTCTTTCAGTAGATTTACTACAACAGTTTGTAGTTCGGAATGGGTCATCCAGAGACACTATGTCAACTAATATTATGAGAAGGGTTTTTTTTGTTTTGTTTTAGGTAATCCCAGCAAGTACTGATTTGATTGGCAAAAAAGGTCAGGATATAAAGCATAATTATCCAGAAAACACCCCAAGAACAGACATAGGCCACTTTTTAATTCGTGACATGGTTGACGTGCTATTATTTAACTAACTCGGTAGGAAAACACCGTGGTATTTTAATTCTAAAGCCAAAATCGATACAGAGATTATATCACCAGCCAGTGATGGAGCATAGATATCCGAGATTGACCGAATAAAATTGGCCAAGTGCGAGTCGGACGCAGGGTTCCGTAGTCTATACAACATTAGACATCGAGCAAAAAAAACGGCAAAAATTACATTTGCTGTTTGCTATATTTATTTTATTCTGCTTTTATAGCGTATATTTGTTTTGTTGTTATGGCGGCAACAGAAATACATCATCTGTGAAAATTTCAACTGTCTAGCTACCTTTCACGGTTCATGTGATACAGCCTGGTGACAGACAGCCAGACGGACATTAGAGTCTTAGTAATAGGATCTCGATTTTACCCTTTCGGTACGGAACCCTAATTAAGACGTTGTTCAAAACATATCTTAAGTGTAGCCTTTTTATCAGTGAAAGTTTCGGAATTTATCTGCTATATCCAAACTTACAAACTATACCTTTTCATATTACCATTAGTGTAGAAGAGGATGGTTTGATAATTTTGACATAACGTTTGGGCGCGCGAATCGCCCATCCTTACAAATTAACACCAGGAATAGCCCCTTTCTTAACACCACCGTGTAATACTGTCTTCAGGAACTGGGGGCAAAGACCGGGAATAAATAGACTCGGGTTATTATTCTACCTTGTTTGGACACTGGAACTGAACGTCGAGATCTACCGTTTAGTTTAGACACGATGTTTTAACATTTGTTTTGTGTTGCAGGTTAAAGCCGCTGTTTAGGGATTATTTTTGCTGAGTTTTTATAATGCTACCATATTTTGTATGCCATTCCATATTCAAATTGTGAAAATGACCCATGATTGACGAGCAAAGAATATCCGCAAAATTAAAAAGCATTTTTTTTTTGTTAAGTTTTTATCTTTTTCTTATGTTTAATGTCCTGAAATATTGGCTGTTTTTGACGTTTCATCTTTGTACTTGAAACGTCAAAAACAGCCAATATTTCTAACTTCTTTTTTCGAATTGGAATGGAAGTTAATTCTTATTTTTTTGTTACAATATTACTTTACCCTGTAGGAAGTCACGTCCAATATTTCTACCGTATAGAATAAATACATGCTAAAGCATTCACAAATTCATCAAATATTAAAACTCATATTTCCCGTGCCAGTCATAAAAAATGAAATGGTTTTGAGCAAACATACGTCGTCTCGCAATAAAATAAAAATCGATCCCGGTTTCCCACGAATGCGTGCAGCAGAGGATTACCACGTGGCACTCTATAATCAATCTTATTACCAAGTAATAGGTCTTAAAATATTTCTACGTAATATACTAGCGTAAATCCGAAACAATGAACGCTTACAACGAAACCTATTTTGAGAGTACCACGCACGTAGACCCCTTGAACTTCAATATTGCAGTTTTACACAGAATCTTATTAAACTGGCCACTAGACCTTTTTAAAATGAGCAGAGTTCTGCATAATCTGTACATGTTTTTTAGTCTGTGGACTTTAAGCCGCGCGGAATAGAGGTTTATTCTGCAAAAATATGAAACGTCAAACGCAGCAGAATTTTTGTTTCGAACAAATTACGTTCGGTTTCCCCTGAGTAATGCGCTATTCTATGCGCCTATAACAGAGGGTGTTTAGCAATAAATCAATCCTACCGCACTAAACTAATGTATTTGGCGTACGTTTCATTTTGTCCGACGTGTTTTCATTAGGTTTCGAGAGGGTGGGAATGGTCATAATAAGCTTTTGTTTCGAGCAATAAAATACATTCATTATACATTCTGGCATTTGAATAGGATAATAAACTACCCTGACTTACGCACTATTTATGTTTCTACTATATTTGTATTTCACGTCAAGACCAGACTTGACGGCATAGCTCTACTTTTCAACCGACTTCAAAAAAGGAGGAGGTTATTAATTCGACTGTGCTTTTTTGTTCGTTACCTCAGAACTTTCGACTGGGTGAACCGATTTTGATGATTCTTTGAAAGCTGGTGCTTTCCGTCCCATTTAAATTTTATCGAAATTGTACCAGCGCTTTGTGACAAAATCATCAAAACCCAAAAAAAAAAAAAACATAATCGACGTTATACTTTTCTCAATCTTGAGTACTTTCAATCTCTGTTTTAACTGTATTGCCGTTTCTTAATGGATTTGGATGAGAAGGGGGCACTAAAAAGAGAAAAATAAAAAGCTTTTTTATAAAAAAAATAACCGCCTTCAAAAACTAAAAAGTGAAAAATAACTTTAGCACAGAACACGCATGACTTTAGTTTCGGAAGTCGGTGGCAATACAAAACAACCAACGGAACAAAGCCATTATATAGACAGTACAAAAACGATTCAGATTTATAAGAATTAAGTATTAATGCTCGCTCAAGTTTCGTGGAAAGATTAGGCCGCCCCATCCCTTCTTCAACGGAGGCGTTATAAAACTCTACTGAGGGTAAGCCAGCGAACACAGCCAGCTATGAGGGATTACATTTGCAAGGGTCAGACCAACAGTCGCTTTAAGCAGTTTAAAACAATCCTTGTTTTGTTCACAACCACAGCATAAATATAGTACCTGCTACCGCACACGCCCTGCCTCCCTCCGAAACATTGTTCCTCACCAAGAGGTGAGGAACCAGCGTCGAACATGCTCTTGAAACTGCTTTTAGTTCTCGCGGCGCGTAGACACGCACATAGTCGCACATATTTGTACAGTCTGTTATTTTGGTAGTAGTGTAGGTAATTCAATCGTTTCGTTTATATGGTGTGTCAGTGTGTCGTAGGTGTGTCACAACTAAATCTGCAACAAAGCCATCATGTCACAAGAAGAGTCCTACAGTTATCACAATTGTCAGCAATTACTTTCAACTACCCATTCTGTCCTTTCCTCATTTCCTTCACAAAGTAAGCAAGCAATGTCAACAAATAACACATGGAGTTCCATACAATCTTAGGAACGTGTGACTGGAACATTACGGGTCGTGAAGTCGTAACATTATGCTTACAAGTTGGGAGGGTGGCGCGACTATCGACCCGACCTATCCCAATATACAGACACGCCCGGGCCAAGGGTGACAGACAAAGGAAATGGGAAGCAAAAATAGGAAACCACATACCTATGTATGGAGATGTAGATGGAAATTGTTTGTGAAGAATAACATCTTGTCTTTTTAATTTATACACAATTATTTTAAATTGAATTATTTCTTGAATGTAATCTATTGACATGCCACCTAATTTTAATTGCTTGTATAGGTAATTATGTTGATTTTGTACGCCATATATTGGCAAAACATAGTGCACATATGTTACACAACTTACTATCTGTAACCATACCTATGTTAAACAAAATAAATGATTGATTGATTGATTAATTTATTTATTTATACTTCATGCACAAAGGTACAAAGACGGACCTAATTGCCTAATGCCTCAGGCATTTTCTTCAAAAAAAAAAAACGCTGCACTAGAAATTTCTCCTGTTTACAAACATATAAACTCACATACACAAACAGCCAGACCCGGAACGACTATCTGTAGGCCATACAAGTATTTGTTCCGTGCGGGAATCGAACCCGCGACACGCAGCGTAGCAGTCAATCACTCAACCACTGCACCAACCTCGTCGTCGTGTTCGTGTCCACATACTTCATTATCACTACTTACATAATTTGTATTGTGTTGAGTTTGTGTTTGTTTGGCTAATCTCCGGAACGGCTGGACCGATTCGTTCATTAATAAGAAGCTAC
The DNA here is from genome assembly GCA_947361185.1 of Charanyca ferruginea. Taxonomy (NCBI): domain Eukaryota; kingdom Metazoa; phylum Arthropoda; class Insecta; order Lepidoptera; family Noctuidae; genus Charanyca; species Charanyca ferruginea. The sequence goes on along the minus strand of OX376082.1, from coordinate 6,588,903 downwards.
TTTATCAATAAGTGCTATTAGGCTATATAATATTATTAGCTTTTGCCCTCGACTTCTTCGCGGACGTTTCCAGGTACCACGGAATGGTAATGGTATGATTAAAGGCACACCTCAGATTATCAAACAAAAGGCAAATAGACCGTGCGGAACACTGCAAGTGAAGCCACAAAAGCAAATACAAATTCAAAAACGAATACCTACAATTCGCTGGCTTATTCCACAAATCCCCCCTAAAAGCCCCCTTAGGGGGGATAAGTCGAATCTAAAATTAACAGTCCAGAATTCCCCCCTGATAATCCCCCTTGAAAGGGAAAACTGGAATCGAAAAAATACTTATTCCACAAATCCCCCCCGAAAGTTCGAAGAACTAGAATCTAAAAAAAACACCGTCCAGAAATCCCCACTGAGGTACGTAGGTGGAAGCCGCCAAGCGGGCCTTCGTCAATATAGTCAATAAAGCTAATATAAAATTAATATTTGTTTTAAATACTTTACTTTTTTCAGTTTAAATACTTTAAATAGACAGACAAGTTGTTGTTGATTATTTATTAGTATCTGCCTGCGCTCCGCGGTTTCACCCGCGTAAGTCTCAATCCCGTAGGAATATCGGGATAAAAAGTGTATCCTATGTCCAGGTCATGGGCCTGCCCAAGTGCCAAATTTCATTCAAATCCGTTCAGCCGTATTAGCGTGAAAGCGTAACAAACCAACCCTATTTTACTATTATGATACATAATACTACTTGCCTTTGCAAAAAAAAAAGATGGTTCAGCCGTTTCATCGTGAAAGTGTAACAGATAGAGTTACTGTCGCATTTATAATATTAAGTATGGATAGTATCATATTATCAATTTTTATTTTATTTTTACTTTTCATCACATTTTATTATAACAAAATTCTGTTAAAAAAGGACTTAGGATTAAGTATAAAAAAAATTATTTTATTTACTTAAAGAACGTAGAAATTCAAACTAAAATGGAATAATCCAAAATAAAAAGGGGAATTTCTGGATTTGGACATTAAGGTGCAGTTTTCCCCCTAGGGAGATTCTCTCAGGGGGGAATAGTGGAATAACTAAAAATGAAAAGGGGACTTTCTGGACGATTTTTACATTAGGGTCCTGATTTCCCCCCTGAGGGGGATTCTCTCAGGGGGTAAAGTGGAATAACCCAATTCGCTTCGCGCTGTACAGCACAAACCGAAGCATTGTTGAAAAAAGCAAATACTAATACAAATAAAAATTCAAAAATGAATACAATCACGAATTGTAGTTATTCGTAATTGAATTTGTATTTGCTTTTGTGGCTTCACTCGCAATGTTCCGCACGGTCTATCTGGCTTTTGTCTATTAATCTGAGAGGCACACACACAAATTAACAAAGTAGGTACATCGAAATCTCAATAACCACGAATGTCGGGTTTCCGAAGCCATCGATAAACTGTGAAACACTTGAAACAGGAAACAAGAACGTGTAAGTAGAATACTTAACAGGCCTTTTTTCTCCTGATAATCGATACATCTTCTATACATACTTAAACATATTTACATATACATGTTAATAAAATTTAAGTGTCCGTTTGTAATGTCTAAATAACACCATTTTACTAAATGTACCTACCTATATCAAAATGTATACAGTACTTATATCTTATATAAAAAATAGTAGATTATGCATCAAGGGGATAAAGTAGTGTCTTATGTAGCGGGCGCCGTATTAAATCCCGAGCAAAACGAAGGATTCTAGCGTTAACTCCTGAGCGGAGCGAGGGAGTTTAGAGTTAACTCCCGAGCAAAGCGAGGGAGTTAAGACAAGAATCCTGAGTGCAGCGTGGGATTCAAGGCCGCCCAAGACGAAGGCACCTTTATCCCCGAGGAGCATACTCTACTTTTCACACCATCTACGAGACAATATAAACAATAGTACTAGAATTAAGAGTAGATTGTTGGTAATAATTATAATTTATCTAAATATGTATGTATTTAAAATATATTTGTGTACCTATGTATATCAGCTGTCTGACACCCATAGTACAGGGTCTCCCTAGTTTGGGGTCAGATGGCTCCGTCTGAAATGACCCCACATATTATATTATTATTATTAATACCAATGGCTTAAATTCGGAATGAATGTACTCCGGAGACAAATCATTATTGTCACTCGACATTTTTGTGAGAATTTGCTGATATGTAATTTGTTGTTTAACAAAGCAAAGCAATTTTCAACCGACTTCAAAAAAGGAGGAGGTTATCAATTCGTCTGTATTTTTTTTTTATGTTTGTTACCTGATTTCTTTGGACTGGGTGAACCGATTTTGATGATTCTTTTTTTATTTGAAAGCAAGTGCTTCCCGTGTGGTCCCATTTTAATTTGGTCCGGTTCTGACAATGTTATCCATGAGAAAACCGTATAAGTCTTAAATTTACAGCAAGTATGTGCGCGATTTGTGACGCGATTTCTCCGGCAAACGTAAACCGATTTTGAAAATTCTTCTTTTTACGGATAGGGTATGCTTCAGGGGTGGTCCCATATAAATTGTATCGAAATAGATTCAGCACTTTTTGAAAAATCAACAAATACCCAAAAATTTTACATAGACGAAGTTTTAGTTTCATCAATCTTTGCAGTAGTTAACTTTCATACTAGATTTGGATGAGAAGGAGGTACTAAAAAGCGGAAAATAAAAAGCTTTTTACAAAAAAGACAACCGCCTTCAAAAACTAAAAAGTGAAAAATAACTTTAGCACAGAACACACATTGACTTTAGTTTTGGAAGTCGGTGGCAATACAAAACAACAAACAGAACAAAGCCACTGAATTTCGAAACTAAAGTCAATGTGTGTTCTGTGCTAAAGTTATTTTTCAATTTTTAGTTTTTGAAGGCGGTTGTCTTTTTTTCAGTATTTAATTCGCGCCTCAGATTATGAAACAAAGGGCTGATATACAGCGCGGAACACTGAGAGTGAAACCAAAAAAGCAAATACAATCACGAGATTGTAGGTAAGGATTCGCTTTTGAATTTGTATTTGCTTTTTTGACTTCACTCCGTGTTCCGACCGGTTTATCTGCCTTTTGTTTAATAATCTGAGATTCACGCTTCTTTTTAATTGGTGCCGGTTTTCTTTTATTTATATTGTACTAGTGGTGGCCAGTTCGATTTTCGAACAATTTATTGTTTAGTGCAGATCTCTCAGATACAACAGATAAAATGCAGATAGATCGCGCGGAACACTGAGAGTGAAGCCAAAAAAGCAAATACAAATTTAAAAGCGAATACCTACAATCTCGTGATTGTATTCGCTTTTGCATTTGTGTTTGTATTTTCATTTGTTTTTTTTTTTAACGATGCGGCGTTTCGTGCTATACTAACTCGTGTCAGTACAGCACGAAGCGCGTTGTAGGTATTCGCTTTTGAATTTGTATTTGCTTTTTTGACTTCACTCTCAGTGTTCCGCGCGGTCTAACTGTCTTTTGTTTCATAAACTGAGGCAGATTGTTCGTATGCGATTTTTACTTTATGTTCCAAATTCAAATCACATTATTGACCAGCGGGTCACAATGAATTTCAGTACAATATTATTGCCCTGCTAGACCTCAGGCCTTAAATGACTTACAATACGGTCAACGTAACTTGGCGCGTCTGAAGTTAGCTGTTTGGCTGCGCAATGGAACTTTTAGGAACGAAATTGTCTACTGCGCGTAATCGGCTAACTTCAGACGCGCCAAGTTACGTTGACCGTACTGTACTTTAGGTTAGGTTTGCATGACATATAATTTGACATAGTCGAGCAGGTGGTGCGAAAAATCATTTTTTGAATCTTTGCCTGTCTGTTTGTTTGTTCCAGATTACCCCCTAAAAAGTCAAAGTCAAAGCATTTATTTCAATTAAACCATTTACAGGCACTTTTGAATTGTCAAAGAGTCAGCTGTCAGTTAGTCAGAAAGTTGAAGCTAGTTGCTCGTTCCAAAACGTAGGGTAGGTCTCTGGAGAAGAACGAGCAAGAAACTCCACGAACATCCAAACTTACAAACTTTTTAATATTAGTGTAGATGCTTTGATTATATACTTGTCTATAATCAAAGTGTAGATGGGTATGTCACAAACACGTGTTAAAATAAAACTCAAAGATGGTCTAGAATAACAATAAGGCACTAAAAGAGTAACGGTAAAATTTAAAATACGTCTGAACGTTGAACTTTGAAACAAAATGAAAGGCACTCGAAATATTCGCTAAATGGATATCACAATGCAGTTTTAATCAGAAACGTCTCGGTCGTAATAAACGCATGTTTTATTTGTCCCGACGACGTCGCCGCATAATTCAAATTTATCTGAGGCGGCAAGATAATAACTCAAATTAAAAAAGGTTTCGCCGTCAAGTCAACGGCGACATCTTTTCACAGAATTCTTCGAATTCTGTTTGTGTGTCAGAATGCAAACTCAATTTTTCAGACACTTATAATTACTACATTTTGCACGCGACTTCCTCCGCGTATGTATTATAAAACCAAGTCCTCCGCCGCGTCTGTCTGTTCGCAATAAACTCAAAAACTCCTGCACTGATTTTCATGCTGTTTCACCAATGCATAGAGTGGTTCTCGAGGAAGGTTTTAGTATATAATTTGTCAAGTTTTTGTATACATTGGCTGAAATATAATGATATTTGTTGGTGGTGTCGGAAAAAAATAAGGCGTCTGGGAACTTTAAGAAACCCTTTTAGATATAACAATATTAAATTAAAAATTAAAAAAAACCCCCAACGCAAAACATAAAAGCGATTATGTAAAAAGTAAAAAATAATACTTTTGTTGAGCCATCAAATGTTTGTTCGTTGAAATGGCGCTATAATGTCGCGGTGGGGTACCGCTTAAGTAAGTCAGTCCCTCAATTTCATTCACTGTCTATTAATTTACCAGCATTTCCGACCAATTTGCTTCGATATTATCAAATTTTTGTTGCTAATCTAGTTGTTAATCTTGTTGCAAATCTAGTTACCATCAGTTCGCTATTTTAGATATTTAGTTATTGCTTTAAACTTAGCGGTACCCCGCCGCGACATTATAGCGCCATTTCAACGAACAAACATTTGATGGCTCAACAAAAGTATTATTTTTTACTTTTTAACCCCCGACGAAAAAGAGGGGTGTTATAAGTTTGACGTGTCTGTGTGTCTGTGTGTCTGTCTGTGGCACTGTAGCTCTTTAACGGGTGAACCGATTTGAATGCGGTTTTTTTTATTTGAAAGTAGATTCTCTAGCGATGGTTCTTAGACATGTTTCATCAAAATCGGTTCAGCAGTTTTAAAGTTATCAGCTCTTTTGTTTGCTGCGGTAGGGATCTTAGACGCATACCGGATGTTTACTTTGCTTTCAAACATATTATTATAGGTGACCACACTGACCACACAAAACCAAACTAAATTACATTTAAAAAATTTAAAATAAAAATTAAATTAAAAATTTAAAAAAACCCCCAACGCAAAACATAAAAGCGATTATGTAAAAAGTAAAAAATAATACTTTTGTAGAGCCATCAAATGTTTGTTCGTTGAAATGGCGCTATATTGTCGCGGCGGGGTACCGCTAAGTTTAAAGCAATAACTAAATATCTAAAATAGCGAACTGATGGTAACTAGATTTGCAACGAGATTAACAACTAGATTAGCTACAAAAATTTGATAATATCGAAGCAAATTGGTCGCAAATGCTGGTAAATTAATAGACAGTGAATGAAATTGAGGGACTGACTTACTTAAGCGGTACCCCGCCGCGACATTATAGCGCCATTTCAACGAACAAACATTTGATGGCTCTACAAAAGTATTATTTTTTACTTTTTACATAATCGCTTTTATGTTTTGCGTTGGGGGTTTTTTTAAATTTTTAATTTAATTTTTATTACACAATCGCTTTTATGTTTTGCGTTGGGGTTTTTTTTTAATTTTTAATTTAATTTTTATTTTAAATTTTTTAAATGTAATTTAGTTTGGTTTTGTGTGGTCAGTGTGGTCACCTATAATAATATGTTTGAAAGCAAAGTAAACATCCGGTATGCGTCTAAGATCCCTACCGCAGCAAACAAAAGAGCTGATAACTTTAAAACTGCTGAACCGATTTTGATGAAACATGTCTAAGAACCATCGCTAGAGAATCTACTTTCAAATAAAAAAAACCGCATTCTCATCGGTTCACCCGTTAAAGAGCTACAGTGCCACAGACAGACACACAGACACACAGACACGTCAAAAACACCCCTCTTTTTCGTCGGGGGTTAAAAATGATGTATGGTGGAATTGTGTGTCTTATATAGGTCTACAGAAAAGTCCGCGATTTGGTCGCGATAACCGACATTCACGCGGGCGAAGCCGCGGCCATCAGCTAGTAATATAAATATCACACACACGGCCACCTGACCCCCGCCGCCCTGATAATGCTAATGACCGCCATCTTCAATGGCGCTCTAAGCAACAACATTTTTCCTCAGGCATGGAAAGAAGCCACTGTTATCGGCATTCCGAAACCAGGCAAACCCAAGTCTGACCCCTCTAGTTATCGCCCCATTAGTTTACTCAACACCCTCGGCAAAATCTACGAGAGACTTATTTATAAGCGTCTCAAAGATTATGTCGAAGCTAAGAGTCTCATTCCCGACGAGCAATTCGGCTTTCGTACCGAACACAGCTGCGTCCAACAGGTCCACCGCATCGTCGAGCATGTAAGCGTTGGGTTTCAACGCGGCTTGAAGACCGGTGCACTCTTCTTCGATATAGCGAAGGCATTCGACAAAGTCTGGCACAATGGCTTAATATACAAGCTATACCTACTGGGTGTGCCGGATCGTCTCGTACTGATCTTACGAGACTTTCTGTCGAATCGCACCTTTCGTTATCGCGTCAAAGGGGCACTCTCGTCTCCACGTCCCATACGTGCTGGAGTCCCCCAGGGCTCCGTGGTCTCCCCTCTCATTTTCACGCTGTTCACCAGTGACATTCCAAAGAGCAGACAGGCTCATTTGGCTTTATTCGCCGATGACACGGCCATTTATTGCACTGGTTCCAACCCAGTCCGCATAGCCCGCATCCTCCAAGACTCCGCAAACGCACTAGGCGCTTGGTTCCGGAGATGGAGAATCACAGTCAACCCCGCTAAGAGTCAGGCAGTGCTGTTTTCCAAACCGCGCATCAACCCCTCCCTTCCCAGTCCGATATCCATGTTCGGCGAGCCTATCCCTTGGGAGAAGCAAGCCAAATACCTAGGAGTCATTCTCGACCGCCACCTAACCTTCGCGGAGCACATAAAGCAGGCGCGTTCGCGCGCCGCTTTCGCTCAAGGTAGACTTCACTGTATGTTGAATGCACGTAGCAAATTGTCACTCAAGTGCAAATTGCGTACCTACACAGCGTGCATTCGTCCCATCATGACCTACGCCTGTGCTGTATTCGCACACGTAAAGGCATACCGTCTCCACAGAATGCAAACCTTACAAAACCGTTTCTTGCGAAAAATAACGGGCGCCCCGTTCTATGTTCGCAACGAGAACCTTCATCTCGATCTCAAACTCCCGACCATCCGTCAGTTCATGAAGCGCGCTTGCAAGCGCTTCTTCGATCAAGCGGAGAAACACCGCAACCCGCTCGTCGTAGCGGCCGCCCGATATACCCCTTCCCGTATTAGCAGGACCCGTCGTCCACGTCATACCCTGTCCGATCCAGATGACGCTATTACTCTCCTTCAAGAAAGAAATAGGGCCACTAGCACATTAGTCAAACACAGACACAAATTACCGTCATTCCGACCTCGCCGCCGAGGTCCCTCGCGACGACCCCGTAACGCCCCCCCCCCCCCGACCCTTGCTAGCGCCAGCCCGCGTCGCTGAGCCCTTAGCTTTAAAATAGCCCCTAATTAATGGAGACCCGATCCAGCCTGTCCCTTTGCTGCCCTCTCTCAGTGGCGACCTAAGCCGAGGCTCGTACCCCACAGGGGGTGCCCTTAGCGTAGTCACTTAGTTTATAAGTTTTTGCCCTGGCTGGAGGCCCTAAAAGTCACTTTTAAGGCACCACAGGATTGTCCGGTTAAGCAGTAACCAACCCTCAGGTTGAACTGCGAGATGCCATTCAGAAAAAAAAAAAAAAAAAAACCACCTGACCCCAAATTAAGTAGACCCTGTAATGGGACAGGTGTTAGACAGCTAATATACATACAGAAATACATAAATAGATACGTAGGTATATAGATAAACAACCACCAGACACAAGGCAAACACAAGTGCTCATCACACAAATGTTTGCCCTGGGCGAACCCGCGACCCTGCATCGCAGGCAGATACACTACCGCCTAGTCTTAGGGCCGTCGGTTATTGAGGATGCAAAAGTAGCCTATGCCCTTTCTTGGGGTTCAAGTCATCATCATCATGTCAACCTCATGCCGATGCATGTTGGCGATCGCAGTAGGTGTTATGGTACTCAGAAGGACGCTGCTGCCCATCCTCTGGTCAGTATCCGTCTGTCGCCTTCTAAGACACCCACGGGTAGAAATGGAGTGGTGCTATTCGCGGCCGGGGGTTCAAGTATATGTATTCTCGGGGTTCAAGTTTAGTTTGTACCAAGTTTCGTTAAAAGCGGGTTCAATAGTTCAGCCGTGAAAGCGTAGCAAAAAAACTCACTTTGGCATTTATAATATTAGTATGGATTTAAGTGCTATATTATGTAACCGTAAACTTCAAGCTCATACCATTTATTTACAGCATTTTTAATAAAATCGTGACCGGTCTTTGACAGCACGCTCAACATGTCTCGAAAGGAATTTATTTTATAATTTTATTTCAGACATTTACGTTTGCGACCCACAATAAAATTTTAAACATTTGTAATAACTTTACTGTTATTCTAATAATATTCCTTAACCACTCAAATAAGCTTTACAGTTTAAACAGACTGTAATACCTATATAATACTTTTTTTTATATATATAAGTCGTGGTCACTTGTGGCCAAAGACTGGCACAGTATAAGTATTAGTATGCTTGGGGACTCGTAGATATCTTTTGACTAACAGAGAGCGCACCATTTTCGAATCGAAAATGCGACTATAATAAAACATTGCGTTTCATTTTATGCAAAAACTATAAGTGAAATGAATAGTCTTCAATCGATCATAGTCAAATTATCATCTTCTATGCATATTCAATAAAAAAATCGAACAAATTTTTAAGCTACGTTTAGCTACTCCTCCGCTCGCTCGCTCGTTCTAAGGCCTCCTGGTCATAATTACCGTGAATGTAAGTCAAAAATATTTATTTATCCTAAGATTCACATTTTTACTCCGGTTCATCATCATCTGCGTATAATATGTTGGGGTCAGCTTTCAGTCTAACCAGATGCAGCTGAATACCAGTTTTTTATATGGAGCGACTGCCTGCACAACCCAGTTACTGGGCAACACGATACCCCTTGGTAAGACTGGTTATCAGACTTTCTGGCTTCAACCACTACCCCTAACGACTGCCAAAGATCTACAAATGACAGCCGGGACCAACGGCTTAACGTGCTTTCCGAGACACGGAGGGAACTCGGTATGAAAAGAAATGGTCACCCATCCACAGACCGACCGCGGCTGGCGTAGCTTAACCTTTGACCGATCGATCTGTACCTATGGTTTTTACTTAGCCACTAGCTCCTGAACTCGAATAAAATTTTACTCCAGTTATTCCACAAATAAAGCTAAGCTAAACATTTCACAATTTCAGCACCACTGCACGAAAACCGTAAACTTTGCAAGCACGCGCCAGCCCTGTTTCTTATCTCTCCACACCCCAGATAATAAAATGGCGCCCTTATTTCACTGCAGTCCCGTTTTTCTGTCCCGTCCTGTTTCCGTGTTATCAACAAGCCCGCATTGGGAAGACTTTTACTATTCCCGGCTAACAGACATCAATTTTGTAAGATAAGGCTGGGTTCGGTAAAAAACTTTGTACGGGTAAATAACTGCACGTGTAGCATGACCGCGCTATGTCTACGGAAGAATAGACATACTGACTGCAAGAATAGACAAGTCAGTACAGTTTGTCTATTCTTCCTGTCAGTATGTCTATTCTTCCGTAGACATAGCGCGGTCATGCTACGCCTGCAGGTGTCGTTAGAGCGACGGGTGGGTTTTGTTTTTATTTTATACTCGTACTAGCTTTTGGCTGCGACTTCGTATGTGTAGTCTGCAGAATTAAGTTCAAAATTTTCCCACAGGAGCACAAAAACGGTATAAAGTATAACCTACTAACTATTACCCGCGAATTTGTCCGTGTGAATGTTATCGGTTATCGCGAAAGTCGCGGATTAAAACGTATGCCTATGTCCATCCCCAGAGTTCAAGCTACAATCAAACCAAATTTCATCAAAATCGGTTCTGCCGTTTCATCCTGAAAGCGTAACAGACAGATTTACTTTCACATTTATTATATTAGTATGGAAGTTTGAACATGGGTGTGTTATGCTAGATCAATAACTAAATGTAACTATGTGTACCTAATTTTAGCTAATTCCGTTCAGCCGTTAAGCAGTAAACGAGACACAAACATCCGTCCATTCATCCAACTTCACAAACTCGCGTTTGTAGTTTTTGTTGTAGGTGTAGGACTGTAGGACGTGGCAGGGTTTATAAGATCTACCTATTGTTTTAATATTCCTATATTAATGTATCTATCCTTTATTAATGTAAAATTATGGGCAGATTATAAGGGTTGACACCGAACTCTAGACAATATATCTATGGGACTGACGTTGAGTTGCCCGAAACCAACCCACCTTAGTTTAACGGAGACTCCATCCTTTACATTTTGTATCAAAAAGAAAGTGACAGCAACAAATTTAAAGTCTTCTAAACTAATGTTGGTTTTGTGCAACTCACCGAAAGCAATTAAAATAATATATAGTCGAACGAAATGTTACATGATATTTTGTGAACGCGAAAGCCAGATAACAGACTCCCGGAAAATAAAATAAGTAAACTACTTAAATTAATCTAAACCTTGGCCTCTCGCCAAGGTTAGCGAAATCTTTACTTTCGACGGTTATTGGAGCAATTTTAAATTGAACCTTGCCTTCCGTTCTCTATGCATAGACCGGGATGCAACTGCGGGGAGCTCATTTTATGCTGGCCCGTTAAAATATAAAACGTATGAGAATCGCCTCCCCCGTCTAGACGTACGTCTGCGATGCCGCGCATGCGTCCACTAGTCCACTGCAATAAACCTTTTTGTTTACATTAAAATGAAATTTGATGCATAGTAAATTGATCAATAAAGATCAAAGTTAGCACGTTTGAATGAAGATATAGTTTAGAATTGATAATAACCTATTTATATTCACTCGCTAACAAATTACGACTTGCATTTGTATTCATACACTTTTTACCGCCTACCGATAAATGGCTGATTCAATTTAAACAAATGGGTAATAAATACACAGTTTAAATTGGCCTTAGTGTTTAAAATCATTGATGGGTAATCATTTTGTGAACCAAACAAAGCGAATGTGATGTTAAAATTAATGGTTTTGATATTAAACCGTTTCGAGTTAAACGATTGATGTCGGTACTGCCCAGTTATTTGGGGATCCAATATGGCGCAGAATGGCGCTTCGCTTAAAAAGCTACATTGATTGGCCTAAATCGTCCTAATAACTGTTTTACAACACGATCAAACTTTTATTAATCCTTAGATTCTAGAGAACCGACAACATCATTATTTTCGAAATAACCCGACTGGGGATAGTGGTCAGTCACTCCTTTATTATAAGAAAATTTCCATAGTAGGTACAACTTTTTTGACAGATGATACCTATGAAAGACTTTTTAAATAAGGTATAATACATTCTATTTCCATGGTAATTACCTATATTAAGCACTACAAAATAAAGACAATAATGCCACTTGCAACAGATGTTGCAATGAATACAACTGCCACTTACATAAGTTAATTCACGTCTGACGCGAAATCGTACTTACTAATAAATGTAATAATAATCTCTAAGAGGGATCGTAATTAATTTAGTACCAATTTGACGTCATAGCGTGCGAACGAGATATTATGCCTGTCATCAATTTAAAAAAACAACAGCAGACAATGTCGGGCCACGAAATGAAAAATATTTTGGATACTCTGGCTACATTTCGGAATATTTTATATTATTGCATCGAAGGTGGATCTTTATTGTGTTTCGAACTGAAAAATAATGTGATGGAAATAAATTCAAGTAGAATATGCCAAGGACTAAAAGTCAATTCATAGTAAATTATGCATAGAGAATTATGTGACGACAGCTGTTATACTAGTGTACACACTGACATTATTTTAGCGAAAGCTCTAAAACTTTCGGGCATTTATTTTATTACAAGATTCTACTTAAAGATCCAATTTACTATGTATAAAACCACAAAAATGTTCAAAATCGTAGATTAGACAACAAACGCAATCCGCTTACTTAATACCCCTACACTACACTACCATCACGGTCCAATGCACCAATAACAACATCATCAAGATAAATTTAACTTTAAAGTCACGTGATAAAGTTTAAAATTCTGTGACCAGTAACTACAGTAGGATCGTTGTCCAGTTCTGCAGATGATCGGTGCCGCGCACCAGTGCGATTACACACTCAGTTGAACGTGTAAAATAAAGCTTAGGTAACGCGCAACTGTGGCTGAATGCGTTCAAAATAAAGCTTAGGTAACTCGCCACTGTGCGCAAGTGAGTGGTGTTCAAAAGAAACAAAAAGAATAGAATTCAGTAAAATGTTTCATGCGAAATATTCATAATTATGTAACTTACTTAGGAGTAACTAATTCATTTTTGTTTCTTTTTTATTTTTACAGCTTAGTAGTAGTGTGATAAAATAAAATAACCCGTTGTTTTTTCAAAGAATTTAAATATTTCGAAGATTGAAAACTGAGACATTTCAATATTATTTTTATTGCAAGAAGTCTTATCAGTTTCGTACATTCTTCTCAAACTGCATCGTTAATAAATCGTAATAAAATAAATCACACTCACAGGTATTACTTTTTTAACTACTCAATCATATTAATACCTTTATCATTAAAGTTTTATTAAGTAACAAAATGATTGCTCTGAGCACATCCTGGCAGGAAACCTTGTAAATACACTCGGCGTCACAAAAATCGCACCTCTTTAAGAATTCCCTTCAAAGTCATTTTAACCCTATTAATCAATGGTATACATATGACTATAAGGTATAATTGGAAAGGCAATTTATTTAAATTTCAGAATAAATCAATGGATTTGGTTTTTTGTTTACCAGGGAATAAAAAAAAGCAAGCTAATGCAAATGATTAAAAAGTTAAATTTTATTTTATCAGCAAAAATTACAACAAAGTCCTTAAAACTAACTTAAAACCTAGTGTTACCCCCCCTAGCCCTGATGACTGCTTCCATGCGTTCTCTCATGGACCTTATTAATGTGACAACAGTCTCTTGTGGAATGTTGTCCCATTCTGCAACGACGGCATCTTGAAGGTCTTGGAGAGTGGTAGGGGCAGGATTTCGTGCCCGTACTCGCCGTTTCAGTTCATCCCAAAGGTGCTCAATAGGGTTCAGGTCTGGACTTCGCGCCGGCCAGCGCATAACAGGGATGCCAACTTCTTGCAGGTAGTCTCTTACAATTAAAGCGGTGTGACAACGGGCGTTATCGTGCATTAACGTGAACCCACTGCCAACAAAACCCGCATAAGGGACAACCTGCTCCTCTAAGATCTCTGTTATGTACCGAGCAGCAGTCAGCGACCCTTGCCCGCGAGCACTTCCAGTCCGAGAAACACACACAAGGTTCGTTTTACCGTCGATTGACATGCCGCCCCAGAACATGCACGAGCCACCCCCGTATTCCACTGTCTCTTGAATACAGGCTTGTGCGAATCGTTCCCCTTGCCTCCTATACACTCTTCGACGCCTGTCGTTGCAGAAAAGACACACCCTCGTCTCATCCGAGAAGAGCACAGCCCTCCATTGGTCTATTGTCCAATCCACATGGTCACGGGCAAATTGCAACCGGTCTCTCCTATGCTGTGCAGTCAATTTGGGCCCTGTAGCAGCCCTATGAGCTGCAATTTTCTTCTCCCGCATTCTTCTTCTAATCGTGGAGACGCTTACAGAAGTTCTGCGAGCTGATCGCAGTTGTTGTTGCAGCTCAACAGCATTGGAGAACCGATTACGTAAAGACGTCGAAACAATGAAGCGATCGTCTCTTTCGGATGTGCACCGTTGTCTTCCAGATCCACGTCTTCGGATATAGCCACCAGTCTCTTGGAAACGTTGGAACACTCGTCGAACGGCAAAACGACTCAAGTTCAGTTGCCGAGCAACATCACATTGCCGCATCCCTGATTGCAGTAGTGCAATGACTTGAGCGGCTTCATCTGCAGTGGTATCCATCTTCTGGGGTATTTTTCTTGCTGTAGCTGTTCACGTGTGTTCACTTCAAAGGTTGAATAGCGAATGACCCACATTTAACCCGGGTCGCCCGTTTTATACCCTTGTAGGGAGGTGCAATTAGTGGCCGTTGTAATGCGTATTTTGACAACATTTTTTTTAACGTTACGTGCTAATGAGATCTGTTGTGTTTAGGAATTCTAACTGTTGTTAATTTAAAGGTCGTTAAACATACTTTTAATTGATACCAATATTAATTGGGTTTAATGTATTCGTTACTGGCGGGACATGTTTTAAACTTATTTTCGAAAAGGTGCGATTTTTGTGACGCCGAGTGTATCTACCAAAGGCGCGGGCGCAGTAATCTTGCAATTATTACGAAACACTTACACTGCACCGGTTCGAAATCGCAGCAATTTATTTAAACGCGTGTTTCAGTCAACGAAAGTGAGTACCAGAAGCAATAAATTAAAATAATTTCCTTAAGATATACTTAATATAGCTTACTATATAGTTTTTACCCTTGACTTCGTCTGCGTAGATTTCAGAATTAAGCAAAAATCCTGCGCCTGGGCAACCCGAAAAATTCAAACTTTCTTAAGGCGCGTCCCTGTGCAAAACGCAGCGCTAGCCGTTTTTTGTTCAGTTTTTCGGACCTAAATACTCTTTATCCAAAAGAAATATCAACAAATAAAAAATAGGTTAAATTTGTACACAATCTTGACTCCAAAATGGTAGATATGATTTTTGTTTACGAAGTATAGTATTTAACTAATCTCCTCACAACTAAACCACAGAAAGGAGAAATAATTATTGAAAACATGCATCTTCTCGGCAAGTAACCATTAATTCAATTTTTTACTAACACTAATGGATAGGTAATTTATTAATGAACATTTTGGTAGAATTTATTTTCAAAAACCCAAAATATGATTTTATAAAGATTTAATTCTAAAATCTGAGCGTATTTCGCTACTTTATCTCTTGCGCGGCGCAAAGGAAACGAATAGTCAACGTTATTTGCTCAGGGTACCGCCTTAAGTTTAAAAAAAAAAATTCACCGCAGTAACAAATATTATATAAGTATTTACATAGGTACTTAATCATAATTATTAAAATCATTAACAAATACGCATTAATAATTTTCAAATCTCCTAGTTAGAAAAGCTCGTATTTAAATTTTAAATGTCATATTTTCATTAAATAGTACGAACTTTTTTAACTTCGAGAGTTGAGAATTAATAATGTGTTTTTGTAGTTCAATCCTACTAATATTAAAAACGTTTAAAATCTGTTTACAAACTCATCTCAGCGACCATTAATGTCAAAATCTTGTCAAATATACATGGTAGGTACCTAAATAAAGGCATTTGACAATATGTCAAAATTGACAAATATGACCGAGACGTGACAGATTAGATTAGGAACGTTTCCGGAAGTTACCCCTACATACAAACAAATTTTTCTTCATTATAATATTAAGGCTTCAGGCTTGTATGCCTGCCAATAACCTTGAGCATTTGGCCCGCACTGAATTTTTGGACGAGTGCGGCGGTGATGTAGACGTAGTCTTTAATCGGACGCATTTTTAATTTATTGTAATAAAAATAATACATATTTGTAAAAGTAACAAAACCAAATCATTTTCCTTTGTATTGCAAAGCAGGAGATATTTTTTTTTTATACTCTTGATACGAAATTAAGGAGTAAAATGGTTTCATCTCAATGATTTGGAGGTAACTTGACTTTTTTTTTTCTTATTATGTGATACCGATAGAAAAATTGTGGCTAAACCAAATTACGTATCATATCATGTAGATTACTAACAATTTTTCAGATGTAATTTCTCTGTAAATGCACACGAAAAGTAACTTCATCTGCATGCTTCTTTCAAGTTTTTTTCGAAAGAGCAGCCTTAAGGGCGCGTAATCGATTTAGCGCAACTCAAAATCTAAACGATTGCTAGAACGGCGTAGCAGCATTGACACACACTAGTACAATACAATGGTCTGTTTGTGTGCATCAGAAAAAAAATATGCACGAAATAAGCACGAATCATTGAAATTGATCGGCAAACGACAGCGCGCGATGTTTTACAGTGCTTTTTAAAATAATTGTCAAAAATAAATGCGCTCATATAACGGACTGAAAAATATTTTGTATATTAAGCACAACATTTACTTTCATAAAATAAATATATCAGTTATGTTTTAATTCAAATACTGGTGAAAAAAATTATCAAAGTGAACCGATTTTCTACTTTTTCAACATTGTTTTTTAATACATAATAATAATAATAATAATAAAAAGCTTTATTGACACAGTAAAACACACTTTACAAATATCTTAAAGTAAACAAAAATTCTTTAAATTAGACGGTAATACAATATTACGCAGTGAACTGTTAATTTTGTGTTTACATTTCTAAATGAGTCCTAACGTCTAAACTAGGCCGAGCCTGTATCTTAGACGTTAGTTGGTTCCCGTGGTAATAAAATAGACATGACATGTTTACAAATTATCAATAAAAAACAATAAAATATAAATATTCTTAACATAAACGAAAGTGTGGGTATAAATAGATATTTCATAGATATTTTTTCCTCTGTACCGTACTATTAGCTTACATTGTAACTGATACCACAAAAATTAAAAATTTAAAAAACCCCCAACGCAAAACATAAAAGCAATTATTTAAAAAGTAAAAAATAATAACTTTTGTTGAGCCACTAAATGTTTGTTCGTTGAAATGGCGCTATAATGTCGCGGCGGGGTACCGCGTAAGTCAAATCTCATTGCAAATCCATGAGTTCGCTATTTTACCTATTTAGCTATTGCTGACTTAGCGGTACCCCGCCGCGACATTATAGCGCCATTTCAACGAACAAACATTTGATGGCTCAACAAAAGTTATTATTTTTTACTTTTTAAATAATTGCTTTTATGTTTTGCGTTGGGGGTTTTTTAAATTTTTAATTTAATTTTTATTTGAAAGTTTTTAAATGTAATTTAGTCTGGTTTTGAGAAGTTGTAGATACGTCTAAAGTTGTATTTCGTCACATGGATCTTTTTTGATATTAAAGATATCACCCTGAGAATGCGTTTGGTATATATAATTCGCCATTTTGTGGTGCCGGTCATCTTGGCCTTGAAATTTATCATAGTGTAAAGTATTCTACTAGTGAAGCCCTTTCATTTGATACCCATATTGATGGAGTTGTGAAAAAATATATGATTTGCTATTTTGTAGCGGCGGCCATCTTGGACCGATTTTCATCAAACATAGCTAAGAACACTCCCGACTAATTCACCTTTCAAATAAAAAAAACAAAAACAAAATCGGTTCATCCGTTCGGGAGCTACGATGCCACAGACAGACACACACACACACACACACACAGACACGTCAAACTTATAACACCCCGTCGTTTTTACGTCGGGGGTTAAAAAGTGTGAACCTAAGCAATTTTAAAATATGCACTTATTATTTTTCCATGTGTAAGAACATGTACTTAGTTTAGTATAGTAATTCCTTTTATGGCAGTTATGTGAAATGATTTTAAAATTTGTATTTTGAATTTAAAAAATTAAAATTGTAAATAAATAATACCTAGTTTTTTTTTTTTTTTCTTGAATTGTTTGAATTCATTTAAGGTTTTATTTTAAGATGTTAAATAGGTTTTCTATATCTTCATAGCTTTGAGATTTGAGCCAGGATGTTAAAGCCTTCTTACATAAATAGTAATTGAGTGGGTAAATTTTAATAATTTTATTGAGTTTGTTATAAAGCATCGGTCCTAGATAACATTGAAATTTTTTAATAAATGCTGTTTTGAAGGAAATTGTAGGACATATTCTATCTAACCGTCTGACACTCAATGTTTCTAAATTATAGCCTTTGAGTTCATGATGTTGAGACATTACAGTTTCTTTAACGAATAGTTGTCTAACAGTTAAGACATCCCATTCGGAGTACAGATCGACAGTAGGATACCTAAAAGGTTTAAAATTGATTACCTTCAGCAAGGCGCGTTGTGCACGTTCTAGTTTTATGAGATGAGTTTTTCGTGCTCCACCCCAAGACGTAATGCCGTATGCTAGGATTGATTGTGCTAGAGCATAGTAAACGATTTTGAGGAGAGCAGCATCAGCCACGAGCCTGAGCTTCTTAAAAACATAGATTAATTTCCTTGTTCTCCCCGCTACAAGGTCAATATGTGGACACCACGTTAATTTTTCATCAAGGAGAATTCCAAGATATTTAATTGTTTTTACTCTATCCAGAAAATCACAGTCACATGCACTCCTATGATTCGTGTTTTGACAAGAGTGAATTTGTATTTTAATGTTATGTGCCGTTTTCAATGAATGTTCAGTATTGGCAAAAGTGATGAATTTAGTCTTATTTATATTAAGAGTAAGCAAATTTTGACTTAGCCAACATGCTGCTTTTTTAAGACCCATTTCGGCGTAATGCTTTACTTCATCCCATGAGGTACCATGAAAGATTAGGGCTGTGTCATCAGCAAAAGTAAAAATTTTACAGTTTTCTATCGCCAAGTTACATAGACTATTGATATAAATAAGGAAAAGGGTTGGGCCAAGAACGCTTCCTTGGGGCACACCATATGTTATGTACGCGTCAGAACTAGATATACCGTTTATTGTAACTCGCTGTAATCTATTACTCAAGTAGTCCTTGAACAAATCCAGTGCCTTTCCCCTAATACCAATTTTTTCCATCTTGGTAATTAAGATAGGAACAGAGACCGTATCGAAAGCCTTAGTGAGGTCTAAGAATACCCCAATGCATTTATATTTGCTATCAATGTGAGTCGCCACAAGGTTGGTAAGTTCCGTTACTGCCTGTGCTGTCGACCTATTAACTCTAAATCCAAACTGATTATGGGCTAAATAATTTTGTTTTTCTAAGTAAGAAAGTAATCTTTTGTTTAAGATCTTTTCAAGAATCTTGGACAGCACAGGCAGCACTGAAATAGGACGATAATTGTTGACACAGTCTCTGTTTCCAGTCTTGTGAATAGGATGAACGACTGATATTTTAAATACATTAGGAAAGACACCGGTTTGAATAGAAAGGTTTACAATATGCGTTATAAGCGGTACAATAATATTTTTCACCATTTTGATAAGCTTTGTAGGAATTCCATCCCATCCTACTGCGCTGTCAGTCTTTAAGTTTAATATGATTGAGTCAACCTCTTGCTCAGTCGCTTCTAGTATGACCATTGAGTTAACTGGCGGCGAAGAGTATTCTTCTATTTGAGCCGTACATGGAACTATCTTGCTTGCCAGCTCTCTGGCTATACTAGTGAAATAGTGATTTGTTTTCTCCAATGATAATTCTGGAGTATTACTAATTTTAAGGAGATCTAATGGAGGTATTTTTGTAGTATCTCTGTTAGTAATGTTGTTAATTATTTTCCATTTTGTTTTTGGGTTTCTAGCATTTTTGTTTAACTCATTTGTAAGAAAATTCCGTTTTAGCCGTTTTAACAGGTCATTGCAAAAGTTTTTATATCTACTATAAGTTACGGCAAGGATAACGTTTTTGGGTTCATTTTTAGATTTTAAGTGCATGCGATCACGGTTTCTAATGCAACGAACTAGGCCTGGGGTGATCCATGGTTTAATGCAGTGTAATCTCTTAGGTGTTAGGTGTTTAAGGGTGTTTTTTATTATTAATGTATTTAGGATACTAAGCAACTGTTGAGCAGACCAATTAACGTCTCGTGACTCCAAAATATCATGGAAATTCACTAACTTTAGATCTGAAAGGATTGTTTCATAATTAACTTTGGGAACTGTCACATTTTTTATAGATTTTGAAGTGTATTCTAGAGGAACACAGGAAAGAACCGGAAACATAATAGTAATATTTTCGTAATTTTGGCTCTGTAGCTGTCTATATGACTGTATATACTGTTGGAAAAACGCATAAAACAAAATATTTTGGCATATTGTAATGGTTGTATTCGTCCTGAAAGTTAACTCTAACGTCTATTTTCGTAGAACGATATGAAAGAATTGTCTTCGCTTTAAAAAACCATAATTAAAAATTATACTTTTACTCTGTAGCTGTTTAAATCAAGACTTAATCTTTCTAAAACTGTAAATTGTCTTTAAATAATCTGCTCACATAATTACGATATTGAAACATGAAGTTTTCGGCTCGAAAACGCGCTCTTAAGTAAAGAATTTAGATTTGAGTACACTGAGCTGTATTTGGCTCTTGTCTTAAAGCGCTCCATTTACTTACCTCTCACATTGTCGTAACATTTCCAATCACAAATCGCTAACACAAGTCATTACGCTGATTTTGTCACCACCCTGACGAAATACAGCCTAACATATAACAGTACAACAATAGCTATTCTATTCTGCAATAAATACCTGTGATTACCAAACGCAGGTCGAATGGCAACCGACTGTGTGACCTATCATTATGCTAATGCTAGGCTGTGACATGTGGAGAGGTTCATTGGATTCTGCATTTTGTTATGTTCATGTAACTTGACATTATGATAGCATGTTTTTTACGGTTACGTACCCTGGGAACCCTATTATTAAGACTCCGCTGTCTGTTTGTCTGTTCGTCCGTCTGTTTTTTTAACCGTAATAGGCACGTGAAAATTAATTATTGCACTAACAAAAAAAAATACAAAATACAAAGTAACAGGGTTTTTGTGCAGCAGAGGCCAGCATATCAAGCTACAACAATATGTCAAAATTCTTGGATAAATTTTCAACTTTATTACAAAAAAAAAGAAAAGGTTCATATTCAATCGGGAAAATGACAATGCCAGATCCTGCCCCACCCATTTACAGAAAATGTAATTTAATAAAATAATTGTAATGATCATAGAATCTTATTATAATAAATTGTTTGGCTTTAGAACTTGCGATTTTGCGAACTTGCGTTCTTGGTTTGTTTCCACGAGACTGGCTCGAGTGTGAAGTTGTGTGGAGTTCATTTAAGCAAAAAGCTTCCTTTGTGTCTTATATTTGTTTTTTTTTTTTTGAGACCCTAATCGATAATGTAGACTTTGGTAGATTATAAGGAAATTGTAAAGAACTTTTTTGTTGGCAAATGGCATTTGGTTGGCAACATTATTATTATTACTTGCGGATTACAACTCAATGCTAAAACGAATGCAAATACAGTTTTTTTATTTAAACAGAAACGGCAAGTTCTGCTGCCATTAAGACTAATGTTTAGTTATCAGCAATGAATAAGCAGTACAATGCTACATATTGCAAGCTTGTACATGACTTTTATTGAGTGGTGTAACAATTCTGATAATTTACGAGAAATAAAAGGCTATGCAGAATTGTACGTATTGAATTTAATAGCTCTCACACGAAAGTAAAAATGTGATGAGTATCAAAAACAAGTAAGTATAAAAATAAGGACTGACCTAAACGCACTATGGTTAGGCAGTATCCAGGAGGATTATGATCCCCAGCCTGGCCGGCGTACAGGATCAGCCGAAGAGAAGTCTGACGCGATCAGCTCGGGGACGGAGGCCCCCCCAGGCGGTCAGTAGGACCAGCCCTGGGCAGCAAGAGGCACGCGACAGCTCGACTTATCCTAGTAAACCGACTCTCGGTTGCAGACTGGTAGACTTCAGTAAGTAGACTCAAACAACAAATATTATAAAATGTAGACATATCGTGCGATGAATGATTTCATGCCTATGAAAAGTAAATATAGTTTTTCGAGTTGAACCGAAACACGAGTTGAACCGAAACACTATAGTGGGGCAAAGTTCTATAGAGTTTCTGGCATTGTCCTTTGACAGTTTGATATGGGTTGATATGCTGGTGTCTGTACATAAAATATATAGGTACAAGGTACGTGTTTTTTTTTTAAACGGAACCCTTTATTTGAGAGTCCGGCTCGCACTTGACCTGTTTTTTACATTAGAATGTGTTGTTGCTTGTTATAAACTTCCTTAAAAAGATTTTGATGGTGTCAATTTCTAGACACTTTTTCAGTCGTATATTTAGCATATAGTTACCTGTTTTTACAAAGCTAAAAGATTGATGTAACAATCCAATAGTTACATAATAATAAATCTTTATTCATCTCATACTAGCACTCTGCACGCGACTTCGTCCGCGTGAAATTTCTCAAGGATCCCTATTTTTCAATTGATAAATGTTGTTCTATGTTACTCAGGGATAGCGTAGCTTTCCATCGGTGAAAGAATTTTTAAAATCGGACCAGTAGTTTTTGAGTTAAATCGTAACAAACGAATCTTTCTGCTTTATTATATTAGTTTAGAATAGTACAGGCGCTGGATAATAATAATTATACACAATTTTAAATACAGAAGAGTGTCTGAGGTAGGTTAGTCATGAATTACATATCACCTGACTGTTAGATAGAGCATGTTAATGAACATAGGCACGTCAAACTTTAGACGCCCACTGCTGGGCATCGGTCTCCCCCAAGGGGAGGTTCAGCCGTAATCGCCATGCTTGGCCGATGCATGTTGGCGATCGCAGTAGGTGTTATGGTACTCAGAAGGGCGCTGCTGCCCATCCTCTGGTCAACGCCGCACCTTACGTACCTACTTTGTGACATAGGAGTACATGTATAACACTAACGTTGCAACGATTGCAAGTAGGTGAAAACAGAACCTACTGAATTTTAATAAAGAAAACATATTTAAAACATAAACTTGAAGCATTATTTATAACCTATTCTTGACTGTTTCAAAAGCTTTTTCTCAGTCGTCATTTAACTTTTTTGCAACAACAGAAGAACTAAAGCTAGCATAGCGTTTTGTAGGACAGGTAAGTTTTTTGTGTGGTAGATAGAAGTCAAAAGCCGTGGTCGATACGTAAAAAATAAGTTACGTGTACAGAAAACCCGTTCTAAGAATACGTTACAAACTGAACAGAATATAAAGAGAAGGTAAATATTTAGCCACTAGACATATAAATTACTGAACGCAAACGTAATTGTGTAAGTTACGTTAAATCTACTACAATTAGTAAAGCGATCAGTAATATTAAACTCCTACTATATTAACTATGTCATGTCAGAGCCATGTATCCGCGTCATCAGTCATAGCTGTTCTTCGGGCTGCGCGAACGCACCTCTGCCGCTGACGATTAACTTGATACGCCGGTTGCGACACATGGCATACAACACTCGATTTACTCCGTCAGAGGTTGGGGCCAATGTTGGTGGTAGGGACAAATATTGGCGTCTTTTTGCATTTGGAAGTGCCTTTTTAACTTAGAACAATCTTCTAAAGAGCTTTTGCTTTTGAAGCGAGAGGTTCTGTTTTTTATTAAAGATTAGGTGTAATAAAACATGTTGGCCAAATACTCAAACGCTTACTTAATTACTTACGATTAATTAGCTTTTACGCTTACGCTTTTTAAGATGCCGTTAAGTCTCGTACCAACTGTCACAGTCTCTTTGACATAAAGTCATACAATTGAGTACCTAACGTTCGAGTATTTGGCCATGGCCAGGTGTCGTATTATGACACCTTTCTTTTCCTCAATATACACTAATACACAGTAACAACAGCAGCATCAGCAAATCCACCGATAATTAACGTCACATGTAGTTTAGTATGTTATTATACCAAGCAAACATTGGCTCCAAGACTTGCTATCAAACCTACTCTAGTATTGCAATCTGAAACTCGGTCGGCTGCAGGAAACCGCTGGCGCCAGCAGTCTTAGCCAACGATATGAATGATGCGTTCATCTTTATATATTTATTAGCCTCCTTTATCACTCCCTCAGGTGTTTGGTTAATTTCAACGTATTTCTCTCCATACAAGTGCCATTATTTATGACTTATTTGTTCCTACCGTTGTAAGCAGTTTCAGTTCAGAATGAAAAAATGAAACCCATATAGGATCACTCGAGTGTCTGTCTGTCACAGTCAATTTTCTCCGAAACGACTGGTTTGACACTATTTACTCTATGATCACCTTGATGATCTGAAACCTCTTTGATCATAGACAATTGACTTCTTTTATGGAGTAAAAGACTGTTTTAGGACATTACCAGATTATACAATATAATGAAATTAACATCCTCATAAGAAGCCTTTGATAGCTTTCCACTTTTAAGATTTTATTTGATTGCTCTGGAATTAAGCACTTGTTCAGGATAATTTTAGCTACTTACGCAATCCTACTTACCGCTTACAAAATATTAATCATAATTATGGTGTCCTCTTGTTTCGCAGACAGAAATTTCAAAGAATTTCGTTTCCCAGAAAATGTTTAACATAGTATTTGGTTCTCGTATTTTTATTTTGACTATTATTGTTTCAAAGACTATTTACTTCAATGAAAAATATTTCACAGAAACACAATTCAATGAATTTTTAATCACATTTTTTTGTTTAACAAACTTATCAAAAAGTAGAATTCTTTTTAACGAATATTGTTTGTTCGTTGTATTTTTTCATGGAATTTATTTCAACGAAAATGAATAGATTTAAATAGACAAAAACAAAAATGTTGTCTTAAAAAGTCAATATGTTGCGCTACCAAAGTTAATGACAGAAACGAATCGCTGCGAAACCGACTCCACGTTGTCTTGTCTGCCCTACCTCTAGAGTGTAATTTAAATCTGCGTAGGCGTGGAGGGGCGAGGCGGCCCCGAGCTGAGGAGCAGGTGGTTGTAACGCCCACCGCCGCGGCTGAGGCTGGCCGGCGTAGCCGGCCAGTAAGCCGAAGCTGCGGTGGTGAGCGCGGTGAATACCATCTGCGACGATAAGCTCACGTGGGACCGCCAGAGCCCCGCAACGCCGGAGCCGTGACAGAAACTATGCCAGCTGCATGTTGCATGCTCACTTGCATAATGCATGCTTGCTTGCATGATGCATGCTTGCTTGCATGATGCATGCTTGCTTACATGCTGTATGCTTGCTTACCCGTTGCATGCTTGCTTGCACGCTGCATGCTTGCTTGCACGTTGCATGTTTGCTTGAACGCTGCATGCTTGCTTGCATGCTGCATACTTGCTTGTACGCTGCACGCAGTAAGTTTGGTTAGAACTGAGAGTCCCATTCCTGGGAATAAGTTTTATATTAAATAAAAAATATAAGGATAAAGAATATTTGATTTGTTATTCTATGATATGATTATTCTAACAATAAACTTTATGTGAAACAAAAATCAATGATTTGAAAATCTTGAAAGTAAGTATTCTGCGTATTGATTATTCTATGAAACGAAATTATTATAAAAAATTTATGTGAACCGAAATTCTATAAAACTATTAGCTATGAAACAACGTACAACCCATAATTATATTAAACAAAGCTTACTACCGGTTACTCATACAATGTTTATAAACAGAACAAAGTTAGACTTGCATCTTGCAGTTACAGCGTTCGATCGCTCCCTTTGTGTTACCTCCAGACAGTTGATTAAATAAATTTGTGTAGGTTTGATAGAGAGCAAAGATATGCAATACAGACGCTCTCCACTTCGTCTAGACTTCAAAGACTTAGACCTTCATATTCATGCTCTAAGTGCACTCCACAACTTGCGTCGATTTCCGCTTAGCGTTCCAATATGGAAACTTATCATTAACTTTTGTTCATGATAATGATTATGCAGATTGGAGTGTTTCCTTTTTGGTTGCTTGAGTGTCTATTCCTTTATTTTTTCTACTTGTTTTTTTTTTCTTCATGGGGATACTATATATACTATTAAAGATTATGTGGTTTGGGTTAGGTCCTCTAAGGGGTTAGGTTAAAAAAATCAACTAAAACAAAACAAAGGAATTTTCGTAAAATACTCTTTTGGATGTATTTAAAGGTTTCGCAATTGTTATAACGTTATTGTCGCAATACTCAGCCACGAAAAGCTACGGTACAGGCACAATAGATTTCACAAGCAAGTGACTAATGATTGCAGACAATGCGTTTGGTACTAGCTCAATATTTGCAGGATTATTGATTCATCAACACAAATCGCGTGACACTCCTTAGAACCTACTTGACATTCTTATAGGAATGTTGCTGGCATTTTAATTGATCATTGTGTGGTTTACATTGTTGAAATTCTATTGTAATAGGGCTCAGAACTGTCCAAAAGACAAAACCAAGACATTTTAGTGATTGTTTTCGCCAATGACAATGAAATGTTGAGGTAAAAGAACTATGAAACCAAGCCATGGAAAAGTAACATAAGCAAGGGAATAGTTTGTGTATTTTTTTAACCGACTTAAAAAAAAGGAGGTTCTCAGTTCGACCCGTATGTTGGTATGTATATGTATGTTTGTATGTATGTATGTTTGTCCGCGATTATCTCCCGTTTGGCTGAACCGATTTTGATGCGGTTTTCAGAAAAGTGTTTGTTACATTCTGGAGAAGGTTTTAGTATACAACAATTAGAAATTTATTCAGCGCTTTTTCAAAAATTCAACACAAACCAAAAAAGTATTGACTTTAGTTTCGGAAGTCGGTGGCTTTGTTCTGTTTGTTGTTTTGTATTGCCCCCGACTTCCAAAACTAAAGTCATGTGTGTTCTGTTAAAGTTTTTTTAATTCGTTAGGTATGCGTTTTTGTTTCAGCCTGATTTTTCACACAGCATATCAGCATCAGATAAAGGCATCTCTGCTCTCTTTTTACTTCTGTATATCTAGGGCGTTTTAGGACCAGTCTTTGTCTTCATTTATGCATTTGGAATTCGAACAACAACTGTATACCATACATCCTCTTCTTTTCACGAGGATTTTGCCAAACCCAATGTCTTCATCCTCGTATTCATGATTTAGATGGAAAAAATACGTCAAGCAATAGATGAATTCAAACCTTAAAGTAAATCTGTGCGAGTTCTATTAGTAAACCATGAATTTGTCTGCAGTGTCTGGCTTATGTTTCCGTGATTTCTGCAGAAGCTTTACAAATAAATATCAAACATTGCTCGATTACTTAAGTATCTCCACAATAATATTTACTTTTCCTTAGAAAATAATTAGAGGCGTGAATTATTTAAAACGCGTATTTTTGTCACGTTTTTGTTAATTTGAAGCGACAGCAAGTGATAAATGATTAACACGTGTTTTATATATAAATTGCCTCATTAATGTAATTTGAAACACCTGGTTACTACGTTTCTGTTACATTTCCTGTACTCCAATAAATCGGAACTGTTATGCTACTGTATAAACCAGAGCAAGCTTTATCTTCTATGTAAGTATTGCAATGCATATATTCTGTTTTATTTTTCAACCTCAAATGTATGTTTAGTTCAAATCTTACAAGTCAGATTTGAACCACTTCCTAGAAACGTACGACTTTGAAATTTTTCATGCTTGTTCTGTTTTGATGACAATACACTAAGAAATAATAAATGCCACGGTACTCCTCAAGGAACACATACTCAACTTTGATTTAATACGAGTATGTAGTGATAGGATAGTGATGATGATGAAGCAATCAAGCATTTGTTTTGCTTGAAATACAATGGCTGTTTGCAGTAGGTAGGTACAAAGAAAGGATAGAAAAATGACGAGACGCTGGCGTATGATTATTATTTATAATGCAACAATGTTTTTACACACAATCTATACTAATATTATAAAGCTGAAGAGTTTGTTTGTATGTTTGTTTGGTTGAACGCGTTAATCTCAGGATCTACTGGTTCAAATTGAAAAATTATTTTTGTGTTGGATAGTCCATTTAACGGGGAAGGCTAAAGGCTCATGCGAAGCCGGGTCGGGTCGCTAGTTACTCATATAGCTGCAATAAATAAACATAAACGCCAGACTTAAGTATGCCACGTACCTACGTAGGTACGCTTGATTATTTTTAGAATAAGAATTCATGCTCGAAGGATAGATCAGATAAAGGAATATTTCATTAAGATAGTAGGTATATACGATAGCGTCAACCCAGGAGTTAGCTTTAAAATATATCTCATTTACGTTTAAGGGAGACGGCTGGTTTATTGTAATGTACTAGCTG
Source organism: Charanyca ferruginea (assembly GCA_947361185.1). Taxonomy (NCBI): domain Eukaryota; kingdom Metazoa; phylum Arthropoda; class Insecta; order Lepidoptera; family Noctuidae; genus Charanyca; species Charanyca ferruginea. The sequence goes on along the minus strand of OX376082.1, from coordinate 6,560,484 downwards.
CTGCCAGCGACTTCGTCTGCATATATTTCATAATTAAGCAAAAGTCCTAAATTATTCCAAGGGAACACAAAAGCGGAATAAAAAATATCCGCTCAACCGTGGAATTGACTGAACCAGCTTAATTTAACTACCTATTTTGTCTGGTGCTAATTGCACAGTTAAGCCAAAGTTTGTGTTATGTGTTAAATCAGATTAATGTCTGTAAGTATATGCATGCCAACTTTTAACTAATTCTGTTCAGCGAGTAACAAACATCCATATACATCCTCGCTAACTTTTGCATGTATAAAGTAGGATGTTTGTTATAAATATGTTTTATAGAATATTGTTAAAAACGACAATCAATTGCCATATACTTTTCGAGAGCCATAACTTCAGATTTAAAGTCTCGACATTGAAATAAAACATAATTTTCGGCTCATTTGATATCAAACCTTCATCGTATAAAAGGCGCCAACTGTCGAATTTCAAATTATTCGAACATCCGGTGTAACGGCTGCGTTCTGAGGAAGCGCACTCCATTAATTCAAGTCATACAATAGCGGCACTGATTCCCTCCATCTTGACAATAAATGCCACAATGAAGTTGATTAATCCGTTTTGTTCAAAAGGTGTCTCTTTGTAGTTAACAGGTAGTGTTATAGAAGACTGTTCAGATGATTTTTATCATGGATATTATGGGTATGAAGTTTCTGGATATGGAAATAAAATAAAATCGGTCTGGAAAGCCACCCAGTCAGCTGACTATCGGACTGTCAGTTCGGTCTGGGTCCTGGTGTGGTGATTTGTCTGGACATGGGACTTTTGAATGAAATACCGGTTTCAGATACAGAATAATATAATTATTATTATTCACGATTACGGTTTCGGAGCTCCATAACATCACTGATTTTTATCAGTTGTCTTTAACATTCTTGTAAGAGATAAACGCCCATTATGATTACTTACGTGGTACATGTGTTACTCAATAAGTCATTAATGAGCTACACAACATAATTGTAGATACTTTTCTGAGTATAATGGTTACTTTGAAGTATCGTCGCTGATGCGTTGTAGGTACATCTTGCGTGACTTCGTGACTCATCGATTCAATGTGGCCTTCTTCTCGATAGTAGTTTACTATTGCTATCTAATTATCTAATAGTTTGCGTGCAGTTTGCAAGGAGTGGTTTATTTTAGATCTGGTATTGGGTTTAGACTATATCATTTATGATGTAGTCATCTATAATAAGTACCTAGATACCCTTATGCCCGCTTGCTAGTGTCATCTTTTAACTCTCCGAGTTAGTTGATAAGGCGGGCCACGGGTCCATTGCGACGTAAGGTGCATTATGGGGTAATTACGACAACTAATATTCTAATTTTAATACCTAAGCATCTACAAAACACAGCTCGATGTGGTATTGGTAATAAATTAATTACAATAATTCAATCCAACACGACCGAAGAGAGACCAGGCGCAGGTTTTACGTGATTTCCGAACGGGAGTTTTACACCACCACCACCTACCAAACTCCCGGCGGCTGCTGTGAAAACACCTGACCTGGTAATCGAACTCACGATCCCAATCTTTATAGTAATAACTAGCCTTTGCCCGCAACATCGAGCGTGAGTCTCAGCTATCAACGATGAAGGCGAATTCGCTGATTAAAAAGTAGCTTGTTCCTTATCACTACAACCAGCGCTGCAGTACAAAACCAAATAACCTATATTTCTTGCTTTTTATTAATTTGTTTTATGATATAAGAGTTGTCAAAGAAACTTAAAAGAATTTTATTTTTGTAGATTACCTACTATAATCTACCTTTATTATCTCCCTAAATCTTCTCTAAACATAACCTCTAAACCCTGTTCACAATAAGATTAGACATAAACACAAACCTTTTTTACAGTCCCTTCAACCGATTTTTACTTCTATTCCGTAGGCATTGGATGACATTAGAGGCAAAAAAGTGGTTACAATAACAACTGTTTACTGCAGTTGCCATTTGGCATGCTGCCAACGCAATATAAGTCAAAATCGGTTGAACGGACTGTAAAAAAGGTTTTTGTAAATGTCTAATCTTATTTTGAACAGGGGATAGGTACCTAGTCTTTTCTTAGGGATTATTATTATTATATTATTTTCGATCGGGTACTTACTAGACTATATTATTTGGCTAGCTAAAGTCGACTGTATAATAGATATTTTTTTACACGTGAACAGCTCGTTTAGTGGGTAATAATTATAAGTTACTCCTGCCAGCCTATATTGTTTCAGAAACCTATTATTATCACGTTTGATATTAATGGCCCAATTTAAAACGAAACACGCGAGCCGAAAATGTTCAAATTAGTGTTATTAGACGAAAAAAATAAACATTAATTTTAAATTCAGATCAAATTACGAATGTACCTACAGTCAGTACCTATCATTAGTAAATGGATGGAGTCTCGTTTTTCACCGGCGTTTGTTAAAATAATGTCTTGGTTGCGCATTACACTGTGCATCCATACTAATATTTTAAATGCGAAAGTATGTTTGTTTGTTACGCATTTATGGCAAAACTACTGAGCTCATTTTAAAGAAATTTGGTACAGACCAAGTTTGAGCCCCAAGAAAGGTCATAGGCTATTTCTTTTTCCGAGACTTCGTCGTTATCATTCACAATCCATAACCGACCTTCACGCCGCGGACGAAGTCGCGGGCCAAAGCGTGTTGTAGAGACATTACAGGTTTGTATTATTTTATGTTTAGTGTATGTACCAAGTATATTGTTTCGTCTGTAACTACACTAATAATACAATTAATTTGATGACGGTTTTAAGCGGCCATTTTTCAAGACCATGTTTTGAGCACTTCTGATGTTGATGTTACCTTCCTACTTTTGCGCGGATTAATTACATAATTATTATGATTAATAAATAATTATTAATAGGTATTACTTTTTGATTGGTCTGAGTAATAAAGTCTGAAATCGTCAATCCGCCTTGAGCGCACGTGGTGATCAATGATCGTGCCTTCTCTGTATGAGAAGAGGCCTTTACAATTAAAGGCTGGAATTTTTTAAATTATTAATTACTAGCTTTTGCCCGCGACTTCGTCCGCGTGAATGTCGCTTATAGCGAATGCAGTCAGAGTCCCGGATAAAAAGTAGCCTATGTCCTTCGCCGGGGTTCAAGCTATTTTCATGCCAAATTTCATCAAAATCGGTTCAGCCGTTTCATCGTGAAAGCGTAACAGACAGAGTTACTTTCGCATTTATAATATTAGTATGGATTATCACCAGAGGTACACATACCTATGGTTTTATTCAATGTATGTAGGTACATAATGATTGATCACGTAGAAGACTTAATACCGTATAGCTTGATACAAGCAGAGGCACAGGCAACGCAATCCACACACGCCTTATGTGGAAATGCTGAGCCAAACCAGTATCTTCCCGCCTCGGGAAATTCATGACCGTGGAGTTTCAAACAGTGCAAAAACTTTTTGCTGTTTGTTTTTTACACATCGTAAGTAGAGCACCGATGTTTCTTTGCCCAACTTATTATTTACACTTAGGTAGGTACATATGAGAGATAAAACGGTAAGTATTTCAATATTCGACTAAATTAGGTAATTTATTGTAACTTTAGCTTACCGAAAAAGTCCTCCCAAGTCATAGAGTGATCAGAATCACCGTTCGCACCGTCCATCTTCAAACACTGTTTCAAGTTAGGCTAACTCAACATTTTCCCCCAAAAACAACGTGCAAGTAATAAAAACACAAAATCGTTTTATTTCTATGTCACCAAACACAACTGGTTACCTACATTTTTTGTTTGTTGATAAACAAAAAGACATCGCGTTCAATACTCTCGCCACTCGCCGCGGCGGGGCAACGAAACGCACGGGCTCACGCTCGGCGATCGACTCGTGAATGAAGAAAGAAAAGTTAAGTTTGTTTGTAGATACACCTCTATCTAACTCTATAGCTATACAGAGTACAGTGTGTAAACCTACTCTATGAAGTTTGCGTTTCGTTTCGGTCCTCGCCCTCGCCTCGCGGTCGTATCCATCCAGTCAAAGTCGACGATACGCTGTTCAAGCTCGACTTCAGTTTATCATTGCTTGCTTTACTAATAAGCATTATCTCAGTGGAAGTTTCCTGCACATGGTAATTATGAAACTGCACCAAGACCAAGATAAGTAGGCGTTACAAAGTAGGATAACTTCTTATCAAATTAAGATCAAGATAAAAAAGTAGGTAATGTAAATACCTACCTGTTTGCAGTTTAAATGGCGTGCCGTCACCGTCTTCTATACTTATCTATAAGAAATTGCAATTGCACATCTGATTGAGAATCTAAATATTATTAAATTTCATAGTGGATAGTTACGGTACGCCAAAGTAGGTAGGTACTACCTAAATCATTTTATTAAATGTTGTGTGTCGGGTTGAACTTGCGGAATAACTTCATGTTTTATTAAGCTGTACCCTTACAGCTTTTTAATAATGTAGGTACAGTTTTTTTTTTAATAATGTAGAAAATAATGTTGTAGAACCATACCACATATTACTAGCGTTACAACCTGCTACAAACTCAAATCAAACACATAAAAATAAATAAAGCGTGTCTGTTTTTAACCGCGGTTTCCCCAGTACATTTATTATTCAATTAAAGCGATTTCAAAATTTTACTAACTGGGCATTGATCTCCAAAATAGAGATGTAGCATTGATTAATTAGGCGATTTCACCGTCCACAGTGCTATTGCCAAAGCGATTTTCGACACTGGCGTAACCCGATCGATACACTAAAGAAACGCCACGCCGAGTACACAAGCACGCGTATGCGACTCGTTTATGGTGCCATGCGTCGGCCACCCCCGTCTCGTATCCTTGAATCGCCAAGGCCCGTTACTGATAAATATGTAAATAAAACGACTTATTTATTTTACAGAGCAATAGAAACTGTTAACTTTAGCAAAAACATTAATTACAACTAAGATGATAATTATGATTATATCTAATATATAAAATTCTCGTGGCACAGTTTTCGTTCCCGTACTCCTCCGAAACGGCTTGACCGATTCAGATGAAATTTATTGAGCATATTGGGTAGGTCTGAGAATAGGCCAACATTTATTTTTCATCCCCTTTTTTCACCCCTTTTTCATCCCCCGTAGATCGGGACAGGACAACGTCTGTCGGGTCAGCTAGTTACATATATTATTATGTACCAGGTAAAATAAGAGGAGAAAAAAGCTATACTAAACGATGCATAAATGGAAAATTAAACACGATTAAACACGAAATTATTTATTTAATAAATAAATAAATAATTTCGCGTGTTTAATTTTCCATTTAAGCTTTAAGCATAGACTTAGGAAATTAGCTCAACAGATGGCGCCATCAGCACAAGCTGTAAACAGAACATTCGTGTTTTCTAAGCACGAGGATAAATTAATTGTTTAAGTGAACATGTAATCCGACTGATTTGAAGTGAAAATGTTTCAAATTATTTATAAAAAATTTACATAAAATATTTAATTGAAACTTTATAGTATTTAATGGCCAATTAACCAAAGAACAATGGCAGCCACCCATACATTGTTTTAGTTGACATTAAATTCCTACGTCTTTAAATGAAAAATATCTTATTAAATTCAGCATCACCTTCTGAATTAGTTTGTGCAAGATTTTTTGTTCAAGAAGACCGAGAATAATAGATATTCAGTCATGAACTTTTGTAGTTTATGTCTATGGTAACTTTTATATTCCAAATTGAGGAAGTAAAAAGGCAATATCGCATTAGTACTTTCTTTACCTAGTTAATTCAGAATGAAATGTCTTGTAAAAATATTGTTTAAGGTTGGTAATCCCAGTGGTTATAAATACTCTTTGGCCTTACCTTATGTATACAATAGGTATCTACTACATGTATACATCGATCATATCATTTTTACTCTGTGCACAGATCTGTCTATGACTCTGTGTCATGAAGATATAGATATAAATGGAGCCAACGCTTAGAACAAAAGCTTGAAACCAACTGTGGGCTGATGCTCTCTTTCTGAATGCATACATAAGAACGAGACAGTGATATGTGTTTTCTTTATCTTATGTATGCATTCAGAACGAGAGCGTCTGCCCACAGTTGGCTTCACTTAGGTATTTAGAGTGTTGCCTCCACTTTTATCTATAAGCTTCTTGCTCTGTGTCAATTACCAAGCAATTATTTTTAGATTTGGGCTACTAGTCTTTTTGCTAGTCATTAATCGAAACTAATTGATTTATTTTTATACCACAGTATTTCTTTATTTACATACCTGCAAGAAACCTACACTTGGAAATAAACTGTATTCATTTACTCCGTTTAATTGTAATAACAAACTAAAACTGATTACAATACTTTAAATGCTTTAAGTACTTATTACTGTCACTTGGCAGAATAAATGTAAAATGGCAACACTAAACTTTAAAATATGTTAAATGAAAACTTATTTGACTTTTCATTCAAATAAGTTTTCATTTAACATATTTTTTTTATCCGGCCCTAACTGGTTAATATACTGGATACTTTGAAAAATCGTAGAAAAATAATGTAATTTCTTTCGTATGTAAGTCACTTTTAGACGCTTAAATTTAAGTCAACTACGTTTTCGCCATTGTTCTTTAATATAATTTTGTCTGTTTTTTTCGTCGATGAAAGGTGGAAAACTATCTTCTAAAATTGGGGAACCTAGGCGGAGCAGTGAGCTTTTTTCAAAATTTTTGATCTCTGGAGCTATTGCATTAAATTTATCTAAAGTTGTTTGTTGGTAGAGTCACAAAGAAAAATTTCACATTTCTTCGGATTTCAGGTCTAGGCCAATAGATTGAAATTGCTGTATCAGGAGTTCAAAATCTTCCAAAACGGTGTCTATATCACCTCCTAGAGTTCCGTCGTCCAAATACGTTAAATTTAAAATTTAGTTTTTGTGATATAGGATGAATAGCAAAACTGAAAATAACTGGCCCAAGAGGATCACCTTGTTGGCATCCGACTGCAGATTCCAAAACATTGTCCTTATAGAGTAATAATTTTGAAGAATGCCTGCACTGCAACATAAAACCATAAATTTCGGGTAATTCTTTTTTGATTTCGGCCAACAAAGTGTCTCTATTGACGAAGTTGAAGGAGTTAAGTATGAAATAAAATCGATTTATTTGACATGCTATATGAAAATAATATTTTATCAACTTATACTGCTAACTGCTACCACCACGGCACCACCCCACCAGTGGTTGAACTTAGCATTATAGGTAACATGGTAGAAGTATTTTCATATTTGAATTCGATTAATAAAAAAATCGATTGCACGATTTTTTTTAAAATCCGTTTTGTGTTTTTTTGCTTAGGTTTTTTTGGGATATATATCCCAATAAAGTCATGAGCATGCAGTAACACAAAATCGACTAACTTTCTTTTTCTAGAACAACTTACCACCGCATCCGCTCCTCTCTATTGACACAAACAACATGGCGGAATTTTGATCAGTTGTTAAGTTTCCAGTAAATTTAGTTCTGTAACTTGAATTTAATAATAATATTAAACTTCTATGTGAACTTTTTGAATGCAATTGCTTCACATTCATCAAAATTCATACAAAGTTATTCGCGACTTTACGTATATTTGGTTACGAAGCTATGAAAAGGTAAGCACTTTGAAGAAGCAAGTAAAATTAATTAACGGATAATTTGATTTTATCGTCACATTGTTGAGCACGTTAGACTTTATTAGATTATACTACAATTTTATGTAACTAGGCTTTTATTTTTAGCTGTTCGCTTGTGTCTGCGGCCGTCAAAACTTTTATAGCAAAGGAGATCGTTGAACTATCCATAGTACTCATTTCTGAATGTAATCGCAATGCCGCGACGAGGAACTGAATTAGTACAGCTGCCGTTGCCTCCCAAAAAGAAAACAAAGACAGTTGAGGAACCCCCGAGCCTGGACGTGAGTTTCTGCGATGATGAAGCTTTACCCCCTGGTATTGTGTTTACTGATGTCTTACAAAAGAAATGGCGAATTGGGAAGCCCATAGGTAAGTCAAAGCAGTCGAAAAACTATATATCTTTATCTAATGTACACCTCTACCCTGCCTACCTGTCATACCCTTTTCTGTTGCACACCTATATGCACATTATTCATCTTTCACACCAAGACGACCCACTAACCCAAGTTTATTCAATAATCATTTGCTTCCAAACCTGGTATTATAAGCAGTAATAAAGTACCTAGTTCCTGTTTCAGACATTCAATTGATGCAATATGCTAAATTAACATGAACACCTGCCATTTTTGAGTATACTTGCAATATTGAAAGTATTTACTATAATTGAGTCACAGTTCACACAACACATCATAGTTAGTTCATCATTTACTTATCTGATGATGACATTACTATCTGTACTAATATTATATAGAGGAAAGATTTGTATTTTTGTATATAACGAATAAACTCAAAAACTACTGGACCGATTTCAAAAATTCTTTCACCAATCGAAAGCTACATTATCGGATTATTGCAAATTCACGCGGACAAAGTCCCGGGCAAAGTGCTAGTCTTAAATATGTTAAAATGATGAAACAGGATATCTAATAGTATAATATGTTTAAGACTTCATTTTAAGCGAGACTTCTTACCAATTCTAAAGTATCAGTAAATGGTGGACCATATATGTAATCATTAGAAGTCGTCTTCCCACCACTTTGAAATCATATTATCTGGAATTAAATATGTACAAATCTTAATGAATTAGAAATGTGTGTAACTAAAACTAAATATAAGAAGTACCTATTTGTTATATTATTCATCAGTAACTTAAAAAACTGCACTTTTATTTCTGCAATTCTTCAACAAAACTACTTAAATACTGCATTGTGTATTGTTATACTAGCTTTTAATGCAGTCACTATTCAACAAAAACAACCTTAAAAGTGCTAGGATGTACTTATACTACATTATTATATCATTAGGCAAAAAGCAGCTAAATAATTTTAATTATTAGGTTAAATTGTTGAAATAACTGCATTACAATAATATAAATGGTAAATCTACTATATAAAAATAAGTCGGCTTTTCCTTCCTGACGCTATAACTCCAGAACGCACGAACCGATTTCCACGGTTTTGCATTTGTTGGAAAGGTCTCGGGCTCTGTGAGGTTTATAGCAAAGAAAATTCAGGAAAGGGTAGGTGTAGTGTAGTGTAGGGTAGGTGTAGGGTAGGTGTAAGGTAGGTGTAGGGTAGGGGTAGGTGTAGGTAAGTAGGTAGATCGGGACAGGACAACGTCTGTCGGGTCAGCTAGTAGTTTATATAATATAGTGCTTTGTATTTATCATAAAATAATAGACCATAATAATATGCTAGCATTTAAATACCAATAATAACATTATAAATGATATTATGTCTTATGTTTAATAAATTAAGTATAGGTTATCATAAGAAAGCATACTATGTACCTACTAGGAATGTATGAACAGCTTAAATGTCTGAGAGAAAACTTGTTTCAAACCAGATGAACCACTTGTGACTTGTGTACTTACTACTCCATAATTTCTTTGTAAAACTACTCTATAATTGTTTTGACTAGCCTACTACATTGCTTTTACTGTGTAATTTCAAATATAAGTATGTAATAAGTACTTGTACTTCAAATTAAGTTCATTTATTGTTTGTCATGGGTGAAATATCAGTTTTTTATTTATTTCCTCCTTACAGGTATCTTTAGAGGCTTTGGTTGTGTGATCTTTAGAGACATGTGGTTATCAATATTAACTAATAAATACTTAATAAACAAAAATATAATAACTGTTATGTACACCTTAACTTACCTATTCAACTTAAAAATAACTTATTTAGGTACGTTTTTTGGCTAATTTTTATTTTCAAAATTTAATTTACAAAGCATTTCCATTACAGGCAGAGGCAGTTTCGGCAGGATATACTTAGCTTCAGATCATGTCGACAAAGAGGTTACTAAGCTGAACGCAAGATATGTTGTGAAGATAGAACCTCACACTAACGGACCCTTGTTTGTGGAGATTCATTGTCTTATTAGAACTGCACAGTCTTCACAAGGTTAGAAAAAACATTGTTTATGATTTATTTAAATCTGTGTTCTATTATTTGTACCCCAGCCTAATATCCAAGGTTAATAATAATGTGAACAGAGTAAATAACTTTAATAAAATAAACACTATGAAACATATTTTACTTTAACTTCCTAATTTTTTTTGTGAACTGATATCTACTTTCTTTTGTCAACAGTAAAGGCATGGCGACTAGAAAACAAGCAAAAACGCATTGGCATGCCTGTTTACATCGCCAGCGGGTCATTCACAGATGAGAACACAGGCACTAAATACCGATTCCTTGTCCTACCACGCTATGACATTGACTTACAAAAAATCGTCGCCAGAACTAGAGTTTTAGACCCTAAAAATGTTCTAGTACTAGCTTTACAAATATTAGATGTGTTAGAGTACCTTCATAGTCAAGGTTACACACATTCTGATATAAAAAGTTCCAATCTTATGCTTGGTTTTGAGGGCTCTAGAGTTGGTAAAGTGCCTGTCGTAAGATTAACTCCATCATTCCAAAAAGATACAAAAGAGGTTGCTGTGTTGTCAGGAAAGCATAGACGGGCTAAACCTACAAAATCTAGAACCTCCAACTACTATGACGATGAAGATTTCGTCATCAGACAATATAAGAGCCCCGAGGAAACAAATGATAATGACAAAAGACTTGCAAATGTGAAAAAGAAGTTGAGAAGAATCCTTTCTGATAGAGACAGTAGGACTCTGCATAGACATCATGCATTCAATCTCAGACAAATCTCTAACTATGTCAACTATGAAGATATGAGTAGTTCTGTATGCTCAGACCAATCCTATCAAAAACTTCTCGACGATTTTGGCGGCAAAAACTTAATTCGCACCACTAAAGAGTTTCAAGAAGATACTAGAAAACGTAAAGCTAGGGAAAAGAGAGAAGGAGAGCTGGAAAATGTTGATGAAATATATCAAGAAGCTGTGCTATCACAAACAAATGGACAAATATACTTGCTAGATTATGGTTTAGCTTCTAAGTTTTTGGACTCTGAAGGTAAACATAAAGATTTTGGTATGGATGCCAGGAAGGCCCATGATGGCACACTGGAATATAGTTCAAGAGATTCTCATATTGGAGCTCATTCCAGAAGATCAGATTTAGAAACCCTTGGCTATAATCTACTGGACTGGTTAACTGGAACCTTGCCTTGGAAAACCACTGAAGTACTGGCTGAACCTGACTTAGTCCATGCATTGAAGAAAAACTTCATGAGTGATATCAAATTGCTACTAAAAACGTGTTTTAAGACTGAATTCTATCCCCAATTCTTGGAAAAATTCCTAGAATATGTCACAAGTCTTGACTTTACTGAGAAACCTGATTATGATTATTGTAGAAGTTTATTTAAGAGTGAACTATTGAAAAATGGCTGTGCTAGTGATAAAGAAATCTCCCTAAACTTTATTGAACCACCCATGTCCCCTATGAGTCGCAAACTGTGTTACTCAATGAAATTCGGAAAGAAGAACACAACACCAAGTTTTCTTGCAAGAAATGGTATCAAGAAAACTTATGAGAGAGAAAATGTTTGTTCTCTTGAAAATGACTTAAAACTAGAATTACTGAAGCAAACATTGAACACTTCAAGTGACGGCATTCGTAAACCTTGCGCTTCACGAAACTTCTTTATTTCGGACGCTGACTTAGTGGCTCGTTTGAAAAAAACACTTATGCCACATGACATATTTGGTAAAAAATTGTCGCCTAAAAATTTGCGTTCCAAAAAGAAAATCATTAAAAAACGTAGGGGCGTTCGCACTCACAGAAATAGCATCGGCAAGTTCGGTAATTTAATGGGATCTGCGCGCCAGTTTACTTGGGCTGAAATTTTGGCTGGCAACCCTGAAGATATACTTCGCAACAAAGAGCGCAACACTGGGGTAGTGAACACAGAGTATGTGGACGACGAAACATGTAAATATAGGATCAGAAAATTATCAAATGCATCAGAAAATAGTGACTCACATCTACAGTCACCATTGATGCAAAAAGACTACTTACAAAACATGAACCCTACTTACGCAATGAAAGAAGTTATCGCGTCGTTTAAAAGAAAGGTTTCTGGTAAACCGAAGGAACCAGAAGAACCAATTGAAGGTTTAGAAGGGTATACCCCAGCAATGATCAAAATTTACAGAATTAAAGAAAGAAGAGAGGCGAAGGAAAAGCTTGATGCATTGAAACAGCAATCATCAGCTAAGAAGGAAAGTGTCCAGGTCCAACCAAGGCGTACAAGGTCTACGAGGAGCAGGAAGTCACCTGAACCCAATTCCCGAGTCACAAGACAGAAACTCAGTGTGGACAGCAATCAATCTGTAGAAGTTGAATTAAAGGTAGTTCCTAAGTGTACTGGTAGAACAAAGTCTAAGAGTAATAAGAAAGTTGAAAATAAGAAGGAAGAAAAGGAATTGAGTAAGAAGGACGAAAAAGAAGTTGCAATTACGAATGAGCCTGTTAAACTTGCACCGAAAGAAAGAAAAAGTAAGTGTTATTCAGTTTTTTTATTAGTCTATTTTTGTGTTCCACTGCTGGCCAACGGCTTCCCCTTTTTCCTTCCACTCTCCTCGATCTTCATACCACCTTCGCGTCGGTCGACCTTGACAGCTGTCTCCTTCTGGCATCCAATGAGTGACCATCTTTGTCGATCTCTTTGGTGCATTTGCAGTAAGTTGATGCAACTCACTCCCATTTCGGTCCCCCGACTGCACAGTTTTTTTTAATTAACTTTATGCGGCTTTGTGGTATCATTGTGACCAGGGCTGATCTATTGTAATCGTAGCTTGTTTTGATTAAAGATCGCCACCAAACCCTAAAGCTGTGATAAACTGCAGGATCGGCTTTAGGGCTTCTATCTCCATTATTTCATCCGGGCGTAACAGGTGTTTGCCCAGATGATTGCTGTGCTTGTGAATTAATGCTCTACATTGCCCCAGAAGATGAAGTGGCGTGAACTCCCCCTTGTGGGAGACCAATGCCCAGCAGTGGGCGTCTAAAGGTTGACATGATGATGATGTCTACACCTGTATTGTTTATAAATAATATTCTGTTTTTCTCCTTTCAGAGCCGTCACCAAGAAAGAAAAGCACTACAGTTGTCACAAACAGACGGTGGCTAAGAAGTAGTAAGCGCAAAAAATAATAAATTCACATTTAAATGAGCCTAAATGTCTAGATTCCGTGTATGAGTGTCGCTTCAAATCTATAGGTTAAGTTCTAATGTAGGTACCGCCTTGACTATTTTTTATTGTTAAATCTAATATGGATAATTATTATTATTCATTAGTATCGGTTCTTTCCTTTTAAATAAGATTGACGGCGTAATATCGACCCACCATTTTTTTTGCATAATAAAATTATTAAGCTGAAATACTGTGATTATAATAATTTGTGTGAATTTGACGTAACATATTGTCGTGCCCGTTAGATTGAAATCTACTGAAATGTTTTCTTTATTCGAATATTTTTTGCATTTAATTAAATAGTTTTTTCTCGTTAGTATCTACGTGATACTGATAATTTTACCGTTATCGTTGTCGGCTTGACGTTCCTTTGTACTTCCTTTTTCATCAATAAAATAATTTTGTTTAATTTATTGGTTCTTATTTTGGTACCATTATGAAACCTATTGCTACAGTTCAATAGCTTTCACAAGATGACCATGCCTTGAAGTGACTCATCGGTCATGCCGTAGAGTCTCTGCTTCGTGCAGCGCGCATCGGACATTAGGTAGGTATTGGTGAAACTGAAAACGTAGTGAAAAGTGTGAAAACAATGTTGTGTTGTGTGTGTTTGTCAGTTTATCACGGTCAGGATGTTTTTTTAAAGCTAGCAATACAAAAACAAGATGACATAGCGACGTTTTGTGGTTTGACAATGACAATATTTTATTATTAGACATTGACAGTACACTGAACAGTCACTGAACTGACACTACTGAGTCTGACAGACGACTCAATGATTTGGCTGTTGCAGTTGTACAGAACGATGTATTTATTTTATTATTCTAATTAATCAATGCATAAATTGCCGGCTCGTCCACTACAGTGTTAGTGACAAGTCATTAGGGCACCAAATTATTTATTTGTTTCTGTTTAAATTCCTCACGTACATGACATAACCTAAAAGTTCCTATAAAATTCTTATGTAAATTCGTGTTTATTTGAATTAACAATGGAAAGTGAAGCAAAAAATGTGATTCGAGTTGGTTCGAGAAAGAGTGAGGTGTGTACGAATTCATAGTATCTCAATAATTTATTATTTTAAAACAGTTATTTTCTCTGTGAATCTACTTTACGTGATCGCAATGTTTTTGTCCAGTATTTAAAATGCGTGTATATTACTATCGTGTATTTCTTTACATACCTAATTATTCCTTATTCACAAGGTCTGAAGTCAGTCGTGTTTACATTTTATTCTATGTTTATCTAATTGACCCCAATCAACTTTCGCCCATAGTGTTTTTTAACTATAGGTATTTTTTTTTTTTTTTACTGATAAGAGAAGCTCAATCTTGAGATATAGATCCATCCACTGGTTTTATTACAATTATACATGCTATAAATCTTACTTAGCAAAGGCCTTTGGATTTTTACACCATAACCCACTGGTTCCTTCAAGTTCTAATAATTATCAGATTATGACAGGTAATACCTAACTTCAAAGAAATAGGTACTTGACCATGTTTAAAATAAGGTTGAAATCTGATTACAAGTAATTCAGTAGGAAATAATTTCAAGTTTCACAAGAACTAATAAGTATCTATTTCCTGTATCATGTAGTAAAATTGAATGTTCATTGTAGAAACTTTATGACTTGCAAACTATGTAGGTATAATAATTATGTTTAAACAGATGTTGTTACAACATTAAATTTTAACTGTAATGGGTACTGTTCAATAGTGTCCTTGCCTTATAATATTCATATATTCCAGATATTATTCACCTATCTTATTCAGTTTAATTCAGGTAATCCAGTTATTTTAACCCGTGGGGTATCCAGAAAAACACCTACCCATTTCATCCCGAGGGTATCGTAGTAAGCGACTAAGGGAAAATCCAGAAGTTGGGCAGGGGCGGCTTCCATGTACTTAACAACCTCACTGCCCCAAGACTCCTGTCAAGCGTAGGAATTATGACTCTCTCCTTAGGGGAGGCCTTTTTCTAACAGTGGTCGTCTTCTGGCTGATGATGATGATGTGATGAATCCAGTTATGACCTGCTTCCTCCCCTACCATAGTTACTAATAAGCTATTAGGTTTGCTAATGAGTTTAAAACTGTTTATAGTGTTACTGGTAATTATTGATCAATATTTAAACCACATATTGTACCAATTGCTAGGATTATGTTTTTTTTCTTCTGGGTGTCCACTGGTTCTGGAGATATTGAACGTGAAGGTCACAATTTTTGGAACGAAGTTCCCTATCGCAGCTTACAGGTAGAGCGAATTAGTGCAAATTGTCACATAACGAAATGCGTGCGTGTATCGAGCCGCTGCGGCGCACTCGCCTTCTCGTGATATATTTTTTTTTTTTTTTTTTTTTGTACGGATACGTACGTAAGGAACTTCATTCCTCAGACAGCAGTTTTTTTTTTTAGCTTTTACAAAAACATATTCCTATTCCTCAGGTCATTATTGAACTTATTATAAATAAATATAATTAAAATTTTGTTATTTTCTTAACAAATCATGCTTTGATTTTACAAAAATGCAATTAATATCAAACTCACAGTAGTATCTATCAGCTGAGCGAATTGTGTGTTAGTTCAATTTCTCCAAAACCAGTGGAGTCCATGTGTGTCCTAGTAGGAAAAAAATGACCTAATAATTGGTACAATATGTGGTTTAAGCATAAGTCACTCTATGTACAGTCAGTGACAAAAGTAGATAATCATTTACTAACCACAGAGTCTGAATTTCTAACCAAGTTTTAAAAAGTAGCATTTTACTAACATGGCATGATCAAAACATGTATTGACATTTTTAATACCTATAGAAAAAAGCATGTTTATGTATTTTTATACAGGCAGATAACAAAAATCTAAAATTTTTATCACTTACATTGCTGACATCATGTTATAGATTTGATAAATGTTTTTGTTTTTGTTGTTTTAGCTGGCTCTCATACAAACCAACTATGTAATTGACTCTTTGAAGAAATTGAATCCTGACAAGGAGTTTACTGTAGGTAAGTAAGATTTAACTTTTATACGGGATAGATTTATTCTTGTCTCTATAATAGATTTAATTTTTCTATAGAGGACATAATATGCTATGTTGATGCATTGTCAAAAAAGGATGGTGCTATTGGTCCTGAGTAGGTCTATCTCTCTCTTGCCCATGACTGCTATAACGCGTGATGCTGGCGCTTCACTTGGCATTTCAATAATCCTAGGATATATTTTATATTATCCAAATAAGGCAAATATTTGTACAAATACGCCATGTAAAGTGCCAGCATCCGAATAGGCGTCAAATCACAGATGTATATCTATATCTGTGCGTAAATATTACCCTATGGTTGTAGAAATAAAGTCGATTTTGTACTATCCAAATAAGGCGAATATTTACAGAAATACGCCATGTGAAATGTCTGTCTTTGTCAAAAATTATAATTAAATGTATCTTTGAAAGATACATTAAATTATAATTTTTGACAAAGACAGACATTTTATTATCATTCAAAAAGGTTTCTGACAATTTGACATAAGCTAAAATTGCTTTGTAGAAATAGTTCAACTTGAAGTTTCGGTCTAAATTAATAAAAAAAATTGTAATAAATGACGCTTGATAAGTAATAGGTACCTATGAAATAAATTGTAGGTAGAGAGGTATTACAGGTAGCTAGATGCGCATTGGCGTATCTAGAGTTATTTTTCGGCCTGGCCCCTGAGATACCATGGCCGATGCGATGAAGCAGAGTCGACACCCAATGTTCTGTCAGCGAGTAGGTGCGATTCGATTACGTAACGTTATGTTTGTTCCACTGTAAACTGACGTTTTGAACTTAGTTCTTAGCGCAACTCACCTAATCTTAAGTGATAATGTGGTCTAAGGTGTGGATCACGCTTGCCTAGGATAAACCGGTTCACTCGTGTCTTGAAGATACCCCGATTATACTTATCAGATAATCAGAGAACAGAGAGGCGAGCAGTGAATTCCATAGTCTGGCAGTTCGCACGATAAATGTGGTATCAAAGCGCTTGGTTCGAGACCGTTGCACTTCAACCATATAGTGGTTATGATTCGCCGTATCTCTGCTCGTCCGATGATGGAATAGGGATCGGGGAATTAAATTGTGCAAATCCAAAGCTCACTCTCCAAAATGTACCCAACAAAAGACCGCGGCGATAGGCTAGCAACAGTGCGGCGATGTTCAAGGCTATGGAGCCTAGCCCTAACCTGAGAGTCGTTGTCAATGAGCTTCTTAGCATGTCTATCAATAACTTCAACGCTTCCAGTTGGTATTTAGCTGACCCATCACAAAGGTGCGAACAGTACTCCATGCACGATCGAACTTGTGCTTGGTATAAGTTGAGCAGCAGTGCCGACGTAAAGTACTTTCTCACCTTTGCGAGGAATCTCAGTTACTTGGCATCTAATTGGGCCTTGGATGCAATGAATGACCCAAAGCTAAGATTTGGCGTCAAAGTAACGCCTAGAAGCTCAAGATGGTCAGTGATCGGGACGGATACATGTCGGAAAGAAGGGGCCAGATGGAAAGGCTTCTTCTTGGCAGGGAAAGACACGCCTGGGTCTTAGAGTTGACATTAAACTTGACCAGATTAGCATCGCCCCAAGTACCCGGTACCCCCAGGTACCGGGTTTCAGCATATCATTGATTTGCAGCAAAAAAAAAGGATTGCAGAGAGTACCAAGCCCTGAGGGACACCAGCATTTATAGCCATTCGATCAGACGAGCAGCCATCGATGACTACTCGATTTGAACGATCTCTCAGAAAATCCGATACCTATCCATGTATAGAAACCAGACGGCAAGCCATTTGATGGAAGCTTGCTAATTAGGCCATCATGCCAAAGATGTTCCGGGAGACGGCAAGTGCTTCCCCATATTTCTCGATGGCGTCACTCCAGGTGTGAGTGGCGTACACGAGAAGATCCCCAGTGGAACGATTTCGGCGAAAGCCGTATTGACGATAACTGAGGAGATCATTAGCGTCAAGGTACGCCGGGAGCCTGTTATTGAGGACACGTTCCATTGTCTTGCAGATAATGGGAGTGATCGAGATGGGCCTATAGTTGATAGGATCGGCATGACTACCTTTTTTGGGCACGGGCTATACGTTGGCGAGTTTCCATGACTTTGACACTAATCCAGTCTCGAGAGAGAGCCGAAAGAGGCGTGTCAGTACAGGAGACAATTCAGATGCACAGATCCTCAGAACTATAGCTCGAATACCATTTGGTCCACTGGCCTTGTACACATCAAGATGTGCGTTACGCTTTTCGAACCTCCTTTTGGCGAAAGCGAGTATCACACATTGAGGTCGTGCTGCCAGCAAAGTCGGGGAAGTTGCGTCTCCTGCATCAAGATGCGAAGATTCTGCAAATAGAGAAGCAAATAGGTTTGCTTTCTCTCCTGCAGTGCAAGCCAGAGAACCATCAAGTTTCAGCAATGGAGAATGGACAGAAGTTTGACTCGACCGATTTATCTAGGGACCAAAAAGCTTTACCCTCAGGGTACGAGGCAAGTTTGTTTCTGAAAAAGGGGTTAAATTTATACCTAACAATATATTTCATACCAGGTAAATAAAGTAATAGAAATAGCGTAATAAATGTAAACGGATAACAATTATTGTCGAATAATATGTAATATTATGTAAGTATGTAGATTTCTCGGCCGTAAATGATTTTTGTGTGAAGTTTCTTAGGTGTCCATCCTAGAATTTCGAATCGTTAACCCAACATCCTGGGGTGGGCACAAGACCATACTGGGGTGGGCACGGACCACCCGGCCCCCCCTCTATATACGCTTATGGCTAACGTCACAATATTACGTACTTAACTCATTATTCTGTACCTATTTTCTAGTTGCCATAGCGGTATAAATATGGTAATTTTATTACCATAATTTATTGACAAGAATGAGATTGTATAGTGTAAATATATGGGTAGGTAAAGTATGGTTGCTGGTGTTATTATAGGCACAAGAGACATTTCAACTTTGTTTCTAAACTTCTTCTAAACTTCTAACTTTGTTTCTGTTTTCTATAAACATGTATTATGCAAATAAATGATTTGATTTGATTCTGGTGAGTAATGTATTTACTCATATTATGAAACAAAAGGCAGATAGACACAGAAGCCACCAAAGCAAATACAAATTCAAAAGCGTATACACCTACAATCTCGTGATTGTGTTCGCTTTTGAATCTGTATTTGAATTTTTCTTGGTTTTATTTAATGATGCGGCGTTTCGTGCGAAGCGCGTTGTAGATATTCGCTTTTGGATTTTGTATTTGCTTTTTTGGCTTCACTTTCAGTGTTCCGCACGGTCTATCTGCCTTTTGTTTCATAATCTGAGTGTATTTACAAGGCTTCTGGAATTACAGATGTCTACAGGCAGTCGTGACCACTTAACATCATGCTGGCACTTCACATGGCGTATTTGTCCAAATATTTTTTCTTACTCGACTTAATTTCAATAAGCTTACGGTATATTTTGTATATCAGGTGCGCCTCGGCTTATTTGCCGTCTAGCTCAGACCAATAAAAAAGTTTTGATCTGACCCGTCTAGTGACAAAAAAACTTCTTGAGCATAATGTTTTATGTGATGACAAAATTAACATAAATGAAACAATGCTAATTTGTGTACAAATGAATTCAAAACTATAGAATTTCTGTGTTGTTACAGCCCTAATATCAGTAACAATTCGATTATTTCTTAAAAAAAAACTAGACATTTTTAGGTGAAAAATTTGTTCATAGTTTTTGTGTTTTAATTTGTCCTGTACTTGTAAACATTGCTTAAAGTTAAATTATGACAAGAAGGGTCATTGACCTGGACACCTGGTGAAACTCGCGGAAATCTGCTGCTGTCCCATTGCAGGGCAAAGGCCAAGGGCAAGAAACGGAGGGCCGTTCCTTCCATCGGTCTCGATGTCTTGCCAATTCTTAACTTTAATTTCAGTTATTAATTTTAAAAATTCCGACACAAACAAACCTGTTAAAGATGCTCACATTCGTTAATCAACTAGAAAAGAGCTATTAATCTTCAAACGGCTGCACAGATTTATTTGAATCATAGCTAGAAGAACACTGACAACCAGTTTTACCAAGGGGTATCCGTGTTACCCAGTAACTGGGTTGTGGAGGTCAGATAGGCAGTCGTTTCATGTAAAACACTGGTATTCAGCTGCATCTGGTTACCAACAGAACTCCAACATGGTTGGGAAAAAGCAAGGCAGATGATGATGAACTGGAGTAAAATTTGGAATGAAGGATATTGTAATATTTATAATGTAATGATAGATAAATAAATATTTTCAGCTTACATTCATACTAATTATGTTAGGCTGGAAGCCGACCCTAACTAAGTAGGGAAAAGGCTAGGCAGATGATGATAGCTAGAAGAACACACTCGATCAAATCACTATTAAAAAAAAAACTAAATCAATATTGGTTCACCCGTTTAGGAGCTGCGATGACACAGGCAGGTACCTACACAGATACATTCAACACCTTTCTGTTTCGTTGAGGTTTAAAAAGGTATCTCATTATTTATTCCAGTTACCATGACAACGCTTGGAGATCGCATTCTAGACATATCACTGCCCAAAATAGGAGAGAAGTCTCTCTTCACAAAGGATTTAGAAGATGCTCTGAGGAATGATACCGTGGACTTTGTAGTACATTCTTTGAAAGACCTACCCACCACCCTACCTGAAGGATTGGCTATTGGAGCGGTGTTTGAAAGGTAATATATTTCTTACATTGTAGAAGTCTCAGGTATTTGAGATATTTACCGATTAAAATTAAAGTTCGGAGTTTGCAATAAGGTAAATAAATAAATATGTGGGCACATTACACATAAAGCCATCTGACCCCGAACTAGGCAGACCCTCTGTACTATGGGTGTCAGACAGCTGATATACATGCACAAATAAATAAACAACAACCAGACACACGGCAAACACAAGTGCTCACCATACAAATGTTTGCCTTGGGCTGGATTCCAACCCACGACTCTGTGCGTCGAAGGCAGATACACTACCACCTTAGGCTACAGAGCCGTTAAGATGTTTATAATACAGCTTTTTGCTGTTTAAGTAGACTGAAGCTTTTTCTTCAGCTTTATAGCTAATTTAATTTTAAAATCCCGATAAGGTTGTCGACTTTTGTTGTTGACTGTACGTACCACCTGCTTAGTAAATTACCGATCCCATTAAATAATTGTCTAACTTATAATGAAGTAATTATTGCTTATCCAATCAAATTAATTTTCGCCTTAATGATTGGAAGTTATATGTAGCAAATTGACGTAGGTATTTATGGTTGTATAAAGAGCAGAGCTCAACACATCAAGCTACAACAAATAAATAAATTCTAACAATCTGTCTAATTTCTTTGATAGGTTTTCAACTTTATTTCAATATGATAAGCAGTGGCGTGCCTAGGTGTCTAGGCAAGCCCGATAGACATTTTCAAAAAAATATCAGTAAGTTGCTCAGTTATTGATAGCTCATATGCTATGCTGATTAGTGTAAGCCCGGCTTTTTGGCTTATACGAAAGTCCCGCCACTGATGATAAGGTTCATATTCCATTGGGAAAATTTGAGAGTTTGGTATGGCTCGATGTGCTGGCGTCTGTACATAATACAACTATATCCGTACTAATATTATAAATGCGAAAACAACTCCGTCTGTTAGGCTTTCACCAGTAAACTACTGAACCCAATATTATGTTTGGTAAGCTTGAACTTCAAGAAAGGGTCTAAGCTACATTCTAATCTGTGACTTCGTCGCGCCAATCGACATTTAGGCTAAGTACTCATGAAGCAATTTTGAACCGCGCCAGCCGTGGTTCCCGGTGTTCATAAAGACCCCTCCAGGAGCGGACCGTGAGTTTGTGGGGCCCTGGGCTAATACTAAGTACTTGGAGCCCTGCTTAATGGATCAACTAACTGCCATTTTATCAAAAAATCCTGTTTTCGATAATGACACACCAGCGACTCTCCATACAAACGAAACGATTTAATTAATTACACTACTACCAAAATAACAGACTGTAAAAATACGTGCGTATGTGTGCGTGTCTACGCGCCGCTTGAACTAAAAGCAGTTTCGAGAGCAGGTTTGACGCGGGAAAAGGTGAGGAACAATGTTTCGTAGAGAGGCGGGGCGTGTCGCTACTGTACAGTAGTACTAATATTTATACTGTGATAATGATGTTTACAATAGCTTTCTTTTATATTCATTATATTGTCCATTGTCTTTAAGAGGGGCTGGGGGCCCTATATATTCACGGGGCCCTGGGCGGCATCCGCCCTGGACCCCCCTAATTCCGCTTGACGTCTCCTACCCATACACCTTCCAAACAGCTTTATTGGACAAGTTGTTTTCAAGATTTCGAGTTAAGTCAGTGAAGTGACTTTACGCTTTTATAATATAACGATAGTGCTAAAATTGTTAATGGTGGTTATTAAATATTATCACACGTAATGCTTATTGCTTTGCCAATATCGATGCAGGTTTCCGTTATCTATAAATAAAACACTGACTCATCAAGTCATCACTCACGTTCAGTGTGTGAAAAATTAAATAAATTTAATAATATTATGTTGTTTATTCGTAAATGTTTTTGGACTAATGATGATTTATTTTGTAAACTGGGTTGTTTCCGTGTCTTGGTTAACTAAAAAGGTATTCTCGTTAGGTTGGTAGCTTGTTTATTGCTATCAGAAACTTTTATGTTTTTTAATGTACCTCTGTTCAGTCTATTTCCAGCCTAAAGAGATGCGACATTTTAATTTCATCATGAAAAGCGGAAAGTTATTATTATAGCACAATCAAATTATGATAAGGTTGCTCAGAATTGAATTGTGTGACGGACTGATAAAGATAGTCCCATAATCTTATTTATCTTAACCCCCGGAGAACTAAAACTGAATGTGACAAATCACTGCTTTGATTGGCTGTTAATAATTCAGCCAACCAATCAGAACAGACAATTTTTCACATTAATTTTTCATTAAAACCAAGCGTTATAAGAATAAAGAGCGACACTAAATCCTTGCATCCCCGACCCTTGCTCGTGCCAGCCCGCGCCACAGAGCCTGTAGCTTTAAATTCCTTCCTTAATAATCAAGATGATCCAGTCTGTCCCTTTGCTGCGCTCTCCCAGCCCGTGTACCCCACAGGGGGTGCCCTTTGCGTGTAGTCACTTAGTTTAAAAGTTGATTGCCCTGACTGGAGGCCTTTGAAATCCGATCCAGCCTGTCCCTTTGCTGTCCTCTCCCAGCGACGCCCTAAGCCGAGGCTCGTACCCCACAGGGGGTGCCCTTAGCGTGTAGTCGCTTAGTTTGTAAGCTTTTTTGCCCTGGCTGGAGGCCCTAAAAATAATAATTTTTAAGGCACCACAGGAAAGTCCGGTTAAGCAGCCGACAACCTCCTAAATTGACCTGCGAGATGCCAATCCGAAAAAAAAAAAAAAAAAAAGAAAAAACTGGAGGCCTTAAATTCACTTTAAGCCACAATAGGAAAGTCCGGTTAAACAGCCTTCTAGTTTGAAGACTCCTAAAATAGAAAATTGAAAAAAAACAAGACTTAATTTTTGCAATATTGAGTCTAATGTCACACCTTTCTTTCAGAGAAGACCCGAGGGATGCACTTGTACTCCGCGAAGACTTCAAAGACCACACGTTAGCAACACTACCAGAAGGCGCAGTTATAGGTTCGTAGCCAAAAACTATACGTGAGGCGTGTTTCCATAATAACAATACGTGAGGGGTACAGTTCGATTCAAACTTAATGGCGGCTGTGAAGTGTGCTCCCGGCTGCGCAGTACCCCGCCCCTCACCCCCGCTGACACATAAAATAGTTACTGCGCAACCACTTGCCTCGTGTTCAGAGCCGCCATTAAGTTTGAATCGAACTATACCTGCGGGTTTATTATTGTATCTATACTAACATTATAAAGAGATAAAGTTTGTAAGTTTAGATGTAGAAGATAATACCAGAAACTACTCATACGATTTTCTTTCACCAATAAAGCTAAAACCCGACAAGCAGTCCAATCCTTCTACATCTAAACTTACATCTCTTATTTATTTAATTGAGATGTTCATGAAAATGGAATTACGTTAAGTTCGATTTTACATAACTAAAGCCCGACCGCTTAAAACTGAGACCGTTCCTGAGGTGAGGTAGATGCGCGGTGCGGGAGGGGTGACAAGTTGACGTATCAGTAAGCACTCTCGTCACGCCACCTCACCACTCCCGCACCGCGGAGCTAGGAACGGTCACAGTTAGGGCGGGTTCAGACGAGCGCGATTTCTTTCGGCGCGACACAGCGCTCGCGTCTTGTACGCATCGCTCCCTCTTTAGAAACATTGGACTTAAATGCTTCCCTTTTGCAATATAAAGTTTAAAATCTAACACACAAACAAACAAACACACAAATAAACTTTAATAAACTTCTTTTTACTTCTTCTTTAACTTTTTTTTGACGTGACAACGTCTTATAATTCGATAGCCGGCTGCACGAACGAAAAAACATGACGTCATGCGGCGTTACCGCGTTACATGACGTCATGCGGCGTTACCTCGCTCTGAGGCGTTCCAAGTGAAAAGTGAATGTGGTATCAATTGTTTATAGCAACGATAATTACAGCGATAAAGGTAATGATTCTTTCGCGTTGTCACGTTCAACTATCGTCAGTAAACCGACTTTACAGACAACCAATTTTTTAAATAAACTTTTGACTTTGACTTTAACTATATATAATACGCGATCGCGTAGTAGCAGCGCAGCGCACGCCTCGCGATCGCACAGCGCACGAGCAGAGCGTAGCTACCTATATTATTTTTATTTTATTTTATTTATTTGGAAGAACCAACAATTATACATTATATGATACAAAAAGATAGGAATTATTTATACAAATGTGCAACCAACAACGATCTCCACAGATACGCAAAAAGACAAAGATAAAAAAATGTGGAACGCTTCACGATTTTGCGTGTCATCCTTGCGCAGGGACCATCCGCCATGCCATATATTATATCGATATATTTTAAACTTTATATTGCAAAGGAGAAGCATTTAATTCCAATGACGATGGCTTTAGTCGTTATGTAAAATCTAACCTAACCTAATTCCATTTGAAAAAGAGAAAAATAGCACTATCACTGTTCAAAACAGACAGATTGGGGACTGAAAGATATCAATACAGTTCTAATATAAACACTCTAACTTCTGTATATAACTATACATATCTAGTTAAGTAGGTACGTTCTTAAGCACGTTTTTATGATAAGGGTTATAGAAAACAATGTATTGTGTTAGACCTACCTATTAAAAGGATACGGTCATTAGTAAAACAAAATGTCGTGACTATTTTCAAATTATAACGTTAGACTAAAGATATTTTATTCGTAAATTATGAGTATA
Organism: Charanyca ferruginea; assembly: GCA_947361185.1. Taxonomy (NCBI): domain Eukaryota; kingdom Metazoa; phylum Arthropoda; class Insecta; order Lepidoptera; family Noctuidae; genus Charanyca; species Charanyca ferruginea. Next base: position 6,534,725 of record OX376082.1, on the reverse strand, counting down.
CTTACACAGGTTTATAGTGTAAGGTTGGTTAAGTACATATAACTTGCCTATAGATTATAGCGTACAAATTAAAAGTTACTTATGTACAGTCACGAGCATAAATATGTATACAGATTGCAAAATTCAAAAGCAATTTTCTCGTGAAATAACTATTTCAACTTATAGATGAAACCAATTTTTTAGACTGTACAGGTAGGTACACGAGTAGACGGTAACAAAAAAGATATACACTTAAACAAACGCAACAACAACGCAACAAGACGTACGGCGATGCGCCACCGGTACATGGTGGACATCACACCCACACGCACAAAACGTTTTAGGAACACATTCATTGTGCGTACTGCTAAGGAGTGGAATTCCCTGCCTTAGTCTGTGTTTCCTGATAGCTACAACCCGGGAGTCTTTAAGTCAAGAGTGAATAGATTACTTCTAGGCAAGCGTGCTCCATCTTAGACCGCATCATCGGTTCCCATCAGGTGAGATAGTGGTCAAACGTATGCCTATCAAATGATAAAAAAAAAACACATTTTGAATATTTCAATAATTCAGGATATTGTCGTTAATATTGGCCCGAAAGTTTTCGCTAATTCTACTGTCATACTGCCCATCACATTAAGTATTGAGCAAAAAAAACGGGTTGTGAAGGTCAAAAACATATTAAAGCTCAACTCTTTTATTCACATGTGTTTCATCCCTCATCTTCACATGCCCATACCAAGACCTTTACTATTTATTCATACTTCATGCACAAAGGTACAAAGGCGGACTTAATGCCTTAGGTATTCTTTACCAGTCAACCCAGGGTGCCGGGTGGTATAAAAGATAACACGGCAGGTGCATATAAAAAATATAACAAAATATGTAAACTACTTAAAAGAAAATATATCGTTTATAACTCAAGAACGGCTGAACCGATTTGGCTGAAAATTGGTGTGGAGGTAGATTAGAACTAGGAGACGGACATAGGATACTTTTTTTTTGTAGGTGTTGGGTAGGTAAATAGGCAGGTAAGTAGGTAGATAAGGACAGGACAACGTCTGTCGGGTCAACTATACCCTGATCACAATAAGATTAGACATTTACTCAAAGCTTTTTTACAGTCTGTTCAACCGATTTTGACTTCTATTGCGTTGGTAGCATGACAAATGGCAACTGCAGTAAACAGTTGTATTGTAACCACTTTTTTTGCCTCTAATGTCATTCTTAAGCCTACGGAATAGAAGTCCAAATCGGTTGAAGGGACTGTAAAAAAGGTTTGTGTTTATGTCTAATCTTATTGTGAACAGGGTATAGTAACTAATAAAATATATCACGACCACCACCACCACCACTTAGCCACCACTGTTTTCCCTTATTTTTTACGTTACTAAAAACTTATCCCTCAGGAACATCGTCCCTCCGCAGAACAGCACAATTGCGAGGTTCATACCCCCAGTTAAGCGTAGTGGACGTTCGCGGCAACCTCAATACGCGACTACGCAAACTGGATGCCACGGGACAGTACGCCGCGTTGTTGCTAGCCAGCGCTGGCTTACAGCGGATGGGCTGGAAGAATAGGATATCTAAGGTAAGCCAAAGAGAAAGACAAAAATATTTATTTCATCTCAAAATATTGGGAACAAACATAAATTAATTGGTAACCCCAATAAAACACAAAGGTGCTTGTGGCATGGTATGTATTCACATATTTTGATGGGACTGTTGGCGCAGTGCCTGAGCGATTAGCTAGCTGCTGCGGTGCATGTTGTGGATTCGATTCCGGTACGGTACAAATACTTGTATGTTGTTGTTGTTGTAACAGGCTGTTGTTCCGGGTCTGATTGTTTTGTTCGTGTATGTGAGTTTATATGTTTGTAAACGCCGCAATGATTCAGGAGAAATTCCTAGTCGTAAGATCGTTTAAAAAAAATACAGGTTTACTCGATCGAGTAAAACCTATGAGAATGGTTCAAATCGACTCCCAGTCTAACTGGATGCAGCTGAATACCAGTGCCTACCTATTTTACGTTCTAAAAATCTCAATACTCTAAAAATACACTATCTTGTTCGATCTATTAAGGCGCTAACAAGCGACTTTTGCAGATTTTAAACTGACAATCACGTCATAACGTGTTGTGTAAATGATCTGAAAAAAATATATATTAAAGTTAAAAGAACATTCTCTTAATCAATTAGTATGTGAATATTTTCGATTAAGTTCATATTTATTAGTTTAATTAAATCGTGAGGTTGTGTCTGACGCGGACAAAACATTGATGATCACACAAAATCTACCAGGAATTTTTAAACGAAACTTTTACTATCTTACAGACAATTTTATTATTTATGTTCTAGTATACACTTTTTTTTTAAGTTAAAGAATCGGTCATGTACGATTCGGGCTCGCACATGAAGTGTTCTGTACCGTAATACAGGTACAATATAAGATCGAGGCAAAAAGAAAACACGTGTCTTGTACCCTCATTAATTTTTTTACTTTGTTTTTATCATCTACATTATTCGTTGTAATAGCGACCATACTCTGTGAAAATTTCCAACTGTCTACCGATTACTAGTTACTAGTTAGTACGGTTCAAAAGATAGCCCTGCGACAGAGGAATTGACAGACGGATGGACGGGAAGAGCGAAAGCAATAAAGGCTCCGTTTGGACCCTTAGAATACTATTTTAACCCTTAAAAACTATGCCTTTGATACTATGAATTACAATTATCATTATACTCCCGTCCCCCTGACGAAAATAAAGAGCTGTAAATCTGTCTATTACATCGTAGTTCCCAAACGGCTAAACCGACTTTGATTTCGTTTTTTTGTTTGTTTGAAAGATGACTTGATCGCGAGTGTTCTTGATAGAGAGTGTGGTATGGTACAAGAAAATCTATTCTGCCGTTTGCAGATTATCAGCACTCTTTATTTATTTATTTAGGATTTCCAACAAAGGGTACACATATACATACATGATACATGCAATTAAATACCTGAAGCAGTTACAATTTGTTAGTGTTACGTGTGATTTCAATCCCTTTCCTTCAATTATGGGAGACCACATCGTGCACATATTGTAGCTAGGTGAATAGTTTAAATAATTATGAATTTAATTATAAACTAACTAAGTTAAATTTAAATACAACCAGCCCCAGTCAACAGTGAGAATTACAGTTATTGAATAAAAAGAACGGTTTTTAAAAGTTCGCGCGGTCTCCTAGTTGATTAATCCAAGCCAAGTCTGCTATTTTTATAATTTCGTCATTCCAACACGATCCCATTGTCATTTTGCTAAAAGTTCGTAATCTGCTAAATTCATAATGGTCGATCATTGACTGCACAATGACGTTCTAATGGTAGGACACTGATCAAAGGAACTGTCAAAATTTTAGTAGATTACCGCTAAGTCAGTCATTCAGTTGTCATTTTGTTTTCAATGGCGTGTCAGTGGTTGAACGTTAAAGTCATAGTGACGCCATTATACTAGTAGATTACCAAACTTGTCAAAATCAACAATTATGAAATCAATGATAGACCATTCTGACACTATTGTTATAGCAGACTTGAGGCCCAGGTCTGATCAAGATAGAACTTTTTAAATTATATATTTTTCGCTCGCAGATACTACCATGCGCAGAGATGAAGTACGCAGTGGGTCAAGGAGCGCTGGCCGTGGAGTGCCGGGCTGATAACACGAACATATTGAATATGCTCGCACCATTCAACCATGCTGACACTTATTGCAGGATCCTGGCTGAGAGGAGCTTCCTCAAGACTTTAGGTATTTATCTCGAAATTTTAACACCGATTTTTTTTTTTCGTGATTTTCTTTAACATCATCATCATCATGTCAACCTTTAGAAGCCCACTGCTGGTCATAGGCCTTCCCCAACGGGGGTCAGCCGTAATCTCCATGCTTGGCCGAAAGGGGGTCAGCCGTAAACGCCATGCTTGACCGATACAGGTTGGCAATCGCAGAGGTGTTATGGTGATTTTTTTTGTCTATCCCTAATTTTTTCATAATAAAATATAGCCTTTATAGCACTCAGGGATATCGTAACTTTGTATTGGGGAAAGAATTTTCAAGATCGGACCAGTAATACCGGAGATTAGCGCGTTGAAACAAACAGACAAACTCTTCAGCTTTATCATATTAGTATGGATAGGTAAAAAATACATTTCACAAAGTGCATTTGTAAATTATTTTTTGTATATAAAAATGTTTCTACTGATCGAATTTCGGTCAAAGTAGCCAATCTCATTGTAGACTAGCTAGGTACCCAGGAGATATCATAGTGCTAAAGTGTGTGTGTGTGTGTGTGTGTGTGTGCAAACACAGGTGCACCTCGCTCTTCCCTCACTCTCATACTGTAACGGTAATCTGACACGACCGGAGAGACATCAGGCGCAGGACCAACGGCTTTACGTCCTTTCTGAGGCACGGAGAATGCACGTAATGTGTTACAACATCAACTTCCTAACTCCAGAGCTGCTACTGAGAAATTCGTAATAGAAAAACCCAATAATACTTTACCCAACATCTCTGCCTGAGTCTGTGTTTCCTGATAGCTACAACCTGGGAGTCTTTAAGTCAAGAGTGAATAGGTTACTTCTAGGCAAGCGTGCTCCATCTTAGACCGAATCATCGCTTCCCATCAGGTGAGATAGTGGTCAAACGTATGCCTATCAATAGTAAAAACAGTCACTGACTTCATTTACATAGGTTGTATCTATGTGACTTCAAAAATACAAGTTTTAAACTAGTTTGGGGGGTCTTTTCCAACGCGCCGGTTGCGACCCCTTGTGGGGTCGCAATGCCACTTTAAGTAGGTAGTCGTTAGTTTAAATTTAAAAAATGTGAATTTGTTTTGATCGCAAGAAAAGAATACCTGGAAAGATTCGAGAGAGGCCTTTGCCTAGAAGAGGAAGAGCATAGGCTAGTTTAAAAAAAAGTATCTGCAACCTGAACCCGAACCCGTACAACAACTTAATTACGTATTTCGTCGAAGGAAGGGTGCCGCGATTTTCTATTTTCATACAAAGAAGGCCGCGTTTTGGAAAAGGTTGGAAACCACCGCTGTACATAGTTTCTAAGCACATTTCTATAATTTGTTACCTGCTGGTATTGAATAAATATTATAATTATTTTCAGGTGGTGGATGCAGCGCCCCTGTCGGCGTATCCACAAGTCTGAAACCCATCGACTCACAGTTCAAACTATCGCTTACCGGTGCAGTATGGAGCATGGACGGCAACACAAAGTTGGACCACACACTACAACAAACTTTTGTTCAAATCAAACGCACACAGAAACACAAACTCAGTCCCACAGAAGAAAACGAAAGTAAAAAAGTTAAAATCGACAATGGTGAGTTGAATAATGAAATGTTGTCCCCGGCAGAAGTACTTAACGAAAGTGTTATTGATAAAACAAGCAGTAGTGACAAAAATATTGAAGGTGATACACGTATATTTTGTGGCTTAACTGTCAATCATGATATCCCAATTGATGTTATTATAAAATGTGACAATTTGGGAAGGGATGTAGCGAATGCTCTAATTGACAAAGGTGCTTTAGAAGTTATGAAAGTTACTCAAGACTTTATCCGGAGTTCTACTATCGGTCACAAATCATGATTGTCAGTTTTTTTCTTCTTAGGAATGAGGCTGTATATTTAAATTTTATGAGGTTTATAGGAAAAAAGGTTGCCTTATCATATTTTTTTATACATATTGATGCTCAACTAAATAGAAGTTGTTTTATTGGCCTGGAAAGTATTCTATAAAATGTATAAATTAATGTTATTAAATGTTTGGGCCGATATTGTAATACTGCCGCTTACAAAGTATATATATATTGTATAATTGTAAATAAATTGTAAAAGATCCTGAAATAGATGGCAAAGATTTTATATGCATGTAATTTATAGTATAGGCATTGAAAATCCTGGGCTCGCGTGTTTAGATTCTTATTGTGACTTAAAGCTTAAATTACAATGATTGACGCGTGCTAGTGAATAAGAACTTTTATAAAATCGTGTTGGTTGTATGAATACACTGTTGTATATCGTCTATTTCTGTTTATTTAGTGGGTACTTATTTATCATGTTAATAATATACTGCCCAAGGACACCTTGGCCTGTAGACAAAATCCCTTTTCTGTTAACGCCAATGGAAAAATCCAATAAAAAGGGTAGGGGGGGAGCTCAAAGCGCATCAAAAAACTCGACCACATCGCTGTCAACGGGACACGTGCCAAAATCAAATTGTATGCAGTTGACATATTAGCATCACGTGACATCTGGTAAGCAAACGTCAACTCCATACAATTTGATTTTTCCGTTGGCGTTAACGGTAACGGAAAAGGATTTTGTATACAGGCTCTTGTCTAGCGTTTATGTTTATTAAAAAATAATGTTTTGGTTTAAAATTTTATTTCGTGTTAAAATTATATTTTAGTTTTTGAAAATTAGATGCATGTGCATTTCATGTTTCAACCCCCTAACCAGTGAACGGAAATAAAACATGGAAGCATTACTTCAAGGAAACTAAGCACGCATCTTGACACAATATTTCAAACAAACTGACACATCGGAATCTCGTCGCTGATTCGCCGAAAATGTATTAATATTCAGCATGCACATAGTAAAATCGGCCTTATTGCCTGAAAATTTGGGTCTAATTACCTTTCTAACGTATAGGTCGCTTACGACATTTCTACGTCGTCACTGCGCAACATAAAGTGCAACGCAAATAATTAATCGTGAAAGCGCCAGGGTAGCCTGCAAAATTCAAATATGGTTACGTTTTTTGCAATTTGCAAAATAGATCAGTGTTTGCTAAAATTAAATTATATGGTAGGTTAATAAAAAAATGTGTGGTACCTACTTATATTTTTAATTTATTATTAAATATATTAATATTCTTAACACTAAAAAATAAAACAATAAAAAGGGAGTCGTTCCTAAGGGTTCGAAACCAGGCAAGTACCAGTGTGTCTTTTTCAATTCATATGTAGGTACTTTCTAAAGGAGTTGTTTTAAAATGTATGGAGCCTGGGCCCAGTCCTGGTACACCATGCTTAATAATAGGAAAACCTATTTTAAATAGTTCTCAACTGTCCAATTACTTACTTTAAAATAGATTTGTGAGCAGGTAAAACATTTAAATATTTTATTTTATATTTTATTTTTAAATATTTTATTAATACAACAAGAACATCTATTTTCTTCATGTTATTAACTAAAAAGAAACTTGTATGTGTCTACAATAACTTGGTATATTTTGAATAGTGCCATCCCCATTAATGTATTTTAAATTGTGATAAAAGGGGAAGAAAATTAAATTGTTTGTTTGGCATAACATCATCCCCATAGACTTCCTATCAAAATTCTTTTACAATAGAAAAATAATTAATTGCGACGTACTTACACGTAAAAGCTTATCCCAACATGCTTTTTATGCATATGTGATTGATTAATACACCACTTTACTGCACAAGAAGACATTTTTAAATGTTTAGAAAGCAAAAACCGAAAAATAATTTTGTCGACCGGCGCTGTTGTCAACTACAGACGAACTAAACACGTGCGCGGCGCAATTGGTAAGCCCCGCCCCCTGCAGCGCAATCTGCATTGGGTCATTTTCTGAAGCTAGGAATACTTCCATGTTTTATTTCCGTTCACTGCCCCTAACATACATTCCATGACAATACTTTTTATGTGCTGTCGAAACAAAATTCCCATAAAATTTTGTATGGCAACAGGGTACTGTGACGTCATTTATTTGCAGCTGGCAAATAAACCAGCTGATTATTTTGATTTTAAAGCAACTAACAATCGAAATTTACAGTTTACCAGACTAAAATATTGTTTTTTTAGAAAAGTATCTTGGAATTGTTGATCAATGGTGCTTACACCTTTATTGTAGACTTGTCACAGCACGATGTCCTAGATTCAATACCCAGGTCAGATTTTTCTAAAAAAGCCTGGTTAATGGCAATAGCCTTGCCCTCCACTCCCTCTCCATTCCACTCAACCCAACTAAACGTTTCTTTTGTTTTTGTTCCCCTTTTGTTCCCGGGGTGGAAAATCGTCACAGATGTCCTCCGCCCTGGGACGGGCGCAGGGATCTGTCAGACTCTTACTGATTAAAAACCACCCCAGTGTTCCTTCTCACATCTAACGCCGGGAGTCGCGGGAAAATACGATCCTTGCGTAACCACCAACGAACTGAACCAACGAACCCATTCCAACTGTACCGGGGAAATGTGCTCTAATACATACCTCCCTCTCCTCCCCCCTTTAGGCAACAGACTAGACCACAATAAAGATATTGATTGGTTGATACAATCATAATATCCGAGTGTTTAAACCAAAATAGGTTCTTTTCGTATAATTACCGGCACGTAAGTTGGCAAGAGATTTTGTAGTGGGGGAAGACCGCGCACGCACAATTTCATAAATTTTTACATGCGCGAACTTCCCCCACTACAAAATCTCTACATCCGGTAAATGTATCACTAAAATATGGGTGAAATACATTTTTACATGGAATGAAAATTTATAACTGCCTACCTCATATTTTGAATCATGACTTGCATCTCCACTAAAATGGATGTAATATAAAATCGTTTAGATTATAAAATATATTGGTAGTTTTATCAGTTATTATTAGGACATAATAATAGACAAATTGTATTTATTTAGTGACATGGTGACCAGTCCATAATTGACGCGAATGAAATACAAGACTCGCGGTCATAAAAAGTGTGAGCAAGACCGTTATCGCACTGGCGTTTTAAGAGCGTTGGCGTTTCTCCAACGTCTGCGACGCGACGTTAACGTCGCGCTGTCCTCTACAGAGCGGGACGGCTTGATTGTACCTATTGCCAAAAAACGCAATGTAAACTTCGTGTAGACGCGACGTTAACGTTGGGAAGTAGCAGCGCGAACGTATGCAGTGAACAGTCAGTCTAAGACATGGGTTATTTAGTACCTACTAAAAAGAAATAGGTATATCCTATTGGTGGTGACAGGAAGAAGCACCGTGAACAGATAAAACTGGGCTGTATTTAAAATATCACAGAGGAAACTAACGGTTGACTGGAAGAATAGATTAAATGAGAGTCAACTGTGCGCTCAGTACAGCGGTAGATGACGCAGGGTCGGACGCAGCTCCGATGTCGGCGATTGCTAGTGATGTTGTTTTAAATACCTTAAACTTAATTGTTGCCAGAATAGAAAATTCAATAATATTCCAGCACTGGCAACAATACGGCTGAACCCCCTCTTGGGGAGACCTATGCCCTGCAGTCAGCAGTGAGCGTCTAATAAAGGTTGACACAACGACTAGCACCAATAATTATTTATTTCGTAAAGGCTACATATTTATCTGCATTTTCTTCCCTTTCTTCTTGTTGGCCAGTGTGACTGGCGAATATTATTTTGTGAATGTTTTATTTTATGGACCCACAATGTCTTAACACCTGCTGAGTCTCGAGTCGTCTCACTCTCATGTTCTATGACCGTGCTATTGGCGTCCAGAAAACGACTCGAAGAAAATTAATGTCCTTGTAGTCTTACCTCTTTTTATTACTGGTCACCAATGTATAAAGGTGTTATGTAAAAAATCAATAGGGATTGTAACTATTGTAAACCTCGTTTATGGTGTCTATCAAATTGTTGTTTATGTTAATTTTATTTGAATAAACTGGTGAATGACTTGGGATTTGTGTGTTTCATTAGATACTTAGCTTTTGCTCGCGACTTCTTCCACGTGACTTTCGTACGGTTCTCATTTTTTTTAGAATAAAATAAAGCCTAGCATTAGCCTCTCTAATGTGCCTCTAGTGCTAACTCGGGGACAACGTAGCTTACTACTGGTGAAATCTATATTGGTCTATCTCCAATTCTAAAATGTCTGTCTTGAGCGCTTTACATATTTTAGAATAGGGTATTTTACTCTATACGAGAAAAAATCTATAAATATGTTATTGAGACAGTCTGTTTAGGTTTATAGCAGTAGGAAAATGTAAGTTTTAGTTTATAAAATAACAAAACAAATTTTTAAATTTAATCAAAGTTTTCAGTATTTTTATAAAACACCGTAAAATAGTAGCGGCCATGTTATTACGCCGTACGGCTGTGTAAACAAAACATTGTCAACTGTCAGTCAACAGATTGGCGTAATTATAGGCTTTGTACTTTTATTATTTTCGTAACCAACGTAATTTTTTCATTATTACACATATTACAAATATGCTTTTAATTATTTTTAAATGATATACAATTTTCATATTTAATATGAGCTCATTTGATACAAAACGAACTGACGTCATTTACGCTGAGCAATATGGCGTCCAGTAAGAGGCGTTTTCGTCAAATTACGCGCGAAATTTGACAATTTAAAATTTAGATGCGTTTTTATCGATATCACATCACATATCGATTGAATAAAAATTTTGAGTTCTTTTTGGTGGCGCACTACAGAATTTCATTGTGACACTTTTAAAAAATGGGTGTAATACCCTATTGGAGATAGCCCTTTTAAATTGTAAGTCAATTGAGTTTACTTTTAGGTGAGTTGGCGTTTTGACAGGTCAACAAAGTATGTCAATTGATTGGTCGTGCGTGGTGGCATTCTTGCTTGAGCTAGGATCTCCGTAGTACAGAAGCGTCATCGGCTAAAACTTAGGGCTCATATTTATAACCCTTTTTTATTGACATGAGTAACGAGTACTTATCGTTATTATGATTGATTTTTGTTTTTCTACTTATCACACACTCGTCTGACAAATAGACACATTCAAACCTAAGCTTTGTATAATTTAGCAGCATTATTTCAATTTTGTGAATGTGAATACCATGGAGCCATTTGTTTGACATAAATAAACATGGCGGTTGAGAGCATTGTCATGCTCACTCAAATATCTCGCTGATGGTGGCGCGTGTGTTGGATCATTCGGCTCCCTTCAAAATGGTTGAGTTGAATGGTGCTGATCCACACGTCATGTTCGTGAAAGGGCGCTGTCAGTAGAGATTGGTCATCTCTTAACTGCCATGGCTTTTATCTTCATTTTTTTTTTATGTTTTGTATTGTTCTTTACCTGCATTGTTCTCTCATGTTCTCATATATATGTAAAAACTTGATTTAAAAGAGTGTCCATGGAGAGTCTAGCTTGTTTTTCTCCATAGAGACCTACCTACGTTTTGGAACGAGCAACTAGCTTCAACTTTTCTGACTAACTGACCGACTCCTTGACAATTCAAAAGTGCCTGTAAATGGTTTAATTGAAATAAATGCTTTGACTTTGACTTGAAAGGAAACATGTATATTTTTTGTACAATACTTTATTTCACAATAAAATCTCAATCAAAACTCACAAGCATCCTTAACCAGTTGTGATCACAAAACAAAACCTAAATAACACTAAGAAATACCTACATTATTATTGAACTTGCATTACTCTACATACCCTTCCTTGCAGATAACAGACGTTCTAATGGCGGATCGATTTTCAAGCACATTTTGTATCACAGCCCAATGCACGTACTTGGAAAATTTAAGGCTTTGCAAGTCGAAAGTAAATTTAATCTAGGATGAAATAATTAGAATAATAGTTTCTTTGATGGGCTTTTTAAAAATAATTAACTTATCTGTGTAATAAGCAGATGCTTGATGTATGTTTCCTAACAAATGCTTGATGCATGTATCTAATAACAACAGACTTGTAGCATGTAACGTAACTTCGGCGCTACGAACCGTGGACAAGACTAGCTACAAATGTCGCTTGACAAACTGCCTACCTACAGTCAGAGAAGTCACATTTGAATTGAATGTTGCATTGCTCCAAAACTACTGCTACATTGACGCAAGACATCGTAACTGTATTTAAAATTAATTATTAATCAAACTTATTACTTTAATCCCCTTGCATATAAACTTTGCTTATAGTTTAGACTTATCGTTAAACAACATTTATAGGTAAGGGGTTAAATATGCATTAATTGCGTAAGAATAATTTTCTAAGGACAAAATATGAATACCTAAATATTAAATTAAATAAATCAGTGAATGGAAATCAATAAGCCGGCGTCAACGTAGCGCTACCTATCGACCAAAAATGGATGCTTCCATGATTAGCGAGATATTGAAAACATACTATGAAAATATTCTCCTCTCCAACTGTGTGGTTTATGTTTATTCGACGTCTTCTTCTTGCAACATCTTAGCACTTGCGTTCATCGATGCTCGGAGCCTCTCAGAGACTTCGGGAAGCTTCTTCAAGAGTAGGTGGAAAAGGGGAGCGGGCATAGTTTGTTGGAGTACCTGGAAAAGAAGCAGAGTTTTCAATGCACAATTCTGTGACGACAGGATTTGGCGTCAAACGCACGTTTACAATAATTTTTTAAACAAATTAATGAAATATTTCCATTTGTAATATATGAGCCAGAGCCTCCATCCACCTCTAAATTACCAGGTTAAATTGTTTCTTCATTTTTTAAGAGCGCCCATCCTGTCATAGTTCTCATACAAACGCTCGTACGTGATTAGTTGATTACGGCGTCATAACAAAATTTCCTTCAAATATTTTTAACACATGGGTATCTTGTCAGGGGGCGGGTCTGGGTCTATGCTTTAACGGTTCCCGTACGGCATGCTTAACATGTTAGCATAGGTGCAGGCCTACCCTATCACCTCCTTCAGAGGTGATGGGGGGGCGTTGGTCTTGGGGGAGAGTGACAAGTTGGTCGCAAAGATCCCCAAGGCAAGTTCGGCGAATCTAGCCTTCTCGAGGTTGCCAGCCCTGTTACTGGGTCTAGCTCATTAGGAAATAGACTCAAAACAGAAAACACCGAGCGCTTTTTGTATAAAATATATATAGTGTGTATCTGTGTAAGGTTTATTTTATATTATTCATATATATCACCCAATCCAAGGTGTTATCCGTACCGTGACGAGGGATGCGTGGCTGAGGGGGAGCTCAGTCGCTAACGGTGGCTATCCGACACCTGGACGAATCGGGTAGTATTTTTAGTCCTCCCATTGGCATGCGGGGCTCTGCTGATGGGCATTTTTAGTTCCCTAGCTTTTCGTGGGATTAGTAATGGAAGTTAATAAAAATCAACTAAAATCAAGATCGTCGTCTCCAGTAGGAGAACAGTTCTCTCCCCTTTTAGGGGAGACGATAAGCCTAATGGAGGAGGTTTTGCTAGCCTCTCCGGATAGGACATCAGTGGTGGCGGGTGAGGGGATTAGTCCGGCCAGGGCGGGAGGCTCCTGTGACTCGGCCCAAAGGACGGAAAAGTCCTCTCATCGCCATGAGAGATTAGGTGGTGCAGCGCGGAAAAGGCTCCGAAGGCTGTTAGCAGCCAATGTTCAGGCCGAAGAGGCCCGTGCGTTGGCTAAAAAGCCTTGGAGCGAGATCCCGCTCTCCAACCTTCCTCCGGACCCGAAGGCTAAGAAGCGTATAAGGTCAGAGGATGAATCCCCAAAGGAGCAACCCAGGAAGGCTCCTAGGGTGGAAAAGCCCGTAGTGCAGGCCAGCTTCAAACAGGTCGTGGAGCAAACGCGCGTGGGGATTAGAAATGTGATCCCCATGAGCGAGGACCAAATGAAGCTGCTGCACCGCTCCCTTACTCTGGCGATGCTCAGCCTCAACGATATGGGTAAGGGGCCGAGATTCACGGGCTTCACGCACAGACCTGGGTTCGTTATTATTACCTGCGGGGACCAGGCCAGCCTAAAATGGCTGTCCGAAAGGGTCCCCTCTATCAAACCCTGGAGCGGGGCATCGCTTTCCGTTATTCCGGAAAGTGATTTGCCGAAACCCGCCGTAGGGACCATCTTTATCCCCAGCAACGAGGCAGAGTCGATTGACGAAGCTGTACATTTGCTGGGGTTACAGAATGAAGGGCTCAACACGGGGCTCTGGAGAGTCGCGCACAGCAGGGCGGAGGGGAATGGGCATGTGGTGTCCTTTTTCCTTGACGATCCTTCTGTCGCGGCCCTTAGGGCTAGGAACTTTGAGGTCGTGCTTGGTTTTAAAGTGCTCTATTTTAAAATCAAGAGCGACCCAAAGGTTGGCCCTTCAACGACAGCTGCGGGACCGGTGAGGGAACCGCAAAATTCTACGTCGGGGGGCTCGGAGAGGCGGCGTGGAGAGGAACCTGTTCCGCGACCAGTCGCGGCTGAGGTGACTCCCACGCCAGTGCCTCGGAGCGACCCTGGACACGCGGAACCTCAGCCTTCCACCTCCAGAGGGCTCCCTGCATTGCGGGGGCGTGGCTCTGGGAGAGCCTGGCCGCACTTCGCTGCGGGCGGAAGGGCTCAGAGCGCGGTGCCTCGCGAGCAGGTGGCAGGAGGGGCGGGGTCCGCGGGACAGAAGAGGGACGCCTGGCGCACAGGTCGGGGGCGAGCACGTCCCAAGCCTGCACGCTCGGGAAACTAGGGGGGGCTACCCAGGTGGGAATGGTGAGGGTCCTGCAAGCAAACCTCCATCATGCTGCGGCTGCGGTAATGGAGCGCTGTATTGCGAAGGGCATAGCCAACCTCGCCCTGATCCAAGAGCCTTGAGTAGCCAACATCCAGGTTCTGGGACTGAACGGTGCCGGTAAGATCCTTAGTAACGGTACTGGTATAAGACCCAGAGCATGTATATTATTTAACAACTGTGTTGATTTCTTGCCAATTACAGAAGTTTGCAATGACGACTTGGTAGCGGCCTTTGTCAACCTCAAAGGGCGGTGCGGGGCCAGGGTGATTGTGTGCTCCGCATATCTTCCTGGAGAGAGGGACAACCCGACGGAAGACTTGGTGAGGGTGGTGGAATACGCCGCCCAACACAACGCTGAGCTTCTTATAGGATGTGACGCCAACGCCCATCACTCCTCATGGGGGAGTACAGACACCAACAGAAGGGGTGAGTTACTCTTTGACTTTTTACTAACTAATAACCTAATTACGCTAAATGTAGGTGAGCCAACTTTTGTGACTCGAGCAAGGCAGGAGGTATTAGATATTACGATCGCCACTACTAACCTGGCCAGACACATAAATGACTGGCATGTCAGCAGTGAAAATTCAATGTCGGACCACAGACATATTGCTTTTGAGGTTAGGGCCGCTCTGGACGCCCAAACCATAACTTATAGGGACACAAGATCAACTGACTGGGTGGGTTTCAGGAACCAACTCAGACAAAATCTTGACACCTTTCCAAAAACAATCAGAACAATTGAGAGCCTAGAAATAGCTGTGGAAATTCTAACCAAAGGACTGAATCAAGCCTTTGAGGAGAATTGCCCGGAGAAAACAAAGACCTCAACTAGAGAAGTACCCTGGTGGAGCCCTGGACTTGAAAAGTTTAGGGTAAAAACCAGGAAATTATTCAATAAGGCTAAAAAGACTCGCGAATGGGAGGTCTACTTGAAAGAATTAACTGAATATAGTAAACTGATTAGGAAGGCGAAGAGAGCATCGTGGAGGAGGCTTTGTGGGGAGCTAAAAAGCCTTCCTCAAACAGCCAGACTTCACAAGTTGCTCTCCAAAACCAAGACTAATCAGATTGGACTCCTTAAAAAGGATGATGGCTCCTTTACGAACTATGAAAAGGAGACCTTAATGTTGCTGGCCGCGACTCACTTTCCCGGGTCTCTGAGCATAGACTTGCCCCAACAACAGCCAGCGTTCAATAGACCTCGGAACGAGGACTGGCGCAGGGCTGCCAAAATCATAAGACCCAATCAGGTTAAGTGGGCCGTTGACTCTTTTAAACCTAACAAAGCCTGCGGGGAGGATAGGATAACACCAGCCTTGTTACAACAAGGGGTAAATATCCTTCTTCCCCATCTGGTCAAAATCTTCAGAGCAAGTTTTGCCTGGGGACATGTACCAAAACGATGGACTATAGCCAAAGTCCTTTTTATACCTAAAGCTGGCAAGAAGGATTACAGCCAGCCAAAGTCCTTCAGACCAATAAGCCTCTCTTCATTCCTCCTCAAGACGATGGAGAAGGTGCTTGATAGGTATATTAGAGATGTAGCTCTGGTAAGTAAACCAATCCACGACAGTCAACATGCGTATCGTAAGGGCAAATCTACGGAGACTGCCCTCACGAGCCTGATAGACAAAGTGGAAAGAGCTACAGAAGACAAGGAAATAGCGCTATGTGCATTCCTAGACATTGAAGGGGCTTTTGATAACTCACCGACTCCTTTGCTAGTCAATGGGCTGATAAGCAAGAGTGTCGACCCGACTACGGTAAGGTGGGTAGAATCCATGCTCACCAGCAGAGGAGTAAAAATGTCCCTTCATCAGACTTCAATCCAGGTACCCACAGCAAAGGGTTGTCCACAGGGTGGTGTCCTGTCGCCACTTCTGTGGACCCTTGCAGTGGACGAACTTTTGCATAAATTGGCAGAATCTCGCATTGATGCGCAAGGCTATGCGGATGACTTGGTAATCATTGTGAGAGGCTTTTGCCAATCTACTATCTCCAGTAGAATGCAAAAAGGCCTTAGCATTGTCAGTGATTGGTGTAACAGAAGTGGCCTCTCTGTTAATCCTGACAAAACATCTATTGTACCCTTCACGAAAAAACGGCGTTTGGACCAACTGGCAATGCCAAAGCTGAATGGGAAGGAGATAGCTTTCTCCACGGAGGTTAAATATTTGGGCGTAACAATCGACCAAAAGCTGACGTGGAACCCTCACATAGACAATGTGTTAAAAAAGCCAAGATGGCAATTGGTATTAGTGGACGAATGATGGGTAGCAACTGGGGTATTAACCCCAAAAACACTCTGTGGACGTACACAGCTATTGTGCGGCCGATCATAACGTACGCATCAGTAGTGTGGCACGATAAAGCACATCAGATCACCACTATAAAGAAACTAGACAGTCTTCAGAGAACTGTCAGTAAAATGGCTGCAGGAGCTATGTCAACAAGTCCGGGAATGGCACTGAACGCCCTGCTTGGACTACCGCCTCTACATTTATATATACTCAAGGAGGCGAAAGCAAGCATGTACAGGGCCAAGGTCCGGGGCAGTGGTTGCTGGCTCTCGCAGAAAATGAGGACCTTACAGGACTCAATATTGGAAATGCCAGTTCTCGGCATGACAACTGATGTCATGCTAGTGCGGCATGTATTTGAGAAGCGATATTCCGTGGAAATTCCTTCAAGGGACTACTGGACCAAAAGTCAGCCACCTCAGGTGGCAGGCTGCATGATCTGGTACACGGACGGTTCCAAAATAGGATCCAAAGTAGGTTGTGGGATAAATGGAGTGCGGCCAAGGTTCAGCAAAAGTGTAAACCTGGGACAGTACGCCTCCATTTTCCAAGCAGAGGTGTACGCCATCCTAGAATGTGCGGAAATAAATCTGCAAAGGCAATACGTCAACCTAACCATACACATTAATTCAGATAGCCAAGCTGCTCTACTAGCGCTGGACTCGAATTTAGTCTCATCGAAACTGGTAGAGGAATGCATGGCTAAACTCAACTCTCTAGGCAATAAGAATAGAGTAGTATTAAGATGGGTGCCTGGGCATGCAGGCATTATTGGCAATGAACGTGCCGATGAGCTTGCAAGAGCGGGGGCGCATATCACGCAACAGGGTCCGGAGCCCTTCTGTGGTATACCGAAAAGCCTAGCTCAGAGCACCCTGATTAAAGCATGCCTCGAAGCTTCCAGAAAGTTATGGAAGGAGTCTCCGGGCATGTCACACTCGAAAGCACTTATCAAAGCCTATGACAGAAGGCTTAGTAACCAAGTCCTAGCACTCAGTAGGAACAACTTGCGCATTGTAGCTAGAGCCACTACAGGACATTGTTGCTTAAACAAGCGCATGTTCCACCTGGGGTTAAGTGCTACGCAAACCTGCAGACGCTGTAATGAGGCTGATGAAACGCCACTTCACCTTCTGGGGGAATGCGGAGCACTAATGCACAAGCGCAACAATCATCTGGGCAAATACCTGTTAAGCCCGGATGAACTAATGGAGATCGCCCCAAAGCAGATCCTGCAGTTCATAACAGCTGCAGGGTTTGGCGGCGATCTCTAACCAATACAAGCGGCAATCACAATAGACCAACTCTGGTCGCAGTGATATCACAGCCGCAAAAAGCAAATAAAAAAAAATAAAATAAAAATCTTGTGTTAATATCTAGATTTCTATGTAACGAAAAAAACAACTTTTTTGAGAAACAAATTCAGTAAACATGTCCGAAAATCGGCTTTTTTGCACAATTTTTATCTGAACTTTAACTGTTCATAATGCACTCATACATTGAAAAAGGAAAAATCAGCTTCATAGAAACCTTGCACATGTAATGGAGATTTTAAATTACAAACATTTTTACCAAAAACTAGTAAAGCTTTTTAAAAAAAACACCAATTTCCACGCGATATTATCGCCTTCTCACTCACTCGTTTGATGAATGAAAAAATATTTTATTACACTCACACTCGCGTTTAAGTTCCGCCGTTGGGGAAGGACACTCCTAAGATCCAAACTTGCACATCTACTGGCAGTGTTATGCTGGCACTTCACATGGCGTATTTGGGCAAATATTCGCCTAATTAACCGTCGTCGCCGTCGTCTAATTTACTCTATGAATATTGAAATAAAGTCGATTTGTATTATCCAAATAAGGCGAATATTTGCCCAGATACGCAATTTGATGTGCCAACATTAGGCTGAATAAAATATGAATATTTACACTAAGAAGTTGCTGTGTCTGTGTGCAGACGGCGACGGCTTGTCCGAGATGCTCGACGCCAGCCTCGAGGTCGCCGGCATCTATTAGCTCCTCACCAAGCTGAATCTGAAAGAGACAGAATAAATAACATTATTTTTTACACTTTCAACAAGTTACATTGTCAGTGCTGGGCCTTTAGTGCACTGTCATCAGCTTATACTGCTGTCCCTTTAATTAGAAGGCTGTTTTATTTTCTTGTTATTTAATTACAACAAGTATGTTTCCTGATTTGCTTAGTTTGAGTTTTTGTCATTTTCTCAGTAACAACTTTGTGGCCTTCTAGTTAAAGGATGGCAGTATGGAAGTTCATTGACCTCCAAATGGAAGCTTGATATTAGCTAGCTAAAGAAGTATATTTAGCTTAATCAATCCTTGCACACTCTCATCCAGGCACCAGTTCATTGGCTAGTCAGGTAAATCATACTAATACTTGCATTACTGAATATTTGAAACGTAAATATCTTGTATACTAAGGAATTATTCTTCCATCAATGGCATAGACGAGAGCGTCGCCAGTACTCGCCAGCTGATGTGCTAGGGGGAGGCAAGTTGATATATGGTGGATAGGAAATTACCGTCAAAGAATCTCTAAGATATATGGTGGATTGGAAAATACAGTCAAAGAATCTCTAGGGGGTGGGTCAACTGCTCTGCTCCTATCTGCCCCCCCTTGGCGATGCCCCTTGGGCATAGATAAATATGTGGAAATTAAGCTTTTAATCTCTAGGAGGGGGCAACTGCGCCTATCTGCCCCACCCCTTGGGCATAGATAAATTAGTGGAAATTCTATTTTAGAATATGTTACCTGTTGTAGGAAGAACCTCTGCATGGCCTGATGATCGCTCATGTCGGGCAGGGGACCACCCATTGTGCGCGATCTAGATGCATTCTGGTGAGCTTTTTGTCTGCCTGCAAAAAATGCAATATTACATTTACAGATGTTTCATATAACCAGATATTTTTGTACCTATTGGTATGATGTACTGTGTTTGCAGAGACCATACAAGATACCAGCCAGTTGCAGTCCCATTACAATGATAATGCAATATACAAAGATGTTGACTATGTTTGCATATTGCAAGATTGTTTTTGTTTTTTATCAGAGTAATATGCACTTAGTTGCAGACACCAGCCCATTATTAATACTATCTTAGTTATATGAATATAAAGTAATAAATTATTTACGTTCTTTGTTTAAAATATGATGTTATAAAAAATATATTGTTTATCATTTTCTATTAAAAATGAGGCATCACCAGTGTGCACTAAGTTCATAAAACTAATTGATCCTCACATTACATCATGTCTACAATAGTCAAGGCACAAAGAGAAAGACAACATACAGACACAAAGTAGGCATTACCTATATGTAATATTGATCAGTATTCTATTCTATGAATGTGTTAAGAGTGAGTTGCCCCTGCATTGATGAGTTTATCTGAGGGTACAACTGTCATTCTGTTTCGAATAGGTCAAGATGACCCACTGACCCTTCATGCTACATTTTGTGTAAAACACGAATATCATCATGATGGTTTTATTGCGACAAAAAAAATACTCTAAATGTGCATAACATTATAATATGAGAATAAAAGACAAAAATAACATTAATAAAATGTTTAAACAGATGTGCACAAGCGCAGTGATGAACTATGTGTATCAATAAAAACCTTAAGACGACCCACTGAACACAATAAACTATTGAAGTACTTGAGAAACAAAGCTTTCTTTTTTCATGAGAAACCAGTATGATTGTGATATTATAATGTACATTATTTATAGCCTTGAAACAACCAATTCATACCCAATGCTATGATAGTATAATACTATTTAGTTATAGAACTAAGAGAAACATAAAAGCTAATATTTACTTTCAACTTTGAATTTTATTATTGCTTTTGTTTTATACAGCAAGCTAGTGTGCTTTACACTCCCACTGGAACATTTTAATCAAAAGGTGCTTTTCATGAGTGAACAAACCTTTCTATCTGTATATCAGCTGTCTGACACCCATAGTACAGGGTCTCCCTAGTTTGGGGTCAGATGGCCATGTGTGAAAATGTCCCCACATATTATTATTATTATCTACATAAATATGCACGTGTCAAATGTTAGTTTTAGACCATTGCAAATGCATGTTTGGCACAGTCTACCAAATCAGTGTCAGTGTAACTAATTTTATTACTGTACATGTATACTGAGTAGAAAGTTATTATTAAATAGTTACACAATTAACGTACATGTTTCAGTTATCATTTTCTGTGAAGCAGTGTAGAAATTAAACAGTTATTGAAGCGAAAATTGATTGCATGATGTTGTAACTCTAATCCTTGTGAAATTTGGAGGTTAACAAAAGAAACTAAAAAAAAATAGTCCAATAAAATAGCGGTATGAATACGCAATATTATGACTGTTTATTCGCCTGTTCATGCTAATTTCATTCAATGAATACAAAAACTTACGTTCTCTCAACTTCTTTTTGAAAAGAGGATCCTTGCGACGTTGTTGGTCAAAGTACACACAATATCCAAGGAACAAGGTACCAGCTATTCCAACTGCAATTCCTAAAGTGGCGCGCGTGATCTCCATGCTAATAAATTCACTTGCGTTGTTTTATTCACATAAAATATCAACTCGCTTTTGTTAAAGAATTTTGAGATCCGCCATTGATGAAAAAAAGAATTATTTTACTGGCAGCCCTGTTTTTTTTACTTTTTCTGTTCACAGATAAGAAATTCATGCATTACACTATGTGATTGATTATCAAAAACTAATTACTAATCATCAGTTTACTATTTAGGTATATAAATTTTCATTATACAATCCCAATATTCACTATTCAAACATTGATTCAAAGCCACGAAAAGAATAGAAAATGAAGTTCCATAACAAACTAGTGAACAAGGACCTTTAAGACTTTTGAGTTGCCTCATCAAAATTTGTCATATGTACACATGACTGAAATTCAGTATTTATAAATAGTTTCCCTATTCCAATAGTTAAAATATCTATTTATGTCGAAGGACCCTTGCAAGAAATTCGCGTGTGCCATCCAAAGATGCCTTGTTGGTGAGTTTTTTCATTATAATTTTATTTATGAACCTCTTCGCCGACAGCCGACAAAAATCAGTCGCCATCTTTGCTTCAACCTTTCAATCGCCTCCACAGATTTGCGGGCGTTTCATCGCCGTTTTTCAATGTTTTGCTCAAATAAATCGTTACAGTTTTGTTGTAAAGCCACGTAAAAAGTTTCCGATAGCTTGTGTAAGTGATAAGTGCGAAAATGAGCTTTTTCGGGTTCGGACAGACTGCAGATATTGAAATCGTATTTGATGATGCTGACAAACGGAAGGTTGCCGAAGTGAAAACGGATGAAGGCAAAAAGGAAAAGTTATTGTTGTATTACGACGGCGAAACCGTTTCGGGAAGAGTCAACGTCACCCTGAGGAAACCCGGATCGAAACTTGAACACCAAGGTATCAAGGTCGAACTTATAGGTCAGATTGAATTATTCTACGACAGAGGTAATCATCATGAATTTATATCATTAGTGAAGGAGCTGGCCCGCCCTGGCGACCTGTTACAGCATACATCGTATCCATTCGAGTTCGCTAATGTCGAAAAACCTTACGAAGTTTACACGGGCGCTAACGTCAGGCTCAGGTATTTCTTGAGAGCTACGATCGTCCGCCGACTCACAGATGTCGTCAAAGAGGTAGACATCGCTGTCCACACGCTGTGCAGTTACCCAGATGTACTAAACTCGATTAAGATGGAAGTAGGCATTGAGGACTGCCTGCACATAGAATTTGAATACAATAAATCTAAATATCATTTGAAAGATGTAATCGTTGGTAAAATCTATTTTCTACTTGTCCGCATTAAAATCAAACATATGGAAATATCAATAATTAAAAGAGAAACAACAGGTTCCGGGCCTAACACATTCACAGAGAATGAGACCGTTGCAAAGTATGAAATAATGGATGGGGCCCCTGTTAGAGGGGAAAGCATTCCTATAAGAGTCTTCTTAGCAGGTTATGACTTAACACCAACAATGAGAGATATAAACAATAAATTCTCTGTGCGTTACTACCTAAATCTTGTGCTAATGGACACCGAAGACCGCCGCTACTTCAAACAACAAGAAGTCACACTATGGAGAAAAAGTGATAAATCTAGATTACCATTACATAATGCACACATCCCTCAAACATTGTCCCATCCGAGTCATCCAATCCCAAGACAATTAAGTGCTTCTAGTGAAGACAACTCCAACAGGGCAGTATCTCCATCCAATCCTAACCTAATGCAGAGATCAATCTCTCCGTCTATGAATGATGGAGAGAATCATAATGGACCTTCTGAAATGGAGCAAGATCAACCTGATGTGATAACAAATAAACTGTCCAATGCACACATTGAAAATAATCAGCTAGATGAAGAAGAAATTGACGATGAACCTGCCCCTGCTGTAGTGGAGAAACAAATGATACCTGAAAAACCACTTGTGGCAGAAAAACCTCAAGTCGCAGAGAAGCCAGTGATTGCTGAGAAGCCTGTTCTAAACCGGCCTGAAAGTGAAGCTAGTCCGAGTCAATAGCCGATATGTACATGCGCGGTCAACTTGACAAGCGCCGAAGACATGAACTGTATGTTTTCATATTTGAAAACTATCATTTAAATTTAGGATTGAGTTCTATTAACTTTTCATGTGGTTTCAGCGGACATAGTTTGTGGTCTACATAGAAAAGTTGGTACAACCATGTCCTATACAGAAATTGTTGTAGAATTCAGGATTTCTATTAATCAAATGTTGGAGCTGTATAAATCGAAATTATTGACATAGTGACTACTGTCAGCATTAAATGGAATATGGGCTCTAATTCTAAGTGTACATTGCTATCATTGCAAAAATAGCTGCTGAAATATCTTCAGATATCTGTTATATTATGTAAGTAAGTTTCCAAAAAATAGAACCTTATTGCAGCAGTGTAAAGAACATTTTAGCACAATATCAACCATCTCATCAAAGACCTTAGTTTTTGCATGTCAGAGCTTACTAATTTAACTCAAATAGCATGTGCTTCTTTAGGTTCTTTCATTGCAACAATGGAATTCTTTTGGATCAAGTGTCATTTTAGATAATGAAATACAATTTTGAACTAAGGTCAATAAGACAAATGTACTCATTTCTCTTATTAATTCATGATGAAACTGTGCTAAATACACATGTATATAAAAATGAAACATCATTGAACAGTACAATGTCTAGGTATTTAATGTCACGGCACTTATCATCTGTTTGTTCACTGTTGAAAGCAAACTTATCTAAACCTCACATTGAGTTGTGTGTAATTTATTTATCTGTAATTGTTGAATATGTTCAATATCTGAAGCTGTATAGTGATGGTCCATTTAATCAGTAGGTACTTATTAACAAAAAGAAGTTTTTATAAAAAAAATGTTAGATTTTTTTAATTTTTACGGTGACAGCGCAGAGGGTAAAAAGTAAAAAAGTGTAGTATAGGGTTATTGAACTTGATTAGCATATAAGTGATATGCTATTTCGTGTTAACGCTCTCGTTTTTATTAACTTTGTTTTTGCTATTTGCATACACAGCCCACATTGTTTTACGTAAATTGAGTGCATTAGTCAAATTACAATTAATAAAATTGATTAAATCTGACACTGGTCTGAATGTAGAGTGTGCAGCTTTTTTTATCTATCACATACATTGTTATTAATTTCGCCAAATAAACGATTGTTTTCATAGAAAATTATCAAAAGTGTGATTATTGATTATACAAAGTGTGTATAATAAAATTTAGAAGAGGTATTTCTAAGATATTTGGGAAGTCAAAAACGTAGGTGTCGGAAAATATAAAATGCGAAATCTTTAATTTTATTATAGAAAAATTGCTTCTTATTATATCATAGTTAATGTTTTCAATATACTTCGAAGGTTTTTAAACATTTTAACGCATCAGGATCTGCCTTTCTTATCATTTTACGAACATGATTAATTTTACAATAATTCAAGAGTCTGATTTTAAATAATGTATCTATTTACTAGCTGCTTCTACCAAATTAGTTTTATAATAACTGTGTGATTCGTTTGCTTTGTATAATATTTTAATAAGTATCCTTTTCAATTAAGTAAATTCCTCTGTAGCTCAAAGCCAGCAAATTGTCAATAGAAAAAAATATCGTATTACTTATAATCAAATTCCGCGCGCGGTCCCATTGTTATTTATTTATCAGAGCTCATTATTTTACTGGCTTGTATAAAATTAAATTCACTATCACAAAATTGGGGCGTGATTTCTCTAATCTATTACTTACTTAGTTAAGGAAAATCGAACTTCTGATTGTTCAAATATTGAATCGAGTTAAATATTGATAAAATGTTTTTTTATCAATTGCCGCGTATAGTAGCTTGCCCATGATTTCATTAATCAGATGTTTGTTGTAAGAAAATTAGCCGATTCATGTTTCAAAACCACAATGCGAACCTTCGAATACAGAAGCGCTTAGAAAAGTATTCATGTAATATGTTGGTATGAAGCTGTCAACGTCCAGTAGTAATTCTTAATTTGTAAGCTCACACACAAGAGCTCGCTCTTTACGTGTGTAATTGTATTATAAAAGTGATTTGTTAAAGCAATTTAAAAGTTTTTGGGCTTTGTTATTTGTACATATCATTGCATTGTTAAACAATGCATGACCATAGATTGTATCTACATCAATTTATTTCAATTGAATCTGTCAAGAGAGCAGTTAGTACCAATTGTAACTATGTCACCATATTAGGAAACTATTACTTACAGTGAGACATCCATTGATTCCGACGCGGACATGAAATATTGCAAAGAACATGAGTAATAATTTTGATAGCTTTGATAATAACAATGTGAATCTAACAAGACAACTGTCTGTAAAAAGTATAGGTACTAAAATATGTATTGCGTATATAGGTAATTAAGGGTGTCACAAATGGCGAAGATACTAAAATATTTTATCTTAATATAAAATATCTCTCGCTATACATTTTGGCTTAACACGTTGACTGCGGCAAAACACATACGTTTGTGTTTCAACAAAAATACGTGAGTGCGGCGCACACACAACCGTATGTGTTTTAGTATTTTGCTAAACGCCAGTGCGGCAAAACACATACGGTTGTGTGGCGGCCGAAGGTACGCTAGTGCGGCAAAACACATACGGTTGTGTGTGGGGAATAAGGACTGCGATGAAAATTTGTCTCTCTTGATTTTTTTAATTCCATGCCCTATATAATAATGATAAAACCTTCACGAAATATTTAAAACATACGGCTGGTACCGCCATCTATTGACTGTTATAGGAACTATACTGGTATTTTATCTAACGAAGACGAGTGTTTCTTTTAGACGATACTGAATAGGATTCTAGTGGGGAATAAGATTTATATGAATGAAAGAATAAAAGAAGAACCAGTCACAAGAAAAATAATAATCGAATTCTCAAACTATCAACTAGCCTATTGCAAAAGAGGTACTTTTGCAATAGGCTAGTTGATAGTTTCAAGTCAAGCATTAAGAAGTTCAGTATTATTAAGTCCCAATGTTGACGTGTTTGAAATATGTATAAATACTAGGTAACAAACCTAGATAAATTTATAATTTTGGTTTAGAACCCTTAGTTTTCATACTTGCCTACATAATCGGGGGGCAATACTATTTACATTTTTAAGTCTTGAGAGAAAAATAACTGATATAATGTATAAGTAATTATTTATTTATTTATATTTAATATAAATCGTGTGAATATTTCTAAAAAATATCCACACAGTCGACGCAAAATCGAAAAACACAACCGTATGTGAGCGCCCGCACAGTCGACGCAAAATTATGAAACACAACCGTATGTGTTTATCCGCACACGCGTAGTAAAACACGCCAAGCGCGTAAACCCGCACTGGCGTAAAGTACGGCCGCACACGCTTGGCGTGTGCGGCCGCACTCTCGTCTCGTTTACGAAAAAGCGTTTCGGCTGTGCGGCCAACACACCAGTTGTGTGGCCAGCCGCACTGGCGATCGGCGTAGCGAATGTTCGCCCGCAGTCAACGGGTTAAGATTAAATATTTTAGTATCTTAGCTGTTTGTGATAGTTCATACAAACTATGGTAAGCGATATTTTATCTTATTATAGTATCTTCGCCGTTTGTGACGCCCTATAGTCTAAGTTGAAAAAGTTTTACAGCCGATGGTCGCGCATATAGGAACGCCTTATCAAATGCATGCAAGATACAGGATACAGATCCAACTCATTTGTGAAAGGTTCTTTCGTGCTGTCCACGGATAATTTATGTAGATTCTATCCATTATTTTTATGTTAATTAAGTCAAGTTTCAAGTTATTGAATATATTGTGTTATATTATAATTGTTTGGTTTTAGTATCACACTGTATAATAAAAGATATCTTGTTTCTATTGAGATTAAGGCGGCATGTCGATTGTAACATTATTGTTAATAAAATATATATGTATAAATTGCTGAAAACGTTTTTTACTGTATGGCGTACATAACTGCCTACATTTTTTATTACAGTTGTTAGTGCAATAGGTCTAATTACTTGCGGTAACAAACCTTCTAGAACGTCACAAGTAGACAAAGTAAAGACGTATCCACATTCAAGATGTTTTTTCTATGCCTATTAAAAAAAAATGTAAAATATGGGTAAATATTTAAAAACTCAACAAGTCAGTCAATAGATTGATAAAAATAACCTATAAGTTGGCGACTTCCCCATTTGTAACAATTGAAGGGGGAAAAAAACAGTTCGTCAGAATAGACTAACAATATTATGTAGAGTTACGATGGGTAAATTCATTTACTTTTCATTAGGTACAAGTAAGAGAAAAGCTGCAGTAAAATAACAGCGAATTATTTTAATGTGTAAAATGAAGTGTGTTCATGTATTCTTATCTAATCGGGAAGTTATTTATAGGCGTTTATGTATAAAACATATCAAAAGCCGATTACCTAATAAGGCGTTGATCCTAATTGCTAATTTACGCCGATGCTAAAGACTTTGATGACATGAGAGAAACTACCGTACTAGCTTCTGCCTGCCACTTGGTCCGCGTCTATGTCAAGTGTACTATAAGTACCATATTATAATGTACAACATTCCATGATACACTGCGATAATGTAGCTTTCGACCAGTGACAAAATTCTTGTAATCGGACTAATTCCTATTTCCGAGATTACCTTCTACATCCAAACTTACAAGCTACCTCTGGTCTACGTTATTTTTTTCCCGCCTTTTCCTAGTGTTCTTTTTTCTACTTTCAAAATATTATTCTAATTGCTGGATTCAGCGGGTTTCAAAACTTCACACAACTTATGTAGTGGCCGCCCCCTTTTTGATAACGCGTGATAATACGACAGTCCAGTTTTAGTAAACTGCCTTTCTGACAGATATGAGCAAATCCGATAGTCATTATTTTGTTATCCATTTATTTATACCCTGTTCGCAATAAGATTAGACATTTACAAAAACCTTTTTTACAGTCCGTTCAACCGATTTTGACTTATATTGCGTTGGTAGCATGACAAGTGGCAACTGCAATAAACAGTTGTTATTGTAACCACTTTTTTTGCCTCTAATGTCATCCTTAAGCCTACGGAATAAAAGTCAAAATCGGTTGAAGGGACTGTAAAAAAGGTTTGTGTTTATATCTTATCTTATTGTGAACAGGGTATAGTACTTCGGAGACTAACCAGTATTTTTACTTTTTTTATATATAACTTTGTCTTGCGGACCCCGGGACCCGTAAAGAAAGACGCTCGGTTAAGCGCCGAGAATTGTAAATTGGATTGTGAACTAGAATATTTTTTTTCTCATTTGACGTTCAAAAGTGCCTTTTAATAGTCTAATTGAAATAAATGATTTGACTTTGAATGAGATAGGTGTGTGTAGAATCTGGTCATAAATCATCCTGGGGCACTTACACATACAGTGAACGATTAAGTTTTATCAACTATCCCAATAGACCACAACAGTCGTACTGTACTGTCTACCCTGACTTTCGGGAGAAATTGTGACATAATTAACCTTTTGAACGCCAGCGCAGGCACGTGTCTTCCACGCCAAGCTTTACCGCAAATACTTACAAATAAAAATCACCAACAATTAGACAAGCTTCCCAAAATTTATGCGGACGTTTGGGCTGACGCTATCGTTTTCTGCTGGCGATTATTCATGCCAAGAGTGGAGCCGATCTGTACACGCAAAGCAAGTGGAATCAGCCTTACTTGAAACCTACTACCGGATAATCACGGAAACCGGCCTTGTAAGACTGCTGCATCGACTGGCCGATTTGTGCCACAAATGTCCGTAGAGTCGTTGCGAGCTCCGTCAAGAAGGCCAACAACTCCTTAAGTCCTTACATGGTTATATTCCAGTGCCACATAGATTGAAAAGCCGCAATAATTTCTGTAAGTGTTTTGACACACTTACGGAACGTTGGACCTCTGAGATATAAAGAGACATTTGGAGAGAAGGGGTCTTCCTCTTGCCCGACCCATTCGTACCACCTACGGAGATACCTTCGCCTTGATCTGTATTACCATGGCCGATCTGGAAGTCATTGAATAGACTCCGAACCCAAGTCAGTCAGTGCTAAATGTGGGGATTCACTGATAAAACCGATTTGAATAGTTTGTGCGGTACAGACAGCGTCATTAATTGCGTACCCCCCACGCATTGAATTTTGTTTGGAAAGGGGGTTAGCAGTTGATGACGCTGTCTGTACAACCCATACGATGACCTATCTTATATCGCGCCCTGTGTGCCCTAACTGCTGCACGCAGGAAGATTGAATGGCTTCCACCGACAACGCAATCGAAAGTTCTAATACAAAATAATATTTTAATAGATTCTGAGACACACGCCGAAATATCAGTTTTGTGACGATAACTGAGAAGCTTGATTATGTACTGCGATAAGGTGTGAGTAGGTCGTCGTTGCAGCACAATGACGCATCTGGCGTCAATTAGGTACGACGGTCGGACGCGACATTCATAATTGGAATCATTCTCGCGTCATCGTGCAGGTATCAATGCTAATGCAGCTGACCTTACCGCTTTGTAGGTGTTTACACCCCATGAATACGGGGTGTAAACCCCAATAGTACAAGACATATCACACAGCCGTTAAATACACAAATTTAAGTAACATTAGGCAAAAAATATTGCCAGGAAACTACTTTTAGGTTCCCTGGTCCATACCAGGGAACCTAAAAGTAGTTTCCGATAACGAATTTTTTTTCACAATGGTTGGAAGAATCGGTTACTTTCAGGGTCGTTAAGGTATTTTTTTTACACCCGTCGTAAAATGTACAACTAATAGGTAACGTATTAATTCTCGATAACGCTTAGTTTCGAAAATTATGGTAGTCTGTAGAAACTAAAAATCGGTTACGTAAAGCAGAACACTCTTGGGCTAGATGTACGATCTTCGCAGATTTGATGAGTAGCCGATCCAAGGAACGAGTAAAATGGCGTGCGATTGAAGAGCCTGTGATCACTACCAGTGGAGTTTATGGTGATGATGATGACCTGACACAATATTGCAACATTTACTTTGCGATAATACCACTGAGACTTAACCGCAAGAATGTTACGTAATACCTAACAAGGATGTTATGGAGCTCGTAACCAAAACTATCTGAATATATCCGAAATAAAAATACATCAAAAACCATACCCGAATCGAGTACAAAGATCAGAACCGGTATCTGTTATAAAAGTTTCGTATAGGGACGGAGTCTAAATGACACTTCTTTGAGACACTGATTATAGTGCTGATTGTAGTAACCTAGAAATGAAGTTAAATAAATAATTACCTACCTATTTGTACTATCCTTTTACAATTTCATAATAATCTAATATTCGGAACTGAAACAACTCGAAACAGTCGGTGTAATCCGAAATAATTCGTGTTTGTTCGTATCCATGTACAGGTCCGAAATGTCTTATCCATAATATCATGCTTGTTCTTAGCTCCATATCCCAATTATCCCATCACTTTGGAACAGTGTACCTCAACCCTCCATAGACCAGTCTTTGCGGTGAATATTGCCAACAATCGTGCAGTGGCCTGTGAATGCAAACGTCCTTTAAACCAGTTGATTTTATCTATGGATGTAGATTATGCAAACAGATTCTAATGCGACCGTGACTCGCATTGCCAGGGACATTAGTTCAATCACTGGATAAGTATAATTTATGCCAAGAGCATCGCCAGAACTCGCCACCTGATGGCCTAGGGAGGAGGGCAAGTTGATATATGGTGGATAGGAAAAGTATGAATTTTAAATACAGTCAGAGGCACATGAACCTTTTGGAACCTCTAGGGGGGGGGGGGGGGGAGCTGCCACTACCTACCTCCCCTTGGCGACGCGATGTTGAAGATTATTAACCAAACTAATACTTAGCTTATCAATTCACCCATTTGTCTTAGAGCATTTATATAGAGGATATGTGCTCGAAGATCATAGCAGGTACCACAATGATAAATAGCATAAGTAGTACCTGCTGTACTTAAGTACTATTTAATTTTCTGAAGTTTTTCTAGTGTGGTGTTTCCTTGTCATAATTTACGAACTAAAAACAAAGATTAGGTGTAATTACAACATTCATGACGTAACTGATAAGGGTGGCCCAATCTATCAGTTGGGTCCTCTCTTGTATCAGTATGTAAATATTATACAAAAATCGGCCATTCCGTGGCAAAAATAACGACTAACAAAATAACGGCTTGCCTGAAGGTAAGGACTGCGGGACTGACTTATCAGGATGCGTCAGTTCGTGCATCCCACCTTTTAGTGCGAACGCATTCAGACAGAAGATGCGCTGTGCAAAATGTGTCTGTAAAATAGATAATAAAGGATCCAACCTTTCATACATAACCAAGGAGCGTTCGTGCGTCAAGCATACTAGCGATGATACGTAAGACGCCTCTTCCGTGAGAGACGTACACCCTTAAACATACCTAACTTGGCTCATCTTCGACCAATACTGAAGAAAGAGTAGATAAGACCCCCAATCTTCTGAAAATTCTTCTATTAGGTAACCTTATCTTTATCACTATTCTTAAAGATAATTATTATGCCTCCCATCCACCATTCAAAGAGTTATTTACTCGTATGACTAAGCTCAGCAGAATGCCTAGCAAGCGAATAGGTGACTGCTGAGCCAATCCCCCTCTTATGACGCAAGAAGTACGCACCGTACAATGTTTGCATTGACGTAAAATTGTTTTTTTTTTATTCGACTTGGCACTAACAACAGCCGTCTTGATTGATGCGTATAAGGTTTTACTATACAGTTGTCTGCAAAAACTGGATAGTAATCAGTCCTCCAATCTTCCTTGAATATTCCATTGACAACACGTAAAAAAATATTATGTTTAGGTATAGGTTTGACCTCTCCATTGTTATGGAATAGACATTTGATTAGGTTACCAGGCAGAAATCTATAAGTAATTGTCATTGGCACCTACCTAGTAAAAGGAAAACTATAGTGCGACGTTTTAGCACGTCAATAAAGGTCATTACCCTTTACATTCGTAAGAAACTGAACAGACTGACCGCTGTTGCCTTATTAAACCGATTTTTCTAAAGCACAATATTTTTCGAGGTAGATACCAGTGCCTACTGCCTAGTAGGCACTGGTATCTACCTCGTAGTAGCTAGTACTTAATCGAATCGAATCTTTGCTGGCGAGACGACCCGAGCCAATGGTTTACGTAGATGCGAGTGATACGACCACGACCACAGACCACTAAGCAAATGGAAATGTTGCGACGAATATTTGTGTTTGTGGTCAGCTCATATTGCATTTGTATGTTTCACAGTTTATACACCATACTTTCCTATTCTATGAACAGCCAGAGTCACAAGAAATCACTGGACGCGAGACTTGTGCCCAGCAGTGGCCGCCTTCCGGTTGATATCACTTTCCGGTTTGCCTCTCGACAATAAA
The DNA here is from genome assembly GCA_947361185.1 of Charanyca ferruginea. Classification (NCBI taxonomy): domain Eukaryota; kingdom Metazoa; phylum Arthropoda; class Insecta; order Lepidoptera; family Noctuidae; genus Charanyca; species Charanyca ferruginea. The sequence goes on along the minus strand of OX376082.1, from coordinate 6,501,932 downwards.
CCTTTAATTATGGTGCTCTACTTAATAGTTGTTATTTCCCTACTTTAAATAACAGGAAAACAGCTGACTTTAACATCCTAAACATATTTCGTTACGCATTCGAACACGTGATGCGCCGTCAATGAGCGTGTGAAGTAAGGGGCGGAGTGTTTACTTCCGAACTAATGGGACTATGTGTGTATGTAGGTGTAGAATGTTCTCGAACAGTGGGCGGAACGATTATTAAGTATCTACTAGGTTTATAATGAGTATTTGAAATAATTGCCAGTTTTTTAATTGTGTTTATTTCAGACATCGAAAAATTTTATAAATAGTTTTTGAGGTACCTGTCTTCCCGCAAAGTTAATAATCTAGCCAGAATGTTTATAATTATTATTTTAAACATTCTATCAAATACCGGGCAATGATCTAAGCCTCTGCGAGCTAGCTACCTTTAGACTTTAATTACACCATTTTAAAATTCTTCGATAACAAACCATTCAAGATATTCCGAAACTTATTACCTATCAGTTATTTGCAAACATGAAACCTTTCGTCTGTAAGTTATTGATGAAAAATGTGGTTAAAATACTGTCCTACGACATGCTATCATCGCATCCGAAATATTATATCTCATTTTAATGTAAAGAGGTTTATTCTATCTTATTACTGGAAGTCAAACAAGACATAGGACATCTTCCGCCGCGCGCCGTTACCAACGTGATGGTATTAATCCCTTGTGGTTATAAGTAGAGATGAAACGGATACCGGATATTTGATGAAGCTTCGAGGCCGAATGGCCGGATATTCGGCCCTTTGTCGCGTTACATGTTGTGACGAGTTTGATTTGAGTGAACGAGGTTTGAAAGATTCGCATTATTAATAAAGCTTTGTATCTTCAATTATAAATAAGTAAATGGCGTTTTTATACATGCCTGTTTTATCTTGCGCGCCTTCTTTATTTCATTTTCTATTTCCGGCCGAATATTAAAAATTCGCTCTGCCATGCCTCTATCATTCCATCGTTCCAGATCCTATCCTACCCAAGTTTTCCAACAGATATCACCCAGATAGCCATAAATTATTTATGGCTATCTGGGTGATATCATAATCATAATTATTTATGGCTAGTTTACCTAACTACTAATCAATAATTGACCATATTATTTTTATGTCCGTGTAGAGTTGTAAACTGCAATCTGTTTTGACTTATGGTCTAATCTAAATATTTTGCTGGAGTAATACTCTAATGTCTTGATATATTTTGTTCGCGGTGGGTGTCTCGCAGGACCTAAGCTTCTTGCTCCGAAACTGGGGTAACCTAGTATAGAGGGAGAATTTACCTATCCTAATTTCTTACTATAAATCCGATTACCGTGACACTAACTTTTACCATGCCTTCAGTATATGATGACAAAGTGCAACACCTACTCGAAATTTATGAAACAGTTTTCTTTTTTTTAATATCGACGAAAAATGTTATCGCTATAGGGTCTTGGAACTAGGTCCATGGTAGAAGTAAGCTGTCGAGTGATGATTAACGGCCCAAGAAAAAGTACATTTTGCCTGTCCTGCAGAAGAAAATAAAACCTATGGCAGGGCTCCCATGTGAACGGACGACCTAGGGCCAGTTAGGTTGCCAGAGTTCACTAGATGTGGGCAACGCAGAACCAGTAGCTATGGCAACACATGGAAGAGGATTGTCTTTCGGCTCAGGTGATGATAGGCATAATTCGGTTAAAGACTTGAAAAAGTTATGCATTTACTATAATAATACCAGCCTATTATTGTCCCACTGCAGGGCAAAGGATTCTCATACAGATAAGGTCTCGTAACTTATCTGTATGAGAAGATCACGAGATAATAAATTGGATTGACGACTCAGACCTATATGTATTATAAGGTCAAGGTTTCCAAATGACGTTTTCCTTTACAGATGTCCAAAAAAGATCAGATAGTACCTACTTAAGAAATGGAAAATGTCACTCGATACTTGCCTGTGCCCGGTTGCGAACTCACAACCTGAAGGGTGAATTTAATTTCTCTTATTTTCTTTTTGCACAGAAAACGACTTCCAGGAGGTCCGTTGCCACAAAGTGTTTGAGGCGATGCGCCATTGTTGCATGAAGTTTAAGCCGCTGAAAGTCTCTCTAGTTTGTGACGGATACGACCTTGAGCCGAGAGAGTACGCACCGGTCACTGATAGACCGGCTCAGCAAGGTAATCCATGCTTATCCATACAATTTTAGCTTTATACCCAAGAAAAAACAGGTTACTTTTTAATCCACAACTTCGCCTGCATCCGCGATAACTTACTTTATTTCAGACCTTGATCCTTATGATGAGTTATACACATTATTTGACGACACGGTTGGCGCAGTGGCTGAGCGATTGACTGCTGCGCAGCGTGTTGCGGGTTCGATTCCCGCCCAGGATAAATATTTGAGTGATGAGCAATTGAGCACTTGTTTGCTTTGTATCTGGGTGTTGTTTATCTATATATGTATGTATTTAAAATGTATTTGTGTATGTATATCAGCAGTCTGACACCCATAGTACAGGGTCTCCCTAGTTTGGGGTCAGATGGCCGTGTGTGAAATGTCCCCACATATTATTATTATTTATTATTATTATGTTAGTAAAAACCTAATACAAGATTTTAATTGATGTAATATATGTGTTGCACTCACCTGACGCATCCAGTACATGCAGATGTACTGCAATTAATAATCACTGAGATATAATTTGGAAATAAGGGAATTGGGGTGCAATCAAAGCACCCGGAACGCCTGGGAGTGCGATCCTGGGATGAGCAGAGTTATTAAGCATTTTTTTTTAGTAAATTCTTAGTAGTTAGCCCTATACCTAGTCTGGATTTTTGTAGATGTACCGTATGCTTTAATTCTCTACAGATCATTTTGGATGCATGCGTTTAGAAGTGCCCCTAGAAAAATAACTAAGCGGCTTCCGGCTCATTACCCGGTTTTGCTTTTATTTCCGCCTTATTTACAAAGCATTCTTTTTTTCCAGAGAGCTATGGAAAATCGTCGGCGTAGCCAACCTCTAGGCAAAAGAAGTTGGATCTACAAATACCCGAGGACCTTCCAAATCACATTCACGGCTTTGGGTCTCGGAATATTTTTCTCGAAGCCCATTTACGACATTTTCTTCCGACCGCGCCAACCGATCGATTTCAGTGAACCAGATACCACACTTTCGATTCGCAAGGCTTAAAACTAATTATGGAATCAATCTCTAAAGCTAAAGAAAGGTTAGCGAAGTATCCAGCTATATTTGCCAAGTGTTCCAAGCAGAGTGTTTTGTACGCTCGCTGCGTGTTGTTGAAAGAAGGTTCTGTGAAAAAAGACGAGTGTGCTAAAGAGTTCGAAGAATTTAAAGGTTGTTTATATTCCGCTGCGAAAAACTTGAAGACAAGGATATAAAAATGCACGATTTGTTGCAATTTATAAACTTGCCGCTTCCATACCACCTTGTCGCTGGTTTCTTCATAAGGTTGTTTTTAATAGCATATGCTGATTTCCACGACAAAACATACGATGTCCCATACACTGATGTGGACTACTCCGTGTTCACGGACGCTGCCAGGCACGTCTTACACGGAGATTCTCCATACAAACGACAGACCTATAGGTACAGCCCTTTGCTATCTTACCTTCTTGTCCCTAACATCATTTTGGGCAAAGATTTCGGAAAAATTCTCTTTTCAACTTTCGATATGTTTATAACGATCGCTGTCAAAGTATTGGTGGAACATCAGCTAGGACCTAAGAGCATTACTACGAATATCCCGATGTACTGTTCTTTTCTGTGGCTGTATAATCCTCTGAGTATCGGCATTTCGACTCGCGGCAACGCAGATTCGGTGTCATGTTTCACAATCATATTATCCTTACTTTTATTGCAAACCAATGTAGTAAATGGTCTTAAGAAATATGCTCTGTCAGGGATTTTTCTCGGAATATCGATCCATCTACGGTTGTACCCTATTGTGTTTAGTTTTCCAATGTACCTTAGTTTGGGGGTAACTAAAATTCCTCGTAAAATTACCATGAGGGAGGGAATGTTGATCTTATGGCCCAATTTGAGCCAGTTAATATTGGCGTCGAGCTGTGTAGTGACGTTATTTGGTCTAACATACGGGATGTGGGTACTATACGGGTATGATTTCCTTTACGAGACATACCTTTACCACGCCCACAGAAATGATACACGTCACAACTTCTCCGTTCTTTTCTACTATTCTTATTTGAGTACTAATCAGCTCGCCTTTGACATAGTTAAGAATGTCACAAACTTATTCAAAGTCGTTATTTTGTTTTTGCTGAGTATAAAGTTCGGTTCTGATGCTAGAACGTTGCCTTTTGCGATGTTCTGTCAGACAGTGGTCGTAGTCGCGTTTAATAGTGTCATGACGTCACAATATTTTGTTTGGTTTTTGTCCCTGTTACCGCTAGTGGCACATTCATTCAAGATAAGTAGACGAAAGGCATTACTGTTAGCAATCATATGGGTAACCGCACAAGGCGCTTGGTTGTTTTATGCATACCTATTAGAGTTCAAAGGTAGAGAGGTGTTCTTCCTAATATGGTTGAAAGGAGTAGTTTTCTTTTGCTCCAATATTTTTGTATTAGTTCAACTACTTAAGAGTTACACCATTGGATATGGCTTCGGTTTGGGTCAAGGCACTCATTTGAAAACTCACTAAGTTTTCATGGTTTTAGTTTAACAAATTAGTTGTAATTGTAGATAGTCTTGTAGAATATTTGTCATGAAATTCACTATGCACATGGTGTACTTTAAATAAATAAAAAAAAACATTGAATTTGTTTAGTTTTATTTCTAACAAGGAACTAAATATACTAAATATGAATAATGACCCATTCTAGAAAACAGAAATTTCATCAACTTGTACATTGCTTCATGAAACAACTGGAGTACATGTTTAATCTCCAAGTCATATTACATGAAACCCATGACATCCAATTTGTTTTTCATATTTATTATTATCTAATGGATGACCACTTATAATAAATCATGTATCTATGTATTAAAATCTAGATGTTTGTATAGTAGTATTGATAATAGGAATAATGTTCATAGCAGTCTTTGTTGAGGGCGTGTTTCCGATAAATGCCGCTGGGATTAACATTCATAAATATAAACCCGAACGTAAATAATATTTTTACGAGCTTTTAGTCTTTATTTTAATTGGTAAAAAATATTGAATTATGGAATCACAATCAAAACTAAACCAATGTTAGTGTGTAAAACTATCAAACGTAATATATTATGTAATCCAATACGTCGTTACGTCCCCAGTGTATGCTACTACATCCTACCATTATTTTTTTGAACTGGCAATACTTCACTATGTGTCAGGTACTGGTACATTTCTGCATGATTTATGGTAAGTGTCATCCCTAACTACCTAGTACCTAGTTCTATTTCTTGCCGTCGGATAAGTTGACCTTGGTGAGGTCTTCGGTTTCTCCTTGGGACATATTGGAGAGCTTCTTGCCTATACGCTCGTGAACGTCGAGGTATTTGGCCACGCAGCGGTCTAGGCAGACTGACTCGCCTTTGCCTGGAAATACAAAATAAGGCACATTTTAGTTTTTTTTTTAGTATAAAATAGGCTTGCGTTTGCCCGCATTTCACCTGATCTGTGATAAAGCGGCCTAAATTGGAACACGCTTGCCTAGGATGAACCGGTTCACTCGTGCCTTGAAGATACCCAGATTATACCTAGTCTTGCCATAACTATTGTCACCAAGAAAAAATTTTTTTTTTATTGCAAATAATATTTTACAGTGTGTTAGTTTAATACATAAATATAAAACAATTTAAAATATAAAAAGCTTATTCGAAGTGATCTCCATTGGCTGCAACACAGTCCTTTAAACGTTGAGGCCAGTTATCAATAGAAGCACGCACTCTTTCTATGGGAAAATTCTTCACTGTCAATTGTATGGATTGTTTTATTGACTCCAAATTATCATGGCGTTTAGAGCAAGCCGTACTCTCTAAAACTGACCATAAATCATAATCCAGCGGATTAAGTTCGGGACTAGACGACGGCCAGTCTTCAGCTCTGATGAAGTCCGAAACGCTTCCACTCACTTCCAACCAAGACTGCGTGGATTGAGCTTTATGACCCGGCGCCGAGTCTTGTTGGAAGGACCATACTTGGTTATTCAACATGGTGTTGTTAAGGGGCTTAACTACCTTCTCAGAATCTACCCCTTCTCAAGAATGGTATCTTGATACACATGTGCCGATGTTTTGATACCTTTTCACAAAAATATGGCTCAATCACTCCTTCATAGCTAACACCCCACCAAACCATCACTGAACTGGGTACGGAAGAGGTGACAGTTGTCACAAGTTGACGTATTAGTGAGCTCTTGTGTGTAATGTCACCACACACTCTCCCGTACTGCATAGCTACCTTAGATACGGTCTCAGATAAGTGGTCTGGCTATAGCAAAATATTTGACGCTAATCACAAAATAAAGTACTTATTACTACAGCAAAATAAGCACTGAGAAGTGGAGTTGTGGACACCAGTCCATCATACTACTACTACTACAGCAGTATAACTTTGAACAAAAAACATGGGTACAAATGAAATTTACACTTACAAAGTTCAGTCTCATGATATTTGACTGGTATACACTTGCGGTGGCATGCGGTAACCAGTCGGTTATACATGTCGGACATCATCTCAATCTCTAACTCCTGCACAAGCTGCAGCTTCGCAGCATCCAGCACCGGCGACGCCATGTTGATTCGTTCTTGTCTCTTTTCTTACTTAGTTTGAAAGCCTGCAATTTACAATTTTTTTTTTATGGATACTGTTGTTTTCTAGCTGACAAATAAAAAAAGTAATTTGCTCGGATTGGTTTTTGTGAAAAGAAAAATAAACATGGTTTAGAAAAGTCTTAAAATTGAAATAAAAATCAATCAAGTCAATTCTCAATGTAAACAGTACTGAGGTTGGTACTGTTTTATTTTGTGTTTAAAAATTGAACAATAGGAAAACACATTCTTGAAAGGAAGAACTATCTATCACTCATTATAATAATAAAAATAATATTTGTGCTGTGTTGGTCCAGGTTTCAATCTGTTCCCAATACCAGTGTTATTGGGTTTATTCATGAGTTCTTATATGTAGTAGCCTAGAGCCTGAATTTCTGCCCAGCTGACATCAAAAAGCTCGCCTTCTTTTACACTGGACTAATGAAATGGAGGTGTACTAAACACCTGTGCTAATAACTACCTTTGGGGCAATCAAGTGTAATGTTATGAGGCTCAATACTCACACTCACAGCGTCCTGTACACGTCTGGATACTCTCCCTGGTTGGACTTGCGCATACGTTCCCGTGCTCTCATGTTCTCCAAACGACGGGCATTTATCGAGTTCTTCGCCACCACAAATAACGATAAACTAGTCACTGTTACTACTACCCTGCAAGTAGCACCATTTGATTAACTTATGATCAATAAATAAAAAGGGAGGAGCATCATCATCATCATTTCAGCCGAAAGACGTCCACTGCTGGCCATAGGCCTCCCCCATGGGAGGAGCGGGTGGGGTTAAAATTTAACCCCACCCGTCACTTAACCGTTAAATGATCAACATCATTTAACCGTTAAATGATTATACCTACAGCTGAATATTGCCATAATACGAATAGGTTATGTCAGGTCAGGTCAAATTAATCGATTCTTCAATGAGAATACGATTTAAGTTACAATAGGCAAAAAGTATCATCTGTTATAATAAGGGAAAATATTATATCTTTTATCAATATTTTACAGGGATTCAAACTGATGTTCAAAATACCTAAATACTTCCTCAAGAAAAAAATAAAAAGTTAATAGGTACAGGGCTCACCAAAAATTTATCGTATAATTTTAACAGGCAATGAATTGTATATATTGAAGTAGTTACCACGAAATTGTAATTTTCCCGAACTTTCCAACCGGCATAATAATTCTCGTGAAAACTTCAATAAATTTATTTGAGGTTACAGTTAAGTGCCACAATCTTTCACATTACGTCATAAATACTTCGACAGACTTCGACTTTTAATTCTATTCAGGAACTTGACAGTTTAAGAATAATAATGATACCATACTAAAACCAATAGTATTGGGGTAGTGTCGTAGTGAACGATTTTGCGTAATACGCCTTACTCACCATCCTTCTTGCTGTACGTCCCGCCAAGGTCATACTACAAAAGTACCGTGAAAAAAAAAAAAATAATAATAATCATTATTATTAATTGTTTTTTTCACGGTACTTTTAAAGTATGACCTTGGCGGGACGTACAGCAAGAAGGATGGTGAGTAACGCGTTTAAATAACGAACGATAATAATGAACATGCAGTCAGTCAGCGCTGGCCCATAAAGTCCTGTTTAGTTTACAATATTAGCAATATATAATACAATAACATTAAAAATTGCGTACTGGATAAAAAAAACCATAACACCGACTAACCCGGAAATCTCGAAGAAATCAGTGGTCATATTGTCTTAGTAAAACAACGTCACCCCGGCGGCAGTCCTAGGCCAATTCAAACCTTATTTAGCAGAAAGTTAAGATTTAAAATCGTTTATGAACGAATTAGAACCTCTATGGCCTACTTAATTAATGGAACGTAATGTGATTTCAGGGTTGGTCCTATAGTAAGAGTTATTGTAAAAATATTTAACAAAAAAGACAACCGCCTTCAAAAAATAAAAAATAACTTTCAATTCGCAAGTCAGCGGCTTTGGTTTTGCGTGTTGTTTTGTATTGCCACCGACTTGCGAATTGAAAGTTTTTTTTTCTTTCACAAAACTTTTCATAATCGGACATTTGCAAATCAGACATTACAACTAACATCGATGTTAATTGTATTTATATTTCACTAACAAAAAATAACATGACATCAGGAAATCTGGCAATAAATGAATGAGTCATGTGTCTTTCACTCTTTTATCGGTCAGTAACTGTTATGGTCTATGGTTACAGAACGAAGTTATTTATGTCAATTGTCTTAGACGTAAAACTGACGTTGCCTTGCCAATTGCCATTCTTACTTTTACCGCGTTTCACGCATGTGCTGCTTTGTGTAGCTACAATTACAAGAATCATACAAAATTACATTGTTTCATTGCCATTTACATGGTTGCAGTACGATTTAATAGTGGCGACGAGAATTGGTGAAGTTTCTGCATCATGGCTAAAGTGCCACCTAATTTCATAGAATTTTATGATACTAAAAACAAGTTTAAAAGATGGGTGCAGAGGTTTGAAAGTGCCTTAACTATTTACGCAATCACGGTGGAAGGAGATAAGAACTCCTATCTTCTTCATTACATCGGCGCGGATCTATACGAGACTTTATGTGACTTAGTCTCGCCAGCGGAACCAAGCTCAAATTCGTATAGTCAAAATGTTGAAATCCTTACTAAGCACTTAGATCCAGACCCGTTGGAGATTGCGGAATATTTTAAATATCATCACCGTCATCAAAGAGAAGGTGAATCGATTAAGGAATATTTAGCGTCGTTAAGGAAAATGGCCTCGACCTGCAATTTTGGTACTTTTTTAAATACAGCCTTGAGAAATCAGTTTGTGTGTGGTGTCAGATCACAAAAAATACGTGACAGGCTTCTTGAGTCAAGCAAGCTAACATTAGAACAAGCAGTGAGTATTGCCACAGGCATAGAAAGTGCCCAAGCAGAGGGAACACAAACAATTGAGAGAGAGGTACAGGCAGTGTGCATAAATAAAAAGAAACCCTCATTTGCTCCATCACCACAAACAAAGCCAGGCACCAATTACAACACAGGGTCATTGGATAAATCTGGGCTAGCAACATCATCAAACATTGTGTGTTTCCGATGCGGTGGAAACCATTATGCCAGCAAATGCACTATGATGAACATTAAATGTAATTTCTGCCAGAAAACAGGACATCTTAGAAAGATGTGCCTGCGATTAAAAAGAGTTAATGCTGTGGATGTAACTGGCCAAGTGGATTATAATACAGAGGAGGTGGTATTTGTTAATAATTGCAACATAAATGGAAATACAAACAAGTTTTGGATAAAAGTAAAAATCAATGGGTCTGAAGTGTCAATGGAATTTGACAGTGGGTCAGCAGAGTGTCCATAATGAACCTGGAAGACTATAGAGAAATTTGTGATAAGGAATTGGTTTCTACAAAAACTAAACTGTGTACTTATTCTAATCAATTTTTAAATGTTTTAGGTGTCGCTAACGTAACAGCTGCCATTGGAAAGGAGAGTAGAAGTGTCAAGTTATACATCATATCGGGGAACCAGCACCCACTCCTGGGAAGAGAGTGGATCAATACTTTTAATGCATTTTGTGGCTTCAGGGATTGCATAGCACAGGTTAATCAAGTATCTCCAGGTATTGTGTCACATGCCCATTCTTTGCAAAAATTATTTAAAAAGTATTGTACATTGTTTGATGACAAAAGCGTAGGTAAAATTAAAGGGGACCCAGTTGCATTGCACTTAAAAGAAAATGCCAAACCTATTTTCTATAGGGCTAGACCAGTGCCCTTTGCACTAAAGGAGAGAGTTGAAATGGAAATTGATAATTTGGTAAGGGAAGGGGTTTTGATCAAAGTTGATTATAGTGAATATGCCACTCCAGTGGTACCAGTAGTGAAAGCAAATGGCAAAATTAGGCTTTGTGGAGATTACAAGATAACTTTAAATAAAAATTTACTAGTTGATGAACATCCTTTACCAACTTCAGAAGAGTTATTTAATGGTTTGGCTGGTGGTGATAAATTTTCTAAAATTGACCTTCGAAATGCTTACTTAAATTGGGAAGTTAGAGAAGAAGACCAACACTTACTCACACTTAATACCCACAAAGGGCTTTACAAATGTACACGATTAATGTTTGGTCTTAACTGTGCTCCAGCGAAATGGCAAAGGATTTATTGAGAATATATTAAAAGGCATACCAGGGGTACATTGCTTTATTGATGATATCCGTATATCAGCTCCAAATGATGAGGAACATCTTGATAGGCTGGAACAAGTTTTCGCTAGGCTTTCTGAATTTGGGTTGAAAGTTAATTTAGAAAAATCAGAGTTTATGAAAGATATGATTGAATATTGTGGGTACAAAATCAGTAGAGATGGAATCCATAAGTCAGACAGTAAAATAAGAGCTGTAGTTGGCGCTCTTCAACCTAAAAATATCTCAGAACTGCAAGCCCTCTTAGGTTTAGTTAATTACTATGGTAGGTTTTTACCAAATTTAAGTGATACATTAGAACCATTGCATGAACTGTTAAGAAAGGAAACTAATTGGTTTTGGTCTGCTGATTGTGAAAAAGCACTATCAGTAATAAAGAAGCAAATGCTTTCAGACACTGTACTCGCTCATTACACACCAAGCTTACCTTTAATTTTGGCTACAGATGCTTCTTCTATGGGTGTGGGAGCTGTACTTTCACACATTATGCCAGATGGTACAGAACGTCCTATCCAATACGCTTCTCAGACTTTAAATGTTACACAAAGGAAATGGGCACAGATTGACAAAGAAGCTTATGCAATAGTGTTTGGCGTTAAACGTTTTTTTCAATACTTATATGGGAGAAAATTTATCCTTTACACGGACCATAAACCGCTTGTGCAAATTTTCTCACCATCTAAAGCCTTACCTCATTTTTCTGCTACACGCATGCAACACTACGCCATTTTTTTACAAGGGTTCCAGTATGATATTAAATACAAAAACACCAAGAGTAATGCAAATGCAGATGTCTTCTCGCGGTTGCCGATAGCGGAAGAAGTGCCATCGACAACGCTCGAGGAGGCAGATGTTTTTCAAGTCAGTATGATTACTGTTCTGCCCGTGACGGTTACTGACATTGCTGACGCTACACTTCATGACATTACGCTTAAGCCGTTGTTGGGGGCGTTACGAACTGGGAAGATGGTGCCTCCAAATGACAGGTTCGGTATTGACCAAATAGAGTTTTCCTTGCAAAATGATTGCTTAATGAGAGGGAGCCGCGTTGTTGTGCCTATATGCTTGAGAAGCAAAATATTAAAGGACCTGCATTCATGCCATTTCGGAGCTACTAGGATGTTGGCTTTGGCTAGGAGCTACTGCTGGTGGCCTGGGATGGATAAAGACATTAGGGAATTAGTAAAGAATTGCACGGAATGCTCCTTACATTTAAATTCACCGCCGTCGGTAGCGCCCAAACATACGTGGGAATACCCGTCGAAACCATTCGAACGAGTGCACATTGATTTTGCCGGCAGGTTCCATAATGTATATTTTCTATTACTAATTGACGCATTTTCAAAGTGGCCTGAAATTCATATTTTAAAAAGAATAGACACGTATTCTACAATTGAAGTATTAGACAAAATTTTTACAACCTTTGGTTACCCAGATATTTTGACTAGTGACAATGGAACACAATTTGTTAATCCAAAATTTAATGAGTTTCTTAAATGCGCGGAATCACACACAGGCGGTCAGCTCCGTACAATCCGGCTACAAATGGACAAGTAGAACGCTATGTTCAAACCTTTAAGAATAAATTACGCTGTCTCAGCACATTGGGGGATTCATTGAAATCCAAGTTAAACCAAATTCTTTTTCAATATCGCATTACACCACACCCTGCTACAGGCAGATCTCCAAGTGACCTGGTTTTGTCCTATCAGCCTAACTCGCGGTTTTCATTAATTTGTCCAAACAAGAGTACAGTACTTCCCCGAAAGGATCCGGTGTGTCTAAGCAATAGTACAGAGCCTTTCGAGAGAGAGGTGAAGGTGGCGCGTGTGAGAACACTATTACCTGGGGATAGAGTGGTTGCTAGAAACTATACGAATGAGGGTCATTGGAAGCTGGGGGTGATTAATAAAGTTTTCGGGAAGCTACATTATTCTGTTAAACTTGACAATGGCATGCTGTGGCGTCGACACATTGATCAGATACGTAAAGTGGGAGGTAATATACCCATACTCGAGGAAAGTACTAATGCACCCGCCGCTGAGGAGAGGGGGAATAACGAACGACCGGTTTCCAGCCTGACTCCTGCCTGTCATTCAAAATTAGACTTTTCTCCAGCTGAGCCGTGTTTGGACTCGAGTACGGTTGCTCAACCAGACTCTGAGCCAACGGTTGCTCAACCAGACTTTGATCCAAATATTGTTGCAAATTCTGAGACCGAAGCGAACACCGGTTCGGGCACCTCATGCTCAGAACAAGGTTTGCGCAGGAGTCAAAGAGTTAGGAAGCCAGTAGTTCGCCTTGATTTGTAATACCTAGTTATAGTTTGGGTTATGATTTATATTGTATGTTGATGTTTCAATCTTTAAGTTAAATATGTTAATAAATTAGTGAACCAAGTTGATATCGTCAGATTTACGTTCCGGGGTGTGAAACAGTCGCTTCTAAGTGAGGGAGGAACTGTTATAGTCTATGGTTACAGAACGAACTTATTTATGTCAATTGTCTTAGACGTAAAACTGACGTTGCCATACTTGCCATTCTTACTTTTACCGCGTTTCACGCATGTGCTTTGTGTAACTACAATTACAAGAATCATACAAAATTACATTGTTTCATTGCCATTTACATGGTTGCAGTACGATTTAATAGTAACCAAAGCAACCAAAATAAAAAGTCGCATTGTCACAGGTCAATGTTCACTGACAATGTATCACTATATCTAGCCGTATCGTACAGACTCGTGTTAAACGCCCTACATACGACATGATTAGCTAGCCTGACCAAATCATCCGTAAAATCAGGTATCGCGTCCACACGAGACCTGATTTTCAGTTTGCTCTCGTGCGTTCTACGAGGTAGGTGTGCAGCCATGATGCCTCCTTATTTATCCAAACGACCAAAAGTTGCGCTAGTTATTGCTTTATGTGTTGACGTCAAAGTTGAAAAAAAAAAGAGAAGGAGGTGGGTGAAAGATTGGCTTTTAAAGCGTAAACAATTAAGTCACGTGAATTTATTGAGACAACTAGACGATGACGATTACCGCAGTTATTTAAGATTAAATAATGAAACTTTTACTGAGCAGTTAAACTTAGTAAGACCATTTATTACAAAGCAAGATACCATAATAACCGACACATACACACTACTCGCATCGTGGTCGGCGACCACGATGCGATTAGTGTGTATGTGTCGGTGTTCGGCGGTATGCTCGCGACCAGTGGTCGCGGAGCAACCACAGAACATATATACCCATAAAGGGGAGCAACTGAGCGTAGATAGAAATCAGCTGAGAGCGCACCACACGACATGATTTGATCAGATCTGACCAAATCAGTCGGCGTTGGCCACCTGATGAACATTTATCAGGTGACAAACCTCCATACCACCTGATTCTGCTCCTGATCTGACCAAATGAGGCGTCAGATCATGTCGTATGTAGGCTGCTTTAAATTATACAACTAAATAAAAATGTCAGTTGTGTAGTTAAGTATGAGTGTGTTCTTGCAACATTTCATTTTGTCGGTAAGTAATAGGGTATTACACCCATTTTTGAAAAGTGTCTCAATGAAATTCTGTAGTGCTTAATATGCCACCAAAAAAAGAACACAAAATTTTTTTCAATCGATAAGTGCCATAAAAATGCATCCAATTTTTTTTTCAAATTTCGCGCGTAGTTTGACGAAAACGCCTCTTACTGGACGCCATTTTGCTCAGCGTAAATGACGTCAGTTCGTTTTGTATCAAATGAGCTCATATTAAATGTTATAATTGTATATCATTTAAAAATAATTAAAAGCATATTTTGTTATAGGTGTAATAATGAAAAAATTACGTTGGTTACGAAAATAATAAAAGTACAAAGCCTATATTACGCCAATCGGTTGACTGACAGTTGTCAATTTTTTATTTACACAGCCGTACGGCGTAATAACATGGCCGCTACTATTTCACGGTGTTTTATAACAGATTAAAAATACTGAAAACTTTGAATTGAATTTAAAAATTTGTTTTGTTATTTTATGAACTAAAACTTACATTTTCTGACTGCTTTATGCCTAAACTGTCTCAATAACATATTTATAGTTTTTTTCTCGTATAGAGTAAAATACCCTATTATGTCAGTATTAAATTGTGTCCAAACATAGCGCGCAAAGAACGCTGCTACGCGCGGTTTTTTCCCAAGACACAAATCAACCGTGCGTCTAGTTAAGACAAACCCAGAAATGTTTGCACGACAATAATATGCGGCATATCCGAGACACACTGCGCTGATATCGCGTTCAAAATATGAAAGCGGCCGCGTGTGTAGCTCTACTATTATTCTAGAAGAAAGAACAGAAGAAAGCCTATTAACACGTTGAACGCCATGTAGGTCACCGGTGACCGACCTTAGTGGAGGTTTTACCTTTAACATTTTTGGCCCGGCAGTGAATGACTTAAAAAAGACAATATTGGGTTCGACCACTTTATCAACAGAGGATGCAGAATTTGAAAGTACCGCTCATGATCGCCACGCTGTGGCCACACCTTTAGTAATTTTATAATTTTGTTTGTTATCGTTTTATGTAAGAATAATAATGTCTTATTGTGGGAAAAATAAGGGGATTTTTCTGATGTGTAGAAACTGTAAGTTGTTCTAAATTTTCTAAACATTTTGATTTTTAAATAAAATTTCATTTTGGCAATCTTGACAACGTCTGATTAAGACATTTAAACATGGATTTGCGCTTGGTGAAACACTGTCCAGTGTCCGGTTAATATTTTAACGGCCGTTTAACTCACAAACATCGGTTGGTGAAACTAGGTCTTTAGCCGTTAAAAATCCGAGTTAGCAACACTGCGCGGCAACGGCATCATTTAAAAAAAATAAATAAAATGGAAACGTCCCAAACGTCATAATTAGGTATCTCATTCTAATAATCCGCTTCGCTCAGTTCGCTCAGTTCGCTCGCACAATCTCGCATCAAGATTCACTACGATTCACGTCAAATGTTCAAAACAAAACAAAACGTGGTTTTATTGAATTAATAAGTGATTTTAATTATCAAATATGCCTAAACCTACTAAATTACATTCTAAAGGCAAGTCTAACTCTCTCCAGAAACCGTTTAAAGTAGAGAAAGACACATCGGATGGGGTAGACCCTGAGGAATCTGTACGACAATTTCAACTTGAATTATGCTGGTGTATTCAACAGTTAGAACGATCCTTGAACGAAAAGAAAGGCAATGAGAAGCAGAGTAAGTATCTTATGTAACGGATACTATATCAATCAATTTGCAATTTCATTTTGGTGGCTAGACTTCATAATCGCTAAGTAAGCACCGTCACCATCTGCCTAGCCTTTTTCCAACTATTTTGGGGTCGGCTTCCAGTCTAACTGAATGCCTAGGTACAGACCTCCACAACCCGGTTGCTGGTTAACACTATACACCTTGATAAGACTGGTTGTTAAATTGTCAGATGTTAGCTTGTGACCACCTATAACGACTGCTTGTGTGTGCTTTCTGAGTCACAGAGGGGTTACAATACGAATTGGATGGTCACCCATCCACGGACCGACCGCGCCAACCGTAGCTTATCCCTAATGACCGGCATAAATGCTAAGTAAGCTAATAATTTATGTTCATTGCTAAATAAGCACACACACTTAAAGTCAACAACGTTTATTTACAAGAACAGTATGAAACGGTCACAAGTAGCGCTTTGGTCATTTGGCCAAACTCCTACCATGACAAAAACTCACCCATAGCATAGCATATTACACAATTTTATTTATTTGAGTCCTAAAAGTATATTCATATCTTTTTTTATTAATTTTCCAGTGCAAGAAGCATGGAAAGTGCTAACCGTACTAAAGAACAATAACCAACCGGTCATACGCAAGAGACAGCTAATGCGCACACATTTTGGTGACTATAGAGCTAAAATGGCTGCCGAAGAGAAGAAATTAGCTAAAAGTAAGGTTAAAGTAGTCTCCTAGATAATATTTTGATGTGAGAAATGCATAATTGATAGTTGAAATCTACTGATTAATTTATGGATGGCTCTTCGTAATAAAATAATAAAATTAGCAATGTTAAGGAACTGTTTATAAGTAATGTGTCCATAATATAAGTGCTGAGCCCTTAATATATAATCAACACTCTTGAAAGGTTGTTATGAAGGCAAGAAGTGATAACACACTGATATAATTATAAAGGTACCCATGAAAACTCCAGTAGAAGGATCAACCTTTTTCTGAGTCTGGTACCAGTCTCATTATTCTAAGATAACATGAAAGCCTTTACTCGTAACCTCTTATAAATTGAGGTTATTTGTTTGCAGTGGCCAGTAAAATCAAGATATCAGATGTTCCTGAAAAACCAAAAGCTACATTCTTGAGAAAATCTGCATTTTTAACTACAGGCAATGAATCTTTTAGATTCAACTTCAGTATAGCACCAGAACAAGTAGATAATTCCAATACCATTGTTAAAGATGACAGAACTAGAGAATCAAGTCAGGCAGATTGTACCAATATTAAAGTTGATCCTGAAGTTGCTAACACAGTTAAAGGCAGTGAAGATTGTGCAAAGAAATTTAAATTTTCATTTACAAAGTCAGATTTTAAGTTTAATTTTAATGTAGATAATTCATAGGTCATACTTAAAATGTTTAAAATGACTTCTGTACAAAATGTAACTGGACTAATATAAGTGCTTTATTATGATTGGTTGTTTTTATTGTAGAAATATATTTCCTTTTTCAGAATGGTGCATGCATTTGTTTTTTCATTGAATTTTTGGCAATCAATACGAGTAGGTAGGTATAAGCTAAACTTTGCATTTGTATGAGTGTACATAGATGGTATAGCTGTGACGTCGGCCTAGAGCGCGACGGGTCCCTTGCTGCTTGGCTTAAACTGGTTTATACTGCTTTATGGCAACTGACCTGAGGCGTGGTGCGTCCTCTTGTACTGTTGCATAAAGAAGTGTTCTTAATGATATAACGGAACAATTAATTATCAACCCAAACAACACATCGAATGAGAGTGAAAATGGTGAAGATGCAAAGTTCGGTGTAGAAGGAGTGTTGTTTGAATTTTATATATTGATCACTAATAATAAAATATATTATTAAATGTTTTTGTCTGACTGTACTTTTGGTAATCACTCACACAAATACAAAGCACACCTTAGGTCTCGCGGACGGGTTATTCCCGGTCGTCCCCACCCCGTCACACCACTGGGGACGAGTGGGAAAAAAAGTTTCGTTCGTCCCCAGTGGTGTTAATTGAAACTTTTTATTTCCCACTCCTTCCGCTATAGACCGAGGGTCAAAATGCAATAATAGGGATTTCATTCAATAAGAGATTTCACGGATTGTTAAAAATAATTTAAAAAGATTGAGGCAATTAGACATGTGATTCACAAATAGTGTACTAATTGCCTCAGTGTTTTTAAATTATTTTTAATCAAAAACATTGTTCACTCTTGCACAGAAAGTCGTAATTAAAACATTTTAACAATCCGTGAAATCTCTTATTGAAATCCCTATTATTGCATTTTGACTCTCGGTCTATAGCGAAACGAGTGGGAAATAAAAAGTTTCAATCGTCACCACCGGGGACGAACGAAACTGTTTTTCCCAGTCGTCCCCAGTGGGGGCGACGAGACGGGGACGACCGGGAATAACCCATCCGTTATCCGTATCTCGTCGGTATTTTCCCTGTCATGTAGATTTGTGTCTGCGTGCGTATTTGACTCGAATCCTACAATTTCGTACATACTTGTAGCAGACGATGCCTTGAAAGCATCCCATTATGGTATTACACCCTCTTTTCTTTTCCACTATTGCCCAGCAGCCATGTTTGTTCCCGCCGCCCGCCGCGCCGCTCGCCGCTAAGACCGAAGTCGTGAACAGGCCGTAAAGGCGGATCGACATAATAATATTATCATTTGCCCGATCCGATCACCGTAGCCAGTATCACCGACATGTAGCATGATCGCCTATCTGGACGGGTGATGATACGCAGTCTTGATACACAGCGTGATACGGCCAGTTACATTTCGAGTCGGGTTTTGTCCGATTATCAAAATACATACGGATACGGCACGGTTTGCCGATACTTTTTCTTGAGGATATGACAAGGATACGGAGTGAAATAAAGGCGTCCATAACTAGATACGGAGCTTGATACAGAACGACGAATGATACGCGTGATACGGATACAGCAATCGGATCGGGCAAATGATCAGTAATAGTGCCGATTCCCTTGTTCACAAACACCTGTGTGAGTACCTATTGGTGAGCCCTAAGCTTGTAAACCCGTCGCCAGTCGTATTGTGCGAACGGGGCCAGTCTAGAGCGAAGAGAGCAGAGCGTGGAGCGAAGAGTCCGATAGCGTTGCAGTCGCGCGACTATATTTATATGGATTTACAAAGCAGCGCTGCTGTCGCGAAACGCGAAGCAAGCGTAGCATGACCACCCTATGTCTACGGAAGAATAGACATACTGACAGGAAGAATAGACAAACTGTACTGACTTGTCTATTCTTGTTGTCAGTATGTCAATGTCTATTCTTCCGTAGACATAGCGTGGTCATGCTACGCGTGCTGCTAGCCATGAAGATATAGGTATAAATGGAGCCAACACTTAGAACAAAAGCTTGAAACCAACTGTGGGCTGATGCTCTCTTTCTGAATGCATACATAAGAACGAGACAATTATATGTGTTTTCTTTATCTTATGTACGCATTCAGAAAGAGAGCGTCTGCCCACAGTTCACGTTCTGAAATGACAACTATAATTGTTATGTCTCTTTCTTGTTGTATTGGAGAGAAAAAGATATAAATAGCTTAAAATTAATTTAGTTCGTGCACAACAGGATCCGCCTTAAGTCATCTCGCCACCTATTCCAGGGCCGGCCGCCCGGCCTCGACGACGCCGCCCATCTTCAAGCTCCCATTGCAGGGAGAACCTTGCCGCGGTAAACGTGTATGCGGCTGACGTGACGGACGTGACCCGTCGAATAACAATTGAGCCTGGCAGCCTTATTGCTCACGTCTATAATCCCCGTTTTAGAGAACAACGTGGTTTTCTGTAATTTGGAACTCCGTCCGGAGGGAGGGAGTTCCAAATTGCGTGGAAAATCATGGGACCAGTAAAAATATGAAAATAATTTTAAAACATACTATATTGTTTCATTAATTCTCGTCGCACAAATTTTGATAGTAACCCTTTGTGACAAGCAACCCGTCGTCTTCCCGTATCCGCTTCGCACACGTATAGTCTTTGAAGAAGTTATCAGAATTCATGGTGGTGAAACCTACAGGCAACTCCTTTAGTTTGTGGGTACCGCCCCACGTCACAATCCCTATCAACTTATTGCTTTTCTTATCAAGTAACGCACCACCTTCGACTCCGTGATAATTTCTACACTTTCGACTTTTTGCAACATATTCTGCGAACGTGCATGAGTGGTAGCAAGGTACTTCAAACACTTTTCTGCGTTTGTTTTGCGCTAGGATCTGCATACATAAGTCTATGCTCACGGCAACGTCCAGTTCTGTTAGGTTGGACTGTCTTTCTGCCATCTTTAATAGATGAGTGCCCTGTTGAATCGAAATGTTTTTAGTCATAGGTAGTCATAGTCATTTATTCATAAACAATAAATTGTGTCTGAAATTACATGGTAAGTATAAATATAAAATTAAATCAAATTACATGAGGGAAAAACACGTTAAATATTACAACTATGCATAAGTACCTACAATATAATATAGTATAGGAACTTCGTTAAAGATCGTCAACAGCATAAAGACACTTATTCAACAGGAAACTTTTAAGTTGACTTTTAAAAGAGCTTGAGTAGATAGCGCTTTTTAAATCCAGAGGCAACTTATTAAATAATCTAACCGATTGATAACTGGGACTGTGCTTCACAATATTCAAATTAGGCTGTACCTTGTAACGTATAAAACGTTACAAGGTACAGCCTAATTTGAATATTGTGCCTACGTGTGCTTTCTCTCACTTGCCTTTCTTCTGCGGTCTCGTATTCATGTTTATATTTGGCCATATTACATAGAAGCACAAATACATAAATGCTCGGCACTGTTAGTATATTCAGATATTTAAAATGTTCTCGGCAACTTTCTGTTTGCGGGATACGGACTAATGTACGAATTGCGCGTTTTTGTAACACAAAAGCTCTTTTGATATTATAGTCATGACTTTTTCCCCAAAACATTATGCTATATCTAATTTTAGATTCTACCAACGCGAAATAAACCATTTTCAATTGCTCAATGCCAATTTCTGTTCTAAGTGCTCTTAAAGCATAACATGCGGAACATACCTACTGATGCATTTATAGCATTTCATTCTGTTTTCCAATTTAGTTGTTCATCTATATGTATTCCTAAGAATGTAACTTCCTTGACAAGGACAATTTTGTCCTCATTCAACACAATCTCTAAATCATCCTTATTACGGGCAGTCGTTCTAAATAATAATATATTAGTCTTTGCAGCATTGATTAGCAATTTGTTCATAGTGAACCACACATGAAATGCCTGTAATGACTATGCCTGTTTAAAGTAAGTACCTACTTAAGTGCATAGGCGCCGACAGTGCAAGGGGGAGCGCTTGCACCCCTGTCAGGAAAGAAAAGACAGAGAAAGATTGGAAATATGGTTTTCATTAAGCCACTGTTTGAATTAAAACTTCGGGCGAAAACCTCTGTACAGGTTCTGTGGATCTTCTTCCATTGGTAAAAAACAAGATTTGTATAATATTCTGAGTGGAGCTGCTTAAATATTTTTTTTGTGTGTTGAAAAAAATGCAGAGAACCATTTTTTGCATTCGGCTCCCGTGTGCATGCTAGAGCTTTAAGTTTGTTGTTTGTTTTAGGAAATTAATGTGAATGGTTTCAGTCATGCATCCAGAGACTATAAGTAGGAACTGTATTCCATATGGATAATATGATGATATTGACAGGCATTTTACGCATGATGGTGTAAACTTTATGAATGATTAAATATCGACAACAGCACTACGTCAGACTACGGAAAGTCAATCAACCAACTCGGAGACTATCGTAGTCCTCTGCTAGACTCAGGACTCTCCCAAGTTACGCTACAACACGAGGTTGTACGCCTTCAACATTCCATTAAGCTGAGGGGTTTCCACTCGAGGACTCGTCTGCTCTAAGTTCTAACGGCCGCCCTCAGCCACTTCAGCGAGCTCCTCCAGCTATATTTCGGAAGCATGAGTAGCCCGGGAAGTGTCAATGCAAATAAACAGAATTCCTTATAATCGCCCTGTCCCCCCCTTACCTTTTTCATTGCATATCCTACGACTTTGTAATTAATCTTTTCTCCTAATTTTTCTAGATTTTCAAACCATTGAAACACTTCATCTGTCCTGTTTGGTAAATTAAACAGTTCTACGAATGTCCACTGCATGCCGCTCTTCGTTTTCACGACTATAAAGCCTACATCATCAAACATCTGTTTCGTTGGTTCCGAGGGCAACACAAATGCTCGGGTTTTGAATCGATTCTGCTTGTAAATTACTGTCGTGAATGTTACTTTTAAACTGAAAGGAAGATTAGGACTTATGAGTTTGTTTGAACCTATCTCTCGTCGATGCCGGGGTAAAACTAACCAACGAACGAGGCAAACTAACCTATTTATGGTTAGTTTGCCGTCGGCCTAGTGGGCACAAGCGCAATGGCTAAGCGGGGGTACCTGGGTCAGGTCGGTGATACATAATAGAATATCTCAGTAGCAGCACAGTATAAATATTAGTACTACCGTACAGTAGCGACACGCTTCGCCTCCCTCTGCGGCGCGTAGACACGCACACACACGCACGTATTTGTACAGTTTGTTATCTTCGTAGTAATGTAGGCAATAATATCGTTTCGTAGCAGCCTGCTGCCTAGTCTGTACCATCCATATGAATGACTTCATGGACCTCCAATCTCCATAACCGTAACTATCGGATATCCGAAATAAAAATCTATTCAAATCGGTAACCGAATCTGATAGGTATAAAAGTTTTAAATAATTTTGGATAAAGGCGAAGTCTAAATGAGACTTTATGACAGGTTTTCGCTCGGCGGAGCCGACAATTTGTATTTTCCTTTAACAATTCCTTAAACGTCTAAAAATCGTAACTGAAACTATCGGCTAATTCGGAATAATAATAATACCTAATAACAAGTATATGGGGACATTTCACACACGGCCATTTGACCCCAAACTAGGGAGACCAAATAATTTAAGTCTTAACCGTATCTGAAACCGGGACAATAATATTCATTTATCCGTAGGTATCCATGACCAGAACCGAAATTTCATATTCTACAATATCCCTGGTCTGAACATTGTACACGCCTGCTTCGGTGTAGGTACCTATAGGTACAACCGTGACGTTATTATAACTTATCCAAGATGTAGGTACCTACGTGTAGATACACCGCGCGGCTGTGATAAAAATGGCCTCGTCGATGCAGATAGCAGTGCATACGTGCGGGATGTCAGCCGACCGCGAGTGCACCACCCGCGCTATCCACGGGTACTTGCTCTCTTTCACCGGCGCAGCGCCCATCTGATAGTTTTCTAATGCTGGGAAACCTGAAATAGCGGTCAATAAACACTATATCTTTACAAGCAGCCTACAAGGTGTAGGTAAGAATGACGGGTGTATTATTGCAGAAATGAATATGTTATATATGAAAGGAATCTACCAGCAATGTACTTGAATGTACCTTTTGAAATTCAACGTACCTCCATGAACCAAGAACAATTAAAATTATTAAGTGAGCCGCGGTTCTGACAGTCAGAATGGCGAGTGAATACTGATAATGAATGCAATAGATAATTACCTAATATTTACCAGAAAAATATACCTCATAAAATATAATGCGACGACTAATTAAATTAACAAGAAAATTCAGAAAACTAACCTTGACGCCTATAATTTTTTTTATAGCAATTTGAGTATAGGTTTATTTCCTCGTATTGAGAATTTAACGTGATTATGAGAGCATAATTTACTTTACATAATTATCATATTCTTGAAAGGGAAACTCTTGTACCTATTTATTTTTACATAATTTTCCTTGTAGGTATATATATATATATAAGGTGCTATAAAAATATCTGCCACGGCTGCAATGGGAGACAGTATTGTGTTTATAGATTACAATAGTAAAGATAAATTATTGATCATTTGTCATATTTTTTTTCATACAAAAAATTGTACGTATAAATTTGAATTGATTTATTCGCATAAAACCATCACGTAGACTTGCTGTTGCCGCACCGCACCGAATAGGTACAATTCAATCGTTTCGCAAAACGCCGGCGCCGTTCATACACTGTTGCCATTCTTATCATTTATCAAACGATGCCGCTGCGCATCGGCACTCGTCGGGTCGGGACGTCGCGTCGTCAAAGAGCAGCCCCGCGCGCCCCCACCCTGACCCGCACTACCCCGTTCGTCGCACGCGCCAGCCGACCGCCCGCTCGCCAGTCGCCCCCCGCCCGCTCGGAAGTTAGTTTTAATTAGCGGTTAGCGACGGGATAATCGCTCGCGCTTCCTTTAAAAATGCCTCCCAGACGACGGTATTCCAATCAAGAATATCTTGAAATGGTGTTGTGCTACCGCGAGTGTAACTCCATAACTGCGCGTGCAGTAAACTTATACCAGCAGAGGTTTGGTGTGCGAGTGAGTCATCATACATATCATTAGAAGTGTGGAAGAACTAGGCAAGTAAAAAGTGAAACGGACACATTAAATAAAGTGAAGAGACATGTACGTAAGCGTGCCTACATTTGTGTGCAACGCGAAGGCGAAGGCAACGCCAAGTTACTGTAATTTATCGTTATTTGATACCTAAGTATTAATCTAAGCACCTATTGTTTAAAAATAATAAGAAAAAAATTGCGATTCTTACACTAACTTGTCTGTCCAAAGCCTGTTTTAAGTGTGATGGGAAGTTTATCATCTTATTTACCTACGTCAGTTTTTTGGAAGAATGCGGTAGCTGGTAAGTAATTGCACTTTTAAAACACTTTTTTCCCTGCGTATTATTGTGTACCTAGTAGGTTAGATAGTGACGAATTAATCAGCTGATTTCAGTTTTCATTCACAGAACAGATAGAAAGAGATAGCAGTTGTTTTCATTGACGAAGCGACAAATCGCGCGTAATTTGTGAAACACGTTATGCAGAGTAGAGTCAATGTTTATTAAACTACTTTATTTTCTCAAATTAAATTAACTATTCTGGGGTACGAAAGTTCTTCACTATTGTAATCTTTAAACACAATACTACCTCCCATTAAAGCCGTGGCAGATATTTTTATAGCACCTTATATATAGCCTTTAAAACAGTAAACTAATGGACGTGAAGTATGTTTCAGAATTGCATTCCTATATGGAAGCAAATTAAAAAGGCGTATTCACGTCAAAAAATTGTACAGTCAACAGCAAAAGTAGATGATCAAAATCAGAAATTCAATACTAATTTACTAACACTAATTTATATAATTTATTACTAGTTTATTTATTAAAAGTATGTGATTGTCACACACATACTTTTGAATCACTTCGACGCCACACAGTTCTGACGCGAACTCCGTTCATTAGTATTGAATTTCTGATTTTGATCATCTACTTTTGCTGTTGACTGTACTTATAAATACATGATAGGCTCTTAATGTCTCAGTGCTGAAACTCAAGCTTGCTCTTTGCGGGAGGAAGTGGACCACACGCAAGTCTACTGGCGATTGGTGGATGTCATGTTTGATACTTGATACTTTGGTTTTAAGAAATGTTGAATTCTTCAAGATTGTACTCATTGACTGGCGGCACGGCAAGGGATTTTTATGTGACAAAACTCAATATACCTTAAAGTCATGATATTATAGTTGAAATTTCAAACACATTCTGACACGACATTGTATAGCATTGCAATTTTTAGCTACAACGATTTTCATTGAAATTTCAACTAAAATATCATGACTTTTAGGTGTATTCTGCTGCATTACATAAAAATTCCTTGTCGTATCGTGCCGCGACCGGGCACAATCCCTAATACTCCCTAACAAGTTGCCATGAAGGTAGAAAACTTCTTTCGCCACCAATATGCCCACGTCATCAAGCAATTGCGTAGCATACTGCATACACCATTAATTCTTATATTGATAGGTGTCTGCGCACCACGACATACCGCTGACGTACCTACTTGTCAAATGAGGCTACAAATACCTAGCGAAAATCCGCGAACACGAGTCTATCTTCTAGCACCCAATGTGTCAGGTGTACAGAGTATTTTTCACCCACAATTTTTCACGCACTCTAGCCTCCTTGCAATTTGTTTTACCACACTACAATATTCAGTTGTCTCATGCACGGAGCTATTGTTCTTGAGTATAGGGCAGGGTTAGTCAATTGATTTGGCAAATGAGTGACGTCACATTTTACTATTGTCATACAACATCTATGGGGACTCGCTTTTTGATTGTTGATGATGTTTACAACCGAAGTTCTAAGAACCAAGCTATAGATAAAAATATTTAAGAGGCGCTAAAGATTTAAGATTTATAATACCACTAAAAGCTTAAAAAAATCTTCTCTTAAAAAAATGTGTGTACAAATTATCTGAAATAATACCAAACCACAATAAATAATAATAATAACGTAATTTGTCATTCTTTTTAAAACGTATTTTAAAATCATTGCCATTTTATTGTTATATATTGAAATCATTAGCGTTGAATTTTTTTTTACGTTTCTTTTCGCATGTTATGTAGAAAAATTAACAGAAATACTCCTTTGGAAAAAAACATGATTAAACGTAAGAACGATCATGTTCTTTACCTGTACAAAAAATTGGATTTGATTGAACATGATAGTCCTTGCGAAGTTTAAAAAGAAAGTCAACCGTCCTGACACACCTTGTACAGTCAACAGCATCTACTGATGATCAAAATCAGAAATTCAATACTAATTTACTAACACTAATTTATATAATTTATTACTATTTTATTTATTAAAAGTATGTGATTGTCACACACATACTATTGAATCACTTTCGACGCCACACAGTTCTGACGCGAACTCCGTTCATTGGTATTGAATTTCTGATTTTGATCATCTACTTTTGATGTTGACGTACCTATAATAAACAATTGACATGAAAAAAGCATATATAGATTAATTGTTTATTATAGGTACTAACGTGGACACACCCGCCTGACCACCACTAAGTTCATTTTTGCTTGACTTAAAAGATGGAAGCGCTCTCTACCCCGCCCCGTTGACTTCGCAGGCGCCGAGGGAAAATTTTTTTAACTGAGCAAGCGGAAAAGACCGCGATAGTACATACACACAATACATTTCTAACACAATGTAAATTATTGTTCTAATGGATGATAAAATAAATAAAATTCCTTACGGTACAAACTTCACAACACATTATATCATAATATTAGAAAATTTCACTAACATGATTCATTTAGATTGAGTGTTTCAGCAGTCCTAAATACAGGCATAATAGACTCCAAAGATTCTTTATATGCTAAATCCGATGTCGAAGTTGCTAACGTAAGCAGCGAAAAATGTAAAACTAACCTGAACATTTTAAGTAATAAACGAAATAAAATACCTTTTTATACGTTTTTTTTTATAGTTTTTATTTCATATATTGTTTATACAATAAAGCAAACCATATCAGTTCACTGTGCACTTATCAAACGGCATTGTAAGAACAGTATAGTTTAAGGGCAACATAGACGATAGACTTTGTGTAGGACCAAGTCTGCGACCAACAATTCTACGAAATTATTCGCGTCGTGTTAGTTAAATAGACGACCTAGATTGTAGTTATTGAACTACAATCTAGGCAAAAATTGAGCCCTTATATTGATAAGGGTTCAATTTTTTTTATTGGTTTTGCTTTTTCATTATGTCCCTATTTTAAGTTTAATTTAATTTTCACAAGTTTAGTTGCGATGTATTAATTTACGTATGAATTTTATCTGAAATAAATGAAATTATTGAAACACATGAATTATTGAATTACATGATTACAAAAATAACCTTTGCAGACTTTGTGCAAACTATCTCGGTAGTAAAAGTCTGTCGTCTGTGTAAGCCCTTAAAGTTATATAATATAAGATATAGTATAGTTTACTAACTTAAAATGAAACCATTTTAAATGAATTTTAAATACTTTAGTTAACTGG
Source organism: Charanyca ferruginea (assembly GCA_947361185.1). Lineage (NCBI taxonomy): Eukaryota > Metazoa > Arthropoda > Insecta > Lepidoptera > Noctuidae > Charanyca > Charanyca ferruginea. Next base: position 6,473,669 of record OX376082.1, on the reverse strand, counting down.
CACTTATAAATCAGGAATGTTAGATAAAACATGAGAAATAATTTGAAATATAGAATGAAACTTATCAATTTAAAAATATTACTTATTTATCTTTATCAATAAGTTTAAATTAAGACTAAATAATGTAATCTTAGTTCAAGTCAATTAAAGTTACAGCGACGCGTATGCAATGTAAACTGAGTTTTATATTAATAGCAAAAAAAAAACATTAAATCGATTGATATTTTGATACTAATTGTATTTTTAATCATTACATTGCCAATTCGTCTGTAACTTTAAAACTGGCTGACATAACATTAAATACAGGGATGTTTGGCTACAGCAATCCAAAATATAGTGACTCAGTTTTCTCTACACATTGGTATCTCTATAATACATACATGTATTAAATTCACAAAGCGAAATGACAATTGCCAGATCCTGCCCCACCCATGTACAGAAAAGTAAATTAATGAAAATCATTGTAATGAATATAGAACCTTTCTATAGCAAATTGTTTTTCCTTAGAACTTGCGGATTACGAAATACGTACCCACAAAATACAAACTCATTTTACCTAAAATATAATTTAACCTATAATCAATGTCATTATTGTTTTTAGATTTAAACGGAAACCGCAAGTTCTACAGTCACTAAGACTAATGTTTAGTTATCAGCAATAAATAAACAGTAAGATGCTACATATTGCACATGACTTTTATTGAGTGGGGCAAAGTTCTATAGAGTTTCTGGCATTGTCCTTTATAAGACTCCCGGCAGCCTTAGAACAATACAGAGTGTAAAAAGACACCGCGTGCTACATTGCGTGCGTTGCGTTTCCCATCAACTTATACGTCGACTTTTAATTCTATTAGTAAATTGACAGTTCAAAGAATAATAATGTTACCATAATAAAACTAATAGTGTTGGGGTAGTGAATGATTTTGCGTAAAGAACGAATGATAAAAATGGTTTCATTAAATAAAACTTTAAATACGCGTATTTAAGATGTGGAATATAAGATCAAACAATAATTGTTAATAAAAGTAATTTTCTTTCTTTTCCTTCCATTAGAGACAAAATATGTTATTTTACTTTTTCATTTTAATAGTATCTCTCTCTCTCTTCTTTGTCGTATTCTTCATTACTGAAGGTCGTGTCCCTGAAATGCCTACATGGCTTTAAATATGATACTTTTCCACTAGCACTAGCACTTTTTCCGCTTTTCCATTGAATAAAAAATGTGTGTATAAATTTTTAATAGTGTATATCGTTTTTTAAGGCAAGTAATTACAATTAAAATACAAGTTTGCATATAAGTACGTTATTTATGTTCATTCAATTTCGTTCATTCTTACACCACCTCACCACTTACCTTTTTTGTCAATTTCTGGTAACCCTTCAACTGTCAAGTTACTGAGTAGAATCGTCGACTTTAAGTCGACGTATAGTTTGATGACCAGTATTCATAATTAACGGCTGTGTCTTTTTACACCTCGAACATTTATTGTTTAATATTAGACGCTTTTAATGTCATTACTTTGTCACTATACAAATTCTAGCCACTATCAATCCTCTAGACGATCTCATACTTGTCGGGATGGAAGCTGATCTCCTGTGAATAGTCGACGAGTGAGTTATCCTCCGCCTGGGTGACTTTGATGGCCTTCAGGAGAGCCAGGGATGTGTCTGATGTCCACATGACCGTCAAGGGGAAGAAGTCGTTGGGGACCGCTGGGGTTACGCTAAGGGGATAAGGAGGATTAAGTTTTTTTTATATGGTATAGTTTTTTTCATAAGTCATCATCATCATCAGCTGAAAGACGTCCACTGTTGAACATAGACCTTCCCCATAGAACGCCACAACTCTTGCAACCTGCCGCTAGCATCCACCGGTTACCCGCGACCTTGACGATGTCGTCGGTCCATCTGGTGGGAGGCCTACCAACGCTGCGTCTTCCGGTTCGTGGTCGCCAGTTGAGAACCAGTCTTCCCCATCGGTTATCGGTTCTTCGAGCGATGTGGCCTGCCCATTGCCACTTCAACATGCATATTCTGAGAGCTATGTCGGTGACCTTAGTAAGTACCTTATAAATAGCTTATAATTAAATTAGGGAGAACCACGTGGAAGTGCCCAAGCAACTATCCCGTGTGTGCCACAATTGAGCAGATACGAATATTCCCGATCGGTAACACCCCGTCGTCAACACTGTTGACGATCGGGAAAAAGAGTTCTGTTCATTCACGTGTTAAACGAACGGGACCTTATCTCGATTATTCCAATTATTCCGGTTCAGTAACACCCCTGTCGTTTACACTGTTGTCAACATCGTTAAAATATTATTATTGTAATTACTGTACTTACAACATATTCATAGGTAAGTATTTGATTTTTTGTGTTGCAAAATTCCTGATACGCTGATTTTAAAGTAACAAACAAGTACAATACGGTCAACGTAACTTGGCGCGTCTGAAGTTAGCTGTTTGGCTGCGCAATGGAACTTTTAGGAACGAATTTGTCTACTGCGCAGCTAATCTGCTAACTTCAGACGCGCCAAGTTACGTTGACCGTACTGTACCTATTTCGGGATTTTGATGTTTATGTTTTGCTTTGGAAGTCGTACTTAATTAAATAATTTAAAAAATCTGTTTCATCTTTATAAACGTTGACTCTTGAACTAAGCATGTGTACGACTGGGATAAAAAGGTCCGATGGTCAACACTGCGAACGAACGAAACTTTTTTTCCCGATCGTCAACAATGTTGACGACGGGGTGTTACCGATAGGGAATATTCGAGCAGAAAATATGTAAAACAATAACAACCTTCGTCAGTTGTAATAAGTCTTAATTTAGTTTGAACAACAAATGAGCTTTTCGTCACAGTTGAATTTCTTCGTCATACAAAATTAATACTTATTACAACTGACGAAGGTTGTTATTATTTTACATATTCTTCTGCATAATTGTGACACGCGATTAAGTTGTGCGGGCATTTCCACTTGTTTTTTCTAGTCCGCAACTTTAAAAGAACCCATTAATGAACTAAACAATAGGGTTTTTACTAAAAAAAACAACCCCTTTGTGACGGATAGAAAAAAGTGATCAGAAGAGCCCTGTTTTTCATTTTGAGGTATGGAATTCTTAAAAGAAACTTACGTGAACTCAAGGCTGCCAGATTTCTGCTGCTTGTTGATGATGGGTATGCTCCAGATGAGCGTACGTCCCTTTTGTGCGTAGCTGCCCTCCCATTGGTGGACTACCAGTGATGTGTTGCCGGAACTGTAGGCAAGCATTAATCGGAGAAATATAACATGGAATATGCTTCGTTTTGCCCTTTCTTCGTCCTATCGTGGCGATGGCAAAAACAATCTATACTATCCATACTAATATTATAATTTATGCGAAAGTAACTCTGTCTGTGACCATTTCACAATAAAACAGCAGAACCGATTTTTAGGTTACTTTTTTAATCCGTGACTTCGTCTGCATCCGCGATAACTGACATTCACGCGGACAAACTCGCGGACAAAAGCTAGTATTATATAAAAGTAAAAGTATTTGGTATTCGCTTAAATAGTTCGCTTTATCTATATCTCACTATGGCGCTAGTGTAGTTTTCATCGAGTTACAGAATACTTAATACAGTTTTCATCGCAGAATCAGAAGTGAGCACTGAAGTGTGTTCTTACCAGTGGCGTGTCTTCCTTTAAAGCCGAAAAGCCTGGCTTGCTATGCGAGACGATAAAAAAAAAGCACAAAAAGAAATTATTTCTAAATAGGTATTGAAAATTAATCGGGTTTTTATTCTTAAATCTGTCGGACTTGCCCTAACTTTGACCCCTAGGCACGCCACTGGTTCTTACAGAATACCGTAGCTGTAGGTCGATTCTGTAAAATTCAAACAACAACTCGCATCTCACATCGCTATTCATTCTCACTTCGCATAAGGTTCAAAATGTACTTGATATATTTGAAACTTTGAATCGGGTTCGAGTGCGAAGTGAGCGTCGAAGTGACGAGGAAATTACCTTACAGAATGCAACTTCTAACGTCATCACTAATACTTTATCTGTCAAAATCTCCCTGTCAATTTAGTTCAACTCGCTGACACGCTCGCAAGGGTGGCGCTAGTGTAAATTCGAATTATCAACGAGTTTTTAGAATGCCAATCAAGAAACACACAGCGGAATTAAGATTCGAAGTTTAGAATGAGGTCTTACAGAATCACACCCCTGTACGAAAACTCACGAGGGCAAAAGCTAGTCATCACAGTATACTCACGGTAATGGTATATGTATGTTGACATCGTTGAGCGTGAGATGTTCGTGCTCCAGTTCGTACTCAATATTGACGTCACATCCGCCGCCGGTGCCTTCTGACGGCCAGCAGTTCACTGAAAATCATTTACAAGTTAACACCAATCTTTACATATAAAAATCTTCTGTGCGTGTGTATGAAATTGAACTCCTCCTAAACGGCAGGACCGATTTCTATGATTTTTTGTATGTGTTCCAGTGAATTCGAGAATGGTTAAGATTCACAATTGGCCCCGGTAGGTGGTGGCACGTAGTGTTCCACGCGCGCGCCTCTTAGACGTTCGGGGGGGAGCCTAACACCTCACTCCCCCCCCCCTGACCCGAGAAGTACGGGAAGTATCTCCAGTTCCCGCGACCCCCGACGTAGGTGTGAGATGGAACACCGGGGTGGTTTTTAGTCAGTAGGAGTCTGACAGACCCTTAGGTACGGTGGGGTAGGGTAGGGTAGGTCGGTAGATAGGTAAGAAGGGTAGGTAGGGTAGATAGATAAGAACAGGACAACATCTGTCGGGTCTGCGTATAAATACTGGTACTGGTATAAATATTACTGTAGTGCCTCGGAAAGCACGTAAACCGTTGATCCCGGCTGTCATTCGTAAATCTATCCAACTTAAAAAAAAAAAAAAAAATACTTTTGGAGACATTCCTGGCCTTGTCCCATGTTATTTAGGATGGAGCAACACGTTTTCTTCTTTACTATTCTGTCAACGGTCATCCTATCCACAAAGCGGAAAGAAGAGTGATGTTTACTACAACCAATCGACTTGCGTCATTTTCACATCTCACCGCTTAGCTTCAACACAATACAGTACCCTATTGGTGGTTTACGAAACATTCTCTCCTCAGTCATGACCAGAAAAAAGCAAATAATTTTAAAACGGCTGAACGGATCTTCATAAATCACACCATCACCAATGTGTGCGGACCAGTAGGTCCGTAAAGAAAGCTACGTCAGCGACTAGGTCGTACTTGTAGTCGTGTCGGGCGCGCGTGCCCTGGCGCTGTGTCCTCAATGTGTGGCCACTCGGAGACGTCGGCACGCGCGAACATCCTCTTGCCCATGTTGGTGGAGAATTCCTCGATGCTCTCGACACGTAAGTCCCTACTGATGACGTCATTCCTCACGAACCGAGGAGCCTTTCGGTAGCGTACAGTTTTAGACCCACCATACTTCCAGTGGTATTACTATACCACTGAGAAAAACCGTTTAGTTAGGTCAGAACTGTGACCATTATGCGCGGTGCCGTAGCAGCGGCCGCCGAGCGCCAGATCCTCTCTATTGTTTGTGAATCATTTGGGTTAGGTTAAGTGAATGGTATAGTTTTAGAACCACTATTCCACCAGGGGTATTGTGGGTCCGCAATGATCACCAATCATCTTTTCTTTCTTGATTTTCTAAGAACACTCAAATGAAATCAAATTCCGTCCAGCTGTTTGGAAGCTACGATGCCATAGAAAAACACACAGATACACACGTTAAACTTACAATACCCCTGTTATTGTCAGGGCTAAGCTCAGTTCTTACCGGAGAGCGGAGCCAGCTTGTCGTCGTTAGCGTTGAGGCGCCACTTCAGCACTCCCACGTCGCTGTTGAGAGGGAACGCGCGCTGACTCTGCTTCAGACCTATCACGCCGTTCGCTCTGAATGCTTCTTTGTCAACGTTGGGATGAGTCTAATAATAAAATAATATTTATATATTTTTAGGTTTTACGTATTATGTATTAGTCTTAAGATCAATACTAATAATAATAATATCAGCCTATAATTGGGTACTTGACACCACCAATCAATTGACATACTTTTTATGAGCTGTCAAAACGAGATTCCTTCATACATTTTATATGACAATAGCGGCCTGTGACGTCACTTATTTACCAACTCAATTGACTAACTATTAATAAGGCTCGACCGAGATGGGTTTTTCGTTCTCGGCCGAGACCGAGACCGAGACCGAGAATATAATACTATCTCGGCCGAGACCGAGAACCGAGACCGAGAATAGACAAAGCGTGAAAAAAAAAATTAACTTTTTAATACAGCACTAACTATTTAATTTATTAATAATCAAAGTTAAATAACATTATATTATAACATAAAATAGCAATTTCTCGGCATTTTCGCCTTTCAAAGAGTGGCGCCTCTCGTCATACAATTGTCCAGCTTTGCTAAATAGTTGTTCACTTGCTACGCTAGTAGGTGGCGCAGATAAAAACTTATTTGCTGCAAGTCTAAGCACCTTATAAGGTGACGAAAACCAATACCCAAAAATATTAGCATTTCTTTGCAGTGTTGGCTCTTTAAGAAAACTTTCTAGCGCTATTTGGATCACAGAATTTGAACTGTATTCGCATTGGTCATTGGCTCGTCTTCCAACTCTATGGAATCATGAGCTGCCCATAAGTTGAATTGATTTGTTGCAGTCATGTTTGACGAGTTAGTTGAAGATGCCCAAGTCGTCTTACGAGAACCTGATCCTACGTTTTCATTAAGAGTTTAATTGTTGGTTTTTGTTTAGTTATCTTAATTGTACCTTACGTCAGCGTATTATCAGCAAAATACATACGCATAAAGTCACAAAACCCTATCAATCTGTAATATATATTTATTTAATTTACGTATATTTATCCTAAAACCACTTACCCACTTTATATTCCACCGAAAACTATAAGTAGGTAAGTAATGATCTTGCTTTCACCAAGCCAGTGTAATAAATCAATTTACAAGTAACAACAACAAGAAATCACAGCAACTAGCAACACAACCCTTAAAAAAGAACTTATTTTAATTTACTGCATTAACAAACTTTCATAATGTTTGAATTGTAAACATAAACAACAAATTATTATTTCGAATACTGCACGAACGGAGCGAAGGCGGTCGGCCGCAGTTCGGCAACCGAGACTTCAACCAATCACAATTCAGCTCTCTCACACACATACACCAATCGACTTCGCGCTGCAGCGTGTGGCCGCGCGCGGCAAAATTTGAATGCCGATCCGAACAAAGTTACAATCTCGGCCATGACCGAGAATCTCGGCTATAACTAGCCGAGAACCGAGACTAATTTCTCGGTTGGATTTGTAGCCGAGAATGCCGAGACCGAGACCGAGACCGAGATCTCGGTCGAGCCTTAACTATTAATGGATTTCAAAGCAACTTAAAATGGAATTTTACAGTTAATTGAAAATAAATCGGGTTTTCCGGGCTAAAATAAAGTGTATTATAAGATAAGTTGTATTTTGGAATTATTGGTTAATGGTGTTAACAATCCAATTGTCCCACTGCAGGGCACAGGCCTCTTCTCTTACACAGAAGACACCAGCATTGATCGCCACGTGCGCTCAAGGCGGATTGGCGATTTCAGACATATCAATTATAAGATATAGATAAATACCTACTGTCACGAGCTAGAAAAACAAAATTACTCCACGCCACGCATATCAAAAGTTAAGCACCTAAAGTACGCCGGACCGAGAACGCACACATAGATCGGTACGGTCTATAGTCGGTACTTTCGGCGCGGAATCCTTTTTTTTTTCTAGTCCGTGACTATGATGTCAATGTGTGCGTGAGGCATGTTTGTACAAACGGTCTGGCTTACTTAGGGTGCTTCACTTTCGATATGCGTGACGCGGAGTCCTTCTTTTTTTTCTAGTCCATGCCTACTGTTAATATTTATGTACATTTTTGTATGGGTCCTTGAAGCCTGTGATAAATAAAAGGATACCACATTGCACTGTTTACATTAAAATTGACATACTTTTTGTGTGCTGTCAATGCGATTCTCCCATAGATTCTGTATGGCAATTTATACTTATGACGTCACTTGTAGGTTGTCATTTGCCAACGTTATTGATTATTTTTTGATTTTTAAGCAACTAAAAATGAAATTTTACAGTAAATACAAAATTAATCGGTTTTCCATGGCTATAATCAGTACCCAAAGGGTAAAAACGGGACCCTATTACTAAGACTCCACTCCACTGTCCGTCTGCCTGGCTGTCTGTCACCAGGCTGTATCTCAAGAACCGTGATAGCTAGACAGTTGGAATTTTTACAGATGTATTTCTGTTGCGGCTATAACAACAAATACTAAAAACAGAATAAAATAATTATTTAAGGGGGGCTCCCATTCAACAAACGTGATTTTTTTGCCATTTTTTGCTCGATATTTAATGTTGTTTGTTGTTGTGTTGTTGTTAACCTTTGTGCGCGAGTCCGACTCGCACTTAGTAAGTTTTTTCGAGTTCTGTATTGGTATTATTCGATTAAATGGCGGAATTTATGGAATAGTTTCATCTACCCAATTTAATATTTCTTTCTTACCTGTAGTTGCAGTGGTCTGGTGTCCTTATTATCGACGTGTACGTGAATGCGCGCGTACTGCTCGTTACTGATGCGTAGGGTCAGCAGACCTGTTCACAAAATAATAATATCGTTCAATTATCAGCATTACAATTCTATAAGAAATCACTATCAAATAGATTTTCAACTTTATTTCAAAAACATAAGCTTCATATTCAATTGGGAAAATTTGACTGTAAGTTATGACTTGATGTGCTGGCGTCTGTACTCACTTAGTGACGCTAGCGTAGTTGTTATCGAGTTACAGAATACCTAATATAGTTTTCACTGCGGAATCAGAAGAGAGAACTGAAGTGAGTTCTTCCACAATAGCAGAGCTGATCTGATTACTACAAACTCAGAGGTAATCAGTGACCTCTGCGTTTGTTTTTGGGATTCATTGAGAGAGTAACATCAGTATTTTTTTATGGCATCCATTTTTTTTCAAATTTTATTAGGTATTAAACGAGTACTGTGAAGCTTATTTAATTATTTCTTTAGAGCCGTAACACTTACCGCTAAGTTCAAAGTTCTGTACATCGCCATCCCTACCGGCCACTAGAGTTAAACGCTCCTCGAAACGCAAGTGCACACTGAAACAAACATTTAATAACATTACAACAAATATATATATATATATATATATATATTACACAATGTTGGCAATTCTGTTGTGCACGAGATAAACATATTTTAAGCTATTTATATCTCTTTCTCTCCAATAAAACAAGAAAACTAGTAAAAGTTGCTAATAGGGTGTTACACCCATTTTTGAAAAGTGTCTCAATTAAATTCTGTGGTGCTAATAGGCCACCAAAAAAAACACAACATTTTTATTCCATCGATAAGTGCCATAAAAATGCATCTAAATTTTAAATTTTCAAATTTCGTTCGTAGTTTGACGAAAACACCTCGTAGTGGACGCCATATTGCTCTGCGGAAATGACAGTTCGCTATAGACAATTTTTTATTACAAATGCGCTGATATTTTATAAGATAATTGAAAATAAATTAAAAATAATTAAAATAATATTTTGTAAAAGGCATAATAATTTAAAAAATACGTTGGTTACGAAAATAATAAAAGTACAAAGCCTATATACGAAAATCGGTTGACTGACAGTTGTCAATTTTTTGTTTACACAGCCGTACGGCGTAATAACATGGCGGCTACTATTTCATGATGTTATAAAACAGATAAAATAAACTGAAAACATTGAATTGAATTTAAAAATTTATTTTATGAACTAAAATTAACATTTTCCGACTGCTTTTTGCCTAAGCTATCTCAATAATATATTTATAGATTTTTTCTCAGATAGAGTAAAATACCCTATTGCCTAATTTTAGTTTAGTTTGTGAACAAGAGAATATTCGGGTTTTCAGGACTATAATCAAGTGCATTCAAAGTTTGGGCAAGCCTGACAGATGAGATAATGATTCAATACCTATTTAGAGATATTTTATTTTTGTGCTTTCTGTTTTTTTTTTTTTTTTCTCGCATTATTGATTGCAAGCCTGGCTTTTGGGCTTTAATGGAAGGCAGCGCCACTGTTCAAAAGCATGTTGTAATGTGACTTACTCTTTCTGGTCAGGCGGCGGCGGTCTCGCGGCCCCCGCCCCCAGCTCGGTGACAGGCGCGGTGCTGACAGCTGACACGGTGTCGCCCTCACTGCGCAGGCGCGACACGAACGACTCCGCGTCTGTGCCGCGGGAGCCCAGCTTCATGGCCGAGCGACCCGCCGGACGAGATCTGGGGGGAAAAAGATTATATTACAACATCACACTTTGATATGCATTTACTCCCAGTTGATATAAGAAAATCCGGACAAGTGCGAGTCGGACTCGCTCAACGAGGATTCCGTACAAATTTGTAGATACTGTGGAGGTTGATAGCCTTAGCTATTTGGTCTATGGTCAGAACACTCAGCAATCTTCTAGAATAAGTTCAAATCGTAGATTTGTGTTGTTTTAGATTTGACATTAGGATTACATCCAGCCTGATCTTGTCACGGGCACACGTTAAAAGCATCTTAAATATAAACCAATTTAAAGTATCAGTGCTTTCATTCCAAGTATATATTAAACCGATTACAATTACGCCACAACCCGGTACCAGTAAGAAGCCCTACAGTTGGACTTCTTACAGTACATATCGATCCATACTAATATTATAAATGAGAAAGTAACGCTGTCTGTTACGCTTCCACGATGAAACGGCTGAACCGATTTTGATGAAAGAATGCGATTTTGATATACTTAGCATATTTTTAAACCCCCGCATAATTAAAATATTACGAAATGAAAATAACACTTTTTCGTTTCATCTCGATGCCCATATTGTATTTATAAAAAAAAAAACAACTTGTCACTATCTTGAAACGAAAAACTGTTATTTTCATTTCGAAATATTTAAATTAGTCTAAGTAGAATTTATTAGTCGACGTTGATCGAGCTGCTTGATTATTATTACTGATGGATTATAGCTGGGGTTAAGCGATCAACGTCGACTGATGCCATCAACGGGCAATCGATCGATTGTTTAGTGGAACGGTATCCGTCGATCAGCCAAAGCTACCACCCCAATCGATCAACGTCGATCGGTGACGATCGATGGCATCGATCGATTAGTGTAGTAACACCCTATGGCGACGCTTGGGCACGTCGTTTTCATTTGGCGACCGTAGCGTTCAAAAAGTTAAGCGTTTACAGGTAACAAATATTCATCCATACTCACTAACTATTGCGTTTATAATAGTAGTAGTACTAAGTAACGGTTAGAATTAACAGTTAATAACAAAAGGTTTACGATAGTCAGTCAATCACAGCAGATTTACTGAATACAGACTTGCGTAGGTACTGTAGCCATTAGATAATATGTATATGGTTAAACATTCTGGATGCATCGAGAAGTAATCAAATCGTAGAAGATAGTTTTTATATTCTGACAAGCCTGTCAGACCGACAGCTCTACGAAGAGCTGAAGGTCATGTAAATCTGACCTCTCGCTAATTATATTAATATAGTCTTCTTCTTATAGGCGCTGCTGGCCTTTCTTGGGGAGCTCGGGTGGATCGAATGACCTACTTCCCACCTGTACGCAAAATACGCGCTTGGTCGTGGAGTTGCGGACACCGGCCCGTCATACTACTACTACTACTATAGTCTTCTGAAAGTCATTAATACCTTTCATTTAACGTATCCTAGATCCGGTACTGTAATCAGTACGTTACAAAGTGTAGCCTAGTCGCTACAGTACTTACGTGTCACGCGCAGGCGTAGTTGGTATCTTCTCTGCGATTGGCTCAGATTGCGCTGAAGAAGACATCGACGAACTGCCAAAACTGCTTCCTACAAAATATTACTAAGTATGAGAACATTGCCAAAGTTTTACAAAACAATTTATTTACTTATCGGAAAAGTAACTCTAATAATGGCCACGCTTAAAGTTTAGTTTTCGCTGTCATTTTTTTCAAGATTAAAACACCATTCATTATAACAAAGACAAATATCGTCATAATGCTATAGTTATTTAATAATAATAATCTTTAATTTCAAACAACTTTGAGTACAAGTTAACTTGAATACTACATCATGAGTGACGAATAGGAATATTATAGTGGATAATGGAGCAAACCCAATACAAAATACAAAGCAACGTTAACTATTACCCATTTGCATTTAAAAATGCAGTTATTCCAACTATATAATCTAATACCTACAGTTATTTGGCCGCTTTTTTTGACAAAATAAACTTAATTTACGGTGTCCCCTTGTTTCGCAGACAGAAATTTCATAGAATTGTTTCCCAGAAAATGTTTAACATAATATATTTGGTTCTCGTATTTTTATTTCGACTATTATTGTTTCAAAGACTATTTACTTCAATGAAAAATATTTCACAGAAACACAATTCAATTAATTTTTAATCACATTTTTTTGTTTCACAAACTTATCAAACAGTAGAATTCTTTTTTAACGAATATTGTTTGTTTGTTGTATTTTTCCAAGGAATTTATTTCAACGAAAATGTATAGATATAAATAGACAAAAACAAAAATGTTGTCTTAAAAAGTCAATATGTTGTGCTACCAAAGTTAATGACAGAAACGAATCGCTGCGAAACCGACTACACGTAGTCTTGTCTGTGCTACGCCTAGAGTGTAATTTAAGTCTGCGTAGGCGTGGAGGGGAGAGGCGGCCCGCGAGCTGAGGAGCAGGTGGTGAGCGTGAATACCATGTGCGACGACGAGGTCGCGTGGGACCGCCGGAGCCCCGCAACGCCGGAGCCGTGACAGAAACTGTGCCTGCTACATGTTGCATGCTCGCTTGCATGATGCATGCTTGCTTGCACGCTACATGCTTGCTTGCACGCTGCATGCTTGCTTGCATGCTGCATACTTGCTTGTACGCTGCATACTTGCTTGTACGCTGCGTGCTTGCTTGCATGCTGCATGGCTGCTTGCATGCACGCGCAGTAAGTTTGGTTAGAACTGAGAGTCCCATTCTTGGGAATCAATTTTATATTAAATAAAAAATATAAGGATAAAGAATATTTGATTTGTTATTCTATGATATGATAATTCTAACAATAAACTTTATGTGAAACAAAAATAAATGATTTGAAAATCTTGAAAGTAAGTATTCTGCGTATTGATTATTCTATGAAACGATATTATTAGATTTTTTTTATTTGAAACGAAATTCTATAAAACTATTAGCTATGAAACAACGTACAACCTTAATTTACACATTCGTAAAGTCAATAATTTGTTGAATGGAAATAGCTTGCGATTGGAACAGGTTGTCTTACCGAATGACATCTGGCTGCGCGTGGGCACGCCACGTTTCGCAGCCTCCAGCCTCTCTCGTTGAAGCTCCTTCGCACGTTCACGCATGCGATTCGCGGCTTCACGCTCTTGCGTCTAAAAGAAGAGATATTACATACAACTGGACTGCATGACAACAGCTATACTGCATGACAACAGCTATACTTTATCACATCATTTCATCATGTCAACCTATATCCGCCCACTGCTGGACACAGGTTTCCTCCAAGGGGAGGTACAGCCGTAATCGCCATGCTTGGCCGATGCATGTTGGCGATCGCAGTAGGTGTTATGGTACTCAGAAGGACGCTGCTGCCCATCCTCTGGTCAATATCCCTCTGTCGCCTTCTACGACACTCACGGGTAGAAACGGGGTGATGCTATTCTCGGCTTTATCATTAATGGGACAGATAAAATTACAAAGAATCATTGCAGGATTTGTACAAAAAAAATAAAATTATTAGAGAAGTTAAAATTCTAATGCTTTTACTCTTGGGTACCTAAAGAGTGACTTAGGCATTTACAATATTTCTAAAACCTCGCAATAAAAACGGACGTTAAAAGTGAATAGTTTAAAGAAAAGCTCATTATTTCACAACGAAACGGCGCCTGACAGTGACAGTGACATTGACAGCCACCGTTTCGCAGTTCTTACACTGAAATTGCATCGTGTTATGGGAAATAATGTCACAAATAATTATTAATCAATGTACTTTTTCAACTCCGCCATTGTAAACAACGATTTACATCACTCATCATAAAAAAAAACTTGCCTGCTAATTTGATAGATACGTTAATGTGACTTGTCAATTTATTTTTTTATAATGAAACGAAAAAAGGTTATTTTCATTTCGAAATATTTTAGTTATGCGGGGTTTTAAAAATATGGTAAATATATCAATCTACTCCTGGTAATGTATTCTCCACAATGGAAAATATTTGAAACCATTAAATTTTTTTTATCGTAGTTGAATGTGTGTATCTCGACATGATTATTTTCAGCCGGTATTGTCCGTTTCTTCTGCCCAACCCTCTGGGTCTAGCTTTGGATCCAGTGTGGACCAACCCGTACCATACCCATGTTATAATTATTTATAAGAAAAGCATTTGTTGTTACAAACCTGTCGCACTGCTTGATAGATCTTTTCTTCGTGTGAGTCCATCTCGACGAAGGACCGCACCTGACAAGAGTAGAAATAAATCGATAAATTGTTTAAAGGAATTTCGTTAAAACAAAGAATAAACGCTGTTGTATGTCGTTCTTTTTAGTTTACTTCCTTAATTACTATGTCTTATGTCCTACTTTTTGTAACACCTTATGTAAACATATACCTACTACTATTTAATTTGATGTTTTAGTTAGTTGCCTTCATATAGTGCAGCTGATGACAAACTTACTCCTCATGACAACTGTCAAATGTCTACGAATGACAGCCGGGACCAATGGCTTGAAATTAATGGTCAACCACCCGTAGCTTAACCATGACCGATCAAAAAAAAAAATCTTAAGTACACCTATTCTCTTCAAATTGATTTGTTATTAATTTATGATTCTTTTCAGACTTTGTACTTCGTAATATATTTCTAATTAAATCTGCTTATCTGTCACAAATTATTGCCTATCTTAAGAATTCCTAGTTTTAAATTTAATGTCCTCTTTATTTTCACTGTTTTTTTTTTCCACTATTCTTTTATAATTTTGGTTCATGCGCATAATGTGGTGCATGCAGTGCTCTTCTTTAAGTGATGGGGCACTTAGACTTAAGGGGGCACTTAAGTTTGGTATGTCTCAGTACTTAGACTTAAGTTTCAACAATGTGTACTCATTGTTACACAAATAATATGAATAATTTAGTAATACAAACCTGCGCCAAGTTGACACTTTCTCTGTAGCCGAGGGCAACAATCTCGTCAAACGCAAACAGCAAGTTGAACGCCTGGTTCAGCACCTCTGCCTCTGTCAGCTGGGTGCAATATTCTGGTACCTGGTTACATGGAATAATAACGATAATAAGAAGGTAGTACTTCTGGACATAGCTCTCAGAATATGCAAGTTGAAGTGGCAATGGGCAGGCCCGGCAGGCCATATCTCTTGAAGAACCGATAACCGATGGGGAAGAAAGGTTCTTGAGTGGCGACCACGAACCGGAAGACGCTGCTGTCCAGTTGACCAGCGCATATTTTGCATACAGATGTTTGTTTGTAATGGAGAACGAACTCAAAAAATACTTAGACGATTTTGAAAGTTCTTTCACCAATAGGAAACTACATAATCCCTGTGTCCTGTTACCTGGGTAGTAACAGATAAAGTGTTATAAATAATATAGGCAAACTCACCACTCTGCTAAACAAACGCAATGTCTCCAGATCCTCGAGGATGTTGCTGGCTTTAGTGGTGATGAGAAGCATGTACAGCTTGTCCAATGGTTGGTAAACATATCTGAAATAAATGCAGTTATGAGGAATGTGATTTTTATAATTTTTCTCGTCATGCATAACTATATACCTTTAAAACTATAAGATTAATATTTAGCATAACTGTAAATTATCTTTTTAAAAAAGGATTTTTTCTTAAAGAGGCAATAGTGAAATAGAACCTAATTGTAATTTTTGTAATATTTACAAACACTGAAAAATGGTTTGATGTGATCATTAAATACTTAACGAAACCTTTAATTTCAATGCTGCATATTATAACTACATAATTGGTATAATATCTAAAAGTAGACAGGGATCTTACCAGACTGCCACACAGTCAAACATAATCAATAAGACTATTGATTATAGACTATACTAGGGGTGACCAACCGATTGATCGCCGCTGTTAGTCCAGTTGATTGCCGACACTAGCATAAGTTAGGTTCTAAGAAATCTCCATTTTGGTTGTGATGTAGGGTAGGTAGGGTTGGTTGGTAGGATGGGTAGTTTAGGTAGGTAGGTAAGTAGATAGACAGGACAACGTCTGTCGGGTCAGCTAGTATTTTTAAAAATGGGAATAAGCCAAATTAAAAATGAGTTTTATCACCTGACAGATTCAGTTTCTACAAATGTATGTTGTCGCCCTCCAGTCATTAGCTTGGGGAAGGCAGCAAGTAATCCTTCGATACGTGCTTTCGTCATCTCGACGAATTGACGTGAAACCAATGCTGAAAATTACGACATGTTTAGGTATACCTTTCCATCTGAATTTTTATTTTTAAATAATTAACGTTCGTGTAAATAGAAAGTTAGGTACCTTTTCCTGACTTTGTGCATACTGTTGCCGCTATGAGCACCTGAAATTACACAAAAACACCTCAGAAAAGTAAAAACAGAAGCCGGATTTCTATAGCACATTTATTATGGAATTGCTACTATAGATTGGCAAATAAAGCTTTGAAAGATATGGGATTGTATACATAGGCACTGTTTAGAGTATTACCATTTCGATTTAGCTTTGAATTTCTTAAATATCATAAAATAATCACAAAATGCAAACTCGACTTGACTGACAGCCAACACACACTAAGATGACGTGTAGATCTTTTTTTTAAATAATGTTGCCATATTATTTGGATATTATTTTCTGTATTCGGACGAAATGAAATGGATTATCGGCTCAAAGACCGTTATGGCGTTTTACCAAATATTGACGGATAAAAGAAAAAACTTTCTTCTAGTCTATGTCTCTAAATTAAATGTCAAATTTGTCAAAAGTAAGCAAAGCACATTGGGGTTATTGTTCGTTTTTTACCCATTTTTAACGTTTAACTCGTATGTATATAAGTAATTAAGATAATTGGTTAAAGTGTTCCATTACGCCATTTGAATTATGGAGGTTTTTATTTGATTTGGTGTCTAAATTATATGGAATACACTTGCAAACCGCAGAAGCCAAATAACAGTAGTAAGTGACAAAATTTTAATTATTTTGTATTGGTATTTAGATGTAGTGGTTCAGGTGACATGCTCTCGAATATGCGTTCGTTGTTATTGAGTGTTACTACTGTCATTATTTTCTCGCTATTGGTCAAACGTTTGATTTGCATACAATGATATTTTCTTTAAGCCTGATTTATAGATTATCTTTTCATCCAATAATGTTCACAGTTGTTAATAAGTGCTCATGCCGTTGGCACAGATGGCTGGACACACTGCTATGACTTGTTCAGTTTTTTTTTTTTTTTTTTTATACAAAAGTTGTGTAGACTAGTTTTTAATGTTTTGATGTCATGGAAGAGACACTTCTTATTGATAGTGATAATGAGGTATTTATTTTGTGTCCATATCTTCTATTAGTTCACTATTACCACTAAAAGTATTTATTTTGTAGTAATTTAATTTGCTGTGCTAATTTTATTTTAGAAAATAGAATGTGAAAAGATTGGCATAAAGCAGGCAATGAAACAGATTTGTAGGTCCTATAAAATGTTAAAGTTTGGTTTTACCCAAACCATATTGAACCTTCAATTATGACAGGTTACTATAAATAATACTGAAGGACTTTATTGACAGTCCACAGTTGAGAAGTATGTGTAGAGATGAAGAGATGTGATGCATGCCGTGTCCGTTCAGAACGGAGGACGGAGGAGAGGGCGGAGCACGTGGGGGACAAAGACCCACTCATAGAAACAACAACTGTCTCTCAGGACGACGCTTACGATAACCAAAATTTAGTAAGATCAACATCATTTACGTAGTTAGCACTGTTAATTTTTATGTGCACCATTCGTATTTTGTGCACTTATTTTGTTGGTTATATGCAATATTTATGTGATTTGTGTTTTGTTTACTCCTATATATTTCTATAAGCATCATGTTATATAAAATGTTTTGACTGTAGAACATAAATTGATAATTTATTGGTAATTTGAAGCGGTATGTGATAAAAGAACAAAAACAATATGGGTTTACTTGTAAATACTGTTGTGGCACGTTTCGTCTTTTAACCTATAATGATAAGGGTGGAGTAAGAACAAAGGTTTCACACTTAAAATGTAATTAATGTTTTATTGTTCAAGTAATGATGAGAAATTCCAGAATGGATATTTTAAACTCACTACTCACTCTAAGAATAAATATATGTTTTGAAATATTTCATTAGGTACCTAACTGTTTTTTGGCCACACAATTTTATTTGTGGCAAAGGAATTTTCATTTGTTTTTTTTTTCTCTTAGATTTTTATCTGAATTTAGTTTTTCGTGAGGGGTGAGATTAGTTAGTAGCACAACCCCAAAATACATCTTAGTTTTTTGCATTATCTGTAAAATAATGTCCCTAGAATTAATCCTGTATTTCAGGACTGGTTCAGGCACTCTAATGTAGGCATATCCACACAGCGCGTTGAGCGGGTTACATACTTTTTCAATTTGACCATAAAGTACTAAAACAAGTCGCAAAGACCCTGCGCGCACAATAAATTTAAAAAAAGTACAATGGCTGACCACAGCCTTACACAGGTGAAGCTATGATCCATCTGCATATCATGTACTTATTCATATTTAATGTAGATATAAAAAATGTTCTTTCGTGTTTACCAACTCGGAAGTTAAGTAATAATAATCCATCCGTGTCCACTGAGTTACCAACCAGGTACTAAATGTAAAAAAAAAACTATACTGCTGTTTGTAGAAAAACACCGCGCTAATGTGTTTTTACTGTTTATCAGATAAAACGGTAATTTATAGTCGAAGCTAGGGATTTGTTTTTAGACAAGGGATTAACATATTTAAATCAGGAATTCAGGATTGGTATTAAATATAAATCGCGCACGCAGTAGCTCCATTAAAAAGGGTCGCACCCGGCCGGTTATACTTATAGAGATGTATACATGTATCTATTTTCGGACGCGTAAAAAATGTCATATGGGGTGCGAACCCTGCAGGGTTCGAGTTATTTCAGAGGCCGAATTTTATGACCAACCTTAACTAAATAATAGGTACCTAAGGTTAGAGTCAAGTTTCTGATTTCGAAACTCTTGATTGAAACCCTCAAATTTAACAACAGCAAAAGGTTTTTTTTTGCAATTTATTATCATCGTAGCTATTTTGATGACTTAGTAACACCTAAAATATTCTCGTGTAATTACAGGCATAGAACAGTCATATTATTAGATCTTTCGTACAACATTAAGCTCACTATCGTAGAAAGTAAACAAAGAAAAATCACTTGGTCATTAACAGCTACTGATAGCAAGCCTCTCAGAGATTATAACTTTATTGCAGATTAAAAAAAACTGATAATATTGATGCGACCATCGTATTTTTGTCTCTGGTAAATAATAAAAAAGTCAATGAGTCTAATATTGCGGGGATCTAAACATGCTGGTCAGGATTTCCCGCCTTTTGAGAGCACAGCACACAGTTCTTTTTAAAAAGTGAAGATGACAGGTAATGGCAGTTTATGTTATGCCTTCAAAGGATGCGGTAGTGCTTGTGTATATGTTGTTGTGCGTCACAAAGTGGTACAGAATATGAGATTTCAGTGATAACAGACATAAAACCGTCTGCGAAAAAATGAAGAAAAAAATTAACATAACCATGACGCCGAAAAAGGTAACTTGAAATAAACTCATTAAATAATTGCACGCTTAGAAAAATCGCGATTATTTATAAAATCGACCGTGTGTTGAAAACAAAGGAAATCACACTTCATATTTAGCATAAAAACTACGAGTTTTCTTAATTATTTAGTCGTAAGCGGTCATGCGAAAACTCGACTAAAAAGGCTACTTTAACATGTAAATATTTTCGCTCGACTTTTGTAATTAGGTTGGTTCTACATAGCGCTGATGTCGACGTAAAATATAGAAATAAAAACAATACTTTTTATCCGAATAACCCATCGCAAGCGCAGCTTCCCGAAATTTTCAACCGACTTCCAAATAAGAACGGGGTTCTCAATTCGACACGCACCTATTTTTTTTAATGTTTGACCATGCATAACTTATTTCAGTGTAGTCCGATTTCGATGTGCTAGCGTTTCTCCGGCCTGTCTTTTAAGAAATAGAACAGAACTTCAAATTATGAAGATGCCACATGATAGCACAATTTTTTTTTTGAAAATTGGAGCGTTAAAGATATTCACTACACCACGGGGACACTGGTATACTAAATTTCTTTGATTTAAAAGACCTTTACAAAGAAAAATTAACATTCAAAAGCGACACCAAGTTCTACGGCAAAAGTACCTAAACGAAATTATGTATCGTGTCTAGCATCAGTCCTTGCGGCTTTTAATATATTCTAGCGTGCATTCAAGCGGGTTCTTGTTTTCAAACAATACCTAGCTTCTGTCATATTAGTTTACGTTATTGTTGGTTGAGTTCCATATTGTACTTCGCATAATACGATTTTTGATTGACAAGACGTAGCATGCCTTTCAATTATTAATAATACAACAATAATAACAGCCTATCCTCTCAGTCCCCTTCTTGTACAGAGAAGGCACGAGCATTGATCACCACGTGCGCTCAAGGTGGATTGGAAAGTCTGCCATGATTCCTTCTTTACTTTACTTTTTATTTGTACAAAAAAAAATAAAGATGTTTAGAAAAGTTGAAATTCTAATTTTTGTACTCTTGGGTACCTAAAGAGTATCTTCAGGCATTTAAAGTATTTAAAAAAAATGAATGTTAAAAGTGAAAACTTTAACGAAAAGCCTATTATTTCAGAACAAAACGGCAGCTGTAACATTGACACTGACAGCCATTTCATGGGAAATAATGTCACAAACAATGATTAATCAATGTACTTTTTCAACTCCGCCATTATAAACAACGATTCACATCAACTGTCTGTCTAGTTGATAGATCCGTTAATATTACTTGTCACTTTCTTTTTTTTATAAACACAAAATGGGCGACGATATAAAACGAAAAACTGTTATTTTTATTTTAAAATATTTTAGTTTTGCGGGTGTTTAAAAATATGGTTAGTATGTCAATCTACTCCTGGTAATGTATTCTCCACTTTGGCCAATATTTTAAACCCTCTAAATGATTTTTTTTTTTCATACAAATGAATGTATGGACCTCGCCATGATTCTTTCAGGCTTATATTGATTATAAGTCCAGGTTTCCTCACGGTGTTTTCCTTCACCGTCGTCAGTGTTGTCTATGATAAAGTTAGAAAGTACGTATGAGTTGTAAAAGTCACAAAAGTGCTTGCCCAGTATCGAACCCCCAACCTCATGCACGAGAGACAAGCACCTTAGCCACTGGGTCAACATTACACGACACGTCAATTATTGGTATAGAAAATGTAAACTGAATCATTTGCAAATTGTAGCTTGGACTTCCGCTACAGGTCCTGCCACAGAACTAAAATGTTGAGAGCTTCAGAATGCTGAACAGTTACTCTCTAAAAAGTTGTTGCAGATGTTCATTGACCATGATCATCATGTCACAGACCACTTGCTTGTTTGACACACAAATACTAGGCAATTGTCCCTATACTCACTCTGTTTTAAATATATAATATGACTAGCGACCCAGCCCGGCTTCGCATGGGCCTATAGCCTTCCTCGATAAATGGACTATCCAACACAAAAAGAATTTTTCAATTCAAACCAGTAGATTCTGAGATTAGCGCGTTCAACCAAACAAACCAACAAATTCTTCTCTCTCTCTTCTCTCTTTTCTTTCTTTTCTTTCTTTCTTTCTTCAGCTTTATAATATTAGTATAGATAGGTGTCTTGTCTTAAGATGTAACAGGCGTTGCACAAGGAGGGTTCTGGTGGGGTCTTTTGAGAGAAAAAGTAACCCTCCACGTGCAGATGGTTTCCACCAGGGCGGTTTTAGTAAGAATCCCACACTCCCCGGTCTTATCCCCAAAGACGCCCGCACCTTTTGGAGGTTTCCCCCCGAAAACAAATCGAAAAAGAAATTGAAGGTGTCTAATCTTAATGTTGTTATGACTATGAGACATTACATCGAATGCTGCCAATACCGTTGGTGAAATCCCTAAAGCGCCATTTATCGTCATATATTGCGAAACTGACGGAAACACAAAGATTTATGAATCCATAAAGATGAATAGAGATCCGCTGGCTACAGACTATAAACATCTTATTTAAGATAGATCAAAATCACTGTATGAATTTAAACATAGGTATGGAACTTCAAACGGTGGATCAACTCTCAGAGCTTTCAAGCTCTTTTGGATCGATCTTAGTGGCCATAAACGCCGCATCTGTACCATTTGCTGTTTCAAACTGGTAATGCCAGTTTCCTAACAGATCCTACTAGTAATCAAACAAATTTCGTGTAGGATCCCCAAATTCATCAACAACATAATGATATTATCTCCATCATCGTCCGCACCTGGACGTGCCATAATTTAATGATTTATAATAATACCCCTTAAAACCAAGACAAAACACGACTCTTCTAATGTCAAGTCACAGTAATGCGTTTCCTTGTATTGATGACTCCCATGTCGGATAATAAACATAATTCTTGTAATGAAATGAATCATCAAGGATTATAGGAAATTTTAACCACTTGTTGTGTTTATAACGTGAGTTTCAGCGGCGTATCTATTTGAAATAACCATTCATATAGCGGAAGGGTCTATCTACGTAGTCGCGGCCCCATTGAGACTTTAAAACTAGTATTACTATCATATCGCCATTTCTGTCTAACCTTGTAGATCAAGTTGCAGTTTAACTCTTGACGTAGAAAATAGCCCTTAGCTACTAATTAATAGCTCTCAATGAGACTGCGCCCTACCGCACATACTTGATCAAAATGGTCAAATGTGTTACCTCCAATACATTATATGCTGTCATTTGAAAAAACCTTCAAGCTAAGTAACCTCTGCGCCGACGCTGTCAAAGTGAAAAGTTTAGGGTGAAAATTAAAATAAAATATAACCGATACAAAAACTGAAATTCAATCATCTCAGTCTATCGGAATTCACTATTGGCCATAGAGAACCTCCCAAACGAACGGTGCCATAACACCCGGTTTCCCGCCTTCCACATTCAATTTTTTTGGTCTGTCGTATCGTACCTATAAACCAATATCTCCAGAAAACCTCGCTGCGCTTTTTCCGTAGTCGTCTAAAAAGTCGAAATGAGTATTTAATTTCTCCGTTTGCTAACTGCTGGTTGCAGATTTTTTATCGTCAGTCTCATGTCTTTGGTAAAATTGGGAAGTAGAGGCATTTAAAAATGAGATGTTATTTAATTGCCAGTTAGGGAAACAGTTACAAGATTATGAACATCCATATTCTTGTATTTCACTCCTTTTTTTTTCATTTTTGTGGTCGTCGAATGAAATCCTTTTATCCGATTCTAAAAGTAAATAAAATGGCGTATGTTATGGCAAAATGTCAATAACTCGGCAATTAACTGTTTAACGTGTCATTGGTACTCTACCTTAGATTTATTAATTGGACAAGCAGCAAGCGCCTCGTGCAAATAACTCCGCGAAATCAAACTATTATTAAACTAAGTTTTTTACATTAATTGCCTCGTGTATAAGTATACCAATTACAAAAACTAAATGTGAAACAATACAAGAAGGCTGGAAAAACGCTTTGTTATTGTATAAACAGGCTTTACCGCGTAAATCTACCAAACCAGTATGTTAATAGGCCGTTTAACTAAGTCTTCAGTTACTTTTGTTTTGCACAACAATACAAAACTTGTAAATATCGCGTTACTGTGTTGTACCACTGGTAACTTCGACTTCGACTGTTCAAAGGTCAAGACCAAATCATTAGTTACCAGTATACCAGTCCACTCGCACGTGTTGTTTCTCACATTAATTATTTATGACATTTCTGATCGATTGAAGACAAAGGATTTGTTTGCGAAGTTTCTGAACAAGGTCACGGAGACTTATAATCTTGTTTTGAAGTGAACTTCTTTTAATATGTATTCTGAAGCTGATTGTGTTTTGCGGTCCTTGTTTCTTTGGCAACAGAAAGTACGCGATGAGGGGTCGTATAAAGTCGTGTTCCTATTGAAAGTACCTCCCTAACTGCTTTCCAATTGTTTACAACCTGTTGGTTCTATCCAGTAAATCTACATGTCCCTGACATTTTAACAGGTTTTTGAAATCCGGACATGGCAAGGAGAAACTGCTAATCTTTCCAAATTGTAAACAATAAACGCAAGATCTTGAGGGCAATGGGTTTCGCAATAACTTGACCCTAGTAGCCGAAGCGAGCTTCTTATCTCTGAGTGCAAGTTAGGAGACAACTGTAGGAAACGGTGCGGTTTACGTGCTTCATAAGGTATGGCAAGCAGGCACGCCATATATGCATGCACTGCAGATATCTTTGCCCGCAAAATTGGAGCTAAATTGAGGTGGTGAGCACCAGAGTGGCCTATCTTTTCCAGACAATTAAAATTCTTTGTGTCTGGAAAATATAGGCCACTCTGACGCTCACCGCCTCAATAGGGTATTACACCCATTTTTGAAAAGTGTCTCAATGAAATTCTGTAGTGCTAATATGCCACCAAAAAAAACACATAATTTTTATTCAATCGATAAGTGCCATAAAAATGCATCTAAATTTTAAATTTTCAAATTTCGCGCGTAGTTTGACGAAAACGCCTCTTACTGAACGCCATATTGCTCAGCGTAAATGACGTCAGTTCGTTTAGTATCAAATGAGCTCATATTAAATATGATAATTGTATATCATTTAAAAATAATTAAAAGCATATTTTGTAATAGGTGTAATAATGAAAAAATTACGTTGGTTACGAAAATAATAAAAGTACAAAGCCTATATTACGCCAATCGGTTGACTGACAGTTGTCAATTTTTTGTTTACACAGCCGTACGGCGTAATAACATGGCCGCTTCTATTTCATGGTGTTTTATAACAGATTAAAAATACTGAAAACTTTGAATTGAATTTATAAAATTGTTTTGTTATTTTATGAACTAAAACTTACATTTTCCGACTGCTATACGCCTAAACTGTCTCAATAACATATTTATAGTTTTTTTCTCGTATAGAGTAAAATACCCTATTGATACCAGATTCCTACTACGCAGTATTGTGGTGGTACAATGTAAATGAGTTTTATGAAAATCTCATTTCTAGTTTCGTCAGCAGTAAGGAAGCTGGTCTCTTCATCCTGCAATCACACTCGCAACTTTAGAAAGTTTTCTTGTGCTTCGATGGTCATGTTTTGTATTTCTTAAGGTAAAGACAAAGCTTGTGACTTCATATCCGGAGACCGAAATTTTCTCCCGATTTTGATCTGATCTTTTAATAACGCAAAAAATTGAGTTTTCTTTTCCTCTACTACTACAAACAACAAAATATGCACCTTTGTCTCTCTTTTCATAAGTTTACTGACACGGAAAAAGCTTAAACAGCTGCAAAACTCTGCGAGTAAAGAGATCTACTAAAGATTCAACAAGGTTGATAGTTCAGTTGACCAAAGAGTAGAGATATTTTATCTTTATACTTGTACGCGTGAATTTTCTTATAGTTTCGTAATATTTTTGAAAATAAATATAGCTTATTGCATTCTGGGATAATGTAACTTTCTATTAGCGAAAGAATTCTCAAAATCGTTCAAGAAATTCCGGAGATTAGCGCGTTCAACAAAAATAATAAATAAACAAACTCTTAAGCTTCAAAATATTCTCTTATTGCACCGTGACCTAAAAGCATTATTAGGTTCGACGTAATCGGAATGGTTAGCGATACTCTGTGCAATCAAAGCCGTTACCATTGTGATACGTATAGCATTGTTATCAACGCTTGCTCGCACCGTTTCAACTTTATCACAACTTTAATTGTGTGGCTATCGATAGTGAGCGCTTCAATTGTTTCTCTGCGGAGAGTATATTATCAGAATGTTATCAATAGTGACGGTTTAGCCACAAAATATAAAGGGTACCTACAGAAGGACCGCTCCCGCCATCGCCATCTTCAAACATAATTACCTAAACTTGCCAGACTCACTAGGGCTGCTACTGTATTGACTCTGTAGGTTTTATTTGTGACAATAGGAAATTTTATTGACACTGGTTGGAACTCTTTGCAACTTTTTTATAACAAAATTTTCCTGTTCGTCATGAAATGTCAATTATATCATTTATTCATTTTTAACCGACTTCAAAAAGGAGGAGGTTCTCAATTCGGTTGTTTTTTTTTTATGTATGTACATCGATTACTCTGAGATTTATGATCCGATTTACGTGATTCTTCTTTAGTTTAATGCGGAATAGTTGCCATTTGGTCCCATAAAAATTTAACATTGTTTGGCCCAGTAGTTTTCATTTTATGAACATTTTTTTATTTTTTATATATTTATTTTTATGTTTGACCACGCATAACTTTTTTCAGTGTAATCCGATTTCGATGATTTTTTAATTGTTAGCGTATACCTATCTCAAATTTAGTCCCATATAAATTTCAAAAAAATATTCCACTCCTAAGTTGGAAGTTAAGGGATGACAGTTTTTTTTTTGTGTCGCCGTTTCGGAATTCATTTCGATGATGAGAAGTAGGCACTAAAAAGCGAAAAAAATTTTAACAAAAAAGACAACCGCCTTCAAAAATTAAAAAATAACTTTCAATTCGCAAGTCGGTGGCAATACAAAACAACAAGCAAAACCAAAGCCGCCGATTTGCAAATTGAAAGTTATTTTTTACTTTTTGAAGGCGGTTGTGGCACCACGTGACAGTTGAGACTTAAGTCTGCTTGAAACTGCTTTAGAATGCCTATATACGTAATGTCAATGTGTGCGTGCCAAAAATCGGGGTTTGTTCTGAGTGGTCTCTGCTCGGGCGCGACGCAGCCTTACATACTTTGTGGTATCGTGATTAACGCTGGATGTATTGATAAGTCGTACTGTAACTGCCCGATCGACGGAAGTGGCAACCGAGCCAACGAACATAGCTTCATTATCGCCAGTAATGAGATACAGAAACTCAGCTGCCCTTAAGTGTTTGGTGTTATTAATGACAGTTTCCTTTAGCTAACGTTACGGTAGGACTCACGTACTAAGAGCTGCTTACAGTATAGCTGTGATCTTCCAAATCGATAGAAAAAAATCTTAACAGCACGTGTCCTCTGGTAATGTGTCAAGTTTCGCCGCTTTCTCAAGATATCCGTTTGCAGAGAAAATTAATTTGGGCTTATCAATTACGTTAATGGGTTTAATACTAGAATGTGATCAAACATCATTAGTGTTACCTCCTTTTTGGAGAGATCCGAGTCTAGCCGCGAATAACTGAATAGTTTAAGTTTCGTTTTATAATTAGAGACTAGAGAGAGTAAATTTTTAATTGTAACAACACCGTCTACGGCTTTACTCGAAAATTTCCAGACAAAGTTTTAGTTTGTAATTTGAACACACTTGCCTAATGGATGCTCAAAGCAAGTAATGGGTTATTAAAGTTTATTAGTTACTGTAAACAGAGCTATATATAGGCAGTATTGAGTTTATTCGTTAACCATAAACGTGGTTCAGAAGACTTTCTTTTGGTATCAGTTTTACAACAGGTGGCCGGTCATTAGAAGCCACTGCCAAAGTGCTAACACTATTATTTATGTATTCTACACAAGTTTGACTTGCAGTCCTACAGAATATATTGTTGCAGTAACTGACCGTTGCTCGGCAACCGCTCACCCGTTTGTGCAGAATTGGTGCAGGGAAACCACCCATTTGAAATATTATCTCAGATTGTCGTTTTTACGCTAAAAAAGCAACGCGTTGAGGATCTTGCGAATGTAAATTTAAAATATGTGTAAGCCAAATGGCAAGACATAGAGGACCTACCTATTTTCATAACACATAGAACTACTGGAACTTTACCTATGTTTACAAATAAAACATTCTGATTCTGAAGAACAAGAGAGTATATTCAACTCTGTCGCAGTACCGGGTCTGGTTCAAGTTTTGCCACAATGCCCCCCGGTTCTCGAACTTCCGCCTCCATTCAGTCCAAGCCGGCATTAGGTCGTCAGTGTCGGCTATACTACCATTTAAAATCAAGGTTTTCGGAATGTATCTCCAAGACCATATTTAATGTGAATTATTATTCCGTGACAGTGTAAAGGTTTGGCCTTAGGTCACGGAGCTAGAAAATAGAAAATTGGAAACTTCGGCCAACTAAAACACTAATATAAGCTTTAACTAAATATTAACCTCGTGACACACTAATAAAACGACTTGTTAGCAGGAGAAAGGTATATTTTACGTTTCATTAATGGACGTTGACTGTTTGCCTGAAATATGGGCCGATGGCCGATAAATGCTCTTCCTGTTAAATCTTTACCAAGAAATCACGTTAAATATGAACGAATCTTTACTAACGAATTAGTTTAAAATATTGAATCATTTTCGATATTGGTAATGTCATTAGCTCTACTCCATTTATTAGAAAAAGGCATTAGAAAAAAAGAGGCTCTTAGAAGCAGGAATGCAAAACATTTTATTTCAAAGATGAGTTAAAACTATTTTAATTAAATTTGTTGTAACATAACATTGATAAATAGATCT
The DNA here is from genome assembly GCA_947361185.1 of Charanyca ferruginea. Classification (NCBI taxonomy): domain Eukaryota; kingdom Metazoa; phylum Arthropoda; class Insecta; order Lepidoptera; family Noctuidae; genus Charanyca; species Charanyca ferruginea. The sequence goes on along the minus strand of OX376082.1, from coordinate 6,444,734 downwards.
GAGATAGTTCTAAATATGGACATATTAATGATATAAACAAAATTAAAGTCTTTTAAAGATTATGTAACATTTAAAATTTGGTAGAGTTATAGTGAAACGAATAACGTTCCCGGTATTGTTCATCCCTGCTTTTTTAGTTTTTTAGCATTGACACTAAGTTTAATTCGAAATGAAATGATACAACTAAATGAAAGCCACATAATTTCATATGTTAAATTATTAAAACGGTCACAATTAGGTTCGACAGCTGCTATAAAAATAGATTATAATAAATTCGGGGTCGACGGCGTAACTGTGTTTGTTGTAATTCTGTTTCAAAGTGTACATTAAAAATAACCTTTTTCAACTTCTGTCTAATGCTATTTGTAAATGGTATTGTAATAGTTATTTAATTTCGGTCACAGTCTACTTAATTTCGCCGCTTTTGCGTGGTCTTTCCACGGCGTCGTCTTTTCCTTGTCAACCACCTTTCCGGTGTTATCATTTTGTTTAGCCATCATTTCACATTCGAAATGCATGGTATGATATCCAGTCCCATATTCAGTTGGGCGACAATATTGTATTTTTATGCAGTCTGTGATTTGACTCCCAAAAATGTAGGTAATCGTTTTCGATCACAATTTTAAATTTAAATTGAATGTGTTCTACTTCGATATCATTAGACATAGCCATTAATGTATGTGTGCATGCCCCACAATATTCCCCATAGCTTGTCATAGGCCGAATACGGCCCCAAAGGTCGTGATCCTCAATTAATGAACAGACGGGCTCAGAGCAGGGGCACATGTGCATCTGTAGTTAACTCTCGATCCGTCGTGTCAATGATGTTTCTGTTTCTTGTTACAAGTTTGATTTTCTCGTTAAATTCGGCGCGATGACCGCTTGGAATTAGAAAGAAAAAAAAACAAGCGAGTCTTTATTGTGGTTGAAATAAATGTGTCTTTTCCTGTCTTCTGTGCTGGTAATGTCGCCGAAGTTATGTGGGTATGTATGTATCGTTGGGTTTTGTTTTAAGAATTGTTTCTGGGATTTTGTTTGCATAAAAACATTACTCATTAGGAATGTAATGTAATATTGCCTGACAAGAAAACGCATAACCTGAACAACCGTATATCAACCACATCCCTGCCAACACTTGTTGATGATGTAAAAAGTAAGAAAAAATCTGCGTATCATTATACGCTTATACGCAGATTTCTTCTTACTTTTTACATCATCAACAAGTGTTGGCAGGGATGTGGTTGATATACGGTTGTTCAGGTTATGCGTTTTCTTGTCAGGCAATATTATACTTTTATATAGAGATAGGTTATGTCAATGTGTTTGTGATGATTACCTGACCAATTAGTGACTTCCGGGGCATCTTTTTTTACTAACGTTCGCGTTCTAATCTCAGTTTAAATTTGACAGAGACTCAAATTGCCCACTATTTTTTTTTAAATTGATGGTTGCTGAGAAGCATTTTTAAAGCAATCAGTACCAATCTTGTATTCTTGGTAAGTTGGTAATCTTCTCTCGTATCGACATGAGCTATAAAAATAACTCGTGCCTAAAAATATTAACCAGTCAAAGAGTTAGACGGCGGACGGTCGTCCCAGATTGCACCGGACGTTCCTTCTGCTAATATAATACAAAGAGAAATGGCCAATAACGTTAATGCCGTCCACTTTATTTACTGTTTACATCAGTGAAAACAAAAGAAAGTTACCGATAAACTTGGCTATAAAACGATACTTAAATAAAGCTGCCACGTTGATAAGATTTACACATTAACTTATTTAAATATAGCTAGTACTGCTTAAATATATCGCCGACGCAGTATAAACACGCATGTTTAGAAAAATTAATACCATCGGGTTTTATTATTGGTAGTGAGTGATGATGATGAACTTCGGGACGATACCCAAAGGAACTATTTAGTAGCACTCACTAACTTTGTTTGGTTGTCTATCTGTCCGTACACAGACATAACGAATGATTACGAATGTAAAAGATTTGAAGCTGAAAGTTACATGTTCCAATTTTTTTCACGTGATAACGTCTTATAAATAGTTATAAATCGATGAACGCCGGCTGCACGCACGAAAGCGTCACGTTCCGCCTGAGCCTGAGCGTGCAAGCGAGAGCGCGGAACAAGCAATAGAAGCACGATCGGCCCAAGCAATAAGCTCCGCTCACCTCGACGGAAGCCATTATTTGATTATGTTATATATGTTAGCCATTATGTTTCCGTTATCACGTAAAACTATCGTCCGTAAACTGACTTTACAGACAATATTTTTTTTTTAATGTTTTTTTTTACGAAAACTAGTCGATCAAGCTTTTTCAGAGGAGTTCGATAAGAAACACTATGATACGAGATTTTTATACAGTCTTTGGTAGATCGATGCAAAGCCGTAAAGGCTCTCCCCCACAGGCGTTATTATCGCTCGATAATATCGGATGCGTTTTTGCGATAATGCGTCCCGATTCCTCCTACCTCTATTGCTTCGTTATTATCGCAGCAGTGTGTAACTTCGTAGTCGTCCTAGTACAAAATGTACTAAAAACAAATATCGCAATAACGCAACCGATATTATCGGCCGATAATAACGCACCTGTGGGGAGAGCCTTAAGGCGACGATATACGCCGGCGACTTTGAGCGACCAGAGAATCGTATGCGCTGCGTCCAAAACTCTTAAAGTTTAGTCGAAAAAATTTAATAAAAGATAGTATTTTTTAACTTAATAAAAAGGCGTATACTAAAAGATAGATAATAAAATTGTCTGTAAGATATCAATGTTTTGTCCGCGTCAGACACAATTTCACGATTTAATTAAACTATTTAAAATGTACTTAATCAAAAATATTCACATACTGAATGAGAATGTTTTAGTTTAACATATATTGGACACGGTTGGCGCAGTGGCTGAGCGATCGACTGCTGCACAGCGTGTTGCGGTTCGATTCCCGCCCAGGGTAAACATTTGTGTGATGAGCACTTTGTGTTTGCCTTGTGTCTGGGTGTTGTTTATCTATATATGTATAAATTTACAAAAAAAAAGTATTTGTGTATGTGTATCAGCTGTCTGACACCCATAGTACAGGGTCTCCCTAGTTTGGGGTCAGATGGCCGCGTGTGAAAAATGTCCCCACATATTATTATTATTATTATATTTTTTTCAAACTGACAATTACGTCAAAATGTGTAGTGTAAATACGACACATTTTGACGTGATTGTCAGTTTAAAATCTGCAAAAGTCGCCTGTTAGCGCCTAAAAGCGGAGCGGAGGTTATAAACAGTCTATACTAGGTCCGCTATAAGGCTTTGCATCGATCTACCAAACACTGTATATTAGAAGATTATAAAGCTGAAGAGTTTGTTTTTACCAGCTTTTTATTAGCTTCACCTGTATGTTTGTTTGTAACCGACTTCTTTGGGCGCGATTTTGACCCACTTTAAACGGCCAGATTTCGTTCAAACTGTGTACATTTATCGAGGACCGATGACAATACACTAATTTGATAAAATTATTAAAAAAAAACAAAAAAACAAACAAAAAAAAAACATAAGTCGTTCAAAATTAGTTGCCGAAAAAACAGCTATTACATACTAGGAAGGTACTGCACAAGCGCCCCAGGTAGAATAAATGTACATAATATTTATAGATATAGATATAACCAAACTAAAAAGTAAAAAATAAATAATAGTTGAAAAAAACTAAAAACACGCTTTTTATAGAAAACCAAACTAAAAAATAGAAAATAATTTTTATTAAATTATTTTATTTAAATAAACTCATGGGGTGCATGGAGTCAATAGTTATAAATATTTTATTGACAGATATGAGTAGAGTGATTACCATTTTGATAATATCTTAAAAAGCACCCCACGCTTTTTTTAAAATAAAATAATTTATTAAAAATAATTTTCTATTTTTTAGTTTGGTTTTCTATAAAAAGCGTGTTTTTAGTTTTTTTAAACTATTATTTTTTGTTTGAACGCTCTAACCGCCGCTACTACTGATCCGAGCCTGAAAATTATTTCGCTAATATTTCGCGCTATGTTATCACTGAGTGCTATAAGCTTTATTACATTTTCAAAAAATAAGCGATCTGCAGTGCTATTCTATTACAATCTCCCTCTGTGAACACCTATACCCTGTTCACAATAAAATTAGACATTTACTCAAACCTTTTTTACAGTCCGTTCAACTGATTTTGACTTCTATTGCGTTGGTGGCATGACAAATGGCAACTGCAGTAAACAGTCGTTATTGTAACCACTTTTTTGCCTCTAATGTCATCCTTATGCCTAAGGAATAGAAGTCAAAATCGGTTGAAGGGACTGTAAAAAAGGTTTGTGTTTATGTCTAATCTTATTGTGAACAGGGTATAGGTGAAGTGACCTGTCATCCCATTGTAGTGCTTTGTCAATTCCTAGCATCGGGACAGATGACAGCTCACTTCACCTAGGTGTTCACCGAGGGAGATTGTAACAGAATAGACATACTGTTAGAACATTTTACGCGGGTGAAGTATCGGGTACTGTAGTGACTCGAAGTAAAACAGTGCCAATAGGCCAATACGTTGTGGATCGACGGAAGCTTGACATACTTTGAGGAGTGATCGAGAAGAATAAGTGCATCGTAGCATTTCCACCTGACCCCATCTCGGTGTCGCCGACGGTGAACACAAAACCTGACAAGTGCGAGTCGGACTCGCCCACCGAGGGTTCCGTTCTTTCGTTGTTTGGTCACCCATACAATTATGACCGCGCATACCTCGATGATTGTTTACGTACTTTAAATAAAGACTATATTTTTTATGATTTTTTACAAATGTATAGTTTTCAGACTTTTCTCTGTATTTGTAGTATAAGACGATATTACTTGCCAAATTCCATAGTTCTAGGTCAACGGGAAGTACCCTATAAATTTCGATTCCCTTGAGAGTGTCGAAAAATACGTTTTTTGCGGCATAAACGGCCGTATCTTTTTTTCACGTTAACTTAATTAGAAGTTTGATTTTTTACAGCTTCAAGGGACTGTAGATTTGTATATGGTTTTAATTTCAACTCGATACCTCTAAGCGTTTCTGAGATAAAGGGTCTTGACAGACAGACAGACACACAGACGGACAACAAAGTGATCATCTAAGGGTTCCGTTTTTTTCTTTTGAGATACGGAACCCGTCACTTTCCAAGTATTCGTTAGTTCCAATTAAAAAGCTACAAAAACATGAGCTTGAGTTTCTTCAGGGTCAGCGGAAATAGCAATATGCTCGAGTAGTTCTGATTTTATTATCATCTGCACCGAGCCTTTTCCCAATTATGTTGGGGTTTGCCCCCAGTCAAACCGAATGCAGCTAAACACCAGTATTTTTTCATTGAGCGACTGCCCATCTGATCTCCACAACCCATTTATTGGGTCACACGATACCCCTTGGTAAGACTGGTTGTCAAACTGGTTTCTGACTACCCATAACGATTGTCAAAAATATCTACGAAAGTCAGCCGGGACCAACGGCTTTACGTGCTTTCCGAGGCACGGAGGGATTCAAATTAGTAAATCCATATAATTTCTTTAATTTTTTGGTCTTCTGACCTAATTTGCACACCAGCCATGGTCAAACATGTATTGCCAAAGAATATCCTGTAACACCTATAGTAAACATCATACCATGTATATTATCTACACATGTTTTTAATAATAATAATAATCTTTTAATTCAGGTAACAAAGACCCATCTAAACTAATATTATAAAGCTGAAGAGTTTGTTTGTTTTGTTTGGTTGAACGCGCTAATCTCAGGATCTACTGGTTCGAATTGAAAAAATCTTTTTGTGTTGGATAGTACATTTATCGAGGAAGGCTATAGGCCCATGCGAAGCTGGGTCGGGTCGCTTACAATATATTATACCTTATAGACTAACATACATAACTATATTACATTACTTGTTAGTAGGTATAGTATCTTATGCCTATGTTAGTTACTTCACTTCACTGTGCGATCATGCGACTGTGCGATCTGTGTTTTTGCAAATAACTGAATCTTTATCTTTAAAGTCCCGCGACTGCAGCGCTATCAGCAATAATGGTCGCCAATTTCTTTTTATAAAAGCCGTGCATTAGATTAGACAAAACTTCTTCTCCATACCACATCACATCACCATCAAAGAAAATTACTTTCCGACCTTTATTATAATAAGCGGCATTTCACTTATACCCCTTCAACAAGTACTTAAGCTTGAACTTTAACAAAAATATCACTATACTCCGTTCACAATAAGATTAGACATATACACAAGCCTATTCCCTTAACCTTTTTTACAACCCGTTCAACCGATTTTAACTTATATTGCGTTGGTGGCATGACAAATGGCAGCTGCAAAAAACAGTTGTTATTGTAACCACTTTTTGCCTCTAATGTCATCCTTAAACCTACGGAATAGAAGTCAAAATCGGTTGAAGGGACTGTAAAAAAGGTTTGTGTAAATGTCTAATCTTATTGTGAATTGAGAGCAGTCGCGCCGCAGTCTCGCGACTTTATTTATATGAATTTACAAAGCAGCGCTGCTGTCGCGCTACTGCCGCGCGACTAATTTGACGGCGCCCTTATATCATCCATCCACGGACAAAATGAAATGAACTTTACGAACATAACATGCATATAAAAAAAGAAAAGAAAAAGGTGTAACTTTAGTTAAATCGCGTGAACACTTGCTAAGCATCACTTTTGCACGGCAGTAGTTAGCGACACGTTTAGCCTTTGTGGCGAGTGGCGGCCTCGACATTGTCTTTGACAAACCGCCTTTGACGTGCTTCCACGGCAATTTACGCCATACTCGAAAAAGCGCTGGATTTTTCCTCTAGTTCACATAAATGAATTCAGCGTAATGCTCAAGCTTCTTTTGCCGACGTCTATAATTTTTAAAAACTGTTAGAATTTGGTACTTTGAAATAGATAGAATCAGGTTCAGTTTTAAGCGCTTTTGGAGCACAGTTTTTTTTCATGAAGACTTCTTTCATGGTTTTCACCGTTCTTAAGGTAGCCGGAGACATCAGTTTTAGGGTAGTTATAAGCGGGTCGGTACATTCGGTTCGGCATTTTCAGTACAACATTATCAAAGTTTGTATTGAGACACGCTTATGTGTATAGGCCCCAAGACTCCAACTAATAAAAAACCGCACGGTTCTTCAACCACCTTAATGTTCTTCAAATTTCTTTCTTAATCCAAAATTGTAGCTTGGATTTAATGAAGCTTACCTTACTAAAAGTTCATTGAAAATCTGTATGTCATGTCATAACGATTTAATATTACACTTGCTTACTATCAAGTTCGCCAATTACCTCATATCAATTAGGTAGACTATCCGAAATAAATCCCCTTTATCTATAGTTTACACTGAAAATATCCTTATCTTGGACAATCCTCTGTCTGTCTGTAGAGTCTACATCCTAGCCCACGCAGTGCCTTATAGTGTGTTCAAAATTGGCATTTTAATGAGTCTGACAAGTTTGGTTTCATATTCGGCAAATTCTGTATTGATGATGTAGGTATTTCTGAAAAATGACGTATAATAATATTGCTATTTTTAACAGACTTAAAAAAAAAGGAGGTTATCAGTATTCGACCCGTATGTTTGTATGTATGTATGTATGATTGTCCCCTTGTCCCCGATTATCTCCCGTTTGACTGAACCGATTTTGATGCGGTTTTCAGAAAAGTGTTTGTTACATTCTGGAGAAGGTTTTAGTATACAACAGAAATTTTGAAAGCGCTTTAAAAAAAAAAAAACAAACCGAGAAGACAGTTTCGTTTCTTCCATCTTTCCATCTTTGGAGGACTTTCAATATCTGTTTTAACAGTGTCGCCGTTTCTTAATAGATTTGGGTGAAAGTGGAAAATAAAAATTATTTATATTTGTTGTTTTGTATTGCCACCGACTTCCGTAACTAAATTTATTTATTTATTAATGTTTACATCAGGCAAAATACCCATAATTTTGTTAGTATTGACTTAAACTACGTGAGTATTCCTAAACAACTAAAACACAAATTACAAATAGATAACATAATTAAAAGACCTACCACCTTCTGGAGACACTTGGCATCATCACATGCCGTGCGCACAGGTGCCCCATCAAGTGGCCTTCAGTCTTACTTGCAACAACACTCAGGAGACTGTTGCCGCTGTCACGCACGCGTCGTAGTAGCGATGCAGATCTCTTTCGCATGATCGCAAAGAAGTCGTCAACACCCGCTGCTGCGAACATTTCTGAAGCGCTACAAAAGCGTGACAGCGATAACAGCATCCTAAAAGCATTATTATATTGCACACGCAGGGCATTGTACGTTTTATGCGTGTATCTGATCCACAAACTGCAGGTATAAAAAGCTTGGCAATATGCCCTGAACAGTGTTAATTTGACGTTGCTGTCACATCTTGCAAATCTGCGGGCCAGCATGTTGCATCTTACGGCCAATGCTCTGCGCTCTCTCTCCATATCACAGTTGTCCGTGCCATCCTCGGTAACCCAGTGACCCAGGTACTTAAACTGTTTTACCCTACTCAGAGTTGCACCACATAACGATACTGGAGGAACTATTTCATAGGTTTTGTTTCGCGCCATGAATACTAGCAACTCGCTTTTTTTGGCATTGTACCTTAGTCCATGGGCTCCAGCATAACACTCACATACGTTCACAGCTTCCTGAGCGCACTGATCGACGGACTCAGCAGCACCATGTCGTCAGCATAACTAATGTTGTTAAAAGACACTCCGTCTATACTACAACCGACTCCCGTGCTGCTGAGTTCCTCGATCAGCTCATTCATATAAATATTAAACAATTTGGGCGATGTCAAACCCCCCTGCCTTACCCCACACTCTAACCTGTAAACATCAGAGTATGCATCTGCCCACCTCACAGTGTTCTCTTGGTTCCCATACCAAAACTTGAGCACATTAATTATTTCTGGCGGCAAGTTAGCTTCACTCGACAGTTTGTTCCATAGGATGTTATACGAAACCAGATCGAATGCCCTGGATATATCCAGGAAGCACGCATAAACAGGTGTCCTTCTTCCAGTGTAATATTGCACAGTGCTCTTAAGAGTCATAATCGCAGTCTCCGTTGATAACCCATTTCTAAAGCCAAACTGTCTGTCATCAATAATCAAGTTTTTACATAGACAAGTGTCCAGCAAACTATCAAAAATTTTTGCTGTAATTGTTGCCAAGGATATCGGTCTGTAGTTGTTTATATCCGACATGTCTGACATGTGACTAAAGTCATGTGTGTTCTGTGCTAAAGTTATTTATCACTTTTTAGTATTTGAAGGCGAACGTCTTTTTTTAAAAAAAGATTGTTACCTGAGCCGTGTGGTGTGGACCGCGAATAATACCACCCCATTTCTACCCGTGGGTGTCGTAGAAGGCGATAAAGGGATCTTGACCAGAGGGTGGGCAGCAGCGTCAGCGTCAATATGCATCGGCCAAGCATGGCGATTACGGCTGAACCCCCCCCCTTGGGGGAGACCTATGCCCAGCAGTGGGCCTCTAAAAGTTGACATGATGATGATGACCTGATTTTTGTTAAGTTCATTATAACCTCTCATCGTTTTTTAGGCTTTCCTCAGTTCGTAATTATTGTCTGGATAAACTTGCGAAGAATGGTCGGTGTTTGGTTTCAGAATGATAGTAATCGTGGCTCGACAAGAAATTATTAATGTCATCTGAAGATTCATGCTTTCCCAATTAAAAATCAGGAAATGGTTTCAAATAACAGATCAAAATTCAAAGAAACCGCTGTGAACAAACATCAATCGTTGACTCCCACGCATTTCAATATTGTAAAATGTGGGTTAACGACTTGGAGATCGTAAAATTTCGTCCGGATGCAGATCTAACATCGCGCTGTTAAGCTGAGCGGACAATTTTATTTTAAACTAGCTTACCCGACAGACGTTGTCCTGTCAATCGATTTTTAAATTTTATCACCGTTTAAACCTTCCCTGGACTTCCACAAATATTTCAAGACCAAAATTAGCCAAATCGGTCCAGCCGTTGTCGAGTTTTAGCGAGACGAACAACGATTCATCGGTCCAGCCATTCTCGAGTTTTAGCGAGACTAACGAACAACGATTCATTTTAATTATATAGATAGAAGATAGATTATTGTCTGCAAAATATCTCATACATACACTTGGTTTCTTTCGTTATGGGTAGTCAGAAGCCAGAAAGTTTGACAACCAGTCTTACCAAAGGGTATCGTGTTACCCAGTAACCGGGTTGTGGAGATCTGATAGGCAGTAGCTCCATGTTAAACACTGGTATTCAGCTGCATCCGGTTAGGTTGGAAGCCGACCCCAATATAGTTGAGAAAAGGCTAGGCAGATGATGATGACTTTTGGTTTCTTTTTGCAGCTTCTGGCTTAGTTATGTCCTAGTAGTTAGGAAGATAGTAGTTAGGTTTGTCTCAAAAAAACCTAAATGCCAGTCATCGAATATTTAGCCTCAAAAAAGTTAAGTGATGGCAGTTAACAGCAAAATGGTAACCAAGACTATACTACAGCTTATCTGCAGTTAAATTACGTATTATGCCCGTACTTTAGCGAGCACAATTCTAATCCGAACAAGACAAGAGACATCAGTTATTTAAACTGCTTAACCTAGTAATCGGATTACGAAATCTCCAGATGCCTAAATGACTCGTCAAAGACATTAAATCCCTATTGAGTTTCGTACGAAATCACTTTAGCCATTACGATACCTCATGTAAGAGTTTGAGTCAAATCTTTTTTGATCTTCGATTTGTTTAGAGAGAGAGAATCTAAAACTATACCTTGAGGAACTCCTAATACTACTTTAGATTCTGGTTTACAAGAGTAACATTAATAGGGACTTCTTGATTAGTCTCGAACCAAAAACAAATCAGCGCAATTTTTTTTTTTAATTTATATTTTTCAATTTACGTCAGACAATATGGCCCCATAGAAAAAAAAAATACAAAAATACATTTTACATTGGACATAATTTATCCTTACAACTATTGCAGTTCACTATACATTCATTGGTACTGTGAAAGAGAGACCGAATGCTGACTCTGTAGACGGTCTTCAGAGCCAGCACTCTCACTCTGTTCGTAGGTTTTGGTCGAAAATATACAAACTGCCTAAAAATAATTCCATGCGGCCATATTCTGTTGTTTAGGAACGTATGCACATTATGATGAAGCACAAAGAACTTAAATACGCTGTACTCACTTTGTTTTTTTCAAATTGATCTTTTGTAGTGTTACATTTATTGCCGTTTTTCTGAGAATATAATTACAAATGTCTTCCTCTGCTGTACCTTTGTGAACATTAGTTATGAAAATGCAATAACTTGCAGAAATAAAATAACGTATTCATATAGACATGTAAACAGCGTCATCAACTTGCGCATTAATATTCCTTCTCTAAGGGGGTTACCAGATGATGACGCTGTCCCTACATAAATACATGCTGCTCTGCCATCGACATTGTAGATAAGGAAGCCACGTGCTGCCATACTTTCACTTTCAAACATTTATTATTAAACACTCAGTCAACTGCTTTCGAAATAAGTACATATAATAATGATTTTAAATACAAATTAAATAACAAAATAAAAAGATAAAAAAAAAAAAAAAGATAAAAAGGTAATAAATAATAAAAAGATAATAAAGATAATACAAGTATATAACCAAGCATGGACATGTAACAATAACATCTGCATCTGTTGGCACATAAATAAATGATTTGATGTTGATAATTTATATAATTTATCTCAAATAAATAATTTGAATTGAATTGCCAAATGGCTAAAATAAAATCTGTCTAAACATAGACCTTTATATTAGACTACCGCGTTCGCAGCTAACGACTGATCGTTTTATTTTCTGCGGTGTCGTAAAGTTCATGTTTCACTACGATGATTTGTTCTTAAAGAGACGATAAGTGAGTAATTTTGATGTACAAATTTTCACGAAACTTCAGAGGCTTAAAGGTGAGGCTTTGAGGTGCAACGACGTGCTGCAATGTACTATTCCGCGCGAGAGACCATGGACGCAAACTTTTTAACTCAACGTGACCGCGCTAAGATCTCTAGATTATTTAAATCACAGACTGACGTCTGGGAGGAACTTTTATCCGAGTGGCAGTGTAGGTGGGATGATTCTAGCAAGGGCCGTCACCTTCATCTGTTCTTTCCATCCGTTCGTGAGCGGCTGGCCAGGACATGGCTGGAGGTGGACCACTGTGTTGCCCAATTTCTAACAGGTCATGGCAACTTTAAAAGTAAATTATTTTCTTTCAAGCTTGTTGCTTCGCCTTTGTGTCAATGTTCTACATCTGACTGTGACTGAATACGAACAATCTGCACATCATATCTTATGGGAGTGTATTCTTTGGCAGAAAGAACGCAATATTATGTTAGATAGTGTACAGGCTACATCCGGAGCGGTTTATTATGCGGACCTTGTGGAAACTAGAACAAATTTCCGTGCGTTCAAGCGATTTTGCCATACCTATTATTGGAATCAAATTTAATGTAACAGCTCACTTTTTAGGGCCCAGTAATTATGTCAATTATAATCCGTGGTGCTTAGCAACTGGATTTCTCCCAGTTGTAAACGTCCCTTTGTGCCTATTGGCCTAGTTCGGTTCTGTCTCCTGCTTGATTTGGAGGGAAGTGGAAAATATGTTTTTCTTACTCCTCCGCTATTCTTTTCTGATTATTTTCGTTGCGGGGTCCAAGACAGTTGAATCGTTTCTCTGGGACTCGTCGAGCTTCATTGCTCTGGCGCTTTTCTGGTGGTCGCCACTGTTGATTCTGGCTTACAGTAGTTACAGTGGTTAGGGAATAGTACGGCTACGGCGGGCTTGTCCCAATAAAAAAAAAAAAGGCTTAAATAAAAGTTTTTAATTAGGTTGCTTTTTTTTTTTTTCGGATTGGCATCTCGTAGGTCAACCTAGGAGGTTGTCGGCTGCTTAACCGGACTTTCCTGTGGTGCCTTAAAAAAAAGCTTACAAACTAAGCGACTACACGCTAAGGGCACCCCCTGTGGGGTACGAGCCTCGGCTTAGGGCGTCGCTGGAAGAGGACAGCAAAGGGACAGGCTGGATCGGATTTCCATTATTTAGGGACGAATTTAAAACTACAGGCTCAGCGGCGCGGGCTGGCACGAGCAAGGGTCGGGGAGGGGACGTACGGGGTCGTCGCGGCGGGCCTCGGCGGCGAGGACGGAATGACGGCGGTCTGTGTCTGTGTTTCTTAACTGTACTGGTGGCCTTATTGCTCTCCTGGAGGAGAGTAATAGCATCGTCAGGGTCGGTCAGAGTATGTCTCGGTCGTCGAGTCTTACTAATACGGGAAGGGGTATATCGGGCGGCCGCTACGACGAGCGGGTTGCGGTGTTTCTCCGCTTGATCGAAGAAGCGCTTGCAAGCGCGCTTCATGAACTGACGGATGGTCGGGAGTTTGAGATCGAGATGAAGGTTCTCGTTGCGAACATAGAACGGGGCGCCCGTTATTTTTCGCAAGAAACGGTTTTGTAAGGTTTGCATTCTGTGGAGACGGTATGCCTTTACGTGTGCGAATACAGCACAGGCGTAGGTCATGATGGGACGAATGCACGCTGTGTAGGTACGCAATTTGCACTTGAGTGACAATTTGCTACGTGCATTCAACATACAGTGAAGTCTACCTTGAGCGAAAGCGGCGCGCGAACGCGCCTGCTTTATGTGCTCCGCGAAGGTTAGGTGGCGGTCGAGAATGACTCCTAGGTATTTGGCTTGCTTCTCCCAAGGGATAGGCTCGCTGCAAATATTTTTATTCTGGTTCATTTCGGGAATTCAAAATTCCATCATGAGCCAAATAATTCCGCATCCCAATTTTAAACTCAATTTCTGTACAAAGGCAACTTTTGAATCCGCGACTTCTGCGTCTACGATAACCGATATTCACTGGCAATGACGCGAGAAAAAGCTAGTAAAAGTTATATTTCCTAACTAAAAAACAATAAAATGTTAGTAGTAAGTTAATTGCACCTTTTCGGCAGTTAGGACTTGTGGTTCGTTCCTGTATCTAATCATTTTGACAACGGGATGTCTTCTTGACAACTAAGTATCTATTTGGTCTGACCGAATTATTACGGTTTTACCTGTCGCAATGAATTTCAAATGAAACGATTATGTATCAAAGTCATTAAATTCTTTACTATTTCCAAATGCGTGCATCACATTGGCAAAAGGTGTTGATTATCAAAATGGAAGCTGTTGCGATTGTAAACGATCTTCAACTCCTCGTTTGTAGCTCTTGTGGAAGACACCACAATTTTGTACATCGTATAGGTGAATATTAAATCATTTTTAGATAAAGCTATGTGTTTGAGCCGTTTGGGGTAGAAACACTAGAACCATGGGTTTCGAGTACTCATCTTGTTTTTCGGGACATCGCCAAGCGGCTGGTCGACTACACGTGACCTATTTTTTTACCATAGAATCGGCATTGCCATACAACGTGGCAATGCTACCAGCCTGTTCGGCACGTGTCCCGTTGACAGTGATGTAGACGAGTTTCTTGATGCCCTATGAACTCCCCCTGATTTTATTTTTTTACTTGTACATACTTTTATTGCTTTTATTTCTATATAGTTGTAAATAATGAAGATAATTATTATTAGTCGAACCAAACGAATAAGTTTATTTATGTCGTTGATAATCAAGAATTAGAGAAGTATTTTTTGTCTGTCGTTGACCATGGTATGATATAGAAATACAAAAGAGTTTGTTACAGTACGTACTAATATGATAGTTTCTACGTAATGTGTCTGCTTTTATAGACATTGAAGCCAATATTGGTTATAAAAATCCGTTGTGACGGTAATGTAATATGTTTCGTTGCGTGTGCGCAGTCGTGCGGCATCTGCGCGATGTTCCCGTCGTGCATGTCGCTGTTGTCGCGGCGGGGCGATCAGCGCGCTCCGCGGCCCGGCCAGTCGGCCGTCGTGCTCAACGTTTACGACATGTACTGGACGAACTGGTAAGTAACATTACATTATGCAGAATGAAGGGCATAAAAATAAATTTCACACAGGATGGACAAGGATTTTTATTAAGTGTAATATAAACTGTACTCACGCCATAAACAGAGATATCGATTACGTCAGCTGTCACCTGTCACTCACAACAGACAGTTTTTTGACATTGACAGAACAGATTGCGTTTACAAATGATTTGACTCTATTACGTTTATAAAACATGCTACAACACAGAACAGTTCATAGCTCAATTCCTACCGGCTTCCCTTCGGAATTCCCTTCCACTAAGAATGAAGCATATTTTGCTTCAGCTTTGCCCTCTTCTCTCTCTTACGACAATAAATTGACCATTCGCCACTGATATACAAATACTTCTACAGACTATCTTTGACTCACTCTTGATCAGGCATGAATGGCAAATAATACAGCGCTCGTACGCGAAATGAGGAGGCTTCCGGCGATTGGGACTACAATTAATTGGGACTACGGTCCCAGTGGCCGGATCCATTTAATTTTAATATTTTTCTTCCGGCGACTGGGACCAGGCATAAATGAATAACAAAAAAATATTGTTCAAGCCAAAAACAGTACAGTCAAACGAAAAAAATATTTAACATCTGGGAGTGTGGGGATTTAACATCTGGGGAGTCGCTGGAAACTTCAAATGTACTGTACCAAAATTACAGAGAGTGCAGTTGTTTGTAAGTTTTTAAAAGGTACTTGATCCGATTTCAGAAATTCTTTCACTGGGAGGAAGGTATACTTTTTCCGAATAGCATATCTTTATGTCCGAAAGCCACAGTTCGTACGGGAGCCTACATGCTGAAAACGGGGACACAGCAAGTAACATATGAAAGAAAGAGGGGTCCCAAGTGTAACGAACTTCGCCTTCGCTTCCCTTGCGCGTAATTTTTTCCGACCTTCCACATTTAGCCACCACCAGCTACATTCTTCAGATTATAGTTCCATTGGGGTAGAGGACGTCGCACGCTGTATCTACTGTTTCGCGGAGATTAAGACTAGTTAGACTTGTCCTGGAGTGGATCCGGGACAAGTCTCTAACTACTGTGAACAGTGGCGGATTTGCAGTCTTGGCCGCCCTAGGTCCCAGGCCAGCCGCCCCTTTTTCAGCACCCATCCTATGAGCTACATAATGAAATTACTTTATTGTCAACTTTAGTGATGTATAGTCAACTTTAGTGATCTTTAGTGATGTATATGATGATATGTATGTAGTATATGATGCGGTGCAGTGCGGCCCGCCCATAGATATAAGATTTGGATTTCTATGGGCCCGCTATAATATGCGCGGGCCTTTAGAATATGTAGGTACTTTGAGTTATTTCTTTGTTATTATCAGTGAGTTTTTTGTCACGATTGGCCGTCCCAAATATCTGGCCGCCCTAGGCCCGGGCCTACTGGGCCTTAGGGCGAATTCGCCACTGACTGTAAAAGCATAATATCTGTCTGTCCAGGTACACGGCGGGCGCAGGTGTCGGGGTGTTTCACAGCGGGGTACAGGTGCACGGCTCGGAGTGGGCGTATGGGGGACATCCGTACGCCTTCACGGGTGTGTTCGAGATCACACCACGGGACGAGCGGGAGTTAGGCGAACAGTTTCGATTCAGGTACATCTCCCAAGAAAGCTGGCTTAGAAAAACTGGCCGAGTGCTAATCGGACTCGGTTTAAGCGCTACTCGACCAAAACCTTGCGATAGCGTGCTTTTATTCGATACTAGCGACCCGACCCGGCTTCGCATGGGCCTATAGCCTTCCTCGATAAATGGACTATCTAACACAAAAACAATTTTTCAATTCGAACCAGTAGGTCCTGAGATTAGCGCGTTCAACCAAACAAACAAACTCTTCAGCTTTATAATATTAGTAAAGATTCAGGGGCTATTAACTCATTAATTAAGAGAAATAAACTACACCTAAAAGCACATTATTAATGTTCAATATCCTATCATCACATTCCACATTCTTATTTTTATTTGTATATTTTATGTCCTAAATACACTTAAATGTCCCCGTAAAAAAATCTAAAATAATTGATAACATGTATATCTTCTGCTAAAATTAACATCCTATTAATTTGAGGATTACACTAATGGATAGATAATTTAAAAACCTACATAATTCACGTTTTATTTTATATAGGGTGACTGGTAATTAGTGTACGATACTTAAACACGTGATTGTGTTCATGATAACAAACAATTTTCCCGAAGAAAAAATGTTTTTTGTACTAGTTCTCTTTTATCACAATAACACAACAGCCGTATGAAATTTACGCGCGCGCACGCCTGTGACCTAAAGTGAACTAGTACAAAAAAACATTTTTTCTTCGGAAAAGTTGTTTGTTATCATGAACACAATCACGTGTTTAAGTATCGTACACCAATTACCAGTCACGCTATATAAAAGATCGCTTTTCTTTAAAAAAAAATATAATTCCAAAAAATGTGTGTATAACAGCTAAGCTTTCGTTACTTGTAAATCTTTATGATGTGTTTATGTTTGTTTTGCAGACAAAGTGTGCACATAGGTTATACAGACTTCAGCGAAGACGAAGTGAGACGACTGGTAACAGAATTAGGCAAGCAGTTCCGCGGTGACAGGTATGTATTCACGTATAATTCCTGTCTTCTACTTTTCGAATCGATGGTTTTTCTTTTTGTTAAGACTATTTGGGCCCATTAGAAGCCACATTTATCGCAGCATTAGTGACGTTTTTAATGTCCTCTAAGGTGCAGGTGTAGGGACACTTTGGACACTGTAGTAAGTGGGCCATTGTCTGGTCAGGATCACTGCATTCACTCTGGATATCGGTGGGATCATTAATCCCCCATTTTGCTATGTAATTCATGTAAATGCAAAATATTGTCAACATAATTGTTAAAAGAGTGAATATGGAGTTTCTTGCTCATCCTTGTCCATACGAAACTATCTTTTGGAAGGGGCAACTAGAATTAAATTTTCTTATATGACGTTCATAAGTGCTTTTTAAAGTTATAATAGAAATGAACGATTTGACTTTGACTATCGAAATATCCCCCAACAACAAACCCAACCCCACAACAAACCAAAACCGCAACAAACCTATTAGAAGTTTCCATGGCCACGACCTCTCCGCCAGGAGTGTACGACTAAGAAGAGATAGAAATAATATCATTTTAACGCGGGAACAGCGGTCATTAAGCTCCCTACATCTTTTAGCATTCTTCATTTTTAAAACGGAATCAAAGATCGTTAACGACCTAACTTGATATTTATCGTATTCGTCAACATAGGTACTTTACAAATGAAAAGTTTCTACGAAGAGGTATTATGGAAAGTGCAATGACCGCTATCGCCAAGCCAAAACAATTTTTCAATACTATTATCTATGTTTACAAACATGACAAGCAAAGCGTAGATTGCTTTTGTCACACGTAGAACATTTTCGACCATCAACAGTATTTATTCATACAGTATTTTAACTAAAAGTAATTAACTAAATGCCTCTGTGATTACACCTATTACTGAAATGATTACAAAACGATTAGGCTGATTGTCAATGTTACACACACATACACACACAGCCGGTTATTAGTAACAGCACAGCTTGGGAAAAAAGAGTTTGGAAACAATGAGGGCGCCACTGTCACACTTAGCAAAACCAAAACTAGACTACATTGTTTAAATTAATGAAAAATAATAAACACAACTTGTGAATAACCCCTTAATCTACGCAAAGTATCTTCATTAATCAAAATAATGTGATTCCATCGGTCACCGTGTCATATTCTTATTTCAAACTAGGGTTCCGTAGTAATAATAAAAAAAATACCAGCCTATAATTGTCCCACTGCAGGGCAAAGTCCTCTTCTCATACAGAGAAGGCACGAGCATTGATCACCACGTGCGCTCAAGGTGGATTGGGGATTTCAGACTTATGAATTACTAGCGACCCGACCCAGCTTCGCAGGGGCCTATAGCCTTCCTCGGCAAATGGACTATCCAACACAAAAAGATTTTTTCAATTCGAACCAGTAGATCCTGAGATTAGCGCCTTCAACCAAACAAACAAACAAACTCTTCAGCTTTATAATATTAGTATAGATAAGTCCAGGTTTGCACACAATGTTTTTCTAACAAGAACATAATATTGAACATACAACGTAGAACAGCGCTACAATTTGAAAAAGTAGTAAGACATTTTGAATTTCGTCTGCATTGAAGTAATGGTACATCGAATTCTTGAAAAAGTTCGGCTCTGTACAGCGTCATCCCTTTACTCGGTATAAGTGAGATAGATGACGAGACATCGACTTCTAGAAATACAGGAATGAGCAAGGAGCTTATAATAAACTAGCTGATGTTGGTTATCAGCGGGGTTTAATTTTTCTTGCGCGGTACCCTTTTTAGGGTTCCGTACCTCTAAAGTAAAAAACGGAACCCTTATAGGATCACTTTGTTGTCCGTCCCTCTGTCTGTCTGTCTGTCTGTCAAGACCCTTTATCTCGGAAACGTGTAGAGGTATCGAGTTGAAATTAAAACCATATACTGAAGTCTATGGTCCCATGATGCTGTAATAAAAATCAACCCTCTATGTTAACGTAAAAAAAAGGTACAGCCATTTATGTCGCAAAAACGCATTTATAATATTAAGTAGATTAACACTTTGAACGCCATGTAGGTCACCGGTGACCTTCGCTAGTGGAGGTTTTACCTTCATCGTTTTTGGCCCGGCAGTTAAAGGCTTAAAGTATGGATAGTAGGTATGGATTAGTATAGAAATATGGATATGTACCTACAAATATGTACGGAACCCTCGGTGGGCGAGTCCGACTAACACTTGTCCGGTTTTTTAGATAAATGCCGTAGATATATTTTCATATGCATTTAGTAACACGCTGTTATTCTGATATTACAAACAGTCACTTCAATGTTATTTATCTTCTATCTATACATATATATAAAATTCTTTGTCCTGAATGACTGACTGACGGATCAACGCACAGCCAACCTCTGATCGTAGGGACCTGAAACTTGGAGGGTGTGTTCTTTGTATGACGTAGGCATCCGATAAGAAAGGATTTTCCGAAATTCTACCCCTATGGGGGTGAAAAACTGGGGCAAAGTTTGTATGGGACAACGTGATTCCTTAGTCCAATCTAAACATTCTTTAACAGAATTGATGAAAGAGTACGTGTTTCATATTTTATTGAAACTCATCGCCTAACGGAGTTAAAAAGGGGTAGAAAGTTATTTTGGGGGTGATTTGCATCGAAGTTGATATCAACACTCCTTAGTGCTTTTGATTTGAATTACATTTTATTTTGACACAATAGTATTTAAATTAAAAGTCCTATTAGAACCATTTTCGACTTCTACGCGGACGAAGTCGCGGGCAAAAGCTAGTTAATTATAAAAACATGTCAAAGAGCGAGAGGTAATGTTTTCTCTTTCTTTAAACCCCACCAGAGTGAGATAGAATTCACAAACAAGACTCTACTTTTATTATTAGCTGAGCTCATACCTGTCTTTTTAAAAGTTGATGTCTCTCTGACTATCGCCCGGGTGCTAGAGGTTATCGCGACGAGACAGACGAATTGTTTTATTGTTCTAAATATGAATTATAATACAATAATATGTTTATAGACTATTGTTTGAAGTCGATATAAGAATATAAAAGGCGTCAATGGCTTTACTTCACATCACACACGTAATCATGGTCAATTGTTTAGAGAACTGTGCAAATGATTCATTTGTTGTTATTTTTGGTTTAAATCACATAAAAGTATCTGATCTTTGTTAGTGCGGAAATATTGCGAACGTAACTGTTTATTCTGTATGTCTATTCTGTTACAATCTCCCTCGGTAAATACCTAGGTGAAGTGAGTGGTCATCCGTTCCTATGTTAGGGATTTACAAAGCACTGCAATCGGATGACAGCTCACTTCACCTAGGTGTTCACCGAGAGAGATTGTAATAGAATAGCACTGCTGTTTTGTGACTGTAGATTTCCCTTCCATAGGGTGGGTCACTTACAAAAATACATAAGTATATAGATAAACAACATCCAAGCACAAGTTTTACACAAATGTATAAAGTAGCTAATATATTTTTCGCGATTTCAATACCGGTCTCATAGTAAAAAGTTGATTATTTCACAAGTTTTTACTTTTTTAAAGTACGTAGCGGCCTGTATATAGCACACTTAACATTATAATACATCCTGTTTATAATTATCTAATAACACAATCTTCTGTCTGTTTCAGGTATCATCTTATGAACAACAACTGCAATCACTTCACCTCAGCATTTTGTCTGGTGAGTCATAACTTTATTAGCCGACCCCTAAATTAAAAATAAGGGACTTACCAGAGAATGGGCAGCAGCGTTCTCTGTGCCTTTGTAACAACCATACTGCGATCGGCAACCCGCCTGCCAAGCGTGGCGATTATGGCAAAACTCCCCTTTGGGGAGGCCTATGTCCAGCAGTGGACGTCTTTCGGCTGAAATGACGATGATGATAATGAAATTTAAAAAAATACACAAAAAAGTTTCATTTTTTCATAAATTATTATTACTATGCTGTAGTAGCAAATACAGGTGTGGTTTGTTATCTGTGACGTACGATTCAGATATTATCATTAACTGTTAGGAAAATTTGGTTCCTGAGCGTTAATACAACCCAGCATGTTTAAGTAAGGTTACTCAGGAATTAATAATCAATCAATCTTTATTCGAACACAGGTATTACAATAAAGGTCTGATGTATAAGCTTTAGTCGAGTTTTATGTCCTACCAATGAAATTGGTGTACGTATATGTATATTTGTTATGTAGGGGGTAGGGTATATGTTAGTTTCTTTCAGTAATAAGTCTGAATAGTCACGTTCGAGTAAATCCTACTATATAATATTATAAATGTGAAAGTTTGCGAAGATGTTTGTTACTCAATAAAGCGTAAACCGTTGAACAGATTTGCATGAAAATTGGCACATAGATAGACCATTTCCTGGATACTTTTTATCCCGGTAGTATGTTCCCTTGGGATAATCACACTTTTTACGCGGGCGAAGCCGCGGGCAGAAGCTAGTCATGTAATAATTTTGCATAATGAATAGCCCGAAGGTCTGACAACCAGTCTTACCGAGGGGTAGCGTGTTACACAGTAACTGGATTGTGGAGGTCAGGCAGGCAGTCGCACCATGTCAAACACTGGTATTCAGCTGCATCCAGTTAGACTGGAGGCCGACCCTAACATAGTTAGGAAAAGGCGACGCAGATGAAGATGATACAGCTTTGGCTTGGTTTCCGTATGTATCTTTTTACCTGACTACTGAAAACAAGCTCTTTGCCGAGGACCACGGCAAAGAGCTTGTTCGGTCCTCTATAGCACAGCATTTAGCTGAATGGTAGCCTGCTTTTCACAGTTACGATGTGCAACTTATTTCTATTAACTACTACCAACTAATTTCTATCCTTTGTCCTTCTAAGGGCGGGTTGTTTCAAACAGTCGGTTAACGTTACATACGGACGGTTAAAAAGTTACTATGATGTGCGATGTTTAACGTACGTTAAATGTAACGGGTTGTTTCATGACATAAAAATCCGTCAGTTAAAGTTATTCAAAAAGAGATTCCATAATATTTTGATGTTTGAAGTAGGTGTTTGACAGCTCAAAATTACGATGACTGGTCGGTTATGGTAATAGTATGGTGGTTTTTTTGACGTATGATTTTGTGAAACAACCCGTTTTTTGGATTTGACGATAGTTAGCGCCATTTTTGACTATTACCGGTCAGTAATGGTTAGTTGAAGCAACCCGCCCTTAGTTACCATTTTATATGCAGGTATTACAGTGACAATATAAACAAATTTTCTTTATTTCTAATCTCAAAAAGATCAAATTATTTATTTCAATTAGACCATTAAAAGGGAGTACCTTTGAACGTCATTTAACATGAAAAATTAAATCTAGTTCATACTCTTCGAAACGATCTTTCAAAAGGGGGGACTTTCAAAAGATAGTTTCGTATGAAGAGTGGGCAAGAAATATACCTACTCTTTTAAAATAAATGTTTAATAAAATTTGGTATAGGTACAGGAATCATATAATTAAACGTGATCCCGATGCCCCTTGCATATAAACCACTATAATTGATGTATGTACAAAGTGTTACAAAAGAAAAAACCGTACACACAGTGTTCGTGGGTACACCTTTGAACGTCATTTAACATGAAAAATTAAATCTAGTTCATACTCTTCGAAACGATCTTTCGAAAGGGGGGACTTTCGAAAGATAGTTTCGTATGAAGAGTGGGCAAGAAATATACCTACTCTTTTAAAATAAATGTTTAATAAAATTTGGTATAGGTACAGGAATCATATGATTAAACGTGATCCCGATGCCCCTTGCATATAAACCACTATAATTGATGTATGTACAAAATGTTACAAAAGAAAATACCGTATACATAGTGTTTGTTCACTTTTATTGTTCATTGTAAACTTGTTGCTTTTCACATTTTTCTACGACCAATAAATAATTCAGAATTTCTTTTTACTGGTCAGAAGAAAAAAAAACAACCTATAAATTCTTGTTAGTTTGGTCCTACCTTGATTCTATGCAGTTGAACATCAAAATCGGTCAAGGCGACGAGCGTTATTGTATAAGTTGGTAACAAACTGAATCTAATATATTACAGGTGACAAAGCCGACAAGTTTTCCCATTAATTATTATAAATAGTTACTGCTTTGCATGCATGCAATTTTGGCATTAACATACAAATCTTTTTGATTTATAATCTAACTGTTAAGAAGGTTATCAAAGGTTAGGAACGCGGTTCTAATGTTTAAATAACAACATTCTTTGATGTTTTTTTACTATCTTTTATCGTGTTTTCTAACTTGAATGTTAAAACTATCATTAATATAATAGGGATAGGTACAGACGCCAGCACATCAAGCCATACCAAACTGTAAAATTTTCCCAATAGGGTAGGTACTTGACACCACCAATCAATTGACATAATATGTTTTATGAGCTGTCAAAACGAGATTCCTCCATAGATTTTGTATGACAATATCGGCCTGTGACGTCACTTATTTACCAACTCAATTGACTAACTATTAATTGATTTCAAAGCAACTTATAATCGAATTTTACAGTTAGTAGAAAACTAATCGGGTTTCCGGGCTAAAATAAAGTGTATTATAAGATAAGTTGTATTTTATAATTATTGGTTAATGGTGGCAACAACCCAATTGAGTATGAACCTTATCCTTGTGTAATAAAGTTGAAAGTCTATCAAAGACATTTGACAGATTGTTGTAGCTTGATGTGCGGCCAGCACATCAAGCTACAACAATCTGTACAACTAAGGTTCGATAGCGAATTGAAAGACAAAAGTAAGGTAGTTTCTTACTGTTTCTCTAACTAAAAAAAATAGCTTTTGTTTGAGAATCCGTCCGTGTGGAGCTCACAGTCAAATACGTTCTTAGTTAACATCTCCTACTTATAAACTACCCACCTGCCCAATGTCTCCTTCATAGATTAGGTAGTTTTCGAGATTTCGTTATTAATTGACCTATTTCGCGTTTATATATACTGAACTAGCCTTTGCCCACGACTTCGGTTTTAGGTTATCGCGGATGCAGACGAAGTCTCGGATTAATAAGATAGCCTATGTCCTTCCTTCCCTAGGGTTCAAGCTATTTTCATAGCAAAGTTCATTAAAATTGGTTCAGGCTTTTTATCGTGAAAGCGTAACAGAGTAAAATTAGTAATTAGTATGGATGGAAGTATGGGTATGGATTTTTGGAGGTATTTTTTTTTTGTGGGACAAGCCCGCCACACTTTTCCCATACCACTGCAACTGTAAGCCAGAATCAACAGTGGCGACCACCAGAAAAGCGCCAAAGCAATGAAGCTCGACGAATCCCAAAAAACGATTCAACTGTCTTGGATCCCGCAACGAAATGGATCAGAAAGAACAGCAGAGGAGTAAGAAAAACATATTTTCCACTTCCCTCCAAATCAAGCAGGAGACAGAACTAGGCCAATAGGCACAAAGGGACGTTTACAACTCGGAGAAGCCCAGTTGCTAAGCACCACGGATTATAATTGACATCATTAATGGGCCCTAAAAATTTGATTGCAATAATAGGTATGGCAAAATCGCTTGAAGGCACGGAAATTAGTTCTAGTTTCTACAAGGTCCGCATAATAAACTGCTCCGGATGTAGCCTGTACACTATCCAACCTAATATTGCGTTCTTTCTGCCAAAGAACACACTCCCATAACATATGATGTGCAGATTGTTCGTATTCACAGTCAAATGTAGAACATTGACACAAAGGCGAAGCAACAAGCTTGAATGAAAATAATTTACTTTTAAAGTTGCCATGACCTGTTAGAAATAGGCCAACACAGTGGTCCACCTCCAGCCATTTCCTGCCCAGCCGCTCCGCATTTTCGCAGCCGCATTTTTGGAGGTATGAGGAACAGTGTGGAAAGTTCCTCATCCTCCTTAGAAAAGGGAGGATACTCCGACCACACGGGTGTTGTGTCTGGTGGACTACTGCCTGACGGAAAATAAATTCCCATCAAAACTAGTATCAATAAAACTTGAATCACTGAAGTGACATGTTTAAAACAAACGTGTTATCTGTTTTTACGGAACTGGTGTACAATAATTAGAAGTCAATTATGTGCTACACGATAGCGGATAGGACAATAGGCGATAACGAGGTACGTATTATTAGCTTTGTGTAGATCGTAAGGATCGATGTGAGTGTGAGTGGGTCTTCGCATTCGTTGCGTTATTTTCAATAGAACGTTTTGCGATCCAGCGCTATTTCCAATCCGGATCCGATCAAATCAGGATAATTTTCCCTTTCGTTCCGAACTCATCAACAGCAACAACTTTGCCAAAAATTGCTGTCACCGGAACAGGTAAACATTGAGTGATGTCGGATCCAGTTTTCCGGATTGATTGCAATCGTTAACAACATTATACAAGATTGTATTGAGAATGCCGAAGTGTATAACGACCTTTTGGGTCTGCGCCGACTGACGGCACGGCCCGGCAAAGGATTTTTATGTTACATAAAATAATATACCTTAAACACATGACATAGTAGTTGAAATTTTAAACACGTGCTGATACGACATCGTATTGCATTTGATTTGTAGCTACAACAATTATCATTGAAATTTCATTGTATTTACATGACTTTTGCCTTGCCGTGCCGTGTCGCCACTCTGCGCAGATCCTTTGACGTCGGCTCAACCACGTGTACCTACTTGTATACACGCAATTCTAAGAATTACGTTTTCATTAACGAAGGAGGAACGAGATTGCTGTTTATTTTTCAGTCATCCCAGCAACTAACTACAGTTGACAGTTCGTCATCTATTTTTTGGTTTGATTGGACTTTCGGAAATCGGGAGTTGTAAAATACCAACAATTTACTCGTTTATTATACATCTGTCTTGACATTTTAAAATATTAGTACGAAAATAAAAAATGTAATCCATCGGTATCGGGAATTGGGTGCAAGCTAGCGGCGGTTAGGGCTCCAGAGAAAAGATCCTCCTAAAAATGCAGGCCGCGTCCAGAAGTACTTACTGCATTCTAAATAAAACCCTCGAGCCAACTGCCTCCGAGAGCCTCCTTAGGTGTTTGTTGATGGAGGCCCACATGACGACAACCTCGCGGGTCAAGTCAAATTACTTAATTTTTTAACAGACTTCAAAAAGGAGGAGGTTCTCAATTCGATTGGTTTTTTTATGTACACCAATTACGCTGAGATTTATGATCCGATTTACGTGATTCTTCTTTAGTTTGATGCGGAATATAGCCATTTGGTCCCATAAAAATATAACATATAGTCTGACCCAATAGTTTTCATTTTATGAACTTTTGTTTTATTTTTTATTTATTTTTTTGTATGTTTGGCCACGAATAACCTTTTTCGGTGTAGTCCGATTTCGATGATGCTTTTCTGATTTTTAATTGATAGTGTATACCTCAAATTTGGTACCATATAAATTTCTAAATATTCCACCCCTAAGGGTACAAAATTAAGGGATGACTGTTGTTTTTTGGTGTCACCGCGTCGTAATTAATTTGTATGATAAGAAATAGACACTAAAAAGCTAAAAAGAAAAGCCAAAACTAAAAAATAACTTTAAATTCGCAAGTCGGTGGCAATACAAAACAACAAGCAAAACCAAAACCGAGTTGCGAATTGAAAGTTATTTTATACTTTGTGAAGGCGGTTGTCTTTTTTGTTAAAATTTGTTTTAAGTATGAACTATAATAGCATAAGCCCGCCCCTTCATCTGCATGAATGTCGGTTCTCGCAGATACAGACGAGGTCACGGATTAAAAAGTAGCCTATGTCCTTCCCTAGGGTTCAAGCTAGTTTCATACCAAAATTCAATAAAATTGGTTTAGCCGTTTCATCGTGAAATCGTAACAGACAGTTACTTTCCTAGGGTAGAGTAAGTAGGGTTGGTAGGGACAAGACAACCGTCTGTCGGGTCGGCTAGTAATATTATACAGGGTAATACCCAAAAAATACCCAAAACCACTTACTCGTGACTTCGTATAATCACCCTGAACAAAATTTGTTCTACGACTTTTCAAAATTCGAAACATTTTTTTTCCATACAAAAAATATGGAAAGGCCTGCAATCAGC
The DNA here is from genome assembly GCA_947361185.1 of Charanyca ferruginea. Lineage (NCBI taxonomy): Eukaryota > Metazoa > Arthropoda > Insecta > Lepidoptera > Noctuidae > Charanyca > Charanyca ferruginea. Next base: position 6,416,979 of record OX376082.1, on the reverse strand, counting down.
TGTGCCAGTACATTAGCCTACCTACTATCTACATCATATTCGCTATCATATGGGTGCGCGCGCGCGTAGTATACGTACATTTTACAGACTTCAAATAAATTGTTTTTGGCTACGTTATTTAGTCGAGGTCAAAGTCGTAGAACAAATGTTATTCAGGGTGATGATACGAAGTCCAGATTAAGAGGTTTTGGGTATTTTTTCAATTTCCCTGTATAGTAAAGTAATATAGTAAATATAGTATATGGATTATTTATGTTGTTGTTGGTTGATTTTTCCAGGCACTATGCGACCACAACATACCAGCGTGGGTGAATCGACTCGCGTACGTCAGTTCGTGCGTGCCCTTCCTGCAACGGTGTCTGCCCAAGTGAGTCCCAATGTATATTGTGTCGTTTACTTTTTATTTTTTCCTTATTTCTTTAGTCGAGTCAGATAAATTATTATTTTTTTATTTAAAAATCGTTGCCCCCACTCTAGGATTTTCTCGTGTCGTGAGTGCGTTTACAAACACATAAACTCACATACACAAACAGTCAGACCCGAAACAACTATATGTAGGCCATACAAATATTTGTTCCGTCCGGGAATCGAACCCGCGACACGCAGCACAGCAGTCAATCGCTCAACCACTGCGCCAACCGTGTCATTTTGTGATAGCATTCTGACAAGAATAACCACCGGTTTTCCAAACGGAAATCAACGTAAAAATAATAGGACAGGCAGTTAGGTACTTAGTTATTGTAAGGCGCAAACAATAATAACAATAAACCTTTATTTTGGACACAACAAATCATGGTGTCGGTAGCATAGAAAAACTTATTACCTATACCCTGTTCACAATAAGATTACACATTTACAAAAACTTTTTTACAGTCCGTTCAACCGATTTTGACTTATATTGCGTTGTTGGCATGACAAATGGCAACTGCAGTAAACAGTTGTTATTGTAACCACTTTTTTGCCTCTAATGTCATCCTTAATACTACGGAATAGAAGTCAAAATCGGTTGAAGGGACTGTAAAAAAAGGTTTGTGTTTATGTCTAATCTTATTGTGAACAGGGTATAGTGTTAGTAAAAATCCAATTCCGCACAAACTGCTGTATAATCGGAGAGCCGAAGCTCTCTGCAACAGTTTTCAGGATGCTGTCCCTTACGCTCCTCAGTAGCGATGGGTTTTTTTGCACAATGGTGTCTATTAACAAATAGTTCCAAGACTGAACTTCTTTTAATTAAAAATAAATACTGCAAAATTAGATTTTTTGTTGCTTTGGAATGAATAAATAGTTAATCAACTGAGTTGGCTAGTGACTAACTAAGAATGACGTCATTAAGCATGAATGTGTTCATATATCTAAAATTGTAATGACCTGTACTAATTGACATATTTTAAATTAAATTATTTCTTTAATGTAATCTATTGACTGACATGCCACCTTAATTGTAAGTGCTTGTATAATATATGTTGATTTGTTACGCTATATATTGGCAAAACATAGTGCACATATTTTAGACAATATACTATCTGTAACCATACCTATGTTTAACAAAATAAATGATTGATTGGTATATAATTTATGCGTTTTGACAGCGCATAGAAATTATGTCAGTTAATTAGTGGTCAGTCCTTGTCTAGTTGCAATAAATAGTATGCTCGGTCACTATAGACAAATAAATTGTTCTGGTGCAATAAATTGCTTTAGACATTAAATGAAACTTGGTTACGTATACTACAGCGTTCCGAGGGCAAGTACTAGCGTTAAAAATGCCGAAAAAAAAAATTGTGGTTTTTCCGTATTTTTCGGATGTTATACAGAAATTGACACAAATAATCCTTTGGAAAAAAACAGACTTCTATAACTCGCAGATGTATTAAAAAAAATGTGTTATTAGTAATTATGGAAAAAATTAAAGCATAGGTATCCTAAGTACGTATTTGATAAAAAGAACAGTTTCATTCATATTCTTCGGGTTTCACGTTTTTATTAAAAAAAAACATGAAATATTTTTTGAAACTTTCGAATGAAACATTGAAAAAAAAAACAACAGAATTGGAAAGAAACTGGAATTTCTCCTGCCTTTTTTTACGCTAGACTGTACACGATGTAGATCAACATGACTAATGGTACAATTGTACGTGCTGTGCTGTAGAGAGTGGCTTACCCCGGCGGCGCTACAGCAGTCCCTGGCGGCTCACTCGCGCTCCTCGTCACCACAAACGCCGCAGACGCCGCAATAGCATCGTGAGTATACTACGCCATTTTGTACAGACCCCAGCACATCAATCTATACCAAACTGTCAATGGATCACGGCAGGATTTGTACCAAAAAAGTAAAGATGTTTAGAGAAGTTGAAATTCTAATTCTTATATTCTTGGGTACCTAAAAAGTATCTTCGGGCATTTACAATATTTTTAAAACCCCGCAAAAAAAGTTAATAGTTTAACGAAAAGCTCATTATTTCAGAACGAAACGGCCACTGACAGTAAATGTGTCACTGACAGCGGCCGTGTCGCAGTTCTTACATTGAAATTGCATAGTTTTATGGGAAATAATACCATAAAAAATGATTATTTTTTTCCACACACTTGTCACATCACTTTTCTGGCAATTTGATAGATTCGTTAACGTCACTTGTCACTTTCTTTTTTTTATAAACACAAAATTGGCAACGAGATGAAACAAGAAAGTGTTATTTTCATTTCGACATATTTTAATTATGCGGGGGTTTAAACATATGGTAAGTATATCAATCTACTCCTGGTAATGTATTCTTCACATTGGAAAATATTTTAAACCTAAATGACTTTTTTTTCTTCATACAAATGAATGTATGGATGTCGCCATGATTATTTTCTCAATTGGAAATATTACTGCCAAACTTTTCCGCTAGAGGCGCCGAAACGTAACGTAAACAAACAAAGTGACATAGACATAATACAAATTTTTATCTGTGCATCAAATTCTATTCTTTTTATTATATTAAGAAAATAGTAAATATTATTTATTATGCATAAGTGTTGTGCGTTTTTGATAATAATATTAATAATATATTACAACAAAACACTCATACCGCAACTTCTGAATTTTACCGCGCTTATAGTGTTTACCATAGAGTATGAGTGTTTACGTTATAGTTCGGTGGCGCCACGGAATAATAAAAACAAGTGGAAGTGCCACGCAGCCATCGAACGTGTGGCACAATTATGTGGAAATGATCAACATTGGTTCAGTCGCGATCAAATACTTGCTGCGACTTGACATATCGCACAATATCGCACGTAAGGAAAAAAAATACAACCATGCCTTATTGTGCAATTTTTACATGCAAAAATGATAGCAGGTCAAAGAATGTTTCTTGCAGAGGTATATCGTATCACCAAAAAGTATAAAACTTTCATATATTTCAATATAATCGATTTTTATTGACAATACCTTATTTTTGCTTTGATGCGAACTAAAAACTACCTTATGTCCATTCACTAAAGTCTAAATTAGCTTGCTCGCTGTCTTGACTATAATCGTTTTACGTGGCATAAATTCTAGAAACTTCGACGCTACTCGTTTAGGGATGGGACACATTAATGCAAATAGTTCGTGTCGACAAAACAATTACACAATAACAATAACATGTTTTTAAAGTACCTAACTTTATTTTTAATAAATAAAAGTACGAGTTTGAAAGAATGAGTTTTAAAAACCTTATACCTATATTCTGGCAAATAGTCATTCATTCGCGGTTAGACGTAGGCCTATAAATATTCTATATACATACATGTATATAGTTTATTTTCATGTACAAGAATTGAGATGTCAATTATGTTTTTAAAAGACTGTCACATATTTAGAAAAGATATTGTCATGTCTAAAATAATGCGTCATTTCATTGGGATGTCAATCAATTTCCTACATACAATCATATTACGGACTCAATGAAAGATATCGCAGAAAAATATGTCAATACATCATTAGTTAATCATCATTTTTGATCCATTACGTACATTAAAAAGATTAATATATTTCTTACATTGTACAAATTATCGATAACTTGACCACATCTCTCATTGAATAGCAAAATAATTAACAGTTGCATGCGAAAATGACATCTATTCCTAGTAACAATAGATGTCATGTTAAATAATTTGGTAACAGCGCTCTCTAGCGTCGAATAGCTGAACTCGTTGGACATTGCTCGAACTGGATTGTTAGATGGAAAAAATCTCTTTAGTGATTTTGTCATGTAAAATAATAGCAACGTTCGTCAGTTGTGATACGATTTAATTTCGAACAACAATAAAATAAGCTTTTCGCCAAAGTTGCGTTCATAATTTGTAGCCAATTATATCATCGTTTTCTGTGTATTGCAAGTACATTTTAATTTGCAAATGTGTGAGTTTGGCGACACTGGATCCAGTATTAAGTAAGACTAAGGGCACTTCCTCTTGTTTTTATTATTCCGTTGGTGGCGCCCTCTGAGATTAGCTATGCGTAAGCAACCCTATTGAATATGAACTTTATCCTTTTGTAATAAAGTTGAAAATCTATCAAAGAAATTTGACGGATCGTTGTAGCTTGATGTGCTGGCCTCCATACACATACAGGCCGACTTTTAGTACCGTGAAGTTTCTTATTAATTTTTTTCCATACCTACGTTTTTTGAATGGACAACTAGCTTCAACTTTTCTGACAAACTGGCCGATTCCTTGACTTTTCAAAAGTGCCTTTCAATGGATTAATTTGAATAAATGCTTTGTCTTTCATTCGGCTGGCCGTGTTTCGAGGTTGAAAGTACTCATAAATACGAACAACTTTTACTAACTCGGAAATTCATCTGCGTAGCCTTTTCCCAATACCAGTGTTGAACATGGAGCGACTGCCCACACCACAACCCATTAACTGGGTGACACGATACCCTTGCCGCGGTCGGTCTGTAGATGGCTGACCATTCATTCTTACAGAGTTTCCTCCGCACCTCGGAAAGCAGCACGTAAAGTCGTTGGTCCCGGCTGTCATTCGTAGATCTTTGGCAGTCGTTATGGGTAGTCAGAAGCCAGAAAGTCTGACGAGTCTTACCCAGAGGTAACGTGTTACCCAGTAACTGGGTTGTGGAGGTCAGACTATCAGTCGCTCCAGGTAGAACAATGGTTTATTAAATCAGGAAAGGGCTAGGCAGATGATTGTTAACTATAATGAGAGCAAATTAAACGTCAATAGAAAATATACCAGAAGTCCTATTCCAGTAATTAAAAACGTTGCAAATCTAGTCTCATCTCGTCTCAGCTACAATCAATTTCAAAATTTTGATTAAAATATAAGTAAGTTAAGGCATTTATATTAGATTGAGACTGAGTGTCCCCATTTCTGGAACATTGACCAGAAGATGGGCAGCAGCGTCCTTCTGAGTAGACAAGACTACTGCGATCGCCAACATGCATCGGCCAAGTATGGCGATGACGGCTGATCCCCTTGGGGGAAACCTATGCCCAGCAGTGGGCGTCTAAAGGTTGAGATGATGATGATGATGACGATGAGACTGAGATTAGAATACTTATGTTCCTGAATTATACCTGTATAATTGCCCTCCTGGGTATATAATCTCAGCTGTATTCAAACTTGAAGAGGACTGTAGCTTGATTTTATTTTCTAAAAATTATTCATATATTTTTTTTCTTTTTTTGCCAACAGAATATGTCCTGCACTGTTGCAGATAAGCAGCCAGAAGTGTTGTGTGAACTAATACATACTAGAGTTAACGTTAGCTAGTACTTGGTTTGGCGCATTGTCGATTGTTACTAGAGAGGCGGAGCCGCAGGATGTCGTTAAAAAAAAATAAAGAGTTTTAGTCGATTTTGTCTATGTTATGTTTAAAAATCGACTAAACGGTTAAACACACGAAATAGTGAATTGAAAACGGCTTCAACGCGACTCCGGCCTTTATTATATTAATCTAATTATAATTCTACCCTCGCGCTAATAAAACGGAGTTCCGTCTCTTTCTTTACCGTACGAGTGAATGAGGTGACACTATTTCGCTCAGTTTTAATAACGGGGCTTACGAGTATTTGCAGTAGTGTTGTCCCCATAATAAGGGTTCCTATTTTAATATGGAACTTATATTTAAGGAATATTTAAAACGTAAAACTTAACTTTCTGAAGGAATTGATCGTTTACATAATTTTATTTAAGTAATTATGTAAATGAAAAATTATTTCTCGTCGGTAAGTATCGCTAAATTGATTCTATTTGTTTTTAAATTAAGATGAGTGACAAAAGACAAACTATATAAAAATACATAATGTATTTGTGTATGTAAGATTTAAAGTGGATTTACTTAAAGTTTCAAAAATAAACATCTCATAATTTTTATTAATAAAAAAACTATAATTTCTAAGCAACTAATATATCGGGTTTCTATATAAAATACAAAGAAAAAAACTCCATTTTGTCGTTGTAAATGAATTAAGATGGCGGATGCGTGAATGTGTGTTAAGATAAATATACGTAGATTATTGTAGTCCGTCCGTCGAATGTTGAAACTGGCGTGATTCTAAATAATAAGTGTGTTTTCTATACTTCGTTATAGCCACGCGTCGGGCAAAGGGCAGTTTGATTGAATTTATAAAAATCCGACCACTTATCGAGTAAATGATGGCAGTCGTGGCATTATTCTCAAATATTTTGAATACGAATAAGATACTAACTTGGGTGGGACATGAGGATCGGCATTTTCAATACAACCATTGATAACGTTTTGTGTTGAAATTTGTGCCGAACCGAATTTGCCGATCCCCTTATGTGTATTTAGACAAAAACGGGATCTATAATGCAATCTGAGACTCGGCCATCTATAGTCCAAGATAAATCAGTCATTTAAAATTTTCAGAACTATGTTGATTTTAATGTATGGCTAAAGATCGATTTGAAAATTATTATAGTATACAGTCTCTGATAAGTAAATCTGTCGTCATATCCCTCTCATCTAAACTGTTATGACGGGTTGACGGACACAAAAATCAAATCAATTGACAACTCAGATGAAAACTAAAAAAGTTTTTAGAAAAGGGGTATTTTCGGATGTAATATGTTTTGGTCTAGTTTAACTAAAGTTAGGCCAACTTAGGCCGCATTATCACTTAAGATCAGGTGAATTGCAGTCAAACGCAAGCCTATTTGATAATAAAAAAAGATTTAAAAAAAATCCGACTTCGATAGAAGCCGGAAAAATATACAAATCAACCGACATTGAAAGGCCAGAATGTTTTTCTGGTGTTACTTCTTAGAACCGACAAAATATTAAATTAAAAAACTGCCTGTTGCCGGACGCAACGCAAGAAGTTGGGGAGAATAAAAAATATTCCTTGTTAATTAATGTTTTAATAAATCGTTTGGAAGGTGTGTTTATTAATAATAACACCACTCTACAAATAGAAAGTGAAAAAATGCAACTGGCATGGCATAGGTGGATAATTATCCCTTTATAAGTACATAAATATGATATACGCCCCGGTTTTGCACGGATGCAATGTAAATCAAACTGTACGTATAATTTAACCTTTCCTCTTGAATCACTATCTAATACTTACTGACTTTCTGCATTAAAATCCGTTGCGTTGTTGAGGCGACTTTGTTTTATACTATCTATAGATTAACTCGAAAATAAACATCTTAAAAAAAACTATTTTTAGTTTTTAAACTTTGTATATTGTTATATTTTTCGTTAAAAACTTAATTTTGTTATAACTCGAAATCTATATGTAAAAGATTTTTTTCAACTTTCAAATTCAAACATTTAAAGAAAACTATCCACCTACAGCCATGCCAGTTGCATTTTTCCATGTTTTTTGTAGAGTAGTCTAATTTAATAACTATTAAAGGTGTAATATTAATTATAAATGTGTCCGAGTTGCTCCATATGTAACGTCATATACAAAGAAATAAATTTTGGCGTCATGTGTGGAAGGGCCTTTCAACTCCACCATTTATAATGCAAGTTACAAAAAGACTATTGTATCGTATGTGGGTAAATCGTATCGTATGTAAGTACCAACATCTTCGATATAATTATGTTGTCTTATAAATAATACACTGTGGTTTTTCATTTTACTAGATAATAATCTTGTGATAAATCATGTTTAAATCCATTTTTGGAAATAAAACAGAGAAATAATGTTTCACACAGGTGTTTTCTTATTGAAATGGACTGGACAAGATTATCACCTCAGAAAGGTATCCTAGCAATCAAAAATCACAGTATCATTTCCTAAACAGACAAAACGCATAATCGTGTGACGTTATCAGAATAAAACTAAAGTGCACTTAGACATTGTGCATTGACTGGGTTACTTAGTCATAATGGTATAATGTGGTACCACTAAGAGTCTCGTGTCTCTCAGGATCGCAGCTTAGGGTGATGCCGCTGACGCTCAAAATAAGCCGACAATTTTCAACTCTTGCATTGGTACCGATTGAAGCGTATACAACAATTTGCTGCGTATTTTCTGCAACTCACTTTGTGACGTAACATATATTCGTGCTGCATTACCCTTAACTAAAAAGCTTCGTCATTTGAGAGCGCTCCACAAATCGTTCAAAACTATAAAAAGAGTTAGAAATAAATAGAAAGAAAAGACGAATAGTTAAGCGTTTGGTTATTTAATATTTAGAACGCAGTATGTTGATGACTAATTAGATTGTTGTAATTATAATGGCGGTCCTAATAGCCATAGATATGAGTGACTTGTACATAATTATTACATGTTGTGTATTTACTTATTACATTATTAACTTAATACCATTCGAATGTATTTCTGTTTCGTTAATCTTCAAAGATGGCAGCTTAGCTTGATAATTTTATAAAAACCGTGATTTAGCTAGTTTCCCTTTCTTTGGGCTTTATTAGATAAATTAAGTATTTTCGTAAATATTGAGTCCAGTACTGCCCTGTTCAAATGTTATAATTTTGACCATTCCAACCAAAGCGGCGAAAGATTAGAAATTAATTCATATTAATATATAGCATAGCTACGATCCTGATATTTCACAAAAGTGCCATTGATATAATAATGGAAATTAGGTAAAATTAATTTATTAACTTAAAAAAAATGTTTTTTTCGCGGCCATGTTAATTTTGTGAGAATCTTTAGAAACTAAACAAGGTTCGTTAGTAAAAGTATAGGATAATTGGCTTGAAATAATATGAGCGAAACATGATGTAATATAACTATATTCTCAGCCTATGTACTTGACAATGCGCCAACGAATAACGTATTTCAAATAGGAACACTTATGCACGATGATATTATTTACATCAACGCATTTATATTTGTGTACATAATTATCTAACTAGAACTAAGCCGTTAATAAAATCAAATTGGCACAATTTATCTTAGTATTCAAATATGTACTATTTTGTTGAATATTACAAATTAAATGGATTTTTTGTTTTTGGTAGCATAATTAACCTTATGACCATAGAAAAACTAATGATATTTCTTATATTGGAACACCCGTTCTTGACATGTAATAAACGGCGCCATCGACCTACAACTTTGAGGCGTGTAAAACCCCTAGATCTTCTTTTATAGGAAGTATTATTATCTATGGTATTACCTTTGATTATATATAAGTCTAGATAGAGTGTTGCACTGCAATCGCAACAAGAACAACAGTCCAGATTATTACGGCTTGTGTGCGTAACACGCACACAAGTAAGCGTAGTTTCTACTGTTTTACATGCGCGCGCATCATTGGGAGGGATACCACCCTTAAATATTTCCCATAAAAAGAGTGAATATGTTTTGACTTTGTGATAATTATCTACAATCTGTTTTAAAAAAATACATATTTTTTTTGGTATTGTGCTAAAGTTTATGCTGTGATTGTGAATGGCTAGGTAAAATATATTTGTAATGAAAAAGATATGGCTATTGAAGGTTATTTATTCTTAATATTGTAGTTCGTAATTATTTTTCAGCATTATTATTAGGTCTACCTATTATTTAACAACAACATTATTCTAGGTCTATCTATTCATACAGGAAATCTCTTAAGAGGTCATTGTACTCAGCATTGTTGAGCATAAACAACTTTTAATATGGGAACAAAACTAAGCTCGCGAAAAAAAATCAGCTGTTCTTTCCATTTTGTCGAGGTATGTATACATACGTATTATAAATACAATTAAGTATTGTATTTATAATACGTAGATTTCGTGATCATGTTTTTTTTTTAATTATCTAACGTTCACATTGGAAATTTTACATTCAATTAACAGGCAACCCTGTAAGTAAATAAGGCACCAATTTAATGAATAAAATTACACTTTTTTAATTTAAAGGGTATTTTACTCTATCCGAGAAAAAATCTATGAATGTGTTATTGAGACAGTTTAGGAGTAAAGCAGTCGGAAAATGTAAGTTTTAGTTCATTAAATAACCAAACAAATTTTTAAATTCAATTCAAAGTTTTCAGTATTTTTAATCTGTTATAAAACACCGTGAAATAGTAGCGGCCATGTTATTACGCCGTACGGATGTGTAAACAAAAAATTGACAACTGTCAGTCAACCGATTGGCGTAATACAGGCTTTGTACTTTTATTATTTTCGTAACCAACGTAATTTTTTCATTATTACGCTTTTAATAATTTTTAAAATATATACAATTATTATATTTAATAAGAGCTCATTTGATACAAAACGAACTGACGTCATTTACGCTGAGCAATATGGCGTCCAGCAAGAGGCGTTTCCGACAAACAACGCGCGAAATTTGAAAATTTAAAATTTAGATTCATTTTTAGGGCACTTAACGATTGAATAAAAATTTTGTGTTTTTTTTTGGTGGCATATTAGCACTACAGAATTTCATTGAGACACTTTTCAAAAATGGGTGTAATACCCTATTTAGTTATTTTGAATGTATTTACTGATGATAGGTAACTTTTTTAGTTGTTATCAAGCGTCTTTTGTAATTCCTACACAATATTATAGCGCAGTTCGTCATTTTTATAGGCCACTGAATGCGTGTTTACCATACAATGACAGTTTCGCCACGGAGTGGGCGGGGCGAGCGAACAGATACTTTTTTCGACGTTTAAACGCGCAGACTGTCTATCTAGACATGTAAATAATCAAAGGGTATTACATTATTGTGAAAAATTAATGAAGTTATATTCCGATAGTGCACGTGGCTTTCTGTATTTGTAGCCTATTTCTTCTTATGTATGTTTGTAAATTGTGCATCGTGTTTCATTTGAAATACGCGTTTATCTTGTGTAAGTATCGGGAGTATAATGTGCCACGTCTCACCTCAGTGTTTCAAATTATATGACATTTTTACAAGTTACGACTAATTAGGTTATATTGTGATGACGCAGTGGCGCGCTGCCGACGCACGGGGCATGCTTAGCTTATATAGCGTTTGTACGAGTAGTAAGCTAAATAAGTTATATTTATGTATATTTAATCTTGGCTTAGTTCAGACCAAGTAGTAGCGTAAAAGTCTGTGTAAACAGCAGCTCGAGCGGCTTTCGTTGATTAATTGATAAAGGGCCATCCATAAACGTTTATGTCAAAATCTAAAGTATTAAAACGCGAAACTGTTAAACGAAAAACTTAAACATACTCTCAATTAGTGTTTTAATTCAATCATTTCTAGAAATAAAATAGCAAGATATGTATAAAAAATCGTGAAATTTGTGGATGGTCCCCAATAAGGTTTATTTTCCAATGTATTAATAAAGTTTCGGTCTGTGCTCTTTGATCTGAACTGAGCCTAACCCTGCTTTCTTGAACGAAAATCTTTGCAAAATTGATGTGACAAATTGTCAAGTTCGTTGTCGATAATTCAGTCAAGTAATTACAGCAATTAGTCACCTTAATTTTTGGTTCGAAAAACTGTAATAAGGCGATTCGCACACTGCACCGGATCACGCAGCGTAGCGCGGGAGTGCGTGTTCTTATGTTGCTTGAAAGTATCTCTCTTTGTATTGAAAACACGCGCGCGTGACTGCGTCGCCACGCACCCTGTGTGATGCGCTGCAGTGTGCGAACTGCGTTACTCCCAGTTTTCGAACCAAAAATTAAGGTAACTAATTGCTGTAATTACTTGACCGAATTATCGTCGTTTACTTGGTTAGGTATATATCTGTGTTGCAGTTCTGACTTAATTTGCGAACTTTTCTCTATTATTTTGTAAAAATGAATAGCACCTCATTAGTTTTAATCAATCTTTTATTACTAAGTTTACAAGGAGTTCCTAAGACTCATGACATTTTCTAAAGTTAATATTTTAAGCAGTGCGCGGGCAGCACGTTACTGCGACACTAAATACTGTAGATTTTGGAACTATAAATATAATATGCAAAATAAAGAATTAAACTGTTGAATAACACTATAAAATATTACTGTTTAAGGTAGATATATTTAAAAGTTTTAAGTTTTCCAAGTGTTATCTGGTGGGAAACTGTACTTGCATTATTAAATAAATAAAAATAGTAAAATACACTTGAAAGGGTCCTAATGTGTTAACAATCATACATTTTCAGTTGCACAAAAGGAAATGCGACGAAATTTTGGAAGCACATGAAAATTTTATGTCAAAGCAATAAATACAATAGTAGCTAAAATTGTTAGTCACGCTGGAACAGTGTAACACTATGTATAAAGAAAAAAATATAAAAGAGGTAGGTATAGCTCTCAATAGAAAATGTAATAAATTACTGCCATTTGATTGGATCAGACTTAAACCAAAGATTTCGCCACACCGGTTACAAAGACTTCTACTACTATATTACCAAAATTGAGACAATTTATCTCAAAATGTCACCTCATTATAAATACTTTTTATCCTTTGAATAATTTCAATACTTTCACGACTTATTATATTGTCAGTTGTAATAAAACTCGTCAAAAATTAAAATGGCTCTTAAAATTGTAGCTTTTTATAGTTTGTGGGTACAACAATCTTTTAATTTTTAAACTCCTTTGTGTAATGCTAGTATAACTTCTGTCTCTAATCCTTTTTTTCGACGAGCAGTTTTCTTTTCGTCCTTTCATTTTTACTTTACCCTACTAAGGTAAATTAAAGTTGTAACTACTTGTTTTATGGCCAAATACTCAAACTCTACTCATTTTAAGATGCCATCAAGCCTCGTGCTGTCTATCACTATGTCAAAGTGACTGTGAGAGCACGAGACTTACGGCATCTTAGAATTGAGTAGCGTTTGAGTATTTGGCCATTAGCAGCTTACTTTAATTACAGCATTCCTATTTAGTAACCTTCTGTTTCTAATCCTAAAGTTTCCATGAATTGATAAATTATACATATTTATGAACTTGGTAAATAAACTATGATTTATGGTTATTTTAACGTTATTGGTAATTTCGGTCACAGAGGTAACTTAATTCATAATCCACGTGAGCTTGTAAGTTATTTACCAAAGTTTATTCTAGTTCTTTTACATATTACAAAGTAAATAATTATTCTTAATTCTTTTTATTTATGCATTTATTTTTAGCTTGAACTTTTTGTGTGTGCATGTGTGTATCAATTTGTAATGAAGGCCATATTTTTAGCGAATATATTTTATGTAACGCGTTTGTCCCTTATGAACCTCAAAAAGGTATACTTTTAAAATGTTTGTACAATTTATTTCTAGTTATGAAAATATGTAGTTGTGAGTTGAATTTCAATTTGATGTTAGTCTTGAGTGTGGGATAAAGTCTCTATTTTTATTATGATGTAACTATATGAGGATGTAACGAACTAATCTAGGTAAATAATATAACACTGTTACATACATGTAAATCAATGTATATTCTATTCGGTGAGTCGGAAACTTGTTGTGGATATTTTTCGCTCATTGAATGGCGATAATTTACGGTTTTTCACAATATTGTCAGATTAAAGTTTGGCAATAGTATAATTTTTGAATGAATAAACTGTGTAAAAAGTTTGCAATCTTACGTTTTATTTTAATTACCCTCATCATGAAGCCACACCTACTACAAATACGTGCGTGTGTGCGTGTCTACGCGCCGCTCGAACTAAGGCGATTAACACACTGCCACGCACCACGCAGCGTAGCGCGTGAATGCGTGTTCTAACGTTGTTTGTAAGTATCTCCGTTTGTATAGAAAACACACACAGTCCAACACTGAAAATGTATCTACATGCGTTCATGCAGATCACGCGCCTACAAGCGGAAAAACATGCGCACACGCGTGTGTGCGGGGCGAGACGCAAGGTATGGCACACTAAGTCTCGCAGTGTCGTGCGTGTTTTTGGATGGCTTTGAATGAAATAAGTCAGAGCCGCCGTGAACCCACAAAACGCAACTACGCGCGTGAGTGCGTAAAATACCCGCACGATGATGCAGATCTGCACTCCCGCAAGTACGCGCGTAGATGCGTTGACACGCAACATGCAGCATGATGCATGGCAGTGTGATAATCGCCTAAAAGCAGTTCCGAGAGCACGTTCGACGCGGAAAGAGTTAAGGAACAGTGTTTCGGAGGGAGGCGGGGCGTGTAGGTACTGTACGATAGTACTAATATTTATACTGTGATAAAACTGAAAAGATCCTTCTGATTGGTAACCAGATATCACTTTGTTTGAAGTTAGAATGTCGCCATAATGTACACTGCTACTAAAAGGCAAAGTATAGGGATAATAAATTAATAACAAGAATTCTTATTGAATACATTTTATTACTAAATCTTTATTAGTAGTGACATTGGAACCACACTTCTAACTAAAACATTTGTACACAAAGCTATAAGCTCATCATTCACTCACTCACTCAATCACCAAACTTAGTGGTTACTTAGTGTAACTTAGTCATTAAAAAACTTACAATTACTTACTAACCCCCGATTTATTATTACATACCTAAACTAAATAGCTAATTTTAAAAGTCGCCTCCATACCTAATTGGTAGTTGTATAAACAGTGTTCCCAGACATTTGGGTGTAATTAATTTTCGTTGAGTTTAAAAAACATTACATTTGCGTAGCAACATAAAACGATTTTTGTATTGTATAGACACAGTATTTAAAATCGATAAAAGCTCGTCACTCGTGTATTTGACAAATACAAAATTAAACTTAAAACGCAAATAATATCTACATACAACGACACAAACCAATTTTTCCCAATATTTCTCGACTTTATCCACTTGTGCCTGTACTTTTACTATGTAAGATAATGCTAGCAACAGTTGTCATACACTTTCTTCATGACCCGCTCTATGGACAGATGTTTCATGCATAATAACGTTAGCTTTTCAATATATCTTCTGCATTCAACATGATAGTCAAACACTGTGATACAAGAGAAGAAAAAAAAAAAGTAGTTTTACTAATTTAGACCTGACTAAACGTTCAGAAAATATATTAAACATTTGTATAACTGTGACAATAATTCTTATTACCTACATGTTACATTGAGTCACACACTTCATTATAACATTAGTCTCGTCAAATCGATTGCACAAAAAAAAACAACACAGTGTAAAAACAACTACATATTAATAACAATATTGATGTGTAGGTAGGACTTTCATTCACTATCTCAAATGTTGAAATATGTAATACAGGAAACATCACAATTTAAAAAAAATGATCTGCTGTGCACATTCACGAATCAAAACAAAACATTGCACCAGTCATAAATAACATACATATCAAATCAGAAAAATTAAGGTGAAAATAAAAAAGTATCTCAAATGATACCGGATCTGATATTGTACCAAGAAAGAAAATAAAAATATTAAGTATGCAAACAATGTTTACAATCAGTGCAATATTTTCCTTTTTACTTATTTTGGTAATACCTAAATACTGTAGGAAAATATGTATCACTCGTTTCGACTACATAATATCAAAAACTCCAACACTAACCAATGGTGACTTATAGTTAGATTATTCGAAAGACCTCGGCAACGTCGATATGTTTGCGACTTGACGACGTACTAGTAACTCTTTGTAAGACACATTAATCGTACTAATGGTTTTTACCGTTTTTATGAGCCAGTGCATTATACAGCATTATACTAAGATCCAAAACGTTAGTGGTCTGTGCGTTCATAAAACATGAGAGCGAGACAAACCCCATAATATAAATTTGCCATCCTACTCATACTTTCGATGACTGCGACTACCGCGAGCTTAGAGTTCAATATAGGTATTTTTACGGTCAACGCAGACAGAGCAGCAATATGTATTCGAGCAATTTTCATTTAAATTTAAATTTTTTGATAATGAACTAAAATTGTTCAGAAATATGAAATTGGCGAAATTTTCAAATAGGTTACAAATAAATAAAATTGAAATGTTTGTAATATTAAAGTAACAGCTTTTACTAAATGCAACTATGTTAATATACTGATTTTGACGGGACTTTCACTGCCAGATAGCTGACGTTATAAGAAGCTTCGGCTACTTTTGTTTAAAAAAAAAATAGGGTTCTACGTAAAAAAAACCCGCTGATAACAGACAATCAACGGAAAAAGTCGCGGGCATTAGCTAGTAGTTTAATAAAAGAAAACAGTTCTAGCATATTGCTGCTATATTTGTGCTGACCTCTATGAAGTTTAAAATTTTGATTGCTTTTATTACCTTACAAACACTTAGAAACGACGAACTCCCCACAACGATCTTAGTCCTAGATTTTTTTTTACTAATGTTGAGCTCAGTTGTGTACGATACAAAAGTTACCAAATCACAATTCATAAAAAAAAAGTGTTCGTTGCTTAGTTTTATCGCAAAGCTACTAATTTCCTTTCATATTTATTGCTTTCTTTGAATCATTAAACTATATTTATTTACGCCTTAAATTAGTGAGTGAATATTTAAAAGTAAATTGCACGTTGAAGAAGCAAATTCTTTTGTATGGAACATCCTATAAATTCTGTTATGACAAAAACAAATAATGTTTCTTAGAGTCGCCATACATACAAGCGGGTCAGCACATTCGGTTCGGTATTTTGAACGTTGATATTATCGAACAGCCGATATAAGTGTATGCCACCCTAACACGTTCAACAACAGCACAATTTACCTACTATTCAAAAGTAACCGTTTAAAAAGCTTTTCTTTAGATGCGCGACACTTCCGACGTAAGCACACTAACATACTGTGACAAACACAAGCCAGCTTAATTTGCTGCTCGTTGTTATCATTTGTGATAGTCAAACAATTATAAACTTTAACATAAAGTTATTCATTCAGTTTTTATTAAACTAACTTAGTTTTTGTCTCTTTACATTACATTGTAACATCATTCGGCAAATTTTGTTTGTTATCACTAGCGAAAGCATCGATCGAGTGTACTCTGCGGATTGCCCGAGAGCCCGCGCGAACTCGGCTATACCTGCATGGGTAGAGACTGAGAGTCGCGTCTTATCTGCAATACACAATTTGTCCATTAAACCACAGCTCGTTTGCAGTGAACGACTAGCGTAAATTGTTATTCGGTCACAAACCGAGTAGTGTTTCGTAGTGCCATTAAAGCTGGGACTCCATTAGAGGCTTGACTCGCGGCGTGGCAAGTGCAGACGCTGCCTTGGTGCCTCTACTTGAACCAAGTGAGCGCTCGCGGCGAGGCGGCTCAACACGAGGCTACTCAAATGGAGTCCCAGCTTAAGACTCGTCGGATGATTCGTCTCTAAAAGAGTACATAGTACGTGCAGTTTGTCTTTGCTGTCCAAGTGTTCTGTACATGAAGTTGGTTTTGGAGGAGTTGTTGATAGTGGTTTTATCAGCCGTGACGTCGCGCTCGCGCGGTGAGTCTGGCCGTAGCAAGGATCACTTTTTCTCGCCGCCGGTGACCGCATTGCCGGCGTTGTTCGCGTTTTGGTTACCGTAGTTCTGTAATAAAACTTCATTTTATGTCTGAAAGGGCAGATTTGTATTGTATATTTACGTGTCGCCAGTTTATCAACCAGTCACAAATTATACTTGGCGACTGCTACTGAGAAGAAAATCACAATAACATCCTACCCAGAACTTCACACTTAGCATTCAAATACACGATTACTGTGCAGCAAAGCACATTCTTTTTCGAGTTCTCATATGGATCTCAATCAAATTACATGATCAATTTAAATTTGCATATCATTTTATACTAAATGCACGAAGTCTGCTGGTCTTTTTTTAATACTGTTCTAGTATGTTGACTCCAACAGATCTAGCTGGTAAATTGTGTCACACTTTGCGCCGCCAACTAGTCGGTCTTAAATGTGTATATAGATCTCTGTAGACATTTAAACTAAGCATATTACAAGCTTTGAATACATACGTGTAGTAGCTGAAAGAATACAGAATTAAAAAACAAAGAAAACAAAAGAAAATCTTAATAAGCTTACAATGATTGGTGAACTAACCTGATAGTATTGCGCCCACGCCTGCGCGTCCGCGGTGTTGCCAGCCTGGTTGCCTTGTTGATACTGTAACAAAGATACACAATGTGAGTCATCGACACAATTTTTTTTTTCTAGACGGGTTGTCTTTTAGACTTCTATTGATTAAAATCACACTGGTGTTCTCATCTTAAGTTGCATATGATTCGCAGCCTCTACGTCTAAGCTGTGCCATCTGGTTCAAGGGTGAGGGATGAGGGGAGTAAGGTCATCTCTGTACAACCTGTCCTTACAAATGTTTTGACCCAATAAATAAGTACCTAAGAAAAGGATTAAGAAAAAAGGCAAATTATCGTTAATAATAATTTCTTCTGATCGAATTTCTGTCACGGTGGCCAATCTCAACGAAGACCAGCCGAGATATTACAGTACACAAGTGTGCGGTGCTAACATAAGTGGAGTGCACCTATGCACCCTTCCATCATTCTCATCGTCCGGTATAACAATCCAACACGACCAGACAGAGATTGGGCTAAGGATCAACGGCACACACGCGTATCGCACCGTTCTTGTGTGTCACATGCCCGCCACACTATTCCCAAACTACTGCAACTCCCGTAAACAGGATCAACAGTGGCGACCACCAGAAAAGCTGTTTTAGTGGTCTAATTAAAATAAATGATTAGACTTTAACTCTGTGAGTGTGGTCGATATATTTGTGGACACTAAGGTGTCATGCCGGCACTTCAGAAGGCATATTTGTGCAAATATTCGCCTTATTTGAATAATACAAAATCGACTAAATAATAAAGATAGGGAACATTTTTTATTATCCAAATAAGGCCGGCATAACGATATACAACACTTACCCCGGGCCAGGCCTGCTGCTGCTGCTGCTGCCACTGCTGCCACTGGTACCACTGCTGCGCGGTGTAGTTGGCGGGCCACTGCTGGCCGGCCGCCCCCTTCTGTGCCTGGACCGCCCCGGCCGCGCCCGCCCCCGCCCCCGCGCCCGCCGCCCCGCCCGCGGCCTGCTGTTGCTGCTGTTGTTGCTGCGGGTTGCCCCAATTGCCCCAATTACCCCAGTTGCCCCAACCTGTAGAAAAGAACAAGGTAGTAAGGTAATCTTTTTAGCTTTTTAACTATGCACCTGCCATGTTATATCTCTTAACCACCATTGGTTCGTTGGAAGAGAATACCTAAGTCATTCAGTCCGCCTTTATACCTCTGTCATTGAAGTTTAAATAAATAAATCTGCATTCAAAATAATCTTTAAATGGCTCTCACTATTCAATTTATGTGGCACCAGTTTTTAAATAAGCGTGTAGTACAAACCATCCTGCCGTGAATTGCACACTGCATTGATGGTAATTCATCATAGTGTCGCCGCATCGTACCGCACCGTGTCACGGCGTTGTGTCTGGGCTCATACTAGTAGCGTGCCTTCCAAAACAGCCGAAAAGCCCGGCTGCTATAACGCGAGACGATACAAAACTTTTTTGAAAAAAGAGAACCGCTTTCAAAAGAAAACTAAAAAGTGATAAATAACTGTAGCACAGAACTCACATGACTTTAGTTTCGGAAGTCGGTGGATTTGTTATATTTGTTGTATTGTATTGCCACCGACTTCCGAAACTAAAGTCATGTGTGTTCTGTGCTAAAGTTATTTATCACTTTTTAGTTTTTTTTTTAAGAAGGTTCTTTTTTTTTAATGGATTTATTTTCCACCTTTTTGTGCCTCTTTATCACCCAAATTCATTAAGGAACTGCAACACAGTTAAAACAAAGATTGAAAGTCCTCCAAAGATGGGAAAGATGGAAGAAACAAAAACGTATTCTCGGTTTTTGTTGTTTTTTTCAAAAAGCGCTGAACAAATTTATTTTTGTTGTATACTAAAACCTTCTCCAGAATGTAACAAACACTTTTCTGAACCGCATCAAAATCGGTTCAGCCAAACGCGAGATAATCGCGGACAAACATACATATGTCGGAGACGGTTTATTAATCACAATAATGGGTGTTAACTAAATTTGTTATGATTTGTGTTTCTTATTTCAAAGTCAAAGTCAAAGTCAAAGCATTTATTTCAATTAAACCATTTACAGGCACTTTTGAATTGTCAAGGAGTCGGTCAGTTAGACAGAAAGTTGAAGCTAGTTGCTCGTTCCAAAACGTAGGTAGGTCTCTATGGAGAAGAACGAGCAAGAAACTCCACGGACACTCTTTTAAACTCAGGTTTTTACAAAATACTGCTTACATTATTCTTGTTGCTTCTATATGTGAAAGTAATGAAGGTAATCTAGAAATACAAAATATAAAAAATAATCAAGATAAAAACCATGGCAGTTAAGAGTTGACCAATCTCTACTGACAGCGCCTGTTCACGAACATGACGCGTGAATCAGCACCATTCAGCTCAACCATTTTAGAGGGAGCCGAATGACCCAACACACGCGCCACCACCAGCGAGACATTTGAGTGAGCATGACAATTCTCTCAACCGCCATGCTCATTTAAGTCAAACACATAATAATTTACTTAAAATATGGCTCCATGGTACTCACATTTACAAAATTGAAATAATGCTGCTAAATTATACAAAACTAAGGTTTCCATATTTATTATGTGTAATGTTTATTGTTAATTTATGTGTTTTTACTATCAGTTATTGTCTATTAATTCGGAACATGATTTATTGTGTGCACACACTGATTTGTGGTTCCTTTATTTCGATAATTGTTATCGATGGTTTTATTCAAAACAATTGTTGACTCGTTACGAATTACGTAAAACGAATTACTTTATGAAATCACTATTGTTTATTAATGACAATTATTATTGTGTTATTTGATTACAGATCTTATTAGATTTAGCACATTTCAGTGTTTGTATCAAGTAAACGCGTGACGCACTTCCGTGCGCCATGGACAGACTTGTATGGAGAGGTTGCAAGGTGGGGGGCATCGCCTTATAAAAGAGCGTGCACTCCGTAAGTATGGCAGTCTGACTGACCCTGACGATGCTATTACTCTCCTCCAGGAGAGCAATAAGGCCA
Organism: Charanyca ferruginea; assembly: GCA_947361185.1. NCBI lineage: Eukaryota > Metazoa > Arthropoda > Insecta > Lepidoptera > Noctuidae > Charanyca > Charanyca ferruginea. The sequence goes on along the minus strand of OX376082.1, from coordinate 6,395,565 downwards.
CCAGTACAGTTAAGAAACACAGACACAGACCGCCGTCATTCCGTCCTCGCCGCCGAGGCCCGCCGCGGCGACCCCGTACGTCCCCTCCCCGACCCTTGCTCGTGCCAGCCCGCGCCGCTGAGCCTATAGTTTTAAATTCGCCCCTAAATAATGGAAATCCGATCCAGCCTGTCCCTTTGCTGTCCTCTCCCAGCGACGCCCTAAGCCGAGGCTCGTACTCCACAGGGGGTGCCCTTAGCGTGTAGTCGCTTAGTTTGTAAGCTATTATGCCCTGGCTGGAGGCCCTAAAAATAATAATTTTTAAGGCACCACAGGAAAGTCCGGTTAAGCAGCCGACAAACTCCTAGGTTGACATGCGAGATGCCAATCCGGAAAAAAAAAAAAAAAAAAAAAAGTATGGCAGTCGATCCTCGGATTCGACTCAGTAAAGAGTTCCTGCTCCCGACAATACTGTCGGTTTACCTGGTACAGCGCTGCTGTATATTCACATAGCTGTATAGGCTTGCTGCTAGCGAGCGATACACTTTGTATTTGGGTGGCTTATGCTACTGTACGAACTATAAACCTTAAGGGTTTGTTCGTTTATCATTGGGTGGCTTAGGCTGCTGTACGAACTGTAACCCTTAAGGGTTTGTTCGTTTATCATTGGGTGGCTTAGGCTGCTGTACGAACTATAAACCTTACGGGTTTGTTCATTTAACTATATTGTTGCTGTACCTTTAACTTCTTTATTCTTGTTACTGATTACTATTTGTACTGTTTTCTTTACTAATAGTGTGTTATTGTTTTTACAGGTCTTGTTTATTCCTAATGGGATAATGGGAACGCCTATGGTCCTGAAGATGTACTATACCGCTCGGCACTCCTCCTCGATCGCTCACTGACGATCCGACACATACATACTAACATACGGGTCGAACTGATAACCTCCTTTTTTTTTTAAGTCGGTTAAAAACCACCGCGCAGCTACTTCAGGAACGGTCTCAGTTAAGCGGTCAGGCTATGACCAAATAAAGAAGCCTCCTAGTCTGAACCAGTGCGGGACCGCGCTTGTAAGACCCAATATGCTGCGTCAGGCAACACCTACGACGCAACTCTGTGTCCCGGCTACACCACACCACGAAGGTTGAGGAGATCGTGAAGTATGTTCGAGCGAGACCAGCTGGACCTTGAGAACTTGGTTGAGAAATTGGAGTCGCGCTACAACACGAATTTCAAGTCAATCGTGGTGCGAGTTCCGACTCATCACATTGAGACCTTCCTCAAGGAAGAGCTTTGATCGAAGGGTGTCGTGTGTCGGCGATTCTGGAGAAGGCTACGCCAGACCACGCAGCGCAACGCGACGCCGTCTCTTCTTAAACATTATTTTATATATATTTTTTGGTTTTTATAAATATGTATGATAGTCTGTATATGCGTGGTCTTTTGTTACCCGAAATAATGATATATTAATAATAAAAATGTTACCATTAAAATAACGACAACGTTATTGACGATATAGGTCTAAAGTTATTATGATTGGTTGATTGGTTTTTGATTGTTTTTTTTTATTGATATTCTAGCAAATAAAGGTATCATTCATTCATTCAACACCATTGATGGAATTTACAAACCTTGGTTTTGATTCCAGTTTCCCCAGCCGCCCCAACCGCCGGCCCATTGGTTCCATCCTTGTTGATTCTGTGGGTTTTGATTTTGATTCTGATTCGGTCCGTCCTGTGTTTAATACAATATTAGTTTAACATTAGATTTGAAAACTTAGATTTAAAAAGGGGGTGGCAAATCACACACGGCTACACATGAAGCTATACATTTCCAGCATAAGCTGACCTCGCATTGTACGGAAATCCTATACAATGCGAGATCAGCATTAACTGGAAATGTATAGCTTGATGTGTAGCCGTGTGTACATAGTTTAAATTTGCTTGCTGCGATAGAACCGTGTATGTATGACCATTCAAGAGCCCTCCGCAAGCACGTTGTACGGTTCAGCTTTTACTGATAGGATGCTATGATATTAAATGATAAGAGTCCATGAAGGCTCAACAGTTTATTACACTAAATTAACACCAAAGCTCAAAGAGACAGGTTTTAAGAATAAATGATAGAGGATACTGATATGATATTAATACGTGAGAACACACGGTGCGTTCGATGACCGGTAGAGAACTATTTTGTAAGTAAATGAATTATTAATGTTGGCGGATATACTGACGAGGTATGTACAATCATTTCGCAATGTACGGTTGCACCGTACACACGTAAAGCCGTCGAACCCGGCTGTCATTGGTAGATCTTTGGTAGTCGGAAGCCAGTCTGACAACCAATCTTAGCAAGGTGAAGTATCGACTGTCATTGGTAGATCTTTGAAAGTCGTTATGGGTAGTCAGAAGTCAGTCTGACAACAAGTCTTAGCAAGGGGTATCGTGGTACCCAGTAACTCAGTTGTGGTGGTCAGAGAAGCAGTTGTTCCTGGGTAGAGTGCCTGAGCTGTACGGTACTGTAGAACCATTACATAGGCCAGTAACTATTTGCTCTATGGATAAACACTATGCATCCTTTTAGAATGTAACTGTCATTGATTTATATTTGATAATTTAAATATACCACCCGCGGTCAGGCACGGTCATGTTGTTTTGATCTTATCTATACTTAATATTATAAAGCTGAAGAGTTTGTTTGTTTGTTTGTTTGGTTGAACGCGCTAATCTCAGGATCTACTGGTTTTAATTGAAAAAATATTTTTGTGTTGGATAGTCCATTTACCGAGGAAGGCTATAGGCCCATGCGAAGACGGGTCGGGTTGCTAGTCCTAATATAGAGTTCTAGCAGTTAATTTAAGTTTGATTTATCGTAGATAGTGATCCCACAGTATACGCCATACGGAAGCGCCTCTATAGTACCTTCTGGTTGAGCTGCCCCTGGCGCGGGTGCGGCAGCGCGGGGCGGGGCGGCGCGCCCCCCCCGCGCTGCGCCTGCCCCCCGCGCTGCCAGGAGCCCGCGTTGCCGTTGTTGCCGCCTGGCCCTCCACCACCACCTGTATCAAACATTTCATGTGAGTAAGGGCGGGTCTTCAACTATGCTGACGGGTGCAAAAGTGGCGCTAACTATCTTCAGACCAAAAAATGGGCAGTTTCTTCAAATTTGGTATGACTCAATACTCAATATCTTTATTGCTTTTCCTTAAGTACAAATATGCTTAGTGGCAGGTGTTTGGTTAGGATCATTTTGGACCCTGATCGGGCACAGCAATAGGGTAGAAGAGAGGAAGCTCGGTTTTAGAAAAATACTATATTAACTTAGTATATTTAACTAAAAATTATCAATTACATTATTGTTATTATTATTATTTAAATTTATTTATTACATTGACTATACCAAACTTGAAGAAAATGAAGAGTTAACTGGAAAAATGTGAAAGACTTTGACGCCAGCAGTTTACCACCGTGCAAAGCTGTTCTGTAACAATTCTCTGGAATAATGCTTACATCAAACCACTAAATATGTTCAGTTCGGAAAATAATGGATGGAGGATGGTTGGTTTCTGTGTATGTTATGTTATGTCTTTATGTTGTGTGTGTTATTATTTATTTTATTTTTTTCAATTTCTGCGCCTTTGCGCACCTACCATGTTTTGTCTCTGCATCACCCTAAGGTAGACTGGTAGAAAATGCCCAAGGCATTAAGTCCGCCTTAGTACAGTGTTGTTTACATGTTGAACATAAAGTTTTAATAAATAAATAAGACAAACATGGGGATGTTTAGCCCCAGGATTAGTCTGGCAGCTTACAAAATATATTAAAATAGCCCCCTAAATATCATAGATAAAAATCAAGTCTCGTACTGTAAACTAATTAAGGTTATGTTTTTTACTGTCGCTTTTTAAAGTGGCACTAAATACTGCCGACAGAAGGTGTCTGGCAGTATTAATTTCAAATTGTTTACAATATTCCCTATATTATACGTAAAAATAAAACTGTACGTAAAGTGAGGACAATTTTTACGTACTTGTAGCATCTGGTACCTAAGAATTGGCCGTCGGCCTAAGCTAGCTGGCATGTGTACGTTCACTGTACACACTAATACTACACTATTGTATATATTTTGTCCATCAGAAAATAAGTAAAGTCTGACGGCCCTGGGATCTTGGACCATAAGATTTTTTACCAAATACTGATACCAATTAAGTTATGTGAATTCATAAAAATAGCCTTGTGACGCGGGCCGCATTCCTGCATTCCACACCCCGCACTACCTCGACGCAGCCCCCGCTGACCTAATCAAGCCTAAGCGCGATGCACGCTGCCCTTTTTGACCGGCCAGCAGCGACGAGTTAAGTATCTCACCTCTCCGGACCGAAGATCACGTTTTAACAGCCTACCACGCCAATCTACCGTAGTATAGTAGTATCACGGGCTGGTGTCCGCAACTCCACGTCTCAGCGCGTATTTTGCGTACAGGTGGGAAGTACATCATTCAATTCATTCGATCCACCCGAGCTCCCCAAGAAAGGCCAGCAGCGCCATCTACCGTCTAAACCCTAAGCCTTTTTTCTAATCTAGTGTGCTACAAGAATACTGTCTAAACCGAATTAAAAGTGTAATGCTATTGTTGTAACCTCGATCTTTAATTCATCTCCAAATTGATACGTTTCCCTAGCCACCTCGTGCCTACCGCGAGGCGACTCCGTGACAGGCGAATAGATATAATAAGTGCAGTGTTACCGGGCTGATGGTGTCGCTTGTCCGGTCGGTCGTTGGGTCGGTTGTGTCGGTCGCGGCCGAAGCGGTCGTTGCTGGGCGGGCCGCCCCCCCGGCCCCCGCGGTCCCCGCGCCCGCCTCCTCCGCGACCTCCGCGTCCCGAACCAGAACGGAAATCATTGCTGAAACAAAAAATAGTTTAAATGTGTGCTGAGACACATAGAAGTGGATCTTCAATGGACAAATGGAACCAAGCGATACGTTTACCCCACCTCCACGCGGCTGTAACACTTTTTTGTGACAGAAAAATCCGCCGTCTATATAGAAGTTTCAATTCAAAAAATATATTTACATTGTCATGTGACGGTTCCTAAAATACCTAAGATAATAAAATTTTCGTTTTTCCTTAATGTAAATTTGCTAATTTCTGTTCTTCCCTGCAGGAGAAGGGATCGTGCCCCGCAAGCATCTATTTATATGTAATTCCTTAATAACAGAATTGTGTGCTATCAGTTAGTTTGTAACTGATCTAGCTATGCTACAATTTTTCTTTAGGATATTTCTTCTTTACTATTCTTAACCATTGTAACTGAAAGTCAATATTTACAGTAGCAACCACCAGACACGCTCAATGAGACTTAAAGAATAATCAGAAAAAAAAAGACATAAAACATAGTTTTCACTATCCTATATGTCAGGGTTTTATAAAACGGACCCCTTAGGGGTCCGTAGCATGTGTATCAGAGGTCCGCAGTAGGTCAGTTAACTCACAACATTTTATTAGGAAATTGTGTAGTAAACTAGTAAGCCACAAACGCGAAAAAAGCCTTGTTTTCTTTTCTTAAAATATTAATTGACAGGGGTCCGTGGATAGTGACTACAAAAAGTTTAAGAAACCCTGCTCTATGTCAATCAAGAGACAATACAGTTACTAGAGATGAGTAAAATAGGTAAAACAGAAATAATAGTATGTGAAAGTGGTCCGATACTACAAAAAGTTTAAGAAACCCTGCTCTATGTCAATCAAGAGACAAAAAGTTACTAGAGGTGATTAAAATAGGTAAAAATAATACTCACTCGTATCGTCCCCCCTGGTTGCCCTGCGGCGGCTGCGGCTGCGCGGGCCCCTGCCAGGGCCGCTCGAAGCGCCCGGCGCTGGGCGGCGCGGGCCCCCGGGCGTCGCGCGGGCCCCAGCGACTGCCGCCGCGGCCCCCGCCGCCCCCGCCCCCGCCTGCTCCCGACCAGCGCCCGCCGCCGCCACCCGAGCCGCTGCTGCCTCCCCAACGATCTTCTAAGAATCATAACGACCAATTATTACTCTAAGGGTGCCTTAGCTTAGCTATGTTCTCGTCTCTCTATCTTCCACTTAACGCAACACAAACAAATTGGGTAGATGACACCATTAACAAATAATTCTAAACCACAGCTTCTCAAAAAACATACTCTATACTAACCCTAAAAACCCAATCAACTGTAAAATCGATTTTTAATTGCTTTTAAATGAATAAAAGGTTGGTCAATTGAGTTGACAAAAAAGTGACGTCATATTTTACTAATGCCATACAAAATGTATGAGGAATCTCATTTTGACAGCTCCTAAAAAGTATATCAATTGCTTGGTGGTGTCATCATCCCTATTGAAACTGCTTCAGGCATTGATATTGCACGCAGCGTATCAATCACCAATCCATTCTTTGCCAGTTGATACAATTTTAATTAACCTATTGAATGCCATTGACAACTTAAATTGCAAAACGGTCGCATGGCTGAGAAGCTACCGGCTACTAAAGTTGTCATTTTTTTTTGCTATTTTTTAAACAATATTAACTGTTAATGGAATACTGACTCTTAATGAATATTATAAGGCGTGAAATCACGCAAAAAGGCACTGGTGTGCAAAATTAAGAATATCTGTCTCCGTGTAGTTGAAGCCTGCTTTATTGTTCGTGTGTCAAATGATTTCCAAACTGAAATTGTATTCAGGTCCAAAAATGTCAAAGTGAAGTAACTTATAAGTCATAGGCAAGGGGGCGCAGGTAGGGCAGCTGCCCCCCCCCCCCCCCCTCCTTAGAAATTCCAAAGCTTCATGTGCCTTTGATTTTATTTAAAATTCATAGCTTTCCTATTCTCCATAAATTAGCTTGCCAACAGACCATCAGCTGGCGACGCTCCTGGTCATAGGTGAGATGTGTTGACTGACCTCTGTCCCCGCGGCTGAAGTCCCTGTTCCGGCGCTCGTCGCGCGCGTGCCGCTTGTCGCCCGAGCGGTGCCGCTTGGCGGGCGGCGCGTCGCGCGTGGCGGAGCGCTCGCGCTTGTCCTTGTCGCGCACGACGCCGGCCGCCTTGGCCTCGCGGTGGTAGGCGTCCACCACGGCGCGCGCCTCGTCGGCGCCCAGCTCGGGGTAGAGGACGTCGTCTAGCCAGGAGCACTTCTCGGGCAGCGTGAAGTTGGCTGCGACAGAGAGAAGCGTCAGAGAGGGCAGGGGCGGACGGGCACGGGGTCCTAGGGCTGAGGCAGTGCGGTAACCAACCTTTCATGTCCACGATAGCCCCGTCGGGCACCTCCTTGCCGTCGGCCTCCTCGCGTCGTTTCTGCCGGTCGCGGTACGTCTCGTCGTCGGTCACTATCACGACCGCGACCCGCCGGTACCCGTCGAATTCCCTCAACTTCCGCCTCTGGGCCGACGGGTATACGTTCGTCTGTTTTTACCCAATGCGATATCGAAACCGCGGTCGCGAATTACGTCGATCGCCGTCGTCGAGTCCAGCGTAGATTATGATGTGGAGCAAAACATTCTCATTATAGACAATGACGATATCCAGCGGTGACTTTGTACTTTGTTTTAATGTTTTGTGGCAGTTCGACACCTAGAACAAGCTCAATAGAGATCCCAATCGCGGTTATTTCAGTGGGCCGTTTGGCAAAGTTACCGCTCACCGCTCCCGCGTCTATCTCGCTACGCTACTTACCTCGGCGCTACTAGAAACAATAGTACATTATAGCACACTCTCATCGCGGAAGCGGTGTCGTGATACATAGCCTTAACTACTCTTATAGATAGGACGTACCTTATGAAGATGCGTAGATATATAGATGGCATACGAAGCTAGATAGGCGCTATATAACATTGCATACATATACACATATACGTTCCGTGAAGATAGTGATTGATATAGAACAACAAATGAAAGGGATTCGGCCAAACAGTCGGGGGGTACAGTCGTGTTCGATCTCGATTGTTCCTGAATTAAGTGTGGCTGCCAGAGTTTATGTTGAAAAAAAAAAAATTGGAATGTTTCTCACCTGATCGAGGATAAAATTCCTTTTGCGGCCCTTGGCGATTTCCAACAACTTAAGCACGCATTTAGCGCACTTGGACACCATTGCGTCCCACCTGCCGTCGTAGCTGGCGCGGAAGGGCTTACAGTCCACCTGTGTCGACGTACACACCATACAGTAGGAGGCGGGGCGGCACCACGCGACTTAGCCTAGCTTACTCTAAGGATAATATGTTATTGTGATACCAGGGACTCTCCTTGGTGACTCGGGACTCAGTATACGTACGTCCTCTTCAGTCGGCGATCCACTGGTATCATATTAACTACACTGCTATTGTTGGTGACCGCTAAAGGTCGATTAACATTGTTTTGTTATAATGTTTTTGTTTATAAATGTTGCTCATATTGCACCCTGTTGAAAATACAGACGAACATTAGTTATCAATGTTTACAGTTGGAGCTCATGTTGTGTTATTGTGCTCATACCTCAATTGCTGGAAGGGAAACATTATTAGCATGTGTGCAGCGGTTGTGAGTGAAAATAAAATGTCCATCATTTATGTTTAACTTGTGAAAATTAAAACATTATTAAAACTTTGAGGTGTTGCCATGTTTAATTGAACTCGTTCGACACAATCATGCTTCGTATTTCAAATCCTTCCATTCAAGCTTGCATACTTTGGGCGATGTCATTAAGTGTGAAATTGAATAAGTATTTGCTAAAGGCTACGCGCGCATGATTGTATTATGGGCTAAGAATATCATTTTTATCAAGAAGCTCGTTTTCGAAACTTTTCTCTTGCGGATAAGACTTACCTTGCTGTGACTAACTGAAGCTTTTACGAATTGCACCATTTTTGTCACGAACCCAAGAGATTATGATGTTCATACAATATTTATATCCTTGTCCGCAGATCATGCGCGTTTAACCTAAACGTTAGCGCTAAGCAAAGAAAAAAGTGGTAAAAATGATACAATATTTGAGAGAAAACATCGCAACAACTCAAAGTGGTTTTCAAAAACATTGTGACAAAATAAAACGAAACATAAACAGAACAGTTTTATGTGTTTACTGTGTATTTGTGTGACTGAATGCTGTGTGTGTTAGTTCGATTTATTTCAATCCCCAATAAAACACAATATATAAACACATTTCTTAACTTCTGTTTTGAACGCGACTCAAAAAGGGCTCATTTTTGTCACACTGTATTTGACTGAAATCGTCTTGTGGTATTTTTTAAGTTTCAAAGTTACTACACTCCATTAACTATAATATTATACAAAAAACCTCATAGCACTACTGTTATTTCATTGCAAGCATAACAAGCAAATAAGGGTTTGTTATTTCACAATAAATACAAAGCAATGTAAACTATTTGGCATTTGCAAAAAAAAAAGAATCACTAAAATGCTCTTATTTCAACAATATCATCTAAAAACGATAGTTATTTGTTATCTATAGTTTTTAGTAGGCTGAATGAAGAACTATTGTGTACCTATACTAGGTGATTTTTTATTCACGTTCCAAATTTCTCAGGGTGATAGTACCCATGAAATTGAATAACTTTCTCCAAAAAACATGGGTCGAAATATTAAAAAAAAAATCGGACTTCCCATACAAAATCGATCAGCTGACTATTGATTTTGTATGGGAAGTCCGATTTTTTTTTTAATATTTCGACCCATGTTTTTTGGAGAAAGTTATTCAATTTCATGGGTACTATCACCCTGAGAAATTTGGAACGTGAATAAAAAATCACCCAGTATAAAGACCATATTTCAGGCAAATAAATGAACCTATCTATCTCTATCTGTGCCGCTTTTTGTACAACAAATGGAGTATAGACTATTTCTTTGTTGGAGTCATCGGACATTGAAATAAAACCGTACTAATGTATGTGACGTGTGTGTGTGTAGTGTGCAGTGTGGGACGGGTGCTCGCACATACCTTCATGCGATCGAACAGCGCGCCCGTGGACAGGATGTTGTATCTCCGCTCGGGATGCGCGGCCGCGTGCTGCTTGGCCCACGTCGTCTTGCCCGAGCCCGGCATGCCTACCATGAGGATCACCTGGGAACAATTCGTTTTATTAACCTTTTGCCCCAACACAGTCATGTTGGGTCCAGCACGTCACGGTCACAACTACAAGACACTTCTATTCTAAATCCATAGAGTAGTAATTCGTATTTTGGCGCCGAGGACACATTTTTTGACGTGGCAGTAAATTTCAGTTTCTGTCCATTCAGTACGATGTCACATTTGCTATTTCTAACATTGGGGAAAGTGAATGTAATGCAATTGGTTTTATTTGTCATTAAGTACCAAATTGTTTACCGTAAACTAATTTTGGACCATACTCAGCAGTTGTGATATAATGTCATTATTTTAGAATCGAAAGTACTTTTAAGAATACTTGAGCCCAGAAGACAGAACCGTGATATACACTTCATCTTCAAAATTGTAGGACACTCCAGCAAGTTGATCATATTGCTATTCCCCAATTTTCCAAGTAGTGCATCCTATGATGTTTCATACAGGGCAAAGTACTACGGTAACCCAGGTAACTACGGGAGATCGCTAGCGACGAGCTTTTTCTTGATGAGCTCGGGTGGATCGGATGATTTACTTCATTCGTATAATATGCGCTGAGACGTGGTCTTGCGGACACCAGCCCATCATACTACTACATCCTATGACGTCAGTGATGTATTCCTCACCTCGCAGTCGGCGATGCTAGCTGGTCGGGAGGGTCCCTCTATGATGTCGGCGTTACTGATCAGCACAAAACCGGGCAGCATATCGGCCTCAGAGCCGTCCAACTCTTCCTCGACTACGTAACTGCAAACAAATATAAAATAAATAAGTTTGTATGGAATAAAGAAATGAATCTCCGTGTTTATTTTATTAGAATATGTAAGTTGAAGTGGCAATGGGCATGCCAACCGACCGACCGACGACAATGTCGTCGGTCCATCAACCGACACCGCTGTCGTCGGTCCATCAACCGACACCGCTGTCGTGACGACATTTTCAAGGTGGCGGGAAACCGGTGGATGTGCAAATGGCAGGTTTCAATAGTTGTGACGTTCTATGGGGGAGGCCTATGTTCAACAGTGGACGGCTTCCGGCTGATGATGATTTCTTTTTTTGGGGCGAACACGCCACACTGTTTGCTGTTAATCCAATCACTACAACCCTTGAAAACCAGAATCAACAGTGGGCAACACCAGAAAAAACACCCAGGGTGCCACAACGATATTCTTCTATTATTTCGTATTTATATAAAACGATAATAATAATAATATGTGGGGACATTTCACACATGGCCATCTGACCCCAAACTAGGGAGACCCTGTACTATGGGTGTCAGACAGCTGATATACATACACAAATACATTTTAAATACATACATATATAGATAAACAACACCCAGACTCAAGGCAAACACAAGTGCTCATCACACGAATATTTACCCTGGGCGGGAATCGAACCCGCAACACGCTGCGCAGCAGTCGATCGCTCAACCACTGCGCGAAACGTGTCGTCAGATAATGAATGTATGTTTTTTTAAATATTTAGCTTTAAAATTGTAACCGAGCTGCGCTCATCTTTATTATACTGATAAATACTGTAATTCCGCTTGCGATCTCACAAGTTATATATTTAACGTACGAGAGTAAATACGGAATTTTGATATACCTGCTCAGAAGACTCATACTACACGAGTGATACGAGTATTCAAATACTTTACAGGAACATTTATCTGTCTTACTGTAAATCAAGGCAAACCATCAAAGAATCAACTGGCTTATGAATTATTTTCAACTCTCATTTTTTTTTAATACAAAATTCAACAATTTCACGATTATTAATGTAAAACAGCTTTTAATGCGAATGATTGGTTGGAATGAAAATAAATTACTCGTATTTATCAATGAAACTCAGATACACACAATTATGATTGATGATATCTTCGAAACCATGTATTTTTGGACCACATGTTCTTGGCATTTTTGTATTATTTTTACTTAACCATTTCCCTGTTCCATGAGTCACACATGATTCATGTTCTTCAAACCACGAGTGAACCGGTTTATCCTAGGCAAGCGTGCTCCACCTTAGGCCGCATTGTCACTTAAGATCAGGTGACTTGCGGCCAAACGCAAGCCTATATCAATATATGTGTAAAAAAAAATGTTGATTGCTTAACTATTGTGTCTGCTTCGCGGACAGTGAAGTTATTAAAGAATATCTATATATGTTTATCTATATATGTATGTATTTAAAATATATTTGTGTATGTATATCAGCTGTCTGACACCCATAGTACAGGGTCTTCCTAGTTTGGGGTCAAATGGCCGTGTGTGAAATGTCCCCACATATTATATTATATTATAATATAACCCTAGAGTTTTGGGATAGGATAAAAAAACAGGTTGTATAGTATAGTAATCTCATAACAAGAATTACTTTACTCCAATAAATACCTGTTTTTCCATGTGGTAATATTTGCGATGGTTAATATATTGAATAATTAGCTTGTGCCCGCGACTTCATCTGCCTATAGACTTCACAAAAACAGGATAATATCTTACGTGATAACCGAGATCAATATCTATGGGCGCCTTCAAATTAGTCGCGCGACAGCAGCGCTTTGTAAATCCATACTAATATTATAAATGCGAAAGTAACTCTGTCTGTTACGCTTTCACGATGAAACGGCTGAACAGATTAAGATGAAATTTGGCATGAAGATTGTTTAAACATAGCCTACTTTTTACCTCGGGACTTTGTCTGCATCCGCGACAACCGACATTCACGCGGACGAAGTCGCGGGCTAAAGCTAGTTCAATAATAATTTGAAGGCGCCCTATATGTATGCCAAATTACAGCTAATTTCATTCAGCTGTGTGTGTGGAAGAGTAATAAACAATAAACATACATCCATCCATCCTCACAAATTTTCAGATTTATAATAGTAGTAGTAGGATCATGACTTACCGGATGACAAATTTGATTCTTTTGTCCAGTACATGTCCTTGCAGAACTTGCTCTTCGGTCACCTCGGCGAGTTCGCTTTCTGTGGGATAACAATACGAATTATGTATGTATGTATTAATAATACACCTTAAGAAGAGAAAAAGTGACTTATATTTTCTTACTGTTAAACATCTACGTTTAAGCTACACTAAGTGTACCTAACAGTTTTAATCACCTCAGAGGTGGAACTATGGTTCCTGAATCCTGATGATACAAGTAATGTTTCTTGTATGTTTATTTACTTACTAGCTGCCCGCCCCAGCTTCACACGGGTGTTGTAATATGAAAAAAAAAACCGGACAAGTGCGAGTCGGACTCGCCCACCGAGGGTTCCGTACATATTTGTAGGTACATATCCATACTTCTATACTAATGCATACTTTAATCTACTTAATATTATAAATGCGTTTTTTGCGACATAAACGGCCGTATCTTTTTTTCACGTTAACATAGAGGCTTGATTTTTTTTACAGCATCAAGGGACCATAGACTTGAGTACATGGTTTCAATTTTAACTCCATACCTTCACGCGTTCCCGATATAAAGGGTCTTGACAGACAGACAGACAGACGGACAACAAAGTGACTGGAAGCCGACCCCCCCCAACATGGTTGGGAAAACGTTAGGCAGTTTGTTTAACAGCCTATTTGATAGTAAGAAAAAAAAAAAAAAAAAGATTGCGATCTCATGCCACCGAAATATTGGTATACCTGCTTAGAAAATTCATGCTCACAAGTGAGATAAATATTCAAGTATTTTACAGAATACTAGTCATAACCACCATATCTAGTCATATACTTACCAAAAGAGGTAAGTATCCATGTCGTCGGAAATAGTTTAAGTTTACTTTGAAACCAATGGATGTTTTCGAATGATATTTAATTAAATCATTGAGCTGTTTATTCTATATTAACTTTACTTTATTTTATTCAAAAACATCTTCTCTCTTATTTTAGTCAAACAAATTTTTATTCCGCGCTGAATCGAACCCGCGGGGCAATTTAGATACAAAATGTGATCTTATGTTTTGCTACTTAATTTCTATAACAATCCCACATAGACGTGTACCCCATTCGCGCAGTGAAAAGCACGGCTTAGTCAACCTACACTCTACAGGTTAATTTATATTTTGAATTTCTTGCCTTAAAACGTTGCCATACACTAGGAATTTCTCCTGTAACATTGGTGGGGTTTAAAAACATAGAAGCTACATACACAAACGACCAGACCTAGAACAACTACCTGCAGGGCTGTTCTGTTACCATCTCCCTCACGCCTAGGTGAAGTGAGCTGTCATCTGTCCCGATGCTAGGGATTTACAAAGCACTACAGTCGGATGACAGTTCACTTCACCTAGGTGTTCACCGAGGGAGATTTTTACAGAAAAGACATACGGTATGCCATACAAATGCTGTTTGTGCCGTACGGGAATCGAACTCGCGACACGCAGCGCAGCAGTCAATTACTCAGTCATTGCGCCAAGTGTATCGAAAATAATGGTAATTGAAACAGAAGTCAGTATTTGACTGACCTGGCTCTTCTTCTTTCACCTCAACGACGGGTTCGGCCGGCTCGCTAGGTTCTGCGTCCATGGGCTCGACCTTCACTGCCGCATCCTGGTCTTTTTCTGCTTCAGCTTTATCGCCATTCTCCTGTAAATAACGTCTGGTTTTAATATACATAAAAGAAGTAAAGTAAGACCTAAATCGCACGTGCGCCGTTGCGGGAGGCCGCAGTATATACGGTCTGGCACGCCGTATTCCGTCAGACTCATTTCATTCATTTATTTATTAACAATTTTTACACTGCGTTTGTATGTTTTACAAAATAAAAAAAAAGGAATTAAATACACGTTAATAGCAATCTTCAACTTAAGTCCAACAATAATAACAATCTAGACAAATCAGTACAGGAACATTTGGTTAATTCTACTACTTTACATCTCTGTCGGGGTAGACTTAAGGTTGATAATAATATGGTACAGATTGATATTTGCTAATTGAGATTTTGAGAGATCATGGACGAAAGATGAGCTTTTAAGGGTTAATTTTATTTTACCCATTTTAATTGTTACTTTTAATGGTTTGTTATATTTTGTGTTCAAATCGTATTTTTTTAAGTATATGTATTTTTTTTTCGTACTGTGTATCTACTAACACTATGTCTGTTATGTTGTACATGTTTCATGTTATTAATAAATAAACATAACATAGGGGTTCATTACTCACCATGGGCTCATCCTCCTTGTCAACGCTATCCTCAACTGTTGCCTCGGGTTCCTTATCTTTCTCAGTTTCTTTATCTTTATCCCCGCCCTCTGCTTCAGGGATTTCTTCGCCTCTTTCTTTTCTCTCAGCGTCCTGTCTTTCCTTTCTTTCACGGTCTTGCTTTTCCCGCTCCTGAAAAAAAGGACAAATTAATTTTTAATTAAATGAACAGAGATCACACCAAAACATGTATCTCTAATTCTTATACCTACTTCTAGAATACCGTAATAATAATTGAAACATTTTCGCATAATGGTGCATAATGTGTTAATGTGTTAAATAATTATAAATATATCTATATTCGGACTCTTTTGACAAAGACTGGTCTGAAATAGCCCTTGACAGAGAGAAGTGGAAGGAGAGTAGAGAGGCCTTTGCCCTGCAGTAGAAAAATAAAGGATGAAAAAAAAAATACATGTGTTGCGCCCGCGTCGTCGCGTCAAAGTTAGTTCGTGCGGACCCGCTGGTATAAAGTCACTTCGCCCGCTCGTGTGGCCAGTCGGCTCCCGCTACCCACCGCGCACGCTGCGATCGTGCGACGGACGCTGTACTTTGTGATTCCTAACTGATTGTGTGTGATAATTGCATTGATAACAATATATACTGTTTTACTGAATCCGTGTGGTAGTTAATTGTGACATTCCTGTGAAAATCCCCTAATACATGTATCTGTAAAAACTTGTAATTGGCCAATTAATTTTTTCATACTCCATACTAATATTATAAATGCGAAAGTACTGTCTGTTATGCTTTCATAATGAAACAGCTGAACCAATTTGGATGAAATTTGGTACTAATATAGCTTTAAAACCGCTTATTAATCCGCGACTTCGTCTGCATCCGCGATAACCGACATTCACGCGGAGGAAGTCGCAGGCAGGAGCTAGTCTTGTATAAATATGTTACTCACTGTATCTGCCTAGCTGTAAGTTTAACAAAATAAATAAAATAATAAACCTCGTGTACGACGGCATTACAAGTGAAGTATGTAGAAGCTCGTCCGGGGTAGTAGTACTATAGTCTGCGCGCCAGTGCTAGTCACCGCAGGGGTGTGATGACGTGGTGCGAGAGCTCACTGATACGTCCACTTGTGACAACTGTCACCCCTCCCGCACCGCTCACATACTTCAGGCGGTGACTAGCACTTGCGCGAGCAGTATACTACACTATTTCTGTGGCGTCATTGTGTTGCATGCCGGGAGGTATGAAGGGGTCGGTGTAATTTCAGGCACGTGAGACATTTAGGTTTACGTCTGGTACGGCAATGCATCTGTGATACCTTCTGGTATTGTGGATGATTATAATCGAAGGCGATCAAAGTACCATCAGACAAAGTAAGTGTTACATCGACGTAGGATCCCTAGACCTATTTGCAGGAACGGCTTCACAATTAGGTTCAGTTAAGTCATAATTGGTTTTAGTTCTGCCTTTGAACCTTCTGCATCTTTTGGTACCTGTACATTGAACTTTTATTGCTGGAAACACATTTGTCATATTACCTCAATTTAAAAAAAATAGACACCTCACATCTTCACCTAAGTAGTTGAAATATTTTTTTTTTTTTTAGTTCTGACGATTTACGCTCACAATATAATTGCACCTTTCATGTGGCATTAAGTCCGTCGTCCTATTGAAATAAGCAACGACTCCCTGGTTAGGGCTAGGCTCTTGAGCCTTGAACATTGCCGCACCGATGCTAGCCTATCGGTCTTTTATCGGGTACATTTTGGAGAGTGTGCTTTGGAATTGCATAATTTAATTCCCCCATCCCTATTCCATCATCAGACGTGCAGAGATACGGCGAAACGTCACCACTATTTGGGTGAAGTTAGGTCTCGAACTAAGCGCTTTGATTCCACATTTATTGTGCTAACTGCCAGACTGTGGAATTCACTGCCCGCCTCTATGTTCCCTGATAAGTATAATCTGGGTATTTTCAAAGCACGAGTGAACCGGTTTATCCTAGGCAAGCGTGTTCCACCTTAGGCCGCATCATCACTTAAGATAGGTGAATTGTGGTCAAACGCAAGACTAATAAAATATAAAAAAAATAAAAATTGTAACATACTTCTCTTTTCCTCTTCTGTCGTTCTTCCCTCTCACTCTTCTCCTTCTCCCGTCTCTCACGGTCCTTCTGAGCAGCCTCTTCTTTCTGCAGCTTTAACTTGGCTTCGATCGCACGCTTCTCTTCCAACACTTGCTCAACTGGAATTTCCACGCGTTTGCGAATTGTCTTCGTTTTTGTTAACATGGTGTATCTGTTGAAACAAAGAAAATAAAGAATCAGTGTGGTAAATGGAGATTTTGACGATTAATTGGGTAAAAGAAACTTAAACCTGCAGAACTATTTGCTACATCCCTTGTGCTCTCTAGCAAATACCTACTCCTGATCTTTATCCAAACTATAATATTTTAATTGTGAAAATTTTGTTGAGATTCATTTACATGTTTTCACTTCAGAACATAAAATTACTAACATATTTAATTTTATCTAAAGAATACCTAAGCTCTAACCAAATTGAAGTTATTCATGCAACTATACATGAAAAATGTATTTCCGTTACGATCTCATGTATTACAGAATTACACAAGAATTATATAGAATCAAATGTACCTGCTATAATAGAAACCTCACAGTACACAAGTACTGTGGGCTGATCTAGACAGGAATCCAAACAATGTTTTTCACAAATATGCAAATAGTATTCCTGGAATGCGAGGATCGAACCCGCCGTCCTGTGCGTAGAAAGCGGGAGCGTCGCCGCCACGTCAACAGGACATTAAAAATCGCGTCGAAATTCACCTTCCTATGATGTCACGACAGATAGAAATAGTCTAGCACGCGACTTCTAAAATTAACTTTGTTTATACAAGACACGTTGAGTAGGGTACGTAAATATGAAAGTGCGCACGCAAGTTAACACACGCTTGTTAAAATTACGTGCTCGTTCGTAGATTTATCAGGAGGTTATCAATTCGAATGTTTGCATTTTTTTTTCGTTTTGTAGCCGATGAGATATGATTTGAAAGGCAGACAGAGTTTCTACATCAACGTCTCCTTCAATACAAAATTGTGGCGAAAGTAATTATAAGTCTATTTTTTATGATTACCAATATTATTAAATTAGGTAATGACACCCTGGCGATAAATCGAAAGAATAGCCTACACTGAATGTCACGTCTTATTTGATAGCACCATAAATCGCTACACATTTTGCGCGAATCAACACGACAAAATAGTGCAACCTAGTTGTTACAAAATGTTATAATTTGAGCCGTAAATATAGAAAGCACACTCAACGTTACTAGAGCTGCCAAAAGTAAACTAGGTGTGAATGAATGATTTAAAGTAGGTACTTTTGAGTAAGTCTTATTTCAACGACTTATTTATTTTAAGTATAAAGATAACTAGGATACCTACTCTGCATTTCCAAAACATCACAGTAAATATAAATGGTATAATGTGTAATTGCTATTGACTTGCCTTCAAGAATCGATATGTTATAGTACACTCACTTTTTCCTTTTACCCACAACATTGTAAAAATTGTGTGTCTACTAACTTACTTTGAGTACCTACCTTCTTTGTAAGTAATTCTTATATTTAGTTTTAAGATTACCTTGTATTTCTCATATTAAGTGATTTGTAATCTTTTTAAGAAATAAATGTCTGAAACCGTAAATTTTCCGCGCGCCAGTTATCTTGCCATGTTATCGCGTGCTCACTCGTTTGTTTTCGAACATTACGTCGAAAGAAACAAAAAAAAAAACAATCATGTCCGGCTTTGGGACCCAAAAGTCCGGCTTTTTTGACGGGTTAGTCCGGCTTTTTTGACGGGTTAGTCCGGCTTTTTTGATGGGTTAGTCTGGCTTTTTGATTTTTAGAAATGGCAACGCTACTCGCGTAGACGATAGTCGGACCGGGAAAAGCCAGCTCTCAATTAGTACCGCTACTACTGTCGCGATGTTATCGCGTTGTCACTCGTTTGTTTTGAACGCAACAAAAAAAAACATTCTCGCGTTAACGATAGTCGGGACGGGAAAGGCCCTCCCTAATTAGTACTACTGCTACTACAACTTCTTCAAGGCTCATTCAGCACGAATGTTCAAGAAACATTACCTAAATTCAGTCGCTTTAATAGTTGCCTTTGTCTTGGCGAGAGGTCTCCGGCAACCAATCTTAGCTCCTTCTTTCGAGAATAAATTATAATGACCACCAAAAATAGCAAATGATAACCAAATTTTAGGACCCCGGGCGGATCCGACATAGTTAGGTTAGGTTAGAACCGTGACCCCCCCCTACGCACGAGGCGAGCGAGCGGAGCGAGCGTGCCGCGGCAGTGGCCGCCGAGTACCAGAACCAAATTGCTTTTTACAGTCAAACTCATACATTTCTACAATACTTTGGTTAAATGTTGGTGAGCATGTACTATTTTTGGAGGTCATTTACTATATCTGGTGGTTCGTTAAACATTAAAATGGGGTTAAATGTTGGTGAACATTTACTATTTTTGGAGGTCATTTACTATATCTGGAGGTTCGTTAAACATAAGCCCTTTCTTTCACGGACTTTAGATAATGAGAATTTATTTTCTGTTGTTATGTGGCACATGTGGGCATATGGGTCACGGCTTTACATAGCCAAGGCACTGGTTGTATGTAGGTTTGCCATTTTTACAAAAGTTTAACTCTAATTATTTAAATTCTGTTAGGTTAGTGCAGTTAAACACTACAAAGAAAAAACATATCTTTAATATTCTCAAGTATTGTATGGTATTCAATAGGAAATAAATATGCAGACAGATTTCTTCTAAATATTTTGTAACGAGTAATTTTTACTCGCTACATAGTGTCGACCTCTCTCGTCACTTTTTCGAAGTTTTCGATAATGCCGACTACACACACTTTAGATATTTGATAGATTGGCTAGGATTTAGTAGAGTAATCGATAAAACCATAGACCATCAGTTTGACAGTTGGATTTTATTTCCCCGGCTGTCAGATTATTCTGACGTTTCCGGTTTGTGATAAGTAGCATTCACTTTCCGACCGAATTCACTAAGATGATGCACGAATAAAATTCTATTCCGTGCCAATCATTAGATTGGAATATTTCAAGGGTCCACCCCTGGTTGGAACCACTTGGTAGTGATGTCAGCAGCCGTGCAACGGTAATATTTTGGGAAATCGTGAGTATTTTGTTGGTTGAATTTTCCTCGCCATGACCTGACAATAAACTTGAGGTCATGTATCCTAACCCTCGTCGAATTTTCCATTGTTTCAGCACCTTTAACGCCATCGCTGTTTGATTGTGCCCATAGCACGAGTGATTGGCATGCTTCGTTTACAAAAAGAACGGTATGTGTCCTTAAATTTCCGATTTGCTTCCTCGTCGCCATTTTGCTCGACGCGTGGGTTTAACTAACAAAAGAAATCGTTTTCGTTTTCAGCCCCAAAGGCGTTCTTATTTATATTTTGGATTTTTCATCTTAAAACCTAACTTCATCATGGATGAGCTGATGCGCTTCACCTCGTGTCTCCAATCAACCCCTCAGGTTTAATATACTTTTCTCGAAGCCTGTGGTATGTTACTTAAATTCTTTCTCGGAGTTTCAACTTAAAAACGTGCAATACTGACAACTTTAGCATAAACTTTAGTTATAGAATTTAATAGTTATAAAACAATATTCGCTTCTAATGAAAGGAACTTTCTAGTGTTGTGTTCGCCATACTGCCTGCGATAGAAATAAATGAGCTATTGTTAAAGAATTTGCAGTTTAATTTCAGAAAACTCCGACCTAAGATTAGAAGCCATATCCTTTACCTTTTAGCTATCCCGGATTCCCTTTGTTTTAAATTACCTAGTGAGCTCTGGCGCCCGAACCTTATTCCTTTTAGTTATTTTTGTTTAATTTCGAGCTCTCTAACTTCTCAACTTTAGAATCACACACATAGTTTGTTAGTTAGTTAAATAAATATAGATCCTTTTAATTTTTTTATTACAATTTATTTTTCATTATTGCTAAAAGAAAACCAATTTTACTGTTCGGTGTTATGAGCCTTCTTCTAGAACATATCATTATTAAAAGCAGAAGTTTACATCGCTTGTCAACTAAAAAAATACCTACTACTTGTTTCCATATTATGTAGGTAGTTAATAATTCTATTATTATTTTAGTATTGTCTCAATGTGGACTTAGTAAATTGTTCGCTGTGGAGATCTATAATTAGCACGTTATTGTAATTTAGTTTTAAATAGGTATTAATTCCGTTTTTTACAAATCCAAAGAACACCAGTAGAGCTATTCTGTTACAATCTCCCTCGGTGAACACCTAGGTGAAGTGACCTGCCATCAGCCCCGATGCTAGGGATTGCCAAAGCAGATGGATGGATGACAGCTCACTTCACCTAGGTGTTCACCGAGGGAGATTGTAGACTAGTTTTCATCTTACAAAAATACACGAATTTCATTTAACAATAAGTAGGCATTTCCTGTTTATAAGTACTCTTGGAGTAAATGTTACGATTCAAATAAGAAAACAACCCCTAACGTACCCCTATGCAACGCCTACGCCTACGCCAACGCCAGCCTACGCCTACGTAACGTATGCCTATCAAATGATAAAAAAAAAGCAAATAAAAAGAAAGGTAAACAAATTTGGTATTTTGTTCTATAACAAATTTGTAGGAGACTCTGAAGGGTTGTCAAAACCCTGCACCTGGCGTATTCAACCTTACTGAACTCGGCTACCAGGTGCTTGGGCATATGGGTCCAGATACGTAACGATCGCGCATTATTTTAAGGCATGCGAATTAGCATGAAGCCAGTGGATTTGGCAATAAAACTGTTAATCTATGTATTTATTTACCTCTCATATCCGAAGTTAACCTTGTAGCACATGTTCTTGGTCAGCAAGTGCGGGAACAGCGGCTTCCCGTTGAGCGTTGCCTTGTCGAAC
This sequence comes from Charanyca ferruginea, assembly GCA_947361185.1. Lineage (NCBI taxonomy): Eukaryota > Metazoa > Arthropoda > Insecta > Lepidoptera > Noctuidae > Charanyca > Charanyca ferruginea. Next base: position 6,373,319 of record OX376082.1, on the reverse strand, counting down.
TCGAACGCAGTGCCCAGCTCAGCACCATTCACAGTGTAAGAGATCTTGCATGGGTTTGATTCCAGATCCTGGTAGAAATTGAGTAAAAAAAAATTAAACTCGAGACTTAATGGTAATAGAACTAAATATAAATAATACTTGCTCTTAAATACATGCTTGGAGTCGTAAGTACCGTACTACAGGTATGTACCAGACCAGTCTCGAAAATGGCCGACGCAGTGGCTGAGCGATCGACTGCTGCGCAGCGTGTTGCGGGTTCGATTCCCGCCCAGGGTAAAACATTTGTGTGATGAGCACTTGTGTTTGCCTTGTGTCTGGGTGTTGTTTATCTATATATGTATGTATTTACAAAAAAATGTATTTGTGTATGATTATCAGCTGTCTGACACCCATAGTACAGGGTCTCCCTAGTTTGGGGTCAGATGGCCGTGTGTGAAAATGTCCCCACATATTATTATTATTATAATTAACGTTGTATTGGGATCAACCTATCATTACTAAAAGGACTATTTTGCCAATAAGCCTGACATAGATCAATTAGAGCGTCGGCCAATGATTTTTGATATAACGCTTCCGCATGACGAGAATCTCGTGAAAGCTGAGAAAGATAAACAAATTAAGTATCTTGACTTGGCTCGCGAGGTTGTCGACATGTGGGATGTGAATACAACAGTCATTGTGCCGATGGTCGTTACGGCCAATGGAATAATTACCAAGAGCCTACCAACTAACTACCAACACCCAAGAAGGCTCTCGTTGGGCAGCTGGATCAAGGGCTTGACTCAGAAAGCGGTACTCCTGGACACGGCGCGTATTGTTAGAAGATTACTATCTCAGGAGCCCTGACCATCGGTAGCTTGGACCCTGTTCTCGATACCGGTGGGCTACTATTTTATTTTTTATTTTAAATGTTTTTATTTTTCTACTAATATTTAAAAATATAATATAATAATGTAAATCTAATAATAATATATGGAAAAAATTCACACACGGCCATCTGACCTCAAATTAGGGAGACCTTGGACTATGGGTGTCAGACAGCTGATATACATACACAAATACATTTAACGCAAGTCGCAGCGCAGCAGTCAATTGCTCAACCACTGTGCCAACTTGTTAGGAGCATTACTGTGTTCCAGTTTAAATGGTATGCCAGTGCAATTTTAGCATTATGAGACATTTTAGTTTTGTCTCAAACACTTCCCGTAATTTTGACATTGATAGTAGCTGAGATGAGACCGACCACTTGCAAGGTAAACGGCTTACGTATTTTCCTCCTAATCTTTATCTAATATATAAAATTCTCGTGTCGCGGTGTTTGTAGTTTAACTCTTTCGAAACGGCTTGACCGATTTTGATGAAATTTTGTGTGCATATTGGGTAGGTCTGAGAATCGGACAACATCTATTTTTCATCCCCCTAAATGTTAAAGGTTAAGGTAGGTGTAGGGTAGGTGTAAGGTAGGTAAATAGGTAGATAGGGACAGAACAACGTCTGTCGGGTCAGCTAGTATGTATATAAAATCTTCTGTGCGTGTGTATGAAAGTGAGTTCCTCCCTAAACGGTAGGACCGATTTTTGATAAATTGTTTTGTGTGTATTTCAGTGGATTCGAGAATGGTTTAGATTGAATTGGACCCGGTAGGTGGCGCTGCCGTCGAGTTGTAGGACTTTTTTATTTTTAGGGCAGGACAATGTCTGCCAGGCCCGCTAGTAGCATAGAAACTAAGCAGACAGCAGGTCTTCTATTTATATAGAATACTCCTTTTATGTTATCCTTTCCCTCAGACTGCCTATAGTGAACAAATTCTAAAATAGTACAAACCAAGTAAACTCCGACAACGTCTTTTTCGTTGAGTTGTCTCCCGTACTCCTTGAACTCGCTGTTGGAGACTGCCCGGCCGGTGTTCTCGAAGCCCCAGCTTAGCTCACCTTCGCCTGTAATGTTTATAAACAAAATGTAATTTCTAACATAGTTGCTTACTATTTAATAGGGTATTTTACTCTATATGAGAAAAAATCTATAAATATATTATTGAGATAGTTTAGGCAAAAACCACTCAGAAAATGTTAGTTTTAGTTCATAAAATAACAAAAAACAAAATTAAAATTCAATTCAAAGTTTTCAGTTTTTTTAATCTGTCCTAAATCACCTTGAAATAATAGCCACCATATTATTACGTCGTACGGCTGTGTAAACAAAAAAGTGTCAACTGTCAGTCAAGCAATTGGCGCGTATAGGCTTTGTACTTTTATTATTTTCGTAACCAACGATTTCTTTTAGTTATTACACCTATTACAAAATATGATTATAATTATTATACAATATCAGCGCATTTGACTACACAGCATACTGTCGTCATTTCCACAGAGCAATATGGCGTTTACTACGAAACTTTTTCGTCAAACTACGCGCGATATTTGAAAATGTAAAATTTTGATGCGTTTTTATAGCACTTATCGATTGAATAAAAATTTTGTGTTTTTTTTGTGGCATATTAGCACTACAGAATTTAACTGAGACACTTTTCAAAAATGGGTGTAATACCCTATTGTCTTTGCCAAAAGACCTAACGTCCAAGACTAGAATTTATAGAGCTTTTCCTAACACGAACGGACCTCGTTTATGTAGAATAATATCTTGCCCTATTGTGAACGAAGAGCTTTCCGAGCTTACAACAGTCCATGGCTTTCACAGAATTTAGAGTTAATTTAATTTCTTCTATACTAATATCTACGTTCTTCCGCAATACAGTGCCAAATGAAAATCGCCCTTACTGCCATGATAAAAAGATGTTAATTACTAAGTAGCATTTTGTAAGGTATAAAAACTTACCCAGATGTAATGGAGAGTCTTCTGTTGACCAACCTATTCTCAGTCCAGAGCCGATGGGTTCCTTCTCCAAGCTTTCAGTGGTTGTAACCACAGAGCCCACTTGCACCTAGAATTACAATACAAAATGTGTTTGATATCTGAATTTCATATTGTTGTTTTAAACTGCTGTATTGAGGAGATATTTTCTATTTTATTTATTTATTACATTCACGTGGTTATTAAAACTTATTACATAAAACACAACTGCCTTCAAAAACTAAAAAAAATACTTTACTTTCGCAAGTCGGCTGCTTTGTTTCCGTTTGTAATTTTGTATTGCCACTGAATTCCGAAATGACTTTACAGAAAAAAATACTTTTTGTTTTTTGAAGGCTGTTGTTCTTTTTTTGTAAAAAAGTTTCGCGTGGTCTAACCATCTTTTGAAGTCGGTTAAAAATGTTACATAAGTAGTATAATTTTCAAACATGAACCCTGTGCTGTGCCCTATGCACAGCATGTTAGTAAAAATGTGGCCAATTAAAACTCAATTCAAGTGACCAGATTGCGTTTTAATTTGTCACAACATCTGTTTATCATGGTCAACCACAGAACCTACCTAACATACACTTGACAATTTGTTGAGTCGTTTTTGTTTTAGTAACTGATCATTTTCGTCTTTTGAAGGTATCCATACCAAATCAGTAATAAGTTCTACTCTACCTCATAACACACCCTGCCAGAGTCGACACCGTGGCTAGCTCTAGCGCCAGCCCACGCGTGGGCAAAGGCACCGTCACTGAGCGGCACCACGCTGTTCAACTCCTGCACTTCCAAGTACTGGTTCAGGTCACTGTCATCTGTTGGTCAAAATTTATAATTCAATACCATAGACATAATTAACAATATACTTACGATGACGACAAGTTTTTAAGCACACTTCAAACTTTTGTCTATAGAAAATACCAGTTTTGTATGGAAACCAGTTCTGACGTGGAAAGTTGAATGGTTGCGTACACATCTCTATACTTAACTGATGTTTGTAGAGATATGTTTTCTGCCATGAGACAAAATCAATATTTTTCTGATAATAAGCGTAGTGAGTTTTAAGCGCAAAGAGAGCCTCTTCATGATGCGATAGGTATGTAATATTTTATTAAAAATATTTCTAGAGAAACAATGACCCATAAAACACCAATGAAAGTCTACATTTGACATGCTAAAACCTGAGGGACAATTCATGTATTTTTAGGAACATCAGCATTTTAACTTGAATTTCAACCTTTCAACCTGTCAAATATGCCTCTAATTTATCTATTACTTTTTAAAGTTTTTGACAATTGTTGCTGAAATGAGATCGCGACTAGGTTTCGAATATTTTAAAAATACGGGAATCGGCCTTCAGGTCTATCAGAAAACTTAATTCTTTTAATATACTCACACCAAGATAGGGTAATTTTGTTGTCATTAATCTCGGGCTCCGGGGGGGCTTTCGATTCAACCAAATCTTTCTTCTCCTTGTTTAATTGGGCCTCCTGTAGATATAATAACACTTTAAAGTGACACAAATTGCTAACAATATCTATGGCAAATCTAGTTAAACACATTCACTGTCGGGCTAAATACGTTGAAGATCAAACCTCCAACAGCGTCAGACGAGCGTGAAAGCGCTAGGTCCCTCCAAATTCAAATTGCCTTACGTATTATAGAATTTACAACTCAGCTTCAGGTTGAATGGTAATTAAAACTTCGACTCAAAAGTAACGAATGTGTATTTACACAATTATAATTCATCGTTAAAATTAAGTTCAGCTTTTTGTCTTTGTCACTCATACATATACTGTGACGAAGTTACGACCTAGAACTATTATCGCTTGTCCTGTGCTCTTTAGCCTTTAGAACCGAATAACGTGTTAAAAAAGCCGTAAATCATGTAGCTATGACGACTTTTTATGGGTGCAAAAGCTCCTTTAGAATTAATAAATTATTAAAACAACATGCGTTATAAAGTAAACTACTTTTGATGAACTAACAAATGGTACGGGTACGATCATTTCAGCGGTATGTTGAACCGAGCATTTGAAGCTAACACATGAACAATTTCGAAGATAAAGAGTTGAAAGTTTTAACGAAAATCGATCTTTAATTTCATAATTTACGCGAGTGGCTCGCAATGGAATTAATTTATAATGGACTTTCTAACTTAAGACAGTATTATTAGGATAGATTTTAACAGCTCGGTGACTCGACATACCTCAGGCAGTGATAGCACTTCGTTAGTGACTTCGACAGCCCTGTAGAAGTTACTCCAGCGAGCCTTCTTTTCGCGCTTGCGCTTCAAACGGTTCAGCTTGACCGGATCCTGTTCCAATTAGATAAATATTCAATTATTTACTGACTATCCAATCATTACGGGTATACACATGTATTGATTTCGTGTTTGCCCGACTAGTTTCGAGTTTCGACCCCGAAAAGAGATCGAGCACGACTCGCGAAATCGCCGCATGCGGCGGCGTGATGAATAGCCTTCCTTTCGAGATCAAAACTAGTCGATCCTTCCCGAAATAGATCAGTGAGTAAAATCGTATTAATTAATAGATAAATTGATGTTAACGAATAAAAAATAAGAAGAGCAAACTGGAGAAATTCTAAAAAGGCTGACCGTATTTATTTAGTTATTCTTTTTATGTTTAATGTGTAATTTTGATAACATGATAAAAATAATTATATTAAATACTACCTATCACTACTACAATAACGCAAAGCCAAAAAAAACAGCAATTTATGCCAAATGGAAATCAAAATCCGGAGCAAAACAAAGACAACGATGATTAGTGTATTCAGTGCCACCAAGAGTACTAGGTTATTCATCAGATTATTATATATTCACGTTTAAATAGAAGTCTGAACTATTCGCCGAAATATTAAACATTATGAATGTGTGTCATACTTCAAGTAAGGTTAGTTAAAGCTGGCAAATAAATGGACATTCAATTTCTCTAAACCTTATTTTGGGAGGCAAAAAATTTAAAGACAAAGTCAGAAAAGCGACGAAGTAAAAAGCACTATAAAGCAGAAGACTTCAACAGATAAGTTTGAAAGAACATAAATAAAACTACTGTCTATACTCTTTTGCTTTCCAAAATAAGATACTCTATAGTAACAATGTAACTAACATGGCTTAAATCCTCCATGCGTTTAGCGTCCTCCTCGGCTTGCTTGCGCTCTCTCTCGAGGCGTTCTTGTTCACGAACTTGGAGGCGTTCGTTCAATTGGTCCCATTCTTCTTCTTCAGTTAACACACGTACGCGCTGAGTGGGCAAAGTTAGTTGAAATAAATAACTATCACTGGTGATAGTTAGTTAAAATAAATAACTATCACTGGTGATGAATCTTTCGTATGTCAATGAGCTAGATGTTTCAATATAAAACTGCATCCCCCTCCAGCAAATTCTCTAACGACCAATTGAATTGTGTACGAAACAAGCAGAGGAAAGGGGAGTGCAATTTTAAAATAAAATTCCGCTAAATGACTTGGGCTCTTTCATGGTTTATACTGCGGTATGAGAAACACTGGCGCGATGGTTTGGGCTCGTTGTTAGACTCATTAACCTGATTGGCCCCCACCAAATTGAAAGCAGCCGAGGGCGTGAAATCCAAAGTTATGAAGAATACCGTGGCCATGCAATGGAATAGAGTAGTAATAAAAACAAAAAGCTGGTATTGGGAAGACTAACAGAGGAAAAGACGGCAATATATTATAACAACTGCTTTTTCAGAAAATTACTTGGCGCTATTCTTCAAATTGTGCAATTTCCTAACAGCATAAATGGTCATCTTACCATACCACCCGTAACAGAAACATGCATTGTTATGCATGAAAGCAAATAACGATTAAATAAGATTGACAGACTAACGATTTTTACGAAAACTAGTTTTAAATGTTATAACTAAACCTTACGACCCCTGTTTTACTATTCAATGTATCCGTTACCACAATGTTTTGTCCGTGCGTTACATTGTTCATTACCGTAAACAGCTATTCTTTCAAATATAAAAATTGCGCCCCAGCATTGACTTTGCTCAATGTTTCTGATGGGCACTACCTACGTACCTATAGTTAACGGCTATGTAAATTGTCTTTTTACATGCCGTGTAAGTCATAGTATTATGAATGAAAATTTTATTTCTTCTTTTACACACAGTGCTACATCTTTCTATATAATCCCTATCACAGGTATGCTAGAAGAGATTTCTTTAGAAATAAGCATTACCTTTGTATGTACTTTTCTGTTCCTTCTTCTGTTTACACGTGTGTGCATTAATGGTTAAATAAAAAAACCATTACAATATGAAATATGACACAACAAGCTTTAGAACGAGACTATCACGCAGGAAAAAGGCCGAAACATAAAAGCGGTGCAGCGCGTTACCGCGTAGCTAAGCGTTCTACTACCGTAGCGTGAGGTGACTATATTACCTACAATCGTGAATATTGCTGGAAGTGTATAACGTTACAGCGACGAAATGCGCGGCGCGTTTTATGTACAGTACGCAAAGGAGATAAGTATCCATGTCGTCGGGAATAGTTGAAGATTTCTTAGAAACCAATGCGGGCTTTCAAATGAAATTTTATTAAATCATTGAACTGTTTATTCTCTATAAATTGTATTTTATTTTATTCATAAAAACCTATCGGTTCCTAAGTAAACTTCAACTGTTTCCGGCGACATGGATACTTATCTCCTTTGCGTACTGTACGTCGCGCGCTTTTTGCGCTGTAGCGGGCGGCCGGCTTCGCCAATTAAGGCTTAGCTTTTATAAGTGACGGCTCTAAATGAAACAGAAGCTCCGAGAAACCAATCTTTTCCTAAAACTCATGTGGCACGGCTGTTTGTAACGGCTTGTTTTAACGTCTACCGGAAAGGCACCTATTTTACTACCAAAAATAGAATATAAATACAAAACATACAATTATTCTGATGTGTGCATTTTTATTTTGGAACTTCACATTTTTATTTATTTAAAACGTATTTTAGGCACCTCAGTATAGAGTGGGTTTAATTTATATGAAGTTAATATGTATTTTACTTGGTATTTAGTCTTAGGGTCTATTCTAAAAAATATTTTGGTAAGAATTTAAATTGTACCCGTTAACAACCTCCTTACTAGATGCTATCTATACAGTACTAACCTCATGTCTCCTGTCATCACTATCTTCATCCTTATCAGGGTTATCCCGCTCCATCCTGTCATCCGTGTCATACTTCTTCTCTGGTTTTTCTTCCTCATCAGTTTTCGGCGTTTCTTGAACTTCCATTGGTTCTACAACATTTTCATTAATAAAATAATAAAATAACAGTGATAATTACAGATTTAAAAAAAAAACAATGCTTACCAATATCACCTTTTACTGATGTTTTATTCCTGAAATAAAGTTTAATAAGAAATATTATTATATACGTAATAGGTATGTATGTACAGTCACAAGCAAAAACATGTAAACAGTTAGTCTCATTCTAAACTGATTCTTTCCTAAACTATTGATTGGAATGTTATGGGGTTACGGATAGGGTATTTTTGATCCTTAACTACTCTAAAAAAGGTTTTATTAAGTTGAAATAGTTCTTTCACAAGAAAATTGCTTTTGAATTTCGCAATCTGTATACATATTTATGCTCGTGACCTACATGCTTTTCTACTATGAACATATATACTAAAGAAAACAACACAAAAATGAAACATTGCTACTTATAGTGCGTGCCACGTAAGATGAGACTTGACACAGACTTGATTTGACTTGCGCAGTACCCGTTTTAAAGGCAAGAGACCTTAAAAACAAGGCTGTGTCAAGTCTCATCTTTCGTGGCACGCACTATAATAACACTAAAATTACTTTTAGAACTGATGCTTTGGAACACTGGTTGTTTTAAAAATAAATAATGTACTACAGCCAATTTCAAATTCACGTTTTATCACAAAAACAAATCAAGTACAGGAAAAATACAATTGAAATGAGAGGTCAGCCACCGTGGCTGCATTGTTGTTAGAAATAATTATGTAAAAATTTTATCGAACGCCTCACATTGTTACACTATATTGGTGCTTTTACAATCTCTGTTTATGATCATACTAGCTTTTGCCTGCGACGTCGTCCGCGTGAATGTAGTTATCGTGGACACATGTCCTTTCTTGAGCTTCAAGCTTACTCATTCAGGCATAGTGTGTTTAGACACTTAGTGTCTAAACACACTATGCCGAAGTTACGCGACCTAAATTCGGCGGCTGATTTTATGTTCCGACGTATTCGGCTGATATGACACACCATAAGCGCCGAACTTACGCGGCAGAAATTTAGTTCCGCAACTTTGTGTGTGTATTCAGTGTGTCGAGCGCTGTCGTGGCGTCGTGTCGTGTTATCTACACAGTTGGTCAGACAGACGCAAAACAAAGTGAGCTTGTTATTAATGTGTGCTCACAGAAGAAGTTGCCGCTGAACTTACGCCCGATCGTAGTTAGTCTGTACGCTATGACGCGACGTCATTTCGGCATAGTGTGTCGTCAGTAATTCAAATAGCATTGTAGGCGTAATTGTGCTGAACTTCGGTCGCGTTACTTCGGCATAGTGTGTTTAGACACTAAAATCGGTTCAGTGGATTAGCCGTGAAAGCGTAACAGACAGACCAATAAACTTATTTTCGACTTTGTAATATTTATGAATGATTTTTTTTTTTGCAGAGCGGCAGCGTAGTTAATTTTGTACAGTGTGGCATGCAGTGCGTCCAAATCTTGTGCTGCGACGTCGCAACGCAACGGAGCAGTATGGCTACACTCTTAGTCTTTGATGGTGGACCATTTGTGTGACCCATAATAGATCATTACAGTTATAACTTACTTAGAGTCTCCACTAGGATCTGATTCCTCAACAACAGGTGCGGCTACCGGCGCTGGTACCGGTGCGGGAGGTGCAACTGGCTCAGGCGCCGCGACCGGGGCAGGCACGCCCACCGGTGGTGCGGGAACCGGGGCAGGCGCCTCAGGGGCAGCAACCGGTGTAGGCGCGGCAACTGGTTCAGGAGCAGCAACCGGTTTAACTGGTGAGACTTTTTCTGGTGTGGCAACCGGCGATGGTGCTTTAACCGGTTCTGGTACTGTAACCGGTGAAGGAGAGGCAACCCGAGCAGGTGCTGCCTTAGCCGGGGGCGGTGAATCATTGTCAGAATCTTCTTGGCTGGGAGAATAGGCTCCTCCTCCTGGTTTTGGTTCCTCTGGTATTGGTTCAGGCGGTTCTTCACGTATTGGCTGTAAAGAAAAGATTTATGATTTTAAAAGGATATTTGCGTTTAGACATTCAAAATTCCTTTACACAGCAGGGTTGGCACAAATAGATCATTTTGATTTAAATCAGGATTGAAATCAAATTATTTTTCAATAAAAATCAGTGATTTAATCCAAAGGCTTCAATTTACTTTTTAGGAAGAAAAATTAAATCACATCATACAATCATCATCAATCTTTATATGTGATTCTACTAAATCTGATGCATTAGTCTCGTTATTGTGATATTTGAACAAAAAATCAAAATTTCTGGCTGTCTCATCGCCCAATCGGTTGCGTAGTATCGTGTGAATAATAAAGGAAGAAAATATTCTTTCAACTGACGCTGACGATGCTGTCGCCCCAGATGGTTGCCTCAGCACACACACACGGCAAGGTCGTAATTGCGCGGTGAAGTTTACAAAATACCGCTCGGGGATTCCCATTTTACCAACAATAAAGCGTGCGTTCCGTTTTATTCAACATTTTTGTTATCACGATTTTGGTGATTTTATTTTGTCATATTGACAAAATAAAATCACCAAAATCGTGATAAATAATGGTTTATTAAAAAAATCGTGATTATTCCATCACTGTTTAATGGATATCCCCCTAATCAGTTATTATTGATTTTAAATAAAAACAAGATGTCTCTAAATTTAGTCATGCAGAGGTAGTTCCCACTTTGAACTAACTCTTAATAATCAGATAAAGTGCTTTGTTAAAAAACCTTCCAAGAAAAATTAAGAATTAATAAACACAGATCCAGTTTTCCCTTTTCATATTCCTTCCCTAAAAGTACATTAGTAAGAGATTTTAGCTTACAGGTATCTTAGCTGGTGTAGCAGCCACTCGCGACGATGAAGACCGCCGCGTGGTCCGAGCGGCAGGACCTGGACGCCTCGGAGTCGCCGGCTCGTCAGCATCCTCAGTTGAAGTGTCCAGTATAGATGTGTCAGGAATTACTGTGGACAATGTATGTTGGGCAGTATAGTAAGAATTAGTTTATTATATTGTATGGCAACTTACAGACAGAGCAGCAATAGTATGTAAAGGACATTGCCAGAAACTCTATACAACTTTGCCCCACTCAATAAAAGTCATGTGCAATATGTAGCGTCTTACTGTTTATTTATTGCTGATAACTAAACATTAGTCTTAGTGACTGTAGGTGTACTGTAGTAACTTGCAGTTTCCGTTTAAATCTAAAAACAATAATGACATTGATTATAGGATAATTTGTATTTTAGGTAAAATGAGTTTGTATTTTGTGGGTAGGTATTTCGTAATCCGCAAGTTCTAAAGAAAAACAATTTAGTATAGAAAGGTTCTATATTCATTACAATTATTTTCATTAATTTACTTTTTCTGTACATGTGTTACTTTTTCTGTACATGGGTGGGGCAGGATCTGGCATTGTCATTTAATTGATTAGTTTATTATAGAGCCAAAATAAAAAAAAATATTTTCTGTGATTTTTCTCTACTTCTATTTCTTTCTATTTCAAGTTAAATAATAAATGCGAAATTTTAAACTCTATTCGGGTACACTGCACTGACTCCTAGGCTTTTAAATTTATAATTACGTATCATATTCAGGTTTCAACAACAAGTGTCAATGTGCAATGAGCAACCAAAGTAGCACCGTCTCTACTTGTGTTCGAAGTACCTAATTGCATTTACTACTCTCTAGTCAGTCAGCATCTCCAATGCTATAGCGAAACTTTTCAGTAAGATCAAATAGTTTTCACTTCCAAGTCTAATACTTATTTTTAATGGAGTGTATCAAACATAAATTGTAGTTTTTCCATACATCCATTGTTCATTATTGTGTAGGACTTTCAAATGAATGACCGCATGTGATATATTTAATTGCATCTTAAAAATAAAATGATAAGAAACCCAAGGGTTCCAATACTCAAGTGGGCAACTTTCAAGAGGGTTAGACCTATCATTCTGATTGTTGTGTTCAAGTAATTTTTACTGTAATTTTATTATATAATTTTAGTTTCATGATGGGTAGGACTTTATGGTAGCAAGCTAATTTGATCTAACTATTGATCTCCCTGCATTAACATAAGTATGTGACAAAATGGTTTTTTTTCAAAAGTCAATATCCATTCACACATTTCACACTATGCTGCCATTGAAAAATTGCATATTGTAAAAGTTTAAATGGTTTGTGAGAATAATAAATAGAACGAAATATAATTTATAATTATATATGCTTGATTTACTTCATTTATTTATGCTACTGACTAATATTGAACATAAAACATTACTTAAAATATTTTTTTCTTTGGTCTTATTCACATATTTGCAACCTATGACCCGTTTCGCCATCAATCAACAAGTAACAACAAATAACAACATATTTCATAATAGCTTTAAATTTATCATAATTGATATATATGAATTTTATGTTCTGGTGACTTGGTAACATTATCAGCAAGGCCAACTATTTGCCCATTTAGTTGTGTTTATGTATTATGCTAGTTATAAAATTGACATAAAATAATTTATCAACTTAGAAACAAGGTTTTAATTACTGACCTAGCCAATAATAAAATTCATTACTGACTAGCTGGACCGACAGACGCTGTCCTGTCAATTATTTTTTTAATTTCCTTACCGTTTAAACCTTCCCTGGACTTCCATAAATATTTCAAGACCAAGATCAGCCAAATTGGTTCAGCCATTCTCGAGTTTTAGCAAGACTAATGAACAATGATTAATTTTTATTATATAGACTAACTTTAAGTGATAAGTCAAATAAGCAAACACCCAATTTTTTTCCATTTTTCTATTTTGGATTAGTTTAAGTTTCCAATGGGAAAGTCTGTGTTTAATGTGGTCATGGATAATAGCAGGAGGAGGATATTTATGCCAGTATCAAATGTTCATCATATCAAATCAAGTTAGAATTATTTTATCACTCCTTTAGTAAGTTTTTCTATGATTTTGTCTTCTTATAATATGAACAATTAATAATAATCCATCAATCAATTTGATGCAATCTGATGTTGAAAAGCATCTCATTCTTTGGTTCTTAATAGCATCAATACACTGATTTATATTTTAGATAATTTAACAAAATAAAAATTGTAGTAATGTTATTCTGTGCTGTTATTTAAGGAGAAACTTGTGGTAACAGTAAATGTTTTTGTTTACATAATACAAATAGGTACTAACAGTATTACTAGGATGAACATAGAATAAGACCTTGAAAGTTGAGTGACACTTCAAAAAAATAATGTTTTTGTTCAGATATTACATAAATAACATTGGTGGTTTTGTGTTACTATGATATGAGACTAAATTGTTACCACTTGATAACAGCTGAATTCTAACTTCCCATGACCTTACTTTTAATACGCTAACACCAAAATGTGACATCATGGTTATTATTTGAGCACATTTCAACAATTGAACGCGCTATTCAACAATTTTCTAAACCAAAATTCCCAATAGTTTTATCATTACCAGTATTTGTATTGCTCTAATTAGATAGAGTTATGATAGCCTGACGTCATGTGAAACCAAGCATTGTAAACTCATCAAACATTTTTATTCGCCAAAAATGTACACGTGCCTGTTCGATTAATATTGATTAAACTATAGATGGAAACTTAAAAATTAATACAAAACTACTCATTAGGGTTCGATAATCAGAAACTGAAGAAGTTTTACCTTTTCCTGACTTTGCTTCCAGTGCTTTCTTCAATCTTTCAACTAAAGCCGGCTTGTTCCCTTTGGTGTCCAAACCGAGAGCGCCAAGCTCAGATCTTAGATCCACAACTTTCATCTTTGAAGGATCCATCGTTCAGTTTTTATAATTAGAGCTGTTCACAAATCACTATATTCCAATTCATATATTCTAGTAACGCAAATTAACTTAAGTGTAATCAAACATTACTCGCAAAAATTTACAATGAGAAAGCGCCAAGCCAAACCAAGATGGCTGCGCAACAACACGTACGGACGTAACGTAACGGATCCGGAAGCGGAATGTTAAGGATTTAACAAATCTCTTTTCTCTATGGAAAACTAAATAATTTATGAAAATAATCGATTGTGTATGTATGTTTTAATTTTTAGATTTAAAAATATAATTTGTTTGTACTATATGTACTATGTACTATGTCTACTAAAGAAAACACTTTTTTTTTCTTGTTTATTCAAGTTGAAACAAAGTAAGTAAGTAAAGGGTTCTTTCGCCGGAATCAAAGGGAGGAATCGGAGCAATCGTTGCCGTTGGGCATGTGAAGCTTAGAAGATGAGATGATGATGCTCTGAGGAAGAGATTGAAACGCATGTGATCTTCTATGCGTGTGACCAAAATAGTTATGAATATTATGTGGATGGATGGAGAGGATTGTGTGGTGAACGATATTAATGAAAAAGACGTCAGTGAAAGTATGAGGCAGTCCCTTGACGATCAATTATATTGCGCAATATTACGAGTTTTTTATTGGTCTGAGGTTTCGTCTTGACATTTTTACAAGCGGTAGGAGCCTAGGAGCACGCGCGCTCGCGCAAAAATGACGGAAAATGAGGATCCAAAAGTTAAGGCAAGAGAGTTTATTGTCGAATGCATCCAAGTTTACAGAGAATTACAATACGGTCAACGTAACTTGGCGCGTCTGAAGTTAGCTGTTTGGCTGCGCAATGGAACTTTTAGGAACGAAATTGTCTACTGCGCAGCTAATCGGCTAACTTCAGACGCGCCAAGTTACGTTAACCGTACTGTACCTCTCTCGTCTCCGTGGAATATTATAACCGTGATAAAAAAAAATATGCTGCTTACAAAACATTGCGCAGTTCTTATTATTGTGCAATATACTTAATTGATCGTTTGGATTCAAAGCGCCATTCAATCTTATTGTATAATAAAATGTATTGTACAATGTTATTGTAGGTCTAAGGGCCGCTGACGGTTGACAGGATGGAATGGAAGAAGAATTAGAAGATGATGTTTCTTTTTTATTCATTACGAAAAAAACCTAGTTACCTGTGAAAACGCGCGGGAATTTTAAATAAACGGCGGTTTGGTTGCCTAGATACAAATAAAATTAATTTATTGTAGGTACTACTTTGATATTTTTGTGAATCTCATAAAATTTAAGTGAAATATGGCTACAAAAAAAGATTTTGAAAAAAGTAATGTCGTTATTTCTGTGTTATTGAAAGAAGTAAAGTTACTTTCATTTTTTTAACAACTTTTGTTATTTTTAGTTGAACCTCAAAACGACTTGGAAGCAAGGATTATAGAAGCGTTTGAAGTATTCGACCATTCTGCAAAACAAGTCGTTGATGTCAGAGAAATTGGGACTATCCTTCGATCTTTAGGTAAGTTGGTTACTTCGTGGCGTGTTGACATACCTATTGTTTTGTATCCATTGTATGAAACATAATAGTATTCAAATATTAGGTATCTATCTTATATCTATCTACGTAATCTACCTTACCTCAAAGAATTATCAGAATCTTCATCTTTTTAATAAAATAAGTGTCAGACAATTTAAAAAAGTAGACTAGAAACAGAGGCATGAATTAGATTAACCAGGTTTCAGAAAAGTGGCAAAAGTACAGTACTTCTTTAATGGGGTACTGTGTAAAATGTCATAATAAAATACCACTTGATATTCTGAAACTAAATGAAAAACAATTTAAAACTTGCATTATCGCACACTATGTAGACAAGCATATGATAATATTGGTTAGAAGATTACATCAATGATAAAAATATTTAGCATAAATGCTGGTCTTGCTCCACAGCCAGTAGGAATTTTGTAGTTGTCCTACCCTTTTTTATTGACATGAGTAATGAGCCATTTATTAATGCTGCTCTACAAGTCATGTTCGTGAACGGGCGCTGTCAGTTGAGATTCGTCATCTCTTAACTACTTACCAATGTTTTGTTTTCAAAAAGTGTCCGTCAAGGGCGTCGCAAAGGGGAGGGCAGGGTGGGTCGGTTGCCTCCCCCCCCCCCCCCTAGAAACAAAAAGCTTCATGTGCCTTTGACTGTATTTAAAATTCATACTTTTCCTATCCTCCATATATTAGCTTGCCCCCCCTAGGCCATCAGCTGGCAATGGCTGGCGACGCTCATGGTGTCCGTGAGAGTCGCAAACAAGCCGTGCCGTCGATCGACGATCGATCGATTGGTCTGGTAGAAACCATCGATCGACGTTGACTAATCCATTCTGCTATCGATCGATACCGTCGATCGACGATCGATCGATTGGTCTGGTAACACCCTTAAAGCATTGATTTCCATTAAACCATTTACAGCAAAAATAAATAATCAATGTTTACATCCTCCTATTATTCCGGCTGGTATGGGCACTCCACATGAAGTATTTGTCCAAAAAAAAAAATGTTCCTAAAATGAAAACTACTGGGCCAAACTATGTTAAACTTTTATGGGCGCAAATGGCAATTATTCCGCATCAAGATCATAAATCTCAGCGTAATCGGTGTACCTACATACATAAAAAAAAGCGGCTAAGTGCGAGTCAGACTCGCCCGTGAAGGGTTCCGTAGCAGCAAGTAACATAATTTAAAAGGTTTTTTATTTATTTTTATATTTGAGCGAAAGGTAAATTGCGGTTTACGATTTATGACGTAAGTATTAAAAAAAATTACTAGAACTCGTTCAAACCAATTTTCGGTGGATGTTTACATGGTAATGTATTTATTTTAGATTGATCATTCTCTTATTTTAGAAGTTACAGGGGGGGGGGGGACATATTTTACCACTTTGGAAGTGTCTCTCGCGCAAACTGTTCAGTTTAGAAAAGAATGATATTAGAAACCTCAATATCATTTTTGAAGACCTATCCATAGATAACCCACACGTATGGGTTTAATGAAAAAATTTTTTTGAGTTTCAGTTCTAAGTATGGGGAACCACCAAAATTTATTGTTTTTTTTTCTATTTTTCTGTGAAAATCTTAATGCGGTTCACAGAATACATCTACTTACCAAGTTTCTGCAGTATAGTTCTTATAGTTTCGGTAAAAAGTGGCTGTGACATACGAACACACTCTGTAAAAAAGCTTATTATAATTTTGAGGACTATATTCAAGATAAGAATGCTTGGAAACATGCTGGTCTAGCTCCATAAGACGATCGACAGTCTAGACAAAATCGGACCGATTGCTAATTTAAAATACCTAATTTCATACTTAGTATAAATATGTACATATTTAGATTTGACTCTTTTTTATACACTGCTCAGGCTCACATACTGATTCATTGTTTGTTAAAATTTAAGGAGTGGTCGTCTACTGTTTCAACATTTGTAATATGTGAACACTATGTATCTATGTACATATAACTTAGTCTGTCATTCCTTAATCTGTGATACTTTGTACACACTTTCAAAAACCGTTCGTATTTTATTTAAATCTTTTAATAAAATTGTCTGCATTACCTTCAGGATGTTGTCCTACCGAACAGGAGATACAGGAGGTGATTTTAGCGACGGAAAATAAAGAAGCTACGGGAAATGTGCAGCTTGAAAAATTTCTACCCTACTTGTCCAAAGCTATGATGGAACACAAGTATGATATTCTTTAAATATTTTTCTCTCTGCTTCAATTTTATAAGTTGGGAGGGGGAGGTATTCTCTGGATCTATCTATCAGTTTATCTATAAGAGTGAAGCCACACTGCTCCATTGCGCTGCGTTGCGTCGTCAGAGCGTTGACGCTCCATCATTTTACATATAAACTTTAAAACATGCACTCTTCTCCGTTATGTTGTCGAATGCATTATGTCGACTCCAAGAGGAAGCGGGGAGAGGTGATGCGATGCGTTGGTAGGACGGCCGTACGGCGTCCGTCGTCGTGCTCGGAGCGGTAACGCTGTTAATATTGTTCTGGCGAAGAAAAAACACGTGGAGTGAAGCCACACTGCTTCGTTGCGTTGCGTTGCGATGTCGCAATGCAAGACAACGAAGCAGTGTGGCGAAGCGGGGAGAGGTGATGCGATGCGTTGGTAGGACGGCCGTACGGCGTCCGTCGTCGGGCTCGGAGCGGCAACGCAGTTAATTTTGTTCTGGCGAAGAAAAAACACGTGGAGTGAAGCCACACTGCTTCGTTGCGTTACGTTGCGACGTCGCAACGCAAGACAACGCAACGGAGAAGTGTGGCATGCAGTGGGTCCAAATCTTTTGCTGCGACGACGTCGCAACGAAACGCAACGAAGCCAGTCATTGTTGGTTGCAGGGCATAAGCCTCTTCGTTCTCATACAGCGCATTGATGACCACGTTTGCTCAAGGCGCATTGGCGATTTCAGTCCTGTAGATACCTATACTCCATTTACAATAAGATTAGACTTTAAAACAAACCTTTTTTGCAGTTCTTTCAACCGATTTTGACTTCTAATCCGTAGGCTTAAGGATGACCAAAAAAAATGGTTACAATATCAACTGTTTACTGCAGCTGCCATTTGTCATGCAACGCAAAATAAGTCAAAATAGGTTGAACGGACTGTAAAAAATGTTTGTGTATATGTCTAATCTTATTGTAAATGGAGTATACCTACAACAAAATATCGATAACCAACTTGGACTGGTAATATTCAGTCCAAGTAGGTTATACAAGTATCCAAGTAGGTATACTCCTTCAAAAAATGTTAAACTCTTTTTGTGTAGGTTTTACCCGGCAAGTGCAGAGGTGTTGTTGGCAGCGTTCCGTTACTTCGACGAGGAAGGACGCGGCTTTCTCACTAAGGAACGGTTTACTAAACTCATGCTGGAAGAGGGGGAACCTTTTACACAGGTCAGCAATAGTTCGGATTAATCAGATTTTTATATACAACTAGCTTCTGCCCGCGGCTTCGCCCGCGTAAAAAAGAACGATTATCCCAAGGGAATACATTATCGGGATAAAAAGTATCCTATGTGTTAATCCAGGAAATGGTCTACCTGTGTGCTAATTTTCATGCAAATCTGTTCAACGGTTTACGCGTGATTGAGTAACAAACATCCAAACATCTTCACAAACTTTCACATTTATAATATTAGTAGGATTTGTACTAAGCGAAAATAGCTAATTGAACTATAAAATATGTCCAATTGTAGCTTTTGCCCGCGATAGTTCTTGCGGATCTCTAATTATAATTAAAATAAAACAATATACAGGATGCATTTTTGAGAATAGTTACCTACAGGAAAACGTTCCTAGGAGACTATTCATAACTTTTTGAGATATTCTGAATTGCATTCACAGCACAGATTTTGGAAAAATGTACAGTCAGCGAAACGGATAACTTAGCTTCCCATTAGCGAAATATTTTCTAAAATCGGATTAGTAGTTCCGGATATTGGTACGTTCAAACAGAAAAGCAAATGCTTCAGCTTTCAAAGTCAAAGCACATACTTCAACCATTTACAGACACTTTTGAATTGTTAGAAAGTTGAAGCTCGTTGCTTTATTTTATCAGAATAGTTACTTATATAGATAAAAAAGACTTGTCAACCACATTCGTGCCTAGAACCATATCTGGGATAAGTGAGAGTTGCAGGGCCTCAATTCAATGCACAGAAAAAGCAACCCTATGTCCTGCTCTCTTTTCGCTGCCTACTGTGATAAATTATTTTCATATAAGTACCTACTGCTCAATTTTCTTTCATGCTTCTCGCTGCTACATGGTTATTACCTACAGGAGGAGTTCGACGAGATGATGCAAACCGCATTGGACCCCGTCACCGACACCATTACCTACGAATACTACATTAACCAGCTTATGGTGCGTATTGTTGTTATAATAATAATAATATGTTTAAATATACACCTACTTATAATACTTTACCTTATTCATTAAAAAAAAACCCGGGACCGGGTGTGTTGTGGACAAACCAAAGAGTAATACAAGTATACGGGGGATAAGCCCGTGTCTTAAATACGTGAATAGGTGAATACGTGTAGGTATAGTATAGTGCGTGCCACGAAAGATGAGACTTGACTGACACAGACTGTGCCAAGTCTCATTTTTCGTGGCGCGTACTAAATCTACGTAACGAGTATGATTTTCTTTGAGCTTAATAGCTAGACATGTCATAATCATTTTTGAATGAACTAAAAATTGTAACCAATTCTTTGATCCTTTCCCTATCGAGTGGTGTGTTTGGATGTAGATCATACATATTAGCTACAACACCAAACCGCGCGTTGGAGGACCGTTTATACATCAACGCTCAGTAGGTACATCGTGCATCTTCGATTTGCGGATGACATTGTTATTATGGCAAAGTCTCTGCAGGAGCTGAAGGTAATGCTGCTTTGGGATGAATCTGGATAAGACCAAAGCCATGTACAATGGCCATGTCTCCCCGAAACACGTAATCGTAAATGGCGCTATTTTCAAGGTTGTGCAAGAATACATTTATCTTGGCCAAACTATGCAACTAGGGCGGCACAACTTCGAGAAGTAGGCGAGCAGATCCGAAGGATGCGCTTGGGACACGACAAGATGCGACAACGACTTAGCTTAGAGATAGAAAATAACGCAGTTTTTCATATAATCGAGGGACGAGGGCACGAAGAAGCGAGGTCGCGATCCGGCAAAAATAAATTTGTAACTAATCAGTGCTCCTATCTAAAAGACACGTTGGTATCACCAATAGCTTATTACCCGAAAGTGAACCGACTCATTCCGTTCATTATCGTGCAAATAGCATAGCTATAGCAATTTGTATGCTAAGACTCAATGATTCACATGCTCATGAATTTTTTGCGTAACAGCAATAATTGCCATTACTAGTTACAAGTTACAAGGGTTTTCTTTATAATAACTTGGCATTAGGCCCTCTTTAGGTGATTTGTGGTTGTGGCGCCCGTTTGTCCAGGCCCCTGGCGAGTGAGATGCCTATTGACCTGTGCAAGGCCCTATCGCATTTCAGCCGTGCATATAGAACACATATACCTACCCTAAAGGAGACGTGCCTGTGTGAGAGCTTTGAGTCTATTGCTATCTCACTTTGGATGATGTGTAATGATAAGGACATAATAATTATTTCAAGATCTCTAGAATGAATTCGACCGGAGGTATTTATTTAACGAAAATAAATAAAAATAAAATAAGTTTATTTCGAGCAACAGGAGGGACATACAGGTTTCATACAAAAACTAAAATGTAGTTTAGAAGATATAATGAGTTCAATTAATAGTAAGGTATAGTCCAAGAGCTAGACCGAAGAGTTCATGACAGCTGACCTTGAAGAGATTGTCGTGAACTAGATCGAAGAGATTGTCGTGAACTCTACGATCTAGCTCTTGGATTATACCTTTTGAACTCATTATATCTTCTAAACTAAGACCCGATTAAATCTGTGACTTCACGACAAATTGCGACTAATTATTGATTAAATTTGGAACAAAACAGATCTTCGCCAGGTGCCCTAGTTTTTGAGATATAAATGTGGCCAAGCTGGGGAGACTCCAGATCGGCCACCTATAAACCCTTAAGTATATCTTTTGAACCAGTGATCGACAGATTCTGATATTTGGCGACAAATTTCGACTACTTAATTAGCGGCAATTAATTTGTGTTATCAAAAAATCCCTGATGGTCGCCAAGTCAGTGTCAGAGTCAGCCACACCGTTTGCGTATCGTCGCGTGACAACAGTCGGTGCGGCCTCAGCGAATATGCCCGAGGCACTGCAGTGGCGGGGCAGCCCCACCATCGCACTAAACGCGTCGCGGAGGGCACTGTACGCCGCACGAGTTTACTTCGCCCTCAGGCTACAAGTTTAGAGGGATGTACAACGACGACACGGTTGGCGCCGCGCCATGGTCGAGCGATTGACTGCTCACTGCCCCGCTGCGTGTCGCCACGATACAAGAAAAAATCCTAGTGGGATTTTTTTTTATATTCTTTCTTCACTTCTCCTATATATAAACTTAGCATATACCAAATTTCAAACACCCCGGTGTGCGTAACATTATTAAAAAGGGGTACAGTTTTCGACCCTGCCTAACCCTGTCAAAGTCAGGGTGCCCCTAGACACTTGCACAAATTCAGTCGAAAGTAGTTTTGTCAATGGAGTTGGTTAAAAGTAGTTCCATACACATATTTTTTTACTTATTGGAACGAAGTTCCATATCGCGCGTTGCGAAAGGGAGCTAGACGGAAAAAATTAAGACCAAAAGTTGTAACGACTGCTATAGTTGTAAGCCGTGCGGCGTGCGCGTATTTATTTAAGCCAGTTGTTATATATATATATATAATTTATATGGAACTTCGTTTCATCCGGGTGTCCCTTGACACCTCTCAAGTTTTTTTTTTTAATTGCTGTGATATCTAGCGTTTTTTTATCAATTTCTATTAATAATGTCCCGTACGTAATGAAGATCGACCACACCACCTTACTATAATATGAAGGGGGCAGATGACCTGTGCCCTGCACTAGTTAGTGCCAGCCACCACCTCAGTGGCAAGCTGAAGGGGGCGGATGGGATTAAACCTTGTTTGTATAAATGGGTCCCAGGGTTTTATTATGAGCGACTACTCAGTGATATTTCTGTTACTTATATCCAAGGTGGTCTAAAAATATCATATACTTGAGTTGATTTGAAGCGGGGATTGATAACATGGTAACTAATTAAATAAATAAGCCCTTTACAAGGTTATATATATATATATTTATTATTCGAATTACGTAATACGAAACATACAAATTCGAAATTCTAGCAGGTAACAGGTTAAAAAGATGTGAAAACCAATAGTGTCTTTCAACTCAATTTTAGCAATTAAAATCATACTATGATTAAAAGATGCGTAAAAGTTACTTCGTAAGAAAAATACAATAATTTTTGATACTGGTATTCTAGTAATGTTTGAATCCTTGTATAACTATACTTATATTGGAATTAAAATACAATACACGTATTCCTATTATTACATATTTTAAAAATTGGACCAATCTCAGAGCTATTTTCATAACGATATTTGAAATAAAAGGTTGCAATTACAACAATAGTAAGAAATATTAACGAAAAGAAATTTAACAAAATGCACATTGAATGTTTTCAAAAAAGATATTTACCATAGCAGTGTAGCGCTTTCTGGTCTTGCTTAGAATTAAATTAAACATCATTCTGCGATGCTAGCCTGCTTGCGCGGCGAGTGCGTATAGTACTCGGAGTGTTAGCAAGCCGTGCTGACATCCGCGACGGTGTAGACCTGCCAGAACTCTTTAATTCTCCCACTTTATCATCGGACTGCTCCTCAGCCGTCACGGGAGCTGTTTCAGTTGGCTCAGTATCCATTTGAACTTCTCCTCCTTTTGTTTCTTCTAAGTTTTCATCCTTGGAGTCGTCAGATATATCAGTTTCTTTCGGTTTTTCTGTACCATTGGATACTTCCAGGTTTTCAGCCTTAGCTTCGTCGGTAGTTTCCGTATTTTGTGTCTCTTGTGCTGCGGTGTTATCTTCTCCAAGATTTTCTTCAATCTCGTCAATATTTTCTTGAGTTGCAGCGTTCATTACTTCGGCATTTTGAGCGTCTCCGCCTACTTCCTCTATTTTGACATTTTCCGAATTATTTTCAGTTTCTTCAGTTACAGATTGTGGATTTTCGTTGCCACCATTATTATCGGTTTCCTCATTCGGTTTTTCGCCGTTTTCTTCCTTAGTTGTGTCTTCTTCCTCTGACCTCCTTATGGACGATAGTAGATCCGTTATCTGGCCATCTAAATCGGAGGTAATAATGTCACTGTCGTTCTGGTCCTCTTTTTTAACCTCGGCCTGGCTTACGTCATTAGAGAAAGAGGTGTCATTATTTTCACCGCTTTCTTCATTTGATTCCCGAGTTCCTCCCTTTGAGCAGATTCTTACGCTAAGCGTAGATCGTCCTGTAAAGTAATTAAATAGAAATATTCTTTATTAAACGTTTCGACCTAATAAAATATAAACAATGTACCTACTATAAAAAGAATGTTACCAATAACAGTCCCGTCAGCGCCCACCGCGGCATCAAAATCGGTTTTCTCAGTGAATCCAACAAACAGCAAGTTGTGGATAGTTCTATGTTTCTTTATAGACTTCGGGTTGAACTGGCTCAGGAATCCTTGCATCACCTTTCTCTTTGGCAGTGAAGGCCGTCCCATAATCTAAAATACAAAATTATTGATAAGTGTAGTTGCAGTGGTCTGAGAATAATGTGACGGAGAAGTCCCATTAAAAATGGTACAGTGGCACTTCACCAGGCGAGATTTTCCACAAAGTACTGACAGTCTGTAAAACAACATCGTCTTTTGCTTACCTTGACATAATAAGGCAAATTGTACATCTGGCGATTATTAATCGGAGTTTCCGAAGCAGAGGTGTTGGCATCACCCTGGCCTTCTTCAGACCCTTTAGTACTCAACATTTTTGCAGCCTTCTCATTGGCCTTCAATGTCACTGCAGCTTTGGTTTTTTGATACATCCCATCGACATTTATGAGCTTGATAAGGAACTGCAAAATAAATAACTTTAAATCTGATGTCGTGTTCTCCCAGTGGTTTTGGCGCCCACCCCCGCATGCACGAGGTTGTGGGGGCCAAGCACACAAGACTGGCCAGGGGGCCAGACATTGGGCAGGGCGAATCAGGACTCGTGGGACTATTTAATATGCACATTCTGTTTATTTTGGAAATCACTGACGAAACCTAGACTTAATGCAAGTCTGAAATTGCCAATCCCATTTGATATAGTAGCTAGGTATGCTCCTTTCCCCATCGGTCTAACTTCAACGCGAGCGTGATTGGCGTGATTGAATTTCTTTTTTGATTCATCCAACACAATGTTCGAAAACAAACGCGACAATATCGCAAGAAAATTGGCGCGCGGAGATTTCACAAAACTTGTTTTCCAAAAAGCCTTACGAGTTTTTGGTAAAAATGTTTGTAATTTAGAATCTCCATTACATAAATGCAAGGTTTCTATGACGCTGTTTTTTTTTATTTTTTCAATGTACGAGTGCATTATGAAAGGCTAAAGTTCAGATTATGATTGTGCATAAAAAGCTGATAACGTGTTTACTGAATTTATTTCTCAAGAAAGTTGTTTTTTGTTACATAGTGAGATATTAACCACAAGATATCCGTATGTTAAAAACATTTGGAGGATAATTTGTTTTAACACCGTAATCACGTATGGGCGTTTGTATGGGAACTATGACGGGATGGGCGCGCTCTTAATTATTATCTAATATATAAAATTCTCGTGTCACAGTTTTCGTTCCCGTACTCCTCCGAAACGGCTTGACCGATTCTGATGAAATTTTGTGTGCATATTGGGTAGGTCTGAGAATAGGCCAACATCTATTTTTCATCCCCATTTTTCACCCCCTTTTCATCCTCAGTAGGTAGATCGGGACAGGACAACGTCTGTCGGGTCAGCTAGTTATTAATAAAAAAATATAAAGCTGCTAGCATAGACTTACAAATCAATGCCTACTACCCATATATGATTACCATCAAGCCCAAATGATGATTGAACTTACCGGGATATATCTTTTCAAGAGCCGCGGTAAGATCCGCTTCACATCATTTACTTTCAGGTTGGAGTTCAAAAATTCTTTGTACTCTTGGGTGTCTTCATTTTTCTTGTTATCTGTTGTTTTTGGAAGCTCAATCTGTACTTCAGATGGTTCTGTATCAGTTGGTTGAGCATTGCCATATATGTCTTGGAGCTAAAAATGTTTATATGTTACTAATAATTATGAAGTTACACACAACTGAGTTAACATTAGGGATCAATCGCCTCGAGCGAAGCCAGTATTAACCAAGCTGGTCTAAATTGGCGATCACTTAGTTGTACCTAAGTGATCGCCAATTTAGACGTAAGTGCGGTAAATTGAAAAATAATTAATTGAATTATTAAAATTATACAAGTTAACATTTCTTACTTATATAAAACTTACTTTCGAAAACATGTCATTCAGTTTTGTCTCAAGAAGACAAGTTATATTGATTCTGAAGAATTCCCCGGGATCTTCTGCAAGCAAAATATTTAAATGTTCAAGTTCACTATAATTCAGAAACGTACCTACAAACAGGACAAATCAATCATATCAAATACAACTGAACTACATAAGGTAAAGTGTTAGGCATAAAACATCTTTATGTTATTTCAATTAAGAATTAATTATCCACGGAATAGGGAAAAACAAGCGGAAGTGCCCACCCAGCAATCCTGTGTGTGTCACATATTCCACTTGCTTCTTCAATTTGGTGGAAACAACTAATGTGTACTCACTAATTATACTAACAGAAGGGCTTGGTTTGACAAAATCAGTAAAAGTTATAATTAATAAATTAATAACTACCTGACTCAATTAAGTTAGTTTTCGTTTCACGGTCTGGTGCTGAGACGCCCCCGGCTTCTAAGGCTATGTTCAGGATATCAGCATCAGTCTCTTCAGGGAACTCCTCTCGATAAATAGCGAGGATATCAATCAGGCTGCCAACTACTTTTCCTAACATGACAGTTCGGATACGCTCCCGAACAGCCTGTTTCATAACACGCTGTAGCTGAATTGAGCGTAACACAGTAGCATGTTGAGGTTGGTCATTAATCAATGCCCTTATGTTTTTCATGATCGCACCCAAAGCTAGTTCCAAGCGGCCGCTGACCTGCTGCGAGGGCACTCGGTCGGGCAGCAGCATGCGCGAGACGTCCCCGTCAGACGACGACTCGGACGCAGCCGCCACCAAACTTTTCCGTTCAGCGACAGTGTGAGACGCCAATTTATTAGGAGCAGCAGGCGCTTTCGGCTTTGATACTTTAGACGGTGCGTAATCTTTGTTAGACGTCTTTGATTGAGCTTTCTGGTTTGCGATCTTTTGGCCTATAGATTGCTTTGGCACCTTTACATCCATTAAAGGAGCAGGCTGTCTGGGAGAGAACTTTGAACCTTGGTTGGGACCTTGACCTTGGTTAGGTCTTTGGTTCCGAAAATTTCCAGATGCAATATGACCTGGGGCATGTTGATTTAATTGAGACTGATTCTGATTTTTCTTTTTTTGAGGGGCTCTTTTAGGGGTGCTGTCGTATTGCCATTGGTTTTCAGCTTGGCGTTTTCTGCCAAACTGATTGCGGTGTTTGGGTCCGGTTTCGTACAAGTGGCTAAAATCGCGATTGGAACCGTGTGGATCTGGTTCATCATATCGCATTTGATCATATGAATGTCTCTGAAATTTAATTACAAAAAGATGATGGTTAACAAATTTGCTTGACATGCTGTCATTTGTGGTTTGATGCTTAGTTTATCAATTAATCAGATGCATGATTTATAACACTTCAGCATATTTGGAGGTGAACTGGTCTAATGACAAACATTAGATTAACATTCAGTTCAAATAACTATTGTACACTGAGAATATGTGCTAAACTCCAATTTCTGTAAACAGTCACAGAGCAAAGTATTGACCACAGCAAATTTTAGCTTCTTAAATTCCATATACTCACACAACACATACCTACTGATTTATGTTGAAAAAGCCAATCAAAATGTATGTTGTGGTTGAAGTCATCATAACAAACATTGAGCTTTCTCAACAGCACTTTAAATATTGTGTCATGGATGAATTTAAAAAGCATCTAGCTGTCAATAGTGTCTTTGATCAGCAAATATTTTCAGATTTGGAATCTACCAAACAAGTAAAAAAAAGTAAATGTGATAGTTCTGCTTTGCTTAAAGATTATCCTATTTTCCTATAGCTCAAAACATTCATAACATACACATAATATTTTGTTCATCGCTACAGGTATAAATAACATCTGATTAAAAGAAAAACAAAATAGAGAGTTAACATCATCTTTACCCATTACACAGCCAGTTATTTAATTCCCTATTAAATAATTTTGTTGGTTAAAATATGCAAGTTCAATACTAGTATTTAGTATCAAACTAATGTATTTTTCAACAAATTTATAGTAGGTGCTAGTAGAAATACAATAATGCTGATAATTTTCCAAGCATCCAAGCTTGCCATTCTTGGCTATGCAATCATTGTGATGTATGGACACCCAATGTATGATGTGATGTGTGTGTTTCAATCATTGCTGTGTTCTTTTTATAAGTCCAAAAAAAAGAACTACATATTTTGCCAACCAACCATAAACATTTGTATTATAACCATAATATAATATTATAAAAACTTCTATGACGCCCTAAATCTGATAAAAAAATGTGTGCCTGCAAGAAACAGTTATGTTTATTAATAAATTGTATAGTATCATACCGACGCTGATGTCTTGAATTGCTGCTCCATAACAAGCAACTGCTGTTGCTGCTCGATCATCTCACGCTTACGCTTCAGAAGTTCCAACTGTAGTTCTATATCCTGGGAAAATAATATTATAGTTTGAAATGGAATGACAAACGATGACTGAAGTTTTACAATAATGATTTTTAATTACTTAGTCAAATTATTTTACACAGGATTACAATATACCTACATTTTGACAGTTAAAATGTATTACAAAGTTTGAAATATATCAGTCCATCATAATAAGTTGATTTGAACCTTTTAAAGTAAGTAGATCATTTGTAAACATTTAGGTTAGAAATGTGAACTAAAACATTTTAAGAAGTCATTTTTACAAAATAAAACTTAACCTGAGAATCAACAATGTTTGCCGAATCATAGTCAAAACTTCCAAGAATTAGTGATACTCTTTTTCCTTGTTCTACACACTACACGAATAGATATACTCTTTACTGTGTAAAATCGATAATTCTGATATCAGTAACTTCAATTTATATTTTTGAAGAGGCCTTCAAACGTTGGAGATTGTTAGGAGAATTTTAGTAAGTAAACAGTAAGTAATAGGATGCATCAAGGCATTTCATAAAATTACATTTTAATACAAGGCACATTAAGTTGGTAGGTACCTACATGTAAATGACCGGTCATTAGCGGTCCTCCGCCACCTCCTCCAGAATTGTTGTTGTTACCTCGGCGGCCCATGTTGCGTCGCATTTTATTTTGATAACTTTATGGTAGGGTAAGGAAAATTTCGCTTGCAAAATTCAGTGATTGGGTTACCAAATCTTGGCTGGCTTGAGCTTGAGGCTTCTTGAGTTCTTGAGCAGAATGAGTAAGTAACCGCGATCTACTGCGCGTACGTACGCAGTGTACGCACGTCAAAACTAGAGATGTATAGTTTTAGTTCCGGACCGTAATAGCTCTTGAAACTAGGTTCGACAGTGGAAAAATATCGATCTGAGAAGATAAAGATACAAATGATACAATCTTTTAATGGGTACTCAGTTAGAGGTTTGCACATTGCACTAGAGCAATGCAATGACCATCGGAGAATCACCAGTTATTCTCCGGTGAATGTATTCGGTGAAAACACCGGTTTAAAACCAGTTTTATTGAAGGAATATTTTTAATAATGTTCTTAAATAAAAGGAAGGGTTGTTATTTAGTAATTGGTGCCAATTCTGCTGTGCACGAGCTAAACTTATTTCAAGCTATTTATCTATAATAATAATATATTTAATTAGATATCTCTCCAATTAAACAAGAAAGAGACAGATGTTATAAAGAGTTGACAATTTAAGGTAAGCTGATCTAAAATGTTCATTTATTTGTAGTTTTCATGTCGGAACGTATTGATTAAAAACACGAAGTTAAAAAAAAACTTATTTGACATCTTTATATAAAATAAATTATTATAATAAAAAAAATGATGAAAACTGTATTTAGCAAACCAATTCAGCAAACAATATTCATTTTTATCATAGGCTCATAATTCCAACGTAGCAACCGGAGATCACCGGTAAATCACCGGTGATCGCCAAAAACCGGTGAATTTCACCACCACAAGTGTTAGCATACTAATGTATGTAGCTACTCTACTCACTTCGATAAACAGTCACTCACTCTTTTTACTTTGATGTGCTAGCGCCTACCTACCAGTTACCACAGTAGCGTCAGTAGCATATACACCACTTTATGTTTATCACTATGTGCTACTGAGCATGACCACAGAATACTAAAACACGTAGTTTTGAGCAGAAGGTCGCGCAATTTGATTACAAATTTGCATTCGACGCCGTCGCAACCTCTCTCTCCCTCGTCATCACTCGTGCGAGTCGAGCTAGACGACACGCTTTACCGATTAGTTACAGATTGAGTCCGACTGTCCGAGTGTGCTTATATGTCGCGATGTCCTCACGTTTCCGCTACAGCACATTTGTGTATCTTGCACACTCATAGCCTCGCATCGTTCGTGGTAGCACACTTTAGTAATAAGAGTGCCTCGCACATCCTCATCAGGTTGTGCTACCCAACACTAATACAATCTAAATAACTTCATAGTTCCATAAATCTATTTCACTCTCCGCCGATAGCAACGGAAACGAACGAATGAAACATTTACGGCCATTCGCGTCGGACCGCCCGAATGCTTGCCGAGCGTAGACAGAGTAAACAGTGTGAGTGTTCTATTCTATGTCTATGTTCCCGAGTGTGACCGAGCGAGACCGAGCGAACTATTTTGTAAAGTAATGCCTTTAGTATACCGACGCAGGGCTGTAGCTAGAGTCGAATTTGAGGTAGGGCAGCATTGGTTACAGGTAGGGCGGAAGTAAAAAAAATATCATAGGTAATTGATCGGCCCTCGAAGCACGGGCTCCTAAATCAATCACCATGTAGGTATATCATTGACCTCTAGGTCAGTGATGTTCCATTCAATAGCTATTCGTAGACAAATAATTTCTGTGACAGCATGAGCATGGATCTAAGAACTATTAAATCTGAACTTCCAGTAGAGCTATTCTGTTACAATCTTCCTTGGTGAACACCTAGGTGAAGTGAGCTGTCATCCGTCCGTCTACTTTGTCAATCCCTAGCATGGGGACGGATGACAGCTCACTTCACCTAGGTGTTCACCGAGGGAGATTGTAACAGAATAGACATACAGATTTGGATGTAGAGATTCACGTCTGAGTGAGAGTGAGGTAATAATTAATTGTTGGGTGGGGTGATACGAGTAAATAGATACGACCAAAAATACCATTTAGATTTTATTGCTTCTGCAAACTAATTAACATAGGTAATAATAAAAATATTTAAAACAGATGAAGTCTACGATTCGCCATGTTATTAAAAATGCGAAGAACTTCGTTCAGATCAACTGATTTTGTTCTTTTTTATTTCAAAGGCCTGAAATACCATACCAGCCCTTCTCTCGTGACCGCCTTTGAGGCCTATTGATTGCAGTTAAAATTGAAAACCATGTTTTACCAATCGGGAAAAAGGCCCTTTTGGATATGTGTCTAAAACAAGTGGTGTGTGCCTTATTGGTTTTCCGATTTGTGCAATATCAGAAGGAATTGGTACTATAGCTAATAATAAAAATATTTAGATTTTTTGATTTTGATCTTCAATTTATAGCAATAAAAATAACAATTGTATCAATTTTTGACTAAAAAAATCTCTAGTTTATGTTTACTTCAAAAGGGGATTCCCCGTACCCGTAGATAGATAATATAATTAAATAGACTCATCGCGTCATGTGATGGCGCTACAAATGCCATCTATACACAGAACAAAGAATATTATTATAATATGAAATAAATGTCGCAAACTGTGGTATGTTCGGTAAAGTTTAAATATCTATCGCTACAATTTTATTTATCTCAAACTATGAACAAACAATTTAATTATAGATAATAATTTGTCTTAGTTTTTGGTATTTTTAAGGTAGGGCATTAAGATTTCAAGGTAGGGCATTGCCCCACAATGCCCCCCCCCCCCTAGCTACGGCCCTGTACCGACGCGTTCGTATGCGGCAGCGAAACAACGAAAAAACTGTCAGTAGTATGGCAGAATTCCGCATACGCTATGTCTCACTCTAGCACTAGCTACATGAAATAGTTGCGTCCTTGTCGGTATTGTTTCGCAAAGAACTGCGGAAATCGTCGTTACGCAGACGCAGGCGTTTCGCTAGTGGTGTTTCGCATCCGCATCGCAAGGCGTCCGCACGTGTTCGTGCCGAAAATATTGAAATATTTTTGAATACAATTAGAAATTATCCCGAATTATATGCAGTTGGTCACGCAAATGATAAAAATGCGTACAAAAAGAGATAACATGGAGGAAAGTTCAAGAAAAGACGGGAAAATTACAATGACATTTCTTTGCGAAATAACTACAGTGTACTAACATTTCGCAGATATTTCGTTACGCAGTAGTTCCGCAGTGACTCGCTGCCGCTTACGAACGCGTCGGTGTACTAAAGGCGTAATGAGATAGATTATCACGTAAGCTTAGCGCAAGAGAGATTGTAACTTAGGTTTTACACACAGTCGATAATTACATAAATAAATGCTGAGCGTTAGCTGTTTCGCGCGGGGGTAACGCATGTCTTTTTTTTACAATTTACATCTTTAGTTATAAGTTAATACTGTTATATATTAAGTGCGTCGCTTTTCGCACGAATAAATGGCTTTTCTTTCTTTCTTTCTAAATAGACTATTGTTTTGAATTTGTGACCTTTACCTTGAACTTGCTATTTGCTAAAAAGATAATAATATTATTATTATCAAATCGTACAATTATTTCAAAAGGTAATGCAATATTAACATAAATTATTAATTTATTATTAAAATAGGAAGTCCCATGCCTGTCAAGTATCAGGGTACCTAAATCAACAGTATTATGACGGATGACATGCATGTCCGATGGACCGAGAACTATGAGCTAAACCATTTCGGAAAATATGAGCGCACCTTGAGTGAATATGTGACGTGAATGCTTAGCCGGGCCTCAAGTCTGCTATTACAATAGTGTCAGAATGGTCTATCATTGATTTCTTAATTGTTGATTTTGACAAGTTTGGTAATCTACTAATTTAATGGCGTCAATCAAAATGGCATCAATGATAGACCATTTTGACACTATTGTAATAGCAGACTTGAGGCCCTGAGGAACGCGAACGCGAAATAGTTCCGCGGAGTCCGCGGACATGTTATCGAACCTGCATAGTTCCAAATCGTAAATGAACCGTTCCAGGTTCAATCCTTGTAAGAACATGATTTGCGCATAACTAGTCAAAAATTAATCAAAGTTTAGAAGGTTAGAAGTATAGAAGTTTAGAACTTGGAACATTAGAACAAGTTTTATTGTGATTGTGAACCTGTCTATTGTCACATTGTGTACCCGACCACAGATTTCTATTTAAAATTTTTGTGATAAGGACTTAAAAAAAAAGTACATAATTCTACGCTCCTTCTTAATAATAATAGTGTAGGTATTTTAGTATCATAAATAAAATTCGACTGCAATAAATATTCTTGGTGATAGTGTTGCCAACGCCAACTAAGTAAAATAAGTTTAGTATTCTTGATAAGTTAATCTTGTAATAATATGAAGTAAATTGTAATCTTTTTTAACTTAAATAATTCGGGAGTAATTCAGTTTTGTAGTACCTACCAGAGTTCTAAAAGAGTTTAGTCACAACATTTTTTCACATATACATACCTATCTCTTTCATTCTGCGAATTTCCTCAACTTTGCGATGTGACTAGTGGGGGGAAGTGATGCAGTAATGACATTTTAGTCGATTTGCAAATAAATAATATTGTTAATTCTAATGAGCCAGTAACTAGGTTCCTGAATAATTTGTCCTGGAGCCCTGTCCGACTGACTGCGAGTCAAACTTGCGCACTGTTTTGATTACACCACAGAGTGCGTACATTTAGGTACATACAATCATGACGTACTATTTCGGGTACCTACACGTTTCGACACACTGTCCTACGTTACTGTGTGACAGTGCTTGCTATTGACCTAGTAGCAGGGCGAGCGAGTCAGCTTCTGGGTCAGTCGCGAGACTTTTCTATTAACTAGGCTGTAGGCTGGATACCCGCCCGCGCGTTTCCTCGCTCATTTCGGCAGGTTTAACACACATACCTATCGCCACCGCAGTTTTTTATGGTTGTTGTGACTTTGTGTCTCTGTATATATATTGCCGTACCTACACTTTGCTTGGTGTGGCTAGTGCTTGCGATGCATCGAAACAGGACAGAACGACTCTCCCTCGCCGCAATATTAAAAGAGGTGCACCTAAATCCAGTCACTTTCGGCCCAGTGATATATTTTGATCGCCACCGTACTCTGTTTATGTAATTTAAGGCATCAAGGTTCTTACTACCAAAGCATTATAATAGCCATGACAATCGGTGACACGACTATGATCAACAGCTGGCTGTTATGGTCAAGAACATCCAACCTTCTTCAACGCAGTCGGGTAAAATGATATGTTAGCCTTGTGACAGACAGAAGGCGCGGCGTATGCTATGCTATGTAAGCTTTGATATTAGGATAATCTGGCACGCTCGAATGCGGAACTAATCCTATTTCCTTCCATTCCTTTACGTATCCCATCAAATCCTATGTATTCCCCTCCTCCAGGTGGCAAAGCGTGATGTATATGAATTGGCAGATAAAGCTGAAGAAGAAAGGAAGAAAATTCTGGCTGCACAACCCAAAAAGAGACGCGCTTCATCATTACTACGCGCGGCCGCCGCGAAGTCTGGCACTGCATTGACGTAATGTGGTGCGAACCTGGAGTGGCATCGCAGATTTTTTTCAAATCTGTCTAAAATCACATTCAAAATAAACGCTGCCGGCTTATTACCTACTTTGTGATGATTTTGTGTAAAATTATGGTTTGTATTTTCTTTAAAAAGTTTATCCTCTCGACTAGGTGACGTTGACAATGAAGGTAGTCGAAAGAGGACCGTCACTAAAGGTAAGCGTCCACAGATCCGCATCGTATGTATCAGACGCATCGCATCAAACGGATTATTTTTTTACAACTGTATCGGCAGTGATCGGATTTGCCGACGCAACTACCAGCAATCGAAATACCGACGCCATTTTCATTCGGATTTTCGTAGTAAACGTACGTGTGGAATGTGGTTGTGAGATAATGGACGAAAACGAAGAAGAATTTGTCGTAATTACTTGTTTGTTAGCAGGAGAGGAAGGAAAAGCTAAAAACAGGACGATCATCGAATGCAAATGACGTACGACGGAGCAAGCGTGCGGGGTGCGTCCACTGATCGGCATTACGTCCTTGGCACGCATCGCAAAAGTTGCCCCTCGGAGCATTAACGTCGGCGTCGGTTAGGTTCGTGCGATTCGTACGATGCGGATCAGTGAACGCACTTGTATGAAGAATACTACGATTCGTTTGATGCAATGCGTCCGATGTGGAACTGTGATGCTTATCTTAATAGGGCATGGCGAACCGCGCATTAAAAGTTACAATATTCTCTGCGGATAGTACGTATGACAGAATTTCATTTAGGATGTGCTTGAAGTTGTAACGTGGTGTAAACGCTATTTCTCTACTTCCTTTCCGAGCAGGGGAATCCGCGAAAAAATGGTTTATGAGCTACAATCTTAATATTGAGACAAAATATTATGAATCATACAATTTGAAATAAAATATCAGGTTTTTTTAAGCAGTAAAATATCAATAATTTGCAATTTTTATTGAAAACGGCAAATGGCAATGCAATATCATTCTCTTTTTCAGGTGGAAGACGAGGTTGTGGAAAATCAGGAACAGCCGAAATAAATCTCAGTTAATCTTTACAAGAAATTCAGAATACTCATTATATTCACCAAAATACTCAGTGGGGAGAGCAAATAAAATCATCGATAGTTTTAATATATTGTTTTATTTAAGTTTTAAATAATTAACACAAAATTGTGACGATAGGATAATAAAATTATTTTCCGACATTTGTGATATAAAAAATCATGTTTTTAACATTCTACCTGGGACTAAGACAGTCATGTTTTTGATGTAATAATATCCTTATTTTATACATACATGACATTTATTCTTAACAACCTATTCATCGTCAGATCCGCTACATTCATCTAATACAATACCTTCAGACATCAGGGCGAGAATGTCGTGATCATCCAATTCATCGTAATCATCAACCTTTTCGGTTTTAACAACTTTAACTGGAGTCTTTACAGTTGCAGGAGCTGGTTTCTTTCCAGTGTCATTAGTTTTGAGACTGGTTTGAGGTTTCTTAACTTCCTTATTTTCTACTACAGCTTTTTTTACAACTGCTGTTTTGTTTTCAACTGTCGGCTTACTGTCAACGGTAGGTTTAGTGGCGGTCTTATTTTGAACTGCTGGCTTACTGACGGGCTTCACAGTGGTTGGTGTATTCACCACTGACTTTTCATCAGCAGGTTTGAGAGGAGTCTTATTGACGGTTTTATTTTCAACAGCGGGTTTAGTTACAACTTTTGGCTTGTTAGCTGGAGCCTTACTTTCGACGGTTTGCTTAATAGCCTTGGTCTCAACTGCAGTTTTACATACAGGCTTGTTTTCAACTGGCTTTTCAGCAACGGTTTTATTAACATTTGCAGGTTTGTTGATGGTAGCCTTGTTAGAAACAGTGTTAGTTTCGACTGGTTTGCTAACAACTTTATCTACTTTGACCAAATTCTCACTTTTATTGTTAACAACTTTATCTACTTTGACCAAATTCTCAACTTTATTGGTAACAACTTTATCTACTTTGACCAAATTGTCACTTTTATTGTTCTCAACCTTAGGTTTCGTAGTAACATTTTCAGTTTTTTCTTCTAATTTCTCGTCCTTTTCGGTTGTTTCTGCTGTCTCATCGCTGGCGTCTTCTTCTTGGTTGTAGAAATTTGTGACAAGATTTGGTGGGCATTTAGTAAACTTGTAGATAGGAGTTACAGACACTTTTATATCACCTGAAAAAAAAACATCACATTATTTTTTTATCTGTGTAAATTTTCACCCTATTTACCTGGCGTTGGATGAAGTCGCATCATCGATCTATCGCTATATAAGCGCCGCGTAGACGTGATTATTTAGAAACTAACGTCGCGTTGACTAAGACGCAGCGCAACAATAAATGCCTACACATGCTGCCCTGTACCTTACTTCATGTCGTTAAGGTGAAACAAAGATTACAGGGAATAGACAGTAGTGTCTTATATGGAGGACAAAAAGTATAATTCTACGTACCACATCTTATATCTTTGGCGCTACAGATCCTGTCAAAATCGTTTATAGTCTTGACTTGCGCTGCAAACATGTTGACAGTTTTCTCGATACGCTTGAAAGCGATGAAATTATATTTCTTTAGAAATTCGCCCAGGTGCG
Organism: Charanyca ferruginea; assembly: GCA_947361185.1. Lineage (NCBI taxonomy): Eukaryota > Metazoa > Arthropoda > Insecta > Lepidoptera > Noctuidae > Charanyca > Charanyca ferruginea. Next base: position 6,336,006 of record OX376082.1, on the reverse strand, counting down.
CTTTTTCAGGTTTACCAGAGAATTGAACCTGGAAATAAGAGGTTTGTGAGTTCATAAGTTAGTAAGCTAGATTGACGATCTCTGGGGGAAGTCTACGTTCAGTAGTTGACGGCAATAGGCTGATTTGATGATGATGAAGCAACCTACAAGAATCTCAGAACTAATCAATAGTCAATATCGCTTGATTATCCAAACTGCGAATACAAAATACTACATTATAAAGAAACTTATCCCCAGCTTCTCGAACGAAAAGTGAGGACCCGCGCTTACTGGCGGCACGGAACAGTAACGGATTTTTACGTGTCGCAGCATAATACACCTTAAACTAATGGCATTTTAGTTGAAATTTCAACGAATCATTGTAGCTACAAAATCAAATGCAATGCGATATCGTGTCATAATGTGTTTGATATGTCAACTATAACTTTATGACGTTAAGGTATATCATGTTTCGTCACTGCCGTGATTGGTTATTTATAATTCAGTCAACCAATTATAGCTGGTTACAAGTGCCTGACAATTATTTTTCTTTCTAAAAACCGCAAGTTAGTCATGAACCCTAGAATACTTAAATTACTTACTTTTACGTATAGTGGGTTGTGAACATTCAACAACCTCTTCGTGACATTCAAGCCCAATACCTGTAACAAACAATATCGATGTATCACATATTCATTCATATATTATTATAATTATTCTCCCGACCGGATTTCGATCAGGTCAATCTCAATGATAGTTAAGTTTATGAAAAAAAAATCAGATAACGATAAATTTTTCAGAATAAGTTCGATAGTAAAAATAATTCATTTATTATTACTAGCTGAAACGGCAAATGTCACCATAAAAAATAAAATAGTCTACAACCTAAACCTTATGCAGTCAAGGTGTATGTTTGACAACACGGTTGGCGCAGTGATCAAAAGATTGATGCTTTGCGTGTCGCAAAAAAAAAATAATTGTTCCCGTATGGAACAAATATTTGCATGGCCTACAGATTGCTGTCATGTTTGTTAACCCAAGATAGACGACGACAGAAATACATATTTATTTATTTGTTAAGAAAGAAATACAGATCTTGTGTTTGGTGGACAGAGCGCTATGTTATGCCAGGAGGCGTACAAATATGGTGTGCAAATCTAGCAGAGTATTACAAATTAAAATCAAATAAAAATATCTAATAATTATGACATTGAATTAGAAAATAAATTAAACAATAACATATTATTTGAAACTCTAATTATGTCAGACCTAAATGAGGAATTATTAAAATGTAAAAAAAAAAACAAAAATACTATGTCCAGATAATATAAATGTCAAAACAACATCAATATGTCACATAGAGTGGGCTAAAAAAAAGTATGTTCAAGTACTTACATTCCTCAGGTCATCACCAGCCTGGTTCCTAAGCTTGTCTATTACCAGAGCTTCAGCCTCTTCTGATGGATTATCCGGAAGTTCATGCCACACCTGTGACATTAAAATATTATAATAAATAGAAAGCCGCTAATAGCTAGCCGCGGTCGGTCTGTGGATGGGTGACCATCCCTTTCATACCGAGTTCCCTTCGTGCCTCGGAAAGCACGTAAAGCCATTGATCCCGGCTGTTATTTGCAGATCTTTGGCAGTCGTTACGGGTAGTCAGAAAGTCTGACAACCAGTCTTACCAAGGGGTATCGTGTTACCCCTCCAGGGCTGTGGAGGTCCGATAGGCATGTCGCTCCATGTAAAACACTGGTATTCAACTGCATCCGGTTAGACTGGAAGCCGACTCAATATGGAAAAGGCTAGGCAGATGATGAATAAATAGAAATAAGACAAGACACGGAACGCCGACGTCACTCAAAAAGCAGTCAAGCTTAAGTGGGACTGGGCCGGGGTCATTAGCTAAATTGGGACCACAATGTGAGTCCCGGAAAACGTTCAGCGACATCGTGGTAGACCCAGGCGAAGATGGCGGGATGAGCGTGACGCGAACAGAACGGATTGGACCCCACTAGCTCTAAACAGAGAGGGTTGGATCTTTCCTTGAAAATATAATATAACTAGCTGACCCGACAGACGTTGTCCTGTCCCGATCTACCTACTTACCTGCCTATTTACCTACACCTACCCTATCCTACACCTACCCTAAACCTCACGGAGCCCGAGACCTTTCCAGCGAATACAAAACCGTGGAAATCGGTTCATGCGTTCTGGAGTTATATCGTCAGGAAGGAAAACCCGACTTATTTTTATATAGTAGATGTGTGCCTTTCATTCATGAAAGACGATTGGCGCAGTGGCTCAGCGATCGGCTGCTACGCTGCATCTCAGATGGTTGTTTGGGTATGAGTTTATTATTACATACATTCTATTTAGCCTGTACTGTCTCACTGCAGGGCAAACGGTTTTGTGGGGCATAGTTCTAAGTTAAGATTTTTGTAAACTTTGTTTATAATAAATAAAGTATATTATTATTATTAAAGGCCTCCCTCCATTCCTTCCATTGGTCTCGACTTTTCGCTATGTCTTGCCAATTCCTAAGGAAGCTATCCAAGTCATCCCGCCATCTCTTTCGTGGTCTACCGCGGCCCCGTCTCGCTATTACAGAGTTTATTATACGTTATGTGTATTTTACGCACGTCATAGGAGACATTACTTAATGCTGTTTTTGTTTTTTTTTTACAGAAAAGTATTTGGAATAAATAACTTTGACACATCAAAAAAAAAGCGCGGTTTTTGAACTTACCTTAATCATAATATCTCGCAATTCAGTTTCGACCATCCTGGTCATGCGCGCATTGAGTTCATAATGGCCACCTTGTAGCGGTGGCTCAACCGGTGCAGGCAAAGGAACGGGCTTTCTTTCTTGTTCTTCTTGCTTCTTTGTTTCTGCTGTGTAAGGGAAATTTATAAGATTTATTCCAATCACTATTATGGTGCAACTAGGTCTTTCGATGACACTAGTCACCCCAAAAAAACACAAAATAATATGAAAAAAAAAAACTCAAAATATGGGTGTAAAACTATACACCATTTACTGCAATAATAAATAATAGCAATAAACAGAAATTGAAAAAGGTTATTTTTAATGCACACTTTGTAAGAAAAGTACAATTAACATGTTAAATAAACAGTTACGATAGACGCAGAAATTTATTTTAATAAATTTTTACAGTAGCTGTCGCACTTAATTGTAACCATTGTAATAATTTATCTTATGAAATTATGTGGTTTTCAATTAGTTGTATTACTTCATTCCAATTTAAAATTAGTGTCAATGCTAACAGTGATGAACAATACCGGGAATCTTAAATTTGATAGGTAAATAATGTTGAAATGTGGATACTACTCATGATGATAAAAAAATACAAGATATACATACGTTTTCGTGAAGACCCAGATGAACTTTCGGGTATTGCAAAAACTTTGACCGGTCCTGGAGAGAAAAAAAAAAGTAAAATAAATTGCCAATTCAACTTTCCACATTCTAAAAACGTTACAAGTATCTTTTACACTTGCACTTTTAGGGTGCGCATTGCGTTTTAAAACAGTACGATTATAAAATCGCTTTCGTTATAAATTTTAAATCGCCTTTACGAGCACTTCCATATAAATTCATGTCATATAATATCTGCGATAAAATAATCTTGCACTGAAAAAATGCTGCGCGGTCGCTCTAGGTAAGCCGATTTTCATTAAAGTGGAGAGGTCTTAAATCGCAAACTTAGGCTCAATTCACACCGGATGGCAGTTTTGCTGCCAAAACGTTTTGAACTTTATCTTTAGACCAATAGTATCGTTTTAAGATTTGCAGGAGTCGAGCGGCTGCCGGCGGCGCCGCGAGTGGGTTACCGCCTACTGATCGCCGGCCGCTGCCAACCTCCTGTGATTTGAGCTGTAATGGTTCCTCGAAACATCTCTCCGCTCTGCTTTAGTGAAAATAATTTGTATGTAATGTACCTTTAGCAACTTTAGCCTCATTTGTGCTGACTTTCGATTCAGCCTTGGAAGGATCTGCCCTCCTCTTTAAGATTGACTGAGGTCTCTGCTTCTTGGGACTCAGAGGAGGCATTTTCTCTGTAACAGACGAAATTATATTACTGGTTTAGATACGAATTTACCAATAATAAAGGGGAATTTAAACAACATTGACGAGCTAATGTGTAAAGCACTAAAGAATTGTTGCTTTCAAGTCACCACTCATTATAACAGCACGGCTCTGACAAAATAATTTGCCATTCAATTTAGGCCTTTAAATCGTGTGCGTTTAAATATTGTTTATATTGACAAGATAAAAAAGGTGACGGTTCGCGGGCGGTATTGTCATGGTGTAATAATAAGCGATAACCATTAGAAAAATAGGAATTCGCCATATGTGGGATAACGAAAATGTCAGCCATGCGTAGAAAACGAACAGATTTTTCTAAAAACATGTAAATATCTGATCTCGGTGTGCTTTGGAATAGCCGCCGCGAGTTGTGATAGGTACTTGAATGTATTTCACCTTGTACAGAGAGCCCCATTACACCTTGCTGACTGGTTAATATTTTTAACGATGTATTTTTGGTTCTTGATGACACGCATGAAGAAGCAAGATCTTATACACATGCCAACTCAATATTAAATATTGTTTGAATTAAAAAAATACACTTAAAAAAACTGGATGCAGGAAGAAAAACTAATAAATTTACACAAATAACAGGTCTGAAAGGAAAGTGATGCCTTGAACAATAGATCCGATATTTTAATGTCCTGAACCTGCGAATTTAAGAAAACAGATGATGTATCTTGACGTTTTAGAGCTAATTTCCTACGAAAGTATTATAATGTAATACAAATGCTTGCCAATGAATTGGAAACAGCGAAGTCTCTTTCTCAGAGCAAAAATCATTCTACAGGCAGAGACATGACACGAAATCATAATCCAAGCCCGCGTGCTAGATTAAACCTCACTCCATTTTGCAGAGAGGCACCAAGTCCCAGCAGAGGAAACATTAGAGTCTGTTGAGTGTGTAATGAAAACTATGTGACCTTGAATCTGAACATCCTGAACAAGTTTCTTTTGCAGCGACCCTCCTGCTAAACCTCAAAATCTTCCTGTAGATGTCGGTTCACTAAACGTCTACATATAAGGATACGGACACAAATTCACACCAGAGCTTAGTTGCAGCTGCAAATATACCATCCGGACATATTTATTAGTCGTGGAAACAGACTCCGACACTTCAATGTACGTTTAGCACTCTACCACCTTACCGATTGGCTAATATTTTAACGATGCTGTACATGACGAGTGGAAAAGTTAAAAAAAATAATACCTACATAATAAGTACTGCTTCTTCACATATTGAAATGTTCCAAGGCATCGTTAAGTCCTGGGATAGATAAAAAATCGTTACAGGTATTCAGATGTCTGTAAAATTATTAAGATATTGTCTTACCTTGGATTATTGTGGCGCAAATTTTGTTTTTCCTACATTTGATGCAGTTTTTGACCCACCAATGTGCACTGAGACCAGAGTCTCAGAAAGGAAGATTACCGATTATGTTGCAATGCTTCAATTTAAATCTAACTTCAGTAACAGTTGAATGCCAATCTCAAGATCATCTTTCCTAACGACCAGACCAGGATAACATTCAGCCTTCTACGGTTAATAGTTTTTTTTTGGGCTAATCTTACCTGATCAAATTTCATCAAGTGCGATCTCCTTTCATCAGGCTTGGAACAAGCAAGCAAGCTAGGACTGAGGTGAATACCTCCATCAATTTTCAGGAGACGTACGCAGCTTCAAAAACACTAAGTTAGTTTTATCATAAAAGCAACAATATGTGCAAGAAAATGAAAATTACTTATATTTCCATACTTCAGCATTATTGTAGTTGGTTCGTGAATACAGCAAGGGCGGCGCTATTTCTGCGGGTCAGTCGTCCGCGTTTGGCTATATAGTGCTGAAAATGTGAATACAAAATTAATGTTGCTTACCGCAAATTTCCGAGCACAATCTTCGGAACGCAGTAGAAATCTGAAATTTCGGATCCTCTCCAAGTTGTTGGTTGATTCTCCATGTTGATTAAATTCGTTATTTGTAATCTTGGTGATTGATGCTACAGCTCTAAAAAAAGAATCAACAAAATATTATACAAGTGAATTATATTGGTTATAAAAAAAAACAGCAAAAGAAAATAAATGTTGTCCGAGAGATTTTCGATCAGACCAGGCTACATAAAAAATGACACTTACCTCTTATTCAGTTGTGATCTGAAGATAATTTGAGAGCAGCAATCTCTAATAAAGGGTATTCGACATCCGACATTGAGAGCGAAATTTTTGACATGAATTACTTTTGATTCCATTACGATAGCTGAATTTTTAGCCTTATCAGAACAATTTTCCGCAAAACTTTCTGTTACACTTAAAGTCGATAGTGTGAACATTATTATTGTATAAAAAAACTAAATTTCTAAGTAGTATATTATTTATTGAAACAATAATGTTTTCAATGTTATTTTAGTGACACAAATTTTGTGTCGGGTGCTTAATTAAACAAAACAATCTATTCTAATAACAGTATTTATGTCCTAGTGAAAACCAATATTACCTTCCGAACAAACTTAATCTAAACAAATAATGTCATTATCAGACGAATCGGAGTCTAGATCCATGTTAGCGACGTCGTAACTGTCTGTCATTTCTGCCTTAAACTTATTCATTACTTCTTCTAACTTGGCATGAGAAAACTCAGAAGATTTAAAGTATGCAGTGTGCGACGTATTGAAAAGATCGACATAATCTAACTGATACTTCATCTTCGAAAGAGTCTCCAATGACTCTAAATCTACTTCTACTTCTAACTTTGCCCTGTTTTTCCTATCAGCTGTAATGTTCATAGGTTTCCACAAATTAAAATTGATGCCTTTTACACCTTGGTTGCTTTGCTTCAACCGCTCTGCCACGATCGCAGGATGCAGGTGATACTCGTCGTTAGGCACGACAACAGTCATTTTGAAGAACCGAACGTTCTCATCGTCGGCGCCCATTATAACGATGGCCTGGCGGTTTACTTTACCAAAATGTTGACTCAACAACCACTTTTTCGTCTCCGGATTTTGTGGGACTATCCCAAAACAGTTTGGAGGGAGAAATCCGTATTTCACAAAATCCGTTCTGGAAGTACCATCCTGCTGATGATATCGGAAAAGGTGATATATGAGCACTTCTTTAATTTTACGCGCCTGCACGAGGGTGAGAGCTTTGCAACCTTTGAGAGTTATTTTGACGAGTGTGGGATCGTAAGAGAGTGAAGGCATCGGGGAGTTCTGTATGGCCTCCGAGATCACAGAGAGGTTAACGGCCGCGGGCTCTTTGAGTCCGGCATCGAACGCGTCCTTGTCGACGGCGACCGCTTTCAGAAACACGTTCACCTTCTGCAGTTCGTAGCTCAAGACCATCTTATGCTTTTCGAGAGCGCGCGCGGAAGATGGCGGCATGTCGACGTAGAGCCTGGTCCCTTTCTGCGTGACGATCTTCTTGACGAACTTCCACTTGGAGATGTTGACGCCCTCGAGGCGCTTGTTCTGCAGCTTGAGCTTGTCGAGAGGCTCGATGTTGCGGCTGCGCGAGTGGCCGGGCAGCCACACGGCCGCGCGCTCGAACCACAGCTCCTCCTTCGTGTAAACGATCACGTTGAACTCTGTGAACCCGCTGAAGTCTAAGTTGACGAGCCAGTCCCTGGTACTGTCGTCTGTGGTGATCAACTCGTACCGGTGCGAGTTCTGCAAACCTTTGAGCGTGAAGTCCGGCGCCCAGCCCTGAGCGATTTCGGTCTCTCGTAACATTTGAGAGATGAGGAAATCTTTCAAAGAGTCCGCCTGCCTAGCTGTAATCTGTTCGAAATCGTCCTTGCATAAGTATAGTTTGAAGCCGTCGTCTTGTGTGTCCGGTCGGTGCGGGGAGGTCGTTTGCCGGTACTGCTGGTTGTCTGCATGCTGGAACTGCTGGGGGATCGGTTGCTGATACGACTCTGGCATGAACACTGGATTCTGCGGTAGAGTGTCGTAAGGATGAATGAATGGTGCCGGCACCATCATAGGGACCATGCCGGGGTTCATTGCTGGCGGAATGGCAGGCGGGACGCCGAGAATCGGCATTGTGACCACTTCTGGTGGAACTATATTCATACTCCATCCTGTAAATTTTCAAACAGCATTGATAACTACGGAGGCAATCACAAATTCACCACTTCAAAAAAATATGAAAGAAATAAATCACAGAATACAACATTGAGTACACAAACTTACTAGATTCACTTAATTTTGGCCGTGGAGTGCGTTCTGAAAAAATGGAAGAGTTATGTGAAGTCTAAGTTAATAGTCAGATTATTATTAGATGAGGGTATAATTTGATTCATCCTACCTGTCTTCATCACAGGGCTCTGAGAACGACGAGTCTTGGCAGGAATCTCCGACATTTCTGCGGAAACATTGGCCATATTGAAATTACCTACACGACAATTTTCATTTTTTTTTCGACATTTACAATGGGCATTTAACGATACTTTGAATTTTTTTTATCGGTATTATTATAATATAAAATTATCATTATTCCTTGCTGTACGCACAACATTAAAATTGGGTCTCACTATAAGAACAATTTTACAAAATGCACAAATGTAATGTTAGCTAAAATTACATTTATTTATTTATTGTTACGATTTACACGGCATAACAAACCAATTATAAAAATCAAGGTTTATAATAACATAAACCATGAAGTAATAACAACAATAATGTACTGTGCACACACACATACATACACATATAGACACACACACACACACGCGCATACACACACACACACACACACACACACACACACACACACATTGTACTATACTGTGTGAGTGTGTACTGTGTACATTTGTGCATCTTGTAAAATTGTTTAGCAAAAATAAAAAAGATAAATCAAACGAATTGACAAAAGATAAAATTAAATGGGCTTTCGGGAATCGGGATACCCTCACGTGTGTATGTAATAAATTCGCTACGAAAAATAAAACACACGAAGAAACACAAAAGTTTTCAAACATACCTGGAGCCTGTCTCTTGATAACTCTGTACTGGCTGGGGAGTGATGCCATAACGTCCTGCAATATCTTCTCCTCATCCTTTAGGTTAAACTTCGCTTGGTACTTGATAATGATCTCTATGAATGACACGTCATTGTCGCCAAACATATCAAAGACAATCCTTGCGATAGCCAACTTCAGTTCTTCGAGCACTCGGTTCCTCTGCTCTCCTTGTAGTTGTCGATAATTCTCGTGTCTGTCGAGGATTTTGTTGCATATCTCTTCAATAGCTTTGTCGCGTTTGATTCTAATGGAAGGGCTGACGGTGAAGCGTTTGGGTCTGTCGTCAGCGCGGTCTTCGCGGCGGTAGTCAGCACGGCGCGGTCCGTCATCTGGCCGGGCGTCGTGTCGTGTTCTTTCATCACGTTCTCTGGCTCGCAGTTCTTCTTCGCGGAACCTGTGTCGTTCTTCATAACGCTGTGGCCTATCTTCGCGTTCCCTCTCGCTGTGGTAACTCCTACTGCGCTCGTCCTCTATAAACTCATCTTTTCTTTTAGAGCCCAAACGACGCAATTCTTCCGCTTTCTTTTTGAACTGTAACGCTCTCTTGTAGATGTCTTCGAAATCTTTATCGATGTTCGGGTTGGCTGGTTCTTCTTTTCTGCTATCGTGTCGGGGCGACGGTTCCCTTCTGCGGTGGTATTCTTCTGGATGAGGGCGTTCTTCATGCTCGCGCGGTCTTCGAGCGGGTTCGTATTCTTCTCTTTGAGGATGCGGTTTACGTTCAACTGAGTTGTCTCGTCGACGGAAATTGTCACGGCGCTCTGCATCGTAATCCTCGCGGGGGGAGAACTTGGGTTCCCTTTGAAGGAAGCGCTCGCTATGACTGGGAAGCGGCACTGGCTCCCTCGCTGGTATCTCTTTAACCGGCCGGACTTTATCTTCGATGAACGGTCTTCTTTCACTGTTATCAGGTCGTCTGCCGCGAGGATCTTCGCCTTTGTCGAAGGCTCGAGGCTCCCATACTGGCACATGTTTGCTTTTGTCAACTTGATCTCTTTCGTCGAAGGTCGGGCGGTTAGTTCGAGGGTAATCGGGGTCGCGCACATTCTGTCCTGGCCAGGATGGCGGTGGTGGTGCATCGCGTATCTCTGGGCTGCGACGTTTCTCGAGCGCCCACGAGCGGCGAGGGGAATGCGACGAGCGGGGGGAGGGCGAGTGCCTCTTGTAGCGATCTCTAAGAGGAGATCTGTCGCGTCGGATAGGCGAACGGGACTTCCTTTGCGGCGTGAGGGTGCGTTTAGCCTCGGCAACGGCATCAGGTAGGCGATCTCTCAACTGCATTCTTGAAATATCACGTCTGTCGTCATCTGGTTTCTTCATAGACCCGGCTGCTTCGTCTCTCTCTCTCTGCCAGGGCGAGATCCTCGGCTCGGCCTGCCTCATCCCCTGCACGGGATACTGAACAGTCTCGCGGCCGTCCGGACGGTAACCACCTGAGTACATATCTTGATTTGATGCCTGGAAATGGAAATTTAGTTTGCAAATACGTAGTTGAAACGTTAATATTTTAACTAGATAAAAAAATATAGAAATACATATCAAAACGGGACCACGAATTAGTAAGTCTGCCTCACTAATTGTCCCAAGTGAGAACGGAATTCAATCATTCGAAAATATCAGTAAACCATTAAATCAAAATAAAATTCATCGATGCATATTTGCGGGACTGCTATATCGTAATTCAGTTTATCTGGCAATTTTTAATTACCTAGTTGCCGATAATAACAACTGGGTTAGTCTTACAACCTTTATAGTTTAATTCTGGAATTGACGCATTATGTATTTGAATGAACATTGTATTTTTTAATTTTGTAAATTCAATTTGTCTCAAAACATATTGTTTCTGTTTTTCATGGACATCAGACGATGGTACCTGATGCGTAATTTAAATACTTTAATTTATTTCTCCAATCCGTATATAATTTCCTCACCTCGCCAGACTTCGAACTGTATATACATATCATGTAAATATTAATACTGTATTAATTTACATGATGCATTATTCGATTTTAAGTTTAAACTTCAAAGATATTATTTATATCAAATACTAGCGACCCGCCCCGGTTTCGCACGGGTGAGATGTAGACCAAACTATAAGTATAAATCTTCCTCTTGAATCACTCTATCTATTGATGAAAACTGCATAAAAATCCGTTGCGTAGTTTTGAAGATCTGAGCGTATAGAGGGCGGGAAGCGATTTTGTTTTATACTACATATATTTTGTAGGTCAATAGTACGAGAGGTCAATAGTACGGGACTACAACTGACATCGGAACGCAAGTGTGAAGTTGGCGCGCTTCGACAGATTCAAGCCTGACGTTCGCAGCGAGTCACTGATCAAATACGCGCCACGGCAAACAGTCAAGCGCTCTCTTGATCTTCAGACATCGTGAAGAGAACAACTGCCTAGAAACTGTCTTACGTTTCGTTGTACTGTATTTTTAGAGAATCCATAATATAACGCTAAAATATTTTATTCTCGAGTCTTGCTCGTCACCCATATAGCTCTGATCTAATAATATTCGACGGCCAAGATTCTGCTCTGAACCAGCTTCATCCTCTGACATATAGATGACCATCAAGCTTTAAAGTATCGTTACTGCTAATAACTAGCTAAGCGTGTATAAACCTCTTACAGTTCTCTTTACATGGGGATGTTAAAAACGACCATACTTCGTTTCACGCGGCTTTAAAAATATTATTGCTGCTCATTATTAGCAAGTTGTAATATCTAGCCAGGTGTAATGTGAAGACGTTCCTTCCGTTTTCTTTCTTTTTAGCGTATCGATATTTATGTATTTTCTTGAATATTTTTGGCAGCCATTAGGCCCTCACGGGTACAGATGACGGGGCATGCGGCCCAAGATGCAAAGTTAGCCATGGCCTTTCTTATTAAATGGGGATATTTCATAATTTCAGCAATTTAAAGCAATCTTATTGGTTTTCCAGTCAAACTGTTTTTAACATGATTGTACTCCGACAAAGCATGTCTGGACAAGGTTGCGTGTTTTGAGCGTTGTTTTCTTTTCACACTTTCATACTTATATTATAAATGCGAAAGTACCTAACTCTGTTACAATTTTGATGAAATTTGATAAGAAAATAGCTTGAACTCTTGAGATTACGACTTTTAAATCCGCGACTTCGTCTGCATCCACGATAACCAAAATTCACGCGGACGAAGTAGCGGGCAAAAGCCAGTACTTCGTCGAAGATTTCGACCGCCTCGTTAGTCAGAAGGTCGCAAACGCGACTGCTGAGACTGGCGTCCTGGGTTCGATTCTCAGCTCGGGCAAAGTGGTAGGTATTTGGTTTTTCCATTAAGACTGTCTCAGTAACAGCCTGGAGTTTGGAAGTTGGTGGTGTAATACCTCCGTGCCTCGGAAAGTACGTAAAGCCGCTGGTTCTCTGCCACATCTCTCTCCGGTCGGATTGTCGACCCATCGAACTATGAGAGTGAATTAAGAGTGAGTGCACGTGTGTTTGCGCGCCCACTTCTTGTGCACTATAATATCTTCTGCGTAATGGCTAGTCTCCATTAAGATGGGCAAAATTCGGGCAGGAGAATCATAAGTCGAAGACACATTCAGCACTTGCTGCAATACGACAAGAGGGAAGCAAAATTCGCAGTAGAGTCGATTTAGCTTATCTTTTTGGGTTCAAGTCCACTGCTGTGGTTGAAGGTACTCATGACTATTTTCAGGAAAGTACTCAGGTGTTTAGCGACGCTGTAGATTTGTATATATATTGGTCTAGATTGGAGCGGCTTATGGGTAAGTAAAAGCTGTACAGATCAGAACAGATCGATCAGTCATGATTAAGCTACGCTTGCCGCGGTTAATCCATAGATGGGTGGCCCATTTCATGCCGAGATCACATGCCTCGAAAAGGGCGTAAAATAGTTCCGGTCCCCGTAATTCGTAGATCTTTAACCGTGGGTAGTCAGAAATAGGGGTATCGTGTTACATTGATAACTGGGTTGTGTAGTAAAGTAAAGCACTGGTAATCAGCACTGATATGCAGCCGACCCCAACATACTTGGGATAAGGCAAGGCTGATGATGATGAGTTGTCTTTATAATAATACTAGCTGCCCGCCCCAGCTTCGTACGGCTGCAATTCTTTTTTCGAATTTCCGACATTTTCTTTCATACAAACCTTGTCTTGGCAATACCGAACACAATAAAAAACAAAATGATTATCCAATTTGATACAGTCATTCGGAAGTTTTGCGCGTACAGACATTTCGGTGACATTGTTTTATATTATGTATAAGGATATGGATTTTAATAATCTTCTTTAATTTATTTTTTTAGTTTTCTGTACTTTTAATCATAGAAATCGATACGATGGTTTTATGTATGGGCCTGTTCTTGACCCGGATCTCGTATGGTATGGTAGTTGTATAAGGTTTACGTTAAAACGAGCATGGGGGTCTGCATTCTCTTGCTTTGTTGTTTGCCTTGTTTGGTTGGTTTGTTGGTTATGTTATAGGTAGTAGGAAACAATGACATGATGCGACGTCTCCATTTTTACGTTTGTAACCCTTATTAGATTTAAATTGTCATGTGTGATTAATGTTCCCTTTTGAGAAGTTTTGTTACCAGGTTTCTGCCAACAGGTTTTAGCAAATGTTCTTTCTGTTACCCCTCGTTTACAGCTACATAAAATATGTTGCTTTTAAATACATTAGATCCTTAATACAACTCACGATCAGCCTCGGACTCATACAGTTGCAAATCCAGCCAAGATTAGTCAAAATATTCATGTATTTAACTTGTATTGAAATTGTTTCATATATGTTTTGTTCAGATTTGTGTCAAGTTTTGTTTACTTCGACTTCACGACTTGTATTTGACGTAAACAAACGACGTAAACAAACGACGGACACAACTGGTAGAATGCATGTTTTTTTTTTTCTTGATGTAAACTTGGGGTTACACACATCATATTGTGTTGAATTATTCATTTCGACAGCATTGTTAGGTTCATAATTGTATGTAAATTCTGAGTAGGTAATTCAATCACATGTTCGGACTATTTCATGATTTTTTTACTCTTTTACATTAATTATTTTCCAAGTACACCTTAATTGAAATAATAATAAACATAACGGAACAAAGAACAAAACATAATATAAGCGTTTTATGAAAACGTAATTTCTTTTCATATGGTAAAACAATATACACACACAATAAATAACGATGCTATTTAACGGTTATAAAGTTACATCTTCTGCACGTAATAGAACATTTTTTAGTTGTAATATGATTTCACAAAATATCACTGACACGCTTCTAGCCCGCTTTATTTATTTAGGCAACTTTCCATCAGCCGATCGCTTTTATAAAGGCTTTACGAATATGACTTGTCCTTGTCATTTGTATAGCAATTAATGAGATGGCAACACGTTATAAAACGGTATGTGCTATCATGTGCAGGAGTTTAGGCAGTACTTACATGAGCGGTCGGCTCGTACGCGGGCCGGACTTGCTTCAGTTTGTCTGATCCGTACTTGTCCAATTTGTCGGGATGGTGGCGGTCCGGTGAGTACCGACTTAAAGATAAAGATCAATTTATTTGCAGTTACTAGTAGCTAATACAATGACGCAATGATGTTAAACATTAGTAGGTGCTACATGTATATATGCCATGAAAGGTGTACCTTTACATCAGTTTTACAAATTTTGAATTTATTTAATAATTTTTGATTTTATTTGTAACTTTGTTGGTTCTGTTTCAAGTATGCAGACGTATTATGATTTATTTCAATAGGGTATTTTACTCTATACGAGAAAATATCTATAAATATGTTATTGAGACAGTTTAGGCATAAAGCAGTCGGAAAATGTAAGTTTTAGTTCATAAAATAACAAAACAAATGTTTAAATTCAATTCAAAGTTTTCAGTATTTTTAATCTGTTATAAAACACCGTGAAATAGTAGCGGCCATGTTAATACGCCGTACGGCTGTGTAAACAAAAAAATGTCAACTGTCAGTCAACCGATTGGCGTAATATAGGCTTTGTACTTTTATTGTTTTCGTAACCAACGTAATTTTTTCATTATTATATCTATTACAAAATATGCTTTTAATTATTTTTAAATTATATACAATTATCATATTTAATATGAGCTCATTTGATACAAAACGAACTGACGTCATTTACGCTGCGCAATATGGCGTAAGTGCCATAAAGATTTAGATGCATTTTTATGGCACTTATCGATTGAATAAAAATTTGTGTTTTTTTTTGGCGGCATATTAGCACTACAGAATTTCATTGAGACACTTTTCAAAAATGGGTGTAATACCCTATTCCAGGAGCAATGAGAAATTCAAATACAATAAATAATATTATTTATTATCTATGTATTTACAAAATAGTTCTTACGAAAAAGGCTTAAAACCATGTCTCCACCTTTGTGAGAGACTGGTGCCTGAAGTAGGTTTTTAAAGTAAAACCTGTGTTAAGGCGCAAAATAAATGATACCGAAAATAAACTAATATTTAAACAAAACTTATAAATAAGATAAGCGCGCGGTTATCCGATTGTAGTGCTTTGTCAATCCCTAGCTTTAGGGAGATTGTAACAGAAAAGGCATACTGGAGATGGCACTCTTACTCCTTAATAAGGGAGCTGTCAATGGGCCATTTGGCACGTCTATCAAAAACTTCCAAAGCCTCCAGTTGGTATTTGATGTTAACGAATCATACCTGGCCATCCTCTGAGGGTCATCCCTTCTTCCGGGCGAAGGTCTTCTATTGGGCGAGGCCCGTCTCGGCGGAGAGACCAGACGTCTGACCGGCGACGCTCTCTTGTGCGGAGAGTCGCGACGGCCCGGGTGGTGGGGGGCGGGGAGATGGGCTGGTACACGATGGTCTAGTGACAAAATGTAAAGCCACATGTACACTCAGCCCTGTTGGGCAGGGAAGTGGGCATGGCAGCGCGAGTATATGTAAATAAACTCGCGTTGTCACTGCTCATGACGCTGCCATTGCCCGGCGCTCCCTCGATTGTCGGTTTTTCGCGCGGAAGTCAAAGGCCGGACAACGCGAGCGCGAGTGAGTGTTTACAATCAGCATTCTTGCTCACTTACCGCTGAACACGAAATAACGTGTTTTGTATTGTTACCCGACTCCGACAATTATAGGCAGCGATGAATTTCCTTCATCCACCATCTTCTTTGACGATGGCGTCTTTTGTTTTTTTTTTAAACACATAATAGTTGCAATACTGAGCAGACAAGATGCTGTCGCCGCAACAACCTCGACGTCATCTATTGTTGCAATTCGTTCAATAAAGAAGTAGGTATGAAGGCTCAGTGTGAACACTCACTCGCTTAGACTCTACTGGGTACTCGCGCAGAAGTATTTAAGGCAATATTTCCGGCAGCGGCAGGAGCAATGGCAGGGGCTGAGTGTTAATGTGGGGTACACATCTGCAGAGTGACCTGGGAAGTGTCTAATGTACAAGCTCAAGCTCGGCCTATTTTTGGCGTTAGTGGTCTTATGGATTGTGTACTTGTTACCCAAAAATCGCATAGTAAAAAGTACATTATTTTCTGTATCAATAAAGCCATGTATTTTATAAAAAATATTTTTTATTAAATGACAGCTTTTACGTGACTGTTATTGTATAAACTGCTGAAACTAAGATCTGTGAGAGCGCGGGTCGTGATTCATAGTCCACCTCGCTGCACAATGCGGGTCTTTGAATTTTAAAATATATCAATACTTCAAAATAATATTAAAAACTTACCCAGAGCGACTCTTTTCCCAGGCGGAGAAAACTTTCTAGCATGTGGAGAAATTCTTCTCCCAGACGGAGAAACTCTCCTAGCGGTCGGAGAAATACGTCTTCCAGTTGGAGAAACCCGTCTTCCAGATGGAGAAACCCGTCTTCCGTGTTCTGGTGATACTCTCCTCCCGTTGGGAGACCGTCTCGGCGAGAAACCACGTCTTTTCTCATAGTCTTTGTAAGTTCTGTCTTGAGTGTCAGGTTTGACTGGCGGGACCTTAGGATCCCTGCTGTCTGGTTGAATGTATTTTCTGTCATCGTACTGTTTGTCATACGAAGATGGACTCGGCTTTGAGAATGGGGCTTTTGCTGGTTGTGCCTGTAAGAGAAGAAGCTTTACAACGACTTTGAAGTGTGTGTATGCGCTCCTTATCCAATGCATCACAAGGTATACAGGGAGGCGATGGCAATAGCACAAAAAAATATCATGGTAGGATTTGGTAATATGGTGTGATTGTTTTTACTGAGCATTAATAATATTAAATAATGGCGTCACAAGTTGCAGCTCTTCTCACAATTTAGTAAAGCAATAATTAAAATGGTGTTTTATTTTAGTTACATTCTCTTTAGTATGTCTGATTTTTTTTTTTTAATTTCTTTATTAAGATTTATTTGATAGTTTCAAAATATTCTTATGAACTAGTATTACCAGTATTTTAATTTTCTGTCGTATCGTCGTCCCCACCTTGTATACCTATTTTTTTAGGTATATTTTCATAAGATAAGATAATTTATTTCGCAAATATGGGTACAGTCAGATACAATTATAGAGTTCAGCTACATTTTACCATTAGGCATGCGAAAGTGTACCTTTCGCATGCAAATTCAATACTAATGAACGGAGTTCGCGTCAGAACTGTGTGGCGTCGAAGTGATTCAAAAGTATGTGCGTGACAATCACATACTTTTAATAAATAAACTAGTAATAAATTATATAAATTAGTATTGAATTTCTGATTTTGATCATCTACTTTTGCTGTTGACTGTACAAGAACAGCAACAAACAGAATGATTACATACACATTACATCAGGCGTATTTACATTTCAAAAGAATCAAAAAATCCAAGAAATGCATTCTCTTTTTCTGAAAAAAAAAAAACTCTGAAATATTGTAATAGGCTTTATGCACTAAAAAGGAACTTAGCTTTTTTTTAAATAACTGTACACTAACTGACTACTGTCTTCCAAGATACAGGTAACTTATTATAAATTAGTGGGGCCATGCAGAAAACACTTTTGAGCATGTTTATTACAATAGGGTATTACACCCATTTTCGAAAAGTGTCTCAATGAAATTCTGTAGTGCTAATATGCCACCAAAAAAAACACAATTTTTTTATTCAATCGATAAGTGCCATAAAACGGCATCTAAATTTTAAATTTTCAAATTTCGCGCGTAGTTTCACGAAAACGCCTCTTACTGGACGCCATATTGCTCAGCGTAAATGACGTCAGTTCGTTTTGTATCAAATGAGCTCATATTAAATATGATAATTGGATATGATTTGAAAATAATTACAAGTATATTTTGTAATAGCTGTAATAATGAGAAAATTACGTTGGTTACGAAAATAATAAAAGTACAAAGCCTTTATTACGCCAGCCGGTGTTTTATAACAGACTAGCTGACCCGACAGACGTTGTCCTGTCCTTATCTACCTACTTACCTGCCTATTTACCTACCCTACACCTACCGTACACCTACCCTACACCAACCCTACACTACACCTACCCTACACCTACCCTACACCTACCCTACACCTACCCTACACCTACCCTACACCTACCCTACACCTACCCTACATCTACCCTACACCTACCCTACACCTACCCTACACCTACCCTACACCTACCCTACACCTACCCTACTTACTTTTTTTTTTTTTTTTTTTTTTCTCTCCGTAAGAACCATCTTCGTACTTCAAGGAATATTATAAAAAAAGAATTATCCAATTTGGTCAAGCGGTTCGCAAGTTATGCGCTTACCAACACATTTAGCGATTCATTTTTATATATAAGAAGATTAAAAATACTGAAAACTTTGAATTGAATTTAAAAATTTGTTTTGTTATTTTATGAACTAAAACTTACATTTTCCGACTGCTTTATGCCTAAACTGTCTTAATAACATATTTATAGATTTTTTCTTGTATAGAGTAAAATACCCTATTAACTTGTGACTGCCAGGTTTGTCTTTCGTTGACTTAAACCCTGGCGGTTCTGAGTATGTCATGCTCACTTGAATAAATCGCTGACGGTGGCGCATGTGTTGGATCATTCGGTTCCCTTCAAAATGGTTGAGCTAAATGGTGCCGATCCGTGCGTCATGTTCGTGAACGGGCGCCGTCAGTTAAGACTGGTCATCTCTTAGCTGCCTCGGTTATTTTAAATTTATTTTGAATTGTTTAATATGATTGTCGCTAGACCTCCTTTAACGTGCACAACTGGTTACATTTTCCTCACATTTGTGTCCCGTAAATTATTACCTGTGCCTGCCAGGGCGATGCTGCGGTCGAAGCGTACTGCGACTGATGTCCGCCCGGCCCCGAGTGACTGCCTGACTGACCCCCGGGGTTACTTATATTGTACTGCGTCGGACCTTGGAAGTTGTCCTTCATAATGGTTAGCTGAAACGGTCATTTATTAGTTCAAGGAGAGAGGTTAGGGTTTGATAAGAATTTAACACCACACCACGGGAACCGCGGTCATATAAAACTATTTTACAAAAAAAGAAGCGCCTTCAAAAACTAAAAAGAAAAAAATAAATTGAAATTCGCAAGTCTTTGGTTTTGTTTGTTGTTTTGTATTGCCACCGACATGCGAATTTCAATTTATTTTTTTCTTTTTAGTTTTTGAAGGAGTTGTCTTATTTACAAAAAAGTTCTTTTTTTTTTTCGCTTTTAAGTGCCCAAAAATTTATTGTCATCCCTTAATTTTCCACCCTTAGGGGGGGGGGGGGGGGGGTATTTTCATGAAATCCAATCAACTCTAAGGTATACACTATCAATTATAAAAATAAACATCGAAATCGGACTACACCGAAAAAAGTTACGCGTGGTCAAACATAAAAAAATATATACGTGTCGAATTGAGAATCCTTTTGTTTTTGAATCTGGAAAAATAAGGTTTGACCAATTTTTGCTACAATAAAGGCTAATGTAACTAATAAACTTGCCGGTTTGTCCTGCTGGTAAGATTGGCCCGCGGGGTATCGGCTATGTATTGGTGGGTGAGTCACACTGGTGTCCACAGTCTCGATGCTTCTCAAAGCGTGGCGCGTTTCCACATGACGTGCCGGCTGTAAAATTTCACCGTACTAAACACAAATTGATCACATTGTCATAGGAGGAGAAATAAATATTTATTTTCTTCATTACATTTTCTAACGAACTGACAACAATAGGAAACACAATTATTCCACACAAATTGACATATAAGCGATAATTTACGTTAACGCGATCGAGTTCGAATTAAAACTCACACTAGGCACTGTTGTAATGCGTGAGATATGGGCATACAGTTATGTCTATCCCAGGTTGTCAGGCAGAAATGACCTGTGGGCTAATTCACGTAACTAAAGAAGTGCTGTTGCAGTGCATTTGCAGTTAAGTTTCGATCAAAACAACGCTTTTCGTATTCTCTACCGCTGTCAGACACGCTCGCGTCAAGTTTGCGTCACGCGACCGCAATAACGGCATTCTACTGTTGCGTTTGGCGCGAGCTTCGGAACGCAACATGATCTGTATTCTACTATTCGTTTGAAGTCTCAAAATTACAGTTAAAAAAAAAAGCACTAAAATATGTACTGGGATATTATTTTAATATTATAATAACGTCATATTCATTGAAATGTAATCGATTTAGTGAGTAATATTTTTTTCTCTCATATGGCTACACCATAAAGTAAGTTTGGTAGAGTTTGGTTGTCGTACAGTTGACGTGCAGTTCACGCGCAGCTTACGCGCAGTTCAAAGATTACAAGAATACCGTTTATCACTAAAACTTGAACTTAACTGTAACTGCACTACAACTTCATCGGCGCGTCATAAAATTACGTGAATTAGCCCTAAGGAGTGATTTCGGACAATAAGTAATAACTCGATGAAATTTAGGTAAGTCAGTTTGCCGTCATATACCTAACTTAATTTAAAAAGGATTATGACTTTACGAGACTTTTTAGAGACTCGTACGAGATTTTGTATAGTCTAAATATTACTGCCTTTATTCCATCTCTGAAACTTCATAGAGTTTAGTTACTTATATTGAATAAAATAAGATGAGACTAGTTTTGTACGGAGCTTCTCCTGAAGATTCCTATAGCAAAACCCCTGTACTATAATAGCCGGGCTAGAGTAACTAAAGCGAGCTCTTTTGCAAGCCCGGATCGAGTACGTTAGGGTCCGAGTAACGTCGGGTGAAGCCTCACTGCAAGACCTTTTGCCTTTCCCTCGGAGTTCAATCACTGTAATAATTTACGGTGAACCGTTTTTAAAACTCGATATTTATTAAGATGATGCGTTTCGTGCATAGATTTCTACTAAATTACACGGTGGATGTGGGCATGGTACAAACTAGTATCAGCTAACTTTTATTTAATAACCGAAGAAAATTTTCATCTCTGGGGCATCTTGAATGATGAACTGAATCCATGGTAGAAGTTTGCATCATGTTATCTCTTACACCGTGTATATGTGTGCGTTATTTTTTTATTCAACTACGTGAGAAATCTAAACACACCTCTTAAACAATAATTTTCCCGATTTCGGTCACAGTGGCCATCTCTATGAAGACAAGCCAAGTCATCATCATCATCGTCATATCAACCTTTAGACGCCCACAGCTGGGCATAGGTCTCCCCTTAAGGGGTTCAGCCTTAATCGCCATGCTGGGCCGATGCATGTTGGCTATCGCAGTATACAGTGTGTGCGCAAACACAGGTGTACTGCCCTCTCACTCTCATATTCCGGCAAACCGACCGGAGAGAGATCAGGCGCAGGACCAACGATTTAACGTGCTTTCCGAGGCACGGGGGTGTTACACCGCCAACTTCTAAACTGCGGACTGCTACTGAGAATTTTTTAACGAAAACACTGTCCGACCTGAGTTTCGAACCCAGGAGAACGCTCAGCAGTCACACTTGCGATCACGAGACCAACCTGGCAGTCAAACACGGCAATAAGTACATCTAGATTGTGCTCAATCGACATCATCATCATGACATTTGATTCAACAGGGTGGTATACTTTCAAGGCAATGAATATTGACTCGATGTCGTCCGACCGCAGTAAAGTTGCACCCTTGCGGTCACCACGCAGACAGAGCAACAACCTTGAGCAGTTTCCAAAATTGCGTACAACTTGCATCGTACACGCAATTTTAACCCCTATTTATTAAAAACGTTGACATGCTCTCCAAGACACGGGGGTATGACACCACAAGTCTTGCTGCAGAGAATTCCTTGTTGTCCCGATCCGGGATTTGAACCCTCAAGATCTGCAGCCATGTAAGCTAGCTTCAAGACCGACAAGGTAGAAGAACAAAGAAAGATAATTGAACCAACGCACCTTAAGAATAAAAGGAAGTGCTCTTCGTATGATGAATGATGTCAACAACTAGATGTGTCTTCAGCTCTTGCCAGTACTGAATTAGAGGGATGGGATAGGATCTGATTCTAAAGATTATCGTCGCCTAGAATTGTTTTTTTTTAACATAGTTGTCTAGATTTAGACTTAGGGTTTAATAATTTATATTTACAATCTTAGTTTTAAAGTTTTATAGATACTAATACAAATTTAATCTAATGAGAAAAGTGGACAAAAGGTTGGATCAGTTAAAAGGGAGGTTCACTTTTGGGTTCACGTTTAGATTTCTTCCACTCATTCTTGAATGGACCAGGGTTAGCATTTGTCGACTTTCCGCCGCCATTATTTCCAGCACCGCGTTTTTTATTGTGCCTACCACGGAACTGTTTCGGCTGATTCCCGCCACCGAACTGTTTCGGTTGATTCCCACCATCAAACTGTTTTGGCTGATTCCCACCACCGAATTGTTTCGGTTGATTTCCACCACCAAACTGTTTCGGCTGATTCCCACCACGCAACTGTTTCGGCTGATTCCCACCACCGAATTGTTTCGGCTGATTCCTACCGCCGAACTGTTTCGACTGATTCCCACCAGCGAACTGTTTCGGCTGATTACCACCACCGAAATGTTTCGGCTGATTCCCACCACGGAACTGTTTCGGCTGATTTCCACCGCCGTAATTTTTCGGCTGATTCTCACCAGCAACATGTTTCGGCTTATTACTACCTCTGGATTGTTTCCGTTGAGAAAAAGATGAAGTGTAAGAGGAACTTTCATGGGGACCACACATTACTGCCGAAGTCGAAGCATCTGACTCAAAACCCATTTGCCCCATAGGTGCCATACCCATTTGTCCCATAGGCGCCATCCCCATTGGTCCCATAGGCGGCATGCCCATTGGTCCCATAGGCGGCATACCCATTGGTCCCATAGGCGACATACCCATTGGTCCCATGGGTGACATACCCATTGGTCCCATGTACGGCATACCCATTTGTCCCATGCCCATTGGTCCTATGGCCCCCATACCCATTGGTCCCATGGGCGGCATACCCATATGTTCCATTGAGGACATGCCCATTTGCCCCATTCCCATTGGTGGCATCGGCGTCATACCCATTTCTTCCATAGGCGCCACATCTATTTGCTTCATGGAAGGCATTTCTCCCTGTTTTCGCTTACCTTTTTGCCCCATGCGCGACATATCCATGTTCCTCTTAATATTACCCATTTGGCTCTTTGCTGGCACACCCATGTGCCTAGTAGGTGCATTAGATTTTTTTGTTTTGATTCTAATTTTGGTCTTTTTTAATCCAAGGTAAACGAAATAATTTCTCTCGGCAAGTTTGTCAACTGAGGCTATATCAATAGAAAAGGTTACGGTCTGACCAGCTGGAAGTTCAGGTTTCTTGCTAGTTATCCACCAGTCAGAGAAGTCAATTCCTGAGTTTTGAGATTTAAGCATCTTAAGAATGGCCTCGTCATCCAGATTAGGATCCGCTACAAACGCAACTCCCATTACAGGTTTAGGTAATTCACTTATGTTAATAACTTTAATCTGTGCTCCCTCCCATAGTTGAAAATTTGGAACGTTCTTTTCTAGCCATGCTAACGTGTGCTTATTTGCACAACTGAGTATAATGCAACCAGCTCGAAACATGCATCCCACAAAGTTAGGGCCATTTCCATCTGTTTCTGCGTCGACAAGTTCCAGGATTTTGTCCTGAAGCAAATAGATTTTCTCCTGAGACATAATTCCGAGTTCATCAAAAATGCGAACACGTATGGGTTGACAAGGGACCCTCTCCGGGGGTGGCATTCCCGGAAGACCACGACCTTTCAGCCTATCCACCTTAATTGCCCTCTCTCGCCTCTCAGGGCTCATTCTTCGTAGAGCAACCTCTCGCGCCTTCCTCTTTTTCTCTGCCTTCGCAGCTGGATACTCCGGAACCATATTTACACGAATTTCGCATAGTTGTCTAGCCTCCATGAAAGGTTTTCCTCGCTTTAGCCAAAAATAAAGCCGCCTCCTTTGCGCGCCCGTTAAATTACTGATATTTCTCAATTTTGCTTGTTCCCTTTTCCAGGCTTTTTTACTGATTTTGGTGCCGGAGGAATCTAACAGATTGCTAGTTTCATCAGGGCTCTGTTTCTCTAGGTCATTTAGAACATCCTGCAACTTTTCGTCAATGGTGTCATCAGCTGAAGGACTAGCGCAGTCGTCATCTGAATGAGGTGATTTAGGGACTATTGACTCTGGTTCTGTTTTTCTGACCCAGCGGTAACGGGAATTTGCCTACCAACAACGGACAAACAATGTTATGAAATTGTCACCATTTTTGTAAAGGCGATGCGTTTCTAATGTTCTTATTTATATTTTCTAAGATTGAAAGAAAACCAGATTTTGTAGAGTTTCCAAAAGGCATCACCTTTGTTAACTAACATCTAACAACAATGACTTCAATAACGAATACAACGAAAAAATAATGAGTGTTGTTTTTAGTTTTAAGCTCTGTTTTGCCGGTATTGTAAAATTCACATGCGGCAGTTATGATGACTTTATTAAATTATCATCATTTGAAACATCAATATAGCTGTCGTGCAAAAAACTTAAGAAAATTTGAAATTCGAGGGTAAATTTTTATATCGGTACTTATAAACAAATAGTTTTGTATTAATAATTATGCTGTATTGGGATCCCCAAAGTCTCAATTAATTCTTTAAAATGCGCGAGACAGCTGGTTTATTGGTAAGCAATCGAACACTTTTTTTTGACGCGCATTTGGAAAAATGTAACGAAATACTGCTGAAATCAAAAAAATATTTACGCGGGGCTTCGGTTGAAACCGTATCATCTCCGCGACCCAATTACTGGGAAAAAACCGTAAACCGTTTAGATTACTACGGTTGTCAGAATTTCGGGTTCCTGACTGCCCGTCTTAAATGTCATAATCGTGGTATGACAGCCGGTATACGGCACAACGTGCTCCTGTAGCACGGAGGGGTATCTATTTTGTGAAACTAACGACCGAGAAGCTTGTAATAAAAATAAGGAGAACATGTCAAAGAGTCTAGTAAACCCCTTGTAAGAGCGTTTGTCTACCACCGCCAACACAGGGACGTCGCGTCGCAAAGGAACATAACGGTTATGTGACGTCGATCGTGTGTCCACTACCACCGAGCTCGGTGTTTCAGTTTGCTCTCACTGATTGTGTCGTAGTACCAACTCAACGTCGACTCCACTCCAACTCAACTCACACACATAAGTTAAAAGTCTACGACGCGTGGTCGACGCGTTGTTCAGTAATTGATGTGTTGAATAATTCACTATATGCAACACGAAATAAAGCTTACATTTCAATGCCATAATGTGAGTTGAGTTGGAGTGGAGTCGACGTTGAGTTGGTGTAATAAAACAAAAACTAGGCGAACGCCGCGGTGCGACGGCAGTCTGCATAACCAAATTATTTCCTTCTTGTTAATAACCTAGATACTTTTTAATACTATACTAATGTGTTCAACTGTAAAATGGCCATCGAGAACGCGTGATGAATAAAACTGGAGCTTATAGCAAAGAAGTTTTTCCTAGTTTAAACACAGTCGCACTTTCTCTAGTATCTTGTCACTTTATAGAATAACTTCCTTGTTTGTTTGCCCTGTAAATTAGAGACTCTTCCGTCAGTGTGGAGGTCACAAAGGCAGTCGCTCCATTTAAAACACTGGTATTCAACTGACTCTGGTTAGACTGGCCGACCTCAACATACCTGGGAAAAGGCTACCTGCCTAGCATTTTCCCAGGTATGTTGAGTCTTGGCTTAATAAATATTATAATTCTTATTCTAGTCGGTGGACAAGATCAAACGTGTTGCCTATTCGGGTACATCGGCCCGAGTGCTAGCGGTCACGCCGAACTAAATAGAACGAACAGTTGACAAGCGGCCATAGTAGATGTATGTATCGCTACTTCGGCGTCGTCATCTCGTTCTCGGTGACGTGAAGATGATGGCGGCAGTGGACAAACGCATTAAGGGTTTTTAGAGAGAAACCACATTCCGTATCCCAAAAAAGAGGTACAGCTTCAAGGTCTTCAAAACTGGTTAATTTTGATCACTTTCTTCACTTTTATTATAAACTTCTAGCTAACGCCCATCTAAGCCTTGACCGCAGCAAGTGAGTCTTGACCCCTCAAATGGATAGGTGTATTTAATAGTGTTAACAGAAATTAAAAGCTACAATAGGCAATAATGATAATTTAATTTGATTTCTAAACCAAAAATGTTGTTAGGCGTTTTGTAAGGAATCATGACTTTAAACTTCGGAAATATTCTATAAAAGAATATTCCATTCAAATAATTGGATGTAGTTCTGACAAAATGAGCCTCCTTAAAATTTCACTTTTTGTCAAAGTAAAAAAATTTAATGATGAATGATTTCCCCATTGATTTTGTATAGCAATAGTATTAGAAAATTAAGCGGGTTTTTAGCGTTGGACTGACAAATGCACAGCACAGGTGCACAAGTTGCGGAGGTCTTACCTTCACATTTTTCGGACAGTCATTTAGTGTTTTTTTAGAAGTTGTGTCTTGTAATAGGGGATATTACTGCAATGTTCTGGCACCAGAGTGCAGCACTAGCATAATCCGTAAACAGTTTTTCGACGCGTCGTTCAAAGCGTGAAATTCTGCCTTTAATTGAGTTCAAAATTGGGAAGTGTATTATATTATACAATAATGCATCAGTCAATCAGTGCTGTGTATTTCGATGTAGAAATGAAGGAAATTATTTATTTTCAAAAGAAGAAAATGTTTGAAAACTTTGAGAAGCAGCTAAAAATCACTCTAAAATATGTTCAGGTTAAGTATTCAGGTGAAATAGACGTATGTACAGAATAACGTTCACTTTTGTCATGTAAGACAACCAAATATGATTTTATTCTGAGCATAACCTAGAATCCATTTTCAAATGGCCGTAGGATGCCATAATAATATAGTTAAAAGTACAGTTAGGTAAGTAAGATAAATTAAAACTTTGATATATTTTCACAAAATACCTAGCTATTATAATTAATAACATAATTAAACAAGAATACGAGGTTATGTTCGTGGGTATGTGCTACTGGCGCCCTCTGCGCTGAGTTTCGCGTAATGTTCCCTATTACTGGTTGATCGTGTTAACTACCTAATTAGTTTGACGTAATGAATTTAATTATTCAAACATTGTTGGTTTGCTCGTTTTGGCCAGAACTAATCTCAATTCATAACAATAAATGCAGTACTTACCGGCACCACCTCTGGGACATTGCTTTTGGGTGTATACCCATAGCCCTGGTCTGTAGCTCGGCCTTGACTGAAGCCTGGCCTTACTTCAGCCCGCGGATGATGGGGCTGATGCTGTTAATGACGAAACGCATTCATAAATTTGAAAACATAAGGTCAAGCGCAGGTCAGGTCCGTAGATGTTCTTGAAATACAAAAGTCGCTCTTATTGCAACGAAATAAAGGCGCTATCAATATTAAATTTATTATACCGTAGCCATTACTACTACATAACTTATACATTTTACAATCAAGTTCTTTCATTAAATAAATCTATATATTTACATAAATCAAAGAGGTCTCCTTCCTTTTTTTTGAGTTACCGAACAATATTTGTATTAAGTTGCTTTACAAAAGCAACTTAATACAAATATTTCACACAGATCTATACGCAACCAAAAAAAAAAAATGATTATAGGTACCTGTTGCCCATACGATGGGTTAATATTCGCTTGAGGAGAAGTGAAGCCAAAAGTATTCTGTGGTACTTGGGTCACCATTGGCGAATTCCATTGGCTTGAGTTGTTGCCCCCAGAAGCCCACGGTGAAGGCCTACTCATATCTATTGAGCCTTGGGAACCACCAGAGACATGTGGCCCACCTTGACTATGAGATGGTCGGGGTACGTGGGAGCTATGCGGCCCACTTGACCCATGAATTCCACCGTGACTATGAGATGGCCCGGGTCCATGAGACCCTTGGCTGTTATAATCATTGGTGGGTTGACCCATGTAGTCATTTCTAGGTGCACCAGAGTAATCATTTCTGGTCTGGTTTTGATAACCAGGCCGGGAGTCAAAGGTGCTCTGCTGTGGTGGTAGGCTTGACTGAAAAGAGAATAAATAATAAAAATTCTTGTTTATTATTTAGAACTTGAATATATCTGCATCCCTCGGGAAATGTAGGCGTGATGGTCGCGATAACTCAGTGATTAACGGGTTCGCGACAGGTTGCCAGCAAAAATCTATTAAATTTTTTCGATTTTATATTATGTAGGGTAAACAATACTAATGTTGGCACCCCGCAATGATTGGCACTTCGGTAATATATTCTGTTTATTAAGAATATTTTCGTTATTTAAGCTGCAGCACAACACAAATAATCGGTAGAGTGTACAACCTCGTATGCTGAAAACAGTTATTTTGTGTCAAACATAAACCATATTATTTGCCGCTATTTTAAAAATGTGTAATTTTGGTGGCTCAAAAAAGTTGATTTTTAGATAACTTAGCATGCAAGTTTCTATCTATCCAATCCATTTACCTATTAAAATCGTGTTAAACATTATTTTAGCTTTGTTAAATAAATACACTGGCCTTTTTATCGGTGCCAAATACTTTAATTTGCTTGACAACATAATGATTGGCACATATATTATGCCACTCACTATACTTTTTAACTTTGGGGTGTTACTTGTCAAATTCTAAGGTAAACAATATATTGATCGATTTTAAACTTTATCTATTAGTACCTAGTTCATATTTTTTTTTATTAAAAAAATATTCTTAGCACTACTAATCACAATACTATTTGTATTTGCAGCGCCAATGATTGTTCATTTTTAGATAAAAAATGCTGAAGTTTCAGGGCAGGAAAAAATATCACAAGTATATTCAGTGGCAGATCTGGAAAACGCTTTAGAAGCCATATAAAATAGAGGGAAAGGGGGAAAATGCTGTCGCGTATACTTTTAAGTTTTAAGCTTAAATTACGCGCGGCAGTATTTTTCCCATTTTTCAATGTTTTTTTTCATTTCGTTTGAATCAAACAATTTTTCAAATTTTTCAATCCACCTTGACCTTTTGGATAGGACAACAAGATTCATTCTTTAATTTAAATGACGGTCAATAGTGCCTGTTTGGTCCGACTCAAGAGCTTCACCTGCTGAGGACTTGGGGCAAATTGATATATATGGAGGATAGGAAAAGTATGAATTTTAAATGCAGTGAAAGCCATATGAAGCGTTTGGAATCTCTAGGAGGGGTGCAACTGCCCTCTGATTGAAACAAATAATTTGACTTTGACAAAGTATCGAGCAATCTTCATGCCTTGAAGCCTTCGTCCTGCAGTGGGTCAATAAATACTAGGACAGTATTATCATTATGTATGTGGTACCTAACCAGAAAGTCAGCAGCTTTTGCTACTTTTTCGGATATGACTCTGTCCTCTTTCTCTCTCCTAAATATGTGTACCTGACAGAGTTTATAAATGATTAATCTTATATATAGTCCACCCATGTATCTCTATGTATGTAAAGAATCTTTATCTTTACATAGTATAAAATAAAATCGCTTAGATCTTTTAAACCACGCAACGGATTTTAATGCCATTTTCAGCAATAGATAGTGATTCAAGAGGAAGGTTTATATGTATAGATAGATATTGTTGTGACACCACATTAGAAAAAAGTTCCGTTCGTACACACTCATCTTTTCTCTTCTTTCTCTTTTTTATAAAACGTTGCCCCACACTAGGAATTACTCCTGTGTCGTGGGTGCATTTACAAACATATAAACTCACATACACAAACAGCCAGACCCGGAACAACTATCTGTAGGCCATACAAATATTTGTTTCGTGCGGGAATCGAACCCGCGACACGCAGCGCAGCAATCGATCGCTCAACCACTGCGCCAACCGTGTCGTCCACACTGTGAACGATCGAAACTTTTTTTTCCCGATCGTCGGTGTTGACGACGGAGTGTTACCGATCGGGAATATTCGATTGCCAACATTGCACCCGCGCGAAGCTGGAGCGGGTCGTTAGTTGAGAATAAAATAAGACGAGTTTGAATTAATAAGGAGATACGAAAATAGGGCTACTTAAAAAAAACTAAATGACAAGTGGAGTTTAAGGGCACGTCAACATCGCAAGAAAAAAAAAAAAATACTCTCTATCTCTCAAAATACAGTGCTTTGTGGTGAATCTTGGGTGATACTAGGGTTTTGGTTAAAGAACCATAAAAAAATAATTTAAAATTGAAAGTAAATATTGTGCAACCAAGACATTGCCCAGCAAATACGTAGGCATATATTACAGAAAAAGCGGCCAAATGCGAGTCGGACTCGCCTATGAAGGGTTCCGTAGCAGCAAGTAACATAATTTAAAAGTTCTTGTAGTTAGTTGTAACTTTGATCGACGTTTTAATAATGGTGTATTTTTCTTTTTTCAAAATTATTAATAAAAGATAAACTACTTACTAGAACCTTAAAAAGCTGTTTAAACAAAATTTGAACATACTGGAATTTTTACACAAAATTAGAACAATAAATCTTATTAGTTCTTTACTTAACTGGACGTTATATAAAAGTAAACAGTTGTCACTAAACGTTCGTCGTTTTTTCTTGCTTCTCTTCAAATTGAACAATAACCATTTCAATCGTTTTTCTTTTCTTAAACTTGGTATGTTCTTAAGGTTGCAATTTGTGTGTATAGTATATTTTGTTATTGGCTTTGTATGTAGGTATCGACTTTATTATTTGTTAAAGTAGTAAATGTTTTACAGCATTCTTACACAGAAACGAGGTCACTTAAACTATTTATATAAACTAGCTACTGCCTGCAACTTCGTCTGTGCAGAATCAAGCCAAACTCCAAAATTATCTCATGGAATCAAAAACGGGAAAAGAATCATCCAATGTGTTAAAGGTCCATTTTATACAAACTTTGACTTTGACATCCTAATCCTTTTGTAAATGAGTAAAACAATTGTTTTAAAAAAATATTTTATTGACTGTCAAGCATGTACTTATAACCTATTATATTTCATCATCATCAGGCGAAAGACGTCCATTGTTGACCATAGGCCTCCCCCATAGAACGCAGCGAGCGGCAATCTGCCGCTTGCATCCACCGGTTAACCCGCGACCTTGTCGACGATGTCGTCGGTCCATCTGATGGGAGGTCTACTACTACCTATTATATTTACTTGGTGCTTAACTACATACATTATGCAATCGTGTACAAACTGCTGTACTATAAAACATTACCCCCCTTTGGGGCGCTGCCGCAATCGCGTAAATATTAAGAATTAAATACATTTGGTGTCCTATTATTTTTTAATAATTCTATCTCTAATTTTAGTTTTTCATTTTCCAACTGAACTTTTTCTGCTTTAGCTTGAAAATACGCAGCTAAAGCTTGGTTCTTCTGTATTCGAGACTGCTGTTCATCCTCCGTTAGCGTTCGTTCTTTGATAATTACTGTAATAAAAACATTATTCTGTTCATTTTGCATAGGTATTATCATCATCATGTCGACCTTTAGACGCCCACTGCTAGGCATATGTCTCCCCCGAGTGGGGTACAGCCGTAATCGCCAGGCTTGGCCGATGCATGTTAGCGATCGCAGTAGGTGTTATGGGACTCAGAAGGATGCTGCTGCCCATCCTCTGATCAATATCCCTCTGTCGCCTTCTACGACACCCACAGGTAGAACCATTTCTATTCGCAGTCGGCAATATACGTGAAAAGAAAAACATGTACCCCATAAATGTGCATTCGCAGAACGAAAAGGTAATTCATCGTACAGGACCGATTCGTTTTTTATTTTGTAATAATTTTAAACCTTGTTGTTATTTGTGTGTTTCGTCCTGTGCGGGCTAATAAATGCTTTTTCTTTCTTTCTTTCTTTCAAATATATTTTCCTGCATAGTGGGTAGAAACTGATACCATATATTATGGGTATGGGTGAAGGGTTGATGCAAGGTGCAATTATCGTAATATTGATCTCATTATACAAATAGTACAAAACACACGAAATTATTATCACAACTAACGAAGTGCCAATAGTTCACACTTAATTTTTCTTTATTTTTTTAATATTTCATTTTAATATTGATTTTACTGTGGTCTACAGAGTTCCTGATTGTGCCTAGCTAAAAGCCCTATTAACACGATGCAAGTTTCGTACCTGTAGCATACAATAAAATTGAAGCAACCAATTACTTGCGTCATCTAAAAACTGTTCAGATGAGGCAACTTTCATTGCTTCAACTTATTGGACTGAACAAGCAACTTAATTGCACCGTCACACCCCACCTAAATATATTGTGGAATGCAATAAATAATAAGAGTTTGGTTAAAAATTTTAAAAGTGCTCAATCTTCTCATTCCCAGACTGTACATGTTAGTGAAAAAATGTGTTTAAATATATATTGGTGCCAATTCTGTTGTGCACGAACTAAATTAATTTTAAGCTATTTATATCTCTTTCTTTCCAATAAAACAAGAAAGAGACATATATTAATAAGAGCTCTCAATTTAAGTTGATCTAAAATGTTCATACAATATTATAGCTGTTGTCATTTCAGAACGTATTAATTAAAAACACTGCGAAGTTCAAGGCAAAACTAATTTGACATCTCAACTTAGTCCTTGTCTGTCGCCGTCCTTTTCTTCAGCTGCCTGATAGTAAGAGATGCCAAATGCCTAATTTTAATTTAGTTCACAAGGGAACAAGGGAATCGGTACCATTATTATGCAACTTACAGTTGATCACTGCTAGTTACTTAATTGTCTTAAAGTTCAGGGAAATTGTTAAAAACAAGCTCATTACTCACTAGTGCTTTCTTGTAAGTTATTCTCCTGTAAACTTTCTCCATTACCATTCATTGCACAGAACTCAATAGACATTCCTTGTGATTCTATTTCTTCCGGTTCCGAGTGTGTGAAAGTCTGATCTGTTGTAATATTTAATGGTTCTCTCGTGAATGTGGACGTAAAAGTCTCGCTATTTGACGTTTCTGGGATATAACTGGATGCCAAAGTCTCATTGTCTGGTTGTGGGGTTTCCACATCTCTTAATTCTGATACTGGCATGTCACTTTCACTATCATCATCAATTTCAACCTTGACGTCCGTACGTGCAAGCAAGGAGGCTACTCGGTCTAGCG
The DNA here is from genome assembly GCA_947361185.1 of Charanyca ferruginea. NCBI lineage: Eukaryota > Metazoa > Arthropoda > Insecta > Lepidoptera > Noctuidae > Charanyca > Charanyca ferruginea. The sequence continues at coordinate 6,302,301 of OX376082.1, read as the reverse complement.
TTACATCTGGTGGAATGTATCTCCGTCTACCCCCTATCTGCAAATAAAGGATATTTTTAGAAACATTACTAACACCCGATTTCTAATTATTATTATTATCTTCGGGCTGAATTTTCCCACTGCAGGGCAAAGGCTTATCTACTCTCTATTAACCTTTCGAATGTCTTATGTTACACAGTCCGACATAAGCGGAGGTTTGACCTTCAACACTTTCGCCCGACAGTCGTTGAGTTAAGGGCTATTTTGTAACAACTTTGTCGAAGGAGTTTAAATCATTCCGCCATCTTCACCTGGGTCTGCCGCGATGTAGACGGACCCATTGGTCGAATTTAAAAGCTCAAATAGAAACAATATTACTTGACTCTTGTCTAGTGTTATCAGTGACGTAGCTAGGCGTGGGCGAAGTGGGCACTCGCCCACGGCCTCGCTCTTAAAGGGGCCTGGCGAGGCCCCATCAAATACGATACCCCCAGACTTTACCACAGATGACTAATTTATTTGATTACTTTAACGCTCAAAAAAGAATGTCACAAGAAAAGCATGTTTGTTTTTAGCCTCGCTGCACACATACATTATTAATTTCTTTAATTTTTCTTAACGTAAAAAGTTTTACTATTAGGAAAAGCGCAAAGGAATGCCCATGCTAATGACATTAAGTCCTCCTTGTAAGTATATTTGTACTGAAGAATGAATAAATAAGAACTCATGGTAAAACTTAAGTTAAAAAACTACAAGCCATCGAAATCGTCTTGCTTTTCAATATTCTCCGAATTTATATTTTTTCTATATCATGAGTAAAGGTATGTCGTGACTTGTCATAAAAAATTTAGTAGGATAGATCTATTGGGTAGGTCTTGGGAACGAAAGAAAAGGGGCCTCGCTGATAAGACTTCGCCCACGTCTATATTAGGTCACGCTACACTACTGAGTGTTATGATTGGCTGTGATTTCAGTCATGCAACTGATTTTGATCTTGATACCCAATAATTAAATCAGTGAGTGAACCAAACCTTTGAATTATTCTGCTTTATAATTACATTACGCTTCCTCGCGCTTTTCTTTAAATTCTCCCATTTGAGTCTAAGCTGAGTTACTGGCCGGTATTCGCCCGTAGCCACACCGAATGCTTGTGCTACTGATTTCCAGGCATCAGCTTTCATTCTATTGCTCTTGGCATTTGTACATTTGCTTGTGATGATCCTGTGCTTAGAAATCAGGTTTAGCAATAGCCTCACCTCATCCTTTAAGAGAGGCCGAGCCTTGCCTTGCTCAATCTAAAAAAAATATAACATAATTAGTATAATATCATTCCGGCATTAGCTAATTATACAATTAAAGAAAGACTTAAATACTCACATAACATTGTTCAGACATTTTTAATAAAATTGACCTGAACTTCAATGGTAAAACTTGATACACTTATACACTTGTACACGAAATTCAAAATGCCTCCGTTACGACATTTGAGTCGTCAACTGTTAGAAGTTTTGCTATAAGGACTTCAGTAACGGGTTAGTGTTTAGAGGAATTGGATATCTATCTTCATTGAACTATTGGTTAACTTAACTTCAGTTTAATGTAGACGGCTATTTGAGATTACATGTAAGGGTCTGCACAGAAAGTCAAGTAACTCAAGAAATTAAGTTGAAAATTGCATAAATGCCTAGAGAATTATTGTTATACACAATTATTACGACAGGGTCCATAATGATCTATATCTAAGTTGGAATGTAATAAAGTATTGAGTATCAAGTATTTTGAACTCTATTTGGGATGTAGTTCATTATCAATTGACAAACTGCCTGAGATAGTTTTTCGCTTGAATTTCGCAGTGTTTTTAAGCAATGCGTTCTGAAATAACAACTATAATTGTATGAACATTTTAGATCAACTTAAATTGACAGCTCTTATTAATATACGTCTCTTTCTTGTTTTATTGGAGAGAAAGAGATATAGGTAAATAGCCTAAAATTAATTTAGTTAGTGCACAACAGAATTGGCACCACTGAGGGGCACATTTTCTATTTGTTACTGAGGTCCGAATAACAAAACAACTATCGCAGTTCAGAAGGCCAATTTTCGTATTTAAAAATGTTTTCATTTTATCTCAATGCCAATAATTGTCAAAAATTATGGTAACGCACCTGTTGATAAGTTTCAAAAGACGGTGGTGCTCGCGGCGATGTAATCAGAACGGCTTTTTCCTATAAATTAACGATTTACTTTTATTTATTGAAGACAGGTTTTTTAATAAAAAAAACAGGAATTTTAATAAAAACAAATTAATAAGTAAGTAATTCTGAGGTTTTTACAAAACATAATGTGTCTTTATTTTCTTTTACATTAATTTGTTACCCTCAGAAATAAAAAAGAAATATTGTGGAAACAAAATCTTTCGCGATCCGATTACATAACATATTATTTTTCCAGAGTTGATGATTGATGAAGACAAAGTATTACAATTATGTTCAAAAATTGCTGAAATTATGATCAGTTAAGCCAGAGAACTTGGTAATTAAGCATACTATAACTAAGTCTGGCAATCAACTTAATCATCATCTGCCTAGCCTTTTCCCAACTATTTTGGGTAGGGTTGCCAACCCTACTATATAATATAGTATCCTACTATATTAGAGGCCCGACTACTATATTTTTGAAAAAATGATATAGGTTGCGAAACTACTATATTTTAAAGGCATCAAATTAGCAATAATAATCGTTTCAAAATGTGTAAGCGTAAAACAAAACGTCAATGCCTATTTTTAACGATTCTGGAATGTCAAATTGACAGATGCGTTCAATAATTTTTAATAATAATATAATTCACAAAATATTCTTCAAGAAATAAAGTCCCTACACTCTGTCCACTGGTTTAATAGTTTTTTTGACAGCTGCAACTAGTGAACAATATTTATGTTTTTTGTAAAAACTGATACGCATACCGGTATTATAATGTCTGTAAGAGGTCATAAATAAGATAATCCTAATCTTGTTGGATTATCGTATATAGTTTATATATTTATTTTATAACACATTTTAAAGTTAACTTAAGGTAATCGGGAATAATTACATTATAAGGCAGCTGTCAAAAAACCAATAACCCAATGGACAGGGTACCTAATTTTTGGAACCTACTATTTTCTTCTTTTTTTTTTCGTTATCTACTATATTTTTATGGGTAACAATTATAGAACTACTATTTTTGACCGACAAAGAGTTGGCAACCCTAATTTTGGGGTCGGCTTCTAACCTAACTGAATACAGCTGAATACGAGTGCTTTACATAAAACAAATGCCCGTCTAATAACTGGGTAATATTAGATAAGTCTGGTTGTCAGATTTGGTTTAACAACTGTCAAAGATCTACGAATGACAGCCACAACCAGCAGCTTTAGGTGATTTCTGAAGCACAGAGGGGTCTTGGTGTGAAATGGAAGGTGACCCATCCTCGAACAAACCGCGGCCGGCTATCCTGGCTTAAGCATGATAAAATATGAAATGAAGATGATGAAATAAATATGAATTCATTCAAAAAAGAATTAAAAAAATTGCTAATTTGTAAGGGATACTATAATTTTACAGAGTTTTTGAATGATAAATTTTGAATTGGTAAGTAATTTAATAGGATTATGATTTTTATTATGTATGATTTTTTTATTTTATTATGATTATGATTTGAATAAGTTTTATTATATTATTGTTTTAATTATTTTGTTTGACTAAATTTTTTGTATTGACAGTATTTATGAATTGGAATTGATTGAATGTTGACTATAATTTAATGATTTCCTAATTTAATAAACAATTTTGTACGCCGAATATGGCAAAACATGTTGAACCTGCGATATTTAACTCTTTTACATCCATATGTGCATTTCTATGTATATATCACACACATTTAAACAAATAAATGAATCTTTATCTTTATCTATCTGTATAGCTTTTACTTAGCCATGAGCACATCCAACAGCAGCCTATCAACTTAAACTGTCTGCCAATTCAAAATGAAAATTGTTGTTCCATAATGAAGGCAATTCAACATAATCTGTTTGACAATCTAGTTAATTGACTACACACAGTAAATAAATACTACATTTATTTAAATTTATATGAAAATAGTACAGAATAATAATGGCAATAATGTTTACATAATACAACATTATCATCTGAAACTGAGATTAAGATTTGTTTTAAATACGAAAACGGCGGCTTGCTGTTGTTTGCTTATCTAAAACGTTTCAAAAAATAATTGTCTAGTTGTTTTTTATTGTAATTGCATTTTCTATCCATTAGAAAAAAAGGGTGTTTTTTTTTTTTTTTGTAGCATCTAGAACCAATCTTGAGACGTTTTACGAGTTGTTGGGATATTTGGTAAGGCGGACTATGACTCTTTACAAATATTTATAAAAAAACCGGACAAGTGCGAGTCTGACTCGCCCACCGAGGGTTCCATACAAATTTGTAGGTACATATCCATACTTTCATACTAATCCGATATGGATTCCGATATCCATACTTTAATACATACTTCCATACTAATATTAAAAATGCGAAAATAACTCTCTCTGTCTTTCACGATGAAACGGCGGAACCGATTTTGATGAAATTTGGTATGATGATAGCTTGAACCCTTGTGAAGGACATAGGCTACTTTTTAATGCGATAAACGACATTCACGCGTACGTTATCGCGGGCAAAAGCTTGTTATAAATAAAGAATATATTTATTTATGATTTAATTACAAAGTTTTCAGACTTTTCCCCGAACTTGTAGTATAAGACGATATTACTAGCCAAATTTCACAGTTCTAGGACAACGGGAAGTAACCCATAACGTGAAAAAAAAAAGTACCGCCGTATTATTTTTTTCACGTTAACATAGAAGGTTGATTTTTTTATAGCTTCAAGAGACCGTAGACTTGAGTATATGGTTTTAATTTCAACTCGATACCTCTACGCGTTCCCGAGATAAAGGATCTTGACAGACAGACAGGCAAAAGACAGACGGACAAGAAAGTGATCCTATAAGGATTCCGTTTTATCCTTTTGAGGTATGGAACCCTAAAAAAAGATTTATTAAATATAATATATAGTTTATAACATGTAAAATAGTTGTTTTTGCACCACCACGAACCTGACAAATGTCAGTCAACTTGTCACATTTATATATTAATATATATCATAATTTATTATAAATAAGATAATAATAATAACTAGAAACCCACCCTGGCTTTGCATGGGTGCAATGTTAATCAAACTCTAAACACATAAACCTTCATATTAAATCACTATTGATGAAACTCGCATCAATATCCATTGCGTAATTTAAAAGATCCAAGCATACATACATTTCGGGGACTTTGTCTCACTATGTATAAAGGATCAGGATGTAAGGATTTATACTTGAAATCAAGTTATTGTCATTTTGAGAGAGGCCCATCGTTTATTAGAGTATTAACTGGATTATAACTCATTTTGGATAACAATTAGATTTTGATATATCATCACCATCATCATCATCATCAGCCTGAAGACGTCCACTGTTGAACAAAGGCCTCCTGCATAAAGGGGGGGGGGGGGGGGGTTGCCATAATCCCCACGCTTGGCAGGTGACTGGGGGATCGCAGTGAAGTTGTTAAGTACACGGAAGCCACTGCTACCCGACTTCCCGATTTTCCCTTAGTCGCCTTCGACGACACCCTAGGGATGATATGGGGGGTTCTATTCTAGCCTGGACACCCCACGGGCGTTTTGAAATAGAGCGCCGCCCATCCTCATCGAATGAACTTCAACGCGAGAATCATTGAATTTTTTTTAGCTGCAACCGACGCAAAGCTCGAAAACAAATGAGTGAGAACGCGATAACATCACAGGAAAATTTCACAAAACTTGTTCCATACTTACATGTTGTGTGTAATCTCGCGGATAAGCGTTTATATGGGAAATATGATGGGATGGGCGCTCTTAAGATGTGAAGTTAACAGACCTAGACTATGCTAGAAAGCTGCTTGCTATGCTATGCTTAAGTCTAATCTATTAACAAAAGTTTTAAAGTTATAAAATATGTAGGGTAAATACGCCAAACGTCGGCCACCCCCCAATCCTCGGCCGTCTGCACATTTTTAACTTGCATTCATTTACAAGGTAATTAAGTGGCAATTTTGCGACTCTAATTGCATCCTTAGTTCATATTCTATACGTACAAACCGTTACTATTCGATTTCGTCACTCGTTCTTTGCACACTGAGCGTCCGTGGCGATGCCGACGTTGAAGTGTCAAATTCGTAGTAAAAGTAGCTTACTTACTGTGAATACCGCTTCGGGGATTGGTATTACAACGATAAGACATTCTTTTTTTTGTTTTAAGCTTTGTTATCAATAATAAGTTAGTTTTATTATATTTTGAGATGGTTTTTTTTAATGTTTTGCGTATTGGTTTAAGAGAAAAATAGGGGGCCGCCATTAGAATAGCAGTTTCGGTTTAAAACCGGATTCTCGGCCGGGGCCGACTGACAGAATGTAGTCTGTTTTATAAACTGTTAATTTGCAAAGCTTATCTGGTAAATAAACCTATTTTAAGTTTAATCGCTAAATACCGGCCAGGGTGATATTAGTTGAATCTCGAGAAATAAGGTTCATAAAACAGAGGCCGACTTTAGAAATATTAAAGATCGTAATGTCGGCCAGCTTCGAATTCGAGCGCCACTATACAGGCTGATTACTTTTGTTATTTTTTCACTAATTGTGCGGGTAGTCATTTTTAATATATTTATCAAACTTATTTTCTCAAAATTTATTATGTATTGTTATAATTTATAAATAAACTTATGAAGAGGTTAAGTTTTGTGTAGAGTTGATAATAATTATAAAATTGAGTTAAATTAATTACAAAGTATTGCAATATTGAAAACATGTTTATGATAGCTAAATATGGTTTGGGATACAAATGTAAATTGCTTTTTGGAACTTGCTACCTATTAAACCCATGTTTACTAGCTACTAGCAAAATCTTTAAATGATTTTTATTAACCAGCTTGGGACAAAAAGCTGCCTTTAGATGGTAAGCTCGTTTTTACTTAATACTTTTAATTTAAAGTACTACAATGACAGAGCAGGGACATGCAGGGCCTTCACGGAAAGAAAGAAAATTATGCAGTTACAATCACACTAAAATAAAATAAGCTCTTGAGGCAATAAGTAATGGAATAAATCATAGGTATTATTAATTAATATAAATATATTTTTTTAATTTATTTTTAAGCTTTGTACATATTTAATTCTTTCAATTTATAAATACATAGATAAAATTATTAATACATTTTTCATTGTCATATTTTAAAACATCCTATACCCGGCCGACATTTGGGGAAAACGCGACCGACAATGGGCCGTAAACGGCCGACTTTAGGGTTTTTTCGTTCTCGATGCATTTAAACCTTAATACTTTTTGCTTTTAGTAGAAAAGACATTCCTATGCCCAAAAACATAAAATAGATTTATCAACCTATCTAAAACCGCATCACAAGGTAACCTTTGTTGCAAACTGATGGAGCCAGAGAGATCCAAAGTTAGAAAATCGGTAAGGGGGCCGACATTTAGCGTATTTACCCTATATTACGACACGGTTGGCGCAGTGGCTGAGCGATCGACTGCTGCGCAGCGTGTTGCGGGTTCGATTCCCGCCCAGGGTAAATATTTGTGTGATGAGCACTTGTGTTTGCCTTGTGTCTGGGTGTTGTTTATCTATATATGTATGTATTTAAAATATATTTGTGTATGTATATCAGCTGTCTGACACCCATAGTACAGGGTCTCCCTAGTTTGGGGTCAGGTGGCCGTGTGTGAAATGTCCCCACATATTATTATTATTATTATTTCGTAGCCTGCAATAAATCAATTATTATTATTTTATTATTATAAAACCCCATTTTGTCCAGTAATGTTTATGTAAGAAGAAAAAGCCCATACACACACACTGTAGTTACAAAAGCATCCATTTCTTATCATAATATCAGCCTTATTGTCATACTGCAGGGCAACAAAGACAGTTCTAAATAGTTAATTTTGACTAACAAAACAATAAATCTATTGACAGATAGGTAATATTTAGATAACTGGTGACTTCAGCATTGTATGCCATCTTATCAAAACAATATTGCAGTACAGCGATAAAACTATAAACACTTAACTAATTATATTGACATCTATTTTAGGACAGATCTATATTTTACTAGCTGACCCGACAGACGTTGTCCTGTCCCAATCTACCTACTTACCTGCCTATTTACCTTCACCTACAAAGTTTGTAGTACATGCTATGTGAAAAAAGGTTTTCCCGCTTTTCTGTTGAAATATCTCCTGAATTTTTTTTTTCTTTGCTATAAACCTCACGGAGCCCGAGACCTTTCCAACGAATGCAAAACCGTGGAAATCGGTTCGTGCGTTCTGGAGTTATAGCGTCAGGAAGGAAAACCCGACTTAATTTTATATAGTAGATTAGACAAAAGCCACTAATTATACGTTAGTCATTTTTTGGATATTTATTTTGACGACGACATAGGACGACCCACTGACCGGAATGTGGCAAACAATAGTGTAATCAGGCAAAGGTAAAAATGAATAGCTAATTAAACTTATAGCTAATTAAACTTCGCATTTCAAAGCGCCATAAAAAACGCGACAAGAAAGTTAAGAGAATAGTTTACTCACGGCTGCTTTTCCTACAGGGATCGCTTTTAAAACAAAATTGCCGGCCAATCGATAGCCGTCAAGGCATTTCATTACTTTGTATCCTTCGGTGTTATCGGTGAGCCCAATCCTAACTTTCTTAGAGCCATCAGCATCATTGATCAAATTATCAAGGATAAAGTCATTTATATTGCACTGCTTTTTTATTAAAATCTTCACATCCTGATATTTCGTCTGTAAAAAACATGTGAAATTAGGTAAAACAATGTCTAGTGTCTACTAAATTACCAATATAACCAAAAAAAAGTAAGTACATACTGTAGCTGGGAATCCATGAATTGTTATCATCATCTTGGCAGAGTTTAAATAATAACTTGGTCAAAATTAAAGAGTCTCCTGAGATAAAACATTCAGAGTTCAATAAATATTGCAAATATTTCACAATCGTTCACCAACGACACCAACACACCAACGCCATGACACCAAGCTGTGTTTTTTTTTTATTATTGATTTTGATTATAGAGTAAACGACCATAAATTATTTTTTTGACGAAAATCGACTAAATGAACGTCTATATCTACTTATCTTCTCTCTGATCTTATGGTAGTGAGATGGGTATTTCTTCGAAATTTGATTCTTCGACTGATCCATATGGCCAAAATTTAATTTCACTTTCAGCTCAGTAACACATGTTCATATGAAAATAAATATACCAAATAACATATCTTTGATTATGGGACTCGTTTTTATAAAGTAGTTATCAAGATATCGACGTGCAAATATTTTGTGCCCAGATGAATCTGAATTTGTTACAGATGAATCAGACACAGAAATAAAAATGAAAAACTTTATGTAGATGGGCTTTGTATTAAGAAACTAATCATATTTTAACAACAACAATAATATGTTTTTATAAAAACAATTATCAGTGATCATTTATCTTGGAAAAAAATCTGGTGAATAAAACATTAATTCTTGTAAAACATTTTTAAAACTCCAGTATATAATTGTATTATATGGGAAAGCGAGAATTTTGTTATGTAACAGGAATATTAACTAAGTAGGTACTTATTATTGCTAATATTTGTAATAATAGGTACCTACAATAAATTCTGGTACTAGAAGGTTATTAAAATGCTACATTATATTTATTCTTTCTGGTTATTTTTTTACAACTTACTAGTCCTATTTATTATAAGTACTTAGAACCTTTCATAGGTAATTAAAAAATCACAGGAGTTCAAACTTGTTCTATTAATGGTACTTTTGACATCAGTCTTAGTTAAACAGTCTGACCAATCATATTAGTGTAGGTATTTATTATTAACAATAAAGTAACAAAAACGAGATCAACTTTAATTAAACGGTTTGAAAAAAGCACTTATTGCAATTATGGTTAACTAATAAGTAATAAAGTCAAAGTTAAATAGGAACTAAAATAAATATTTCCTTGGCTTTTTGCAAGAGATCGAGCTGCTTTCAATCAATATCATCCTCTTGTTGACAAGTTTTTGAATTTTTGGTGGAAGATGAAATAATCATAATTATGGCGTGAGACACCAATGGCGTGAGACTCTTTTGTCCGTTTATCGTATTGAGGCTTTTAAACACAAAGATATCTTCATCGTCAGAATCTGAGCGATCATCCACCCTTTTCTGATGAAGGGTCGATAGAATAGCTCTAATAAATTTTGGAGCTATAATTTTTTCATAGATTGACGAAGTCTCTATCCAAAAGCTGTCATCATCGGGAAGGTCGAGGTCTGTCGAGGTCTTGTTGGGCTGTATCCGAATTACATAATTATTAATCATTCTTAACTAAGACTAAGACATATCAAAAATGTCCTATTTAGAACAACTTTATACTCCTGTGATTTTTGAATTAATTACACAAAAAGTTATAGCTAACTAAATATAATAAAGAAGACTAGAACTACTGACTTGTACACGACAAAAATTGGACAAGGAGAATTACGCAACCAAAAGCGTTCATTTCGTGCTTGAGAGGGGAAAAAACTAATTTATTTTATGATTTATATGGGGTTTTGACCATACGAATTAGGCACAAATGAATCAGGATTTTGCCTACAATCATGCATAACTCATCATACATACAGACTTCATTATTGTCATTTTTCTACACGAATCTATAACCCAAAAGCATCACATGAAACACAGATTGAAGTTTTAAAACATTAAATTAAATTTTATAAAGTAATCATTGTAATCAGAGTGCCACCTGAACCAAACACAGATGAATCAGATGTTTACCTTTGTAACACCGGGATCTAAGCCAACCAGCTGCACGTCCGCCTTATAGCTCGTTCGTTGCAAGACTGGCTTCATCGACGCGGGAAGCCAGACTCTCAATATTATTACCCGACCAAGTATGGTCAAGCGCAGCATAAGCCACATTAATCAGTATTATACGCCGGACACTTCTTCTTTATTTATTTATAAATACGCTAACGTACTTATAACTAACTAGCTGACCCGACAGACGTTGTCCTGTCCCGATCTACCTACTTACCTGCCTATTTACCTACACCTACCCTTTTTTTTTTTTTTTTTGGTACGGGGTGGAAAATCCTCATGGATGTCCTCCGCCCTGGGGCGGGCGAGGGGTCTGTCAGACTCTTACTGACTAAAAACCACCCCGGTGTTCCATCTCACACCTACGTCGGGGTCGCGGGAACTGGAGATACTTCCGCAACCCCCGGCTAGTGCCGGCCCGCTGCAGCGAGCCACTTCTCGGGTCAGGGGGGGGAGTGAGGTGTTAGACTCCCACCCGGACGTCTTAGAGGGGCGCGCGTGGAACACTACGCGCCGCCACCTCGGGTCCTGGTGTTTGTGGGGGGCGACAGACGTCCCCGAGTCTGCCGCCCCTGGACCCATTTAGGGGGGCCGGAAGAGGGCGTTGTCCGCCCTTCGCCGACGCCCGGTGCGCCTGCTGCGGGCAGGGTGGGAGGTTGAGATCTCCCTCTACCTTTCCGCAGCCTCCTTCTGCGACCTGACACTTTCGCAGAAGGAAACCACCGCGTCCCAGGACTCTGCGCTGTCGACCATCGACTCGACCACGGCCGACAGCGACAGGTCACTGCCTACTTCTGAGACGAGGGCACGGCGCGGCCCCTCCCAAGCGGCACATTCCGCCAGCGTATGCCGCGCCGTGTCCTCCCGGCAGTCGACGCAGTGGTGACACCGGGCGTCCGGCTCCCTGTTTATGCGACACAGGTACTTCCCGAAGCAACCATGCCCCGAGAGCACCTGCGTCACCCGAAACGACAGGGAGCCGTGCCTCCTCCCGAGCCAGCGCTCGAGCACTGGCCGGACCGCCTCGATGATGGCGAGGCCGGCGGTAGGGCGCGAAAGCCTGTCCCGCCATTCCGCCACCAGGACCTCGCGAAGCTGAGACCGACGCAGCTCCATGTGTCGCTGCATCGGTCGCTCGCCCCGCGCCCGCGCTTCCTCGCGCCACCGGTTCAGTGACGCGAGTACCTTCGCCTCCAGGTCCCAGGGCGGGGATCTGGCCAGTGCACAAGCCGCCTCGTAGGAGATCGCTCGTTGCGGCTTTCGCAGCACGGCGATGCTTCCGGCCGTCAGGTCTGCCGCCCAGATCGGGGCCCCGTACAGGGCCATCGATCGCACGATCCCCACGTAAAGCCGCCTACAGACGGCGCTCGGGCCCCCCAGATTGGGAAGCAGCGTTGACAACGCCCCAGCCGCGCCCAACAACTTGGGCGCCAGCCGCTGGAAATGAGGGCCAAAATCCCATCGGCTGTCGAGCACCAATCCAAGGTACTTCATGGTAGACTCGACAGCTATTCTGGCCCCCCCGACCACGATGTGTGATCCCGGCGGCGGCGCCCGCCGAGGACCGTGAAAGATCACGGCCTCCGACTTGTTGAGGGCCACCTCCAGGCCGAGGTGCCGGATGCGGCTCACCACCTGTGAGACCGCAGCCGTCGCCAGCAACGCTGCCTCCCTGTACGAACTCCCCCGGGCCGTGACCAGCGTGTCGTCAGCGTAACACGTCAGGTCCACGCCCGGCTGGAGCTCGCCCCTCAGCACACAGTGTTACCCGATGTTCCACAGGGGCGGTCCTAAGACGGAACCCTGCGGAACACCGCACGACATGCGGCGCTGGTGCTCGCCATCACGTCCCACGTAGGTGACACACCTCTCGGACAAATAAGCCCCAACTATGCGGCGGAGGTAGGAAGGCACACGATGATAGCGGAGTGCCTCCCGTACACAACTCCAGGGCAGGGTGTTGAACGCGTTGGAAATGTCCAAGGACACCGCCAACATCACCCCGCCCCGGGACACCGCTTCCTCCGCCAGGACTCTCACCCTTGATACAGCGTGTATGGTGGAGCGCCCATGCCGAAAGCCATACTGGCTCTCGTCCAGGTCCGGCCCCTCTTCGCACAAGTGGCCGACGAGGCGGGCTGCGATTATCCGCTCAAACAGCTTTCCCACCTCGTCCAGCAGCACTATGGGCCGGTACGCGGACGGAGAGTCCGCAGGGCGCCCCGCCTTCTTGAGCAGGACCAGACGACCAGATTTCCACAATGTGGGAAACTGGCCCCGCTCAAGGCACGCTGTAAACAGTCCTCTAAGTTGGGGCTCTAGCTCCTTCAGAGCGAGGGCCAACGCAAGGCCGTGAATCCCGTCGGGCCCCGGAGCCACATTCTTGGCCCGGAGCCGCAGCACGGCCGCCCCCATCTCTGCCTGTGTCACCTCTGGGACGCTGACGGCGTTCTCCTCTGTGGACTCTGCGTCTGTGGGCAAAGCCATCGGCGGCGGAGTATGCTCCGCTCGTGCCGGGAAGAGGGCTGAGACAACCTCCTCCAGCAGCTCTGGTTGGAGACTCCCCGTGAGCGGGGGCGCCGCAGACCGAAGTTTCCCTCGAACCGCTTGATATGGGCGCCCCCACGGATCCCGGTTTAGGGTCTCCAACGTCTCCTCCCTGGCTTGCGTCTTCGCATCGCCGATGGCCAGACACACATTTTGACAAACATTCTCTTTTAATTAGTGTTGGAGGCAGGTTAGTAAATTCATTTTACGATTTTAACATTAAGCATCCTATCCTTTTATCAAGTTCTCACATTATTTGCAAACTTTTATTTAACATGCATCATCTACGACTTTTGCACCCTGGACCTCAGCTTTTACTGGCCACAATTCGCCACCACTACTTTCCAATTGGGGGTAGAAACTTGGCTAAGAAGGTCACACATCAATGCGTAAAATGTTGTAGAATTAAGGCTAATACCATCCAACCTATTATGGGTAACCTTCCAGAGCAGCGTCTACATCTAGAATTTCCTCTTTTAGACTCGGGGGTTGACTATGCTGGCCCAATCATGATAGCTGACCGTAAGGGTAGAGGATGTAGACTCATTAAAAGCTTCATATGTGTGTTTGTGTGCTTAGCTACGAGAGCCGTACACCTTGAACTAGTGTCGGATCTAACGAAGGAGGCTTTCTTGGCTGCTATGAACCGCTTTATTGCTCGAAGGGGAAAGCCACGCAATATCTTTTCCGACAACGGAAAAACGTTCGTTGGTGCTTTCAACGAGCTGGCCAACCTTCTTTCACAGGATTTAGACTTCAGTGAGATTGATCCTGGTATTAACTTCTCTTTTATACCCGCATACACTCCACATTTTGGAGGATTGTGGGAATCTGCTGTAAAATCGACCAAGCACCATCTCAGACGAATCTTAGGTTTGACAAATTTAAGTTTCGAAGAGATGGCAACTTGCTTAATTCAAGTGGAGGCTATATTAAATTCGAGGCCTTTAACTCCACTTTCCAATGATCCTTCAGACCTTATTCCCCTTACTCCGGCTCACTTCCTAATTGGACGTTCGCTCATTTTGCTGCCTCACCCACAGATCGAGAATGCTAATGTCACCAGCCTGCAACGGTTTCGCCGCATAGAATATTTGAAGCAACATTTTTGGACTCGCTTTTCTCACGAGTATATTCTATGGCTTCCGGAGAAAACCAAATGGCGTCGTTCTTCGGGAGAGCTCAAGGAAGGGACTCTTGTCGTCATCAAAGACAAGGCATCACCAGCCCTGTTATGGCCTTTAGGACGTATCGTCAAGATCCTTCCTGGCAGAGATGGTATTGCGAGGGTCGCCGATATCCGCACACGTAAGGGTATCATTCGGCGAGCTTTTAACACAGTCTGCCCCCTACCAGTTGCTGCTACAGTTGAAGATACTTCAACGGGGGGAGTATGTTGAGGCATACACTCAACCGCATAGGCGAGGCGGGCCGTGAGCGGTGCCGGGCGATAACGAAGCACATCGGCGCGACCGCTCCCCACCACCAACAGTGTGCCTTTACCTGTGACATCGTACGGCCGCGCTCGCGCATCTAAACATTTTTACTTTTATTTACTTATTAACGAAGTCCTTAACTTTTATGTATTGTTCATTTTTACATCTTTTATTCATTATACGTTTTTATACAGTCCGCTATCCATTTCAATTCTCCAACTGAGATATCGTCGCAACAGTCCTCTTTGCCGCGCGGTACACCTCATACAGCGCGGCTTCTTCGTCCGGGACCCGACGACGTCTCCTCCGGTATCGGGTGTACCGGCGTCTGACCGCTACGCACTCAATGCGCATACGAGCGATCTCGGCCGACCACCAGTACACCTGGCGCCCTGCTGACTGTGCGTGGATCCGGGGCATGGACGCGTCGCAGATTTGCGTCATCGCCCCGCGGAACCACAGCGCCTCCAGTTCGACGTCGACGGGTCCGTTCGTCTCCGACTCCCGGAACCAGGCCTGGACAATGGCGGCCTCCTCGAGAAGTTCCCTGTTCATGCGCTTACGCGCCCATCGCGGACCGTTCGTTTGCGGGGCCGATGAACCGCGGCCGCCCGTGGTCTAGGCGGAGACGTCGAAACGGATGTAACGATGATCCGACAACGTCTCCACCTCCACGGCGACACGCCAGTCGCGGACACGGCTGGCGACAGCAGGGCTAGCGAACGAGACGTCCACTATTGACCCGCCCCGCTGCCGCACGCACGTGTGGACCGAGCCCCGATTCAGAACGGCCAAGCCAGTCGCGACCGCCCACTCCTCCAGCACCTCACCCCGAGCATCGGTCACCGGAGATCCCCACGCCGCAGACTTGGCGTTGAGATCCCCCAGCAACAGCACCGGGCGAGGGTGAAGACGGCCTACGACGGCACCCAACTCAACAAGGAACCTCTCGAAGTCGGCGAGGCTCTTGTTGGGCGAAAAATACGCACCAACTATGCCAATGCCGTCCGCGAGTGCGGCTACCCAGCCGTGACCTCGGGACGGGTTGACAAGAGCCCCGCCAATGATGGCCACCAAGCCGTCCAAGTCTCCCACCCAGTTATCCCTGGGGGGGACGAAGTACGGCTCGGCGACTACAGCCACGTCAATCGACCACTCTACCATGCTCTGGAGGAAGAGGTCCTGAGCTCTGGCAGAGTGGTTGATGTTGCCCTGGAGGAAATGGTACAGCGCCATTTATGCGCAGTCCATTCCCTCTGTGACACCAGACCGGGAGTCGGCCGATGAGGCGCCAGCCTGCGGGGGGGGTAAAGGGCCCCCAGCAGCCTTGGCACCCCCTCTCTTCCTGGGGGGCGCACAGGCCTTTCCGCCCGCTGTGTGCCCAGCGGGCCTCCCTTTGCTTTAAACCTCACGGAGCTCGAGACCTTTCCAACGAATGAAAAACCGTGGAAATCGGTTCGTGCGTTCTGGAGTTATATCGTCAGGAAGGAAAACCAGACTTATTTTTATATAATAGATATGCATTTTTTTTTTTGTAAGAGGACAATTCATTTCCTTTCGATATAATTATAATTTATATTGATGTATCAAAAGGAAAATGAGACATCGATCATTTTGTTCCGGAAAATGGCTAACGGACGCGTTATATGAATCAGAAGAACAACCTTTAAATATTTTTATTGTGCTAGACAGCAATTATTTAAAAAAATATAATTTGTCCCAGTAAGGGATAAAGCTAAACTGTACAATAAAAAAATTGCATACCGTTCTGTTAGTTGGTTACAGAAATATACCCATTGAAATCAAAAATTTTGTCCCTGAAGAACTACCCAGATAACAGTCTGATGGCTGGAATGAAACCAAAGAGTATAGTAAACTAAACTAAAACGGAATAAAAAAATAGGAAGATCAACATTCAACTGTCAATCTAAGCTCACTGTCAAATGTCAATGCAGTCGCACGCACGTATTTATGTTCTTCTTTTACAAGAATTTACGAGGGCAACAGCATTTTAATTTTTTGCTGTTTCTAATAAATATTTGCCAGGATTAACAGCTGCTGATCGACTATGTTACTTACGATATTTAATTTACCGGCAAAGGTTAGTTTATCAAACCCAATCGAAATTTGTTTCCATAATTAAAATACCATTTACTTTTGATTTTCATATGTATTTTCTTAATAGACGCGGTACCCCGATGTAAAGTCCTTGATACATTCAAAATGCGGTTTTAAAGAGGTCATACTGGACAATTTGACGTCTGAAAGCAACAATACAAAGAAAGTGACTGTAGGACTTGCCGAAGAAGAGGACGCCGCTATCCTCGTCCGGAAAATCAATGGCCTGTTCATGGATGGGCATCAGCTGTATGTTGAAACTATTAAGAAGAAGGTTGGTATATTCCTTTATATTTAAGACATGCAAGCAAGCAATCAACTAACAAGCTATTTGTAGGAGAAGTATGCTAAAAGTAGTGTTGTTTTTTTCTAGGGCAGCATCACTTCGTAATTAAAGAAATTTATTGTTTCACTGATAATAATAAAATATGGTTTCTTCACAATAATTTTTCCTTAATGTTAATTAAGTAATTTGACAAGCAGTTTATATAGGTACTTGATTAACTTTTTACACTCCAAATAGCATTGCATATAATTATGGGTAATTAACCAAAGAAGCTAATTAACAGGCTGCATCTGCTGTAATGGACTTGGGTGGTAATCAGCAACAGCAGCCAATGCTGCAGCAGCCATATTATCAGCAGAATAAATACCAGACTAACTACCAACTGGGCTTTACGGAGATGCAACAAAGCAGGGCCCAGTCAATGGTTGTCCCATCCATGGCTTACAGTGGAATGTATGGAATATCTCAGGTAAGTCTATTGAACTCAATTTTAGAAAGAAGAAAATTGACCTTATTTTAGAACCTGCTTGACACAGGCACTGGTTGGTCTGAAGGCCAATAAAATTCTACTAATTTAAAAAATTCAAAATCTATCTGCAATCTCGTAGCAGTGACAATCAATATCAAAAATGTCAGTAAATGGAGGTTTTTGACAGGTAAAAAAAAGTTTGTAAAATTGGTTTTCAAAATGGAACTTGACAATTCAAAAGTGCCTGTAAATGGTTTAATTGAAATATGTAATTGATTTGACTTTAATACAGAATTTGTATGTCTGTCAGATAAATTTACCAGAACTTATCCAGAGATGATGACAGAGGCCTTAATACATTGTTTTCATTATTTAGCTCTGCTGTGTTGTACTAAAATTCTTACAAAATCTCTTTGTATAATATTTAGTGTGATATGAAGTATGCCTCTCTTATCTTGATAGGTACTTTAGGGCTGCTTGGCTTTTCTACCAATGCTCAAAAATGCTTTCTTAAATTTTTGGGATTAAAACTAGAGGTAGTGAGAAATCCCATATTTGCTAGTTTGTCACATTTTCATACTGGCTTCCTACTGAAAAGGGTCACATTCCTACTCTGGAAAAAAATTATGCCAGTACAAATAAACTGACACTTATACAATATCAGGCAACTTGGTTAACCCTTAATAATTTTTGGTGATACTGGTGTAATCAATTGCGTTAATGCCCAGTTTCTATATCCAAAATACAAATGACTATGTATTTTTTGATGGCCAATGAGAACCAGGTGGTCAATTTTCGTATTTTTAACGAAATTCGCATTCTAATTGCAATCTTAATCTGTCAAAAATACTGCTAATTTACGTATATTTTTGACATTGATTGTTGCTGAGAAGATTGCGATTAGCATTTGAACATTTTTAGATACGGGAATTGGCCTTCAGGTAACATGCAAAGGCTGCAGATGGGCTATATTTTGTATGGAGTTCAACTACGGATAAAAGGTGCAAAGTTCAATCAGTTAGCTTTTCAGGAGAGCCTCCAGTTTATTTTAATGTAAAGTGGGCGATAGACGTACAAACAAGTACTCGTACCTTACGGTCAGCAACACAAATGGAGCAGCAACATGCTCAAGAAGATAATGAAGTATAATCCAACTATCCAACATAGATATGAGTTGAAAACTTCGTAATAGAGCTGTCAGCTGTGTCAATCGATCATTTTCAGTGATTCGATCATTCAAGTATTGGTTCATGCCACAACCCGGGTCATTTCAATGGTTCGATCACTGGTTCAATACTGAATCAGTGAACCACACAGAGCAAACATTTGATTCAACCAAATTACTTTAGTAACAATCAATCGTTTGCTCATTTGTGTTTGTCTGAGACCCATTCATTGGCGCTCGCTCGTTATTGGTCAGTTTTCTACAAATCTGCAACCAAATAAGTTGAAAAAGATCTATCGATTGTGAGCAATTGGTGGAACCGTATCATTGAATGATTGAAAATGAATTAGTACAATCATAAGGATCAACGATTGATGCACCAGATCATTGAAAACGAACTATTGCAATCATCAATACTTTTACGCGACCTGGGTCAAATGATCGAATCGTTTATGATTGACACAGCTCTACTGCAAGCAAGATAATAAATTCCGCACGTAATATCCTGCACACAATTTTCAACTCTAAATGGGATGTGTTTTACTTCATTATTAATGAAAAAAAAAGCAAAGCTGCTTAAGCATATTGAATCCTTCATTCCGACGATTTTTTTCGCCCATATGTATGCGAACATTGTCGAAAATGGTCGTCGAGCTAGATCGCGTACAAGCTCGCTCGTAGTCTATAGCCCATTTTAGTAGTAACAATGGAAATAAAATACAATAAAATTTCCATAATTAATAGGTAGGTACTTACTAAAAAATATTTCAAACATTCTACAATTAGGGCTTCTGTTGTACATGGTCATGTGTCTACTAAAACGAAGGTATTATTGGACATAATTTTGAACAAAATGCACATGAAAATCGATTCGAGTGTTTTTCCTCAAATCGATAACGACGCTAAACTTCTGAGTATGAGGTGTGTGTATGCCCAGAATGATCTGCGCTAAATGCAAAGCGACCAAGAAGTTACTGTAGTTAGTATTCGTCAGTTTTAGTTTTGAAAATGGACTAGATAGTTGTTACGACTCAGGCCTTTTTCGAGACAAAATAATCCGCACACGCTCAGGTATATCTTCATAGTTATTTCATCCCTTCAAGCAACGCTGGCAATTGACCAAGTGTAATAGAACTCCCTATCCACTTCCACTAATTAAGTGCCTAATTGTGGAAGTTTTCAAGAAACCTTCATTTTGTAACTAGCATCAAAATTCTTCCACAGAATGCATCAGCCAACTATGGCTATCCACAACAAATGCAGTATCAACCAACTCAGCAACAAATGATGACTCAGTCTGTGCTCGGCTATGATCAGGGGGCTCCTCTTGGGTTTAGTAACCAAGCCAAGAACCCCAGTGTCTGGTCAGATCAAAACGATTGGAATCTTGCTGCGTCTGGCGGGAACCAAGTTTCCCAACAGGGCAGAAGCAGTTCAAGATGGGAAAATACTAATGATTCCAACAGTGGTCCTCGTCGCGATGCGCCCGCTCGCGACTCCGGAAGAGATCGACCGTCGCGCTTCGGACAAGAGGTACCTTCACGTGACACTGGGCACAATGCGCCTCGTCGAGACCTCGGCCGAGATGCAACATCGCGCGATCATGGTCGGGAGGCACATCGCAGCCAAGGTCGCGATCGCGACCAAGGACGCGATCGAGACCAAGGGCGCGATCGCAACCAAGGACGCGAACGCGACCAAGGACATGACCGCGGAAGAGATGCAACGGCGCGAGACCGCGGTCGCGAGCCGCCGGTTCGCAATGCGCCGTTCCGCGAGCCACTGGTCCGAAATGCACCGGTCCGCAATGCACTGATCGGCAATGCACCGTTCCGCGGGCCACCGGTCCGCAACGCTCCGTTCCGTGAGCCGCCGGTTCGCAATGCACCTCCCCGTGAGCAGAGCAGGGATGCACTTTATAACAGAAGACCCGAACCATCTCGTGCTCCCACTAAGCGTCGGCTAACGCCACCTCCTGCAATATACGGTAAACATGTCACGAATTCGTCTTCGCATATGGAAACTTTTTCTCATCAGAGAGCTGGCCCCAAACATAACCAACCTTGGATCAAACCTCAGCCTAAACAGAAGAAGGCTGAAAGTAATTACGTTCCCCCTGGGAAACGCCCTAAAAATATCGCCGGTGTTACGAAGCAGTTGGATAAGCCGATAGTGAATAATCCAGCTAATAATAACCAGGCCCAACCCAAACCAAAAAAACAGAAACAGTTGTCTGGGGCCCGGTTGTTGGTCCGTACTGCCACATGGCGTCAACAGATTGCATCCATGGTTGCTAAAGAAATTGTAAACAATCCGATACATAAGAATGATATCCCGCCTGAGAAGTTCATAGGAGAGCTAAAGCGCGCTATACGGTTACGTCTAGAAGAGCTTTTCGGCGACAATCATGAAATTCGTATGCCGGACATGTTAAAGGTTTACAGAGAAAAGTTTACTGCGGACACTGACACGGAGTTTTTCAACCAAGTTAGTCAGGACATGAAGACTAACGAATCGTATCTAGCTGACTCCGAAAAGAAAGGTAAAACTTTAGTATATTTTTGTGTATTCAAACGTTACGACTGCATGTTATTTTTCGCTGTGTTATACAATTTCGACTATATTTTCGAGCTTTCAACGTAGAAAGCATTGAAAATGTTATTTATTGTTTCACTTCTAATGCAGAACTCTGTATGAGATACTGAATTTCGTAAGGTCTGCAGCTTTTCACGATCAACACAGCGCTATTAGCTCTATACATGGATGAATGACTTGTACCCAAAATATAGCTTCCTATCTAGTAGCTATTTTGAGATATCGGTCCTAAGCCATGCTTAACCTGGGCCGTCTTGGGAATTTTCTAAGCCATGGTAATACCAGTTTGGCTCACTCCTGCGTACTGTGCGAAATAAAACATACGGGCCCCTCTTATCTTTCTTTAGGGTCCAGACATTTGTTTTATAAGATCAAATAAAAACAGTTGTAATTGTCATGATATCCAATATCTGTCTTTTAGAAAACCCGATATTATTCCTCTTGGGATTTGAAAAGTGTCAAAGATACATGGTAGTCCTACTTATGCTGCTTGTGCGAATTATATTCTAGATTACCTACTTAATTATACCTGGAGACATTTCAGTGGTCTCTAGGACGGCATAGGCGGTCCATAGGCGGCGGTAGTTACTATCATGTAGACTTGTCTTGATGTAATGTAATTCGTGCGAAGTGGCAGTAGGCAAGGCACATAGCACGCTGAACAGATGGCGGAAGGGCTCGCAAACTTCTGGAATGGAGACCACGCACCGGCAAGCGCAGCGTAGGACGTCCACCCACAAGGTGGACTGAAGACCCAATTAAGACCGCAGGAACACGCCGCTTCCAACCGGTCCTTTTGGAAATCTTTAGGGGTGGGCTATGTCAAGCAGTGGACGTCCTACGATTAATATGATGATTTAAAAAGTCTGTCACGTAAGTAAACGCGGTTCCCAATGGACGCCTCCATCCGCTCTAAAGGTTGTGACAACGATTTGCTTCCAGTACGATAGTACCCTAATCGTTCCGTCATTTGTAACTGATCAACCATGAGGCCGTAGTAGCCACACTTGGAACGATTTCGATCGTTTCAGACAGTTTCGATTTGGGTTCACACCGCTCTCTTGATTGACGCTTCTTTCGATAATAATTATGCTATTTTTATACAAGTGGAGCTCTCTGTATGACGATGGTCCATCAAATTTAATCTTCAAGTTTGAAATAATACGTTTTTTTGTTGATTCAAGCAACTTATTCTCCGTTCAAAGAACTTATTCTCCGTTCAAACAACTTATTCTCCGTTCAAACAACTTATTCTCCGTTCAAACAACTTATTCTACGTTCAAACGAAAATATACTACAGTGAATAATTATGTTATCACTGTAATGTGGATTCTTCTCAAAACTTCCTTCTGGATACTAAATTCGTCAAATTGATATTCGACTCCGGTAACTGGATTCTTCTCGGAAACTTCCTTCTGGATAACAAATTCATCAGCGATTCCCGCGTTTGCGACTCTGAACACAATAGTAGATTCAAGTGTGCTTGCGTGCAAGTTTTGCGGTCGATAACGCCTATCAGCCTACGAATAAAATCCTACCGTGCACCCCGAGCTCGTGAGCTTGACCATCATTATGAACATAAACTTGACTATCAAGAAAATAAATAAAATAATTCGACACGACATAAAGTTGCACAACGACACAAAGGTGGACTTACTGCCTTAGGCATTCTCTTCCAGTCAACCAAAGGTGGTGATGAGATAACATGACAGGTTCATAGATATGCAGTTAAAAACGTAGATAAAATACACATATATAAATATACACCTTGGCATTTTAATCGTCTTACGACACGGCAGCCCACTTTGTATCCAATGACTTCTAATAATTTATTTAAAATAATATATATGAACAAAAATAATATGAACATACTAATCCGAGCCTTGCGTTCTAAGGGCGGAGCGAAATGAAGCGGCGACATTTTTATCAGAGTTCAGTGCAAAGACGTTTCTTACTATTGCAATCTTAATGTTCTCAGATTTGTGAGTATTTAAAAGCCACTTAATTCCGATTCTTCCTCTATACTTTTGCTGGCTTAGGACGTCACAAACATTTTTCTAATGAATGTTAACAATTTTTTAACCGCGCCTAGAGGGTGTTTCGGTCTAGAGTGAACCTATTTTAAAAGATAACAAATATGCCACGCTGTATATTAAATACTAGCGACCCGACCCGGCTTCGCATGGGCCTATAGCCTTCCTCGATAAATGGACTATCCAACACAAAAATAATTTTTCAAATCGAACCAGTAGATCCTGGGATTAGCGCGTTCAACCAAACAAACAAACAAACTCTTCAGCTTTATAATACATATTAGTATAGATAATTTATGCATATATAAAAGAAACCAAGTTGTAGGCAGGTATTGATATAGCTAAGTATGATTAATGTTAATCTTAAGTGGAGCTAGGGCTATTACTAGTTTTCTAATTATCTACGTTATGGGACGTTATTAAGGGCGTGATACTGTAATCTACCTCATCTAAAATTGTAAATCTAACATTCTAATACTTGATATTTTGCAGACGTTCCAGTTGTCAACAACATCGCTCCTCCGTCAAAGGTAGAAATTGTACCACCTTCACAATCTGGTGATACCACCAAGAAGATTCCTTCGTATCCACTAGGAGGTAAATTTAAAAATTATAGTTTCACCTTTGATTATATAATGTCTAGATGGAGCGTCGCCCTACAATCATAACAAAGAAAACGAGTCAACAATTTCAAGTATGTGTGCGTGCAGGCGTCGTTTTACACTGTGCATCTACGTCTCTGTGTGCGTAAATAATGATTATATAAGCAATTATGTATATAATTATACATAAATTAATATTATTACACACATATTAATCATTTATTAATATTATTACGCATTTGGGCTTTGATTATATAAGCACTTGTCAGCCAATAGTTGGCTGACACTTTTTGACACGTTTGCGTGCACTTGACGCTCCATCTAGACATTATATAATAATCAAAGAGTTTCACCTTTGCGCGGAGTTTGAAAAAAAAAACAGTATTACTCGTGTTTTGAATTTAGAATCTTTTCACACCAAGGACGTTTTTTAATTCAATTGGTTTGTTTTGTCTATTTCAGCTAAGAAGTTGAATAAAGGTGAGTTATTTAACATTTTACAAACGACAAACTATCGACATGAACTTTTTATTACACTAAACAGAACAAGACTTTATAAAATCAACTTAATTTACCTAAGAGTAAAGTTAATAATGGTTTAAGAAGAAGGAATCGATTGGTAAAGGGATTTGTGAAAAATAAATGTATACAAACGGACTTTTACTTGATAGTAGCTTTGATTAGCGATACTTAGAGCGGCTAAACCCATCAGAATTCTCTAACAAACACACGTACGTGATTATTGCGTTATAATATAATAAATGTTCCTGCAGAAATTTCTAACTCACAGCTATCTTGTGGTATATATATCTTGGTTTCTATGTAATAAAAAAATAAACTTTTTTGAGAAACGAATTCGGTAAAGACGTCCGAAAATCAGTTTTTCTTACACAAATAACAATGCTCAAAAATGAATGTACACCGTCCCCACCCTTGTAGCACTTTAAAACCTATGTTAATCGAAGGGCCATATGCACCTTATTATTTTATTGTATGACAGCGAAACTGGAATATCGAAAATAGTTATCGACTCGAATAACTGGATTCTTCTCAGAAACTTCCTTCTGGATAACAAATTCATCAAATTGATGTTCGATTCCCGCGTTTGCGACTCTGAACACAATAGTAGATTCAAGTGTGCTTGCGTGCAAGTTTTGCGGTCGAAAACGCCTACCAGCCTACGAATAAAATCTTACTATGCTGATGCACCCCGAACTCGTGAGCTTGACCACCATTATGAACATCAACTTGACTATCAAGAAAATAAATAAAATAATACGACACGACATAAAGATACAAAGACACAAAGGTGGACTTACTGCCTTAGGCATTCTCTACCAGTCAACCAAAGGTGGTGATGAGATAACATGACAGGTTCATAGATAAACAGTCAAAAACGTATATAAAATTCACACATATGAATATACACCTTGGCATTTTAATCGTCTTACAACGGCAACCCTCGTCATGTATCCAACGAGTTCTAATCATTCATTAAAAAAACTCGAAATTAAAGGACTCGGCCACCGAGGGTTCCGTTCAAATTCCGTGATTTTTGCCCGGTTTTTGAGGTGTTCGGATAAACTTTCGATAGCTATTCGACAAAGTTATCTATTTGTTCTTCCTTATAACTGAGTGCTCAGAAACGCAATATCGAACTAATAGCACTATCGAATAGATATAGTCCAGTTAAATTACCTCAGAAACTGGGCATTAGTCACCCATACAGAATAGGGTATTTTACTCTATATGAGAAAAAATCCATAAATATATTATTGAGATAGTTTCGGCAAAAGGCAGTCGGAAAATATTAGTTTTAGTTCATAAAATAACAAAATAAATTCAATTTTAAGTTTTCAGTTTTTTTTAATCTGTTTTAAAACACCACGAAATAGTAGCCGCCATTTTATTACACCGTACGGCTGTGTAAACGAAAAATTGACAACTGTCAGTCTACCGGTTGGCGTATAGAGGCTTTGTATTTGTATTATTTTCGTAACCAACGTAAGTTTTTAATTATTACACCTATTACAAAATATAATTTAAATAATTTTTCAATTGTATTCAATTATCATTTATAATATCAGCGCATTTGATAAACAGCGAACTGACGTCATTTCCGCAGAACAATATGGCGTCCACTATGAGGCGTTCTCGTCATATTACGCGCGAAATTTGAAAATTTAAAATTTAGATGCATTTTTATGGCACTTACCTATTGAATAAAAAAATTGATATTTTTTTGGCTTTTCAAAAATGGGTGTAATAGCCTACTAAGACCGCGCATACCT
Organism: Charanyca ferruginea; assembly: GCA_947361185.1. Lineage (NCBI taxonomy): Eukaryota > Metazoa > Arthropoda > Insecta > Lepidoptera > Noctuidae > Charanyca > Charanyca ferruginea. The sequence goes on along the minus strand of OX376082.1, from coordinate 6,275,758 downwards.
CGATGATTGATTACTTACTTTAAATAAAGACTATATTTTTTATGATTTAATTACGAATTAATAGTTTTCAGACTATTTCCTGTATTTGTAGTATAAGACGATATTACTTACCAAATTTCATAGTTCTAGGTCAACGGGAAGTATAAATTATGATTGCCTTGAGAGTGTCGAAATATACGTTTTTTGCGGCAGAAACGGCCGTATAATTTCAACTCGATACCTTGACGAATTCCCGAGATAAAGGGTCTTGACAGACAGACAAACGGACAACAAAGTGAGGATCACTTTGTTATAAGGGATATAAGGGTTCCGTTTTTTCCTTTTGAGGTACGGAACCCTAAAAATGAACACAAATATGTAATATCAAAATATTAGTCCGAGCTTTGCGTTCTAAGGGCGGCGCGGAATAGAGCGGCAAATTTTTATTAGAGTTCATTCACCTAGTGCAAAAATGTGTTACTTACTATTGCAATCTTAATATTCTCAGTTTATGAGTATTTAAAAGCCACTTAATTCCGATTTTTCCTTCATACTTTTACGGGCTTAAAACCGTCAGAAACATTTTTCTAATTTTTGTTAACAATTTTTCAATCGTGTCTAGAGGTTGTTTCGGTCTATAGTGGACCATTTTTGAAAGATAACAAATATGCCACGCTGTATATTAAATATAATTTAGGAATACATTATATTTTAATTATGTATAATATAAAATAATAATAATAATAATATAATATATTAAACTACTTTTGACTGGTTAAGAGTTTTGACTGTGACATACCTATATTATAGGTATGTCACAGTCAAAACTCTTAACCAGTCAAAAGTAGTTTTGACTACAAAAATCAGTCAAAACTACTTTTGAACGGTTTAAATTTATCCTTAATATTTAGAGACCCATCAGGTTGGTAGGTTTTTTTTGTGACCCTTTTAAAACTTTGGTTTTGTAGTGATTCTTATAACTAAGGCGTTCCATATTTTTGTTTTTGTAACGCAAACACGTTTTATCTTAATGAGGGTTTGACTGAAGCCAGTCAAAAGTAGTTTTTACTGGTTAAGAATTATGACTGTAACATATATATTTTTTTTATATAAAAGAAACCAAGTTGTAGGCAGGTAGTGATATAGCTAAGTATGTTAATGTTTAAGTATTTATGTGGAGCTAAGGCTATTACTAGTTTTGTAATTATGTACGTTAAGGGACGTTATTATTATTAATGGTGTCGACCTGTAATCTACCTCATCTAAAATTGTAAATCTAACATTCTAATACTTAATATTCTGCAGCCGTTCCAGTTGTCAAGAAAATCGCTCCTCCGTCAAAGGTTGTACCACCTTTACAATCTGGTGATCCCAACAAGATTCCTTCGTATCCACTAGGAGGTAATTTGAAAATTATAGTTTAACCTAAGAACTGCATCACTCGTGTTTTGAATTTAGAATCTTTTCACACCAAGGACGTTTTTTAATTAAAAATTTAATTAAATTGGTTTGTTTTGTCTATTTCAGATAAGAGGTTGAATAAAGGTGAGTTATTTAACATTTTACAAACGACAAACTATCGACATGAACTTTTTTTTTCATTCAACAGAACAAGACTTTATAAAATCTACTTAATTTACAAAACAGTAAAGTTGATATTGATGTAAGATTTATATTGAAAAAAAGAAATGCTGACTTTTATTTGATAGTAACTTTGATTTGCGATACTTACGACCGGCTAAACCCGTCAGAATTCTCTATAAAACGCACGTACGTGATTATAGCGTTATAACAATTGTTCCTCCATATATTTCTAACTCACAGCTATCTTGTGGTATATATCTAGGTTTCTATATAACAAAATAAACTTTTTTGATAAACGAATTCGGTAAAGACGCCAAAAATCAGTTTTTATACACAAAGGAGAATGGGCAAATTTGTATGGAGCTTGGGCGGTCCGTGGCCAAGAATGATTTGGTTATTAAAAGATGTGGTTTAGCGCTACAATTACTCTGGAGAAGTTTTATCACTGCGGTGTACTTCGAAAACTGATAAAATAGGTTTTTGTTTCTGAACACTTAGTGTAGTTTTATATAGTATTATGGCATTATGTCCCATACAAAAATAGAAAAGATGTAGGTATTACAATAGGATACAATGGATTAATCTGATTTTTTACATAGCCCGAGAGATGGACCAAACAGACCATGCCAGCTAAACTGCGGGCATCAGATAATATCTACCTACAATAATAGTGCCTACTCCTCATGATCTATAATCGCACTTAATTCCACAGCTGGTAATCTAATCTCCTCGGTTTGATTTCTTGCCCAGCGTAGCATACCACACCACGCACTGACGCACATAACATGTGCGCAGCATCTGACCGTGCGCCTTCCACTCAGTCATGAACAATAATAATGGGAGATAGCTTCTCGTTCGTTCATTTGTCGGTCAATAACAATATATGAATGATATATCCTAGACCTTACATACATGACTAGACTGAATAGGGTATTTTACTATATACGAGAAAAAATCTATAAATATGTTATTGAGACAGTTTAGGCATTAAGCAGTCGGAAAATGTAAGTTTTAGTTTATAAAATAACTAAACAATTTTTTAAATTCAATTCAAAGTTTTCAGTATTTTTAATCTGTTATAAAACACCGTGAAATAGTAGCGGCCATGTTATTACGCCATACGGCTGTGTAAACAAAAAATTGTCAACTGTCAGTCAACCGATTGGCGTAATATAGGCTTTGTACTTTTATTATTTTCGTAACCAACGTAATTTTTTCATTATTACACCTTTTACAAAATATGCTTTTAATTATTTTTAAATGATATACAATTATCATATTTAATATGAGCTCATTTGATACAAAACGTACTGACGTCATTTACGCTGAGCAATATGGCGTCCAGTAAGAGGCGTTTTCGTCAATTTAGATGCATTTTTATGGCACTTATCGATTGAATAAAAAATTTGTGTTTTTTTTGGTGGCATATTAGCACTACAGAATTTCATTGAGACACTTTTCAAAAATGGGTGTAATACCCTATTAAGCATTTGCAGCATTTTCCTCAAAAACTCCAAGGGTTATCTTGATTTTTCTTTTGTTAATCACTGAACGATTACAGAAAACCGACATTGGTCGGTTTTCTGCCATATTTAACAAAATCCAGTTCGCATTTAAACAGAATCAAGTCTAAAAACGTATGCCAAGGTGATCAGGTTCCGAGAAAACAAAAGTCCAGTATGCAAGCTGAGGTCAAAAGATTTATAAAAGCACAACGTAAATCGATGAACATAGCACAGTACACGACGACACAAGCGTTACAGAAGGAACCAAAAGGATATTCAAATATCTCTTTTTCTAAATGAAATACGCCATACGGCTGTGTAAACAAAAAATTGTCAACTGTCAGTCAACCGATTGGCGTAATATAGGCTTTGTACTTTTATTATTTTCGTAACCAACGTAATTTTTTCATTATTACACCTTTTACAAAATATGCTCTTAATTATTTTTAAATGATATACAATTATCATATTTAATATGAGCTCATTTGATACAAAACGTACTGACGTCATTTACGCTGAGCAATATGGCGTCCAGTAAGAGGCGTTTTCGTCAAACTACGCGCGAAATTTGAAAATTGAAAATTTAGATGCATTTTTATGGCACTTATCGATTGAATAAAAATTTTGTGTTTTTTTTGGTGGCATATTAGCACTACAGAATTTCATTGAGACACTTTTCAAAAATGGGTGTAATACCCTATTAAGCATTTGCAGCATTTTCCTCAAAAACTCCAAGGGTTATCTTGATTTTTCTTTTGTTAATCACTGAACGATTACAGAAAACCGACATTGGTCGGTTTTCTGCCATATTTAACAAAATCCAGTTCGCATTTAAACAGAATCAAGTCTAAAAACGTATGCCAAGGTGATCAGGTTCCGAGAAAACAAAAGTCCAGTATGCAAGCTGAGGTCAAAAGATTTATAAAAGCACAACGTAAATCGATGAACATAGCACAGTACACGACGACACAAGCGTTACAGAAGGAACCAAAAGGATATTCAAATATCTCAAAATTCATTCAATTCAAATATCATTTAAAAATAATTAAAAGCATATTTTGTAAAAGGTGTAATAATGAAAAAATTACGTTGGTTACGAAAATAATAAAAGTACAAAGCCTATATTACGCCAATCGGTTGACTGACAGTTGACAATTTTTTGTTTACACAGCCGTATGGCGTAATAACATGGCCGCTACTATTTCACGGTGTTTTATAACAGATTAAAAATACTGAAAACTTTGAATTGAATTTAAAAAATTGTTTAGTTATTTTATAAACTAAAACTTACATTTTCCGACTGCTTAATGCCTAAACTGTCTCAATAACATATTTATAGATTTTTTCTGAAAAATGAAATACAACGTAACGCCCATAGTAAAAGTTATTCCTTACTAACAGTACCTTCATTTGATACTAATTTTATTATTGGCCGCCGACCGCCCAGAAGTGCCCATTCTCCTTTTATCTGAACTTTATCTGAAGTACATTATGAACGGCCATAATGTACTCATACATTGAAAAAGTAATGAAAACATCGTCATGGACACCTTGCACGCAACTTTTTGCAATTTTTTTTACCAAAAACGTGTAAGGCTATTTAAAAAACATGTATTGGAACTAGTCTTGCGAAAGTTCTGCGCGCCAATTTTCGTGCGATGTTATCGCGTTCTCACTCACTCGTTTGTTTTCAAACATTGAGTTAGATGAAACAACCTTTTTTTTATCATACTCGCTTGACGATAGGCGGACCGGTAAGGGCACTCTTAAATGTACAGTCAGCAAAGGATATAGGTATGCAGGGTCGTCAGATATAGTTAAAGTTTACTTAGAAACCGATGGATGTTTTTAAATAAAATAAAATAAATTTAATACAGAATAAACATTTCAATAATTTAATTAAATTGATTCGAAAACATCAATCGGTTTTTAAGTAAAGTTCAACCATTTCCGATGACCTGCATACCTATCTCTTTTGCTGACTGTACGTTAGCCGCGTCTTAGGTAATAAGCCTAGCTGACTGACTAATATTGTTTCCGTCATGAGCTATCCTCAAAATCAATGCGAGAGTAGTGTAAATTTTACAATCATATTTTCATTACATAAATCTTACAGGATTAAAGAAGAACAATGCGCAAATATTCCAAGATGAAGAAATTTTGCTCTCAAAAATGAATGCAAACGTGCAAAATGCTCTAGGCGACGAAATTGATGAATTGTGCGCTGTGGTAAGGTTTTCACATGTTAATGGTGGATTTTATGAAAGGCGTTCCCTTTGACTGGTCGTCCATAGATACTAAAATAATATTCCCATCGAAATTAAAAGTTTTTATTTTTTGAATGCCATACAAATTTGGATACGTAATAGAAACACTACATTTAAACGTACATTTTTGGTTTTTTTTAAATACTTTTTTGCGCTTGAGAGTAATTTAAGTTAAATTAAATTATTTAATTTAATTTGATTAAATTAAAATCTCTGGAGAGTGAACTTAAATTGCTCTTCAGAGATTTTAAAGTATGGGCCTATAGCCTTCCTCGATAAATGGACTATCCAACACAAAAATAATTTATCAATTCAAACCAGTAGATACTGAGATTAGCGCGTTCAACCAGTGGAGTAAATAAGCCTTCTTCATCTACCTACCCAATACCCACAGTTACCTAATATTGTTTTTAAAATTAAGTTCAGGATTACAATTCTTTTTTATTAAATTCTAGGTTGTGAAGGAATTTGAAGGTAAATGCGAGCCGTCGTCCAAAAAGTATGAAGAGCGCGTTAGAACTGTAATTGTCGACGATATTAAGAAGGTACGTCGCTATGATGTTGTCAATAATTATACCTATAGGTACAGCATTGTTTTAAGTAAAGACTTGCTTTTGCCCGCGTCTTTGTCCGCGTAAATTGTCTTGCGTATCCCTAAATATTGATACTAAAAACTAGCCAGATTAAAGAAAGAATATTCGTTGTAGTTCCGGAAATAAACGCGTTCAAGTCAATGATTTCAAAAGGCAGGATACGCCCATTTGAAAATTTTTAAGTAAACGTTCATAGTACAAGCAAAAGTAGCGACATCTGTCAAAACTCATACAAACTACGTGGTGCGTTGCATAGGTCGCCGACGTAACCTTGTACGTGCGTACAGTCATTGCAATTAATTGACCCACCTTTGCATAAATGGGTGACAGTTTTTTTTTGTTTTGGTTACATGTTTTTATACACTGTATACCAAAATTACTGTCCTTTATATAATTTTTTTTTTTTTCATTTTTGTCTCAGTTCCTTTCAGCATCTTGAAATATCAACATGTCATAAAAATGAGCCGAGCATTTCAAAATATTTTTGGGATTAGATTTTCAGTTTCAAGTACCATTTCTAGACTTCGTCTTAATTTTTTGTACTCTTTTTGTTTTACCCTTATCGAATTTAAAACATATTATGTAGCAAAATTAATATGACGTCCGTGCAAGGTTACTTTGATCACTTCGCGCGATCAATGGCGAATTGGCGAACACACAATGGCCGCTATTGTCGACTTCGATACAAAAAAAATATAGCTTTAAAATGTTTTTATTTAGTCCGTCAGTTAGATTATCGAAAAATATTGGATACGTATTTTTTGTTTTATCAAATCAATAAAAACTGACGAAGATAAAACGCATCAAAAATCATGAGTGTGGGTTTGTGACGTCACTTCGCCAGTAAAAGTGTACTGACATAGTTGTTACTAACCACTGGACCTTTGTTGTCAATTTAAATAAATAAATTATTATTATTATAGTGATGTCACACGAGTTTTACGCACTGTACTGTCTTCATTTTTTGTTTACGTGAAAAAAGAAAAAAGACGTGTCCAATATTTTTTGGGACTCTATCTGACGAACTTATTAGATTTTTTTGGTAAAATAACCTATTACATAATTACAACAAAAGTAATGCAATGTTGCTTAACCGTATGGAGCCGGAACGTAGATCTACGCGAGACATAATAGGTTTTTAATTGTGTCTGTAATTACGGCATACGAAAGGTTAACAATGATACGATAACCCATGTGCCTTTATAACCTTTGTGTCGTAAATTTTGCAGCCTTTTACAACTAGGCATTTTTATGACAAGTAAATACTCGAACTCTCCCGCGCGCGGACCATTGTCGACGAGTCGCGTTGGCCCTAAACTGTCATATTTTTAGGGCCAGCGCGCTGGTGGCATATAGTCGCGCGGCTAGCTTGGTCCTTACGCAGTAATTATATGTCAATGGTTCAAGTTGACTTATAATTTTTGTAACAAATTGTTGTATATTCCGACAGCTATATATTCTTATTAAAAAAATAGAGATCCGTAAAAAAACACGGAATAAGTCGCGGGCAGAAGGTAGTACTTCAATAAAATCTTTAAAATATAATTAAATCACTCTTACCTAAATTGCTTCTCATTTCACAGATGATGAAAGTGAACCTCGCAAAACGGATTATGAACATTGGTCCTATAATGTTACGAATTTTCAACGTGCCCAAGACTGTATCTAGGGGTAAACTAGCACCAGTGCTCGCCCAATATGGCGTCACTAGCCTTAGGAAGTCAGAAAGGAAGTCTGGTATATATTACGGCAGCTGTGAGACCTATGCTGACCATGACAGGCTCTGTTCCATGAACCCTATTGTTGTTGGTAAGATCTTTTTATTTATTTGATAACAAGGAAGATAACGGAGAAAGGACAAGGAAAACTTACAGGCAAAAAAAGACTTAAAAAAAAGGAAACCATAGTCAAGAAGAAGCGAGTTACAAGTCTATACATTTAGATTATAGAATAGTAATATATTACCTCCCAATTTAATTAATTTAAATCCCATAATTAAGACTTGGGGGAGGACTTTGCCCCACCAGTGGGACAGTATAGGCTACTAAAAAACAAAATAGAAACGCTCATTATCTAGCCTCAATTACATCTCAGCTGTAACTTTTGACATGTTAAAAACTTGTCAAAAATGTAGATAAATTAGGGACGATTTTGGCAGAAGTCAACATTAGAATGCAAATGTTCCTTAAAGTCCCTAGAATTTCCCATCTAATGTTTAAACTTTTGTTCAACCTATCTATGAGCAGGAACTGATAGGAATGTAAACAACACTGCAGTAATTATCCTTATGTTGAGTTTTTTGTTAGTTAATTAACAGATGATGTTTTTCATTTTGGACCCTATGACCTCACTGTGATAAGATACGCCGCCGATACTATAACTCCCTCGCCAGGTCTTTGTCATGTATTTCTCGAGCTTTGATACGCTTGCTGTTCGTCTATTACATAGGGGTAATAAACGTGATACTCCCAGTAAAACTAGTACTTTTTGAGTTCAACCCGAAGATTCACCACCAGTAGAAGTGATAACACTTACCAAGCACAAAGCCTATCCATGATTCACTTAGCTGGGACCAACCATTCAACCCCCAGTTATAACCCTGCATACTTATAAATTCTGAGACAAATATTTTATCTTGTTGTCCATGCTTAAAAAGAAAACCTTTCTAATATTACAAATTAATTTCAGATGGCTCAGCAGTGTTAATTAAACCTTTCCATCTGACTGGAAAAGAAGATAAAAAATCCCTTAATAAAAACCCTCTGGTTATAAACCCTCTTAATATAAAGGGCACTATAGATTTCACTGAAGATCCTGCGGTGGAAGAACTCGAGACCTTCGATGAGGAAATTGACGAGGGTATCAATTTAAATACTGATTATGATCAAAATACCCAAGCGCACAATGAAGACCAAGGTGAGAATGGAAACCCGGGTACTATTGAACCAGAAGCAGCAGAAGAAGAAGAAGAAGAAGCAGCAGTCCAAGACACAGGAGTTGGTGTTGATGAGAACACCAAAGGAAATGTTAAATTGGATCCTGAGGACACCCAAGAAAATATTGAGAATGACAATGCTAACAATGCACAAAATATTGTAGCTGTTAATACAGACATTAAGACCGAAGATACAGAGGAAAACGTCAGCAAATCTGTTGAAGACGGTAACATAGACCATGGAAATACTGAAATTGACAACAAAGACGACGACGCGACACCTGACGGAGGCGAAGCCACTGCCGATACAAACTTAGATTCAACAATCGATGTCAATCTCAATGAAGAAAATAAAATCGTGGTAGAGACCGATCTTGACGGAGAGAAAGATGTTTCACAAGCAACTGCAGAAGATTCAGAACATTTAAGAGACCGAAATAGTATTGATGATATTGATATGGCTGATCTTAATGACGATGATTTAGAAGACTGGTAATTGGTTCATTTAAAACTGGAAAATGACACAGTCAAAAAATATTAAGTATTCTGCTCTAATAAATAGAATATCTGCCACACTCAAGAGACTTCACTTAATAATAATAATGAATCGTAAACTAATTGACCTACATAACTTGGCACATGTCAACAACATAAAAAATTTCTGTATCTGTCATATTTTTGACTGACAGTATTCCAAGTTATGTTGGTCAATTAAAGATTCACTATTATTAAGTAAGGCAGTAAGAATTTGGATTATAGAATCCAATTATCAACATAGCAATGTAAATAAAATATTTGCAGGTGGGTGAGTAGTTTGTGTATTAGAAGTTCATATGCTAAGCTAATTAGGATAAGTTGTCAACCTCTCTCCTACTTTAAAATTAATTAATTGTAGGTTAATAATTTTCTTATTCCAAAACAAAACTTTCACAAAATGTCTATGTAATTACCAGTACATATAATGATCTAGTTTTATGTAGCGAAAGTATTTAGGTTGATTGTTAATTGTAATGGGGGAAAAGTAGTGGATAGCGGCTAGACGAATTATGCTATAAATAAAATGCTTTTTAAGTGAGAAATATTTTTTTATTGTAGTTTGTTGAACCTTAATAAACCAAAAATATTTTAAAATTAAGACTTTCTGAAAAGAAATAAGTATAATCGTTAACTTAGTAATTAAAGAAAAAAAATGTTATCAACAAGCGGCATAAATCAAGTAGGTGCAGTCTAATCACTTCCACGGTCCGCGGGCGGGGCGACTGGAGTAGTAACATCAACCGACATCCACGTGGACAATGGGAGTGTCACGTACGAATTAGCCAAACTGTACTAGGTACCTACACTATTAATGATTATTCTTCGATGATTTTCTAATATTTTTTATGAACAGTAACACTGATAGCTAGAACTGGTGAATCACCAAATGAAGAGTGCAAAATAATGAAAAATGAATGCAGGTCTCACTGGATTAAAAAAATCGGAATGTGTGCTGGGACGGCTGGGACACATAGTAGAAGTGAAACTTCAACGGACTAGCCGCTGTTGCCTCTCACCAAGCGATATATCGTCTACCCCCTCCACGCGGCTGTAACGCTTTTTCGTGACAGAAAAATCTTAATAGCCCCCGTCATATATAGAAGTTTCACTTCAAAAGGCTGTAAATATGGTCAGACTTTTTTCTAGATTTTACGATAGATGTTGTTTTGTATGCTGTGATTTATAAAATATTTGATATGTCATAACTCGAGTGAAAATTCTTGCTCTGGTAACCCTGGTAACACTCGAACACGCATGACATGACATCAGCGTTGCCAATTTAGCCCTTTCGGGGCTAGATCTAGCCCTTTTTTAGCTTTGTTAGCCCTCAAAATAATTATTTAGCACCTGGCCCTATTTCTAGCCCCCAAATGAAAACTCTAAATTCAAACAAAACTTAGCATAAACTAAATGCACTCAAGCGGGCCACACCACACACACTATCACTCAAATTCATCAAATGTCAATGTCATTAATAATAAACGTCAGTTAGACAGTTAGACTACCTGTCTCTTTTGACTTTTCATCTTACATCAATCGTAGAGACAGGATAATATCCTGAATGTAAACAATCTTGACATATCTTTTTATCAAAAAATGACGTAAAAATAATGTTGTATACTAATTTCGTGTTCGGCTTTATTCTAAACCGCCATTGGGTAAGAAACTAAATGGAAACTATGTTGATAAGTTTTTTAACGCAATTTTTAGATAAAAAGACATGTCAAAATTTATATTGAGCAAGGCTGGCCAACCTAATGCTAATGTAGCAGAGCAACCATCAACTTCGTCAGCACAAAGTGCGAGCGTAATCTTGTCTGGCGAAGAATCCTCTGATGAGGACTTAGACTTTTAAGTGGTTTTTTAAATTAAGTTCGATTGTTTTTAATTTTTTTGTACCAAAAAATATATGTACCATCTCAAATTTTTTAGTTATTTTTATTAAAAAAGCAATTTAGCCCCCAAATAGCCCCAATCTAGCCCTTTTTTCACTCTGTTTAGCCCCGAATCCTAAAACCCAGTTGGCAACACTGCATGACATGACATTCATCATAATTATCATACATAACATCAGTCATCACTGTCATCATGATCATTTCATCAACAAATCAACCAAAAGTCAAATGAAAGAGGAAAACTATGTGAAAGTTATCGTGTTTTGGTACTCCCCTACTTCATTGTCTCTCAGTCAAACGGAGCTTTTATGAAGTGTCCAGTGACTGAATCGTAACAAGTACCTAATGTGAAAATATAACCAAAAGACATACATCACAGGTCGAAGAGGTGAACAACTTCGACATAAGCCGAAATCGGAGCCTCGACCTCCGTCGAGTCTGGTACAGTCAGCAGCACAAACTTGTAAACATGCCCAAAATAGCAACTTACGTGTTCTTCGACCTTGAAACGACAGGTTTGCCGCACCAGGAGAGAAACCAAACTAAGATTACTGAGCTAAGTTTTGTAGCAGCTTTACGAAAAGATGTCAAAGCAGCTCCGTTTGGCGCAGTCCCTTATTTTAGTAAGCTGACCCTACTTATCAATCCGCAGAGAAAGATACATCCGGTGGCTGCAAAAATGACTGGCTTATCTAATGAGTTACTGAAAAATGCACCTATTTTCAAGGACAATATAGGAACTATTGTTTCGTTCTTGTCAGAGCTGCCTAAGCCTACGTGCCTCGTTGCCCATAATGGTGATAAGTTTGATTACAAAATCCTTGTGGCTGAATTCTTAGATGTCAATGCTTCGTTACCACAAGACTTACTGTGTGTTGACTCTCTTACTGGCTTTCAACATATCGTTAAAAATAATTTAGCTAACAACACATCAGTTACAAGAAAAGATGATACAATAGCAAGAAACCCAGTTAGGGATGACTCTATGTTAGAAGAAAACTCTCTAGCAAAAGATAACAATTCATTAATAAGTGAAGATTCACTTATAAGTGAAGATTGGCCCGATCTAGACGTAAGCACTGAAGAGTGGAAAGAAATAGATTCATTGTGCTCCTCTTTCTCTGACATGCCACTAGAAACTTCAAAATCTAGTAGAATTTCAGATGAATTTAATGAACCACCAAAAATTGTGGTAAAAAAGGAAGCAGAGAAAATAAGTTACACTTTAGGAGGTCTTTACAAGAGGATAATGAAAAAAGAAGTATATAATGCCCATAGAGCCGAAGATGATTGCTTAATGCTTTTGGAGTGTGTTGTTGCTACTAAAGAGTTCCTACCATGGGCTGACAGGACATGTAAAAGCATTCATGATATCATGGCATTGGACCGTAACAAATATTTTAAGAATCATTTTACAACTTCCTCTCCTTAATTATGTCATTAGCTTTAGGTACTATAATCATGTGTGTGAAATAATTATATATTTTTCTATTTTTATACACAAGCTAAGTTTAGATATAGGATCCAATGCCATTATTATTATTTTTTAATTTCTTATTGACTTACCTATATCTATATATAAAAGAAAAGACTTGGATTTTTGAGACTTTGACTCTTATTGTAAATTTTATTTTAATAGTTTAAGAATTCATAAAAATATTATTATGCGGCGAAGATTTTATAATTTTGTTGATTATTTTTATTTTCAAAGCATTAAGTACTTATATTAGTTAGTAGAAGTAAGTAATTTATTTATTTATTTTTGTATTTAATCAAAATAAAGCTGTTGGAACACTGACATCATTACTTATTTCAATTTCAATACCTACTTAAGATTATAATTAATTAACTAGCTGACCAGACAGACGTTGTCCTGTCCCTATCTATCTACTTACCTGCTTATCTACCTACCCTACTACCAAAAGTCTTTGCCTACTACCGACCCTACCCCCATACAAATTGAGAAAACTAATACGTCGTCTATGACTATGTATAATTTTTTGGTTTTTGTTGATTTTTTAATGTTCCGTGCAACTTTATTTTCTTGCCTAACATTCTTCTCCTTACAATAACAAACACAACAAAAAAGAATTAGCGAAATATGATAGGTCTCTATTCTCATTTTATTTAAAATTCGTCGGTAATTTGATTAGAAATGATCGGACCAAAGCGTCTTGCCTCGGTTACTCGCTCGTTCAATGGGATTTGATGTTTTAATGATTTTACATTTTCATCATTTTTAATAATTCTTGTAAGTTTTTTGAAGTAAAATTTCTTTACGCACGCTCGACTTGGGGAGGGAACTGGTGAATGCGTGACGAGAGCGTTAGGAAAAGTGTGATAGGGCGAGGCGAACGGAAGTTGAGAGGGAGATATAAGTTAGTGAAGATGGAAAGAGAGAGAGTTACGTTTCGTATATTACTGTAGGGGCAAGAGAGAGAGATGCGAGAATACATTTTCTTTCTCTCTTTCTCTTATAGCCAGTTGCAAACGGATACATACATACAGTATAAAGATGGAGCTAAAGAAGTTTTACTTACCTACATACTCGTATTTTTTTTTCAATCCGTAGGTGGAATACAAAATTCATTTTTTTTATTTGATATATAATATCGATTTTATTGCAAATTACAGGACGTGTCCTTAATTTTGGTATTTTAAAAAAGTAGCCGGTAAATGCAACTTAAAATGGAAAGCGTTGCTAATTGATCTATATTTCTGTATGTTATTACAACCAACATCTGTCAATCAACTTTTAATTTTACTACCTACTAGAAAAAATATGAAAGGTTATTTTTGACACTAAAAGGACAGTCTAAGTATTAGTACTATCGTACAGTAGCGACACGCTCCTCCCCACACCGAAACACTGTTCCTCACGTCTACACGCGCCGCACTGGCTCTGGCAACGTCTTCTAGTTCAAGGGCTGACTCGTGGCGCGTAGAAACGTGTATTCGCTCATCGAAATATTTTATATTATTTAAATTAAATAGTTTATATATAATATTTTATATTTAAAAATAAATAATAATATATGATATTATGTCATTTTTATCATATTAAACTATGACGTATACATGCACGTACCTGTTTTAAATTAAATACCATGAAATACAAGTTGAAATAAATAAACAATCTAAAAGTATTGTAGAAACTGTGTAAATCATTCCCTCATCAACCGTCATTCCCTTCTAAATGCAATGAGAAAATGACCTTGAGGGAATTACTTAATTTTAACTAAAGCTACAAACTTATTGGTATATAAGACTATGTACCCACTTACCTATTTGGAAGTTCGAATTTCAAACCTTGAAAGAATCGAGTACTTATATGAGAGAGAGAAACACTTGTGTTGAGTGCGGCATCGCGCGCTCGCTCGCTCGCGGTGGCAGTGACAGCCCTAGCGATATTAACGCACACACACGCACGTATCTGTACAGTCTGCTATTTTTGTAGTAGTGTAAGCAATTATATCGTTTCGTTTGTATGAAGTGACGCGGGTGTGCTAAAAGGTTACTTTTTTATCCATTTTAGGTAACTTTTGACAAGACCGGCGAGCCCCGAGATTGGACTTCGGATGAACATGTCGAAGACCAAACTCATGACTAACAGCGTCCAACGGAAACTTTATGTAGAAAATATGGAGATTGTATATGTTCCAGAGTACATCTACCTAGGCCAAATCGTCTCATTCCTGGCGAGACAGGAAAAAGAAGTTGCTAGACGCACCGAAATCGCCTGGAAGAGCTATTGGTCGATGAAGGCTCTCATGAAAGGTGACCTTGCAATTTGCCATAAACGCAAATTTATGGACATGTGCATTCTGCCTATCCTTACATACGGTGCTCAAAACTGTTCAGCTGTGGTCCGGGCTCGAGGTTTGCCAGCGAGCGAAGGAGCGCAGCATCCTAGGAGTCAGATTAACGGACCACGTAAGGAATACGGTGCTGCGCTCCAAGACGCGGATCGCCGACGTCACTCAAAAAACACCCAAGCTTAAGTGGGACTGGGCTGGCCACATCGTCCGCATGTCGAACGTATCATGGGCAAAAGCAACCACAATGTGGGTACCGGAAAATGTCCAGCGATATCGAGGTAGACCTAAGCGAAGATGGCGGGATGAGCTTGACGCTTACAGGAGGGATTGGACTACACTAGCTTTGGACAGAGCGGGTTGGAAAGAAGAAAGGGGGGCCTTTGCCCTGCAGTGGGACAATACGGGCTGAAAATAAAATAATAAGAAATATTTGACAAGACCCGACTGGCAACACTGCTGTTAATAATCGGGAAAAAAGGTCTTCGTTCACAGTGTTGATGAGCAGGACCTTTTTTCGATTATTCCCGTTCAGTAATGATTATTCCCTATCAGTGAAACATCCCCAAAATGTTGAAGATAAAACCTCCACTAGTGTAGGTCACCGGCATGAAGATATAAGTACAGCTTCATCGTCACCGATAGCGTTCAACGTGTTATTTTTTTTTGGTGTCACCGTTTTTTGTATGATAATTTGCTACAAAAATAGACAAAAGCGAAAAAAAAAACTTTTTTACAAAAAAGATAGCTGCCTTCAAAAAATAGATTAAAATTCTTAAGTTGGTGGTTATACAAAACGACAAACAAAACTCAAGCCGCCGAGTGGCGAATTTCATTTTGTAAAAAAGCTTATTGTAAATTTAATGCTCAAGTCTATACTCTCCTATAAACTTTATAGTGGAACACGAATATTTTTGATCTCTCAAGCAGTGTTGTCAACCCTAATTTTAGAAAATTCATAGAATATGTGCCAAAAATAGGTAGAAATTTGTAGATCTACCACCTTAATTTATTAGGTTTTTAAAATTAAAAATACATAAAAACTGTTTTGAAATTATTTAGTGTTTATGTTTATATACATGTTTTTGTTAAAAAGTTTTAAATGATCTGAACTAGGCTGCCTATTGTTCTATGTTATAAATCTTTTAGTATGTAACAAACCCTCTAGAGTGTCTGTGCAAAGTCTATTTCTTTGGCAGGTTTTCATATTATTAATACAAGAAAACATTCTCTCAACATTGGCACTACTATGAGGAAGTGCCAGTAATTTTCTTATGAATTGACATAGCAGAGGGAACATTGGAGACTGGCCGTGTCAATGTCAGATGTCAGTCCTAATTTTTTTTTATTCGCCGTTGAGCTAAGTCACAACGCCATACCGCCTCATCTTTTAGTAAAAAGAAATATGTTCAATATAGGCGATGAAAATTTTGAAAAATAGGTAGATTTGAGGCTTAGATTGGTAGACAGGTAGACTAAGGGCAAAGTAGGTAGATCTACCAAAAAGTTGGTAGATATGGCAACACTCTCAAGTCTCCATCTCATGAATCTCATCAGTCTCTTGCTTGAGTCATAGACTAATATTTAAACTACTATTACTATACTTGAGTCCAAGAAGTTTATAGATAAAAGTGGAGGCAACACTTTAAATACCTAAGTGAAACCAACTGTGGGCAGACGCTCTCTTTCTGAATGCATACATAAGATAAAGAAAACACATATCACTGTCTCGTTCTTATGTATGCATTCAGAAAGAGAGCATCAGCCCACAGTTGGTTTCAAGCTTTTGTTCGAAGTGTTGGCTCCATTTATACCTATATGTTCATGCTTGAGTCTCTCTCTGTCTCAATCATCTCTGATTCTCTGAAATTCTGAATTATCTGTGGTCATTGTTTGTTTTAAGGTTATCGTTGCGAATTTTAGTTTTCGTTTCAATAAATAATAGAACTAAAGCACAATGTCTGTAATAGCCATCAAAGGGATTCCACAAAAGGTTATAAGATTTGAATAAATACGTTTCCTCATCCCACACAGAAATACAACAATTTGAATAGCAAAAACACTACCTTTTCGTTTACAGTGGTCACTAATGAACGTCGTAAAAATACTGGCTAAAGTAATCAATGGCAATTTCGAAGCGTTGAACTTCCAATCCAGTACTATGAGAACGAGGAGAACAAAGATCTGCTACTTGCGTCTGTCTGAAAAGTTGGACCCAGTTCGTATTGTGGAGAAAATTAATAGCACAATATATCCAAAGCAATTTCGACCGTTTGCGTACATCCCAGACCATGTACCTGACGTAAGTACTAAGTACTGTATTTATCATCATTGATTGAGCCTCCTAAACAACTGGTTTTATACCTACCTACCTCATCATCATCATCATCAGCCTGAACACGTCCACCGTTGAACAAAAGCCTCCCCCATGACGGGGGGGGGGGTTGCCATAATCCCCACGCTTGGCAGGCGTCTTGGGGATCGCAGTGAACCCGCCTTCCGGGTTTACCTACCTACTTATGTCAATAAAAATAGTTTGTTAGATTAGTTGATGACAAAGCTCAAGCTTAATGGCATCTTGGTGGCTGTCCATGTTTTCTGGTCAGTGGATTGTCTTAGGGGCGGAGTCACACTGTCTACAGTTTTTAGTCATTACATTATTATGGTGTTTTGCAGATTCCTTTGGCTGTAAAACCTAAGAAGATGCCTATGAAGCTGCGCCGAGCACTTAAATTACCTGATGAAAATGTACCCGAGATGGTAATGCTATTATTTTTGGTTGAAGGTAGTTTTGGGTCGGGTTTTAAAATTGAATATAATTATGTCTTTACTAGGATACTAGAAGTGAAAAAAGTGAAATTCAAATTGTCTTTTGCAATTTGCAGCTCAGTCTCAAAAGTTTCATGTGACAACAACAAATATGTATTTACAGAAATAGAATCACTCACTGCAATTGTCTTTAAAAATAAAACTTTTAAGTATTGCCATACTTGAAAATTTTATTTGCAACCAACCCCCAACTCCCAAGTACACACACACCACACAACATACACACCAACACAGAACACACTCACAGACACACACACAACCAACACACTCAATCACACAACACACACACACTCACCACACACTAACACACACACACTCACCACACACTAACACACACACAATGCCACCACCGCCACCACCATCCGTTATAAATATCTGTCCCGTCTGTCATGCTCTTGTGGCTAAACCACTGAACCGGATTTGATGAAATGTTATATGGAGTAAGCTTACGGTAGTAACTCCTAGAAAGGACATAACGTCGGGGATGGTAACATTTTTCAATACCGCGAATATACACTTACGCAGATACTGAATAAGCTCGAAATTCGCGGTATTTAACAATGTCAGTTTCGTGGAATTTAACTGTCTACGACGATAAGCTACTTTTTAATCCATATTTTCCCCAGGACAAAAGCTAGTATACTTTAAAATGCACTATATTTGAAATGGTTTATTTCTATGGAGATTTTATCATTACAGTATTAAAACAAAATCTAAAAATTGACCATACTGTTCCAGGTACTGACCTTGACAAATGATGAAATTTTGACAGAGCTGCAAATGAAGTACCCTGGTCTTTATAATGTTAGTGTAAAGACCAACCATAAACTACTAAAGGACATAGCTAAGGTATATTATTTTAATTTATTACAATGTTTACTTTAATTATATTTTAAAGAGACTTTATCTTTTTTTTTTTTTTTAAAACTGTTGGCCCAATCCTGAAAATTCTTTGGGTAGAGTGAAGCCACACTGCTCCGTTGCCTTGCGTTGCGACATCGCATCGCAAGATTTGGACGCACTGCATGCCGCACTTGTTCGTTGCGTTGTCTTGCGCTTCGAACGTCGCAATGCATTGTAACGTAGCGCACGTATTTTTTCTCTGCCAGTACAATATTAACTGCGTTACGCATCGGACGCCGAACGCACCGTATCAACTCCCCCCGCTTCGTCTTGGCGTCGACGCAATGGGTTCGACAACATAACGCAACGGAATGTAAAATGACAGAGCGTCAACACTCGAAGCTATACATATTATCAAATGATTTGGGATCCTTCAGAAAATCCACGCGAACGAAGTCGCGGGCGAAAGCTAGTGCAATATAATTTGCTTATCTTTGCAATATTTTCTGTTTAGCATAACAATTAATAAATAACTTAAATCTTTGCATCACCAGAAAATATTTGAGCGTCTGAAAGTGATAGCAGAGAGGAACAAAGAAGTGATGGAGTCCTGTTTCAAGTTGAGCCAGTGGTACCGCCGGATGCATCCTCACTTTGGCGACTTCCAGCTCGTTTTGAGTACACTGCATGGGCTAGAGGATGCAGCCGGTACAAGCAGGACACAGATACAAGAAAAGGATCTCTCAGACCTGCCACCAAACCCATACAGTGAGTACTAGATGTGATTTTTGAAGTTAACCAATTTCTAATTTATCAACTTCATGTCAGCATTAATAATAATATATTATTTATTTCGGGTAACAAAAGACCCATAAAATTAGCATTTAGCCTCACAGACTATCATACATATTTATAAAAACCACAAAAATATGAATTTACTATTAGTACAGGAAGAAACGGCGTCGTGTTGCCCTGCGTGGTGACGCGTAGCCTTTCGCGAATTAACAATATAATACAAGACACAAGTTCTCTAAAAAAATATTGATTTTAACCATGATAACCCTATTAATTTTCAATCAACTGTAAATTTCGATTTTCAGTTGCTTTGAAATCACTAGATTAAATTGTCAAAAATTTGACGTCACATTTTATAAAAAATGCAAACAGAATGAAAAACCACAAAACAAACAAAATCTATGGAGTTTTGACAGCTCATAAAAAGTATGTCTTTTAATAATAATAAATAATATTATGTGGGGACATTTCCACACGGCCATCTGACCCCAAACTACGCAGACTGTACTATGGGTGTCAGACAGCTGTTATACATACACAAATACATAAATAGATAGGTATACAGGGTAATTGAAAAAATACCCAAAACCACATAATCCTGACTTCGTATCATCACCATAAACAACATTTGATCTACGACTTTTCAAAATTTGAAAAAAAAAAAATTCCGTACAAAAAATATTAATACACTTTAAATTTTGCATAATATATGTTTTCTGACACGGCCGACGAAAGGCCTGCAATCAGCTGTGCCTGTACATTAGCCTACCTACTATCTACATCATATTCGCTATCATATGGGTGCGTGCGCGCGGAGTATACGTAAATTTTACAGACTTCAAATAATAATAATAATAATATGTGGGGACATTTTCACACACGGCAATCTGACCCCAAACTAGGGAGACCCTGTACTATGGGTGTTAGACAGCTGATATAAATACACAAATACATATTTTTTTTTGTAAATACATACATATATAGATAAACAACACCCAGACAAGGCAAACACAAGTGCTCATCACACAAATGTTTACCCTGGGCGGGAATCGAACCCGCAACACGCTGCGCAGCAGTCGATCGCTCAGCCACTGCGCCAACCGTGTCGTCATAAACGAATACAAATTGTTTTTGGCTACGTTATTTACTTGAGGTCAAAATCGTAGAACAAATGTTATTCAGTGTGATGGTACGAAGTCCAGATTAAGAGGTTTTGGTGGTTTCACACCAACCATTGGTGCTTTGACATTTTATACTTAGTTTGCAATAAACGTTTTGACTTTTGACTTTCTTTGTTTTGTATCGATTTGAAACTGCAAATGTGTGTAATATTCATGACAATACAACATGGTACCATCCAGCTGATCAGATGATAGACTGGAAGATAGGCACCTGAACTGCATAACAGAATGATACATCTTGGTCATGTTTGGGCTTGTTAGACGTATTATGAGACTTGAGCAGCACTCAATCTTATATTTTTCTTTCAGTGATCGACAATTTGCCATTCGACAAAGTCCAGTCGGTTTGCAGCAAGTATTCCGAAAGGATTATTAAGAAGGTACTGTTAATAGGGTATTTTACTCTAAACGAGAAAAAATCTATAAATATGTTATTGAGACAGTTTAGGCATAAAGCAGTCGGAAAATGTAAGTTTTAGTTCATAAAATAACAAAACCAATTTTTAAATTCAATTCAAAGTTTTCAGTATTTTTAATCTGTTCTAAAACACCGTGAAATAGTTGCGGCTATGTTATTACGCCATAAGGCTGTGTAAACAAAAAATTGTCAACTGTCAGTCAACCGATTGGCGTAATATAGGCTTTGTACTTTTATTATTTTCGTAACCAACGTAATTTTTTCATTATTACACTTACTACAAAATATGCTTTTAATTATTTTTAAATGATATACAATTGTCATATTTAATATGAGCTCATTTGATACAAAACGAACTGACGTCATTTACGCTGAGCAATATGGCGTCCAGTAAGAGGCGTTTGCGTCAAACTACGCGCGAAATTTAAAAAATTAAAATTTAGATGTATTTTTATGGCACTTATCGATTGAATAAATATTTTGTGTTTTTTTTGGTGGCATATTAGCACTACAGAATTTCATTGAGACACCTTTAAAAAATGGGTGTAATACCCTATTGTTACTTTCAAATATATTTAAGTGCGATTTTTGGTGATACAACAGGTGAAACAGATTTTTTTTTTATAGTTTCTCAAAAATGTACCCTTTCATAAAATATGAATTTAACAATATTATAAATTAAATTAAATGTTAGGGACATGTAATACAATATCAGATTTTTTATTATTCTTTAAATAAAGGTGCATTTATAGGTTTTAGATACTCAGTTTACTTTATAACTATTATATTACTTGATAATCTAATTAATTATATCATACGCGTTCTGCTTAACCTTAACCACGGAAGGAGGTACGCATGACTTCCAAACGCTCTGCTACCGTATTAGAGAATGGGATAAGGTTGCAGGAAGAAAATACTTATTTGTAGTGCAACAGAAAAATATTTTTTTTAGACTTTTGTTATTACTGTTGCTAGGACACCTCAAGCAGTAGACAAGTTAGTTTATATCAAGCATATAGGTTTGCAACCTCTAACACATCCATCTCAACATTCTCATCTCCGCTACGTGCAATCTTTTTTCATCCATCTTCTTCACGGCCCAACATTCCGATCCATACAGCACGAAAAATTGGTACAATATAAAAAAAAATGATATTAAATGTTAATTCGTACGAAGTATAATTTTAATGCTTGTAATAGGTGTCTGAACACGTGAAGAACTTAAAATCGGAGGTGACACAGACGGACACAGAGGACGAGGTCGTCAGGAAGAAGGTCAGGGAAGAACTGAAGAAGATGACACCATTCTTACCACTGGTAAGGCTATATTATTTCTTAGAATGGATTTTAAGTCATAGAGTTTTTGGTACATCAGTGGTATAATAACCGGCAACAAACTTCAACAATCAAAGCATCTACTGCACAAGACTTACTCTGACTTTTATCAAAAGCTTCCACACCTCATTCTTTAATTATTTTTTTCTTTCTTTCACAATTTATTGTTAATGTTATGTTAAATATTACTAAATGACATCGAATGGCAGACACCTTATTTTCATTCTGACAATTAAGGTGGTTTTACACCGGCGGCGAGGCGAGGCGTGGATGGGATGGGCGTGAATTGAAATCATGCTTGCCCTTATACACCGAAAGATGTCACCGGCCAGCCCTTTCTCTTTTTCTTTTTTTTTTCTTTAGGCTGGCTGGTGCTTTGTATATCCGTTTTACAAAGTAAATAAATACTCTATTCTTAGAACAATAAAGTTCAATATTGCATTAACAAATATTTCAATGTTCGACTCGCACATTTTCACGCCATAGAGACCAAAGATGGGCAGGCCGTGGATAGAAATAGGGTATTTTACTCTATACGAGAAAAAATCTATAAATATGTTATTGAGACAGTTTAGGCATAAAGCAGTCAACCATACTGCGATCGCCAACCCGCCTGCCAAGCGTGGTGATTATGGCAAAACCCCTCCTTGGAGGCCTATGTCCAGTAGTGGACGTCTTTCGGCTGAAATGATGATGAGTCGGAAAATGTAAGTTTTAGTTCATAAAATAACAAAACAAATTTTTAAATGAATTTCCTCGCCCACTCTTTTCAATGTGTACATGGACAGCCTGATTGGCGAGCTCAGTAGTATGCATGTGGGTTGTCATATTGATGGAGTAGCTGTCAACAATATAAGTTATGCCGACGACATGGTGCTGCTGGGCCCGTCAATTGGGGCCCTTCCTCAGCTACTGAGAGTTTGTGAGCGGTATGCTGAGAGTCATGGTCTCAGGTATAATGCTGCCAAGAGCGAGTTTATGTTTTTTGGTCTTGGTGATAAAACCCCTCATGAACCACCACCTATTTTATTGAACGGTTCTCCTCTCACTAGAGTGAAGAAGTTTAAATATCTAGGGCACATTGTCACCGATGATCTTAGGGACAACGAGGACATTGAACGTGAACGCAGAGCGCTGGCGGTCCGGGGTAATATGTTGGCTCGCAGGTTTGCTCGTTGCTCAGCTGAAGTCAAGGTAGCGCTCTTCAAAGCATATTGCCAATCCTTCTACACGAGCAGCCTGTGGGTCAATTATACTCAAAGGGCATACAATACAATAACGTCTTCAGGATGTTGTTGCGGTTGCCGAAGTTCTGCAGTGCGTCCGCGATGTTTGCCGAAGCGCGTACTGATGACTTTTACGCAATAAGACGCAAGCGTGTGTCGTCGCTGTTGCGCAGAGTACGCGGCAGCAGCAACGACATTCTGAAGATAGTTGCTAGTAAATATCAGTGTCCGATGCACTCGCTCTGGGTTAGTATTGTGGTTGGGACGGTGAAATAAATTAATGTATTAATTGTTATTTATAATTGTAATTCTGTTCAAATTCTAATTCTATTATAATTTTAATTCTGTACCTACTAACATAGTTTATAAGCTCCTATATTGTTACTAACCATTATGGATCATGATATCTGAATTTTTAAATAAATTATTATTATTATTATTATTATAATTCAAAGTTTTCAGT
The DNA here is from genome assembly GCA_947361185.1 of Charanyca ferruginea. NCBI lineage: Eukaryota > Metazoa > Arthropoda > Insecta > Lepidoptera > Noctuidae > Charanyca > Charanyca ferruginea. The sequence continues at coordinate 6,251,558 of OX376082.1, read as the reverse complement.
ATTTTTAATCTGTTATAAAACACCGTGAAATAGTAGCGGCCATGTTATTACGCCATACGGCTGTGTAAACAAAAAATTGACAACTGTCAGGCAACCGATTGGCGTAATATAGGCTTTGTACTTTTATTATTTTCGTAACCATCGTATTTTTTTCATTATTACACCTAGTACAAAATGTGCTTTTAATTATTTTTAAATGATATACAATTATCATATTTATTATGAGCTCATTTGATACAGAACGTACTGACGTCATTTACGCTGAGCAATATGGCGTCCAGTAAGCGGCGTTTTCGCCAAATTACGCGCGAAATTTGAAAATTTAAAATTTAGATGCATTTTTATGGCACTTATCGATTGAATAAAAATGTTGTGTTTTTTTTGGTATCATATTAGCACTACAGAATTTCATTGAGACACTTTTCAAAAATGTGTGTAATACCCTATTGTGTCATAGTAATTTCAATTCTCGCCCAGCCCTACCATGCCTCGCTTCACCGGTAACCTTTACCACCAACCGTATTAACTACCTGTAAAAACACCTTTTCATCCCTTCTATTCGAAAAGTGGCGTTTTGTTCTTATAGAGATAAGCGGGGGCAAAGTAGCTCTTTTCTCCACTAGACTTTTTAGCGAGCATTAATGAGATTTGGAACATAAATCGTTCATTGAAATCGAACGCAAATTGTATAAATTACTGGCTGTAAGCCATATATATTTTACTCTTTGGCTATAAGTATAGGCTCTCGGTGCGGGGAGGCGCGGCTACTAAAAAAAAAAAACAAAAGCGCGCGATTTACTTCCCTGTTCTTGTAATCGGTACGGACTTTATTGAATTTTGCAAAAAAAAAATAGATGTAAGTCGAGTTCTGAAAGTGATAGTGCATTAACTCCTGAAACAATAAAAATAGAAGCTAATAACGTCATACAAAAGTATAATATTTAAACGGCAATATTTTTCCCTCGGGCGATGTACTTTGAATCCCTCGCTACGCTCAGGATTCTATTTTAGAATCCCTCGCTATGCTCGGGATTCAAAATAGCGCCATCGCCGTAAAAATATTATTTTGCTCCCTTGTCATACAATCTACTATTAAACGCTAAACAACGAAAAGCCATTCAATGTCAAATTGATACAATAGGGTATTACACCCATTTTTGAAAAGTGTCTCAATGAAATTCTGTAGTGCTGATAAGCGACCAAAAAAAACAAAAAAAAATTATTCAATCGATAAGTGCCTTAAAAATGCATCTAAATTTCGAATTTTCAAATTTCGCGCGTAGTTTGACGAAAACGCCTCTTACTGGACGCCATATTGCTCAGCGTAAATGACATCAGTTCGTTTTGTATCAAATGAGCTCATATTAAATATGATAATTGTATATCATTTAAAAATAATTAAAAGCATATTTTGTAATAGGTGTAATAATTCAAAAATTACGTTGGTTACAAAAATAATAAAAGTACTAAGACTATATTATGCCAATCGGTTGACTGACAGTTGGCATTTTTTTGTTTACACAGCCGTACTGCGCATGCATTACATGGCCGCTACTATTTCATGGTGTTTTAGAACAGGTTAAAAATACTGAAAACTTTGAATTGAATTTAAAAATTGGTTTTGTTATTTTATGAACTAAAACTTACATTTTCCGACTGCTTTATGCCTAAACTGTCTCAATAACATATTTATAGATTTTTTCTCGTATAGAATAAAATACCCTATTGTCATGAGATTGTATCCTGTACATGATTGTCGAAGTCGAAATGTATCTAGATGATGGGTGTATTTCATTTGGAAAGAAAAATGTTTCTATGCCCACACTCTGACCCCATTACTGTGTCAAAATGTTCCTATATTCTGTTCACAGATTGTCAGGCAAGTGGTGACCAAACACTTCGTTCCACGGAAGACTCTACATTATAGAGTCCGGGTAAGGGACATTTCATTATATATTATCTTACAATGTGGATAGGTACCTATTATTGCAGACCCACGATACCACTAGTCATACCCCTGGTGGTAAGGTGGGTCTATAACAATACCACTCACCTAACCTAACCCAAATGATTCACCAACAATAGAGGGGATCTGGCGCTTAGCGGCCGCTACTGCGGCACCGCTCGCTACGTTTACTCGCCTTCGACCTTCAATGGTCACAGTTCTAAACTAACCAAAGCCACACGATTTTCTCAGTGGTATAGTTTTAGACCCACCATACTAACAGAGCTATGACCAGCACGCGTTGCATGACCACGCTATGTCTACGGAAGAATAGACATACTGACAGGAAGAATAGACAAACTGTACTGACTTGTCTATTCTTGCTGTCAGTATGTCTATTCTTTCGTAGACTTAGCGTGGTCATGCTACGCGTGCAGTGGTATGGTGGGTCTGCACACAGTATCTGGTTACTGTGACAGTCTAGAACTATGGAGTTGGGCACGGAAAACGTTTAGACAGAGCATTAGTGAGGGAGTACTTTATTTTGGAGGGGAAGATTACCTTCTTCGTCATACATGAAGATTGATGCCACAATAATATGGTTTTTCAAGGGTTAGATGCTTGGACACGCCAACCATTCTTGGGAGGTTCCTTACTCTAGATCCCTATACACCGTCAGCTGGGGTCTTACCATGTCGCTGAGGGTGGGGCGCTATTTTATAATTCTTGTTTTGTATTTTTTTTTTATGTGTTAAAACTCAAAGCATCTATTTGCATACCAAGTGTAGATAAATTGTCCTTATTACAGTATTGTTACTTCAACTAAATTAACAAGTAGTGTTCGTTAATTTTGTGGTAAAACTACTCAAAACAAACACTTAAAACTAAAAATACTATAAGAATACATCTAGTTCTTTAAACGGCAGCAAAAACTGCCTAGACTTTCCCCATCTATGTTGGGTTCGTCTTCCAACCTAACCGTATGCAGCTGAATACCATTGTTTTACATAGAGCGACTGCCTATCGAACCTCCACAACACAGTTACTGTGTGACACGATACCCCTTTGTAAGACTGGTTGTCTTACTACCAATAATGATTGTCAAAGATCTACGAATGGCAGTCGGGACCGATAGCTTTACGTGCTTTCCCAAACACTAAGGGGCCTCGGTAAGAAATGGCTGGTTACCCATCCAAGGACTGACCGCGGCAAGCGTAACTGAGTCATTACCGATCGACCCTCATTAACTTATTGACCGCCACGTCAAAAATGACCTCGGCGCCCAGCTACGCTATTACTACTCTATAGAAGTACGTTACTAAACGTAATACCATAGAGTAGTAATTCGTATGTCATGCCTGTCATGTACTTGTGACCGTCGCGTGCTGGGCACATTTTATTTTGTCATTTATACGTGACTGTGGCGGTCAAATTGCCCGTGGGGTGTCCGGGCTAGAATAGCACCCCCCATTTCATCCCGAGGGTGTCGTCGAAGGCGACTAAGGGAAAATCCGGAAGTCGGGCAGCAGCGGCTTCCGTGTACTTAACAACTTCACTGCGATCCCCAAGACGCCTGCCAAGCGTGGGGATTATGGTACCGCCCCCCATTTATGGGGGAGGCCCTTGTTCAATAGTGGACGTCTTCAGGCTGATGATGTGGCGGTCAATAGGTTAAACTTTTCATCAGCTTTATTGAAGTAAAACTTCTTTACGCACGCTTGACTTGGAGAGTAAGCTGGTGAATGTTAACGAGAGCGTGAAAAGTGTGATCGGGCGAGGCGAACGGAAGTTGAGATGGAGATATAAGTTAGTGAAGATAGAAAGAGAGAGAGTTACTTTTTGTATATTACTGTAGGGGCAAGAGAGAGAGAGGTGCGAGCACACATTTTCTTTCTCTCTTTCTCTCATAGCCAGTTGCAAACGGATACATATAGATGGAGTTAAAGAAGTTTTACTTCAGTCGTGTAGACCACACGACTCGTACTTTTTATTTTGTATTTTGTAATTATCTCGTTACAGATATACGGCGAACCCTTCCTCCCTGGTAAAGATACGATGTCTCCGTTCGTTCGTCGCTACCAGCCACTGCGCGTGTTTCGCTCGGAGCGTATGTTCAACTGTCTGAAGTTCAACGTGCCGCCGTCTCACTACGCCTCGCTTATGGCAATGGATGGAACTGTGCTAAGTATGTTGTACACTTTATACACAGTATGAACATCAATGGATATGCTTTTTATTCTCAATACGTGATTCTCTTATAGATTTTGTATGAAAACAGCAAATTGTGGCGTCACTTAGAACGGGTTGCTTCAACTATACATTACTGACCGGTTACAGTCAAAAATGGCGCTAACTATCGTCAAATCAAAAGAATGGGTTGTTTTACAAAATCGTACGTCTAATAGGGTATTTTACTCTAAACGAGAAAAAATCTATAAATATGTTATTGAGACAGTTTAGGCATAAAGCAGTCGTGAAATGTAAGTTTTAGTTCATAAAATATCAAAACAAATTTTTAAATTCAATTTAAAGTTTTCAGTATTTTTAATCTGTTCTAAAACACCGTGAAATAGTAGCGGCCATGTCATTACGCCATACGGCTGTGTAAACAATAAATTGACAACTGTCAGTCAACCGATTCGCGTAATATAGGCTTTGTACTTTTATTATTTTCGTAACCAACGTAATTTTTTCATTATAACACCTATTACAAAATATGAAATAAATTATTTCTAAATGATATACAATTATCATATTTAATATGAGCTCATTTGATATAAAACGAACTGACGTCATTTACGCTGAGCAATATGGCGTCCAGTAAGAGGCGTTTTCGTCGAACTACGCGCGAAATTTGAAAATTTAAAATTTAGATGCATTTTTATGGCATTTATCGATTGAATAAAAATTTTGTTTTTTTTTGGTGGCATATTAGCACTACAGAATCTGCCACCAAAAGGTGGCATATTAGCACTACAGAATTTCATTGAGACACTTTTCAAAAATGGGTGTAATACCCTATTGTTACTATTACCATAACCGACCAGTCAACGTAATTTCACAAAGTACGTAAGGCTGCGTTGTACCCTCTATATTTTGTGGTAATTTTGTGTTGTCACTCCATCTTCTCTTCGGTCGGCCTTGCCGGCGATGTCCTCCTTCAGGTGTTCAGTGAGTGGGTTTGCCCATCTCTCCGGATGCATTCGCGCAATGTGGCCTGCCCACTCCCACTTCAGCCTGGCTGTTGTTTCTCCAACATCTGCCATTTGAGTTATGATGCGCAGGGTGGTGTTTCTCACTGCGATCCATTCGCTTGACACCTATTATGCTACGCTCTATCGCTCGTTGGCAAATCTTGAGTTTGGACTTCTGTTGCTCCGTAAGTGACCACCAGTTTTGTGCGACGGGCAAGATAATAATAATAATAATAATAATAATATGTGGGGACAATTCACACACGGCCATCTGACCCCAAACTAGGGAGACCCTGTACTATGGGTATCAGACAGCTGATATACATACACAAATACATTTTAAATACATACTTAAATAGATAAACAACACCCAGACACAAGATGCATATAATATGTCGACGAGTTTTCTCTTCAGCGTCATTGGGAGAATTCCTTTCAAGTGTCTATCAAAGAAAGCATCATGGCAGGATTTGTACAAAAAAAATTAAGATGTTTAGAGAAGTTGAAATTCTAATTCTTATGTACGCAAAGAGTATCTTCAGGCATTTACAATATTTTTAAAGCCCTGCAAAAAAAAGTTAATAGTTTAACAAAAAGCTCATTATTTCAGAACTAAGCGGCGACTGACAGTAACAGTGACACTGACAGCCGCCGTTTCGCAGTTCTTACGTTGAAATTGCATCGTTTTATGGGAAATAATATCACAAATAACGCTTACTTTTTCCACACACTTGTCATATCACTTGTCTGCCAATTTTATAGATCCGTTAACATCGCTTGTCACTTTCTTTTTTTTATAAACATAAAATGGGCATCAAGATGAAACGAAAAAGTGTTATTTTCATTTTGTAATATTTTAATGATGTGGGGGTTTAAAAATATGCTAAGTATATCAATCTACTCCTGGTAATGTATTCTTCACATTGGAAAATATTTAAACCCTAATTACTTTTTTTTCATACAAATGAATGTATGAATCTCGCCATGATTCTTTGACAGATTGTCGTAGCTCGATGTGCTAGTCCCTGTACTTCAATACTCTCATTGACGAGACCAGTCCTTGTCTCTGTTATTATACACGTACTAGATTTTGCCCGCGACTTCGCCCGCGTGAATGTCGGTTATCGCGGAAGCAGACGAAGTCGCGGATTAAAAACAACCTTACTTAAGTAAATTCTGAATTCAATCACGATTCGAAAGACACGTTGCGCCGTCCATTATTTTAAGAACGTTATAGTAGTTTTCCTCGGGAATAATACTTTTTTTCGGGGTCTGTTTCTGTAAACCAGTGGTTTAGTCGTAAAAAGGTAACAAACAAATAAATATACTTTCGCATTTATAATATTAGTTAGGATGACAGTTTTGGGCTAAAACTTAATCTGTTGGAGTATCTAATCCTAACAAGAAGAGCTATTTTGCAACAATTCCGTTCAATGATTTATTACCTGATTTTTGAATATTATTCTGTCTTATTCTAATATTTTTGAATTAGTTAGATGAGGTGTAATCTAAGGTAATAATTTAAAGAGGAAAGATTTGTATGTTTGTAACAAATAAACTCAAAAGCTGCTGGTCAAAAATTCTGTCACCAATATAATGCTACATTATCCTTGAGTAACTTATGCTATATTTATCAATTGAAAAAATTAGGGATCCTTGAGAAAATTCACGCGGACGAAGTCACGGGCAAAGTGCTAGTGTTTTATATACTATCGCTCGCCCTTCACAAGTCAAAAAAAATGAAATTGAATTGAAAAATTTATTTTCTTTTGCACCTACCATGTTTTGTCTCTGCATCACCCTAACTAAGATAGACTGGTAGAAAATGTCCTAAGTCCGCCTTTGTACAATGTTTATTTACATTTTGTGCATAAAGTTTTAATATTAAATAAATAATTAATGAAATAATGATTCTCTCACCAGACGGCGCAAAACTAGTGATTCGGTCATCAGACCTGCCTCAGTACAAGGTGTCGGCGGCTACCCTCACTGGTAACGGGGCGGTAGGCGAAGAACAGCAGTCTGGGGACTTAGAAGAGGAAGCTATGGAGGACTGGAATGATGTCATGTAGAAATTAACCCAGGAGTTATATGACGTAATTTTGTAGAAATGTTGGCTTTGTAGTGTCCTCTTTGTCATTCCTTTTTACCTGTTTGTCAGTCCGATGTCATATTTAAGTACATTCGGGTAATGTAAGTCTGTACTTGCATTTACATAGATTGAGTAAATATAATGTTATTATTTTTTTGTTTACGTTAAGTGGGATGTCGACATAAGATCTAACTAAGAATAAAATAAGTTGCAAAAATGTCTCGTTTTTCTTTTAAAATGGATCACCTTGTTTACTTACCATGGCACTCTTTTGTACATTGTACAGGACAACCAGGCTGTCATTACTATGTAGGAGCTTAGCTTAGGCACCTAATAATATGTTGTGTTGTGTACAAGAAGCTTATAGGTAAAAGTAGAGGCAACACTCTAAATACCTAAGTGAAGCCAACTGTGGGCAGATGCTCTCTTCCTGAATGCATACATAAGAACGAGACAGTGATATGTGTTTTCTTTATCTTATGTATGCATTTAGAAAGAGAGCATCTGCCCACAGTTGGTTTCACTTAAATGTTCGGAGTGTTGCCTCCACTTTTACCTATAAGCTTCTTGGTTGTGCACCCACCTGTAGCTGGGTAGCTAGAAAACACTCTTCATGCCTATATTACCAGGCAGTTAGAATTAAGTAGTAATGTTTGTCAGAGGGCAGATATAAAAATAAACAAAATATTTATGAATAAATGTTTTATTTCAGATCTTTTAAAAAACAAAATAATATGTCAAAATAAATATATGTATTGCGATTATAAAAATGCATTGTCAATGCAACGAAGTGCAATAAATTGTAATATAACATAGATACATAAATTTTTCACGTAAAAAAGCTGTAAATAGCTAATCGCACAGAACTAAACACGGACGTCTTGACCATAGATGATCCATAGACAAAACGCTCTAGCACATTGGAATGGACGATCGGTGGATAAAGAAATACTGTTTAAATTAAATCTATTTTGCAACATAATGAATTGACTATTCATAACATTTAGCGAAATAACAGTAAACAGTGAGCGAAATACAAAAATATGTTTTTTTAGTTATTTTAGTCAATTACACAGATAAAATACCCGTATAGTGAATATTTAGTCACCATAAGTTAATTCTTAATTAATAAAATATATTTTGTGACTTAGACGCATGAATCTCACATACACTTACTTGCAAAAAATTGTACTCACTATAAATTTTAAATAAGATCTTATTTTTTATGCAGGGAAATGTAACAATTCTTATAAAATGACGGCAACATTTAGTAATAAATTTCAATGTACATTATGCGTAATATAGGCCTTAGGTAATATAGATAAGGCATATTTAGGCTTGACGTTTATGAGTAGACTGTGCGATTCAGCCATTCTTCGAGGGAGAATGTGGCGTATTCACCGCCCGATGATCTCCCTTTGAACGTATCTGTAAAACAAATTGTTTATATTAGTATTCTTGTCACTTTTGGCGCGAAAGTTAACAGTTAGTAAGCGTTTTAGTGCAAGGACATTCTACACGGTATATTTGGAAAACAGAAGTTTAAATATGGATCTAGATTTTTTAAAATAAATGTTAGATACTTGTAAAATGTCCAAAAGAAGTGGAGGGTTTACTATTTGCGAATAGTTTAGTGTTTCATAAATATTTGATAAACTATAATTTAATAGCATTAGATAAAATTATAATTAGGTATTTTGAAGGACTATCGCAAACAATAATATGTATTTTGAAGGCTGTGTAGGAAACAACTTTTATGAAAATTTAGTCTAAAAAAAGGAAGGTCAAAGGTCAAAAAGTTTATAAGGATTAATTTCGTGAATAATTTTATATTTAATATTCGACTAAAAACGGCTGTTTTTGAAGTTGAACAAAGCAGTCCGTCCGCTGAAGTGACTTTCCTAGGTACTTTCACTATATTTAAAATTTAAAAAAGCTCATTAATCAAAATCATTTATTTAAGGATCATAGATTCAAATTCAAAGCATTTATTTCAATTAGAACATTCAAAGGCACTTTTGAACGACGGTTCATAGGATGTTGTGTAGTGACAGGTAAAACTAAATCAGTTACTAGAACATCCATTATGTGATCTCTGTACTTGCATATTTTTTACACTTTCAGTTATTGTCACAGTACTAAGAAGGTACATTAAACTTTCTGATAAAATTAAATAATACAAAATTAAAATCTTATTACAGTTTTTTTACTTGCAACTTTTTCAGCGGAGAGGTCCGCTTATTAAAATATATTTATTTCTATAAACTTTTGGACCTTGCAACAGTTTAACTTAAATAATTATCTATGAACATTTCCCACACAGCCTATGACAGGTGAGACAGCGGTACAGGTGACGTAATTCCTTTAGAATATATTACGTGATGCGTGGCGTCGCCGGCGCCGCTCATTTGTTCCATTGCAGCTCGCGCTCGAGATTCTCGAGAGGCTCGTTGTTCGCTGTTATAGTTATTATTGTTGTAATAACTTTGTTATAGTTCACACATTTTTATTTTAATATTGGACAGTCAAAATCGTTGAGAAGAAATTTTAAGTTTAATATAATTTAGGGCCGATTATTTAATCGTCAGATAACTCTTACTGCCACACTCAGAGACGCCGCTTAATAATAATGAATCATTAACTTTAATTGACCAACATATCTTGGAATGCTGTCAGTAAAAAATATTATTGTTGACATGAGCCAAGTTATATTAATTTTTGTATATTTTGTATTAACCAAGTAACGCAATTATTTGATGTTTGGCGCCAAATGAAGTGCCACCATAAGCTAATGTCGCACTCGCAGAGAACTTTGATATCGCAATATTCGCAATGTAGGATTACGTCAGCTATAGTTCGCATGTTGAGCGATAGATGTCGCCAGAGGACTAATATGGCGGTTCCACAGCATGTGAACTGTCATATTTATTCTTCAGATAAGAGTTATCAGACTATTCAGCAATTACATCAATAATTTATTTGCTACAAAACAAGTAAAAGGTACTATACTGCTTAACTTTGATGTTGACTGTACAATTGTATTGTATTAAACAAGCCTACTAGACCTATGTAGAAATCTTTGATCAAATCTGCGATTCAGAACCATACTTACATCGGCGTATTAGAAAGACAAGAACTAACACTCACAAACATTTAATACTTATCCATTACTTGGGGAACTACTTATGATACTTATATTCATTCAAGATTACTTGCAGTAAGTACATAACTACAAAGAAGTACTAAAAAGTAGAAACAGTAGTGTCAAAGATTTAAATACTATTTTCTTTTATGAAATAAAAATGACTAATTTCCCCGTTTGTTGGGAATAATAGGGGTCGCTATAGGGTACGTAATAAATTAGGCTATTCTACTCAGAGTTTTAATGATAGAAGTTATCTAAAGGTATTTGAGGATATATTAACTATAAGAGGCTATTGCTTTAAAATTGGTTTAGTTTAGCCAAAACAAATCATCTACGTTATAAAAAAATATATTTTTCGTATTTTGACTAATTTTAAATCTATTTTAAACATAACTTTTGGATGCACTATCAAGGACACACCCGCCTGACCACCACTAAGTTCATTTTTGCTTCCACTCAAAAGATGGAAGCGCTCTCTAGCCCGCTCCGTTGACTTCGCAGGCGCCGAAGGAATTTTTTTTTAACTGAGCAGGCGGCAAAGTCCGCTATAGTACATTCACCAAAAGAGATAAGTATCTAGGTCGTCGGGAATAGTTGAAGTTTACTTAGTAACCGATGGATGTTTTCGAATGAAATTTAATTTGAATATTGAACTGTTTATTCTCTATTAATTTTATATTATTAAAAAAACATTCAAGGGTTTCTATAAACTTTAACTATATCCGACGGGGTTGGTTACTTAACTCCTTTGGTGATTGTGCAATATGCAAAATAATAATAACCTTGGCCAGTTGTAACAAGTCTTAATTTTGTTTGAACAACAAATGAGCTTTTAGTCAAAGTTGAATTTGTTGTTCATACAAAATTAAGACTTATAACAACTGACGATGGTTGTTATTATTTTACATATTTTCCGCATAATTGTGACACGGTTTAGCTGCGTGGGTACTTCCACTCGTTTTCTTCTATTAGTGGTAATGTAATGTAATGTTAGGTTGCCGCGTTTTGGCACAACTAAGACCAATTGATAAGCATATTATATATTCATAATTTGTATAAGTAACTTGAATCTATCAAACCAGACTAAAATTCACTTTCACATTTTTCTCACAATACATTGTACTCTAGCTACAATAGGAACTTAATAATATAAATAATGTAAATAATTATGTAGTTAAAACTCACCGATCATGGTCTTGAGTCGCACCGAACACATTATAAAGTCATCGAACTGAATGTAGCCGTCTGAGGAACCGTATCTGTGGAAACAAATCATTACATTATAACATAGGCATAAGTTACTGTACTAACACATACTGTAATATAGTTATGTATGTTAGTCTATAAGGTATATTATGTATTATGGGTCTTTATTACCTGAAATAAATGATATATGTTTATAATATAACTAGCTGATGTCCGCGACTTCGTCCGCGTGATTGTCGGTTATTAGCGGGGTTCTAAAGTTTTGTTAAACAAAAGTAGCGTAAGTTATTCCTTGACGACACGGTTGGCGCAGTGGCTGAGCGATCGACTGCTGCGCAGCGTGTTGCGGGTTCGATTCCCGCCCAGGGTAAACATTTGTGTGATGAGCACTTGTGCTTGCCTTGTGTCTGGGTGCTGTTTATCTATATATGTATGTATATACAAAAAAAAAAAAAATTGTGTATGTATATCAGTTGTCTGACACCCATAGTACAGGGTCTCCCTAGTTTGGGGTCAGATGGCCGTGTGTGAAAATGTCCCCACATATTATTATAACATCAGTTATCTGCCAGTCAAAGTCCTGTCAAAATCTATGCGCAACTCCATGCGATTCTATATGGTTAGACTATAAAGTTCAGTTTCACAGCCGACAACCTCCTAGGATGACAAGAGATTTTTCCTTTCAGAAAAAGAAAAATACGTTACCTATGAGCGAGGACGTTGAGCACGTGAGCGTTGACTGTGTAGCCCGCGGAGTGGAGGGCGTCGCGCAAGTGATGCGCGGGGATGGCGCCGCGCCCGTCTGTGTCGTACAGGCGGAACACGGCCTGCGGGGGGAAAGTTCATTGTAATCACAACACATGTAAATACACGCACATGAGACAATTCAAAGTCGTTTCTGGGATGGCAATAAAGTCGTTTCTGGGATGGCAATAAAGTCGAATCTGGGATGGCAATAAAGTCGTTTCTGGTATGGCAATAAAGTCGTTTCTGGTATGGCAATAAAGTCGTTTCAAAGATGGCAATAAACTCGTTTCTGAGATGGCAATAAAGTCGTTTCTGGGATGGCAATATTTTTCTGGGATGGAAATAAAGTCGTTTCTGGGATGGCAATAAAGTCGTTTCTGGGATGGCAATAAAGTCGTTTCTAGTATGGCAATAAAGTCGTTTCTGGGATGGCAATAAAGTAGTTTCTGGGATGGCAATAAAGGCATCTCGTATTGCAGCAGTGATCACTTAACATCAGATGGACCGCCGGCTGGTTCATCATCCAAAGACATAAAAACCTTCAACAACTAAAATGCGATAAATAAGTTTAGTACAGAACACTTTAGTTTCGGAATTCGGTGGTGGTGGCTTGGTTATGTTTGTTGTTTTGTATTGCCACTGACTCTTTTTTTTAAGATGTTTGTTTTTCGCTTTTTAGCATCGCCTTAACATCCAATTAAAACGGCAACACAGTTAAAACAGAGAATGAAGGTCCGCCAAAGATTGAAGAAACTAAAATGTCATCAACGTATATTTTTTTGGATTTTGTTGATTTTTCAAAAAGTGCTGAATCAATTTCAATAAAATGTATATGCGACCATTTCGGAATAAACCCATTTCGATCAAAAAAAGAAATCAATCAAATCCGTCTATATATGACGGGCTTATGCCCGACCATCATAAAAAAATATATAAAAAATATAAATATCCGAATTGATAATCAGAGGCAGGCAGGCGTATTACGTCGGACTTTAATCTAACTGGCGAAATATAGGCGCAGTATACATTTTTGTCTATTATTTCGGGGAAGTTTAGACACGATGTTATAAGTACAACATATTACTCACCCTCCAATTACGCAGATCAATCCAAAGGGTCTTAAACTCTTCGAAGCCGAGTCCACCGGAGCCGTCCTTGTCTAACATCGCGATCATACTCCTGCACACGTCCTTCGAGAAGGCCTGTCCCTTCAGCTCTGTAAGGTTACGAAGAGGTCAGAGAGGGAATAGAGAGTGAGGGTCAGCTGTGAGACGTGTGTACTGGACTTAGAAAATGAGGAGGATTTGATGTGATGTGTTTATATGTCAACTAATGGGGGATTATAGATCCCACCGACCCCCAGTGTGAGTGCGTTGCTCCTGACGAGACGATTACTAGGCCCATTACTAGTGTTCAAAGTGCCCTCTGCACTATAAAGGACATTAAAAATGCTACTGATAACGCGTTGTAGCTACCTAATGGGCCAAAATACTCTAAAAAAATGAAGATTTAACTACCATGGATTCGAAAAAAAAATATTTTACTTTATATCAAATAGTACCCAACAATATTTGTACGCCATTGACGGCAAGACGTAGCGTTCGTATAGTTTAGTAGTAGTGTAGTGAGCAGTAATAGTTTTATTTTTCAGTCTATTATTTTGTCTTTCGACCTAGTATGTTCTACAAATAAAAAATATTTCTATAATATATAATGTCAATTCACTTCAGTAAAATGGTTTTCGAAAGTTTTCTATGTGCTTTATTTGTAAACAGGTTCCTATTAATGTATTTGATGGTGATTTGGAACCCAAATGACAATGGCGTATTTTCATAAGCACTGGTTTTTTTTTTAATTTTCGATATCGTGTTTGGTATAATAAAAGTCCTATCTGATCTTATATTCCTTCCATGTCAAGAGTTGACTTGCTAGAAAAATTTAAATCCCAGAATAAAATGTTGTTCCACAGATTATCTAAATTCAGTACCACATCTTAAAATTAAAACTTAACCTAAATTTTATGGAAATGGAGGTGACTTATCTATAGTACCTAAAATAATATAAAATTAAATAATAAAATTTAAAATGCCCATTTTCGTTCACTCCCGATGTACACAATAACATGCGTAGAAGCGTAAAAAAGTAGAAATTTCCAAAAACTCTCATTTTTGAAAGTTCCTAAATTTTTAGTGTTAGTGGCGTTAAGCGGACATAATGCAAAATATTGTTTATGGATCCAAAAACATGACAATATAATGCATTATTAGACATTTACATTACAAAAAATAAAAAATAAACGGTTTCCGTGGGTAACCTGAAAAATAAAAATCATAAAAAAATAAAAGGGGAAAAAAATATATTTACAAAAACAGACATTTTAAATCGTGCCCTCCATTTCAATAAAACATGAAATTATTTAAAGTAAAGCCGTGCAAACATCGTTCGTCCATGGCAACCTGAAAAAAATCTCATTGGTATTAGTGAAGTGCTCGGAATGTTGGTCAATTAACACAACAAAACTACTCTACTCTTTTGAGTTGGAAGACTTCAATTAATATTTTAATTAAATTATCGGTAATTCATTAAATGTACACGTTGACGCGCAATCGCAGCAATAAGGATCATTTCGATGTTGATTGTCCAATCCACATAACTAACATATTTAAATATCGCGAATATCGACCTTATTTAAAATTAACAAAAGTGTACATTCGCAGTATTTATCAATTGAGAGACGACGAAAGACGATATACTGAATCCTTGGTTGACAAAATCAAGTTGTTGCTTATATTTAATGATATAATTTATTTTTAACGAAGTTCCTTACGGTAGGTATGATTAGGAAGACATCACATAAGATTATTGCGTTACACCCCCTCCATACGCTTTTCTCTTTTTCTCAAGCGCGCTCTGTTTCTCTTTTTAGTGTGCCTGAATGTGTTTGAGAGTGAATTTCGAATGCAACTAGGTAGATTAAATTATTTTCTCTCTTGTAAATGACGTTCAAAAGTGCCTTTTAATTGTTTAATTGAAATTATATCTTTCAATTTAAAATAGTAAAAGATTGGGCGTCCATCATGTATTTAAAATCTAACAAATCACAGAATAGATGTTTCCCAAAATAAAAGGACTTTTGGAATGACAATAATAATTCCAAAATTATGTGTCAAATTTAATTTTAATTTATATTACTTCTTTATTCTACCCACTAATTAGCACGTATATGTATTTTTTTAGGATTTATCACACACAAAGCTAATATAACATAACGTCATAAATGTAATACAGAATTTTTCCCAAGTGCAATTTTAATGCGTGGGCGCACCGGGGCGGGCAACTTGCGGTCGCGGTCACGGTCGTGGTCGTGGTTCGATCATGCTGCAGGATTTGTATGGTGAAGCCACACCAGCGCGGTCAGCTGTTGTCGAAAATACTACTACAGTATCGAACCGCGCCCACGACCCGTGTGACTGGTGCTCCAACTGGCGAAGACATGTTTGCATAATTCCCTGGTAATTATGGAGAGTAGAGGGAAGGTGCATTATCTCTGTATATGAAAAATGACCGTTAAAATGTGTCACATAAAGCCGAGTACTCACTAGCGAGCCGTAGTCGTTGCATGTACTGTAACCAAAAAAAACATCGCAGGTTTGCGAACCACGTACAATACGCGCCACGAAAGATGAGACTTGACAGACCTTGACTTGAGCAGTACTCGTTTAAATCGAGTAGGTACTGCGCAAGTCAAACCACGGTGTGTCAAGTCTCATCTTTCGTGGCGCGTATTGTACACGTATGTTTTTAACCGACTTAAAAAAAGGAGGTTCTCAGTTCGACCCGAGTTTGTATGTATGTATATTTGTCCGCGATTATCTCCCGTTTAGCTGAACCGATTTTGATGCGGTTTTCAGAAAAGTTTTTTAGGTAACAGTACATGCAACGGTTACTGTTACGGCTCGCTAGTGAGTACACGGCTTTCACGGTGACGATACAATCGCGATCGGGAAAAAAACTTCAATCCGTCAACAATTGCTACATTTACACCATACCCTTTGCCTACGCCATTTTGGCGGATTTTTGAACTGTTACTTGATATATATAGCTGGACACTTTTTCAACTTTCCACCCATTTGAGATAGTGCCCCTTACCTCTACCCATACCTCCTAGTGTTAATTGCCCAAAAGTTAACTCCACACATAATAAAAATTCTTTATTGAAAATAACTTAAGTTACACAGATACCTATAAAAGCACTGCCTCCTGGACTAGGTTGTTAGAACAACCAACCTACAAACCCACTAGGTTGGTTGTACTGAGGCTAAGATCTCCTAATAAACGTTATCTACTACATCTGGCCTTAGCGTAACCGTGCAAGGACGCAGATAAAAACAGCAATTTGCTCGAAAAGTTTTTATTGATATTGGACTAAAATACAACCATAATAGAATTGAAAATAGAATGATTACGTGCAAGATAATAAATACTTAGAATTATATTTTGCATACAATTTCCAACTTTATTTGTGTGGGACTTTAGTTCCTTATCGATTTATCGAAAACTCTTCGAGCATATTGCTACTTTGCTTGCGCTCACCCTTGGCTGTGCAGTAAGCGCTTAAAATAGACCACATCGGCATTATAATATTAGACAAATATCTCCCTTTATTTTCCCGCTCCCGTTATTTTACGGTAATTTATCACTAAAATGCAGTTACTTCAACAATATAACCTAATAAATATAGTTATAAGGCTGATTTTTGTCTAATGCTATAATAAATGGAGTATACACGCATCGTACCTTAATACGCTGTGTGTTTTATGAATATTGTAATGTTTATTTTTATTAATGTAAAAAAAAATAGCATATATATTTAGCATGTATATTTGTATGTCTAATTCCAAGAAAAAGGCAAAGCTCAAAGGGCATCAAAAAAAACTCGTCTATATCGCTGTCAACGGGACACGTGCCCAACAGGCTGGCAGCATTGCCACGTTGTATGGTAATGCTGATTCTTTGACCCAAGAATAGACCAGCTTCACGGTCACATGAAGAGTAGACCAGCCGCTTGGCGATATCCCGAAAAACAATATGGCCACTCGGACCCCATGGCCCTAGAGTTTCCACACCAAACGGCTCAAATATATAGCTTCCAAGAAGGCTAATATTTGCGCCGTTTTGTGCCCAACAAGCTGTTGGGCACGTGTCCCGTTGACATCGATGTGGACGAGTTTTTTGACGCCCTTTGAGCTTTGCCTTTTTCTTGGAATTGTAGGTACATAATATTATTATTAAGATTTTTAAGATTTGTATATAACTATATTGTAAATTAATAAATTTGACTGCCTTATGACAATACATAGCGTACTATTTTATATGTGTGACATTTTTATACTTATGTTTCACAAATAAACTTTTGACTTTGCAGCCAATGACGTATATAGGAGACTTGACCCATATCTTCTCCCATGCAATTCCTCATACCTGTTTGTGGTTGCGGCTGCGTCAGATGTACTGCCTCCTGGTTCTGCTGCTGCTGCATCTGCTGCAGGTCTACCCCGACCTCCTTGCAGATGGGTGTGCACAGGGCACACAGCAGTTGCTCCAGACAGTTGGGCTCGCTCCCCCCTCCCCCTGGGCCCGCACCCCCCGGGGGGGCTGGGTACACCCCCCCTCCGCCGTCGTACGCCGCGCCGTGACGCATGGCTAACTCTGTAGGACAGGGCGGATACTTCCTATTGCTGTATGGTTCGTATGTATAATGCGATATGAATCACAAAATACGCGAAATTGAGAACTAATATTAAATGTAGGCGAGCACCGTCATTAATTCATAAAGATGTATGTCGGCCGGATTTAAAGTTGCGGAGGCCCTGGGCCAAGCATTAAGTGGAGGCTCCAAATTTTTCTCTCTTTCATGGACACAAAAAAGTACCTATACTTTTCTTATTAAAAAAAATTGTGGAGGCCCCTTCTTTGTGGGGGCCCAGGGGCCAGAGGCCTTGTTGCCCTGCCCTAAATCCGGCCCAGTTCGTCGAGCTATATGAGATATATATCTTGGTTTATAGTTTAATAATATAATACTGTGCAGGAGAAATAGTTATGAAATCAACCAGCAGCCTCTTTGAGTAACACACTATTCGAGAATTAAAAAAATATTACTAATTGCGTTATTTACATTGTCGAGCAGACAAACGGTTCTTAGAGCGGTTTCACACTAGATCCGATTCTAATCTAAGAGCGACAACGCACTTGCGGCTGGCCGCAATGCGGTAAATTTTTATATGAAACCGCATGCCGTTGCGGCAGACCGTAAATACTGCGACCAGTCGCAACACAAGTGCGTTGTCGCTCTAGGACATGTTGTTTGAAGCAACCGCAGTTCTATTTCTAAGACAATATCCTGGTAAATTTTTCTAGGTCCGTATTTCCACGGATTCGGATTCGATGCAGTGCGAAACCGCTTTTACATAGGAAGGAATGGATTATTAACATTCTGTCATCCGAGATTGCAAGTGTGTTACTAAAAAATAGTTTTGCTGCCTAACCTTTTGACCTCTACGTCAAAAAAGCAAAAATGTGCCCTCAGCGCCAAGCTAAGCTACGTACTCTATGGAATTACGTATAAAAGTCTGTCATGTAGTCGTGACCGTGGCGTGTTGGGCACATTATGGTTTGTCATCTATACACGACTGTGGCGGTCAAAAGATTAAGTATACAGGGTTATTTTTAAAACAGTAATCACCTCGCTGGACTATTTTCAGTTGACGACTCTAGCAGTCTAGACCCTCCAGCGCAAAAAAAACTGTCGGTTCTTTAAAAAAAATAAACTTGCTATTCCATATAGAAGTGCAAAAGTCAAAATTAAACTGCTGGTTTTTTTTAAACTATTAAACTTATACGTGAGTCCAAGTGAGACTTTATGAGGATTTTAAAGCAATCAAGTTAAAAATTCAATTCGAAGTGCACTTTTTATTATAAGTTGATGGGTAAACTCGTATTATTATTAATTTAATGTAAAAAAATACTTATTTTCGGAATATCGATAACATTTTCGATCTCCTAGTAAGATTTTTCAATTTAAAGTAATGTATCATAAACTATTTATGTAATAATGGCCGATAGATAAAACAATAAATTACTTACCAATATAATATGCAAAATTAAAAAATATAACTTAGCACTCTCTAATTAAAAAGCGCGCTTTTTTTACAAAATAATAATACTAAATAATAAAAAAATTACGATGCGTAAAATTAAATATTTACACTAATTTTAGTAACGTTAAAACTACAGAAAAAAATAATAGGAACAAACAAAAACGTCTACAGTAATTATTGTTATAATACTTACATATACTATACCTTGACACGGTAAGCGAAACGAAACCAAAGCTGCGTTTTAACTTGACAAAAAGCGTTATCACATAGAGAAGCTCTCAAAAATGGGCATTTTAGAACAGAATGATAAAATACAAATTAAAAAAAAAAAATGGCCAGTTAGAGTCAATTCGTATTTCACAGCAAAAGTTTGCACTGGTTTAGATTTTCGTATATTTTTTTGTGCGATGATTTATGAATCGACTTTAAAACATTGTTATAACAATCAAGGAAAAATCTACCAAACCTTGATAGAATGTATATGCAAAATTTTAAGATAAATATTGTTCCTTGATTTTAAGACAACACATTAAAATAATAATAAAAAACGTAGGCCTGCCTAAACAAATTAGATCCATTCTAAGCATAGCCTGTATAGTAAATGTATTTATGTATGTATTATTTGGATTAACACAATTGATACTTTTAGTATATTTGGTGAGAGCTGTGTTAATCAAAAAAAGGTTTAAGGTAACAATTAATTTTCCAACAAAAATCTGCATAATTATCATAATTTGTGACTTGGTTTATCGATTCTACTTCATCATCTGCCTAACCATTTCCCAAATACATTGAGGTAGGCTACTAGTATAACCAGTACCAGTTTTTCACATGGAGCGACTCCCTATCTGACCTCTACAACCCAGTTACTGGGTTAAATGATACCTTGGTACAGTTCGATTCAAACTTAATGGCGGCTGTGAAGTGAGCGGCTGCCTGCGCATTACCCCGCCCTTCACCCCCGCTGTCACGTGAAATTGTTACTGCGCAGCCACTCGCCTCGTGTTCAGAGCCATTAAGTTTGAATCGTACTATAAGACTGGTTATCAGACTTTCTGGCTATCCCGCAACGACTGTCACAGATCTAATATCAATTCTAATTTTAAATCGAAAATTTTTCATGAAGTATCGGATTCAAGAGTTGTCAAAAATGTCTTATAGCTTTAATGTAATGACAAAATACTACGTACCCTCTCTCATGGCGTAGTCGAGGATCTCTTTCAGCTCTTGCCAGTCCACTTCGCCATCGTCTCCGGCCAGTCTGTTGAAGAAGTCACGCACCGGGTCCGCGGGCTCGGGGTTTGGAGTTATTTCTTTTACCTGTGGAGATGGGAGATAATAGAGTATTTTACTCTATACGAGAAAAAAGCTATAAATATGTTATTGAGACAGTTTAGGCATAAAGCAGTCGGAAAATGTAAGTTATAGTTCATAAAATAACAAAACCAATTTTTTTATTCAATTCAAAGTTTTCAGTATTTTTAATCTGTTAGAAAACACCATGAAATAGTAGCGGCCATGTTATTACGCCATACGGCTGTGTAAACAAAAAATTCTCAACTGTCAGTCAACCGATTGGCGTAATAAAGGCTTTGTACTTTTATTATTTTCGTAACTAACGTATTTTTTTCATTATTACACCTATTACAAAATATGCTATTAATTATTTTTAAATTCTTTATAATTATCATAGTTAATATGAGCGCATTTGATACAAAACGAACTGACGTCATTTACGCTGAACAATATGGCGTCCAGTAAGAGGCGTCTTCGTCAAACTACGCGCGAAATTTGAAAATTTAAAATTTAGATAATTTTTTTTTTCAATTTTGTGTATTTTTTTGGTGGCATATTAGCACTACAGAATTTCATTGAAACACTTTTCAAAAATGGGTGTAATACCCTATTACTGTAGTCATCGAGGCTTCTTCTATCGTGAAATTGTAGCTAATAAAACAATACGGGTGTAAATCATTAACCAATAATTTCCTAGACACAACTTCTCAAAAAACAACCTTAAACCCCCTAAAACTCGATTGATTGTCAATGAACTGAAAATTAAGATTTTTTGTTGTTTTGAGGTTGGCATTGAAATTAAAAATCTATGGCGAAAGCATATTTTGACAGGTCATGTCAATAAAGTAGATGACACCACCAATCAATCGACATATTTTTTATGAGCTGTCCAAATGCGATTCCCTCATAGGTTTTGTATGGCAATTTATACTTATGACGTCATTTTTAGTTAATCATTTACCAACTCAATTGACTAAGCAACTAAAAATTCTGTAGTAAATTGAAAAATAATCAGGTTTCCAGGCCTAAAATCAAATGTTTTTTTAAAGAAGTTTTGTCTGTTCTGTATTATTGGTTAATAGTGTCATGTACCTTTGTTTACAATTGATTGGTGTGGTGTGGTATAATATTCTCTCAGTTACTTACACGATCGTCAACATCTCCCATGCCAATGTCTTCGTCATTTTCTCTGCAAAAGAAACATGTTTGTTAACTTTCAACTTATTATTGTATTTATAAAGGTTACGCGCCGATAGGTCATGTATTTATAAATGCTATGAAACTAGGCGCATTTCTTGTCTGCCTTGAGTATTTAGTTCTTCTAAACTTTAATAGATTTTCTTGCTGTTTTCACCAACATTAAGAGAATTTATTCAAGAAAATGTTATGTGTTTATTACAATAATGTTTGACTTGTATAAAGCACAGAAATGTCGTTCTTTGCACCGAAGCAATCTAGTCTAACTTATGGTAAAATACTATTTTTACGATTGAAAGTTCTTTTGCTGATTTGAACTTACCAAAGGCGTAGTTACAGCCACCCCGTATCGTGTCTAAGCCATTTTGTTGCTTAATGTTTGTTCGTGTTCAGTCAAGATAAGTATACTTATTTATTTTATACAGATACTCTCCATTTAGGTTTCGCCTAAAAATCAATACACGGCCAGGGCCCGTCTAGAGCAAACTACGCCACTGGAAACTACGTTATTTTATTATAAAAAAAAACAGGGATCCCTAACAAAATTTTAACGGCGGCAGTCACGTGCCTTAGATTAATATAATAAGGGTACACTCACGTCATATGATTGCTCTTTTCAGAGAAGACTCGCAGTAAGAACTCCCCTTCTTCATCTGGCTCGAATGTGGACGGAACGATCACGTAGCTGCCTGGCTCTAGTTTGAACCTGAGTAATTATAAATAATTAGGTTATGTTAGTGACAGAACCCATTCTCTATCGTGATGTTTGACAAATAAGAAGAAATCTGCAAGAAAGTCACTGAAATAAAAGACGTCGTTTGTGGAAGGAACTAATATGCTCATATGAAAATATATATAGGTACCATACTAATAATATAAAGAAGTAAAATTATTTGAATGATTTTTTACAGGAGTAAGACTGGCCCAATTAAAAAAAAAAGTGAAGCTAGTGTTGGCGAAATTGTGGGCAGAAACATTACCATAGTAGATGATAATTTCATATCCCATTGAATGTCTAATTAGCAGACACAATAGGTAAACAATAGCTTATGTCGAACTGTGTAACTTAAGACACGCGAGGGGATATACTTTCAGTTTCGTACTAGTGTGTATACAGGGTGGCGATGGCAATAGAACAAAAAAGACCATGGCAGAATTAGGTAATTTGGTGTAATTGGTTTTTATTAAGCATTAATATTGAATTATGGCGCCACAAGTTGCCGCTCTTCTCACAAGTTAGTAAACCAATATATCAAATGGTGTTCTATTTTGGTTACATTTATATGCTCTTTAGTAAGTATGAATTTCTTTTTCAATTTTGGTGATAGGATTTATTTGTACTTTGAACCAAATATTCTTATGAACTAGTATTACCAGTATTTAAATTTTTTATCGTATCGTTATCCCCAACCTTGTATATGGCAATAACTGAAGCTACGAAGGAAGCGATATATTTAAGGAGGTTTATCACTGAATTAATTTCAGATCCTATGGTAAGGCAAAAGTTATTACCTAATACCGTAACTATTTGTATCGATAGTCAGAGTGCACAGTGTTTGGCCTTAAATCCGGTACACCACCATAGGACGAAACATATAGATACCAGATATCACTTTATTAGAGAAAAGATAAGTGATAATTCTGTAAACTTACAATATACCAAATCAAGTGATATGCCCGCTGACATCTTAACTAAACGATTGCAGCGTGTGGCACATGATAGATGTGTACTGGGCTTAAGTTTAGTGTCAATACACGTTTACTTCAGTACTTAGTATACATTTTCATATTTTTTTTTAAATTAGTATATTTTGAGTCCATTTTTATATGTTATTTATTTGTGAGAATTTTGATGAATGGGGCGTATTGTAATAATGCTGGCTTTATACTGTCCATAGACTGTATTCAAAATTCTACTAATTCTATGTAACTAGGTTACCTATACTTCTATAAATAACAGACCTAATGAAATACGTCTTTTCTTTTCTCAAATACAAAATTATAACAGTTACATTGATATGCTCTTAAGTAAGTTTGAATTTCGTTTTTAATTTTGGTGACAGGATTTATATGAACTTTGAACAAAATATTCTTATGAACTAGTATTACCAGCATTTTAATTTTTTGTCGTATCGACATCCCCACCTTGTATAACCAAGTGATATCTTACCTAGCACTAACTTCTCTCAAATTAATGAAAGCCTGGCTGCGTCCCACAGAGGCGTTGTACTTGAAGAAGTTGACGTCGAGTGGCTTGGGCACGTGCCCGTAGTCGGGCAGACGGTACACCGCGAAGCCGATGGTGAGGCACTCCAGGCCCTGGTGGCGCTGCGAGCGACGGTTCTTCTGCATCAGGGCTACTATGATCTGGAAATAAATAAAGAAGATATAAATGATAATAATGATACAAAAAAAACCGGACAAGTGCGAGTCGGACTCGCTCACCGAGGGTTCCGTACATATTTGTAGGTACATATCCATACTTCTATACTAAGCCATACCTACTATCCTGCTTTAATCATCTAATATTATAAATTCGTTTTTTGCGACATAAACGGCCGTATCTTTTTTTCACATTAACATAGAGTGTTGATTATTTTACAGCATCAAGGGACCGTAGATTTGAGTATATGGTTTTAATTTCAACTCGATACCTCCACGTGTTCCCGAGATAAAGGGTCTTGACAGACAGACAGACAGACGGACAACAAAGTGATCCTATAAGGGTTCCGTTTTTTTCCTTTTGAGGTAAGGCACCCTAAAAAAAAAAAAATATGACAATAATGATGATGATGATGACGGAAAACAGTCATGGCGCCAGCTGTCATTTTGATTAATTAATGACGTATGACATTTATAATTCTGATTTTCTGCGTCGATTTGTGGATAACCAGGTAAACAGATGGGAAAGAAACGGTGTTGAATAAAAAAATAACAAATAGGAGGTTGTTAAAAAGAACTCCAAAAACTACAAACGAGACGAAAGCACAGAACATACGGACGAAAGTGTCTAAAGTGACACTGACAGCTAACAGTTATCTTTCTATGATCAATGGTCGATCTATGGTTTATAGAGTAGCTAAATCTGAGTGACGCCATGTTGAAAATCCATAAAAATAATTGTTAACTATCAATTTACTACCACAACAGTATACATTGAAGTGAATTATCCGAATTTTTCCCGGATTCTATGGATTTTTCTCTTTTTTTTTTCAATATGAAACATGTCCTCTCAATGGTAATCTGTCGTACATTTATATAGAACAAGTCACGAATTATTTCGTATGAATGGATCGGTCATGGTTTAAGCTATGCTTGCCGCGGTCTGTCTGTGGATGGGTGACCATCAATAAAGTCGTTTAAAAATAAATATTAACATGTACTCACGGTACACTTATTCTCGTCGTCTCCTTCGTCAACGTCCTTGAGCGTGACGGTGTACTGCGGGTTCTTCCAGAACGATTCCAAGTAGTTTCTGCAACCACCTGCTGTTACGCCTGTCAAACAAATTATACAAAAATGAGTTTATTGAACAAAACACACGTAAAATCTCCCTCTCCCTCCTTGCGTCGATTTCCTTTTTCCTAGTCATCTATCGGGAAATCAACTTAGATTTACTAATGAGAGATTTGAACAGACTTTTCGGGTCGGCGTACAGCTGATGTGTAGTGTACAAGTAGCACAATATCACCAATATTATTGACTTTTTAAGTTGTCAAAATGCGATTTCCCAATAGATAATAATATCACAATTTTTTTTTACAAAAAAGACAACCGCCTTCAAAATGTAAAAAATAACTTTCAATTCGCAAGTCGGCGGCTTTGGTTTTGCTTGTTGTTTTGTATCGCCACCGACTTGCGAATTGAAAGTTATTTTTTACTATTTGAAGGCGGTTGTCTTTTTTGAAAAAAAAATATTTTTTCGCTTTTTATTGCCTACTTCTCATCATAGAAACTAATTAAGAAACGGCGACACAAAAAAAATCTGTCATCCCTTAATTTTCAACCCTTAGGGGTAGAATATTTTCTAGAAATTTGAGGTATACACTATCAATTAAAAAAAGAATCATCGAAATCGGACTACATTGAAAAAAGTTATGCGTGGTCAAACATATAAATAAATTTACAAAAAATAAAAAAATGATCATAATATGAAAAGTACTGGGCCAAACAATGTTAATTTTTTATGGGACCAAATGGCAACTATTCCGCATCAAACTAAAGAAGAATCACGTAAATCGGATCATAAATCTCAGAGTAATCGATGTACATACATAAAAAGAAAACCAACCGAATTGAGAACCTCCTCCTTTTTGAAGTCGGTTAAAAATATGAAGGTTACAGAAGGAGCGCTCCCGCCATCCTCAAAAATAATAACCTAAACTTGCCAGACTCACTAGGGCTGCAACTGTATTGACTCTGTAGGTTTTATTTGTGACAATATGGAATTTTATTGACGCTTATTGAAACTCTTTGCAAGTTATTTATAACAAAATGTTCCTGTTTGTCATGAAATGTGAATTAAATCATTTTGATCATTCATTTTGACAACACGTGTCGCTATTCGAGACTGAAGTCTGCAAATAATAATTTGCAAGGTATTTTAAAGAACACAATTATCTAACAGGATAGTATTTACCTCTGACCCACTCTCCCTCGAAGACCGACATCTCCCACTTCTTGGTGCAGCCCTCCGGACATTCCTCAGGGTCCAACGAGTCCGGGTTCAAGTTACAGATCTCCACTCTAAAATAGATAGGAATTCATTTAGCGAGATATTTCATGAACAGATGTTTCTACGTGGTATAGCGTAATTAAAAAAAAAATCGTAGTAGATAGAGGCAATTTTTGGTTGGATTAAGGGTCCGTGTGGTGCCGGCCGCGAATAGCACCACCCCATTTCTACCCGTGGGTGTCGTAAAAGACGACAGAGGGATATTGACCAGAGGATGGGCAGCAGCGTCCTTCTGAGTACCATAACACCTACTGCAATCGTCAACATGCATTGGCCAAGCATGGCGATTATGGCTCAACCCCCCTTTGGGGAAGAACTATGCCCAGCAGTGAACGTGTAAAGGTTGACATGATGATGATGATGACGTTAGGGAAATATGTGAAACTGTAGTTTGTGAGTTTGTATGTGGGATGTATTCTACGAGAAAATTCACGCGGACGAAATCGCGGGCAAAGTGCTAGTTATTAATATACTTGAAGAGTTATAAAAATGTGGATGGATTGTGTGAAGAATGATATGAAAGAGAAGGG
This sequence comes from Charanyca ferruginea, assembly GCA_947361185.1. NCBI lineage: Eukaryota > Metazoa > Arthropoda > Insecta > Lepidoptera > Noctuidae > Charanyca > Charanyca ferruginea. The sequence goes on along the minus strand of OX376082.1, from coordinate 6,224,314 downwards.
AGTTACTGATATCATGACGTTGGACAGGATGGAATGGAAGAAAACATGTTGCGACGACCCCAAGTATGGGGGCTACCATGGAATATGGGCAGGATGATGATTATTATTATTTACTAGAAAAAAGCGTGACATACCTCGAAAAGTGATTGACAAAGTCTTTGAAGGACATCCAGAATTCACCGTCGTCGTCAAACGTGAGACCCATCTCCTCTTTCTCCGACTCTGGGATGAATCGCCATTCAGGAGATCTGGAATCAAATGAAAATATAAAAGTTTAGCTGGCTGATCTTAAGAGCGCCCATTCCGTTATATTTCCCATAAAAACGCTCGTACGCGATTACGGCGATAAAACAAATTATTTCCCAAATATTTTTTAAACACAGGTATCTTGAGGTTTAAATCTAGGTTTGTATAAAGCCAAAAATAAACTTTTTTGAGAAACAAATTCAGTAAACACGTCCTTTTCACAATTTTATCTGAACTTTGAATGTTCATAATGCACTCATACCTTGAAAAAGTTAAAAAAACAGCTTCATACAGACCTTGCACATGTAATGGTGATTCTAAATAAATTACAAATTTTTTTACCAAAAACTTGTAAGGCTTTTTCAAAAACACGTATGTCCTGGAACAAGTTTTGTGAAATTTCCGCGCGCCAATTTTCCGGACGACAAATGGCGACAAAGGGCGCCCATCTCATCATATTTTCCAAACAAACGCTCGTACGTGATTACGGAGTTATAACAAATTTTCCTCCAAATATTTTTAACACACGGGTAGGTATCTTGTGGTTAACATCTAGGTTCCTATGTAACGAAAAATCGTGTTACCCAGGAATTGGGTTGTGGAGGTGAGATAGGTATAGCCGCTCCATGTAAAACACTGGTATTCAACTGCATCCGGTTACACTGGAAGCTGGCCCCAACTGAGTTGGGTCTAAAGGCTAAACAAATGATAACGTGTTATTGACTGTACGGATGTCTTCGTAAGACCTGGATATTCGGACAGTCCTCGTACTGTTATGAATTATTAAATGTATCAACTAAATACAACCTAGGCAGAACCCCCAACACTTCAACGTTTCATTTTATTTTATTTTGTTTGGGAAAATAAACAGTTATGCACTAAAATCTTATACTAAGTTATAAATATACACTAGTTACAAATGAAAATGTCGTAACGACATTTTCCACAACATATTAAAAGTAATATCTAATAGTGCGCTATTCTAAGCTGAAAAATCATAGAAGTTTATGCCGATACAATAAAATTGCAAATACATGTCGGTTTAAAGAATTTATTTCTCATCAGAACTTACAGTTCACTTATAATGAGATACAAAAAATAAGTATGATAATACAATACAATCTAATTGCCTCCAGAGTATTAAAAGTTATAGTGTACATACATATTTCTTAAGTTTATTTTTAAAAGTATTAATGTTATCGCATTCTTTTATGTCGTCCGGCAATTCATTGAACAGCTGTGCTCCTTCGAACAATATGGTTTTTTTACCGTAATTAGTGCGTGCGCTGATAACTTCTAGTTTGTTTTTGTATCTATTTCTCAGATTATATGACATTGTTTTTTTCTTTAGTTGGATGTTGGTTTGTATTGAGTTAGTGGTTGTGTTTTTAACAAGAATGCAAGTGTAGTAGATGTATAGCTGTCTAATATTTAGTAGTTTAGTTTTTTCGTATACGGTCTTTGTTGGAGTGAGATAGTGATAATGAAACAGAGTTTTTATTATTTTATCTCTTTGCAGTGAATTTAAATTAGTTACTGATGCTAATTGAGATATGGGGATCCCCCCATATCTCAATTAAATATTCTAAATGCGATTTGACTAGCGAGTTATAGATTAGAGTGCGCACTTTGTTTGGAATACAGTTTGCTACTTTCCGTAATGCTGCCAATAATGATGTTAATTTATTTCGGAGATGATCAATGTGTAATTTCCAAGTTAGTTTCTCGTCTACCCTTAATCCAAGATATTTTTCGTTGGTTGATCGTTTTATAATTTCATTATTTATTTTAAGAGGTGAGAAGTCCGGTATTTGCTTATTTTTAGTGGTAAAAATCATAAATGAGGTTTTCGACGTATTAATTGTTAGAAGGTTGTATTTTAGCCACTCGTTGAATAGATCAAGGTCATGTTGAGCGTCCTTTATGATGTCGTGTAGTGATTTGTCAAAGTAAAAGAGACAGGTGTCGTCTGCATACAGTGTTAGGTTTCCTGTTAACCCTATTTTATTTATATTGTTTATATAAATTAGAAAAAGTAATGGACTAATAATTGAACCTTGAGGACAGCCATATGAAATGTTTTGGATCGAGCTAGTGTGTACATTTCCTATTTTAATAACTTGACGCCTATTCTCCAAATAAGATTTGAACATTTTATGTGCTGTACCTGTAACACCTATGTTATCCAGCTTCTGTAGCAGTTTTTGATGACTTACGGTATCGAACGCTTTTTTTAGGTCAATAAATATCCCTAAGGCATAGCCCCCTTGATCTATATAGGTTTTAATTTTGGTAATTAGATCGGTTGCAGCCGAGAGAGTACTAGATTTAGGGCGAAAGCCATATTGTTCATCTATTAGAAAGCTTTTATTTGTCAAATAGTTATTTAAGCGATTATATAATACGCGTTCGAATATTTTGGACATTACCGGTAACACTGACACTGGTCTGTAGTTGCTTGGGTCAGTTTTATTTCCAGATTTGTAAATAGGACTGACCCTAGCCACCTTGAGGGTCTCGGGAAAAGTACCGTGTAGTAAACATACGTTTATACAGTTAGTTAGCTGCTCAACGATTATCTTTTTTAAACATTTTATTGCCTTAGTACTAATACCATCCAGACCAGTGCTAGTGTCACTATCGAGGTCGTCAATTATTCTTATTATTTCCGCTGTGGTCTACGGCGTTAGTTCGTTAAGCGTTATGTCATGTGTATAGTTATGATCATACATTAGTGTGTTGCCCGTATCTGTGTGATATGTGTCTGGTATTTTTTTTGCTAAGTCCGCACCTATAGATGAGAAAAAAGAATTAAACAAGTCACATATTGAGTTACCTTCGGTTAGAATTTGATTGTTTGACATTAGTTTCGGAGGAGCAGCACTGTCTTTAATTTTATTTAATCCCAAATTATTAATCAGGTCCCACATTTTTTTGGGTTGATTGTTGCAGTTATGAAATAAATTGAAATAATAGGTTTTCTTATGCGTGTTAGTTAGCATCTTCACTTTATGTTGTTCTTTCTGGAATTGCTTCAGTAAAACTTCGTTTTTTTGGGTCTGATTTGGTTTGTTGCCATAAACAATTTCGCTGATTGATTGCGTTTATAATGTTCTGATTAATCCAGTCTTTTTGGGGAGGGTTTAGAATTTTAATTTTATCAATTTTGTTCTTGTCTATTTGTGTTGAGATAAATGTCTCTAGGTGGCTATAGTTGTGGTCGTCATTGCTGTATTTTGCTTCAAGTGTGTTGTTGTATAGTTTTTCATAATCCAGTGCCTTATAATGTTTCTTTTTGTTACGTTGAGGAGGCAAACTTCCTATTTGGAGATATATCTGCTTATGATCAGAAAGACTTGATTCAATTATTGAGAGGCTAAGAGAATGGTTATTTATATTAGTACATACGTGGTCCAGTATTGTGTTTGTGGTGGCCGTGTCACGTGTGCTGTATGATTTGTTGATTTTATTTATTATTCTATAGCCGGCTTCTTGGATTTCATGTTGGTATTTTGATACATTACTGTTTGCACTAAGTAGATCTATATTGAAGTCTCCGAAAACCATTGATCTTCTTCGTTTCTCCAATTGAGATGAATATATTTCCAGAAAGTTGTTTACGTTGGTATCCCCCGGTTTATAAATCGCCCCAATATTTAATGATAGTTTGTTTATAAATATCCATAAATAATGGTTTCCGTTCTCGCATAGTTCTTCTGTTATATCGTATTTAATACTGTCGTGCACATAAATGGAAACTCCTCCGCCTTTACAATTCTGTCTAAAGTTATAGATATGATTATAGTTAGGTAGTTGGTATAGTTTAGCATCAGTCTCAGAGTTAATCCACGTTTCCGTGAAAATCAGAAGATGAGTAGTAATTTTTATGGCCTTTAGAATGCATTTTATTTCGTCGAACTTCCCAGCCTTACGAATACTGCGCAAGTTCGCATAAAGGAATCTTAGCGAAGACGGATGCAATGGAATGTCCTCGTATTTACATACTATTTGATGGTATAGTTTCCTAGAACTATCCGTCCGTTTGTTATTTTGTAATGGGGTACTTACTGGTTTTTTTGGTTAGCAACAACTATTGTGGGTGTACCTTTTACATATTTAATAGTGAGGTTTACTTCACCATCCTGTGTACGCTTATTTAGCTCTTCCTTCAGAGATTCTAAGTATAGTTTTTGTTTTGGAGTTTGATCAGAAAAAATCTGCATATTTTCAGGTAGTTTAGTTCTGTTTTTTAACAAGTATTTTGCAGTCTCGGATTTTTCGAAGTGAACTTTTATGGGCCGGTTCTTGTTTCCCACGTATTTTCCTAATCTCTTAGACTTAATCGGTTTAGGGCAGTCGTCAAAAAGCATTGTAATTAACTTCATAACTTCCTGATTATCGTGATGTTGTCTGGCTTTCCAGTTTTTGTCGTTTATTTCCGATATACCCACAATCACAATATTTTTCTCGCGTTCGCATCGGTCCTTGAGTTCTAGGATGAGGTTTTCGTGGCACTCGACGGGCGATTTTAATGCCGAACATTTTATGTGTTGTAGATTTTTTATCTGGGTTATTTCGGTTTCTATATTTTTTATTTTATTTTCAGTGGCGGTTGTTTTAGTTTTTATATTTTCAATTTCTGTATTTGTATGTTCAAGCTGTTGAGAAAAATTTTCAGTGGTTAATTTTACTGCCTTTATTTCGTTCTTGATCTCCGATATTTGTTCTTTAATTTGGTTTAGGTTTTCGGTTTGTGTTTTGCCAAAATTGGTTAGGAATTTCATCATTTCCATGCGGAAATCCGTGAAGTCCTTTTTATAATCGCTGTCTTCGGTTCGCTCTTTCCGTTTTCTTGAAGTAATGTTAGCATGTAACTCCTCCTCGCTGAGAGTGGATAAGTTAGGAACAGATCCGCTACCGCTCTCGCTGCCGCTTATCAGTGTCGCCCTAGGCGGCGTTCTCTGCACATTAATTTTGTTGTGTTCCGAGTGTGTGTAAGGAGATGGAAAATATCGGACGCTCTCTTTTCCCCGCGGGTGAGAGGGGCGCTGCGCGAGCGCCGGCGTAATTATGTGTGAGGACACAAGGTCCTGAGTAATTAAACAAACACAATGTTGATTTGACTTAAACACTGCACATAGAAGGATCACTTTACTTTGCTAAGCTTTTGTTAAAATTTTAATATGTTAAGCACACGTCTACTTCCAACGGGCTCCAGAGGCCAAAAAAAAAACATGTGATTTCGCTAATCCAAATTCTTAGAGTACAATATTATACAGTACTAGCTGACCCCGACAGACGTTGTCCTGTCCCTATTTACCTACCTTACATCTACCCTACACCTACCCTACACCTACCCTAAACGTCACGGAGCCCGAGACCTTTCCAACGAATGCAAAACCGTGGAAATCGGTTCGTGCGTTCTGGAGTTATATCTTCAGGAAGGAAAACCCGACTTATTTTTATATAGTAGATTTTCTTGAATGCAATTTTTTGATTAAAAGTCTTTAACAAAGTTTTTTAAAAAAGGTCTCCAGGAACTCCTTCTTAACAGTACGAAAAGAGAAGGAGTTTCCACTTCTAATATAGTTATGAGTTATACATACTTGTCACTCCATGGTCCATTCCACTCGGCTTCATTTCCCCAGGGGTTGCGCAGACGAAGCAGCGGTATTTTCCCACTTCGTCCAGGAGTTTCGATGTCCACGTACTTCACCTTTGTGACTGAGTAAGCGTGACCTCGGATGAGGCCAACTGGGGTTTCAGCTTCTAAGATGTTTGGATCCGGCTGGAGGGAAATAGAATTTTATTAGGTTTGAATGTGAACATTTTGAGATACAGTTTGTACTTTGTGATAAGAACAACAGAAATGACAATATGTAGGTATCGAACATGGTATGAAGCGGATGTTGGGTTCAGTTTGCGCTGCTTCCTGTCTATAGTTGGACCGCTTAAAGGGGCTATTAACGACTTTTACAGATTTTTACCTGACAATCACGTCAATATGTATGGAGTAAATGATTTGAAAAAAAAAAATATGTTAAACTAGAACATTCTCTTAATCATTTAGTATGTGAATATTTTTGATTATATTCATATTAAATAGTTTAATTAACTCGTGAAGTTGTGTCTGACGCGGACAAAACATTGACAATCACACAAAATCTACCAGGTATAATTAAACGAAACTTACATCATCTTAGAGACAATTTTATTATCTATCTTTCAGTATACGCCTTTTTTTATGTTAAAGAATACTATCTTTTATTTAATTTTTTGACTAAACTTTGAGTTTTAGACGCAGCGCATACGATTCTCTGGTCGCTCAAGGTCACCGGCGTACATCGTCGCCTTAAGAGGTCCCTTCCCCATCGGTATAACGTCAACGCGAGCATGATTGAAAAATATTTTGTTTCATTCAACGCAGTGTTCGAAAACAAACGAGTGAATGAGAACGCGGTAACGTCGCATGAAAATTGGCGCGCGGAGATTTCACAAAACCTGTTCTAAGAAATACGTGTTTTTGAAAAAGCCATACAAGTTTGTGGTAATAATGTTTGTAATTTAGAATCTTCATTACATGTACTTGGTTTTTGTTAACAATTTTTTTTACTTTTTCAATGTATGAGTGCATTATGAACGGCCAAAGTTCGAATGGAAATTGTGCAAAAAAGCTGATTTTCAAACGTGTTTACTGAATTTGTTTCTCAAAAAAGTGTCTTTTTCGTTACATAGGAACCTAGATATTAACCACAAGATACCTGTGGTAAAAATATGCGGAGGAAAATTAGTTATAACGCAATCACGTACGAGCGTTGATATGGGAAATATGATGGGATGGGCGCCCTTAAGATGAAAGCGCTAGGGTAGCCCGCGGAATCCAAATATTACGTGGTTTGCAATTTTCAGACCAGTTAATAAAAAAAATATTCGCGGGAGTAACAAATATGCATTTACAGAATTATAATAACTAAAACCATCAACATAACTCTCCAAGTTAGCAAAGCTCGTAAATGTGCCTATTTAATAAAAATATGACGTTTGTGAGGTCTTCTAACTTGGGATACGGAATCCTTCATGCGGCTCGTATTTGGTCGGATTTTTTCGTAACTTTTGACGTTCCAAAAGTGCTGTTTCTTAGTCTTTAGTTTCCTTTTTTTACAATTGGTGACAGTTGTCACAAGTTGACGTTTCAGTCACCACACCCCTCCCGCACCGCATAGCTATCTCAGGCACGGTCGCAGTTCAGACGACGACGACGAGCAGAGCAGACGACGACACGGTTGGCGCAGTGGCTGAGGAGCGATCGACTGTTGCGCAGCGTGTTGCGGGTTTGATTCCCGCCCAGGCTAAATATTTGTGTGATGAGTACTTGTGTTTGCCTTGTGTCTGGGTGTTGTTTATCTATATATCTATGTATTTAAAATGTACATGTGTATGTAAATCAGCTGTCTGACACCCATAGTACAGGGTCTCCCTAGTTTAGGGTCAGATGGCCGTGTGAAATGTCAAAAAAAAAAAAAAAAATTAAGCGGTCGGCAATAAATCAAATGTTCCTCACCTCAATACTGCAACCACTGAGAGAGTTTCTCTCGTACGCCTTCAGAAGGATGGTATAGAAGTTGGGCGGTAGCTCAGCGATGTCGTACATCTCCGTCACTCCGCCTGTGAAGTCCTCCATCGCTTCGCAAGTTGAACCGCCTTTTAAGGCCTCGTAGGAGCCGTGGAGTCTGGAAATTAAAGGTTTTTGTTAGGGGGATATGACACTAGAATCGTTATCTGCCTAGCCTTTCCAATTATGTTGGGGTTGTCTTGCAGTCTAACCAGATGAAGCTGAATACCTGTGTTTTACATGGATCTACTGCCTCTACAACCCAATTAATTAGTAGTTATAGTTAGGTTAGTTGTTTTCAATTGATAAAATCATCATACATTCTGTCACATAACAGCCTATAAAGTTTGATCATCTCTGGAATAGGGTATTTTACTCTATACGAGAAAAAATCTATAAATATGTTATTGAGACAGTTTAGGCATAAAGCAGTCGTGAAATGTAAGTTTTAGTTCATAAAATAACAAAACAAATTTTTAAATTCAATTCGAATTTTTCAGTATTTTTAATCTGTTTTAAAACACCGTGAAATAGTAGCGGCAATGTTATTACGCCGTACGGCTGTGTAAACAAAACATTGTCAACTGTCAGTCAACCGATTGGCGTAATATAGGCTTTGTACTTTTATTATTTTCGCAACCAACGTAATTTTTTCATTATTACACCTATTACAAAATATGCTTTTGATTATTTTTAAATGATATACCATTATCATATTTAATATGAGCTCATTTGATACAAAACGAATTGACGTCATTTACGCTGAGCAATATGGCGTCCAGTGAGAGGCGTTTTCGTCGAACTACGCGCGAAATGTGAAAATTTAAAATTTAGATGCATTTTTATGGCACTTATTGATTGAATAAAAAAATTGTGTTTTTTTTGGTGGCATTAGCACCACAGAATTTCATTGAGACATTTTTTAAAAATTGGTGTAATACCCTATTATTTATTTTACTTAGGCTGAAAGGTAGAGAATTTTGAAATCAGTTTCTATTAAAAAGTAAAAAAATACCATAATCAACGACTGTCGGGTGAAAAATGTAAAGGTCAAGCCTCCGCTACTTATGCACTTATGCGGTGCATTTGACATTCGAGGGGTTAAGGGTTAACGGCCTTCTAGTCAAAAGAGGGCAGCGTGTATTCAAGGTTGTCGTATGCCGTCAGTTTAACAGTACTTACTTAGCATAAGCCTTCTCCAGCAACGCGCTCCAGAACTCGTTGGTTTCCGACGAGTGGAGGAACACCAGCTTCCCTCGGTACGTGGGGAGACGGTCGTCGATGACCACGTCCACCCATCTGCCGTACTGCCAGAATCTGGAACAAATATCATTTATAATAACACTAACATTTCCCCCGCGACTTCGTCCGCATCAATTGAAAAAATTAGGGCAAGGACCCCTAATTTTTTCAATGAGAAGTTTCAACCAGTGTCATTAAAATTCCATATTGTAACAAATAAAACCTACAGAGTCAATACAGTAGTAGCAGCCCTAGTGAGCATGACGAGTTTAGGTCATTATTTTCGAGAATGGCGGGAGCGGTCCTTTTGTAACCTTTATATTTTGTGGTTATAGTGAATAGAATGGAACATATGTTGAGGTGAGAATGAAAGGTGAAGGAGTGAGGGAGAGGGAAGGGTAATCTAAAAGATGGCGACTGTAAGGGGAACGAGGTAAGATGTTTTATTTTTTTAAATGTTGTTATCATTTTCCTTTGTTTCACACCTACGATACTAGAAATATTACATACTAGCATTTGTCGAATTACTACTCTATGGAATTACGTATAGAAACGTAATTCCATAGAGTAGTAATTGGTAGCTTGGTTCCGAGGGCAAGTTTATTGCTTTTTAACGTGGCGGTCAAAAGGTTAAAGTTGACTGTAGTTCCAAGACTAGTTCGCGCCATAAAAATAAAAACGAATTAAATATGGAAGCTAAACAAAGGAGCTTATCATGCTATTTCACTTGCACAATATACCGAGCGAGTCAGAGGACAAGGTAAGCGACACCATTTTTTTAAAATAACACAGCTTGTACAGGTTGGGCAAAAATCGTGGATCAAACGAAACAGGGCGATAGATGGGGTTATTTGCAGTAAAAAATGGTAGTGCTTTTTTTTTTTCAAAGTAAGGTTTTAAAGTTACAAATAATTTAACGTAAGATTTAAAAGATATTGAAAAAAGTGGCAATACTCATAAATCATGGTACCTACTATCATAAAAGCACTATTGTAGTGATGATACAATTCCTAGAAGCTACTAAACACCATTTTATTGTTTTAAAATAGGTACCCATTTTACTTTAATTGCCTATTTATCACAAATTTTGGTATTTTTTTTCAAAAAACACTCAAATATCCACAACTTTTAAGGAGATCAAGTGAGTGCTCTGCCACAAAGATATTTTTTACTGCAAATAACCCCAACTATCGCCCTGTTTCGTTTGATCCATGTTTTTTTGCCCACCCTGTATAAACCATATTTGTCAAATATCTACGTTGAATTTAGAGATAAAGGAGAAAAAAAAAATCAGCATTACTACTTTATGAATCATTAAAATAATTTTGTCGTTGTTTTGGGTCAGGTTTATAAATGTTTGTAAAAGTTGTGAGTAAGGCAAAGTTTTTTTTATAAACAAGAAAATAATGCCTTACCGGAAATGGAAGACACCTGCATACTCCTCATCGAAGCTCTGGTCATCTGGCACAACTTGGAAGAACAATCTGAAATACAAATAAAATAACTTTAATGATTTGTAACACTAATTAATTAATCATACGATTGTAAACTTAACGGTGTAGTTTTATTCATATAAAACCTTGAAAAGAGGGCTATCGTCATTTCTAGGTATGTATGTTATTTAATGGGTGGTTTGGTTCCCGCACTTTAGTCCTTCATTGTGGACCATTTTGCGTAATGTGCTTATTACACTATACAATTTGTAGGAAATCAATTTAGGAACCTAAGTCGTTAGCTAGTGATCACACTACACTAAATTGAATTCTAAACTGGACCAATTTAGAATTCAATTTAGTAAACCACTAATTTACACTAAATCGGATCAAATCTGTTCTAACTGCGATTACACCTGCCAATTTCCTGAAAATTGTATAGTGTAATAAGCCTTTAAGCCATGGTCACTCCAGCTATTTTTAGGCATTTCCAGGCACAGCTAGCAGTATTTAACCGATTTTTTATCACAAGACTAGCCTTGTCTGCGACTTTGTCAAAGTAAAAGTTTACTAGTGTATCAGAAAACATATTCTATGGCATTCGCAGATAGAATAAATAAGTGAAAATTTTATAAGTGCAAGATTTTTTGTATTGGGATCATTATGGACTCAGTTCGGACACAGCCATAGGGTAGAAGAGAGGACTACAACATTTACCCATACCGCGTAGCTGCGTTTACATTTAAGTTTTTGAACAAGATTCGCTCTATTCGGTAGATCTAAGAGTTCTTAAAAAAAAAACCTTGTAAATAAATATTTTTGTTTGTAAAAGACTTCTATTGGCCACATGTGTACAACATATCACTTATCTATAAAATCTACCATATTAGATGCAACAAATGATAATGATATATTTTACAGTTTTACATTATATTATGATATACAGAATGGGGACCACTTATATGCAATAAATTATACGACATACTTGTTATCACCTTTTCTGACGATATACAAAAAATGAACGAAATCGGTCCAGTAATTAGGTCAAAAAGTAGAGTTTTAATTTTGAACAAATTTAAACACTCTGTAGAATTGGATCACTAGGTCAATGACTCAATGAACTTGAATCCTTTTAGCACTGAAAAGCGACGTTGCCACGGAGTGCAAAACTAAAACTATCACGACTCTGTTATGTACCGATTCTAGTTACTTGCCTAATTGTAAAATTCGCTTCGGGGTCAAGGCACGTTGTCTTTAAACAGAGTGTTTACTTTAACTGAATTTATTTTCATATCTATTTAGTTTGAAAATTTAACTTTTTTAATTTTCGGTTTTTAAGTTAATATTTAATTTTGCTATACTTCTGTGAACTAGTACTACTTGAGGTTTCATTTATTGCATATAAGTGAGTTCCAAATTGTATATACAATGTTAAACTGCATGTATCATTATCCTGTTCCAATGAGCGGTATAAGTTAGGTGTGGCTATGCTAGTCATACAAACAGATATTACGTTTGTACAGCTGAAGGATATAGATAACTTATCTAGCAGGCATGGTACAAGACTTCCTTATCCTTACATAGGTCGCCGATATGTCTACGCGCATAACTCCCGAATAACTGCACCAAATTGTATAATTCTTTTTTGTTGCGTTTGCCATTGCCAGGACAATGTTTGTATATACTTATAATAATATTATAAAGAGGAAAGATTTGTATTTTTGTGTGTAACAAATAAACTCAAAAACGACTGGTCCGATTTCAAAAATTCTTTCACCAATCGAAAACTTCATTATCGCTGAGTAACATAGGGTAGGTGTCGGTCGGTGTAGGGTAGGTAAATAGGCAGGTAAGTAGGTAGAGGGTCAGGACAACGTCTGTCGGGTCAGCCAATTACTTGCATCGTCTAAACACTGTACAGACGGTAGAGCTTTCATTGTTGCTTCAACTTATTGCATTCGACTGGCAATTAAATTGCACCGTGTAAATTGGGTTTTCATTTGGCTTCATAATAGCGAAACAATGTACATAATTGGACCAGGAGTTACGGAGATTAGCCCGAACGAAAACAAACTTAGTCCGACGGGGTACTTAAATATCATGGCAGGATTTGTATAAAAAAATAAAGATGTTTAGAGAAGTTGAAATTCGAATTCTTACTTTTGGGCACCTAAAGAGTGTCTTTAGGCATTTACATTATTTTTAAACTCCCGCAATAAAAATGGATGTTAAAAGAGAATAGTTTAACAAAAAGCTCAATATTTCAGAATGAAACGCCTGAAATTGCATCGTTTTATGGAAAATAATGTCACATAAAATGATTAATCAATGTACAGAGGCCAGCACATCAAGCTACTACAATCTGTCAAAATTCTTTGATAGATTTTCAACTTTATTACAAAAGCATAAGGTTCATATTTAATTGGGAAAATTTGACAGATATGGCTTGATGTGCTGGCGTCTGTACTTTTTCAACTCCGCCATTGTTAACATCGATTCACGTCACTTGTCTGTCAGTTTGATAGATCCGTTAATGTCACTTGTCACTTATTTTTTTTTTATTAATACAAAAAGGGCAACAAGATGAAACGATAAACTGTAATTTTCATTTCGAAATATTTTAATTATGCGGGGGTTTAAAAATATGGTAAGTATATCAATCTGCTCCTGGTAATGTATTCTCCACATTGGATATTTTGAACCCTCTAGTTTCTTTTTCATACAAACGAATGTATTTTTATTTTTCTATTATCAAATTGGCCGCATTGATTGATTGGCTTGCGTTTGACCGCAATTCACCTGATCTTAAGTGATGATGCGGCCTAAGTTGGAACACGCTTGCCTAGGATGAACCGGTTCACTCGTGCCTTGAAGATACCTAGATTATACTTATCAGGGAACAGAGAGGCGGGCAGCGAATTTCACAGTCTGGCAGTTCGCACAATAAATGTGGAATCAAAGCGCTTGGTTCGAGACCGTGGAACTTCAACCATATAGCGGTGACGCTTCGAAGTCCAGGTAACGTCACGATGTTTGCCAACACCGATGTCATTGATGTCCAAGATAAACTTAAGAAGTTCATATAAACTGGAAAGCTATATTGTTACTTGCCCGATATCGAACCCGCAACATCATGCATGAGAGGCGAGTGCGTTAACCACTGGGCTAACACGACTCTATTTAACATGTAATCATTTTATTATGCAGTTGTAGGGCAATTATGCAATTAAAGTCTTTCCTGTTTTGTCTTTACGTATTACATTTCCTATAATTGTATACCTATGTAGAATATTGTCCTTCTACAGTAGTGCAATCGTATGCGTTAAAATATTTTTATAATGACAACATGATAAAAATGCCATTCAAGTTAGGGCTTTAAATAGTATGCGTTAATATATGTATGTTTTATAACGACAAGATGAAAGAGGTGATGGCTCACGGGCGGCGGCATGGCAAATTATTCCGATCTGTCACCGTGATTTGTCCCCTTAAGGGTACATATCGGAAAAAAGTTTGATCCGTCTTACTGTTAACAACGAGGGGGCAGTTCGAATTTAATTCACTGCTATCTGTCCCCGTATCTGTGATAGGGGATCACGGATCACAACTTTTTTTTCGACCTGTGCCCCTGAGGGGACAAAGCAGGGTGCCAGATCGGAATAATCCGCCGTGGCCAGGTAATGGTTGGGTTTTTCGGGCTTTAATAATAATCATCATTATCATCATCATCATCATGTCAACCTCTAGACGCCCATTGCTGGGCATAGGTCTCCCCCAAGAGGGGTTCAGCCGTAATCGCCATGCTTGGCCGATGCATGTTGGCGATCGCAGTAGGTGTTATGGTACTCAGAAGGACGCTGCCGCCCATCCTCTGGTCAATATCCCTCGGTCGCCTTCTACGACACCCACGGGTAGAAATGGGATGGTGCTATTCGCGACTGGCACCGCACGGCGGCTTTAATAATGAGCGATGTTTATTACTTACTTCCTGTGTAGCGTGAGGTTGGCAACAGCAGCCAACAGCCAGCAATCTCCCAACTCGCCCTGCTGCACGTCGAAGCGACTGTAGCCCTCCACGAAGAGTTGGGGGTCCTCGCATATTTGCTGTAAAAACATTAAACAAATGAGTTTCTTTCTGATGTAACTTAAAAATGTAACTTATGTAATTTTAATAAAGTTTATTTTCCAATAGTAATGGTCTTTTGTGGTCATTATGACATATAACGCGATCTTTATTTTAATGTTAGCTTTTAAAGCTTATTACATATAATACAAGCTTCGTTATTTTACGATAAATACATAGGCAATGCGATCATTTTTATGCTGGCACTTCACATGGCGTATTTGTAAAAATATTTGCCTTATACAGAATTTACCCTACAGTTATTGAATTAAGTCCATTTTGTATTATTCAAATAAGGCAAATATTTGGACAAATACGTCATGTGAAGTACCGGCATTATATTTAAAAATGGAAATCACCAGTTATTTCAACAATTGGCTACTTAAGAGCGCCCATCCCCATCGAACGAACTTCAACGCGAGCGTGATTGAAAATTTTTTTGTTTCAACCGATGTTAAGCTCGAAAACAAACGAGTGAGTGAGAACACGATAACATCACAGGAAAATAGGCGCGCGGAAATTTCACAAAACTTGTTCCAGGACATACGTGTTTTTGAAAAAGCCTTACAGGTTTTTAGTAACAATCTTTGTAATTTAGAATCAACATTCCATGTGCAAGGTCTGTATGAAGCTGTTTTTTTTTTTTAGTTTTTCAATGTATGAGTGCATTATGAACGGCCAAAGTTCAGATAAAATTGTGCAAAAAAGCTGATCTTCGGACGTGTTTACTGAATTTGTTTCTCAAAAAAGTTTATTTTTGGCTTCGTACAAACCTAGATTTAAACCACAAGATACCTATGTGTGAAAAATATTTGGGAAATAATTTGTTATAACGCCGTAATCGCGTACGAGCGTTTGTATGGGAAACATGACGGGATGAGCGCTCTTAACTACACTACCAATCAATTGACATACCTTATATGAGCTGTAAAAACGCGATTCGTCACTATACATTTTGTATAGCAATAGCAAAACGTGACGTCACTTTTTTGACCTACTCAATTGACCGACTATTTATTGATAAAAAAAAAAAGGTTTTATTGTTTCTCATACATTTGTTCTACAACATAAAACTGAGGCAGCGCCGTTAAGTTATAAAGATACTTGAGATAGGGATACCTCGCAACTTCCTGGGGTTTACTAGCTACAATGTTGAGACATAAATAATAACAAAAGATTTAGGTAAGTACTAGGATGTTACAAATATTGTTTCAGGATGTCAAGTTTACGTATAGTGTTTGTGTGTGTGTGTGTGTGTGTGTGTGTGTGTGTGTGTGTGTGTGTGTGTGTGTGTATGTGTGTGTGTGGGTAGGTGTGTGTGTGTGTGTGTGTGTGTGTGTGTGTGTGAATGTTGATGAATAAATAACTGTTGTGTCTTATGATTGGGTATATGGTCTTCATTAGCATATTCTGGTTAAAATAAGTTCAATTTCATCATTCGATTTAGATTTTAGCCATTCCGTTAGAGCATTTTTACTTCAAAGCAACTTCAAATACAATTTTACAGTTAATTCAAAATTGATCAGGTTTTCAGGATAATTTTGTGTTTTGTACAGGAAATGTGTCTTGGAAATATTGATAAATGGGGCTAATAACTATTGTTATTTGGCCGCTTTATGTGTTAATAAATGGAGTATAACTTTTATTATGGTATTTACACACACACGGGTCTACAAGCCAGTTGGCCACCGTTGTGCGTGAAAACCCAAGCGGTCGCGATTGCAGTGCAGCGGCATTTAGGGTGTTCGCTCACGTCAGACAACCGGTGACCGATGTTTTGTCGGAGAGAAATGGAACACATGAACTCCAATATACCAACGCAGATGTCCCACAAAAAGTCGGTCTTACGAAACTATGAAATAATCGACCGATCCGATAATCGGTCCTACAACAAGTCTGACGTGGGCGGGCAGCCTTATGCTGAGCGTTGGCCGTTTCGCGCGGTAGTGATGCATGTTTAAGACTCGAACAATTTCTTTTTTTTTTTTAATATCAACTTTATTTAGTTTTAGGTTTGTAACAATGTTTATATAATATGTGCGTTGCTTTCGCGTGAATAACAGGTTTTTCTTTCTTTACCGTGGCAGTCCTTTACAGAACGTATTCGATATGTCGTACACACGGCTACATAATAATATCAAGCTATAGATTTCCAGAATACGCTGATCTCGCATTGTATAGAATTTCCATACAATGAGAGGTCATTTAATACTGGAAATGTATAGCTTGTTGTGTAGCCGTGCGTACAGCGTCATCAACTGGTTACCCCCCACGCATTAAAATTTCTGCGGATAGGGGGGGGGGGGGTAACCAATTGATGACGCTGTCCATACAAAAACGTATAATTTAAACTGCAAGAGATCTCGTAACTTTATGATCGCCATTCCGTTTGTCCATGACCATAGTATGACGGCATATGTTTAAAATTGCCTTAATTTGATGGATATTAAATAAAGAATAACTGCAGACATGACAATATGTGCTGTATAATTTCGACTGAAACAAACTGACCAGCCTTTTACGAAATATGTTGGGGTCGGGTTCCGTTTTACACGTAGCGACTGCACTGTCTGACCTCCACAAACCAGTTACTGGGTAACACGATATCCGGTAAGACTGGTTGTCAGGCTTTCTAGCATCTGACTACTCATAACGACTGTCATAGATCTGACTGTTGAATGACAACCGGGACCAACGGCTTTACGTGCTTTCCGAGGCACGGAGGGGTCTCGGTATGAAATGGATGGTCACCCATCCACGGGCCGACCGCGGCAAGCGTAACTTAACTTTCCCCGTCACTTCGACGCTCACTTCGCACTCGAACCTGTTTTAAAGTGTCAAATATATCAAGGTCATTTTGAACCTAGAAATGAGAGTGGATAGCACCCGTATAATGTTGGCTCCATTGTTCGTATTACGTTTCATCACAAATCAATTGAAGTATGCTTTTATTTAGGCATCACACCTAGCTGTAGTCTAGTGTCCGTGAGAACGGTAATAATACTGTAATCTATACTAATATTATAAAGCTGAAGAGTTTGTTTGTTTGTTTGGTTGAACGCGCTAATCTCAGGATCTACTGGTCCGAATTGAATAATTCATTTTGTGTTGGATAGTCCATTTATCGAGGAAGGCTATAGGCCCATGCAAAGCTGGGTCGGGTCGCTAGTAGCCTATAAACTTCAAGTGCAAGAACGTTATTGAAAAACTGTCACTACTGATCAAGATCCAGTTACACCCTGAGGGTCCAGTGTGAGTCTAGTTACCTATTCCAGGGGACGGCAACCTTTAGAAACGCTACAACATTTTTCAGTTTTTAAAGAGCCACTAAGTGTCATTTGTTCATTGTCACCATGATTGTGACAACCGTTAGTTCATAATCCAAGATTGTTTATGGAATCGAAGAGCTCGCTAACCGCGGCACAGACGGGTATTTTGACAATTTACGCGGCCGAAATTATTTTATGATCTTTTCTAAAGGTATAACTTAGTAGAAAAAATACTTAATGTGATTTATAAAGAGGTTTTGTTATTAAATATCATTGGGTTCCCCAGGCATGAGAAGCGCGATAGTTTCTTGGAAAAGCACTCCATTTTTCTTCTTTTTAAGCTTCTCAAACAACTTATAAGAGGTACACTACTCTCACTCCCGAGGTAGGTACCTCGTGAAACTAAAACAAATACCTTTTTTAGAATTATAAGAATTACAGTATTTTTTTTGTACATTGCTCAAAAAAAGTTCAAATTATCGAAACATAACGTATCCGCGCTTATCCGCGGCAGTGTTTTTTATTTTTTACTACTTGAAGCTTCAACCTTTCATTTGTTTATGGAATTACGGCAGGATCTAAGTTGATAGTATAACAAATAGACGACGACATAAAATATGTACAATGATAAATCGCCCTAACATGTAGGTACTTTCAAATTATTATATCTTATCTTTGTAATGATGAAAATAACAAAAAACTTAATAAAAAACAGCATGATTACCTGCTACATCAGAATCCATCACAAACACTTCTTAAATTTACACAATATATTTAATATTTCATTTCAAAGTTAATGGTATTGCACGAGCGCCGAGAACAGATAGAAACAACAAGTTGAACGATCGAATTTCGACTAAATGTATGACGCGGCTAGTGCAGGTAGCGAAGCTAGGGAGGGCGGGTTATTGTTCCCGAGACTATCCCCTAGCTCTGATAGTCGTCAGAATCAACATTATCTATAGTTTGTAAATACCACTTTTGGCCGCGTAGATTACCAAAATACCCCTATGTGCGCGGGTTGTCGCCCCTTGATCTATTCGATTGCGCTTATGTAAACGTTCGCTTGATTCTTAATCTTGCCACTAGACGGCGCCATTCCAGTTTCAGTACAAATTGAAGTTTACATTAATGCCTTCGAGTAAGTATAAAAACGCACACTTGGCAGTCACAAGACAAATGAAGTACTCACCCCAGGTCTCAACCAAGTAAGGGGTCTATCCAGCTGCTCCTTGTAGTAAAGACTGCGGTCTACCGCAGGGAACTCAGGGTCCTCGAACAGCCTGCCTTCGGAGACGCAGCGTGACCTGATCTCCTTGAAGTCTTGGTAGGTCGCCGGGCCGAATGATGAAGGACGGGTTTCGCCTAGCTGTAAGAAAAAGAAGTTAATATAACTGTCTACATAATATAACGCTTGAGTGTGTTGAAGAGGCCAGGCTTATGTCACACCTACGAGACCCTATAAAAACGAAACGATTTAATTACTTACACTACTACCAAAATAACAGACTGTACAAATACGTGTGTGTGTGCGTATCTACGCGCCGCTCGAACTAAAAGCAGTTCCCAGAGCAGTCGCTCGACGCGGGAAGAGGTGAAGAACAATTTCGGAGGGAGGCGGAGCGTGTCGCTACTGTACGGTAGTACTAATATTTATACTATGTTTATGTCTAACAGTGGATGAAATCAAGCTGCTAGTTGGAAGCCCGCTTCTCATAATTGAGGTTGTCGGTTTGATATCGGGCCAGTTGGTACTAATGTGGGCTTTTTTAATTTAATTGCACTTTCTAAGTTAATTATCTTCTGACAACAGTAAAGGAAATCATCGTGAGGAAAGCTGGACTTATAATTAATATAAGTCTAGAATCGCCAATCCGCTTTGCGCAAGCGTGGTGATGCAGCCTGCAGTGGGACAATAGGCTGGCATTACTTTATTTTTCGTCCATGAGTCCGTCTCGTCCGTGTGGTGTCGGACGTAAAGAATAGCCCATATCTTCCCGTGGGTGTAGTAAGAGGCGACTAAGGGACTCACCAGAGAATGGGCAGCAGCGTTCTCTGTGCCTTTGTAACAACCATACTGCGATCGCCAATCCGCCCCCCCCCCCCCACTTGGGGAGGCCTATGTCCAGCAGTGGACGTCTTTGGGCTGTTTATGATACTTTATTTTTAAATTAAGAATTCACCGCCGCTCGTAGTCAACACAAGGAGAGTAGTGATGCGTTGCTGGGTGACCAGAAAAAAAAAGAAGGTGCATACTACTGTTCTGAAGTTTTTTCTTATCCTAAGTTCATGGTAATGTCACAAAATATAAAGGTTAGGAGCGCCACAGCCTTACGTACCTTGTGGTAATGTTACGATTATTGCAATGTGGATTGCATTATGTTGTATTCGTTTTACTTCTACATTATTATTTATTTTGAGCCTGTATTGTCCCACTGCAGGGCAAAGGCCTCCCTTTCTCCTTTCCAACCCTCTCTGTCCAGAGCTAGTGTGAACCAATCCCTTCTGTAAGCGTCAAGCTCATCCCGCCATCCATCACTTCTTTATTACGAGTTAAAAATTCAAAAGTGGAAAAGAAAAAGTAATATTATGCTAATCTTGTTTTAAGAGATGGTGGTAATCCCCTCCGGTCTCACTTATTGGTATCACTCCAAAAAATCATAATAATAAGATAAATATGCTTTTAATAGGAGTGGGTTCGCAACAATAGTGCAATGTGTGGGGTATCCACCTCTTGCTAGCCAGTTCGACGCCCACAGCGCGTTTAATACTATTCAATCGTGCTGAATTACTTTGCAACACAGTTCTGAAGTCACTGAGGTGCGAGTTCCTAGGACCACACAGAAATACTCATATACTATAGATTTGACGTTCTTTATTCAAGCGATTTTCCTAAATGAATGCCCGTTTTCATTAATACTAGACAACACCTAAATGCGTAAATAAAAGCGCACTGATGGATTTTCAACGCTCGACCGCTCGACTTAGCGCAGAGATGAAAATTAAACAGCAATTATATTTAGTTAGGTATTAGCACTTTGCGAGCGTTTTTATTTTTTTAAATTAATCCATACTGAATAACTTGATTAAAAACCAAAACGTACAGGCCTAGATTAAGGTGTACTGAATCTAATGAGACCAAAATTTTCTTATTTCGTAAAGGTTTTGGGGGAGAAAAACGTTATCGACCAAAACCATATTTCAAAAAGGAAATGTAGGTATAATTGCCTCCTAGACTTGCAACTCTCTCTATTGCACGATACGGGCAAGGACAATACAAATACAATATGGATTGTAATTGTATTGTTCACCCGGAGGGAGGCAGAGCCAGCGGTATGAAACAGATAGCATTTTTGGAAATACCTACTCTCGCCTCGTATCGGCATTTCACAATCCTCTTAAGAATTTCTCGGTAGCAGGCCAGAGTTTGGAAGTTCGCGGTGTAACCCCCTTGCTAGGGAAAGCAGGTTTGCCGTCCCATCGGACTATGAGAATGTAGGAAGAGGTAGTAAACCTGTGTTAAGGCACACACTTGTGCACTATTAATATCTCCTGCGTACACACGGCTACACATCAAGCTATACATTTCCAGTATAATAATAATAATTCTTTAATTCAGATCATTGATCCAGTCACATCTTAACCTAATGTTAGTAAATAATAATTTAACAGCACAACTAAACTTAAATTAATTGGGGACATGTAAGTACATCTGTGCGCACATGGGACAAGCCCGCCACACTATTCCCAAACCACTGTAACTCCTGTAAGCCAGAATGTTGATTCTGGCTTAGTGGCGACCACCAGAAAAGCGCCAAAGCAATGAAGCTCGACCAGTCCCAGAGAAACGATTCAACTGTCTTGGATCCCGCAACGAAATTAATTAATTATAACAGAAAAGACAAGCGGAGGGGTAAAAAAAACATATTTTCCACTTCCCTCCAAATCAAGCAGGAGACAGAAGAGGACTAGGCCAATAGGCACCAAGGGACATTTACAACTGGGAGAAGCCCAGTTGCTAAGCACCACGGATTATAAATGACATAATTAATGGATCCTAAAAAGTGAGATGTTACATTAAATTTGATTCCAATAATAGGTATGGCAAAATCGCTTGAACGCACGGAAATTAGTTCTAGTTTATACAAGGTCCGCATAGTAAACTGCTCCGGATGTAGTTTGTATCTGTGCGCACATGTCTACCCGCCCAGTGCTAAATAAAATGGCCCGTCAATTTTGTCCGCCAGCGTAGCTAGAATATTGTTAGGACTACCCCTGAATCGCCTCAGCATAGATGCACATCGCTTGCGTATGACTGCATAAAAGTCGTCTATTCGCGCTTTAGCAAACATTCCCGATGCGCTGCAAAACCGAGGCACTCCCAACAACATCCTCAGCGCATTATTATATATAAATGCAATATGCTCTGAAAAGTGTCACTTTAACCTGTTTAGTGCACCGTGCAAATCTGCGAGCAAGCATATTGCATCGGGCTGCCAATGCCCTTCGCTCCCTATCAATATCTTGGTCATCCGTGACCACATGCCCGAGGTATTTAACTTGCGTTACGACCTTCAGCGGAGCTCCTTGCAACTTGACAAGCCAGCTAGCCAGCCAGCCAGCCAGTCAGACCCCAGCCAGCCAGCCTTGCAGAGAAGCAGAGCTTGATAAGCTGATCTCGCATAGTACATAATTTTCATACAATGAGAGTCCACTGTGTACTGGAAATGTATAGCTTGATGTGAAGCCCTGTGTACATGGCGAATGCGATCCGGAGAATTAGCATAAGAGAAAACAGGCATGAGTGTTCAGACAAGCTATCTACAATAGCTGCACTACCGAATGGAGAAACATCAGTCATGAAACCGCTTGGGTCTGATTGGTTGACTGAAAAATCTTGAAGATGAGAATTAATCATTGAACAGTAGTTTTAAAATAAAAAAATAGTATCGTCGTGATGGCCGACTGGTTAAGGCGCCTGCTTCTCACTCTTGAAGTTGTGAGTTCGAATACGGATTTCAGTACCAATTTTAATTTTTAAATTCATGTGTACCTACTTTCTAAGTTTGTTACAGTGGGACCATTATAGGCTAACGTTAAAGGTGAAAGCACGCAAAATGTTCCCAGGCCCATATGAAATGTGACCGTGTATTTCCCATAACACCGCACGTATTTGTAATTTGTATGTAAAACAATGAAAATGACCTAGGCGAAGAGTACAAAAATATCTTGAAACATACAAGCAAGCATTTAGTCATTACAACATACTAAGTTTGTTTATTTATTATAGCTAGTGTAATTTTAGAGTGATTATAATTTACTTTGATTTTGTTTATTTAATTTAACTTCTCTGTAGTCGCTCCATGTAAAACGCTGGTATTCGGCTGCATCCGGTTAGACTGGAAGCCGACCCCAATATACTTGGGAAAAGGCTAGGCAAATGATGAATTTAACTTCTCCGTATGAGAAGAGGCCTTTGCCCAGCAGTGGGACATAGGCTGGTATTATTATTATTAATTAAACTTTATTTTCCTAGATTTGAATTTTTGAATTTATGTTGACTGTTTTATTATTTTAACTTTCATGTATTGAGGAAATAAATATGGGTATTGAATTATGATATTTCTACGTACAAAATAAATTAAGTTTATTTATTTTTAATGTCTGATCCTAGGTACTATGGTTCAGAACAAAAATATCGTAATGCTGGGATGAAGATGTAACTTTGGGCTTTGTTAAGAGTATTTTTACAGCAGTTATTCGTACACATAAAGCTATCCCAAAGTCAAATTTTCCCAATTGAACATGAACCTTATCCTTTTGAATTCAAGTTGAAAATCAATTTTAAAGAAATTTTACAGATTGGGGTAGCGTTTGCAAAAGTGAGTTTCTCTTTAATACGCTTTCACGGCTTTTAATATTAAACAACGATTTACTATGATAGAAAGGAGGATAATACAGGATAGCAATACCCATGTAAATAAACCTATAAATACGAAGATTGAACTATAAATTATCGTAAACAGCCATTCTCTGTAATATTCTGGCAACATTAGATAAGTTTTAGCGACGGCCGTGGCGACGTCAAGTCTAAACCTAGGTCTGACCTATTTGGCAAGATTCCCGTAGTGAAGGTTATAGCGGCAGAAAAATAATATAAATCAATTCTAAGCACTAAGTAACATAACGCCAAAGTTATATTTTCAAGAAATATTGACACGGATTTAGATAACAGATTATCTCAAACGATCAAGTCTTATTCAATTCTTATAGGTAAAAACTGATTCGGCTGACGACACGGTTGGTGCAGTAGCCAAGCGATTGGCTGCTGCACTGCGAGTCGCGGGTTCACTTCCCTCACGGAACCTACAAGTAGTTGTTCCAGGTCTGGTTGTTGACAAATTCTTAGTGTCGGGCAAAGTTATAAAAAAAGATTCAGATGTAGGCTACCAAATAATTGAAAGAACGAACCCAAAACAGTTGTTCACCAGTAGGCATAAACATTTGGCTCCCTTTATAACTTGGAGGCATTCTCAGTCTGTACTCCGTATGGTGGTCTACAGACGAGAGCCTTTTCGTTGGAGTATTTTCTCTACTAGCTTTAACACTAGTCAGAGTCACTTTAGGCGATCCTCTCACTTCCTTTGCGAAAATCATACTTCTATTAGTAACAGCATTGCTATGCTCTACAACGTCAACTTTTTTCGAACTCATTTCAGGTTCTTCTATGTTGGGTTTCGCAACAGGTGCCACCACTTTCGTCGCCCAAAAAGGTTTGTAAGAACTGTTTCTCCGTACGTTCGATTGTTGGTACGTAAAGTCAGAAACTCTGGCCTTCTTGAAATCTTCGAAAAATCTTTTGAAAAAATTCGAAGAGTCTTTGCCATTTTGCTCAGTTTTTTTCTCTGAGCTTTTCTTATTTCTCAATATCCTTCCTGACTTTGGAGACACAATAGAAACTGATTTCTTTTTCCAAGCTTCGGCTGCGTTGGTGATAGTAGTGCTTGAATAAAAAGTTTTCAGATATCCAACTTCTTCTTTGGTAAGTTTCACAAATGTGTCTTCTGCGACTTCGTTTGCCATTTTAGTGTGTCTGTGTTCATGCGTCGGATTTTCGGAAGTAACTGATAATACTCAGTGATTTATTTAAATTGATGTTATTCCGTTAACTAGGTTTTCAGTGCTTTAGGGCAAGGTCGGCTGATTGATGTAAAAGGATAATTACAAAAGTAATGCTTTGTTGTTCGAATGTTAACTGAACTATTGCCATTGATAAAATGATGTGAATTTTTATGTAACCTACTGTTATGGACCTAGTCCTATAGTTATACTGTAAGTAATGATTAAATACAATAGCAGAAATGAAGTAATAGCTATATATAAATAATATTTTCCCTTTCCTTAGTAACATTTATTACTTACCTATATTTTAAATATGAAATCAATAATAATATCGAATTGTATTAACGGTTATATTTATTTAAAAAAATATGTTACATAGAAAATAAATGAAGATTTGTCGTAACAAAACTTAGTTTAAAAAGTTCTTATTGAAAGCAATCAATCAGTTTTGATGTCACGCGTCCTTGGTAATAATAACAATCGATTTTACTGACGACTGTAAACGATACATAAACTATTCTCCACAGAGATAGGTCTTGGATATCAACATTTAACGATGTAAAGCAAAGATTAATGCTGAACAACAAAGCAGAACTAGAGCTGACTGACTTTAAGCCCTACATTAGGTACAGCAACTTTCTTGCACTAGCTTCTCACTTCATTCACAAACTCTGTTCTTTATTTTAAAAAAAGATACACGAACGAATAAAACGTTCACTACACCAATTTATTAAAGACAATTTAAACCATCTAGTGTCCACTTCATACTAACTAAAAATATTGACTGCCGTGCCGGCCACGGACTGATAACACTATATGTTAAATGCGGTGGTATAAGGACAAACTTGTATGTGTGAGTGGCGGAAACCCATAGAGAATTATTTTATGGTGGAACCTATGGAACTCGTACCGTATTGGAAGCGAAGCGATATAGAAA
This sequence comes from Charanyca ferruginea, assembly GCA_947361185.1. Classification (NCBI taxonomy): domain Eukaryota; kingdom Metazoa; phylum Arthropoda; class Insecta; order Lepidoptera; family Noctuidae; genus Charanyca; species Charanyca ferruginea. The sequence goes on along the minus strand of OX376082.1, from coordinate 6,198,330 downwards.
AGCGTTGTTTGTAAAGATTTTTGTTTGACAAGCTGTTTTGTAAGAGTTGATCTTGTTTATAAAAAGCTTTCTTTTTAGGAATGTGTATTGGGAGCACTTTGGTTTCATACTACTAATTATTAATACCAGCCAATTATTGCATCACTGCAGGGAAAAGGTCTCTTCTCAAGCAGAGAAGGTATAAGCATTGACTTCATTTTATCATGTAATTTTGATTTCCCTTTAAAACTTTGGACGGAGGTTTACTGTTGAATTCGTGTGACATGATAAAGGTAACGTATTTGAAAACAAAACAATACTTCCGAAACAATATTATTGTACTGGTATGTATTTGACTTGTTTGACCATTAATACAATATAAACATACGTGATACGGGAGATAGTATATTCTTTTATTGTATCCTTATCTACACATACAGTTAAGTACAACGTGTATCTAATCAGGAATCAATGTATCAAACGACAACCATTACCAGTAAGGAACATTCCTTACTAAAAGCTACACGAAAGCTATTTTCAGCATTACTAATTAGAATAGTTAAGAACCTAACATAGAACCCTTAGGGACACCACGTCATAGCTTAGGTGTGGTGAATGACATACCGTTTTTTATCAACCCATCGAATCTACAGTGTCATAAAAAGATAATTACTGTTCTGTTTGTAGTTCGGACAAAAGCCTTTTAACCTAATAAGGTTTAACAGGTATGGTGAACAGTATCGATGGCATACCTCAGTTAATAGTATAGTTATCTGACTGCGGTTGTACGCTGTAGTGTTTTGCACAATACCTGAACAATCAATTCACAAGCGGAACAGGTTAGACAAGTTTATTTCCTAAACTTTTAGCTGATAAGGACTTTTTATCGGTAGTAAGGTATGTTGACATTGTGATAAATTGACGAACACATATTTTATTGATAAGTTTTTCGCAAATTCAAGGTCGTACCGGACTAACTTACGCATAACTGCATAAGCTTATACATCCCCTATGAGTTTTACTTAAATCAAGTGTGATAAATGCAAATTATACCTAGTCATACACACGCGTGTAACTAAGAAGAGGATCATAATGATCTACTTGTTTTACTTTCCTATTGATCTGACGATGAACAATGGAAATTGATGATTTTATGCAACCAACCTGATAAATCCAATTTAGATTTCAGCAGTAAAACTCTATTAACTCATTAGACACGTGTATGCTATTAAAAGTGATCTCAATGTCGCATAATGAGATATTGCACGCATTTAGGCTTAGGTGCTGGATAATGAACTGCTTAAGAAATAGGTAAAGGTTTATTACTTTAAAAGCATCACGCCTGTAGTTATTGTGGGTGGGCACAGGGTGCATCCACATTTTGGCAGTTGCTACTGAGAAATTACTTATAGAAATACCTAATAAAATGATGCCAAACCTGGAGATGGTATCCAAACAATGTTAAAGAACCGCGCGACCTCGACCCTAAATAATCAATCAAGATATTACGTCAACTGAAAATATTATTTCAATTAGCACGTGTGCGAACAGCAGGGTTTGACCTGGCAGAATTATAAATGCAAAATAACAATATCTAAAAGGAAATAACAATAATAGTGCCTATTTGTTATTATTTCCTTTTAGCTATTAATAGAAATTATGCACTCATAATTAACTCATCATTATTTTCCATTATACAGGCGACAAGATGTCATTGTAAAATACACTTATTAAAAATGTGTTTGTTAGTAAAATTTTTTTAAGTATGTACCTCGTAATTTATGATCCTAGCGCGAGTCGTAGCGTCGCGATCATCGATCACTAATAAAAGAACTAGATACACAATCAGCGACGAAAAGTGGCTTCACCAAATGAGCACCCACTCGAACATTTGGGTGCGCTTTTAATCTAGTCGCATTCCAACGCCCAGACTGTTTACAAGTCTCAGTGCTCGTTTAAAAATTGTAAAAATCACACATTTAGGACGCTAAAAAGGATGAAGTTTCATATTTTCGGTGGATATTAATATTATCAATATATTATTGTTGTCAAAAAACTGATATTTAGTCAAGAAATAATGTAAAAACATTTTTTAAATAAAATCGTAATAACCAGCAGTACTTATTAAGCGTCTCAATTGCAAAGACTCAGTAAACGTATTAGTCATTTGCGCAATCATGCCAACTTAAATTGTTCGGTTCATGTGCGTTAACTCTGTTCCATTTGTTGGAGACACTGTCGTTTCTACTTTTATTTTTATTTATTAATAAAGTATGATGATTTGTTTTGTTCAATAAAACTTATTTACTGTTTCTTTAGATATTATAGTCATATTTTACAGATTTCATAAAACCTTTTAATCTTATTTTTGTTTACTTAGTGAATGTAATAAAATCAAAAATGTAAGATTAATTACCTATGTGTTTTTTAGCTTTTCTCGAGATTAGTGAGATGTGGAGAATGGATATGAGTTCTTGGACGTCAAAGATCCGAACAATTTGAAAGAAAAAAAGTTAAAGAGTAAATAATTATGACTGTTTATATTAGTTTCATTAATAAATAAATGTCGTGATCTATCCGAAATTATATTAACATCTAGGTAAATTATAATCATTATACATAATATACCTCATAGAATAAAACAGAATAAAAATGCTATTATGTACTATTCTGTGTATTACATTAAGTTTCACACACCATACACCACACAGACAGACCATTATCCATTATTATTCATTATTATTTTTTCCATTGTTATTATTTGTCCATTATTATTTACCTACAGTGTAAAATAAAATATTGGACAGTTCGACTCCCACACTCATTTCTTGTTCTAGCGGCTTTTTTTGGCACTTTGTAATTCTGACTTTAAAACATGCGTGTAAGGTTGAATTTGTTTTGATGTATGTTGACCGGTGAGCTTCGGTCGCAAAAAACGTTGCTTTTTGTAAATAGCTTTGTGAATACAACTTTAAGTATGGCAGTTAAGGTTTAATTTACATTAATGGATATTTACTTGTATTAGAATTACCTAAACACAATCGGGGACAGTTTCAAGTGAACTTTTGTATGAGATTGTGTATCTAGTTCTTTATTAGTGATCGATGGTCGCGATCAACAAAAATCAACACGAAAAGGTGCTGTTGCAGCTTCCTCCTTACTGTATTCGCTGATGCGCAGATGCGCGGTTATTTCGTGATCATACGCGCAGAAAGTAGCATCAGTAACACGTAGAGTGAGAGAGAGCAATAATAGCATTCAGAAGGTATCTTCAGAAAGGTTAGAAAGGCCTACAATGGATAAGTTTATCAAGCTGCATGTCAGACAGGGAGCTTGATTAATCTTCCTGTAATTGGGTGCTTTATTTATATGTTTTTTTGATAGCTGCGAAACTTCTCCCCAAAATCAGCTTTCTATTAAAATATTTTTATTTCCAAAACTTCCACACGTTAAACCTTTTAACCATAAGAAACCTAGTTTTCCCTCGGGCTTAAAAAAGTAATCTAAATTAATTGAATGATCGCCTCAATTATTAGAAGAGATATTTTGTTCATTTTCATAGTGTTCTTCCCCATTTGTATATACCGTATCGTCACAGTATTACAATTCCCTATTGTAATACTGTGGTATCGTCGTCGGGCGTGCAATACCGCGAAACTAACATTTTTAAATACCGCAAATTTCGACCTTATGTTAAATCAGCGAAAGTGTACTTACGCGGTATTTAGAAATTTTAGTTACTCGGAATTGCACGCTCAACGACGATATTATTTATATATGACCGTGCCTTTAACCCAAATACGCTTCTTGTATTTTCAATTAAGGTAAAATGTGAACAATAAAGTCGTGCTTTTTTGGCAGAATACCATTTATGGGTGCAATAATACTGCAGTAATTAGAAACAAAGTAATTTTCCTTTTAATAAATTGTCGGTGAGGTATTGTGCCTAATTTAATTATGCGCACATTACCATAGAATTTTTCTCAACACAATCAATTGAATCAATCAATCAATTTTCTCAATTTTTCTCTCTTTTTTTTTAGAATTTTTCTCAATTTTTCTCTCTTTTTTTTTAGAATTTTTCTCATTTTAGTAAAACATCATTACATGGGCTAACTTTACAACTCGACGACTGTCGGGCGAAATATTTTCAAGGTCAAACCTCCACTGCTTATGAACCTATGCGGTATCACGGACACTCGAGAGACACTTTTGAGAGGATCTCCTAATAAATAACCATTGAATTAAAAGTCAGTTTATATTTGGAAGGCAATTATATCAATTAGATGATATCACAGTCACGATATTCAAAACAGAACACTAAATAATACAGTGTGATCAATACGCGGGTCACAAAAGTTCAAATGTCTAGACAAGGGTGCTTCCCTACGTCTGGTTACTGTCTACTGTCTAGCATCTCTAAATTTTGGATGCTCACAACGCATTACTCACCTCGAATAACATACGCCTGTCTTTGTATATTTATCAAGACGAAATTCGTCAATGGGTTGTTTTCTTTTTTAATTTGATTTTTGTCTTCGATTATTTCAGTGAAATCGGATAAGGAGGCATTAAATTGAACTTTAGCGAAATTGAGTTTCCGTGTACTTTACTTTGTTTCTCCAGCAAAATTCGTCCAAGTTAGAAAAAATGTGGACAATATCAAGCCTTTCAATGTCTTGTACCGTTAACCAGTTGTAATAGTGCCACAAGTATTCTCCATAAGTCTCCATTAGTTTTCCGTTGGGCTTCATTCAATTTATACCGCGTCAGGCTTATATCATTTCAATTCAGTTGTGATTTGATGTAAATGACCGACGGCTGAATTGATTTGAATCATATTAGCATAACATGTCCGTGTTTAGATGTAGTTGATATGGTAATGGATGTTAAAGCTGAAGAGTGCTATCTCTGGAACTATTGCTACAATTCTGAGAATTCTATCGCTAATAGCTTCCTATTACACGAAGCTACGTTAGGCCCCTTGTTAACGTGACGGTTTTCCGCCGGGTCTAGGCACGGTTTTGAACAGTGTCTACGTCCGATCATCAGTAAGGTATGGGATACAATGGAGGTTTGTTAACGACACGCTTAGCCGCAAATTTAGCCGGCACCGGCCCGGCTCCGATCCGGGTAGAAACCGTTTCGTAAACAAGGGGCCTTATTCCTAAGTTATATTTAAAAAAAAAAAAAACAATTGAAAACCGTTAGAAAACGCATGCGGACGAAGTTGCAGGCACAATTCAACGAAAACACTAATAAGAATATAATATTTTTCAATTAATGCTTTCTTGCACCAACAGCACAGCACAGCTGTTTTCTAGATTAGCTTATACCAAGGAGTAACCATAAGCAGTTACAGAGCGTCATGCTAGTGCAAATAATGTTTATATTTCACGTCTACAGTGAATCTAGCGTCCAATGTATTTATTGGAAGCTTGCCAACGAACAAACCGACTAACTAGTATTCGTACATGAAAATCGTCATCAAAATTCTTAGCAGCCGCTGATATATGATGAAAATTATGTTTTTCTTACATCGTTGTTTGTAAACGAGGATACCTACGTGTTAAGATTCGTGTGAGTAATTATTTCATGCTTCGTTTGAAAGTTGCTTTTCTTTAAAGTAAAATCTTTTCGTTACGTATTTCTTCATGTTTGTTAATATCTGGGCTCAATAATTAGTGCATATTTTTTTGAGACTCAATTATATATTTTTAACACCATCTGGGTAGCCTTTTCCCACATATATGTTGGAGCTAGCTTCCAATCTATTCGGATGCAGCTGAATACTGGTACGGTCAGCAACGAAAGTCGATTAGCACTTCAGATTTTTAAATCATAATTCTTGAGCAGAAGGAAAGGTTGGTTCCCTTTATGTCGATTCCCTTTACGTCGAGCCGAGAACCTTGTCGCGTCTATTACGTCCCCTACGTCGTTTCTACTCCCTTAACATCGAGTTCCTTTACCCCGCTTCTACTACCTTTACGTCGAATTTAATAATATCATATTTTGAAGTACAGTCAGGTTCACATGTTTTATGTGTTATTGTATTTGAATCTACTGAATTACTAATATTAACATTATTATCTTTTAAAATTTAAATAAAAAGTATATTATACATTTTAGACTACTGATTGCAACATACCTACAAGACTTACTGAAAATCAATAGCGCATTCGGCACATTAGTGATTTTACATAAATTAAGTATAGTAGTCGAGTATATAACTGAATAACTTTTAGCACCACTCAAGTTCGAATATCAAGTAAGTTATAACTTGTCAGGTAACTTGTATCCTGACTGTACTTATGAACAAAACTCGACGTAACGGTAATAGAAAGCGTAAATTAGCAATATGTTGCAAGAACAATAGACTCTTAGACTCGACGTAAAGGGACTCGACATAAAGGGAACCAATCGAAGGATATACGGACAGGATAGAAAATCAAGATATAATAAACTCTTGACTATGACCCGAAATACTGTAAAGTATTACTTACATCGTATTTGTTTTTGTGCCTTTTTAGAGGATATGAAAATGTAATAGTGTTACTCTACTTCTGTTGCTGATTGTACCAGTATTTCACAAGGAGCCTAACTGCCTATCTGACCTCCATAAACTTGTTATTGGGTAACGCGATACCCTTTGGTAAGACTGGTTGTCGAATTTTAAAGCTTCTGACTACCCATATTGGTTGGCAATTTTTTTAACTATTTTCTCTGCACTTTTGTTGCTTCATTGACGGGCGAAAATCTATTTTCATACAAAGAAGGCACAAGTATAAATCACGGTGATCGCTCAAATGAGTATCACTTGCTCAAGTATACGCTGCATAGTAAGCATATACGATGGGGATCACTTGCTCAAGGTGGATTGGTGATTTCATACGTATTTCTATTCTATATTTTGCGTATTTTAATGCTGAAGAGTTAGTTACTGCTACTTGTCCGATTTCAAAAAATTTAATCCTTGGGTGGAGTAGGCTATATTTTATTAGAAGACACTTCTATTAAAAATAGATTTCAATTTCGATAACGATAAGTTTTACCGTTCTCGAAATTGAAATCTATATTCAGATTTTCAAAAATCATCTAACAGATCACACGTTTCTGGTCTTACGAGCGTGTATTCGATTCGTGACGAAAACTTCATGTTTTTGCGTTTTGCCCAGAGCAATATCGTAATGATGTGAGCAGATTATTTAAAGACAATTACAGTTTTAAGAAAGATAAGGTCTTGATTTAGACAGCTACAGAGTAAAAGTATAATTTTTAATTATGGTTTATTAAAGCGAAGACAATCCTTTCATAGTGTTTTACGAAAATAGACGTCAGAGTTAACTTTCAGGACGAATACAACCATTACAGTACGCCAAAATATTATGTTTTATGCGTTTTTTCAACAGGATATACAGTCTTAAAGTCAGACACAGAGCCAAAATTACGAAAATATTACTATTATGTATTAAAAAACCATGTTGAAAAAGTACAAAATCGGTTCACTTTGTAAATTTTTTTTCACTAGTATTTGAATAAAAACATAACATATATTTATTTTATGGAAATAAAGGTTATGCTTAATATACAAAATATTTTTTAGTCCGTTATACGACTCATTTATTTTAGACAATTATTTTAAGAAGCCCTGTAAAACATCGCGCGCTGTCGTTTGCCGATCAATTTCAATGATTCGTGCTTATTTCGTGCGTATTTCTTTTTCTGATGCACACAAACCGACCATTGTGTTGTACTAGTGTGTGTCAATGCTGCTACGCCATTCTAGCAAACATTTAGATTTTTAGTTGCGCTAAATCGAATACGCGCCCTTAAACGGCATTAATCTTATAACAAAACATTTTGTCGTTCGACTCCCTTTACAAATAATTTCTAATTTTACTTTCCCACAACAAGAAATAAAAAAATGCCATATGGTAGATCGTAAAAGTCATGTTAATTTTGGCACATGTAATTACCGTTCGTTGTACTCGGCGCCATACATGTGACTGGTATATTGAGACAGACACACTTCGTGTTATATTACTAGTGATTGATGGATGTTACTGGTACTCTAGAGTTGCTATGACGCACCAACTATTGGTATGGCTTGACTATTTGCTCTACAATCACAAAATAATGATGTTGTTTTTGGGGCTGAGGTGTAGGTTCACGGTTTTAGTAAAGTTATTTTGGAATGCAATGGTACGGCTTGAATAGAAAACGTGAATCAAAAATAAAAACTAAATTGAAGCTTGTATGAAAGGTCGTCACTTGAGTACGGCTCGCCCGATATGAGTGATTTTATTTTGTTGTGTTCGTAACTATCAGGACTGGGTCTATATGGCAGATAAGTTTTGGAAAATATATCAGAAAAGTCGGAAATTTTATAGAGCGGGGCGGGTCGCTAGTATAGCTATAAAACACTAGCACTTTGCCCAAACTTCGTCCGCGTGAATTTTCTCAATGATCCCTAATGTTTTCAATTGATAAATATAGCCTATGTTACTCAGGGATAACGTAGCATTCGATTGGTGAAAGAATTTTTGAAATCGGACCAGTGTGTGTTTGAGTTAAATCGAAACTAACAAATCTTTCCTATTTAAAACATTAGTTTAGATTAAACCCTCGAGAACAATGAAAAACCAAAATCGTATCCGTAACAGCAATTTCATAGGATCCAATATACTGATCCTCTAATGCCCAGTTTCTGAGGTGATTTAACTAGACTATTTCTATTCGATAGCGCTATTGGTTCGATATTGCGTTTCCGAGCACTCAGTTAGGAAGAAATCACTCAAATAGATAACTTTGTCGAATGAATAGCTATCGAAAGTTTATCCAAAGACCTCAGAAACCGGGCATAAGAAACAATAATGTTAATACTATAGCAATATTTGACTAAATGAATATAAATAGACACAATTAGATCAGTATACCATTTATTGTACAAACTTTGATCAATATCAAGGCCTCACGTAAATGACCGTTATTGACTCTGAACCAACACATTCAGTAAACTTGGGTGCACACAGACTGTTGATCCCTTTCACGCACAAACTACACGCCTCGATTCGATCCAAGTTGATTCTCATTGTAGAATCAATGAACTACTCAGTGTTAGAATCGATTGTTAGTTTCCGTTTACCTAAGATTATGTATGCATAACAATGTTAATAGTGAACAGCGCATTGTATTTGTAATCGTAAAGCTATTTATGAATGACGGCGTTGAAGCGTGTACGAAGGTATCGACTTATCTATGACATTTTTGCAGTTTCTGGAACTATGTAATACTTTTTAAAAGACACAAGGTCGTCTTTTGTTTGAACCTTTCAAATACGTTGACGAACAGCGCCACCATTCATTTAATAGATAACTGGTTTGGGACCATAGATACCAAATTACATGTCAAATGACAGTTTTTGGAACTGATACTTTGTAAAAGACACAAGGACGTCTTTTGTTTGAACTTTCTAGTTTGTTGACGAATAACTCCACGACTCATTTTACAGATAACTACATAGTTGGACTATATAGTTTGGACTGAAGTTTAACCGCAACAAGACCAAGGTGATGATCGTAGACCGCGTCAACCATAATTCTCCCGAAGTCACTAGAATCGCGAACTGCGATGTAGTCCAATGTTGCGTCTATCTTGGAGCTTTAATCTCGAACGCGGGTAGATGCATGGATGAGATCAAGAGACGTATGGCGATAACCCGAACTTCAATGGACAAATTGAAAAAGTCTGGAGGAACAAAGACCTCACAAAAGCCACTCAGATCAGACTTGTTCGAACACTGGTTTTTCCTATATTTCTCTACGCTGCTGAGACTTGGACGTTACGTGAAGTGGAGAAAAAGAAGATAGACGCCATGTAGATGTGGTGCTGGCGAAGAATGCTTGGGGTGTCGTGGATCGAGTTTCGCACCAATATTTACATTCTCCAAGAGCTCGACATGTGTTTATCTGTTCTGGTCCAAACACGCATCCTAAAATACTTCGGACATGTGAATGTCTCAAGACGAAATTATGAGTCCATTGAGCGTCTAGTCGTACAAGGTAGAGTGGAAGGCACCAGATCACGAGGAAGATCCCCCATGCAAATCCGCAGTGGGCAATCCATTGCATGAGTACTCCAGAAACACCAAATGTCGCGACAAATGGCGAAAAATCGTGAGGCGCATAACATCAGCCTCTACAAATAGCTCATGATGACCACGACTGCTCTGACAAGAGTGTCACGAAGAAAAAGACATAGTTGGATTGTACACATTTTAATTGAATAACAATAATTGAGCAATGCCTGAAGCCTTCAGCAATGACTGAAGGCTTCAATTTATAATGAGTCAAAGCATTTCAGGGTCAGACCCGTATTAAAATCAACAGATCTCAAAATGAAGCTGTAGAATCTAATAATTATTTTTTTTACCCGAATGAATTTCGGTCATGGAGGCCGATCAGGTACGCAGGAAATATTATAGTGCACAAGTGTGAGCGCAAAGTGCATTCCGCCAAATTCCGCTGCATTAAAGTAATTCCTAATTTTTTACATTAGGAAGACTTAAAACACTTAGAAAATCGAATTCAGGACACCACGCTCACCAATCCTTGCAGCAACGAGATTAACGGGGTAGTGTAGAATCTACAGTGTTCAGACAGGCTTTTTACCTTTTGGGGTAAGTGCAACAAGCGTCTATCTTCCATTATCCTTCTAAACTCGTCACATGATCAATAAATTACCATTTTCTTCATGATATCGTTTTTTACACAGTCCATTCATCGTTGTTTTCGTCTTACTAACCATTATTATTTTCACCACTTTCTTGTACAGAGGCCAGCACATCCAGCTACCACAATCTGTCAAATTTCTTTGATAGATTTTCAACTTTATTACGAAAGCATAAGGTTTATATTCCATTGGAAATTTTTGACAGTTTGGTATGGCATGTGCTGGCGTCTCTGTACTACATGCGTTTTATTCCTTTTTTGACGGTTTCTTTCTTGACTTCTTATATAGAAAGAATGCCTTTTCCTTTTATTTCGAGTCTATCTATTATCTTAAAATCTTTGAGAGAAAGTTAATATGCCAATACAAGGGCGATAGCGATAACATATCTTTTATCAAGTTCAATGTCCCTTATCTGGCTTGTAAACAATAATAAACATTATGTTTAGTAGGTAAACATAATAGCTATCAAGATTTAATCAGAGATAACAATAAAATTTATCAGGTTTTGGGTATTTGTACTTCTATTAGCAGTTTTAGGAAAGATGCGCTTCCTAGATTTGGACCTCCTGCTGGATCGTAAAAAGATCAAAATTAGTAGGTACATTATAGGACTCATAATCCTGACCAGACAATGGCCCACTTATTACAGTGCCCAAAGTGCGGGCAGGCAGGTGTAGGGCACCTGCACCTTAGAGGACATTAAAAACGCCACTGATGCTGCGATAAATGTGGCTACCTACTGGGCCCAAGTAGTCTAGCATAAAGGAAAACCATCGATTCGAAAAGAAGAAGAAGGACTCATAATACCACAGGTAGACCTGTTATATTCGGTGTTCTTCTTTAATGATCATAATATTATAGATTTCTTATTTTATTTAAGAGTAATCTAATAAAGAGGAATAGTTTGTTTTGGAGCTATAATCTTAAGATTATAGATATACTTGTCGGATAACAAAAAATCTTTCACTGGAAGAAAAAGCTACAGTATTGTCGAGTGCCGAGAGGCTATGTTTCATCGTATACCTAATTTCCACGCGGACGAAGTCGCAGGCGGAAGCTAGTGAAATATATCTAACTAAATAGCTAGGCTACTTGACAACATCATTGATTTGACCTACAATAACATCACTATCGAACTAATATTCAATGTCGAACAATGTGGGCGTGTTAACGATAAATTCCATTTTAAGAACTACTCGTAGAGAGATTAGTAATATAAGATTTACGTAGATTTCTGCATCAGTTTGGCATTTAGTCAATATTTATCTATTTCTGAGCAATGAATAGTATGAATGTTGTGAAATTACAGGCCAATAACCTATAATTTATGTAGCCCTGCTTTGAAATCACTATCGTCGTGTGAATACGTGTGACATTCTTAGTATTGGATACTTATCTTTTAAAATACTGTATATTTTTTTAAAGATAGTTTAACTTTTTAATGTTCTCTGGTTTTGTTTTAGAAGTTTCTATTTGTTTGTCAACGCCTCTTTCATGTTTTTTAACATTGGCAACTAAACCATTTCTCAAATTCATACTTCATTTTACCGTGTACTATACTGCATTAGACTAAAAACGATAATAATTAGGTTATATTGTTGAAATATTTAGTGATATTTTTAAAATGTAAGTATATGGTAAATAGTTTACATTGTTTTGTACTTACCATGAAATAACGGAGCTTATTACTACTGCTAATATTGAAACGATAGAAAGATTTAATGAATGGAGTATAGTACAATACGGAACAGTTTGCTATTTAACGTACTTATTTACTCGACATGCGAGCTATTCACTAATCAAATAGTATTGGGAGTTTATTTAGCTATAGATTTGATAGAACATCAAATTGCTTTTATATGATTTCCTTGCCTTGTGGTTTCTATCTCATGTATCTTCAATATCATGTTCTATTCCATCTTTGTCCAGTCTTCTTGTGGCTTCCATTAACATGTCTTTATTATCACATCCTAAACAGGCCTAGGAAACAGAAACCTGACACAGCTGAGCTATAAGATGCAGTACGTACGTATACCGGATCAAATGATAAGGCAGAGCTCTAAATTGGACAATTGCAAGTCTAGAAAGGTCATGTGAGAATTAACTAGTTGACTTCGGTCTGTACAGGTGATGTATAAACAAGACATGACATGACGCGAATTGTTCAGACATAGGATCTGTTTTTAGCGAAATGCAGCAGAAAGTTCGCGAATAAAATTCATCAAATCTTTGTGGAACCCAAACAATTTCGTCGTACCTATTTATAAACTCATCTTTTTCATACAGGGCAAAGTACTTCGGTAACCCAGGTAACCTAAGAAAAATCGCAAGCGACGTCAAGGTGCTGCTGGCCTTTCTTGGGGAGCTCAGGTGGATCGAATGACTTACTTCTCACCTGTATGCAAAATACGCGCTGAGACGTGGAGTTGCGGACACCAGCCCGTTATACCATACCAAGCTCATCCTGATACTGAGGATTTTTAATTACATTAAGTAGTAAATGAAGGCGTTGATTCGACAAAAGTAATCTGTTGGATAGACTTGAACGAAACAACGAAATGATTCCGATAAGTTTGCAACAAAGTAGAAGTTAAAATTAAAATACGCGGAATAGTAGATCAATGGAAAGTTTACTTAGAACACCAGCGTTATTATATGCACAGTTAATTTACGTTTTCTGGTATGCCTAGTATTTTAGTTGAAATATACTCTATTACCGTTCCTTTATAGTAGGTAAATGGGTGCCACATCCTGTCAGCATTAAAATAAACTTCACGTTCTATTTTTGGCTCGGCGCCCCCCACTTTGACGACTCACCGATCGTAACGCACCCATAGTTAATGAACGACCAACAAGACTCCAAGCTTAGTTAACACTCTATTGAAGATTTCCTTCCGCCAAATTCTTGGCATGTGAAAGCCTCAGTTCAGGTTTCCTTGTCTCTTCGAAGTATTTCTAGTTGGGATTGTCCAAAGACTATTATATTCTCTTTGGGATTGTACGATGTCCGTTTATTGTCAGTCTTTGAATTCGTGTGTTACTTATTGCTTCTGTCCTCTGAATTTGACGCCATTTCGTCAGTAATTATTAATGTAAGTTTTGTAGGTACTTCCTCACATGTATGGAAATAAGTGCACACCTATTCTTTTCTTAAGATCACATTGTTCAGGCCATGGGAGGCCGACAGGGAGGTTTATTGCAATGTTCTCCTCATAATTATGTTCCTATTTATTTTGTTTTCCTTTTACTTGCAAAAGAGTATATCGTGGAGAGAATTCGTCATAGTTTATAGTTTGTAAGATCGACGAGTCCAACGTACATAAATCGGCATCGACACTACAATGTAAATTAACTCTAAATAGGTAGGCTGGAATAGGTAACTCTATGGCCTTTGTAAGCGCGGAAGAATCGAACAGAGTCGATTTTTGACCTAATACGACCTAATACTGCAACTACCAGTTTGATGAATAATATTCATAATGAATGATTAGTAATACAAACAATGAGAGGCCTATACCCAGCACTCAGCAGTGAGTGAAATCGGACTGTGGATGTGGACGATGATGAATAACTCCGGTATAAATGCTAATATTGGTTGGATGGATAAACTGAGTCAGCATCTAAATAAATGAGCTTGCGTAAACAAAGGCAGTTAAAATATTTTAGGTCATGAAAACAATTATTTGCAAAACTATGAAAATGACACAGAGTTTATTTGCGTAATAAAATGTTTTCTCCATAAGCCGAACCAGAAATTATATTTAATGTATTTACCATGGAGTACCTTAAAAACGTGACTTGTTTATACGTTAGTCTTGCAAGATTTTTGCGGAATGATAATTTGGTGATACGAACTACTTTTGGGAAGGGGCAACTCGATTCAGTTTCTTTAGGATCTTGTTTGTTTAATGAAAATGCTTAACCTCTGCCCGAGGTAAAAACCAGCTCTTGGATCACGGGAAGTGTCAACCAACCTTTGTTTAGGTTAAATTGATACTGATCAACTTGCTCTTTCCAGCAGGATTTACTCAAACAAATGACTAGTTAGAACAGATGTCTTTGGCATGCACTAAACAAACACTCGTTACGAGTGTAGTTGGCACAGAAGCATACCGATTGACGTGTCTAAACAAAACAATTAGGTACTTACTGCTATCAGGCCAATTATGTAATCTTAAGAAACCTTTGAAAACAATTGGCGCTCATTTCAAAAGACACGTTAGACACGTCCTGGGCAAGCGAGGTGATCAAGTCTTTAGCCTGCAGTAAAGCCGTCATATAGGTACTTTGCTCTTTTACCCGCATTTCGGGTATCGGAATGGCTTTACCTGAATTTGGATACGTTTTATGATAACACCTACAACAACACCTTGATTACTTTGGGTATTTATGGATTGGACATTGAAAATCGACGAACTTGACCGAGAAAAGGTTATATTCGGCAATGTTATTTGGCCGATCGATAGGTCGAATTTCATACGATTTCGGGTGATTGACCAAGTGTAATTCTACCATAACAGGCTACTTAGTGTAAAGTTTCCATGGTTAACTAATTATAGTAATCAAGTAATTAAATAATAAAGGGATTGATTTAAATGACGCTATAAATGGTATCCTGGGACATATCGTTAGCATAACTCCACTCGGGTGCCATGTACTCGGTAACTTGATGATCAATAATAGTTTTGTTATGTATGTACATAGGTACCTACATATGACGTGTCGCCTGCTGTACTTATGCAAGTAGATACCATAACACACGCAATTAGGTATGGTTATGACAAGAGATGTCTGCTTTGTTTGAGATTTTATGGGATGTCAGATGTAGATATCGATTGCCGATATCAATTTACTTGGGTTGTGATGTTACAATTAGGATGCATATTTAACATAATATTCAATAGAATTTCCTTTTGTATCGAGAAAATTCCACGATGCCACTGTACAGGAACTTATTTTTAAAATCACAAATTTTCAGGTACCTACTAGGTACGAAGAAGTTGTTTCCATAGCTACTTTCCCACCAAAAAGATAACCTTTAGGTAAATATTCATCCGATTATCCAAACCCTAGAAGATCTGAGAAAAAAGTTCGACCACAAATTTACAATCCGAACAGATCTAGCTTTTAAAGTTTTAACCGCCACAGTCATGTATACATGGCACAAATCAAAATGTGCCCAACACGGCACGGTCACGACTACATGACAGACTTCTACGTGTAATTCCACAGAATATGTAACTTAGTTTGGCGCCGAGGGCACGATTTAGCTTTTTCAACGTGGAGGTCAAAAGGTTAAACAATGAACAGCTATGGCTTATTAAATACACATTGCTGCTATCAACGTCCATGTAAGTAACTTAAACATTGCCATTGGTTCGAATTAGCGCCGGAAACAAAACAAGTTGCCTCACTATATTTAAAAAACGTGATTCACACACAACCGGTTTACGTCTGTACCTAATAAAAATCTACTTGTCAGCTGAATAAAACTCATAAACCGGCGCGCGCGCATATAAGGACAAGTAGAGATGTAAAAAATGCTAAAGGGGTATGCAAAGATGCTGGGTAACACGTGGCATAGCGACATTCAACACCAAGTTTGCGCTGAAGGGAATGTTGGCCCAACATGTCTCATTGTTGCCAAAAGATTTGTTGGATTGTTGGCCCAACACACCCAATCAAGCTTATTTTAGACTTGTTGTTTAGATATGGATATAATAGTCACAAAGTTTATCACATTATAAATGTTACTTCTTAAATGAATTAAAAGAGTATGTATAGCCTTCAAGGGTCACATTGATCATTGGTACTTTGGTACTGGCCAAGTCTGGCATTTGTTACCAATGTTTTTGATACAAGAAACACTTCCTTCAGTCAATAAACTGTGTAGGCGTGATGACTGATCTTTTAAGACTCACACTAAAACAATAAAGAGTACTTAAACATAATTTGGGAGTCAGTACATGCACCTCGTGAGTAATGAATTCTAATTGTAAGATAGCCTTGTTGAGATACTGACAAGCTATGGTAAATAGGAACATCCCGCTATGTTAAATACGTAGATGCAATATCAAACTAAAAAAAGAAAAGAAATCCATTTTTTTTACTTGAATTTATTATTAAGTCAAATAAGTAAGTGTACCTACCACTTTATAATTCTTAATGCTCGGCAGGAACCTCTTCTGTTCAACCTCCTTCTTCTGGAAAACCTCATTGATGATGTTGCCAATGGCCTTAGCACCATATTGCATTAGTACTTGGCCTCCTTGGTTGAGTAGCTGCTTTCCCGCGCCTGACAGCATGGAGCTAAAGTCCACGCCGCCATTTTGACCCGCCATGGCGAGGTCTTTCTCTCACACTAACTACTCTCTATTTTATTGTTTTTGTCACTTTGCTAGACATTTTAGCGGTTGCTGTGTGAAAAATTTGTGGTTATTATTTTACTGTGCTGTGTGTGTCAATAAGAGTATTAAAAGTTTAAGTATATAAAAACAACAACAATGTCCTTCCAGATGGAGAGGTCTCCCTCACCTATCCCAATACCGGTGGGCTACAGCTACAGTACGGTCAACGTAACTTGGCGCGTCTGAAGTTAGCCGATTAGCTGCGCAGTAGACAATTTCGTTCCTAAAAGTTCCATTGCGCAGCCAAACAGCTAACTTCAGATGCGCCAAGTTACGTTGACCGCAGCGTACAACTCTTATATTTTTCAAATGTTTTTATTTCTAAAGTATCTATAAAATGAAATAAAGGAGTTAATAATAGTTAACAAAAGTGGGTGTTTTCATAAATTAAAATTACTGTAATAAACAGAATTACATTCTAAATGTTTTTTATAATTTTAAATACAAATTAAAATACCATTATTTTCTCCTATATCTTCTTGAGTATCAAAATAAATAACAAACATAGGTTTAAAAAATTTAAACCAACAATAATCTAAACATACATTCACAGACCACAATCACAACATTCAAAAATTACAAATCAAAGGCACTGGACACACTCATTCATCCTAGCGTGTGAATACAATACTGAGTGGGAAACTGCATGGAGGCCACCATAGACATGATTACAACGTTTTATAATGATGTCATCTGTAGAGGCATGCTAATTAAAGTACCTCGTAGTTTTTCTTATGAAGTTAAATGACTATGGAGGAGAATTTGACATGATAAATGTTAAAATATTACCAATTTCATATGTGAAATATTATTACAGAGCAATATTTTCCAAACTAAAAGCTAACTATGTAATTAAACAAGTTTAGGAAATAGGAATAAACAAATCACAATATTCATTTGCAGAAGCAAAAACAATTTAAGTAAATACTTTCTTTACAATAAATATTAGCTTTGTAACATTAATTACTTAATAGTAAAGTAATGAAGCTTTTTAGAGAATAAATAAAACTTGATAACTTGTGTATTCACAGTGTAAAAATTGATATGCTAATTTTATTTGAATTGATTATTTCAGTATCTATCAAACCAGTTTTTAGAATTAGAGGTTGCTTTAAGTGGACTTGACTGATACTACAGCAATAATAATATTTTATAAAACGTATCTTCTAGACTAGACGAACTAGCATCCTACTTTTTACTCAGTATGGTCACGGTTTCCTCATAAACATAGAAATTTTACAACAATATTTTAATTTCCATGCAGTTTCCATAACGAAAACGTATAAAAGTCCTATTGCCAAGACAAACCGGCAGTAAAAATGCGGTTGCTGGACTAGAAATGAATCTGATGTAGGTCACTCATTGGTGCACTTTTGAAGATAATTAGAATAAAAATGTATCATAACTTTGACCGCTACACGATATTTTTCGGCACTCTACGAGCCAGACAAATACGTGTTGTTACATCAAAATGGGTGAGGTCATCAAAAAGTCGAAGTTCACTGAAAAATAGTAAGAATCTACGAAGGAATGTTCCACATGAAGATCAAACCAAGATCTATTACATATCACACAAACACGTGCCCGAATACACACTTTTTAATAAACTTATAAACACACAGCACAGCAAAATATTTTGCTACGTTTAGCACATGAATTAAGTATTGTTATAATAAAAATAGGATCTAATATCAAAGAACAGCGACCGTACCCAAAACTGTCTCACGGAAACTGACAGAAATACAACCAACTAAATAAAAGAGTTTTTAGTTACGCGGAAGATACAGCAATCTCGTGTACTCTTGAACTTGGTAGTATAATCGGCCAGATTATTGCCAGCGCAGAGACTGACGTCACCCGCTAAAATGACGGAGCATTGATTTTCTTTTTTAGTGTTTACATTTTAGGTTTCTGTTTATCGTAAATCTTTCGGAACCTATAAGTAAATTTTGGCAAACATAGTAGGTAATCAAATTATGCATAAGTTAGACAAAAAATATACAATCTAATTGTTGTAACACTGGTTACAAGACTCTTGACAAGCAAAAATCGTTTTCTTAACTTTTTAACCGACTTCAAAAATTTTTATGTATGTTCGGGCGTAACTCTGTCATATTATACAGACGGATTTGCAAAATTCTTTTTTTGTTTGAAAGGGGTTTATTTCGGAATGGCCCCATATACATTTTACCAAAATTGATACAGCCCTTTTTGAGAAAATCAACAAAATCCCAAAAAATAATAATGACGTTTAGTTTTTTCAATCTTTGGAGGACTTACAATCTCTTATTAGTGTGTCGCCGTTCGGTCATAATGGTTTTGGATGTTAAGGCTAAAAAGCGAAAAATGAAAAGTGTAAAAAAAAAAAAGAATTCCGCCTACAAAAACTAAGTAGGTAGGTACTTTACTTTCGGAAGTCGGTGGCAATACAAAACAACAAATACAAAGCCAGCGCCACCGACTTCCGAAAGTAATGTGTGTTGTGTGCTAAAGTTATTTATCACTTTTTAGTTTTTGAAGGCGGTTTTCTTTTATTTTTTAACTTTTTTAAAAGGTTAAAAGTTATCTTTATTTATTATATTCAAATTATAAGATTATGGTTGGTAGGTTTTGTTGAATTAACATTTATATCTTCCTACGTGATGCATCACCGTGACATTATTTTGCACATTTCGTACTTAGGCAAGCCAGGGCCGGCTTAGGGAAATAATAGACTGATGTAAATGTACCTAACTAATAGCACTTTTGAAAACATTAGTCAACATTACTCATTCCTTTGATGCAATGAACTTACAACAGCAACGCCATCTTATACAACGCTAGGAAAATTTCGATAATAAAAAGCAGTATTAATTATGCTTTATTCAGTTTTTAAGTTTATATTAGTAATGTATTGTTAATGTAATTTTTAGATAAGTAAGTACTTATATTTTTCTATGGTCTCTTATTGCCTGAAGTAAATAAAAAAATGCATAGGTAATGTATAATACTTCGGTATAAGATAATAATACCTGCAGCTCACAATTTTTTGTTTATGTCTTGAAAGAAGAAGTATTTTTTTTACCCTTTTCATGTACTCAGTCTAGTATGTATTTATACAATTACTTTACATGAAAATGTAATCCAATAAGATCACTTTGCCTTGTTGCGCAGATAACACATCAATCTCTCTCCAGGCTTGCTCAATATTTTGTGTTCTGTTAAAACGTTTTCTAGCTGCTGACATGGGAAACGCATTTAGCACTATGTTCAAGTTCATTGTACTAAAATAAACACTTAAATATTGTAAGTATTAAATTAACACATTTTATTGATTTTCGTTACTTTATTTATGTTTATGATATTAGGTGTTATGTTTTCAGTTCTTACGCCGAAATGTGAGCTGACTTTAATAAGCTTTCTGGCTGCAATAGTTTTCATCCTTACTTTCTTTCTTTCGTTTTGTTCGTTCATAACACGTATCTGGGAGTGCACGCTATTTAACATTTCTGGCAGTTGATAGAAGTTCTTGTGTAAACATGTGGTCCACTCGGGAGGAACGAACGCATAGGTAATACATTACTAACTGATTGAATCTAGTACCTACACAGGCTAGGTCACACCGCGTTACTTAAACGTACTTACCTAATTTACTACGGTGCCTTAACAGGCTAACCTACGATATTGTTGGTGCTAGTACCTGTGTAGATTCTGCATTTTAAGAATAGAGTGGTGAGACATTTGTTTTAGGAAACTCTTACTAACAGCTTGAAGTCAGTCGGACCGACATTAATCGTGTCTATAGAATCTTTAGTGAACTGGTAGAATACCTACAACTCTGTTTGCCAGATGAGAACAGAACGATGAGAACTTTAAAATAATCTTGATTACGCAACACATATTTTAATTTACCTGTTACAATTTAAAGTCTCTTTTGTACTCTCAAAAGGAAATACGGCCATTTTGCCTTGACAGACCAGTTTCCGAATAAGGTAAGAAATTACAGACGAAAATATCCATAACGTGTTGCGGTTGTTGTGCAAAATTATGGTTATTTTTTGGTAACTGACTTCTAGTATTAAGGTTAACTAAAAGTCAAATAGGTACCTACCTATTACATGAGGTTGTTAAGTGGTGCATTGTGTTTTAAGATACATATAGTTTTAGCAAGAGAGATTATGTATCCATTCAAATTGTCATGCAGCGCCGGCCTTGTTCTTCAAGGATTTACCAGTTTCCCTTAGACATTAACAGAAAATTTGGCACCAAACCAGCTTCTCCATAGATTTCCTATAACCGGCACAAGGCCACCGTAGCCGGCACTCTAAACCATACCCAGCCACGAAACAATTGCTGACGTGATTGTCCATAATGGATACAATCAATAAAGTCTAGTAGCTAGCTACAGGATGCTGTAGCCGCAAAAAGACCGAAATTGTCTAACGACCTTGAACTCTGATGACGGAATTGAAGTAAACGGATAATTAATTATGATGTTAAATCTACTTGTGTTAGAGTCCGGCTTAGGAATGATGTGGGCGGCTGAAGGTAATGTTTTGAGTGTATTATAACTTCTATTATGATAGGTGATAATATTGACAGATATTTTTGTTGTGATTTTTCCTATGAATCCTTAATTTGTTTGTTATAGAAATACATTTTATATATCACTTAAAAGATAACGTCGCTTACTCGCACTCTCGATTAATATTGAGAGCTATTATCGCTGTCACGCAGAGATTTTTAGAATCGGACTAGTAGGTAATTCCGGAGGTTAGCGCGTTCAAAAAAACAATTAAACTCTGCAGTTTTATAATAGTAGGTACCTACCTACCTACCTACTAGCTTCTATTCGCGTCTTCCTATAAGTACAAGTTAAATAGTATATGCCATAGATATAAGAAAGAAGACTTCTGTGGTATATATACCATAACCTATGGCACTCGGCAATAGTAGCTTTTACTTCGGTAGGTAGGATATTTAAATCTAAAGTTAGCCGTACCACGATGTTCCTACAGTTTTGCATTTGGAACACACAAAGGCAATAACCGAAGACACAAACATTTACGAAGAAGACCTAGGTACATATATAGAGACTTCTTATACTTAGGTAGGTATTCTAAACTTTACAAAAAACAAAGTGCAATGTGGGAGGTTGTAAATCAGTAATGGCATGGCAGATTCACTGTAGTTCAGTTTTGCTTGCTATACCAAAACAAACAAAACTAAAAGCATTTCGACGATGAAATAAAGAGTGGAATTTATACAGGACGTGGAAACAATTTCAATATACTCTGCCAAGCAATTAATGTACTGCAGAAGGTGGTAATAACTGTCATCGTCATCTATATTCTAAATCTAAACATATTTAAGTAGTTAGTACTTACCAACTTTTATAGAGAGGTAAGTAGATAAAAACAAAAACAACATCCTACCTACAAACTTTAAGAGAAAATCTTTAGAATGATTAGTCTACAAAAATCTTTCACTGATAGAAAACTACTCCATTGCCTAGTGCCACGGGCTATCTTTTATGGCATATCATGGCCTTTTTTGAGAATTTTGAGATCGGCATTTAGAAGTCATCAGAGATTTTCATGACTCCCTGGATAACTCAGTATTTTGTTTTATAGTGACTTCTGCCTTCAATTTTAACCAAAATAATTCGTTATTATCTATGGAAATACCCAGTGAGTCTAAATTACATTATGTATTTCCCACGGTTACTACACCTCCGCGGTTTGCCACGCGAGGCACCCACCAGAACAGACAAAAGTTAAAAATAAATTCCCTTTTTATTTTGCTAGTCGCATTCTTCGGGAGTGATGTCAAGAGCCCTGCGCACTGATTGGCCTATGTTAAAGAAAGAGTTTCTATTAAAAAGCCAGTCGTTAGACATTATTCGCACCTTTAAATGAAGCAGCCGTTTAGAAAGAGTCCAAGAGAAGAAGTTTTTACTCTTGCAGTAGCTCTTGATTGCTAGTCCAGAGTCAATAGCAACTTATTTTTTTTACTGAAGCTCAGAATCTACTGATATCTAAGTAAGTCTACATTTACAAAATGATATATCAGTATACTAAATATTATTTTGTATAGCCTATGGTCTAAGTTCATAAAAATTATCGAACACTTAAAACATTGCTAAAGTCAGGTTGTTTCTTAATCTGCATCATCAGAGGTTTAGTGCTTCGTTTTTCTGGAATTTTCCCTCTCTAGAGCTCTCTATACTATAGAGACAGAAAGCTTTAGAGAGAAAAGACTGTGGGATGACGTCATCACAAATAATTCGACCACGTATAATTTATCGCTTGCGCTATTTACAAAATTATGTAGTCGTCCCACCATAATATTATGTCAGGCGTCCCTGACATAAAAACTGCGTGATAAGTTAAGTACAAACTGCTATACATGTTCACTTGTTTTATTTAATCCAAAACTAGTTTCACTATAAGACTTGGATCCAGACTCGTTTCGCCAGGTATTGCTTAATTGCTTTTAAAGATTTACCTGCATTTACTGTATGCAGTTTTTAATTATTTGGATAGAAGTTTCTGGGGTTTAAAACCTACATTTAACCATAGTCATAACCTAGTCTAGCCTAGTCATAATCTTTCTTTTGATTCTACAAGAATTAATTACACCCTGAAGGATTCTTTTTTAATACAAAATACACGCTGTTTTACAAACACTTGTTTTATATCTAAAACTAATGAACCGCGATTGTTTTGTTTTAAAACTAAAACTAACATTATTAACAGACGATATGATTTTTTCAAACAGTTTGTTGACTGTTGACCTCGTGCGAAAGTGACTGAACGGCCTTCGTGGTCGTGAGAGAGATACAAAGTGTGAGAAACATGAATATTGAGAATGAAATGATAAATTTTATGTATATTATAATAAACAATGTCAGGTCATGGCTACAAATGACTTAGACCCCTTAGATCTCCACGTAACGATAAGATACGATGCTGTCGTGTTGCGCAATAGGGTATTACACCCATTTTTGAAAAGTGTCTCAATGAAATTCTGTAGTGCTAATATGCCACCAAAAAAAACACAAACATTTTATTCAATCGATAAATGCCATAAAAATGCATCTAAATTTTAAATTTTCAAATTTCGCGCGTAGTTCTACGAAAACGCCTCTTACTGGACGCCATATTGCTCCGCATAAATGACGTCAGTTCGTTTTGTATCAAATGAGCTCATATTAAATATGATAATTGTATATCATTTAAAAATAATTAACAGCATATTTTGTAATAGGTGTAATAATGAAAAAATTACGTTGGTTACGAAAATAATAAAAGTACAAAGCCTATATTACGCCAATCGGTTGACTGACAGTTGACAATTTTTTGTTTACACAGCCGTATGGCGTAATGACATGGCCGCTACTATTTCACGGTGTTTTATAACAGATTAAAAATACTGAAAACTTTAAATCTATAAAATAACAAAACAAATTTTTAAATTCATTAAAAATTTGTTTTGTTATTTTATGAACTAAAACTTACATTTTCTGACTGCTCTATGCCTAAACTATCTCAATAACATATTTATAGATTTTTTCTCGTATGGAGTAAAATACCCTATTATGCTCTATATAAAATAATTTTGTGGAATAGTCTCTCCAAAATACATAACTAAGTAGGTATATTTTTAATAACAGTCTAATAATAATCGTGGTTAAAACCTGTAGCTGGTTAAAAACATAATAATAGGTAATTCCCTATAAGGATAGCGAGAACTCTTAAGCTCTCTCAATATAAGTAGCTTCTGAGCGTGGGCATTCTAATTTATTGTAAGGAAAACTTTTTGAACTACAAACATGTCATACCAGGAAAATGGTATTTAAAAAAAACCCAAAAAATTGTATCTCTGCAAAATATTAAGAGTAAGAGAATGTGACTAAACAGGCGTGGGAGCTCATCGATGATAAAGGAGTCAATGGCGCTTAAATTGTCTACGTCACAAAATGATTCAGTATTTTTAATGTCCAACAAACCCGTGTTAGTCACAGAATCTGAGTGGACTATAATGAATGTTTGCACATGATATCGCAACGATCGTAAGACTGATGGTAATGAGTAATTAGAGTCATTATTTGTTCCTGTTAGCAATCAAGAAACAATCAACAATTTGTAAGAAGAACGTTTGGCAGAAATAGTACTAAGATTATACTTACATCAACAAATTCCACTGTATGCTTGGAAATAAAAAATATGATCATCATTTTTGTAAGGATTCTCTCTCCTAGAATCAGAGCGGTAAATAAAAGATATTGCATTTTTTATATGCATGCAGCCGGTTTCTTTGTAAAGGATAATGATTGAAATAGTCAGATATATCAATGAAAATCTAGCGGTGTATTTACGAAAACGTAGAACTTTAATTTAGTTAATATTATTCCAGTAATTGAAATAAGAAAGCTCGCGTGTTCAGAGTAATAATCCATTTGATAGATCTTAAAAACTCAAGGTTTTGATGAAGGCCTAATTCAACACGTCCTGCTTCGGCTAGTCCAAGGTAGTTTCTTGAACTTTAGGTGACTTTCAAGACAACAAAGCGTCGCATAATTAACATAGGAACTAATGAATTATTGCAATTACATATTCTGTTAAAGTATTAAGTCTTGTAGTTTGCCAAAAACCATTTCCTTTTGATGTTACTCTGTGAGATGATCCTTAGAATATCTCGTCTTTTAAATTAAATGTCAGTTGGTGGTTTTTCGTGGCTATTATCACTTCAAGTGTTGACAAGAAAAAGTTCAACTCTTGCCTTGGCAAAACTATAAAAATTTGAGAGATTTTGTCTTTAAGATCGCTTCGTCATTTTCTTGTTCCTAAAGATAGAACTCTATATTGGGCGTAATTTACAGTAAGATGAAAACACATGGTCTTTACAGCATCGTAAAGATTATATCGACGAAAAGAGCGATAAAATAGATGAAAGTACTTACCACGGCGTTCACATTAACGGAGGCACAAGTTTCTTCTATCACCTCCTCGACGGCTCCACTTTCATACTCCTCAGCAGGCAAGGCAGGGTACAGCCTCATGTTAGTACTGAACATGGTATCATCTTCAGTCGGCAGCTTCGGGTACAGGCTTCCATTTCCAAGCAAAGGTTCCGTCCCTTCGCCACGCTCTCCTCTGAGGAATCCTTTAACAGCAGTTGTAGCATTGGCAGTACGATGCCAGCCCCAGCCATTGGCCTTAAAGTTCTTCGGGTAATAGTTAAACATGGCTATCACTTCACCGCACCACACAGTATAGTCCAAAGTTTTCGCACTGAACGCTCGGGGGTTAATGCTCCAAAAATATCCGCGTCTTCACCTCTCGGTGGATGAACGGCGAATGAAGTAGTCTCGTGTTTTTGTTTATAATACAAATCTGTAACAAAGGAAGTTATCCCGTTAACATTGAAAGTGATTCATGTTTTCTCTTCATTTTGAGGTAGGGAATGAGATTGTGGGAAACACAGTCACGAGTAAGTAATTGGGTTTGTTGGGTTTAACGCAAATTATCTTACAAACGATAGGTCACTTAAGTTCGTTGCGAGATCCGAGACAGTTGTAACTTTTCTCCGTCGAGCTTCACTGCGACTTCAGCGCTTGTCTGGTGGTCGCCAATATTGATTCTGGCTTTCAGTAGTCGCAGTGATTTGGGAATAATGTGGTGGGCTAGTCTCTACATACTACTGTATGTAGAGACTAGCCTAGAGACTAGACTGCGTAACGTACCTATGAGTCGGCTACAGGATTACTATCTACCTAGGATATTGGCTTGTGCAGTTTGGTGATCAAAGCTCTTTATCATTAACTAGCCGACCCGACAGGCGTTGTCCTGTCAATCGTTTTTTAATTTTTTTTACGGTATAAACCTTCCCTGAACTGGCACAAATATTTCAAGACCAAAATTAGCCAAATCGGTCCAGTCGTTCTCGAGTTTTAGCGAGACTTACGAACAACGATTTTAGAGGAAGAAAATTACATCCATGGTTTAATAGAATTCCTTTCATTGTGTAGGTAAGTACTTCTAATTTAATACCGCGGCTATAATAACGTCGGTTAGCGTTCAAATGATCAAATAAACCAGGATCTCATTAAACCAGACATCAAACAACAACAAAACAGATGCATTGTTGAGTCATTTTGACCTAAACGTGCGAAAGAGAGGCGGAGCGATCAACCTTGCGATGTTATATCAATCGTGACGGTTTATTTTGACGTCAGAGCAATTTAGGCTTGTATGATCCTTCGTAACCTTAGAATTAATGTGACAGGTAGATTTTGTTGTGTTTAGATACTCTTGATAAAAATATATTATCATTTTTTCGATTATCTTACAAAGTTACGACACATAATTATGAACATTAACAAATTATTTCACAATATATCGCTGTTTTACGATTGAGAAGAAAAACAAGATTGAAAAGTACAGTCAACAGCAAAAGTAGATACCTAATCAAAATCAGAAATTCAATACTAAATTTACTAACACAAATTTATATAATTTATTACTAGTTTATTTATTAAAAGTATGAAATTGTCACACACATACTTTTGAATCACTTCGACGCCACACAGTTCTGACGCGAACTCCGTTCATTAGTACCTATTGAATTTCTGATTTTGATCATCTACTTTTGCTGTTGGCTGTACATATACTATATCGATGATTGAAAAGTTATGAAAATAAACAACTAAACTAATATTTATGTTTGTTTGTTCGTAGTTTATGAATAAACGCAAAAAAAAATAATCGAGTTATTTTTTTTTTCACCTAGCTAGTTACATTATAATCGTATTTAATTGTATCAATTAGGGACTCGTAACAAAATTCATGCAGACAAACTCTCGGGCAAAGTGCTAGTATTTATAATAGTTAAGTTCAACCCTGTATTTCCGGTTAATTCAAGAACGCGGAAGTAGAAAAGGGTATAACCACGAATATCGATATTTTTATTTTTTGTGTGAATAATAAGAAAAGGTAGCTCATTTCTTTATGATAATAATTTTCATGTCCTGGCCGCATACTAGTGTAAAGGATAGTTTATCTAAAACAGTAGGTAATTGGTAAAATATATTAAATTCACTGTTAGACAAACTCTGTAACAGATTTACTAGTCCATGCAAACTTCATCCATAAACAATTTATTTTTGGAAGTAAAAATGTGTGGAAACTGTTTACAGTGAAGTTCAGCAGGTTTACAAAGTATTTGATGAAAATGAAGCGCGGTAAGTGTATAGTAAAGACTATTGTGCAATACATGTAGGTACCTACTTATGAGGCCCTAAAAAGAAAACTAAACTGAAAGCGCTATTTCCCGTGAAGCGTTGTTATATTAGCCCGTTATTTATAATTCGCTTTTTTACAACTGGAACCGACAAAACAAAAAAATAAGAGCTTAAGTACCTATAATAAGTTCCAGTACCTAGGTATTTAAGTAAGCTGTAGTAGTAAGTTGACCAAACAATTAAATAATGCTGTACGTGCATTGGATTTGCTTGCTTGAAATAAATTGAACCTATAAATTAAAATTTAAAAATGATGGAGAAAAACGCGTTCTGCAAACGTTTGAAAACGTAGGTTTCGCAGAGCTGAATTCATCGTATCGCAGTTATCACCAAATTCTCAGAATGCGGTGCTGCAGTTTTAGTGATAATTTACAATTCAGTTGCACTAAGGTGATACTTGGAATAATTTATTATTAACGCAAGCCCTTGATAAAAAAAGAATTAAGTAAGTATTGGCATGATCGCATTTTTTAAAGAATTTGGAAATATTATAAAAATAATAAACGAGAGACATACTGAGATTTCTAGCGTGTGATCTAAAATATATTAACAACATTTTTAAATAAACAAAACAATAATTAATTTCAGGTGTACAAGGACAAGTATGGGTGTGAGACCAAAATTAGGCCGCTCCCTTTGCGCAAACATGGCGTCATCATCGCGACCTCCTTGCTCTAGGCCCTAGGGAGCGTTCGCTTTAATTACTGGGATTAAAACTATAGAGTACATAGTCTATAGTTTATGGCTATTTGGGGAACGCTATTGCGTTTGTGGACTAGATAATAAAATGACTTTGTTCTTGACTTCGTTCGTAGTTTTGGGCCGATTATGAACGGCCACATCACAATCAATGAGGTCGTTATACCTACTTTCTTTCATTATTTAATGCTGTTGTTGTCTTTTTTAGTGAATTGCTCTATTGCGTTCTTTATCAGATGTTAAAAATTAATTTATATAATCATATCTAAAATACTAGCGAGTTGCCCCAGCTTCGCACAGGTGCAATGTACTATAACTATACGTTTAATCTTCCTCTTGAATCACTCTATCTATTGATGAAAATCGCATTATAATCCGTTGCGTAGTTTAAAAGATCTAACCGTACAGACGGCGCGCGGGGCGGTAGCAACTTTGTTTTATACATTTTGTCTACCTCTTTGGGATAGTAGACGTAATATTATTATTTAGACTTACTGTACCATATCTCTAGCTGTTATTAACTATATCCTTTATGGTCTTGGTCATTGTTGAAGAGCCAAATAAAATAAATAAATAAATCTACGTGTTTGTGCATTTTCCAAAAAATGCAATCAATTTAAAGGTTTTCCCATAAGTTCTTTAACAGATAGATTAGTTGTGCTATTTTGGTACAACTCATGTTTACGTAATTGGCTAAACGTATAATTTCAGTAATTAAGACTAGTGTCGCTAAATTATTCTGTCACACAAATGAAGTCATTTTCCTTATCACGTAAGCCGACTGCCGAGTAGTTTCTTCAATGCACTACCAAAATTAGTAACTGGTTTGAAATATTTACTAAATGGTCACCAAATGGTCCTACCAGCTCTAAATTATTCGTTTTTTAACACGCTTTTATTTTAATGAAGTATTTGCTATGTTTCAGAAGATACGGATTCAATTATTTATTTTTACGATAAACGAAATTGTTTCTATAACTCGTTTGCAGCTCTATAACGTCATCTGAATGACCAAATGATGACGTTAGACTACACATTTAAAACATCACGAGACTGAATAATTGTACAAAATTGATCTACTAATGTGTAACTACTCATGCGTACTTATCTTAAATTGTTTGGGGATAACTTCAGTTAAGACTATTAAATTATTAGCATGCACGTTATTTTCATAGGGTTATATCTAGCACGGAAAATCTTATTGTAATTTTAGAGCTAAAGGTCACTACTGAGCATTTCTTAACAGAGAATGCTAAGAATCAAACACGAAATATTACGCTCATCAGACAATTTCCCAAAATATTTTTGAGACGAATGTATCCTGATTGCAATACACATTTTTATTCACAACTTTACTGAACTCTATCAAACACGACCACCTGTTGCATTTAGCAGATGCTACGTTGATATTGACCTCGCAAATGCTACGCCTTCCTTTTAATCGTATTAGGTGTTTAACAGCATTATATTATAATCTCAACATCACAGATGTGTTTTGCATTATAATCTGAGCACGTCATCTTTCTGATTCATTGGAACAATGACGTATCTCATCAGCTCAGCTATCAGTCTTAAGATTTTCTCGATTATCAATGCTCATTGGCATACAGTGACCCATGACTTGTGCGTTTACTACTTCTCTTTTATGCGCGAATCACGAGTGAGATTAAAGACGTCAGTGATTCATAAATAGTACGTTTGACTGCATATGATTATTGGTTTTTGTCTGGATATCCATTAGGTATCTTTTGATCTGAGGATAAAATGAAGTAAACTATACCCTGTTCACAATAAGATTAGACATAAACACAAACCTTTTTACAGTCCCTTCAACCGATTTTGACTTCTATTCCGTAGGTTTAAGGATGACATTAGAGGCACAAAAAGTGGTTACAATACAACTGTTTACTGCAGTTGCCATTTGTCATGCTTCCAACGCAATAGAAGTCAAAATCGGTTGAACGGACTGTAAAAAAGGTTTGAGTAAATGTCTAATCTTATTGTGAACAGGGTATAGATGAGTCTGGTTTTGTGACTAGACTAGACTAAAGGTTTGAAAGATTGAAAGAACGGGTATTGTTCCTTTACTTCAGGCTTGATTTAGTTTCCATTGTTCAGTTGAAAACCACTAAATATAGTATCTGAGTGAGCGCGAATTTCAGAAGCGTAAGTTAGTGAGGTCATTGCGCTAATGCTTCGGGATGCAACGATCAGTTGAATATACGTATTAAAGCTAATACGACGATGATATAGGAATAAAATTCACTTTTAGCTTTAATTTGATAACAGTTTTACGTATAATTGTATACATTAGATATCGCAATTACACACCGTTAAGGTCAAAAGTGTTCGTGACTGGTTTACTAACTGAGCAATTGCCTAGTTGTTTAGAGAAGTTGCATTTTAAAATTTCATTTCCCTCCACTACTTGTATCGAACACAATCCAATTCTTCGCACTCCTCTCCACCAAAATTATACTAAATAAGTATGGTGGAGGGAAGTGCAATTTTAAATTGAAACATCTCTACCCTCCTTCCGTTTATGGGGGCCAATTTCTTAGAAAGTAATCGAGTTCCATGCCACCTGAGCCTGCATACACTATCATGTTATCAAAATTACGAATAAGAGTTTCCACAGCACCTAATTGACTTAATTTTATTTCCGCTGTGTAATTTTCTTTACGGACATATATGAAGTACCATAGATCCATGGACACCGCTAGTAGAGATACAATTAGAAACTTTACTTGTCTAATTGTTTAAAGGAAATCTACTGACTTCATTTGTTTATTCAAATGTGTGCAGATGAAGCCGTATGCATATGTATCACCACTATAAATACATATATTCACCACATGTGTTGTCTAGTTGTTTGCAGTAGTTTTACGACCTGTAGAGCTATTCTGTTACAATTTCCCTCGGTGAACACCTAAGTGATGTGAGCTACTGAGCTGTCATCCGGTTGTAGTGCTTTGTAAATCCCTAGCATCAGGGCCGATGACAGCTCACTTCACCTAGGTGTTCACCGAGGGAAATTGTAACTGAATAGACATACAGATGTTATTTTTGTCTGCATTTATTTTTGTTTATGTAGGTACTTCCGAAATCCGGCTGCAGAATGGTACATTCAGAAGTAGGTACCTAACTGCTAATTTTAAACTGGTACTAACTAGAACTGTTGGCGAATTTTCTTAACCTTTATATAAGTTTGCAATATTGTATCTAACCCACACTAGGAATTCCTCATATATCCCGAGTGCGTTTACAAAAATATAAACTCACATACACAAACAGTCACACCCAGAACAGTTAACTACTCGAAGGTCGTACAAATATTTGCTTTGCGCGGAAATCGAACCCGCGACATGCACCGCAGCAGCCAGCTACTACACCAACCGTGTCGTCAGTTTATTTGTTTGTTAAGTTTTCACGACTAAACTACAAAACCGATTTTGATTAAACAGCCTAATCTTTACATAGTATAAAACAAAGTCTTTCTATCTATCTTTTAAACTTCGCAACGGATTTGAATGCAATTTTCAGCAATAGATAGAGTGATTCAAGTGAAAGGTTTATGTGTACGATAATACCCGTGAGAAGCCAAGGGCGGGTCTAGTATGAAATAATGGCCTTTTTTAGGCTTCAAGCTTACTCTGTAGCAAGCTTGAAGAAAAAGAAAGGCTATAGGCACGGACTAGAGCTATAGGCACGGACTAGAGCTATAGGCGCGGACTAGAGCTATAGGCGCGGACTAGAGCTATAGGCGCGGACTAGAGCTATAGGCTACTTTTTAATCCGCGACTTCGTCTGTATCCGAGATAACCGACATTCACGTGGACGAAGTCGCGAAATGCTAGGACTAATAATATTATCTAGATAAATACTTATTGCAGCATTTATCCAAAAACTGAGTGATGAATGACGAGCTTATCCGAACGGAATTTAAAAATAAAAGTATTTTTGATTGTCAGTCTATTAAAAACTTGAATATTAATTTAACAGGCAAGTAAGGGTTGTACCACTGACTAATTTCA
Organism: Charanyca ferruginea; assembly: GCA_947361185.1. Taxonomy (NCBI): domain Eukaryota; kingdom Metazoa; phylum Arthropoda; class Insecta; order Lepidoptera; family Noctuidae; genus Charanyca; species Charanyca ferruginea. The sequence continues at coordinate 6,165,196 of OX376082.1, read as the reverse complement.
TGTCCTAATTATTACCTTGGGAATAAAATTGTGCGTCTGCCTACGTTCACACCTATAAATATCCTTTCCGTTTCCCTTTTATTATGAAAGTTTTATTTCAACTTAGATGGAACGTACCTAAACTTTCAGAGGCAGTCATTTAATAACATTTCGAAGTTTATTTTTAAATTTTCAGAAAAATAACTTTCAAGGTAGGTAAGGTACTTAGGTAACCTAAACGTTAACTGTTTGTTGTGTGACGAAACTGATACTAATTATAAAATAATATAAATAGGTACCTACCTATTAATTTAGTGCATTTCGCGATAAGAACTTATTGTGCCAGCAGCCAGATAAGTCGGTTCAAACAAGATAAAAATTACAGGTTGGTCAACCTTGCAATACCTTTTAAACAATTGAGTTCAAAAAGGACTTTAACAATAAGGTCTTAAGTATTTACATTTTCATAAACCTAGCCGACGATAGTACCTGTAATTTGAGTCAACTTTTGTTTAACGATTTGAATACATATAAAATTAACGTAAGAAACACTTTTTTGTTTAAATTAAAAACAGTATGTACATACATGGACGTGCTAGTAACTACGTTTGTTGTCGTCACGTGCAATATGCAGGTATCCAAGACATTCACTTGTTTATTTCATGGGCAAATTATAGTAAAACAAAAACAGATGTGCTAAATAAATATCTGCCAAAACACTATAACCTGTTTCAATTATTATAATTCAAAGTTGTTGTTTGTAGAGTCATTTTTGATTCATGATGTACAAAATAGTTATCGAGAAGATTGAGTAAGTTCTTGTATAAAAAAATTCGCAAAATACACTTACCACCTATCTCTCCGGCCAGTAGTGAGTGAACGATTTCCTTGAATGAGTAATGAGAATGAATCAGATTTTGGAACGAGTGATCTGTGAACTATCTGTCAACTTCAAGGTTCATGCAAGTGCGAGAATATTATGTCGTTTGGGAACTTTTATTTGACATTTCAAAAAGAATAAGTGTTTATTTTTAGGTAAATAGAAATCTACTTTTGAAGTTATCCATAAAGCGTAATTTTGCAGTAAGATAACCAAATTAACGTTAAAAACGATTAACGTAACCTGTTTTCGTTGGTGAACGAAAACATGGTTTCTGAACGATACAAACGATGTCAAATTGCGATGCGATATGTATGTCAAATTTGTCATTCAATCAAACTGTCATTGCCTGTCATACAAGTTGATCCCACGTGTTTTTATTATTGTTAAGAAATAGTTAAAAATCAAAATGAAAGTGCTATCAGAGGAAAGGACGCGAATTTTATTCGAAAAACTAACCAAATAGTAAGTTTTCTAGTTAACGTTACGATATCTTATACATAAAATACACCTTTGGTTTGAATGCTCAAACCAACGTGCCGAATTTAGTTCAAAGTTAGATAAACTTTATAATAACCTCCTAATCTGACAATACGAGCGTGAAACCTCCATCTACAAACAATATATTAAACATTTTACCTCTTAGCCATCCACCCATAAATATCTTGTATCTAAGCATCACCAAACTTTACTGAACATTATATTTAATATCTTTTCAGTATCGGAGTGAATGTCAAACTTCTAATCGACAGGCCGGATGGTACATACTGCTTCAGAGAGAAGAAAGATAGAGTATACTACATATCTGAGCGCCTCCTACACTTAGCACAAACGGTGAAGCCTGATAACTTAATAGCAGCTGGAACATGCTTTGGAAAGTTTACGAAGACTAATAAATTTAGGCTGCATATTACTGCATTAACTTATATTGCTCCATATGCACCATACAAGATATGGGTGAAGCCTTCCGCAGAACAACAGTTTTTATATGGACATCATATTATTAAGAGTGGTAAGTATTTGTTAGGTAACTAATATTAGTAAACCAACAGGGCCTAAAAAAAAACATTTTTAATATCTGTATCAATGAATCTCTTTTACAATCATATAATTTTTTTTTCTTTTTGTTTTTGTTATTTTTGCAAGAATCTTTATTTCTAAGGATTATTTTCTGAACCTGTGCCATAGTTGATTTTTTAAATTTAGTTGACTATACTTCATTTATTACAACAAAACAAATATTGTTATAACACTATTGTTATTAAAATGCTAGTTTGTAATATGCTCTGTTATTTTATGATAAATGCATAGCAATGAAAATTTGCATTTTCGCCGTTGGAAGTCCAGAATTTCACGTAACTAAAATTGTTAAATATCGCGATTGTAAACTTTCGAAGATTTTAAATAAGGTCGAAATTCGCGGTATTCAACAATGTTAGTTATGCGGAATTGGACTATCAATGACAATAAATTTACATTGAAAAAATATCACAAAAATTTGGTTATTTCAGCAATCTAACCAAACATTTATCTTTTTTTGGCTATTTTTTGTGTAATGCACAAATGGACTATAGGTTCTCTGAAATATTGTTATGAAACTTAAATCTTTCTATTTCTAGGTCTTGGCCGGATAACAGAGAACACACCAAAACACCATGGTGTTGTAGTCCACACAATGTCCGACATTCCCATAGGATTCGGTGTAGCTTCACGGACAACAGCAGAATGTAAACATGCTGATCCACTAGCCACTATAGTATTCCACCAGGCTGATGTTGGAGAATACATACGGTCTGAGGATACTTTGATTTAGTGTTTAATAAATAAGTTATATGGTTATTTGAGTTTTATTAGAATGTAATTCTACCTTTAAAATGTTACCTAATCTTTAAAAGACTTTTTTTCTGTTTATATTATTATACGTCCATATTTAGTACCTACTATCTTAGATCTACTTATCAAAATTATGAATAAAAAAATAAATTATATTCATAAGTTTAATTAAAATTGTTTTAACTTACCTTTGAAATATAATGTTTTGCATTCCTGCTTCTATGAGCCTCTTTTTTCTAATAAATGGAGTATAGGTTTAATTAAATTAAAATACCGAACTAAGCTCGGTCGCCCAGGTTAGAAATTTACCTTTAAATCGAGTACTGCGCAAGTCAAATTAAGTCTGTGTCAAGTTTCATCTTTCGTGGCACGCAGTATACTAAATAATATTGTCGATTACGGCTGAGCTCTCCTTGGGGGAGACCTATGCCCAGCAATGGGCGTTTAAAGGTTGACATGATGATGATAATTGTCATCATATTTATTACCTCTGAGCTCTCTGATTGTTTAATTTGATCATCTCAAATACGTTCAGTAATTTATTCTATTTTCTTTATAACAATTCAGAATGTATGTGTAATATAAACCTGCCCAACCTTTAGGATAATTATGTCGTGATGTTCCGACGAATTGAAACAACTCGTGATACTATGAGCTCCATCTAGTTATGTAAATAGAAAACAAATTGTAGGATCCACCACGAAATAATAAAAACAACTTGTTTTTATAGTCCGTGGTAGGATCAATCAGTTCGCGTATTTTCTAACTGCGGTGGCAGATGGCGCTGTTTTCAATATAAAAATTAGGAAACTATTCTTCGGCTTTCAGGTTCTTTTATTTTATTGCTGTGCTGTGCCTATTTATGTACGGCGAGAGAGCTTTGATTAATGGTAAACAATCAAAGCTAGTTTCATTAGAAGGGATATAAGAGATAATGACCCGAGCTTATGAAGAAATAAAATGAATGATTCCTTTTATGGATTATGAATTCGTGGATAACATTCTCAGCATTACGAGTATTTGAATTTACATCCTATGCGAAAAATCCGTGTTGGTGGATACAATAGTAGTAATTTATCCAATTTGCGCATTTATTGTATATTCAATTTTTTTGTTTTGACGGCTCATAAAAACTACATAGGTATGTCAAAAAATTGATGATGTCTATTACCTTATTCCGACTGTCATGTATTTTGTGGTTACGTCACGTCACATGTGTCGCCCCTAGCCGGATCGACGTAATGGAAAGGCACATGAGGAAGAATCCTACAGAGTCCCAAGCTTCATACAGTCGTGCCTCGACGTGGACGGACCGTGTGTAAAAAAATATCGTTGTGCAAACATCTTATACGTTTCTTATCTTATTATTTATTTATTTTTTTTAATGACATGACACCATTATTGTTGATCGTTAGTTTTTATATAAATTATTATTTTAAATTAATAGAATCGTATTTAATTTTGTTAATTCCATTGTAATATAAATTTAAATTTTGACATTATTATTAGTATTTGCTAATTAGGTACCACATGTTACAAATCATGCATGCTAATGAAAAATCTAAATATTTGTACGGCAGAAATGCCGAATATAGTGAAACTCTCCTAATCTTAAGACCTATGTTCCTTGTCCTATGTTCATTCATCATTCATTCATACGAACTCGTTCACATACGTCCGTGTCCAGGCCGGCGACGTAGCTTCAGTGCCCGGGCCGACGCCGTGACGTACCCGTGCACGTCACGGCGTTTTCCAAGCACGTTGCGCATATTTTGAAAAAAAGAATAAATGACGAGTTTTTAATAGAAGCGGTACGCATATTATATGTTTTACTTAGCTGACCCGACAGACGTTGTCCTGTCCCTATCTACCTATTTACCTACCTTACATCTACCCTACACCTACCCTACACCTACCCTACACCTACCGTACACCTACCCTACACCTACCCTACACCTACCCTACACCTACCCTACACCTACCCTACACCTACCCTACACCTACCCTACACCTACCCTACACCTACCCTACACCTACCCTACACCTACCCTACACCCAACCGTACACCTACCCTACACCTACCCTACACCTACCCTACACCTACCCTACACCTACCCTACACCTACCCTACACCTACCCTACACCTACCCTACACCTACCCTACACCTACCCTACACCTACCCTACACCTACCCTACACCTACCCTACACCTACCCTACACCTACCCTACACCTACCCTACACCTACCCTACACCTACCCTACACCTACCCTACACCTACCCTACACCTACCCTACACCTACCCTACACCTACCCTACACCTACCCTACACCTACCCTACACCTACCCTACACCTACCCTACACCTACCCTACACCTACCCTACACCTACCCTACACCTACCCTACACCTACCCTACACCTACCCTACACCTACCCTACACCTACCCTACACCTACCCTACACCTACCCTACACCTACCCTACACCTACCCTACACCTACCCTACACCTACCCTACACCTACCCTACACCTACCCTACACCTACCCTACACCTACCCTACACCTACCCTACACCTACCCTACACCTACCCTACACCTACCCTACACCTACCCTACACCTACCCTACACCTACCCTACACCTACCCTACACCTACCCTACACCTACCCTACACCTACCCTACACCTACCCTACACCTACCCTACACCTACCCTACACCTACCCTACACCTACCCTACACCTACCCTACACCTACCCTACACCTACCCTACACCTACCCTACACCTACCCTACACCTACCCTACACCTACCCTACACCTACCCTACACCTACCCTACACCTACCCTACACCTACCCTACACCTACCCTACACCTACCCTACACCTACCCTACACCTACCCTACACCTACCCTACACCTACCCTACACCTACCCTACACCTACCCTACACCTACCCTACACCTACCCTACACCTACCCTACACCTACCCTACACCTACCCTACACCTACCCTACACCTACCCTACACCTACCCTACACCTACCCTACACCTACCCTACACCTACCCTACACCTACCCTACACCTACCCTACACCTACCCTACACCTACCCTACACCTACCCTACACCTACCCTACACCTACCCTACACCTACCCTACACCTACCCTACACCTACCCTACACCTACCCTACACCTACCCTACACCTACCCTACACCTACCCTACACCTACCCTACACCTACCCTACACCTACCCTACACCTACCCTACACCTACCCTACACCTACCCTACACCTACCCTACACCTACCCTACACCTACCCTACACCTACCCTACACCTACCCTACACCTACCCTACACCTACCCTACACCTACCCTACACCTACCCTACACCTACCCTACACCTACCCTACACCTACCCTACACCTACCCTACACCTACCCTACACCTACCCTACACCTACCCTACACCTACCCTACACCTACCCTACACCTACCCTACACCTACCCTACACCTACCCTACACCTACCCTACACCTACCCTACACCTACCCTACACCTACCCTACACCTACCCTACACCTACCCTACACCTACCCTACACCTACCCTACACCTACCCTACACCTACCCTACACCTACCCTACACCTACCCTACACCTACCCTACACCTACCCTACACCTACCCTACACCTACCCTACACCTACCCTACACCTACCCTACACCTACCCTACACCTACCCTACACCTACCCTACACCTACCCTACACCTACCCTACACCTACCCTACACCTACCCTACACCTACCCTACACCTACCCTACACCTACCCTACACCTACCCTACACCTACCCTACACCTACCCTACACCTACCCTACACCTACCCTACACCTACCCTACACCTACCCTACACCTACCCTACACCTACCCTACACCTACCCTACACCTACCCTACACCTACCCTACACCTACCCTACACCTACCCTACACCTACCCTACACCTACCCTACACCTACCCTACACCTACCCTACACCTACCCTACACCTACCCTACACCTACCCTACACCTACCCTACACCTACCCTACACCTACCCTACACCTACCCTACACCTACCCTACACCTACCCTACACCTACCCTACACCTACCCTACACCTACCCTACACCTACCCTACACCTACCCTACACCTACCCTACACCTACCCTACACCTACCCTACACCTACCCTACACCTACCCTACACCTACCCTACACCTACCCTACACCTACCCTACACCTACCCTACACCTACCCTACACCTACCCTACACCTACCCTACACCTACCCTACACCTACCCTACACCTACCCTACACCTACCCTACACCTACCCTACACCTACCCTACACCTACCCTACACCTACCCTACACCTACCCTACACCTACCCTACACCTACCCTACACCTACCCTACACCTACCCTACACCTACCCTACACCTACCCTACACCTACCCTACACCTACCCTACACCTACCCTACACCTACCCTACACCTACCCTACACCTACCCTACACCTACCCTACACCTACCCTACACCTACCCTACACCTACCCTACACCTACCCTACACCTACCCTACACCTACCCTACACCTACCCTACACCTACCCTACACCTACCCTACACCTACCCTACACCTACCCTACACCTACCCTACACCTACCCTACACCTACCCTACACCTACTTATATTATAATTATTATAACTGTCTTGGATCCCGCAACGAAATTAATCAGAAAAGAACAGCGGAGGAGTAAGAAAATCATATTTTCCACTTCCCTCCAAATCAAGCAGGAGACAGAACAGAACTAGGCCAATAGGCACAAAGGGACGTTTACAACTGGGAGAAACCCAGTTGCTAAGCACCACGGATTATAATTGACATAATTAATGGGTCCTAAAAAGTGAGCTGTTACATTAAATTTGATTCCAATAATAGGTAAGGCAAAAACGCTTGAACGCACGGAAATTAGTTCTAGTTTCCACAAGGTCCGCATAATAAAATGCACCGGATGTAGCCTGTACACTATCCAACATAATATTGCGTTCTTTCTGCCAAAGAATACACTCCCATAAGATATGATGTGCAGATTGTTCGTATTCACAGTCAGATGTAGAACATTGACACAAAGGCGAAGCAACAAGCTTGAAAGAAAATAATTTACTTTTAAAGTTGCCATGTCCTGTTAGAAATTGGGCAACACAGTGGTCCACCTCCAGCCATGTCCTGGCCAGCCGCTCACGAACGGATGGAAAGAACTGATGAAGGTGACGGCCCTTGCTAGAATCATCCCACCTACACTGCCACTCGGATAAAAGTTCCTCCCAGACGTCAGTCTGTGGTTTAAATAATCTAGAGATCTTAGCGCGGTCACATTGAGTTAAAAAGTTTGCGTCCATGGTCTCTCGCGCGGAATAGTACATTGCAGCACGTCGTTGCACCTCAAGATCGACTGGAAGCACGCCTGCTAGAACCGGAAGGGCTTCAGTACTAACGGTCCTATATGCTTTACATAAAAATATTAAAGCCAAACGTTGACTTTGAAGCAATTTACGTCGTACCGCCCCTATGGTGGCCCTATCAGCCCAAACAGGTGCCCCGTAGCACATACATCCCAAATAGGTAGCCCCATAAATAGTTTTTAAAGTTAAAAATGATAGACCCCAAGTGGCTTTAGCCTCCTGTTGCTAACACTGCCACCTGCGGCTAACACCGCCACCTGTTGCTAATATCGCCACCTGCGGCTAATATCGCCACCTGCGGCTAACACCGCCACCTGTTGCTAATATCGCCACCTGTTGCTAATGTCGCCACCTGTTGCTAATATCGCCACCTGTTGCTATTATGCCACCTGCGGCTGATATCGCCACCTGCGGCTAACACCGCCACCTGTTGCTAATATCGCCACCTGTTGCTAATGTCGCCACCTGTTGCTAATATCGCCACCTGTTGCTAATATCGCCACCTGCGGCTAATATCGCCACCTGTTGCTAACACTCCCACCTGCGGCTAACACCGCCACCTGTTGCTAATATCGCCACCTGCGGCTGATATCGCCACCTGCGGCTAACACCGCCACCTGTTGCTAATATCGCCCTATGTTGCTAATATCGCCACATGTTGCTAATATCGCCACATGTTGCTAATATCGCCACCTGTTGCTAATATCGCCCTATGTTGCTAATATCGCCACATGTTGCTAATATCGCCACATGTTGCTAATATCGCCACCTGTTGCTAATATCGCCACCTGTTGCTAACACTGCCACCTGCGGCTAATACCGCCACCTGTTGCTAATATCGCCACCTGCGGCTAATATCGCCACCTGCGGCTAACACCGCCACCTGTTGCTAATATCGCCCTATGTTGCTAATATCGCCACATGTTGCTAATATCGCCACATGTTGCTAATATCGCCACCTGTTGCTAAACATCAGTTTCACAAATTTCAAATTTGTGGCAGAAATCAGTTAATCTTTTGAACATACATTATACAAGATGCCACCTGTTGCTAATATCGCCACCTGTTGCTAATATCGCCACCTGCGGCTAACACCACCACCTGCGGCTAACACCGCCACCTCTTGCTAATATCGCCACCTGTTGCTAATATCGCCACCTGCGGCTAACACCACCACCTGCGGCTAACACCGCCACCTCTTGCTAATATCGCCACCTCTTGCTAATATCGCCACCTGTTGCTAATATCGCCACCTGCCCCTAACACCGCGACCTGCCCCTAACACCGCTCCCTGCGGCTAACGCCGCCACCTGCGCCTAACACCGCCCCCTGCGGCTAACACCGCCACCTGCGGCTAACACCGCCACCTGTTGCTAATATCGCCACCTGCGGCTAATATCGCCACCTGCGGCTAATATCGCCACATGTTGCTAATATCGCCACCTGTTGCTAATATCGCCACCTGCGGCTGATATCGCCACCTGCGGCTAACACCGCCACCTGTTGCTAATATCGCCCTATGTTGCTAATATCGCCACATGTTGCTAATATCGCCACATGTTGCTAATATCGCCACCTGTTGCTAATATCGCCACCTGTTGCTAACACTGCCACCTGCGGCTAATATCGCCACCTGCGGCTAACACCGCCACCTGTTGCTAATATCGCCCTATGTTGCTAATATCGCCACATGTTGCTAATATCGCCACCTGCGGCTAACACCGCCACCTGTTGCTAATATCGCCCTATGTTGCTAATATCGCCACATGTTGCTAATATCGCCACATGTTGCTAATATCGCCACCTGTTGCTAAACATCAGTTTCACAAATTTCAAATTTGTGGCAGAAATCAGTTAATCTTTTGAACATACATTATACAAGATGCCACCTGTTGCTAATATCGCCACCTGTTGCTAATATCGCCACCTGCGGCTAACACCACCACCTGCGGCTAACACCGCCACCTCTTGCTAATATCGCCACCTGTTGCTAATATCGCCACCTGCGGCTAACACCACCACCTGCGGCTAACACCGCCACCTCTTGCTAATATCGCCACCTCTTGCTAATATCGCCACCTGTTGCTAATATCGCCACCTGCCCCTAACACCGCGACCTGCCCCTAACACCGCTCCCTGCGGCTAACGCCGCCACCTGCGCCTAACACCGCCCCCTGCGGCTAACACCGCCACCTGCGGCTAACACCGCCACCTGTTGCTAATATCGCCACCTGCGGCTAATATCGCCACCTGCGGCTAATATCGCCACATGTTGCTAATATCGCCACCTTCTGCTAACAACGCCACCTGCGGCTAATATCACCACCTGCGGCTAACACCGCCACCTGTTGCTAATATCGCCACCAGTTACTAATATCGCCACCTGCGGCTAACACTGCCACCTGCGGCTAACACCGCCACCTGTTGCTAATATCGCCACCTGCGGCTAATATCGCCACCAGCGGCTAACACCGCCACCTGTTGCTAATATCGCCAACTGTTGCTAATATCGCTACCTGTTGCTAATATCGCTACCTGCGGCTAACACCGCCACCTGTTGCTAATATCGCCACCTGTTGCTAATATCGCCACCTGCCGCTAACACCGCCCCCTGCGGCTAACACCGCCACCTGCTCCTAACACCGCCCCCTGCGGCTAACACCGCCACTTGTTGCTAATATCGTCACATGGTGCTAATATCGCCACCTGTTGCTAATATTGGCGCAGTGGCTGAGCGATCGTCTGCTGCGCAGCGTGTTGCGGGTTCGATTCCCGCCCAGTGTAAACATTTGTGTGATGAGCATTTGTGTTTGCCTTGTGTCTGGGTGTTGTTTGTCTATATATGTATGTATTTACAAAAAAAAATGTATTTGTGTATGTATATCAGCTGTCTGACACCCATAGTACAGGGTCTCCCTAGTTTGGGGTCAGATGGCCGTGTGTGAAAATGTCCCCACATATTATTATATTATTATTATTATTGCCTCCAGCTGCTAATATTGCCACCTGTGGCTAACACCGCCAGCTACTGGCGTGGTCGCCACCTGTTGCTAACACAGCCCCCTGCGGCTAACACCGCCACCTGTTGCTAATATCGCCACCTGTTGCTAATATCGCCACCTGCGGCTAACACCGCCCCCTGCGGCAGCCACCGCGACCAGCGCCTAACACCGCCCCCTGCGGCTAACACCGCCACCTGTTGCTAATATCGCCACATGTTGCTAATATCGCCACCTGTTGCTAATATCGCCGCATACTGTTGAGACAGGTGTGTGCTTTAATTTTGGAAGATATTGGTGGTTGGCTACCAATGCCAGGAGTGAATGGAATAAATTTACTTTTACTAACGTTAAGTGTGAGAAGATTCATAGTTAACCATTTCATAACTATCTTTAGGGCGTTCTCAGCAGCTTTGAAAGTCTCAGTCCAGTCCTTGCCTTGAGTTAAAAGAACTGTGTCATCGGCATATGCAATAATTTTGGTGTTTGTAAGGGCTAACCGACATAGGTCATTTATATAAATAAGGAAGAGCGTGGGACCAAGCACGCTACCCTGGGGCACGCCAAAAGTTAATTCCTCTTCTACGCTTAGGTGGTTACCAATTTGAACAGCCTGTCTACGATTTGTCAAGTAACTATGAAACAAATCAAGAACAGTGCCACGAATGCCAATAGTTTCTAGTTTATTAAGAAGCAAGGGGATAGAGACAGTGTCAAAAGCTTTGAATAAATCTAGAAATATTCCAATGCTTTTTTGTTTTTCGTTAAAACTAGAGGTTATTTTGTCTGTAAGGTCCAAAACTGCATCTTCTGTGGACCTTCCAGCACGAAAACCATATTGATTCTGAGCGAGAATGTTATTATTATTTAAGTATTTTATTAGCCTAGAATTAATTAATTTTTCGAAATTTTTTGATAGGGTAGAGAGTACGGATATTGGTCTATAATTAGAGACACCATCTCTATCTCCCGCTTTAAATATAGGGTGGACATTTGGACAATAGCAGTCTTAAAAACTCTTGGGAAAATGCCTAAGGACAAGGCTAGGTTAAAAATATGGACAAGAACTGGGGCAATCATATGCCGAGTAGCTTTAATTACGGTAGTGGATATACCATCGTGCCCTATAGCACAATTGTCTTTAAGGCTTAGGATGGTCGTATCAATCTCGCATTCATCCACCTCATGCAACACCATAGATCCAGCAGGAGAAACCGTAACAGTATTTGGTCTGTCTCTGTTACTAGTGTTTAAGGCGTAAGAATTTGAACGTATAATTTTGGAGGCTAAATTTTTACCTACACTTACAAAGTACTGGTTGACCCTGTTCACTGAACTAATGGGATCCTCATGACTTTTTATTAATTCCATAGGAGCTTTTTTATTTCGATCCAGGTTACCAATCTGTTTGATAAGACGCCAAGTTGCTTTTGGATTACGTAAGGCCTTCCGAAACTCAGATCTTTCGTATTCACGTTTAACTTTTTTTAGAAGCATGTTGCAGAAGTTTCTGTAGCGACAAAATATGAGTTTATGAGTTTCAATTTCAGGATATTTTTTGAATTTTTTGAGCAGTTTGTCCCTATGGCGTATACATCTCAGAAGACCAGGTGTAATCCAGGGCTTGGTTATACGTTTCCTGCTGGGGATGTTTGTCATGCGAGTGTGTAATTTAACAGAAGTGGATAACAGGGAGACCAAAGATTCAGCAGCAAGGTGTGGGTCATTCATTTTAAGAATGGGGGAGAAATCTGTGTTTGTTATATGGGACACAACCCCAGGGATGTAAGTTTTAGGGGTAGTATATTTGCATGTACTTCTAGTAATGGATTGCTTGCAGAATAGAACAAGGGGGTTATGATCAGTAATAGGGCTATCCAATACTAGAGTTGTGGCGGGGTTCGGGGCTCTTAGCATAATATGGTCAAGGCAGTTAGCCACTCTTGTGGGGAACGTGTGAGCTAGGAGTAATGCGTGAGAGGCAGTAATATTTAAATATTCGTCAGAAGTTACGTCACCATTGTGGGAAGCTATGTTGATATTAATATCTCCAATAAGAGCAACAGTCGAAAATTTAGATAGTTGGATTAAGATATTATCAAGACTGCTGAAAAAAGGTGCTAGATTCTTGTATGATGGAGATCAATATAGAGCAACAAATGCCACTTGGTTAGACAGTTTGATTACTAGACAGTTAGCATCATCGAACTCTGGAGTTTCTGCCGAATGCTCTAATTCGGTGCTGATATAGGCGACAACACCATCATTTTGATTTTTGAAAGACGTAGTATGTGTGTTATAGCCCGATATCGAGGGTATATTTGGACATTTGCTCAACCAGCACTCGGACAATAAAATTATATCAAACGAGTACGAGACCCTGCTTAAAAATGCTAGTAAGTTGTCAAAGTTACCATTAATACTTCGAATATTAGTGTGCAGAACTTTTAAGGTGTCAATTGTCTGTATTAAATAATTGTGACTGTCCTCTGGCGCGCAAATAAAGGAATCAGACACAGAAACTTTATCGACCTCAATATTTATAGAGTTAATATCATCCATTTTCTGTAGACAATGTAAACGTAGAAAACAGATAATCTGAAACTGAAAGGTCAGCATTTACACCATCCAGTAAACACTGGCTCAATTTATTGCTTTTGTGGTCAAGCCATGTTAGGCTTCATAGTTGAAACATGAAAGTTGAGTTAACGTGGAAAAATCTGAATGTTGTGTAATTTGTATAGGATTGTGTGTTTGCGTATAGTGGAGTGTATGATTTGTGTGAACAGGTACCTACCTATAAGTAGGGTGAATGTGGAAATTGGTAATATCTTAAAATGTAATAACATGCAGATGCGAGATGTTTTAAAATAGAAATACTGGACCTTAAAACCTAAACAATGTAGACACAAACAATAGCATAAACAACGGTGTATTAGAAGCCGGAAGATACTCAATACTACTTGACGAAATACAGAAATAGGAGCTAGTCATATTATATTTTTAGTTATTAATGAGAGGTCCGCTTCGGTTTTCACGTGAATATGCTTGCATCCCTCTCTTTCACGTACGAATATCTTGCAGTGTTTGACCCAACAGAATTTATAATTGTTGGTATTGGCCACGTCACGCGCCAAGAAAAACAGTCTTTTGTTACGTGACGACAAGTTCTCAGAAATATAAATCGGTTTCGCTGGGCCACTTATTTTAAGGTGTTCTGTGGTTAGCTTAAAGCTATTTAAATTATGCTTACGATACTTCTCTAGGAAATCCTCTTTGCGAAGAACGGTGGTAAAATTTACTATCATAGTCTTATGGGCCGGGTCTTTAGATTTAATACGGAAAATGTCCTTAACTTCGTAAGAATTGACATCACATTTAATAATTTTACTGGTGGTTTTTAAAAGTGTAGACTTATTTTCCACTTTGTTGACCGGAATGTTACGTATTTCCACGCACGTTGATCTGGACCCTTGCTCAAAATTTTCTAATTTGGTTTCTAGTGTAGATATGTAGGACATAGTTTCTCTACGCTCTGATTCCAAATGCTCAACTCGTGAAGTCAGAGTGTTAAACTTCTCACTCATCATATCAACCGTAATACGAATGTCATCTATTTTAGAACACAACAGGTTGTACTTTTCTTCTTGCTGCTGTTTAAGGTCGTTAAACATTTTCTTCAGGTCTGTCATAAAAGTAGACAGGCAGGTATCCTCGTCTTCAGCGCGCTTACGTTTGACATTTCGGAAGGTAATAGCAGGTGGAGAGTTAGCGGAAGGAGAGCTCATGCTTGCATTTAAGTTGGGTTCTGAAGAGCAATGAGGTGTATAAAGAGGTTGCGGTGTGCTAAAGAGAGTTGTAGGCGTCGTCGGCGTTGTCGGCGGCGGGGGCGGCGAACGTTCAAGGGGCATCTTGTTTTGTACTAGAGCTCGGGTACCAAGCAAGCAGAATTTGTAGAGGGCTCAACTTAAACTGGTCACAATCGACGCTTTGATACAAAGTTGCTTTCCGTCCAGTATAACCAGACCCCCGTGCGTATCTCGTTGACTCTTCGCAGATAGTATTAAGTATTACGCACACAGTAGTAAATTCTCTGAATAGTATGAATTAGGTGGACGTGTGGAGTTACGCACGGGGCGGGTCATTAATATGTTAATTGATGGAGACTCACGCACTCAGGCGCAGGGCACGTAGTATCGTAGTAATAACGGCGCACGCGTAGACCTCCTGTTGTTTATGCACTCCTATTTTTTTCTTATGAATTATTGAAGTGAAATATAGCGAATTGTAATATTTAATTAAGTTAGATAATATTTCTCCGAACACGTCCGAACTACTCGGAGATCCGAAGGGAAGGGGAAAAAAAAAAATGAGAGCATCCTACACTTGATCACGGAGTGCCCAATATATGCGATTAATAAACACAACATTGAATCGCAAATAGATGTAGAAATAAAACTGGAAAATATTCCGACAATCATGGGAAACTCAAAATTAAGGAAAATGTTTTTAAAATATTGTAAGGAAATCAAAAAAGTTGAATAAAAACATGTGTCGACGTATACCCGAAATAAAGAAAAACAAAAAAGAAATAGAAAATAGAATAGGGACAAGTAGAAGGGCGTCCTACCCTTAAGAAAGAAAGCTGAATGAGGACGAGACGACGACGAGACGACGAGACGAATAAAAGCGAGAACTGGTATGAATGTAGACAGACTAGAAAGATTTTTCGCTTTTTAAAGAACTCTGATGACCAATGTCGGAGGAACACTAGAAAAAAAAAAAAAAAAAACCTACCCTACACCTACCCTACACCTACCCTACATCTACCCTACACCTACCCTACACCTACCCTACACCTACCCTACACCTTTTTTTTTTTTTGGTACGAGGTGGAAAATCCTCATGGATGTCCTCCGCCCTGGGGCGGGCGGAGGGGTCTGTCAGACTCTTACTGACTAAAAACTACCCCGGTGTTCCATCTCACACCTACGTCGGGGGTCGCGGGAACTGGAGATACTTCACCCAAACCCTTAACATTTAGGGGGATCAAAAATAGATGTTGTCCGATTCTCAGACCTACCGCAATTGATATTTTTGATTTTTTAAAAATTAACACAAAAACTTGCTGAAAACTGGTAAAATTTATGTCAACTACTGCGGTTGGCATTCAGATAATTCGATCACAGTTTAATTTTGACACGCCGTAATCCGTAAATTGGGCGTTATGGATAAGATTTTAGATTCATAAACTGAATGTTACGGACTGAGGTGAAATGACGTAGGAATGCGACTTAGATCTTATGTATATTTATTTTTTAATGTTGTGAATAATACCATTAGGTACAGTCCGTGCCACGAAAGATGAGACTTGACACGGACTTGATTTGACTTGCGCAGTACTCGACTTAAAGGTAAGAGACCTTTAAATCCAGTACTGCGCAAGTCAAATCCAGTCTGTGTCAAGTCTCATCTTTCGTGGCACGCACTATAAGTACAGCTTAAATACGCCAATGCGATGCTATAACTACATAGGTAACACAAGAAAAAATGTTATAAAAAGCCACTTACGGAATCCTCAACAAGGTGCAGTGAGATCTAATTAAAAAAATATAATGTAAACTAAAATTAGACAATTGGCATCTCTTACTACCGAGGTAGCTGAAGAAAAGGAAGGCGCCAGATCAGAAGTAAGTTAGAGATGCCAATTTAGTTTATTCCTTGAACTTTGTCGTGGTTTTAACCAATACGTTCTAAAATGACAACTATAATTAATTGTATTTTCATTTTAGATCGACTTAAATTGACAGCTTAATATATGTCTCTTTCTTGTTTTATTGGAGAGAAAGAGATATAAATAGCCACTAATATTAAGTAATCGTACATAAGGCACGTGAGGAAAACTTAACTATAAGTCTCTGTTGTGTATCTACTCCTTGTATCTGTACCGACGTCAGGCCTCGTCTGGATGTGGGACTGTGGTATTAGCTCACTGTTATTCCGACGAGCGCTCAGGCATGGAAAGAGCATAGAGCATATAGGCTACCGGTCGTTCACAACCACTAACTTATGCTCACTAGGCGACGGCAGGGACTAATTATTATGGCCACAATCTGTAACTGAGGCAGTGAATTAATTAGTAGTTCTCATAAACCTATCTCTCTACATAGTAACGTGTAATAGAGTAGTTCGTGGTTTTGATGTAGACCTGCTTAGGTATTCTTTCACCACTTCATCACAATAACTACAACTACATAGGGTAAAACACCCAGTAGTCAGCCCCGCACCAGTACTCAGCCTTTACAGACATTAGCACCTTATAAATAGTGTTGAAATTTGTTTACACCTTTAAAATAACGTGTAATCGAATCAGTGTCTCCTTATTGACTAATACGCATATCTACTAACCAATAGCATGTCAGGGTTATGAGCTACACTCGTTTATTTGCACTGCTGCCAAAGACATGACTAGATGCGTCCCCATTACTATTTTTTTCTTAAGGAAACGCGTTGTAGTTTTCGACAAGTTTCTGTGTGTTTTTGCTGTAGTTTGTAGTGGATTGATATACTGTGTTACAATAAAATGTTTATTTTGTGATAAAATGAACTATTACATGCATTTTATTTGTTTAATATGTAGAAATTGAGGTGGCCGACTACTGGGTTTTGATTTTTTAAGGTAGATCCAGTACTCAGCCATAAGCGGCTGACTACTAGATTTTTCGTAATTTTCTTAAATTTATTTGAAATTAACGGAGCAAATAGTCCTAATGTTGCTCATTAATCTGGATTTAACTCTTATAAGACGAAAAGTGTATTTTACCAGTAGTCAGCCGCGTAAAAATGTACTTGCATTTCAGGGGCCGACCAATGGGTCTACAAATCCAGTTGTCAGCCGCTAGTCCTGTTGCACAAAATAGTACCTTAGATCGTTTTTAATAAGGATTAAAGTTAACACGGTTATTTAACGATGAAATACATTTGTTTTGGAATTCCGTCATGTCAAAAAGATCAATCCACTAACACAAATAAGAGTAATTAACAAGCTATGGTGTCGAATAGAAATAGGATGAAAATTAGAGAAGGCAGCCTAGTTTTGTAGTCCTGCAAGAAACTCTACAAGATCGACTAGGTTCATTTAAGAATCCCAGAAATACCCCGTAAAATAGGACCTGACTCAGAGCTGACCAAAGAAGAAACTGCTTTGAAAGAATGGTGCATAGCGTTAGGGTTAGCGTCGAGCCGCTGTAACTGAAAGTATTCGGAAGTGGTTTGCCGAACTAATTAAGCATTAAAAACAATTTATATTTTTTTCGATCCCACAATCCCTTAAGATCTGCAGGGTCTTTAACCAGTGCGTCCTCCCCGTAATGACTTAGGCAGTTGAAAAGTGGACACTTATCGTAGGCCTGGTCCACTAATTCAAGGCTGCTCAACGTGCTATGGAGAGAACGATGCTCAGGGTTTCTCTGGTGCATAGAAAAACATTGCGCGTCGTATTAGCACGCTAAAATGGAAGTGGGCCAGCCATGTGTACAGACAGACGGACAGACAGTAGATGGAGCAGACATGCTTTAGAGGTTGCGTCTAGGCAAGCGTAGTATGGGACACCCTGCGGCACGATGAGCCAAGATTTGAAGAAGGCTGGCAGCGGATGGACGTGGGCCTAAAACCGAATTGGTTGGCGATCTCTGGGGAAAGCCTACGTTCAGCACGGATGGCAGTAGGCTGATATAAAAGAACTTATATGCCAAATATACAAGAATAAGTGAGAGGCTGACTACAGGGTAAGACATGGCTGACTTGTGGAGAAATGAGGCTGACTACTGGTGAAAAGTGCCATAATTTGTTTAATGTCGATTTTTTATATTATTCTAATATTTTAATGTTTTGTTGACATCTTTCGTAAATTTAATAAACAACCTTTCTCACAATAATTAAAATATTCATAGTGTTTAATGTTTAAAATACAGTTGAATCAAATTTTAGTTCTAACTAAAAGGCTGACTACTGGGTGTTTTACCCTACATGATATATTATAAATTATACTTGATGCTGTGTTCGATCGTGGTAGGTAATCTCCGGAATTGCTGGTTCGATTCTGTAAACTCATTTGCTAATAAGAAGTTACGTTATCCCTGAGTGCTATAGGAGGAGATATTTTGTTATGAAAAGAAATCGGACGAGTGCGAGTCGGTCTCGCCCACCGAGGGTTCAGTTTGAATTCCGTGATTTGGTCACCCATACACTTATGATCGCGCATACCTCGATTTTATACAAATTATATACCTAAACCTTTCCCATGAATCACTCCGTTCATTTCTGAAAACGAAATGAAAATTATTTATCGCGTTCAGATAAACAGTCAGACACGGCGAGGCACTTTATTTTGTAATATGTGTAGGTAGTAATTTATACATGTTAAGTAATAGTTATATTGTATAGTCAGTCAGTTTCAGAAGAGGTGTATTACTGGTTTAAATTCCGACTTAGAAACTGCAAAAGCTTGGAGAGAAAATGATTGACATGCTCCCAGCATACAGATAGTTTATCAGCAAGCTCTCTGTCCCTCTTGACTCTTGATAAACTCGGGGTTCATTCGTCTAATCTTAAATCCCTTCATCCCGCGCTCGTAAACCTTGATCAGCTTAAAACCCCATGTTACGATCGTCCTGTTAGTTATCTGAGTATTATGCATTGGTACTTAAATGTAGATACCTAAGTTCAGGTGATAAATATTTTAATTTTATGTAGAAATCTTCTAATAGAAAGTGGAAGTAGTTCAATCTGGAGACGGATTTTGGTTAAATTTGGGAGGGTGATGGAGGAGAACCGTCTTTGTGTATCAAAAAGTGTTCGCTAAAATGTGTTAAATAAGGGTGGCGTGGTACAATCACGACCGCGTAAAAATTTTCTAACTCGGCATAACTACTTCAATCTTTCAACAACGGCTACATTCATACCATACTCTGAGCCTACGGTTTTGGAACTTCAATCCATCAGCATCCGTCAGCTGATTACGTAGTAGAAAATTTACCCGGTCGCTATTATAGCACCACCCTTATTTAACACATTCTAACGGACATTTTCTCATACACAGAGACAGTTTTCCTTACCTTTACCACAGTATAGGTATTTGTCCCACCTCCCTCCGAAACACTGTTCCTCACCTCTTCTCGCGTCGAACGTGCTCTCGAAACTGCTTTTAGGCCTCGTACAGATGAGCAGCACTTTGCTGTCGACACGTGGACAGCAAACATCGATCAATGGCGACAGCTTAGTATGAGCGTCGACAGCTGTTGACATGGTGGGCAGCACTCGGCGTGTCGAATACTGCAGCAGTTGCATTTGTCGACAGTAGCAGTTGCTTTTGTCGACAGTAGCAGTTGCTTCTGTCGACAGCTGAAGTTGGCTTTGTTGACAGCTGAAGTTGGCTCTGTTGACAGTAAAATGCTGCTCGTCTGTTTGACGCGTTGGTTCGAGTGGCGCGTAGACACGCACGCACATGCATGTATTTGTAGAGTCAGTTACTTTGGTAGTAATGTAGGTAATTACATGGTTTCGTTTGTATGGAGTGTCGTAGGTGTGTCTCTATTCTCCTTGGAAGCACGAACTTACCTTGGTAAGTGACCTTGGGAGCTCCTGAATGTCATGGGCCCGTATTTCACAGATTTCCCCTAAACTCTGTCTATTCAAAGCAAAACCAATTTAATACCTTTAAATATCTAAAATCTTATTTTAAAGCATTTCAGAAGTTTCTTTTGTGTGACAAATAAATGGTAAATTAAATAGGTCTGTAATTGTGAGGTTCTGAACGGTAAAAGGTGGCCCTTTTTGTTTTAAAGGTCCATTGTCCCTTGTAACGTTATTATGGCAGGAGATAGGATGTCCCGTAATGGAGTTGATACCTATTGTTGAGTACATTTTACGTACTGTGATTCTGTAGAAATTAAAGTTATTTCCGATGTAGTATTTTGTCAGTAGAATTTATTCTTTATTTTGTAAAAGCTGGTGGTTAAGTAGCACCTACTGGGCCCAAGTAGTCTAGCATAAAGGAAAACCATCGTTTCGAAAAGAAGAGAAGAAGTAAAAGCAGTAGGTACAGATCGTTCGGAAATGGTTAAGCTACACTTACTGCGGTCTGTCAGTGGATGGGTCACCATTCATTTTATACCGAGATCCCTTCGTGTTTTAGAAAGCACGTAAAACCGTTGGTCTCTGATGTCATTCGTAGATTTTTGACAGTCGTTTTGGGTAGTTTTAGTATTCAGCTGCATTATTGACTGGATGCTCACCCCAATAAAGGGAAAAGGCCAGGCAGATGATGATTTAAGGCATTTCCCTGACCAAATAACCTTGACCATACATTTCCTTTTTGCCACAGAATCGAAATTCGCACAATTTTTGGCTTTTTTTTTTTATTATAAAAAAAGATAAATGATCTTTTGAAATAAAATAAATCATGAATTAAAAAGATTTTTAAGTTGCATCACTCAAATGAATAGCACGTCAACTTTAGCAAAAGATACATATTTTCAATTACTTTAGTATTTTTTTTACAGGGAGATTTAGGTGTATAAGGAGTGCATAAAAAAAAAAAATAAGAACGTGGAATGTGTTGATAGGATATTAAACATTAATAATATGCTTTTAGATGTAGTTTGTTTCTCTTAATTAATGAGTTAATAGCCCCTGAATTACGAAGAAAAACGCACTTTTGGTCGGGGTAGCGCCTTCTCCTGCCTCTGATGTAGCCCGATTAGAGCTTGGATCCTTTAAAGACAAGAATTAAAAAAAAAATGGATGACAACCTGTGGTATTATACATTAATATCTTACTTACTTGTAACAATGTTCTCCAATGGGTAATGTTAATTTCTTCATCATATTAATAGTGATAAATAATTATTTCGTTGTCTTTATATACATCTTATTCCCAAACTCGTCTGCTGTTCTCTTTCACTCGTATTCATTAGTCTCTTTATCATCATTAAGTTGTTAGAAAATATTTATAATTGTTATATGCAATGTTTATCTTGTCATGTTATTGTCATCTGTTCTCTTTCACTCGTATTCATTAGTCTCTTTATCATCATTAAGTTGTTAGAAAATATTTATAATTGTTATATGCAATGTTTATCTTGTCATGTTATTGTGGTGACTTTCTAATACCTTCTAAATCGGGCATTTCTTAACATTATGAAGTTCAAATCCATTGACAACCTTCGTAAAACACTAATATGTTCTTTTTTTTTTCTTTACGCTCGCTATTCGCCTCGTGCCTCGCCTCGCGATTCGCGTGCTCGCGTTGGGAGCGGTTTTTTGGACACGAATCAAAGGGCAGGAATGGCGAACACGAACTTACTGTTTACACATTCGCCTGCATTCAGTTGACCGCTAGCACCCGACCCAACAGGACGTGTAGACAAAATGGAGTGGAGTGAAGTACGCATTTTAGAATTGCTAGAACTTTACCAAAAGGAAGAGCTCATTTGGAAACCAAAACATCGCAATCATAAAAATAGACTTTTACGCAGAAAATCTGAATTATTGTATAAACTCAATAAATGTAGCGCGCATATCGCCATTATTTTCACATCCTCCATGTTCGTGTGCGAATGTCAAAATAATTCACCCCGCGAATGTGTGAACAGTAGTTCGCGGCGGCACTCGTATACGAATGTTTCGTCGAATGTTCGTTGAGTGTCGAGGCGAATGGCGAACACGATTGTGTAAATGCGGTATCAAAATTAAATGATAGATAGAAAAAGCTTGTCAACTGGGTGTCAACAAAATAAAGGTTTGAGTATCACTTGTTCTCGTGGCTTTGAGCGTGACGACTGATAATTTTCCTGATTTAAAAGTTTCTACAGACCTCCTGTATAAAGGCTACTCTCCAAACCTATACAGTGTAGTGAAATATCCAACTAGTGGAATTTACATATAAATACTTTCGGAAAATAGTTGTTGTTGTTGTAGTACCTACAAAAAGAAACCAGAAAGATTTTAATAGGTAGTTTTATTCCATGGGCTCGCAGAGCATTCAACATCAGTGCTGATATCTACTTTGCCAGATCTTTTCTGAAACCCTATCAATCTCCTTCCTTCAGATTACGAATAGTTCCTACACCCTTGGAGCCCGCAAGGTTGAAGCCAAAGTCAGCGGCCTGAGCTTCTCGGCACGCGGTCGACCCACGTCCACGTCTTCACGTCCTGCCTCCACTTTCCTGACTGGCCCACCCATTATTACTACCTACACCTACCTTCACCTTCCTACACTTCATCCATTTCACCCATTATAATTATATAATTCTGCATATTGATAATAGTTTGTGTTGTAAATATATTCTTGTATCTTTCTACCTTAACCCCTCTTTCATTTTATCTGCCGCTTTACGTACGACAAACCACAGTCAGGATCTGATGAATTTATGCTTTAGAATGTTATGCTTAAACATTATTTTGATTAGTGAAATTATCGTGGAGTTTACTTAATTCACCTGGGTTAATTCACCTAGGTGCATCAACCATACTTTTTGTAAATATTATTCACCCAGGTTCACTAAGATACTAAAAGTAAACTAAATAAATTAATATATTTTTTTAAATATTTTAAAAAGTTTTGGTTAAAACAATCCGTTCTAAAACAATGGTCTGTTCCATCGAACCAACTAAACAGTTAGTTATAAGAGTTATCTAATAAATTATATTTTTAAGTAAACTTTATACACCTAAAATTTATTAGATAACTCTTATAACTAAATTAGAATTTACTTGCTACCTATGCCAAAGTTGTTAAGAGGAAACACAAGGGCCGTTTTTCCATACAAACTTAGTCCTCTGTTTCCTCCCTGGATAGTGCCAGTAGATCAATTATTATTTTTTTTAAATATTCATGGCTACTATTGGCATGCCCCTATGTTTTCCTTTTTCTCATAAATTTATTATTAAAAGAGATATGAATATTCAAAAACCTAAAAAATTGGCATGATTTTCCGCTGTGTTCAAACATTCAGAAAACCAGTTTGACTTGATTATATAAAAAATAGAAAACATAGGAACACGGAAACAGCCTTTCTTTATTTTTTAATGAAAAAAGCAGTTAAATCGGTTAAGTTTTGGAGAATAAATCAGGGGACTACGAATCATTGATTTTGTGTACTTTTAATAGGTATTTTCGGTCAAAGCTGCAGTTGTCTCTATCGCGCTCTGCGGTTCGTGTTCGGGCATCGCGCGACAGCAATAGATTTTACAAATACCTAATTTTCAATTCTCTAGCCCGTGCTATTTCCTCTTAAGGGCGTTCATACCCTACACTAGCGCCGACATTGAAAAAAAAATAAAATTTTATATTCATTCAAAAAATTAAAATATTTTTCATCCAAGAACTCCAGTTATGGCATACTTAATTTTATTTGAAATGCTGAGATCAAGAATAAATGACTGGAGGCCACACAAATATACCTGTGATTTTGAACAAAGCGCTATTAAAGCAATATCTACAGTTTTCCTAAAATAACAATCAAAAGTTGTTATTACCATTTCCAAGAATGCTTGAAAAGAAAAGCCAAAGCAATGAATATAGTGTGTATTTTTATGCCGCAGTTTGGCCTTGTTACCAAAAGACAAAACTTATGAAACTACTGGAAACAAGTATACATAAAACAAGTATTCAAAAATTACGAATATTTGCAACCATTTTTTAAATATTTTAAAAAGGTTTTGGTTAAAGCAATCCGTTCTAACAATGGTCTGTTTTTGGAGAGCGCCATCGAACCAACAATTACGTTGAAGGGTGGCGCACTTTGTTGAGTAAAAATATTAAAAAATATAACCGCAACTTATCAGAAAAGATACGTAAACCAAATCAACGCAAATCTAATAGTGTAATAAATTATCAAATTATTGAAGAGGCCCAGCTAAGTCTGCTGGATGGACAAGTTACTGTGGGTCATTTTCTAGAAATGGTTCATTAAAACGTGTTCAATTAAACAGTTTCTTACTCAGTACACATAAAACTGTAACATTAATAGTACACATTTATAACTTTTATGGGATATTAAGGCATATACAAGAGGTTGTATATAAGTTGTCTTCGAGCAACTGCCACAATCTCCATGTATTGTATAAGTGAATAAAGTTTACTTTCGGTATACTTAATGCACCCAGGTGAATTAGGCGAATAAAGTTTACTTTTAGTATACTTAGTGCACCTAGGTGAATAATATTTACAAAAAGTATGGTTGATGCACCTAGGTGAATTAACCCAGGTCACAACAGGTGAATTAAGTAAACTCCACGGAAATTATGCTTAAGCTGTTATGCGTAAATAATGGTCAAACACTCTGTTGGTTAAGCATTCACTGACGTTATGTTGACGACGAGTTATGTTAGCGAAACGTTCGTGGGTGAAAAGATATGTATGAATGGTTCAGACTCAGATTATAACACAAAAGGCAGATATACCGCGCGGAACATCGAGAGTGAAGCCAAAAAGCAAATACAAATTCAAAAGCGAATACCTACAACGCATCGTTTAAAAAAAAATCTAATAATTTAATAATAATATTATTATTATTACTTTTTTTTTATTTAATAATTTGTATTTTCTTTTTTGGCTTCACTCTCAGTGTTCCGCGCGATCTATCTGCCTTTTGTTTCATAATCTGAGGGTTTACAGATAATGTTGACCAACGCTTTACGGATCAATCGACAGTTTGTTGGTAAACCATTTCAGTTTCATGAATAGGTGCGATAGTTTTTCTTTACTGAGTAAAGTAGGTACTAGAAATCTAATTCCAATAGCAAACACGTATTCAAAAGTATTCCTAATATGAAAAAAAGAACGTGACGACAACGTCAGAAGGACTTACAAAAGGCACGTGCTAAAAAACCCGTCAAGTGCGAGTCGGACATGACATGAAGGGTTCCGAACTACCGTAAGTAAAATATCAAGATCGAGAAAAACAAAAACATGTTTCTTTAAAGCTTTATTTAATTTTTATGATACTCAATATCTTTATTGCCTTTCCATAAGTACAAATATGCTTAGGTGGTAGGTGTTTAGCTAGGATCATTATGGACCTTGTCGGGCACAATTTACAATTTACTAACACTAATTTATATAATTTATTACTAGTTTATTTATTAAAATTATGTGATTGTCACTCACATACTGTTGAATCACTTCAACGCCACACAGTTCTGACGCGAACTCCTTTCATTAGTATTGAATTTCTGATTTTGATCATCTACTTTTGCTGTTGACTGTACCTTTATGTAGTTATTTTGATTAGAGATTATGAACAATGAGATTACAACACAGCTCAAACAAAGATTTAAAATGTTTTAACGCATGTCGCTTCTGTAGATTTGCAATTTTAGGTCCAAACTTCTTCTTTTCGGTTAGTCGATTTGGAATTTTGGTCCCAGTATTTAGCAGGCGGCATCAGTGGCGTTCAAATAAAATATATGAAATACAGAATTGTAAGGAATCGGAAATGCAAAGTAAAATCACCAGCATCTAAATGTATGCAGCTGTAGGATTTTTTCCTATAGTACTCGTAAAAGTGAAAGGTACTTACAACCACCAATACAGTTAAGTAGGTATCCAGTGATCCAGATCATCGGAAATAGTCGAAGTTTACTTAGAAATCGATGGATGGTTTCCCATGAAATTTACTTAAATCATTAAACTGTTAATTCTCTATTTATTTTATTTTATTTTATTCAAAAACATCCATCGATTTCTAAGTAAACTTCAACTATTGTGCCGATTGTCGTTACGGCCAATGGAATCATTTCCAAGAGCCTCGACCAACACCTAAGGAGGCTCTCGTTAGGCAGCTGGATCAAGGGCTTGATACAGAAAGCGGTAGGTACTCCTGGACACGGCGCGTATTGTTAGGAGATTCCTCTCTCACGAGCCCTGACCACCGGTAGCTTGGACTCTGTTCCCGATACCTACTACTATTTTTTTATATTTTTAAATGTATTTATTTTAAAAATATAATGTAATATGTAAATAAAATAAATAAATGAGAATAATAATAATAAATCATTTATTAAAATAGCGTTTACAAAAGTGTACACTTCGTCAGCAGAAGGAATATTTCCCAAACAAAATACCTAAAAATAAAGTAAAACTATATTGGTGCGAGTTATGATGAATCGGAATCAACAACCCGCCCGATCTAGGTTATTTAAAACATTAAAGTTTGAATTATTGTTACAGACAGTAAAAGACCTAGTCCGTCCCGAGTGCAAGTGTCACGGCGTGTCGGGGTCATGCGCGGTTCGTACGTGCTGGCGCACACTGCCGACCTTCAGCGCCGCCGCCGCCGCGCTGCGGGACCGCTACGACCGCGCCAAGCTTGTCGCGCCTCACCCGCAGTCGGGTAGTAAAACCTACGGTTCAAAATATACAGCCTGTCAGATAGACGGACGAACAGTACAGTTCTAGTTTGGCCGTTTGGCACCCATTGGTTCATCATCAGCCAAAAGACGTCCACGGTTGAACATAGGCGTCCCCCATAGAACGCTACAACGAGCGGTAACCTGCCGCTTGCATCCACCGGTTACCCGCGACCTTGACGATTTCGTCGGTCCATCTGATGGGAGGCCTACCAACGCGTCTTCCGGTTCGTGGTCGCCACTCGAGAACCTTTCCTCTCCATCGGTTATCGGTTCTTCGAGCGATGTGGCCTGCCCATTGCCACTTCAACTTGCATATTCTGACAGTTATGTCGGTGACCTTAGTTCTTCGGCGAATTTCCTCATTCCGAATTCTATGCAAAGAAACTCCGAGCATAGCTTATTCCATGGCTCGCTGCGTGACTCTAAGCTTCTCTAGGAAGCCAGCAGTTAAGGACCACGTTTCTGTGCCATATGTCATCACTGGCAACACACATTGGTAACGGAACCCTAAAAAGAGAAACGATTGTTACATCGATTTGGGAACCGATTATTGGAATCAAGTGAGTTTTCCCGATAGTCGTATTAAGTTACGTTCTGAAGCCGCTACGTGTTACGACTTCCAAATATTTGTGGGTCAATTTTTGAATTGCCAGGTAGGTAGGCTATATTTTATCCTGTGGGTTCGGAAGAATATTGAATGGTACAACTAGATTTGAGTGTTTAATAAAAGCCGACACAGTAATTCTAGAAAATATTTTTGCTGTATGTTAAGGGGCTATTAAACGGCTTTTACAGATTTTAAACTGACAATCACTTCAAAAAGTGCAGTGTAAATGATTTGAAAAAAATATATGTTAAACTAGAACATTCTCTTAATCACTTAGTAAGTGAATATTTTTAATTATATTCATATTATATAGTTTAATTAATACGTGAAGTTTTGAATGAATTGAATTTTATTTAATTTTTTCGACTAAATTTTGAAAGTTTTGGACACAGACTGCGTCCTTTCTGCATCAGTTTTGCGTCCAAAACTCTACTATAATTAACTCTACTACCTCTTTCGTCCAAACTATTAACGAGGATAGACGTGTTACGTTTTGCTCCGCAAACATCTACTGTCTATACCACACCATAATAGTACATATTTCTGCGCGTGAGACGCGAGTCCGCCCGCACGACGAGAGGGAAAAAGACAGCCGACATAATTGTCGTCCTGCTCACATCGGGACCTTCAACGCGGAGCACGAAGACAAGATAAGGTGAACCTTTCTATATTGTTAGCCCAGTCTCGCTCCACTGTCCGCGGTCTTTAACGCAGAGTGCCTGTGTGAGGAGTGCAGGTGCGATAATTGCTATCTAGGTCGCGCCCCGCGCAGTAGTTCTTCGAGTGCTACGGCCGGTTTAAGCGCTGCGTCTGCATACGTCACTGAATACAAGCTACGTAGCTGCTGAACTCTTGTTATTGGCGCGCGATTGCCTGTCTAAATATTAAATATTACATACCATAATAATCATGGAATCGAGTATGAACAAATCGCTCTCGGAAACTGACATCAACCAGGGAGATCTGAATACACCCCCCAACTATGTATTCCAACGGATAAAACGAAGTAGAGATGATATGGAGGACTCTATTGTCAAGGAGTTTGCGGAGTTCAAGGAGGAAGTGAGAAAAATGCTGAGTGGCTTCGCTGAAAAACAAGGGCAAGAGATTCAGCAGTTAATTAACTCGTCTTTGAAAGAAATCCAGCAATCTAATGTCAAGTTGGTGGGTTCAATTGAGTTTCTATCTGGCCAATATGAAGATCTTAAAAAGAAACATGATACTTTAGAGAATCAGGCTAGAGAGGACAAAACCTATATCAAAATTTTAGAAGATAAAATAGAATCCTTACAAACCAGCAATCAGAAGACTAATTTTGTTATAAAGAATGTGCCTAGGAAGCCAAAGGAAGCAAAGGAGGACCTGATTGAAATGGTTACGTGTCTTTCTAAACACCTAGGCTGTGCCATTACCAAGCATGACATAAAAGACATATATAGAGTACGTGGGAAAAACGGTGAGAAGCTTAATACGCCAATAATAGTGGAGACCGGCTCGACCTTACTTAAAACGGACATCATGAAAATGGGTAAGGCTTTGGCTAAAAAATCAAATTCCAAATTATGCTGTAAACACTTAGGCCTTAAATCCAATGAAGATACTCCCATATTTCTATCTGACCATCTAACTCCGTAGAGTTCCCGTCTTCACTTTTTAGGGCGCGAGTCGCGACCTAACCAAATCAGGAGAGTTTAAATTCTGTTGGACTGCATATGGGAAAGTATTACTTAAAAAGGATGAGCAGTCCTCGACCATACTTGTCACAAGCGAGCAACAGATACATCAACTTAAATTAAACAAATGACTAGTACTAATAACCTCTTGTCATAATATATTACGTATCAGCAACGTTATGAAGACAGTCGTTGCTATTTCAATTTATCTTTTGCTCGCCTGCTTTTTGTTGTATCTGTTCGATTTTTTGGAATTTTTTGTTGCCTTTTGTTATCCCACTGTTGTCAATTTAAAAATATCGTCTTTTGTAATTACATTGTTCACTGACTCCCTAATGCTTCACATAACCAATCAGTACACACGTAGACATAATACACTCATTTACTATTCACTACATTCACACAACAAGGACTCGCACACATTCAAGTATATATTCACCGATTCATTCATTCTTATATATTCCATAAATTCTCTATCATTACACACCTGTACCACAAACCTAGCTCATGAAACTAAAACTCAGTTCCAAAAAAAAAAAAAAAAAGTCTCTGCCAAATTTAATATCACGTCTTTTCTATTATTTCCAAACTATATTTAATGAATAATCATGATCTGCAAATTGCCCCTAGTATTGAATGTGATTGTATGCATTTGACTAAACTGGCAAATATAAAAAAAACTGACTTTACTGTCATCTCTCAAAATATTAGAAGCATTTCGTGCAATTTTGATAACTTTGTAACTACTCTCTCGACTTTTAATTTTGAAACTGATGTCATTATTTTAACGGAATGCAGACTGAGTTCTGAAAAACCAATACCACATCTATTTAATTACTCCTCCTACGTTACCACACAGCACCTAAACCAGAACGACGGCGTTGTGGTATATATAAAAAATAATATA
Organism: Charanyca ferruginea; assembly: GCA_947361185.1. NCBI lineage: Eukaryota > Metazoa > Arthropoda > Insecta > Lepidoptera > Noctuidae > Charanyca > Charanyca ferruginea. Next base: position 6,134,414 of record OX376082.1, on the reverse strand, counting down.
AAATCTAAAGTTTCGGAAATTAAACTATCGCATGCGTCTTGCCTGCAAGTTGAAATATTTAATAACATTGTTTTATGCATCTATAGATCTCCAGCTAACGCGAACCCGGAGAGTTTTATAAATTCACTAAGTACCCATCTCGATACTATTAATCCCCAGAATAATATAATTATAGCGGGTGATATCAATATAAATATTAAATTAAAGGACACTGAATCGCCTCATGACCAAAAAAACAGACTTAATTACCTCAATACACTATCCCAGTACGGTATACTGCCTGGTCATACTTTACCTACTAGAAATGAAAACTGTTTGGACCATTTTATGCTAAAGTTAAACAAAAACAAGATATCCGCTTTCATTGCTATTATGCAAACAAGCATTACAGATCACTTTACGACCCTTCTATCCCTTTCAAAAGTAAAAGACTCTCCTATTCCGAACAAAACTAAATCCTCAATTGATTATGAGAAAGGATATAAGTATTTACTTGAAAATAAATTAGCTGATTTACTCTTCTGTAACGATCCAGAATCACTGACAAACCTGCTTATATATAAACTTACCGAATCTATTAATAAAAGTACCACCCTTGTGAAAATACCAAACAGTAAGCGCATAATCAAACCGTGGATTACCCCTGGTATTTTAAGATGCATCAGGAACCGCAACAAGTTGCAAAAAGATCATAAAAAGGAACCATACAATGAAATATTAAAAATAACTTTTTTAAGATATAGGAACTATTGCAATAACCTAATAAAAAAACGAAAAAGGAAGTACGAAAGGGAGTTAATAACTAAATCAACTACTAATAATAAACTGCTATGGGAAAACATAAAAAATATTACTTATTCAAAAAAATGTAAAAGCCAAAACCCAGAATTATTAAATATTAAATCATCTCCATTAGAATCTGTAAATTATATAAATAATTATTTTGCCAACATTGGTAAAAACCTTTCATTAAAAATCCAGCCGCGCTTATGTCATAATCAACAGGATCAACATCTCTCTTCAATAGGTCAACCAAACTCATTTGTATTGCTTGACACCGATATAAGTGAAGTGAACCATGTACTCCTGAGTCTTAAAACCGGCAGTGCACCTGGATGGGACAACGTTTCAACTAGTTTTTTAAAATACATACGCAATGATGTTGTTCCCATAATTACTCATCTCGCCAACCTTTGTTTTAGTCAAGGAACCTTTCCAGCACCTTTAAAACAAGCTGTTATTACACCAATTTATAAGTCTGGAGACAGAGACGATGTCGGCAACTATAGGCCTATATCTGTCCTACCTACAATTTCTAAAATAATTGAAAAACTAATTAATATAAGGCTACTTAAATATCTAAAGGATTTTAATATATTATCGGACTCTCAATTTGGCTTCCGTCAAGGTATCTCTACTGAGAATGCCGCTTCGGCGCTCAGTACGCTAATTACCGATCAACTTGATGGCGGCAACAAATGTGTAACTGTATTCCTGGATTTAAAAAAGGCCTTCGACACCGTCTCTGTCCCACTCTTAGAAAATAAACTGGAAGCTATAGGAGTTCGTGGGATGCCATTAAATCTTCTCAAAGATTATGTCAGTGACCGAAAGCAGAGGGTTAAAGTGGGTCAGTACATTAGCGGCGACACGCCAGTGTCTTACGGAGTCCCCCAAGGAAGCGTGCTGGGGCCCACTTTGTTCCTTATTTATGTGAACGAACTCTGCAACATGCATATGACAAACGCAAAAATCTTTTCGTACGCTGACGACACTGCAGTAGTCTTAACTGGTAGCTCTTGGCGAGAAGTTCAGCTTAACGCAGAATCGGGATTGTCTGTGATTGCTAGATGGCTGGGACAGAATTTGCTCACACTGAATATATCTAAGACTAACTACATATGTTTCAGTGTTTGCAATCGTACCCAACCGAGTACTGACTTTAATCTTAAAGTTCACCTATGCGACGCTAGAGATCACTCACTCTGTAGCTGCTCAACTATTAACAGAGTACCTCATATCAAATATTTGGGTATTATTATCGACCAGAGATTATCTTGGCATCCCCACATCGACCAAGTTGCTAGCAGAATCAGAAAACTAAGCTGGATCTTCAGGACTCTGAGACATATAATACCTAAAAACACATGTACTCCTTCAGGCAAGAACAAAAACCTATTAAATTCAATATATTTAGCACTTGCACAATCAGTATTGTTATACTGCATCTCTATATGGGGGGGTGCTACTAAAACAAAATTCTTAGTATTAGAGCGAGCACAGAGGGCTCTTATCAAGTGCATGTATTTTAAAAAAAGAAGACATTGTACTGAAAACTTATACCAAATCAGTAACCTTTTGACGGTCCGGAAGCTTTACATTACTCAAGTTGTTCTCACTAAACATAAAACACTAACCTATGATTCCAGAATATTGGCAAGAAGAAGAAAAGATATTATATTAAAAATACCACAAACAAGATCACTATTTGCCAGTATTCAATTTCGAAAACGTTCGGCTCAACTTTATAACGCTATTAATAAACACATTTACATCTACCCTAAGAATTATTATGAATGCAAAAAAGTACTAACAGAATGGATACAAAAACTCACCTACAGCGAGACTGAATCACTTCTGCAACAGACACGCTAACATACAGACACATACATACATACACACACACACACACACAAAACATGCATACACATACATACATACACACACACACATACACATTCACTAAAGTCACCTTGTTTTTCTTTTGTATAGTTTAATAAGACACTTTTTGTTTATGAAAGAGCGGAGTCTCCTAATACAGGCATCTATTGCTTAAAAGGAGGCTTCAATCTCAAATATTATGTTGTACAACATGAGGTTATCAAATAAACCATTTTTTTTTTTTTTTTTATATTAAAGGCACGAGTGAACTGGTTCATCCTAGGCAAGCGCGCTCCACCTTAGGCTGCATCATCACTTAAGATCAGGTGAGTTGCGGCCAAACGCAAGCCTATAACAATTTTTCGACAATACAAATAACAAATAACAATCGAATTTGATTTATTTTACTCCACACACTCATTCTGGGCCTTGGGCCTCGAACCGTCAGTATTATTCTGTGCTACGAGTCTACGACGTAGGTAGTAGGTAGATGTGATGGTTATGATTGCTACGCAAGCGTAGCGAGCTACGCCGACCCAGATTTGCTACGTTCGGTATTTGTATTGTTTTGTTTCGTGAATTTGGAAATATTACTGAAAATATGTTGTTATTTTTTTGAGTATTCAAATAACTAGTCAATTAATGACTTCGTATTTTCTGTCTTATCGATTTTCATGGATGGTTTGACTCAAGTAACATTTTAGGTCGTCCTTAACTGCTGGCCTCCTAAAGAAGCTCAAAGTCATGCAGCGAGCAGTGGAGAGAGCTATGCTCGGAATTTCTTTGCGCGATAAAATCCGGAACGTGAAAATCCGCTGAAGAAGAGGAGGAGAGGTCGCCAACCAATATTGTGTAATTATTTATTTATTTATTTATACTTCATGCACAAACGTACAAAGGCGGACTTAATGCCTTAGGCATTCTCTACCAGTCAACCAAGGGTGGTGAAGAGATAACAAGGCAGGTGTATTTCAAAAAGTAATATTTAAAAAGTGAAAAAAGACGTATTTATATATATATATTATAAAAACTACACATACATAATAATATTATGGAATACAAAAACAAAACCAAACAAACCGAACAATTCCGTAGCATACATACACCACTATGTGCCCAAGTTATTATTTCCCACAATATAGGATAGCGCCGCGGGTGGCAGTGTAATTAAAACTCTATCGATGTTGCATCACTAGCCCCTAGTCTATGGTCAACTTTCACACCGTACATGGAGTTGTGAAACGAAGTATTATTAGACATGTTAATGTTACTTAATGCACGAGAAAAGACATTGATTTCTCAGTTAACTTACTCAGTCTGATTTGAAATACGACAATCGGTTTTATTGTTATTTAATTGTAATAAAATTTATTTATTCACCAAATAAGTACAAATCACAAAATCCAAGAAAAAGGAAGAGAGCTCAAAGGGCATCAAAAAACTCATCCACATCGCTGTCAACGGGACACGTGCCCTGTTGGGCCCTGGGCCCTGTTGGGTTGGCAGCATTGCCACGCTGTGTGGCCATGCTGATTCTTTGGCCCAAGAATAGACCAGCCTTCGGGTCACATGAAGAGTCGACCAGCCGCTTGGCGACAATCTAATTAATGCAGAGAAGTATAAAGTTTCTTGCCAAATCTTCTCCATACGAAACTAGTTTTTGGAAGGGGTACCTAGATTACACTCAAAATTGTTTTATCATCAAACCCATGCGTGGGGGGGTGTTTTATCATCAAAACACGCATGGGTTTGATGATAAAACAATTTTGAGTGTTAGTTCTAAGTATGGGGAACCTAAAATTTATTGTTTTTTTTTTTCTATTTTAGTGTGAAAATCTTAATGCGGTTCACAGAACACATCTACTTACCAAGTTTCAACAGTATAGTTCTTATAGTTTCGGAACAAAGTGGCTGTGACATACGGACGGACAGACAGACAGACATGACGAATCTATAAGGGTTCCGTTTTTTGCCATTTGGCTACTTAACCCTAAAAAGGCAGCTAGGTTGGTATCGGGACTGACCAAGGTACGCTGTATGTTCTTGGTGGAGAAATGATGATGATGATGAGAATCAATGACAAAATGCCATCCATTGAACATGGCAATGTCGCCAGTCTCATGGACGTTGGACGTCTGACAGCGATGCGGAGGAATTTTCTGATGCCATTTTGATTTAGTTTTTTTTTTAAATATAATTACAGGTTATCTTATTTCCGTAAATATTGTGTATATTTGTTTTCAAATAAATAAACGTCTCTTGAACATTTAAAATAAAAAAGGAATCATTTTAAAGCCTTTTTAAAATGTAATTTTATTGTTCGTGTGTGTTCGGTGAATTAGAGAAACAAACAGACAAATTCAAAACCTATGATAATTTGAATGCAAAATAATGCCTCCTCTATAATTTCTCACATCTTCTACATCTAAAGTTTCCCCTCAGGATACAAACTGAACTTGTGGGTTTATTATCTCCTAGGTATACCGCTGTTCTTAGTTTAGTCTAGACATCTACAACTATCTCACCTAAGCAAAAAGAAAAACTACCTGCCAAGTACGCGTTGCATGGAAAAATTAAGGTTCTGCAGTTATCACTTTTGTTTTTAAAGACCCTTATAAACATTTTGATTTTGAAATCAAAAGTATACACAAGTTTATCGTGAAATATATATGTCTAACCCAATTAGGTACACTGGTACACAGAATGAAATTGAATTCATTAGCAATTTTTAAGGAGTGACTCAGACCACGAAGCTGAACAACTTTCATTATGGAGCCAACTTAAGTTGTTCAGGTTCGTAGTCTGAGTCACCCCTTAAAAATTAGCTAATAAATTCAATTTCATCCTGTATATAAAATGACCACCTTTTTTTTGGCATAACATGTACTGCCATAGCTTAAGGCGTTGTAAAGTAAAAGTTATTTTAAACATAAGTACACGAGTAGACAGTGAACAAAAGATCTACATACCTGTTGGAATTAAATACATTTAGAGTTGTCAAATCTTCGCGGTTTAATGAATTATCTACATTTCATGTGGTCTAAAAAATGTACAGTGAAGGCCACTACGGGCTCAATTTTCAGTGGCAAGTGAATCGCGACGATGGTCTCGTGCTAACACATTTTCTTGACACAATTGATATTGATGACCTTTTTTATATATTTTTTCGATTGACATTTGCAGGAGAAATCGCGTAAGAAACATACAAAAAAAAGCGATTGAATTGAGAACCTCCTCCTATTTTAAAGTCAGTTTGGAAATGGAAATTACCTTAAATTTTAAAACGACTTTAAAAATGAAGGTAATTTCCATTTGACAGATTGAGTCCATCGATATTATATGTACATATTTCTGTGGTTGAGTCAGATTAGAATACGATCGTCCCTGAAACTTAGTAGAACGGCCTCCCAGGTGTAAGTCCGCTTATTTGCGTTTGTTGTACTATTACGGAACCCTAAAAATAAGCTGTGCAATAACGCTGCGTTTATTTCCCAAGACAATTTGTTTCAATTATACCTTCCGGGTGAAATAAAGTGGTACGTACGTACTGCAAATGTTTTTTGTTTCACTTTTCATGAAATTGTTTTCACTTAAGTTTCAAGATTTTCTGCAGTGGAGTTCTTTAACATCATTTGAGTAGCTTTTTTCTAAATATGTTGGCGTCGGCTTGCAGTCTAACCGGAATCGGATGTGTTTTACATCGTTTTACAGTGTTTTACATAGAGCGACTGCCTATAATATGACCTCCACAAACCAGTAACTTGGTAACACGATAACCCTTGGTAAGATTGGTTGTCTGGCTTCCGACCACCTTTTAACAACTGTCAAGGAACTACGAATGACGACCGGGAGGCGGGGGTTTTTCGTGCTTTCCGAGGCACGGAGGGAACTCGGTATGAAATCCACAGATCCACAGATTGACCGCGGCAAGCGTAGCTTGACCATCATGACCGATACATCCATTTGGTTTTTTCTTAGCTCCTCCAAGTGGATACCTATAACAAGCTTTTTAAAAAGGTGCTCCTAAACGCGCAATACTTTTACTGCTATGTTTTAGAGTACCTATAATTATGGGTACATGTTCAGATTATGAAACAAAAGGCAGATAGACCGCGCGGAACACTGAGAGTGAAGCCAAAAAAGCAAAAACAAATTCAAAAGCGAATACCTACAACGCGCTTCGTGCTGCACTGACACGAGTCAGTATAGCACGAAACGTCGAATCGGTAAAAATAAAAACAAATAAAAATGCCAATATATCGGTTAAAACAGAGATGGAAAGTAACTAGGTACCCACTCCAAAGATTGAAGAAACTATAATACCCCTCTATGTAAAACTTTTGGGTATTTGTTGTAAAAAAGTGCTGAATCAATTTCGGTAAAATATATACGGGACCAGCCAAGGCACACCTTATTAATAAAAAAAAAAATTTACAAAATCGCTTTTCATTTGCTCAATTTTTAATTTTTTCAATCGCTTTTATTTTATTTTATTATTTTAATTTTATTATTATTACTATTTTAATTATATGATTTTAATTTGATTTTATGATTTTAATTTAATTATGTATTTCAATTGGTGTCCCCTTGTTTCGCAGACAGAAATTTCATAGAATTTTGTTTCCCAGAAAATGTTTAACATAATATTTGGTTCTCGTATTTTTATTTCGACTATTATTGTTTCAAAGACTATTTACTTCAATGAAACATATTTCACAGACACACAATTCAATGAATTTTTAATCACAGTTTTTTGTTTAACTAACTTATCAAATAGTAGAATTCCTTTTTAACGAATATTGTTTGTTTGTTGTATTTTTCCATGGAATTTATTTCAACGAAAATGTATAGATATAAATAGACAAAAACAAAAATGTTGTCTTAAAAAGTCAATATGTTGTGCTACCAAAGTTAATGACAGAATCGAATCGCTGCGAAACTGACTCCACGTAGTCTTGTCTGCCCTACCCTAGAGTGTAATATAAATCTGCGTAGGCGTGGAGGGGCGAGGCGGCCCGCGAGCTGAGAAGCAGGTGGTTTTAACGCCCGCCGCCGCGGCTGAGGCTGGCCGGCTCAGCCGGCCAGTAAGCCGAAGCTGCAACCCGCAACCCCCCCCCCCCCCCCCGCAACGCCGGAGCCGTGACAGAAACTATGCCTGCTGCATGTTGCATGCTCGCTTGCATGATGCATGCTTGCTTACATGCTGTATGCTTGCTTGCACGCTGCATGCTTGCTTGCACGTTTGCTTGCACGCTGCATGCTTGCTTGCATGCTGCATACTTGCTTGTACGCTGCATGCTTGCTTGTATCCTGCATGCTTGCTTGCATCCTGCGTGGTTGCTTGCACGCACGCGCTGTAAGTTTGGTTAGAACTGAGAGCCCCATTACTGGGAATAAGTTTTATATTAAATAAAAAATATAAGGATAAAGAATATTTGTTTTGTTATTCTATGATATGATTATTCTAACAATAAACGTTATGTGAATCAAAAATCAATGATTTGAAAATCTTGAAAGTAAGTATTCTGCGTATTGATTATTCTATGAAACGAAATTATTAGAAAAATTTTATGTGAACCGAAATTCTATAAAACTATTAGCTATGAAACAACGTACAACCATTTCAATTTCATGTGATAATTTTGATTTTAATGATTTAATTTTAATGTGATAATTTTAAATTTTATTTGTGTTATGTTATTTTATTTATTGTCTCTATTATAATGGAATTTGTTATAATTTTATTTTAAATTGTAATTTATGACCTTAATTTGGTTGAAATAAATGATTTTGAGTTTGAATTTGTCGGAGAAATCGCATCGCGCGTCAGACAAATATACAATAAAAAAACATACAATCGAATTAAGAACCTCCTTCTTTTTGAAGTCGGTTGAAAAGTCACATTGGACCTTGCCAAAAATACACAATGAAGCATAGCTATAATTATTTTCTCCCAGACAGACTATATTTACAAATTATGTTACAATTCACGCACAAAAAATCAGTTTCTTTACAAATTATTTTCAATACAGTTTTTTTTCGAACAATGTCTATCGAAGCCGGCTGATTTATTCTATGTGGGCAAATCTATTATGCTTTGTCACAAAACGAGGGTAGGCTTACAAAGCATAATATAAATATTGTTACAGACCACGAACATTAGCACATCAAAGGAGGAATGAGGAGGACATTGTCAGTTTCTTTGCTTAGGAATAGTTTCAGTTGGTACAATTTAGGTATGACGAATTTCTAAAGATTTTTCGGGTACCACGGTACGGTATCTAAGAAAATAAAATATCTTACACAGTTATTTATCCACAAAACTGTACAATAGTACTTACTACTTTCTATATTGGTGATTTAATAATCTAAATGAATTAATTAATAATAATACTTTACTCTATCTTGGGCTTCATCGTTTTCATTGTTTAGATACCACTTAAGGGGCTATTAACCGACTTTTACAGATTTTAAACTGACAATCACGTCAAAATGTGCAGTGTAAATGATTTGAAAAAAAAAATATATGCTAAACTACAACATTCTCTTAATCATATAGACAGTGAATATTTTTGATTAAGTTCATATTAAATAGTTTAATTAACTCGTGAAGTTGTGTCTGACGCGGGCAAAACATTGAAAATCACACAAAATCTACCAGGTATAATTATTATCCGAAACTTACACTATCTTACAGACAATTTTATTATCTATCTTTTAGTATACGCCTTTTTTTTAATTTTGAAAGAATACTACTTTTATTTAATTTTTTCGACTAAATTTTGAAAGTTTTAGACGCAGACTGCGTCCGTTCTGCATTAGTTTTGCGTCCAAAACTCTCAAAGTTTCGTTCATTATACCTGGTAGATTTTGTGTGATTGTCAATGTTTTGTCCGCGTCAGACACAACTTCACGTATTAATTAAACTATATAATATGAATATAATTAAAAATATTCACTTACTAAGTGATTAAGAGAATGTTCTAGTTTAACATATATTTTTTTCAAATCATTTACAATGCACATTTTGACGTGATTGTCAGTTTAAAATCTGTAAAAGTCGGTTAATAGCCCCTTAAGAGCGTGTATTCGATTCGTGACGAAAACTTCATGTTATCGCGTTAAAATCTAAACGATTGCCAGAACGACGTAGCAGCATTGACACACATTAGTACAATACAATGGTCTGTTTGTGTGCATCAGAAAAAAAAATATGCACGAAATAAGCACGAATCATTGAAATTGGCAAACGACAGCGCGCGATGTTTTACAGTGCTTTTTATAATAATTGTCTAAAATAAATGAGCTCGTACATCGGACTGAAAAATATTCTGTATAATAAGCATAACATTTACTTTCATAAAATAAATATATCAGTTATGTTTTTATTCAAATACTGGTGAAAAAAAATTGTCAAAGTGAACCGATTTTCTACTTTTTCAACATTATTTTTAATACATAATAGTAATATTTTCGTTATTTTGGCTCTGTAGCTGTCTTTATGACTGTATATACTGTTGAAAAAACGCATAAAACAAAATATTATGGCATATTGTATTGGTTGTATTCGTCCTGAAATTAACTCTGACGTCTATTTTCGTAAAACGATATGAAAGAATTGTCTTTGCTTTAAAAAACCATAATTAAAAATTATACTTTTACTGTGTAGCTGTCTAAATCAAGATTTAATCTTTCTAAAACTGTAAATTGTCTTTAAATAATCTGCTCACATAATTACGATGTTGCTCTGGGCAAAACGCAAAAACGTGAAGTTTTCGTCACGAATCGAATACGCGCAATATCGTAATGATGTGAGCAGATTATTTAAAGACAATTACAGTTTTAGAAAGATTAAGTCTTGATTTAGGGAACTACAGAGTAAAAGTATAATTTTTAATTATGGTTTTCTTAAGCGAAGACAATCCTTTCATAGCGTTTTACGAAAATAGGCGTCAGAGTTAACTATTAGGACGAATACCACTATTACAGTACCTATGCCAAAATATGACGTTTTATGCGTTTTTTAAACAGGATATACAGTCTCAAATTACATTACAGAGCCAAAGTTACGAAAATATTACTATTAGATATTAAAAAACAGTATTAAAAAGTACAAAAAGAATAGCACCCACCGATTTCATCCTGAGAGTGTCGTCGAAGGCGACTAAGGGAAAATCCAGAAGTTGGACAGCAGCAACTGCCGTGTACTTAACAACTTCACTGCGATCCCCAAGACGCCTGCCAAGCGCAGAGATTATGGCAATGACGTCTTCAGGCTGATGATGATGATGATGAGGCAAACTTATATTATTTAGAGCTGTGTGAAGATATCAACTACTTATATTTAATTGGCGACCGCGAACCGGAAGGCGTCGCGTTGGAAGGCCTCCCACTAGGTGGACCGATGACCTGGTAAAGGTTGCGGGGGTCCGCTGGATGCGAGTCGCACGGGACTGGTCAATGTGGCATTCATCGTCATGCTCGCGTTGACGATAGATGTATCGGGAAAGGCTCTCTTAACCTTTTGATCGCCACTGAAATAGATGCAAACCAAAACGTGCCTATCACGCCACGGTCACGAATACACGGCAGTCATGACAGACGAATTACTACTCTAGGGTATTACATATAGAAACGTAATTCTATAGAGTAGTAATTCGTAGCTTGGCGCCGAAGGCACGTTTTTGCTTTTTTGACGTGGCTGTCAAAAGGTTAAGGCGCTAACAAGCGACTTTTGCAGATTTTAATCTGACAATCACGTCAAAATGTGGTAGTGTAAATGATTTGAAAAAAATATAATAATATGTTAAACTAGAACATAGAGAATGTTCTAGTTTAACATATATTTTTTTCAAATTAATCATTTAGAATGTGAATATTTTTGATTAAGTTCATATTAAATCGTGAAGTTTTGTCTGCGCGTCAGACACAACTTAACGATTTAATATGTACTAGATAGATTATGGATTATGGATTAATTGGACAAAACATTGATAATCACACAAAATCTACCAGGAATATTTAAACGAAACTTTTACTATTTTACAGATAATTTTAGTATACGCTATTTTTTTTAAGTTAAAGAATCTTATCTTTTATTTCGTTTTTTCGACTAAACTTTGAGAGTTTTGGACGCAGCGCATACGATTCTCTGGTCGCTTAAGGTCACCGGCATATATCGTCGCCCTAAGGATCCCAGTCTCATACCGTATGCCGTGTGGTGCCAGTCGCAAAAAGCACCACCCCATTTCTACCCGTGGGTGTCGTGGGAGACGACAGAGTGATATTGACCAGAGGATGGGCGGCAGCGTCCTTCTGAGTACCATAACACCTACTGCAATCGACAACATGCATCGGCCGAGCATGGCAATTACGGCTAAACCCCCTTCTAGGGTGACCTATGCCCAGCAGTGGGCGTCTGAAGGTTGACATGATGATGTCTCATACATGTGGGATACTTAAGGAGTGAAGTAATAATTATAAATAGTTTGCCTGTATATCAAATAGTTTTTTGGACTGTACCTTTAAGAGGATATACTTGACATTCCACCGGTCTACGCTCCGTACAAACGCAGTCCTGATTTCAGTCCTTATGTGACTGAACTCGATGAAATTTTGTAGATAGGAAAAGGGTACTATATCATGTCTGGACTACGTTTTGCATGGAGCGCTTTGTTAATGAAACTCTGTTAAACAAAAGACCCTGATGTTTGTGGCAGTTCAAGATGCTTGGTTGCTAAAATACCATTCAACATTCCTTTGTAAAGCACTCATATTTCACGAAATATTTCCCTACTTAGGCGTCTGTCCCACCGCAGACGAGGAAGTGATACGATATGCTCCACGCTTTCCCATCACAAGATTGTTACAGCGCCCTTCTACCACCACAAACATAGGTCTCAACTCACCACTCGTTAAAATGTGTGACAACCTTAATTCATTGAATGAGTCCGTTCCCGTAGTAGACATATATAATGACTCTAAGGTGAAGTTTAAGTCAAGAATCATGGCATTCCTACGCAATAATGAAATGTAATTATTTATTCTGTTTTCTCTGCCTAGTATTTTATTTTAAATTTTGCTTTTCTCTATTAAGTATTTTAAATTAATTGTAATCCTAAACTAAGTTAGCAACTAAGCGGAAATCTGGCGTGTCTTTGGTCAATGTTGTGTTTGCCTGTAATTGGCATATATATTAGAATGTAACCCTAGAACGTATTTTCTGTATGTGTATATTTGTGCTGTGGGCGAACCTTTAAGTAAATAAATAAATAAGTAAAGTTCAACTATTTCCGACGACATGGATACTTAACTCTTTTGCTGACTGTACATACGCATACCAGCGATGATGTCTGAGCGAGTGGTGCGAGTAATCGCCCGTCGTACTCGATAATACTATCGGAACTATAGCCCGGCCGCACCTTTCGTATGCCGTAATTAGAGACACAATTAATTGTGTCTCGCGTGGATTCGCGCTTGCGGCAGTCAAAGGGTAAGGCCTACGCATGGCAAGGGATTTCAATTTTTACTATTGTACATTCAAACGTATCGATAAAGAATTACGACATAAATTGCTATGGTTTAAAATGACACCGTGGCATTGAAAGACGCGCCACGGGCTCCCGCGGGGGGATGCTATGGCGTACTGCGGTAGGCAACGGCATGCCAAGGACTCCGGCGCTCGTTGTATACCGCGGGGTGAGGCGGGGGTAGAAATGGGGGAAAGTGTATCCCCCTAGTGCCCCATAAGTGTGTTCATGCTTTGTTGTGCCGCGGCACGCCGTGGCATGCCGTGGCAAGGCGCTGGAATGCTGCGGTATCTAAGCGGCTAGTGTGCGCTGACTGACGGCAAAATCCCTTGCCATGTTGTCCCGGTCTGCGTAGGCCTTTACTGAAACCGTTCTTGAGGTTGCTGTGCGGTACGGGAGACGTGGCAGTTGTCCCAAGTTGTCGTATCAGTGAGCTCTAGCATCACGTTACCACACCCCTCCCGCACCGCGCAGCTGCCTCAGGAACGGTCTCACTTAAGCGGTTGGGCTATAAACAACCGCTCCTCGTCGCTGGCCAATTCGTTTCTAGTTTCTAGCTCAGCTTGCTGCTCGCTCTCCGCTGGCGGTGTGACAGATGCCTTAGCAAGACTGCATTTAAAACATGCGGTATATGTTATAATTTACCGTTCTTACGTACTAGAATAGAACGGAATAATATTAGCATAAGTAGCTGGGATGGAATTCATGTTTTAATTTAATTCTAGATTGGTATGGTTTCATGTAGGGTAAGCTAAGAATGGCTTGGGCCATATGCGTTCAGTTTGTTAGTAGGATTGTGATAGCTACCTATTATTTCTTTTAAATTCTATTGAACTAATTCTCTATGGTATGCCTAAGCATACCTAATATGTTTTCAATCAGTCCCTATCATAAAAGTGAAATGATGTTTTTGGAAAAATAGGGTCACACAGATTTGAATGGGCCCCGTCCCAACACTGCACACATATACTTTTTTGTCAGTCATCGTAAGCTCAACTCAGAACTTAAGCAGCTCAACAACCCGGTGAACATAACCAAGGAATGAATATTTGGGTTGCACGAAGTAGTAACCAGCCAGGCATACATGAAATCCAGCAAAAATTCTATGACCCCAAGTAGGTCTCTTACTAAAGGTCCACTGTTGGACGTAAACCTCTTTCACGGCGCGCCATTTTTTCTGGTTCCTTCCGTATCCAGCCACCACCGATTCCCTTCTTCAGGTCATCGGCCCATCGGGCTTGACGTCATCCCACACTTTTTTTTTTTTTTTTATCGTGAGGAAATCCTCATGGACTATCCCCCGTCCGGGGAAGACGGGGGGGTGTGCCGGACTCGTACCGGCTAAAACCACCACGGTGTTCCTCGACTGACCTATGGGCGGGGGTACGGGATTCGCTCGCGCATGCACCGCGCCCCCACCAGGCTATGACCCGCCAATAACGTAGGTGGGTCCCGTCGACCTCGGCGGTCTAATTGCCGCCGAATCCTCTAGTGTGTCGTGCTCGTGGATTGCACGTCATCCCACCCTGCGCCCACCGATTTGCGGTTTGGGGATCGACGGCTGATGGAGCAGACTTGTCCTGCAGTGGGGGTCCTGGACAAGTCTGCTCCATCAGCCATCGATAAAGCGACAGATGTGACCAGCCCACTACCACTTCAGCTTGTTGATTCTGCGAGCAATGTTGGTGACTTTAGTTCTCCTCCGGATTTCTTCTTTGCGGATTCTATCGCTCAGAGAAACTCCGAGCATTGCTCGTTCCATTGCGGTCTGAGCAACTCTGAACTTGTGGACAGGTCACAACTTTGCAAGTAAGAGTAAATATATAAAATGCAAGGCGGTGTAGGCAAAATGTAAAATAGTTGCCGTTCTGAACTCCTCTGTTGGCGCGCTTCCAAACCCCAGGTGGCCATATGCATCGTTAAAATAACGACATGTCAAACTCTTTTTTAGTTTGTCCTGTCCTATCCTATCCTACTTACTATTTAGATGGATGTATGTTCTTTCACGGTTAAACGGCTCGGCTCGGTAAAATTATGTGTGCGTAGTTATAAACTACGCACACATAATAGTCTTTGTCTGACGACCAGTCTTACCAAGGGGTATCGTGTTGCCCAGTAACTGGGTTGTGGAGGTTCGATAGGCAGTCGCTCCATGTGAAGCACTGGTATTCAGCTGCATCCAGTTAGACTGGAAGCCGACCGCAACCTGAATAAGTATGTAATAAGGTGATGAAACAATAATTTCACTAATTCACTATGGAAACAGTTGTATGGGGTTAAATCGCACTGTCCTGCGTACTAGAACCAATCCACATAAAACGTGGTTCACTCACTGTACTGTCACTGTATTACGATAGGAAACTACTTAACACATCTACCTTTCTATATTGGTTCAAAATTGTTTTAAAGAAAAAGATTTGATAAAGAAAAATCTAGACCTTCATCCAACCGTCATAATACCGTTTCACACGACCCAACAGTTACTAATTCTTCACAGTTCCCGGCGATTCGTCGACCCCGTCACGTGTGCTAACATGTGCCGTGTGTAGCAACCCTTACACGAGCCTTGCATAATCAACCCATTAAATACAGATTTAGAACTAATCCCTCGGAAAAAAGGTACCGCGTAGGTGGAGTGTAGAAACTTTTTATTTCAACATGGTGTCGAAATGTCGCTTTGGTGTTTTAATAAATCTGCCTAGATTGTTTCTTAAATATGTTGGGGTTGGCTTTCAGTCTTATCGTTGGCAGCTGAATACCAGTGTTTTACATGAAACGACTTAGTATAAATATATATATATATCATAGATATCCGAATATATATATATATTATTTGACTCTTTTTAGTACTTATACACTGCTCAGTCTCACATACTGATTCATTGCTTGTTAAAATATAAGGAGTGGTCGTCTACTGTTTCAACATATTTTGTAATATGTCAACACTGTGTGTGTGTGTGTGTGTGTGTGTGTGTGTGTGTTATTGTGCTGCTAGAAATAAATGTTTGTTATTTTGTTTTGTACTATGTATCTATGTACAGTACGCAAAGGAGATAAGTATCCATGTCGTCGGGAATAGTTGAGGATTTCTTAGAAACCAATGGGGGCTTTCAAATGAAATTTTATTAAAACATTGAACTGTTTATTCTCTATAAATTGTATTTTATTTTATTCATAAAAACCTATCGGTTTCTAAGTAAGCTTCAACTGTTTCCGGCGACATGGATACTTATCTCCTTTGCGTACTGTACATAACTTAGCTGTCATTCCTTAACCTGTGATACTTTTGTATACACTTTAAAATTGTGTTTTTATGTAAGGTACATCGTATTCACGTATAATTTATAATTCCTGTAAATGCAAATATTGTTAAAATAGTTTTTAAAAGAGTAAGTTTGGAGTTTATTGCCCATTCTTCTCCATACAAAACTACCTTTTGGAATGACTAACCAAAATCAATCTTTATTTTATTTGACGTTCAAAAGTGCCTTATAAAGGTCTAATTTAAATAAATGATTTGACTTTGACTACCTACCTGACCTCTACAACCTAATTACTTGGCAACTCACGATACCTCTTGGTAAGACTGATGGTCAGACTTACGGACTTTTACACATACCGTCTGTCAAAGATTTACGTATTCGTAAAGATTTAATTATTTTGACTTCAGGCATGAAGGTACCAAGGCAGACTGAATGCGTTAGACCAGGGCCTCAAGTCTGCTATTACAATAGTGACAGAATGGTCTATCATTGATTTCATAATTGTTGATTTTGACAAGTTTGGTAATCTACTAATATAATGGCGTCACTATGACTTTCCAATGGTCAACCACTGACACGCCATTGAAAGAAATGATATAGAATGGTAATCTCGTACAAAATGACAACTAAATGACTGACTTAGGCGGTAATCTGTGGACAGTTACTTTGATCAGTGACCTACCATTAAAACGTCATTGTGCGACCAATGATCGACCATTATGAATTTAGCAGATAACGAACTTTTAGCAAAATGACAATGGGATCGTGTTGGAATGACGAAATTATACAAATAGCAGACTTGGCCCCCAGGGTATCTTAAACTTTTTGTAATCACGGACCACTTTCACAATTTAAACGTCGTTACTGTTAAAGTGATATAATCGATACTTTTACCACAATTACCATAAAAAATATGTATTGAATACCACAATGAATGTGTTCACCGATTATAGTTGGCAAAAAATAAGAATACTGTTTAATTTAATAAACAAAAATACGTAAAGTTGTCTAATCTTTAAAAAAATCTCGTATTTAGTATATATTAATTTTTATTTTAATTGACGCGCTGTTTTAACACACAACGTATGTATGTATGATTCAAAACAGCGCGTCAGTTAAAACAAAAATTAATAATAAAATAACTAAGCGACATTTCGAAAATGTAAAATCTATAAAATGTATGAATATTAAAGATTATAATGAATTCAAGTTTGTGAAAAAAAAATACAGTTTACTATCAAAACTCAACTAAATACGAGATTTTATTAAAGATGTTTGTACAACTTTACGTATGTTTGTTTATTAAATTAAACAGTAGGTATTCTTATTTTTTGTCAAACTATAATCGGTTAACACTTTCATTGTGGTATTCATTACATATTTTTTATGGTAATTATGGTAAAACTATTGATTATATCACTTTAACAGTGACGACTGTTTTGAATTATTTTGCTAGGCGCAGTCTTAACCAATTCCACGGACCCCTGTTAAAGACTACTTTAGGCTTTAGAATTTTGATATTTTAGGTACAGGAGTGCCGGCCGCGCATCGGCAGACGCAGAGTCGGCATGCCCCCCACAAGGTGCATCGACGACCTAGTCCAAGCCGCGGGAAGCCGCTGGATGAACGCGGCGCGGGACCGACACAGGTAGAGATCTTGGGGCAGACCTATGCCCAGCAGTGGGCGTTTAAAGGTTGATATGATGATGAGGTACAGAAAACAAGCCTTATTTCGAGTTCTTGGCTTGGCCGAGAAATGCATAGTTTAATACACAATTTAATAATAAATATGTTGTGAGTTAGTCAACTGGCCTACTCCGGACCCCTGATACACATGCTACGGACCCTTAAGGGGTCCGTGAACCCCAGTTTAAGAAACCTTACCTACTTGCCTTAGACCTTACCTTGGCTTCATGTGGTTTCCGAAGCACGGGAGACGTGACACTAAAGCATGCTTATCCATGTATCATCATCATCTTTCCACCCTTGTCCCATGTTACTTGGGGTCAGTACAACACGTCTTCTTCTTCCATTCCGTCCTGTCCAACGTCATGCTTTCACTGACTGCCTTTTCTTTCATATCATTCTTCACACAATTCATCCATCTTTTCTTTGGCCTACCTTATAACTTTTTTAGTCACATATCCATGTGACCTAATTTAATTTTTCCGTTGGCGCGTATTCGATTCGTGACGAAAACTTCATGTTTTTGCGTTTTGCCCAGAGCAATATCGTAATTATGTGAGCAGATTATTTAAAGACAATTTACAGTTTTAGAAAGATTAAGTCTAGATTTAGACAGCTACAGAGTAAAAGTATAATTTTTAATTATGGTTTTTTAAAGCGAAGACAGTTCTTTCATATCGTTTTACGAAAATAGACGTCAGAGTTAACTTTCAGGACGAATACAACCATTACAATATGCCAAAATATTTTGTTTTATGCGTTTTTCCAACAGTATATACAGTCATAAAGACAGCTACAGAGTATAACGAACGAACGAACAGCCAAAATAACGAAAATATTACTATTATGTATTAAAAAACCATGTTGAAAAAGTAGAAAATCGGTTCATTTTGACAAATTATTTTCACATGTATTTGAATAAAAACATAACTGATGTATTTATTTTATGAAAGTAAATGTTATGCTTAATATACAGAATATTTTTCAGTCCGTTATACGAGCTCATTTATTTTAGACAATTATTTTAAAAAGCACTGAAGAACATCGCGCGCTGTCGTTTCCCGATCAATTTCAATGATTCGTGCTTATTTCGTGCATATTTTTTTTTCTGATGCACACAAACAGACCATTGTATTGTACTAGTGTGTGTCAATGCTGCTACGCCGTTCTAGCAATCGTTTAGATTTTGAGTTGCGCTAAATCGAATACGCGCCCTTAACGCTAACAGAAAAGGGATTTTGTCTACAGACCTAAGACAGAAATCGAAATAGCAGCGATAATGTTTTACAACTTTTTACAACATACATATGCGCCTAATTATTTCTCACTAGCGACCTGCCCCGGCTTCGCACGGCTATCAGAGAATGGCCATCTTCCAATCGCCATCATTTTTTCCACCACCTTCAACAATTATTATTTACCATTATTTACAATTGTTATTACCATTACCAACCAAACCAACCAGTAACCAATACACCACCAATAAACCAACCTACACAAACCTTAACCAATTTACACAAAATCTTAATAAATTATATACCTATTAGCTTTCGCCCGCGGCTGCGCCCGCATGGTTTGTTGATAAAAAAGTAGTCTATATCATTTCCCAGGCTTCAGACTATGCATAATATAAAATTTTATCACAAACGGCTCAGCAGATTAGCCATGAAACATACATTCACACGGATAAACAAACAGACTGACAGAAGTAACTTTTGTTTTTATAATGTTGGGTAAGGAGTAGGTAGTATGCATACTATTATTTTCAGAGAGGGTTACTCGTAACGTAGCGGTTTTCCTTGTCGTACGGTAGCAGCAAAAAATGAAAACTGAAAAGATTGGCATATAGTACTGTAACACCTGAGCTACACTTGTACCAAGTACGAATTACCGAGGAATCTACGCTACGTTAAATCAAAGGTATTAGTGACTTTCAGAAGACTATATTAATAAGAATAGCGAGAGGTAAGATTTACAAGACCGCAGCTCTGAGCCTAGCTGGGTCTCACTGACATCACATGTCACAGTATAAAAACTATCTTCTACATCATTCAAATATATTTCTAAGGTATCCAGAAGGTTCTAACCATAGACTAAATAGTTATGGCTTCATTACATAAAGCCTCTCTGCTGGGCAACTCTCTACAGTACATAGATAATAATTATCGATACGTTTTGAACTGGCGATATGAAGTAAAAGAACCGATTCGATGGTAAACTTGTCCTTGTATTGCGAGGGTCGGGCAAAATCCTGGAATTTAGACAATTTTATATGCTCTAAAAGCAGTTATATATGAAAGCACGTATTGCATTTTCTTATACTGTTTTAATTGAGAAAAGTTCTTTCAAAGGTTCAAGTGGCTCGTCTATAGAAGGAATGGCTACTGTCCCACCCGAACAACACATACCTGCTTCTTCTGTCTACATATGAGTTCCGCAAAATTTGCATTCTTCATCTCGTCGCTTCTATTTATATTATAAGCTCCAACGTGTTTCTTGAAAATGTTTGACGTCCCAGTGCTACTCTTTCCACAAAAGCACGTCTGCGAGATTCAGCCGCTTCAAAAGTTTCAGTGGCTCGTTGGGACGCCATGTAAGTCGCCGTTGTGACACCAGATACTCAGCATGCTGTTGCTGTCGATTTTGGGACTGTTCTGGTGTCTCCGCAGCCCGTTGTGACCAGATATTCAGCATACTGTTGAGATGACATATACTTAGCGTGTTGTTGACGGGACTGGGACTGTTCTGGTATTCTGTTCTCTCGCCGTCGCCGTCGCCGTCGCTCGGGCTTTATTAGAGCTTTGTGAAATATTAGAATTACGCACACGCGGCATTTAAGTACTGTTTAAAAAAAATACTAAATGGGTAGTCATTTTCAAACTAACAACTAAAGCAATTCTAATAACTAATGAGGAGAAAAACTAGTTTCTTCTTACTACTCCCAACACAACCTATACCTAAAACTAACCCTTATTCTTAAACTAACAAAATTTTAATAATCTAATGGAAATAAAAAAAAATCTTCTTCTTCTTCCTTCCCTGAATTCTATTATTTGGGGTTGGGTCTTTTCACTTTTCTGCGCTATGTCGCACGATCTTGGGTTGTCGGTTCTGGCATATTGGGCTTTCTTGAGGTCTCGTTCTTTGTTAGATCACCAGGTCGCTAGCGGGCTCCCTCTACCTTTTTTCTGTTCTGGTAGGTTCAGCGCAATTTGTACCACATGGTCTTCGCTTCGTCCTTTGACATGTCCTTACCAACTTTTTTTACGATTGTAGCAACTTTTAAGCTGCCTCGTATATATTGATTACGAATTCTGTCCAGTCGGGTCATACCCCATCGTTAATTTTGTTGGCATGTATCTTTTGAACATGTTTATTCTTTGTTATCCAGCATTCGGACCCATAGAATAGAGCCAGTTGGACTGCTGTTTTGTACACTTTTCCTTTGGTCTGGTGTATGGGAATTCGTGGATCATACAACACACCTGTATGCGATCGCTATTTTTGCCACGCTTCGTTAATTCTGTGTGTCACATCGGTGTCAATGTTAGCATCGGGTGTGAGCATGGAGCCCAAGTATTTAAACTTCTCTACGGTGGTAATTGGCGTTGTCCCTGAGTAGATGGTTTCAGGTGTAGGATTCCCGATGTAGATCTCTTTTGTTAAATCTATACTTTTCCATTGTAATCTTGAATGCCTGTAGAGATAGCGTCAGTGGTTGACCTGGATGCTGTGAAGCCAAACTGATTTGGAAGTATTTCAGTAATATTTGACGATGTTTATTAATGACTCTTTTCCATATCTTAAGCGTATGTACGGTCAGTTTTATGCCCCTGTCGTTTTCACATTGTGCCACATCACCCTTGTTCTTATAAAAAGGCTGGTATGCGCTTCGTGTACATGGTAATATTAAACAGTTTAGTCAGCCAAGCTACGGCTATCGGGACAGGGGTTTTCCAAAGGTCTACAGGGATCACATCAGGCCACTGGGCCTGATGTGATCCTTGTATCTGTGTGAGCTTTTCTGTTTTTCATTTTAAACATAGCGTGTTTAACCTCTCTAATATCTATTTCGAGTCCATACGTAGGTTCGCAGGGTATAGAATCCTCATTTTAAACAAAAATGAACCTATTTACTTAATACTTACAAATACAATCTAGGTATACCAAACTAATTAAAAATACAATCCTATAGCGCATTCCAACGTAAACAACCAATTAAAGTAAGTGCTCAAGTCAATCTTATCGTGATATTTTTTAAACTGTTTGTCCAAATTACTTACTGTGAAAGACAAAGTTCATCTACATTAAATATTTAAAGCGACAAATGTATCAATTTTGATAAGAATTAGCCAAATACTCTAAAATGTGCAATGTAAAAAAAGTCTTGATTTTAGATGTATTTATGGCTCATAATTTGGGATATATTGTCTTCCACATAAAAGGTAGATATATGCTGTCGCGGACTTTTATTTAGAACTTTTTAAGACAAACAATCCTACCATACATTATCTTCGTGTAACTCCAACGGTATAGGCAGCGCACGCCGAGTAAGCTCTCAGCGGGCAGATATTTTTCCGGCTTACTTGATACTTATCGTAATATTATGGCCAAATTACACAAAATGTTTATAAATTGTAGCCCATATGTTATTCTGATGTGTAAGCTATATTTCTGTAAAGTTTTATCAAAATCCGTTAAGCCGTTTTAGCGTGAAAGAGGAACAAACATCCATCCATCTATCCATCCTCACAAACTTTCGCATTTATAATATTATAAGTAAGAAGTAAGATTTAACCTTTAAATTATTACTTAACCTTCCTTATGATTCACTGTCTATTGGTGAAAACCGCATAAAAATCCGTTAGTTAGTTTTTGAGTAGCGTGAACAGACAGACAAACCGACGCGTCAGGAGACTTTGTTTTATGATACGCCCACCGCAACACGTTTTGCAACAACACGGATTTCGTACCGCATTTTGTAAATGTAATGTTACAGATACATGTTACGGTCTTCGGTCCGATGTAGCAGTTGATATTTATTGCTACATTATTGTATTGGATTTACATACATACAGTCCGTTTTATGTAAGCTTGGATAATAACTTTCGGCATTATTTTACTTATAATGTGACTTTTGAAAACATGTTTTAAGGCGCGGAGTAAACGTAACTTTTCTAAATTGGAAATAGTTACTTGTTTAGTACATGCATACGATTATATTGCTTGAAGACTATTTGCTTGAAGACTATTTATATCAATCGGTTAGGGTTATACTAATTGAGTCGCAGTCTGTCCGTAGATGGGTGACCGTCGATTTCAGACCGAGACATTTCCATACCTCGGAAAACACGTAAAGCCCTTAGTCCCGGTTGTCATTCGTAGATCTTTGACAGTCGTTATGGGTAGTCAGAAGCTAGAAAGTCTAACAACCAGTTTTACCAAGGGGGATTTCATAACTACAATATTTTCACGAATAATAAAAAGAAAACCTATAACTATTAAACTAAAAACCTAACACAAGGCATCGAAAAAAATCTTACACATCGCCGTTATTTGGAAATAGGCCCAAGAGACTGGCGGATAGATTGTATACATGTTTAGAAGATTGTCAAAAATATGAGAAGAGATTGATTAATTACAATCATCTATACTTCTATGTCTATACTAATATTATAAATGCGAAAGTAACTCTGTCTGTTACGCTTCCACGATGAAACGGCTGAACCGATTTATATGAAAGAATCATGGCGAGATTCATATATTCATCATCATCATCATCATTTCAGCCGAAAGACGTCCACTGCTGCACATAGGCCTGCCCCAAGTGTCGCCACATTGACCGGTCTCGTGCGACTCGCATCCAGCGGATCCCCTCAACCTTCACCAGGTCATCGGTCCACCTACTGGGAGGCCTTCCAACGCAACGTCTTCCGGTTCGCGGTCGCCACTCTAGAACTTTTCGGCCTCATCGGCCATCCATTCTGCGAGCCATGTGCCCTGCCCACTGCCACTTAAGTTTGGCAATTCTTCTTCATACATTCATTTGTATGAAAAAAAAAAGTAATTCAAATATTTTCCACTTTGAAGAATACATTACTAGGAGTAGATTGATATACTTATAATATTTTTAAAACCCCGCATAATTAAAATATTACGAAATGAAAATAACACTTTTTCGTTTCATCTCGATGCCCATTTCGTGTTTATAAAAAAAAGAAAGTAACAAGCGATGTTAACGGATCTATAAAATTGGCAGACAAGTGATGTGACAAGTGTGTGGAAAAAATAATCATTATTTTGTGATATTATTTCCCATAAAACGATGCAATTTCAATGTAAGAATTGCGAAACGGCGGCTGTCAGTGTCACTGTTACTGTCAGTCGCCGTTTCGTTCTGAAATAATGAGCTTTTCGTTAAACTATTAACTTCATTTTTGCGGGGTTTTAAAAATATTGTAAATGTCTGAAGATACTCTTTAGGTACTCAAGAATATTTGAATTAGAATTTCAACTTCTCTAAACTCTTATTTGTTTTGCACAAATCTCGCCATGATTCTTTGGTATTTAAGATAGGGGAAGGATATAGGAAACAGTTCACTTTTTGATTCGCAACTTGGTCTGCATTAACGATACTCGACATTCATGCGGACGAAGTCGCGGGCAAACGCTAGTTATTTGTAATATCTTCTCATATTTTTAAACACAACACCTTTTAACAAAATAATCGTTAGCGTTCTTCAGAAATTTAATCGCTGTACCGTATCTAGCTAAATACTTTGAACTTTAATTTGAACCGCTCTGTAGCAAAACTTTTAACAATTTCTAAGTACCAGTAAATGTCAACCCGATCAACGATATTATAATGAAATTCTTTGAATACTTAAGTTATTCTGTAAAATATAACCTCTTGAAATTTGCCTACAGATAGGTCTTGTTTCGATGAAATTGCCCGCAATTGCTTCAGTAATCTGAGTATTGGTTAACAGAACCCTACAGGCTACAGTTAAGTATCGTCAGATAAATCTATTTCTACTGAAGAGACTTGGATATTCTGTGGTGAGGCCCATACGTCAGCGTGTAGCGTACACCAGAAAATGTAGGTACAATACATTTGGACGACCACACTTTCTTACTTAAAAAAAAAAACGCTGCTCCACACTAGGAATTACCCCTGTGGGTGCGTATACAAACGTATAAACTCACAAGTATGTGGAAAAAATAATCATTATTTTGTGATATTATTTCTCATAAAACGATGCAATTTCAATGTAAGAATTGCGAAACGGCGGCTGTCAGTGTCACTGTTACTGTCAGCGCCGTTTCGTTCTGAAATAATGAGCTTTTCGTTAAACTATTAACTTTTTTTTGCAGGGTTTTAAAAATATTGTAAATGTCTGAAGATACTCTTTAGGTACTCAAGAATATATGAATTAGGATTTCAACTTCTCTAAATATCTTATTTGTTTTGTACAAACCTCACCATGATTCTTTGGTATTTAAGATAGGGGAAGGATATAGGAAACAGTTCACTTTTTGATTCGCAACTTGGTCTGCATTCAAGGTAATCGATATTCACGCGGACGAAGTCGCGGGCAAAAGCTAGTTATCTATAATATCTTCTCATATTTTTAAACACACCACCTTTTAACAAAATAATTGTTAGCGTTCTTCAGAAATTTAATCGCTGTACCGCATCTAGCGATAAATACTTTGAAGTTTAATTTGAACCGCTCTGTAGCAAAACTTTTAACAATTTCTAAGTACCAGTAAATGTCAACCCGATCAACGATATTGTATTGAAATTCTTTGAATACTTAGGTTATTCTGTAAAATGTAACCTCTTGAAATTTGCCTACAGATAGGTCTTGTTTCGATGAAATTGCCCGCAATTGCTTCAGTAATCTGAGTATTGGTTAACAGAACCCTACAGGCTACAGTTAAGTATCGTCAGATAAATCTATTTCTACTGAAGAGACTTGGATATTCTGTGGTGTGGCCATTGCGTCAGCGTATAGCGTAAACCAGAAAATGTAGGTACAATACATTTGGATGACCACAGTTTTATCTTTCTTACTTTAAAAAAAAAACGCTGCTCCACACTAGGAATTACTCCTGTGGGTGCGTATACAAACGTATAAACTCACATACGCTGTTTATCTTGTATTTCACTGACCTCGGTGAAGGAAAACATCGTGAAGAAACCTGTACATAAAATTCATCATCATCATCATCATCAGCCGAAAGACGTCCACTGTTGAACATAGGCCTCCCACATGGAACGCCACAACAAGCGGCAACCTGCCGCTTGCATCCACCAGTTGCCCACGACCTTGACAATGTCGTCGGTCTATCTGGTGGGAGGCTTACCAACGCTGCGTCTTCCGGTTCGTGGTCGCCACTGGAGAACCTGGATGTCTTCCATCGGTTTTCGGTTCTTCGAGCGTTGTGGCCTGCTCATTGCCACTTTAACTTGCATATTATGAGAGCTATGTCGGTGACCTTAGTTTTTTGGCGAATTTCCTCGTTCCGGATTCTGTATTCTAAACTCCGAGCATCTCCACGGCTCGCAGCGTGACTCTGAGCTTCTCTAGGATTCCAGCAGTTAAAGACCACGATTCTGTGCCATATGTCATCACTGGCGATACACACTGGTTGTAAACCCTCGTCTTAAACACTGTGGAATTTTGAACGAAAAGATATCAGAACGCTGCCCATCCGAGTTGGATTCTTCGGGCGACCTCTTTATCGAAGTTGGACCTAAGTCAAAGTCAAAGTCAAATCATTTATTTCAATTAGACCATTATAAGGCACTTTTGAACGTCAAATGAGAAAAAAATTGATTCTAGGTGCCCATTCCAAAAGGTAGTTTTGTATGGAGAAGAATGGGCAAGAAACTCCATACTTACTCTTTTAAAAACGATGTTAACAATATTTGCATTTACAGGAATTATATAATTATACGTGAATACGATGTACCTTGCATAAAAACACTAGGTATTTGAAAGTGTGTACAAAGTATCACAGATTAAGGAATGACAGACTAAGTTATATGTACATAGATACACAGTGTTCACATATTATTACAAATGTTGAAACAGTAGACGACCACTCCTTATATTAACAAACAATGAATCAGTATGTGAGCCTGAGCAGTGCATAAAAAAGAGTCAAATATATGTATGTACTTAGTTATACTAAGTATGAAATTAGGTATTTTAAATTAGCAATCGGTTCGATTTTGTCTAGACTGTCGATCGTCCTATGGAGCTAGACCAGCATGTTTCCAAGCATTCTTATCTTGAATATAGTCCTCTAAATTATAATAAGCTTTTTTACAGAGTGTACTTTTAATATATGATTTAAATTTTGTTTCACTTAGCTGTAGTATATCACTAGGAATTTTGTTGTAGCACTTAAAACAGTACCCCATAAAAGATGTATGGACTTTAGACAATCTAAAATATGGTTGAGCTATTTTGTCCTTGTTTCTATTATTAAAGTCATGTCTATCACTTACTTTATTAAACATATGTGTAGAAGACTCCAAGGTGTATAAATGAATTAAAGTAGTTAAAATTGTAAAATCGTGTATTCCGAGTATAAGACTATAAGAACAGTGTCATTTAACCAATAAAATTACGGCTCATTAGCATAACGAGAGCGAATCAAAAATCGTTGCTCTTGAACTCCTGCAGGCGCTCCAACATGCCCCCGGGCGTTGAAAGCTTCCTTTCAACAATCAGACTCATTCATTGGAAGCAGACAGAGTTTGCTGAACGATCGTCGGACGACTCCAGTCGAGGTTTTGATGTCTGCCACGCGACTGATTTGGTCGGAACCAGGATGAACCGCCACAATCCGACCGAGTTTCCATTTTAAAGGTGGCAAATGATCTTCCTTCAATAGGACAAGTGAACCAATCTTCAGTGGATTGTTGGGAATTTGCCACTTTGTCCGTTGCTGGAGCTCCGACACGTACTCCCTGCTCCACCTTGTCCAAAAGTGCTGCCTCAACTGCTCAATGCGGTGAAATCGCCTGAGATGATCAGTGTTGTGATCCTGGAGGTCCTTCGTTGGCAAGGAAGTGAGTGGGCGTCCGATTAAAAAATGTCCGGGGGTCAAAGGTGTCATGTCTTCCGGGTGCGATGACAAAGGTGTGAGTGGCCGTGAATTTAAAATAGCCTCGATCTGTACTAAAGTCGAGTTCAATTCTTCGTAACTTAACCGACAATTTCCCAGCACTCTAAGCAAATGAAACTTTGTAGATTTAACTCCCGCCTCCCAAATGCCACCGAAATGTGGTGAATAGGCAGGAATGAAATGAAAATCTATTCCTTCATTTGAAATATCACCAGACAGTGAATCAGCATTATCCTTTAGGAATTTAGCAAGATCATTGTATGCTCCAACAAACGTTGTCCCATTATCAGAGAACATATGAGAAGGTTTTCCCCGACGAGCTATGAACCTCCGCAAGGCTAACAAATAACTATTGCTCGTCATATCACCAACCAGCTTCAGGTGTATCGCTTTGGTGGTGAAGCATATAAATAACGCGATGTACACTTTAACAATGCGACAACCTCGTCCCTGACGACTAACAGCAGAAATAGGGCCCGCATAGTCTACACCTACGGTTTCAAATGGAAAACCCCCAGGGGAAAGGCGCTGCCGTGGTAAATTACCCATCAGAGGAGCTGTAACCTGTCCTTTCATTCGCGAACACCTAATGCAGCGACGATAACAAGCCTTTGCTAAATTACGGCCACCTATTGGCCAGTAAACCTCTCTAATTGAAGCTAATAATAATTGTGGCCCTGCGTGCATGAGTTTTACATGCTCAAATTCAAATAATAATTTTGTAAAACGATGAGTGGACTGTATTAAAATGGGGTGTTTTTTATCGTAACTAAAAGCAGAATTCTCAAGACGACCACCAACTCGCATAATATTGAATTCATCTAAAAACACATTAAACTTAAGCAAACTACTCTTTTTAGGCAAACCCTTATTTTTAATTAAAAGATTATATTCAATGAATGATTCCATTTGTGACGCACGAATGACAACGTTCAGTGCATTACATAACTCGGTCTCAGAAAGATGATTAGTTTTAGCAGGTTGTCGTTTGCATGCGTCGATAAATCGCAGCATATACGCAACGGCACGCTTAAGCCGGTTTAAATTTGAAAATCTATTAAAATTAATAAAATCATTAGGTACCTCGTCTAGTTGTGCTATACACGACAACTCGGTACGCGTTTCCGGTAGTGACTCAGAACTAACTGAAATAGAAGGCCAGCTAACTGCAGGTTCCTTCAAAAAGTTTGGACCAGACCACCAAATGTCGAGTGACTGAATAGACTCAACACTCACCCCTCGCGAAATATGATCCGCTGGATTGTGTTCCGTGGGAACGTGCCGCCATACACAATCGCCAGTTTTTTCTATAATTTTGCCTATGCGGTTACGAACAAATGTATGTAACTTACGCGGCAACATCTTTAACCAACCTAATAATATTGTTGAGTCAGTCCAAAATACAGTACATACCGCCTTAACCCGTAATGATTTCACTACTTTTTCATAAAGCCGAGCACCTACCAAAGCTCCACAGAGCTCGAGCCTTGGAATTGTAGTAGCCTTAATGGGAGCTACTCGACTTTTGGCAATTAATAATCTAACTAAAACTTTGCCAGAAGGATCAATGCTACGGACGTACAAGCATGCACCATATGCTTTTTCTGAAGCATCAGAAAATATATGAAATTCTAATCGATCATATGAATCGATTATAACACGGCGCGGGACGCGAATGTTATTAAGGTAACACAAATTCTTGACTAAATCAGTCCAAATCTCTTCTATCTCTGACGATAGCGGCTCGTCCCAAGACAATTTATGCAACCATAATTTTTGCAAGAGCATTTTCATATTTATTACTACAGGAGAAACAAGTCCTAAAGGGTCAAAAATTTGCGAAATAATAGATAGTATGCTACGTTTTGAATTTGTCTTGGTGATCGATGTACCGATGGGAAAACAAAGTTCGTCAGAGTCAGTTCGCCATCCTAAACCTAAAGTTTTGCTAGGTTCAGTCCCACCTATATTCAAGTCTAGGGGGAACTTAGCGGACTCCGAGACTAACATTGGTTCATTAGATTTCCATTTTCTGAGTGGAAGGCAAGCTGAAGCGAGAACCAAAGTTAGTTTGTGACGTATATTTTGTAATTCAAGCAGATCATCCCCACCACTTAAAAGGTCATCGACGTAAAAGTCATGTAGAATAATTTCAGCGACCCCCTTATCCTCACACTCAATACCTACCTGCTTAAGGCACCTGGTCGCGAGAAAGGGAGCGCTTGCAGTGCCATAGGTAACTGTGTTGAACTGAAATGCCTTCAGTGAATCTTTCGGATTGTCTCGCCAAATGATCCTCTGTAGGTACCTATCATCAGGATGTACCACTATCTGCCTGTACATTTTCTCCACATCAGCCATTATAATGTACTTATGTTGCCTAAACCGCAGAAGAATTGATAAAAGGTCATCCTGTACAGTAGGGCCAACCATTTGTATACTGTTAAAAGTAACGCCAGTAGACGTTGGACTACTCGCATTGAACACAGCCCTTAATTTAGTGGTCGTACTGCTATCGCGAATAACACCATGATGGGGTATATAATGCTCATTATTGTCAGAAGTAAGTTTACATTCGGACATGTGACCCAATGACAGGTATTCTGACATAAAGTCACGATACATTTTACAAAGATTTGGTTGATTTAATAGCCTACGTTCTAAAGAATAAAAACAGTGTTTAGCACGATGTAAAGAATTGCCCAAAACACTCGGATTATCCTTCAGTGGAATTCTCACACAAAAGCGTCCATCTCCTAAACGTGTGGTATTTGTGATAAAATGATCCTCACACAATTTATGTTCTGGTGAATAAGTAGACCATTCGTTGACGTCTTCTAAACTCCAAAAACGTTCGAGCTGATGTTGAATCTGCTCATTAAATCTTTCTGCGGTGGTCGACTCAAGCTGCACATAATTACAAACAGGGTTGGATGAACTAGGTACATAGTTATTGAATGGACCAGAAACTATCCACCCTAGCCTAGTTTCGTAAAGTTTAGGTTTGCCAGTGCCTAGATCTATCCTCTGCGATCCTAATATATCCCAAAAGATGTCAGCGCCTATTATTAAGTCGACTGACGAAGGCGTATGAAAGTTGGGATCAGCTAAACATACATCAGTAGGTATATTAAGCCCAGATAAGTCGAAAGAACGGCACGGTACGTTGTCTGTTATCGACGGCAAAACAAAGCATTTTATATTAGTTATAAAAGTTTCATCCAACGATTTCATAGAAACTAAACACATTTTATTTATTTGTGACTTAATATTATTAATTCCTACAACTGATTTATCAATACGAATACAAGGCAGATTTAATTGACGATACATTTTATTTGTCATAAGACAAGAGGTGCTACCACTATCGAGAATGGCGCGAGCTAAGTGTTCGCGATTATTTGAATCATATAACTTAATTAATACCGTCGATAACAGAACGTCAGCGTGATGACCGTGTCCTTGGTGACTCGAGGCCGCGACGCTCGCCGACAGTGTTAAGTTGGGATTCGCATCGATGGTGGTGGGGGGCGCGCTGCTACTACTCTTATCAGCTCGTCCGCTATGCACAACCGGTTTTGCTTTATTGTTATGATCTGCCACATGAATTAAGGTATTATGCCGACGCTTACACAGTTTGCAACCAGGCTTCTTGCAATGATTAGCATAATGCCCACTGCAAAAACAGTTAAAACAAATTTTAAAACTAGGTAATAATTGAAGTCGTGCTTCGTTACTTAAGGCTAAGAACTGAGGACAATTGTTAAGCTTGTGATCGCCACTGCATTTAGGACATAAATTAGCTGTACTTGAACTGATTGCGTTAGTGTTAGAACTACTGTCGTCCAATGAAATCAAAGTCTTATGTTTTGATGATTTAGTGTTTGAGTTATTGTGTGGTGTGGTGAAGTGCTGTGTTTTGTTGTGACATTCTATAGTTTCTATGAGATCTGTACGAATCTTCATGAAATCAATTAAATGTTGTAGTGTAACTTTTTGATCCTTATCTATGCGACCTTTGTACATTTCCCATTCACGAAACGTTTTGGAATCTAACTTATGTGTCATGATGTGAACGAGAAGCGTATCCCAGTACTGAACAGGTTCGCCTAAGGACTCTAGTGCACGAAGATTCTTATTAAATTGATCCATGATACGTTTTAAATTATCTGACGACTCTCGCGTGACTGGATCGATGTTAAATAAAGCTGAAACGTGATTGTTAACTAATAAACGTTGATTATCGAAACGATCACACAACAATCGCCAAGCTATACTATAGTTCGTGGAACAAAACTGAATGGAGTGAATTACCACAGCAGCTGAACCTTCCAAAGACGCTCTCAGGTAATGATATTTGTTAATAACATCTATGTCATCATTTGAATGTATTAAGCTATTGAAAGTGTCACGAAATTCGAGCCAATTATCATAAGATCCATTGAACTTAGGAAGCTGAATGGTAGGCAATTTGACGGGTTTGTTATTAATCCCACTACGAGAACAACAATCACTAGGCACGGGAGGTTTTTTGTGGTTTGCCACTATCTCCTGTGCCTGACAGAGAATCTTGTAATACCTAGACTCAAACTCTTCTCTGTCTGCTATTTGAGTGTCATAATCTGAGATACATTCTAATCTCGTTTGCGTCTCGTCGTAATTAGCATACAATGATTCAAGCTTACCTATTCGCATCTCGATTTCGCTAATATCTTTAGGTAATATAGATGAAATATCTAGTGACTTTAAAAATCCAGAAAAGATAGTCATACGACCTTTGTAGCTACTGCGTTTCTTAGTGAGCTCTGCTGTTTCCTTTGCTACTTCCGATTCGGTTTTATCAGATTTCGTAGACATCTTGGGAGACGGTTGTTAAATCCTGGAATTTGATAACAATAAAAAGTCACTACCTGTTATGTGAACAATAAACTCAGGAGTTAACTATAATTTTAGTGAATATTTCGAAAACAATATTAAGTTGTAGACTAAATCAATAAATTAACATTTGATTACTCGAAATTGACTTTATAAAGTTGATATAATGACTTTACGCAACAATTTATTAATAATTATCTATTCTAGCCTGCTTGTCAGGATATACCTAAAATGAGTTATGACGGAGAAACTAAACAAAATAGTTAATATAAATGTTATTTAAATACAATTAATAACAAACAATTAATAATTAACTAAAGTCTAACAAAATTAGACAATATGAAAATAGGTTAACCGACACTTGCTCAATGACACAGCAGGTTTTTACATTAGGTAAAGATAATTTGTACAAGTACTAACCTTATTGATGATTTTAACTACATTAAATACTACCTTTAAGAGTGTTGGGTTATTAACAACATAAACCACTTCTAATTTTTAATGTCCAAGCCACTTTCTTCAAACACCTCTTGAACTTGTCCACGTTGTCACATTAACCCGTCGTAATTTTCGTAAAATATATGTTTATTCTTGAAAATTATCGCTGATCTTCATATATAATAATATTCCAATAATTATCCGGTTCGAATAGGACCATGTAGAAGACTCCAAGGTGTATAAATGAATTAAAATAGTTAAAATTGTAAAATCGTGTATTCCGAGTATAAGACTATTAGAACAGTGACATTTAACCAATAAAATTACGGCTCATTAGCATAACGAGAGCGAATCAAAAATCGTTGCTCTTGAACTCCTGCAGGCGCTCCAACAATATGTAAATTTTTTCTTACATACATAATATTTTCATAAATAAATTGGCAAGGCACTGTCATTTTATTAATATTTTTAAATAGTTCCCTAAGAGATTCGCGGCGATGTAGATTATAAATGGCTCTGACAGCTCTTTTTTGTAAAATAAATCTACCTAATAGACTTAAAATTAATAAGTCTGAAATCGCCAATCCTCCTTGAGCGCACGTGGTGATCAATGCTCGTGCCTTGTCTGTATGAGAAGAGGCCTTTGCCCTGCAGTGGGACAATTATAGGCTGGTATAGTTATTTTTTTAAAGATTATTTTCGCGGTGCTCATGGCCTCAGTTCTAAGCGAACTTATAACGAAGTGTTGCAAAGTTAGTTCATAAAGGCTTGCCGAGTTGTGGCTCTTGTTTCATGATAGACGATGAGATGGACTTCCGCGATACTGTCATAACACGCGGCCATCTTGATTTGACGCAAGGTAAACTGGCGGAAGAAAAACTGTCTTACGAGAGCAAGCTTTTTTGTAATAAAACTGTCGTCTTTCAGAGGGTAAATGGTGATAATAGAATGAGGTATTTTCAAAAGATCAACTGCAGTACATATTTAGTTTATAAAAGATTTTTTTTATCGTTGACACTTTGCAGATTTTTGTTTAGCACTAGCATTTGCTCGCAACTTTATCTGCGTAGACTTAACAATGAAGCTAAAGGCCTGAATAATCCCACGGAAACACAAAAACGGGATAATTAATATCCGATGTTTAAAGTCACTGCTTTAAAAGTCAATCATTTATGGATTTATCCACAAAAACAATTGATCGAAACACACTAAACATATTATTAGTATTAGGTATTACATTTGGAAACAATAAAAAGTTATAGTCGCGACTGAGAGTCGCGGAGGATCGTTGTCGTACGTCCGTTCCAGTCGGCGATCGGGGCTCTCTCTCCCTTTCGCTCGCGTCCCTTCTCCTGCGCCAGCGGCGAAGGGCGCGGGCGGAGGAGGATAGTACCAACACCGTACCTACCTACCATAGCCATAGAATCTCGCGCTACATATGTTTATTATTTATTTATTTATTTATACTTCATACACAAAGGTACAAAGGCGGACTTAATGCCTTAGGTATTCTCTACCAGTTCTATGTTTTAATCTAGATCAATATATCGCCGATTCTCTTGTTCACAAACTGAACTAAAAATAGACAGTTGGCATCT
Organism: Charanyca ferruginea; assembly: GCA_947361185.1. Classification (NCBI taxonomy): domain Eukaryota; kingdom Metazoa; phylum Arthropoda; class Insecta; order Lepidoptera; family Noctuidae; genus Charanyca; species Charanyca ferruginea. The sequence goes on along the minus strand of OX376082.1, from coordinate 6,099,221 downwards.
CTTACTGCCAGGCAGCTGAAGAAAAGGACGGCGCCAGATAAGAACTAAGATAGAGATGTGAAGTCCAGAGCCTATTAGAAATACTCATTAAAATGATTTTACCGACAGCACACTCAATTCAAAACTGACCAACCACACGCCTAGATATTGATCGTGTTCTTATCCTATATACTAAACTAGCTGTTGCTCGCAACTTCGCTCGCATGATTGTCGGTTATCAGCGGGTTTTTTTTCGCGGAATCCATAGTTATCCGTAGAGGAATAATATTTTTTTCTAAAATAAATGTAGCCTAATAATTGGCGCTGGTGATACTCACAGGTATTATAAATAAAATAGCGGACTGTATTATAGGTTGGTTCGTATTCAATATACGAACCAACCTATAATACAGTCCGCTATTAAGGACATTAAGGACGCGCGCTTCTTGGTCCGTAGATTTTTGGATGATGGTCAACGGCCCATCGTCCCCCGCTCCCGTAGTTGCAATGGCCTTATTATATCAGCTATCTGTCAGTAAAAGCCGTTTTAGGGATTAGCCGGAAAAAACCAGACAGACAGATAGACGGACAAAAATTTCAAATATATTTTTTTTATATGTAAGTACCGTATATACTCTCTTAAACATTTAGTAAAAAATCTGTTATTTTGACATCACAGACAGACACTTTAACTTTATTTATTTGTATGTCTGGATTAGATGTATAGATATAAATAGATTTCATCTAGTTAACTACATATTCATCAAAATATGACTAGACAACATATTTTGTATGGAGTGTGTAGTCGGTAGAGGACTTTATCGACAATGTTGTCTAAGATACATAACTACCTGAAGCCAGGCTTTTTACCTGGAACTGTATTATAATACCAAGGCAATTTTCCTGTAACTTTAATTTCATATTTACAAATAAAAGTAGGAAGGTAACTAAAATTATCTTTAACGGTATGTACAATATAAATGCTACGACGTAGCACTGGCTACGGTTATCCGTCGTAGCGGCGTAGCAGGCTCTACGTAATGACAATAATTAAAAGTGGTCGCTTTTCAAGTTGTTCCAGTATATTACGGGGTTATTATTTTTAATAAACTCATGATTCCTTGGATGGGACTAAAGGTATAATGTATATTTATTTATTTATACTTCATGCACAAAGGTACAAATGCGGACTTGATGCCTTAGGCATTTTCTAAAAGTACATGTAAACCGTTTCGTACTTGAACATAAATCGGATCGACGTCCCATCAGACTTTCATAGTAAATGAAGTGACCCCCTCACTTCTACTTCTGTGTTTGAACACACACTTGGGCCATATAATCATCATCTGCCTAGTGCCTAGCCTTTTTCCAAATATGTTGGGATCGGCTTCCAGTCTAACCAGATGCAACTGAATACCAGTGTTTTACATGGAGCTACTGCCTACCAGACTCCACAACCCAGTTACTGGGTAACACGGTACCTCATGGTGAAACTGGCTGTCGGACTTTCTGGTTTCCGACTACCCAAACTCTAACGACTGCCACAGAACTACGAATGAGTTTACGTGCTTTCCGAGACGCAGAGATGATGAGAGGATGGGCACCCATCCACAGACCGACCGCGGCAAGCGCAACTTAACTTTAGCCCGATCGATCTGATCGGTTTTTACTTAGCCATGAGCTCGGAGATCCGGCCCCGGACCCTATAATGTATGAAATTATCTCCTGCATACTTGAATAGTCCCCATTAACCACTTCCCTGTCCCATGAGTTACATATGATTCATGTTCATTGTTTAAGGGCCTGTCCATATCTACATGTCACGACGTCGTCAACATTGAACGGTGCGGTGTCGCGGCACTGTGCGGTGTCGCGGCACTGTGCGTTGTCGCGGCACGGTGCGTTGCCGCGTCGTGCTAGTGCACGGTACGGCAACGTTGTCGTGGTACGCCGCGTCTGACGTCGTCGTAAGTCGACGTGGCTACGATGCGTTAGCTCAATGAATGTTTCATTGTCTATTGTTATCTATATATGTATGTATTTACAAAATAAAATGTATTTGTGTATGTATATCAGCTGTCTGACACCCATAGTACAGGGTCTCCCTAGTTTGGGGTCAGATGGCCGTGTGTGAAAATGTCCCCACATACAGTACGGTCAACGTAACTTGGCGCGTCTGAAGTTAGCCGATTGTAGACAATTTCGTTCCTAAAAGTTCCATTGCGCAGCCAAACAGCTAACTTCAGACGCGCCAAGTTACGTTGACCGTATTGTATTATATTATACTATTATTATTGTCTTAGCGATTAGTTGTGAATAAAAAATCTAATGTGTGATCGTTTTAACAATAGCAGATGCAGAATACGTATTGTGCGGTCCATATCTAGAACGAGACCTCTATTTCTCTGGTACGTCAGTGAATAATGTACCGGAATTTTACAAGGCAGGGCGACGTGTAACTTTGCGGCGTCCTGACGTGTATTTTTACGATACGGTAACGAAAATTTTTACGATACGGTAACGAAAATTTTTACGATACGGTAACGAAAACTTCTACGTTATTATACCGCACAGTTCCACGTTGACGACGTCGTGACGTAGAGATGTGGACAGGCCCTGACTATTGTGTCTGCTTCGCGGACAATGAAAGTGTTAAGATTAACCGCTGTGACCGAAATTTAAGCCGGGAAAGATATTTTAATTATTAGTTTCTTGATGCCCTATAAGCTTCCGACAATTCACATCTGATTTCAAAAATTCTTTCACCAATACGTTATACCTGAGTGCAATAGCTGGCTATATTTTATTATCAAAACATTAGGGATACGGAAAAAAAATCACACGGGCAAAAGCTAGTTTTATAAATAAATATCACAAGGCTATAGAATATAGATATAATAACTCAACTAACAGCTCAGAGTGACAACTGGAACAAATTAAAAGTATGGAATGAAGTTGGCAACACTGTGCGATATAAATTAGTTTTGTTATGTTGTTGCATTGCTTGCTATTTTCCGCGGGTTGTTACGGGTACCTTTGGCAAACCCTTCGGGTTCGGCAAAAAAGGGCGAAGTTTTGCTAGAAGCCGAATGTTTCTGCCAAGCGCTGAAATTCAACGAATTTTATTTCTGACAAGTTGCAAGGTAATTTTTATCATCACTAGATCAACTTTTAGACATGATTGAAATTGTCTATTTATATTATACAGTCATTATACAGTTATTATTAGTTATTGGCGACACGGTTGGCGCAGTGGCTGAGCGATCGACTGCTGCGCAGCGTGTTGCGGGTTCGATTTCCGCCCAGGGTAAACATTTGTGTGATTAGCACTTGTGTTTGGCTTGTGTCTGGGGTGTTGTTTATCTATATATGTATGTATTTACAAAAAAAAATGTATTTGTGTATGTATATCAGCTGTCTGACACATAAGTACAGGGTCTTCCTAGTTTGGGGTCAGATGGCCGTGTGTGAAAATGTCTCCACATATTATTATTATTTTTATTAATTAAATATTTAGTTTAAATTAAAAAAAAAAAACTTTATTTCGTCTCACCGTACGTAGTCTTGGATGGCCTGTGTGCTGCGAAGATATCTCTTCCGACACTTAAGTCTACCCGGAGTAGTTTGTATATTTGTAAGCACCCCCTTAGATGTTTTTTAGAGTATGGCTCTTTAATAAGTACAACATAGCTAGCAATTTATTGCAGCCACACGGTGCGGCAAAATATGACCCGTTTAGGAGCACTATTATAGTAATACCGGCCTATTACGCACAGAGACGTGGAGTTGCGGTCACCAGCCCGTTATATAATACAATACCAACCTATTATGGCCCCACTGCAGGGCAAATGCCTTTTGACTTTGCTTGCTCAAAGCAGACTACCGTTTTCAGGCTTGTATTAATTATACACTCAGGTTTCTTCACGAAATTTTCCTTCACCGATGTCAATGATGTCAAAGATAAACTTAGAAATCTATATATATAAAAGAAAGTCGTGTTTGTTACAACACTTAGGGTGTAGGGTAGGTGTAGGGTAGGTGTAGGGTAGGTGTAGGGTAGGTGTAGGGTAGGTGTAGGGTAGGTGTAGGGTAGGTGTAGGGTAGGTGTAGGGTAGGTGTAGGGTAGGTGTAGGGTAGGTGTAGGGTAGGTGTAGGGTAGGTGTAGGGTAGGTGTAGGGTAGGTGTAGGGTAGGTGTAGGGTAGGTGTAGGGTAGGTGTAGGGTAGGTGTAGGGTAGGTGTAGGGTAGGTGTAGGGTAGGTGTAGGGTAGGTGTAGGGTAGGTGTAGGGTAGGTGTAGGGTAGGTGTAGGGTAGGTGTAGGGTAGGTGTAGGGTAGGTGTAGGGTAGGTGTAGGGTAGGTGTAGGGTAGGTGTAGGGTAGGTGTAGGGTAGGTGTAGGGTAGGTGTAGGGTAGGTGTAGGGTAGGTGTAGGGTAGGTGTAGGGTAGGTGTAGGGTAGGTGTAGGGTAGGTGTAGGGTAGGTGTAGGGTAGGTGTAGGGTAGGTGTAGGGTAGGTGTAGGGTAGGTGTAGGGTAGGTGTAGGGTAGGTGTAGGGTAGGTGTAGGGTAGGTGTAGGGTAGGTGTAGGGTAGGTGTAGGGTAGGTGTAGGGTAGGTGTAGGGTAGGTGTAGGGTAGGTGTAGGGTAGGTGTAGGGTAGGTGTAGGGTAGGTGTAGGGTAGGTGTAGGGTAGGTGTAGGGTAGGTGTAGGGTAGGTGTAGGGTAGGTGTAGGGTAGGTGTAGGGTAGGTGTAGGGTAGGTGTAGGGTAGGTGTAGGGTAGGTGTAGGGTAGGTGTAGGGTAGGTGTAGGGTAGGTGTAGGGTAGGTGTAGGGTAGGTGTAGGGTAGGTGTAGGGTAGGTGTAGGGTAGGTGTAGGGTAGGTGTAGGGTAGGTGTAGGGTAGGTGTAGGGTAGGTGTAGGGTAGGTGTAGGGTAGGTGTAGGGTAGGTGTAGGGTAGGTGTAGGGTAGGTGTAGGGTAGGTGTAGGGTAGGTGTAGGGTAGGTGTAGGGTAGGTGTAGGGTAGGTGTAGGGTAGGTGTAGGGTAGGTGTAGGGTAGGTGTAGGGTAGGTGTAGGGTAGGTGTAGGGTAGGTGTAGGGTAGGTGTAGGGTAGGTGTAGGGTAGGTGTAGGGTAGGTGTAGGGTAGGTGTAGGGTAGGTGTAGGGTAGGTGTAGGGTAGGTGTAGGGTAGGTGTAGGGTAGGTGTAGGGTAGGTGTAGGGTAGGTGTAGGGTAGGTGTAGGGTAGGTGTAGGGTAGGTGTAGGGTAGGTGTAGGGTAGGTGTAGGGTAGGTGTAGGGTAGGTGTAGGGTAGGTGTAGGGTAGGTGTAGGGTAGGTGTAGGGTAGGTGTAGGGTAGGTGTAGGGTAGGTGTAGGGTAGGTGTAGGGTAGGTGTAGGGTAGGTGTAGGGTAGGTGTAGGGTAGGTGTAGGGTAGGTGTAGGGTAGGTGTAGGGTAGGTGTAGGGTAGGTGTAGGGTAGGTGTAGGGTAGGTGTAGGGTAGGTGTAGGGTAGGTGTAGGGTAGGTGTAGGGTAGGTGTAGGGTAGGTGTAGGGTAGGTGTAGGGTAGGTGTAGGGTAGGTGTAGGGTAGGTGTAGGGTAGGTGTAGGGTAGGTGTAGGGTAGGTGTAGGGTAGGTGTAGGGTAGGTGTAGGGTAGGTGTAGGGTAGGTGTAGGGTAGGTGTAGGGTAGGTGTAGGGTAGGTGTAGGGTAGGTGTAGGGTAGGTGTAGGGTAGGTGTAGGGTAGGTGTAGGGTAGGTGTAGGGTAGGTGTAGGGTAGGTGTAGGGTAGGTGTAGGGTAGGTGTAGGGTAGGTGTAGGGTAGGTGTAGGGTAGGTGTAGGGTAGGTGTAGGGTAGGTGTAGGGTAGGTGTAGGGTAGGTGTAGGGTAGGTGTAGGGTAGGTGTAGGGTAGGTGTAGGGTAGGTGTAGGGTAGGTGTAGGGTAGGTGTAGGGTAGGTGTAGGGTAGGTGTAGGGTAGGTGTAGGGTAGGTGTAGGGTAGGTGTAGGGTAGGTGTAGGGTAGGTGTAGGGTAGGTGTAGGGTAGGTGTAGGGTAGGTGTAGGGTAGGTGTAGGGTAGGTGTAGGGTAGGTGTAGGGTAGGTGTAGGGTAGGTGTAGGGTAGGTGTAGGGTAGGTGTAGGGTAGGTGTAGGGTAGGTGTAGGGTAGGTGTAGGGTAGGTGTAGGGTAGGTGTAGGGTAGGTGTAGTGTAGGTGTAGGGTAGGTGTAGGGTAGGTGTAGGGTAGGTGTAGGGTAGGTGTAGGGTAGGTGTAGAGTAGGTGTAGTGTAGGTGTAGGGTAGGTGTAGGGTAGGTGTAGGGTAGGTGTAGGGTAGGTGTAGGGTAGGAGTAGGGTAGGTGTAGTGTAGGTGTAGGGTAGGTGCAGGGTAGGTGTAGGGTAGGTGTAGGGTAGGTGTAGGGTAGGTGTAGGGTAGGTGTAGGGTAGGTGTAGGGTAGGTGTAGGGTAGGTGTAGGGTAGGTGTAGGGTAGGTGTAGGGTAGGAGTAGGGTAGGTGTAGGGTAGGTAAATAGGCAGGTAAGTAGGTAGATAGGGACAGGACAACGTCTGTCGGGTCAGCTAGTTAATAATAACAATAAGTTTATTTCCTAAAACTGTTTCACCAAATGTTAACATCGTTAAATGGGCTAGATATTTTAAGGCAATTATTTAAAGCCTGTTTTTCAGCAATAAAGCCATTCCCCGCAGGAAAATTTGGTCTAACTAGTTTTTCTACAAAATACTAAAATGTGCACAAGAACTAAAGATTAAAAAAAAATACTTGTGCGGTCGGGGGACACCCGTAAGGAACGCAGTTCCTTACGTACGTGTCTGTACAAAAAAAAGGTATATATATAAATAGATAATAGATAGAGAATAAAAAGAAGAGAAAAATATGTATAAAAATAATAATATTAATATATACACGACACACGGGCGCGAGGTGACTCGCCTGCTCGTGTGCTCATTTGTTTGTAGTAGTCTCGATACACGCACACATACACACACCCATTTCGTTACGTGACGATTTCTACTAATTCGCACTACCCGTAATCCAAGTTATGGAACTTCGTTCAAAAAATCATACAGTAGTAATAGTAACGAACCTCTCTTTGTGTTTGGTGCTGAGGTGCGTGTGTGAGCGTGTAAAGTCCATACATAATTAAATATGTTTTCACACCACCTGCTCGACAATGTCAAATTATATGTCATGCAAACCTAACATATAGTGAGTCATTTAAGACCTGCCTGAGATCTAGTACTAGAATAATATTATGGTATGGCTGGTCATTAATGTGATTTGAATTTGGAACATTAAGTAGAAATCGCATAAGAACATTCACCATTAAGATCTGAAAAATAAATTGTTCGAAAATCGAACTGGCCACCATAGTAGAATATAAATAAAAGAAAAGTAAAACACAAATTAAAAAGAGGCGCGAATACTGAAAATTGCTTTGCTTTGATAAACACCAAATTATCTGCAAATTCTCACAAAAATGTCGAGTGACGATAGTGATTTGACTCGATTCGACTCGACTTGATTTGAGTAGGTACATGAAATCCGAAGCCATTGGCATTATCAACAATCTATTGTTAATTCTAGTAAGTACTATTGTTTTTCTTGTCTCGTAGATGGTGTGAAAAGTAGAGTAGGTTCCTCGGGGATAAAGGTGCCTTCGTCTTGGGCGATCTTGAATCTCACGCTGCATTCAGGATTCTTGTCTTAACTCTCTCGCTACACTCGGGAGTTAACGCTAGAATCCTTAGACACTATCCCCTTAGTGCATAATCTACTATTAATAAGTAAGTAATATAATAACATTACCTCCCATACTGGGGCAGTCGGGTAAAAAGGAAAGAAGGTCAAGAGTGATTAGGGTTGATAAATTTGAGTAAGGTTAGCTTCGTTTGTAAAAAGGATAAGTGGAAGGGTAATAAAAGGATATTTTCAGGTTTAATTATTGAAGGTTAGTAAAGAGATACAGAGATTATTTTTGTAATGTGCTTCAAAAAGGTTTAAGGATTGTATTAAGGGTTTTGGCGACCTGGATTAGTAAGTAGGTACCAGCTTCTAAAGTATCAATTTGTGGGTTTGAGCCTGGTAAATACTATAGTAACGATTTGAAGTTATTTTTAAACGTTACTGACAATTTTTTGCCATCATCATCAACACTTCAACCGCCAGCCCAACCGCAATGCCCAGCAGTGGGCGTCTAATGGTTGTCATGCTGATGATGATGATGAAAATAGAAAAAGATATTAACCACGTTATCGTAAGTACATAGACCGCATTGAAAACATACAGAAACGTTTCATAAAATATCTTTGTTTCCATCAAAAGATTCCATACCATTCAATCGATTATCTTCGACTCTGTAAGAAGTATCATTTATTGCCACTCGAAGATCGACGTGAGATTGCTGACTTTTAATTCCTACTAAAAATCTTCAGCAATAATATTGACAGTCCCGAGCTATTATCAAAATTTTATTTTAACGTTCCAAGCAAGACATTTCGATTTAATCCACCCTTACGTGTTTCTCATACATCTACGAATTATAGGCAGAACAGCTATATTGTGCGTGCAAGCAAGAATTGCAATAAAATATGTAAGCAACATGATTTGGATCTATTTACGACTAGTGTGCCTTCAGCCAGAAGGTGCTTAAGCCTTACATTTTTTAAGTAGATAAATTGCTTTATGTTCTTCTTTCTCACATGTATTTTTTTTTGTTTTTCGGTCATTAATTTCAAACAAAATTGTTTTGCTGGTTTGCTCACATTCCAAAATCTATAACGTTTCTAAACGCGAAGACTTGTAATTGGCTTACTGTCGACTATTGTTTCCTTTTTTGTTGTTAAGTTTTTAAAGCTGTAAGTCATAGATAAATAAATAAATAAATATTATAAGTTTACTTTGTTTTTAATTTCAAGGATTATATGTTTGTTTGTTAATATACAATTAGCACAAATAACTAGGTATCAATATGTTGTTCCAAAATCTTAGATAAAAACCTCAACCGTACCTAGGTACATTTTATTCCATTACCTTTATTACCTAAACCAATTAATGTCACTGACGACGTAAAACATCGCTCAATTACCAAATGAGTCAAAAAAACGCCCCACAAATCTGTGCCAACATTAACGTAACAATGTTTAACATAATACACGACTACCCTCATAAAATTGAATCCCACACGGTGTCTATAAAGAGGATTGTCCAATAACTATAATTCTCTAGTGGTTTATGGTAGTACGTATACCTACTAGTGACGTCATAAGACCGTGCCCTATCCTATGTGGTAGAATTAAGTAATTAAACGATGTGTGGATGTGTGTGTGACATGAGTATGTTGAAAATGGAGTGAGAATATGTTACAAGAAGTGGTTATTCTTATTTATTTATTTTACTATTTATGTACACACAGTAGACAACACAGGAAAAAAACATTATAAAATATGAGTACAAAGGTACTGCTTATTTCTTTAGAAATTTCTGCCCGCATACCTGCAAGACGAGAAATGAAAAAGAAATGTAGACAATAGTATGTGAGAAAAGAAAGAGAAAAATTATATAATTATGTGCCTTATCAACTAACCTATAATATTAAATATTAATACACATACATGTAAGTAAATATTAATATATATTTATATAAATACATAATATATTATATATTATTATTTTGATTAGTCAGTTATTATGCTCAACGAATTTTTCATCATCATCGGCTTAGCGTTTTCCTAATTCGGTTGGGGTCGGCTTCCAGTCTAACACGGTCTAAGTCGGATACACCTAAATACAAGTGTTTTTCATGGAGCAACTGCTTGTCTGACCTCCACTATCAAATAACTGGGTAACACTATACCCCTTGATAAGACTGGTTGTCAGACTTTCTGGCTTCTGACTGCCCATAACGATTGCAAAGATCTACGTATGATAGCTAGGACCAACGGCTTTGCACATAATTTCACCGATTTTTTTTACAAAATCTACTGGTTAGACTCCATTTATTAATCCTCTGTGGCACAGTATAATACACACTGTAGATTAGTCGTTCCGATAAGCGTGTTGTGTCTGTGAGATATTTGATGTCAACGTGTTTGTAATTAGAAACTATTAGTGGATGGGTAGATTTGCTAATGAAAGCCTCCATTTTAAACGTTAATGAGTCATTAATATTCAAGTTCATATATTTGCCTGTATCAATTGGTTCCATGAAACAATTATAGTGCCTATTCACGTAATAACAATCTATTAACTTAAAGGAACGTTTGCTAATCTCAAATAAGTTAAATAAGTCTTGTGCTGTGTTGGGCCCGGTCCGCTATATTGATAGCTGGATACCTAAGCCTCGTTGAATTAAAATAATGATAATTGGACTGTATGAAAAATTATATTGAAAATTGAATAAAATAAAAACGGTTACAGTATTTGAACCGGCGCGACCGTAAAGAAATGCATACGTTCGTCCGTGAGTCGGAGACGAGTCTGTCCGATGACAGCCGAACGGGAGCGCGAGCGCCGTCACCGGCGGCCCGCTCCCCGCCCCCCGCGCCGTGCGTCATCAGCTGTCTCTATCACTCTATGTTAAAGTGACTGTAACAGCATGAGACTTAACGGCAACTTAAAATTGCGAAGCGTATGAGTATTTGGCCATCAGTCTATATCTAAAAAAAACGCTTATTTATTCGTTTATTTATTCAAGAAAAGTTGTATTTAGACAAAAATACATATGTCTTCTGCCAAACTTCTGTACGGTTTGTTTCCTTGATTGTTTGGTTTGCCTCTAATCCATGCTTATAATATTATAAAGGCGAAAGTGAGTTTCTTTGTTTGTAACGCTCTCACGGCTAAACTACTGAACCCATTATGATGAAATTTGGTATGAAGATAGGTTTAACCCTGAGGAAGGACATTGACTTTTTAATCCACAAATTGGTCCGCATCTGCGGTAACCGACATTCACGCGGACAAAGTCTCGGGCAGCAACTAGTCTATCTATATAATAGTGCTTGACATTGATTTTAGCTGAGATGAGATTGTGACTAGATTTAAAACGTTCTTAATTTCTAGAATACTAGAATTGGTCTTCAAAACACGTTCAAGTAATTCAAGATGGCTCAAGTTTCGTGCTCGTGCTACGCCACACGAGCTACGCCGTAGCGCCAAACGCTACGACGTAGCAACCATTTATTGCCTTTAGTAAATTAATGATAATTCATTAGTAATTTTTGGGCATTACAGTTATGTTCAACATATCGCTAAATGTACCATCGAAGGAACCACATTTCAGTAAAAAAAATTGATTTAGTAAATTATATATTCACATTATTTAGAATTGAATTAAAGATAGTTATTAAAATTTCACGAGGACTTTAGTCTATAATTATGTGAAAGTAACGGTCTATCGGTTTGTTAGCTCGTTACAACAGGACCACTGAACTCGTTTTAATAGAATTTGATAAAGAGATAAATCGTTATCTGAAATAAAAACTTTTTCGAAAAAGGAGAACCGCCTTCAAAAAAAAAACTAAAAAGTGATAAATAACTTTAGCACAGAACACACATGACTTTAGTTTCGGAAGTCGGTGGCTTTGTTCTGTTTGTTGTTTTGTATTGCCACCAACTTCCGAAACTAAAGTCATGTGTGTTCTGTGCTAAAGGTATTTATCACTTTCTAGTCTTTTTTGAAGGCGGTTCTCTTTTTTCAAAAAAGTTTTTATTTTACACTTTTTAGTGCCTCTTTATCACCCAAATCCATTAAGGAACGGCAATACAGTTAAAACAGAGATTGAAAATTCTCCAAAGCTGGAAAGATGGAAGAAACGAAAACGTCGTCTCGGTTTTTGTTGTTTTTTTCAAAAAGCGCTGAATAAATTTCTGTTTGTTGTATACTAAAACCTTCTCCAGAATGTAACAAACACTTTTCTGAAAACTGCATCAAAATCGGTTCAGCCAAACAGGAGATAATCGCGGACAAACATACATACATACAAACATACGGGTCGAACTGATAACCTCCTTTTTTTAAATCGGTTAAAAAGGTTTAAGCCGCTTTTTAATCCGTGGCGCCATATACACGCGATTACCGACATTTATTCGTACGAGGAAAAGCAGGTCTTGATATATTTTTCTTAATAAAAAAGCCGAAGTGCGAGTCGGACTCGCACTCCGAGGGTTCCGTACAAACTCATAGTTATCGGTTAGTTTACCAACTGCAAAATAAATTTGTAATCGCAAAAAATATCATCATCTGCCTAGCTTTTACCCAACTGTGTTGGGGCCGGCTCCCAGTCTAACCGGCTGCAGCTGAATACCAGTGTTTTACATGGAGCGACTGCCTATCTGACCTTCACAACCCAACTGGGTTCTGTGATGGGTGGGTCTGGAACCAACCTAGTAACTACTGGGTAACAGCAAAAACGCATATTTTCGCAAAAAATAAATTGTGATATAACTACAAATTTATAGTTTTTGGATTTTTTCCTTTAAATTATCGTCGTTCAGCGTGAAATTTTCTAAATACCGGGAAAGTACACTTTCGCAGATTTAACACAAGGTCGAAATTTGCAGTATTTAAAAACGTTAGTTTCGCAGTATTGCACGCCCAACGACGTTACGCTACATGACATTGCTTCTTGCCAAATATCATGATTATAGATCAACGGGCCGTGAAGCCGTGAAAAGTGTGGTGCCGGCCGCGAATACCACCACCCCATTTCTACCTGTGTGTCGTAGAAGGCAGCAGAGGATATTGACGGGACGATGGTCAGCAGCGTCCCCTTCTTCTGAGTATCATAATACTGTAGTGTGTCAAGCAGGAGGCTTTACGTAATGAAGCCATAACTATTTAGTCTATGGTTAGAACTTTCTGGATACTTTAGAATATATTTGAATGATGTAGAATATAGCTTTTATATTATGACAAGTGATGTCAGTGAGACCGACAGCTAGGCTCAGAGCTGCGGTCTTGTAAAGCTTACCTCTCGTTAATGATATTAATATAGTTTTCTGAAAGTCACTAATACCTTTCATTTGTAGTACATAGATTCCCGGTCCTTACAATTGGTGGAGGCGCCGGGTATCTATGTACTACAAATGAAAGGTATTAGTGATAAAACAATACAAGTCTACTATTTAAACTTATTCTAGAAGCTTGCTGAGTGTTCCGTCATAGAGTATAATATCTAATGGCTATTATCTCAGAAACACGTCAGATCTCCACAATACCTACTGCGAACGCCTACATGCATCGGCCAAGCATGGCGATTACGGCTGAACCCCCCTTGGGGGAGACCTATGCCCAGCAGTGGGCGTCTAAAGGTTGGCATGAGGTTGATGATGATGATATCAACGGAAAGTACAGACAGCGTCATCAAGTGGTTACCCCTCATGCATTAAAATTTCTTCGGATAGGGGGTAAGCAGTTGATGACGCTGTCAGTACCCTTTAGGTTTTGATTCTCATGCGAGTGTCAAAATATGCGATAAACGGGTCATCAACGGTCGTATCTCTGGATTGCGTTGACTTAGAAGTATTTTACACCGCTGCAATCCAGATATTTGATATTAATTTTAGTTTGATACCTACACCCGTCCCTGAGAAAAAGGGTCTTGACAGACGGGCAGACAGACGGACAACAAAGTGATCCTATAAGGTTCCGTTTTTCCTTTTAATGTACGGAACCCTAAAAATTCATGCTGTAACGTAATCTTTTCCATTCCACGAAACAAACGTATCAATATTAAATGTGTATCAAAGTTAATGTAACGAATATGGATGTAGAGGAAAGTAAATCGGTTTATGTTGTCTTTCAAGCCTTTGATAACATTGGCAACGTCGCAACGATCTCAGATTGACGTATCAATGTTAAGGTCCAATAAATTTACTGAGCAGAAGTGTCCACTTGATTGGACCTACCTATTGTTTACTGAGTAGACTCTGTTATTAATTGCTTAGTCTTTTCGCAACTATGTTGTAATTTCATATGTGTACAGGCACTATAAGGACCACTTAGGGTCAAGTCACACCGGAATGGCAGCGGTCGGCAGCGCAGCGGCCGGCAGTTTTGCGGACAAACTATTTTCAACTTTATCTTTGAACATCAAAGCATAGTATCGTTTAGAGATTTGTATGAGTCGAGCGGCAGCTCGCGGCGCCGCGCGGCTCCGCAAGTCGTTGACCGCCGTATAAAAGAACGGCTCGCCGCGTCGCTGCTGTTCCGGTGTGACTCGGCCCTTAAAGGCGGTTCCACATACAAGCATGTAATATTTGCCCGATCCGTACGCTGTATCCGTATGACCATATCATTCGTCGTACTGTATCAAGCTTTGTATCTAAATATTTATTTTATTTATTGGGGAAAATAAACAGTTACACATAACATATTACAAGTGTAAAAGTACCTAATTGCAGTAGATGGTTAAATGTGTAACCAACGGCATTTTCCACAGAATATAGATAAAAAAATATTTTAATTAAAGTAGTTATGAAATGAAATGGAAGTGGAAAATATGTTTTTCTTACTACGCTGTTCTTTTTTGATTAATTTCGTTGCGGGATCCAAGACAGTTGAATCGTTTCTCTGGGACTCCTCGAGCTTCATAGCTTTGGCGCTTTTCTGGTGGTCGCCACTGTTGATTCTGGCTTACAGGAGTTACAGTGGTTTGGAATAGTGTGGCGGGCTTGTATCTAGTTATGGACGCCTTTATTTTACTTCGTATCGTACCTGTCGTATTCTCAGAATTGTCACGACCGCGTATCGAATCACTTACAGTTTTGTGTCAGCTCTCGATCAAACATGTCGTGAAACCGTGCCGTATCTCTTTTGATGATCGGACCAAAACCTGGTCGAAATAGAACGAGCCGTATCGCGCTGTGTATCAGAGCGGTGTATCAAGACTGCGTGTCATGATCGCGTATCATTACCCGTCTAGATAGGTGATCATGCTACATGTCGGTGATACGGCTACGGTGATCGGATCGGGCAAATGATCATATGTTATAGTATTTCGGTCTAATCTGAATATATTTACTTTTTATAAGCATGAAATCATTCATCGCACGTTATTTCTACATCTTATAATATTTGTTTTTGTAGATTCTTGGAATCTTATGAATAGAATGTGTTTATCTACTTACGTTTTTTTATGCTGTTCCTGTCGTCATCCTATGTAATATATTCCTGTATAATTGGATCAAATTAATATTTATAAACCTGAAAAATAAATAATGTTTTGCTTTGACATGTTTGCCAATGACAGTTGTCAACATTACTTCTAAGAGTTTTCGGCTACTAACGTAAATCCTCTATGTTGATGATCTTGTAAGCTTGTATGTTAGTGTCATATATGAAACGGCCGAACACCTACTGTATTATCGTGTGTTTCTTTAGATCTAATTCGCACTAATCTTCTATAATATAAAAATGAATCGCAAAATGTGTTGGTAAGCGCATAACTCAACAACGCCTGGACCAATTTGGCCAATTCTTTTTTTAAAATATTCGTTGAAGTTCAAAGATGGTTTTTACGGCGAGAAAAAATCGAATAATTGCCGGAAAAACCCTAAAAAGAGCCCTTTTCTTTATCCCATACAAACGTTTTCTAACTAAAACGAGCTTTATTGCTATTGTATAAAGTTCATAATTACAAGCAGTCACTGTTGTTTAAACAATGTAGGTATGTTCCTAACGTCAAAGAGTCAATTTTGCACTTAGGTAGTGGTAGGTGTAGGGTAGGTGTAGGGTAGGTGTAGGGTAGGTGTAGGGTAGGTGTAGGGTAGGTGTAGGGTAGGTGTAGGGTAGGTGTAGGGTAGGTGTAGGGTAGGTGTAGGGTAGGTGTAGGGTAGGTGTAGGGTAGGTGTAGGGTAGGTGTAGGGTAGGTGTAGGGTAGGTGTAGGGTAGGTGTAGAGTAGGTGTAGGGTAGGTGTAGGGTAGGTGTAGGGTAGGTGTAGGGTAGGTGTAGGGTAGGTGTAGGGTAGGTGTAGGGTAGGTGTAGGGTAGGTGTAGGGTAGGTGTAGGGTAGGTGTAGGGTAGGTGTAGGGTAGGTGTAGGGTAGGTGTAGGGTAGGTGTAGGGTAGGTGTAGGGTAGGTGTAGGGTAGGTGTAGGGTAGGTGTAGGGTAGGTGTAGGGTAGGTGTAGGGTAGGTGTAGGGTAGGTGTAGGGTAGGTGTAGGGTAGGTGTAGGGTAGGTGTAGGGTAGGTGTAGGGTAGGTGTAGGGTAGGTGTAGGGTAGGTGTAGGGTAGGTGTAGGGTAGGTGTAGGGTAGGTGTAGGGTAGGTGTAGGGTAGGTGTAGGGTAGGTGTAGGGTAGGTGTAGGGTAGGTGTAGGGTAGGTGTAGGGTAGGTGTAGGGTAGGTGTAGGGTAGGTGTAGGGTAGGTGTAGGGTAGGTGTAGGGTAGGTGTAGGGTAGGTGTAGGGTAGGTGTAGGGTAGGTGTAGGGTAGGTGTAGGGTAGGTGTAGGGTAGGTGTAGGGTAGGTGTAGGGTAGGTGTAGGGTAGGTGTAGTAAATAGGCAGGTAAGTAGGTAGATCGGGACAGGACAACGTCTGTCGGGTCAGCTAGTATTATATAAAAAAATATTATAATTATGGGCAATCGACAATTATTAAGTCTGGCCGGTATTATAATACCTTGCTATAGAAAAGCAATTTGACCGTTCTAGAAAGATGATTCATAATTGGATTTTTCACGAATTTCGGAAGAACGGTCAGAAAACAAAACCTGTCAAAGAGGCAGTCTAGATCTCGGAGCCGCTTGGGTAACACGCTGATTACCCATACGCTTACGTTGCTGGAGTCTAGATCTCGGAGTCGCTTGGGTAACACGCTGATTACCCATACGCGTACTTTACTGAAGTCTACCAGTCTACTACTACAAGTCTACCAGCCTGCAACCGAGAGTCGGTTAAGCGGGTTAAGCCGAGCTGTCGCGGCCTATGTTCCCAGGGCGGGTCCTCTTACTGAGACCGCCTGGGTTCTGTACGCCGATCCTGTACGCCGGCCAGGCTGTGGATCATAATCCTTCTGGAAAACTCTGACTAATCCCAGTGCGTTTAGGTCAGTGCTTACTTTTATACTTACAATTGTTTTTGATACTCATCACATTTTATCTTTCGTGTGAGAGCTTATTAAATTCAATACGTACAGTTCTACATAGCCTTTTATTTCTTAATCCATGTAGAATTGCTACAATGTGGACCCGCCTTACCATCAGGTGAGCCTTCGAATTGTTCCATCATCATCATCATCATCAGCCTGAAGATGTCCACTGTTGAACAAAGGCCTCCCCCATAAATGGGGGGGGGGGGGGTTGCCATAATGCCCATGCTTGGCAGGCGTCTTGGGGATCGCCGTCTTGTTAAGTACACGGAAACCGCTGCTGCCCGACTTTCGGATTTTCCATTAGTCGCCTTCGACGCTACGCTGCTTCGTAATTGGCCAAATAATTGTGACGTGTTGTACCAGTCACCAAACGAGATAAGTCGTCAGGTCAACAACATTTAATTAAATCATTGAACTGTTTGTTCTCTATTAATTTTATTTCATTTTATTCAAAAACTTTCCATCGGTGTGTAAGTAAACTTCAACTATATCTGACGACCCTGGTCCCTTATCTCTTTTGGTGACTGTCCCTACAGTTTCTCTGTTTGAATCCCTGCCGTATAATTTGATAGCCGCAATCACTTTATTGAAGTGTACATAGAAGGCTATAAATATGAATTATTATGAGCAATGGTGCCTGCGAGTCGGGACAGGCCGTGAAATAATCTATTTATTGGTAATATCATTTCAATAAGACGCGGTAATGATATGGAAGTAATCTTATTTCGTATGTGTTGTCACGTTTCGAAGTAATTGTCACGCCTTTTGGTGCCTGAAGAACTCAATTTGTTAGCTAACGCTCTTTTACACACGCTGAAAACCTTTAATAGCATTATTTTATTTTGTAAATGTGAGTACCATGATATCATCAACATCTGCCTAGCCTTTTTCCAGAACTGTGTGGAATCGGCTTCCAGTCTAACCGGATGCAGCTGAATACCAGTGTTTTACATGGAGCGACTGCCTATCTGACCTCCACAGCCCAGTTGCTGGAAAACACGATACCCCTTGGTAAGACTGGTTGTCAGACTTTCTGGCTTCTAACTACCCATAACGACTGCCAAAGATCTACGAATGACAGCCGGGACCAACAGTATTACGTGTTTTCCGAGACACAGAGAGAAATCAGGGTATGAAATGGATGGTCATCATCCACAGACTAACCGCGGTAAGCGTAAATTAACCTAGACTGATCGTTAAAAAAAACTATTAAGTTACTAGCTGACCCAATAGACGATGTCATGTCCCTATACCTACCTTATAATAATAATAATTATATCATTTATTTCGGGTAACAAAAGACCCATAACATAATATACCTTACACACTATCATACATATTTATAATAAAACCCACAAAAATATTTTTAAACTATTGTACACGAAGAGACGGCGTCGTGATGTCGCATAGCCTTCCGCGGAATCGCCGATACACGACACCCTTCAGCCAAAACTCTTCCTTGAGGAAGGTCTCAAGATAATGCGTCGGGACTCGCACCACGAATGACTTGAAATTCGTATTGTGGCGCGACTCCAACTTCTCGACCCTTATGGTCCAGGTGGTCTTGGCTCGAACATACTCCACGATCTCCTCAACCTTCGTGGTGTGATGCAGCCGGTACACATAGAGCTGCGTCGTAGGTGTTGCCGGACGCACTGGTTTCGACTAGGAGGCCTTTTCTTCTTACCCACCTACTCTACCAACCTACCTACCTACTCTACCAACCTACCTACCTACCCTATCTAACAGCCCTCTCCAACCAACCAACCTAACTACCCCACCTACCCTTATTTTCGTGATTTTAACCGATAATCTCACCATTTAAACTTTCCCTGAACTTCCACAAATATTTCAAGACCATAACTCTAGGGTATGAATGAGACCATAACAAAGAATCAACTAGCATAATTCAATTTTTTTTATATTTTTTTTATTTTTCATACAAAATAATTCAACAAACTCACGACTATTAATGTAAAACACCTTTATGAGAAATATGACAACGTCACATTTTCTTAGCATTGAACGAAAATGAATTACTCGTATTTATCAATAAAACTTAGATACCATTGAGCGTCTAGTGTTATCTTCGAAACTATGCATGTTTTGACCACATACTCTAGGATTATTTGTATTATATTTACTTATAGAATATAACCCTAGAGTTATGGGCTATAAAAAATACCAGACAAGTGCGAGTCGGACTCGCCCACCGAGGGTTCCGTACATATTTGTAGGTACATATCCATACGTCTATACTAATCCATACCTACGATCCATACTTTAATCTACTTAATATTATAAATGCGTTTTATGCGACATAAACGGCCGTATCTTTTTTTCACGTTAACATAGAGGGTTGATTTTTACTGCATCAAGGGACCGTAGACTTCAGTATTATGGTTTTAATTTCAACTCGATAGCTCCACGCGTTCCCGAGATAAAGGGTCTTGACAGACTAGACAAGCAGACAGACAGACAGACGGACAACAAAGTGATCCTATAAGGGTTCCGTTTTTTCGTTTTGAGGTACGGAAACCTAAAAACACCAGGTTGTAGATAGATTGTGAAAAGAGTTTGTGTGGAAGAGTAACAAACATCCATCCATCCACACAAACTTTCTCGATTATAATAGTTCTAGGAAGAAGGATATTATCACACGACAAAACTAAAGGTCAGCCTAGTCCTACATAAAGAGTAAGGCCAACCAACAAGTTTATTATCTAGAAACAATTTTATGTGTCCCACATCGAATTATGGCTTGACCTAGAAGATCTAGACACCCCTCCCCATGGGACAATAACGTCGTGTATTGAATTAGAAGCAATCATTGGCCGCACCTTTTTTCATTACTGTACTCGTAAATGAGGGTGGTTTATTGGCGCTCAATAACTGTGTTGTTAAAGTGTGAGTGAAGGTTATGGGATACTAGCATTTGCCTGCGACTTCGACTTCTTCTCCTATCTATAAAATACCTACTTGCTAAACAGCTTCAAAACTCAAGCAGCTCTTGAGATTCTGTGTTTAGACAGTTAGTGAATTACCTTTCGGTTTTCGGCAATGTAACTAGATACTAATGTATTGCCGTGTGGTGCCGGCCGCGAATAGCACCACCCCATTTCTACCCGTGGGTGTCGTAGAAGGCGACAGAGGGATAATGACCAGAGGATGGGCAGCAGCGTCCTTCTGAGTACCATAACACCTACTGCGCTGCCAACATGCACCGGTCAAGCACGGCGATTACGGCTGAACCCCCCGTTGGGGGAGACCTATGCCCAGCAGTGGGAATGTATTGTGGAGTCACCTTGAACAATTACCGTCATATTTCAACAAACTTATACAAAACCATATCCAAACTATACGTTGCTTTGTTATTTGATTTGTTATTTGATTTGTTTTGTTTTTTTTTCGAACGAGTTTTGCTAACGTGGCTTATGGGTAGAGCGAATTAGTAGAAATCGTCATGTAACGAAATGTGTGCGTGTATCGAGCCGCTCGCCTGCTTGTGATATATTATTATTTTTATGTTTTTTTTTTGTACAGACACGTACGTAAGGAACTTCGTTCTTTACGGGGGTTCCCCGACCGCACAGCAATGCTCTTCTTGAAGAAGTCAGGAGTATGGGAGTCAACAAACTCTTCAAAGGCATTTTGTATTGCCTCTCGGGTATTGATTTTTTTCTTCTGATCTTCCAAATCTATTAAGATTGAAGTCATCTCCTAATTTTCCACCCTCAGAGGTAGAATGGGAAACACTAATTTACCTCTATGTTTTAGTCTATAGCTTTGATGTCTTATAATCTAGCTCAACGTTTTACTTACATAAACCCTTCCCAAAAAATATGCAGTCGTGGAAGCCCCATCCAAATCGGGTCAGTAGTTTTGAGAATATAACGAACATACATAACACGGGTCAAACAGAGAACCTCCTTTTTTGAACTTGGTTAAAAATACTAGAGAATTCTGAAACGCCACTCAACCTTCATTATGTATCTTCTTGAACGCACGTTCTGTTCTGCATCCAAGACCATAAATTACAAGAATTTATGTCTATATCATTATCTTATTATCTACATCAAAAGTAACGGAGTCGTCGGTAGGAAACGGAAATGGCGTTCGTGACTGATAAGTTGGCTCGTCGTAACTTGAACTTTATTATATTCTAAGCTAGCCGTGTCTCTGACTTTTCTTGCGTGGATTAATTTGTATTAAAAACTCACCTTTAAATTACACTTTGGAGGGCGGACAAGTAAAGTAAATGAACAAAATAAAACAAAGAATTAAAAAACTTAAAAAAAAGAGAACCGCTTTCAAAAAAAAAGTGATAAATAACTTTAGCACAGAACACACATGACTTTAGTTTCGGAAGTCGGTGGCAATACCAAACAGCAAACATAACAAAGCCACCGACTTCCGAAACTAAAGTCATGTGTGTTCTGTGCTAAAGTAATTTATCACTTTTTAGTTATTTTTTGAAGGCGGTTCTCTTTTTTTAAAAAAGTTTTTATTTCCCACTTTTTAGTGCCTCCTTATCACCCAAATCCATTAAGGAACGGCAACACAGTTAAAACAGAGATTGAAAATCCTCCAAAGATGGAAAGATAGAAGAAACGAAAACGTCGTCTCGGTTTTTGTTGTTTTTTTCAGAAAGCGCTGAATAAATTTCTATTATTTGTATACCCGACCCGTATGTTTGCATGTATGTATGTTTGTCCGCGATTATCTCCCGTTTGGCTAAACCAAGATGCATTTTCAGAAAAGTGTTTGTTACATTCTGGAGGAGGTTTTAGTTTATAACAACTAGAAATTTATACAGCGCTTTTTGAAAAAATCAACAAAAACCAAAAAAATATACATAGAAGACGCTTTAGGCGCCACGACTTCGCACAGGTAACACTAATGTCGGCACTTCACAACTATATTAAATTTTTATGGGACCAAATGGCAACTATTCCCCATCAAACTAAAGAAGAATCATGTAAATCGGATCATAAATCTCAGCGTAATCGCTGTACATACATTAAAAAAAACGGTCAAGTGCGGGTCGGACTTGCCCATGAAGGGTTCCGTAGCAGCAAGTAAGGTAAATTGCGGTTTACGATTTATGACGTATTAAAAAACTACTTACTAGATCTCGTTCAAACCAATTATCGGTGAAAGTTTAAATGGTAAAGTACAGAGGCCCGCACATCATACAACAATCTGTCAAATTTCTTTGATAGATTTTCAACTTTGTAACAAAATTGTAAGCTTCATATTGAATTGGGAAAATTTGACAGTTTGGTATGGCTTGATGTGCTGGCGTCTGTACATCATATATTTTTTTAGTTTTATTATTCTCTTATTTTAGAAGTTACAAGGGGGAGGGAGGAAGCACATTGTACCACTTTGGAAGTGTCTCTCGCGCAAACTGTTCAGTTTAGAAAAAAATGATAATAGAAACCTCATTATCATTTTTAAAGACCTACTATCCATAGATACTCCACACGTATGGGTTTGATGAAAAAAAAATTTTGAGTTTCAGTTCTAAGTATGGGGAACCCCCCAAATTTATTGTTTTTTTTTCTATTTTTGTGTGAAAATCTTAATGCGGTTTACAGAATACATCTACTTACCAAGTTTCAACAGTACCTATAATCCAAAATAATGGCAGAAAACGGAATCCATAAGGGTTCCGTTTTTTGCCATTTGGTTACGGAACCTCCTCCTTTTTGAAGTCGGGTAAAAACAGTTCGCTTTACCTATTTAGCGCTAGCGTAGTATTCATCAAGTTACAGGATACCTAAAACAGTTTTCAGCGTGAAATCAGAAGTGAGCACTGAAGTAAGTTCTTATTTACAGAATAGCATTACAGACGAGGTCCATTATGTCAGTAACAATATCTGTTGCAATATTTCTAATACACACATATTTCTAATTTACTTTATATGGCGTACTTGTGCGAATATTTGGGAAATTATTTATTTATTTATTTGTGCCAGCTTAAACTATTATTACAGGGTTTACCCTAATGCGACAGTTAAGACCTTACTTAGACCAATTAAACTATACACATTGTCTATGCATGGCATGCCTACGGCCGGCTAGAGGCGCGCGGTCGCTGAGGGAGCGCGCGGGCTGCGGCAGCAGCATCGGGCGTCGGCGGCGGCTGCGGGGTGTACGGGCGGCGCGGGCGGCGCGAGCGCCGTCACCCGCTCCGAGCCGAACGTCACTTCATTTTTTACCACGACGGCGACACTGCGTTTTATTAAATCTTGTATTCCTGGATTACACCAATTTGTTATTTAGTCCACGCTTTTTATTATTCGCTCCCACCACTGAGCAATCGACGTATTATCGTCAACACACATAAAATAACAACGATTAGAAAAATAAAAACAAAAACATTATTAAATTATTACACCATTATTACACCACCCACAACTTGGCATAACATTACGTAATTACTACTACTACTATTAAACAGTTACTTACATGTACAAAGTCCATATCTAATTTCATAATTTACTTACTGACACTTTTATAATAATCTACCGGGTAATTGTAAAAATACCCAAAATCACTTAATCCTTACTTCATAATATCACCCTGAACAACATTTGTTCTACGACTTTTCAAAATTCGAAACATTTTTTTCCTTACAAAAAATTTAAACACACTTTAAATTTTGCATAAATATTTTTTCTGACACGGCCGACGAAAGGCCTGCAGTGTGCAGTCAGCTGTGCCTGTATATTAGCCTACCTACTACTTACATCATATTCGCTAATCATATGGGTGCGCGCGCGCGTAGTAGGTACCTACCTATACCTAAATTTTACAGACTTCAAATAAATGAAAACAAATTGTTTTTGGCTACGTTATTTAGTTGAGGTCAAAGTCGTAGAACAATGTTTTTCAGGGTGATACGAAGTCCAGATTAAGAGGTTTTGGGTTTTTTTTTCAATTTCCCTGTAATACATATAATATTTAAGTAATCATATTTTGCTTGTAAAATAAATAACTATACCCTTGCGAATTCACTCCGACTACATGTAAACACAAAATATACCCTATAATACAAAATGTACCCTATCTTCATTGGAATTAAGTCGATTTTGTGTTACCCAAATAAGGCGAATGTTTGCACAAATACGCCATGTGAAGTGCCAGCATTAGCCTTCAGGTTAAACCCGTATATGTTTGTTTGTCACAAATTTTGCGACAGCTATTTATTTACAAACATAACAAGTTTTATTTCAATACCTTTTGTAATTTAATAAACTCGTAGTTAAATGGCTAAGGGTTATTCTCGTTAAATTACTCTTAAACCTAGTTTGAATTGTTGACCTTTTGCTGTTATTAGTTCGTACAGTTGGGATTAAGTTAAATATCAATTTTGAAGGTCCCAGACTGACCCTCATTAGAGCTTAATGGGGATAAAGAGAGATGTTATAAATAGACTGGTTGTTAGTATTCGTGATACGGAATAAGGTCTAATTTTGAATATCAACATTCAAATTAAATGTGTTAAAATTATATTTTACTTTGGACTTTTTGCATAAGTCTACAGAGTAAACTAACCTACCCGAAGTTTGGTACTGTAAGACTTAGGCTACACTTGTACCTTGTACCGTGTACGAATTACTGTAGAACTAAGCTACGTTAAATGAAAGGTACGAATAACTTGTAGAAGATTATATTAATCAGATTTACGAGAGGAACTTTTGATAGACCGCAGCTCTCCGCTTAGCCGGGTCTGACTCTGACATCACATGTCATCGTATAAAAACTATCCTTCTACATAATTCAAATATATTTCCAGCAGGTTCTAACCATAAACTAAATAGTTATGGCTTCATTACATAAAGCCTTTCTGCTGGGCAAGTCTCTACATCAGCTACGCCCCCTTCATGAATAAAAGGGACTAGTAGCTTTTATTCATGTTCTGAACGTTCTGGAAACCAATACTAGTTTACGAAGTAATTGACTAACTAACCTAACAACTACCTAATCAACTAAAAGAATTAACGAACAACAAATACGCTCATGCCATCATGTCCAAACCCCACTCTACCAAAACCCTCTCGAAAAGGTTAGAGTGCATCCCGCTAAACAAAATGATATGGTCAAATCCATGTCCTCCTTTCTTGGTGACCTATATTTCTTCCTATACGAGGTTTACAATTAAATGAGAAAAGACTAAACTCGAAACAAACTTTGTTCACTTAATAAACCATGCGTGTCGATTCGACAGCTTACGCAGAGATTATACTCTGTTTGCGTAATTGGTTACGTCAGTGAACGAGGCCTGTAGGAGTCCTACGCTAACTACATCAAACAATCTACTAAGTAAAAAAAAAGAATAAGATACACGTTTTTGTACTTCAAGAAATGTGGGCACCATTCACCCATCAGTCTTCAGCTCGTAGTAAATATGAAAATACAAAAAAACACGCATTATTATCATGTCGAAATATTTCTAATCACATACATAACAATACACCTAGCATCAACTGTCCATCATGACAGACCTAAATAACCATGGCAACTATGCTGTATAACATCCAATAATTAATGAAATGACAAATAATACACAACCTAGAAATATTATTCACAAAAAGTTTATATTTAATTATATTTGTCGTAACCTACAAATGTCAAGAATTATTATAAACAAAAAGTTTAAATTCAATCGTATCCGTAAAAACTATTATGATACAAAACTGTTTAGAGCTAGCCATAAAAATTAAAATAAAATCATCTTTCAAAAATTGACAATAATAAAATTTACTTAAAGGAGAGTTCATACTACCGAATATTTTCTTCATCAAAGCTAGTCGTAAAAAATTATTTTTAACTGACTTCGATGGAATGAGGTTCTCAGTTCGACAATATTTATTAATATATTTTATTTTTATTTTCCTATGCTTCGAAATTAATAAGGATTTAAAACTCATACGTGTTATATATTTAATTATCACAGCAGGTTGCGGAACCATATTATATAATTTCACATCACGCGTGACCTTACTATTCGCTTCAATATAACTTTGGTTATCTGCAACGACGACGCTGACGATGTCTCGCGACGACTAGACGACAACATTTTCGTCCACCTCAACGAATGCCTTACCACTCGTCTTGCATTCTACCATCACCAAGTTCTCTTCCTGAACGTCAGTGACAACACTATCTTGTACCTGCTGGTACAAAACATTAACTACTTCTTCTTCTTTTGGCACCTCGACATCAGGTTGCTCTGAAAGATTTCTACTTAATAAAATAATCGGACCGGACTGACCCGATTCATCCTTCTCTTCCTCGTTTTCTAGAGGGGACGAGACCGACTCCTGTGCCTCATTTTCATCTAGGCTGCTCTCTAGACAGCTAGACACAGCAACCACATCTTTTTCAACACTGCCTGCTTGGCAGCCATCTTTTTCATTTCTCTGGGAAAATGAACCATTAATATCCACAGACTTAACTTCTTTCGCCGATTCCACTACTGGAATTACGGCCTGCTGCTGTAAAAGTTGCCGCTTCATTCTAGCGGGCCAATCATTAGCGAATTCTTCCCTTAACTTATCGCAAGTCTCCTCGAAAGACATGCCATACTTGAAGAAAAGTCGGTAGTAGGCGTTTGCAGTACTCTTCATAAAACAACCCAGAAGTACTGGATAACCGGCTTCCTCCCATTCCTTGCGCTGTGCAACCACTTTAAACTGTTCGAGGAAATCATCGAACTCCAAACCCTGAATACCATAATAATAGGGCATATCTTCCCCAGGGAAATAGTCACGATCATGACGACTCATCGTGGTTTATAACAACATTTAATAAGTGACACAAATACTTCTCTGTATTTCCTTTTATACGATGCCGAAAAAATCGCTCGTCTGCACTGCACTTTACAATATAGAACGATTATACGTACAATTCTTCGCTGCTATACCAGCTTAATCATCAATCTGGCCCTCTTAATAGGCCTTCCAGCTACTCCTGCTGGAATATTAAACGCTCTGGGGGCGAGCACTCGCTTTTCGCATCTGAAAAAAATCCTCTAACCGGCGCCTCTCACAAATTTGTAACACTTGGGCTACACTTGTACCTTGTACCGTGTACGAATTACTGTAGAACTAAGCTACGTTAAATGAAAGGTACGAATAACTTGTAGAAGATTATATTAATCAGATTTACGAGAGGAACTTTTGATAGACCGCAGCTCTCCGCTTAGCCGGGTCTGACTCTGACATCACATGTCATCGTATAAAAACTATCCTTCTACATAATTCAAATATATTTCCAGCAGGTTCTAACCATAAACTAAATAGTTATGGCTTCATTACATAAAGCCTTTCTGCTGGGCAAGTCTCTACAGTACTAACATTTTCAAACTCGTTTCGACCAGTTTTGCATCAGAGACGTCACTTAATTTATTTATTTGTCTAGTTTATTTTACAGCAGGCTTACAGACTATCAGACTAATAAAATAAGAATGTAATATCAACAAATGGCTAATTACAAGCCTCCACACATAGAATGCCTCCAAACATTTAATAATAATGAATCCAATGATATTCTAATAAACAGATATGTTATACACTCACAAAACAAACGAAAAAAGTGTTCCGCGCAGCAGCGGCTGCACACATTTACACTTTTCATTCATTTTACAATTCACTACAAGTCAAAATGTTGAAAAGGGATGGCTTGAAAAAACCAACAAGAAAAAAAGAGACAGTTAGTGTTGTCAATTGCGCGTGAATGTAAACGGACATTATCCTGGCCACCAATCACCGCGTCTTGGCATCACAGACTAGCAAAATTTAACGAGACAGAAGGTACAAACCGCGAGTACTGTTATACACGCGGTTTGTACCTATAACAACTAATAAACAGGACTAAATGTATAATAGAATATATAATTATAATAATATACAGAGTAGAAAATATATATTTTGTAATAAAATTAATTTCTTTGTTTACGAACAAATGCGATCCATTCTTGAAGCCCGATCTCATTGGATAACCTTAACGAAGAAAGGATAATAAAAATCTGTTGTCATATTGTTTAATTTCTAATTAGGTATATAAGTGATTGAATAAAACAAAATGATTAAATATTACAAGGTTAGAAAAAAGAAAAACAGAACTGTGGGTAAACAATGACTTTACTGCCTACGATATCGCATCTGTACTTTTAATCTATGTCCGGAGTGAACGCGTCCTTGTCTTACTCACGTGAAACAATGTACTTCCATTTCTTTCTTTTTTCTAACCTCCAAATATAAGAATATTAGGAAAATAATTGAAAAATATAAACAAATCGATGTATATTGCGTGGTTACATGTGGTATGAGATCCCTTGTGCTTTATTAAATTGGGTATCATAATTGGTACACTTTCTAAATACACAAAATAGCATTTTTTTATTTTTTTAGCTGCTTTAACAAAGCGTACCATTCGTCGCCATGCGTGACGCAGACTAAAGGCAATACGTCCCAATTAGGACGTTTTTGAATCTTCAAAATTGGGCGCTCATAACATATCTGTTTAATATAATATCATTGAATGAATCATTAACTTTAATTGACCAACATAACTTGGCACATGTGAACAACAATATTGTTGACTGACAGCGTTCCAAGTAATGTTGGTCAATTAAAGTTAATGAATCATTATTATTAAGGCGCTAACAAGTGACTTTTGCAGATTTTAAACTGACAATCACGTCAAAATGTGTAGTGTAAATGATTTAAAAAATATATATATTAAACTAGAACATTCTCTTAATCATTTAGTATGTGAATATTTTTGATTAAGTTCATATTAAATAGTTTAATTAAATCGTGAAGGTGTGTCTGACGCGGAAAAACATTGATAATCACACAAAATCTACCAGGAATATTTAAACGAAACTTTTACTATCTTACATATAATTATTATCTATCTTTTAGTATACGCCTTTTTTTAAGTTAAAGAATACTATCTTTTATTATATTTTTTTGACTAAACTTTGGGAGTTTTGGACTCAGCGCATATGATTCTCTAGTCGCTCAAGTTGCCGGCGTATATCGTCGCCTTAAGGCTGTTCTCTCGAAAAAAGCTTGAAAGAAGCATGCAGATGAAGTAACTTTTCGTCGACATTTACAGAGAAATTACATCAGTAATCTACATGATATGATACGTAATTTGGTTTAGCCACAATTTTTCTATCGGTATCACATTATAAGAAACAAAAGTCAAATCACCTCCAAATCGTTTGATTTGATGCAATCGTTTGATGAAACCATTTTACTCCCTAATTTCTTATCAAAAGAGTAATAAAAAAAAAATGTACTGCTTTGCAATACAAAGGAAAATGATTTAGTTTTGTTACTTTTTACAAATATGTATTATTTTTATTACAATAAATTAAAAATGCGTCCGATTAAACACTGCGTCTACATCACCCCCGCACTCGCCCACTAATTCTGTACGGGCCAAATGCTCAAGGTTATTGGCATGTATACAAGCCTTAAGTGACGTCTCTGAGTGTGGCAGTAAGTCATCTTATTCGGTAAAGTAATGTAAATAAATGCCAATTTGTTTTTTTAGTTTAAATGCGTTAATTTCCAAATGCTCCGAATCTGAAAATTCTTTCGTTGATATTAAGCTACATTATCCTGAGTGCTAGTAGGTTTTATTATAGTATATAGAAATTAGGATCGGTAAGAAAATTCACGGGGTGAATTAACGGGGTGAATTCGCGAGTCAAAGATAGTAAGCGATAAAACTTCACAAGGATTTGAACATGACTAACCGAAAAAATATTCCTCGTCAAAACGGATCTGCCAATACTGTCCATTGTATTCAATGTTTTAAAATAACTCAGTTGTAAAGAAAATAATTAAGTCCCATAGTCTAAAATATTTATTTATTTATTTATTTATAAATAACCAACCTATACTAACAGCTTACACCAGACATATAAGTTATTGGTTAATAATAATATAACTTAAGTACTACACAAACAAAAGAAGATAGCACATATGGCACACTAGCACATGAATAAAAAACCGAGTTTAATTTATCGAGTTTAATAACTCGGTTTTATATTCATGTGACACTAGCGACCCGCCCCGACTTCGCACGGGTGCAATGTAGATCTAACAATACGTATAAACCTTCCTCTCGAATCACTATCTATTGATGAAAACTGCATTGCAATCCGTTTCGTAGTTTAAAAGATCTAAGCGCGCAGACAGGGAGAGATACTTTTTTACACAATGTAAAAATGAATCTGAAGAAAAGTAGTAGAAAGTTTGTGGCACTCTTATGCCCAAATGAAGTAGGTAACTAAAATTCAGTTCAAATAAAACAAAAAAATATTTTATCCACCAACCTTATGCCTCTTTCAAGCACAGGATCAGCTTCCTCAGATAAATATGGCGTTACTAAGATTTCTCGAAAAGTTTTTAGCATCCGAATCATAGGCACGCTTCAAACATTATTTCGAAATTCGAACGATGTTTCTTTTTAAATCCTCAATGATTTAGTAGAAGGTACGAGTAGGACCCCCAGTTTCACGAAATTCAAATATTATTAGGTACGTTCTTTGCAGTTTTCACAAAAAACTTAAGACGCGAATTATAATCAACAAAGTCTTCAACATAACTCGCCGTACGAAATGTTGAATTTCGCGGGCCTTTTAAGTGCATTCCCCTTATAAACAAATGAGTTAGCTTTCAAAGTTTGTGGAGTCATTTGAGTGAAGTTTTAAGTCAACTTTATAGAATTGCACTTATCACAATATTAAGAAAAGTCAGTCTGTTAAGTTGTAGGTACATAGCGGTACTACTGTACCATTTTGGTGGGCGAACGTCAACTAAACGATTTTTCACAAAATGATTGCTCATCATTGTAACTTTGCTAGAAGTGAGGGTAGAAGGCATACAACTATAAACTGTAAATGCAAAATATTATACACATTTTTTTTAAAAAGAGTATGTATGGAGAGTCTTTCCCATTCTTCTCCATACGAAACTATTTTTTTTTTTTAAATTAAAAAACTACTTTTTGAAAGTGAGAAGTCAAGTAGAAAGGAGAACTGGGTTTGTCTAGAAGAGAAAACAAGGTTGTCAAAGCCCTTAACGCTCTGCGCTCTCTGATGGGTAACCATTTTAAGAGCGACCGATGTGTGGACACATGATCATACTTACGGAGATTAAATACGAATCGAATGCAGTTATTAAGAAGTCGGTCAAGTTTATTGAGATCTGCATTCAGGTCGTAGTAACACACATCACCATAATCAAGTATGGGGAAGATAAGGGACTGAACTAGCATTGCCTTTATGTGTGAAGGGAGAATATTTTTGAATCTATAAAGCGACCGCAACGTCCCAGTGACTTTTTTGCTCACACTCGCGACCTGCTTATACCAGCCTAGGCAAGTGTCAACGTGCAAACCCAAATCCTTGACGTCGGAACTAAACCATTAAGCCTTCGCAAGCTATGGGTGCTTCCTATAATAATAGCCTGAACGCTGGGTTAACCGCTACGCCGAAACGATCAGACCAATCTTTCACCACTGCTAAATTCCGGTTTAGTTCCTCAATCGCATCGGATAAGTTGTCAATACCTGCCTGACTGTACAGTTGCAAGTCATCAGCGTAAAGATGATACGCACACTGAAACTCGGCGGTTATAAAATCTATAAAAATAGAGAAAAAAAGTGGAGATAAAATACCGCCTTGAGGGACGCCAGCATCAAGATCACACCAGCTAGAAAAAGAATCTCCTGCAAGAACTGACTGCTGACACCCCCAAAGATAGGAAGAAAACCAATCTAAAACCTTCGAAACTTCGTGACTAACGGTATTGAAAACATTGGAAAAGTCTATCAACATTAAGACGGACACTTTAGTGTCTTCCATTGCCCGCCTTATATCGTCAGTTACTTTAAGGAGAGCTGAAACGGTACTGTGGCCGGGTCTGAAACCGGATTGGAATGGACTAATGAGAGAGTTTTGGTGAATGAAGTGGGATAATTGTTTATGAACACAGGCTTCGAGTACTTTGGATAAAAAGGGAAGGATGGTGATTGGTCGAAAATGACTGGGAAGGGTGGGATTAGGAACTTTAGGAAGTGGTCTAACATAGGCTTTCCGCCATAGCGAAGGAAAATCACCGGAGTAAAGGGAGAAGTTAACGACATGGGAGATAGCAGGAAAGAGCTGGTCAAGAGCCATCATGATCATATGGCGACTAATGCCATCACAGCCCACGGCATTGGATTTAATGGAGAGGATAATCTTCTTGATCTCTTCCGGATCGACTGGGACGAAGGCAAAGGGGGTAATATTGGGTCGCGTCAGACCGGCAAGATAGTCAATGGTTTGAGATTTGGTTTGGAATGGAGTATAGTTGAAGGTACAATCAACAGCAAAAGTAGATGATCAAAATCAGAAATTCAATACTAATGAACGGAGTTTGCGTCAGAACTGTATGGCGTCGAAGTGATTCAAAAGTATGTGTGTGACAATCACATACTTTTAATAAATAAACTAGTAATGAATTATGTAAATTAGTGTTAGTAAATTAGAATTGAATTTCTGATTTTCTGGTTTTTTTCTTTTGCTGTTGATTGTACTGTCGTTATTTTAATGTAATTAACTCCGATATTCCACGATAAATACTGAGCCAACAAACTGCTGACACGGTTTTGTGGGGCTATTGTATGTAACCTTGAACAAATTAAATAATAAAATGAATAAAATAATTAATTAAAAAAGAACGAAAAAAAAATCAGAAAAAGTTGCAATAATTATTGGTTTGTTGTTTTGATTGCGATTACACTAAATTACAAACTGAACTTAAGCATTGCATAAGCAATAAGTAAGTAAAGTAAGCATAGTTAAGTATTGCATTTGTGCTTTAGAATTAAGTCCGCCTTTCTACCTTTGTGCATGGAGTATAAATAAATAAAATTATATACATTTTCGACCATATTGAGTTCATTATTCATCATCATCGGGTTCGGGTTCATTATTTTAGCCATGTGCCATTCCATTTGTACCCGTGGGTGTCGTAGAAGGCGACAGAGATACTGACCAGAGGATGGGCAGCAGCGTCCTTCTGAGTACCATAACACCTACTGCGATCGCCATCATGCATCGGCCAAGCATGGCGATTACGGCTGCACCCGTCTTGGGGGGAGACCTATGCCCAGCAGTGGGCGTCTAAAGGCTATTTTAGTCCAATGTCCCATGGCTGAGTCCCTGCCATAGCATAAATATTAGTACTACCGTATAATTGCGTAACGACACGCCCCGCCTCCCTCCGAAACACTATTCCTCACCTCTTCCCGCGTCGAACGTGCTCTCGAAACTGATTTTAGTTCTTGCGGCGCGTAGACACGCACGCACACGCACGTATCCGTACAGTCTGTTATTTTAGTAGGTAATTAAATCGTTTCGTTTATATGGATTGTGCCCAGAGATATAGATAGACCTAGATAACGCAAGTATCACGATCGGTATGAAAACCAAGCATGCCAGTTTTTGGCCGTCACAATGTTTTTTTTTTTTTTTTTATTTATTTCCAAAATACTTAGTCTATATTACAGATGGTATTATTGCCATACAACGGAAACCTCTCAGGGTTTATCTGTGCTGGCGAGCCGTTCATTTGATTTTTACAATTTTATTGATGGTTTAAATAATATAATGATTACACATGACAATTATACAGTAAACTTTTGTGTAAAGAAACGTTTCGATTTGTACTTATAACTTTTCGAACTTGTTTTGTATAAACTTTGTAGGTCTTCTGGAAGTTTATCAAAAAAGTAAGGCACTAAATATTCTGCAACCCTCATCCCGTACACATTGTTGGTTTTTGGTAGAACGTATTTATTTTTGGGTGTAGTAGGTCTCAAAAAGTCAGGTCTTGTTTTTTCGGTCAGCAGCTCGGGCCTAATGACCTCAGCAAGGGTAAAAAATTTAACTTTATTGAACACATTCATAACATTACAGTATTGGAATAGATCGTCGTCGCTGTTTTTGAATTTATTTTTTATATATTTAGGTGTTATGACTTTTAATATTCTTAGTTGTAACCTATAAATATCTGCTAAGTATGAATGGTAAGTTCTCCCATAGCTGCTGAGACCGTAGTTGATAACTGAGTCTGCTAAGGCCATGGAGCTACGTATGGTATTCCGAAATACCGCTCACCGAAACGACGGTTTTCCGATAACACTCTACTCCGACGGTTAGTTGAACGAAAAAATTATTGGCCGATGAAACGTTTCGCCGATAATATTATTCATCGACGGTTGGTAGTCCGAATGAATCCTTCGCCGATGTAACGGTTCACCGAAAACACTCTTCAACGACGATTGGTTAAACGAACGAATCTTTCACCGATAGCACTCGTTGTAGGGGAATTCTTTTGCCAAATGGATAGTTTTTCTTTCAGCTTGACAACAACTTCTTTCTTCTTGTAGAAGTCATGTTAAAAATACAGGTAATAATAAAATAATACATGGAAGAGTGGCAATAGAAAAAAAAAAACAAAGTTTTTATTTAACAATAAGAAAATTAATCAAAAAGGCAAATTTATGTTGTTTTTTACAATAAACAATATGATTATGATTATTATGATTTCTCTATTAGAACTGCGACAATAGAAAAAAATTAAATAAACTGTGCGAACAAAGCAAAAAACAAATAAAAGTAACACAACGTGATAAATTTTTGAAGTTATAGTAAATTGTGAGTTATTATTATTATTTGTACTTATAATTGTTATAATTCTTTAATGATATAAAAAACATATTTATTTCTTGTTTTTCAGGTATAGAATATGGGCCAATCCACCTAAGAAAGATTCAATATTCATTTCACTCTTTTGTGATAAGTGTGTTATTATGATAGAGAAATCATAATAATCATAATCATATTGTTTATTGTAAAAAACAATATAAATTTGCCTTTTTGATTAATTTTCTTATTGTTGAATAAAAACTTTGTTTTTTTGAAGTTATACTTCTTTAGGCGCGTTATGAAAAAATGATGAGAGTGAAATTTTACGATGCGCGCATGCGCGCTTGCAGCGTCACACAAAATTCTCACGGCGCGCTTTTGTTTTTGAAGTTATACTTCTTTAGGCAGATGGCGTTGTTTACAATTACTCCCGTGAGAATTGTAAACAACGCCATCTCTGACGTACATGCTGAACTACTTACTGCCTACTTACTTACTTACTACCTACGGCGAGATGGCGTTGTTTACAATTCAAATTGTGCTTATATACTTTTTTAATAATGCCAAAGAAGTATAACTTCTCACGCTCGTACATAAGTACACGCACCCATTTTTTTTTCTATTGCCACTCTTCCATGTATTATTTTATTATTACCCGCATTTTTAACATGACTTCTACAAGACCTAAGGGTGTTGTCAAGCTGAAAGAAAAACTATCCATTTGGCAAAAGAATTCCACTACAACGAGTGCTATCGGCGAAAGATTCGTTCGTTTAACCAATCGTCGTTGAAGAGTGTTTTCGGTGAACCGTTACATCGGCGAAGGATTCATTCGGACTACCAACCGTCGATGAATAATATTATGGGCGAAACGTTTCATCGGCCAATAATTTTTTCGTTCAACTAACCGTCGGAGTAGAGTGTTATCGGAAAACCGTCCTTTCGGTGAGCGGTATTTCGGAATACCATACGTAGCTCAAGGCCATGTATAACATTCTCAGCGTTTTGTAAGGCAATTTATACTTCAGAATGCTAAGTTTACCTATAATAGACCTCAGCTTGTTGCAAACGTATTCTTTGTGTGGGCCCCAACAGAATCGGCTATCAACTATTAGACCGACATACATGTGTTTATCGACTACTTCTAGCACTGGGCATTTGCAAGTCTTTGGCGAGCTATGCAGGCAGGAATGTTCATGAGCTATAACTTCCGGCTTCCGGTTCACATTTGTTATGTGATGAACGTATGTGAACTATTTTTGTTTTTGATGCATTAATTACTAAGCCTACGTCATGAGCCCATTTGCACATTTGATCGAAGTTAATTTGTAAGGACTTCTGAGCGTCAGAGACGTTTTTATTAGCAACTAAAATACACGTGTCATCTGCAAATTGATATACAGATCCCGAATTTATAGCATTAATCATATCGTTTACGTAAAGCAAGTACTCTGTTGGTCCTATAATTGATCCCTGGGCTGTTCCTTGTGTGGATGGAATCTTTGCACTAAACTCATTTTGTATTTTAACAGTGGTGTATCTGTTTGTGTGATAACTTTTTAATAATTTTAATAGGGGTCCTTGAATACGAGTGTTTTGATTTTCCTAAATTTGGTATTACCAGGTATTACTGAGGGTATTAGATTAAAAATAATTGTTTTTTAAATTAATTACGCTTAATATTAATCACAAGATGACTTACCGATGGAAGGAAACGTTTACTTTATTTTTTTACTTACGATTTTTTATCGTAAGTTAGGCACGAAAATAGGCACGCGAAATAGTTGCTTTTGCGTTATCTAGGTCTATCTCTATCTGTGAGCGTGCCTCTGCGCTGCGTGATTTGGGTTTGATCCCGAATGAAACCAAAATGACATGACATGTTCTACAGGTTTTTTTTTTCTGAGTCTGGGCCTCAAGTCTGCTATTACAATAGTGTCAGAATGGTCTATCATTGATTTCATAATTGTTGATTTTGACAAGTTTGGTAATCTACTAATATAATGGCGTCATTATGACTTTCCAATGGTCAACCAATGACACTCCATTGAAAGAAATGATATAGAATGGTAATCTCATACATAATGACAAATTAATGACCGACTTAGTTTACTAACTTCTTACTACTTCAGATTGCAAACACATATATATAATATGTAAAAATATATATAATAGAAATCTGGCATGAATAAATATTCAAATTTGTTGACAATGTCATTATAAAACAATTCTATTACGAGACCATTGACCGACCAATGATCGACCATTATGGATTTAGCAGATTACGAACTTTTAGCAAAATGACAATGGGATCGTGTTGGAATGACGAAATTATAAAAATAGCAGACTTGGCCCCCTGGTTGTATGGTTTGTATATGTGAGTTTATATATGTATAAGTGCAACCACAACACGGTCGGAAAAAGGGTTGTTTTGATAAATGAAACAATAAAAAATATACAATTTATTTATTTGATTTAATAATATTCACCTAACATAATAATGTTCAATTCGCCATGGTCCGAACTAATTTACAAAAATGTTTACTTTTTAAAATTAGGGCCTATGACTGTCGCTGTAATGTAAAGATTAGGACTTTTCTAGTGAAATCTTAGTGTAGCAACTGTGGCGCCACAGTGGCGCAACTATGGCGCCGTATCTTTGTGTTTTTATCTCCTTTCCTTAGATTAAACTCTATGTTTTCCTAATCTCAAATATTTCTACCATTTAAACAAGGAAGCATTACAAACATTGATAACATAGTTACAACATAAATATTTAGTACCATTTGACTTTATATAAATACTTACACATTTTTACACATTTATCTACTTTTTATTATTTAATACGTTTTTTCATATAAATTTACAAATACCTCGTGAATCGTTTTTCGTTAATCCTTAAATTATACAATAATAAAAGCACACAGAGAAATAAATAACTGCTATAAATTATTTGTATAATATTTACAAAATATTGATACTTTTCCGAAATGGGGGCTCACCATTTAAAGGCCATGTGATCAGCTAATCAATATACAAAATATATTTAAATATACCAAAATTAATTTATTCTTATTTTTTGATCAGGTAACCTCACAGCCGCGAAAAAGTACCGGGAAATTACATTTTATATTTATACAATAAGCAAAATATAAATGCAAATTATACACCGCTATAACTACTACATTTTTTATTACACATTTTGATTTTTGTAAAAACCCTAAAGCTCGTCGGTTTTATACAAATGTGTAACATTTCGTAGAAAATCGACGTTTAAATTTTTATACACTTATTGTTACGTTTAAACTTTTGTGCCGTTCATCTAAAATTTGTATAAACTAAGTTAATGAGAAAAAAGTAAATTAAATAACATATTTAAGAATGTAAATATTTAGAAATATTAAACAGTCAGAAAAAAACACAGATCCTCATAATTGATATGTCCCTAACAGTACATACGTAGACAAAAAAAAACAATTTCAAAACCTTAATCTACTCATAAGAATATTTACAAAAATACCAACTTAGAGCACAGTTTCATTCGTGCAAGTCCTAGGCCCATTTACTAGAGAATACCTACTAGAGCCGCCATTTTTTCTACTAGTAACCGCTCCCCTGATAAACAGTTCTTTGAAAGTCTCCCTGAACTGTCTTGACATGCCACAATAAATAGCAAAATTAATAGGATAGGAGACTAGGATGAAGAAATTAGTTATTAAGATCAAGATGTTAGCTATATAGTAGTCTAGAATCTCAACTATAGTGCTAGAAATAATATGCAAGATAGTGACAACAGCCACAGGGATTTCAACTAACAGGAAGACAGTAACAACGACTATCAACATCAAAGTAGTACAATTAGAATCCCTAAGTTTCCTGCATTCAGATTTCCTGTTTTCCTTGAAGAGCCTTTGCCTGTTGATCTGGGCAGTTCTCATAGCCCTGAAGAGGAGAACGTTGAGGACCACTAGAGAGGTGCAGGGTATCAGGTGAACGAAGAGGACTCTAAAACCGTAGTACGTGATGAAGTACGCGTCCAGAGATATCGCTTGCACCCACGGAGCCATTTCGATCTGGAAAGAAAAAATATGAGTAAGAAAATGTTCAGATTTGTCTGGTAAAATTTCTTGCCTGGATAAGAGCCACAGCTGTGGCGACACTTGGAAAAGCCAAATTTGGACGGCGTTCAGCTGAATGATATTGCCAATATAAAATACTATTTTTGTTGTTGCAAGTTTGTTGTTCGTTTGCCCCGCAAACATAGTCAGATCGTCACACCACCATCGCCGCGGTCGGCCTTGGCGGCGATGTCCTCTTTCCAGTATTAAATACAGGGTAATTTTTGACGTGATAACGTCTTATAAATCGATGAACACTGGCTGCATGCACGAAAAAGTGTCACGTTCCGCCTGAACCTGAGCGTGCAAGCGAGAGCGCGGAACAAGCGATAGAGTGGCACGATCGGCCCAAGCAATAAGCTCCGCCCGGCTAACCTCGACGGAAGCCATTATTTGCTTATGTTATATATGTTAGCCATTATGTTTCTTTATGACGTTATCACGTAAAACTATCATCCGTAAACCGACTTTACAGACAACCAATTTTTTTTAACAAGTGCTCAAAAGGGTTGTATTTGGTTCAATAACCGCCCTGCATAACCTGATCCTTTTTTTTAGAAAGAACAAGAAGAGTGGGAGGGGGTTAAGATAATTACAGGTCACAGACTGGCCAAACAGATCACATGCACTCAGTTTTAGAAGAGTGATATCCTGGCATTTGGAAGACATTGAGAAAAATATTTCCGAAGTTTGATTTACATGAAGATAACAAATAATGATTCTCTGCTACTTTTCTTGTATCGGTACGAATAACACAAGAATACCCCTTTCCATTTTCAACTTTGCTGTATAACGACCTTAATAGTTATTCAAAAGCCAAAAAACAAATGAATGATGGATGTGTCTACTACGTATCTTGACATTTTGATTAATAATGAATTCTGTGTGCGTTGACATTAGCATTTATGAGACGACTTTGTATATGGATTAAATTAACTAAATTGAATTCAGCCAGTGTATGAAACCAGTCAGGCGATGTATAATGATATGGTAATTTAGATAGCACCATTTTTTTCTGGCCTGCAGTGTACCCTCGGCTTCTAGAACGAAAAATTAATTTGAAAAATTGTCAAGCGTGCATATTATGTCGACAGAATTTTCGACAACCAATCATAGCTGCTAGATTATTTGTCACGTAAATTGGTTACTATAGGTTTCTAGGCTATTAAATTTATTTGGAATTGTTTGTATTATTACATATTGTTTGTATTATATTTTGTTTTAGAGCTCTTTTGAAGTGTCCCACATTGTACCTGGTGTTTCAACATGAATGATGTTTATTGATTTAAAGAGCGTTCATGGTATTTTTTTGCTCGTTCTTCATAGAAACCTACTGTTTGGAACGAGCAACTGGCTTTAATTTTCTGTACTTGTAATCTTCAAGTGCCTGTAAATGGTTTATTTATTATTATTAGTTTTGAGCTTGAGTTTGGGAAACCGTAAATCTAACTTCGAAATTCGAAAGATTAATAACCGCGATGATTTTGCTTTAAAAAAAAGACAAAAAAAATTGAAGTAAACATTCTATAATAATAATAATAATATCTTTATTTAAAAAGTAACGAAGACTCAACTGTGTTAGTAACAATCTTAGCCCCGATGTTAGTATTCTTATTCTAATAACTTAACCTACCATGAATACAGCGAATCACTGCCACACGCATAACACCGAGGTTGAAAGCTTGCAGCAGCGACTCACTTATAAACAATCCAGCCAACTAGCTACACAGCCCAGAATAATGTTGGGGCTGGCCCGCACCCGGCGCACCAGGGAAGCGCATCGTTTTCTCATCGTTGCATAAAAACAATCGACTCGAGCTTCAGCAAACATCCCTGACGCACTACAGAAGCGGGGCAACCCCATCAACATCCTAAACGCATTATTCTATACCACATATTGAACAGATTACGTTCTTAAAAAATTCTATCTAATAAAAAAGGTAATTTTCTGCGACATTAGGCATATTAGCCTTTCCCACAATAGATCACAATCTAGGTCCTAATAAAAAAGGGAAGACAGTTGACTGACATATCTTCGCCTAACCTCAATCACGTTCAGGCTTTATACGTGTGTAGAATATATTCTGTAAGTGGAACACTATTAAAGAAGATTTTTTAAGTAACTAAAGTCTGATTTTGTCTCTGATTCGTCAGCATTTTATAGAAAACTAGCTGACCCGACAGACCTTGTCCTGTCCCTACCTTCTTTACCGACCTACCTGCCTACCCTACATACCTTACCTACTCTACCAACTTACCTACCTACCTACCCTACCAACCTACCTACCTACCATACCCTACCTAAAATTGTGGTAGGTATGATAGGGTAGGTAGGTTGGTAGGTGGCTTAGGGTTATCTACCACAATTTTTTTTACCATATAAATATAAACCTTCCCTGGACTTCCACAAATATTTCAAGACAAAAATTAGCCAAATCGGTCAAGCCGTTCTCGAGTTCTAATGAGACTAATGAACATTGATTATTTTTTATTATATAGCAGATATGATGGAGGGTACTGGAGACCTACCACAAGCTCTTAACGCGATCCAAACGCGATCCACTTTAGGACCTTCTGTATTTTGTTTCTGTCAATTTAGGTCCTAAAATGGATCGCGTTAATAGCTTGTGGTAGGTCTCCAGCAGGTAATGAGCACTATCTCATAATATGAGGGGAAAGTTGGCTTCATTCAAACCTAGATTTAAACCACAAGATACACTGTGTGTTAATTTGGAGAATAATTTGTAATAACGCTGCAATCACGTACGAGCGTTTGTATGGGAAATATGACGGGATGGGCGCTCTTAAGCCCTTATTACACTTGGCTAAATGAAGTCGCCATTTACCTTTACCCTCCATAGAAAATATATAAAACTCTCGTATTTATTTTCCACATAAAAGTTATCAGCATTTTTTTAAGGTATAAGCCCGCCCTGCTATTCCCAATCCATTGCTTTGACTCCTGAAAGCCAGATTCAATAGTGGCGTCAACCAGAAAAGCGGCGAGACACTGAAGCTCGACGAGTCCCGGAAAAACATTACAACTGTCTTGGATCCCGCAACGAATTTAATCAGAAAAGAACAGCGGTGGAGTATGGAAAAAAAGTAACTTACTATTAACCCAAAATAGGAAGACGATAGTAGGTATAACCAGCGCCATTCATTCATTCATTCAATTCAGTCGAAAGACGTCCACTGCTGGGCATTGCCATAATCGCCACTCTTGGCAGGCAGGTTGACGATCGCAGTATGGTTGTTACAAAGGCACTATGGCGGCCAAACAAAGCAGTTTATCATGCTATTACGCTCTTTTAAATTAATTTATTTAATGGCGCTGGTTATACCAAGTAATAAGTAGAAGATTTAGTAGGTATAACCAGCGCCATTAAAGAAACGAATTTAAAATGGCAGCCAAAGAAAGGGATTTATCATGCCTTTACACTCTTTTAAAATAATTTCTTTAATGGCGCTGTTATATTAATTAATAAGAAGAAGATATTTGTAGGTATAACTAGCACCATTAAAGAAATAAATTTAAAATGGTAGCCAAATAAAAGAGTATATTATTATGCTATTATACTCGCAAAAAAATGGGCGAGTGAGAGAGGATAATTAGAGCAGCTATTTTTTATTAGTCCTTTAACAACTAAATCTTCATTAAGAGTACCTAATCCGCTAATAAAGGTATTTCATTAGGCAATCCCATTACACTTTAACAAAAAAATGATGCGTTTTTATTACTTTATGTCTTTTTAATATTATCTTCTAAATTGTGTTATTAGGTGCTTATAATGAGTAAATATTTATCCTAGGCAGCTTGTTTTTGTTATCATGACAGACACAGCAGTTATTTTAGCTAATTTACAATAAACTTAAGTCAAGAGTGAATAGGTTACTTCTAGGCAAGCGTGCTCCATCTTAGACCGCATCATCGCTTCCCATCAGGTGAGATAGTGGTAAAACGTATGCCTATCAACAGTAAAAAAAAAAACTACGTTTGATTCTGCCAAAACGACCCAACCCACGTCAACATGTCTCTAATTTTCGAAGTAATCTTACAATATAATATTATA
Organism: Charanyca ferruginea; assembly: GCA_947361185.1. Classification (NCBI taxonomy): domain Eukaryota; kingdom Metazoa; phylum Arthropoda; class Insecta; order Lepidoptera; family Noctuidae; genus Charanyca; species Charanyca ferruginea. The sequence continues at coordinate 6,056,233 of OX376082.1, read as the reverse complement.
AAGCTGAAGAGTTTGTTTGGTTGAACGCGCGCTAATCTCAGGATCAACTGGTTCGAATTGAAAAATTATTTTTATGTTGGATAGTCCATTTATCGAGGAAGGCTATAGGCCCATGTGAAGCCGGGCCGGATCGCTAGTAGTGATTAATATCCATTCTAATATTATAAAGCTGAAGAGTTTGTTTGTTTGTTTGGTTGAACGCGCTAATCTCAGGATCTACTGGTTCGAATTGAAAAAAATCTGTTTGTTTTGGTTAGTCCATTTATCGAGGAAGGCTATAGGCCCATGTGAAGCCGGGCCGGATCGCTAGTAGTTAATAATAATGTTTGATATTTAACATTGATTACTGTTTAATCTATGCGTCTTCTTTTCGAATCTATGGTAGTTGATCTCAATTTTGGTAAGGAGAACTATCTGATGGAGGGACAGTTGAAAAGACTGGCCGTACAAAAAATCACGTTTGTTGTATGGGAGCCCCCCTTATTTATTTATTTTATTTTGTTTTTATTATTTGTTGTTATAGCTGCAACAGAAATACATAATTTGTGAAAATTTTAACTGTCTAGCTATCGCAGTTCTTGAGATACAGCCTGGTGACAGACAGACGGACATACAGACAGCGAAGTCTAAGTAATAGGGTCCCGTTTTCACCTTTTGGGTACGGAACCCTAAAAGTGTTCAGCTCTAAGCAGTAAATAACAGTTCCGAAACCCGCTAAATCGGCTCTAGCGTAGCATAGGGTATGTCTCATTGCTTTTTCTCATTAGGTAGCTACGTTTATCGCTACATCATAATTTTAACCAAAATAGCGTAGTAATACATTCGGGCAAATCTAAGCTTTTAGAGAATGCTTTCAATGAATTCAAACATTGTGACTTAATTTTTATAAAACTTTTTTGAAAAAAGAGAACCGCCTTCAGTGTAGTAGAGTGGTATTGCCACCGACTTCCGAAACTAAAGTCATATGTGTTCTGTGTTATTGTTATTTACCACTAAGTTATTACCACTTTTTAGTTTTTTTTTGAAGGCGGTTCTCTTTTTTCAAAAATGTTTTTATTTTCCACTTTTTAGTGCCTCCTTATTATCGAAATACATTAAGGAACGGCAACACAGTTAAAACGGAGATTGAAAGTCCTCCAAAGATGGAAAGATGGAAGAAACGAAAACGTCTTCTCGGTTTTTGTTGTTTTTTTCAAAAAGCGCTGAATAAATTCTGTTTGTTGTATACTAAAACCTTCTCCAGAATGTAACAAACACTTTTCTGAAAACCACATCATCATACTAAAACCTTCTCCAGAATGTAACAAACACTTTTCTGAAAACCACATCAAAATCGGTACAGCGAAACGGGAGATAATCGCGGCATACATACAAACATACGGGTCGGACTGAGAACCTCCTTTTTTTTTGAAGTCGGTTAAAAATACATACACTGCAGACTTCCTCGAAGTGTCCCCTCCAGACGGTGATCTGCGGCACATACCGGCGGTCGAAGAACCTCGGCAGCTGGTGCAGGAAGGCAGCCACTCCGATGTAGATCAGGCATTTCATCACGTTAGGCATTGTACACCTGGAGAATGGAGAATAGAGGATTAGGATAGAAGACGAAAAAATAGAACAAAGTGAAATCTTTTGTAACTTTTACCATAAACTATGTCCTACCTTTAAGCCTGTCACATACGTAGCTATAGTTAATATATGTATATTAGGTATAGCTAGCCACCACACCACACACGGTAGCTATAATATAATAATATATTTTCGCCCTTATTACGTCTGCGATCGATGTTTGTTTCACATTTTTGAAATATATATATTAATATGCCTTGCTATATCTGTCCACATATTTTGGTGACGTAGTAAAAATAAATATTGTAGCTGCGTCTGAAATATATCGTAATATGCCTTGGTATGAATTATATTAATATATATTATAGCTACGTCTGTGACGGGCTTTATTCTGGTAAATAAATTATTCATTAGTTAGTTCATTCATTCACTTATTCATTCATTATTTTTTTCATTTATTTATTCACTCATTCATTCAAACATTAATTCATTCGATAATTCATTCATTAATTAATTCTCTCATTCATTCATTAATTCATCCACTCATTCATTCAGTAATTAATTAATTAATTCATTCATTCAGATAAAAACAAAGAAGAAGCAGAAGGATTAGTGATCTGGCTTTTAATAAGACATCGGATATTATTACCCATTATGTTCCAAGAATCCAGAGAAGATATCCTGTAAAACATGTATAGTAAAAACCATCCGTCATACTTAAACGTAAGTAAGTAAGGTACCTTTGTACCTGATACCTAAAATATGGTCCAGCTTTGAACCTAAGTAGTACCTATGCATTTTTTTTGGGACTAGACCGCTGCACTCGTCCCGATCCACTGCAACTTCCGAGCCAAAATCAACAGTTGCGACCACCAGTAGGTCGATTCTGTAAAATTCAAACAACAACTCGCATCTCACATCGCTATTCACTCTCACTTCGCATAAGGTTCAAAATGACCTTGATATATTTGACACTTTGAATCGGGTTCGAGTGCGAAGTGAGCGTCGAAGTGACGGGGAAATTACCTTACAGAATGCCACTTCTTACGTCATCTCATACTTTATCTGTCAAAATCTCCCTGTCAATTTAGTTCAACTGGCTGACACGCTCGCAAGGGGTGGCGCTATTGTAAATTCGAATTATCAACCGAGTTTTTAGAATGCCAATCAAGAAACTCACAGCGGATTTAGATTCGAAGTTTGGAATGAGGTCTTACAGAATCACACCCCAGGAGGAAATTAAGCTAGACGAAACTACAAATGTGTCGCGTTCCGTATTATGATTCCGCAACGAAATTAATCAGAAAAGAACAGCGGAGGAGTAAGAAATACTGATTTTTCCACTTCCCTTCACCAACCCTTCTGTCTCCGGCTTGATAGCCGGAGACAGAACAGAACTAGGCCAATTGGCACAAAGGGAACCAGGGAAGCCCAGTTTCCAAGCACCATGGATTACAACTTGGAAGTACGCATACCATCTTGAACACATTTTCTTTCTTAGCGTTGAGTCTCTCCATCCTTAATCCATTAATATTAATAAACAAAAATGCCTTAGTACGTCGAAATGGGTCAAGGAATGTCTTGAATCTGATATTTATTTGATTGACATGGAGTGGTCCTAATGTAATTGGAAAGGAATAATCTAATTAACGGAATAATGTTATTAGGATTAGAAAAAGAATATTACTTTTTTGTATCTAGTAGACAGAGCGATGATATATTTGACGACACGTCGTTGTTGGCGCAGTGACTAAGCGAATGGCTGCTGCCATGCCTGTCGCGGGTTCGATACCCGCCCAGCGAAAACATTTGTATGATGAGCACTTGTGTATCTTGTGTCTGGGCGTTGTTTATCTATATATGTATGTATTTAAATGTTTGTGTATGTATATCTTTGTTCAACAGTGGATGTCTCCGGCTGATGATGATGACGACACAATTATAACATCTTCACAGTTAATTCAAAGCGATCTTGAAAATTGCTGTGAGTTAGATGTTTACCATTATAACTTTTTTCAATTGTATCATCATCAGAGGGCTAATTCACGTAATTTTATGACGCGCCGATGAAGTTGTAGTGCAGTTGCAGTTAAGTTCAAGTTTGAGTGATAAACGGTATTCTTGTAATCTTTGATCTGCGTGTAAGCTGCGCGTGCATTGCATATCAATTGTACGACAACCAAACTCTACCAAACTTAATTATGGTGTAGCCACATGAGAGAAAAAACAAATACATTTCAATGAATATGACTTTATAATAATTATTAAAATAATACCCAAGTAAAGATTTTAGTGCTTTTTAACTGTCATTTTGAGACGTCAAACGAATAGTGGAATACCGATCATGTTGCGTTCCGAAGCACGCACCAAAGACGCGCAACTGTAGAATGCCGTTATTGCGCTCGCATGACGCGAATTTGACGCGAGCGTGTCTGACAGCGGTAGAGAATAAGAAAAGCGTTGTTTTGATCGAAACTTAACTGCAACTGCACTGCAACAGCACTTCTTTAGTTACGTGAATTAGCCCGCTGATCATCAAATCGATATTGAAAATAAATCGGGTTTTTAGAGTTACGAACATTTAAGTGTTTTCCTAGAGTTGTTGTCTCTTGAATTTATTGGTGTCAATTTATTAATGGTGCCAACTACCTACCCAATTTCGACCGGCCTACGGATATGGGAGGGTAAAGAGTATACAGTGTATGTATGTTTGTGTCAATTTATAGACGTTCGTGGCTCAAAAACGACTAATCAGATTTTGATAAACGAGGTGTTTTTTTAGGGATCTTTCTTTTCGCTTAATGTTTTTTTTTGGCCAGTCCTTATTTTTTAAGAAGCGTTGATATCATTATGCGTCAATAAATATGTGCTTTTTTGAGTAAATAAAACTATGCCATGTTTTATTATAACTTAAAATGTTATGCAAATGGAAAGGGAACAGTTTTTTTATTCGTATTTTTTTTTTGCTATTTAGCGAGTAAAACGTGTCTATAATCGATTTCACTTAAAGACTTGTGCTACCCACACAGTTTTTGCCAGAAATAAATTTTCGATAAACCGTGTGTGGGTGTAAAAACCAGGCTACAGTTCCACCACCTACCTCCAAGGTCTGAAGACATAAAGAGGGTAACTCTTAAAAGGTCTTATTTTAGTACTCGACATTTTTGTTTGTCGATTTGGATGGGTTTTCAAGCAGCAAAATAATCGAGAACGCGTAGGTTTGGAGTACTTCCCACGCTTCTGTAAGATGATCCTTATGTTGAAGAACATAGAAGTTATTCGGAAATAAATATTTTTGGGATTTTAGATCAATGATCTCAGAGTTTTGTTGTCAAAGTTGTTGATACTGTTTTACTAATTGTTACTGCTGGGGCGGACTTAGAATGAGATAGTATTTTAACTGAATTTCGCGTACTAACGCCTACACTAACTTTTACTAGTTTACGTAAGAACGTTGTACAAAGTTTTACACTTTGTTTATGAATGAAAACTCAATTAAACTTGCATTGTTTGTTATTTACAGCATTATATGATATAGACGACTAAATTATGCCCCAGACTTCTTCCGTGTGATGTCAAGTTTATTGTAAAACATAGTCTACACACACTAACACTTAAGATGTAATGGTACAGTTGTTAAGACGCTTGCCTTTCTTGCACAAGGTTGAGCGTAAGCAAGACCCAATGTGACTTTTTCAATTTCATATGTACTTTCTAAGTTTATCTTGGACACCATTGACATCAGTGAAGGAAAACATGGTGAGGAAATCTGGATTAATATAAGTCTGAAATCGCTAACCCGCCTTAAGCAAATGTGATGATCAATGCTGGTGGGTGTCTTCTCTGAATGAGAAGAGATATTTCCCCATAGGCTTGTGGTATCAATCACATGACCACCGATAGTAGCCACATAGCCGGCCCTACTTAGCAACAAATAAAAATATGCATACACACATTAAACCATATGATTTGCTTGAATTACATCATCGAATTCCTCGAATTCCCGAAAGCCACATATTTTTTTACAACCAGCCGGTAACGTGTCTGTTCCAATTTTCCGGCAATACTCATAAACTGGTATACAGAATGATACACCACTCAGGCGTGATATTTTATTTGACCATATTTTTATGAGCCATAAACAATTCGGACGGTCAGCGTTTCGGCATGGATTTACGTCATTTTTTATTGCAATCTCAATGAGTTTATTAGAGGAAATATTGGCAATTTTGTACCGTTGTATTAAGGTGAGCTTACACGGGCAACTTAATTGCTCAATCGTAGTCGTGCCTTATTCCTACCCATCATCATTTTACTACTCAATCTCATATTTCTTGGGGTCGATGCAACACGTTTTCTACTTCGATTCCGTTCTATCAACCGTCGTGCTTTCACAATTTCTTTTTTGGGTCAAACTCTTCATTTATTTCCCAAACCTCTGCAAGTGGTGAAAGCCAAAAGTGGCGGCCACTAGAAAGGCATCGAGGCAATGAAGCTCGACGAGTCCCAGAGAAACATTACAACTGTCTTGGATTACGCAACGAAATAAAATTATAATAATAATTATAATATGTGGGGACATATCACTCACGGCCATCTGACCCCAAACTAGGGAGACCCTGTACTGTGGGTGTCAGACAGCTGATATACATACACATATACATTTTAAATACATACATGTATAGATAAACAACATCCAGACACAAGGCAAACACAAATATTTACCCTGGGCGGGAATCGAACTCACAACACGCTGCGCAGCAGTCAATCGCTCAGCCACTGCGCCAACCGTGTCGTCAAAATTGATCAGAAAAATATATTTTCCCACTTCCCTTCAAACGAACCAGGAGACAGAACAGAATTAGGCCAATAGGCTTTCACTGACTGCATTTGTTTTGTATCATTCATCACACAATTCATCCATATTTTATTTGACTTTCCTCTTCCAATCCAACCATCTTTTATTCTAACACACATTATTCAAAGTTCTATTTACGGGTCGATGACGCACTGTAAGACCTCAAAAAAGGTCGTATACTTCGCTTTCCACCTGTCGTGCGCATGCGATCTACTTTTAAACACTTTTCCTACATCACAAACACTTTGACACTTCAACCCTCATCAAATGAATAAGTGATTATGTGTTTGCTCTCCAATGCAGATATTTTTCAGGAAAATTCCCAGATAAGTGATATATTTAGTATAAATACGGAAAGTATTTTGTTTATTGTATTTTCAGAGAAAGTATAACACATACATAAAAAAATAATGATTGTATTGAAACTCGAATTGGTACCTAGGTACTTTGGAAAACATTAACACATAGGTAATGAGTTTATCGGTTATACACAAGTTTCTATACATTCTGCCTAGCCTTTTCCCAACTATACTGGGTTCGGCTTCCTGTCTAACCGGATGCAGCGACAACCTATTTGATCTCAACAACCCAGTTACTGGGTAACACTTTACCCTTGGTAATGTGTTGAGGAGGTAGAAGCCACGGATCACAAAAATAGTCTGAAACATTAGCAATATATCCATCATAATACCTTTTTCTGGAACTTCAGTCAAAAAACGTTTGGGCGTAAATATAATTTGGCGTTACCAGCACAAAAACGAATTATTCTATAAAGGGAATGCCTTAAAAGCTATTGTAATGAAGTTAGGGCGGTACTCAATCCAATAACTCGGTGTTGCCATAGTTAAGACGAAAGCTCGAACTAACGAAAAAAAAAATCAAACTTGTTGTGTTTTTGATATTTGTTGTGGCGTTTTTACTACCAAATAAATTACCCTCCTTTTGGTGTCTTCGTCAGGTATAAAAAGAATCACTATGACATAGCCAAGCTTTCTTAGAATGCTTTTATAGATAGGTCATGTAAAGGAGTTGCTTCAAAATGTATGGAGCCTGGGCCCAGTTCTTGTACACCATACTTAATAATAGAGCAAACATTTTAAATAGTTCTCAACTGTCCAATTACCTACTTTAAAATAGCTTTGTGAGTAGGTAAAACACAAGAAATTGCACTTAATTGCAACACACAACAAAAAAAACAATCATGGCGGTAAGCTGACATTTTGATTGATTAATGACGTTTGACATTTATAATTTTGATTTTATGTGTCGATTTGTGTATAGCCAGGTAAACGAATGGGAAAGAAACGGTGTTAAATTAAAAAAAAACGAAAGGGAGGTTGTTATAAAGTTCTCCAGAAACTAGAAACAAAACGAGACGAAAGTGACGGAAGTGACACTGACATATGACAGTTCTCTTTCTATGATCAATGGTCGATCTATGGTTTATAGAGTAGCTAAATCTGAGTGACGCCATGTTGAAAATCCATAAAAACTATCAAAGTCAAAGTCAAAGTCAAAGTCAAAGTCAAAGCATTTATTTCAATTAAACCATTTACAGGCACTTTTGAATTGTCAAGGAGTCGGTCAGTTAGTCAGAGAGTTGAAGCTAGTTGCTCGTTCCAAAACGTAGGTAGGTCTCTATGGAGAAGAACGAGCAAGAAACTCCACGGACACTCTTTTAAATCAAGTTTTTACAAAGTTTGGTTACATTCTTGTTGCTTCTATATGTGAAAACGATGAAGGTAATCTAACAATACAAAACACAAAAAAGAAGCAAGATAAAGTGGCATCTAATTCATGGCAGATAAGAGCTGACCAATCTCCACTGACAGCGCCCGTTCACGAACATGACGCGTGAATCAGCACCATTTAGCTCAACCATTTTGAAGGGAGCCGAATGATCCAACACACGCGCCACCATCAGCGAGACATTTGAGCGAGCATGACAATACTCCCAACCGCCATGTTAATTTTTGTCAAACATAAAGGTATTAATATACATGGCTCCATGGTATTCACATTTACAAAATTGAAATAATGCTGCTAAATTATACAAAACTAAGGTTTCCAATGTATATTATTTTATCATATGAAGTGTGAAAAGTTAATAATTTAAAAATATCTATATATAATAATAACGATACTCGTTACTCATGTCAATAGAAAAAGGGGTAGGAAACATCCTTTTCTTCCAATTTGGAAATTCCCTAAACTGGCTGTGGAGCAGGACCAGCATTTAGCCAAGCATCTTTATCATTGATGTAATCTTCTAACTTATAATATGCTTGTCTACATAGTGTGCGCTTAATACATGTTTTAAATTGTTTTTCATTCAATTGTAGAATATCAAGTGGTATTTTATTATAGCATTTTACACAGTACCCCATAAAAGAAGTATGTACTTTTGACAATCTGAAGCTTGGCTGATCTAATTTGTTCCTATTTCTAGTATAAACATTATGTCTGTCACCTATTTTATTAAAAAGATGAAGATTTTTTCGAACATGCATAATGTTTTCATATATAAATTGACAAGGTACCGTCATGATGTTAATCTGTTTAAACAATTCTCTTAGAGATTCGCGTTTGCGGAGATTATAGATTGCTCTGACAGCCCGCTTTTGCAGTATAAAAATAGAATCCATATCTGCAGCCCGTCCCCATAGCAAAATACCGTAAGACATGATACTATGAAAATAGCTAAAATATACTAGCCTAGCGGTATCCACGTCTGTCAAATGCCGGATCTTTCTGACAGCGTAAGCGGCTGAACTTAACCGCCCTGCAAGAGATGTTAAGTGAGGACCCCACTGTAGCTTGGAATCAAGCGTAATCCCTAGGAAAACAGTCCTTTCGACGAATTCAAGTATGTCCTTATTCAATACAACGTTACATTCATTACTCTTAACATTCGGCAAAGCGAATCTTATGCATTTAGTTTTCTTCTCATTTAATACTAAATTATTTACAGTAAACCAATTATGAATCTTAAGCATGGCGTCATTTACGTCGTCAAGGTGCTGTGCCCGTCTATTTACTCTAAAAATCAATGAAGTATCATCAGCAAATAACACCATTTGTGGTTGATTTTTCAGTAAATGAGGTAAATCGTTTATATAAACTAAAAAGAGGAACGGACCCAATATGGAGCCCTGCGGTACCCCCATTTTTACTTTTAAGCCTGATGAATTAACACCATTTATTTGAACTTGCTGCAGTCTATCACTTAAATATGATTTTACTAAGCTAAGCGCTTGTTTACCCAGTCCGTAATGCTCTATTGTTAAATTATCAATTTACTACCACAACAGTACACATTTAAATGAATTATCTGTATTTTTCCAGGATTCTACGGATTTTTCTCTTTTTTTTGAAGTGGTTTACATAGACTGGGCCCATTATGATACATGTCCTTAATAAAGTTGTTTCTGAGATTTGCCCGAAATAACATTTCTAAGCGAGGCAAGGGACTCTAATTTTCAATGGGTCGTGACTACTACAGGTTTTCTCACGATGAAGATAAATATCTATTTAGTATGTACAAAGTCCTGCATGAAAATATTGGTACATGTTATTGAACAATTCATTTCTCTTTGACAACTTCTCCATAAATATATTGTTTCCCTTGAGAAAACAAACTTGAGTTACAAATAACGGGCACGTAGGTACATCTCCCAGCGGCAACATGGCGGCTACAACGCGAACGTGAACACACTCAATTAACTTTAAATTGCAATATTCGTCTTTGTAGACATTGAATGTACGTACAGACAGGAAATTAATAACAATTTCTGTTGTTATTATTACAGGAGCGTTTCGTTTTATTGGAAGACGGTATATTAGTATTTAATGGGCGGAAAATCGCATGTAATTGAAATCGAAACCGATAGATTTAAGTATCTGAGTGGAGAGTTTGAATTGATTGATTTGAATCAAGAATTGATTGATTGACTTGATCAAGATTAAGCTACGCGTACCGCGGTCGGTCTGTGGATGGGTAACCATCCATTTTAAACCGACTTCCCTCCAAGCCTCAGAAAGCACATAACACCGTTGGTCCCGGCTGTCATTCGTGTAGATTTTTGGCCCTCATTACGGGTAGTCAGAAGTCAGAAAGTCTGACAACCAGTCTTACCAAGGGGTATCGATCCCGATCGACCGATCGATCAGTACGGCTTGTACTTCGCCACGGCCACCTCATGTCAAAAATGTGAAATAAAAAATTGGAATATGTAGGACCAACAACTATAATAATAATAATAATAAACCCGCAGGGCAGCTTGTGGCGAGCTGTTGGGCAGTAGCGACCCCACGGACCTGATCTCCCGGGAGAAGACTTGTTCCTCATCTCTGGCTTGCCTTTCAATAAGGGCAAGCCAGAGATGAGGAACGGAGCTCCCACCTCTATCTTGCCTTAATTGGCCGGTTAGAGTGGAAATTCGCGAGAGCATTCGTGCTCGGGGTAAGGAAGTATTCCAGTAAGACGCTGGTAGGGATCTTGACCGTACTTCCGGGATTGTCCTGATAGCCGTGGAATACCTCTCCACTCCTCTAGCACCTCAAGATATGTTGCCCCCTTGTCGCTACGTCACTTGGTGCTAGCGGCTGTTTCAGGGGGCCCATTTAGTGAGTGTGCAAGTCACCCCCTGCTATTTTATCCATGTATACAAACATTGATTCGGCAGGGGCCATAGTCACTTCATAGTTCCAGGTAACCAAGTCACTTTAGCAACCCATACCCATAGTCCAGTACTGTTAGTTTCCATGTCCTGTAATAGTCCTGCACCAACCGGGGGTTGTCCTTGGGTGCACTTGCATAGTGCATACAGGGATAATCGTCGGTTGATGTCTTATTTCATATAAAGCTACCTAAGGGGCCTCTGCGAGTTGGCTTCGGCTCCTCGTACGCCTTACAAAGGCCCGGGACCTCTGGGTCCCGAGATACATAAAGTATATAAAATATAATAATAATAATAATCTTTATTTCCAGTTTTACAATTTAAGTTAGCACTAAGTTTATAATTGTAGTTATATTACATAAATTGTAAGTTAACACAAAACTTATACACTTCTGACACCCAAGCTAAGATTGAACTTGTGTTATGGGTATCAGGGCTCTCAAGTTAACAGCGGTTAGACAAAAATATGAAGTTCGGAAAATCTCGGTGTAGGTACCCTACACATAAACTCATTATCATTTCAGCCGAAAGACGTCCACTGCTGGACGTAGGTCTCCCCGAAGAAATGGGGGTTTTTGCCATAATCGCCACGCTTGGCAGGCGGGTTGGCGACCGCAGTATGGTTGTTAAAAAGGCACAGAGAACGCTGCTTCCCATTCTCTGGTGAGTCCCTTAGTCGCTTCTTACGACACCCACGGGAAGATATGGGATGGTGCTATTCTTTACGTCCGACACCATACGGATACACAACTCATTACAAAAGTTTAATAATATCTGTAATTTCAATCTTCATTAGTCTTTGGATTCGGGTTTCAGATATTCGAAATTTGAACTCACTCTTAGAGAGTACCTACAGAAAAGATAAATAAAAACATTTTCTTGATTGTGAGACATCCGTCTTTAGAAACGAACTCCGTAATAACTGCTTTTACAAAATCTTTTATTATTTCGGACGATACTTAATTCCGAAATTTCTGAGATTATGAAAAGTGTTTGGAAATGCAGTCATAATTTGATTGTAATATTTATTATTTTTATGGATATTTTGAGAAGCGCTGATTTCTTTGTATAAGTAAGATGCTCTTTTTTATCGGGTAAAGTAGTATTTTCTATTGTTTTAAAAACGTTGCCCCACACTAGGAATTTTTTGCCATAAAAAATATTTAGCCCGAGTGAGAATCGAATCCAATAAACGCAGCGCAGTAGCCAATCGCTCAGTCACTGCGCCAACCGTGCCACTAGTCTTATTTTAGTTTGTTTTTTAGGAATCTATAGTATGGAAAGGAACTGTTTAAGCGAATATGTTATGTACCTAGCTAAATGGCAAACCACACAGTCCACTAGAAGTGTTGTGAAGTTTAGTGAAAAGTAAATCTTAGAACCAACCACATGTCTATTTCATTTAAAATCGGTGCAAACAATTATCAACCTTATCGCCCTAAACGGGAACCCTAATTTTGTTTCAGTTTCAGTTTCTCAATCCAGGAAATAGCTCCATGTAAAACACTGGCATTCAGCTGCATCCGGTTAGACTGCAAGTCAAATCCAATTTAGTTGAGAAATCCTAGGCTGAATGTCTAACTAAAGATCACCCTCACAATTTTACACAGTACGACTTGAATTAAAAATAAAAGTCGTCTTCACTAAAACCACCAGCTTCAATGAACTTAGTTCTATAATAAATTCAGTTTAAAACAACAGTTTGCTCACAAATCTCTCTAGAGAAGAGTGAATAGCATCTGGAGTGAATGCATATTTCACTACTTTTTTAATTCGTCAGAAAACTAAAAAGTTAATCTACGGTCTGTGCCTCCTCTAGAGGATTGTCGACGGTTTTATTTGCTTACACCCGTTGGTTTATTCTGAAAGGTTTTTAGTTTTGTGAATCTGACTGTCTGTTTTACAGAATGACTAATTTTGATTCACGACGCTTGGCTCGGTGTTCATTATAATTTATAATCTTTTTAATGTAACTAAGCTGATCTGACCTACTGGACCGATTATAATAAAAATCTTTCACTGATAGAAAGATAGTCGTCCAACTCAATATAATGGGGCAGACATATTTACAGGTATTTCCAACTTGAGAATTATGTTAATGATTTTAATCATAACAATTGTGTAAATATACGTATATTATTTATTATTATTTAAAGAATTTATTTATTTATTACATACACACACACACAACACACACACACACATACATACACAGATTACACACACACACACACACACACACACACACACACATTACATTATTATTACTTTTTTACGTTTTGTTCATTTTCATTACATTTTTTTTTTGTATAGGATGTTAGTGTCTCGTCTATTTTTTTAATGAACATATAACCCGATGCTAAAGCTGCAAATTGCACGAAACGTAAGCAAATTTTAATTTCGCGGGCTAAACTAGCTTTTCGCCTGAACTAATTTAAAATAATATTACTTACAAAATTTGTATTTTTATGGACCAAGCAAGTACTGTTTAGTACACCTAGGTACCTTTTTCATTATAGACTTGTATTAAACTTGCAATTAGTAAGGTTAAAGGCCCGTCGCGTCAACTTCAGATAATTTTAGCTTTTATTAAGATCCACGGATAAATTAAATAAAAACAATATAATGATTATGCGCTGATTATTTTATGTGGTTAGTGTTGAATTTGTTGTCCTTTTGTTGTCTTTATTAAATTGTTTTAAGTTGCGGAGTAGTTTGTCCTGTATGAATCCCGCACCCCTGGCCATAGGCTGAGGTTTTAGTCGGTAAGAGTCCATGGAAGACCAGGAGGATTACACCGAACACTAAAAAAAAAAGCAGCGGCAGCGGTTTCTTTTCAAATAGAGAAGACACGAACATGGGTCAGCGCTCATGGGTTGCTCTATTCGTTTTGTCGATTTCAGAGTTGTACATATTAATTACCTCCACGCAGCTTCCACGTGAATTTTCTTACTGATATTTAATTTTTTTAGGGTTCCGTATCTCAAAAGGAAAAAACGGAACCCTTATAGGATCACTTTGTTGTCTGTCTGTCTGTCAAGACCCTTTATCTCGGGAATGCGTGGAGGTATTAAATTGAAATGAAAACCATATACTCAAGTTTACGGTCCCTTGATGCTGTTAAAAAAAAATCAACCCTCTATGTTAACGTAAAAAAAGATACGGCCGTTTATGACGCAAAAAACCCATTTATAATAAATCATAGGGGTAGTAGGTATGGATTAGTATAGAAGTATGGATATGTACCTACAAATATGCACGGAACCCTCGGTGGGCGAGTCCGACTCGCACTTGTCCGGTTTTTTTTATAATAAAATATACTAGCTTTTGCCCGCGACTTAGTCTGCGTGAATGTCGGTTATGAAGGATGCAGACAAAGACGCGGATCAAATAGCCTATGTCCTTCCTCAGGGTTCAAGCTCTTTTCATACCGAATTTCATCAAAATCGGTTCAGTCGTTTCATCGTGAAAGCATATCAGACAGAGTTTCTTTGTGTGTGATTTACAAGTCCGTGATAAGAACTGTCGTAGAGTGGAATGGAAGAAATGAATATATCAGAGAAAGTTTGAAAGGGGCGCCAGTGACAGAAAAGTTAAAAGGAATCGTTTGTCTTGGTATGGGCATGTGAAGAGAAGGAATGAAACGCATGTGACCAATAGAGTTATGAATATTAATTTGGATGGATGGAGAAGGAGAGGAAGGCCTAAGAAAAGATGGATGGATTGTGTGAAGAATGATATGAACGAAAAGGAAGTCAGTGAAAGCATGACGTTGGATAGGACGGAATGGAAGAAGAAAGCATGTTATGCATGTAACATGGGATAAGGGCAGTAAGAAGGAGACTGGCTTTAATAATAAGTGAAATATTTTATGAAATCAGTTAAGTATTTTTTGAGTTTATCCACTACAAACAATCAAATATGCGTGAGAGGTCTCGATGATCCAGTGGTTAAGGCGCCTGGCGCCTAACCCATGATTGTTTAGGCCCGGGTAAAAACGGGTGTAATATTATTTGCCAAAATCATACTTTATCTCCAAATTAATATTCATTGTAAATGTTTCTGTAAGTGTTAAGCAAGCCGTTAACCGTAGCCGTCCCTTTAGAGGTTGCGGAACAAAGGACCAAGTCTAATTTTGGTCATTTGGGATTTAAATTTACTGGAAAAATATTTTCATGAAGCCGTTGTTTCTATTTTTCATAATAATGGTAATGTTAACGGGCTATAAAAAATTGGGGTATGAAGAATGATGGCAAAGTAGATTTTGCGTTGGTTTAGAGGTTACCGTTTCCTATGTAGTTAAGTACTTTAAATGCTATTTTGTATCTGTAATTTAAGAACATATTAAAAATAACTTAGATGGAAACAGGAGAGAAACTGTAGCTATGTTTACCATTAAATAAATATGAATGAGAAATGAGTTGGAAGCTGCACTTTGCAGTAGCAGCAACAGCAGTTTCAACAATCATTACAAAAAATTCTTAATTCACACGACACACGGTAATACACGATCAATATTATTGTTAATACTTCACCAAAGATTAGCATGCCCAAGTTATTTGATAATAATCAAATTCAAATATTGAAAACAAAAACTTTTTTTTAAACGACTTAAAAAAAGGAGGTTCTTAGTTCGTCACAGTTAAAACAGAGATGGAAAGTCCTCCAAAGATGGAAGAAACGAAAACGTCTTCTCGGTTTCTGTTGCGTTTTTCAAAAAGCGCTGAATAAATTTCTGTTTGTTGTACCTATCCAGAATATAACAAACACTTTTCTGAAAATGCATCAAAATCGGTTCAGCCAAACGGGAGTTAATCGCGGACAAACATATATACATACATATAAACATACGGGTCGAACTGAGAACCTCCTTTTTTTGAAGTCGGTTAACAAACAGAAACTTATTCAGCGCTTTTTGAAAAAAAGCAACAGAAATCGAGAAGACGTTTTCGTTTCTTCCATCTTTGGAGGACTTTCAATCTCTGTTTTAACTGTGTTGCCGTTCCTTAATGGATTTGGATGATAAGGAGGCACTAAAAAGTGGAAAATAAAAACTTTTTAGGAAAAAAGAGAACCGCCTTCAAAAAAAAAAAAACTAAAAACTGATAAATAACTTTAGTACAGAACACACATGACTTTAGTTTCGGAAGTCGGTGGCAATACAAAACAACAAACAGAACAAAGCCATTAATTTCAGTCTTAAATTAATTTATAAGTTTGACCAGTGCAATGTAGATCAAACTATGCTTACCTATATAAACTATGTATTTTCAATAACTCTATCTATTGATGAAAACCTTAGTTAAGTTACTTTCTTTAAAAGGTCTAAGCGTATAGGGGTGTGATTCTATAAGACCTCATTCTAAACTTCGAATCTGAATCCGCTGTGAGTTTCTTGATTGGCATTCTAAAAACTCAGTTGATAATTCGAATTTACACTAGCGCCACCCTTGCGAGCGTGTCAGCGCGTTGAACTAAATTGACAGGGAGATTTTGACAGATAAAGTATGAGATGACGTAAAAAGTGGCATTCTGTAAGGTAATTTCGCGTCAATTCGACGCTCACTACGCACTCGAACCCGATTCAAAGTGTCAAATCTATCAAGGTCATTTTGAACCTTATGCGAAGTGAGAGTGAATAGCGATGAGAGATGTGAGTTGTTGTTTGAATTTTACAGATCGACTTACAAATGGTGGGAGCGACTTTGTTTTATACTATGCATAGATTAGATTTGTATTTATAAGAGGACCATATTAGTTAATTTTTCTCCGTTCCACACCTCTCTGCTTAACTGGAGTGTCAAGATAATGCTGTGCCATGAGGAACCACAGCACAGCATTGGTTTTTAGGGTGACATAAAAGTAAAATTAATCAATAAAAATAAAATTTATTGTTGGAAATACGAAAAGCAGTTTCGAGACAGAAAATAAAAGAATAAATTAAATTGGTAATGTCATATTTCCGCGGGGCAAAGGATCATCTTACTATTGGTTCGAGATGAAATCCTCTAGGTTTCATAACGATGTTTTCCTGTAGAAAATTATTGTCGGTGGTGTGTCTTAGATAGATAAACAAAGTACATTTTTGTGACATTGATTAATAATCGTCGCAGCATCTTAGGTTGATCACAATAACGGAAACCGACAACACGCAACTATTATCTCATTTTTGTTTTCTGCAGATTACATGTTTGTGTACACAAGGACCAGAATTAGTATCATTGGTCATTAAGATTAGAGACACAAGATTAATAATAACTTTGAGCATAACTAGATTGCGATAAAAATCGTGTTGAAAAACTTTCAATTTTATTTTATAACTATCTTTTGCCTGCGACTTCGTGCACGTGAATGTTGATTATCGCAGATGCAAAGGAAGTAGCGGATTAATGAGTTACCTATATCCTGTCTTGGGATTCAAAGTTAGTCTGCACCTGATTTAATTAAAATCGGTTCAGTATTTTAACCGTGAAGGCGTAAAAAATAAACCAGTTCACTTTCGCATTTATAATTTTCTAACACAAAATATAAAGGTTACAGAAGGACCGCTTCCGCCATCTACAAAAATAATTACCTAAACTTGCCAGGATCACTAGGGCTGCTACTGTATTGACTCTGTAGGTTTTATTTGTGACAATATGAAATTTTATTGAGACTGGTAGGAACTCTTTGGATTTTTTTTAACAAAATTTTCCTTATCGTCATGAAATGTCAATGTCTCTCATTTATTAATTTATACAACACGTTACAGTCGAGACTGAAGTCTGCTTGAAACTGCTTGAAATTGCCTATAAACGTAATGTCATTGTGTGCGTGCGTAAAATGGCGGTTTGTTCTGAGTGGTTTCTCTGCTCTGGCGTGCCGAAGCCTTATAATTGTAGTATGGATAATCACAGCGGTCAATCTTGATGGAGTCTACTCAAGTATGCAAGAAATATTATAGTGCACAAATGTTTAACCGCATACTGATAATATTGTAAAGTAAACGCAACCCACGATACACGGGAAATTCTTAGTGTAGGAAACGATTTAAAAAAAGCTACCCGAATAAAAATCGAGTTGAAATAGGTTTACATTGACTTTATACGTTGTATGTTAGTAGTTCTACCATTGCCTAAGGAAACATTTGCAACGGTAAGCAGCCACATGCATACTGTATGAAGGAGCCAAGGCTTAAACGTTTTACTTCGTGTAGTTTTATTTTTGCATAAACTGTAAAATTAGATTTGGAGAAGAAGCATAGAATCGTGGCGTATTGAAAAATGATGCAGGATTTTAAACTGCTATGCTCGTTTTGAAATTAAATACCAGCTTCTGCCTGCGACTTCATATGCATAGTATTCAGAATGGATTCAGGGTTTTAAATTATTCCAGGGGAAAACAAAAAGGCTTTTGTTAAACGAACCACCAGATAGTAAATGATCACCAAAAATAGTAAATAAAATAAAACCAAAAATAGTAAATGATCACCAAAAAAAGAATAAATGATCACCAAAATTATGAGTTTGACTGTAAAAGCGATTTGGTTCTGGAACTCGCTCGCACGGCACGGTCGCTCCGCTCGCTCGCTTCGTGCGTAGGAGGTCACAGTTCTAACCTAACCTAACCATGTCGGATCCGCCCCAGGGGCAGGAGGGACTTAAGGGTCAAAAAGATTTTGGTTATTTTGCACATTAAGATTTGTTGATCATATTTTACTACATTTGGTATTCTAAAGTATTTTTTGGTGGTAATTATATTTATTCCCAAACAAAAACAGTATGAAAAAAATATATTTTTTTAAATAAAATGTTTTTTTTTATTCACACTATTATTAATTTATATTTATTGAAATTTTTAACACTTTTCTTAATTTAAATTTATTAAAATTTATTTTCTATTTTTTAGTTTGGTTTTCTATAAAAAGCGTGTTTTTAGTTTTTTTAAACTATTATTTACTTTTTACTTTTTAGTTTGAAAAATGGAATAATTTTATCAAATTAGTGTATTGTCATCGGTCCTCGATAAATATACAAAGTTTGAACGAAATCTGGCCGCTTAAAGTGGGTCAAAATCGCGCCCAAAGAAGTCGGTTACAAACAAACATACAAACATACAGGTGAAGCTAATAAAAAGCTCGTAATAATCCTTTGTGTTAACTTATACATCTGTAGGTATTATCATCACCAGCCGAGCCTTTTCCCAACTATGTTGGGCTTCCAGTCTAACCACATGCAGCTGAATACCAGTGTTTTACATGGAGCGACTGCCTATCTGACCTCCACAAACCTTTTTTTTTTTTTTTTTTTCGTCAGCAGGTCCCACCTCCCCGTGCGGCCATTTCCATAGCGGCCGCACCCACTCTCGAGTGGCGCGCGTGGAACACTGCGCCGCCAACTCGGGCCTATCTGGTCGGACGACGAACGCCCCTGGTCCGCCGCCCGCAGGCCACCTCTCATGGAGGTCGCAGATCGTTTTGCGCC
Source organism: Charanyca ferruginea (assembly GCA_947361185.1). NCBI lineage: Eukaryota > Metazoa > Arthropoda > Insecta > Lepidoptera > Noctuidae > Charanyca > Charanyca ferruginea. The sequence continues at coordinate 6,036,665 of OX376082.1, read as the reverse complement.
CTTCTCGGGCGCCCGGTGCGTCTTCTGCGGGAGGGGAGAGAGGATACGGCTTCTCTCTCCCGCTCGGCTGCCTCCTTTGCAGACATGACCTCCTCACAAAAGGAGGCAACCCCGTCCCATGCACTCTCGCTCTCGACCATCGATTGAACGACGGCCGGGAGCGAAAGATCGCTCCCGCCTAAGCTACTGGGTAACATCATACCCCTTGGATAGACTGGTTGTCAGACTTTCTGGCTTCTGATTACCCATAACGACTGTCAAAGATCTACGGGTGGCAGCCGAGACGAACGGCTTTGCGTGCTTTCTGAGGTACGGACGGAGGAGCCTACGTAACCTTATGTGTCTAGAGGTAAAATAATAAATAATTCTGCGTATTTAGCAAGTCTCTATGAAGATTGCCCGCTGTGACCGAAACTCGAGAATATTATTGTTACTTCGACCTTAGGTGATTTCTTTATTTATTTACTTTTTTTTTGTAAATAGTTTTTTGTTGATTACTTTTATCAAAGTCCCCATTTTCCAAAGTTTGGGTACGCAAGGGTTAGAATAGAACTTACCTATTTAATTATGCTGAATGCGTCGAATAGGTACGTATAAGTACATATCCGAATTTAATTTCTGGGAATAATTCCAAAACAGAAATAAAACTCAGATGTCAATACAATCTATCTCTAAATGATAAAATTAAGCAAAATAATTTTAGAATTCGATCTAAATCTGTAGCGGTCGTCAATATGAAATGTTATATAATTGAAAGCTTGCCTCCGAAAGTGCTATCGACTGAGTATTCTAACTGTATCACACAATACACGAGCGACTAAGACAGAGCGTGGCCGACACGCGGCGACATTTGAGTTGACTAATATTTGCCCATTTTATTAAAATAAATCTTTATTCAACTTAAATTTATAAATAACATGTATTATTATATTAAAAGCACCTTTTATATAATAATACTTACGGGTTCTTATACAAAACTTATATATATTATATAATAAAAATAGTAATAGTTATTTTGGGACATTTCACACACGGCTATCTTGCTCTACATACGTATATACTCGTAGATAAACAACAACTAGATACAAGTGGTCATCACACAAATGTTTACCCTGGGCGGGATTTGAACCCGCTACAAGCTGCGCAGCAGTCAATCGTTCAACCACTGCACCAACCGTGTCGTCATATATGAATTTAAAACACATACCGGGGGCTAGAGGGCTCATAGGGAATTAAAAAATCTGTCTGTGTTTCTGTCAATGTTTCGGACAAGAGGTGTCTGAGGGACTGCCTAGTGCCAGTTAACCATCCAGCGCTGATTCTTTGGCCCAATAATAAGCCAGCCCTCTGGTCATGTGTATAGTTAACAAGTCGCTTGGCGATGTTTGTTTTAAAATAAATCTAGCAAATAAACAAACTCGTTGATAGTAAAATAGAGCAATAACTGCTTCAGTTTACCTGTCAATGGGGCATTTTGATTGTTAGTTTTTAACTCAACTCTGCTCAATCCTGTACATCAACGTCAGCAACAGAGGACACACAATAAATCGCCCGTGTAACCTTTCAAATATAAGTTTCCTTTGTAATATTAAATATGAAATGTACAATTCATTTTTGAATAGACAAGAACAAGACAGCATTTCAGGCAAAGTGCGAATAAATGTAATTATTTTCAGGTCACCCAGTTCTCTTTTCATCAGGAAAGAATATGTACAAGAACTTGAATGTTGAAAGGTATTTAGATACATGAATACATAATCAAACATTTTTCGGACAAATGCAATTGAAACAAAAGACGACCTTATGTCTATTACATACAGGTGTGACAAGATGGACAGCGTCATCAAGGATGGGATTTTAGCATTTGTGCTAAGTTTCCAGTTGATTAACCCAAGAAATAACTGTAGTATAAATAAATGTTTCATACAGCTCTCTCTTTTCATCCTCTTTGGGAATAACCTGCGAATAACCATGCCTTTTGTGCAGGTTTTTTTGTGAGGATGTTCATATTTCGGACTCTTAAGGACGATTTCCACGTAACGGCTCGCATCGCATCCGATCGGAAAGGATACGAATGGATGCGGCGACAGTCGATTGCGTCCGGCAGGACCTCGACGCATACGAGCGGCTCCGTACCGTCACTTGCCAACGTAACCGTTTCTGCGCCTAGTCAAATAGTTTCATTTCTACCGTGTAGACAACTGAAAGGATCCGATCGGATAGGACGACAAGCGAGCGGAGCAGATCGCGCGTCGCAGCATGCTTTCGGCAATGATTGCGTGTCGCGGAAGACGCCCACGGTCAAGCTGCTGTGTGCGGCTTGGTAATATTCACTTTAAATACTGTGTACACGATTTCATCATCATCAACATCAGCCGAAAGACGTCCGCTGTTGAACATACACCTCACCGATAGAACGCCACAACAAGCCGCAACCTGCCGCTCGTATCCCCCGGTTACCTGTGACCGTGACGATGTCGTCAATTCATCTGGTGGCCTACCAACGCTGCGTCTTCCAGTTCGTGGTCGCCACTCGAGAAAACTTTTTTCCGGATCGGATATCGTTTAAAAATTGTAAGATCCGTTCCGATCCGATGCGATACGTTTGGTGGAAATAATCCTTTAGGTACACATATAGGTATTGATCTAGTTAAACTTATAGGATAATTTTTATCCCGTTTTTTACCGTTCCCGTGGGATAATTAAGGACTTAGATTTAATTCCTAAATCTCGCAGACGAAGTCGCGGGCTAAAACTATTGCGTAATAAAACTCCTGACAGACAGACGGACAAACCGATCTACCTGCCCAGTAGGCAACATAAACATTAACAGTAAATAAACTATAAATAGTTTTTATGTTGTTTTTATGGCATTTTTCCGCCAAACAAAACTAAAAGAACGTTTTATTACTTCGCAGTACCTAGCGACTACTGTTTATGTTATGTTTCTACTTTTACATATTTGGGAATGTGCGTTTCACTGAATCATATGGTTTAAAAGAAATAAAAAGTTACGAAATGGTTGAGAGATTTCAACATTTCATTACTTCTTTGCAAACATGGACGCTCATCATATGCCTAGCCTTTTCCCAAGTATATTGGCGTCGGCTTCCAGTCTAACCGCATGCAGCTGAATACCAGTGTTTTACATGGAGCGACTGCATGGGCTGCCAGACTCATGTGGGATTGGGTGGGTCACGTCAGCTACATGCAGAGTGACCGCTGGGTCAGAATTTCCACGCAATGAGTGCATGAAGATGGGTGGCGTCGCCGAGGACGGCCCAGAAAGAGGTGGCGAGAAGACCAGGGGGCCAATCTGCTATTTTTATAATTTCGTCATTCCAACACGATCCCATTGTCATTTTGCTAAAAGTTCGTAATCTGCTAAATTCATAATGGTTGATCGTTGGTCGGTCTAATTAAAAGCAATGACTGCACAATGATGTTCTAATGGTAGGTCACTGATCAAAGGAACTGTCAAACTTTTAGCAGGTTACCGCCAAAGTCAGTCATTCAGGTGTCATTTTGTACGAGATTACCATTCTATATAATTTCTTTCAATGGCGTGTCAGTGGTAGACCGTTGGAAAGTCATAATGACGCCATTATATTAGTAGATTACCAAACTGAACCATTATGAAATCAATGATAGATAATTCTGACACTATTGTAATAGCAGACTTGAGGCCCTGAACGAGTAGGTACCACAAGGGCTGGTTCAAGGTGTTGCTGGATAAAATTTCCTGGAAGGACTTGGGGAGGCCTTTGTCAAACAGAGGGACAGCGAAGGCTTTAAAAAAACCAACGAAATTTTTTTACTATTTTCCCGAAGAGTTAGGTAGTTATATTTCTAGTACATGTACACTTAATGCGATAGTAGTAGATAGGGGGTGAACCTATTGTCATACTCTGGACACAAGACAGGACACCGGGCCGGTCTAAAAAATGTTTGAAACTACGAAACTTTTCTAAACTTTTCTTTTTTTCTGGCAAAGACTAACATAACTATACTCCTTTTACAATAAGATTAGACATTTACACAAACCTTTTTTACAGTCTGTTCAACCGATTTTGACTTATATTGCATTGGTGGCATGACAAATAGCAGCTGCAGTAAACAGTTGTTATTGTAACCACTTTTTTGCCCCTAATGTCATCCATACGGAATATAAGTCAAAATCGGTTGAACAGACTGTAAAAAAAGGTCTGTTTTAAAGTCTAATCTTATTGTAAATGGAGTATAGCATATGTTCAATCGAATTAAAAAATGTTGTCTATGATTGTTCGTACAGACGCCAAGTTATCAAGCCATACCAAACTGTCAATCGAATGTGAACCTTATAATTTTATATTTAGTAGAAAATCTATCAAAGAAATTTGACAGATTGTTGTAGATTGATGTGCTGGCCTCTGTATATTTTACATATTAGGTTCAACAAAAGGTAAGGCAAAGGCGGACTCATTGCCTAAGGCTCTACCACTTACCAAAGGTAACCAAACTTTAAGGTAAGCTCACAATCGGCAACTGACTATACATTTAGTATGACCGCTGTTTAAGGGCCGAGTCACACCGGAATGGCAGCGGCAGGCAGCGCAGCGGCCGGCAGGTTTGCTGACAAACTATCTTCAACTTTATCTTTGAACATCAAGGCATAGTATCGCTTGGAGATTTGTATGAGTTGAGCGGCAGCTTGCGGCGGTGCCGCGAGCCGTTAAGGGGCTATTTAACGACTTTTACAGATTTTCGACTAAACTTTGAGAGTTTTGGACGCAGAGAATCGTATGCGCTGCGTCCAAAACTCTCCAAGTTTAGTCGAAAAAATTAAATAAAAGTAGTATTCTTTAACTTAAAAAAAGGCGTATATAAAATTGTCTGTAAGATGGTGTAAGTTTCGTTTAATTATACCTGGTAGACTTTGTGTGATTGTCAATGTTTCGTCCGCGTCAGACACAACTTCACGAGTTAATTAAACTATTCCATATGAATATAACAAAAATATTCACATACTAAATGATTAAGAGAATGTTCTAGTTTAACATACATTTTTTTCAAATCAAATGATTTGACCCCCCCCCCCCTGCACATTTTGACGTGATTGTCAGTTTAAAATCTGTAAAAGTCGTTAAATAGCCCGTTAACCGCCGCATAAAAGAACGGCTCACGGCTAATCGCCGCGTCGTCGCCGTCGCTGCCGTCCGCTGCCATTCCGGTGTGACACGGCCCTAACTGTCTCTATACACATACAATACGTGCAGAGGCGTCATAATGCCGTACTCCAGTGACTTGCTCGAAACAAAGGAAGGTCGAGTGTCATACGAGTCCTTACGTCGGGCACCATTGTTCTCTGATAGCGAAGGGTGCGATATCAGAAAATGGTGGCGTTAGGAAGTGAGATGAATACACGTGCTCACAGACGGGAGTTCAAGACTACTAGTAATACTAATTCATACAAAGTGTTTCTAAGTTTGTATGTAGTTTGTTTGTAAGTAGAAGGCGACAGATAGATATTGATCAGAGGATGGGCAGCAGCGTCCTTCTGAGAACCGCAACGCCTTCTGCGATCGCCAACATGCATCGGCCAATCATGGCGATTACGGCTGAATCCCCCCGTGGGGGAGACTTATGCCCAGCAGTGGGCGTCTAAAGGTTGACATTATGATGATGACCCTTCATCGGTAATCTACGAAACTACTTATACCATTTCAATAATTCTTTCACCAATAGGGAGCTACATTATCTGTACGTGCTTTAGGCTATATTGAATTATCAAAAATGCGTATACGTATATATAAATAAATATATATATAAATTTGACTCTTTTTAGTACTTATACACTGCTCAGGCTCTCAGGCTCGTGGGGGGTGTCTTGGGGGTGGGGGGGTGGGGTGGGGTGGTCCCATAACAATTGGGTATTTTACCAAAAAAATCTAATTAGTCCGTCAGATAGATTTCCAAAAAATATTGGACACGTATTTTTTCTTTTTTCACGTAAACCAAAAATGAAGACGATACAGTGCGTCGAAAACTCGTGTGATATCACTATGTCAGTACACTTTTACTGGCGAAGTGACGTCACAAACCCCCACTCATGATCTTTGATGCGTTTTATGTTCGTCAGTTTTTATTGATTTGATAAAACAAAAAATTCGTATCCAATATTTCTCGATAATCTAACTGACGGACTAATTAGATTTTTTTTGGTAAAATACCCAATTGTTATGGGACCACCCCTGAGCCCTAGTTTAGTTTGGAAGTTGGCGGTGTAACACCCCCGTGCCTCGGAAAGCACGTAAAGCCGTTGGTCCTGCGCCTAATCTCTCTCCGATCGTGCGTCCCACCGGGATATGAGAGTGAGGGAAGAGGGAGTGCATCTGTGTTTGGGCACACACTTGTGCACTATAATATTTTCTGCATTCTTGGCTGATCTCCCTTGGGATTGGCCGCCGTGACCGAAATTCGGTCGGAAGATTAAATTTTTTTACATAAAAAAAAACACAACATACGGTCAAATTGAGAACCTCCTTCTTTTTTGAAGTCGGTTGAAAAAATAGGTACCTTTGAGAAGATTGACGCGGACAATGTCGCGGGCAAAGTGCTAGTATTAAGTATTTAAAAGTCAAGTTTGAATGTAAGAGGTAAACTTCGAAACTACTCATCCGATTTAAAAAAATATTTCTCTAGTAGAAGGTACATATTTGCTGAGTGGTATTTATATAGGACTTTCAGACGGACAAAGTCAAGAAACTATACCTATCATAAAACATAGTACTTGACACCTTCCCACCCTTGTCCCGTCTGCGGAACAAGTCGGTGGCAATTGAAGACAACAAACAGAACAAAGCCACCGACTTCCAAATCTAAAATAAAGTGTGTTCTGTTCTCGCCGGTTGTCTGTTTTGTAAAAAAAGTTTTTTTTTTTAAAGTCAAAAGTCAAGTCAAATCATTTATTTCAATTAGACCATTATAAGGCACTTCTGAACGTCAAATGAGAAAAAAAATGATTCTAGTTGCCCATTCCAAAAGGTAGTTTTGTATGGAGAAGAATGGGCAAGAAACTCCTTACTTAGTCTTTTAAAAACGATGTTAACAATATTTGCATTTACAGGAATGTTATAATTATAAATTATACGTGAATACGATGTACCTTGCATAAAAACATTATTTTAAAGTGTGTACAAAGTATCACAGATTAAGGAATGACAGCTAAGATATGTAGGTACATAGATACATAGTGTTCACATATTACAAATGTTGAAACATAGACAACCACTCCTTATATTTTAACAAACAATGAATCAGTATGTGAGCCTGAGCAGTGTATAAGTACTAAAAAGAGTCAAATTTATATATATATTTATTTATATATTTATACTAGCTGACCCGACAGACGTTGTCCTGTCCTTATCTACCTACTTACCTGCCTATTTACCTACACCTACCCTACACCTACCCTATCTTTCAAGTTGGATCAAACTGCACACGGTGTACAAATTTCATTAAAATTTGCTTCAGTAGTTTAGGAGTCCATCGCGGACAAACATCGTGACAGGAGATTTATATATATTAGATAGAAGGTACATATTTGCTGAGTGGTATTTATATAGGACTTTCAGACGGGCAAAGTCAAGAAACTATACCTATCATAAAACATAGTACTTGACACCTTCCCACCCTTGTCCCGTCTGCGGAACACGTTTTCTTTCTCCATTCCGTAATGTCAACCATGATGATATCACTGAGTTTCTTCTCTTTCATATCATTGTTTATTTATTTATTTATACTTAATGAACAAAGGTACAAAGGCGGACTTAATGCCTTATTCATTCTCTACCAGTCAACCAAAGGTGATGAAGAGATAACATGGCAGGTGCATATGAAAAAAAAATATTAAAAAATTAAAAAGAGATAAACTTACGAATATATAAACTACACATACATGGCCATGGCATACAATGGGCCTCATCAGAAGGCTTAAAGTCACCCAAAGGGCAATGGAGAGGGCTATGCTCGGAGTTTCCTTGCGTGATAAAATCAGAAATGAGTATATCCGCAAGAGAACCAAGGTTAGCGACGTATCCCGAAGAATTGCCAAACTGAAGTGGCAGTGGGCAGGGCACATTGCTCGCAGAACAGATGGCCGATGGGACCGAAAAGTTCTAGAGTGGCGACCGCGAACCGGAAGACGTTGCGTTGGCAGGCCTCCCACTAGGTGGACCGATGACCTGGTAAAGGTTGCGGGGATCCGCTGGATGCGAGCCGCACGGGATCGGTCAATGTGGCGCCACTTGGGGGAGGCCTATGTCCAGCAGTGGACGTCTTTCGGCTGAAATGATAAATGATGATGATGACATACATAACACAGAAATCACACACATCACACACACACACACACACATCATCACATCATCACACCATCATCACATATTGTTCACACAATCTATCCATATTTTCTTCGGCCTTCCCTCTTCATAACAACACGCACGGTACGGGAGACTGCAGCCCGTCCTGCGTCTCCCTACCGCGTGTATTGACCGCACTAAATAAGCTCGTGGCTAAGTTAAAGCCGTACAGATCGATCGGTCAAAGGTAGCCGCGGTCGATCTGTGGATGGGTGACCATCCCTTTCATACCGAGTTCCCTCCGTGCCTCGGAAAGCACGTAAAGCCGTTGGTCCCGGCTGTCATTTGTGGATCTTTGGCAGTCATTAAAGGTAATCAGAAGCCAGAAAGTCTGACAACCAGTCTTACCAAGGGGTATCGTGTTACCCAGTAACTGGGTTGTGGAGGTCTGATAGACAGTCGCTCTATGTAAAACACTGGTATTCAGCTGCATCCGGTTAGACTGGAAGCCGACCCCAATGTAGTTGGGAAAAGGCTAGGCACATGATGATGATGACTGCAATATATTCGATAATAAATTCGCCAATGTAATGGTTATGTGCCTGCAGTTTTGCGAGAACAATATTTAGTTTTTGTTTTTATTACTTAATATTTTATGTTAACCTTGATTTATGCAATTGATTTTGCAAGCCGTGCAAATCATATAAATAAAAAACTCTTTTGGTCACATGAGCTTCATCTCTGGTCTTCATATACCGAATAAACGATTCCCTTTCAATTTATCTGTCACTGGTGCAACTTTCAAACTTCCTCTAATATACTAACTTCTGGCCTTATCCATTCTGGTTACTCCACACATCCAGCTCAACATTCTCATCTTCTTATAACTGTCTAAATGTACCCGTCCTATACAGCTCTGCATACACCATCAATAAATACAGGCGTGATGTTATATTATGTTCTATCAGAATATCTACAACGTCCAGGCGGTAAACATTCCAAACATTCCTTCGTAGTCCAAGAGCCCAATGCAGCTAGGCCTAACGATATCCTGTAAAACTTATACCGGGTGTAAAGAAGAAGATGCTCTCTCTTTTGCGATCGTATTTTTGTTCTGGACATTCCTACTTCCTTCTATGCCTAGGAAACTTCTAGTTACCGAGATATTGAAGGTCAAAGATCTAACATTTTATTATGCAAACTATACTCCGTTCACAATAAGATTAGACATATACACAAACCTTTTTTACAGGCCGTTCAACCGATTTTGACTTATATTGCGTTAATGGCATGACAAATGGCAGCTGCAGTAAACAGTTGTTATTGTAACCAACCCTAATGTCATCCTTAAGCCTACGGAATATAAGTCAAAATCGGTTGAACAGACTGTAAAAAAGGTTTGTTTTAAAGTCTAATATTATTGTAAATGGAGTATAGCATAATGTACAATCAAATTAAAAAAAAATTGTCTAAGATTTTTCGTACAGACGTCAGCTCATCAAGCCATACCAAACTGTCAATTGAATGTGAACCTTATAATTTTCTATTTAGTAGAATCAATTTCAATGATTCGTGCTCATGCTTCCGCGTTCACGCACAAAAACAGAACATTGTATTGTACTATACCCTGTTCACAATAAGATTAGACGTTTACACAAACCTTTTTTACAGTCCGTTCAACCGATTTTGACTTATATTGCGTTGGTGGCATGACAAATGGCAGCTGCAAAAAACAGTTGTTATTGTAACCACTTTTTTGCCTCTAATGTCATCCTAAAGCCTACTATAGAGCCTTATGCCTAGAATAGAAGTCAAAATCGGTTGAAGGGACTGTAAAAAAGGTTTGTGTAAATGACTTCTAATCTTATTGTGAACGGAGTATAGTCTTAAAGTTTTCTTAGCTGATGCCCGCGACTCTGTCCGCGTGAATTTCGTTTATCTGTGGTTAGTTTTTGCACGGAACCCTATTTCTTGTTCTAAAATAAAAGTAGACCATGTTACTCCTAATAACCTCAGGGGGCCGAGTCTGCTATTTTTATAATTTCGTCATTTCAACACGATCCCATTGTCATTTTGCTAAAAGTTCGTAATATGCTAAATTCATAATGGTCGATCATTGGTCGGTCGTATTAAAAGCAATGACTGCACAATGACGTTCTAATGGTAGGTCACTGATCAAAGGAACTGTCAAAATTTTAGCAGATTACCGCCTGAGTCAGTTGTCATTTTGTACGAGATTACCATTCTTAATTTCTTCCAATGCCGTGTCAATGGTTGAGACCATTGGAAAGTCATAATGATGCCATTATATTAGTAGATTACCAAACTTGTCAAAATCAACAATTATGAAATAAATGATAGATCATTCTGACACTATTGTAATAGCAGACTTGAGGCCCAGGTATCTGTCACTGAAAGTCCCGTCCAGCCGTTCCGAGATTAGCCAAAACAAACAGACCAATAGACAGGCAGACATACATTTTAAAATAGTTTATTTTATATAACCTTATATATTTAACACAGGTAAACAGCTATTGTTTTGACATTGCAAACAAGCTATTATTATTATTGACAGAGTATTTGTATTTTTATGTGTATTTTTGCACCAGGCGTCTGACTTAATCGTAATGATTAAGATACCTTTTAGACTTGAAAAAGGGTATAGCATCGAAACCTTCAAGATTTCAGTTATAATATAATGACGTAGTTCTGACTACTGGGGGATCTAGGACCATTTGATACTAATTACTTACTAACTATACGTTAATATGTTTGGCACACAATGTTTCGTAGGGTTGGGAGGAATGCGGGCTGGGCCAAAGATAAATAGACCGTTTACGCGGTAAACCGAAGGTTCGGTTAAATATTTATCAACACTAGCTTTTGTCAGCGGTTTCGCGCGCGTAAAGGACGGGCATTGGATTAGATTGGTGCTAAGATCTGGGGTGTGATTCTGGAAGACCTCAGTCTAAACTTCGAATCTGAATGCGCTGTGAGTTTCTCGATTGGTATTCTAAAAACTCGGTTGATAATTCGAATTTACTCTAGCGCCACCCTTGCGAGCGTGTCACCGAGTTGAACTAAATTGACAGGGAGATTTTGACAGATAAAGTATGAGATGACGTAAGAAGTGGCAATCTGTAAGGTAATTTCCCCGTCACTTCGACGCTCGCTTCGCAGTCGAACCTGATTCAAAGTGTCAAATATATCAAGGTCATTTTGAACCTTATGCGAAGTGAGAGTGAATAGAGATGTGAGATGCGAGTTGTTGTTTGAATTTTACAGAATCAACCTACTGGGGGCAGTTCTCGTTACTTAGTTGTGTAGTCTCAATCGGTCAAGAATGCCTCTAGTTTACCTAATTTTTTGGCATGTTTATAACATTGATCGTCGCTGAGATGAGGTTAGATTTTAAACGTTTTTAATTAGGAGAATTGGGATTGGCATATATAGGGTGACTGGTAATTAGTGTACGATACTTTAACACGTGATTGTGTTCATGATAACAAACAACTTTGCCGAAGAAAAAATGTTTTTTGTACTGGTTCACTTTTATCACAATAACACAACAGCCGTATAAAATTCACGCGCGCGCTTGCCTGTGACCTAAAGTGAACTAGTACAAAAAAATATTTTTCTTCGGGAAAGTTGTTTGTTATCATAAACACAATCACGTGTTTAAGTATCGTACACTAATTACCAGTCACCCTATATAGCAGGTAGTTAAAACTAGATGTCTTCAGAAATCCACCTCAGATTAGGAAACAAAAGGCAGATAGACCGCGCGGAGCAATGAGAGTGAAGCCAAAAAAGCAAATACAAATTTAAAAGCGAATTAGTGTAATGCTCAAATTAATAGCACGTCAACTTTAGCAAAAGATACATGTTTTCAATTATTTTAGTAATTTTTTTACAGGGAGATTTAAGTGTATATGGCACATAAAAAAAAGAACGTGAAATGTGCTGATAGGATATTGACCATTAATTCTCTTAATTAATGAGTTAATAGCCCCTGAATAACGAAGAAAAACGCACTTTTGGTCAGGGTCAGTCACAACTAAACTCATGTAGATATCAAGAGACCATTGTGCGGTAGACCCAAAGCCGAGAAGTCAAATATTACCGAATAATTCACAAAGCCGAATGTAAATCCCATATCTTCAACAAACATGGAGATATCAGGTGTTATATATTTTAGGAAATGCTTTGACGTGATCAAAGAGAAACCTCTCTGAAGGCGCCAAAGCATTTTACTGAAATATAGCTTATGATATTCTATGATTTCCGGCTGACGTGACATCAGAGATTACTTGGTTCGCTTCGGCCGTTAAGGAAACCGGGGTTTCGTAACTGGTTTCCATGAAGGCTTTTTTTATCCGTCTACGTAACTGGTTTCATGGTTTGTTGCGTTAGAACAGAGTCACTTTGATACTATGGGTGGTACAAACATGATTACTTAGTTAAGGCGGTGACAAACGGCTTAAAATCATCTGTTGAGTTTTTGGTAGCGGGAGTTTTCTATGTTAATTTCATCCATCAGGCTTAAAAGTAATAATGGGGGTACCGCAGGGCTCCATATTGGCTCCGTTCCTCTTTTTAGTTTATATAAACGATTTACCTCATTTACTGAAAAATCAACCACAAATGGTGTTATTTGCTGATGATACTTCATTGAGTAAATAGACGGGCACAGCACCTTGACGACGTAAATGACGCCATGCTTAAGATTCATAATTGGTTTACTGTAAATAATTTAGTATTAAATGAGAAGAAAACTAAATGCATAAGATTCGCTCTGCCGAATGTTAAGAGTAATGAATGTAACGTTGTATTGAATAAGGACATACTTGAATTCGTCGAAAGGACTGTTTTCCTAGGGATTACGCTTGATTCCAAGCTACAGTGGGGTCCTCACTTAACATCTCTTGCAGGGCGGTTAAGTTCAGCCGCTTACGCTTATATTTTAGCTATTTTCATAGTATCATGTCTTACGGTATTTTGCTATGGGGACGGGCTGCAGATATGGATTCTATTTTTATACTGCAAAAGCGGGCTGTCAGAGCAATCTATAATCTCCGCAAACGCGAATCTCTAAGAGAATTGTTTAAACAGATTAACATCATGACGGTACCTTGTCAATATATATATGAAAACATTATGCATGTTCGAAAAAATCTTCATCTTTTTAATAAAATAGGTGACAGACATAATGTTTATACTAGAAATAGGAACAAATTAGATCAGCCAAGCTTCAGATTGTCAAAAGTACATACTTCTTTTATGGGGTACTGTGTAAAATGCTATAATAAAATACCACTTGATATTCTACAATTGAATGAAAAACAATTTAAAACATGTATTAAACGCACACTATGTAGACAAGCATATTATAAGTTAGAAGATTACATCAATGATAAAGATGCTTGGCTGAATGCTGGTCCTGCTCCACAGCCAGTTTAGGGAATTTCCAAATTGGAAGAAAAGGATGTTTCCTACCCCTTTTTCTATTGACATGAGTAACGAGTATCGTTATTATTATATATAGATATTTTGAAATTATTAACTTATCACACTTCATATGATAAAATAATATACATTGGAAACCTTAGTTTTGTATAATTTAGCAGCATTATTTCAATTTTGTAAATGTGAATACCATGGAGCCATGTATATTAATACCTTTATGTTTGAAAAAAATTAACATGGCGGTTGGGAGTATTGTCATGCTCGCTCAAATGTCTCGCTGATGGTGGCGCGTGTGTTGGATCATTCGGCTCCCTTCAAAATGGTTGAGCTAAATGGTGCTGATTCACGCGTCATGTTCGTGAACGGGCGCTGTCAGTGGAGATTGGTCAGCTCTTATCTGCCATGGATTAGATGCCACTTTATCTTGCTTCTTTTTTGTGTTTTGTATTGTTAGATTACCTTCATCGTTTTCACATATAGAAGCAACAAGAATGTAACCAAACTTTGTAAAAACTTGATTTAAAAGAGTGTCCGTGGAGTTTCTTGCTCGTTCTTCTCCATAGAGACCTACCTACGTTTTGGAACGAGCAACTAGCTTCAACTCTCTGACTAACTGACCGACTCCTCGACAATTCAAAAGTGCCTGTAAATGGTTTAATTGAAATAAATGTTTTGACTTTGACTTTGACTTTGACTTTAATCTATACTAATCTGTAGTATCTATATTTATTATACTTATCCATACTTCCATACAATGAAACGACTGAACCGATATAGTTTGAACCACGTTTGAACCCTGGGAAAAGACATAGGCTACTTCATCTGCATCCACGATAACCGACATTCATGCGGACACACGTTTTTGGGAAAAAATTAAAATACAAACTGTCAATTCTTAATATGTATATTAAAAAAAAAATTGAATCAATATTATGTCAACGTACGTTGGAGAATAAATTACAATAATGTAGCATATATAGGGTTGCCATATTTGACAAGCCTCGTGTCGGGACGCAAAAAGAAAAATATCAATATTATCTCAGGTATCTGAGCATATTATATTGAAATTTTAATGTAAAAAATGTGTTTGCTGTACTTAATATCTGATTTATTTCGATTATTGACACTTTGTTTTCAACGCTTTTTTTTTAATTTGTGAAACAAATTCAGATTTGATTGCAGAAATAGGAAATTTTAGATCAGTGAAATTTTTTTCCTAACTATTTTGACTTAAAAAAAACAGAAATTATTTTAGGTGATTTCTCTTCAGCGTTTTAAAACAGTTCAACTGAGTAGAATTTAGCGCGCGTATTGTTTGCCGTGAGCGTGCAAAAAAACGGGACGTAATAGTGCTTTGTCGGGACGTCGGGACCTAGGCCCCAATGACGGTGACAGTCCCGATATATCGGGACGAATGGCAACCCTAAAGCATATATGAATAAGGATAGGATGATTGTTTTTCATTTATAATTAGGTATTAAACATATTTTGACTTAATTTATGTGAAGAATATGAAAGAAAAGGGAATCAATGATAGCAGGATGGTTCACAGGACGGAATGGAAGAAGAAAACGTGTTGAGCCGACCCCAAGTAACATAGACAAAGGCAAGAAGATAATGATGATAATTATTTATATTTTGTAATAAATTACAAGCTTTGTGTAATCGCGCTTCTCTTTCTTTTCTATGCAGTCTGACAGAGCCCGCTCTTTAGCTGTTACCTGCCTCTTAATATCAGGAAGTCGACTCAAGACATCAATCATTGAAATTCGTTAAGGGTGTTTAAGGAAACGTTGTGTTTTCTTACAGTTATGGACATTTGTGGAAGGACGAATATTCGGCGTAGTTATAGATATCCGCGTGGGCGAAATTGTTTGTAATTCTGACATTTCATTTGGCGTATTTTTGTGCAAATATTCGCCCTATTTTAGATAATACAAAATCGACTTCATTTCAATAAGCATCGAGTAAATATTTTTATTTTGTTTTATCCAAATAAGGCGAATATTTGCACAAATACGCCAAGTGAAGTGCCAGCATAAGATAAACAGCTAATATCCATTTGAACTGTTTTCTAATTGTGCTTATTTCTGATAAAACGGGCCAATACACAATCATAAAAATACACCTTTATAAAGCTGAAAGTTCTTTCCACTATTTCATATTTTGTTCTGTGAACGTTCTGTTACCGAAGATTTTGAAGGTCAGAACTCCAACGTTTTTTCATCATCTGCCTAGCCTGTGTGTAACCTAACTGTGTTGGGGTCGGCTTGCAGTCTAACCGGTTGCAGCTGAATACCAGTGTTTTTCATGGAGCGACTGCCTATCTGACCTCCGCAATCCCCTTTGGTAAGAGTGGTTGGCAGACTGTTTGACTACCCATAACGACTGCTAAAGATCTGCGAATGACAGCTGAGGCCAACGGCTTTGTAAGTTTTCCGAGTCTGGCAGTTCGCAAAATAAATGTGGAAGCAAAGCGCTTGGCAGGTTGGTGGAATTTCAACCATAAATTGGTGACGCTTTGCCGTATCTGTGGTCATCCGATGATGGAATGGGGATAGAAGAATTAAGTTGTGCAATTCCAAAGCAACTCTCCGAAATGTATCTGATAAAAGTCCGATAGGCTGGCAAGGTTGCGGCGATGTTTAAGGCTCTGGAGCTTCATCAATGGAGTCGTTGTCAATGAGCCTCTAATTTAGCATACTTTTACATGTCCGTGTGGTACCGGCCGCGAATAGCACCACCCCATTTCCACCCGTGGGTGCCGTAGAAGGCGGCAGAGGGATACAAGTATTGACCAGAGGATGGGCAGCAGCGTACTTCGGAGTACCATAACACCTACTGCGATCGCCAACATGCATCGGCCATGGCATTGCGATTACGGCTAAATTCCCCCCTGGGGGAGACCTATGCCCAGCAGTGTACGTCTAAAGGTTGACATGATGATGATTAAAAGTCCAATTCAAAGTATTTCTTATGCTCTCAGGATATCACGTTATTTTGCAGAACTACTACGAAATATGTAGGTAGGTAGGTATATACTGTACCTATATAAGTATGTCAATGTGAGAGCTATTCGAATAATCTTGTTGTTTGCGAGCGGCTCAGCTATATTCCAGTTCAGTAAGTTTGGGAGCACCCTTAGGCATTGTTCTGGCAGTCTGTCGGTATGTCACGTTCTTCAGGAAGGGTTTCGAAATGTGAATAACAATAAGCAATTGTTGAATGCCATAAAATACTTGCCGTAGACGCTTTCAGAATTTTAATGTTTAATGAAATTTTGGAAGACATTCCTATGCAGTAACTAATTCGTGGTATAATTTCAAGGACTTGAAAACCCGTGGTTATTTATTTATTTATACTTCATGCACAAAGGCGGACTTAATGCCTTAGGCATTCTCTACCACTGGTGGTGGTTTTAACACTTTGAACGCCATGGCGGACAACGTTTGTTCGAGGTTTTACCTTCAACGTTTTTGGTCCGGCTGTCTATGTATTAATCTAGGTAAATCATAGAAAAAAAGAAAGAAAAACCTTTTGTTCATACTCACACTCCCCACCTCTCTCTCTTTTCACTTGTAGTTATAAAATTAATGTTATTTCTAACGTTAAATTGTATATTAAATTATAAAACATTTATTTTAAAACGATGTATGTTTCTTGTCCATTTTTAACCGACTTCAAAAAGGAGGAGGTTATCAATTCGAATGTTTATATTTTTTTTATGTATGTTCGGGCATAACTCTGTCATACGTAGACGGATTTGCAAAATTCTTTTTTTGTTCGAAAGGGGTTTATTCCGAAAAGGCCCATATACATTTTATCAAAATTGGTACAGCCCTTTTTGAGAAAATCAACAAATTCCCAAAAAAACTTACTTAGACGACGTTTTAGTTTCTTCAATCACTGGAGGACTTACAATCTTTTTTAAGTGTGTTGCCGTTTCTTAATGGATTTGGATGTTAAGGCAACACTAAAAAGAGAAAAATAAAAAGATTTAAAAAAAAAAAAAGAAAACCGCCTTCAAAAACTAAAAAGTGATTAATAACTTTAGCACAGAACACACATTACTTTACTTTCGGAAGTCGGTGGCAATACAAAATAACAAACACAAAGCCACCGCCACCGACTTCCGAAAGTAAAGTAATGTGTGTTCTGTGCTAAAGTTATTTATCACTTTTTAGTTTTTGAAGGTGGTTTTCTTTTTTTTTCACCCGCAACTTACCTTTTTAACGGGACAGCTTGATTTAATGTTTTTTTTTTATTGACTTTCAAAAGTATTTTTAATGTTCTAATTGAAACCAATGATTTGACTTTGACTTTCATTTTAACTTTCACTTTGACTTTCACTCTGATTTTCACTCTGACTTTCACTCTGACTTTCACTCTGACTTTCACTCTGACTTTCACTCTGACTTTCACTCAGACTTTCACTTTTACTTTGACTATGACTTTTCCGTAGGTAGGTGGCTCTTAATTACAAAACTCACCATGTCCTAGCTACCGGCGCGTGGCAGACGTAGATGTACCGTTGTACTGCCAGCGCCAGAGTCAGCCAGATGCTCGCCGTGTGAAACATAGCTGGTATCACCTGGAGAGAGGAAACAGAAGATTAGTTGACAAGTTCGGTAAAGAATCGTAAATTGAAAATTTAATTTTAATTAATAATAAATAATAATAATAATATGTGGGGACATTTTCACACACGGCCATCTGACCCCAAACTAGGGAGACCCTGTACTATGGGTGTCAGACAGCTGATATACATACACAAATACATATTTTTTTTTTGTAAATACATACATAAATAGATAAACAACACCCAGACACAAGGCAAACACAAGTGCTCATCACACAAATGTTTACCCTGGGCGGGAATCGAACCCGCAACACGCTGCGCAATTAAGTTAATGAATGAAATGTAGTGATAGCCCAGTGGTTAGGCCCCCCATATACGAGGTTGTCGGTCCGCACCCTGGTACGGTCAGCACCAAAAGTAGATTAATTAACACTATTACAGTTTCATATTATTATCCTCTAAAAACACACAAAAACTTATACGATGTAAGTAATACTTTACAGTATTTCAGATCATACTTAAGAGTTTATTTTATCTTGATTTTATACTTTGTCCGTATTTCCTTCTGCTCAAGAATTATGATTGAAAAATTTAAAGTGTTCATCTACAAAAGTAGATGAACACTTTAGCAACAAAAGTTGCTGACTGTACGAGCAAATCGAGCCAACGTGACTTTTTCAATTTTTATCTTGTACATGACTGACATCGGTGAAGGAAAATATTGTGAGGAATCTTGACTTATAATTAATTATGACTGAAATCGCCAATCCGCCTTGAGCGGGAGTCGTGATTAATAAAAACCTTTGTTTCGGCCCCAGTCTTTGACAAATAGAGTACAAAATTGTGTCTGTAGACTAATTTATTAACTTAAAGCTGTAATTTAATGAGAATAAATAAAAATCTATTCTAGATACCTATATATACTCCATTTATATAATATAATAATATAATTAATGGGGACATTTTCACACACGGCCATCTGACCCCAAACTAGGGAGACCCTGTACTATGGGTGTCAGACAGCTGATATACATACACAAATACATTTTTTTTTTTGTAAATACGTACATATATAGACAAACAACACCCAGACACAAGGCAAACACAAGTGCTCATCACACAAACACATGTTTACCCTGGGCGGGAATCGAACCCGCAACACGCTGCGCAGCAGTCGATCGCTAAACCACTGCGCCAACCGTGTCGTCGTATTTATAGGTAATAAGATTAGAAAAAAGAGTCTGAGTAATCACAATAAGCCGTTTGCCAACAGAATATTTCCACAGTACTATACGTAAATTACTTTTTAAAACTGTAACTTCAAGGCGTCTGCATGTCGTCACAGGTACAGTCGGTACTTATTTCCGTGTGCCGAGACGGCGGTTCCCGAAGGAAATTGAGCACTTGACGCGAGTAGCTTTAGTGAGAAATTCAAGGATGAACTGCAGACTTTTGGATTTTGTGGTGTATTGAATTTTTGTGACACTTTACTTGTCATTTCATTGGTCTAGATTTAGCAGGACTTTTATTGAGACTGGAACATTTTAAAGATGTGAAAAATCGTAGCTTGATTCTTCTTGTATCATCCGTGTCTGTTGTCTGATTTTAAAATCAAAACACTCTTAGTTTTACTGTAATTGGTCAGATCTTTTTTTTGGGGTCCTTGGTTGACTGGTAGAGAATGCCTAAGGCATTAAGTCCGCCTTTGTACGTTTGTGCATGTAGTATAAATAAATAAATAAATGATCAATCTACTGACCGAATTTCGGTATCGGTAGTCAATTTCAATAGTGGTTAGTTAAGTATGCAGGAGTAATTATACCTAGTGACTAAAATAGTTTTAAGATTAGATATGTTACTAACAAAATCATCATCATCATCATTTCAGCCGAAAGACACCCACTGCTGGACATAGGCCTCCCCCAAGGGGGGGTTTTGCCTTAATCGCCACGCTTGGCAGGCGGGTTGGCGATCGCAGTATGGCTGTTACAAATGCACAGAGAACGCTGCTGCCCATTCTCTGGTACGTCCCTTAGTCGGCTCTTACGACACCCACGGGAAGATATGGGATGGTGCTATTCTTTACGTCCGACACCATACGAACACTCACACACACTAACAAAATGTAGACATCTAAATAGTCTAAAATAAACTTTTTATTTTAATTTTATTTTTTATAGTGGAAAAGAAGTGCCACTAAATTGAATTTTAAAGAATCATGGCGAGATCCATACATTCATTTGTATGAAAAAAAAAGATTCATTTAGAGGGTTTAAATATTGTCCAATGTAGAGAATACATTACCAGGTAGATTGATATACTAACCATATTTTTAAACCCCCGGCAAAATTAAAATATTTTAAAATGAAAAATAACAGTTTTTCGTTATACATATATCGTCGCCCATTTTGTGTTTATAAAAGTAAGTGACAAGTGACATTAACGGATCTATCAAATAGGCAGACAAGTGATGTGAATCGTTGTTTCATAATGGCGGAGTTGAAAAAGTACATTGATTAATCATTATTTGTGACATTATTTCCCTTAAAACAGCTGTCAGTGTCAATGTTACTATCAGTGACGTTTCGTTCTGAAATAATGAACTTTTCGTTGAAGTTTTGACTTTTAACATCAATTTTTTTTTTCGGGGTTTTAAAAATATTTTAAATACCTGAAGATACTCTTTAGGTACCCAAGAGTATAAAAAGTAGAATTTCAACTTCTCTAAACATCTTTATTTTTTTGTACAAATCCTGCCATGATTCTTTGTGCCAATTATTCTCTTTTACTTGCTATAGTCCTTGATTGACTGGTAGAGAATGCCTAAGGCATTAAGTCCGCCTTTGTACCTTTGTGCATGAAGTGTAAATAAATAAATAAATAGACGTTAACTCTTCGGCATATTTATTGACTACATGGTTGGTGCGGTGGCTGAGCGATTGGCTGCGCTGCGTGTCACAGGTTCGATTCCCGAACGGAACACATTTTTAAATGGGCTACACATAGTTGTCTGGTCTGTCTGTTTGTTTATGTGAGTTTATGTTTTTCTAAGAACACTCACGATACAGGGGAAATTTCAAGTGTGGAGTTTTGTTTAAATATAAAAACTAGCGACCTGACCCGGCTTCGCATGGGCCTATAGCCTTCCTCGATAAATGGACTATCCAACACAAAAAGAATAATTTTACAACTCGAACCTGTAGATCCTGAAATTTGCGCGTTCAACCAAACAAACAAACTCTTCAGCTTTATAATATTAGTATAGATATTTAAGCTATAATTGTGTTATTAACGAAATTATATCATAAATAAAATTAATAATCCTGTTTACAATAAATCATTTCTAACCATAAACCACGACGCTTCATTATAATACTCTAACCCCAGCATTTGGGAGACATATTGCATAATTAATATTCAAATATATGGCCGCCTACGGTTTGAAGCCAGATTACGTCTTATCTAAGAGGCATTCAGCAGAGCTAAGCTTGAGGCACAAAGACGATGCTTCTAATACCCTGACTGCCTATATCGCTATCCTGAGAGTATTAGATAATAACATTTTGTATGGTGTATTATGTATAGGGTTTAATATAAACATGTGTGTACTCAGGAGACTTGATAAAATTGATGGATATGAATTGTGAATTGTTAAAGCCAAGCAGTGAAAAATCTGGGCTGGTGCGAGTCTAATTAGGCACTAAGGGTTCCGTATGATTAAACAAAAACACAAAGCTACAGACACGAGCAAAAACATGTAAATAGTTGGTCTTATTCAAAGTCAAAGTCAAAGCATTTATTACAATTAAACCATTTACAGGCACTTTTGAATTGTCACGGAGTCCGTCAGTTAGTCAGAAAGTTGAAGCTAATTGCTCGTTCCAAAACGTAGGTACCTAGGTCTCTATGGAGAAGATTGAAGAACGAGCAAGAAACTCCACGGACACTCTTTTAAAATCAAGTTTTTACAAAATACTGCTTACATTATTCTTGTTGCTTCTATATTATGTGAAAACATTGAAGGTAATCTAGAAATACAAAATATAAAAAATAATCAAGATAAAAACCATAGCAGTTAAGAGTTGACCAATCTCTACTGACAGCGCCCGTTCACGAACATGACGCGTGAATCAGCACCATTCAGCTCAACCATATATTCTAAACTGATTTTCTCCTAAACTATTGATTGAAATGTTATGGGGTTACGACTAGAGTATTTTTGATCCCAAACTAATATAAAATAGGTTTTATCTATAACTTGAAATAGTTATTTCACGAGAAAATTGCATTTGTATTTTGCAATCTGTATACATATTTATGCTTGTGACTGTACATAGGGCAGGCGAATGATAATTGCAATAATTGTAGAAGGCTACTTACTAACATAGCACCAACATTGTTCACTTAGTTCGCAATAAACGCTTTGACTTAAGTAAAGTCAATATTATTTAACTTCTTATTATTTGCCATCTATACTAATATTATAAAGCTGAAGAGTTTGTTTGTTTGGTTGAACGCGCTAATCTCATGATCTACTGGATCGAATTGAAAAATTATTTTTGTGTTGGATAGTCCATTTATCGAGGAAGGCTATAGGCCCATGCGAAGCCGGGTCGGGTTGCTAGTACTTAATAAATACACTTGAGCAATGAATCACAGTCACAAAAGATACCTGAAAGCATCGGAAACTAAGAATACTAGTTTAATTAAATAAATTGTATTTAATAGACGATAGTAAGTAAATAAATAAATTCCATTGCGGATCCACTACATCACTGGCCATAGCCCTGCTGGTATGGTGGATCTAAACCACTAGCATCCTAACCCAAATGATTCACCAACAAAAGAGGAGATCTACGCTCGGCAGCCGCTACCGCGGCACCGCTGACTTCGCTCACTCGCCTACGCGCTTAAATGGTCACAGTAACCCAAATTATTTTCTCAGTGGCATAGTTTTAGTTTTAGTGAGCCCACCACACCACAGGTCCTGGGCCTCAAGTCTGCTATTACAATAGTGTCAGAATGGTCTATAATTGATTTCATAATTGTTGACTTTGACTAGTTTGGTAATCTACCAATATAATGGCGTCATTATGAAAATCAATGATAGACCATTCTGACACTATTGTAATAGCAGACTTGAGGCCCTGGTGGTACAAATTCTATACTATTCTGTATGTTTTTTACTTTAACACGGCAAAACCACTACACAGATTGTAATTATATTCGACAAAAAGGTAGTTTAGGATCCGGATGGAAAGACTGGCTACTTTTAATCCGCGAAGGAAGTCACAGGCAAGAGTTAAAATAAAACTGATAATTTTTCAAGCAAGCTGCGGCTTTAAGTTTTAAACTCAAATTATTTCAGATTTGCTTGCCTTTGGTAACACAATTTTCAAATTCGCAAACACAAGTGCACCGATTATACAGAAGTTACAAACTTACTTTTGCAGTCACTAAAAAAAATCTTAGAACTTTTTCTTCGAGGAGAACCTTTTTAAACTGCAAGAGAAGTTTGTTCGCGCTTTTGCCGAGTCTGCATGTTGCTACGGATTTCTGTGCAAGAAAATGTCGGATTTTCTAGTGCTTTCGAACGCTTTTAACAGTATTGGAACTGAGCTAGGATAGTTTTTATTCACATTGTATCAATTTGAATGACTTTTGACCGATTCACCATCTGCCTAGCCGTTTCCCAATCTGATATACCTAATGGACAAATTTATTAAAATATCGTATATACATATTAATAAAAATCGTTGGAGTTTTTAGTCTTTTTTACTTTCTTCCATCGTCTGTCATCGTTTATTATTTATTATCATCGTCATTTCAGCCGAAAGACGTCCACTGCTGGACATAGGCCTCCCCAAGGGGGGGGGGGGGGTTGCCATAATTGCGCTTAGCAGGCGGGTTGGCGATCGTAGTATGGTTGTTACAAAGGCACAGAGAACACTGCTGCCTTTTCTCTGGTAAGTCCCTTAGTCGCCTTTGACGACACCCACGGGATGATATGGGATGGTGCTATTCTTTACGTCCGACACCACACGGACAGATGTACTTATACTTCATATGTCATCTCTGTCTTACATACACATAAACATATAGGTCTTTCACACAGTCGTGCATCATCAAACATTCCATTTCTTTAGATACATAATTATGTATTACCTATAGGATGTGCATACGTAACTAAGACATATGCAACTCATGTGAATTCTCACTGGTCCTACTCATTTCACCTTAATTGAGAGTGAGAGTTGTACAGAGCCAGTGGCGTAGCTTGCCCTACAAGGGCCCTGTATCAAAATTTGTCGGGGGCCCTTCTGCCCGATACGGCGAAGCCCAAAAGCGGGGTTTTCTTTTTGTATAAAATAAATTACGGTACATATTTTGATTATAATAAAATAAAGTTTATTGTTTCCAGCATTACAGCTTGTAGTAGTTCATACACAGAACTATAATAACGGAAGCAATAGGTTCAAGCGTCAGCATTTTGCTTAGGTCCCCCCCTAAAGGGTCGCTAAGCGCTGGTTTTCAGCATAAACCCTTGGCTCCTGTTTACACAAAAAAGGCATAGAAATAATTACTTACGATGACTGCTCGAAGTGAACGACCTAAGTTTGAGTGAAATTGTGGTTTACATTTAATGAAATTTTGCTTACATACGTTGGGGCCCCTGCAGTCCTGGGACCCTGTATCATTGATATGGCTGATAGGTACGGCGGTAGCTACGCCCCTGTACAGAACAGACCGGCTAACCTATACGGAACTTACTACTTATATACAGCAAACTAGGTACAGATAACTCAATAAATAAAAGACTGAGCAAATGAATTCGAGTGTGAAACGATCCAGCATTCCGACGCTGCCTTTGTGAAGTTTCAGTCAGGCATTCCAGACGTTCTTTTTTAGCAATCTGAACCTTTTACAGAACTCAGTTTTGTGGAGCTAAAGCGTGTACTTCACTGTGGTACGGGATTGGTAGGAAGAATGTTCGGTGAAAATGCTACAGGATTTTACCTTGCAACTTTTCTGTGGTAATACGGAACGTACCGGCAAATTAAGCCAAATCAAACTGTCAAATTCTCCCAATTGAATATGGAATATTATTATTTTCAACTTTATTATTATATTGGAAATAAAGTTGAAAATCTATCAAAGAAATTTGACAGAATATTTAGAAATATGCTTTCACTTGAATATTATAAACAGAAATGTTTTGTATGGTATGTTTGTAATACGAATAAACTCTAAAAATACTTCATCATCATTATCAACCTATTTCTGTCCACTGCTGAACGTACGCCTTCCCCAGAGATGGCCAACCAGATATAAAAATACTTAACAGATTTCAATAATTCTTCCACCAATATGTAGCCACAATATTCCCCAGTTAATATATTTTATTATAAAAAAATTGGGGATCCGTGAAAATATTCAAGCGGTGAAGCGGAGTTTGATAAATAAAGGAAAAAAATACAAGTTAATTTTCAGGTTTGTTATTCTATTCGAACTTCCATTGTTCAATCAATGGAACGAAACAAAAGCACATCTGAACAATAGAAAAACGCTCTTGATCCGAAAACAACAAAAGGATGCTACTAGAAAAATATACCGTAACACGAAGGTGTAAGGAAACTTTGTAAAGCCCGTTTGTGCCAACCACAGTTATAGCCATTAACTACGAGTAAGGGCGGGTTGTTTCAAACAGTCGGTTAACGTTACATACGGACGGTTAAAAAGTTACTATGACGTGAGATGTTTAACGTACGTTAAATGTAACGGGTTGTTTCATGACATAAAAATCCATCAGTTAAAGTTATTCAATAAGAGATTTCATAATATTTTGATGTTTGAAGTAGCTGTTTGACAACACAAAATTACGTTGACTGGTCGGTTATGGTAAGAGCACAGATCATATAATACTAAAGAACTTTTTGACGTACGATTTTGTGAAACAACCCATTTTTTTTTATTTGACGATAGCGCCATTTTTGACTATTGCCGGTCAGTAATGCATAGTTGAAGCAACCCGCCTTAAGTGTGATGCTATAAGTTCGTTGCGGCTACGCTGCGTCGTCGCAACGCAGTGATTTCAACGCAGTCAATGCCACACGAGCGCTGCGTAGGCGTTGCGTCGGCGCTGCATCAACGCAACTACTGTTACCTTCGATATGCTAGTAAATACTGCACTACGGCTCCGTCGTTTCAACGCAGCTCCCTTCTACACCTCGTCTCCCTCCTATCCGTGTGCGTTTCGTCGTCGTCTGTCATTTTAACACATTGTGTGGCATGTAGTTCAGATTAATATATACCTAGAACGACGGAGCATCACCGCTCACTCGACGCAGCGACAACGCAATGCATAGACAACGCCCATGTGACACCTCTCTAACTGCTGCGATTACTGAGCGTGGGGTTCTGGGATCGATTCTTATGGTCGCGAAGTGATATCGGGATTTTCTAACAATAATTTCTTAGTAACAGCCCAGAGTTTAGAAGTTGGCGGTGCGTTGGTCCCGTGCCTCGGACAGTACGTAAAGCGCGTTGGGCCTGTGCCTGTTCGCTTCCCGGCCGTGTCGGATTGCCGTTCTACCGCCTTCACCGAGATTAAGAGAACAGAGTGCACCTCCTAAAAAAATATATGCATTTTTTTTTTGAATCTATTAATGATGTAGATTATCGAATTAAAAGGAACGTCCTATAATATTTAACTGACTGTATGTATATCTGAGTTGTAAACTACCTTGCCCAACGTATAGTTGCGAAACTTGAACTCTCACTAAGGCACTAAGAGAAAAGCTGGCCAGAACACAAAGAGCAATGGAGAGAAGCATGACGGGATATAAACGTTGAATAAAATTAGAAACACAGATCTCAGAGACAAAACCAAAAAATAAATAAATAAAAATGCCTTTATTTTCCACCACAAATGTAAAATACAATTTTATACAAACGTGCCGACAATTCAAGGGTGGACTGGAGCCTAAACTAGGGAAACCCTGTATTTCAGGACTCCAGGTCACTCGCCTACGGAAAGATATGAAATCTTTGTATAAACACATAAGAGGTGGACGGGGATCATGTTTGTAGGTGTGTGTGTGTGTGTGTGTGTATGTGTGTGGTGTGTATGTGTGTGTGGTGTGTGTGTGTGTGAGTGTTTGTGTGGGGGTGTATTGGGCGGTGAGTGAGTGTGTGTATGTGCACGTGTGTGTCTGTTTGCGTGTTTAAGCGTTAGTGTGGTGAAGAGCTTACTTTACAATGGTTATGAGAGATTCGGTGGCTATGTAGTTTAAGTTTAATAAGTGAGTTTTAATCATCCCTTTACATACCTTAAAATTTTTGG
Source organism: Charanyca ferruginea (assembly GCA_947361185.1). Lineage (NCBI taxonomy): Eukaryota > Metazoa > Arthropoda > Insecta > Lepidoptera > Noctuidae > Charanyca > Charanyca ferruginea. The sequence goes on along the minus strand of OX376082.1, from coordinate 6,008,938 downwards.
GATATATATTTAAAAGGGAGTTAATTTTGTTATAAAGGTAAGGAGCGAGAAATAACGATTGTCCTCTGAAGAAGGCTCATACGAATTGATACTCACACGAATAGATCTGCAACAATGGAGATGGTCTGGACATATGATGCGTGACAAGGTAGCAAAGTGGAGCAGGAAGGTCACCCAAGAGACGGCAAAAGAAATCGAGGAAGACAGCACTCAAGGTGGGAAGACGAACGGTGGTCGGTGGTCGGGTGGTGGTGGTGGTCGTCTACTGCCAACATTTGTAAATAGGTGAACACTATATGTTTCTATTAATGTACATAACTTTGCTGTCATTCTTTAACTTAACCTCCTTTAATATAGTGTGTTTTTATGCAAGTTACATCGTATTCACGTATAATTCTATAATTCCTGTACCTACATGCAAAATTGTAAACATCTGTTTTAAAAAGAGTAAGTATGGAGTTTCTTGCCCATTCTTCTCCATACAAAACTACTTTTTGGAATGGGCAACTATAATCAATTTTTTCCCATTTTGACGTTCAAAAGTGCCATAATGGTTTAATTGAAATAAATGATTTGACTTTGACTATGAACTGCGATTAAAAGCGGGACCAAAATTGAGATAGGTCGCCCAACATACAGTGGGCTGTTCACTGTGTTTTACTGTTGGGAAAATCGTTGGAGGAGGCCTTTGCCAATAGGCACACCGAAGTGGGAGACATTATTTTTTTTTTAATATTTTTCAGTTAAATTGTAAGAAATGTATCTACTCGGAATAAAGGGTTTTATTATTATTATTATTATATCCGAGTGGGTTATCTCAACGAGTAATTTGAAATACGCATTCAGACAATACCCGGATAAGAGCACCGAATACTAACATTGTTACAACACAATGCTATCATTCAAACCCAAATACAAAGCGATTGGTTGGACGAATATTGATACCCGGATTTTGAATACGGGTAACCGGTTATAACCGGAAAGGTTATTTTAAAGTTTTATTACGAAAGAGATCGGTTGCAATGATTACGTTTGGAAGGGTGAAATTTTAATTAAGCCGGGGATGATTATAAAGGGGATTGTGAATAACGGTTACCAGAGGACCAGATAAAATCTTAGATAAGGTGAGAGGTCGGTTTCCATAACATTTTACAATAAACATAATTTACATAAGTTGCTGCTTATTATGTTAGGTGTAAAATAGTTTGTAAATTCAGTGTCTCTAATTTGGTATTTCAATAACATTTTGTTTATATTTTTCGCGCTTAATTTATTAGTTCAAGATCTATATATTTTATACAAGTGTCTGCCCGCGACTTTGACTGCGCGGAAGTCAAATCTCCCCTCCTCCCCTCCTTCGTGTCTGACTTTCAATACCGCTAGGAATCTGCAATCTTCTAACAATCTTCTTTTACTGTACCCTTAGCATACTTTTAATTTTGATCTTTGTGCATGAAGTATAAATAAATAAAAATATCATCATATAACATATTCTATGGCACTCGGTAATACTTAGTATAGCCACAGTATAAATATTAGTACTACGTACAGTAGCGACACGCTCCGCCTCCCTCAGAAACCGTTCCTCACCTCTCCCCGCGTCGAACGACTGCTTTGGGAACTGCGTATTTGTTCGAGCGGCGCGTAGACACGCACACACACACACGTATCTGTACAGTCTGTTATTTTAGTAGTAGTGTAGGCAATTATATCGTTTCGATTTTATGGAGTGTCGCGGCTGTGGTATGGCTTTGAATTAGAAAAATAATTTTATAAATCGGATGAGTGGTTTCGGAAATTACTTCCTACATCCAAACTTTAGGTTAAAGTATAATATTAATATAGAAAAAGGAAAGGTCCCTCATTCACTCGCTGACTAAACACGAAATCTTGAAAACGACTTGACCTGTGAAGCTGAAATTTTGGCAGATAGGACGTTTAAAATAGGTAGGAGACGGCAGCGACAGGGTCCAATTATCTTTGATCTTAGTAACGAGTAAAAACGAGTGCCTCATACACTCAAGTCAGAAAGGACAATGCCAGAAACTCTATAGAACTTTGCCCCACTCAATAAAAGTCATGTGCAATATGTACCATCTAACTGTTTATTTATTGCTGATAACTAAACATTAGTCTTAGTGACTGTAGAACTTGCGGTTTCCGTTTAAATCTAAAAACAATAATGACATTGACTACAGGTTAAATTGTATTTTAGGTAAAATGAGTTTGTATTTTGTGGGTAGGTATTTCGTAATCCGCAAGTTCTAAAGAAAAACAATTTAGTATAGAAATGTTCTATATTCATTACAATTATTTTCATTAATTTACTTTTTCTGTACATGGGTGGGGCAGGATCTGGCATTGTCATTTAGAGCCCATGCAGTAATTGCGTAAATCATCTAAAAAAAAGCCGGGCAAGTGCGAGTCGGACTCGCTCACCGAGGGTTCCGTACATATTTGTAGGTACATATCCATAATTCTATACTAATCCATACTAGCCATTTCGTTCTATAAAAGTTCTGAGAACATTTTGGAGCGTGCTAATTAATATTCATATTTATACTATAATGGTGTTGTAAACATTTACAAAACCCCAAAAAGGCCCTAGTTTTATCGCTGATTTATTCTATAAACATTACATTAAGGTTCTCACGGTGATAAATCAGTTCTACAGTTGAAATGTAAAACATGTTTACAGTGCTATTTTGCACCGTACACGACTCCAGAAATCGTTTTTATTACGGTTGTTCGTTCATGGTCGTGTGTAATACTTTATGTCATTTGACATCGTTGCTTTTAACGTAACATGTAAGAAAAGGTCATAATACAAAATTTTCATGGACCGTAATTCTGCCATAACTTCCACTTGCGAAAATAATTGTATTGATAAAAGTATTATGCTGATATTAAATTTGACAATGCGCCCACATAATTTTCGTGTTTTAATTAAATTTAAAATAATCAAATAATGAGTTATTCCGATTATGGCTGCTATAGTACAAATTGGCTCCAGTCGTGTTGCTAATGTGCTATCATGGCAAGAAACAGTGGCCATATTTTCACCGAAAACGATTTAAGTTACTTAGCAACTGCACCAGGAGTTGCTATGGTACTTTTTAATACCATAGAAGAGTTTTCATGACTTTTACAGAACTAACCCCATAGCAATGCTGAAGGAACTTTTAAGAAGCTAAAAGGTTACGTCATGGTTGTGCAAGGTACTTTTTTAGTGCAGATTGATCCTGTAATAGTAATTTCGATACTGCTACAATACTAGTACTGTAATAGTTATTTTGCAGCTTTATAGTGCAGTGCAAAATAAGTACATTAAAGTGTCAATAAGGTCGCCTTTAGTACTAAATAGTACCATAATCAATATTTTCATATCTATTACAACGCAACTCTTTAAATATTCTTTTGTGTGCTCCTGTAAGCGTTCTAAGAGAAAAATAATAGAACTTAAATGCTCTTTAATCTTATCAAACCAAAGCGATCTGTTAAAAACCTTTATAGTACAAAAAGACACAATCGTTACTATTATAGGCCTACTATATTACTGTTTAGTGATAAAACGCCTTGGTTATAGAAGTTTTTGTTACTTGGTAATCTACTTATCTACTTTCTACTTTATCCATACTTCCATACTAATATTATAAATGTGAAAGTAATTCTGTCTGTTACGCTTTCACGATGAAACGGCTGAACCGATTTTGATGAAATTGGGTATGAATATAGCTTGAACCCTGAGGAAGGACATAGGTTAGGTACTTTTTGATCCACGACTTCGTCTGCATCCGCGATAACTGACATTCACGCGTACGTTATCGCGGGCAAAAGCTAGTTATAAATAAAGATTATATTTTTTAAGATTTAATTACAAATGTAAAGTTTTCAGACTTTTCCCTGTATTTGTAGTATAAGACGATATTACTAGCCAAATTTCATAGTTCTAGATCAACGGGAAGTACCCTATAAACTTTGATCCCCGTGAGAGTGTCGAAATATACGTTCTTCTCTCTTCATCTTTTTTTCACGATAAATAGAAGGTTGCTTTTTTACGGCATCAAGGGACCGTAGACTTGAGTAAATGGTTTTAATTTCAAATACAATCATTAATAGAAACTAGCGTATTTAACTTTAAAAATCATTTATTCTTTCATCATTCAAGCGGGCTGCGACGTCGAAACTTCGAAATACTCGATAAATATTTTGCATAACATTCAAAATAAAGTCTTGAAAATCGAATCATACGGTCTATTTTTTTTTACACGCACACATCGACAGACAACGGCTAAAGAAGTTTTCGTTTCAAAAACTATTTCGCCAACTCGAGATAACTTTTGTTACTACCTATTGTTATTACTTGTCCTTGAACGCACAGTGCGTTTTATAGTATCTACCATAATTAAACGCCATCTAGTAGTATCGATGCCGCCTAGTTTCTAGGCCGACTCGAAAGATGGCGTTGTAAAAATACAGTCTCTGGCAATTTGTGAGTTGCTGATGCTGCCATCTGTTGAAGCAATGAAGGAAAGAAAATAGCCAGAGCAATTGCCAGAGTTAGGGAGGTCTCATTTCTTTGTATGGGATTGGGTATTTGTACTTTAGTATTATATCATCGTGTTCACGCGTTCCCAAGATAAAGGGTCTTGACAGACAGACAGACAGACAGACGGACAACAAAGTGATCCTATAAGGGTTCCGTTTTTTCCTCTTGAGGTACGGAACCCTAAAAAACGACTAAATTTGTGCAATTGCGCAATTAAAAGTATGTTTGCTTTGGTCCTAACTAATCTTTTAAAACAGACCAATTTATACCTCCCGGCAATAGTTACAAAAAAAGTCATTTCAAGTTCATTTGGTAGTGGAAATATTGACATTGGTTTAATTCGAGCGGAACGAAGGCTAAAGGAGGGATCGCAAACATTTTTTATAAATACCCATCGACACGAATCAACAGTTCATAGTGGTGTGACGTTTGCTTTCCATTTTATCGAGCATTGGATATTTTTTTTTTCTTGGGAACCAGAGAGTCCTACCGTCTTTAATATTTAAACTAGCTTAATATAATAATAAATATTATTAGGTAAGTATATATAATATAATAATATAATAAGTATTTATTCGCATCAACAAGACTACTTAATTTTACATACTTAAGACTTAGATTTATGAAGCACACTAGAAGTTGTCGTAACCTGATAACTTAGCAAGGGTGCTACCCTTGCTAAGTTATCAGGATAACTTGTATTAAGGGGACAAGTCCCAACCCTTGATTCGCTTATTCTAAGGTATTGCAGTATTGTTAAAAGTAAATGTATTCAGAAGTTCCAAATATTACAGAAAGAAAAACAAAATGAAACAATTAATAAGTAAAAAGAGAGAAAGCAAATGCCATGAAGATGTTGACTTAAGTGTGAAGGTGAATCGTGTTTGTGATGGTGAATCGTGTTTGTGATGTGTAATTGTGTGAGTTTGTGTGTGTTGCCAGTTTTAAATGGATTAGCAAGTTTTTTCTCCAGAAAGTAGAAGTCGTTCTGTGTCTGTATAATTTTGATTAAGTAGCCACTTTGTCACAATTTCTTTTAAAGTATTACTTGGGTATGCATAGAATTCTAAAACTTTATTGAGTCTGTTATAAAGATGTGGGCCTTGGAAGCAAAAGAATCTCTTGGTAAAAGTGTACTTACATCTATGTGTTTGACAGACTGTATCCTTACGTCTTTTGGTGACTTGCAGCACCTAAATACTCCCTAGTATTTAGGTGCTGCAAGATAACGGTATGGAGTATGAAAAGCTGTCTTACAGTGAGTACTCCACAACATTTATAGAGCTCCTCTGTTGAGAAAAGGAGAGGACGGAAGGTGCTTACCTTTAAAACGGCTCTCTGGGCTCTTTCCAATTTTAGCATTATGGTTTTAGGCGCTCCACCCCATGAGGAGATACAATATGATAAAAGAGACTGACCAAGAGCAATGTAGACTCTTCTAACAATCTTAGCCTCAGCGACATGACGTAGGGTTTTGAAAACAAAAATCAGTTTCCTGATTCTCGAGGCCAATAGGTCTATGTGTGAAGAAAAAGTCAAGCCGTCATCTAGAGTTATCCCGAGATATTTTATGCAGTGCACCCGTTGAAGCTCAGGACAAGAGCACGCAACGTAGCCAGGTGTATGGCAAGAGTGAGCAACAAGTACAAAGGAATCTGGGGGATGTGTGGATTTGCGGAGGGTGAAGGTCATTATTTTAGTTTTATCGGGGTTTAGTGTAAGAAGATGCTCATTAAGCCAATTGACTACTGTGTTCATTCCAGCTTGCGCAGCTTTAAAAGTGTCATGCCGGGTGTCGCCAGAGAAGGTAAGGACAGTGTCATCAGCAAATACTGTAATTTTTCCATTTGCCAGTAATAGGTTGCACAACTGGTTGATATAAACCAAGAAAAGAGTGGGGCCAACCACACTCCCCTGAGGCACACCGAAAGTGACAGGAAGGTCAGTACTCAGGTAATTAAGAATTTTAACGCATTGAGCCCTGTTACATAGGTAATCTTTAAACATGTCAAGTGCAATTCCACGGACGCCCAACTCTTCGAGCTTTAAAACGAGGATGGGAATAGAAACTGTGTCAAAGGCTTTTTTAAGGTCTAGGAACACAGATAGAACTTTTTTCCTAGAATCAAGTTTGTTACTTATATGAGAAGTTAACTCCAAAACAGCACCACTAGTAGACATCTTATGCCTAAAACCAAATTAATTTGGGGACAAAATCGCTTTATCCTCTAGGTAATTAATTAGTCGGTTATTAATAATACGTTCCAGAATTTTCGAAATAGACGGCAATACTGCTATAGGCCGGTAGTTATCGACACAGTTCCTATTCCCACTCTTGTGTATTGGGTGTATAATAGCTTTTTTTAAAGACAGAGGAAAGGTACCAGAGCGCAAGCAGAGGTTAAAAATGTAAGTCAGTGGAGGGACAAGAAACCGTTTATAACGCTTCAGAAAATTTGATGGTATGTTGTCCCAGCCAACAGCTGAGTTGGATTTTAGTGACATAATGAGTGTATCAACCTCACGTTCGTCTGTATCCAACATGACAAAAGAGTTAAGGACTGAATTTGTAGGATCTCGGAGCATTTGTCTGTCAGGATGCGGTTGAAATTTGGCAGCGAGATTAGCGCCGACGTTAGTAAAAAAGGCGTTGATTTGGTTCTCTGACTCTTGGGGCGAGGCTGCAGAAGTAAGTAAATCAGTGGGAGATGTTTTCTGTTTTGCAGTATTTGTAACTCTTTTAATGACCTGCCAGATTTTTTTATTATCATTAGCAGCCCCCCTAATTTCAGCCCGCTCATATTCTCGTTTGAGTTTTTTGAGAACTTTTGTACAGAAGTTTCTGTATCTTTTATAGGTTATTTCGAGCACCGTGTTGGATGGAGTTAGCTTGAGCTTTTTGTGCATTTCATCCCGATTACGCATGCAGCGGAGCATTCCCAAGGTCATCCACGGTTTGAGCAAGCGAGTATTACTAGAGACTTTAATAATAGAGGAATAAGAGTTTATGAGGGTAGCAAGACTGTTTTAATTAATAAGTTAGTGGCAACGTTTGCGTCGGCGCATTCATAAATGGGTTGAAAATCAAAACAATCAATATTTTTATCTAGGGCGTCATAGTTAATTTTGGAAATTGTGCCTTCCTTCGGTTTATAGGGTTTTTTACACTGAAGGCAGAGCAATACGCAATTGTGATCCGTAACCGTAGAGTCTATTACGATTGTGATCGCTGACATGTTTGTCTTTAGCATAACATGGTCGAGACAGGCAGTTTCACGCGTAGGGGAGCAATGTGCTGGAAGTAAACCATGAAAAGCCATGAGATTGAGGTACTCAGCAATGTGGATGGGGCAGGGTGTACTACTGATATCAAGGTTTATATCACCTACAACTACTATATTTGGAAAAGATGAGAGGGATAATAAAAGTAAGTTAAGGGAATTTAGAAAATTACCAGGGTCGGAAGAGGAGGGGGACCTATAGACACATATGAATGCTCTCTCAGAGCCAACCTTAAGCACAAGACAGCTTGCGTCCATGAGTTCAGGCTCAAACACAGTATAGCTGTCTAAATTTTTAACGTAAATAACGACTCCATCGTTCTGGTTTGATACTAGCAGTGTATGATAATGGGAATAGCTGGGTATCGGTGGTATAACACAATTATTTTGTCTTAGCCAGCACTCAGTCAGGACGATAATGTCAATGTCCAAATTAACCCTGGATAGGAGAGTCATAAAAGAGTCAGAATTTGCGTTAATGGATCTGATGTTCTGGGTTACTAATTTTAAATGTAAGGGTTAATGACATATGATGAACATTCCTCCGGTTTGCAGCTTATTGTACTCGAGACTGAGATTTGATCAATGTTATTGCTTAGCTCGATTATGTTATCCACCATTAATATATGTATATAAAATTCGTATATCTGTGGGCTTATGTATAAAAAGATTATGGTATGTGTTATACACTGAAATGGCAGGGGAGTTAATTGTTAAATAGCAAACATCTTCCCTTAGGGTAATGGGAGAAAAACTAACCGAGGGAGAGCAAGTGAGATAGTGTATGTCAAAAGTGTGAGTATTTACAGGTGAGTGGGGTTGTGGTGTAAGGGGTTTGTGAGTGTTAGTGTTTTGGTAAAGTGCTGTGTAAACGAGTGTGGCATTTTGGCATTGTAACAACTTAGTCGTAAATTTTAGAAGGGAACATGAGTACATAAAAACATAGTATTTCAAAAAGTAAACAGAATAAAGTGTAAACAAAACTAACATGCACATAGCATTAATATATAGTCAGACTTCCTTTGATAAGGCTTCAATTTGAGATTCAAATTTGATGAGGATTGACTGATCACCATCAGTCTTCCTTACAAGCACTTTACCATCGGTGATCCAGCAGTACTTAATTTTGTTTTCTTTTTTCAGCTGGCGCGCGAGGTAGAATAGTTTTCTTGCATTTATAGTAAGGTGTTCCGTGAGATAAATAGGGCTTGCATTCCCTTCTATGCCTGCATGACTCATGTTGAGTTTATTGCTCTGGTTGGACCTGTTCAGATCTTTAACGGCGTTCAGGAGTGTGTTCTTTACATAAAGATGAGATAATTGAACGATAATGGGTCGATTTGAATCTTTCCTCGAGTCCTTTCGGCCAGGTAGTCGATATATATCATAAATGTCCGACGGTTGGATATTAATATTTAGCGATTTTGATATGTTGGTAATATAATTTGAAAGATCCATCTTATTTTCCTTGACCTTATGGGGCACATTTCTCAGTTCGACAGTAGTCAATTTCGAAACACGATGCAGCTCTTCAACCTTTTCTTGTAAGGTAATTATGTAATCGTGATTTTCTATACATTTTTTTTCAAGAGATTTAATTTTGGCACGGAATTCATCATGTTGAAGTGAAATAGCCTCCAAGCTCCTCTCGATGCTAGCCAGTGAGGTGTCCATCTTGTTCTGTACGGAGGCGAACATTTGCCTTATTTCTTCTTTAAAATCATCAAAATCTTCTCTAGTGACATTGTCATGCCGATGTTTTAATGAACGCGAACTAACAAATTGGGTAGGCGACGGGGTAGTATCTCTTTTGGTATGGATGTCTGATTCAGACCCGCACTTATTCGGAGAGCGTATCATTATACTAGGCTAACAGCAATACATAGGAACGTGAGCGCAAGCGATGCGAAGGACGGCACGGTGACGTTCGACAGCTAAGTTGGCTGTGTGCGTAACAAGCACGCACGCAGTGTCACGGACGAGGAGAGGCGGAGTCACAGTGTTGAGTGTGTAGTTACAAGTAAAGATTATTACTCACGCAGTCTCAGTGCGCACGCACTGACGCCCGCTGTAGTTCACTTAGTTTTTATATGTTCGAGACACTTCTGAGCGCCTGGTACTCGCGTATAATTAATGAATTTTGAATTTTGAAATTATAAATGATTTAAAAGCATATTAACACTAAAAACACGTCTTAACGCTCTGGCGATCCAAGGGGAAGGGGATATAAAGTTATGAACTGCCTAATATTGTCCAACCGCAGGGCAAAGGCTTCAGCTCAAACAAAAAAGTCACGGGGTTTGATCACCATGCCACCATGCCAAGTCATGGGGTTTGCTCAAAGCGGATTTCCGATTACAGACTAAATACAGGATAAATTTTTAATCAGTGCGTAAATTCTAGGGGCTGATTTTGGTGCTCAAATACAACAACTTTTTCTATTGGACCAACTTCGAAATCTCAAAAAAAAAACTTTTTCATATACTTAGTGATCAATCAGTTGTTGCGATTTCTATGAGGAAGTGAAATTTGTTTTTGAGATTTCGACTTTTAAAACCAACAACTTAAAACCAACAACTTTTTCTATAAGACCAACTCTTATAGAAAAAGTTGTTGGTTTTAAGCACCAGAATCAGTCTCTAAAATGTCCGCACTGGTTAAAAGAATATCCTGTATATTAATTATAAGTCCAGGTTTCCTCACGATGTTTTCCTTCTCAGATGTGTGTCTATGATAAACTTTATTTTTGTCCAGAAGATATTTGCACATTTATTTTACAACTCTGTTATAATCAATTTATTTCACTTAAATAAAAGCAATAACAAAACCACTCACTGTAAGTATAAGAAAACTGAGGTGCTAAACATTTTTCTTAAAAAAATACTAAACATTTGCACTTTCTCAATCGTCATTTTCCAAAATGTTTTCACGTAATATCGACAGCGATGGCCCATCACTAGTAGGTTTCAGTATAATCGGTGGAGGCCATCGTTTATACTGTATATTGGATATCAAGCCCACACTATTTACCGACACTCGTAGTGATGGAATTTGTAGTAATACGTTATCATTGTAAACCCTTTACGTATTGTTGATGTTGTACTTCGTAGATATGTAAGCGTTGTATAGGAAAACATGTTTAAATATGCTATACCAATGTTATAAAGTGAGGATTCGACCAACCAGAGTAACTTACCCTTGAATAATTTTTACTCAATGGTCCTTACTCTCAGATAACTTCGTTTGTGTTTTTACATCACAAACAATACTAGGTATTGTTACTCTCGAGTTGAAGAATGAATGATGAATGAATCACATGTGAAAGCCAACTATAATAGAAATAAAGCGGAACGCAACATAAATCTACATAATTTTGCCGGTTTACAATGGTGTCAACTGTCAATAATATTCACGCGAGTTGTTATTCATCATCATCATCATTTCAGCCGAAAGACGTCCACTGCTGGACATAGGCCCCAAAGGGAGGGTTTTGCCATAATCGCCACGCTTGGCAGGCGGGTTGGCGATCGCAGTTTGGTTGTTACAAAGGCACGGAGAACGCTGCTGCCCATTCTCTGGTCCCTTAGTCGCCTCTTACGACACCCACGGGAAGATATGGGATGGTGCTATTCTTTACGTCCGACACCATACGGTCCGGTACGGATAACATGTTTATTAGATGCATTTTGGTGATATAGCGATTTACTCTCGGATAGACGGTTATACCGGAATTCAAATTTGTAAAAACTGTGATTTTATTCCCAGGATAACACTTATACAAGTTTGGTCGAATCTACTCAAAGATAAAGTTTGTTTGTTTTTAACCGACTTCAAAATAATAATAATAAAACCATTTATTTTCAGGTAACAAAGACCCATAGAAAAATACCTTAACATAAGTATACCTAAAACAATATAACAATTGTGTTAGTAAATAAAACTTAAAACTATGTTAGTATCACTTAGTTGCACTAAGTCTTTGCACGTTCCGGTGGCACTTGTCCGCGAAAGCGGCGGAATACCACATCCTGTGGCCTAAAGCTTTCATCCAACACCTGATGCAGGTAGCATGTTGGTATGCGCACCACAAACGCCTTAAAGTTGACGTTGCGATGCGACTCCAGCAACTGCACTCTCGGCGCGTACTTCAGCCTTTGGCGCACGTACTTCACGATGTCTGCCGCGTCAGTGGTGTAGTGGAGACGGGAAATATACACCGGGGTATTCGGCTTCGCAGCACGTAGTGTTTCGTTGGGCTAAGTAGGAGCCTTGCCGCAGCGGTTCTTACAGCTCTGCTGGCGCTTCCTCCTTTGCATCGTCACGAAGCCGTCATCATTAGCTTGGTTCGCTTTCTTCATAGTCACGGGCTTTGCGGGGGGAGCACTGGGGGTTCTCACAGTGACCAACGGGTCAGATGGTCGAGTCGGTCAGACAGCGCTGCGGGGAGGAGCTGCGGTAACGGGAGCGGAGCGACGAGGCACGCTTGCGGCGCAACACGCTGACTCAGCAATCGGCGCCGGCGACAAAACTGCTGATGCGAAACTCGTGACTGATGTGTCTAGGCAGCCGACACCTCGGCGCGTATTTGCATTGCTTATACGTACCGTTGACCCAGTTAACGCTACAGAGTTGCGCAACTGATCGAGTTCTGTGCGCAGGTCTGCAACGGTGCTCTGGGATGTCTCCAACTTCCTTTGCACATCAGCTAGACTAGCCTTCAAAGACTTAATGTCCTTCAACAGGCTCGTAACGTCGACATGGTCGAACGTGACTGGAGGTAACTTGTTCAGGTCCCTCGCCACAAACGCCGGCACGTCGTCAGGATCGGTCGCCTTCAGAAGCGTGATGATGTCTTGCACACTTCTCTTTGTCCCGTCGCGCCGACGAGACACCATCTGGTCGACTTTAATGAGCGACCGGAACAGCAGCTGCTTCGCAGCAGCAATATCGTCCTCGCTGAAGTTCGACACACAGATCTGGATGGCGGACACCTCGTCCATCACGTCCAGTTTCTGTTGCAGGAACGCCAGCAGTTCATTTGACACAAGTTTATCACTCATGGCAACAAAATTACGAGCGACGGCTTGCGCCGCGCTTTACTATAATAATATTATTATGAACCGTGTCGCAATGTCCGCCTCAGAGCGCGGTGCACACAAGACTGACTGACTGACTCAAAAAGGAGGACGTTATCAATTCGAATGTTTATATATATTTTTTGTTATGTATGTTCGGGCATAACTCTGTCATATATAGACGGATTTGCAAAATTCTTTTTTTGTTCCAAAGGGGTTTATTCCGAAATGGTATAAATTTTACCAAAATTGATCCATCCCTTCTTGAGAAAATCAACAATTTCCCAAAAAAATTACTTAGACGACGTTTTAGTTTTTTCAATCTTTGGAGGACTTACAATCTCTTTTAAGTGTGTCGCCGTTTCTTAATGGATTTGGATGTTAAGGAAACGACGACTTCCGAAAGTAAAGTAATGTGTGTTCTGTGCTAAAGTTATTTATCACTTTTTAGTTTTTGAAGGCGGTTTTCTTTTTTTTTACTTTTTAACTACATTGTTTACGAATATAGAAGCAACGAAAAATGTAACCAGTATTTTGTAAAAACTTGATTCAAAAGCGTGTCCGTGGAGTTTTTTTGCTCGTTCTTCTCCATAGAGTCTTGGAACGAGCAACTAGCTTCAACTTTCTGACTCTTTGACAATTAAAAAGTGCCTGTTAATGGTTTAATTAAAATAAAAGCTTTGTCTTTGATAAATTGGACGGAGTGGGTACATAAAAAACAGTTATATTCTCAATCACATAGGAGGAAGGAATGTATGTGTGGGACACGTTATTATTCTGAATACAGGCTGATCAAGCGTGACACGATCACGTTTGTAGGGCGCCACCAATTCACGGCACAATGCACGCTGCAATATCGATGAGCCGGATTACTGCGAAAACTCAACTCAGCCGTGATGATGTCCGAATAATAAATAGCCAATGAGATTGCGAAAGTGAAAAACAAGCGCTTTTAGTCGGATGGAAATGGATATAGTGTAATTTAATAATCCATACTGTAGTGTATCTATGGAAATTGATATATGCATCGTCTCATATACACAGTGGTGGTACGGGACCTGTCACATCTGTCAACTGTCATGAAGTAGAATGGCGGGAAGTTGACGTGAAGCTAGCCGGGATACGAACTGGGTAGTGGCCAGTGGGTGAGCCAGTGCTAATTAAATACTAATCAGTGAACAAATAGATCATCAGCAGCGAGAAGGGAGGATTCTACACATACGAATATTCGATAAGTGGTGTGGTGACGGCCGCCAAGCCGTATGGTGTCGGCTGCAAATAGCACCATCCCATTGTTGTAGAAGGTGACAGAGGGATATTAACCAGAGGATGTCAATCCTCGGGTCAATACCCCTCTGTCGCCATTTACGGCACTCACGGCCGCGTCACTTAATCTTTTTTTATTAGATTTCTTTGCCCCTATAGGCAAAGACATTCCTACATTTAGAATTTCCATTTCCTTCCGTTTCTTAAGGAAAATATTCATTGTCTCTTTGACCAAATCATCTATGCAAATAAATACAATTGATGGTATCAAAATGACTACTTTTTTTATTAAATGGTCCCATTTTAATGGGGGTTTCACTGGAAGATAACTGATGTTATAAAAAGTAATATAACTTAATTTTATTTTAAAAATCGTATTAGGGTTTCGCCCAAATAACCGACATTCAGGGGGACGAAGTCACGAGCATACATTTAGCTAGATACTTTTGATTGTCTAAACAACATAAAATACTAGCTTCTGGCCGCGGCTCCCCCCGCGTAAAAAAGAACGATTATCCCAAGGGAACACATTATCGGGATAAAAAGTATCCTATGTGTTAATCCAGGAAATGGTCTACCTGTGTGCTAATTTTCATGCAAATCTGTTCAACGGTTTACGCGTGATTGAGTAACAAACATCCAAACATCTTCACAAACTTTCACATTTATAATATTATTAGGATATTTATGGACCAAAATAAATACACACTATCTTGGTACCTAAATAAACAATGGTAATAAATACGTCTACGACCTTATTATTACCGACCTTATTATAACGTTAAATAAAGAAGGTTTAACAAAATGATAAAGAAGGTTTATTTAACTAACGGGTTCCGAAATATCCCGAAAGGTCCCGAATGGTTTCGAAATGTCCCAGCGATTTCTATTTTAATTACTCGGCATATTATTTGTCTTAATAACTGTTCAGCGAGAGATTATAATCCCTTACATTATTTTGAAGGAAACGAAGGATTTTGGTAAATGTTTAGTTAACGCACTCTAGCAAAGATTTTGTAATTATTATTCTTCGCACATTTTTCTGCGTAGTTGGTGGTATAGTGAGTATCGGCTGACCGAGACATCCTGTGTTCAATCTCCGGCCTCAAGTCTGATATTACAATAGTGTCAGAATGGTGTATCATTGATTTCATAATAGTTAATTTTGACAAGTTTGGTAATCTACTAATATAATGGCATCATTATGGCTTTCCAATGGTCAACCACTGACACGCCATTGAAAGAAATGATATAGAACGGTAATCTCGTACAAAATGACAACTGAATGACTGACTTAGGCGGTAATCTGTTAAAATTTTGACAGTTCCTTTGATCAGTGACCTACCATTAGAACGTCATTGTGCAGTCATTGTTTTTAATTCGACCGATCAATGATCGACCATCATGAATTTAGCAGATTACGAACTTTTAGCAAAATGACAATAGGATCGTGTTGGAATGACGAGATTATAAAAATAGCAGACTTGGCCCCCTGTCGAATGAAGTGTCATTGAGCTTACGCTTTAGGGAATTCTCACAGTAACACTTTTGTGCTTCTAACTATCTATACGTAACGACTGCCAAAGATATACGGATCTATCCAAATTGGGTATAAGAGACGGGGCAAAAAGGCTGCTATGCTCAAATGGGATTTACCTATAAACACCACGTTGCCAGCTCGTTACTTCAATAATTTGAAAAAGTTTGAATGAAGAATAGGGTATTTTACTCTATACGAGAAAAAAACTATAAATATGTTATTGAGACAGTTTAGGCATAAAGCAGTCGGAAAATGTAAGTTTTAGTTCATTAAATAACAAAACCAATTTTTAAATTCAATTCAAAGTTTTCAGTATTTTTAATCTGTTATAAAATACCGTGAAATAGTAGCGGCCATGTTATTACGCCATACGGCTGTGTAAACAAAAAATTGACAACTGTCAGTCAACCGATTGGCGTAATATAGGCTTCGTGCTGTTATTATTTTCGTAACCAACGTAATTTTGTCACTATTACATCTATTACAAAATATGCTTTTAATTATTTTTAAATTATATACAATTATCATATTTAATATGAGCTCATTTGATACAAAACGAACTGACGTCATTTACGCTGCGCAATATGGCGTCCAGTAAGAGGCGTTTTCGTCAAAGAACGCGCGAAACTTAAAAAAATAAAATTTTGATGCATTTTTATGGCACTTATCGATTGAATAAAAATTTTGTGCTTTTTTTGGTGGCATATTAGCACTACAGAATTTAATTAAGACACTTTTCAAAATTGGGTGTAATACCCTATTAGTATTACCAGTGTTTTCATTTATTGGTGTATCGTTATCTCCACATTGCATGACGCTCAAAAGTGCCTATTTATAGTCTCATCATCTGCCTAGCCTTTTCCCAAGTATGTTGAGGTCGGCTTCCAGTTTAACAGGATGCTGCTGAATACCAGTATTTTACATGGAGCGACTGCCTATCGAACCTTCACGACCCAGTTACTGGGTAACACGATACTCCTTGGTAAACTGGTTGTCAGACTTTCTGGCTTCTGACTATTCCCATAACAAAAGATCTACAAATGACAGCCGAGTCCAACGGCTTAACGTGCTTTCCGAGATACGGAGGAAACTCAGTATGAAAGGGATGGTCACCCATCCACAGACCGACCGCGGTTACCGTAGCTTAACCTTTGACCAATCGATATGTACGGCTTTAACTTAGCCACGAGCTCCTCCCCTCCCTGCCTATTTATAGTCTAATTTAAATAAATGATTTATTTGATGTTGACTTTTTATTGCTAGAAAAGAAAAATATTTTAGTAAGCAATGGCCATGTTCCTTTTGCACTCAATTAAAGTTTACCCTCACAACTATAAACCAGTTAACTATTAATAATACATACTTCTGGCTCGCATGTTACACGCGACTTGAAACTAGGTCTTATTGAAGCTAAACATAGAACTTAATTAAACTTTAATAAGTGCAATTTATTACCGGCGTGTGGGTTTCGTTTTTATAATTATGTGGGTAGTTTTCTTCGCTTAACGTTTAACGTGTTTGTTGATAGGAGGTAGCTTAGCTTTATAACAAGTTACCGAAAGCAGTTAGGGACTCCGTAGACAGTTTTAAAATTTTAAATAAATATAGTGAGCTAATTAACATAGTTTCAATATGCCTCTCGTGGAGAAGTTACACCTATCTACCTTTTTACTTAAAATATCACAGATTTTTTTTCTAGCCATTTCGGTTCCACTATTGGACAAAGGCTTCCAACCATTACCTCCATTTCATCTCACCAATTCCTGAGGAAGCCATTCAAGGCGTCCGGCCATTTATTCCTAGGTCTGCCGCGACCCCGCCTGGCTGTGTCAGAGCTCCAGTCTTGCTAAAACCAGGCCCGCATTTTAGTAAGCAGGGCAAGGCACCTGGCAGATACAGCCAGCACACGTACAGACAGCTAACCCCCTTTCCGAAGAAATTTTAATGCGTTGGGGGTAGCGTTGCCATCCATCCGGATAAAGCCGGACAGTGTTAGGCTTTTTGACCTCTTGGCCGGCCAAATTTAGCTGTGTCCGGCCCGTCCGGCTTTTTAAACAATCGTTCAATTCAATCACTTTAGTCAGTAGCAAACGAGCGAGCGAGACGAGATTTGCTAACTCGCAACTAAATGCTTCTTATAAAGTAGACCTATGTGTTTTCATTTTTTTTTGTCAAAAATTTTTAACCCTTTTTTGCGTCCAGCTTTGGAATTCAAAAGTCCGGTTTTTAAATGTGTTTTATTCAATATTTCAATATTCTTGATGTCCGGATTTGGGACCCAAAAGTCCGGCTTTTTTGACGGGTCAGTCCGGCTTTTTGATATTTAGAAATGGCAACGCTAGTTGGGGTAAGCAGTTGATGACGTTGTCTGCACCTAGTCCCATTTAAGTCTTGCAGTTTTTAATTAAATCACTCACCTCATTCATAAAATTCCACGCCTGACAAGCTCTAACGGGGCTCAACGGCTTGTAGTGGTTGCCGAACGTATACATGTAGAACAACCACGGAGCCGGGAACAGCATAGTGAACATGTCACATAGAGCCATAGCCATTAGTACCACGTTGGTTGGCGTACGCATGTGTCGTCGGGACAGGACCACCACGATCAGGGTATTTGCGACTGTTGTCGTTGCCAGGAGGAAGGGCGCGATGTATCTGTTGAAGAAATACATAAATTATGAGATAAGTCACTAAGGGCGCCTTCAAATTAGTCGCCCACCAGCAGCGCGACAGAAGCGCGACGGCAGCGCTGCTTTGTAAATCCATACAAATAAAGTCGCGCGAATAGTACAGCCGTTTAGGAGGAGTTCACTTTTATACACACGCACAGAAGATTTTTTGAAGGTTTGAATATTAGTCAACGATTAATTCGGGTTTTTTTTTAACTTGATGCTTACGAATGATACTCGTTGCAATAGTAATTAATGAGGATTATGAATTTGATTGTTCAATTTCTTACGCAGGTCGCCGCTCGTTGTGGCGTTCTATGGGGCCTATGTTCAACAGTGAACGTCTTTCGGATGACGATGATGACGTAGAAGTTCATGCAAAATTCGAACAAAGAAACGACAAATCGGACTTCTTAGATTAAAGTGAAGCAAACTAAAAACGTATTTTATATAACTGTTGTAGTGAACACCAAATACTTTTCACTTCTGGTAAGTGGAATCGGAACTGTGATAATTATTTGAATTTGGGGGTGATTCATTACAGAATTGTACTGCTGTAGTTCGTCATAAGAGGGCTCGTTCAGGATTATATTTGAACTGTCGTCTGAGAGCCTATAAAACACGACGACGTAAATGTATCAGACAGACAAACTGACAGCAGACCACCACAACAATCGCCCCAATCTAAACGACCCCTAAGACCGAAGGGATAATACCAAATTCTGTTTAAATTTGGCTAAAAAAGGAATAGATTACAAACCTAAAGTTGAAAAAAGGCACAAAATATTGTTCCCTTTTACATTGTCTTACAACGAATATTTACCTAATTGATTGTTACAATAATTAACCCTACCCTTATTACCCTCCTGGTACCAACCTTAATGAGAAACCTATATTAAAAACGAAAAACGAAAAATTTTAATCCTCATCCAGGCAGATGATGAGAATTTAAAATTTGTTGTTTTTCGTGATGATCATTTTCTCAACTATGTAGCGGTCCAGTCTAACCGGATGCAGCTGAAAACTAGTGTTTTACATAGAGCAACTACCTGTCTGAGCACCCATAATCCAGTTACTGGATAACACGATACCCCTTAGTAAGAATTTTTGGCTTCTGACTACCCTTAACTAGTGTCAAATATCTACAAATGACCGCCGGGACCTATGATTTTACATGCTTTATGAGGCACTAGCGACCCGGCCTGGCTTCGCATGGGCCTATAGCCTTCCTCGATAAATGGACTATCCAACACAAAAATAATTTTTCAGTTCGAACCAGTAGATCCTGAGATTAGCGCGTTCAACCAAACAAACAAACAAACTCTTCAGCTTTATAATATTAGTACCTATAGATTGAGAGGTCTCGATATGAAAGTGATGGTCACCCATCCACCTTTCGACCGCGGCAAGCGTAGTTTAACCATGACCGGTGCTTTCGTACAGATTTTACATAGCGAGGAAGAAAAATAAAAATCCTCTTCTTTTAAATAAAAACGAAGCATCTTTAAAGAAGGATTTTGAAGTAAAACTCAACTTGCTTATCTAATTGCGCTGAAAGTGGATCTGTGCTCATTTCATGGGAGCTTTGGAGTACCCAGCGTCAGAGTTTCAGTAAATCTCTTAAACAAAATGAATTATTTCAGACGTATTTCTTAAACTAGTGCTCTCGTTACGTCATGTAGTGAAAAACCAGGATAAACTGCCTTAGGTATGGTTGTCTCAATTATAATTACTATAGTTCCGTGAATCATCATGTGCCTAGCCTTTTCCCAACTACATTGAGGTCGGCTTCCAGTCTAACCCGGTGCAGCTGAATACCAGTGTTTTACATGGAGCGACTGCCTATCGGACCTCCACAACCCAGTTACTGGGTAACACGATACACCTTACTAAGACTGGTTGTAAGACTTTCTGGCTTCTGACTACCCATAACGACTGCCACAGATCTACAAATGACAGCCGGGACCAACGGCTTTACGTGCTTTCCGAGGCACGGAGGGAACTCGGTATGAAAGGGATGGTCACCCATTCACAGACCGACCGCGGCTAGCGTAGCTTAACCTTTGACCGATCGATTTGTACGGCTTTAACTTAGCCACGAGGTCCTCTAGTTCCGTGAATGAATCACATATTATTTTAGTCGAGAGACTCTACCACTACCACTTTGCTGACTAAGGTGCATGTCTCTGTGCCAAGGCATGGGAAGGCAACGTGCGATCAAAGTTTTTGCGGGATAAATGTCTTCTTTCTCGGCGGGACACCTATCCTAAACGTAATTTATGTGGACTAGGCAAAAATTAGAGTTCCCAAAATTAGAGGTCCGCGAACGAAACGCCAATACTCTGGATGAAAGACAATGTTTTTTACTTTCACATCTGTTTTACAAATAAGATATTTTGCTTTTTGTACTGAGAGTTATCACAGATGATCGAATACTAACTAACGAGATATGAAACAATTTAACTACTATCCCGCTTATACCCTACATATTATTATTGTGGGATTTATTTATTTTATTTACGCCCGGTTTCTGAGGTCTTTGTATAAACTTTCGTTAGCTATTCATTCGACATAGTTATTTATTTGAGTGATTTTCTTTCTTAAGGGGCTATTAAACGACTTTTACAGATTTTAAACTGACAATCACGTCAAAATGTGCAGTGTAAATGATTTGAAAAAAATATATGTTAAACTAGAACATTCTCTTAATCATATAGAAAGTGAATATTTTTGATTAAGTTCATATTAAATAGTTTAATTTTCGCAGACTGCGTCCGTTCTGCATCAGTTTTGCGTCCTAAACTCTCAAAGTTTAGTCGAAATAATTAAATAAATGTAGTATTCTTTAATAAAATTAACAAAATTATCTGTAAGATGGTGTAAGTTTCGTTTAATTATACCTGGTAGCTTTTGTGTGATTGTCAATGTTTTGTCCGCGTCAGACACAACTTCACGTGTTAATTAAACTATATAATATGAATATAATTAAAAATATTCACTTACTAAATGATTAAGAGAATGTTCTAGTTTAACATATATCTTTTTCAAATCATTTACACTGCACATTTTGATGTGATTGTCAGTTTAAAATCTGTAAAAGTCATTTAATAGCCCCTTAACTGAGTGCTCGGAAACGCAATATCGAACCAATAACACTATTGAATAGATATAGTCCAGTTAGATCACCTCAGAAACTGGGCATAAGACTTGTTATTTCGGATACCGTTTTGTTCTAGAATATGTTGCAATAATAGAAGGATCCGTAGGAAGTTTCAATCTCACTCTAACTAGCTTCGGTCTAGGAAACGCTGGCGTGATTATTTATTAGTGTTTATCTGGTCTCGTCAGAGAAGGCAAGATAAAGGGCAGAGTGGAAGGTTATGGGGGAGACCTTTGTCCAGCTGTGGGACTATACAGGTTGAGTAAAAAAAAAGAGGTCTTCCTCTCGAGACCTCATCTGTTCTGTGCTACCAACACTCACATACTACCGGATAACAGTAGGTATCTCTGCTTGGTGGCAATAATTATTCCCACCAAGCAGAGATACTGTTCAAAGGTAAACAAGTAAGCAAGCAAGGTAAAGGTAAGGTTTAAAAGGTAAACAGCCGGTGAGCTTTCTGCAACCTTTAAACCGCGGAATTGGCTGAATCAGCGCCGTTGCTATTGTGTAAGTAATGAGTCTGCTAATTGAGTATTTTAAACAACATTCGATACTAACAAAAAACATTTATTAAATCTGTACTGGCTGGTAACCACTTTTATTTTGATTTTGTATTACAATTTTGTTTTAAGGGCTTTCTGTCCTGTGCAAAGGCCTCCCTTCACTCTTTCCTAATACTTATGTTACAACAATACCTAGATTGTTTAATTCAAATACGTTCAAAAATGTACTCACCCATACATAGGCTCAGCATAGTTGATAGGAAACTCGCAAGTCACGTTCAAATAAAAATGCGAATGATTCGATTGGCAGAAGTCATCGGCGCTAAAATTCGAATATCCGGGATACCCAGTTTGGTTGTCATAGTAATTATACTTGGTGATGTCTAAATCAGTGCTGTCATCATCAACAATTGGTTTCGACGAGTTGTAAGCGCCAAAGTAGTCCACCCAATCTTTGTCGGCCATCTTGAATTTGTTGGCTATCTTGTCGATTTTGACATGTTGGTTTTATGTCATTTTGTGCGTTGGGTATCTGTGGGCAAGAGAAAAAGTAATATTAGTACAATGATATATGATATACCTTAGATGCGTTACCCGCGCTCAATAATGGCAATATTAAAGCAAGGCAATTGCCGGGGTTTCACTTAGTCACCTACCACCCAGTGCCGCGGCTATACGTCAATATCGCTCATAATTCACACATACCTGACGTAACAAAATATGTATGTTTATCTTTTTCTAACAGGTATACGCTGTATGCTTCTGTCCTTTTCTTCGCACTGTATAATTGTATGTGCCTACTGGTATGTAGATATAAAAGTTAGCGCTGTTTTAAAGTGCACTAATGTTCGTGTATGACGCGTCTATTATAATACGTCATTGTATTAGTACATATTTTTGACAGTTATCTTTATCTTTACATAGAACCTATAAAACAAAGTCACTCCCGCTGTCTGTTAGATCTTTTGAACTACGCAACGTCATAAGTCATAAGTAACCGACTTCAAAAAGGAGGAAGGTCTCGCAACGTCATAAGTCATAAGTAACCGACTTTAAAAAGGAGTAAGGTCTCAATTCGATTGTTTTTTTTTAATGTATGTACCTACACTGATTACGCTGATACTTACGATCCGATTTATGTGATCTTCTCTAGTTTGATAAGGAATAGTTGCCATTTGGTCCCATAAAATAGTAGTATAGTTTGACCCAGTAGTTTTCATTTTATGAAAAAAAAATATTTTATTTTTATTTGACCACGCATTACTTTTTTCAGTGTAGTCCGTTTTTTAATGATTCTTTTTTAATTGATAGTGTATACCTCAAATTTGGTTCCATATAAATTTCAAGAAAATATTCCACCTCTAAGGGTAGAAAATTAAGGTATGACTGATTTTTTTTGGTGTCACCGTTTTGTAAATAATTTGTATGATAACAAGTAGGCATTAAAAAGCGAAAACAAAAAAACTTTAACAATAAAGTCGGTGGCAATACAAAACAACAAGCAAAACCAAAGCCGCCGACTTGCGAATTGAAAGTTATTTTTACTTTTTGAAGGCGGTTGTCTTTTTCGTTAAAAAGTTTTTTTAATGCATGTTTTCAGCAATAGATAGAGTGATTCAAGAGGATGGTTTATACGTATAGTTTGATTGTTTCTTTCTACATTGCAACCGTGCGAAGCGGCGGGGCGAGTCCCTATTAATCAACGTGTGTGTACGTATATTAATCACTAACATTTTTCTCGCGACTCCGCCCGCGTCAATTTTCTCAAGGACCCCTAATTTTTTTTATTGATAATTGCCTATGTTACTCAGGGATAATGTAGCTTTCTAATGGTGAAAGAATTTTTAAAATCGGTAGAGAAATTTTTGATTTAAATCCTGACAAACAAACAAACAAATCTTTCCGCTATATAATATAATAAGTTTAGGTAGATACAGTTTTGCATAATAATAATTGAATAAATACTGTTTCTAAGCAAATTATCCTAAGCTGTAAGCAAAACCATTAATATAATTGGTGTAATAATTTCTAATGATTCTTTTACGAACTTAAAAAAAAAAAAAAAACCTTACCAGGGCCTCAAGTCTGCTATTACAATAGTGTCAGAATGGTCTATCATTGATTTCATAATTGTTGATTTTGACAAGTTTGGTAATCTACTAATATAATGGCGTCATTATGACTTTCCAATGGTCAACCAATGACATTCCATTGAAAGAAATGTTATAGAATGGTAATCTCGTACATAATGACAAATTAATGACTGACTTAGTTTACGAACTTCTTACTACTTAAGATTGCTTATAACACTTATAAATAATATGTAAAAATATATATAAATGAAATCTGGCATGAATAGATGTTCAAATTTGTTGACAATGTCATTATAACACAATTCTATTACGAGACCATTGACCGACCATTAAAGACTTAGCAGATTATGAACTTTTAGAAAAATGACAATGGGATCGTGTTGGAATGACGAAATTATAAAAATAGCAGACTTGGCCCCCAGATATCCGCCACTTGTAACGTTGATTAATTACATTACAATTATAATTATGAAAAATATTAATATCGAACTAATAGTTATTCATTACGTTGAATATGAGTTATTTTACTTTGATAGTAGTTTTGTTTAATAATAATTTAATTAAAATGAAAACGTGTTGGGTGGTTTTTGTCATTATCTACAAATTGGATATGTTGTTCCGATTTTCGTTTTAATTCAGGTTTTAATTACAATTATTATTTTAATGTTGTGGGACAATAATTACCTACCTGTATTGTTTACCCTTATTAAAAAAATTATAATGTAGATAATGATGTGATTAAACGAAGGTGGATTTAAAACACGTGTAATGTCGGAACTTCACAGCCAGTATTTGTACAAATACGCCATGTGAAGTACCAGCATGCCTTAGAGCGGGTTGTTTCAAACGGTTGGATAACGTTAGGTACATACGGAAGGTTAAAAATTACTATTACGTGTTGTGATTAGTGAGTGACGTGGGTTAGATATAGGTAACGGGTTGTTTAACGGGTTGTAACCATACTGCGATCGCCAACCCGCCTGCCAAGCGTGGCGATTATGACAAAACCCCCCATTTTGGGGGAGGCCTATGTCCAGCAGTGGACGTGTTTCGGCTGAAGTGATGAACGGGTTGTGTCATGACATAAAAATCAATCAGCCAAAGTTATTCAAAAAGAGAGTCCATAATATTTTGATGTTAGTAACTTTTTAACGTACGTTAAGGCCACCATTTTGTGAAACAACCCATTTTTTGGTTTGACGATAGTTAGCGCCATTTTTGACTATTACCCGTTAGTATAGTTGATATAATCCGCCCTTAGTGGGCAATTGTTTTACGGTCGGATTTGGTACCTATTTATTATATAGTGGTAAATGGAGGCCACTAAATTCCTCAAAGATCACGTTTGGTTGTAAATATTCAAGTTAATCTCCTTGCTTTATGAATAGGTACTTACTTAATACCTTTATCGCCAAACCACAGCAAATACTTAACTTTATCCTAAGTCTAGAGGGAATACGATATTTTACATAAGATTTGTTATTCACTAGCACTTTGCTCGCGACACTGTCCGCGTCAATTTTCTTAGAGATCTTAAGTTTTTTAATAATAGTCGATATAGCATATACTTAGTACTTACTCAGGAATAACGTAGCTAAAAGACCCGTCAGGCCAAATTCGGGTAATAAATAAATAAAATAAAAATATTTTATTTCAGACCTTGATCCATATGATGTTAGTAATACAGAACTTAAAAACTACGTTAGTAACAAAAGTAATATTTTAATTCATGTATTTTCTGTTGCACTCATCTGACACACCGGGTACATGCATATGTACATGCACCCAATGCGCCATAATGGCGCAACATGGTTTATCACTTTTGGTTTATCACCTTCAGAATATCGTTGACGCTTCCACGCACTCTGCGCATCATGGATGCAATCCTCTTTCGCAGTATGGTATTGAAACCATCAGTATGTGCTTCGGCAAACATTCCTGATGCACTGCAGTAACGTGGAAGCCCCAACAACACTCTGAAGGCATTATTGTACTGAACTCTGAGGGCGTTGTATGCCTTTTGCGTATATCGAACCCACAGAGTGCACGTGTACAAGGATTGACAAAAAGCCTTAAAAAGAGTTACCTTTACTTCTGGTGTACAACGTGCAAACCTGCGGGCCAACATATTGCGGACAGCCAACGCCACGCAACGCCAACGCTAATAGAAGGTTATTTTTAATATGAAATCACCGGATAAAAAAAAGTATAACCAGCCTATCATTGTCTCAGGGGGGAGTATGTGGGAGTGGGGGGAGGGGGGATATGTAGAACCCCCCTTTATTGATATATATTTTTTTTTATTCTAACCTAAGTTTAGGAGTTTCTTGTACTGACATCTATTAAAAGGTCGAAAGAAGTAAGGAGGGCGACAAATAAAAAGCGACTTGGTTCTGGTACTCGGCGGCCGCGGTTGCAGCCCTAGAAGGATTATCTATATATATAAAAAGGCAAAGGTGACTGACTGATGTACCAACGCACAGCCTAAACCGCTGATCGTAGAGACCTGAAACTTGAAGGGTGTGTTCTTTGTATGACGTAGGCATCCACTAAGAAAGGATTTTCCGAAATTCTACCCCTAAGGGTGTGAAAAACGGGGGCAAAGTTTGTATGGGACAACGTGATTCGTTGGTCCAATCTACTTCAAATTTCGCATAAACATTCTTTAACAGAATTGATTGAAGATGGGTTTCGTATTTTATTGAAATTCACCACATAACGGAATTAAAAATGGGTAGAAAGTTATTTTGAGGGTGATTTGCATCGAAGTTGATATCAATACTCCTTAGTGCTTTTGATTTAAATACATTTTATTTTGACACATGTCATGTTTGAAATCTCAACTCAAAATAAATATTATTACCATAATATTATCTTAGAATAATAACGCACATATTATATTACTCTGTGATTATTACATGAAACTGCAGAAGAATTACATATAATTGTTAATACATTAAATTAAACGATTATAAAAATAGTGTGGCGAAGAGAAACACTTTCAAAAATTTTCGAAAATTCCCAATCGTCAGAGACATTTGTTTGTTTTGTGGAATTGCAAACCCAGTACTTTTGTAGGAGAAATATCGGCATCATTTGTCCGAAGACTTCTTGCGAGTTTTGAGATCAACTACTAAAGGTGGCATTGAATACAATGAGAAACATATTCTTAACAATTCTTACTTCTCTTCAAAACGTCGTCGTTTACATCGGCGTCATTCCTGTGGTCAAGTTTGGGTTACCGGCCCCGCAATCATTGGCACATTAAAATCGTGGAATACACTGCCGAAACCAATTACGATCCAGGTGCAATGAGTACTATCGTAAATAACCACGTCAGCGTGTTCAAACCAAGACATGATGGGTAGGGTCACAGTTCTGTTTAGTGGGCATTTCCGGCCGACGCTGCCGGTGGTGACGCGAGGAACTAGGGCTGACGAGGTAAATGCATCGTTGAAACGATCAACGGTCACGAGTTTATAAATCCCGCTTGACCATCAATATGCGTGCTCAGCTTGGAGGCAATTCACGTGTTCAAGAATTCTCCGATGTTCATTTAAAAGTTGGTGAAAGCTCTCTGCCAGAGGAGAGAGGGCAGGTGGATCTAACAGAGACTCTTGGTATTGTATACTCTTGGTTTTTTTAATATGAAATCACCGGGTAAAAAAAAGTATAACCAGCCTATCATTGTCTCGGGGGGGAGTGTGTGGGAGTGGGGGGAGGGGGGAGGGGGGATATGTAGAACCGGGGGATTCTTTATTGATATATTTTTTTTTTTATTCTAACCTAACTTTAGGAGTTTCTTGTACTGACATCTATTAAAAGGTCGAAAGAAGTAAGGAGGGCGACAAATAAAACGCGACTTGGTTCTGGCACTCGGCGGCCGCGGTTGCAGCCCTAGAAGGATTATCTACCTATTTAAGTAAAAGGCAAAAGTGATTGACTGATGTATCAACGCACAGGCCAAACCCTTAATGCTAGAAAATTGAAATTTCGTACACGTATTTCTCATATGACGACGGCATCCACTAAGGAAGGATTTTTCAAAATTCAACCCCCAAGGGGTTGAAATAAGGGATGAAAGTTTGTATGAAACTTTTTCATACAAAAATAGGTAGAGTAGGGTAGGTAGGTAGGTAAGTTGGTAGGGTAGGTAGGTAGGTAAGGGTAGGTAGGTAGGGTATGTAGGTAGGTATGGGTAGGTGGGTAGGGTAGGTAGGTATAGGTAGGGTAAGGTAGGTAGGTAGATTGGTAGGGTAGGTAGGTAGGTAGATAGGGACAGGACAATGTCTGTAGGGTCAGCTAGTCTAATATACGTAGTATAATTAATTATAACCTAATCATCCGATTATCGGACGGCTAATTAATTTTATTCATCCGTTTAGCGGACGTCTAGACCTAGACACTTCGATAATTTTTTGCCTGTTACTTGCTGATGATTGAATTGGTGCAACTATTTTTAAAATCGGTTGAGTATTTTTTGAGTTTATCGATTGCAAACACAAACATACAAAAATCAAAATAATGGAGTAATTAATCTACGCTAATATTATAAAAATAATATTAGCGTAGATTAATTACTCCATTATTTATTCAAATTAAGACGCTGTGTTTGAAGTAATTTGTAATTATAGCCTTTCACTGCCAGTCGCTTATCAAGGGGCATGATAAGCTTCTTGTATGGAAGTCATTTTCAAATCGTAATAATAACTATAGAATCATTCGATATTCGCCTATAGACGAATGTTAAAAGTTACTTGGACTCAGAAGGCTACAAACGAAGACATCCTGCGACGTGTGGGCAAGAAACGCGAACCTTGGGATACCATCACATCATAGTAAGGGAGTTAGCGTATCTAGGTCACGTAACAAGTCACGAAAGATACGCCCTTTTACAACTTATCATAATGGGCAGAGTACCAGGTACTCTGCTTTCCAGGTCCTGAAAACTGACTGACTTGCAACCAGCATTGCAAGAGGAAGTTTTGGCTAAGGAACCTACGAGAGTGGACTGGTATTTCGAGCGCCGCGGAACTATTCCACCTCGCGAAAGGAAGGCAGAGCAGACTGCCAACTTTCGTAGTTTAGAGAGGCACTAGAAGAAGTAGAAGAATAATAACTTTTTTTTAATGGAACATGCTCGCCATACTATTCGTAAAGCACTACAACTCCAGTGTAAGCCAGAATCAACAGTGGTGACCACCAGAACAGCGTCTGCAATAAAGCTCGACGAGTCCCAGAGAAACGACAACTGTCTTGGATCCCGCAACGAACTTAATCAGAAAAGAACAGCGGAGGAGTAAGAAAAAAAAGATATTTTCCACTTCCCTCATATATCAAGCAGGAGACAGAACAGAACTAGGCCAATAGGCATAAAGGGGCGTTTACAACTGGGAGAAACCCAGTTGCCAAGCACCACGGATTAATGGATTATAATTGACAGACTAAAAGTGAGCTGTTACACTTGATCCCAATAATAGATATGGGAAAAAATAGAATAATTATATCTACTCAGTAGCGAAAAAACAACACATTTGCTAGCTCGAAATTCAGTTATGTAAAGGTTATATTGGTTCAATTTTATTTCTAGCCGGTGGATGCTGTGAAAACCTTCGGTAAATTTAGGTGAAGTCATTAGATAGTAAAATTGGCGAACAACCCCACGGCCTACCCGATATTAAGTAGTTACCGCAGCCTCTGGACATCTGCTACAGGCAGGAGCCCCCCCCCCCCCCTCGAAGGGTGGATATTAAGCGATCGCTGGTCAGGCTGAAATGTCAACGAACCGCAAAGTAAATAATAAGGTCAATAGTAAAGTGATAGGTAAATAACTATTCTTGGTAAAACTAAAAGTGCACACCCCATAAACATGTATAGTAAGTATACCTAAGAGTATCGAAAAAGCCTTTCCCATTCTGCAGTATGTACAATCAAATATAGCAATTAGCTGACCCACCTTTGCATGTTGAGATGTTGTAAAATATAAATCAATATAATTTTTTAATTCTTAATATTTTATTGACTTTGCTCAAATGATAGAAAACTATAAAAGAATTATAAAATTGTATCGATTCGTATTCTATAAAATCTCAACTACATGTTTATGTAAAAGCTGAGTCAGCTAATTTCTATAACTAACTGACACACACACACAGACACACTCTCACACAGTGTAACACCTCATTATACCCACACTTGACTTGATTTTAACTTTTTAGTTTTTATTTTTAGTTTATATCATCATCATCATCATGTCAACCTTTTGACGCCCACGGCTGGGCATACGTCTCCCCCAAAGGGGGTTCAGCCGTAATCGCCATGCTTGGCCGATGCATGTTGGCGATCGCAGTGGGTGTTATGGTAGTCAGAAAGACGTTGCTGCCCATCCATTGGTCAATATCCTTCTGTCGCCTTCTACGCCACCCACGGGTAGAAATGGGGTGGAGTTTATAAAAGTTCACTAATTATATTCATAGCTGTTTCCTTTGAGGTTTGGAACAAAATGTATTTTACTGAGTCCTATTGTCGACAGCTAACCTGCCGACAATTAATATAAGTACGAACTCGCCATAAATCCAGGTTTCCTCACGATGTTTTCCATCATTGATGTCAATGATGACTAAGATAAACTTACAAAGTACATCTGATATTAAAAAGTCACATTTGTAGGTACTTGCTCGTGCCTGATACCGAACGGAAACCACAACTTCGAGCATGAGAGGTGGGCGCCTTATGCCCACCAGTCCAGTAATCCAGTTCAGCATTCCAGTCCAGTGCTGGACTGGATTATACCGTCCACATTATTCCAGTCATTCAAAAGCTGTTGGATCGGTAACACTATAGTGACAATGCTTTCAAGAAAGGAGTTTAGAAAATGTTTTAAAATTGTTCAATAATTACTCTACAGTACATCCTCCAATGTAAAATCTTCTATTTGCATACCCTTATAATTTGTCCAAGTACGATTTCGATGATTATTTTTTAAACATAATTTAAATTCTCTAAGTAAATTAAATTCTCTAAAGGAAATGCCTTTTGTTAATTAACATACTGTATACGTAGATATAAAAATATATTATTTTAAAAATTAAGAATTAATTCCAGGGCGGATTGGCGCATGTCTTTGTATTTATAAAATTCCGAAGTTATATCCCACAAACACACATGTTCTCTGTACAGAGAAACAAACTGAAGAGTTTGGTTTTTAGTTAACTTCTTATTTTACCGTTACTTAAAGAATTCCGCAAAAAAACAACAATGTGTGTTGACTTTTCAACGTGTATTCCAGCACTGGATTGGCCGTTCACATTATTTCAGTAACGCTCTAATGGGCGAACTGGAATGAAAAATAGACCGTCATTCCAGAATGAATGACTAGAATGATCACTGGAATGGGTACATTCCAGTGCATTCCAGTGCCGGTTCACATTATTCCAGTGGCATTCCAGGTCAGCGCTGGACTGAAATGCTGGACTGGAATGCTACTAATATTATTATATACTAATGTATATAAATAGTGGTAAATGCCCGGTTCACAATATACTAATATTGTGAACCGGGCATTTACCACTAGGCCATCACGACATTTCAAACCCGTGTTGAGTTGTAAATATCCGTGTAATAAATCTACAGTGTAATATCCCTCAATAATGGTGTCCAACCCTATTAAGGTAAAATTAATTTATTAATCCGTTTGCGTCCTGTTTCAGGTACAAAAGTACCTTAGTAAGTAATGGATTATATTCTGATTTAATTTTAAACAGGGTTTTGTTAATTTTGAGAAGGGTGTTTTTGCGTATTTAATGCTTATTTGAACTTGGGGATATTATTTCGCAGGATTTGGTATGTAGGTAGTTTAATTTAGTTACAGGATTTTTGCCAGCAATTATTTATTACAAGCTCAAATAAAAAACCATGAAACATTCTGTGAATCAATTAGATGGTCGTTCGAGAAATGATATTTCAAGATAATCGGCCTTCGCGCTGCCGATGATTCGAGCTTATAGTTATTCGAGATTTTGATGCATCGGGGTAGTGAACTGTCGCGCTCATACATCGAGAATCGAGTTAACGTTTTCGAGCAAGTGTTATTCGATGTAACGGCATTCGATTTTAAGTAGAGAACCCATTTTTGATACACGTAGTAACGATTTGAGGAGCTCAGGGCTAGTAATCGAACAGATGAAAGCTGTACGAATCGATAGGTCATGGTAAGCAACGTTTGCCGTGGTCGCTCCGAAGATGGGTGACAATCCATTACATAACGAGACACCTCCATGCTTCGGAAAGTACAGTTAGTAAAAGAGATAGGTATGCAGGTCATCGGAAATGGTTGACGTTTACTCAAAACCGATGGAAGTTTTCGAATGAAATTTAATTAAATCATTGAAATGTTTATTCTCTATTTATTTAATTTTATTTTATTTAAAAACATCCATCTGTATCTAAGTAAACTTTAACTATATCTGACGACCCTGCATACCTATCTCCTTTGCTGACTACATAAACCCCTTGGTCTCAGCTGTCATTCATAGATCTTTGGCAGTCGATATGGGTATTCAGGAACCAGAATGTCTGACAACCAGTCTTACCAACGGATATCGTGTTATCCAGTAACTGGGTTGTGGAGGTCAGATAGGCAGTCGCTCCATGTAAAACACTGGTATTCAGCTGCATCCAGGTAGACTGGAAGCCGGTATCAATATAGTTAGGAAAAGGCTAGGCAGATGATGATACAAAATAATGCTTTCTCTCCTAAAATATCTTATACGTTTTCAAACAATTAACTCTATTACAATAATATTGTTTCAACTAATTGCTCAAGAGCGAAATTTAATAATGAAATTTGAGTTATCAAGAGTAATGAGTAAGTAATAACTTGGAAGGCAAAGTTATAAACTTAGTTCATTTCAGTCAAGTCTTGTCAAGGTGGGACACATGTGTGGAAAATGTTACGTTAATAAAGCTTATTATCTTTACATCATGACTTCGTAGTCTATATTATTTATTCGTATTAATACTAGCTTTTGCACGCTACTTCGTTTGTTTACATTAACCAATTCCATCTACATGCTGGTTAAACGTGACAGCTGGTTGCGGTTCGTCAGTAAATCCGTTATTACATTTTTTTTTTCTGGGACAAGCCCGCCACACTATTCCCTAACCACTGTAACTCCTGTAAGCCAGAATCAACAGTGGCGACCACCAGAAAAGCGCCAGAGCAATGAAGCTCGACGAGTCCCAGAGAAACGATTCAACTGTCTTGGATCCCGCAACGAAATTAATCAGAAAAGAACAGCGGAGGAGTAAGAAAAACATATTTTCCACTTCCCTCCAAATCAAGCAGGAGACAGAACAGAACTAGGCCAATAGGCACAAAGGGACGTTTACAACTGGGAGAATCCCAGTTGCAGTTTGTCTAAAGTTTCCGTTATTACCTGTGGGTTATGGGTACATAATACAATTTTATCCGTCGAACTGACGTCAAAATGGATAAATACTCACCAATGTTTTGACCCTCAAGTCCCCCCTGGGGCGGATCCGACATAGTTAGGTTAGGTTAGGTTAGAACTGTGACCCCTTACGAACCAGAACCAAACCGCTTTTTACAGCCAATTTAAATTTGAACAAAGCTTACAACTTAATATAAAGCTGCTACTTTATACTTAAAATGCTATTGCTAATGCTATTTCACTGTAGCTGCCAACCTATTATTTTTGCTACCCATTTTAATTATTTTTAAAACCCTAAATCGGATTAGTTTGCCGCCGCGTTAAATACATCTAATATATAAAATTCTCGTGTCACAGTTTTCGTTCCCGTACTCCTCCGAAACGGCTTGACCGATTCTGATGAAATTTTTTGTGCATATTGGGTAGGTCTGAGAATAGGCCAACATCTATTTTTCATCCCCTTTTTTCACCCCTTTTTCATCCCCCTAGATCGGGACAGGACAACGTCTGTCGGTTCAGCTAGTACCTTATAATAATGTAGTGACGAAGCCATTTTTTTTTGTATCGAAGATGAGAATGTTGAAATGGATGTGGTGGAGTGACCAGAATGGATAAGGAGAGAAATGAATAAGATATTAGCTAGAGGAAGTTTGAAAGTGCCGCACGTGACAGAAAATTTAAAAGGGAATCGGTTGTCTTGGTAATTTGGTATGGGCACAGTATTAGTATTAGTACTACCGTACAGTAGCGACACGCTCCGTCCCCCTCCGAAACACTGTTCCTCACCTCTTCTCGCATGGAACGTGCTCTCGGATCTGCTTTTAGTTCGAGCGGCGCGTCGACACGCACACACACGAACGTATTTGTACAGTCTGTTATTTTGGTAGTAGTGTAGGTAATTATATCGTTTATTATGGAGTGTCCTGGTATGAGTATGTGAAGAGAAAGCCGGGATGAAACGCATGTAACCAAAAGGGGTTATGAATATTAATGTGGATGGAGGGAGAAGAAGAGGAAGACCAAGGAAATGATGGATGGATTGTGTGAAGAATGATATGAATGAAAAGGAAGTCAGTGAAAGCATGACGGTTGACAGGACGGAATGGAAGAAGAAAACATGTTGCGCCGACCACAAGTAACATGGGACTAGGGCAGAAAGATGATGAGTGATGAAGCCATTTCATCTTTCTTCTCTGGCGTAGCTGAAAACAGCAACATACCGCTACTTACTGAAACTCAATATTGTTTACGCAGTAGGTACTGTAGAGATTTGCCCAACGAGGGAGGCTTTATGTAATGAGGCCATAACTATTTAGTCTATGGTTAGAACCTTCTGGTTACCTTAGAATTATATTTGAATGATGTAGAAGGATAGTTTTTATATACTATGACATGTGATGTCAGAGTGAGACCCAGCTAGGCTCAGAGCTGCGGTCTTATAAAGTTTACCTCTCGCTAATCTTATTAATAAAGTCTTCTACAAGTCGATAATATCTTTCATTCAACGTAGCTTAGACTCTCGGTAATTCGTACTTGGTACAAGTGTAGCTCAGGTGCTACAGTACCATCCATCACTGTTTATTTAAGTAGAAGCTCGTAGTTTTACAGTATTAATATCTGATAAGGTTGCTAACGTAGTAAATGTAAAACAGACATCTTCGTAATTTTTTTTGACGTGTACGTTCATCGATTTATAACGTCTTATAAATCGATGAACACCGGCTGCACGCACGAAAAAGTGTCACGTTCCGCCTGAGCCTGAGCGTGCAAGCGAGAGCGAGGAGCAAGCGATAGAGATGGACGATCGGCCCAAGCGTCTACAATAAGCTCCGCCTACCTCAACGGCAGCCATTATTTGCCTTATATTATGTAAGGCATTATGTTTCTTTATGACGTTATCACGTAAAACTATCGTCCGTAAACCAACTTTACAGACAGTCATTTTTTTTGTTGATTCTTTTGTCTTAGGTACAACTTGATAGACTACAGATAGGTCTAGACCTTTTTTCAATAAAAATAAAAGCTTTGCCTTATGGTATCATGCCAGGTACCAATATCTTTAAGTTCTCTGGCAAACAATTTGGAAAATATGATGAGATTGGCTTAAAGTATGGGTTAGCATGAGAAGGTTTTTTATAGTTTTGTTTGAGTGGTTTTTTGTACGGTGCAAGGGAGACAGGGCCGTCTGAGAACCTCCAAGAACCGCTGCGGCACGGCTCCCGTGGAGCCCAATACCATACGTGCCGCGATGCCGAACACGCCGGTGTACATCTCCCGCCTCCACTACACCACTACGGCGGAGGACATCGTCGAGTACGTGCGCCGAAAGACCAACTACACGCCGAGAGTGCAGCTGTTGGACTCGCATCGCAACGTCAACTTCAGGGCGTTTGTGGTGCGGTTACCAACGTGTTATCTGCAGCTCGTCATGGTGGAGGACTTTTGGCCGAAAGGCGTGGTGTTCCTTCGCTTCCGCGGACAAGTGCCACACGATCGCTCAGTGAAGTGAAGTAACTAACATAGGCATAAGATACTATACCTACTAACAGTTATGTATGTTAGTCTATATGGTATATATTGTATGGGTCTTGTTACCTAAATTAAATGATTATTATTATTATTATTATTATAGCAATTTGCATTTTAGGTGCACCGCACAAGGTACACACGGCTACACATCAAGCTATACATTTCCAGTTAATGCTGATCTCGCATTGTATAGATTTTTCGTACAATGCGAGGTCAGCTTATACTGGAAATGTATAATTTGATGTGTAGCCGTGTGTACAAAATTGGGTACCTAGTTAGCATCCACCAATCTAAATAATATAAAAGCGAAAGGTCACTCACTCACTCATCACGAAATATCGAAAACCGCTTGACGTATAAAGATGTTTGGCAGGAAGGTAGTAGTTAATTAGTAGACGCCGCTAAGAACGGATTTTGCGACAGGGCCGGATTAAGCAGGTCCGGGAACCGGGGCCGGGAAGGAAGTCGCGGGCAGCAGCTAGTAACCCATAATTGCAAGATAAGATATTTTATTTTGCAAATATGGGTACAAGTCCACATAAAAATATAATTAGCAACAGCCATATTGAAACAAAAGGCATGTAAAAGTACACAATACACCAGCCCCCCTAGTCAAGTTACAAACGCTTCGCATCGTTAATTATATTTTCTACAATAATTAACGCGTCGTAATCCATTTTTAACAGACCAAAAAAAAAAGGAGGTTCTCAGTTCGACCCGTATGTTTGTATGTATGTATGTATGTATGTTTGTCCGCGATTATCTCCCGTTTGGCTGAACCGATTTTGATGCGGTTTTAAGAAAAGTGTTTGTTACATTCTGGAGAAGGTTTTAGTATACAACCAACAGAAATTAATTCAGCACTTTTTGAAAAAAACAACAAAATCCGAGTAGACGTTTCTTCCATCTTTGGAGGACTTTTAATTTCTGTTTAAACTGTGTTGCCGTTCATTAATGGATTTGGGTGATAAGGAGGCACGAAAAATTGGAAAATAAAAACTTTTTTGAAAAAAGAGAACCGCCTTCAAAAACTAAAAAGTGATAAATAATAACTTTAGCACAGAACACACATGACTTTAGTTTCTGAAGTCGGTAGCAAGTGATATATTATTATTTTTATATTTTTTCTTTTTGTACAGACACGTAGTAAGGAACTTAGTTCTTTACGGGGGTACCCCGACCGCACAGTTTTTTATTTTTATTTCAAAGATGATTAAAAAGCAATTTTAATTTAAATTGTTCTAACATAACTTTGATAAAGATTTAAGATAGTACTAAATATAGAAGTATAATAATATAAAAATAATAAAAGTCTTTAAAAGATTAGTTAACATTTTAAATTCGGTTGAATTATAGTGAAACGAATGACGTTCCCGGTATTGTTCATCTCTGCTTCTTTTAGGTTGGCATTGACACTATCATTTTTAATTGGAATGAAATAATACAACTAAATAAAACCCACATAATTTCATGAGGTAAATTATTTAAATTGTTACAATTATGTGCGACAGTTGCTGTAAAAATATATTATAATAATTTCGGCGTCTATCGTAGCTGTAACATGTTTATTGTACTTTGCTTTCAAAAGTGTGCATCATAAATAACCTTTTTCAACTTCTGTCTAAGGAAATTTCCAAAAGGTTAGTTGACACTTACCGTGATCCAAGAGCTGGTTTTTACTTTGGGCAGAGGTTAAGCATTGCTATCCAACGTGGCAATGCAGTCAGTCTCTTGGGCACATTCCCAGATGACGGCGATGTGGAGGCATTTTTTGATGCCTTATTATATTAGTTTATTTTTTGTTTAATAGTTATAGGTTTTTCTTTTTTTTATTGTACGTGTAAATTTTGTGTGTTGAATAAAAAACTAGTTGGCCTCATAATAATAATAAAAAAAATCTTCTGTCTAATAAATAAATTAAATTACAATTAAACAATAAACAACAAACCCGAATATTAAACTAGTCGGACGAACCCGACAACACAGTGAGTTAATCCGTTGTTCTTAATCTATAATGTGTAAACAATATAAAATAGATTTAATACAATACGTTTATCTTAATCTAAATTTACTTGGTTTGGATCCGGAGTCCTCAATATGCTGACTGGTCCAGTACCGCATTATTGGGCAATCTAGTTCCAGATCCATCCTCCAAGCGAACAGCTGAAGGTAGCTGTTGGGACTGCCTCGTCGAATGCTATTGTAAATGGAGTATAGTAGCATTCAAATCCATGAAGCGGTAACACTAAAAATAATCATTGAAATCGGTTCACAAGTGAACACAAAATATGGATGGACATAGCTACCTATATAAAAAATACAGTGGAATTGAAAACGTCCTCTGTTAAAAAAAACCGACACTGGGCCAACAGCGCCATCTTGTTATATTTACAATTCCCAAATCTAAACACGATACTTTCTGAGGAACAAAAATATCGAAACAATTTTAAATAATTAATTAAGCCGCTTACGCATTGTTCTGAAGTATTTGTTTACGGTGTTATAATTCTTTCAATTCGCTGCTTACATTGACTTTGTTTTCGAAGGGTTAATTAAAAATGCCAAGTCGATCGAGATGCTCCCTAAATAGATGTTTTTAATAACTTTGTATAATGAAACATGCCATTTAGGGCAAATTCGACCAAACCTAGCTTTTGTCCGCGGATACATTCGTGTGAATGTCGGTTATCGCCATAGATATAAGATTTCTATGGTTATCGCGGATGTAGAAGAAGTCGCGGAGTAGCATAATTATATCCGTTGTTAAGGTAGGTACAAGCTAGTTTCTACCAAATTTTATTTAGCTGTGGACACGGAACAACAGCATAGTATAGTATAGTATAGTATAGTATAGTATAGTATAGTATAGTATAGTATAGTATAGTATAGTATAGTATAGTATAGTATAGTATAGTATAGTATAGTATAGTATAGAATAGTACAGTATAGTATAGTTAAGTAAGTATAGATAAATCTGATTATATTGTACAAAATTTTAAATTGTTGTCAGTATTACCATTATTATGGCCAAATACTCAAAGTTTACTCAATTTTAAGATGCCATAAAGACAAAGTGATAGACACAGCACGAGACTTAACGGCGTCTTAAAATTGAGTAGCGTTTGAGGATTTGGTCATGAAACTGTTAGATCTAAATAAATCTGACTTTGATCAAATCAGCCCGAAGAGAATTTGAGGACCTTTGCTGAAGGAGCCAATACTTGTTCAACAAGTTTTTCAGTTCTTAAACCACGAACGTATCATGCACTCAACTCCAAAGAAAAGTAAAAAAAAAGATACTTGAAAACTGTTTTAATAACTTTTCTAAACTAATTGCTCAGTGCTTAAGCACCTAAGCTGTACAACTCGGGAAAGTTTAAGCTAAAGTTTATTTATTAGCTTTTTTCTGAAACAGCTTAAGACTCTTCTTACTTTCAACTTAGACCATTACTTGGCTAAGAAAAGACGGTGTAATATCAATCAATCAATCAACTTTATTTTTCTCACCACAATATACATTAATTGTTCAGATAATTACACATAATTCAGGTAAGTATGTACCTATATATTGTGGGAGACTGGTGCCTAAGCTAGGCTCGCTGCCTGTGTTTCAGGACA
Source organism: Charanyca ferruginea (assembly GCA_947361185.1). Taxonomy (NCBI): domain Eukaryota; kingdom Metazoa; phylum Arthropoda; class Insecta; order Lepidoptera; family Noctuidae; genus Charanyca; species Charanyca ferruginea. The sequence continues at coordinate 5,969,203 of OX376082.1, read as the reverse complement.
CATTTCTTAAATTATGTACTTATTAAGTTGACAGAATGTAGTAAGGAATCTTAAGACATTTCATAGTTTTTATTTATTTTGCTTTAAATCTAGGTTAAGTACCTATGCGAGACGGTTGTTAGTAGATGTGTAGTATGGGTGATTGTGTGGGTGTGTGAGTGTGTGAGAGTGTGTGATTGTGTGTTTAGGTCATTATATGGATGTTCTGTATCATTATAGTTTAGTTTATAAATGAATAATATGGTTGAAAGAAGTATGCTTATCATTATCTGCCTAGCCTTTTCCCAACTACTGGGGTCGGCTTCCAGTCTAACCGGGTGCAGCTGAAACCAGTATTTTACATGGAGCGACTGCCTATCGGGCCTCCACAACCCAGTTACTGGGTAACACGATACCCCTTGGTAAGACTGGTTGTCAGACTTTCTGGCTTCTGACTACCCATAACGACTGCAAAAGATCCACAAATGACAGCCGGGACAAACGGCTTTACGTGCTTTCCGAGACACGGAGGGAACTCGGTATGAAAGGGATGGTCACCCATCCACAGACCGACCGCGGTTAGCGTAACTTAACCTTTGACTGATCGATCTGTACGGCTTTAAAATGGATGGGTGACCATTCTTTCCATGCTGAGACTTCCCCGAGCCTCGCTAAGCTCGTAAAGCCGTTGGTCCCGGCTGTCATTCGTACCTAGATCTTTCATAATCGTTATGGTAAGTCAGAAGCCAGAAATTCTGACAAGTTTTACCAAGGAGTATATTGTTACCGGTAACTGGGTTGTGGAAGTCAAACAGGCAGTCACTAGATAGGTAAGACTGGAAGCCGACCTCAGCATTGTTGGGAAAAAGGCAAATGATGATAGGTTTAAATACCTAAATATTTTTAACCTTAGGTAGGTACTGTATTTTCTATAGCAACAATAATTAAATCGTAGGTAGGTTACTCTGTATTTTCTAAAGCAACAATAATTAAATCGTAGGTAGGTACTCTGTATTTTCTAAAGCAAAAATAATTAAATTGTAGGTAGCTACTCTGCATTTTCTATAGCAACAATAATTAAATCGTAGGTAGGTACTCTGTATTTTCTATAGCAACAATAATTAAATCGTAGGTAGGTACTATGTATTTTCTAAAGCAAAAATAATTAATTCGTAGGTAGGTGCTCTGTATTTTCTATAGCAAATATAATTAAATCGTAAGTAGGTACTCTGTATTTTCTATAGCAACAATAATTAAATCGTAGGTAGGTACTCTGTATTTTCAATAGCAACAATAATTAAATCGTAGGTAGGTACTCTGTATTTTCTAAAGCAAAAATAATTAAATCGTAGGTAGGTGCTCTGTGTTTTCTATAGCAACAATAATTAAATCGTAGGTAGCTACTCTGTATTTTCTACAGCAATTTATAACTAAATCCTGTTGAATCGCTGTGTATTACATGATTATTACTTTTAAGTTTCACAGTTTGTATTGAGGTTTGTATCCTATTATTATGTAATTATTAGTAGTTCCAAACAAAATGAATAAACATTGCTTCAACATTTAAAATTGAACCCTTAATTAAACCTTTGTTTATTTTTAATGAAAGGAAAGCAAAGTTTAATTTGATGTAAGCACATCGGGCCTAGAGGCAAGGCTGAACTTTTGGGGAGAGATCCGGTTCTACCCGTGTTGGATATCCGTACGAAGTTTGAAAAGGGATAGTTTTTTAACCGACTTCAAAAATGAGGAGGTTATCAATTTGGATGTTTGTATTTTTTTTTTTATGTATGTTAGGGCATAACTCCGTCATATATAATTATACGGTTTTGCAAAATTCTTTTTTTGTTCGAAAGGGGTTTATTCCGAAATGGTCCCATACAAATTTCACAGAAATTGATTCAGCGCTTTTTGAAAAAATCAACAATATCCCAAAAAAAGATTTAAATAGATGATGTTTATAGTTTCTTGTTCTTTATTAGTGATCGATGAGTTTCTTCAATCTTTGGAGGACTTTCAATCTCTGATTTAACTGTGTCGCCGTTTTTTAATGGATTTGGATGTTAAGGCGATACTTAAAAGCGGAAAATCAAGCTTTTTAAAAAAAAAAACCGGACAAGTGCGAGTCGGACTCGCCCACCGAGGGTTCCGTACATATTTGTAGGTACATACTAATCCATACCTGCTATCCATACTTAATCTACTTAATATTATAAATGCGTTTTTGCGACATAAACGGCCGTATCTTTTTTTCACGTTACCAATTTACCATAGAGGGTTCATTTTTTTACAGCATCAAGGGACCGTAGATTTGAGTATATTATGGTTTTAATTTCAATTTGATACCTCCACGCGTTCCCGAGATAAAGGGTCTTGACAGACAGACATACAGACGGACAACAAAGTGATCCTATAAGGGTTCCGTTTTTTTCCTGTTGAGAAACGGAACCCTAAAAAAACAACCGCCTTCAAAAACGAAGACATAGAGAGGGAAAGGAGGGCGTTGGCAGTCCGCTGCAATATGTTGGCCCGCAGATTCGCACGATGTACTACAGATGTAAAACTGTTACTGTTTAGAGCCTTCTGTCAGTCTTTTTACACGTGCAGTCTGTGGATCAACTTTACGCGGCGGGCTTACAACGCCCTTCGTGTGCAGTACAATGACGCTCTGAGGGCAGTGTTGGGAAAACCCCGGTACTGCAGTGCTTCCGGAATGTTTGCGGCTGCTTCCATCGATGATTTTTTCTCCATTATTAGGAAAAGAACTGCATCGACGATGAGCAGGGTCCGTGGTAGCACCAACACTGTCCTCAGAACGTTAGCAGCTAAAATTGACAGTCCATTTAATGTGTACTGGGCAGGTGTACACCTGCACAGAAATAGGAAGTAATTGTTAGTATTGTGGTTCCGTGTTTGTTTACTAACAAATTACTAACACCTTTTTACCCCGACTGCAAGGAAAGGGTTATGTTTTTCGCGCCGGTATTTATTTTTATTTATTTATTTTATTTATGTACTACTAACAATTCTACTAACGCTATCTGTGTAAAAATTTATGGACGTATTGTCTGAAATAAAGATAAATTATTATATAAACAAAAAGTGTTAAGTAAATAACTTCAGCACAGAACACACATGACTAGTTTCGGAAGTCGGTGGCTTTGTTCTGTTTGTTTTTTTGTATTGCCACCGACTTCCGAAACTAAAGTCATGTGTGTTCTGTGCTACAGTTATTTATCATAAGTCATAAGTCAAAACAGAGATTGAAAGTACAAGGTTGGAGAAACCTAAAACATCATCTATGTATATTTTTTTGCTTTCTGTCGATTTTTTCAAAAAGTGCTGAATTTCGATAAAATTTATATGGACCCCTGAGGCACACCCTATCCATTAAAAAAAGAATTTTTAAAATCGCCTTATATTTGAAGGAGAGACTGTGTAACAAATATACAAAAAGAAAAACATACAGTCGAATTGTCGAACCTCCTTCTTTTTGAAGTTGATGAAAATGAAAGTGTTTATTGGGGAATAATATTTATACAATATTTACACCTACATTAAAAAAAGAAAAACCTATAACCTGGTTTTTACTTTGGGCAGAGGTTAAGCATTGCCATCCAACGTGGCAATGCAGTCAGCCTCTTGGGCACATTCCCAGATGACAGCGATGTGGGGGAATTTTTTGATGACTTATTATGTTAGTTTATTTTTTGAGTTGAGGAGCTCGTGGCTAAGTTAAAGCCATACAGATCGATCGGTTAAAGGTTAAGCTACGCTAGCCGCGGTCGGTCTGTGGATGGGTGACCATCCCTTTCATAGCGAGTTCCCTCCGTGCAAGCACGTAAAGCCGTTGGTCTCGGCTGTCATTTGTAGATCTTTGACAGTCGTTATGGGTAGTCAGAAGCCAGAAAGTCTGACAACCAGTCTTACCAAGGGGTATCGTGTTACCCAGTAACTGGGTTGTGGAGGTCAGAGCTGCATCCGGTTAGACTGGAAGCCGACCCCAATATAGTTGGGAAAAGGCTAGGCAGATGATGATTATATTAGTTTATTTTTTGTTTATAGTTATAGGTTTTTCTTTCTTAAAATTAATAATACTAGCCTATGATTGTCCCACTGCAGGGCAAAGGCCTCTTCTCATATAGAGAAAGCACGAGCATTGATCACCACGTGCGCTCCAGGCGGATTGGCGATTAATTATAAGTCCAGATTTCCTCACGATGTTTTCTTAAACCGCTGTCAGTGATGTCCAAAATAAATTTAGAAAGTGCATAATGAAATTGAAAAAGTCAAGTCACTTTGGTACCTACTTATTATTTACTTTTCACATAAAGAAGCAACAAGAATAATGTAACCAGGAGAGTGTCCGTGGAGTTTCTTGCTCGTTCTTCTCCATAGAGACCTACCTACGTTTTAAATTTATTTATTTTAGCTAGTTCCTCGTTCTAAATTTATTTAGTACTTATCTATGAACGATGTTGTGTATTACTGGATAAAAGGAATGCCTATTGTTAATTAACATAGGTACCTACTGTATGCCTACTGTATGCATAGATATAAAACAATTTTTAATTTAAATAAAAAAATTAAAGAAAATTATATCTAATAACATGAATGAATTGTGTAACACGACAAAATAATATGCTTACGACACACGATAAAATAATATGCTTAAATTGTTACATGTATTTATGGTAAAAAAGGGCATTTTTATTCTTATTTATTATCCATAGTTTGAAAAATGCAACGGTCAAATTGTATGGAACAGGTGTGTGATAAACAGTAAAAATACTTTTTACAAGTACCTACTACAGGAAAAGCTAAATAAAAAAAAGGAATTGAAATCACCAAAACATATATTTATTAATTAACAAATAACACACATCATATTACACACACACATTCACACACACACACACACACACACACACACACACACATTCACACACACACACAGACACACACATTCAGTTATTATTATCACATTTTTTTATTTATTAATTCAATTCGTTTCTTTATTAATTCAAACTTAAAAAAGAATCAAACATTTTACTGTTAGACTTATCCAATCTTATATTAAAAAGTTGAAATTCAAAATTAAACACGTAACATTTAAAAAACTACGATTAGGTAGGTATTAAGTACAGAGGTCAGTACACCAAGCCACAACAATCTGTCAAATTTCTTTAATAGATTTACAACTTTATCGCAAAATGATAAGGTTCATATTCAATTTGACAGTTTGGTATGGCTTAATGTACTGGCATGTACAGTTTAAAAAAGAGGTTAGCTCAGAGCATCAAAAAATTCGTCCCCTTCACTGTCAATTGTACAAGATAAATCCAATTCCTTTGCGTCGTCAGTTGAACGCGATGGCCGTGCTTTATATCGCCCGTACCTAGCACATATTGCATATAAAACATAATTACATTGTAGAAAATCTCCGTTGTATAGAGGTTCCTTCATCATACTATGAAACAGGTCATCATCACTCTCATTTTTCTTAATATGAGTGACCAAAGCATGTACCCGTTCCGCATTAATTGACTGTGAAAAATGATTTTGGCCAACATTTCGAATAATGCGACAATATTTTTTGTCTATATTCTTCAACATAGTTTTTTGTTTGACAATCGCGTTTTTCATTTGTTTGCCAAAATTTTTCATATTCTTCTGACTTATGAGGTCGCCCCAAAGATGAAACTCCTTTTTCCAATAGTCTTTTTTATTCCTTAGCTCCCGTATATAGTCAGGGATATACCGCAGTTGAACACTTTTTAGTTCCTCGTCTGATATTTTTGCTTCAAGTTTATTTCTCCAATCTTTTTCGCTTCTTTCTTCAATCTCTGGGTCTTTTTCATAGTCAATAATTTTTATGTCGAGGACTTTCTCTACAAACGCCATAAAAGCCATAGTGAATATCTAAGATAACTTAGCGCTGCTTAGCAAACCGACGCGACGTGAACACTTTAAAGGTTAATAAAATACTAAATAAAATAACAGCGATGTCATTCTTTTAAACATTGCAAGGAACGGTGTTGCGAAAAAAGGATAGCACTACACATCCCGTATAACTCTATCTCTTTTTCGCAACGGCTTTGAAAATTCCAGCGGGCTGGTTAAGCAGGCAAAAAACGTTCACAGAAATAATAATAGTTTACAATCCGAGTCAGGGAGATTAAACTTAGGGTAATATTTATTACCTATTGTGTTCTCATTGGTGTATTTTATTGCCGAATACCTAGAAAATCAAAAGTATTTAATTGTTAATCTATGTTGTCTGTAAGTAGTTACGTGTTTAAAATGATTAGCGGAAAACATCTAAATAAACAAAGGTCACTAATCTTTAGGCGTAATTTAAGGGTAGGCAATTCATACTTTTTTGATGAAGGCACCTGTAGGGCTGTAGACAACGCAGAAAAAAATTAAAGCCTCCATACCGAACTTCATAGTCAATGTAGACAATTTTTATTCTGTGGAGGTAGGTATTATGTTATGAAAAGGCATGTAGGTATTTAAATGATCGTTTTAATTTTGCAAAAACAGCAGACGAACATCTTATTGTATGATTGATCCTCTTTCTTTGAGACATAAGATAAATAAAATCTATCGATATTTTATTCTATTTAAAGCTACGCAAAAAAAATGTATCTGATTGCCCAATGGTCACTTATTTATTCATCTTGACCAACTGATATGCCTGATACCTACAGTAGACGCCTGATAAAGCTGCAATGAATGTCGTTGACGCCTTTCTACTAATGTATTTTAATAGCTCGAAACCATACAAAAATAACATAAAGCAGTGTCGCTATTACGATAGTATCGTGGTAAGGGGCGTCCTTGACGCGGAGTTTGGTATTAAACGCTTTATTCACCATCCATCTTGCTGTACATCCCGCCAAGGTCTTACACGATGCACGATGCAAAAGTACCGTGAAAAAAAACAATTAATAATAATTATTGACGTACAGCAAGCTTATTCACAGTCGGTCGTTTTGCATCGTGCATGACCTTGGCGGGACGTACAGCAAGATGGATGGTGAATAATAATTCACCAAATAAGGCGCATTATGAAACTCAACCGAAGTAGTATTAGCGACAGTTCTGTATGACGAGTGATTTTTATCGTTTTAGTTTCGGGGGTTTTTAGTACAAGTCGGAACAATTATGAATTCGTGTCCAGCGTACGCGCCGATAACCCGTCTAGACCGGGGCACAACTGGCTTCTGACGTCATGCTCTAAAAATAGAAATCACTAATCAGTGTGTGGCGCGGTCGCTTCGCTCGCTCGAACAAAAAAAGACGATCAAATATTATTTTTGTATACCAAATACATCACATACGTAGCTATAATATATAGGGTGACTGGTAATTAGTGTACGATACTTAAACACGTGATTGTGTTTATGATAACAAACAACTTTCCTGCTCTCACCTTTGGGACGGATCTGCCAGATACCAGCTTGATGCCCTTGAGTCAATTGAGAAACGAGCCAAGAGGTTCATTGGCGATGATAGGCTCGTCGAGTCAAAGCTCCAAAGTCTTGAGCATCGACGCCGAGTTGCTGGCCTGTCGGTTTTCTATCGGTTGCATTTTGGGGAGTGTGCGACAGAATTGCATAATTTAATTCCGCCAAGCCCGTTCCATCATCGGACCACAAGACGTACGGCGATGCGCCACCGGTACATGGTGGACATCCCACCCACTCGCACAAAACGTTTTGGGAACACATTCATTGTGCGTACTGCTAAGGAGTGGAATTCCCTGCCTGAGTCTGTGTTTCCTGATAGCTACAACCCGGGAGTCTTTAAGTCAAGAGTGAATAGGTTACTTCTAGGCAAGCGTGCTCCATCTTAGACCGCATCATCGCTTCCCATCAGGTGAGATAGTGGTCAAACGTATGCCTATCAAATGATTAAAAAAAAGATTTTTTTTTTTTGTACTGGTTCACTTTTATCACAATAACACAACAGCCGTATGAAATTCACGCGCTCACGCCTGTGACCTAAAGTGAACCAGTACAAAAAAAATGTTTTCTTCGGGAAAGTGGTTTGTTATCATGAACACAATCACGTGTTTAAGTATTGTACACTAATTACCAGTCACCCTATATATTTAAATACGTAGCTATAATAAAATGTAGCGATGACAATAGAACAATAAATTAAACTTCGTATACGTAATGACGATAATAATCTACATACAAAAAAAAACAAGTAAATATATCCAGTAGTTTAGTCACAGGACATAATTTTTCATTTTTAAGATTTTCTACATGATGTATCTGCCACAAGACATCGGTACCTATAAACACCACGTTGCCAGCTCGTTACTTCAATAACCTTCGCCAAAGTTCTAAAATTTGATTTCCCAATGCGAATTAATACATTTTATACCTTATCCCTGAGCATTAGAGTCATAAAGCATGTCATCAGAATTAGAAAAAAAGAAAATAATGCCTGCGGAAGTTGCGGAAGATGTTACTCACTCATCCAATCGAAAATTTAGTATGAGCGAAAGGGATAGATCTAGATCATAGTATAAAAAGAAGTCTAGATAGTTCATCTATTTCTACTTAGCTTTCTTGGCGAAACCTCCGAAAAAATGGTGTAAGTAGGTCAGTGTGTCGCCGCGATCCTGTTCGCCGCACGCGTCATCGCTTCCGTTCGCCGCACAAAATCGGTTCACTTTGTCAATTTTTGAAGTTATACTTCTTTAGGCGCGTTATGAAAAAATGATGAGAGTGAAATTTTACGATGCGCGCGCACAGCGTCACACAAAATTCTCACGGGAGTAATTGTAAACAACGCCATCTCTGACGTACATGCTGAACTACTTACTGCCTTCGTTGCTATTTTGTGACTCGAAGAAGTATAACTTCTCACGCGCGTACATAAGTACACACTGAATTTTTTTTCACCAGTATTTGAATTAAAACATAACTGATATATTTATTTTATGAAAATAAAGGTTATGCTAAATTTACAGAATATTTTTCAGTCCGTTGTACGAACTCATTTATTTTGGATAATTATTTTTAAAAACACTATAAAACTTTGCGCGCCATCTTTTATCGATCAATTTCTATGATTCGTGCTCATGCTTCCGCGTTCACGCACAAAAACAGAACATTGTATTGTACTAGTGTATGTTCAATGCTGCTACGATGTTCTAGCAATAGCAATAGCAGTCGTGATTTTGAGTTGCGCTAAATCGAATACGCGCCCTTAAGGGGCTATTAAACGACTTTTACAGATTTTAAACTGACAATCACGTCAAAATGTGCATTGTAAATGATTTGAAAAAAATATATGTTAAACTAGAACATTCTCTTAATCATTTAGAAAGTGAATATTTTTAATTATATTCATATTATATAGTTTAATTAACACGTGAAGTTGTGTCTGACGCGGACAAAACATTGACAATCACACAAAATCTACCAGGTATAATTAAACGAAACTTACACCAACTTACAAACAATTTTATTATCTACCTTTTAGTATAAGCCTTTTTTTAATTTTGAAAGAATACTACTTTTATCTAATTTTTTCGACAAAATTTTGAGAGTTTTGGATGCAGAACTGATGCAGAACGGACGCAGTCTGCGTCCAAAACTCTCAAAATTTAGTCGAAAATATTAAATAAAAGTAGTAAATTTTCCAGGGGTGGCCCCCTGGAAAATTTTAAGATTTTCAGTAAGGAATTCTGGAAATCTTTGAGAAATAAATGATATTTTCAACCGACCACAAAAAAAGAATCTTCTCAATTCGACACGTATATTTTTTTCCCACGCATATCTTTTTTCTGTGAAGTCCGATTTCGATGATTATTTTTTAAACATAATTTAAATTCTCTAAGTAAATTAAATTCTCTAAAGGAAATGCCTTTTGTTAATTAACATACTGTATACGTAGATATAAAAATAAATTATTTTAAAAATTAAGAATTGAACTCAAATAATAAACAATAATGCTAATGGTATGTACTTATAAATGATTAAATTGTGTAACAAAAATTCTGTGATACGATAAAATAATATGCTTAAATTGTGAGTTATGTAATTATGGTAAACTAGCGACCCGACCCAGCTTTGCCTATAGCCTTCCTCGATAATTGGACTATCCAACACAAAAATAATTTTTCAATTCGAACCAGTGGATCCAGAGATTAGCGCGTTCAACCAACCAAACAAACAAACTCTTCAGCTTTATAATATTAGTATAGATTAAAGGCTTTTTTGTTTTTATTTTATTATACATAGATAGAAAAGTGCAACACTATACGGTCAAATTGTATGGAATTGGAACAGGTAAAGTTACTATTATTGGACTTGCTGCTGCCAATTAAGGCGCTAACAAGCGACTTTTACAGATTTTAGACTGACAATCACGTCAAAATGTGTAGTGTACCTAAATGATTTGAAAAAAATATATTATTATGTTAAACTGGAAAATTCTCTTATTCATTTAGTATGTGAATATTTTTGATTAAGTTCATATTAAATATTTTGATTAACTCGTAAAGTGGTGTCTGACGCGGACAAAACATTGATCATCACACAAAATCTACCAGGTATATTTAAACGAAACTTTCACTATCCTACAGACAATTTTATTATCTGTCTTTTAGTATACGCCTTTTTTTTAAGTTAAAGAATACTATCTATTATTCAATTTTTTCGACTAAACTTTGAAAGTTTTGGACGCAGCGCATACGATTCTCTGGTCGCTCAAGGTCGCCGGCGTATATTGTCGCCTTAATCAAATAAGATTTTACTAAACCGTTTCATCGTAAAAGCGCAAAAGACAGAATTAGTTTCGCATTTGTAATTTTAGTATGGAGTATGCGACAACAAAAATGTGTGATTCTGAATTAATAAATAAATAATTTAGTGACCTATCATTTTTTTTATTAAATTACTTTGCTCTTATCGAACAAGAATTCTATCAAGTCTATTAGAAGGCTGCTATAACCTAGGAATATTGAATCATAATAAACCAAACTCAGTGTATTTTTTATTAAAAACATAGGTAGTCTTGGAGTTATTGGGTCCTGACAGTAAACAGTAGATCTTGGCTTTAGTCAAGTTGGCTACCCCTGATCTCGACATATAAGGATAGAACCTCCATGTATTTCAACCGACTTCAAAAAAAGTTTTTCAATTTGACACGTAAGTACTACTGGTCTCTTACCATCGTCACGTGCCAAGCCATTAGGTTCTAACACAGCTGGCACGCCGGCGGAGGCAAGAGCACGACGGATGATGTCATTAATGCTGGCGTGCCGTGCTATCCGGCCTGCGCTCTTACAGCAGGAAAGGCCATGGTGACCGAGGCAGTCGACAACTTCACCACATTGACAGCGATGCGGGGCCCCGCAAGGTGCGCTCAGACGTAGGCATGTAGCGAGCCGCAATGTAGTGTCACTGAGCATAGTACCTTCGTTAGGTGACGGCAGTGCCTGAAGCCAGAGTCCCGACTCCCACTCACCCACAGCCAGCAAGCGGGCACGCTCAGCAGAATTGGTGGACGTATTTATAAGTTTATTCCGTACCAACCTGCAGAGCGGCTCATCCCACTGTCTCTGGGAAGATGGGTTCACGGGCCGAACCGTACTTGGGCAAGCCACTTTCCAGGCGTTCACTGCATCAGTCAAGCACGGCACTTCAAAGTCAACCAGTGACGAGGATAAGATTTTTGTGGTTAACTTTTCGGTGCTGTGGACGGAGGACAGGAACGCCGGCAAACTAACACTGGAAATTTTGCGGACCCCGAGACCACCAAAACGAAAGGGCAGTGTGGCTTGGAGCCACGCTCGGTCATCCAGGGCCACTTTAAGAATTGTAGTTAGTGTATCTCTAATAATTTGATCAATTTTGTCCAAAAGGTGTGGCTGCTGCCATAAAGGTGAAGAGCGAAAGTAATACATGAATTTGGTCCAAAACAACAATATCTGATGAGGGTAAATGCCGAATGTAAATTGATTTTGGAGAGTCTATCCGAAATATCGTCAAAACGTCTGATTTTTTCGTCAATGAAAGGTGCTAAACTATCTTCCAAAATTGGGGAACCAAGGAGGTGCAGTGAGCTTTTTTCTAAAATTTTATAGTTCTACTTATACTTATATATTTTTTTATAGTTTGACCACGCATTTTCTAGGGATGACTGATTTTTTTTTATTGTCACTGTTGCATAATTAATTTGTATGTTACGAACCAGGCACTAAAAAGTGTAAGGAACGTTTTTACAAAAAAGACACTTGCCTTCAAAAACTTAGCGTAAAAAAAAACTTTTTTACAAAAAAGACAACCACCTTCAAAAACTATAAACTAAAAAATAGTAAGTAAATAATATTTGTTTGTAGTTTTGTATTGCCTGCCACCGACTTGCGAATTAAAGTTATTTTTGCTTTTTGAAGGCGGTTGTCTTTTTAGGAGTCAACTTCCTAATTCTAAATTTGATCGGAACATAAACTTAGATCAAAATATAACTTCCAATAGACATAACCTAATTTATGTGTGACCCTTACGAGGTAAGTTTCGCCGCGGTCGGAATCCGGCCCGCTTCCGATTCGGGTCCGGGTCGGAATTGGAACCTGCAAGTAATTTAATGTTCGCACTAAGTTAAATGGCGTATAAGAATTTCTTAGGCTAATATTCTGCCGACCGAATTTCAGTCACGGCCGCTAACCTCAATTAAGATTAGTCAAGTTGGCTTAAATCATCATCATCATCTGCCCAGCCTTTTCCCAACTATGTCAAAGTCAAAGCCAAAACATTTATTTCAATTAAACCATTTACAGGCACTTTTGAATTGTCAAGGTGTCGGTCAGTTAGTCAGAAAGTTGAAGCTAGTTGCTCGTTCTAAAACGTAGGGTAGGTCTCTATGGAGAAGAACGAGCAAGAAACTCCACGGACACTCTTTTAAAATCAAGTTTTTACAAAATACTGCTTACATTATTCTTGTTGCTTCTATATGTGAAAACAATGAAGGTAATCTAGCAATACAAAATATAAAAAATAATCAAGATAAAAACCATAGCAGTTAAAAATTGACCAATCTCTACTGACAGCGCCTGTTCACGAACATGACGCGTGAATCAACACCATTCAGCTTAAACATCAGCGAGACATTTGAGTGAGCATGACAATTCTCTAAACCGCCATGCTAACAAAATAATTTCAATTTTGTAAATGTGAGTACCATGGACATGGAGCCATTTATATTAAGTAAATTATTATGTGTTTGACATTTAATAAATGAGCATGGCAGTTTAGAGAATTGTCATGCTCACTCAAATGTCTCGCTGATGTTTAAGCTGAATGGTGTTGATTCACGCGTCATGTTCGTGAACAGGCGCTGTCAGTAGAGATTGGTCAATTTTTAACTGCTATGGTTTTTATCTTGATTATTTTTTATATTTTGTATTGCTAGATAATTGTTTTCACATATAGAAGCAACAAGAATAATGTAAGCAGTATTTTGTAAAAACTTGATTTTACACAGTAGGTACCCCATAAAAGAAGTATGTACTTTTGACAATCTGAAACTTGGCTGATCTAATTTGTTCCTATTTCTAGTATTAACACTATGTCTGTCACTCATTTTATTAAAAAGATGAAGGTTTTTTCGAACATGCATAATGTTTTCATATGTATATTGACAAGGTACAGTCGTGATGTTAATTTGTTTAAAAAATTCTCTTAGAGATTCGCGTCTGCTGTGATTATAGATGGCTCTGACAGACCTCTTTTGCAGAATAAAGATAGGATGTATATCTGCAGCCCGTCCCCAAAGCAAAATATCGTAAGACATGATGCTGTCAAAATAGCTAAAATATAGCCTAGCAGTACCTATCAAATGACGGATTTTTCTGGCACCGTAAGCGGCTGAACTTAACCGCCCTGCAAGAGATGTAAAGTGAGGACCCTACTGCAGCTTTGAGTCAAGCGTAATCCCTAGGAAAACAGTCTTGTCGACGAATTCAAGTATGTCCTTATTCAATTCAAACGTTACATTCACTACTTTTGACATTTACTTTCTTCTCATTTAATTCTAAATTATTTACAGTAAACTAATTATGAACCTTACGCATGGCGTCATTTACGTCGTCAAGGTGCTGTGCCCGTCTATGTTGGAGGTCGTTGGACTTGAGTGCACCGGCGTCACTCAGATCCGCAGGGATACTCTTGGGTCGCCAAATTTCCTTACGGATGCCCTCAGAAGACTGGGAAGAGTGATCTGCTTCGGGCGGGAGGCTGTAATAACGACTGCCATGGATCACGAACAATGGTCTATTTTGAGGACTAAGTGGGAAACCAAATCCCTACCCTCCCTCCCCCTACCCCTAACCTAACATAGAACATAGAACGTCGAACGTCGTAAGCACAGCAAGACGCAGCAGCATGTTGGGTCCACACGGTGCGGTACCGCACTGGTTACGAGAATGGGGCCTCTTCTCCACTTTGATAAAAACCTCTTCATCAGGAAGTTGTTCCGGGTCTGGTGGCGTTTGTGTTTTTAAACGAACCTTCTTGTAAGCTATATATTTGAGCAGTTTGGGGTGGAAACTCTAGGGCCATGGGGTCCGAGTGCCCATATTGTTTTTCGTGACATCGCCAAGCGGCTGGTCGACTCCTCACGTGACCCGAAGGCTGGTCTATTCTTGGGTCAAAGAATCAGCATTGCCATACAACGTGGCAATGCTGCCAGCCTGTTGGGCACGTGTCCCGTTGACAGCGATGTGGACGAGTTTTTTGATGCCCTTTGAGCTCCCTGCCTTTTTCTTAGGGCCGTTTTTTCAATCCTCAGATAAACAACCAGATAGACTTTATTCGATGAATAGCAATATTTTAAGTTTTTCCATGGTCAGATAGTACTTAACTGTCGAATAAAGCCTCTAACGGAGGAATAAAGTTACCTGCTACTCTAAGGGCCAGTTAGGGTTTTATCGGCTCGATAAGTATGACGTTTTAACACTTTCTTTTTGTGCGTTTTGGTTAAACGACACGGCCTACGGTAATTTGTTATGATGGTTGTGTTTGAAACGATTGACGACTTAGCAATCGAGGAATAACGTGAAATCCTTTTCTTATTATTTAAACCCCCCTGAGAGAAAAAACCGACTATTACGAGAGAGATCTGAAAATTTTAACACTGAGTTTTGGAGATTTCGCTAGAAAAAAGATATCTTTTTTCATTAATTTTCATTAATTCAGGATAAAATTAGACACGAAACAGAAAGATGAGTAATTTTTTATTTTCTATTACTGACCGATATTTGGTCACTAATTCCGCCAATAATCGTACTTCCGAACTAGTGAAGTTTATATCACGTTTCTGTAATGTATTCATTTATGTACCACAAATCCAAGATTTTAACGAGAAATAATAACACGGTTTACAGTTGCAAGCGACACAAATGAATAATAGGTGAATAGCAAAAAAAGGATTTGACTAAACAATGACAAAAAATAACAAATACCCTTTTTTGCTATTCCTGTCTAACTTATTGAATACTGTATCTGTGCATCTCGCTTGTACATAGACAGTGTGAAGTTGGCTAGCATAGACCACTAATAGCTATTCTCTAGATAATATACGATTGAAAAATTAAAAATATTTATTGGCCTGTTAAACAGCCAGATAATTTTATACGCTAGGTAACTATTCGACGACTTAACTGAGGATTGAAAAATCGGCCCTTAGAATTGTAAATAATTTTATTATTTTGATTTTTATGATTTGTATATAGTGAACTTACCTACCTTAATTTATATTTGGTACACAAAAATAATAACATAATAAATACTACATAGCATCTGTTTTTTGCGAGCGAAGCGAGCGCGCCAATTGAGATATTATTATTATTACTACGTAGTAATATTAGTTCAATAGCCACACACTTAATTCTATTTTTAGAGCATGACGTCAGCCACATGCGCCCGCGCCGCGCCGCGCCGGTCTAGAAGGGATACTCGGCGCATACGCGGTGAGAAATATTCGCCTTATTTGAATAATACAAATTTTACCCATTGAAATAAAGTCCATTTTGTATTATCCAAATAAGGCAAATATTAGTACAAATACTCCATGTGATGAAGTGCCGGGCATAAAAGTCATTCTTCCGACTTGTACTAAAAACTACCGAAACTTAAGCGCAGGCCACACCGCCAGCTAGCGGGCGGGCAGGCTAGGCGGGCGAACATCGTTTCACAGCTCTTGACATACTTCGGTTCACACCGCGAGCTAGTCAACTAGTATGTAAAGAGGTGAAACGATGTTCGCCCGCCTAGCCCGCCCGTCTGCTAGCTGGCGGTGTGGCCTGCGCTTTAAACGATTAAGATCACTCGTCATACAAAACTGTCGCTAAAACTGCTTCGGGCGAGTAAGTCGAGTTTCATAATACCAATCGCGTCAAGGACGCCCCTTACCACGATACGCTACGCGACTTACGCTATCACGAGATAGCAACACTGCTTTACGTTATTATTGTATGGTTTCGACGAGCTTTTAGAATACATTGGTAGGAAGGCGTCAACGACTTTTATCTGGCGCCTACTATTGGTATCCAGTTGGTCAAAATGAATAAATAAGTGACCATTGGGCAAACAGTACTATTTTTTGCGTAGTTATAAATAGATTAAAATAGATCGATTGGTTTGATTTATTTTATGTCTCAAAGAAAGAGGATCAATCATTACAAAGATGACCGTTTAGATATTTTTGCTTGCTGTTGAGCTTGACTATGGAGCTCGGTATGGGTTTTAATACTTTTAATGTTTTTCTGGTACAGGTGCCACAATTCAAGAAAAGAGTAAGAATTGCCGACCCTTAAATTACTCCTAAAGATTTGTGAATTACCTTTGTTTATTTGGATCTTTTCCACTAACCATTTTAACCACGTAACTACTTACCGACAGCATTAAATAGATTAACAATTAAATACTTTTGATTTTCTAGGTATCCGGCAATAAAATACACAGAACACAATAGATAATAGATATTACCCTAAGTTTAATCTCCCTAACTCGGATTGTAAACTATTATTATTTCTGTAAACTTTTTTTGCCTGCTCAAACTGCCCGCTGGAATTCTTAAAGCCGTTGTGAAAAAGAGATAGAGTTATACAGGATGTGTAGTGCTATCCTTTTTTCGCAACACGGTCCCTTGCAGTGTTTAAAATAATGGCGTCGCTGTTATTTTATTTAGTATTCAATTAACCTTTAAAGTGTTCACGTTGCGTCGGTTTGCTAAGCAGCTAAGTTAGCTTTGATATTCACTATGGCTTTTATGGCGTTTGTAGAGAAAGTCCTCGACATAAAAAATATTGACTATGAAAGAAACCCAGAGATTGAAGAAAGAAGCGAAAAAAATTGGAGAAATAAACTTGAAGCAAAAATATCAAACGAGGAACTCAAAAGTGTTCAACTGCGGTATATCCCTGACTATATACGGGAGTTAAGGAATAAAAAAAACTATTGGAAAAAGGAGTTTCAACTTTGGGGCGACCTCATAAGTCAGAAGAATATGAAAAATTGTGACAAACAAATGAAAGACGCGATTGTCAAACAAAAAACTATGTTAAAGAATATAGACAAAAAATATGGTGGCATTCAAAAAGTTGGCCAAAATCATTTTTCACAGTCACTTGATGTGGAACGTGTACATGCTTTGATCACTCATATTAAGAAGAATGACAGTGATGATGACCTGTTTCATTTTATGATGAAGGAACATCTTTCCAACGGAGATTTTCTACAATGTAATTATGTTTTATATGCAATATGTGCTAGGTACGGGCGATATAAAGCACGGCCATCGCGTTCAACTGACGACGCAAAGGAATTGGATTTATCTTGTACAATTGACAGTGAAGGGGACGAATTTTTTGATGCTCTGAGCTGACCTCTTGTTTATACTGTACACACCAAGCTACAACCATCTGACAAATTTCTTTGGTAGATTTTTAACTTTATTACAAAAGAGTAAAGTTCATATTCAATTAGGAAATTTTGACAGTTTGGTACGGCTTTATGTGCTGGTACATACATAATCTAAGTTTTATCTAGGTACCTATACTTTTGAATTTTACCTATACTATAATTTTGAATTTTATCTTTTTGAAATAAGAATTGGATAAATACTAGGTATATGTTATTGGTTCTAACATTGAAATGTGTGATTCTCTTTTAAGTTAAGTAAGTATATTAATACAAACGCATTTTAATTATTGTTAATAAATAAATAAATGTTTTGGTAGGTATATATAATTTTATTTTTATCAATTTAATTTTTCCTGTAGGACTTGTAAAAAGTTTGCTTTATTATTTAGCATTTGAATTCGGGTACATATTAGAATTTCGCAAATTAAAATGTCTACAGTTAAAATATCAATGTTCAAAATACCGAATTTAAAAATATCTATTGTATCGTAATATTGTTGTTGTGAGTGATAAAAATCCAGAATGATTCAAAATGTCATAGTCATATTATACCTAAGTTCAAAATGTCAACAGTCAATACACCTTAGTTCAAAATAGTTACGTTAAAAATACCTAATAGTTAAATTGTCCACCATGCCTGCTGCATCTTGCATGCTCGCTTGCATGATGCATGCTTGCTTGCACGCTGCATACTTAAGTAATGCAAAGTTGTTCGTGAAATAAAAAGTGTACGAAACGTTACAATTTCAAATCTACCGACATTTATGAATACCTATTGATAAATATATAATTTCCAATCTACCTACATTTTTTTACACCATACCACTGGCCATCTTACCTAACCTAACCCAAATGATTCACAAACAATGAAGGGGCGCCCGGCGGCCGCTGCCGCGGCACCGCTCGCTGCGCTCGCTCGTCTTCGCGCTTTTAATGGTCACAGTTCTAACCTAACCGAAACGATTTTCTCAATGGTATAGTTTCAGACCCACCATACCAACAGGGGTATGACCAGTGGTATGGTGGACCCACCATTGTTTCCTATATCAAAATTTGGTCGATATTTTAACTAGAAGGTATTTTAAACGTAATTATTCTGTACTTCGATATTTAAATCTTTCGATATTACGTTTATCTAACCATTCGACAATCTAACCTTTCCTTATTTTAATTTTCGGTATTTTGGTCGTTCGATATTTAAATTTTCGATATTTTGAACATTAACATTTTAACTGTAGACATTTTAATTTTCGAAATTCTAATATGTACCCGTGAATTCACATTTATAATCGGCACATCTCTAGACATTACATTTACAACAAGAAAAACACACAACAAAAGACATTAGCAGATATCATGTTTATGCATGATGCTTAATGGGTTAAGCAATTACAATTAGTGCCGAATGCTTACACTGGTCGTTGTTTAACTAACACAAATAACATATTATGTTTGAACGTGAAAAGCTAAGTTGTAACTTACATTAAAGTTTTGGAACACAAAACAAAAACTGGCCAAGCGCGAGTCGGATTCGCGCACGAAGAGTTCGGTGCAGCCGTTTGATCGTGAAAGTGTAACAGACAGAGTTGCTTTCGCATTTATAATATTAAAATATTAAAGCATAGTATGGAAAGTATGGATTAGGGACAAAAAACAGTTACATTCTGCAAATTATACAGAAACACTTAAACTAAGATTTATTAAACACTAGCGACCCGGCCCGGCATCGCATGGGCCTATAGCCTTCCTCGATAAATGGACAATCCAACACAAAAAGAATTGTTCAATTCGAACCAGTCGATCCTGAGGTTATCGCGTTCAACCAAACAAACAAAAGGTTGTTTGTTTGTTTGTTTGTTGGACTGACCTGACGAACTTGGTCTTTTTCTAACAATAGTAGCTGCTAGAATAATGCTGTGTTGGTTAGCTGAGTAGTAGTAAGTAACTAAGTAAATACTTTTTAACCGACTTCAAAAAGGAGGAGGTTATCAATTCGAATGTTTGTATTTTTTTTTTATGTATGTTCGGGCATGACTCTGGCATATATAGAAAAAAAATCAAAATTCTTTTTTTGTTCGAAAGGGGTTTATTCCGAAATGGTCCCATATAAATTTTACTAAAATTGATCTAGCCCTTTTTGAGAAAGTCAACAAATTCCCAAAAAAATTACTTGGACGACGTATTAGTTTCTTCAATCTTTGGAGGATTTACAATCTCTTTTAAGTGTGTTGCCGTTTCTTAATGGATTTGGATGTTAAGGCAACACTAAAAAGCGAAAAATAAAAAGTTTTTTCAAAAAAAAGAAAACCGCCTTCAAAAACTAAAAAGTGATAAATAACTTTAGCACAGAACACACATTACACACATTACACACTTTACTTTCGGAAGTCGGTGGCAATACAAAACAACAAACATAAAGCCACCGCCACCGACTTCCGAAAGTAAAGTAATGTGTGTTCTGTGCTAAAGTTATTTATCACTTTTTAGTTTTTGAAGGCGGTTTTCTTTTTTTAAAAAAATCTGTTAAGGAATAAACATAGTAAGATTTCATTGTAAATTTCATTCTAAACACTTGTCTTTCCTCCCTTAACACAATTTTAAAGTTTAAAGTCGCTCAACTAAAATTGACTAACCAAATTATACACCACTTAACGTTTCCAATTTAAGCTTTATTTGATTTTAATTAAAACAATTTATTTTAGACTAAGTATAAAACCCTTTTAACAGTACCCAGTAGACTTTGAGATGAAACTTGGAAACTTAGTGTCGTGAATTGAATTTTAAAATAATCGAATGATTAATTTTAGGGGGAAAATAATCACTGTTAATTTTAGAGGAAATATAATCGGATTTTTAGGGGTTTAAGAACTTCATGGTTCAGTTTAAGGATTTACTGTAATTTCCCATTTCTTTCTTTTTAGGGTTCCGTACCTCAAAATGAAAAAACGGAACCCATAAAGGATCACTTTATTGTCCGTGTCCGTCTGTGTGTCAAAGCCCTTTATCTCGGGAACGCGTGGAGGTATCGAGTTGAAATTTAAACCATATACTCAGATCTACAGTCCCTTGAAGCTGTAAAAATATCAAACTTCTGAGTTAATGTAAAAAAATTATACGGCTGTTTATGTCGCAAAAAACGTATATTTCGAAACTCGCAAGGGAATCAAAGTTTACAGGTGTTTACCTACTGCTCGTTGACCTAGAACTATGAAATTTGGCAAGTAATATCGTCTTATAGTACAAGTACAGGGAAAAGTCTGAAAACGATAAATATTTGTACAGAACTCTCGTTAGGCGAGTCCAACTCGCACTTGTCCGTTAGAGGCTTCCGGCGACTGGGACTGCAATTAAGTCGGACTACAGTCCCAGTTGCCAGATCCATTTTAATTTTAATATTTTTCTTCCGGCGACTGGGACTCTGTATGTTACGCTTTCACTACGAAACGGCTGTATCGATTATGATGCAGATAGCTTGAACCTCAGATTATGAAACAAAAGGCAGATAGACCGTGCGGAACACTGAGAGTGAAGCCAAAAAAGCAAATACAAATTCAAAAGCAAATACCTTTTTGACGACACGGTTGGCGCAGTGGCTGAGCGATCGACTGCTGCGCAGCGTGTTGCGGGTTCGATTCCCGCCCAGGGTAAACATTTGTGTGATGAGCACTTGTGTTTGCCTTGTGTCTGGGTGTTGTTTATCTATATATGTATGTATTTACAAAAAAAAAATGTATTTGTGTATGTATATCAGCTGTCTGACACCCATAGTACAGGGTCTCCCTAGTTTGGGGTCAGATGGCCGTGTGTGAAAATGTCCCCACATATTATTATTATTATTACCTACAATCTAAGGTTTAAGGTTTAAGGTTTAAGAACAACTTTATTTCTCATAAAGAATTACACATAATTCACTTCAGTAAGTAATCTAATTATTAACCTTAGTTTTAGTGTTTCTCAGTAGAAACACTAAAACTAAGGTTAATAATTAGAACGCACAGAGGTACGTATACAAAATAACAAAACAATATAGTAAAGAGAAAAAATGTGGGTAAACAGATAAGTTTTAACCAAGCACTACATGGATGTATAAATTTGATTTTTACTAGATGTGGCATTGGTGTCATAGTCTATTTTTAGCGAGTTTTTGTTTATGTTATGGTTTTGTTATTTTAAGACTACTTTATTTTTAGTCTATTATACTATTATTAAATCAAATCTCATGTTTGTATTCGCTTTTGAATTTGTATTTGTTTTTTTTTAACGATGCGGTGTTTCATGCTATAGGTACTGACTCGTATCAGTACAACACGAAGCGCGTTGTAGGTATTCGCTTTTGAATTTTTATATGCTTTTTTGGCTTCACTCTCAGTGTTTCGCGCAGTTTATCTGCCTTTGGTTTCATAATCTCAGGCTTGAACCCTGAGGAAGGAAGGACACAGGTTACTTTTTAAT
The DNA here is from genome assembly GCA_947361185.1 of Charanyca ferruginea. Lineage (NCBI taxonomy): Eukaryota > Metazoa > Arthropoda > Insecta > Lepidoptera > Noctuidae > Charanyca > Charanyca ferruginea. Next base: position 5,946,821 of record OX376082.1, on the reverse strand, counting down.
CGCATCCGCGATAACCAGGATTCTCGCGAACAAAGTCACGGGCACAAGTTATTTTGTTTTTGTAAAGTGACACAATGTGGCATTGCAACAAAGTTCTTAGAAGAACAAAACACCTGGAACGCCTCTGAAGAAACAATTAGGTACTTTTAATACTTACTAAGTAGTAATTTATTTAGTTCCCGGTAGTCAGGCATAAATGTACACACCGGCCTAATAAGATAACAATATGTTATAAATAATGATTATGTAGCAGCCCAAGTATATCCATTCCATAGTATTAATCTGTTGTATTCGAATCGTAAACTATTATTATTTCTATGAACCAGATTGTAATAATACCTGAGACTGAGGCCCGCTGGAACTGGCAACGTCGCGCGTCCTTATAGTTTAGCGAAAAAAGGATGGAGCTATACAGGACGTATAGCGCCATCCTTATTCGCAACACGTCCCCTTCCAGTGTATAAAAACATGACATTACTTTTTTTGAACAGTATTCTCGAGACGTTTAAAGTGGTCACCGCGTTGGTTTGCTAAACAGCGAAGTAGTTATTCACGAAACACGAAATAAAAATCTTTGTCAATATGGATGATTTATCACAATTAAAAGATGACGTCGCAGCCGAGAGCTTTTTAAAATTTATTCTCGCAGCAGAAATACCAGAAGATGAGCTCAAAAATGTTGAACTGCGATATATCCCTGAGTACATACGAGAACTCAAAAATAAACACTACTATTGGAAAAAGGAGTTTCGACATTGGGGCGACATTATATCTGAGAAGAATTGGAAAATGTACGAAAAAAAAGTTAAAGACGAGTTACATAAACACAGAACTATGTTGATGAATTTCAATAGAATGTTTGATGCCTGTGTGACAAATTTGGAAGATAAAAACTTTTTTTCAAAGAATTTTGATATTGAACGCGTTCACACTTTGGTTACATATTTCAAGGAGAATGAGAGTAAAGATGATTTTTTTATGGCTTCTACAGAAAATATAAGAAGCGAGACATGGAACGTTCTACACGAAAGTTATTCCACCAAAGTAATTTATGTCTTTTACGCAATATGTGCGACGTATGGAGAATTCATAATACGGCCATCGCGTCGAAGTGACGGACAGGTCAAGGAAGAAAATAAATTAATGTCATAAGATAAATATGGAAAATTATTATGTGCAGCGCAACAGTATATTGTGTGATTCTTCATTAGGGTTCAGTACTGACTTATGTTTTATTGTTAATGAATAAATAAATGATTTGATGGTCTAGATTTTATAAATTATTTGGTTCACACTTACCCGGTAGGAATAAAAAAAAAATAGATTACGATATCAAACAATAATTTTATAAAGACTATACCCTGTTCACAATAAGATTAGACATAAACACAAACCTTTTTTACAGCCCCTTCAACCGATTTTGACTTCTATTCCGTAGAGGCAAAAAAGTGGTTACAATAACAACTGTTTACTGCAGTTGCCATTTGTCATGCTACCAACGCAATATAAGTCAAAATCGGTTAAACGGACAGTAAAAAAGGTTTGAGTAAATGCCTAATCTTATTGTGAACAGGATAAAGTTGGTTGGTATATTATCAACCACTCAGAAATATTTGATCATAACAAACTATAGGTACTCAATATTTAATACGAGTATTAGAAAAAAGAGGCTCGTAGAAGCAGGAATGCAAAACATTTTAGAATTTAATTATAATTGTTTTCAAGTCAAAACAATTATAATTAAAAAATGGTTTTAACATAACTTTAATAAATAGATGTAAGATAGTAAAATAATATAAGCAAAACAAAAGTATTTTAAAGATTAGGTACCGTTTTAAATTTGGTAGAATTTTGTTCCCGGTAGGTATTGTTAATTCCTGTATCTTTTAGGTTTTTACCATCGACACATGTTCAAACTCAAACTCAAACTCAAATCATTTATTTCAAATAAACCATTTACAGGCACTTTTGAATTGTCAAGGAGTCAGTCAGTCAAAAAGTTGCAGCTAGTTGCTCGTTCCAAACAGTAGGTTTCTATGGAGAAGAACGAGCAAGAAACTCCATGAACACTCTTTTAAAATCAATAGAATATTACAAATTTAGGTTACATCATTCATGTTGAATCTAGAGGTACAATGTGAGAACAATGTAACAAATTGTGCACGTTAAAAGAGGTCCTAGTGGCAATGAAATTAGACAATTCAAAATGAATTTAAAATAACCGAGGCAGCTAAGAGATGACTAGTCTCAACTGACGGCGCCCGTTCACGAACATGACGCACGGATCGGCACCATTTAGTTCAACCATTTTGAAGGGAACCAAATGATCCAACACATGCGCCACCATCAGCGAGACATTCAAGTGAGCATGACAAACACTCAACCGCCAGGGCATATTCAAGTCAACGAAAGACATCTCGTAAATGGTGGCTTTAAAGTACATAGTGCTCACATGCATGTGCTATGCAAAATTATATAATACTAATAGTTTGAGTTTATACAATGCAAAGATAATGTAGTTCTACATCTTCAGCAGCTCCAAAAAAAATTGTCACCAATGCTAATCAATAAATCTATGAACCCTTATGGCTGTGGAGCTAGACCAGCATCCAGCCAAGCATTTTTATCAGTGATGTAATCATCCAATTTATAATATGCTCGGCTGCATAGTGTGCGTTTAATATAGGACTTAAATTTTGTCTCATTAAGTTGAACAATGTGGGGAGGTATTTTATTGTAACACTTTAGACAGAACCCCATGAAAGAAGAATCTACTTTAGCCAGCCTGAAACCTGGTTGAACTAGTTGGTCCCTGTTTCTAGTACTATAGTTATGTCTGTCACTTCTTTTACCAAAAAGATGCAGATTTTTTCTAGCGTACATAATGTTTTCATAAATGTATTGACAAGGTACCGTCATTATGTTAATTTCCTTAAACAGTTCCCTTAGAGAATCGCGCATACGTAGATTGTAAATGGCTCTGATTGCTCTTTTCTGCAGAATAAAGATAGACTCGATGTCTGCAGCTCGCCCCCAAAGTAAAATACCGTAAGACATAATACTATGAAAGTAACTAAAATAGACCAGTCTCGCGGTATCCACATCAGTAAATTGCCGGATCTTTCTGACAGCATATGCTGCCGAACTTAGTCGTCCTGCGAGAGATGTTAAATGAGGACCCCATTGTAGCCTTGAGTCGAGCGTGATTCCCAGGAAAACAGTTTCATCAACGAATTTCAGTTTCTCTTTATTCAATACTATATCGCAATCACTACTTTTGACATTTGGTAAAGCAAATCTGATGCATTTCGTTTTTTTTCCATTTAATACTAAGTTATTGGCTGTGAACCAATTTTCGACCTGAAGTAAGGCGTTATTTACATTGTCGAGATTATTAGCCCGTCTATTTATCTTAAAAATTAAAGAGGTGTCATCGGCAAATAACACCATTTGTGGTTGGTTTTTGAATAAACGGGGAAGATCATTTATATAAACTAAAAAGAGGAAAGGACCTAATATTGACCCTTGTGGGACTCCCATTTCTACTTTTAAACCATATGAATTCACCCCATTTATTTGAACTTGCTGCTGTCTGTCATACAGATAAGATTTTATTAAACTAAGCGCAAGTTTACCCAGTCCGTAATGCTCAAGTTTCAAAAGTAACGTGTCGTGATTTACGCAATCAAATACCTTGGAGAGGTCACAAAAAATTCCTATGGCATCTTGCGCCTCTTCCCACGCGGTAAATATATGTTTTAATAAAGTGACGCCGGCGTCAGTCGTACAACGTCCTTTGGTGAAACCATACTGATGCTCGTGTAAAATGCCATTTGTGTTAAAATGAACAAGCATCTGATTTAGCATTATCTTTTCAAATACCTTGCTGAAAACCGGCAACACGGACACGGGTCTATAATTATTGGTATCTTTACTGTCCCCGGATTTGAAAAGTGGTATGACCTTACTAAATTTCATTAGATCTGGGAAAACTCCCTGGTCTACGCACATATTAAATATTATAGCCAAATAAGGCGCTATTGTTTCAATTATAGATGTGCAAACTTTAATAGACATGCCCCACAAATCTTCAGTTAATTTTATTTTGATTTGCCGAAATGCTTTTAAGACTGTTACGGGGTTTATATGTTTAAATTGAAATTCTACCGGGCAGCCTGGAACGTTCGCTTTTAATAACGCAATTGAGACGTCAGGTGAGGAATTTAAAGCTTCCGTGGTTTTAGCTGGTATGCTAGTAAAGAAATTAACAAATTCATGAGCTACTTCTAGGTTAGAGCTTATGGGACCATGTGATGTCTCCAATGTATATTCAGTGTTACGAACTTTTTTCTTGTTGTAATAATACAAGTAAATGAAAGTCACATAATTTCTTAAGATAAATTATTAAAATTGTTACATTAATTGTGCGTCAGATGCTTTAAAAATAGAATAAACTGTAACTGTAACATGTTAATAAAACTTTTGTTACAAAGCGATGCATTAAAAATAACCTTTTTCAATTGTCTCATGCAACTTAAAAAAAAAAAAAAAAAACAAAGAGATGTAGTTCTTTTTTATTCTTAAATTTTATAGGAGGTTTTTATCCACAATGGCATGCCAGCCTCATCGTACCTTAAACTATCTTATCTCTACATACAATGCTTAAATAAATCAGATTGAAGGTTCAGGTGTAGGTTGTGCTAAAGTATTGATGTATGGGCTAATATCATATTCATACTTGTTATAGTATTCATTAGGATCTCTCTTTCTCTATTGTTTTGAGTAAATTCCATTAGTATATAATGAACATCTTCAATAGTTCCGCATGTTTCACAATTAGGTGAATTATTATAGGTATCCCTGATACTTATTAAAAAAGAAATAAAGAAAGAAAGAAAGAAAGAAAGAAAGAAAGAAAGAAAGAAAGAAAGAAAGAAAGAAAGAAAGAAAGAAAATAAAGCAACAAAAATTAAATGAATAAATAAATTGTGAGTGTAGTAGAAAGTTGAATATTTTTGCCTGTAAACTAATTAGCTTGTTCGACTGTACATACATGAGAGCTTTAGGCTATATTTTTTTATTATCAAAATAATTAGGGATTCTTATGAAACGTGGTGGTGTTGCCCGTGGTGTGGCCGGGCTAGAAAATCACCCCCCGATTTCATCCCGAGGGTGTCGTGTCTTGTCGTCGAAGGCGAATAAGGGATATCTGGAAGTCGGGCAGCAGCGGCTTCCGTGTACTCAACAACTTCACTGCAATCCCCAAGACGCCTGCCAAGCGTGGGGATTATGGCAACCCCTCCCTATTATGGGGGAGGTCTTTGTTCAATAGTGGACGTCTTCAGGCTGATGATGAGAATGATGAAACGTGGACAAAGTCGCGATCATTTACTAGTGTTTCAATAAGTTACGCTAACGCAATTTGTAATTTATATTTGCTAACTAATGACTTTTTCATACCATCCAATATTTCATTTCGGGATTAGCAAAAGTCAGAACTCAGTTTGGAAAATAAAACATTGGGCGCCATTTTTGTATATACCCTCATTTATCAAAAACGATTTTAATATAAAAATGTTCTTTAGGTACTTACTTCACTTTCGTTTTGCTAACATTTGGTGATAACCCTAAAATGCTTGGTCAGTATTAATAATCGTTATCATTGTCCTATGGGCTATTGTTAATTAATAGTTAAATCGAGGTCATTGTTATTGCTGATATTCAAACTCAAACTCAAATCATTTTGACGACGCGGTTGGCGCAGTGGTTAAGTGATTGACTGCTGCGCAGCGCGTTGCGGATTGGAATCCCGCTAAGGGTAAACATTTGTGTGATGAGCACTTGTGTTTGCCTCTGGTTGTTGTGTCTGATTGTTGTTTATTTAAATACTAGCGACCCGACCCGGCTTCGCATGGCCTATAGCCTTCCTCGATAAATGGACTATCCAAAACAAAAATAATTTTTCAATTCGGTCCAGTAGATCCTGAGATTAGCGCGTTCAACCAAACAAACAAACTCTTCAGCTTTATAATATTAGTATAGATTAGTATAGATTAATGTATTTAAAATGTATTTTGTATATGTATATCAGCTGTCTGACACCCATAGTACAGGTTCTTCCTAGTTTGGGGTCAGATGGCCATGTGTGAAATGTCCCCACATATTATTATTAATTATTTATTTCAAATAAACCATTTACAGGCACTTTTGAATTGTCAAGGTGTCAGTCAGTCAAAAAGTTGCAGCTAGTTGCTATTATAGAAAGTATTCTTCTTTCTCTCTCTTGTAATGGAATCCATCTTAAGTCATCTCCGAGTCCATATCAACCGAATAAAAACTGGCCAAGAGCGAGTCGGACTCGCCCACGAAGGGTTCCGTACCATTATCTATACAACGTTAGACATCAAGCAAAAATAAATTGCAGTTTACGATTTATGACGTATTAAAAAAGCTACTTACTAGATCTCGATCAAACCAATTTTCGGTGGAAGTTTACATGGTAATGTACATCATATATTTTTTTTAGTTTTATCATTCTCTTATTTTAGAAATTACAGGGGGGGACACATTTTGCCACTTTGAAAGTGTCTTTTGCGCAAACTTTTCAGTTTAGAAAAAAATGATATTAGAAATCTCAATATAATTTTTGAAGACCTATCCATAGATGCCATGGACACGTATGGGTTTAATGACTAAAAAAAATTGAGTTTCAGTTCTAAGTATGGGGAACCCCCAAAATTTATTGTTTTTTTTTTCTATTTTTGTGTGCAACAGTATAGTTCTTATAGTTACGAAAAAAAGTGACATACGTCCGTATGTCACTATGGACAGACCGACAGACAGACATGACGAATCCATAAGGGTTCCGTTTTTTGCCATTTGGCTTCGGAACCCTAAAAAGTGTTCAAAAAAGCAGTTGCACTCGTTACCTACATTGTGTCTACATGCAGATATACAAATCGTCCACTACTTACCATAATAAATGAACAATACCGTATTGTATTATTTTTAAAGCCAGTGTAAAGATTATGCATGTAACCGTTTCTAAAAACAAATCTGCGTCCGTCACAGCTGTTTTCTAACTTCAGTGAATTTATAAAGTTTCCATTGTTTTGTTCTTTTTATAAATGGAACCCTAACAAGGTTTTATGCCTGAAATATTTTGTTTATTAACTTTTATTCAAGTTTCCTTGTACCGAAACTGGTCGTTTTAAGATTTTTTAATTAACGACTGTAATTGCTTCTTTTTGTATGAGTGGATTGTAAAGTAATTTTGTAAAGGTCACTTTAAATCTTGCTCAAGTTACCACGAATGGCGCAAGTAATAAAACAAACGGTATTTTTGGTTCCAAAAACGAACCATCGAACATTTACTTTTTAACCGACTTCAAAAAGGAGGAGGTTATCCATTCGAATGTTTATATTTTTTTTATGTATGTTCGGGCATAGCTCTGTCATATATTTGACGGACGGAATTGCAAAATTCTTTGTTTGTTCGAAAGGAGTTTATTCCGAAATGGTCCCCTATAAATTTTACCAAAATTGATCCAGCCCTTTTTGAGAAAATCAACAAAATCCAAAAAAATATATACTTAGACGACGTTTTAGTTTCTTCAATCTTTGGAGGACTTACAATCTCTTTTAAGTGTGTCGCCGTTTCTTAATGGATTTGAATGTTAAGGCAATATTAAAAAGCGAAAATTAAAAAGTTCTTTTAAAAAAAAAAGAAAACCGCCTTCAAAAACTAAAAAGTAATGAATAACTTTAGCACAGAACACACATTACTTTACTTTCGGAAGACGGTGGCAAAACAAAACAACAAACACAAAGCCGAATTTCGAAATGATGTTGAGAATTGAACAATACAAATAATCTGGTGACTTGTTTCACTTGAATTTATACCAGAAGTTATACCTAACCTTTTGATTTTTTTCACCAATAAGTACCTAATTTTTAGTTAATTTAATATAGCAGCACTCAGGGTCAGGGATGACGTAACTTAACGTATTTTACAAAATCCGGAGATAAGCCCGAAAGCAAAGTCAATTTTAGTCAATACTTCCATCCATACTAATCCAAACTAATACTAATGCTGATTTACTAATTTTACAAATAATTTACTAATTTTACAAATAATTTACAAATTTTACTAATTTACTAATTCATACTTTATTTACTTTATATCCATACTCATAATATTATAAATGTGAAAGTAACTCTGTCTGTTACGCTTTCACGATGAAACGGCTGAATCGATGTTGATGAAATTTGATATGAATATAGCTTGAGCCCTGGGGAAGGACATAGGCTACTTTTTACTTCGCGACTTCATCTGCATCTGCGATAACCGACATTCACGCGGACGAAGTCGCGACAAAAGATAGTTTATAATTTATAGTGATGATGATGATTCGTGTTATCTCCATGGATGTTCTTCGCCTATGGTTATGGAAGGTTATATAGGACTTTTACCGACTAAAACCCCAGGTTCTGCTACTATAAGCTGGGAGTCCAGTATGATCCACGCCCCCAACAATACCTACGATAGTCACCATTCTTGAAAATCAGTTTTTCGTGCTATCATTAACAGAGTAGTTGATTTCTCTGCCTAACCCTTTCGAGAATTATCACAGGCGGGTAAGGGTTACCCCTTTACGACCTAAAAATTTGTAAATTGTTACAGAAACTTCTTAAAGAAAACTAATCATTTTTACCGTAAACTGTGTTTTAACTTAGTTATTTCAGTCTGCTGTAACTCTAAATTGTAATAACATAGAATTAGAACAGTCGTTAGTATTAATTAGTTAGCAATTAGAGACGTCAGGTAGCTGTATAAAACCAATTAGCGTAAGAGGTGGCTAAAATAATAAATACCTACTAAAACATTAAAGTGTGTAACTTTTAACACGATTTTTGAATGAGTTCCAAGAAAGAATGTTTTGTATTGTTCGTTTTTGGAAACGTTTTAATCTTATTGGTTACATACTATTGATAAATATTTGAAAGCTCTTTTAGAGTGAAATCCCTAAACTTCTTTTCTATAATGACTTTGTTTGTTGTTTTGTTAGAATGCCCTGATCTCCGGAACTTCTAATCCGATGCTAAAAATTATTTTGCTAAGCTACATTGTTCTGTAATGCTGTAGGCTATTTAATTACATATTATAAAACAAAGTCGCCGAAATGTCTGTACGCGCATAACTTATGTCTGTAGGTACCTAACTTACTTAAAGTTCAGCTGCTTAACCGGATTTTCCTGTGGTGCCTTAAAAAATATTATTTTTAGGGCCTCCAGCCAGGGCAGAATAGCTTACAACCTAAGCGACTACACGCTAAGGGCACCCCTTGAGGGGTACTAGCCTCGGCTTAGGGCGTCGTTGGGGGAGGACAGCAAAGCGACAGGCTGGATCGGATTTTCATTATTTAGGGACGAATTTAAAGCTATAGGCTCAGCGGCGCGGGCTGGCACGAACAAGGGTCGGGGGGGGGGGGACGTACGGGGTCGTCACGGCGGCGGGCCTCGGCGCGGGCGGCAAGGACGGAATGACGGCGGTCTGTGTCCGTGTTTGTTATCCTTATGGGTGAAGCATACGCAGAAGACTTATAATGCCGTGTGCGTGTCCATTATAATAACGCGTTCAGGATTTTGGTGGGGTTGCCGCGCTTTTGTAGCGCATCAGGTATGTTTGCAGACGCACGAGTGCATAGTTTTTCAGCTATACATCGTAAGGGAATAGCTTCCCTGATGCGGCGCTTGCGGGGCAGCCCCAACAGCTTCTTGCAAGTCTTTGCGGAGAGAACGGACACTGACGGTCCCTTCATGGAGTACCTACTGGACGTAACCACATGTCAGGCGTTTGTAATTTAGTGTGTATGTGCGTGTATTATCATTATTATTATTGTATGTTTTATGATTGATTATTTATTAATTAATGAATTCACTTATGGATAAGTTATATGTGACTTAATGTAATTTTGTCTGAAATTAAATAATTTAAATTAATTTGATAACTTCCGAACCTGCTGCACCAAATTGGATAATCCGTCTTTTGTTGTATGAGATAAAATGTAGGAAATACGAAAAATAAAATGCACCCGTGTGAATCCGGGGCAAGCTGCTAGTTTTATTATAAAAAACTACCAGGGATCCATAAGATTTATGTGGACGAAGTCATGGGTATATGGACTATAGTCTCTTGATGAAGCTACAAATAGAAGAATTATATTTATGGCATAAGGGATAACAAAACCTATGGAACTTTTTTACTTTTACTTAGCCCGACACACTATTACCAAAATACTGCAATTCCTGTATGCGCCGAAGCAACGAACGACGTCCCGTAGGAACGATTCTACTGTCTTGGATCCCGAAACGAAATTAATCAGAAAAGAACTGCGGAGGAGTACGAAAAGATGATATCTCAGTTTCTACTCAGTTGGTGAATTTGTCAATAACAAAATCGTGTTGGGCATATTTTGGTTGGTCATTTATACATGACAGGCATGACAGACGAATTATTACTCTATGGTATTACGTTTAGAAACGTATTTCTATAGAGTAGACATTTGTAGCTGGGCGCCGAGGCCATGATTTTATTTATTGACGTGGCGATCAGAGGGTTGCAACTCAAAAGCCACAAAATTACGTTCATTTAACCTAGCCTCACAGCCACATTTAATTTTATGGTTCACGCTCTCCAAGAACCTTCCGTTACATTATTAGCTTGCCCTAAATATTAATATCATGCAGCTTACTGACGTAGGCATAAAGGACCTCCACTTTCAGGCTAATAGACGTCTGATATTATATAATGCCTAGATCCGTCCTAAGTATGTTGGGTCGGTTACCAAGGTAACCAGATGAGACTGTGTATCAATTTAATATAGCCACTCATGTAAGGTTGTGGGATTTCGTTAAGCCTGCTCTCTCGAAAAAAGCTTGAAACAAGCATGCAGATGAAGCAACTGTTCGTCGGCATTTACAAAGAAATTACATCTAAAAAAGAATGTTAGTAATCTACATGATACGATATCCACGTAATTTGGTTTAGCCACAATTTTTCTCTCGGTATGACATCATAAGAAAAAAAAATGTCAAATCACTTTTAAATCATTGAGATGAAAAAAAGAGTATAAAAAAAATATCTACTGCTTTGCAATACAAATGAAAATGATTTGGTTTTGTTACTTGTCACAAATATGTATTATTTTTAGAACAATAAATTAAAAATGTGTCCGATTAAAGACTGCATCCACATCACCCCTGCAATCGTCCACAAATTCTCAAGTGCTCAAATGCTCAAGATTATTGGCATGATTACAAGCCTTAAGGGGTTGTGTGTTATGTTCATTCTTTAATTAAAACATTCTTTTTCTATTTTTATTTTTGACATCAAAATAAAAAAATAAGTAAGTAAGTCGGGTTTACATATTCTTTACAGAAGGTTATCCTGCTTATTTTTGTTAGATATTTATTATTATAATTTTGTTTTTTATTTATTTACCTTTTAGTCGTGACTGTGGCCGCCCGTGGCATCTCTGCAAGGCCCTGTCAGAATACCAGCGCTGCGACATTTCATGTCGTAGCATTGTGCTGAGACAGGAGCCTTTTTTGGTCTCGTACAGGTTATATAAGTCTTTTTTTTATGTGGTATCATTTGTTTATGTTTCGGTTTACCTGTACGAGGTTTCAAATAAACAATTTTTCTTTCTTTTTCTTTTCTTTTATGGAACATACCGTGTGGAAACCGATATGTATATTCTGTAAAATCTCCCTCGGTGAACAACTAGGTGAAGTGAGCTGTCATCAGTCCGTCTGCTTTGTCATTCCCTAGCATCGTGACGGATGACAGCTCACTTCACCTAGGTATTCACCGAGGGAGATTGTAACAGAATAACACTACCTACCCCCCCACCCCCCTACTACCCCCCCCCCCCCCCCCTACTACCTTTCACATAAGTAAATAAAATAAAATTCCTTATAAACTTTTGCATAAATTACAGTTAAAGGATTATACAAAAGCCCGCCACACTATTCCCAAACCACTGTAACTCCTGTAAGCCAGGATCAACAGTGGCGACCACCAGAAAAGCGCCGAAGTTATGAAGCTCGACGAGTCCCAGAGAAACGATTCAACTGTCTTGGATCCCGCAACGAAATTAATCAGAAAGAACAGCGGAGGAGTAAGAAAGACATATTTTCCACTTCCCTCCAAATCAAGCAGGAGACAGAACAGAACTAGGCCAATAGGCACAAAGGGACGTTTACAACTGGGAGAAGCCCAGTTGCTAAGTACCACGGATTATAAATGACATAATTAATGGGCCCTAAAAAGTGAGCTGTTACATTAAATTTGACTCCAATAATAAGTATGGCAAAATCGCTTGAACGCACGGAAATTAGTTCTAGTTTCTACAAGGTCCGCATAATAAACTGCTCCGGATGTAGCCTGTACACTATCCAACATAATATTGCGTTCTTTCTGCCAAACAATACACTCCCATAAGATATGATGTGCAGATTGTTCGTATTCACAGTCAGATGTAGAACATTGACATAAAGGCGAAGCAATAAGCTTGAAAGAAAATAAGGATTCTACAAAAGTTAAATCGTGAAATAAACATAGGTATTAAATTGCAATATGAAGCAACGAAAATCACCATCATTACTAACGAATGGCATTTTCTTCCCACACATTCACCTTTAGAACACAAACAAAATAACTTTGCCAAGGAAATTGTATCAGTAACGATGTCAAAAAGCACCAAGAGATGGTAATAGGGTTACCCCTTTAACCCTCAAAGCGTCGGTAAACACATAACCGGGGTAATTACGTTAACCTGTTCCCAGTGCACGGGTTGATATTTATAGAATAAAATATACTTTGTGGTATTAATTTTAGAGTGATTATTTGTATATTAATTATTTTTTGTTTAATGTGTTGAAGATTCTGAATGTGGTAAGTTGATTATTTTTGTGATACTTTGGTATGAAATATACAGGCCTATAGACATGACACGTAGGTATTTATTCCATTTATTTTAGTATATATTATTTTCTCATCATCATCATGTCAACCTTATATACTACTAGCTTTTGCCCGCGACTTCGTCCGCGTGAATGTCGGTTATAGTGGATGCAGACGAAGTCACTGATTAGAAAGTAGCCTATGTCCTTCCCTCAAGCTATCTTCATACCATATTTCATCAAAATCGGTTCAGACGTTTCATCGTGAAAGTGTAACAGACAGAGTTACTTTCGCATTTATAATATTAGTATGGATTTATATAACTTTATTATCAGCTTTTTAATTTGTTAGTTTAGTTGTAGATCTTATTGTGCATGCTGTGGTCTCCTATAATTGAAAGAGTACACCTACGAAATACTTTGGCTGTTAACAATATGTTCTAATGTTTAGTGTATATCTTTTGTTGGAGATCCTAATATAAATAAATAAAAAATAAAATAAATAACCTTTAAACGCCCACTGCTGGGCATAGGTCTCCCCCAAGCGGGGTTCAGCCGTAATGGCCATGCTTGGCCGATGCATGTTGGCGATCACAGTAGGCTCAGAAGGACGCTGCTGCCCGTCCTCTGGTTATTATCCATCTGTCACCTTCTACGACACCCTCGGGTAGAAATGGGGTTATATTACTACCTACATGTATTAAAAAAAACTGGCCAAGTGCGAGTCGGACTCGTGCACGAAGGGTTCCGTACCATTATCTATACAACATTAGATATCAAGTGAAAACGGCAAAAAATCACGTCCTTCGGGCTCCCATACAACAAACGTGATTTTTTGCGAGAAAGAGGACATTTATCCCGCAAAAACTTTGATCGCACCTTATCTTCCTATGCATTGGCACAGAGACATATTATTATGTAACACGGTCAGCAAAGTGGTAGTGATATAGTCTCTCGATACATAAATAAAATAACATGTGATTCATTCACGAACTCGAGTAATTACAATTGAGGCAACTATACCCCCGGGGCAACTATCCTGGTTTTACCCTACAGAAATAGCGTATATTTCATAGAATAAAGTCCGCCTCGCCAGCATTTCTGTGAAATGTCACAAACAGGCCACGAAAAACCCGGTAACAAAGCGGAAAGAAGCATAACACAAAAGCTAGCTACAGACAAAACCACAGGGGAGACAGATTTTTTGTTACTTTTCGGGTAGACAGGTTTTAATTAACTCCAGTTTTCATAATATTTCAGCAATTGTTATTTTTGTAACACTAATGATGTGTTTTTCAAAGAAAATGATTAAAAATGTGAAAGTGAAAATAGTAAGCTTTTATGAATGAAAGAATTGTATTTTATAACGCTAAAAATAATAGTGTTAATATATAGTTGTGTAGCTGTAATTACAGTGTACTTCTAAGAAAAACAGACGACTTTGCGAAATCCTTTGTTATTAAAATAAGCAATGAAAATACTATTCCACGTATTGCCTGTAAGTTCTGAGACAATAGGGCGGTTTGGCAAAAAGTGTAGCACCTAAGACCTACTACAAAAATTAAAATGCGATTAAAAACTAAAAGAAAGACAACCGTCTTCAGGTAATAAATAACTTTAGCACAGAACACATTGGAGAACATTCTGAAGTGATTTAATTTTTTTAACAAATATACAATATTTACACGTACAATAAAAAAAAGAAAAACCTATAACTATTAAACCAAAAATAAACTAATATAATAAGGCATCAAAAAATTCCTCCACATCGCCTTCATCTGGGAATGTGCCCAAGAGACTGACTGCATTGCCCCGTTGGATGGCAATGCTTAACCTCTGCCCAAAGTAAAAACCAGCTCATGGATCACGAGAAGTGTCAACTAACCTTTTGGAAATTTCCTTAAAAAGGAGATGAGCACTCGGACCCCACGACCCGAGGGTTTCAATACCAAACGGCTCGAAAATAAAGTTATCACCAAGGTGACTATACTTTCGAACACATTATGACTTTAGTTTCGGAAGTCGGTGGCATTTGTGTTCTGTTTACTGTTTTATATTGCCTCATCTTTTTGTTGAGGACAGGCAGTCGCTCCATATAAAACACTAGTATTCAGCTACAAACGGTTGGCCTGGGGGCGAAGTCTGCTGTATTTATAATTTCGTCATTCCAACACAATCCCATTGTCATTTTGCTAAAAGTTCGTAATCTGCTAAATTCATAATGGTCGATCATTGGTCGGTCGAATTAAAAGCAATAACTGCACAAAGACGTTCTAATGGTAGGTTTTGATCAAAGGAACTGTCATAATTTTAGCAATTATTCAGTTGTCATTTTGTACGAGATTACCATTCTATATCTTTTATTTCTATATTTTTTAACATTCTGATACTATTGTAATAGCAAACTTGAGGCCCAGGGGTGTGATTCTGTAAGACCTCATCATAAACTTCGAATCTGAATCCGCTGTAAGTTTCTTGATTGGCATTCTAAAAACTCGGTTGATAATTCGAATTTACACTAGCGTCCCTTACGAGCGTGTCAGCGAGTTGAACTAAATTGACAGGGAGATTTTGACAGATAAAGTATGAGATGACGTAAGAAGTGGCATTCTGTAAGGTAATTTCCCCGTCACTTCGACGCTCACTTCGCACTCGAACCCGATTCAAAGTGTCAAATATAGCAAGGTCATTTTGAACCTTATGCGAAGTGAGAGTGAATAGCGATGTGAATGAGATGCGAGTTGTTGTTTAAATTTTACAGAATCGACTTATTGGAAGCCGATTAGCCGACTCCAATATATGTAGTTCGAAAATGGCTAGGTAGATGATGCTTTGAAGTATTCATGACATAATGGATATAAAAGGGTTCAAAATTGAAACAGAATAAAGTAATAAAGTCTCTCGTTGAGCGATCTAGAAAAACCTTTTCCGAGACAGAATATTTAAAAGCTAAACTACTAGCTGCTAGCTTTTACTTTGCCCTTCTCATACTTCTGATTTCGTTCATTCTTCCTTTCATATTCAAGCCATTCTTCTCTGGAATGCACTTCCTCTCGATATCAGGATGGCCACCACTCGGTATGCATTTAAGCGGAAATTGAGATTTTATTTTCAGAACAAGTAAGCAGAGTCATCTCAAAACCCCCTTTTCTTTTACATATTATATATATGTAGGTATGTATGTATGTATATGTTTATGTAGGTATATGGTATCCAGATATATAATTATGTATATGAGTTTATATCTTTTTAACTTTTTAATTATTACTTTTTGTTATGCACCCGCCATATTATCTCTTCATCACCCTTGGTTGACTGGTAGAGAATGCCTAAGGCATTAAGTCCGCCTTTGTACCTTTGTGCATGAAGTATAAATAAATAAATAAATAAATAAAGTAGTACATGTACAAAGAAAATCAGTGTTACTGATAATATTAAGTATTCTGTTTGATTAGATAAAAAAGAACATACCAAACGAATTGAGAACCTCCTCCTTTTTGAAGTGGGTTAAAAATATCACATACTTTAGTCGGATCTAAAGGAAGACACAGAACAGTACCTACACTAGAACATTTTCTCGAGCATTTCGTTGTAATGTAACGTTTGAATCAAGATGTTCTTGCGAATGCTCGACGTTATGCTCGGGGAGAGTGACATTTAACTGTTACATTTTTTTTGGGGGTGTTAGGATTTGTCTGTCACGAAAAAGTGTTACGGCCGAGTGGAGGGGGTAGACGATATATCGCGTGGTGAGAGGCAGCAGCGGTATGTCCGTTGAAGTTTCACTTCTACAACGTGTTCCAGCACTCATTTCGTTTTTTTTTGTATTTACTTTTCGTTGAAATGTCGAATCTGCAGGTCTCGCGTGTTGCGTGCCCGCGCTTGTGTCTTTGCGTGATGAAATGTTACACAGATTTGCTTCATCATCTTCCTATCCTAATCTTATGTTACATAGACTCGGCTCAAAACGTTTTCTTCTTTTAATCCATGTCAACCGTCTCCCTTCTCTTTCATATCCTTTTTCACACAATCGTTTTTTTCAGCCTTCCTCTTCCTCTCCACCCATGCACATTTTATATTCATAACCCTTTCAGTCACATGCGTTTTACACTTCACATGTCTATATCAACACAAACGATTCCCTTCCAACTTTTCTGTCACTGGTGCAACTTTCAAACTTTCTATAATAAATTAATTTTGTACCTTATCCTTTCTGGTTATTCCACACAATCATCTCAACATTCTCATCTGCAGTACATGGAATCTATATATCCATAATTTTTAATCTGTCAGGTCTTATTACAGACTTGTAACTAACTGAAGGTTTAAAGTCACCCAAAGGGCAATGGAGAGGGCTATGCTCGGAGTTTCCTTGCGTGATAAAATCAGAAATGAGGACATCCTCAAGAGAACCAAGGTTACCGACGTAGCCCGAAGAATTTCCAAACTTAAGTGGCAGTGGGCAGGGCACATTGCTCGCAGAACGGATGGCCGATGGGGCCGAAAAGTTCTGGAGTCGCGACTGCGAACCGGAAGACGTTGCGTTGGAAGGCCTCCCACTAGGTGGACCGATGACCTGGTAAAGGTTGCGAGGATCCGCTGGATGCCACGGGACCGGTCAATGTGGTGAGGCTTGGGGAAGGCCTATGTCCAGCAGTGGACGTCTTTCGGCTGAAATGATGATGATGATGAACTAACTAATCCTTCATCTCAACATTCATTGAGGGGCATCCATGTGTCGCCAGTTTTTCCATAGACCTGTCGCCATTTCATTCATCCTGACTTGATCCTTTGATCCCTTGATCGACTAAATCTCCGTGCTTAATGTTCGGTTCGTGTGAACCCTCACACGAACCGAACATTAAGCACGGAGATCGTAACACTAGAGAGGCTCGATGTTCTGTTACAAGTAAATGCTCTAGGTCTAGCTAGTGGATACTCATCTTAAGCAAAATTGAATTCTTTACCTTGTGTCTGGAATAAAGGAAGGTTGAGGATCACTTAGGTACTTGTTTTGTTAGTTATGTAGCTATTTACGTATTAATATTTAAAAACATTGTCCTTTTATGTAAAGTGGCATAGCAATGCTTATTAAGTTCGTTTACGTCATGAAAGCTTCTGAGGACGAACGTTTGATGTCTATGCTTAACTAAGTAACGTTTTAAAAACAATATTTCTAACAAGATAATTCCAATAGGTAGTTAGGTACCTACTATTTGATTTTAGACAAAAGATTAAATTTAAATTCTTTCAGCGAATTCAGCAGCAGCAGCAATTCCCGTATTTTTAAAAACGATCGCATTCTAATTTCGGTCTCCTATTTTTAGGTTTCCGTACCTCAAAAGTAATAAACGGACCCCTATTAGGATCACTTTGTTGTCCGTCTGTCTGTCTGTCTGTCTGTCAAGACCCTTTATCTCGGGAACGGGTGGAGGTATCGAGTTGAAATTAAAACCATATAGTCAAGTCTACGGTCCCTTGATGCTGTAAAAATCAACCCTTTTTGCTAACGTGAAAAAAGATACGGCCGTTTATGTCGCAAAAAACGCATTTATAATATTAAGTAGATTAAAGTATGGATAGTAGGTATGGATTAGTATAGAAGTATGGATATGTACCTACAAATATGTACGGAACTCTCGGTGGGCGAGTCCGACTCGCACTTGTCCGGTTTTTTCTTTGATTACGACTTGACTTCAACCGTTTTTAATTACGAGATTTGGCTTTGAAATATGACTAGTTCATTCAGATAAATAAAATCACTCCTCAAGGAAGTATTTGCATTGAAATTTGCATAAAGAAATCTATTTAAGTGTCATTCGAGGGGGTTGGTTTGGGCTGTAGATTACCTTCATAGTTTTCACATAAATTAGCAACAAGAATCGTGTAACCAGTTCTTTGTAAAAAACTTGATTTAAAAGAGTGTCCGTGGAGTTTCTTGCTCGTTTTTCTCCATAGAGAACGTTTTGGAACGAGCAACTAGCTTCAACTCTCTGACTAACTGACCGACTCCTTGACAATTCAAAAGTGCCTGTAAATGGTTTAATTGAAATAAATGCTTTGAATTTGAATACCCGTTTCTCCTAAATTGACTACAGATGCTAAAACTTTTGTGTACAACCAACTGCTTTTTTATAGCATATATTTTGTATGATTATGTACCCTTGTTAAAGAAATAAAGATTAATTAATTTTGACAAAATATCATTCACATGAACAAAACTTCTTCATAAGGATCTATAAAAAGGTGTCTGTCGAATCTACTCCAAGATTTCGCCCAAAAGGTCAGGATCCCTACGTGACAGCAATCTAAGTATCCTTCGCCTACTGAATATCCAAGTACCCGCAAAGAAAACATTTCGCAGTACAAAAAAGAAGTATCAAACAAAAAGTTGGTAAAAACATTAATGAATCACTTCTGTAGACGTATCAAGTTAATGATGAGTTTATAATTGTCAGAAAGAAATATGATATTTATTTTTTCGACTGCTTTTGGGAATGGTGGGTAAGTTTTAATGTATGCTGGGACTTTAGAATTGGGTAATTCCAAGACACCACTTCTCAAAAAAAAAATCTTTATATTAGCCCCTCTCAGATTATGAAACAAAAGGCAGATAGACCGAGCGGAACACTGAGAGTGAAGCCAAAAAAGCAAATACAAATTCAAAAGCGAATACAATCACGAGATGGTAGGTATTCGCTTTTGAATTTGTATTTGCATTTTTATTTGTTTTTTTTTTACGATGCAGCGTTTCGTGATAAACTGACTCGTGTCAGTACAGCACGAAACGTGTTGTAGGTATTCGCTTTCGAATTTGTATTTGCTTTTTTGGCTTCACTCTCAGTGTTCCGCGCGGTCTATCTGCCTTTTGTTCTGAGTTAGCTATCAATCAATCACTAACTCACTTTCAATGACATAATTATTGAAATCGGTTTTAATACTTAGTACTTTCCAAGATTATTTCCAACATCCAACTTACAATTTCTCAAACTTTACCTTATTGGGTAAAAGCTAAGAATATGATGATAGTTATTATGACTAATAAATAAACACTAATAAAAAGGTAAAGTTTGAGAAATTGTATCAGTTGATATGCGATCTCAGAAAGTTTGATAATCGTCAAACTTTCTGAGATCGCATATCAACTGTCAAATATCTACGAATGACAGCCGGGACCAACGTCTTTACGTGCTTTCCGAGGCATGAAGGGATCTCAGTATGAAATGTATGGTCACCCATCCACAGACTAACCGGGGCAAACATAGCTTAGCCACGAGCCCACTATCCCAAAAGAACATAAAAACAGAAAAATAATTACAACATATTATGACAGCGCAAAACTTCCTAAAGCTCTATAAATGCACCTCAAAATGTACAACCAATCATATTACTCACAGCCGTTGTCATAGCAACCGTCGGTGAAGGAAGAAAATGGTTTCCATTTCACGAAATTGCTGTAGAGGTATTCTCAATGGCCGCTTGAAGGTCACAACCTTATAACCGACATACCTGGCTATAGGCTTTTTGAATAATTTCAGATCGTGGTTCGTGAACTATGTTTAAAGTTCGTAGGTAACCGATATTGTATTTGAAATCTGAATATTGTATTGAAGGAATTTTGACTAACATTATATTATTTGACTTACATTGTGAGCACGATGTACTTTAAAGCCACCATTTACGAGATGTCTTTCGTTGACTTGAATATGCCCTGGCGGTTGAGTGTTTGTCATGCTCACTTGAATGTCTCGCTGATGGTGGCGCATGTGTTGGATCATTTGGTTCCCTTCAAAATGGTTGAACTAAATGGTGCCGATCCGTGCGTCATGTTCGTGAACGGGCGCCGTCAGTTGAGACTGGTCATCTCTTAGCTGCCTCGGTTATTTTGAATTGTCTAATTTCATTGCCACTAGACCTCTTTTAACGTGCACAACTTGTTACATTGTTCTCACATTGTACCTCTAGATTCAACATGAATGATGTAACCAAAATTTGTAATATTTTATTGATTTTAAAAGAGTGTTCATGGAGTTTCTTGCTCGTTCTTCTCCATAGAAACCTACTGTTTGGAACGAGCAACTAGCTGCAACTTTTTGACTGACTGACTCCTTGACAATTCAAAAGTGCCTGTAAATGGTTTATTTGAAATAAATGATTTGAGTTTGAGTTTGAGTTTGAATTATGCGTGATATTGATATTAAACCGTCACTCGTCAGCAATTGGACTGAAAACGTGACAACGCTACCAGTCTTTATTTATTTATTTACTTCATGCAGGTACAAAAGCGGACTTAGCGTCAAGCATTCTGTACCACCAACCAAGTGTGGTGAAGAGATAACATATTATGGCGTGTGCATAACAAAAAAGTAATAATTAAAAAAGTTTAAAATATAAACTACACATACATACATAGGTACATTATTTACACGCACACACACACATACACACACATTACACAAATTATAATTTACTATAGGCTTTTGGGCACTTGTCCCATTAACAGCGATGCGGACGAGTTTTTTGATGACCTCTGAGATGAGCTGAGTGCCTACATAATAACATGGGATAAGGGCAGTACATATTTAATAGGGTCCTATCAATTGGCATAATTTTTGTGAACTATCATTACGCGATATCCCCATACATTTTGTATGGCACTCAGATTATGAAACAAAAAGCAGATAGACCGTGCGGAACACTGAGAGTGAAGCCACCAAAGCAAATACAAATTAAAAAACGAATACCTACAATTCGCTTCGACACGAAAAAAAACAAATACTAATACAAATAAAAATTCAAAAGCGAATACAATCACGAGATTGTACCTAGGTATTCGTTATGGAATTTGTATTTGCTTTTGTGGCTACACTCGCAGTGTACCGCACGATCTATCTGTCTTTTAAAATAATAATATACGTATATGAGAACATCACACCCACGGCCATCTGACCCCAAACTAGGCAGACCGTGTACTATGGATGTCAAGCAGCTGCTGATACAAATATCCATACTTCCATACTTAATATTATAAATGCCAATCTTGATGAAGATAGAACTCTGGGGAAGGACATATGCCACTTTTTTACCCGCGACTTTGTCAGCATCCGCGATAACCGCCATCCCCGCGGGCGAAGTCGCTATATATATAGATTAATATGGGTTAATATAATGGAATAATGATAACCTACATGCTTTCATTATGACTGAAAACGAATTACAAGTTGTAATACACACATGAAACGCTAAATCGGTAATCATTTTGGTTAGTGTAAAATGTTTAATGACTAATCTTACACGATTGGATTGCGACACCGAAATTGCAAACACATTTAAGCTTCGGGCAATTTTGACGCTCAGTTTTTAATGCCCAACAAAATCCACTCTCATATTTGAGCAAAAATGTAAGTACTTGAAAAGCGTGAAATATGAAGAGAATACTTAGACAAATTATATTAATACATTAAGCTTTAAAAACAGCGGTTTACCTACAGTTTTATATCCATTAGGAATGTTATTAATAACTTCAAGTACAGAAAAATGGTCCTGAATATGAATAAATTATGAAGCATTAAGATTAAGAAATTTTACACAAAAAGATCTTTTAGAAAAGAAAGTACGACTGTGAAAGTAAACCTTCTTTTTATTTTTTTGTTATTGTTTTGCCATGGTAGTGTCGTGTTTTTTATTATTTGTTTTTAGTTTTTACTTTTTATGGCTGAGTTTTATTTTAAAGCATATTACATGAAGTTAGACATCTATACTAATCTTCTGTAATTAATATTATAAATAGGAAAGATTTGCTTGTTTGTTTGTTACGATTTAACTCAAAAACTACTGAACTGATTTTACTTTCACCATTAGAACGCTACAGTATCTATGTCTGAGTAATAGGCTATATATACGGAAAGAATTAGGGATCCTTAAGAAAATAAACGCGGACGAAGTCGCGGGCAAAGTACTAGTCTATATAATACAAATAATTCGTTGTTCGTTAGTCTCGCTAAAACTCGAGAACGGCTGGACCGATTTGGCTGATTTTGGTCTTGTAATATTCGTGGAAATCCAGGGAAGGTTTAAACGGTGAGAAAATTGTAAAATCAATTGACAGGACAACGTCTGTCGGGTCAGCTAGTTTAAAATAAAGAAAAAGGATTTGAAGTTGATATTTATTTATATGTTTATTCAATATTTCAACTTCCAATATTTTTAAATAGAAACCCAATGTAACCAAGTTTGTTTTTGTATTTGGCATGTGTGGGCTTTTTCTGTAAGTAAGCAACAAAATAACAATTCTCCTTTCTTTATTTCCAAAAATAGATTTCTAAAAGAAGAAATCTCCCTGGAGTACCTAGTTTATTCATTTTTCTTTATCCTAAATAATTCAAACGTCTAAAATAGCAGTAGGTACCTACCGTACATTTATTTATCACATGTTCACGTTGATATGTTTCGCTGCGAATGTAAATAATACGTCTGTCTTTATGGAACGTACGTCAGTTTCAGTTAGGTCTTATATCTTTGGATGAGCTGAGAAGAAGTTAAATGTGTCTACTGTTTATTTGTTACTAAAAGGAAAGTTAAGAACATAAATTAACCGGAAATCTAAAGGCCAATTTCCGTAACTTTCTAAGGAATCATCACAAGATACGTACATTCATTTGTATGAAAAAATAAAATAATTTAGAGGGTTTAAAATATTTTTTAATGTGAAGACTACATTTTCAAGAGTAGATTGATATACCTACTTAGCACATTTTTAAACCCCCGCATAATTAAAATATTACGAAATGAAAATAACACATTTTAGTTTCATATCGATGTCCAATTTGTGTTAATAAAAAAAAGAAAGTGACAAGCGACAAGGATCTATAAAATTGGCAGACAAGTGATGCGACAAGCGTCTGGAAAAAAAATAATCATTATTTGTGATAATATTTCCCATATAACGATGCAATTTCAGTGTAAGAACTGCGAAACGGCGGCTATCAGTATCACTGTTACTTTCTGTCGCCGTTTCGTTCTGAAATAATACGCTTAGAATTAAGCTTACATCTTAATTTGTTTTGTACAAATCATGCCATGATTATTTTGCGATAATTAATTAATGTCAAAAAGTTGTCATCAAGGTAAATTTTAGGTATTTTTGACAGATTAAGACTGAGATAGAATACCCCTGTAGTTCTGTGATGATTCTTTCTTATTGTTAATGAGACAATTACAAAAAAAGGTGAACTTGACAATGAGAATTTGACCCCTAAACTCATTGAACTAAACAATAACTCAGTGACCTAACTCGGCATTAAGGCTTGTATACATGCCAATAACCTTGAGCATTTGGCCCGCACTGAATTTGTGGACGAGTGCGGGGGTGATGTAGACGCAGTCTTTAATCGGGCGCATTATTTATTTATTGTAATAAAAATAATACATATTTGTAAAAAGTAACAACACCAAATCATTTCACTTTGTATTGCAAAGCAGTAGATATTTTTTATACTCTTTTGATAATAAATTAAGGAGTAAAACGGTTTCATCACAATGGTTTGGAGGTGATTTGACATTTTTTTTTCTTATTATGTGATACCGATAGAAAAATTGTGGCTAAACCAAATTAACGCATTTTATGTAAAAGAAATATAAATAACCAACCCATAATATTACTATTATAAATGCGAAAGCAACTCTGTCTGTCTGTCAAGTTTTCACAACGAAACAGCAGAACCGATTTTGATGAAATTACGTATCATATCATGTAGATTACTAACAATTTTTTCAGATGTAATTTCTCTGTAAATTTCGACGAAAAGTGGCTTCATCTGCATGCTTCTTTCAAGGTTTTTTCGAGAGAGCAGTCTTAAAATCATTTTCATTTCACCGTATTCAACCCAATAGTAATGACAAAACTTTGACTTGACAGTGATTCGATTACCGTCCATTTTTTTTCAGTTTCAATAATAATAATGTAACCGGAAGTCGGGCGGTATCGGCTTCCGTGTACTCAACAACTTCACGGCGATCCCCAAGACGCCTGCCAAACGTGGTGATTATGGCGAACCCCCCCTCTTATGGGAGAAGCCTTTGTTGACGTCTTCCGGCTGATGATGATGGATTTAACTGCTCGAGTGTCGATGATACAGCAGTGGAGGTTTGACTATCAATATTATTCACCCGACAGTTGTTGGGAAGAAACTCCATACATCATCACATTTATACCACATAACACACATACACACACACACACACACACATTCATCACATCACACACACGCATCACATCACATCATCATCATAATATGGAGTTTCTTGCCCATTCTTCCATTTGGAAGGGGCAACTGGGCATTCAATTATTCATGTAAATGACGTTCAAAACTGCCTTTTAATTGTTTTATTGAAATAAATCATTTGAGTTTGAATAGTATTTCAACACATTTAATTTAGGAGTGTGAAACGG
The DNA here is from genome assembly GCA_947361185.1 of Charanyca ferruginea. Taxonomy (NCBI): domain Eukaryota; kingdom Metazoa; phylum Arthropoda; class Insecta; order Lepidoptera; family Noctuidae; genus Charanyca; species Charanyca ferruginea. The sequence continues at coordinate 5,921,404 of OX376082.1, read as the reverse complement.
GCCCTTGTGAGTTCGGTCTTTCATATTCCTTCCAAAGGTCTGAGACCTCATGGTCCCAACTTATGTAAAAGAAATATAAATAATCAACCCATAATATTACTATTATAAATGCGAAAGCAACTCTGTCTGTCTGTCAAGTTTTCACAACGAAACAGCAGAACCGATTTTGATGAAATTTGGTATGAAAATAGGTTGAAACCTGGGGAAATAGGCGTTTTAGTCTGCGACTTCGTCTGCATCCGCGATAACCAAAATTCACGGTGGACAAATTATTATTTAAACCAGGTGTTACAATTAAATATAGTGCTACATCTCTTCAAAACAAAAAAATATATATTAAGCCCAAGCGTCTCCACGGTATCTCACTAGTATGCCATCGGTTGGTACTCATCAATCATATCTTCGTGTACGTAACATCGCAACACGATGGAGGATTAGGTATTGGGGATTCATAAAAATGGTGATAGTCGGGGATTACAGCATCCAAAGGGTTTTATTTTACAATATATTTTATGATAGCTGGTAATGAATGAATGGATGTTAATAATACCTACTCCTCCTACTGCAGGTCAAAGGCCTCTTCTCACATAGAAAAGGCACGAGTATTGATCACCACTCGTGCCCAAGTACTGAAAACTTTTTACTTTTTAGTTCTCGCGGCGCGTCGACACGCACACACACGCACGTATTTGTACAGTCTGTTATTTTGGTAGTAGTGTAGGTCATTAAATCGTTTCGTTTGTATAGTGTCGTAGGTGTGCTTATGTTAAGGTATCGATCCTACATTCTTATGCATGCAACTACCTTTAACTTTCTGACTAAGTAACCGACACTTTGACAGCTCAAAAGTGCATCTAAATGGTTTAATTGAAATGTAATACAATTCTTGACTTTGACTTTGAGAAGCGGTCGCTTCCACCACTGATCCATTGGTCCATCACTGGTCCATCAGTGATGGATGTGATTGGTCAATAATTGAAGTTAGTGGTGTGCTATATTGTAAGCGTATGTTACACTGTAGACTACTTTAAATACTAGAAAGGAACGATAGATAGGTTAGTAGGAAGAAAAAATAGTTGAGCCAAAATGGCAACCGGGGTGGAGAATCCTCAGGGTTCGGAAGGGTCTGTCAGACTCTTACTGACTAAAAACCACCGCGGTGTTCCATCTCACACCTACATCGGGGGTCGCGGGAACTAGAAATACTTCTGCAACCTCCGACTGGTGCCGGCCCGCTTCAGCGAGCCACCTTGGGTCAGACTCCCCCTCGGACGTCTAAGAAGGGCGCGCGTGGAACACTACGCTCCGCCACCTCGGGTGGCAACTCATACCTTTTTTTTTTTGTTCCGGGGTGGTGAATCCTCATTGATGTCCTCCGCCCTGGAGTGGGCGGAGGGGTCTGTCAGGCTCCTACTGACAAAATAATACCCCGGTGTTCCATCTCACACCTACGTCGGGGGTCGCGGGAATTGGAGATAGGTACTTCCGCAATCCCCGACTGGTGCCGATGCCGGCCCGCTAGCACGGGCCACTTCTCGGGTCACGGGGGGGAGTGAGGTGTTAGACTCCCCCCCGGACGTCTAAGAGGGGCGCGCGTGGAACACTACGCGCCGCCACCTGGCACACAGGACGCAGCTAATCGTGCTATCGTTATGGTCGCTATAGGTTCCAAGAACATGGCGCATGCGCACGCGCGCTTATGTGCGACGTATGAAGATATAGGTATAAATGGAGAAAACACTTAGAACAAATGCTTGAAACCAACTGTGGGCTGATGCTCTCTTTCTAAATGCATACATAAGAACGAGAAAGTGATATGTGTTTTCTTTATCCTATGTATGCATTCTGAAAGAGAGCGTCTGCCCACAGTTGGCTTCACTTAGGTATTTAGAGTGTTCCCTCCACTTTTATCTATAAGCTTCTTGGTGCGACGCATAGTGATGCCGTCCCGCTCATGCACGCCGCTCGCATGACGTAGCGCGGGCGATCGGTTGTCGTGAGAACAGACGCCAACTGATAATCAATTTGCTACTTCTAACAGTTGTAAATATAAAAACAAAGCAAAAGTCAACACAAAGTGCAGGTCTAAAAGTTACGCATAAGCTAACCATTCGTCAAAATGACGAGCATGCAGTAGGTATCTCCAAAACTAAAGTACTTACCAGCCAAACATGGCCACCACGCGACGCAGTTTAGTGGTCACCAAGTTGGCGCAAAACCGCCATTTTGTAAGTAAAACCGTTACAAAGGAAGAGGGAGATATTTATTAGATGCTCGTCATTTTGACGAACGTTAGCTTTCTAGGGTTAAGTTGAATTTGGGTTTTATAATTGTGACTGTAGATGTTAAGTTATGTAAATAATCTTGATTTATTATTATTAATTTTACTGTTTGATTATTATTACAAACTAAAACATTAATAATAAAAGGTAGGTCAATAATACCATAATTATGTAAATATATCCGTATGTAATATCTTATGACATTCGTCAATAATGTAGTCTACTATCAGTGAAAAAATGTTTCAAGTTGGATAAGTAGTTTCGGAAATCACTTCCTACATCTAAAGGATCATGGCAGGATTTGTACTAAAAAATGAAGATGTTTAGAGAAGTTGAAATTCTAATTCTTATACTCTTGGTTACCTAAAGAGTATCTTAAACATTTACAAAATTTTTAAAAACCCGAAATAAAAATGGATGTTAAAAGTCAATAGTTTAGAGAAAAGCACATTATTTCAGAACGAAACGGCGGTTGACAGTAACAATGACTTGACAGCCGCCGTTTCGCAGTTCTTACACTGAAATTGCACCGTTTTATGGGAAATGATGTCACATACTCACATCACAAATAATGATTAAAAACGCACTTTTTTAACTCTGCCATTGTAAGCAACGATTATCATCACTTGTCTGCCAATTGGATAGATTCGTTAATATTACTTGTCACTTTCTTTTTTTTATTATACACAAAATGGGCAACAAGGTGAAACGGAACACAGATATTTTCATATCGAAATATTTTAATTATGCAGGGGTTTAAAAATATGGTAAGTATATCAATCTACTCCTGGTAATGTATTCTCCACATTGGTAAATATTTGAAATCCTCAAAATGTTTTTTTTTCATACAAATCAATGTAGGGATCTCGCCATGATTCTTTACAAATACTTTTAGTTTGAATAGATATAGTATAGATAAGCTTCAGCTAGCTAGGTTTTGGATCTACTACACAATCAACAGACGGAATTTGTCCAGAATTAACTATTTCTCTTTTTTTGTTTTTAAGTGTGATTAAGTGCTAAGCCCCGCACAGTGTTGCTATTCTCTAAGTAACACCAGCGTCGAATTAAATTCTTGATTCATTAACCGTTTACGCAGCGCTAGCGCCACATTAATTAACGGTTTTTGATGGAACTACTATAGGTTAAATAATTTGATCCTTTTGACAGTTCATATCAACGACGTTCGCTAAACAAAAGAAGTCACTGAGCTCGACGTCGATTTCACGAATGACACGATGTCGAGTTTCAGAATAGCATAGCTATTTTTAAAAACTACATTGTGTTTAGTTTCGAAATATTGCTGGGTAGTAGATAATTATATACCTACCTGCTAATAGACTTATTGTTAGGTATATAAAATTATTGTTTGACGTTACAAGATTTTTTTTTAAATTTTAAATGTTGGAAAGTGTAAGCAAAATAATCAAAAAATGTTCAAGGTCATTTACAAGGATCAAGGATCATTTACTCATTAACAGTGATAGGAATAGGTAGGGTAAACTACTAGTGATTGGACGTTACGAGTTATTGGACAGTTCAGTGATTATATGTCAATAATAAGGATATTGTTGAACTTCAACGCAATCTATGATAATTTTTCTGTACTTTAATCAATGACAATCCTTAGTGATTCACGATATTTTGGATAGATGGCAGTAATAATTCGAAAATATTTAGTTGCATTTGACATTGGCGCGATACGGTGACATTTGGCAGAAAATTAAGAAATTTGTAAAGTAACCGACGTCGTTCGTAAGTCACAGTGTTGGGAGAACAAATCATTGGTGTTTACCTCATTGAAGATAGGTAAGGTACAGTATTCTTTTTAGTAATTCATAAGTTTTAAACAATTTGGATGTTATGTTTAGGTTATTTGTGCTTGTCCAATGACTATCGTTATTAATCTCTCAAAATTGAGTTATTGGACACGTGTCCAATAACTGAGTTTTTGTTCCTTTATTATTTTAGCAAAATTGTACTCTAAAATTATGCAGTTAAAACATATTGCACCATTTTTTGAGTTTTAGGCAGTTTAGACGATTCTTACTAGTATTTGGACAAGGTGTCCAATGACTTGTAATGAAGTGTCCAATAATTCATTGTTGCAGTTTCGAGTTATTTTATGGAGAAATAAAAATGCCTAAAGGAAAGAAAAGAGATTATGATGTCTCTGTTTTAAATTTAGCATTAAAAGAAATTAATGAAGGTGGCAAAATTCGAGAAATCGCTCGAAAATATGGCATTCCCAAGTCAACGTTACATTTTAAACTGAAAAATCCTACCCATAAAACAACCTTTGGTCCAGCACCTATTTTAACCGTAGAAGAAGAACAATTGTTAGTGTTTTGGATCAAAGAAATGATGCGAAAGGGTTTTCCATTAAACATAGAAGACTTAAAACAAAGTGTCTATAAGTTCTTGATAGAAAACCCCCGTCCTAATAAATTTAAAAATAATTATCCCGCAGACGGATGGATTAGAGGATTGTTGAAAAGACACCCGGCAATTGTCCAACGTACTAGTGAGGGTGTGACACAATCAAGTGCTTGTGTATCAGAACCGAACATTCGCAAATGGTTTGCCGAGATCAACAGCTATTTATCGGATAACAATTTACTGAACATTTTAAATGATCCGAGAAGGGTGTTTAATGGTGATGAAAGTGGATTCCAGCTTTGTCCTAAAACAGGGAAAGTGTTAGCAGCCAAGGGGACAAAAAATGTTTACCACGTAGACAAGTAATGCGAAAGAATCGATCACAGTCATGTTTACGTTCTCCGCTGCTAGATATGCCTGTCCACCTATGGTTGTATACAATTATCAACGTATTCCACAAAAAATTGTGGATGGAGTTCCAAAAGAATGGGGAATCGGTCGAAGCGATAACGGATGGATGACATCGGAATTATTTTTCGAATATATTGCGAATGTATATCATCCCTACCTAATTCAAAAAGGTATTAATTTGCCTGTCATATATTTTTTAGATGGTCACAAAAGTCATCTTACTTACAACGTAAGCAAGCTTTGTAAGGAGTTGGGCATCGAAGTTATTGCATTGTACCCTAATGCCACGCGTATCTTGCAGCCAACTGATGTAGCTGTTTTTAGGCCTGGAAAGACGCAACACGTTTGTGTTACCTAGAAAATCAAGGAGAGCCTATTACGAAAGTTAATTTTGCAAAAGTACTAGAAATTGCTCTAGAAAAATCATTAAAACCCGAAACTCTCATTAATGGATTTGTACCTTTTGATCCAGATGCTATTGATTACACTAAATGCTTGGGTGGTACCACTAATAATCAGGATGAAAATGTCCCACCTAATTTGTCTCGACAAATTGAAACAAACTCTCAAAATGTAATAACACTGTCAAAGTTTTCGGAAATAGTTGGACCATCGAAAATGTCAGAATTAAAGTCAATGAACGAATCCAGATTAGACACAGATCAAAACTCCCAAATTTTATACCAACTTTACTCTGTATTTAATGTTAACAATTCTTCTGATTTAGATTCATATCTTATTAACACATCAGACAATAATATACAAAATATTGTTTCTCTAGAACCACATTCAAATACTACTGAACAAATGGACCATGAACCGCCATCGTACGATCCTAGACTAGATGATTTACAGTTTCTTAATGAGGATATTGGTTTTGGTACGACACAACACGTAACTCCAGCAAAACAAGTATTCAAGACTGCACTTAATGCATCACAAGGAAATGAACCACATTCAAATACATTTGAACATATTGACCATGAACTGACATCTTATGAACCTAGAACAGATGAATTACAGTTTACTTCACTTAATGCATCACAAGCAAATGCTAACACAGAGAATGTCGAGAAAAGTGCTGCTTTTAAAGTTATATCAAATAGTCTTTTTGAAAGATTTTTGACACTACCCAAAACCCCAGAAAGGAAAGGTAAAAAAAATACAGTTAAAATGCCATTTGCGATTACCTCAGCTAAGTATAGAGCGATGTTCCAAGAACAGAAACAAAAGAAGGAAATAGAAATAAAAACAAAGGAAGAAAGAAAGAAAACAAGAGAAGAGAATAAAATAAAAAAGGCAAAGGCGAAAAAAGAAAAAAAATCTGTAAATAAAGAAACACCACAAACCACAAATGCATGTAAAGTGTGCACAATGTCAACAAAGACGACTAATCGAGTAGTATGAGACATGTGTTCGTCAATATTTCATATTAGATGTGTGCCAGCAAAGCATCAAAAACACGTACCAGAGGATATTGCAATAGACATGTTTGTATGTCATCATTGCTACAAAGAAGATGATAATGACACAATTGAAGATATAAGTTCCGAAAAGGACAGTGAAGATGATTTAACAAATTTGATGCAGAATACTAACGATACAGAAGACTCAGAAGTTGGGATTTTATATGATATGGTCATGCAAACTGTGAAGTAGAGGATAAAGTAATTTTGAAATATGAATGTCCTATCAAGAATTCTTTTTATGTTCTTTTGTTGTTTGTAAGAGTAACTTTCTTTAGATTTTTAGTTTACATTGAAAGATCTCCACATTAAGACTGATTCGAAGTTGTACCAAAATAATAACTAGGTAATTAAGTGTTATAAGATGTTTATGTTTTTATAAAAGTAAATAAGTTTTGTTTATGTTTTACTTATAAAATAATTCCTATTAAGACTAAACTGTGTTGTGCCAAGTTAAAGTAAGTAATTTTGTTACTCAAAGATAATAGTGATAGTATATCTGAGATATTTTTAATAATGTTGCAATAAATATGATTGAAAATTACTCATTTAGCCTTTTACTAACATAGCTCAAGCATTGGCGGCTATTTAAACATGTTTTTTATTCTTAAAGCAGTGTCAGAATATCTGTCCATTGACTAGTATTGTGTGTCCAATATTAGAATTTCTGTCCAATAACTGTACGTTTTAGTATCTTTTTCATTTTATTTTTTATTTCCTATATATCATTAAACTACATTACACACAAAGGTAACTATGATAGAATAAAACATCTACTAATAAAATTAAAGTACCTAACAAGTTTAGCTTCAAAAACAAACCCACAAAATAATTATTACTATTTAAAGTCACTTAAGTGTCCAATCACTAGTAGTTTACCCTAGTGCTTATTAGCCTAAAGTTTGAAGAACAGAGACAAGAAACGGAGACTTCCTTACTACTATATTTTTTCCCGGACATCTGCCCGGACAACACTTAAATACATTAAAAAATTATGTTATTTGGAATAAGTTCGTGTTGTTTACCTAAAGTTTGCGACTAGACATAACATAACACAGTCGTTACAACTATCAAATTTTCCGAAAGTTTTCTTTTTGGAGAACATTTTCTAAATGACTTGTTGATCTTAAAACTATGAAACGCAGTCTTTGTTTAAAGAGCCGTACACGTTTCGAAGTAAATATCTGCTTTCTAGCTCGCTCTTGGCCACGTTTGTTGAGGTTTCTAAAGTTCAAGTGTGTAATTGAAAAAAAAAACTGATAATTGTTTTTAAAATAATAAAACGGTAATTTTTATAATTTTAGCATTCTCTATACGTATTTTGGATGGAGATAGAGTATTTATCATTTCAAAAACAAAAGGTATTTGTCTTTTACCTTACTAAAATATATTTCAAAATGTGCATAATGTTGGGTCACATTGTTTAGTAACACACTTAAACTTTAAAATCTTTAAAAACACCATTCAATCTTTATTGCACCGAAAGTACAATGGGCGGACTTTTACTGCAGCGCATTTCGTTATCTATTGTTAAACTCGGCGTGGTCGCATACCCGTACGGCGTGGGAACGCTCTACATTTCTTCCCCCACCGCCGCGTGACGGCGCGCCGCTCAGGTTATAATATAACTTTAGGTAAACAACACGAACTTATTCCAAATAACATAATTTTTTAATGTATTTAAGTGTTGTCCGGGCAGATGTCCGAGAAAAAATATAGTACTAAGGAAGTCTCCGTTTCTTGTCTCTGTTCTTCAAACTTTAGGCTAATAAGCACTACCTATTCCTATCACTCCTCATTAATTAACAATTAGTAGTAGACTTACATAAAATTATTGCTTGATTTGCTAGATAATTTCAAAACCTTCCAACTTTCTTTCATTCTTTACAGGGAAAGTAAACAAAATTAGTGTGCGTTACCCCAGCAAAATAATGTCGAAAATAGTAATTTAAATGTTACAGGCAATTAGTTCTCCAGCTTCTGTAATTGTTGCGCACATTTTTAAAGGACATGTTATGAAATGGGCTTAAAATATTTTTTTTTTCGAACAGCTATCATGTGTGGTTTTTCTGATAGAGAAAATTATTCAAGCTGGCCTAACAAAAACAAAAAAAAAAATTAAAAGCACCATTATTTAATAAATAAATATTTTAAATCCAGATATTTTTTTGTATCGTAATATTATTTTTGTACATTGAAACAAAGAAAAAAGGGTTAAATATCATTTTTAAAGTACATTAAACACCTTATTGTTATTTAAAATATTTTTAAACATTATTAGATGGCTATAAAACCGACGAATTATCTCCATGATTTGTATGCATGGCATTGATTCCGGAATCTATGAAAACATTAACTGTGTTGTGTCAGTAAGGTTGTCAGTGTCACACCACACATGTCAGTTGTCATGTCGATCGCTTGTCAAGCCCTTGTCTCATTGTTAGAATCGCTATTTTTCCGTTTGCTTATGAATATTTAGGTTTAATATTTGTAATTTCTACTTGATATTAGTAAAATCATCATCTGAGGTGTGTAATCCCCGCACCAGGCCAGTGAGGTGGACTAAGGCCTAACCCTTCTCACTCTAAGAGGCCCGTGCCCAGCAAGGGGCCAGTAATGGATTGAATTTATTTTTTAATAGCTAAGTTGTATTAACGCAGAAATGCTATTATTTTCAATAACAGTAAATGGTTTATGATAAGGATAGGTAATGAATTTATATAAACTTATGTTGTCACATAGGGGATATCTTCCGTGATTGTTCATTGTTTTGAGCTCCCGATATTTCAACGCTGGCAAGCGCCATGATCGCGTATCACGGAAGATATCCCGTGTGACAATATAAGTTTAGTTTTAAACCGTGAAAGCTTAAAACAGTGTATGAATTTATTTGTATCAAACATCCTTATTTTCTCCTACAATTTGGGACTTTATGACTTTATCATCATGAATTCAGTAGATTGCAAAATGATTACTGATGGTTTTACGTCTTCTCCAAGGCAGGCCAGTAAACCAAACAGTCCAGATACAGACAGACTTAAATGGATTGGACCTGTTCACCTTTTGTAAATAGTCGCTCCAGCAGGTCAGAATAGGTGAACATTTTTGTGTATTGGGTAGAGAAATAAAAGTAATGCATTTATTTATATTTGACTGTATTTTATTCTACCTCTTAATTTTCAACATCATCCCTTATAATTATATTATCAAGAAACTGTGCAGGAAAGAATCCAAATTAAAAGCCAGGTCAAATAAAGATAACTTAAAGATTACAAGAAACTTGAACATCAATAACACAACAAAAACAAAAAAAAAACAAATCACTTGTGTCCGTTCCGTTGTTGTAACGCAAACCACAGACGCATTCGCAGAGTATATTAATAATAGGGCGCGCATAGGTACGCAATTATAATTGAATTTGACACTTGATTGACGTTTACACTTTTCATAATGACAATAATGACATCCAACCGAAAAGTGTTGCCAAAATCAATAAATACCAAGGGTTGCAATTTACTTTTAAATTACAATTAATTAAAAATATAATAATTTAGGAAGGGTGCTTTTAAAAAAAATAAAAAATATACAAGAAGTAGTCTTAATTTATGTACTTTCATAAAAAAAAATCTCTTCCCTGTTCACAGCAGCTCCGAATTAAAGCCCAGCCTCCATACAAAAACCTAACATGTCCTTTGTTGCACATATAGATTTTGAGTTATTCCACAAAAACATTTCCTGCTGGGGTAACGTTACCGCAGCCAGACATTGTCTTTTATAATGGGAATATTGAAATAAATATTAGCCATATAATTAGTAGTCTAGACGAGGTAAATGTTGCAACTTATTTTGTATTTGTTCTTCCTTCGACTGCGATGTTATCCAAGATTTTGCTGGAGTAACGTTTGTGGTTTTGCTGGATCTCTGTAACGGATAAGCAGATTCTTATCATCTTTTTTACATGACTTCTTAAGAATTAGTTTGAATTAGTTGGGTAACAAAAAAACAAACTTAATGCACCATTCAAAGGTTAATTAATTAAATATAAAAACACTTCAATAGATCCTAACACTTTGAATAAGAGCTCGAAAGACTTACTTTAAACGTTGTTTTGTAGCTTGTATCTGTCTTCAAATGTATATGAAGTTTCATTAGTATCCTGTTAGTAATAAACAAATTATGATGAAATTCAGTTCTCCACTTTGACGGTCATAATTCACGCTTAGTTATTTGGCCTCCGATAACCCTGTATGTGAATATATAAACTAAATGATATATCAATAATTAGTTACTTAGTTCAGTTATATTCCTGTAAAATTTCAGCGTAGTGCATACAATAATTAACGAGATAATAAAATAAAAGCCATTAGGAAGCGCAACACCGTGATAACCCGACTATATTAAGGTGGTTACAAAAAAGCGACCGCGCAGTACATTATGCTACCTTCTAAAATGTTTAGTATAATACACCTTACAAGTTCGGTACAGACGCGTAAACTGTTCAATATTCGAAGTGATTTTGAAATAATTTAAGTCATTTTTAGAATACAACTATCCGTATTTAGCTAGGAAAAACTATTGTGATATTTGAAATTAGACTATAAAACAGTGGGGCTTACTGTAAGCACTTTACTACTTACATTGTGATGTTATATTATATTACCATCACTTTGTGATTTTTAAACGATATGTAAGTATTAGTAGGCATAATGTGAACTTAAAACATTTATTCTATATCTGTTATTTTCTGCGATGGTTTTAAATCTTAATTTATATTTTAAAAGTGAAGATTTGTATTAGTAAAGACAAAGTGTAAAGTAAAATTTAAAAAGTAATGGAAAATGCCATAAGAACAGTATTGCTACCTGTGATTGTTTTAAAGCTTTATCAATATTTTGAAAGTTTTATTGAAATGATTATTTTACCTGTAAATAAAATTTAATAACACAAATTCAAAACACTTGTGTACACATCCGTACTAAACTTGTAAACCTATCCTACATATTTAAGAAGGTAGCATAATGTACTGCGCGGTCGCTTTTTTGTAACCACCTTAATATGGTCGGGTTATCACGGTGTTGCGCTTCCTAATGACTTTTATTTTATTATCTCGTTAATTATTGTATGTACTGCGCTGAACTTTTACAGGAATATAACTGAACTAAGTAACTAATTATTGATATATCATTTAGTTTATATATTCACATACAGGGTTATCGGAGGCCAAATAACTAAGCGCGCATTATGACTGTCAAAGTGGAGAACTGAATTTCATCATAATTTGTTTATTACTAACAGGATACTAATGAAACTTCACATACATTTGAAGACAGATACAAGCTACAAAACAACGTTTAAAGTAAGTCTTTCGAGCTCTTATTCAAAGTGTTAGGACCTATTGAAGTGTTTTTATATTTAATTAAATAACCTTTGAATGGTGCATTAATTTTGTTTTTTTATTACCCAACTAATTCAAACTAATTCTTAAGAAATCATGTAAAAAAGATGATAAGAATCTGCTTATCCGTTTCAGAGATCCAGCAAAACCACAAACGTTACTCCAGCAAAATCTTGAATAACATCGCAGTCGAAGGAAGAACAAATACAAAATAAGTTGCAACATTTACCTCGTCTAGACTACTAATTATATGGCTAATATTTAATTCAATATTCCCATTATAAAAGAAAATGTCTGGCTGCGGTAACGTTACCCCAGCAGGAAATGTTTTTGTGGAATAACTCAAAATCTATATGTGCAACAAATTTAAAAATGTGCGCAACAATTACAGAAGCTGGAGAACTAATTGCCTGTAACATTTAAATTACTATTTTCGACATTATTTTGCTGGGGTAACGCACACACAAAATTACCAAAAATCTTTAAAAAAAATTCAAGGTCACCAAATCATTTATTTATTTATTAACAATTATTTACATAAGTTAGCACTAAACCCTAATTAAGAATTATACAATTTACTGTTGCGATGCACAGGTTAATTTTCCATAAGTATCTTAATGTGTAGGTCACTTCGATGTGATGGTCGTAATACGAACTCTCCATACGTCGCAAATACTGCGTAATAGATATAAAATACTCTGGTCAAGTTACTTTCCTGGAGAATACTCCATACATCGCGTCCAGGTGTACCTGTACCTGTTGTCATATTATAAAACAATTCATCGTCACTATCATTCTCCTTGATATAAGTAACCAAAGCTTGAACGTGTTCTGTATCAAATGTCTGTGAAAAAAGGTTTTTATCCTCCAATTTTGGTACAAACATATTCATCGATTTATTTAAATTCATCAGTATTGTTTTGTGTTTAAGTAGCTCGACTTTCACCTTTTTCTCGTACATTTTCCAATTCTTCTCAGATATTATGTCGCCCCAATATTGAAACTCCTTTTGCCAATAGTTTTGTTTAGTCTGGAGCTCCCGTACGTAGTCAGGGATGTAATGTAGTTGGACATTTTTGAGCTCATCTTCTGATATTTCTTCTGCGAAAATTTCTCTATAATAATTCTCGCGTTTTATTTCCTCGCTTTGTGGTAATTGTGAAGAATCATCCATATTGACAAACTAGACTTTTTATTTCGTGTTTCGTGAATGACTTACTCACTTCGCTGCTTAGCAAACCGACGTGAACACTTCGACCGTCTAGAGAGTACTGTTTAAAAAAAGTGACATCATGTTTTTATAAGCTGCAAGGGGACGTGTGGCAAATAAGGATGGCGCTTTACGTCCTGTATAGCTCTATCCTTTTTTCGCTAAATAAAGGACATTGCCGGTTCCAGCGGCACCCAGTCTCAGGTATTATTCTGGTTCATAGAAATAATAATAGTTTATGATTCGAATACAACAGATAATACCATGGAATGGATATTCTTGGGCTGGTAGGATAATCATTATTTTTTATAACTTACCTATTGTTATCTTATTAGGAAGGTATATACTGATTACATTTACTTCTGACTAGGTAGGTACCTGGAATTAAATGAATTACTAATAAGTATTAAAAGTAATTGATTATTCAATACTTACCAGAGGTGCTCCAGGTACCACCCTTGAGGCATACCCTATTCATCATAAAAATAATTTTCAAAATACCTTTACATTTGCCGGAGAAATCGCGTAACAAATATACAAAAAATAAATAAAATTAAAAAACAAATAGACGAATTGAGAACCTCCTTCTTTTTGAAGTCGGTTGAAAAGCGGCCAAGTGTGTGTGTGTAGTGTGTGTGTGTGTGTGTCTGTTGTGTGTGTGTATTGTGTGTGTGTGTGTGTGTATTGTGTGTGTGTGTGTGTGTGTGCGATTCGCTTTTGAGTTTGTATTTGCTTTTTTGGCCTCACTCTCAGTGTTCCGCGGGGTCTATCTGCCTTTTGTTTCATAATCTGAGGGTACTTAACACTAATAATTATCTATAGTCGGACTTCTGGATGGATTGGGGCAGTAATGTGACGTAATAAATATAAGGTACAGTGGGCAGTACATCAGACATTAGCACCGCGATATTAACCTATAATACGTGTATCATATGAGTGTGCTAAAAATAAACATGTTCACGAAGCAGATTATTAAAAACGTTTAATGCCGTCACTTGACATGGCGTATTTGTTCAAATATTCGCCTTATTTGGATGATACAAAATGCACCCTATAGTAATTGAAATAAAGTCGGTGTTATGTGTGATGTTGATTGAAATAAGGTGTATATTTCCAAAAATACGCCATATGAAGTCCAGCATTACAAGTGTCTGCAGAGAGGCGTTCAAAAAGAACATCAAAGCTGACATCGAAGTACCCAATTGCCAGCATCAGGTGCCCAAGATCATCATCATCATCATTTCAGCCCAAAGACGTCCACTGCTGGACATAGACCTCCCCCAAGGTGGGATTTTACCATAATCGCCACGCTTGGCAGGCGGATTGGCGATCGCAGTATGGTTGTTACAAAGACACAGAGAACTCTGCTGCCCATTCTCTGGTACGTCCCTTAGTCGCCTCTTACAACACCCACGGGAAGATATGGGATGGAGCTATTCTTTACGACCGACACCACACGGACACCCCAAGCGGCGGCCCAAGATCACTTTAACTAAATTGTCTGAGAGAGAGTTTAACAGAATAGACCAGCAGTACTATTCAGTTACAATCTCCCTCGGTGAACACCTAGGTGAAGTGAGCTGTCATCCGATTGTAGTTCTTTGTAAATCCCTACCATTGGAACGGATGACAGCTCACTTCACCTAGGTGTTCACCGAGGGAGATTGTAACAGAATAGACATCCCGAAAGGAATCCTATGGGTGTTAGCAGACCAATCGATCGATCGTCGATCGACGGCATTGATCTATGGTAGAATGGATTAGTCGACCGAGCAGTATGATTATTATTAGTGATGGATTATAGCCGAAGTTAAGCGATCAACGTCGATCGATGCCATCGACCGGCAATCGATCGATTATTTAGTGGAACGGTACCCGTCGATCAGCCAAAGCTACCACACCAATCGATCAACGTCGATCGATGTCGATTGATGGCATCGATAGGCGATCGATCGATTGGTGTAGTAACTCCAGTGACTCACTTCTGTAGACTTTATGAAACAAAACACTGCCAAAGGACAGGCGTGATCCCATCTGTCCCTCATTCCATTTGACCCTTCCTAATAATTTATATACTTAGAGCGTCTCCATAACGATTACTTGCATCTGTCTACCCAATAGCTTCTGCACGAAATGGGTCGGAACCTTTTTTTATGAAATACGGTCTTTATATTCGGGTTTATGGGGTATAGGACCATACTTTGTCAGATAAGCCTTAAATGGTGATGGTGGAGGACATAAGAAACTGTTAATGAGTAACAAAATGGCGCTGGCACCTAAGCTTGGCTATTGCTATCCCTTACTTTCGTACGAAACAAGAAAGAGATAAAAAGAGAGCTACCAAACAAGATCGTACTAAGACTTTCAACTTTTTCTTACAATTTTCCGACTGTTATGGTTATAAAACTGACTTTTTAGGGTTCCGTAGCCAAATGGCAAAAACGAAACCCTTATGTATTCGTCATGTCTGTCTGTCAGTCTATCCGTCCGTATGTCACTGCTGCTTTTTTTCCGAAACTATAAGAACTATACTGTTGAAACTTGGGAAGTAGATGTATTCTGTGAACCACATTAAGATTTTCACACGAAAAAAGAAAAAAAAATTCAGTGTGTACTTATGTACGCGCGTGAGAAGTTATACTTCTTCGAGTCACAAAATAGCAACGAAGGCAGTAAGTAGTTCAGCATGTACGTCAGAGATGGCGTTGTTTACAATTACTCCCGTGAGAATTTTGTGTGACGCTGTGCGCGCGCATCGTAAAATTTCACTCTCATCATTTTTTCATAACGCGCCTAAAGAAGTATAACTTCAAAAAAAAACAAATAAATTTTGGGGGTTCCCCATACGTAGGACAGAAACTAAAAAAAAAAATTCAGTGTGTACTTATGTACGCGCGTGAGAAGTTATACTTCTTCGAGTCACAAAATAGCAACGAAGGCAGTAAGTAGTTCAGCATGTACGTCAGAGATGGCGTTGTTTACAATTACTCCCGTGAGAATTTTGTGTGACGCTGTGCGCGCGCATCGTAAAATTTCACTCTCATCATTTTTTCATAACGCGCCTAAAGAAGTATAACTTCAAAAAAATTCAGTGTGTACTTATGTACGCGCGTGAGAAGTTATACTTCTTCGAGTCACAAAATAGCAACGAAGGCAGTAAGTAGTTCAGCATGTACGTCAGAGATGGCGTTGTTTACAATTACTCCCGTGAGAATTTTGTGTGACGCTGTGCGCGCGCATCGTAAAATTTCACTCTCATCATTTTTTCATAACGCGCCTAAAGAAGTATAACTTCAAAATTTTTCATCAAACCCAGTACATACGTGTGGTGTATGGTGTGGTGTATAAATAAAAATAATATTTAGGTTTCTAATTTCGTTTTTTTCATAACTGAATAGTTTGCGCGAGAGACACTTCCAAAGTGGTAAAACGTGTCCCCCCCCCTGTAACTTCTAAAATAAGGGAATGATAAAACACAAAGAATGCACATTACTATGTAAACTTCCACCGAAAATTGATTTGATCTAGTAAGTGTAAACCGCAATTTACCTTTCATTCAATCAACTGAAATATAAACTAACTAAAACTTTTATATTATGTTACATGCTGCTACGGAACCCTACATGGGCGAGTCCGACTATGCTGTTTAACTACTAGTTAAAGACCTCACGTCCTTCTAGGAACTTTTTTCCAGCGCCACCTCGAATAAACCCTGCTGGAACGCGTCCAGGTCATCCTGCCACCTCTTTCTGGGCCACTAGTTAAGAGCGCACAACCCCATCGAACGAACATCGACGCGAGCGTGATTGAATTTTTTTTTTGTTTCAACCAACGCATAGCTCGAAAACAAATGAGTGAGTGAGAACGCGATAACATCACAGAAAAATTGCCGCGCGGAAATTTCACAAAACTTGTTCCAGGACATACGTGTTTTTGAAAAAGTCTTACAAGATTTGGGTAAAAATGTTTGTAATTTAGATTCTCCATTACATGTGCAAGGTTTCGATGAAGCTGTTTTTTTACTTTTTAATGTATGAGTGCATTATGAACGGCCAAAGTTCAGATAAAATTGTGCCAAAAAAACTGATTTTCGGACGTGTTTACTGAAATTGTTTCTCAAAAAAGTTTATTTTTGGCTTCATACAAACCTAGATTTAAACCACAAGATACCTGTGTGTTAAAAATATTTGGAAAATAATTTGTTATAACGCCGTAATCGCGTACGAGCGTTTGTATGGGAAATATGACGGGATGGGCGCTCTTAAGCCTCGACGCTGTCCAAAACTGACGACTAAAGATTAAAGACGTCTTGCAACTTCCTCTGCGCGGAAGTCAAGAACAACATATCCTACTTCCGTCGTCGATAATTAAGCTTACTATCAGTGAAAGAATTTTGGTACTTCTAGAGAGTAAGTTATCGATACGCGGCAAAAATATTAATCTAATTAATCGAATATTATTTATATTAGTTCAGGTTAATTAATGTCTTCCGAGAGTATTTGTTGAAAAAAAGACACCTGGTTCTGAAAAGTGTACAATTCGGTTTAAAGACATTTATTTCTCATATAAACTCGTGCATCGTCCTCGAAATTAGTAATCTCTTCGGACTACTTAAACTCAGGTTACTAATCTCTTAGCCATAAGAGTTCATAGATTAATTGATTAGCATTTTTAACTATTTTCAAACGACTTCAAAAAAGGAGGAGGTTATCAATTCGTCTGTATTTTTTTTTAATGTTTGTTACCTGAGAACTTTGAACGGGGTGAACCGATTTTGATGATTCTTTTTTTATTAGAAAGCTGGTCTGGTGCTTTCCGTGTGGTCCCATTTCAATTTGGTCGAGTTCTGACAATGGAATCCATGAGAAAACCATATAAATATCTTAAATTTGCACTAAGTATGCGATTTGTTACGTGATTTCTCCGGCAAACGTAACCGGATTTTGAAAATTCTTTTTCTTATGGATAGGGTATGCTTCAGGGGCGGACCCATATAAATTTTATCGAAATTGATTCAGCACTTTTTAAAAAAATCAACAAGTACCCATAAATTTTACATATAACGACGTTTTAGTTTCTTCAATCTTTGGAGTAGTTAACTTTCAATCTCTTCGTAATAGATTCGGATGAGAAGGAGGTACTAACCGAATTTCGAAACTAAAGTCAATGTGTGTTAAAGTTATTTTTCACTTTCTAGTTTTTGAAGGCGGTTGTCTTTTTTGGAAAAAGCTTTTTTTAGGAATGCAAGCAGATATTCGATGCAAAGCTCCTACCAAAGATGATAGTAATTGACATTTTCCTATTTACACAAAAACGTTTGGGCGTGGAAAAAAAACAAATAATTTCATCTATTCAATTAGGTGTTAGTTAAGCCATAGTAATCTTTTAGTCGTTAATAGTTTTACTGCTTTGTACTAAACCGACGTTATTGGTTCGGTTAAGTAAGCGTAAAGATAGTTAGTTTTTTTGGCATTCACTGAGGCCTAAATTGTATCGTTTACGAAGGATATTGTCATGGGCAATATTTGTGACATTTTCCTTAAGAATATAAATCTACTAGCCCGTTGTCCGCGACTTCGTCCACACGCAACACCCCACAGGCGCCTTTTGCGTTAAGAAAAACTATGTACGCATTATTTACTTATATACGCATTCGTGCCAAGTTTCAAGTTGATTTACCTTTTGAGCATCATCACCTTTTCAGCCGAAAGACGTCCACTGCTGGACATAGGCCTCCCCCAAGTGTCGCCACATTAACCGGTCCACGTCAAAAAAGGAAAAACGTGCCTTCGGCGCGAAGGTACGAATTCATCCTCTAATAGCTATTCCTTTAATTGGTTAATAGTTTATATTAACTTATTTTACCATTGACATCTGGTAAAGTTGGTCTATCAGAAAAAGTAAAAGCAGGTCATAACACTTAAAAGAAAAAGCTTATCTTATAAAAACCTTGTAAAAACATAAGTTTTCATAAACTCTAGTTTACTAAACGTAACTTCGCGTTGCCTTGTCATCAAGCTTGAATTATTAAAGTACCAGGCGCACAGAAAACAAAAGAGTCTTGGAAAAACAGCCCTGAGCTTGACAACCGAGGAATAATAAAACAATACCTTTGCTTTAAGAACACAATATGGCGTATGGAGGTAAACTTGACTGTTTCTCTGGTTGAGACGTAATGTGGATGGTAAAGGGGTATATATGTTTTGACTATAACGTTTGTCTGGTTGAGCGTGGGGTCTTTGGTTCGATTCCTAGGTGTAGCAAGGTGTTACCGGGTTTTTATTTATTTATTACACTTCATGTATAAAGGTACTTAATGCCTTAGGCATTCTCTACCAGTCAACCAAGGGTGATGAAGAGATAACATGGCATGGCAATTTGTCAGTAGTAGCCCAAAGTTTGGAAGTAAGTAATGTGCCTAGATGAAAAACACCTGAAGTCGTTGGTCCTCCTGCGTCTGATCTCATCCCGGTCGTGTCAGATTGCCGTGCCATCGGACTAAGAGGGGGTGCACCTGCTTGTGCACTCACTCGTACTGAATAATATGACTCCTGAATTATTATTAAGCAGCACCTGACCAGTACTAGCTATCGTGATGTGTTAAAATGTCTTGAGAATCATCTAAACTAAAATTACAAAAAGAAAAGATTTTATTTATTGCATGTTTGTTTGTAATTTACAAACTCAAGAAATATTCAACCGAGCTTAAAAATCCTATTACCAATTATTATAGTAAGCTACATTATCCTTGAGTGTTATCCATACTGATCAATACTTCCATACTAATATTATAAATGCGAAAGTAGCTAGTTGTCTGGAAAACGATTTGGATGTAATTTGGTATGAAAATAACTTGAAACCTAGGTAAGGACATAGGCTTCTTATTAATCCGCAACAACATTCACGAGGACGAAGTCGCGGGCAAAAGCTAGTAAGGTAGATTCTATTCTCTGAAAATTAGGGATCTTTAAAAAAAAATCATGCCAATACAAATATATCATAAACTAGCTGACCCGACAGACGTTGTCCTGTCCCGATCTACCTACTTACCTGCCTATTTACCTACACCTACCCTACACCTACCCTACACCTACCCTACACCTACCCTACACCTACCCTACACCTACCCTACACCTACCCTACACCTACCCTACACCTACCCTACACCTACCCTACACCTACCCTACACCTACCCTACACCTACCCTACACCTACCCTACACCTACCCTACACCTACCCTACACCTACCCTACACCTACCCTACACCTACCCTACACCTACCCTACACCTACCCTACACCTACCCTACACCTACCCTACACCTACCCTACACCTACCCTACACCTACCCTACACCTACCCTACACCTACCCTACACCTACCCTACACCTACCCTACACCTACCCTACACCTACCCTACACCTACCCTACACCTACCCTACACCTACCCTACACCTACCCTACACCTACCCTACACCTACCCTACACCTACCCTACACCTACCCTACACCTACCCTACACCTACCCTACACCTACCCTACACCTACCCTACACCTACCCTACACCTACCCTACACCTACCCTACACCTACCCTACACCTACCCTACACCTACCCTACACCTACCCTACACCTACCCTACACCTACCCTACACCTACCCTACACCTACGTGAAGTGCAAAAATGACTCTTTGACGTTAGGAACATACCTACATTGTTTAAACAACAGTGACTGCTTGTAATTCAATATGAACTTTATACAATAGCAATAAAGCTCGTTTTAGTTAGAAAACGTTTGTATGGGAAAAACAAAAGGGCTGTTTTTAGGGTTTTTCCGGCAATTATTCGAATTTTTCTCGCCGTAAAAACCATCTTTGAACTTCAACGAACATTTTAAAAAAAGAATTGGCCAAATTGGTCCAGGCGTTGTTGAGTTATGCGCTTACCAACACATTTTGCGATTTTTATATTATAGATAATGGTCTGTGTTGGTAACTAACCCGAGGTTAACAAGATAACCATGTGGCCATGCAAGCGAGCTTTAAAAGACGAAATAAATATACATAAATTCAAAATTTATAAACCCCCTACACAAACCAAACTTCTCAGTTCGGGGTTACTCTATTCTTCTAATATCATTGAAATAAAGGAATACTCTAAATTTCGAATCGATCAACCTGTAAAATTCATTCATCAACAGGAAAAGAGCTGGTAAGCTAAGCTCATTGACAACGACTCCTTTTTTTTAAGACCAAGCTCCAGAAGTCCAGACCGATAAACATCGCCACACCGTGGTCAGCCTATCGGTCATCAGGATACATTTATCAGGGTACATTTCGATTTAGAGCGTGCTGTGGAGTTGTACAACTTAATTCCCCCATCCCCATTCCATCATCGGACTGGCAGACACACGGCGAAGCATTACCGCTATATCGTTGAAGTTCCACAGTCTCGAACCAAGCGCTTTGCTTCCATATTTATTGTGTGAACTGCCAGACGGTGGAGGTCACTGTCCGCCTCTCTGTTCTCGGATAATTATAATCTGGAAGGCGCGAGTGAACCGATTCATCCTAGGTAAGCGTGCTCTACCTTAGGCCGCATCATCACTTTAGATCTGGTTAGTTGCGGCCAAACACAAGCCTATTAAGAAGATAGAAATAAAAATAAAATAGATAAGCAGATTTTCTTGAATCATAGCTAAGAATACTCGGACTCTAATCGCCTTTCAAACAAAAAAATACTAAACTGAAATCGGTTCACTACGATGCCTTTTACTAACTTATAAGAACCCTCTGTTTTCACAGAGGTTAGAAATATTATTAAACTAATGCTATGTTCCTCAGTAGTCTACGTTTTCTCCTGTATATTTCCTAACACGGTTATCAAACCTTACGAAAAAACAAAAGAATATGGAAATGTAGGTATGTACAACATTTTCGCAGAATCCCGTCATGTTTTTATGATCACATGTATTTTGTATCGCGAGTATGTTTTCAAATATTAAATGTCGTGTCAACAGTGTTTAGACGACATTTTCATTGAATTTTTTCGTTGTAATGTGTTTTCTTGTGAGATAAGGGTAGGTTTTGGGTAAAATGCTGGCTCAGTAAATTTTTACAGATGCTCAACAAGTAGATACAAAAGTCACGTTTTTTACTTTATTTGGGAAAAGATCTGAGTAAGTGTGGTGATTCATACACGACCACTGATCACGACGCCTGCACGCAGTATTCACTGTATGCAAAGAGACACAGGCAGCAACTGCAGGCAAAAGACCCACAGCAGGCTGTGGGTCTTTATTATGTTGGTATCATTGGGATTTAAACAGTTGTTAGTTCGGTTTTTTTATCAACAATACAGGATGAAATTGATTTCATTAGCAAAATTTTAAGAAGTGACTTAGGATTCGCGCTGATTGAGTTGACTCCATAATGAAAGTTGTTCAGGTTTGTGGTCTAAGTCACTCCTTAAAATTTTGCTAATGAATTAAATTTCATCCTGTATATTTACTAACATAATATGGTTGCAGACCCAAAGGCTGATTTTGGCTCGGGGTTTCTATAGAATTTGCTAAAAAGTCACACGTCAGAGAATTAAAGTCACTGACATTCGAATCAGCACGCTGAAGTGGAAGTGGGCCGGCCACGTCTGCAGACGGACAGACGGTAGATGGAGCAGACACGCTCTAGAGTGCACATCGCGTTTAGGCAAGCGTAGGCGGTACGATGGGCCGACGATTTGAAGAAGGTTGGCAGCGGATGGATTTGGGCTGCCCAAGATCGGGTTGGTTGACGATCTCTGGGGGAGGGCCTACGTTCAGCAGTGGACGGCAATAGGGTGATATTATATCCCATATAAGGCATAGTAACCTAATCCATATAAATTACGTTTATGATAGATGTCCCTCCGATAAAAAGGACATTTATCCCGCAGAAACTTTGAACGCACCTTGCCTTACATGCCGTCGCACGGTGGCATGCAACACGGTCAACTTAGAGCCGAGTCACACCGGAATGGCAGTGGCCGGCAGCGGCTGGCAGCCTCGCGCGACCTTCACAACCCACGCGCCTAGTCTCCTCTTGACTAATTTTGTTTCTACATTCGGCAAGGAAACTCGGTGTGTTTGAAGTGAACATGATGGAATTGGTTTTTATAGCACTTATCGAATAACGTATCCCGTCGCTATACTACAGAGAAATGGTGCGCTCAGTGTTGCGACGAGCGTAATGAGCGCGCGGCCGCCCGCGGTGCCGCGAGCAGCCTCGCGTCGCTGCTGGCAGCCTCGCGTCGCTGCTTGCAGCCGCCGGCAGGAAAAACTGACAAGACGACCATGGCGCGCGGCCGCTCGCGGCGCCGCGGGCAGCCTCGCGACCTTTTAAAGCTTTTCAGGCAATACTGGTCTTTTAAGTATGTAGATAAAGTTTAAAATGATTTCACACTGAAAGTGCTCGCCGCGCCGCTGTCATTCCGGTGTGACTCAGCCCTTAGTGTTAGTTGTAGAGTCTCTCGATAGATAAATAAAATAACACATTATAGATTAAGAACAACGGATTAACTCACTGTGTTGTCGGGTTCGTCCGACTAGTTTCGATGGCATACGGCCACCTTTTTCAAGGAGTTCCACAGGATGACACACCGCCCGTCGCGTTCCTGCGAAACTAGTCGGACGAACCCGACAACACAGTGAGTTAATCCGTTGTTCTTAATCTATAATGTGTAACAATACTCACGTTTCGTTTAATGAAAAAATAAAATAACACTTTATTCATCCGCGAAACTAGAGTACCTAATCACAATCGAGGCAAATATACCCCAGGGGCAACATCAACAATCCAGGTTTTACGCAATATTTTTCCAAAAATCTTTAAATCGAAAACC
Organism: Charanyca ferruginea; assembly: GCA_947361185.1. Lineage (NCBI taxonomy): Eukaryota > Metazoa > Arthropoda > Insecta > Lepidoptera > Noctuidae > Charanyca > Charanyca ferruginea. Next base: position 5,897,387 of record OX376082.1, on the reverse strand, counting down.
TTGTCAAAATTTCACGAAACACATTTAAAAGTATTGGGAATTGAATCAAAACTTCTAATAAAATTGGATTCGATCTACTTTGTGGATAATCTGAAAGTTCATAAATTAATTTGCGGCCCGTCCATCTTTTTAGGCCGCGGTCGAGGTTTCGTGGAACGGAACGTGGTTTTGTTAACCGACTTCCAAAATAAAGTTTACAAATCGTCAATTTATATTTCTTTATGTTACCTTCGATATTTCATTTATTTTGTGTTTACGATTTTCTTATAAGTTACTAGCTTTTGCCCGCGACTTCGTCCGCATACCTAAATGTCGATTATCGCGGATGCAGATAAAATCTCGGAATGAAAAGTAGTCTATGTCCTTTCCTAGGGTTTGAGGTATTTTCATACCAAATTTCATCAAAATCGGTCCAGCCGTTTCATCGTGAAAGCGTAACAGACAGAGTTACTTTAGCATTAATAATATTAGCATGGGTGAGTTGAAGTATGAGTTGATTGTAACGAAAGGAGCCTATTTGAAAAATACCCGATTTCAAATATGTTGACCATATAGTCCGTATCAGAAGTCTTTGATTGATTAATCGAAATAGATTATCGAATTCTTTAACATGAGAACTTACCACAGATTATTTATTTTCTTACTGTAGTAGATACCTATGCTAGTGCTTCTTTAATTTAGATTTAACTAACACCGACTTCGCTTATCACTACACTAAAAAGCCGCTAAAAATCGTAAAACATTTAATCTATTTAAAAATCTAAAAACAACCAGTACATAAATTTTTTCACCACATAAGCTCACACTACTATACACAAAATGCACTATAAATCTTATCTTACTAATCCATACTAGTATTATAAATGCGAAACTAAGTTTGTTTTTTTGTTTGTCACGGCTTGACTATATACCGAACCGATTTTTATTATATTTGGTACATAGACTGTACATAGCCGAACTGACGGTCATACGCAAAAAAGTTGCTTCACTGATGCATCAAACCGGATTTAAACTACCATTATGTACAGGTATTAACCTTATGCGATAACCTAAGGCGCTAACAAGCATTTGCAGATTTTAAACTGACAATCACGTCAAAATGTGTTGTGTAAATGATTTGAAAACAATATATGTTAAACTAGAACATTCTCTTAATCATTTAGTATGTGAATATTTTTGATTACGTTCATATTAAATAGTTTAATTAAATCGTGAAGTTGTGTCTAACGCGGACAAAACATTGATAATCACACAAAATCTACCAGGAATATTTAAACGAAACTTTTACTTTCTTACAGACAATTTTATTGTTATCTTTTACTATACGCCTTTTTTAAGTTAAAGAATACTATCTTTTTAACCGACTTCAAAAAGGAGGAGGTTATCAATTCGAATGTTTATATATATATTTTTTTTATGTATGTTCGGGCATAACTCTGTCATATATAGACGGATTCGCAAAATTATTTTTTTGTTCGAAAGGGGTTTATCCCGAAAAGGTCCCATATAAATTTTATCAAAATTGGTACAGCCCCTTTTTGAGAAAATCAACGAATTCCCAAAAAAACTTACTTCGACGACGTTTTAGTTTCTTCAATCATGGAGGACTTACAATCTCTTTTAGGTGTGTTGCCGTTTCTTAATGGATTTGGATGTTAAGGCAACACTAAAAAGCGAAAAATAAAAAGTTTTTTCAAAAAAAAAAACCGCCTTCAAAAACTAAAAAGTGATAAATAACTTTAGCACAGAACACACATTACTTTACTTTCGGAAGTCGGTGGCAATACAAAACAACAAACACAAAGCCACTTTCTTTTTTTTTGAAAAAACTTTTTAATTAGCACTTTGTTTGAAAGTCGGTTATCGTGGCTTCAGACGAAGTTGTGGGTAAAAGCTAGTTTAGTAAACAGTAGTTTTTCTAATTTTGTTTGCGTACCGTTTTTCCTCGCTTTACGATCTTCCTGACGGACAGGATAGTAAATATTTTATTTGGAATTCTTTTGGGAAACCACATAAATTATGTTAACTGATTAAAAATGTTCGTTTACTGCAGAAGTTTTCTACTCTGTGGTATTTTAAATGTTCAGGGTGCGATGGGAATTTGTTTTTCTTTTGCGAATTTCTTTATCTTTTGGATGAACATGAAATGATCTGTTAAATGAGTATTGGTAATAAAATTGCAAGTTGTAATTGGTTTGTTGAGTGATTTTAGGAGATCTGTTTTAAATTCGGAATGGCTGGCGGTAATGGGATGTTAGACTGTTAAAATGTAAGATTGGAAAAGCTCTGAAGGTCAATTCGAAATCTCGCTCGTAATTTTATACGTACAAAATGTAGTCTCGAATTCGCAATTTTATCTCAGCAGCAACCTATGTCAAAATTGGTCGAGAAACGATTCAACTGTCAATTGTCGTAGATTCCTCAACTAAATTAATCAGAAAAGAACAGCGAAGGAGTAAGAAAAGCATATTTTCCACTTCCCTCCAAATCAAAAAGCAGGAGACAGAACAGAAATAGGCCAATAGGCACAAAGGGACGTTTACAACTGGGAGAAGCCCAGTTGCCAAAGCACCACGGATTACAATTAAAATAATTAATGGGTCCTACAAATTGAGCTGTTACATTTGATTCCAATAATAGGTATGGCAATAACGCTTAAGCGTAAGGAAATTAGTTCTTGGTTCTGCTAAGTTTGCATAATAAACAGCTGATGTAACCTGTACACTATTAAACATAATATTGCATTCTTTCTGCCGATTGTTCGTAATATTCACAGTCGCCTAACCCCCCTGATTCAAAATAAAGGAAATTTTAATGAACTTACTCAGTAAATGGCGGGCTACTTTCACTGCGGTTCCTGAAACAAAAAAAAAAATTATTATTAGGTTTAAAAGTCACACATCTTTATTGTCATCACACCAAAAACCGATGTCGCGATTGTGAAATGTTTACTGTCGCGGTAATGTACATCGTGGTAACTATAATTTACACTATCGTGATATTTTCTTTCCGATTCAGCTTTATAAAATCTTATGCTAGAAACAGGTTTCAGTCATTAATTGCATCGAGTTGAGTTTGAATTCAAGACCTCTCTCTCACTCGTAAGTCCGTCGTGTCTCGTCTTTGGTATTCTAATCGAGTAAAATTTTATTTTTTATCATTTTTAGGAGTCCGTACCGAAAGGGTCCAAACGGAGCCGAATCCGTCGTCCTCATTGGCCAGCACTTAGATGCATATAGTAGTGTTTGTTTTATTGCCCTTTTGTAGACAGTGCCCTTGACTTGAATCGGCATACGGGAGTCGCATAGGATGATAGACAACGATTTCAATCTCTTTACACAGAGTGCCAATAACAACAAAAAAATAAAAAATAAATAAAGTACACACTAAAAGTATTTTTTTGTCCGATTTGTATGATGGTGCGAAACTCATGTTTGCGAGTCCGACTCGGACTTGCCTGTTTTTTTATTACATTGGACTGCTTACTGATACTTTTGAATAGAGGCGTTATCCTTTCTTCGGTGTCTAATAAAACGTTGAGACTTCTTTGTTAGGAACCGAAAACAATTCCCATATTTCCCATTGACTCAGCAAAACTTTCCTATTAAGTGCGTAGTCAATGGGAATGATAAAAAAATATGATAATAATGTAATAATAATAACTTTTGTTTCGGGTGGCATAGAGTAAACTTAATCTAGTAGTATTAGTTACTACTAATACTACTAGATTAAGTTTTTTAATATTATAAGACTTTAATGTGCATTCAATCGTTACTACGATTGAATGCACATTAAAGTCTTATAATATGTAAAATGCCTCAGTTCTATATCTTTGTTTCAATCATAATGTATTCGCTCATTTTACGTAGTAATGAGACAAGACTACAATGAAAACATAAATATTCATCTACTAATCTTAGTTAAAACTTTGAGGTTTTATTAAAGACGTGGAGGAGACCGTTGTGTAGTGTGGTGGTGCGATATAAGACACTAGTTTTGCCCACGTTTTCGTCCGAATGAAATTCGTTTGATAGTAAAATATAATACTCAGGGATAACTTACCTTTCTATTAGATATAGAATTTTCAGAATCGAATCAGCAGTTCAGGAGATTAGCGCATTTAAATTAAAAACAAACATAAAACTCTTTATAATATGTGTTAATGTTAATATGATAATAAACAGCTAACCACATTACATTAATGCAATAAACTAAAAGTAACACTATAAATAAAGGCTTTGCAAAATATCATCTCTTTTCCTTTCCAAAGAAATGCATCACATTTCTTACTGCAAAACCTTGGTTTACTCTGACAAACAAAGCCATTCTCTTCAAAGTTTTAATAAAAGATATCTCCACCAACATTTAATGCCGTCTGTCGACTCAACGACACTTGCTAGGATCTAAACTTGGTTAAGATAAGTTTTAAATACTAAAGCGAATATTGAGCTTGCATTATTATTAACTGGCAGGCATTAGATAAGCTAACGCACTAAATAATACAACCGACCTTTTGATTATACGAACTAATTGGGCCCGAGGCTAGTTCGAATAATCAAATGTTCGGATAATCGGAATGTTAAAGGAATTCACATATAAATAATACGGCGGAACAATAATGAGCGCGGAATCTTCATAAGCGGACTAATAAAGAAAAATTCGCACCAACGTTCGAATAATCGAGGTTCTACTGTATTTAAATTCAAATAGTATTAGTTCTTTCATTTAATAATATTTATTTATTTATACTTCATGCACAAACATACAAAGGCGGACTTAATGCCTTAGGCATTCTCTACCAGTCAACCAAGGGTGGTGAAGAGATAACAAGGCAGGTGCATTACAAAAAGTAATATTTAAAAGGTGAAAAAATATATATTTATATAGATATATAAAAACTACGAGGGCGGCACTGAAAATTTCGGGAATCAAGGAAGTGGCACAACATTACTATTTAAAAATGTATTTATTGCTTTTCGAAGTATTCTCCGCGAAATTTGACACATTTTTCCATACGGTGGAACCAATCATTGAAGCAACCATTCCATTCGAAAGTTGGGGTTTCCAAAATGGCCGTTTTGTAGGCGTCCACAGCTTCTTCAGGTGATGAAAATCTCTGACCACGCAATTTATTCTTTATTTTAGGGAAAGTATAGAAATCATTAGGGCTTAGGTCGGGGCTGTACGGCGGATGGTCTAATAATTCTATGTTTTCTTGTTTTAAAAACTCTTTTGTTCTGTGCGCGGTGTGAGAACTCGCATTATCGTGATGGAGGATGATGCGGCGGTTGCAGTTCTCTTGACGGAGTTCAGAAACGACCTGTGGCAAACAAATGCTAGCATACCATTCTGCATTAACCGTTCTTTGTCCTTCAAGAGGAATAGTCGCAACATGGCCGGTTTTGGAATCAAACGTGGCCACCATTTTTTTTGCAACACTCCGTGAACGAACAATTTTTGTTGGCTTTAACTCATTTTCGAACACCCAAACTCGTGACTGGTTTTTTGTTTCGGGTTCGTACGCGTATATCCAGGATTCGTCACCTGATACGATGTTGTTTACAGCATTTTAAGATCCTGCGTGGAATCTTTCGAGAGTTCTGACGCCCCAAGTAACTCGAGCCGCTTTTTGCTTTACACAGAGCGAAAGCGGTATCCATCGGGAAAACAACTTTTATACACCTAATTGTTCATGCAAGATTTTTTGTATTTGACTATGCCAATGTCTAAAGTTGCCTGAATTTCGCGGTATGTCACATGTCGATCTTGCTCAATCAGCTTACGCACAGCACCAACGTTTTCTTGGGTGACTGCAGTTTTTGGACGACCTTGACGGGGATCATCACTGAGCTTGATACCTCCACGTTGAAATTCAGCAAACCAGTGATAAATTGTGGTTTTGGATGGGGCTTCATCACCAAATGCAGAAATCATCCGGTCAACACACTGTTTTTGTGATGCTGAACAGTGGAAATATTCCATTCCCGATACTTTTAGTGCAGCCTGGTACACATACATAATAATATTATGGAATATATATACACCGAAATAAATATATAAATACTCATAATATATATATATATATTATATTAATAAAAGAAAAGAGGTTTATGAGACGACTCTGCTCATTTGTGCTGAAAATATATTAAATAATATTATACCACTTCAGGGCAAAGGCCTTTACGAAGGCACGAGCATTAATTTTTGTATAATTATATCAATTAAAAACCTAACCAGGACTAACAATCGTGGCCTGTTAAAAAGTCACCAGAATAATTTTTAATACACATGAGATTTCCTTCAAACAAGCAATATCTCCTACAAACATAATGTCTGTGTTATTAACTAACTCTAGGCTATTAAGATAACCTTGCCTGAAGCCGGCCAGGTTAAGACAAAATCTATACTTTCGAACTTATACTAGTTTATCAAATGCGAAAGTCACTGTGACTGTTACGTTTTCACGAACAAAACGGCTGAACAGATTTTGATAAAATTTAGCATGAAGATAGCTTAAACCCTGAAAAGGACATAGGCTACTTTATAATCCGCGACTTCGTCTGCATCCACGATAACCGACATTCAGGCGGACGAAGTGGCGTGTAGAAGCTAGTATATTATTAAATGTCTTAGCAGACCTAGACGGCGGTTCATTGGTTTTATAAATAGATAATTTGCTTACTCTGCCATGCACTCTGAAAATAACTGCCAATTTACTTATTTGAGAGGAAATTTTATTGTCCAGACGAAACGATAATATTCAATAGACAATGCCGCAGTCTTCATAAAATTCAATATTCAATCATAAAAACCATCAAACGGTCAACGAATGAATAAAATGAATGAATGAATTTTGAGAGTTATTAGACTTTGGTTCCATTTGTTTTCCACACCATTGGGTGGTCAACTTTTTTACAATACGCCGCGTAGCTAATGGGAATGCTGTAAAATTTAATTCCCATTGGCTACGATAGTTGGGAAACTTACTGTACTTAATGAATGAGAACTTTTATTCGATTTTTTAGCTTTTTTTGCTTTTAATGAGTTTATATTTGTGTGAATAGCTCGTCGCTAAGTAAAAGCCGTATGAATCGATCGGCTATGGTTAAGCTAAGATTGCCGCGGTCGGCCCGTGGATGGGTACCTATCCATTTCATACTGAGACCCCAGCATGCTTCGGGAAGCTCTTAAAGCCGTTGTTACCGGCTGTCATTCGAAGATCTTTGACAGTCGAAATAGTCAAAGTCAAATCATTTATTTCAATTAGATCATTAAAGCCCGTCACAGACGTAGCTATAATATAATTATCTTTATTACGTCATCAAAATATGTGAACAGATATAGCAAGGCATATTAATGTATATTTCAAAAATGTGAAACAAACAACGACCGCAGACGTATATATAAGGATGAAAATATAATTATTATTATATTAAAGCTACCGTGTGTGGTGGTTATATTATGGTGGATATATTATAGCTAGGTACGTCTATTAAATTATTAATATAATATTGTAGGTACGTATGTAGACACTTTTAATCGTCATTTAATAAGAAAAATATCTAGTCGCTCCTTCCAAATGGTAGTTCGTATGGAGAAAAATGGGCAATAAAGTCCATACTTACAATACGGTCAACGTAACTTGGCGCGTCTGAAGTTAGCTGTTTGGCTGCGCAATGGAACTTTTAGGAACGAAATTGTCTACTGCGCAGCTAATCGGCTAACTTCAGACGCGCCAAGTTACGTTGACCGTACTGTACTCTTTAAATAAAATGTTTTTAAAATAATTATATTTAATTAAGGTATGTGCAAAGTATTACAAGTTAAAAAATGATGTGGTGATATGGGTAAAGCACATCCTACAGCTTATCACAGCTACATGGATTGGTGGCGATCTTTAATCAAAATAAGCGGTGATCACAATAGATCAGTCCTGGTCGCAGTGGTAACATAATAATAATAAACATCTCAGGAGGCTCTCGTTTGGCAGCTGGATCAAGGGACATTTCACACATGGCCACCTGACCCCAAACTAGGGAGACCCTGTACTATAAATACATTTAAAAATAGATACATATAGAGATAAACAGCACCTAGACACAAGGCAATTAAACACAAGTGCTCATAGCCGCTTAAAGTAAATAAAAAAAAAGTGGGTAGTCAGAGGACAGAAATTCTGATAACTTAGACTAGACTTACGAAGAGGTATCGTGTTACCCTGCCCCAGTCGCTAAATGTAAAACACTGGTATTCAGCCCGCCGGTTAGACTGGAACCCCAAAATAGTTGGGAAAAGGCAGATAATAAGCATATAAGTTTGGATTCATTTAATATAGCTGAAAATGGATGGTGGGGTGAAGTTTTGGGTTCCTAGTGTCACATAAATCTTAACTTTATCTCTAGTGCCACATCTATCTAACTATCGCAATTAGCAGGGGTGTAAATCAAGTGATGAGTGCTTCTTAAACTAGACTGGAGATTAGGGAGGAGTAATTATTTTCTTGGAATACAATTTTTTCAAAAATAAACTTTTATACAAAAAAGACAACCGCATTCAAAAAGTAAAAAATAAAATTCGCAGTTCGGCGGCTTTGGTTTTGTTTATTGTTTTGTATTGCCACCGACTTGCGAATTTTATTTTTTACTTTTTGAAGGCTTTTTGCGGTCCTTTTTGTAAAAAAGTTTATTTTATCGCTTTTCAGTGCCTATTTCTTATCATACAAATTAATTACGAAACGGTGATACCGAAAGATTTCAGTCATCCCGTAATTTTCTACCCTTTGGGGTGGAATATTTACATGAAATTTATACACTATTAATTAAAAAAAGAATCATCGAAATCGGACTACACAGGAAAAAATTATGCGTGGTTAAACATAAAAAAATATACGTCCTTCTTTATTTAAAGCCGGTTGAAAAAAAATGGTATTTATTAAAACTTCAATTCCAGATTTAGGTTAGGGACACACAATAAGTATGAGCAAAACGAAATCTGAGCAACAATAATGGACAAAACGTAGAAAAAGCTTTTGTTGTCAGTAATTTTATTTCTCATCTATTCTCATCTTATATGTGTATTGTGTGTATTATTATAAAAATAAATGTATTTATATAACTGAAGCTATTAATATGTTACAATTATAATTATGATACAATGATTATTATGTTGCAATTATTATTATGTTAAAATTATTATTATGTAAAATTATAATTATGTGAAAATTATTGTTAAACTATTAATATGTTGCCGTGCCCTAACCGGGTTTCATGATGGAATTTAAACTTTAGATCATAAATCACATTTAAAACGTACATTTAAAATTGGAAATCAAAATTATAATTAATAAAATAAAATTAAAATCATAACATTAAATTATTATTATTATTAAATTATTGTTAATCGTTATTATTATAATTGGAAAAAAAATATTAAGTACATTGAAGTTATATGTTAAAATTATAATTATGTTACAATTATTATTATCTCAACGTCATTATTACGCTAAAATTATGATTAGCTATGTTAAAATTTGTATCATATAAAAAATATTGTGTTAAATTATTATTATGTTGCCGTGCCCTAACTGGGTTTCATGTTGGAACTAACACTATTATAACAACTATATGTACACACATGAATGCAATAAAGACATTTGATTTGATTTGATTTGATATGATAAATCACTTGTTTGAATCGCGAAAACCCCACAATGACGGGAATAGTAGTTAGTTGCCTTACGTTATCAATAATATAATACATACACATGGCGGTTGAGAGTATTGTCATGCTCACTCAAATATCTCGCTGATGGTGGCGCGTCAAAATGGTTGAGCTGCACTGCTGAATGTTGCTGATGTACGCGTTATGTTCGTGAACGGGCGCTGTCAGTAGAGATTGGTCAACTCTTAACTGCCATGGCTTTTATCTTTTTATCTTGATTCTAATTTTAAATGCATTCTATTGGTCTTTACTTGCATTGTTTCCACATATAGAAGCAACATGAATAAAGTAAATAAATTTGTTAAAACTTGATAAGAGTGTCCGTGGAGTTTTTTTGCTCGTTCTTCTCCATAGAGACCTACCCTATGTTTTGGAACGAGCAACTAGCTTCAATTTTCTGACTAACTGACTCTTTGACGATTCAAAAGTGCCTGTAAATGGTTTAACTGAAACAAATGCTTTGACTTTGACTATTAGAGACAATAGTGAATGAACGGATGATAGGAAGTTTATGATTATTTGATTGATTAGTAATGCTACACGGATACCTAAGTACCTATACGATTATTTGGGAAATTTTGTTATTAATGAGAATTATCTGGTTTAAAACGTTGATGAGTATTATTATACTTAGTAAAAAAACTACGCGTTCAAAGTTTTATCGCGGTATTTCAGTTGACCTGAGGTACACTCAGCTTAAATAATGCCAAAAGCCGAAAAACAGAACCCATATTTTTATTATAATAAATTATTAATATTATCACAAACAGAATATTGCGAGAAACGTATAATTTATCGGTCCTCATTAAACTAACATTGGAAATATATATTTATTATTTACAAAACACTAATAATTTGACCAAAAAGAAAACTATCTGTATCTCACCAAATCTATACGAGTTTATACATACTTAATACAAATAAATAAATTTGAAGTTTATAATGTCCAAATAACAGATTTTTACTTAATACATATTATCATTAAAGTATACTAACGGTAGGTGCTTACATAAAAAAAAAAAAAATCTTGTCTTTCTGCCTGTTTGTCTGTTTGTTCCAGCTAATCTCTGAAACAGCTGGACCGATTTTGACGGAACTTTTACTGGCAGATAGCTGATAATTTAAGAAGTAACTGAGGCTACTTTCATTGTATAAAAAAAATAGGTTTCTGCGCAAAACAAACCACGCAGACAAAGTCGCGGACATTAGTCAGTATTATAAAATATACCCTACCTATATAAAAACATAACTGAGATCTCGAGAATCTCTTTAATAATAAATCAGAGTTATGCTTCAGATCTCTATGATCAATATCCAAGATGGCGTCCTATCCAATATACACCAATGAAATGAGGGAATTTACGAATATTCTGATATATTTGAGTACCTGTTTCAGAAGTGAAAAAGATTGATCTTTTTGATACTGGATTATTACTTTAATGTTTTGATCCGGTTTCTTTGAAGAGTGTCAACTCGTCCTTTCGCTTTTGACTTTAGAAAGATATTGAGTTTTATATCTGTTGAAAAGATTTTTTTTGTATCTACTAGGCCCATTTGCACCAGTCAGGGTTATGTCTTAACTCTGAGTCAGGTGCTGATAACTTAATTTCGTCTTATATTACCAAATGTTGTGTTCAGAGTCAAGTTTGATTTAAACCGTGATTATACTTTTAATTTGTATTTGCTTTTTTAACGATGCGGCGCTTCGTGCTGTACTGACTCGTGTCAGTACAGCACGAAGCGCGATTGTAGGTATTCGCTTTTGAATTTGTATTTGCTTTGGTGGCTTCATTCTCAGTGTTCTGCGCGGTCTATCTGCTTTTTGTTTCATAATCTGAGAATGGTACACACAATATTGCAACATCATCAACCATTTCACAGATTAAACTACATGTAGCAGAAACAAAATAAAAGACCATTTACTAATGGAGCAGAAAACATGACAAAATAAAAAAACAAAACAGAATCGTGTCCAATACCCCTGTATTTTATCAGTATCCAGAAAAAACTTCATCACTTAGCAAGATTCACTCCGAACGGGGCAGAGAGAACTTTTACCCAAAATCGTTTGAGCTCATCTACAATTCTGAGCAGTGTTGCAAAATGGTCTCAATTTTGTCACGATGACTTACAAGTTTGTGATGCTTGACGCAGCTGTTTTGTTCGCGTAAATGTGTGTTTATGTTGTGAATAAGGTAGCAAATATGGTTCAATTTCCTTACACGTGAAAACACCGTGTTAGTGTATTTGATGAGGTTTTTATACATGTTGAAGAGATAGCGGCACGTTTTTTATTATAGATTTTGTATATGATTCCATATACAAGGTTCGTTTTTTTATTTATTTATTGGAAAAGAAACCAGATACTACATGGTCACATGTAAAAAGAAATGGATGAATTGTAAAAACTATAGCGATTAGATTATGTTATCACACGTCCAGTATACATGTGTAAACATGTACTATAACATAATATAATATGTGGGGACATTTTCACACACGGCCATCTGACCCCAAACTAGGGAGACCCTGTACTATGGGTGGCAGACAGTTGATATACATACACAAATACATTTTTTTTTTGTAAATACATACATGTATGTGTAGTTTTTATATATACATATATGAATATATCCTTTTTCCTTATCCTTTTTCACTTTTTGTAATGCACCTGCCTTGTTATCTCTTCACCACCCTTGGTTGACTGGTAGAGAATGCCTAAGGCATTAAGTCCGCCTTTGTTCGTTTTTGCATGAAGTATAAATAAATAAATAAATAAATAATACATATATAGATAAACAACACCCAGGCACAAGGCAAACACAAGTGCTCATCACACAAATGTTTACCCTGGACGGGAATCGAACCCGCAACACGCTACGCGGCAGTCGATCGCTCAGCCACTGCGGCAACCGTGTCGTCCGTGTCGTGTAATGGTAAGTATCATCATCTGCCATAGCCTTTTCCCAATTATGTTGGGATCAGCTACTTCCAGTCTAACCAGATGCAGCTGAATACCAGTGTTTTACACGGAGCGACTGCCTATAGGTTCTCTACAACACGATACCCCTTTTTAAGACTGAGTGTCAGACTGTCTGGCTTCTGCCCACCCATAACGACTGGCAAAGATCTACAAATGACAGCCGGGACCAACGGCTTTACGTGCTTTCCGAGGCACGGAGGGAACTCGGTATGAAATGGATGGTCACCCATCCACAGATCGACCGCGGCAAGCGTAGCTTAACCGTTGACCGATCAGTCTGTACGGATTTTACTTAGCCATGAGCTCCTCTCTAATCCCAACCAGTAGTCATCCAGTATTTTTCAAAACTTCAAATTCAACCATAATAATACTCGCATATCGTATTATAGCATAAAGGAGCAACCTGTATCTCCAAATACATTCCTCAACTACTAGTCTATAGTGAGATATGCGGTCACTAGTCCGCTTGGTTGCCGATGTTCGCCCGCCAATATTACGTAGGTACCAGTACCTGTAATTTGCTTATACTCTCTTTGAGTAAATATTACCTACCTATGTTTTAGTTTTAGCTCATGTAGTCGATGATTTTGATGCACGGTAAAACTCTAATGAGTTTATGTTTGCATCATCTCAAATATGTAATACCTTTATGTAATTTTGATTGGCAAATAAATAAAAAAAAAAAAAAAAAAAGAACCAACCGTTCAGGGCGTGCCTGTAACATATATATTGAAATACTCATGGAGGCAATTTTAATGCAATATTTACAGTTAATTTACCGTTCGAAAGTACAGTTAGTTTACTGTAACACTTTTCCCGCTAAGTACTGTTATTAATTATTATTTATTCAATTTCAACAAAGGGATTACAGGTGTCATTTCTCGGGAACAGACCCACATTTATGTAGCGAGCTGTCGACCACTAAATCCGTATTCTGCACATGGAAAGGACAGATTAATGAGGCAAGCCAAGTTACTGAGGTCGGTCGTTAGGTCATCATTTACCTTATCGAATGCTTTGGTTGACCTTTTAACCAAATGAGATACCTAAATAAATTCTTATAGAAACTGAACTTGGCGTATCTTACGGCCCAAACCTATATGGAACTTTCTACAAGTCAGAATTACTTATACCCGGGAGAGATTGACTGTGGATTTATGGGTCGAATCGAATACATTTCAAGAAGTACAAAATATTATGAAAATCACGCTTAATTCATTGGCATGGCCCATCCATGGGCTACATGGCAAGCATATAGTAACCTTACAGCATGCCTTCAAGGCCTCTGGCAGCATCTTGTTCCATCTTGGATTTTGTAATTTACTGATTACGTCAATCAGTACCGTAGTAGCCGTGTGGTGCCGGTCGCGAATAGCACCACCCCATTTCTACCCGTGGGTATCGTAGAAGGCGAGAGGGATATTGACCAGAGAGGGGCAGCAGCGTCCTTCTGAGTACCATAACACCTACTGCGATCGCCAACATGCATCGCCCAAGCATGGCAATTACGGCTGAACCGGGGGGTTCAGCCGTAATTGCCAGAGGGAGGAGAAGGAGGAGAATTGGGGGAGACCTATGCCCAGCAGTGGGCGTCTAAAAGGTTGACATGATTAAATCAGTACCTACCCAAAGACCTAGTACGGAGTTTCTAGCTCATTCTTCTACTTAAGAAACTATTTTTTGTAAGGCATAACAAGATTAAATTCTTTTTCAATTCTTGTAGTAGGTACTACAAGAATTGAAAAAGAATTTAAAAACTTTTATTTAAAACTAAACTATTATATTTTTGGCCGCCATGTACCTACATGGCGTCCAAAAATATAATAGTTTAATTAAAATAAGTGATTTGACTTTAACTTGGTAGTAATAAATTGTGCTTGTCAAAGCTTGCTAGTTGTATTTCTAACTCAAAAATCATCGCTAAGCCAAAACGTTTACGTCAGTGCTCTCGTGTAACGCGTACTGAAAATAATTTCATATAGGAGTGAACTCGCTGTGGTGTAGCACGCAATGTGACTGATACTGTATCAATCTTGAGTGTGTACGACACGTCAATGGTCATCGTGTATCAAGCTACGGACAGCAGCCAGTTCTTCTGAACTGCTTCGAGGTTGCTTCACACAGGGCAAAGTAAGTACTTGGGTAACCCAGGAAACCTACAGGAAAACACTAGTAGCTTCAAGGTTTGTTGGCCTTTTTCAAGGAGTTCGGGTGGATCGAATGGTTTACTTTCCACCTGCAGTGCAATTCCGTAAGAAATCATGCACGAATTCGAATCCTATCCCCTTTCCGATTTCACTTACCTGAAGAGTGAAAAGTATTTAGTATTCACTAAAATAGTCACGTAAAAATAGTTTGCTTTACCTATGTTCTCACTTTGTGGGGCTAGCGTAGTTTTCATCGAGTTACAGAATACATAATGCAGTTGTCACCGCGGAATCAGAAGTGAGCACTGAAGAGAGTAAAGTAATGTGTGTTCTGTGCTAAAGTTATTTATCACTTTTAAGTTTTTTAAGGCTTTTCTTTTTTTTGAAGAACTTTTTATTTTTCTCGTTTTAGTATTGCCTTAACATCCAAATTAATTAAGAAACGGCGACACATTTAAAAGAGATTGTAAGTAAACTAAAACGTCATCTTTATGATTTTTTTTGGGATTTTGTTGATTTCCTCAAAAAGGGCTAGATCAATTTTGGTAAAATTTATAAGGGACCATTTCGGAAAAAACCCCCTTCGATCAAAAAAAGAATTTTGCAAATCCGTCTATATTATGACAGAGCTATGCCCGAACATACATAAAAAAAATAATTATAAACATCCGAATTGATAACCTCCTCCTTTTTGAAGTTGGTTAAAAAAGCATTGCTGTACGCAAAATACGCGCTGAGACGTGGACATTTTGTAAATAGGTAACATTAATAACAACATACAAATAAATTTAGGTAGGAACAGTAGCAACGTTATAGAGCTACAATTCATTCATTTAATGATAAGTATATCAGATACATTTCGTGCTACCACAAAGTACCTGAGGTTGCGGCGCGCCCCAATGCTACACCTCCAAGTGAGTACACTGCTTAAGGTTTTGGTTTCTCATACAAAGTTTAAACTTTAGAATTTGATGAAGTTAACATTATGGAACAACTAAGTTGAGAGAAAGTATGTTCTTATGAAGTAGATACTTTTCGAAGAAGAAAAGAAATAAATTATACCTACGTAAAGTTTACGCATGAATTTATTCACGCATTTTTAACTTTACATTTTCTTTTGTTGGGTTTTAATATTGCTTGGAATTAAGTACGATATTGTCAGAACAATAAAACAACCACTTCACACTCAGTGATACCTGAACAAACATAGTACTGTGAGAGCGTACAATACAACAGCTCTCACTTCGTTCTAGGATTTATTTTTTAGTGCTGGAATTAAACACCGATGTCAACATTTAGATAATTATTGAAGCTATTAACTGAACTAAAACTTCTATTTCTTTCTTATTTTTGATGTATTACGTAGATTGTGACAATTAAAATTAATGATGTGTAAACATTTTAGCACTCGGTACATGATACAGGCACGGTAAAAATATCTAACAGTATTGTGACTCGGCCCTATCCTTGAAATAATTACCTACACCCGCGCGCTACTTACACATGCGAGAGGGCTGCCCGTCAGTATTTTAATTTCATCAACCTACTTACTTGAGTTTCTTCCTAATTTTGTGATTAAAATGTAAATATTACATGTATTTTATTTAATAAAATGTAATTTTTCCTCACACCGAATTTCATTTTATAAAAAAAAAATACCTAAATGTTGTGTTTTTGAGTAGATTTAATAAAAAATAAACACTCTTAAATTAGAGACTGAAAAAAATATTTGCACCTCGACTGAGAATGATGTACTTACGAAAAGCTTTATTGTTAAATTTAATATAAAATATCTGCATTCAGATATATGGGAAAGTTTATAATTGTTCTTTGCTATAATAAGTAAGTACTTACTTGTACTTATTTAAATTTTAAGTATTAAATTATTATAATAAGGTTTAATATCATAATTCCAGTCAGAGTCTTGATAATACCTATCTAAATAATTAGACCTACAAGTGCTAAAAAAAAGGATACTAAAATAATTTACTAAAAACACTGTGTAATGGTACTAACATCAAAAACACACATTTGAACGGTCCCAAATCAGTTATGAAAAAAAAGTCATATGAAAACCTTTTTTTTATTTACAAAACTTCTGACCCTTTTTTCGATTGAAGTGTCCTTATTTTTTTGTGTGTAAAAAACAAGAATATTCCGTATGTTTTCCTTTTTTTTGTTCGGAAAATAACCTCCTGACTGTAGACTCCTAGACTACGTAACTTCCTTCGACTTTCACATCACGTTCTGCCGTTACCTTTTATGTTATGTGTGTTGAAGATTGCAATGGAACATAAATATTTGAACTTGCTGACTCCTGGACTACGTAATAGAGTAGTAACCCAATTTTTTTATTAGTTTCAACTTTATGTTATGTAATTCAATAAATGTTTGAAAGGTCCCTTCATTTTCTTTAGAGAAAGGTAACACAGCTGAAACTTCGAGTTGCTGTTATTTTGAACGGAAAAAGTAAGCAAAATGCTTGGTTGAACGTTGTACTCTCAGGGCTCACGCATCGATAGACGGTAAATTGTTTCTCATTAGTAAATTTTCTCGCCTGTGGAAATATATAGGGCGACTGGTAATTAGTGTACGATACTTAAACACGTGATTGTGTTCATGATAACAAACAACTTTCCCTAAGAAAAAATGTTTTTTGTACTGGTTCACTGTTATCACAATAACACAACAGCCGTATGAAATTCACGCGCGCGCACGCCTGTGACCTAAAGTGAACCAGTACAAAAAAACATTTTTTCTTAGGGAAAGTTGTTTGTTATCATGAACACAATCACGTGTTTAAGTATCGTACACTAATTACCAGTCACCCTATATACAGGATGAAATTGAATTCATTAGCAAAATTTTAAGGAGTGGCTCAGACCACGAACCTGAGCAACTTTCATAATGGGGCCAACTCAAACAGCGCGAAAAAAAGAAACAGCTGTTCCATATAGAAGTGGGATAGGTACTCGGCCAAAATGTACGGAGTAGCTGTTTTTTTTGCCCCCCACTAGGTATTTCTCCAGTGTCGTTAGTGTGTTTACAAACATATAAAACTCACACACACAAACAGCCAGACCTTTAACAACTATCTGTAGGCCATACAGATATTTGTTACGTGCGGGAATCGAATCTGCGACCCGCAGCGCAGCAGTCAATCACTTATCCACTGCGCCAACCGTGTCGTCATAATAAATAAATACTTACTGTAGGCACCTTGGTTTTTAAGGTGCATCTACCTTAAAAAACCTAGGAGCCTACAGTAGTTATTTTATTCATTTAATCATCGTCTGCTTAGCTTATTCTCATGTTCCACTTCCAGTCTAACCGGTTGCAGCTGAATACCAGTGTTTTACATAAAGCGACTGGCTATCTGATCTCTACAACCCTGTTACTAGAAAACGCATTACCCCTTGGCAAGGCTGGTTGTCAGACTTCCTGGCTTCTGACTACCCCGACTGTCAAATATCTACAAATTACTAACATGAATGAATTTATTAATTTAATAAAGTATTTTAAAAATAGTACCCTCCCTAGTATAAAATTCATACTTTACTATGCCTAGGTACCGAAATAAAAAAGTACCGTTAAACAAGATAGGTTCATCAAAATTCACAGCCTCCGTAGCTAATAGAAACACGAGTACATCAATCCTCTTAGGCCTGAGAAATAGCTCGATACTGCCTGAATATAAAGCAGTTTAATTTGTTGTGTTTAGAAAAATATCTTCACTACGCTTGAATAGTTTGCCTTTTTTGGGTCAGAGCTTTAAATAGCGGCTGTTATTTGGAGCATGAACGGGATTTTTAGGCCGACTTTGTATATATCCAATTTTACCATTATTATAAATGAGAGATTTTTTGTGGATGGACGTTTGTATGTTACTCTTTCACGCTTCGACGGCTGAACGGAGTTAGATGATTTAATTTTTTTGTTTATTAATTTTATTACATACACAATTATATCACCTTCCATAGTACAAGTTTTATTTAGTTTGGAAGTCAAGAGTTTCAAAAATATGTGCAATAAACGATTTTTATTTTATTTTATTTTACCTTTACTTAACTCAAAGCGATGCTATAAGAATACACAAAACAAAAAGAAAACACTAAAAACTGTTAGGTACACCAAGGTCAAGGTATAACATAATTATAACAAAATAAAATAGCATCTTATAATTTCTCTATAATTAAGTATGACGTAAGGCGTAAGTATAATCTGGGTATCTTCAAGGCACGAGTGAACCGGTTCATCTTAGGCAAGCGTGTTCCAACTTAGGCCGCATTATCACTTACGATCAGGTGAATTGTGGTCAAACGCAAGCCTATTTTAATAGTAAAAAAAAACAAAAATTAAACGCGCAGTATTAAATTTCGGTAGGATTTGACACATAAGTATTATTAACTAAGTTCAGCAAAAAATTGTTGAGCTATAGAGCATAAAGTGTTCTTTAATACAAACTATGTCCTATTCCTCCGTCCTACATCCTAAATAAAACACCAAAACAAAATCCTTTAAATTCACCAACATGTAACACAAAACGAAAACTTCCCGCCATTGAAACAGCATTCTATAGTCTATGGCCGCGACGTTCCATTTCACGCGAGAGAAATTGAAGTTGGAAGCCAGATAGTGGAGTGTTGCGATCCTTTATACGTAACTTTGTGGCGTACAGTTTCACACGTAGGTAAATGTTATCTGGCAACAGAGTTTTATAGTGTGTAGACTTGTATCTATGAATATTTTAAGAGAACTAGATGCTTTCAACGTATGTAAGTCTTTGAAGTTGTGTTTTAGGACAGTTTTAAGAAAATAAAAGTTTGTTTTTACTGTTTGGATGTGTTGCCAGGATATCTTTTGCATGTATATGGAAGATTATCTTCTTTTTGAGTTAATCGCGAACAAATAGAAAGACAGACACTGCGGCGGACTTTGTTTTATAGTATATGTGATAATGATAGCGATATTAGTATGAATATTTTATCAACCGACTTCAAAAAAGAAAGAAGTTCTCAATTCGAATCTGTTGTTTTTTTTCTTTTGTATATTTGTTACGCGATTTCTCCGGCAAATGTGAATCGATTTTGAAAATTCTTTTTCTTATGGATAGGATATGCCTCAGGGGTGGTCCCATATAAATTTTATCGAAATCGATTCAGCACATTTTGAAAAATCAATTAAATCCCAAAAAAATCAACATAGACGTTTTAATAGTTTCTTCAATCTTTGGAGTACCTCTGTTTTAACTGTGTTGCCAGTTCTTAATGGATTTGGATTAAGGTTAATAAAAAGCTTTTTTACAAAAAAGACAACCGCCTTCAAAATCTGAAAAGTGATAAATAACTTTAGCACAGTACCAGTACACACTTTAGATTTGGAAGTCGGTGGCAAAACAGAACAGAGCCATTGACTTTTAAATCTAAAGTTATGTGTGTACTGTGCTAAAGTTATTTATCACTTTTCAGAATTTGAAAGCGGTTGTTTTTTTTAGTTATGAAAACTTTGAACATGATAAAGTTCAATTTGCGCTGACCTTTAGAATATCTTTGCTCATAAAATTCTAGCTACTCACCAGTTTTCCTGTTTGAACTGTATTTAACAAAAACCGACTAGAGTAGATAACTTAAACCTAACATCTTTCTATTCAGTCCCTATTCACTTATAGACCGAGAACCCAGTGTCGTGAGACCTACGTCAATTTACCATGACATGAATTTTGAGAACTGATACAGAATTATGACGTTAAGTTGGTATGCGTTCTTGCTAGTTTCAATGCTGGACCCAATTAAATAGATGACATCACTAATCAACTGAAAAATTAGTCAAAACACGATTCCTTATATTTTGCACGGCAATTTATACTTTTGACGTAATTTGTAGGTAGTAATTTACCAACTTAATTAAGCCAATAAGCCTTACTTAGTTCGGGGGTCAACGGTTAAACCAATAATTTGTGATGGACAAACTCAACTGTGTTTATGAAACAGTACCGTCTGTCATCACCTTTTCTTTTGCCAATAAACTTTTTTAATTATTCTTTTTTAATTGACAATCTATTTATTTATTGATTTCAAAGCAACAAAAAATCAAATTTTACAGAAAATCGAAAATTAATCGAGTTTTCAGGGCTAAAATCAAGTGTTTTTTTTAGTTTTTGGTGTCATCTTCCCAATTGCAGGTATTACGGTCCACACACTTTTTTTGGGCTATTACTTCAGCCAATCTAAGCCCAACTAAGCGTGCTAAGCGTCTAGCACGCATACCTTATTAACGACTTAATTCTTTATTTGCCAGGACATAAGGTAATTTTTTGTAAGAACCCTCATAGAAAAATTTCTAGCCACACGGCCTGATCCTATCGGGTACAGTTATTTGATGGTGTCAAAAAAAACCTACAATGTGACTATACATATTATTTGACAATAATAAACTGTAAGCTGTTGTTATGGAATAATTGTTCTTCCGGACTTCCGCAAGGAAGCCGATGGGAATGAAGTTGCTAAGAGACTTCGCCACTGTTATCTATCTCTTAAATGTCAGCTATGCTGAAATGACGTAGGTAAGGGGACCCTGGATCTTGGAACATAACTTTTTCTATTCAGTCCCCATACACTTACCAACTTGTAGTCTTGTCCAAGTCTTTACAAACTCCCATCTCAGCCCGAGCGACATTCAATTCAGTGGTAGACTCTTAAAATAGTGCACTTGCATTTAAGTGCTGTTATTTGAAAAAGGAAGCGCTCATTAATTTTGCACTTGGCCTCGATGTGTAAGAGTGTCTAGACCAGTGGTGGGCCAACTTTCTTAATCCATCCGGTGTCAGCCACCTTCTTCAAATCGTTATATAAGTTTACTTTAAGGTAAAACGGCATTGGCCAAATTACATCAGTAAAAAATATATAAATAATTACTTAACGACATTCCCCCGCTCTATCTCTTATTACTCCAAACATCGCGAACACATCACAGTCAGACTTGGCGTCCAGCAAACAGAGCATTTTTGTACCATTTGTAAGAACGATAAACACACGATCCACAAATGAAAATGGAATAAGATTTCAGCACCTTTTAAACAGTTGCCCACTAGGCTATTTAATTTGTATCTCAAAAAAATTGTACCACACGTTAACAGAGTTACAAATAAATAATAGTTTAAAAAAACTAAAAACACGCTTTTTATAGAAAACCAAACTAAAAAATAGAAAATAAATTTCAATAAATTTAAATTAAGAAAAGTGTTAAAAATTTCAATAAATATAAATTAATAATAGTGTGAATAAAAAAAAATATATTTTATTTTAAAAACAGCGTGGGGTGCATGTTGTCAATAGTTATAAATATTTTAATGACAGATATGAGTAGAGTGATTATCATTTTGATAATATATTAAAAAGCACCCCACGCTTTTTTTAAAATAAAATATATTTTTTTTATTCACACTATTATTAATTTATATTTATTTAAATTTTTAATACTTTTATTTTCTTTTTTTTAGTTTGGTTTGAGGGTTTTAAAAGCGTGTTTTTAGTTTTTTTAAACTATTATTTATTTTTTACTTTTTAGTTTGAAAAATGGAATAATTTTATCAAATTAGTGTATTGTCATCGGTTCTCGATAAATCTACAAAGTTTGAACGAAATCTGGCCGTTTAAAGTGGGTCAAAATCGCGCCCAAAGAAGTCGGTTACAAACAAACATACAGGTGAAGCTAATAAAAAGCGTGTAAAAAAGCAAAATTGAGTAAATAAAGTCACATTATTGCGACATTTCTCGTGGTTATAGTTTTATTTGTTCTAAGTTGTGCTAAGTATGTAGTTAGGTCTATATTAAAACCATAATTTCTTGTTTTCGTATGCCTTCATTGGCATAATATGTATAGCTCCTTATTTTTTATTTTAAACACCAACAATTGGCTACATTAGTAACAGTAGGCAGAAAGACGCTGTGACTAATCCATATTTTCAACACCATTCCTCGTTACCTCTAATGAAATGGTGATGAAAAAAAAGCTTTTTTACAAAAAAGACAACCGCCTTCAAAAACCAAAATGTGAAAAATAACTTTAAAACAGAACACACATGACTTTAGTTTCGGAAGTCGGTGGCTTTGCTGTTCTATTTATTGTTTTGTATTGCCACCGACTTTGTCTTTGTCTTTGACTTTGTCGGTTGTCTTTTTTGTAAAAAAGCTTTTTATTTTTCGCTTTTTAGTACTTCCTTATCATCCAAATCCATTAAGAAATGGCAACACAGTCAAAACAGAGATAAAAAGTACAAGGTGAGAACATTACAACATCATCCATGTAATTTTTTTTGCTTTCTGTCGATTTTTTCAAAAAGTGCTGAATCAATTTCGATAAAATTTATATGGGACCACCCTTGAGGCATACCCTATCCATCAAAAGAAGAATTTTTAAAATCGCTTTACTTTGGCCGGAGAAATCGCGTAACAAATATACAAAAAAAAAAACATACGGACGAATTGAGAACCTCCTTCTTTTTGAAGTCGGTTGAAAACTCTCGATACTGTAGAAAGAAATTCTATTTCTTAAAATAAATGGGAACGTGGCTTTCACCACCAACGTGATTTTAATGAAGCGTTGACGTATTTGACACCGGTATTCTGATACTTTTCGTACAGGAAAATTAAAACTTCGAAGTTGTGTGGAACACGAATAACCAACGAGATTTTTATTATGTACATTTTAGCAGAAATAAAGGTATTTTATGTAAGACTTCAGACCGTGCTGAGCCTTACGATACTGGATTGTATAATGTTCTGGTGTGTGTGACACGGTTGGCGCAGTGGCTGAGCGATCGACTGCTGCGCAGCGTGTTGCGGGTTCGATTCCCGCCCAGGGTAAACATTGGTGTGATGAGCACTTGTGTTTGCTTTGTGTCTGGGTGTTGTTTATCTATATATGTATGTATTTACAAAAAAAAAAAATGTATTTGTGTATGTATATCAGCTGTCTGACACCCATAGTACAGGGTCTCCCTAGTTTGGGGTCAGATGGCCGTGTGTGAAAATGTCCCCACATATTATTATTATTATTATTATAAAGCAACGCGGAACACCGGCCGCATGCGTCCGGAGGCGTGCGGCCAGAGTTCCGCGTTGCTCTATGATTGGGAGTCAGAGGTTCTTATAAATCAAAGAGGGAAACCGAATGAAACTCTACTCAATTTGATGATTAATCAGTCAACGTTTGCACTTCGAGAATGACAAAAAATGTATGAAAAAAAAAAGCATAAAGATTCTAAATTCAAAATACTCTCTAGAACAAATCCAGAGTGTTTAGACGAAACATTTAGTCAAATGCTTTCGACCAGCTTGCCTCAAGCATGCATTCTTTATAGTACGCACAGGTGGTGCCAGTGATAGAAAAGTTGGTGGAATCGTTTGTCTTGGTATGGGCACAGTACTTATAAATATTAGTACTACCGTACAGTTGCGACACGCTCCGCCTCCCTCTGAAACCGGTCCTCACCTCTCCCCGCGTCGAACGACTGCTCTGGGAACTGCATTTTTGTTCGAGCGGCGCGGAGACACGCACACACACACACACACGTATTTGTAGTCTGTTATTTTGGTAGTAGTGTAAGCAATTATATTGTTTCGTTTATGGAGTATCGTGGGTGTGCCAAAAGTGACAGGACAGTGACAAAAAAGCATAACGCTTCTGAATTCAAAATACTTTCTAGAACAAATCAAAAGTTTAAGACGAAAAATTTAGTCAAATGCTTTCGACCAGCTTGCCTCAAGCATGCATCCTGTATAGTACGCAAAGGTGGTGCCAGTGATATATATTATGGTAAAAGCTTTGATTATATATCAAAAAAAAAAAAAAAAAAAAAAGTATTTGTGTATGTATATCAGCTGTCTGACACCCATAGTACAGGGTCTCCCTAGTTTGGGGTCAGATGGCCGTGTGTGAAAATGTCCCCACATATTATTATTATATTATATATAATGTCTAGATGGAGCGTCATGTGCACGCAAACGTGTCAAAAAGTGTCAGCCAACTATTGGCTGACAAGTGCTTATATAATCAAAGCCCAAATGCGTAATAATAATAATAAATGAGTAATATATGTATAATAATATTAATTATTATATAATTGATTATATAATTGCTTATATAATCATTATTTACGCACACAGAGACGTAGGTGCACAGTATAAAACGACGCCTGCACGCACACATATTTGAAATTGTTGACTCGTTTTCTTTGTTATGATTGAAGGGCGACGCTCCATCTAGACATTATATAATCAAAGGGTAAAAGTTGATAAGGAATCGTTTGTCGTGCTATAGGCATGGGAAGAGGAGGGATGAAACGCATGTGACTAAAAGGGTAATGTGAACGGATGGAGTGGAAGAGGACGGCCAACCAAACAAATGGATGGATTGTGTGAAAAATGATATGAAAGAAAAGGAAGTCAGTGGTAGCATGAAGATTGACAGGACGGAATGGAAAAAGAAAACGAGTTGCACTGACCCCAAGTAACATGGTACAAGGACAGGAAGATGATGATAGGAGATAATATACAGGCTGGTCCAGATAACGCGTAACAAATGGGTAAAGAAAGTAATGAGATAGATACACAGCGTCATTAATTGATTACCCCTCACGCATTAAAGTTTCTTCGAAAAGGGGGTAACCAGTTGATGACGCTGTAGTACATACCTCAGATTATAAATCAAAAGGCAGATAGACCGCGCGGAACACTGAGAGTGAAGCCAAAAAAGCAAAATTAAATACATATTTAAAAGTGAATACTTACAATCTCGTGATTGTATTCGCTTTTGAATTTGTATTTGTATTTTCATTTGTTTTTTTCAACGATGCGTCGTTTCGTGGTATACTGACTCGTGTCAGTACAGCACGAAGCGCGTTGTAGGTATTCGCTTTTGAATTTGTATTTGCTTTTTTGGCTTAACTCTCAGTGTTCCACGCGGTCTATCTATCTGCCCTTTGTTTCATAATCTGAGGTAGGTACATACATACGTTCTTTTTTTTACTAACCGTTACTGTACCACTCTGGGCAAAGGCTTCCCCTATTCCATCCTACGTTCGTTATGTCCGTTAATTTCATTTTCAGTTCATAAGATTACTTATTTAATTATATTTTACAATCTTAATTTTCTTTGCCATAATTGAATTTAAAATATGATTTCGTAAACTGTAGGTACCATTTTTTATAAGAAAGAAAAATATTATAAGATTAGCATTTTGCTGTTTTTTTCCTAAATTACTTTATGGTCTATTTATGTAGGCTACAATTTGAATTGAAATCTTCAACGTTTGGTTCGAAATCCGAATTCAAACTTTTTTCTACCTTTACTTATAAATTGCTTCATTAAAAACAATTTGAAACCGATTTAAAAATGGAAATCGAATAAAAAGTTATTTGCTAACCACTTAGGGCGGGTTGTTTCAAACAGTCGGTTAACGTTACATACGGACGGTTAAAAAGTTACTATGACTGATGATGTATAACGTACGTTAAATGTAACGGGTTGTTTCATGACATAAAAATCCGTCAGATATAGTTATTCAAAAAGAGATTCCATAATATTTTGATGTTTAAAGTAGCTGTTTGACAACACAAAATTACGATGACTGGTCGGTTATGGTAATAGTAACTTTTTGACGTATGATTTTGTGAAACAACCCATTTTTTTGATTTGACGATAGTTAGCGCCATTTTTGACTATTACCGGTCAGTAATGGTTAGTTGAAGCAACCCGCCCTTAAGCACGCCGCAATTCAGTTTATCAATTGATATTGAAATCGTATTGAAAAACAAAAATAGATTTAAAAATCTAACATTTCCAAATTGAATTGTTATTTTCACGTCACAAACAAACAATAAAATCTAAAACCTATTGATGTGTAAAGTCTGAATCCATGACTGAATACAGATTAAGAATAGATTGCGTATCTAAATTAAAAAAAAATTGTGCTAGATAGTGTTGTGTTGTACTTCGTTTTTTTTTAATGTTTCCTGTTGAGTGTTGAACGTTTATTTTGATTGTATTATTTTATTGTCAACGATTTGTGTCTAAGTATATTAATTATCTTTTCGTCCAATGATGGAATGGGGATGGGGGAATTAAGTTACAAAATTCCAAATCACACTCTCCGACATGTAGGTATCCGATAAAAGACCGATAGTTTGTGAAACATCAGCTAAGAACGGACTTGCCTTTGACTTGTGATGAAGTCGGAAAGCGCATTTAAAAACTTCAGTACCCATCTCAGTATGAACTAGGGATATGTGCAAGTTACTCCAACTTGAAAGCTACTGATAACATGTTCTATTGCTACAGGGATCTAAGTTACTAAACTTAAGTACTAAAACTTCAGTATTCTGCTCTGAAGCTAACCCGCGGCTAACTAGTTACCCGGACGAAGTGTAAATGGGTTTCCTGGTCAGAAACGTGGGTTACATAAAGTCTGGGCGTTTAAGTTAAAACTTAGCTTAATTCTCTCCTTTCAAAAGGGAAATATGTTTAAAGTTGGAGTTTTAAAGCAAAAATGTAGGTTCCATTTTAAAATTAATTGCTGAGGCTTATATTAACTACTTTTTTTCTTTTACTTTGCTTGTTATAGAAACTAAAAGAATAGTGTACAGACGTCAGCACATCCAGCCATACCCAACTGTCAAAGAATCATGGCGAGATCCATACATTCATTTGTTTGAAAAAAAAAAAGAACATTTAGAGGGTTTAACTTCTTTTTTTTAATTTATTACGCGGATTAAATTGATGGTATATCAATTACTTAGGTAGGTAATTACTCAAGTATACTACTTACCATATTTTTAAAGCCCCGCATAATTAAAATATTTTGAAATGAAAATAACACTTTTTCGTTTCATCTCATTGCCCATTTTGTTTTTATAAAAAATGAGGATCTTGCAAATTGGAAGAGAAGTGATGTGACAAGTGTATGGAAAAAAAGAATAATTATTTGTGACATTATTTCCCATAAAACGATGCAATTTCAGTGTAAGAACTGCGAAACAGCGACTGTCAGTGTCACTGATACTGTCAGCCGCCGTTTCGTTCTGAAATAATGAGCTTTTCGTTTAACTATTCACTTTTAAGGTTCATTTTTATTTCGGGGTTTTTAAAATATTATGAATGCCTGAAGATACTCTTTAGGTACCCCAGAGTATAAGAAATAGAATTTCAACTTCTCTAAACATCTTTATTTTTTGTACAAATCCTGCCATGATCCTTATCCTAATTGAATATGAACCTTATTCTTCTACAATACAGTTGAAAATCTATCAAAGAAATTTGTCAGATTGTTGTAGCTTGATGTGCTGTCCTCTGTACTTAGGTACATTTCTTATACACCCAGGTACACCAACGTACAAGTACAAAACTTGTAAAACCATAGAGTTTGTTGAGTCATAATGTTCTAATATCGATGCGGGGTGCGCAAACTGTTTAGTATAATCTGTGGTCATTAGTGACTGCCCCGTATTAGGGTTGCCGACGTGAAAATTTTTGATTTTTGTTGACGTTTATACGTTAAAAGGATGTTCTATTTAATATTAAATCTAAGTAACAAAATGTTGGTTAGGAAAGTGAATAGATTTGTGAAATATCAATTTGTGTCGAGGAATTTTAATTTTTTCACTCAAGTTGCGTTGCGTATTCCATAAACCTCATAATCATGTATCATTATTATTATGTAAAATTTTCAATTTTAATGTTGTAAGTATGATCCAAAGTTGATTGAAATAAATAAATAATTAATATTATTTTAAAATCGAATGTAATTTAGATCATTTCAGCGACTCTTTTTAAGCAATTTTTATATCGATACAAATGCGTTGTAAAGGTAAATACTACATTAGTTTTTGTTAACCATAAACAAACCATTGTGTAAAAAACCAATGTATGAAATCGCGAGAAAAAGCAGCTTTTCAATTAATGTACTACTGTATTATTTACGCGATCGCTGGTTTTAAAAGGTAAGGAATTTCGTAGCCAACTAGCAAAATAAAAAAATACCAACAAGCAGCTTCTAAAATAACAGACTGAACTTAACAAGTCTTGTATTAAAACCTCCTTTGAGCATGGAACGAAAATTAAACGCTAGCAACCCTGTGTTTTGGCGCCAAAACGAATGCCAACAGCAATTTCCCGCGCTAACTGTATAATGCGACGGCGAATTGGCCTCCCCTGGCATTGCTGGCATCTTGTAGGGCAATCTCACGCAATCCTGATGCTTTTAGCATAGAAATTAACTACTTTTACAAGCTAAGTACATACTATACTGGACTATTTCGTGAAATAGAAGACAAGTTTAGTGTTATTAGTATTAACCTCTGTTAAGTGGAGGGTTGAAGTTAGACTCTATTATTTTTATTTTTGTGTTCTAAATTCGATTTGCTGTATTTTTTTTTTAATTGTTGAGTCAATGCTGTCAGTTACACTGCTGTGCAATTTGGTTTTTACTTTGAATACAAACCTTTAAAGATATTATAATAACGTTTTTTTTTTCATGTTGTTATTTAGATAGTTTATATTTAGGTTCAATAAATTCTTGCATCATTATTCGGCTAACTTCTTATACACAGTTTTAATAGCTTGACAATTAATAAGGTGTAAAGATTTTTTTTCTCATAATGACTACAGTCGCCATTACCTGGTATACAAAAAGCTGTTTATACAATATTCGGGAAGTTGTCGGTGCTAACCGTAGGCATGTACACATTTATTTGTAGAATAGTGTAGACAGTCTATCGCTCATTTTGATGATTGTATATCCATCAAGATACCTAGGCACCTGTCAAATGTGAATGAAGTTATTTAGGTTTAAATTAACCTTAATTTAATTAACTTTATTTACATTTAGAGTAGTAGGTCTAAGTGGTAGTTCTTTAATGCATTGAGTAGCAGTTAGATTCTAGCAAATAATCATGGGTTTGAACAATACTTTACCTGATTGCAAGGAGGTGCAAAATACTAAGAACGCCTTCGAAATGCACAAAATACCAGTTCATTTTATCATTCTTTTTCCATCACAAATTGACTAACACAACTTCGCACAACTGCCACCCAATTTATCGTTCACTGCTAGTGCTGTGACAATTATTGATCAAGAAGCTTATAGATAAAAGTGGAGGCAACACTCTAAATACCTAAGTGAAGCCAACTGTGGGCAGACGCTCTCTTTCTGAATGCATACATAAGATAAAGAAAACACATATCACTGTCTCGTTCTTATGTATGCATTCAGAAAGAGAGCATCAGCCCACAGTTGGTTTCAAATTTCTGTTCTAAGTGTTGGCTCCATTTATACCTATATCTTCATGTTATTGATACTCGCTAGGGATGTACTAATTGAGCTGTTCTATAAAAAAGATAAAACGTTACATTTCGTTGATAACAGAGTTACACTATTGACTCAATCAACTCGGAACTATTTGGACGCGTCAAAATGGTGGAGTAAATTGGACTTCTGATTAGATTATCCGGGAAAAACTACGTTTCCTTTGTGTTAATAAGACTAACATTTGTTAGAAGATATACTTAAAATGATTTAGTCAGTAGAAAAAGATTACTAAGGTACTTATTAGAAAACTTGGAACATTAAAACAGTAAGCTGCACAGATAAAACAAATGTTTTGTTATTTATTTGAGTTTTTTACCGTTTATTTATTGGACAGAGACAATGCTACATTATAGACGTGATAAGAATAAAATATTTTTTATCTATTTATTTATTTATTAACCAACTTGAATTAACAGCCAAAGACCACACAAACAAGTTATCGGTCCGTAAAAAGTAAAAGTAAATCATATCAAGACATAAACAAAATCTGAATACAAAATAAAATAGACGGAAATTAACAATAAAGAGACATCAGAATTGTAAGGAAATTATCAATAAATTATCAAAATAAACAATTACATTAAATCAAAAGTAGAACAAAAATAAACAATTATATAAAATCAAATAGATAAATTAGGAATTTACAATTACTCAAAAGAGATAGTACTAGAGGCAGCAATGGACTCCAGGTAACGAGTAGCAGTGTTCAGGAATCTCGGCTCCGAAGTCGCAAACATATCTAATGTATCGTCAAAGAGTAATATGCAGTTTATAAGGGAGAGGGCTACGTATAGTGGACTGTTCTTAAGTGATTTGGAACCGCTTTGAGGAACTGAAAATAGAGGACGTTGCCGAGGGCGAAGTGTGTGACGGATAGGAAGAGGGATACTAAAAGAAATATATTGTAAAAGCGAAGAATTAAAGTGGGAACCACGAATAAGGCGGACGAAATATTTAACAGTAGCAAGATTTCTCCTGACTTCTAAACTTTACCTATACCTAGCACAAATGGTGTAGGGTACAAGTACGGATAATAACCATACAATTTTAAGTATAGGTAGCGTACAAAAGAACCGCTTCTGAACCTTTTCTACGACCAATGTATAGGCTTTTTCGTGTGGGTTCCAGATTACACTATTGGTTTCAAGTATACTACGAATGTATGAGTTGTATAAAAGGGTTATGGCTTGCCTATTATTTAATATTTTTATCTGTCCTTTGTTACAAAATATATCATAAGAGTAGGTACGGACGAACAAACTAATTGGTTTACAGGCAAAAATAACACATCTTTCTACTACACTAACAATTATTATTTTTTTATTTTTATATTTAGTGCGTAGGTATCAGGGATATCTACGTGGTCGATATAAGAAAATGGAATAAAAATATTGTAAGTGTAGAATAAAGATGAATATTTTTGCCTGTAAACCAATTAACTTGTTCGACTGTACCTATTATTACAGTATAGTAGTAGTAGTAGCAGAGGAGATCGTGTATGTATACTAAAGAGCTGATCGGTTAAAGTAAAGCAACGCTAGCCGCGGCCTGTCCATGGATGGGTGACCATCTATTTCATATCGAGACTTTTCTGTGCTCTGTGCTTTGGAAACCAGGGAAAACAGGTTGATCCCGCCCGGGTGACATTCGTAGATCTTCGACAGTCGTCATGGAAGAAGCCAGAAAGTCTGAAAACCAGTACCATGTGGCACTGTGTTACCTAGTAACTGGGTTGTGGAGATCAGGTAGGCAGTCGCTTCATGTAAAATACTGGTATTCAGCTGCATCCAGTAAAACTGGTAGCCGACCCTAAAAATGACAGAGTTTACTTTTTTACTACCTTCCAAACCTCCTTCCTTCTCCTTTCTTTTTTCTTTTTTTTTCTCGTTTTTGAGTACACATGTTTTATTATAAGTAGTAAGTAGTAGATGATGTATTATACTTGTTTGATAAACGCTATTAATCGTTCACATCTCTGCAATAAAAGTAAAATCGACGAATTTTTTCATCCATTCCATTTATTTTTCTCGTTAATTCTTTTTCCACGTACACTCAATGACACAGCATATTTAAAAATGACATATGACGTCAAACGTAATAAACGAAATGAACGTTCGAAAATTGCAATATTAATCACAGGGAATAAAACCACAGCAATTTGGTAATTCGATTTCCAATTTTAAATATTCGCAGAACGGATTAATTTTTATTTGTGTGTTTTTTCTCATGATTGCCTTTCGAAAGAGCTTCGGAACAAGTGGATGATCAATGCGATTTCAATTTCTGCCGTAGAATGGGAATGTTACCAATAATCTATGACGGCTTCAGCGACGGCTGAGCGTTAGCGCCGTCATCATTTGGGCTCGGTGGTATCGGGTTCATTGTAGAATAACAATATTCAATGAAGTACTAACTAACCTTACTTTATTAAATGTGATCATAAAATACAATTCAAATACACTTCTGGACACATCTATTGGCCCACCTTAGAGTTTAGGTTTCGATGGCCCCTTCCGAAATATGATTGCTAGATTGAACAAAACCTGTTGATGCAGTTTTAAACCTGATACATTTTACCATCTTTTTCGATCGTATTGTTTTAAATTTGAATTCAGAATACCATACGACATGGAGCTACGCCTAACAAGTCGGATATGCGCCTTGTTAAAGGCAATTGATTTTTGAATAAAAAACATGTTTTATCAAATGAAGGTTTAATTTAATAACGCGTGTTGCCTCCATGGGCATCTACCACAGCTCTCATACGATTAGGCATAGAGTTTATCAACCGCTCTATGAAATTTTGAGGGATCATCTCCCATTCCTCTTCTATGGCAGTTTTCAACTCCTGCATCGTCTGGGTAACTGGCTGACGAGCCCTAACACGTCTTTTTAGCTCGTCCCACATGTGCTCAATGGGGTTCATGTCTGGGCTTCTGGCTGGCCAGTCCATAACTGTGATGTTCACATCCCGAAGATATTCCCTGACGATGCCGGTCGCATGGGCTCTTGCATTATCATGCATAAAAAGGAAATTAGAGCCCACATAGTCCGCGTATGGTATCACGTGAGGTTCTAAGCACTCACGAATGTACCTTTCAGCATTTAATGTTGGCAGCCGTGGTCCTGTAACAACCTCAAGTTGAGTTTTGCCGCTCGCGGATATACCGCCCCAGACAGTCCATGAGCCACCGCCATAAGCAACCCTCTCTTCAAAGCAGCATTGTGCGAAACGCTCTCCCTTACGTCGGTAGACCTTCTTCCTTCCATCATTGCCATGTAACACAATTTTAGACTCATCAGAAAAGAGTACACGGCTCCAATCTTGCTGTGTCCAATTTAAATGACTGCGTGCGAAATGAAGGCGCGCTGTTCGGTGGGCTCGCGTTAGTTTGGGCCCATTAGCTGGCTTGTGTGGTACCATTTCGCGTTCTTTTAACCTTCTCCGAACAGTTCGAGCGCTCACAGATACTCCGTGGAAGTCGCAAAGTTGGTTTTGTATCTCAATGGAGGTAAGGTGACGATTTCTCAAGCTGGTCGTCACGATGAATCGATCCTGCCTTTCAGTTGTGACCCGAGATCGTGGCCTTCCTTGGCGACGAACAAAGCCACCAGTCTCTAGGTACCTCCGATAAACATTTCGGACCGCAGATCGACTTAAATTAAGTTGAGCACTTACGTTTCTTTGGCTGTGTCCGGCCTGAATAAGTGCCACAGCTTGGGCGGCGACTTCAGGTGAAGTATCCATAGATTATTGATAGAACCTCACCTTAATGTTAAGAATAAGTAATGTTTGTTGCAAAACCAAAGATATCAATCACTTTTTCAAGAATTAAATCCAAGTAAACCAATAAAACCAAGTTTTCTTAGTATTCGATTGTTTGATATCAACAAACAGGCTCCAAATTGTCTTTTGTTTCTTTAAATTCTGTGTTCGAAATTCAAAAAAAGACTATTGAATGAAATTGTGAATGTGCCAGGTTCAAAACTGCATAAAAACTTTTTGCTCGACCTAATATAAAATTTTAGCTAGGACCAAACGAAACTGAAAATACAAGGTGGGCCAATAGATGTGTCCAGAAGTGTAGGTAAACCGACAGTTTCGTACTAGATGAGTGTCCTGGTTGGTGTCTCGAGCAAAAGTTAGTGTTGGGTACTCAGCCCTTGTGGTATCACACTTGTAGCTTCTCACTTCGTCAAAAAAAGTCACTCACTCTTTTTATTTCGACGTGCTAGCACCTACCACAGTAGCACACACCACAGAGTCGAATACTCAAGGAGCTTATAGATAAAAGTGGAGGCAACACTCTAAATACTACCTAATTGAAACCAACTGTGGGCAGACGCTCTCTTTCTGAATGCATACATAAGATACAGAAAACACATATCACTGCTGTATCGTTCTTATGTATGCATTCAGAAAGAGAGCATCAGCCCACGGTTGGTTTCAAGCTTTTGTTCCAAGTGTTGGCTCCATTTATACCTATACCTTCATGCGAATACTTTACGAGCTACTGAGTGCGACCACACAATGCTAAAACACGTATAGTTTTGAAAATGAGTTGAGCGAATTTTATTCTTAATTTCTACGATCTTTAGTACAAGTACTCTGTCCACATCTTTAGTTTATAAATAATATTTAGTAAGTAGGATATTTAAGTAAAACTAACATTTTAAATTTAGTTCGCGCAATTTGATTACAAACGAGCAGTTGACGCCTAATGATATTATATTAATATCATTGTCGACGCCTCTCTCCCTCATCATCACTAGTGCGAGTTGAGCTATACGACGAGCTCGAGTGAGTCCGAGTATGCCTATGAGTGCCGCACGGCACACGTAGGCACGAAGTCCTCACGTCTCCCCTACAGCATATCTGTGTACTCGCCAAGAAGCTTATAGATAAAAGTGGAGGCAACACTCTAAATACCTAAGTGAAGCCAACTGTGGGCAGACGCTCTCTTTCTGAATGCATACATAAGATAAAGAAAACACATATCACTGTCGCGTTCTTATGTATGCATTCAGAAAGAGAGCATTAGCACACAGTTGGTTTCAAGTTTTTGTTCTAAGTGTTGGCTCCATTTATACCTATATCTTCATGGTACTCGCACGCTCGTAGCCTTGCCTCATTCGAGCTAGCACAGTATGCTGCCTCACTTTGTAAAAAGAGTGCCTCGCACGATACTCGTTTTCAAAGAGTGAGCTACCCAACACTAAGCAAAAGTGAGCTTGGCACGGTCCCCACTCTCCAACACGACTCTTCACGTGCCGCCATTGCAATTGATAACTGACGTCACGGCGCGGCGGCGTTTACCATTTCCTTTGTACTACAATAATCAAATTGAATACTCTTTATCGTTAAATTATTGCTTGCTACGACGCGACGTCTTTATATACCTACGAGTACTATTGTAAAGTGGTAAACTTTGTTTGTAAGCAAAGGGGGAAAAAAAATGGAACTACGCACCCGATTTCAAAAATTACTAAGCGCTGTAATTAATAGTGAGTGCTATAGGTATATTATGTTATATATTTATGCACGATTTAGTTTACCTGTTTGTGATAGTTTTTTACTATGCTCCTGCCACGTTATATCTTCACGTCCCTTAGTTGACTGACAGAGAAAGCTTACAGCATTAAGTCCGCCTTTGTACCTTTGTGCATGAAGTATAAATTTATTAATAAATATTTAATTGGCAACATGTAAAGAAAGCAAAAAAATAAAATTAAAGTGTCTGTTTGTAATATCAAAATAAGAACGTTTTACTAAATGCATATGAAAGTATAAAGGGTATTAACAATATATGGGTATAACAATTTCTTTTTTAAATTTTTGTCTCTGTTCCGGTATTAACCGGAACAGAGACAATAATTGTGAATAGTGTTGACCGAATTCGACGGGACTTTCACTGGCAGATTGCTGATATTATAAGGAGTAATTTGTAAGTATTTTAGAAGAAAAAATGGGTTTGGCGCAAAAAACGCCCCGCTGATGACCGACAATAACGCGAACGAAATCGCGGGCATCAGCTAGTACCTACTTAATAAAACTCTTGCCAACACAACTTTACCCACAGACTGACGTACATCTGGCCGTTGCTTTTGCAAATGGCGGCGCTATGAAGTATCAAGGTATACTGGTCACGCTATGCTGTAACATTAATTTGCTTTAATTTTAGTCTCCCATTTAGCTTTGATTTCCTAAGTAAAGCTGTCAGTTTGTTTGAGTGACAAAACAAAGGCCAATTCAAAGTCAAACAATTATAACAGAATGAGTAAATACTCGCCCCTTATTACAAGGGATTTAAAGCATAATTTTGTACCAACAGTCAGGACTTCAGGAACATAAATATGTTTATGTTACGACTAAAGATAGGTGTGAAATTAAACTTGAGATTGGCTGGCTAAACTTAAGATTATCATAGTGGAATGGTAAATTTTCGAAATACCTTCCGGTCAACTGTGGCATCTTTACTTTCCGTGGGCATCTTTACCTAAGCATACCATAAACAAGTTTTCATTAAATTATTTTTTATCAACGGCAGTTGGCTCCATTTTAGATATATTGGTAGATTTTATAATAAATTGTGGTATCTCAAAAAGATTTTCAAGCTCACAACTTGGTTAATTGTCAAAATAATGTATATTATTAATTATATGTGGTCAACTTTACCTATGTATTGGTAGCGCTTTTCTTGAACGAAGATGGCAGCTTCAAAAATAAATACATCGCTATTTTAGCGCCATAACCGCTAACTTTACGTCATGTACACTCTGGGGCACACATTCAATGCAAACTGTAGGCTAGGTAAAGTTGGCAAAAATATGGCAATTTTACCCCGCTCATACTGTTGGGTATTATAGCGATTCTATTTGAGATTTAGTAGAATTCGATGGTTCAACCGAAAGAGAAACACCTTTTCTACAAAATAAATCTATAAAAACTTAATCAACTAGCTAGATATTGGAATAGATAGCATAAAAGTAAAAAAATATGGTAATGTTGCCACAGTTGACTGTTGAACGTATCCATTTTTAACCGACTTCAAAAAAAAGGAGGTTCTCAGTTCGACCCGTATGTTTGTATGTATGTTTGTCCGCGATTATCTCCCGTTTGGCTGAACCGATTTTGATGCGGTTTTCAGAAAAGTGTTTGTCATTCTGGAGAAGGTTTTAGTGTATAACAAAACAAAAATTTATTCAGCGCTTTTTGATAAAAAAAAAAAAAAAAAATGAGAAGACTTATTCCTTTCTTCCATCTTTCCGTCTTTGGAGGACTTTCAATCTCTGTTTTAACTGTGTTGCCGTTCCTTAATGGATTTGGGTAATAGAGAGGCACTAAAAAGTGGAAAATAAAAACATTTTTGAAAAAAGAGAACCGCCTTCAAAAGAACCTAAAAAGTGATAAACAACTTATTAGTTTTTTTTTGAAGGCGGTTCTCTTTTTTCATAAAATATTTTTTACATACACTACTCTTTTTGAAAGGAAGTTCCTTAATGCGGCTTACGGGTAGTGCGAATTAGTAGAAATCGTCACGTAACTAAATGCGGTACCTAATTTTCATTTGCGATAAATTATTTCGTCTATAGCCGGCTAACTGCATATTAGCCTAAACGCAACGATTATTATTATTATCTACCTCTCCGAGGAATGTTTGACCTCATCTCATAAAGAAAATGAAATACACAAAGCCTTTAATTATAAAAGTTCGTAAAACCTTTTCACAACATTAAAATACTATTCAAGTAATTGTTATTATTATATTTATGTATTCATCAAAGACAATTTCAGTCTAGAATAATTGTTAGTAGTGCTTAAGATCTATGTTAGTACAGACAGCGTCATCAACTACTTACTTCCCACGCATTAAAATTTGTTCGGATAGGGGGTAAGCAGTTGATGACGCTGTCTGTACTTTTTTTTTTATTGGTACGGGGTGGAAAATCCTCATGGATGTCCTCCGCCCTGGGGCGGGCGGAGGGGTCTGTGAGACTCTTACTGACTAAAAACCACCCCGGTATTCTATCTCACACCTACGTCGGGGGTCGCGGGAACTGGAGATACTTTCGCAACCCCCGGCTGGTGCCGGCCCGCTGCAGCGGGCCACTTCTCGGGTCAGGGGGGGGGATTGAGGTGTTAGGCTCCCCCCCGGACGTCTTAGAGGGGCGCGCGTGGAACAATA
Source organism: Charanyca ferruginea (assembly GCA_947361185.1). Lineage (NCBI taxonomy): Eukaryota > Metazoa > Arthropoda > Insecta > Lepidoptera > Noctuidae > Charanyca > Charanyca ferruginea. The sequence goes on along the minus strand of OX376082.1, from coordinate 5,858,987 downwards.
CGCGCCGCCACCTCGGGTCCTGGTGTATGTGGGGGGCGTACATCAACTAATTAACATTTTAATAAAATACTCCCCACATTAAATTAAATTTAATAAACATGCAGAAAAATAATGAATTCTCTTAAAAACCACTTTTAAAAAATTCACATCTTCTTTCACATTTTAATAACATCATCAATTAACTGCGTGCTGTTTTTTCGCTCAGTTTCCATATTAATTAGTGTAGGGTCAACTGGTATGAGCGATCGTTCGCACTCAGGGTTGCCAGGTGTTCAGTTTTTAACCAACCAAAAAGACGGAGAGTTTTACTTGTTTATCTATGTGTTTGTCTGTGGCAACGTAGGTCTTAAACGGGTGAACCGATTTTGATTTACTTTTTTTTTTTTTTTTTTTTTTTTTATCATTTGATAGGCATACGTTTGACCACTATCTCACCTGATGGGAAGCAATGATGCGGTCTAAGATGGAGCACGCTTGCCTAGAAGTAACCTATTCACTCTTGACTTAAAGACTCCCGGGTTGTAGCTATCAGGAAACACAGACTCAGGCAGGGAATTCCACTCCTTTTTTGTTTGTAAGGTGACTCGATCTTAGGTATAGGTACGATTAAAGCATTTTTTTTGTTAGCATTTTTAGTTTTAGTTGAATCATTATAATAATAACATTTATTTCAACTAACAAAGGATCTTTATCATAGCACATACCTACAAGAAAAGTGAACACCAATGCAAATGGATGCAAATAGCCGTATTTTATTTCGTATGATTGCAGTAACAAATAAGTTTTACAACTAAATACAAGAAAATTGGTGTTTATAAACTAAGCATTTAAAAAATATATATTGTGTTTAATATTGTACGGAATCTTTCGTGTGAGAGACCGATTCGCAGTTGTTTTATGTTTTCTATGTTTTATTGCATTCACTACCTTCGTCAAGCAATGTTCGGTAATTTTGTCAATTTAAAGTCAAGCATTTATTTCAATTAAACCATTTACAGGCACTTTTGAATTGTCAAAGAGTCAGATTGTTAGTCAGAAAATTGAAGCTAATTGCTCGTTCCAAAACGTAGGGCGTCTTTATGGAGACTGGCTAAAGTAGATTCGTCTTTCATGGGGTACTGTTTAAAGTGTTACAATAAAATACCTCCCCATATTGTTCAATTAAATGAGACAAAATTTAAGTCTTGTATTAAACGCACACTATGCAGTCGAACATATTATAAATTGAGTGATTACATCACTGATAAAAATGCTTCGCTGGATGCTGGTCTAGCTCCAAAGCCATAAGGGTTCATAGATTAATTGATTAGCATTTTTAACTATTTTTGGAGCTGCTGAAGATGTAGATCTACATTATCTTTGCATTGTATACACTCAATGTAAAAAAAAAAAAAAAAAAATGTATTTGTGTCTGACACCCATAGTACAGGGTCTCCCTAGTTTGGGGTCAGATGGCCGTGTGTGAAAATGTCCCCACATATTATTATTATAATTATTGTTAGTATTATATAATTTTTCGTAGCACATACATGTGAGCACTATATTCTTTAAAGCTACCATTTACGAGGTATACCTCTCATTGACTTGAATATGCCCTGGCGGTTGGGAGAGTCATGCTCACTTGAATGTCTCGCTGACGGTGGCGCATGCGTTGGATCATTCGGTTCCCTTCAAAATGGTTGAGTTAAATGGTGCCGATCCATGCGTCATGTTCGTGAACGGACGCCGTCAGTTAGGACTGGTCATCTCTTAGCTGCCTCGGTTATTTTAAATTTTGGTTTGAATTGTTATTATATCTATATTTTTCTCTAGACCTTTTTTAACATGCAAGACTTGTTACATTGTTCTCACATGAATGATGTAACCTAAATTTGTAAAATATTACTGATTTTAAAAGACTGTTCATGGAGTTTCTTTTCTCCATAGAAACCTACTGTTTGGAACGAGCAACTAGCTTCAACTTTCTGACTGACTGACTCTGACAATTTAAAAGTACCTGTAAATGGTTTAAATGTGGAAATGGAATGGAAATAAATGATTTTGAGTTTGAGTTTGAGAAGAACGAGCAATAAGCTCCACGGGCACCCTTTTAATTAGGTTTTTACAAAATGCCGTATACATTATTCTTGTTGCTTTTATAAGTGAAAACAATGTAGGGGAATCCAATTTTTTTCCCCCGCAGGGCAAAGGACCACTCTACTCTTCTTCTACTTCTCTCTGTCAAGGTCTATTTGAGACCAGTCTTTGTCAAATGAGTCTAGATCATAACGCCGTCTCCGCCTGGGTCTACTGCAATGTCGCTTGCCATGTAAAGGGACCCAATGGGTCACGTGTAATCCAAAACATTTACAAAAAAAAATATAAATGCCAAGTCCCAGTCTCAACTGACAGTGCCCGTTCACGAACATGACGCGCGGATCAAAACCAACGGAACCATCAGAACCAACTGAATCATTTGAATTTGATCTGACAACCCTATTTCTGATGCGACGAACAAAATAAATGGCTCGCGCGACATTTGATCGCCTTCATGCTTTAAATATCACGTTCAGGAAAGTAATTGGGTGTTGTATAATGTTTTGAGTGGAGTGGTGTTATTGAGAAGTAATTAAATGCACTTGTAAGAAATAATAAAAATCATAAAGAAGCTTGTCTGGGAATGTAACTCTCTACTTGTGCCATATTTCTGTCATTCAAGTTTGAGGAAATATTGCGTGTAAGACATTAGTAACAAGTACTGTAGAGTTTTATGCACCTTGAAGTTTAGGGTTTCGATAGAACATTCTGGATTCTTCTACAAATATCAGTGTCATTCCAATAAGTTTGAATGATTTAGAATATAATTTTATATAATGTCCTGGTCCTTACAGTACACTCTAGCATGTGACCGCAACTTCGTCCGCGTGATATTACCACAAAATATAGAGGGTACAGAAGGACCGCTCCCGCCATCTTCAAAAATATTTACCTAAACTTGCCAGACTCACTAGGGCTGCTACTGTATTGACTCTGTAGGTTTTATTTGTGACAATATGAAATTTTATTGACACTGGTTGGAACTCTTTGCAATTTTTTATAACAAAATGACAATGCCAGATCCTGTCCCACCCATGTACAGAAAAGTAAATGAATGAAAATAATTGTAATGAATATAGAACCTTTCTATAGTAAATTGTTTTTCCTTAGAACTTGCGGATTACGAAATACGTACCCACAAAATACAAACTCATTTTACCTAAAATATAATTTACCTAAAATCAATGTCATTATTGTTTTTAGATTTAAACGGAAACCGCAAGTTCTACAGCCACTAAGACTAATGTTTAGTTATCAGCAATAAATAAACAGTGAGATGCTACATATTGCACATGACTTTTAATGAGTGGGGCAAAGTTCTATAGAGTTTCTGGCATTGTCCTTTTCTTGTTCGTCGTGAAATGTCAATGTTTCTCATTTATTCATTTAGACAACACGTGACGTTCGAGTCTGAAGTCTGCTCGAAAATGCTTGAGAATGCCTATAATAATAATAATAATATGTGGGGACATTTTCACACACGGCCATCTGACCCCAAACTAGGGAGACCCTGTACTATGGGTGTCAGACAGCTGATATACATACACAAATACATTTTTTTTTTGTAAATACATACATATATAGATAAACAACACCCAGACACAAAGCAAACACAAGTGCTCATCACACCAATGTTTACCCTGGGCGGGAATCGAACCCGCAACACGCTGCGCAGCAGTCGATCGCTCAGCCACTGCGCCAACCGTGTCGTCAAACGACACGACCTATAAACGTAATGTCAATGTGTGCGTGGTAAAAATGGCGGTTTGTTTTAAGCGGTCTCTCTGGTCGGGCGCGACGTTAAGGACTTTGTGATTACTTACGGGTCATTATTATTTTTTTAATCAAATAAAATCAAATCAAATCAAATTATTTATTTGGACAAAAAATATGTTTACAGATTTATGTGTTCGTTAACAGCTACATTAGTTTAGAACTGTATCGTAGCCATTAGCGCCCACCTCCGAGAGGGGAGACGTCGGCGTTCCAATATTACTTATGTATAATCGAGTTATTAATTTATTATCTATATAATAATAAAGACTCAATTGTTTAATATAATTAAAAAATAAAATAAAATGTATGTATTAAAATTAAATTAATTAAATTAAAAAAAAAATTAAAAAAAAAAAGAAAGAGATTTAATTGACGGGCCTGTTGGTCTAGTGGTCACTGACCCTGACTGCTAAGCCGGAGGTCGTGGGTTCGATTCCCACCCAGGACAAACTTTGTGTGATGAGCATGAGTGTTTGTTCTGTGTCTGGGTGTTTATCTATAATATGTATGTATTTATAAATTATATAAGTATGTATATCAGTTGTCTGGTTACCATAACACAAGCTCTGCTTAGCTTGGGACCAGATGACCGTGTGTGAGTTGTCCCAAGATATTTATTATTATTTATTTATAATTATCGTGTAAATAAATTAAAATGGTGTTTCAGTTATATCTACTTGTAATGTGTGCGTGTGTTTATATAAATGTGGTGTGTGTGTGTGTGTGTATGTGTGTGTGTGAGTATGTGTGCATGCAGGGTATTTTTTTTGGGATTGAATTGGTGTATTATTTTGCTAAATGCAGTCTATACTTTTCGTACATGGATAACGTAGCTTCCTTTTACTAAGTAAGATTCAGAATCGGAACAGTAGTTCCAGAATAACCCTTTGTTATAAAGTAAATCTAAAATGTATTAATTCAAGCTCCAAAGGATCATGGCAGGATTTGTACAAAAAAATAAAAATGTTTAGAGAAGTTGAAATTTGAATTCTTATACTCTTGGATACTTAAAGAGTATCTTCAGGCATTTACAATATTTTTAAACACCCGCAATAACAATGGATGTGAAAAGCTAATTATTTCAAACGAAACGGCGGTTGAAAGTAACAGTGAAACTGACAGGCGCCGTTTTGCAGTTCTTACACTGAAATTGCATCGTGTTATGGGTTTTTTTTTAATTTTTTTTTGTACTTTATTAATAAGAACTAAATTCTTAATAATTAATTAAGATCTAGCCTAAAAGACTAATAAGCAATTTATCTCTGACTTAGCCTACGCACTAAGTCTGTGTTATCTAGCAGCTGAATTACCTCAACATTCACGTGTCGGTGAAGTCTGTGTTCATGGGCTTCAGCAAATTTTTGGATAATGTTGGTGACGGATTCCATTTTAAGGTCACGGTGAATGTCGTCATTTCTAATGTACCAGGGTGCATTAACAGCATCCCTGAGTACTTTATTCTGAAATTGTTGGATTATTTTGACATTGCTTTGTTTAGTACAGCCCCAAAGTTGGATACCGTACGTCCAAATTGGCATTAGAATATGCTTGTATATAGTTATTTTATTTTGTATTGATTGACAGGATTTCCTTCCGAGTAACCAATACATACTTTTATAACGTATGTCGAGTTCCTGTCTTTTCTTTTTGACATGAGCTTTCCAACGCATTTTGGCGTCGAGAGTTATGCCAATATTCGAGTCGAGAGTTATGGGAAATAATGTCACAAATAATGATTATTTTTTCCACACACTTGTCACATCACGTGTGCCAATTTGCTAGATCCGATAATGTCACTTATGACTTTCTTTTTTTTATAAACACAAAATGGACAACGAGATGAAACGAAAAAGTGTTATTTTCGTTTCGAAATATTATAATTATGCGGGGGTTTAAAAATATGGTAAGTATATCAATCTACTCCAATGTATTCTACACATCGGAAAATATTTTAAACCCTTTAAATTACTTTTTCTTCATAAAAATGAATGTATGGATCTCGCCATGATTCTTTTTATTTCATTACTATTATTTACTAGACTAAACTAGAACTAGATTTTAATTCGACTGAGTACTCACTGAGGTTTCATTGTTAATTAAAATTCACAGTAAAGAGGTTTCAAACCCCTTTCATTTCAACATTCAGTGAGCTCTAGGAATAGTTAATTGACTAATTAAATTATTTATTCCCTTTCTTAGAATAGGTACTTATTAGAGGTTGCTTTGTAGAAAACGTCACGTAATTATTAGGTAGTTGTGGCCGTTCTACACGCGTTGTAAGTTTTCTAGTGTGAAAAGCACCTTATGTTGTTTTCTATGTACTTTCACATAAGCACTTCTGACAATTTGTCTAGGATTCCCCGTGACTTGTTTGTCTTTAAATAGTATAAAAGGTTTTTCACAAAAATGACAACAACCTTCAAAATCTAAAAAGTGATTAAAACTTGAGAGGTGTCAAGGGACACCCGGATGGAACGAAGTTCCTTTCGATTAAAGTGAAGGAATTATAATAAAATTATATATAACTTGACCTATAAAGACTAAAGACTAATAAAGACTAAAAAAAAACCCTAACCAAACCCCCCCTAACACCCCCTAACGCCCACTAACCCCCCCTAACCTAACACCCACGCCCCCTCTCCCTCTCTCCTAACCCCCCCCCCTCCCCCGTAGGGTGTCCAGTAAATAGCACGACATACTGCAGGGGGTGATAGCTTGTGTCAATACCTGCCAAAACAACACAATATATGTTCAGCAAAATCTTACGGATTTTTGTTCACCACTGTAGGTTAAAGTAAAACGATAAGAAAATTGTTCTGTGAAAATTTGAACAAAAAATTGTATTTCTTGAAAACATTTTTGTTCTTGATAGAAAAAAAGACTTATCAATGAGTAAAGTAACTATTCACGAATAAGATGCACAAAAAAAAATACTAGAAAAGGAATTTTTCATTACGAGATGCTTAAAAATCTGTTTCAAGGTAGAGATTTTTCGATATTTCGGAAATTTTTGTAAAACTGTAAATCCGTATGATTTTGCTGAACATATATTGCGTTGTTTTGGCAGGTATTGACCCAAGCTATCACCCCCTGCAGTATGTCGTGCTATTTACTGGACACCCTGTATATATATACATTTACATATAATAACAACTGGCTTAAATAAACACGCGCACGCCGCACGGCTTACAACTATAGCAAAAAGTGTCGTTACAACTTTTGGTCTTAATTTTTTCCGTCTAGTCCCCTTTCGCAACGTGCGATAAGGAACTTCGTTCCAAAAATAACTTTTACACAGAACACACACATGGCTTTAGATTTGGAAGTCGGTGGCAATTAAAGACAACAAACAGAACAAAGACACCGACTTCCAAACCTAAAGTTATTTTTTATCACTTTTTAGATTTTGAAGGCGGTTGTCTTTTTTGTGAAAAAGCTTTTTATTTATTACTTTTTAGTCCCTTCGTATCATCCAAATCCATTAAGAACCGGCAACACAGTTAAAACAGAGGTGCTCCTAAGATTGAAGAAACTAAAACGTCGTTCGTCTATGTAGATTTTTTGGGACTTGTTGATTTTTAAAAAAGTGCTAAGTAAATCTATTTCGATAAAATTTATATGGGACCACCCCTGAGGCATACCCTATCCATAAGAAAAAGAATTTTCAAAATCGATTCACATTTGCCGGAGAAATCGCGTAACAAATATACAAAAAAAAACAACTTATTTATAGTTGAATTGAGAACCTCCTTCTTTTTTAAGTCGGTTGAAAAAGTCGCTCCCGCCGTATGTACGCTTATATCTTTTAAACTACGCAACGGTTTTGAATACAGTTTTCAGCAAGAGGAAGGGTTATACTTGTAGTTATACTACATTGCACCCGTGCAAAACCGGGGCAGGTGGCTAGTTTATCAATATATGTATGTTTTTACAAAAAAAAAAAAATGTATTTGTGTATGTATATCAGCTGTCTGACACCCATACTACAGGGTCTCCCTGGTTTGGGGTCAGATGGCCGTGTGTGAAAATGTTCCCACAATATTATTATTATTATTATTTATGGATTTATACTAAAACTGAAGTACAATTACGCCATTTATTTTACGATTTGGGCTATGTTGTTATTGTTGTGTACAATATATATATAAGTTATGCTATGTATTTATCCATACCTAATATTAAAAATGCAAATTCAAGTGAATTTGTTTGTTAGTCAAGCCTAAACTACCGAACCATTTTTGATGAATAAATTTCATCAAAATCGGTTTGGTAGTTTAGGCTTGACTATGATATTATAGGATATTTGATATTAGGGCTATAGACTAAGCTTGAACCCCATGAAAGGATATAGGCCCGGCGCCCACTGTCGTAACTGTGTAACTTAAACATATGGAAATAAAGTTGATATTTCAATGTTAACGGTCGTAAGTACCAACACAATACCGCGGTATGCTTAGGCATGCCGCGTATTGAGAGATTGGTATAGTCAAAGTCAAAGTCAAAGTCAAATCATTTATTTCAATTAGACCATTAAAAAGGCACTTTTGAACGTCATAATAAAAAAATATAAAGTTGATTCTAGTTGCCCATTCCAAAAGGTAGCTTCGTATGGAGAACAATGGGCAAGAAACTCCATACTCAAGAAACTCACTTTGTTAAAGTCGGTAATCACAAATATACCAAATAAGATATTGCATTGTTTACCTAAATTGCAAGGGTAATTACAACTCAATCGAACCAAGGTAGAAAAGTCGATCAAAAAAACCTTAAAGTACCTATTTACCTAATGATTATAATGACTGTACCAAAAACAACAAAATATTCGAGCAGTAAAGCCTCATTTATTCAACCTCCTTTTATAAGAGATAATTAATTTGAGCCAGATGTCTTATTAATCTGAGGAAACATTCATTTATGATTAACGAGGGTTTTACCACAAAATAGTTAAATAGGAGCAGAAGGTTGACTTCATATTACATGGCAAAGTCAAGGTCGCTTCGTGTCACGTGTTTGATTCCCGTACGATATTTGTATAGCGGTAGCCTACATGTAGGTGTTCCGGGTCTGGCTGTTTGACTATAGGTACATTTATATGTTTGAAAATCCACCCTCCGGCACGATGGATTGACGATTTGTAGAAGGTCCAAGGCCCAAGACCTGCAGGTCGATTCTGTAAAATTCAAACAACAACTCGCATCTCACATAACTATTCACTTTCACTTCGCATAAGGTTCAAAATTACCTTGATATATTTGACACTTTGAATCGGGTTCGAGTGCGAAGTGAGCGTCGAAGTGACGGGGAAATTACCTTACGGAATGCCACTTCTTAGATCATACTTTATCTGTCAAAATCTTCCTGTCAATTTAGTTCAACTCACTGACACGCTCCCAAGGGTGGTGCTAGTGTAAATTCGAATTATCAACCGAGTTTTTAGAATGCCAATCAAGAAACTCACAGCGGATTCAGATTCGAAGTTTAGAATGAGGTCTTACAGAATCACACCCCTGGCTGGTTGTCGATTTCAGGGGCAGGCTTACGTTCAGCAGTGCACGACTTTAGTCTGATATGATGATGAAACGCATCCAGAATACAGGAGATTTTTTTAGTATGGGGAGTAGTAAAAAAAAATTGGTTGTCTGTAAAGTCCGTTTACAGACGATAGTTTCACGTGATAACGTCATAAACAAACATAATGGCTGACATAAGCATATAATGGCTTCCATTGAGGTGGGCGGAGCTTATTGCTTGGGCCGATCGTGCCTCTCTATAGCTTGTTCCACGCTCTCGCTTGCACACTCAGGTTCAGGCGAAACGTGACACTTTTTCGTGCGTGCAGCCGGTGTTTATCGATTTTTAAGACGTTATCACATCAAATAAAATAAATAGTGCAATTGTACCTACTCACACACGTGCCTTAGTCGTTTGTGGTGCGGGTTCCGAGTCATCATAAAGAGACCTTGGATTAGAGTTTTGGCAGAGGGTTACCTACGGTAGAACTCCAAACTACGGTGAATCCTACGAATTTTCAGTAAGACCGAAGATTTACCAACTCTCAATGGAAATAAATAATAGTTTAAAAAAACTAAAAACACGCTTTTTATAGAAAACCAAACTAAAAAATAGAAAATAAATTTTAATACATTATTTTATTAAAAAAAAAGCGTGGGGTGCTTTTTAAGATATTATCAAAATGATAATCACTCTACTCATATCTGTCAATAAAATATTTATAACTATTGACACCATGCACCCCACGCTTTTTTTAAAATAAAATAATTTATTAAAATTTATTTTATATTTTTTAGATTGGTTATAAAAAATATAAAAGATTAAATAAAATTGGATATAAAAAGCGTGTTTTTAGTTTTTTTAAACTATTATTTATTTTTTACTTTTTAGTTTGGTTATATCTATATCTATAAATTATGTACATTTATTCTACCATGGGCGCTTGTGTAGTACCTTCCTAGTATATAATAGCTGTTTTTTCGGCAACTAAATTTGAACGACTTATGTTTTTTTTTAATAATTTTATCAGATTAGTGTATTGTCATCGGTCCTCAATAAATCTACAAAGTTTGAACGAAATCTGGCCGTTTAAAGTGGGTCAAAATCACGCCCAAAGAAGTCGGTTACAAACAAACATACATACATACAGGTGAAGCTAATAAAAAGCTGGTAAAAAAAGTCCGAAATGTTATGTGATTCAATTAAATTTATTAAATCCAATTGAGTGATCACCATCTATTTCGAGCTTTGACCATCAATCACTCGGCAAATGTTAGGTTTTAATTTTATTTTAGAAGTGTCTTTCGCGCATGTCTTGGTACCTCTTCAAACCGAACCTGTCTGTGTCGAGGTGCCTAAGATTCCGAGCTAGCTTCGATCGCTCTTGGACTAATTAGGTACTGAGTTCTTTCGAGAGAATCCATTCTAGACATTACTATTTTTCGCCATTTACAGCGTCAATGAGTCTATGGACCACCATTACCAAAGTTAAAAATAATGATGATAGTTGGTATATCTTAGGATTAACCGTAGTTCTGGCTTCTGTAGTAACTTAGCGACGATTTCGTGGTCTTCTACGAAAGCGAGATGCGAGGTGTCACGTACAGTACGGTCAACGTATCTTGGCGTGTCTGAAGTTAGCCGATTAGCTGCGCAGTAGACAACTTCGTTCCTAAAAGTTCCATTGCGCAGCCAAACAGCTAACTTCAGACGCACCAAGATACGTTGACCGTATTGTAATCTTTTACGTGACTTCTCTCAGTGCAACACAACACCGTTACTTCTTGAGCAGGATATTTTTGTATTAACTTTTGTTATGTACCTATTTATTAGTTTATAGATAAATACCTATAGTTTATGTATGACCTTTTACCGAAGCCGTGAGGTGCCAGTCGTGAATAGCACCACCCCATTTCTACCTGTGGGTGTCGTAGAAGGCGTCAGAGGGATATAGACCAGAGGATGGGCAGCAGCATCCTTCACCAACATCCATCGCCCAAGCATGGCGATTACGGCTGAACCGCCCCTTGGGGGAGACCTATGCCCAGCAGTGAGCATCTAAAGGTTGACATGATGATGTATCTATGAAGCCCTGGATGCCTTAGGTTTTTTTCTGTTCAATTCTTGTTTGTATTCAGCCAACCTTCTGTAGGTACCTGTCTTTATTTGTGGTTTTGCTTCGGAACACAAATAAAAGAGGTTGATTTTAATTAAGTCAATTTTGTGGGAAACTTCGCCATTCGATTTGTTGCTATGGTAACGGGTGCTGAAATTTTCTGGAAAAATGGTAGGGTAAACTCCTTTTGTATTTTTAGATCTTTTTCGTGTTTTTAGCATTTTCAGGTACATTTTTGTCGATTTTTCGATGAAAGTTAAGTGTGCAAATGAAGCTTGTGAGTACTCAGTTTTTAAGAGCGCGTATTCGATTCGTGACGAAAACTTTATGTTATTGCGTTTTGCCCAGAGCAATATCGTAACTATGTGAGCAGATTATTTAAAGACAATTTACAGTTTTAGAAAGATTAAGTCTTGATTTAGACAGCTACAGAGTAAAAGTATAATTTTTAATTATGGTTTTTTAAAGCGAAGACAATTCTTTCATATCGTTTTACGAACATAGACGTCAGAGTTAACTTTCAGGACCAATCCAACCATTACAATATGCCAAAATATTTTGTTTTATGCATTTTCCAACAGTATATACAGTCATAAAGACAGCTACAGAGCGAAAATTACGAAAATATTACTATTATGTATAAAAAACAATGTTGAAAAAGTAGAAAATCGGTTCACATTGACAATTTTTTTTCACCAGTATTTGAATAAAAAAATATAAGATATATTTATTTTATGAAAGTAAAAGTTATGCTTAAATATACAGAATATTTTTCAGTTCGTTATACGAGCTCATTTATTTTAGACAAATATTTTAAAAAGCACTGTAAAACATCGCGCGCTTTGGTTTGCCGATCAATTTCAATGATTCGTGCTTATTTCGTGCATATTGTTTTTTCTGATGCACACAAACAGACCATTGTATTGTACTAGTGTGTGTCAATGCTACTACGTCGTTCTAGCAATCGTTTAGATTTTGGGTTGCGCTAAATCGAATACGCGCCCTTAATCATTTGTGGCTTTTTAAGGAACCTAAAATTGTTGTAGGGAAAGTTTAGTGATTGGGTACTTACTGAACAGTTCATTTTCGAAAAATCGTATGATATTGGAAAAACTGGATAAACTTTGGGCTTTGTCAGAATGTTTAAGTATCACTTAATCAAATCATAAATAATTAGTTTACTTTGAAACTCCTTAGTGTCCTTCAAATTAAAGTATCTGATTATGAATAAGACAAGGTCTCTTCTTCTAGTGTCTCTTTGAGCTACGGAGGTTAGTTGTCAGCTCTGTATACTTTCAAGACAAGCTATAGCATATTATTTGAAGAGACCTTATGAACACTAAATTTCATGATTCTTTTCATTATAATTTTGCTCAGTGGTGCTTTTATAATTATATTCTTTTGTTTTTATTTTAAAACTAGCAATCCGGCCTGGCTTCGCATGGGCCTATAGCGTTCCTCGATAAATGGACTATCCAACACAATAATAATTTTTCAATCCGAACCAGTAGATCCTGAGATTAGCGCGATCAACCAAACAAACAAACAAACTCTTCAGCTTTATAATATTATAGTATAGAAGTATAGATATGTTCTAAGATGCTGCAAAATATTTTAGATCGCAATCACATTGGGCCTATGTAGTGTAGCCCTATGGAATGGGATGGAATATATTTTTTTTTTATTTCACGTGGTCTTTTCTAGCTTTGTGCCTGGCCTTTTCTTGGGTCAAAGGATCAGCATTGCCATACAATAACGTGGCAATGCTGACAGCCATGGACACTTACCCGATTGGCAGATAACGTCGAAAACAAAAAATTTTTTCTCTATGATCTATGACCTCTGTAATTTTTAACTTTATTTTATTTTCACTATTTGTTGTTATAGCGGCCAGAATTTTTCACCCAGGGTTTTTTATACACACCGCGTGAAAATTTCAAAGATACAGCCCACTGATAGATAGACGTACAGACAGGGGAGGTTTAATAATAGGGTCCTATTCGTACCTTTCGGGTACGAAACCTTAAAAAGTTCGTATTTAACTCTACTCTATATTGATACGCCGCAAAGGTTCACAAAGGTTGCTGAAGTTTTAACTTCAACTTAAACTAAAGCTTCTAATCAACTTCTTTGAACTCCAAAAACCAAATTTCTTGGCGCAAACTTTTCATAGACGTGACGGCCATAGTAACGCCTGAACCTAAATTTTGTGTGCTACACCTCATCTTATGTAAATGTAGATTGAAGGAGGAGAGGAAATCCAAAGAAAAGATATATTGTGAAAAGGGTATTTTCTTTCATTCGTCACACAATCTATCTTTTCTGATAACATGACGTTTGACTGGACGGAAAAAGGTGTTCACACCAAGTAAATACAGACCATCAAAACAAGAAAAGTTGCCTACCTCGGTCATATCTTTAGCCACGAGAGATACGATATATTGCAATTGATAATGATGGGAAAAATTGCGGACAAACGTGGAGTTGACAGTCGGATATAGTCCGGGCCAGAACTTCAAACATACAAAACATGATTCATTCTAAACATACAAATATCCTTATAGGCTAGATCTATGCGGTTATTGTAACACACCTATAAAATATAGTTCCACTGTTTATATCAGAGCAAGTAATGACTTACTTGCTCTGATATGTACAGTGGAACTCATCATGCTAACTTTGACAAGTTAGCATGATAGACATCATCATCGTCATTATGTCAGCCGTAATCGCCAAGCTTAGCTGATGCAGTAGGCGTTAATTTCAATCCCTCTGTCGCCTTCTACGACACCCACGGGTATAAACGGGTAGTACTATTCGTGGCCGGCACCACACGGCGGGCGATAGACATACCTTGTCTTATTCATACTCAAAGCGTACTCGACTCAATTACAGACACCTCAAGCAATTTGAGTTTTGTTAACTTGTCAAGTTGTCTTTCTGATCACGTTGTTAATTCTGTTTCTCGTTTGGTAGATTTTTTTTTTTTTTTATATGGGACAAGCCCGCCACACTATTCCCTAACCACTGTAACTCCTGTAAGCCAGAATCAACAGTGGCGACCACCAGAAAAGCGCCAGAGCAATGAAGCTCGACGAGTCCCAGAGAAACGATTCAACTGTCTTGGATCCCGCAACGAAATTAATCAGAAAAGAACAGCGGAGGAGTAAGAAAATCATTTTTTTCCACTTCCCTCCAAATCAAGCAGGAGACAGAACAGAACTAGGCCAATAGGCACAAAGGGACGTTTACAACTGGAAGAAACCCAGTTGCTAAGCACCACGGATTATAATTGACATAATTAATGGGTCCTAAAAAGTGAGCTGTTACATTAAATTTGATTCCAATAATAGGTATGGCAAAAACGCTTGAACGCACGGAAATTAGTTCTAGTTTCCACAAGGTCCGCATAATAAACTGCACCCGATGTAGCCTGTACACTATCCAACATAATATTGCGTTCTTTCTGCCAAAGAATACACTCCCTTAAGATATGATGTGCAGATTGTTCGTATTCACAGTCAGATGTAGAACATTGACACAAAGGCGAAGCAACAAGCTTGAAAGAAAATAATTTACTTTTAAAGTTGCCATGTCCTGTTAGAAATTGGGCAACACAGTGGTCCACCTCCAGCCATGTCCTGGCCAGCCGCTCACGAACGGATGGAAAGAACTGATGAAGGTGACGGCCCTTGCTAGAATCATCCCACCTACACTGCCACTCGGATAAAAGTTCCTCCCAGACGTCAGTCTGTGGTTTAAATAATCTAGAGATCTTAGCGCGGTCACGTTGAGTTAAAAAGTTTGCGTCCATGGTCTCTCGCGCGGAATAGTACATTGCAGCACGTCGTTGCACCTCAAGATCGACTGGAAGCACGCCTGCTAGAACCGGAAGGGCTTCAGTACTAACGGTCCTATATGCTTTACATAAAAATATTAAAGCCAAACGTTGACTTTGAAGCAATTTACGTCGTACCACCCCTATGGTGGCCCTATCAGCCCAAACAGGTGCCCCGTAGCACATACATCCCAAATAGGTAGCCCCATAAATAGTTTTTAAAGTTAAAAATGATAGACCCCAAGTGGCTTTAGATATACTCGTCAAGGCATAAAAGTTCTTTTTAGCTTTTTCACCAACTGTTTTTATGTGGTCAATAAATGAAAAGTTTTTCTCTAAGACCAGACCAAGGTAGCACACTGATTGTTTTCTTTTAACGGGAACGTTATTAAATTTAATACTAGGCCATGATTTAAGATTACCTTTTAAAATAAGTTGATAGGTTTTGTGAGGTGCAAAGGTTAGACGGTTTCGGTCGCCCCACTGAGATATTAAGCGAAGGCAAGTGTCAGCCAAATTCTCAAGCTCAGCCCGGGTACTTGCCTGAATAAGCAGAAGGCCATCGTCCGCGTAACCAGTTAATGAACAACCGCAAGGAAGTGGAATCGCAAGCAAATCATCAAAACCTACATTCCATAAATATGGACTGATAACTGAACCTTGAGGACATCCCATGGTTAGAGCCTTCGACATAGAATGATGTCCAAGTTTGAGCTTCGCGGAGCCGTTTAAAAAGTACGAGTAAACAAGAGTATAGATGTTTCTGTAACAACCACGGGTTTTCATCTTAAGTAGTAGCATAGGCCACCATGCGTTATCGAAAGCCCCTGAGATATCCAGAAAGATCCCAATGACGTATTTATGTTCGGACGAATTAACAATTTTCCTAACAGATAGTGCCGCGTCGACGGTAGATTTCCCTTTGGTGAAACCGAATTGATTATTATGAAATTTTGGTCCATCCGGTAGCAAACGTGGAACGATAAGGCGCTCCAGGAGTTTTCCCAAAGATGGTAGAAGTGTTATGGGCCGGTACGACTTCGGGTCATCCGGGGGCTTGTCGCCACTCTTTGGGATAATCCGTATAAAGCCACGTCGCCATATACGAGGAAAAACACCTGCCGCAATGCACCGGTTATAAACAGTTAAGATCGCGTCACCCGCTGTTTTACACGCTTCTTTAATCATTCTATTAGATATTTTATCTTCACCTGATGATTTGTTGACTGGTAGTCTCTTGACAACGTCTATGAACTCGTCAGTGGATGGTAGATCTGACGCTGGTGATTCAGGTGGCACCGAAGCCCACGCTCTGATCTGTTGGTGGTATTCGTTGTCGTTCATAGGTGAATCATCGGGTATCAGAGTATTAAGTAGAACTTCCGTTGTTTCTTCGATACCGGTGGTATGTTTATTATTTACTTTAATGTTTTGGACATACGCAAGGTCGATTGATCTATTAGCCTTAAACTCGTGATATAAAGGAGACCACGGACCTTCTTTATCTAGTTTTACAACAATTTTACGCAGTAAATTACCCTTAGATTTTTCCACCGACGCTTTGTAGCGTGACTTGGCAACTCTAAACGTATTTAATGCAAAAGTCAGCAGGTCCCCGGTAACCTTACGTTTTTTAAGCTTATTAAGCTGTCTACGCGCTCTGCGATAAATTTTTCGTTGTTCAACTAAATAGTCATTCCACCAATCACATCTCCGAACATTGGTCATAGATCCGCGACCAATGGCGATGTCAGCACAGTAAGTAAAGGTGTCTGACATAATTTCAGCACTCTCTTCAGCTGACAATTCGATGTGAGTGAAGTCTTTGGCGTGGAGCGCAAAAAGCGAGCTAAAAAATTCCCAATTCGCGCCTTTACATTTATATCTAAAATTACCACTAATATGTGACGGACCTTGAGTAAACATCGGAACAAATTCGTACACGATCAGGCGATGGTCGCTACAAGACGCGTCCGGTAGGACACGCCACCTATCCAAGCGTACGTCTGCACTAGAAAGTGTGACGTCAATACAAGATTCGCCCATTGGGCTGCAAAAAGTAGGTGGTGCGTCAGGGGTGTTATGGATCGATAGGTTCATTTCAGCAATGAAATCCTCGACAGCGCAGCGTCGTTCGGAATCCGTGGACCGAACCTTGCCATACCACAGGGACGATGACGCGTTAACATCCGCGCCAACGATGATTTTGTGGCCCGCAAGCGACCGCAAGACGTGACGGAGATTATGTATATGAGGAGCAACAGGAACAAAACGGAAAACTGACAAAAACATGATATTTGTCTGTAAGGAGTAAAACGAGCTAGAAACTCTTTTAAAAATCAAGTTTTTCAAAATAATAGCTAAATTATTCTTGTTACTTCTCTTCCGTATTTCGAGTGCGAGTTTTGGAAGCCATTATTCAAGAAGTCGCATTCTACTCATTTAAAATCTTCTACTTTAAATAAACAATTTTTCAAGAACTTTACTAAACAAGCTTGAAACTTCAACGATATTACCTCAATACAGCACTCCTTTTAAAATGGTTTTATTTAAATTTTCCCATTGAGTACGCCGCCTGCGTGCCGACTGGGAAATACGCCAGGTTACGCCATAACTTTTCAGTACGCGGCGTGGAAAATATTTAACTTGTTTCTAACGAACCTAGTTTGTCAAGTACTTACTAAATGTTTGTTCAACAAGGATAGTAAAACGATACCTACATGTTTCTTTTTCCACGTTGAAACACACTAAAATGTTGCCATCATTTTAGTATGTCTCAACGTGATTTTTAAAATTTTGTATGTACTTTCTACTCCCAGTAAGATCCGCGTTAGGAATGCGGTGCTGCGCTCTAGGACACGGATCGCCGACGTCACTCAAAACGCAGCCACGGTAAGTCGGACTGGGCTGGCCACATCTTCCGCATGTCGAACGTATCATGGGCTAAAGCAACCACAATGTGGGTCCCGGAAAATGCCCAGCGACATCGAGGTAGACCCAGGCGAAGATAGCAAGATGAGCTTGATGCTTACAGGAGGGATTGGACCACACTAGCTCTGGACAGAGAGGGTTGGAAAGAAGAAAGAGAGGCCTTTGTCGGCAGTGGGACAGTACAGCCTGGAAAGAAATAATAATAAAATTATAATACAAAATTTAGTTTTTAAGTTTATCTCGGACATCACTGACATAGGCAAAGGAAAACAAAACACAACGACAAAACCTTGGCTTATAATTAATACGTCTGAAATCGCCAATTCGCCTTGAGAGCACGTGGTGATCAATACTAGTGCCTTCTCTGTATGAGAAGAGGCCTTTGCCCTGCAGCGGGACAATTCTAGGCATGTAAAGATGTTTTAACGTTTTCATTAGTAAATATTTAATGTGGTAATGAGATATTTCCACCGACTGCCGGGGAATTATCAAAGCTTTGCAATTCAAAGCTTTGATAATTTCCCGTAACTGCCATACAAATTCTAAAACGGCTTGTAACTTTAAGTCGCTTCATCAGTTTCATCGTAACTATTTTTTTTTTTTGTTTTTTTCGGATTGGCATCTCGCAGGTCAACCTAGGAGGTTGTCGGCTGCTTAACCGGACTTTCCTGTGGTGCCTTAAAAAATATTATTTTTAGGGCCTCCAGCCAGGGCAAAATAGCTTACAAACTAAGCGACTACACGCTAAGGGCACCCCCTGTGGGGTACGAGCCTCGGCTTAGGGCGTCGCTGGGAGAGGACAGCAAAGGGACAGGCTGGATCGGATTTCCATTTTTAATCGTAACTATTTCGACATGGGCTTTAAGTATCAAATGCAGCTCAATTACAGTATTTTACGTGGAGCGACTAACTGCTACAATTCTCCGAGAATATGTAGTGACTTTTCAGTCTTATTACTTCTAGTATGAGACTCAAAATTGACTTAAAATTGAGTTTGTGTTTCCGAGTTCAAACGTTAGCAAGTCAAACTGAAGGATGAAGTTTTTATGCATTTGAAGCAAACAGCAGCTACCTAGTTACGGAAATGTAAAAACTATCAACTGAACTGAAAACTAGCCTCATAAACAGGGCCACAGATAATATAATACTAACTTACAGGGCAAACCATTCAGTTATAAATATTCTTACTGAAAATTTTATCAATTTAAAATACTTTACTAGCACTTTGCCCACGATTTCGCCAGCGTGAATTTAGGATCCCCAATTTATTATTAATGCAATATAGTCTATGTAACTCAGGGATAATGTAGCTTTCAATTTGTGAAAGAATTTTTGAAGTAGGACCAGTAGTTATGGAGTTAAATCGTAACAAACTAACAAACAAATCTTTCCTCTTTAATGACGGAGTATGCTACTTTTACGTTAAAATTACTTTTATACTAGGATTGGTGGCCTTGGGAAGCTGGGGTGTGATTCTGTAAGACCTCATTCATAGACATTTATAATCTACGTCGCCGCGAATCTCTTAGGGAACTATTTAAAAATATTAATATAATGACAGTGCCTTGCCAATTTATTTATGAAAATATTATGTATGTAAGAAAAAACTTACATATGTTTAATAAAGTAAGTGATAGACATGACTTTAATACTAGAAACAAGGACAAAATAGCTCAACCATATTTTAGATTGTCTAAAGTCCATACATCTTTTATGGGGTACTGTGTTAAGTGCTACAACAAAATTCCTAGTGATATATTACAACTAAGTGAAACAAAATTTAAATCATATATTAAAAGTACACTCTGTAAAAAAGCTTATTATAATCTAGAGGACTATATTCAAGATAAGAATGCTTGGAAACATGCTGGTCTAGCTCCATAGGACGATCGACAGTCTAGACAAAATCGAACCGATTGCTAATTTAAAATACCTAATTTCATACTTAGTATAAATATGTACATTTATATATATTTGACTCTTTTTTTATACACTGCTCAGGCTCACATACTGATTCATTGTTTGTTAAAATATAAGGAGTGGTCGTCTACTGTTTCAACATTTGTAATAATATGTGAACACTGTGTATCTATGTACAGTACGCAAAGGAGATAAGTATCCATGTCGTCGGAAACAGTTGAAGTTTACTTAGAAACCGATAGGTTTTTATGAATAAAATAAAATACAATTAATAGAGAATAAACAGTTCAATGATTTAATAAAATTTCATTTGAAAGCCCCCATTGGTTTCTAAGAAATCTTCAACTATTCCCGACGACATGGATACTTATCTCCTTTGCGTACTGTACATATAACTTAGTCTGTCATTCCTTAATCTGTGAGACTTTGTACACACTTTCAAATACCTAGTGTTTTTATGCAAGGTACATCGTATTCACGTATAATTATATAATTCCTGTGTCTCGTACAGGTTTTATAAGTCTTTTTTTTATGTTGTATTATTTGTTTAACCCTTATGTTTCGGTTTACCTGTACGAGGTTTCAAATAAACAATTTTTCTTTCTTTCTTTGTTTCTTTCTTTCTCTCATTCTAAACTTCGAATCTGAATCCACTGTGAGTTTCTTGATTGGCAATCTAAAAACTCGGTTGATAATTCTAATTTACACTAGCGCCACCCTTGCGAGCGTGTCTGCGAGTTGAACTAAATTGACAGGAGATTTTGACAGATAAAGTATGAGATGACAAAAGAACGGGCATTCTGTAAGGTAATTTCTCCGTCACTTCGACGCTCACTTCGCACTCGAACCCGATTCAAAGTGTCAAATATATCAAGGTCATTTCGAACCTTATGCGAAGTGAGAGTGAATAGCGATGTGAGATGCGAGTTGTTGTTTGAATTTTACAGAATCGACCTATTGGGGTGGATCGAATGATTTACTTCCTACCTGTACGCAAAACACGCGCAGAGACGTGGAGTTGTGGACACCAGCCCGTCTTACTACTACTTCTATACTAGGATAGATGCGAGCTCCCCAAGACCGGGTTAGTTGGCAATCTCTGGATGAGGCCTACGTTCAGCAATGAATGGTAATAGGCTGATGTGATGATTTGAATATGTTATTTATTTGACCTATTATTCATTTACCATTGTAACTGTTTGTATTGTTCGGTTATTATTATATGCGAGGTTTTTTAAATAAATCATCATATACCTAACCCTTTCCCAACCATGTTGGAGTCGGCTTCCAGTCTACCCGGATGCAGCTGCAGTATTTTACATGAAAGGTCTGCCAACCTGACCTCCACAACCCAGTCACTGGATAACACGATGCCCTTTGGTAAGACTGGTTTTTGGACTCTCAGGCTTCTGACTATCTAGTGAAGATCTAAACAAATAAATAAGTAAATATTTATTATTAGAGACCACAAACCCACAAACCCTTGTTCCAACTACCTATTGAACATGTGATACAATTACAGCTTAATCTCTAATTATAAATATTTGGCGTTGTGCAGTTTCATTTCAATTAAACCAAAATAACAAATAATAATAAATAATATTATTTAATTTATAGTTACGGGAATAACTTTCTGAAATAAATGAATATTTATTTATTTATTGACAAATGTGATTTGTCCTTCAACACACCTTACGAGAAGGTATTACATTTTTGCTGTTATTATTTCCTATCTTTACGAATCTGGCACAGTTCACTTCACATGGTTTTTGTTCAACCAAAGGGAAGCAATAAGAATGCTATTGTCTCCTTTTATATTGCGTTCATTCCGATTCAATCATTCATTCTTTTTTTTATGTAAAACCTTTTTTATTACTTGTATCATTCGCCGAAAATATCCATTTTATGTTCCACGAATTGTGGAAACTCCTCTTTTTATGTATAATTTTATGTCAGCCATTTACATATTTATTACTATTTATTTAACTGCAGGTTTTGTTTTTATGATAATATGCCTTTTTGTTAACTTCTTTGAATATTATTTTTGTGCGATCTAGGTAGGTAATACAAGTCTAATATACTATTTCTTCTTGCAATGGCGGTTTTCTAGTTTATTTATTTAAAGGCAAACGTCTTCATTAACAGAAGAGGCCATGGTATGATGTGTGGGGGAATGCAAGCGAGGAGATGATAGAAAATGAAAGTTTTAATTGTATAGTAGGAATATAATGTGAACAACGTTCCACCAGCCACCAGTGTGTCTCACGTGGCTATAATCACGATAACCATAATATTACTATAATCTCAAAATTTCCAGCAATCAATTATTCAATCTTAGATTAATTTAAGAATTAAATACTAGCTTCACGTTCCATCTACGTCTGATATTTGTCACCCGTTTTGGCGGGCCGCCTTCCTAGTGTTACGTCAAGTTGACCGCTGTCAAATTCGTTTTTAATCAACATAGTTTTGCATCGTCGAACCAATTTATTTCTACGCGCCGTCATATTTATTGCATTCATGCTGTTAAAAGATGTTACATAAGTAGTATTTGTGTTTCCCTAATACCATATATCCGCCAAATTGCCTAACCTTGAACATCACCCAAAAGAAAATACTGTGCGACCCAAAATCGAACCCAATTTTTCCGCTCAGCTACTTTGTGTACGGTTCTTTCTTATTTCTCGTATCAACAAAACAACTGAAACATTCAATTTGTCCAAAGAATTTGATTAGAGACAATGTTTATATTAGAATTGTAAATTAGAACGATTTTGTCAACTTTTTCCCAGGCCTGGGAAATAAATGGTAATGTTTCTTCCCATTGTAAGAAATGAGCTCAGAATGTTTTAAAAAGAAATATGCTCTCGTGAATAATTTCAGTAATGTTTAGGAGTAATGTCTAAGGATTTAGGAAAGATGTATTTTGCTTTAAGACTCAATAAAATATGTTTAGATAGGTAAGCTCATTTTTTCTGTAAGAAACAAAGTGATTGGGCTGGCACGCATAAAATTCAGGGTTCCGTATACACAGAGTTCGAACACAGCACTATTGCTTTCGGTCATGCGCCCGTCCGTCTCTCTGTCCTGCTGTCACGGGGCTGTATCTTTTGAACCGTAACCTATTACGGTACGTAAAAAATGGATATCGGTCAGTTTTCGACGAAAGCTCACCGAAACCCATTTTTCATTAAAAAATGGGTTTCGAAAATCATTTAAAGACCACTGTAAAGAAAATAAACTTAGTTTACAAAAATATACGAGTGTGCTTTAGACCACACGACTGAAGTAAAACTTCTTTAGCTGCATCTATATCATGTTTGTATGTATCCGTTTGCAACTGGCTATGAGAGAAAGAGAGAGAAAATGTGTGCTCGCACCTCTATCTCTTGCCCCTACAGTAATATACGAAACGTAACTCTGTCTCTTTCTATCTTCACTAATTTATATCTTCCTCTCAACTTCCGTTCGCCTCGCCCGATCACTCTTTATATTTCTAATACCTTAATCTACTGGGAGCGAATAGCTTTTACATCATTACAGTCGAGCTAGGCTGTCAGCTATGCTATTCTCTAAACTTACCATTCGTGGCTGTGCTAGACGGTGAACTCGTCATCGTGTCAGTCGTGATATCGACGTCGAGCTCAGCGACTATTTTT
This sequence comes from Charanyca ferruginea, assembly GCA_947361185.1. NCBI lineage: Eukaryota > Metazoa > Arthropoda > Insecta > Lepidoptera > Noctuidae > Charanyca > Charanyca ferruginea. Next base: position 5,835,160 of record OX376082.1, on the reverse strand, counting down.
GATTAGGGAAAATCGTTTTTCACAATTATTTACTGACGAAAGTATCAAATTGTGCAGCCTTGAGTAGTTGAAGCAAAGCCGTTAATTCACGTGGCGCTAATGAATACGAAAATGTTACATGCCGCTGCCGCAGCATCGAGCTTTAGAAAATAACACCACACGTTCAAAGCCCGTGTTTTTAAACGATAGAGTTGTCAAGTGGGAATGGTCGATAGTACCTAGTACGTCTAGACAGGTTTATAGTAATACCCGTAATACCTAACACTGTCCAGCATATAAACTGCTTCGTAAGTTTGTTTGAAACATTGCAAGTAGGTACGTGCGAACGGCATTTGTTTTCAGATTGTTATGAAAATGTGAGCGAGAAAATACACCGTTCATCATCATCATCTGCCTAGCCTTTTCCCAACTATATTGGGGTCGGCTTCCAGTCTAACCGGAGGCAGCTGAATACCACCCAAGCAGCAAAAACTAGTACTATAAAAGACCATAGAACGTTTTGTAAAAAACTGTCCTTAGTCCTATAAAGCCCCAAAGAACGTATCTGCCCCCCTCGAATTGTTGAGTTTTTACTATAATATTTATCATATAAAGTGATTTCGATATTCTAAGAGCCATTATAGTACTTGCCGTGATAATGTTTTCACTGTCAGTCATCATGGATTCAACCTAAAATTGGGGTTCTGTGTGAGCATGACTGAATATATAATACCCAGTGTTTTTTTTTTACTATTTTTGGAATAAAAGGTTTTTCTTTTTTAGTTAAAAATATAGAACCATTTAATTAATAAAGATTTTTATTTATAAACCATCTGAGTAAATAACCTTAGGAATTAGTAAAATGTCTTTATTACACACTATGTAATAATGGCATAAAATAAGTTTGGTAAGGTAATGTATTAGGTATTCTTGTTAATTAATCGTTCTAAACTTTTTGTTGCTTCTTGCGAAATATTATAATTAATGGACCAGTTTTTCACGCCATCACGAAATTGATGGTATTTTTCGAATGTTGAATAATGATTCAACATTCGAAAAATACCAACAATTTCGTGCGTTCGGGCTTGAAGATTCAGAAAAATCGGGGGAAGGGAGAACCTTACTCCTTACTTAATAAGATCTTTGTAAGACACATTTTGTACGGAACCGATTCCCGTAATTGTGATTCCAACTTGATTTTGGCTACTATTACTGCTTTGATTGTTTGATAATGACGAAGCTGAAGAATAATCCTTTTTGGGACTTAACTGTCATTTAACAGAAACATTTATCTACATGTATGTGCTACTTTTGCGTCATTACAGTGATAGATAATATTAACAAGCGCATTGCTAGGCACCAAAAAAGTTGTTATACAATAATTCTGCTCTATTACGGTGTCTGTGTGATATGCTTATCGATAATATTATAATATGCATCTAAAAACTATTATAGTACACTTACGTTCTATTAGCGTGATCTGAAATTAGACTACAGCACAAAAACGCTCTATTGTAAAGTCTTTGTGACTACTAACGCACACGTGCTATAGCAGCGACCTGAATATCCACTATATCACAATATCGCCCTGTAGTTGAGTGTTCATCGCTGTTATCACGAAACTACTATTGCAGTTCATTTGGATCCCTTATTACGCTAATCAGATAAATAAAGGCACCTGTTAACAATTTTATAGAGCAATATTATTATGTACTAGTTATATTAGAACTTGCTATAGTACTTGACTATAACGATTGTATAAAATGGCGTAGTAAACGTTTACATCCTTTGTTTATAGGTATTTTTAGCTCTATAAGCATTTAGAGCAATAATGTACTGTCGAACGCTTTTATACAACACTCTGGCACCGCTAAAACCTTAACAAATCTTTTATAGAGCTTTTTAGAGTTATGAGCTGAAATAATAGGACTGAATTGCTGGTTGGGCAGTGTTTTACATGGAGCGACTGCCTATCGGACCTCCACAATCCAGTTAATGGGTAACACGATACCCCTTAGTAAGACTGGTTGTCAGACTTTCTGGCTTCTGACTATACCCATAACGACTGCCAAAGATCTACAAATGACAGCCGGGACCAACAGCTTTACGTGCTTTCCGAGGCACGGAGAGAACTCGATATGAAAGGGATGGTCACCCATCCACAGACCGACCGCGGCTAGCGTAGCTTAACCTGTGACCGATCGATCTGTACGGCTTTAACTTAGCCACGAGCCCCTCAAAATACACGTTGGGAAAGAATTTTAAAACAAAATATACGTTGAGAAAGAATTTAACTTTAAAGCCCGTTACATACGTAGCTATAATATATGTTATAGCTAGCTACCACACCACACACGGTAGCTATAATATAATAATACTAGCAGACATTGTCCTGCAACCTGACTCTAGCGCCACCTGCCGGGTCCAACTGTGAATCTAAACCATTCTCGAATCCACTGGAACACACTAACAAATTCATCAAATTCGATCCAGCCGTTTAGGAGGAGTTCACTTTCATACACACGCACAGAAGATTTTAAGATATTTTCGCCCTTATTACGTCTGCGATCATTGTTTGTTTCACATTTTAGATATATATAGTAATATGCCTTGCTATATCTGTCCACATATTTTGGTGACGTTGTAAAAATATATATTATAGCTGATCGTAATATGCCTTGCTATGAATTATATTACTATATATTATAGCTACGTCTGACGTATATTAATATATATTATAGCTACGTCTGTGACGGGCTTTAGCTGTTTTTAGGGTTCCGTACCTCAAAAGGAAAAAGCGGAACCCTTATAGGATCACTTTGTTGTCGGTATGTCTGTCTGTCTGTACGTCAAAACCCTGTATCTCGAGAACGCGTGGAGGTATCGAGTTGAAATTAAAACCATATAAGTACTCAAGTCTACGGTTCCTGATGCTGTAAAAAAATCAATCCTCTAAGTTATCATAAAAAAAAAGATACGGCCGTTTATGTCGCAAAAAATGCATTTATAATATTAAGTAGATTAAAGTATGGATAGTAGGTATGGATTAGTATAGAAGTATGGATATTTACCCACAAATATGTACGGAACCCACGGAGGGCGAGTCCGACTCGCACTTGTACGGTTTTAATCCGAGACTTTGTTTGCATCCGACGAAGTCGCGAGCCAAAAGCTTGTAGTTAACATCAGTCCGCCTTGAGCAGGCGTGGTGATTAATACTCGTGCCATATTCTTCTTCTTCTCTGTATGAGAAGAGGCCTTTGCCCAGCAGTGGGACAATAACAGGTTGGTATAACCATTAACAAACAAATAAATTAAATCGTTAAATCCAACTGACCTAATTAAAAGCGATGTGATCCAACCCGATCGGAAAGCGCTGGGATTAAGTAGGATTGTAATGAACTACGTACTAAGGCAGGTTTCCAACCGCAGGACTGATACACAAAACAGATAATTACAGAAGGTCCAACGAGGGCGCATTATCATCCCCCTGCCCTTATCCCGTGTTACTTGGGGTCGGCGTAACACGTTTTTTTCTTCAATCCCGTCCTGTCTGTCCTGATTACGGTTTTAAATATGTAATCCGTTTTAAACCGAAATCCGTGGTTTAAAATATTTTTTAATTTATTTAAAACGGTTTAAATTCACGACCACATTTGTCGTACATTGATTACGTACCTATTAGTTAAAAAATAAGTTGAAACGGCTAATTGAAATCTAATCGAATACCGTTTTTATTTATATATGTAAAAAATTAAAAACATGTAACGGAAGCAGATAAAAAACTTACACCACTCAACTTACAAAATAGGAATACTCAAATTAATGAACACCTCATAAGCACACAAGCAAAAATTGCAGCATGGTCTAGAAAAGCTCTACACGGAAGACACCGAGCCTACCTGAGCCAGCCACACGTCGATAAAATTAAGTCGAACGAATGGCTCAAACGAGGCGAACTGTTTCCCGAGACCGAAGGGTTCATGCTTGCAATCCAGGATCAAATCATAGCAACTCGTAATTTCAGGAAATATATAATAAAAGACCCAAATCAGCCGACTGACACATGCAGACATTGCAACAGTGCCTCTGAGACTATACAGCACATAACAGGGGCCTGTAAATCACTCGCACAGACTGACTATAAGCACCGACATGATCAGGTTGCCGCAATTGTACACCAACACTTAGCGCACAAATACACACTTACAGGAGAGATGATTCCATATTATAAATACAAACCTGAAACCATTCTAGAAAATAGAAATGTGAAAATCTACTGGGACCGGACTTTAATCACAGACAAAACTATTCATTACAATAGACCTGACATCACCGTTCATGACAAAATTAATAAAACAGTTTACCTAATCGACATAGCGATACCTAACTCACATAATATTCAAACAACAATTTCCGAAAAACTTAGTAAATATCAAGACCTCGCCATAGAGATAAAAACCCAGTGGAAAGCACAAACAGTCCATATCGTCCCCATAGTACTCTCATCCACCGGTATTGTACCGAAATCACTAACACAAAGCCTTAACACTCTACACATGCCAACTCACACACTTTACATGCTTCAAAAAGCCACTATACTCAACACCTGTCGCATAACCCGAAAGTTCCTGACTTCCTCTACTCTCTCATCCACATTTTCAATTTAAATTTCCCCTTACATACTTGGCTCCGGCCCGTGTGTAAGGTCTTCGACTCTCTTTTATGAGAAGAAAAACAAAGAATCGAAAATAATAATAATAATATGTGGGGACATTTTCACACACGGCCATCTGACTCCAAACTAGATTATTAAACAGACTATTTTTTTAAATATTACGGTAGCGACGCATTTTTATTTTTGTGTCCTTTGATATTCCTAAATTAGGGAGTAGGTGTGGTCTGGATCACTTCGAGTTCCGTTCGAGATCCGTAAGAAAATTCATGCATTCATGACGAAGTCGCGTGTAAAATCGATAGAGGGTTTTTGTGCGTGAGTTTTGTTTGTTGTGTAAAGCATACCTTCTGCAACTATTTATTTTGTTGCGAATATGTTGGCAGGAGGGTTTAATAGGTGTTTAATGTAAGCCATGTGGTCTTTTCGACCCTTCTCGATCTGTGGTTTTTGATTTGGCTTGGGTAAAATAAAATATATTTACGAGGGCTAGTAAAATTACATTTATACGATATTCAACCTTCACCATTGAACAAAACAAACATAACTTACTTACTTATAATATTTTTTATCATGTTATGTAAAATACAAAAATCTAAATAAAAAAGTATACCACAACATATATTGCTCATAGTACCCTAAATTAAAATTTATTGTTCAAATATTCAAACATTATGCTTGTACGTGTACACGGCAATTTATTAGCCAGGTGTATCAAACCCGAGGCAGTTATGTCATGTTCAGGATTAACTTTGTCACCTCTGGCATGCGGAACCCCTGCCAATATTGCAATATAGCCGGCAAATTGCCAAATGGCAGCAATTTGGCGCAAAAGCATGTTTTATAACTGTTATACGTTAGTTTAGTTACAGTAATTCATGTTAAAGATGTAGTTAGCTGATGTTTTTCTGTTTTTGAGTGCTTTTATGTAGTTTATAAGGCCGAGATAAATAAATGTTGCTTATGAAGTACATTAGCTATCATTGTATGTTCCGAGACTCAGGTGTGTCAGTGAGAGTCAAATGTCAGAGTCAAGTGTCGAGATTCAAGTGTCACGAGTGTCAAACTAGAGTGTTGCGAGTGTCAAGATCCGAGTGTCACGAGTGTCAGACTCGCTTGTCGCAAGTGTTAGAGTCGATTGTCGCGAGAGCGAGATTCAAGTGTCACTAGTGTCAGATTCGCGTGTCGCGAGTGACGAGATCTAAGTGTCACAAGTGTCAGATTCGAGTATGTGGTGTCAGACGCGAGTGTCAGAGTCAAGTGTCGAGATTCAAGTGTCACGAGTGTCAAACTAGAGTGTCGCGAGTGTCAAGATCCGAGTGTCACGAGTGTCAGACTCGCTTGTCGCAAGTGTTAGAGTCGATTGTCGCGAGAGTGAGATTCAAGTGTCACTAGTGTCAGATTCGCGTGTCGCGAGTGACGAGATCTAAGTGTCACAAGTGTCAGATTCGAGTATGTGGTGTCAGACGCGAGTGTCAGAGTCAAGTGTCGAGATTCAAGTGTCACGAGTGTCAAACTAGAGCGTCGCGAGTGTCAAGATTCGAGTGTTACGAGTGTCAGACTCGCTTGTCGCAAGTGTTAGAGTCGATTGTCGCGAGAGTGAGATTCAAGTGTCACGAGTGTCAGACTCGAGTGTCGCGAGTGACGAGATCTAAGTGTCACAAGTGTCAGATTCGAGTATGTAGTGTCAGACGCGAGTGTCAGAGTCAGGTGTCGAGATTCCAGTGTCACGAGTGTCAGATGTGACAGGCTCGATTGTCACGTTCTTGAGAAAAAGGGTTTTCATACACAGACAACGAAGTGATTCTATAAGGGTTCCTTATTTTCTTTCGAGGTACCTTTCGAGGTACTACGGAATCCTAAAACGAAAAAATATTTCATTAAATTAAAATTCCTTAAACGAATTTTAATAAAAAACATAATTCTGTTTTTTGTCGCACATTTTTTGGGCCAAATTCCATCCGAAAAAAATTTGCAAAACGAGCACAAACCCGGCGGCCTTGGTAATTCCACTGAAGCTGAAACAACAGTTCTAATTGCCAAGCTAGCAATCCACAAATACAGTAATACCATAGATGTACAATATCATGTACACGAATAATAAATAAGGAAAACCTATATCCATTAAACTAAAAACGAATAAGGCATCAAAAATATCTTCCACATCGCCATTATCTGGAAATGTGCCCAACTCTGACGGCATTGCTACGTTGGATGGCAATATTTTACCTCTGTCTGACCAAGGAAAAAACCAGCTCTTGGATCACGGGAAGTGTCAACCAACCTTTTAGAAATCTCCTTAAAAAGAATATGAGCATTCGGAACCCACGAGGGTTTCAACCCCAAACGGCTAGAAAATAAAGTTATTACTAGGGATACTATACTTTCGCTATTTGAGGTAAATAACATATTATTTAGCGGCAGTTGAAAGCATTCTCATGCTCACTCAAATATCTCGCTGATGGTGGCGCGTGTGTCACGATGATCATTCGGCTCCTTTCAAAATGGTTGAGCTGAATGGTGCTTCCATCGATCTCGACGTTTCGCAATGTCTTGCCAATCCTTAAGGAAGCCATCCCAAGTCGTCCCGCCATCTCTTGCGTGGTCTAACGCGCCCCCGTCTCGCCAGTTCAGGGCACCAATTTTGAGATTTGCGGGCCCATAGGTCAGACTTAATATACCTATTTACGTTTAATAGGAGTCTAGTTGTCTTGGTGGAGTAGTATAGGTGGGGTAAGCAGCAACTATTCTCCATCAGGTATACGTATACCACCAATATGATACGATCGGCCTACATGAAAAAAGAAATCCGATGATTCGCCATTTTTTTTACCTTTTTCTTATACAAACTCGTAGTGTGTTCGATTTGCAAATATATTGGATCCGCCGACCAATTGTAGGTTAGATAGTGACAGTGACAGCTAACTGACGTTTCGATCCAATCATATGCCAGTTCGAGTTTGTACGATCAAATGCAAATCGACGAAGAGTTTATTAGCATTATATTCCGAGGGTTTGAGGATTGAGTTTTGATATTGTTTAGTACCTTCTGCCCGAAACTTCGTCCAAGTCAATGTCGGTTATCGCGGATGCAGACAAAGTCCCGGATTAAAAAGCAGCCTATGTCGTTCCCCAAGGTTTAAGCTATCTTCACATCAAATTTTATGAAAATCGGTTCAGCCGTATCATCGTGAAAGCTTACGTTCACATTTATAACTAATGTTATAAATGTGAACGTAAGCTTTATTACCGTACCCATTATTTCGTACTTCCATACTAATGTATGGAAGTACGAAATAATGGGTTAGGCGATTTGGAAAAGGACGATTCTCAATTTGAATGCTCTTGGGTAGTTTTCCACTATTAACCAATAGTTATTAGAGACACAACTTCTCTAAAAATACTCTTTATTTTAACCCTAAAACCGCAATTAATTTTAAATTACCTGTAGAATTTGATTTTTAGTGGCTTTAAAATTAATAAGTAGGCAATTAGGTTGACAAAAAGTGGAGGAGTGAAATCTATGGAGGAATCACAGCTTTGACAGCTCATACAAAGTATGTCAATATATTGATGGTGCCCGTTTTGTACAAAGTGTCTAGCACGACTGATTGGAGTAAACATAACGTAAATTCTATCGATTATAAATTTGGGAATTTACCAGTTTTTATTTCGTTGAAGGCTTTCACAATTGGTATAGTGCTTGTTGTTATAAAATTAAACCAAAATACTATTATTACTATTATTTCCAATTTGTAAGTCCATAAGAATCGAGAACTTTTATTCGCGTTTGTGTTAGGCCTACTGATCTAACGTAATTATGTAAGATTGTTAAATCGCATCGCATTCATGTCTAAAAAATCATGACGTGTGTGTGTGTGTGTGTGTGGATGACAATCAAAACGACACTACACTAGAAAAGTTACGAAACAGATGTCCATCATAAACTTGTATAATAAGCCCATAAACTGAACGACTTCAGTCCAAGTCTCCCCAGTCTAAAAACCTCTTAAGACACCCACTCATACAAAAACTTTGACCAAACTTTGACATCCCTACTTGATCCCTCTAAACTGCCATGACCACCTGACATTTCGAATACACTAATCGATTCTCGCTTTGCCAAAATCGATTCTCCATTTCGATTACGATTCAGATGTCAGGGAACTTTTGACAGGAGGGGGGAGGGAGTTGTCAAAAGTTTGGAAGCGTAGTTTTGGACTTATGCGTGAGGGGGTAAGTAGGGAGGGAATAAGATGAATTGGTACTGCGTGCTTCCGAAGGTGAATTATGGCTGTTCCATAATATTAATGCTGTTGGAAAGAATAGAGATGATTTGGTTTGAATGTAAAGTTTTGTAGGTAGTCATTAGAGTGTATAAGATGCCTAGTATTGTTATCTAGAATCTGACGTTATGTTTGAACTAAGAACCATTTTTTATCGATTTAATTAGGTATATTTTCACATTTCGTCCTGTACAGAGAAAGAAATTGATCGCAGAGTGAAGAATACGTGAAACAAATACTGGGCTATGAAGGAAATTTTCAAAGGTCCCATACCCATTAAATTGAAAACGAAAGCGATGAACATCTGCTTAACGCCCGTTCTTACTTACGCTTGCCAGACCTGGTCTCTTAAGAAATCGGTATTATATAAAATAAGGAGCTGTCAAAGAGGAATAGAACGCAGTTACACAAATATAAAATTGAAAGAGAGTGAAAAGTTCTTTGATAAGGAAAAGAACAAAGGCGAGAGATGCGGTCAAACAGGTCCTAACACTTAAATGGAAATGGGCAGGTCATACACAGAGAGCTATGGACGAAAGATGGTCACAAACAGTTACAAACTGGTACCCAATGCACAAAAAAAGAAGGAGGGGTAGACCTTATAAAAGATGGAGTGACGACATTGTCCAAATAGCCGGAAACTTATGGCCCAGACGGGCAAAGGATCGAGCCACCTGGAATGGTTTGGAGGAGGCTTTCACCGCAAAAGGCGGCCCTTACACCTAACAATACTAACTTTATTTAAGTACAAAACTAACATTACTAACAAATAAATAAATAAGTACACAAAACAAAACAATAGATAAGAACTAATTGTAAGGGATAGAAATAAAGCTAAATAAATAAATAAAATAAATTTTCACATTTCGTCAGATACCGCATAGGTCCATAAGTTGGAGATTTGACCTTCAACATTTTTGGACCGTCAGTCGCTGGGTTAACGCACCGCGTTTTGTACTTCAGGACACAAAAATCAGCTAAGCTTGACTGGGAAATTCCTAGCTTGGGGCAAAGGTTTATGAAAAAAAAAAAAAAAAACTTTAACATTTCTAACTCGATAAATGCAGCGAAGAATTGACATCATTCATACTGTAAACTTCGATAAATACTTACAGTTCAAAGAAATACCAGATCTCCGTACTTTTAACTCGAATACCTTTACCTTTGTAAAGGTTCAAGTTTATTCGTTCAAAATGTTCGACGAACTTGGCTATTAGTTGGTAAGTATTCCAATCATTTAAACAAATGTTGGCTTGTTTGTTGGTGTTGTTCTTAATTGAGTTTTTGAGCAAAATATAAAATTGGGAGATGCGCCAAGGCAGCCCGCCCAAGTAACACAGTCTTGGAGCTTTAAAACAAATCTGTCTATTGACAGTCTATTCATGGTTAATCTTTAGATAACGGCTTTCTAGAGATGGTTTCAATAAAGAAAATGTATTCTTACAGAGATTTTTTTCTCAAGCTCGATTATTTTTAGGGCATTTGTTCTATAGCACACTTATTTTAGTACGTTTATAGGTATATTGAATGTTTTAAGATAAAATGCTCTACAAATTGCCTAGAGGTACCTAACTTGAAGTAATTTTATAGATAAGATGATAGATTTTAAGATAAAACATTTTATTTTACCTATTGGTACTCTTATATTTGTTATTAAAGAGATTTAAGTCTACATAAAATATTTTAGTAGATATTTTTTAGTTTGTCTAAAAAAATGATAGTGAACACGTGTTTTTAGTGGTTTTTTTCCTAAAAATGGTTTAATTAAGTGCATTTGTATTAAATATTTGAATTGGATGACTTTATGCAATGGAGACAGTGAAAAAAATTAAAAGGTCTGTTGACTTTCGTCGACAAATCAGTAGCGCACCTTAAGTACAGTACATGCATACCTATTCAAATAGATACTTTCTGAAGGTAGTTTTTACGAAATATGATACAATAAATACTAACAGCTAATACCTAATGGTATTCACTAATGACACTAATGATTAAAATTTCGTAGTTATAAAAATACCCAAAGTTTAGTAGTTTTCAATTAGGTACCTATTCGTAACCATACATCTACTAAGTATACAAAATTCTACATAAGGTGCGGTTCAATATAGGTACCTAGGTACCTACTTAGATTCGTTTTATAACATTTTGATTATACAGGATGAAATTGAATTCATTAGCAAATTTTTAAGGCGTGACTCAGACCACGAACCTGAACAACTTTCAATATGGGGCCAACTCAAACAGCGCGAAAGAATATCAGCTGTTCCATACAGAAGTGTAATAGGTACTCGGCCAAAATGTATGGAACACCTGTTTTTTTTTTCGCGCTGTTTGAGTTAACCCCATAATGAAAGTTGTTCAGGGTCGTGGTCTGAGTCACTGCTTAAAAATTTGCTACAATTTCATCCTGTATAGGTACCTGAGTTCATGCAATTCTTGCATGCATGCAAGATTCGTTTTATAACATTTTGATTATTAGGTACCTGAGGTCATGCAGCAGCTTTGATAACTATTTAGGTATCAATACGACACTATTTCCTACGGTTTCGTCCACTTTTGTACACCAGCCTTATGTTAACACTGCGTCTTTGGCACCGACGCCGGCGTATATCTATCTATACATACCTACCTACTATTATACCTACTATTTTTCACATTGTCTATAAATAAAACAGAAATATCTTTTACTCATCCTCTTGAATTATTTAATTAAATTGCTCTGTTACTGCATAAAATGGTCTTCCGTTCACAACACATCAAATTACCAGTTCACTGATGAACATCTAGAAATACTGCGAGAAGATAAAAAAGAATACAGAGATGATAGTTACTAGGTAATCTTAAACCACTCATAAATCTGTTTATTCTTTCACTAGATAGTTTAGTATGTATCAAGAGAAATAATTCTTGTCATAGAGCTAGAGCCATACTATAGAAAATTCTCTAGAATGTTTGTTCTATTGAATTCGTTTTTCTAGTAAATTTTATCTTGACGCCATTTTTATTGCCTATTTTTGCTTCAAATAATTTTCGTTACATATTTTAATGCTTATTTTAATGTTTTTATCATTAAATTATGTCTAATTAAACAGTTAATATGATTTAAATTACTATATTTTAAATAAAATGAGTATTTTAAACATTAAAATGCAATTTAAAAATTTTCCTTATAATAAATAAAATTCATATTTGGATTTTTTTTTATTAAATCATACATTTACAGCGAGCGCTCTTATTATAAGAGTGTTTTACATAATACTCGACGATAGAATTTCAATCGCATATAGAATTGCTTGTTTACCCATCATTAACTAGCTAAAACACAAGTACCTAATATATGAAATAAGAAATTTGTTACGCCATGATGCAATACAATAATAAGTTTAAATAACTCTTGTAAGTTCTGCGCCATTATGTGTCGTTGTCTATTACAAATCAAATGTAACTTAAAGTTGTTAGTCTTGAGTCAATTTTGGTTTAAAAACTTGACGAGTAAAGACTTTTTTAAAGGTCTACTTTATCTATAAACTATCTACTAGTAAAATTTGTGGTCTATAAACAGTTTAGTGAGACACTAGAAAAATCTCTACAGACAATTTGATAATGTACAACTCTTATCTCTATCTATTCATGTTTTCTTAACTCATTCTTATGAGAAGGGATAAGGTTGTGCCCACTTTTACTAAACTGTGTCTATAAGCGTTCTTGAATATTACTTGGGAGATATTTTACTCTTATGGTAGACAATAAAATTAAATTCTATTAGATATCTAGTAGTCCGTTTTTAGACGCGATTGTGTTACTTGGGCGCGAAATTCAAATTTTCTTAGGTTTTTTGCAATTTGCAGCTCAGTATCAGGTTGTGTTGTAATAAATAAAATATTTGCGGGAGTAACAAATATGCATTTACAGAACTTTACAAGTTAGAGAAGCTTGTAAATGTCATGTTTTTATTAAATAGGCACATTCACGAGATTTTCTAACTTGGAGAGATAAGTTGATGATTTTAATTATTATATTTCTGTAAATGCCTATTTGTTTAGGAGCTCGTGGCTAAGTAAAAGACCAACTGAAACTCAAAAATTTTTTTTCATTAAACCCATACGTGTGAGGTATCTATGGATAGGTCTTTAAAAATGAGGTTTTTATTGAGGTTTTTAATATCATATTTTTCTAAACTGAAAAGTTTGCGCGAGAGACACTTCCAAAGTGGTAAAATGTGTTCGGGGGGGGAACACATTTTACCACTTTGGAAGTGTCTCTCGCGCAAACTTTTCAGTTTAGAAAACCCCCTGTAACTTCGAAAATAAGTGAATGATAAAACTAAAAAAAATATATGATGTACATTACCATATCAACTTCCACCGAATATTTGTTTGAACGAGATCTAGTAAGTAGTTTTTTTTAATACGTCATAAATCGTAAACCTCAATTTACCTTTCATTCAATCAACTCAAATAACAACTTTTATATTATGTTACTTGATGCTACGGAACCCTTCATGGGCGAGTCCAACTCGCACTTGGCCGCTTTTTTGTTTAAATAGGGCCTCCCCTAAGGGGGCGGGAGGAGGGGGGGGGGTTGCCATAATCCTCAGGCCTGGCAGGCTTCTTGGGGATCGTAGTGAAGATGTTGAGTACACGGAAGCCGCTGCTGCCCGGCTTCCGGATTTCCCCATGGTCGTCTTCTACGACTCCCTCGGGATGAAATGGGGGGGGGGGGGGTGGTATTCTAGACCGGACACCCCACAGCATCGTATTTTTTGTATTTACTTTTTAATATTATACGGTGGTACGGAACCCTTCGTGTGCAATTCCGATTTGTACTTGACTTTTTCCTTAATACATTTCTACTTTCTATATCAGCCATCATCTTAATATTTTCTCCATGTTAAATTGTGTCATCTTTCACACTGTCACGTTTCATAACGACCGGAAAAGGTTGTTTCTACCGACACACAGTAATTATTTTACATTCGTATATTGAATCATTTCGTCATCGTCATCATAATAAGGTTTTTACCAATAAAATCTAATTAGTCCGTCAGATACATTTCCAAAAATTGGACACTTGTTTTTTCTTTTTTCACGTAAAGAAAAAATGAAGAAGATACAGTGCGTCGAAAACTCGTGTGACATCACTATGTCAGTACAGTATTACTGGCGAAGTGACGTCACAAACCCCCGCTCACGATCTTTGATGCGTTTTATCTTCGTCAGTTTTTATTGATTTGATATAACAAAAATTAAATTAAAAAATTAAAAAAACCCCCAACGCAGAACATAAAAGCGATTATGTAAAAAGTCAAAAATAATACCTTTTGTTGAGCCATCAAATGTTTGTTCGTTGAAATGGCGCTATAATGTCGCGGCGGGGTACCGCTTAAGTAAGTCAGTCCCTTAATTTCATTCACTGTCTATTAATTTACCAGCATTTCCGACCAATTTGCTTCGATATTATCAAATTTTTGTTGCTAATCTAGTTGTTAATCTTGTTGCAAATCTAGTTACCATCAGTTCGCTATTTTAGCTATTTAGTTATTTCTTTAAACTTAGCGGTACCCCGCAAACCGCATTCAAATCGGTTCACCCGTTAAAGAGCTACAGTGCCACAGACAGACACACAGACACGTCAAACTTATAACACCCCTCTTTTTCGTCGGGGGTTAAAAAATACGTGTCCAATATTTTTCGATAATCTAACTGACGGATTAATTCGTTTTTTTTGATAAAATACCCTATTGTAGCACGTAAGTACGCTGACACTGCATGCTCTTGCACCACTTTAGCAAAAGCTGACATTTAAAATATTTAGGTCACTATTGACTCCAATCTTCCGTAAACATTACGAATTATTTACCGCGATTTATAATAACAAACTCTACAACTCATAGATAATTTATTCCCTGTAAGTATTTACTGTTGTTTATTTACATAGGTTTAGTTTTTAGATAATAATGTTCAAAAATACTTTTTCTCAAAATTGTTAAGAGATTATTTTATAAGTGTTGATTTTTTAATTTCAAACATATCAATAATATTTACAAGAATAATAAAAAAGAAAACCTATAATATTAAACTAAAAAAAAACTAACACAATAAGGCATCAAAGAATTCGTCCACATCGCCGTCATCTGGAAATGTACCCAAGAGACTGGCGGCATTGCCACGTTGGATGGCAATGCTTAATCTCTGACCAAGGTAAAAACAAGCTCTTGGATCACGGGAAGTGTCAGCCAACCTTTTGGACATTTCCTTAAAAAGAAGATGAGCACTCGGACCCCACGACCCGAGGGTTTCAACCCCAAACGGCTCGAAAATAATGTTCACACCCAGTGGCGTGCGGTTCATACAGACACATAGACATTGTCTACCCTACAACTCAGATAAATATTTATTATCATGTTTTCATTTATTTTGTTAACTAATATTATATCCACGAGTAATTACTATCAATACATAAAAAAATCTTAAATCAGCTCCATCTGTCGCGTAACGGTGGCAACACGAAGTCTCATCGATACGTTCGCGCATTTCGATCGCTTCGCACTGCACTAGCGCCGCTAGGACCCTACGGGAAAGACACAAATATTTGTGCCTAGATTTTTATATTTGTTTGGATGTGTGCCTTGTGACAGGCTCGTGTACAGTGGTGTGCTTTTTCTATTCGTACATGACACACAATGTTAGAAATCACGCACACAAGGCAAACTGAAGACATTGCCTTTTTACATTTTAGATTTTACTACACGACGAAATACGACAAATGTGTAGTGTAGGTAGGGACAAAAATATACGTGAATTCTGAGTCGCCATTTTTTTTTGTTTTGGTTTGTATAAGTAGTGGTTTTGTGATTGCATTTTTATATGATTTCAACGTTGTTACTAGTGTGTAAAATGGAATAACTTCACTGTGAAAGTTTGTTGGTGGTTGTGTACGTACAGACAATACTTAAAAAATGATTCCTTTTCAAAACTCTTTCTTTCGGCTTCGGTGGAAAAAGACTGATCGAGGATGGCCGCTAGATTTGCAATAAATACAAACTAACCATGCGATTATGTCGTAAGCAATGATATTAATATAATATCATTGGTCGTAAGAGGTTGGTACAGTTTTGTTTTATGTTATCAAAATAAAGTAGAAGATTCGTGCTTTACGATGATGTAAGATGTGACGAGATTTAGTTGTAGGATCGAACCCGAATAAAAAGGTTACATTTTGTTTAGGTTTCGGTACGGAGTAAATGATAGTAATCATCTCATCATCACATGAAAGGGAAAAAGGTACCTACTTGTAATACCTAATTCTAGTAAGTTGTGAACTTGAAATTATTTTATTTGTAAAAACACATAATTATTATTGTTCTTTGTTTAGTAGATTGCAAAACGTTTTTCTTCTACGAATATTATTTTTAACCCTGTTTTGAGTTCCTATCGTAAAATCGATTTAAAAAAATAGAAAACATCTGTTCGTATGGTGGTTTGATCTGTATTTTTCTGCAATTTTTTTCTTAGTTTTTTCTTTACCTGTTCTTGCTAGGGGGCGGGAAACGCCGATATGTGAATGCCTTGGTGTGAATCACACCAAGGTTACTATACTTTCGCCGTTTGAGGTCTTCCGCAGCCGCTGCCGCAGCACCAGCACAGCACGCTGACCTAGGAAGATGGGATGGCGCAAGAGTATCGACGCACGTAGCGTCCCACACTAAAGGCCTACCCAACTTCCAGGGGAATAGAGACATTCCGTCCGGTCTCTTGCCATCGTCGCGTGCCAAGACGTTGGGTTCTAAGACAGCCGGAACGCCGACGGCGACAAGAGCACGACGAATAATGTCATTAATATTCGCGTGCCGCGCTATGCGACCCGCACTCCGGCTGCACGACAGGCATGATGTCCGAGGCTGTTGACAGCTTCCCCACAGCGACAGCGATGAGGAGAACAGCACGAAGCTCCTAAGCGAAGGGAAGCAGCGAGGCGAAAAGAAGTGTCGTCAAACATAGTACCTAGGTTTGATGACGGAAGTGCCAGAAGCCAAAGACCCGACTCCCATTTACCCACAGCCAGTAGACGCGCTCGCTCAGCAGTAGTTACAGCAGTGGTAAGTAAATTATTCTGTACTAACCTGCAGAGCGGCTCATCCCACCGTCTCTGAGCACACGGGTTGTCGGGTGAATTATATCGGTTATTTTATATCAGTTTAACTTTAAACTTAAAAATGAACCAATATAATTTAAACGTAAAGTAATGGCCTGAAACACAGGTTTGTAGTAACCTAGTCCGGGCTGGTCGCTACCTAACATTGTAACTCCGATTTATCATAACTTGCACTAATTATTAGTATAATAACTACAATTAGTAAAATAACAGTATAATAACTAAAATATATTTTTATATATTTTAGTTTTAGTTTATTTTTAAGCAATATACATAATTGCATGGAAAAATATTTCTATTATAGACTAATGTACACTTTTTTGTGAACGATATTTAATAAATAAATCTATACTAATATTATAAAGCTGAAGAGTTTGTTTGTTTGTTTGTTTGTTTGTTTGAACGCGCTAATCTCAGGATCTACTGGTTCGAATTGAAAAATTATTTTTGTGTTCGATAGTCCATTTATCGAGGAAGGCTATAGGCCCATGCGAAGCCGGGTCGGGTCGCTAGTTATTATAATTATTATATCATCAGCCGGAACACGTCCACTGTTGAACAAAGGCCTCCCCCATAGAACGCCACAACGAGCAGCAATCTGCCGCTTGCATCCTTGCAAGAAGATTTTCAACTTTATTACAAGAAAATAAGTTTCATATTCAATTAGGAAATTTTGACAGTTCGGTATGGCTTCATGTGCTGGCGTCTTTACTTTCCCGGATTTATAAACATTGTCTTCTCATACAGTAATTGGATAGGATAAAAAAAATCTCATCACCAAAACTCAATCTTAAATTAAGCTTTTTTCATTTCCTCTTAATTTCACGCTATATGGAAACCGATTCTTGAGACAGGAAGTTCCCTATGTTATGTAGGTGTATCAAAAAAGTAATTTTGTCTTAAGATTGCTTATTTCCTCCAAATCTGACGTCATATGTAGCGTAATTATGTTATCGACTTTGTTTTCCAAAAAATCAAGATATTATTGAAGTAAGAAACTCATTATCCAGCTACGGCAAAGCGAATACAAGGGATTTTAGCAGACTATTGCCCGTTTTCACCAACTACCCCTAAATTTTAAGTAACCCTTAAGGCATTGACGGAATCGCAAAGGAATCCGTCACCTAAAATATCTTAGGGGTTACTTAAAAGTTAGGGGTAGTGGGTGAAAACGGGCATATGTCTACTACATCAAGTTACAACAATCTGTCAAATTTCTTCAATAGATTTTTAACTTTATCACAAAAATATAAGGTTCATATTCAATTGGGGATTAGGTATGGCATGATGTGCTGGCGTCTGTACTTCCAAAAAATTTTGGACATCACGGACATTGGTGAAGCAAAACATCGTGAGGAAAGATGGCCTTATTTAATTAACTAGCTTTTCGCATGCATAATAGGCAAACCGGTACCGAACTGGGACAGGAATACGCAGCGTTGGCAGGCCTCCCACCAGATGAACCGACCACATCGTGAAGGTCGCAGGTAACCGGTGAATGTAAGTGGCAGCTGTTGCCGCTCGTTATGGCGTTCCATAGGGGAGGCCTTTGTTCAACAGTAAACGTCTTCTGGCTGATGATGATTTAGGCTGACCTAACGCAAAAAACGTTTTGACATTCAGGACTTAATGCTTTATGGTTTATCCAGTATCTCTGTCTGTTACGCTTTCACGATGAAACGGCTGAACCGATTTTGATGAAATTTGGTATGTATATAGCTTGAACCCCAAGGAAGGACATAGGCTACTTTTTAATCAGCGACTTCGTCTGCATCCACTATAATCGGCAAAAGCTAGTACTGATATAACTTCGTCCAGGAATCAGATATCGAAAAACAATCGTAGTACTCGGTTAGTACTCGGTTGGCGCAGTGGTTGAGCGATCGACTGCTGCGCAGCGTGTTGCGGGTTCGATTCCCGCCCAGGGTAAACATTTGTGTGATGAGCACTTGTGTTTGGCTTGTTTCTGGGTGTTGTTTATCTATATGTCGGAGACGGTTTATTAATCACTATTGTGGGTAGTCAACAGAATTTGTTGATTTGTGTTTCTTATTGTTAATTTTTTTGTTAGTTTTAAAAAAAACACAATAGCTAAGAACAAAAGAATGCTCTCGACATCCCCTGAAACCAACTCTGCCGGACGCGACGAAAATAGAACGCAGACTAGCAAGAAGAACAAAACCCAAAATTCGAATACCCAATCGATACGTAAAAAAACTGCTAGCCTGTCAGAAGAGGTCTTGAAACCAGGGATCCTAAATTTTCTGACTACTAAAAATCCAAATAACGCACCCGGGAAAAAGGACAATAACAGAGAAAATATTTAGCAACTACAGCACCCCTCTCACACGGTTAACATAAGAAAATCGACAGCAAAAAACACATCAATTCTTCCAAGCCGGTTGGTCACCGAGGAAGATCACGACCAAAACCCTCCAAAGGATCAAACAAAATTAAAATTAACAAAAGTATCATCAAAACTATCAACAAAAATACCAACAAATATATCTACAACATACACATCAGGAAAACTCTACATTTTAACATACAATGTCAAAACACTCTCAACATACGAACGCTTAATAGAGTTAAATGAATCTCTATCAGACATTAAATACGACATAATAGGATTGGCTGAAACGAGACGTATGGGAAATAAAATAGAAGAGTATGACAATTTTATATTTTGCCACACGGGACAAACGCCTGGCTTGTATGGTATAGGCTTTATAGTTAAAAAATGCCACAAAAATAACATAGAAAGCTACACTGGCCTTACAGAACGAGTCGCAATTCTGAACATGGTATTTGAAGACACCCGGCTATCAATTATACAAGTATATGCCCCTACGGAAAAAGCTAATCAAGACGAAATCAAAAGTTTCTACTGTACAGTCAACAAGGCGATCAAAATGTCATATAAAGACTTCATACTGATGGGAGACTGGAACGCAAAAATTGGTCAGCCAAAAAAAGAAGAGTATCTTGTCATGAAATCAAACGGGTACGGCGAAAGAAATGAGAGAGGACAGAGACTGATAGAGTTTGCTAGAGAAAACAAGTTATCCATTTTAAACACATTTTATAAGAAAAAATTAAAAAACAGATGGACTTGGATATCTCCTGATAAAAAATACAAAAACGAAATCGACCTCGTCCTATCAAACTGTCCCCATATATTTCAAAATATAGAAGTATTAAATGTAAACTACCCTTCGGACCATAGGCCAGTTAGAGCAACAATCACATATGCACAGTCAAAGAAAAGTAGAACAAAATACAATAACCATCAAAATAAAATAATAACTAACGAAGACGATATTTCTAAATTTAATGAATACATTAGTGAGATACTGAACTCAAAGCTTAATAAATCAGTCCAAAACTACTATGACAACGTTATCAAAGCCATAACTAGTAGCCTGAGAGCGTTTCATAGCGAAAACAAAGAACAAAAAACTCATAAAATTCTGTCGGAGCGCACACTACAGCTAATGAGGAGACGAAAGGATCTTCAGAGGACAAAAATCAAATCCAGAGCAATGAAAAACGAAATCTCTGCCCTTTACAAGCTTATAAGTAGGTATATAAAGAAAGATTACACAAATCATAGGTACAGCACTATTGAAAAACACATAAATCAAACGGGAGGCACAAAGAAAGCTTACAAAGAACTAAGAACGAATAAAACGTGGATCGAAGGATTGCAACAAGGCGGAAAAATACTCAACAACCGTAACGACATCATTTCCGTAGCAACACACTTTTATAAAAATCTATACAGCACTAGAGAAACGATTAGTACAGATAGTAGAGATCAATACCCAAGCTACAACGACAACAGTCCACCTGTACCTTGCTTTGAAATAAGCGAAGTAGCAAAAGAAATACAAGCTCTTAAGTCTGAGAAAAGCCCAGGCTCTGACGGCATTACGAACGAAATACTAAAAACTGGTTCAACAACTCTTACCGCACACCTGACTGATCTGTTCAACCTCATTATCGAAACCGGAGAGACACCCACCCAATGGTCCGAATCTGACATTATTCTTATCTACAAAAAAGGCAACCCAAATGACATTGGAAACTACAGACCAATAAGCCTGCTACCTACCATCTACAAGCTATTCTCCTCAATAATAAGCAAGAGAATAAACTCTACACTAGAAACGCGTCAACCTATCGAACAAGCGGGATTTAGAAAGGGATACTCAACGATTGACCACATACACACACTGGAACTTCTCATCGAAAAATACAGAGCAAGAAATAGTCCACTCTACATTACATTTATTGATTACCAAAAATCATTTGACTGCGTATCACATAAGAGCATATGGGAAACTCTAATAGCACAAGGGGTAGAAAAAGAGTACATTTGTGTAATCAAGAGTATATATAATAACAGCAAGAGCAGAGTAAAGCTAGAGACAGCTGGGCCTTGGTTTCCGGTTAAAAGAGGAGTAAGACAAGGCGATCCTCTCTCACCTCTGCTTTTTATAGCAACACTGGAGTCGATTTTCAGCCAACTCAATTGGAAAAGTCGGGGTATCAAGATCAAAGGAACCTACCTGAGCCACCTAAGATTTGCGGATGACTTGGTCCTCTTATCAGAAACAGGTACAGAAATTCAGTACATGATAGAGTCACTTAATGACGCCAGTAAACTAGTAGGCTTGGAAATGAACCTATCCAAAACAATGTTGTTGACAAACAGCACGAAGAGTACACTACACGTTGGTAGCGAGCCTCTCAAATATACAGACAAATACATATACCTGGGTAAACAAATCAGCTTTGACCAGAATAGTAACGACCAAGAAGTGGAGCGCAGGACACAGCTAACCTGGAACAAATACTGGGCACTGAAAGACATATTTAAAAGCAGCATGCCAGTAAAAATTAAAACTAAAGTATTAAACTCGTGCCTTTTACCATGCCTAACGTATGCTTGTCAAACGTGGAAGTTCAACAACAAAACAAAGGACAAAATAATTTCATGCCAACGAGGAATTGAGCGCAGTATGATGAATGTTAAAAAAATACATATTAGACATACAAAAATAAGACACATCACCAAGGCAAAGGACGGGTTGGCACACGCTCAATCACTAAAATGGAAGTGGGCCGGACATGTGGCGCGTCTACAAGACCAGAGGTGGACCAAAAGGGTAACCACATGGACAGGTCCGCAAGGAAAAAGAAAGAGAGGCAGACCTGTTGCTAGTTGGGAAGATGAGCTCAAAAAAACCGTCGGACCCAACTGGATTCAAGTAGCTCAATCTAGAGAGGACTGGCAATCCTTGGAGGAGGCCTTTACCTGCAGAGGGGTTCGTGCAGATAACTAAATAGGTACTTTTTAAATTAATTTAGGAACTAAACTTACAAAAACTGATAACATAGAATTAATTAATTTATTGTTTTTTTTTGTCTGCAGCGAAATATAAGGCTTTTTTATTTTTATTTTATTTTATTATTGTTAATTTATGTGATTTTACTATCAATTATTGTCTATTGCTGCAGATATTGATTCTATTTTTATTCTGCAAAAGCGGGCTGTCAGAGCCATCTATAATCTCAGCAGTCGCGAGTCTCTAAGAGAATTGTTTAAACAGATTAACATCTTGACGGTACCTTGTCAATACATATATGAAAACATTATGCATGTTCGAAAAAACCTTCATCTTTTTAATAAAATAAGTGACAGACATAGTGTTTATACTAGAAATAGGAACAAATTAGATCAGCCAAGATTCAGATTGTCAAAAGTTCATACTTCTTTTATGGGGTACTGTGTAAAATTTTATAAAAAATACCTCTTGATATTCTACAACTAAATGAAAGACAATTTAAAACATGTATTAAACGCACACTGTGTAGACAAGCATATTATAAATTAGAAGACTACATCAATGATAAAAATGCTTGGCTAAATGCTGGTCCTGCTCCACAGGCAGTTTAGGGAATTTCCTAATTGGAGGAATGTTGTTTCCTACCCCTTTTTTTTTTTTTTATTGACATGAGTAACGAGTATCGTTATTAATAGACACAAATACATATTTTAATTACTTTTTCGACATTTTAGAAACATTGGAAACCTTAGTTTTGTATAATTTAGCAGCATTATTTCAATTTTGTAAATGTGAGTACCATGGAGCCATATTTTAAGTAAATTATTATGTGTTTGACTTAAATGAGCATGGCGGTTGAGAGAATTGTCATGCTCACTCAAATGTCTCGCTGGTGGTGGCGCGTGTGTTGGGTCATTCGGCTCCCTCTAAAATGGTTGAGCTGAATGGTGCTGATTCACGCGTCATGTTCGTGAACGGGCGCTGTCAGTAGAGATTGGTCAACTCTTAACTGCCATGGTTTTTATCTTGATTATTTTTTATATTTTGTATTTCTAGATTACCTTCATTGTTTTCACATATAGAAGCAACAAGAATAATGTAAGCAGTATTTTGTAAAAACCTGAGTTTAAAAGAGTGTCCGTGGAGTTTCTTGCTCGTTCTTCTCCATAGAGACCTACCTACGTTTTGGAACAAGCAACTAGCTTCAACTTTCTGTCTAACTGACCGACTCCTTGACAATTCAAAAGTGCCTGTAAATGGTTTAATTGAAATAAATGCTTTGACTTTGACTTTGACTTTATTAATTCGAAACATGATTTATTGTGTACTCAGTGTATGCACACTGATTTGTGATTACTTTATTTCGATAATTGTTATCGATGGTTTTATTCAAAACAATTGTTGACACGTTACTTTTAATGTAAAACGAATTACTTTATGAAATCACTATTGTTTATTCATGACAATTATCATTGTGTTATTTGATTACAGATCTTATTAGATTCAGCACATTTTAGTGTTTTGTATCAAGCAAACGCGTGACGCACTTCCGTGCGCATGGACAGACTTGTATGGAGAGGTTGCAAGGTGGGGGGCATCGCCTTATAAAAGAGCGTGCACTCCGTAAGTATGGCAGTTTAATTTCGACCCAGCCTGACCATTGCTGTCCCCTTAATGACGCACTAAGCCTAGGTTCGAACCCCGCAGGGGGTGCCCTTAGTGTCTGTTCATTTAATAAATATCCTTAGTTTGTAAGCCCTGGCTGGGGGCCTTAAAGTAATTTTCGGCCACCACAGGATTGTCCGGTTAAGCAGCATCAACCTCAGAGAGTTGTTGCGCTGCGAGTGGTCATATCAAAAAAAAAAAAAAAAAAAAAAAAAGTATGGCAGTCGATCCTCGTATTCGACTCAGTAAAGAGTTCCTGCTCCCGACAATACTGTCGGTTTATTTGGTACAGCGCTGCTGTATATTCACATAGCTGTATAGGCTTGCTGCTAGCGAGCGATACACTTTGTATTTGGTTGGCTTATGCTACTGTACGAACTATGAACCTTAAGGGTTTGTTCGTTTATCATTGGGTGGCTTAGGCTGCTGTACGAACTATAAACCTTAAGGGTTTGTTCGTTTATCATTGGGTGGCTTCGCCACTGTACGAACTGTGGGACCTTAATGGTCTGTTCGATTAACTGTATTGTTGCAGTACCTTGAACTTACTTTATTCTTGTTACTGATTACCATTGTATTGTGTTTTCTTTACTAATAATGTGTAATTGTTTTTACAGGTCTTGTTTATCGATAATGGGATAATGGGAACGCCTATAGTCCTGACGTTGTACTATACCGCTCGGCACTCCTCCTCGATCGCACCTGACGATCCGACATATATATGTATGTATTTACAAAAAAAAATGTATTTGTGTATGTATATCAGCTGCCTGACACCCATAGTACAGGGTCTCCCTAGTTTGGGGTCATATGGCCGTGTGTGAAAATGTCCCCACATATATTATTATTATATTTTACAATTTGCAGGGTCGGCAACGCACGTGTAGCTAGGGTAACCTGAACTTATCACCAGGTGAGCCGTAGGTATGCCTGTTTGCCACTTTAGTAATATAATAAATGAAACAATAGATATAGGTAGTACCAAGGATATATACACATATTAAACGTACCTTCACATTTGCCTAGCCTTTTTCAAACTATGTTGGGGTAGGTGTTTTAAAGTTGGGGGGGGGAGTCTAACACCTCACTCCCCCCCCTGAGCCGAGAAGTGGCCCGCTGCAGCGGGCCGGCACCAGCCGGGGGTTGCGGAAGTATCTCCAGTTCCCGCGACCCCCGACGTAGGTGTGAGATGGTACACCGGGGTGGTTTTTAGTCATTAAGAGTCTGACAGACCCCTCCGCCTGCCCCAGGGCGGAGGACATCCATGAGGATTTTCCACCCCGTACCAAAAAAAAAAAAAAAGGTGTTTTACTGTGTTTTATATGGAGCGAATGTCTATCAGACCTCGATAACCCAGTAACTGGATAATACGATACCGTTTGGTAATACGGACTGGTTATCAGACTTTTTGGCTTCAACTACCCAAAACGACTGTCAACGATATACGAATGACAGCCGGGAACAACGACTTTACGTGCTTTCTAAGGTACTGAGTGGTGTAGGTAGGAAATAGATGGATACCCATCCACAAATCGACCGCGGCAAGCATAGCTTACCCATGGTCAGTAGTTCCGTACAGCTTTTACTTAGCAAAGAATCCCTCACATATTAAACGTAACTTCAATAAAAATATTAACTTAGAAACCAAAATATTTTTCCTAACGTTTGAATTCTCGTATACATTTTTCATCTGGATGTAGCTTCCGTTTGTATTCCTCTTGCAATCTCAGTAATGTATCTGTTGTTTACAATTTTCATAAAACCGGTATTGTATGTTTGTGTATAGGGTGTGCACACAATACCGGTTTCTCTATGGTATTAAAGTTTCTACATCTTTCAACGTTTTTCCGAGGACTTGTCGAGTGTATTTCAGAAATATACTACTCAAAACAAAATAAGGGCCACGAGGTATTTTTTCATTTTGGTGTAAACCAATGGGGCATGGTGCTCTTCACAGACGAATGCAAAGTTAAATTTTTTAACGACGATCGGCGTATTAGAGTATGGAGAAGACGCGGCGAGAGATTTTCAGAAGCCTGCATCCATGAAGTCGATCGTTTTGGTGGTCCAAATGTAATGATTTAGGGCGGGATAAGCTTACACGGCAAAACTGAGCTCGCTATTTTAAATGAGGGTACTGTTGCTGCTCAGCGGTATATTGAGGAAGTTGTCAGACCACATGTGATCCCATTTGCACAGCGAGCGGGTCCTGGATTCATCTTGATGCAAGACAATGCTCGTGCACACACGGCTCAAGCGACTCGGTTTGTACTGGAAGACTCTCAAATTCAAGTCTTGCCGTGGCCGGCGAACAGTCCGGACTTAAATCCATTAGAGCACATGTGGGATCAGTTGAAACGAAGAGTTAGAGACGGTGATCAGGAAATCCACAACCAACAGCAACTCATCAACGCTGTGAAAAGGACCTGGGAAGAGATTCCAATGGAAAATGTCAGGCATTTGATTGAGAGCATGCACTCCAGGCTTCAGGAGTGCGTAGCTAAACGAGGGGGGCATACCCGTTACTAAAAGATGGGCATGGAGTATTTTCTTTTGTTTTCAGTAACTTTACATTGTTTTTATTTTTAACCTAAAATATGTTTTTTCTTTCAAAAGCAAATAAACTTTTTAATCATTACTATTTGAATAAATTTATTGGTCTACATGGTAAAAACAACATTAGTTTTCGTTATGGAGACAAAAAATATATATTGGTTTTATTATTTTCATGGTACAGACAAAATACCTTGTGGCCCTTATTTTGTTTTGAGTAGTATACATTTAAAAAATACCAATCTAATTGAGAACCTCCTCCTTTTTATGTCGTTTAAAAAGAAATCTAACGAGATGAGCACGTAGAAAAGTAATTGTTAAAATAATTCATCATCTTGAAAATTAAACGCAACAATCATGAAGCAAGTTTTACATCTTTCTTATATTACTACATCGTCATCTGTAAAGCCGTTCAAACTATGTTGGGGTCGGCTTTCAGCCGAACCATGCCGCAGTTTTTTTTTATTAGGACAAGACCACACTTTTCCAGAACCACTGCAACTTCTGAAAGCCAGAACTAAAAGAGTCGACTTCCAGAAAAGCGTCGAAGCAATGAAGCTCGAAGGGTCTCCGAGAAACAGTACCTACAACTGTCTTGGATCCCGCAACGAAATGAATCAGAAAATAACAGTGGAGGAGTAAGGAAAAGCTTATTTAAAAAAAAGAAAACCGCCTTCAAAAACTAAAAAGTGAAAAATAACTTTAGCACAGAGCACACATTACTTTACATTCGGAAGTCGATGGCGGTGGCTTTGTGTTTGTTGTTTTGTATTGCCACTGCTTGCCACCACTGTTTTTAGTTTTTGAAGACGGTTTTCTTTTTTTTGAAAAAGCTTTTTATTTTTCGCTTTTTAGTATTCCCTTATCATCCAAATCTATTAAGAAACGGCGACACACTTAAAAGAGATTGTAAGTCCTCCAAATATTGAAGAAACTAAACGTCGTCAAGTATTTTTTTTGGGATTTTGTTGATTTTCTAAAAAAGGGCTGGATCAATTTTGGTAAAATTTCTATGGGACCATTTCGGAATAAACCACTTTCGAACAAAAAATAATTTTGCAAACCTGTCTATGTATGACAGAGTAATGCCCGAATATACATATAAAAAAAAATATAAACATTCGAATTAATAACCTCCTCCTTTTTGAAGTCGGTTAAAAACATATAATGCAGCTGAATACCGGTGTTTTACATGGAGCGACTGCCTCTCTGACCTGCACAACCCAGTTGCTGGGTAACACGCCAAACCAGTAAAAAAACACGAGACGAGAACTCAGTTCTTTTTTAAGTTTTAATCATCTTAAAAGCTTCGTAAATACATAAGCACAAAAAGCATGAAAAAAATAAAGTCTCATTTTCTTTTAACCCTAATAATGTAATAGGTATAGCAAAAGATATTTCGTCTTTCCATCCTATCTTATCTTATCAAAAAAATAAGAAAAAACCTTTGTAGGTATTAAAAAAGAAACTAACAAACAGATACATTGGATCATGAAGAGGTATTAAGAATTCCATTATTTTAATTAAAGAGAATTTTCTTTTCGACCTATGATACTATATTTTAATAACAAAAAAAAACTAAGTATAGAAAACAGATGCTTTTGTGTAAAGGGGCACGTGCTTTTGTTACCGACTGTACCTATATAATTATGTTGGGTACGTTACCTTTAGTCAAAGTCAAAGTAAAATCAATTATTTCATTTAGAGTCTAAATGAAATAAAAAGTGTCTTTTATTGGTCTAAATTTTAGACCAATGAAAGGCACTTTTGAACGTCATATTAGAAAATTTAAATCTTGGTGCTCCTTCTAAATGGTAGTTTCGTATGGAGAAGAATGGGCAAGAAACTTCATATTAAGGCGCTAACAAGCGACTTTTGCAGATTTTAAACTGACAATGTGTCGTGTAAATTATTTGAAAACAAATATATGTCGTATCCGCTCAATAGTATGAACGCGAAACGCAAAGACAATAAATAGTCTATGGTGAAACGGATCGCAAGCGCGCCATTATCAAGAACACGTGATCAACCACCACCATTTTGGCGCGCTTCTACAGAGTCGTGATGTTTTCAGCCGACAGCGAGGAAGACATTCAGAATCCAGTGTCTGATCGCATCGGAGCTAATACGTCCCGAAACTGTACTTTCGATTCGTTGTTGAAGTGAAGTAAACTATGTCTATGTTAATTATAGTGTCTGAGTTTTTTTTTAAATTGATTTAGTTCTAAATTGTGGTTTCAATAAACGCCGTGTATTTTACCCTATACCCAGTGTGTTTGCATTGCACGAAACCCATATTCTGCCCACATGATGATTGAATCTAACGGACTAAATCCTGACTGATCCGACATATATGTTAAACTAGAACATTCTCTTAATCATTTAGTATGTGAATATTTTTGATTAAGTTCATATTAAATAGTTTAATTAAATCGTGAAGTTGTGTCTGACACGGACAAAACATTGATAATCACACAAAATCTACCAGGAATATTGAAACGAAACTTTTACTATCTTACAGACAAATTTATTTTCTATCTTTTAGTATACGCTTTTTATTTAATGTTTCGACTAAACTTTGAGAGTTTTGGACGAAGCGCATACGATTCTCTGGTCGCTCAAGGTCGTCGGCGTATATCGTCGCCTTAACTCTTTTAATAAAAATTGTTTAGGTACATTATTTTTATTTACAAGTATACGTGAATATTATGTACCTACCTTGCATAAAAATCACTATATGCACGCCTAGCATGACCACGCTGTGTCTACGGAAGAATAGATAGACATACTGACAGCAAGAATAGACAAGTCAAGCGTGGTCATGCTACGCGTGATGGTCGATGATACTCTATTAGCTAAAAACTAAAGGTGTGTTCAAACGAAGGAGTGTTGTCATTTTCTTCTTCTTTTTGAATCGATGGTTTTTTTTTGTTAGACTACTTGCATCTAGACTAATGCTGCGATAAATGTGGCTACCTAGCCACATTTATCGCAGCATTAGTGGCGATTTTTTAATATCCTCTAAGGTGCAGGTGTAGAGACACTTTAGGCATTGTATTAAGTGGACCATTGTATGGTCAGGAGCACCGCACTCACATTGGGTATCGGTGGGAACTATAATTCTCCCATTTTGCTAGGTTGTGTTTGCAGCAGCCTACTTGAGAGCGCAGTCTATTGAACACTTCACTCATTAACTCATAATGAACTAAAACTCATTGTAAATAGAGTTAAAAAATGTATACAAGATATTTGTATAAGTAGAAATACGCAAGTTTGAACGCTACTCCTGTTGTTTTTCATTCGTTATTTGGTTACTAAAGAACACTCTCTTCGCTTACCGTTATCTGGCAAAACTTGACAAGTGACAACTTTTATCATCAGAACTTTGTCCTCACTTATTCCGATCATACTGTTTAAATATAAATAAGTAGGTCATCTCATCTCAATATTCACAAATTTGATCCACCCTTAGCTTAGAGATCCGTAATATCTACACGTAGGTACTATACGAGAACCAATCATTGTTCGGCTGATTTAGTACTAAATGTGAGTTTTATTCTTACAATTCATATCTATACTTTTATACGCTAATATTTATACTGAATATCTAGCTATTATGTAGCTGAAAAGTTTGTTTAAAATAAAAGAAACAGTAGATAATAATGTGTATTGACACAGACCATCTACAAACAAGAATAATAATAAAAAGGTTATTCAGTAAAGAAACAGAAAAAAATTAAAAACGTTATTGTGTGCCCCACAGCTGCGCCAAACAGGACCACTTGTGCCTGGAACTGGTTTTCAACTGGACCCATGTATGTGACGTAGGTACAGACGCCAGCACATCAAGCCATACCTAACTGTCACATTTTTCCAATTAAATATGAACCTTCTGCTTTTATGATAAAGTTCAAAATCTATCAAAGAAATTTGACAGATTGTTAGTAGCTTGATGTACTGGCCTCTGTACTACGGATGTAAACCAGCTTTTGTTTGTTTGAATGCGTTAATCTCCGGTATTACTAGTAGTACATACAACGTCATCAACTGGTTACCCCTTCGAAAAGGATGTTGAGACTTCGGAAATGATAGGCGGAAATGAGAACCAATACTGACTGATTTATTCATTACAATCACCTGCCTTACCTTAAATCTACGGGGTTACAATTTATTATTAGGGAACGAATCATAATAAGTATAATGACCAATGGGACAACAGCACAAATTCCTTAATTTCTAAAACAGCGAGTTTACCTACATTTTATGTTGGATCACCGATCTCTTTCGTACACATGCGCTCACTTGAAAGTCATGACACAGATTGACGAACAGTTTAGTTACGTGGGGTGTAGATGTAATTTATTTTTATTATTAACTTATTATTTTTTCTTTTTGAATTTATAATACTTATTTATAATTGTTTTATCGTTTACACTTTATTTTTATTTATTTTGTATTATCCGTATCTGACCGTGGCATCACTTTGGGCCCTATCAGAATATCAGCGCTGTGACGTTTTTTTAATGATACAGCACCATGCTGAGATAGGAGCCTTTTGGCCTCATACAGGACCAACTTTCGTTTTCTTGTTTTTTAATTATTTTATGTTATTTTTGTGTGTGTTTTTGTCCTGGGGGGCGAATAAATTCTTTTTCTTTCTTTCTTTCTTTCTTTCGCTTATAGCGCCGTCTGCTCTCAAGATATAAAATCTCTGTCCCCGGCGCAGCTCCTCAGAGTACGTTGTGTGTACGTTCCCTCTCCGACCCTTGCTCGTGCCAGCCCGTACCGCTGAGCCTGTAGCTTTAAATTCGTCCCTAATAATGAAAATCCGATCCAGCCTGTCCCTTTGCTGTCCTCCCCCAGCGACGCCCTAAGTCGAGCCTCGTACCCAACAGGAGGTGTCCTTGGCGTGTAGTCGCTTAGTTTGTAAGTTATTTTGCCCTGGCTGGAGGCCCTAAAAGTAATATTTTCAAGGCACCACAGGAAAGTCCGGTTAAGCAGCCAACAACCTCCTAGGTTGATGGAATGGCGGGATGCCATTCCGCAAAAAATAATAATAATAAATGAATACAGCAGTTATTGTGCCGATTGTCGTTACAGCCAATGGAATCATTTCCAAAAGCCTCGACCAACACCTAAGGAGGCTCTCGTTAGGCAGCTGGATTAAGGGCGTGATACAGAAAGCGGTACTCCTGGACACGGCGCGTATAGTCAGGAGATTCCTCTCTCAGGAGCCCTGACCACCGGTACCTTGGACCCTGTTCCCGATACCGGTGGGCTACTTTTTTTATATTTTTCAATGTTTTTATTTAAATCTTTTTTACTAATATTTAAAAATATAATACAATATGTACATAAAATAAATAAATGAGAATAATAATAAAACGCTGCTCCTCAGTGCGCATCCAGCTAAAATTTCGGTTCTAATTTCGTCTGTACGCGCGGCGACTGTTGCACGGTGCACTGACGTAAGTAGGTACGAGTATGTGGTATATGATACCCACAAGGGGGTAATCGGTTGATGACGATGCGCATATGATTCTTCATGTTATTCGCTAATAGGAATTACGTGATCCCTGATTGCTATAGCCTATATTGCATTATCAAAACATTAGGGATCCTTGAGAAAATTCATGCGGAAGTGTAGGTTGTATGTTTACTTCATGTTGGCTATCGACCTTACATATTTCAAAAGAAAACATAAAACTAAATGATAATATATAGTGTTATTAGAAGACGGAACCCTCCCATGGAATTTCTAAGATATTCTCCTCTTGTTTTTTCCTTAATAAGCTGTGCGATATACAATCGGGGTCCCATAAAGTTAGGGTACGTCCGCCACCTGCCTTAAAATCCACTCGATATTCAAATGAAATGTCTTATTTTTACATAAACAGTGTCCTTTGAAGATACACTTTTAAATTAACTTGTTAGGAGATGAAAGTATTTTGTGATTATAGGCTAAGGAATAACAAAATGGCTGATAGTTTGTAATTGAACTGAAGTTAGATCGTAGTAGTAGACCCTTTTGTGGAGAAATAATTACTACCACCATAATAATTTTTCTTTTTATTTATAGAAATAAAATAATAGTTTAAAAAAACTAAAAACACGCTTTTTATACAAAACCAAACTAAAAAATAGAAAATAAATTTTTATAAATTTAAATTAAGAAAAGTGTTAAAAATTTCAATAAATATAAATTAATAATAGTGAATAAAAAAAAAATATTTTAAAAAAAGCGTGGGGTGCATGGTGTCAATAGTAATAAATATTTTATTGACAGATATGAGTAGAGTGATTATCATTTTGATAATATCTTAAAAAGCACCCCAACGTTTTTTTTAAATATTTTTTTTTTATTCACATTTATATTTATTGAAATTTTTAACACTTTTCTGAATTTAAATTTATTTAAATTTATTTTCTATTTTTTAGTTTGGTTTTCTGTAAAAAGCGTGTTTTTAGTATTTTAAACTATTATTTATTTTTGACTTTTTAGTTTGAAAAATGGAATAATTTTATCAAATTAGTGTATTGTCATCGGTCCTCGATAAATCTACAAAGTTTGAACGAAATCTGGCCGTTTAAAGTGGGTCAAAATCGCGCCCAAAGAAGTCGGTTACAAACAAACATACAAACATACAGGTGAAGCTAATAAAAAGCGTGTAAAAAGTACATCTTACTCGGATATCTAGATCATGAAACAAAAGCCAGATATACCGTGCAGAACACCGAGAGTGAAGCCAAAAAAGCAAATATAAATTCAAAAACAAATACCTACAATCCCGTGATTGTGTTCGCTTTTGAATTTGTATTTGTATTTTTATTTTTTTTTACCGATGCGGCGTTTTGTGCTATACTGACTCGTGTCAGTACAGTACGAAGCTCGTTGTACGTATTCGCTTTTGAATTTGTATTTGCTTTTTTGGCTTCCGCAGGGTCTATCTGCCTTTTGTTTTATAATCTGAGATCTTATTAAATTATATTCATGTTTTACGTACCTAGTATAAAACAAAGTCGCTCCCGCTGTTTGTTCGATTAAATCTTTTAAACTACGCTACGGATTTTAATGCAGTTTTCAGCAATATATAGAGTGAGTGCGGTGATCATGACCAGACAATGGCCCACTTACTACAGTGTTCAAAGTGCCCCTACACCTGCACCTTATAGGATATTAAAAACGCCACTACATAATGCTGCGATAAATGTGGCTACCTACTGGGCCCTGTCAAAAAAAAGGAAAACCATCAATTCGAAAAGAAGAAGAAGCAATATACCTATAGATTGGTTCAAGAGAAAGGTTTATATGCAATCTGATCCAGCCTGCACCTTTGCTGTCCTCCACCAACGATGCCCTAAGCCAAGGCTCGCACCCCCCTGTAAAGTCGGTTTACGGACGATAGTTTTAAGTGATAACGTCATAAAGAAACATAATGGCTAACATATATAACATAAGTAAATAATGGCTTCCGTCGAGGTGGGCGGAGCTTATTGCTTGGGCCGATTGTGCCTCTCTATCGCTTGTTCCGCGCTCTCGCTTGCTCGCTCAGGCTCAGGCGGAACGTGACACTTTTTCGTGCGTGCAGCCGGTGTTCATCGATTTATAAGACGTTATCACGTCAAAATGGTTTATACGTATAGTTTGATCTACATTGCGCCCGTGCGAAGCCGGGGTGGGCATGAAGTTAGTCACTTTGGCAGGTGTAGGGACACCATTTGAAATATTGGTTTACTTTGTGGGGGCGGGTCCCTAGTTTATTATAAATGCGGTAGTTTGTGAAGATAGATGGATTTTTGTTACTCTGTCTCGTTCCAACGGCTGAATAAAATTAACTTCAAAGCTCACTTACAGATATCATCTAGCTTGACACGTTAGATTATTTTTTATTTTATTTATATATTCAGTTTCGGACAACAATGTAATCCATTTTGTTAGTAAAAACCTTATACCTAATGTTAGTATTTCAAAAACAAAACACAAATCAACCGGCAATAATAAAACAATACATATTATGATCACTTAAGTGTCCGAAGCAGGTTGGACAGAGAATGACCACGCAGGAGATCAGGTACTTAGTTGACCATCCTCTCTACAAAATGCCTCAGAACAGGAGAGTAAGGGCTCTCCGCCACTGATTTCAGGATACTATTGTTACTGACCCGCGTTCGATGCATTAGTGAAGCAACTTTCTTACGTATGACAGCGTGGAAACCATCAGTTCGGTTATCGAAAACATCTCCGATGCACTACAAAAGCGGGGCAGTCCCAACAGCATCCTGAAAACATTATTATACTGGACGCGTAGGGCATCTAGCGATCTCTTGGAGGTACTGACCCATAGACCCCCCGCATACAGACCCTGACAGAACGCCTTGAATAGGGTGATTTTGACTTGGTCACTACAACGGGAGAATCTACGAGCCAACATATTACCTCGGACCGCTAGTGCCCTACGTTCCCTCTCAATGTCTACATTATCCTTACGGTCGTCGGTAAGCATGTGCCCTAGGTACTTAAATTTGTCTACTTTATTCATGCTCATACCATTTAGGGTAAAATTAGGTATATGATCAGGACACTTACCGGCGGCCTTAAAGATCATGTATTCGCACTTCCTGACATTATAAATAAGACCATGCGTACCAGCGTACTTCTCGCAGACCTTCAACATATCTCTGATAGACCCCTCAGTCGGGCCCAGCAGTACCATGTCGTCTGCGTAGCTAATGTTGTTAATACTAACACCACCCACCCGGCAGCCGACACGCATACTGCGTGCTGATAATGAGATCATTTATATACAGGCTGAAGAGTCGTGGAGACATCAAACTCCCCTGTCTCACACCACACTCCAACCCGTACGACTCCGAGAAGGTTCCGGACCACATTATAATATGCCGTTTTTCATCATCATCAAGTTAACCTTTAGACGCCCACTGTTGGGTGGGAGACCTATCTCCCTTAAGGAAAAGTGCAGCGGTAATCGCCATGCTTGGCCGATGCATGTTGGCGATCGCAGCTACGTGTTATGGTACTCAGACGCTGCTGCCCATCCTCTGGTCAATATCCCTCCGTCGCCTTCTACGACACCCATGGGTAGAAATGGGGTGGTGCTATTCGCGACCGGCACCACACGGCGAATGCCGTTTTACCGTGGGATAGTTTAGGACTTTTTCGTAATTTTGTAGTCTCGCAGACAAAGTAGAAGGCAAAAGCCAGTGTAGTACAAAAATAACCTCGAAACGGTAACATTCGCTCATAAAACCGCTCCGTCCACTGTCGTAGCAATAAAAATAGTTGCTGCCAACCACAAACTGTAGATACGGAGTCGTAAAAATGAGGTTTTTTAGGAGACATACTTCCTGAATGTGCTTTGTGGAAAATTTTGATGTGTTGCGCTTTTCCGGGTTACTGTTTGTTATATAATAGAAAACGTTTGCAAGTAAATGGTTTAGAAAGAGATATACAACATGGAGACGACGTTACGCCAAAAAATTATAATACCTACTAGTACATAAGAATATTTTGAAACTATCAAATAAATCGTACCACCGAAATTTAAAAAAAGAATTCAAACATGCTAAAGACCATATCAATGTTAACAAAATAGAACACCATTTGAAATATTGGTTTACTAACCTGTGAGAATAATAATTTTTAATAATAATAATAATTTAATAATAATAATTTATTTATTTCACAAAAAAGTGGTACAGTCTGTTACAAGGTAGGATGATGAATTGATGACACATAGGAATAAATTACAGGTAAGTTATGTAGCAAAAACATAATACGATCTGATGTCCTAGCTAGGTTACGTAGTAACCTGTGTTAAGGACAATCAGCCCTCATTTCCCGAAATAGTTTAATATTATTAGACTGTTAGACAAAATATAGAACATTAAACAATACAATTTATTAATCTATGTGACTATTTACATTCATGTGTAAATGTGGTGAACGTATGCGTGTGTGTATATGTGTGTGTGTGTGTATGTGAGTATGTGTATGTGTGTGTGTGTTGTGTTATGAGTGATGTGAGTTACTTCAGTGTTATTAGTAGAGATTCAGTATCAGCATATTTTTTTTTTTAGAAAGAAACTGGGTAATCTGTTTTTTGCATGTTTGGTTACAATATGTGTGCAGTGGAATCATTGCATTGATTCTGTTAAATAAAAATGGTCTCAGGTACCTATAAAAAAAAAAAAAAAAATCTTTCTGTAAAAGTGAAGTAAGGATGAGGTACAGTATATATTCTGTCTCTTGTTCTGGAAGTTACGTGCTGACGAGCAGTTGGAGTTTTTGTATGTTGTAGCTTTATCGTGCTGAGTATAAATGTTTGCCTGACAGAGAGGACTTTGCAATTCTGATAGAGAAGAGCGGCAACTTAAATAATATTTTTATTGCTCAATAAAAACAATTAGGTACATCAAATTACCAAATACTGCCATGATCCTTTATTGTGTCTGGGGCTGAATTTACTCTGATTGCTGACACCTGTGTGGTAAGGTCATGACATGTGTGGTAAGGAAATGACATGTGTGGCAAGGTAATGACATGTGTGGCTTAGGTTGCTGTACGAACTGTAAACCTTAAGGGTTTGTTCGTTTATCATTGGGTGGCTTACGTTGCTGTACGAACTGTAAACCTTAAGGGTTCTCATGGGTGGCTTGGCCACTGTACGAACTGTGGGACCTTAATGGTCTGTTCGATTAACTGTATTGTTGCTGTACATTTAACTTACTTTATTCTTGTTATTAATTACCATTTGTAGTGTGTTTTCTTTATGTAGAGTGTAATTGTTTTTACAGGTCTTGTTTATCCCTATTGGGATAATGGGAACGCCTATAGTCCTGACGATGTACTATACCGCTCGGCACTCCTCCTCGCTCCTGATCCTACATCATCGCCACCCAGTAGAAGTTTTGGTTCTAATAATGTAATCTTTATCTACAATCAGTACTGTGCTTTAAAGAGGAGCTCGTGGCTAAGTTAAAGCCGTACAGATCGGTCGGTCAAAGGTTAAGCTACGCTAGCCGCGGTCGGTCTGTGGATGGGTGACCATACCTTTCATCTGAGTTTCCTCCGTGCCTCGGAAAGCACGTAAAGCCGTTGGTCCCGGCTGTCATTTGTAGATCTTTGGCAGTCGTTAAGGATAGTCAGAAGCCAGAAAGTCTGACAACCAGTCATACCAAGGGGTATCGTGTAGCCAGTAACTGGGCTGTGGAGGTCCGATAGGCAGTCGCTCCATGTAAAACACTAGTATTCAGCTGCATCCGGTTAGACTGGAAGCCGACCCTAATGTAGTTGGGAAAAGGCTAGGCAGGTGATGATGATGAGTACCTACTGTGCTTTAAACGCTGGATAAGTAAATAAAGTTTTTGTATACTAATTCTATCATTTATATCACTCTACATATTATAAAACAAAGTCCCCTGCCGCGTCTGTCTGTCCCTATGTATGCTTAGATCTTTAAAACTACGCAACGGATTTTATAATCTACTGATCCGATGTTGATGAAATTAGGCATAGATTAAGCTTGAATTACCTCTAACAAACAAAAAAATAAAATAAAACACGTAAAGTCAATCACAGTCGTCATGGGTAGTCAGAAGCCAGAAAGTCTGTGAACCAGTCTTACCACGGAGTATCGTGTAAACCAGAAACTGGGTTGTGGAGGTCAGATAGGCCGTCGCTCCATGTGAAACACTGGTATTCAGGCTGCATCTGGTTAGACTGGAAGCCGACCCCAGCATAGTTTGGAAACAGGCTAGGTAGATGGTGAATTGGAGACTGATATTTGTGCCTATCTACAAAAATGTATTAAACATCAAAAGTACAATAAAACAAAGAACTCATCTCCACAGTTCCACACTCTACCGCTAATAATAGTTTTCAACAGACAAAAGCGCATCCACCGCTTTACAGCGCCGATTAAAAACGACACTTTTTGCTCGAAAAGCCTTAATTGAGGCCAGCTGGCCTCGAGCCAATCTGCTGAAGTTACGAGCCAGAGCGTTGTCGAATTTATAGTATTTAGCTTCAGGCGGATATTATATTTGAACTGTTATATTTTTGAGCTAATTGAAAATGTAGTTTTTGATTAATGATGTGATGGATCATTGGGTTGGGTGGGTCTTTGATGCATGAGTAAGGTAATTTGGTTCTATAATATGTCAATAGATAAGTACATCGCCAAGCGGCTGGTCGACTCTTCACGTGACCCGAAGGCTGGTCTATTTTTGGGTCAAAGAATCAGCATTGCCATACAACGTGGCAATGCTGCCAGCCTGTTGGGCACGTGTCCCGTTGACAGCGATGTGGACGAGTTTTATGATGCCCTTTGAGCTCCCCTGCCTTTTTCTTGAAATTGTACATGTTCGTGGACGGGCGCTGTCAGTAGAGATTGGTCAACTCTTAACTGATCTTGATTCCTTCTTTAATGTTTTGTATTTCTCTTTACCTACATTGTTTTCACTTAAGTAAGCTAATAGAATAATGTAACCAGTATTTTGTAAATATTTGATTTAAAATAGTGTCCGTGGAGTTTTTTGCTCGGTCTTCCCCATAGATAACTACTTACGTTTTGGAACGAGCAACTAGCTTAAACTTTCTGACTAACTAATTGACTTTTTTAACAATTCAAAAGCGCCTGTAATTGGTTTAGATTAGCCATGTCCGAAACCGAAACCGAAATTCGGGCAAAATATTTTTTATTTTTATTATTAAATACAGATTACCTATGCTTTATAGAGTGCATATACATTTTCTAGAAAAAAAGACCACCGTCTTCAGTGATACCAACAAATTTTTCCATCAACGTTATCGCGTTCAGCTTAATATCAATTCTCGTTCAATAAATATGTTGATGGTCAGTCATTGGGTTTCATCCAATTTGCGTGACGCCTCTTGTCTGGCTTGTTTTATTATAAACTAGATGATACCCGCGATTTCAGCTGCCTGAATGACAGCGGGGTTTTAGTTCTTTTTGCGCAGAAACCGAGTTCTGTTTCTAAAATAAGAGTATCAGCTATCTGCCCGTGAGAATCCCGGACATTAGCTGGGACAAACAGATTCATCAATTTTTCTTTATAAAGTACTAGCAACAGTAGCAACCGACCCAGCTTCGCATAGCCTTCCTCGATAAATAGACTATCCAACACAAAAATATTTTTTCAATTCGGTCCAGTAGATCCTGAGATTAGCGCGTTCAACCAAACAAACAAACTCTTCAGCATTATAATATTAAGTATATATTAAGTGTATATATATACTATAGTAAACCATTTAAACAAATTAAACATAACTAAACAAAAAAAAGACAACCGCCTTCAAAATCTAAAATGTGATACATAACTTTAGCATAGAACACACATGACTTTAGTTTCGAAAGACGGTGGCAATACAAAACAACAAACACAACAAAGCCACCGCCACCGACTTTCGAAACTAAAGTATATCAAATTTTTGATTTTGAAGGCGGTTGTCTTTTTTGTGTTTATAATCAAACATTTCAGTCCTATAAGTAAACATTACGCGACTCAATACGCTATAAACATCGTATTGAAGTATTTTTTGCATAAAATACGACTTAGTGCCTCTTATCTTTATACAAGTTGTAGTCGGATATAGACGTTGTATAAATTTCTATACGACTACTTTAAATGACTATTACACAACTTTCAGTAGCCTAACCAGTCTGTCGTCTTAATAATGTCTACATGACTTTTACACCGATATTAACCGTATTAGAGTCGCGAAAACTACTTTTACGTGACGATCGTGTAAGAGTAATAAATAAACACTAATAAATAAATTTAATACTACTTTTTCCGTAATGGCTGAGATAAAAAATAAGTGCCCAGAATGACAAGTCGTATAGATGTTGTATTACGGTTGTATCCTAAACCCTGAGTCATATAAAGGTGAAATTGTTAACACGGTCCATAAATTTAATTAAAAATTTTGCTTAATTTTAAGAATTTATAAAGCGCGTTCATTATATTGAGAAAACTAACGCATATTACTTGATAAAATTAATTTTTCATCAGATTAATGTACTTACACATGAGTTTCGAAGTAATATAATGAATAAATAAAATGGCTGTATCAATGATAAAAAATCTAACATAGTATTAATAATTGACCGGTTTTAAAGTTTCAATTCCCATATAAAAGTCGAGATGAACCTGGTTATTCGATGAAATGCCGTAAAGCAGCGGTAATAAACACCATAACTTGACGAAAAGTTGATCTCACGACATCTATACGGCCACCACACGTCCATATAGTGATTTATACAACTACTATGTGACTCTATTTCGACACTGATTGGTATAAAATGGGCCTATTCTCGGTGGTGTCAACGTGATAGCGACGTATTTACGACAAACGTATATAACCAAAAGTTAGAATTGGCACGTTGTGGCGACGTCTGAAATGTTTGTTGGATAGTTACGTTATCTTTTTATTTTTCGCTTTTTAGTATTGCCTTATTATCCAAATCCATTATGAAACGGCGACACATTCAAAACAGAGATTGTAAGTCATCCAAACATTGAAGAAACAAAAACGTCATCTACATATTGTTTTTGGGATTTTGTTGATTTTCTCAAAAAGAGCTGAATCAATTTTGATAAAATTTATAAGGGACCATTTCGGAATAAACCCTTTTCGAACAAAAAAATATTATATTAATTTTGCAAATCTGTCTATGTATGACAGAGTTATGCCCGAACATACATAAAAAAATATATATTTATAAACATCCGAATTGATAACCTCCTCCTTTTTGGAGTCGGTTAAAAAGATAACATAACGCCTGTTTTGTTTTCGTTTTAGTACATGATAGCTGAAGTAAAACCACGCGTTTAAGCCCACACAAATGTGAATAATGTCCTAAATAAAATAGTTCCTTTTTTACAGGTAAGTACACAAATTTCCATGTTACATTAAAAGTATGGCCAACTAGTAAGTTTCATATAAACCGAGAGAGCTATGACTCTTTTAATGTTACTTTATCAACGACATGAAGAATCACTTTCGTATTGAATGGGAATTTTCCCAATATCTTGTTGTATTTTCCCATTTCAAACGCTAGTCACGTCGTATTGCACCCACAGCACGTACGGACCCTCTGATTTTTATTACAACGCTTATTATGTGGGCTTGAGATATGCTGGTCAAAGGAAAAATATTATTTATGTGACATAGAGTTCTTTATTTACGTACGTATCTATATGATTCCTATACTCATATTATATACACTAACTTTTGTCTAGCAATGTCGGTTATCGACAATTTAAAAGGAGTATATGTCCTTCTTCAGGGTTAAAGCTATCTTCATGCTAATTTTCATCAAAATCGGTTCACCTGTTTCATCGTGAAAGCGAAAAAACAGGCAGAGTTACTTTCGCATTTATAATATTAGTATGGATATATAATAATATAGTATGGACTAGCACTATGAAATGAGGACATCCGCAAGAGAACCAAGGTTACCGACGTAGCCCGAAGAATTGCCAAACTTAAGTGGCAGTGAGCACCTTGCTCGCATAACGTATGGCCGATGGGGTCGAAAAGTTCTAGAGTGGCGACCGCGAACCGGTAGACGTTGCGTTGGAAGGCCTCCCACTAGGTGGACCGATGACCTGGCAAAGGTTGCGGGGATCCGCTGGATGCGAGTCGCACGGGACCGGTCAATGTGGCGACACTTGGGGTAGGCCTATGTCCTACAGTGGACGTCTTTCGGCCGAAATGATGGTGATGATGATGGACTAGCACTTTGCTTCCAGAATTATTGCGCTAACTACCAGACTGTGGAAACCACTGCCCGCTTCTCTGATCCCCGATAAGTGTCAAGACACGAGTCAAAGTCATAGCATTTATTTCAATTAAACCATTTAATTGTCAAAGAGTCAGTCAGTTAGTCAGAAAAATGAAGCTAGTTGCTCGTTCCAAAAGTAGTATGTCTCTATGGAGAAGAAACGAACAAGAAACTCCACGGACACTCTTTTAAATCAAGTTTTTACAAAATACTGGTTACATTATTCACGTTGCTTTTATATGTGAAAACAATGCAGGTAAAGACCAATACAATGCATTAAGAAAAGAATCAAGATAAAAGATAAAAGCCATGGCAGTTAAAGAGTTGGCCAATCTCTACTGACAGCGCCCGTTGCACATGACGCCTGGATCAGCACCATTCAGCTCAACCATTTTAAAGGGAGCCGCATGATCCAACACACGCGCCACCATCAGCGAGATATTTGTTTGAGCATGACAATGCTCTCAACCGCTTATGTTCATTTATGTCAAACACATACATATAATTTACTTTTTAGATAGCTCCATGGTATTTACATAAGCAAAATTGAAAGAATGCTGCTAAATTATACAAAACTAAGGTTTCCAATGTAGGTTTTTCAGGTTACCTTTCTATTTCGTCGGCCGCATCATTGCATCATCATTGAAGATCAGGGCCCCAAGTCTGCTATTACAATAGTATCAGAATAACCTATCATTGATTTCATAATTGTTGATTTTGACAAGTTTGGTAATCTACTAATATAATGGCGTCATTATGAAAATCAATGATAGACCATTCTGACACTATTGTAATAGCAGACTTGAGGCCCAGGTGAGTTGCAGTTAAACGCAAGCCTATAGAATATAAAAAAAATAGTATGAATTTGTCTACCTCGTTGATATAGTGGTCACAAGAGTAACTGCCGTGTGTGATTCAGGATTCGATCCCCAAGTCCGGCAAAGAGGATTTCTGTCAGGAAATTATCTACAGCAGCCTGTCCATTAAGGCTTGTATGCATGCCAATAACCTTGAGCATTTGGCCCGCACTGAATTTGTGGACGAGTGCGGGGGTGATGTAGACGCAGTCTTTAATCGGACGCATTTTTAATTTATTGTAATAAAAATAATACCCTTATATATAAACATCTTCTGTGCGTGTGTATGAAAGTGAACTCCTCCTAAACGGCTGGATTGATTTTGATGAATTTGTTAGTGTGTGTTCCAGTGGATTCAAGAATGGTTTAGATTCACGATTGGACCCGATAAGTGGCGCTGTTGTCGGGTTCTATTTTCAGGGTAAGACAAAGTCTGCCGGGCCCGCTAGTTATTTGTAAAAAGTAACAAAACCAAATCATTTTCCTTTGTATTGCAAAGCAGTAGATATTTTTTTTATACTCTTTTGATAAGAAATTAAGAAGTAAAATGGTTTCATCTCAATGATTTGGAGGTGATTTAAGTTTTTTTTTTTCTTATTATGTGATACCGATAGAAAAATTGTGGCTAAACCAAATTACGTATCATATCATGTCGATTACAAACAATTTTTATCAGATGTAATTTCTCTGTAAATGCCTACGAAAAGTTGCTTCA
This sequence comes from Charanyca ferruginea, assembly GCA_947361185.1. Taxonomy (NCBI): domain Eukaryota; kingdom Metazoa; phylum Arthropoda; class Insecta; order Lepidoptera; family Noctuidae; genus Charanyca; species Charanyca ferruginea. The sequence goes on along the minus strand of OX376082.1, from coordinate 5,791,095 downwards.
TCTGCAAGCTTCTTTCAAGCTTTTTTCGAGAGAGCAGCCTTAAGTTTTATAAACAAGTTTATGGCTTTACTCATCTATTATTATTGCCACCTAACTTGGAATAGCAACGCGCCTCCTAATTAAATCAACTGGAACAAGCGTAACGATAGCAATTTATAATTACATTCTACCAATCAAAATAATGAAATTACTTGATTGGCTTTGAGCCGACAGTATTGATAATTCAAACAATATTTTAATGAATCATAAATTTGACTGAAAATTTGACACCATTTCGTATATAGCGTTCTCTGTAGCGCAATATTTTAATTTGAAATTGACAAATTATTAATTTATCGTTATAACGTAGTTACCTAAGTAAGTAATTAGTTTAATATACTAACTGGCTTGTTATTTTGGTTTGTTTTATTTATAACAAGCTTTTGCTCGCGACTTCGTCCGCGTGAGTGTTGGTTATCGCGGATGCAGACGAAGTCGCGAATTAAAGGATAGCCTATCTCCATCCCCAGGGTTCAAGCTATTTTCATACCAAATTTTATCAAAATCGGTTTAACCGTTTTATCGTGAAAGTGTAACAGACATAGTTACTTTCGCATTTATAATATTAAGTATGGAGTATGGATTTGAAATATAGTTCGGAATAGCATTCCTGTCTCACTTAAATGTGAAGAAGGTCAAAGAAAAAATAAATGGATTGTGTAAAATGCATGAAATGTTTACACGGGACATACAACAAGAAAATCATTTTTTACAATTTTTTCCTGTCTATTTGTTGATCTCCGAAACAGCTTGTCCAATTCAGACGGGATTTTTACTGGCAGATAGCTCATGTTATAAGGAATAATTGTATAAGCTACCTTTATTAAAGAAAAAAAAAATAGCATTTCGAGCATTAATTCACATCACACATCACATCATTTCAGCCAAAAGACGTCCACTGCTGGACATAGGCCTCCCCCAAGAGCCGCCACATTGACCGGTCCCGTGCGACTCGCATCCAGCGGACCCCCGCAACCTTTACCAGGTCATCGGTCCACCTAGTGGGAGGCCTTCCAACGCAACGTCTTCCGGTTCGCGGTCGCCACTCTAGAACTTTCCGACCCCATCGGCCATCTGTTCTGCGAGCAATGTGCCCTGCCCAGTGCCACTTAAGTTTGGCAATTCTTCGGGCTACGTCGGTAACCTTGGTTCTCTTGCGGATATCCTCATTTCTGATTTTATCACGCAAGGAAACTCCGAGTGGTGGTGAGCATTAATTGCGCGGATATAATTACCGGCACGTAAGTTGGCAAGAGATTTTGTAGTGGGGGAAGTTCGCGTACGCACAATTTCATACATTTTTACATGCGCGAACTTCCCCCACTACAAAATATCTTGCCAACTTACGTGCCGGTAACTCAAACCGACACATAGCATATGGCCGCGGTGTCACCGCGGGCATAAACTAGTCAATTATAATAAATTTCACAAATCACCTATCACATTTATAATATTATGAAAGTAGGTTATTAATACATGTTTACCTTATATCTACATCAAATATTATTCATTAAATATAATATTATTATACGAACAATTTGGAAACCAATTTGTTATACGTATCATAATTAATTAACAAAATTGAGACCAGAAGAATATTGGAAAATCTCAAATTTTAGTCAATGACTTTCATAGATTATGAATTTTCAGACGTAATGGGATATTATTAAAGCCATTTTTCATGATAATCTAAAAAATTTATGCAAAATCATTCTTTATCGGAGAAACGGGGCTGTGTCGAAAGAATTACAATATCTTCTTTGCGCCATCTGGCCTGATAGATACATTAGCTACGTAAGTACTTTGCTGTTAAGGGCGCGTATTCGATTTAGCGCAACTCAAAATCGAAACGATTGCTAGAACGGCGTAGCAGCATTGACACACACTAGTACAACACAATGATATGTTTGTGTGCATCAGAAAAAAAAATACGCACGAAATAAGCACGAATCATTGAAATTGATCGGCGAACGACAGCGCGCGATGTTTTACAGTGCTTCTTAAAATAATTGTCTAAAATAAATGAGTTCGTATACCGGACTGTAAAATATTCTGTAAATTAAGCATAACCTTTATTTTCATAAAATTAATTTATCAGTTATGTTTTTATTTAAATACTGGTGAAAAAAAATTGACAAAGTGAACCGATTTTGTACTTTTTCAACATTGTTTTTTAATACATAATAGTAATATTTTCGTAATTTTGGCATACTGTAATGGTTGTATTCATCCTGAAAGTTAACTCTGACGTCTATTTTCGTAAAACGCTATGAAAGGACTGTGTTCCCTTTAAAAAACCATAATTAAAAATTATACTTTTACTCTGTAGCTATCTAAATAAAGACTTAATCTTTCTAAAACTGTAAATTGTCTTTAAATAATCTGCTCACATAATTACGATATTGCTCTGGGCAAAAACATGAAGTTTTCGTCACGAATCGAATACGCGCTCTTAATGAAACAATTTTTATGAATTATTAGGCTTTGACTTTGTAATTCATGGCTACTGAGTTCAGTTTGTCCCTATAATATCGAAAGTTTCAGGGAATTTTTATTAGTTTTAACTTTACCGGTGTAATATGACAGGTAGGGTTATTATTGTAATCATCGGCATAAGTCAAACAAAGCAACCTGCAAAGCAACGAACGGCAACCTGCCGCTTGCATCCACCGGTTACCCGCGACCTTGCCGATGTCGTCGGTCCATCTGGTGGGAGGCCTACCAACGCTGCGTCTTCCGGTTCGTGATCATCACTAAACATCATTTTTCCCCATCAGGTAGGGTATCAAGTACTATTTCCGCCAGTACGTGGATGGTTACGTCATTAGCACACCTTACGTCACTTCATACAAACAAAATTATTTAATTATATACCTCCGCTACAACCAAACTAACAGACTGTACAAAGACTACACACCGCGAGAACTAAAAGCAGTTTCGAAAGCAGGTTTGACCCGGGTAGAGGAATAGTGTTTCGGAGGGAGTTGGGGCGTGTCGTGACTGTACGGTAGTTCTTATATTTATACTGTGTCATTAGTATCCGCGCGGCTACCGTATACTTAACAACCTCACTGCGATCCCCAAGACGCCTGCCAAACTTGGGGATTATGGCAACGCCCCCCATTTATGGGGGAGGCGGGGAGGCCTTTGTTCAACAGTGGACATCTTCAGGCTGATGATGATGATGATTAGTATCACTGGTGGTGAGCTGTTACATTACATTTGATTCCAATAGTAGGTATGGCCTAATCGTTTGAACGCACGGAAATCAGTTCTAGTTTCCACAAGGTCCACATAATAAACTACTCCGGATTGTAGCCTGTACACTATCCATCATGATATTGCGTTCTTTCTGCCAAAGAATACACTCCCATAAGATAAGATGTGCAGATTGTTCGTATTCACAGTCAGATGTGGAACATTGACACAAAGGCGAAGCAACAAGCTTGAAAGAAAATAATTTACTTTTAAAGTTACCCACAACGACTGCTAAACATCTACGAGTTCTTTGCTAAGAATCTTTCCAAGGCACGGACGCTCATCCACGATCTAACCGCGGTAAGTGTCGCTTACCTTGATCGATCGATCTGTAAGGCTTTTACTTAGCCATGAAGTCATCCGACTACAACCTTTTGACCGACTGCGGTAAGATTTATATTACCAGCGATTAAAGGCCAAACAAAATACAAATATAAATTATTTGTAATTTAATATTGTGGGAGACTGGTGTCCTAAACTAGGCTCTAGGTCTGTATTTCAGGACACCAGGATCTCCGCTATTTTAATATAAATGACATTTGCACTTGTACACTGACAATGTCAAACAGTCGTTTTTATTTTTAATATTCTTTACTTTTAAGCTTTTATTTATAAAGTGATAGAGACACCACGAGACTTGACGGCATCCTAAAATTGAGTATTTGAAAATAATCGCTAAATCTGATGAAATATAACCAAAGGTGAATTTCAAAATGAATCTGAAAACACAGTTTATAAACATGTTTACAGCAAATAAACAGCAGTACTCAACGTTTTAATATCAGGTAGAGGGTATTTAGTCGCAAAGTGGCCTTTCACGGTAATGATGCAAGTTGACTCGTTAAATCTTTGTAAGAGCAAAGGGGTAAGATTTATCGTCCCGGTAAGTGTTTGCTTTCACAACACTATTAACATTATAAATGAGAAAGTGCATAGTTCGTTGGTTTCTAATTTATTCTCATCTCGTGTTGAAAGTAGGAGCTTTGCTGTGGAAAAGGTATTAGCAAGATGACGGTTGCGTTTGACCGCAACTCATCCGATCCTTAGATGTGGTTTAAGGTGGAGCACGCTTGCCTAGGATAAACCGGTTCACTCGTGTCTTGAAGATACCCAGATTATATGTATCGGGGAATAGAGAGACGGGTAGTGAATTCCACAGTCTGGCAGTTCGCACAATAAATGTGGAAGCAAAGCGCTTGGTTCGAGACAGTGGAACTTCAACCGTATAGCGGTGATGCTTCACCGTGTCTCTGCTCGTCCGATGATGGAATGGAGATGGGGGAAATAAGTTTGTGTAATCCCAAAGTACACTCTCCGAAATGTACCCGATAAAAGACTTTGAATAATTAGCCTTAGTCAGGGAGTCGTTGTCTATTCAAGCCTCTTGGCCCGATAGTGTAATTGTCTACTGACATTATACCAGTCATTCATAAGATCATCTGCCTAGAGTCATACTCAACGTGCGGTCCAGGGCCCGCATGCGGCTCGCTTGCCTTTTCAACGAGGCCGGAACCACGGCTTAGTCCAGTATTTTTATTTTATCCATACTAATATTATAAATGCGAAAGTAACTCTGTCTGTTACGCTTTCACGATGAAACGGCTGAACCAATTTTGATGAAATTTGGTGTGAAGATAGCTTGAACCCTGGGGAAGGACATAGGCTACTTTTTAATCCGCAAGTTTGTCTGCATCCGCGATAACCGACATTCACGCGGACGAAGTCGCAGGCAAAAGCTAGTAATAATATAAAATAATTAAGCAGGTTGTAACAGAATAGCAATACAGCTTGTTATTGTGCCACTGTAGGATATAGGCCTCTTCTCATACAGAGAAGGTTCGAGCATTGATCACCACGTGCGCTCAAGGCGGATTGGCCATTTCAGACTTGTAGTTCAGCCCTGCTATTCTGTGACAATCTCCCTCGGTGAACGCCTAGGTGAAGTGAGCTGTCATCTGTCCCGATGCTAGGGATTGACAAAGCAGACGGACGGATGACAACTCACTACGCCTAGGTGTTCACCGAGGAGGACTGTAACAGAATAGACAGATTTCTTCAAAATATTTCCCTTCACCGACGACAGTGATGTCCAAGATAGGCACTTAGAAAGTACATATGAAACTGAAAAAACCACATTTGTGTCTGGTCGTGCCCGGTTTCGTGAACCCAGAACCTCGTGAATGAGAGGTGGGCACCATAACCACAATTACCACAATACCACAATTTAGTGCAAGGTGAAGTGCTTCTAACATAGTTTGTATTCTCTTTTGTTTTGTTTTTTTGTTTTTTTACCTTTATTATTCATAATTTCATTTCATTTTCATTATTCATTTCATTCTGATGGGAAGCGATGATGCGGTCTATGATGTTGCACGCTTGCTTAGAAGTAACCTATTCACTCTTGACTTTAAGACTCCCAGGTTGTAGCTATCAGGAAACACAGACTCGGGCAGGGAATTCCACTCCTTAGCAGTACGAACAATGAATGTGTTCCCAAAACGTTTTGTGCGTGTTGGTGGGATGTCCACCATGTACCGGTGGCGCATCGCCGTACGTCTTGTGGTCCGATGATGGAACGGGCTGGTGGGAATTAAATTATGCAATTCCATCCCACACTCCCTAAAATGCAACCGATAGAAAACCGACAGGCCAGCAAGTCGACGTCGATGCTCGAGACTAGTCTCTAGTCTCGATTAACACTTGCAAGTTATAATTAATACAAGTTATAAATTATAAAATATGTGTGTTTCATTATCATTATCATCATTTCAGCCGAAATACGTCCACTGCTGGACATAGGCCTCCCCCAAGTGTCGCCAAATTGTGTGTTTAGGTTAAGGTATTCTCTCTGGGCCTATGCAGCCTGAAATAAATGAATTACCTATTATTATTTAAATACAGGGCCATCACGACATCCTTTTCTTTTTTCTTTTAAATACTTACAAAAGCGTAAATCATAACAAAAAAACTATAGTAATTTATTTCCAATATTTACAAGAATAAAAAAAAACAAAACCTAAAGTATTAAACTTCAAAATATTTCCCTTCACTGACGACAGTGATGTCCAAGATAGGTACTTAGAAACTACATATAAAACTGAAAAAATCACATTTGTGCCTGGTCGATACCCGGTTTCGCGAACCCAGAACCTCGTGAATGAGAGGTGGGCACCATAACCACAATTACCTCAATACCACAATTTAGTGCAAGGTGAAGTGCTACTAACATAGTTTGTATTCTCTTTTGTTTTTTTTTTGGTTTTTACCTTTATTATTCATAATTTCATTTCATTTTCATTATTCATTTCATTCTGATGGGAAGCGATGATGCGGTCTAAGATGTTGCACGCTTGCCTAGAAGTAACCTATTCACTCTTGACTTTAAGACTCCCGGGTTGTAGCTATCAGGAAACACAGACTCGGGCAGGGAATTCTACTCCTCAGCAGTAAGCACAATGAATGTGTTAACAAAACGTTTCGTGCGTGTGGGTGGGATGTCCAAATGGTGGCGAAATACGTCCACTGCTGGACATAGGCCTCCCCAAGTGTCGCCAAATTGTGTGTTTAGGTTAAGGTATTCTCTATGGGCCTATGCAGCCTGAAATAAATGAATTGCCTATTATTATTTAAATACAGGGCCATCACGACATCCTTTTCTTTTTTCTTTTAAATACTTACAGAAGCGTAAATCATAACAAAAAAACTATAGTAATTTATTTCCAATATTTACAAGAATAAAAAAAAAACAAAACCTGAAGTATTAACTAAAATTCGTTCACATAACCGTCAACTGGAAATGTACCCAAGAGACTGGCAGCATTGCCACGTTCGATGGCAACGCTTAATCTCTGACCAAGGTAAAAACCAGCTCTTGGATCACGGGAAGTGTCAACCAACCTTTTGGACATTTCCTTAAAAAGAAGATGCACTCGGACCCCACGAGCCGAGGATTACAACCCCAAACGGCTCGAAAATAACGTTCAAACCAAGGTTACTATACTTTCGCCGTTTGAGGTCTTCATAACATAATTATTTAAACTGACTTCAGCACATTCAAACTTTTAAAATAGAAGTGTTTATGACTTATGACAAAACAATGGGTTTGTGTACAAAACTGTTTGTTTTTAGTCCGAGGTCGGCCCGTTCGGGACTATGTTTGTTTACACTGAGTTTTAGACCGGTCTTAATAATTATGAAAATGTGTACCTTCTCTCTAATTATGTATGTCAACATCTGCCTAGCCTTTTCCCAACTATACTGGGGTCGGCTTCCAGTCTAACCAGTTACAGCTGAATACCAGTGTTTTACATGGAGCGACTGCCTATCTGACCTCCACAACCCAGTTACTGGGTAACACGATACCTTTGGTAAGACTGGTTGTCAGATTTTCTGTCTTCTGACTACCAATCACAACTGCCAAAGATCAACGAATGACAGCTGGGACCAATGGTTTTTCATGCTTTCCAAGGCACAGAGGGGTCTCGTAGTCCCAAAATTTGTTTCAAACGTTTTCTTTTACAAAAAAATCTTTTGAAACTTATAACTAAATTTGGCATAGGTACCCCAAGCACAATATGTACCGTGCGATACAATGCGCGCTACCATACAGAATCCAAAAAAAAAAAAAAAAGTCGTTTCCCATCAATATTTTTCGCTCAATGTTACTTAGATTGATGGATGGTTATGTGGTGTTTTAATACGTAGTAGTAACGGGCCCGGCAGACGTTGTACTGCCCAGAAAATAAAGTCCTAGATCCCGACTACAGCGCCACCTACCGGGTCCAATTGTTAATCCAAACCATTCTCGAATCGATTGGAGCACACACACAAAAAAAACATCAAAATCCGTCTAGCCGTTTAGGAGGAGTTCAGTCATATACACACGCACAGAAGAATTATTATGTCGTGGAAAACGATATTGTTTAATAAATTTGTTACTCAGTTCCAGTTCAGATTCCTGTAAGTACAAAGGAAGTGATAAACGGAGTGACGTCAGTTGTCAGTTGCAATGGCGGGACGTGGACAGAGTCGTGTTGGAGAGTGGGGAGTGGGGACCGTGCCAAGCTCACTTTTGCTCGAGGCACCAACCGGGAAGGGTCCTGGGTCCTCTAGAACGAAACTGTCGGTTTACTTATTTGAATTGTATTTTACGATCACATTTAATAAAGTAGGGTTAGTTAGTACTTCATTGAATATTGTTATTCTACAATGAACCCGATACCACCGAACCCAAAAAAATGATGTCGGCGCTAACGCTCAGCCGTCGCTGACGCCGCCATAATATTATAAAGATAATTACTAATGTACTAATAGCTCGGATTATGAAACAAAAGGCAGATAGACCGCGCGGAACACTGAGAGTGAAGACACAAAAGCAAATGCAAATTCAAAAGCGAATACGTACAATTCGCTTCGCGCTGTACTGACACGAGTCTGTACAGCACGAAGCGAAGCATCGTTACAAAAAACAAATACTAATACAAATACAAATTCAAATGCGAATACAATCACGAGATTGATTTGTATTTGCTTTGGTGGCTTCACTCTCAATGTTCCGCGCGGTCTATCTGCCTTTTATTTCATAATCTGAGTATTATACCAATACTTTTTCATCAATAACAAGTAAAAAGTTAACTCAAGGGATTCTCAATCTATTGCTACCAGTCCACAATAATCCGTTAACATTGTACTAGCACCAACTATTTAACTATTCACAAACAGTAAGCACTAAATTATTCCTAAGTCTTGTTCAATGGTTCAATTTAAACCAGACAATACAGATAGACGAGCTGTTTGCTGTATTCGGTGTTCGTGAGTTAGAGTTTGTCTTTGTAAACGGTATAGATACCGTTTACACAGATCTGTGTTTGGAGTTCTAGACTGAGAAGTAGCTACGGAGGACAAGTCTACATAATAACTTTGAGGAACTATCGCGGTCCAATCTCAGTCTAAATATATATATCAAAAATGCGTTCTTAAAAATAAACATATTAATGTAAATAAAAGTAAAAAAGTATTTATGTACGTCAGCAAAAAGAGATAGGTATGCAGGGTCGTCAGATATACATAAAGTTTACTTAAAAACCGATGGACGTTTTTAAATAAAATAAAATAAATAGAGAATAAACATTTCAATGAAGCATCCATCGGTTTCTAAGTAAACTTCAACCATTTCCGATGACCTGCATACCTATATCTTTTGCTGACTGTACAATACAAGAATAAGGTAGCGGGGACCTAAATGCATGAATAAACGTCGTCGTCCACTTCTATTCTAGAAAGGTTTTGGGTAGATAAATAAACGTAAAGAATCATGATAAATGTATTTTAACCCCGACTGCAAGGAAAGCGTTATAATATGTATATTGATATTTTTGCATGTTAAAATTCTCAAACATGTGTTTTGCTTGTTTGATACAAATGCAAAACAAATGTAGTACTTACCTATGTTTACAAGAAATATCAGAATATTAACAAGCACGTTAATAAAAATACATCTCAAGTTTGTTTACCTTTATTTAGAGTAACTACCTGAATCAACGGAGTAGATAATAAGTAGGTAGGATTATTTGCTTTTCAGCATTTTAGGTAATAGCGATGACTTTATTTTACATTGATGTTACATCCATTCCGAATTTCCTCTACCATTGTGCTCAATAATTAAGATTTTAAGACGTCGTCTTTTGTCGTTTCTGTAAAAAAGAAAATGAAAGAAAGAATGTCGTTTACATCAAGCGCTGGGTAGCTATCGTAACAATAAAATTTAATGGGGCTATTCTAAATAGTTTGTTCTAATACCTACCAGACAAAGATCAAAGGATCTAGGCCGATACAAATAAAAAAACCGGTCAAGTACGACTTCTACTCACGCAAAAGGTTCCGTACCATTATCATCTGCCTAGCCTTCTTCCAACTATGTTGGGGTCGGCTTCCAGTCTAATCGGATCCAGCTGAATACCAGTGTTTTACATAAAGCCATGCCTATGTGACTTCCATAACCCAGTCACTGGGTAACACGGCACCCTTTGGTAAGTTTGGTTGTCAATCTTTCTGAGGGCTAATTCACGTAATTTTATGACGCGCCGATGAAGTTGTAGTGCAGTTGCAGTTAAGTTCAAGTTTGAGTGATAAACGGTATTCTTATAATCTTTGAACTGCGCGTAAGCTGCGCGTGAACTGCACGTCAACTGTACGAAAACCAAACTTACTTATGGTGTAGCCACATGAGAGAAAAAATATTACTCACTAAATAATTGAATAGAATCGATTACATTTTAATGAATATGACGTTTTTATAATATTAAAATAATACCCCAGCACAGATTGTAGTGCTTTTTAACTGTCATTTTGAAGACGTCAAACGAATAGTAGAATACCGATCATGTTGCGTTCTGTAGCACGCACCAAAGACGCCCAACAGGAGAATGCCGTTATAGCGCTCGCGTGACGCGAACTTGACGCGAGTGTTTTGATCGAAACTTAACTGCAACTGCACTGCAAAAGCGCTTCTTTAGTTACGTGAATTAGCCTCTGGTCTCTGACTACCCATAACGACTGTTACAGATCTACGATTGGCAGCTGGGACCAACGGCTTTATGTGCCTTCTGAGGCACGGAGCGAACTCGGTATGAAATGGGTGGTCACCCATGCATTGACCGACCGTGGCAAACGCAGCTTTTACTTAGCCACGAGCTAAAGGTTCTGTAACATCGTACAATATTTAACACAACATACAAAACACATTTCGAGAAAAAGCAATTGTGCTTTATTTTTAACCGACTTAAAAAAGAAGGAGGTTCTCAATTCGACTATGTTTTTTATTGTTTTTTTTTTACGCGATTTCTCAAAAGTAAATCGATTTTAAAAAATCTTCTATTTATGGATAGGGTAAGCCTGAGGGGTGGTTCCATATCAATTTTATCGAAATTGATACGGCAGTTTTTTAAAAATTCAACAAAAACCCGAAAATTTTACATAGACAACGTTGTGATTTCTTCAATCTTTGGAGTACTTTCAATCTCTGTTTTAACTGTGTTGTCGTGTTTTAATGGATTTGGATAAGAAGGAGGTACTAAAAAGCTGAAAATAAAAAGCTTTTTTACAAAAAAGACAACCGCCTTCAAAAACATGACTTTAGTTTCGGAAGTTGGTGGCAATACAAAACAACAAACGGAACAAAGCCACCGACTTCTGAAACTAAAGTAATTTTTCACTTTTAAGTTTTTGAAGGCACTCTGTGAAAATTTGAAGTGTGCTTATGACGGGTCAAAAGATACAGCCTTGCCACAGTCGGAGTTTTGTTAATAGGATCCTATTTGGCAAACTTTGGATACGGTACCCTAAAAAATGATCACGATACAAAACTACTTACTTATTTGAAAAATGTATTTCCAATAAAAAAAGGGGAATACTTTCGGAAATCTTTCGACATTTTTATTTCCCTGTTTACGTCTTGCGACGGTTTTTTCTAAGAACAATTTATTGTGTACATTATTCAAGATTCTGTGAACGTTTTCGTTCGCTTTCACAAATGCGTTACTTACGAGTTCGTATTAAAGTGTTGGCTGGAAGCAAGGAGCTTATAATAAATGTGGAGAGAACAAGTCAGAGTCAGGTATGATGTCTCTTTCTGATAACCCTTGCCAGAAAAAGATGGCATGGCTCTTTGACGTGATCACTCTACCGTTATTTCAAGCGTTCTTGGCTAGGGGTGATGAAAAGTGGTTCTTTTTAAACTTTTTAGTAGGTGTAGTTTCCTCACGACATTTTCCTTAACCGATGTATGTGATGTCCAGGATAAACTTAAAAAGTACATAATTATGTTATTGAAAATGTCACATTGGTATTTGCTTGTGTCTGGTTGCGAACCCAAAACCTTATACATGAGAGGCGGGCTTCTTAAACACTGGGCCGTCACGATATTCGTACATTTTTATGTTGCAGTTATAAATAAAAATATATAGGCTTACAAGCATATTTTTGACGTGTCTTAGCGGTCGGTTCACGCCAACTTAGACGCGTAAGCGTCAGATGACGTCACCGTAAGACCTGTTGTTAATGTGTGCGTGAGACTGGTACTGATACGAGCTCACATGCTTACACATCAATTCTCGTGAGTGTTCTCATTTTTTATTGCCACCTAAAACATTGTGCTCGTCATTATGAACCACTTTAATGTTTGACCAACCCTGACGACGAGAAAATATCTCCTGATTTTGTCGAGATATGAGATATTAATGTTTTATCCGAAAAGCTTTTTTGAAATGGGTCAGTAGCCTAGCTTATTTAAAACAAATAGATGAAATGCCAGAAAATATAAAATTATATTTTTTCAACTAGCTATTACAAGTTTCAATATGAGTAGATAATCATGCAACGATTATTTATATTATCAAAGTTGTCTAAAAATAAATTAATTTTGCTTCTTTCCAAATCGAATCGAAGTCAAATTCGATATTTGAAAAAGACTATTAAAAGCTACCTACTTTTACAATAAAAAAAAGAATAGAATCTAGTTGCCAGTAACAACGCGAGTTACACACATTAACATAAAAAACTCATCGAGCATAGAACCTTCTTCGTTTTTGAAATACACTCAAAGTAAAAAGAAAACCCAGTTCTTTTAAAATGCCTGAGGACGACCTGCATGCAGCCTTTATTCACGATATACCTTTTGTTTTAACAGTGAATGGATCTACCAGGTTTCTGTATGAGACCCTCATTACTCAGTTTTGAATAGACTTTGGAACTACTTACGATAGAACCAATAGTATGCCTATTTAATTTAGACTGTCAATCCCAATGGGATTGAGTGTTATGTATTTGAATTAGGAACGTTAGAATTTATTGTAGAACCGAAATAGTGGTGTATTTTGAATTGGATACGGAGTGCGTACCTAATACTTATGTAACTGGTCTGATGAGCGATATTGTATGTTATATTTAAAATACAATAGAACTCGACCATAGAAATATATATCGAAGAACTCGACTCAATCTGCTCTAAAAAAAATTGTCTCATCCTATAATTGTCCCACTGTTGGGCAAATGGATCACTACGCTTGCAAAAGGTGAATTGGCGCCTAAAAAAATAACGGGTGCAAAAAATATTTAGCGAAAGTGAAAGTTAGATGTTTTTTTCGTCATTGCGATATGTTTTTAGTTCTAGACTGTGTAAGTGTGACTTATGACCCCCGAGAGTGCGACCATACTGTTTAAAATGATATTGATATAAAACAGTGATATTACACACAAAAAATAAATAGTAGATTATGCACCAAGGGGATAATAATAATAATAATAATAATAAAACCATTTATTTTCAGGTAACAAAGACCAGGTATTTTCAGGTAAGTAGTGTCTTATGTAGCGGGCGCCGTCTTGAATCCCGAGCAAAGCGAAGGAAGAATCCTGAGTGCAGCGTGTGATTCAAGGTCGCCCAAGACGAAGGCACCTGTATCCCCGAGGAGCATACTCTACTTTTCACACCATCTACGAGACAATAAAAACAATAGTACTAGAATGAAGAGTAGATTGTTGGTAATGCTCTTAATGTACTTCGGAGTCAAATCACTATTGTCACTAGACATTTTTGTGAGATTTTGACGACACGGTTGGCTCAGTGGCTGAGCGATCGACTGCTGCGCAGCGTGTTGCGGGTTCGATTCCCGCCCAGGGTAAACATTTGTGTGATGAACACTTGTGTTTGCCTTGTGTCTGGGTGTTGTTTATCTATATATGTATGTATTTACAAAAAAAAAATGTATTTGTGTATGTATATCAGCTGTCTGACACCCATAGTACAGGGTCTCCCTAGTTTGGGGTCAGATGGCCGTGTGTGAAAATGTCCCCACATATTATATTATTATTATTATATATAATTTGTTGTAAGTATAGCAAAGCAAAGCAATTTTCAGTATTCGCGCCTCTTTTTAATTTGTGTTCTATTTTTCTTTTATTTAATATTCTACTAGTCGTGGCCAGTTTGATTTTCGAACAATTTTTTTTTTAGTGCTGATCTTAATGGTGAATGTTCGTATGCGATGACCTTAATGACCAGCGGGTCATAATGAAATTCAGTACAATATTAATGCCCTGCTAGACCTCAGGTCTTAATGACTTACTTTAGGTTAGGTTTGCATGACATTTAATTTGACATTGTCGAGCAGGTGGTGTGAAAAAAAATTGTAAAACTTTTTGCTCAATTTTATTTAGTATTATGGTTAGAATGGCAACGTAGTTAATGGCTATGTTGTGTGTCCTGCTTCGTACGGATAGCATAGCTACACAGCTCCCATTCATCATGATTTTTCGATCTTCGTATATATTCTTTCGTTCGTTCAGCCAACTTACACAAAAGTTTAACAAACTATGCATTCCTTCCTTCCTCATGAATCACAGTCTATTGTTGAAAATCCGTTCAGTAGTTTTTGAGTTCATCACAAACTGACAGACAGACAGAAACAGCGGGGGACTTTGTTTTATAATATGCGAGTGTGGCGACGAGTATCGACCTCCGGTCTCGGAGGGGAGTGATGTGGCGACATCTATCGCACATGATTCGAACTACAACCGACGTTTCCTAGATCGCGCAAGCAGAGTTATCCGCGACATTAGGATGTATACAAGTCCCGACTACAACAGTCGGGCAGTAGCCCACCAGACATAACACCCGTCTGGTCGGAGGATCCTCCCTTTTCTACGGAGGATGAGAAACTTTCCACTCTGTTTCTCATACCTTTAAACGAGGATAGTAACTATTATGATATTGTCTATAAATACGCTTGTATAATAAAATAAAATACTTTAGAGTATTTGAAAAAAAAAACCTTATTCTGGAACGAAATCACTAGCAAGAAGTAATATTGTTAACTGTTAAGGGGGTACCGAAGGAACGATACGTAATTGCTAAATAATTGCGTTCGTTTGATTCCTTGTTACATCGTTATTACTTATCCTTTTGTCATGCAATTCATATATAAGATATTAGAGGATTCACTCTATACTTCACAGGCGTTAGAAACACGATCACTTGAAGTTTTCTCGATAGAAAAAAAATCCAAAGTAATCTCTTAAAAACAAAATAAACCCTTACTACGTCGTAAATACTACACGAAAGGTCATCTGTTTTTAAATAATAACAAAACTACACGTTCTCTATCGCATAATTGTTTTACTTTTTCAAAATGTGTATTTGTTTTAATAATACGAAGGAAATACCTAAATTAACTCGTGTTCTACCCATTCTAACTAGAGCCGCCACGCTTCCCCCCTGTCCGCTTTAGTCTTGCTTCGGCCATCAGACGGGGAGCTTGTGTCGCTTACGCTTACGCACGGTTTTAAAAATATAACGAAGAATTTTATGTTAATTCAATTTATTTTAAATGGAGAACAAAGTAAACAAAGAAAAGAATTGGTTGGCGAAAACAGAATTCTATTCGCTTACAATGAAAAAATAATTTAAGTAAAACTCGTATCTGATTGCGTTACAGGGTGGTACGTTATTTTTTTAATGGGATGGATGTATTATAAACAATTTAAAAATAATAATAATAATATGTAGGGTCATTTCACACATGGCCATCTGACCCCAAACCTGAGAGAGACCCTGTAGTATGGGTGTCAGACAGCTGATATAAATACACAATTTTTTTTTCAAAAGCATGCTTATATAGATAAACAACACCCAAACACAAGGAAAACACAAATGACCATCACACAAATATTTACCCTGGGCGGGAATCGAACCCGCAACACGCTGCGCAGCAGTCAATCGCTCAGCCAAAATCATCGATTCATCGATCACTAGCCAAAATGTATCTTTCTAGAGCAAGACGTCTACAGGCTGAGAATTTTGAACTCAAAGAGAATACTCCTGTTGTTTCGTACCTAAGTACTCGGTTAGGTACTGAGGTCAGCACTGAGCACATCAAGCCACAACAATCTGTCAAACTTTAATAGATTTTGAACTTGATTACAAAAGAATAAGGTTCATATTCATATCATAATATATTAGGAAAATTTGTCAATTAGGTACGGCTTGATGGGCTGGTGTCTGTACCTACGTACTAACAATATAACTAAGTACTATTTACGATATTTCAACAATACACCACGGGTGGGCAAATTCGCTAAATTGAATCGTTCTCTGTATCTTTTTTCTAATTATAGGGTAAATGTACCAGTTGTTGGCATTTCACTGTCGGCTAGTATAGAAAGAGAAACAGAGCATTTTGAAGACAATAATAATAGGTTCACCCTTGTTTGGTCGAACAATGTTTCGTTGAAAATCACTTCGGCGAATTTTAGTTGCAATAAAGTCATTTCGTAGAATTATTCATTTGACAGAATAATTCATTGGTAAATTTTTATTTAGCATAATTATTTATTTGAATTAATTTCATTTGAACAAATTTCATTTCACCGAATTTTCAAATGCACTTATTTTATTTAAACTAATGTTTCACTAGACTAATAATGATTTAGTCGAAAGATCGTATCGAATATTTAGTTCATTAATAATTACTATTAGCCTAATCATATTTTCGCAATAACATTATTTACGTATAACAGTTTACGCATAATTTTTCTAATCATAATAATGATTAAGGTTAACATTCTAAAGCATAAATGATTTACGCATAATGATATTAAAACATATTTTTACCATGCATGCAGTAACCACGCAAACATGTAAACAAGCATACACCATGCATGCAGCAAGCAAGCATGCAGAATGTAAGCAAGCATGCGGCAAGCATGCAGCATGCAAGCAAGCATGCAGCATGCAAGCAAACATGCAGCAGGCATGGTTTGTGTCACGGCTCCGGCGCTGCGGGGCTCCGGCGGTCCCACTCGAGCTTATCGTCGCAGATGTGTTTTACGCTCACCACCGAAGCTTGGGCTTGCTGGCCGGCTGCGCCGGCCAGCCTCAGCCACGGTGGCGAGCCTTAAAACCACCTGCTCCTCAGCCCGCGGGCCGCCTTGCCCCTCCGCGCCTACGCGGGCTTAGATTACACTCTAGGAGTAGGGCAGACAAGACTACGTGGAGTCGGGTTTGCAACGATTCGTTTCTGTCACTAACTTTTGTACCACATCTTATTGTTTTTTGAAGACATTGATTTAGCGTGGCACAATAGATTTGCACATTATGCCTAGTAACATTATGTGACTTTAATTTATGCCAAAACAAATGTCTAAATATAATTTGCTACGCAATTGAGGACATCTGGCGCTAGGCAGCCGCTGACGCGGCACGCTCGCTGCGCTCGCTCGCCTTCGCGCGTTGTGTCGTCACCACCTAACCTAATCTACCCGTTTCGATTTATAGTTATATATTTTTTTCTGCATTACTTTACACCAATTGAATATTCGATAAAATACATGTTATACCATCTGAACATTACATGAAATGAACATTATACCTTTTGATCATTAGCACAAATGTTGTTATAGCAAATAAATATTCGACGAACTGAAAATTCTGTCAAACGATATTATACTAAGTGATGATTTTCTTAAACGTTGTTCGATTTAGTAATATTGTATCAAACATTGTTCGACCAAACAAGGGTGAACCATAATAATACTGTGACTTTGTAAGTGGTGTGCGGTTCGACAGCGCGGCCACGGCGATATTTCGAAAAAAAAACTATTCCAAGATTATGTAAAATTTTGTAAAAGCTAATTCCCAAAACTCGCTAACCCTTACTTTTTTCGATAGATAATCATAACTTAGTTCCATTTTCGACAAATTCAAATCTAGGTTTTACAAAAAACTTCAGACCTCTGCGGGGCTTTTTCAGCGAGATATCGGCGATAACGTGTTTTCCACCGTTTCAATGGCGCGGCCATGGGGTTTTTTAGTCTTACAGGTCCGAAAATATAAACCTAGGATATTTTGATGTATTTTTTCAAATTTCGACAAATTCAAATCTAGATTTTACAATGAATTTCAGACGTCTGCGATGCATTTTCAGCGTGATATCGGCGATAACGTGTTATTCACCGTTTCAATGGCGCGGCCATGGGGGGTTTGTCTTGCAGCTCCTAAAGTATAAAACCTAAGATTTTTTTCTGTATTTTTAAATTTTTTTTACAAATTCTATCTGTTATTTACCTGAATTTCAGGTATCTGCTACGCTTAGTTTTAAAGATCTCCGTGGCCGCGCGGTTCTCTGCGTTTCAATGGCGCGGCCACGTTCAAACCCTTATAACTTTGTAACCATAACTTCACAAATTTATGGTTTTGGGAATCAGCTTCCACAAAATTGTACATAATCTTGGAATAGTTCTTTTTTCGAAATATCGCCGTGGCCGCACGGTCGAAACGCACACCGTAAGTGTACCTAATGATATATTTTTCGACGACACGGTTGGCGCAGTGGTTGAGCGATCGACTGCTGCACTGCGTGTCGTGGATACTATTCCCGCACTGAACAAATATTTGTATGGCCTACAGATAGTTGTTCCGGGTCTGGCTGTTTGTGTATGTGAGTTTATATGTTTGTAAACGACACAGGAGTAATTCCTAAAGTGGAGAAATGTTTTTTTTAAATAAGATAAATATTTAAATACCTACTTTTGCGATTTTGTTTAAAGTATGCAGAAAATCCGTTACCTACTTGTGAAAAGTAATCCCTTTATACTTATTTAGAAAACGTGAATTTTTTTGCAGCGGTTTATGACTGGCACGCGACGGCATAATTTCGCAATTTTCATTTTACCAAAACTACGTCATGCGCTCTCAATCACTCGCGGCGCGGCAGACTACCGAGCCACAGAAAAGATTACTGTGACCGAGCGGCCGTCTTCATAATAATATCACCGAATCGTCTTCATATTACTTGCCACACTTTTATGAGCGCTATGTTCCGTCTATACTTTTAATTGGTCTGAGCCTACATACCCTACCTACACTAATTGCGCCAATCCTCCAGAAATTAAGAAACTAATACGTCATCTGTGTATAATTTTTGGTGAAGAAATTAATACCTACGTCATCTATGTATTTTTTTTAGGTTCTGGTTTGACATTCAAAAAGTATTGAATTTACATTGAAGAATAAATATTTTTGAATTTGAAAATAAAGGGTCGACTACTGAGATGTTCACCCTATATACTTAGCTGTTCTATTATTTTACATTATTGAGTTCACTTTTTAGAGTTTCTATTGTACTTAGAATATACCTATACTATCATAAAATGTAATTAGGTAAGTATTATTCGATTACTATATGGGTACTTACCTAGAAAGTACCTAGGATAGGTGCCTACTTACTTACCCACAGTAAATTATTAAATGAATAAGTAGTAATTATTAAACTAGTATTTAAATGTTTGAATATTTTTTTAATAAATGTAGATATTTGAAATCGTTATTGGTGTTATGCCGGCACTTTACATGACGTATTTGTGCAAATATTCGCCTTATTTGAATAATACAAAATGTACCCTATGATCATTGAAATATAGTCGATTTTGTATTATTCAAATAAGGCGAATATTTGCCCAAATACGCCATGTGAAGTGCCAGCATTATAATTCGTAAATACTGTAGCACCCTCGCTAGTCGATCGACGCACGGAGTGTCGCGTGCGGCGGCGCGCGGCGCGTGAATGTGTGCCTTGCGCACACATACACGGAGCGCATAGAATACCTAAAATCGATTAGCGCCAGAAGCTCGGTGCCCCCTTAATACTTTTAACACCCGAAAATTTTCTAAGCCACCACAATTCCCAAAACAACATTACCTACTACAATAAAAGACCAAAACTTTTACTTCTACACTCGAAAACAGCAGTTACGTCTATTACAATAAGAGTTCTTTGAGTTTTTGTTCGGTGCCACTAGAGAATACTAATCGGTACGCCGTGTTGGGAATGTAGACTTAAGAAGTCTCGGTATTAGCTTCACAAAGACCAAATCGACTGAAGTTCTGATTAGTTCGTTGAAAGTCCTTCTTTAAGACGATTAGGATGAAAAGTAGACAGTTTTGCTACTGGGAATTTGTTTTCCGTTTAGTGCGGTCGAGACTTCTTGACTTTCTTTTCGGATTATAATAATAGGTTAGGGAGCTTCAGAAACTTGAAAATGTGTGTATTTTATTTTTATGAAATTTTATCTTTCATTTGTGATCCTCAATAGAAAGAGTAAAACCTACGATAGTTGAATTTCAATTGTTCAGAAATAACCATTAATGGTCTGCATCGCAGTGGTTTTTTGTGTAAGTATATTTTTTTTATAAATTTATTTTAAAAACAAAAGAAACAAGCACCGGTAAAAGCTACAGCATTTTATTACTGAATTTCTTCGTAATTACCAATATCAATCAAATTTGTCGTTAAATGCACAAAACAACAACAGCAGCGTATCAAATGGGAAATTTCCCATTCGATACAATAAATATCCCAATCGAAATGCGGTGTATTGAACAAGTTAAGTTCACAATTGTATTACACGTTGAATATCGTATATCGTAAAACTGAAGCACTGAAGCTTGGCTAATAAATTTTGTGGGTAGTTTACATTCTGAGGGGTTGACGAACGCCCCTAGTACCTAGTTACTAAGAGCAAGGAGCTAAGAAGATACGAGATAGGAAAGATGCAGTAAGAATGTTCAATGGGAAAAGATTCGTCCGGGAATGATCTACCTATTAGGCTATTTGGTGCAGACATCAAAATGTAAATATGTATTATTTTAAAGATTGAAGTGTCATGTCTTAGATTTTTTTTTCTTTTACACACTTCTTATACACTTTTCTGTAAAATTGCTGAACTGATTACTTAGTCATTAAATAAATGTAGGTAGGAGATAAGTACGTACTTTGGTCTGTAAAAGCATTTAGAACAAAAAGATAAATATACATAAATATTCTATCGGCCGAATTTAAGGTCACGGTGGCCGATCTCAATGGAGATCAGCCAAGTACGCAGAAGATATTATAGTGCACAAGGTGCATTCAACACAGGTGCACTCCCTCTTAACTCACTTTCAAAGTCAGTCTGAGGCTTAGTTCTGTTTGTTGTTTTGTATTACGACCGACTTCCGAAACTAAAGTCATGTTTGTTTAGTGCTAAAGTTATTTTTCACTTTTCAGTTTTTGAAGGCTCTTTTTTGTAAAAAAAAGCTATTTATTTACCACTTTTAAGTACCTCCTTTCTTTTTCTTTTTTTTTTTTTTCTGTATGGCATCTCGCAGTTCAACCCGAGTGTTGGTTACTGCTTACCCGGACAATCCTGTGGTGCCTTAAAAAGTGACTTTTAGGGCCTCCAGCCAGGGCAAAAACTTATAAACTAAGTGACTACGCTAAGGGCACCCTCTGTGGGGTACGAGCCTCGGCTTAGGTCGCCACTGAGAGAGGGCAGCAAAGGGACAGGCTGGATCGGGTCTCCATTAATTAGGGGCTATTTTAAAGCTAAGGGCTCAGCGACGCGGGCTGGCGCTAGCATGGGTCGGGGGGGGGGGGGGGGGGGAGTACCTCCTTCTCATTCAAATCCATTATGAAACGTCAACACAGTTAAAACAGAGATTGAAAGTACTCAAGAAACTAAAACGTCATCTATGTAAATTTTTTGGGTCGTTGTTGTTTTTTTCTAAAAGCGCTGAATGAATTTCGATAAAATTTATATGGGACCACCCCTGAGGCATACTCTATCTCTAAAACAAGAATTTTCAAAATTGATTTACACTTACCGGAGAAATCGCGTTACAAACAAACAATAAAAAAAGAAAAAAAAACATACAGTCAAATTAAGAACCTCCTTCTTTTATGAAGTCGGTTGAAAAGGATGACACCTTCATTCTTATATCTATGGATGCCACCATTTGTAGTAAATTCGACTCTGAGTGAGTGAGTAAAAATGTTATTTTGTATTTTAAACATTGTAATGTTTAACCTGAAAATTATATTACTTATATTTTATTTATTTTTATTTTTTATTTATTTATTTATTTGCAGGCATACACCCATAGATTCTACAGTACAAAATTAGGAACAAGTTATATAATTATTATTTTATATTGGCTAGCTGGAATATTGACAGCCTTATACAAAGAAAAGATTAGCTTAATTTATGGCTCTCAATATTCCATTGTCAGATTCATGCACACGGCTCATGAAGGAGGCCCTCGCTTTTCTTAAAACTGCATAGAAATCGTCTTCTCTGTTCTCCGCGAACATACCTGACGCACTACACCTCCATGGAAGTCGGAGCATGCATCGAAATGCGTTGTTGTATTGTACACGCAACGCGTTGTATGCGCGCTGCGTGTAGTTATACCAAAGTTGGCATGTGTATAGCGACCGGCAGTACACGTTAAACAAAGTAGTACTGACCCTGACTGCTAAGCCGGAGGTCGTGGGTTCGATTCCCACCCAGGACAAACTTTGTGTGATGAGCATGAGTGTTTGTTCTGTGTCTGGGTGTTTATCTATAATATGTATGTATTTATAAATTATATAAGTATGTATATCAGTTGTCTGGTTACCATAACACAAGCTCTGCTTAGCTTGGGACCAGATGACCGTGTGTGAGTTGTCCCAAGATATTTATTTATTTATTTTATTTTAGTTGAATAAGGCTTGATTTGAGCAAATGCTATGTTAAACCAGAATATTCATGAGTCCTTGTTTCATATTGCGGTGCATACGTTGCGTACGCGGGGCCAACGTTTGTTTCTCGTTTAAAAGAAGTAAGCGTACAGGGGGCCAAGTCTGCTATTTTTATAATTTCGTAATTCCAACACGATCCTATTGTCATTTTGCTAAAAGTTCGTAAACTGCTAAATTCATAATGGTCGATCATTGGTCGGCCGAATTAAAAGCAATGACTGCACAATGACGTTCTATGGTCGGTCACTGATCAAAGGAATTGTCAATTTTTTGCAGATTTCCGCATAAGTCAATCATTAATTTGTCATTTTGTACGAGATAACCATTCTATACCATTTATTTCAATGGCGTGTCAGTGGTTGACACATGGAAAGTCATAATGACGCCATTATATTAGTAGATTACCAAACACAATTGTCACAATCAACAATTATGAAATCAATGATAGACCATTCTGACACTATTGTACAGTCGAACAAGCTATTTGGTATACAGGCAAAAATATTCATCTTTCTACTACACACACAATATTTTATTTTATTTTATTTTTTTAACTCGAGTACGTAGGTATTCCTTGTAGCAACCTACATGCTCAATATAAAGCAAATAAATTAAATATTGTTATTGTAGTAGAAAGATGAATATTTTTGCCTGTATACCAAATAGCTTGTTCGACTGTACTAGCAGACTTGAGACCCAGATTGTCTCTCGTTTAAGAGATGTAAGCGTACAGAGGAACAGACGGCGGGAAGCTGTAATATGTCTTAATTTTGTATTAATAAAAAAATCAACTTTGACGTAAAGCTGATTTGTTGTTCAAGCAAGATTAAGACTTATTGCAACTGATGAAGGTTGTTATTATTTGACATATATTACAACGAGCCCGGGGGGTGCCCGGGCTAGAATAGCACCCCCCCCATTTCATCCCGAGGTTGTCGTCGAAGGCGACTAAGGGAAAATCCGGAAGTCGGCAGCAGCGGCTTCCGTGTACTTAACAACTTCACTGCGATCCCCAAGACGCCTGCCAAGCGTGAGTATTATGGCACCCCCCCCCCTTGGGGAGGTCTTTGTTAAACAGTGGACGTCTTCCGGCGGATGATGATGATGATGATTATAAACAGGTCAAATTTATTTGTAAGTTTTTTAGTTTGTAAGTTTGTATGTGGTACCTAATCTCCGAAATTACTCATCCGATTTCAAAAATTCTTTCACCAAATGGTAGCTACGTTATACCTTAATGCTATAGGCTATATTGCATTATCCAAAAATTTGGGATACTCGAGAAAATTCACGCGGACGAAGTCGCCTCATCCAAACCTCATCCAACCTCAAAGAAGAACCTCATCCACTTATTCTTATTTCCATGTCCGTCACTATCTCTAGGGTAGTTCGTTTGTACTCGTCCCTGGGTATTAATCAACTTGCGCTCGGTCTTGAGGCCATGACTCGTGTGCTCATGTGACTACAATTTAAGGACAACTCGGGACAGTCCCATGGAAAAATGTTTAGATTATACAAAAACCATTTTATTTGTTTAAGGAAGTTTGATTTTTAAGAAAAATGGAAAATATTTTATATTTTTGTTATAATGAAAAATAAAAAATGGATGATTTTTAGAGAAAAAAGAAATTGTATGTTATATAAGAACAATGACTTTGTTGTTTTGGAGATTGTCGACGTAATGTGTAAAAAAATAATCATTTTAAGTTTAGGATCAGGGGGCAGAGGATAATTTCAAAATAAATAAATTACGCTACTAGTAAACAGGGATTGATCATGATTTTTAAAACACTCTGTCTTCACTCTTGATTTTTTTAAAGATCGCTTTGATAATGATCTAGTTTACGATTATCATTTTTTAAGCAGTTTATTATTAAAATAAAGATAACGTAACGTTATTTATGTATGTACATCGATTACTCCGAGATTTATGATTCGATTTAGGTAATTCTTCTTTAGTTTGATGCGGAATTGTTGCCATTTGGGCCCATAATTTATGAACATTATTTTATTTTTTATATATTTATTTTTATGTTTGACCATGCATAACTTTTTTCAGTGTAGTCCGATTTCGATTATTCTTTTTTTAATTGATAGTGTATACCTCAAATATGGTCCCATAAAAATTTCAAGAAAATATTCCACCCCAATGGTTGAAAATTAAGGGATGACAGATTTTTTTAGTGTCGCCGTTTCGTAATGAATTTCTATGATGAGAAGTAGGCACTAAAAGCGAAAAAAAAATTAACAAAAAGACAACCGCCTTCATAAAGAATAAAATAACTTTCAATTCGCAAGTCGGTGGCAATACAAAACAACAAGCAAAACCAAAGCCGCCGACTTGCGAATTGAAAGTTATTATATACTTTTTGAAGGCGGTTGTCTTTTTTGTTAAAACTATTTTATAACTATAACAAAGCCAGTCTTCCCAAATCATGTTCTGTCAGTGAACAAGAGAGTTTTAAACTAAGCTTAACTTCAGATATTAACCTCTTAAACTGAACAAGTAAGCTTTATTCAAAGTTTGTTAATCATAATAGTTGAACTGTTGAACTATTCAGCACAATAGTTGAAGCTTGGGGTCGTTTCGATCCGTCAGTGTCTGGTCAAAGGCTTAGCAATGAAGTATTCATTCATTTAATTATAAGTTACATCGATTTAGCTTAGCTCAATAACGTGCACGACTTGTTACATTGTTCTCACATTGTACCAGTAGATTAAACATGAATATATCCTGATTTTGTAATATTTAATTTGATTTTAAAAGAGTCCTCATGAAGTTTCTCGCTTGGTCTTCCTTGGAACGAGCAACTAGCTTCAACTTTCTTACTAGCTTAATCCTTGAAAATTCAAAAGTGCCTGTAAGTGGTGTATTTCGAATGAGTGGTATTGAGTAAGGTAATATTTATGTAAAATAAATAATTAGTCATTCCAATTAAAGAAGTACGAATGATTTTGTAAAGCTCACTTCAAACCTCACTCAAGTGACTGCAAAATTCGAAAGCGAACACATTTGTTTTCATAGTAAATCATCGCGAATACAGAAAGAGACACCGTAATGTGTAGAATGCGTTGTGTAACTGCGCATATTTTTCTCAACAGTTTTCCAAATGTTGTAACACTAGGTAATAGTAAAGTTTAATTTTACGTAGACAATAAAATAGAAACTGCTCGTGTTAATAACATTAGTCAATGGAACATATTTAATAGATTTAATACGGAATTTAGAATGCCATATATTATCTGCCTGGATGGTTATAAATTAGAAGCGCTACGGAAATAAATACATCGTGTATTAAGTCACTAAAGCTTGGATATAATAGTTATTTCTTCTGCTGGCTTTCCCGTTGTCATAGGTGAACGACAAACGCGGTAATGCGATGCGACGCGAAAATGTCAAATAGTCGGTGTATGTACTTGTGGCCTAAATGTGCGACACAACGCGGCAAGTGCGGATTTGTTTTTTGCGCTAAATAGTTTATTATTAATTAAATATTTACTATTAATAATTACCAGTGATTTTTCTTCCGTACAGATCGATCGGTCAAAGGTTAAGCTACGCTAGCCGCGGTCGGTCTGTGGATGGGTGACCATCCCTTTCATACCGAGTTCCCTCCGTGCCTCGGAAAGCACGTAAAGCCGTTGGTCCCGGCTGTCATTTGTAGATCTTTGGCAGTCGTTATGGGTAGTCAGAAGCCAGAAAATCTGACAACCAGTCTTACCAAGGGGTATCGTGTTACCCAGTAACTGGGTTGTGGAGGTCTGATAGGCAGTCGCTCCATGTAAAACACTGGTATTCAGCTGCATCCGGTTAGACTGGAAGCTGACCCCAAT
Organism: Charanyca ferruginea; assembly: GCA_947361185.1. Taxonomy (NCBI): domain Eukaryota; kingdom Metazoa; phylum Arthropoda; class Insecta; order Lepidoptera; family Noctuidae; genus Charanyca; species Charanyca ferruginea. The sequence continues at coordinate 5,764,351 of OX376082.1, read as the reverse complement.
ATAGTTGGGAAAAGGCTAGGCAGATGATGATGAAAATAAAGTCAATAACAACCTCTCTTCAATAGAAATAGGTTTTTGAAAATTGATTATTGATAGTTATATAATAGGTTTAACAGCCGCAACAATATAATCGAAAGTGCTTGGTAATAAGTCACAATACTCTTTACGTAAACGTGTATTTCGAGTTGGTTATAAATGATGAAACTCTCCAAACCACGAAGTAAGTATATTAGAGGAGATGCCCATAGCACCGGTGCACCGTGACACGCATTGGTGCAATGACGTCATCAAAGTGGGCTTGGCTTCGGCCATTCGATCTGTAGCAGTCTTGTGCACCAGACATTCCGGAAATTCCAGTTTTTATCATTTGTTTATTAATTACTCTATTTATAAAAATTAAAACATGAAATGTTATGTGCTTAATTGCTAAACCTACACCAATAAACGTTCTGATGCCACATAAGGCCTATTATCTCACCGGTAGGCATTTTTTTGCGTAATTCATCGGCATCGTTTGACGACACGGTTGGCGCAGTGGCTGAGCGATCGACTGCTGCGCAGCGTGTTGCGGGTTCGATTCCCGCCCAGGGTAAACATTGGTGTGATGAGCACTTGTGTTTGCTTTGTGTCTGGGTGTTGTTTATCTATATATGTATGTATTTACAAAAAAAAAAAAAAATTGTGTATGTATATCAGCTGTCTGACACCCATAGTACAGGGTCTCCATAGTTTGGGCTCAGATGTGAAAATGTCCCCACATATTATTATTATTATTAAAGTTCTAGAAAAAACCATCATTGTCCTAGATATTCTACTACTCGAAACTAGAGGGCGCCGCCTTTTCGGCAAAAAACTATGTGAAAATATATTTATTAATAGGTTTCAAACTAATAGGTATGTTTGTAAATACATTTTAGATTATTTTGTTCTTTTTTGTCCACTAAAAGTTTCGTATTGTTGTTTTAAATTAAAATTTTCCATTTCATGTCCGTATGCCATCTAGTGTGAGGGGTAGCGAAACAAAAAAAAACAGGGTTATAACTTTATAATTTAATTTTCCCTATTTTTTTTTATGACCCTTATTAAAAATAAAATCGAGGCCAAAAAGTTCCTTGATTTCCGACGCAATTTGGTTTTAGGAAAAAGACGTTTAGCTTTACATAATTTATTTTATGTTACAATAAACTAATTGATTCACCACTGAACAGTGCGTTCGCCAGTTGCACGCTCATATAACATGAGAGCTTGGTGCATATCTAGCTTATAATATTAAATCAAAATTAAACTCCGAAGCGCCGCCGATAGCACTTCTTACCTATAATTTACTTCGCCATGTTACATTGTTAATTATGAAGTTATTATATTGTTAGCTATACCTAATATGTAGTACCTAATTCCTGATGTTCTTGTTTAACATAGTAATAATATAATGATAATAATGATAATGAATTTTGCATGCCGTAAGGTAAAATGTACCGGGACTTTCCTTCAAAATGAACATCATATCTGTTTACCTACATTATGGCAAATAAATGATTTCTATTTCTATTTCTATTTCAAGATATATTTTTTGGGGACAAAACTATATTTAATTCTATATCCCCGAATAAAAAATAAAAGTCGTCGTTATTTTTAACCCCCGACGAAAAAGAGGGGTGTTATAAGTTTGACGTGTCTGTGTGTCTGTGTGTCTGTGTGTCTGTCTGTGGCACTGTAGCTCTTTAACGGGTGAACCGATTTGAATGCGGTTTTTATTTGGAAGTAGATTCTCTAGCGATGGTTCTTAGACATGTTTCATCAAAATCGGTTCAGCAGTTTTAAAGTTATCAGCTCTTTTGTTTGCTGCGGTAGGGATCTTAGACGCATACCGGATGTTTACTTTGCTTTCAAACATATTATTATAGGTGACCACACTGACCACACAAAACCAAACTAAATTACATTTAAAAAATTTAAAATAAAAAATAAATTAAAAATTTAAAAAAACCCCCAACGCAAAACATAAAAGCGATTATGTAAAAAGTAAAAAATAATACTTTTGTTGAGCCATCAAATGTTTGTTCGTTGAAATGGCGCTATAATGTCGCGGCGGGGTACCGCTAAGTTTAAAGCAATAACTAAATATCTAAAATAGCGAACTGATGGTAACTAGATTTGCAACAAGATTAACAACTAGATTAGCAACAAAAATTTGATAATATCGAAGCAAATTGGTCGGAAATGCTGGTAAATTAATAGACAGTGAATGAAATTGAGGGACTGACTTACTTAAGCGGTACCCCGCCGCGACATTATAGCGCCATTTCAACGAACAAACATTTGATGGCTCAACAAAAGTATTATTTTTTACTTTTTACATAATCGCTTTTATGTTTTGCGTTGGGGGTTTTTTTAAATTTTTGTCTAGTGTGTATTATGTTATTTTCCCCCTAAAAATGGAAAAATCCCTAAAATTGCAACATTGCGGCATTGACAAGCAAAATAATGGCAGGGCCGTACTTAGAATTCAATAATTTAATAACAGCGGCGACGATTATTAAGGTGGCACATATACATGTATATAATATAGTTTGATTACATAAAAAATGGATGGATGCGGGTTGCCCAAGACCGGGTTGGTTGGCGATCTCTGGAGGAGGCCTACGTTAAGCAGTGGATGGCAATAGGCTGATATGATGATGATGATGACATAAAAAAATATATATATAAATATTAGAATTAAAAACTTGTTGTATTTTATTCTTTCTTCTTTGCATAAGTTCATTTTAATATTTATATGTAACTATGTAGCCAGTATGTCGTGGCAACAATTAATTAGATTCGCTGTGCATTATACAGCACCTTAAGAGCGTGTAGTCGATTCGTGACGAAAACTTCATGTTTTCGCGTTTTGCCCAGAGCAATATCGTAATGATGTGAGCAGATTATTTAAAGACAGTTACAGTTTTAGAAAGATTAAGTCTTCATTTAGGGAACTACAAAGTAAAACTACCTATAATTTTTATTTATGGTTTTTTAAAGCGAAGACAATCCTTTCATAGCGTTTTACGAAAATAGACGTCAGAGTTAACTATCAGGACAAATACAACCATTACAGTATGCCAAAATATTATGTTTTATGCGTTTTTCCAACAGGATATACAGTCTCAAAGTACATTACAGAGCCAAAATTACGAAAATATTACTATCAGATGTTAAAAAACAGTATTAAAAAAAAGTACAAAATCGGTTCACTTCAACAATTTTTTTTTACCAGTATTTGTTAAAAACATTACTGATATATTTATTTTATGAAAATAACGGTTACGCTCAATATACACAATTTTTTTGAGTTCCTGGTAGGATCTCATTTATTTCAGACAATTATTTTAAAAAGCACTGAAAACCCTCGCGCGCTGTCTCTTGCCGATCAATTTCAATGATTCGTGCTTATTTCGTGCGTATTTTTTTTCTGATGCACACAAACAGACCATTGTATTGTACTAGTGTGTGTCAATGCTGCTACGCCGTTCTACCAATCGTTTAGATTTTGAGTTGCGCTTAATCGAATACGCGCCCTTAAATTGCGTAGCACTCGGGACACACCATCCCTTTTATGTTCACAACCCATGTTTATAAGAAAAATCCTTGCAAAATATAAAAAGTTCGTCCCTGTGTTGCGAATACATATTGTCATAGAGACATCTAGCATGTTAAAGCTAAACCACGTAGAAAATGACAGCTTTTAGCTATTCATCGCTAGGAAAAAAGGCGGGGCTTGACTAGATGTGGGCAGGGTTTAGCTTGAAAAAGTGTCACGCATCTTTCTATGGGAAAATTCGATAACGCCATCTCCTCTGTTATACTTACTACGTGCTCCAAACTTATTTCTTTCTAAATAAGTACAATGACTACCTACAACAACGTAGGACACACGTCGCGTGAAGTATTGGTCGCATTACGTCGCATCGCGTCGCGTCGAGTCGCGTCGCTTTCGGTCGCTCACCTAGGACAACGCCTTAGCTAAATAACCCAAATTGACAATCTACAATCGATAACGCTAATAGAAAACTAATCAAATGTATGGGAATGACGTCATCTCAACGATATTAAGTCACGTGATCGAAAATAAAAAATGGATTACGACGAGGCCTTAATTATTGCAGAAAGAGATAGGTACGATACGAAACGTTCGTAACTTTGTAAATGTGTAAATATATTCAAGAATAAAAGATTGTTGTCTCAGAAGCAGTGAACAGGGAAAGATTAAATAATTAGGTAATTTCGTTTCATTCAACGACAACCACACAAAGGCACACATTTATGTAGACCCACTGTTAGTAATTACCTACCTTCTGTAATTACCGTTACATTTCCTATTAAAGAAACAAAAGCAAATGACAATGCCAGATCCTGCCCCACCCAAGTACAGAAAAAGTAACCCATGTACAGAAAAGTAAATTAATTAAAATAATTGTAATGAATATAGAACCTTTCTATATTAAATTGTTTTTCTTTAGAACTTGCGGATTACGAAATACCTACCCACAAAATACAAACTCATTTTACCTAAAATATAATTTAACCTATAATCAGTGTCATTATTGTTTTTAGATTTAAACGGAAACCGCAACTTCAACAGTCACTAAGACTAATGTTTAGTTATCAGCAATAAATAAACAGTAAGATGCTATTTAATGCACATGACTTTTATTGAGTGGGGCAAAGTTCTATAGAGTTTCTGGCATTGTCCTTTAACAACCTTCTTGCAAGCTAAGTCTTTGTGCAGTTTCAGGTCGAAACACTAAGAGCATGGGGACCAAGTGCTCTCATTGTCTTTCGGGACATCGCCAAGCGGCTGGTCGACTTTTCACGTGACCAGAGGGCTGGCCTATTCTTACGACAAAAAGTCAGTATTGACATACAACGTGATAATTTTGCCAGCCTTTTTGGTAGGTACTTGTCCGATTGACAGCGATCCGAACGAGTTTTCGATGTCCTATGAGCACCCCTACTTCTTTTTTTAAATGGACATTTGATTATTGTTAATATTTGTAATTTAAAAAGCAGCAAAAATGTCAGTAATTTTCTACAAAGAATGACATAATATTTACATTGCAAAAACAGCCAAGTAAAAATAACTTAGCTAGCTTGTGCGATAAAGATCAAAATCACGTCCCAAAACGTTCTACCATCTCAATAATACTCTATTAAACCCTTTCACTATTAATCTGCATACTGAACACAACCAGATACCAATACTGTGTAATTAACTGTATATCAAAGATAATTTCTATACAACAAAGGCAGTTCCAGACCGGTACCAGAACTGTTCTCAATAGAGAAATCTCTCTAGTATACGTAGTATATTATGTACTATTATATTATGGAATTAATCTAGCTTTGTGAATGACTTTATCCGGAAAAGTAGTACAACTATACCTACATATTTTTGGGTCCACATATTTTTAATAATCTTCCATCTTTTCTCAGAAACATGAGTGATATAAATATATTTTAAAAAGCGATTACAGGATCTATTGATTGATAAATGTTATTATTCTATAAAAGAATATCTAGATGACAAAACACTGAGTCAGCCGCTTTATTAAGTGAACAATAACACTATGTAGTTGAATACTGTGTATAATATAATGACTAATTTGTAAGTTGACATGTTATAATTTAATTTAATTTTTTGTCTATCATTTATTATAATAATTTTCTACATAAACAATAAAAGCAATGTAATTGAATATTGTATTGACTAATATTTAATATGACATGTACTCATTTAATTTAAATTTTTGACCTAAGTCATCATTTATTATAGTAATTTTCTATAAGGAATTATTTGTTTAGTGCAAGACAACTGTATCTATATTTAATATGAATTTTGTATGCCTCAATGGCGGGACATAGCTAAACTGTCTACAGCCTACCCATACACAACATCCTATGAACCTATGATTCACAATAAATGATTTTGATTTGATATGATTTGATACATATTTTCCTCAAAGCAACGCTGCCCTGTTCCGGTTTAAATATCTGAGGCATCTACTCACCGAGGACCTAAAAGACAAGTTGACATGGACCGGGAGTGGAGGGTTCTGTAGGTGCGTGCCAACCGTTCGCAGGTTTTCGCGTTGTACTATTGGTGTGAAGGTCACGCTTTTTAGAGCGTACTGCACATCTTTATACACGTGCAGCCTGTGGGTTGACTACAAGGGTATACAGAGCCCTCCGTGTCCAGTACAACAACGCGTTCCGGGTGATGTTGGGGCTGCCCTGTTTCTGTAGCGCATCAGGGATGTTCGCTATGGCACACACTGATTGTTTCTACGCTTTTATGGGTAAGCGCTGTGCGTCCCTAGTGCGCCGGGTGCGGGCCAGCCCCAATGCTATCCTGGCAATGATTGCCAACAGATTAGACTACCCTTACGTCCGGCATTGCTGTGGCAGCTATGTTGCTGTTCCGATGCCGGTTAGAAATTATAATGATTGAGCACGGACTAGAAAAAAAAAGAAGGACTCCACGCCACGCATATCAAAAGTGAAGCACCTAAAGTACGCCGAGACGCACACATAGATCGGTACGGTCGGTAGTCGGTACTTTCGGCGCGGAATCCTTTATTTTCTAGACCGTGACTATGATGTGAATGTGTGCGTGAGGCATGTTTGTACAAACGGTCTGGCTTACTTAGGGTGCTTCACTTTCGATATGCGTGACGCGGAGTCCTTTTTTTCTAGTCCGTGTTATTGAGTTTATTTTATATAAATGACCTCAATAATGGAAATGAGAATGAATGAGTTTAATTTATTTGAATGTCTTATGTTTTTGTACTATTATTGTTTATTATATTATGAGTCTTTTGATACTTGATTGCTTTTTTATTAATTGGTGCGCCAGTGTAGTACAGGCATAAAGATATATTTCAAAAGCTTTGTTTCTGGCATGGCAACGTCTGCAGGGACTCTGGTGGATGATGTCTATGTGCAGCTGTAACCAGTTAAGGCGCTACTGCGACCATTAGCTATTAACTTCTTAATTAAGAGAAACAAACTACACCTAAAAACATATATTATTATTTTGTTCAATATCTTATCATCACATTCCAAGTTCTTATTATTTTTTTATGTACCCTATATACCCTTAAATCTCCCTGTATAAAAATTGCTAAAATAATTGAAAACATGTATCTTTTGATAAAGTTGACGTGCTATTCATTTGAAGATTACACTAATAGATAGGTAACTTAAAAACCTTTATAATTAACATTTTATTTTATTTTAAAAGATCGTTTCTCTTTTTTTTATAACAAAAAAAAAGCCCAAAGATTATGCGAATTTCGATTCTGCGGCAAAGACGAAATGTATGGTCAAGGTTATTTGGTCAGGAAAGCGCCTTAACATCAAGTAGACCGTCCGTCTGCTTGTTTGCAATAAGAATGACACAAAAAAAATACCCAATGATCATTTTCTTATATGGGTGGAACGACTGTTTTTATCTGTAATCAAGAAGTACATTTGGAGGACAGCATGTTTCTAATAGGCTTTTACTTCGAAGATTTGGTTAATTCTGAATGTCGTAGAAGCCTGTAATTTTCATTAAGGCCCGCTTCTTAAGTACTTAGTAAGTAGCGAAATTATACTTTGAACGTATTTAGTTATGTCATTTTCTGTTCCAGTTGATGTTAGATTGCCCATTGGTTTTAAAAGGCTGGTTATTACTATTTCCAGAGTTTAGTTGTGAAAAGTCACTAAGATTAAATTAAAACAAAATATAGTAAAAAACATCGTAATAATTGGTACAATTTGTTGTTTATGCACCAATCACTAATTCAGTCACTCTACATTATAATCACAAACGTGTTTAAAACAAACTGATTTATTAGGTTTAATTCAGCCAAAATGAATCAACCTCTGTTAAAATTTCGCCCATGATATTTTGAAGTATTTGTAAATTTTGAATATTTCGGTTGTCTTTTTTTTGTGAATAAGTTTTCGCTTGGTAGTACTTAAGAGCGTCTATCCCCATCGGTCGAACTTCGACGCAACCGTGATTGATTTTTTTTATATCAACTAATGCAAAGGTCGATAGCAAACGAGTGAGTGAGAACGCGATAGCATCGCAGGAAAATTGGCGCGCGGAGATTTCACAAAACTTGTTTCAGGAAAATATTACGTGTTTTTGAAAAAGCCTAACTTGTTTTTGGTAATATTGTTTGTAATTTAAAATGTCCATTGCATGTGCAAGGTTTCTCTACTAAGCTGTTTTTTTACATTTTCAATGTATGAGTGCATTATGAACGGCCAAAGTTCAGATGAAAATTGTGCATAAAAGCTGATTTTCAGACGTGGTTACTAAATTTCTTTCTCAAAAGGTCATTTTTAGCTTTATACAAACCTAGATTTAAACCACAAGATACCTGTGTGTTAAAAAAATTTGAAGAATAATTTGTTATATAGCTGTAATCACGTACGAGCGTTTGTATGGGAAATATGACGGCATGGGCGCTCTTAATGTAACACATTTGCCATATTGAATTAATTTGACGTAATTGATTTCATTATTGTGAGACTGTGCATGGACTCGTTTAGGCAAAACTGAAGATACCATCTCAAAATCTCCTAAAAAAACATAACCCATACTTAATCCCATAAAATCCCAAACTCATTGTCACCCTACACAATAACTGACGAGCCAACGGCTTCTTTTATGACGTCTATCGGGATGTAGTGAATTTGTCGACAACCTACTTATTGGGATAATCTAACGTTGTATCGAGGTCACCCACAGTGTGGTCACAGCAATGGAACGTGGAATGATATGGGATTGTGCACATAATTGAAGCTGGTCGAATACATTGAGACTGTGATAAGGATTTGGGAGAAAATTTTGAAGAACATGTAAAGAAGTTGATACCTTCTCTAAACCGGATAAGGTTGAATTTACTAGGATAGATACACATTATTCCTTATTTACTGATCACTTCATATGAAACACTGGTATTCAGCTGCATCTGGTTAGACTGGAAGGCAACTCCAACATACGAGTAGTTGAGAAAAGGGGTAAGGTAAGGGATTGGCAACCTTTTTGAACGGAAGAGCCTATATGTAGTTATAACTTACAAAATTTCCCAGTTTTTAAAGAGCCACTAAAAGTTTTGTTTATTCAATATTCATACAGTATGATTTGTAGCATACAATGTGAAGAAAAGTAGGAGTTGTAGTAAATGGAATTAATTTCATATGATCGGTTGCACGATTTTTGCCTATGGAACTGAAGAGCCGCAACTTCACATAGGTTGCCGACCCCTGGACTAGGTAGATGATGATACAGGGTACAATGGGGGTGATATTAAGATTCGAATGACGTTATTCAGTTCAACAAACGTATAAGAAAATGAAAATCAATTATATTTTAATAATGCTTTTGTACTAGCGTACCATTCAAACAGTTTTTCGAATCAGCGTATTCGGGACAACATCATACGATATAGCGGTTTTCGAATCAATGAGTATTCGAACTGGCGTACCACTAGTAAATTTTTTCGAAATGCGTGCCTCGAAATAACGTCGTTCGAATCTTCATATCATTCCCGGGTACAATACACTAATAACCTCGTAGGACTTTATTCAGTTCATGATTATACACTCACAAGGGTTGACATCTTTCGTCGGTAATAAAAAAATAAATCAATTCTTCTATACATGTTGATCGTAGTGGTGTTGGACTTTTGTATTGCGCTTCTGCATACAAGACTATCTTTTGGAATGAGTAACTAAATTAAATTTTTTCTCATTTGACGTTCAAAAGTGCCTTATAATGGTCTAATTGAAATAAATGATTTGACTTTGACGTTGTATGAAACAGCAGGTTCGTTTTTTAACCTTTTAACCGCCACAGTCATGTATAAATGGCAAACCAAAATGTGCCATACGCCATGGACAACTACATGTCAGACTTTTATACGTAATTACATAGAGTAGTAACTCGAAGCCTAGCGTCGCGCCAAAGGCACCGTTTTCCTTTTTTGTCTGTCAAAAAGTTAAGACCGCCCTTCCCCATCATAGTGCATTATGAACGGCCAAAGTTCAGATAAAAATTGTGCAAAAAAGTTGTTTTTCGGACGTGTTTACTGAATCTGTTTCTGAAAAAAGTGTTTTTTTTTTCGTTACATAGAAACCTATGTATTAACCACAAGATATACCTACGTGTGTTAAAAATACTTGGAGGATTTGTTATAACGACGTAATCACGTACGAGCGTTTGTATGGGAACTATGACGGGATGGGCGCTCTCGACAGAAAATTTTAACCTTAATATTACCTACCTTACCTATGATTGAGTGTGCATCAATGTAAAATTTTCTGACGAGATACTTAACAAGATTGGTTACTGATACTGATATTGGATTCATTATTGGAGATAATTTAAAGTTTAAAGCATCTCGTTTCCCCGACCCTTAATAAATAAATAAATAAAGTGTTTTACAAATAATACTGTGAATTAACTTACCTGGCTCAAAGTCAAAGTCAAATCATTTATTTCAATTAGACCATTATAGGCACTTTTGAACGTCATATTGTAAAATTTGAATCTAGTTGCCCATTCCAAATGGTAGTTTCGTATGGAGAAGAATGGGCAAGAAACTCCATACATACTCTTTTAAAAAGAATATTGTATACCTACAATTTGCATTTACAAGAATTATAATATATTCTGTTACGTGAATACGATGTACCTTATATAAAAATCATATATTATAGTATGTACAAAGCATTACAAGTTAAGAAATGACAGCAAATGATGTACAGACACATAGTGTTCACATAATTACAATTAATAATACAGTAGACGACCACTCCTAATCCAACAAACAATGAATAGTGTGTGAGCCAGAGTAATCTATTAAGTACACTAAATAATATAATTATATAATACAAGTACAAATACATATTTAAATAAATAAAGTATAGTTTTAATTAGCAATTAGTATGATTTTGTCTAGACTGTAGATTGTCCTATGGAGCCGGACCAGCATGTTCCCAAGCATTCTTATCTTGAATATAATCCTCTAACTAATAATATGCTTGTTTACAAAGTCTACCTTTAGTGTATCTTTTAAATTTTGTTTCATATAGTTTTAATATATCACAAGGTATTTTATTATAACATTTAACAGAGTACCCCATAAAAGATGTGTGTACTTTAGATAATCTAAAAAATGGTTGAGCTATTTTATCTTTATTCCTAGTATTGAAATTAAGTCGATCACTTAATTTATTAAAAAGATGTATATTTTTTCTTACATACATAATATTTTCATAAATGAATTGACAGGGCACTGTCATAATATTAATCGTTTTAAACAGTTCTCTAAGAGAGAAAAGGCTGAAAACTAAAGCAGGCAGAGTCACGTTGCACAACACATCTTTCGAACTAAAATATCATAAAACATTTTCAATTTTCTCAGACGAAAATCTCTCCCAGACGCAGTAGCTACAAAAGTACCCACACTATCTTTTTTTAAAACCAAAGAGATCGTCAACCTTTTTACGGACCTCTTTAACCGTTTAAGACGAGAGGCAAAAAGCAAACACAGCACATTTTAATACCGTCTACCTTGTCTATGTATTGTCTATGCTCAGGACGATGACCTCACCTTCCAGACAGGATTGGCTTTAATTACCTGAAATAAATAAAGGAATAGCGTTAGTTTCGTCTGCGATACAATATATATATTTATTTGGGGATGAAAATAACAAGAATGGGATTGAATGTGTTGCTAGACTTCTGTCATTTTAAATGGCTTACATTTTGAAGTAATGTTTAGACATAAACTTAGTGGATATGAGTATTAACCAGCGAAAAAACTTAAATTGAAATTTTTTAAAGTTTCTCCGTTTTAGGTTTCTTTTATTGTATGTTTGTATAAATAAAATAGGAGCAATTAGATCATTTTTTTCTTAAAGTGATGACGTTTAAAATTCTAGTAAATGGTAAAATAAATGATTTGACTTTGACTTTAACTATCACTTTCTAGCTTTTGTAAGAGCGGGTTGTTTCAAACAGTACGGACGGTTAAAATGTTACTATGATGTGCGATGTTTAACGTACCGTACGTTAAATGTAACGGGTTGTTTCATGACATAAAAAACCGTCAGTTAAAGTTATTCAAAAAGAGATTCCATGATATTTTGATGTTTGAAGTAGCTGTTTGACAACACAAAATTACGATGACTGGTCGGTTATGGTAATAGTAACTTTTTGACGTATGATTTTGTGAACCACCCATTTTTTTGATTTGACGATAGTTAGCGCCATTTTTGACTATTACCGGTCGATAATGGTTAGTTGAAGCAACTCGCCCTAAGGCGATTGTCAGTTTGGTAAAAAAGTTTTGGTAAATATATTCTATAATTACAGTAGGATGGACGTTAAAATGGCACTAATAGTTTATGTTTGGACAGCAAAGCTGGTATTGGCACACTCCATAGAAACGAGACGATGTAATTGCCTACACTAATACTAAAATAACAGACTGTACAGATACGTGCGTGTGTGTGCGTGTCTACGCGCCACTCGAACAAAAACGCAGTTCCTAGAGCAGTCGTTCGACGCGGGGAGAGGTGAGGAACGGTTTCAGAGGGAGGCGGAGCGTGTCGCTACTGTGCGGTAGTACAGTCAACAGCAAAAGTAGATGGTCAAAGTCAGAAATTCAATACTAATGAACGGAGTTCGCGTCAGAACTGTGTGGCGTCGAAGTGATTCAAAAGTATGTGTGTGACAATCACATACTTTTAATAAATAAATTAGTAATAAATTATAAAAATTAGTGTTAGTAAATTAGTATTGAATTTCTGATTTTGGTCATCTACTTTTGCTGTTGACTGTACTAATATTTATACTGTGGTATTGGTATGTGAGGTCATTGGCCTCAATACTAAAAACTATATGACGTAATAATAAAATTCCTCACACGATTTAGATCAACTGAAGCGAAAAACGGACGAATAAAACTCGTTGATCCGAGAGAAAACGCGGACAAATACTAGAGTACAATAAACGTAGATAATAAAACAATAAGAGGGCTTTATCGGCAGCATTATCCATATAAAAGCAGTCCAGTCATTTTTAAGGAATCTAATATGTTGGCATTGTTTTAGTCCGTATCCCGTCAAATAATTCGATTTTCAAAATGATAATTATGTTTTTCAAAACTCTTACGAGATTTCGAGTTTCTTCAACGACTGTCGGGCGAAAAATGTTAAAGGTCAAACCTCCACTGCTTATGAACGCGGTATCATTGACACTTGAGAGGTAGTATCGTTTTAAAATTAAAGGAGACCAGTTTTTGTTTGCGACATCGGCTGCGTGTATGTCGGTTTTCGCAGATGCAGACCATTTCCTAGCTGAGTTTTCCCAAAACAAACTACGAAATCGGATATTTCTTATTGAATTTACAGGAATTTTGAACTCAATTTTCTTTGTTATTCAGTTGCATCCGGTTAGATTGGAAACCGAGCCCAACAGAGTTGGAAAAGGCTAGGTAGATGATGATACTGATTTTTTGGTTTTAAATTATTTTTAGAAGTTACTATAAACGAAAACTACTGATTCTATGTGATCAATAAATGAAAAGTTATTCCCTGGATGTATGGATGTTTGTTACTCTATCACTCTTTAAGAGGAAATACCACGGGCTAGAGAATTGAAAATTAGGTATTTGTAAAATCTATTGCTGTCGCGCGATGCCCGAACACGAACCGCAGAGCGCGATAGAGACAACTGCAGCTTTGACCGAAAATACCTATTAAAAGTACACAAAATCAATGATTCGTAGTCCCCTGATTTCTTCTCCAAAACTTAACCGATTTAACTGCTTTTTTCATTAAAAAATAAAGAAAGGCTTTTGCCGTGTTCCTATGTTTTCTATTTTTTATATAATCAAGTCAAATTTGTTTTCTGAATGTTTGAACATAGCGGAAAATCAAGCCAATTTTTTAGGTTTTTGAATATTCATATCTCTTTTAATAATAAATTTATGAGAAAAAGGAAAACATAGGGACATGCCAATAGTAGCCATGGATATTTAAAAAAAAAATTGATCTACTGGCATTATCCAGGGAGGAAACAGGGGACTAAGTTTGTATGGAAAAACGGCCCTTGTGTTTCCTCTTAAAATTTACGAAAATTTACCACACATACAAATCTAGATCTAGCTGAACACGTAGCATTTCTTCCCGTTTTGGTGTACCCGTGTTATAATTTAGAACCTAGGCTTAATTCTGAACTCTATGCAGACAAAATCGCGGGCTGAAGCTGCTAAATACCTCCACAAGTACCTACATAATGACGTCACAATTTAAACAAATATAGGTACGTCCGACTCAACCCCACTGCAAATGATTGTCCCCTTGAGTCTAATGTACCTCAAATAGGTTGACCCTTATCTGTCACGTCACTCACGCTAATGTTTAAATTGAATAGTATTGTATGTTTTACAGTCCACTGAATTTCAATGTTATGTTCTCTTATGTAATTTAGATGGGTTTTGTACCCTTTGAAAGTCCAGGAAGGGAACTAATGCATTTGGCCGCAAGTTACTTGATCTTAAGTGATGATGCGGCCTAAGGTGGAGCACGCTTGCTTAGAATGAACCGGTTCATTCGTGCGTTGAAGATACCCAGATTGTACTTATCGGGGAACAGAGAGGCGGGCAGTGAATTCTACAGTCTGCCTGTTCGCACAGTACACTTGCAGTGCACTGCAAGGCGCGTGAACCGGTTTGTCCTAGGCAAGCTTGCTCCACTTTAGGCCGCATCATGACTTAAGATCAGGTGGCGAAACGCAAGACTATAAGAATATTTAAAAAATCGGGGACTGCCGCGGTAAAGCTATTGCATAGCATTTTTTGACTTCGACATTTGACTTTGACTTTGACTTTTTCAAAGTCAAAGTCAAAAGTCAAAGATTATATATATATTATGATTAAATATACCATATACATACACGTTAAGCGAACGCATGGTAGGCGGAGTGGGGGGTGTTAGGTTTTATTTTCGTTACGGAATTTCTTGATTCAGTCGCCGCGCTCAAATCCCGCGATAAAAGTTATATGCAATAGCTTAAAAATATATGACGATAATTGTTCTCAAGATGTCGGAAGAAATCAAGCTGACTGAGAGCCCGTGCAAACCCAGGGCTAGTTAATTATTAGTTGAGGTTTCCTCACGATATTTTCCTTCACCGATATCAGATGTCCATATAAAACTTTATTTCCTTATTTCTCTTTTACTAATCGAAAGCCTTCGTACACAGGTAAATAATATAAAACCATTCCTAATAGCCTACGCTACATTTCCGGGCAAGTTTGACCGAACTTTGGCCCAGTTGCCACCAGTAAGCGAGTACAACTTAGACGATCCATCTCGTGCTGCCACTGTGTGTAATTATCCTTATGCAAAAACTTAGATGGCGGTATAAAAGTTATTGTTTTTGATGTAAAGTTTAAACATCATCATGATCTTCCTAGCCTTATCCCAATATGTAGAGTCGGCTTTCAGTCTAACCGTATGAAGCTGAATATCAGTGTTTTACATAGAGCAACTGCCTACCTATCTGACGTACTGGGTATCACGATACTCAGCGACTGGGCTTATGGAAAACGTAGCGTCAAGGTTTCGAATGCCAGGTCGGCAAAAGTATTATTTTGTTTTTTTATTAGAATTTTGTCAGAAGGCTTACGGGTAGTGCGAATTAGTACAAATCGTCACGTAACGAAGTGCGTGTGTGTATGTGTGCGTGTATCGAGCCTACTACAGACACGTATGTAAGGAACTTTGTTCCTTACGGGGGTTCCCCGATCGCACTACGTGTTTTTTTTTAGAGTAGTTTTTTTATTAAGCTGTCTCTTTATGACTTTAAAATCGGCTAAAATTAAGCTCTGCCAAGTACCTCCTTATCCTTACCGTTATCATAAAGTTATCTTTTCAATTACTAAAACTAAACTCAACTAGGTACACTACAACAAACAGTTATTAACTTTATGAAACACATTGTTGACTCAATATTGACTTTACTAAGGATAATAAGCGCAACTGTATTCGCGGAAATTTAATCTAATTCCATCTTTGATTACTTACAGGAGCTGGAGCTAGGGAAATATTAGGGTGTGTTTTGACCAACTTTGGAACAAGATAACTATTACAATTACTTAATTAAAATTTAATATAAATAAGAATAGTTGCTATTGTTACATTTGAATGTTTATCCTCATAGACTAGTTAAATGATAACACAGTTAATTTACCATTGTTACAATAATTACCTAAAATGCTTAATAATTCTGTAGGTTTACATTTAACTAGCGGGCCTGGCAGACGTTGTCCTGCAACCTAACTATAGCGCCACCTACCGGGTCCAATTGCACAAAAAATTTCATCAAAATCGGCCTAGCCATTTACGAGGAGTTCACTTTCATACTCACGCACAGAAGATTTTTATAAATAAGATATCTATAAGTAAGTACTAATATGATAAAGATGAAGATTGGTTTGAATGTACTCTTCTAATTATTCTGTTCTAATCTTCGGAACTACGGGTTCTATTCTGAAAATTACTTCATTAATAAGAAGTTACGTTGTTCCTTAGTGTAAGTAGGTTTTTCGCTAGCTTTTGCCCGCGACTTCGTCCGCGTGAATGTCGGTTATCGCGGATGCAGACGAAGTTGCGGATTAAAAATTAGCCTATATCCTTCTCCAGGGTTCAAGCTATCTTCATGCCAAATTTCATCAAAATCGGTTCTGCCGTTTTATCGTGAAAGCGTAACAGACAGAGTTACTTTCGGATTTATAATATTAATATAAAGTATAAAGTATGGATTACTGAAGGTTGTGTCACTAAAAGGCCTTCGTGGCTTTAAATATGACGCTTTTCCACTTCGTTCGGTTCTCTGCTTCTCTCAGGGCGGTCGTAACAGAGAGTCCAGTGAGGGCAGTTACTTGGTCAGACCAGCGGTTAGGTGACCGTCCGCGAGGTCTTTTCCCATCTACCTTGCTCGTCACCATTAACTTTTCAAGGTTATCTGGTTCCCGACGGGCAATGTGTCCAAAATAACCGAGAATCCGTTCCATCATCGGACCACGAGACGTACGGCGATGCGCCACCGGTACATGGTGGACATCCCACCCACACGCACGAAACGTTTTGGGAATACATTCATTGTGCGTACTGCTAAGGAGTGGAATTCCCTGCCTGAGTCTGTGTTTCCTGATTGCTACAACCTGGGAGTCTTTAAGTCAAGAGTGAATAGGTTACTTCTAGGCAAGCGTGCTCCATCTTAGACCGCATCATCGCTTCCCATCAGGTGAGATAGTGGTCAAACGTTTGCCTATCAAAAGTAAAAAAAAAAAAGAATCCATTGGTAGCATAACGTGGATAGTCTAAGTCTGTTATGCGTAATTGCTCAAGGATAGATTTGTTTGCCCTCTTGGCGGTCCACGCTATGCGGAGTATTTTTCGCCAACACCATATCTCACGTAAGTAGGTTATGTTATGGTTAACAAAAATATAGGTATTCGTAATAAATTAACGAGGGCGAAGCCGAGGTTTAGAGCTAGTTTTAATTGTTACCGCGCCGTACAAGGTCTAGGATTGTACGTAACTTTAAGCCATCGTATGAGTAAATACCAATAGATAGAGATAGAAAGACTTGATGTCTACAATAAACATAGATACTTATTTCAAATGCGAGCGATATATCTATCGTCATTGTAAATTCTAAAAGCAAAGTGTGGAAAATTTTAATGTCTATTATTTCGTCAAACGCCAGTTAGTCAATAATAATGTTAATAATGTAATGTTTCCACAGACTATTAGTAGGTAGTCTGTGGAAACTATACTCTAGTATTGAGATATATAAAGTGTTAAAAATTATGGTGCACATTTGTTGGGCCGTGAAAAAGACGGATGAAAATAGATAAATGCATGTAGCGGAGATGAGAATGTTGAGATGAATGTGTGGAGTGTACCAGAATGTATTAGGTCAGAAATGAGTATATTAGAAAAATGGCAAATACAATAACACAATCTAGCAAAATGGGGCATAATAGATCCCACCGACACCCAGTGTGAGTGCGGTGATCCTGACCAGACAATGGCCCACTTATTACAGTGCCCAAAGTGCCCCTACACCTGCACCTTAGAGGACATTAAAAACGCCACTGATGCTGCGATAAATGTGGCTACCTACTGGGCCCAAGTAGTCTAGCATAAAGAAAAACCATCGATTCGAAAAGAAGAAGAAGTATATTAGAAGTTTGAAAGTGAAGCCAGTGACAGAGAAGTTGAAAGGGAATGGTTGGTATGGGTATGTAAAGAGAAGGGATGAAACGCATGTGACCAAACGCATCTGAAGACATTATACGTACACTATGCGTCATGCACCTATGTCCTACAGAGGGAAGCGGCAATGTGTTAAAATTTCTTCAATAGATCTAGTACAATAGTTGATGTTGCTTTTCGTACTTATAAAAATAAAAGATTTGTTTGTTCGGTTGTTACGATTAACTAGCAACTAGATTCAAGTTTCTGACTGACTGACTCTGACAATTCAAAAGTACCTGTAAATGGTTTATTTGAAATAAATGATTTTGAGTTTGAGTTTAACTCAAAATCTACTGGTCCGATTTCAAAAAATCTTTCACTAATAATTAAAAGCTACATTATCCTTGAATAACATAGGCTTTATGGCATTATAAAAAAAATAGGGGTCCTTAGGAAATTCGGGCAGACGAAGTTGCGGGCAAAGTGCTACTTGTGAGGAGCAAGTGGTGAGCGTAAAACACATCTGCGACGATAAGCTCGCGTGGGACCGCCGGAGCCCCGCAGCGCCGGAGCCGTGACAGAAACCATGCCTGCTGCATGTTGCATGCTGCATGCTTGATTGCATGCTGCATCCTTGCTTGCATGCTGCATACTTGCTTGCATGCTGCATGCTTGCTTGCATTCTGCATGCTTGCTTGCTGCATGCATGGTGTATGCTTGTTTACATGTTTGCATAGTTACTGCATGCATAGTAAAAATATGTTTTAATATCATTATGCGTAAATAAATTTATGCTTTAGAATGTTAAGCCTAATCATTATTATGATTAGAAAAATTATGCGTAAGTTGTTATACGTAAATAATGTTATTGCGAAAATATAATTAGAAAGAAACAAATGTATGCTAAGTTATATTAGGTCTTAAAATTTTATGCAAATGGATAGAGAAGGTTAATTTTAGGTTTCCGTGTGATTAAAAAATCTGTATCTGTTATCATGATCATAACATCAACATTGCAGGCGATTGTACTGAACTAGCATTGTTGTACTAGTATGGGCAATGGTGAATAAATGTTATGGAAAACGAAATTATTGAAAATAAAAATTATAGCAAATAAATTTATGGATTAACATTATTATGACATTTGATTGATTATGAAAAATGAAATTAGTGAAAATGATTTTATGTCACTTAACGATTATAGCAACTGAAGCATTATTTCTAATGAAATTATAGCAGATAAAAGTATGGCATATAAAATTATGGCATTTTAAATTATGTCAAACATTAGTAAACCTTCCTGATGTCATGTTAGTTTTTGTTGGTGGAACATAAATACAATTAACATCGAAGTTAGTTGTAACGTCTGATTTGCTAATGTCCGATTATGAAAAGTTTCGTGAAATTGGCCCTTAACGTTCGTTAAATGTAACGGGTTGTTTAATGACATAAAAATCCGTCAGTCAAAGTTAAGTATTCAAAAAGAGATTCCATAATATTTTGATGTTAGACGTAGTTGTTTGACAACACAAAATTACGTTGACTGGTGACTGGTCGGTTATTATAATAGTAACTTTTTGACGTAGGTTAAGGCCACCATTTGACACGGTTGGCGCAGTGGCTGAGCGATCGACTGCTCCGCAGCGTGTTGCGGGTTCGATTCCCGCCCAGGGTAAACATTTGTGTGATGAGCACTTGTGTTCTCAATCCTTATTGGTTCGCTGTTCCTCTGGATATGTCGACATCCTGGATAGCGAAGGACCGTCCTCCACTGCCTCATACACGACATCAGGAAGGTGCGCAGAGTGGCATCTATCTTGTACAACTCCAGCACCCTCATGAGCCATGTATGTGGCACAGAGTCATAGGCCTTCTTGTAATCTATCCAACATGTGGACAGATCCTTTCGGGATCGGCGAACCTGTTGACTTATGGCCATGTCAATCAGGAGCAGCTCCTTAGTACCGCGGGACCCATTCCTGCATCCATTTTGAGATGGAGACATGATATCGTTAGTGTCTACGTGTCGGTTAATTTTAGCTCTCAAAATGGATGTAAAAACTTTATAGACCGTCGGCAGACATGTGATCGGTCTATAGTTTTTGGGTTCCGCAGTACTACCTGACTTATGGAGCAGGTGGGTTATTCCTGTCGTTAAAAACTGGGGCAACGATCCAGATTCCAAGGCTGACTGGAACCGAGATGCCAAGCAAACGTGCGACCTTCTGAACCATTTTATCCAGAAATTGTGCAGCCCATCCGGCCCTGGGGATTTCCAATTAGGCAATGGACGGACTGCACGAGCTACATCTTGGGGGCTGATAGTTATGTTTCGATTATTATTATTATTACCATTTTGTGAAACAACCCATTTTTTTGGTTTGACGATAGTTAGCGCCATTTTTGACTATTACCCATCAGTAAAGTATAGTTGAAGCAACCTGCCCTTAGTCTACCATTATAGTTATAAAGTTTATTATATTACTAACACCATAGACTGTTATTCTATTGTATTTTGTAAATTCCCTCCAGAATTCAAAACCATCCTGCGTAATCCTTTCTCCCCAGCTAATAAACGGTCGATCAAGTCATTATTACTGTACACCGCCAGCTATCGTCGGTAAAGTAACTGAAGACAAAGAAAACACGGCAAATTGAAGACTAACATTTACTTTAGTAACTTAAAGAGACGGGACCCTGATTTTGGAGGTAAATCATAAGCTGAAGCGGGGTAAGATGACTGTAACGCGGCGTGTTCATATGTATAAAAGTGGTCTAGCAAAATTATAAACAACCTATGTTAAAACGTATTATTGTAACTATTAAAATCTTTGAAGGAACATTAACTGACCAAAATTCATGTTATAACCTAGTTTGATAGCCATTGACATGACGTTTATAGGCATTCTCAAGCAGTTTCAAGCAGACTTCAGACTCGACTGTCACGTGTTGTCTAAATGAATAAATAAGAGACATTGAAAAAATTGCAAAGAGTTTCAACCAGTGTCAATAAAATTTCATATTGTCACAAATAAAACCTACAGAGTCACTACAGTAGCAGCCCTAGTGAGTCTGGCAAGTATAGGTAATTATTTTTGAAGATGGCGGGAGCGGTCCTTCTGTACTCTCTATATTTTGTGCCAGCGGTTTCGTGTGTTTTGTTTTTGCCAATCCCATTATATTATAGTTTTAAACACCTTTCTGTAATTTGCGCTAATAAAATAAATGAATTGAAATGTCTGTCTATCTATCTATCTGTTTGTTGTTTTTATTCTTTTCTTACTGCTCCGCTGTTCTTTTCTGATCGATTTCGTTGTAGGATCCAGGAATGTTGAATCGTTTCTCCAGGACTCGCCAAGCTTCATTGTTTCGGCGTTTTACTGGTGGTCGCCACTCTTGATTCTCGCTTACAAGAGTTACAGTGGTTTGACAGTAGTGTTGCGGGTTTGTGTGTTTGTTGTTAACTCATTACGTTAAAAGAACCACTTTGTGTTTAATGATATTTTACCGAAATAGCTTGGGATTTGGAGGCCACTTTTCAATCTGTGACTTCTTTTCTATCCGCAATAATCGACATTCAAACAAAAACGCGGGCGTCAAAGTCAAAGTCAAGGATGATATCGCGGGCAAAAGCTAGATATAAAATCCTTCTCATTCGCTTGTGCCTTGTACCACAACAAGGGGTATGTTCGAGTACTGGATAAGTACACCCAAGTCAAATGAAGAGTGTGAACAACTAATTGTATTCCGTCTCACTCTAACAGTAAGCGAAGTATGTTCTACTTCACGTGTCAGACAGTAATTGTGTTGTTCACTTTGAATTTCAGTTTCGTAAAGAGAATTAGATAATTATTTTAAGCTATTTGTTATGTTGTTAAGTTTAGACAGTCTCATTAGGATGTTCGTTTTAAATAATATTTTATAAGGCGACACGGTTGGTGGCGTTGGTGCAGTGGCATTGGAAAATCACATCATTTTGAAAGTACCCTACTACCCTAATAAAAACCCCTTCTTCGATTTACTTTACCATTGATTATTAATTGAAGATAGATAATCGAACGATAACTGTAACTTCACGGAACGATAGTGACTTTTAAGTGTTATAGTCTTTGCTTTTAAGTAAGAGTAAGGAGTTTATTGCCCATTCTTCTCCATACGAAACTACCTTTTAGAAGAGGCACGATAAAAATTGATCTAGTTTCATTTTTGTCGTTTATGACGTTCAAAAGTGCCTTTTAATGGTCTAATTGAAATAAATTATTTGACTTTGACAGTCATGCATAAAGTTGTAGGATCGTAACAGGGCACGGGCAAGTATCAATGTGACTTTTAAGAATCATGGCGAGATTCATACGTTTATTTGTATAAAAAAAAAGTAATTTAGACGGGTTCAAATATTTTCCAATGTGAAGAATACATAACCAGGAGTAGATTGATATACTTAGCATATTTTTAAACCCCCGCATAATTAAAATATTACGAAATGAAAATAACACTATTTCGTTTCATCTCGATGCCCATTTTGTGTTTATAAAAAAAAAGGAAGTGACAAACGATGTTAACAGATCTATAAAATTGGCAGACAAGTGATGTGACAAGTGTGTGGAAAAAAATATTCATTATTTGTAATATTATTAAAACGATGCAATTTCAATGTACGAACTGCGAAACGGCGGCTGTCAGTGTCACTGTTGCTGTCAGTCGCCGTTTCGTTCTAAAATAATGAGCTTTTCGTTAAACTATTATCTTTTTTTTGTGGGGTTTTAAAAATATTGTAAATGCCTGAAGATACTCTTTAGGTACACAAGAATATAAGAATTAGAATTTGTACTTTACTAAACATCTTACTTTTTTGTACACACGGCTACACATCAAGCTATACATTACCAGTTAATGCTGATCTCGCATTGTATAGGATTTCCGTCGTCGTGTGTACAAATCCTGGCATGATTCTTTCAGTGTACTTTCTAAGTTTATCTTTGACAGCATTGACATCTGTGAAGGAAAATATCGTGAGGAAACCAGGACTTAATAATAAAAATATTTATTTATAATATTTATAAAATAGATTGTAGTACATGTAACAGTTTTCACAAAGTAGGTAGTATTACATCTCTTGCCATCAAGTGGGTGACGTACTGTTCTCCTTGCTAAGCTGTGAAATAGCCTGTATTAAGGGGTAACAGTGCCGATCCCTCTATTTGTATTAAGTAGTTATCTACAACAATTTTATTTTTACTGGTCAAAAGTTACAAGTTTAAGAACAGAGCGAATTTGTGTGTGTGTGTGTGTGTTTGTGTGCGTGCGTGTATGCTGTGTGCGTGTTATCTATTTATTATAAAGCTGAAGAGTTTGTTTGTTTGTTTGATTGAACGCGCTTATCTCAGGATCTACTGGTTCGAATTGAAAAATTCTTTTTTTGTTGGATAGTCCATTAATCCAGAAACGCTATAGGCGCCAAGCGAAGCCTGGTCGGGTCGCTAGTCATTAATATAACTCTGAAATCGCCACTCCACATTAAACAAACGTCAATGCTACGAGCATTAATCACCACGTTTCAGCTTCTGTGTTTAAGAATAGGCATTTGCCCAGCAATGGGACAATACTAAGCTGATACTTATTATTTTGCCATACATTTTTACTTTGAAATTTTTCCAAGAAACCCGTAACTCCCGCGGAACCAATTATAAAAATCGCTGGTGCAGAGGACATTTACCTAGTAACGTTTTTATGGTTCAAGTAATCCATGTTACGTTACAATAACAATAGCAAAGAAATAAGCAGGTAATTAACTACAAAATTAATTTTCCCTGAAATTGTCTAAAGGCCAAACATTAATTGAATTATATAAAAAAAAACAAAGGTTTCTATTTAATTATTTCCATATTATTTAATTCTGCTTCAGGCGCGTCTATTCTGGTTCCTTCTTTTGTTAATTGTATATTTTGTTGTTATTTTAAAAGCAATTTTCATCAATGCTGTTGTGTTTTCTTGGGAGAAATAGTAAGGTAACTTAAGTCACTTTTTGGGTTAAGATTCTTAGTTGTGGTGTAGAAAACTGTCGACCTAGCCACAAAATATAAAGGTAACAGAAGGACCGCTCCCGCTATATTCAAAAATAATTACTTAAACTTATCAGACTCACTAGGGCTGCTACTGTATTGACTCTGTAGGTTTTATTTGTGACAATATGAAATTTTATTGTCACTGGTTGGAATCCTTTGCAATATTTTCGTAACAAAATTATCCTGTTTGTCATGAAATTTCAATGTCTCTCATTTATTTATTTAGACAACACGTGACAGTCGGGACTGAAGTCTGCTTGAAACTGCTTGAGATTGCCTATAAACGTAATGTCAATGTGTGTGTGCAAAAAATGGCGGTTTGTTCTGAGTGGTCTCTCTGCTCGAGCGCGCCGCAGTCTTACATACTTTGTGACCTATCCAAGTTACAGTTTCGTATCGTATCTCTTTCTACAATAATTAACGCCTCGTCATAATCCATTTTTTATTTTCGATCACGTGACTTTTCGTTGAGATGACGTCATTTCCATACATTTGATTCGTTTTCTATTAGCGTTATCGATTGTAGATTGTCAATTTGGCTAAGCCTACTGATCTATTTTCAAACGATATTAATTTTGACAGCATAATGTTGATCAGTAAGAAAAATATTTTGGCTGAAAAGTAATTTTAAGGGGTTGGTTTTCCATGTTTTTATGTAAAGTAATATTATAATAATAATAATTAATAATTGCAAAAACTGATAATACGAAAATAACTTTCAAATTCAAAGTCAAAGCATTTATTTTAATGAATCCAGTTTATTACTCAGAAAATTGAAACTAGTAGCTCGCTCCAAAACGTAGGAAAGGTCTCTATGTGAAAACAAGGTAGGTAAATCCAAAACATTACCCTACTAATAGTAAAAATTGAAAATAAGAGATGACCAATCCTAACCGACAGCACCGTTCACGAACATGACGCGCAGATCATCACCATTTATCTCAACCATTTTGAAGGGAACCGAATGATCTTTTAGTATAGAACTAACCCTGAAATCATGAAAAAGAACCCTGCCGATTCAAACAATTTGTTGAGCTACGTCAACATTTATTTTAATAAACGTAAATCAGCAGATTTTTGATTGCATTCGATTACACCTTGTATACAATAAAAAAAAAGTATTTCAAGCAGAGTTCTCAGAAACTTTATTCCCTCAGAATCAATAGTTTTACCAATTTTTTTTTTTAATAAACCTATTTGGGTTTGGTTAGCACCTTCAGTGTCATGTAACCCAAACAATATATTATTCACTGACCAAACTCCGATATCCGTTATATTTAGCACGAAGGCTGAATGTTACAAAAGCTGGAATCTATTATACTTATTTCGTGAATGGAACAGACAAAACATTTGTTTCTCTAATTCCATTCGGCATTATGTAAATATAGTTTGCTGAACAATACTGATGGGTTTGCAAGAATGGTTGTTACGTTATGTGTTTATTTTGATCCGTTATGTACTGTGTTGTTTATTGTTTATATATTTAGTTGAAAGAGAATATTGGATGCAGTTCAGAAGCATCATAACCATTAGGTTATGATGCTTCACATGCATGAGGTTTAGGAAGATGAGGATATGATTAACAGAGTTCGTGCCGTGATGCACCTCACATGTAAGTATCTATGAGGTTGCAAGTCCGATCCTGGGCAAAACCACCGTGAGTTTCTTCATTCAAACGTGGCGGTTCACTCGTTCCTTCAAGATACCCAGATTTTAATCGAGGAACAGAAAAGTGGTGTGAGTTCCACAGTCTGGCAGTTTGCACAATAAATGTAGTAACAAAGAGCATGGTTTGAAACCGTGGAATTTATCCTATATATCCACACCATCATTCGCTTTAACAGGCATGCCCAACCGGTAGATAACGGCTGTTAAGCCAGTCGATCACAGACCGATCGCAGACGATAGTTCACACTAATATTAAGTTGATACGAAGTATAATCTACAATTCCGTTGTGTTCTCCTCTTAATAAATAAAAAAAATACTGCCAACATGATTTAATGTTTCATTTACTCAGTTAAAATTTGGGAATAAATATAATGACCACCAAAAATACTTACTAAATACCAAATGTAGTAAATGATCACCAAAACTAAATACCAAATGTAGTAAATGATCACCAAAACTAAATACCAAATGTAGTAAATGATCACCAAATCTTAGTGTGCAAAATAACCAAAACCTTTTTGACTCTTGATCAGACATGGTTAGGTTAGATCTGTGACCCCCTACGCCAGAACCAAATCGCTTTTCAACCGACTTCAAAAAAGGAGGAGGTTATCCATTCGTCTGTGTTTTTTTTTATTTTTTATGTTTGTTACCTGATTTCTTTGGACTGGGTGAACGGATTTTGTTGATTCTTTTTTATTTGAAAGCTAGTGCTTCCCGTGTGGTCCCATTTTAATTTGGTCCAGTTCTGACAATGGCATCCATGAGAAAACCGTATGTCTTAAATTTGCATTAAGTATGTGCGCGATTTGTTACGCGATTTCTCCTTCAAACGTAAACCGATTTTGAAAATTCTTTTTTTTATGGATAGGGTATGCTTCAGGGGTGGTCCTATATAAATTTTATCGAAATTCATTCAGCACTTTTTGAAAAATCAACAAATACCCAAAAATTTTACATAGACGACGTTTTCGTTTCATCAATCTTTGTAGTATTTAACTTTGAATCTCTTCTTAATAGATTTGGATGAGAAGGAGGTACTAAAAAGCGGAAAATAAAAAGCTTTTTCCAAAAAAGACAACCGCCTTCATAAAGTGAAAAATAACTTTAGCACAGAACACACATTGACATTAGTTTCGGAAGTCGGTGGCAATACAAAACAACAAACAGAACAAAGCCACTGAATTTCGAAACTAAAGTCAATGTGTGTTCTGTGCTAAAGTTATTTTTCACTTTTTGAAGGCGGTTGTCTTTTTTGGAAAAAGCTTTTTATTTCTACAATAGGTACTTTAGGACCACATAATATATTTATGAAAACACATTGATTTTGTAATTGGTCGATTGCGAGTGTTGTCAGTAAACAGTAGATCTTGGCTTACATCAAGTTGGCCACCCCTGGTATAGATAGTAGAATTTCTAATACTAATTTTAATTAATTATGGTAGCCGAGTAATAAAGCACTTCTAATTTAAAAACCCGCAGACTCCGCCATCACAGCTACTAAGATGGCCATATCATAAAAATATGCAAAGATACACCCTCCTTGCTATAAAAGTTACTACGACACTAAGGTAACAAGGATTTACGACTATGGAAGACTAGTTTGATGTCGAGGAAACCTATAGCACCCAGGGACACCCAACGATTTATGGCTTTATGAGCTGGGTGACATTATAGACTATAATATATTGTATGTCAGTTTTTATTAGGAGTTAGTTATGGGTACTTCGGTATTGTACTTGGGACTGTGATTACGGTTCCGGGGTTCAATACACTTGATTGTAATACAGTTAGAATGAATACTTAGTGACTTGGGTTTTGAAATAAACTTAGTTTAGGCACCAGTCTTTCTCAAATTCTATCTGTGGACTAATTAAGTTTCAAGCTGTTATTTGGGGTAAGATAATAAAATCTATTCTATTCTATACCGTAGTGAGTAATCTTTTTAAGGCTTTTTGCCCTCAGAGTTCAGTACAATAATGCCTTCCACATTACTGCAATGCATCAGGAATGTTTGCCGAAGCACATACTGATGGTTTCAATACCATCCTACGAAAGAGGATTGCATCCATGATGAGCAGAGTGCGTGGAAGCGTCAACGGCATTCTGAAGGTAATTAGTGATAAACCATGTTGCGCCATTATGGCGCATTGGGTGCATGTACATAATGCATGCATGTATGTATGTACTATGCATGTATGTACCCGGTGTGTCAAATGAGTGAGACATGAGTGAGACAGAATTTTTATTTAATAAGGATACAGGGGTGAATCAGGACCAAACTTTATAGGGGATTTTTACGTTGAAATAATATAGTTTGTTGACAAGAAAACTCAACCGTGGAGGAACTCATGACTAAGTCGCATAGATCGATCGGTCAAAGGTTTAGCTACGCTTGCCGCGGTCGGTCTGTGGATGGGTAACCATCCATTTGATACCGAGTTCCCTCCGGACTCGTCCTCGGATAGCACGTAAAGGCGTTGGTTCAAGCTGTCATTCGTAGATCTTTAACAGTCGTTATAAGTGGTCAAGCTAGAAAATCTGACAACCATTTTTACTATGGGGTATCGTGTTACCCACCAACTTGTTTGGTTGTTTTTAGGGTCCCGTACCTCAAAAGGAAAAAACAGAACTCTTTTAGGATCACTTTGTTGTCCATCTGTCTGTCTGTCTGTCTGTCAAGACCTTTTATCTCGGGAACGCGTGGAGGTATCGAGTTGAAGTTAACACCATATACTCAAGTCTACAGTCCCTTGATGTTGTAAAAAAATCAACCCTCAATGTTAACGTGAAAAAAAAAGATACGGCCGTTTATATCGCAAAATCGCATTTATAATATTAAGTAGATTAAAGTATGGATTAGTATAGAAGTATGGATATGTACCTACAAATATGTACCTACGGAACCCTCGGTGGGCGAGTCCGACTCGCACTCGTCCGGTTTTTTAAACTATTGCATAGCTTTTTTCGCGGGCTTTGAGCGCGGCGACCGAATCAAGAAATTCCGTAACGAAAATAAAACCTAACACCCCCCACTCCGCCTACCATGTAGCTCGGCGGAGCGTTCGCTTAATGTGTATGTATAATATATATAATCATAATATAGGTATATATACATACAAAAATATATATCACAAATAAAAAAAAAATTATATATGTTATATTCATAAAATAATAATAAAATGCTATGCAATAGCTTTACCGCGGCAGTCCCCGAGTGCAACACGTTTTTTTTTTTTATTTTCGACCCAGCGCCAAATACGTAAAGAGAGACCTAAACCCTCCTACACCTATAATTTTAACTCTGCAGACCAACTTTACTGCATTCGTTGTGACCGGGTATTTAAAACCAAATTCGGTCTGGCGAGTCATATTAGGGCACACGCAAGGAAATATTTTTGAAGTTATACTTCTTTAGGCGCGTTATGAAAAAATGATGAGAGTGAAATTTTACGATGCGCGCGCACACCGTCACACAAAATTCTCACGGGAGTAATTGTAAACAACGCCATCTCTGACGTACATGCTGAACTACTTACTGCCTTCGTTGCTATTTTGTGACTCGAAGAAGTATAACTTCTCACGCGCGTACATAAGTACACACTGAATTTTTGAAGTTATACTTCTTTAGGCGCGTTATGAAAAAATGATGAGAGTGAAATTTTACGATGCGCGCGCACACCGTCACACAAAATTCTCACGGGAGTAATTGTAAACAACGCCATCTCTGACGTACATGCTGAACTACTTACTGCCTTCGTTGCTATTTTGTGACTCGAAGAAGTATAACTTCTCACGCGCGTACATAAGTACACACTGAATTCTTTTTTTATAAAGGGTCGCCGTTATCGAAATCGATAAGGATATATATATAGTTGGGGAAAGGCATGGCTTCGTCTGTATTCGCAATAACTGACATTCACGCGGACGAAGTCGCAGGCAAACGCTAGTTTATTATACCACTTAAATATATTCTGAATACAAGTGGAAGAAGAAAGATGACTTAATCCCCGTATTCAATAACAATGCCAACACATAAATCAAGATGACAATCCTGACAGATTTCAAATCAAGATACACGCTTGAATGTAAGTACAATCCGAGCCTAGAATACTAAACCAACAAGCAAATACATATCTCAAAACAAACTGTCTGAGCGTTTATAATAGTTCCAAGTCTACATTACCCAGATTGCCCGGTTACAGCTGAGATTTGACAGCTAACTGTCAGTTATAACCGCTTGCCTTCGTCGGGTATTCCCCTTGTGTCTGTGGTATACAATAGGGCTGCTACTTGGAACTTTTTGTGTAGTTATTAAATCCTGCTGTTGCCGGTTCTAAATGCAGACAGGGCTTATTTTATTATGGCAAATTAATTTTCATTTGGGTCTTTTTTTAAATATATTAATACTTAATCTGATCAAAACTAGTACCTATATAATATTTCGACGACACGGTTGACGCAGTGGCTGAGCGATCGACTGCTGCGCAACGTGTTGCGGTTTCGATTCCTGCCAAGGGTAAATATTTTTGTGATGAGCACTTGTGTTTGCCTTGTGTCTGGGTGTTGTTTATCTATAAATGTATGTTTAAGAAATGTATTTATGTATTATCAGGTGTCTGACACCCATAGTACAGGGTCTCCCTAGTTTGGGGTCAATTGGCCATGTGTGAAATGTCCCCACATATTATTATTATTATATTATTATTATTTTCCCTTTAGGTATTTTTCCATAAGGACTTTTTCAGTAGCAATCCGGGGTCTAGTTATGTGTCCAATTATAGATAGCGATTTTCTCGCCTTCAATTACATGGGAATTCAATATAACTAATTTGGTATTAATAGAACAATTTGACGACACATTGACGCAGTGGTTGAGCGTATGACTGCTGCACAGCGTATCGCGGGTTCGATTCCCACACGGAACAAATAATTGTATGGCCTACAGATAGTTGTTCCGGGTCTGGCTGTTTGTGTATATAAGTTTAAATGTTTGTAAACGCACCTACGACACAGGAGAAATTCCTAGTGTGGGGCAAAGTTTTTTTTTTAAAAGGTAAAGAGCAGAATCTCTATTGACTTGAAAGGTTCTCGAGTGGCGACCACGAACCGGATGACGCAGCGTTGGTAGGCCTCCCACCAGATGGACCGACGACATCGTCAAGGTCGCGGGTAACCGGTGGATGCAAGCGGCAGGTTGCAAGACTTGTGGCGTTCTATGTGGGAGGCCTATGTTCAACAGTGGACGTCTTTCGGCTGATGATGATGCTCTAGATAGCAACTGGGTTTCTCCCAGTTGTAAACGTCCCTTTGTGCCTATTGGCCTAGTTCTGTTCTGTCTCCTGCTTGATTTGATGATGATGCTGATTGACTATACCCTATTCACAATAAGATTAGACATTTACACAAACCTTTTTTACAGTCCGTTCAACCGATTTTGACTTATATTGCGTTGGTAGCATGACAAATGGCAACTGCAGTAAACAGTTGTTATTGTAACCACATTTTTGCCTCTAATGTCATCCTTAAGCCTACGAAATACAAGTCAAAATCAGTTGAAGGGACTGTAAAAAAGGTTTGTGTTTATGTCAAATCTTATTGTGAACAGGGTATAGTACTTCAAGAGATTAAACAAATAAATAAACAAACTTTACCTATTGACAATATTAGTATAGATAACCATCACGTTCGATAAGGAATAGATTCCCAGCTATAAATAGCCGGGCAATTTTCTCGTCTC
This sequence comes from Charanyca ferruginea, assembly GCA_947361185.1. Lineage (NCBI taxonomy): Eukaryota > Metazoa > Arthropoda > Insecta > Lepidoptera > Noctuidae > Charanyca > Charanyca ferruginea. The sequence goes on along the minus strand of OX376082.1, from coordinate 5,732,562 downwards.
ACATCCAATAACGAACTATAACCCATAACTATTATTACGAGCACCCTGTATACATACCAAGCACCATAGAGATGTAATAAGCGCCCTGCTGTTTCATGGGATCATTTTTGTAACACCCTACGGGGTGTTGTTGTAAGCAATACTACAGATGGCTTGAAACATTCTATACTCCATTTATAATAGCATTAGAAAAAAGAGGCTCATAAAAGTAGGAATGCAAAACATTTTATTTCAAAGATAAGTTAAAACAATTTTAATTAAACTGATTTTAACATAATTTTGATAAATAGATCTAAGATAGTACTAATTATGGACGTATAATAATATAAATAGAATAAAAGTCTTTTAAAGATTAGGTAACATTCTAAATTTGGTAGAATTACAGTGAAACGAAAAACGTTCCAGGTATTGTTCATCCCTGCTTCTGTTAGGTTTTCAGCATTGACACTGTAATTTTAAATTGGAATTAAATGTACAACTGAATGAAAGCCTTTTAGAAGATAAATTATTAAAATGGTTACAACTACGTGCGACAGCTACTGTAAAAATAGATTATAATAAATTCGGTGTCTATCGTAACTTTAACCGGTTTATTGTACTTTTGTTACAAAGTGTGCATTAAAAAAAGTTTTTTCAAAAAAAAAGAAAACCGCCTTCAAAAACTAAAAAGTGATAAATAACTTTAGCACAGAACACACATTACTTTACTTTCGGAAGTCGGTGGCGGTGGCTTTGAGTTTGTTGTTTTGTATTGCCACCGACTTCCGAAAGTAAAGTAATGTGTGTTCTGTGTAAGTTATTTATCACTTTTTAGTTTTTGAAGGTGGTTTTCTTTTTTTTGAAAAATCTTTTTATTTTTCGCTTTTTTGTGTTGCCTTAACATTCAAATTCATTAAGAAACGGCGACGCACTTAAAAGCGATTGTAAATCCTCCAAACATTGAAGAAACTAAAACGTCGTCTAAGTAATTTTTTTGGGAATTTGTTGTTTTTCTCAAAAAGGGCTAGATCAATTTTGGTAAAATTAATATGGGACCATTTCGGAATAAACCCCTTTCGAATAAAAACAGAATTTTGCAAATCCGTCTATATATGACAGAGTTATGCCCGAACATACAAAAAAAAAATACAAACATTCGAATTGATAACCTCCTCCTTTTTGTAGTCGGTTAAAAATAACCTTTTATAACTTCTGTCAGTATAGGTATGTCTAAATAGAATCTACATAATATATTTTTCTTACTCCACCGCTGTTCTTTTCTCATTAATTTCGTCGCGATTGTTTTTTTTTTTTTATTGATTGATTGCGTTGTCAATCCAAGACAGTTGTAAGTTGTAATGTTTCTCCGGGACTCGTCGAGTTTCATTGCCTCGTCGCTTTTCTAGTGGTCACCCCCAACGCAAAACAAAAAAGCGATTATGTAAAAAGTCAAAAATAATACCTTTTGTTGAGCCATCAAATGTTTGTTCGTTGAAATGGCGCTATAATGTCGCGGCGGGGTACCGCTTAAGTAAGTCTATCCCTTAATTTCATTTACTGTCTATTAATTTACCAGCATTTCCGACCAATTTGCTTCGATATTATCAATTTTTTGTTGCTAATCTAGTTGTTAATCTTGTTGCAAATCTAGTTACCATCAGTTCGCTATTTTAGCTATTTAGTTATTGCTTTAAACTTAGCGGTACCCCGCCGCGACATTATAGCTCCATTTCAACAAACAATCATTTGATGGCTCAACAAAAGGTATTATTTTTGACTTTTTACATAATCGTTTTTTTGTTTTGCGTTGGGGGTTTTTTTTAATTTTTAATTTAATTTTTATTTGAAATTTTTAAACGTAATTTAGTTTGGTTTTGTATAAGAGTTTACAAAAATAATTTACAAGTTTTTAGTTTTCATTCAGTACAGTGTCCGGTCATGCTATTTTAATACTCCCCGCTTTGTGACAGCCAATTTGTTTTTTATTGAGCTATTCAAGATACTCTCTACAAGTGTGTGTGTGTGTGCGTGTATAAATAAAATCATACATCTCAAAGTTTTGGTCTTACTGAGATAAAAATAGGCTTATTCGACAATGTAAACGATAAAAAAGCAATGTTGCATTACGGTTGATATGAATGAATAGGGAGTCAGTGAAAGCATGACGTTGGACAGGACGGAATGGAAGAAGAAAACATGTTGCGCCGACCCCAAGTACAGTACGGTCAACGTAACTTGGCGCGTCTGAAGTTAGCCGATTAGCTGCGCAGTAGACAATTTCGTTCCTAAAAGTTCCATTGCGCAGCCAAACAGCTAACTTCAGACGCGCCAAGTTACGTTGACCGTATTGTAACATGGGATAAAGGCAGGCTGATGAAGATTACGAAACAATGTGTTCACATTTTCGTAAGTTAAAAAAGAACTATCTCTGTCTCGCGCTTTTTCTTAAAAAGATGAAGAAGACTAGCTTTCTATCAGTAAAAGATGTTTAGTAATTGGATTTTTGAAATCCTCTCAAAAACAAATTTTCCTAGTCATATCGTACCTCGACAATTTATTTAAGAGATCTTAAATAAATTGTCGAGGTACGATATGAAAATAGAAAACAGTTTTTAACAAATGTTTTCATAATAATTTAAGCACAGAAAGCGATATCTTTTTTTGAGAAATTAAGTTCTTTAACGGGAAGAAAATCAACGCAAAATTAATGTGACAATTTCTGTCTGTTCATTCAGTCTCGCGTATTCAGCAGTTTACGCGGACTTGACAATTTATCACATTACAAAATCGTAGGTAAGTTTAATCTGCCGGAATCAATAACCATTTTTACAAAAAAGACAACCGCCTTCAAAAACTAAAAAGTGATAAATAACTTTAGCACAGAACACACATGACTTTTTAGTTTCGGAAGTCGGTGGTGGTGGCTTTGTTCTGTTTGTTGTTTTGTGTTGCCACCGACTTGAAGAGTTCCATTGTCTGTCTCCGAAACTAATCATCATATTATCTATATGAAATTAAAAGGGACCATTTCGGAATAAACCCTTATAAAAGAACTTTGCTACTCCGTCTGTAAACGGCGGAGTTACGCCCCAACACACAAAAATAAAACATCTGAATGGATATAATGGATATAACCTCCCTTTTGAAGTCGGTAAAAATATCTTAATAACGGTCGAAATCGCATAAAAAGCCATAAGCACACTTACGCAAACATTCAAATATAAATATTATCTTAAAATCATAAATATTCTAAATTCCGTCCCAAAAATTCCCGTCCCTAGCGAGTGCCAACCCTACTCTCAACCATATCTATCAGTCATAATCCTGACGTGAATCTATCCCTAGGGTTTACACCATTTAATTGTTTACAAGTAGCTCTATTGTTTTATATTAAACTAGCTTTTGCCCGCGACCCTGTTTGCGGCATTTGTCTAATCTCTAATGTATAAAAATCTCGTGTCATAGTGTTTTACTGAACACCTCAGAAACGGCTTAACTGATTTTAATGATTTTTTTTGTGTATATTTGGTAGGTCTGAGAATAGGTCGCAAGCTATTTTTTTTTCTTCATTTTTTTGGAAAAACAACATTTGACGGGTCAGCTAGTATGTTGAGGATATCAACAATAAAATTATACTAACTTTTTTAACTTTCTTCAGTACTCAATAAAAATATTAATCACGTATGGTCTAGTAGCGGCGAGCGCGCGCGCGCTGGGAGCCAATTCTCGATTTTCGCCATTTATCTCGAGTTCGAGATTGTAAGTCTATCTCTATGTCTATCAAAAATATCTCTATCTCTACCAAAAAATGACGAATTGAGCAGAATTCCGTATTCTCAGTCAAAATAGACATAAATGTCACGAAAATGTCAAGTCGAGTGAAGATAATCTTACCATAATGAAGAATCGCACGTTCCGTTTTAGGCAGCTATGAGTGAATGAATGATTTTGTTTAAAACGCGAACTAAACCTAATTATTTAAGTATAAAACGAAACGTTTAGTGTAAAAATAATCAGTTTGACAGTTGATTGTCTGTCAGTGGCAGATTTTGCGGTTCCTTCAAAACTTTTGTTAAGTTTAGTGTTTAGATTTTTATTTTAACATGGAGGGGAAAAAATACCCCAGTTCTGAACAAAAAAGAAATTATGAAACAGACAATTATTTACCTACCTTCGTTTTCAGGTCTATTTTCGTGGTTTCCTGAATTACAGGAGCCAATAGATCTATTAGAACCCTTATTAAATCTTTATTTAGTCTGAAGTTTTTAATGACTTCTGTTTCGCTCAAGTCGTAAATATCAACGGCGGGATAAGCGCGCTGTTGTCGCCGTGTATTGGCCAGTTGCTCGCCACTTTCCAACAACTCCGAGATAAAAATGCTAATAAACTCGTCCATCTTTCAGTGGTTTCAGATCCAATCGTGGGTACACAAATTACAATGCACAAATCAAAGAGTTCATATCGAATTTCCAGTAGGTATGAGATGCCAAGCCGGATTTTATTTAAAAACTAAAGAAAAGAAAACAGTGTACAATCCAAAACTCAACGAATTCACTCAGAAATGACGTGTCTCTACAATCGACATGACATCTCTACTGCTCAGAAGCACTCGACATGAACTCTAACGTTAGCCTTCGACAAATGTCGAATTCGACATCCCCAGAATAGCAACTTTTAAAATTTGTCGAAAAAATGACGTCATTAGAAACTTTTGTCGAGTTCGACACCATCTCTAAAACCGAGAATTGGCCCCCTGGTATAACTTCTAGTGTAGTGTCATGGCGACGCCGCGGCTCGATCCGCGGCCGCGCCCGCCCCCCTTCCGCCCCTACCCCTCCGTCGTCTTAGGGGATACGGGCCGGAACAAGTATACTAATATTATAAAGAGGTAAAATGACAATGCCAGATCCTGCCCCACCCATGTACTGAAAAGTAAATTAATGAAAATAATTGTAATGAATATAGAACCTTTCTATACTAAATTGTTTTTCTTTAGAACTTGCGGATTACGCAATACCTACCCACAAAATACAAACTCATTTTACCTAAAATACAATTTAACCTATAATCAATGTCATTATTGTTTTTAGATTTAAACGGAAACCGCAAGTTCTACCTGTTGTTGTGTGAATGTTTAGTTATCAGCAATAAATAAACAGTAAGATGCTACATATTGCACATGATTTTTATTGAGTGGGGCAAAGTTCTATATAGAGTTTCTGGCATTGTCCTTTGTTTGTAAATTTGTATGTAGGGGGTAATCTCCGAAACTACTCATCCGAGATTTCAAAAATTCTTTCACCAATAGGAAGCTACTTTATCCCTGAATGCTATAGACTATATTGCATTGTTCTTCAAATTAGGGATTCTTGAGAAAATTCACGCGGACGAAGTCGCGGGCAAAGTGCTAGTAATTAATATAAGTCTGGAATCTCCAATCCGCCTTTAGCAAGCTCATGCCTCTCTGTATACAAGTATTTTGCCCAACAGTGAGACAATAAAAGGCTAATATTGTTATTATATATAGATACAACATTTATATAAAAAAAGTAAAGGCTTATTGGCAATTAAATAAGTTTTTACAAAAGAACTTAATATTTTGGATGTGTTTTCAATATTCAAGAGCACGCATACTATATTCAGTTTTCTATTAATCAAATTGCAGCCTAAACGTTTTGCAACATAAATAAAAAAGTGTCGCCCGTACGTCAGTCGAGTTAGAAAATAGATCCTAAAAAATATCTATTCAGCCGTTTTAAAAAATACAACGCAGAATATAATAGTAGCCGTCAAACCGGACAATGTAAACTATAAAATGTAGTGTGCTTTTCATGGCCTACAGTGTATTACAGTCTATACTGTACAGTGTAGTGCACGCTTTTTGACCCCCAGTGTAATGTCATAAATCTCGCTTCTGTAGCTAATGCGCGTTCCGAACATAGTTTGCCTTGCGATTTTTAGAGTTCCGCGGAACCGCAAGGAAAACATTCGTTATGGAAGTCTTTTTCTTTTTGTAAGGTATGTTGGGGTTGAATTTCGAACTCTCTCGGCTGAATTTCAAAATTCCACTCGGAATAAAGGCCGTTTGACTTTCGTAACTGAAAGAGTGAATTCAAATTGTGATTTAAGAATATTCGTCGAATAAAATTTAACATTTTTAAATCAGTGCTTCGAATTTACTAATGAGAATGAAATTATGGTCTGTAAATTCAGTTGGCATTAAGAAATTTTCGATTGGTGACTTTCTAAAGACTTAGGAGACCAGGATACAAGGATGTAGTCGAAGGCATGACCGTAATTTTTTTATAATACTGCTATGTCGCTCTTCTGGGCAATGGCCTCTCCCAAATATTTCCAGATATTCTATTACTTGCGGCCAGAGGGCATTGATCAAAAGTTGCAAGTAAATGTATTAGAAAAGGCTTCCTTAAAAAGGTTTTAACGACATAATTATGTTCTGCATAGATGTAATCTATTATGATGTAGGGACATGTCAAAACAACACTAACAACATATCTGTGCTATATTCAAGCCAATACGTCATACATTGTCCATTAAAAAAAGAATCATTAAAAATGGTGGTAAAAAAATAACCAAATATACAGTAGATTTCAGAACCTCCTCCTTGTTTTGAGAACATTAGCATAGAAATATGGATAAGAAAAATCCTTTACCCACGAAAGCAAGGATACTGTTGATTCATAAACATTTAAAACCCCACCCCACACTGAAATTCTAAGTGGAAGATCGGATGTAAACAGTTTTATTAGTAATTCGGTCCAAATGAAAAGCGCTACTTTTACTAAGGCAATAAAAACCATGTTTCCTTGCTCAGTTTCTCTTGAAAACCACAATACTTCTAAAGGTATTATTTAACTTTATTTTCATTATTTTTAATGGTCTTAAAAATCTTCCTTTTTACAGTTTAAGGTTTATTGTTGTTTAATGTGTTTGTTAGGTTTGAATAGAGAACATTTTACGAATAGATCGTTCTTTAATGGGTTTCTCAGTCATTGGGAAATTATTATTATTATTTATTTGCAGCTTGAATTTTCCTACTGCTGGACCTCTCATTCCAACTCTTTCTATTAGGGTCTATTCGTCAGGAAAACTTATTTTTTTTCAATAAAATGTTTATAATTATAAATATTTTGAATTTTTCAACCATCACTTTATTCAGTTTTTGGTACCTATAGGTTATAAAGGATCATTTTTTAACCAGTGCGGAAATTCTAGACACTGATTCTGGTGCTCAAAACCAACAACTTTTTCTATGGGACCAACATCGAAATCTCAAAAATAAATTTCACTTCCACATAGGAATCGCAACAAATGATTGATCACTTAGTATGAAAAGGTTAACTTTTTTTTGAGATTTCGATGTTTGTAAAAAAAAAAGTTATTGTACTTATTTGAGGACCAAAATCAGTCGATAGAATTTACGCACTGGTTAAAAATGTATCCTGTATAAGTAATGTTTGTTCTCACTCCTCCTGAAGCTAGGGAAGGACAGCTCACATATTTTTAGCGCCACTATTAATTAAATATAGTTCAATTATTATTTATCAAATAACTCAATCGTAACTCGCATAATTATATGAAATCTAAAATTATATCAAATAGTAACTTTAATCAAATGTGCATAAAGTCATTATTTACTACTCAAACATGGCGATACCCGAAATCAATAGCGATTCAATGTAGCGTACTTAATGTTATTATCTATGAATCTGATAGAAATGAGGCAGAAATAATTTACTTATGTTCGATAAATGAAGCGTAAGTTACGAATGTTCGTTGTAATTTGTATTATTTCAATGAATAATATAATTAACTGTCCTCTTGTCTTTATTCTTTACTAGCTTTTGCCCGCGACTTCGTCCGCGTGAATGTCGATTATCGCGGATGCAGACAAAGTCGCGGATTAAAAAGTAACCTATGATGTCCTTTCCCAGAGATCAAACTATCTGGATGTCAAATTTCATCAAAATCGGTTCAGCCGTTTTGACGTGAAAACGTTACAGTTTCTTTCGTATTTATAATATTAGTATGGATTATAGGTACACACGAAAGTTTATGGAAATGGATAAATGTTTGTTAGTCTTTCACACGTAAACAGCTGAACAGAATTAGCTGAAATTTGACACGCACAGATAATTATTAGATCTAACTTAACACTAGGATAACTTTAATTGGTGTTGTAAAAGTGAACAATGACCATTACCCTTTTTTTTTTGTTCCGGGGTGTAAAATCCTCATGGATGTCCTCCGCCCTGGGGTGGACTGAGGGGTCTATCAGACTCTTACTGACGAAAAACCACCCCGGTGTTTCGTCTCACACCTTCGCCGGTGATCGCGGGAACTAGAGATGCTTCCGCAATCCCCGACTGACGGCGCCCGAAATTGCGGGCCACTTCTCGGGTCAGGGGGGGAGTGAGGTCTAGATTTCCCCCGCGGGAAAACGCGGGGCGCGCGTGGAACACTACACTACGCACCGCCGCCTCGGGTCCTGATGTATATGGGAGTCTGCTGCCCTTGGACCCATTTAGGGGGCCGGAAGAGGGCGTTATCCGCCCTAAGCCGACGCCCGGTGCGCCTACAGTGGGCCGGGTGGGAAGTTGAGATCTCCCTATCCCTTTCCGCAGCCTCTTTCTGCGATATGACATTTTCGCAGTATGAAACCATCGCGTCCAAGGACTCTGCACTGCCGACCATCTACTCGACCACGGCCGACACCGACAGGTCACTGCCTACTTCTATGTCCATTACCCTAAGGTAAGTGGAAACCATAGCAATATAAAAAACAGGTAAAAACATAGGTATTATCCATACTAATCTCTACCTACATAGTATAAAACAAAGTCGCTTAAAACGTATAGTTTCATCTATATTACACCCGTGCGAAGCCGGGGCGAGTTGCTAGTATTATAAATGCGAAAGTGAGTTAGTATGTATGTCTGTTACACTTAAAACTCCAAAACCGATTTTGATGAAATTTGGTACAGACTAAGCTTGAACCCCAAGAAAGGTGAGCTACTTAAAAAAAAAATACAACCGACATTCACGCGGGCAAAGTCATGGGCAAAACCATGTAACCTATATGTCATATTCACTAAAGAATTAATAAAAATACCAACAGAACCAGAACATTGCGCATCACGCTTGACTATTTCCCTTTTCAAACATACATTGTCAAAACGGGCAGCGGAGGGATTTGCCCGCCTTTTGCCCAAGGACCGAACTGTCACTTTAGAAAGTACCCTTTGAGAAACCTTCTAGTTTATTTTGATCCTATATCATACAAAGTGGGTTTTTGAATGTGGATATTTATCGTAAGAAATGTTGAATTGGGAATCGAATATGATGCCATTTTTTTGTATATTTTTATTTGTTCGTTGGATACAAATGTGAAGTAGATGGATTTTTTCTATAGTTATTATTAATACATTTCATTTTTGGTATAGGTATTGTTGTTTGTTTGTTGGTAAAAATGCGCAGTAGATAGATTTTCCTTGTATGATATAATAGTAGCTTTTACTCGCAACTTTGTCCTCGTGGAATTGAATTCGTAAAAAAAAACGTGCGGGCAAAAGCTAGTATAGAATAATAATAATAATAATATATGGGGAAATTTTCACACACGGCCATCTGACCCCAAACTAGGGACACCCTGTACTATGAGTGTCAGACAGCTGATATACATACACAAATACACTTTTTTTTTTGTATAGATAAACAACACCCAGACACAAGGCAAACACAAGTGCTCATCACACAAATGTTTACCCTGGGCGGGAATCGAACCCGCAACACGCTGCGCAGCAGTCGATCGCTCAGCCACTGCGCAAACCGTGTCGTCAGAATAAAACACAAACATATCTTATGATACTCGGTAATATTGAAGCTTCCTATCGGAGAAAGGTGTGTCTAATAGGTTCAGTACCTCTCAGAGGTTGCCTTTTACAATAAAATTAACAATATTACCTTTGTTTGATTTGTAATGCAGGCCACACACGTAATGGTTTATGCTTGTGCAAAGAACTTGCACACGTGTGTAATAAAGTGTGTGGAATAAATTAGCGCAAGCATCTGAGCTATTTATGGGCACAACGGCCGCCGCCGCCGTCACCCTCCCTGACCCTTGCTCGTGCCAGCCCGCGCCGCTGAGCCTGTAGTTTTAAATTCTTCCCTAAATAATGGAAATCCGATCCAGCCTGTCCCTTTGCTGTCCTCTCCCAGCGACGCCCTAAGCCGAGGCTCGTACCCCACAGGGCTTGTAAGCTATTTTGCCCTGGCTGGAGGCCCTAAAAATAATATGTTTTAAGGCACCACAGGAAAGTCTGGTTAAGCAGCCGACAACATCCTAGGTTGACCTACGAGTTGACAATCCGAAAAAAAAAAAAAAAAAAAACCGCCGCCGTCACTGTGACTTGTGCAAGCTCAGATTATAAACCAAAAAACAGATAAACTGTGCGGAACACTGAAAGTGAAGCCACCGAAGCAAATACTAATTAAAAAACGAATACCTACAATAATTCGCTTCGTGCTGTACTGACACGAGTCAGTACAGCGCGAAGCGAAGTATTGTTAAAAGAAACAAATACTAATAGGTACAAATAAAAATTCAAAAGCGAATACAATTACAAGATTGTAAGTATTCGTTATTGAATTCGTATTTGCTTATGTGGCTTCACTCGCAGGGTTCCGCACGGTCTATCTACGTTTTCAACCGACTTCAAAAAAGGAGGAGGTTATCAATTCGTCTGTATTTTTTTTTTTTTTATCTTTGTTACCTTATTTCTTGGGACTTGGTGAACCGATTTTGATGATTCTTTTTTTATTTGAAAGCTACTGCTTCCCGTGTGGTCCTATTTGATCTAGTTCTGACAATGGCATCCATGAGAAAACCGTATAAGTCTTAAATTTGCATTAAGTATGTGCGCGATTAGTTACGCGATTTCTCCGGCAAACGTAAACCGATTTTGAAAATTCTTTTTTTTATGGATAGGGTATGCTTCAGGTGTAGTTTCATATAAATTTTATCGAAGTTGATTCAGCACTTTTTGAAAAACCAACAAATACCCAAAAATTTTACATAGACGACGTTTTAGTTTCATCAATCTTTGTAGTAGTTAACTTTCAATCTCTTCCTAATAGCTTTGCATTCGAAGGAAGTACTAAAAAGCGAAAAATAAAAAGCTTTTTACAAAAAAGACAACCACCTTCAAAAAGTGAAAAATAACTTTAGCACAGAACACACATTGACTTTAGTTTCGGAAGTCGGTGGCAATACAAAACAACAAAGCCACTGAATTTCGAAACTAAAGTCAGTGTGTGTTCTGTGCTAAAGTTATTTTTCACTTTTTGAAGGCGGTTGTCTTTTTTGTTTGATATAATCTGAGTGTGCAAGTCTAAACTTGCTCAAGTATATCGTAACGTGTGTGGCCACCATTACTGAGTCTGCCGAATCAAAGTAATGTATTGTTGATAGGTATTCATTGTTATTACCAGGCAACACAATATTAAATACACACTCCATAATTTCAATCCCAAGCATAACAATTTCATGTATGTAAATCTTTCAGTTGGTCCATAAATTCTAATGCTTCATTTATGAAATCCATAGGGATGTAACCCATCCGGGATTATAGTTCGTAGAACTTCGGGAAGTTTGAACGGTTTTACGTAGTGTGTGGTGTAGTCCGGGATTTGAAACGTTTGCTAAGTAAATAGGGGTAACGTGAGCTTATGAGTGAAGTCTATTATATAAATGAACACGTATAACGTTATATCAAATGTGTACTTGCCGTAGAGGTAGATAGAGGTGTAATAGTGTACACTATAGAGACTATGGTTAATATTAAGGCGACGATATACGCCGGCGACCTTGAGCGACCAGAGAATCGTATGCGCTGCGTCCAAAACTCTCAAATTTAGTCGAAAAAAATAAATAAAAGATAGTATTCTTTAACTTAAAAAAAAGGTGTATACTAAAAGATAGATAATAAAATTGTCTGTAAGATAGTGTAAGTTTCGTTTAATTGTACCTGGTAGATTTTGTGTGATTGTCAATGTTTTGTCCGCGACAGGCACAACTTCACGAGTTATTTAAACTATTTAATATGAATATAATCAAAAATATTCACATACTAAATGATTAAGAGAATGCTCTAATTTAACATATATTTTTTTCAAATCATTTACACTACACATTGTGACATGGTTGTCAGTTTAAAATCTGTAAAACTCGTTAATAGCCCCATAACAGCCTATAATTCCCAATTCAGGGCAAAGGCACAATATAAATATTAGTACCTACTACCATACAGTAGCGACACGCTCCGCCTCCCTCCGAAACTGTTCCTCACCTCGTCCCGCGTCGAACGACTGCTCCGGGGCAGCTTTTAGTTCGAGCAGCGCGTAGACACGCACACACACGCACACACACGCACATATTTGTACAGTCTGTTATTTTCGTAGTAGTGTAGGTAATTGAATCGTTTCGTTTATATGGAGTGTCGCAGGTGTGGCAAAGGTGTTCTCATACAGAGAAGGTAGCTGAAACGCTGGTAATCAGCTGCATGTAGGTAGTAAGTGGTTAGACTGAAAACCGACCCCAATATAGTTGGGAAAAGTCTAGGCAGATGATGACTAATAAACCTTTAGTTGCACTAAAAACTCACAATTTTCTCATCGAAAATAGACCATTGTAACCTTTCATAATCAAGATTATATAAGCCTTAATTGCCGTCCACTGAACGTAGGCCTCCCCCAGAGATCGCCAACCAACCCGGTCTTGGGCAACCCGCATCCATCCGCTGCCAGCCACCTTCTACAAATCGTCGGTCCATTGTGCCGCAAGGCGTCCCACACTATACCTGCCCAAACGCGGTCTCCACTCTAAAACTGGTCGGCTCCATCTACCCTCTGTCCGTTGGCAGACATGGCCGGCACGTCCACTCTTCAGCAAGCTTCTAGTAGTAACTTTTACAAATAGCAAAACCCAGATTTATTTAAGAGCATTGTGAGGTTGTAAATTTTCATACAAAAAGCCATAACTTTTTACCCCCGGAAAACTTAGTCCAATTTTCATAATTTTTGGAAATGTTGTAGATATAATGAAAAATTTGCACGTTTTTATTTCAAATAAATATTGCATACATCGATCACTAATAAAGTTCTTTTATTAGTGATCGATGATTGCATCCGATAGAAGTGATTATCATCTAAATATCTACATTTTTGACTTAAAAACTTCCTCGAGCGTTTTTATTCTTTTATTATATTTTTTGTTGTTTTTTTTTTGTTTGTTTTCGTTCTTTTTTTTTCGTTTGTGTATTATTGTTAACGTACCAAGTTTTTAATTTAATTATTTCAAGTGATTAATCAATTTTTTTTATTTGCACCGACGTCTCATCATTTACCAAAAAAATTGACTTGTAATTTTTTCTTACCAATAAATGTATTCATCTGTGTTTAAATTAAACTTGACTAAATTACATAAAAATCAAAACGTACAGTTCTAGATTAACGTGTATTGAATCTAATGAGACCAAAATTGTCTTATTTTGCGAAGGTTTAAAAATTGTTACTGCCCAAAACCATATTTAAAAAAGGAATTGTAGATAATTGCCTCCTAGGTTTGCAACTCTCTATCGCACGATACGGGTCGGGGGGCAGGGTCATATTGCATTTGTATTGTTCACCCGGAGGGAGGCAGAGCCAGCGGTATGAAACAGATAGCATTTTTGGAAATACCTACTCTCGCCTCGTATCGGTACCTTACAATCCTCTTAAATAAAGCAATAAGAAACTACTTCTAAACGGTATACGGTACATATCACGTATGTAATAAAAGTCAAATTACATTTACGAACATTATGTGTGAAGTCTGTTTATTTGCTGAATAACTATCCGGTAGATGTAGAATAACTATCTTTTAACTTTATAGTTATTTTTATCGATATCAGATGAAAGAGAATTGTTCTATATGGTTTTACTCTTCAACGGATCGTTAAAGAAATAATGAAGGTTACTAAGTGCGTACGTAAACGTGCTTTTAGCAATTACTTAGCTATTTCCCGTGATTTGGGCTGCGTGAATTTCCTTGCATTATATTTTTTTGACTATGAAATATAGCTAGTACACAGCTCCAGAGAAATCTCAGCCGGAGAGAGTGAGGTATCTCTGGAGCTAAATGTACTAAGGGATAACGTCCCAATGTCCATATGACGACATGATTGGTGCAATGATTGAACAATAGGGTATTTTACTGTATACGAGAAAAGATCTATAAATATGTTATTGAGACAGTTTAGGCATAAAGCAGTCGGAGAATGTAAGTTTTAGTTCATAAAATAACAAAATAAATTTTTAAATTCGATTCACAGTTTTCAGTATTTTTAATCTGTTTTAAAACACCATGAAATAGTAGAGGCCATGTTATTACGCCGTACTGTTGACAATTTTTTGTTTACACAGCCGTGTAAACAAAAAATTGTCAACTGTCAGTCAACCGATTGGTTGTTTGATTATTTTCTTAACCAACGTAATTTTTTAATTATTACACCTATTACAAAATATGCCTTTAATTATTATTAAATTATATACAATAATCATATTTAATATGAGCGTATTTGATACAAAACGAATTGACGTCAATTCCGCTGAGCAATATGGCGTCCAGTAAGAGGCGTTTTCGACAAATTACGCGCTATAATTGAAAATTTAAAATTTAGATGCTTTTTTATGGCGATTGAATAAAAACTTTGTTTTTTTTTTTGGTGGCATATTAGCACTACAGAATTTCATTGAGATACTTTTCAAAAATGGGTGTAATACCCTATTACGCTGAAGCGGGTAGACCTAGCGGGTGTGCCGAGTCGCTTCTTAGTCGGAAGTGAAGGCGTGGAAGGCAGCAGTCCTCGTCGCAGGAGCTCGTCGCGTCGACCTGCACCCACAGCCCGGGATGTCGCACTGCTGAACTCTTTGCTCACCCAGCATATAGATCTGGATATCTTCCATAGTAAACCGTATTATGTGTGTAAATGTTTATATTTATTCTTAAGTAGTATCATAAGTTAGTTAGTGTTAGTCATAAGATAATTAAAATGTAAGCAATTTAGTCGCAAGCACTGTAATCTTATGTTTTTAAATAAATAAATAATTAAATTGAGTGCTGCGCTATCGCGGGTTCAGATCCCGCACGGAACTAATGTTTGTATGGCCTACAGATAATTATTCCGGGTGTGGCTGTTTGTGTATGTAAGCTAATTATGTTTGTAAACGCACCCACGACAAAGGTGAAATTCCTAGTATGGGGAAAAGTCTTTTTAAAATCAAAATAGTAAATAAACATAACAATCATGTGATAGAGAACGACCCTATTACTAATACTAATAAAAAACCTATAATTGGATAGATAGATACGTTTTATGAGCTGTCAAAACGCGTTTTACCCACAGATGTTGTATGACAATTTATACTTATGACCTCACTTGTAGGCAGTCATTTGCTAACTCAATTGACTAATAATTTATTGATTTGAAAGCAACAAAAAATAAAATTTTACAGTTATTTGTAAATCAATCGGAATTTCAGGGCTAAAATGAAAGAAAGAAAGAAAAACCATTTATTCACGAGATAGTGACGCACATTACAAAATAAATGCTGTATATTATATTACTCTGTGAACAAGACCTAAAACTACAACAAGTGGATACATAATTATATTGTATAAAACAAATAAGTACTTAAAATAAAATAAAAAACTATAATCGGACAGAAAATATGCGTCACTGCCACGCGAAACGGCTGACGCTCAGCATAAATGCCACGGCATTTATGCTGAGCGCTCCGCGCTGGTTTTCAGCGTAAGCCTACGTGTCGCTGTCTCGGAAAAATAAATAGCACGTAATTTATTTATTGTTCCGAGGCACAATAAATAAATTACGTATATAAAAAAATCAAGTGTTTTTTATAGACTTTCTGTCACCCAATGAAGTTTCCGGCGACTGGAACTGCAATTAACTCGGTTCCAGTCCCAGTTGCCGGATCCATTTAATCTTATTATTTTTCTTCCGGCAACTAGGACACCACACGCTTACATGAATAAAAAGGGTGTTTATTAAATATTTTGTTTTTCATTTTAAATATTTTTTCGTTTGACTGTACTACTTTTGGCTTGAACAATAGATGTTTGTTATTCATTAATGCATGGTTCCAGTCGCCGAAAGAAAAATATTATAATTAAATGAATCCGGAACTCGGACTACAGTCCCAGTGACTGTAGTCCGACCCAGTCGCCGGGAGCCTCACCCAATTATACCGGTTTCCATACCCTTGAATAGACACAGCAACGGTTTGCATAAAATATTCTGTCTGCAAGAAGCGATGTACAACTTAAATCTAAGTACCTAAATCCCCTTAGAAATATTATTAGTACCATGCATAATTTCGCCCATATTCACATTTTTTCCTTCAATATTCTATTTTCCCATACCCTTATTTCCATAACGTTGACATTGCAAAACCAAGTCTGTTGTGAAAAGTGCCGAGACGATCGACTAGTTTAAGCAGACCTCTCACCCGGGATCTATGAATGAAAAATGTGATACGAAAAATCTAAATGTATGAAAGGTCATGTGTCAGATTTTTCTGGCCATATCAAAATTCCAAGTTTGGAATCACGTCCATTTTTCCAGTTTACTTGGATAATAGTTTTTGGGAGTTGTACAACCGCGAAATTACTGGGAAAAGTTTTTTAATAAACTAGCCAATAATAAGAAGTTTTCTATTGAAAGTTTTTCTCTTATTGAATAAAAATACTTTATGGACTAATAATAGTTACCTACTCCCTGAGTTCCAAGTTTTAGAAAACATTTGTCCGAATTCGTTCAGTAAATTTGAAGGTGTTCTTTAAATCGACGATTTTATCTACGAGACAATAAACTGGTAGGGCAGAGCTCTCAAGAAAGGTTACTTTCATCCACACTTGTACATCATAAACTAATGACCCGCCCTGTCTTTGCACGGGTTCAATATACCTATACTTTGATTTTGAAGGTTTACACATATAGTTTCCTATACGTAAACCTTCCTCTTGAATCATTCTACCTATTGACGAAAACCGCATTAAAATCCGTTGTGAAGTTTTTATTTATTTATTTATTTAGTTTAATATATCTAAGTGTAACAGACTATGCAATTTTATACTATGTAAAGATTTTCTTCTTTTTAACATTGTCTGTTTATTTTAATTATAAAAAAAAAAACCATAAATAGTCATGACTTAAATCTATGTTAGTAAAACTTATCTCAAATTAAAAACTATTGGCTTGGAAACCATGTGCACTCTGTTCCAGTAACCCATAAGTTTTTTTTTTTTTTATTTTTTTCGGATTGGCATCTCGCAGGTCAACCTAGGAGGTTGTCGGCTGCTTAACCGGACTTTCCTGTGGTGCCTTAAAAAATATTATTTTTAGGGCCTTCAGCCAGGGCAAAATAGCTTACAAACTAAGCGACTACACGCTAAGGGCACCTCCTGTGGGGTACGAGCCTCGGCTTAGGGCGTCGCTGGGCGAGGACAGCAAAGGGACAGACTGGATCGGATTTCCATTATTTAGGGACGAATTTAAAGGTACTGGCTCTGCGGCGCGGGCTGGCACAAGCAAAGGACGGGGAGGGGACGTACGGCGGCGGGCCTCGGCGGCGAGGACGGAATGACGGCGGTCTGTGTCTGTGTTTGTTTACTGTACTGGTGGCCTTATTTCTCTCCCGGAGGATAGTAATAGCATCATTAGGGTCGGTCAGAGATCGCATAAGTGGACAATCAACCCTTTTTATAATGGCGTTTAAGATACTGCTGGCACTGTCGCGCACTCGAAACAAGAGCGCGTATTCGATTCGTGACGAAAACTTCATGCTTTCGCGTTTTGCCCAGAGCAATATCGTAACAATGTGAGCAGATTATTTAAAGACAATTACAGTTTTAGAAAGATTAAATCTTGATTTAGGGAACTACAGAGTAAAAGTATAATTTTTATTTATGGTTTTTTAAAGTCAAGACAATCCTTTCATAGACGACACGGTTGGCGCAGTGGCTGAGCGATCGACTGCTGTGCAGCGTGTTGCGGGTTCGATTCCCGCCCAGGGCAAATATTTGTGTGATGAGCACTTGTATTTGCCTTGTGTCTGGGTGTTGTTTATCTATATATGTATGTATTTACAAAAAAAAAATGTATTTGTGTATGTATATCAGCTGTCTGACACCCATGGTACAGGGTCTCCCTAGTTTGGGGTCAGATGGCCGTGTGTGAAAATGTCCCCACATATTATTATTATTATTATTATTATATTTTATATACCTTATGTATCTCCGGACCCAGAGGTCCCGGGCCTTTGTAAGGCGTACGAGGAGCCGAAGCCAACTCGCAGAGGCCCCTTAGGTAGCTTTATATGAAATAAGACACCAACCGACGATTATCCCCGTATGCACTATGCAGGTGCACCCAAGGACAACCCCCGGTTGGTGCAGGACTATTACAGGACATGGAAACTGACAGTACTGGGCTATGGGTATAGGTTGCTAAAGTGACTTGGTTACCTGAAACTATGAAGTGACTATGGCCCCTGCCGAATCAATGTTTGTATACATGGATAAAATAGCAGGGGGTGACTTGCACACTCACTAAATGGGCCCCCTGAAACAGTCGCTAGCACGAAGTGACGTAGCGACAAAGGATGTTGCCCCTTTGTTGATCTTGAGGTGCTAGAGGAGTGGAGAGGTATTCCACGGCTATCAGGACAATCCCGGAAGTACGGTCAAGATCCCTACCA
Source organism: Charanyca ferruginea (assembly GCA_947361185.1). Classification (NCBI taxonomy): domain Eukaryota; kingdom Metazoa; phylum Arthropoda; class Insecta; order Lepidoptera; family Noctuidae; genus Charanyca; species Charanyca ferruginea. The sequence continues at coordinate 5,713,746 of OX376082.1, read as the reverse complement.
GCGTCTTACTGGAATACTTCCTTACCCCGAGCACGAATGCTCTCGCGAGTTTCCACTCTAACCGGCCAATTAAGGCAAGATAGAGGTGGGAGCTCCGTTCCTCATCCCTGGCTTGCCCTTATTGAAAGGCAAGCCAGAGATGAGGAACAAGACTTCTCCCGGGAGATCAGGTCCGTGGGGTCGCTACTGCCCAACAGCTCGCCACAAGCTGCCCTGCGGGTTACTTATTATTATTATTCTCGTTTATTTATTTTGTTAACATATTAAATTACATTTTTAAATATTAGTAAAAAAATAAATAAAAACATTTAAAAATATAAAAAAATAGTAGCCCACCGGTATCGGGAACAGGGTCCAAGCTACCGGTGGTCAGGGCTCCTGAGAGAGGAATCTCCTGACTATACGCGCCGTGTCCAGGAGTACCGCTTTCTGTATCAAGCCCTTGATCCAGCTGCCTAACGAGAGCCTCCTTAGGTGTTGGTCGAGGCTCTTGGAAATGAGTCCATTGGCCGTAACGACTATCGGCACAATGACTGCTGTATTCACATCCCACATGTCGACAACCTCGCGAGCCAAGTCAAGATACTTAATTTGTTTATCTTTCTCGGTTTTCACGAGGTTCTCGTCATGCGGAACCGCTATATCAACAATCATTGCGCGACGCTCTAATCGATCTATCACCACTATGTCAGGTTTATTGGCAACAATAGTCCTGTCAGTGATGATAGATCGATCCCAATACAACGTGATATGGCCATTTTCGAGAACTGGGTCGGGCACATACCTGTAGTACGGTACCTCCGACTCCACAAGCCTGTACTTTAGAGCAAGTTGCTGGTGGATAATCCTAGCTACAAGGTTGTGTCTATGCAAGTAGTCTCCGTTAGCTAGACGAGAGCACCCAGAGATAATGTGTCGGATTGATTCTTGATTATTATTATTATTATTATAGCGTTTTACGAAAATAGACGTCAGAGTTAACTTGCAGGACGAATAGCACCATTACAGTATACCAAAATCTTATGTTTTATGCGTTTTTCCAACAGGATATACAGTCCCAAAGCACACTACAGAGCCAAAATTACGAAAATATTACTATTACATATTAAAAAACAGTATTAAAAAAGTACAAAATCGGTTCACTTCAACAATTTTATTTCACCAGTATCTGAATAAAAACATAACTGATATATTTATTTTATGAAAATAAAGGTTATGCTCAATATACACAATTTTTTTCAGTTCCTTGTACGAACTCATTTATTTTAGACAATTATTTAAAAAAGCACTTACCTCGCGCGCTGTCGTTTGCCGATCAATTTGAATGATTCGTGCTTTTTTTTTTTTTTTTTTTTTTATCTATTGATAGGCATACGTTTGACCACTATCTCACCTGATGGGAAGCGATGATGCGGTCTAAGATGGAGCACGCCTGCCCAGAAGTAACCTATTCACTCTTGCCTTAAAGACTCCCAGGTTGTAGCTATCAGGACACACAGACTCAGGCAGGGAATTCCACTCCTTAGCAGTACGCACAATGAATGTATTCCCAAAACGTTTCGTGCGTGTGGGAGGGATGTCCACCATGTACCGGTGGCGCATCGCCGTACGTGTTGTGGTCCGATGATGGAACGGGCTCGGCGGAATTAAATTATGCAATTCCGTCGCACACTCCCCAAAATGCAACCGATAGAAAACCGACAGGCCAGCAACTCGGCGTCGATGCTCAAGACTTTGGAGCTTTGACTCGACGAGCCTATAATTGCCAATGATCCTCTTGGCTCGTTTCTCAATTGACTCTAGGGCATCAAGCTGGTATCTGGCAGATCCGTCCCAAAGATGAGAGCAGTACTCCATACACGATCGAACTTGCGCTTGATAAAGTTTAAGCAGCTGTTCCGGCGTGAAGTACCGTCTCACCTTTGCTAGGATACCTAGCTTTTTGGCAGCCACTTGAGCCTTTGCCTCTATGAAAGGGCCAAAATTGAGGGTTGATGTTAACGTAACACCAAGAAGCTCAAGTCGGTCGGTTATCGGCACGGTTACACCTCGGAAAGATGGAGCTGGGTGGCTTATTTCGTGCGTATTTTTTTTTCTGATGTACACAAACAGGCTATTGTACTGTACTAGTGTGTGTCAATGCTGCTACGCCGTTCTAGCAATCGTTTAGATTTTGAGTTACACTAAATCGAATATGCGTCGTTAAGGAGGCTATTATACTTTTTTGTTAGATTTTGTGTACCACATCAATAGGGTTGCCAACTCTTTGACGGTCAAATATAGTAGTTCTAAAATTTTTACCCATAAAAATATAGTAGATAACGAAAAGATGAAAATAAATAGTAGGTTCCAAAAATTAGGTAGGTACTTTATTATTTTTTTTAAGAATATTTTGTGAATTATTGAACGCATCTGTCAACTTGACATTCCAGAAGCGTTAAAAATAGGTATTGACGTTTTGTTTTACGCTTACACATTTTGAAACGAATATTATTGCTAAGAGTTAAAATAAAATATCTAATAGATAATAGTTTCGCCTACTATATCTTTTTTTGCAAAATAATAGTGGTCGGGCCTCTAATATCTAATCTAAGTAGGATACTATATTATATAGTAGGGTTGGCAACCCTACTCATCAAGCAAGACTAATGAACCAATTATACTTTAGAATCCGAATAACGACACTGGCTACTTTTTAATCCGCATATAATAACAGATACCTATTCAAGTTGCGGGAAAAACTTACTTCATCATCATCATATCAGCCCTATTGTCCTCCACTGCTGAACTTAGGCCTCCCCCAGATATCGCCAACCAACCCGGTATTGGGGAGCCCGTATACATCGGCTGCCAACCACCTTTTTTGCATAAACGCGCCCAAACTATAGAGCGTGTCTGCTCCATCTACTGTCTGTCCGTCTGCAGACATGGCCTGCCTCGCTTCCACTTCAGGGTTAGTTAAATTAAAAGTTGGTTTAACATTTATTTCAGTTAAAACATGCAGTCACTTTAAAATTTTCTAAAAGCCGGTCAGTTAGTCATAAAGTTGAAGCTAGTTGCCCGTTTCAAAATGTAGGTCTCTTAGGAGATACAAGATATTTGTTTTGCTAAAACATGAGTATACACATAAATGCAAGATGTTACATAAAAGAACAAAAGAAGGAGAAGAACAAGCAAGAAACTCAACGGGTATTCTCTTTTAAATATTATCTAGTGTCCGTTGAGTTTCTTGCTCATTCTTTTCCATAGAGACCTACCAACGTCTTGGAGTGAGCAACTAGCTTCAACTTTCTGAATTACTAACCGACTCTTTGAAAATTAAAAGTGCCTGTACCTAAATGGTTTAATTGAAATAAATAGTTTGACTCAAACTTTAATGTATTTTCTCTCTTTGTTAGGGTTCCGTACCAAAGGGCAAAAACAGAACCCTATTACTAAGACTCCACTATCCATCTGTCTGTCTGTCACCAGGCTCATGAACCGTGATAGCTATACAGTTGAAATTTTCACAGATGACGTATTTCTGTTGCCGCTTTAACAAAAAATACTAAAAACATAATAAAATGTATAAATAAGGGGGGCTCCCATACAACAAACGAAATGTTTTAATAGTGTCTAATGTTGTATATAAAATGGTACAGACAGCGTCATCAACTGCTTACACCCCACGTATTAAAATTTCTTCGGATAAGGGGTTAGCAGTTGATGACGCTGTCTGTACCTACGGATCCCTTCGTGCGTGAGTCCGACTCGCACTTGGCCAGTTTTTTTAGCTTTCAAAGCAAATGTTTTTTGGTACAAAATAAAAACTGTTAAAGTAAAAGGTTGTTCGTACATTTGTTCCTAACTATAATTAATTAATCCCGTTTTACTATTGTTTACGTCTTCTGAACAGAAAAGAAAGCAAAAAAGTTTTACTACAAAAGGTATTGTTTGGTTGACTTAGCACTGAAAGCAAATCCTAAAGGAAACTGGGTTTTTAGAATGTTTTTTGGCGATTGGCCAAATTCTTTTTTAACACACATTCTTAACTATTATACTTTATATTATCGTAGCGCTTATAGTATCGTATTGCTGTCTCATCAGTTTATAGTATCTTGCATTCTCATCAAACCATGAGAGTGATGGATAAATGCAGCTCTCACATACTTCATCACGTCCTTTGCCCTTGTCCTATATCACTTGGGGTCGTCGCAACATGTGTTCTTCTTCAATTTTGTGCTATCAACCGTCATGCTTTCACTGACTCCCTTTTCATTCATATTATTCTTCACACAATCCATCCATCTTTTCTTTTGCCTTCCTCTCGCTCTCCATCCATCCACACTTATATTTATAGCTCTTTTGGTCACATGCCTTTCATCCCTTCCCTTCACATTCCCATACCAATACAAACGATTCCGCTTCATTTCCCACCTTATCCATCCTGGTCACTTTACACATCCATCTCAACATTATCATCTCCACTACATACAATCGTTTTTCATCCATCTTCTTTAGGGCCCAACATTCAGATCCATACAGTACGACAGGTCTTATCACGGACTTGTAGATTTTGCCCTTTAACTTGAGGAGCATCCGTAAGTCCCAAATTGTCCCAGTGAACTGTCGCCATTTCATTCATCCCGCGTTCATACGGTGCGTAACGTCTCGATTTTCTTCACACCACCAATGCACCTCTCACATACTTGTGCATATTACGATCTCCTGTCTACTTGGCTGATCTTAATAGAAAAGGGCTGTAACTGAACTCTATGAGGTTGCCAGTTCGATACTGGGCAAATACCAAAGGGAATTTATCAATTCATACGTATTTTCAAAGTTTATCTTGGACATCCTTGACATCGGAGGAACACATCGTGAGGAAACCTGGACTTATAATTAATCACCAATCCGCCTTGAGCGCACGTGGTGATCAATGCTCGTGTCTTCTCTGTATGAGAAGAGGCACTTGTCCTGCAGTGAGGCAAAAATAGACTGATATCTATGCTAATATTATAAAGCTGAAGAGTTTGTTTGGTTGAACGCGCTAATCTCATGATCTACTGGTTCGAATTGAAAAATTATTTTTGTGTTGGATAGTCCATTTATCGAGGTAGGCTATAGATCCATGCGAAGCCGGGTCGGGTCGCTAGTTATTTGTAGTTTACTAGCTTTTGCCTGCGACTTCGTTCGCGTGAATATAGGTTTTCGCGTATGCAGACGAATTTACGGATTAAAAGTAGCCTAGGGTTCAAACTATCTTCATACCAAATTTCATCAAATCGGTTCGGCCGTTTTATTGAGAAAGAAGAGAAAGAGACAGAGTTACTTTCGCATTTATAATATTATCATACTTAGTATAAATATGTATATACCTATATATATTTGACTCTTATTTGTACTTAAACACTGCTCAAGCTCACATACTGATTCATTGTTTGTTAAAATTTAAGGAGTGGTCGTCTAAATTACAAATGTTGAACAAACATTTGTAATTTGTGAACACTATGTATCTATGATAAATTAATTAGCTGTCATTCCTTAATCTGTGATACCTTTGTACACACTTTAAAATAGTGTTTTTATGCAATAATAATTCCTGTAAATGCAAATATTGTTAACATCGTTTTTAAAAGAGTAACTATGGAGTTTCTTGCCCATTCTTCTCCAACCTCTACAAAACTACCTTTTGGAATGGGCAACTAGAATCAATTTTTTTCTCATTTGACGTTCAAAAGTCTTATAATGGTCTAATTGAAATAAATGATTTGACTTTCACTTTGACTTTACCTGGAATGGATTATCATTATTCAGACAAGAAGGCAGGTCTTTTCAACCTTATTATTCGCTTTGATTTAGTGCGTAGGCTTCATCTAGATATTAATAGTAACATGTCTGATGTTGTCAATCCATCTAGCTGTTTGCACCTAAGCTTGGCGCGATTACCTCATGTAACGAGCCGTATATACCATTCCTATTTCAGGCTACCATCCGTCATACTGATTTACGTATTTCAGTGCGTAGGTGGTACGTCATAATATTATTCGTACGTTCATAAAACGTTTCGTAATAAAATGCCTATAAAATATGGATAGGCCGTAAAGAAAGTTTATGGGGCTTTAATAGGCTTTTATTGAATGGCTGTGATAATAATAATATAGTTAATGATGTTTAGGGGCTTTTGAAGGACGTGGGAGAAGGATGGCTTATTTTCTATTGGAATATTGAAGCTGATTTTATTTTTGTTCGGGTTGTTTTATGCTTCATTCAGATCAAGATGGCGGTGACTTTGACGGACAGTCGAGAGTTGAATGAACGAATGAATGATATTATAATGTCAGATTGTAGATGATTGGTTTGCAATAAAACTTTTGACTTTGACTATGTGGTGAGGTGATACATAAAGGTGTGTACATATTATATAACGTAACATGTTATATTATTATAACGTTGTAATATAACATGTTTTAGTAATGTGGAGGCTGAATGTTACAAAACGTGTTATTTAACATGTTATTAATAGTAACAACAATGTTATAAAACTTATGCAATAGTGAACAACACTGCAAAACGACAAACGACAAAGTCATATAACATTTTTATATTTGATTGTATTTCTAATGTGTACAGTATTGTTATATGTTGCACAATGTTGAAAAACAATGTTACATAATGTAGACGTGTTATAAAACACAAGTTACACAATATATTACTTAATCTGTACGCACCTTAATAATTATATTACTTCACACTAGCTTTTTCCCGCGAGCTCGTCCGCGGATTTTACTGCTCAAACAATTTGATTTCTATAAACAAATTAATAAAATTGGAGTGTCTATTTGTAATGTCAAAATAGCAGCTTTCTTACTACATGCATATGAAATTATAATGCACTTGTATCAAAAATACAAGTATAGTATGGTATTGGTATAACGGGCATATATTTTTAATATCTATGTGTCTGTCGGTTCGTTCCGACTATTCTCTGAAACGGCTGGACTGATATTGATGGGACTTTCAATGGCAGGTAGCTGATCTTATAAGGAGCATTTCGACTACTTTGATTTTAGAAAAAAAGTAGGGTTCCGCGGTAAAAAAATAAAACCCCGCTGATAACCGACTATCACGTGGACAAAGTCGAGGGCATGAGCTAGTTAACTAATATTCAGAGAAGAGCCATTATCCGATGTTGTCTCCGTAACTCAGGCAAACTACGGATACTTGCTTGTGACAGATGTCGTGTACGCTATTAATTGATGTGTCATGGTTAGATATGAATAGATAAGTCAGATCTTAGACAGATTATGCCTATACCCTGTCCATTGGGTTATTGGTTTTTTGACAGCTGCCTTATAATGTAATTATTCCCGATTACCATAATTAAGTTAACTTTAAAATGTGTTATAAAATAAATATATTAACTGCCTAATCTTGTTGGATTATCTTATTTATGACCTTTTACAGACATTTTAATACAGGTATGCGTATCAGTTTTTACAAAAAACATAAATATTGTTCACTAGTTGCAGCTGTCGAAAAACGATTATACCAGTGGACAGAGTGTAAGCCATGCATAACTTAAGTTAAGACTAACTTTTACCTGCAACTTCGCCCGCGTAAATTTTCTAAAGGACCCGTAATTTTTCAATAATTAAATATAGCCTATGTAATATACCCAACATGACGATGATGAGGATGTTACTTTCATATTTTTCCTAATCCATCCAACTTTTCTTTCGTCTTTTTTTCCTTCTCCATCCATCCACTAATTTAGTCACATGAGTTTTATCCCTCTTTTTCTCACTCATACCAAGACAAAAGATTCCCTTAAGACTTGTATACATGCCAATAACCTTGCGCATTTGGCTCGCACTGAATTTGTGGACGAGTGCGGGCGTGATGTAGACGCAGTCTTTAATCGGACGCATTTTTAATTTATTGTAATAAAAATAACACATATTTGTAAAAAGTAACAAAACCAAATCATTTTCTTTTGTATTGCAAAGCAGTAGATATTTTTTTATTACTGTATTGATAAGAAATTAAGGAGTAAAATGGTTTCATCTCAATGATTTGGAGGTGATTTGACATTTTGTTTTCTTATTATGTGATACCGATACAAAAGTTATGGCTAAACCAAATTACGTATCATGTCATGTAGATATCTAACATTTTTTTTCAGATGCAATTTCTCTGTAAATGCTTACGAAAAGTGGCTTCATCTGCAAGCTTCTTTCAAGCTTTTTTCGAGAGAGCTTAAAAGACTAGTTTTATTAAACGACCTTCAAGAAAAGCTTAAAATAAGAAGTTTGTCGACCTCTCAATACTCCAACACAATTAAATCTATTACGAGGCCAGATCCTTAGACGGAAATCTCTCGAAAAATCGCAAACGGATCCTTTTACAATTTACTGGGGCATAATAATCGCAAATTCTTTGAAATCTTGCAATAATTTGTCAGAAATCACTGGGGTTCTTGTCAAAGTTGATATGGGCGATGTAAGGAGAAATGAAACCATATTCACAGTGTAAGTATAATAGTAGGTAGGTACTACCGTACAGTAGCGACATGCTCCGACCCCCTCCGAAACACTGTTCCTCACCTCTTCTCGCGTGGAACGTGCTCTCGGAACCGATTTTAGTACGAGCGGCGCGTAGACATGCACACACACGCACGCATTTGTACAGTCTGTTATTTTGGTAGTAGTGTAGGCATTATATCGTTTCGTTTATATGGAATGTCGTGGGTGTGCCATATTTATGTGTTCAAATGTGTTGTACAATTTTATTTGTAGGACTCATTTGAAATTACATACGTTTTTTTTTATAGTTCTATATTGTTTGAGGAGCTTGTGGCTAATAAAAGTCGTACAGATAGATCTGCCACAGGTTAAGCTACGCTTTCTGCTGTCCGTCTGTGGATGGGTGACTTCCATTTCATACTGAGTTCCCTCCATGCCTCGGAAACCACGTAAAGTCCACGTAATATAATAATGTATATTGTATATACTACATATCTATCTATATAAAAGAAAGTAATATTAGTGTTACACTATTTATAACTCAAGAACGGCTGAACCGATTTGGCTGAAAATTGGTGGAGAGGTAACTTAGAACCAGGAGACGGCCATAGGATACTTTTTTTTATTTAGGTTTAGTGTAGGGTAGGTAAGTAGGTAGATAGGGACAGGACAACGTCTGTCGGGTCAGCTAGTTATACTATAAATGAGAATAATAATAATAATATGGTGATTATTATTAAAGACTAGCTTCTGCCCGCGACTTCGTACGCGGATCCTGTTGCTTATGCCAGCGACAACGGGGTCGGCAAAATCGAAGATCTGAAACGTCTGATGTCGAATTCTAAGAGCCCGGGAACGGGAAAACAACGGGATGTGCAAGACGATTTGAGACGTTCAAAAAGTACAATTTTGAATCACATCTCCGATGGCGGAAAATGTGGCGTAGTCAATCATAGGAGTATACGTAAATGCAAGGGCGTCGCCAAGGGGGGGCGGTAGGGGCAGCTGCCCCCCCCTAGAGATTCCAAAAGGTTCACGTGCCTTTGACTGTATTTAAAATTCATACTTTTCCTATCCACCAAATATCAATTTGCCCCCCCCTAGGCCATCAGCTGGCGAGTCCTGGCGACGCCCTTGCGTAAATGCACTCCGTTCCTTATCAACCCAAGAAAGGTCGCCATGCCCTATGGCTATATCTTGAGACACATCCGATTCTTCAGATGACATCGACATTCTGTTGAGAGAATGTCGAAGTCGATCAGAATTCAAACGTTCGTTGCGCTCTTCTTCTATCTCTTCATGCCGTACTCCAGCAATTCTTTCTCTTTCACTTTCTAACTGATTATGAATATTTTGTTGTGTGCGTGTTCGGGACAATGTATGATAATCTCGATCAGCAGTTAGTCGCGCATCACGTTCATCACTCGTTTCAAAAGACCTGTTAGTAGATGTGCGAATACGCTGAGAACTCAAGCGTGATTCTGTATCGGTAAATGCATGTCGCTCACGATCAGCGGACAGTCGCGTATCACGTTCCGCACTTGTCTCTAGAGACCTAGATGCAGATGCGTAGATATGCTGAGAACTCAAGCGCAATTCTTTATCCGTGCAGTCGTGCATCATATTCTTCACTGGTCTCTAGAGACCTGGATGTAGATGCTTAAATACGCTGAGAACGCAGGCGTTCTTCGCGATTTGAAGAGGTTTCCACGGAGCGAGTTGCAGTCTGATCTTCTCGAACAAAATCAAGTCTCTCCTGACTCTCTTCGGTAGATTCTTGGGAACATATGATCCTCAATTTTTTAGCTCCTTTGGAAAATTGGGAAAGATTTGACCTCTTTCTAGGCATGGTTATAGTTTTATTGTGAACATAAGCCCAAAGGCATATTTATTCAATAAAATAAAAAAAGAAATGGGAGTTTTGGCCAGTAGAGTCAAATTTTCAATGATATACCATCGTCATCAAAAATCAGTCCTAAACTGTTACCGCCTTCACCGCGTGGAGGTACTCCCACCTTATTATAATATACATTGAAATTAGTGATAGCTTTACAGTTAAATTTTAAAAATTACAGCTTTGATTTCCACATCAGATGTTTCTGATCTTCGATTTTTATAAGTCAACAGGAAATGCTCATCAGAGCGAACAACTTTTGCTAAGACGTCATTAATATATGTGTTATGGTGTAGCTGGGCTCTTGGAGTTCCACATCAAGTGTTCCAGATCTTCAAATTTATTCTCTCAGCAGAAAATGCTCATTACGTGGAACAATTTTTGCTACGGTACCATTTTTGTATCTCTTATAGTTTAGCTGGTCTGTTGCGGTTCTGCATCAGGTGTTCAAGTTTCCAAGATAAATTATAGCCTATATGTTGCCCAGACTTAATACCTATACAACAACAATAAAATCATTCAAATCCGTCCAGCAGTTCCGAGGATTAGCGTGTACAAACAAACAGACAAACAGACAAACAGACTTTTTTTTTTGGATTCGTGCTCTATTACTGTTTCTAAACCCCCCTCGATTATTATTTTTTTAATATATTCAATGTACAGACACAGTTTTTTTACTGTTTTATTATATGTATAGATTATACCAGTTATGTTGCCAAGAAACAAATGCTTCGTGTTATTAAAATCCACATTGGTTTCATCACTCATCGTCATGTTTCGTACTTGTAATTTTTCGCGGAAACTTTTCAATGGAAGTTTTTAATCTCATTTCTGGGATTCCGCGGTAATGATTCTACTTTTATTGAAGTTGGAAGTTGTGGGCGTCGGAATTTTTAACGATATTTCTTTTTGTTATTTTACGTACTGGATTTTCAATCGGTCTTGTTAAAATTACTTCATGAAATCTTTAATTGGCTGCATATCGGTCTCTCATTCAGCAACTTGTAAATACGTTGGTATAAGGAATCGTTATGTCAATAGTTCGTCTTATTATTGTACGAATACGGAAGCATTTGGCCGTAACTCTTCAAATCTTAAGTGATTATGTGGCCTAAGGTGGAGCACGCTTATCTAGAATGAACCCGTTCACTCGTACTTTGAAGATACGCAGATTATATTTATCGGGAAACAGAGAGGCGGGCAGTGAATTCCACAGTCTGGCAGTTAGCATAATGCCTCAACAGGCAACTAAGTTCTAAGAAATGTAGAGCCTTTACGTAGGGTAACTATTTGCACTATGGATAAACACTATGCATCCTTCTAGAATGTAACTGTCTAATGTTTCAGTATTTGTGCTCTTCACAATGAGGTCTTCTAACAATCTTCTCTTGCTGTGCCCTTCTCATACTTCTGATTTTGTTCACTGTTCCTTTCATATCCAGTTCATTTTTCTTTGGAACGAGCTTCTTCTCGATATCAGGATGGCCACCAGTCGGTATGAATTTAAACGGAAATTGCGGACATACTTTCGTCCCAAGTAAGCAGAGCCATCTCATAATCGTCCTTACTTTTAAAGACGTTTATGAGATGGCTCAGCTTACTTTCTATGTATTAGGTATACATAGAAAGTCTTGCCATAAATATTTTCACGAAGAAAAATTTTTTTTATTGCAAGTAATATTTATTACTTTTACAGTATGTTAGTTTAATACATAAATATAAAACAATTTAAAATATGAAAAGCTTATTCGAAGTGGTCTCCATTGGCTGCAATACAGTCCTTTAAACGTTGAGGCCAGTTATCAATAGAAGCACGCACTTTTTCCATAGGAAAATTCTTCACTGCCAATCGTATGGATTGTTTTAGGGACTCCAAATTATCATGGCGTGTAGAGCAAGCCGTACTCTCTAAAACTGACCATAAATCATAATCCAGCGGATTAAGATCGGGACTAGACGACCGACGGCCAGTCTTCAGCTTTGATGAAGTCCGAAACGTTCACTTCCAACCAAGACTGCGTGGACCGAGCTTTATGACCCGGCGCCGTTGACTTCTGGAAGTCTTGTTGGAAGACCATACTTGGTTATTGAACATGGTGTTGTTAAGGGGCTTAACTACCTTCTCAAGATACACTTGTGCCGATGTATTGATACCTTTTTCACAAAAATATGACTCAGTCACTCCTTCATAGATAACACCCCAACCAACCATCACTGAAGTCGGATAATGCCCACGTTGCACTGCTCCATACCAACTTTGTGTAATGCAATCACAGCGATTCGGTTCTCTTTCTCACCCCACTCCATTTTAATATCGCAAGATATTGTACAATGTATTGGCGCCAAAATTAGAAAACTCAATAAACAATCGTATAAAAATGACAGATTCCAAATTCAAATTAATATCTTTCTTATTTTTAATTGTAACAGTATTTATGGCCAGACTAAGTATATATTTACATAAATATATTTATATAGGTATATATTTTATTAGTATTTTTGTAGTATTTTTGTTTAAGTAGTTTACCTATTTTGTTATATTTTTTATACGAGTATGCACCTGCCGTGTTATCTCTTCACCACCCTGGGTTGACTGGTAGAGAATGCCTAAGGCATTACACATATTCGATGATTTAAATATAGTTTTTATACTATGACGGTACTGTCAGGCAACCCGCCGTCAGGCACGGTCATGTTATTCTCATAGTATCCTATTATAGAGTTCTATCAGTTAATTTTACGTTTGATTTATCGTAGATAGTGCTCCCACAATATACGCCATACGGAAAAGCCTCTATAGAACCTACCCATTGTTAATATCTTCAAAGTTCTGTACATTAGTTCGCAATTAAGAATTAGAATTTGTGGAATGAATCTTTGTTTATATTATTCATTAATTTATTTTCAGCCTGTTTTGTCCGACAGCAGGGTCTCCCTTTCTCCTTTCCAACCCTCTCTATCCAGAGCTAGTGTGAACCAATCCCTACTGTAAGCGTGAAGCTCAATCCCGTCATCTTCGCTTTGGTCTTCCACAATGTCGCTGGAAATTAATATCTTTACCTACTAATAATTTCTAAACCAATTCTCCCCATTCCACACAATACTTCGTAAATATAGGTTAAATTACATCTTCCCATAAGGGACTAGGTTTGAATATTAATCCCACGTTAAAAGTCCATTGTATCCGCGCCAATACTTGTCAGTCGAGAGACTCGTTAGATGGCCGCTGCAAAGATTAAACACAGAAGGCACACATAATAATATATATTCTCCAGAATGAATTTCGGTAAATCTCAATGGAGACTGCTGTAGATATTTTAGTGCTGCATCATCATCTGTCAAGGCTTTTCCCAAGTATGTTAGGGTCGGCTTCTTCCGGCTCGGCGATGTAGACCGAGACGTAACGCACCGGATCAACGCAGGATGGATGAAATGGCGAAAGGTCACTGGAACAACTTGTGACCTACGGATGCCCCTCAAGTTAAAGGGGAAAATCTACAAGTCCGTGATAAGACCTATCGTACTGTATGTATCGGAATGTTGGGCCGTGAAGAAGATGGATGAAAAAAGATTGCACGTAGCGGAGATGAGAATCTTGAGATGGATGTGTGGAGTTACCAGAATCAGAATGAGAAATGAATATATTAGAAAAAATTTGAAAGTGGCGCCAGTAGGGAATCGTTTGTCTTGGTATGGGCATGTGAAGAGAAGAGACGAAACTCATGTGACCAAAAGAGCTATGAATACTAATTTGGATGGATGGATAGGGAGAGGAAGGCCAAAGAAAAGATGGGTGGATTGTGTGAAGAATGATATAAATGAAAAGGGAATCAGTGAAGGCATGACGTTGGACGGACAGGACGGAATGGAAGAAGAAAACATGTTGCGCCGACCCCAAGTAACATGGGATAAGGGCAGGAAAAAAGTTGGGGTCGGCTTCCAGTCTAACCAGATGCAGCTGAATACCAGTGTTTTACACGGAGCGACTGCCTGCCTGACTTCCACAACCCAGTTTCTGGGTAACACGATGCCCCTTTGATAAACTGGTTGTCAGATTTATCAAGCTTCTGCTGCCTATAACGACTGTCAAAGATCTACGAATGACATCGGCTTTACGTGCTTTCCAAGGCACGGAGGGGTCTTGATGTGAAATAGATGGTCACCCTTCTATGAACTGACCGCGGTAAGTGTAGCTTAACCATCATGACCAGTCGATCGGTTTTTACTTAGCCACGAGCTCCTCAGAGATATAGAATATTTCAGTGCACCATACAAACATTATTGTATATCCTTCCGATCGACCGACCGACCGATCGACCGATTACCGATCTTCGGTCACGGCGGCCATTTTCAAGATGAGTCGCAGGTCGCAGGACCAACAACTTTACGTGCTTTCCGAGACACGTGGGTGTCACACCGCCCACTTCCAAACTACAAGCTGCTACTAAAAAATCTTTTGCGAAACAACTGGCAAACTGGCAATCGAACCCAAGCTTAGCAATCGCATTTGTCCACCACGACAGTCAACATAAACAATTCTACAACATGCATCATTCTTCGTATCTCCGGAACTTTAAATAGGGTGTTTAAAGTCCTGGAGAAATGAACCGTTTCATGCCTAGCCCCCTCCCCCTCTTTGCTGACCACCGTCCACCACTATGTGTCTGTTTTTGCTCGTCGTGTAGACCCAACCTTCTGACCCAACCTATCTATTATGTGGCTAGAGTCTGGATCAGGGGATTACAAGATTGTTGACACACTTTCAGCTTGAAGGGGATAAGAGGAGCTTTGATCGGGTATGGAGTAGTTTTGGGTTTATAGTTTGAAAAAAAAAATGGTTACCGTTTCTGTGATGTAGATCTCATACATCAAAATAATATTTTGTTCCCGAGTTGTCATAAAATAAAGATATTTTTTGTGCTAAAAACGGTAGTAATAATATAATAATAATAATAATAATGTAGGGACATTTTCACACACGGCCATCTGACCCCAAACTAGGGAGACCCTGTACTATGGGTGTCAGACAGCTGATATACATACACAAATACATTTTTTTTTTTGTAAATACATACATATATAGATAAACAACACCCAGACACAAGGCAAACACAACTGCTCATCACACAAATGTTTACCCTGGGCGGGAATCGAACCCGCAACACACTGCGCAGCAGTCGATCGCTCAGCCACTGCGCCAATCGTGTCGTCAAAGTCGTAGTTAAGATGTGACGCATATTTTTCAAAGTTTATGTTGTGTTTTTCCTGTGCATCTTATTTCTACGTGTATTGAACATTATTTCATTATTTTCCAAGTTTCCTTGTCATCCTTTTTCCCGATTTCGTACACGTGAATGTCGGTTTTCAGAGGGGTACCTACCATTTTTTTTGCGCGGAACTTTAATACTATTTCTAAAATAAAAGAATTGATTTATCCCTTTATAACGTCAGTTATCTGCCAGTGAATATGCCGTCAAAATCGGCCCTGCCGTTTCGGAGATTAATTGGCACAAACAGAAAGACTTGTGTGGTCTCTTTTTTTTCGTATTTGTCCCTTCGGTATAAATATTCATACGCATTTTGTGAAAAGCTGTCATTTTGGTATCACAAACAGACACTATCTTTATCTAACCTACCATTCTACCTTGAGCAAGCGTGCAATCTTCTCTGTATGAGAATAACCTTTTGTAGTGTAGAACGACAATAATAGTCTGGTATTACTATTAATATTACTTATTCTATATAATTTTACTTATAAGAATTCAGTTCCATTTCTTACCACAAAAAGACCTAATCTATCTAGATATTCCCATCAATAGAACGGTCACAAATGAATTCATATTTTACGAAATCCAATGCTAAAATTCAGTGACATTAAAAGATAAAAATAGTCTAACAACCACTGATCATAGACCTATCGATTTGAATAAATCTTTTATGTGTTTGAAGAGATGACGGGTCAACGTTAATTGGTCTGTCAGACGTCTAACTTGTGTGTTGAGAATAAATCGGATATTTTTTGATACGATGGTTTGTTTGATCCAACTTTTGTTTATAATAAGAATAAGAATATTTATTAAACCAAGACTTAACCTAATTTACAGGGTAAACCAACAAGGGAGTTATTCTATGCGTTCGTGTGTATTCCGTGTTTGACGACACGGTTGGCGCAGTGGCTGAGCCCCAGCACCAGCACCTAAGTCAAAGTCAAAGTCAAATCATTTATTTCAATTAGACCATTAAAAAGGCACTTTTGAACGTCATAATAAAAAAATATAAAGTTGATTCTAGTTGCCCATTCCAAAAGGTAGTTTCGTATGGAGAAGAAAGGGCAAGAAACTCCATACTTACTCTTTTAGGTGAAGTGAGCTGTCATCCGTCCCGAAGCTAGGGATTGACAAAGCAGACTGACGGATGACAGCTCACATACAGGTAGGCAATTATGACAAGGATGATCCACATAATTATGATCATTTGCCCGATTCGATCGCTGTATCTGTATTACCGTATCATTCGTCGTACTGTATCAGGCTCCGTATCAAGTTGTGGACGTCTTTATTTCATATCATATCGTACCTGTCGTATCCTCAAGAAAAAGTATTAGCAAACCGTGCCGTACCCTTCTCTTTTTTGATGATCGGACAAAAACCGACTGGAAATAGAACGGGTCGTATCGCGCTGTGTATCAGAGCGGTGTATCAAGACTGCGTATCATGATCGCGTCCAGATAGGCAATTATGTTACACGTCGGCGGATCGCACAAATGATCATAATTATGTGGATCCGCCTTAAGGTTCCTACTCGCTTGAAAACGCACTATTAAAAATTCATGATATTTTACTTGTAAAATATGACAATGTCAGGTTCGATTCCCAAGTCGGGTAAAGAGTTATTGGATTTTTCTATTAGGAATTCTCAGACGGCTCGGAGTTCGGATTTGAGACCTTAACATACACCTCCCAAAGGTTAGGTACTGCATAACAAACAGTAATATCTTCCTTTTGAAGACGGATATCCATATTAATATAAAAAATGCGAAATGTTACGTTTCAGGACGAAACGGCTGAACCGATTTTAATGAAATTTGGTATGAGGATAGCTTGAACCTTGGGAAAGGACATAGGCTACTTTTTAATACGTGACTTTGTCTGCATTCGCGATAACCGACATTCACGAGGACGAAGTCGCGGGGAAAAGCTAATTTTCTCATAAATTGACTAAAATAAGAAGAAAAATAACTGACCCCGTTGGTCTTGCGTAACTTCTGAGACTGAGGTCCTCGGTTCGATCCCAAGGCAGGGTGTTAAGTACCAAACACCGACGATGGTCTCTAGTACTTAATTTTGTTGTACTATGTGTATACTAGTAGGTTTTAAATGAAACAACCACTATATACTGTTCTATATGCAAGTTATATTGTCGTAAAATTCACAGGACCCTAACCAAATCACTGCGACGAAACCATATCGCGATCTATTTCGACGCCAACGCCATCTAGTTCGTCTTTGGCAACTTTAACAAATTAATTGGTTTTGTTTGACATAATGAGTGGGTTTGATCGTGAACACAGGGCAAAGTGTAATTGGGGTTTTTTTCAGCAACAGCCCAGGAAGTCATAGTCAAAGTCAAATAATTCATTTCAATTAGACCATTAAAAGGCACTTTTGAACGTCATATTAGGAAAATTGAATCTAGTTGCCCATTCTAAAAGGTAGTTTCGTATGGAGAAGAATGGGCAAGAAACTCCATACTTACTCTTTTAAAAGAAAATGTTTACAATATTTTGTATTTACCTACAGAAATTATATAATTATACGTGAATACCTTGCATAAAAACCACTAGTGAAGCACAAATAATAAAGCGTAATTCTACCAAATTGAAAATGTTACATCTTTAAAAGACTTTTATTCTGTTTATATTATTATATGTCCATATTTAGTATTATCATAGAACTATTTATCCAAATTATGTAAAAATAAGTTTAATTAAATTTGTTTTAACTTATCTTTAAAATAAAATGTTTTGCATTCCTGCTTCTATAAGCCTCTTTTTCTGATGCTGTTATAAATGGAGTATAGCTGACCCAGTAAAGGTTGTATAGCAAAGTAAATAACTTTTGATTTTTTATCTGTATTATTTTACTGTGTTAAATAAATGTTTTTTCATTGTATTTTTCCCGCTATTTTCATTAACTGCCAATATTTAATCTAGCTTTAAAATAATAGATGATAACCCTAAAAACGAAAAAAGAAAGATTTTTACCCCGAAAGCGTTTTTTTAACCCCAAAGGGACATGATGGGTAATTTATTTGGCGTTACTTCAATATTTTTACTAAATTTATTTTACCTCGCCGAGTAATAATTCCGCGCCATATTTTATGGCCTTTGGGCCTTGTGGTCGAGGTTTCGTGGGGGAAAGTGACAAGTTTATTTTGCTTTATTAAAATCTTGAATAATATAAAATTGTTTACTTTATTACTTTTTTACTGCATAAAAAAATCGTAATGTGAGCTGAAAGCCGAAATTCACCTTGAGCGAGGATATTAAAGGATATTTATTAAAATTCGAAGCAAAAGAAAATACTAAAAATAAAACCTCAAAATTGGAAATATGTGTGACTACAAAATGTTTCGTGGAACAAAATCCACGAAGTTTAAAATCAGCTTCGAAAGTCAAACAAATCATAGTGTAAAGAAATTATGATTAAAGAAAATTTAAATATCGTGAAAATACTGTCTGTTCCATAGCAAAAAATCGAAATGAATGAACGACTGAAGATGAAAATAAAATAGTTTCCTCTGGTTACAACTTTTAACTTTCCATTTTGTGGTTATCTAACCGTGTGAAATTCTGATAAAATGAAAGAAAAAAATAGGAAATCCGTTCAAGAATTTTCCAATAATCTGTCCGCCATCTTCTATTTGGCATAGTACTTGGCTTGACGTGAACTAAATGAACTTTCCCTTCCCATAATAAAGTTTAATTTAAAAATTTAATTGAAAAACGTTGGCTGTTAACATTGGATTTTTAAAAATAGAATGGTAAAAAACAGGTTGATTACGGCCTCCTACTGCCCAACTGACCGTTGGGCAGTAAGATGGAATATTTTCGCCCAGTTCGATCGAATTTGATATTGGAATTTTTAAAACTAGGTTAGTGCCACACGCGTATTTTAAATTTGCTAGCAATTTCCACATTACATTGTTCGCGTGATTTTTTTACAGATCCCAAAGTTATGATAAGGCTTTCTTTATTATTACGAACAAGACAACCCCCTTAAAAAACTAAAATATGATAAATAACTTTAACACAAAATACACATGACTTTAGTTTCAGAAGTCGTTGGCAATACAAAACAACAAACAAAACAAAGCCACCGAATTCCGAAACTAAAGTCATGTGTATTTTGTGCTTAAGTTGTTTATCACTTTTTAGTTTTTGAAGGCGGTTGTCTTTTTTGTAATTAAGCTTTTTAGTACCTCCTTATCACCCAATCCATTAAGAAACGGCAACACAGTCAAAACAGACATTGAATATACAAGATTGGAGAAACTTGAGCTAGGTATGTGTGCTGAATTAGTTTTGATAAAATTTATATGGAACCATCTGTGAAGTGCCTTTTAAACAAATAAAGAATTTATCAAATCGGTTCAGGCGTTTTCAAGTAATCGGTCAACATACATAAAAAAAGATTCCGACGAATTGAGAACCTCCTTCTGTTTTGAAGTCGGTTAAAAATATAGCCTGTAGCACTTAGTGTATAACGTGGCTTCCAATTGGCTACAAAATTTTCAGAATAAAATTAAACTAGTAGTTCCGCAAGATTAGCGCGTTTGAACGAACAAACAAAAGAATATACTCTTCAGTTTCATTATACAAAGTTTTATTATGAAACAAAAGGCAGATAGACCGTGTGAAATACTGAGAGTGAAGCCAAAAAAGCAAATACAAATTCAAAAGCGAACACCTGGAATCTTGTGATTGTATTCGCTTTTTAATTTGTATTTGTGTTTTTTTTTTTAACGTTGCGGCGTTTCGGACTATACTGACTCGTATCCGTACAGTACGAAGCGCGTTGTAGGTATTCGCTTTTGAATTTGTATTTGCTTTTTTAGGTTCACTCCCAGTGTACCGCGCGGTCTATCAGCCTTTTGTTTCGTAATCTGAGATATAAGTAAAGATTTATTTTTGAATCTTCTTCGTGACCTCCAGTTACATAATCGGTCACCGATAAATCGGTATCCTATAAATTGGATCTTGAAAAAAAATCGTCAAGTACTCTAAACCCATGGGAGGGATGAATGATGATGAGAGGGGATGTTGGTAACCAATTTTCATCCCGTGGACCACATGGGAAATAAAACATGAGGACAAATAATTGGCCAATCACAATCAATTTTACTCTGATGAGGGTGAATAAATTGAATTTATTATCCGAAGCAAAAATGCTCATTTTACGTTGAACTTGGGGATTGAAGATAAAATACTAATTAAGTATATTATTACTTTTTTTATTGGCATACCTACTCTTGAGTAGGTACGCCAATAAAAAAAAAAAAAATCTTTTCGTTTTTACTTTTTTTAAAGGTATCGATTGACCTCGCGTACAGGTTCGCGGCGGTCCGTACAGGAGCTGTCCGCGTATCCAATGTACGCGTGGACAGTGTTTCCTAACTACGCGTAACACAGGAACGCGCTATCCGTACGCACCTTGAGACATCATTCTAAACTTCAAATCTGAATCCGCTGTGAGTTTCTTGATTGGCATGCTAAAAACTCGGTTGATAATTCGAATTTGCACTAGCGCCACCCTTGCGAGCGTGTCAGCGAGTTGAAATAAATTGACAGGAAAATTTTGACAAATAAAGTATGAGATGACGTAAGAAGTGGCATAAGTGTGTGAGTGGAAGTGGTGTAAGGTAATTTCCCCGTCACTTCGACGCACACTTCGCACTCGAACCCCATTCAAAGTGTATAAATCAAGGTCATTTTGAACCTTATGCGAAGTGAGAGTGAATAGCGATGTGAGATGCGAGATGTTGTTTGAATTTTACAGAATCGACCTACTTCTTTGAATGATAAGTACTCTTCTCATTAAAAAAGAAATTAAAAAAAAGAAAATGGCCTTCAACAACTAAAAAGTGATAAATAATGGAAGTCGGTGCCGATGACTTTGTTGTGTTTGTTGTTTTGTTTGTATTGCCGATTGCTAAACTAAAGTAATGTGTGTTTGTGCTCTTTGATTATATTTTATAATGTCTAGATGGAGCGTCGCCCTACAATCATAACAAAGAAAACGAGTCAACAATTTCAAGTATGTGTGCGTGCAGGCGTCGTTTTACACTGTGCATCTACGTCTCTGTGTGCGTAAATAATGATTATATAAGCAATTATGTATATAATTATACATAAATTAATATTATTTTACATATATTAATCATTTATTATTATTATTACGCATTTGGGCCTTGATTATATAAGCACTTGTCAGCCAATAGTTGGCTGACACTTTTTGACACGTTTGCGTGCACTTGACGCTCCATCTAGACATTATATATAATCAAAGGTTGTGCTATAGTTATTTATCACTTTTTAGTTTATAAAGGCGGTTTTCTATTTTTTTAAGGTCTTCATTTTCCGCTTTTAAGTATTTACCTAATTGTCTTAACATCCAAATCCATTATAAAATGGCGACACACTTAAAACAGAGATTGTAAGTCATCCAAAGATTGAAGAAACTAAAACGTCATCTATGTAATTTTTTAGGGTTTTGTTGATTTTCTCAAAAAGAGCTGAATCAATTTTGATAAAATTTATATGGGACCGTTTCGGAATAAACCCCTTTCGAATAAAAAAAGAATTTTGTAAATCCGTCTGCATATGTCAGAGTTACTCCCGAACATACATAAAAAAAAATATATAAACATCCGAATTGATAACCTACCTCCTTTTTGAAGTTGGTAAAAAAAGGTCCTACAAAAGTATAATAATAGGCTGGTATATTTTAGTACTAGCTATTGCCCGCGACTTCGTCCGCGTGAATGTCGGTTATCGCGGATGCAGACCAAGTCGTGGATTGAAAAATGTCCTATGTCTTTCCCCAGGTTTAAGCTATCTCCATACCAAATTTCATCAAAATCGGTTGACCCGTTTCATCGTGAAAGCGTAACTGACAGAGTCACTTTTGCTTTACCTATAATATTAGTATCAATGAGTTAACTTATAAGAAAGAAAGAAAGAAAGAACAGTTTATTTGTAAGAATATAGTACAATAAGGTGTTGTGCTTGTCTCATACATTCTACCATTTCTGGTGTACAAATATTTTCTTATAACTAAAATTTAAACAATATTTATAATGATTTATCACTCAGGAACTCGTTTGTTGAGTAATAGCATTTATTACATAGTAAATCAAAGAGTTTGCGCTTAAACTTGCTTAAATTAAGGCATTTTAAACCATTTGGTAATTTATTATAAATTCGAATAGCCATACAGTAAGAATTTATACTATACATTTTGGTGCGTTGATAAGGGATATGTAATAAATATTATGTATAAATGCCGTTTTTGTAGAAGTTCTTTTTAGTGATTTAAAAGTTTCTAGGCCAACAATATCGTCGGCCATGTTAAACTTTGTTCTAAAGCAATCTGCAAAATATGCAGTCCTCTATATTAATTTTGTCTGCGAAACTGGGTGTTGTTGAAAAGCATAAAATTTGCATTAACAATATTTAGATTCTAGTTGGAACTCATTTGAAATGTTACCAACACAGTGAATACTGCAATTTATCGTTAATTAAAATAAACAAAATAATGAAATTTTAAGCCAGTTTTCGCCAGACAGGATTATCTTTTAACCCTGAGTTAGTTGGTAAAACAGGGCCAATAAACTCCGAGGTAAGCTTTTGACGCAAATGGGTCGAAATTAAGTATATCTGAGCTATGTGACGTTTCATCCAAAGATGAAATACATATATGCGGATGGTTCGTCATCTAAGACACGAAGTCGTTGGTAGGTCAGAGTCAAAGTCAAAGTCAAATCATTTATTTCAATTAGACCATTAAAAAGGCACTTTTGAACGTCATAATAAAAAAATATAAAGTTGATTCTAGTTACCCATTCCAAAAGGTAGTTTCGTATGGAGAAGAATGGGCAAGAAACTCCATACTTACTCTTTTAAAAATAAATGTGTACAATATTTTGCATTTACAGTTTACAGTTATATAACTATACGTGAATACGATGGACCTTGCATAAAAACACTATATTGAAGTATGTACAAAGTATTACAAGATAAAGAATGACAGCTAAGTTGTATACATAGATACATAGTGTTCACATATTATTATTTACAATTATTGTAAAAGTAGACAACCACTCCATACATTTCAACAAACTATGAACCTATGAACCAGTGTGTGACCCAAAGCAAGAATTGAATATAATGTATATACTAAGTATAAATTAAGTAGTTTTAATTAGCAATCCGTTTGATTTTGTCTAGACTGTAGATTGTCCTATGGAGCCCGGACCAGCATGTTTCCAAGCATTCTTATCATGGATATAATCCTCTAAACTGTAATATGCTTGTTTACAGAGTGTACTTTTAATATATGTTTTAAACTTTCTTTCATTTAGTTGCAATATATCACTAGAAATTTTGTTATAACACTTAACACAGAACCCCATAAAAGATTTATGAACTTTAGACAATCTAAAATATGGTTGAACTATTTTGTCTTTGTTTCTAGTATTAATATTATGTCTATCACTAACTTAAATAAATGTAGGTTTTTTCTTACGTACATAATATTTTCATAGATAAATTGGCAAGGCACTGTCGTTATATTAATATTTTTAAATAGTTCCCCAAGAGAATCGCGGCGACGTAGATTATAACGTAGATAGACGTAGATAGCCGTAGGTACTAGTAATACTTATAAAGTAATGAACAATATTGCACAAAAGCTATGCTATAAGCTTAATGCTATAAGCATTAAGGCCCGGACTCCACCAGAGCGAAGAGGAGAGGAGGTCTCGAACAACCAATCGGCTTGCGTTATTTTCACATCTCGCAGCTTAGCTTCAACGCAATTATAGCGATTGCAAGAGAAGAGGAGATGGACACTTTATTATACAGTGTCCCATTGGTTGTTTACAAGTCATCTCCGCTTCGGTGGAGTCGGGCCTTAGAAGAGAAGCTCCTTCAGTCTATCTTCTATATAATAAAAATGAATCGCTGTTCGTTAGTCTTGCTAAAACTCGAGAACGGCTAGACCGATTTGACTTATTTAGGTTTTGAAATATTTGTGGTAGTCCAGGGAAGGTATGAGACCGTTCACCGTTTTAACCTAGGGGTGTAGGTAGGTAGGTATATGTTGGTAATGTAATCTCTCTCTTCCGACCGGATTTCGGTCACGGCGGCCAATCTCAATGGAGATCAGCCAAGTACGCCGAAGATATTATAGTTCACAAGTGTGTGCGCAAACACAGGCGCACTCCCTCTTCCCTCACTCTCATAGTCCGGTGGGACGGCAATCCGACACGACCGGAGAGAGATCAAGCGCAGGACCAACGGCTTTACGTGCTTTCCGAGGCACGGGGGTGTTACACCGCCAACTTCCAAACTCCGGGCTGTTAAACTGAGAAATTCTTAATAGAAAAACCCAATATCACTTTGCCCGACCTGGGAATCGAACTCAGGACCCCACCCTCAGCAGTCGCGCTTGCGACCACGAGACCAACGGGGCAGTATATGTTGGTAGGGTAGGTAGGTAGGTAGGTAGGGTAGGCAGGAAGGTCGGTAAAATAGATAGGGACAGGACAACTTCTTCTTCTTCTTCTTCTTCTATTATTAATACAATAAAGCTGACGCGTTTGTCTGTTTGAACGTGCTGACCTTCGGAACTACTGGTCCAATAATAAAAATTCTTTCACCAATTGCAAGCTACGTTATCACTAAGTGCTATAGGTTATATCCACAGATATAGATAGACCTAGATAACGCAAGTACCTATCACGATCTGTATGAAAACCAAGCGTGCCATTTTTTGGACGTCACAATGTATTACGAATGTTTTGTTTTTCCTAAATTTGGTATTACCAGGTAGATGTGCGCGCCGAGTTAGTAAAACCCGGCGGCGGCGCGCCTTTAAAATTACCTCGGCGGCGGCGTGACGCCGGCGGCGTGAAGATTTTAGCTAATTTTAGTTTAATAACTGTAAATTTAGGTAACATATTAACAACAATCCTGTTTTTGAAAAGTAACTTTATTACAAAAAAAAAATTTAAGTAAGGATCACATCTTCTCGTCTTTGACATCTTTTTTGCATTGTTTGTAATTGTCATGGACAAATATTATTTTATTTAGTCTCCGGGGGCTCAGGCGAGATCTTTTAGCTGTAATTACGAGCCCAGCAACGGAAAACACTCGTTCGCTCGGAGTACTTGTTGCAGGAATGCATAATACTGCCTGTGCCAAGGATGACAACCATGGGTAAGTATTTCTTCTTTTCTTCCAGTAAGCCAGGAGATCGCCGTCTTCGAGCTCAGCGGGATCTGCAGTTGCGATATATTTCCAGACTTCTTGATCGATATATTCAACACTCTCTGAATTATGTTGGGAGTAGTTATATTTGCGAGACAGCTGAGTTAGTAGCGATTCCTTACTTGTACTTGGGCCATCTCCGAGCGTTTGCAAACATTAAAAATAAATTTCAACAGCAAAATTTCGCTCTCACTCAACTCGGCGCGGAAATTTTTAACGGTCGGCGGCGGCGGCGGCGCGCCGCGGCGGCGCGCACTTCTATTACCAGGTATTACTGAGGGTATTAGATTAAAAATAATTGTTTTTTAAATTAATCTAATATATAAAATTCTCGTGTCACAGTTTTCGTTCCCGTACTCCTCCGAAACGGCTTGACCGATTTGAAATTTTTTGTCATTCCCATTTCCCATTTTCATCCCCCGTAGATCGGGACAGGACAACGTCTGTCGGGTCAGCTAGTTACGTATAATATTAATCACAAAATGACTTACCGATGGAAGGAAACGTTTACTTTATTTTTTTACTTACGATTGTTTATCGTAAGTCAGGCACGAAAATATGCACGCGAAGTAGTTGCTCTTGCGTTACCTAGGTCTATCTAAATCTGTGGTTATATCTTATTATCCAAAAATCAGGGATCCGTATAAAAAATCAAGCGAAACGAAGTCGCAGGTAAAGTGCTAGTCTTTGATACAGAAAAACTAGAGTACTGATCCCTTCCATACTTTAATAAGAAGAAACTAATTCCATGAAAAGGGGAAAGATGTAATAACCAAACATTTCACGTACGTAATTAAGTTATGAAGTATATCGTAGCAGCTTGTGGCCGATAATTCCAGTTTGTGGTCACACATTATTAAGAAAACTCCGCGGGAGAGAAAGGGATAGATGATAGTTTCTTATTTTCTCTTCATTATTGGAGGAGAGAGAAACCTATAAAGAAAAAAATATATACTTAATTTCAGACTAGAGGGCTAATTCACGTAATTTTATGACGCGCCAATGAAGTTGTTGTGCAGTTGCAGTTAAGTTTAAGTTTGAGTGTTATGAGTGGGGGTTTGTGACGTCACTTCGCCAGTAAAAGTGTACACACGAGTTTTCGACGCTCTGTATCGTCTGCATTTTTTGTTTACGTGAAAAAAGAAAAAACACGCAACCACATTTTTTGGAAATCTATCTGACAGACTAATTAGATTTTTTTGGTAAAATACCCTATTATGACGGCACTGTTGCCGCAGTGGCTGAACGATTGGCTGTTGCCCTGGCTGTCGCGGGTTCGATTCTGGCACGAATCAAATATTTGTATGTTCTACACATAGTGGTTTCGGGTCTGGCTGTTTGTGTATGTGAGTTTCTATGTTTGTAAACGCACCCACGATTCAGGAGCAATTCCTAGTCAGCTGAAAAACTCAACAAAAAAAAATTGTAGGTTTCAAAACAGCAACTAAAAATCAAATTTTATAGTGCCATGGCCATACAGCGTGGCAATGCTGCCAGCCTGTGGGCACGTGTCCCGTTGACAGCGATGTGGACGAGTTTTTTAATACCCTTTGAGCTCCTCTGCCTTTTCTTGGAATTGTACATAACATTAGTATTTAGATTTTTAAGATTTGTATATATACCTAGGAACCAAGTTTTTATGCAAATAAATTATATTAATTTTATAGTTCTTTGGAAATTAAATGTATTTTAAAGCTAAATAAAATAACTTTTAGAAAATTTGTGCTTTGGACCACATCCCTATTCCTCAATTATCCACAAAGACCTAAGACGTGGCCTTGAGACTGCCTCGGAGAGATTTTGTTATGAAAATCTCTAATCCGACGTTAATCTTGATCAATCGATTAGCAACGAGGTTATAAGGTTATTGGTATACATCAATCGATCTGGTCTTTAGCAGTGAGATGAGCATCTTGTAAACAATGTACAGTCTGCAGATAAAGTTAAAGAACAAAAAACTGGAACAATGTTATGTCTTAAAAGAAAAATATGATTTATCCTTTTGACCGCCACAGTCATGTATATATGACAAACCAATGTGCCCAGCACGCCATTATTTAGTCACGACTACATGACAGACTCAGATTATCAAACAAAAGGTGGATAGACAGGTCGGAACACTGCGAGTGAAGCCACCAAAGCAAATCAAATTCAAAAACGAATACCTACAATCTCGTGATTGTAGGTATTCGTTTTTGATTTTTTATTTATATTAATATTTGTTTTTTTTTAACGATGCGTGGCTTTGTACTGTACTGACTCGTCACGTCTTTTGTGGCTTCTCTCTCAGAGTTCCGCATGGTTTATCTGCCTTTTGTTTTATAATCTCTGTTTGTTCAATACCTACATTCTATGCAAATAAATGATTTGATTTGATTTGGATTTGATTTGATTTGAATCTGAGATGACAGACATAACAGACGACCAACGAAGCGCCGAGGGCACGGTCTTGCTTTTTTTTGACGTGGCGGCCAAAAGTTTATAGTTATGATTTTAAGACGAATTATTGGAGGACCCGTAAAATATTGTTTGAAATCGTAATATCACTAGTCACAAAAAAAAAATATTAAGTACCTGTACTGGATATATTTTTTTTAAACCTATTTTTTCATTGAATAAATTTTAATTTTTTTATTTGTTTAGGTACAAACAAATTAAAAAATTAAATGTCAACTAATATTGTAAAGAGAAAAGGTTTGCTTTTTTTGTGCGTTTGTTTGTATTGAAAACAAATACTTAACCAATTTAAAAAAAGAAACCACCTTATAGGCATTAGGCATATTACAAAAAATAACAAAAATTCGTAAGAAAAGACGCGAGATGTGCTAGTATAACACAAAAAGAGACAAAAGATAAGGCACAAGGTACAAAGGCCAACACATCAAGCTACAACATTCTGTCAAATCTCTTTAATACATTGTCAACTTTAGAGGAGCTCGTGCCTAAGTAAAAGTACAGATCTATCGGTCAATGATTAAGCTACGCTTGCCGCGGTCGGTCTGTGGATCACGAAAAGCTGTTGGTCCCGGCTGTCATTCGTAGATCTTTGGCAGTCGTTAAGGGTAGTCAGAAGCCAGAAAATCTGACAACCAGTCTTACCAAGGAGTATCGTGTTACCCAGTTACTGGGTTGTCGAGGTCAGGTAGGCAGTCGCTCCATGTAAAACACTGGTATTCAGCTGCATCCGGTTAGACTGGTAAACGCTAGGCAGATGATGATGAGATTGACAACTTTATTACAAAGTTATAAGGTTCATATTTAATTGGGAAGACAGTATAGAATGGTTTGAAGTGCTGGCGTTTGTACCTTCACCTGTCATCAAAACTAAATTAAATTACAATCGCAGACAGTAGGTATTTTATTAAGAAAGTTTCGACTTTACTCCCTCGTTTTAACCGGGAATTTCCATTGTTGATTTAAACTAAAACTGAAACACAGCAACGATGCTTTGCGGCAGAAATAGGTACAGTTTTAGTATTTCACTCGATAATTTACTTCACAAAGAGCTCTTACTACTAGATTTTTTTATACGGAGTCATTAAAAATATTGTTTTAGTATTTCACTCGTTATTTTACTTCACAAAGAGCTCTTACTACTACAAATTTTTATACGGAGTCATTAAAAATATTAGATTCGTAAAAAAATCGATAAATAAACCATCATCATTAATTTTTATGCTAACGGTACTACAATTTTTGTAATAAACCGTTCGTCGGATCATACTCATATTTCAAGGTTCGAATCCCGAGTCATGTCAAAACTATTTTTGTTATATTTAGACGTAAAACTAATATTTACAAGATCCAGTTAAAACACTTATTAACAGCGAAGAAATACACCGTAGAGGATTATTAAAATAGTGTGCGAAGTCGTTAAACGTAGTTTATTTCTGAACGTTGATTTTGTAAACGTTCTCTTGGATGTTTTTTTGGGATTTATAAACGTTTATTTCAGCGTGTAATTTTTGCGATGCATGGCAAAGGAGCTTAGTCATACAGAGAAGCGAGAATTATAAAATTTGTTGTTTTTCCCGGGACTTTTTCCGCTTGAATGTGTGAAGTCAAACATGCCGTGGATACGGACAAATTTGCTGATTAAAAGTAGCATAGGTACTTACTTATGCTACTCCTTTCTTGGGTTTCAAGATGTTCCAAATTTCGTCATGATCAATTGTGGATTATCAGTGGTTTAGACGTGAAATCGCAACCAACAAACCAGCATGCATACTTACTTTCGCATTTATAATATTAGTATTTAGTGTTAGCTATTTCTAAACAATTAAGCAGTTGACACCGCTAATGCCAGCTACACACGTAACGATCTATCGCAGCGATTAAACTGCGCAAATCGGCGTAACGATCTATCGCAGCGATTAAACTGCGCAAATCAGTTTGCACAGTTTAATCGCAACGATAGATCGTTACGTGTGTAGCTGGCATAACCGAAAGTCCTAGACTAAAAACCGGACTAGTTTTTAATTAAATATAATTACATTTTTCATTTTTATTTGTTTTAAAATCAATAAAATATTTAGTCCATTAAGTTGGCAAATAACTGATAGATAACTAACCGTGACATGCAAAAGCCGTGCTTTTGGAACCACGTAAAAAAGCTGGTCTTGGCTGT
The DNA here is from genome assembly GCA_947361185.1 of Charanyca ferruginea. NCBI lineage: Eukaryota > Metazoa > Arthropoda > Insecta > Lepidoptera > Noctuidae > Charanyca > Charanyca ferruginea. The sequence continues at coordinate 5,683,171 of OX376082.1, read as the reverse complement.
TAAGCGTTGATTAAGTAATCAACGCTCAACAGTTGTTATGAGTATCAAGAAGCCCGATAGTCTGGTAGCAAATGTTACCAAGAGGTATCGTTATACCCTGTAACTGGGTTGTGAAGATCAGATAGGCAGTCTATTCATTGACACTCTACTGGACAGATGATGATAATTATATTTTTTTTAATTTACAAGATCTATACAAGGTGGTAAACCGTATGGTGTCGGACGTAAAGAATAGCACCATCCCGTATCTTCCCGTGGGTGTCGTAAGAGGCGACTAAGGGACCACCTGAGAGGGCAGCAGCGTTCTCTGTGCCTTTGTAACAACCATACTGCGATCGCCAACCCGCCTGCCAAGCGTGGCGATTATGGCAAAACCCCCCATTTCTTGGGGAAGGCCTATGTCCAGCAGTGGACGTCTTTCGGCTGAGATGATGATGATGATGATACAAGGTGGGGATGACGATACGACAAAAAATGAAAATACTGGTAATACTAGTTCATAAGAATATTTTTAAACTATTAAAATAAATCCTATAGGTAACCGAAATTTAAAAAAAAAAAACTTGAGAGGTGTCAAGGGACACCCGGATGGAACGAAGTTCCTTTCGATTAATTAGTGAAGGAATTTTATTACAATTTTATTACAATTCCTTCACTAATTAATGTGATGCGTTAAAGTGAATTTAAGTGGCTTTAAGCCAGGGCAAAAAAAAGCGAGGAATGAAAAGTTATTATGGCTGCTTACATTGTAAGTAAGTAATTTTAAAGATTAACATTTTCTAACATGTACAATGCGTAGTTATTTAGATAGAAAGACCAATAAATTATTTCTGCGCCATCTATTGGCCGTTCGTAATTCGATCTCGAAGAGCACAGTTGCGCCAATAACGTTAATAGATGGCTCTTAAATCAAATGAATGACGAAATGTCAAATGTCGTGACAACTTTTCGTAAGAATTTTTTCCGTCTAGCCCTCTTTCACAACGCGCGATAAGGAACTTCGTTCCAAAAATCGAACATACTAAAGAGCATACAACTGTAACTAAAATAGAATACCATTTGACATATTGGTTTACTAACTTGTGAGAAGAGCGGCAACTTGTGGCGCCATAATTTAATATTTTTAATGCTCAATAAAAACAATTACGTCCAAATTACCAAATCCTGCGATAATCCTTTTTCAACCGACTTCAAAAAGAAGGTGTGTAAAATTGCTTTACATTTGCTGGAGAAATCGCGGAACAAATATACAAAAAAAAACATACAGTCGAATTGAGAACCTCCTTCTTTTTTTGTATTAATGTCATCGCCACCCTGTATAAGTCTACGGTACCAGGTATCTACCTGGTACTACACTTATCTGGTAAATATTGCAAAATAAACCCTGACTACCTGCAATTTAAGTTAAAAAATAATAAAACCCTTAACTATCTGATCTACATTGTAATAGCCTATTCAGTATTATCACACTGTAAAATGCAGCTTTTCGTATTAGTGTAAACATATGGGGTCATGAAACGCGCGTGCACGCCGGACAAATTATGGATAACGTTAGTAGATGCAGTTTGAAAGTGGCGCCAGTGACTGAAAAGTGGAAATGAAATCGTTTTACGTTCCTATGTGCTAATTTGGCCTAGTTCTGTTCTGTCTCCTGTTTGACATGGAGGGAAGCGGAAAATTTATGTATTTCTCACTCCTCTGCTGTTCTTTTCTAAATAATTTGCTAGACGGTTGGCGCAGTGGTTGAGCGATTGACACAGACACACAGACACTGCGCAGCGTGTCGCGGGTTTGATTTCCGCACGGAACAAATATTTGTATGACCTACAGACAGATAGTTGTTCCGGGTCTGGCTATTTGTGTATGTGAGTTTATATGTTTGTAAATGCACTCACGATACAGGAGAAATTCCTAGTGCAGGGCAACGTTTTTTTATGCGCTGCGTCTAAAACTCTCAAAGTTTAGTCGAAAAAATTAAATAAAAGATAGTATTCTTTAACTTAAAAAAGGCGTATAAAATTGTTTGTAAGATAGTAAAAGTTTCGTTTAAATATTCCTGGTAGATTTTGTGTGATGTGATTATCAATGTTTTGTCCGTGTCAGACAACAACTTGACGATTTAATTAAACTATTAATAATATGAACGTAATCAAAAATATTCACATACTAAATGATTAAGAGAATGGTCTAGTTTAACATATATTTTTTTCAAATCATTTACACTACACATTTTGACGTGATTGTCAGTTTAAAATCTGCAAAAGTCGATTAAAAGCGCCTTAAAGATAGTTGAATCGTTTCCCAGGGCCTCGTCGGGCTTGGCGCTTTTCTTGTGGTCACCACTGTTGATGCTAGATTACAGGAGTTGCAGTGGTTTGGGAATAGAGTGGCGAGCATGTCCCAAAAAAAAATGGAATCGTTTGTCTTGGTACACACGGCTACACATCAAGCTAAACATTTCCAGTTAATGCAGATCTCGCATTGTGTAGGATTTCCGTACAATGAGAGGTCAGCTTATACTGGAAAATGTATAGCTTGATGTGTAGCCGTGTGTATGAGCATGTGAAAAGGAGGGATAAAACGCATAGATGGAGAGGGAGAGGAAGGCCGACGAAAAGATGGATGGATTGTGTGAAGACTATGAAAGAAAAGGGAATTGAAGACGATTGACAAACGGAATGGAAGAAGAAAACGTGTAGCGTCGACCCCAAGTAACATGGGACGAGGGCAGGAAGACACTAAGTCAAATTACTTTGTTCCTTGTAAGTTTCCTCGTACGAAATTTTTATTTGACGTGAAAGTGAATAACCACATCACATTGACATTGGTGCCCTTTTCCCATCTATAAAATTTCATTAAGATTAATTACTTATTGATCAAAATATGACCAGACTAGGTTTTGTATACATACAGCAAGCTGTATTTTTGTAACCTGGTAGAGAAAACCTAAGTCATTAAGTACGCAAAGTACGCGCTAAGACGTAAGTTCACTTTTGTACGTTTGTGCATGAAGCATGAAATAAATGCCTAGCAACTCTACGGGGAAACCTCAGCATAATGCCGCTTAAACTTATTGCTTCCGGTTTTATAGTTCTGTAATTATGTACACACGGCTACACATTAAGCTATACATTTCCAATATAAGCTGACCTCCCATAGTATAAAAAATATTTACAATGCGAGATCACCTTATAATGGAAATGTATTGCTTGACGTGTAGTCGTGTGTACAGTCAACAGCAAAAGTAGATGATCAAAATCAGAAATTCAATACTAATTTACTAACACTAATTTATATAATTTATTACTTGTTTATTTATTATAAGTATGTGATTGTCACACACATACTTTAAAATCACTTCGACGCCACACAGTTCTGACGCGAACTCCGTTCATTAGTATTGGATTTCTGATTTTGATCATCTACTTTTGCTGTTGACTGTACTACTGCAGCTAGCTTCAATACTTGAGACAGTAAACGTTAATTCTATTCTATTTTAGGGAGACTTTTGCGTAGAAGTAGGAGAGATAGGCTAATAAAAAAAAAAATCTATTTTTACCTGAGCGATCCTGCTTTCACCCACGTGACCCGTATATTTCCAAATCAAACTCGTAATTTTTGACGACTTCTTCGTAACCCAGTTATATCCCTCTAAAACTCAGTCGATACTGTTAAAAAGCAGTTAAACCGTTGCAAATAAAGGATATGTTCGTTATAGCTGCTAAAAATAACTGCTATGTAGTTACGACTTGTTTTAAGAGAATGAGACAAACTTGATATTTTATTGGTTGTTGTTAAGTGTGGATGTTTTTTTAAGTTACTTGTTGACGGATTTATTGTATTGCTTTTTGTGATTTTGTAACATTTACATTGATTGGCAGGAGGCACGTTGGGTTCTGGATTTGATTTGATCATTTGGTTTCCTTCAAAATAGCTGAGCTTAAAGCTTCTGTAAATTTTAATATTTCTTGTATTTTTTATGAGGTGTTTATAATATAAATATAATTAATCGCAATGGTATTTTGTGTTTATATCTGTCCAGAATTTAGAATATAAAATAGTTTATAAATTTTATGTATGGAAAAATATTGACTGGAAGTATGTCTAAAACAAATAAATAAATAAATAATGGTGTTGATCCACGCGTCATGTTCCTGAACGGGCCCTGTCTGTGTAAATTGGTTATCACCGTGGTTATCGCTTAATTGTCATAGCTTTTAACTATATTTTTTAAATGTTTTGTATGACTCATATCCTACATTGTTTTCACATATAGAAGCAATAATATCAATGAAACCAGTATTTTTTACAAATTTTCTTCTCCATAGAGACCTACCAACGTTTTGGAACGAGCAACTAGCTTCAATATTCTGGCTAACTAACTGACTCCCCTACAATCCAAAACTGCTTGTAAATGGTTTAATCGAGTTTTTACAAAATCCTGGTTATTCTTGTTGCTTCTTTATGTGGAAACAGTGAAAGTAAAGAACAATTCTAAACAATGAAAATTAAAGATTTATGCCCTGGCAGTCAAGAGATAACCAGTCTTAACTGACTGCGCCATTTGACTTTGATATCGCGTGAATCAACACCATTTAGCTCAAACATTTTGAAGAAAACTGAATGATCAGCACGCGCTATCATTAACGATTCATCGTTTTATCTCAATGTTAAAAAGAAACAACATAACTATAATTATAGACTGAGGATTAAGGCGCTAACAAGCGACTTTTACAGATTTTAAACTCACAATCACGTAAAAATGTGTAGTGTAAATGATTTGAAAAAAATATATGTTAAACTAGAACATTCTCTTAATCATTTATTATGTAAATATTTTTGATTAAGTTCATATTAAATAGTTAATTTAACTCGTGAAGTTGTGTCTGACGCAGACATAACTTTGATAATCACACAAAATCTATCAAGTTTATTTAAACGAAACTTTCACTATCTTACAGACAATTTTATTATCTATCTTTTAGTATACGCCTTTTTTTAAATTAAAGAATACTATCTTTTATTAAATTTCTTCGACTAAACTTTGAGAGTCATGGACGCAGCGCATACGATTTTCTGGTCGCTCAAGGTCGCCGGTGTAAATCATCGCCTTAGATATCTCCCAATGAATGTAGCCGGGTTCGTCCGACGTCGAACGTCGACGGGCGGTGCGTCATCCTGTGGATCTCCTCGAAACAGGTGGCCGTATACCATCGAAACTAGTCGGACAAACCCGACTACATTCATGGTGAGATAAACCTTTTTCTCAGTCTATAATGTGTACAGTGTAACAATACTCACGTTTCCTTTAATGTTAAAACATTACTATAATCTTTGTACAATAAACAGCTCTAAGATATCTTTCTCACAGACTCCAAGTATATTGACTATAAGACTACAAACAAAACAAACAAATCTCCATCTTTATCGTGCGAACAGTGATTTGTAGTGATCCGAGTTCAGTAAACAAAGATGTACCTAGGTGATGTGTCTTGAACGTTTTATTGAACTTAGGGCAAGGATTGTTTTAGGGGTAACATTGTAACTAGTCTTTGTTTTTTAACACGTTGTCCCACACTGGGAATTTTATGCATAATTTTTTAACACGTTGTCCCACACTGGGATTTTTATGCATAATTTTTTAACACGTTGTCCCACACTGGGAATTTTATGCATAATTTTTTAACATATTGTCCCACACTGGGACTTTTATGCATAATTTTTTAACATGTTGTCCCACACTGGGACTTTTATGCATAATTTTTTAACATGTTGTCCCACACTGGGACTTTTATGCATAATTTTTTAACATGTTGTCCCACACTGGGACTTTTATGCATAACTTTTTAACATGTTGTCCCACACTGGGACTTTTATGCATAATTTTTTAACATGTTGTCCCACACTGGGACTTTTATGCATAATTTTTTAACATGTTGTCCCACACTGGGACTTTTATGCATAATTTATCATCATCATCATCTGCCTAGCCATTTCCCAACTATGTTGAAGTCGGCTTCCAGTCTAACTGGTTGCAGCTGAATACCACTGTTTTACATGGAGTAACTGCCTATCGGACCTCCACAACCCAGTGACTGGGTAACACGATACCTCTTGGTAAGACTGGTTGTCAGACTTTCTGGCTTCTAACTTCCAACGTGACGTATCTTAACGTGCTTTCCGACGCACGGAGGGAACTCGGTATGAAAGTATGGTCACCCATCCACAGACTGACCGCGGCAAGCGTAGCTTAACATTTGACCGAACGATCTGTACGACTTTTACTTAGCCACGAGCTTTATGCATCATTTCATTAGTTATACAAAACATAAAGTAAAACATTTTTGTACATAAAATTATGTACAAAAATGTTTTACTTTATGTTTTGTGTAACTATTTTGCGTATGTTTTATACCGTATTAGTTCCTTAGGTGATTATTGTTATAAGATAGTGAGACCGAACGGGCGTAATTGTGGTTGTGCAAAATGAGTCGTGTAATTTAGGGACGATCTATTGAAAAGGATTGTTTTCGAGTAGCATTGGTCTTTGGTTTTTTAAAAGTTGTCACACTGGGAATTGTATATACAAGTATCTGTGCTAATATTAAACCTAAAAATTTTTAACCGACTTCAAAAAGGAGGAGGTTCTCAATTCGGTTGTTTTTTTTTTAATGTATGTACATCGATTACTCTGAGATTTATGATCCGATTTATGTGATTTTTCTTTAGTTTGATGCGGAATAGTTGCCATTTGGTACCATAAAAAATTAACATTGTTTGGCTTCGTAGTTTTCATTTTATAATCATTTTTTTATTTTTTATATATTTATTTTTATGTTTGACCACGCATAACTTTTTTCAGTGTAGTCCGATTTCGATGATTCTTTTTTTAACTAATAGTGTATACCTCAAATTTGGTCTCATATAAATTTCAAGAAAATATTCCACCCCTAAGGAAAATTAAGGGATGACATATTATTTTTGGTGTCGTCGTTTCGTAATTAATTTCTAAGATGAGAAGTAGGCACTAAAAAGCGAAAAAAACATTTTTTTACAAAAAAGACAACCGCCTTCAAAAATTAAAAAATAACTTTCAATTCGCAAGTCGGTGGCAATACAAAACAACAAGCAAAACCAAAGCCGCCGACTTGCGAATTGAAAGTTATTTTTTAATTTTTGAAGGCGGTTGTCTTTTTTGTAAAAAAAAATTTGATCCATCTACTCCTTTAGAAACTCCGTCCGTCCGTACACTAGTAGGATCAGTAAGAAAATTCACAAAATAATTTTCAGGTGGTTTGCAGTAAACGGATGAGGACCAAGACCGGGTTGACTGTACGTCTCTGGAGAAGACCTACGTTCAGCAGTGGACGGAAATAGGCTGATATGATGAAAATAATTCACGTGGACGCAGATGGTGGCTAAAGCTAGCTACACTATAAAACTAAAACTATACAGGGTGTCCAGTAAATAGCACGACATACTGCAGGGGGTGATAGCTTGGGTCAATACCTGCCAAAACAACGCAATATATGATTAGCAAAATCATACGGATTTACAGTTTTACAAAATTTTCCGAAATATCGAAAAATCTCTACCTTGAAACAGATTTTTAAGCATCTCGTAATGAAAAATTCCTTTTCTAGTATTTTTTTTTGTGCATCTTATTCGTGAATAGTTACTTTACTCATTGATAAGTCTTTTTTTCTATCAAAAACAAAAATGTTTTCAAGAAATACAATTTTTTGTTCAAATTTTCACAGAACCATTTTCTTATCGTTTTACTTTAACCTACAGTGGTGAACAAAAATCCATAAGATATTGCTGAACATATATTGTGTTGTTTTGGCAGGTATTGACCCAAGCTATCACCCCCTGCAGTATGTCGTGCTATTTACTGGACACCCTGTATAAATAATATAGATTGAGAAAAACGGATTAACTCACTGTGTTGCCGCGTTCGTCCGACTAGTTTCGATGGCATACGGCCACCTTTCTCAAGGAGTTAAACAGGATGACACACTGTCCGTAGTGGCGCGGGCGAGGGTAAAGGTGGCGGAAGAGTATTTTGCTTGAAACACATACCGAGCTGACCACATCATCACTTTTTAGTTCCTCCTCTGTGATGACAAGTGATGATGTGATCAGCTCAGTGTGTGTGCGCGGCTGCGCGCACTGTCCGCAGGAACGTGACGGGCGGTGTGTCGTCCTGTGGAACTCCTTGAGAAAGGTGACCGTATGCCATCGAAACTAGTCGAACGAACCCGGTTGTTCAATTATGAACATACCATAGTTACATGCGCCAACAACAACATCACAGCATCAGCGTTTAAGCCGACATACATTCGGTCCGCGCGCCGGCAACAGCGGCACGCCGTCAGCAATAAGATGTGGCCTACTGAGATCTTCGCTTCATCGGTTCGATACACACACGACTCACATGTAAATAGTCATCAATGTGTATTGACCACAAAATTTGTATATAATTAAGTTAATTACTGTAATAAATTGGTCATCAAGCTGGAGTCGAGTGTGATTTATCTCCTATACCTCCTCTTACTGTGGCCAAGACACCTTTAGCCATAAACGGTCCTATGAGTCTGTGGGATCGGCAGTAAGAAAACCATTTCCTGTGTACATTGCACGACGTACGCAAACCCCTCTTCCTACCCAAGTTCCGTCTGTTACCGTAGGTCTCCTTGTAACAGACATCCCTCACGTAAAACCGACGTAACTTACGTTTGGTGTGGTTTGTATGGTAGGTTAGGGCATTAGGACAACACTATAACTAGGGTGCTAGGTAGGTAGTTACTATAGGGCTAGGATAATTAGGGTTCTAGGTAATTACTGGGGCTAGGTTTGGAGTCAGTTGGGTCTTAGGTATTGAGCCAGACTCAGTGATCTCAAACGTAGCCACGTCGTACGCACTTGGAACAACGGCCGTACTAAGCTGTTAGTCCCGGTGTGTACACCGGTCACACAGTGAGTTAATCCGATTTTCTCAATCTATGATGTTTTTCACTCACGTTTCGTTTAATGAAAGAATATAAATAATACGCTAAAAAAATAAGGTTCGTTTAAAAAAAATTGTTGCCTATACGAAAATAGGCTTTACAGTTGACAGAGAGCTTTGCCAGAGAATGAATATAATGTTGCTTGTAAATTACTGGAAATTGCTTAGATTTGACATAAAGTAAACAAATACATCTTGTAAGTTAGAGAACATTACTTAAATCTGACGTGAAATCCTTTGATACTTGAAGATTAGTGACTGTTGAACTTTACGGTTCGTAGCTAATAAGGATTTGTAGTTAGCTGTTAAAAACTTTTTATAAGGAGTCTTTACAAATCAAACTCCCCCGCCGCCCTTTCGTGTTCGTCCAGTTTCATCTCAGAAACTACTGCACGGTTTTTAATGTAAAGATGAATTATTTTGGGTAATTATAGGAAGTTTTTTTTAATCCTTATTCTTTCCTTACTAATATTATAAAATGTGAAGGTAACTTTGTCTGTTACACTTTCACGATGAAACGGCAAAACCGATTTTGATGAAACATGGTATGAAAATAGCTTAAACCCTGGAAAAGGATAAAGGCTACTCTTTAATCCGCGACTTCGTCGGCATCCGCGATAACCGACATAAGCGCGGATGAAGTCGCGGGCAAAACCTTTGTCCAGTCGTTGGGAGTACTTTAGTTCTCCTTGTTGCAAGTATAAGTTTAGAATTTGAATAAGTACTTATACGTATAAGTCCAACAACAAAATGGGTGACTCAGACCGACCATACACGGACAGCTTGAAGCAGTCATTATGGACTGCTTCAAGCTGCGACTGCATATCAACCTACAGTCTTTTACTTACACACATACACGAAACCGCTCGAGCAGTCGCGACTGTTTCGGGTGGTCAGTCGCACGGTGAAATTTTATCGTGCGATTAAAGCCCTTATTACACTTGGCTATATTAAGTCGACTAAATTCAGTCGCTACTGAATTCAGTTACTACTTACTACTACTACTTGATTACTGAATGCGATTAGATAAATTGATTAGCATTTTTAACTATTTTTGGAGCTGCTGAAGATGTAGATCTAATTCTGTTAGGTCTTGAAATGAGACTATGGATACTTATATTTATTACACATAATATATTGTAGTGCAATAATACAATACGTCACTCTCCCGCGCACTCCCGAATATAATGTGTCCTATCGATCGTCGTGTCGATCGCTAGTACTGCCCGCCCTGATACGCATAGGGTTGGGACAACCATGGGATTGTCGTATATTATCTTTGCATTGTATAAACTCAATGTGTTAGTATTATATAGTTTTTCGTAGCACATACATGTGAGCACTATGTTCTTTAAGGCTACCATTTACGAGGTATACCTCTCATTGACTTGAATATGCCCTGGCGGTTGGGAGAGTCATGCTCACTTGAATGTCCGCTGACGGTGGCGCATGTGTTGGATCATTCGGTTCCCTTCAAAATGGTTGAGCTAAATGGTGCCGATCCATGCGTCATGTTCGTGAACGGACGCCGTCGGTTGGGACTGGTCATCTCTTAGCTGCCTCGGTTATTTTAAATTTTGGTTTGAATTGTTATTATAACTATATTTTTCTCTAGACCTCTTTTAACATGCAAGACGTGTTACATTGTTCTCACATTGTACCCTTAGACTCAACATGAATGATGTAACCTAAATTTGTAAAATATAAGTGATTTTAAAAGAGTGTTCATGGAGTTTCTTGCTCGTTCTTCTCCATAGAAACCTACTGTTTGGAACGAGCAAGTAGCTTAAACTTTCTGACTGACTGACAATTCAATAGTACCTGTAAATGGTTTAATTGAAATAAATGGTTTTGAGTTTGAGTTTTGATTACACTCTACTGAATTCAGTAGCGACTGAATTTAGTCGACTTAATTTAGCCAAGTGTAATAAGGGCTTAAGCAGTCGCCAGGCATACACTGACTGCTCGAGCTGTCGACTGTTCTCGCGCAGTCTCTCCACCCGCGCTCTTCATTCCAAGTTCTTCTTGTTGAGCAGTTATCAATGGCAGCTTCAAGACTCTGACTGCAAGAGCGGTTCGTGTATGTTGATCACTAGCTAACAGGTCGAGCAGCCCGTGTATGGCCGGCCTAAAGCATTTATATAAGTAATTTATCTATGCAGAGTGGCGAAACTTTTTATGGCTTATTTTTAATGCAAGATAATGCCTTGTAAAAGGCTAGACTTAGCAGCAGATTTTTAGGTAGTTAAAACTCCCTTCAGATTAAAATTGTTCTTCCCAGAGGTCCTCTTTATTGATTAATTTTATGTTCAAAGTTTTTTATACAAGTCCTAAGTTCTTCCTTCAATATTAATTACGTCTCAAAATTACACCGTGTTAGACAAAACTATTAAGTTTTGAGGGTTTCCGAAATTTAATACTAGTATTAAATTCCTCTAGTACTTACCACTATAGACTGAGAACCCTGATTGGTCAGACATACGTCATTTAAACATGGCTCAAATTTTGAAAATATTTTGTCATATCGTTGGGTAAGTACTTTACTTCTCCTTGTTGCAAGTATTATACGTAGGTAATATACATAAGTCCAAAAATAAAATGGGCGACTAAGGCCGGCCATACATGGCACTCAGTGAGTAGGTAAAGTAAAAAATTTAGATTTTACACCCGGTATGTTATTCCTTAACGTTTCCTTTCGTGGCTGTGCTCGACGACGAATTTGACATCGTGTCGGCCGTGAACTATATGTCGAGCTCAGCGACAGCGTTTGCTTAGCGAATATCGTTTTTCATATATGAACTGTCAAAAGTGTCAAATTATTCAGCCTTGAGTAGTTCCACCAAAAGCCGGTAATTCACGTGGCGCTAGCGCTACTCAGCTTCGAGCTTTAGGTATAGTGTTACTTATGCCCAGTTTCTGAGGTGGAACTGGACTATATCAATTCGATAGTGCTATTGGTTCGATATTGCGTTTCCGAGCACTCAGTTAAGAAAGAAAATCACTCAAATAGATAACTTTGTCGAATGAATAGCTATCGAAAGTATATCCCAAGACCTCAGGCACTGGACATTAGAGAACAGCACAGCATTAAACTTAGCAACTACGCATTTGTTCTTAACTATATTATTCCTCTATCTAAGTATCTTCAAAATCTATACTGAGATGACGTTAGTCTGCCGAGTCTACGTTCTTGGACTATAGACTTTAATATTAGTTTGGTATTAGTATCCATTAAGTGGAAATGTTATCAAAAGGATTACAATGTGGGTAGATATGAGTAGGTACCAAAGTACTTAAGTTAGTTCGGTGCACTCCGTGAAAGCTATTCCTGCGATTTTACCCGCGTCCTCCTTGCGTAGCGTTTTCCCAACTATATTGGGGTCAGTTTTCAGTCTAACCGGATGTAGCTGAATACCAGTATTTTACATGGAGCGACTGCCTATCAGACCTCCACAACCCAGTTACTGGGTAACAACCCTTGGTAAGACTGGTTGTCAGACTTTCTGGCTTCTGAATATAATACCCATCACGACTGCGAAAGATCTACATATGACAGCCGGGACCAACGGCTTTACGTGCTTTCCGAGGCACGGAGGAAACTCGGTATGAAAGGGATGGTCACCCATCCACAGACCGGCCGCGGCTAGTGTAGCTTAACCTTTGACCGATCGATCTGTACCCCTGTCCTTCTGTACGCAAAATACGCAATGACACGTGGAGTTGCGGACACCAGCCCGTCATATACTTACTACCACACCTACGACACTCCATTCTATCGAAACAATTTAATTACCCACACTACTACCAAAATAGCAGACTGTACAAATACGTGCGTGAGTGGGCGTGTCTACGCGCCGCGAGAACTAAAAGCAGTTTCGAGAGCACGTTCGACGCGGGAAGAGATGAGGAACAGTGTTTCGGAAGGAGGTGGGGTGTGTCGCTACTGTACGGTAGTACTAATATGTATGTAACAAATGCGAAATAACGGGTAAAGGCAATTAACCTTTTGACCCCCACATTCTAAAAGTAAAACTTAACACTAATGGATAGGCAATAAATTTATTAATGAACATTTTGGTAGAATATTTTTTTTCAAAATCCCAAAATGTGATTTTATAAAAAAAATATTCTAAAATCTGAGCGTATTCGCTACTGTATCTCTTGCGCGGCGCAGAGGGAACGAATGCTCAAGGTTATTTGCTCAGGGTACCGCCTTAAATAATATATAAACATATTGAGTGCCATATTTAATTGTAAGATTTCTTTAAACTATGTTTTAGAGCAAATAAATATATTACTAATATGACTATTACTAACTAATCTATGTTCTACATCTAAATTGGTTTAGCTGTTGCGTGATTGAGAACTTAGACATTTGTGGAATAATTACGAAACACGTAACATTTTGCCTATGTTCAAGTAATTACAAACAATATACTTTGTGTAATTTACAAAGGAAGTATAGCGGAGTATACATTTTGATTAATTATTTATTGTTGTATAAGTATTTTAATATATTAATGTTACATTTTAGTTTGATTAATTACTAAGGCAATTTAATATGTATATTAGTGGGTAGTGTTCTTTTTACTAATATAAGGTAATTAGGTACATCATACTACACTATTACTTATACTGTGATCATACTGTCAGAAAACACAATTTTAAATAAATTCCATCTTTATACCAATGGTCATCGCAGGGTGAGGAGAGCTTGAATATGGACGCGCAAAATGAGTTGCGTATTTTAGGGACGTTAAATAAAGAGACAACTCTAAATTGCGTCGTTATGGGCCTTTTATACCAAACAAACAAAAACTTGCAAAATATAGCGTAAATTACGCGCCTCACAAACATCAAAATTAGGTATTACCTATAAGTTATGTCAAGCTAAAGTTATGTAAAAAAAAATACGAAAAATAAAAATCAACATTATATATCTCATAAATGATATAGTATGAATAACTAGCACTTTGCCTAATTTTTTGATGATAAAATATAGCAATGCACTCAAGAAGAACATGGCTTCCTATTGATGGTAGAATTTTAAAAATTGGTTTTGCATTTTTTGAGGCCATCCATTACTGTTGGCGGGTGACGGGAAAAGAGCACGAGGTCGTTTACCTACCCGATGGTCAGACCTAGTAAAGACGCTCACTGGCCCGCCAATAACCAAAGACCGCCGAGGACAGAAGCACGTGGAAGAACGTTGTACATCGAGTGATCAACACTTCATACTAGACACGACCTTCAGCAATGAAGATACCGACTAAGAAGAGATTACTGGCGAACATCCAGCCCGTACATCCAGGAGTAGCCAAGTCTGCTACTTTTATTTATTTATTATTTATTTATTTATACTTCATGCACTGCACTGCACACGTTTGTGCATGAAGTCATCAATGATGAATGATGACTTCATGCACAAACGTACAAAGGCGGACTTAATGCCTTAGGCATTCTCTACCAGTCAACCAAGGGTGGTGAAGAGATAACAAGGCAGGTGCATTACAAAAAGTAATATTTAAAAAGTGAAAAAAGATAAATTTATATATATATATAAAAACTACACATACATAATAATATTATGGAATATATATACACCGAAATAAATATATACATACTCTTAAAAGAAAAGAGGTTTATGAGACGACTCTGCTCATTTGTGCTGAAAATAAATTCGCAATTTCGTCATTCCAACACGATCCCATTGTCATTTTGCTAAAAGTTCGAAATCTGCTAAATTCATAATGATCGATCATTGACTGCACAATGACGTTCTAATGGTAGGTCACTGATCAAAGGAACTGTCAAAATTTTAGCAGATTACTGCCTAAGTCTGTCATTCAGTTGTCATTTTGTACGAGATTACCATTCTATATCATTTCTTTCAATGGCGTGTCAGTGGTTGACCATTGGAAAGTCATAATGACGCCATTATATTAGTAGATTACCAAACTTGTCATAATCAACAATTATTAAAAAATCAATGATGATGATTATTATTATTAATTATGAAATCAATGATAGACCATTCTTTCTGACACTATTGTAGTATCAGACTTGAAGCCAATGTTGAAGCCAATGTTGTAGTACGAATATTGTTACATGGTAAGCGTTGGTCGGTCTGTTTCTTCGGTAATTTTAGTCTTTGTTTATTACCTATGTGAGTTAGAAAGATTATGGCAATCAGGACTTGCCTTACATAATGGTTCATGATTATAATATTGTAATTCCGTCTAAGGATACCGTTAAAAGGTATTTCTTTGTTTGTTTAATTTATTTTGGACCTTAACCAAAACCGGTTTGTTAATTACTGAATAGAATAGAATTTTCTTCATTGGCGTGACCAAGACTCAACAAGATTGTTAGTAAAACTTACAACTATGTTAGTAAGAACAGACACTAAACAAAAACAATGCAAACACAACAAGAATTTACAAGAATGACTAAGCGTGCGTTAAGTGCCTTTCAGCTAATTCTATTCAGCCGTTTAAGTGCAAAAGAGTAACTATCATTCTTCCAACCATCCTCACAGACTTTCGCATTTACATTAAGTAGTAGGATAAAATTTCGCACACACGTAAATACAGGAAATGTCAAACTTAACCTTTCAGAAAGTATTGCGAAAACAGAAACGTTTTACCTCCCCAAACTCTGTTTCCACGTTTCGCAAGATTTACCCACGTTTATAAGGATTTGTGTGACGTAAAATTACATTTTATGTTATCGTTTGGTGGCTTTGGAACGGTTCCAGCTTACCTGTATGGAGCTTACAGGCAATGCTGGCTTGTATTATAGGCAATGTGATGTAATGGTATATAGTTATATGATTTATGACATGATTGGACCAATATTACATGGTAATTTGTTATTGAGGTTCATTGATTTATAGTTTTTTTGTCAGTCTAGATTATCTAATAAAGATTCATCATCATCTGCCTAGCCGTTTCCTAACTTTGTTGGGTTCGGCTTCTAGTCTAACCAGATGCAGCTGAATACCAGTATTTTTATTGAGCGACTGCCTATCGGACCTCCACAACCCAGTTACTGGGTAACACGATACCCCTGGTAAGACTGATTTTCAGACTTGGTGGCTCCTAACTACCTATAAAGACTGCCAAAGATCTACGAATGACAGCCGGAACCAACAGCTTTTACGTGCTTTCCGAGGCACGGAGAGAACTCGGTATGAAATGGATGGTCACCCATCCATAGACCGACCGCGGCAAGCGTAGCTTAACCTTTGACCGATCGATCTGTACGACATTTACTTAGTCCGAGCTCCTCCTAATAAAGATTATCTTACGATTATTAGATCATCATCACCATCCGCCAAAAGGCGTCCACTGTTGAACATAGGCCTCCCCCATAGAACGCCACAATGAGCGACAACCTGCGGCTTTCATCCACCGGTTACCCGTCACCTTGACAATGTCGTCGGTCCATCTGGCGGGAGGCCTACCAACGCTGCGTCTTCCGGTTCGTGGTCGCCACTCAAGAACCTTTCTTCCCCATGTGTGTTCAATTATTAGATGTGTAGTGTTATTCTGTTTATCTGTAACGAAATCTCCAAGAGATTTGCGTTAATTTTGTAAATATTATGTCTGCTAATTGGACAGTTGAGCTCTAGTAAGTTTGAAAGTTGTGCTAGTGACTGAAAAGTTGAATGGGAATTGTTTAGTTTAAAAGCGATGAAACGCATGTGAACAGAAAAGATTTGAATATTAAAATGAATAGATAGAGAGAAAGAGGAAGAAAAAATGAATGAATTGTGTGAAGATTTTATTTATTTATTAACACTTCAAGCACAAAGTACAGAGGCGGACCTAAATGCCATAGGAAGGATGATTATGGAAGAGACCAGTCAGTGATATCATATCGGTTGGCAGGACGGAATGGAGAGCACGATTTTTTTTTAAAACGTTGCCCCACACTTGTCTTTTCTCCTTTATCGTGGGTGCGTTTACACACATATAAACTCACATACACAAATAGCCAGACCCGTAACAACTATCTATAGGTCATACAAATATTTGTTTCGACCGGGAATCGAACCCGCGACACGCAGCGCAACAGTCTATCACCCAACCACTGAGCCAACCGTGTCGTCGTCGTTGCGGGATCCAATGCAGTTGTACCTAATGTTTCTCAGGGACTCGTCGAGCTTCATTGCCTCGGCACTTTTCTGATGGTCACCACTGTTGATTCATGTCTCAAAACAAAAAAGGACGGAATGGAAGAGAAATACGTGTTATGCCGACCTCAAGTAACTTAAGTCGTGCATAGAACAAGGGCAGTGGCTACTACCACAAAATATAACTGTTACAGAAGGACCGCTCCCGCCATCCTCAAAAATAATTATCTAAACCTGCCAGACTCACTAGGGCTGCTACTGTATTGACTCGGTAGGTTTTATTTGTGACAATATCAAATTTTATTGATACTGGTTGAAACTCTTTGCAGTTTTTTTATAACAAAATTTGTTTTTCATGAAATGTCAATTAGGTACATCATTTATTTATTTTTACAACACGTGACAGTCGAGACTGAAGTCTGCTTGAAACTGCCTGAGAATGCCTATAAACGTGATGTCAATGTGTGCGTGCGAAAAATGGCGGTTTGTTCTGAATGGTCTTTCTGTTCGGGCGCGCCGCAGCCTTACGTACTTTGTGCTGCTACCCAGTAAAATTTACTTCAAACCTCACTTGAACGAAAAACAATTCGAAAGCGAACTCATTTGTTTTAAAAATAAATCATCGAAAATTCACAATGAGATACCGTTCGAATTTCGAATTATGTTTGACGATGAGATAAATGGACAGATTCATCAGAATCTCCAGACACATTTATTTATCATGGCAGACATTTTGGAGATAGATTGAGAGGGATTGGTCGTTTAGAAGTCATGCGTTCTTGCTAGAAACTACGCTGGGATCATGGTGATGCGATCCGACCGATTTCGGCCAAGGCGATGGCTTCAGACCTAGGTACTGCAGTTGACGTTCGTGAACTCGCATGTGGCTTATGTAACAAATCTTCTTTGCGAAGACCCTCGCGGGGTTATCAGTAATCAGAGATACGAGGAAACGTCACTGTAATATGGTTGAAGTTTCAAGGTCTCAAACCAAGCGCTTTGCTTCCATATTTATTGTGCATCACTGTGGAATTCACTGCCTGCGTCTCTATTCCGCGATAATAAAATTATAATCTGGATATCTTCAAGGTACGAGTAAACCGTTCATCTACAGCAAGCGTGCTCCACCATGGGCTTTACCATCACTTGAATTTTCGAAATTTTGCGAACATTTTTCGAATTCAGTCATTCATTCCAAATGATATTTCAGTTTTAATATAGTAACTCAATTAAAGTAAAAGACTGAATTAACAACAACAATATGTAAACAAATGTGTTCTTCACACGCTATGTCTCCTAACATTATCATTACCAGTAGGTACAGACAGCGGCACCAACTGCTTACCCCCCACGCGTTAAAACGCCGTCTGTACAACGCAAGTTTCTACTGCAAGTTGTAAGTGCAAACCGTAGGTTACCTGAGTCAAATATCTTACTGAAAGTAAGCACAGTTTTGGAACGTAACTACCTATCAGGAAATACAATTTAAGTTTCATTCCAAGTTCTGGCAAACGGCCGAGAACTGAAATTGCGTCCATAAATCATTTGGTATTCGCTGCATTGACACCTGACTTTCGTATGCAGCCTTCGGATTAGGTTTTTTTCTTCCTGTTTCCCTGAATATGGCCACTTCGACTGCGTTGACAGTGGCAGCCGTTAAATCTTCTGCGTGCCCTTACGGCTGCACGCATGGCACGATGTGAGATAGGTCATTGTATAGGTTGTATACAGCTCAAATTGGTACCATGACTGAATCCCCTTAAATTTACTTTAGGGCACCACAGGAAAGTCCGGTTAAGCAGCCGGCTACCTGCAAGTTAACATTTAAGGTACCTACATCGTCTTGACATTCTTATAATTATTTAATCTTACTGAAAGTAAGCACAGTTTTGGAACGTAACTACCTATCAGGAAATACAATTTAAGTTTCATTCCAAGTTCTGGCAAACGGCCGAGAACTGAAATTGCGTCCATAAATCATTTGGTATTCGCTGCATTGACACCTGACTTTCGTATGCAGCCTTCGGATTAGGTTTTTTTCTTCCTGTTTCCCTGAATATGGCCACTTCGACTGCGTTGACAGTGGCAGCCGTTAAATCTTCTGCGCGCCCTTACGGCTGCACGCATGGCACGATGTGAGATAGGTCATTGTATAGGTTGTATACAGCTCAAATTGGTACCAGACTGAATCCCCTTAAATTTACTTTAAGGCACCACAGGAAAGTCCGGTTAAGCAGCCGGCTACCTCAAAGTTTATATTTAAGGTACATCGTCTTGACATTCTTATAATTATTTAATAATTGATTGTAAACTTTATTTCTTAAAAGATTAAGTATGGAGTTTCTTGCCCATTCTGCTCCATACGAATAGTTTCGTATAGAGAAGAATATAATATGAAAAAAACTTTTGGAAAGGACCACTAGATCAAATTCTTGTATATTTATCGTTAAAAATGCCTTGTAATGAATTAATTAATGAAAGTTCATAAAAAAGAAAGAAAAAAGAAGAAGAAAGTTTATGTATTGAGTGAATTATTTAATGAAATAATTTCACTTTTACATTGATTTTGCATGCGTTTACGTAACGGTAAAACAAATTATTTGTATGTTGGTAGGTATAATGGTAAGAGACTGCACCGTTAGTTTTGAGGTCTTAAGCGCGACTGGTTCTCGAAGGATTCTGAGTTTGATTTTCAAGTCGGGTAAAACGTTTTTTTTTTAATAAACAAACCTTTTTTTTTAAATCACTTAACCGAATTAAATATATAGGACGACTACTGACGTATAGACGACTGGTAATTAGTGTACGATACTTAAACTCATGATTGTGTTCATGATAACAAACAACTTTCCCGAAGAAAAAATGTTTTTTGTATTGGTTCACTTTAGGTCACAGGCAGGTGAATTTCATACGGCTGTTGTGTTATTGTGATAAAAGAAAACCAGTACAAAAAAAGTCTTTGGGAATGTTGTTTGTTATCATGAACACAATCACGTGTTTAAGCATCGTACACTAATTACCAGTCACCCTATATACAAAGCTGAAAAATAAATAAAAAAATATATTAATTACTTACAATGGAGCCCTCCATTGTAAGTAATTAATATATTTTTTTCACAAGGCATCATAACTCGTCCGCATCGCTCTCACAAGTGCCCAAAAGACTAGCAACATTACCACATTGAATATGCTAACTTTTTGGCCCAAGGAAAGGCCAGCCCTCTGGTCACGCGAAGAGTTGACCAGCCGCTTATGTTATAGAGTGTTTCCATTAGGAACTTCTCAGGGCAGTTTGGCGAATATTCTAGATACATAGTTCAAATAAGTTAGTTTTATGTAGATACACAATAACTTTGTCTTATACATCATTTAAAAGTGAAAACAAGTCGAATTTCCATCTTAAATTAATTTGAAGTAAATAAGAACAGTTAAAACACATTGAAATCTAAACAGATAAGTTTAGAATTAAGTAAACACTAATTTGCGACTGAATGGCCTAGATTTAGTTTAGTCAGTGGTTTTAAAGAGCTCTTAAACAAGTGAGACAGAGCGGCGTAAATTATCTGGAAGATTGCCGAACAACTATTCAAGGCCACAAGTTGTTTGGAAAAACTTAGACTGAGTCAAATAATTAAACCATTATAGGTAATTTTTGAATGTGAAAATTTACAATAAAATCTTAGACTTTAATCTCATCATCATCATGTCATCCTTTAGACGTCCACTGCTGGACATAGGTCTTAAACGGTTCACAAAAACTGGTCAAAATTGTTTAAAACTTAGATATAGATTTATTGTAATTTTAAAAATAAGAATTAAGTAGTTCCACATTGAACCGTTTCTATTTGGTTTTCTGCAAGAAGGGAGGTATAATGTAGTAAGTACATACATATAAACATACATGTGACCATCTAGTATTTAAGTATGAACATTGTTATATTTAATCGCATATTATACCGTAGTATGATACGAATAACATCTTTTATTTCGTCTCCGCTCTCCCATCCTTATCCATAATCGCAATGTTTGGCCTACGGATATGTTTGGCCGATGCATGTTGGCGATCCCAGTAGGTGTTATGGTACTCAGAAGGACGCCGCTGTACATCTTCTGGTCAATATCCCTCTGTCGTCTTCTCCGATGCATGTTGGCGATCCCAGTAGGTGTTATGGTACTCAGAAGGACGCCGCTGTACATCTTCTGGTCAATATCCCTCTGTCGTCTTCTCCGATGCATGTTGGCGATTCCAGTAGGTGTTACGGTACTCAGAAGGACGCCGCTGTACATCTTCTGGTCAATATCCCTCTGTCGTCTTCTCCGATGCATGTTGGCGATCCCAGTAGGTGTTATGGTACTCAGAAGGACGCCGCTGTACATCGTCTGGTCAATATCCCTCTGTCGTCTTCTCCGATGCATGTTGGCGATCCCAGTAGGTGTTATGGTACTCAGAAGGACGCCGCTGTACATCGTCTGGTCAATATCCCTCTGTCGTCTTCTCCGATGCATGTTGGCGATCCCAGTAGGTGTTATGGTACTCAGAAGGACGCCGCTGTACATATTCTGGTCAACATCCCTCTGTCGTCTTCTCCGATGCATGTTGGCGATCCCAGTAGGTGTTATGGTACTCAGAAGGACGCTGCTGTACATCTTCTGGTCAATATCCCTATGTCGTCTTCTCCGATGCATGTTGGCGATCGCAGTAGGTGTTATGGTACTCAGAAGGACGCTGCTGTACATCTTCTGGTCAACATCCCTCTGTCGTCTTCTCCGATGCATGTTGGCGATCGCAGTAGGTGTTATGGTACTCAGAAGGACGCTGCTGTACATCATCTGGTCAACAACCCCCCGTCGTCTTCTCCGATGCATGTTGGCGATCGCAGTAGGTGTTATGGTACTCAGAAGGACGCTGCTGTACATCTTCTGGTCAATATCCCTCTGTCGTCTTCTCCGATGCATGTTGGCGATCCCAGTAGGTATTATGGTACTCAGAAGGACGCCGCTGTACATCTTCTGGTCAATATCCCTCTGTCGTCTTCTCCGATGCATGTTGGCGATCCCAGTAGGTTGTTGGTTTCGGCTGTCATTCGTAGACAGATCTTTGACTGTCGTTACAGGTAGTCAGAAGCTATACAATCTGACAACCAGACTTACCAAGGGGTATCGTGTCACACAGTAACTGGGTTGTGGAGGTCCGATAGGCAGTCGCTCCATGTAAAACACTGGTATTCAGCTGCATGCGGTTATAGTGGAAGCCGACTCCAATATAATTGGGAAAAAGCTAGGCAGATGATGATGACAAAGTATATTAAATAATAACACAAAGTACGCGCGGCTGCGGCGCGCCCGAGCAGAGACCACTCAGAACAAACCGCCATTTTTCGCACGCACACATTGACATTACCTTTATAGGCATTCTCAAGCAGTTTCAAGCAGACTTCAGTCTCGATTGTCACGTGTTGTCTAAATGAATAAGGGCTGATTTTTCAATATTCAGATAACTTTTATTTGAAGAATAAAAATGGCGGTTTGACAGGTTATGTATAGAAAATATGTCAAACCGCTATTTTTATTGACATTTTATGACGAATAGGACAATTTTGTTATAAAAAAATTGCAAAGAGTGCCAATAAAATTCAATCAGTGTCAGTAAAATTTAATATTGTCACAAATAAAACCTACAGAGTCAATACAGTAGCAGCCCTAGTGAGTCTAGCAAGTTTAGGTAATTATTTTAGAAGATGGCGGGAGCGGCCCTTCTGTATTTTGTGATAATACATTGAAACTGATTTTTTTAAATCACTACTATCCCGACGAAATACAGGACTGCCCAAAACAACTGCCATGTATGCCCTGTACCGGTTTCGATGTATGAGGTATCGTTACAATCGTTGCATCGTTCTGAGTAACACATATAACAGTAAAATGTTATATGGTAGATGTGAAACACAAATAAACACAAACCTCATTTTTTTAAATCACTAAAGGATAGATAACCAACACGAATAATTTAATCAATTAAAAAACACGACTTCCACGGTAAAAAAGAACTAAAAGTTAATTTCACTAGTAAAACGTTAGGAAGCCATACACCGCACTCATTTTATTTATTTTATTGGTTCATCAACAATTGTTTACACTTATTTTATTATTATGGAAAACATGAAATAAATTATGTGCAACAGTGCAACAATCAGTTACAGGAAAACTCCGCATGCATGAAGCTGTAGTACCTACATTTATAATTACGAGGCAAACCGCCAACGTAGCCCGGCTACGCCGTAGCTTGTGGGCTACGCCGTAGCTCGTTTATCAATGTGAAAATTAAATCATTTGTATTATTATATTAGCTGACCCGACAGACGTTGTCCTGTCTCTATCTATTTTTTGAAAATTCCGCGCAACTTTCTTAGATTTTTTTTTCATATTCTCCTTCTCCTTTCAATAATAAACACAAAAAAAAGACTTAGCGAAATTGGTTCAGCCGTTCACGCGTGATGCCGTGACCAAGGGAAATCGGGATTCATTTATATATATATATATATATATATATATATATATATATATATATATAGATTCATTAATTAGTTAGTTACAATTGAATGATTTTGACTTTGTATTTTTTTTTAAGCTTTGTAAATATTATATTTAATTATTACTAATAAACACAATAATTTTAAACTTTCATAATAATTAATTAGTTATAGATTAAGAACAACGGATCACGCTCTCACGCTTCGTTTAATGGAATTAATTAGTTGTTTGAATTAATTTCTCTGTCTAAAGAGCTTTTATATTCAGACAAAAAGGATTGCCGTGAAAAGGATTTAATAATTTCTGTAGTGCTTTGATTAATATAAAAGGCTTTTAATTATAAACAACAAGAAAATACTTTTGACATTAAAATGTTGCTAAGCCAATTAAAATAACGGTTGAAATTATAAGGCCAGTAGGTAATTATCCTGTAGAGAAATGGTTAAATGTTTACATTCATTAAAATTAACGTTATTCTGTAAAACGTATACAATATTTTTTTTACAATCGCTAGACTTTTGACATTTAATTCTAAAACCACAGAATAGACAAAACAAGTGAAAGTGCCTGCGCGTGTCAAAATTATGCGGAAAATATGTAAAATAATATCAACCTTCGCCAATTGTAGTAAGTCTTAATTTTGTATAAACAACAAATTAAGTTTTTCGTCAATAAATTATGTATTGTTCATACAAAATTAAGACTTATTACCGCTGATGAATATTGATATTATTTTACATATTTTCCGCATAATTTTGGCACGCGCGAGATAGTTGCTTGCTTTTTCTATTCCGTGTCCAAAGCTCTGGGCTTCTACTGAGAAAAGTTTAATGGATATAACACCCTGTAACACTTTGCTCGACCTCGGAATAGAACCAAATACCCCACGCTCTACAGTCGCAATTGAAACCACGAGATCAACATCCATTCCTTTACCACCACGAATAAATTATTCTAAACATTCAATAGATCGAGAAAACACGAAACAAAAACAAAATTGAACCTTAACCAAGTTTTGTTAAAGTCTATATTTCCATTAACTCCTTTCAATATTTAACGAAGGACAGGAAACTTTGTATTTAGGTTATACAAGAAACTTGTTAAAACAGTTTAATAATATATTGTGTTTATATACAAAAGGATAATGTGTTTGTTTATTGCAAAGTTTATGGGGGTAAGTATAATGTTTTTGTGTAAGTTAGTAGGGTAGTTGTCAATAAAGGGGTCAAAGTGTTTACGTAATAACTAGTTGTTTGGTCGGACCAATATTTTGGTATTTATCGGTAAAATATTCGTCAACCTATTCGTAGGTTGACGAATATATAAATTGTTACTCTACATTTGTTATTCAACATTTATTCAATAACAAAATGTAAACTGTTATTGAATAAATGTAGAGTAGGTACTTGTAGTAGAGTTAGTGTTACTACACTCACCATACACCTCTACATTTTGGAAGGGGCAACTAGATTCAATACTTTACTACATTTTACTCTACTACTACTACTCTACATTTATTTGGTAACAATTTACAGTTTGTTTGAATGTTTCCGTCGATACGAAATAATTAAAAGAAAGCAAAAAATACATCCACATTACATATAAGAATTCAGAATTTCAAAACTATCTCCACACGAAAATAAATTCATTTAAGTATCCATTTATATAATCAGAACATCAAAAATAATTAAATAAATAAAAAAAGTTAAGTAAAAAAAAAATTGCATTCAAATTCATTCAATAACAAGAATATAAAATATTTTTTGTTTGAACATATTGTCACTTATAAACTCATCAACCCCTTTAAATGTCCAGAAGCCAAATAGGTATAAGTCGTTTGTCATTGTTTGATTATCGTGTCTCCTAATTAACATTTGTGCTCAAAATAGCATTTTTCTAGTTTAAAAAGATTTTAATTGTTGCTTCAACTGGCTTATATTGTATAAGGACTTAAATTCCACAGGCAGTTTATTAAACAATTGAATAGGTTGAAAACTTGCCGCTTAACTAACTACGTATGACTATGTCATACTGCAAGTTCCGACGCCTTGTAGCTTCTCGCTTATTTATTTTCTCTGTTATTTCCAAAACTTCTAGGCAGATTTCGTGAATTATAGCGCTGTAGGTTATAATAGTTACATAGAAAAATATTCATATTCATTTATTTTCATTTCTACAAGGTTAAAAAGATGTAACAATCAGGCTTAGAGCTATGAACCGTTGTAGACCCTGTCTGGGCACAGCATAATTATTATATAAGTAGTATATAAGTATCCGTAACTAAAATCGAAAGCAGTCAAGCATAAGTAGGATTAACGGATCATCATCATCTGCGTAGCCTTTTCCCAACTATATTGGTGTCGCCTTCCAGGCTAACAGGATACAGCTGAATACCAGTGTTTTACATGGAGCGACTGCCTATCTGACCACCACAACCCAGTTACTGGGTAACACGATACCCCTTGGTAAGACTGGTTGTCAGACTTTCTGGCTTCTGACTACCCATAACGACTGCTAAAGAACTACAAATGACAGCCGGGACCAACGGCTTTACGTCCTTTCCGAGGTACGGTGGGAACTCTATGAAAGGGATGGCCACCCATCTACAGGCCGACCGCGGCTAGCGTAGCTTAATCTTTGACCGATCTGTACGGCTTTAACTTAGCCACGAGCTATAAGTGGGATTAACGGATCATAGGTTAAAACAACCACAACATGAAAATTGTACAGCAACATCGTGGCTGACTTAGCCAAAGATGGCGGGATGAGCTTGATGCTTACAAGAGGAATTGGTCCACACTTGCTCTAGACAGGAGGCCTTTGCCTTGCAGTGGGACAATACAAACTGAACATATTCAAATGAAGTTGCGAGCAAAAGTTCTGTTTTTTGTCAACCTTTAGACGGCCACTGCTAGGAATAGGTCTCCACAAAGGGGGGTTCAGCCATAATAACCATGCTTGGCCGATGCATCTTGGCGATCGCAGTAGGTGTTATGGTACTGAGAAGGACGCTGCTGCAAATCCTCTGGTCAATATCCCTCTGTCGCCTTCGAGGACACCTACGGGTAGAAATAGGATGGTGCTATTCACAGCCGGCACCACACGGAAAAAGCTAGTTTGACAATAAAGGAGATCGAACAAAATGTACTCGTGCCATCGTCAATGCCTTGTATTTGTATCTCAGATGATGAAACTCCGTTCTGGTAGGTGCCACCGCGACAGTACTACTACGACTAGATGGGTACTTTCATGTTGTCGCCGGTGGTACCCCCCCAGCACGGAAGCTGCAGGCCTTATCCTAACAAGCTGGAACGGTGATTTCCAGGTGCTACGGCGGGAATTCCAGGGTAGGAATTCTTCCGCCGGTTCGACCCACTTTGGAACCTGGTGAGCTGAGTGAGACGACGGCTGCACCGTACCTGCCGTTCGACATCGTTATCGCCGTACAACATCTTCCCGAGCATCAGCTAACTCCGGCTGCGACCAAATGGGGTGGTCGGGTTTTTTCGCCTGGAATATACGGGAAGTACCTGTCCCTGCAGAGGTGACAATAGACGACCATAACCCACGACCCTACAAATTTTTGTGTGCCTCCGACTTCTAGCAAATTAAATGTTTATTTTTAATGGTACACATCTGTTTTAATTCATTCGCCATCTACTATAGGAGGAATAAAACGGGTGGAGGCTACAAGAGTAAGAAGAATAATATTAAAAGTCTGCAAACTTTTCCGAGCAAAACAACAAATGTTGGCCATCAACTGAACGATCGGGATTGTTTAGAAAATAACTATTATTCCTTCACTTTCTCTTGGCTGTAATCCCCGTTCCATCATTGGACAAGCAGAGATACGGCGAAGCGTCACCGGTTGAAGTTCCACGGTCTCGAAACGCATGTGACCAAAAGCGTTTATGAATAAGTGTGGATGGAGAGGGAGAGGAAGGCCAATGAAAAGATGGATGGACTGTCTGAATAATGGTAAGAATGAAAAGGGAGTCAGTGAAAGCATGACGTTGGACAGGACGGAATGGAAGAAGGAAACATGTTGCGCCAACCACAAGTAACATGAGACAAGGCCAGGAAGATGATGATGATAATTAATAAATTCGAAAATTTGTGGAGATGTATAGAACTTTGAAATTCGTTTGGAGGAATTAAAGTACTATGTTATATTCCCAAGTCATCAACATTTATACCCGGTTAAAATATTAGGATTTAATAAACACAAACCGAAAGGTTGGTAGTGAACTAAAAGTGAGGTCGTTTGTACAAAATTTGTCAAAGTCAAAGCACTAATTTCTATTAAACCATTTACAGGCACTTCTGAATTTTCAATTAGCCTGTTTTTAGGGTTCCATACCTCCAAAAGGAAAAAACGAAACCCTTATAGGATCACTTTGTTGTCCGTCTGTCTGTCTGTTTGTCAAGACCCTTTATCTCGGGAACGTGTGGAGGTATCGAGTTGAAATTAAAATCATATCCTCAAGTCTACGGTCCCTTGATGCTGTAAAAAAACCTCAACCCTTTCTGTTAAAGTGAAAAAAAGATACGGCCGTTTATGTTGCAAAAAAGCATTTAAAGTACGTATAGTAGATGGATTAGTATAGAAGTATGGATATGTACAGTCAGCAAAAGAGATAGGTATGCAGGTCATCGGAAATGGTTGAAGTTTACTTAGAAACCGATGGATGTTTTTGAATGAAGTTTAATAAAATCATTGAAATAGTTATTCTCTATTAAATTAATTAAATTTTATTCAAAAACATCCATCGGTTTCTAAATAAACTTTAACTATACCTGACGACCCTGCATACCTATCTCCTTTGCTGACTGTACCTACAAATATGTACGGAACCCTCGGTGGGCGAGTCCGACTCGCACTTGTCCGGTATTTTCAAAAAGTTGAAGCTGGCTGCTCGTTCCAAAATGGAGCTAGGTGTCTATAGAGAAGACCGAGCTCAACCAGAAGAAACTCCACGGATACTCTTATATATCAAGTTTCAGGGTGTTATAATTGTGTGTGTTAATAAAACCTAGGCTTGGGCGTTTATTTCTATGGGATTACGACCCTCTCCTTTGACTTTTCTGACTTTTGAATTATTAGGTTTATAAGTTATAATTTCTTACCTTATTGGGCTGAGAACTTTGGTCGATGCAGAACAGATCTGTAAAAAGACAAAAACAATATTATTAATAAAGCCAAAATTCCCTTTATTGCTAGAAAAAAAATCACGCAGTATAAATGTTAAAACTTTTAAAGGGTTGTGAGGTTTTTGGGACCGAGACCGCGGTCCCGGATTCAATAATTATTTTTGAGTAGTATTTTGGGACCACAAACAAATTTATGTCTTGGAAAAGTACGGTCAACCAAAAAATTTTGAAGGCATACAATAATTAGTCATCATCATCAGCCACCTGCCGCTTGTATCCAGCGGTTAACCATAATTTATAAAATTGATTACTGATGTATGTTCACACGCCTACACATCAAGCTATACATTTCCAGTATAAGCTGACCTCGCATTGTACGGAAATCCTATACAATGCGAAATCAGCATTAACTGGAAATGTATAGCTTGATGTGTAGCCGTGTGGACAAAAATCAGTAGAATACTTATTTATTTATTATTTATTTATTTATTTTTGACAATACGTACAACATCTTACAGAAAATTCCAATACGATGTCATACACATAATTATATTCATCACTTACTAACTGCACATACTTATACAATACAATAACAAACATATAGCACAAATATTAAAAAATAACTGTAACAATATATACATAGCAAGTAATAAAATAACAATAATTCACATTAACGAACACCTCGAATACTCAATACGAAAAACTTTAGTGCTACTACTCAACGCTTAGAAATAATTAATGCTCAAAGTACTTTCGTTTGATGCACTATACGCAGTTAGCGACTTTGTGATGTGTGTTTACCATAGAGCAACTTGCTCTATGGTAAAAAAAAAACTCTCTAAAAACTCTCCATAAGCTTGGTATTAGTCAAATGTTTGTGTACCGGGCTATTAATAGGTACAATGAGACCTCCTCTGTTTGTGACAGAAAAAGATCTGGCCGTCCACCTAGCGTTCGTACGAAAAAGGTGGTCAAAGCAGTAAGGGAAAGAATTCGAAGAAACCCTGTCCGAAACCAAAATATTTTATCTCGGGAGATGAAGATAGCACCCAGAACCATGTCGCGTATTTTAAAAGATGACTTAGGACTATAATAGACGCACTGGTCATTTTTTAATTGATAATTTAAAAATAGGCTGGACATGTCTGCCGCATGCCGAACGACCTATGGGCCCGTAAATCCCAAAATTGGTGCCCTGAAATGACGAGACGGGGCCGCGGTAGACCACGTAAGAGATGGCGGGATGACTTGGATATCTTCCTTAAGAATTGGCAAGACATAGCTAAAAGTCGAGACAGATGGAAGGAATGGAGGGAGGCCTTTGCCCTGCAGTGGGACAGTACAGGCTAAATATAATAAATATAATATATAATATAATAATTTAAAAAAGAATAGGGTGGTAAAATCAAACAACTACTGAAGCGGTCAGCAAAGGAAGGTCACAGAAAAAAATTGTTTACGGATGAGAAAATCTTTACAATTGAGCAACATTTTAACAAACAATATGACCGTATTTATGCTCAAAGCTCTAAGGAAGCTTCCCAATTAGTCGACAGAGTGCAACGTGGGCATTATCCGACTTCAGTGATGGTTTGGTGGGGTGTTAGCTATGAAGGAGTGACTGAGCCATATTTTTGTGAAAAAGGTATCATAACATCGGCACAAGTGTATCAAGATACCATTCTTGAGAAGGTAGTTAAGCCCCTTAACAACACTATGTTCAATATAACCATGTATGGTCCTTCCAACAAGACGGCGCCGGGTCATAAAGCTCGGTCCACGCTGTCTTGGTTGGAAGTGAACGTTTCGGACTTCATCAGAGCTGAAGACTGGCCGTCGTCTAGTCCCGATCTTAATCCGCTGGATTATGATTTATGGTCAGTTTTAGAGAGTACGGCTTGCTCTAAACGCCATGATAATTTGGAGTCCCTAAAACAATCCATACGATTGGCAGTGAAGAAATTTCCCATGGAAAGAGTGCGTGCTTCTATTGATAACTGGCCTCAACGTTTAAAGGACTGTATTGCAGCCAATGGAGACCACTTCGAATAAGTTTTTTATATTTTAAATTGTTTTATATTTATGTATTAAATTAACACACTGTAAAAGTAATAAAAAAAAAATATTTTTCTTCGTGACAATATTTATGGCAAGACTAGGTATATTAAAATAATAATATATATTATATACATACACGAGCAGTCGAGTGCTGCGCACTCACCTGCCCGTGTGCTCATTTGTTTGTAGTAGACTAGATACACACACACATACACACACGCATTTCGTTACGTGACGATTTCTACCAATTCGCCCTGTTATGTCAACGTCAATAAAAGGCAGAGATCTAGTAACGACTGCTTTATTACGAAGTTGCAAGCATGCAGTATATATTGGAGTATACCAACATAACACTTCCCCCCTATATTTAAAATAGTCTAACTTAAACATACACACAAACGAAAGACATAACTACATTTTGTATTTCAACAAACAAACTAAAATGTGAATACAACAATGTGTAAACGAAACATAGATACTTAAATGCAATAATCATGGTTATTCATACAGTAGCTAGTTTAGTAACTGTGCAATGATGAGTGTGATGTATTTTAATAAACAATATCATTACAACCTTTTTAATTTATCAATGCAGCGTAAAGCAGCCTTTCTATAGACACGATTCCTCGCTGTTGTCAATGGATCGTCAAATCTTTCAGATAGAGTTCTCGAGGGAGGCGATTCCTCTGCCAGTTGAACTTGATCATCTTGATCAATGTCAGGCGTCGACGTTTGCCCTGCGTCAGCTTGATCTGATGCTTCCGCTTGCAACTTCGATAATGCAAATCTAGACTTTCGATGCATAGTTGTTAAGATTTGATCAATGTGTCTCTTGTGAACACGACCATCTTGTGATTTCACCGTATAAGAGACTGGACTTTCTCGACGTACCACCGTACCTTCAGTCCATTTTCCCCCGTTTTTAGAATAGTCCCGTAGTAGCACGGGATCCTGTGGCTCGGCTACCCGTAGAGCGGTGTCCCGTCGCCGTTCACTAGCCTCCTGCCGCTGTCGCACCACGTCGCGCGTGTCGGGCCGTAGCAGGTCCAGTCGACCACGCAACCGTCGCCCGTACATAAGCATTGCAGGCTCGCGACCAGTGGTACTATGTTCAGTGTTTCTATACGAGAAAAGAAATTTACTGAGTGCCGTATTAACATTTTCCTTTTCGACTTGGGCCTTTTTTAATGCCCTCTTTACCAGTTTCACAGCATTTTCAGCCGCCCCATTGCTCGAAGGGTGATATGGCGCAACTAAGGTATGTCGAATACCGTTTACGTCTAAATATTTTTTAAATTCTGCCGAGGAAAAAGGCGGTCCATTATCACTAACAATTCTTTTAGGTAAACCAAAACGTGCAAAAATGTTGCGTAAACAGTTGATTACAACCGCAGCGGACGTACCCGAAACATTGGCAACCTCGATCCATTTTGTATGAGCATCGACAATAACTAAATAATACTTATTATTAAATGGTCCTAAAAAATCTAAATTCAACCGAGCCCATGGTTCGTCCGGCCACGGCCAGGAGTGTAGTGGAGCCGGGGCGGGAGCAGAGCGCTGCGATTGGCATGCGACGCACTCCCGTACTATCTGCTCGATGTCAGAGTCCAATGTCTCCCACCAGACATAGTTCCGCGCTATTTGCTTCATTTTTACTATGCCTGGGTGACCGTCATGAACTTCTTTCAAAATTGTCAATCGTAAAGATTTCGGAATGATTACCCGGTAACCCCAAATCAAGCAACCTTGATCCACACAAATACTGTCCTTACGATTAAAATACGCTTTTTCATTTTCAATATTGCTAGTTTTTGGCCACCCGAACATTACGTAACCGTATATTTTACTCAATAAAGAATCTTTTGCCGTCTCAATTTTAATGTCTTTAAAACTAAGTGGAAAATTGTCCTGCACAAAATTAAGGTAACTACAGTTTCTGTCCTCACATTTGATTCTGCTTCTCGTAGAATTCAACGGAAGACGAGAAAGCGCATCGGCATGACAGTTTTGTACTGATTTAATAAATTCTATTTTGAAATTATAAGCAGACAACTGGACTGCGTATCGCTGTAGTCTACTTGCGGCTGTCACAGGTATACCTTTATTTGTCCCAAAGATATAACTCAATGGACGATGATCACTGCGTAAAATAAACGGTCTCCCGTATAAATACTGGTGATGCTTACGCACACCGTACACAATTGCTAGTGCCTCCTTGTCCAACTGCGAGTAGTTTTGTTCAGCGGCGTTAAGTGTTCGCGACGCGCAACACACGGGCCGCTCACTGCCGTCTGCGTACTGCTGTGACAGCACGGCGCCCAACCCGTATGCGCTGCTGTCCACTGATAACACCAACGGCAAAGTAGGATCGTAGTGTGCTAACACTGGTGCGCTGCTCAATACTTTTTTCATTCTACAAAAAGCAACCTCACACTCATCATTCCATTGCCATTTAACATTTTTTTGTAGTAAGTTGTATAACGGTCTCATTATATCACTTATATTTGAACAAAATTTAGCGTAAAAATTAACGAGGCCCATGAAACTCTTTAATTGAGTTACATTTGTGGGCGATGGGGCAGCCTTAATGGCTTCAATTTTGTTGGAATCCGTGTGCAAGCCAGCCTTATCAATATTATAACCTAAATAAGTTACACAATCCTTAAAAAAATGACATTTGCTGAAATTGATTCTTAATCCATTTTGTTTTAATCTTTCTAACACTGCCCTCAAATTTGCTAAATGGGTAGCCTTATCCTTTCCCGTTACACATATATCATCTGCAAATACAGCCGTTGAAGGCAAGCCACTCAATGTTTCCTCCATTATTTTTTGAAAGTTTTCAGGAATACATTTAATCCCAAAAGGTACTCTTTTGTAAATGAACGTCCCGACATGAGTGGTAATTGCTGTCAGCGGTTGTGATTTCTTATCTAATAAACATTGTTGGAATGCATTTGATAAATCAAGTTTTGTGTACTGCTCACCGCCCCCCAAGGTCGCAAAGAGTTCTTCAATCCGCGGTAAAGGATAATGGAAATCTTTAAGAATCGGATTAAGCGTTATTTTATAATCTCCACATATTCTGATTGAGCCATTCGACTTAATAACCGGGACAATAGGCGTGCCGTATTCTGATCTTTCGACTTTATAAATAACTCCTTCTTGTTCTAACCGTTTGAGTTCGCTTTCGACTCGCGGGCGCAGTGCCAGTGGCAGCGGCCGCGCCTTCACAAACACGGGGGTTTCATCCTTGAGGTGCAGCGATACAGGTGACTTGAATGTGCCTAACCCTTCTGCAAACACTTCTGGGAATTCGTCTCTCAAAACGTTTGCTACCGAGTCCGATTCGTTAATATTGTGACATTCAATGATTCCTATTTTTAATTGTTTAATCCACGTACGACCCATTAAAGGTGGGCCGCCGTTTTCAATAATAAATAACTTAAGCATCGCAGACTTGGAACCACAAACAACCATTACCACAATATAACCGAGGGTCTCGATAACGTCGCCCGTGTAAGACCTCAGACATAACAACTTGGATTGAATGGGCACATGTTTAAAATATTTATCATAAAAATTTTTCGAAATAGCTGATATTTTACTACCCGTATCAATTTCAAATTTACACGGCACCTTTTGTACTACTAAATTCGCATAATACGGTCCGTTACCGTCATTACTTGTAACCAAGTTAAAAAAATTACAGTCGTCATCCGAGTCCGAATCATTTAAAAAGTACTGACCTTTGTTTTCCTTTGGACTCATAAATTCACTTTTACCTTGGCACATTACTTTCAAATGGCCCTTCTGGCCGCACGCATCGCATGTATAATTTTTAAAACGACACTTGCCGGCTACGTGGCCGGTCTTACCGCAACGCGCACAAAGTCGTCGCTGTGTCGTCGTAGGCACAGTAGCCGCGCCGGCTCGCGCGCGCGCTCCGCCGCTGCCGACCCGGTGCAAGCCGCCGTCGCCGGCCGCGCCCGCGCTGCCCGATGCGGATGCTGTACTTGCATGCCGCTCAGCTGCCTCGAGCGCCGTGGCCAACTCCACAGCCCTTTTGTAGTTTATACTCTTTTCGGCAAACAATCTTGACCGCATCTCTTCGCTATATAAACCCGACACGAACTGATCGCGAAGGTTTTCTTCCAAAGAACTACCGAAGTTGCAGGTTTTAGCCAAGTGTTTTAGACCATGTAGGTAAACACGAATACTTTCTCCCTGCTGTTGCGTCCGCTGCCGAAAAATGTGTCGCTCTGCTATTTCAGATCTCTCCGGTTCCAAATGATTTTTGACGATTGAAACTAATTCTTCGAACTTCTTTTTTTCCGGTTCCACAGGTGAACACAAGTCACAAATTAGATTATAGCACTCCGAACCTACTAATGTCAAAAGTGTGGCAACTTTTAGGTTATCATCTATACCATTTAACAATATAAATTGGTTTACTCGACGAATATAGCTTTCCCAATTTTGGTCTTCGATGTTAAATGACTCAATTTTTCCAATCGGCATGATGATAAACCAAATTCAACTGAAAATACCGAATTTTCTATACCGACTGCGCCAATGTTATGTCAACGTCAATAAAAGGCAGAGATCTAGTAACGACTGCTTTATTACGAAGTTGCAAGCATGCAGTATATATTGGAGTATACCAACATAACACGCCCGTAAACCGTGTTAAGGAACTTCATTCCAAAAAGGCACCCACAGACGGTACCGTTGGCAGAGAAAGTAAATGAAACCAATGACTGCTGAGAACATACTGCCTTTATTACAATAATTGGTATGTAAGGTGTCTATAATGACAAAGATTATAATTATGTAGAGGGACCTTACACCTCCCCCCTTAAAAGGAAAAGAGAATTACAAACCAGAGGTACTTTTTATCATATTAGCATAATTATTAAATTGGCGGCCCGCCAAAACAGGTATCAAACGTCAGATTAGGTCGATAGCGAAAAAGTAGTATTGATTTATTGATTGGTGACAACGACGACGTCTTGCCTTTATACTTATAAACAACAATATAATTAATAAACAAATTAATAAAAGTTCCTACCATAAATGAATTGTGTCCAATCATTTATATTCCAAACAGTACACAAACAAGATCTAATTGTTAACACGATAATCTAAACTAAACAAAAAGTAATAAAAGCGAGTATAGTCAAACAAAACATTCCTTAGGCATCCAATGCAAAGTCTAGCGCAATTTACTCAGTTTAAAAACATCGACGTTTTAGGGGACCGTACACGGAATAGAATAATCAAGTAGAAGTGCCTACACTGCTATTCCGCGTGTGATACAATTATGCGGAAAATATGTAAAATAATAACAACCTTCGTTAGCTGGAATAAGTTTTAATGTTCTTTGAACAACAAATGTGCTTTTCATCAAGGTTGAAGTTGTTGTTCATACAACACTAAGACTTATTCCAACTAACAAAGCTTGTTATTATTTTACAAATTAATTTTATTTATCTCGCTCATCCGTCCGTCTGACTGTCTGTGTTATCTCTTGAACTGTAGTAAGTAGACACTTATAATTTTAACTGAGTATGTAATATTAAAGCCGCTATAACAACACATTATTAATTTTGTTTTCAGTTTGTTCTTCCGATTATTTGAAATAGAAATGTTCTTAGAAATAACCAAATAACACTTTAATTTACTTTTTGACGTGATAACGTCTTATAAATCGATGAACACCGGCTGCCCGCACGAAAAAGTGTCACGTTCCGCCTGAGCCTGAGCGTGCAAGCGAGAGCGCGGAACAAGCAATAGAGAGGCATGATCGGTCCAAGCAATAAGTATATGTTATATATGTTTATGTATATGTTATACATGTTAGCCATTATGTTTCTTTATGACGTTATCACGTAAAACTATGGTCCGTAAACTAACTTTACCGACAACCAATTTCTTTTTCAGTCTAATTTTGCCTACTACAGGGCAAAGGCCTATCCACTCTCCTTCCAACTCTCTCTATTAAGGGCTATTTGGGACCAGTCTTTATCAAAGGATTCTAGAGCATTCCGTCATCTCCACCTTGGTCTACTGCGATCCCACTTGCCATGCAGAGGGGTATTAGATCGTGCGTTTGACCCAATGATCGTCTGACATGCGGCAGTTGCGTCCAGCCCAATTCCATTTCAGCATGACAGCTTTCCAAGTGACGTCAGTTATTTTTGTGATGGAACGGATGGTGGTATTCTTAACGGTGTTACCAGACCAATCGATTGATCGTCGATCGACGGCATCGATCGATGGTAGAATGGATTAGTCGACGTTGATCGATAGTTCCTACCAGACCAATCGATCGATTGTCGATCGACGATCGATTGATGGTAGAATGGATTAGGCGACGTCGATCGAGCTGTTTGATTGTTATTAGTGATGGATTATAGCCGGAGTTAATCGGTTAACGTCGACCGATGCCATCGACCGGCAATTGATCGATTAGTTAGTCGAAAGGTATCCGTCGATCAGCCAAAGCTACACTAATGGATCAACGTCGACCGATGGCATCGCTCGATGATCGATCGATTAGTGTAGTAACACCCTAACCCGGTCTCGCAACGACACACAGATGAATCAACGCATAATAGCTATAAAAATTAAAATGAGTCCCCATACAAAAAAACGTGTTGTTTTTCGGTTTTATCAATGAACGATTTTATACGGAACCCTTCATTTGCAAGTTCAACTCGCACTTGATCGATTTTTAACGCAAATGTCCAAACGAATTACCATAGATTACCAGGGATCAAGCTCCAGTCGCTTTGACTTGCAGCACTTTTTCGCTTAATCGGGTTAGACACTTGAGTACTTTACGAATAAGCTGGAGCTGGATGCAGCTTTTTAGTTGTTTATTTGACACAGCGTAGAAAAAGGTAGTTAAGTAAAGTAGTCGACTGGGTAAGTAATTTGATTTAAGTTGGTAGATCTGGGAAGAAT
This sequence comes from Charanyca ferruginea, assembly GCA_947361185.1. Lineage (NCBI taxonomy): Eukaryota > Metazoa > Arthropoda > Insecta > Lepidoptera > Noctuidae > Charanyca > Charanyca ferruginea. Next base: position 5,645,312 of record OX376082.1, on the reverse strand, counting down.
GAACTAGTATTGTGTGATAAGCTGTGTTGTTTCTTTGGATATTTAAAAGTACATTAAGGACGGATTCGGTCAAATGCCATGTTACACCAGAGCAACTAACCCCTGAATAATTTTACTCAATTTCATTCCTTTAATTTCATTGATATAATTTCGTTTGCATTTTTCCATCACAAACGTCGAGTAGCCAATAATAGGTATTGTTACTCTTGAGTTGATGAATGAATGATAAATCACATGTGTGAGCCAACTTTAAAGCAATACAATTGTTTATAAAGCGGAACGCAAGATTTTATGTCTACTTAATTTTGACAGTTTAAAATGGTGTCAACTCTCCATGATATTCACATGAGTTGTCATTGTGAGCTGGTAATAATATTTATATTTATCTCGGATAACTTGTTTACTCGAGACATTTTGGCGGTGTAGCGTTTTACTCTTGGATAGAGTTATACCGGAATTAAAATTTTGTAAAACAAAAAGTTATTTAATGTAATGAGTGATTTTATTCCCAGGATAACACTTATACAAGTTTGATCGATCCCACACTAAGGAACTTAAAGAAAAATAAAACTTTCAAAACACATTTTTTTTTTTTTTTTATATTGTTATAGGCTTTCGTTTGACCTCAACTCACCTGATCTTAAGTGATGATGCGGCCGCACGCTTGCCTAGAATAAACCGGTTCACTCGTGACTTGAAGATACCGAGATACATTGGGACTTGTAAAATTGTTTTCGTGTTTTTACTAAAAGTAGTCAGCGGGAAAACACCCACTTTCATCATCCTAGCCTTTTCCTAAATACCAATGTATGTATATGTAAAAAATATATGGACCGACTGCCTTTCTAGGGTAACACGACAGCCCTTGGTTGACAGATGGGTTGTTAGACTTTCGGGCTTTTGACTAGGTACCCGAAACGACGTCAAAGATCTACGAATTACAGCCTGGCCCAATGGTTTTACGTGCTAAGGAAACACCGACATGATTTAGTTAAAAAATAATCGTTATTAGAAACGTATTTGCGTAATTAAAATATATCATTTATAATTTCAGAAAATATCTTAAACAATAATAAGCAGTTATAAAAAACACGTCTATCTTCTAAAAAAAAGTTATGCTCCCCACATATAGGGGTCAAGTTATTTGTATACATTAGGGGTCAGAATCAGATATCAATCCAGACCCTCTATTGCCAAGAAAACTCTATGATAGTTGTACTGTAGGTATGTATGTTCGATTCTCAGGGCAGGTGCCCTGAGAATCGAACATACATTCAGCAACTCCACATGCCATGCTTCAGTAAATACATTAGATAAATGAGATAATCGCAAATTCTATAAAATAATGATATAACAATGAACCTAGAAAAAATACAGTAAGTACTAAAAACTTGCCAAATCACTCATAAAAATTATCCATCAAACAAAAGTCACAGAAAAAATAATTCTCTGTTATTTTTACTCTGTGGCCCTTCCTTTTAAAACAATATACTATTATTAAATTGTCACTCTTTTTTTCGACGTCTGACCTCCATGTTACATTTACAACACCCCAGGGCAATCGAAAAAAGTAATTTTGATCGTCCGTATTCATCAAATTCGATTTACGAAATGTTGTTTTTAATTTCGGCAGCCATTTTTTTGGCGCCGGAATCATAATGGCGGCGGTATTTTAAAACATATTAAGCGAGGAACTGTCAAGTGGATGTTGTCATGATTTATGTATGGAAGTATGGGATTGTCATTTGTTTTATGGTTGTGCGTTTTATGACCAAGCGTTACGCGCGCTCAATAATGGCAATATTAAAGCAAGGCAATTGCCGGGGTTTCACTTAGTCACGTACCACCCAGTGTCGCGGCTATACGTCAGTATCGCTCGTAATTCACACATAACTGACGTAACAAAATTTGTATGTTTATCTTTTTCTAACAGGTGTACGCTGTATGCTTATGTCCTTTTCTTTGCACTGTATAATTGTATGTGCCTACTGGTATGTAGATATAAAATTTTGCGCCGTTTTAAAGCGCATTAATGTTCGTGTATGACGCGTCTATTTATAATTCGTCATTGCCAAAGGTTTCATCATAACGCTGAGATAACAATACAAAAAGGCGTTATCTATACTAATATGTCGTGGAAAACGTAGTTCAAAGAATTAGTTACTCAGTTGATTATTGAGTACAGAAGAAATGGTAAACGCCGTGGCATCAGTTGCTAACTGTAATGGCGGCACGTGGACAGATTCGTGTTGGAAAGTGGAGACTATGCCGAGCTCACTTTTGCTCGAGACAACCAACCAGGGGGCCAAGTCTGCTATTTTTATAATTTCGTCATTCCAACACGATCCCATTGTCATTTTGCTAAAAGTTCGTAATGTGCTAAATTCATAATGGTCGATCATTGGTCGGTCGAATTAAAAGCAATGACTAATCTGAAACAATGACGTTCTAATGGTAGGTCACTGATCAAAGGAACTGTCAAAATTTTAGCATATTTCCGCCTAAGTTAGTCATTAATTTGTCATTTTGTATGAGATTACCATTCTTTATCATTTCTTTCAATGGCGTGTCAGTGGTTGACCATTGGAAAGTCATAATGACGCCATTATATTAGTACATTACCAAACTTGTCAAATTCAAAAATTTTGAAATCAATGATAGACCATTCTATTGTAATAGCAGACTTGAGACCCAGGACACTCATCAAGAACGAAACTGTTGGTTTACTTATTTGAATTGTATTTTACGATCACATTTAGTAAACTAAGGTTAGTTAGTACTGCATTGAACATTGTTATTGGCTTATGTTTAACGAACCTCCAGATACAGTAAATGACATCCAAAAATAGTAAATAATCACCAACATTTAACCAAAGTATTGTAGAAATGTAAGAGTAATAAAAGATTTTTCAAAAAAAAGAAAACCGCCTTCAAAAACTAAATAGTTATAAATAACTTTAGCACAGAACACATTACTTTACTTTCGGAAGTCGGTGGCGGTGGCTTTGAGTTTGTTGTTTTGTATAAAAGAGATTGTAAATCCTCCAAAGATTGAAGAAACTAAAACGTCGTCTAAGTAATCTTTTTGGTAAAATTTATAAGGGACCATTTCGGAATAATCCCCTTTCCAACAAAAAAAGAATTTTGCAAACCCGTCTATATATGACAGAGTTATGCCCGAACATACATAAAAAATAAATACAAACATTCGAATTGATAACCTCCTCCTTTTTGAAGTCGGTTAAAAATGAAAAGTAAGAGAGAGTATGAGTTTGACTGTAAAAAGCGATTTGGTTCTGGGCGTAGGGACGTCACAGTTCTAACCTAACCACGTCGGATCGGCCCCAGGTAGGGCTTAAGGGTCCTTTGGTGATCATTTACTATTTTTGATGGTCATTATATTTATTCCTATTGTTATTTACCAATGAACCCGATACCACAAACCCAAACGATATCGACGCAGTCGCTCGGCCGTAGCTGACGCCGTCAAATGTAATAAATCCGGAGAGTTTGTTTGTTTGAACCCGCTAATCCCCATAACTACTGGTCCGATTTTGAAAACTTTTTCGCCAATTGGAAGCTACATTATCACTGAGTGATAAGGGCTATATTTTAATATCAAAAAATTTGGAATCCGTAAAAAAGTTACGAGAACGAAGTCTCGGGGAAAGTGCTAGTTTGGCATAAATGACAATGTTGTATTTTTTACTAGCTGACCCGATAGACGTTGTCCTGTTCCTAACTATCTTCCCTAGGAAACTACCTACCTACCCTACACTACCTACCTACCTACCCTACCTACCTACCTACCTACCCTACCTATCTACCTATCTACCTACCTACCTACCTACCTACCCTACCTACCTACCTACCTACCTACCCTACACTACTCTACCCTACCCAACCAACCTACCTACCCTACCTACCCTACCCTACCTACCTAAAATTTTCTTTTATACAAACTTTCTCCTGACTAACACAAAAAAAAGAATTATCCAATTTTGTCCAGCCGTTCGGAAGTTATGCGCTTACATACATTTTGGCGATTCATTTTTACATATAGATGACCACTGTGTGGTATAATCGGTATGTTACTAGTTTTGCCCGCAAGTTCATTGGCGTGAATGTCGGTTATCGCGGATGCAGACGAAGCCACTTATGTGGTTCTAGCTTAATTTGTACCACATCACAAGCGGTTTAGTAGTTTACCTTTTTCGCTGTGAAAGCAGGGGCTCGTCAGCTCGTGGCTAAGTATACGAATCGATCAGTCACGGTTGAGCTTGCTTGTAAGTGGGTGACCACCCATTTTATACCAAAATCCCACCATCTCGGAAAGCTCGTAAAGCCATTGGTCCTGTCTGTCATTCGTAGATCTGTGACAGTCGTTATGAGTAGTCACAAACCAGAAAGTCTGACAACCAAAGTCTGAAAGTTTGATCAGCCGCTCCATGTAAAGCACTGGTATTCAGTTTCATCTTTACACTGGAAGCCGACCCCAATGTTGTAGTTAGGACTCACTATTATTAAGTAATACAAATAATGTTCGTGACGAAATTAGAGACACAACGACAAAGTCAAAGTCAAAGTCAAATCATTTATTTCAATTACACCATTAAAAAGGCACTTTTGAACGTCATCATAAAAAAAATATAAAGTTGATTCTAGTTGCCCATTCCAAAAGGTAGTTTCGTATGGAGAAAAATGGGCAAGAAACTCCATACTTACTCTTTTAAAAAAAAAGTGTACAATATTTTGCATTTACAGTTTACAGTTATATAACTATACGTGAATACGATGGACCTTGCATAAAAACACTATATTGAAGTATGTACAGAGTATTACAAGATAAAGAATGACAGCTAAGTTGTATACATAGATACATAGTGTTCACATATTATTATTTACAATTATTCTAAAAGTAGACCACTCCATACATTTCAACAAACTATGAACCTATGAACCAGTGTGTGACCCAAAGCAAGAATTAAATATAATGTATATAGTAAGCATAAATTAAGTAGTTTTAATTAGCAATCCGTTTGATTTTGTCTAGACTGTAGATTGTCCTATGGAGCCCGGACCAGCATGTTTCCAAGCATTCTTATCATGGATATAATCCTCTAAACTGTAATATGCTTGTTTACAGAGTGTACTTTTAATATATGTTTTTAATTTTCTTTCATTTAGTTGCAATATATCACTAGGAATTTTGTTATAATACTTAACACAGAACCCCATAAAAGATTTATGAACTTTAGACAATCTAAAATATGGTTGAGCTATTTTGTCTTTGTTTCTAGTATTAATGTTATGTCTATCACTAACCTTATTAATATAATGTAGGTTTTTTCTTACGTACATAATATTTTCATAGATAAATTGGCAAGGCACTGTCATTATATTAATATTTTTAAATAGTTCCCTAAGAGAATCGCGGCGACGTAGATTATAAATGGCACAATAATTCTTGATCCCAACCAAGAGTCAAGACATTCCGAAGACATTAAACCACATAGTCCGAGAATCAATTTAAACGTAACTTTGATCAATTCGTGTCAAGTCGACCGTTAGTTGGTCACTTAAACTTAGTTTATTGCATACCTTGAGGTTAAGTTAATTGAATATTCACTAAGTTTTAGGTAATACTAGCTTCTGCCCGAGGCTTCGCCCGCGTAAAAAGAACGATTATCCTTTTTATCCCGGTAATGTTGAACACATTACCGGGATAAAAAGTATCCTATGTGTTAATCCAGGAAATGGTCTACCTATGCGCCAATTTTCAAGCAAATCTGTTCAGCGGTTTACGCGTGATTGAGTAACAAACATCCAAACATCTTCACAAACTTTCACATTTATAATATTATACTAGCATCTGCCCGCGGCTTCGCCCGCGTAAAAAGAACGATTATCCCAAGGGAACACATTACCGGGATAAAAAGTATCCTATGTGTTAATCCAGGAAATGGTCTACCTATGCGCCAATTTTCATGCAAATCTGTTCAGCGGTTTACGCGTGATTGAGTAACAAACATCCAAACATCTTCACAAACTATCACATTTATAATATTATTATAGTAGGATATAGTAGGAAGTAGGATATATATTAGTAGGAAGTAGGATAGTAGGATGAGCTGTGATATTAATGATAGAAGTGTTTGTTGATGTGGTTGTGATCGCAGTCTACTCAATTGTAAGTTGTGTAGTAGGTTAATGCAAGGGATTTTGGGACGAGATTAGGTGCCACTGTTGACGTAGTGGCTTTGCTATAAAGCTTTTAAGTTATGGGTTTGGGGGATTGGTTACGAAACGAATCCATATGACAGCTCTGTTGCGTAGGTGGTCGTTAATCTGACCCCGACGCACAGGGTCGCGGGTTCGAATCCCGCCCAGGGCAAAAATTTGTGTGATGAGGATTTGGGCTTGCCTTGTGTCTGGTTGTTAGTTATCTATGTACGTATCTATTTATATATTTGTTTATGTATATCAGCTATCTGACAACCATAGTACAGGGTTTGCCTAGTTTGGGGTCAGATGGCCGTGTGTGTGATGTCCTCATACATATTATATTCCGATTCGTACTTCTAATTAGGCACGACCTCCTTACAAAAAAGAACCTACTCTAATTCCAGTTTTTACTAAAGTTAGGCATAACACTTCAGTATCGCATATTGCTAGCAAAATGGGCATTAGTGTACCTAATGTCAACATTACACTATCCAGCAATATAAAATAACCCACACACTCAAGTTTTCATGACGCTCTTTTATAACTCTCTTTATGGATTCTAAGGATGCACCTATAAAAGGAGACTTAAAAAGTACACGAAGTCGTATAAAGTCCCGACTTTCGAAGTCAGCACGTTCGATACTTTGAACATGTTATTGCTTAACGAACGTGTTTTTGGGACGTGTTTCACGTACTATTTAGCTTTTATATCTGCAATACTATTCTGTAAATATCTACATTATTAGTGTATTAATACCCTGTTCACAATAAGATTAGAAATTTACAAAAACCTTTTTTACAGTCCGTTCAACCGATTTTGACTTATATTGCGTTGGTAGCATGACAAATGGCAACTGCAGTAAACAGTTGTTATTGTAACCACTTTTTTGCCTCTAATGTCATCCTTAAGCCTACGGAATAGAAGTCAACATCGGTTGAAGGGACTGTGAAAAAGGTTTGTGTTTATGTCTAATCTGAACAGGGTTTAGATGAAGTGAGCTTGTGGTGAGTTTTTTTTTTTTTGGGTCAAGCCCGCCACGCTATGCAAAAACCACTGCAACTCCTGGCAGCCAGAATCAACAGTGGCGACCACCAGAAAAGCGCGAAGCAATGAAACTCGACAAAGTCCCTGACAAAAGTTTCAACTGTCTTGGATCCCACAACGAAATTAATCAGAAAAGAACAGCGGAAGATTAAGAAAAAAAAAATTGGTTGTCTGTAAAGTCGGTTTACGGACGATAGTTTTACGTGATAATGTCATAAATATAAGCAAATAATGGCTTCCGTTGAGGTGGGCGGAACTTATTGGTCGTGTCTCTCTATCGCTGGTTTCGCGCTCTCGCTTGCACGTTCAGGCTCAGGTGGAACGTGACACTTTTTCGTGCGTGTAGCCGGTGTTCATCGATTTATAAGACGTTATCACGTCAAAAAACCAACAGAACTTGGCTAATACGCATAAAAGGCCGTTTACAACTGGGAAAAGTCCAGTTGCCAAGCACCTCGGATTAACATAATTAATGGGTCCTAAAAAGTGGACACATTGGATTCTAATAATAGGTATGGCAAAAAAGCTTGAACGCACGGGAATTGGCTTTAATTTCTACAAGGTCCGCATAGCAAATAGCTCCGTTCACGTTCTTTCTGTCAAAAAATACACTCCCTTATGATACGATGTGCAGATTGTTCGTATATAATAAAGTCAGTTGTAGAACACTGACACAAAGGGCAAAGCAACAAGCTTGAAAGCAAATATTTTACTCTTAAAGTTGTCATGACCTGTTAGAAATTTAGCTTGCAATCCAGAAGCTGGCATCAGCAGTAGTTATTATTTTGTAAAATTAGGTGGAATTAACTAGAGATAAACAGTTCTTCCCTTCCATCAACAGTGCTTTTTTTTTGTAATGCAGCCCGTTTCTGTCCCCTCCTGGGAAAAAGCCTCCTACATTATTTCCATTTCTCCAGATATTGTGCCTTATCTTATCTAATACTTGTAGAAGCCATTCAAGGCGTCCCGCCGTCTTTATCTGCTCCTCGGTCTGCTGCGACCCCGTCTGACTGTGTCTGGGCTCCAATCTTGCGATATGTGGCGAGCTTAGCCAGCAGACATGGCCCGCCCAGTCCATATTAGTCTTGTAGATTTTTGTGCTACGTCGAAAATTGGCGTTCTAGAGCGCAGTGTGGTGTTTCCTAGGTGGTTTGTTAGTTTAAAATTAAGTTACACAACAACAACAACAGAATCACATCTACGAGCGCGTTGGCATACCTTGAGTTTGGACTTATGGGTGTTCATCAAAGACATAATGGTTAAATACTCAAAAGCTAACTCAATTTAAAGATGATATTAATTCTCTTACTGCCACACTCAGTGACGTCACTTATTAATAATTAATCATTAACTTTAATTTATCAACATAATTTGGCCCATTTAAACAACAATATTTTTGACTGACAGCGTTCCAAAGTTCCAAGTTATGTTGGAAAGTTAATGATCCATTATTATTAAGTGACGTCTCTGAGTGTGGCAATTACTGTCACAGTAACTTTGACATAAAGTGAAAGAGACAGCACGAGACTGCACGGCATATTAAAATTGAGTAGCGTTTGAGTATTTGGCCATAAGTCTACGAATAGTGAGTGATATCTCAAGTTTTCAACTATATAGGGTGACTGGTAATTAGTGTACGATACTTAAACACGTGATTGTGTTCATGATAACAAACAACTTTCACGAAGAAACAATGTTTTTTGTACTGGTTCACTTTAGGTCACAGGCGCGCGCGCGCATGAATTTCATACGGCTGTTGTGTTATTGTGATAAAAGTGAACCAGTACAAAAATCTTTTTTTTTCGGGAAAGTTGTTTGTTATCATGAACACAATCACGTGTTTAAGTATCGTACACCAATTACCAGTCACCCTATATTTATATAGGTCAACTAGCGACCCGCCCTGGCTTCGCACGGGTGTAATGTAGATCAAACTATACGTATAAACCTTCCTCTTGAATCATACTATCTATTGATGAAAAAGGTATTAAAATCTGTTGCGTAGTGTAAAAGATCTAAACGTACAAACAGCGGGTGCTACTTTGTTTTATACTATGTAAAGATTATCTTTTTATATATATAAATATATATATCTCTTATTGTGCTAATAAGATGAAATTCGTACGTCTGTGGAGTTTTATTAAAATAAGTAAACGACGGAATTGACCCGGTGTCCGCGTTGCAACTTAGGGTTGCCACGCGAATATTTTGCAATTATTTTTTGTACATTTTCCGGTTGACTTTACTGTTATTTAAGTATAGTTTATTCAATGAGACATAATTTAATTTTTAAGGACACAGTTGATGCATTTACTGAGCGATTGGTTGCAGCGTATTGTGTCGCGGGTTCGATGCCGGCACGTACAAATGCTAGGCCAGACAGACCATACATTAGAGACCCGATCCAGCCTGTCCCTTTGCTGCCCTCTCTCAGTGGCGACCTAAGCCGAGGCTCGTACCCCACAGGGGGTGCCCTTAGCGTAGTCACTTAGTTTATAAGTTTTTGCCCTGGCTGGAGGCCCTAAAAGTCACTTTTTAAGGCACCACAGGATTGTCCGGTTAAGCAGTAACCAACCCTTAGGTTGAACTGCGAGAAGCCATACAGAAAAAAAAAAAAAAAGAAACCATACATTACAGATAGTTGTTCTGTGTCTGGCTGTTTGTGAGTTTCTGAAACAGACCTGCAATACAGAAGAAATTCCTCGAGCGGGATAAAGTTTAAAAGCAGCTTTTACACGCCAAAATACCAAAAAACAATCTCTTATTATTGTTGGTGCAGTCAAGGAAAAAAATACATAGAAAACTCTGAGCTAAAATAATGACGTTGATTAAATATTGACTGGCTTTTATCTCCCTACCGATTTTAAAGGTAGTACAAGTACTCATGACTTATCTGACTAACCTTTTTTGCTCAACTATGTTGGGACGGCTTTCACTTTCCAATGCAGCTGAATACAACTGATTAACACATGATGTATTTGATGATTTGAGATGTATTTTGAACAAGGCTCGTTTTAACTTTTTTTTTTGTACTTTTGACCCGTTTATAACTTATATCACGATATCCATATTTGTAAACTTCATTTCAATTTTCCTAGATAGTGCTGTGCACTTCTGTAAGTGACGAATTCACTATATATCTGAAACTGTATGTGACTATTGTCTGTATATGTTTTAGTGAGTAAGTCGTTGGAGTGCCTTATCAATAAATAAATAAATAAATAAACACGAAGCAACTGCCTATCTGACTTCCACAACCCAGCTACTGGGTAAAATGATACTCGTTGGTTAGACTGGTTCTCAGACATTTTACCCGACTTCAAACAGGAGGAAGTTATTAATTCGGATGTTTGTATTTTTTTTATGTATGTTCGGGCATAACTCCGTCATGTATAGAAATTAGCAAAATTATTTTTTTGTTCGAAAGGAGTTTAGTCCAAAATGGTCCCATATAAATTTCATCGAAATTGACTTAGCAAAAAATCAACAATATCCCAAAAATAACGTAGATGATCTTTGAAGGACTTTCAATCTCTGATTTAACTGTGTCGCCGTTTCTTAATGGATTTGGATGTTAAGGTGATACTAAAAAGCGGAAAATAAAAACTTCTTTTTATAAAAAGAACAACCGCCTTCAAAAACTAAAAAGTGATAAACAAATTCAGAACAGATACATACATTACTTTAGTTTCGGAAGTCGTTGGCGGTGGCTTTGTTCTGTTTGTTGTTTTGTATTGCCAGCGACTTCCGAAACTAAAGTAGTGTGTGTTCTGTTCTGTAATTATTTATCACTTTTTAGTTTTTGAAGGCGGTTGTTTTTATTTTGAAAGAAGTTTTTATATATGGTTTTACGTGCTTTCGACAAGTTCATGACTACTTGCCTCGTTATTCATATTCATGAGAATATGAACAATTTTAACAAAAGAAAGAGATTTGAATGAGATTTGAAACGAACTTTGGAGATTAGCACTATTAAAAAAAAAAACACATAATGCCTAAGTTAAATCGAAATTTGAAAAACATTTGTGCCATACATTTTTATCGCGTTATAATAAAAAAATGAGTTTGTTCCTATACAAATGCATTTATTGGAACCAGCTTAATTTATCTTTCAGAATTGATCTAATAATGCAAGATAATCATTTAATACAAGTAGGCACCATCTAAAAGACCGGTATTGACTATTGGGTGGAATCTGGCCCCGTTACGCCCCGTCTCCGTACCGTATATTTATAAGAAATACTTTTTCAAATGACGTCACGACACACAGTTTTCAAAATAGAAATGACAACTAGCAGCTATTTCAACAATATATTTTTCGTCGCATTTTTTATTACAAAAGTTTATTGCCAACCCTGCAGCTACAGAAGTAAATTGGCTGTCCCCGGGGCAATAGATTGCTTTAATTTTACTTAGTCTGGTAAACATCTCGGCGTCACGTTGTGTACCGGCCAGAGTAAGACGGGCTATCACAGTCATAATTCTTAAAAGCTTACAGAAGCTATACAGAAACTCTCGTAATAGCAGGCTGAAATAAAAAAATGTTTTATTTTTGTTTTATTAAAAAAAATATCAAGTATAAATAACATTTCGAAATTCGAACGTTAATCCGTGATGATTTACTTTAAAACCAAATGAGTTCGCTTTTGAAATGTGTGCGTTCATTTAAGTGAGATTTGAAGTGAACTTTACAGAACAACACTCTATAATAATAATAATAATTATAATAATAAAGTTTATTCACAAATACTGTTTCACAAAAAGTTTACATCGTTAAATGGGCTAGATATTTTAAGACAGATTAGTAGAGGACAGAATCTATTGCCGAACTAGGTTGAAAACCTGTATTTCAGCATTAGACGCCATTAACATTGTATTGATTTTCACTACAACCATCCATGTGTAAAGTGTGGATACGAAAATACGAGAGATATAATAGAAAACATCAAATATCAAACACTTCGTTGACGTTCCACTCAATTTCATTGGCACACTTCTACCTCTCTACGGTAGTACCCCGCTCGCTACGCTGTCTCGCCACTACGCTGCTACGCCGGTCCCTACGATGCTACGCAGCTCACAGTCTCAGCTCCCACAGTCCAGGGCTAGCAAACATTTGCATATTATTTGAAGAATAACCTTAGCATATTTTTTTATTAGCTCCTTTTGCATTTTGTAAGCACTTTTTATATTAAAAATGGTATGATTTTGTAAACTCTTTAAAAATACAGACAAATAAGCACGTTATTAAAAATATCCCTTAATCTGCAAGATGTTACTAAGTATTCATAATTCTTAATATCCATTAGGTAGGTATACGGGTAGGTACACCATTTGTTAATTTACATGATTCGTGTGGTCTCATAAATAGTAATTTAGCTACATTAAAAACTCATTAGCTCTGGTACCTTTTTACGGTAATCTAAGGGACGTAACGTAACACATTTATTTGTATTTTGCGTGATTCAAATATTATTATAGCACACTTCTAGTAATGAATATCCCTATTTACCTACTACTATTATTATAGTACTTAGGTATGTATTTTTGAACTAGTGTTGAATGTTGTGCTTCTGGAGTACGAGGTCGTAGATTCGAAACCGGCCACGGCCTGCTAGGTAATAATATGCCTTTTCAACTGACTTCAAAAAAAGAAAAAGGTTCTTAATTTTGACACATATTTTTTTAAATGTTTGGCCACGCATAACTTTTTGCAGTGTAATCCGATTTCAATGATTCTAAATTTATAGTGTATACCTCAAAGTGGGTCTCATATAAATTTCATGAAAATATTCCACCCCTAAGGGTGGAAAAATAAATTTCATGAAAATATTCCACCCCTCAGGGTGGAAAATTGAGGGCTGACTGAAATTTTTTGGAGTCAAAAAAGCTTTTTTTGCAAAAAAGACAATCGCCTTCAAAAAGTAAAAAAATAGTTCATTAAATTCGCAAGTCGGTGGCAATACAAAACAACGCACAAAACCAAAGCCGCCGACTTGCTCATTGACAGCTGTGGAAGAAAACATAGTGAAAAAATCCATACTTAAGATTAATATAAATCTGAAATCATCGATTCACCTAAAGCAAGCGTGATAATCAATATTCAGGCAAGTAGTGTCCTATTATATTTTTTTAAATTAATTTTTTACAACTAATAATAATTGCTTGTCAAATCCAATAAAATAATTATCGAAATTGCCGCAAACAAGATAATCAGGTCATCAATCACTAAAAACTACGTAACTATATTCGAACGTGTAACTTTGTCACATCCAATCAAGCATTCGATTTGGGCGCCATTGAACGAATGAATGAATGATGTCGTTTGTCGTTCACTCGCCAAGCTCCGTGCAGCCGCGGAACAATTCAAGGCGCATAATGGAGCGTTCCATATTTGATTAGTGAACGATATTGAATGAGGAATGAGTTGAACCGTACAGATTTTATTGTTCCGTGAAGGAATTTTAAAATCGTAATTGGAATATTGGATGTTTCACTGAATAGATATATATTTTTAAAGAGTCTTGAACAGTTTATTAAAGTGGAGTTGAAATTGACAAATTTAGTGAAACTAAAAATAATGTAAAACGTAAACTTTCAGAACAAAATACGGGCGAAAAGATGCAACGATTAAACTACCTAATTATTGTATATTGCTTACTATATTTGTTCAATAAAAAATGTATTATGAAAAGAAATCGAAAAAATAGTAAAATAAAAATACAAAAAATCAAACAAACAACATACTTTTTACATAAATCTGTTTTCTAGAATAGTTTATTTCAACTTAGCACTAACATAGTTTCAAGAGAATACTTAACTGACATAAATGTACCTATAAATGTACCTGTTTTTGTGCATGTGGTGTTAACCTTTAATTAATTGTTGCACTTGTAAATGTTACCATAGTCATTAAGTTAGAAATGTTTATGTGTAAACAATTGTTGGTTAACCTAAAAATAAATAAATAAATAAATAAATAAATATAACTTTAGACCACCGTTTCGATGCTCACTCCTTAAAAACAACCAAGTAGGTACTCTGTTTATTAGTGTTTCGTCTCATTATACGTGAATGAATTGTTTTATTTTTTGGGAAATAAATGTCATAAACCATGAAAATACTGTTGAATTTTAAGCACACGTGTGCTTACTTCACTTCACTTAGTATTATTAAAATAATTTGTACAAAAATAACAAATCATAAAAATGTCACATCATTTTGTACCTACAGCCAACAGACTGGATCGCGAATTAGTATTTTGGAAGCGGGTCACTGCGACGTTCCATATCGCGTACGAATTATATTTTCATCTAGCTAAACCGAGGGTCAATAGTCTTCCACATAATCAAGTGGTTTCCGTCGGGTTGACCCTCACGTATAGTTTCCGATCCCTTAGTTAACCTTCTTATAACCCTTCCATGATATTATGTCCGTATCTCTTGATCTGGTCGACCTTCATTTTCTTTGAGAGATTAGATAACTGTATAAGTAAGTACAAAGAAGTTCTTTGGCTCAGAATTATGTTATTTTTGGGGTACCGTAGTTCAAAGAGGAAAACGGAACCATAACTTCACTTTGTTGTGAGTGTATTCATCTGTTATAAGGACCGTTTTTGTCAGGAACAAATCAGTTCTGAGTTAAAAAAAACACCAACTATAGCCGGACTGCTTAACTAAGACCGTTCCTGAGGGGTGCCAGTTGTCACAAGTTGACATATCAGTGAGCTCTCGCGTCACGTCACCACACTGAGGTAGCTGCGCGGTGCGGGAGGGGTGACAGTTGTCACAAGTTGACGTATCAGTGAGCTCTCGCGTCACGTCACCACACTGAGGTAGCTGCGCGGTGCGGGAGGGGTGACTGTTGCCGTATCAGTGAGCTCTCGCGTCACGTCACCACACTGAGGTAGTTGCGCGGTGCGGGACGGGTGACAATTGTCACAAGTTGACGTATCAGTGAGCTCTTGCGTCACGTTACCACACTGAGGTAGCTGCGCGGTGCGGGAGGGGTGACAGTTTTCACAAGTTGACGTATCAGTGAGCTCTCGCGTCACGTCACCACACTGAGGTAGCTGCGCGGTGCGGGAGGGGTGACAGTTGTCACAAGTTGACGTATCAGTGAGCTCTCGCGTCACGTCACCACACTGAGGTAGCTCCGCGGTGCAGGAGGGGTGACAGTTGTCACAAGTTGACGTATCAGTGAGCTCTCGCGTCACGTCACCACACTGAGGTAGCTGCGCGGTGCAGGAGGGGTGACATTTGTCACAAGTTGACGTATCAGTGAGCTCTCGCGTCACGTCACCACACTGAGGTAGCTGCGCGGTGCGGAAGGTGTAACAGTTGTCACAAGTTGACGTATCAGTGAGCTCTCGCGTCACGTCACCACACCCCTCCCGCACCGCACAGCTACCTCATGAACCACGAAGTAAGTTTTTTTTTTTTTGGACATTTCACACATCGCCATTTGACCCCAAACTAGGGAGACCCTGTACTATGGGTGTCAGACAGGTGATATACATACACAAATACTTTTTTTTTTTTTTAATTCATACATATATAGATAAACAACACCCAGACACAAGGCAAACACAAGTGCTCATCACACAAATATTTACCCTGGGCGGGAATCGAACCCGCAACACGCTGCGCAGCAGTCGACGCGGCTCAGCCACTGCGCCAACCATGTCGTCTAAGTATACTTACTTCGTGTCATGAACGGTCTCAGAAAAGTGGTCGGGATTAAGGTGACCTTCCTATGACCATGAAGCCATAATTAACACAGGTATGGAAAACTTTAACCAATAATCCCAATACACGAATTCTCAGGAAAAAAACATTTCTTTTCCCCTAAAAACTCGATTAATTTTCAATCAAGTGTAAAATTCGACTTTTAGTTGCTTAAAAATCAACAAATAGTCAATTAAGGGCGGGTTGTTTCAAATAGTTGGTTAACGTTATATACGGACGGTTAAAAATTACTATGACGTGAGATGTTAACCGTTTATTATATATAACGGGTTGTTTCATGACATAAAAATCCGTCAGTCAAAGTTATTTAAAAAAAAGAGTCTATAATATTTTGATGTACGTAGCTGTTTGACAACACAAAATTACGTTGACTGGTGGATGAAGCATCGGATATGGTATTAGTAACTTTTTAACGTACCTACGTACGGCCACCATTTTGTGAAACAATAAAAAGCTTTTTTACAAAAAAGACAACCGCCTTCAAAAACCAAAAACTGAAAAATAACTTTAAAATAGAACACACATGACTTTAGTTTCGGAAGTCGGTGGCTTTGCTATTCTATTTTAAAGTTATTTTTCATTGTTTGGTTTTTGAAGGCCGTTGTCTTTTATTGTAAAAAAGCTTTTTTATTTTTCGCTTTTTATAAAATGTATATGGGACCACCCTTGAGGCATACCCTATCCATCAAAAAAATAATTTTCAAAATCGCTTTACATTTGCCGGAGAAATCGTGTAACAAATATGCAAAAAAAAACATACAGACGAATTCAGAACCTCCTTCTTTTTGAAGTCGGTTGAAAACAACCCATTTTTTTGGTTTGACGACAGTTAGCGCCATTTTTGACTATTAAGTGTCAGTAAAGTATACTTGAATCAACCCGCCCTAAGCTGGCCATTAAGTAACGTCACAGCAGCCTAATCTATACGAATAAATAAAATTGAAGTGTCTGTTTGTTATGTCAAAATAACAGCTCTTTACTAAATGCATAGGAAAGTAAATACGGTACTTACTATATCAAAAATACAATTTTTACAATTTATGTCTGTCTGTTTGTTTGTTCCGGCTAGATTGTGAAACGGCTGGACTGATTATGATGAAACTTTCACTATCAGATATCTGATGTTATAAGGAGTAACTTTAGCTACTTGTATTTTATAAAAAATAAGGGTTCCGCGCATTAAAACTAAAAACCGCGCTGGCAACCGACAATCATGCACCATGAACGAAGTCGCAGGCCCCAGCTAGTGTCATATAAAATCTATGAGGAAATCGCGTAAAAACTATATCATGGAAGGACTATGTTCAGTTTATTCTGTAGAGCTCACTTCAAACCTCACTCAAGTGACCGCACATGATTTGAGAGCGAACTCATTTGTTTTGAAAGAAAATCAACACAGATTCACAACGACACACCGTTCGAATTTCAAAATAACGTTTAGAGAATGACACTTCAAGATTGAACGGTCACAGACTTATTATAATAATCTGTTCCTCATGTCAGATTTAACACTCAACCTTTTTAAAGCAAACCTTACCCTTTTCCCTTATTGTCATTACCAAGTACCTACTTACCCATTTTGGAAAGCGGTACCGAAAACAAAAAAGTACCACTCTGCCCTCTGCATTCAAGGGTTAAATGTCGAAGGTCAAAGTAATTAACCCTTATCACTTTATAATTAAAAGTGTCATTTTATCACTTAACGCACTTTTGGTACCGGGTCGCGAAATAGAAAGGTACCGGTATAGGTGCAGACCCAATTATGAAAGGTTTAAGTGTGATTTCGTTAGTGCTTATTTAGAAATTCATTAAGTATTAATTTATTTCATTTAAGCCCTTAAATTATTACATTTCTGAATAGAAATAATGATGACTTTAATGTATAATTCAAATCTTATTGGGTAAAACCTCAGATTATGAAACGGCCTAAGGTGGAGCTCGCTTGCCTTGAAAATTCCCAGATTATATGTATCGGAGAATAGAGAGGCGGGCAGTGAATTCCACAGTCTGGCAGTTCGCACAATAAATGTGGAAGAAAAGCCCTTGGTTCGAGACCGTGAAACTTAAAGCGAATCTAAAGGCAGATAGACCGCGCGGAACACTGAGAGTGAAGCCAAAAAAGCAAATACAAACTCAAAAGTGAATACCTACAATCTCGTGATTGTATTCGCTTTTGAATTTGTATTTGTATTTTTGTTTTTTTTTTATGCGGCGTTACGTGCTATACTGACTCGTGTCAGTACAGCACGAAGCGCGTTGTGCGTATTCGTTTTTTAATTTGTATTTGCTTTTTTGGCTTCACTTTCAATGTTCCGCGCGGTCTATCTGCCTTTTGTTTCATAATCTGAGGGTAAAACATTATCGAGATCAATCCTGCCCTAACGAAACAACCCAAAATTTCGTAGAATTTAAATTAATTATGCTCAGCAAAGAATCATGGCGAGGTTCATACATTTATTTGTATGAAAAAAAAAATAATTATGGGGGTTTAAAATATTTTCAAATGTAAAGGATACATTACCAGGAGAAGATTGATATACTTAGCATATTTTTAAACCCCGCATAATTAAAATACTACGAAATTAAAATAACGCTTTTTCGTTTCAACTCGATGCCCATTTTGTGTTTATAAAAAAAGAAAGTGACAATTGTTAACGGATCTATAAAATTGGCAGACAAGTGATGTGACAAGTGTGTGGAATAAAATTATCATTGTTTGTGATATTATTTCCCATTAAACGATGCAATTTCAATGTAAGAACTGCGAAACGGCGGCTATCAGTGTCACTGTTACTGTCAGTCACCGTTTCGTTCTGAAATATTGAGCTTTTCGTTAAACTATTAACTTTTTTTTGCGGGGTTTTAAAAATATTGTAAATGCTTGAAGATACTCCTTAGGTACCCAAGAATATAAGAATTAGAATTTCAACTTTTCTAAACATCTTCATTTTATTTGTACAAATCCTGCCATGATTTTTCAATATCTAAATGTATTAAATTACTATCTACCATCATCTGCCTAGCTTTTTCCTATTATGTTGGGGTTAGTTTCCAGTCTAACCGGATGCAGCTGAATACCAGTGTTTTACATGGAGCCACTGCCTTTCGGACCTCCACAACTCAGTTACTGGGTAACACGATAGCCGTTGGTAAGATTGGTTGTCAGATTTTCTGGCTTCTGACTACCAATAACGACTACCAAAGATCTATGAATGACAGTTGGAACCAACGGCTTTACGTGCTTTCTGAGGCACGGAGGGAACTCGGTATGATAATGAATGGTCTCCCATCCCCAGACCAGGTTCTGAAAATACCACAAAATAGTCCCATCAAAATTAGAAAGGTTTTTATTTTTTAAATGTCATACAAAATCGAAACACTAAAAGACACTTGAATGTCATATTATTATGAGAAAATTTGATTCTATACCCTATTCACAATATGATTAGACATTTACAAAAACCTTTTTTACAGTCCGATTGCTCATATTGCGTTGGTAGCATGACAAATGGCAACTGCAGTAAACAGGTGTTATTGTAACCACTTTTTTGCCTCTAATGTCATCCTTAAGCCCACGGAATAGAAGTCTAAATCGGTTGAAGGGACTGTAAAAAAGGTTTGTGTTTATGTCTAATTTTATTGTGAACAGGTTATAGTTGATTGTAGTTTTTTATGGAGAAGAATGGGCAAGAAACTCTATACTTACTCTTTTCTAAAACATCTATACAATATTTTGCATTTACAGGAATTATATAAATAAACGTAAATACCTTGCATAGAAACCACTATATTAGAGTATGTTCCAAGTATTACAAGTTAAGACATGACTGCTACGTTATTTACAATAAATACTGTAAAGGTTGCATGTGTTAGAATAAAAGGAATAAAAGCAACATTAAAAAGCAATTAATAGCTCTACATTAAATACACATAGGTACTTATATACTCAAAGAATATTATTATTTTAGAACAAAATAGTGAAATGAAAATACTTGTTTAGGAAACATATATTTTATTGTAATATTTTAAACTCAAAATCATTTATTTCAATTTAACCATTTACAGGTACTTTTGAATTGTCAGAGTCAGTCAGAAAATTGAATCTAGTTGCTCGTTCCAAACTGTAGATTTCTATGGAGAAGAACGAGCAAGAAACTCCATGAACACTCTTTTAAAATCAGAATTTTTTTACAAATTTAGGTTACATCATTCATGTCATAACAACTAGGTATATACAATTTAATATTAAAATTATACATATGAATAGCCTTTCATAGTTATCATCATAGTTATACTTATCTATTATTTTCTTCGGGAGCTCCGTACCGATCAACGATTCGATCAAAAGTGACCCACGTTTTTTTTTTTTTTTTTCGGATTGGCATCTCGCAGGTCAACATAGGAGGTTGTCGGCTGCTTAACCGGACTTTCCTGTGGTGCCTTAAAAAATATTATTTTTAGGGCCTCCAGCCAGGGCAAAATTGCTTACAAACTAAGCGACTACACGCTAAGGGCACCCCCTGTGGGGTACGAGCCTCGGCTTAGGGCGTCGCTGGGAGAGGACAGCAAAGGGACAGGCTGGATCGGATTTCCATTATTTAGGGACGAATTTAAAACTACAGGCTCAAGGGTCGGGGAGGGGACGTACGGGCATAGATGAATATACTCTAATACGTACGGGGTCGTCGCGGCGGGCCTCGGCGGCGAGGACGGAATGACGGCGGTCTGTGTCTGTGTTTCTTAACTGTACTGGTGGCCTTATTGCTCTCCTGGAGGAGAGTAATAGCATCGTCAGGGTCGGTCAGAAGATCCAATGAAGTCGGAACACTCGCTTTTTTTTTTTTATAAGCGGCGACAAACAAGTATGATTCATGTTTCCATAAACGATGACAAGCAAATATGATTCATACTTATTTGCTATCCAAAGTTTAAACACACTTTATTCTATTTAAAATGATGTTATTTACTATACTTCTACTGCAGTTAATCAGAAATTAATTATTACTTTACATTACAACACGAATTTCGTAATTATGTATTAATTACATCAGTATAAATCTAACACATGCATTTTGCAGGCTGGTTGAAACATTTAACTTTATGGCATCGTCTAAACCCTACATCCTTCTAGAATAATTTTAATTAGTTAAAAACTTAGATTAGTATTGTTTTATATGACAGAAGGATAGTTCTTGGCCTGACTCCTTCACATGCACGTATTACAGAGCACATATAAAGTGATGTTCTTTTAATTGAAGTATTCTTAAGCATGCTCATACACTACGCTATATTCCGGTACCTGTAAGAGGCCCTACAGTTGGACCTCTTACAATAAACATAGCGTCCACATACTCGTATTTACGAATATTGAGACAGTAGATGATCACTCCTAATATGTAAACAGTCACGAGCATGAATATGTATCATCATTATCATTTCAACCTTTAGACGCCCACTGTTGGGCATAAGTCAGGAAAACGCGCATCTAAAACATAAAACTGTTTGTAGTTCGTCCTATTTTATAAATTCATTTAAAATATTAAAGTGCTTCAAAACTTGCATATAACTCCATAAAAACATCGGACTATCACAAGTGTACAGTATTTGGTGATTAGTTGTCACAAATAGTGTTTTTAAACAATATTATAATCGTTGTAATAAAGACTGTGTAAAGTGCAAAATCATTGTGACTTAACGAGCGCTGCGCACTGTGTATAGAATCATCACGGTTATGTGGACGGCATAAGTACGACATCAGCGTGCTACGCAGGTTAGTGACGCATCGCCGCGAGATCCGAATCAACTTGTTTTTGACATAAGTTCACGTTTGTGAAGCTTGCTCTCAACTTATAATATAAATACCGATTCTACGTGTATTGAAGGGTTTAAATAACTTCCAATATGTTAAGATCACCCGACACTAAAATTAAATGTTCCTCGGATACGGATTTAATTAAGACATCTGTAGCTAACGAGGAGCAAAATATAACTTCACGCAAGCGTAAACAACCTGATTTAGATTACTCTCAGGTGATTATTGTACGAACAATTACGGAGGAATTAAAAAGTACCCTTAATGAGTGGCGTTGTGAATTGGACGCTAAAGTGACAAATATTACTGATAACGTTGTCAATATCAAGTCAGATCTGACCGCATTAACCCAGGCCACTACCGAAATAAGAAACGAAATCCAATCTCTTCGCTCGGAACAATCGGCTATGAAACAGCGTCTTAATGAACAAAATGAAAAAAATAATGCATTGTCTCTTGAGCTCACAGAGTTAAAGAAATCGACTCAATATCAGTCTGATAAACAAATAGACATTGAAAAGCGGGTCGATGCAATGATCAAAGAAAATCAAAACGTTGCTGGCTTACGAAATACAGTCGTGGGGCTTGTGGCAAAGATAGACTCGATGGAACAAAGTGCCAGACAATGCAATATCGAGCTGTGTAATGTACCTGAAAAGCGCAATGAAAACCTGCTTTCTATCTTGGAAAACATTGGCGCTAAAATCAATTATAGCATCAGTCAGAAGGACATCATCGCTATTCATCGAGTTCCACACGCTCAAGAAAACGGCAAACCCAAAAACATAATTGTTAAATGTACGTCGCGAATAATCCGTGATAACATACTCAGTGCCTGTAGATTATCAAAACAGTTGAATGCAGAAATACTGGGGTTCCCTAACTCATCATTACCTATACGCATACATGAACATTTAACATTAAAAAGTAAACAGTTATTTCGGGAATGTAAATCGGAGGCTGCCAAATACAACTACAAGTTCGTATGGGTTAAGCACGGGACTATTCTGGTTAGAGAGAAGGAAGGAACCCGGGCGATTGCCATCAAATGTCATGAAGAGTTGGGGAAAATCAAACCAAAACCACTGCCATCAACACCCCCTGCAGCGCCATCCATACCCTTTGTTGCAATTAATTAAAATAATCTTCCTTGTTTACATGTTGATTTATCTGATAACAGTTTTATTTACCATTTTAGTACCATGCTTATTTTTTAGTAAATATTTTGCTTATTCTTATACCTATGTATGTATGTATCCTAAGATATTCCTGTACAATATCAGTGCTCAGTTTCAATCTAATAATCCTAACTGTAACATAATGGTTCGAATATGTCTACCAAATCAATATTTGTCACATCGCGCGCTTGACACGGCCGTATTTTGTAAGATTTTCTATCAGCTTTTAAATATTACTATTTATGCAACAATTTTTTGCTCCTTCACAGATAATAATTATGTCACACTCATATGTAGACCACTTCGCAACAATGTATGATAATAATATCACAATGTACTATCAGAATTGTAGAGGAATCCGCACCAAATTGGGTATTCTATACATGAATATTCTTTCTAATTGCTACGATATCATTGTATTGACGGAAACATGGTTAAGGCCGAACATATTAGACTCGGAGTTCATTGACGATCGTTATATCGTATATAGATGCGATCGCGATCCTGTCGCCACTGGCAAGAAAGAGGGAGGGGGGACCTTAGTTGCGGTTTTAAAAGGCTTGCACTCAACTCGTATACAACCCCATGCAACTTTACATACAAACATTGAACATATCCTACTGCGTATACCTAGCTCGAACAAAGGCCAATATCAATATATTAGTGCAGTATATATTCCGCCAACCACTCCCGAATGTGTTTATGAGACGTATTTTGATATGTTAAGTACCTATCTCAATAATCCTGATGCGGAGAATTTCTATCTAATAGGAGATTACAATCTACCAAATATCGAATGGGTCACAAATATACGCTCATCATCAGGGCAGTTCTGTATGGGAAGCTCTGCAGTTTGTACAATTTTAGGTTCTTTCTTGTCCGCCCATAACGCTCTCCAATATAATACTCTCAGAAATGTAACTGGAAAAATCCTCGATCTTTTTGTTACCCACCGTTTTATATTATAATACCGTTCCCATCGAAAATAAATACAATGATTCGTAATTTAATAAAAAGATATAATTATTTCAAAGCCGACTATGACAACATTAATCAGGAATTATCACAAGTAGACTGGCACAGCTTATTGCTGATTAATTCAGTGGATGAATCGGTAGATACTTTTTATAATATTATTTTTGGAATAATTAAAAAACATGTACCCTTAACAACAGTAAAATCATCTAAATTTCCTATTTGGTTCTCACCAGCTTTAATACACATGTTCAAGAATAAATTAAAATCGTGGATAAAATGGAAAAAATATAAAAACTTGTGTGATTATGAACAATTCTCAATTTATAGAAACAGATTTCAAGTAGAATGTAAAAATTGTTACTCAAGGCACATAAATGCCGTCGAGGATAGTATAAAAAGTAATGTCAAATATTTCTGGAAATTTATCAGTAACCGTAAGTCAACTGGCTATCCGTCTACTATGCATTTTAAAAATCAATCCACTAGTGATCCTGTCGAAATATGTAACCTTTTTTCAATTTTTTTCCAATCTGTCTATGAAACCTCTACACTGACTGATCAGTTACATATTCCCGATGAATACACAGATAACTGTCCTCTTATAAATAATATTCAGTTCACAGTGGAACAGGTTATGAACGCACTACAGTCCCTTGATGTCACAAAAGGACCAGGACCAGATACACTGCCTACTTTGTTTCTCAAAAAAACAGCTGAGAATATATGTATTCCTTTACAGATAATATTTAATCGATCGTTGCAGAAAGGCGTGTTCCCTAATATATGGAAACAAGCAAACATAACACCAGTTCACAAAACTGGTCCTTTGGGTGATGTAGAAAATTATCGACCAATATCTATACTGTCGACCTTCTCGAAGCTTTTTGAAAGACTAGTACACAATAAAATATATCCTCTCCTCCATAGTACTATTGCCAAACAACAACATGGTTTCGTGAAAAGAAGATCTACTGTGACCAATCTTATAACATACACAGATTATTTGTTCAACTGTATGGACTCTGGCACTCAAGTTGACGCCGTTTATACCGACTTTAGAAAAGCTTTCGACAAGGTTGATCATGTACTGCTGCTGCATAAGATTGCTTACAATGGTATTCGTGGAGATCTATTAAGATGGTTTACTTCGTATGTATCTAATAGAATGCAGAAAGTAGTATTAAATGGTTATCAATCCGCTTCTATATGCGTAACATCGGGCGTACCGCAAGGATCAATTTTAGGACCTCTTCTTTTTGTACTTTTCATAAATGACGTTGATGGTTGTTTTCGTAATTCTAAATTTCTTTTGTATGCCGACGATTTAAAAATTTATAGACAGATCAGAGACACCAGCGACTGCAGCAAACTTCAAGAGGATTTAAATCGATTCAGCCAGTATTGCTTACATAATAAACTACAATTGAGCACAGCCAAATGTTGCTGCATAAGTTTTACCAAAAACAAAACTGTCTTTAAATGTCCCTACTCTCTAAATGATACATCCCTAAATAGAGTAAGCTCGATCCGTGATCTTGGTGTGATTATTGACGATAAATTACATCTCGATACACACATTAATACGATCGTCAATAATGCTTGGCGTATGTTCGGTTTTGTTCTCAGATCCTCAACTGAATTTGTTCGCCCACATACATACTTGCATTTGTATAAGTCACTAATTCGATCTCAGTTGGAATACGCAGTTGCGGTGTGGAGTCCTCTATACAATAAATATTCGGATTGCCTAGAGAGGGTACAAAAGAAGTTTTTGAAGGCAATGCATTACCGATGCTCTCGTACCTCTGTATCCTATGCCGATTTACTTAATCAGTATAACTTGTCGCCATTATGTAGTCGACGAATTTTTCTTGAGAGTATGCTCCTGTATGACATTTGTAACAATGCTTATGACTGTATGGACATCTGCAATAGGCTATGTTACGCAGTACCTAGAAGAGCTCAAACAAGAGTAGTCCGTAAACAGTCAGTGTTTGCTGTGTCTTCCTGTCGTACAAATGCTGGCTTGCGTGCTCCTCTACGGCGCCTTACTAATAATTATAATAAATTCTTTAGTAATGTTGACTTATTCTGTTTGACATATGGTAAATATAAATGCACTATCCTTGAAGCGATCAAAGAATCGGATATTATATCTCCTTTCTAAGCAGATAAGCGTGGTTTATTGAATCTAAACTTTTGTACTGTAAAATTCAGCTTTACAATTAGAAAGCTGAATTTTGTAAACACTTTTATTGTTCCTTGTTCTTTTATTACTTCGACATGTATGAAATTATTATTTTTTAAAGCGCTTTAACTTTTTACTGTAAAATATAGATTTACTAAATTATCTTTATGTACTAGCGTAAAATTGTAAAACCTAATAGTATTCTGTGAATAACGCAGTGGATTGCATAATTATTAGTTTTAGTTTCTTCTTTTTATATACCTTCATTATGTAGTTGTTAGTTGTTCCAAATAAATAAAATAAAATAAAAATAAAATAAAAATAAGTCTCCTCTAAGAGGGGATTCAGTCGTATTCGCCATGGTTGGCCTATGCATGTTGGCGATCGCAGTAGGTGTTATGGTACTCAGAAGGACGCTGCAGCCCATCCTCTGGTCAATATCCCTCTGTTGCCTTCTACGAGACCCACGGGTAGAAATAGGGTGGTGGTATTCGCGGCTGGCACAACACGGTTCAACGGGTACGGGTAAATATGTATACAGATTGCAAAATTCAAAAGCAGTTTTCTCGTGAAATAACTATTTCAACCTTATAGATAAAACCTACTTTATATTAGTTTGGGGCCTAAAATACCCTATTCGTAACTCCATAATATTTCAGTCAGTAGTTTAGGAGAAAATCAGTTTAGAATGAGACAACTGTTTACATGTTTTTTGCTCGTGATTGTACGTCATAAGTGCAGTTCATCAACATCCCTTCATTTCCATTCTCGGGTTCACTATGTCAACATGTTCAATAGAAACTTAAGCAATAATGCTGTATACTCGCTAACCGCTAATCTTCACCGCTAAGCCGTGGTTAACGCTAAGTTGCTACGTTTAAGTTAGTTGATGGACCCTTTATTTGCTGTTGCATCATTCTACTACACTCACAATATTTTATTTTATTCCTTTTTCTTATCTCGAGCTCGTAGGTATCCCTGGTACCTACGTACTAAAGATTAAAAAAAAAAAAAAAACAATAAATTGTTAATATTGTAGAAAGATGAATATTTTTGCCTGTAAACCAATTAGCTCGACTGTACTAAGCAGTTGAGTTGTAGCCAAATTCGCGTTTATTAGCGTTTCATGGTAATTGACACATGCATTTCTGCACTTCAAATCCCTTGTAGTTATTAAGCGCTAATAGTAGGTTGGGTAATGGACCTCATCTATAGTCTGAATAAATAGAAAAATAATAATAAATATTATTATAGCTATTACCTATGTTAGTTACTTATGTAGAGTATAAAAGCAGAATAAGTAAGATCATCTGCTTAGCCATTTTACAACTATTTTGGGGTCAGGTTCCAGTCTAATTGAATGCAGCTGAATATCAGTACGATACACACATAACACACGCAAACGCACAACCACGTATTGGATGGCTTCAGTTGGAATTGACCAGATAAAGCCCAACATCAAGAAAAATGCTGACATGGGCTGAAACTTTGCAGGACTATAATATTATCCACTAACATCATGAAAAATCATCAATTTGTTTTTCATAAATTATGTTCTTATTTCTCTGTACTTATTTTATGGGTTCCAGTGTATATTGCATGACATCTAAGATTTATAATAAATTGCCCTGTTGTATTACAGACATTGATAACTTGCATACATTTAAATGGAAGTTAAAGGAATTTCTAACTGAAAAGGTGTATTACAGTGTGAAGGAATATCTTGAAGGGAATCCTTACGGCCAATAATGTTAATCAAATTTTGAAACTCACAATATTATAAATTTTGACTTGTACTTATTTTATTGACATTTTACTATTTTACTTTGACATTTATTTAATTATTGACTATGAGATACTCCTTGACATAAATAATAATTGAATAATAAAGTAATAAAATGCTTAAAATGATTTTCCAATTTAAAAATATTATTATTTCAGCATGATATATTATAATTGTGATTTATGTGTAATTTTGCATGCCTATGTGACGGCAGAGCATGGAGAACATTACCAAAACATGTAACAATAACATCCGCACCCTCTACCCATGTTGGCAAATAAATAAATGATTTGATTTGATTTGTTATGAAAACTATTTAAATATGGTGCCTGCGAGGTAATTAGTATTTTACAAATAATTCCATTCCTCGGAAAGCACGTAAAAGTGTTGGTCTCGGCTGTCATTTGTAGATCTTTGGCAGTCATTATGGGTAGTCAGAAGCCAGAAAGTCTAACAACCAGTCTTACCAAGGGGTATCGTGTTACCCAGCAACTGGGTTGTGGAGGTCCGATAGGCAGTCGCTCCATGTAAAACACTGGTATTCAGCTGCATCCGGTTAAACTGGATTCGAAGCCGACCCCAACATACTTGGGAAAATTAATAAATAAATAATTAATTTAATAAATATTAAATAAAGTTTTGTCTGATTATGATTAGATTATAACATATTATCATAATATACATGCTTATAAACTGATTATAAAACTAAATTTTATCACGCCTTTTTGTTTTAGTTTTTAGTTAAAGGTTTTCTTTTTTATTATACGTGAAAATATTGCAGTCGCTCCATGTAAAGCACTGGTAGTGCTTTACATGGAGCGACTGCCTTGGTAGGACTGGTTGTCAGAATTTCTGGCGTCTATAACCTACGATCTACGAAGAAGATCTACGAATTACAGCCGGGATCGGTTTTGCGTGCTTTTCGAGGCACGGAGGGGTCTCGGTATCGGTAAATGGATGATCACCCATCCATGAATCGACCGCAGCAAGCGTAGCTTAACCATCACGTCCGATCGACTTTTACTAGCCACGAGATCCTCTACGGGATCTCTAGATCTTCGGGTACAATGTGAGAAC
Organism: Charanyca ferruginea; assembly: GCA_947361185.1. Classification (NCBI taxonomy): domain Eukaryota; kingdom Metazoa; phylum Arthropoda; class Insecta; order Lepidoptera; family Noctuidae; genus Charanyca; species Charanyca ferruginea. The sequence goes on along the minus strand of OX376082.1, from coordinate 5,616,279 downwards.
AATATAATTAGCTAATCATACACGTTAAATGTATGACAAAAATCGGAGAAATGGTGCAGCTCTGTAAAAATCCCAAAATCAAAATAGGTATATAAAACTAATCTTCACAGTACCCATGTTTACTGAAGTGTAACGAAGTGAAGACGTGAATTTAACGAAATTCTATTGGTTGATTTTTCCTTCCTCCGCACTTTTCTACTCCTATCCGTTTCAATGGATAGGCAGCCTTATGGATCCGTTTTTGTCACGATAAAACGGATTGCGAGTGATATATTTTGATTGTGAAATAGATGGGTTTATCTTAAAACTGATTGAGTTATTGACTTGGTTGGGTTCTTTTATCGAGTGTTTGGTTGGAAATGGCTTAGGTACTGTCTGCGCCCTAGTAATCATTCGACAAAGTCACCAAAGATTTTTTTTACATCGAATAAAACAGACGTCGAACGATGGACCGACGGACGGTGGTTGACTGGTAGAGAATGCCTAAGGCATTAAGTCCGCCTTTGCACCTTTGTGCATGAGGTATAAACAAATAATAAATAAAATCATTGTCCAATAGGAAAACAATGCTTAAAATGTTTAGAAACTGGGCATCTGTGATCGACTTTGGTATAGATATACCAGACCTACTCAAAGTAGGTACTCACAAAATGGGTGCTTTATAGAAATTAAAGCGATGACAACGACTGCCAGTCTCAATACAGGAATGCACTGTACTGTGGAATTCACTGCCCGCCTCTCTATTCCCCGATACATATAATCTGGGTATCTTCAAGGCACAAACATTTAGGTAGGTTAGAGTAGGGAGGTGTTATAGGGTGTAACTTAGGCTACTTTTATTTTAGAAAAAAAGAACATTACATAAAGAAGGACATTCACGCGAACGAAGTCGCGGGCATCAGCTAGAAATAAATATAAATATTTCAAATTATTAAAAAAATATTTAATAACGGGCCAGTCAAAAAGGCATGTTATTTGTTAAATAATAGTAATCATGTACTCTGGCCAGAACAACATAATAATTGTATTATTAGTGAAATGATACAACAGCAACGCTACCTAATTAAAGTAATATTATCATTTTAAAAGACGTAGGTATATATCTATCTATATACCTATGGTATAACGAACTGCTATCCGTAACTCCACGTCTAAGCGCGTATTTTGCGTACAAGACAAGACTTAAATTAAGAACCTAATGTAATTAATGAAACAGGCAAATAAGAGCTAATTAACTCGACTGTATTTAAAAGAGCAACCCTAAATTTCATTAATTACAAAAACAAACTAAGCCGAAGCATTACCAAACGTACAAAATTAAGGCAAACATTTGAAGCCATACGCACGTAGGCTACTACAGTTGCTAATAAAAATAAAATGCCAGGAGATCACTGGCTATAAAACACAGACGAGGAAATTACATAGCAATTAAATCGACACTTAAGAGGCTGTAGGTAGTACTTGGGCACTGTGTGGTGAGGCCAAGACATGACCCAAGGCCAATACCTTCATTTAATTAAAAAATATCTATTAGACAGAGATAATAAAATCAAATGACAAACTGCGGGGTTTTTACAAGAAGCTTAAAGATAAAAGTGCAGGCAATACTCTAATTGCCATACTCAGACACGGCACATAATAATAATAAATTATTAACTTTAATTGACCAACATAACTTGGAACGCTGTCAGTCAAAAATGTGACAGATTGAGAAATTTTAATGTTGTTGACATCTTGACATGTGTCAAGTTATGTTGGTCAATTAAAGTTAATGATTCATTATTATTAAGTGACGCCTCTGAGTGTGGCAGTAAATACCTAAGTGAAAACGACTGTGATCGGACGCTCTTTTTCCGAATGCATACATAAGATAAAGAAAACACATATTACCACTATCTCGTTCTTATGTGTGTATTCAGAAAGAGAGTTTTAATTTCGGTATTTGGAGCGGTAATTAAAGTAAGGTAAGGGTAGGTAATTCGGTTTAATTACAAAAAATATTGTACTGATGAAAAGCTACAATATTGCTGTGTACCATAGGCTAAGTTTGACGGTGTGTTTGATTAAATATTAAAGCTAGCTATAAATATAGTAGACATTTGTAATACCAGCAAAACAATTTCATTCGCAATTTGAATTATTTATCATTCAAAATTGAGAACTCCCAGCTCTTAGGCTGCGTTGGTTTTAAAGTGGTTTAACTCAAATTAAATCCCAATTTAAATAATTATTCGGCCACCAAGAACACTTGTCGAAAGTTGAAATCTCCTTAGCTGATAATTTGCGTGTTTTGAGTGGAGTTTAACTGGTTCAAACTTTGCACGTAGGAAATTGCGTGGCCTCAATTGGGCCTGAATCTCTCCCAGAGATTATTATCAGAAGGGTATTGGATACGTCGTGTCTACTAGTAAGTCTATGGGTAGTTCAATGCTCTTGATAGGCATCTCTGAAAGCAGGTTTTAGCATGAGGCGATGTTAAAAAATAAGGTATATTTTGTGGCCTCAATCGAGGCCTTAACTTCTATCCTCGATCTCGTTATATATCTTTATAGGCTGTGTAAAAAGCCAATAAAATAAACGACTTGTTTTGTACCGAATCCCTAATCATCAAGACATTAAGAAAGTACACACCAATATAATGCAGAACAGCCTAACCAAAAAAATATTCACTGGAGAAACTCATTTTGCAAACGACAAAAATAGGTGGTATTTTATAAGTAGCGGACGACAAAAAGTCCGCTGCCCTTTAACAAAGGATTTACATTCATGGCAGGACGAGACGGATATCGTTAAAAAACCTTTTTGGTATTTTCTACCGCGTTCCACTTTTTATTTTTCGGCAACATTTGTCAAACGTAACGTTTTTCGTGAGCTTAGGCACTTCCAGGACAAAAAAAAATGACCGCATCTTTTTTCTGTTGTTTGTAAAAGGTTGAATGAGAACTTACTGCTGTATCCTAAGGCTGTTGGGGTGTTCCCTAGGACAGGCCTATGTCTAGCAGTTTGAACACCTTTTGGCTGCTTTATTATCATGACAACATGAACTGTCGCCAGTTATCACAGTTCGAGCAAGGGAAGAAGGTATGTCACTACCCTTTTATCTTGATTTTATATAACCTGTACCTATTCTGTGACGGAGATTAAAATTATTGGCTATCAAAACTTTCTTTAACTTATCTATATTATAAAATATTTGGCATTGAGTTTGCTCCAGTTTCAAAATTCGACATTTACATCGATTTTCATTCAAGTTTCGAAAGTTTTGAAATAAAACTTCGCTGTGGAAGAAGTATATGTCTAGTTTTACGGTTCAGTGTCCTATAATCTAGTGGCATTCTCATCATCTCAGCTACGCTCAATGTGAATAATGTAGGTAGGTAAAGAAGAGGCATTTTCGACAGATTGAACTAAGATTATTCCAGTCTAACCGGATACAGGTAAATTCAAGTGTTTTAACCGACTTCAAAAAGGAGGTTACCAATTCGGATGTTTATATTTTTCTTTTTATGTATGGTATTTTTTTCATGTTCAGGCATAACTCAGTCATATACAGGGCGGATTTGCAAAATTCTTTTTTTTTGTTTTTTAGCTCTTTTTGAGAAAATCAATTAATTCTCATAAAAATTACATAGATGTTTTAGTTTCTTCAATCTTTGGAGGACTTACAATCACTGTTTTAAGTGTGTCGCCGTTTCTTAATGGATTTGGATGAAGCAATACTAAAAATATTAAAAAAAAAAGAAAACCGACTTCAAAAACTAAAAAGTGATAAATAACTTTAGCATAGAATACACATTTCTTTTGTTTCGGAAGTCGATGGCAATACAAAATAACAAACACAACAAAGCCACCGCCACCGACTTTGAAATAACCTTTTTACATGGTGCGACTGCCTGTCTTTTATTCTTAACCCAATTACTGAGTAATACGATACCCTTAGGCTTACCAAAGGATATCAGGGATCAGTCCACCAGTCTTAGACTGGTTATAAGACTTTTTGGCTTCTCACTACCCAATCGAAGACCCATCCACAGTCAGGCCACGGCAATCGATCCGCATGGCTTTTACGAAGCAACGAGCTCCTCGCTAAGATTAGAATGCGAACGTTCTAAATAATAGTAGAATTGCCCTCTATTTTCTAACGTTGACAACATATCCTGAATTTATAATGGACATGGATAACTGACTGGCAGGCGCATTGCTAAAATCAATGTGTACAGAAATTTTAAATGGGTCAATGAGAAAATAATTTTGAAAACTGTATTATTCCTACTGGATAATAACAGTGAGTACCTACCCTACGACAGTGTGGTGTCGGCCGCGAATAGCACCACCCCATTTCTACCCGTGATTGTCGTAGAAGGCGACAGAGGAATGTTGACCAGAGGATGAGCAGCAGCGTCCTTTTGAGGATCATAATACTTACTGCGATCGTAAACATGATGCATCGACCAAGCATGGCAATTACGGCTGAAGCCCCCCTTGGGGGAGACCACAGATATAGAAAGACCTAGACAAAGCAAGAGCAATTACTTCGCGTGCCTATTTTCGTGCCTAACTTACGATAAATCGTAAGTAAAAAATAAAGTAAACGTTTCCATCCATCGGTAAGTAATTTTGTGATTAATATCATGCGTAATTAATTTAAAAAGCAATTATTTTTAATCTAATACCCTCAGTAATACCTGGTAATATCAACTTTAGGAAAAACAAAACATTCGTATTACATTGTGACGTCCAAAAAATGGCACGCTTGGTTTTCATACAGACCGTGATACTTGCGTTATCTAGGTCTATCTATATTTGTGGGAGACCTATGCCCAGCAGTGAACGTGTAAAGGTTGACATGATGATGATACCTACCTTTGTATCGAAATTTCCCAAATTTCCAGACACACGGAAGTCACGGGTAAATTAGATGTATCTTCCTTTGTTTATACAAAAACTTAACAGTCCCTTAAATAATACATGCAAAGGACTTATCTAGTGCACACAAAACCGGAGTAACTGTCAAGCAAATATGTGAGTAAACCCACAGTAACCCAATTAGGTTTGTTTGTCTTCAAACTACCGACTACCCAGTTATAAAGGTGAGGCCAAGCCACGGCCTAGACAAACCACAAACACTGCATAGATAGATACAGAAGGCCAACTCTATACATGTGAAATAGCACGCACATAAATACAGACACGGATCACGTACAGCGAGTGCAAGTGTAGGAACTTGGGACTGGCATTCGTTTGAGTTTTATGTGTGTGATATACTTATGGCTAGTGTACGGATCGAAGGGTCATGGTTAAACTACGCTTGCCGCGGTCGATCTATAGATAGGTGACCATTCACTTTATCCCGAGACTTCTCCGTATCTTGGGAAGCATGTGAAGCTTAACGTTCTCTTTTTTTGTGCGAGACTAACAAGTCCCGGCTGTCATTCGTAGATCTTTGACAGTTGTTATAGTTGGCCAGAAGACAGAATATCTAACAACCAGTCTTACCAAAGAGTATCATGTTACTGGGTTGTGGAAGTCAGATAGGCAGTTGCTCCATGTAAAACACTGGTATTCGGATGCGTCCGATTAGACTGGAAGCCGATCCCAACATAGTGGTCCCCTAAGGCAGACGTGTAGAAAATGCCCAAGGCATTTAGTCTGCCTTTGTACCGTGTTTTTATGTGCATAAAGTTTAATAAGTAAATAAATATACTATTTACAACTCTCTGGTAAAGTCACACCTGGAGTATTTAATTGAAATATCGGGGTGTGCTGTAAAGTCGAATGTTAAAGACTTACAAGTTTCACAAAATAAAGTAATAAAAGTTTTATTTAAGTATCACCGTTTGACTGAGACACGTACACTATACCGTTAAACAAAAATTTTTAACCTAACACAATTAAACACTTACTCAACGTGCATACTGGTAAGAAAGCTAATGACTGGTGACTTAAAATCTGACAAAAAACTTGTTAAAAAGGTATTTTATTACGGCTTAAGAAATACTTACCAAATTGAATTACGAAGAAATAGAACTAACTACGGCAAAAAGACTATTACCTATGAGGGAGCACAACTATACAATAATTTACCAAATAATATTAAGGATTCCAAATCACTTGCAGTGTTTAAAACCAGATTAAGACATTACATTTACGATAACATTTACTAGAATGGCTTGATCGCTGAATGTTACATAATTAGTTATTTAAGCTCATTATTAAGTGAACTATGTATTGTTCTTTATGAGTAATAAATTCGTTAAACCTAAACCTAATATTTGGGAAAAGCAGATGATGATTCGAGTCTATGCTTGCGTGCATTTCATTGGATGTTGGATCCAAAACAAATGAAAGATACTATATTCTTCGTAACGTTTCGATGACAAACTATTATTATATTGTTGCCTAGAACTTGGCCACTTCGACTGCCTTGTGGGTAGTAGCCGTTAAATCTTTCTGGAAGCACAAACCGCAAGATCACCTTATAGATCCAATTAGAAGAGAGATAAAGGTACTATTAGAGAGAGGCTATTAGAAAAAATGTTTTAAGAAAACTAAGACCCCATAAGTCGACCCATGAGTCATTTTATTTATTTATCCTTTATTTCAGGCAAGTAAGTTCTATAAAACACAATTCATTTGTAAGTATAAAAAAAGTATAAACATACATATTTTACACAAGAGACTTAAAAACTACTGCACACGAAGTGACGGCGTCGTGTTACGCTGCAAGTGTGTTTGACATTAGACTTTGAGCCAGCGGGAGCTAAGTACGTGTTTCTAAAATGTCTTTGTGTAGAGTAAAACTTCTGTACTTCTTATTTTGTGGCAAAAATAAAGACTCCAAATAATATTCGTACTGCAACTTAATTTTAAGTTTAAGTAGTTACAATGCATATATTATGGCGTTTTGCTTACTTTTTGTACAGTTTCTTGTTATATGTAGTTTTCTGAGTTGGTAATGGATTATTCAGTTGTTATTTTACTTGAAAACAATGAGTTTTTGTCTAGTAACTATTAACTTTAGGTCAGGGACGATCCTTGTAGTGAATCAGACTAGGTCTACTGTCAATTGATTGACTTTGAAAACATTTACTTTTTAAGCACTTCAATACCGATTCTCGTAATCATGAAAGTTTCCAGATGAGCCATGAAGATCGAATCACAAACTTTAGGTACTTTCGACGATCGGATGTAACTAAGACATATAATATGTGGGGACATTTTTCACACACGGCCATCTGACCCCAAACTAGGGAGACCCTGTACTATGGGTGTCAGACAGCTGATATACATACACAAATACATTTTTTTTTTGTAAATACATACATATATAGATAAACAACACCCAGACACAAGGCAAACACAAGTGCTCATCACACAAATGTTTACCCTGGGCGGGAATCGAACCCGCAACACGCTGCGCAGCAGTCGATCGCTCAGCCACTGCGCCAACCGTGTCGATAAGCCGGTTGATTACATACTAGCTTTTGTCCGCATCATCGTCCGTGCAAATTTTATCACGAATCCCTTTATCACTCAGGGATGATGTAGCTTCCTCTTAACTAAAGAATTTTCGAAATCGGACGAGTAGTTTAGGAGAAACAAGCAAACAACAAACGAACTCTTCAGCTTTATAATATGAGTAGGGATCTTAAATACTCTGGAAATGGTTCAAAGAGAATGCACGAAATAAAACGCAAACAAAAAAAACATTTGTTCAAAACAAATCAACTGCATTTTACAGATGAAAAGTGCTTTATTTCATTAATCTGCTTGAACTTTCATGTAAATTAAATGAAATTTTTCGAATACATTGTATGTTATCGCAGTTTAAATTCATTATTTACTCTTCTACCACACGCTCAAACGTTTACAACACGATAGTATGAAATTAAACAATGGGTTCAGTGGCTTGTTGTAACTAAATGTTTAAAATTTAATTAGCAGTGTTCGAGTAGAGAGCGGTCGTTTATTTACATATTTGATACTGATAGTGGGACATAATCTCATATATCAAAACACCGTCCATGTTATGTGTTAAGGTCTCAAACATCGAATAGGGACTGTCAAACAAAAAGTTTTTAAGCAGTTTTAAAACCAACATACATATCACAAAGTAAAATCAGCGGCGGCGCGCGGCGTGCCCGACCAGAGACCACTCAGAACAAACCGCCATTTCTCTGATTTTTCGCAGAATCAGCAGTTGCAAGCAAACTTCAGTCTCGACCGTCACGTGTTGTCTAAATGAATAAATGAGAGACATTGACATTCACGGTGAACAGAAAAAAAATGTTATAAAAAAATTGCAAAGAGTTCCAACCAGTGTCAATAAAATTTCATATTATCACAAATAAAACCTATAGACTCAATACAGTAGCAGCCCTAATGAGTCTGGCAAGTTTAAGTAATTATTTTTGAAGATGGCAAGAGCGGTCCTTCTGCAACCTTTATAGTATAATCGTCATTCCAAATTTGAATACATGACCAAGTCAGACTTTGACAATGCAGGGTGGTTCGATTTTTGAATCTGGGAGTGTATGTATATTATTATAGAAGTAATTTTCAAAATCACCAGAAACTACTTTAGTTTTTAAATCTCAAGGGAAAAACATTTTGCTAACTTACGACTAAACATAAGTCCAATATTTTATTTATAACGGTTCATTATAGGTTTTATACGTCACTTTGAGTCATTTTATTACTGCCAATCCTGGACTGTTATTATAATTAATCATACTTATCTTATCAATTTGTTGCAAAATAAATTTTGCAGCCAATTTTAATGACAAAAGAGAAAATGTTGTCACACTTAAATAATTTATTTATCCCAGGCCACAAAATCTACCAATCAAACGTCTTTTCCTGAAACAGTTCACGAATCTTAATAATTAATTTCTACGATTGTACGTACCGAAGAATTTGTTGGCAAATTCTGACACGAAAACCTTATTAAGTTTGTCTATCACGTGTTTCATTTCCCACTGAATTTTAAGGCCTCGCGTTCGAATACAAGGCCTCGAATACGTACGAATGGAGGCATTAAATTTAATTTGTTCGAATGGCCAATTCGCGATGTTTTTGTTTACTTTGTTGGGCTTAGTATTTTTTGGGAAACAAACAGTCATTGTCATATTTTTTATGTCACATTAGTTGTGAAATTGATAGCACTAGAATTCCCAGGACGAATTAAATGTTTGTTTATTCTGGTTTTCTAGTTTGTGAAAATGTCTTGGTAGCATTTCAGGGAAGTAATTCCAGCTACTTTTAGGATGCCTCGCTTTATAATCTGCGACTCAGTGTGTCAAAAGTGTGTCTATTTTATATCTATATTATTAAAAAGGTTTTGACATTGATTGCGATGAGACTGCAACTAAGTTTTAACCCGTAAAGGATCATGACAGGATTTGTACGAAAAAATAAAGATGTTTAGAGAAGTTGAAATTCGAATTATTAAACTCTTGGGTACCTAAAGAGTATCTTCAGGCATTTACAGTATTTTTAAAACCCTGCAATAAAAATGGATGTTAAAAGTGAATAGTTTTTATTGACAGTAACAGTGACACTGACAGCCGTTTCACAGTTTTTGCACTGAAATTGCGTCGTTTTATGGGAAATAATTTCACAAATAATGATTAATTTTTCAATTCCGCCATTGTATAATATAGATTAAAGATCCTTTAATGTCACTTCTCACTTTCTTTTTTTTTATAAACATAAAATGGGAACGAGATTAAATGAAAAAGTGTTATTTTCATTTCGAAATATTTTAATTATGCGTGGGTTTAAAACTATGGCAAGTATATCAATCTACTTCTGGTATTGTATTCTCCACATTGGAAAATATGTTTAACCTTCTAAATATTTTTTTAATACAAATGAATGTATGGATCTCGCCATGATTCTTTATTTGTTTTAAAAAACTTTGCCCACTCTAGTAATTTCTCCAGCATCGTGGATGCGTTTACAACAGTATAAAATCACATGCACTAACATAACAGCAAACCTGAAACAACTATCTGAAGGCCATATCAATATTCGCGGGAATCGATCCCGAGACACTCAGCGTAGCAGCCGATCGCTCAGCCACTTTGCTAACCGTATCGTCAAATATAATTCAGGTCATACTAACACACAATTGCCGATTGTTAATAAATCTGTTACTAAGTTTTCTGCGAACAGTGTGCTGAAATTTTTCAGTTCCAAGCATAAGAAAAATCATAAATCATTTTTACAAAAATAAATCATATTGAAGTATACCTCGCTTAATTCCAACACAAACAGTTAAATTGACATAAGAATTTCAATATCATTATTAATGCCTTCTTCCAGGCCGTGGCCTAGTAACAAAATTGGGCCTCAATTTCAATATCAGATCACGTAGAGTTGTCGTTACACTTAATAAATTGAGCTCTTGATAAGAAGTGACGGAAGATTCTTCCTTCTCACTCACACCTCAGTGAAGAAATGTAAGAAAAAAAATAGGTATGCAGGCAGCTTGCTATATAATTACATAAAATAATGTCGACATTGGTACCAATTCTTTTGTGCAGGAACTAAATAAATTTTAAGCTATTTAGATCTCTTTCTCTCCAATAAAACAGGAAAGAGACATATATTAATAAGAGCTGTCAATTTAAGTTGATCTAAAAATAATGCTCATACAATTATAGTTGTAATTTCTGAACGTATTGATTAAAAACACTGCGAAATTCAAGGAAAAAACTAATTTGACATCTCTAACTTAGTCCTTGACTGTCGCCGTCCTTTTCTTCAGCTGCCTGGTAGTAAGAGATGTAAAATACCTAATTTTAATTTAGTTTGTGAACAAGGGAATCGGCACCACTGTCACCTTTAACAAAAATAATTCAAAAAGAATTTTGAATCGAAAAGAGCAATGTCACTCTGTTTCTTAGCGTCCGCTTATAAGCGTAGCGTTTATAAGATTTTTTTAACATATTTTTTATTTACTTTAAAAACTATACTATATTTTTTTTTTGTTTTCGCTATAACAATTAAAGCGACTACGTATTGCATATCTAAATTGTTTGCCCGTTATTTCAAACCTTTTTACTGATTGTACTTTTAACAATTTATTATTCTATACTTACCCACAATGTAAAAAATTAAATTAAATTGAATGAAAGTACGATGTTCGTATTGAGGAAAGAACGATTAATTTATATGTTACTTAAGTTCATAGAGGTCAAAGGGGTATTAAAAAACAAAGTGTTTTACTGGAATTTAAAGAGTCTGACAGGTATATATACAACAGTTTCACACACATCCGACTCGAAGGACCAATATAATGTCAAGTATATGAAGAGAGTGTTTTGATAAATTAGATAACACTTAATTGCTTCAAGAGTTAGAATTGTATTTCAGAAGGCACTTTCAACCGACTTCAAAAAGAAGGAGGTTCTCAATTTTATTCAACTGGTATGTTTTTTTTTATGTGATAACGTCTTATAAATCGATGAACACCGGCTGTACGCACGAAAAACTGTCACGTTCCGCCTGAGCTTGAGCGTGCAAGCGAGAGCGCGGAACAAGCGATAGAGTGGCACGATCGGCCCAAGCAATAAGCTCCGCCCACCTCGACGGAAGCCATTATTTGCTTATGTTATATATGTCAGCCATTATGTTTCTTTATGACGTTATCACGTAAAACTATCGTCCGTAAACCGACTTTACAGACAACCAATTTCTTTGTGTATGTTTTTTACGCGATTTCTCCGGCAAATGTTAATTGAAATTGAATATTTCTTTTTTTTTTTTACAAAATACAATATTTTTCGCTTCGCATACAAGCAACATTTTACAGTATAAAATCACGTTTTCCTTTAAACCCCCATCAACACATACATAACTTGTGATCCGAATAAGGCATTAAAAATATAATTAACATAAATCCCAACACGAAATACCTTATCTCCTTAATCCCCCATAATCAACGAACAAGAGTAAAAGCGAAAATATTTTGTTAATCAAATTAATTCAAGAGACCCTCTTAATACCGGATTTAACGAACGTCGCGTTAAAATGTTCATCTTTATCACTCAAGTTACAATGTTTGTACAAAAACTTTGAGAAACGCTTGCCATTTGACGGGTAAAAGTTTTGAATGATGTTCAATGTAGACAAGGAGCCGTTTTGTCTTTGATTGTTAGGAAAATCAATGATACGGTTTAAAATATACTTACTAAAAAATGATCAATAATAATTAACAAATATAATCTATAAAAAATAATGTTTCTTCCAAAATACTCAAATACTTCTACAAATCTTAAAAATTAAAATACAATTCCAAGAAAAAGGCAGGGAGCTCAAAGGGCATCAAAAAACTCGTCCACATCGCTGTCAACGGGACACGTGCCCAACGGGCTGGCTGCATTGCCACGTTGTATGGCAATACTGATTCTTTGACCCAAGTATAGACCAGCCTTCGGGTCACGTGAAGAGTCGACCAGTCGCTTTGACGTAAACTGGTAGAGATATATCCCATATCTTCCCGTGGGTGTCGTAAGAGGCGATCAAGGGACTTACCAGAGAATGGGCAGCAGCGTTCTCTGTGCCAACCATACTGCGATTGCCAACCCGCCTGCCAAGCGTGGCGATTATGGCAAGGTCCCCCCTTGGGGAGGCCTATGTCCAGCAGTGGACGTCTTTCGGCTGAAATGATGATGATGATAGAGACAGCACGAGACTTTACGGCATCTTAAAATTGAGTAGCGTTTGAGTATTTGGCCATTTGTACGTTAGTTTTATATGAGTTCCTAAATCATTGATTGATTTAGATAGAACTTTGATAATTTGTTCTGCGTACGGTCGCAGAACGAGTTCCTGGCTCAAAACAAAGAAACGGGCAGCCACAGCAGACCTTGTAATTACATAATTTTATTATGAAAATCGTTCATCATTCGGGCACTTGCTAAGTAGATTACCATAGGTCGCTCTACCAATTAGTACCTGTCGTAAGTGGCTCGTGTGTGGGTAGCCTGTGTGTGCTATAATCACTTTTTCGTATCTCTGAGTGGGCCTTAACTACGAAAATAAGCTGCCGCCGAATAGTGCGTGCTACGACGCGTTTTATACGAATATGAACCATATTTCAACCGATAACTGAAACTTAAGTTTCAGGTCAGTTTCAGTGACCGTTTGACAGGTGCTTTCTTTCTTTTTACATTTAGAAGTTAAGGGCATCTCTATAGGTATACGAGTATCTCTACGGTTATAACCCTCAAATGTAAGTATCACTGCTAATAATATTTTGATATTAATATTTTCACTTGACTGCATGACACAAATCTGAACATTATTCTATTTTTTTAATTGGTTCATCATCATTTTTCGACCCTTGTATTATGTTACTTAGGGTTGGCGCAACCCATATCTGAAAAATGTTGGAAAACATCATCATGAAATAGAAGAATCACAAACCTACCCCCTACAGTGTAGGTACTACACTCAACACAGCTACAGCTAGAACTGACGGTTAACATTGCAATTAAGAAGAATGTAGACGAAATTTCTTTGGCTTAATAAAGTAACAAATAAATCCTAACCAAAAAACATATAAATCTACCAAATGAAGCGTTAAAATACAAATCAATACAAAAGGCTACGTACGACAACCGTAGCGCAATATATTACAGCAGAACACCTGTGCTAATGCGACAGCGAGGGCTACGCACGTGTCCCAATGATTCTCAAACTTTTGGGGGCTTTTGGGGTACGCGCACCGAAAAATATCTTTGTCCCTCAATTTAGTTGGGGCACGTGCAAGATTTGTTTTTGTTTGTATCAGTGCAAAGTTCGGGCGTAATACGTATTTTTTGTAATATGTGAGAGTAATAATGGGAGTAAAGATAAAGTAGTGATAATGTGCAAAAACAAGGTATATTAATATTAATAATATCTTAGGACCGTCTATTCTTTTTTAGTACATAATGTGTTTTACTTTGATATTTAGAAATTATGCTAAGAAATCACTGAAAATTTGTGAAACTGAGAGTTTTCCTTCATAACTTCTTGTAAGTTTACAAATCCGTGTAGAAGTTGTCACTAAAAATAATACGTGGTTTATAACAGAAACTTCATTATGACTCATATTCTATGAACTCCCCATAATTATAGTATAAAACTTGTACCTACTTACTGCGCATAAATAAAAGTCACTGTTACTAAGTCTCAGAACAAAAGTCTCCAAAGTTTTCTCTCTATAATTTGATTGAATGATCAAAGTTTTGCTTCTTTTAAATAAAAATGCTCTTCTGCATTAAAGCTTGCTTTTTATTTTTACATCACTTTATCGAGTCCACTTCAAAAGCTGCATATTTTCTTTTTCTTTAACCATTTTCATAAAAGTTTTTAACTGCAATAAAAACAGACATCTCCAAGTACAAGAAAATTTGAATAAAGAAGCATTACAAACTGCAATCATCCTTTTTATTCCTTTTTGGGAAAATAAGTTACAACTTTTAACTACACGATATTTTGGCAAAAAGTTTGACAACCTCTGGCGATGACAATGTATTGTCTTTCGCCTATTACTGTAGTTCGAAAAAGTAATAAGTATTTGAAAAAGAATTACATTTGTATGCCAACGATAATATTCTGCAGATGGCGCGGCGAAATGAAATATTGGAAAATACCACAATTTAAGTTACAGAAAAAGAAACTGTTCATTTTAAGTGACATTTTTCATATTTACAGCAAGTTATTTTTCATACTGATTAAATGTAGTCTGAGAAAAACCTTTTTTTGTATCTGTATATTTTTATAACGTTTATTCAACTTGGTCCTAAGGTTCTAAAAGCAAATATGAAGACGTGACTTCTCTGTAAGAGATTATATTAGAAAAGTATACTGAACCAAAGCTTTCTCTCCAACATTATATTATTTAATTGAATCAAATACCTACTCGAATTGTGATACTAAAGAAATAATATTAGGAGTATTAAAGTGACTCAAAGGACCATATACAAAAAGTAATTGGCTATCATACGCCTGTATTACTCTATGGACTAAAGATGTGCTTACATAATTGTATTACTTATAACATAATTATCAAATAATTTTGTTGGCCATGTAAGCCATATTACATTGAATATTGTAATATAATAAAACCGCAATCAATTGTGTACCATGAGTAGATATACACCAGAGACCAAATTGTAATGCATACTCGTAGATAAAATGGCAATGTATACAGTAAAATAACAATACTAACCTATGATTGCCCCACTTCAGGGAAAAGACCTCTTCTCATACAGAGAAGGCATGAGCATTGATAACCACACTTGTTCAAGAAGAATTGATAACATTTCAATTTTTTACCTGCATGTATTATTACGTTATATAAAAGTAAATACAAATCTAGGGCACCCGTATTTTTGCGTTTTTAGAAATGATGTATTTCAACTTTGAAATCAGGTATATTCTAAAAAGACAAGCGCCAAATGACGTCATGCTTACGGTGGAATTATAGCGTTTATCCTTTGCTTTACTGCGACCCGTCAAAAAAACTATTATCATTTTTATTACACTTCATACATGTGACATTGGCATGTGTCTTATTTGACTTTAATGTTTTCATCTAAATCATTGAAATGCTTATGCAAAGGTAACTTACCTCTTTCCACCGTATATGTGACGTCATCACATGTTTTTTTTATTTTATTTATTTTTCTCAGAAATGAAGAAATAAAATAATTAAATAATATACATTTGGACTCAGGATATAAAAATAATGAAATGGTTTGGTTGTTTTATGGTCGTGTCAGTTTTGAAATGTTGTCAATTAGCAACTCCATGACAATTACTGCCATAAAATGTTATCAGGGAAAGCATTTCTATAATCCAGTGCATCCAGAGATTATCTCCTAAAAACAACAAGTAAATAACTGTTTAAAATATTAGTACAGTTAAGTCTAGATTTTCTCACGATGTTTTCTTTCACCGATATCAGTGATGAGTATGTAATGTTGAATATTTTATCAACAAAGTGGTAGAGACAGCTGACTGTAAAGTCCGCCACTTCCTGGTTACGACTGGTGACTTCCTGGTTAAGGCTAAGCTCCAAAACCTTGAACATCGCCGCGCCGTTGCCAGTCTATCGGTCTTTTATTGGATACATTTCGGAGAGTGTGCTTTGGAATTGCACAACTTAATTCCCCCATCCCCATTCCATCACCGGACGAGCAGGGATACGACGAAGCGTCACCGCTATACGGTTGAAGTTCCACGGTCTCGAACCAAGCGCTGTGCTTCCACATTTATTGTGGGAACTGCCAGACTGTGGAATTCACTGCCTGCCTCTCTATTCCCCGAGACATATAATTTGGGTATCTTCAAGGCATGAGTGAACCGGTTTATCCTAGGCTAGCGTGCTCCATCTTAGGCCGCATCATCATTTAAGATCAGGTGAGTTGCGGCCAAATGCAAGCCTATTTCAATAAATAAAAAAAAAAATCTTTAGAGACACTTTAGTGTCTTGTCTGAGACAAGCAACCGGCAACCATCAGTGTAGGTATATAATTATTTTCATATAATTGGTTTAGAATCAACTCACTCCATTACCCAGAGCAAGCCACTGTGGTTACCTGTTGCTTCCACTTGACACATAATGATCGCCGATTACAAGACTGTCCGGTGGACGCCTCGGTCACAGAATTCGCATAGTGACTGAGGACACAATCGGTAACAAAAAGTGTCTACTTTTAAACAGGGCCTTAAACTGATCGTTCAAGCTCAGCTAGCCCAAAAAAGACAACGCGACTGTATTTTTCAAGCGTGGTCTCTGTATTATTTATTCTGTTGCGTTCATGACATCGACAATGAATGGTTAATTAAATAATCGTGCTCTGGCATTGACCGTCGCAATATGACGATTGTAATCAATTGATGTACAACATAATAGGTATGTCGTGATTTACATTTGTAAATACGGAACTACTTTGTATTGACTGGATTGGAAGCTATATTATGGAGGTATAAGGCAAAGATCTTCTCTCTCATACAGAGAAGACACGAGTATTGATCAGCACGCTTGCTCATGGCGAATTGATGATTTCAGACTCATTATAATTTTAAGTTCGGGTTTCCTCACGATGTTTCCTTTCTCCAATGTCAGTGATGTCCAAGATAAACAAAAGTATATACCTACATATTGTAGCAAGTCTACTGGGAAATAAAAGCTGAGTAGACTTGTACGTGAAATTTAATAGCTCTCAAAAATGCGATGAGTATAAAAAACAGAGATATATAAAACACTAACCTAGACGCACTAAATTAGTGACAGAGATTTCCAGGCCCCACAGCCTGGCCGGGAAAAAGGATCTGCCGAAGATAGACTACCGCGGTCGACTCCTAGCTTTGGGATGGAGGTCCCCAGGCGGTCCTATCAGCAGGACCCGCCCTGGGAGCAGCAGGCACGCGACAGCTCGATAGCACGACTAAGGACTGTTACCGACTTTTGGTTGTGGACTGGTCGACTTTTAAGTACCTCAGCGCGTGTTGCTTAATCGAAAGCGATATCTAGACTGACTCATTTGACAGGTTTCCTTCCAGTCGGCTATTTTAGTACCGGCCAGGCTTAATTATTGTAGTCTGCCAGTTATTTTTATTCGGTTAGTGCGAAAAGGATTTTTAAGAACACCAGATACATTAGCGGGTGTCCCGCTGTTTAGTATAAAATACAGCAATACACACTTATTATGCGACAACAAATATATCAGTAAGAAGGATTTAAGTTACACATGCCAAAAACTAATTAAAAGGAATAACTGATAATTGTCAAGGTTGACAACTGTCATTAGAAAACGTATCACAACAAATATTACTTTTCAGATTTTTCTAAAGAAACTATACACAGTCTTTATGAAGCTATGGAAAACAGGTAAATACTTTAGGTTTATGTATTAATTATTGAAAGATGAATCCTATGAAAACAAGTATTATAAAATAGAAACAGCAATTGGGAAAAATGATTGAATGCATAAAAAAGTAAGTATAGCATATATGCTATAATATTACATTGGTACTTGCCAGGTACTTATCATACCCACAACCTTCAACACTTCCACACTAATTGCGAAAGTAACTCTGTCTGTTTCTTACCTCATCATGTCAAACTTACTGTACCGATCGTACCTATGAAATCCGACAAAGAAGTAGCTTTTGATTTGGGTAAGGACAGACTGAACTGACTAGGCTGTCATGAAATGTTAAATGATTTGGCAAATGTGTTATAGTCGTCCGCCTGCCTGACACCAACCCTCTTTTATGCTATTGCTAGTGACGCGGTAGACCCAGTGTGCTGCAAATAGTCCCATGCTCCCTTAGTCACCTCTTGCGTTACCCCACGGGATTAAAAGTGATTACCACAACCTGAATCCGATACTACCCGTACATCACTATTTTTTAATCCGTGACTTCGTCTGCGCCCGCAATAACCTAGACTCATGCCCCCCCGCAGCGATTGGTTCCGGCTATCATTCGTAGATTTTTGAGTCGTTATGGGTAGTTAGAAGCCAGAAAGTCTAATAACCAGTCTTGCCAAAGAGTTTTGTGTTACCCAGTAACTGGTTGTGGAGGTCAGACTGGGAGTCGCTCCATGTAAAACACTGGTATTCAGCTGCATCCGTTTAGACTGGAAGCCGGCCTTAATATACTTGGGAAAGGTTAGGCAGATGATGATATAAGACTGGCAAAAGTACACATATTTTCGTAAACAAATTACATTTGCATGATTTTTTTAAAATTGTATACACCAATAACGAAACGTACACTCGGAAAATGCAATTTTACTTTCCACATTTTCCCGTATTTCACTGTAATGGTTGAAAGGCTTTAATTTTCCCATATTTCACAAAAGACGACAATTATTATTGTGTCCATTCTGACTCATTTGCGTACTTTTATATCACATCTACATTATTATAACACATCTGCTCGTAAAATGGCTCTTATTGCGCTGTTTAAGAAACCTAAAAACAATTTTAGGTTTTTAATGCAGCGTATTACGTACGTGTGTTTTTTACTTTACATTATAGCACTAGAGGTAACGAAATGTATTCTTGTTAAACTTAGCAAAGTGTTTTTTACTTATTGTTATAAGTATTATGTGAAGAAATAAATTGATTTCTTTAGTTTTACTGGCCGAGCTGCGCGGTGCAGGAGGGGTGACAGTTGTCACAAGTTGACGTATCAGTGAGCTCTCGCGTCACGTCACCACACTGAGGTAGCTGCGCGGTGCGGGAAGGGTGACAGCTGTCACAAGTTGACGTATCAGTGAGCTCTCGCGTCACGTCACCACACTGAGGTAGCTGCGCGGTGCGGGAGGGGTGACAGTTGTCACAAGTTGACGTATCAGTGAGCTCTCGCGTCACGTCACCACACTGAGGTAGCTGCGCGGTGCGGGAAGGGTGACAGCTGTCACAAGTTGACGTATCAGTGAGCTCTCGCGTCACGTCACCACACTGAGGTAGCTGCGCGGTGCGGGAGGGGTGACAGTTGTCACAAGTTGACGTATCAGTGAGCTCTCGCGTCACGTCACCACACTGAGGTAGCTGCGCGGTGCGGGAGGGGTGACAGCTGTCACAAGTTGACGTATCAGTGAGCTCTCGCGTCACGTCACCACACTGAGGTAGCTGCGCGGTGCAGGAGGGGTGACAGTTGTCACAATTTGACGTATCAGTGAGCTCTCGCGTCACGTCACCACACTGAGGTAGCTGCGCGGTGCGGGAGGGGTGACAGCTGTCACAAGTTGACGTATCAGTGAGCTCTCGCGTCACGGCACCACACTGAGGTAGCTGCGCGGTGCAGGAGGGGTGACAGTTGTCACAAGTTAACGTATCAGTGAGCTCTCGCGCCACGTCACCACACTGAGGTAGCTGCGCGGTGCGGGAGGGGTGACAGTTGTCACAAGTTGACGTATTAGTGAGCTCTCACGTCACGTCACCACACTGAGGTAGCTGCGCGGTGCGGGAGGGTTGACAGTTGTCACAAGTTGACGTATCAGTGAGCTCTCGCGTCACGTCACCTTACTGAGGTAGCTGCGCAGTGCAGAAGGGGTGACAGTTGTCACAAGTTGACGTATCAGTGAGCTCTCGCGTCACGTCACCACACTGAGGTAGCTGCGCAGTGCAGGAGGGGTGACAGTTGTCACAAGTTGACGTATCAGTGAGCTCTCGCGTCACGTCACCACACTGAGGTAGCTGCGCGGTGCGGGAGGGGTGACAGTTGTCACAAGTTGACGTATCAGTGAGCTCTCGCGTCACGTCACCACACTGAGGTAGCTGCGCGGTGCGGGAGGGGTGACAGTTGTCACAAGTTGACGTATCAGTGAGCTCTCGCGTCACGTCACCACACTGAGGTAGCTGCGCGGTGCGGGAGGGGTGACAGTTGTCACAAGTTGACGTATCAGTGAGCTCTCGCGTCACGGTACCACACTGAGGTAGCTGCGCGGTGCGGGAGGGGTGACAGTTGTCACAAGTTGACGTATCCGTGAGCTCTCCGTGAGTCACGTCACCACACTCCTCCCGCACCGTACAGCAACCTAAAGAGCGGTTTTAGGTACCAGCTCAACGGACTAATTAGCAGACACAACAGTAAAACAATTGACGGCGACCGTCGGGAGGCTTTTGTACGGATGAAGGGGAGGTCGAACTATAGTCTATCTCTTTCTCTATTTGCTTACACTACAGGAACGAAATACAAGCAAGATCGAGTCAAGTATTTTATCATTGTTTGTACGCCGCCAGCTGAAGCATATTCTTCATATTTATGATAAAAGCAAAGTTTATTCCTGTTTAAAGTGCTTCATAAAATGTCCACTTTATTTCTCAACGGAACGTAAAGTAAATAGTTTCTGTTTGTTATCGTCAATATCAGTCTTGATAATGAAAATGTATTAGGTACAGCTATTAACATTATCGGTTCATGTAGATTGGTAATGGATACTCAATGCTAATTTTAATAAGATAAGTATAATCTGGGTATCTTTAAGGCACGAGTGAACCGGTTCATCTTAGGCAAGCGTGTTCCGACTTAGGCCGCATTATCACTTACGATCAGGTGAATTGCGGTCAAACGCAAGCCTACTTAATAGTAAAACAAAAAAAAAATACTTACAAAATTGGCTTTAATTAGGTGCGTTTACTCGTAGTTGTAATAGCGTAGCGTATTGGGTATTAAGACGACCAAATACACAATACCACAGTGCGCTCCAAAATAGTTATGATTGATATTGTACAGTACGATTCAAACTTTATGGTGGCTCTGAACACGAGTCAAGAGGCTGCGCAGTAACAATTTCATGTGTCAGCGGGGATGAAGGGCGGGGTACTGCGCAGTCGCCGTTACGTTTGTATCGAACTGCACAAGGTTTAAGTGGGATTGGGTGGGTCATGTATGCAGAATACATCATGACAGATGGGCCAGAGTCATCATGCAGTCGCCGGAAGACAGGCGCCGCCGCCGAGGGATACCCAGGAAACCCTGTCGTGACGTTCATAAGACATTGGTCAGTCGATAATTTTTTTTTTATAACGTAAGTATTTCGCAATTTGTTTGGTGACCTCACATAATCTAATAATTTATTTCTTTGCAAATATGGGTATACTAAATACAAGGTTATTTACATATTTAAAGGATTAACATAAAACAGTTATTAATACACACACACAGTCAGTTACAGTTATTAATTATGCCAAGAAATAAGAGATATAAGGTTGTACAGCGGCTGCACTCCCTATCATTGAAAGTGCACCTCACCAATATTCGAGGTTTGCACTCAAATATCGTGCCGGTCCACTTTCATCTTGAGACCGAAAAGCCGAGCACTCTTGTTTCTGACGGAGACGCAAATCAGATGTCCGTTAGATACGGCGTACCTTTCGTACCCAGGGTACTCTCTGGAGCACAATTTTAAGGCCCGAGCCGGAGTATGCCTGTACGCCCGTGACGACATCTGTTTTCGTCGCCTCCGTAACCTGGAAGATCGTAGGTTTTCTGTTCTTTGGGTTCTGGTGGACACTGGTATAGAGAAAATCCTTTATGCCTGTGTCTACCGTTCGCACAGCGGAGACCAGGAGACAACCAGACTCACGGAATACCTCAGTGAGGCGGCTGATGCGGCTCAGCAGAAGTACCCTACTGCCCAATTAGTGTTACTGGGGGATTTCAATGCCCACCACAAGGAGTGGTTATTCCCAAACCGGGACACTGACCATGCTGGGAGAGAGACGCAAAAGCTTGCTTTAGCGTTAAATCTCACCCAACTGGTCCAAGGGGCTACTAGGGTTCCTGATGTTGAGTCGCACTCAGCCTATTGCTTGGACCTTCTGCTCACTACTGATCCAGACCTTTACTCAGTGTCGGTTTCTGCACCTCTGGGCAGCTCCGACCACTGTCTGGTAAAATCTGTTTCCGTCTACTCTCCGTTCATTCCTAGCCCAAGTGGCTACCGGCGGATGTGGCGGTACAAGTCAGCAGACTGGGATGAGATGCGCTGTTTTTTCGCGTCGTACTCTTGGCTGCCTGTCTGTTTTTCTTCTGGTGATCCCTCTACCTGCGCGGATGCCGTAACGGAAGTGTTGCGTCAAGCTATGGAGTTTTTTATTCCATATAACGACGTACCTCTGTCCGGCAAAGCTCGCCCCTGGTTTAGTTCTCAATGCAGACGCGCAAAAGCGCAGAAGCATGAGGCTTACCTAGCTTGGGTTGACGCTCGTCACCGTAAAGCAAGGGATTTACGCCAGAAGAAGACAGCCTTTAATAGAGCTGCCAAGTCCTGCAAGAAGGTTCTACAGAGGGCTCGTCATGACCACATTAGTCGAATAGGGAACAAACTTGCTTCGTACCCTGCGGGTAGTAAAGCTTTTTGGTCCCTAGCTAAATCGGTCGAGTCAAACTTCTGTCGCCTCTCACTGCCTCCACTGCTGAAACCTGATGGTTCTCTGGCTCACTCTGCAGAAGAGAAAGCAAACCTATTTGCTTCTCTATTTGCAGAATCTTCACATCTTGATGCAGGAGACGCGACTCCCCCGACTTTACCTGGCAACACGACTTCAATGTCTGATACTCGCATTCGCCAAAAGGAGGTTCGTCAAGCGTTACGCAATCTTGATGTGAACAAGGCCAATGGACCAGACGGTATTCCGGCTATAGTTCTGAGGACCTGTGCACCTGAATTGTCTCCTGTACTGACACGCCTCTTTCGGCTCTCTCTCGAGACTGGATTAGTGCCGAAGTCATGGAAGCTTGCCAACGTGCAACCCGTGCCCAAAAAAGGTAGTCATGCCGATCCTACCAACTATAGGCCCATCTCGGTCACGTCCATTATCTGCAAGACAATGGAACGTGTCCTCAATAACAGGCTCCTGGCGTACCTTGAAGCTAACGACCTCCTCAGTGATCGTCAATATGGCTTTCGCCGAAATCGGTCCACTGGGGATCTTCTCGCGTACGCCTCTCATATCTTTAGTGAGGCCATCGAGAAATATGGGGAAGCACTTGCCGTCTCCCTGGACATCTCGAAGGCCTTTGATAGGGTATGGCATGATGGCCTTATTAGCAAGCTTCCAGCATATGGCTTGCCCGCTGGTTTCTGTGCATGGATATCGGATTTCCTGAGTGATCGATCAATTCGCGTAGTCATTGATGGCTGCTCGTCAGATCAAATGGCAATAAATGCCGGGGTTCCTCAGGGCTCAGTACTCTCTGCAACCCTTTTTTTGCTGCATATCAACGATCTGCTGAAACCCGGTACCTTTGGGTACGCAGATGACAGCACGGTTGTAGAGAGTTATACATCCAGCGCACGTGCCAGTGCGGTTGAAATCCAGTCTTCTAGTGAGTCCATGGTCGAGCGCTTGAACTTGTCCCTCAAGGCAGTCTCCGATTGGGGCGATGCCAATCTGGTCAGGTTCAATGCAGCTAAGACCCAGGCGTGTCTTTTCTCTGCCAAGAGGAGGCCTTTCCATCTGGCCCCTACTTTCCGACATGTATCCGTTCCAATCACTGACCAGCTTGAGCTTCTTGGCGTTACTTTGACGTCAAATCTTAACTTTGGGTCATTTATTGAGTCCAAGGCCAAACTAGCTGCCAAAAAGCTGGGAGTCCTCGCAAAGGTGCGAAAGTACTTCACGTCGGAACAGCTGCTCAACTTATACCAAGCACAAGTTCGATCGTGCATGGAGTACTGTTCGCACCTTTGGGATGGATCGGCAAAATACCAACTGGAGGCATTGGAAGTCATCGATAGACGTGCCAAGAGGCTCATAAACAACGACTCTCTGGTTAGGGCTAAGCTCCAGAGCCTTGAACATCGCCGCACCGTTGCTAGCCTTTCGGTCTTTTATCGGGTACATTTCGGAGAGTGTGCTTTGGAATTGCACAATTTAATTCCCCCATCCCCGTTCCATCATCGGACGAGCAGAGATACGGCGAAGCGTCACCGCTATATGGTTGAAGTTCCACGGTCTCGAACCAAGCGCTTTAACTCCACATTTATTGTGCGAACTGCCAGACTGTGGAATTCCCTGCCCGCCTCTCTGTTCCCTGATAAGTATAATCTGGGTATCTTTAAGGCACGAGTGAACCGGTTCATCTTAGGCAAGCGTGTTCCAACTTAGGCCGCATTATCACTTACGATCAGGTGAATTGCGGTCAAACGCAAGCCTATTTAATAGTAAAAAATTAAAAAATAAAAAATTTAATTCTGTTTATAAATTAAATATCTAATGTTTTTAACAAAAAAATAAGCATCCACACTTGTACTCTATTTATAACATTTTTACTTTTTCTTCTTCCCTCTTTGAGTAAAACTCTGACTTTGACTTTGGAAATCATAGCACCTCTTTGCGACTGTCAACTGGTTAAAAATTAAACTCAATTCGTCGCTCCTAAAACCAACAAACGCATGAGTTCCTTCTCTAATTCAAGTTTTAACTGACAGATAAATAAACCAGTTCTGACCATTTCATCCTTCGTCACAAAGATATTATACCTTTCATTCTTCATCCTCGCGTGACGCCACCGGAGCTTTTTTCTGAAGATGATATCTTCAACTGGGATCTACTTGTTCGACAGTTATCCCTTAAGGTTCTTTCACATTTGATCGGTTTAGGATGATGACGAACCGGAAAATAAGGTCAATATTTTAGCCACTCAGCCATCCGAACCTTAATGTACCTACATTTTAGCAAACCAACCACACTTTAGATATTTGCGAATTAATACCGTATTTATTGTTTACCGTATTGTATTAGTTATTTCCATAAATTAAGACATTTTTTTGAAGTAGTTTTTTTTGGGAGTATACAGCCTGGGACGTTCACCCGCGGTCTTTCTTGGGCAGTATCCGCGGAAGGGTAAGAGGTTAGGGTGGATATTTAAAAAATTCACAGTTCCATACAAGTAAAACACCTACATGTTGAAAATGTATTGAACAGCTGTTTTTTTTTACAATAATAATTATTATTTATTTCAGAAACCTTTTTCCACATACAACAAATAATGAGAATTCATTCCATTTTCACATTTATTTTTTTTTGCTAGCCGTTGCTGTCCCACTCCTGGGCAAAGACCTCCCCCCATTCCCTCCATTTCTCTCGATGTTGTGCCTCATCCCGCCAATTCGCGAGGAAGCCATCCAAGGCGTCCCGCCATCTTCTCCTAGGTCTACCGCGACCCCGCCTGACTGTGTCAGCGCTCCAGTCTTGCGATATGCGGGCCCACAGCTTAGCGGCATATCCGGCAGACATGCCACATAATATAAAAGTTATTTTTATCAACCGACTAGAAATGTTAACGCTGGAGTTCTAGACTTACGCTTTGAGTCCACGTTACAAGTTTGTGTCGCGATGTCCCTCACACCGTTTATAAAGGAGGAAAACGTGTCCAACGGTTAACTGATGCAGTGAGATCTTAGTAAAAAAAAGCCACAGAATCCGTTAACGGAATATAAGATCTCCTGGTAACATTGTAGGCGAGCCCTAAAAAGAGGACGTAAGTACTAAAAAAATGGACCGTTGAGTGTCGCAGATACTGCGCGGATTGTAGGACCAAAAAAAGTGAATGACGTGGAATGTGATTGAACTATTTTACTTTCTTTCTTTCTTTTTTTTTATAAATCGTTGCCCTACACTGGAAATGTCTCCTGAATCGTGGCTATCTCTAGGCCATACAAACATTTGTGGAATCGAATCCGTGACAAACAGCGCAGCAGCCAATCATTCAGTCACTGCGCCAACCGCGTCGTCAATATTGTTACTTTCAATTAACATTGACCATGATGTTGGGTCTAAATACACTAATTTACGTTCTATTCAAAAGGTAACCAAATTATGATTAACAGTTTCTAAAACGAAAAAAGATAGGTAATGATTGAAGGCGGAAGTTTCCTGATGGTCTTAATTATGATTCTTTACTATTATTTAGTCCTTAGGTACAACACTGACCTAGTTTCTTCTAAGTATGATATTCAGTAAGGGTCAGAACTAACTAAGGAGCAATAGGCTCTAAAAAGGTAGTACAATTGAAAATGGTGTGCATGATATAATTACTGATACATCATCATTATTGATACTCAATGTTAAAATATATTTTTGTGAATTTTAGTCCATCTTTGTGAATAAATGAAAACTATTCGAGTTGGCTGTAAAATGTATGTAACCAACTATCTTTTGACTACAACTTCGCCCACGTCATTTTTATAATAATACAATTTTACTAATAACACACAACGATAACGTAGCCGCTTATTAGCGAAAAAAATACAGACTCCGACCAGTAGTTCGGAAGATTACCGAACAAACACAAACACAAACTCAAAGCTCTAATCCATATTTAATATTATAAATGCGAAAGTAACTCTGTCTGTTACGCTTTCACGATGAAACGGCTGAACCGATTTTGATGAAATTTGGTATGACAATAGCTTGAACCCCGGGGAAGGACATAGGCTACTTTTTAATCCGCAACTTCGCTTGCATCCGTGATAACCAACATCCACGCGGACGAAGTCGCGGGCAATAGCTAGCTTATAATAATTACGTAGATAGTTACAACAAAGTAATGATAAAAACATAAAATACCTACAAAAAACGGAACTCAATAAATCATCTTATTATCCCTTTTCAATAAACATTGAAACTAACCTAAAAAGGCGGTTGTTTAAAAAAAAAAAAGATAATTGAGTCGCGAATACTATGGCGGACCTCAGGACCGGGAGAAATGAACGACACGACAGAGACAAACGAGTTTATCCGCCGTAGCTTATCACATTTCCTGGCGATATTTATTATACCTCAATATACGATGTCACGAATGCCTTTAAATGTTATCATTATACAAACTTATTTTTGGTTGATCAGAAACCTGTAAAAGGGCCCATTGTACCCAAAGTCAAAGTATTTATTTCAATTAAACCAAAAACTGGCTTTTTTGTATTGTCAAGGAGTCGGTAAGTTAGTCAGAAAGTTGAACCTAGTTGCTCGTTTCAAAACGTAGGTAGGTACTGTAGAGGCTGCATGAGTTTATTAAGCAATAGCCATTAAATAGTAAATTCTATGAGAGAATACACTGCAATCTTCTTAATTAGTTCAAAATATAATAAGTTCAAATCGTAGATTTGTATTGTCTTGGATATATTATGACATAAGTCAGTTCTTAGCCTGACCCTGTAACGGGCACACGTTATAGTATCTTGATTAGAAAGCAGTTCTAAATAACAGTGGTTTGATTCCAAGTACATATGTATATTGGAATAAACCTCTTACACCACGCCACAACCCGGTACCAGTAAGAAGGCCCGCAGTTGGACTTTTTACAGTACCTACCTATGGAGAAGACCGAACATGAAACTCAACTGATACTCTTTCCAAACAAGTTTACAGTATTCTGGTTAAAATATTCTTGTTGTTTGTATAAGTGATAACAATGTGGGTGAAAAGCAATACAAAACAAATTAAAAATTAAAGATAAACTGTCGCTCATCATTATCTACCACTTTTTTCTATGAAATAAACAATTCTGAGAATATCGCAGATAATTAAAAAAAACCAACAATGTTTTTCTTGACTGTTTTATTTCTTTCTTTAATTTCTTTCGTTAATTTCTCATTTCAAAAACCTTCATAAACTAAAATGTGATTAATAATTTTAACACAGAACACACATTACTTTTGTTCTGTGCTATAGTTATTTATCTCTTTTTAGTTTTTGAAAACGGTTGTCTTTTTTTAAAAAAGGTTTTTATTTTCCGCTTTTAGTATTGCCTAAAATCTAAATTCATACAGAAACGCCGACACAGTTAAAACAAAGATTGGAAGTCCTCCAAAGATGTATAAAGGGCCGGAAAGTATAAAACGTGATAAACCATGTACTTTTTTGGGATTTTATTGATTTTCTCAAAAAGTGTGGAATCAATTTTGATAAAATTTATATGGGACCATTTCGGAATAAACCCCTTTCGAACAAAAAAGTATTTTTCAAATTCGTATATGAAGGAGTTATGCCCGAACATACATAAAAAAAATACAAACATCTGAATTGATAACCTCTTCCTTTTTGAAGTCGGTTAAAAATGAGCAAAACATTTTTCAAAGTGGGTCCATTTCAAATAAAATTCGAAATCTAAGTTGAATCCATCGGTGCTGCTTGAAGCTTACAAGAGCTCTCAAAACTTATCGCGACCTGATTCCGCCTTGAAAGTGAACTTAAGCGAGTTGACAGAGATCGTCTGGCATTTGAGATTGGGCAAAAAAAAAGTTTTTTTTTTCCTGAAACATTAATAATAATATATATTAATATAATATAAATAATATGTGGGGACATTTTAAATTTTTCACACACGGCCATCTGACCCCAAACTAGGGAAGACCCCCCTGTACTATGAGTGTCAGACAGCTGATATACATACACAAATATATTTTTTTTAAATACTATACATAATATAGATAAACAACACCCAAACACAAGGCAAACACAAGTGCTCATCACACAAATGTTTACCCTGTCGTAATGTGTCCGTGTCGGACATTGTTAGGAAACCTGAACTTATAATTAACTAACGACCCGCCCCGGCTTCGCACGGATGTAATAATATAATAATATAGGTAATATAATATGTGGGGACATTTTCACACACGGCCATCTGACCCCAAACTAGGGAGACCCTGTACTATGGGTGTCAGACAGCTGATATACATACACAAATATATTTTAAATACATACATATATGGTAATGTTGATCAAAAATCCATTGCCTAGTTAAAAGATCTAAAATAATATAAGCGTACAGACAGCGGAGCAAGTTTGTTTTATACTGTGTAAAGATAAGACTGAAATCGCCAATTCCACCTTGAGCAGACGTGGTAATCATAGCTCATACAAAGAAAGTGAAGAAGTGTTGGCAACCAAATGACAATGCCAGATCCTGCCCCACCCATGTACAGAAAAGTAAATTAATGAAAATAATTGTAATGAATACAGAACCTTTCTACAGTAAATTGTTTTTCTTTAGAACTTGCGGATTACGAAATACCTACCCACAAAATACAAACTCATTTTACCTAAAATACAATTGAATGTCATTATTGTTTTTAGATTTGAACGGAAACCGCAAGTTCTACAGTCACTAAGACTAATGTTTAGTTATCAGCAATAAATAAACAGTAAGATGCTACATACAAAGAAAGTGAAGAAGTGTTGGCAACCAAATGACAATGCCAGATCCTGCCCCACCCATGTACAGAAAAGTAAATTAATGAAAATAATTGTAATGAATATAGAACCTTTCTATAGTAAATTGTTTTTCTTTAGAACTTGCTGATTACGAAATACCTACCCACAAAATACAAACTCATTTTACCTAAAATACGTTTTTAGATTTCAACGGAAACCGCAAGTTCTACAGTCACTAAGACTAATGTTTAGTTATCAGCAATAAATCAACAGTAAGATGCTAAATATTGCACATGACTTTTATTGAGTGGGGCAAAGGTCTATAGAGTTTCTGGCATTGTCCTTTACAAATAATTTACAAGTAGGTCTTTTTCCTGTACGTATTTTTAACATTTAAAATTACGTTTTTATGTCCTACTGACCTACCACTATTTTATACGTGAAGGTTTGTGAGTATGGATGTATGTTTGTGACTATTTTACACTTAAACGGCTGAAATTCAGCACACATATAGATATTGATCTCTAAGCGTTTTTGTGTTCTCGTAGGCAAAATTTAAGACCAGACGCTATTTGACACTGGCTTAATTTTGAAATTTACGAAGACGACGTCACGATTAGAATCTAGTACTTATTACCATAACAATTAAAGCATTGAAATCCATATCCATATTTTAATATTATTTATGCGAAAGTAACTCTGTTACGCTTTCACGATAAAACGGCTGAACCGATTTTAATGAAATTTGGTATGATTTTATTAATTTTAATTTTTACTATAACATAAAACGGTCATTGGCCAATTATATTAGTTAAAAAATTGATATGAAGATAGCTTACACCATGGGGAAGGACATAGACTACTTTCTGATCCGCGACTTTGTCTGCATCCGCGATAATCAACATTCACGCGGCAATACATGTAGAAAAATAGTAGCCCAACGGTATCGGCACTTATATTATTATATTTGTTGGCTCAGAAAATCGAGAATAACATAAGTAGAAACGTAGAGTTCTTTGAGTAGCTACTTGACTTTGTCTCATAGGTACCTATTACTTACTTATCGTACACTAGACTCTTTCAAAATTTTATTGTTCTTTAACCCAGTGAAAGGGAACTCAACCTTTTCGTATTTGTTGTCTTTTCCCAACTATAATGGGGTGTGCTTCTAGTCTAACCGGATTCAGCTGAATACCATTGTTTTACACGTAACGACTGCCTATCTGACCTCCATAACCCAGTTGCTGGGTAACACGATACCCCTTGGTCAAACTGGTTATCAGATTTTCTGCCTCCTTACTACCTATAACGACTGTCAAAGATCTACGAATGACAGCCGGGACCAACGGCTTTATGTGCTTACCGAGGGACGAAGGGCCTCGGTGTAAAATGAATGGTCACCCATCAAAGGCTGACCGCGGCAAGCGTAGCTTAACCATAATTTTTATTCATTATTCATTTATTTCAAGTTTGCACTCATATAATAACAATGTTTGCTTAAAACTATGTTAGTAAATATAAAAATCAAATTCACTCATTAATCATAATTAAATTAAAATAAAACCAATTAAAATACGCATCCCAAATGGATGCGTATTTTAATTGGTTTTATTTTAATTTTTGAAATGGGCAGTCCGGTACGGTCTGGCAGTAACAATAGCATCCTGCAAATGATTGTCGCTAGTCCGGTCTAGCGGCAGTCATTTGCAGGATGCTGTTGCTACTGCCACGCAGACGCTGCCGCAGAGAGGCAGCTCTCTTACGCATGACTGCATGGAAGCCGTTTATACGCTCCTCAGCAAACACGCCAGACGCGCTACAAAAACGAGAAAACTGCAACAGCATCCTAAATATATTGTTATATTGGATGCGCAGCGCACTAGCAGTCCGGTGAGATATTCTCACCCACAGGCTGCTTGTGTAAATCGATTGGCAATAATAACCGGGCGATCGAAATCTTAGATTTTGTATAACTGAATAATAATACCAGGCTATTATTGTCCTACTGCATGGTGTAAGCTTCTTATCATATAGACAAGGCATGAGCGTTGATTGAGCATTGAGCACTACTCTTGCTCAAGACGGATTAGCAACTTTAGACTTATAAAAATAAAGTCTAGATTGCCTCACTAAGTTTTTCTTTAACGATGTCAGTGATGTACAAAATAAAATTAGAAAGTACGTGTGAAATTGAAGAAGTCACATTAGCACTCGCCACTGGACCACCACGACACGAATTATGCATTCAAAAAGTTTTAAAACCATCTTTCTCAACGCGGTTAAACTAGTACAGTCATTTAAGTATGAACTGATTTGTCTAAATCATAATAGCTTTTAGATTAAAATAAATTATGATTATATAGAATTCTCTTACTTTTTCCAATTCAAAATTAAGCCTACATAGCATTAACATAAGAATAATTGAAATTCTCGGAAAAATCTTCCAATATAGATCCCATTTGAGTCCTTTACTGGAATCTTTGAAAGGTAATCTTAATTCCGGATCTCCTGATTTTAGATTAGACACACCCAACGCGACCTTTCCGAGTTCACGTTTAACGATGTGTATAGGTACGTATGCAATTAGTTGCAAAAGTCAATTATAGTAATTGAGTTTCTTGGTCCTTGTTGCCGAAATCTCCATATACACAATCCCTTTCGCATACACAGCTATGCAAATTTGGTCATGTATAACCAAAACACACAGGATCAAAGGACCGAGTTTCCTTCTGGTCCTTACTTCCTTACACATAACAATCAATTCGGCCCCAAGGACTGCTTTTTCCATATCGCTATTTGACAGCGTACTGTCAGAAGCCTAAACTGTCGTTAGAAGCAAATCTCGAGGATTTGCAAGCCTTTGAAACTTGGGCTTGAGGCTTGCGATTCAAATCCATGCTTCACTGTATAATGTTGGAAATTGAACTTTTATTTGAAAGGAAAACATTTTCGACGGTTTTCTTTTTTAATAAAAATTGATTGTGATCTTATAGCCTTTCCTGAAAAGGTTAAAAAAAAGAAATTGCTTTATACTACAATTTGAAGTAGGTTATAATAATTTTACGTCTACTTTACAATCAGCAATTAGTACATACGTAGTCTAACGAAACAACCAACCTTTAAAATTACTATTTATATTGTTTGACCTTCTTTGACGACACGGTTGGCGCAGTGACTGAGCGATCGATTGCTGCGCAGCGTGTTGCGGGTTCGATGCCCAGGGTAAACATTTGTGTGATGAGCACTTGTGTTTGCCTTGTGTCTGGGTGTTGTTTATCTATATATGTATGTATTTAAAATGTATCTGTGTATGTATATCAGCTGTCTGACACCCATAGTATAGGGTCTCCCTAGTTTGGGGTCAGATGGCCGTGTGTGAAATGTCCTCACATATTATTCTTATGTTATAATAATATACGCTTTAATTAACCTTCGTTTGCGACCAAGAAGGTAGGCTAAAATAGGTCCCTAAATATAATTCGAGCGACGCGACATATGAAATCTTAGGCCACAAATTTATTCAAATTCTCTCCGCAAACTCTAGTATTCACGAGAAAACATACACTACATCGGTACGTCGTTTTCGCGAATAAAATATCAGAGGTCCTACTACGTGCTTGCTACAGTAAAAGTATTCGATTCTGATGGATTTTTGAATTGGGACCCTACTATTCTATAGCATTTTGGTTTAATTTTAAACGACGAGCACAATTAGTATTACCCGTTGATATGAATAGAGCCGACATAAATCATAGTAGCGAAGTTCATTATCACGATGTGCGTTACCGCGAAAATTTACCTTTGCGACGTACGTTTTCGCGTTAGTAATTTCTACGATGATTGTGTAGGTAATCTTTCTAGAGCGGATCCGACATTTACGGTTAGGACAAAAGGAAAAAAGGAAGAAAAAAAAATGCCTACCATTAAAATCCGCCCTCCGGGGCGGATTTGACATTGTTCAACTTTCGCGACAACGTACGTCATGGTAAACTTTCGCAGTAACGTACACACGGCTACACATCAAGCTATATATTTCCTGTTTTAGGTGACCTCTCATTGTAAGGAAATTCTAAACAAGGCGAGATAAGCTTATACTGGAAATGTATAGCTTGATGTGTAGCCGTGTGTACATACAACGCAGTAAAGAACTTTTGCAACAACAAATGTCGCGATGGTAAACCTTCGCGATAACGTACATTGCAGTAATGAACTCCGCAAGTAGTATGATTTAAATCGTGAATCAAGCCTTCAAAGTAATTAACCATTTTATTTAAACCCTCTTGTCAGTATCATTATACTAATGTAGGTTTGCAGGTACTATCATCATCACAGATTATAATTATGAAACCAAAGACAGATGGACAGCGCGTAACACTGAAAGTGAAGCCACTAAAGCAAATACAAAACAAAAGCGAATACCTACAATGTCGTGATTGTATTCTCTTTTGAATTTGTATTTGTTTTTTTTTTATCGAAGCGCGATTGTAAGTATTCTCTTTTGAGTTTATATTTGCGTTGGTGGCTTCACTCTCGGTGTTCCGCGCGGTCTATCTGCCTTTTGTTTCATAATCTGAGGTCATCATCACTTGCTTAGCCCTTTTAGGTCAGCATCAAGTCTACTCCAGCCTCTAGTCTCAAAAAATGTTTTCAGAATTTTTAGCCGTGTAAGCGAAACAAAAAAGCAAACTCATTTACGCATTTATGTATGTATATCAGCTGTCTGACACCCATAGTACAGCGTCTCTCTAGTTTGGGGTCAGATGGTCATATGTGAAGTGTTCCTACATTTATATTATTATTATTATTATTTATAATACTAGTCTGGGCAATTTTATTTTCAATTTGTGGCAAAAATGTGTTGAAGCAGGTAGGTATTTCCAATTTAAAAATCGATGTATTTTACGTTATATTATGTTCAGTATCTAGGCTCAAATTAAAACAATATTATCTACGCGAGCGAATACCGAGAGAGATGAAGTACCAAACTAAACAAAATGTTCGTCTCAGAATAATGCGAATATATGTTCACATTAACGATTCAAAGCACGTCGAAACTACTCGTGTTTAACTCTAAATTATTTAGAAGCTCAGAAATTCGGTTTTTGGTTATATTTCAGTACAAATTATTACAATGTTTCTTAGCTGTTTCAGCTGCTTGGATGAGTTTTAAGGTAATGTTGAGATGAGGATGATGTTTATTCAATACTAACTTTTGCTTACGAATTCGTTCGCGTGAATGTCGGTTATCGCGGATGCAGACGAAGTCACGGATTAAAAAGTAGCCTGTGTACTTCTGCATGGTTTAAGCTATTTTTATATAAAAAATCATCAAAATTGGTTCAGCCGTTTCTTCGTGAAAGCGTAAAACACAGAGTTACTTTCGCATTTATAATATTAGTATGGATATAAGCTTTTGCCCGCGACTTCGTCCGCGTGAATGGCAGTTATCGCAGATGCAGACGATGTCACGGCCTATGTCCTTGACTTATTGAGGCCATGGACCACTTGGGCAAGTTATGAACTAATGGCGGACCACCAGCACAAACAAAAAGATAAAAATATCCAAAAAATTAATTTAAAAAATAATAAAGCTTGAAGCGTGGCACTGCATTGTGCTAACAATCTTTTTAACATTTGGCTCAAATTTACTTGCTACACGTAAAATTGCTTCCAAACTTTCATTTGCAAGGCGGTTTCAATTTTTGTTTTATTATTATTCACACCGAAAAAGTGTGTTCACATAATATACGAACCAAATAAGCTGGCGCATTTCCGTGCATTTGTGTGCACAAAAAAAAACAAAATTTTTACAATATTAACCTCAGCAATATTTTTCTTTCAAATGTACGAGGGAATAGTTATGCTGGCGGGCCACTGGCATATTGTCGGGGGGCTGCAAACGGCCCGCGGGCCGCGGTCTGTGCTAACCTGGTTTGAGCTATATTTATATTAAATTTTATCAAAAATCGGTTCATAAGTTTCGTAGTGAAAACGTGACAGACACAGTTACTTTAGCATTTATAATATTAAAATAAATTAAGTTTAGTATGGATTAGACTATCATGAAATCCGCCTCGATGGCGTCAGAACCATCCAGTTGTAAATAAATGATTTTGTCTTTGATTGATAAATTAAGTAGATACCTACTTGATACTGACGACGACACGACACGACGACACGGTTGACGCAGTGGCTGAGCGATCGACTGCTGCGCAGCGTGTTGCGGGTTCGATTCCCGCCCAGGGTAAACATTTGTGTGATGAGCACTTGTGTTTGCCTTGTGTCTGGGTGTTGTTTATCTATATATGTATGTAATTACAAAAAAAAATGTATTTGTGTATGTATATCAGCTGTCTGACACCCATAGTACAGGGTCTCCCTAGTTTGGGGTCAGATGGCCGTGTGTGAAAATGTCCCCCACATATTATTATTTATTATTATTATCCACATTTATTCATTTTTTTACATATTATAATATATTTTTAAATATCAGTAAAAAAAAATAAAAACATTTAAAAATATAAAAAATAGTAGCCCACCGGTATCGGGAACAGGGTCCAAGCTACCGGTGGTCAGGGCTCCTGAGAGAGGAATCTCCTGACTATACGCGCCGTGTCCAGGAGTACCGCTTTCTGTATCAAGCCCTTGATCCAGCTGCCCAACGAGAGCCTCCTTAGGTGTTGGTCGAGGCTCTTGGAAATGAGTCCATTGGCCGTAACGACTATCGGCACAATGACTGCTGTATTCACATCCCACATGTCGACAACCTCGCGAGCCAAGTCAAGATACTTGATTTGTTTATCTTTCTCGGTTTTCACGAGGTTCTCGTCATGCGGAACCGCTATATCAACAATCATTGTGCGACGCTCTAATCGATCTATCACCACTATGTCAGGTTTATTGGCAACAATAGTCCTGTCAGTGATGATAGATCGATCCCAATACAATGTGATGTTGCCATTTTCGAGAACTGGGTCGGGCACATACCTGTAGTACGGTACTTCCGATTCCACAAGCCTGTATTTTAGAGCAAGTTGCTGGTGGATAATCCTAGCTACAAGGTTGTGTCTATGCAAGTAGTCTCCGTTAGCCAGACGAGAGCACCCAGAGATAATGTGTCGGATTGATTCTCCCGGTCGGTGGCATGCCCGACAAATGTCAACCGTGCCGTCCTTCACAATATACCTCCGGTAGTTGTTCGTCATCATAACTTCATCCATAATCGCACAGACAAAACCTTCGGTTTCCCCAAAGAGATCACCGAATCGCAGCCAGGATACGGACGCACAGTGTTATTATTGCCTCGAAAAACGGACATTCCCTTTTTATTAACTTACCCGATAGAACAGGTTATTTTAAAGGTAAGAGTAAAATACCCGTGTGACAATTTCGTCCCAATCTGGAGATATAATTTTTTTATTTTTTTTCTATGGTTTCCATAAAAGCCATAGAAATGGCAATAACTTAGGATCCAATTCGTTTTTGTTATATCGTTGATTGCAATTACTTGATGCTTTTAGTTAAGTAAATTATCAAGCAAACGCTTAATTTTTATCGCTAACCTGCGATGAGTAACATCGAATTTTACATATTTTCGATTTTATTTTATAATGGGCTTATTTCATGGTAATTGGATTCAATATCGACAAAATATGTTGCTTTGGCACTAAGAAGTCCCTATTTAAAATATCATATCCAAATCTTACGGTTTCTAGAATTTACAGGATTCTAAAATTTTGTCGCTAGGGTCGGTACAAGTCGTATTATTTAAAATGATTATTTTTTTTATTGAAAAAAAATAATAACAATAATAGGACCCTGTTACCGATCGATGCCAGTGGGCTACTATTTTTTTTCAATGATATATAGAAATATTTAGAAATGTAAAATAATATGAGTAAAAATAAATAAAGGACATAGGTATAGTACATGGTTATCTGAAACAAGTTACAAAATCATTGATTTTCACATTGTTAATGATAAATCCGACTATTTTCATATTATTTTATAAGTAATTAAAAAGTAAATTAAATTAAAATGAATAAACGGAATTATAATGCCAGTAATCCTAATTTTTTTTTTAAATTGTGTGTTTGCTCCAAGAGCTACCCCATTTTAGTGTCCAGGCAATTTCTGTCCATTCAAGGTTGCTTGGAAGATAGTTCAGCTTGTTATATATTTTTGTGTTTTCCTGTAATATGTGTTTGATGTCTTGATGTAGATATTTGTTTGCATATATTTTGCAAGTTTACTAATATCATACTATGTTAAATACGTATGATGTACACAATAAACGAATAAATTTCGTGTATCCAATGAAGGGCAATTTGTGGTACGGGGAAGGGGTCTTATCTTATCTTATCTTAGGGTCTTATTTTTATCTACGGAAAATGATAATTAAAGTAAGTACTTTAAGCAAGTGAGGTCTGTAAATATTTAATACTAGCACTTTAAATAATAAAAAAATATAAGAATATTATTTGTAAAATGTATGAGAGTGGGTGGGTGGGTGATGGGGATAAGTATTATTTTATGATAAAATAGAATCCAACATAAAATTTAAATCAACAAACAAAACATTCTTTTTTTGTGAAGTTGATGACCCTAAAATCAGAATTATCAGAAAAAACTTTAGAAGTGAATAACTCCTAGATACAGCGAGATTTGGATGTGTTTTTTTTTTCTAGTGATTAGTTGGGGTCTAAATATGATTTGACATAAATATTGAATCCAACTAAGCAAAGATACAACCGTAAAAAATCAAAATCTAAAAACATAAAAAAAGCATATTTCTTTACATTTGTACTAGTTAGTACTCTTTTGAATTATTTTTGTAATATCTTTAACATCGTTTTATTACACATAATAAAGAAAAGGGAAAAATAATGCATATATTTTTTGTAATTGATTAATTTAGAAAAGTGAAAAAAAAAACTAATACTTTTTTTACTCGTGTTTGGTGTACAATGGGCACACGGGTATTTTACTCTTACCTTTAGAATAACCTGTTCTATCGGGTAAGTTAATAAAAAGGGGATGTCCGTTTTTCGAGGCAAAAATAACACTGTGGGACGCCAAGAAGTCTACATCAGGCCCATGTAGGGCCCGGTAGAAGCGCCCGTGAAGCTCCTTGCTCTGCCATACCTTCTTGCGGTCATTAGTATCTAGTACTACAGGTTTGCGCCAGTTCTCGTTCGCTAAGGAGAGCGGGGTGAGGCCCTTGTCCACTGAGACCACATCTCGATGCATACCCACGTCGGTTTTAAGGAAGTACTCCCTGAGACTGCATACCTCACGGTTGTGCAGGGACTTAGCATTAAGAAAGCCTCGGCCTCCGCACTTCCGTGGGATATACAGTCTCATTACCGATGACCGTGGGTGATGCATCCGATTTGCGGTCAGCAATGTACGGACCCTCCTATCCAGGGCGTCAAGTTCCGTCTGAGTCCACTTGAGTATGCCGAAAGAGTACATCAAAACCGGCATGACCCATCCGTTGAAGGCGCGCACCTTGTTTCCGCCTGATAAAAGACTATTTATTATTATTACTATTAAGAGTACTTATGCCTGTTTATTTTAAATGTTTTCTTGAATATTGTAACTTGGTCACATAGTTAGTTATTGCTGTTTTTATAACATTTTCATAATTTAAAAGTTGGTGGGGATCAACTTTTTCAGACGTATCCAGTTAATTGTTTTGGTTTTTGTAGCATTATCAAAATTAAAAAAGTCAAAAGTCCAGCTTCTTGGTGGGAATCTGTTGTCCACAACAGGCTTCGGCTTAACTTAGGCACCAGTCTACTACAAATAATTTTTTATTTTTATTTGTAAGTATTTAGCTTTACTTTTGGAAGAGATAATAAAGATATTTAATTTATTTATTTAATAATAATAATATGTGGGGACATTTTCACACACGGCCATCTGACCCCAAACTCGGGAGACCCTGTACTATGGGTGTCAGACAGCTGATATACATACACAAATACATTTTTTTTTGTAAATACATACATATATAGATAAACAACACCCAGACACAAAGCAAACACAAGTGCTCATCACACCAATGTTTACCCTGGGCGGGAATCGAACCCGCAACACGCTGCGCAGCAGTCGATCGCTCAGCCACTGCGCCAATCGTGTCGTCAAATTTATAATGAAAAAAATTATATTTTTAATGGACATATTTTTACTGCAAAACAGCTTAGGGTAAGTGAAGACTGAGTTTTTGTATTATTTAGTACTTGCGTGTGCTTTGTTTGCATGGAAGTTAGGAAGTTTAATTAAACATCTCGTATCAGTGAAAGATTTTTTGTAATTTAACTAGTACTTCCAGATTATCTCTTACAACCAAAACACCGAAAAATTTTACCTCTTTATAATCTGTACATAGTATAAATCAAAGTCGCTATCGCTGTCTGTACGCTTAAGCGCCCATACCCATCGAGTGAACTTCGACGCGAGCGTGATTGAAATTTTTTTGGTTTCAACCAACGCAAAGCTCGAAAACAAATGAGTGAGTGAGAACGCGATAACATCGCAGGAAAATTGGCGCGCGGTGATTTCACAAAACTTGTTGTAGTAAAAACGTGTTTTTAAAAAGGCTTATAAGTTTTTGGTAATAATGTTTGTAATTTAGAATCTCAATTACATGTGCAAGGTTTCTATGAAGCTTTTTTTTTTACTTTTTCAATGTATGAGTGCATAAACGGCCAAAGATCAGTTAAGAACTGTGCAAAAAGCTGATTTTCAGACGTGGTTACTGAATTTGTTTCTCAAAAAAAGCTTTTTACAAAAAGGACAACCGCAGCACAGGCACAGGCACAGAACACACATTGACTTTAGTTTCGAAATTCGGTGGCTTTGTTCTGTTTGTTGTTTTGTATTGCCACCGACTTCCGAAACTAGAGTAAATGTGTGCTAAAACTTTTTTTTCACTTTTTAGTTTTTGAAGGCGTTTGTCTTTTTTGTATAAAGCTTTTTATTTTCCACTTTTTAGTACCTCCTTCTCACCCAAATCTATTAAGAAGAGATTGAAAGTTACCTACTCCAAAGACTGAAGAAACTAAAACGTCTATTAAAACGTCTACTAAATTTATATGGGACCACCCCTGAACCATACCCTATCTATAAAAAAAGAATTTTCAAAATCTGGTTACTCTTGCCGGAGAAATCGCGTAACAAATGGCGCACATACTTAATACAAATTTAAGACTTATACGGTTTTCTCATGGATGTCATTGTCAGAACTGGACCAAATTAAAATGAGACCACACGGGAAGCGCCAGCTTTCAAATAAAATCATCAAAATCGGTTCACCCAGTTCAAAGCTCTCAGGTAACAAACAAAAAAAAAATACAGACGAATTGATAACCTCCTCCTTTTTTGAAGTCGGTTGAAAAGTTAAACTACGCAACGGATTATAATGCAGTTTTCAGAAATAGACAGAGTGATTCAAGAGGAAGGTTTATACGTATAGTTTCAGTGAATAACCTTCTTACAATGCGTGTTGTGTCCAAGACGGCCGCTTTCTGCTATGTTATTCTGTAAGAACTCACTCTAATTCTCACTTCTGGTTCAGCGGTGAAAACTGTTTTAGGTAGTCTGTAACTCGATGAAAACTACGCTATCGCTACTAAGTGACAACATAGGTGAAGCGAACTATTATTTCGTTACTATTTAAGCGAATACCAAATACCTTTTACTTCAAGTAAGTGAAATCGGAAATGAGATTGGATTCGAATTCGCGAGTGAATTTTTACAGAATTGCACTGCTGCATCTGATTCTTGACCCAGCTATTGAGCGACTATCTGTATCAAAACCTTTCCCTATCAAACCATTTACTGTCTTGACTATCGGAAAAATATCTTGTTTGACTGTTCCTATCGTTCATACTATTTCCTTCTCATATAGTAGTAATATCTTTCATTTAACGTAGCGCAGATTCCTCGGTAATTCGTACTTGGTACAAGTGTAGCTCAGGTGCTACAAATTGATGTAGAGACTTACCCGGCGCCTCCACCAATTTGTAGCACGGCGCCTCCACCAATTTGTAGCACCTGAGCTACACTTGTACCAAGTACGAATTACCGAGGAACCTACGCTACGTTAAATGAAAGATATTAATGACTTTCAGAAGACTATATTAATCAGATTAGCGAGAGGTAAGATTTACAAGACCGCAGCTCTGAGCCTAGCTGGGTCTCACTGACATCACATGTCATAGTATAAAAACTATCTTCTACATCATTCAAATATTATATTCTAAGGTATCCTGAAGGTTTGAACCATAGACTAAATAGTTATGGCTTCATTACATAAAGCCTCCCTGCTGGGTAAGTCTCTACAGTACCTACCTACAATATATCCCTCAAAGAAACTGGATCGTGTAGATAAGTACGCGGTTACGTAACATTATAATAGGTGGAAACATGTATTTTGTTCGTAGAGGGTTGTATTACAAACGGGGATGCCGAAAATAGATGGGTTGGAGAATCAATTCATTTCATTAGTATCTTGGGAGTAAACATGATAGACGATTTATAAAAATCTACTAGTTTCATTTTTTTTTTTTTTTTTTGGGACAAGCCCGCCACACTATTCCCTAACCACTGTAACTCCTGTAAGCCAGAATCAACAGTGGCGACCACCAGAAAAGCGCCAGAGCAATGAAGCTCGACGAGTCCCAGAGAACGATTCAACTGTCTTGGATCCCGCAACGAAATTAATCAGAAAAGAACAGCGGAGGAGTAAGAAAAACATGTTTTCCACTTCCCTCCAAATCAAGCAGGAGACAGAACAGAACTAGGCCAATAGGCACAAAGGGACGTTTACAACTGGGAGAAACCCAGTTGCTAAGCACCACGGATTATAATTGACATAATTAATGGGCCCTAAAAAGTGAGCTGTTACATTAAATTTGATTCCAATAATAAGTATGGCAAAAACGCTTGAACGCATGGAAATTAGTTCTAGTTTCCACAAGGTCCGCATAATAAACTGCTCCGGATGTAGCCTGTACACTATCCAACATAATATTAAGACTAACTAAGTCTAAACAAACTATTTTTTTTAATAATAATCCACACGTACGTATTATATATGCGAACGTAACTTTGTCTCCGCCGCTGTGTCTTTGTGTCCGCTTTCACGATGAAACGGCTGAACGGATTTTGATGAAATTTGGTATAACAATAGCTTGAACCCTTGGGAAGGACATAGGCTACTTTTTAATCTGCAACTTCGCCTGCATCCGCACTAACCGACATTCAGGCGGACGAAGTCGCGGGCACAAGCTAGTAAAATTATATTATTCCGAACAGATATCGTCGTTGGGAATGCATTTCCGCGTAACTATTATTTTTAATACAGCAATTTTCAACCTTTTGATAAATCAGCGTGTGTGTGTACTTTCGCGGTATTTAAAAAATTTAGTTACACAGAATTGCAGGCGATAATTATTATCTTATATATATAAATCTCCTGTCACGATGTTTGTCCGCGATGGACTCCTAAACTACTAAAGCGATTTTAATGAAATTTGTACACCGTGTGCAGTTTGATCCAACTTGAAAGATAGGGTAGGTGTAGGTAAATAGATAGGCAGGTAAGTAGGTAGATAAGGACAGGACAACGTCTGTCGGGTCAGCTAGTATATTATAAAAAGATTGACGATATCGCCACGGCAGCAATTCTTAAGGCGCGTCCCTGTGCAAAACGCAGCGCTAGCCGTTTTTTGTTCAGTTTTTCGGACCTAAATACTATTTTTCCAAAAGAAATATCAACAAATAAAAAATAGATTAAATTTCTACATAATCTTGACTCCAAAATGGTAGATCTGATTTTTGTTTACGAAGTATAGTATTTAACTAATCTCCTCACAACTAAACCACATAAATGAGAAATAATTATTGAAAACATGCATCTTCTCGGCAAGTAACCATTAATTCAATTTTTTACTAACACTAATGGATAGGTAATTTGTTAATGAACATTTTGGTAGAATTTGATTTTATATAGATTTAATTCTAAAATCTGAGCGTATTTCGCTACTGTATCTCTTGCGCGGCGCAAAGGGAACGAATGCTCAAGGTTATTTGCCAGGGTACCGCCTTAATGAAAACTAGACAAGTAAGCAGAAGATAATATTAAAGTGCACAAGTATGTGCGCAAACACAGATGCACTCCCACTTCCCTCACTCTCATAGTCCGATGGGACGGCAATCTGACAAAACCGCTTAAGTTACTCAGCTATCTGCTAATGAAAGCCCCTCAAAATCGGACCAGCCGTTTCAGAGATAAGCCAAAACATACTGACAGATGACCATTTTGAAAATTATTTTCTGTTTGTATCATGTAAACATTCATAAGCATTTATTGTAGTAAAGTTTGGTATTTTGACATTACAAACCAACACTTCAATTTTATTTATGTAAAGATTTATAAGATCATAACATGACATTTAGACGAGTCAAATAACACACTAAAAGCTCCATGAATAGGGCAATTTCTAAGCAATGGACTCCGAAAATAACTCAAGTCACAAGTTATTAATATCTTCCGAAACATAAATTATTCCGTTCACAAAATGGCGTCAATTTCTCAGCCAAATCCCTTTA
The DNA here is from genome assembly GCA_947361185.1 of Charanyca ferruginea. Lineage (NCBI taxonomy): Eukaryota > Metazoa > Arthropoda > Insecta > Lepidoptera > Noctuidae > Charanyca > Charanyca ferruginea. The sequence goes on along the minus strand of OX376082.1, from coordinate 5,571,976 downwards.
AATCACGGCCCATGCTTGACAATACATTAATTTCGTTATCCATTGCAATACCGATATCTTTAAGCGACATTATAATATTTAAAGAAGCGGATTTTGGAATAAATTGATAGGGTATAGTGTCGACCAATGAATGCCTTTACCTTACCTTGCATGGCTCAGTTCGGATCCCTAACCACCATCAGTTTGGGTTTTTACTGCGGGTTACCATCTATTTTCTAGCCTTTCCCAACTTTGTTAGCCAAGGCTTTCAATGTAACTGGATGCAGCTGAATACCAGTGTTTTTCCTAGAGCGACTGCATCATCCATTTTTTCTGTTAAATCGGACTATGAGGGTGACGGAAGAGGTAATGCACCAGTGTTTGTGTACGACCCGCTTGTTAAAAATATTTACCTTTGTCAGCTACAATGCAAAATGTAGACTCGGTCTTTCTGTACAAATCAAAGGTAGTACTTAGGACCAATAATTGAATTATGAAAATATTCCTTTTGGTAAAATAAACAGCACAAAGACTAATAATTTTGAAAGGCGAGATTATAATTGAATACGGGATTTATAAGGCTCTGTTGATTTTGGAATTCCGTAAAACAGAAAGGTCCTTTCATTCCTGTAGAGGTCAGGTGGCTATAAATAGACTTTTGAATCGACTGTTGTTTTAAAGTACTGTTTTATGACGTTTTCTAAATCTTTACTAATTTTATACACACTTTATTTGATTTTTTGTTTGGATTATTTCCACAAAACGGCTCTCATCGCATTGTAAATATTGAAACGATATTAAATCATGTACACAGTAGTTAAAGTCTATATTACCAAGCCGCGTACAGCAGCTTGACCGCGGGAGTCTAACGTTCGCGTTTCGTTTCGACACGCGATCGTAGCCGAAAGTATGCTGCGACGCGCGATCGACTCCGTTCGTCTGTCATCGTATCCGATCAAATCCTTTCGGCTGTCAACACGGTAAGAAACTATTTGACTAGACGCAGAAACGGAAAAGTTCGCAACGATGGTAAGGAGCCGATCGTATGCGTCGACATCCTGCTGGACGTGATCGACTGTCCTATCCTTTCCGATCCGATGCAATCCGATTATTGGAAATCATTCTTAAGAGCGCCCATCCCCATCGAGCGAACTTCGACGCGAGCGTGATTGAAAATTTTTTTGTTCAACCAACGCAATGCTCTAAAACAAACGAGTGAGTGAGGACGCGATAACATCACAGGAAAATTGGCGCGCGGAAATTTTCACTCCAGGACATACGTGTTTTTGATAAAGCTTCACAAGATTTTGTTTAAAATATTTTTGTAATTTAGAATCTCCATTACATGTGCAAGGTTTCTATGAAGCTGTTTTTTTACTTTTTTAATGTACGAGTGCATGACGAACGGCCAAAGTTCAGATAAAATTGTGCAAAAAAACTGATTTTCGGACGTGTTTACTGAATTTGTTTCTTTTATCTTTAGAAGTTCGATTACAAAACTTATTTCATGTATAGAAAGCTACACTGTTGCCGATTACCATTAGCTATGTTCAAAGGAATAAGTAGTTGACTTCTATTCGGACGAAGTCGCGTACTGAAGCTACATATAAAACCAAGCATAGTTAGTCTTAATTTAATTCCGTCCTCGCCGCCGAGGCCCGCCGCGACGACCCCGTACGTCCCCTCCCGACCTTTGCTCGTGCCAGCCCGCGCCGCAGAGCCTGTAGCTTTAAATTCGTCCCTAAATAATGGAAATCCGATCCAGCCTGTCCCTTTGCTGTCCTCCCCCAGCGACGCCCTAAGCCGAGGCTCGTACCAAACTCAAAACTCAAACTCAAAATCATTTATTTCAAATAAACCATTTGCAGGTACTTTTGAATTGTCAGAGTCAGTCATTCAGAAAGTTGAAGCTAGTTGCTCGTTCCAAACAGTAGGTTTCTATGGAGAAGAACGAGCAAGAAACTCCATGAACAACACTCTTTTAAAATCAATAATATGTTACAAATTTCGGTTACATCATTCATATTGAATCTAGGGTACAATGTGAGAACAATGTAACAAGTCGTATACGTTAAAAGAGGTTTAGATAAAAATATAATCATAATAAACAATTCAAAATAAAATTAGAATAACCGAGGCAGCTAAGAGATGACCAGTCCCAACTAACGGCGCCCGTTCACGAACATGACGCACGGATCGGCATCATTTGACTCAACCATTTTGAAGGGAACCGAACCCCACAGGGGGTGCCCTTAGCGTGTTATAGTCGCTTAGTTTATAAGTTATTTTGCCCTGGCTGGAGGCCCTAAAAATAATATTTTTTAAGGCATCACAGGAAAGTCCGGTTAAGCAGCCGACAACCTCATAGGTTGACCTGCGAGATGCCAATCAGAAAAAAAAAAATAGTCATAATAACATTAAAAATGGCCACGGAACCTGATCCAGCTCATTCTAATCCAATTTAACAGATTATCATATAAAGCTTGCCGAAAATCAGTTCACAATTCCATATTTTATTGTAATGAGTATCTACAAAAGCAGGTGTTCAATGAAACGTTAAGGAATCGATATATTATCTGTAGAATTAGCATATTTTATGAACTGTGCCGACATCGTGCTCCGTTCTAAACGTAATCTAGTTATATTTTGGTCAATATGTATTAAAAGTAGATGAATTTGCGGAGAGGATAAGGGAACTAATATCTAGTTTTGTAGGTAATCAGTTTCTGGTCAAATAACTTAATTTCAAAATTCATCATCTTGATCATCAGTCGAAGACGTCTACTGTTGAACAAAGGCCTCCACCATAGAACGCCACAGCGAGCTGCAACGCCGCTTGCATCCACCGGTTACCCGCGACCTTGACGATGTCGTCGGTCCATCTGGTGGGAGGCCTACCAACGCTGTGCCTTCAGGTTATTTCAAAATTATACGTACCTAACTCCTTTTTCGCGTGCTTCTGAGTACTATAATATCTACTGCGATCGCCAACATGCATCGGCCAAGCATGGCGATTACGGCTGAACCCCCCTTGAGGGAGACCATGCCCAGCAGTGGGCGTCTGTAGGTTGATGAAGAGAGAGAACTCCTTTTTCAGTTTCATAATTATGTACTTTCTAAGCTTATCTATACCCTGTTCACAATAAGATTAGACATTTATTCAAACCTTTTTTACAGTCCGTTCAACCGATTTTGACTTATATTGCGTTGGTATCATGACAAAATCAACTGCAGTAAACATTTGTTATTGTAACCACTTTTTTGCCTCTAATGTCATCCTTAAGCTTACGGAATAGAAGTCAAAATCGGTTGAAGGGACTGTAAAAAAGGTTTGTGTTTATGTCTAATCTTATTGTGAACAGGGTATAGGATATCACGGTATCATCGGTAAAGGAAAACATCGTGAGGAAACCTGGACTTTTAATTAATGTCTGATATCGCCAATCGGCCTTGAGTTAGCGTGGTGATTAATGCTCGTGCCTTCTCTGTATGAGAAGAAGCCTTTGCTTTGTAGTGGGATTATAGGCTGTTATTATTATTATTTTAATTTATTATTTCCATATATTATTATTATTATGGGTATCATTTAAGCTATCGTCAATTTAATTAGTTTTGTGTTTCTTAAATAATAGGGAATGCCCGCAAAATAGTAGATTTGTCACCAAAATGTAATCACCAAACAATATGAAATCAATTCCACAGTAAATCACCTACAATCATGGAGATATAGGGTCTAGTACTAAATAAATGTAAATGACCTCCAAAAATAGTAAATGATCACCAACGTATTTTAACCAAAGTATTGTAGATATTATATGAGTTTGACTGTAAAAAGCGATTTGGTTCCGGCATAGGGGTCACAGTTGTAACCAAACCTAACCATGTCGATTCCACCCCAGGGGGGTCTTAAGGGTCCTAAGATTTATTTGGTGACAGATCTACCATTCTGAGCACAAAGCTATTATTTAAGTTAGTAATCCATCTCTTATTTTACACGTATATTAACATTAAATTGATAATTCATACCTGGGAACACTTTTTGTTTATCTGAGAATGAAAATATTTCGTGGTGATAGATCTATTTATTAGGTGATACAACTTGATGACAAATATAAATTCTGGTGACAAGAAATATAGTCCCCTTATATTATTATAACTTCAAAATTCACAGAAGATTTTTACAGGATCTGTGTTAAGTCAAGGTCTAATTAGACCATTAAACGGCACTTTTGAACGTTTTTTACAGGAAAAAAAGGAGTTTAATCTATTTCCCCTTCCAAAAGCAGAACCAAATTGTAATAAAATTGTGTATTCCTTCGGAAACATAAAGCTTAGTATCCTTAGTACTTATTTATCTTTGCCAGAAGCACTAAGTCGCCATTTTCTGTTTACTCGAGGCAGACTTGGTTTTAATTAATTATTTGCGATGTCACAAGCAAGATACTTCCTTGGTACGTTCGTTTAGAACGTTTTAAATATATACTATTCTAACCAGATTAAAATTATTTATTTAAACATGAGAGTCGTGTTAGTTACACCATTTATAACTCGAGAACGGCTCGACCGATTTTCATGGTTTGTTGGATTTGTCTCCGCCCCAAATAGCAGAATAACTAAAAAATATCACGAAAAACATAGTAGGTAGGTAGGTAACGATAGGTCAACGTCGGGTGTGGCGGAATGGCGGGACAGGCTTTCGCGCCCTACCGCCGGCCTCGCCATCATCGAGGCGGTCCGGCCAGTGCTCGAGCGCTGGCTCGGGAGAAGGCACGGCTCCCTGTCGTTTCGGGTGACGCAGGTGCTCTCGGGGCATGGTTGCTTCGGGAAGTACTTGTGTCGCATAAACAGGGCGCCGGACGCCCGGTGTCACCACTGCGTCGACTGCCGGGAGGACACGGCGCGGCATACGCTGGCGGAATGTGCCGCTTGGGAGGGGCCGCGCCGTGCCCTCGTCTCAGAAGTAGGCAGTGACCTGTCGCTGTCGGCCGTGGTCGAGTCGATGGTCGACAGCACAGAGTCCTGGGACGCGGTGGCTTCCTTCTGCGAAAGTGTCATGTCGCAGAAGGAGGCTGCGGAAAGGGAGAGGGAGATCTCAACCTCCCACCCTGCCCGCAGCAGGCGCACCGGGCGTCGGCGAAGGGCGGATAACGCCCTCTTCCGGCCCCCCTAAATGGGTCCAGGGGCGGCAGACTCGGGGACGTCTGTCGCCCCCCACATACACCAGGACCCGAGGTGGCGGCGCGTAGTGTTCCACGCGCGCCCCTCTAAGACGTCCGGGGGGGAGTCTAACACCTCACTCCCCCCCCTGACCCGAGAAGTGGCCCGCTGCAGCGGGCCGGCACCAGCCGGGGGTTGCGGAAGTATCTCCAGTTCCCGCGACCCCCGACGTAGGTGTGAGATGGAACACCGGGGTGGTTTTTAGTCAGTAAGAGTCTGACAGACCCCTCCGCCCGCCCCAGGGCGGAGGACATCCATGAGGATTTTCCACCCCGTACCAAAAAAGAAAAAAAAAAAGGTCAACGTCGGGTCAACTAGTTCAAAGAACAACTAGCTGGGTCCTGGGCCTCAAGTCTGCTATTACAATAGCGTCAGAATGGTCTATCATTGATTTCATAATTGTTGATTTTGAGAAGTTTGGTAATCTACTAATATAATGACGTTACTATGACTTTCCAATGGTCAACCACAGACACGCCATTGAAAAAATTGATATAGAATGGTTATCTCGTACAAAATCACAACTGAATGACTGACTTACACAGTAACTTTGATCAGTGACCTACCATTACAACGTCATTGTGCAGTCATATTACTTTTAATACGACCGACCAATGACCGACTATTATGAATTTAGCAGATTACGAACTTTTAGCAAAATGACAATGGGATCGTGTTGGAATGACGAAATTATACAAATAGCAGACTTGGCCCCCTGGTTTACTATAATATAAAGAAAAGGAAGGTAATTCTACTAACTTTTACAAACATTCGCATTTAAATCTCAGTCTCAATGAGTCAGAAACGTCTTTATTTATCTACAGTTTTGACATCAATTGTTACTAATGCCCGACCACTTAACTGAAACCGTTCCTGAGGTAGCTGCGCGGTGCAGGAGGGGTGTGGTGATGTGAGAGCTCACTCGTACGTCAACTTCGCAGGCAACATATTTAATGAGAAAGACACAGGCATTGCAAGATTTTCAAACATTTGTAGCAATAAATAAAACCTGGTTTCGTGAAAAAAAGTTACACATTTGGCCTTCAACATCTTCGTAACCAGAATGTTCCCAGTTCTGGCTACGAACAAAAAAAATGATCACCATAATAAAAATAAATATAAAACTTTCGGCTACGTTAAATGTATTCTTAGCTGGGTCTAAGATGAGAGACTTATGATGTTAGAAAAAAAATCAAGATGGTGTCTCATACGTGAGTTGCTCGATGATGATCGTGCTTGCCCTTGCAGGTTTCTATTAAGTGGGCCATTGGTCTTTCCGTCCGCAAAAAAGAAATCACTTACCTGTGCGATGTTCTCAGTTTTCTCAGTCAAAGCGGTTTTATCTGGAACAAAATAAATAAACTTCGGTAAATAAATAAGTTCTATATAAAATTGACAATAGCCCTCTTAATCTGCCTGTCCGGTGTCAATCACAAAGGCTTTTCGTACAAAATCCGCAGCGAACGTGCGTTGAAAATAGAATTCGTTAAATTCGTGAAATCTCGCAGGCACTGAATTTACAATGCTATAAGTTAGGTGTAATCATTATAATGACTTCTATTTTTATGTGGTGTGTGGTATGTGTTATTTTGGAATGGATCTTATTTCTGCCATAACGAACCGGCCCGAAATCTCTCATTAATTAAATTAATTACATCAAAATAATTAAAAATGCTAAATGTGTTACATTCATATCCTATAAGATTTTAAAATTTTTAGAGACGCCCTTAGACACGGAATGTTTCTTAAAAATACTTAGAGGTTGAGTCGTGATGTCATTTACAAACGTCACTCATTTATTTTATCTTCTTTTTATTAAATTATAAAACATAGTGATGTACAAAGCTAATTTAATAAGCTAACACAAACTAAACATGATTAATGTAAAGACAAAATATAAAAATGGTTGAAGGGATAAACGCCCAGAGGCTGCAGCATTGCTATGTTGTATAACAATACCTATAGCAATATTTGTACACCTGACAACGTATAACAATACTGATTCTTATTAGCCAAAATCATAATAACACCAAGACTAATTAGTACCTTTCTGTTAACGTAAGATATTTTTCAGAAAAATCGCTTCAAAGGACCAAAAATAGGCATACCCAATTACGAATGACATGTACGTACAGTCCTTCTGTACGTACATGTCATTCAATCAAATTATTCGTTCACTCACTCCCAGTAGATTTCTAAGACGTGCATTTAGCTCAGTAATTTGCAATTCCTGTGAGCTTCAATATGACACGGTATGGCTTTGGAATGAACGTAATTTCTCACGAATTTGACGTCGACTTTACAAAGTTAACGGTCTAAGTCGCTGTTGAGCTGTAAATTAAGCGTATGGCATGTGAACATCATCCTTTATGATTCAAGAACTCAGAGTAACGAAACCTACGTTATTTTAAGATGGCAAAAGTTTTAAGAAAAGATAAAGGTCGCAACTTTAAAGCGTCTGGCTGAAGTTATGGCTCATGGAAAGTAGCTGGTAATAGTGTATGTTGGTTTTTAACAATATCCTGTAAAGCATATTCAAAAATCAGCAGCCACACTTAAATGCAAGTGAGTAAGGTACATTTTATGATTAAAAAGTTTAAATTAAATTATTTTTATAGACATAGGAGGAGTGGAAGGCTATCGGGGCAACCTTTGCCCAACAATGGAATAAAACAGGTTAAAAAAGATACTAACAACACTAATAAAGCATCAACCTCCAAGAACCGCTGCGGCACGGCTCCCGTGGAGCCCAATACCATACGTGCCGCGATGCCGAACACGCCGGTGTACATCTCCCGCCTCCACTACACCACTACAGCGGAGGACATCGTCGAGTACGTGCGCCGAAAGACCAACTACACGCCGAGAGTGCAGCTGTTGGACTCGCATCGCAACGTCGACTTCAGGGCGTTTGTGGTGCGGTTACCAACGTGCTATCTGCAGCTCGTCATGGTGGAGGACTTTTGGCCGAAGGGTGTGGTGTTCTGTCGCTTCCGCGGACAAGTGCCACACGATCGCTCAGTGAAGTAACTAACATAGGCATAAGATACTATACCTACTAACAAGTGATGTAATTTAGTTATGTATGTTAGTCTATAAGGTATATATTGTATGGGTCTTGTTACCTGAATTAAATTATTATTATTATTATAAGTACAATCTGTTTCCTATTCTCAACCTTTGGACTAACTAGTTGTTACCGGCTTCACTCGCGTTAATTTAGAATTTGACAATCAATTCAAATGATTTTCATTCATGATTCGGAAGACACATGGTGCTTTCTATTATCATAAGAACGTTATTATTATTTTTATCGGGTTCAAATAATTTGTTCGTTTCTGTACATCTGACAACGTTGTCAGATGTACAGAAACGAACAAATTATTTCATAATAATAAATACCTATATAATAGAATATTTTTTTTATTTAATCGATCATCCTGCAATTTTGCATACGTATGCAAAATTGCAGGATGATCGATTTAGTCGCGAAAAGGTAACAAACTTACTTTCGCATTAATAAAATGACTTTGAATTTGGGTCTGAAATAAAGTTTTTTTTTTTAATTTCAACTAGCTAGTACGTATACATACATAAAAAACTACACCTTTATCTACCCTGAAAATTGCAAATTCCATGTTAAAATAACATAAGTCAGGAGACTTTGACATCTCCGTTCATTATGTTGTTCAAGAATGAAGTAGCCGTTTTCATAATAAATGAAAGACAATGTTAAATATAGTTAAGTTGGTACGAGAGTACGTACTTAAGTACCTAAGTGATGAGAGATTTCTGAGAGACTTGATAAATAGGTACTTAGAAAGCGCGTATTTTAAAACTGGGTTTAGTTCAACAAAACAAATCAACCTGCGTTAAAATTTCTCCCATTTTATGGAGTAATTGATTTTGGATTTTAACGCTCCTTCTAAATCACTGGTATTCAGCTGCATCTGATTAGACTGAAAGCTGAGCCCAAGACAGTTAGGAAAAGGCTAGGCAGATGATGCATTGATTTATTTTAAGCATAAGTCTTGGATGTGCAGAGACCACAGCACATCTAGCAACAACCATATGTCAAATTCCGTTTCAACTTTATTACAAAACAATAAGGTTCATATTCAATTGGGAAAATTTGACATTTTGATATGACTTGATATGCTGCCGTCTATACATTCATTTACTTAGCCAAGAGCACTTTTTTCGGAAAAAAAAAATAGCATAATTATACACAGTTATAACGTAGCTTCATAATAGCATTAGATTTATTTACAGAATTGGATCATTCGTACCGGTGATAAACCTGTAGGTACTAACCAAGTCAACTTTAAGGCTGCACTCTCAAAAATGCTTAAAAAGAAGCATGCTGATGAAGCAACTTTTCGTCGGCATTTATAGAGAAATTACATCTGAAAAAAATTGTTTGTAATCTACATGATATGATACGTAATTTGGTTTAGCCACAATTTTTCTATCGGTATAACATAATAAGAAAAAAAATGTCAAATCACCTCCAAATTATTGAGATGAAACCATTTTATTCCTTAATTTCTTATCACAAGAGTATAAAAAAAAAACATCTACCGCTTTGCAATACAAAGGAAAAAGATTTGGTTTTGTTACTTTTTACAAATATGTTTTATTTTTATAATTAAAAATGCGTCCGATTAAAGACTGCGTCTACATCACCCCCGCACTTGTCCACAAAAGTCCAGGGAAAATGCTCACGGTTATTGGCATGTATACAAGCTTTAATTTACAATATTAGTGAAGTGACCGTGTAGTGCCGGTCGCGAATAGCACCACCCCATTTCTATCCGTGGGTATTGTAGAGGTTTACTGAAGATTCGGACACAAAATATTCGGACATGAACGAAATCCGTCTTCCGGCAAGCCTATAGTTGTAAAAAAAAACTATTTTTACCCGAATTTTATCGTTCGAAGTTTTTATCTAACTGTACAGAATAGCTTTTGTATTGTTATTGATGTCCGAATCATCGGTTAAAAAAAATATCGTTTCGGACTATGTGTCCGATTATTTTGTGTACGAATCTTCAGTAAGCCGCCGTAGAAGTTTACAGAGGCATATTGACCAAAGAATGGGCAGAAGCGTCCTTCTGAGTACCATAACACCTACTGCGATCGTCAACATGCATCTGCCAAGCATGGCGATTACGGCTAAACCCCCTTTAAGGGAGACCTATGCTAAAGGTTGACATGATGATGATGACTGAAGTGAAGTACCTAGGTCAAATATTTTGTATTTATAACACATATTTATGAAGATGATTTATTTTGTCGCTCCACCTACTGGGCCCAAATAATAATATAAAATTGGCATAAAACATGTATCGTTGATATAAAAAAAAGAAGCGTCTTTACCAAATACTCGACCAGCCGCCATCTTTGCCAGTAACTACGTATGCAAGTGGGTGGCTGTGTGCAATTGTGCGTCTAATCGTCTGGGGACTACACGCTCCTGCAAACAGTCGGGCTAAACTGTGCTGTAGACCGATAGGGCTGGCGCAGTTGGGAAAATAGAGAAAAATGTAATTTAAATACAAAAATGTATAAGAATATTAGATTGTGTTTATTGAGCCATTAAAACATACTTTATTTACAACTTAATTTAATTATACAAAGCTAAACATTAATATTATGTAAAATTACAAGAAAAACGGAGAGGGGAGCTCAAAGGACATCAAAAAACTTGTCCACATCGCTGCGACGTTGCCACTTTGCAACTTTGCTTTGGCCCAATAATTGACCAGTCTTTAAGTCACGTGAAGAGTCGACCAGCCGCTTGGCAATGTATCCAAAAACAAAATGGTCAGTCGGACCCCATTGCCCTAGAGTTTCCACGCCAAACTGCTCAAACATATAATTTCCAAGAAGGCTATTATTTATATTGTATTGTTTTTAGTTAAATATAGTAACTAAATGGCCACAGCCACTCACTTGACGTGAGTTTAACAGAGCGTGTACCTATCATATTTGTAATTTTAACCTGGTGTGAACGACTAACGATAATTTTGGCAAAAATTGGGCCCAACGGCCCGGTTCCTCGAACTCGAATTGTGAAGCGTTGGTAAACTATGTCCACTATTGTCCACCTTTGTACTTTAGTACCTACACGAAGTATAAATAAATAAACTACGCTGATTGGTTGACTGAATCATTATCATCATCCAAGCACATCAGGTGCTTTAGAACATGTTACTTACATTAATTTTTCATTTGGAAACTTGAGGTGAGTGTAAGAGATGGCTAAAAGCAGCGTCGCGCGTAGGTAAACATGTTCCATTATGTGCGCCAGCCGTCGACAGTTTACCAACCTTTTCACTTAAATAAATTAGTCGGTTCAGCTTTTGTGCGACAACCCTAACAAAACTCCATAATGAAGTACAGCTCCGCGGAAGGAAAGGTAATTGTTCGTAAAGAATTGAGCATTCATTTTTAAAGTATAAAAAGGATCTCTATAATTTACGTTGATATTTAAAAGATGGCTCGGAAAAACGGAAGTTTTTATAAATAAACTCGTTTATAATAAACAGTTTAGAGTTAACATTTTCTATTTTTATTCACATTACATGACATACCTTTCGCACTTTATAAATTAATTATGAACAAAGCAAAAAGGTATTTTAATATAAAACTCGCTTATTTAAATAAGCGTCAAAAATATTCATAATGAAGACCTATTTCTGGCAATTCTTTGAAGACGAAATAGAAGTATGATTTAAATAATTTCAACGCTTCTGTAAAATGTATGTTAATGAGTTGACATACAGTAGGTTTTACTTTGCTCTAATCAAGGGCAGAGCTGCTCCTGACTGCCAATTCAGGATTTACAAGTCTGAGTTACTCTTGAAGGATCCTATTACTCCATGACATATTAACAACATGGCTGACAATTTGAGAATAGATAGAAAAATATGTCGGATATTATACATGGTGTGTTAGGACGCTTGTCAATTTGGTTTACACCACGTAAGGATTCTGTAACCGTATACAAGAAATCAATTGGATTTGATTGTTTTTTTTTGTATACAGGTACAGAACATGATAGTCCTTTCGTGGGTTAATAGCGTGTATTCGATTCGTGACGAAAACTTCATGTTTTCGCGTTTTGCCCAGTGAGTTTGAGAGCAGATTATTTAAAGATAATTACAGTTTCAGAAAGATTAAATCTTGATTTAGGCAGAGTAAAAGATAGGCAGTCGCTCCATGTAAAATACTGGTATTCAGCTGCATCCGATTAGACTGGAAGCCGAACCCAACATAGTTATCAAAAGGCTACTAATATGTAGAACGACGGCGTGCGTATTTTTTTTAAAATAAATGCCGCGTGAAATTTCATATTATTGCATGCAATTTTTTCGTGATCTGTTTTAGCTTATTATCAATAAATTAATGAGAATTTCCTGAGCATATTTTACTACAGCTATGTTCCCGCTCCCCTAGAATAACTAAAATAGTATTTTTGAAATTGTAATAAAAAAATATCCGCATTCAGATTTTTATAAGATATTTGAATTAGAAAAATACCTATTCATCTTATTAACCATGAACGAATGAATCTCAATCATCCGAACAAACCATAAAATAGATAACACACACACACATCCCTTACACCCTAAAACTACACCCCACTAAATCGGAAAGACGTCCATAGGATAATGTCAAATGACGTCACAGAATGGCCTCACAGGAAATTGATATTTACGATCAGACTATGGTAAATATGCTACAGTGACACCGATATGGGGTGCGTGCGCCATATTACCGAAATTAATGCTCGATTTAGTAAATCGGTTTTAATATTTGATTTTATGCTATAGTCATTTGTTTTTAGTGTTATGCTCGCTCGTTGGTTATTGTTGATGTTGATTTGAGGAGTGGTCTGTGATTTACTGGAGTAGGTAAGATAATTTGCATTAGAGTTTCATGAAGTTAAATGCAGACTTGACCTGGGCTGAAGACCGCGAATCAGTGGGCGCAGCGTGAGACGCCCAGCCCAAAGGACCGATGATCTGAAGAACATAGCCGGTGGTAGCTGGACTGGCTTGATGCAGAAGGCAGAGAACCAGGAATAATGGCGCGCCATGAAGTAGACTTATGTCCAACAGTGGACCTCTAGTAAGGTGAAGTGAATAAAACAATGACCAGCCGTGCTATTCTGTACAAAAGAGGTGAGGATCAATCCCTAGCATCTGTTGGGATGACAGCTTACCTTAAGGTCACTTCATCTATAAGTATTTACCGAGGGGGATTTTGACAGAATAAGTATACTGCCAAAATAAGTTCCTTGATCAAGAATTGGTGAGGGTATAAGAAAACATTATATACCCTTCTTCTGTGAAAATCGTGTAAACACAATGGATACCATTCTTGTAAGATATAGGAATCTGTTTTTTGTGACGTCAATAATATGTAATAATATGTGGGGACATTCTCACACACGGCCATCTGACCCCAAACTAGGGAGACCCTGTACTATGGGTGTCAGACAGCTGATATACATACACAAATACATTTTTTTTTTGTAAATACATGCATATATAGATAAACAACGCCCAGACACAAGGCAAACACAAGTGCTCATCACACAAATGTTTACCCTGGGCGGGAATCGAACCCGCAACACGCTGCGCAGCAGTCGATCGCTCAGCCACTGAGCCAACCGTGTCGTCAATGATTTAAAACAAGACAGTGTCTCTATTAATATAAACCTGAAGAAAAAGCTTGTTATTGCTAAAGATCAAAGGACCAGTTTTATTTAAGAAATTGGTCCTAAGCAATCCAATAGCAAAAAGTCTACAATTAAATGAAGTGTACAATGTAAGGTCAGCATTTAGACTTTGGCTGTTTTTAGATCATTAAGAAAGTCGTAGTAATTCTTTTTATTTTGCTGATAATACACAACAGGTTTTTAACCATTTTGACACCTGCCATATTCTTTTGGGTTGAAATACAAGGGTGCCCCTTTTTCCAGAAAACTTATCTACATTAAGACCATAATTATATTATGTATTATTATAACATCTTGACGTTTTTCCTTCAAATCTAAGCGGTTATCACCTCAAGACTAGAGACAAGCCAAGTACGCAGGAAATGTTATAGTGCACACGTGTATTTCTTCGTCCACCAACTTTGACGCGACGAGATTAGGCACAGAACCAACGGCTTTAAGTGCTTTCTGAGGCACGGGGGTAACACGTCTCTAACTTCAAATGGCGGCAGTCCAAAAAACATTAACCAACTAGTTGAATAACCCATTAACCATTTATGCCGTCGTTACCAACTTAATTAACTGGAAAAAATAGAAAATAATATTTCAGCGTCTGTCGTTACTTCTAAATAATAAAAACCGTGTACGATTCTTCGAGTTAAATCATAAAATGTTTTGTTGCTTCACATTTTTATGGGTTCCCGTCGTTTCCATGGCGTTTTTCGTCGAAATTTAATAAGTATTATTTCAATTGAGTTATTTTTGAAGAGTTCCGGGGTCTGTTTTGTTCTGTTTATTTACTAGGAAGGTATCATAACCAGTTCTTTTATCATTTACACGTGATTGCTTTTGGAAACCAGGTTTATTTTTACAGAGGAACCGGAAAGAACAAAATAGCTTACATCCCTTCCTAGGGGGTGTTGAAAGGGGGGGAGGGGGAGTTAGCTATTAAGAGCGAATGTTGTACCATAGGACCAACAACCAGAATAGTCATGCTAGCTGTTTTTTGTGTCGCCATTTTGTTGTACATCGTAACGGCAGCTTAAGTATTTAGATGTTTTTGTATGTATTTAAATGTATATGTGTATGTATATCAGCTGTCTGACACCCAACAGAGGTCTCCCTAGCTTGGGGTCAGATGGCCGTGTGTAAAATGTCCCCACATATTATTATTATTATTTATTTTATTATTATTAGATCTTGATAAAATATAATGTGACATATCCATGAAGGTACGGGCCCTATCTATGCAATTCTAAAATAATATTTTCTTCGTCCAGCCTTTCTAGTCATCGGATAATTTCAAATCACTAAGAAATTAGGTCCTTTGCCCATGCAAACTTACACATTAGGTCAATGCGTGACTTGTATCAGTTTTACTTCAAACTTCATAGATCGGTAGACCTAAATTCTTAATTTATTTATTTATTTTATTTGGGAAAAACAAACAATTGTACAATATGTGTTACAATACAATATGGTATGACATATGGGTAAATGTACAATCCACGACGTTTCCACAGATTACTTGTGTACATTATTAATTAGGTAAGTAAGTGACACTTAAATACTAACTTAAATATTAGTTTAGTTTTGTAATATTAGTTTAGTTTTATAATAGTAGTTTAGTTTTATATTAGTTTTTTTAATGTTTAGCAGCTGTTTAGCCTACATAACTGATACATATTTTGAGGTCATCATCATCATCATGTCAATCTTTAGACGCCCACTGCTGGGCATAGTTCTCCCCCAAGGAGGGTTCAGCCGTAATCGCCATGCTTGGCCGATGCATATTGGCGATCACAGTAGGTGTTATGGTACTCAGAAGGACGCTGGTGCCCATCCTCTGGTTAATATCCCTCAGTCGCTTTCTACGACACCCACGGGTAGACATAGGGTGGTGCTATTTGCGGCCGGCACCACACGACAAGAGGTATAGGTTATTTTGAGGTAGAAAAGATCTTTCGCTAACATTAGCGTGTTTATTCTGTGAAAATCTCCTTCGATAAACATACAGATG
This sequence comes from Charanyca ferruginea, assembly GCA_947361185.1. Lineage (NCBI taxonomy): Eukaryota > Metazoa > Arthropoda > Insecta > Lepidoptera > Noctuidae > Charanyca > Charanyca ferruginea. Next base: position 5,556,032 of record OX376082.1, on the reverse strand, counting down.
TAATCTCGTGACACTAGGTATTAACAGGTCACCTCAAGTTCTCTTCACCTTAATCCTCCAAAAAAGCATTTACAGAATAACACCACCGTTTCTGCATAACTACCTTTAACGACATTTCACATCATATCGTTTATTACGAAATAGTTTATCTCATAACGTTTGTAATACGATGGTTCTTAAAACTAAGCTATGCTTATGTTCGGATGCGAGTAAGTACATCTTCGAACATAAAATATCAAATGAAAGTCGCGATAAAGTACCTACCTTCCAATTTAACTTGAAAGAATGAGAGAGCCGAGATTGACGTCATATTTGAGCAAAATCTCCTAAAGTATGCCAGATTTAAATGTTAGGTATAATGTTTCCTTAGAAACGCCATTTCCCCTTAATCGACTTTTAACATAAGATGATACGGTATTCATGTAAATGTATTTTGTTTTTATTTTCTTTTGTATTATCGTGTAATCATATTCGGAGTGTTCCGCTGTTTTATAGCAGTTTAATCGGTGAAATTCAAGCTTTATTATATTTGTGACAAATATAATAAAGAGGTAAAATTGTTAGATTTTTGAAAGAGATGGGCTCTGGAAAAAGAAATCCGATAATTAAAATGGTTTTTACGATAGGTACTTGATTTTCATGCAGACAAAATCGCGAGCAATATCTAGTATAGGTTTAAAAAAATTCACGCGACTTCATTTTGTGTTTTCGTCAAAGTACCTAAATTCATTAAACCTACTAACTGTGATGCATACTAATATTATAAATGCAAAAGTAACTGTCTGTTATGTTACGTTTTGACGAGGTAACGGCTGACTCGATTTTGATGAAATTCGATATGAACATAGCTTAAACTCTGAGAAAGGGCATAGGCTACTTTTTGATCCACGACCTAGTCTGCATCCGCGATAACCGACATACGCGCGGACGAATTCGCAGGCAAAAGCTAGTTATCTATAAAGTTCTGTTATTTACTAATGAAAACGTGTCAGACAAACACACTTAGTCGATTTATCACACATATTATGTGTTAATAAAATGAGAGATCCCTGGAAACATACGATAAATTTTGACATGTGTATTTGTATTATAATTAATAATGTTATAAAACGAACACACGTGATGAACACAAGAATAATTCTACTACTATTATAAACACGAATGTCTGTTTGGATGGATGAACGAATGAATGTATGTTACTTTTTCACGCTTAGACGAATTAGATGTAATTCGACACACATATAATCAATCCGTGGGATGTGGTTGCTATGACCAAGGTAATTGGGGGGTTTTACTCGAAGGACCAATACATATGTATACATATATATGCGGGGCTATAGCTTGCGTGTATCAGTGAGGGATCAATGGACTTACTTGCAAATTTGGCTACTCTCGTGTTGAAGGTTCAGCACGTCTTGCAGTGATTTTTCCTGCACTTAGTTTCACTTTTCCACCCGTATCAGCCGACACTCACTTCATTATATAGTTTGGTTTATCGCGGGCGGTGCACCCTCAACAGCTTAGATGGGTGCGTAGCGTATATAAGAATAAGCGGTTGTAGATTTGAGAATATGCGGTACACATCTCAGAAACTTTGAGATGTGCGGTTGTAAAACGATGTTACACGCGGCGGATTTGATTTACCAGTGATTTCTTCAAGTAATAATGGCGCGCGTTCCTGTCCACACAGTTCTGCCAACCTCGGAGCTCGTAATAGGAGACGCTGATTGGAGGGCAGGAAAAGGTATATAAAACCAGTGCCAACATTACAGGGAATATTTATCGTACAGAAAGCGTATTAGAAAAAATTTGCCGCGTTCAGAAATCTTACGAAACTTGCGTAAGCAGGATGGTTTTAGGACTTAGTCTTAATTCTAAAATCTACGCAGACCAACAAGACATAGGCAGACGCTATTAGATAAGTAAAATAAACTCACAAGGAATATAAAACAATTGTTAAAGAAGCCATACGTAAATATAGGTGGTACCTACGCAAGTTTTCACCTTCATTTTCCGTAAGCATTGCCAACATTCAAGTACTTAGGCACTCAGGACCACCGTGCAGTAAGTGGTCCTATATCTCTCATGAAAAATGGTCCTTTTGGTAGAACACTCCTTTTTATGGTGTTTTTATTTTTCTTAAATCCCGAACTTAATGACCTTTTCTTTGAATTACTTTTGTTTTCATGCCAAAACTTGGCTGAAGAAAAAACAAAAGCAGAGTAACGTATTAGCGTAATATCTGTCTTAAGTAAATGTGATAAAGTTTGAAGTCCTTAGTGGTTTCCTAAATGGAATTGTTGGCGGAGTTTATCATGAGTCCTGTTGTAACTAATAAAAGCTTCATATCTCGAGGGAAAAGCTGAAGATTTATATGAAAAATTAACTACTTTACGAGCGTGAAATGGTCTATTGTTTTGATATTTTATTTTGAGTGCAATAAAGTATGAAAGCTATTGGGAAAGGACAGTTGAAAATAAAAGTTTAAACAATATTAACAATTTCTTCTAGAATAGCTAGCGTTACGATAAAGTATGTTTTTTTTAATGCTAGATGCATGGCTAGCCTGTTGACTTAGCCTAAACCTACAGTAGCCTATAGGCCTAGGCTAGGTGTACAGGTTACCTCTGAAGAGCTAGTTCTACAGACTAGCTTTAACAAGATTCTCCTTTTCCTCTTTATAGCCTAGGCCCACAAGCTAGCTTCAACATAGGCTAGCCTTAACAGGCTTCTCCTTTACCTCTTCCTAGCCTAAGTTTACAGGCTAGCTTCAACACAAGTTAACAGGCTAGCTTTAACAGAATTCTCCTTTCCGATAATTTAGTGAAAGTTATCGACAGTGAGTGATATTTGCACTGGCCTGGCACTGGGCTTAATTTATAAAAGGGTCATCAGCCAATAAAAGTCTTTATTGACCTCTCTGACCCAATTTGATGGAAAATGATCTGACATAACACACTTTTAAAACGTTCCCTTTATTTGTCACGATGTCCTAAATTTTTATCTTTCGGACTAAAAATTGATGAGTAACATGTGTACCAACGTACATAAAAGGTATTGGGTCGCTGTTGTTTACGATGTTCTTTTGCAATATTGTACAAGATCCCAGAGTTAAAAAACCCACCTCCGTTTTAAGCGTATTTGTAGTCAAAGTAACAGTTAAAGTCAAAGCCCATATTTCAATTAAACCATTTACAGACACTTTTGATTTGTCAAAGAGTTGTTCATGAACATGACGTACCTACTTAAAAAGGTATCCGTTCAAGTTAGTTTCAAGGCTTGACCCTTTGTGCAGATATCAGATTACAGGTTAAAGTCACGGAACAGATAAATAGAGTTGGAAAGGCCCTCGCTTCAATTTTGTTTTAAAACCAGTGTCGCCGTTTGACTCCCACTATTTTAATTTCTACACATACGCAATCCTATGTCTAAAAATATTTTGCACACTACCAAATCACACACACATAAATCTCAGAGCAGCTATTCGTTTGCACACTAGCCCAAATTGTTCCGTGGTTAAAGTGTTATTTTATTTGTAAAACCAAAATAGCCTGGCTAGTTGATCATTTTTCTTCGTACCTCAAGCGAATTATAACCTAAACAGCCTTAAAGAAAGTTCGTAGGGTACATAAACGGATAGTATCCATGTATGCGTTTGTACACACGGCTACACATTAAGCTATACATTTCTAGTATAAGATGATCTCACATTATTCAGAATTCCCATACAATGACAGGTCAGCTTATACTAGAAATTAATAGCATGATGTGTAGCCGTGTGTACCACTGGTTTGTACATGTACCTTAGGTAAGCTTTTTGCACCTTCTCTAAGATAAGAGTTAGGAAAAGGCTAGGCAGTTGGTTTTACATGATATTGTTAAAAACTAACCATTTAGAGGTTGGAACTTTTAAGCGTTTGGTCAATGTTATAACCAAGCAAGTGTTTTGTTTGAAGACTTCGAAACTTTTTAGTAGACAAAGTATATTATAGCGTGACGGAATTTTTACTGGCGAAAGGGAATTCCTTGATACTTTTTATGATTAGTAGTAATAAGAAAAATATGACATTTAATTAATTTATCTTATATAATTCCATTTCGAAATATATTGACGGTAGACGAATTGAGTATTGAAATATTTTTGGAATTTTATAATTAAATTGTAATATTAGTATTATTAGTTACTTAATTAATTTATCTATCTTTATATTTAATAATGTACATTCAGCATCTCTGGTGTATTGTGTTCTTTTGCATGCCTTTTGGTCAAATATGGCTGTTGCTTATTATATTTTTTATGTCACCTTATCTTGTACCTATATTTGCAAAATAAAATATCTTATATCTTAGCAATAGCGAATAATAGTTTAACAAAATCCTGTAACCAATTCTTTGGAACAAGCAACTAGCTTCAACTTTCTGGCAATTCAAAAGTAGATGCCTGTAAATGGTTAATTTGTATAATAAATTATTTGAGTATGAGTTTCTCTCTAGACAAACTATTACACATATTCAGCTTCCATTACACAGCGATATTCGGTAACGTTCCAATAAAATTTTCGCAACACACTCTATATTTATTTTAACGTGAAACGAAGAGTACTCCATTCAATTTGTTTTGTGTGACTATTTTTGTAAAAATATCACAGGGGAAAATGTTCGACATTTTTGTTAGAAATAAAATAATGTCATATTTTTTGACGCTGTCGAACAAATGGGCTACAACATTTTGTTATAAACGTATTCTGTTATAGTTAGACTATCTACGAACTTAATAATGAGTACCCTTATCTTATCAATAAAACTGAATCGAGTTTATTTACTTGTGAACGAAAATATAATAATATTAATAATTCTCTCAGGAGGCCTGACCACCGGTAGCTTGGACCCAGTTCCCGATACCGGTGGGCTACTATTTTTATATTTTTAAATGATTTTATTATTTTTTTACTAAGATTTAAAAATGTAATACAATATGTGTAAGAAATAAATAAATGTGAATAATAAGAATAATATGTGGGGACATTTCACACATGGCCATCTGACCCCAAACTAGGGAGACCCTGTACTATGGGTGTCAGACAGCTGATGTATATACATAAATACATACATACATATATATATAGATAAACAACACCCAGAAACAAGGCAAACACCAGTGCTCATCACACAAATATTTACCCTGGGCGGGAATCGAACCCGCAACACGCTGCGCAGCAGTCAATCGCTCAGCCACTGCGCCAATCGTGTCGTCGAATATGACGAAATTACGTTTATATGGAGCATGTAGTAGCTTGCTATCGAGAATATCCCTCACCTACCCGGAAACCGTTTACCTACCAAGAATTTATTACTTCAACAAAAAACAACATAACTTCATAAGCGAAACTTTTAAAAGACAGACTCCCCAGTAATGTCAAAGCTTTTAAAAATTACACGGAAAATAAATTCAACATTTTTTTTCTCCGTAATTTTGAATGTTACCCATTAAGTAGTATGGTTGTAAGAGAAAATGAATTTGAAAACTTTTTGAAGCTTTACAAAAATGTTCCTGTGTGTCTGTAAGAGAAAATTGTTAAACTTTTTTATGTTTTATTGCTTTTCAGAAAACTTAAGGAATATCATGTGAATTGAAACTGTAAAGGTAGGCAGGTACCACAGATATAAATAGACCTAGATAACGCAAGAGCAACTACTTCACGTGCCTATTTTCGTGCCTAACTTACGATAAAAAATTGTAAATAAAAAAATTAAGTAAACGTTTCCTTCCATCGGTAAGTCATTTTGTGATTAATATTATGCGTAATTAATTTAAAAACAATTATTTTTAATTTAATACCCTCAGTAATACCTGGTAATACCAAATTTAGGAAAAACAAAACATTCGTATTACATTGTGACGTCCAAAAAATGGCACGCTTGGTTTTCATACAGATCGTGATACCGTTATCTAGGTCTATCTATATCTGTGGCAGGTACCTACTGTCAAAACCAAGAGAGACAACTTCTAGAAATGATACGCCTACGCCTGTGTCATTATAATATAACTTCTTGTATTCAAATCAGTTAAGTATTTTACATTATTGCTCGACCTGTCAGTCGTTAGACGTAAAGTTCTCTTATTCTAAAAGAGTATTCATTTCATTACCAGTCAGTCAGAACAGATTCATCATTTTTTGATCATTTAGACTATTATAGGTTACTTACCTAATAAAAAAAATATAATGACTTGATTTAGGAGTCCGGGAGTAGTATAACGTTATAGAACAATAAAAATAATTCTCCGACCGAATTTCGGTCATGGCGGTCATTCTCAATAGAGACTTACCAAGTATGCAGTAGAATTACATATAGTGCACAAGTGTGTGTCCAAAAAGGTACGCCACCTCTGTCACGATCATAGTACGATGGGACGGCAATCCGACACGATCAGGGAACAGTTTAGGTCGATTCTGTAAAATTCAAACAACAACTAGCATCTCACATCGCTATTCACTCTCACTTCGCATTAAGGTTCAAAATGACCTTGATATATTTTACACTTTGAATCGGGTTCGAGTGCGAAGTGAGCGTCGAGGTGACGGGGAAATTACCTTACAGAATGCCACTTCTTACGTCATCTCATACTTTATCTGTCAAAATCTCCCTGTCAATTTAGTTCAACTCGCTGACACGCTCGCAAGGGTGGCGCTAGTGTAAATTCGAATTATCAACCGAGTTTTTAGAATGCCAGTCAAGAAACTTACAACGGATTCAGATTCGAAGTTTAGAATGAGGTCTTACAGAATCACACCCCTGCATTACGCGCCTTCCAAGCCACGGGGGAGTCACAGTAGCAACTTCCAAACTCCAGGAGTCCAGGCTGCTAAATCTCCAGTTGTAAACGCCCCTTTGTGCCTATTGGCCTAGTTCTGTTCTGTCTCCTGCTTGATAACGAGGGAAGTGGAAAATATATTTTTTCTTGCTCTCCTCCATTATTCTTTTCTGATTAATTTCGTTGCGGGATCCAAAGACAGTTGAATTGTATGTCCGGGACTCATCGAGCTGCATTGCTTCGGAGCTTTATTTCAATTAGACCATTGAAAGGCAGTTTTAAACGTCATTAAAGGAAAAGTTGATTCTATTTGCCCCTTCCAAAAGGTAGTTTCGTATGGAGAAGAATGGGCAAGAAACTCCATACTTACTCTTTTAAAAAATAACGTGTACAATATTTTGCATTTACAGTTTACAGTTCAAAGTCAAAGTCAAATCATTTATTTCAATTAGACCATTATAGGCACTTTTGAACGTCATATTGTAAAATTTGAATCTAGTTGCCCATTCCAAATGGTAGTTTCGTATGGAGAAGAATGGGCAAGAAACTCCATACATACTCTTTTTAAAAAGAATATTGTTTACAGTTATATAACTATACGTCAATACGATGGACTTTGCATAAAGAACACTATATTAAAGTATGTACAAAGTATTACAAGATAAAAAAGAATGACAGCTAAGTTGTAAACATAGATACATAGTGTCCACTATTATTTACAATTATTGAAAAAGTAGACAACCACCCACGCAACTACTAAGGTACAAGACCATTGGAGTAGTTCCAAACAACTACAAGATGAACAGCACTACCAAATTCCAGTCTCCCACTATGCAAGCTAAAGACGACAACACAAAGAATATGACATAAATAAATGACATTTCGGCAAGCAAAACAAATCCTACTTCCATAAACACAGTTTAACTCGACAATACGCCACCAGATCAAGCACCATATAAATTGTGCACCAGAACACACAGAATAAATTACAGCATCAACCACCTTCACACCGTTACAACCTTTAACAAGACGGGTTAAAACTGGAAATTGCTTGCAGTGATACAAATTCTAGTTGGCTATGATCTATTCCGAATCACCGTGATGTAAGGTCTGGTCAACTGTTTACAAAACTGTACGTTTGTTTAGAACTATTTATGTTTGAGTTAAAGAAAAACATTAAACAGATATAGTTTGGACACGTGTAAGTAAATAACGTCAGTCTCTGGGTATAGATTTGGTGATTATTTCTGGTCTTTTGAGGCGGGTGAATAAAGGCGGATCCACATAATATGATCATTTGTCCGATCCGATCACTGTATTACTGCGGTCTCTTTACAGAAGAACTCTCGGTTACTACCCCTACCTCTATCCTACCAAGTTCCTCTTAGGATGTCTGGGATATCATATGCTGGAGACCAGAAGTTATAGTCAAAATATTTAAAAGTATGACGGATGCTCCTGACATTCATAATGAGCTGATTCGACTCTACACACCGAGCAACTATCTCAGTAGCAGAAAACATAGACTGCTAGACGTCCCTTCGAGTCGGACTGCAGTCCGTGCTGCGTCTCCCGTACCGCGCGAGTTGACCGCACTAAATAAGCTCGTGGAAGCCAACCCGGACTGCGATATATTCGATAGTAAATTCGCCAATTTAATGGTTATGTGAGATGAATGTTTAATACTTGTTATTACTTGATATTTTATTACTTCATATTTTATGTCAAGCTTGATTTATGTAATTGGTTTTGTAAGCCATGTAAATCTTATAAATAAATAAATTCGTCGTACTGTATCAAGCGCCGTATCTAGTTATGGACGCCTTTGTTTCACTTCGTATCGTACCTGTTGTATCCTCAAGAAAAAGTATCGGCAAACCATGCCGTATTCGTATCTTCTTTGATGATCGGACAAAAACCGAATCGAGATGGAACAGACCGGTTCGCGCTGTGTACCAGAGCGGTGTATCAAGACTGTGTATCATGACCCGTCCAGATAGACGATCATGCTACGCATCGGCGATACGGATACGGTGATCAAATGATCATTTTATGGATCCGCCTTAAGGGATTATGTCATGATACGATGAGCTGTGACCACAGATATAGATAGACCTAGATAACGCAATTAGCACGATCTGTATGAAAACCAAGCGTGCCATTTTTTGGACGTCACAATGTAATACAAATGTTTTGTTTTTCCTAAATTTGGTATTCCCAGGTATTACTGAGGGTATTAAAAATAATTGTTTTTTTAATTAATTACGCATAATATTAATCGCAAAATGACTTACCGATGGAAAGAAACGTTTACTTTATTTTTTACTTACGATTTTTTAACGTAAGTTAGGCACGAAAACTCTTGCGTTATCTAGGTCTACCTATATCTGTGGCCGTAACGTCATCTATTCGGCCAAAATCGGACTGTTGACAATTTTGTACCTAGCATTGCAAATATAATACTAGTGCTAGCAACGTGTTATGATTGACGAAAATTTGGGTCAGCTCACACGTCACGTTTTATCCATTTTACCTCCCTAGAGGGACAAAGGACCAGCTTATGAAAACAAATTCTACACAACAATTTAAAACGATTATTAGATTACGCAAAAGAGCTGTGAGCGTTGGAGAATAACATATTTTTTAAAGTATTTAACACTAGCTTTTGCCCGCGACTGTGTCCGCGTGAATGTCGGTTATCGCGAATGCAGACAAAGTCATGGATTATAAAGCCTATCTCCTTCCCCAGGGTTCAGGCTATTTTCCTACCAAATTTCATCAAATCAGGTTCAGCCGTTTCATCGTGAGAGCTTAACCGACGAAGTTACTTTTTAATCCATAGTATGGAAGTATGGATAATTTAAACCAAAACCCTATCCCACTATTGGACAAACCCACAATTTTCTTAACATTTAGATACTGTTCTGCTACTCTGCAACGTGAATTTGCCAAGACATGTTGATAAAACTGTAGCTTTACAAAAACAACAAGACCGAGCTATTTATTGCCCGCTAGGATTTATAGCCCCGAGAAATATAGGAACAATGCTTTCCTTTTATGTCTCCAACAATTCTAGAGTATTAATAACTTGTATAAATAAAGCAGAAGTGCTACTCAGAAAATGGGCAAAAATAAATATACAGATTGACTTTTAATTGTATGAATATTTTTCAGGGGTGAGAGTACTCATGAAAAACTGGTCAAGAGCGAGTCGGACTCGCTCACGAGGGATTCCGTATCACTATCTATACAACATTAGACATCGAGCAAAAAAACGGCAATAAATTACGTTTTTTGTATTGGCCCCCCTTAAATATTTCTTTTATTATTTTATAGTACTTGTTGTTATAACGGCAACAGAAATACTATGCCTAGCTATCACGGTTCATGAGATAGAGCCTGGTGACAGACAGACAGACGGACAGGTCTTATAGGGTCCCGTTTTTACTCTTTGGGTACGGAACCCTAAAAACCGGTCAAGTGTGAGTCGGACTCGCACATTTCAGGGTTCCGTAATACCGTACAATATTAAGAGCTTAACACTCCGTTAAGCAGACACTTTATTGAACAGCTATGCTATTCTCTAAGAACTCACTTCAGTTCTCACTTCTGATTCCGCGGTGAAAACTGTCTTAGGTATTCTGTAACTCGATGATAACTACGCTTGCACCACTAAATGAGAACATAGGTGAAACGGTCAATTTTTACAAAACTATTTTAGTGAATAGTAAATACTTTTGACTTCAGGTAAGTAAAATCGGAAATCGAGATGGGATTCGAATTCGCAGGTGATTTCTTACAGAATTGCACTGCTGCAAAAAAAAAACATGTTTCTTAAATGGGGAGCCCTTTTATTTCTTAATTTTACTGTGGCTAATGAATGATGAATGTTCGAGATGGTTAAGTTTCGTGTTGCAACGTTCTCGATCAGTCCCGTGTTTGCTAGAAAGTTCGCGTATATGTCCTAAGCCATATACAGGATGGGGATGGCAATAGCACAAAAAATGATCATGAGTGTAATCGTTTTTATTGAGCATTAATAATATTAAATTATGACACCACAAGTTGCTGCTCTTCTCACAAGTTAGAAAACCAATAGAATAGAATAGAATAGAATAGAACAAAATAGAGTTTTATTGTGCAAATATAGGTAATACACAATAGTTGTTTTATCACATTACAGCTCAGCCATGTTTTGCCATTCGGCATGCAAACATTTACATTAGGTATATACGAAACATATAAAAAAAAACAAAAAATCAATATATCAATATTTCATATGTGTTTTATTTTGGTTATTATGCTCTTTAGTATATCTGTTTTTTTTTTCAATTTCGTTTTTAGGATTTATTTTATAGTTTCTAAATATTCTTATGAACTAATACCTATTACCAGTATTTAAATTTTTTGTCGTATCGTCGTCCCCATCCTGTATAAATAGCGGACTGCGAGGCGCGGGGAGTTAGTTAGTTTTTGGGCGAAACTGAAAACTGCGACTATTGGGAATACTGCGATCTAAGTGATTAACAAGTGTTTTTTAAGTAATTGATTATTGAGTTCGTGGCTTTTTAAATGAAGTGTTTGTGTTTTGTTTGGTGTAAATTGGTGTTAAGAGCGCCCATCCCGTCATATTTCCCATACAAAGGCTCGTACGCGATTACGGCGTTATAACTAATTATTTTTAACACACAGGTATCTTGTGGTTTAAATCTAGGTTTGTATGAAGCCAAAAATAAACTTTTTTGAGAAACAAATTCAGTAAACACGTCCGAAAATCAGTTTGTTTGCACAATTTTATCTGAACGTTCATAATGCACTCATACATTGAAAAAGTAAAAAAACAGCTTCATAGAAACCTTGCACATGTAATGGAGATTCAAACCTTGTTACCAAAATCATGTAAGGCTTTTTCAAAAAGACGTATGTCCTGGAACAAGTTTTGTGAAATTTCCGCGTGCCAATTTATTTCCGCGTGCGATGTTATCGCGTTCTCACTCACTCGTTTGTTATCGAGGTTTGCGTTGGTTGAAATAGAAAATTTTTCAATCACGCTCGCGGTGTAGTTCGTTCGATGGGGATGGGCGCTCTTAATTATTTATCCCGAACCCCAGCTTGTAACATTATCATCTTTCTGCCCCCATCTCATGTCACATAGGCGCCGTGCAACACGTTTTCCCATCATGATATCACTGACAAAAGTAGCCCCGTACAATTTTGATAAACAAACAATCTTTTACTACAACCTTACAACCCCAAGGGTATCACTAAAACGCTTTCCACCTGTTTTGATCCCCAGGTTAACAAAGTCACGTACGCTCCAATACAAACTTCAACAGGATTGGCTAAATTCCATACAGGGTCAGTTTGACCGCAAACAAAGTGACCCAAAACTTTGTAGACTCTTCTCGCCTTATTACAAAAGTCGTTCTAACTTTGGTCCAAGTGTTTTTGAACTTTATTCCGATTAAGGTAGAGTTCTTAATAAAATATTGTTGGCTTAGATTAAAGGTTTTAAAGTAAATTTTTGCTATCGTAATTGGAATCACCTGGATAGCTTCTTCCTAAATATGTTGCGGTCGGTTTTCAGTCTAACACGGTGCAGCCGAAAGGCAGTATTTTACATGGAGCGACTGCATAATCTGACCTCCACCAACCAGTTATTGGGTAACACGATACCCCTTAGTAAGACTGGTTGTCAGACTTTCTGACTTCTTACTACCTATTCTTACGACTGTCAAAGATCTATCAATGACAGCCGGGACCAATGGCTTTATGTGCTTTTCGAGGCACGGAGGGTTGTCGATATGAACTTTAACTTGAAAATGTGTAAGTGCTGTGCATACCTTTTTTTTATTCTAGTTTTAATTTGGGGTTTTTATCCCTATGTCAACCCCATAGTACCTTTTTACGAATTACGAATACCACCAAACCTGTGCACGCCTATAAGTGACAAATTCACTTTAGATTTAAAGTTTAATTGTTACAGTACCCCACAAAATGTATGAGTGCGAAATTGTTGAAGTGCCATAAATAAATAAATATGAAAACTCATGGTCACCCATCTACGGATCGACCGCAGTAAGCGTACCTTAATCCTTACCAATCGATCTGTACAGCTTTTACTTGGCTACGAGCAATTCTTCCAAGCCCTTACGACAATCAGAATAAAGTTTAAAATGCAATACTAAAATTGAAAGTCGTTTATAATGAGATGGGACTTGTTCCATAAGTTAGATCGTCTTTTTAAAGGTCCGAGTTTTTGGAACGCTAAATATGGAATTTTTAAACGTTTATTTACGGTATTATTGTTTTTATGTAGATTTTCTATTTTGGGACAGAAGGTATTGTTTTAATTTCTTTGGTATTTAAGCTTTGTTGGAATAACTTTTCTTTATTGTCGAAAGAATGGACTTTCATTTGTATATTGTTTTTTTTATTGGGAATGCTGAATACCTATTTTGGTGATCTATTTCATTATACTACTACTACCTACTGTTTTCGAAAACTAGCTTTTGCCCGCGACTTCGTCCGCGTGAATGTCGGTTATCGCGGATGCAGACGAAGTCGCGGATTAAAAAGTAGCCTATGTTCTTCCCCCGGCTTTAAGCTATTTTCATACCAAATTTCATCAAATACGGTTCAGCCGTTTCATTGTGAAAGGGTAACAGACAGAGTTACTTTCGCATTTATAATATTAGTATGGAAGTATGGATATGGATTAAAGGGTAACGTACCACGAAGCAAGTAACTTACTTCGTGTTACACACAGCGTCATTAACTGATTACCAAGCATTAAAATGACAATGCCAGAAACTCTATAGAACTTTGCCCCACTCAATAAAAGTCATGTGCAATATATAGCATCTTAATGTTTATTTATTGCTGATAATTAAACATTAGTCTTAGTGACTGTAGAACTTGCGGTTTCCGTTTAAATAAAAAACAATAATGACATTGATTATAGCTTAAATTATATTTTAGGTAAAATGAGTTTGTATTTTGTGGGTAGGTATTTCGTAATCCGCAAGTTCTAAAGAAAAACAATTTAGTATAGAAAGGTTCTATATTCATTACACTTATTTTCATTAATTTACTTTTCTGTACATGGGTGGGGCAGGATCTGGCATTGTCATTTGTTCGTATAAGGGGGTTAGCAGTTGATGACGCTGTCGTACTCATTTATAACCGTCTTCAAAAAGGAAGAAGATTTTATTTTTGTATTTTTTTTTAATATCAGTTAAGTATATCATATCTACTTCAATTCTCAAAAAAATTGAATGATTTTTGATGAAGAAAACAACAAAGTAAAATAAAACTTTAGTAACTAAAGTTGGTGGCAATACAAAATAACAAATAAAAAAAAATCCACCGACTTCTAATTATTTTTACTTAGTATGTTTTGAAGACGGTATAATTTTTTTTAAGTTTTTAATCTTCAACTTTTAAGTTTTTATGTACCTACTAATTTAACCTGCCTTCAAACGCCAGACATTATGATGGCGCTCTCATGCTAGGCCTACCTACAGTACCTGGTGTCGTAATTCAATGAGAAACACTCCCGATGACTTACTCCTAATTAGCTTACAGTTCTTACTCTCCAATGAGATTAGAAGCACTTTATGTCTTACTAGCGACCCGACCCAGCTTCGCATGGGTCTTTAGCCTTCCTCGATAAATGGAGTATACAACAGAAAAAGAATTTTTCAATTTGAACCAGTAGATCCTGAGGTTAGCGCGTTCAACCAAACAAACAAACAAACTCTTCAGCTTTATAATATTAGTATAGATTAACGAGACCTTAACTTAAGTGGCAGTGGGCAGGGCACATTGCTCGCAGAACAGATGGCCGATGGGGTCGAAAAGTTCTAGAGTGGCGACCGCGAACCGGAAGACGTTGCGTTGGAAGGCCTCCCACTAGGTGGACCGATGACCTGGTAAAGGTTGCGGGGATCCGCTGGATGCGAGTCGCACGGGACCGGTCAATGTGGCGCCACTTGGGGGAGGCCTATGTCCAGCAGTGGACGTCTTTCGGCTGAAATGATGATGATGATGATGAACGAGACCTTAGCTCTGTTTTGAGTTTAGGTGAAGTAATCCGGGTTTATTTGGGATCTCTGGAGGAGGCCTATGTTCAGTAGTGGACAGCATGATATGATGATGAAGCAGCTCATCTTACCCTGAGACCCTGAAGGAGATGGTGGGACCAATGATATAATACACTTAGATGCGTTACCCGCGCTCAATAATGGCAATATTAAAGCAAGGCAATTGCCGGGGTTTTACTTAGTCACGTACCACCCAGTGTCGCGGCTATACGTCAGTATCGCTCGTAATTCACACATAACTGACGTAACAAAATTTGTATGTTTATCTTTTTCTAACAGGTGTACGCTGTATGCTTATGTCCTTTTCTTTGCACTGTATAATTGTCTGTGCCTATGTAGATGTAAAATTTTGCACCGTTTTAAAGTGCACTAATGTTCGTGTATGACGCGTCTGTTTATAATACGTCATTGGGTGGGACGGTTCCTTTGAGGATTGGCGAGACGTGGCGCAAATTTGAGACAAATAGAAGGAACAGAGAGAGAGCTTTACCCAGCTGTGGTGTGTGTAGTGTGCACAGGCTAATTCTAACAATAATCAGCTCACCTTACGCTTACTTTACCTAAATTCAACGAGGGAGATTTTTTAAGTGAGAGAATGACACTGCTGGTAATATTCGCAATGAAACGGATTATCGACTTGACAAATTCAAAGAAAACACCGATTCTGAGGGTCGACCTTGCGAAAAAACGATGATGATGATTTAAAGGTATCAGTCAAGGATGACTACAAATTAAAAATTTTCCTTTTTTTGCTAATTACAAATCTAAAATGGTTTTATAATTTGCATAAAACGTTTGCATTGAGACGTTGTATGTTGATCAAAAATATACGGGATTTGTGATCATAATTATTTATCAAATGAATCATCATTTAAAACTTAATTAAGTATATGAAGATCTCGACTAATGACAATGCCAGATCCTGCCCCACCCATGTACAGAAAAAGTAACCCATGTACAGAAAAGTAAATTAATGAAAATAATTGTAATGAATATAGAACCTGTCTATACTAAATTGTTTTTCTTTAGAACTTTCGGATTACGAAATACCTACCCACAAAATACAAACTCATTTTACCTAAAATATAATTAAACCTATAATCAATGTCATTATTGCGGTTTAGATTTATACGGAAACTGCAAGTTCTACAGTCACTAAGACTAATGTTTAGTTATAAGCAATAAATAAACAGTAAGATGCTACATATTGCACATGACTTTTATTGAGTGGGGCAAAGTTCTATAGAGTTTCTGGTATTGTCCCATATTTATATTTATGTGGTGTCCTATGCGCCTAACAGGGATGGCAAACAATGTATGCCTCCTATTACGGTGGTATTTAACAGGAGCAAACAATTGGACAAGTTTACCATGCAGTCATGCCATGGTTGGTCACCCATCCGCAGACCAACTGCTGTAAGCGTACCTTAACCATGACTGGTCGAACCATATCGACTTTTATTTAGCCACGTGCTCTTAATTTGAACACAACTAAGTTCAATTTTGCTCTCAAAATTCACTAGTCCTAAAATTCACTAGTGATTCCGGTACAAAGATCTTATAGAATAAGATGAGTAAGTTTACACGAGCGGAATGGAACGTTCAGGGCGACGAAATGGAACACCGAAATATGACATTCAATTTAAGATAAGATTCTCGCACTATTTTCTATGGGAGGTGTAGGTTGGTAGGTACTTATGAACTACGATCTTTGTGTCACCAGAGATCTATCCAGCATTTTAGCATGACTTAAATTATGAGAATAGTTATCCTGTAAAATAAACAGATGTTACGTAAATTCGTTTCAACACAATAATGTTCTACTAGCTTTTGTCCGCGACTCCGCGTAAGGGTCAAGTCACACCTAAATGGCAGCGCAGCGGCCGGAAGATTTGATGGCAAACCATTTTCAACTTTATCTCTAAACATATTATTGCTTAAAGATTTGCATGCGTCCAGCGGCAGCTCGTGCCGCCGGGCGGCTCTGCGAGCCGATGACCGCTGAAGCGATACTATGCTTTGAGGTTCAAAGATAAAGTTGAAAATGCAGTAAAACTGCCGGCCGCTGCGATGCCATTCCGGTGTGAGTTGACCCTAAGTGTCGGTTATCGCAAATGCAGACGAAGTCGCGCATTATATCCTCTCTAGGGTTTCAAAATTAGTCTGTACCTAATACTATCAACATCGGTTCAGTATAGTTTGATCGAGGCAAGCGTAATTTAACTCTACGATGACCCTCAAGGTGATTAAACAGTTGTTTACTACATCTACAATTAGGTATCTATAGCCAATTGCAATATTTTAAATATGTCTGCAAAAGCTGTATCTTTTATTATATATTGCGTGTTTTCAAGCAATATAACAGAATACAAAACGCCACATTATACACCTGAAGTTAACAACACACTCTCTAATTAAAAAGAGCAAAGGGAATGAAAAACAGTCCTTTTTCATAACGTTTTCAGGTGAAGGAGGGGCTGTACTAATTAAAAATAATTAACAGCTTAATAATAAAGTGCTTGAGCAGGTTTGCAAGGAAATCGGACGTGACGTCACGGCACGGTGATCCATCATGGAGAAAACTTTCCGTAAAAGTGTGGGAGGCAATTTTTTATGTAGAAGGCGTTGAGGGCGTTGAAAATTGTGCCTTTTCGTGTTTGGAAAACGGTTCAGTATTGACATTTATGGTCGCAATTGCTTTCATATTGACAATTCGGTAATCAGTCCAGGTTTATTTGTAAACAACTATAACCTTCCAGAACTATATTCAATTAATCAGTCTAGACCCCCCGGCGTTATAATAAAATGTGTTTTATAAATAACAGTGTAACGAAGACGTTGAAAAATACGCCTTATTCTGTTTGGAAAACGATTCAGTATTGGTACTTATGGTCGCAATTGCTGTCATGTTGACATTTCGGCAATTGACGTTGCGTGTTTTACGTAGTCAACTTGTTGTGAGAAAATAGAAGTTTACGAATGGATTTAATTGTGGCAACAGTCATTTGATATGACGGGCGCTGTCAGTGGAGACTGGTCAGCTCTTATCTGCCATCTTGCTTCTTTTTTATGTTTTGTATTGCTAGATTACCTTCAAAGTTTTCACATATAGAGGCAACAAGAATCATGTAACCAGCTTTGTAAAAAACTTGATTTTAAAGAGTGTCCGTGGAGTTTCTTGCTTGTTCTTCTCCATAGAGACCTATTTACGTTTTGGAACGAGCAACTAGCTTCAACTCTCTGACTAGCTGACCGACTCCTTGACAATTCAAAAGTGCCTGTAAATGGTTTAATTGAAATAAATGTTTTGACTTTGACAATGTTCCAAAAAGTGATTTAACATAAACATAAAAAAAAAATACATTAAATAACCTTTTAGTTCTACACATAAACACAGACAATTTCTTTTTAAACCATTATTCAATGAGCAATAGCTCATGGAGGCAGTGGATGACCATCCATTTTATCCGAAACCCTCCGTGTCTCATAAAGCACGTAAAACAGTTGGTCCCGTCCTTCATTCATAGATCTTTGAAAGTTTGAAACCCAAAAGACTAAAAACCAGTCTTACCAAAGGATATCGTGTTACCCAATAACAGGGTGGTAGAGTTCAGATAGGCAGACGCTCCATTCAAAACACTGGGGTGTGATTCTAAACTTCGTGTGACATCATTCTAAACTTCGAATCTGAATCCGCTGTGAGTTTCTTGATTGACATTCTAAAAACTCGGTTGATAATTCGAATTTAGTGTCAGCGAGTTGAACTAAATTGACAGGGAGTTTATGACAGATAAAGTATGAAATGACGTAAGAAGTGGCATTCTGTAAGGTAATTTCCCCGTCACTTCGACGCTCACTTCGCACTCGAACCCGATTCAAAGTGTCAAATATATCAAGGTCATTTTGAACCTTAAGCGAAGTGAAAGTGAATGGCGATGTGAGATGCGAGTTGTTGTTTGAATTTTACAGAATCGATCTACTGGTATACATCTGCATCTGATTAGAATGGAAGCCAACCCCAACGTTATTGAAAAAATGCAGCTTTGTTGTCCTACTACTTGGCAAAATAAACGTTTTTTTATATCACTCAATCCACACTCATAAACTATCTACCAAAAGAAAAAAATGAACTCAATTTAGGTACCTAACCCTTCAATAAATGTGTTATTAACCTTCCAAGGGTTAGGTAAATCGAGCGATCCCCGTGAACGAAATTTCGTTTTATTTCTGCATAAAAACCAAATCAGTTCCGTAAACAAAGAATATGTAAATAAATAAATCAGAAATCTTTCAAGATGTATACCTACCCTATTTATTTTACGACCTTTATACAAATAAACGTTGGCACATACATAAAGTCGGATACCAGGTTTATGGCAACAATAAAATGTGGCCAAAACGTTAGAGGGTCTATAAAATGGGTGGTAAACCTTTTTAAGAAAAGAAATGATCATCAAACCTGCAAATGATCTAACAATACTGCATATAGTGAGAGACGTCAGGGCAAATCCTGAAGCGAATTCGACACTGTGTTGTCGTCCTTAATCAATAATGAACGAAATTTTAACAGAAATAGAGTATACGAAAATAGAATAATCAATTATGGGTCCAAAAATGGGTTCAGAAATGGGTCCAGGAATGAGTTCAGGAATGGGCTCAGGAATGGGCCCCGGAATGATAAAATAATATACATTGTAAACCTTAGTTTTGTATAATTTAGCAGCATTATTTCAATTTTGTAAATGTGAATACCATGGAGCCATTTACTAAGTATATTAATACCTATATGTTTGACAAAAAATAACATGGCGGTTGGGAGTATTGTCATGCTCGCTTAAATGTCTCGCTGATGGTATCGCGTGTGTTGGATCATTCGGCTCCCTTCAAAATGGTTGAGCTGAATGGTGCTGATTCACGCGTCATGTTCGTGAACGGGTGCTGTCAGTAGAGATTGGTCAGCTCTTATCTGCCATGGACTTTATCTTGCTTCCTTTTTGTGTTTTGTATTGTAAGATTACCTTCATACTTTTCACATATAGAAGCAACAAGAATCATGTAACCAGACTTTGTAAAAAACTTGATTTAAAAGAGTGTCCGTGGAGTTTCTTGCTCGTTCTTCTCCATAGAGACCTACCTACGTTTTGGAACGAGCAACTAGCTTCAACTCTCTGACTAACTGACTGACTTCTTGACAATTCAAAAGTGCCTGTAAATGGTTTAATTGAAATAAATGCTTTAACTTTGACTTTGATTTTTAATGGGTTCAGGAATGGATCCAGAAATGGGATCAGGGATAGGACTCCACTGGGTGTAGGAATGGGTTCAAAAATCGCTTCAGAAATGGGTCCACCAATGGGTCACGGAGATTCGGGTCCAGGTGGACCTTCAGGCCTAGGTGGATTTGATTCATTAAATTGCTAGTCGTCTGCAACAACTTGAGATACACTACGGCCATCATACGAAAACAAGAAAAGGTACAGGTTATTTATTTTATAAAGCATACTGCACTACTAACGTTTGCACGCGACTTCGTTTGCTTCCGCGGTAACCGACACGCACAAAGTCGTAGGCAAAATCTAATAAGTAGTGTAAAAATGATTGTTTAGCGAGCAGTGCCTGATGATGGTCCCCGTCACTAGGTGCAGGATGCTCCTGTCCTCTATCACCCAAACCAGTGCTGTTGTGGCGCCGAGTTGCAAACCACGCTGTAATGTCCTCTTTACCCCAAAACATGCGATCGGATTGAATTATGCGCTGCCGACGATGCAGCGGAAGTGGCTAAGTTTATTTATTTATTTATTTATTAAGGGACAACAAACAGCAGTGTAATAATAAGTACACATAGGTAAGAACTTAATAATAGAGGTAACAAATACACTTCTCACAACGTTATCCACATATTACCAAACAGATGTACTAGTTGTTAGGAAGAACGATATAAAAATAAACAGAATAAAAGTAAAACATTACTTAATTATTAGGGTTCTGATCACTTAAAAGAGTAACAATTTCTTTTCTAAATATAGCCTTGCTAAGAAACATAATATCGGTTGCGCCAAACTGCCTATTGTAGGTGTCAACTAATCGATGCAGCGGTGAGCGTACGCCTGAGTTAGTTCTACAAAAAGTTCTGGGCCAAACTGTCGTGCCAGCGATACGAAGAAGAAGAAATGTTCTTGTGATCTTTCAGCCAGCACTAACCTAGATGACAAATAATAAAAATTCAACCATTTACACCTAGAACAGCGTGATGAATTATAATCACCTCTTTCTTCTTCGCCCTCGCCTCTTCCAGTTACGTGGGGTCGGCTTTCTTAATCATTCGGCGCCATTCACTTCGCTGATAAGCATCGTGATCCATAAGGCCAGCTTTTGCATGTCCTTCCTGACATTTGTCATCCAGGTAGTTTGCGGTCTACCTGTCCCTCTATTTTTTGTAGCCATGGAAAGACACTTTTTTACGATATGGTCATCGGATCTGCACATAACACGTCCGTAGTCTGTACCACCTTAGCCTGGACTCTTTTGTCTTCTCAGTAAAAGGCGTTACTTTGAAACTCCCCCTTATGTGTTCGTTACGCACTTTATCTTTGAAAGTGACTACACCCACCTAAAGTAACATATGCATTTCAGTAGCATGAAGTTTTTACTCATGGGTTTTCTTGGAGACCCACGTTTCGCTACCATGGAGTAGATCAGGCCTTACAGCTGTTTTGTAGACCTTGCCTTTGGTTCTCGGCATTTTTGGATCGCCGGGAACTCCTGATAGTGTACGCCACTTATTCCGCTCAGACATCGTTCTGTGCAATGTCAGCTGTTATTGACCCATCTTTCTCGAATACTGAACGTGAGCGTGATGAATAGTCTAATTATTATAATGCATAGGTAATTATTATTAATGAGTTATTGCATAGGTTATAAGCTACATGTTTAGTAATTCATAATTTATTACGAAGACTATCGTGTGCGTTGATCTAGACATGTAGGGCTAGAATTAATTAGGAAGTCTATTCAAATTAATTTGAAGTCAAATGTATATTAATATATTAATTATTGTTTTTAACTATGTACAATATTTACAAGTATAATAAAATAGAAAACCTAAAGTAAAAATAAAACCTAACACAATAAAGCATCATAAAATTCGTCCACATCGCCGTCAACTGGAAATGTACCCAAGAGACTGGCAGCATTGCCACGCTGGATGGCAATGCTTAATCTCTGACCAAGGTAAAAACCAGCTCTTGAGTCACGGGAAGTGTCAACCATCCTTTTGGATATTTCCTTAAAAAGAAGATGTGCACTCGGACCCCACGACCCGAGAGTTTCAACCCCAAACTCGAAAATAACGTTCGTTCAATGGTATTAAAAGTATCCCTGAAATTTCTTGTTCGTTCTTAATTCTCCATAGAAACCCACGTTCTGGAACAGTCTTTATCATTTCTAAAGTGCCTGTAAATGGTCGAATTGAAATAAATGCTTTGACTTTTAATTATGTTAGTAAAAACCACATGTCTTTTAATTCACTACCGATTTTTTAGTTTTGCGTTTTATAAACATTCTATTATTATCAGACACTAATGTATACCTATACACACGGCTGTCCTGTACTTACATTTATGTATTAGCTTCTTCTTCTTTTCGAATCGATAGTTTTCCTTTAAGCTAGAGTACGTGGGCCCAGTAGGTAGGTAGCCACATTTATTGCAGCATTAGTGGCGTTTGTTCTAAGGTGCAGGTGTAGGGGCACTTTGGGCACTGTAGTCAGTGGGCAATTGTCTGTTCAGGATCACCGCACTAACACTGGGTGTCGGTGGGGCCTATTATCCCCCATTTTGCTAGAATGTGTTTGCAGCGGCGTACCAGGGTGCGCAGTCTATTGAGCGCTCCGTATAGGCCACTGCAAGTCACTTCCGAGTGGCAGGTGTTCCTTGGATTGAACGAAGTTGGGTGGTGGTAGATGAAGATTCTCCCATAACTTATGTCTCTTCTCTTCAACTTATCTCTCCTGGATGGCCTGTGTATTAGCTGATATGACATTGTATAGGATTTCCATACAATGTGAGGTCAGCTTATACTGAAAAAGTATAGCTTGATTCTTACCAGAGAATGGGCAGCAGCGTTCTCTGTGCCTTTGTAACAACCATACTGCGATCGCCAACCCGCCTGCCAAGCGTGGGCATTATGGCAAAACCCCCCTTGGGAAGGCCTATGTCCAGCAGTGGACGTCTTGCGGATGAAATGATGGTGATGATAGCTTGATGTGTTGCCATGTGTACATAGTACCTAATAATATTCTCCCGACTGAATTTTGGTCGCGGCGGCCAATCTCAATCAAAACTAGCCTAATACACAGGAGATTTAGTGCACAAGAGTGTGCGCAATCACAGGTGCACTCCTTTTTCCCTCACTCTCATTAGTCTGATGAGATGGCAATCCTGCACGCCCGGAGAGAGACCAAGCGATGGACCAACAGCATTACGAACTTTCTGAGGCACTAGCCTGTCCCTCTACAAACTTCCTAACTCCTGACTGCTACTGAGAAATTCCTGGTGGAAAAACCCAATAACACTTTTTGTCCGACCTGAGAATCTAAGACCATATGCTCAGCTCACCGCAACCCTCAGTCACATTTGCGTAGTGAGGCTCTCAAGGCTTTTAATTTTTCAGGCAAAAAGAACTAAAACTAGCAGTAACTCTGTTCTAGGGCCACTAAAAGGCACAAAAGGTCGCCAACTACCTCTAATATGGTCCTTTAACTACTTTAAGACTTGTATTGCCTGTTTAGGGGTCCTTAAATAGTTGCGCATAGCCTTAAAGACATTACGTAACACATTAGTGGTCACCAAATAGGGAAACTTTGGAGATAATATGGGGTGTTTAAAACAAAAGTTTTTGCAGGTGTTTTATCAGGCCGTTTTGTTTACCTTAAGCACTTGTTCACTCGGGACTTTTTCCATAAGGTTTTTTTATAGGCTTGCATTTGACCGCAACTCACCTGCAGTGCTATTGTGTTACAATCTCCCTCAGTGAACACCTGGGTGAAGTGAGCTGTCATCTGTCCCGATGCTAGGGATTGACAAAGCAGACGGACGGATGACAACTCACTTCACCTAGGTGTTCACCGAGGGATATTTTAACAGAATAGACATACTGATCTTAAATGATGATGCGGCCTAAAGTGGAACACGCTAGCCTAGGATGAACTAGTTCACTCGTGCCTTGAAGATACCCCGATTATACTTATCAGAGAACAGAGAGGCGGGCAGTAAATGCCACATCTGGCAGTTCGCACAATAAATGTGGAAGC
Source organism: Charanyca ferruginea (assembly GCA_947361185.1). Lineage (NCBI taxonomy): Eukaryota > Metazoa > Arthropoda > Insecta > Lepidoptera > Noctuidae > Charanyca > Charanyca ferruginea. The sequence goes on along the minus strand of OX376082.1, from coordinate 5,531,803 downwards.
AAAGCGCGTGGTTCGAGAACTTAGAACTTCATACGAATAGCGGTGACGCTTCACCGTATGTCTACTAGTCTGATGATGGAATGGGGATGGGGGGAGGTCTACGCGACGAGACATTTTAGATTATTCCACTATGTTTATCTGGATGATATTATTACCCGGGTGAACATAGTGGAATAATCTATTTTCCTCTTTTCATCTTGAAATCATTTCAAGTGATATCACTGAAGTGAAGCGATTCGACATAATTGGGTTGATTACACCAATCCATACTTCCATACTTTATATATTATAAATATTATAAATGCGAAAGTAACTCTGTCTGTTACGCTACTACACAATACAACATTACACTACACAAAACCACACAACACAAACAAACACAAACACTATACAATGGGAATTTTCACTAATTAGTTTAATTGAGTTTCTTTATTAAATCTTTATTTTCTGTTTATGTATAGGGTACCTACACCGAGATTCTCCGAACTTCATATTTTTGTCTAACCGTTGTTAACTTGAGAGTCCTGATACCCATAACACAAGTTCAATCTTAGCTTGGGTGTCAGAAGTGTATAAGTTTTGTGTCAACTTACAATTTATGTAATATAACTACAATTATAAACTTAGTGCTAACTTAAATTGTAAAACTGGAAATAAAGATTATTATTATTATTATTATTTATCGCTTCCCATCAGGTGAGATAGTGGTCAAACGTTTGCCTATCAATAGTAAAAAAAAAAAAAAAAATGGGTGCGTGTACTTATGTACGAGCGTGAGAAGTTATACTTCTTTGGCATTATTAAAAAAGTATATAAGCACAATTTGAATTGTAAACAACGCCATCTCTGACGTACATGCTGAACTACTTACTGCCTTCGGCAGTAAGTAGTTCAGCATGTACGGCAGAGATGGCGTTGTTTACAATTACTCCCGTGAGAATTTTGTGTGACGCTGTGCGCGCGCATGCGCGAATCGTAAAATTTCACTCTCATCATTTTTTCATAACGCGCCTAAAGAAGTATAACTTCAAAAAAAACAGTTGAATCGGTTTTGATGTAATTTGGTATGATGATAGCTTAAACCCTAGGGAAGGACATAGGCTACATTTTAATCGGCAACTTCGTCTGCATCCGCGATAACCGACATTCACGCGGACGAAGTCGCGGGCAAAAGCTAGTTATCAAAAATTCCAAGAAGTTCTCTAAAAGAATAAACCACTTTATTTTAGTCCTGAAAACCCAATGATTTTTCAAAAAACAATTGAGTTGGAAAATAATAGTGACGTCATAAGTATCTATTGCTATACAAATTCTATGGGGGATTCGCCTTGTGACAGCTTATAAAAACTATGTTAATTAATTACTGGTGTCAGTCAGTGGGAGGAGGGGGGGGGTTACCAAGGGGTATCGTGCCAGTAACTGAGTTATGGAGGTCCGATAGGCAGTAGCTTTATGTAAACACTGGTATTCAGCTGTATCCGGTTAGACTGGAAACCGACCCCAATATAGTTGGGAAAAGGCTAGGCAGATGATGATGTTCAGCAGAAGATTGAGTTTACAGTATTGTGCTGCAAGTGGAGATAAGTTTTAAATATCTTCTGGTTTTATAATATTACCCAGAAAACCCGTATTATAAGAAATAAGTTACAAAGACTTCAGTAAAGGAGAAACCCGTTTCTGGGCGTAACCGTTCCACGAATCAGATTTGTACCAAAAAACTCTTCTTTTTTTCTTTATTAACCTATTTAAATCTTAGCCTCAATAGCAATGGCCAACTGTAGAAAATAAGTTCATTTCTATTTTTTAGTTTCAAACAACTTTTGTAAACAGTTAAAACACTTATTTCATTATATATCACTAACTTCACAAACGCTGGCATTAAATCAATAGAGTGTACCCTAAGAATATGATCGATTCAAAGGAAATCGATACTATTTCAAATAATAAAATAATAGTCTATTGTATTAGTATATTTTTTTTTAGGTATAAAACCATTTCAATATTAATAAAACTAGTATAAAACAATCAATAAATGATTTTTAATGTCATAACATAACCATCTAAATCATAAAAAAAATTAATAATCGATAAAATCGATTGCACCGCGGATTGCACTAGTAAACTGCAAATGTCAATGTCATATGTCATATCTGTCAACAATCAATATTGTCACAGAGTACTTTGTTGTCATTCGCTTTTCGTATTTTTGAGGAAGTTAATGTTTTTTCCATATTTCTCGGGATTTTTAATTCGACTTCTGGTCCAATCTGAAATTGATTGCTTTCGGACTGACCCTCGCTTGAACATTGGCACTGTACCCTGCCACTCCTGCTCCACCTGCCCCTTTTCTGGAAATCGCATATCAGTATTTTGCTCTTTTGTGAACATCATGAGCTCGTGCCTTGCCTGTGAATTAATTGCGGAATAGCAACGGACCGTTGTAATACAATGGGAAGGCGAAGATTGGAAAATAAAATGCTTTTTTCAATTGTTCAGGAATGGGTGGCGCCTCAAACGGTAAGTAGGTACATATCCAATATTCTTGATCATAACATTTTGTACTATGTAATTATTTAATACAGTCAAACTGAACAGTTTGATCGCTTGTTGTCTGTTGATAGTTTTATTTTATAAAAGATATCAGTACGTGCAACAAATTCATTTTCTAAGACATGTGACATCACCAATCCAGACTGAACCTGCTTGGTTAATTAAGGCTTATTATCTCACCCAGAAAGGAGGCCTGTGTCCCTGCAGTGGGAATGTAATAAAGCCTCTTATGTTTACTCAAATGTGCTACTCCGTTGTTTAATAGTCTATAATGATACATGATTGTTTCAGGATAAAGACTATATCGGCCAAGCTTCATGGAATCATGCCAATGCTGTATCTCTTGATGGAAATAGAATAGAAGAGAGTGAGCAAACACCTATAGGAATTTTCATTAACAAGTGTGTATTCACTGTGGATGTTCTCTTCAGAGAAGAGTTTTTTGCCATCAACTTAGAACTGGTAAAGTGCAAGAACGCAGAATACATGAAGTTATATGAGAATGGATCCTACCATGCACGGTTAGTTTCTTAGTTTTATTCCCAGTTTATTAATAACATTATTTACTTTAGTTTTAATAACAAGGGCATTTAAAAATGTTATTTGGTATGTTAAAACATTTATGAGAATTAGAATGACATTGTGACAATAGTCAAGCTTTTGCATCAGGATTTCTCAATTGTAGGATTTATTTAGATCAGACTTTTACTTTTCAAAGTGGGCAATATCACATCACACATCTATATTAATAATTAATAATATAATAATATGTGGGGACATTTCACACACGGCCATCTGACCCCAAACTAGAGAGACCCTGTACTATGAGTGTCAGACAGCTGATATACATACACAAATACATTTTTTAAATACATACATATATAGATAAACAACACCCAGACACAAGGCAAACACAAGTGCTCATCACACAATTATTTACCTATGTGTACAGGCACCCTTTAATCTAGAGAAATTATTTTCAGGTTCAAATGTTGTCTGTCACTCTTGTTGGGTGCGAGCAAATAGGACATAATCACCAAGACATTCCTCATTTAGAAACATCGCCAACTAAGCAAAAAACATATTCTGCGACAAGGACACCTACTGTTGGAACTCTGTTTTGCCCGATTAATATAGAGCTGATGAAACTGAAAGTGGATGTTTTGTGGAAGGATGATTAATAAAACCACTTATCAGAATAAAGTGTTTTTTTGTTTTATTTTACTATAATTATTATTACAATCTCATGTTACTGTAATCTGAGATTCTATCAAGTCCCCTTGTAGATGCAATATTAACAAATACAAGCCAGTTTTGATGTAAAAGGGGCTTGTCATTAGAGAAACTATATTTATTAAAATATAGTTTTCACTAAGATTAATATCAGATCAATCTGGAGTCACCCCTGAGCCTTTTGTATGTAAGTACCTAAAGCCTCATTGTGATGCAGGCGCTGAGTACTTAGGTACCTATGAGAAAATAATATTTTTGAGGTTTTCTCATAGGTACCTAAGTACTCAGTATAACACAATATTATAATATTTTTGAGGTTTTAAACCTCAAAAATATTATTTTCTCATCATTTATTGCATTCCACAATGTTTTAAGTTGTTTACATTTTATCGTTATGAGCTAGGCACAATTGTGGACCCTGTAGAGCACAGCAACATATCTAATTAGTACACAAAATAAAAATAAAACAACAGAAACTCAACCAACATAACCTATAACTCAAATGATAAAAATAACCTAAAATGTAGGTAAAAATTGTCTGATTTTACTAATTTGGCCATTGTTGGGAGACGTGAAAATTGAGCTGGTGAATCCTTCCTAAATGCCTTAATTTCTGGCCAAATTCCAGCCCTGTAACGCCAGGCCCAAGTTTCTATGGAGTTTGGGTTTCTCCTTTGTTGACTCATCCAAATAGTTTCTTTTTAATAACAGGAAAAACGCATACACTTCTGAATTAAAATTAAATAGCTGTGGCGTTCCCCAAGGAAGCGTGTTAGGACCTCCATTATTTATTATTTATACAAATGATCTTTGCGACATACTAAAACATAATTGTGTATTATTTGCTGATGACACCACCTTGACCATTAAATCATTAAACAAGAATGACTTGGAGACTGACACGAATAAAGAATTACAAAACGCAATTAAATGGCTGGAAAGTAATAATTTGCATGTAAACATGGACAAAACAAAATTAATACAATTCAAAACATACAATTCGATAGTAAAACAATCAACAATACAATATAATCAAACAGTATTACAAGCAGTGCCATCAACCGTATTTTTAGGTATAGTTATTGACGAAAATTTAAACTGGAAGGAACATGTAAGAAAAGTATGTACACGACTTGACAAATTTGTGTTTGCTCTACGAAGACTAAGACTCATAGCTAGTAAAGAAACAGCCCTTAATGCGTATCATGGCTACGTTTCTTCAGTACTGCGTTACGGTCTTGTAATATGGGGTAATTCTGTGGATCTGGACAGAGCATTCATTGCCCAAAAGAAATGTGTCAGAGCAGTATATGGGGCTGAATACTTAGAACATTGTAAGCCATTATTTAAATCACTAAACATACTTCCACTTCCATGTCTTTATATCTTTGAAATATGTTTATTCATAAAAAGGTATCCAAAACTGTTCCCTGTGTATGAACGTTACTCAAAAAGAGTCGAAAGCCAAAATCCAGAGCAATTACTTATACCTAGACAGAGACTACATTTATATAGCAGAAATTCTCATTGTATGGCAACCAAAATATTTAATAAGTTACCGCCACAAATAAGAGTATTGCCCATTAATAAATTTAGGAAAACAATATTTGCTTGCTTGTTAGACAATTGTTTCTACTCAGTTACTGAATTTTTTAACCATAAATTTTGACATTTGATTTTGATTACATAGCAAAAATTTTGACATTTTATTACATAACAAAAAAAATTTTGCATTTTATTTGAATGCACTTGTAATATTAAACAAATGAAAATTGTGTATGCATATTGACTGTATTCGTAGTATTAACACATATTTTATTAATAATTACAATCTTATTGACATCCATGTAAAATTGTATGTTTTTAAATGTTAAATTCAATTTTATATTTCTACACCGGCAACGGTAGTATATGTGAAGCTAAATATATTAATTTTAAGATCTCAATGTACCTACCATATACTCAGAAATAAATGATGATATTCTATTTTGAAGGCAACATTCTTTCAGAAAATGCTTTGTGCACATTTTTCGTCACTTAAGCTTCCGGCTTTGGTGAAAAAGCGCTTTTGAGCGCTAGGAAGCAGAAAATTTGTGAAGTTTATTATCTACTCGCTTGTGCTTGCGATCTCGTCCGCTTGATTTTCGTAAAGGTGTGTACAGCTTAAGTAACATGTTGTATAACTTATTTATTAGTTATTTATTTATACTTCATGCACAAAGGTACAAAGGCGGACTTAATGCCTTAGGCATTCTCTACTCTAAGGGTGATGAAGAGACAACATGGCAGGTGCATATGAAAAAAAGGTACCCACTAACTTTTGTTTTATAACACGTCCACATTATGTAACAATTGTTTTTGAACATTGCAACATATAACAATACACATACACATACACACATCTATACTAATATTATAAAGCTGCAGAGTTTGTTTGTTTAATTGAACGCGCCAATCTCAGGATCTACTGGTTCGAATTGAAAAATTCTTTTTGTGTTGGATAGTCCATTTATCGAGGAAGGTTAAAGGCCCATGCGACCCGGATCGGGTTGCTAGTTAGAAATAAAATGTTATATAACTTTGTCGTTTGTCGTTCTGTAGTGCTGTTCACTATTGCATAAGTCATATATAACATTGTAGTAAACATTAATAACATGTTAAATAACTGTTGCGATTCAGAACTGCTTGTGGCGCTGATGACACGGATTCTCATCTAATACATATATATCTCCTGTCACGATGTTTGTCCGCGATGGACTCCTAAACTACTGAACCGATTTCAATGAAATTTGTACACCGTGTGCAGTTTGATCCAACTCGAAAGATAGGGTAGGTGTAGGGTAGGTGTAGGGTAGGTGTAGGGTAGGTGTAGGGTAGGTGTAGGGTAGGTGTAGGGTAGGTGTAGGGTAGGTGTAGGGTAGGTGTAGGGTAGGGTAGGTGTAGGGTAGGTGTAGGGTAGGTGTAGGGTAGGGTAGGCGTAGGGTAGGTGTAGGGTAGGTGTAGGGTAGGTGTAGGGTAGGTATAGGTAAATAGGCAGGTAAGTAGGTAGATAGGGACAGGACAACGTCTGTCGGGTCAGCTAGTCTAATATATATAAATCTCCTGTCACGATGTTTGTCCGCGATGGACTCCTAAACTACTGAACCGATTTCAATGAAATTTGTACACCGTGTGCAGTTTGATCCAACTCGAAAGATAGGGCAGGTGTAGGGTAGGTGTAGGGTAGGTGTAGGGTAGGTGTAGGGTAGGTGTAGGGTAGGTGTAGGGTAGGTGTAAGGTAGGTGTAGGGTAGGTATAGGTAAATAGGTAGATAGGGACAGGACAACGTCTGTCGGGTCAGCTAGTAGTTTTATATTATTGTGACGGATGAACGTCACAATAATATAAAACTATGAGAATCCGTCTAGGTGTGGTATACCTCTATGTATATTTTGTGTTCTAACCATATATAATATTTAAGTAACTTTATTTTGTTTGTTTGTTTCAGTACCGTACTAACCCAACAAAACAAGATCTACATCACTTCAACAAATTAATCATATTTTAATTTCTTTGCTATATAAACACATAAAGACAGTTTTTCCTTTCTGCTTACCTGATTTCCCTGTCACTTTGACATTGGCAGAATTGTCGACATCGGCATTGCTTGCCATAATATAAAAATAGAATAGAACTGTTGCGATTAAACCGCGACTTTGTCTGCATCCGGGATAACCGACATTTTACGCGGACGACGCCGAAGGCAAAAGGCAAAAGCAAAAAAGGCAATCCACGTGAACGAACAGCATCAATATCTGCCCCAGGAAGAAGGCCTCGTCAAGGAAATGTAGTAAGGCTTTTGGCCACACTACTTTTAGGACGTGGTATTCCATTGCTTCCGCAGACAAGTGCCACAGGACAGCACAAACGCAATTTAGTGCAAAGTGTAGTGCTACTGATATACTCAAGTCTTATCTATAAACACAAGTTTTAAATTATGAAATGTATATTTAGGTTAAGGTATATATGGGCCTGTGTAGCCTGAAATAAATAATTGATTATGAAATAAAGAACAGCTATATTTGCAGCCACGAAAATATGTAAACAGTTGGTTTCATTCTAAACTGATTTTCTCCTAAACAAGATTACAATGTTGTGAGGTTACGAACAGGGAATTTTTTCAAAGCCAAACAACTATAAAATAGATTTTACCTATAAGTTGAAATAGTTATTTCACGAGAAAATTGCTTTTGAATTATGCAATCTGTATACATATTTATGCTCGTGACTGTACTTCTTATTCCCTTTGTTGCCTTATTTTACACCACCATACAATAACACCCATTTTCTCAGTCTGAGCCCAAAATAACACCATTCTACGCAATATTCACTTAGTATAAATCCATAAAATAACATTGCTAGTAAAAACAGTTTATCTCAAACATGAGTTTGTATCGTCGTGATGGCTCATTGGTTAAAGCACTCACTTCTCGTGCTTACGGTAGTGGGTTCGAAACCAGGCAAATAATAATGTGACTTTCATAACTGACATCCGTGGAGGATAACATCGTGAAGAAAGTCCTTATCTATCTATGTAATTAATTATTGCTCGTTAGTCTCACTGACAGTGCAGGACTAAAGTAAAGTAAAGTAAAGTAAAGTTTATTTATTTGCATAGATTGTAGGTACATGACATAAGGTATTAAATGAACAATAAAATTGTGATCCTTGTACAATCTACCTATTAGGCACGCAAACATTAATGAATGGCGAACTAAGTGCCAAAATACAAAATTATGAATTACAAGTCAAAAGAATATGCTATTATGTCGTTAAATTGCGTAAATAAATTACAATTATATTAAATAAGAATTTACATTAGGATAAATTTATAAATCATTGTCATTTAGAAAATCGTTAATCGAGTAGTAACATTTTTCAATCAATAATGCTGTTAACTTCTTTTTAAAATTACATAATGTGTCATCTTTAATTATGTCAGGTATTACTAACTAACTAACTACTGACTAATTTAGTTAATTTTGGTTTTGAATTAGGTGTGGAAGTCCTGGAAAAGTTTACATGGTGAAAAAATCGGGAAAATGAGAATGAATAAAAATTAATGAAAAAAAAAATTATATTGAATGAATATGTAGTTTAAATATTCGTAAGTTTATCTCTTTTTAACCTTTTTGTTTTTTTCATATGCACCTGCCATGTTATCTCTTCATCACCCTTGGTTTGCTGGTGAATGCCTAAGGCATTAAGTCCGCCTTTGTACCTTTGTGCATGAAGTATAAATAAATAAACAAAATTCATGAAAAAAGGACAGGTAGGTTGATGTTACTATCCCTATCTTTCTGCCCACGTACCCGTGGGCAGAAAGATAGGGATAGTAAGTAGGTAGATAGGGTCAGGACAACATCTGTCGGGTCAGCTAATAATCCATACTTCCATACTAATATTATAAATGCGAAAGTAACTCTGTCTGTTACGCTTCACAATGAAACGGCTGAACCGATTTAAATGAAATTTGGCATGAAGATAGATTTAACCCCGAGGAAGGACATAGGCTACTTTTTTTCCGCGACTTCGTCTGTATCCACTATAAACGACATTCACGCGGTCGAAGTCGCGGGCAAAAGCTAGTTACCTATATTTTAGAGGTATGAGGAACAGAGTGTATAGTTCCTCATCCTCCATAGAAAAAAGAGGATCCTCCGACCTTAAGGGGTTAATTCACGTAATTTAATGACGCGCCGATGAAGTTGTAGTGCAGTTGAAGTTAAGTTCAAGTTTGAGTGATAAACGGTATTCTTGTAATCTTTAAACTGCGCGTAAGCTGCGCGTGAACTGCACGTCAACTGTGCGACAACCAAACTCTACCAAACTTACTTATGGTGTACCAACATGAGAAAAAATATCGATCGATTACATTTCAATGAATATGACGTTATAATAATAATAAAATAATACCCCAGTACAGATTTTAGTGCTTTTTAACTGTCATTTTGAGACGTCTAACGAATAGTAGAATACCGATCATGATGCGTTCCGAAGCACGCACCAAAAACGCGCAACAGTAGAATGCCGTTATTGTGCTCGCGTGACGCGAACTTGACGCGAGCGTGTGTGACAGCGGTAGAGAATACGAAAAACGTTGTTTTGATCGAAACTTAACTGCAACTGCACTGCACCAGCACTTTTTCAGTTACGTGAATTAGGCCACTGATGGGTGTTATGTCTGGTGGGTTACTGCCCGACGGTTGTAGTCGGGATTTTGTATATATCCTAGTGTCGCGGATAACTCTGCTTGCGCGATCTAAACGTCGGTTGTAGTTCTTATGTGCGATAGATGTCGCCACAAATATAAGTCCGAAATCGCCAATCTACCTTGAGTGCACGTGGTGATCAATGATCTTCTCTGTATGAGAAGAGGCCTTTGCCCTAAAGTGTGTGTGTGTGTGTTCAACATTAGACGGGTATTATTACTATAATTATAATTTCATCTTTTCTTCTTTCGTCTTCAAGTCTAACCTGATGCAGCTGAATACCAGTGTTTTACATGGAGCGACTGCTTATCTGACCACAACCCAGTAACTGGGTAACACGATACCCCTTGATAAGACTGGTTGTCACACTTTCTAACATCTGACTTCCCATAACGACTGTCAAAGATCTACGAATGACAGCCGGGACCAACGGCTTCACGTGCTTTCCGAGGCACGGAGGGGTCTTGGTATGAAATGGATGCAGGTCACCCATCCAAAAAATAATAAACAAATATGTCTGCGCCCGCGTCCGTCTCTGTTCGTCAGTGTTGCCACTTGCCACTTTGCCAGTGAATGAAAATGAAAGTTATCGGCCATCCCATCGCGCAGATTGACGAAGGGTATGGTTACGTTGGGTGTAGATATAATAATTATTTTTTTTTTTTATTTACTGTTTTCTCTAATTTACTTTTTTACATGTATTTATATTTGTTTATTCTTTTACACTATTTATTTTTTATTATATCCGTATCTGACCGTGGCTTCACTTTGGGCCCTATCAGAATATCAGCGCTGTGACATTTTTAAATGTTACAGCACAATGCTGAGATAGGGGCCTTTTGGCATCGTACAGGACCGATTCGTCTCTTATTTTTTATTTTGTAATAATATTAAACCTTGTTGTTATTTGTGTGTTTCGTCCTGTGCGGGCTAATAAATGCTTTTTCTTTATTTCTTTCCATCCTCGGCAAGCGTTGCTTAACCGTGGCTGATCGGCTTTTACTTAGCCACGAGCTCTTCCGCTTGAAGTCAAAGTCATAGTCAAATCATTTATCATTAGAAGGTAGAATCATTAGTCCATTAAAAACGGACGACACGGTTGGCTCAGTAGCTGAGCGATCGACTGCTGCGCAGCATATTGCGGGTTCGATTCCCGCCCAGGGTAAACATTTCTGTGATGAGCACTTGTGTTTGCCTTGTGTCTGGGTGTTGTTTATCTATATATGTACGTATTTACAAAAAACAAAAAAAAAACAAAATATTTGTGTATGTATATCAGCTGTCTGACACCCATAGTACAGGGTCTCCCTAGTTTGGGGTCAGATGGCCGTGTGTGATAATGTCCCCACTTATTAAAAGCACTTTTGAATATAAAGTACAGAAGCGGGCTTAATGCCATAGGCATTTTCTACCAGTCAACCTTTGGGTCATGCAGAGACAAGCAGTGGTAGGTGTAACTGAAAATAATTAAATTAATACTAAGCTAAACTACAAGGGTATAAAAACATACTACCTATAGGTTTAAATAAATACTATGTAAATATATTTCAAACTACATAATAATATGTATTACTGTCATGTAATGTCATGTTGCCCATTCCAAATGGTAGTTTTGTATGGAGAAGAATGGGCAAGCAACTCCATACATACTCTTATTACTATTATTATTTGTGAGTTTAAATTTGTTTATCTAAAACAGAAGCTGCATAATGTATATTAATGATTTAGCCTAAAGCCTTCGTTGATAATCATGTTAGGCAATATTGCCAGTTTGGTCAAAATATTCACAATGAGCTATTGACATAAATGCCGGAATTTAGAATTAGGAATTCCGATAATTACCTTCGTGCCTCAGGGTCTGTAATTTGAAAATGTTCGCTACATATCAGTTTCTAGGTATTTAATTACGCAAAATAATGTTCGTGGCATAATTATGTATTTCTAGGTATAAACTGTTATAATGTTTACGATATAGGTATCTAGGTGAGTATACAGGCTGAATATTATAATGCATTTAAGTCTCATGTATTTACCTATATTGATTACATTATTTAAAATCGAGAACAACGAATTAGGGTCATATAACCTGAAAGTATGGAAAGATTACTCAAGAAAATTTTAAAGCGGTCAAAAATAAAATTGCTTTTCTATAAATATGAGATTGGTTATTTTTTTGTTTATGTTTTTATGAATATAAATATAAACCCTCATTTAAGGAACATTTAATTATGTATTAAACACAATTTGTTTCGGTTTAATTCATGTTCAACCACCACAATCTTTACCCCCGACCATGTTGAACCACAAAATGTTTCATGAACATAGATTTTAATACATTGGCCATCTTTTCTTTGTCCAAAAAACAACGAAGGGGACGGCTGGGTCCTTCAGACCCCGCTATCTCCTTCTAACTTAACCTGACCGAGTCGGGGTGGCCCAAGTTCCGAGCTCGCTGCGCTTGCTCTTTCATAAATTCAAGTGACAACGTTGACTAAACCTTGGCCATTAGTCAATAAATTTAGTGTAGATCAGAAAAACTTTAGTGTTTTACTGCCCATTGAGGGTTGAACGTGGACTAAAGACATTTAAAATAAAAGTCCATGTTCAACCCCCCAGGGGTTCAACATGGACGAGGGTAAAGAACGTGGGGGTTGAACATGGACCAATACAAACATTTAGTCAATGGTTTCGACCAGCATACCATATGCATGCAAACTTTACACTACATACAGCTACGTTATGACAAAAAAAACCGGACCAGTGCGATTGGGACTCGCCCACCGAGGGTTCCGTACATATCCATACTTCTATACTAATATATACCTACTATTCATACTTTAATGATCTACTTAATATTATAAATGCGTTTTTTGCGACATAAACGGCCGTATCTTTTCTTCACGTTAACATGGAGGGTTGATTTTTTTACAGCATCAAGGGACCGTAGACTTGAATATACGGTTTTTTTCAACTCGATACCTTCACGCGTTCCCGAGATAAAGGGTCTTGACAGACAGACAGACAGAGGCGGACAACAAAGTGATCCTATAAGGGTTCAGATTTTCCCTTTTGAGGTACGGAACCCTAAAAAAGGCTGAATTATATGAAATCCAAAACGTTAGTTAAAGCTCAATGTCTTGGACAAAAGTCTAGCTTAACCTAGGCTATGTAAAAAACCTATTCGGGAATATATTGGAACATTTTCAGGATATTGGTCATGTTACCCCGATTGATGGATCGGATGTTCGAATCTTCTTTTTACGAGAAAACAAAATAACAAAAGGTTATGTGGAAATAGGTGGAAAACGGGATTTTATTTAGTTTTTCGTCCTGTTTTGTTTTTTGTTGGGTGTGATAAAATATGGGAGTATAGTGAAATAGAGAGAATATTGATGTAACCAGGATTCTGTAATAAATACATTGAAAAGAATGTATGTACGTGGAATTTTTTTCTCAGTTTTTACCATATAGGTTTTACCTATGTTTTGAAACAGAGCATTGACAGAATCAGTGTTTTGTCTATTGATAAGAGAGTTCAGTTTCTTGCTCAAATGTAAGTTTAATTTAAGTGTTAGTTTAAGGTTTGATTTATTTTTCAACCTACTTCAAAAAAGGAGGAGGTTATCAATTCGTCAGTATTTTTTTTTTTATGTTTGTTACCTGATTTCTTGGGATTGGGTGCACCGATTTTGATGATTCTTTTTTTATTTGAAAGCCAGTGCTTCCCGTGTGGTCCCATTTAATTTGGTCCAGTTCTGACAATGGCATCCATGAGAAAACCGTATAAGTCTTAAATTTGCATTAAATATGTGCGCGATTTGTTACGCGATTTCTCCGGTAAACGCAAACCGATTTTGAAAATTCTTTTTTTTTTAGGGATAGGATATGCTTTAGGGGTGGTTCCATATAAATTTTATCGAAATTCATTCAGCACTTTTTGAAAAATCAACAAATCTCCAAAAATTTTACATAGACGACGTTTTAGTTTCATCAATCTTTGTAGTAGTTAACCTTTAATCTCTTCTTAATAGATTTGGATGAGAAGGAGGTACTAAAAAGCGGAAAATAAAAAGCTTTTTACAAAAAAGACAACCGCCTTCAAAAACTAAAAAGTGAAAAATAACTTTAGCACAGAACACACATTGACTTTAGTTTCGGAAGTCGGTGGCAATACAAAACAACAAACAGAACAAAGCCACTGAATTTCGAAACTAAAGTCAATGTGTGTTCTGTGCTAAAGTTATTTTTCACTTTTTAGTTTTTGAAGGCGGTTGTCTTTTTTGTAAAAAGCTTTTTTGGTGTTGTGATGTCTTTTGTGTGCATCAAATAAATGTTTTGTCTATCTATCTTAATTTATTTTCAAATTCCAAAACCGTACTAAACAGTCACTAAAAGCGCCCTCCATGGGTAATAACAAACAATATCCAAATATTGTAAGTACTTATACTAAAAATACCTAACGTACATCCTTTTCTACTGAAAAGTAATCCGTTCTTTTGTTCACTCCTCATATTCTTTTCACGTTCCGTCATGCGTAAAAGTACCACACAACAGTTTTTTTGTATAAACCAGGAAAAACAGCAAAAAACGTATAAATATGTCATAAGGGTGACGGAATGTTTTGCCGATGGCTCGACTGGTAGGATAGACGGTTCTATAGATTTCATAAAGAAAAATGTTAAGGAAAGTATGAGAAATGTGATATTGTAGCCACATAGATGTGTGTGTGTAATATAGATTTGTACGTTGTCAGCAAATGAGAAAATATTTTACGGAAACCGAATTACATACAGAAGATTTGTATATATCATGGTGTCCATAAAGCGGCCATATTTTCCTGCCTGTGATTTATAGGACAAACCGCACACTCTTTCCAAACAGTACTTTTTAAAAAAAAATCCAAAAGGTTGGTTGACACTTCCCGTGATCAAAGGGCTGGTTTTTACCTCGGACAGAGGTTAAGCATTGCCATCCAACGTGGCAATGCCGCCAGTCTCTTGGGCACATTCCCAGTTGACGACGATGTGGGGGAATTTTTTGATGCCTTATTGTCTTAGCTTTTTTTTTGGTTTAATAGTTATAGGTTTTCCCTTTTTTATTTTTTCGTGTAAGTAAATATTATTGTACATTGTATAAGTTAAAGAAAACACATAACATAATCACTGTATCACTACTACTTCTGAAAGCCATAACCACCAGAAAAGCGCCGAGGAACTGAAGCTCGACCAGTCTCTGAGAAACAAATTGTATATTATTGGATACTAGCATAAGCCCGCAATCTCGTCTGCGTATACTTTAGAATGAAGTCAAAGTCCAAAATTATCAATAATCCTTAACTATCGAATATAATTAATATAATTAATAGCTAACCAACTAATAACAGGTATCGTATGAGTAAGATTATATGCGTGCCTAGCTAATTTTGTTCAGCCGTGTAACCCCTCGTAAACGCAGATAATAATAATAATAATAATATGTGGGGACATTTTCACACACGGTCATCTGACCCCAAACTAGGGAGACCCTGTACTATGGGTGTCAGACAGCTGATATACATACACAAATACTTTTTTTTTTTGTAAATACATACATATATAGATAAACAACACCCAGACACAAGGCAAACACAAGTGCCCATCACACAAATGTTTACCCTGGGCGGGAATCGAACCCGCAACACGCTGCGCAGCAGGCGATCGCTCAGCCACTGCGCCAACCGTGTCGTCAGATCTACGCGAGATACAATAGCTTTTTAATTGTGTCTGTAAATACGGCATACGAGGAGTGTGAAAGAGTCCATCCAAGAGACATCCATCCTCACAAACTTTTGCGGTTATGAATGGAACACTGACCACTGCAATTTCTGAAAACCAGAATCAGCAGATGCGATCACTAGAAAATCTCGAAATGAACCTCGACGAGTCCAGGAGAAACATTTCAACTGTGTTGGTTCCCAGCGGAGGAGTAAGTAAAAAATATAATTTCCACTTTCCTCCAAATCAAGCAGGAGACCGAACAGAACTAGGCCAATAGGCACAAAAAGACTTTTACATCCAAGGGGTAGCCCAGTACCCAAGTATCTCGGATTGCAAAAAAACTAAAACTAACCAACTAAACTTTCGCATTTTGCTGTGTTTTTTGCTTTTTCTTCTCCATAAGAACCCACTGCTTAAAACGAGCAATTAGTTTCAACTTTTTGACTGACACCATGAAAATTCACAAGTGTCTGAAAATGTTAATTTTAAATAAATGAATTGTTTTGATATGTTATTCGACAACACTATTTAGTCAGCTTTAGCAGAGAAGCTTAAGGCCCCAAAATCTATTATTTAAACTTCACAAACTTATCCAAAAATCATTATGAATACGTTTATTTTTAAGCGTATAGTTATTCCGATGTATAAGACTATCTACATTATTATAAGAGCTGTCAAACTGACACCTAGTCTTGGCTTTGAATAATGTTGCCAGAAAAGAAAAAGGAGGAAAGTTTTTATGTTTACAAATTGTTATAATCCTTCAAGTGCGTGCCACATAATTGTAGGGTATCGTGCTAGACGCAATAAATAATAATATATTCACGGATTAAGATGGTAATCTACCCTCGAAAGTAGTTCACCTTAATAGTGGGTGTTATTATACAACTTGTTTTATATGAAGCTGGACTTATATTAATAGAATACAATTGGAACAAATTACAGAAATGTTGCGTAAAATATTTCGTAATACATGTCGTAATTGATGAATAATCAACACGCATGTACGGATCCGGCAACTGGGACTGTAGTCCCAGTTATTGCAGTCCCAGTCGCCGGAAACCTCCTAAATCAAACTTACAAATTTTTAATTCTGCCAATAAGGTATATCTTTTTCTGCGATTGCGGACATATTCCACTAACAAGTCATGCACATCCTCCACAGACTCGCTGTGTAGACAATTTGAACTCACTTTTTTCATTAGAAAGTCAAACCTGTTCAATGAGATGTGTCCAGTCCTTAGCCTGTGAGCTATTACTACTTATGTATTTTCGGCAAATTCTCATATCGGCAAACCATTCCAATACGAGGAGGTTCGCATTGCAATGTTTTATATCAAACACCTTTTTCGAGAGGTTTTTATCAAAATATTCTATCCACATGTTATAACAATTTACTTTATATCTACTTAATAGACCTTACACTGACTTAGAGTAGTGACATTTAACATCAATAAGTATTCCTTCTAAAGATTTTTTCGCGAGTTGATAAGTAGTTGATATGAGTGACACTTCAGGCTCAGTTATCTCGTGACAAAGACGAAGCACTATAAATAAATTATTTATAGTCTACTAATTAATATTTAAGTCAATTTCAATTTCAAATTAATCACAAACAGATATCTAGTCAACATACATTTCTAAAACAATAAGTTTACAATTTAATTTACTAAAACATCATCTACAAAGCTAGTTAAATTAACGAAACTAATTAATCAATTAGTGTTAACAGCACAATTTTGTACGTTTTAGGCAATTTAATAGAAACTGTGGCAAATAACAGATGATATGCAGAAAATCCACTCCGATTTACAACTATACAATAAACGTGTTGTCTTACTGCGGAACCAAAAAATGAGCATACTTTTTTGGTAAAAAAAATGTACAGACCGGCTTATCAAGCCATACCAAACTGTCAAATTTTCCAAATTGAATATTATGAACTATATTCTTTTGTATTAAAGTTGAAAATCTATCAAAGAAATTTGACAGATTGTTGTAGCTTGACGTGCTGGCGTCTGTACCTACATGTTCGACTAGACATTAACTGTCATTGAGTTGTGATTGCTACTATAACCCGACCGCTTAATTGAGACCGTTACTGAAGGTAACTGCGCGGTGCGGGAGGGGTGACAGTTGTCACAAGTTGACGTATCAGTGAACTCTCGCGTCACGTCACCACACTGAGGTAGCTGCACGTTGCGGGAGGGGTGACAGTGGTCACAAGTTGACGTTTCAGTGAGCTCTCGCGTCACGTCACCACACTCAGGTAGCTGCGCGGTGCGGGAGGGGTGACAGTTGTCACAAGTTGACGTATCAGTGAGCTCTCGCGTCACGTCACCACACTGAGGTAGCTGCACGGTGCGGGAGGGGTGACAGTTGTCACAAGTTGACGTATCAGTGAGCTCTCGCGTCACGTCACCACACTGAGGTAGCTGCACGGTGCGGGAGGGGTCACAGTTGTCACAAGTTGACGTATCAGTGAGCTCTCGCATCACGTCACCACACTGAGGTAGCTGCACGGTGCGGGAGGGGTGACAGTTGTCACAAGTTGACGTATCAGTGAGCTCTCGCGTCACGTCACCACACTGAGGTAGCTGCGCAGTGCAGGAGGGGTGACAGTTGTCACAAGTTGACGTATCAGTGAGCTCTCGCATCACGTCACCACACTCCTCCCGCACCGCTCATCAACCTCAGGAATGGTCTCAGTTAAGTCGGGCTTTAGGTTTTGAACGTTTTTAATTACGACCTTCAATTTAAGACCTTCAGTTCGTTCTTTAAAGGACGTTAACCTTTGAATCTCATTTTTGACCAGATTTTGACATTGATTGTCGTTCAGATTTAATTGCGAATTTGTGACTAGATTTTGAAAGTTTTAAATTAGTAGACTTGGGGGTTAGAATGAGAGGTATAATGTAGAAGGGGAATTTAGTAAAAAATATTTTACAAAAGGTTTACTCGACTAAACCTTCTGTTTTTCACTTAAGTTGTATAACAATTAAGTGAAAATCGTTAGCGGCTGGCCGGTGACATAATAATTAAAATTCAAACTAAATCGTTGTTACCTGTGCTGTCTGCGTTCGAATTAACTTTAGTTTCAACGGTGTATAATATAAATGAAATATTATTTATTTAAGCGAGAGCTTAAAGATCACTGAAGTAAATAAGTAGAACAATCAAAAAGTAAAACTATGTTTATGTATGGGAAAAAAAAAATGATGTAAGGTTGTGTATGAGGGTGTGTGTGTGTAAATGTGTGTTGTATGTGCGGGGTTGGGGATGTATGTGATTAGACTGGAACTCAAAGAGAGGTAAATTGTATCTACACACCTACTGGATTATAAACACAAAAGGAAATACGCCACGTACGTTTCTATAGTTTATTTTTATTTTATTTGTATTTGTTTTCTACAACATGTATCCACTTTGTTTTAGTTTAAGTCTTGTTGTGTAATGTGCGTCACTTTCTCGTGAATAAATGGTTTTTCTTTCTTCTTTCTTTCTTTCCAAAATAACATTTCACGAAAGCTTTTCCTAATGAAAGCTATGGACCACAAAACGTTGAAATACGTCGGGAAAATGTCACGATATTGTCAAGAACGTGTTAGCAATAAAGTTGGCCATGTTACTATTATAAATAAATCATACGAGAAGCTTACTTACTACGTGAAATATAGTAAAGAACAATTTATTGGAAACGTGTTTAGGTCTCAATTTTTTTTTATAGAATATTTAAGGAATAACGTAGCTTGCTATTAACGGAATAGTGTTCAAAATCGGACATTGGATTACGAAAATTGTCGACCAACCGTTTGGACCTTTTATTGAGAAGAAGATAATCAATTTTTAAATAAAGAAACAAAATCATTATATTCATATTATTAACACTGTTTTGTTTAAAAACTTTTTTCAAAAAAGTTTTTATTTTCCGCTCTTTAGTATCGCCTTAACATCCAAATTCATTAAGAAACGGCGACACAGTTAAATCAGAGATTGAAAGTCCTCCAAACATTTTGAAGAAACAACAATTTTTTTATAAGGATTTTGTTGTTTTTTTTTTCAGATAGCGCTGAATCATTTTCGATAAAATGTATATTGAACAATTCCGGAATAAATCCCTTTCGAACAAAACAAGAATTTTGCAAATCCGTCTTATATGACGGAGTTATGCCTGAACATACCTACATAAAAAAAATACAAATATCCGAATTGATAAACTCCTGCTTTTTGAAGTTGGTTAAAAACTGGAAGTCTTAATGTTTTACGTCAATTCTAAAAAAATACCTATCACAGATTCTTCTTATAGCTAACGTGTAAGGAATAAGTATAATAAAGCACTAGGTTGGATTGTAGCAATTAAATAGTTTTTATCGGTACTAACAACGGTTTTAGAACTTACAATATTAGTTGTGAAAATCTGAATCAAAGCGCTTCACAATCACAACGGAAATGCAATCGAAATCCAATAGCCGAGAGTTCATACACAACCTAATGGACTATTAATGCGAATATGACTCTTAATGCAACTATAATAGCTTTGTTAATAACAGGTAGTTACTATGAAATGTTCGATACATGACTTCCTTGGAAATCCATGTTAATTTCTACAGTAATTGCACGACAGTGCAAAGAAATTAAGGGTTGTCAGTATTACAAAGTAGGTAAGACTGCGGCGCGCCCGAGCAGAGAGACCAATCAGAACAAACCGCCATTTCTAGCACGCACACTTTGACATTGCGTTTATAGGCATTCTCAAGCTGTCTTTTGCATCTGTTCTTTCAGCATAATCGGTTCCTATTTACTTCGTTTATTGACCTAATTATAAAGAGAGAAAAGGGAGTCAGTCATATTATCATGACAATTGACAGGACGGAATGGAATAAGAAGAGTTCTTTTCAGCACAATACGTTCCGATTTACTTCGTTTATTGACCTAATTATAAAGAGAGAAAAGGGAGTCCGTCATCTTATCATGACAATTGACAGGACGGAATGGAATAAGAGGAGTTCTTTTCAGCATAATACGTTCCTATTTACTTCGATTATTGACCTAATTATAAAGAGAGAGAAGGGAGTCCGTCATCTTATCATGACAATTGACAAGACGGAATGGAATAAGACGAGTTCTTTTCAGCACAATACGTTCCTATTTACTTCGTTTATTTACCTAATTATAAAGAGAGAGAAGGGAGTCCGTCATCTTATCATGACAATTGACAGGACGGAATGGAATAAGACGAGTTCTTTTCAGCACAATACGTTCCTATTTACTTCGTTTATTGCCCTAATTATAAAGAGAGAGAAGGGAGTCAGTCATCTTATCATGACAATTGACAGGACGGAATGGAATAAGAGGAGTTCTTTTCGGCATAACACGTTCCTATTTACTTCGTTTATTGACCTAATTATAAAGAGAGAGAAGGGAGTCCGTCATCTTATCATGACAATTGACAGGACGGAATGGAATAAGACGAGTTCTTTTCAGCACAATACGTTCCTATTTACTTCGTTTATTGACCTAATTATAAAGAGAGAGAAGGGAGTCCGTCATCTTATCATGACAATTGACAGGACGGAATGGAATAAGACGAGTTCTTTTCAGCACAATACGTTCCTATTTACTTCGTTTATTGACCTAATTATAAAGAAAGAAAAGGGAGTCCGTCATCTTATCATGACAATTGACAGAACGGAATGGAATAAGAGGAGTTCTTTTCAGCATAATACGTTCCTATTTACTTCGTTTATTGACCTAATTATAAAGAAAGAGAAGGGAGTCCGTCATATTATCATAACAATTGACAGGACGGAATGGAATAAGAAGACGTGTTGCGCCAACCCCAAGTAACATGGGATAAGGACAGGAAGATGATTTTGATGATAATGGCCTATTTACATTTATTATATTCTAAACCGGTCTGTCAGTCCCCTTGGTAGGCAACACAACAGCTGACAGGCCGGTGTAAAGACCTAATTCTAATTTAGAATAGAGTTTATGTCTTGACTCTTTAATATTATAAATGTGAAAGTAACTCTGTCTGCTACGCTTTCACGATGGAACGGCTGAACCGATTTTGATAAAATTTGGCATGAATATAGCCTGAACCATGGGGAAGGACATAGACTACTTTTTAATGCGCGACTTTGTCTGCATCCGCGATAACCGACATTCACGCGGACGAAGTCGCGGACGAAGTCGCGGGCAAAAGCTAGTACTATATAAATACGGTTGGGTATGGCTAAACCGTGGCTATGCCGTGTGGTGCCGGCAGCGAATAGTACCACCCCATTTCTACCCGTGGGTGTCGTAGAAGGCGAGAGGAATATTGATCAGAGGACGGGCAGCAGCGTCCTTCTGAGTACCATCACACCTACTGCGATCGCCAACATGCATCGGCCAAGCATGGCGATTACGGCCGACCCCCCCCCCCCCCCTTGGGGGAGACCTATGCCCACCAGTGGGCGTCTAAAGGTTGACATGATGATGATGATGGTTAATCCAAACAGTCTCTACAGAAAGTACTTATCATAAAAGTGATTCCCCAGAAATGTTTACTTAATATTACCTAAACCCATCTCTTTCTACGCCCGACAAACAAGATATTATCACACATTACCTATATCAAAGACCAACCCCAACATGACATATTGACGTTACACCACTGAATCAATCATACATACATTACAAACGTAACCTAAACATACTACTAGATTTCCGTCACCCCAAACTATACAAAGATTTGGGTCACCGATAACTTAGTGACTAAGTAAGTACAGTCGAACAAGCAGTTTGGTATCCAGGCAGCTAACTTGCAACTACTTTTGAATAAGCAGTCAGGTCTTTTACATCAGTTCCTTTAGGAGACTTTCCAGACATCGTGCTTCATAGAAAAGTAGTCTAGGAACATTTTGCTCAATAATTATTTAGTGTGTCAGTGCGATACATGACTTAGAAAAGTGTGTTTGACTAGATAAGATTTTGTAGTTAGGATAAGGACACTGAAATCTGGGCTTGTAGTAAGTCAGTTTCATGTCAATTAACTAAATTTAAAACTGATAAGTCATAACACTCAAAATCGATGTGACGAGAAAATAGCTATCCTCAAGCCTAGATTTTATGTTTAAAAATGTTGCGTTAATTACTGGACTTATAAATAAGAAATAATTGGAGTTTGGTCCACTTTCGGACAAAGCACGCTTCGGAAAACCCACCAAAAAATTTCACTTAAGTTTGCTACAAAAAAAAAATGACTAGTAGAAAGATGAATACCTATCACCTGTACACCAAGTGATTTGGTTGGCTGTACCTACTGTAACTCACCGTAAAACGTTAAGATAATGATCGTAAATGCTTTATCGACAAGCACATTAAACTTGGTTCAATTCTTACGTCACGAAACACCAGTCTAATCGGTAAATAAAGTTTTGATGATATGGGAGAAAGGTCTCGTTACCAGGCGTAACAGTCAGCACAGAAAGAGCAGCATTGATAATGAACTAAAACTCACTAGAAATAAAGTTGGAAATTGCTTGCAATGTCGGCGATGAATTATGTCTTGCACACAATTTTCAACTTTATGTGCAATGTATTTAGTGTATTATCATTTGACAAATGAAAACTGCTCGAGTATGCTACTGTTCTCATCTTTGAGGTCCTTTAACTGCCTGGCCTTTTCCGAACTATGGTAGGGTTGGCTTCCAGTCTAACCTGATGCAACTGAATACCAGTGTATTACATGGAGCGACTGCCTATCGGACCTCCACAACCCAGTTACTGGGTAACACGATACCCCTTCGTAAGACGGATTGTCAGACTTTCTGGCTTCTGACTACCCCTAACGACTGCCAAAGATCTACGAATGCCGGCCGGGACCAACGGCTTTTCGCCTGCATCGTGAACTGTATTCTATTTACATATATACATAGAACCACTCTGGGAGGTCAGCAGCATGGTGAAATTACATCGTGCGGTCAAACTGTCAACTGCTTTCGTTTATTTACCCAGGGGAACAAGTCTGCTATATTTATAATTTCGTCATTCCAATACGATCCCATTGTCATTTTGCTAAAAGTTCGTTATCTGCTAAATTCATAATGGTCGATCATTGGTCGGTCGAATTAAAAGCACTGACAGCACAATGACGTTCTAATGATAGGTCACTGATCAAAGGAACTGTCAAAATTTTAGCAGATTACCGCATTCAGTTGTCATTTTGTACGAGATTACCATTCTATATCATTTCTTTCAATAGCGTGTCAGTGGTTGACCATTGGAAAGTCATAATGACGCCATTATATTAGTAAGTTACCAAACTTGTCAAAATCAACAATTATAAAATCAATGATAGACTATTCTGACACTATTGTAATGACTGCAGGCTTGAGGCCCTGTCCATCCGCGCTTTTTATCGCAAGTGGTAGATCTAGCAATTTTAAGTGATAGCTGTAGCAGTTATCAATGGCAGCTTCAAGCTGTTGACTATAAGTGACTGAGCGGTCCGTGTATTTTCATCAATAAGTGGTTATTATAATTTAATTTGCAGAAGATCAATAATCCATGCTAAAATAATTATAAATGCGAAAGTTAGTTTGGTATAATTTCACGGTTAAACCAGTGAACCGATTTTGATGAAATTAGATACGTACTAAGCTTGGACCCCAAGAAATGATATGGACTACTTTTTAATCCGCGACTTTATCTACATCCACGGTTATCGACATTCAACGCGGATGAAGTCGCTAAAAAGCTACTTAGTTCCAAGCAAAAGAGAAAAATCCATACTCCATATTTTAATATTATAAATGCGAAAGTAACTCTGTCTGTTACGCTTTCACGATGAAGCGGCTGAACCGATATTGATAGAAGTTAGCTTAAACCCCGGGGAAGGACATAGGCTACTTTTTAATCAGTAACTAAGGGCGGGTTGCTTCAACTAACCATTACTGACCGGCAATAGTCAAAAATGGCGCTAACTATCGTCAAATCAAAAAAATGGGTTGTTTCACAAAATCATACGTCAAAAAGTTACTATTACCATAACCGACCAGTCATCGTAATTTTGTGTTGTCAAACAGCTACTTCAAACATCAAAATATTATGGAATCTCTTTTTGAATATCTTTAACTGACGGATTTTTATGTTATGTAACAACCCGTTACATTTAACGTACGTTAACATCATCAGTCATAGTAACTTTTTAACCGTCCGTATGTAACGTTAACTGACTGTTTGAAACAACCCGCCCTTATAGTCTACATCCGCGATAACCGACTTTCAAGCGAACGAAGTGGCGGGCAAAAGCTAGAAAAAAATATTAATATGAGGAACGTGTTGTATCCCAATGCCGAGTAAAGACTTTTCCTTCCTTCTTTCCATTTTTATCTGTTTTACGACACGAACCCAATCTATTAGGTACAAGTAATATAAAATTTTAATTAACGTCTTGGTGGGAACAACAATGAGTTTGTACTTATTGTCTTGTAGCTGCTATACCGCCGCCATTTTGTATTCCTCATCCCTTTTATTTTTTTTTTATTAAGCCAGCAATTTTGCGGTATTACAAACTAATTAATTTATAAGTAATAAATCTAGAGAATGTTTATGTTTTAAAATATAATTGAAACAGTCAAAGTGCGTGTTTAACCACGTACAAAATAGGGTTCCGTAGAACGAAATTAGTAAATTTTACTGACCGCAATTTATTATAAATTTTTAGTTCAAGTAAATATGTCTCAGCTGATTGCACGTTGACCTCTGGGTAAGTCTCCACGCAATGGGTAGCTGAAGATCGAAGGGATCACTGAGGTACCGTCAAATTGTGTAACATTGCCTACATGGTCTACATTACCTACATTATAAAAAGTTAAATTATTGCCGCTGAGAAATGATTTTGCTGTGTATGGTATTACTAAATGCAAGTCGGCTATTTATATGGCAAAAAAACATTTCTCAGCGGCGATAATTTAACTTTTTAGAATATAGGTACCCATACTCATACTCATATTATTTATTAATAAAATAATAAATAAATGATAATGTGTGTGTGTGCGTGTGTGTGTGTGTGTGTGTGTGTGTGTGTGTGTGTGTGTGTGTGTGTGTGTGTGTGTGTGTGTGTGTGTGTAATGTAGAGCATGTAGGCAATGTTACAACATTTGACCGGTAGACCCAGACGCGCACCGCGAGGGCAGTTTGTCTAGTAGACCTAATAATTTAGATAATAACTGGATTTTAAAGAAACATTAAGTAGGCAGGTAACGAAACCAGAACTTCGCCAAATCCACCTGGATTTGTCTGAATTCGCCAGTCTGCCTTGGGCAAGCATAGTGCTCAATGCACCTGCCTTCTTTGAATAAGAAGAGGGTCTTTGTCCTGCAGTGAGGCAAAAAACTCACTCAGAACCAGAAAAGAACATGTCCTTAAAATAAACAAAACTTGACTAATAATATTGTTAGAGTGTTACCAGACCAATCAATCGATCGTCGATCGACGGCATCGATCGATGGTAGAATGGATTAGTCGACGTCGAACTGCTTGATTATTATTAGTGATGGATTATCGCCGGAGTTAATCGATCAACGTCGACCGATGCCATCGACCGGTAATCGATCGATTAGTTAATCGATCGGTATCCGTCGATCAGCCAAAGCTACCACACCAATCGATCAACGTCGATCAATGTCAACCAACAAACGAATAAACAAATTTGACTATCAATCTTGTTAGTACTTAGTATAATTTGCTAGTATTATAACTAAATCCGTAACCAGTTATTATCTTCAGAAATGTAGATTATATCGATTCCTAGCAGTAATAGAAACACATTAAATTCTAATACACTGATTTCTGTTCCCTTAACGGTCTCTAAGCTGCCTTGACACAAAAACTAACTACAAAATTGTCTAATAGTCTAGCTTTTATTGTAGATATCTTGTACGTTTTGCTAGACATTACTATAAAGAGTACTAATTGCTCGTTAAAATGAACAAGTTGTGATACACGGTTCACTTATACTGGTCCAAGAGTTCAGTGCCACTACACTTACGTCATTTTGCCCAGGCTTAATGTTGATTTGGACACAATATATTCGGACACAGTGTCCGAAACAATATTTTTAAGGTTCCGTACCTCAAAAGGAAAAAACGGATCCCTTATAGGATCACTTTGTTGTCCGTCTGTCTGTCTGCCTGTCTATCAAGACCCTTTATCTCGGGAACGCGTAGAGGTATCGAGTTGAAATTAAAACCATACACTCAAGTCTACGGTCCGTTGATGCCGTAAAAAAATCAACCCTCTATGTTAACGTGAAAAAAAAAGATACGGCCGTTAATGTCGCAAAAAACGCATTTATAATATTAAGTAGATTAAAGTATGGATAGTAGGTATGGATTACTATAGAAGTATGGATATAATATACCTACAAATATGTACGGGACCCTCGATGAAAGAAAGAAAGAAAGAAAAAGCATTTATTAGCCCGCACAGGACGAAACACACAAATAACAACAAGGTTTAATATTATTACAAAATAAAAAATAAGAAACGAATCGGTCCTGTACGATGCCAAAAGGCCCCTATGCCCTATGTGGGCGAGTCCGACTCTTGTCCGGTTTTTGACTGATGATTCGGACACCATTTAAAAAGCTGTGTTGTTCAGTCAGATAAAAAAAAATCGACGAACGAAATCCGTCTTCTGCGCAGCCTATAGTTGTAAAAAAATAGTTTTTAACCGGATTTTATCGTTGGAAGTTTTTTTATCTGACTATACAAAACCGATTTTCATTGGGGTCCGTATCACATGTATTTATAATTGGTTAGGTAGGTACGACCCAAGCTTTTGAAGATAAGTAATAGCACTTGATGTCAATAATGTTAAGTTACATAATGTTCACTTGTAGGTACTTATAATTAGTTATGTACGACTCAAGCGATTAAAGATTCTTTCTCCTATCTATCTTCTCTCAGTAAAGAGGTATACTATTTATATTAGTTTAATCACTATACACCTGTAGGAATGTTTTCATCTACTTTAGGTTCTTCAATCTGCGCCGGCGGGCAGGGCCGAGGTGGAATTGAATTGAACTGAAGATTCGGACTTCGAATCTTCAGTAAGCCTTTGCCCGCGACTTCGATGAATGTCGGTTATCGTGGATGTAGACGAAATCGCGGTTTATAATGTAGGCAGCTTAAACCCGATCGATACCAATATTACCAACTCATGTAAGAGATAAAATGTATTTATAGGTAAAATGTATTTACTTCGTAAGTCTGTGCTTGGCGCGAATTCCCCGATACCTAGATTGTGCAAAATCATTAATGGCCGCAGTGACATAGTAGATGTACACCGCGATAGTATAAATAATTTCCTACGAGCTTTTTTAAATAACCCAATAGAAACTTAAATTAATTTAATTCGTGTTTTTAATGTATCCACTTTATTTTTAATTTCATTTTAATTTTATTCATAATTCAATCAGTCATTTTCATGCCATTTTTTTTATCTCCCATTATATACCTATACAGTATTGAATGATAATTGATAATTTTCTTTATTCTTATTTTTGGTTGTTTATTTATTTTTGTATGTATAATAACATCTTATTTTTAAAAAAGGTACGGCTAATATGTTACTTTATGTCGTTTTTTTTGTGCATGTGCACCTTTAATTAATTGTTGCACTTGTAAATGTTACCATAGTCATTAAGTTAGAAATGTTTATGTGTAAACAATTGTTGGTTAACCTAAAAATAAATAAATAAATAAAAATAAATAAATAAATAGGCGTTGTTTTTTTATGGATTTACACTAAGTGTATGTTGTGTAGAATTTATTTATTTATTGTCATGCTCACTTGAATATCTCGCTGATGGTGGCGCATGTGTTAGATCATTTGGTTCCCTTCAAAATGGTTGAACTAAATGGTGCCGATCCGTGCGTCGTGTTCGTGAATGGACGCCGTCAGTTGAGACTGGTCATCTCTTAGCTGCCTCGGTTATTTTAAATTTATTTTGAATTGTCTAATTTCATTGTCACTAGACCTCTTTTAACGTGCACAACTTGTTACATTGTTCTCACATTGTACCTCTAGATTCAACATGAATAATGTAACCTAAATTTGTAATATTCTATTGATTTTAAAAGAGTGTTCATGGAGTTTCTTGCTCGTTCTTCTCCATAGAAACCTACTGTTTGGAACGAGCAACTAGCTGCAACTTTTTGACTGACTGACTCCTTGACAATTCAAAAGTGCCTGTAAATGGTTTATCTATACATATAATGATATTATTCTGTTCCTGCTTTTGGAAAGATAAATAAAAGGCGTAATTGCGTTTCTTTGAAAACCTAAGAAACTACATTTAATGCCAATTATTATAGTTTACAATATTCATCACGTTTTTCTTATACAGATTTCTACTTCAACTGTCACCACTGACTAATTAAAAATATGACTGCCACTAGGCGTTGTCTTCCTCTATAAGAGTGCAGTAAACCTCTTTACATCTCCCCCCCTTGGAGAGAAGCAATTGCAAGTAACTATTTATGCAATTGTTCATCTTGAAACCAATACTGGAGATAATTTTGTAATATGGTATAAGTTTGACTCCGCTTTCTTGTGTCCGGTATCAACTTCATAGATTGATTTGGAAACCACCTTCAGAATTGTGTATGGTCTAATTCTCAATTCATCCATTTTCCGTCTATTTAGTCGATTTCCATTTTCCACATAGACTCTATCACCCACTTCTAATTTATATTCTTTCCTCTGTTGGTCAAATTTTTTTTTATTATAATTATGAGATTTTATTGTATTTTTAAAGGTTAGTTTTCTATCTCTTTTCAGATCTTCCTTTGTATATCTGGATTTTAATTCTAGTGGTAGAACATTTACGTATTCGCCTTCCAAAAGATATTTTGGAGCAAACTTCGTGACTGTGTGTTCTGTTTCGTTATATTTTTCTACACATTTCTGTGCAATAGTTGTCCATGCTGTTTTCTTATCGCTTTCATTTATTTTACATCTAATTTTGTTGACTAAAGTTTGGTTTAGCCTTTCGTTAAGCCCATTTGAAAATGGTGCATCAACAGCAGTGAAAATAATTTCTATATTTTTCTTCTTAAGAAATTCTTTAAATTCTTTGGAATTTATGCCAGGGTATTGGTCCGTTAATACCATATCAATATTGTAGCTCTGTGCCTCATCACTTATTAATTTGATAAAATCTCCAGAGCTTTGATTTTTTGATGTTGAAATATAAGCATATCTTGTGTAATGATCAACCAAAAGATGTAAGTATTTTTTTGTTGACCGTGATCCTCCAAATCTTCCGATGGTATCAATAGATACAATTTCAAATGGACGTGTTGCTGGACCCAAGTGAGACATTAAACCATACTTTGGCTTCTTCCTTGACTTGTTTTTTATACAAATCTCACATTGATCACAAATTTGTTTAATGTTTGCAATAATGTTCTTTGCTGTGTAGAATGGTGTTATCTTATTTGTCATCTGGGTTCTTCCAATGTGACAGTAAATGTCATGAACATTTTTTATTAAAGTTTTGCTAAGTTCTTCTGATAGTATAATTTTTTTCCTTTTTTTATTATTTTTGTAGTAAATTTCATTCTCTAAAATAAGTTTGGTTTTGTCCTTTTGTATGTTAAAATTTGTATTTTGGTCATTTTTTATATCTTGTAGGTTTATTAAATTTACTACTTTTAAAAAATCATCAGCATTGTCATGAGGTTCTAGCACTGGATTTCTGCTTAAACAGTCTGCTTCTTGATTTGATTTTCCTGGAATATATTTGATTTTAAAATTATATTGGGACAAATAATATGTCAAATCACCTAGTTCCTCATCAGTTCTAGCCTTGATGTTCATATTTTCTAATGGTTTATGGTCTGAGTAAACCATAAATTCTTTTCCCATAAGCCAGTGCTGCCAATATTTTACAGCTTCTTTTATGGCCAGACATTCTAGATAAATTGCCTTCTTTTTTTGAGCATCAGATATTTTTTTTTTTAAATAAGCAACTGGCTTACTGTCTCCGTATTCATCTTTTTGTTTAAGCACTGCTCCCACTCCTTTGATACTAGCATCCGTGTAAATGTTTATTGGTAGTTCAGGATCAAAGATTTTGAGAATTGGTTCTGAGCATAGCAATGTTTTTATTTCATCAAACGATTTCTGACATTCTGCAGACCATATGAATTTTACATCTTTTCTTAATAAATTGTGCAATGGGTCCAAGATAATTGCAGTGTGTGGAACAAATTTATGATGAAAATTATTTTTTCCTAGGAATTGTCGTATATTCTTTCTTGTTTCTGGGACCGGAAAGTTTATGACAGCGGTTATGTAATCTTTCAGAGGTCTAACTGTATTATTTTCTATTATGTGACCCAAATATTTGGCATCCTTATTTGCAAAAGCACACTTCGAAAATTTCAGTCTGAAACCCTCTGTTTGTATTGCCTCCAGCAGCCTTGATAAATGTACTATGTGTTCTTGAAAAGTTTTCGAGAAAATTAAAATATCATCTATGAAATTTACTGCAAAATTAGACAGTTTGTGTTTTCTTATGATGTTGCTCAATATTCTTTGAAAAGTAGCTGGGGCCGTTTTCAATCCAAAAGGGAGGCATGTCCATTGGAAATGGCCTTCTTGTGTTACAAATGCCGTTTTATATCTATCTTGAACTTTCAATGGAATAGACCAAAATGCGGAATTTACGTCAAATGTAGAAAAATACTTACAGTTTACAGTTTTAACCATTAAATCTTCAATCAATGGAAAAGGCTGAGATTGAGGCATGACAATTTTGTTTAATTCTCTAAAATCTATACATAACCTTGTTTTTTTTTCATCTTCTTTCTTATATGCCAGAGTTACTGGAGCAGCAAATGGGCTGTACGATTCCTCAATCATATTTTTCTGTAATAGTTTTGATATTTGATTTTCTATTTCAATTCTATCTTCAGCCGTACATCTGTAAGGACGTTTGTAACAGTATTTATCCACCATTAAGTCTATATGAGCTTCATAATCTCGTACAGTGCCGACGTCATATTTGTCTTTAGCAAAGACTGATTTGTATTTTTCTATTAATTTGTCTATTTCTGATTGTTGGTATAAATTTAGATTGTTTACTGTCCTTTCAAATTCTTCCGAATTGATATGTTCATTGAAATTTATTTTATATATATGTTTAATTTCTTGTTTTAAAACCTCAGATTTTAAAAACAGTGTCTCTTCATTTTTGTCACCTAGTACATCAGGAATTTTGACATTTTTGTGTTTAATATCCCCTTCATTTGAGGTTATTTTCTTCTCTTTTGGATACTTGCATTGTATGATTTTTAATTCTTCATTTTGAATTAATTTGAATTTTTTTATACAATCCAAGCCAATCAGAAAGTCATAATTGAAATTTTCATTATCTACTACAAATATATCCATACAGCTTTCAATATTGTAGATTTTTATTTTTAATGTTACCATGCCTTTTGTTTTCTTCTCACCATTAATAGTCTTTAAGTTTACTATTTGTACATCATTTGTATTATTTTGTTGTATCTTCAATAATTTTGCATTAATTAATGACACATTTGAACCTGAGTCATAAATTCCAGAAACTTTCAAGGTGTCATTTAATAGTAACTTAATTTTTATTAATGGTGGTACCTCTAGTTTTTTGGATTCTTCTCGTTCAATTCAATTTCCAATTCTGAATTATTTACAGTTTTCACAACCGCTTTTTTATTATACTTTGAAAACCAGCAGTTCTCTTTAGGATGATAACATTTCCATTTTTTCTCGTTGATACAGATCTTGCATGGTGTTTTTTCTTCATTTTTTTTAGTTTGTGTATCTATTTGTGTGTTATAATTTATTTTTCGTATTTTTTTTTCTCAACTAGATGTTCCAATTTTCCTATTTCATTGTAGAGATCCTCTGTTTCTTGTAAAAGTCCTCTATCAATTTTATCAGCCACATAATTGGGTAAGCCAAACGCTATAAGGTCTATAAGTGTACCTGCATCAATCGATTTTCTTACTTCCAGTAACAGCTTTTCTTTTTTTAAAGCATACTCAAGTAAAGACCCTGCTTGATATTTATAGCCAAGAGCATATCTAATCGGGGACCATCCTTTATTTGCGAACGTCTCACAGATTTTTTTTTCCCATTTGTTCCATTCTGATTCCACAGTA
This sequence comes from Charanyca ferruginea, assembly GCA_947361185.1. Classification (NCBI taxonomy): domain Eukaryota; kingdom Metazoa; phylum Arthropoda; class Insecta; order Lepidoptera; family Noctuidae; genus Charanyca; species Charanyca ferruginea. The sequence goes on along the minus strand of OX376082.1, from coordinate 5,498,805 downwards.
AGTTTCATGAGCATGCAACTGTACCAATCAACACTGGAGAATTCCAAAAAAAAATTTAGTATTTCTATTTTCTTCTTATCTTCGTCAATTCGGAAGCGTTCACATTCTTTATTAAAACTCTTAATCCACTGGTAAGCATTTGAGTTCCTGCCCGTGAATTTTTCAATCATGAATTCTTTTGCAATATTTCCTAAGTTTTGTTTTACTTTAAGTAACTTCTCCAGTTTTCCAAACATCTCATTTGAGTCACCGGAAGTAGATTCAGGATAATTTGCTTTCTCCAAAATTTCTTCAAGGTAAAAATCATTAAACTGTATGTTTTGTTCTTTATCCAAATATGTTTTTGATAAGTCATCTGTCAAAGTTATCCATATTTTTCTAATTTGATGTCTTTTAGTTAATGTTTTTCTTATTTTGGCATAGTTGGGAGTATTTGTTATTGTTTGATGTAAATTTGCTGGTTGGTATTCGGCTGGTATTCCAAAAATTTGTCCATTAGGTGTAGATATTGACGTAATGCATATTATGTTCGATTTTTCATCTACAGATGGTTTCACAGCAAAATCAAACCTCAACTTTTCCATTTTATTTAAATATTTGCAGAAAATGTAGTTTTATAATGATATTATTCTGTTCCTGCTTTTGGAAAGATAAATAAAAGGCGTAATTGCGTTTCTTTGAAAACCTAAGAAACTACATTTAATGCCAATTATTATAGTTTACAATATTCATCACGTTTTTCTTATACAGATTTCTACTTCAACTGTCACCACTGACTAATTAAAAATATGACTGCCACTAGGCGTTGTCTTCCTCTATAAGAGTGCAGTAAACCTCTTTACATACATATAATAAAACAGTAAAAAAACTGTGTCTGTACATTGAATATATTTAAAAAAAAATTATTGAGGGGGGTTTAGAAACAGTAATAGAACACGAATCCAAAAAAAAAAATATGTCTGTTTGTCTGTTTGTTTGTTTGTTTGTACAAGCTAATCTTCGGAACTGCTGGACGGATTTGAATGATTTTTCTTTTGTTGTATAGGTATTAAGTCTGGCCAACATATAGGCTATAATTTATCTTGGAAACTTGAACACCTGATGCAGAACCGCAACAGACCAGCTAAACTATAAGAGATACAAAAATGGTACTATAGCAAAAATTGCTCCACGCGATGAGCATTTTCTGCTGAGAGAATAAATTTGAAGATCTGGAACACCTGATGTGGAACTCCAAGAGCCCAGCTACACCATAACACATATAGGAATGACGTCTTAGCAAAAGTTGTTCGGTCTGATGAGCATTTCCTGTTGATTTATAAAAATCGAAGATCAGAAACATCTGATGTGGAAATTAAAGCTATCACTAATTTCACTGTATATTATAAAATAACATAAGCTGGGAGTACTTCCACGCGGTGAAGGCAGTAACAGTTTAGGCCTGATTTTTGATGACGCTGGTATATCATTGAAAATTTGATTCTACTGGTCAAAACTCCCATTAAGTTTTTTTATTTTGTCGAATAAATATGACTTCCTGCTTATGTTATTTGAGTGTTTAATTTCCTTTACACGGTAGCCTACCCGGTAACGCAGGGGAGCAGTCACTTAGATTTTAATTGATCAGGTATCTCTTCACAATAAAACTATAACCATGCCTAGAAAGAGGTCAAATCTTTCCCAATGTTCCAAAGGAACTAAAAGATTGAGGATCATAAGATCCCAAGAATCTACCGAAGAGCGTCAGGAGAGACTTGATGCTGTTCGAGAACATCAGGCTGCAAATCGCTCCGTGGAAACCTCTTCAGATCGCGAAGCACGTCTGCGTTCTCAGCGTATTTACGCATCGACTTCTAGGTCTCTAGAGACAAGTGGGGAACGTGATGCGCGACTGACCGCTGATCGTGAACGTCACGCATTGTCTCGCGAGTCGGAGACGTTCACGGATAGAGAATTGCGCTAGAGTTCTCAGTGTATCTACGCATCTGCTTCTAGGTTTCTAGAGACAAGTGCGGAACGTGATGCGCGACTGTCCGCTGATCGTGAGCGACATGCATTGTCTCGCAAATCGGAAACGTTTACCGATACAGAATCACGCTTGAGTTCTTAGCGTATTCGCACATCTACTAACAGGTCTTTTGAAACGAGTGATGAACGTGATGCACGACTAACTGCTGATCGAGATTATCATACATTGTCCCGAACACGCACACAACAAAATATTCATAATCAGTTAGAAAGTGAGAGTGAAAGAATTGCTGGAGTAAGGCAGGAAGAGACAGAAGAAGAGCGCAACGAACGTTTGAATTCTGATCGACTTCGACATTCTCTGAACAGAATGTCGATATCATCTGAAGAATCGGATGTGTCTCAGATATAGCCGTAGGGCATGGCGACCTTCCTTGGGTTGATAAGGAACGGAGTGCATTTACGTATACTCCTAAGATTGATTACGCCACATATTCCGCCATCGGAGGTATGATACAAAATTGTACTTTTTGAACGTCTCGAATCGTCTCGCGCATCCCGTTGGCTTCCCGTCCCCGGGCTCTTAGAATTTGACATCAGACGTTTCAGATCTTCGATTTTGCCGACCCCGTTGTCGCTGGCATAAGCAACAGGATCCGCGTACGAAGTCGCGGGCAGAAGCTAGTTTGAAATAAATGATTTGAGTTTGAGTTTGAGTTTGAATGGTGTTATTAAAAGGCTGAGAAAATGGATGTTATTGTAATATATTGTGGTGTAAAATAAGGCAATGAAGGGCCTAAGTATTGGAGTATAGACAATCTTTATTGACGCTGTTTGTTGACGCGAATTGCACGAGCTTCTCTTTATTTTATTTTATTTCTATATTCCCCTGATCTCTCCTCGAAATTGCGACTTGCTAAGATGACGTGGGTTTGGATACTCTAGAATCTTGGTCCATAAGTAAGGACAACTTTAACGATCTAACTTTGTCACAAGTTATGTTATTAAGCTAGTTTTTTTGTTACCTCCAGCGACACCGTTATTTATTTCCCGGTAATCCTTTACCTAAGATGATTAAAACATCATAAAAGTTAGATGAGTTGAGTTGGTAAAGAAGAAGAACTGTATCTAGTTTAATTAGTTTACATTCCTAGAATTATGCTGCTATGCTTTTATAAACGCTACAGTTTTGACGACATGGTTGGCGCAGTGGCTGAGCGATCGACTGCTGCGTAGCGTGTTGCGGGTTCGATTCCCGCCCAGGGTAAACATTTGAGTGATGAGCACTTGTGTTTGCCTTATGTCTGGGTGTTGTTTATCTATATATGTATGTATTTAAAATATGTTTGTATATGTATATCAGCTGTCTGACACCCATAGTACAGGGTCTCCCTAGTTTGGGGTCAGATGGCCGTGTGTGAAAATGTCTCCACATATTATTACTATCATTAGTTTGTCAGGAAAATTGGATGAAGGAATGCTTGTTACTTTTTTACGCTTAAATATGTCGCGTTCTTGACGACACGGTTGGCGCAGTGGATGAGCGATCGACTGAAGCGCAGCTTATTGCGGGTTCGCACGGATCAAATATTTGTTAGGCTTACAAATAGTTGTTCCGGGTCTGGCTACGTTTGTAAATACAACCACAATACGGAAGAAATTCCTAGTGTAGGGAAAAGTTTAAAAAGAAATATATTACCTACAAAACTAGATATTCTTCCTATTTAACCTAAATCTAACGTCAACCTGACACATCTTTGAGACCTGTCGTGTTCCTCCACCTATCCGATTATAGGACACAATAGAAGGATCCCCTCTTGACCTCCAAGGAGGCTGTAATAACAAAGGTTGAGCTTAGAGGACGTCAGGCGATTTAGGGGTAAGGACGAGGTGGCGTTGTAAGAGTTGAGAAAAAGGAAACTGTATGAACTCATTTCTTCTTAAGGCGACGATATACACTGGCGACCTTGAGCGACCAGAGAATCGTATGCGCTGCGTCCAAAACTGTTAGTTTAGTCGAAAAAAATTCAGTGTGTACTTATGTACGCGCGTGAGAAGTTATACTTCTTCGAGTCACAAAATAGCAACGAAGGCAGTAAGTAGTTCAGCATGTACGTCAGAGATGGCGTTGTTTACAATTACTCCCGTGAGAATTTTGTGTGACGCTGTGCGCGCGCATCGTAAAATTTCACTCTCATCATTTTTTCATAACGCGCCTAAAGAAGTATAACTTCAAAAAGTTTAGTCGAAAAAATTAAATGAAAGATAGTATTCTTTGAAAGGCGCATCTTAAAAGATAGATAATAAAATTGTCTGTAAGATAGTAAAAGTTTCGTTTAAATATTCCTGGTAGATTTTGTGTGATTATCAATGTTTTGTCCGCGTCAGACATAACTTCACGATTTAATTAAACTATTTAATATGAACTTAAACAAAAATATTCACATAGTAAATGTTTAAGAGAATGTTCTAGTTTAACATATATTTTTTTCTAATCATGAACGCTAGACATTTTGCCGTAATTGTCAGTTAAACTCTGCAAAAGTCGCTTGTTAGCGCCTTAATAAAGTAGCTAGTAATTAGGTACCGTAAGACTATTTTGCGCGAATAAATCAAAATTGTTTTGCAACAATTTTTGACTTGTGACTTTTGACAGGTTCCATACCTGAAAAGGAAAAAAACGAAACCTTTTATGATCACTTCATTGTCTGTCAGTCTATCCATCAGTCAAGACACTTTTCCTCAGGAACGCGTTATGGAATAAAGTTGAAATTAATGTCAAATAGTCAGGACTGCAATCCTATGGAGCAAGGAGAAAAAAAAATATTTGAGAGTGGTGTCAAGGGACACCCGCATGGAACGAAGTTCCTTTCGATTAATTAGTAAAGGAATTGTATTTTTTTTTTTTTAATTTAATATATAATATATAGATATATAACTTAACTTGACCTATAAAGACTAAAGGCTATCAAGACTAAAAAACCCTTAACCAAGCGCCCCTAACCTAACCCCCCCTCCCCATCTACCCCATACCCCCCCCCCTAACCCCCCCCCTAACCTAACCCCATTTTTTCCGTCTAGCCCCATTTCGCAACGCGCGATAAGAAAAAACAAAAACAATAACTATGACACAACCGCTCCGCTTATCTTGCTCATTTCTTGCTCATCTTTCACTCGAACCACACCTGAAACCGGCGTTGTAAAGTGTTTGTCAATATCGTTTGCGATTCGCCGCGTGCTTGTTGCACTATTGTTGTCAGAGTACAAAATTCTTCGCCAGGAATAGAAAAGAAGCCACTGTTTATGTAGTTGCTAATTCCACTTTATTTTCTACACTAGCAACCCGACCCGGCTTCGCATGCCTATAGCCTTCCTCGATAAATGGACTATCCAACACAAAAATATTTTTTTTAATTTGATCCAGTAGATCCTGAGATTAGCGCGTTCAACCAAACAAACAAACAAACTCTTCAGCTTTATAATATTAGTATAGATTTCTCAAGAGGTAAAAGTACGATCATTTTTTATTTTTTATTATAGAATCAACCCAGAAATATGAAAAGATATAGAAGTATTTAAACTTGTAGGATTTACACAAGTACATGAAGTTAGTACATATGCCTTCAATGAGTTTGTGTGGGATGTGCTTCTTCAATTATAAGATACCACATCATGCACATACAAAGATGGATACAAAAAGTAGCATCTAATTATATTATAAAACTAGCTGATGCTCCTGACTTCGTCCGCGTGATAATCGGTTTAGAACGGGGTTTTCATTTTTTGGAACGAAGTTCCTTATCGCGCGTTGTGAAAGGGGGCTAGACGGAAAAAATTCTTACGAAAAGTTGTCACGACACTTTTTGCTATAGTAAGCTATTGTAAGCTGTGCGGCGTCGCATGTTTCTCTGTCTGTCTCTCTCTCTCTTATAGAAAGCAAGCCAGATATTTTCATTTCTATTTCGCATTGAACAGTGTGGTGTCGCGACGATTATTTTTGTTGAGTGTATACAGGTTTTTTGTAAATAATAAATAATAAAAAATAATAATAATAATGAATCAAAAAGATCAATCCACTAACACAAATAAGAGAATTTTAGAATTTTCTTTCACATTGTATTTTACTTTTAATTTCATCTGACCTCTTTTAAAAAAAAAACTATATGTTTAACCTTGATAAACTTTAATACGAAATTATTAGGTTTTACAATTAAGTGTTGATAAGTAAACGTATCACAACCACAAAATGGCTACAATACGCTGATTGACTTTTTTTTTACTCTCACTCCTATCGTTCCCTCTCTTATCCCATTCAGCACAACCCCCACGTACGAAGCTATGTGTGTTTCGGCAGTTTCCGTCACTACAGTTACTCAGGTCACGTACCAGTGTATGCTCATTGTTAGACCCGAGTAGATGTGTGGAATTCAAACTATTTGTTGATGGAAGGAAGTGTATCTAGGCGGCAAGTTATCTGTGGTTGTTATGATCTATAAGTGCGTCAGCGCAAGTTTTTGGGTTTTAAGATAATAGCCATTATTCTACAGTGGCAGGTTTCCGGATTTTCTTCGAAATTTTGGCAAGACAGCTGCTTTACTACCATTGAAAAATGGTACAATCTGCAGTGTCTACTGTTTCTAAATCATACCTAAATAATAGCCACACTGCAGATATTTTAAACACACCATAGAAAAACACCTAAACTTAGAAAGGCTTCCCTTTTACAATATTGACCCTTCGCCACTGTCAGGCTATCAACACATAAAAGCAGAGTCATCTCATAAACCTCGATTAAATACATTTTTAACTTTTTTTAGGGTTCCGTACCTCAAAAGGAAGAAAACGGAACCCTTATAGGATCCCTTTGTTGTCCGTCTGTCTGTCTGTCTGTCAAGACCCTTTATCTCGGGAACGCATGGAGGTATCCTATTAAAATTAAAACCATATACTCAAATCTAAGGTCCCTTGAAACTGTAAAAATATCAACCCTCTATGTTAACGTGAAAAAAAGATATGGCCGTTTATGTCGCAAAAATCGCATTAATAATATTAAGTAGATTAAAGTTGGATAGTACGTATGGATTAGTATAGAAGTATGGACATGTACCTACAAATATGTACGGAACCCTCGGTGGGCGAGTCCGACTCACACTTGGCCCGTTTTTTTGTTATTCACCTGCCATGTTACCTCTTCACCAGGTGGTGAAGAGGTAACATGCAAAGCATTTTCATGCATTTTCTACTAGTCAACCAAAGGTTTGGTTGACTAGTAGAAAATGCATAAGGTATTAAGTCCATCTTTGTACGTTTTTGCATTAAGTATAAATAACTAAATATACGACAGAACATCGTCCAGAAAATAAAGTTTAAACTGAAGTATTACTACAACGAAAAAATATTACTAACAAACTTCTAAATCTAATCTAATCTTCTTCTTCTTTATCTATAATGTGTAACAATACTCACGTTTCGTTTAATGAAAAAACAATCTTCTGCCCGAGACTTCGTCTGCGTTAAATATAAAAAATCATTACTGTTGTAAAATTTTGACATAGTTAAATCTTGACCAAATTTCACCCGGGTGAATGCATGTTTACCGCTACATTCCTTATTTTTGACATAGTTAATTAATCTTGACCAAATTACACCCGGGTGAATGCATGTTTACCGCTGCATTCCTTATTTTTGACATAGTTAATTAATCTTGACCAAATTACACCCGGGTGAATGCATGTTTACCGCTACATTCCTTATTTTTGACATAGTTAATTAATCTTGACCAAATTACACCCGGGTGAATGCATGTTTACCGCTGCATTCCTTATTTTTGACATAGTTAATTAATCTTGACCAAATTACACCCGGGTGAATGCATGTTTACCGCTGCATTCCTTATTTTTGACATAGTTAATTAATCTTGACCAAATTACACCCGGGTGAATGCATGTTTACCGCTGCATTTCTTATTTTTCACATAGTTAATTAATCTTGACCAAATTACACCCGGGTGAATGCATGTTTACCGCTGCATTCCTTATTTTTCACATAGTTAATTAATCTTGACCAAATTACACCCGGGTGAATGCATGTTTACCGCTGCATTTCTTATTTTTCACATAGTTAATTAATCTTGACCAAATTACACCCGGGTGAATGCATGTTTACCGCTGCATTTCTTATTTTTGACATAGTTAATTAATCTTGACCAAATTACACCCGGGTGAATGCATGTTTACCGCTGCATTCCTTATTTTTGACATAGTTAATTAATCTTGACCAAATTACACCCGGGTGAATGCATGTTTACCGCTGCATTCCTTATTTTTGACATAGTTAATTAATCTTGACCAAATTACACCCGGGTGAATGCATGTTTACCGCTGCATTTCTTATTTTTCACATAGTTAATTAATCTTGACCAAATTACACCCGGGTGAATGCATGTTTACCGCTGCATTTCTTATTTTTGACATAGTTAATTAATCTTGACCAAATTACACCCGGGTGAATGCATGTTTACCGCTGCATTCCTTTTTTTTGACATAGTTAATTAATCTTGACCAAATTACACCCGGGTGAATGCATGTTTACCGCTGCATTCCTTTTTTTTGACATAGTTAATTAATCTTGACCAAATTACACCTGGGTGAATGCATGTTTACCGCTGCATTCCTTATTTTTACTTATTATAGAGTGGTTAAGGCCTCTCATGTATGAGGGAGCGGGTTCGATCCCGGGCAAGTACCAATGTCACTTTTCCAATTGAATTATTAGGTAAGTACTTTCTAAGTTTATCTTGGCCAGTGGGGTATCCGGGCCCCCAATCTCATCCCAAGGGTGTCGTCGAAGGCGACTTAGGGAAAATCTGGAAGGCGGGCAGCAGAGCACGCGCCCCCATTTCATCCCAAGGGTGTCGTGAAAGGCGACTAAGGGAAAATCCAGAAGTCGGGCAGCAGCGGCTTCCGTGTTCTTAACAACTACACTGCGATCCCCAAGATGCCTGGCAAGCGTGAGGATTTTGGCAAAGCTTAAGGGAGAGGCCTTCGTTCAACATTGATTACTGACATCGTTGGCGGAAAACATCCTGAAGAAATCTGAACTTATAATTAATATAATATGTAAGTCAGAAATCGCCAATCCGCCTTGAGCGCACGTGGTGATCAATGGTCGTACCGTCTCTGTATGAGAAGAGGCCTTTGTCCAGCAGTGGGACAATTAAATAATAGGCTGGTACTCAGGTAGAGGTTAAACATTGCCATCCAACGTGGCAATGCAGCCAGTCTCTTAGGCATATTCCCAGATGACGGCAATGGGGAGGAATTTTTTGATAAGTACACATTAGTTTTAGGTTTCGATCGGTCAAAGGCTAAGCTACGCTAGCCGCGGTCGGTCTGTACATGGGTGCCCATCCCTTTCATATCGAGTTCCCTCCGTGCCTCGGAAAGCACGTAAACCCGTCGGTCCCGGCTGTCGTTTGTAGATCTATGGCAGTCGTAATGGGTAGTCAGAAGCCAGATAGTCTGACAACCAGTCTTATCAAGTGGTATCGTGTTACCCATGCAGTAACTAACTAACGATAGGCAGTCGCTTCATGTAAAACACTGGTATTCAACTGCATCCGGTTAGACTGGAAGCCGACCCCAATATAGTTGGGAAAAAGCTAGGGAGATGACGATAAGTATAAATATTAGATAGTATCTAATTAATAATTCAATGCTCAAAACCTCCTTATTATATTGTTACTATTATAGTAACCTTCTTTCTTTCACGGACACAACCGCATGACCTTACACTGCCATCTTTGTTTCTCCAAAAATGGCCTTACAAACTCACACCCAATATTGTCACATAATTTATTGAACAACACAACTTTCTAGAGAATGTGTCAGAATGTAATAAGTAACTCAATTTTCACCTTCTTCTGCGCGCTCGATCGAGTAGAAAATTGCTGTGAGTTCGGATGATACCGTGTTGAAAAGTTTCTTAATAAAGGTAAATAGGTAGCAGGGAGTTTTATGCAAACAGTAAAATACTAACAGAAATCTTTCTTTTAATACTGCTTTAGTTAAGGTATACAAGGTATACATGCTTGTACAAATCTACCTCTGAACTTTCAAAGTGAGATTGAGATAAACTGTCTATCCCCAGCGTTAGGTGGAGTGACAGCTTATCAACCTCACTTCACCTAAATTCACGAGGGACATTTAAAGACAGCACGGCTGGTCGGTGAGTTAACGTTAAGAAAAAATGCAAAAGGACCATTTTACACAAACATTGTACTTAGCGTCAGATAAATTCACTGACAGATAAAAACAAATGTGAAAAAAAGAAGTTGTTGCTCCCTGTCAAATAATTTATTTTCGAAATGATCGTTAAGAACGTAAATCAAAATCACGTACGAGAAAACAGGCTAACCGCAAGCCTTAGATATTGTCCCTTATCCCATCTACAAAATTTTATTGCGTTTAATTATTTAATGACTAACATTTGATTACACTTCATTTAAGTAGACAAAAAAACGACCAAAAGACGATAGTTGATACAACATTTGGATGTAAATGTGAAAATAACGAAGCTTATTAAACGCTAGCACTTAAATAATAAATAATAATAATAATAATAATAATATGTGGGGACATTTTCACACACGGCCATCTGACCCCAAACTAGGGAGACCCTGTACTATGGGTGTCAGACAGCTGATATACATACACAAATACATTTTTTTTTTTTGTAAATACATACATATATAGATAAACAACACCCAGACACAAGGCAAAGACAAGTGCTCATCACACAAATGTTTACCCTGGGCGGGAATCGAACCCGCAACACGCTGCGCAGCAGTCGATCGCTCAGCCACTGCGCCAACCGTGTCGTCAAACGACACAACATAATATGTGGGGACATAACGATAGGTATTTGACTAATTTTATAATGAATAAGTAAGTATGTATGGTACTACATTTGTATGAAGAGCAAACAATCTGCCTAGCCTTTTACCAGCTATGTTTGGTCGGCTTCCAGTCTGAATTCCTGTGTTTACATGGAGCGACTGCCTATCTGATCTCCACGACCCAGTCTAACCCACGATAAGACTGGTTGTCAGTCTTTCAGGCTTCTGAATACCAGTAACAAATGTACGAATGGCAACCGAGACCAACGTTGCTTCCCAAGGCACGGAGGAGCCTCAGAATTTTAAATGAAGAGCACTGTCGGTTAGTTGGTTAGTAAATGAGCGGATAGAAGGACCAGGGCCTCAAGTCTGCTATTACAATTTAGTGTCAGAATGGTCTATCATTGATTTCATAATTGTTGATTTTGACAAGATTGGTAATCTACTAATATAATGGCGTCATTATGACTTTCCAATAGTCAACCACTGACACGCCATTGAAAGCAATGATATAGAATGGTAATCTCGCACAAAATGACAACTGAATGACTGACATCTGCAAAAATTTTGACAGTTCATATGATCAGTGACGTACCATTAGAATGATCGAATGATTCGACCGACCAATGATCGACCATTATGAATTTAGCAGATTACGAACTTTCAGCAAAATGACAATGGGATCGTATTGGAACGACGAAATTATAAAAATAGTAGACTTGGCTCCCAGTTTTTTTGTTGCTTTAAGGGGAGCAACAAAAAAACTGGTCCTTCTATCCAATAATTTCATAGTACGTGCGTGAGTCCCACCAGACTGACCCAATTAGGAGACCCATACAGACTTTTTAGTGGTTTTAAAAGAGTACGTGCTTACTGTGAACGAGTAGTGTAATTAAAATGTTCGCTCGAGTTACACGGTAAACATTTTACACGTGTCGGGTTCGTAATTAAGCGTTTTTTTGGCTTTTTGTGTTTGTTTTACTAAACATGTAAAGTAAATAAAATCTTGATTCAGTTTTTGCCTTTATTTTTGGTAAAACGAATTAGGCTGTACCCTAAATGTCATCGGATTAATTAAAATACTGTCAGTTTATAAATTAATCTCGCGAGGTTGTAAACTGGCATAATTGTGTAAACGGATCATGATATCCATACTAGTTATTATTTTAAATGCGAACGACAAAATTCGGTATGAACTAAGCTTGAATCCCAAGAAAGAACATGGGCTACTTAATTATACGCGACTTTGTCTGAATCTGCGAAAATCGATATTCATGCGAAGTGACGAACGCTCGGGTAAAAGCTTTTTTTTTTATTATTATTTGATAGGCATACGTTTGACTACTATCTCACCTGATGGGAAGCTATGATGCGGTCTAAGATGGAGCACGCTTGCCTAGAAGTAAACTATTCACTCTTGACTTAGACTCCCGGGTTGTAGCTATTAGGAAACACAGACTCAACATACAGGCAGGGAATTCCACTCCTTAGCAGTATACACAATGAATGTGTTCCTAAAACGTTTTGTGCGTGTGGGTGGGATGTCCACCATGTACCGGTGGCGCATCGCCGTACGTCTTATGGTCCTATGATGGAACGGGCTCGGCGGAATTAAATTATGCAATTCCGTCGCACACTGCCCCCAAAATGCAACCGATAGAAAACCGACAGTTAAGCTAGTATAAAACATAATGCGGTCGACAATAATAGCGTAGCTTTGTATTAGTGAAAGTTTTTTTATAATCTAACCAGTATATAGTTCCGGAGATTACCTCTTACTCGAGAAAAATGAACCAACTTTACATCCTTATAATATGTGTGAAATGTCCCCAAACATATAATTAGGTACTTATTCTCTTACTCTCTCTTATTTATTTACTTGCTTTTGCCCGCGACTTCGTCCGCGTGGATGTCGGTTATCGCGGATACAGACAAAGTCGCAGATAAAAAAGTAGCCTATGTCCTTTCCCAGGATTTAAGTTATATTCATACCAAATTTCATCAAAATCGGTTCAGCTGTTTCATCGTGAAAGCGTAACAGACAGAGTTACTTTCGAATTTATAATATTAGTATGGATTTTCTTTACATATTAAATTACATTATTATTCTCATTTATTAATTGTACATATATATACATGTAAGTTACATTTTTAACTATTAATACAAAAATAAAAACATTGAAAATATTAAAAATAGTAGCCCACCAGTATCGGGAATAGGGGCCAAGCTACCGGTAGTCAGAGCTCCTGAGAGAGGAACCTCCTGACTACACGCGCCGTGTCCAGGAGTACCGCTTTCTGTACAAGCCCTTGCTCCAGCTGCCCAACGAGAGCCTCCTTAGGTGTTGGTCGAGGCTCTTGGAAATGACTCCATTGGCCGTAACGACTATCGGCACAATGACCTTTAGTCCACTTTCGACCCCTCGACCCCTAAAAAAAGATTTGTTCATTTGTTTCCTCTCGACCCTCAAACATAGTTCACACTCCAGGGGGCGAGACTGAATTTTCATACAAAAGACATGCATACCTCGTCCACTTTCAACCCCTAGTTCGGTAAGTACCTGAAATTAATATTATTGTACAGTAAGGCCTTACTATACCAAAATAATCATTTTACACTCTGCAATTGTCACTTGTAGTCGGTATATCAGACGTTTTTTGCTAATAGAACTTTGGCATGCACCAATCACTTAATAACTACCTACTAAAACGCAAATGATTTTAGTATAATAAAAAATTAATCGAGTATTTTAGTAAAAAAGTATGCAACTATTGGGTAACGAATGCTTTTCACCTTAAACTTTGGGGGTCGAGAAGAAACTAAAACTTTGGCTGGAAAATAAAATACAATCTCGACCCCCAAGGGTCCAGAATTAACTATAGTTAGGGGTCCAGTGGACACATTATTTATTGGGGGTCGAGGGGTCGAGAGTGGACTAAACGCACAATGACTGCTGTATGCACAGCCCACATGTCGGCAACCTGGCGAGCCAAGTCAAGATACTATTATTATTATTATATTATTTTAGATTTAGTTATTAACAATTCAACGCATACAAATTCGGTAGTTTATAATTTACCGTCAGATTGTGAACAAACAAGCACTATAAACCAATCAGTGCAGAGTTAGATAATCTACCTGATTTTCTGTGATACTATCATCGAATTTAAATGTGTTACTTCTGATTGGTTGGTGTTGTTAGCGGCTCTAGCTCATGTTTCTAAGCCAATCAGCTCTCACTTCTTTTACAAGTAATCTTAGCCTATTTGATGGTGCATGATTCGAACTTCAAAAATGGCACACTAACGCGCACATATATTAGGTAATATTGTAATGTCACACACGGAAAACGTCACCGAGATACCGAGATTGTCGGAAAACGTAATTTTCAGTTGTTTTTGACACTCGGGAGTCAACATGCTTCGATTGACGCCAACGCGACTCTCAAATGAGCTAATTAGCATAGTTGCAACGTGCCACGCCTTGTCGTGAAGCGGCAGATAAATAAAAGAACAGGTTAAGGTATAAGAGGTACAAGTATATTTATAATAAAATGTGATATAAAAAAGCGGCCAAGTGCGAGTCGGACTCGCCCATGAAGGGTTCCGTAGCAGTAAGTAAGGTAAATTGCGGTTTACGATTTATGACGTATTAAAAAAAAACTATTTACTAGATCTCGTTCAAACCAATTTTCACATTACATCATATTATTTTTTTTAGTTTTATCCATCTTTTATTTTAGAAGTTACAGGGGGGGAGGGGACACATTTTACCACTTTAATAATTATATGTGGGGACATTTTTACACACGGCCATCTGACCCCAAACTAGGGAGACCCTGTACTATGGGTGTCAGACAGCTGATATACATACACAAATACATTTTTTTATTATTAAATACATACAGATATAGATAAACAACACCCAGACACAAGGCAAACAAGTGCTCATCACAGAAATGTTTACCCTGGGCGGGCATCGAACCCACAACACGCTGCGCAGCAGTCGATCGCTCAGCCACTGCGCCAACCGTGTCGTCAACAAACTTTGGAAGTGTCTCTCGCGCAAATTATTCAGTTTAGAAAAAAATTATATTAGAAACTTCAATTTATCATTTTTGAAGACCTATCCAAAGATACCCCCACACGTATGGGTTTGATGAAAAAAATTTGTTGAGTTTCAGTTCTAAGTATGGGGGACCCCCAAAATTTATTGTTTTCTTTTTCCTATTTTTGCGTGAAAATCTTAATGCGGTTCACAGAATAAAAAACCTCGACAAATAAAAAACATCTTAAAAACCTATTTTACAGATAAAAACTCGGAAACCGGCGTACGTGTGGGTCCACTATCAGACAAAGACCTGCCATATGTGTGAGAAACTAAATACTAAATCTTGATCGATAGCGCACATAATCTTACCTTATAAAGATTGAACGTTATTTTATTTTACGACTGTCAAAGTCAAAGCATTTATTTCAATTAAACCATTTACAGGCACTTTTGAATTGTCAAGGAGTCGGTCAGTTAGTCAGAAAGTTGAAGCTAGTTGCTCGTTCCAAAACGTAGGTAGGTCTCTATGGAGAAGAACGAGCAAGAAACTCCACGGACACTCTTTTATACATTCCGTATATTCCGTGCATGTTATTTTAAAATACATCTACTTACCAAGTTTCAAAAGTAGGTATAGTTCTTATAGTTTCGGAAAATGTAGCTGTGACATACGGACGAACAGACAGACAGACATGACGAATCTATAAGGGTTCCGTTTTTTGCCATTTGGCTACGGAACCCTAAAAATTATAGTTTAATGGAAATGAGTTGTGTAGGAAGGTGAAGGTAGGTGTAGGTAGTAGTATTGGGTGTAGATGGGTGATGACGGAAGATTCAGGAAGACGACAGCAGATGCAAACAGGTCAGTCAGGACGGTGAAGGCAGGACGTGAACACGTGGACGTGGGTCGACCGGGTGCCGAGAAGCTCAGGCCGCCGACTCCGGTTTCAACTCGGTGGAACTTGCGGGCTCCAAGGGTGCAGGAAGGTTGGTAATTGTAAGCTTCCACACTACATTTCTGTAGGTAGCATAGTCCAACCCTTTTCAATAAAGGCGCGATCAGATATAGTGTATCTTAAAATACCTTTTCCAGGTTCCAGGTCAGCTGCTTCTGATGCTTATTTGTTTATAGACATAATTTAAGGCAAAATGGATACCTTGATACTTTGAAAACTTTATAGTGTATTATGTTAATAACTGATAATATTAAAATGAAATAAGTCTGTGTAAAAGTACTTTTGCACCATCAAAAATCAGGGGACAAATCAAATCCCAAAACGTTGTTTTTTTTTACTAATGTCTGATTTTTCAATGGTCAGATCACTTTTATCCGAGGAATAAAAATAGCGGTTTGACGGCGGCAGCGGTAATAGTCAAAAAAGGCGCTAACTATCGTCAAATAAAAAAAATTGGGTTGTTTCACAACATCGTACGTCAAAAAGTTACTATTACCATAACCGACCAATCAACGTAATTTTGTGTTGTCAAACAGCTACTTCAAATAACAAAATATTATAGAATCTCTTTTTGAATAACTTGAACTGACGGATTTTGTGTCATGAAACAACCCGTTACATTTAACGTACGTTAAACATCTCATGTCATAGTAACTTTTAACCGTCCGTATAATAACCGCCCTTATTTGATAAAGTTTTTTTTTCCTCTATCATTTTATTTTGAAATTGGCATTGAAAGTTTACTCTATGAGTAAAGTGGCCAGAATTCATAAATAAGTATTTTACGAAAAGGTTGTCAAGGGATTTGAACTTCATAGTGTTAAGAAATGTGTTGAATGTAAGAAATATGTTAGTAATGTAAACATTACAGCTTATAACCCATCAACACCATTTTACTTGTATTATCATACTACATGATAGATTTCGTCACAATATATTCTCAACATCATTAATCGTGACAGTTGCATTACGGAACCGTGACAAAATAATCACGATTTTCCAAAAATATCTATCAAAATGTATCATTTGTAACTGTTTGCCGCGTGAGGCACTAATATGGAGTCTTTTGTCACAGCACTCTTTTGTTTAACTAGTAATTAACGCCTCTAAAATGTCTGCCTATTGCTGCATATCCATTCTTTGAAGTTCTATTACGTCGAGAATTGAATGGTAGGTACTGTGGGGACTAGGAATTACTAGCTACGATAAATGATATGTAGGAGAACTGTTAGAAGATTATACCAACCAATCGCTTAGCGTTCAAAATTAAAGTTCGAGAATACATTCACAAGAAGTTGGCAGTTTCATCACAACGGTAATGTTTTCTCCATTGTTTGTCTTTTTTTTTTAATATCCGTGTAAATATCTATTTACAGTAGTATATATGTAGTCTGATGTTATATTTATAGTATTTATATTATATATTTATAGTATTTTATTTTTATATCCTTGTAGTTTAGCTTAGTCTTAATTTAATTATTTTCTCTGTTACACCTACCACTGCTTGTCTCTGCATCACCCAAAGGTTGACTGGTAGAAAATGCCTATGGCATTAAGTCCGCCTCTGTACATTGTGCTTAAAGTGTTAATAAATAAATATAATATGATAATATATTAGTTAGAGGTGAAATACATGACCGTGCCCTGACGGCGGGTGGGTTTGACAGTCTCCTGTCAAAGTAAGAAAACTATATTCTAAATCATTTAAATATAATCGAATCACTTATCTTTCTAAAAGTATTCAGAGTGTTCTAAACATAGACCAAATAGTTATGGCTTTATTACATAAAGCCTCTCTAAATTACAAACTCTCTACGCCCCCTTCATGAATAAAAGGGACTAGTAGCTTTTATTCATGCACTGATCACTCTGCAAACATTTATACTACTTACCAAAAAAAAATAACTAAATTACCTAACTGCTACCTAATCCTAACCAGAGGTCCCTACCCTAAAGACGGAAATGACGTCGGGGACGTCTCTGGAGAAGTCAAAAGTCAAAGCATTTATTTCAATTAAACCATTTACAGGCACTTTTGAATTGTCAAGGAGTCGGTCAGTTAGTGAGAAAGTTGAAGCTAGTTGCTCGTTCCAAAACGTAGGTAGGTCTATATGGAGAAGAACGAGCAAGAAACTCCACGGACACTCTTTTAAAATCAAGTTTTTACAAAATACTGCTTACATTATTCTTGTTGCTTCTATATGTGAAAACAATGAAGGTAATCTAGAAATACAAAATATAAAAAATAATCAAGATAAAAACCATGGCAGTTAAGAGTTGACCAATCTCTACTGACAGCGCCCGTTCACGAACATGACGCGTGAATAAGCACCATTCAGCTCAACCATTTTGGAGGGAGCTGAATGATCCAACACACGCGCCACCATCAGCGAGACATTTGAGTGAGCATGACAATTATCTCAACCGCCATGCTCATTTATGTCAAACACGTAATAATTTACTTAATATATGGCTCCAAGGTACTCACATTTACAAAATTGAAATAATGCTGCTAAATTAGACAAAATTAAGGTTTTCAATGTTTCTAAAATGTCGAAAAAGTAATTCAAATATATTTGTGTATAATAATAACGATACTCGTTACTCATGTCAATAAAAAAGGGGTAGGAAACAACATTCCTCCAATTAGGAAATTCCCTAAACTGCCTGTGGAGCAGGACCAGCATTTAGTCAAGCATTATTATCATTGATGTAGTCTTCTAATTTATAGAAGGATTTCCTAGGATAGGAAACTAGGGATTTTCTAGTTGTAGAATATCAAAAGGTATTTTATTATAAAATTTTACACAATACCCCATAAAAGAAGTATGTACTTTTGACAATCTGAAACTTGGCTGATCTAATTTGTTCCTATTTCTAGTATAAACACTACTACTACTACCGTCTGTCCCTTATTTTATTAAAAAGATGAAGGTTTTCAATCATCAAAGAGATAGTTCAATCCATGACGCATGGGGTAATCAATTAAATTTTTCCTACAATATTATTGAATGAAACAATTAACAATAAATACGCTCATGCTATCATGTCCAAACCCCGTTGTAACAGTATAATCAACGTTCTATGAGTAGGTATTGTTCTTGTTATGAATTTTGGTTTTGTCTCAATGTAGGAAAAAGTTCTCTTCTGAAATGAAGAACGGGTGAGCATTTATCACCTAAGTATTTGTTTAAAGTTTGGTATTATCTGCCCTTGTCCCATGATACTTAATTTCAGGGCACTCAGTGAGTGGTAGGCTAGACCTTGCCTTGATATAAAATAAGTACTTCTAGGGCATTTCGCCGCTCTGCCAAGGCTCTGTAGGCAACATTTTTTTTTTATATGGTTTACACGGCTTACAAAACCAATTACATAAATCAAGGTTGGCATAAAATATGAAGTAATAACAAGAATTAAATATTCGTTTCATAAAACTGCTGGCACATAACCATTATATTGGCGAATTTAATGTCGAATATATCGAAAAAATGCATCTAAATTTTCAAATTTATTACACCTATTAAAAAATATGCTTTTAATTATTTTGAAATGATATAAAATTATCATATTTAATATGACCTCAATTGATACAAAACGAACTGACGTCATTTACGCTGAGCAATATGACGTCCAGTAAAAGGCGTTCTCGTCAAAAAACGCGCGAAATTTGAAATTTGAAAATTTAGATGCATTTTTATGGCACTTATCGATTGAATAAAAATTTTGTGTTTTTTTTTATGGCATATAGCACTACAGAATTTCATTGAGACACTTTTCAAAAATGGGTGTAATACCCTATTGTCGACATTGGCACTGCTTGCCATTATATAATGATAGAATAGAATAGCTATGAGGCATTCCTTAAAAATAAAAAAATATTAATAAAGGCTAAAAGTAGCAAAAAATATTCTTTAAAAAAATAAAGTACCTACTTACCTATTTTGGAACCTACTATTTTTTTTCAACTTTTCGTTATCTACTATATTTTTATGGGTTAAAATTTTAGAACTACTATTTTTGACCGACAACGAGTTGGCAACCCTATACAGTAGCTACCTATGAGTATGTAAGAAATCGCCAGCTATTTTTCGCTTTGTAACCCTCATTAATATTAATATTTTTTAATATTTGGGGACATTTTTCACACACGGCCATCTGACCCCAAACTAGGGAGACCCTGTACTATGGGTGACAGACAGCTGATATACGTAGGTACACAAATACATTTTTTTTTCTTTTTGTAAATACACACATATATAGATAAACAACACCCAGACAGAAACAGTCCTGTAGGGAATAGACTGATTGATTGGACAGTTAATCAAACAATTTTCTAAACTTCTAATTAAATACCTAAGTCTGTGAAACCTATACATTTAATAATAATCTTTATTATTGGTTTTCTAGGGATTATCTGCTCTGCTCACACAAACCCTTAGGGATTATCAAAAATAATTGAAAAAATAATGAGAGATTGGTAACCCTTGTTTGGGACGATTATTGGAGACACTCGTAAAACAATGTGTTTGACATAAATGAGCATGGCAGTTGAGAGCATTGTCATGCTCGCTCAAATGTCTCACTGATGGTGGCGTGCGGGTTGGATCATTCGGTTCCCTTCAAAATGGTTGAGCTAAGTGGTGCTGATCCGCGCGTCATGTTCGTGAACGGGCGCTGTCAGTTGAGATTGGTCATCTCTTAACTGCCATGGCTTTTATATTAATTTATTTTTAATTAGAATGTTTTGGATTTCTCTTCACTTACATTGTTTTCACATATAGAAGCAACAAGAATAATGTAGCCTGGATCTTGTAAAAGCTTGATTGAAAAGAGTGTCCGTGGAGTTTCTTGCTCGTTCTTCTCCATAGAGACCTACCCTACGTTTTGGAACGAGCAACTAGCTTCAATTTTATTTTGACTATTCAAAAGTGCCTGCAAATGGTTTAATTGAAATAAATGCTTTGACTTTGACTTTGACTTTGACTTTGAAATAAAAACAATTGCCTCTAACAATGATATTACAAAATAAAAAGGGGAAAGATAAGTTAATTACATAAGTTCGAACTTTAAAAAAAACTTTTTAACAAATAAAACAACCGCCTTCAAAAAATAAAAAATAATTTCAATTCGCAAGTCGGTGGCTTTGGTTTTGCTTGTTGTTTTGTGTTGCCACCGACTTGCGAACAGATTTTTTTTTTACTTTTTGAAGGCGGTTGTCTTTTTTGTTAAAAACTTTTTATTTCGCTTTTTAGTGCCTACTTCTTATCATACAAATTAATTACGAAACGATGAAAACAAAAAATTCAGTCATCCCTTAATTTTCTACCCTTAGGGGTGAAATATTTTCTTGAAATTTATATGATATTAAATTTGAGGGATACACTATCAATAAAAAAGAATCATCGAAATCGGACTACACTGAAAAAAGCTATGCGTGGTACCTAATACAAAAAAAGAAAAAACTACTGGGCCAAACTATGTTTAATTATTATGGGACCAAATGGCAACTATTCCGCATCAAACTAAAGAAGAATCACGTAAATCGGATCATAAATCTCAGCGTAATCGGTGTACATACATAAAAAAAAAAACAATCGAATTGATAACCTCCTCCTTTTTGAAGTCAGTTAAAAATAGCACACTAACGCACAACATAAATGGCGTGATGTTGTAACACTATATTATTGTGTCACACTATATTAGGTCAAATTATGTAGGGTAGAAGAGCACTATCTCTGTATTATGGAAAAGTGTCCGTTAAGGCGCTAACAAGCGACTTTTGCACATTTTAAACTGACAATCACGTCAAAATGTGTAGTGTAAGTGATTTGAAAAAAATATATGTTAAATTAGAACATTCTATTAATCATTTAGTATGTGAATATATTTGATTAAGTTCATATTAAATAGTTTAATTAAATCGAGAAATTGTGTTCAACGCGGACAAAACATTGATAATCACACAAAATTTACCAGGAATATTTAAACCAAACTTTTTCTATCTTACAGACAATTTTAGTATCTATCTTTTAGTGTACGCCTTTTTTAAAGTCAAAGAATACTATCTTTTATTTAATTTTTTCGACTAAACTTTGAGAGTTTTTGACGCAGCGCATACGATTCTCTGGTCGCTCAAGGTCGCCGGTGTATATCGTCGCCTTAAAATGTGTGACATAAGGGTGGCGCTACACTCGCGACCGGCTAAAAATTTTCCAACTAGCACTAGCATAAGCACAGGGTATGTATTCGTATTTTTTTTGTAACTTAATGTCGGAACTGTGGTTCAGTCAACGCTAATTAAATAAATAAACACACACACGAACACACGGTTGGCGCAGCGGTTGAGCAAGCGACTGCTGCGCTGCGTGTAGCGGGTTCGATTACCGCCCAGGGTAAATATTTGTGTGATGAGCACTTGTGTTTGCCTTGTGTCTGGGTGTTGATTATCTATACATGTATGTATTTAAAATGTATTTGTGTATGTATATCAGCTATCTGACACCCATAGTACCGGGTCTCCCTAGTTTGGGGTCAGATGGCCATGTGTGAAACGTTCCCACATATTATTATTATTATTAATCAATTTCTTCTCACCCAATTATCTCAAAGCCTTCAGTCAAAAATATCAAAGGAAATCTTTTGGAAACCCGCAGTTGGCTTGTAAAAATTCTTTACTCTTCGTGACCCTTACGACCTCCTAAAGAATGTCCTTTGAGAATTACATAATGAAGGACAATTATGAAGGTCTTTTGCTGGGACCGTTATGTTACGTACGTAATTGAGGCTTGATTGAAATTTTGTGAAAAGACAGAGGAATATGCGAATAATAGGATGGATGTGGGAAATTATAAGAATGAATAAGGTCAGAAGTTTGAAACTTGTGCTAGTGACAGAAAAGTTGAAAGGGAATCGTTTGTCTTGGTATGGGCATGTGAAGAGCAGGGATGAAACGCATGTGACCAAAAGAGTTATAAATATAAATTTGGATGGATGGAGAGGAAGAAGAAGACCTAAGAAGAAGAAGAAAACATATTGCGCCGACCGATGGGACAAGGGTAGGAAAATAATAATGATGATAGAGAAATATGCGTACTTCCTAGTTTCAACGGTGTGGGACATTTTTTAAGTATAGCCACAGTATAGCTATGAAAGGTAGGTAAGTACTGTAAGAGCTCCCTTGCTGAAACCTTTACTGGTGCCGGGGGATGATATAGTGTGGGAGGAGGTCGGAGGGAAACTTCAATGACAGAGGCACGTCTCTTTATAGAATAGCTATAACAGCATTTATTGTGCGAACTGCCAGATTGTGGAATTCGCTGCCCGCCTCTCTGTTCCCTGATAAGTATAATCTGGGTATCTTCAAGGCACGAGTGAATCGGTTCATCCTAGGCAACGTGTTCCAACTTAGGCCGCATTATCACTTAAGATCAGGTGGATTGTGGTCAAACGCAAGCCTATTTGCAAAAAAAAAAAAAGAGCTCTGTTTAATTGAATAATACATGTGCCTGTGACGGCGGATGGCTAGACAACCCGCCTGACATTTAAAAATACAACTAACGTTCTAAATATAAATATGAATGCAGAGTAATCAATGGGTTCGATCAGCATGCCAAATGTATACAATGCAACCTATACAGTACCTTACTCACTTAAGGGGCTATTAAACGACTTTTACAGATTTTAAACTGACAATCACGTCAAAATGTGCAGTGTAAATGATTTGAAAAAAATATATGTTAAACTAGAACATTCTCTTAATCATATAGAAAGTGAATATTTTTGATTATATAGTAATAGTTTAATTAACTCGTGAAGTTGTGTCTGACGCGGACAAAACATTGACAATCACACAAAATCTACCAGGTATAATTATCCGAAACTTACACTATCTTAAAGACAATTTTATTATCTATCTTTTAGTATACGCCTTTTTCTAATTTTGAAAGAATACTACTTTTATTTAATTTTTTCGACTATACTTTCAGAGTTTTGGACGCAAAACTGATGCAGAACGGACGCAGTCTGCGTCTAAAACTTTCAAAATTTTGTAGAAAAAATTAAATAAAAGTAGTATTTAACATATATTTTTTTCAAATCATTTATACTGCACATTTTGACGTGATTGTCAGGTTAAAATCTGTAAAAGTCGTTAAATAGCCTCTTAAGTTCAAACTGTCGTATGATTTGTATATTATTTTTAGAAGATATTGTCACAAAGTACGTAAAGCTGCGGCGTAATCTCTATATTTTGTGATATTGTTATAAACCATGATTCTTTAATGCCCGTCACTTTCTATGGGCCATAACTTCAGCCAGACCTTCTTCTTCTTCTCAGTATTAGGTTGCAAATATATTTTACATTATACACATTGCGCGCACGCTCTCTAGAGTGGATACCGCGTTTGGGCAAGCGTAGTGTGGGACGACCGGCGGCACGATGAACCGTAAACCGTGAACCGGTGAACCGGTGAACCGTGGCTGCGGATCTTCTTCATTATGCGGGCTGCCCAAGACCGGGTTGGTTGGCGATCTCTGGGGGAGGTCTACGTTCAGGAGTGGACAATAGGCTGATATGATGATGACGATGATACAACGTACATACATTTATAAATATATTTTTTGTTAAGTTCTTTGGTTGACCCTGAAAACAGGTACAGCAACGCCCATCAAAGTTGCGGTCAATATTGAAATGTTCAAATTTTACCTTCAGGCGTAGGTATTTACCCTTAAACCCGATCAGATTAATATTCTATTCAGTATTATTGTCAGCTGTTGTTGTTTCTCTAATACTCTAACTGCCACCCACACTCAGAGACGTCACTTAATAATAATGAATCATTAACTTTAGACGACCAACTTAAAATGGAACGCTGTCATTCAAAAATATGACAGATTGAAAAGCCAAGTTATGTTGGTCAAATAAAGTTAATGATTCATTATTATTAAGAGACGTCTCTGAGTGTGGCAGTCAAATTCTAACAAAGTACAACAAACTACTTTCAACCACAAACTTCCCATTGAAAGTAGCTATTGACATGGACACCACACTGTTTGACCCCCAAGGGGCTTAGTGACTAACTTTTAACCCTTTCAAAGTGAAATAAGTACTCCCAATAGAACTAAAACTCGCATGGGGGTTGAAAAATAAATATTTGTGACACACATGGGGTTTGTGGCTTCATTTTGAAGGGATGTCTGGGTTGTTTATAACACGCGTAAATAAAATGGAAAGTTTGATGTGACAAATTTTTATACTCAAATTTATATCTTGTGTACAATACGGTCAACGTAACTTGGCGCGTCTGAAGTTAGCTGTTTGGCTGCGCAATGGAACTTTTAGGAACGAAATTGTCTACTGCGCAGCTAATCGGCTAAGTTCAGACGCGCCAAGTTACGTTGACCGTACTGTATCTCGTTATTACAAACAGGCAAAGTTTGACCGTGACTTCTATAGACAAAGTCGCGGGCAAGTTAGTTTGTTGTACCTAAATAAAATAAATTTTGTCTTTTATCTTATTCATATTCTTGGCTATAAATAATAATGAGGCAGTTAATTGTTAAAACAGTTATATAAAATTAAGTTCTTATTTATTTAAATACCAATCTTCACAAACTAATACTTTATAATAGAAATCCATACTTAATATTATCCATACTTTCATACCAATATTATAAATGCAAAAGTAACTCTGTCTGTTACGCTTTCACGATGAAACGGCCGAACTGATTTTGATGAAATTTGGTGTGAAGTTAGCTAGATCCCTGGGGAAGGACATAGGCTACTTTTTAATCCGCGACTTCGTCTGCATCCGCGATAACCGACATTCACGCGGACGAAGTCGCGGGGAAAAGCTAGTACCTACATATTTAACACAAACAATTACGTAACTTATTGAATATTAAATAAAATAACTGTTTTCATTCCATTAACCTACTTTGCTGAGGGTGATGCGATGTTTGCGTATTATAATTAGTTTGTTTACTAATTAGTACGCGCGATGTCTTGCATTTTTTTGCTTAACAGCTTTGTTTTAATACTAGCTTATAACCGCGGCTTGGATCTAGTGTTTTTCCCTAAATAAACTACTGTAAGAGGTCCAACTGTAGGGTCTCTTACAGGTACCGGGAGAAAGAAAGAAAAAGCATTTATTCACATGGGAGCGTGAAGCACATATTATGTTGTTGTTGTTGTATATTGTGTTGTTTTTTGTGTGTTATGTTGTGTATTGTGTTGTATTTGTTGTATTGGATAGCGTGTTGTATAAGGATTCTAATGGGGTATTACACTCATTTTTTAAAAGTCTCTCAATTAAATTCTGTAGTGCTAATATGCCACCAAAAAAACATAATATTTTTATTCAATCGGTAAGTGCCATATAAATGCATTAAAATTTTAATTTTTCAAATTGCTCGCGTCGTTTGACGAAAGCGCCTCTTACTGGACGCCATATTCCATCATAGAAAATGACGTCAGTTCGTTTTGTATGAGCTCATATTAAATATGATAATTGTATATCATTTAAAAATAATTAAAAGCATATTTTGTAATAGGTGTAATAACGAAAAAAATACGTTGGTTTCGAAAATAATAAAAGTACCAAGCCTATATCACGTCAATCGGTTGACTGACAGTTGACAATTTTTTGTTTACACAGCCGTACGGCGTAATAACATGGCCGCTACTATTCACGGTGTTTTATAACAGATTAAAAATACTAAAAACTTTGAATTGCGACTACATATCTGACTTTTGTGGAGATAGGCAGTCGCTCTATGTTACTAGGTAACACGATACCTCTTGGTAAGACTGGTTACTTTCTGGTTTCTGACGTCTATAACGACTGTCAAAGATCTACGAATGACAGCCGGGATCAAAAGCTTTACGTGCTTTCCGAGGTACGAAGGGAATCTGGTATGAAATGGATGGTCACCCATCCATAGATAGACCGCGGCAAACGTAGTTTAACCTTGACCGATCTATCTGTACGCAGCAAGTCCCTACCTATACCTACTTAACTACATTGTTCCTCTATCTATTCTTTAATGTTTTGCATGGCTTTTTACCTGCATTGTTTTCACTAAAAGAAGCAACAAGAATAATGTAACTAGTATTTTGTAAAAACTTGATTTAAAAGAGTGTCCGTGGAGTTTCTTGCTCGTTCTTCTCCATAGAGACCTACCTATGTTTTCGAACGAGCAACTAGCTTCAAATTTCTGATTAACTGACCGACTCCTTGACAATTCAAAAGTGCCTGTAAATGTTTTAATTGAAATAAATTATTGATTTTGACTCTTAATATTTCGACCATGTTCTAAAATGACGTTAGTCCGGCTGGTGTGTGGACGGTGGACCATTATCGTTAGCAAAACCATGTTATACAACCATATTCGAACATACAGTTTTAACGATACTGGTGCAATATCCGAACACTGAATATTATTGCAGTGTAGTCAAATAAAGGCTAGAAAATACGGGGCTAGATTGTGGAAACTGAATTGGAAATGCTGAACAAACTACCGCGTGAATGTTGTTGAAGAATTTTTAAATCAGTGAAGTATTTTTGCGTTTATCACCATGTCAACCTTTAGACTCCTACTGCTGGGCTTCGGTCTCCCCCATGGGGGAGTTCAATCGTAATTCCATGCTTGGCCGATGCATATTGGCGAGTTTAGACTATATAATCTATACTAATATTATAAAGCTGAAGAAAAAAAAGTTTGTTTGTTTGTTTGGTTGAACGCGCTAATCTCAGGATCTGCTGGTTCGAATTGAAAAATTCTTTTTGTGTTGGATAATCCATTTATCGAGGAAGGCTATAGGCCCATGCGAAGGGTAGCTAGTATATTATATCAAGACTGTTTTAAAAGTCTCCCGGCCTAGGCAAAAAGATAAAGATCATTTATTTCGCATATATATTATACAATACAATACAGATCACCCACATTTTACCATTAGTATTAGATATCTTGTTGCACCTTCTGGTGAAGTTCCATTTAAAACGTCATAATATGCAAGAAGACAGTATCAAAAGCAATCCGCTTCCATTACAAAATAATTATTTTTATTATTGCATGAGCAGGAGGAGCTCGTGGCTAACTTAAAACCGTGCAGATCGTTCGGTTAAAGGTTAAGCTACGCTAGCCGCGGACGGTCTGTGGATGGGTGACCATCCCATTCATACCGAGCTACCTCCGTGCTTCAAAAAGCACGTAAAGCCGTTGGTCCCGGCTGTCATTTGTAGATCTTTGGCAGTCGTTATGGGTAGTCAGAAGCCAGAAAGTCTCACAACCAGTCTTACCAAGGGGTATCCGTGTTACCCAGTAACTGGGTTGTGGAGGTTCGATAGGCAGTCGCTCCATGTAAAACACTGGTATTCAGCTGCATCCGGTTAGACTGAAAGCCGATCCTAATATCGTTGGCAAAAGGCTAGGCAGATGATTATACATGTTTCTTATATCTATAAATGTACCTACCCGTAGCATAAATAGATCTAAACAATATACCTACCTTTACAATACAAGTTTAATCAAATGGAATAATGACAACTTAAACTGATGAAGTAGTTCAAAACTAAGTTCTTCTTTGACTTAAAACTGAAATGGGTAACTTAGTCGTGTCTTTGACTTCAACAGATAACTTAGTCATAATCTTGATTGAAGTTCTTGCAGAGTTTGTTAGTTTCATATCATCATAAGTATGATTGAGTAGACAATTTGTCCCATTATTTTGAGAATGTAGTTTTCATTTTAGTCAAATAATTAAAATTTTATATTATTTAAAAGTTACTAATATTGCCCCCCTGAACAATGAGAACGGACCTTACCTATTTCTTCGAAAAAAAAGTTGGTTGTCTGTAAAGTCGGTTTACTGACGATAGTTGAACGTGACAACGCGAATGAATCATGCCGATTGTGCTTCTTTGTCGCTCATTCCGCGCTCTCGCTTGCACTTCAAGCCTTACATGGAACGCCTCAGAGCGGCGTTATGGTAACGCCGCATGAGTCATGTTTTTTCGTGCATGCAGCCGGCTCTATCGAATTATAAGACGTTGTCACGTCAAAAACATTCGAACGAAGAAATTTAAATTTCGAATTATTTCTACCAACCACAATCTTTATAAACAAAACGTTTGAATTTCGAACAAACGGGAACTTGAAAGTAAATATAAATTGTGTTCGCTAAGGAAAAAGGAAATGAAATAATATTCGATAGTGGATTGACTAGGGTTGTCAAAAACAAAAATTCTTAAGAAGTAGACAGTGAGACTCATTCCAAAACGGAGGTAGTTCTCTCCAGAAAAGAACAAGTAGGTAATAAACGTTTTACGGTGTTATAATTGAGTGTGTGTTTAATTGTAAAAAAATCTTGGCTTGGGCGTTTATTTCTATGGGATTAGGATCCTCTCCTTTGAATTTTTTGACTTTTACTTTATTAGGTTATTAATTATTTCTTACCTTATTGGGCTGAGAACTTTGATTCATGCAGAACAGATCTGTAAAAAGAAAAACAATATTATTAATAATCCAAAATTCCATTTAGTGCTAGAAAAAAACAGTCTAATTATGTGTTAAAACTAAACTTGAAATACCACCTCGACCCCAATACTGTTGCATGCACCCATAAGCATAATGTTTTACGTACTACCATAAACGGTAATTTTTTACACCGAAAAAGTCGATTCCTGCGAATTATCTCGCACGAATCGGGCGAATAACACTTTTTTTTTGTATGCAATTTGTTCGAAATTAATTTATTTGTGTGCGAATCGATAACTTCGAAAATACGTATTAGGCAATTAACACCTTTGTTATGCAATAAAATTAAGAAATAAATAGGTACCCTAGCGCATAGAAGTGTTAAAAGTAAATTATAAACATAATTTTATGAAATTTATTATTATTAAAATAACAAATTAATACATAAATGTATAGTTCCACTGCCGATTTAAGCAGATTTATTATTTCGACTAAGAACTTACACTTACATATAATATACATGATTAAATTGTGGAACAAAAATTCCAATGTCCAGTAACTGGTAACCCTAGACCGTACTAAACCGAAGTAACCCGAAGGTCCCCGAGCGGACCCTTTGGATTATTATTAATAAATAATCAGAATAACTTCTTTATCGAAAGCGAATAATCTCAGAATATCTATGCCTAACATTATCCGAAAAAATAAGAGTTCTCGTAAAAAAGGATGGGATCTTGGAAAAAAAAATAATTTGGGGGGAAAGTATTCAGCTGCCAATCGTCTTCTCTAGGAAATATTTTTTCTTGGAATATTCTACATTTTCTTGCAATACCTAGGTACTTCTTACTTTTTTCTTTATTAAAAATTTCTGTACCAAACGTACCACAAAATCTCCTTTCTCATTTATTTATCACTAGCTTTTACCCGCGACTTCGTCCGCGTGAATGTCGGTATCGCGAATGCAGGTGAAGTCACGGCTTAAAAAGCCTATTTCCTAAGTCTATAAGCCTATGTCCTTCCTCAAGGATCAAGTTTTTTTCATACCAAAGTTCATCAAAATCGGTTAAGCCGTTTCGTCCTGAAAACGAAACAGACCGAGTTACTTTCGCATTTATAATATAAGTATAGATTTACTTATTATTTTTAAAGACACAATACTTAAATCTAATACCTTTAAACGAGCATTTCTTAAATCTGAATCTTGGAAACGGCTCCAACGATTTTGATGAAATTTAGTGTGCATTTAAAAACACGAAAGAAAAATACCGAGCCAAGCTCGATCTCCCAGGTACTTATACTTAACAGAACAAAAATAATAAAAAATGTATCAAAGTTTAGGTACCTACTCATCACTATCATAAATTCCTCTCACATTGCTTCTGACATACCGATAAAATCTTCGTTCATTCATCTGCAAACAGATCAACATACATGAGTATCTCGATCTGTTTGTGTACATAAGTATGTTGAGTGCTTCATTCGACGAATCGGTAAAAGTATATGATCTTTCACCGAATCGTCGAAGTAAACCCTCCATCAACACAAAAAGGTATACTCAAGCTAGATGAGCTATTCTATCTCCCCATTAGTAGCATCTTAATGAAGCAGGTAACATTCTATCGATTCTACCCTGAAAGGGTCTTTGTTAATGTTTTTTTTTTCAGCCCATTTCTCTGAGAGGTAACTTAATAGAACCACTTATGGAGTCAAGTAAGTAGTCTATTATGTAAAAATGTTCCGCGGTAGATTTAGGTGCAGCTTGAAATGAGCTGTCAATCTTTACCATTTTGTTTTTGTTTTATTCAAAATCTACACTAAACATACATATACCCTCCTATTAATAAACACGGAATATAGTTACACCAAGCGTAATCCTCGAAAAATGAATGGTTAATCCGACGATGAACGGTGGTGTAACTTTACTCCGCGTTTATTAATAGGATAGGTATATCTATAAATTTTTATTTTTTTGGAAAAAGCTGTTCCACACTAATAATGTCTCTTAAATATATCGTGGGTGCGTTAACAAACGTATTTACAAACAGTCAATCCCGGAACAACTATCTGTATCTGTAAGCCATACAAATATTTGTTCCGTGCTGCAGTCAAACGCTCAACCACTGCGCCAAGCATGTCGTCAATAAGTTTGTAGGTGGTTTGTCATTCATAAAGCTAGATTTGTACTGAATATCAATAGCATATTGTATGGTATCATAACCACAATAGTGAGTTATGGATGGCGTACTTTATATACCATAATTAGGTCTAATCTACAGCAGGACACTCGTTAACATAAACAGTATTTCAAAAAAATTGTGACACGAATAAAATTTCTTTATGAATTCTTTTTCTCATTACTACAAGAAAGAATCAGCAATTTTGTGGACGACGCGACATAAGGAAGGCAGTAAATGGTGTTTAAGCTACTCTCTGGAAATCTAAGTGACACTAATTTGATTTAGGCTGTGCGTAACAAAACATTTTCGTGGCTACACTTTGTCTTATACATGCTCTGAGTGTAGGTTTAAGCAATTTTTGAGTAAGACGTAATTTACATAACCGCGTCCATCTATTACAAAACCTCTTTAGGCGTTGTGCTAGGTGAGCGACCGAACGCGACACGACGCGACGCGACGCCCTTCTGTCAATGCACCTATCAATATCCAATTTTCAAAAACCTATTTCTATTGAGGAGAGGTGTTATTGACTTTACTAAAAAACATTATTATAAGTACCAGTGTTTTTTAGTAAAGTCAATAACACCTTTTCTCAATAGAATTACGTCTTACTCAAAAATATTTAATTATTAATAAACTCTGGTGTCGCGTCTCGTCGCGCAAAAAACAAATCCTCACTTGCCGCGTTGGGTCGCACATTGATTAAGGCGTCGACGTAGGCCACAAGTACATACAACGACTATTTGACATTTACGCGTCGCGTCGCAATATCGCGTTTGTCGTTCACGTAGGACAACGGGTTAATTACGTGGTCGCGTGTTTTGAGAGAATCGCTTTCGGTTAGTGCGGACGAAACGATCAGTTTTTCATTTATTTAGTACTAGCTTTGTCCGCGACTTCGTCCGCGTGAATGTCGGTTATCGCGGATGCAAAGGAAATCCCGGATTAAAAAGAAGCCTATGTCCTTCCCCAGGGTTCAAGCTATCTTCATGCCAAATTTCATCAAAATCGGTTCAGCCGTCTCATCGTGAAAGCGTAACAGACGAGAGTTACTTTCGCATGTATAATATTACAAGTATGGATTAGTATGGATTAGACTGCATTTTAATGATATATTCAATTATCATCATCTGCCTAGCCTATTCCCAACTACGTTGGGGTCGGCTTCCAGTCTAACCAGATGCAGTAGAATACCTGTTTTACATGGAGCGACTGCCTATCTGACGTCCTCAATCCAGTGGCTGGATAACACGATACCCCTTAGTAAGACTGGCATAATCTGAGCATCTTCTAGGTACAGTCAACAGCAAAAGTAGATGATCAAAATCAGAAATGCAATACTAATGAACGGAGTTCTCGTCAGAACTGTGTGGCGTCGAAGTGATTCAAAAGTATGTGTGTGACAATCACATACTTTTAATAAATAAACTAGTAATAAATTATATAAATTATTGTTAGTAAATTAGGATTGAATTTCTGGTTTTGATCATCTACTTTTGCTGTTGACTGTACGAGTGAACTGGTTTATCCTAGGCAAGCGTGCTCCACCTTAGGCCGCATCATCAACTAATTTGTTAGTTTAGTTGTAGATATTATTGTGCATGCTGTGGTCTCCTATAATTTAAGGAGTACACCTACGATATAGGTACTTTGGCTATTAACAATATGTTCTAATGTTTAGTGTATATCTTTTGTTGGAGATCCTAATATGAATAAATAAATCGCTTAAGATCAGGTAAGTTTACATGGAATACGATGATGATAATGTAAGTAGAAATTGCGTTAAGACAAATACGTCTTCTTTTACAAATATATGAATAAAGGTAGAGTAAATTTACAACAGCATTAAAGTCAGATTAACCATACGTTTTGAAAAACATCTAAACAAATATTATACAGAGAAAAGATTTAATTGTTTGTCTGTTACTTTGTAATTAATAAACTCAGAAAATACCACCGATTTTTTCAATGTGGATGTCGCGGGCAAAGTGCTATTCGTTAGATAATCTAGTACTCATGTACTAAAGGTACAGCCGCGACCAAAAGAGCCGGTTACGTTATCAACTCAACGTGGACCACTTCAATATGTAATCTAGATAAGTCGCGTGTTATCAGGTACGCTCGCTAACAAAAGTGTTTTTGTTTTAGATTACAAAATGAATAATGTGGAGGAAAAAATGCTGTGAAAATGTGAGTTTTTCTTGTTTGTTACTTGTTATCTGATGTTTGGGAAATTGTGTAGTGAGTGTGTGTATTTTCAGTGATTTCTTAGAATCTTCATTTTTTCTTACATTTTTTTCTTATTTTGTGTTTTATTTTTTTTGTAGAAATGAAACTTTTTTTGAGGTTATTAGCTAGATCTGTCAATAGGCTGCTGAAAAATCTTGTTTTTTTTTTTCTCTTTTTTAAACTGTCTATGCTGTCAACAGCTGTCAACAGCTGGCCACAGACATCCCCCAAATCCTTCAAGACATTTTTTTTCTCGCTCCACCTCGAACCAGCCCAGGTGGCCTCAGAACATCGCGCCACCTCGTTCTTGGTCTTTCTTCATTTTTTTTCATATTTTTTTATACATAGTTATGTAATAATAATAACTCATTTATTTCGGACAGAATCCATAAAGTGTGAGTAACAATTTCCTTAAAAACTATTATGAAAAAATTAACGAAAATGATGAACCCTTACAATTTCTTAATGCGAAGTCAAGCGAGCGAAGTGTTGAGTAAAAAACTTTTTTAGCAGGATTTATAAAAATATTATTTTATAAAATCGGAGTTTTTATTTTTCCTAATAATGGTTGTGTGGTGACCAGTACTCCGAGTCATCCATCGCTTTTGTATACATTACTTCGTTATCGTCTGATATGAGAACGCTAAAATTAACAACCAACTGTTTTTCGCCGAAATACTGATTTGTTTCACATCCTTACCTGAAATAAATCAAATTTAAAACTATTTATTTCAAAAACTATAAATCCCATATCTTCCCGTGGGTGTCGTAAGAGGCGACTAAGGGACTTACCAGAGAATGGGCAGCAACGTTTCCTGTGCTTTTGTAACAACCATACTGCGATCGCGAATCCGCCTGCCAAGCGTGGCGATTATGGCAAAACCCCCCCTTGGGGAGGCCTATGTCCAGCAGTGGGTCTTCCGGTTGAAATGATGATTTCAAATAAACCATTTACAGGTACTTACTTTTGAATTGTCAAAGCGTCAGTTAGTCAGAAAGTTGAGGCTAGTTCGTGCTCCAAACAGTAGGTTTCTATTGAGAAGAACGAGTAAGAAACTGCATGAACACTCTTTTAAAATCAGCAATATATATAAGACAGGAAAAAGAAGTTGCTAGATGCACCAAAAACGCCTGGAAAAGCTATTGGTCGATGAAGGCTCTCATGAAAGGAGACCTTCCAATTTGCCATAAACGCAAGTTAATGGACATGTGCATTCTGCCTATCCTTACATACGGCGCTCAAACCTGGTCTTTAACTGTTCAGCTGAGGTCCAGGCTCGAGGTTTGCCAGCGAGCGATGGAGCGCAGCATCCTGGGAGTAAGATTAACGGACCGCGTTAGGAATGCGGAGCTGCGCTCTAGGACACGGATCGCCGACGTCACTCAAAAAGCAGCCAAGCTTAAGTGGGACTGGGCCGGCCACATCGTCCGCATGTCGAACATATCAACGTCATTTTTTAAGGCTACGGCTGAGAATATTTGTGAGCCAATCTATATCCTTTTTAATAGATGTCTGCATGAAGGTGTGTTCCCGGTGGTATGGAAGCGAGCCTACATTACCCCAGTGCATAAGAGCGGCTCAAAGCATGACGTTGAACAATATAGACCCATCTCGATTCTGCCGACCTTGTCAAAGCTGTTTGAAAGACTGGTTCACAACGAGATTTACCCTCTTCTGCATAATCTTATAATTCCTGAACAGCATGGGTTTGTTAAGCGCCGATCTACGACGTCTAACTTGTTAATA
Organism: Charanyca ferruginea; assembly: GCA_947361185.1. Taxonomy (NCBI): domain Eukaryota; kingdom Metazoa; phylum Arthropoda; class Insecta; order Lepidoptera; family Noctuidae; genus Charanyca; species Charanyca ferruginea. Next base: position 5,463,305 of record OX376082.1, on the reverse strand, counting down.
TATGCTAATTACCTTTTTGAAAATGTAGATAGGCGACTGCAGATAGATGCGGTTTACACTGATTTCAAAAAAGCTTTTGACAAGGTCGATCATGAAATTCTCCTTAATAAAATTGCTTATAATGGTATACGCGGAAATTTGTTGCGTTGGTTTGTGTCGTATCTAGAAAACCGGTCACAAAGGGTTGTGGTGAATGGTCACCAGTCTGTCTCTGTTTATATTACTTCCGGAGTTCCACAGGGTTCCATTCTGGGACCGCTATTATTTATCATTTATATTAACGATATTAAGAAATGTTTTAAAAAGTCCAAATTCTTGATGTACGCTGATGACCTGAAGGCGTTTCAAGTGGTGCGTACTATGGACGACTGCCAGGCATTCCAGGAGGACCTAGACAGACTAGCTGCCTACTGTATTGACAATAAGTTGCAACTTAGTATCCCCAAGTGTAACTATATACATTTTACCAAGAATAATTTTATTTTAAAATACAATTACAACCTTAACTGTATCGCCTTAAATAATATTTCTATAGTGAAGGATTTAGGTGTCCTTTTTGATGGCAAATTGTCCTTGAACCAGCATATCGAAGCCATAATCAATCGTGCTTTTAAAATGTATGGATTTGTAATGCGATCTTCTACAGAATTTAAGCGGATCTCAACCTATCTCTATCTGTATAAGACGCTCATTCGCTCCCAGTTAGAATATGCGGTCCCTATTTGGAATCCCTTCTACCAGAAGTACGTTGTTAGTATAGAAAAGGTCCAGCGCAAGTACCTCCGTGCTATGTGCTACAGATGTTATGGGACTAGGACCCATCTGTCATACTCCCAACTTCTTAATAAGTACAAGCTTATCAGCTTGGAGAACCGACGCAAATACCTGGAGGCCAACGTGCTTCATGATATTGTACACAATCATTTTGATGCCATTGATTTAACGAGTAGGCTGTGTTACTCTGTCCCCCGAACAGTTCATGTACGTCAGGTTCGTGCACGCACACTCTTCGCGCTAAATTCATGTCGTACGAACTCTGGCTTACGCTGCCCTATTCATAGAATGTTGGAATCCTATAATTCGAATTTCATTGATATTGATATATTTGCATGCCCGAAAAATAAATTTAAATCTTATATTATGTAAATTTTATCCTAACTGTAATAATATTGTTATTAGTTATTTATTGTATAATTTAAGTTAATTTAATTGTTTGTGTTCCTGATTTGGTTTTGAAGCTTTATAGTACCTAACTTATTATTTTAATATTTGTCAAAGTTGCTTTTTTAGTGGTAACCATTGATCTTCTAATATGTTTTATATGAGGATAATGCAGTGGACTGCAACTTTGCTACTAAAAGTTTGTTAACTTCATGTATTATTTATGTTGTAGTTGTTTATTATCCCTTAATAAATAAAATAAAAAAAAAAAAAAAAAAAAATATCATGGGCTAAAGCAACCACAATGTGGGTCCCAGAAAACGTCCAGCGACATCGAGGTAGACCTAGGCGAAGATGGCGGGATGAGCTTGACGCTTACGGGAGGGATTGGTCCACACTAGCTCTGGACAGAGAGGGTTGGAAAGAAGAAAGGGAGGCCTTTGCCCTGCAGTGGGACAATATAGGCTGAAAATAAATAAGATAATCTTCTTAATATATATAAATCTCCTGTCACGATGTTTGTCCGCGATGGACTCCTAAACTACTGAACCGATTTTAATGAAAATTGTACTCCGTGTGCAGTTTGATCCAACTCGAAAGATAGGGTAGGTGTAGGGTAGGTGTAGGGTAGGTGTAGGGTAGGTGTAGGGTAGGTGTAGGGTAGGTGTAGGGTAGGTGTAGGGTAGGTGTAGGGTAGGTGTAGGGTAGGTGTAGGGTAGGTGTAGGGTAGGTGTAGGGTAGGTGTAGGGTAGGTGTAGGGTAGGTGTAGGGTAGGTGTAGGGTAGGTGTAGGGTAGGTGTAGGGTAGGTGTAGGGTAGGTGTAGGGTAGGTGTAGGGTAGGTGTAGGGTAGGTGTAGGGTAGGTGTAGGGTAGGTGTAGGGTAGGTGTAGGGTAGGTGTAGGGTAGGTGTAGGGTAGGTGTAGGGTAGGTGTAGGGTAGGTGTAGGGTAGGTGTAGGGTAGGTGTAGGGTAGGTGTAGGGTAGGTGTAGGGTAGGTGTAGGGTAGGTGTAGGGTAGGTGTAGGGTAGGTGTAGGGTAGGTGTAGGGTAGGTGTAGGGTAGGTGTAGGGTAGGTGTAGGGTAGGTGTAGGGTAGGTGTAGGGTAGGTGTAGGGTAGGTGTAGGGTAGGTGTAGGGTAGGTGTAGGGTAGGTGTAGGGTAGGTGTAGGGTAGGTGTAGGGTAGGTGTAGGGTAGGTGTAGGGTAGGTGTAGGGTAGGTGTAGGGTAGGTGTAGGGTAGGTGTAGGGTAGGTGTAGGGTAGGTGTAGGGTAGGTGTAGGGTAGGTGTAGGGTAGGTGTAGGGTAGGTGTAGGGTAGGTGTAGGGTAGGTGTAGGGTAGGTGTAGGGTAGGTGTAGGGTAGGTGTAGGGTAGGTGTAGGGTAGGTGTAGGGTAGGTGTAGGGTAGGTGTAGGGTAGGTGTAGGGTAGGTGTAGGGTAGGTGTAGGGTAGGTGTAGGGTAGGTGTAGGGTAGGTGTAGGGTAGGTGTAGGGTAGGTGTAGGGTAGGTGTAGGGTAGGTGTAGGGTAGGTGTAGGGTAGGTGTAGGGTAGGTGTAGGGTAGGTGTAGGGTAGGTGTAGGGTAGGTGTAGGGTAGGTGTAGGGTAGGTGTAGGGTAGGTGTAGGGTAGGTGTAGGGTAGGTGTAGGGTAGGTGTAGGGTAGGTGTAGGGTAGGTGTAGGGTAGGTGTAGGGTAGGTGTAGGGTAGGTGTAGGGTAGGTGTAGGGTAGGTGTAGGGTAGGTGTAGGGTAGGTGTAGGGTAGGTGTAGGGTAGGTGTAGGGTAGGTGTAGGGTAGGTATAGGTAAATAGCCAGGTAAGTAGGTAGATAGGGACAGGACAACGTCTGTCGGGTCAGCTAGTATATTATAAATATAGGTTACATCAATTATGTATAACCGGGGGGTACAATGTGAAAAAAATGTAACAACACGTTAAAAGAGGTCTAGATTAAAAATATAATCAAAATAAAAAATTCAAATTGAGATTGAATAAAATCAGTGAGGACCATTCATAGTTTTAAAATTTGTACCTTTCATACACATTGCTAACGAACTAAATTTCCACACTAATTGAGTTGAAAATTGCGTGCATAATATAATTACGCATGGAATCACGCAATACGAAAATATTTTTGTAGTATTTTAGTCATATTTTTATATTATAGTTTCTGTTTGTGCTGACCCTAAGATTGCTAACCTTTGACAAAGAAACCATTTATGCAAGAAGTGACATGAACCCTGCTTAGTAACTCCTTCAGAAGGCTTAATTTAGACAAAGATTTAATTGGTATGCAATTTGAGACTAGGTATTGTTAGGCAGTTATGGCACACCCGCGACGGTGGTCCGCGAAAGTGGAGTGTGATGATTAGATATTGAACATTAATAATATGCTTTTAGGTTTAGGTTGTTTATCTTAATTAATGAGTTAATAGCTCCTGAATAACGAAGAAAAACGCACTTTTGGTCGGGGTAGCGCCTTAAGTACACAGAAGTCGCTGCTGCCCGACTTCCGGATTTTGCCTTTGTCGCCTTTTAACGACACCCTCGGGATGAAATAGGTAGGTATTATTCTGTCCCGGACAGCCCACGGGAGACATGTGCCTGCAATGACATCGGTGTTATTGCTTGTTTATCTGGATCACAGCAACGCTACTAGGCGGCAGCAGCGTTGACAGACTTCTCCGTGGGACAGGCACTGTCCCGCTTTTTATGGTTTTTCAAAAGTACAATGGGAATTTAGATAGTTTGCGTGCTGAGTTTTATTACCTAAAAAAAAAATTTAAAATTAAAAAAAAAAAAAAAAAAAAAATAATATGTTTATGCCTTTGACCATCTTAAAATCATCTTCATCAAAAAAAAAAACATTTTTCATCTTTCTTAAAAAAAACAATTAAAATGAAAAAAAAAAAAAATTCAAAATAATGAAAAATAATGAAATATGTTTATGCTTTTGACCATCTTTCTTTTTTTTTACTAGCCTGTAATGTGGAACATTGAAAACACATTACAGGCTAAGAAAATAAGATAGATCTTTAAAAATCTGTACGTTACAGAAAAATATCAAAAATAGTAACAAAAAATATTGGTTGTCTGTAAAGTCGGTTTACGGACGATAGTTTTACGTGATATCGTCATAAAGAAACATAATGGCTTACATATATAACATAAGCAAATAATGGCTTCCGTTGAGGTGGGCGGAGCTTATTGCTTGGGCCAATCGTGCATCTCTATCGCTTGTTCCGCGCTCTCGCTTGCACGCTCAGGCTCAGGTGGAACGTGATACTTTTTCGTGCGTGCAGCCGGTGTTCATCGATGACGTTATCACGTCAAAAGTATAATAGGTATTAATATCTTCCTGCCTTTATCACACGTTACTTGGAGTCGCGCAACTCGTTTTCTTCTTCCATCTCCACCTGTCAACCGTCATGATACCACTGTCTCTTCTCTTTCAGATTATTTAAGGGTATTATAGGTATTTTTATTATATCACTTTTTCATTTCAATTTATCCCGCTATTTTACTAATTTCACTTCAAAAAAATAAAATAATAGTATGTTGGGACATTTCAAACACGGCCATCTGACCCCAAACTAGGGAGACCCTGTACTATGGGTGTCAGACAGCTGATATACATACACAAATACATTTAAATACATACATATAGATAAATAACAACCAGACACAAGACAAACACATAAGTGCTCATCACACAAAAATGATTAGGTAGTAGGCTCAGATTATGAAACCAAAAGCAGATAGACCGCGCGGAACAGTAAAGCCAAAAAAGCAAATACAAATTCAAAAGCGAATACAATCACGAGATTGTAGATATTCGCTTTTGAATGTGTATTTGCTTTTTTTATTTGTTTTTGTTAACGATGCGACATTTCTTGCTATAGGTACCGACTCGTGTCAGTACAGCACGAAGCGCGGTGTAGGTATTCGCTTTTGAATTTGTATTTGCTTTTTTGGCTTCACTCTCAGTGTTCCGGGCGGTCTATCTGCCTTTTGTTTCATAATTAGTAGGTACCTACTACGTCCTCGAGCAAGCTCCTTCACAAATAACAATACAATTTTTTACAGTTTTAACGTAAAAAACTTTACGTTTCCTATTACTTTCACGGAATATAAAAATATTGTGACCTAAATACCTTTTCGGTATTCGTTTTGTATACACAGTACCGCGAGTGTTTGGCACATTGATTGATGATGTCTCAAACTAGTCTAGGTGTTTCGCTGGTGACGTGATATAACAAAATATCAGGTGAAATATTTACTGAGAGTGGAAAAAAGTCGTGGTTGGCTTAAGAGCGCGTATTCGATTCGTGACGAAAACTTCATGTTTTTGCGTTTTGCCCAGAGCAATATCGTAATTATGTGAGCAGATTATTTAAAGACAATTTCCAGTTTTGGAAAGATTAAGTAAGTAATTTTTAATTATGGTTTTTTAAAGCGAAGACAATTCTTTCATATCGTTTTACGATAATAGACGTCAGAGTTAACTTTCAGGACGAATACAACCATTACAATATGCCAAAATATTTTGTTTTATGCGTTTTTCCAACAGTATATACAGTCATAAAGACAGCTACAGAGCCAAAATTACAAAAATATTAATAATATGTATTAAAAAACAATGTTGAAAAAGTAGAAAATCGGTTCATTTTGAAAATTTTTCTCACCAGTTTTTGAAAGTAAATGTTATGCTTAATGTACAGAATATTTTTCAGTCCGTTATACGAGCTCATTTATTTTAGACAATTATTTTAAAAAACCCTGTAAAACATCGCGCGCTGTCCTTTGCCGATCAATTTCAATGATTCGTGCTTATTTCGTGCGTATTGCTTTTTCTGATGCACACAATCCGACCATTGTGTTGTACTAGTGTGTGTCAATGCTGCTACGCCATTCTAGCAATCATTTGGATTTTGAGTGGCGCTAAATCGAATACGCGCCCTTAAAAGGCAGCTAAAATGGGGCAGAACTACGGGGATATTAACCTGCTGGGAAAGGTCTCCCCCAAATCTTACTAGTATTCATTTCATTCGCATGTTTTTTTCCCTTTTTAGGGTTCCGTATCACAAAAGGAAAAAATGGAACCCTTATAGGATTACTTTGCTGTCCGTCTGTCTGTCTGTAAGTATGTCTGGCTGTCAAGACCCTTTATCTCGGGAACGCGTAGAGGTATCGAGTTGAAATTAAAACCATATACTCACGTCTATGGTCCCTTGATGCTGTACAAAAGTCAACCCTCTATGTTAACGTGAAAAAAAGGTACGGCCGTTGGTCGCAAAAAAACGCATTTATATAAAGTATGGATAGTAGGTATGGATTTGTATAGAAGTATGGATATGTGCCTACAATATGTACGGAACCCTTGGTGGGCGAGTCCGACTCGCACTTGTCCGGTTTTATTTTATACCATCCATAACTATATAACAACTTTTTTTTATTTTTTTATTAGCCTGTTGTGTCCCACTGCATATATTATCCATAACTAAATCACTATCACTATCAATATCCTACTAATATTATAAATGCGAAAGTTTGTGAGGATGGATGTATGTATGTGTGTGTGTATGAATGTTTGTTACCCTTTCACGAAAAAACTACAGGGCCGATTTGAATGAAACTTTACAGTAATATAGGTTATTCATCAGAATAACACATAGGCTACAATTTATAATGATTTTATGTAATTTTGGTCATAATATAACGATACGTGTCAATTAAGTCGGAAAAAAATCTTCCATCTGAGATCTATTTTGGCGTGCTCTGCCTTAACCAATGGAGTAACATAAAGATGATGTCCCGCAGGATTGTTTGTCTTAAGTAGGTCTAAATAAAAGTCAGCGACAGCATATATCTACATTTTATGTGCAAGCCAGTACGGCCAAAATTGTGAACCATAAATTTAATTTAATTTGGTACTATTTTACAATGCACATAATAGTATATAATTATCAAACTCTTATCAAAATTAATACATTTCTCGCATTAAATATTTAATGTAGATAAACTTTGTCTTTCACACTAAGTAATTTGGCCGAATAGTTTAAAAGTTATCACGTTAAGATTGACTTGAACGGAGCGCCTAACGGCGGCCGGCGGCGGGCGGGCAAACGTCATTGATGGTTGTGTTCTGTATGCATTTTTATTGTCATGTCATTTATTCTTCGTCATTTATCCTAGATAGCGATTAATTACTTTTTATTTTTAATTCAGTTTTTTTTTTTTTGTGCTGAAACACACCGTACAGGTAAAGATTGATGAAGAAACCACTAGACTTAGCATTTTGAAATTTGCAGAGTTCTATTATAGCTTAAAGTAATGAGCACTTAGAAACGAATTCAGATATTTCTACGCTCAAGGGATTCCTTCTAAATATTAGGTATAGGAGTTCAAAGATTGTATGGAAACTAATTTTTAAATTAGAAATCTGGGATGTACGACGTAAAGGTACATTAAAAAAAATTTATTAAAAAAAATGTCGCGTAACTTAACGTGGCAGACCAAATTCTACGCGAGCGAAGCCGCGGGCAAAAGCTAGTATATTATAAAAGAGCTTTTTAACAAAAAGACAACCGCCTTCAAAAAGTAAAAAATAACTTCCAAGCAGCAAGTCGGCGGCTTCGGTTTTGCTTTTTATTTTGTATTGCCACCGACATGCGAATTGAAAGTTATTATTACTTTTTGAAGGCGGTTTTCTTTTTGTTAAAAAGCTTTTTTTTAGCTTTTAGTGCCTACTTCATAACATACAAATTAATTACGAAACGGTAACACCAAAAAAAATCAGTCATCCCTTAATTTTCTACCCTTAGGGTGGAATATTTTCTTAAAATTTATATGGGAGCAAATATGAGGTAAAATAATCATCGAAATCGGACTACACTGAAAAAAGTTATGCGTGGTCAAACACAAAACATATAAAAATAAAATGTTCATAAAATGAAAACTACGGGGTCAAACTATTTTATATTTTTATGGTACCAAATGGCAACTATTCCGCATCAAACTAAAGAAGAATCACGTACATCGGATTATAAATCTTAGCGTAATCGATATACATACACAACAAAAAAAAACCATCGAATTGAGAACCTCCTCCTTTGTGAAGTCGGTTAATAACAAAATCCCAGTCAGTCCCCTCAAAAAGTATTGAACGGATTTATATGCTATTTTCACAAACAGACAGAGTTATTCATGACTAAGGTTTAAGAGCGCCCAACCCGTCATATTTCCCATACAAACGCTCGTACGCGATTACGGCGTTATAACAAATTACTTTTCCAAATATTTTTAACACACAGGTATCTTGTGGTTTAAATCTAGGTTTGTATGAAGCCAAAAATAAACTTTTTTGAGAAACAAATTCTTACTGAATTTGTATCTCAAAAATGTTTATTATTACACGTCCAAAAATCAGCTTTTTTGCACACTTTAATCTAAACTTTGGCCGGTCATAATGCACTCAATACATTAAAAAAGTAAAAAAAATAGCTTCATAGAAACCTAGCACATGTAATGGAGATTGTAAATTACAAACATTTTTACCAAAAACATGTAAGGCTTTTTCAAAAACACGTATGTCCTGGAACAAGTTTTGTGAAATTTCCGCGCGCCAATTTTCCTGTGATGTTATCGCGTTTTCACTCACTCGTTTGTTTTCGAGCTTTGCGTTGGTTGAAACAAAAAAAAAATCAATCACGCTCGCGTTGAAGTTCGTTCGATGGGGAAGGGCGCTCTTAAGTGTAGAATTTCTGGCCGGTGTGGATCGCTGGTTGGTAGGTATTTAAACAAAAAAAAAGTCGTATTTCAGACCCGATGCCTGGGCAAAGCTTGTTCGTTTTTATACGCTATTTATTTATTAAAACTTTATACACAAAAGTACAAAAGCGGACTTAATGCCTTTGGCATTCTCTATCAGTCAACCAAGGGCGGTGAAAAGATAACATGGCAGGTGCATTACAAAAAAAAGATATAAACTACACTTATATAATGATATCTATATCTGGTAAGTATATCATACACCTATGTTGTGCATGTTGTTATTAGATTTGTCGCTACACCTATATAAAATACTAGCGACCCGACCCGGCTTCGCATGGGCCTATAGCCTTCCTCTGTAAATGGACTAATAAACAAAAATAATTTTTAAATTCGAACCAGTAGATCCTGAGCGTGCTTTCAACCAAACAAACAAACTCTTCAGCTTTATAATATTAAGTATAGATTATAATTTGAGTTCACCCATTAAGAGATGCACAGTGAATTAAAAGTTTGGCTGTATGGCATTGTACCTACTCTGTTTATTTTGTTGTCGACTGTACCCGAGCTCCAAAACTTTGAAACAACTTCTAATTTGTTCTAATTAGCCTAAAAATGCTACAAAGCGGGGTAGTACCTACCTACTTGTATCTACACATAATATGCGATGTTTTTTCGGTATCAATCTGTGCTAATATTATAAATGCGAAGATAAGTTGGTTTGTTTATTTTTTACGCGTTTTCGGCTAAACTACTGCACCGGTTTTGATGAAATTTGGTATAGTCTAAGCTCCCAAGAAAGGATAAAGGCTTTTTTTTTAATCTGTATCTTTCTCTACATCCACAATAACAGACATTATATCGGTGTCATAGGATTGGTCGGTTGCATTTTGACGAGTGTGCGACGGAATTGCATAATTTAATTCCGCCGAGCCCGTTCCATCATCGGACCACATCACGTACGGCGATGCGCCACCGGTACATGGTGGACATCCCACCCACACGCAGGAAACGTTTTGGGAACACATTCATTGTGCGTATTGCTAAGGAGTGGTATTCCCTGCCTGAGTCTGTGTTTCCTGATAGCTACAACCTGGGAGTCTTTAAGTCAAGAGTGAATAGGTTGGTGTCCCCTTGTTTCGCAGACAGAAATTTCATAGAATTTCGTTTCCCAGAAAATGTTTCATATAATATTTGGTTCTCGTATTTTTATTTCGACTCTTATTGTTTCAGAGACTATTTAATTCAATGAAAAATATTTCACAAAAACACAATTCAATGAATTTTTAATCACATTTTTTTGTTTAACAATCTTATCAACCAGTAGAATTATTTTTTAAGGAATATGTATATAAATAGAAAATAACAAAAATGATGTCTTAAAAAGTCAATATGTCGTGCTACAAAAGTTAGTGGATCATTCGGTTCCCTTCAAAATGGTTGAGCCAAATGATGCCGATCCGTGCGTCATGTTCGTGAACGGGTGCCGTTAGTTGGGACTGGTCATCTCTTAGCTGCCTCGGTTACTCTAAATTTATTTTGAATTGTTTATTATGATTATATTTTTATCTAAACCTCTTTTAACGTACACGACTTGTTACATTGTTCTCACATTGTACCCTAGATTCAATATGAATGATGTAACCGAAATTTGTAACATATTATCGATTTTAAAAGAGTGTTGTTCATGGAGATTCTTGCTCATTCTTCTCCATAGAAACCTACTGTTTGGAACGAGCAGCTAGCTTCAACTTTCTGACTGATTGACTCTGATAATTCAAAAGTACCTGTAAATGGTTTATTTGAAATAAATGATTTTGAGTTTGAGTTTGAATGACAGAAAGGAATCGCTGCGAAACCGACTCCACGTAGTCTTGTCTGCCTTACATATAGAGTGTGATTTAAATCTGCGTAGGCGTGGAGGGGCGAGGTGGCCCGCGAGCTGAGGAGCAGGTGGTTTTAACGCCCGCCGCCGCGGCTGAGGCTGGCCGGCGAAGCCGGGCAGTAGGCCGAAGCCATCTGCGACGATAAGCTCGCGTGGGACCGCCGGAGCCCCGCAACGCCGGAGCCGTGACAGAAGCTATGCCTGCTGCATGTTGCATGCTCGCTTGCATGATGCATGCTTGCTTGCATAATGCATGCTTGCTTACATGCTGTATGCTTGCTTGCATGCTGCATGCTTGCTGCATGGTTGTTTGCACGCACGCGCAGTAGGTTTGGTTAGAACTGAGACTCCCATTCTTGGGAATAAGTTTTATATTAAATAAAAAATATTAGGATAAAGAATATTTGATTTGTTATTCTATGATATGATTATTCTAACAATAAACTTTATGTGAAACAAAAATCAATGATTTAAAAATCTTGAAAGTAAGTATTCTGCGTATTGATTATTCTATGAAACGAAATTATTAGAAAAAAATTATGTGAAACGAAATTCTATCAAACTATTAGCTATGAAACAACGTACAACCGAATAGGTTACTTCTAGGCAAGCGTGCTCCATCTTAGACCGCATCATCGCTTCCCATCAGGTGAGATAGTGGTCAAACGTATGCCTATCAATTAATAAAAAAAAAACAAGTGCTAGTCAGACTCGCCCATGAAGGGTTCCGTAGCAGCAAATAATATAAAAGTTCTTGTAGATCGATCGATGTTTTAATAGTAAATTGTGGTTTACGATTTATGATGTATTAAAAAAAACTACTTACTAGATCTCGTTCAAACCAAGTGTCTCTCGCGCAAACTATTCAGTTAGAAAAAAAAATATGTTTGAAACTTCAATTTCATTTTTGAAGACCTATCCATAGACACCGTATGGGTTTGATGAAAATTTTTGAGTTTCAGTTCTAAGTATGGGGAACCCCCAAAATGTATTGTTTCTTTTTTCTATTTTTGTGTGAAAATCTTAATGCGGTTCACATAATACATCTACTTATCAAGTTTCAACAGTATAGTTCTTATAGTTTTTGAAAAAAGTGGCTGTGACATACGGACGGACAGACAGATGACGAATCTATAAGGGTTCCGTTTTTTGCCATTTATTATTATTATTATTTATTTATTATAAGTTCAAAGTTACATAGCTTATAAACCAAGCCCCACAAAACCGTTGAAATGGTTTGACTGTGAGGTCTGGCGAGTCTTACAGGTTTAGGTATCATATTATTATATTCTTGTTACATGTATAGGTAGCACTTTTACAAATTTCCAAATAATATGTTTTTAATTTATTTTTAAAACTGTTTTTATTGGTTTCACTCTTTATGTCTGTCGGCTATGGAACCCTAAAAAAAGGATCATTATGTTCTTGGTCGCGGGCTGCAGTGGTTTAAAATAAACTGGCTTCCTCCTGCGACTTCGTCCGACCATAAAAAGTAGCATATGGCACTCGACAGTTATTAGTTTTTTGTAAGTTAAAGACTTTTTTTTTAATTGGACTAGTGTTTCTAAAGGTTACTGACCTAACCGAGACCGACCGAGATACAAAAACTTTTACGGGAAACGAACAAACGCATATTTAATACCTACTCTAATTAATGATGTTCCAACAAAAATTCAATCAGAAAATTATAATTATAAAATTAAATACAAGAAATATTTTGATTCCCCTTTGAAATTGCATCGTCCTGTTTAAATTTCATTCAATGTGTAATTAGCATCGACTGTGTGCTTGACCCGCGCCATCGTCGTTTTTTACTAACTAGAAACTTATGTTTTTTATTTGTAAAATATTGATGTCATTTAAAAAGTGATAAAAGTTAAGTGTTTCAGCATCCGGACAAACCTTTTGAGGTTTTGTGATGTTTCTGTTTATAACTGGTTTTCTTTTTAAATTTTTAAATAATAAAAAAAATCAAAAAAGCTAAGAAACAATTTTACCTGTTTATAATATCAGAATAGAAATGGTGTCATTCATCTTCTGATGTACAAAACTTTTCCACTGTTTTCATCCATCTTTGTTGACAAAACAATCAACAAGTAGTTTCTTATAAAAGCTTAGTCACTCATTATACTTATTACTACGTATGATTAATCGCCTGAGATTTCCTTTCAAGATACCAAGACTTTCAGGTCGAAAGGTCAAGACAATCCATCATCGTGAATCCCTCATCAGGAATATACATAAAGATGAGGTCAAGTGTGTGTTATACCTATTTAATATGAGGTTCTTTATAATAATAGAATGCTAAAAAGGGTAATGGTCCAGCTTGTAAAAAGTCAATGCGAGAAGTAAATAGGTGTTGCTAGGTTAACTACACAAGATTCGAAATTAAAAAAAAAGAACACTAACGCTCAACATAAATAACGTAATCTACAGTACGGTCAACGTATCTTGGCGCGTCTGAAGTTAGCCGATTAGCTGCGCAGTAGACAATTTCGTTCCTAAAAGTTCCATTGCGCAGCCAAACAGCTAACTTCAGACGCGCTAAGTTACGTTGACCGTATTGTATCTATATCAATTATTAATTAAATATATAAAAGCGAAAGGGTCACTCACTCACTCATCACTAAATATCGAAAACCGCTTGACGTATAAAGATGAAATTTGAAAGTAGACGTCCGCTATTAATGGATTTTGCGACAGGGCCAAGTTAAGGAGGTCTAATGACTGTCGCAAGTTTGTACCCCGCGAAGGCAAAAATACCGGGAACGAAGTCGCGGGTCGCACCTTATAGTATTGTAATATAATTTCGGTTGTTTTTTTTTACTGGAAGTATGTGTGTCCCGAGTGACAAAAAATAGACACTGACACGACTCTGATCTCAAGTAAGCTAATTAGCATAGTTTCAAAGTGCCACCTTATTACTACTGGTTTTAAAATCATTGTGGAAAGTTATAAATATTGTCTGTGGATATATTAAGCAGCTTAAAGATTGGAATATCAAATAAAATAAATATGAGCCAAACCGAAAAGCTATTGGATGGTTGCATTTTACATTCGACAATCGACTCAAATCGAATATTTTTACATCTACTTTGTCCAGTATTGCATTTAAAACCATCATCATCCTACCTAGCCTTTTCACAACTACGTTTGAGGCAGCTTCCAGTCTCACCGGATCCAGCGGAATACAGTTACCGGCATGTAAGTTGGCAAGAGATTTTGTAGTGGGGGAAGTTCGCGTACGCACAATTTCATACATTTTTACATGCGCGAACTTCCCCCTCTACAAATTTCTTGCCAACTTACATGCCGGTAACTGTACCAGTGTTACATGGAGCGAGTGCCTGTCTGACTTCCATAACCCAGTAACTGGGTAACACCAAGAAGCTTATAGATAAAAGTGAAGGCAACACTAAATACCTAAGTGAAACCACCTATGGGCAGACGCTCTCTTTCTGAATGCATACATAAGAAAGAGACAGTGATATGTGTTTTCTTTATCTTTTGTATGCATTCAGAAAGAGAGCGTCTGTCCACAGTTGGTTTCACTTATTTGTTCAGAGTGTTGCCTCCACTTTTACCTATAAGGTTCTTGGGTAACAGTCTTACCAAACGGTATCGCCGTTTGGTAAGACTGGTTGTCAGATTTTCTGACGTCTATAACGACTGTCAAAGATCTACGAATGACAGCCGGGACCAACGGCTTTACGTGCTTTCCGAGGTACGATGGGGTCTCGGTATGAAACGGATGGTCACCCATCCTCAGACCGACCGCAGCAAGAGTAGCTTAACCATGGCCGACCGATTCTTACGGTTTTTACTTAGCCATGAGCTCCTTAGTATTATTGTCAGTCAGTGGTCAGTATTGTATTTCACCGTTTTTCTTCTTCGTCTGTCTTTCGCTTGATGCCCTAGAGTCAATTGAGAAACGAGCCAAGAGGATCATCGGCAATGATAGGGTCGTCGAGTCAAAACTCCAAAGTCTCGAGCATCGACGACACGTCGAGTTGCTGGTCTGTCGGTTTTCGATCGGTTGCATTTTGGGGAGTGTGTGACGGAATTACATAATTTAATTCCCCCGAGCCCGTTCCATTATCGGACCACAAGACGTACGGCGATGCGCCACCGGTACATGGTGGACATCCCACCCATACGCTCAATACGTTTTGGGAACTCATTCATTGTGCGTACTGCTAAGGAGTGGAATTCCCTGCCCGAGTCTGTGTTTCCTGATAGCTACAACCTGGGAGTCTTTAAGTCAAGAGTGAATAGGTTACTTCTAGGCAAGCGTGCAACATCTTAGACCAAACGATGAGATAGTGGTCAAACGTATTCAGCCTATCATTGGTAAAAAAAATATATGTTTTTAACGACAATTTACAAGTAATGAAATACGAGTACATAAGGAGAGGAGAGGAGCTCGTGGCTAAATTAAAGCCGTACAGATCGATTGGTCAAAGGTTAAGCTACGCTAGCCGTGGTCGGTCTATGGATGGGTGGATATCCCTCCGTGCCTCGGAATGCACGTAAAGCCGTTGGTCCCAGCTGTCAGTTGTAGATCTTTGGCAGTCGTTATGGGTATAGTCATAAGCCAGAACGTCTGACAACCAGTCTTGAGACTCAGACCAAGGAATATCGTGTTACACAGTAACTGGGTTGTGGAGGTACGATAGGCAGTCGCTCCATGTAAAACACTGGTATTCAGCTGCATCTGGTTAAACTGGAAGCCGACCCCAATATACTTGGGAAATAGGCTGGTCAGATGATGATGAAATAGGAGTACATAATAGTACCTACAAATGTTTAGGTATGCTCCCGTTTGGTCAACTTCTACGCCAGCTGGAATTTTAGCGTGATCGTGCTGGGAAGAAATCGTTCCAGCACGACCAGTTTATCTGCGATAATTGAGAGGAAAAAAATTCCAAATTAGTGGTATAAAATAGTAGAAATTAAAAGAATTTTATTACCATAAACGCATTCATTATACTTATTTAATGAATGCGTTTCAGCGAGAAAGAGGTTAATCGTCGAATCCGACTCGGCTGGGCAGCGTTCGGGAAGTTGCGTGGTATCTTCTCGTCCAACTTACCGCAGTGTCTCAAGACGAAAGTCTATGACCAGTGTGTGTTGCCAGTGATTACATACGGGACCGAAACGTGGTCGCTCACAATGGGCCTCATCAGAAGGCTTAAAGTCACCCAAAGGGCAATGGAGAGGGCTATGCTCGGAGTTTCCTTGAGTGATAAAATCAGAAATGAGGATATCCGCAAGAGAACCAAGGTTACCGACGTAGCCCGAAGAATTGCCAAACTTAAGTGGCAGTGGGCAGGGCACATTGCTCGCAGAACAGATGGCCGATGGGGCCGAAAAGTTCTAGAGTGGCGACCGCGAACCGGAAGACATTGCGTTGGCAGGCCTCCTACTAGGTGGACCGATGACTGGTAAAGGTTGCGGGGATCCGCTGGATGCGAGTCGCGCGGGACCGGTCAATGTGGCGCCACTTGGGGGAGGCCATGTCCAGCAGTGGACGTCTTTCGGCTGAAATGATGATGATGATGAATGCGTTTATGGTCGTGTTACGAAGTACAACACGATAATTCTCAGTGTTCGGTTGTTTTTTTTTTACTCAAAGCATATTTATTCAAGTTGTCTACGGAACCCTAATAACTAATCTAACGGGGCTTTAGTTGGGTAGAAGCATTAATTCTAAGTCCTGTGGTATACGGATAAGAATAAGCCTCTTTCTTAACGAGGATCGTAAAAGTAGCCTCAAGGATTATATCATTGATGAAACCATAAAGTCTTTACAATGAAACTCTTACGTTGACTAGCGTGTGATTCTGTAAGACCTCATTTAAACATCGAATCTGAATCCACTGTGAGTTTCTTGATTGGCATTCTAAAAACTCGGTTGATAATTCGAATTTACACTAGCGTCACCCTTGCGAGTGTGTCAGCGAGTTGAACTAAATTTACAGGGAGATTTTGACAGATAAAGTATGAGATGACGTAAGAAGTGGCATTCTGTAAGGTAATTTCCCCGTCACTTCGACGCTCACTTCGCACATAAACCCGATTCAAAGTGTCAAATATATCAAGGTCATTTTGAACCTTATGCGAAGTGAGAGTGAATAGCGATGTGAGATGCGAGTTGTTTGAATTTTACAGAATCGACCTACAGGGTTTCTTAAACTTTTTTGTAGCCACGGACTACTTTCACAATTTTACAATTCCACAGACCCCTGTCAAAGAATTTTTAAGAAAACTCAAACTCAAATCATTTATTTCCAATAAACCATTTACAGGCACTTTGAATTGTCAAGGAGTCAGTCAGTCTAAAAGTTGCAGCTAGTTGCTCATTCCAAACAGTAGGTTTCTATGGAGAAAAACGAGCAAGAAACTCCATGAACACTCTTTTAAAATCAATAGAATATTACAATGTTATTAAGGTTACATCATTCGTGTTTAATTTACGGGACACAAATGTGAGGAAAATGTAACAAGTTGTGCACGTTAAAAGAGGTCTAGCGACACACAATCCAACAACCAACACATCACAACAACAACAAGTACAAGTATTAGTAGTCAGTAGTAGTTGTGTAATTCAAGAACAAGTACATGAATTAGTATGGATGTATGGAAAATCCATACATCCATACTTAATATTATAAATGCGAAAGTAACTCTGTCAGTTACGCTTTCACGACAAAACGGCTTAACCGATTTCAATGAAATTTGGTATGAACATAGCTTAACCCTGGGGAAGGGCATAGACTATTTTTTATCCGTAACTTCGTCTGCTATTCTAATAACCCGCTTCTGCTACATGCTAATAACCGAGGCAGCTAACAGATGACCAGTCTCAACTGACGGCGTCCGTTCACGAATTCAATTCAATTCATTCATTTATTGCATCAAACATGGTAGGTACATGGAGTTCTTATATAAAATATTCAGTAACACACATTTGGCCAATATATAGCATGCAATAGTACAGGTTTTTACAAGTTAAGATATTAATTACTGGGTAACTACATTTTTCAATTTATGTCTACTTAACCGTTAAATATATCTGTGCTTTATAGTGTAAAACTAAACTCATCTATCGAATAAAAACACTCTTCTAACAACCACTTCCGCAACGCAACACAAAACTTATTGAAGGGTAGTTGAGTAATTGACCTAGGTAATGCATTATAAATTAGGGGAGCCATATAAACGCAGCTCCGCCGAAAAAGTTCTAGCTTTGGAACAGGCATTTCAAAATCTAAATGTGTGGGTTTCCTTTTGTTTGTATTATCTTTCCGTTTAAATAGTTCAAGATTGGACCTCACAAACCTGGCAACTTCGTAAATATAAACGAATATAAAACAAACCTTATTTCGAGTCCGTGGCATGGCCGAGAAATGCAAAATTTACTACACAATTTCCTAATAAATATATTGTGAGTTAACTGACCCAGTGCGTACTCCTGATAGACATGCTACGGACCCCCAAGGGGTTCGTGTACCCCTTATCAAGTTCTATGTTTGTCCAATTGCTGGGCAAATGCCTCTTCTCATGCAGAGAAGGCATTGATCACTGAAGGCGGATTGGCGATTTTAGACTTATATCTATTACTAGTTTCTGCCCGTGACTTCGTCCCCGTGAAAGAAAAGTGTGATAAGACATGTTCTATGACTCTCAGCAATAGCACGCCTACGGCACTCCATACAAAAGAAACGATTTAATTACCTACACTTCTACCAAAATAACAGACTGTACAAATACGTACGTGTGTGCGTGTTTACGCGCCGCTTGAACAAACAGCAGTTTCAAGAGCAGGGTCGACGCGGGAAGAGGTGAGGAACAGTGTTTTGGAGGGAGGCGGGGTGTGTCGCTACTGTACCGTAGTACTAATAGGTATTTATACTGTGGCAATGGTGTAGCTTTCGGTCAGTGGAAGTAATTTCGTAATCCGACTAGGAGTTCCAGAGATGATCTCTTACAAACAAACAAACAGTGGTGCCAATTCTGTCGTGCATGAGCTTAAGTTATTTTCAGCTATTTATGTCTCTTTCTCTCCAATAAAACAAAAAAGAGACAGAGATTAATAAGAGCTGTCAATTCAAGTTGATCAAAAATTTTCATACAATTATACATAGTTGTCATTTCAGAACGTATTGATTAAAAACACGGCGAAGTTCAAGAAAAATCTTATTTCACATCTCTAACTTAGTTCATATCTGTCGCCGTCCTTTTTCTTAAACTGCTTGGCAGATAAAGATGCCAATTGTCTAATTTTAGTTCAGTTTGTGAACAAGGGAATCGGCGCCATCCAAACTTTCATACTAATATACTAATTATACTAATACTAATATACGAATTACTATTTACTAATCGTAATAATATACTAATTATACTAATACTAATATACGAATTACTATTTACTAATCGTAATAATATACTAATTATACTAATACTAATTACCATTACTAATTTTACTTATTAGTAATATTACTAATTTACTATTTTTACTAATTACTAATTTGCTAATTTACTAATATTTACTCATTTACTATTTACTAAATTTACTAATAATATTGTAACACTGTTACGGTTACACGACGAAACGGCTGAACCGATTTAAATTAAATTTGGCATGAAGATAGCTTGCCGGCTTGGCTTGTGCCCGGGGGAAGGACGTAGGCTACTTTTTAATAGCGCGATAGCCGACTTTCACGCGGACGAAGTCGCGGGAAAAAGCTAGAGATATTATAACATAGGCCATAACTTCAGCCAGACACTAAAAGCCAGAATTTTAATGCGTCTGAGATCTCAGCCCATTCGTTACGCGTAATATATTTTATTTACAGGTAATTCTCATACAATTATATGGACACATGTCCAATACCAAATACAGAGCTATTATTTCGACACATTGCTGCAAAATCATGCTCCACATAGCCTCCAGTGAATACAAGTCTTACTTCATTTACAATTCTATAACACGAGATGACCCATAAACCCATATATTTATAAACCTTAATTGATATGGTGGAGGTCGTCATTGAAGCCTTCAAGTTGCTCGACTGTTTGTCCATAAAGTGCATGCCATATGTTCTACGCGTTAAATGACGTCAGAATAACGGATCGGTTAGATTGGCGGGCGTGATGAGAGGGTGCGGTCTTTGTATGTAAGTGCTGTTGAGACTGACTGGTTTAGTCATATCCTACCTCATTTGATGAGTTTGTATGTTCATATTCATAGAGGATAAAGACTGTTCTGAATTAGAAAGAAGGACTGAAGGATGAGCACACCTTTTAGAGATTCCCATCTTTGGCGTAAAAGGTGTGCGAGGCACCATTTGGTCAGTGTCAGTGAGTGACCTGAGGTTTGATTTTGGTCTGGTCGAGGCAACAATCGAAATATTTGGTCAGTGTCAGTCTGTGGTTTAATTTTTCTCCAGAATAAACAATGAGTAGTTTATTTTTCTTAGTGGTTGGGTCTTTGGATAAACATGACAGATTCTAATAAGATACACAGATTTCTTTTTTCTGTAGCCTTATACTCTGTCCCAATCCTGGGCATAAGCCTCTCCAAGTATTTCCAAGAACTATTTTCCTGTTCCACCTTGAACCAGCCCTCGTGGTACACAATCAGTTTATCTCACAATCTCTATTTGGGCAGAACTGTTTTATAAAGAATAACTATCACCCCGGCTTCGCACGTGTGGAATGTAGATTAAACTATACGTACGGACCCTCCTCTTGAATCATGCGTACCCAGCATTCCACCGGCCATAACCCTGATGGTATGGTGGATCTAAAACTATACCAATCACCTAACCTAACCCAAATGATTCACCAACAATAGAGAGGATCTAGCGCTCGGCGGCCGCTACCGCGGCACCGCTCGCTACGCTAGCTCGCCTTCGCGCTTCAATGGTCACGTTCTAACCTAACCTAACCCAAACGATTTTCTCAGTGTTATTGTTTTAGATCTACCATACCACCAGGGGTATGGCCAGTGTGACTTTGCCCTAATACATCCTACGTGAGTTACAACTTCAAGTACCTACTCAACGTTTTACTTTTCTTTGTATAACTTATATTAAAGCCAGAAGGTTTTTGATATTAATAAAGAAACCAACTTAGTTTTTATGGGTGAAAAGGCTGTCATTTAATGCCGGCACTTCACATGGCGTATTTTTAAATATTCGCCTTATTGAGTAACCCTAAAGTTATTGAAATAAAGTCGATTTTGTATTTTCCAAATAAGGCGAATATTTACACAAATTCGCCATGTTAAGTGCCAGCATGAGAATGCCATCTCTGTTGGACTCGTGGGCGAAAACACGACTGCTGAGCGTTGGGTTTCATTTCAAAGGAGTCCGCCCATCTGCCATACATCGTTGGGCCATGATTGTGATGTACCGTTACAAGTTCCATACTGGTGTCATTTGTTAGGTCTTCATATCAGCTTTAGGCTCCCTTAATTTCAGATTGATTGACAGTTGCGTATTGGAGATAAAGGCTCTTGAATATACGGTTAGGTTATGTTGGAAAATGTATTATTTGAAGCATTTGAAGATTATTTTTATAATATTAACAATTTAGGAACGATCAAATGACTCTTTTTAAAGGTATTCGTTAAGTATAATTAAGCACTCAACATCTGAGAGTGATCAGCAGATTGACCACCCATTACATTAGACCTAGGTAGTCTAGGTACCTACAGTCCAAAAGAAAGATTGGTTTAACCAGGGGCGTTGCTACCGCCGTATCAATTATAAGGGGCCCTCGGGTAACAGGGGCCCCGAAACAGATGCGATTGAGCTTTTTTTAGACAGTTGGCCGTATCAGCTGTATCAATTATCAGGAGGCCCCGAAACACCTGCGATTGTGTGAGAGCAGGGACTCCTGATACGGAGCCACCGGTTACCTAGCTACGCCACTGGGTTTAACTAATTATGAACAATGACTGATGCGTGTGCAGTGCACTAAGTTGTATAGTCTTTTACATCCCTCATAGAAGCGTATCGGACAGATTTGAACCACCGATTACTTACTATTACTAGATAGCATTTAGACCTAGGATTTAGTAGATTTAGACGTTATTGATTTAACATTAATGTCACAGTATAATTAATAGATACTTACCTACTAGGTTTTTTAAGTAGATTGGTCCAGAGGAATATCAATCTAAAGGAAATGAAATAAGTTAATAAATAAAAAAACATTTTGTAGTTCACTTTTAATCATTTATTATGTACCCATACATGCTGTTATTCATCTTCATAAACAATTAAAATAGAATCTAAGAAGTGTGCAGGGGGTGTGACATTTTCTTGGTACCTAGCCCAACTCAAGTACCATATAATTGACATGGTATGTGCACAACAACCTACTGTACGCCTTCCCACTATACAATTGCAATAATGTTGCACAATTGCTTGCCTTCCTGCTAGAGAGCTGTCGACCAATATGTAAACAAAATATGTTTTCCTACTTACATGTCGAGAGTGTATTCTCCCTCTTAGCAACCAAGCAGTGCTTGAAGCCGACAGCACTCTTAAAAGATTATTATCGACCTCCCTCCACACTTCTATTACATAGGAGCCATCTGCCCTTACGTGTTCTCCATAATAGGAACGTGCTTGTTTTATTTGGTATGTTCCTAGGGAAACTAGTACTAATTCACTATATGTGAGCCGGGGAAAATCTGTCACAACGTTACTGTCGACTGGTGTTGGTCTAAATTCAACTCTTCTTCTGTTTAAATTATTTCTAACAACATAATCAGCTAACCTGTTTTCTATGTACATATTTTGGTTTATTAATTGGAGAATTTCCCCGGCATCATCTCGGTCGGTTATAACAGGATGAAACGCATTTATAAGAGCGGCAGCCACCTCAAAGTCTTGCATTAAATGTCTAGACGCTACATTGAAATATTCTTGCCTAAAGATTTTAAAATCACGTTTGAATCGACCATTTACTACTTCCACAACCCAACGGCAAATGGTGACTGCCCTCGATTTATTTGCTTCTATTGTCGACAGCTGTGTTTCACCCTGTTGTAACGAAGCGGGTACATACGTTCTATATCCACACGTATTTAGTAAGGGCAAGGCATCCCGAAATCCCCTATCCAGTACAAATGCGTCACCAGCCTGAAAATATTCTCGCATTGCAGAACCATGTTTAAATTCCTCTTTCATTATATCGGCATCTGACGTTGTAGCTGGATAGGGGCCCAAAACATCTATAATATAACCATCAGTACATACAATTAAAAATGGTTTGACCAAATTCCTATATTTATGTAGACTATAGGTGTCTTTTTGGTACATGTAATTTGAGCTTTTTTGAACATATATATAAGTTCCATCAAAAATTGCTACAGGTGTGCATTCATTATTGTTATTAGCAAACAAACCTCTTGGGATCATTAAAGATCTATTTATAAGTTGTTGCCTATTTAAGTGATTTAGGCCTAAATGATGTGGCACATAATTCTCTGCCATATTTTCTCTTGCTTTCTTCATTAAGCGTTCTAATGTTGACCTGGGCATTTGGAGTAATGTAGCCAATCTGTCATCAGACTCACCAGTACGCAGTTTCATAAGATAAGCTGCTAGGGCTGTAACACCTCTAGAGATCTGTATCAATGTTGGTACTTCTAATAGTATTTGGTGAAATTGGTCTTTTGTAAATCCAATCCAATAATAGAAAATGTGGTCTTCTATGGAGTCTATATCCTCAAAGTTCAAAGCAGTGGGATTGGGGGTTTTCAAAGCCAACATGTCTTGGATATGGTGTGCTGAGAAACTATTTGTGAAGTTATTTGTAACACCTATTAAAAAGTCCCACGAGTCTACACCATATAAATGGTAATCACATAAGCGATTATTTGGAGGAATATACAAATTGTGCCTATTAAGCAGATCTTTCCTTAAAGACTCTGGAATTCTGTGTCTTTCACTCCTACCACATCCTTCAATAAAACATCTCCTCTCCGTTTCAGTAGCTCGAATGTAGTCGGGTAAAACAATGGTTGCCTCATTTGAAGGACGCTGGATGACTTGCTGGGTTGGTGGGTCCACAGGTACAGGATCTGACTGTTCTGTTGTTGACTGTGATGGTGCTTCAGTTGGTAGATCAGAAACCAACACATCAGATCCTGATGCTGATGTTGATGGTTCTGACGAGAAGTGCCGGGCCGCTCTATCTGCCCTCACCCAACAAGAGTGGCATATTTCACTTTGAGCTCCAATCTATAAAATGAAAAATGTTACAGTTAAGATACAAAAGTAGTGTTGAGCGTTAATTATTTACTATTTTTTATTTTTTTATTTAATATCATAGTCAATAAACCTATAACAATAATTACAAGGTGATAATACGTGAATACTTACAGTCCTGGGTAGAACCCATTCCCGTATGACATTATATATTCTCTGTTCCCGTTCAGAAGTAGTCCGGAGCCGATGGGATCGTGTATTCCGCAATAGAGAACGACCACAATAGAGACATACACGATCATGTCCACGTAAAGCAGGCCTCTCTTCACCAGGTACATGTAGGAGCAATGTATCAACAGCCAGATCCCAACAAGCTTGGCATAGATGATGACTACTTTCTACCTAAAAAAAGACAATGAAGTTGTAGTAAATAAAATAGCATGTAGGTGTTGATACTTCTACAGAATAAATTATGTAGCTAGGCAAATAGGGGCAATAACACATATTCGAATAGGTAAATACTATGTAATTTGGCGCGACCCTCCAGCGGGCCGCGTAACTGTTGGAAGGGTGAGATTAAATTGGTATTATGTATTGTGGGTGGACTTACTGTTCGGGGAGAAACCCATCCACGTACAATGGACAAGATGGATTCTTCATTTAATGGACGCCTTCCTGTTATATTGCAACGAGACGTTGCAATCCCGCAGTTTATGCAGTTGTCCATTACGAAAGGCAATATCGACGTTCCAAATAACAAGCCGTGGTCAATCGAAGTAGCAGAAACTAAGTCCGTGTTCGCGCCGAAGTAGTCCGTGAAAGCAAGATTCGTCAGATTCCGTGAAACAGTCCAGGTCGTCAGAAAGATCACCGAAAACACGAAAATCGCAAAAGAACACATTCACCGCGCGTCACAACACAGAGCGAATGACAACAAATAATTCATAGTTTGACGTATTTATTTTGACACTGACATTTGTTTCAAGTTTGAGTTATTGTCTTTTCAGCCATTTCATGGCATGGAACAAGTAATTACAACCAGAAAAAAATTATCTTCAAATAATATTTTTTTGTATTTAGCAACTGTAGATTATATTTTTTTTTTTTTATTTTGGTTTATCAAAAAATAAGGAATTTTTCCCAGTAGATTTTATTCCTGTACAAGCCGTGGCCCAATATTGGGCAGTCTTCTTTCATCAGAAACTGTTTAGCTGTTTCGTCGTAACAGCGAGACAGACAGAGTTCCTTTCGCATTTATAATATTAAGTATGGATATATGTATAGAAGTATAGATTTCTTAGTTGCAGCTTGAAGTTGGTTGTGTGATACCTACCCGCGAACCTCGGAAAGCAGGTAAAGCCATTGGTCCTGCGCCTGATCTCTCCCGGATCGTGTCGGATTGCCGTCCCAATGGACTATGTACTGGCATATTTTTATATGTAACTAATATTATAAAGAGGTATTGTTTGTAAGTTTGTATGTAGGGGGTAATCTCCGAAGCTACTTATCCGATTTCAAAAATTCTTTCACCAATAAGAAGCTACATTAACCCTGAGTCATATAGGCTATATTGCATTAACAAAAAATTAGGGATCCTTAAGAAAAGAGGACTTAAGGGTCCTAAGATTTGGTGACTAAGATTTGGTGATCATTTACTATTTTTGGTGGTCATTTGGTGACTAAGATTTGGTGATCATTTACTATTTTTGGTGGTCATTTGGTGACTAAGATTTGGTGATCATTTACTATTTTTGGTGGTCATTTGGTGACTAAGATTTGGTGATCATTTACTATTTTTGGTGGTCATTTGGTGACTAAGATTTGGTGATCATTTACTATTTTTGGTGGTCATTTGGTGGCTAAGATTTGGTGATCATTTACTATTTTTGGAGGTCATTTGATGACTATATAAGATTTGGTGATCATTTACTATTTTTGGAGGTCATTATATGTTTTTCCTTTAAGAATACCAATGCATTTAATTTTCTATAGGTATCTCCGGCTACTGTATTTTTTCCGGTGTAGATTGAGATAAATATCTTTCCTTGTCCGAGTTCGAATTGAAGGAAAAAAAATATTATTAAGGGTCACAAATAATATATCTTTTGTGCAAACGTATCTAATAAATATAAATCTTTCTTTCTTTTTTATTTAGAAAGTTTGCTAACAGTCGGATTTGGGTTGTTATATAGTTTTCTGTTGTATATTTCCTGTTTGTATAGAGTTATTTCCTGATTTTACGGGTCGAGCGTCTAAAGAATACGGTGACAACCAAGATACAATCACATTCGGTCGACGCTTGTGCCGATTTTCATCCAACAGCCGTTGAGGCGTAATTGATTGACAAATAATCAAACTTATAAACATACAGACGTTACCATGTTTAATATGAGTAGCTAGATGGACAATCTATAGGGTAGGAAAACACTGTATTTTATTTATTAAAAAAAAATATTATCCTGATCCATTAGACCTCATTCGTTAATGTTAACCTCTCAACAAAATTACAAATACACAACAATAAAAGACAGAATTAAAAGATTCCAGAATATTTCAGAGTCAAAGAAAAAAGGTATAATTTATTTGATTGTTTTTAAAACATCTTTCTGCTCTCTGAACCGACGACATCAATGTGGCTTTTATCTTTTTTTTTCTCTTTGTAAACACTCATTGTTTTATCAGATGCTCAAACTGAATGAAAATCTTTTTTTGCAAAAAAATTTAGGCACCTTATTTCTCTTTTTCCAATTTAATTAATTGACGAAGACAAAGCGTACCCTTAAATTAATCAATTAAAAACTGCAGATCATTCATCATCTGCCTAGCTTTTTCGCAAGTATATTGGGGTCGGCTTCCAGTCTAACCTGATGCGGCTGAATACCAGTGTTTTACATGGAGCGACTGCCTATCGGACCTCCACAACCCAGTTACTGGGTAACACGATACCCTTGGGAAGACTGGTTGTCAGACTTTTTGGCTTTTAACTACCCTTAACGACAGTCCAAGATCTACGAATGACAGCCGGGACCAACGGCTTTACGTGCTTTTCGAGGCTCGGAGAGAACTCGGTATGAAATGGATGGTCACCCATCCATAGACCGACCGCGACAAGCGTAGCTTAACCTTTGACCAATCGAAACCTAAAACTAATGGTACTTATCAAAAAATTCCTCCCCATCGCTGTCATCTCGGAATATGCCCAAGAGACTGGCTGCATTGCCACGTTGAATGGCAATGCTTAACATAAGGCATTTACTTAGCCACGAGCTCCTCGCAAAAAACTGCAGCTTATTGTTTTCGAAAAAAGAAAATTGCAAAAAAAGTTACTTTTCAAAGATGGCGGCTAACGATCTACGGTGATTTAATCTCACCTGAGAGTTTGAGGTAATAATAAAATTTTCACGAAAATAATTAAAAATTCAATAGAGAAGATTAAATTACTTAGTTAAGGGAGGAAAACTAAGAACATTGTAACTTCTATTGTACCGGCACTAATTATCTTTAAAGTATAGCTTGTGCTTTACCAGTTAGCGAGGGTGTTGGTCATAATATATGGTACTTTCGGAAATTACCTGCTACCAGGTATCAGGTACTGAACTTACAAAATTGCAATTTTTTTTTGTTTATAAAAATAAATAAACAATTAATACAGTTTGCAATTTTCGTGTAGTTACATAAACATAAACATAAACAGTTCGATCGGTCAAAAGGTTAAGCTACGCTAGCCGCGGTCGGTCTGTGGATGGGTGACCATCCCTTTCATACCGAGTTACCTCCGTGCCTCGGAAAGCACGTAAAACCGTTGGTCCCGGCTGTCATTTGTAGATCTTTGGCAGTCGTTATGGGTAGTCAGAAGCCAGAAAGTCTGACAAACAGTCTTACTAAGGGGTATCGCGTTACCCAGTAACTGGGTTGTGGAGGTGCCTATCGGACCTCTACTCCCTCGCTCCATGTAAAACACTTGTATTCAGCTTCATACGGTTAGACTGGAAGCCGACTCCAATGTAGTTGGGAAAAGGCTAGGCAGATGATGATTATTTCGAAACATCGCCAAGCGGCTGGTCGACTGTTCACATAAACCGAAGGCTAGTCTATTCTTGGGTCAAATAATCAAAAGAATCAAAGCATTGCCAAGTTGTATGGCAATGCTGCCAGCCTGCTGGGCACGTGTCCCGTTGACAGCGATGTGGACGACTTTTTTAATGCCCTTTTAAAATAGATAATAATATACAATTCAAGATAAAGGGAATCTCCCTCCCTTTTTAAGATTTGTATATATTTATTTTCAGCCGAAAGACGTCCACTGCTGGACACAGGCCTCCCCCAAGGGGGGGGGGTTGCCATAATCGCCACGCTTGGCAGGCGGGTTGGCGAACGCAGTATGGTTGTTAAAAAGGCACAGAGAACGCTGCTGCCCATTCTCTGGTGAGTCCCTTAGTCGCCTCTTACGACACCCACGGGAAGATATGGGATGGTGCTTTTCTTTACGTCCGACACCATAAGGACAATGTTTGTTGAATTTGTATATATTTAGTTCATTAATAAACGATTGATTGATTTGAGAAAGTATGATTTCGATCAAAAAGCGTAATTTTTCTACGAAACCAAAATCAGTAAAAAACACAAAAAGAAAACAAGCACCCAGAAAATTGCCAGAAGTTCATCAGAACTCAGTGAGACTTACTGATTCCATTTGTTACACTTCATCCCTCAAAATCCTTTTCACTTCGCTGTTCTAACAAAAATCGGCTTCCCGTTGGCCGAGTTCGGACGCAAACCGAACTAACTTTTTGTCGTTTGCACGAACAGACTTTTATTGATTACGTAACGTTCAATCGCACGTTAATTTTGTAGACTAACTCTGTGACCAGTATAGAAAGAACTCTGTAAAAGGAACTTTATGAGAATTTCGCTTAACTGAGGGGTTGTAAATGGGTCCTTTTACAATAGGCGCCAAAATTTAGTTGGAGAATTAATAAGACAAGCTGTAAAACCCATCTCCCTATAAGGACTTCTCTACATTTAATTCTGTGACTTAAATAAAAGTCTTTATCTTCTTAATTTTCTAATAAAATCATTTGTAAATCTTTGGGGTAGCGAAATAATTGGTTTTAGCCTACAGTTATAAATAAATAAACTTATTTATTGGTAAGAGAACTAAAAGTCATTCTTTGTATGCTTTAAGATAAAACGTAGGTATATGTATATTATTAAATAATAATTATTTAGTCAATAATAATAATTAAATTTAAAAACTTCGTCATTTAAAATAATAATACATTGAATAATAACGATAATTGATTGATTTATATTACCTACAGAAAGTTGTTCTAGGTCAGGTCGTTAGTATCTAATGCATTCACAAAAATATGTAAGTGTGTGGTGTGTGTGTGTGTGTAGTGTAGTGTGTAAGGGGCTAGCAAGCTGTTCCAATTTATGTCCAAAGGAGTATACTCTTTTAGTCGGGTTTTAATGATAACGACGTCCGCTCTATAGCTATTCATACTCAAACGCTCGAAGTAATTTAATTGAGAAGGCGTATGTCTTGATGTTAGTTCCATACAGGTGCTTATTACTTCCCGTGTCTTATTACATTTCAGGTTACGAACTTTGCTGCCATGTGATAATTAAATCAGAACTTCGCACTCTCAACTTCGAGATAATGTAAATTTGGACGAAATTTGGGGCAAAGCTCTGTGTTGGGCGAAACGACATGCAAATTGAGGGCGGTGTGGGCAAAAGGCGGGCAAAGATGCCATTTTAGGACATGAAGAGACTGCTTTGTACCTATTACAGGGGTTGGCAAGCTTTTCGTTACTCAGCCACATAAAATGAAATCTCGGAGAATTTGGTCCTTCCATACGAATTTGTCTTTCAGAAATTGGTCCTTCGAAATGGATTTAAAGACGTTGCCGAAAATATTTGTGTCAGAAACTCCGTTTTTACAGTCTTTCCGATGTTTTTATGGTACTCTTGAAAGTCTTTTGGCTACCCTGATCCGGTTTGGGAATACAATGTAGCTACGACTGAATAAATATTGAGAATGCGAGAAAATTTAAGCAGCCTTCGCCGTCGGAGTGAGATATTACGTTTCAGCTGCACAGTACATACATACAAAGTAGGAAAAATAAGAAAAGGCTTGCAATACTTTCGTGTTTCGAGATGCAGACGCTGCAACATAGTGTTACTAGCAAAAGGGAGAATCTTTAATTTCTTCTTCGGAGAATACATTCATAATGTTATAGGAGCTTACTGCCAAAAGTCTCAATAATAAAATGTATAACGTCAAACGAATTAAATGTGTTACATTACTAGCAATAAAAAAATAAAGTATACATAAAACCTCATTTATTTTCGTTGGATCTCAGTTTTGGATCTTTCTCGTGAATAAATGGTTTTTCTTTCTTTCTTCTTTCTTTTGAATCCCAGTTTAATATTTTTGGCGTTGGATACCACAAAACAATATTATGTATTTTCGATGGATCCCAAATTTAAAAAATGCGAGACAATTGAGGTTTTTTTGTCGTTTCATCCCAAAAACTATTTCAGTTTAATCCCAAATGCTTAAAAAATTATTAAAAATAAAATGAGAGTATATTTTATAGGCACAAATTAATCTGAAATTGAGATTTAAAAAATATTAAATAAAAATATTGCCGGTAGCAAAAATAGTAGGTTGGCAGCTACAGCGTAGGATAATTTTAAGTAGAAAGTAGCAGCAGCAGTAATAATTAGTCGTTAGCTTTGTTTTAATTCAAACTGGCATCGATAATCGTAAATGCCTAGGTAAGCACTAATTAATTCACGCATAATGATATCAACAGTTGATATCATGATGTGGTCTCCTTTTTTTTTCGTGAATAAAAATGTATACATTATGCATCAAAATATTGCAGGACTCCTAGCAAAATCTGACATGCTCACAGCGTGCCTACATGAGTTATTAGAAAAAAAATACAAGTGGACCTATTATGTATTACAGAGCATTTCATGATGGAAGGCTATGAAGTCCATCTCAATATACCTAATTACAGTTTAGCTGCAAGCTTTAGTCGTAAGGAAAATAAAAGAGGTGGTGCTTGTATACTCATCAAAAATGGTCATCAGTGGAGAGAATTACCGAAAATCGGTAAATTATCTATAACGGGTATTTTTGAATGTTGCGCCATAGAACTTATAAATTATAGAATTGTTATTGTATGTATATATAGAGTACCGAATCCAAGTAATTTTGATGAATTTATGAGTAGATTAGATATATTATTACGTGTTCTGATAAAAAAATCATTTAAAAATGTTGTACTGGCGGGTGATTTTAATATAGATATATTGAAGAAAAACAAACAGACTCTAGAATTTGAAAATGTATTATTGAATTTTAATTTAAAGTTATCTATACGTCAAGCTACTCGTTTAAAGAGCAAGACATGCATCGACAATTTTGCGCATAATTTTAATAAGTGTCGTAAAGCTATAGTTTTGGAACTGGCTTTGTCTGACCATACGGCACAACTACTCAACTGCCCGATTAGCACCGCAAGCACTGGAAATCAATGGCGGACAACTAAACGGGACTATAGTAAAGAAAACATAGACAAATTTAAATCCTACCTCAATTGCCTGTCGTTTGCTGAAGTATATGAAACTAAGGACCCAAACATTGCTTACAATACCTTTACAGAAATGTTTTCATTCCTATATACACAGTGCTTCCCTGAAATTCTTATCTCTGTAAATGTGAAAAGAAGGCCTAGTTGGGTCTCTCGTAGTATTAAAATATGTAGCAAAAAGAAACGTCAATTATTATGGCATTATAGATAAAAACCTAGCGAACTAAATAAAAATAAATTTAAGAGTTATTCAAAATTGCTTAAAAAAATAATTTATTTAACTCAACGCGCACAAAATACACATCAAATTAAAAAATCAAATAATAGATCTAAAACTACGTGGGAAATAATAAACCAAACAAAACTAAACATACCAAAACACAATATAGACAAAATTCGATATAATAATGAGACTGTAACTGACCCCAAAATGATTGCCAATATATTTAACGATTATTTTATAGATAAAATCAAGCCTATGACTAGCTCGGCAACCACAGCTACTAAACATATTTTAGCCAGAAAAGACTCTATGTTCATGGCCCCAAGTCTACCACCTGATATATTAAAAATTATCATGAACTTAAAAAATACTAATAGTGTAGGATACGATGGCATAGGTACAAAAATTGTCAAGACTGTAGCATATGAAATATGTAGCCCCATAAGCCACATTATTAATTTAAGTATCAGTGAAGGAGTATTTCCGAAAGCTCTAAAAAAATCAATTGTTAAACCACTGTTTAAGAAACAGGATAGGGATCTAACAGAATTTTACAGGCCAATATCATTGATACCCATATTTTCAAAAGTTATCGAAAAGTATATTTGTATGGAACTTAATACCTATTTAGAAAAAAATAATTTACTCTGTGATGAACAGAAAGGATTTAGAGAGAAAAAAACAATTAACTTGGCCATATACGACTTCCTACATACTGTTATGACAAACATGGATAAAAATACACCAGTCTGTGCCATATTCTGCGACATGACACAGGCTTTTGATTATGTCCAACATAATATATTACTAAATAAACTTGAAGCATATGGTATAAGAGGAAACATACTTAATCTGATACAAACATACCTACATGATAGAAAACAAGTAACGCAAATTAGTAGAATAAATATGAGCTCCAAACGTGAAGAGATGTTCACGTCATGCGAGCGTACAGTCCCACATGGAGTTCCGCAAGGCAGTGTACTCGGACCACCCATGTTTACACTCTATATTAATGACTTCCCTAAATCCATTAAATATCCCATGACACTTTTTGCGGATGATAGTACGATAACGATACCATGCCATGATAAGAATACATACGAAACGGAAATAAATAATACAATTATTGAAGCGGTAACGTGGCTGAACAATAATAATTTGAAAATTAATATAAATAAAACTTTGATTATGCACTTTAGCCAACGATCATCATTATTCTCTAGTCTTGACATCGAATATAATAATAATAAAATAAGGACATCTAATGTTACAAAATTCTTAGGCCTAACAATCGACAGAAACTTAAATTGGAAAGCACATATTGAGGCTCTAGCCAAAAGAATAAGCAGTGGTGCATATTATGCGCTATATAAACTATCACGTACTTTAAATATTGATGCGCTATTAACGGCCTATTATGGTTTAGTTGAATCCGTCATTAGATATGGTGTTATCTTCTGGGGTAACTCAACTGATAGGGATATCATTTTTAAAAGACAAAAGTGCTGCCTAAGGTCTATGTTTAACCTCAAAAGTACCGATAGCTGTAAAAAATATTTCACTAAATATCATATATTAACATTACCTTCACTATATATATTGGAAATAGCAATGTTCGTGAAATTAAATCCACATTTGTTTCCTCGTATGGCAGACAGATTTCCAAGAAATAGACGCGATGATAGCAAGCTTTGTGTGCATACGTCAAAAACTGCACTTATGCGCAGGAGTGTTTTTTGTATGGCACCAATTATCTACAACAAATTGCCCAAAAGTTGGAAAGAGCAAACTGTACCTAAACTCAAACCATTGAAGTTGTTTTTGGCGCAAAAAGCATATTATAGTATTACAGAATTTTTAAACGACTCATTGTGATTATCTATAAAATAACTTTGTATAATGTAAATTGTAATTATAAATCTTACTATGATTCATTTTATTCGATTTCTTTAAATTCCGATCATTGTAATGTGTATTTATTGGTCATAGAAAATAAATAAATAATAAATAAATTTGTATAACGTAAATGATTGAAAAAATTTTTGTTTAACTGTGACTGAAATGTATAAGTGTGAAATTTAAAAAGATTTGTTTCAATAATAATTGTTCCTAAAATATTAGCACGCCATGAGAAGTGGCAGACATGTCGTGACCCACTCATATTTAAGATCTTGCATGCATGTATTATCCTAATTCTGTATGTATACTGTACATGTTTGAGCTAATAAAATTTCTTATTCTTATTGAAGCACATAGATTTATGTTCTTGTCCTTTATAATATAGCATGTAAGGTGTATTCTTTGTTGGAGATCCTTATAAAATAAAATAAAACAGTTCTTAAAAAAGCGGCCAAGTGCGAGTCGGACTCGCCCATGAAGGCTTCCGTAGCAGCAAGTAACATAATATAAAAGTTCTTGTAGTTCTGAGTTCTGTATATTTGAGTTGATTGAATGGAAGGTAAATTGCGGTTTACGATTTATGACGTATTAAAAAAGAAACTACTTTCGTAGATCTCGTTCAAACCAATTTTCGGTGGAACTTTACATTGTAATGTACATCATATATTTTTTTTAGTTTTATCATGTGTGTGTATGTTTACGTTTTCGCAGTGTTAAATATATTAGCGGTTACCCTACTCTTTTAGAATATTTTTCTTTTTTGGTATATTGTACTATTTAGTCAAAACTGTACGTTGTTTAATTATGTTTTAATGTTACTCAAATATTTCTCATGTAAGTGAATTAAATTCTTATGGGAAATAAAGACATCTCAAACCCATTCTCTTATTTTAGAAGTTACAGGGGGGGGGGACACATTTTACCACTTTGAAACTAAACAAACTATTCAGTTTAGAAAACAATGACATTAGAAACCTCAATATTATTTTTGAAGACCTATCCATAGATATCACACACGTATGCGTTTGATGAAAAAAAATAACCCCCAAAATTTATTGTTTTTATTTTCTATTTTTGTGTGAAAATCTTAATGCGGTTCACAGAATACATCTACTAACCAAGTTTCAACAGTAAAGTTCTTAAAGTTTCGGAAAAAAGTGGCTGTGACATACGGACGGACAGACAGACAGACAGACATGACGAATCCATAAGGGTTCCGTTTTTTGCCATTTGGCTACGCAACCCTAAAAATGAGGCCCGGACGACGAAACTCCCGCTTTGCGGGGCTCCTATTTCTGGGAGGTTTAAAAAAATCAAAATCATCACTATTACTTTACAGAAATATTAATGTAGGTTGAGCTGGGGTGTGATTCTGTAAGACCTCATTCTAAACTTCGAATCTGAATCCGCTTTGAGTTTCTTGATTGTCATTCTAAAAACTCGGTTGATAATTCGAATTTACACTAGCGCTACCCTTGCGAGAGATTTTGACAGATATAGTATGAGATGACGTAAGAAATGGCATTCTGTAAGGTAATTTCCCCGTCACTTCGACGCTCACTTCGCACTCGAACCTGATTCAAAGTGTCAAATATATCAAGGTCATTTTGAACCTTATGCGAAGTGAAAGTGAATAACGATGTGAGATGCGAGTTGTTGCTTGAATTTTACAGAATCGATCTACAGGACTAAACCCATGTCATGAAAGGCTTAGCAAACCTTTGATAATGTGGATAGCTATTATATTATAGTGGAGGGGGGTTATCCTTCTACAGCCAACCAGGGGTAGGATCAATCAATCATTATATTTATTGTGGGTCATAAGAATACTTAAGCCCACTTGCACCAAATTTTTAGCTCGTTAGTTAGTAACACGAGGTTATTACAATATGTTATACATAATGGCCTGTGTTAACAGCTAACTCGGAGGTAAAAAGATAACCCTATCTGGCGCAAGCGAGACCTACAGGTATGTTTGCTGGTATTCCAGTTCTGGAATAAACTACAGATAAAGTTAAAATTGAAATGTCTCATCACTTCAGATTACTAGTAGTCCACTGTTGGACATAAGCCTCCTACATGTCACGCATTATTCACGGTCCTCTGCCTTCCGCATCCAGGCACCACCGGCTCCCACCGAAATGTCTCGTTTGTCTGTAATTTGACCTGTAGGTAACAGTACCCACCACTCAAATCGAAACACGGCAAAGTATTGCCGTGTTTCGATTTGAGTGGTGGGTACCTACTATTGGACCGAATGTTGGTGCAGTAGCACCACTATTGGACCGAATGTTGGTGCAGTAGCACCAACATTCGGTCCAATAGTAGTTCTTTTCAATTCGAACTTTTCACTGAAAGATCTCGTAGTCCAGCTAAATTCGTTTCCTTTTCAAAAGTGAATCCATTGCCATTTCCCATTACTTTTTTTGCCGAACGAACTAAATCTTCCCCTTTCTAAGATTAAACCCGTTCCCCCCTTCCCCCTTTAATAATCGCACCCCCGTACATAAAAGGCTGCGTAAACTGACACAGTTTCCTCGAAAATTCGAGTGAAACTCGTGTGATTAGGGTTGGGATGAGTGCGAATCAATAATGTCGAATTTTGTGTTTTGTAAATAATTAAATAGATGAAAGCCGAAATAGTAAGTATACTATTTCGGCTTTCAGCTATTTATTTATTTATGAAGGTTTACCGGCAGCTTTCGTATATCCTTACTTCCATACTTAACAGGTTCACTCTGTCCACAGACCACATACGGTCTGTAGAGAGACTTCCATATCAGTCCACAGACCGTATGTGGTATGTTCGCCCGTACCATTTCTAAGCCATCTGATGATCTGTAGACTGAGAAGAAAGTCTCATATTTAATGTGAACTTGGCAGGACACTGACTTTTACTAAAAACATAACTCGACTTATGGACCATTCCCACTCTGGAGCCTAGACAGTGAACCTGTTAATATTATTATATAATTAACTGCCTGTTTCCTTTTCACGACGAAACGGTTAAACCGATTTTATTGAAATTTGATATGAAGATAGCTTAAACCCTGGGAAAGACAAAGGCTACTTTTTATACGCGACTTCGTCTGCATCCGCGATTCATGCGGACAAAGAAAGAAATAAGATAACACATAGGAAAATATTACAGAACTTTTAACTCAGAGAGTCAATAATTAGGTTTCGGTCCTGAGTGTGATTCTGTAAGACCTCATTCTAAACTTCGAATCTGAATCTGCTGTGAGTTTCTTGATGAAAAACTCGATTGATGAATCGAATTTACACTAGCGCCACCATTGCGAGCGTGTCAACGAGTTGAACTAAATTGACAGGTTTGGCAGATAAAGTATGAGATGACTTAAGAAGTGGCATTCTGTAAGGTAATTTCCCCGTCACTTAAACGCTCACTGCGCACTGGAACACGATTGGAAGTGTCAAATATATCAAGGTCAATTTGAACCTTATGCGAAGTGAGAGTGAATAGCGATGTGAGATGCGATTTGTTGTTTGAATTTCACAGAATCGACCTACTTTAAGTACTAGTAGCATATCTTAACTAATTACGCAAATTCTTAACAAGTCTGCAAGTTAGAGTAACTTGGAATAAGTACACAATAGAAACTGATATTACTTGAATATCTTAATAAGGAAAAAGTTTCTAATAACATCGTACAAAATCTGGCTAACAAAAGCGAAAACTTACGAAAACGCGAGTGCGAAACCAATACTTCGCCACATCTCTACGTGTAATCCTTTACGTAAAAGTTATTATTAGCATGACAGACTGACAGCGACAAGCAACTCAAGATAAGCTTACACACAGGTAGTTTTCCTCGAAATTCGACGAACGGGGAAGTAGACCGAAAACCAATTGTTATACCGGAGGTAGAAAGTAGGTATTTAGAATATTTCTTGCATGTATTTTTTTGCGACTGGTTCAGCTAAGTATTTTATAATAACCTAGGTACTATGGTTTCGAAAATGCTATACTCCATTTACAATAGCATTAGACAGAACTTGAAAAAGGTTATTTATAATGCACACGTTTCTAACAAAAGTACAATAAACATACATTTACGATAAACGCCGAATTTATTATAATCTATTTTTACAGCACTTAATTGTACCCATTTAAATAATTTACCTTTTGAAAGTATGTAGCATTCATTTATTTCAGTTATATTATTTCATTCCAATTTAAATTACAGTGTCAATGCTTAAAACCTAAAAGAAGCAGGGATGAACAATACCGGGAACGTGATTCTTTTCACTATAATTCTACTAAATTTAAAATGTGCTCTAATCTTTATGAGACTTATTTTGTTTATATTATTATACGTCCATATTTTTCATACCTTAGATCGATTTATCAAAATTGTATTAAAATAAATTTAATTTAAATTGTTTTAACTTATCTTTGAAATAAAATGTTTTGCATTCCTGCTTCTATGAGCCTCTTTTTTCTAATGCTATTATAAATGGAGTATAGTTGTAGTATAAAATAATTTGACAAGATATTCCCCTCGATATACAGGTGTGTTTTGCAAGTATTAAATACCTGTTTATTTAATAAGTTACATTACAAACTTGTATTAACCCAAACTTTTCGGGGTCATGGTCTATATATCATTTTTTTGGCGATTACAGAGTTGATTTTATAGTAAAAGTTGTTTATAAAATATCGATAAGTAAAATGACCCCTTGTATTGTGTTTGTCTTTTAATAATAATACCAGCCTGTATTTATCCCACTGCAGAGCAAACGCCTCTTCTCATACAGAGAAGGCGCGAGCATTGGTCACCACGTGAGCTCAACGCGGATTGGCGATTTCAGATTTATAATAATAACAATTCCAGGTATCCTCACGTTTTCCTTCACCGATGTCAATGATGTCCGGTACTAAATATGAACGTATAATAATATAAACAGAATAAAAGTCTTATAAAGATAAGGTAACATTTTAAATTTGGTAGAATTACAGTGAAACGAATAACGTTCCGGGTACTTCCCATCCCTGCTTCTGTTAGGTTTTACCATTGACACTGTAATTTTAAATTGGAATTAAATATACAACTAAATGAAAACCACATAATTTGAGAAGATAAATTATTAAAATGGTTACAAATACGCGCGACAGCTACTGTAAAAATAGATTATAATAAATTCGGTGTCTATCGTAACTTTAACATTGTTTATTGTACTTTTGTTACAAAGTGTGCATTAAAAAGAACCTTTTTTTAACTTCTGTCTAATGCTATTGTAAATGATAGATACTACAGCCTTGGGCGAGACCTATGCCCAGCAGTTGGTGTCTAAAGGTTGTCATGATAATGATGATGACGACAACTAGGTTCTGCGTAAGTGTCTCAATCCTCACTCTCATAGTGTGATGGGACGCCAATTCGACATGACTGGGAGAGATTAAACACTGAACCATTGGCGGCGAGTAATTTCCGAAGCACGGCGGTGTTACACCCCCAACTTCCAAATTCCAGACTGCTTCTGAGATATTCCTAATGTAAATAACACTTTACGTGACTTGGTAATCGAACCCGGAACCCGACGCCTAGCAGTAGTGCTACGAGGCAGTTAAG
Source organism: Charanyca ferruginea (assembly GCA_947361185.1). NCBI lineage: Eukaryota > Metazoa > Arthropoda > Insecta > Lepidoptera > Noctuidae > Charanyca > Charanyca ferruginea. The sequence goes on along the minus strand of OX376082.1, from coordinate 5,423,943 downwards.
TTATTATTGTTAAAAAAAAAATACTTAATTATACTTTCTATTATAGCTTTTATTGACAAAATACCTACCATAACTTAAAACGTGTCATAAGAATGAAAGTTTCTACCAATCTTACGCTAAAAGTTTGCCAAGTTTCAGATTTCTAGGTCAAAAGGGCTTGATGTATACCCATCAAGCACTCATAGGGTTGGGCGCGACCATAGAGTAACGAACTAAGTAGATGGGCAATAAAAAAGAAGATTGAGTTGTATAAGTCAGATAAGAAGATTATCACCATGCCTAGCCTTTTCCTTACTATTTTGGGGTCGGTTTCTAGTCTAACCGTATGCAGCTGAGTACCAGTGTTTTACATGGAGCGGCTGCCTATCGGTCTCCACAACCTAGTCACAGTAAAAATATTAGTAGGTACTACTGTACAATAGCGACACGCTCCGCCTCCCTCTGAAACCGTTCCTCACCTCTCCCCGCGTCGAACGACTGCTCTAGGAACTGCGTTTTTGTTCGACCGGCGCGTAGACAAGCATACACACGCACGTATTTGTACAGTGTTTTTATTTTGGTAGTAGTGTAGGCAATTATATCGTTTCGTTTCTATGGAATGTCGCGGGTGTGACCCAGTTACTGGGTACCTAACACGATACCCCTTGATTACCCATAACGACTGTCAAAGATCTACGAATGTCCGCCGGGAACAGCGGCTTAACGTGCTTTCCGAGACACGGAGGGGTCTCAGCATGAATCGAATGGTCATCCATCCACGGACCGGCCGTGGTAACCATAGCTTAACCATAATGATCGATTTGTACGGTTTTTACTCAGTCACGAGCTCCTTGGCTCGGGCTGCTTTGAAAAAAAGATCTAGCCACTTTATTTTCAATAGCACGAGTGGAAGCCGACAAACCAAAGTTCCAGTGTTAATCCATATCCATGTTACAGTCAAAACTCTTAACCAGTCAAAACTACTTTTGACTGGGTTCAGTCAAAACCCTTATTAAGATAAAATGCGTTTGCGTTCCAAAAGCAAAAATACGGAACGCCCTTGTTATAAGAATCACTACAAAACAAAAGTTTTAAAAGGGTTGCAAAAAAAACCTACCAACCTAATGGGTTTCTAAGTATTGAAGATAAATTGAAACCGTTCAAAAATAGTTTTAACTGATTTTTGTAGTCAAAAGTAGTTTTGACTGGTTAAGAGCGCGTATTCGATTCGTGACGAAAACTTCATGTTTTTGCGTTTTGCCCAGAGCAATATCGTAATTATGTGAGCAGATTATTTAAAGACAATTTACTGTTTTAGAAAGATTAAGTCTTGATTTAGACAGCTACAGCGTGAAAATATAATTTTTAATTATGGTTTTTTAAAGCGAAGACAATTCTTTCTTTCTGACGACACGGTTGGCGCAGTGGCTGAGCGATCGACTGCTGCGCAGCGTGTTGCGGGTTCGATTCCCGCCCAGGGAATAAATGTAATGTATGTATTTAAAAATGTATTTGTGTATGTATATCAGCTGTCTGACACCCATAGTACAGGGTCTCCCTAGTTTGGGGTCACATGGCCATGTGTGAAAATGTCCCCACATATTATCGTTTTACGAAAATAGACGTCAGAGTTAACTTTCAGGACGAATACAACCATTACAATATGCCAAAATATTTTGTTTTATGCGTTTTTCCAACAGTATATACAGTCATAAAGACAGTTACTGAGCCAAAATTACGAAAATATTACTATTATGTATTAAAAAACAATGTTGAAAAAGTAGAAAATCGGTTCACTTTGACAATTTTTTTTCACCAGTATTTGAATAAAAACATAACTGATATATTTATTTTATGAAAGTAAATGTTATGCTTAATATACAGAATATTTTTCAGTCCGTTATTCGAGCTTATTTATTTTAGACAATTATTTTAAAAAGCACTGTAAAACATCGCGCTCTGTCGTTTGCCGATCAATTTCAATGATTCGTGCTTATTTTTTTTTCTGATGCACACAAACAGACCATTGCGACTAGCGACTAGTGTGTATCAATGCTGCTACGCCGTTCTAGCAACCGTTTAGATTTTGAGTTGCGCTAAATCGAATACGCGCCGAGTTTTGACTGTGACATCCATACTAAATACCTTCTAATTTATTAATCCATACTTTCATACTAATATTATAAATGCGATAGTAACTGTATGTTACGCTTTCACGATAAAACGGCTGAACCGATTTTGATCAAATTTGATATGAAGATAGCTTAAACCCTGGGGAAGAACATAGGCTACTTTTTAATCTCCGACTTCGTCTGCACTCGCGATAACCGACATTCACGCGTACGAAGTCGCGGGAAAAACTAATATAGTGTAGTCTTGGTGCCTATTTGCCTAGTTCCATTCTTCCCGCTTGATATGGGGGAAGTGGAAAATATGTTTATTCTTACTTTTCCACTGTTTGATTAATTTCGAGTTCCAAGACAGTTGAATCGTTTCTCTGGAACTCGTCGAGCTTCTTTGCCTTGGCTCTTTTCAGGTGGTCACCATTGTTGATTCTGGCTTTCAGGAGTTGTAGTGTTTTGGTAATAGAGTAGAACTTTGCCCAAAAAAAAAATTTGTTGTCTGTAAAGTCGGTTTACGGACGATACTTTTACGTGATAACGTCATAAAGAAACATAATGGCTAACATACATAACATAAGCAAATAATGGCTTCCGTCGAGGTGGGCGGAGCTTATTGATTGGGCCATTCGTGCCTCTCTATCGCTAATTCCGCGCTCGCGCACGCTCAGGTTCAGGCGGAACGTGACATTTTTTTGTGCGTGCACCCGGTGTTCATCGATTTAAAAGACGTTATCACGTTAAAACAATCACCATTTTCTTCCTACCCTTATCCTTACTTGGGGTTGGCGCAACACATTTTCTTCATCCATCCCGTCCTGTCAATCGCCATGATATTACTGACTCCTTTTAGTTTAATATCCCCATTCCATCATCGGACGAGCAGGGATACGGCGAAACGTCACTGCTATTTGGTTGAAGTTCCACGGTCTCAAACAAAACTATTTGATTCCACATTTATTGTGCGAACTGCAAGACTGTGGAATTCACTGACCGCCTCTCTGTTCCCAAATAAGTATAATCTGGGTATCTGCAAGGCACGAGTGAACCGGTTCATCCTAGGCAAGCGTGCTCCACTTTAGGCCTCATCATCACTTAAGATTATGTAAATTGCGGTCAAACGCAGGCCTATTAGAATTTATTAAAAAAAACATTATCCAAAAAAGATCAATATAGTTCAGAAAAATGTAGACAGATATTGATATTTTCAACGCTTAAAATGACCCACATTTTATCACTCGATAAAATTATTTTAATTAATTAACCACGGCCGCGTCTATGTATACATAGTACTTTTCAAACTAACATTATTATTAGAAAAGTTTCCTGTGGCGGACTAAACTCCACGCAGCTTATGAGATTAATAAATGAGGGAACGCGAGAATAGTGGTCGAGCATTTGTATTAAGCGCTGTAGATGGTTTTGAAATGAGATCTCAGAGGATCTACATCATTTCATCATGACCTAGCATTCAAGCTATTCTCTTACTGCCACACTCAGAGACGTCACTTAATAATAATGAATTATTAACTTTAATTGACCAACATAACTTGAACCTTCAAAAATAAAATTGTTGACATGTACCATATTATGTTCGTCAATTAAAATTAATGATTCAGTGTTATTAAGTGACGTCTCTGAGTGTGGCAGTTAGCAGCTCAACTGACTAATTATCAGACACAATAGTTAAACAATTGACGCCAGACTCCTTGAGTCTTTTTTGTACAGATGAAGGGGTTCAGTTAGACTAATACTAACATAGTTTTTATCCTACCAATGTTATAAATGCGAAAGTTTGTGAAGATGTTTGGATGTTTGTTACTCATCACGCGTAAATCGTTGAACAGATTTGCATGAAAATTGGCACATAGATAGACCATTTCCTGGAATAACATATAGGATACTTTTTATCCCGGTAATATGTTCCCTTGGGATAATCGCTCTCTTTACGCGGGCGAAGCCGCGGGCAGAAGCTAGTGTTTTATAATACTAACATGCTATGGGTCTACGACGCCTGAAATTAGAAAAATAAAATTAATTAAAAAAATAAAATTATAGCCTGCGCAAGGGATTTTTATGTGACGAAACATAATATACCTTAAAGTCATGACGTTATAGTTAAAATTTCAAACCTGTACTGTCACGACATCGCTAAGCATTTGATTTTGTAGCTACGACGATTAACATTTAAATTTCGCCTTTAACATCAGGATTTTAAGGTTTTATGCTCCGTTACAAAAAATGTCTTCGTAGTCAGCGTAGGCTCTTATCGTTTCGATTTTGAGTTGAGTCAGATAGTGAGTTTGTTTATATATCACGGTTTTACGGCTAAAGTCCAAAACCGATTTAGATGAAATGTAGTTTAATACTATCATAGCTTCTTAAGGCGCTAATAAGCGAGTAGAGAAATACTTCAGGTAATTTACTAATTAAGTACTTACTTTAGATTTTTTTAAATTTTGATTTGATTTAGGAGTAATAGAAATAAAATGATGGGTGGCGCCAGTTGGCTCTTGTCTGCCCCTTAAGTTAAATTGTTAGTAAAAAAATTAGCTCTTATTTATTTAATTGAAATTCTTATCATAATACATTATGACCATGTAAGACGAGAAATTCGACGAGAAAGATCATTGAGGGGTCTATAAACATGTACTTAATTTTTTGTAAAGAAACTTTTTCACGACGTCTCTTCCAACCTTAATATCTTCTTCTTCTTGCACGGCATGGCCCGACAGTCTTTTATATTTGTTTGGGCCAAAACTTAGCCACTTTCACGGCGTCGTCGGTGGCAGTGCATAATTCACAACGATCACATGTTTTGAGGCACAAAGGACATGACAGGAGGTGGGGCATGGTTTGCAATTCTGCGCCATATGCACACCCTGCTGCTGCTCTGTCAAGGTAGACCCATTTTGCGAGGTTGGCCTTATACCTTCCTACTTGGGCTTTCAATTGACTATCACACACCATTTAAAATCAGTACCTACCACAGATATAGATAGACCTAGATAACGCAAGAGCAACTACTTCGCGTGCATATTTTCGTGCCTAACTTACGATAAAAAATCGTAAGTAAAAAAATAAAGTAAACGTTTCCTTCCATCGGTAAGTCATTTTGTGATTAATATTATGCGTAATTAATTTAAAAAACAATTATTTTTAATCTAATACCCTCAGTAATAGCTGGTAATACCAAAGTTGGAAAAACAAAACATTCGTATTACATTGTGACGTCCAAAAAATGGCACGCTTAGTTTTCATACAGATCGTGATACTTGCGTTATCTAGGTCTATCTATATCGGTGATCAGTATGACGGTACCCTAAATCTCTTATCTAACTTACATCATTATCTTCAAATAAGTCCTTTTAATTACAATTTCAACCTCTTCATTTAGACCCATATCAACAATTAGAGCGAGTCATTCTATTTAATTAACGCTAAACATAATTAGGACATCATTGTCTTTCTACCAACCGTGTGACGTTGACCGACACTAATTGATAATGAATTATTGATTTCAGTTATATTTTTTCACTGAGACTTTTTTAAATCAAAGGCCTGCCTTTGATTTACTACTTTCGAAATTTATCTTGATAATCACAGGCATCGGTGTAGGAAAACATAAAAGGAAACCTGGACTTATAATTAATATAAGCCTGAAATCGCCAATCCGCTTTGTGCAAGCGTGGTGATTAATGCTCGTGCCTTCTCTATATCAGAAGAGGGCTTTGCCCTACAGTGGGACAATAATAGGCTGGTTTATTATTAGACATTACTTATTTTTGTGATTATTAAGATGGTCATTGTAACGAAAATATTCAAAGTTTATTTTACACTAGCAGCCCGCCCCGGCTTCGCACGAGTATTAAACAAATATTTCAAAAGTTATAATTTTTTACACACACACACACACACTCTCCCATACATACTTTCTCGTTTTTGCGTGGGGTCATTAAAAAAGAGTAAAATGAAGAAAATTCGAATATGATTTTTTTTTTTTTTTTTCACACCTTGGGTTACATAATTGGAGTTTTAGTATGGATCCCTAACTTTTTTGAAAATTTAATATAGCCTATGTTCACCGGAGATAGTGTAGCTTCCCAACAGTGAAAGAATTTTTCAAATCGGTCAAGCAGTTTTGGAGCCTATTCAATGCAAACAAACAAACAAAAAAACAATCAAATCTTTCCTCTTTATAATATTATAGTGTAGACTAGCACTTTGCCCGCGACTTCGTCCGCGTCATTTTCTAAAGGATCCCTAACTTCTTCATATTGCTATATAGCATATAGCATTCGGGGATAACGTAGCAACCTATTGGTGAAATAATTTTTGAAATCGGATGAGTGGTTTCGGAGATTATCCCCTTCATACAAACAAATTTTACCTCTTTATAATATTATAGTATAGAAGTATAGATAATTGAGTTGACAAAATATTAAATTCTGTAAAGTCTCTCAAAAGACAGCACACAATTCGAAAGCAACCTCATTTGTTTTTAAAGTAAATCATGGCGGATTCATAACGAGACGACGTTCGAATTTTGAAGATGTTTAGAGAATAAGATTAAATTCAACAATAACAAAAAAAAAATAAGTAAGTAGTCATGTTTCTACCCTACATTTTTATATTAGAATATCTCCAAGGAAAAGCACATAATCCCTAATATTTTTTTCCTATTTTGACCTATTTTCCCGAGTTGCTGTTTATCAACAGCACGCACCCTGGATTTTAGCAACCCGGCATTAGATTCTTTATTCGAATCACAAGATCGATTTCTGCCATTTTTATTCCGTTCTTTTTTCGAATAAAATGTTATTCGATTTTTTGGTCTTCACATTGACTAAAGTCTCTTGAGGTTTAAATGGATATAACTTTGATCTGATTATAATAAAGTCCTTGCTGAGAAAATTCGGTTCAAATTCTTTGAGCTTTCTTTTTTATATTCTAAAAAACTGGTAATATTTTATGAAAAAAAAAATTACTCTAGAAAATAATTGCCTTAGGTTTTGTCTTGTATTCGGATGTGTATGTACAACAGAAAAAGTTTATTACAAGGAAAATCTGCAATTAAGATGTTTTTGACTAACAGTTTCCGTGTTATTTAAGGAAAATTTCTTAGATCAACAGTAAAAGGGATGGGCTTAAAACATGTTTCACCGTTTTACCAACTAATTATCTTATAAACATTATTCGAAGTCACATGTTATAGCCATGTGTTACAAACTGGAAGACCCTTAAGGGCGTTTCGTAATTCCGTCTTTATTGCTCTTTTATGAAATAAATTGGTGAAAATTTTCCATACGTGTGTCGAGTGATGAATGGATGATTGATATTCATTTATAAAAGAGGTATTCATTCCATAAAGGTAACACGAGCGATATTTTTAAGTCCGAACTTTAATAACGAGAACATTTCTTTTTTAATCCATATTTGAGTTACTGTCTTTTTAAAATCGTTTGGAAAATATAGAATAATAAATTAATTATTTTAACACTCACCTTCTTATTTTGAATCCAAGAAAAAAGCCGCTACAAAACCACAAAAAAAAACAAGTAACAGAAACAAAATGTTAAAATAAACAATATCAATGGTTTTCACACACGATTTACCCTCAACTCGTTCAAATAAAAAGTTATTCGAAAAATAAATAAACAATTTCTTAATGCCTTCCCATAAGAAAACACGAATCTCATAAAAATTACAACACACACGAGAATAATATATATACACAGAATTGGAAACAGCACAATATATTTTTTACATAATTTCAGGAGTCGTAATTCACGAAACGCGCGCGGGAGACACGACCGTCCGCGGCGAGCGACGGGAACTGACTGGCTTAAAGCTGTTTCTGAGCCTGCTGGCCTGAAACTGTTGATTCCCCCCTCCCACCCTCCATTTTCCTCTGACGCCTTGTCGGAAAATTTCATTGCACACTAGGATAAAATTGATGCCCCTCGCGGCCTTGCAAGCTTCCTTTCTTTTTCGTATGTTTGTTTCAGCAATAAATTGGTGATTGTCGCGTGACATGTCATAAGATATTTCGTGTGAATCTTTTCTTGTAGATTTTTATCTTTACGCAATACAGGCTGACTATTCTGTGTAAATGTATTCGTTGAATTTAGGTGAGTTAGTAGTCGTTCCATTTAATGCAAGGACAACTCATATAATCATTCATCATCTTCAGTCATTACTCAGGTTATTTCTTTGTTTGGTAGGCACTCCAAACTTATGGTCACAGACAAGGGACGCATGTTCGAGTCTAAGGAGTTCGTGACATGGATTAACGAACTCGGCTGCAACCTGCACCACATCTCGCCGGAGATGCACCAGGCGAATGATCAAAATAAATTGCTGCATTGAGAACGGCTCGAGGGTTTTTTTTTGTTTTCGTAATAACAAGGTATACAGACATCAAAATTTTTGGTAAATAAATCCGACGGAATCTTCGGAAATTTGGATAGAATTTTTGACGGGTTATGTTAACTTGGAAAGTTATGTTAATGATTTATTTTTAGTCTGTAAATGCATATTTGTTACTGTAGCTTCTATTTTCTTTATTCCCTTACAACCTGATACTGAGAACTGACTTGCAAATTCCAATAAACCAATGAAAACTTCAATATCGCGGGCTACCCTGACGCGGTACAATTGAAGACTTCTGCCTACATCTTCTGCAGACATAGGCGTGAAAATGTTATGTTACGTTGAGTTGGTACTTTTATTCTTATCTGAGATTACCTAGAAAGTATTTTGTTTGCTAAACTGATCAAAGTTTACTGTTTAAACTGATTCTTAGAATTTCCTTAGGATTGTTTGTAAGTACATAATATTATGACATTTTTGTTTTCTGTTGTAAGAAATTGTTGCGTATTTGATGTATTGGTTAGGATTTACTTAATTTATTCACCATGTCAAATAGTATATTTATAACATTTGGTCGTGGCTAAGTAAAAAGCCGTTCAGATCGATCGGCCAAAGGTTAAACTACGCTTGCCGCGGTCGGTCTGTGGATGGATGACCATCCATTTCATACCGAGTTCCCCAACTATTTTGGGGTCGGCTTCCAGTTTACCTGGAACCAGCTGAATACCATGGAGCGCTGCCTTTTTAAATTCCACAACCCAGTTTAATCTAATTCACTGAATTATAATTGTTGAAAAGCCTATGCCAGATATAGTAGATTGTTATACAAGGAGCTAAAATGACCCATTATATACGAGGTAGTTTTACTCCCTCACTAAATCGAGGGAGTAAATAGAAACCGAGTTTTAATGGGTTTTAGCGCCGTGTGTTACACTATACTTTTCACTACGATTGCGAGAAATTAATTACGGTCACTACCAATTCAATTTGCAAATAGAGAAAAATTATAAAGATTTCGCGCCCATGTCTTTTTTTTTGTTTCTTCTGTAGCCGCAACACATTGCATGCATTCTACCAGAGATCGCCGATTTTAATTCCATTTTCAAAATTAAAATGAGGTTCTTTTTTTATGAAACAGTAATAAGTCGAGTCTTTATTCATGATTATTCTACTTATGACTAAAGACTTTTTCGTTTTTGTAGGCTCATTGTCATATTTGACACACAAAAATTAAAAATTAAACTTTTTCCCCTAGATGACGAAATGCTATTTTATCCCCGCTCTGGTATGCTACAATGACGGTATTTTTGAGCAAGAGAAGTGAAAAATATTTTTTTATGATATAACCTACCATATTGGGTTCCGATAGAGTAAACCTAGATACATTTTATTTTATTCAAATTTTAATTCGTCGAATTCGTGATTTACATTACTTTTACAAGACTTATAATTTAAACGTTTATTTTAAATAAAAATAGAGATATATTATGTTAAGGGGTAGTACCTAATGAATATGGAGAATATACAGAGGCCATCACATCAGGCCATACCAAGCTGTAAAATTTTCCCTATTGAATATGAACCTTATTATTTTGTTATAAAGTTAATAATCTATCAAACAAATTTGACAGATTGTTTTAGCTTGATGTACTGGCCTTGGTGCACTGAAATATCAAACAAAAATCAGGGGGCAATTTTAGTAACTAATCACATTGTAATCTTAGACTAACGTTGAGTTGCACTTAACTAACTTTAGTTTAATGGAGCCATCTCTTACATTTTGTATCAAAAAGAAAGTGACAGCATCAATTTAAAGTCTCCATTAAACTAATGTTAGTTTTGTGCAACTCACTGTAAATCTATCAAAAATGTTTTGAATTAACCTACATTTTTTGACATTGATTAAAGCTTAGATAAGATTTCAAGATAATTTTTGGCGTTTTCATTAGTAGAATTATTATTGGCCTGCAGATCATCTACACTTACATAGTCAAAGTTTTTCATAAAATCATCATTTTCCTGCCCTTCCCTTCTTACTTGGAGTCAGCGCAACACGCATTCTGCTTGCATCCCGCCCTGTATTCCGTCTTGATATCACTGACTCCCTTCTCTTTCATATCATTCTTCACACGATTCATCCATCATTTCTTCGGCCTTCCGCTTCCTCTCCACCCATACATATTTCTATCACCAGCGAAATTTCAAACTGGCTCTATCATACACATTTCTGACTTTATTAATTCTGGTTACAGACACATACATCTCAACATTAACATGCGATCTTTTTTCACAATCCGATAAATGTATCTAGTAATCTTTTTCATCCGTCATCTTCACGGATCAACATTCTGATCCATACAGTACGACAGGTTTATCACGGACTTGTAGATTTTAACTGGGGCGTCTGTGTGTCGCAAGTGGTTCCAGACACCTGTCGCCATGTTTCACCCCTGAGTAGATCCGGTGCGTTACACCTCGGTCTACCGCACCATCCTAAATAATTATCCCATCGCAAATAATTTTACATTAGCGCGCTTGCGGTAAAGTCCCTGCATTTATAGACGACCTTAATATTTGTTTTTCAAGCGGATTTCTCAATACTCAAAAAGGAACTTGTTAATTATATTTGTTTGGGTCAATAAACACATAAGCTAGTCGGCACATTCGATAATTGGCATTTTAAACACGACCTTTGTTAACGTTATGCTGACAATGCCTAAGAAGCAAGCCTAAGACGAAGTTCAAAGTTGCTCAGCGCGCAATAGAGCGAGGAATTCTCGGAGTTTCTCTGAGGGATAGAATTCTCAACGAGGAAGTCGGGAGAAGAACTAAACTCACCGACATAGCTCGCAGAATCAGCAAGCTGAAGTGGCAGTGGGCTGGTCACGTCCGTCGCAGAACCGATGGCCGATGGAACAGACTTAAGTCCTGGAGTGGCGACCGCGAATAGGTAGGCACAGCGTGGGACGATGGTGGCTGGATGAGGAAGGCAGAGGCCGAAAAAAATTGCACGGAATGAAAGAGGCTGATGTTCAACAGTGGACCACTAGTAAGCTGAAGTGAGAATATCAAACGGAATATTCGAATAACCGAATATAGCCCCTTAAGTATATAGCGTCCCTAACACACTGGATCAACATTCGTTTGTTTTTTTTAACCTTCATAAAATATTACATGGCAGTGGTTTTTAGTTAGTAGTTACTTATCGAATATTTGTTCAATAAATACAAAAATATATATGAAACATTGTTATTTTTTAACAGACTTCAAAAAAGGAAGGTATCGTAATACTTATACTGTGGTATCGTGGTGTATTTTTTTAACCGACTTCAAAAAGGAGGAGGTTATCAATTCGAACGTTTATATATATATATTTTTTTTTATGTATGTTCGGGCATAACTGTCATATATAGACGGATTTGCTAAATTCTTTTTTGTTCGAAAGGGGTTTACTCCGAAATGGTCCCATATAAATTTTATCAAAATTGATCCAGCCCTTTTAGTTTTTGAAGGCGGTTTTCATTTTTTTTAAAAAACGTTTTTTAAACCGATTTCCACGAAATTTCTGCGCCGATTTACGTAGTTTTTTGTTGTTTTATTAAAGGGTACCTATTATACTCGTGAAGTGGTACCTATAACATTAGTTTCGGAAGTCGGTGGCAATATAAAGCAACACATAGAAACAAACCGCCGACTTCCGAAACTAAAGTAATTTATATTTTTGTAGTTTTTGAAGTCTTCTTCTAATTAATGTTACAGAAAAAAAAGCTTTTTACAATCAAGACAACCGCCTTCAAAAACTAAAAAGTGAAAAATAACTTTAGCACAGAACTCACATGACTTTAGTCTCGGAAGTCGGTGGCAATACAAAATAACAAACGGAACAAAACCACCGACTTCCGAAACTAACGTCATGTGTGTTCTGTGCTAAAGTTATTTTTCACTTTAGTTTTTGAAAGCGGTTGTGTTTTTTGTAAAAAGCTTTTTATTTTCCGCTTTTTAGTACCTCCTTCTCATCCCAATCCATCCATAAAACAGAGATTGAAAGTTAACTACTCCAAAGATTAAAGAAACTAAAACGTCGTCTATGTAAAATTTTTGGGTATTTGTTGATTGTTCTGTGTTGTGCTGAATCAATTACGATAAAATTTACGACGACCCTGAGGCATACCTTATCCATAAAACAAAGAATTTTCAAAATCGGTTTACATTTCTCGGAGAAATCGCGTAACAAATCGCTCACATACTTATAAGACTTACATGGTTTTCTCATGGATGCCATTGTCAGAACTGGACCAAATTGAAATGGGACATGAGACATGGGATGGGACAGCACCAGCTTTCAATTAAAAAAAAATCATCAAAATCGGTTCACCCAGTCGAAAGTTCTGAGGTAACAAACAAAAAAAAAACAGACGAATTGATAACCTCCTCCTTTTTTGAAGTCAGTTCAAAGTGGTGACAATGTAAGTAAGTAGGTAATAATGCGTTCAGGGTGTTGTTTGGGCTCCCCCGCACTGCAGTTCATCGGGGATGTTCGCCGACGCCCGTATCGACTGTTTCTACACGACGATCCGAAAGCGATGCACATCTCTGGGGCACAGGCTGCGGGCCACCTCCAACACCATCCTAAGCGTATTTGCGAACAGGTTTGATTGTCAGTACATTAACCATTGTTACATGGTTAACGTAATGACAAACAAACAAATGACTCAAGAGGCAGGCGTATTTTTAGTCGAGTTAATTTAATTTTATTTTATTATTATTATTTTAATTTTATGATTTTAATTTGATTTTATGATTTAAATTTAATTTTATGATTTTAATTTAATATTTATGATTTGAATTTGATTATAATGATTTAATTTGAATGATAATAATAATTTTAAATTTTATTTGTTATTTTATTTATTATTTTTATTCAAATACAAATACAAATACAAACATTTTATTTGTTCAACATAGGTAGGTCAGGTTATTGTAATGAAATTTTATTTGAAATTGTAATTTATGACCTGGAAGTGGTTGAAATAAATGATTTTGAATTTGAATTTGAATTATAAGAACCGGAACAAGTACCGGGACTTTGTAACTCTTCTACACTTATTAATTAATTATTTTATTATATTATGGAGCTCGTGGCTAAAGTAAAAGCTACGTTGGTTAAGCTATGCTTACCGCGGCCTTTCAGTGGATGGGTGACCATCCATTTCATACCGAGACCCTTCCTTGCCTAGGAAAACACGTAAAGCCGTTGGTCGCGGCTGTCATTCGTAGATCTACACATTACACAGCGAGGTTTCATGTTATATATTTTTTAATTGTACTTCCCTTTTATTTCAATTTTTTGTTGCTAAATTGTCTTAACTTTATGTATATCTACAGCGAGTGACCGTTAATTTTGAACCATATTATGTAATTTAATGTCAATACTTGATTACACGTCATTACTGAGAAACCTGACTTCCGTAACACAAGTTTAATCTTAGCTTGGGAGTCAGAGGTCTAAACTCTTGTGTAAAAATTTACAATTTTACTGTGATGCATTGTTACATGATGACCTAGCTACGATATAATGTTAAACAATAGTAAACGGGCAATAAATATTATTATTATTATTTATTATTATTATTAGATCTTGGCCGTCGATATAGGTAGTCAGCAGCCAGAAAATCTGACAACCAAGGGGCAAGGAGACTTTGCCAAGGGGTATCGTGTTACCCAGTAACTGGATAGTGGGGGCAGATAGGCAGTCGCTCCATGTAGAACACTGGTATTCAGCTGCATCTGGTTAGACTGGAAGCCGACCCCAACTTACATAGTTGGGAAAAAGCTAGGCAGATGATGAGAGACTATACTAGCTCTTTCCCGCAGCTTCGCTTGCTTATTTAAAAATCAACAATCAATTCGGGTTGAACTCTGCTTGTCTAAGGGTGGGTTGTTTCAAACAGTCGGTTAACGTTACTTACGGACGGTTTCAAAGTTACTATGACGTGCGATGTTTAACGTACGTTAAATGTAACGGGTTGTTTCATGACATAAAAATCCGTCAGTTAAAGTTATTCAAAAAGACATTTAATAATATTTTGATGTTTGAAGTAGCTGTATGATAACTCAAAATTACGATGACTCGGTCGGTTATGGTAATAGTAACTTTTTGACGTATGATTTTGTGAAACAACCCATTTTTTTGATTTGACGATAGTTAGCGCCATTTTTGACTATTACCGGTCAGTAATGGTTAGTTGAAGCCACCCGCCCATAATGTAATTCAACCATTATTCGAAAGACACGTGGTGCCATCTATTATCATAAGAACGTTATTGTTGTTTTCCTCGGGAACTGTATTTTTTTTCGTGATTAAAGTTAACCCTATGTCTGTTTCTGTATATTTGACAACGTATATGCAAAATTTCAGGATGCTCGGTTCTGTGGTTTAGGCGTGTAAAAGGTAACAAAAAAACTTACGCATTTATAATATTGCTAACTTCTGCCCGCGACTTCGTCCGCGTAAATGTCGGTTATCGCGGATGCGGACAAAGTTGCGGATTAATAAGTAGCCTATGTCCTTTCCCAGGGTTCAAGCTATCCTCATGCCTAATTTTATGAAAATCGGTTCAGCCGTTTTACCGTGAAAGCGTAACAGACAGAGTTACTTTCGCAATTATATAAACTTGAGAGGTGTCAAGGGACATCCGGATTATAATAATATTTTTTTTATTATTAACAAATATAATGTAATATAAACTTAACGAAAATAACTGGCTTGCTTTATAAGAGAGAGAGAGAGAGAGAGAGAGAGAGAGAGAGACAGAGAAACACGCACACGCCTCACGGCTTACAACTATAGCAAAAAGTGTCGTTACAACTTTTGGTCTTAATTTTTTCCGTCTAGCCCCCTTTCGCAACGCGCGATAAGGAACTTCGTTCCAAAACTTCGTTCCAATATTAAATAAGTAAAAAAGTATGGATATATTAAAATATTAAATTAAGGTATGGATTAGTGTGAATAGGTGGTTAGGATGAAATAATCCTAACTATCCATACTTCCTTTGTGAATTCCACACCCCTGGCCGTAGGCAGAGGTGAAAACACGGCGGTGGTTTTAGTTTCAGCAACAACAAAAAATGGATGGAATAATCCAATAACATTATTAGCCTGTGATTCGAACCAAAGACCACTCTGCTAGGCAGTCACGCTTGTTGCCACGCGACCAAGGAGGCAATGCAACCATTTACGAAGTTATTAGCCCCTGAGGCAAGATAAGTGAGAGAATAATAAAGATCAGATGACAAGGCAAGCAATTTCACTGAGAGTGATGACGTAATTAAACAAAACACACTTTGTTATGACTGATCTGAATTGTGTAAACAGATACTGTGTCATGCTTTACGTAAGTATAATGACGCCTTATTTATACATACTTACATACATACTACAAACAAATAAATAAAATTGAGGGGCTGCTTTTTTGACATTACCGGGTTTTTATAACTCATTTATTTTCAGGCTGCATAGGCCCATAGATAAATAAAATACCTAAACATATATGTTTTATAATTTGTAACTTTTGTTAATAGAAAATACTTATTAAGACTATTGACTATTGGCTATTGACTATTGATTATTTATGACATTACATGTAAAAAAAGTACTCAATACTTTATTACATTCCACAATGTGAGCTTAGGTGGTGACTTATAGTATAGTAGATCATTATGGACCCTGGGCACAGTAAATAAGTAAGTAGGAGGGAGGAAGCTTATCATCTAAATTATTATAAAATGAATAAACAGCTAATTTGTTATAATAGCTTAACTTGATGGTTTTGATTTTATGAATTGTTTGAAATGTGTATTTTTTTTTTAACATAATTATTTTTTATTACAATTCAGTAGGTGGAATGAATACTGCTATATTATTATTACTATGTAGCTATGCTTATTATATTAAGATTTTGGTGTCCCCTTGTTTCGCAGACCGAAATTTCATAGAATATCGTTACCCAGAAAATGTTTAACATAATATTTGGTTCTCGTATTTTTATTGCGACTATTATTGTTTCAAAGACTATTTACTTCATTGCAACAAAAAACTGTGATTATTAATCACAGTTTTTTGTTTAACAAACTTATCAAAAAGTAGATTTTTTTTTTAACGAATATTGTTTGTTTGTTGTATTTTTCCATGGAATTTATTTCAACGAAAATGTATAGATATAAATAGACAAAAACAAAAATGTTGTCTTAAAAAGTCAATATGTTGTGCTATCAAAGTTAATGACAGAAACGAATCGCTGCGTAACCGACTCCACGTAGTCTTGTCTGCCCTAGCCCTAGAGTGTAATTTAAATCTGCGTAGGCGTGGAGGGGCGAGGCGGCCCGTGAGCTGAGGAGCAGGTGGTTTTAACGCCCGCCGCCGCGGCTGAGGCTGGCCGGCGTACCCGGCCAGTAAGCCGAAGCTGCGGTGGTGAGCGTGAATACCATCTGCGACGATAAGCTCGCGTGGGACCGCCGGAGCCCCGCAACGCCGTGACAGAAACTATGCCTGCTGCATGTTGCATGCTGCATGCTTGCTTGCACGCTGCATGCTTGCTTGCACGCTGCATGCTTGCTTGCATGCTGCATACTTGCTTGTACGCTGCTTGCTTGCTTGCATCCTGCATGCTTGCTTGCATCCTGCGTGGTTGCTTGCACGCACGCGCAGTAAGTTTGGTTAGAACTGAGAGTCCCATTCCTGGGAATACGTTTTATATTAAATAATAAATATAAAGATAAAGAATATTTGATTTGTTATTCTATGATATGATTATTCTAACAATAAACTTTTTGTGAAACAAAAATCAATGATTTGAAAATCTTGAAAGTAAGTATTCTGCGTATTGATTATTGTATGAAACGAAATTATTAGAAACATTTTATGTGAACGGAAATTCTATAAAACTATTAGCTATGAAACAACGTACAACCTAAGATTTTAAAAGCCTATCATTTAAATATTCACTTATCGAGTAGTAGCATTTATTTAATACTAGCGACCCGACCCAGCTTCGCATGGGCCTATAGCCTTCCTCGGTAAATGAACTATCCAACACAAAAATATTTTTTCAATTCGAACCAGTAGATCCTGAGATTAGCGCGTTCAACCAAACAAACGAACAAACTCTTCAGCTTTATAATATTAAGTATAGATAAATTGTTTAATTTTTTTCAAGAATATGTTATTTTTTTCTTCTGCTTTTATTAATTTGGGTAGTTTATTATATAGGGTGACTGGTAATTAGTGTACGATACTTAAACACCTGATTGTGTTCATGATAACAAACAACTTTCCTGAAGAAAAATCGTTTTCTGTACTGGTTCACTTTAGGTCACAGAAGTGCGCGCGCGTGAATTTCATTCGGCTGTTGTGTTATTGTGATAAAAGTGAACCAGTACAAAAAACATTTTTTCTTCGGGAAAGTTGTTTGTTATCATGAACACAATCACGTGTTTAAGTATCGTACACTAATTACCAGTCACCCTATATATTTTAGTAGACATTACATAGGGACTTGCAGAGTGCATTTTTAGTCGAGAACTTGGTATATATAACCTAGATCAGTAGTAAGACAGTAAGATATAAATCTATACTAATATTATAAAGCTGAAGAGTTTGTTTGTTTGTTTGGTTGAACGCGCTAATCTCAGGATCTACTGGTTCAAATTGAAAAAATCTTTTTGTGTTGGATAGTCCATGTATCGAAGAAGGCTATAGGCCCAGGCGAAGCCGGGTCAGGTCGCTTGTTTTTCATATTTTGCCTGTCACTATGTTCCGGTTAATCGACTTAAATTAAAAAAAAATCGTTTGTCTGTAAGGTCGGTTTACGGACGATAGTTTTACTTGATAACGTCATAAAGAAACATAATTGCTAACATAAATAACATAAGCAAATAATGGCTTCCGTCGAGGTGGGCGGAGCTTATTGCTTGGGGCGATAGTGCCTCTCTATCGCTTGTTCCGCGCTTTCGCTTGCACGCTGAGGCTCAGGTGGAACGTGACACGATTTAATGCATGCAGCCGGCGCTCATAGATTTAGAAGAGGTTATCACGTCTAAAAGGGCCTTCTTGAGATTCTGATGTGTAGTAAGAAATCGTACCTAGCCTAGCCTGCGACTTCGTCCGCGTGATTCAGCGGGATTTTAATTTTTATTGCGCATATCTATGCGCGGAACCCTAACTTTAATCTAAAATAAAAGTAGCTTAAGTTAGTCCTTATAACATCAGCAGCCGGCCAGCAAAATTTGATATAAGTATCGTATTTAGGTACTTTCATATGCACCTATCTATTTAGTCAAGTGTGATACTAGTGAATAGTGTACATCATATATCTATTTAATAAGCTATTATTTTGAAATTACAAACAGACACTTTAATTATATTTATTTGTACAGATTTGGTAGTTGAAACAGACTAATATATAAACGTGAGACGCTTAAAAAACTTTTTTGAAAAAAGAGAACCGACTTCCGAAACTAAAGTCATGTGTGTTCTGTGCTAAAGTTATTTATCACTTTTTAGTTTTTTTTTGAAGCGGTTCTCTTTTTTCAAAAAAAAATTTATTTAACACTTTTTAGTGCCTCCTAATCACCCAAATCCATTACGGAACGGCAACACAGTTAAAACAGAGATTGAAAGTCCTCCAAAGATGGAAAAAGATGGAAGAAACGAAAACGTCTTCTCGGCTTTTGTTGATTTTTACAAAAAGCGCTGAATAAATTTCTGTTTGTTGCATATTAAAACCTTCTCCAGAATTTAACAAACACTTTTCTGAAAACTGCATCAAAATCGGTTAAACCAAACGGGAGATAATCGTGGACAAACATACATACTTACATACAAATACAAACATACGGGTCGAACTGAGAACTACCTTTTTTTTAACAAACACTTTTCTGAATACTGCATCAAAATCGGTTAAACCAAACGGGAGATAATCGTGGACAAACATACATACTTACATACAAATACATACATACAAACATACGGGTCGAACTGAGAACTTCCTTTTTTTTTAAGTCGGTTAAACACAACGTACCAATCACATCTTTTCCTCTTTCAAACTGCCGATTTTCTTGCTGTCTCATCATTCAACTATGTTGGGTTCGTCTTCCAGTCTAACCAGATGCAGCTGAATACCAGTGTTCCACATGGAGCATCTACCCATCTTACCTCTACAACCCAGTCACTGGGTAACACGATACCCCTTGATAAGAATGGTTGTTAAACTTTCTGGCTTCTGACTACCCATCATTATCATCATGTCAACCTTTCGACGCCCACTCCTGGGCATAGGTCTCCCTCAAGGGGGGATCAGTCATAATGGCCATGCTTGGCCGATGCATGTTGGCGATCGCAGTAGGAGTTATGATATTCCGAAGGACACTGCTGCCCATCCTCTGGTCAATATCCCTTTTTTGTCTACCAATAACGACTATCAAAGATCTACGAATGACAGCCGGGACCGCGCGGTGGTGTTTCGGCATGAAGTAGATGGTCACCCATCCACAGAATGACCGCGGCAACCGTAGCTTAACCATGACCATACTGCTTTTACTTAGCTACGAACCCCACTCTAACAACATAAACAATATCTTTGTTTATGTCTTTCGCGACAAAAGATATATTTCCAATTTATTTCCCATCTGTGAAAATGATGGATACGATTTTAGTAACTGAACAAATGCCAATGATTTATACGCTTTTTTTTTTTGATAGGTTACAAGAAATAAATTCATATGATATACGCGTTGAGGTCCCACTCCATACGACTTGCGAATGATTTAGTGGACTTTTAGTTTGGCGCCGGCGTTATACTAGGGTTGCTAGACGGAAAAATATCTATAAATAACTTAAGAATGTCTTTTCAGGAGAATTGTAGTGTTATTTCTCTAAATTCGAAATTCAAACGGTGTCTTGTTGTGAATCTTCAATGATTTACTAATAACAAAATAGTAAGATAGATAACAAAATAGTTCGATTTCGAAATGGGCATTACCTAGACACTATTCTTCTCCATAGAGACCCTACGTTTTGGAACGAGCAACTAGCTTCAACTTTCTGACTAACTAATTGACTGTTTGAATATTCAAAAGTGCTTGCAAATGGTTTAATTGAAATAAATGCTTTGACTTTGACTTTGACTACCTGTCAATTGATTTACTTTTTATGAGCTGTTCAATTCCCCTTTATTTTTCTATGGCAATAATAAACTATGCCCTCAATTTTCCAATTCAATCAATTATTTATTGCTTTCAAAGCAACTAAAAATCGAATGTTACAGTTAATTATATAGGGTGACAGGTAATTAGTGTACGATACTTAAATACGTGATTGTGTTCATGATAACAAACAACTTTCCCGAAGAAAAAATGTTTTTTGTACTGGTTCACTTTTATCACAATAACACAACAGCCGTATGAAATTCACGCGCGCGCGCGCCTGTGACCTAAAGTGAACCAGTACAAAAAACATTTTTTCTTCGGGAAAGTTGTTTGTTATCATGAACACAATCACGTGTTTAAGTATCGTACACTAATTACCAGTCACCCTATATACGCTCAGAAAGCCGATAACCGATGGGGAAGAAAGGTTCTCGAGTGGCGAGCACGAAACGGAAGACGCAGCGCTGGTAAGCCTCCAGATGGACCTCCGATGCAGGTTACCGCTCGTTGACGCGTTCAATGGGGGAGACCTTTTTTCAACAGTGGACGTCTTCCGGCTGATGATGATAATGACAGTTAATTGTTTGAAGAGTCGGTTTCTCAGGGCAAACATAAAGGGCTTTTTTTTCAATGTCAAGTTTTGGAATTATTGATTAAGGCGATTCTCACACGAAGCCGCTTACCGCCGCAGAGGGCCGAGGCTGTGGCAACGTGAGCGCTGCTGGTCCGTACGGTCAGGCGGTATACAGTCAACAGCAAAAGTAAATGATCAAAATCAGAACTTCAAAACTAAAAATAAAAAAGTATGTGATTGTCACACACATACTTTAGAATCACTTCGACGCCACACAGTTCTGACGCGAACTCCGTTCATTAGTATTGAATTACTGATTTTGATCATCTACTTTTGCTGTTGACTGTACGTGTGTTAGGCATCAGCGGTTTACATACAATCCAATGCAACGTGAGATCCGCTTCACTACCTCATCTGTGGCTTGGGGATGGCAGGTGTTATTTTTGGTGGTTTTTTAGTTTCACATCCATTTATCAACAAGAAAAGGGCCGAGAAACTTCAAATGGCCGAACAGCCTTTGAGCAAGTCACCTTTTAAACAAAAATTAAATAAAAATCGCATCAGCCGTTTGGGAGCTACGTTGCTACAAACAGATACACAGATACATACATTTAACTTATAAAACCTCTTGGCTCTCTTTGAAGGTTAAAAATATACGATTCGTATGTTTTTTTCATTGGATTTTGGTTGCCAAACGAGTGGTATTTAAAAAAAGGCCGACGTCAAAAAACTGCTATGCTTAAGTAGGACTAGGCCGGCTAAGTCTGCCTCATGTCATGGCTAAAACAACCACAATATGGGTCCCGGAAAACTTTCAGTAACATCATAGCAGTCCCAGGCGAAAATAGCGAGATGAGCTTAACGCTTCGGGCCCGTGCACACCACGTTTTATAAACGCGCCGGTAACGCGCGTTTTAGAAACGCGCGTCGACGGCGCGCTATTATCCTACAGAGCAGTTTGTTGTCATTTGTATCGATACACACGCGCGTTAGTATAGCGTTTGTATCGATTCAAACGCGCTTGTAAATGGGTGTACCCACAAACGTCGGTAATTTTTCTTCTTCCTTTTTTAAAAAATTAATAACAAAGCGCACAGCATTGATTTCAATGCTGTCTCAACCGACGCCATCTTGCTACTGTTGACGAGGTTCTGCTTAAAAACGCAATATGCCAGCGCGTTTGTATCAATACACACGCGCGTTTGCATCGCGTCTGTATCGCTACACACGCGCGTCTGTATCGATACAAACTCGTATTTGAATTTATACAGGTGTGCAAAGGTCTACAGGCTGCGTCTGACTCGCGTGCGTATCGCGTCTGTATCGCTACAAACGCGTGTCACCGGCGCGTTTAAGAAACGTGGTGTGCATAGACTCTTAGAGTAGAGATTCACGCTAGCTCAGTACAGAGAGGATTGGAAAAGAGAAAGAGGCCTTTATCGTGTAGTAGAACAAAACAGAGGCTAAAAATAACATAAATAAATAATATTAACAAAGAAATATTATATTTAATCATTAATTTTACCACGAATCAAGAGTTTATTTATTTTAACAATTTGACGAAACCGAGTCAGGTCATTAAATCAATTTATAATTTCGAGACAATATTTCCTGTTTGAATAAACGATATTGCCCGTCATAATATTTTTGTAAAAGATATTTATTTCGTTTTAATTTTAACCCTTGTTATTTTATTTTCGTTAAACGTTAAAAATAAATATGACTGAAAATGAAAACAAATTGCTGAAAATTTATACATAAATCGAACTGGTTATAGCGAAATAATAATGAAAGGTTTACCTGGCTTTACATGAGTTTAGGCTGTTTCATAAAATCGGCCATGTATGTAGGTACTTGGCCGATTTTTTTAATCTTCTTTGTGTCTTTAACCAAAAATATTATGACGGGTAATATCGTTTCTTCAAACAGGAAATATTGACTGGGAATTATTAATGATTAATAATTTTCAGTCAATATTTATTTTGTTATAATTTAACCCTTATTATTTTAATTTCGATTTACGTAAAATGAAATATGACTGAAAATTCAAACTAATTGCTGAAAATTGAGACAGATATCGAACTGGTTTTTGCGAATTAATAATGAAGGGTTTACCCTGACTTAGCCTGAGTTTCAGGTGTTACAAAATATATGAGTAAGAAACAAAGAAGTTTAAAAAAATCGGCCAAGTGCGTCTCGGAGACCAAGTGCAGTAGAGTTCCGCAGTTGCCCGTATTACTCGTAAACTTGTAGAGCCTATTTAGGATAGTTTTTCTTTTAACTTCTTTATATAGACTACGGTCGTGATTATTTTCACAAATATAAAAACAACCATATACTTGACTCTAAAAACTGCCTTCATTGTTATCACATAGAGAAGCAACATGAATAATATAACCAGGATTTTGTAAAACTTGAATAGAGTGTCCGTAGAGTTTCTTACTGGTTGACTTGAAATTGACTTGTATTTTTTTTACCAATAAATGTGTTTATCTGTTATCTGTTTATTTGTTCTTTTCCATAGAGACCTACTTACCTACGTCTTGACACGAGAAATTAGCTACAACTTTTTTGCCTAACTGACCGACTCCTTGACATTTCAAAACCGCCTGTAAATAATTGAATTACCATGCATTGACTGGCCTTGAGAACAAAAGAAAATTGCACTTTATAGGCTATTTCAGAAATTTATCCCTAAATATAAAAATGGATTTCATACACCCTCAATATTTTTATAAGAGCTGTGAATTCTACTAGCATAGCAACAGAAGCCGGTACTACAAACTAGTTTCCACTGTAATCCCCTCGGTACGAGACAAGGGGTCGACATTTAGAAGTATCTTTATGTGACTAAGATTACTTCGTAATACGCAAGTTCTATTTTTAATATTGTTTGGGATTTGTGTCCAATAGATAAAGTGACGAATTGGACAAGCTTTACTGTTTGTTTCCTATAATCATTATTTTTTTCAGATAAGTGGGCTCCTATGGTTCAAGATACTATATTTGCTAGACCTACGTCATGTTTAACCAACTACAAAAAAAAAAAGAGTTTCTCAATTCGACGCGTATATTTATTTTTGTTATGTTTGTCCACGCATACCTTTTTGAAGTGTAGTCTATTTTGATGATTTTTAGGTGATAATTTTTTTTATAGTATTATTTTTTAATTGTATAAAGTACCTCAAACTTGGTCCCATTAAATTTCTTAAATATAATTAAGGGATGACTTAATTTTTTTGGGTTAATTAGAAGTACTTAGGCACTAAATAGCGAAAAGCGTTAAAACTTTTTACAAAAAAGACAACCACCGTCTAAAACTAGAAAGTAATAAATAACTCTTCTTTACACAACTTTGCAAGTCGGCGGCTTGGTTCTGTTTGTTGTTTTGTGTTGCCGCCGACTTCCGAAAGTAAAGTTACCAGTGCCAATGATTTATACGCTTTTTTTAAAGGTTACAAGAAAGCCAAGAAGTCATATTTTGGTCAGTATCTAAACTCGATGAATGCTGTAATTAGTCGGTTCCTCATCAAATACTTAACTAAACTTCGAGTAAATTTTAGATAATTAGGTACTTACTGGCGCCGCTTCCCTTTTTCGTAAACTAAACTAAAATTAGACAATTGGCATCCCTTACTACCAGATAGCTGAAGAAAAGGACGGCGAAAGATAAGGACTAAGTTAGAGATGTCAAATTAGTTTATTTTTCTTGAACTTCGCTTTTTTTTTTATAATCAATACGTTCTGAAGCAAGCAGAAGTAGCAGTGGACTGGTCACGTCTGTCGCAGGACCGACGGCCGATGGAGTAGACTTGTCCTAGAGTGGAGACCGCGAATATTCATAGTAAAAAAAATTACAATTACGATTGTATAAACATGTTAGATCTGCTTAAATTGACAGCTCTCATTAATATCTCTCTCTTTCTTGTTTTATTGGAGAGAAAGAAATACAAATAGCTTAAAATAAGTTTAGTTCATGTACAACAGAAGTGGTAACATTGATAAACATTTTGACTAGTCTATGTTTGTCTAAAACGTGCAGTAACTGCGCTGTTTTACCTTTTAACAAACTCTGCATCACCAAAACCAATTTAAATTGAGAATAAGGTTATTCACACGGAAATAGTGAAGGTAAACTACACAGCTGGCGATAAAGCTTTAACCACAGATTATAAATAAGAAAAGGTATGCATAGGATTCGGGAACAGGGACTTACCTTCTATGTATTCCGGGGCTTAACTAATGTATGGGTCTAGCTCTATGTTATTTTATACTTGTATGTAAGTACTCTTAAGCAGGTGGAATTAAATTACGAATAAATGCTAATTCCTAAATAATTATTTAACTTACGCCTCCTCTAACAGTTTTTACTTTTGTAACTATCATCGTTTCTATTGTAAAGATTGTGTAATTCTAATTTGTTCCAAATAAACGTTTTTTCATTCTAATATTTTCTGATAATTGTCTTTGCGTGGTCCAAGCCAAGGCAGTTGTAATATTCCCATAAATTATCACGGATTTGTCGAGCTATTGCAGCCTCGGTGCTTTTCTATTGGTCGCCACTGTAAATCCTGGCTTTCAGAAGTTACATTGTATAGTATATGTTTACATGTGCTATATTTACATTTTTTATGGATGCTATCATTTTTCTCAATTGATGTTTCTATTTTGTAATATTTGTTTTCATAGATTCTTGGAATCTTTTATAACTTAAAATATAAACTAAAAGTACTTACATTATTTTCCATCGAGCATAAAGACTGTGTGTCTGCTAATTAAATATAATATAGTTTCTTTTTATAAATCTGAAAAATAAATAAGTACTGTTTTGTTGTGACAAGTTTTCTAATGACAGTTGTCAACCTTGACAATTGTCAGTAATTCTTTTTAATTCGTTTTTGGCATGCGTAACTTAAAACCTTCAAACTGATATTGGTAGTCGCATATATGTGTGTATTGCTGTATTTTATACTAAACAGCTGGACACCCGCTAATGTATCTGGTGTTCTTAAAAATCCTTTACGCACTAACCGAATAAAAATAACTGGCAGACTACAATAATTGAGTCTGGCCAGTACTATAATACCCCGCTTTATGACGATACGGGCGTTCCAGAAATAAAATTCATACTTGGAAAATAATATGAATTTCGGAAGAGCCGACTGGAAAGAAACCTGTTAAATGGGCCAGTCTAGATCTCGCTGTCCATTAAGTAACACGCTGAATTACTTAAAAGTCTACCGGTCCACCACCAAAATTCGGTAACAGTCCTGAGTCGTGCCATCGAGCTGTCGCGTGCCTGCTGCTCCCAGGGCGGGTCTTACTGTTAAGATCCCCTGGGGCCTCCGTCCCAAAGCTAGGAGCCGACCGCGGCAGTCTTATCTTCGGCCCATCCTGTTTCCCGGGCCTGGCAGTGGAGCCTGGAAATCTCTGCCGCTAAGTTAGTGCGTCTAGGTTAGTGTTTTTTATATCTCTGTTTTTATACTCATCGCATTCTTGTCAGAGGCATTAAATTTTAACGTACAAGTCTACTTAGTTTTTTATTTCATAAAAGTAGTAGAACTGTTACAATTGGTTTACGAATAGTGCGGAAGACTAAAAAAAATACCCCAAAATATAAGCAACAAATACATGAACCTAGACCTCAAAAGATTAAATTGAAACGGCTTTCAAAAACCGGGATTGTTATTCGTTCAAAGATTATCCCTTAACTCCGCCACCCCCTTTTCAACCATAAACAACAGACGACTTAAAGCTCAAATTCCCTGAAAGTTTTTTTTAATCAATTAAACTTGGCATGGTTTTCTTTATTAAAAGCTTACAAGATAGTTGTCTAATCAATTAACTGTAAAGGGATTAGGGCGAGCCGTAATCCGTGTCGTTATTTTAAATAGAACGGGGTTAAACCGAGGCTGAACCCTCTTATAATTTAACTGGATAACTTCCATCGCTGGCTATAGGCTGTAAAGATGGTGAGAAATTATGTCTTACGTTGACTTGTCGCGAGAGAGAGATGAGCTAAGCTGGGTAGTGACGTAATAGTAGGTATGTGTATGAGATCAACGAATACGATCGTTTGATTTTCATAGCGTATCTCTAAAAAAATATTTAATAAAGTGTCTACCGCGCGTAAGATGCTGTGATTAGCTATTGATTAATAAGTCAACCAATTACAGTACATGGTTCAAAGAATCATGGCAAGATCCATACATTAATTTGTACGAAAAAAAGGTTCAGGGTAGAGGGTTTAAAATATTTTTCAACGTGCAGAATTACCAGGATTGATATCCTTACTATATTTTTAAAATCCTGCATCACTAAAATATTTCGTATTGAAAATTACTGTTTTTCATTTCATCTCGTTACCCATTTAGTATTTATAAAAAAAAATGACATAAATGACACTAACGGATCTATCAAATTGACAGACTCTTAGATGTGATTCTTTGATTACAATGGTGGAGTCGAAAAAGTCATGAAGCTGTAGTATAATTCCATGGAAAAAGTAATTGATTATTCATTATTTGTGACATTATTTCCCATAAAATGACGCAATATTAGTGCAAGACCTGCGAAACAGTGGCTATAAGTGGCATTGTTACTGACAGCCGTTTCGTTCTGAAATAATGAGCTTCTCGTTAAACTATTCAATTTTAACATCAATTTTTATTGAGGGGTTATAAAAATATTGTGAATGCCTGAAGGTACTCTTTAGGTACCCAATGGTTTGATAATTAGAATTTCAAAATCTCTATACATCTTTATTTTTCTGTACAAATCCTGCCATGATCCCTTGACACATTAATTTTTGTTCGAAAAATCAGGACTACGTAATAATAATAATAATAATATGAGGGGACATTTTCACACAAGGCCATCTGACCCCAAACTAGGGAGACCCTATACTATGGGTGTCAGACAGCTGATATACATACACAAATACTTTTTTTGTTTTTAAATACATACATATATAGATAAACAACACCCAGACACAAGGCAAACACAAGTGCTCATCACACAAATGTTTACCCTGGGCGGGAATCGAACCCGCAACACGCTGCGCAGCAGTCGATCGCTCAGCCACTGCGCCAACCGTGTCGTGTTTTACATACGTGCAAACCGCTTCATATCACATCTTACCCGCTTCGCTACACCACTTAGCTCTGATGGGAATAGGCAAAATAGTTTCGCAACTTAGCTTCATCCTAGCTACCTCTCATATATTTTTAGTTTAGGCAGCTTTAAATAACGACCTAAGAATTTTGTTCTTTTTAAAAAGGAAAAGTTTTATCCATCTTTGTATGAATAGAAAACCTTATTTAGTTTTAGAGATAAATGGAAACATTCGGATGTTCAATAGGTCACCCATCGACGAACCGACCGTGGCAAGCGTAGCTTAACCACCATGACTGGTCGATGCGTACCGCTTTTACTAGCCACGAGCTCCTGAAATAAAGTGTTGTAAAGTGTCATCATTATCATCATGAGCCAGAAAACGTCCACTGTTGGACAAAGGCATCCCCACGTTTGGCAGGCAAAGTCAAAGTCAAAGCATTTATTTCAATTAAACCATTTACAGGCACTTTTGAATTGTCAAGGAGTCGGTTAGTTAGTCAGAAAGTTGAAGCCAGTTGCTCGCCCCAAAACGTAGGTAGGTCTCTATGGAGAAGAACGAGCAAGAAACTCCACGGACACTCTTTTAAAATCAGGTTTTTACAAAATACTGCTTACATTATTCTTGTTGCTTCTATATGTGAAAACAATGAAGGTAATCTAGAAATACAAAATATAAAAAATAATCAAGATAAAAACCATGGCAGTTAAGAGTTGACCAATCTCTACTGACAGCGCCCGTTCACGAACATGACGCGTGAATCAGCACCATTCAGCTCAACCATTTTAGAGGGAGCCGAATGACCCAACACACGCGCCACCACCAGCGAGACATTTGAGTGAGCATGACAATTCTCTCAACCGCCATGCTCATTTAAGTCAAACACATAATAATTTACTTAAAATATGGCTCCATGGTACTCACATTTACAAAATTGAAATAATGCTGCTAAATTATACAAAACTAAGGTTTCCAATGTTTCTAAAATGTCGAAAGAGTAATTAAAATATATATTTGTGTATAATAATAACGATACTCGTTACTCATGTCAATAAAAAAAAAAGGGGGTAGGAAACAACATTCCTCCAATTAGGAAATTCCCTAAACTGCCTGTGGAGCAGAACCAGCATTTAGCCAAGCATTTTTATCATTGATGTAGTCTTCTAATTTATAATATGCTTGTCTACACAGTGTGCGTTTAATACATGTTTTAAATTGTCTTTCATTTAGTTGTAGAATATCAAGAGGTATTTTATTATAAAATTTTACACAGTACCCCATAAAAGAAGTATGAACTTTTGACTATCTGAATCTTGGCTGATCTAATTTGTTCCTATTTCTAGTATAAACACTATGTCTGTCACTTATTTTATTAAAAATATGAAGGTTTTTTCGAACATGCATAATGTTTTCATATATGTATTGACAAGGTACCGTCAAGATGTTAATAAGTTTAAACAATTTTATTCTCTTAGAGACTCGCGACTGCTGAGATTATAGATGGCTCTGACAGCCCGCTTTTGCATAATAAAAATAGAATCAATATCTGCAGCCCGCCCCCAAAGCAAGATACCGTAGGACATGATGCTATGAAAATAACTAAAATATACTAGCCTAGCGGTATCCACGTCTGTTAAATGCCGGATTTTTCTGACAGCGTAAGCGGCCGAAGTCAACCGCCCTGCAAGAGATGTTAAGTGAGGACCCCATTGCAGCTTTGAGTAAAGTGTAATCCCTAGGAAAACAGTCTTTTCGACGAATTCAAGTATATCCTTATTCAATACAACGTTACATTCACTACTTTTAACATTCGGTAAAGCGAATCTTATGCATTTAGTTTTCTTCTCATTTAATACTAAATTATTTACAGTAAACCAATTATGAACCTTAAGCATAGCGTCATTTACGTCATCATGGTGCTGTGCCCGTCTATTAACTCTAAATATCAAGGAAGTATCATCAGCAAATAACACCATTTGTGGTTGATTTTTCAGTAAGGCGTTTTGGGGATCGCAATGAGGTTGTAAAGTACACGGTTGTTCGTGAATGGGCGCCGTCAGTTGAGACTGGTCATCTCTTAGCTGCCTCGGTTATTTTAAATTTATTTTGAATTGTCTAATTTGATTGTCACTAAACCTCTTTCAACGTGCACAACTTGATACATTGTTCTCACATTGTACCCCTAGATTCAACATGAATGATGTAACCTAAAGAATCATGGTAGGATTTGTACAAAAAAAAACTAAGATGTTTAGAGAAGTTGAAATTCTAATTCTTATGTTCTTGGGTACCTAAAGAGTACCTTCAGGCATTTAGAATATTTTTAAAACCCGCAAAAAAAAAGTTAATAGTTTAACGAAAAGCTCATTATTTCAGAACGAATCGGCGACTGACAGTAACAGTGACACTGACAGCCGCCGTTTCGCAGTTCTTACACTGAAATTGCATCGTTTTATGGGAAATAATATCACAAATAATGTTTTTTTTTCCACACACTTGATACTTCACTTGTCTGCCAATTTTATAGATTCGTTAACATCGCTTGTTATTTTCTTTTTTTTATAAACCGAAAATGGGCATCGATATGAAACGAAAAAGCGTTATTTTCCTTTCGTAATATTTTAATTATGCGGGGGTTTAAAAATTTGCTAAGTATATCAATCTACTCCTGGTAATGTATTCTTCACATAGGAAAATATTTTAAACCCTCAAATTTTTTTTTTCATGTAAATCAATGTATGGATCTCGCCATGATTCTTCAGAATTTCCTATTGATTTGAAAAAAATGTTAATGGAATTTCTTGCTCGTTCTTCTCCTTAGAAACCTACTGTTTGGAACGAGCAACTAGCTGCAACTTTTTGACTGACTCCTTGACAATTCAAAAGTGCCTGTAAATAGTTTATTTGAAATACTTAAATGATTTGAGTTTGAGTTTGACACGGAAGCCACTGCTGCCCTACTTTCGGATATTCCCTTAGTCGCTTCTACTGCACCCGCATGGGTGGGCGCTATCCGGGCCCAGAAACCCACAGGCAAACAAGTAAAGTGTACAACTAAATGAATTCGATTTATATCTGACAAACGTAATATTACGTGGAACTGGCGTGCGTTTCACTCGGAGCGTAGCAAGTCGGTTCACGTTAACACTGATTGTCGCTCAATTTGACGCGACACATGAAGCTGGTTTACACCATACGATGTTGTGTCCAATTAACTGTTTTCTTTATTTAGTACTTTCTTTTTAGTTGTGGTTAAAATAAATGTAGAGTTATTGTGAACTTTGACTTGATGCTCAGTTTGATAGGGGTAGTATTTTACCTCGGCAAACCACACACTTTTACTTCCATATTGTAATAACTGTAATATGCCGTGTGGTGCCGGCTACAAATAGCACCACCCCATTTCTACCCGTAGGTGTCGTAGAAGGCGACAGAGAGATATTGACCAGAGGATGGGTAGCAGCGTCCTTCTGAGTAGGTACCATTACACGTGTTGCGATCGCTAACATGCATCGACCAAGAATGGCGATTACGGCTGAAGCCCAAAAGAAGGGAATATATATGAAGAAGTAGATAATGACTCTAAGGTGAAGTTTAAGTCAAGAATCATGCTACACAATAATGAAATGTAATTATTTATTCTGTTTTCTCTGTTGTTATTTTATTTTATTTTTTGTTTTTCTAAGTATTTTAAATTAATTGTAATTCTAAACTAAGTTAACAACTAAGCGGAAATCTGGCGTGTCTTTGGTCAATGTTGTGTTTGCCTGTAATTGGCCTATATATTAGAATGTAACCCTAGAATGTATTTTGTGTATGTATTTGTATGTGCTGTGGGCGAAAATTAAGTAAATAAATAAATAAAGCCCCCTTAGGGGAGACCTATGCCCAGCAGTGGGTGTCTAAAGCTAGACATGATGATGATTGTATTAACTATTTAAAAAAAAACTTTTATTTTCAGGCATCGTAGGCCCATAGAATGTTAATATTTAAAAACTTAAAAACTATGTTAGTATTAACATAAGAACTGGACTTATTTGCCGATGGATTGGGACATTTGTATAATCAATTTTGTATCATTTTAAATGATATATTATAGGCATATCTAATAATGGAATGGAATTGAATTGACTACTGTTAAACTGACATATTATTATTATCATTATTTATAGACTTTGACATTATATTGCTATTTTATAATATTCTATTATGTAATGTGACGCGCATGTGTAATTAAGTCATAATTGAATTGAATTGTAAGTAAACTAATCGTATGAGCGTTTTGGATGTCAAATCTGTTAGCTCGTAAGATCTATTGAATAAAATAAATAAATAAATAAAATAAATAACAAAGCAGCCAATACAGAAATATTCATAAAGCTCCCGGTCTGACATGTAGCTTGATAAACCTATCCATTGTAGGCTCTTCTAAATTTTCTGCAAATACCTTCAGAATGCTATTATTGCGCTCTCTCACTCTAAGTATTACTGATATCACTTTCTTGCGCATAATCGCGAAGTAACTATAGCAATATTATAAACGTGCAGCCAAATAACAATAGTTATTAAGTTATATTGTAGGAATAACTGCATTTTACTGATATTTTTAAATTTAAACGACGAACATTGTTTTGTATCTATCGTAAAATAGAGAAGCTTAGTACATACGTTGTAGCAACTATATTGCACCGATTAGAGTTTTAGGTCTGCCGTATGTGTTCAAAGCAGAATCTTAAAAACAATAGCAGAAATATTTTATTTATTTATTTTTATTTATAATTTTACATCAGAACATAAATTCCATAAAAATTGTTAGTAAAGCTTAAAATTATGTTAGTACCTTATAACTACTTATCCCACATTAAAAAGGGCACCACCAGAGCTGTGTACCTTATTCCAGTGCCTCACAATAGGACACTCGACTCTATCCATAATGGTACTTAGTAGGCCGTTGGAGCTGCCGCGGACACGACGCATCAGGGAGGCCACTCTCTTGCGCACTATTGCCCTAAAGCAGTCTGTGTTGGCTTCCGCAAACATCCCCGATGCACTACAGTACCGCGGCAACCCCATCAGCATCCTAAACCCGTTATTGTAGAGGACCCGCAGAGCATTAATAGCCCTCTGCGTATATCGTACCCACAGGCTGCAGGTGTACAATGACTGGCAGTACGCCTTAAACAAAGTAATTTTAACATTGTATGTGCACCTTGCAAACCTGCGCGCCAGCATATTGCATCTGCCAATGCCCTGCGTTCCCTCTCTATATCCAAGTCATAAATAAGATTGGTTACGTAATTGCCATCTAGACCACCTTATCAAAATAAACAAAGCAAAGACCCCACCCATCACAAATTTTTACCGTTGCGTTGGTACATAAAAGCAACACTGAATTTCATACGCAAAACGTATCAGCCCAAGCTAACACACTCACTTTTATCATTGATCTATTTCCCTACTCATATTTTTTTTATTTACACACCACACAACTTTGACACCAATTCACAACCCCTGGATTTACTTAACCAAACAAAATCGTCAGACCCACAAAAGCCAATCTTACCAAACAAAAAATTGATGTGTGCTACGACAGAACCAAACCGACCTTTGACAACAATACTGAAAGCGATTCATCTCGAAACAAGTGCGAAGAAAAACTCCTTTGATATAAACTTGTGTGTAAAAGAAAAGTTCCTTCTCAAGCATTGTAAAGGTGTGTGCAAACATGAGTGTGTATTTATTACAGGACATCGAACATTGAACATTCTGCAATATATTTGGTATTTGCCCTGTCACCTGGGCCTCAAGTCTACTATTACAATAGTATCAGAATGGTCTCATAGATTTCATAATTGTTGATTTTGACAAGTTTGGTAATCTACTAATATAATGGCGTCATTATGACTTTCCGATGGTCAACCACTGATACGCCATTGAAAGAAATGATATAGAATGGTAATCTCGTACAAATTGACAACTGAATGACTGACTTAGGCGGTAATCTGCTAAAATTTTGACCTACCATTAGAACGTCATTATGCAGTCATTGCTTTTAATTCGACCGATTAATGATCGACCATTATGAATTTAGCAGATTACGAACTTTTAGCAAAATGACAATGGGATCGTGTTGGAATGACGAAATCATAAAAATAGAAGACTTGGCCCCCTGCTCACGTGCGTACCTAATGACTGCATTAGTGGATGGAGTTCAGTGGAGAAACAAGGACTAATAATATTTATTCACAAGTAAGATTACAACAACGTCACTGAATTTAGGTAAACAATACTTTAAAGAGAAGGAAGCTTAAAAAGAGAAAAGTCCTGCTAATGTAAGAGCTCGTTCGAGAAAGTATACTATTATAATAATAATTTAATTTATTCAGACAACAAAGATCCATTAGGTTAGTAACAATAAACTTAATAATAATAATAATAATAATAAAGCCTTTTTATTTTCATATCTTTCCTTATTTTTTTACAATTCAAATGTTGTTAGTAGTATTAGTGA
Source organism: Charanyca ferruginea (assembly GCA_947361185.1). NCBI lineage: Eukaryota > Metazoa > Arthropoda > Insecta > Lepidoptera > Noctuidae > Charanyca > Charanyca ferruginea. The sequence continues at coordinate 5,389,070 of OX376082.1, read as the reverse complement.
GTTCACTTAGCTAATTTTTGTTAGTACTGTTAGTTATTTTTACGTGATATGAATCTCGTTTTGAGTAAAGGCCTCCTCCAGCTGCTTCCATTGTTCTTTGTTTTCACTTTTACTCATCCAATCTTTTCCTGCAATGTTTATAATATCATCAGCCCATCGTTTATTTGGTCTTCCAACTTTTCTTTGACCGAGTGTTGGTCCTCGCCAGCGAGTAGTCCGTTTAGTCCATCTGTTGTCTGTATAACGTGACACGTGTCCTGCCCATTTCCATTTGAGCTTTAGAGCTTGTGTAAGCGCGTCTGTTATTTTTGTTTTTTGTCTTATAATGACATTTCTGATCTTCTGAGTTTTATGGATCTTTAGGATGCTTCTTTCCATGGCTTTCTGTGTAACATGTATTTTCTGTTTTATTTTGTTTGTGTAAGTCCATGTTTGGCAGCCATATAGTAAACTAGGCAAGAGACAGGTATCCATAACAGTTTTCTTTAAATTCATACTGTATTTTCCTTTTAGAATTTCTTTTAGCGACCAAAACTTCTTCCATGTAATGTTTTTTCTTCTGTCTACTTCATCATCGTTGTTGGTCTTTATAAAAGATATTTGTTTACCCAAGTAAATGTATTTATTCACATATTCAATGTTGTTTCCTTTTATGTTTATAGGTATGTTGTAGCAGTTGGTCATTATCTTAGTCTTGCTTGCGTTCATTTCCAAGCCCACTTTTGAACTTTCTTGGTCAAGTAAGTAGAGCATATTCTTAAGTTCCGCAGCTGTTTCAGCAAATATGACTATGTCATCTGCGAATCTGAGATGGTTTAGACGATGCCCATCGATATTAATGCCATAATTTGTCCATTTTAGATTTTTTAATATATTTTCCAAAACAGCTATGAAAAGTTTCGGTGACAAGGGGTCGCCTTGCCTGACTCCTCTTTCTATTTTAATTGGATCGCCTCTTGTTTCAAGTTTAACGGTGCTTATAGAATTTGAGTATATGTATTTTATGATGTTTATGTATTTATCATCTACATTCGCAGCTTTCAGTGCTTTCCAGATTGAGCTATGGCTAATACTGTCAAAGGCTTTGCTGTAGTCGACAAAGGCTATATAAAGATGTTTGTTGAACTCGTTGTACTTTTCTATTATTTGTTCTACTGTGTGTATGTGGTCAGTTGTGCTAAATCCTGAGCGAAAGCCTGCCTGTTCTACTGGCTGGAACTTTTCAATATTACCAGCAATTCGGTTTAGTATGATAGACGTAAAAAGTTTATATAAGCTGCCCAGTAGACTGATTGGTCTGTAGTTGCCTATGTCTAACGGGTTCCCTTTTTTATAAAGTAGTATTATATCGGATGTACACCATTGCTTCGGCACCGTTTCGGTGTTTATTACCATATTAAAAAGTTGTGTCAGGTGGTAGACTAAGATGGGGGCACCTAGTTTTATAACTTCGTTCGTTAGTCCATCTGGCCCAGGACATTTTTCGTTTTTAAGTGTCTTTATGTGTGTGTACACTTCTACTTCATGTATTGGTTCGACTGGATTTGCTCTTGGTTGGTCGCAACTTTGTTCGAATAGTTTATTATTATCATCTCTCTTTTTATACAGTTCTTTATAGAATTTAGTGGCATGTCCTATAACACCTTTCCTTGTCTTCGTCTCTTCAGAGTTATTTTCCAGTTTTTGTATCCATTTCTTGTGGTGAGACAATTCCTTAAAGGCTCTTTTAGTGCTTCTAAAGTTATTTAGATTTCGTGATATTACTCGTTCTCGGTGTTTGCTGTAGTCAGATTTGATTGATTTGTTGGTTAGTTTAAAAAGTTTAGCAAGTTCCTTTTTCATTTCTGTACTTTTATTTTTTGTTTTAATTATTTCTGTTCGTTTTTTTATTAGGTGTTTAGTATGTTCGCTAAGTATTGAGTGCTGCTTTCTATGAATCTCATTGTTATTTTTTAAACTGGATAGTATGTTTTCTTCAACCAAATCATAGTAAATTTGAACACTCTCGGGTGTGGTAGTTATGTTATTTTCAATATTATACTTCAGACAATTGTTGTACTTTATGGCTTCGTCATCTGTTCTTGGAGTTTTTGAAATTGTTTTAAAGTTTTTCCTGCTTTTCTTTGATTGATGTAAGTGGAATGTTGCCCGTAGTAATCTGTGGTCTGAAGCGAATTTGACTTGGTTTAGGACTTCGATATTGTTTACCATGTAAGGTTTATTTGTCATTATATAGTCGATTTCATTTTTTATTTTCTGATTAGGTGATATCCAGGTCCATCTTTTTTTAGCTTTTTTCTTATAGAATGTGTTGATTATTGACAATTTATGTTCGAGAGCATAGTCTATTAGTCTTTCGCCCCTTTTGTTTCGTTCTCCATAACCGTAACTACCCATGCACAAACTTTCTTCAGTTTTAGGCCGCCCTATTTTTGCGTTGAAGTCGCCCATAACTATCAGTTTTTCATCAGCTAGAGAGTGCGCTTTTTCCATATCGTTGTAAAATGTCTGGATTTCGTCTTCTTGCGACGCCTCTGTTGGCGCATATGCTTGGATTATGGATATCTTACATTCTTCGATTTCTAGTTGCAAAAGGGCAACTCTTTCAGAGATCCCTGTGAAATTAGATATTTTGTTTTTGTGTTTTTTCTTTACTAGGAATCCTACCCCATGTAAGCCTTTTCTTTGCCCAATATAACATAGAATGTATTCTTTATATTCTTCGATGTTACAGCCAATTTTCTTTGTTTCAGATAGTCCCAATATGTCAAAGTTAATATCTTCTAGTGCATAAGTTAGTTGTAGATATCTTTCAGTTGATGAAAGCGATCTCACATTGAATGTCCCTATTATCATAGAGGAACATTTTTCTTTTTTCTTTTCGTCCTTGATACTAGTATAGTTCTTATTATAATTAGTTTTCAGCGGAGGGTGGTGGTCTAATTTCCCACGGGGACCAGCCGGCTTGGGAAATGAGTTTTTTATATATGTGGTGTGTGTGTTGTATGTGGGGGAGGCCTCGGGTTCTCATGCATCTTCAGTTCTATTTATGTAACTCATCATTGTGTTCTTGTTTGTTTTATATTTTTTGTTAATTTGTGTAGATGGCCTTTGTTGGAGCTGGGTTGTCGTACCTTCAGTGAGATGGGGTTGGTGAGAAACTGCTTGCGGTGGTGTTGCGGAAAGTTGCCTTTTATTTGTGTTTGTTTCTTTGTTGTTTCGTTTTATAACAAGTTTGTCATATTTTATGAAGGCCGTATTGCCCTTTTCCTTTTCCTGTCGCTGTTGTTCTTTTAGTTCCTCTCTCTTTTTCAGAATATTTACCGGGAATTCCTCAGTTATGTAAATATTTGTGCCTTCTAGGTTCTTTTTCTTCTTTAGAATGTTGATTTTTTTTCCTAATGTAGTGAATGCTACCGATATAGGCCTTGATTTGCTCCCCTTTTTGCCAATTCTTCTGATTGACTGAATTTCAAATTCCTGAATTTTTTCTTTAATTTTGTTGTTTATGATTTCTAAAATATTGTTCTGTAAGTCAAAGTACGACTTCTCGCTCTCGTTTTCCTCAACTCCGAAAAATATTACATTTCTCTGTACGCTAGTTTTTTCGAGTATGTAAAGTCTTTTTTCCTGATCTTCTAATTTTGATTTTAAGTCGTTTAATTCCTCGTTTATCTCACCAAATTTTGAGTCTAAATGTGTTGTTATTTTGGTGGTAATTTTCTCTTCAAGTTGCGCAACATTCGAATCTATAGCGGTGAATCTCTGTGTGAACTCGGTTTTCATGTCTATAATTAGTTTTTTTAAGTCCTCCATATTAAGTAAGGCCTTGCTCATTTAACTTATCTCACAGGTAGCGCGCCCTATCGGTGGGCTGTTGTATTATTGTGAGAGTTAGTTCTTTCTAAACGTGATGCTGGTAATCGATTCGCCTCGTATAGGACTTCGTAGTTATAGCTTCGCTCAACAGATGGCGCCTGCAACTACGTGATAATAAGTTACTTTTTATTGTTCTTTGTGAGATTTAGGTTATGATTTTCACACATTTCATGTAGACGCACGGTTTATGTATCTATTTAGTACTATTTCTTCTCGTTTTATATTAGGTAGAAGGACATTCTGGTAGTTCTAGTGACCCGTAAAGGATTAGTCCGGGTCTTGTTATCTTTCACTAAGTTTAAACACTTGTTATTACTTCCTCTTCTATGTTTTCACTGTATTTAGTTAAACAAAAACTTTTCTTTGTTATGTTACATGAACTTATTATAATTATTATGTTTTCACGTATTATCTAAATTATTTAAATGTTTTAGCACAGCAGATGGCACCTGCTACTACGTGATATTGAGTTGCTTTTTATTGTTCTTTGTGAGATTTAGGTTATGTTTTCACAAATTTTATGGAGACGCACTGATTAAACATCTATTTAGCACTATTTCTTCTGGTTTTATATTAGATAGAGGGACACTATAGTAGTTCTAGCGACCCGCAAAGGATTAGTTCGAAAAGTCTTGTTGTCGTTCACTGAGTTTGTACACTTGTTATTTTTGCACTGTCTTTTTTTTTAAACTTTTTCTTCTATGTTTTCACTGTATTTAGTTAAACACAAACTTTACTACGTTATGCTATGCTCAATATATTAAGATTTAGCGTATTAACTGGTTTTTTAAATAATTTTACGGAGACGATGTTGTCGTTAGCACGGTGTTGCCACGTGTAACAATAAACTTAACCTATGTTAAATAATAATAATAAAGCCCTTTATTCTGACTACATGGTTAAATCACTATCATATGAATTTTATTTGTTTTATAGAATATCCCGTAGATCAGCGTGCCTCTTGGCATAGGCCTCCTCTAATAATTTCCACTGGGTTCTGTCTCGCGCTACTCTTCTCCAATGGTGTCCAGCCGTTAGTTTCAGGTCGTCTTGCCATCTGGTTTGTTGGTGACCTCTCTTTCGTTTCCCGTCCCTGGGGTACCAGTCGGAGACTATTGTGCTCCATTTGTTTTGAGGGTCTCGAATCATGTGGCCGGTCCATCTCCACTTCTGAAGATCTATACGAGTAAGTATGTCTGCTACTTTGGTTTTTTCTCTTATTTGGCTACTTCTTACTTTGTCCTGTTTTTTTATTCCTGTCATACTTCTCTCCATGGCTCTTTGGCATCGTTCTAGTTTATCTCTGTGGTGTTTGGTGAGTGACCATGTTTCGCATCCGTAGATGATGACTGGCAGTATACAGGTGTCGAAATCTTTCTTTTTTGTTGACATACCTAGCTCTTTGGATTTCATGATCTCTCTCAGGGACCAGTATTTCTTCCATCCATTTGCTAATCGTCTGTTAATTTCTTTAGTGGTTTGGTTACTGTGAGAGATTACCTGCCCCAGGTAAATGTATTCTTGTACATATTCGAGCGGTTGCTCGTCAATATGTATAGCTATTGGTTTGGAGTTCGTGAGCAGTTTTGTTTTATTTTTGTTCATTAGTAAGCCTACTTTCTTACTTTCCTTGTCGAGTGAGTTTATCATTTCTTTGAGATGTATAGGATTTTCTTCAAACAGGACTATATCATCTGCAAATCTTAAGTGGTTCAATTTTAACCTATTTTAACCTTTTTAACCTATGTTAGTACATAACTAATAACACAGACAGTGTACAGGTAACAAGTGACCTCACCAACGGGTTGTCATGTCTCCCGGCTATAGCGCGTAGAATGCCAATGCTGCGCGCTATATTTAGTATTTCTGCTCAACCTCGTCTCTGTTTGGTGCCATATAAACAGACATGAGATATTACAATGAAGCATTTAAGCTCTCATTGAACGTGCAATGCAGTCTGTCAATTCTGTACAAGTCACCCAAAGTGAAATTAAGTAAGAAGAATTGTTTTCTCATTTCACTTGTCTCTATCACACTTGAAGTGAGATAATGATGTCCACAGGTATCTGTGACCACATAGGTCCAGTACCTATGCTGTTCCACCCTTTTATATGATATACATTTTTGTTAAAACGATTTAAAATGAGTAGGTAGGTATGAACTTGTATTGTTAAGCCAGTTGGTCCATGGTTATGTCACCATCCGTTCATTTGGTCCCGGCTGTCATTCATAGACTATCGAGTTGTTATGTAGTCTGAAGCTAGAAAGTCAGACAACCAGTCTTACCAAGAGATATCGTGTTACCCAGTAACTGGGTTGTGGAGGTCAGACAGGCAGTCGCTCCATGTAAAACACTGGTATTCAGCTGCCTCCGGTTAGACTGTCAGAAGTACGACTGACGAGAAGAAGGTAAGTAGTAAATAACAGTTCCGAAACTGGTCAAAATGGCGCTAGCGTTGGCACAGGGGTGTGATTCTGTAAGACCTCATTCTAAACTTCGAATCTGAATCCGCTGTGAGTTTCGTGATTGGCATTCTAAAAACTCGGTTGATAATTCGAATTTACACTAGCGCCACCCTTGTGAGCGTGTCAGCGAGTTGAACTAAATTGACGATTTTGACAGATAAAGTATGAGATGACGTAAGAAGTGGCATTCTGTAAGGTAAATTCCCCGTCACTTCGACGCTCACTTCGCACTCGAACCCGATTCAAAGTGCCAAATATATCAAGGTCATTTTGAACCTTATGCGAAGTGAGAGTGAATGGCGATGTGAGATGCGAGTTGTTATTTGAATTTTACAGAATCGACCTACAGGGCATAGTATTCATGTAGCAGTATTTGTTCACGGATTGAAGTATTAGAAAATTCATCCTTAAAACATAGTTGGAAAAGGCTGAACAAATCATCGATGGCTTTTGTATTGTTAAATGGACATGCTCTAGTTTAAACGCACCTTAAGAGAGCTCACATTTGTATGTATCATTCACATCTTTACAAACTTTTCCCCTTTGATATAACTGAACGCCTTTTATTATGCAACTTGTTCTAGTTCATTTCGTTCATATAAATATAGAAAAGAATACGATATGCTATACTCTTGACCGTGACTTCGATTGAATACAAACTTCAATAGTTACTCTCACTAGGAGTGGAGTTGCGGAAAATGTTTCTATTGTATTGGATATTCGTAATAATATGTTTCTATCAAATTAAAATTTAAAGCTTCGTAGCCCATAGAAGAATAATATACATGAAAATAAGACGTATACATTTTGAAACGCACCCATCGAAGCGCACCTAAAGTAGTCCTCGAAACGCACCCGTTTGGTGCGCTTCGAAAACTAAATTAAAAATCTTATCCCTCGAAACGCACCCACGATGAAACATAGTGAAGTGCACGAAGGATTTGTAATGAATGATATCGATTGAAGACGTTTTAAAATTAAATTGTTTATTAAAACTACCAGGAGAGCAGAAATGAACTGGAACAAAGTGCTTAAGGGACTCACTACTATCACCAAAGTACCGGCGCGCCCGAGTACGTAAGGCTGCGGCGCGCCCGTGTACGTAAGGCCACAGTATAAAGATTATGAACACAGTATAAAGAAAAAAACCGTTCGAAACGGCACACTCACACAGACGCGCGCATCTACGATACCCTAAGCGATAGTCGCGGTGCTCTCAGTCACGGCCTCACGGATGCCGTGTTTGAACGAGTGTTGAGTATTCGCGTAATACATTTATTTAATAATGAAAGGTAAGAATGATTTATTGTTGATATTGAATATGATTGAATATGTACATACATGTTAGCAGCCGCCATCTTTGTTGTACAAATAAGTTCACATGAAATTCGTGAATTTATTTGTAAAACAAATATGGCGGCTTTTTTATTTGTTCGTGTAAATTATTTTTTTCGTCATGGGTGCCGTTATAATTTTCGTGGGTGCCAAAACCGTTAGTAAGGACAAAATGTAGATCCAAGATGGCGGCTGTAATTTTTTTTAATTTATTTGTCATGGGTGTCATTTTCGTAGTTTTCGGGGGTGCTAAAGACAATATTGAGATCAAAATGTAAACTCAAGATGGCGTCTCCAAAATTTTTTAAATTTTTAGTCATGGGTATCGTTTTCATAGTTTTCGTGGGTGGTAAAACCGATAGTGAGGTCAAAATGTAAATCAAAGATGGCAACAACGAAAATTTAAAATTTTTAGTCTTGGGTATCGTTTTCATAGTTTTCGTGGGTGCCAAAACCGATAGTGATGACAAAATCTGAATCCAAGATGGCGGCTGTCATTTTTTTAAATTTATTTGTCATGGGTGTCATTTTCGTCGTTTTCGAGGGTGCTAAAGTCAATAGTGAGGTCAAAATGTAAATCCAAGATGGCGGCTTCCCTCGAAATTATTGAAATGACTCCCATGACGAAATGACAAATAAATTAAAAAAAAATGACAGCCGCCATCTTGGATTCAGATTTTGACCTCACTATCGGTTTTGGCACCCACGAAAACTATGAAAACGATACCCATGACTAAAAATTTAAAATTTTTTGTAGCCGCCCTCTTAGATTTACATTTTGACCTCACTATTGGCTTTAGCACCCTCGAAAACTACGAAATGATAACCATGACACATACATTTAAAAAAATTGAAGCCGCCATCTTGGATTCAGATTTTGACCTCACTATCGGTTTTGGCACCCACGAAAACTATGAAAACGATACCCATGACTAAAAATTTGATATTTTCGCTGTCACCATCTTGGATTTACATTTTGACCCCACTATTGGCTTTAGCATCCACGAAAACTATGAAAACGACACCCATGACAAATAAATAAAAAAAAAATAACAGCCGCCATCTTGGATTTACATTTTGACCAGAAGGAGGGTAAGCTAACCAGCCAAATTCTAACCGCTGAACGCGTGAAAAAAGTTTGATATAATAAATCACATCAATTTTACAGACATCAAGAGTGACAACCTTAACGCTCCAATGGAGCGTAGGTAATTATTTCAACAATACATATACACACAATAATAAATATAGGTAATTCGACAAGTACCTATATTTTAAAAGTACTGCACACGAAGTGACGGCGTCGTTACCAAGACATAGCTTTCAACTTCAAAAAATCCTAGATAACATTACCATTGTGATTCTCTAAACATCACTTCAAAATTCGTACGGTGTAAATCCGCGACTACTGGTATTATATGTCTGTGATCCGCGATGATATACTTTAAAAACAAATATGTTTGTTTTCGATTTGAGTTCGGTCACTTAAGTGAAGTTCGATGCAAACTTTACATAATATCACTACTATTTATGGAAGAATTTGGTTTCTACTTCAAAAATAATGTCGAACATAGCACAAGAACTTTTCTTAAAACAATACCTATATATATATATATATAGGATACATATTTGACAATTCCTCCCATACACGTAAAATAGGTAAAACGTCTCATAAACACGGGCATCTCTTAAAAAAGAAACCGGACAAGTGCGAGTCGGACTCGCCCACCGAGGGTTCCGTTCAAATTCCGTGATTTTGTCACCATATCTCGATGATTGATTACGTACGTTAAATAAAGACTATATTGTTCATGATTTTATTACAAATGTATAGTTTTCAGACTTTTTCCTGTACTTGTAGTATAAATGGATATTACTTGCCAAATTTCATAGTTTTAGGTCAACGGTAAGTACCCTATTAGTTTTAATTCCGTTGAGAGTGTCGAAATATACGTTTTTTTGAGGCATAAACGGCCGTATCTTTTTTTCATGTTAACTTAGAAGTTTGATATATGGTTTTAATCTCAACTCGATACCTCCACGCGTTCCCGAGAGAAAGGGTATTGACAGACAGACGGACAACAAAGTGATCCTATAAGGGTTCCGTATTTTCCTTTTGAGGTACGAAACCCTAGAAACACTAACAAAATACTGCATCATAAAAAAATCATAAACAATATCGTAAAAAGTCGTGACGTGTAAATGGACCCGCAGTTTAACAGTTTAATTTCCTCGACGCAAGGTTGATGTCAATCGTTCGCGTCACAAGCGACATCTCGCGAGAACAACTACACGACTGCTAATTGTGGTAACTGTTGTGTGTACCAGAGCATTTATATAGTTGATAATTATTTATGTACTAGCTTCCGTTCACGATTTTGTCTGTGTAGATTTTTAGAATAGTCGACACCTCAGATTATGAAAGCAAAGGCAGATAGATCGCGCGGAACACTGCGAGCGAAACCACAAAAGTAAAAACAAATTCAAATGCGAATACCTACAATTCGCTTCGCCAGTACAGCACGAAACGCCGCATCGTTAAAAAAAAACAAATACTAATACATTACAAATAAAAAATCAAAAGCGAATACAATCACGAGATTGTAGGTATTTGCTTTTGAATTTGTATTTGCTTTGGTGGCTTCACTCTCAGTGTTCCGCGCGGTCTATCTGTCTTTTGTTTCGTAATCCGAGGACACATAATGTGAGGCACCATCTGCCTAGCCTTTTCCTACCTATATGTTGGGAACGGATTTGACCATAAACTAAACGCGGATGAAGTTACAGCAGAATGCAAATCTCATGTGCTTAATTCGGGACCAATACCCTTCAGATTACTGGAACACAGTGGCTGAAATAGGCATGAAGGTCGTACCTCCTTGGATGACGAACAAAGAGGTCTGTACCAAAAAACGTAAAAACACCTGTCTTTGCCTGCTGCTTCGCCCACTTCATCATCATTATCAGCCGGAAAATGTCCACTGTTGAACAAAGGCCTCCCCAAAGGGGGGGGGGGGGAGGTTGGGTTGCCATAATCCCCACGCTTGGCTGCAGGCGTCTTGGCGATCGCAGTGAAGTTAAGTACACGGAAGCCGCTGCTGCCCGACTTCCGGATTTCCTTCGCCCACTTAAAAGTCGAAAATTATCCCACGGAAACGTACCGACTGAATTATTTTTTTTTTGTATGTACTAAAAGATCAGTATCTGTCATCAACTGTCTAGCCATTTCCCAATTATATTGGGGACGGTTTCCAGTCTAACCGGATGCAGCTGAATATATACCACTTGGCAAGACTGGTTATCGGATTTTCTGGCTTCTGACTACCAAAAACGACTGTTAAAGATCTATGTATGAACACCGGGACCAACAAGTTTACGTGCTTTCTGAGGCGCGTAGTAGGCCGACCATGGCAAGTGTTAGGCCCAGAGTCCACCAAAGCGAAGAGGAGAGGAGATGTCTCGAACAACCAATCGGCTTGCGTTATTTTCACATCTCACCGCTTAGCTTAAACGCAATACAGTGCCCCATTGGTTGTTTACGAGTCATCTCCTCTCCTCTCCGTTTCGGTGGAATCTGGGCTTAACGGACCCATCCATAAACTGACTGCGGAAAGCGTACCTTAACCTTGACGGATCGATCCGCATGGTTATGTCTTAACCTCGAGCACCTCCAAAATCAATACCTATGATAATAATATTATGTGAGCAAAATAATCATGACGAGATCTATACATTCATTTGTATAAAAAAAATCATTTAGACTTTTAGAGGGTTTATAATATTGTCCAATGTGGAGAAAACCATTACCAGGAGTAGATTAATATAATAACCATATTTTTAAGCCCCCGCATAATTAAAATTATTTAAATTTTTGAATTTTTCGTTTTATATCGTCACCCATTTTGTGTTTATAAAAAAAAGAAAGTGACTAGTGACATTAACTGATCTATCAATTAGGCAGACAAGTAATGTGAATCAATGTTTTATAATGGCGGAGTTAAAAAGTACACTGATTAATCATTATTTGTGACATTACTTCCCATAAAACGGTTGTCATGGTCAGTGTTACTATCAGCTGCCATTTCGTTCTGAAATAATGAGCTTTTCGTTAAAGTTTTCAGTTTTAACATTCATTTTTTTGCGGGGTTTTAAAAATATTTTAAATGACTGAAGATACTCTTTAGGTATCCAAGAGTATAAATATAATTTCAACTTCTCATAACATCTTTATTTTTTTGTACAAATCCTGCCATGATTTTTTAAGTTAATTCCGTTCACCCGTGATTGTGTACCAAACATGCAAACATTCCCATTTATAATATTAGTATCACTTTCTTCTTTATATCGTAACAAAGTATTTTTATAGCAGTTTAAGCCCTAAGGGCAGGTTGCGTCAACTATACTATACTGACTGGTAACAGTCAAAAAGGTGCTAACTATCGTCAAACCATTATAATGGGCTGTTTCACAAAATGGTGGTCTTAACGTACGTCAAAAAGTTACTATTACCATAACCGATGCTTCATCCACCAGTCAACGTAATTTTCTGTTATCAAACAGCTACGTCAAACATCAAAATATTATGGACTCTCTTTTTGAATAACTTTGACTGACGAATTTTTATATCATGAAACAACCCGTTAAATTTAACGAACGTTAAACATCTCTCGTCATAGTAACTTTTAACCATCCGTATGTAACGTTAACCGACTGTTTGAAACAACCCGCCCTTTGTGTTGTAAGTACGTAATAGTACAAGTAGTTAGTAAGCTGCAGTACACATTGAGCGCAATATTTTTATTGCCCTTTTGCAGCACTGAGCATCGTGGTAATGTGCTTTGTTCAACCGAGTCGCACGTGTAATGTGGCTACTAGCTAACGTGGTTTGTTCTAATAACTGCTAACCTTACCTGTACACAGTGGAAGAATCGACGTGCAGACTTTTACCATGGATAATAATTCTGGACCACAAAGCGTTAAAATTTTGAGTAGCTTATCTTAAAATCAGCTGTATCACACATTTTGATGGGGTATCTTAGCCACGAAAAAAAAAAGGAAAAGGGAGGGGGAAGTGAAAAGGTCACGAACAACGGAAAAGGTTTCTTCAAGGCCGGGAAGAAGAAGAGGATGAAGAAACCAACTTGTCCGAACAAGTGTGGGACCGCACCGACCGGACCGAACCACCTGCTGCGTCCTGCTGTTCCAGTGACGCTGCTGTATGTATCGCGACTGCACTACTCTACAATGGTTGAGGAGATTGTAGAGTACATCCGAATTAAGTCGAATTTTACTCCGAGGGTCGAGCGGTTGGCCTCGAGCCATAATGTGAACTTCAACTCCTTTGTGGTGAGAGTACCAAATGAACATCTGTCGACCTTCACGAAGAAGGAATTTTGGCCGATAGGTGTTGTGTTCCGGCACTTCCGAGGCCGGTTACCTGCTGACACCGCACGACACACGACGCCAACTTTACGTGTGAAATAGGATATATATGTCAAAGTCAAAGTCAAAGCATTTATTTCAATTAAACCATTTACAGGCACTTTTGAATTGTCAAAGAGTCAGTTAGTCAGAAAAATGAAGCCAGTTGTTCGTTCCAAAACGTAGCGTAGGTCTCTATGGAGAAGAACGAGTGAGAAACTCCACGGACACTCTTTTAAATCAAGTTTTTACAAAATACTGATTACATTATTCACGTTGCTTCTATATGTAAAAACAATGCCGGTAAAGACCAATACAATGCATTAAAAAAAGGAATCAAGATTTAAAGAAGAAAAAAAAGCCATGGCAGTTAAGAGTTGACCAATCTCTACTGACAGCGCCCGTTCACGAACATGACGCGTGGATCTGCACCATTCAGTTCAACCATTTTGAAGGTAGCCGCATGATCCAACACACGCGCCACCATCAGCGAGATAATTGAGTGAGCATGACAATGCTCTCAACCGCCATGTTCATTTATGTCAAACACATAAATATAATTTACTTTATATATGTATTTAACTATTGTTGATAAGGTTTTAATATGTATTAGTTTGATATTGTTTGAGATTATTTTGTGTATTTTATCTATGGGCCACAGTTGCCTGATAATAACAAAGTTATTATTATTATTATTATAGCCGGGTTGTGAAGGTCAGATAGGCAGTTGTTCTATGTAAAACCCTGGTATTCAGGTGCATTCGTTTAGACTGAAAGTAGACACCAACATAGTTGATATCTAGGCAGTCAAGTGGTGGCAAAATGTATGGTGCTACTTCATACATTTTGACCTTCAAATCAAATCAAATCTTTTTATTGCGGTGTCCCCTTGTTTCGCAGACAGAAATTTCATAGAATTTCGTTTCCCAGAAAATGTTTAACATAATATTTGGTGCTCGTATTTTTATTTCGACTATTATTGTTTCAAAGACTATTTACTTCATTGAAAAATATTATACAGAAACACAATTCAATGAATTTTTAATCACAGTTTTTTGTTTAACAAACTTATCAAAAAGTGGTTTTTTTTTTTAACGAATATTGTTTGTTTGTTGTATTTTTCCATGGAATTTATTTCAACGAAAATGTATAGATATAAATAGACAAAAACAAAAATGTTGTCTTAAAAAGTCAATATGTTTGTGCTACCAAAGTTAATGGCAGAAACGAATCGCTGCGTAACCGACTCCACGTAGTCTTGTCTGCCCTAGCCCTAGAGTGTAATTTACATCTGCGTAGGCGTGGAGGGGCGAGGCGGCCCGTGAGCTGAGGAGCAGGTGGTGAGCGTGAATACCATCAAACTCAAACTCAAACTCAAAATCATTTATTTCAATTAAACCATTTACAGGAACTTTTGAATTGTCAGAGTCAGTCAGTCAGAAAGTTGAAGCTAGTTGCTCGTTCCAAACAGTAGGTTTCTATGGAGAAGAACGAGCAAGAAACTCCATGAACACTCTTTTAAAATCAGTTAAATTTTACAAATTTAGGTTACATCATTCATGTTGAATCTAAGGGTACAATGTGAGAACAATGTAACACGTCTTGCATGTTAAAAGAGGTCTAGAGAAAAATATAGTTATAATAACAATTCAAACCAAAATTTAAAATAACCGAAGCAGCTAAGAGATGTCCAGTCCCAACCGACGGCGTCCGTTCACGAACATGACGCATGGATCGGCACCATTTAGCTCAACCATTTTGAAGGGAACCGAATGATCCAACACATGCGCCACCGGCAGCGAGACATTCAAGTGAGCATGACTCTCCCAACCGCCAGGGCATATTCAAGTCAATGAGAGGTATACCTCGTAAATGGTAGCTTTAAAGAACATAGTGCTCACATGTATGTGCTACGAAAAATTATATAATACTAACACATTGAGTTTATACAATGCAAAGATAATATATATATATCTACATCTTCAGCAGCTCCAAAAATTGTTACAAATGCTAATCAATTAATCTATGAACGTGATGTACTCACCCAATGAATAATATGCTCGACTGCATAGTGTGCGTTTATATAAGACTTACATTTTGTCTCATTTAGTTGAACAATGTGGGGAGGTATTTTATTGTAACATTTTAAACAGTACCCCATGAAAGAAGTATCTACTTTAGCCAGTCTGAAACTTGGTTGAACTAGTTGGTTGGTAACTAAAATAGACCAGTCTCGCGGTATCCACATCAGTAAATTGCCGGATCTTTCTGACAGCATATGCTGCCGAACTTAGCCGTCCTGCAAGAGATGTTAAATGAGGACCCCATTGTAGCCTTGAGTCGAGCGTCAATCTCAGAAAAACGGTTTTATCGACGAATTCCAGTTTCTCTTTATTCAATACTATGTCACACTCACTATTTTTGACATTTGGCAAAGCAAATCTGATGCACTTAGTTTTTTTTCCATTTAATACTAAATTGTTAGCCGTGAACCACTTTTGTACCTCCAGTAAGGCGTTATTTACGATGTCAAGATTTTGAGCCCGTCTATTTATTTTAAAAATTAATGACGTGTCATCGGCAAATAACACCATTTGTGGTTGGTTTTTGAATAACCGGGGAAGATCATTAATATAAACTTAAAAGAGGAAAGGACCTAAAATTGAGACTTGTGGAACTCCCATTTGTACTTTTAAACCATGTGAAAACCATCTGCGACGATAAGCTCGCGTGGGACCGCCGGAGCCCCGCAACGCCGTAGCCGTGACAGAAACTATGCCTGCTGCATGTTGCATGCTGCATGCTTGCGTGCACGCTGCATGTTTGCTTGCACGCTGCATGCTTGCTTGCACGCTGCATGCTTGCTTGCATGCTGCTTACTTGCTTGTACGCTGCTTGCTTGCTTGCATCCTGCATGCTTGCTTGCATCCTGCGTAGTTGCTTGCACGCACGCGCAGTAAGTTTGGTTAGAACTGAGAGTCCCATTCCTGGGAATACGTTTTATATTAAATAAAAAATATAAGGATAAAGAATATTTGATTTGTTATTCTATGATATGATTATTCTAACAATAAACTTTATGTGAAACAAAAATCAATGATTTGAAAATCTTGAAAGTAAGTATTCTGCGTATTGATTATTGTATGAAACGAAATTATTAGAAACATTTTATGTGAACCGAAATTCTATAAAACTATTAGCTATGAAACAACGTACAACCTTTTATTGGATTCACCTTATAGTACTAATATTTAGAACAGCTGTTTCCTTTTTAGGGTTCCGTACCTCAAAAGCAAAAAAAACGAAATCCTTATAGGATCACTTTGTTGTCCGTCTGTCTGTCTGTCTGTCTGTCTGTATGTCTGTCAAGACCCTTTTTCTCGAGAACGCGTGGACGTATCGAGTTGAAATTAAAAAGCAGAAATTAGAAACCATATATTTAAGTCTACGGTCCCTTGATGCCGTAAAAAAATCAACCCTCTATGTTAACGTGAAAAAAAGATATGGCCGTTTATGTCGCAAAAAACGCATTTATAATAGTAGATTAAAGTAAAGACAGTAGGTATGGATTAATATAGAAGTATGGATATGTACCTACTAATATGTACGGAACCCTCGGTGGGCGAGTCCGACTCGCACTTGTCCGTTGTCCGTCACTTTTTTATAATCCCACCACCCAACTTCGTTCAACCCAAGGAACACCTGCCACTCGGAAGTGATTTGCAGTGGCCTATATGGAAAGCGCTCAATAGACTGCGCACCCAGGTAGGCTGCTGCAAACACAATCTAGCAAAATGGGGATAATAGATCCCACCGAAACCCAGTGTGAGTGCGGTGATCCTGACCAGACAATGGCCCACTTACTACAGTGTCGAAAGTGCCCCTACGCCTGCACCTTAGAGGACATTAAAAACCCCACCAGTGCTGCGATAAATGTGGCTACCTACTAGGCTCAAGTAGTCTAGCATAAAGGAAAACCATCAATTCGAAAAGAAGAAGAATGCTGAAATGTCTACTCATGTACTAAAATGTATGTAGGTTGTCCGTCGAGATTACCTCTTCCGCTTGACTCTTGACATATCTCTCGGAGTCATATTGCAATTGCTTATCTATTAATTACGTCTGCTAATTGGACAGATAAGCTCATTTTTTTATTACATAAACAAAAAACTAATTTTACCTCTTTAAAATATTATTAGTACGTACTTAGATATAGATTAGAAAGTTTATGATTAACCAAAGCGACCTTAGTAGAATGTCATTAAGGTGTTTTTTAATTAAACAGCCTTCTTTGTTTAGTCTTGCTCCAAAGACAACGAAGGTAAAACCTTTCGCAAGAAAATATTCCTAAAAGTAAGATCATATGTGGACAAGCTTTAATGTAATTTCACGAATTCCTCACCAAACATAATCAATTTTCATACCATGAAATAGATAGATAGTGAAATCAAGTCCAGTGCGTGAACATCTCATACTAACAACAACGTGCAAAATGTCTAAAACATTAAAATTAATCATCGTACTCATATTCACAACCTTCTGTCAATTTACCAAGTCAAAGAATAAATACATACTCAGAAGGTCAGAGCTACCGGTCGAATCGTTTAGAATGCACTGGCCACGTCGAGCAATAGAAGATCAGAATATAAATATAGAAAAGTCCCAAACCGATAATGGTTTGGTAAATCAATTGCAAGTAGCAGCAGTAGACATGCGATCACGGACGAATAAAGCTTTACCGCTGCCGATAATACAAGAGAGTTTAACGGAGCTACGCGGTCGAACTGGATCACAACAATCGATGGAGAATGGGAATCTGCCACAGAAAGAAGAGAAGTCACAAATTAAAGGCTGGAAAAAGAAAGAGGGGGCATCAGCTATTGAGGGTGATACATCAGTACTATTGGAGACACCAGGGTTAAGATCAATGCTACTCGAAAATGTAAGAGTAATTCTTAATCATCATCAGCCTAACATTTTCTCAGCTATTTTGGGGTCGACTTCCAGTCTATTCGAATGCTGATAATACGACCGCTTAACTTCTGAGGTAGCTGCGCGGTGCGGGACGGGTGACATTTGTCACAAGTTCACGTATCAGTGAGTACCCGCATCACGTCACCATACCCGCACCGCGCCGGTACCTCAGGATCGGGCTCAGTTAGGCGGCCACCAAAAATACTAGTATTTTACATGGAGAGACTGCCTATCTGCCTCCACAGCCAAGTAACTGGGTAATACGATACCCCGTAGTAAGACTGGTTATCAGACTTTTGGGTTTTTGACGACCCGTAATGAGTGATGTCTGTCTGTACTGTGACATACAATAAGAAAGAAAGAAAGTAAAAAAATGAATAAAGAAGCATTTATAGCACGAAATAAGCGATTGTGTGCTCTACAATTGAGATAATACGAGAAGGATTAATTTTAGTAATGTCAAATAGACACCTAGGTAACTGGTTTTAATTCTTTGGTCTCGTGGTTGTAAGTTGATGAGCGTATGGTCCTGGGTTCAATACCCAGTTTCAGTTATTTAGTTTTTCAGACGACGTCGCGGACGCGTAGAAGACGTCGCGGACGCGTGGCAAATTCGCAACGTTTTTGTCGCGTGTTTGTAGCAAGTTTACGACGTACAATACGCTGCTATTCGCGGCCATCTCGTGGCGCGTCTGCAACGAATTCCTGTCTCATTAGACAATGAAAGTGACGGAACTAGGAGTGCATCTATGTTTGCATGCACTCTTGCGCACCATAATATCTCCGGCGTACTTGGCTAGTCTCCATAGAGAGTGACCCCATGACCAAAATTATTTTGAATGTCAGATAGAGTATCTACGAGAAGCTGAATTATTTTGAATGTCAGATAGAGTATCTATGAGGAGCTCGTGGCTAAGTTAAAACCGTACAGATCGCTCGGTCAAAGGTTAAGCTACGCTAGCCGTGGTCGGTCTGAAGATGGGTGACCATTCCTTTCATACCGAGTTCCCTCCGTGCCGCTATAAGCACCTAAAGCCGTTGGTCCCGGCTGTCATTTGTAGATCTTTGGCAGTCGTTAAGAGTAGTCAGAAGCTAGAAAGTCTGACAACCAGTCTTACCAAGGGGTATCGTTTTACCCAGTAACTGAATTGTGGAGGTCCGATAGGCAGTCGCTCCATGTAAAACACTGATCTTCAGCTGCATCCGTTAGACTGAAGTCAACCCCAATATAGTTGGGAAAACGCTAGGCAGATGTCAGATAGCTGACAGACAGCTGACAGCGGATGAAAACGGGCTACCCAAGACCTGGCTGGTTGACGATCTCTGGGGGAGGTTTACGTTCAGCAGTGGACGGTGATAGGTTGATATGATCATGATGAGAGTATCGAATACTGATCTCATAGGCCAGTGTGTTCACGTCAGTTTACGCAGAAAACCAGCGCCGTGGTTTCGTGCCTTCGTGCACGGGGAATTATGCTGAGCGTTAGCTGTTTCCCTTGGTAGTGACGCATAATTCCGTCCAGGACTTTTTTTATATGTCGGATCCTCAGGATTTATTCCGTTAGATTCGGTCATCATGTGGGCAGAAGATGGGTTTCGTGCAATGCAAACACACTGGGTACAATACATAGAATTTATTATAACCACAATTTAACACGAACTCAAATTAAAATCAACACAGTAAGACTTAAACACAACGAATCGAGTACAGTTTCGGGACGTCTTAGCTCCGATGCGATCAGACACTGAATTCTGAATGTCCTCCTCGCTGTGGGCTGAAAACATCACGACTCTGTAGAAGCGCGCCAAAAGTAGTGGTTGATCACGTGTTGTCGATAATGGCGCGCTTGCGATTTGCTCCTTGTCTGTACTATTGACTGGATGTGACATATATAAATATAAGGCGGAGATGACGATACGCCAAAAAATTAAAGCACTGGTAATACTAGTTCATAAGAATAATTTGATTTAAGTTACTAGTTAATACAAGCTACAAAATTTCAAAATTTCACGGATAATTCTTATGAACTAGTATTACCCGTGCCTTCATTTTTTGGCGTATCGTCATTTCCAAGTTGTATACATACTTGTTTTTGTTTAAGGCCTTTTTCGGCGAACATTTTTACATATGTGCGTCACTTTCACGTGAATATTTATTCACGTGAAAGTGAGAAGAGTTTTTCTTTCTTTCTTTCTTCTAATAAACCTTCAATAGAGAACCCACGCGTAAATAGCGGGACATTTACAAAAAACATCAAAATTAATAATTGTTTTTATTCATCTTCAATTTTTAGGATCAAAACTCAACTCGAAGTCATCGATCAACTGTAGCTGAAACCAAACTTCTAAGAACAGGCACAAAAAACCAAAATTGTGTTAAAAAGGTATTACTTTGTAACTAAGTACTTTTTAACTATCCTAGGCAAGCGTGTTCTATCTTAGGCCGCATCATCACTTAAGATCAGGTGAGTTGCGGTCAAACACAAGCCTATATAGCAAGCCTATTATATAGCCTAACTATAACAATCTGACAATTTTTTAAAATAAAATTTCAACTTTAACATACGAAGCCTAATATGAATTCATCAACAAAAAAAATCTAAATCGATCCAAAATTTCCGGAAGTATCACGTAACATACATTCAATAAAATACAGTTGAATTTAGAACATCCTCCTTTTTTTGAAGTCTGTTGAAAACATGTGAAACTTTGAAATTTGTTTTTTTTTTCGCAGGCAACTTAAAGCATCTCCTCCCTGAGGGGTCTTTGAATATCGGTTAAATAGCACAAATTATCGTCGAGCTTAAGAATAAGTTCACCTTTTTAGAACGTCTTCTCTGTCACTCGTATCAGTCTCTTTCTAAAATCATGTAAATGATTTAAATCAAAGCGTGTGTGTTTATAATGTACCTAATATTTAAATAATTATTTTCTCAGTGTTTTGATCCTAAATGCGAGGTTAATGTAAGTATTAAAAACATTTATACTTGACATTGATTTTGGAATAAAGCAAGGATTTTTCATTTGACTTGGGTCTCTTGCAATTAATGCGTTTGGACACCAAACTAAATCGTCTGCTACGGCGCTGGACGATCGACTTTATCATACAGTTGCCTAAGTACCGTCGTGCATGCGCGCTGCTTACCCGCACGACGCACTCAACGCGTCAACTTTATTTTCTTTTTTCTTTCTACCTTCTCTCTTGTTTTGTTCTTGTTTTCTTTCCTACATTCTTTCATCCTACCTTTCTTTCTTTCTTTTCTGCACTCTATCTTTCTTCCGTACCTTTTTTCTTTATTGCTTTCTTACTTTCATCTTTTTTTATTTCTTGCTGTATTTTTCTTCTTTCTATATTTATTTCTCTCTTTCTTTGCCTTGTCTTGAACACCTATTTAATTTAGCCGAAAATCTAATAATCATTTGCCATTTCATTTAAGTGTTTAGGTCTTCAAAGTTCTGCATCGGTAAGTTAAACTTTATAATACACTTTCACACTCATAACCTCAGATTATTGATAGGTCTCCACTTACCAATAATACCTCAACAATCGAGACACATGCATAAACAAGGCATTACAGATCTGGGGAAAGAGAAGTCGTTTTGAAGCCGACGTATATATTTTGGTGTGTCAAATTTGAATTCACGACTCGCAACTATTTAAGAAGTTAACCTTTACACAAAAAATGACACACTCAGAGACGTCATTTAATAATAATGAACCATTAACTTTACTTGACCAACATATCTTGAAATTTTCTCTATCTGTCATATTTTTGACTGACAGCGTTCCAATTTATGTTGGTTGATTAAAGTTAATGATTGTTTATTATTAAGTGACGTCTCTGAGTACTGCAAAAAGCGATTTAATTGGTTCATAAATGACAGAGCTTTTTACATCTACAATAATAATAACTTAGTTAAATTATTTCCAGTGCAGCGCCCTACAATGCAGAGCTTCGGTATGTGCTACAAAAATTAAAATATAATATCGGTTATGGTATAATACAGTTGAAAATTGCAGGCACGATTTAATTCCGCAGCATCTATATCTTACACGCAACTTTCAGTTTTATTTCTGTGGCATTTTAATACAATATTAATTAATGGACATTTCTCGATGATATTGTGTTCTATCCCCGCTGACCATTAATTTGACTCTGATGATAAACATTTACAGTAGAACCTCGATTATCCGAACCTTGTTTATCCCAACCCTCAATTATCCGAACGCTGGCTTAGTTTATCAGAACGCGCAATTATCCACATGTTGGCGCGAATTTTATTTCATCGAATGTTGTTAGTCCGCTTACGAAGATGCTGCTTGCAATTTTTTTGTATGTGTACCTAGATTTCTTACATCGCGCAGATAGAAACGTATTTTTATGTAAAAAGGTGTGATTTTCGTTTTATCTTGTCCCAAAATACCCACATTTCGATTATCCGAACTTTTGATTATCCGGTCTAGTGTCGGTCCCAATTAGTTCGGATAATCGAGGTTCTACTGTAATTCAAGCAAAGAGTCCTTTTTTATCATCATGCTCTTCCTACCCTTGTCCCATGTTGCTTAAGACAATATCACTGTCTCCCTTTTCTTTCATATCATTTTTCACACAATCCACCCATTTTTGATTTGACCTTCCTCTCCTCTCCACCCATCCACATATATATTCATAACTCTTTATAATAATAATAATAATATACTACTATTTTTTATATTTTTAAATGTATTTTTTTTTTACTAATATTTAAAAATGAAATATAATATGTATAAAAAATGAATAAATGATAATAATAATAATAATAATCATTTATTTGCTAGAATGTAGGTGTACATTTATCTATGTTAACATCATACTCGTAAGTATGATGTTAACATAGATAAATGTGGCCCATTTACATTCTACCATTACATGTGGTGTGCAAATATTTAATGTCACAATACAATAAATTATGAGAAATGTCTGATTTAGTCTAATAATTAAAATGTTAAAATTAAAAAAATAAAATTGTTAAAATGTCAGAATAATAGAAAATAAAATAAATAAATAAAGAAAATAACCACATAAGTTATATTCTTCCTCTTCACATGCTCATACCAAGATAAAGGATTCCCTTTTAACTTTTCCGTCAGATTATAAAGCGACCTTCTTTATCATAATCATCATCATCATGTCAACTTTTAGACGCCCACTGCTGGACATAGGTCTCCCCCAAATTGGGAGTCAGCCGTAATCGCCATGCTTGACCGATGCAAGTTGGCAATCGCAGTAGGTGTCATGGTATTCAGAAGGACTCTGCTGTCCATCCTCTGATCAATATCTCGTCGCCTTCTATGACAGCGACGGGCGTCAGACCGGCACCAAATGGCTTAACCTTCTTTATAATGAGTTAAATACCAAATAAGTATATTTCACTAATTATTAAAACAAATAATTCGAAAATATTTCAGACTCGTGGTGGAGATTCAGCGTCTTTGGTAAGGATTGATTTGAATCTAAATAAAAATGAATGTTTGTATGTTTGTCCTCCTTAACTGTATGTGTTGCTAAACCATTGATCCGATCGTGACAAGACTTTGGTGGGTTGTTCTGTGTACTACCACAGTCTATAAATCATACAGTCGTCCGACGAAGACGTCTAGACAGGGCAATCGTGCGGGGCGTGAGGGGCGAGACGGGGGAAGGGCGCTCCCGAACTGCATACGCTACCGTGTTAGTAGTTCGGGAGAAAACTTTCAGGGCTATCATGTGTCAGTTTCTTTTTGTTTTAATTAATGTAAAATAATTTTATTAAAATGGTGCATACGACGTGTGTTGTGAAAGATTGCAAGTCGTCATCTTCCATTAATAAAGAACTGCAATTTCATCAATTTCCGCGCATGGATGAAAGGTAAACAAATAAATAAAATATTGCTTAATTGATAGAAAAAAAAATACTTGAAATTATCCTGAGCCCTTGCCGCCAACTTGGCGGCGCGACGTGTAGCCGACATTTATTTATTGTGCGCCGGCGCCGACGAAAATTTGCAAATTTTTCGTCATGAGTATCATTTCCATGGTTCTCAAGGTCGCTTACAAAGATTATGGGGTCGAAATTAGAATCCAAGATGGCGTCGACGAAAATTTGCAATATTTTCGTCATGGGTGTCATTTTTATGGTTCTCGAGGTCGCTAAAAACGATTATGGGGTGGAAATTAGAATCCAAGATGGCGTCGAGGAAAATTTGCAAATTTTTCGTCATGGGTGTCATTTTCATGGTTCTCGAGGTCGCTTAAAACGATTACGGGGTCGAAATTAGAATCCAAGATGGCACCGAGGAAAATTTGCAAATTTTTCGTTATGGGTATCATTTTCAAGGTTTTCAAGGTCGCTTAAAACGATTATGGGGTCGAAATTAGAATCAAAGATGATCCAAGATTTAAAACCATTTTTTTACTCAATTTTGATGAAGTTTTTAATTTTGTCCCTTTTTAAATCTGTCAAAGTATATTACAGCATTTTGTTGCTCAAGCCCTTTCAATTGATATCCATATTGAAGGGGTAGTGAAAAGAAAAATGGGATTTAAATCTTGGATTTACAATGAAACCGAATGTATTAAATTATATTGTCATGAGAACTAAAGGTGCGTACCAAATTTCAGATCAATCCGTAAACAGGAAGAGAGTAAAATTTCAATTGCTAGATTTGACCCAAATAAATAAGTCCAGCTAAATAAAACCGTTTAATGAGTACATTCTTACCTATAATTTTTTTTAAAGTTAAACGCTTGACTAAAATTTCATTCGCCCAACGATTTTATTTTTGTAGCTAGGACCTACCAAATTATTTTTTACCTTTAAGTACTACATTGTTTATGTCATTTTAATCTTTATTTTCAATAAAACCGTTTAACTTAAACATTTTTTGCTCTTTTTTTATTTTAAGTTTTTAATTTTGTTAAGAATATTTTAAATTTGTTATAGCATAGATACCCATATTAAAGGGTTGTGAAAAGAAACATTAACCAGCCATTTTGTTGATGGCCATATTAGCTTTTCATAACGAACTCTATTTTACTAATCAAGCCCTTTCATTTGATACTTATATTGAGGAAGTAGTGATAAAATATGTAATCCGCCATTTAGTAGTGGCGGCCATCTTGGATTTACAATGATACCGAATTTGTTAAATTATACTAATACTAAAGGTGCATAACAAATTTCAAATAAATCCGTCAACAGAAAGGGGGTCAAATATCAATTACTTGATTTGATCCAAACAAATAAATAAACAAACAGGGCAAGCTAAATAAAACTGTTTAAAAAACGATATCTTTGATAATGGTTGGTGTTAATGATAATGTTGATCTAAAATAAATTAAAAAATATTGTTTACTTGAGACAACCCTAGCTGTTGCGACAATGTCTACACGTTGTCGGCATTTACAAGAAGATCAAAGGCGTCGTCCTACTGTATGTTTTTATACTGTGGTACTACCAAGGTTCCTGGCCCGAAATGTAAAAGAACACCAAATAGGTACTTTTTTCTTTTTTGCCATATACCATTACAACTAACGTAGCACATCGAGTGTACCTAGTTATATTTTATTATTTAAAACTACTTCTTAGTTTTAATTAATTACCCGATCAGGCGTTTACCTTATTGAGTAAAAAATGTCTAATTGATATATACAGAATTGCATTGCTACTATTTATAAAATTGCCAACATAATTATCGTTTAATTTTTCTGTTTTGCAGTGCACAGGAACGCAGTGTAATTCAATGGTAAGTATTTTACAATAATAATGTAATATTAAAAGAAGGTTTGCTGCAAAAGTGACATTAATCGAATTGCTGCTTAGTTCAAAATACTTTTTTTTTGTTTTTAACGCGATAATTTCGGAAACTGTACTCGTCCGATCATGAAAATTCTTTCGTTGAAACCACAGATATAGATAGACCTAGATAACGCAAGAGCAACTACTTCGCGTGCCTAGTTTCGTGCCTAGCTTACCTACAAAAGTCGTAAGTATAAAAATAAAGTATACGTTTCCTTCCATCGGTAAGTCATTTTGTGATTAATATTATGCGTAATTAATTTAAAAAAGCAATTATTTTTAATCTAATGCCCTCAGTAATACCTGGTAATACCAAATTTAAGAAAAACAAAACATTGTGACGTCTTAGTAGGTAGGCAAAAATGGCACGCTTGGTTTTCATACAGATCGTGATACTTGCGTTATGTAGGCTCTATCTATATCTGTGGTTGAAACGTTGTCCTTGGCTTGACGACATATTTTATTATAAAATAAATAAGAATCGGTGAGAAAATGCATGCAGACGAAGACGCGGGCTAAAGCTAGTATGTAACAATAAAACGGGTACAGATTGACACATGTTCTTGTAATTGGCTGCAAGTGTTGCAACCGCATAGGTTGAACATTGGTAGGGGTACCATAGTGATTGTATTAAAATATGGGATAGTCCTCCTAACATAACTCCTTTCAAAGAGTTTTCTTCATACGAAACTACCTTTGGAAAGGAAGTTGCCCCTTCCAAAGCGAAGCTTCGAATAGAAAAAAAAAAATTGATAAATTAATTCAATTTTTTCTAACTGAAATACTCGATTTGACTTTGATTTAGAACCAAAATTCGGTCATGGCGGCCGAATTCAACAGAAACTTCATCAACAGCTCTTAGGTACTATGCAAAGCAAATTGGCGCATGACAAGCCTTTATTTCGTCCAGCTAACGTTTAAAAAAAAACGGTAATTTCGAGAGTCAACACAAAAGAAGTCGTAAAACCGTGTAACATCGCGTGATAGCCTAGGCTTATTATTACAAATCAGAGTTTAACAGCTTTTTTATGTTTCTAGACTAAATAAATGAAGTAAAAAGAAATTAAAATTAAACTACAGTTTAAAACAAAAGATAGTCTCTACAATTCTATACGCAATCCTACATCACCTACTCGTAACTGGTTTACACCGGTCGGATCCAGTTAGATTCAGCTATAACACGTCATATGAGCTAATGCAATAATCCTAATAATGTGGGTTACCGTTGTAGCTATTGTAGAGTTTACCCGCTGTGTTTTGTAGCAAAGGGGGTAATAAAATAATACTTACTCTGAAACTTAGACGTGAAATACAAACACAAGAATATTTTCTACTTTGTCGTAAGATATCTTCCACTTTCTATCAAGTCCTTAGCACCGGTGCATCCTAGGCAAGCGTGATCCACCTTAGGCCGCATCATTACTTAGGATCAGGTGAAATGCGGTCAAACGCAAGGTTATTAGAATATATAAAAAATGTCGCATCCGGTCAATAGTACGAACATGCAACGAATCGCAAGCCCGCCATTGGCGACAACACGTAATCTACCACCACCATTTTGGACATTCAGAATCCAGTGTCTGATCGCATCAGAGTTCAGACGTCCCGAAACTGTACTCGATTCGTTGTATTTAAGTGTTCGCCTATTTTAATTTGAGTCTGTGTTTATTTTAAATTGAGTTTGTGTTAAATTGTAGTTTTAATAAACGCCGTGTAATGTACCCTATACCCAGTGAGCTTGCATTGCACGAAAACAAACTTCTGCCCACATGATTACCGAATCTAACAGACTAAATACTGACGATCCGACATGTAATATGATTTGGGTAAAAACTTAAAAAGTGACAAGAATTGCAATGTTGCAGTCTTCTTTGAAACGCACAAATATACAACAAATAATTGAAGGTAGTTACGGATCGACCGGTCATTTTTGTTAAGCTACGCCTGCCGCGGTCTGTCCGTTGATGGGTGAAAACCCATTTCATTTGTGGATCTTTGACAGTCGTTATGGGTAGTCAGAAGCTAGAAAATCTGACACCAGGCCTACCAAGGGGTATCGTGCTACCCAGCAACTGAGTTGTGTTGTGGAGGTCAGATAGGCAGTCGGTTGTAAATTGTTGTTAGCGTGTGAGTTTTATGTTTGTGTATTTTCTTTTCTTTTTCTTAAAACTTTGCTCCACACTATGAATTACTCCTGAGTCGTGGGTGCCTTTACAAACATATACACTCACATACACAAACAGCCAGACCCGGAACAACTATCTGTAGGTCATACAAATATTTGTTTCGTGCGGGAATCGAACCCGCGACACGCAGCGCAGCAGTCGATCGCTCAACCACTGCGCCAACCGTGTCGTTAATTGATTCATCGAAGCCGTGTAAGCATAAATAAAAATATAAAAATATAAAATCATTTAATGTTTTCAGTGCTTCAGAGAGCAATGTATTGCTGCGGTAATGTACCTATAACAGTTATTTTTTTTTAATTCAATAAAATTAAAAAGAGAACAAGTTTAGTAAAATATAGGTGTACCATAGGGGTGTGATTTAATGCAAAGAAAAATATGTAATTTGATTCGAATTTTACAGTGTGATGGAAAATCTTGCAGAGCAGGAGTAAGTAATTATAAAATAAGTTTTTTATGCTTATATATGTTATTAAAATGTATGGTGCGTGCTAGCCTGTCAACTGCTCAGCCTCTATTGCGCCTAAGGTAAAACATTTACTTTATTAACTCATTAACAGTCGATTTTGGGATGAAAAGGGAAAATTATCCTGATTTGATAAATCCGGTCGGATCCAGTTAGATTTCGGAGAGTGTGCTTTGGAATTGCACAAGTTAATTGTCCCATCTCCATTACATCATTCCATCATCGGACGAGCAGGGATACAGATAAGTGTCACCGCTATACAGTTGAAGTTTCACGGTCTCGAACCAAGCGCTTTGCTTCCACATTTATTGTGCGAATTGCCAGACTGTGGAATTCACTGCCCACCTCTCTGTTCCCCGATACATCGATACATATAATCTGGGTAAGGCACGAGTGAGCCGGTTTATCCTAGGCAAGTGTGCTCCATCTTAGGCCGCATCATCACTTAAGATCAGGTGAGTTGCGGTCAAACGCAAGCCGTGCTGTCTAGGAATAGAGATTTCTATGAGCTCTGCTTTCTGTGTGTAGTCGTATCGTACAAGCATGTTTCTATCTTAGGTTCCACGCTTAGCCTATAACGTAAAAAAGGCCAGTGGGATCGACGATGGATGTCCGGCCGGATCTGGCCGGATCCGGCTGGGAAATGATGCTGGATTACAATCTCCAGATGTCAGCTAAGATAGAATTTTGCTTCAGGGCCGAATACAGGGAGCTAAATATTCCTTCATTACTTATGCTTTTCCTTTCAGTGCCGCGGCAAACTATGTCATGGAGTAGTAAGTATCAATTAAAAACGAAGTTACAAACAATTAAATCCCTTTATTCTACTTCCTATCTTACTACGGTTGGTTAGTAATTATTGATCACATGGATGTTTCTTTATATTTTCTGGTCATCTTTTTTTAACAGGCAAATGGACGGTCGTCGTTTGCTAATGTAAGATTTTCTCAATTTATTTGGTAGATCAGATACAGAAGATTGTGTGTGGTTCTATATCAGTAATTCAAGTATAGGAATATAGGGACCGGGAAGCGAAATACTAGAAATTAAAGATAACTTAAATTGACTTTAAATAAGCTCTGTATTGGGATAATCTAATAATACGTCTGCCGCTGACTGAGTCAGGTCTGTCAGACCATAAAATATGACATAAAAACCACTACTGTTCTAATCCTAAATCTATCTAGAAGGTTCCAGAGTATTCCGACATAAATTATTATACTTACACGCTATAATTTGAGTGGTTATTTTCTCGAAGTGAAATAATTTTGTCTTGGTAGGACAATCGATTAATAAAAAATAAAAATAAATATTAAAAAAGGGCAGATTTAGAATTGTGGAAAACTAGCGACCCTAAACCAATAGTGATACAGCGCGAACGGCTGACTGAAACACAATACTTACCTAAAAGTTATTCCAACATTCCCTTTACATTTTACGAGTTTAAAGACCATTGTAAGAGAAGTTGATGCATATTTTTTTTAATAATTTGAAAAAATAATTCATTTTTATTTTTATTTTGTAAGTTTAAGTTTATGAATCGATAGTACTACTAATAGCAAATCGTTCTGTCGCGGGAAGACAACCATTTAAAGTTCAGCGTTTATAGTTAATGGTTTCAACTAGCACACCAGACGAACGCAACCATAAGTACCTACCTACTTGTTATTTTAAGTATTTTATTTATTAAGGAAACTAACAATTACACACTATACTTACATGGTTAACAATAGCTTACAATCTAAGTTTTTTTTTCATTTAGTGTAAAGACGAACTGTGCTTCTCTTACGTAAGTAAACAAAAAAGTATATAATATACAGGGTAATTGAAAAAATACCCAAAACCACATAATCCTCACTTCGTATCATCACCCTAAACAACATTTTGTTCTACGACTTTTCAAAATTCGAAACATTTTTTTTCCATACAAAAAATATAAACACGCTTGAAATTTTGCATAATATCTTTTTCTGACACGGCCGACGAAAGGCCTGCAATCAGCTGTGCCTGTACATTAGCCTACCTACTATCTACATCATATTCGCTATCATATGGGTGCGCGCGCGCGTAGTATACGTACATTTTACAGACTTCAAATAAATGGTTTTTGGCTACGTTATTTAGTTGAAGTCAAAGTCGTAGAACAAATGTCATTCAGGGTGATAATACGAAGTCTAGATTAAGAGGTTTTGGGTATTTTTTCAATTTCCCTGTATACGTGCGGTATTATTTTTAAGAGCAATTTAAAGCCCGATAAGTCATCATCTTCCTGCCCGTATCCCATGTTACTTGCGAGTCGGCGCAACATGTTTTCTTATTCCATTGCCTCCTATCAATCGACATACTTTCACTGACTCTCTTTTCATTTATATCATCTTTACACAATCCATCCTTCTATTCTTTGGCCTTCCTCTCCCTTCATACAATTTCAGATTATGAAACATAAGGCAGATAGACCGCGCGGAACAATGAGAGTGAAGCCAAAAAACCAAATACAAATTAAAAACAAATACCTAAAAACTCGTGATTGTATTCGCTTTACAATTTGTATTTGTATTTTTATTTGTTTTTTTTACGATGTGGCCTTTCGTGCTGTACTGACTCGTACTGTCAGTACAGCACGAAGCGCGTTGTAGGTATTCACTTTTGAGTTTGTATTTGCTTTTATGGCTTCACTCTCAGTCTTCCGCGTGGTTTATCTGCCTTTTGTTTCATAATCTGAGCCCGGTAAGTAGTAATTAAAAAATTGAATCAAGTTATTAACCTTTTGACAGTCATGTATAGATGACAAACCAAAATGTGCCCAGCGCGCCACGGTCACGACCACATGACAGACTTTTATACGTAAACTAGATAACTAGGCAACCGTTGCTAAAAAAACTCATGCATGAGTGATAAGCTTCAACTACTAGGCCATTACAACGTCAAAAATTAGGATTTAAAATTGGGAATAAATTTAATGACCAACAAAAAATACTTACCAATAAAATACTAAATACCAAATGTAGTTAGTAAATTATCACCAAATCTTAGTGTGCAAATTAACGCAATATATACTTCGTCGCTATTTAGAATAGCAAGATGTAAACTTTTTGGCTATAATTTAGTCGGTCGCCCGTGGTCCCTTACCAAAATGGATAACCAAAATCTTTTTGACCCTTAAGTCCCCCTGGGGCGGATTCGACATGGTTAGATTAGGTTAGAACTGTGACCCCCCACGTACGAGGCGAGCGAACGCAGCGAGCATGCCGCGGCAGCGGCCGCTGAGTGCCAGAACCAAATCGCTTTTTCCAGTGAAACTCATACATTTCTACAATACTTTAGGAAACACAATTTGGTGAGCATTTAAAACTTTGGTTATAATTTCGAATTAAAATGAGGTTTTAATTTTGGTGATCATTTACTATTTTTGACTATATTTTACTTTAACTGTTGATAAGTTAAACATAGCTAAGCCTTTAAACATCTAAAGTAATAAGCTACTTTTGGCGTTGACCGTGGTGGCATGATTGTAATTATTTCTGTACGAATTCTCTTTTGTTTTACAGTCCAAGGGGAAAACCGCTCGATCAAAGGTGATTCAATGAACATGTCATATTATTTTTTTTTCTTTTACTTCAACATGTGTTTATTCCACTGCAGGGCATATGCCTCACCAATTTGGATCTACAAGGTACTATCGCTGGTCTTCCTGGTCCAAATTGTCCCGGCTGGTGATTTGCCAGCACTTCTCTTTCCTAGCCTAGATCTGTAGTCTAGAACGCTGTTGATCCACTACGTCACAGATGGCCAGCCCATGCCTAGTTTAATTTTGCGGCGCGATAGCCCACGTCTACAAGCGAACCCACACTGCTCCGTTGCGCTGTGTTGCATCGTCGAACGCATTGCGTCGACGCCAAGAGGATGCGGGGGGAGGTGATGCGGAGCGGCAACGTAGTTAATTTTGTACTGGCAGAGAAAAACCACATGCGCAGCGCAAGACAACGCAACGGAGAAGTGTGGCATGCGGTGCTTCCAAATCTTGCGCTGCGACGTCGACGACGAGCAGTGTGGCTTCACCAGTAACTGGGTTGTGAAGGTCAGAGAAACAGTCGCTCCATGTAAAATACTGGTATTCAGCTGCATTCGGTTAGACTGGAAGCCGACCCCGACATAGTTGGGATTAGCAGATGATGATAGCTCGTATCTACTACTTTGGTGCGTTCGAGGATAGCCCTGTTCCATTGCTCTCTACGTGACCTTCAGCTTATCTTAACATAGTTTAAAATATAGTCACTCTCGCTGACTGACGGCCTAATCTCCTGACAACGTAAGAAGTCCCATTAGACGTTCCTTCTTTCGAACTTGTAAGTTATAAGAAATTGAAAAATTAAATTCATAATCCTTGTTAATTACTATGTTACTCATAGGCATTATAACAACGAGTATCATTCGTAAGCATCAAGTTGAACTTTATATTGAAAAAAATGCTCGCAATAACACGAATTAATCGTTGATTTATATCCAAATATGATATGTCAATGGGACTTCTTAGATTGTCAGGAATATAGTGTGAGTTTTTATTTCAATTCGATCGCGTTAAACGTAAACGATCGCTTTTTCGCTTATGTCAATTTGTATGGAATAATAGGGTATTTTACCAAAAAAATCGAATTAGTCCGTCAGATAGATTTCCAAAAAATATTTGGACACATGTTTTTTCTTTTTTCACGTAAACAAAAAATGAAGACGATACAGTGCTGCGAAAACTCGTGTGACATCATTATGTCTGTACATTTTTACTGGCGAAGTGACGTCACAAACCTCCACTCTTGATCTTTGATGCGTTTTATCTTCGTCAGTTTTTATTGATTTGATAAAACAAAATTTCGTATCCAATATTTTTCGATAATCTAACTGACGGACTAATTAGATTTTATTGGTAAAATACCCTGTTGTGGTTCCTATTGTTGCCACTAGAGTGCGCTGTTCAAGTTTCAATACAAATTGGAGTTTACGTTAACGCGATCGAGTTCAAATAAAAACTCACACTAGACCCTCTGTACGCTTATACCTTTAAACATACACATCGGATTTTAATACAGTTGTCAGCAATAGATAGAGTGATACAAGAGGAAGGCTTATACGTAAAGTTTGTATCTACGTTGCACCCGTGTGAAGCCGGGGCGGGTCGCTAGTATATCATAAAACAGATCAACTGCCTGAGTGTGTTTTGGAATTGCACAGCTTAATTCCCCCATCCCCATTCCATCACCGGACGAGCAGAGATTCGGCGAAGCGGCACCGCTATACGGTTGAAGTTCTACGGTCTCGAACCAAGCACTTTGCTTGCACATTTATTGTGCGAACTGTCAGACTGTGGAATTCACTGCCCGCCTCTCTATTCCCCGGTACATATTATCTGGGTATCTTCAAGGCACGAGTGAACCGATTTATCCTAGGCAAGCGTGCTCCACCTTAGGCCGCATCATCACTTAAGATCAGGTGAGTTGCGGCCAAACACAAGCCTATAACAATATAAAAAAAAACTGACCTCCACAACCCAGTTCCTGAGTAATCCGATACCTCTCGAATAGTAAAAATTGACAATAAGAGAAAGCTTAAATTGCAAGGAATAAAATCCCTGCAAAACTTGTGTGGCCCCTGGGCTCACGCTTAGGCAGGAGTGTGGCTTTAGCCGGTTAGAGTCCGGCACTGCCCAGACTGTCTCAAGTATGGGTCAGTCTGGGCACAAAGTACATAAGGCTGCGGCGCGCCCGAGCAGAGAGACCACTCAGAACAAACCGACATTTTTGGCACGCACACATTGACATTACGTTTATAGGCATTCTCAAGCAGTTTCAAGCAGACTTCAGTCTCGACTGTCACGTGTTGTTAAAATGAATAAATAATGTAATTGACATTTCATGACGAACAGGAAAATTTTGTTATAAAAAATTGCAAAGAGTTCCAACCACTATCAATAAAATTTCATATTGTCACAAATAAAACCTACAGAGTCAATACAGTAGCAGCCCTAGTGAGTCTGGCAAGTTGAGGTAATTATTTTTGAAGATGGCGAGAGCGGTCCTTCGTTAATCTTTATATTTTGTGGTCTGGGGGCCATGAGGATTTCTCAGTCCTGCCTCAAAAAAAAAAAAACCCGATACCCCTGGTAAAACTGGTGGTCAGACTTTTGACTAGCTATACAATGTATGGTCACCCATCCACGTTGCAACCGCGGCAAGCGTAGCTTAACCATATTTTACCGGCTAAGCTAAGCTTATATAATTATTAGGTATATTATATTTACAAAAAAAAATGTATTTGTGTATGTATATCAGCTGTCTGACACTCATAGTACAGGGTCTCCCTAGTTTGGGGTCAGATGGCCGTGTGTGAAAATGTCCCCACATATTATTATTATTATTATTTAAACTGCAGTGACTAAAAACATGTTACCTATATTTATTTATATGAACGTGATGGTTACATTTTTTTTTTCAGTGTAATGGATTACAATGTGAAGCTCATGTAAGATTTAAAACTTTTATAAATCCGTACTCCGAACTACTTCCATACTTTATCCATACTCCATACTTAATATTATATGCGAAAGTAACTCTGTCTGTTACGCTTTCACGATGAAACGGATGAACCGATTTTGATGAAATCTGGCATGAAGATAGCTTGAACCCTGGGGAAGGACATAGGATACTTTTTAATCCGCAGCTTCGACTGCATCCGCGAGAAGCTAGTACTATATAAAGCTCGCGACTTTGTACGCGTGAATATGACGTTATTGCAGCCGTAAACGAAGACACGGGTTAAAAGTCTATACTTTGTTTTGTACTCTATCATCAGCACTTCAGCTTACTAGTGGTCCACTGTTGGACAGAAGCCTCCTCCATGGCGCGCCATTTTTCCCCATTTTTCCTTGCCTTCCGCATTCAGCCAGCACTGGCTACCTTCTTCATCCATCGAGCTGGAGGGCATCCCACGCTGCGCCTACCGATTCGCGGACTCCACTTCAGGACAAGTCTGCTCCATCGGCCGTCGGTCCTGCGACAGACGTGACCAGCCCACTGCCACTTCAGATTGCTGATTCTGCGAGCAATGTCGGTGACTTTAGTTCTTCTCCGGATTTCCTTGTTGGGAATTCTATCCCTCAGAGAAACTCCAAGCATTGCCCGCTGAGCAACTCTAGCCATGTATCCTATAGTTATTTAATCAGTTTTAATTATTTATTTAATGGGACAAGCCTGCCACATTAATCCCAAATCACTGAAACTCCTGCCAGAATCAACAGTGGCGATCACTAGAAAAGAGCCGAAGCAAGTGACATAGTAACCGGTGGATGCAGGCGGCAGGTTGGCGCTCGGTGTGGCGTTCTATGGGGAAGGCCTATGTTCAACAGTGGAAGTTTTCCGGCTGATAATAATGATGATGATGAACTATGATAATATCATTGTTTGTGCAAATTCCGTTACGCAAAGACTTGTAATTGGCTTTCTGTCAACTATTGGACACTATTGTGGACATGTGGACATGGAGGAGGTCCGTGTGGTGTCGAACGTAAAGAATAGCACCATCCCATATCTTCCCGTGGGTGTCGTAAGAGGCGACTAAGGGACTTATCAGAGAATGGGCAACAGCGTTCTCTGTGCCTTTGTAACAACCAAACTGCGATCGCCAACCCGCCTGCCAAGCGTGGCGATTATGGCAAAACCCCCCCTTGGGGAGGCCTATGTCCAGCAGTGGACGTCTTTCGGCTGAAATGATGATGATGATGATGATTGGACACTGCAGGTATTCAGCAGAATATCAGCGTCAGGCATACTTGCCTGACACATGCTGAGCTGGACTCCCATTTGGTGCAACCTTGAGACATACACCTCGCTTTGTTCTAATCCTCACTTGATTTGTATTTTTTGTGTTGTAATGTGTCTTTTGTGTACACCGAATAAATGTTTTATCTATCTATCGTTTATTTTTTTATGTTATTTTTTTTGTAGCTGTTATAGCCAAATACTCAAAGGCTACTCAATTTAAAGATGTCGTTAGTTTTGTGCTGTCTCTATCACTTTATGTCAAAGTGACTGTGACAGTACAAGACGGCATCTTAAAATTAAGTAGCGTTTGAGTATTTGGCGATAAGTCAACCATGTTTAAATAAATAAATAAATATCCTTTCTTGGGGATCAAGCTTAACCTACTAAATTTCATCAAAATCGCTTTAGCCGAGAAAACGTAACAAAAGAACACTACTCGAAAATGTCTGTGGTTAATGCATCATTTTGTTATTTCAGTGTTATGGACGGGAATGTTCTGCCAAAGTAAGTAGTTTAGGAAACTGTTGCTTATTAGGAGATAGTATTAAAACAAAAGTGGTTTTAGTTTTAGTATCTACGAGTGTTATAATACCTAATTATATGCAGGTTCATACACTACTTTATTTAAACTTATTACCTATTTTTAATTTAAAAAACAATACTTTAATAATATTTTGACGTGATAACGTCTTAAGGTGCGTACGGATTAGAGGCAGCCTCGAGGTGCGCAGACTCGCGCCTCGCCACGCACGGCTCGTGACAGCACGCCTCGGGCTGAGGCGCGTACGCACTTGAGGCAACAGGGCGAGCCGTGCGTGCCTCAGGCGAGGCTGCCTCTAATCCGTACGCACCTTTATAAATCGATGAACATCGACTGCACGCATGACAAAGTGTCACGTTCCGTCTGAGCCTGAGCGTGCAAACAAGAGCGCGGAACAAGCGATAGAGAGGCACGATCGGTCCAAGCAATAAGCGCCACCCACCTCAACGGAAGCCGTTATTTGCGTATAGTATGTTATATTATGTTAGCCATTATATTTCTTTATGACGTATATCACGTAAAACTATCCTCCGTTTTTTCTCTCTGTATTTTTTCAGTGTGTTGGAACTGGTTGTATCGCTATGGTAAATATTAGCTTCAATTATTATGCGGAATGATGAAGAGCATCAACATCATCTGCCTAGACTTTTCCCACATAATTATGTCGAGGTCGACTTCCAGTGTAAACAGGCTCAGCTAAATAGGCACCAGCATTTTAATGGAACTAGAAATTGAACTAGAAATGGAACTATTCCACACCTGAGCTTCACAACCCAGCTACTGGGTAACATACGATACTCGATACGATACATACATCGGTTACATTTTGGGGAGTGTGCGACGAAATTGCATAATTTAATTCCGCCGAGCTCGTTCCATCATCAGACC
The DNA here is from genome assembly GCA_947361185.1 of Charanyca ferruginea. Taxonomy (NCBI): domain Eukaryota; kingdom Metazoa; phylum Arthropoda; class Insecta; order Lepidoptera; family Noctuidae; genus Charanyca; species Charanyca ferruginea. The sequence goes on along the minus strand of OX376082.1, from coordinate 5,351,285 downwards.
ACAAGACGTACGGCGATGCGCCACCGGTACATGGTGGACATCCCACCCACACGCACAAAACGTTTTGGGAACACATTCATTGTGCGTACTGCTAAGGAGTGGAATTCCCTGCCTGAGTCTGTGTTTCCTGATAGCTACAACCCGGGAGTCTTTAAGTCAAGAGTGAATAGGTTACTTCTTCTTCCCATCAGGTGAGATAGTGGTCAAACGTATGCCTATCAAATGATAAAAAAAAAACACACATATGGTATAAGACTGGTTGTCAGTCTTGACTTCTTACTAGAGCACAGTATAAATATTAGTACTACCGTACAGTAGCGACACGCTTCGCCTACCTCTGAAACCGTTCCTCACCTCTCCCCGCGTTGAACGACTGCTCTGGGAACTGCGTTTTTGTTCGAGCACACACACGCACGTATCTGTACAGTCTGTTATTTTAGTAGTAGTATAGGCAATTGCCTACACTACTACTAAAATCGTTTCGTTTCTATGGAGTGTCGCGGGTGTGATTATGGTGTGACTACTGTCAAAGATATCCGACTGATAGCCGGGGCCAACGACTTTGTCACGCTTTCCGAGGCACAAAAGGACACTGAAGGGCACGGGGGGCGACACGTAAACTGACATTATATTTCAATTAAAAAAGAACATTATTTCATTCACAGTGCGGCGGACGCAAATGCAAGGCATCGGTAAAATTAATAACAATTTTATTAATGTTTTTATCCCAACCTCGGTTTGAAGCAACCCCTCGTTTTTATTGTTCATAGATCTATAACTTTTAAATTCAAAGAATTTGTACACATGAATCCATACATTCATGTGTACAAAAAAAAAGGGGTAAGTAATTTAGAGGGTTTAAATAATTTTCCAATGTGGAGAATACATTACCAGGACCCGCATAATTGAAATTTTAAAATTAAAATAAAAAAAAATCATTTCATCTCGTTGCCCATTTTGTAGGTATTTATGAAAAAATGAAAGTGACAAGTGACATTAACGGATCTATCAAACTGACAGACAAATGGAAAAGAACATTGATTAATTATTTGTGACATTATTTCCCAATAAAACGATGCAATGTCAGTGCGAAAAGGCGGCTGTCAGTATCACTGTTACTGACAGACGCCGTTTCGTTCTAAAACAATGAGCTTTTCGCTAAACTATCCACTTCTAACGTCCATTTTTATTGAATGAGGGTTATAAAATTATTGTAACTGTCTGAAGAGATACTTTTTAGGTATCCAAGAGTATAGGAATTAAGTTTTCAACTTCTCTAAACATCTTTATTTTTTTGCACAAATCCTGCCATGACCCTTCGGAACAATGATGTGCTGACAAAAGCACACCAATTAAACCACAATGAAACGTGAACCTTATTCTTTTGTCGCCGAGTTCAAAATCTATCAAAGAAATTTGACAGAAGGTTATAGCTTGATGTGATGGCTGGTCTGTCTATTTTTTCATATAATATAGATACCTATTTCATAGGTAATCAATATCTTTACTGCTTTTCCATAAGTACATTAATATGCTTAGCTGATCGGTGTTTATTTTGGATCATTATGAATCCTGTCGGGCACAGCAATTAGGCAGAAGAGAGATGAAGACCTGTTTTGAAAAAATATTAAATTAACGTAGGAACTATGATATAGGTAACTCAAAAAATAATCAATTCATTTATTAATTCTCAATTATATTGTATCCTTCATTTAAATATTCTTTTATGGCATAATAATATTTAATTTTGTTAAGAGCGCGTATTCGATTCGTGACGAAAACTTCATGTTTTCGCGTTTTGCCCAGAGCAATATCGTAATTATGTGAGCAGACTATTTAAAGACAATTTACAGTTTTAGAAAGATTAAGTCTTGATTTAGACAGCTACAGAGTAAAAGTATAATTTTTAATGATGGTTTTTTCAAGCGAAGACAATTCTTTCATATCGTTTTACGAAAATAGACGTCAGAGTTAACTTTCAGGACCAATACACACATTATGCCAAAATATTTTGTTTTATGCGTTTTTCCAATAGTATATACAGTCATAAAGACAGCTACAGAGCGAAAATTACGAAAATATTACTATTATGTGTTAAAAAATAATGTTGAAAAAGTAGAAAATCGGTTCACTTTGTAAATTTTTTTTCACCAGTATTTGAATAAAAACATAACTGATATATTTATTTTATGAAAGTAAAAGTTATGCTTAATATACAGAATATTTTTCAGCCCGTTATACGAGCTCATTTATTTTAGACAATTATTTTAAAAAGCACTGTATTACATCGTGCGCTGTCGTTTGCCGATCAATTTCAATGATTCGTGCTTATTTCGTGCATATTTTTTTTCTGATGCACACAAACAGACCATTGTATTGTACTAGTGTGCGTCAATTCTGCTACGCCGTTCTAGCAATCGTTTAGATGTTGAGTTGCGCTAAATCGAATACACGCCCTTAACCAGTTTTATTTTATATAATAATAGTTTAGTTTTATTTTTAAGTTGAATGATTTTTTATTCCAGTGTACGGGCAAAGGCTGTATTCATATACAAGATAAATCGCAAAAGCAACCTGGGATTTTCGACTTTCATCCAGACACTGTAAGTTGTTTTTACGTTATAAACGGTGTAAACAGGTATAAAAAAGTGCTCAACACCGTAAGTACCTACGTTTTGTTATACCACTCATTATAAAAAAAAATTGCGGACCCACGAGACCGATCGCGGCTAGCGTAGCTTAACCTTTAACCGATCGATCTGTACGACTTTAACTTAGCCACGAGCTCCTCCAGAAAAAAAAAAAATTCCATTAGGCATTAAAAGATACTATACTCCATTTACAATAAGATTAAACATTTACATTAAACCTTTTTTACAGTCCCTTCAACCGATTTTGACTTCTATTCCGTAGTCTTAAGGATGACATTAGAGGCAAAAAAGTGGTTACAATAACAACTGTTTACTGCAGCTGCCATTTGCCATGCCACCAACGCAATATAAGAAAAACGCAATATAAAATCGGTTGAACGGACTGTAAAAAAGGTTTGTGTATAGTATGTCTAATCTTATTGTAAATGGAATATAGGTTCGAAAAAAAATTTTGTCTAGTAGCGTCTTCCAAAAGGTTGTTTCGTATTGAGAAGAAAGAGCAAGAAACTTCATACTCATCATTATGCCTTCCTTTTTCCAAACTATGCTGTGGTCGGCTTCTAGTCCAACTTGATACAGTTAAATGTAGTATCCAGTATTTTGCATGGACGGACTGCCTATCTGACCTCCACAACCCAATTACTTGGTAACACGACACCCCTTGGAGACTGGGTGTCAGACTTTCTGGCTTTCAAAAATTCCTTTTTGTCCTAAATTGACTTATCATAGGTGATAACTAAAGCAGGTGATAACTAACCTAGGTGATAACTAAAGCAGAACCTGCTTTTACGGAGTAGTTTTGTTATATCCCGTAGTATTGCAGTATTTTTAGGGTTCCGTACCTCAAAAGGAAAAAACGGAACCCTTATAGGATCACTTTGTTGTCCGTCTGTCTGCCAACACCTTTTATCTCGGGAACGCGTAAAGATACCGAGTTAAAAAACCCTATACTCAGGTGTCCAGTCCCTTTAAGCTGTGAAAAAGTCAAACTTCTACGTTAACGTAAAAAAAAGATATGGCCGTTTATGCCGCAAAAAACGTATATTTCGACATTCCCAAGGGAATCAAAATTTACAGGGTATTTTTGCGTTGACCTAGAACCATGAAATTTATCAAGTAATATCGTCTTATACTATAAGCACAGGAAAAGTCTTAAAACTATACATATTAGTACGGAACCCTCGGTGGGCGAGTCCGATTCGCACTTGTCCGGTTTTTTGTATTATAGTACCGCTCAATTCTCGCACGTAAATTGAGTGTGCTTAGTGCAGTCTTATACTAATAAAAGAAAGAAAAGAAAGAAAAAACGTTCATTGACACAGACCGTGTGCACACAAAAACAATAATAAAAAGGTAAAAAAATACAGAAATAAATAAAAAACATTATTGAACAGTGGACCGAAACGGTACAGTTTATGCTATCACGAGTGATAACCGGAACGGAGCTTGTAGGATGTACACAGAACAGTTCTCTGGACAACCTGTGCCAAATCAAGAAACATGTTTGCGGCTACACAAAGACAACGTACTTCATGATCTGCATAGCCTTTTCCCAACTATGATGAGACTATGATGACGGATGCAGATGAATAGGTACTACTGTTTTACATGGAGCGATTGCCCATCGGACCTCCACAACCCAGTTACTGGTAAGACTGGTTGTCAAACTTTCTGGCTTTTGACTACCCATAACGCCTGCCAAAGATCTACGAATGACAGCCGGGACCAATCGGTTTACGTGCTTTCCGAGGCACGGAGGAAACTCGGTATGAAATGGATGGTCACCCATCTGTGTATCATACACAGACCGACCGCGTCGAGCGTAGCCAACAAAAACAAAACAACGTACGAAAGACAACGTACTTCCAAATATAAAAATAAATTAATTAGGCTAGCAGGTAATACGAAGCTTGGTTATTTAATGATTTAAATACAAAGCAATGTAATGTTGTAAGGAGAAAAATGTACCTAATTATTTTTACATTATATCCTAATATAATAAGGGTAAATGGTTAGCATAGTATTCGTATTTTTGTGAGCAGAAAAATATAATCTGTGAGCAGAAATAGCTAATTGATCAGCAACTCATGGCCAGCAAACATTCCAACAACAATCAGCAATTTATATATATATAATAAGCTGCAATCAGCTGCTCCTGTTTAATAAAATTTTGGTAAGCACTCAGAGGGTAAGTAAAAAAAATCATTTTGAGCTGCATATAAAAGTAGCAAAAAGACATCAGAGGGCTAATTCACGTAATTTTATGACGCGCCGATGAAGTTGTAGTGCAGTTGCAGTTAAATTCAAGTTTGAATGATAAACGGTATTCTTGGAACTGCACGTCAACTGTACGGCAACCAAACTCTACCTAACTTACTTATGGTGTACCACATGAGAGAGAAAATATCGATCGATTACATTTCAATGAATGTTATTATAATCTTAAAAATAAGACCCCAGTACAGATTTTAGTGCTTTTTAACTGTCATTTTGAGACTTCAAACGAATAGAAAAATACCGATCATGTTGCGATCCGAAGCACGCACCAAAGACGCGCAACTGTAGAATGCCGTTATTGCGCTCGCGTGACGCGAACTTGACGCGAGCGTCTCTGACAGCGGTAGAGAATACGAAAAGCGTTGTTTTGATCGAAACTTAACTGCAACTGCACTGCAACAGCACTTCTTTAGTTACGTGAATTAGCCCACATAATGGATAAGATAAGAAATTAATATAATATAGGAAGTTTGAAACTGGCGCCAGTGACAGAAAAGTTGAAAGGGAATCGTTTGTCGTGGTATGGGCATGTGAAGAGAAGGGATGAAACGCCTGTGACCAAAAGAGTTATGAATATGAAATTGGATGGATGGAGAGGGAGACGAAGGCCAAAGAAGAGATATATGGAGTACACGATCCATATATCTTTTCTTTGGCCTTCCTAGAATGATATGAGTGAAAAGGCAGTCAGTGAAAGCATGGCGTTGGACAGGACGGAATGGAAGAAGAAAACATGTTGCGCCGACACCAAGTAAGATGATATAAGGGCAGGAAGAAGAAGAAGAGAACCTAATATAATAACTTTTGTTATTTTGCCACTTTTTAGACAAATGGAGTACCTATAGCTATTTTTTATAAATTAGCTGAATATTTCTAAGCTATAGACATATTTTAACCTATTTTTATTTTTTTGGGGGTGTAGGGTACTGTGTTGTGGGTGCTGTGTGTGTGTGTGTGGGTGGGTGGTGTTTCTTTTCCATTCCTCTCCATACGAAACTACCTACCTCTTGGTAGGTGCAACTAGATTCAGTTCTAATAATTTTGACTTTGTTTTCATTTTGACTTTGTGTCCATACTATGAGCCCGCCGGTTCATACTGAAAATGAGAAACATGCTTATGTTGTTGTGCATGCGTGTCATGATCTGTTTTTTTTTTGCCATTAACAAGTACATTTTCATTCTTTCTTTCCTTTTCTAGGAATTTTCGGACGAGTTCTTTTCTCAAGAGTTCTCGGATACTGAATACAGTTTCGAATTCTCCGGCACAGACGATGACCAAATGACCGACCTCAACCACAACAAGGAACGCGACAGCGACCGCGACCGCGACCGCGACCATGACCGCGACCAGGACCGTGACCGCGACAGTGACCGCGACCGCGACCTAGATTTAGACCTCGATTTAGGCGATGGATACTATGGCAATAGAAATCAACTTAAAAATAACAGTAACGGTTATTCTGACCTTTTGGAAAAAACTAAAACCGGAGATGAAAGTAGATATGCTACTAGGTATTCATTGGCTGATGATATAACTCAAAGAGTGAGCCAGTATTTACAGCAGAAAGTAGGTGTACTAAGAGATAGTTCCTTATTAAGTCTATTACCCAACATTGGATAATAATAGTTAAGTTTTTTAAATTGAAAACACGACCATTCTTTAGCATTTAGGTTGAATGTTAAGCAGGCCACTCACACACCTGCCGTAGGGACAATCTAGGGCAGGGGTTGGCAACCTTTTGAAGCGGAAGAGTCAATAGATACAATTCACAAAACATCCAGTTGTGAAAGAGCCACAAAAAGTTTTATTTATTTAATTTTATAGTATTTGCTTATATGACACCGTATGATTCGTGAGACGAAATTGAATCCAAATGTGATTTCATACCTACAGTATGATTTGTAGTAGACAATGTGAAGAAAAGTAGCAAGTGCAGTAAGTGAGTTTCATAATGATCGATTGCACGATTTTTGCTTATGGTACTGAAGAGCCGCAACTTGACATCGAAAAAGCCGCATGGGGCTCGCGAGCCGTAGGTTTCCGACCCCTGATCTAGGACGTATCGGAACTGTTCGGGTATAAGTTTAGCAACACGCGTTGAGAATGGGAGCAGTATTATCGAAAATTCAAAAAGTCGGTATAGGCCTGGCTCCTTCTGTGTTGGTACGGAAAAAAAATTGAAATTCCCCCAATTGTGGCAACGAAGCAGGGCGGCAGGGACGAACTAGGGAATAACGATGGTCTTACGCCCCTGCTGATCAAAATTTTTTTTTGGGAAATGTCTGCCACGCTTTTTGCAAACCACTGCAATTTCTGAAAGCCGAATCAACAGTGGTGACCACTAGAAAAGCGTCAAGGTAATAAAACTTGACGAGTCTTGGATTCCGCAATGAAATTAATCAGAAAAGAACAGCGGAGAAGTAAGAAAAACACATTTTACACTACCTTCCAAAGCAGGAGACAGAGCAGAACTAGGCCAGTACGCACAAAAGGATGTTTACAACTGGAGGAAGCCCTAAGCCAAGTACCACGGATTACAATTAACGTTACTTTTAATTGGTCCTAAAATGAGACCTGATACATTTAATTCCATTAATAGGTATTGCAAAAACGCTTGATCGCAATGAATATAATTAGTTCTAGTTCTTACAAGGTTCGCATTGCAAATAGCTCCGGAAGTAGGTAACTTGCACACTATTGCGTTCATCCTGCCAAAGAATACACTCACTTATGATATTATGTGCAGATTGTTCGTATTCGCAGTCAGATGTAGATCATTAATTATAACAATAATAATTATTTATTTATTTCAAAAATATAAGGTACAGACGAAAATATCAAAGGATGTATTACAAGTAGTTGGCATAAGAGTAACGACAGGTATTACATATAATTATGGTGTAAGCACAGGATATGTACATAAATTGGGAGAACCCTGCCTCTAAAAAGACAGTGATCAGCTATAATGTATCTTATAAAATAAATCATTGACACAAAGGCAAAGCAAGAAGCTTGAAAGAAAATAATTAAATGCCCGCGCTGCCCAGTCTAGGAAATTGCCCATGCTTGCCTATACACATCACAACTAAGGGTCATTCCTATTTTTACACCCTTTATTTCCCCCTGCAGCAGGTATGTGAGTAGACTACTACAGAGATACTATTATCGAATAAATCCAAGACAGAAAGAACGTCTCTAAAAAAACGCTCGATTCCAACCTTGAAAACCCGATTTCTTTTTCAATTTACTGTAATATTCGATTTTAAGTTGCTTTCAAATCAATTAATAGTTAATCAATTGAGTTAGCAAATGAATACCTACAAGTGACGTCACAAGTATAAATTGCCATACAAAATATATGGAAGAATCGTGTATTTGACAGTTCATAAAAAGTATGTCGATTGATTGGAAGTGGTCATCTACCCAATTATATATTATGTATTTTTTTTAAATAATCCTCGTATGTAAGTAAATCTTTTAAAAAATAAATGTTACTAAATATTGTGTTGCCTCTTTTATTATACCCCGATCTATAGATAGGTAGGTATTACCGGCTGACTTTCATTTCATTGGCCACACATTTCAGAAGATGATGACAGTACAAAAAAACCGGCAAAGTGCGAGTCATAATCGCACTTGAACGGTACCGTACAATATAGCTACAGACGCCAGCAAATCAAGCCATACCAAACTGTCAATTTTTCTCAATTGAATATGAATATATTTTCGGGACTGAGTCACCCTCGTCCGTGATAGTACACCCATATCCTGAATCCCCACAAGTGGTCCCTGGGTGGTGCAAACCAGGCGACATCATACAGGTGGTAGGCTTCCGCCGTGGCTAGTGACCACCCACTGGATAAAGTCGCCCCAGCCAAACGGCCTTGCCGTGTTTCGGTGCGATGCCCAGTGACGACGTCTGAGTAGGGTGGGTCGGAATAGCTGTTTCACTCGCTGTTAGACCGTGTTTGACACGCATAACTGTAGCTGCATCGGGTACCTAGTCCTGGAGGGTAGCGGGATCCGAGGCACGGTATATCGCTGGCCGACTGCCAGCGATATACAAGCAGGGCCCGAACGGAGCTTGCCACTCTCGGGAGGCTGCCCCGCCAACTCGCGAAAAATCCCGATTAAGATCAGGCGACTTGCGGTCAAACGCAAACCCAAATCAATATAATAAAAAAAACCTTATTCTTTAGAAATAAAGTTGAAAATCTATCAAAGAAATTTGACAGATTGTTGTAGCTTGATTTGCTGGCTACCTAAAGATCGAACAAAAATACGTCGAAACAAACATGTTCCTTGAATGGGGCCCCCCTTTTATTTTTAATATTATTGTTGTAACGGCTATAGTAATGCATAACCTGTGAAATTTTAAATTGTCTACCTATTAGGTACGGTCCAAAAGAGCCCGCTGACAAAACAACGGACGCTGGAAAAACATAAATAATGAGAAATAGGTTTACTGCGACATAGTCCGTATCGCTAAATGGGCAATATGAGGAGTAGACCTATTGCGACATAGACAAAAACATACTTAGTCCCAACCGTCGATATATATGTACTACGCAGATAGATATCGTTCGTTTCAGCCGAAAGACGGCCACTGCTGGACATAGGCCTCCCCCATAATCGCCACGCTTGGCAGGCGGGTTGCCGATCGCAGTATGGTTGTTACAAAGGCACAGAACGCTGCTGCCCATTCTCTGGTAAGTCCCTTAGTCGCCTCTTACGACACCCACGGGAACATATGGGTTGGTGCTATTCTTTACGTCCGACACCATACGACGAGGACACAGATAGATATACTGTAAGATATACTTCTATGGTCCCAACGCTTATTTTAAGTGACATTTTGGCATAATGCGAAATATGCGTTTTAGGTAATCAGCGACTAAAGGATAATAATAATATAATATTATATACCAGGACATTACACACACGGCCATCTGACCCCAAAGTAGGCAGACCCTGTACTATGGGTGTCAAACAGCTGATATACATACACAAATAGATAAACAACAACCAGACACAAGTGCTCATCACACAAATGTTTACCCTGGGTGACATTCAAACCCGCAACCCTGTATGTCGGAGACAGATACACTACCGCCTAGGTTACAGAGCTAAGCCTAGATAGTAAGGCTTGTTTCACACGTACCACAACCACACCACATCGCAGCGTCAAAAGGTGGTCAAGCAGTGGTAACGTGTGAATAGTGACGCTGCGGCTTTTTGTAGCTGCGTTGTTGTACCGACAAAGTGGTCAGTGTGAATTAATCTATTCCTTTTTATAAAAAATTGTGCCCGACTAAGTACTTGTTTTTGTTGTGGTTGTGATGTGGTTGTGGTACGTCTGAATAGACCATTAAAGTGGTTTGTATTTACGAGTCACCAATCTTACCTGTGTCATGTGGTGCCGGCCGCGAATAGTACTACCCCATTTCTACTCGTGGGTGTCGTAGAAGGTAACAGAGAAATATTGACCAGAGGATGGCCAGCAGCATCCTTCTGAGTACCATAACATCTACTGCGATCGCCAACATGTATCGGCCAAGCATGGAGATTACGGCTGAGCAAATAGACCGTCTTGGGGGAAACCACCTATGCCCAGCAGTGGGCGTCTAAAGGTTGACATGATAAATCTGCCTAGCCTTTTCCCTACTATCTTGAGGTCGGCTTCCAGTCTAAACAGATGCACCTGAATACCAGTGCTTTACATGGAGCAACTGCCTATCTGACATCTACAACCCAGTTACTGGGTAACACGATACCCCTTGGTAAGACTGGTTGTCAGATTTTCTAGCTTCTGACTACCTGTAAAGTCTGTAAGGTCTACAAATGACAGACGGGACCAACGGCTTTACATACTTTCTGAGGCACGGATAAGGTCTTGGTATGAAATGAGGCTTGCTGACGATTCGCACCCAATATATTCCGACACAGTGTCCGAATCAATATTTTTTTGACTGATAATTCGGACTCTAATAAAAAAGCTGTTTTGAACAGTCAGATAAAAAACTTCCAACGATACCTTGATTGTAGAAATCCGTTCTCCGCCCAGCCTATAGTTGTGATGGTAGATTATAAGATGTTGTTTTTTTTTTCTTTAACACGAACGCAATATAGTCTAATGTAGTGACTAAGGGTCTATTCAGACGTACCACAACCACACCACAACCACATCACAACCACACCACAACAAAAACACTAAATCGGGCATATTTTTTTATAAAAATGAATAGTTTAATTCACACTGACCACATTTTGTCGTTGAACACAACCGTGTGGGTGATATCGACAACAGCGCAACCACAATGCAAACACCAGCGACATCACGAATTAGCAACCGACCACATCGCAAACACAATGGTGCGTCGGGGTATATTTATAGTGTTTTATAGTGTATTTTCTATGGGTGTGGCGCAATGACACCCCACGCTGGTGTCCACGGGCATGACTGCCCCCTCCCCTCTCATTCATTCTGTGTTGTATAGTGGAGCCGCTTGTGCATAAACAAAATGGAGACTTTTGACACAGATTTGAGAAGGCCCGAGTCGAACTGTTTGTCTGCACACGACGCAACCACATTGCAACTACTGGCGACAACGCAACCACATCCACATTTTGTCGATACTACAACGCAACTGAAAAATGCCGCAGCGGCATTATTCACACGTAACCACTGCTTGACCAAATGACCATCTTTTGTCGCTGCGACTTTTTTTTTTTCTGAATTGCATCTCGCAGTTCAACCTGAGGGTTGGTTACTGCTTAACCGGACAATCCTGTGGTGCCTTAAAAGTGACTTTTAGGGCCTCCAGCCAGGGCAAAAACTTATAAACTAAGTGACTACGCTAAGGGCACCCCCTGTGGGGTACGAGCCTCGGCTTAGGGCGTCACTGAGAGAGGGCAGCAAAGGGACAGGCTGGATCGGGTCTTGTCGCTGCGACGTGGTGTGGTTGTAGTACTATGAAACAAGCCTTAACTCGTTCGCTACCGGACAGGAAAGAAAGCGAGAATTCGGCGTGCCCAGGCTTAAATAGGTTTGCGGGGTACTGGCTCGAGGAAGTGCGGTGAGCGGGAAGCGCTGCCACTCTCGGTGCGGGGCGTCAATAGTTATTCGGTAGTATTGTTGTAATAACTGCATTTTATTGACATTTCCTTAATTCAAATTCATTTACTGTGTTGTTTTGTTTTTAATGTAACATATATTTAAAATTAATGTACTTAAATGATAAATAGTTTACATTGTTTAAATAAAAATAAATAAAAACATTTATTTGACACTTAAAATACATGATACAAGCCAATAGAATTAATAGTAATCATTTTCATAATCAGGTCCTTGGCGTGCTACAGGTTTATCACCTTGTTTTGAAATTGACTGGTCATAGTGTGGGTACAATTCATCCCAAGTAACGTTGCTTGTACGGGTGCGACCACCATTCGCAGTATATGAGCAGGCTAACAGGGAACACTGAAAAAAAATGTAAAACTTTTTACACCCCTCTGTTCCCAAAAGGGGTAACCAGGCGTTAGGCTACCTGTATGTCTATTCTGTTACAAACTCCCTCGGTGAACACCTAGGTTAAGTGAGCTGCCATCTGTCCGACTGCTTTATCAATCCCTAGCATCGGGACGAATGACAGCTCACTTCACCTAGGTGTTCACCGAGGGAGATTGTAACAGAATAGCATTGTTCATTGATGCGGAGCGAGGCACCGGAGCGGAGCGAGAGAGTAGTGTGAAGCAGTGTTGCCACAAAATAAATAAGTTACAAAAGGACCACTCCCACCATCCTCAAATATAATTAAGTACCTAAACTTGCCAGATTCACTAGGGCTGCTACAGTAGGTTTGGACTCTGTAGGTTTTATTTGTGACATTATGGAATTTTATTACACTGGTTGAAATTCTTTGACGTTTCTCGTCTGTCCAGTAGGTCCATTCTGTAAAATTCAAACAACAACTCGCATCTCACATCGCTATTCACTCTCACTTCGCATAAGGTTCAAAATGACCTTGATATATTTGACACTTTGAATCGGGTTCGAGTGTGAAGTGAGCGTCGAAGTGACGGGCAATTACCTTATAGAATGCCACTTCTTACGTCATCTCATACTTTATCTGTCAAAATCTCCCTGTCAATTTAGTTCAACTCGCTGACACGCTCGCAAGGGTGGCGCTAGTGTAAATTCGAATTATGAACCGAGTTTTTAGAATGCCAATCAAGAAACTCACAGCAGATTCAGATTCGAAGTTTAGAATGAGTTCTTACAGAATCACACTCCAGAAGCCAAATATTGGTCGCTTGGCATTGTTTAACTATTGCGTTTCCTAATCGACTGTTGAACTCTTAACAAATTTTCCTGTTTGTCATGAAATGTCAATTACATCATTTTGACAACACGTGTCGCTAGTCGAGACTGAAGTCTGCTTGAAACTGCCTGTAAACGTAATGTCAATGTGTGCGTGCGAAAAATGGCGGATTGTTCTGAGTGGTCTTTCTGCTTGGGCGCGCCGCAGCCTTATGTACTGTGGTGTTGCTGACTGTATATAATAATAATTATATATGATAATATTCTTTATATAATAATATTCTAATATATTATTATTAGAATATGATTATACATACTTTAAAATCTTTTTCCACTGAAGCAAAGCGGAATGACTTGGAAAATAAGTGATGTCACAGCAACTTTTAGTCATATAAAATCTATGGGGGAAACTAATTCAATATGCTAATTGCTCAGCAGTGGGACACATGAAAATAGGCTATATAAAAATAATGAGTTATATTATTACTATAGCAAGAACAAGTTCAATAAACATCCAAAACTTATGCTTAGAATAGATTCAGAATGAATCTGCGCCTAATACAATAACCTGCTTGGAAGAAGAAGGAATGCCTATATTTGAGCCGTTTGGGGTGGAAACTCTAGGGCTATGGGGTCCGAGTGTCCATATTGTTTTTCGGGACATCACCAAGCGGCTGGCGACTCTTCATGTGACCCGAAGGCTGGTCTGTGTCTATTCTTAGATCAATCAGCATTGCCAAACAGCGTGGCAATGTTGCCAGCCTGTTGGGGACGTGTCCCGTTGACAGCGATGTGGACGAGTTTTGTTGATGCCCTTTGTCTGAGCTCCCCTGACTTTTCTTGTAAGTATTTGTACATAATATTATTATTTACATTTTTAAAATTTGTATTTCGCTATTGGTTTTTAGATCTCTCCTACATCTTTTGTGTAATCCATACTTAATGTTATAAATGTGAAAGTAACTCTGTCTGTTACACTTTCACGATGAAACGGCTGAATCGATGTTGATGAAATTTTGTATGAATGTTGTTTAAACCCCGGGGAAGGACATAGGCTACTTCTCAATCCGTGCAAATGCATCCGCGATAACCGACATTCACGCGGACGAAGTCGCGGCAAAAACTAGTACTAAATATATGATGATATCTGCGTAAAATATCCAAAATTATTACAATTACTTCGAAAATATTGACAGAAATTTTAAAGCGGTTAGTTTGTTATGGTAGAATTAAACTTTATTAATGTCTTTGTATTCTTGTCTCTGTATTTTCATATAGGTATGTGTAAATTAAAAAAATACTTACTGTTGAAGTACAATGTTTGCCCCAACACTATTAAAACAAAAAAAAAGCTATGTAAAAAAAATACACTTTTAATTCGTTTAAGGGTCAATTTCACCAAACAGATATAACTATGACTCTAGAGAATATTATCATTTACTCCCGAGTATGCAACTTTTTTATTTTATCATTACATCTGTACAATTAAATTTAATTGTCTGTTTGAAATGGCAAAAAAAATTACTGTCAAATTACGTGGCATCCAAATATCGGCCTATTTCCAAGTATGTTGGGGTCGGCTTTCAGTCTAACCGGATGCAGCTCAATACCAGTGTTGTACATGGAACAACTACCTATGGGACCTCTACAACCGAGTTACTGGGTAACACGATACCCATTGGTATGACTGTTTGACAGACTTTCCGATTTGTCTCCATTATCTAAAAATAACTATAATATTGTATTACGTTACTATAAATTACACTAGGATAAGTTGAATCGATATTGTCATTTAACAGCTAGCTATACTGTTTTATTAATTGGTGAATAACGTAGTTAGCAGTGTATATGCTACTCCTATTAACTAATAAGTATTTAGATTTTTATTCTATATACTGCTGTTTGTTGCTCCTAATAAAATAAAATAAACTAATTACGGACATCCACGGACTTTCACCGATGTCCAAGATAAACCTATAAGTACATACTTACTAAGCACATTTATGGAATTCAAAGTAACATTAATAATATAATATATAATATAATATAATATAATATGTGGGGACATTTCACACATTGGATCTAGCTCGTGCCCAATTGCGATTCCAAAACCCAATCCATCACGGTATGAATGTTTTCTTAATAGATTTAAAAATCTAATTACGGCTACGACATCAATATGATGAGAATGAAATTAAACCTCCGTAGCACAAAATATAAACGACGCAACCTTACGTACTTTGTGTCCGTAGTCCAAACACAAGATTTACTTTGTAATAAAGACAACAAATGAAAGTCTTCGTTCCCAACAAAATAAATACGAAATTCGTACATACCCTTGCCTCACAATTCATGCCCTCACACTGTAAACCAATAAAAAAAACAAACATGTACAATACACTTCAACATGAAATGCAATGTAGACCCTGTAGATATTGCGGCTTGCAAGGATTATTGTTTGCATTTCTTTGTTGCTCGGACGCAGAAATATTTATTGTAGTTATTGTATTTTTTAACCGACTTGAATGGAGGAGGTACTAAATTCGACACGTAAATATATTTATGTTTGACCACGCATAGTAACTTTTTACAGTGTAGTCCGATTTCAATGATTTTATAAGATAGTGTCCTCAAAGTTGGTCCCATATATAATTTTATGAAAATATTCCACCTCTAAGGGTGAAAAATTAAGGAATGGCTTAATTAGTTTCATGTTACAATTTCTTAATAAATAAATAAATAATTCATTTATTTCAGGCTGCATAGGCCCATAGATAAATACCTTAACCTAAACATACATATTTTATCATCATCATGTCAACCTTTAGACGCCCACTGCTGGGCATAGGTCTCCCCCAAGGGGGGGGGGGGCTTGGCCGTAATCGCCATGCTTGGCCGATGCATGTTGGCGATCGCAGTAGGTGTTATGGTACTCAGAAGGACGCTGCTGCCCATCCTTTGGTCAATATCCCTCTGTCGCCTTCTACTACAGCCACGGGTAGAAATGGGGTAGTGCTATTCGCATATGGCGTGTTTTACATGGAGCGACTGCCTATATCTCGTGGTAAGACTGGATGTCAAACTGTCTGACTTCTGACTACCTATAGCGACTGTCAAAGATTTACAAATGACAGCCGGGCTTTACGTGCTTTGAGGCAAGGAGGGGTCTCGATATTATGAAGACGCTTATTAGTTTAAAAGTTCTTAAAGTTTAATTTAAGTAAAATAATTACTTTTGTATCTACGTCTTAAAAAAAAAGCTATTTTTCATTCCAGCACCTACTCGAAATATAATGACTTATAGAAATTAAATAAGATATCTCATCGTAAAAAAAAAGATTATAATAATAATATGTGGGAACATTTCACACACGGCCATCTGACACCAAACTAGGGAGACCCTGTACTATGGGTGGCAAACAGCTGATATGCATACACAAATACATTTAAATACATACGTATATAGATAAATAACAACCAGTCACAAGGCAAACACAAGTGCTCATCACAAAATTGTTTACCTTGGGCGGGATTCAAACCCGCAACACGCTGCGCAGCAGTCAATTGCTCAACCATTGCGCCAACCGTCATTGTAGATTGTACGATAAACATTAATAATTTTTCGAAAACATACAATGTCGAGAAACTAATCAATTGAAAATGAAATACCTTCGCAGAGCACTGTTCGCCGATACACTGAAGATTAAAAACAAACATTAAAGTTTACTAACTCGTATGAAACTTATTAGATACGTAACATTTTACTATAGATTTTGATCCCAATCTTGTTAGAATAATATACGAAATCGGAAAATAATTCGATAAAGGCATTTTACTAAGTTTTTTTATCTTTATTTATTTGGGGACATTTGTCTCCATGTATACATGAGAACCCCAACATTACCTAAACTTAAATAACAGCCTTAAACTAAAATGTTCACACTAATAATTTCGAAAAAGGAAAAAGTAATTGATGCCCAAACAATTTTTCACAATAAACTTTGCTGCGTCTGATCTTGGTTTTGTCAATATGTTTAAAAATACTCCTTTGTCGTATTTATTTATGTTACATTTCTGCATTAATGACAAATTTTACTAAGTTAAAGTTGCTTCAAAAATAATGTAAGCAGTATTCTTTAGAACGCTGTAAGTTACGCGTTTGCTACGTCGTAGCTGCAACGTAGCTCGTAGCGACACCACGCTGCTACGCCGTAGCAGATTATATCCGAAATGTTTTAATGACATTTCGAGAGACTGTCATAGTGAGACCACACCCGCGACACTTCATACAAACGAAACGATATAATTGCCTACACTACTACAAAAACAGTAGACTGTACAGATACGTGCGTGTGTGTGCGTTAATATCGCTAGGGCTGTCACTGCCAACGCGAGCGCACGATACCGGCCTCAACACAAGTGTTTCTCTCTCATGTAGGTACTCGATTCTTTCAAGGTTTGAAATTCGAACTTCCAAATAGGTACAATTTTTGTAAGTTTTGTAGCTTTAATTAAAATTCGTCATCCACCTCACGGTCATTTCCTCATTGCATTTAGGAGGGAATGACGGTTGATGAGGGAATGATTTACACAGTATTCTACAATACTTTTAGATTTTTTATTTATTTCTTCCAGCTTGTATTTCATGGTATTTAGTTTAAAACAGGTAAGTGCATGTATATATCATAGTTTAGTGTGATAAAAATTACATAATTTCATTTATTATTGTTTGTTTTTAAATATAAAATACCTATTATCTATAAAATATTTAATTTATATATATACTATAAAATATTTCGATTTTCTTTTTTACAGATGAGTGAATGCACGTTTCTACGCCCCACGAGTCAGCCCTTGAACTTGAAGACGTTGCCAGAGCCAATGCGGCGCGTCTAGACGTGAGGAACATTGTTTCGGTGGGGGGTGGAGCGTGTCGCTACTGTACGATAGTACTAATACTTATACTGTGGTGAGACTGAGTTGTAAGTGAAAGAGACGACGCTATGCAAAGTTAAAGTATTTAGGGTTCCTAAAACCTTTATTGCCTAGACTAAATTTCTAGGACTGCTGTCTGTCCGTCCGTCCATCTATCATAGTGTTGTATCTTTGAACCGTAGTTCAACACGTATGTACTTAAAATCCGACACGTATGTACTTGGCCGGCTTGTGATTGACATGTCAAAACATTATTATAATTATACCTATTTTACTTAAAAGCAACGTTGCCGTGTTCTGGTTTAAAGTTTATATAGGCTGGTGTAATTACTGTTAGGGTGTTACGACAACCAATCGATCGATCATCAATCGATGCCATCTATGGACATCGATCGACGTTGAACGATTGGTGTGGTAGCTTTGGCTGATCGACGGATACCGTTCGACTAACCAATCGATCGATCGCCGGTCGATAGTTGATCGATTAACCCCGGCTATAATCCATCAGTTTCTTTCGAAACGTTTTTTTACGGTTTTCTTTTTTTTTCGGAATTGCATCTCGCATGTCAACCTAGGAGGTTGTCGGCTGCTTAACCGGACTTTCCTGTGGTGCCTTAAAAAATATAATTTTTAAGGCCTCTAGCCAGGGCAAAAAACGTACAAACTAAGCGACTACACGCTAAGGGCACCCCCTGTGGGGTACGAACCTCGACTTAGGGCGTCCCAGGGAGAGGACAGCAAAAAGACAGGCTGGATCGGATTTCAGCTCTACACTACAGGCTCAGCGGTGCGAACTGGCACGATCAAAGGTTGGAGAGGGGACGTACGGGGTCGTCGCGGCGGGCCTCGGCTGCGAGGACGGAATGACGGCGGTCTGTGTCTATGTCTGTGTTTATTTAATGTGCTAGTGGCCCTATTGCTCTCCTGGAGGAGAGTTATAGCGTCGTCAGGGTCGATCAGTGTAAGTCGCGGTCGTCGAGTGAGTAATAATAATATTGGAGGGAGTATACCAGGCGACTGATAAGATCAACGGGTCAGACTCGGGTCGAGCTCAGTCGACGCAGCGCCAACGCAATGCACAGACAATGCCCGTGTGGCACCTGTCTTAGAGTAGAGATAAAGTATTAAACCATTAAACGGATCAGGGGACATTTGTTCGACATCGAGCCATAAGAAAGGTGCTCAGATCTCAAGTAACCTGCTATATTTTTTGTTGAGTGTAATATTGATGTATAGGTACCTACTGTGTTTAAAATTAATGTGCATTGAACTAAAATAAAAGGACACTGTGAAAACTAGAACAAACTTGTGTTTGCTATGTCTTCCCTGAGCGTCCATTATTACAGGCACATAAGACATTTTAGTTTTGTCTCTAGGATGATAATCTCCAAGGTTTTGGAGATGTCTATACAGGATGAAATAGAATTCGTGAGCAGACTTTAAAGGAGTGACTCAGACCACAAACCTGAACCACTTTCACTATGGAGCCAACTCAAACAGCGCAACAAAAAAAAAACAGCTGATTCATATATTTTGGCCGAGTACCTATTGCACTTCTGTATGGAACAGCTGATTTTTTTTCGCGCGAGTTGAATCCATAATGAAAGTTGTTCAAGTTCGTGGTCTGAGTCACTCTTTAAAAGTTTGCTCATGAATTCAATTTCACCCTGTATAGGCAGAGGTGACCACTTTTAGGGTCAAGTCACACTGGAATGGCAGCGCAGCGGCCGGCAGTTTTGCTGCCAAACCATTTTCAACTTTATCTCTAAACCTCAAAGCATAGTATCGCTTCAGCGGTCATCGGCTTGCAAAGCCGCCCGGCAGCACGAGCTGCCGCTCGACGCACGCAAATCTTTAAGCGATACTATGTCTTGACGTTTAGAGATAAAGTTGAAAATGGTTTGCCATCAAAACTGCCGGCCGCTGCGCTGCCATTCTGGTGTGTTCTGATTTTGACCTTAGGCTGCGTTTTCACTAGAGATATGCAAGGATGCGTAACGAGGGATGACTGTGATAATGACCAATGATACCGCTTCATTGTCATAACTTGTTCTAAGCTAGCGTTGTAATTGAGTAGTTTCACACACACCCTCGCTACACGTCATACTCGCATATCTCTGGCGGAAACGCAGCCTAAAAGTGGTCACCAAAAATCAAATGACTAAGAAGATATTATTAAAAACCGTTGAACGTTCTTTTCTGTCATATTTATTATTACAGTTTGCCACAGTTATTTTTTTATGATACATACCATAGAGCGACATCCTGGTCCTTTGCACTGAAATTAAAACATTTATTTTAAAAAAAAATTACACATTGCCCCTCGCTAGGAATTGCTCCTGAGTCTTGTGTCGTGGGTATATTTACACACATACGCGTCCTTCTGAGTACCATAATGACGACACGGTTGACGCAGTGGCTGAGCGATCGACTGCTGCGCAGCGTGTTGCGGGTTCGATTCCCGCCCAGGGTAAACATTTGTGTGATGAGCACTTGTGTTTGCCTTGTGTCTGGGTGTTGTTTATCTATATATGTAGTATTTACAAAAAAAATATGTATTTGTGTATGTATATCAGCTGTCTGACACCCATAGTACAGGGTCTCCCTAGTTTGGGGTCAGATGGCCGTGTGTGAAAATGTCCCACACATATTATTATTATTATTATAATACCTACTGCGATCGCTAACATGCATCGGCCAAGCATGGCGATTACGGCTGAACCCCCCTTGGGGGAGACCTATGCCCAGCAGTGGGCGTCTAAAGGTTGACATGATGATTGATAAAAAAATATTTTTACTCATTTGCCCCACGCTAGGAATTGCTCCTGTGTCGTGGGTGCATTTACACACATTTAAACAGCCAGACCCGGAACAACTATCTGTAGGCCATACAAATATTTGTTCCGTGCTGGAATCGAACCCGCGTCACATTGCGCAGCAGTCAATCGCTTAACTACTGAGCCAACAGTGTCGTCAATTTGAAATTGAATATTTTCGGAATATATCACGATTCGACGATTCGTATTTCAGGTTTAATAAGATCAGTACCTAAGGTACACCAAAATTAATTTAATAAAAAAGATAAAAAGAATACAATGTAGGTACAAAAAATTACTTACAATAGAATTGCAGCCAGCTCCCACGCACTGAGAGAGCAAAAAGAATTTAAATAAGTAATCTTCTTTCATTTTATATAAAAAATTGCGTTTTTAAACATTTAAACTCATATACACGAACAGCCAAACCCGGAACCACTATCTAAGATAGTTCACACAATTTTTTTTTCTGTGCGGGAATGAAACCTGCAACAGGCAGCGCAGCAGCCAAGCACTCAGCCATTAATAATAATAATAAGTATTTATTCGCATCAACAAAGACTACTCAACATTACATGATTTATAAAAGGGAATAAATATAATCATAATTTCAGCCGAAAGACGTCCACTGCTGGACATAGGCCTCCCCAAGGGGGGGTTTTGCCATAATCGCCACGCTTGGCAGGCGGGTTGGCGATCGCAGTATGGTCGTTACAAAGGCACAGAGAACGCTGCTGCCCATTCTCTGGTAAGTCCCTTAGTCGTCTCTTACGACACCTACGGGAAGATATGTGATGGTGCTATTCTTTACGTCCGACACCATACAATGACCACCAAAAAATACTTACTAAATACCAAATGTAGTAAATGATCACCTAATCTTAGGGTGCAAAATAACCAAAATCTATTTGACCCTTAAGTCTTCCCTGGGGCAGATCCGACTTGGTAAGGTTAGGTTAGAAGAGTGACCCCCTACGCACGAGGCGAGCGAGCGCAGTGAGCGTGCCGCGGCAGCGGCCTCCGAGTGCCAGAACCAAATCGCTTTTATTTCTACAATGCTTTAGGAAACACAATTTTTGTGATCATTTACTAGTTTTGGTTTTATTTTATTTACTATTTTTGATGATCATTTACTAGATCTGGAGGTTCGTTAAACATAAGCCCTTATAAAAGCACACTAGAAGTTGTCGAACTAGCACCCTTGCTAAGCTATTAGGATAACTTGTATTCAGGGCACAAGTCCCATCCCTTGATTCGCTTATTTTAAGGCAGCGATTCCTAAAGTGGGTTCCGCGGAAACTGCGGGTTCTGTGGAAAAATCCCCAAGGTTCCGCAAAATCACAATTATCATTGAAATATCATACAGTGTCACTCTTTACATTCAAAATGAATGGAAATAATTAAACTGTATCAATTAGAAAATATTTATAAAAATGATTTTTGTCCTCGTTTTAAACTGCAGTGTCTATAATTTATAATCTGACGTGGGATTAGGAGGTGACAACGCTGCCTTTAAAGTTTAGGAACCGCTGTTCTAAGGTATTACGAACATTGCGCCAATCGTGCCGATAATATATATAGCATAGCATGCTATAGCATCACAACATCACTCTGCCGCCACATTTCCTGAAAGGCTAGACAGCAGACACATACATAATAATATTTATTTAATAATAATAGTATTTATTTATCGCCAGTTTTTATTTTAGTCGTAGTATAATTTTTTTCATGCATTTTTAATGAAATAAAGAAGATAATATTGTGCGGGTTGTATGGTTTAGGTAATATTAAAGCACTGATTGGTTATGGATTTAGAGTTTATTAAATGTTCTTTAACTTTAAAGTAAAATATCTTAAAGTAAAATGTTATATTAAATGTTATGTATGCACCCGGTCGGTTTGATGTCTGGTAATGCACTGATGTTAAAGTATTAATAAAATTGTCACTTAGTTACAAGTACAATGATTGTTGTAAACTGCTACGTTAGCAGGTGTTCGGTTGCTTAGACCGAACAAATATTAAAAACTATTACTTGTCACATTTATTTTATATATTTAAAAAGATACTGGAAATATAAATAATAAATACATACCCCTGCAGCACAACTGTCGCCTTTACACTGAAATTGTTTAAAAATCATCTTGTATTGACTTTTATCAAAAATGTCGTAATGGCTGCCTCTTGATACTTTACCATGTACTTTTGTTATTGTTGTTATATTAACAATTTTTGTACTTACCGTGCAATCGCAGCCCGCTTTATGGCACTGGAATAATATAATAATAATATAATATGCGGGGACCTTTTAACACACGGCCATCTGACCCCAAACTAGGGAGACCCTGTACTATGGTTGTCAGACAGCTGATATACATACACAAATACATTGTACTTTTTTTTTGTAATTTGAAGAATCGTTGCCCCACTCTAGGAATATCTCCTGTATTGTGGGTATGTTTACAAATATATAAAGTCACATACACTTACCCGGAACTAATACCGGAAGGCCATACAAATATTTGTTCCGTACGGGAATCGAACCCGTGAGACGCCGCGCAGCAGCAAATCGTGCCAACCGTGTCGTCAATTAATAAAAATATAATGGAGAAAGTAGTACTATAAGTCTGTGGCGACATCTGTCGAAACAAGCGAACTACGATTAACATTTCCTACATCTTTCCTATGTGGAAGTTCTTTGCGACATTAGCATAAGGTCCCATTAAAATTTGTGGACAAATTTGTGCACACTAGATCAGAATATGGAGGATTGGAAGGGAAAAAATTAGGCCATTTCCCTTGGCCATTTCCATTCCTAGTGTGACAACAAAGGTTAAAAAATCATAATTAATTTTTATTTAAATACTGGTTTAAAATATTTACACGTACAATTAAAAAAATGAAAAACCTATAACTATTAAACCAAAAATAAACTAAT
Source organism: Charanyca ferruginea (assembly GCA_947361185.1). NCBI lineage: Eukaryota > Metazoa > Arthropoda > Insecta > Lepidoptera > Noctuidae > Charanyca > Charanyca ferruginea. The sequence continues at coordinate 5,327,349 of OX376082.1, read as the reverse complement.
ACAATAAGGCATCAAAAAATTCCTCCACATCGCCGTCATCTGGGAATGTGCCCAAGAGACTGACTGCATTGCCCCGTTGGATGGCAATGCTTAACCTCTGCCCAAAGTAAAAACCAGCTCTTGGATCACGAGAAGGTTAAAAATAAAATAATTAATAAAAAAGTCCAAATAAACAATTTCAAACTTACTCTTGATTGACAGGCATCGTTACGACACTACAAAAAAAAAACAAATTATCAATAAATAATTAGATTCTAAGGGTTAACTTTTCAATAGTCAATCAGTCGACATCGATTCTCAAAATTCAAATCAAAGTCAAAGCATTTGTTCCATTAAACTATTCATAGGTACTTTTAAAAAGACCAGCCAGCCAGCATCAGACCTTTTAAGACCTGTAATGATAGTTTTAAGAAATTTGTTTTTTTTTGTTTTTTTTTTCCATATGTGATCAGCCTTTGGGCAATAATCAGATCCGTTGGAATACAATGTTGTAGCAGTTCGAGTTTGACACATCCTGTGATACGTCTCCTCAATACAATTTTTAATTTAAGTAATGTACTACTTAAATTGAGGCTATTCGCTTCCTTTTTAAGCGGAATATGGAGTTTGTATAGTCCAATAGGGTAACAGAGAGTTGGTTTTTGTGTCGCTCGAGCCTTTTTTTGTAGGTCATGCATGATCTTTCTACATCTTCCTTAATTAATGGGATTTATAGGTACTCATGGACTTCACTCCTTTTTGTGAACCAAGGTTATTACGCTTATCGTCTTAAGTGCTTTGTTTTGGAAGCGTTGCAGAATTTCTATGTTTGAGTGGCTGGCTGACCCCCAGAGCTCTATTCCGTATGTCCATACAGGTTTTAGTATGCATTTGTAAATGAGGAGTTTGTTTTCAAGGCTGTGTGAGGACTGTCTACCTACCAGCCAGTAGATGTCTGCAAGTTTTCTGATTGCCTGATCTCTTTTGTTTTTTATATGTTCTCGCCAGGTAAGGGTTCTATCTAGATGCATACCTAGGTATTTGACAGTATTTTTTTGGGGCAGGACATTATTATCCAGTTTTACAGGAGGACAATCATCTCTTCTCAGAGAGAATGTGACATGGACCGACTTTGAGGAACTAGCTCTGATCCTCCACTTTTTCAGCCAAGATTCTATTTCGTCCAGTTCCTGCTGGAGTTTCAAAGACGCTGTGATAGGGTCCTTGTCGCACGATAAGACAGCCGTGTCATCAGCATAGGTTGCAGTGACCACATGCTTTGATGTTGGGAGATCAGCGGTGTAGATCGTGTAGAGGATAGGGCCCAGGACGGAGCCCTGTGGTACTCCGGCTTTATTTTGGTTGAAGGAAGGAAAGCCGTCTCCGCACTTCACTTGGAATATCCGTTCATGTAGGTATGATTTGAGAAGCATATATGCAGTATGTGGTAAACAGGATTTGCTTTTACATAAGAGGCCCTTGTGCCATACTCGGTCGAATGCCTTTTGGATATCAAGAAACAAAGCAGAGCAGTATTCTTTTCTCTCCAATGATTGGCGGATTGCGTGCACTACTCTGTGTATTTGTTCTATTGTTCCATGGTGTGCTCAAAATCCAAATTGATGGTCTGGTATTGTTTTTTGTTCTTCTAATATGGGTAGCAGGCATTGTAGTAAGAGTTTTTCAAATACCTTTTATATCAGCGGGAGTTAGCTTATTGGTCTATAGGATGTGACTTCAGTTGGAGGCTTTCCTGATTTGGCAAACATATTTATGATCGAGACTTTCCGTATGCGCGGAAAATGATTTAGTCTCAGTACTGCATTAAAGAGAATAGTTAATAGGACGATTCCTTTTTTTGGTAGGTGTTTAAGGACTTCAGATGTTTTCAAGTCAAACCCTGGTGCTTTCTTGTTCTTAAGATGTTTGATGGAATTACTGACTTTTGCTGGAGTGCACAGTCGTAGTGAATCGGACGTATGCTGGGTACTGTTAAGTAAACATTCTATTTCCTCTTCTGAATGCATGACGTCAGGTTCATTTGGTTTAAATACTTCTTTCAAGAATTGGGCAAATAGTTCTGCTTTGTCGTCTGGTTTTCTTAACCTGCTACCATTTGACTTTTTCAATGGGGGCATATGTTCTTTTGGTCTTTTTAAGCCTTTGGTCATTTTCCATAGCGAGTAGTCATCTGCTTTGTATGGTGATAGTCTGCAGCTTATCTTGAAGGGTGGTATTTTCAAATTCTTCGAGCATTTGCTTTAATTCCTTTTGAGCGCTATTTAGGGCTCTTTTAACATGTGCATTCCTGCCTGTTTGCAATTTTCTTCTCAGCTTTCTTTTTTCAGCAATTTTCTTGCGTATCATATTGTACTCAACATGCGGCGTGGACATCTAGGCAGCTGATTGGATTAAGTTGGTTGTATACCAAGCAGCATTATCTATATCTTCCACTGTCTTGAGGGGTATATTCAAGGATGCATTTTCTTATATATATATTTTCTTGGAATGATACCCAGTCAGTTTTTTTATGATATAAGTATCACGAGGTTCTTGGTAGATGATTGTAGTGCTCAATGTACATATCACTGGTGAGTGGTCAGAGGAGCCATCGAGACATGAATTTATTTTTGTATAGAGCCCTGACACCCCATTACTTATAAAGAAATCAATAAGGTCGGGTGTTTTATTAGGATCGGTTGGCCAGTAAGTCATAGGCCATAGATAGAAACTCATTCAATACAATTACTTCAAGGGAACCACCTTGAAGTAATTGTATTAAGTGAGTTTCTGTCTATGGCGTTCGTCAACTCTCTGCCCCTTGTTGTAGTTAGCCTAGAGCCCCAGAAAGTATTTTTGCCATTCCAATCTGCCCCTGTGATATATCTATTGCCAAACGAGAGAAAGAAGTCGCTGAACATTTGTTCATCAATTCGATGCCGAGGAGGGCAATACACCGCCGCGACCCTAAGTGGCCCCTGCCAGTCATCTATTGAAACTACGGTAGCCTGCAGATACATTTGTTTAAAGTCCGGGAGGACATGATGCTTAATATTTTCCCTTATTACAATGGCTGCTCCAGCATGTGATGTTCCATTTGGGTGGTTGGTGCAATATACATTGTACCCTCCGATTTTGATAAACTTTTCGTCCGTCATGTGTGACACGGATATTAAAAGGATGTCTATTTTGTTGTGGTAGACGAACAGTTCTACTTCCTGTTCATTGGGCGAAAGGCCGTTTATGTTCCAAGTTCCAGTTTTAAGAAATTTGAATAAATAAATAAATAATAAAATGTCGAGGAGTCGAATAATTTAGTCAGAAAAGTTGAAGCTAGTTGCTCGTTCCAAAATGTAAGTAGGTGTCTAAGTAGAAGCACGAGCATCAAGGGACTGTAGACTTGAGTATATAGTTTAAATTTCAACTCGATATCTCCAGGTGTTCCCGAGATAAAGGGTCTTGACAGACAGACGGACAGACAGATAGACAGACGGACAACAAAGTGATTTGAGTTGTGAGTTCCATTTTTTCCTTTCGATGTACGAAACCCGAAAAAGGCCTCCCTTTAAGGGGGGGGGGGCATTATCATACTTTTAAATTCACAAATAGACAGAGTGATTTCTGAGAAAGGTTTAAGCACAGTAAAGATATCTATACAGTATTCTATCTTCATACAAACGGTCGGAGCGCGAGTTATACCTAGACGCGCCGACTTAGTAGGGAAGTTAGTATACCAACAGTGTCGGATGCGCCGCAGTGGCGAATGGACGGTGTGATGATTTTGTAAGCAGTAAGCGTGCGATTTGTGACTAATATTCTAACAAAATAAGTATAAGTACTTAAGTGCTTCTTTAATATGGCAAATAGAAATTGTAAAATATATTGTGCTGTTTTTGGTTGCTTCAATTCGTCAGCTACGCACCCAGAGATAGCATTTTTTAAATTACCTAGAAACTACGAAAGGTAAGCTACTAGTACGTAATTTGTTTTTTTTAATGTAAGTATTTCGCTTTTTTTTCTGCCGAGTAAGGATTAATAAATAAATAAGTGGATAGGGTGAAAAAATCGACGTACCTACATTCGCGTTAAAAAGAACTGATAAGTAGGTAGTTTCTTAGGCTAGGCTATCTACCTACTTATGTACCTAGCTACATAAATATGTTGTGGAACTAATCGAAATACCTATCATTAAATAATGATTATGAGAGTAAATGATAGGTACAGACGCCAACACATCAGGCCATTCCAAATTGTCAAATTTCCCCAATTGAATATGAACCTTATGCTTTTGTACTAAAATTAAAAATCTATCAAAGAAATTGGACAGATTGTTGTAGCTTGTGCTGGAGTCTATACCTACCTACTTAGTAAGATTTACATTATTGTTTATTTTTGAAGATTTTGTAGTAGGTAGTTAGAGGCTTTGATTGCTAAACTTAGGTACCGCACACGCGATGAGATTGTTGATATTAAGTAACGTCTGGCAGCAGTTCGACATCGGATGTATGACCAAAAAATGGTAAAAAGTGGTAATGGAGACCTTAATAAGCTGAGATGACAAAAGAATATTACAATTATTTCAAGGTGTTGAAGTTTGTAAGGATTGCAGTTTGTTTTTTTACCTAGAATAAAAGGAAATCATATTTTTTTCAGACGCCTTGATTTTCGTACGTCTCAGGCGAGGCGCAAATATTTTTCAGTCTCAAATTTATAATGGTGTTTTTTTTTTTTATTAAATGTAATCAAAAACATAAAATGTATTTTTATTGAACGCTTCCTATTTCAGTTACGGATTTTTTTTTTATATTAAATAAAAAATATAATATTTACATTCACAAAACTAGAAAGACAATAAAACACTTTTCACATTTATAATCACAAAACTAGAAAGAAAATAAAACACAAACTAGGAAGAAATTCAAAAACTGTAAGCGTGTCAACCCTATCGCATGTTGAGCTACTGCGCGAGTGTAGGTAATTATTTCAAGGACAGGTCCGAGTTACAATACTGTATAGATATCTTTACTGTGGTTTAAGTGTGTAATTTGTTAAGATTTTGTGTAAATTGGTAGAAATATGACGATAAATACTCGTGCCAATCCAGGGCAGGTCGGTAATTCAAAATTAATTTAAAATAACCGAAACAGCTGAGAGTATTTGCACACCCGCGACACTCCATAGAAACGAAACGATATAATTACCTACACTACTACTAAAATAACAGACTGTACAGATATGTGCGCGTGTGTGCGTGTCTACGCGCCGCTCGAACAAAAACGCAGTTCCCAGAGCAGTGTTCGACGCGGGGAGAGGTGAGGAACGGTTTCAGAGGAAGGCGGAGCGTATCGTTACTGTACGGTAGTACTAATACTATTTTATACTGTGGTATTAGTAGGTAGGTATAGATTTTACCTCCTCTTGATATTTAAACCTCGATCCAAGAATGGTTTCATAGGCCAGCCATTCTGACTGAGTAGTGTAGTTAAGGTTCATTGACCTCAATATCACTCTTATTGAACCATCAACAGATGGTTTGGACGTGACTTCGACCAGCGTTTCATTGTAGATCTCTGTCTGAAAGGAAAAAAAAATATTTTATTTGTATGACGATTATTATAATTGTCATCACCTGCCTAGACTTTTCCCAATTAGGTTGGGTCGACTTCCAGTCTAACCAAATGCAGCTGAATACCTGTGTTTTACATGGAGAGACTGCCTATCTGACCTTCAGAACTCAGTTACAGGGTAACTTAGTTACAGAGTCGAAGATCTAATCAATGACAGCCGAGACCAAAGCCTTTACGTGTTTTCTGATAAAGAAGTAATAAACGAAATGTTATCTAGAGTTAAATAAAACGGCTGTCGTAATGGCCCAGTGATTAAGGTGCCCGCCTTTCAATCACGAGGTTGTGCTTATGTGGTGCCTTAAAAAATATTATTTTTAAGGTCTCCAGCCAGGGCAAAATAACTTACAAACTAAGCGACTACACGTTAAGAGCACCCCCTGTGGGGTACGAGCCTCAACTTAGGGCGTGTCGCTGGGGGAGGACAGTAAAGGGACAGGCTGGATCGGATTTCCATTATTTAGGGACGAATTTAAAGCTACAGGCTCAGCGACGCGGGCTGGCACGAGCAAGGGTCGGGGAGAGTTTGCAACCGGGCACCTTAAAGAATAATAATGCTACCATACTAAAACTAATAGTGTTGGGGTAGTGAACGATTTTGTAACTCTTTACGCAAAATCGTTCACTGAAATACTAAAAATGGTTTAATTTAAATAAAACTTTAAATATTCGTAAGTAAGATATGGAATATAAGAACAATTAATAATTGTTAATAAAAGTAATTTCCTTTCTTTATCTTCTAAAAGAAACAAAATAAAAATCATGTTATTTTACTTTTGTCATTTTAATAGTGTATAGATATAGATGTGTATGATACGTGTGTGTATTGATTTTTAACAATGCGAAAGTTATTAAATTTAAAATAAAAAGTTTGCATATAAGTACATTATTTAAGTTCATTCAATTTCGTTCATTCTTACACCACCTCATTACTCTTTTTTTGTCAATTTCTGGTAACCCTTCAACTGTCAAGTTACTAAATGGAATTAAAAGTCGAAGTATAAGTTTCTTTTTAATGTTGGTACTTACTGTCCACCCCATTCTGGCCATGCTGTCATCCACAATCGGTACGTACAGTTCTCCCTGAAAACAGAATATTGATCTATAATAATAATATTCTCTCGAAAGAATTTCGGTCCAGGCGCGGACGGCCAGTATCAATGGAGTCAAATACGCAGGAGACATTATATTGCAGAAGTGTGAGTGTAAACATAGGTGAACTCCCTCTTAAAACAGGGTCATGTCCGATGGGATCCGATATGTCCGGAGAGAGATAATATTCAGATGTCATAATATTCATGACGGAATTTTTCAAAATCAATAAAATATATGAAATGTACGTACCTCTATCACGAACTGTTGATTCTGATGAGTTTGTCTATCCTGAATAAAACAAAATTATATTAGTTCACATAGGACCGATTTTTCAATCGTCATCATCATCATTTCAACCTTTAGACGCCCACTGCTGGGCATGGTACTCAGAAGGACGCTGCTGCCCATCCTCTGGTCAATATCCCTCTGATGTCTTCTTTGACACCCACTTGTAGAAATGGGTTGGTCAATCGTCAGATAACTTCTAACTTCTAACGAAAATATTTTTGGCATTCTATCATATTTTTTCAACCCTTCTATTCGAAAAGTATCGTTTTGTTCCTCTGTAAGCGGGAGCAAAGTAGCTCTTTTCTCCACTAGACATTTTAGCGGGCAGTAATCAGATTTTAATTTGAAACATACTTATTATGTTTCTGTTACTTTACCGTCACTCGTGCTAAGCCGTCTTTTGTGTCTGGCTGCAAAATACAAAAATAAACTACTTACTTCTTTTTGTTTATAAAAAAAAAAACAATAAAATTATGTGCAAGTTTAAAAAAAAAAACAGAAAGTGGTTCTCCTATTTCTTCATAGAGCATCAAAAAGAGAATCAAAAAAACTCATTCACATCGCTGTCAACGGGACATGTGCCCAACAGGCTGGTAGCATTGCCACGTTGTATGGCAATGCTGATTCTTTGGCCAAAGAATAGGTCAGTTCGGGTCACATGAAGAGTCAACCAGCTTTGGCGATGTCCCGAAATACAAGATGAGCACTCGGACCCCATGGCTCTAGTGTTTCCACCCTAAACGGCTCAAACATAATAGCTTCCAAGAAAGCTTTTATATTCGCGCCGTTACTCACTTAAGGCACACCCGCGACACTTCATACAAACGAAACGATATAATTGCCTACACTACTACAAACATAGCAAACTGTACAGATACGTGCGTGTGTGTGCGTTAATATCACTAGGGCTGTCACTGCCACCGCGAGCGCGCGATAGCGAGCGAGCACGCGATACCGGCCTAAACACAAGTGTTTCTCTCTCATGTAGGTACTCGATTCTTTCAAGGTTTGAAATTCGAACTTCCAAATAGGTAAGTTGGTACTTATCAAGAAGTTTGTAGCTTTAGTTAAAATTCGTCATCCACCTCACGGTCATTTCCTCATTACATTTAGGAGGGAATGAAGGTTGATGAAGGTATGATTTACACAGTATTCTACAATACTTTTAGATTTTTTATTTATTTCTTCCAACTTATATTTTATGGCATTTGGTTTAAAACAGGTAAGTGCATGTATATGTCATAGTTTAATATGATAAAAATTACGTAATTTCATATATGTATTATGATTTGTTTTTTAATATAAAATATTATGTATAAAATATTTAATTTATATACATAATACAAAATATTTCAATTTTCTTTTTCACAAATGAGTGAATGCACGTTTCTACGCGCCACGAGTCAACCCTTGAACTGGAAGATGTTACCAGAGCCAATGCGGCACGTCTAGACGTGAGGAACAGTGTTTCGGTGGGGGGCGGAGCGTGTCGCTACTGTACGATAGTACTAATACTTATACTGTGCTTAAGGTCTATCCAAACATATCAGAGCCGAGCCCGGGATGAGGACGGACCTTGCCACTGGACTGGTTGGGAATTTCCCTTTATTTTTTCAAATAAGTTGCCATTATTAAAGTCACGTTCCTGGAATCTGGTTTATTTATATTCCGATTGTGGGAGAAATTTTCACTAGTTCAATTTGTAGTTTGTAAGTCAGAGTCCGAGGGGCCCCTGAGCTTGGGGCCCCGGGACCCTGCCCCGTCTAGCCCTCCGGTAGCTACGCCACTGCTGTTTGAAGAGTTTAGGGTAGGAGCAGGTGAGGAAAGAGGGCTCATGATGGAAAAAGCGGCCAGTCAATGAAGCTCAAAGAGTCCTGGAGGAATTCTACTGTCTACAAGACAAGATTGTTTGGCATGCAAGTTACTTGCATACCTTAGAACAAACTGCAGGCATTATGCAAGTACCTATTTACGGCTTAAAGAATATTTGGGAAGTAAGTTAAAAGTACGGACCCTTAATTTAACTTTGTAGAACCTTACCGATGTAAATTTAACCCAACGTATTGGCGCACTGAAATCGTCCTAAAACAATGGTTAAACTTGTATTATTAATTTATTGGTTAAAAAGTGGCAGGTGTCAACTGTCAATTAAAAAAAAATGTTTTTATTAACCCAAATATTACATTTACAGCATACATTGAAGCAGTCATGTCTTACTTTAGGGAAATCGGTTACAGTGAAATACTTAGGGGTTATACTGGACGAAAAACTAAGCTGGCGCCAGCATATAGACCTTACCACCGCGCGTATTAGAAAATTAGTCTGGATTTTTAAAAAACTCAGAGATGTAGCTGACCTTGAGTTATTACGCACAGTGTATTACGCACTAGCACAATCAGTTCTCGCATACTGTATTCGGGTTTGGGGTGGCGCGTGTAAGGCTTACATGATTCGCCTTGAAAGGGCTCAAAGATCTGTCCTTAAAGTAATGACATTCAGGCCATTCAGGTTTCCCACCATAACTTTATATGAGAAATGTCAAGTATTAACAGTACGGCAGATGTATATTTTAGAAATTGTCATCAAACAGCACCTTATTACGCCATATAATAAAAGTACTATAAAAAAACGCACCATACGAAACATCTGTTCATTGGTTAAATGTCGAACTGCATCGGCTAGAAAGCAGCATAAGTATTTGTCTATGTATTTGTATAATAAAATAAACAAAGAACTTGAAATAAATCCTCTTACAATGAAGGAAGCTAAAAGTAAGGTTAAATCATGGCTACTTATGCATGACTATACACAAACCGAACTCCTCCTAAAATAGAAACAAATATAGCAATCCACACATCCCATACAAGTACACATACCTATCTATAACATCACACACATACCACATACCTACATTACACACTCACACTCCATAAACACTACACACCATATACACTATACCTACACCATGTACACTATACCTACACCATATACACTACACCACTCACACTCCTATAAATTATTATTCCACGTAAGAAATGTTTTTCATATTATTATTTTATTTACATTTCCATTTTATTTTTATTTTTTGTATGTGCTCTAGTGTAATATTCTTATTGCATAAACCTCAAATCATGTAATTGGGAGAAGACACTGGCTCCTGTAACACAGGTACTAAACCTAGCGCAGGAGTCAGGGCCTCACTACTTTGTTAAGACTATTTATGTCAATAAAGAATTTATTATTATTATTATTATTATTATTATAGTCCCAGAAAGTAACAAAAGTATTTGTACTGGGACTGTGGACAATGATTATGGCCCACTTAATACAGTTCCCAAAGTGCCCCGACACCTGCACATTAGAGCATATTCAAAACGCCAATTGATGCTATAAATGTGGCTACCTTCTGGGCCAAAGTAATCTAACAAAAAAAGACAACCGCCTTTAAAATTAAAAAGTGAAAAATAACTTTAACACAGAACACACATGATTTTAGTTTCGGAACTCGGTGGCTTTGTTCTGTTTGTTGTTTTGCATTGCCACCGACTTCCGAAACTAAAGTCATGTGTGAAGTTATTTTTCACTTTTTAGTATTAGAAGGCGGTTGTCTTTTTGTAAAAAAGACAACCGCCTTCTAATACCGTATTTTTCGCTTTTTAGTATCTCTTTCTTATTCAAATCCATTAAGAAACGGCAACACAATTAAAATAGAAATACTTACGAGTTGTCGTAATGTCTTTAACCTTTCATCTACCGTAGGTAACTGTAAAATATTCGGAATTATTCGTAATGTCTGTATTTCAAAACAAAATATTGATGTATCTATAAACCTTTGATTATATATAATGTCTAGATGGAGCGTCAAGTGCACGCAAACGTGTCAAAAAGTGTCAGCCAACTATTGGCTGACAAGTGCTTATATAATCAAAGCCCAAATGCGTAATAACAATAATAAATGATTAATATATGTGTAATAATATTAATTTATGTATAATTATATACATAATTGCTTATATAATGATTATTTACGCACACAGAGACGTAATTGCACAGTGTAAAACGACGCCTGCACGCACACATACTTGAAATTGTTGACTCGTTTTCTTTGTTATGATTGTAGGGCGACGCTCCATCTAGACATTATATAATCAAAGCTATAAACATAAGTATTACAAATATAACATACATCCATACGTACACAAAATGTCGTACGTTCATTACTAAACTATATTTATTCTAGTATTCACATTTAAATCTAATATCGTATTTATTTTGTTAAACATCATGCTTGTCTAGTTATTTCTAATATACTAGTTGCTTACGTTAAACCTGTAATTCGTCATCGACGTGACGACGTCTATTTCTCATTGTAAGAAAAAGACTTTTAGCAAGACGGTGTTTTATGTTCATTACGATACGATTGAAAATTAATCATCGAACGAGAATCTTACCTTGCCGTAACACAGTTTTAACTAGCGCGGAAGGTAAAGAACTTTATTTATGTATACCGTCAATGGACATTTATCATTCGTTTATGATAATAAGCAAATTTATTTACATAGTTACATTGTTATTTTGTTATACTTAATAATCGTTATCTAAGTTTTGATTTTATTGTGTATTTGTGCAAGTGTAGGTACCATATAAACTCAGTGAGTGTACATTAAAAACTATGTAAGTACTTTAATTATAACTACGTTTTAATGTTTACTATTGGTGTACTGTTTCTAAGATGGATAAATAAATTCTATTCTATTCTATTCTTATTTATCTTAAAATAAATCTACTCGCATTAAAATAATAATAATACCAGTCCATAACTGTCCCACTGCAGGCCAAAGGCCTATTCTCATACAGAAAAGGCACGAGCATAATCACTAAATCCGCTTGCTGAAGGCGGATTGGCGATTTCAGATTTATATGAATCATAAGTCCAGGTTTCCTCACAATCATTTCGTTCACCAATGTCAGTGATATCTAAGATAAACTAAGAAAAATCATCATCATCTTTTTGCCCTTATCCCATGTTACTTGTGGTCGACACGACATGTTTTCTTCTTCCATTCCGTCCTCTCAACCGTCATGTTTTCACTTACTTCATTTTCTTTCACATAATTCTTCACACAATTGATCCACCATTTTTCACAAAGGTACAAAGGCGGACTTAATGCCTTAGGCATTCTCTACCAGTCAACCAAGGGTTGTGAAGATATAACATCATCATATCATCCTACTGCTGAACGTAAGCCTCCCCCAGAGATCGCAAACCAACCCAGTCTTGGGCTACCCGCATCCATCCGCAGCCAGCCACCTTCTTTAAATCGTCGGTCCATCGTGCCGCAGGACGTCCCACACTACGCTTGCCCAAACGCGGTCTCCACTATAGACCGTGTTTGCTCCATCTACCGTCTGTTCGTCTGCAGACGTGGCCGGCCCACTTCCACTTTAGCGTGATAATTCAATGCAGATAACATGGTGGATGTTTAACAAAAAAGTAATAATTAAAAAAGTTTAAAAGATAATATAATATACCAGATTTTTTACATTTTTTGAAACAGTCTTAATGATCGCGATACAAACTTGTATAAATATATTATGATTTAATTATAATAGGTGGCTTAACCGGTGACCTCAGAAACCGCATTAGTAGATTATACTTACATGTTCCGTAGTTGATACCTATAAAAATAAAATAATTTAGGGCCGATTTCTTAATCGTCAGTAAACTTTTAACTGAGGAATATATTATTATGTATTGCTTAGATTATTGATAAGTCGCCTAAGATTCTAAGATGTGGTGGTTTGTCAGCTTTTGTTCTGAAGATATATTATGCCAAATCGTCATTAACGATTGATAAATCGGTCATTATACTAAACGTTGATTTGAAAAAAATATATGTTAAAGTAGAACATTCTCTTAATCATTTAGTAAGTGAATATTTTTGATTAAGTTCATATTAAATAGTTTAATTAACTCGTGAAGTTGTGTCTGACGCGGACAAAACATTGACAATCACACAAAATCTACCAGGTATAATTAATTAATTAAAAATTAAATAAAAGTAGTATTCTTTACCTTAAAAAAAAAGGCGTATACTAAAAGATAGATAATAAAATTGTCTGTAAGATGGTGTAAGTTTCGTTTAATTATACCTGGTAGATTTTGTGTGATTGTCAATGTTTTGTCCGCTTCAGACACAACTTCACGAGTTAATTAAACCATTTAATATAAATATAATTAAAAATATTCACTTACTAAATAATTAAGAGAATGTTCTAGTTTAACATATATTTTTTTCAAATCATTTACACTGCACATTTTAACGTGACTGTCAGTTCAAAATCTGTAAAAGTCGTTAAATAGCCCCTTAAGGAGAAAGTTTTTAGTCTGTGGGAGAACCATAGATGATATACCTACTACTAAATGACGGGTCGACCATTAACATTAACCAATCATAGAGTACACAATTTATTTATAAGAAACAGAAATGTACAATATTCGTACCCTTCATTAATACCTGAGAGTTAGCTTTTGAGAGGCTAAGCATTGTCATCCAACGTGGCAATACCGCCAGTCTCTTGAGCACATGTCTGGATGACGGCGATGCCACGAGAAATTTTTGGATGCTATTTTGTTTTACTTTTTCAGTTTAATTTATTGTTATAGATTTATTTATTTATTGATTACTACAAGATAGATATTTGCAATAACTCTTGATTGATCGTAGCAACACAAAATATAAAGGTCTTATACGTACTTTTTGGTAGCAATGACACTAATCCCTGACTTAAGTATGATGTGGCGAATCCGGCAGCAGTTCGGTTCGATTATGTTCTATACTAGCGACCCGACCCGTCTTCGCCTGGGTCTATAGCCTTCCTCGATAAATGGACTATGCAACACAAAAAGATTTTTTCAATTCGAACCAGTAGATCCTGAGATTAGCGCGTTCAACCAAACAGACAAACAAACTCTTCAGATTTATAATATTAGTATAGATTAAAAAAAAAAATATCGAACCACTATTTTTTACGTCACAAAAGGCCGTTGTGCCATGCCCACACATTCTAAATTAACTGTCATGCTGTGGAAACAGGCCACAAAAAAAGGTAAAAGTGGTGCGAAAAATACTAGATTTTTCGCACTGGCTGACACTGGCTGAAAAAAAGTAGTCGGTCGAAGTTAGCAATTGATTGAAGGTGACTGAATATTTTAAGCCCGTCACAGATGTAGCTATAATACATATTAATATACTATGCTTATATTATAGCTAGCCACCACACACGGTAGTTATAATATTATAATAATATATTTTCGCCCTTATTAAGTCTGCGATTGTTGTTAGCTGCACATTTTTTTAAATATATATTTGCCTTGCTATTAACCTGTCAACATATTTTGGTGACATCATAAAGATATATAATAGGGGAATAAAATATATAATGACCACCAAAAATAGTAAATGATCACTAAATCTTAGTCACCAAATGACCACCAAGACTAGTAAATGATTACCAAATCTTAGGACTCTTAAGTCCCCCCTTGGGCGGATCCGAAATGGTTAGGTTAGGTTTGAACTGTGACCCACTAGGCCAGAACCAAATCGCTTTTTTTAGTCAAACTCATACATTTCTACAATACTTTGGTTAAATGTTGGTGATCATTTACTATTTTTGGAGGTCATTTACTATACCTGGAGGTTCATTAAACATAAGATTATAGCTGGGTCTGTGGTCACTCGAAAATTACTATAGAAAATATAAGAATAAGAAGAATAAGAATAATAACTTTATTATCAGGCAACTGTATACATAAAATACACAAACTAATAATAAACAATAACAAACTAATACATATTAAAAACTTATCAACTATAATTAAAAATATCTTATTTCACACGTAAAGTTGGCGTCGTGTGTCGCGCGGTGTCAGCAGGTAACCGGCCTCGGAAGCGCCGGAACATAACACCTTTCGGCCAAAATTCTTCCCTCGTGAAGGTCGACAGATGCTCAGTTGGTACTCTCACCACAAAGGAGTTGAAGTTCACATTGTGGCTAGAGGCCAACCGCTCGATCCTCAGAGTAAAATTTGACTTAATTAAACCGATACCGATTTGATATATCGTAATATACCTTGCTATGAATTATATTGATATAATATATTGTATTATTATAGCTACGTCTGTGACGGGCATAAAATAATTTAATGACTACATAATCAAAGTATTGAGTTCATTTTATTATAGTATTGAGTTCAAATACATCATTACACAACCAAACAGCCGAGTCAAAATTACGATCAGGGATCTTTTGAAGCTTTAAATAATGAATAAATTAATTTAATTAAATGATCTGATAACAGTTAACTACGAATGCGGTGTTATTTCAGTCATAACAGGGTGTTACTACGAGTGAGCCATTTTTAACTCATTTGTCAAGTTTTCAACAAATTTTGAGAACAAATTGACACACGCACACGTATTGATTGACGACACGGTAGGCGCAGTGACCGAGTGACTGGTTAATGCGCTGCGTGTCACGGGTTCGATTCACACACTTAGCAAATAGTTCTAAGGCCTACAGGTAGATTACGGGTCTGGTAGTTTGTGTATGTGAGATTAGATGTTTGTAAACGCACCTACGTTACAAGAAAAAATCCAGGAGCGAGGAAAAACCAAAAAACAAAATTGCCATTTACCTATTTCAGAATACTTTGTAATATTACTTTTCCGGAGAAAACTTTTATTAAGCGAGATAAACTACCTATATAAGAAATGGAACGCAAGACGTGTTAAGCTTACTGCCCGATAAAATATCAAGCGGTGAAGAATGTGGACGTTATTTTTTAAAATGGCAGTTTAATAATATTTTTATAAATATTTCCTTTTTTTGTGGCTTCGTGCACGACAATCCTTGGATTCAGCTCGGTCATCAAATCCATTCTTAGTTGACGCCTCTTGCATTAATTATCACTGCCAAATCATCGCTTCAGTGGTGAAGTCGTTTTTGATATTTTGAGCTTAGTCAGTGAATGAGTTTAGTGAACTTTCAGTTTTATTTATATAGATACACTGTGGCCCAAAAAATCCCAGGACACTGCGGGTCCAATACAATAACATTTTTTAGGATGATGCTGGGACTTCCTCGTTTCTGCAGTGCCTCCGAAATGTTGCGCAGGCTCATACTGGCAGGTTTAGTGCCGTCATTCGGATAAAGGTCTCGTTACTTATGAGGTCGGTGCGGGGGAGTCACAACAGCATCCATATTGGCTATCTTGACGGGGCGCGGTGCCACAGCACAGGGGCATTTGTGTTTAGAATTAGGTAGTGTTGTCCTTTGTGTGTTTATGTACTAACAATAGTTTTCTATGTTTTTTTTGTAAACTAACATATGGATCTATACTCCATTTACAATAAGATTAGACTTTAAAACAAACCTTTTTTACAGTCCCTTCAACCAATTTTGACTTCTATTCCGTAGACTTAAGGATGACATTAGAGGCAAAAAAGTGGTTACAATAACAACTGCCACCAACGCAATATAAGTCGAAATCGGTTGAACGAACGGTAAAAAAAGTTTGTGTATATGTCTAATCTTATTGTAAATGGAGTATAGTTGTCGCAAAATAAATAAATTTGAATTTGGTAACTCTCTTTACCTGTAGATATTTGACTTTTCGAGTTCCGAAGGTAACTTTAACGTTAATTCACTTACCTCCTCGGCGAATTTATCCAATGAGTCTTGAAACTGTAAAATTATAAACAAACAATTAATATAAGCCAATCAAAAATAGTACTTAAATACTTAGACTTAAAGTCGGTGTGTTTAACGAAGATAAGAATTTCAGAGGGTCTGTTAGATTTCAAGTAAATGTGTGTGTGTGTGTGTATGTTTCATTATGTTGATATTTATAGTGATAAACATAGTTTCATCAAAAGTAGTATATTATTCAAGCTTGGCACGCGACGATGGCAAGAGACCGGACGGCATGTCATTATTTCCTTGGAAGTTGGGTAGGCCTTTAGTGTGGGACGCTACGTGCGTCGATACTCTTGCGCCATCCCATCTTCCTAGCTCAGCGTGCTGTGCTGGTGCTGCTGCTGCGGCTGCAGAGAACCTCAAACGGCGAAAGTATAGTCACCTTGGTGATAACTTTATTTTCGAGCCGTTTGGGGTTGAAACCCTCGGGTCGTGGGGTCCGAGTGCTCATCTCCTTTTTAAGGAAATTTCCAAAAGGTTAGTTGACACTTCTCGTGATCCAAGAGCTGGTTTTTACTTTGGGCAGAGGTTAAGCATTGCCATCCAACGTGGCAATGCACTCAGTCTCTTGGGCACATTCCCAGATGACGGCGATGTGGAGGAGTTTTTTGATGCCTTATTATATTAGTTTATTTTTGGTTTAATAGTTATAGGTTTTTTTTTTACTGTACGTGTAAATATTGTATATTTGTTACTTATAAATAACATTTATAGAAGGATAAAGTTGCAAAAACAAATCAAAATCTACCATCAACAAAAGCCCATAGAACGCCACAACGAGCGGCAACCTGGCGCTTGCAGCCACTGGTTACCGGGTAACGATGTCTCCGGTCCATCTGGTGGGAGGCCTACCAACGTTGCGTCTTCCGGTTCGTGGTCGCCACTCAAGAACCTTTCTTCCCCATCGGTTATCGGTTCTTCGAGCGATGTGACCTGCCCAGTGCCACTTCAACTTGCATTTGAGAGCTATGTCGAGTAACCTTAGTTTTTCGGCGAATTACCTATCAATTGTCTTACTCCCTCCTAAATAAGCTGTATTTTCAGCCATTGTCAACAATTTTTTTTTTTTTTACTCAAAAACGTTTCGGCTAATTATTGCAATAAAAGTGCTTGTGGCTCGTTTAGGAGCACCTTTACATACCTGAAGCTTTTTTAGCGCAATTTTCATCAACTGTTCTCCTGATGGCTGTAAAAAATATAAATGAACGATTGACTAAGTGACTGATTACTGATTGTTAAAAAAACGTTGGATAGCATCATCAACTAGCTACCTAGTTTCATAAGGCTTTGAATATGTCATACTTTCTAGCGGTGACATGACTTTAGACGAACTTCAGTGTACTGTCTAAAAAATGTACGAAAAATATTCTGTATCTATTTTTAGTAGTATTCTACTAGACTTTGTTATGGGCCAAGAAAAATGTATGGAAACTGTATGTTCAATTTCTATAACAGTTTAGGTACCCTTTGAATGTTGTCTGTACCTAGACGTTAATATGACACATTGAATTTTAGAAAGAGATAATAATAATAATAATAATAATAATATGTGGGGACATTTTCACACACGGCCATCTGACCCCAAACTAGGGAGACCCTGTACTATGGGTGTCAGACAGCTGATATACATACACAAATACATTTTTTTTTTCCACTCTGTTCTGTCAACCGCCATACTATCACCACACCTGCGTCACTCCATACAAACAAAACGATTTAATTACCTACACTACAACCAAAATAACAGACCGTACAAATACGTACGTGTGTGTGCGTGTCTACGCGCCGCTTGAACTAAAAGCAATTTCGAGAGCACTTTTAACGCGGGAAGAGGTGACGAACAGTGTTTCGGAGGGAGGCGGGGCGTGTCGCTACTGTACGGTAGTATATTACTAATATTTATATTGTGCTATCACTGACTCCCGTTTCTTTCATATCATTCCTCACATAATCCATCCATCTTTTTGTTAGAGTACAATTAGAACGGTTTCAAAACTCGATGTTGCTATATTCACGACTAAGTTTTTGAATAGGTACAGACGTCAGCACATCAGGCCATACCAAACTGTCAAATTTTCCAAATTGAATATGAAACTTAACTTTTGGTAATATAATTGAAAATCTATCAAAGAAAGACAGATTATTGTAGCTTGACATGCTGGCCTCTGTACTTTCTTTTTATTGTACTTACTAATTTTATTCTTTTGTTTTGTTCCGGATCTTGTGAGCCTTCAGGCAAGTTTGGTTTACCTCCACGTTGGTCATCGTCAGGAAAAGATGGCGGTGGCCGGTCCGGTCGGTATGACATCATTTCAGCTGGATTTGCGGATATGGCACGGGGACTATTAGGTCTAAATCCAGGTGGTCCATTCTGAAAAATTGGTGGGCCACCTTGCATATTCGGGGGAAATCCTCCTTGCATCTTTGGGGGTAATCCCCCCTGCATGTATCCTGGAGGCATTCTTCCTCCCATCCCTGGGTTTGGTCCCCCCTGCATGTATCCTGGAGGCATTCCTCCTCCCATCCCCGGGTTATGTCCCCCATGCATGTATCCTGGAGGCATTCCTCCTCCCATCCCGGGGTGTTGTCCCCTCTGCATGTGTCCTGATGGAAATCCACCTCCCATTCCTGGGGGTTGTGGCCCCTCTAAATATCCCGGTGGATAACCTGCTCCTAACCCTGGGGATTGGCCCAAACTTTGCATCATAGCACCCATCCGAAGAGCGTTTTGTCCCACTCCTGGCATATCTTCATCGCTTTCCATATCCGGATTAACATCCATTGATGGGAATCCCCCACCTCGCCTGTGAGGTGCGCGAGTTTGTAATTGGGTTAATTTGTTAGGTTGGTGTCTCATATTTTGCTTGGTTTGGTGTTTGGTTGAAAGGTTGGTTTGGTATTTGGTTGAATGGTTAGTTTGGTATTTGGTTGAATGGTTAGTTTGGTATTTAATTGGATGGTTGGGTTGGTGAATGGTTAGTTGGTTGGGTTGCTGTTTGGTTGTAAAATTTGGTTTTCGTGAGCTCGGTATAAGAGACTTGGTGTGACGTTTTTTGTCATCGGTAGTCTGGAAAACGAAATTAAGAAAATTAATATTGAGATCAGAGTGTTACAACTACCATAATAATAGCGAAATTTGGCAGAAGAAACGAGTATCAAACTCAGATCGTGATAAAACCACATAATAGGGTTGACAAGTTTTCTAAAAAAACACTGTATTTTAGCCCTGTAAAGCCGATTAACTTTTATTTAACTGTAAAATTTTATTTGAAATTGGTTCCAAATAAATAAATTAATATCTGTTTATCATAGTCGTACAAAATAATATAATATGTGGGGACATTTCACACACGGCCATCTGACCCCAAACTAGGGAGACCCTGTACTATGGGTGTCAGACAGCTGATATCCAATACACAAATACATTTTAAATACATAAATATATAGATAAACAACCCCAGACACAAGGCAAGCACAAGTGCTATAGGATATATTTTACTAGGAATAATACTTGAAAACATGCTGGTCCAGCTCCATAGTATAATTTAAAGTCTTGTCAAAATCAACTGGGTGCTATTTACCTTACTTAATTGATAACTTAATATTGTTTTAGTACTTAAAGATTGCACTAACCATTTCATTTTTTGTTGAAATTTTAGGAGGGATCGTCTACATTTTAAATATTTGTAATGTGAACTTTATGTATGCTGTCTTTTCTGAACTTGTCAAACTTTATAGTCAAATATAGTTATTTTGCAAGGGATATTATATGTGTAGAGATAGTATAAAGTTTCTTGCCCATTCTTGTCCGTACGAAACTTTTTGGAAGGGGCAACTAAATTAAATTTTCCATGTAAATGACGTCCAAAAGTACGTAAAGTCTTATTGAAATAAATATTTTGACTATGCTTTTACAATTTTCGACACGTATAATTCTCATACTTTGTTGGTCCACGGCCAGTGATACCGAGCCATAGTTTTGGTGTCCATAATGTCTGTGAACTACAGGAACATATTGCGTAGTGAACCATTGAACCTTGGAAGCAAAACCACGCTCAGTGTTTTGAGGTACGGAACCCTAAAAAACAATTGAACCTAGTTGCCGCTTCCAAAAAGTAGTATCGTATCGTAGTAGTAGTATCGTAGCACGATACTCTCAATACGTACTCTTTTAAAAATAAATAGACGTCAGAGAGTAACTTACTTCCATCGTTCGAAGTTGCCCTATCTGCATGTATTCCGGTGGAATACCTCCTTCTATCCTTGGGCGTTGGATCCTTTGCAAATATCCTGGTGGAGGACCTCCTTCTATCCTCGGGCGTTGGATCTCTTGCATATATCTCGGTGGAGAACCCTCTGGCATCCCTGGGGGTTTGGTTTCTTGCATGTATTCTGGTGGTGGACCTCCATCCATCTCTGAGGGCTGTACATCTTGCATGTATCCTTGTGGAGATCCTCCTTCTATCCCTGAGGATGGTCGCTCTTGCATGTATGCCGATGGAAAACCTTTTTCCATTCTTGGGGGTTTGATTCCTTGCATGTATTCCGGTGGAATACCTTCTCCTATACCTGATAGTTGTCCACCTTGCATGTATTCCGATGGAATACCTCCTCCCATTCCCAAAGGCTGTCCCCCCTGCATGTTTTCCGATTTAAAATCTTTATCCATCCCTGGGAAATTGATTTCTTTCATGTATTCCGATTGAATACTTTCTCCTACTCCTTGGATTTGTTCGTCCTGCATGTCTCTCAGTAGATAATCTCCATCTATCCCTGGGGACTGTACCCCTTGCATATAATCCGATGGAGGAACTACTTCCCTACCGGAGGGTTTAGTTCCTAGCATGTATTCCGATGAAGGATGTCCTTCCAACCCTAAGGGTTGTTCCTCTTGCGTGTATTCCGGTGGAGACCCTTCTTGCATTCCTGGGGGCATAGTTTCTTGCATGTATTCTAGTGGTGGTCCTCCTTCCATCACTGAAAGTTTTCGCTCCTGTATATATTCTGGTGGAAAACCTCCATCCGTTCCTTGAGATTTAGTTTCTAGCATGTATTCCAAAGGAAGATCTCCTTCCATCCCTTGGAGTTGCCTCTCCTGCATGTATTCCGATGTAGAACCTCTTTCCATCCCTGGAGGTTTCCTCCCCTGCATGAATTCCGTTAGAGAACTTCCTTCTTTCCCTATGGGCTTAGTTCCTTGCATGTATTCTGATGGAGAACCTCTGTCCATCCCTATAGGTAGTTCTCCCTGCATGTATCCTGGTGGAAGATGTTTTTCAATCCCTGGAAGTTTGACAGCATGCATGTATTCCGTTAGAGAACCTCCTTCTTTTCCTAGGGGCTTAGTTCCTTGCATATTATATTCTGATGGAGAACCTCTGTCCATCCCTAGGGGTGGTTCCCCCTGCATGTATCCTGGTGGGAGATGTTTTTCAAACCCTGCGAGATTTCTAGCTTGCATGTATTCCGTTAGGGAACTCCCTTCTTTCGCTATGGGCTTAGTTCCTTGCATGTATTCTGATGGAGAACCTCTGTCCATCCCTAGGGGTTGTTCCCCCTGCATGTATTCTGATGGAAGATGTTTTTCTATCCCTGGGGGTTTTCCAGCTTGCATGTATTCCGTTAGAGAACCCTCTTCCTTTTCTAGGGGCTTATTTCCTGGGTTGTATTCTGATTCAGAACCTCCGTCTATCCGTAGAGGTTGTTCCCCCTGCTTGTAACCCGGTAAAAAATCTTTATCTATACCTGAAGGTGGCCCCCCCTGCATGTATTGCGTTGGAGAACTTTCTACCCTTCCTAGGGTTTTAGTTTCTCTCGTATATTCAAGTTGATGACCTCCTTGCGTCCCTGGGCGTTGTCTACCCTGCGTGTATTCTGGTGGAGTACCCCTAGCTAGGTTTCTTTCAGTCATATCTGGCTCAAGATCTACTTTGTCATCAAGTTTGGGTGAACTAGGCCCGTTTAACTGAAGCGCGTTCTGAATCATATCTGGGATATTTTGTAGACTTGTTGGACTCGCATTATAACCCGTTAATGAGAATCTTTGTTTAAAAGCGTTTGGTTTTTTTGAGGTCGGCCTAAGAGATTGTTCATCAGCATTTGAATCACTTTCGGTAAACAGTTGGTCCATCTTCAATTTACCGTAACTTCCGTGAGATTCCTTATCGGGACTCTGTGGTTTACCGTTACTTACTTCGAAACGATGTGGACGACCACCATCAAAGCTTGACTCAAGAATTTTGGCGTTACCAGGAACTCGGGCTTCATGCATATTCTGGTCATAGAAAACGTGCGGGCTTTCTGATGTTGATCTTGGCGATAAGTATTTTGATGACTCAATAAGTCGATTCAACCTTAGGACATTAGAGATATTCAGGGGCCTAGATGCGAAGAAGCTAGTGTTCTTACTTTGCGTTACCGTTTTATCTGATGTTCGAACAGGTCGTTTTAATAAATCATAATATTTCCTTCGCTTATTTGTTTCATTAACACTAATGGTATTCTGGAAATAAAATTGAGAAAATGATAATTCATAAACAAGTTAAATTAACTAGCTAAACTTCACAGACGCGATGAATATCGATATTAAATCATGACGAACAAATACGTATTCTTTTGAACTTTTTATTTGTTTTTTTTTATATCTTATTTTTTACCGATACCCATCATGTCTCTGTAATAAACACGT
This sequence comes from Charanyca ferruginea, assembly GCA_947361185.1. NCBI lineage: Eukaryota > Metazoa > Arthropoda > Insecta > Lepidoptera > Noctuidae > Charanyca > Charanyca ferruginea. The sequence continues at coordinate 5,303,916 of OX376082.1, read as the reverse complement.
AATAAACAGGTAATAAAGGTATATATTACGTTGTCTAGTAACCGTCGAGGCCCGCCTAAGTCCGAAGGCCCCCCAGAGCCAGGAGGTCTGATTGGATTTGGAAATCCACCTGGACCTGAAGGTCCACCTGCTTCTTGTGGTGTTCTTGCGCCTGGGCCCGTATCCCCTGGACCGTGACCCATTCCTGTTCCTGTTCCTGGTCCCATTTCTGGACCCATTACTGGACCCATTCCTGAACCCATACCTGAACCCATTTCTGTTCTTAAACCTTGACCCATACCTGGACCAATTGCTGGACCCAATCCTGTACCCAAACCGGGTCCCAAACTTGATCCCATTCCTGGCACCGTTCCCGGCCCTATTCCCGGAATCATACCTGCACCCATTACTTGACCCATACCAGGACCCATTCCTGGAGACACACCTGGACCAATTCCTGGACCCCTCCTTGGGCGCTTCCCTGGGTCCATTCCTGGACGCTTTCTAGGGCCTTTGCCTGCGCCCTTTCCTGGGCCCCCTCCAGAACCCCATCTTCCACCTGCACCCCTACCCAATCCATCTGGGACCCAACCCTTAGCTGGACCTGGCGGTCCAACTGGCCCGTAGTCTCCATCTGGCTTTTGTAACTGATCCTCACTACCGGGTCCTTGACTTCCTGGATCGCCACCTAGATCCAAACCTGGTGGCAAGGCATCATCCATGCTAAAACCTCCACCAGGGCCCTGGCCTCCACCTGGACGATGTTTTCCACCTGGGCCCTGACCCGGACCCAATTCTTGGCCTTGAACAAAATCTGAGCCAACTTTGCCTAATGCTGCGTCTAAATCTGGGCCAATCAAGTTTTGGAACTCCTCGGCTGGTCCTGGACCCTGGCCCCAAGGTACCTAAAGAAAAAAAATATTAAGCAGATTATTGTGTCTTCTATTATAAAGTTAAGCGCTAGACTTCAAGTTATGAAAGAAAAGGCAGATAGACCGCGCGGAACAATAAGAGTGAAGCCACCAAAGCAAATACAAATTCAAAAGCGAATACAATCACGAGATTGTAGGTATTCGCTTTTGAATTTATATTTGCTTTGGTGGCTTCACTCTCAGTGTTCCACGCGGTCTATCTGCCTTTTGTTTCATAGTCTGAGCGCTAGCCGTATAAAATAATTTGAAACACGTGTTTAAATTACCAAATGTCATAAATAATGGGCCCGTCTTAGCAACTATGTAACTTGGACTTAAAGTAAAACCCTGACTGGCACCAGAGGGCCTTAGCTAAAAAAAAAAACAATAGGTTTCAATACATTCAAAGTGTATTACAAAATACTCGGGAAATACTTACACCACATCAGTAATTATTCCAGTCCAGTAGCATTAGTACCTCTGTACTTAATACTAATAAATTATGGTCTTATCGATTGGAAAACCTTACTGATTGCCATGAAAATAAAATAACGGGAAAGTTTATTTTACCATGTATTTGTAATTTCAATATACTTAGTCTGGCCATAAATACTGTTACAATTAAAAATAAGAAAGATATTACATTTGAATTTGGAATCTGTCATTTTTATACGATTGTTCATTGAGTTTTCTAATTTTGGCGCCAATACATTGTACAATATTTTGCGATATTAAAATGGAGTGGGGTGAGAAAGAGAACCGAATCGCTGTGATTGCATTACACAAAGTTGGTATGGAGCCAAATGCAATTTTTAAAACTCTCTATACGTTTGGTATTAGTCAAATGTTTGTGTACCGGGCTATTAATAGGTACAATAAGACCTCCTCTGTTTGTGACAGTAAAAGATCTGGCCATCCACGTAGTGTTCGTACGAAAAAGGTGGTCAAAGCAGTAAGGGAAAGAATTCGAAGAAAACCTGTCCGAAAGCAAAAGATTTTATCTCGAGAAAAGAAGATAGCACCCAGAACCATGTCGCGTATTTTAAAAAATGACTTAGGACTTGCAGCCTATAAGAGACGCACTGGTCATTTTTAAACTGATAATTTAAAAAAGAATATGGTAGTAAAATCGAAAGGGAGGTCACAGAAAAAAAATATTTACGGATGAGAAAATCTTTACAATTGAGCAACATTTTAACAAACAAAATGACCGTGTGAATGAAGCCCCTTAACAACACCATGTTCAATAACCAAGCATGGTCCTTCCAACAAGACTCGGCGCCGGGTCATAAAGCTCGGTCCACGTAGTCTTTAGATTGGAAGTGAACGTTTCGGACTTCATCAGAGCTGAAAACTGGCCGTCGTCTAGTCCCGATCTTAATCCGCTGGATTATGATTTATGGTCAGTTTTAGAGAGTACGGCTTGCTCTAAACGCCATGATAATTTGGAGTCCCTAAAACAATCCGTACGATTGGCAGTGAAGAATTTTCCCATGGAAAGAGTGCGTGCTTCTATTGATAACTGGCCTCAACGTTTAAAGGACTGTATTGCAGCCAATGGAGACCACTTCGAATAAGCTTTTTATGTTTTAAATTGTTTTATATTTATGTATTAAACTAACACACTGTAAAAATAATAAATATTATTTGCAATAAAAAAATTTTTTTTTTTCTTCGTGACAATATTTATGGCAATACAGGTAATATGGTAAATATGGTTTGGTGAGGGTAAAGTACGATGATCATTATAGTCACCACCATAACATTAAAACATCACCATCCTCATCATCAGCCGCAAGACGTCCACTGTTGGACAAAGACCTCTCCCAAAAGGGCCCGGGCGGGGGGAGTTGCCATAATCCCCACGCTTGACTTTGGGGATCGCAGTGAGGTGGTTGAGTACACGGAATCCGCTGCTGCCCGACTTCCAGATTTTCCCATAGTCGCCTTCTACGACACCCTCGAGATGAAATGGGTGGGTGCTATCTTGGCCCGGACACCCCACGGGCAAACAGGCAAGCGGGCATGCATAACTCACAGTAATTAGCAAACTAAATAAAAAATAAAACATCATTTCAGTAAATTTACCTTCGGCGGCAGACCAGAAGGAACCTGGTAAAATAATCAGTATTAAAAAAAAATAAGTAGCACATGGCTTGCACGCAAGTACAAGCCTCACAGATCGATCAGACATGGCTAAGATACAGTTGACGCGGTCCGTGTGTGGACCATCCATTTCATATGCCTCGGAAGGCACGTAAAGCTGTTGGTCCCGGCTGTCATTTGTAGATCTTTGGCAGTCGTTAAGAGTAGTTAGAAGTCAGAAATACTGACAGCCAGTCTTATCCAGGGTATCGTGTTACCCAGTATCTGGGTTGTGAAGATCCGATAGGCAGTCGCTCCATATAAAACTGATATTGAACTGCATCCGGTTAGTCTGGAATTCAACTCCAACATAGTACAGTCAACTGCAAAAGTATGTGATTGTCACACACATACTTTTGAATCACTTCGACGCCACACAGTTTTGACGCGAACTCCGTTCATTAGTATTGAATTTCTGATTTTGATCATCTACTTTAGCTGTTGACTGTACCCGGTGTGGTGGTTTTTACACCACTGCACCGCCCTTGGGGGTCCCAGACATCCAAGAGGATTTCCCACCACGGAAAAAAGATAGATATAAAATGGCTGCCACGTTTGCCTTAAACTATGGCGTACAAAGTAAAAAGTATTGTAACTTAAGTTGTTTGGAAAAGGAGTACTATGAATAATAATTATTTATTAACTATTTTTATACATAAATATTGGTCAAAAATACCTGAGGTTCTGACTGGCCCCAATATGGTGACATCTAAAAAGAATGAAACCGTATGCAAGTCAGAAACATTTCTGTAGGTAAAATGAGTGTCGTAAACCGTATGAACTGTTTTGTAGTTACAAGCACACTAACTAACAAAAAAAAAACGTTGCCCACGTAAATTATCTTAAAGATCCCTATTTATTTTATCATAAAACTAGATATCCATCCGGCTTGGCATGGCTTAACTGGTCAGATTTCTGCCAGTTAAAAAAAAAACTTCACAAATTATATACCAAAACCTTCCTCATGAACCACTTTGTATATTAGTATACACCACATGAAAATCCATTCAGCAGTTTTTGAACTATTAACAGGCAAACAGACAGACGCGGAAAGGGACTTAGTTTTTAAAATATGTAGAGACTAACGGACCCGGCCGACGTTGTCCTGCCCTTAAAATAAAAAAGTCCTACAACCCGACTGCAGCGCCACCTACCGGGTCCAAGTGTAAATATAAACCATTCTCGAATCCACTCGAACACACACAAACAAAACATCAAAATCGGAGCTGCCGTTTAGGAGGAATTCACTTTCAAATCAAATTAAATCAAATCAAAATATTTATTTGCTAGAATATGGTACAAAAGATGTTTCATTTAGGTAGTTGCAGCATATCCTGCAATACATGGCGTGCAAATGTCAATACGACACAATTTCTTTTTTATGTCAATGTTTTAATCTATACTAATATTATAAAGCTGAAGAGTTTGTTTGTTTGTTTGTTTGGTTGAACGCGCTAATCTCAGGATCTACCGGTTCGAATTGAAAAAATATTTTTGTGTTGGATAGTCCATTTATCGAGGAAGGCTATAGGCCCAGGCGAAGCCTGGTCGGGTCGCTAGTAAATTATAAAATATCCTAAAAAAAAATACTAATTAGGATTGAATTCTCTAAGCATTCCCAAACCGTGTAATATCTTTTTTGCATTAAGAGTTTCAATAGCATTTTTTTTATAGTAGAAGTGGTATATCTTGGCGAGTGTTTAGCAAATGATTATATAATAATAGCCATGCAGTATATTTCATACACACGCACAGAAGATATTTATATATAAAAGAAGATATTATAGCCTTTAACACTCAGGGATATCGTAATTTCCTATGAACGAATGAATTTACAGAATTGGACCAGTAGTTTCGGAGAAATTGCACGAACCAACACAAACTCAGCGCGGCTTTAATTTATAATAATAATAATATTCAACCATTTATTTCGGGTATCAAAGACCCATAACATAAATACCATACAGACTATCATACATACTTATAAAAAACCGCAAAAAATATAATTAAACTATTGAACACGAAGTGACGGCGTCGTGTTGCGCTGCGTGGTGTCGCGTAGCCTTCCGCGGAATCGCCGAAATACGACACCCTCCGGCCAAGACTCATTCTTAAGGAAGGTCTCGATATACTGAGTCGGAACTCGCACCACGAACGACTTGAAGTTAGTATTGTGGCGCGACTCCAACTTCTCGACCCTCAAGGTCCAGCTGGTCTTCGATCGGACATACTCCACGATCTAATTTATGGTATGTAGTGATGATAGTGGTAGAAGTAGTGGTAGTAGGAAGAAGATAGACATTAAAATGACACTCACACCAACGCTCGGATTGAAAAGATTATTCGTAGATTTTGCACGCTGGAAAAAAAACACAATTGACTTTATTTATTGTCCCATTTCATTTCATTTCATGTAAATTGTATTTCATGTAATTCACACCATGTAAATTGTTATTGAATAAAATAACAATTTACATTGTGTCTGAATGTTTCCGTCGATGCGAAGTAATATAATTAAAAGTAACCAAAACACACATCCACCGTAGAATTTAAATTATTTTATTTTTGATCCTACAATCCTGGTCCCCATAAAATAAAAAAATCTTAAGTTCTTGTCCGCATTATTATTCATTTTATTACTTTTCCAAAAAAAAAAATTATATATCCCCTTAATTTTTTTTGTGATGCTTTCTTACCCCTGGTATGAATGCAATAATGCATAACAAAAGTATATTTTTTTAGGCATTGCCCCACACTAGGAATATCTCTTGTATGATGGGTGCTTTTACAAGCATATAACCAGACGGAGAACAACACTGTGTAAGCCTTTAAAATATTTGTACCGTTTATTCGTTCATCATCGCCGAAAGACGTCCACTGCTGAACATGGGCCTCCCCCAAGTCTCGCCACATTGACCGGTCCCGTGCGACTCGCATCCAGCGGATCCCCGCAACCTTTACCAGGTGATTGGTCCACCTAGTGGGAGGCCTTCCAACGTAACGTCTTACGGTGCGCGGTCGCCACTCTAGAACTTTTCGGCCCCATCGACCATCCGTTTTGCCAGCAATGTGCCCTGCCCACTGCCACTTAAGTTTGGCAATTCTTCGGGCTACGTCGGTAACTCGGTGCTCGTTCATATGTCTTTTTATTAAATAAGCAATTATTATTATTATTATTAAAAATAATTCATCATTATTAAAAATAAAACGAAAACGCAAAAAGTTTATTACTTACGCTTGCCTTCCGTTTCAGTTCCTGATAAAGTAATTTTTTTTTATTTATAAACTTGTAAAAGAGTTTTTAAAGGTGCACAGTGGTGCACAGGTACATAGTGGAACGGACCTCTCGAAGCAAACTTTTAACATGGATTAACACAATAATGCAACACCTATACGATCAGCAACAGTTTTTTTTGTTTTTAATAACCGGCATAAAATTTCTACATTATTTTGACGCCTACAATTTGAACTAAATCCCTGGCAAAATTTGGGTTACGACGCCTATTCTACCGTATATTTTATAGACACGAAAGATCTTTTTAGTACTTTTTTTACCTGACCTAATTTCAGTTCGCCTCATGCACAGTGACCGCTGAGGAAGAGCTCGTGGCTTAGTAAAAGCCGCACGAATCATCCGATCATGACGGTTAAACTACGCTTACTGCGGTTGGTCTCTCGCTTCGGAAAGCACGTAAAGCCGTTGATCACGGCTGACATTCGTATATCTTTGACAATCGTTACAGGTAGTCAGAAGCTAAAAAATCTGAGAACAGGGGTGTGATTCTGTAAGACCTCATTCTAAACTTCGAATCTGAATCCGCTGTGAGTTTCTTGATTGGCATTCTAAAAACTTGGTTGATAATTCGAATTTACACTAGCGCCACCCTTGCGAGCGTGTCAGCGAGTTGAACTAAATTGGGAGAAATTAACAGGGAGATTTTGACAGATGACGTAAGAACGACGTCTGTAAGGTGATTTCCCCGTCACTTCGACGCTCACTTCGCACTCAAAGTGTCAAATATATCAAGGTCATTTTGAACCTTATGCGAAGTAAGAGTGAATAGCGATGTGAGATGCGAGTTGTTGTTTGAATTTTACAGAATCGACCTACTGTCTTACCAAGGGGTATCGCGTTACCCAGAAACTGGATTGTGGAGGTCAGATAGGCAGTCGCTCCATGTAAAACACTGGTATTCAGCTGCATTCGGTTTGAAGCCAACCCCAACAGTAGAGAAAAGCCTAGGCTGATGATGACCGCTGGACAAAGGTCTCCATGCAATGGGTGTCTGTAAATCGTCGGCGTCGCCAAGGCTGGCTTAGGAGGAAGTGGCGAGATGATCTAGACGCGCACTGTGAGGGCGGGTTCCAGAAAAAAGAAGCTGGTGAGAGAAAATAATTCCTGGAAATACTCGGGGTATGCCTTTGTTTAGCAGTCATGTCATGTCCTTTATGCCCCAAAGCATACGATCGGGGTGAAATATGCACTGCCACCGACGACGCCGTGGAAGTGGCTAAATTTTGCACCAAACAAATATAAAAGACTGTCGTGCCAGCTATACGAAGAAGAAGAAGCAGTGGACCATAAAAAGCTGACAAAAAAAATGTGACAGGGCCTTGAATTTGACTTTATTTTTAGTTTTAATTGCCATGATTGACAACAGAAGTTAGAAGTTACAATTGCCACAAAATACAAGACCAGCTACAAAGGATGAAGCTACGGAAATAGCCAGCTATTTTGGAGATACAGCCCTGTATTAGACAGTCGAAATTCTAAAAAACTTATTGTAGAACTTAAATATTTGTATTTTAACACTTACGTCACTTTTTTTCCCCCTTACTAAAAGTTGTCTGGAATAACCCTAAAAATACAAATTTTAAAATCAATTTTCAATTTGTCGTTTGATGATTTTTAGGCCGATTTTAAGCTTTCTTCGAAAGGTATTTCATTGTTCTGACAACAGTTTTTCCTACGTTAGCATTACAAGGTTACATAAGGTAGATATTTCCGGGTACATACAATTATAACTTCACGTAAATACGTCTTTAAGTTGGCTACCAAAGCGGGGGGCAATTCAGGAAACTTATTATAACAAAATCGGGGGATACAGTATGATGTTGTACCTACATTTTTATCATCAACACCCAAAAAATTACACCACTCGATAGCTAAAAAATAATTAAAGAATTCGTTTCAGTTCGGTAGTCGTTACGTACACGTATTCACAGCCAGACATACAGCCTTTCCACGACACAGCCACACACCGATTTTTATTTTGCAGTTGAATCCCAAAAGTATTAAACAGAAAGATACTTCACTGTATAAATAAAAAAAATCTGCTATACTCACAGCCCATACATGTCCTTTGTCACGCCACTGCAAATAAAAAAAAAATTGATATTTTGGTAAGTTCACTACAACTCTTAAGTCTACGAACATCTCTTGTATCGTCGGTTATTAATTCTTACTTAAGTTTAAAATGTATTTTAATAATGGAGCACAGTTATGTATAGCAAACATTTTCTACCAAATGACATGTAAATGTGTATCCTTTGTTTAAAAATTAATTAAATAATTTATTTATGATTAGATATGAATTAAATTGAGGGGCTCGTGGCTAAGTTAAAACCGTACAGATTGATCGGTCACAGGTTAAGCTACGCTAGCCGCGGTCGGTCTGTGGATGGGTGACCATCCCTTTCTTATCCAGTTCCCTCCGTGCCTCGGAAAGCACGTAAAGCTGTTGGTCCCGGCTGTCATTTGTAGATCTTTGGTAGTCGTAATGGGTAGTCAGAAGCCAGAAAGTCTGACAACCAGTCTTACCAAGGGGTATCGCGTTATCCAGTAACTGGGTTGTGGAGGTCCGATTGGCAGTCGCTCCATGTAAAACACTGGTATTCAGCTGCATCCGGTTAGACTGGAAGCCGACCCCAATATAGTTGGGATAAGGCTAGGCAGACGATGATGTAGGTAATTAAATCGTTTCTTTTGTATGGAGTGTCTTACGTGTGGCGTGGCAGTCGCAACAGCAACCTGTACGCGTATTATAATAAAAAGTGATTCCAACTTACATTTTTATCAAATAATCTTTTAGGATTTAACGCCTATAAAAATAAACAGGTAAAAATACATCAGTTTTTCTTGTTTTCCAAATCATCCAACTACTATTATAAACGTGAAAGTTCACTGCCCGCCTCTTTGTTCCCTGATAAGTATAATCTGGGTATCTTCAAGGCACGAGTGAACCGATTCATCCTAGGCAAGCGTGTTCCAACTTAGGCCGCAACATCACTTAAGATCAGGTGAGTTGAGGTCAAACGCAAGTTTAACAGAATATTAAAAAATAATATATGATTGGATGGACGTTTGATAGTGATTCTGAAAGGCGCACACCTAGGTATAGAAACTGATCTAGTTTAGCATATTATACCGTTTTTGTGTATCCATGAGATAATAATAATAGGACATTGATTTAATTCATAGTCTTTTATAATCTTGCTGAAAAAGCTGGCAGTTTGATCAATTTAGGTCGCTTGTCGCATTTAACCCGTAGATGGGTGACCATTTACATAAGTTACATAGGCTTAAGTTACATATTGCTACGTTGCATTCTGCTACGTGTTAAGTGCTGGAGTTATGGCCGTATTTACTAGCACTAGGCGACGCCTAAATGTAATACATACTTCCATTGTATAATATTATAAATGCGAAAGTATCTCTATCTGTCACATTTTCACGACGAAACGGCCAAACCGATTTTAATAAAATTTACTAGAGAAGAACATCGGCTAGGTACTTTTTATCCGCGACTTCGTCTGCGTCCGCGATAACCGACATTCGTGTATCTTCATGCCAAATTTTATCAAAATCGGTTCCGCCATTTCATCGTGAAAGCGTAACACACAGACTTATTTTCGCATTTATAATATTAAAAAAGTATGGAAGTATGGATTAGCACTCAGTAATAACGTAGCTTCCAATTGACTTCAGAATCGGCCCAGCAGTTACGGAGACTAGGGCCCTCAAACCAACAAACTCTTCAGAAGCTAGTCACAAATTACCTTGATAATTTAGAATAATTACCTGTTCTGCACCCATTATTTTTTGAAATTCATCCCACTGAAAAAATAATTTACTTGAAAACGTTAATAAATATTTAGTAGACTTTGGTATAGATGCCAGCACATCAAACTGTCAAATTTTTCCAATTGAACATGAACCTTCTTCTTTTGATATAAAGTTGAAAAACTATCAAAGAAATTTAGTACCCCATAAAAGGGCTTATTAATTTTCAGGTGACTAAGTGAAAAGGCGACTAAGTGTTTGCAACTAATAAAATAACTTGAGGAGCAATAAATCATGACTTGGCGACTAAAACCAGAAGAAGTCGGTCTAGCACCCCGAGGTTCGGTTTAGTTAGGATCTTTTAAACTCTGCAGACAGAAATAGGAGCCCCGCAGGGGCTCTGTCGACCTGACGTCAAAATGGATAAATGCTCACCAAATCTTTTTGACCATTAAGTCCCCCCCCCGGGGCGGATCCGACATGGTTAGGTTAGGTAAGGTTAGATCTGTGACCCCCTACGCCACAACCGAACAAATCGCTTTTACAGCCAATTTAAATTTAAACAAAGTTAAATAAAGTAGCAGCTTTATATTGAGTTACAGCTTTATACTTAAAATGCTACTTCACTGTAGCTGCCAACCTATTAGGTATTTTTGCTACCCATTTTAATTAATTTAAAAACCCTAAATCAGATTAGTTTGTCGCCGCGTTAAATACATGCCTAAAAGAAGTACATAAGTACTTTTGACAATCTGAAACTTGACTGATCTAATTTGCTCCTATTTCTTGTATTCGTATCTTAGCGCGATGGCACGTTTTTAGGATCGCGTAGCCAAATGGCAAAAAACGGAACCCTTATGGATTCGTCATGTCTGTCTGTCTATCTGTCCGTCCGTATGTCACAGCCACTTTTTTCCGAAACTATAAGACTTATACTGTTGAAACTTGGTAAGTAGATGTATTCTGTGAACCGCATTAAGATTTTCACACAAAAGTAGAAAAAAATAATAAAGGACATTGCCAAGAATTGGCCACCAGCGGACACCCTTTGACAGATAATCAAAAAATATAACTTTTTTAAATAGGAATTATCCATTTAAGTCTACCTATCCAAATAAGTCTAAGTCTACGTTCCACATACTTACAACCGAAACAAATTTTTTTTTTATCAACCCATACATACGTGTGGGATGGATGATATTCCCATTCGTGTGGGTGGTCATGATATTGAGGTTTCTAATATCATTTTTACTAAACTGAATAGTTTGCGTGTGAGTCACTTCCAAAGTGGTAAAATGTGTCCCGTCCCCCCCCCCCTGTAACTTTTAAAATAATAGAATGATAAAACTAAAAAAAATATATGATGTACATTATCATGTAAACTTCCACCGAAAATTGGTTTGAATGAGATCTAGTAAGTAGTTTTTTTTTAATACGTTATAAATCGTAAACCGCAATTTACCATTCATTAATTTCAACTCAAATGCAAAAATAAAATAAACTTGTATATTATTATGTTACTTGCTGCTACGGAACCCTTCATGGGCGAGTCCGACTCGCATTTGGCGGTTTTATTCTTTTTTGGCGTGTAGGTGAAAAAAAAAAGCAACATAATGTATAAATATATTCAAATAATATGCTTACCCTGCCCGTATCAGTCAATCTTTTTGGCTAAAAATAATAAAAATATATTTTTTAACCAACTTCAAAACAAGGAGGACGTTCTCAATTCCACTGAATTTATCTTGTATGTATCATCATCATCATCATCATCATCATGTCAATCTTTAGACACCCACTGCTGGGCATAGGTCTCCCCCAAGGGGGATTCAGCCGTAATCGCCATGCTTGGCCGATGCATGTTGGCGATCGCAGTAGGTGTTATGGTACTCAGAAGGATGCTACTGCCCATCCTCTGGTCAAAACCCCTCTGTCGCCTTCTGCGACATCCACGGTTAGAAATGGGGTGGTGGTAACCGCGACCGGCACCACACGGTACGGTGGCTTGTTCGATAGTGCATGTCCCCAAATTGCTCCCACATAAATTTTATGAATATCAATTTAGTACGTATTTAGAAAATCGATAAAAATTAATAAATATTGCAGAATTTGCAGTTGTTCCCTTCGATCCCCCAATTTTTTTATCGTTTAGCTATTTACAATCATGTTATTAAATTTTTGATATAGGTAGAACTATAGTACCTAAATGAAAGACTTGCATGCAGCTGTAGATTTCCGGATTGTCTCCCACAATGGAAATAAAATTTAAAGACGTATTCGTATTCACGTCAAAAATTGGCCGTTTCATTCATTTGGTGCGTCTATACTTGTTCGTATCATGACCAACAGTTTGCATTGCGATGTCCCTTCCAGCGTTAATCGAAAGCGCTTATTATGAAATAAACTCACCATTTGATTTAAATCATAGTCATCATCGTTGCTAAATGGTAAACCATCTGGTTCAGGAAACAGCGCATCTATGTTACTTTCTCCCTGAAAAAATCTCCAAATGAAATCAAATCGTTCATTTAAAAAAATACCAATTTACAGGCTCTTTTGAATTGGCAAGAAGTCTGCAGTCTGTCAGAGAGATGAAGCTAGGTGCACGTTCTAAACTGTAGGTTTCAATGAAGAAGAACGAACAAGGAACTCCATGATTATATTCTTTACTCATTGATTTTGATTTTCAATGATTACTCGTTCTTCCTCGTTCTTCCTCGTTCTTTTCCGTAGACACCTACCTACGTTTTGGAACGAGCAACTAGCTTCAACTTTCTGGCTAACTGACCGACTCCTTGACAATTCAAAAGTGCCTGTAAATGGTTTAATTGAAATAAATGTTTTGACTTAAATGCCGAGCGGAAATATTATTTTTATTTATTAGGTATAGCGAGAAACTTATTTCTCGCTGACAATGTAGCTTTCTATTAGGTGAAAGATTTATTTTAAATCGGTTGAATATATTTTTATTTTGTTTCCATTACTATTCTAATCTCTAAATAATTAAATATATCATAATTTTACTAACTGACCCGACAGACGTTATCATGTTAAATGATTTTAAAATTTTCTTCCATGACTGAACTAGAGAATCTGGTTTACCCCTCCCGCTCTCCCTAATGTTACCAATGAACACAGAACAAAACAACACACATAAATACAAATTGACTTTATTAGACATATAAAAATTACACAAAAATATTGAGTTACTCAATATTTTTGTGTAATTTTTATATGTCTAATAAAGTCATTGTATGACACAGACACAGAAAAAATTTTTAGTAATGTCTGTAAAGATTATTTAGACAGGTAATGTGATTACATAATATAAAAATTACACAAAAATATTGAGTTACTCAATATTTTTGTATTTTTGTCAGTCTAATAAAGTCAATTTGTATTTATGTGTGTTGTTTTGTTCTGTGTTCATTGGTAACATGAGGGAGACAAATCACATTACCTGTCTAAATAATCTTTACATATATTACTAAAAATTTTTTTTTTTTTTTTGCGCGGTGGCAATCCTCATGGACTTCCTCCATCGCGGGGGTGACGGAGGGGTATGCCGGACTCCTACCGGCCAAAACCACCGCGGTGTTCCACCTCTGCCCATGGCCGGGGGTAGACTTTACTAAACCTAACATTAGAAAACTTGCAAGTACAAATTTTTTAGTGGGAAGGTTGGTAGGTACTGTTTGCTTTGTTGGTAATGCACTGGCGAGCTAGATTTGGTCTTATCTTTGTTATGGTATATAACCATTTATTACCCCCGCAGAACACCAGTTTAACCCCCGCAGGGGTAATTACCCCCCAAGTTAGGAACCGTGGACATAGATAGATAAGTATTAGGCGGAGCTCGTGGTTAACTTTAAGTACAGATTGATCGGTCAAAGGTAATAATAATAATAATAATAATAGTGAAAACCGAGAAAGATAAACAAATTAAGTATCTTGACTTGGCTCGCGAGGTTGTCGACATGTGGGTTGTGAATACAGCAGTCATTGTGCCGATAGTCGTTACGGATAATGGACTCATTTCCAACACCTAAGGAGGCTCTCGTTGGGTAGCTGGATCAAGGGCTTCATACAGAAAGCGGTACTCCTGGACACGGCGCGTATAGTCAGGAGATTCCTCTCTCAGGAGCCCTGACCACCGGTAGCTTGGACCCTGTTTCCGATACCGGTGGGCTACTATTTTTTATATTTTTAAATGTTTTTATTTATTTTTTTACTAATATTTAAAAATATAATAAAATATGTATATACAATAAATAAATGAGATAATAATAGTTTATTTGTACACAAAAAGAAACTACAACACAGAACATAGTATATAATTAAGGTTAAACCACGCTAGCCGCGGTCGGTCTATGGATGGGTGCCCAACCCTTTCATACCGAGATCCCTCCGTGCCTCGGAAAGCACGTAAAAGTCGTTGGTCCCGGCTGTCATTTGTAGACCTTTGGCATTCGTTATGGGTAGTCAGAAGCCAGAAAGTCTGACAACCAGTCTTACCAAGGGGTATCGTGTTACCGGTTAGACTGGAAGCCGACCCCAATATTGTTGAGAAAAGGCTAGGTAGATGATGAGATAGATAAGTATAAATATAATTGTAAGAATAGATAACCACACTTACTGGTTTGGCTACAATATTCTTGTTGTCGGGGAGAACATCATGGGCCTGTAAAAAAAAAACATAAGTATCTATTTATAATATTAAACAAAAATTAAGAAAATACAATGCGGGTGTAGAAACCATAAACTAATCAATCTAGGGCAACTCCTATTAAAATAGGTTGATGATATATATAAATCATCAACGTAACACTCCAAGTTAGAATAATCTGTAATCGTCACGTTTTCAATAAATAGACACAGTTCGAAACCGGGCAAGTTTCAAGTAACTTTTTCAAATGTACTTTATAAAATCAATTCTCAATTCAATTCAATTTTCAATTCATTCATTTATTGCATCAAACATGGTAGGTACATGGAGTTCTTATATAAAATATTCAGTAACACACATTTGGCCAATATATAGCATGCAATAGTACAGGTTTTATTAGGTAACTACATTTTCAATTTATGTCTACTTAACCGTTAAATATGTCTGTGCTTTATAGTATAAAATTTACAGGGACACTTTAGAAAGAATTCATCTATTGAATAAAAACACTCTTCTAACAACCACTTCCGCAACGCAACACAAAACTTATTGAAGGGTAGTTGAGTAATTGACCTAGGTAATGCATTATAAATTAGGGGAGCCATATAAACGCAGCTCCGCCGAAAAAGTTCTAGCTTTGGAACAGGCATATCAAAACCTAAATGTGTAGGTTTCCTTTTGTTTGTGTTGTCTTTCCGTTCAAATAGTTCAAGATTGGACCTCACAAACCTAGCAACTTCGTAAATATAAATGCATGGGACCGTCAGTAGATTGTGCGACTTGAATATAGGCTTGCATGAGTCAGACCACTGCATTTTGAATATTGCACGAATACACTTCTTTTATATAATCTTGGATATCATTGACATGGTGGAATATGTACTGCATGGATTTTATTTTTAATATAACTATATTATTGACACTATTTTTATTGACTTTATTTAACTTTTTGAAAAATGGGTAAAATTCAAATTCTATTGATTAATATCTAAATAATTTTTGTTATGATTTTAGACTTTTATAATACCGAAATCTAAATTGTATTGATTTGATTTAATTTATTTAATGTATTAATTTTAAATAAGTGTTGCATAAATATTCAAATTTGTTAATTCCTTTAATATTTTTGAAATTTGTTTATTCGTGTGGAGAAATAAGGAATTGTTTACAAAAGCAAGTGATGTAAATTGTCGCAGCAGATGTAAATTGTATAAATGGCTATCTGCTTAGGGAGTTCCTGGAACATAAAATCGCATGATGACTATTCGTTATGCATGTATTTACATGCTTAAATCTATTAGATAAAACATGTTTGTACACATTGCTAACATCACCATCTTCAGTTCCACGATCGACGTCTACAATACGCTGAGTATCTGGCATCTCAACAGCATGCTGAGTATCTAGTGTCATAACGGGCTGCGGAGACACCAGAACAGTCCCAAAATCAAAAGCAAGAGCATGGAGTACCTGGTGTCACAACGGACGGCGGAGACACCTGAACAGTCCCAAATTCGGCGTCAGCAACAGGCGACTTACATGGCGTCCCAACGAGCCACTGAAACCTTTGAAGCGGCTGAATATCGCAGACGTGCTGTTGCTGAAAGGGCAGCACAGGAACGTCAAACATTTACAAGAAACACGTGGGAGGTGTTTGGTAAAGCTTCATTTGAGTATGACGAGACTCTTGATTATGAAAGTCACAAGTTTATATAAATGGAAGCGATGAGATGAAGAATGCAAATTTTGCGTAACTACGTGGAAAGAGTAGAGAGAGAGAAGTTGTCCGTGTGGTGTCGGACGTTAAGAATAGCACCATCCCATATCTTCTCGTGGGTGTCATAAGAGGCGACTAAGGGACTTACCAGAGAATGGGCAGCAGCGTTCTCTGTGCCTTTGTAACAACCATACTGCGATCGCCAATCCGCCTGCCAGGCGTGGCGATTATGGCAAATTCCTCCCCCCACCCCTTGGGGAGGCCTATGTCCAGCAGTGAACGTCTTTCGGCTGAAACGATGATGATGAAGTGGAAAGAAGAAGCAGCAGGTATGTGTTGTTCGGCCGGGAAAGTTGCCATTTCTTCTATAGACGAGCCAGTTGAACCTTTGAGAGAACTTTTCTCTAATGAAACAAATAAGTCTCGCTGTTTAGTAAGAAGTATAAGAAAATGCAATACGTGCTTTCATGATTGCTTTTGGAGCAGATGTAATTATCTGAATGTCAGGATTTTGCCCGACCTTCGCAATACAGGGACAGGTTTACCATCGAATCGGTTGTTTTACTTTCTATCGCCGGATCAAAACATCGATAATTATATATAAATACTATATTCTAATTTTTTCATTTATTATTTTTTGCTGCCGTATGAGAAGTGAATCCGCTGTACAAAAATAAAAGTATGCACACTACTCCTTAGCCGACATTACAAAAAACGAAAGTAACTTCTGTCTGTTTGCTTATCCGTGTGAATGTATGTTTCACGGCTAATCTGCTGAGCGGTTTGTGATAAAATTTAATACGGATAGTCTGAAGCCTGGGGATATAGGCTTCTTTTTGTCAATAAACCACGCGGGCGAAGCCGCGGGCGAAAGCTAGTCTACATATATAAAAGGCAAAAGTGATTCACTGATGTATCAACGCACAGGCCAAACCCTTAAGGCTAGAAAATTGAAATTTCGTACACGTATTCCTCATATGACGAAGGCATCCACTAAGGAAGGATTTTTCAAAATTCAGCCCCCAAGGGGGTGAGATAGGGGACAAAAGTTTGTATGAAACTTTTTATATGCCTTGAATATATTTGCATTACCTACCTACCTTAGTGGGGTAGGGTAGGTAGATTGGTAGGCTATGTAGGTAAGTTGGTAGGGTAGGTAGGCAGGTAGATAGGGACAGGACAACGTCTGTAGGGTCAGCTAGTCTTTTATATAGGGTGACTGGTAATTAGTGTACGATACTTAAACACGTGACTGTGTTCACGATAACAAACAACTTTCCCGAAGAAAAAATGTTTTTTGTACTGGGTCACTTTAGGTCACAGGCGTGCGCGCGCGTGAATTTAATACGGCTGTTGTGTTATTGTGATAAAAGTGAACCAGTACAAAAAACATTTTTTCTTCGGGAAAGTTGTTTGTTATCATGAACACAATCACGTGTTTAAGTATCGTACACCAATTAGCAGTCACCCTATATATATGTTAAGCTTCAATTTATTTTAGATTGTGTGTAGTGCCCAAAGTTTCAATACAATGTTAAAATTGTTTAAGGAATAAATAAATTAAAAATATGAGAAGAGGCCTTTGCCCAGCAGTGGGACAATTATAGGCTAGTGTTATTATTTAGACACATTTACGGATTATTCTAACTTGGAGACTAATGTTGATGATTTTAATTATTAAAATTGACGAAATACTTGTTCGTTACTGTAGCGTCTGTAAGTGTGTAAGTTTTGGAACGAAGTTCCCTAACGCGGCCTACGGGTAGAGCGAATTAGCAGAAATCGTCACGTAACGAATGTCGTGTATGTGTGCGTGTATCGAGCTGCTGCTGTACTTCGGAACTTCGTTCCTTACGGGGGTCCCCCGACCGCACAATCTTTTTTTTATGACCGTACAGCCAGATACTGAGCTGAACATTACAATAAACGTAAGAGTATTTGAATTGTCACCCTAGCGCCTTTACCTTAAGAGCGGCCTACCCGTCATAATGATGAATCCGTAACTATGCCGTTATAACAAATGTTCATCCAAATATTTCAAACACAAGGTGTGTTGTGGTTTATATTTTGGTTTTTATATAATAAAAAAATAAACCTTTTTGAGGAACTAAACGAATTCAGAAATGACGTCAGAAAATCAGTTCAATTACACAATTTTTATCTGAACTTAAGCTGATCAACATTGAAAAAGTAAAGAAAACATCATTATCGAAAAAATAAAATATAGAAAAAATAAGGCTGTTTAAAAAACACGTATTTCCTGGAACAAGTTCGTAAAATCTCCGCGCGCCAATTTTCGTGCGTTGTTATCGCGTTTTCACTCACTCGTTTGTGTTCGAAAATTGCTTTAGGTAAAATAAATCATTTTTCGATCACTCTCGCGTTGACGATAGACCTACCCGGAAGGGCTCTCTTAAGAGCGCACATCCCGTCATATTTCCCATACAAACGCTCGTACGCGATTACGGCGTTATAACAAATTATTTTCCAAATATTTTTAACACACAGGTATCTTGTGGTTTAAATCTAGGTGTATATAAAGTCAAAAATAAACTTTTTGAAAAACAAATTCAGTAACCACGTCTGAAAATCAGCTTTTTTGCACAAATTTTATCTGAACTTTAGCTGTTCAAATGTACTCATGGGTACATTGAAAAGTAAAGAAGTCATCGTTATAGAAAAAAATATATAGAAAAGATAAAGTTTTACAAAAAACACGTATATCCTGGAACAAGTTTGTAATCTAGATTGTAATTTCCGCGCGCCAACTTTCGTGCGATGTTACTCCAAAAGTGTCCAGAAGTAGTCACCGGTAACTGTGTCCGGTGGACGCCACCGGACGCAGTATCCTTGTAGTGTCTTGTGTCGGCAACAAAAAGTGTCTACGTTTACGTACAGTGACCAGAAATATACAAAGAGGAAAGATCATTGAACTACATAGTTACTAAGAACAACAACTTTAACTAACTTAAAAAATAAAAATAGAAAACGCAAAAATAAAAATCAACTTTTCTATCACGTTCTTCCATTTTGTCGATTTATTGTGCAATGTATGAATTAGCTGGTTTTTTATTATCAATGTACTTACAAGTTTATATAAACTACTTGTTAACTGGAATAGAAAACAACGCATTATTTTAATAAATATTCAACATTGGCACCGATTCCCTTGTTATATCACTAAACTAAACGTCGACAGTTAAGAAAAGAGATGTCAAATCAGTTTTTTCTTGAACTTCGCCGTGTTTTTAATCAAAACGAAATGATAACTATAATTGTATGAACATTTTAAATCAACTTAAATTGACAGCTCTAATTAATATCAGAGTCTGTCTCTTTCTTGTTTTATTGGAGAGAAAGAGATATAAATAGGTTAAAATAAGCTTAGCTCGTGTACAGCAGAGTTAGCGCCATTACCTATTAATAAGACTGATAAGTTTACTTACCGGCCGCGGCGGTTCAAACTGCAATGATAAACAATCAGGAAAAAATAAAAACATTGACTAAATTTTACTCCATTTTTAGCAACCAACATAAACAGCGGTGTTAGAAGTTTGACGTGTGTACCTATTTGTCTACAAATTTGTATATCTGTGGCATCCTAGCGCCTTAATAACTGGACCGATTTCAATTAAGTGTTTTTTTTTTTGAAAAGTGATTAGATGTGTTCTTAGCTGTGATCAAAGAAAATAACCATGGTGAGATCCATACATTCATTTGTATGTAAAATAAAAATCATTTAGAGAGTTCAAAATATTTTCCAATGTGGAGAATACATTACCAGGAGTAGATTGATATACTTACCATATTTTTAAACACCCGCATAAATAAAATATTTCGAAATGAAAACAACATATTTTCGTTTTATTTCGATGCCCATTTTGTTTTTATAAAAAAAAGAAAGTGACAAGCGACGTTAACGGATCTATCAAATTGGCAGACAAGTGTGTGGAAAAAGATAATCCTCATTTGTGAGATTATTTCCCATAAAACGACGCAATTTCAGTGTAAAAACTGCGGAACGATGGCTGTCAGTGTCACTGTAATACTGTCAGTCTTCGTTTCGTTCAGAAAATAATAAGCTTTTTGTTAAACTGTTCACATTTTTTTTGCGGTGTTTTAAAAATATTGCAAATGCCTGAAGATACTCCTAGGTACCTAAGGGTATAAGAATTAGAATTTCAACTTCTCTAAACATCTTTATTTTTTTGTACAAATCCTGCTATGATCCTTTGCTCAACCGTTTGACTTTTTCTTCTTTTCACAGGTCGAAATTCGGTATTCCGTTCGTTACTTCAGTGATATTAGAAGAACAAAGTAACCGTGAACTGAGAGGTTTTCGTTTGTGGCGGGGTTTTTTACCGTGAATTTTATGTTTTGTGAACATTCGAAAAAACGTATTCTACGAAATAAAATCGATATTTTTAAAATATCGGTTAAATTATAATAATTTTCATGCAAAATACCTATCTTAAAATAGGTAAAAACTAAAAAAAACGTGCAGGTTTCCCAAATATTAGTGAAAGTTTCTATAATATTCCATGGCAATTTCAGCTACGGTGATAGTTTATGTCCAATGTCGGTATCGGCATGGCAAGGTATTTTTAGCTGACTGTAAAAATATAACTTAAAGGTATGGAAATAACGTTGAAATTTCTATACCGTGCACGTACACGGCATGCCTAAGCATACCTCGGTAGTGTTTTTGTACTTACGACGATTTACATTGAAATTTTAACTTTATTTCCATTCCCTTGACGACACGGTTGGCGCAGTGACTGAGCGATCGACTGCTGCGCAGCGTGTTGCCGGTTCAATCCCGCCCAGGGTAAATATTTATGTGATGAGCACTTGTCTTTGCCTTGTGTCTGGGTGTTGTTTATTTAATAAATATATTTGTGTATGTATATCAGCTGTCTGACACCAATAGTACAGGCACACCCGCGAATCTCCATAGAAACGAAACGATATAATTGCCAACCCAAAGATAACACTTTGGCTATACACTTCAGTTATCAGGCCGTCTATAACCTACGGATCTGTTGTGTGGTGGCCCAGAATACAACTAGCAACGGTGAAAACGAAAATCCAAAGCCTGCAACGCCTGGCGAGCGTTGCGGCAACTGAATGCATGAGAACCACTCCATCAGTCGCTCTCGAATACCTGCTGAACCTTTTTTTTTTGCGCGGTAGAAATCCTCATGGGCTTCCCCCGTCGTGGGGGTGACGGAGGAGCATGCCGGACTCCTACCGGCCAAAACCACCGCGATGTTCCACCTCTGCCCATGGCCGGGGGTGCGGGATTCGCATGAGCATTCACCGCTCCCATACCTGCTGAACCTAAGACCTTTACATCTTGTCATCAAAGAAGAGGCACAAGCAGCCGCTCTAAGACTGAGAGCGAACGGACTGTGGAAGAAAAACATAGGAACAACACACTCAACTGTACTGAACGGAATCCTGAAGGAAATACCACTCCTTGAGACAGAACATTGTGTCATCATGTTTTCGATCGAAGATACAATATCCAATTTACAGCAGAAATGGAAGACAACTCTGGCGTCGATGAAGTTAGGATATATACTGATGGCTCCAAACCACACAGGGTACTGGGGCAGGTGTCTTCTCGAACGACCTAAATATTAAAATCTCAACCACCCTAGATAAACTTAACACTATCTTTCAAGCAGAATGTATAGGTATAACCAAAGCAGCACAGGCGGTTGCAGCCAGAGATGTCAGAGGTCACAATATTAAAATTGTCTCAGACAGTGCATCCGTACTTCAAGCTCTACAAAGCAACCTCTGTTCTAATACTGGAGAATCAGAATACACTCCTGTCCATTGCAAATACAAACAGTGTAACTCAACAATGGATTAAAGGACACAGTAACTCAATGGGTAATGACGCAGCCAGTGAACTGGCCAAAAGGGGTTCAAAGACGACGGTATACGGCCCGGAACCACTACTGCCTATACCCCTGGCACAAATCAGGGCATGGCTGCGCTTTAAAACAGAAGATAACCACCAAATAGAATGGAGAAACAGCGCAGGATGCAGGCAAATAAAGAATGCTATTCCGGTAGCTTCGAAGAAGCATGCTCGCAATCTAACAAGACTAAACAGGGATCAAATCCGTAAAGTACTAGGTACGATTACCGGACACTGTCCCCTAAACAAACACCTATACACTATAGGTGTGACAGACAGCCCTCTGTGCAGAGGCTGCATGGAGGCGGAAGCAACGCCACAGCACGTGCTAATGGAGTGCAGGAGCGTGGCTGATCAACGGGCACAGATTCTCCAGTCGCCGGCATCACTATCGGAAGTCTGCAGCGACCTGAAAAAACTGCTCGCATTCTCACAATTTCACGTACAATGGCCCAATCAAGTGGCTAAGTTCGGAAAAAGGCCCGGACAAACTAACTAAGTAATTGCCTACACTACTACTAAAATAACAGACTGTACAGATACGTGCATGTGTGTGCGTGTCTACGCGCCGCTCGAACAAAAACGTAGTTCCCAGAGCAGTTGTGCGACGCGGGGAGAGGTGAGCAACGGTTTCAGAGGAAGGCGGAGCGTGTCGCTACTGTACGGTAGTACAGTCAACAGCAAAAGTAGATGATCAAAATCAGAAATTCAATACTAATGAACGGAGTTCACGTCAGAACCGTGTGGCGTTGAAGTGATTCAAAAGTAAGCGTGTGACAATCACATACTTTTAATAAATAAACTAGTAATAAATTATATAAATTAGTGTTAATAAATTAGTATTGAATTTCTGACTTTGATCATCTACTTTTGCTGTTGACTGTACTAATACTTATACTGTGGTACAGGGTCTCCCTGGTTTGGGGTCAGATGGCCATGTGTGAAATGTCCTCAAATATTATTATTATTTAAGTTATATTTTTATTCGTAGCCTAAAAATGTCCTAAAAGTTACAAGTGTATGCCCTTATGTTGCTTATGTATCCTATAATAACGTACACTTACATTGGTAGGTACTTACCATAGGTAATCCGTTTGGAGGTCTTACCCCTGTGTACATGTCATGAATCGCAGGATTGTACACGTGCTTTGGTTGTTTCAACTGAAACACAAATTACTTCTTATTAATACAACCTCAGATTAAGAAACAAAGGGTAGATAGACTGTGCGGAACTATGAAAATGAAGCCAAAAAAGCAAATACAAATTGTAAAGCGAATACCTGTAACGCGCTTCGTGCTGTAGGTACTGACACGAGTCAGTATAGCACGACAGTAATAGGCTGGTATTATTCAAATTATATTATTAGTCGTAGAGCTACTCAACCATTGCAGAAGGGCAATTTCCTTACCTCTATTCGATGGGGTTCCTCATGTTTCGTTTTATGTTTGTGTCTTTTTATTCCCAAATCCTGGAAATAATTTTTAAAATCTTATTACCGTTATTTTCATTATTATTATTTATTCACATAACAGACTACAAAGGTCCACTGTGTTAGTAACAATATAACAGCCTATGTTAGTACTGTAAGGACTGGGAATCTATGTACTACAATGAAAGGTATTAACGACTTTCAGAAGACTATATTATTAAGATTAGCGAGAGGTAAGACTTACACGACCTCCAGCTCTTCGTAGAGCTGTCGGTCTCACTGACATTACTTGCCAAATATTTTGCAGATTTAGATTTACCAATTTTAAGAATTAACGAACAACAAATACGCTTATGCCATCATGTCCAAACCCCACTCTACCAAAACCCTCTCGAAAAGGTTAGAGTGCATCCCGCTAAACACCACACACTAACTACACTTAACACACTACACTTACACACTGCACAATCTGGCGTTTAATATTCCAGCAGAGGAAGCTGCAAGGTCTATATTAAGGGCCAGATTGAAGATAGCTCTTAAAGCAGCGAAGAATTATACGCATAAGCGTTGGATGTCATTAAGGACACTGCAGACGAGCGATTTTTCTTGCATCGCCTAATAGAAGAACAGAGAAGTATCTGTGTCAATTTATTAACACAGCCTAAATAACTAGAACAGCTAGAAATAACTAGTACTTAATAACTAGAACAGAACGGTTGCGATTAGTTAGCGCCCACACTAGCGGGCTATCCGCCCGGGCGGCTATCGATTGCAGGGGTGACCTGGGGGGGGGGGGGGGGTGGTAAGACCTGATTCTAAACTTCGAATCTGAATCCGCTGTGAGTTTCTTGATTGGCATTCTAAAAACTCGGTTAATAATCCGAATTTACAATAGCGCCACCCTTGAGAGCGTGTCAGCGAGTTGAACTAAATTGACAGGGAGATTTTGACAGATAAAGTATGAGATGACGTAAGAAGTGACATTCTGTAAGGTAATTTCCCCGTCACTTCGACGCTCATTTCGCACTCGAACCCGATTCAAAGTGTCAAATATATCAAGGCCATTTTGAACCTTATGCGAAGTTAGAGTGAATAGCGATGTGAGATGCGAGTTGTTGTTCGAATTTTACAGAATCGACCTACTGGATAGTACAGTCAACAGCAAAAGTAGATGATCAAAATCAGAAATTCAATACTAATGAACGGAGTGCGCGTCAGAACTGTGTGGCGTCGAAGTAATTCAAAAGTATGTGTGTGACAATCACATACTTTTAATAAATAAACTAGTAATAAATTATATAAATTAGTGTTAGTAAATTAGTATTCAATTTCTGATTTTGATCATCTACTTTTGCTGTTGACTGTACTAGTGTTGGGGGCAGACGCAACCTATGAAGTAGCGAGGCAGATTTCTTACGCCACAACGCATGGAATCAAACAAGTTTATAATAACATACTAGCTTCGGCCCGCGACTTCGCCCGTGCGAAAATCTAGTACATCATAAAACATACTATGTAATAGACTCTCGGCAATAGTGAAGTTCCCTACTACTCAAATACTTTTTACGGTTACCCACGGGTGAAAACGAATCCTAATAGGGTTCCGTTTACTAAAACTTCACTGTCCGTCTGTTAGTCTGGCTGTTTGTCACCAGGCTGTATCTCATGGACCGTGACAGTTAGACAGTTGAAATTTTCACAGAATATGTATTTCTGTTGCCGCTATATCAAAACAGAATAAAATAAATATTTGAGGGGGCCATACAACAAACGTGATTTTTTGTCGTTTTTTTGCTTGATGTCTAATGTTGTATATAGATAATGGTACGGGTTCGAAACCTTCGTGCGCGAGTCCGACTCGCACCTGGCCAATTTTTTTTATTTGGATCAGTACCTTTGGAAATTGCTTAGGTACTAACAGCGTCATCAACTGGTTACCCCTTTAGAGGTATGAGGAGCAGAGTGTAAAGTTTCTCATCCTCCAATGAAAAGGGAGGATCCTCCGACCAGACGGGTTTTATGTCCGGTGGGCTACTGCCCGACGGTTGTAGTCGGGATTTTGTATATATCCTAATGTCGCGGATAACTCTGCTTGCGCGATCTAGGAAACGTCGGTTGTAGTATGTTTCATGTGCGATAGATGTCGCTACACCCCCTATCCGAAGTATTTTTGAAGCGTGGGGGGTTGCCAGTTGATAACGCTATCTGTACCTCTTACAAACAAAACAAACAAAGTTCACCTCTTATAATCTACTAGCACTTTTCCCGCGACTTTGTTCGCGTGAATTTTCACAAGGATCCCTAGTTTTTTGGTAATGCAATATAGCCTATAGTACTCAGGGATAAAGTAGTTTCCTATAAATGAAAGAATTTTTGAAATCGAATGAAGTTACCCCCTACATACAAACTAACAAACCAATTTTACCTTTTTATAAAATATATATCGCATGCGTTAGAGTATATCACTATTATCATAATCATATCAGCCTATTACCGTCCACTGTTGAAGGGTTACGTTCAGCAGTGGACCCCTCAGAGATCGCCTACCAACCCGCTCTTGGGCAGCCCATATCCAACCGCTGCTAGCCACCTTCTTCAAATCGTCGTACTGCAGGGCGTCCCACACTAAGCTTGCCCAAACGCGATCTCCAATCTAAAGTGTCTGCTCCATCTACCGTCTGTCCGTCTGCAGACATGGTTGGCCCACTTCCACTTCAGCATGCTGATTTGACTCGCAATGTCAGTGACTTTAGTTCTCTGGCGAATGACTTTATTGCAAATTGTATCCACCAGAGAAACCCCAAGCATCGCTTTCTCCATAGTACGCTGAGCAACCTTGAATTGCGGACCAGGATCACGGTGAGTGTCCACGTTTCGACTACGTAAATCATTACAGACCTTGTCATAATAGTATTATAAAGTTGTTATTATTTTGACCATAGATATCCGAATTTTAACAGTATTTTAATAATTGATGTTGTCTTGGCGATTAGTGACATTTTGACATTATACGGGCTATGGAGGAGGCTTACGTCCAACAGTGGACCTCTAGAGTAAGCTGAAGTGATGATGATGATCAATGAAATATACTAAAATGATATTGAGTGCATAGATTATTGTACGAGCAAACCCGTACCTAGCAATTGTATAAATTTTATGCTGACATCGACGCGCAGCGAATGAATAAAATACATGCATTTGACGCTCAGTACCTAGTCGCATATCATAGTTTGGGCAAACAAAAGGACACATTCACCGCAGGTCGATCATTAATCAGTTTTGAGTGTTTGTGCTGTCTTTAGAACTATCAATACACAAGTTGAACTCATTATCAGGTTTATCATTTAAATGTACCTTACCCGTTCAATTATTAAATACTGATTAGCTGTTTATTTTAAGGGTTGTTCGTGGGCATCGCTTAACCAGATATCAATGTTTTTTTCGAAAACAAAAAGAAAAGTCAATTATATATATATCAGCCTATTGCCATCCACTGCTGAACGTAGGCCTCCCCCAGAGATCGCCAACTAACCCGGTCTTGGGCAACCCGCATCCATCCGCTGCCAGCCACCTTTTTTAAATCGTCGGTCCATCGTGCCGCAGGGCGTCCCACACTACGCTTGCCCAAACGCGGTCTCCACTCTAGAACGTGTCTGCTCCATCTACCGTCTGTCCGTCTGCAGACATGGCCGGCCCACTTCCACTTCAGCGTGTTAATTCGATGCGCAACGTCGGTGACTTTAGTTCTCTGGCGAATGACTTCATTGCGAATTCTATCCACCAGAGAAACACCGAGCATCGCTCTCTCCATGGCACGCTGAGCAACCTTGAATTTGTGGACCAGGCCCACGGTGAGTGTCCACGTTTCGGCTCCGTAAGTCATCACGGGTAGAACGCACTGGTTAAAGACCCTGGTCTTAAGGGATTGTGGGATCGACGATTTAAAGATACCACGTAGCTTCCCGAATGCTGCCCAGCCCAAGCGTATCCTTCTGTTCGCCTCCTTCTCGAAGTTGTGCCGCCCCAGTTGTATATTTTGGCCAAGATATATGTATTCTTGCACAACCTCGAGAACAGCGCCATTTAAGACTACGGGTCTCGGGAGGACATGACCATTGTACATGATTTTGGTCTTATCTAGGTTCATCCCGAGGCCCACGCGTCTCGAAGAATCGCTTAGGCCGTTCAGCATCACTTCCAGCTCCTGCAAAGACTCCGCCATGATGACAATGTCATCTGCAAATCGTAGGTGCGAGATGTACTGACCGTTGATATTTATGCCCAGTCCTTTCCAATTAAGCGTCTTGAAAACGTCCTCCAACGCGTTTGTAAACAGTTTCGGAGAGATGACGTCTCCCTGCCTTACCCCTCGACGCAGTTGGATTGGCTTTGTGCTACGTTCTTGTACTTGGACGGTCATTGTTGCGGCCTTATACAGACACCTCAGCACTTCAACGTATCGGCAGTCGACAAGGCATCTCTGCATGGAATCCAGAACAGCCCAGGTTTCGACGGTGTCGAAGGCTTTCTCGTAGTCCACATACGCAAGGCACAAAGGCTGATTGTATTCCTCGGTCTTTTGGATAATTTGCCTGAGGGTATGTATGTGGTCTACGGTGCTGTAGCCTTTTCGAAACCCGGCCTGCTCCGGCAGTTGGAATTCATCGAATTTTAGAGCGAGACGATTCGAGATAACCCTCGAAAACAGCTTGTATACATGACTCAGAAGCGAAATGGGGCGGTAGTTTTTAAGGAGCGTGTTATCACCTTTTTTGAAGAACAGTACCACCACGCTCCCGCTCCATGCCTCCGGTGTAATGCCTGTGTGGACGACGAAATTAAATAACTTTACTAGCTCAGCCAAAACCGGAGTTCCTCCTGCTCTGAGTAGCTCAGTGGTAATTCCGTCATCCCCCGGAGCTTTGTAGTTATGAAGCTGTCCGAGAGCTATTCTGATCTCACCCATGTCAATGTCGGGAAGCTCGTCTGTGAGGTGGCGTGTGAGTCTGGCTCGTGGATCATCCGCGCCGTGGGTCTGAGGCGGACAATTTTTCTGGGAGTATAAGTCTCCATAAAACTTTTCAACCTCAGCGAGTATCTCCGGCTTCGAGGTGACGGTGGTGCCCTGTGACGTTCTGAGTTTTGTCAGGTGACAACTGGAGGCGTCATGCTTGGCGAATACCTTCGAGCCATTGTTCCGGGCTATGGCCTCCTCGATGGCTTGGGTATTCGCGCGCCGATGGTCGCGTCTTATCAGCTTTTTTACCTCCTTGTTAAGTACCTGATACTCAGACGGTGTGACATGCGTTAGTTCTCGTCGTTTCCTCATTAATTCCAGAGTCTCGCTGGCGAGTATCGACTTACGTCCGTTTCTCACCGGTCGAAAGTATTTATAACCCACTTCGCGGATAACACGTACCAGGCCATCGGTGGTGTCGTTTATGTCCTCTGTGGTTTCCAATGAGGCGAATCGGTTCTGTAGCTCCAGCTGGAAGCTTTGGCAGCCAGCCACGACCTGGGGCAGTGTTGGTCTAAGAGTCGACCTCGTTAGCCGCGCTCGTTCGATTTTAACATTTATATTCAGAGTGCCTCTTAACAGTCGGTGATCGCTTCCGGTATTGACCCTGTTTATCACGGAGACATCTCTGAATATCTGGCGCTTGTCAGACATAACGAAGTCGATCTCGTTCTTGGTCACGTTATCGGGGCTTCGCCAGGTCCATTTCCTTTGAGGCTTCTTCTGGAAGAAGGAGTTCATCAGAAAAAGCCCCTGAGCCTCGAGGAAATTTACCAGCATTTGCCCCCTGTGATTTCTGCACCCATAGCCGAATGAACCTACTCTGGACTCACCACTCTCTTGTACTCCCACTTTAGCGTTGAAGTCACCCATGACAACAGTGTAGAATGTTTTGGTACGAGACATAGCTTTCACTATGTCTTCGTACATGGCCTCGACTTCGTCGTCAGGGTGTGCGGACGTTGGGGCATACACTTGGATAATTTTCAAGGAATACCTTTCTGTAATCTTCAATACAAGGTATGCCACCCTTGCCGACACACTGCCTAATTCCACAATGTTGCCCTTGAGTGACTTGTGGACTATAAACCCGACGCCACCCTGGGATGGTTGGTGTCCCTCTCGGAAGTAGAGTAAGTGGCCACTGTCGAGGGTTATGGTCTCCTCCCCTTGTCTACGGATCTCCGATAGTCCCACGATGTGCCAGTTGATATGACTTAACTCTGTCAAGTGTGTCTACTGCATGGCGCCAGTCATATACAACAAATTACCAAAGACATGGAAAAAGCTTCCGCTTCCATTATTTAAAAAGAGACTCCGAAGCTTTTTAGTGGCGAAGGCATATTATAGTATTAAGGAGTTTCTAATTGAGAAATTGTTATGTTAGATAGTGTAATAATTGAATAATATTTTAAAATTGTAATTGTCGTTGTTAATTATTTAGTTATAAGTTGAATGTGTTTAAATACTTTTGCATGCCTGCATGGTAAAATATGGCTGAACTCTTTTATTTTATCATCTATTGCTGTTACCCATATTTGCAAAATAAAATTATCTTTATCTTTATCTTTAGGAAATTCTCTCGTGATCCTTAATTATGACCACAGTACCACACATCGCTGTTACACGTTACAATATAGAATACAAAATCAAAAAAGTTTGCGATAGTTACCTTCAAGTCAGCGTCATCTAAGAAGTCAGGTGGGGCAGGTCTAAAAGGACGAACCAGAATGCACACGTTGGCAAATATATTGAATACAAGTATCCATGTTACCTTATTCATGTCGTGAACATACTGAATTTAAAACCCATTAAATGATACTTATCGGAACTAATTTTAAGTAATTGAATACTTAAATGAAGAATAGATAAAACTATAATTGATTTTGACAGTGATCAAGTTAAATCCGAATAGTGAAAATAAGAAACAGAATGGGACCTAATATGGAACCCTGCGGTACGCCAGTGGGAATCATGGATGATTGGTATGTTATAAATTCTGACGGATGGAGTTCGAATTTTTGGAGTTACCAAAGGCAACACCCCTCGTAGACTACCACGGATACTGCAAAAATTGATCAGACATTATTATACAATTACCTCGTCTAATTCTTGATTTAAAAGAGTGTCCGTGGATTTTCTTGCTCGTTCTTCTCCATAACGACCTACCTACGTTTTGGAACGAACAACTAGGTTCAACTTACTAAATAACTGGCTGCTTGACAATACAAGAATGCTTATATGTAAATGGTTTATTCAAATAAATGCTTTGAATTTCACTTGTGCCCCCGCTTTCTCTGCGTAGACTTCACAATTAAGTTAAAATCTTAAAATATCCCACGGGAACACAAAAACGGGATAAAAATGAACGTAATTGAGCAGAAAGAATTCAACCCACAATTTGGTCATAAATGAGTTATTCCAAAGGATCTTTTTTGCTAAATTAAAATCTTACTTAAAAAACTCTTTTGCCATCAATAACGCATTTTTGGTATTTTGGGTTGAGCCCTGTTTGCCAGTTTGCCTAATTGCGTTCAAATTATACTATGTGTTATTTTTGCTGAATCCATATATAGTTATGTATATGTGTGCCAAATCTTAGCTAATTCGGTTCAGCTGTTTAAGCGTAATACCTAAACATCCATCCATACTCACAAACATTCGCGTTTATTTTATTAGTACAATAAAATTTTAGAATCAGAGTGACAAACTCATTTTGACATTAGTACCTATTTATTTAATATTCACAAAATTTTAACACACTCACTACACGGGACACCGTTGTAACTCTACAGGAGCTGCAGTTAGAAACCATACGTCATCCTACGTACTCGCCAGACCTTGCTCCAACTGACTACTGTTTTTTTCTACGTGGTAAAAAAAATCTTCCCAGGAGGCAGTACAAAATGCTTTCACACAGGTTGTCGAATCTAGATCCCCAGAGTTCTATCGCAAAGGCATAAACTTCCGATTAGATTACAGCAATGTAAAGATAAAGAGGGTATTTAAATATTTTGATTAACTATGTTAACTACATCTTGGAAAAAAAACGAGTTTTAATTTTGTAGTATTAATCGGCAATTTCATACTTTAACCCCTATTGTATCTTACAAATAGGTACATTATCGATGAGTTTAACACCTAATCTTAGGTGACAGCTTACGACGACCGAAACGAAAACTGCAAAGCTAAGCGAGAAAATACTAACTAAGCGAAGAGAGTCAAGCAGAACAAGGAAAGTGAACATAAATGAAAAATAAAGTAGCTTGAGATCTCTTCACGTCCCTTTAACGCTCCATCAAAGAGGAAATTAGGGTAAATCCCTGAACGGACTCCATTCTACGCGATCGCTACGGAAAGAGTAGACAAAAAACACAAAATGGCCGAATGGTGACGTTAAAAGAGGAAATAAGGCCAAAATAGTCCTCATTTATGACACAAAGCAGATAATATCAGAAGATTTCGTCATGTTTTCAAAACAAAGAAGATACTACCTCTACATGGGTTGTTGACACCATTAACCAATAATTCCAAATTACAACTTATCTTAAAATACACTTTATTTTAGCCCCGAAAACCCGATTAATTTTCAATTAACTGTAAAATTCGATTTTAAGTTGCTTTAAAATCAAATAATAGTTAGTCAATTGAGTTGGTAAATAAGTGACGTCAAAGGCCGCTATTGTCATACAAATGGAGAAATCTCGTTTTGACAGCTCATAAAAAGTATATCAATTGATTGGTGGTGTCAAGTACCCAATTGGCATCATCATCATTTCAGCCGAAAGACGTCCACTGCTGGACATAGGCCTCCCCCAAGGGGGGCC
Source organism: Charanyca ferruginea (assembly GCA_947361185.1). Lineage (NCBI taxonomy): Eukaryota > Metazoa > Arthropoda > Insecta > Lepidoptera > Noctuidae > Charanyca > Charanyca ferruginea. The sequence continues at coordinate 5,271,229 of OX376082.1, read as the reverse complement.
ATAATCGCCACGCTTGGCAGGCGGTTTGGCGATCGCAGTATGGTTGTTACAAAGGAACAGAGAACGCTGCTGCCCGTTCTCTGGTAAGTCCCTTAGTCGCCTCTTACGACACCCACGGGAAGATATGGGATGGTGCTATTCTTTACGTCCGACACCACACGGACAATACTGGCATAGGTGTTGTAGAAGCCAACTTTACTGGGGAGCATGGTTTTATTTAATTATTTACTAGCTGACCCGACAGACGTTGTCTTGTTCCTATCTACCTACCAACTTACCTTTTCTATTCTACCTACGCTAGCTACCCTACCTACTTACCTCTCTACATCTCGAGTTATAACGAGACTAAGTTACATTAATCCATTTTGAAGTAGGTTTTTTTATATATTGTTATAGGCTTGCGTTTGGCCGCATCTCAGCTGGGGGCCAAGTCTGCTATTTTTATTATTTCGTCATTCCAACACGATCCCATTGTCATTTTGCTAAAAGTTCGTAATCTGCTAAATTCATAATGGTCGATCATTGGTCGGACGAAATAAAAGCAATGACTGCACAATGACGCTCTAATGGTAGGTCACTGATCAAAGGAACTGTCAACATTTTAGCAGATTACCGCCTAAGTCCGTCATTCAGTTATCATTGTGTACGAGATTACCATTCTATATCATTTCTTTCAATGGCGTGTCATTGGAAAGTCATAATGACGTCATTATATTAGTAGGCTAGCGACCTGACCTAGCTTCGCATGGGCCTATAGCCTTCCTCGGTAAATGGACTATCCAACACAAAAATAATTATTCAATTCGAACTAGTAGATCCTGAGATTAGCGCGTTCAACCAAACAAACAAACAAACTCTTCAGCTTTTTAATATCAGTATAGATTAACAAACTGGTCAAAATCAACAATGATGTAATCAATGCTGGACCATTCTGACACTATTGTAATTGCAGACTTGAGGCCTAGACTTCATGCACAAAAGTATAAATGCCGACTTAATGCCTTTATCTTTTTTGACGTGGTTTTACGCGACAAGCTTACTATCGCTACTTTTAGCACCACCAAAACACACGTTCATTGTGTGACATCATCGACACTAAATATCATATAATCCATTTCTGTCTTTTCTATTTAGGCTCTCAGCCATTTCAAACCTTCGGCGTCATTCTCTGCTGTAGATTTTACCTTTAAAACGATGGCATACGAGAAATTAGCCTGCCAGTTACAATTTTAGTGTTGTACGTGAAAGCGCTAACTTTATTCGAAGCATTTAAGAAAACGTTATAATACCAACCTATTTGTCCCACTGCACAGCGAATGCCTCTTCTCATAAAAAGAAGGCACGAACACTGATAACCACACCTGCTCGAGGTTATCTTCGAAAATAATCGATCTTTGTGCCAAGTTTAACCGAAAACATTTAACAAAGTTTTGAACAAACTTATATTTTTCACATATTATTAAGGGAATAAATATAATTACCACCAAAAAATTCTTTAATATATTTAGCTCCCTTACAAAAAAAAAATATAGTAAATACCAAATGTAGTAAATGATCACCTAATCTTAGTGTACAAATTAGAAAAAAAAAAGAGAAAGAATTCATTTGCCCCCCAGAACTTTTGTCCTGGGGGGCAAATAAATTCTTTCGACACACACAAAAAATAACATAAAAAAATAAAAAAACAGGAAAACGAAAATTGGTCCTGTTTTTTTAATGCAATATATACTTCGTGGCTATTCAGAATAGCAAGATGTAAACTTTTTGGCTATAATTTAGTCAGTCGCCCGCGGTCCCTTACCAAAATGGATAACCAAAATCTTTTTGACCCTTAAGTCCCCCCTGGGGCGGATCCGACATGGTTAGGTTAGGTTAGAACTGTGACTCCCTTTTTTTTTTTTTGTACGGGTTGGAAAATCCTCATGGATGGCCCCCGCCCTGGGGCGGGCGGAGGGGTCTGTCAGACTCTTACTGGCTAAAAACCACCCCGGTGTTCCATCTCACACCTACGTCGGGGTTCGCGGGAACTGGAGATACTTCCGCAACCCCCAGCTGGTGCCGGCCCGCTGCAGCGGGCCACTTCTCGGGTCAGGGGGGGGAGTGAGGTGTTAGACTCCCCCCCGGACGTCTTAGAGGGGCGCGCGTGGAATACTACGCGCCGCCACCTCAGGTTCTGGTGTATGTGGGGGGCGACAGACGTAGAACTGTGACCCCCTACCGGAACCGAATCGCTCTTTACAGTCAAACTCATATATTTCTACAGTACTTTAGGAACCACAATTTGGTGTGCATTTAAAACTTTGGTTATAATTTCGCATTAAAATGCGGTTTTCATTTTGGTGATCATTTACAATTTTTAACTATATTTTACTATATCTGGTGATAAGTTAAACATAAGTCTTTTAATATTAGTAGGAATGGAGGTAATGGAGGGAGGCCTTTGTTCTGTTGTATCAATGTGACTTTTTCAATTTCATAAGGGTGTTACTACACCAATCGTTCGATCATCGATCGATGCCATCGGTCGACATCGATCGACGTTGATCGATTGGTGTGGTAGCTTTGGCTGATCGACGGATACCGTTCGACTAACTAATCGATCGATTGCTGGTCGATGGCATCTGTCGACGTTGATGGATTGACTCCGGCTATAATCCATCACTAATAATAATCAAGCAGCTCGGTCGACGTCGACTAATCCATTCTACCATAGATCGATCGTCGATCGACAATCGATCGATTGGTCTGGTAGAAACTATCGATCAACGTCGACTAATCTATTCTACCATCGATCGATGCCGTCGATCGACGATCGATCGATTGGTCTGAAACACCCTAACCTGCCTTGAGCAAGGGTGATGATCAAAGTTAGTGGCTTCTCTGCATGAGAAGAGGTCTTTCCCCTGAAGTAGGATACTAATAAGCTAGTATTATTATTATGAAATACAATCCACTTTTTAATTCTACTTGAACCTTTAGAAAGGGGTCCTAGTTTTGAAGCGAGCAAGCTCAGGTTATGAAACAAAAGGCAGATAGACCGCGCGGAAATCTGAGAGGTAAGCCAAAAAAGCAAATACAAATTCAAAATCGAATACCTACAATCTCGTGATTGTAATCGCTTTTGAATTAGTATTTGTATTTTTATTTGTTTTTTTTTTAAGATGCGGCGTTTCCTGCTTTTGGTACTGAGTCGTGTCAGTACAGCACGAAGCGCGTTGTAGGTATTCGCTTATGAATTTGAATTTGCTTTTTTGGCTTCACTCTCAATGTTCCGCGTGGTCTATCTGCCTTTTGTTTCATAACCTGAGCGAGCAAGATTAACTTATATAAAACAGGCAAAGCATCCCATTTTATGGCTTAAGTCCAAACACAATTTAAGTATCAAAGATAGAACTTCTGTTCTAAGAAAGAATTTAGGATAAGTAGGTCCTACACATTTTTCTAAGCAAAAAAACTCCGAAATCAAGAACATTTCGTGCGGGCCACAGCTAGCAAAGGAACATTCCAAATATAAATTCCGCTATATTGACGTCCCACGTGACACATTTTCGCTCCATTATTTTTATCAGAGCTTTCAAATTGCATCTATAAACTGTAACGACAGCATCAATATCTTCATTGTTTCCCTTGAAATAACATTTTATCCTAACTAAATCCCATTCTTAGGTACCGATATTTGTCCTGTAAAAACTTTTTCCGCCATTTATTTTCAAGAAAAATCACACACATAAGATAAACTAAATTTTCCGCAACGCAAGCGTGTTTAAACGTTTTCCTATCAGCGATACGCACGCATTAAAGGATATTTATCTAGCCATTACGACGCCATATTGTGTCCTGTAACACGTTCACGTTTTAGGCCGTGGAGATTGAATTTCGTTCGTGTAACAGTGGTTTATGTTTGTTTATGAAGTTTTTTTGTTTGTTTAAAGTGTTACAAATTTATTTTTTATTATCAGCACTTCACATAAGGCACTTTTCGCATCTAGTGCACCGAAAGTTTTTCAAATGTCAGCAAAAAGTTTTTAATATTTTAAACATCAAAATATTATTAATAAATAATTCATGTAAACAAATAAAATATAATAAATAAACATGGTAGATATATCATGAAAATATTTGTTTTTGCTAACAAATTGACACTAATTTGTGTTCTATAAATAATAAATATTTTAGTCTGTGGCACCTATTACATACTTTCACCTCTTTAGTTTTACTTACGAACCAAAGTCATGTCAAAGTTTCAGTTTCAATTTACTGTCGAAACGTTATTCAAACTCAAACCTCAAAACTCAGGGCTGCCCTCGCTGCATGTACTTATTCCGTAGGAATGCTTCTTCTCATCCCTAAAGGTTGCCCCCCTTGCATGTACTCCAGTGGTGGTACTTCTATTTCTGAGAATTGTCCCCTCCGCCTGTATCCTGGTAAAGAACCTTTTCTCCTTCCTATTTGCATGTATTCCGGTAAAGGACCTCCACCCATCCCTGGGAGTTGTCCCCCTTCCATGTATCCCAGCGAAGAGCCTCCTCCCATCCTTGGGGATTGTCCCATTTGCATGTATTCCGGTAAAGGACCTCCACTCATCTTTGGGAGTTGTCCCCCTTCCATGTATCCCGGCGGAGAGCCTCCTCCCATCCCTGAGGATTGTCCCATTTGCATGTATTCCGGCGGAGGACCTCTCTCCATTCCTGGGGGTTGTCCCATTTGCATGTATCCCGGTGGATGGCCTTTTCCCATCTCTGGGGGTTGTCCCATTTGCATGTGTTCCGGTGTAGGGCCTCCTACCAACCCTGGAGTTTGTCCCTCCTGCATGTAATTGGAAGAAGAATCTCTTTCCATTCCCCGGTGTTGTCCCCTTTGCGCATATCCTGGTGGAGGAACCCAAAAACGTGGCTGAAAACCTTTCTTGGCCCCATGTTCGGGTAAACCCGGTTTGCCCATCCGAAGAGCGGGATTCGCATAATCATCCATTGATGGGATTCCTTGTCTGAGGGCGTTTGGTTTTACTTGGACCGGTCCAGAATACTTATTTACAGCTTTTGGATAACTTACGCTTGGCAGTTGACTCATCCCAAGTTTACCGAAACCTCTATCAGATGCCTTATTGGCCCTCGGTAGGGTATCAAAATTTATTCGGAAACCGTTAGGGTATTCACTTTCTGAGCCCGGACCAGGAATTCTGCCGTCCTTGTTCTCAGGAATTTGGTATTCTTGCATATTCTTGTCAAAGACGAATGGAAGTTTTGTAGTTGGTTTTGGTAGGTATTGCAGTTGGTCCTCGGGTGAATCCAATTTACCCATATTTTCGATACTTGTCCCAGGTTTGAATAAACTTTCGTCTATTTGTCTTTGCCCTGATATACCTGGTTTTCGAGTCGGACGAGGCAGAAAGTCATATATCATATGCGTTTTATTGCCATGAACGCCATATTTAGAGCTCTGGAAAAGCAAAATTAAGAAAATGTAAATTCGTAATCAAATTAAATAAATAGACGTGTCAAGTAGCTAAAGATATCAAATAATGACAAAACGCAAAATAAACCCCAACTTATTATATCATATACCACGAACCACTGTTTGGTTTTCTCTTGATATTTTGTTGATACTTGTCAAGTTTGTGAAAAAAAGGAATACATTACGTGCTCTAGTGACCGTCGATGCTCGCTTGGGCTGGCTGGGCTTGATTCTCCATCTTGGGTCCTACCTTGGCTTGCACCTGAAGGTTTACTTTCGCCCAAATCACTTTCTGGACCCCAAGCTCGAAACCAAGCGTCAGTTGGTCCTGATTCTACTAAACTGTTCCCTCCATCTGGGTTCTGACCCGTACCTGTGCTCTGAATTCCACTTTGGTCCAGATTTTCCTCAAGCCACCAATTAGACGACGGCGGAGCTTCGCTCATGCTCCTACCACTACCAGGGTCTTGACCACTTAATGCTTGACCCCCAGTTTGATCCAAACCTGGTGGTAGGGCTCCATTCATGTCCAAACCTCCGTCTGAACTCTGAACCATTTCCCAGCCACCACCAGGATCCTGACCTGCATCTGATACCTGACCTTCACGTAGACCCTCACCCCCGCCTTGACCTATATCTGAACCGTGATCTAATTTCCACGTAATTGGAACCACGTCATCGCCTGATCCTCGGCCCAAGTCTGCGCCCTTCATGTTTTCACCGTCGGTTGAACCTGGAACCGGGCCCAATAGTTCCTGAACAAGAAAAAGATGTGTCGTCAAGTATATTGCTACACGTTTAAGGTAAATTGTTTTGCTACAGAATCACTATTATTGCCCTTTTTCATCCACTTAGTTAAAGGGGATGAAAGTATACTTGTCAGTTTTATAATAATTAGTGCTGCATGCTTATAGCTTAGGATTCACGACGCTCTCAATGTAATATTTATTTATTTATTTATAGTTAATTAAAACGGTACAATACCTATTAAGTACATTAATTAACTTAGAAACAAAATAAAGGTTTTATATACAATATTGTAAATTGCGTCGTAAAATTAATTTAAAACTAACAGGGAACAGTGGACACCCTCGCATACTTTCCATTAATCCGCAAACACATTATATTCAGGACTAGCAACCCGGCCCGGCTTCGCATGGGCCTATAGCGTTCCTCGATAAATGGACTATCCAACACAAAAATAATTTTTCAATTCGAACCAGTAGATCCTGAGATTAGAGCGTTCAACCAAACAAACAAACAAACTCTTCAGCTTTATAATATTAGTAAGATTGGCCGTTAGGAGGGCCTTGAGCATCTTTGGAGTACAACACACTGGGGACTCAGCTCTGGCAACAGTTTTGGATGACAGTTGCGTGAACAGATTGTGCCGGCGCCACTGACGGTATCCGATGTATTTGTCGGGTACAAAGGCGACAGAAAAGACCAAGGAGTTCGGGATAGTCGATTCGTCCGCAAAGGGTTTCACAGGCTGCTCAAGGCCTCTTCTCACCTCTAACGAGTTAAAGCCCAGCACTCCTATTTACTCGGTAAATGTAGGGAAAATAATGGTATAACCTTTTAAATGAAAACCTGAGGAAGGTTTTTATACCTTTTCGAGCATTAGTGTTTGGGTCTCTGTATAAGGGTGCCAGATACAAGCACTGGACTCGAGTTTACTTCAGACCAAAGTGGTGTACAGAAGCCTGAAAACATTTGGGTTGCAAAAGTCACGAGCATTTCGCAAAACAAACCCCAAGCGCCTGAACGATTCTTTAGCAAGATTGGAAATATGGTCTCTAAGTGTCAGACCACGGTCGAAGGTCACGCCCAAGTCTTTTATGTTGGTGACACGAGAAATTGCTTCACCACCCAATCTGTAGTTATTGTGGATTGGTCGATTTCCCCGACCGAACGTCATGACGTAACACTTGCTTTTAAAGCAGCTTATTCACTTTACTCTTTATAAATGCCGTCAATATCCCTTTGAAGAAATTGGCAATACTCATCCGTTTTTATTTAATATATCATCATCTGCCTAACCTTTCCCTAACTATATTGGAGTTGGGTTCCAGTCTAACCGGACAAAGGTGAATACCAGTGTTTTATATGAAGCAACTGTCTGTTTGACCCCCATAACCCAGTAATGGATAACGTGGCCCCTTGGAAAGACTGACTTTCTGGCTTCTGACTACCCATAACGACTGTCAAAGATCTACGAAAAACAGCCGGGACCAACCGCTTTACGTGCTTTAAGAGGCACGGAGGGAACTCGGTATGAAATGGATGGTCGCCCGTCCACAGACCAACCACGGCAAGCGTAGCTTAACCGTGACTGATCGATCCGTAGGGCTTCAACTTAGCCACGAGCTCCTCTCAATGTACTCGAATGTATATTATAGTAACATACTTACGTTAGTCATGCGCTTCTGTAAATAATAAATTAACTTTTTTATTTCATGAACATTTTACTATAATAGTGTTTGAAGAATGTTAAGTCTGTTACACAGAATGGGGACCACATACAGGTATATGCAATAAATTATACGACATACTTGTTATCGCCATTTCTGACGATATACAAAAAATGAACGAAATCGGTCCAGTAATTAGGTCAAGTAGTAAGTTAGTAAGTAAGTTAGGTAGTAAGTAGAGTTTTAATTTTGAACAAATTTAAACACTGTGGAATTGGATCACTAGGTCAATGACTCAATGAACTTGAATCCTTTTAACACTGAAATGCGACGTTGCCACGGAGTGCAAAACTACAAACTATCACGACGCTGCAGTTTTGTACATATTCTAGTTATTTGCCTAAATGTAAAATTCGCTCCGGGGTCAAGGTACGTTGTCTATAATCAGAGTGTTTACTGAATTTATTTTGATATTTATTAGGTTTGAAAATTTAACTTTTTTATTTTTCGGTTTTTATTTTAATATTTAATTTTGCTATACTTCTGTGGACTAGTATTACTTGAGGTTTCATTTATTACATAGAAGTGAGTATATTGTATTATATGAAAATAACAAGGATTTTAGAACCTTCAGGCTTGCAGTATCATCTTAAAGGACGTCTAAAACGACACCCAAAAGAAAATTTTGGAGGTTTCTCTCCACGTATAGGTTGCCCAAAACAGAAACTTTCAGAAGAATATGTTTTAGGCGTCGAAATTCTTTATTAAATTAATGTAAAATAAAATTACCGTTTTATCTAAGTATTCATATCCTGCAAGCCGTAAACCAGAAAGTTCCGAAAATATCGTTTCTGCGTCTTGATTGTCCTGAAAAAAGATTTTAAAATACATCTACATTTCTCGAAAGGGTCTGATAAACTAAAAGGAGGTCATTGAACTAATCATCATTCATTCATTCATCATCAAACAACTACTTTTTATATGGGACTATCGCTAAAATACTGAAAAAAATCCGCTGATACTTACACTTTGTTCATTACAGACAACTTTTTGTTCCTGGAATAAAATTATTATTAACATTATTATAAAAAATATAATAACTTCATTGAATTATTTATTTTTGTGTCATCATCATCATCAGCTGGAAGACGTCCACTGCTGAACAAAGGCCTCCCCCATAGAACGCCACAATGAGCGGCAACCTGCCGCTTGCATCCACCGGCTGCCCGCGACCTTGACGATGTCGTCGGTCCATCTGGTGGGATGCCTACCAACGCTGCGTCTTCCAGTTCGTGGTCGCCACTCGAGAACCTTTCTTCACCACCGGTTATCGGTTCTTCAAGCGGTGTGGCCTGCCCATTGCCACTTTAACTTGCAAATTTTGAGAGCTATGTCGGTGACCATAGTTCTTCGGCTTATTTCCTCGTTCCGGATTTTGTCTAATATAGTTATAAATAAAATATGAACTTATTTTAGACAAAGTAACGTTACCTATATCATTTGTGAAAAATGTCGCGTGGTTTATTATTCTCACGCCCAGAAAGATTTTGGCACCCGTGGTCCAGTTATACTATACTCTAACGTTACCATTCGTGCCTATGCTCGACGGCGAACTCGACATCGGGTCAGCTTGATTTCGACGTCAAGCTCAGGGACTGTTTTAGCTTAGCGAATATCGTAATTTGTATATTAACTGTCAAATGTGTCAAATTATTTAACCTTGAGTAGTCCCACCAAAAGCCGTTAATTCACGTATCGCTAGCGCTGCGTAAGCAAAGGTAAATAGGAAAACCTTTTTTGAAAAAAGAGAACCGCCTTCAAAAACTAAAAAGTGATAAATAACTTTAGCACAGAACACACACGTCTTTAGTTTCGGAAGTCGGTGGCAATACAAAACAACAAACAGAACAAAGCCACCGACTTCCGAAACTAAAGACGTGTGTGTTCTGTGCTAAAGTTATTTATAACTTGTTCGATTTTGAAGGCGGTTCTCTTTATTTCAAAAAAGTTTTTATTTTCCACTTTTAGTGTCTCCATAACACCCAAATCCATTAAGAAACGGCAACACAGTTAAAACAGAGATTGAAACTCCTCTAAAGATAAACGAAAACGTCGTCTCAGTTTTTGTTGTTTTTTTTCATAAAGCGCTTTCAAAATTTCTGTTTGTTGTATACTAAAACGTTCTCCAGAATGTAACAAACACTTTTTTGAAAACCACATCAATATCGGTTCAGCCAAACGGGAGATAATCGCGGCCAAACATACATAATACAAACATACGGGTTGAACAGAGAACCTCCTTTTTTTAAGTCGGTTAAAAATTTAATGCGCCGCTGCAGCAGCGTCGAGCTTGTTGTGTACTTAAAGAATAGCACCACAGTTACACAATACTTTTAGTTAAAAAATATTTGACTTACGTTGTGTAGATATGTACTTACTTTAGGCAATTCGTTAAGTGGTGTCGTCTCTATATTCATCTCAGGAATATTAGTACTAAGCCCGTCATTTGTGTTCTCAATCTAAAAATTACAATAATTTTAATATTTCGTCAATGGTAACGGTAGTACTATGTGAAACTGTTTATTTATATATATAATATATATTGTAATAATAGTTCTAATTAAAATAACTATTAAATATTTAAAACAAAGTTTAAACAAAGTTTAACCCAGTTACTGGGTATCGTGTTACCCAATAACTGGGTTGTGGAGGTCCGATAGGCAGTCGCTCCATGTAAAACACTGGTATTCAGCTGCATCCGGATAGACTGGAAGCCGACCCCAATATACTTGGGAAAAAGCTAGGCAGATGATGATGATGATGATGATTTAAAACAAAGTTTAAAAAGAAAAGTATTAACCGACCAAGTGAAAATAAGACTTACACATGAAGGGTTCCGTACACCGTCCAATATAGGTTCAAGTGATTACCTATCAAAATATACCTAAAGTCCGCTGACAGACGAACAGCGAAGGCTTAATATTAGAGTCCCGTTGGGTACCTTTTGGGTTGGTACGCTGACAGACGAACAGCGAAGGCTTAATATTAGAGTCCCGTTGGGCACCTTTTGGGTTGGTACGCAAACCTAAAAAGCACGCATCTATAATAAGCTGCATTATGACCCTAAAAGCGGTGCAATAAGAACCATTTTACGAATATTGTCTTACTTCAGGCAATCCGTTTTGTGGTATCGTCCCTGCCTGCGTCTCAGGAATCACAGGATTATATCCGGACTTTAAATCTTCAAACTGAAAGTTACATTATTTATTTATTTTATTTTCAGCCTATATTGTCCCACTGCAGGGCAAAGGCCTCCCTTTCTTCTTTCCAACCCTCTCTATTCAGAGCTAGTGTGGACCAATCCCTCCTGTAAGCGTCAAGCTCATCCCGCCATCTTCGCCTAGGTCCTAGGTTCCTCGATGTCGCTGGACGTTTTCTGGGACCCAAATTGTGGTTGCTTTAGCCCATGATATGTTCGACATGCGGACGATGTGGCCGGCACAGTCCCACTTAAGCTTGGCTGCACATTATTTGTCATTGAAATATAACTGACCATTACAGCAGCAATGTTTATAAAGGCCTCCGCAAACGGTGAATAGTGACTGTCAATGCTTACGTCAATGACATTAATTTATGCAAACATTGATCGTTTAATTTTTGTAACTAAAGTGATTGTTGTTCTTATTATTTTCGAATCGATAGCTTTTTATTAAAGACCTATACTCCATTCACAATTAGCATTAGACAAAAGTTAAAAAAGGTTCTTTTTGATACACACTTTGTAACAAAAGTACAAAAAACATGTTAAAGTTGCGATAGACACCGAATTTATTATTATCTATTTTTATAGTAGCGCGTATTTGTATCCATTTTCATAATTTATTTTCTAAAATTATGTGGCTTTCATTTAGTTGTACATTTCATTAAAATCAAAAATGTCAATGCTAAAAACCTAACAATACCCGGAACGTATATCGTTTCACCGTAATTAAAAATCTAATATATAAAATTCTCGTGTCACAGTTTTCGTTCCCGTACTCCTCCGAAACGGCTTGACCGATTCTGATGAAATTTTTTGTGCATATTGGGTAGGTCTGAGAATAGGCCAACATCTATTTTTCATCCCCTTTTTTCACCCCTTTTTCATCCCCCGTAGATCGGGACAGGACAACGTCTGTCGGGTCAGCTAGTAATAAATAAAAATAAAAATATTGTTTATTTGCACCTTCAAGTTAACAACATAAAAACAAGTACAGTTTACAATAATATTTGGCCGAAAGGTAGTAAAAAGTTTTAATTAAGTGTTACAGCTGACACCTAAGCTAAGATAAATTAATATCTTGTATATATAGGTATCAGCGCCCACCCTCAAAATTCTACCAAATTCTACCAAATTTAAAATGTTACATAATCTTTAAAAGACTTTTATTCTGTTTATATTATAATACGTCCATATTTAGTACTATCTTAGATTTATTTATCAAAATTATGTTAAAATAAGTTTAATTAAAATTGTTTTAAATGAAAATTGTTTTAAATTCTTTGAAATAAAATGTTTTGAATTCCTGCTTCTATGAGCCTCTTTTTTCTAATGCTATTATAAATGGAGTATAGTGCCTAGGGGTCAAGGTTAGGGCAAGCCTGATATATTTTTTTACGTTTAACACCTTCCCTGCGGCTACGCTAGATTAATACTTGCTTCCAGTGCTGTACAAGTCACATACTTCCCGTATCAAGAATGCCTGATATGCGTTACGACGTCTATTTTCCCGTACGTAATCTTGACTTTAAACCATCACAGAGACATGGAAAGTCTACAGATATTTTTTTTTGTTGTACTAATCAATAGGTTACATCCTTGTGTATATATAGCTGCAGTCGCACGGGGTTTTAAGCAATATCTTAAAAGTTACAGGTATTTTGGAAAAGGTTGATATTACGGGAAAATACTTGTCGTGGCGCATGCAACAGTTACATTGCTAGGAATGGGGTGTAACAAGTAACATATTTTTCTGTTTCAGATTTATTATTGTTTATTCAGATCGTACACAATCAACGAAAACTATTTTTTACCAAAAGTAATAATTAATTATGTTAACAAAAACAGACTTCTTATTTTATATTATTATTTATTTTACTAATGGTCATACACAATCAGCAAAAACCATTTTTAACAAAAATAATAAGTAATTAGCTATGTTAATGTTAACATTTTAACAAAAACAGTAAATCTTTATTTTATATTATTATTTATTTTAGGTGCTTATAAAAGCTAAATTAAAAAAAAATCTGATTGAATTATCACAATTATTTATTCTACTCGATAATATAATCAACTCCAGCGATAATGAGTCTGGATCCGTCTTTTTATTTTTATTAATTATTACATCTTCTAATACACTAAATTCTCTTCCTGTTGATGGACTTAAAAAAATTGAACTGGGTTTTTTTGTATTAGATGGTTTCGATGAACTGGAACCACTACTCACAATAATGTTTTTAGCCTCTTCACCTTCTGTCTTTACACCTTTCCCCAAAATAAGTTTTCTACGTGAACGTTTCATTGTTTACTTATGTACAATTTACTCACTTACGCGTGACGAATAAAATACCTATCGCGTTCTGTAAAAACGTGTTTACTGGGCACAACACTACGGCTAACTGAGGGCCGCGCGCGCGCACGTTCAGTGCGGTACGGGGTTTAGGATACGGCCAAATAGTTCCCGTATCGCACTATTGTAAAATAATTACCTTTCTGTGCGTTACGAAAAAATAATTCCCGTACATTTTTATTCGTAAATTTTAATATACTTCAAGCAAGGACACCGGCAATACAGGCGTCTCTTTTTTACTTGTACGAATACTTGAAGTAATCATCCCCGCACGGAGTGCAAAACAAGGACAACTAGCTGCCGCACAGAGCGAAGCTCAATTACAACCAAATACTTCCCGTAACGCACTGAATGTGTTAAGAAAAAAACAGCAAGTTGCTCAGTTACTGATTGGTTCATGTTATGCTTATTAGTGCAAGCCAGGCTTTTCGGCTTGTATGAAGATCTCGCCATTGGGGCCCAGACGGTGTTGAAAAATTTTGGGACTGTAGTAAGTAGGCCCTTGTCTAGTCAGGAGCACCGCATTCACAATGAGTATCGGTGAGATTGGGAGGGCTTAAGTACGCACCAGTTATTTTTTTAAGTTTCATGTACCGTGCAAAACCAGATTGGCAATATGCTTAAGCAGTTTTCATTTAGAACACATCTCAATAGAGTTGAAAATTGTGAGCAAGAATAGAAGTGATGATCGAGCAGCATACACGGGCAGCTCAAGCAGACATAGTCACACAGCTTGAAGCTGCCATTGACAACTGCTGCAGCCGTCGGTTTCATTTTTTAATATATATATTTATATAGGGTTGCGTTTGAACGCAACTCACCTGATCTTAAGTGATGATGCGGCCTAAGGTGGAGCACGCTTGCCTAGGATAAAACGGTTCACTCGTGCCTTGAAGATACTCAGATTATATGTATCGGGGAATAGAGAGCGGGCAGTGAATTCCACAGTCTGGCAGTTCGCGCAATAAATGTGGAAGCAAAGCGCTTGGTTCGAGACCGTGGAACTTCAACCGTATAGCGGGTTCAACTGCTAGATCAGCCAAAATTTTCGCAACAAGCGCGCGACGCGGATTTGGGATGAAGAGCGCGGGCTGAGTTGATAACTGCTTGAGAGCAATCGGGAGCTAGAGAAGTCAGTGTATGCTTGGCAACTGCTTGGCCGCACGTAGAAATTTCACCATTTTGCCGACGTGGTGGTTCCATATCTTATTGGGACAAGCCCGCCACACTAATACCTAACCACTGCAACTCCAGTAAGCCAGAATCAACAGTGGCGACCACCAGAAAAGCGCCAAAGCAATGAAGCTCGACGAGTCCCAGAGAAACAATTTAACTGTCTTGGATCCCGCAACGAAATTAATCAGAAAAGAACAGCGGAGGAGTAAAAACATATTTTCTACTTCTCCCTGTATCAAGAAGGAGACAACAGAAGTGGGCCAATAGGCACAAAGGCGTGGGGCGGAGCGGTTTCAAATTAATTATTTTAAGCCCTGGCTCTTGAGCTAGGTAGCAACCTGTGTTACAGGAGCCAGTGTCTTCGCCCAATTGTGGTACATTTAGCATTTATGCTATGCAAAAAAACAAAAAACAGTAAAATAATAATGAAATAAATCCGTTCGGTAGTTTGGAAGATATCAGGTACTAAAGAAATATTTTTATTTTACCGGCGCGAGAAACATAACCCTTTCCTTGCAGTCGGGGTAAAAAGAAATGAAAGATACATGTATGCTGTTTTGCAATGCATTACTTGTGTGTGTGTGTGTGTGTGTGTGTAAATAGAAGACCATACTTCACTATGCAGTGGCAGCTTGAAGCAGTCCATCCTGATTGCTTCAAGCTGCCGGTGTATGTCCTACATACATGCAGCAATTGGTTTTTAATTTACACACTTCCTCCTTCCTTTTCTTACCTTTACTGGTTCGGATTCGTTATTATACAATCTGAGGCTGTGTATCATCAACCCCATTTGCTGGAAACAGACAATACTTACTATACTAGCTTTTGCCCGCGACTTCGTCCGCGTGAATGTCGGTTATAACGAGTGCAGACGAAGTCGCTTATTTAAGAGTAGCCTATGTCTTTTCCCGGTTCAAGCTATCAATCAGCATCATCATTTCAGCCGAAAGACATCCACTGCTGGACATAGGCCTCCCCCAAAGAGGGAGGGTTGCCATAATTGCCACGCCTGGCAGGCGGGCTGGCGATCGTAGTATGGTTGTTACAAAGGCACAGAGAACGCTGCTGCCCATTCTCTGGTGAGTCCCTTAGTCTCCTCTTACGACACCCACGGGAAGATATGGAATGGTGCTATTGGTGCTAGAAAGGTAACAGACAGAGTTACTTTGTACTATCGTATGGATGAGTAAATAAGTAATAAGTTTATGTATAGAAGTATGGATATGGATTTATATTAAAATATAGTATGGATGGTATAGATTGTCTCCCTCCGAGTTGGTACAAAGGCGGACTCAATGCCTTAGGCATTCTCTACCAGTCAACCAAGGGTGGTGTAGAGATAGCATGGCATGATGGTATTCAAAAGTTATTTCCTTTTCATTAAGGTCCACGTAAGTGAAGCTGCGGTCACAGCTAGTTGACATTTTGCCCCCACGTCAAAAAATCAAAAACGTGCCCTCGGCGTCAAGCTAAGTTACATCATCATCATCATCATTTCAGCCGAAAGACGTCCACTGCGGTTGTTACAAATGCACAGAGAACGCTGCTGCCCATTCTCTGGTACGTCCCTTAGTCGCCTCTTACGACACCAACGAGGAGATATGGGATGGTGCTATTCTTTACGTCCGACACGATACGGACAAGTGACATACTCTATGAAATTTAATACGTATCGGAGTCTGTCATATACTCGTGATCGTGACGTCCTGGGCACATTTTGATTTGTCATCTATACAGCGGTCAAAATGTTAATAATAAAAATAGAAGCTATACCTCCAAGTCTTCAAAGAACTTAGGTATTTCATCCGTGTAAGGATGAACCAGGATACACACGTCGGCAAATATATTGAGTACAAGTAACCACGTTGCTTTATTCATTTCGTGAATGCACTGAATTTGAAACTCATTAAATCATACTTACTGTAACTAATTTTGTGTAATTGGATGCGTTTATAAAGAACAGATAAGACAATGATCGATTTTGCCGGCTTGATTGATTAGTCGACAAGGGCTTGGTTCCTTCTGTGAGCGTTTGCGCACTGCGTCTGATCCAAATTGATTGTGTTCCAAATTCGAACGGAGGTCGGACCTAGTGTGCATCCTCTTAGGGGCTGGTTGCTTCAAGTATGCCTCGCCATCATCGAGGCAGTCCAGCCAGTGCTCGAGCGCTGGCTCGGGAGGAGGCACGGCTCCCTGTCGTTTCGGGTGACACAGGTGCTCTCGGGGCATGGGTGCTTCGGGAAGTACATTCAACAGCAAAAGTAGTTGATTAAAATCAGAAATTCAATACTACTTTATATAATTTATTACTAGTTTATTTATTAAAAGTATGTGATTGTCACACACATACTTTTGAATCACTTCGACGCCACACAGTTCTGACGCGAACTCCGTTCATTAGTGTGGAATTTCTGATTTTGATTATCTACTTTTGCTGTTGACTGTACCTGTGTTGTATAAACAAGGAGCCGGACGCCCGGTGGCACCACTGCATCGCGCGCCGGGAGGATACGGCACGGTATGACCTGGCAGAGTGTGCTGCTTGGGAGGAACCGCGCCGTGCCCTCGTCTTAGTAGTAGACAGTGACCTGTCGCTGCCGGCCGTGGTCGAGTCGATGGTCGGCAGCGCAGAGTCCTGGGACGCGGTGATTTCCTTCTGCGAAACCGTCATGTCGCAGAAGGAGGCGGCAGAAAGGGAGAGGGAGACGCACCGGGCGTCAGCGGAGGGCGAACAACACCCTCTTCCAGCCCCCCTAAATGGGCTGGACCCATTCTGTCATCTGGGCGGGAGATTCGGGGACGTCTGTCGCCCCCCACATACATCAGGACCCGAGGTGGCGGCTAGTAGTGTTCCACGCGTACAAAAAAGAATATAATATAATTATATACCTATTAAGTAATCAATTAATTAATTAAAATTAAAGAGAGATAGCACTGGATCGGGATAAATGAGTCCAAGAGCGACGGAATAGTCTAACTAAAGTCTAATTTTGTCTAGACTGTAGATTTTGCTATGGAGCCGGACCAGCATGTTTTCAAGCATATTACAAATAAAGAAATGATATGAGTAGGTACCAATACCCTCTAGAACTATGTGATTAAAAAGTCAATTTGTACGTACACTGATGCAGGATCTCCCGACTCCCGAGCAAACAATTTTTCTATCTAGCCACACCGTCATTTGTCACACTCGCGCCCGGGCAGCGCTATCGTTATGACGCGTCACGTCAATTTGACTAATTCAAAGCGTGACGCCAAATAGTGAAGAAGATGAGAAGGTACAGTGTGCGATAAAGATAATATATTATTATGTCAGTCTGTGGTAATCTCCATCGTCCAACTTGAAGTCATCAATCCCAGAAGCAACAGTAGTGGTTATTCTGCAAAATCAAAATTAGTGATTGGTGAACTGGTGATTGGTAATTCAGTTGAAGTGAGCTGTGGCAGCGGGCTGGGCACATTGATAGTAAAGACGATATGGGGCACAAAGGTCCTGGAGTGGCGGCCGCAGTGTCGGCAAGGTGGACCGACGACCTGGTCCGAGCTGAGGGAAAACGCTGGATGAACGCGGCGCGAGACAGACACAGGTGGAGGTCTTTGGGGGAGACTTATGCCGAACAGTGGGCGTCTAAAGGTTGAGATGATGAGCTGTCATTGTATCTAATGCTAGGGAATAACAGCCCACTTTCCCTGAATACACCGAGGTAGGATTTTACAGAATAGCACTACAGGTGGGATGAAAGTTCACCGAATAAAAGTTGTTTTTCGTGAGTACTTTCACCACCTGGAAAATGGCCGATACATTAAACATCAGCCCGTATTTGACAGAGATTATAATATCAGGTTATTATAGTCCCAATGCATAGCAAAGACCTCTTCCTCATTCACTCTTCACGAGAATTGATCACCAATCCACCACGCTTTTTTTTATTGGTCAAGCCCGCCACACAATTCCCAATTCACTGCAACTCCTGTAAGCCAGAATCAACAGTGGCGACCACCAGAAAAGCGCCAAAGCAATGAAGCTCGACGAGTCTCAGAGAAACGATTCAACTGTCTTGGATCCCGCAACGAAATTAATTAGAAAGAACAGCAAAACATATTTTCCACTTCCCTCCAAATCAAGCAGGACACAGAACGGAGCTAGGCTAATAGGCACAAAGGGACGTTTACAACTGGGAGAAACCCAGTTGCCAAGCACCACGAATTATAACTGACATAACTAATGGGCCCTAAAAAGTGATTATTGATTAAAAATAATAGGTATGGCAAAATCGCTTGAACGCACGGAAATTAGTTCTAGTTTCTACAAGGTCAGCATAATAAACTGCTCCGAATGTAACCTGTTGCAGAAAAAACGCATTATGTTGGATAGTAACCCAACATAATATTGCGTTTTTTTTCTGCCAAAGAATACACTCCCATAAGATATGATGTGCAGATTGATCGTATTTAGTCAGAAGTAGAACATTGACACAAAGGCGAAGCAACAAGCTTGAAAGAAAATAATTTACTCTTAAAGTTGCCATGACCTGTTAGAAATTGGGCAACACATAATTCACCACGCTTGCTCAAGGCGTATTGGTGATTTCAGACTAACATAATAAAATAACACAGGTTTCTTCACGATGTTTACCTTCACCGATGTCAATGATGCCTGAAAGAAACTTAGATGCTTTCTAAGTTTATGAGATTGAAAAAGTCACCTAAGTACTGGCACAGGAGCCCGCCTCTAATATATTTTTTAATCATTTGATAGGCATACGTTTGACCACTATCTCACCTGATGGGAAGCGATGATGCGGTCTGAGATGGAGCACGCTTGCCTAGAAGTAACCTATTCACTCTTGACTTAAAGACTCCCAGGGGGGTTGAATAAACGAAGTTGCCCCATAAATTGTTCCGTGTTAAACCTCTGAATATCCTAGCCTTTAATTCGTAGTAATGTAGGTACCCACTTTGTGGAGACATCGACACTATTATTATTCATCGTTACGATGCCATTTCAATGTCTTCTCAAAAGATGAAACTAAAAGTTTTTTGTTTGTTTTGTCTCAAAAGACAGAAACAAAGGGTTTGACTTGGAACAGGTTTTTTATGATACCTAAACTAGCAAGTTAGTAGTTACCAATAGAAAAACAACCAACCTTGACCTTGGTGACCTGCGTAGCCTTGGTAACCTTGGAGAACTTATTTTTTGGCGTCGGGGTGGAAAGACCTCATGGATGTCCTCTGCTCTGGGGAGAGCGAAAGGGTCTGTCAGATTCTTACTGACCCGCGGGTACACACGATCCTTCCGCAACCTCCGACTGGTACCGACCTGCTTCTGCGGGCCTCCTCAGGTTAGAGGGAAAAGAAGAGAAAGGGCAAAGACAAGATAGACCACTAACCTATTTGATTTAAAATGAATGAATGTTTCTTTTGAATATTTATACGACGATACTTACAGGTAAACATGACTGGACTTTAATGAATGAACTGACATAATATCTTGCATGCTCTTATAATATATGTGTACACATGTCATGTTTTACAAATAAATAATTATATTCTATTCTAACCTATAGATGGATAGTGGTAAGAATCTCAGATTATGAAACAAAAGGCAGATAGACCGCGCGGAACACTGAGAGTAAAGCCACCAAAGCAAATACAAATACAAAAGCGAATACCTACAATCGCTACTATAGATAGCGATAGGCGGTAGGTAGGTTTGTATTTGTATTTGTTTACTATCGTTAAAAAAAAAAGAAAAAGAAATACAAAAGCGAATACAAGCACGAGATTATAGGTATTCGCTTTTGATTTGTATTTGCTTTGGTGGCTTCACTCTCAATTAGGGTTCCTAACTATAGGTACTGTTAAAAACAGTATTATACTGTTTTTCACTCCATTATACTTTTTACTGTCGGACAAAAAAAACAGGTCACTGGTCCATTTATTGGCGTGCCACACTACACACACAGCCGCACATCCGCAGTGCATGCAGCGCTGGCCTCAAAAAATAAAGTACTGTTCATTTGATTGAAATACTGTAATGCATTATCTTTATTAAAATTAAATTACAACTTTAGTTATATACAAATCTTAAAAATGTAAATAATAATATTACGTACAATTCCAAGAAAAAGGCAGGGGAGCTCAAAGGGCATCAAAAAACTCGTCCACATCGCTGTCAACGGGACACGTGCCCAACAGGCTGGCAGCATTGCCACGTTGTATGGCAATGCTGATTCTTTGACCCAAGAATAGACCAGCCATCGGGTCACGTGAACAGTCGACCAGCCGCTTGGCGATATCACGAAAAACAATATGGGCACTCGGACCCCATGGCCCTACAGTTTCCACCCCAAACGGCTCAAATACATAGCTTCCAAGAAGGCTATTATATTTGCGACGTTTGAGGTTTTCGGCACCTGCAGCAGCCGCCCCAGCACAACACGTTGTGCTAGGAAGATGAAATACTGTTGATATTCTTTCTCCAACCTAAATATACCGTATTTCTTGCAAAAAAGTTGGCAACCCTACTCTCAGTGTTCCGCGCGGTCTATTTGCCTTTTATTTCATAATATGAGGTAAGAATGATACGGAAGAGTAGGACATCAGTGATATCATGACATTCTGAAGAAAACGTGTTGAGCGGTCCCCAAGTACTCATTACCAGTGGCGGGACCTTCATACAATCCGAAATTGCTTGCACTATAATCAGCATAACATGAGCTAATCAATAACTGAGCAACTTAATTTTAGCAAGGCAATTTTTTTGTTAATCGTAGAATGTCTACCGGGCTTGCTCTAAACTGGACTCCCTAGGCACGCCACTGCTCATTACTCAATATCTTTATTGCTTTTCCATAAATTTAAATATGCTTCTAATAGGTGGACTGGTAAGTGTTTTATATTAGGATCATTATAAAAACCCTGTCGGGCACAGCAAAAAGGTAGAAGAGAAGAAGCTCTGTTGCAGGAAATTATTAAATTAACTTAGAAACTATGTTTTGTATAGACGCAAACACATCAAGCCATACCAAACTGTCAAATTTTCAAGATTGGATGTAAACCTTATGATTTTGTAATAAAGTTGAAATTTTATCAAAGAAATTTCTGTTGTAGCTTGATGTGCTTACGTTTGTACTTACCTTGAAAAGTAATCAATTCATGACAATTAAGATTATGGGACGAAGGCAGGAAGATACCGTAACTCAAAATCTCGTATGTTTAACTACAATACTTTCACATAAAAAATATGACTTTAACTTTTTTTTTAATATCACTAGTGTTAGAAGAAGAAGTGAAGAAGAAGCGGAAAAGTCCCGTACATCAAATCTTATGATCCTTACCAATATTAAAAATGCGAAGGTAAAGTCTATCTATTTGTAACGCATTCACGACGAAACGCCGGAACTGATTTAGATAAAATTTCTTACAGACTAAGCTTGGACCCTAAGAAAGGCTTGCGGACATACTTTCGTCACAAGTAAGCAGAGCCATCTCATAAACGTCTTTACTTTTCTTTTCTTTGATATATATTTTTGTTTATGTACTTTACCTATTTTGTTATATTTTTTATATGCACCTGCCGTGTTATCTCTTCACCACCCTGGGTTGACTGGTAGAGAATGCCTAAGGCATTAAGTCCGCCTTTGTACCTTTGTGCATGAAGTGTAAATAAATAAATAAATAAAGGCTATAGGCAGGCTACTTTTTAATTCGCGACTTCGCGTGGATCTGCGATAAACCACACTCACACGGACGAAGTCGCAGGCTAATGCAAGTTGTCAATAAAAATCAATCATCTCAATCACCACAGTCATCACTTAAGAATGGCTGTTTTTTTTCGTTGAGTTCGTAATTTTCAGAGCATCGTAATTTTTTTAAATTGCCCTCTTGCGAAGCTGATTAGTATCGATAGTAGGTAATAAGTAAACAAACAGGTCATTACACAGAATAAAAACTTATATCAACATTCATTATTGAGCTGAAAACCAATTTAAAACTTAAATTAATTTACAGCCAGTCCGTTTTACATGCATTTGCATTTAATAAACTGGCAAGTGGGTAGGAAGAGCGGCGGTTTTAATGGGATAAATTAAAAATAAAATATACACTGAATATTTCTTAAGCCCACTTGCGCCAAAAACTTAACGTTCATTGCTGACACGAGATTAAATGCTAAAACGTATTTATTTTTGTGGGCCCGTGATAGCAACTCACCCGGGGTTAAAAGGTAACCCTTTGCAAGCGGGCCTTAGTGGAGACAATGCTTAATTTTTATAACTGGACAATTTATCTTCGTCCACCTTATTGATTACGATAACGGCGACCCTTTGAAAGCTGGAACGGTGATTTCCAGGTGCTACGACGGGAATTCCAAGGTAGGAATTCTACCGCAACCTCGACCCGGTTTGGGGATCTGAGGGCCCGAGGTCCCTGTCGCTCCGCACCTGGTGTGCTGAGCGAGACGACGGCCGCACCGTCTCAGTTCGTCGTTTATTTTCGCCGTTCACCGCCTTCCCGAGCATCAACATCATTACCGTCTCCGGGAATTTCTTCTGGGAGATACGGGAAGTACCTGTCCCTGCAGAGGTGACAAATAGACGACCGTAACCCACGACCCTACAAATTCTGTGTGCCACCGACTTAGTTAGCAAATTAAATGTTTGTCTATAATGGTACACACTCTTTTTTTATTCATTTACCGCCACTAGGGGAGGAATAAAACGGGTGGAGGCTACATATGCTTCTAATAGGTGGACTGGTAAGTGTTTTATATTAGGATCATTATAAAAACCCTGTCGGGCACAGCAAAAAGGTAGAACAGAAGAAGCTCTGTTGCAGGAAATTATTAAATTAACTTAGAAACTATGTTTTGTATAGACGCAAACACATCAAGCCATACCAAACTCTCAAATTTTCCCAATTTTATGTAAACCTTATGCTTTTGTAATAAAGTTGTAATTTTATCAAAGACAATTCTGGTGTAGCTTGATGTGCAGACCTTTTCACTTAACACAAAGACCATTACCATTACCATTAACATTATGGGACAAGGGCAGGAAGATAGCTTAACTCAAAATCTCGTATGTATAACTACAAAATTTAATTAAGATTAAAGAGATTAAATGCTAAAACGTATTTATTTTTGTGGGCCCGTGATAGCAACTCACCCGGGGTTAAAAGATAACCCTTTGCAAGCGGGCCTTAGTGGAGAAAATGCTTAATTTTTATAACTGGACAATTTATCTTCGTCCACCTTATCGATTACGATAACGGCGACCCTTTGAAACTATTTCCTAGCGGCCATATTTCATTTTAAATACCACATGCCGAAGAATCCAACTCGGATGGGCAGCGTTCGAGAAACTACGAGATATATTTTCGTCCATAATTAATAAAAAAATTGTGCCTAAAGACGAGGGTTTATAACAAGTGTGTGACATATGGCACAGAAATGTCGTCCTTAACTGCTGGCCTCCTAGAGAAACTCAGAGTCACGCAGCGAGCCATGGAGAGAGCTACGCTCGGAGTTTCTTTGCGCAATAGAATCTGAAACGAAGAAATTCGCCGAAAAACGAAGGTCTACCGACATAGCTCTCAGAATATGCAAGTTTAAGTAGCAATAGGCAGGCCACATCGCTCGAAGAATCGATAACCGATGGGGAAGAACGGTTCTCGAGTGGCGTCCACGAACTGGAAGACGCAGCATTGGTAGGCCTCCCACCAGATGGACCGACGACATCGTCAAGGTCGCGGGTAACCGGTGGATGCAAGCGGCAGGTTGCCGCTCGTTGTGGCGTTCTATAGGGGAGACCTATGTTCAACAGTGGACGTCGTTCGGCTGATGATGATGATGACCCGGCCACAATCACACCTAGTACAGTAAAGATGGCCTGCAGAGTTAACATATGAAGGTTTAGCTCACTCGCGTCACTGTCTCGGTGGCGCGAGGAAGCGCGGGCACGGGGCGAGCGACCTATGCAGCGGCACATGGAGTTGCGTCAGTCTCAGCTTTGCGAGTCGGCTTCCAGTCTAACCGGATGCAGCTAAATACCAGTGCTCATGGAGCGTCTGCCTATCGGATCTCCACAACCCAGTTACTGGGTAAAACGATACCTCTTAGTAAGACTGTTTATCAGACTATCTAGCTTCCGACTACCCATAACGACTGCCAAAGATCCACGAAAGTCAGCCGGAACCAACGGCTTTACGTGCTTTCCGAGGCACGCCCGAGCCACAGACCGACCGCGCCAACTGCGAAGCTTAATCTTTGATCGATCGATCTCTCCGGCTTTTACTTAAGCACAACCTCCTTTTATAGTTCTAGAGCAACATCGTTAAAAAATAAAAATTCTACAGTAGACTAAACGTAGTCTTCATTACGACCAATCCTGTTTGTTTAAATCGGATTATTCTTGCAGCTTCAGAATAAAGGTTGTTGAGTAGTTAAGTCTTTTATGCAATAATGAACAAGTGTATGAGACATAAGAGACTAAATTGTGCGGAAACACAGGAATGAAACGAATGTAACGGTCACCTTACTGTTACTTTCGAAATACATGAACATAATGCAGTCATTATACAAATCGCGTACATACTTAATGCAAATTTAAGACTTATACGGTTTTCTCATGGATGCCATTGTCAGAACTGGACCAAATTAAAATGGGACCACACGGGAAGCACCAGCTTTCAAATAAAAAAAGAATCATCAAAATCGGTTTACCCAGTTCTCAGGTAACAAACATAAAAAAAAATACATACAGTCGAATTGATAACCTCCTCCTTTTTTGAAGTCGGTTCAAAAGTGGACGCTACATCGAAGCGTGTCGACTGTAGTCTAATTGAGTTACGCGTTATTCTAGGTGAACGACAAACGCGGTAAAAAACGCGTCGCGAAAATGTCAAATAGTCGTTATATGTACTTGTACGGCAAGAGCGGATTTATTTTTTGCGCGACGAGACGCGACACAATAGTTCATTAATAATTAAATATTTACTATTATACGTACCAGTGTTTTTTCTTACTTTAAAGTAAAGTCAATAAGAACCTCTTCTCAATAGAAATAGGTTTTAGAAAATTGGTTATTGATAGTTAAATAATAGGTTTAACAGCTGCAACAATATTTAATTAAAAGTGCTTGGTCGTCACAATACCTCTCTCTTTAAATAAACGTGGATTTTGTTTCGGATATAAATACTGAAACTCTTCAAACTTATTTATTTAAAAATAAGTACAATGACTACCTACAACGTAGGACACACGTCGCGTGAAGTATATTGGTCGCATTACGTCGCATCGCTTCGCGTCGCGTCGCGTCGCGTTCGGTCGCTCATCTAGGACAACGCCTTAGCCTAAAACTTAGCTATGAGATTGTCGCCATTAGTTGCGTACATTGATGAACGGAACGTGAGTATTGTTACACATTTTTTTTTAATACGTGAGGTCATTTCACACACGGCCATCTGACCCCACACTAGGGAGACCCTGTACTATCGGTGTCAGACAGCTGATATACCATACACAAATACATTTTAAAAACATACATATATAGATAAACAACACCCAGACACAAGGCAAACACAAGTGCTCATCACACCAATATTTACCCTGGGCGGGAATCGAACCCGCAACATGCTGCGCAGCAGTCGATCGCTCAGCCACTGCGCCAACCGTGTCGCTGACATTATAGACTGATAAAACGGATTAAGTCACTATGAATGTAGCCGGGTTCGTCCGACTACCGGGAGTCTATAAAGTGAGCGATCGACTGCTGCGCAGCGTGTTGCGGGTTCGATTCCCGCCCAGGGTAAACATTTGTGTGATGAGCACTTGTGTTTGCCTTGTGTCTGGGTGTTGTTTATCTATATATGTATGTATTTACAAAAAAAAATATGTATTTGTGTATGTATATCAGCTATCTGACACCCTTAGTACAGGGTCTCCATAGTTTGGGGTCAGATGGCCGTGTGTGAAAATGTCCCCACATATTATTATTATTATTATTAATACCCGAAGCGTGTAGCCACAGAATTACAGGTGTTCAATTTTAACAAGAGACTTAATCCTTTCTTAACACGTGGGATGTCCGTAACAGAATAGCACCCACCTATCTCATCCCAAGGGTGTCGGGAGTCAAGCAGCAGCGGCTTCCGTGTACTTAAGGCGACGATATACGCCGGCGACCTTGAGCGACCAGAGAATCGTATGCGCTGCGTCCAAAACTCTCAAAGTTTAGTCGAAAAAATTAAATAAAGGATTAATATTCTTTAACTAGAAAAAAAAGTGTATACTAAAAGATAGATAATAAAATTGTCTGTAAGATAGTAAAAGTTTCGTTTAAATATTCCCGGTAGATTTTGTGTGATTATCAATGTTTTGTCCGCGTCAGACACAACTTCACGATTTAATTAAACTATTTAATATGAACTTAATCAAAAATATTCACATACTACATGATTAAGAGCGCCCATCCCGTCTTACGCGATTACGCGATTACGGTGTTATAACAAGTTATTTTCCCAAATACACAAATAATCTTAAACAACCATAAACTAATACATATAAAAAAAAACCTTATCAACTAAACGTAAGTGTACACTTTACGTTGTCGGTGTCGTGTGTTGTGACGCGATTCCAACGCTCCAACCCTCAGAGTCCAGTCGGTCTTCACCCCCAAATACTCCACGACTTCCTCAATCTACGTGGTGTAATGCAGCCGCGAAATGTACAGCTCCGTCGTAGGCACAGCAGGACGCAGCAGCAGCAGCATGTTTGGTCCACACGGAGCGGTACCGCACTGGTTACGAGAATTGGGCCTCCTCTTCTTCTTCTCCACTTTGGTGAAACCCTCTTACTCAAGCTTGCTTACTGCAACCTACTCTCTTACATGGTCCCTGTAACCTGGTTGACTACACGCATAAAATCAAGAACCAACGTGTACTCCCAAACCGCTGTCACCGTATTTTTTCAAAAACATGTAACACAAGTTTGCGCGCGTGCTTTCTGCGCTGCTAGTTGGATTATCACCAAAGGACAGAAGCTCAGTCGATCGTTGTCTTACTAACTATCTGAAGCATGCAAGTGGCTTTACGGTAAGAATACGAAGTAGGGGCATGCTAGTTAAGAGTGGCAAACCCGGTAAAGTTCCCATACAAACGATCAGATAATACGTACACACAAGTATGTTGTCGTTTATATCTAGGTTTCTATGTAATAATAAAGAAACTTTTTTAGAAATGAATTCAGTAAAGACGACTGACAATCAATTTTTTTACACAAATTTTATCTGAACTTTGACCTTTGTTGTAGAGATTTTAAATTACAAACAATTTAACAAAAAAAAATTGTAACTGTTACCTGTTTTTGAAAAAGTCAATTTACATGCGATGTTTTCGCGAACACACCCACTCGTTTGTTTTCGACCATTGCGTTGAATAAAACAATAAAATTTTCAATCAAGCTCGTTTTGACTGTAGATGGACCGGCAAGTGTCCTCTTAAGGTGGGGGGGGGGGTACGACAAGGTGGTCGGTTCAAAATTTCTGCGCACCAAAAGAAGCGACTTTTGTAGATTTTAAACTGACAATCAAGTCAACATGTGTAGTATATCTATCTTTTAGTATACGCCTTTTTTATCTTTTATTAATTTTTTCGACTAAACTTTGAGAGTTTTGGACGCAGCGCATACGATTTTCTGGTCGCTCAAGGTCACCGGCGTATATCGTCGCCTTATAAAGTATGGAGTTTAGAGGTAAAGAACACTATCTCATAAATGGGGGGAAAGTTTAAGAAG
Source organism: Charanyca ferruginea (assembly GCA_947361185.1). NCBI lineage: Eukaryota > Metazoa > Arthropoda > Insecta > Lepidoptera > Noctuidae > Charanyca > Charanyca ferruginea. The sequence continues at coordinate 5,242,781 of OX376082.1, read as the reverse complement.
TGTCCAGTTTTATGCAGCAAGTAACAGTTCCAAAACCTGTCAAAATGGCGCTAGTGTAGGCACTGGGTATGGTATGAATGTAGCCATAGAATCGTGAATGTAGCAGTTGTTGACGGACTGAAGTTAGATTTTTTTTACCCGGTCACGATTGTAGCGCCACCCTTATGTAGCACATTTTAACGGACACTTTTACCACGGTAAAGATATCAAACAGTATTGTGACTCGGCCCTGACCTTGAAATAATTACTTACAGCCGCGCGGTACTTCAACACGCGGGAGGGCTGCCCTACAGTATTTTAATTTCATCAACCCACTTGAGTTTCTGAGTTTCTTCCTAATTTTGTGATTGTAAATATAACATGTATTATATTAAAAAAGCAACAACAAAAAAATACATGATGTTGTGTTTTTTGAGTAGTAGATTGAATAAAAATATAAAATATAACACCCTTCTAAGTTAGAGACTGAACAAAATATTTGCGCCTCGACTGAGCCGTAAGAAAAGTTTTATTGTTAAATTTAATGTAAAAAATCTGCAATAGCTGATAAATTTTTTTATTCAAAATAATTTTGGAAAGTTTATAATAATTGCTATAGATGCCGTATTAAGTAAATACTTATACTTATTTCAATGAATATTTGTCACAAATCGCAAGCTTACTACTTTCAAACCATCACACCGTATGACCGTACGTCCGTCACTGCGGCGCATTCGAGACTAAACTGTATACTCACTCCTGGCGCGTAGGTATGACTCGTGGTCCGCTTCCGACCGTTTGTATAAAGATAGAATACCGTTAGATATCATTACCGAGCTTTTACATACACAGACGTAAGGTAAAGGTTGGTAGATGTCCTACCGACCAACCAAATTAAAGTACAAGATGAACCGATGACCTAGTGAGAGTTGTGAAAAGTGTTTGTGTTTTTTGAAAAACTTTCGCTGGATAACAAAGCGATGGATCGATTCGTTTGGAAAATCTTGGGGGACCTATGCCCAGAAGTGGACGTGATACGTTGACATTGGTGATGGAACCCTACATGAAGAAAATGATATACTTAATGAATGATGATTACTTGTCCATTTGTTTTTTGTCCATTGTGACTGATTTGTATGTGTGAAAGTTATTACATATTTAAGAGCACTAACTTGTATGTCTATTCAGTTACAATATCCCTCGGTGAACACCTAGGTGAAGTGAGCAGTCATCCGTCCGTCTGCTTTGTCAATCCCTAGCATCGGAACGGATGACAGCTCACTTCACCTAGGTGATCACCGAGGGAGATTGTAATAGAATTGCACTGCTGGTTGCCGGCATAAATTGCTACTAACACTAAATGGATGTAATTTTTAAATCCGAAATATATATATTTATTTATTTATTTTAATCTTACCTACATCTATCATTACAGATTTGGGATCCAATGCGAGAGTGGCCTTACAAGCTAAATCCTTAATCTACATCCAATAAAAATTACACAATATATTCTAAATCTTAACCTATAACATATTATATACAATGTAGCTTTTGCGAGTTCACTCAAGTTGCACCACAACAAATCAACCTTCTCGTGAACCTCGTTCACCACACGCATGGCTCTGGTGAGAGGAGTCCTCGCCAATAGGTTGGTTCTGGCTGCAGGCACAGCAAGTAGGGGCGGGCGTCGCCGCCTCCACACGTACCTGTCTGGCACGCAAAGTTCCAGGTGCCGCAGCACTCCCGGGTTATGCGCCTCACCACGCAGTAGCTTTACACATACGCTGCGAGTGCAAAGTCCCGTCGCACCTTTAACGTGTTGTACCCTACCATACCTAGTACAAATAGTGTAGGGTACATCAATGGGTACAATGGATATACCCCATGCAAATTGAAGTACAGGTGTCTTGTGAACTTATTTTGGACACGTTCCAACATGACACGATATTTCGCCTCATAAGGAGCCCATATGACTGCACTATGTTCAAGGTGACTCCTGAGTAGTGCGTCATACAACACCCTGAGTGTCGTGATGTTGGTAAACCCCTGAGCCTGCCTGAGTACGAAACCTAGGTTACGGTATGCCTTCTTACAAATTTTATTTATATGCTCACGGAAGGTTAGCTCCGGAGTGAAGATTACCCCTAAGTCTCTCTATATGACGGAGTCTTTGGGACTTGTTTGTTACATCCCTATTCATCATGACTACATCAGTTTTCCTTAACAATTCTAAGAGATAGGTTTCTACCGTACTTTATAATTTAGAAAATTAGAGTTGATAAATACAAAGTGGTTTAAGCACTTTTTGTATTACAAATATTAAAACACAAATATACTACTTTGTATTTATCAACTGGAATTGCGCTTGATAACAAAAACTGGAAAAAAGAAGTCTTCAGTTGTTTACCAAACAGCTTCCTAGTCAAATTATTGTGAACTACACTTGTTAAATATAACCATGGAAGGGAGAAAAATAAAACAAAATAATTACATTTTTAACCGACATCAAAAAGGAGGAGGTTATCAATTCGAATGTTTATATTTTACTTTTTGTTTTTTTTTTATGTATGTTCGGGCATAACTCTGTCATATATAGACGGATTTGCAAAATTCTTTTTTTGTTCGAAAGGGGTTTATTCCGAAATGGTCCCATATACATTTTATCAAAATTGATACAGCCCTTTTTGAGAAAATCAACAAATTCCCAATAGAAATACTTAGACGACGTTTAAGTTTCTTCAATCTTTGGAGGACTTACAATCTCCTTTGGATAAGGCAACACTAAAAAGCGAAAAATAAAAAAGTTTTTTAAAAAAAAAAGAAAACCGCCTTTAAAAACTAAAAAGTGATAAATAACTTTAGCACAGAACACACATTACTTTACTTTCGGAAGTCGGTGGCGATGGCTTAGTGTTTGTTGTTATGTATTGCCATGTTGTTATGTATATTGTAATTTGCCCGCGGCTTCGCCCGCTTGACAAATTATATACTAAAACCTTCCTCTTGAATCACTGTATCTATTAAAAACCCGCATAAAAATCCGTAGCGTAGTTTTAAAGATCTAAGCATACATATGGACAGATAGACGCGGCGGGGGACTATGTTTTATAATATGTAGTGATGACCGTCGCTTCATAGAAAAAAAAACCGGACAATTGCGAGTCGGACTCGCTCACCGAGGGTTCCGTCCAAATTTGTAAGTACATACATAATACATATCCATACTTCCATACTAATATTAAAAATTAGAAAGTAACTCTGTCTGTTACGCTTCCACGATGAAACGGCTTAACCGATTTTAATCAAATTTGGTATGAAAATAGCTTGAACCCTGGGAAAGCACATGTCTGTATCCGCGATAACCGACATTCAAACGGACCAAATCGCGGACAAAAGCTCATTATAAATAAAGAATTTATATTTAAAATGTATGGGTTTCAGACCTTTCCCTGTATTTATTACTTGCCAAATCTCATAGTTCTAGGTCAACGGAAAGTACCCTATAAATTTGGATTCCCTTGAGAGTGTCGAAATGTACGTTTTTTGCGACATAAACGGCCGTATCTTTTTTTCACGTTAATTTAGACGTTTCATATTTTCACAGCTTCAAGGAACCGTAGACCTAAGTATATCGTTTTAATTTCAACTCGATACCTCTACGCGTTCTCAAGATAAGGGGTCTTGACAGACAGACGAACAGACAGACAGACCGACAGACCGACAGACAGACAGACCGACAGACAGACAGACGGACAACAAAGTGATCCTATAAGGGTTCCGTTTTTTCCTTTTGAGTCACGGAACCCTAAAAATGCAAAAATTACAGTCTGAAATAAGATTTTTATGAATTTAATTTTAAATATTGTTTTTTTATCCTGCATTTATTTTAGGGACTTTTACGCACAGCGTATGCCAGTTCCATCGTTTCCTTATCCAAATACATCACTATAAAATTACAACAAATGCATAATTACAGTATTTGGGCCATAAATTTGAACAGAACCTTCGCTCCGAAAATATAGATTTTTTACAGTTACGAAAGTAATTTAACATTAAAAAAAATGTAATTCTCATAGAATTTGGAAATGGTCATCTCAAACTGTATTTTTCCAGTTTTTGTTATAAAGCGCCATGTTACGGTATAAAATGTTATTTTTGTATTTTTATTTTGTCCGTATGATGGATACAAGTATAGCTATTGCGTCAGAAAATGACGCAACTTTCAACCGTTGCTGATGAAACAGGACTAGTTACGTAGAGATGATGACGTCATCTATAATCAAGTGCTTCATTGTCAGTGAAAATTAAAACAACAGAAAGACCATCAGAAAGAAAAAAAAATTGATATCTAACAATAAGATTGACTGTCAAATATTTGAACTACACTCTGCACGTAGCGTGCGAGAACCGTCCTGACTGCTATATAATGTCGAGCGACCATTGGACTACATCAGTGTTCGTCGACCATTCTAAGAGATTGTTTCTACCGTACTTTATAGTTCAGAAAATTCGAGTTGTTAAATAAAAAGTGGTTTATTTGTGTTTTTATTTTGTGATACAAAAAGTGGTTATTAATAACAATAATGGGGCGTCCTTTAGAAACTGGTGAGTGATTTGTATTGTAGTTGGTTTTCAGTTACATAGAAAAATAAGACTTAAATGAATCGATAGTAAATCGATGAATCGGTAGAAAAAATCTTTTAAAAAAAAAAAGACAACCGCATTCAAAAACTACAAAGTGATAAATAGCTTTATTCGGTGGAAATACAAAACAACAAGCCGAACAAAGCCACTGCCACCGCCTTCCGAAACTAAAGTAATGTGTGTTCTGTGCATTTATCACTCCTTAGTTTTTGAAGGCGGTTGTCTTTTTTAAAAAATAAACTTTTATTTTCCGCTTTTTAGTATCGCCATAACATCCAAATTCATAAAGAAACGGCGACACAGATAAAACAGCGATTGAGAGTCCTCCAAAGATTGAAGAAACTAAACGTCATCTATGTAATTTTGGGAATTTGTTGATTTTTTTCAAAAAGCACTGAACCAATTTCGATAATATTTAAATGGGACTATTTCGGAATAAACCCCTTTCGAACGAAGAAAGAAATTTGCAAATCCGTCTATATATAACACAGTTATGCCCGAACATACATAAAAAAATACAAACATCCGAATTGATAACCTCCTCCTTTTTGGAGTCGGTTAAAAAGATTATTTTTTGTATAGGAGTAAAAAACATTTTCGTCCTTTTCGGAACCTACAGATATACCTATAGATGTTGTGTGTTTCAGGTATCAATCAAGGAGATCCTATCCAGGATGCAATGGGTCGATTAGGGATATGGCAACTGGTAATTACAGTAGCACTTTCGTTAGTAGATATGCCTGCAGCGTGGCATGAACTCGCAATACCTGTAATTGCCCCTGGACAAGATTTCACCTGTATTTCTCCGGCGCCGATAAACACCAGCGACTCAATGCTAAAAGCTTGTTATGTTAAAGTTAACGAGAGCTTACCAGAAGTTAAATGCGAGAAATTCAGTTACGATGTCACTGATTTTAAGTCTACCATTATAAGTGAGGTAATGAAATTATGACTATTCTTTCAACGAATATTTGATAGTACCAATAATAATTTGAACCGTTTTGTCCGTGTGGTGTCGGACGTAAAGAATAGCACCATCCCATATCCTCCCGTGGGTGTCGTAAGAGGCGACTAAAGGACTTACCAGAGAATGGGCAGCAGCGTTCTCTGTGCCTTTGTAACAACCATACTGCGATCGCCAATCCGCCTGCCAAGCGTGGTGATTATGGCAAAGCCCCCCTTTGGGGAGGCCTATGTCCAGCAGTGGACGTCTTTCGGCTGAAATGATGATGATGATGATGAATAATAATTTGACAACTAATTGTATCAACTTAATTTTTCAGTGGGACTTGGTATGCGATCGCAAATTGCTCCTGAGCTTGGTTCAACCTTTAACGCAATTAGGTATTCTCTCTGGCAATTTGATCTCTGGAATAGTTGCTGATAAGTAAGTACATTAATAATGAGAGTAAGGACCGCAAGACGAAAAAGATGAACTGATCTCTAATCGTTTTGTCGTTCATTGCAGGATCGGCAGGAAAACTCCATTGATGATTGCACTATCAGTTCAAGCACTAGCCGGACTTACAACATCGTTTATGCCGACTTTTGAATTGTTTTTAGTTTTCAAATTGATTGCAGCCGTTGCTACAGGTGGAACTATGCTTATTGGGTTTTCAATCGGTGAGTAAACCACATATGCGATATCATGTTCATACAATTAATTAGACATTTAAATAACCGTAAAATTTAATTTCAGTGGTCGAAATCGTCAGCGTTCATTACCGTTCAAGTATTCTCATACTGTACCAAATTTCCTTTGCACTCGGATTTTTAATGGTACCTGGATTTTCATATCTTACAAGGACTTGGGACGGATTTTGGTTTATGATCGCCGTTCCATCATTTTTCCTGCTATCCTACTATTGGTAACCCATTTATCTTTAATCAATAAATATTATTAATTTCAAGGCAATACAATACTAATGAAATTTTGTTTCCTAGGCTGATACCCGAGTCTCCACGATGGTTGTTAGCACACGGAAGGGTAGAAGAAGCACGTCAAGTATTGCTGAAAGCTGCCAAGTGGAACAAAATATCCCCAGAAACAGTAAACGCAGCAATAGAAAGTCATGAAAAGTTATTGACAATGGCCCCTCAAAGTATTGAGATTGAAACCATACGAAGGAGTTACGGACTCACGGATTTACTCCGAACACCAACAATGAGGATGAGGACTATGTTTATTGCCTACAATTGGTTCAAAGACGGCTTAGTATTCTTTGGCTCTGAATACTACCTTGGCCGCATGAGTGACAGTGTTTTAACTAACCTCGCAATCTCAGGTATAGTTTCTCAGAGTTTTGTTATCCTTACATTTTATGTGAATTTGAACTAATTCGGCTAATTTGATAGACTTATTTAAGACTTACTTAGAAGTGCCAATACAACTATCTACTAGATTTTAAGCTCGATTTTCCAAACTTATTTTCTTTTGTTTCAGCTCTTTCCCAATTTCCTGCACTAGTATTGGCGTACTTTTTGACACCCCGAGTATCTCGATTGAAAGTTATGGCTTATTCCAATGTTGTGGCGGGAATAAGTATGTTGCTGATCATCCCATTTTATAACAACGATACTGCCAAATTAATAGTCGTTTCAATCGGATCAACTTGTTTGACGCTCAGCTTCCTGACAGGCAATTTGTATACTGGAGAACTGTTTCCCACAGTCGTCAGGAATATTGGATACGCCATCTGCAATGTCTCATCTAAATCAGGCAGCATGATTTCACCGTTTTTAATTGACTATGTAAGATATCTTTTTCATAATTATTATCATTTTTTGTTTTTCTTCTCATAAAAGAGAGTCGAAGACCTCACACACGGGCCGGAGTCAAGTGTGTAAGGGGAAATTTAAATTGAAAATGTGGATGAGACAGTAGAGGAATTCAAGAACTTTCATAGTATGCGACAGATGTTGAGTATAGTGGCATGTACAGTGTGTGAGTTGGCATGTGTAGAGTGTTAAGGCTTTGTGTTAGTGATTTCCGTACAATACCGATAAATGAGAGTACTATGGGGACAATATGGACTGTTTGTGCTTTCCATTGGGTTTTTATCTCAATGGCGAGGTCTTGGTATTTACTAAGTTTTTCGGAAATTGTTGTTTGAATATTATGTGGGTTAGGTATCGCTTTGTCTATTAGGTAAACTGTTTTATTAATTTTGTCATGAACGCTGATGTCAGATTATTGTAATTAATAGTTTATTAGTAAAATTATTATTTTGAAATGGCCAATAACGATAATTTATGAATAATTTACTTTGTTTCAGGTCAATGAAATAGCCTATTGGGTAGTTCCATTATGTTTTGGTATAGCTCCGATCGTGGGAGCTGGTTTCTGCTACTGGTTACCGGAAACCATGGATTGTAAACTACCAGAGACTCTCGAAGATGGTGAAAATTTTAAAAGGTTAGTATTGAAGGGTGCTGTTGATTTTTCTTTCATTAAACCATGGATTAAAAAATCTTTATATAATGTATTGTCACTGGAAAGCGCCGCCCGAGGACCCGTCCTACACCGACATATCAGAAAAATGATATTGTTATTAAATAAATAAATAACATTTATTTTGTTACAGGAGGAAAAGTGAAAGTTCGGACAAGAGTCTAATAACAACTTCTTCGAGCAATACTTGATAAGACATTCCTTTACAATTTATTTGCGAATACGCATGTTCTCTCTTTTTGAGATTGATTTTCGTATCACAAAAGTGGGTACTCTAAACACCCGTTCTGGAAATTATATAGTATAGTATATTACGGGACAAAGACTCAAACAGGATACTATCAGCCAAGTGCTATTATCGACTTCTAGTAAAGTCCTGTACTATATACAGCATATATTCGTAATATCAGTTGTTCACATCGAACTAGACGCAATGGTAAACTCAAACTCAAATCATTTATTTAAAACTAGCTGACCCTACGGACGTTGTCCTGTCCTTATCTACCTACCTACCTACCCATCTACCTATATATCCAAGGAGTGTAAAAAGTTTCATACAAACTTTTGTCCCCTATTTCACCCCCTTGGAAGATGAATTTTGAAAATCCTTCCTTAGTGGATGCCTTCGTCATATGAGGAATACGTGTACGAAATTCAATTTTCTAGCGTTAAGGGTTTGGCCTGTGCGTTGATACATCAAAAACCATTTACAGGCACTTTTGAATGGTCAAGGAGTCAGTCAGTTAGAAAGTTGCAGCTAGTTGCTCGTTCCAAACAGTAGGTTTCTATGGAGAAGAACGAGCAAGAAACTCCATGAACACTCTTTTTATTATTATTATGTATTTCGGTGTTTGTCGACGATTTAGATTATAATTCAATACGCGTACCATTTCTGTTAATCTACTCTCCATTATATGTTCTTGAAGAGATTGTGATAAAAAGTTTTTAACTTTGAGAAATAAGACTGAAATGTTGCTAACCGATTGATACGCTTTTATGTAAGTTATTTAACTTTAAAAAACTAATTGATGCACAATAATTCTAGTTTTAAGTTTATAATTTGTAATGTAGGGTACTTATCTATGTTGATTAGATAACAAATATTTTTTGAAAAAACGTTTATTAATCTGCCCTTATAGTACCACTTACGCCTGCCTTACTTGAATTATCCCCTTTTTCATAACACTTTCAAAATTCTGAGTATAGCTCTGAAGCCAATAACAAACCTTAATAAAACCAAAAGAGTTTGGAACATCCAAAAGAGCACAATATAATGTCTATTGCATTTATTATAATAAACAAAAAGAAAAACGATAAACACAAATTATCGATCGTAAAGCATTCTCTAATGCTTCGAATAATGAGTCTTGCAATTAGACTCAATCAAATAATAATAATAATATACTTATTTGCAATTAAATACACACAGAAAAACACAAGCCTATTTAGATGCTAGTTTCGTTGAACTCTGGTACCCAAATTAAGATCTAACTTAAAAATACACATATAGGCTAGTTTAGTTACTTCAGTAACTCATAGGTACCCAACACATTACTGATCACAAGGCGAACAGAACTCCTGTTAGCTTCTAATTCATCTTGCCAAAACAATCAACAGATAATACCAAGCAAAAGGTACAAACCTCATGATCTTAATGCATAGGAGTTACATCTCTCGGAGCTAACTCAAAACTAGAGATGACCGATCTGAACTTCCAGAAGATCGATTCATGGCCTTGCGATCTAACGATTTTTTGAATGGATTCAACGGGATACGATCTTCACCCAGATCGATTCGTATTCGTACGCCTCTAAAAATCGTATCAACTAAAACCACAGATATAGATAGACCCTAGATAACGCAAGTATCACGATCTGTATGAAAACCAAGCGTGCCATTTTTTGACTACCTATTATGACGTCACAATGTTTTGTTTTTGTTCAAAGTCAAAATCAAAGTCAAAGCATTTATTTCAATTAAACCATTTACAGGTACTTTTGAATTGTCAAAGAGTCAGTAAGTCAGAAAAATGAAGCTCGTTCGCTCGTGAAGTTGCTCGTTCCAAAACGTAGCATAGGTCTCTATGGAGAAGACCGAGAAAGAAACTCCACGGACAATATTTTAAATAAAGTTTTTACAAAATACTGATTACATTATTCACGTTGCTTCTATAATATGTGAAAACAATGCAGGTAAAGACCAATACAATGAATATAAAAAAAGAATCAAGATTTAAAGAAGAAAAAAGCCATGGCAGTTAAGATTTGACCAATCTCTACTGACAGCGCCCGTTCACGAACATGACGCGTGGATCAGCACCATTCAGCTCAACCATTTTGAAGGGAGCCGTATGATCCAACACACGCGCCACCATCAGCGAGATAATTGAGTGAGCATGACAATGCTCTCAACCGCTATGTTCATTTTAAATTATACAAAACTAAGGTTTCCAATGTACCTTTCTATTTGTTAGATGAAGTGTTGAGAAAAAATAAATTAATTAATAATAACGATACTCGTTACTCACGTCAATAAAAAAAGGGGTAGGAAACATCATCTTCTTACAATTAGGAAATTCCCTAAGCTGTCTGTGGAGCAGTACCAGCATTAAGCCAAGCATTTTTATCATAATGTAATCTTCTAACTTATAATATGCTTGTCTACATAGTGTGCGTTTAATACATGTTTTAAATTGTCTTTCATTTAACTGTAGAATATGAACTGGTATTTCATAATAGCATTTTACACAGTACCCCATAAAAGAAGTATGAATTGACAATCTGAAACTTGGCTGATCTAATTTGTTCCTATTTCTAGTATAAATCACTTATTTTATTAAAAAGATGTAGATTTTTTCGAACATTTCATTATGTTTTCATATATAAGGTGCTATAAAAATATCTGCCACGGCTTTAATGGGAGGTAGTATTGTGTTCAAAGATTACAATAGTGAAGAACTTTCGTACCCCAGAATAGTTAATTTAATTTGAGAAAATAAAGTAGTTTAATAAACATTGACTCTACTCTGCATAACGCGTTTCACAAATTACGCGCGATGTGTCGCTTCGTCAATGAAAACAACTGCTATCTCTTTCAATCTGTTCTGTGAATGAAAACTGAAATCAGCTGATTAGTTCGTCACTATCTAACCTACTAGGTACACAATAATACGCAGGGAAAAAAGTGTTTTAAAAGTGCAATTACTTACCAGCTACCGCATTCTTCCAAAAAACTGACGTAGGTAAATAAGATGATAAACTTCCCATCACACTTAAAACAGGCTTTGGACTGACAAGTTAGTGTAAGAATCGCAATTTTTTTCTTATTATTTTTAAACAGTAGGTGCTTAGATTAATACTTAGGTATCAAATAACGATAAATTACAGTAACTTGGCGTGTTTAAAAGTTAATCATCTTATTTACAATAATTGCATCGTATTTACAGTTAATTACACACTCCCTACCTACTTATCTACAAAACTGTTGCACGAGTCCGCCTTCGCGTTGCACACAAATGTAGGCAAATGTAGTTCGGCAGAATATGGAGGCCTGCCTGCGTCAACCGGAGGCGGGTCAAAGCGGCCGTGTTCACGAAATCTGTACACGGCATCCAGAATGGTATGATGACTCACTCGCACACCAAACCTCTGCTGGTATAAGTTTACTGCATGCACAGTTATGGAGTTACACTCGGTCACTCGCGGTAGCACAACACCATTTCAAGATATTCTTGATTGGAATACCGTCGTCTGGGAGGCATTTTTAAAGGAAGCGCGAGCGATTATCCCGTCGCTAACCGCTAATTAAAACTAACTTCCGAGCGGGCGGGGAGCGACCGGCAGCGTGACCACTTTTTCATCACACGATCTACCAAAAATGTTGCTAAAATCTACTAGAATCTACCAAGCCCTGTTTCAAATTCTACTTAAATTCTACCATTAATAATTAATTTTTTCTAGGTGTTTGGTACATAAAATAAAACATATTTATGAACATTTTGTTATTTCATACTTATTTATTTATTCTCAGCATTAGCATCACTATCCTTTTTGACATTTTTATACAAGGTTGTATAGTAATATGTTTTCATGACTTGTGTCATCGATACTTTAGGTTTAAAATTCGTATATTTTCCAGCATTTTTTAAACCCTCTCTAATATGTAAGATTATGTGTTTTGCTTTCGCGAAATTTTCACAGCCACGCTGAAAAAGATGGATTGTCCTACCATTCAGCACGATAGTGCTGTTGTATTTCCTTTTCATGATTTAAACGTTGCGATTGCTTCACTTTTGTTTTAATTTGAAAATTTTAATTTGAACTCCGCACGCAACAATATTTTAATTTCAAAACAAATAATATACACTAATGCCCATGCTGAACCGAATGACCGAGATAGCTAGCGATTTCCTAACGTATACCGCCTCGTCTTCAGTGCTTAACTTCATAGCTTCATTCATAGTTATACCATGACTTGAAGACATACCTAGGTAAATAGTGTTGACATTTTGTTTTTTTTGGCCTGGATACTTGTATTTTGGATTACCATTTTTTAGAATGTTCAAAAACACCGATTTTCTACCGAATCTACTAAACTATACCGATTTTCTACTGAAATTACTACTAAATCATCCGACTACTAAATCATCGTTCTCATTGTCTCAAATCTACCAAAAAAGTAGAAATCTACTAAAAGTGGTCACGCTGGCGACCGGGCGACTGGCGAGCGGGCGGTCGGCTTGCGCGTGCGACGAACGGGGTAGTGCGGGTCAGGCAGGGTGGGGGCGCGCGGCTCTTTGACGACGCGACGTCCCGACGAGTGCCGATGCGCAGCGCTCGGCATCGTTTGATAAATGTTAAGAATGGCAACAGTGTATGAACGGCGCCGGCGTTTTGCGAAACGATTGAATTGTACCTATTCGGTGCGGTCTGGCAACAGCAAGTCTACGTGATGGTTTTATGCGAATAAATCAATTCAAATTTATACGTACAATTTTTTGTATGAAAAAAAATATGACAAATGATTAATAATTTATCTTTACTATTGTAATCTATAAACACAATACTGTCTCCCATTGCAGCCGTGGCAGATATTTTTATAGCACCTTATATATATTGACAAGGTACCGTCATGATGTTGATCTGTTTATACAATTCTCTTAGAGACTCGCGTCTGCGGAGATTATAGATGGCTCTGACAGCCCGCTTTTGCAGAATAAAAATAGAATCTATATCTGCAGCCCGTCCCCAAAGCAAAATACCGTAAGACATAATGCTATGAAAATAACTAAAATATACTAGTCTAGCGGTATCCACGTCTGTCAAATGCCGGATCTTTCTGACAGCGTAAGCGGCTGAACTTAACCGCCCTGCAAGAGATGTTATGTGAGGACCCCACTGCAGCTTTGAGTCAAGCGTAATCCCTAAGAAAACAGTCTTTTCGGCGAATTCAAGTATATCCTTATTCAATACAACGTTACTTTCACTACTTTTAACATTAGGTAAAGCGAAAATTATGCATTTAGTTTTCTTCTCATTTAATACTAAATTATTAATAGTAAACCAATTATGAACCTTAAGCATGGCGTCATTTACATCGTCATGGTGCTGCGCTCGTCTATTTACTCTAAAAATCAATGAAGTATCATCAGCAAATAACACCATTTGTGGTTGATTTTTCAGTAAATAAGGTTAATCGTTTATATAAACTAAAAAGAGGAACGGACCCAATATTGAGCCCTGCGGTACCCCCATTTTTACTTTTAAGCCCAATGAATTTACAACGTTAACTTGAACTTGCTGCAGTCTATCAGTCAGATAAGATTTTACTAAGCTAAGAGCTAGTTTACCCAGTCCGTAATGCTCAAGCTTTAAGAGCAGAGTTTCGTGACTTACGCAATCAAATGCTTTGGAGAGGTCGCAAAAAATGCCAATAGCATCTTGCGAATGTTCCCATGCCTTAAAGATATGTTTTATTAAGGTGACACCGGCGTCAGTAGTACAACGTCCTCTGGTGAAACCATATTGTAAATCATGTAAAATTTTGTGGCAGTTAAAATGATTGAGCATTTGATTTATAAGATTTGCATTACTTTTTCAAACACTTGTCTTTATAACGACTGCAGGGTTTATATGTTTAAATATAAATTACGTGGGGCAGGCTGGAACATTCGAGATTAGTAAATTAAAAGCTAGTGAAGGCGATGAATCTAAAGTTTCAGTAGTTTTAATAGGAACATTGGTAAAGAATGTTGCAAATTCCTGCGCAACTTCTATATTAGTACTTATGAGACCACTGGAAGTCTCCAGAGTGTAATCAGTATTATGTCTTTTGTTCCTATTTATTTCATTATTAATAATTTTCCAAACAGTCTTAATTTTGTCATCAGCTGATTTTACTTTGTTGCTAATGTATAACGCTTTAGATGCCTTACAAGCATTTTTTAAAGTTTTAGAATAAATAGTAACATACTTATTAAATGTTTCAGTGTTAATATAAGGCTTAAGGCCATACAGCTCAAAAAGTCTTTCCCTACTTTTCCTGATACCTTTAGTTGCCCAGTCACTAAATAAAAACTTAGGGCATATAGTAAACTCACCAGTAACTGGCCACTTAAGCACATCGCCCAGTTCATGTCAGTGTCATGACAAAATATGCCAATAAATTAATATTCTAATAATACCATTGCTTAAAGCATGTACCCGTTTATCGATATTGATATGTAAAAAATCAAATACAACAGAATTATGTAGAAATATTTTAATTAAATGAAAAAGTAGTCGTTTTTAATAGTAACTGGCCATAAACATTCAGAAACTAGTCACCATAACACTAATAACTGGCCATGTAAAAATAATCATCAAAACTGTTAAAATATAGAACAATAATCTATATTAGAAACAGAAAAATAACTAGAAAAACATAATAAAGCAAATTCTAATCATATTTTACTTAATTCGTAAAAAAAATAACATTTCAGCCTAATAGAGATTAGTATAACTACCACTGTTTGTAAGCTCTATAGAAATGAGGAACTTTAGACGCGTGTTCTTTTAAACTGGTTGACAACAAGTCTTTACTCTCAATTTCTCTCAGTTTCAATTAGGGCACATAAATTAATCACATTCGTCCTTAGGAATTCATATTCTTAAGGATGAATGTGATTCTTTTTTGTGGAGTATTGGAATACAACTCTGATGACATGGTTTTTTATAGAGACTGCACGATATCACCCTTCTTGTGATTGTATTTAGACAATAGTCGAAACTCGCTACACATTTATACATTGGTTTTTCACATTTCCTAACAGTTTCTTAGACTCATCTTGACTATTCATCTTTTTAATTTAATTGTTCGTTTTTCTTTAATCTCTTATTTAGTACACATCAATCTCTTTTTTTGATAAGGATTTCTTCTTGTAATCTCTTCCTTTCCCTTTTTTGTGCATCTTGTTTTTTTAATTGCTTTGCTCTTGTCTTAGGAACATATTGGTTGGATATCAACGCAAATGGAAATCTGTTTGTTTGGCGTTTTCCTTGTCTTTTGTATTTTAAATTGGATACATCTTCTGGGCACGCCTAATTAATTGAAAAAGAATGACCTTTTTCAATCAATTTTAATAGCCTATTTTATTGCCTCTCATGGCGTTTTATTAACGATAGTTTGGAAAATCTGTGCTACAAAAAATATCCGTCAGTAACTGGCCATGCAATAATATTACTATTGGCCACCCATGCCAGTTACTGATAAATGTGCATATTTTTATTTGATATTTTTTTAGGAGATAGTATACCTTAGGCGCCTACTTGATACGTTTCATTTTTCATAAAATTCGAACATTAGTCTATAACTTAGTAACTGGCATGGGTGGCCAATAATTGAAAAAATGCAAAAATTACAATCAATTACAAGCCACCCGCTTAATCGTGGTTTATAATAGATGCTGACAGAATGAACTTATTAAAAAGGATCACTTACCATCTGTACAACACACCAAAAACAAACAAATTATGTTTACTACACAAAATACCACAAAATTCAATTTTTACATCAACCATTACGTTAAGCTTTTTTTTAAAATTTACCGTTAATTTCAAAACATTCACGCCGGTTGTCACAAAAATGTCGACATTTTTGGCGCTAATATCCATAACAGAAAAAAATGTTACTACAATGAAAGTTACTTGAGTAGGTAATACCGATAATAAATAATAGATGGCGTACTGTGAGGCTAACTCTTAATTTATGCAGTTGAAGTGGATAGTGGCCAATTATTGAAGTGGCCAGTTACATCTTAAGTTTTAGTTTTTTTCTTAAAAATATTCTGGAACTCGGTTTGCACAACTGAAAAGAATTCTTTATACAAAATATTACCATTATTCATATTAAGTTCTTGAACAGGTAACTTACTAATTAAAGTCTTGTTAAATTTATCTAAATTACCAGATGTATTGGTCTTGACTGTATCTGTATTTTTTGCACGGGTGTTCTGGACTCAAACGGTTTGACCGCTGTGATCAGAAGGGAGATAATTTACAATAGCTTTATCTAAATAGTCACAGCTACAAAAAACATTATCAATACATGTAGCAGTGTTTGCAGTTATTCGTGTTGGTTCTAAGAACACATTTGATAAATTAAAGGATTTAAAAAGACTTATAAATCTACTGCTATTTGAATTATTTTCTAAAATATTAATATTAAAGTCTCCACAAATTGTTATTGATTTATTACCAGTTACAAGTTTTGTCAAAACATCCTCCATTATAGACTTATTATCCATATTATCTCTTATTATCCATTATAGACATTATAGACATTATAGAGTAGTTTAGATAATTCGGGGGTCTGTAAACGCACACACGCTTATCTAGCTCAACACAAGACAGTTCCATAATATGTTCAACCGATAGTTCAACTATGTCATTTCGAGAGTTAGATTTAATATTATTCTTTACTATAATTAGTGAACCACCACGCAGCATAGATTTCCGATTGAAACAACTGCTGACACTATAATATTCATAATTAATTAACATTTCATAAGATTTCAACCAATGTTCACTTAAACTAATAATGTCTAACATTGTCTTTTCTAAAAACAATTCAATTTCTAATTGCTTGAAAGAAAAACCTTGAATATTTTGATGAAATAATTTAAAGGCTAGCCCTTTTTTTTTAATTTGCTGAATTATTGCTGAAAAAACTCTAAAGATACCTTGTTATTGTTAAGTTGAACTGTATTGTTACTGATACCTTCTGTTGTCTTACTAACTAGTTTGTAAACAATTTGTGCTTGCCACAGTTGCCACCTTAACATTAGTATTATTAATAACCATTGTGGGACAAAGTATAGAACATTTCGACATAATAATTATGTCTGTGTTAATATTAAAAGCTAATAGCCGTGCTATCTGACGTCTAAACCTAATGGGCAGATACGCTGTATCTCTAGTCGATTTCTATTTTTCAACAAAACTGTTGGTGTCAAGAAATACTACTTGTACGTAAAATAATTAATAGAGACATACATACACAAATAACATTTACAAAAAGAATGCAAATTCAAAAACGCATGACGAGGCAGGCAAACAATATAATTTTAAGAGCACCAAGGACAAACTACGGTAGAAAGACTATCGTATATGAGGGGGCTGAACTCTATAACTCTTTACCTAAAGTTATTAAGGAATCCAAATCACTTTCAACTTTTAAAAGGCTACTAAAGCACCACCTGTGTAATGCATAAATTGTAAGTTTTCACCAATTTTTATACCTTAATTTTAGTTTATTACCAAGCGAAACCGTCGCTTATCTTAATTATTATGTTTTTCCTCATAGAAGTGAATTATTGTATTCTTTTTGAGCGAAATAAATTTCTTAAAACCGTAAATATAAGTTTGTCACTGTAGTGACTAGCTAAAAAGTGCATATGATTATTAAGCATTGTATGTTAATATTTATCCTATGTTACAACTGCTCAAAATAAGGAAAAGCACACAATATTATTTGATGACAATTAATATTTAACATTTCCGTGACACTGTCAGTGATATCATCTATTTTAACATGTGAATTATTTATTACCTACACATACAGTTATAACGGAATTAGGATCATATTGCTTCCTAGTTATTGAAGACATTATTTCTTTGTAGGAAGTCCCAGGTGTGCAATAGTTAAAGCAGAATGACTCAGATTGTTATTTAATAATTTACCTAACCCTTAGATTTGGTATTACCAGGTATTAATACTGAGGGTATTAGATTAAAAATAATTGTTTTTTAAATTAATTACGCATAATATTAATCACAAAATGACTTACCGATGGAAGAAAACGTTTACTTTATTTTTTACTTACGATTTTTGTATGTAAGCTAGGCACGAAACTAGGCACGCGAAGTAGTTGCTCTTGCGTTATCTAGGTCTCTGGTCTGCTCTGGTCGTTATCTGTGACTAAAACCTAAACGTCAACCGAAACGTACGGTACGTTTCGGTTGACGTTTAGGTTTTAGTACTACAACAAAGTAAGATTACTTGGCTACTTGGACATAAGTTTCCAGTTACATCAATCAAATATTAAAAGCGGTAATGTATAAAATGTGAAGGTAGGTGATATCGTGATATTTTTTTATTTTATTGTTGGGTTTCGTACCTACAGTTATTGCAATTTTCTCTAGCTGGAAATAGTTTGACTTTGAATGTGGAATCTGTAATGTAAAACATGTTTTATACTTTTCAATAATAGTAATTTAGAGATAGGTATACGTATAATAATCTGTTACGGCTTTCTGTGAAAGTATTTGTTTTAGTTTCTGAGTAGGTATTTGAGGGATTTGATAGTATGGTCCGTGGTGCACTTTGCATTAGATATAGAATATTATCACAGTATAAAAACATACAGTAGGACGACGCCTTTGATCTTCTTGTAAATGCCGACAACGTGTAGACATTGTCGCAACAGCTAGGGTTGTCTCAAGTAAACAATATTTTTTAATTTATTTTAGATCAACATTATTATTAACACCAACCATTATCAAAAATATCGTTTTTTAAACAGTTTTATTTAGCTTGCCCTGTTTGTTTATTTATTTGTTTGGATCAAATCAAGTAATGGAAATTTGACCCCCTTCTTGTTGACGGATTTATTTGAAATATGTTATGCACCTTTAGTATTAGTATAATTTAACAAATTCGGTAAATCGTCATTGTAAATGCAAGATGGCCGCCACTACTAAATGGCGGATTACATATTTTATCACTACTTCCTCAATATAAGTATCAAATGAAAGGGCTTGATTAGTAAAATAGAGTTCGTTATGAAAAGCTAATATGGCCATCAACAAAATGGCCGGTTAATTTTTCTTTTCACAAACCTTTAATATGGGTATCTATGCTATAACAAATTTAAAATATACTTAACAAAATTAAAAACTTAAAATAAAAAATGAACAAAAAATGTTTAAGTTAAACGGTTTTATTGAAAATAAAGATTAAAATGACATAGACAATGTAGTACTTAAAGCTAAAAAATAATTCGGTAGGTCCTAGCTACAAAAATAAAATCGTTGGGCGAATGAAATTTTAATCAAGCGTTTAGCTTTAAAAAAAATTATAGGTACGAATGTACTCATTAAACGGTTTTATTTAACTGGACTTGATTATTTGGGTCAAATCTAGCAATTGAAATTTGACCCCCTTCCTGTTTACGGATTGATCTGAAATTTGGTACGCACCTTTAGTTCTCATGACAATGTAATTTAATACATTCGGTTTCATTGTAAATCCAAGATTTAAATCCCATTTTTCTTTTCACAACCCCTTCAATATGGATATCAAATGAAAGGGCTTGAGCAACAAAATGCTGTAATATGCTTTGGCAGATTTAAAAAGGAACAAAACTAAAAACTTGTAAATAAAAATTAAGTAAAAAAATGGTTTTAAATCTTGGATCATTTTGATTCTAATTTCGACCCCATAATCGTTTTAAGCGACCTTGAAAACCTTGCAAATGATAGCCATGACGAAAAATTTGCAAATTTTCCTCGTCGTCATCTTGGATTCTAATTTTGACCCCGTAATCGTTTTAAGCGACCTCGAGAACCACGAAAATGATACCCATGACGAAAATATTGCAAATTTTTGTCGACGCCATCTTGGATTCTAATTTCGACCCCATAGTCGTTTTTAGCGACCTCGAAAACCATGAAAATGACACCCATGACGTAATTGCAAATTTTCGTCGACGCCATCTTGGATTCTAATTTCGACCCCATAATCGTTTTAAGCGACCTCGAGAACCATGGAAATGATACCCATGACGAAAAATTTGCAAATTTTCGTCGGCGCCATCTTGGCCGGCGCACAATAAATAAATGTCGGCTACACATCGCGCCACCGCAAGTTGGCGGCAAGGGCTCAGGATAATTTCAATTATTTTCTTTCTATCAAATAAACAATATTTTAATTATTTGTTTACCTTTCATCCGTGCGCGGAAATTGATGAAATTGCAGTTCTTTATTAATGGAAGATGACGACTTGCAATCTTTCACAACACACGTCGTATGCACCATTTTAATAAAATTATTTTACATTATGTAATTAAAACAAAAAGAAACTGACACATGATAGCCCTGAAAGTTTTCTCCCGAACTACTAACTCGGTAGCGTATGCAGTTCGGGAGCGCCCTTCCCCCGTCTCGCCCCTCACGCCCCGCACGATTGCCCTGTCTAGACGTCTTCGTCGGACGACTGTATGATTTATAGACTGTGTTATTATGGTAAAATAAACAATTTTACATGCATACTGTGCTTTCTACTATTTTATAAAATTACCATACGATCTTCGAGATCGAATGAGATCGATTCAATGCAATACGATTAAAGTTGTGAATCTATTCACGAGGTAAAGATCCATTACGATCCAAAAGATTGATTCAAAGCAAGAAATCGGGCATCCCTACTCAAAACGTTATATGCTCTTGATTCCTACACCAGTCCTGTTACAATCTCCCTCGGTGAACACCTAAGTGAAGTGAGCTGTCATCCGAACCCGATGCTAGGGATTGACAATGCAGACGGACGGATGACAGCTCACTTCATCTAGGTGTTCACCGAGGGATATTGTAACAGAATAGACATACAGAACCCACTCTGGACTGGTCGATTGGGCATTCGTTATCTTTTCGGAAAATGTTTCTTTTCGTTCAATATGACCTAAAATGTTCATTACTGACTGCAATGGTGCAACACAAACAACAAACCGTCTATCAATAGACTAAGCTTTGACTTTTGTATAATATATCTGTTGGTTGCTTTCATACGATAAAGTTTGTTATTCTTAGCCTTATCTCTTACAAACATCATTGTCATTGTAAAATCCCTATTTGAACTATAATCTACAATGACGCATGGATTTTTCCTTGTAGCTTGTTATTGGTTAATAATAACTAAATGGGGAGGTGTTTACTCTGATGTAGGCTTGTTTATGCTGTATCCACTTGGCAGCTTGCGTGTTTATGCGTGCTACGCGGTTTGGTAGATATTCCGCCGTAATGATTGTTATACCTGGGATCCAAGAATACCCACGCGCACCAAACTATTTCCAATATTATTGCAGGTAAAATCTATCATAATAATGATTAGTCTTCAGTTGCTGTGCTCTCCCTCACAACGTAGCAACATTACAAAGATCTTTGAGGGTTCTGTCTCAATCAACAATCAACCATTTTATTCTGCAAAAACGGGCTGTCAGAGCAATCTATAATCTCCGCAAACGAGAATCTCTAAGAGAATTGTTTAAACAGATTAACATCATGACGGTACCTTGTCAAAACATTATGCATGTTCGAAAAAATCTTCATCTTTTTAAAAAAATAGGTGACAGACATACTGTTTATACTAGAAATAGAAACAAATTAGATCAGCCAAGCTTCAGATTGTCAAAAGTACATACGTCTTTTATGGGGTACTGTGTAAAATGCTATAATAAAATACCACTTGATATTTTACAATTGAATGAAAAACAATTTAAAACATGTATTAAACGCACACTATGTAGACAAGCATACGTTAGATGATTACATCAATGATAAAAATGCTTGGCAGCAGGACCAGCATTCTGGTCCTGCTCCACAGCCAGTTTAGGGAATTTCTAAATTGGAAGAAAAGTATGTTTCCTACCCCTTTTTCTATTGACATGAGTAACGAGTATCGTTATTATTACTCATACATAGATTTTTTAAATTATTTACTTATTACACTTCTACAATAATATACATTGGAAACCTTAGTTTTGTATAATTTAGCAGCATTATTTAAATTTTGTAAATGTGAATAGCCATTTACTAAGTATATTAATACCTATATGTTTGACAAAAATTAACATGGCGGTTGGGAGTATTGTCATGCTCGCTCAAATGTCTCGCTGATGGTGGCGCGTGTGTTGGATCATTCGGCTCCCTTCAAAATGGTTGAGTTGAATGGTGCTGATTCACGCGTCATGTTCGTGAACGGGCGCTGTCAGTAGAGATTGGTCAGCTCTTATCTGCCATGGACTTTATCTTGCTTCTTTTTTGTGTTTTCTATTGTTAGATTGCCTTCATAGTTTTCACATATAGAAGCAACAAGAATCATGTAACCAGACTTTGTAAAAAACTTGATTTAAAAGAGTGTCGTGGAGTTTCTTGCTCGTTCTTCTCCATAGAGACCTACCTACGTTTTGGAACGAGCAAGTAGCTTCAACTCTCTGACTAACTGACCGACTCCTTGACAAGTCAAAAGTGTCTGTAAATGGTTTAATTGAAATAAATGCTTTGACTTTGACTTTGAAAATCTAACCTCGGGATACAATGACTGTTTTCATTACTTTCTGAATTCTTAGACTGTCTAAAGCTTAAATTATGAAACAAAACGCAGATAGACCGTGCGAAACACTGAGAGTGAAGCCACAAAAGCAAATACAAATTCAAAAACGAAAACCTACAATTCGCTTCGCGCTGTACCGACACGAGTCAGTACAGCATTAAGCGAAGCATCGTTAAAAAAAACAAATACTAATACAAATAAAAAATGAAAAGCGAATACAATCACGAGATGGTAGGTATTCGTTTTTGAATTTGTATTTGCTTTGGTGGCTTCACTCGCAGTGTTTCGCGCATGTTTCGACAGACATGGCAATATTTGCTTAAAAGCAAGTTGTTGCCTATTACAAACAGAATAAAACCACTGAATATTCTTTTTTTTTTTAGATTTAAGTCGTGCTTTTGACACACTTAGTCATGACTTACTGTGGGCAAAGCTACGTAGCACGTGTGTCTACGCTGAGGTTGTTGGTCTTCGTGTGTACTGGTACCAAAATCACACCAACAACGTCAGATGGGGTATCGAGTTATCTGACAGTTTCCGACAAGGCGGGCTCACCTCTCCCGATCTGTTTAACATCTATATGAATGACTTGATCGTGGAGCTGTGCAGCACTCCTGTGGGGCTCCGGTTGGATGACAGATACGTTAACAACCTGAGTTACAGCAGATGACACACTTTTGAATTTGTGTTTGCTTTTTTGACTTCACTCTCAGTGTTCCGCGCGGTCTATCTGCCTTTTGTTTCATAATCTGAGCCCACCACCTACATGTATTTTAATCACAAAAAGAAAATAAATCAAAAAATCTCGTTTGCAAGATCATAAACACCTACCTACACATACAACAACTTAGTAATATTTAAAAAAACACAGAAAGTCCATCATTGTAGAGTTTTCAATGCATTTAAATTGACTTATTTATTCCAGCTGCCATGTTTATTTAACTTTTCTACTTACTTCAGTTATCAGGACACTGTCTGTTCTAAAAAATGTCTGAATTGTTTATTTGAATATTCTTGTTTTCTTTTGCTTTTCAGATTTGTAGAAGATTCAATGTCTTTAATTAATTATTTAGACTTATAATTGACTAGCGGGCCGGGCAGACGTTGTGTTGCGCTGAACATCGGTACAAAATCCAGGTCCAGCCTACCCGACCTACCTACCTACGTACCTACCCTACCCTCCCTACCTAACCTACCTACCCTATCAACCTACCTATTTAGAAGAAATATATATCAAAAAGAAGATAAGTACCTACTACTAAGTTATGCACTCCAAGTACCAGGGTCACATAGATCTAAGAGGTCCTAGAACCCGACAGCAGCGCCACCTACCGGGTCCAATTGTGAATCTAAACCATTCTCGAATCCACTGGAACACACACAAAAAATTTCATCAAAATCGGTCAAACCGTGTAGGAGGAGTTCACTTTCATACACATACACAGAAGATTTTTATATATAAGAAGTTTCAAATCGCCATCCCGCCTTGACCAGCATGGTGAACAATGTTCGTGAATTCTCTAGATGAGCCTTTGCTTTGCAATGAGGCAATTATAGGCTGGTATTATATATTTTATTTTTAATTATCTCGATTTTTAGGGCTCCGTACCTCTAAAGGAAAAAACGGAACCCTTATGTACACTACATAAATACGAAAAACTTTATTCCGAAAGTCAGAAATTTAATACGAATTTCAAAATACCGATTTTCATAATTCCGAATAGTTCAAAATTCCTAATATGGCAACTCCGATTTATCATTCATCCTATTTTAATAATACTAAAATTTCAAAATTCCGAACGTTTATAATTACTATTCTCAAAATACCGAGTTTCAAAAGATCGAATAACAAAAAGTCCGACATAATGAAAATTCCGAACATCAAAAATACGAATTCCGATTTTTAAAATTTCGATTATTAAAATTCCGATTATCTTTATCGTTATCGTGCAATCGTTTATCGTGCAAGCAAGCATGCAGCATGCAAGCAAGCATGCAGCGTGCAAGCAAGCACGCAGCATGCAAGCAAGCAAGCATGCACCATGCAAGCGAGCATGCAAGCGAACATGCAACATGCAGCAGGCATGGTGTCTGTCACGGCTACGGCGTTGCGGGGCTCCGGCGGTACCACGCGAGCTTATCGTCGCAGATGGTATTCACGCTCACCACCGCAGCTTCGGCTTACTGGCCGGCTTCGCCCCTCCGCGCCTCCGCGAATTTAAATTACACTCTAGGAGTAGGGCAGACAAGACTACGTGGAGTCGGTTTCACAGCAATTCGTTTCTGTCATTAACTTTTGTAGCACAACATATTGACTTTTTAAGATTATTTTTGTTACTGTCTTTCTTTTTATACCTATATATTTTTGTTGAAATAAGTTCCATAGAAAAATACACCGAATAAACAATATTTGTTAAAAAGTAATTCTACTGTTTGATAAGTTTGTTAAACAAAAAAATTTGATTAAAAATTCTTTGAATTGTGTTTCTGTGAAATATGTTTCATTCAAGTAAATAGTTTTTGAAACAATAATAGTCGAAATAAAAATACAAGAACCAAATATTATATGAAACATTTTCTGGGAAACGAAATTCTATGAAATTTCTGTCTGCGAAACAAGAGGACACCATTTTGAATATATATGCGTAGCTGAATTGAATCAGAATCCTAATTTTAACTGTTTATTCGAAATATTGAAATTCGGAATTTCGTTTTTCGGACCGAGAACTCATCGAGCATTTGATTCTTCGAACATATGAAAATCGGAAAACAAACAAATCGGATTTACGACATTCGGTAAAATAACTTTCGTGATTTTAAATAATAGTGATTATAATTTTTAGGTATTATGAAATTCGGACTTTTGAAAATCGGGATATCGAAATTCGGAATAAAATATTTCGGAATATTTGGGTGTTCCCCCCTTATAGGATCCTTTTGTTGTCCGTCTGTCTGTCTGTCTGTCAAGACCCTTTATCTCGGGAAGCTTGGAGGTATCGAGTTGAAATTAAAACCATAATTATACTCAAGTCCCTTGATGCTGTAAAAAATCAACCCTCTATGTTAACGTGAAAAAAAGATATGGCCGTTTATGTCACAAATAACGCATTTATAATATTAAATAGATTAAAATATGGATAGTAAGTATGGATTAGTATGGATATGTACCTACAAATATGTACGGAACCCTCGGTGGGCGAGTCCGACTCGCACTTTTTCCTAGATACTATGCTTACTTAGATCACACCTACGACACTCCATACAAACCAAACGATTTAATTACCTACACTACTACCAAAATAACCGACCGTACAAATACGTGCGTGTGTGTGCGTGTCTATGCGCCGCTCGAACTAAAAGCAGTTCCCAGAGCACGTTCCACGCAAGAAGTGGTGAGGAACAGTGTTTCGGAGGGAGGCGGGGCGTGTCGCTACTGTACAGTAGTACTAATATTTATACTGTGCTTAGATCTTACTTATTTGATGTTGTTTTATAGGTGAGTTCACGTTAAGGGCTCAATTTCAGTAAAACAAACAGTTATTTATCTTCATGTGAATCATAATTTTATGGGTATTTCTCAGATTTCATGCAAATCGCATATTCACTTAAATATTTACGAATCTAAGTATGTTATTGAAACCAATATTTTTTATGTTGTAGATATAACAATAAGTCATACTTGCTAAGAAAATATATAGTATTATTATTAATAAAAAAAAATAAACAATTCGAAAACTGGTCAAAATCTCATTCCCTTCCGTGTCCTTTTTATAAAATTAAGTAAACACATTAAAAACCAGTGTCACCTAAAAGCTTTTAGTCTAAGCGGTTATTTTATGTATCTTAAGTGTTTCTTAAGGAATAAAATGTGATATTTATTTTATAAATATATATTAACCCTGACGATTTCAGTGACAAAAGATTTTTAACAAAAAAAAAATTGCATTACCTTCAGCATGAAAAGAACATCAAAATATTATAGTTTATTTTGCTGCTATCGGTACAGCTCCCATAGCAACAGACCCGCGCGCTCGCCACCAGTCGGCTGAGAAACAGTATAGAGGACGGACGTGGCCAGATTTTTTGCTATTCTCGTTTAATTGTCGTGATTAGTGGTTTCAACAGTTTATATTGTGATTACCTTCATTGGGATCTAACGGTAAGTTATCGTCTTTTCATTTTGGGATTAGAGTTAATACGCTTGTAGGTTGTTTTAAATGCCTAGTAATTCGTTTTAAAAAAATATCTTAATTATTTTTTGCTTAATATCAAAAAGAGTTCGTAGATCTCATTACCCTCTAATACATTACCGTCAGTTACCTTCAGTTTTTTGATTGAAATTGATACATCAATATATATTTTTTTGTTATTATTTTTATAAGTATATGTTTTTTATAGCTGTGGACGTGGACTGTTTATAAGACTGATTTGTTAAATAGTTATTAAATTACGGTATTATTGTTTCGTTTTTAAGTAAGTTCTTGATTATTTTTATTTTTGTTTTAACAATAATTATTGTAACGGCTAAGTTTTCAAATAATGTCTTATTTACTTACTATATAGTATATGTTTTTTATAGCTGTGGACGTGGACTGTTTTTAAGACTGATTTTTTAAATAGTTATTAAATTACGGTATTATTGTTTCGTTTTTATGTAACTTCTTGATTATTTTTATTTTTACCAGGGATACTTGCTCATTACCTTCTAGAAGAATATCATTACCAGATGTTCTCATTTCATTACCTTCAGCCAATAAAAAAATACTTTATCAATATCTTGAACAATTGCGTGTGGAATGCCGTATAAATCGATCAGAAATTATAAATTAATTATATCTTTGAGTTGATGTCATAAAAAACATAATATTTTTTATTCTCACTATTTCACCCAATTTGCACTAACTCAGAGAAATACCCTTATACTTACGTAGCAGGTATCTCCCTCACCCGCTTGACTGTTGACATGATTCCTGGAGTCATATTGCCATTGTTTAACTATTGTGCCTGCTAACTGAACAGCTGAGTTCCTAATAGATACACTCCACTAGGTATATATTCGCCTCATAAGATAATAAAAACAAAATTTAAAAGTAACCTAATTTAACTTTATCTATTCCACAAGCTACCTACCAGAATATTGTAATATATTTTTAAAATGGCGCATAATGGCGCATATAACCATTTCCCGCTCTGTCAATAATAAATAGGTATTTAAGTATATTATTTTAGGTAAGTAGGTACCTAATTCTTGTATAAAATTTGTAATATAATTTGATGCTGTTAAAAATAACAGGTAACCTTTTTTCGTAAGCTTTCCATTTCATGTCAAAATAGTTTAGTATTTTGTTTTGCAAAATTACGTCATTTTTTATTAGCTTTAGAGTTCTAAAGCTAATAATTCAAATGTTGTTCACAGATAGTTATCTGTGAACAACATTTGAGAGTTAGTAAGGATAAGCGCCATCTATACTTTATCTTGAAAACCCTATCATGAACTCCTTCCTGTGAAGCTACGAGTAGCTTACAATAGATGGCGCTAAAACCAAAATCGTCTAACCACAAAATAAAAAACTAGTCTGAGAAAAATAAGAAAATATTAGGTACATTTTAATGATAAATCATTCGTATTTGATATCACTACAGATTTATTATAACGTTATATTATTTACATATTAACAATAGCTATTTATTTATGTACAAACTAGGAATAAAGACGAAATCACAGAATTGTACTGAATTTGAAAAACAACAAAAATATAATTCTTAATTATTTTGTTTGTAACAAAAACTAAAATATCCAGTATATTTTTATAACAACGAAAATAATAATAGGATTGCAATATTTTGTTTTTAAAACTATTTACAACCTATTATAATATTTTTTACAAGTAGTACATAATGTGCTTATATCTATAAGCTAGCAAAGTTGTGTATGTAAGAAAATTCATTCTTCATTGATTTTCTTGTTTATCTTCACTAAATTGAGAGGAAATCCAAGTCAAAGCCCATTTTAAATTTGTCAGCATATACTTCAGGGCTTTAGTCCAATGCTCTTCCGAATTAAACTGTATCTTTATTGAATAAGCATGTGGTGGTGATGCTGTATCTTCTATCTTACCTTTATCTATTCGGTACGGAAGACAGAATCCCGTATTACCTTTTTCAACTTGCTCCTTAAATTGCTGAAGACAGTCTAAGAAAGCTACCATTGCAGCATCAAATTTTGTGTCCCACAGGAAACGGAATCCACCGGAACCATACAAAGGTAAGACTTTCTGGTCCTCCAATACTTCTATGTATGAATGATTACCGTATGGCACAAGTCGGTAGCGTTGGAAATTAAAACTTATTTTTCTTGCTAATGAAGCTAGGAGAAGGACCGTTTGTCCCCAAGCTGCATTGATTTCGGACCAGTCAACTGGGGCTGAGGGTAACCGACCCAGTCTGAAGTTATTTATAATACCAAATTGGCCAGAATCAGATATATGAAATGTAGCCTTAAACACATTAGTTTTCTTTAATTTCTCTAGTTGTGACTGCGTGTATGCAAGCTGACATTCGTAAAACTTCATTTGGTCTTCAATCGTCATCAAATCTTTCCTGTATCTTGTATACTCTCTCCAATAAACATCTTGCTCTTTCTCCAACCTCTCTTTTTCTCTTTCTTGAACTTCAATCTCCTCTTTCATAGCCCTTTCTTCTTTTTGTAAAGCGGATAATTCTTGCAATAACCTAGTTTGTTCTTGTTTCCAATCATCTAACTCTTTTTCAAGGCCTTCCAAGTTCAGATCCTCTTTGTCATCCTCTAACTTTTTTAAATAGTCATTGTAGTCCTTCCATTCAGCCTCCGTCTGCCTTAACTGGTTGTCCATAAGTTCTAATAACGTATCTGTGCATTCATCGCAAAGAGGATGATCTACATCTGAATTATTTGATAATAAATCAAACAGAGTAGCTTTGACATGCAACTGGTGACCTAGTGAGGTCGTTTCCCAGCCGTCAGAGATCACCATGAAGCCATTTGCGCCATTACCAGATTCTGACATGCGAAAAGGAGGAACGTAGTGTTCCAAACTTGTGGACTGCATATCCAAGTCGACCTCATTATTGCGACGAATCTGAAGAGTGAGATCAGCGATGGTATGCTCACCTAGGTTGTGTAGAGACTCGTCGAGCTTCAGAGGCTGTAAACATCGCTGACACGAGAAGTTTACGAAGGATTTCGTTTCGCTCATTGTGACTTTCCTTCCCTGTTACGTCATTGACGAAATGTAGTAATATTACTTTAGTTGTGGCACGAAAATGTGTAAAAAATGGTATTTAGCTACTTTTGTATTGCTTTATTGCCTGTTTGACTTAAATTTAAACAATTAAAATGAAAACAAAGGACTTCGATCCGTCGACCTGATTTATTTTGCAATTATGAACTTGACAAGTTGACAGTTTGATGACACATTGACAAGTTGACATTTAAAGGGATGCGCAGGCAGATGTTCCTGTCTACACGAAAAAATATATTCTTATGAAAGTTAGAGAATCGAGTAATCGACTACCACGTACAAGATTAGTAAATCTATTTCATACGTATTTTTATTTTATAATAATTATGCACATCGTCGCCGAATTTCCCTGAAGTAAATTTTGTTTACATTGCCTACTTAATTTAATTGAATACATAAAATACATTACTTAGTATACAAACACAAATGCATTAAATTGATAGCTCGGTTTCCGACAATTTCTCATTCCGACCATTCAAATTCAGCGGAATCACATCCTAGGAATTTCATGTTCCGTTCCAAAACGTAGTGGTGTGAAGGGAGCCATAAATATGAAATAAACCACAGACACAGACATTAGTAGTAGATACAAAAAAAAAACCTAGATTATAAATAAGAAAGGTACAATTATTAGAAACTAGAAAGGCAAAAAATATATTAATAATAGACAAAAAAGAGTTGGTCACGGTGACAGGAGAAACTAAATATTTTACTTCGGAGCTTCATGTTAAACGTAGTGATTATATACTCTGTGCTTCATGTGTTAGGAGACACTACCGACAAGTGCTAGTAGATTTTGGGTCACAAAAAGCGTTTACTGTTTCTTATTCATTTTAACGATTTGTGTCATTTTGGACATTATTTCCCATTTAGAATATTTGCGTCCTCATTTTTCCCAAACTCTTTTTTTTGCACTCATGCTAACGCTGACGTTCTGACTTCAGGCATGTTGACACTGACATATTTATTGATTGTAAATAAATTTTGATCGAAATTGTAGTTTTCTTCTCCGCCCCTTTACAAAAGCCACTTGAACTACAAAATGAAGAGTTGAAATATGAGAATGGACCTTTCATAAACAGTACAGTACAGTTAATAGCTTTCAACCGAAAATGCTTGTAAAAAGAATGCTAAGATATGCTAGTAAAAAGAAAACAACTGTCAAACAAATAACTATTATGAAATTCTTATTTCAGGAAATCTCTTTTAATAAGAACAAAGCCTTACGAAAACGATTCTTAACAGCTCTTGCTATATGGGAAATCGGTATATTAACTTGGTCCCACATCACAAAAGTATTAAACTGATCGCAGCTGAAGCATGTTTGAACTTTAAAAAAAACCAAAGTAACCGACCATTACCTACCTGATTGATAAGAGAAATGGCGCCACTGCCAGTGTTATCAATATACTCCATCATCATCATCTGCCTAGCCTTTTCCCAACTATATTGGAGTCGGCTTCCAGTCTAACCGGATGCAGCTGAATACTAGTGTTTTACATGGAGCGACTGTTAATATCCTCCGTAAAAAATAAAACATGAATTCCAACTAGTGGCTGAACTTGGGTGTAAAACTCAGTGAAACGGTGAAAGGTGTGCGTAAACAAACAATATTGTCACTACAAAATGTTTGTATACCGAACCTGTTTGTGCAAAATAAAATTGAACATTTTGATTACGACCTAAGACAAGTTAAATTCCTAATGTTACTCTGTTTAGTTGTCTAAATCTTATTTTAGGACTTCTAACGTACGTAACATAACGTGCATAGTGTCGTATAACAATCCAAGTTTTGATGTGATCATAACATTTCTTCTTTCCCTAATAAATTATTCACAATACCTATAATATTTACAATATTTATATACTAATGAAATATTTATACAGAATTTCTAGATAGATGTAAAAATATTGTGTACATTATTGGAGGGTCTGCATCAAAAAATTCGTCCTCATCGGTTTTAACGGGACAAGTGCCCAAAACGAATGTGGCATTACGACGTTGTATGGCAATAGGTACTAATTCTTTGACCCAAGACTTTTCTTGGGTCAAAAAATTATCATTGCTGGTCTTTATCAACCCTCTCACGTGAAGACTCGACCAACCGCTTAGCAATGCCCCTAAAAATAGGGTGAGCAGGTAAGCACTCGGGCCCCATGGTCAACATCCAAGAAGGTTGTTACTTATATTTAAGCCGTATGAGGTTTTCGGCACTTGCAGCAGCCGCCGCAGCACAACCAACACTATGTGCTAGGAAAATAGAATGGCGCAAGGGTGTCGACACAAGCCGCATCCAACACAAAAAGCCTAATATATATTATTTAATTTTAGCCCTTTTAACATGCCCCATTGTTGCCAAAAACCAAAGAAACTAATTTGTCAAAAAATCGACAGCATTGGTGGCATTGGTTTGGTTGGGGGTATTATCTGGTAATAACGCATCATTTTGTGCTTGAAATATAACTTTGCAAACAACGCCATCTATTGAAAATAGATGCAACTCACTCAAAACTGCGAATCGGCGCGATACGAATACGCAATGCAGAAATGTGCTGAGCAAGGGCTTGTACACAAAACTACGATGCAACGTCGCGTCACAGAAATCTGCTGAGTAAAAGTATGTTACGATCGATGGGGTACGAGCGGTCTCTCTCTCACTCAGAAGATGCTGAGGTTACTGCTGTCATCAATTAAAAAAAATATATTAGTATTCAGTGAGTCCACTCTTCACTTTTATCACCGCAGGAATCCTTTGGAGCATACCGCGTACAAGCTCTGTGCACTCATTAGGATTTATGGCCATCCCACTCACTTGTTAAGGCATTCTAAACGCTGCTTTTGATGCTATGCTATGCTCCCGTATCTTGCACTTCAGCTGTACATCAAAGACGCTCGATAGGGATCAGTTCCGAAGACCGTGCCGCCAAGCTATTGTGGTCGCCGATTTATGACATGGGGCATTATCTTGTTGGAATTTGATGTCGTTTAAGTTGGTGCTACCGAAAATGTGCACCAAGGAAGCCATAATGACAGTTTCTAGCACATTGATGTACTTTTCACTGTACATGCGGCCTTCTCAAACAAACATTTCGCCAACCCCATCGGCAGCCATGCAAAACATAATGTTGCCAGTACGTACGGTAGATAACACGGAATCTGGATGGTATTCCTCGCCGTCACGCCGCCTCACAAACGTCATACCTACCCAGCGGCGGGCGGCGTTTCGAATACTTAAAAACATTTTAATAAACACTTAACTTTAGATTGGTTGTAGTAATTGTTGTTGTCCTACATAAGATGTAAAAACTTGCTTCAAAGTTCGATTCGCACATTGGACCACTCTTCTTCAGTTGTTCACATGAGTCATTGTTTAAAGATAGCTCTATTTTTGTTATACTTTATTAGTGGCACGTTAAAAAAAAGGAAAACCATCGATTCGAAAAGAAGAAGAAGAAGTTGCACATGTTTTATGGGGCTGCATAATACTTACTTATTTACCTAACTACCTACATAATACCTCAATACCAAGAATTCTCTTTAAAGATACCTACTCCAAACTGTCCAAACTCTAATAGAGTACAGTGCTTTTGATATAAGGGTAAGATCACTGTACTTTTACTTTTGTGAAAATAAAACAATTATTCAATTCTTAGAGAACTTTATTTCGATTCCAGACTAGAATACAATGGTTTGAAACTTAAACAGTACCTTAAAGTTATGAAGATATTTAACAGTTCGCTATTTTGAGCATAAATCACAAGATAAAAATATTCGGGCAAAGTAAGATTATAATAATAAGTATTTAACAAGAAGCTCACGGAAGGATATGCTATCTCTTTCTGATAGGGTGCACAGAAAGAGACAGACATTCCCTCCCGCGAGAGAGAAACAGTTTTATGGTCGCCATGATCACAGCTACATGACAGACTTCTATACTTAATTCCATAGAGTAATAATTTGTAGCTTCGCGCCGAGGGCATGTTCGTCTCGTTTTGCCTTAGTAGGGGCATGCGAAGAGGAGTGACCAAAAGAGTACGGGTGTTACCAGACCAATCGATCGATCGTCGATCGACGGCATCGATCGATGGTAGAATGGATTAGTCGACGTCGATCGAGCTGCTTGATTATTATTACTGATGGATTATAGCTGGGGTTAATCGATCAACGTCGACCGATACCATCGACCGGCAATCGATCGATTGGTTAGTGGAACGGTATTCGTCGATCAGCCAAAGCTACCACACCAATCAATCAACGTCGATCGATGTCGATTGATGGCATCGATCGACGATCGATCGATTGGTGTAGTAACACCCTTATGAATATAAGTATAAATGTAGATGGGTGGAAGGGAAGAAAAAGACATAAGAAAAGATGGATGGATTGTATAAAAATGGTAGGAAAAAGAACGGAGTCAGTGATATTATTATCATGTCAGTTGACAGGACGCGATGGAAGAATAAACCATGTTGCGCCGACTCCAAGTAACATGGGATAATGGCAGGAAGATGATGTACAACCAACTTTGTGTACAACCTAAGAAAAACGGCTTTGTAGAGCGTTCTCTCTGTCACTCCGTACTTGTGTGACAGTATCTTTCTAACACTCGATGTGTCATCATAATATTTACAAAACAAGAAGCACGAGAACGAAACACTAGAACGTCAGAATTAAAACTTTTTGGATAGGTACTTTAACACTGTTTGTCTCTTTCGCGCGGGGGAGTGTTGACTCTTTCTGGCAGGAAACTCTTTTCTTCTTTTTTATAAGCTCCTTGTTTAATGCCATGTACCTACGTACCTGAGCACCACCTACATCTTTTTACTTAAAATATTGTTACACTATCAAGTTTTAACCATTTAAACTTATTAAATAAATGAAAAGAAATAACTAAACTAAAATTAAAGTGCATGGCATTTAGGAACTATTCGGGTTCTAAGGGTCGATTTTTCAATAGTCAGATAACTTATCTGAATTAAAGAGAAAAGATTAGATTTTTTGTATTTTTGTTTGTCATGGAAACACTCACAAAATACTTAACCGAATTTAAAAATTCTTTCAGCAATGGAAAAGCTATGTTTTCCTTGAGTTCTATAATAAGCTATATTTTATCTTTACATAGTACAAAACAAAGTCGTTCCCGCTCTCTGTACGTTCTTGGCCTGTAGACAACATCCCTTTTCTGTTAGCGTTAACGCCAACGGCAAAATCAAATTGTATGCAGTTGACATATTTGCATCACGTGGCATTTAGTAAGCAAACACCAACTCCATACAATTTGATTTTTCCGTTGGCGTTAACGCTTGCCGATAAGAGATTTTGTAAAGGCCCAGATCTTTTAAAGTACGCAACGGATTTGAATGCAGTTTTCAGCAATAGATAGAGTGTTTCAAGAGGAGGGGTTCACGTTCAACGTATAGTTTAATCCACATTGCAATGCAACCGTACGAAGCGGGGGCGGGTCGCAAGTAATCAATAAATTTGGGATCCGTAAGTAAAGTGCAAGTTTTTTTTATACAAAAACAGTCCAAGCGCCATATTTATTCCTCCGTTATTAGTTATCCAATGATTGAAAAATGGACCATAAGGATAATTGTACACAATAAGAAATTAATATAATACAAAAAGGTAGAATGTAGATATTTTTTGGACGGGTAAAAGACAGACCGAAAAATGTAATAAGTATCGACTTTTTTTTTAAGTTCTCCCTCTTATTGCTATAAGTAGGTAGGTAGTTAGGTACTAACTAGTAGTCACGTATAAAGAGTGTATTTAACGCCGCGGGGCGCCTGCGCGCGCACCTTAGAGGTCAAGATTTGTTTCTAAGGAACAAACTATTATAATAATTAATAGGGTGAAAAAATAAATGTCTGGGGAGTTATGTGGTTATGTGGGGTTTGATTTAAGCTGGTTTGCCTCAAAAATTATCTATTTCGCTATTTCTAATTATGTTTTCCTTGAAATAACACTGAATCAAACCACCACGCCACGAAAGATGAGACTTGACCCAGACTTGATTTGACTTGCGCAGTACAAGTCTCATCTTTCGTGGCACGCACTGTACCTACCTAATTCTCTTACTTTTTGAAATAAGAAGCGTTGATATCAAAAGAGATGGTAGCGTCCTCTCATGAATTTGTTAAATAAAAAAAACGATATTGATTAATACCTATACGTTTTTTGAATCACTAATTTTTGCTGATTTCAAATAATCTATGTAATAAAAATGAATCGTTGTTCGTTGGTCTTGCTAAAACTCGAGCGGCTGGACCGATTCGACTAATTTTCATCTTGAAATATTTGTCGAAACCCAGGGAAGGTCAGGGAAGGCAAAAGGAAAAAAAGTGCTCATCACATAAATATTCACCCTCGGCGGGATTCGAACCCGCAACACATATAACTCAATATCGCAAAAAAATGTCGCTTAGACCAAATAGCCTTGAAACCCTCGAATTATGATAAATTGAAAAACCGGCCCTTAGTTTCAAAACTTCGATCAAGTCTCTACTTCAGCTTCGTAAAATATTAATTATACAATAAGTCTATTAAAAATAATATAGATAAGTACTAACTATTTAGGTATATACAATCAGCAAAGAGGTGCTAAACAACACAGTCAATAACTTCTTTTATCTTTTTTTTTCACTGGTAAGTATTGTTATTTTACTATTTTTCTCACATGGCAATATTACGGTGCTCCACTGTGTAAATAGTGCGTTGGGTCTTGCAGCTGATGGTAGTAGGCATTTGGCAGTAATGCTTGTGCTAAACCTCCTTGTGGACCCGCGTACTGGGCAGGTACTAACATCTCACTGAAACAAATAAGATAATTCACTTTTAACATGACTAACTGGGGAACCACGGCGAAAGAGAGAAAAAAACCAAGTCCATACAAGTTGACTTTGCAAGTACTGAACTTTTGTATGGAATAGCTTATTTTAAAGCTGAAAAAAATAACCTATTTTTCAATCAGCACATGATTGAATGAATTCCTACTTACAGTCGCGTCGATATCATCGTGTATTCCCGTTGTCCCCGTAATTTTGGCCCCGTTAAAGGGAACAAAGGGAATTTAATAAAATAATTTATTTTACTTCCCGTTGTCCCCGCAGGCCGCAGGCCTTTGATTCTATATTTTAAATTAAAATCTATCATAAATATACATAATATATTTCATTTTAGTTTTGGGTAAGTATGCCGAGCAAAATTACCCATGTTTAAAAAGAAAAAAGAAATAAGTGGACAACGACACGTGAAATCTCAACTGTCCGTTATCTCCGCAGGAATGTACGAAGGGGGGACAACGGCAATGAATATTTTTGACGTAGCGTTGTCCCCGTGACGGGACCAAAATTACGGGGACAACGGGAATACACGGAAATTATTGCCGTCCAGTAGGTTTATGCCATGTCAAAATTCGGTAGTGTAAAGACTGCTTACCCTTTTTGAAAATGGTAAAAAGGTACGAAAAGTTTAACGGCACGGGTGGCGCAGTGACTGATTGGCAACTGCGCTCCGCGTCGCGTGTTTGATTCCCGCAAAATATTTGTATGCCTACAGATAGTTACTCCTTGTTTGTGTATGTGAGTTTATATATTATGTTTGTAATCGCATCCATAAGCACAACATAGGAGAAATTATTTGTAAGGCAACGTTTATTGGTAAACAAAAACATCGTCGTCTAACTTTAAGTACCTACTTACGTACCGTAAAAAATATAGACCAAGGCGTCGCCAAGGGAGGGTAGGTAGGGGCGGCTGCCCCCCTCCCTAGAGATTCCAGAAGGTTCATGTGCCTTTGACTGTATTTAAAATTCATACATTTCCTATCCACCATATATCAACTTGCCCCCCCCCCTAGGCTATCAGCTGGCAAGTCCTAGCGACGCTCTTGCCTACAGCCCTGTTTGTGACGTCAGAAAGCAGTTGGCACTCTTTGAGCCTATTAAAAGTGCTAACAGACGATCGAACCGTCCAGCGGACAGAGGGAGACACCATCATATGCTAGAAGCACTTAGGAGTACAGGATTCTCTTTTTGACGTATAGCGTTGTCTCTCTCTGTCCGGCGGACGGTTCGATCGTCTGTTAGCACTTTAAACAATAACAAAAAGTCACTTATTTTATAACTAAATTGCCCATAGAATGTATTGTTTTTAAAAATGGCAATTCCTACATAACGTAATTTATGGCCGTCCATCAAAAACACATGTGCGTTATTTTTTCAACTCTAACCTTTGTTCCGAACTTCCAATTGATTAATGGCCCATAATGAGGGTTTATGACAATGAACAGTCCCTTACGGAAGAAAAAAAAGTGTTTTAATGTTTGAAGAACATTTGTTAAAGCTGCGCCGGTCAAGATCCAAACATGTGGTGGTTTGGGCTACTGTAATAGTTTGAACATGAAAAGCAACAAGCAGGATGATTTAACAAACAAATGAACTAACTATGAGATATTATTTGAAAAAGCGAATATACGACTATAACTTTCAATTCGCAAGTCGGCGGCTTTAGTTTTGCTTGTTGTTTTGTATTGCCACCGTCTTGCAAATTGAAAGTTATTTTTTTACTTTTTGAAGGCGGTTGTCTTTTTTTTTAAAACTATTTTTTTTTCGCTTTTTAGTGCCTACTTCTTATCATACAAATTAATTACGAAGCGGTGACACCAAAAAAATCAGTCATCCCATAATTTTCTACCCTTAGGGGTGGAATATTTTCTTAAAATTTATATACTACCAATTAAAAAATAATCATCAAAATCGGACTACACTGAAAAAAGTTATGCGTGGTCAAACATAAAAAACAAAAAAAATAAAAATAAAACATGTTCATGTAAAATGAAAACTACTGGGCAAACAAACTATGTTAAAATTTTATAGGACCAAATGGCAACTATTTCGCATCAAACTAAAGAAGAATCACGTAAATCGGATCATATATCTCAGCGTAATCGGTGTACATACATAAAACAAATACCAATCGAATTGAGAACCTCCTCCTTTTTGAAGTCGGTTAAAAATGGAAGAGGTCACAGACAAGGTAGATAAATGTCGAATTCAATTTTTTTTTTTTGGGCCAGCTATCTCAATCTTGAATGACTGATTATGTGAGTACTTAAGCCAAGTACTTATTTATAATTTTTTCTAGCCACATTATTACAAATACAGAGATATCAGGGAAGTTCTCGTCTATAATCGTTATTTTATATTGTGGCGGACTGGTGCATAAACCAGGTTTTAGGTCTGTATTTCAGGACATCAGAAACACAGTGTTTGACAATTTTAATTACGAATGAAGTCTAGGTTTCCTCACAACGCGACAGAAGACCCCTATTTTTAATTCATACTTAGAAAAAATATCGAGAATCTTTAAACAACATATATTATTATAATGTTTGGAAATATTAGGTTGGTTTCAGAAAATATTCTAGCGGTAGCGACGCGCGCTCGTTGTAACTTTTTTTTTTGGTTGGGAGGGTCCTGTCAGACTCTTACTGAAACCACCCCGGTGTTTCGTCTCACACCTACGTCGTCGGGGGTACTTCCGCAACCCCCGACTGGTGCCAGCCTGCTACCGCGGGCCACCTCTGGTCAGGGTGGGTGAACCTAACCTAAATTCGATCGAAATTTAAAATGTCAAAATACCTACCGTTTCGCACTAACACTTAT
The DNA here is from genome assembly GCA_947361185.1 of Charanyca ferruginea. Classification (NCBI taxonomy): domain Eukaryota; kingdom Metazoa; phylum Arthropoda; class Insecta; order Lepidoptera; family Noctuidae; genus Charanyca; species Charanyca ferruginea. The sequence goes on along the minus strand of OX376082.1, from coordinate 5,202,893 downwards.
TAAAGAATCATGGCGAGATCCATACATTCATTTGTATGAAATAAATAAAATAATTTAGAGAGTTTAAAATACTTTCCAATGTGAAGAATACATTACCAGGAGTAGATTGATATACTTAGCATATTTTTAAACCCCTGCATAATTAAAATATAACGAAATGAAAATAACACTTTTTTCATCTCGATGCCCATTTTGTGTTTATATAAAAAAAAGAAAGTTACAAGCGACGTTAACGTATCTATAAAATTGGCAGACAAATGACGAGTTTGTGGAAAAAAAATTATCATTATTTGTGATATTATTTCCCATAAAACGATGCAATTTCTGTGTAAAAACTGGGAAAAGGCGGTTGTCAGTGTCACTGTTACTGTCTGTCGCCGTTTCGTTCTGAAATAATGAGCTTTTCGTTGAAACTATTCACTTTTTTGCGGGGTTTTCAAAATATTGTAAATGCCTGAAGATACTCTTTAGGCACCCAAAAATATAAGAATTAGAATTTCAACTTTTCTAAACATCTTAATTTTGTACAAATCCTGCCGTGATTCTTTAGGCTTTATTTACAGCAATAGATACTATTTCCTTGTTGTTAATGCTAGGTATAGGAGTCGTATTTTCAATTCGAAAATCGACTTGAATCAAATACCTACTTATTACATTTGCACGCTAACGACCGCGCGTGCGTGCTCTGCCGACTTTATTCAAGAAAGTACATAGGTACGCTAACATTTTTATTTTGAATACTGGTAGGTAGGTACTTTTTTAGGGTTCCGTACCCAAAGGGTAAAATCGGGGCCCTATTACTAAGATTCCACTGTCCGTCTGTCTGTCTATCTGGCTGTATGTCGTCAGGCTGTATATTTCAGACAGTTGAAATTTTCACAAAACTAAAAACAGAATAAAATAAATATTTAAGGGGGGCTCTCATACAACAAATGGGGTTTTTACCGCTTTTTTGCTCAATGTCTAATGTTACATAGATAATGGTACGGAACCCTTCGTGCGCGAGTCCGACTCGCACTTGGCCAATTTTATCGAATACAGTTTTATTTAATAAATACTAGCGAGAGCGGCCCGCTCCGACTTTGCATGGGTGAAATGTACATCAAACTATTCGTAAAGGACATCAACGTGTGATTAAATGAGTGTAATAATCGAGTGATTAAATCAAGTAGGTAAGTATTTTAATCAAATACAAAAATTCCAGTGGTGTCTTAAATCGGTTTATTCCTTTTTTTTGTTCTGGAGTGGAAAATCCTCATGGATGTCCTCCGCCCTGGGGAGGGCGGAGGTGTCTGTCAGACTCCTGCTGACTAAAAACCACGCCGGTGTTCCATCTCACACCTACGTCGGGGGTCGCGGGAACTGGAGATACTTCCGCAACCCCCGGCTGGTGCTGGGCCCGCTACGGCGGGCCACTTCTCGGGTCAGGGGAGGAGTGAGGTGTTAGACTCCCCTCCGGACGTCTCAAAGGGGCGCGCGTGGAACACTACGCGCCGCCACCTCGGGTCCTGATGCATGTGGGGGGCGACAGACGTCCCCGAGTCTGTCGTCCCTGGACCCATTTAGGGAGGCTGGAAGAGGGCGTTATCCGCCCTCCGCCGACGCCCGGTGCGCCTGCTGTGGGAGGTTGTAATTTCCCTCTCCCTTTCCGCAGCCTCCTTCTGCGACATGACAGTTTCGCAGAAGAAAACCACCGCGTCCCATGATTCTGCGCTGCTGACCATCGACTCAACCAAAGCCGGCACTGTCTACTTCTGAGACGAGGGCACAGCGCGGCTCCTCCCAAGCGGCACACTCTTTCTTTCCGCAGCCTCCTTCTGCGACATGACAGTTTCGCAGAAATCGGTTTATTCCTAATCTGACCCGAAAATCCTAACCCGATTGCGGGTTATGTTAGGAACACTATCTATTGATATTATATTGAGAGACAGACGTCGTCGAGAAGCGACTTTGTTTTATACTATTTATTATTGAATACTAGCTCTACCTGCTACTTCATATGCAATAGACTCGTCTCCGAAAACACTAAAATCTAACCTACCTACTAGGGTTTTAAACCCGCAACAGGTCCATAAACTTCCAGACGAGACGTTACCTACACACTCAAGCTGCCTACAGGCGTTAAGTAAATAAACTTTAACAATTTATTGTATCGGCTCAAAGGCCCATTGTTGGGTGACGTGTGTCGACTTTTTTTCGTCTGAAGGTTACCATGGCAAGGTGTGTACAGTCATGAGCTTAAATATGTTCACATTTATTCTGCATTTATTGTAGCATTCGTTTCGGAAATAAATATGCGTCATGTTCGTGAACGGGCGCTGTCAGTAGAGATTGGTCAACTCTTAACTGCCATGGTTTTTATCTTGATTATTTTTTATGTTTTGTATTTCTAGATTACCTTCATTGTTTTCACATATAGAAGCAACAAGAATAATGTAAGCAGTATTTTGTAAAAACCTGATTTTAAAAGAGTGTCCGTGGAGTTTCTTGCTCGTTCTTCTCCATAGAGACCTACCTACGTTTTGGAACGAGCAACTAGCTTCAACTTTCTGACTAACTGACCGACTCCTTGACAATTCAAAAGTGCCTGTAAATGGTTTAATTGAAATAAATGCTTTGACTTTGACTTTGATATAATGACCAACAAAAAATAATTCAGGATCTTAAGCTCCCTTACCAAAAAAATATACTAAATACTAAAGTGTATGATCACCAAATCTTGCTTACCAAAATGGATAACCAAAATCTTTTAGACCCTTAAGTCCCCCCTGGAGCGGATCCGACATGGTCAGGTTAGGTTAGAACTATGACCCCCTACGCACGAGGCGAGCGACCGAGCGAGCGTGCCGCGGCAGCGGCCGCCGAGTGCTGGCGCTTTATTTGGTTATAATTTAGCGTTAAAATGCGGTTTTAATTTTGGTGATCATTTAATATTTTTGACTGTTATATTGTACTATATCTGGTGATAAGTTAAACATAAGCCATTAGTTTCCACCCGCGACGAGGCGAAGTCGCGGATTAACATGAAGCTTATACCCTATCCTTTCTTGGTATCTAAGCTCAATCGGTAACTTTCATCAAAATCTGTTCTGTATTTTAACTGTAAGTGTAACAAACTCACTTTCGCATTCATATTACTAGTACCTATTGATTAGTTTCTGGCCACGACTTCGTTCGTGTATTTTCTTTTTTAAATAATGGCATATACCTCATCGTGCTCAAGGATAATGTAGCGTCCTATTGGGAAACAATTTTCAGAATCAAATCTGTAATTCTAGAGATTAGAGCGTTCAAACAAAAATACAACAAAATTTTTGTTTGAACGCTCTACCCTTCAGTTTTATAATACACAACACAAAGAACGAGAAAAAAATCTCTGTTATTAAAAAAATCATTTGAATTTATGTTACAATCATTTCGGGACTTAGAGGAATCCTCTGAGCTTCGGGCCACAGAAATAGAATAGACCTAGATAACGCAAGAGCAACTACTTCGCGTGCCTATTTTCATGCCTAACTTACGATAAAAAATCGTAAGTAAAAAAATAAAGTAAACTTTTCCTTCCATCGGTAAGTCATTTTGTGATTAATATTATGCGTAATTCATTTAAAAAAAAAAACAATTATTGTTAATCTAATACCCTTAGTAACCTGGGAATACCAAATTTAGGAAAAACAAAACATTCGTATTACATTGTGACGTCCAAAAAATGGCACGCTTGGTTTTCATACAGATCGTGATACTTGCGTTATCTAGGTCTCTCTATATCTGTGCTTCGGGCCCTTGTGCCAAGCACTATTATGACACCTTGAAGATTTACTCCTAAAGTATTTTAGGCATGAATGTTAGTTGTCCATAAAGTCTTATTAACCTTTTGTGAAGTAAATCACATTCGAAATATAACAATTAAAACCCAACTACGAAAATCTCATAATTTTGAATTTGGTGAACGAATTGATATTTTTGCTCTTAACTGTACCTTTATGTGAAGCTAAATGATTAAGTATATGTGTAGAGGTATACTTATTGACTGAAATCGATAAGTGTCGGTGTATTTGGTTTTTGAACTTTGAAATATCCTGTTAGTGTTGAAACAATGATGATTCGAACAGTAAGTACAAAAGAGGTTTTGTTAGAATGGTTTTGTCAACCAAGCTCTATAGGTAATAAATTAGTCCACAGAAGATATTTTAGGAAAGTATATCTGCAGTACTATTCTGTTAAAATCTCCCTCGGTGAACACCTAGGTGAAGTGAGCTGTCATCCGATTGTAGTGCTTTGTAAATCCCTAGAATCGGGACAGATGACAGCTCATTTCACCTAGGTGTTCACCGAGGGAGATTGTAACAGAATAGACATGCTGTATGTCTATTCTGACCCTGGGAACCCTGGGGTTTGCCGGGATGTGGTAACAAACAAATATCGTGCAGGAACTATCATCTATCTGCCTAGCCCATCCGTGGCCTAGCCTTTTCCCAACTATATTGGGGTCGGCTTCCAGTCTAACCGGATGCGTCTGAACATGCGTTTACATGAAGCGACTGCGTATCTGACCTCCATAACCCAGTTACTAGGTACGATAATTCTTGGAGATGGTTGTCAGACTTTCTGGCTTCTGGCTAGTCGTGGTTGTCAAAGATCTACGAATGACAGCCAACGACTTTAAGCGCTTTCCAAGGCACGGAGGGGTCTTGGTACGCACGGCGACACATCAAGCTATACATTTCCAGTTTACGCTGTACTCGCATTGTATAGAATTTCCATAAAATTAGAGATCAGCTTAAACTGAAAATGCATAGGTTGATGTGTAGCCATGTGTACCTATGAAATGGATGGTCACCCATTCACGGACCGACCGCGGTAAGCGTAGCTTTCCATGATAAATCTATCCGAATGACTTTTAGCCACGAGCCCCTCAACTGATTGTAGAAAAGATAAGGAGCTGGGGACATAGGCTACTTTTCAACCGAGTTCAAAAAGAAGGATAGGTTCTCAATTCGTCTGTATGATTTTTTTTTTTGTATATTTGTTACGCGATTTCTCCGGCTAATGTAAAGCGATATTGAAAATTCTTTTATCGATGGATAGAGTATGCCTCAAGGGTGGTCCCATATAAATTGTATCGAAATTGATTCAGCACTTTTCGACAGCAAATCGACAGAAAGCAAAAAAATATACATGGATGATGTTGTAATGTTCTCACCTTGTACTTTCAATCTCTGTTTTCACTGTGTTGGAAGGAAGTAGGTACCAAAAAGCGAAAAATAAAAAAGCTTTTTTATAAAAAGACAACCGCCTTCAAAAACCAAAAAGTGAAAAATAACTTTAAAACAGAACACACATGACTTTAGTTTCGGAAGTCGGTGGCAATATAAAACAACAAATAGAACAGCCAAGCCACCGACTTCCGAAACTAAAGTAATGTGTGTTCTGTTTTAAAGTAATTTTTTACTTTTTGGTTTTTGAAGCCAGTTGTCTTTTTAATAAAAAAGCTTTTTTTTAACCCGCGACTTCATCTGCGTCCGCGATAACCGACAATCACGCAAACGCAGTCCCGGTCAAAAACTAGTTCAAATCAAACTACAAAAAAGATAGAAACTCACGGTCGGTTAGGTTGCTGGGGAGTGCGGTCCCTCTGTCTTCTGTTCTTGAACCAGTTGGAGACTTGTGTGAGGGTCAGGCCCGTCTTCGTTGCGAGAGCTCGCTTTTCATCTGGAGTCGGGTACCTGTGACGTCACGAATATTGATTTACTTAAAATTATATAAATTACTAAAGACGAAGGTATACAACCAGTGTCTGTTGCCAGTAATTGCCATCATCATCATCTGCCTAGCCTTATCCCAACTATATTGGGGTCGGCTTCCAGTCTAACTGGATGTAGTTGAATACCAGTATTAAACATGGAGCGACCGCCTATCGGACCGCCACAACCGGGTTACTGGGTAACACGAAACCTGTTTGCCAGACTTTCTGGCTTCTGACTTCCCTTAACGACTGCCAAAGATCCAGTGATCCAGTTACCCGTTGACATATGGCACAGAAACTTTGTCTTCAACCGCTGACCTCCTAGAGAAGCTCAGAGTCACGCAGTGAGTCATGGAGTGAGCTATGCTCGGAGAAGTAAGAAAAAAACCCCTATAATTATGAGAACCTTACCTATTTCTATAATAGCAGTCTTTCAAAGCTATCCTGCTCTTCTCTTTGAAGCAGTACACGGTTTCCTCGCCATCCCATATCGTCTTTGGTAGCGGGTACTTTTTTCTTAACCTATATTTGTCTACAGCACCTAAAGATAACACATTTATTACAATCTGCAGAAGTTAAAAACAAAAAGGCATAAAAAATCCCTGTGTTGCCGTTTCGTAATGGATTTGGATTCTGTGATGATACTCAAAAGCGGAAAATAAAAGCGACTTTTGTTCTGTTTGTTGTTTTGTATTGCTACCGACTTCCGAAACTAAACTCAAATGTGTAAAAGATATTTATCACTTTCTGTTTATGAAAAAGGTCATATTTTCTTAAAAAAAGTTTTTATTAAACCGGTCATAGCTGACGTCTCCAACCTATAAATTACCTATCTTCCAAATTTTAGCTGCATAGGCGAAGTCGTTTTCGAGATTTCGTATTTAGTCAGTGAAATAATGGCCATAACTGTTCGCTTGTTTATTTAGGTTAAGAACTAAGGTTACCGACATAGCTCTCAGAATATGCAAGTTGAAGTGGCAATGGGCAGGCCACATCGCTCGAAGAACCAATAACCATTATGGAAGAAATGTTCTCGAGTGGCGGCCACGATTGCCACGAACCGGGAGACGCAGCGTTGGTAGGCCTCCCACCAGGTGGACTGACGACATCGTCAAGGTCGCGGGTAACCGGTGGATGCAAGCGGCAGGTTGTCGCTCGTTGTGGCGTTCTATGGGGGAGGCCTATGTTCAACAGTGGACGTCTTTCGGCTGATAATGATGATGAAAGAACTTACCTAAAGCTCTGCCCCTTACTTTCTCAGCCTCTTTGTAATGCGCTTTATACCATAGATTCTGTAGACCAGTATGGTGTCTTGGCGGGAATGAATGCGCCTCTAGTATCGCGTACAGTTCCTGGTACACACCTCTATGGTACGCTACCAGCGCTCGTGCCCTAGGAAGTTAAGGATAGGTAATGTTAACATGGCCCATGTAAATAAAAAAACAAAACACTGTCAACAGGGCCGGTGGTCTATCATTTTATGTAAATCTCTCTTGGTCAATTTATGTAGGAGTGAGCAGTCATAACACCTAATGTTAGGGATTCACTCACCTTAAGTTCACTCACACAAAATGGAGATTTTTATTAAACAGCACTGTAGGAATGGAATAATTCAGTTTTTAACCCGATAAGTCGCGAAGTTATAAGTTATGTATTTTAGCAAGATAAATTCTTCGACGATTGAAGAATTTATGTAACTAAACAAAATTGCATATCCTAAGTTCCACAATTGAATAATTGTTTATACTCTGTATATTTTAGATATACATTACCGACAGCTGAAAGCTTGACGTTATATGCACTTAGACAAAGTTAAAAGTACAACCAATTAGGCCTCACTGATATAATAATAATAATAGTAATAGTTTTTAATCAAACTCGATCGCGTTACCGTAAACTCTAATTTGTATTGAAACTTAAACAGTGCAGTCTAGTGGCAACAATAGGAAACACCATTATTCCATACAAATTGACATAAGCGGTCGCGATCGCATAAAAAAATCACACTAGCCCTCAGACTCAAGTTAAGCCCTCTGATCCTGTGCATTGTTAAAGAAACAAAATACACACCTCAATATTGCTTCATGTCCCCTCAACAGCTCGCTAGGCGGCAAGCTCCACAAAAAAGCCGCTAACTTCTCAATATCTCCCTTTTGCTGCAGCGCTTCACAAACGCACTGCACTTGTTCCGAATTAAAATTCAGACACCTTCTCATATTACTGTTTTCGTTCTCAGCGAAATACGTCTGAGGAACTCTCTCTCTTTCACTATTTACATTAACATTATCAAAAATCTGTTGATTCAGCTTCATATCAGACAAATTAGGATTATTTTCATTTTGAACGCAACTTTTTAGATCTTGCACATCATTGAAGTAGCCTGAACGCATCCGATCTTCGCCTTCAATTTGAGAAAATAGGCTGTCATTAGTTGGCGGCAATTTGAGTTCGAAATTCAAATACTTTTTGTTTCTTGGCGGCGAGAGGTAATTTTCAAATGTCATTTTGTTACTTTCTTGTAAGTAAACGTCTTTTGGGCTTTTTTCTTCGGTTCTAGCCTTTTGTTTGCAAGAGAAGTATTGTTTTTCATTCAATTCAGCTTGGTAGAAGTTTCCGTTCTGGCTATCGTAGGGAAATGGCGGTAGAGATGTTTCAGATTCGCTTGTCAAGTCGCTAGATGGACTGAGGCGGTCGGAACACGATTCCATATTTGTGGATTTCATTACAGAATCTTATTCAGTTATTCCGCTGCTTCAGAAACCTGTAATAAAAATATTTTTATAAACTTATCGCATAAGATGTTAGACAATATTGTCTGTGTTTTGGAAATTAATAAGTAGATAGTAGACCATACCCATAGACCATATTTTAATCTTTAATTTATTCAGATACACAATTTTGTATCTTATACCATAAACAATGCCTAAAACAAGGAACAAAGGACCAAACTCTTACTGGTCCTTTGACTTCTAACACTCACAGGAAATAATAAACAACTGCAATACAACAATCAATGACTCATATTGACTGTTTGCTTATACGCATAAAGGCAACAATGTTGGTATTTAGTACCTAATTTTTACTTCTTGCATAACTTTCATGGTCAAGTTTAGACTAAAGTCTAAAGGACCAGACATAATATTTACCAAAACGCACATTATAGTGTTTTTTATTAAATTTGTTTGTATTTTAAAAGTAAAACATACATTCCATCACCCTTTAATTCAAACTATGCGACGGATATTGTATATCCGCGACAATTAATAATTATTTATAAGAATTTTCGTTGGTGTCGGGTAAAAATACGATGTCATGTTTTCATAACATGTCATCGGGCGGACATGAACCGATAACAAAATGGTTACGATGAACTGCGCGACTTTCCTAGAAATTTGAAGAAAAATACAAGATTTTCTCACTGAAATTGTAATCTAGGTTAAGATTGTTTAGGTTTTTGGTTAAATGGCTATTAGGTTAATAGACTTGATGCGGTTTTTCAACGAATTTGTACTCTGTAGTGGCCTATAAGTCTGAAATCGTCAATCCGCCTTGAGCGCACGGGGTTGTCAATGCTCGTGCCTTCTCTGTATGAGAAGAGGCCTTTGCCCTACAGTAGGGCAATTATAGGCTCCTTTTTTTTGTGGTACTATAAAGGTTGCATGCGTAATGCATTGGTCGAAAATATTTGACTAAATGTTTCTACTAAACACTCAGAATATTTTCTAGAAGCATTTTGAAATTAGAAGCGTTAAGCTTATGTTTATATCAAGGCGATTGTTTGTAACCGATCCTCTTGAATCACTCTATCTATTGATGAAAACCACGGATATTATCTATGATGAAAACTCATTAAAATTCATCGCGCAATGTGATACTCTGAAGATGGTATATTATGCTCTGTGCCAATCCGTCATTGGATACTGTATAACTGCATGGGGCGGAGCAACTAAATCTAAAATCTTAAGAGTGGAAAGAGCACAGAGAGCCATACTCAAAGTGATGACTAGAAAGCCCTACAGATATCCAACAACTGACCTATACTCCAACTGCAAAGTCCTTACGGTGCGTCAGCTCTTCGTGCTCAAATTAATTTTAAGAACTCATGCTAAGCTACCGCCGCTAAATCTTAGCAAGCGATTACAACTCCTCCCTGGGTCTCAACACAAAACCACCTTCGCGACACATCAATTTTACACCTTAAGTAAACATATTTACAATAAAATTAATAAAGAGTTAAAAATTCTAAAACTAAACACCCACACGGTAAAAACAAAAGTAACAGACTGGCTACTAGAGAGAGACTATGCCTATACGGAGTCACTCCTTACATACATCACCTAATGTCTCACGTACCCCCTTTTCGATATCATACACACATTTAAAACAGCGCGCACACAACTCTCCACCCTCCCCACCTAACACGCATGCACACACCCTTACACAATACTCACACATACACTCCTTCACACACACACACACACACACACACACAAACACGTCACTACTATTACAGAACCATTTTTCGAATTACTTGCAGCGGTAGATCGACACCGTCTCATAATTTGTTGTAGTAGAAATAGAGATAAGAATTTTGTGGCTGTACACTGTTTCTTAAAATACAGGCTTTGTCCTAGTTTAAGAGACAGGGTTTTTAAATTTTAGTACAGGTTTTGCAACAAACGTAATTTAACATTAGTTTCCACTGTATATAATTATGCTGTACTCTCTAAATATCTGTAATATTGGTGAATAAACATATTTTATTATTTATTATTATTATTATCGCGAAGTTTAAAAGATCCGAATATTCCCGATCGGTAACATCAAAAGTAAAAATAAAAAGTTTCGATCGTTCACAGTGTGTACGAACGGGACTTCTTTTCGATTATTTCAATTATTCCCGTTCAGTATATTTTGTTTTGGAAGTCGTACTTAATTTTATGACTTAAAAAATCCATTTCATCTTTAATTGAACTCCACCTTTCTAAACGTTGACTCTTGAACTAAGCATGTGTACGACTGGGAAAAAAAAGTTCCGATTGTTAACACTGTGAACGATCGAAACTTTTTTTTTCCCGATCGTCAACAGTGTTAACGGCAGGGATGTTACTGAACGGGAAAAATTGGAATAATAGACAAAAGGTCCCTTTCGTAAACACTGAGAACGATCGAAACTTTTTTTCCCGATCGTCAACAGTGTTGACGACGGTGTTACCGATCGGGAATATGCGAAAATTAAGCGTATAGACAGCGGGAACAACTTTGTTTTATACTATGTAAAGAGATTATACTATGTAATGAGATAAAGACTAGCCCCAACCTGCGACTTCGTCCGCAAGGAAGTTCAATATAAGTATTTATGGCACTCTACAATAATAGAGCTTTCTCCATATTAAAAAAGAGTTTGAAATCGAATCACTACTTACATTTTGCCTCTTTATAATATTGGTATAGAGGTAAGAAGAACAATTTAACTATTAATAGTACTGTTACTTTGCTTATTGCAAAACAAACCTGCTAACCACCAAACAACGAAAGACAAAAACGAGCGCGCAGCCCGTGCCGTCGCATTGGTCGGCTTAGGCCCCTCGTCCACACGTCGGGTGGACTTGCTTTGCTTGGCTCTACTTAAGGCTGCTCTCTCGAAAAATGCTTGAAAGAAGCAAGCAGGCATTTACAGAGAAATTACATCTGAAAAACTGTTTAGCCACAATTTTTCTATAGGTATCGCATAATTAAAAAAAATGTCAAATCATCTCCAAATCATTGGGATGAAACCATTTTACTCCTTAATTTCTTATCAAAAGAGAAAATGATTTGGTTTTGTTTCTTGTTACAAATATGTACTATTTTTATTACAATAAATTAAAAATGCGTCCGATTAAAGATTGCGTCTACATCACCCCAGCACTCGTCCACAAATTCAGTGCGAGCCAAATGCTCATTATGCTCAAGGTTATTGGCATGTATACAAGCCTTAAGCTACTCGTAGATACAGGTGTCGACCTAAACATTCGCGATTTGACTTGACTTGATATCCAACTCAGAAGAGGAAATTCAGCCTAGCCAACCATGTTGGGGTCGGCTTCCAGTCTAACCGGATGCAGCTGAATACCAGTGTTTTACTAAGTGTCTTGTCACATACGTTACTACACTCGGCGTCACAAAAATCGCACCTTTTCGAAAATAAGTTTAAAACATGTCCCGCCAGTAACGAATACATTAAACCCAATTAATATTGGTATCAATTAAAAGTATGTTTAACGACCTTTAAATTAACAACAGTTAGAATTCCTAAACACAACAGATCTCATTAGCACGTAACGTTAAAAAAAATGTTGTCAAAATACGCATTACAACGGCCACTAATTGCACCTCCCTACAAGGGTATAAACCGGGCGACCCGGGTTAAATGTGGGTCATTCGCTATTCAACCTTTGAAGTGAACACACGTGAACAGCTACAGCAAGAAAAATACCCCAGAAGATGGATACCACTGCAGATGAAGCCGCTCAAGTCATTGCACTACTGCAATCAGGGATGCGGCAATGTGATGTTGCTCGGCAACTGAACTTGAGTCGTTTTGCCGTTCGACGAGTGTTCCAACGTTTCCAAGAGACTGGTGGCTATATCCGAAGACGTGGATCTGGAAGACAACGGTGCACATCCGAAAGAGACGATCGCTTCATTGTTTCGACGTCTTTACGTAATCGGTTCTCCAATGCTGTTGAGCTGCAACAACAACTGCGATCAGCTCGCAGAACTTCTGTAAGCGTCTCCACGATTAGAAGAAGAATGCGGGAGAAGAAAATTGCAGCTCATAGGGCTGCTACAGGGCCCAAATTGACTGCACAGCATAGGAGAGACCGGTTGCAATTTGCCCGTGACCATGTGGATTGGACAATAGACCAATGGAGGGCTGTGCTCTTCTCGGATGAGACGAGGGTGTGTCTTTTCTGCAACGACAGGCGTCGAAGAGTGTATAGGAGGCAAGGGGAACGATTCGCACAAGCCTGTATTCAAGAGACAGTGGAATACGGGGGTGGCTCGTGCATGTTCTGGGGCGGCATGTCAATCGACGGTAAAACGAAGTTGGCAGTGGGTTCACGTTAATGCACGATAACGCCCGTTGTCACACCGCTTTAATTGTAAGAGACTACCTGCAAGAAGTTGGCATCCCTGTTATGCGCTGGCCGGCGCGAAGTCCAGACCTGAACCCTATTGAGCACCTTTGGGATGAACTGAAACGGCGAGTACGGGCACGAAATCCTGCCCCTACCACTCTCCAAGACCTTCAAGATGCCGTCGTTGCAGAATGGGACAACATTCCACAAGAGACTGTTGTCACATTAATAAGGTCCATGAGAGAACGCATGGAAGCAGTCATCAGGGCTAGGGGGGGTAACACTAGGTTTTAAGTTAGTTTTAAGGACTTTGTTGTAATTTTTGCTGATAAAATAAAATTTAACTTTTTAATCATTTGCATTAGCTTGCTTTTTTTTATTCCCTGGTAAACAAAAAACCAAATCCATTGATTTATTCTGAAATTTAAATAAATTGCCTTTCCAATTATACCATAAAGTCATATGTATACCATTGATTAATAGGGTTAAAATGACTTTGAAGGGAATTCTTAAAGAGGTGCGATTTTTGTGACGCCGAGTGTATATCGAATTGCATGTATGACACGGTAAACAACAGTTACTAGTGGTAATGACGCGAGGAGAAAGAGTAGTTGCCCGTGGCTAAATAAAAGCCGTACGAATCGATCCCGACTTCATATCGAGACTCTTCCGAACCTCGGGAAGCACGTAAAGCCGTTGGTCCCGGCTGATATTCGTAGATCTTTGGCAGACGTTATGGGTAGTCAGAAGCCAGAAAGTCTGACAACCAGTCTAACCAAGGGGTATCGTGTTACCCCGTTACTGGGTAGTGGAGGTCAGACCGGCAGTCATTCTATGTATTTCCGTGCGTTCAAGCGATTTTGCTATACCTATTATTGGAATCAAATTTAATGTAACAGCTCACTTTTTAGGGCCCAGTAATTATGTCAATTATAATCCGTGGTGCTTAGCAACTGGGTTTCTCCCAGTTGTAAACGTCCCTTTGTGCCTATTGGCCTAGTTCTGTTCTGTCTCCTGCTTGATTTGGAGGGAAGTGGAAAATATGTTTTTCTTACTCCTCCGCTGTTCTTTTCTGATTAATTTCGTTGCGGGATCCAAGACAGTTGAATCGTTTCTCTGGGACTCGTCGAACTTCATTGCTCTGGCGCTTTTCTGGTGGTCGCCACTGTTGATTCTGGCTTACAGGAGTTACAGTGGTTAGGGAATAGTGTGGCGGGCTTGTCCCATTTAAAAAAAAGTCATTCTATGTAAAACACTGGTATGCAGCTGCATCCGGTTAGATTGGAAGCTAGAGCAGCCAGAAGAACGCTAGGCAGATGATGGCAAAGTAACATAATAATAAAATGTTACTCTTCTGAGTGAGATTCCTAACAAGTCGCGAATATTTAGGTCGATACGTGTACGAGTTATCATCATCATCATCAGCTTGAAGACGTTCACTGTTGGACAAAGGCCTCCCCCAAAGTGGGGGCTTGCCATAATCCACACGCTTGGCAGGCGTCTAGGGGATCGCAGTGAGGTTGGCAAGTACACGGAAGCCGCTGCTGCCCGACTTCCGGATTTTCCCTTAGTCGCCTTGCGATACCCTCGAGGGGAAATAGGTAGGTGCTACTCTAGCCCGGACACCTCACGGGCAACGTGTACGATTGGTTGAGAACCTGTAGCATACACAAAGGTTACTCAGTCGCGTATGAAACCGAGTCGAAGTCTAGTCGACGCGTGGACGAAGAGCCTAAAGGCGGATCCACACAATATGATCATGTGCCCGATCCGATCACAGTATCCGCATCGCCGACGCGTAGCATGATCGCCTATCTGGACGGGTGATGATACGCGATCATGATACGCAGTCTTGATACGCCGCTCGCGTCATACGCGTCCAGATAGGCAATTATGTTACGCGTCAGCTATACTAGGCAAATGATCATAATTGGATCCGTTAAGGTGGATCCAATTATGATCATTTGCCTAGTGATCCTAGTGATCCTAGTGATCCTAGTGATCCAATGAGATTGGATCCAATTATGATCATTTGCCTAGTATAGCCGACGCGTTCTAAAATCTCATTGGAATATTAGAACACTATACCCAAAGGAACTATTAGTTAATCTGTGACTATACTGCGATCCTAAGAAGGCTAGCTAATTTGTCGTGATTAGGTACTTAGTGACGTCGACCAATGTTATTTTCATAACAAGCACGCGTAGCATGACCACGCTATGTCTACAGAAGAATAGACATACTGACAGGAAGAATAGACAAACTGTACTGACTTGTCTATTCTTGCTGTCAGTATGTCTATTCTTTCGTAGACATAGTGCGGTCATGCTACGCGTGCAGAAGATAGCCAAGTACCTATGGGATAGAACAGAAAAACCGGACAAGTGTGAGTCAGACTCGTCATACATATCCATACTTCCATAATTATGGTAATAATGGCATAATGATTTGCCCAACGTAACCCCATATTCATGCATTCTGTACGCCGACGATACAACCCTTAGTATTGAACTAACCGACAACAATATCACCAAATACGAGAAAGAGATTAATGACACGTTAAACAAAATAATAGAATTGCTAAAAGACAACAATTTACATGTCAATATCAGTAAAACCAAACTTATACAGTTCCAAACTCACAATAGCAAACGTCACCGATTAGACATTAGATATGCAAATGACGCTATAGAGGAGGTTGACAGTGCTAGTTTTTTGGGAATAACATTAGATAAATATTGCAACTGGAAAGTACATATTGACAAATTATGCACTAAACTACAAAGATTTGTACTTGTTTTATACAGAATTACTCGCGTAGCTGGTATTGATGCAGCACTCTATGCTTATCATGGTTACGTAGCATCAATTCTCCGCTACGGCATTATAATATGATTTTTTTAAAATCTCAACTTCATGACATTTAAAAAGAAATTATTTAACTTCTTATTGCACAAGTGTTACTACTCAACAAATGAGTTTCTAAATGAAAAATTTGATTCAAAATTTAAATTAGACGACGACTTGCCTTTGTATTCCTAATGGCTGAATAGAATTTAATATTTACGACATTATGGTTAATAAATTCTTACTTTAAATTTAATAATAATTCTTGACATTGTATTTAACAATTCTTGACATTGTATTTAATAATTCTTGACATTGTATTTAATAATTCTTGTCATTTTATTTAATAATTCTTGACATTGTATTTAATAATTCCTGACATTGTATTTAATAATTCTTGACATCAGATTCAATAACCCTTGACATTGTATTTGATAGTTGTTAGCGTTTTCCTTATCCTTGACATTGTATGACTTAAACTTATATGTTCTGTGATTTAAACAACAAATTTTGATAATATATTCTCTGATTCATGTATACGTACCTAATTCAATTTTTATTCCCTATTTGAAATATTTGTACGCTGGAAACAGCAGAATATTATGGACGTCATATTATATGTAACACCTTGTAACAACAATATTCTAACAAATAAATACATTATTATTATATTATTATTATCATACTAATCCATTATCCATACTTTAATCTTCTATCTTCTAATATTATAAATGCGAAAGTAACTCTGTTTGTCACGCTTTCACGATGAAACGGCCGAACCGATTTTGATGAAATTTGGTATAAAAAAGCTTTTTACAAAAAAGACAACCGCCTCCGAAAACTGAAAAGTGAAAAATAACTTAAGCACAGAACACACATTGACTTGTTTCGAAAGTCGGTGGCTTTGTTCTGTTTGTTGTTGTTCTGTATTGCCACCGACTTCCGAAACTAAAGTCAATGTGTGTTCTGTGCTAAAGTTATTCTTCACTTTTCAGTTTTTGAATGCAGTTGTCTTTTTTGTAAAAAGCTTTTTATTTTCTGCCTTTTAGTAGCTCCTTCTCATCCGAATCTATTAAGAAACGGTAACACAGTTAAAACAGAGATTGAAAGTTGACTACTCCAAAGATTGAAGAAACTAAAACGTCGTCTTTGTAAATTTTTTGGGTATTTGTTGGTTTTTCAAAAAGTGCTGGATCAATATCGATAAAATTTATATGAGACCACCCCTGAGGTATATCCTATCCATAAAAAAAAGAATTTTCAAAATCGGTTTACGTTTGCCGGAGAAATCGCGTAACAAATCGCGCACATACTTAATGCAAATTTAAGACTTATATGGTTTTCTCATGGATGCCATTGTCAGAACTGGACCAAATTAAAATGGGACCTCACGGGAAGCACTAGCTTTCAAATAAAAAAAATACATCAAAATCGGTTCACCCAGCCCAAAGTTCTCAGGTAACAAACATTAAAATAAAAAATAAAAAAAATACAGACGAATTGATAACCTCCTCCTTTTTTGAAGTCGGTTGAAAATAGCTTGAACCCTGAGGAAGGACATAGGCTACTTTTTAATCTACGACTTTGCCTGCGATAACCAAAATTCACTCGGACGTTATTGCGGGCAAAAGCTAGTTAAAAATAAAGACTGTATTTTTTTATGATTTAATTACAAACGTAAAGTTTTCAGACTTTTCCCTATACTTGTAGTATAAAACGATATTACTAGCCAAAGAACAATGGGTAATTTTGTATGGACCCCGCATACCCACCTTGTAGCGAGTTGAAATTGGTACCATTCGAAAGGTCTTTGAAAATGTATATATTTGTTGTACGGGGGCAACTTTATAGCTTGCAGGGGAAATAATATATTCGAAGTTGAAAATGCCGACAATCCTTAGTTAAATCAACCCACGCACATTCCACGTTTTGATGATTTTATCCATTAGCTAGGTAGGTACCTACCTACCTACTTCGAACTATTTTGCGAAGAGCCGAACTTATTAAATTACTAGCTAACAAACCCGCCCCGGCTTTGCACGGGTATTGTCGACATATTTCACCAATTTACACAAAACCACCTAAAACTTCCTCATGAATCACTCTGTCTCTTGATGAAAACCATATGAAAATCCGTTCAGTAGTTTTAGAGTTTATCGCGAACAGACAACCGGGCAGGCAGACAGACGCGGCGGCGGCGGCGCGGCGGGGGCTTAGGTTTAGAAAACGTAGTGATGAAATTTATTATATAATGTATATGGAGTCACATGTCAAATAAATTCACTTATAACTACAGTACGGTCAACGTAACTTGGCGCGTCTGTAGTTAGCCGATTAGCTGCGCAGTAGACAATTTCGTTCCTAAAAGTTCCATTGCGCAGCCAAACAGCTAACTTCAGACGCGCCAAGTTACGTTGACCGTATTGTACGAAAATACGGTGTCATAGGACCTGAAAATGTAGCGTGTTTCCTGGGGGCCAAGTCTGCTATTTTTATAATTTCGTCATTCCAACACGATCCCATTGTCATTTTGCTAAAAGTTCGTAATCTGCTAAATCCATAATGGTCGATCATTGGTCGGTCAATGGTCTCGTAATAGAATTGTGTTATATGTGGAAGCTTTTAAATGGCAAATGACAGCGCCCATTATACATTGTTTAATATAAATCTTAGTCTGTAAGCTTTCTGAATAATAAATAAATAAATAAATAATGACATTGTCAACAAATTTTAACATTTATTCATGCCAGATTTCATTCATATATATTTTTACATATTATTTTTAAGTGTTATAAGCAATCTGAAGTAGTAAGAAGTTCGTAAACTAAGTCAGTCATTAATTTGTCATTATGTACGAGATTACCATTCTATATCATTTCTTTCAATGGAGTGTCATTGGTTGACCATTGGAAAGTCATAATGACGCCATTATATTAGTAGATTACCAAACTTGTCAAAATCAACAATTATGAAATCAATGATAGACCATTCTGACACTATTGTAACAGTAGACTTGAGGCCCTGTTCGTGTTCGTCACTAGTTACGGCCAAGACCACGACAGATTACTGAGAGTACCCATAAGATGGGCTGTCAGATATTAAATAAAAAGCAATTGCCGCTGTGCATGAATGATCATCTCATGAAAACGGGCTTAGTGTTATTTTTTTGCTGTATTCGTAATTTTTAAGACAAGGACTTCAAAAAAAGATTTTTAGAAAATCCGCCGGAAAAGTCGCAGCCGTGTGAAGCCGTAGCGACTCGTTATAAATGTATAAGTGTATATCTCAATCTTTATCTTTAATAGTTGACTTATTGTCTCTATAATCTTTACCATAAAGTTGTAACAATAATCCCTGAGTTTACTATATTTGGAGTAATGATCATCTCAGAGGAGAACCTATGGCTCCTGAGATACAAGTATTTATTTACTTAGTTTAGAAGTCAACTTGTTCATTTATATTTATATTGTCCACCGTTTGTACAATTATACCCGTTGTTATTTGCTTATACAATGTTACTGTGTGAAAAATGTATGTACAAATAAATAACGATTATTATTATTAAAATATTGTGCCCTTTTCAAAATAACTTTAGTAAGTTGACGTAAGTAAATTGGTACATAAAACTGTTTTCGAAGAGGGCAATGGATGTTGAATTGAAACACAGGTCCAATCCATTTGATTAAAAATAATGTCTACTTACGATCTTTTTTCAAACGATTTCGCAAAAGAAAATGTTCTAATTAAAATACAAAATGCCTGTTCTTGCAGAACATTCCTTAAATAAATAATTACCGTTAATTAGATCAGAAAAGTCAAAGGTCAGCTTCTTATGAAATTACCTATAGATCGAATGCAGAATCAGCAAAAATGGTAGGTAATTATGGGAAAATTGACAATCACTGGATAGTTATAAATAAGCAAGACTGAACAATTACCTACATCCTGAAAATCAGATCATGCCACCTAGATTTAATTAAATTACATTGAAAGACAAATCTTCGAAATTTTCTTATCGGAGTTTTCAAATTAACCGTTTTCAGAGCGTATGAAAATATGGCGCTCTACATAGATTTTATAATTTTAACTGCAGTATTTCTTGATTTTTATGACACATACATATTTTCATCTCATTAAAAAATGCGCAATTTTTATTTTAATTTTTTGTCACATAAATAAATAGGTATTATACTTATTTTAAAATAAATAATAATAAAAAATTGCAATCCTCACCTTTGCACAGTCCAAGCACAATAATTAAAATCACTGTCACTATTCACTAAAAATATTAACGAAATAAAAAATGATAAGTAATGTCTTTTTCATAAAGATAGTTACACCCTCACCAAACGAAGACGTGGATTCGAATAACAAAAGCTATCTCGCATTTCAAAGCCCCAGACAAAGACAGCAAATGTGCGACAGAGACGGGAGATGGGGCGGAGCATCGCCGGGTGTTCCAAGTTTGAATTTTTATTTTTATTTTTTAACGTTTGACCTCTAAAAAGGCGGGATTTTTACGACTGGGTCCGTCAGATTTGCAAAATGGCGTTCGAAGGTTTTATTATGGGTCTCTGCTCTGCTAGTCTGAGGTATTGATTGCTGCGAATATTTTTTTTTTAAACATTTTCGGCAAGCTATTTCCAAATAATATTACTTAACTATGTATTAAGTATAATGTTTACCATAACTTTTTAAATTGCATTGCTGTCTTTAAACATTTTTTTCAGATCAGGGGCGGAGTAAACATAAGCAGCTGCATCATTCAATAATAATTATTGCAGTTTTTATTTATTTCATTTAAATAAGCACGTACTGTTTTTCGCCCTCGATAGCTATTACCTTGTATGTAAGTTGTACTTACATACGTACCAACCCTTTTAATCGGGATCAAAGGACCAAAATAACGTCTTTCGGTCCAGATCCACACTCTGTTATATAAAATAGTTTTGTTAACTCTAGTTTCGGTTTTAAGATTATATTCATAAAATGCATGCATTTTTCATTTATCAGAGATAGCTATAGGTAAGATAATCGCAAGTTTTATAAAAGTATATACATTATTAAACATTATAAAACAAAGATAAGAAAGGAGAAAATTAGTTAGTTTTGTCAAAACTCAAAAAACAATCTAATTAGCGGTGACACAATGGCCGTTATTTTTTCAACTCTACAACACGGCCATGCACTTTTAAAGCTCACTTTAGAAAATCACGATAATAAAACATTTATCCTAATATGATTTTGTATTTGCAAAAAGTTCCAGAGAGCGAAGATAAAAAGCAGCATGAAACAGAAAGCGCTAATTCCAATTTAGTCTAATATTCCAATCACGCAATTTTGTACTTTTAGGTAGTTTTTAGTCAGTTTTTTAAGTGAATTCATCAATGAATACATTATTTACAAAACTCTGAATAAGTGAAACAAATATATCAGAAAAAATATTATTTCGTCTTTTGAATACTCAGCTTTATACCTACGTTCGCGTAAATTTTAATTATCGCCGTTATATTAAATAGTAGCCTTTAGTTATCCTTCCTTCATTATAGGGTTCAAGCTTACTTTCATCAAAATCGGTTCTGTGTTCTAACCATGACAGACTATACTGTGTTACTTTCGCATTTTTAATAATAACTATGGGTTTAACAAACCATTCGCATACTACCGTAAGGCTCAGATATTATCAAATCAAGTTCTTAACAATCGAAGAAATTGCTAGTACCGCGTAAGAACATCAATGAGCAATATTGTCAGTTTCCCTGGTGTCATGTGTCTTGCGGCAGTTTTACCTGGAACTCAGTCGTGGGAACACTACACCTAATGGACAGCGAACGGACGATGGTATATTCACGACTTACCTTCAATGCGGTAGGCAGAGAGTACCGTAGCAACACTTTTGATGGGACCGAAGTATTCACAACTTTTGGGTGGACTTTTGAAGTTGTTAGCAATGCTGTTCTGGTCGAAAATTGAATAGAAAATCGGTCTTTTAATCATGAGAAACGTCTTACTTATGCCATTGACAGCAGTGATGCAGACGAGATTTATGAGTTTTTTTTTATACACGATGGAAAGGAGATTTAGCTAAGTGGAAAATATGCTGTGATGACATGATAATAAATGCATTATCGCATTAGGTAAAACCCATAAAATGCAGAACCGCTTTGATGAAAGAGTATTTTTGAAATGGCCTCGAAAATTTATGATAAATAAAATACCCCTTTAATTAAGCCTTTAATATAAAAAAATATGCCCCTATCAAAGTTTAAGAAAGCTCTCACCTTGATATTAATTAAAAAATGTTAATACTGTTCTAGATAATATAGTAATATTTGTTTATTTACTTATAATTTTTGTCTATTTTCGGTTTTGTTATAATGTTTGTTTTATTTAGTTTTTAAGTATTTTTGTTTTTTTGATAACATTTTATTTAATATTTGTACACCTTCACAGCAAAGCATAGCGCCCATAATGTCAACCTTGTGTAAATATCTATGTTTTACAAATAAATAATTATGTACTCTGATTCTGATTCCTTTAGCACAGTATAAGTAATAGTCCTTTAGTGAAGATGAAAACTAAATAAAGTCTGATGTAAGATGGAAACAAAATAAATATATCTTGACACAATCTTTTACCGTATCGTTAGAGAAAAATGAAATGCTGTTTTATGCAAAAGCGCAACACCTACACAACCAAGATGTATGGAACAACAGCAGAATCCATGATACAAGTCTATTTCCACGAAGTTCCTTAAGCATTTTAGTTGAATAAAGACTCATATAATGAGAAAGGTTGGTATTCTGACAAACAAGCCGACGGCGACGGACCATAGAGGAAAAAATATTTAAACCTCATTTTGACACCTGAAACACCGTTTTTTTTACGACGAATCATTATGAACCAAGTAAAAATATAAACAAAGCCTAAAAAAAAAAAAAAAAAATTACGTACAATGGAGGCCTCACAGCATAGGGCATCAAAAAACTCGTCCGCATCGCTCTCAATGAGACAGGTGCCCATCAAAAGACTAGCAACATTACCACTTTCAATGGCAATGCTAATTCTCTGGCCCATGAAAAGGACACGTGAAGAATCGACCAGCCGCTTAGAAATGTCTCTAAAACAAGATGAGCACTCGGGCCCCATGGCCCAACCCCCAAACGGTTCAAACATTTTCTTGGAAGTTATTACTTCCAAGAAAAAGTTTAAAGTATTTAGTTAGTATTTACGCTGTTGAAGGTTTTCGGCACCTGCAGCAGCCGCCCCAGCGCAACACGACGTGCTAGGAAGATGAGATAGCGCAAGGGTGTCAAGGTTGAATTGTCTACTTTGCCAGTTATTTCACTTGCTACCGTGGTCTTCAAACCGGAATGATTGGAAAAGCAATTTTGTATATTGTTACTTTTTGAACCGACTTCAAAAAAGGAGGAGGTTATCAATTCGTCTGTATTTTTTTTTTTTTTAGTCTGTTACCTGATTTCTTGGGACTGGGTGAACCGATTTTGATGATTATTTCTTTATTTGAAAGCTAGTGCTTCCCGTGTGGTCCCATTTTAATTTGGTCCAGTTCTGACAATGGCATCCATGAGAAAACCGTATAAGTCTTAAATTTGCATTAAGTATGTGCGCGATTTGTTACGCGATTTCTCCGGCAAACGTAAACCGATTTTGATAATTCTTTTTTTAATGGATAGGGTATGCTTCAGGGGTGGTCCCATATAAATTTTATCGAAATTGATTCAGCACTTTTTGAAAAATCAACAAATACCCAAAAAGTTTACATAGACGACGTTTTAGTTTCATCAATCTTTGTAGTTGTTAACTTTCAATCTCTTCTTAATAGATTTGGATGAGAAGGAGGTTCTAAAAAGCGGAAAATAAAAAGCTTTTTACAAAAAAGACAACCGCCTTCAAAAAGTGAAAAATAACTTTAGCACAGAACACACATTGACTTTCGTTTCGAAATTCAGTGGCTTTGTTCTGTTTGTTGTTATGTATTGCCACCGACTTCCGAAACTAAAGTCAATGTGTGTTCTGTGCTAAAGTTATTTTTCACTTTTTGAAGGCGGTTGTCTTTTTTGTAAAAAGCTTTTCTTTCGTTTGTCAGAGGCCTTGCAAATACGTTTCCATCACAGAAACGAAGGTGAATGTCTCATGGACGTGTAATTACACCAACAGTCCAGGACATAAGTGGTAGTAGTGGTAGTTCTGGTTCTGGTGTGATGGATTTATATCCATCAAACCAGAACCAGAACTACCACCACACCTATTCAGCTCTTTGTAAAGGAGCTTTAGGTACTACTACACCGTAGCTTGTAATTTTCCCATAAGTGGGATTAGTTTTTCTGTTCCAATTTTAGAAGTCATAAAATAAACTGATATATTTAACGTTAATCCATACATAATACTTATATAAGTACTTATTACGAGTATATCCATACTTTAATATCATAACCGCGAAAGTAACTCCAATATGTTACGCTTTCTCAATGAAACGGTTAAACCGATTTTGATGAAATTGGGTATAAAGGGTGCTTGAACCCTGGGGAAGGACAGTCAAAGTCAAATCATTTATTTCAATTAGACCATTAAAAAGGCACTTTTGAACGTCATAATAAAAAAATATAAAGTTGATATAAAATTTAAAAAGGTAGTTTCGTATGGAGATGAATGGGCAAGAAACTCCATACTTACTCTTTTAAAATAAATGTGTACAATATTTTGCATTTACAGTATACAGTTATATAACTATATACGTGAACTTGAACTTTTTAATCCGCGACTTTGTCTGCTTTCGCGATAACCTGGACGAAGTCGCGGTCAAAAGCTAGTTTATTACAAATCTTATGCTTAGAATGAGCATATAATTTGGGATTTAATACTGCTGTTATAACAATAGCAATGTAACATTGTTTATTTAGGTATTTGACAGATTACGGGTTAGATTATTTTGGCAGATTTAAGCTCAGGTATCCCTTTAGAAAATGACAAGTACCTACTACTCATGAAGATATAGGTATAAATGGAGCCAACACTTAGAACAAAAGCTTGAAACCAACTATCTTATGTATGCATTCAGAAAGAGAGCGTCTGCCCACAGTTGGCTTCACTTAGGTATTTAGAGTGCTGCCTCCACTTTTATCTATAAGCTTCTTGGTACTACTCCACCAAGATAACTCGTCACCTGTCAAATGTCAAAATTAACCTTATTTACATTTGACAGGTGCCCAATAATCTTGGTGCAGCAGTACCTATGTGCCTAACATCTACTACACCTAATATCTACTGGTAGAGCTAAAATAATGACTTAGTCTACATTGTACTTCTCCATATTCTCAAAGGACTAGAAAACTTTAAGACGTTAAACAAAGTATTTCTATCGCTACAATACACCATGTGACAAAAGACCAAAAGATTGACATTTAACGACGACTTAAAATTGAATTGTATTTGCGGATTCGGCAGATTTTACTTTACTTGTTCAATTTGATTTTAATTAAATTATATTATTTTAATTTGATTTTATTTTAATTTTAATGGTAATAATGACTTTGATTTTATTTCTATTATTTGATATATTATTATTATTAACATATTATATTTTTTTATGTTATTTTAAATGAAATTTATGGCCTGATGGATTGAAATAAATGATTTTTTAATTTGAATTTGATACACTTCAGAATAATAGATGCAGAGTTCTAAGGTAACCAAAGAATTAAGTAAATAATAGTAATACCAGTCTATTTTTGCCCCATTGGGCAAATGCCTCTTATTATACACAGTAAGTAGGTAGATCACCACGCTTGCTCAAAGTGAATTGGCGATTTCCAACTGAGGTAGTACCTGTAGTAGCATTTTAAGTGGTATAACTGTAGTAGTATTATGTTCTCCCTACACCTATATCCGAGGAATTGAGTACGTATTTATATTTTCTCCACAAAACTGTAACACCTGATTCGTCACACGAAAAGTACGTCTTTTAATAACATTGTAAACTGCTATTCTAACATTTTTGTAGTATTAAGGTTACTCATAATAACAAGCGTTCATTCACACGGTGTTTCCTGTATTTTTGCAAACTAATACTTACACCATTGATAAACATGAAGTTAGTAAAATAAGCACTTAGTTTGAACTTGAATGTTGTGAAATAAATTAATGCTGTATCAGGACAATTCCCACGATATTGTGTAATGTAATGTTTGCTGTTTTAATCGGGTTTATGTGGGATTTTATTTGTAAAAACGGTTCTGTAGACACCTCAAACTCTTCTTTTTCACTTTTTATGAAAAATAGGACTTTTGAAGGTCGTGCACGGCTACGGGTATAAAGTAAAGGGCAGCAGAAACGCACCTACTCATCATAACTTGTGTACAAACCTTGACTTGCAGATGATGGTTTATATAACAATCTATAACGCGACTCATTGGTCCCATCTTATTAAAATCAATTTCTTTATCTTTTGAGCAATGGTTCATTGTATTGATAATTTGTTCACATTTAAACGACTCACCCAACATTCTCATCGAATTAAATGAATCTTCTGAACTTTTCTCTTAGCTTGCGGAACCAAAGACCAATATTTATACCAAAGGACCATTCGTTTTACTGGAAGGTAAAATTTTGTCTACTGCTACTAGGTAGAGCTACAATATTTTTATTAGGTCTAACCCGCCACAGTTTCTATTCCTAATTACTGTTGTAGCTACCGTCAGCACCAAGGCAATGAAGCTTGACGAATCTTGGAGAAACGATTCAACTGACTTGTCTGTCCTGGACTTCGTAGCGAAATTAATCAGAAAAGAACAGCGGAAGAGAAGAAGTAAAACTTAATTTCACTTCGGTTCTTATCAAGCAGTTCAATCGCAACGTTAGCTTAGGTTTATAATTTTTTACTTATTTAATTACTCATAAAGTTGCGTCTAGATGGATTAATGCACAATTCTGTAGATAATTGGGTTTGTTGCAAGGTATCTAAGATTCAAACAGTCCTCCCATTCTTCATTAATTTCTCAAAATCTTTGAGCTAGTTACTTTGTTAATCTACGCAATTTATTATAATGCAATGTAGGTGCATGGAAAAATCCAGTAATTGTTAGGTAACTAATTAAGGGTACCTACCTAACTTATTACATATATGACATCAATATTTCTTTTTCTACGTATAGTAAGTAGGTATTCCTTCTTGTAATGACGCAGGTAGTCGAATTTCAAGTAGGTACCTACGCACTAAGCTATAATAGGTAGGTAGGTAGGTACCTACTGTCACACATACAGCCTGAATACCTACCTACTTGGTTTATTGTTTCATAATAAACATTGCCTTACTAGTAGGTAACATTTAAAAGTGTTATAATATGTGTGTAGATATTTTAAAAATATACTTAATTTCAGAAAATATCACTTCTTATACAGTACGATTCGAACTTAATGGCGGCTCTGAACACAAGGCGAGTGGCTGCGCAATAACAATTTCACGTGACAGCGGAGGTTAGGGGCGGGGTACTGCGCAGCCAACCGCTCACTTCACAGCCGCCATTAAGTTTGAATCGAACTGTACCCACAATTAACTAGATAAAGTTTCATGATAGATGATGGACCGACAGACTGCGAGCAGATAACCTTAGCAATAGGGTCCTCTAAGGTAGAAAAATGGAAACCAGACTTTGCGTTAGTTCACGCTCCGAACTGTCAATATGCACAGATTTTGACAAATCAACGCGCAAGTAAGCCTAAGCTTACGCTATACCATCTCAATATATACCTAGTTACTTAAGTAGTTTTGTTTCTGAATCTTAGCCTAAAGCACAGAATACTTAATCCTAAAGCCCGGGACACGGGTCCATATTGGCTCACCTAAAGTTCTTTACCCGAAATTGTACTTCCTAAGGATTTGTAATCCGAATGATCACTCTTCCTAAAATATTTCATCCTAAAGTTTTGATTCATACTATTTGTAGTGCTACCGGCGATGTTCATAACACTCATGTTTCCGAAAATTGTTATTAATAATATCATTCATGTAAATATATTTAAACTCCTACTGTTTTTAATCATAACGCTTCTGTCCCTAAACATAATTTACCATAATATTTTCACTCATACTCGGAAAGAAACATTTACCAAGTGTAATAAAAAATATATGTGGGTAGAAGATGATATTTATAGTTTTAATTTGAGGGTATGATTATTATTTGGGGGTATGCTTTACATAACGTACTGAGTTGTGTCTATTGCTAAGTTCAAACCTACTGCGCGTGCGTGCAAGCAAGCATGCAGCAGGTAAGCAAGTATGCAGCATACAAGCAAGCACACAGCATACAAGCAAGCATGCAGCGCGCAAGCTACCATGCAGCATGCAAGCAAGCAAGCATGCAGCGTGCAAGCAAGCATGCAGCATGCAAGCAAGCATGCAGCATGCAAGCAAGCATGCAGCGTGCATGCAAGCAAGCATGCAACATGCAGCAGGCATGATCTCTGTCGCGGCTCCGGCGTTGCGGGGCTCCGGCGGTCCCACGCGAGCTTATCGTCGCAGATGGTATTCACGCTCACCACCGCAGCTTCGGCTTGCTGGCCGGCTTTGCCGGCCAGCCTCAGCCGCGGCGGCGGGCGTTAAAACCACCTGCTCCTCAGCTCGCGGGCCGCCTCGCCCCTCCGCGCCTACGCGGATTTAAATTACACTCTAGGGTAGGGCAGACAAGACTACGTGGAGTCGGTTTCACAGCGATTCGTTTCTGTCATTAACTTCTGTAGCACAAAATATTCGCTTTTTAAGACAATATTTTAGTTATTGTCTATTTATATATATTATTTCGTTGAAATAAATTCCATGGAAAAATACACTGAACAAACAATATTCGTTAAAAAATAATTCTACTGTTTGATAAGTTTGTTAAACAAAAAAATGTGAATAAAAATTCAGTCTTTGAAACAATAATAGTCGAAATAAAATTACAAGAACCAAATATGATATGAAACATTTTCCGGAAAACGAAATTCTATGAAATTTCTGTCTGCGAAACAAGGGGACACATGTTATGTGAAAATAAAGTTACGCAAAATTAATGTATATAGTACCTACCTACTGATTATTATGAATAAAAAGAAATCTAAACAAAAAAGATATGACTTTGAATTATAGTGTAAAAGATGGTTATGTTGAGAAAATATAGGAAAACAAATAAAAGTATAATAGATGTTTATTGCTACTGACATTATGAAGTTGAATGCTTCGGATTATGAACATTAGAGACAGAGTAGTTAGGAATTGTGATTGTTAGGTTGAAAAATGTTAGGAAGAACATTTTCGGATTTCCAATTATCGGAGTTAAAAATTTAGGTGAACTTTGGCGCACCCCCGGGACACATTATTGTGGTGTGTCATACGCGTTATGACGTCATCTTTTGCGTATAAGTATAACCTACCTACGCATATTATTGGCAGATTCACATAATTCTTGTGTGTTCTCATAAAATGTAAGAATTTTATGGACAGCACACACACCACACCACAATAATGTGACCCAAGCTTTAGCAAGTTCAGAGTAAGAAACCCGAAAAATTTAAACAAAGAACCTCTAGAGGCGTACTACGTCTTGCATTATGTAGGCACATCATTATTTATAAAAACAACAAACAAAAAAGGTCAAATGACCGCATATAACCTACTTGCTTATCTAAGATTACAATTAGTTTACAGTATCAAATATTTTGTTTATAATAACATCGTATCAAAGCACAGGCGCGGTACCTTTTGCCGCCAAATAAGTTGTCACTCTGGGCGGTCTTTATAGGTTAGATTTGGCGCCATTGGAAATAATTGTTGTGTCGATTGCTTTATTGTTATTGTTTCACGAAAAAGTCGAGTTTCATTTGAAGCTTCGTCATAATACATTATTGTGTTTTTAGACTTGCATCACTGACTCCAGGAGGACAATTTTGGGAAATCAGAAATCGTTTATTTGTGAACCATAGGTAATTACATTTTATAGATCTTATAAATTAAAAGTACATAGTGCGCTATGTTTTGTCAACAATGACATACAAATATAATAAAAAAAAAATAACTATACCCTGTTCACAATAAGATTAGACATAAACACAAACCTTTTTTACAGTCCCTTCACCGATTTTGACTTCTATTCCGTAGGCTTAAGGATGACAATAGAGGCAAGAAATTGGTTACAATAACAACTGTTTACTGCAGTTGCCATTTGTCATGACACCAACGAAATATGAGTCAAAATCGGTTGAACGGACTGTAAAAAAGGTTTTTGTAAATGTCTAATCTTATTGTGAACAGGGTATAGGTATTGAAAATTAAAATTAGTTTAACTCAACGACTGTCGGGCGAAAGTGTCAAATCTCCGCTGCTTATGTCGGACTGTGCAGCTGACATTCGAAAGGTTAAATATAAAATATTTTTATTACATTTATTTATTTATATGATTTACACGGCTTAAAAAACCAATTACCTACATAAATCAAGGTTGACATAAAATAAGAAGTAATAAAATATCAAGTAATAACAAGAATTAAATATTCGTCTCACAAACTTCTCTACATGTCTCGTTAATTAAGTTTTTCATTTAGAAACTCGTCTAATGAGTAATAGCAAGTTTGAAGTAGCAGCTAGTGAAAGGTAGTTCTCGTAATTACTTACCTAAAAAAAATCAATCTCATGTCTCTGACTGTTAATGTCAATAGTGTAGGTAAAATTGAGGCTTATTGAGATATTAAAATGCAAACGTTCCTAAAAGTTACGAGAATTGCCCCCCAGAGCAATAAATATTTCAGCTTAGTTTCAATGGAAGAAGCTTGAGGTCGTATCTTGTCGTATACACTGAACGGGCGCTGTCAGTAGAGATTGGTCATCTCTTAACTGCCATGGCTTTTATCTTCTTTCTTTTTTTATTTTGTTTTGTATTGTTCTTTACCTGCATTGTTATCACATATAGAAGCAACAAGGATAATGTAACCAATATTATGTAAAAACTTGATTTAAAAGAGTGTCCGTGGAGTTTCTTGCTCGTTCTTCTCCATAGAGACCTCCCTACGTTTCGGTTGGCGCAGTGGCTGAGCGATCGACTGCTGCGCAGCGTGTTGCGGGGTCGATTTCCGCCCAGGGTAAATATTTGTGTGATGAGCACTTGTGTTTGCCTTGTCTGGGTGTTGTTTATCTATATATATATGCATGTATTTAAAATGTATTTGTGTATGTATATCAGCTGTCTGACACCCATAGTACAGGGTCTCCCTAGTTTGAGGTCAGATGGCCGTGTGTGAAATGTCCCCACTTATTATTATTATTATTATTTTTATAACTATCTGTCTGTTACGTTTTTACGACTAAACGGCTGAACCAATTTTGAAGAAATTTTGTATCATGATACTTTGAATCCTTCACCTGCATCTGCGATAACCACCATCACGCGGACGAAGTCGCGAACAAAAAATATAAATTATCAAAACATTTTGAACAAGCACCCTTCTACATCGAAAACCTTAAATCACTCGAATCTCACTTAATAAGGGTGTTATACGACACCAAACGACGGTTCCACCCCCGATTGTGTTAAACCAATCATGGCGCGGCAAACTCACCCCCTAACAAATATCGACCAATGAGAATTTAGTCTTATATCAGGTGCGTTTAGGTGTTAGGTTACTATAACGGATGCTTAAAAAAGTGATTTTGGGATTAAAACTGGGTATGAAAACCGTTTTTGGGGGTGTTGAATATGTCGATGTCTAAGTTTATGTGTTTTTTAACCATGCATGTGAAGTTTTTTTAGCCTAAGCAGGTTTTCCTTACTGCACTACAATTCTGTAAGAATTTGAATCCTATCGCATTTCCGATTTCATTTACCAGGGCCTCAAGTCTGCTATTACAATAGTGTCAGAATGGTCTATCATTGGTTTCATAATTGTTGATTTTGACAGTTTAGTAATCTACTAATATAATGGCGTCATTATGACTTTCCAATGGTCAACCACTGACACGCCATTGAAAGAAATGATATAGAATGGTAATCTCGTACAAAATGACTACCGAATGACTGACTTACAATCTGCTAAAATTTTGACAGTTACTTTGATCAGTGACCTACCATTACAACGTCATCATGCAGTCATTGCTTTTAATTCGACCGACCAATGATCGACCATTATGAATTTAGCAGATTACGAACTTTTAGCAAAATGACAATGGGATCCTGTTGGAATGACGAAATTATACAAATAGCAGACTTGGCCCCCTGAAGTATGGTATTCGCTAAAATAGTTCGCTTCTCCTTTGTTCTAACTTGTGGCTCTAGCGTAGTTTTCATCGTGTTACAGAATACCTAATACAGTTTTCACCGCGGAATCAGAAGTGAGTTCTTACAGAATAGTATTGCTGTTACTGCTTCTCTCACTTTCTTAGATTGGAAGAAACTAGGCTGCTGAGAGCCGAAGTGGTAAAAATATAAATATATCGGCAAGATGGTACCTACATGGGACTATATCTATATGGT
Organism: Charanyca ferruginea; assembly: GCA_947361185.1. Classification (NCBI taxonomy): domain Eukaryota; kingdom Metazoa; phylum Arthropoda; class Insecta; order Lepidoptera; family Noctuidae; genus Charanyca; species Charanyca ferruginea. The sequence goes on along the minus strand of OX376082.1, from coordinate 5,170,656 downwards.
TGAAGTTCCACGGTCTCGAACCAAGCGCTTTGACTCCACATTTATTGTGCGAACTGCCAGACTGTGGAATTACCTGCCCGTCTCTCTGTTCCCTGATAAGTATAATCTGGGTATCTTCAAGGCACGAGTGAACCGGTTCATCTTAGGCAAGCGTGTTCCAACTTAGGCCGCATTATCACTTACGATCAAGTGAATTGCGGTCAAACGCAAGCCTATTTCTTAGTAAAAAAAAAAAACTACTAACTAAATAAAAAACCGACCAAGTGCAAGTCGGACTAGCATATTAGGGTCCGCTGACACAGACCGGAGAGCACATTTTTAAATAGAGTTTCGTAAGTACCATCGTACACGGTACACTGAGCTAAGTTTGAACAAAAATCGCCATAAAACCGTATCTTGTAGGGACCCACGTCATTTTAATTTTATTTACTTTACTACGATTTTTTGTCATTTTAGTGGCCATACTAAAAGTTTCAAGTCAGAGGTAAAGATAGGCGGACAAACGAATGAGCGAAAGCAAGAAAAAAAAACCGAATAATTCTAAATCTGTACATCCAATGAGTAGCTATCAGGATCTTTAAGAATTTAAACGACAGAATATACAGCCGTTCATCCTCAACATCATTTCAGCCGAAAGAAGTCCACTGCTGGACATAGGCCTCCCCAAAGGGGGGGTTTTGCCATAATCGCCACGCTTGGCAGGCGGGTTGGCGATCGCAGTATGGTTGTTACAAAGGCACAGAGAACGCTGCTGCCCATTCTCTGGTAAGTCCCTTAGTCGCCTCTTACGACACCCACAGTTAGATATGGGATGGTGCTATTCTTTATGTCCGACACCATACAGCCATTGCCTGTCCATTAATACAGAGTAAAAACCAAACTTTAAGAAACTTTTATCAGAATTCCTATTCATCACCATCATTATATCAGCCTATTACCGTCCACCTAAGCTCATTCTTAAGCAAACAGCAAGCTTGAGCAAGAAGAGCTTGAGAATAAGCAAGTATACAACTCCATTAGTGGAAGGCAGTAACTTACTGAATGCGATTACACTTTACTGAATTCAGTTGCGACTGAATTTTGTCGTCTTAATTTAGCCAAGTGTAGTAAGGGCTATATCTACTCATAATATTTAAAAGCACCTTTAAATGGTTTATTTGAAATAAATGGTTTTGAGTTTGAGTTTCACTGCTGATCGTAGACCGTAGACGTAACGTTCTATTAGATAAATGTTATTTTCTGAGCTGAATTTCTGACGATAAGTTCTTGTATCTTATTATTGCTTAGTGTGTATGTAGAATTACAATTAAGGGCCTAAGCACAACGCGTTTTTCAAACGCGCCGTCGACGCGCTCTTTAAGAATATCCTTCGCTACTTTATTAAAATAATAGAGATATTATACTTACTTAATAATAATATTAACAGCGGTGAGACAATAATAGACTGTTAATATTGTTATTAAGTAGGCATGTCACAGTCAAAACTACTTTTGAATTTATCCTTAATATTTAGAAACCCATTAGGTTGGTTGGTTTTTTTTGTGACCCTTTTAAAACTTTGGTTTTGTAGTGATTCTTATTATTAAGGCGTTCCGTATTTTTGATTTTGTAACACAAACGCGTTTTAGCTTAATAAGGGTTTTGACTGAACCCAGTCAAAAGTAGTTTTGACTGAAGAGTTTTGACTGTAACATTTTTAACTCTATTATTTTAATAAATTAACAAAGTTCATTTCTGGAACGCGCGTTGACGGCGCGTGTAAAAAACGCGGTGTGCTTAGGCCCTAAAAGACAGAATAGTATAGTATTAGAACAGTAATAGTATAGTAGTAGGTATTATTAAAAGGCAAATAGTACAAGAATCCTAGTACAAGTACGTGTTATAACAACTGATTTGAAAATTCTATTCTATTACCTTCAAGATCGCAGTAGGTATCAAAAGAATTTCACACCTCCACAACTTAAGCATAGTAGGTATAAGCATTAGTACTATCGTAAGGCTGTTCTCTCGAAAAAAGCTTGAAAGAAGCATGTAGATGAAGCAACTTTTCGTCGGCATTTACAGAGAAATTACATCTGAAAAAATTATTGTTAGTAATCTACATGATAAGATACGTAATTTGGTTAAGCCACAATTTTTTTATCGGCATCTCATAAGAAAAAAAAATACCAAATCACCTCCAAATCAATGAGATGAAACCATTTTACTCCTTAATTTCTTATCAAAAGAGTATAAAAAAAAATATATCTACTGCTTGGCAAAGGAAAATAATTTGGTTTAGTTACTTTTTACAAATATGTATTATTTTTATTACAATAAATTAAAAACGCGTCCGATTAAAGTCTCCGTCTACATCACCCCCGCACTCGTCCACAAAATCAGTGCGGGCCAAATGCTCAAGGTTATTGGCATGTATACAAGCCTTAATCCCAAAAAACGCTACTTCCTTCACATCTTCATATCTCACACACCATCACGTGAGAACAGTTGTGAGTGAGGACAATCCTTTATCAGCTCACCATCGCCATGTTTGTGAAGCGAACGGCCACGGATTTAGATTGGCAGTAGTTCATTTTGATAACATTATTAGTTCTGTTTTGGTGGTTAATCTGTTGGAATTTGGCGTGTGAAGAAAGGTCTTTGGGTTTATATCTGAGCGTTCCCCGAAATGCAAGGCTGAAGTGTTTACATGTGATAGTAGACCTACATTTAGCCAGACATCTATTAAGATTCATCCAAAATCAGTGTCTTCATTCACTTAAAATAACGGAAATGTCTAATCTCAGCCGACCCTTTTCTCCACAGCTGTAAAGTTTGAGCCTAAAATTGCAGTTTTAAAAATAATTTTAAATGTAAAGAGCCCATTACTAATCAATGAACCTAAGTTTATGTTACCACCACTTCAATACAGAAGCGTTTCCCCAAGGTTCTACGCTCCATTTTAGCCAAGTTTGAACAACACCTTTTTTTCTTAACCATTTCATTCAACCATGATGACATGAAATTTTCAATACCATATCTTATATCTTCTGTGCGTGTGTATGAAAGTGAACTCCTCCTAAATGGCTGTACCGATGTTGATGAAATTTTTTGTGTGTTTCAGTGGATTCGAGTATGGTTTAGATTCACAATTGGACCCGGTAGGTGGCGCTGTAGTCGGGTTGTAGAACAACGTCTGCCAGGCGCGCTAGTATATTATTATATCTACTGTGCATAAGACAATCTGTGTAAAAACGTATATTTGCATCTATTACAACATAAATAGGTTAAGGAACGAACACGGACTCCCAAAATACAGGTTATAACCTAATTTTGAAAGCCAGCGGTTTCAAATTTGTGCAATTTTTGAGATTTGCCAGTTCTGTAATTTGTTTGTTAGTGGTATTTAATAAATTAAATTAAATGAACGAGTTACAGAAATATTATGCAACTCATTGCAATCGTCATCATTTCATCAAACATGGCGGCCAAACTTTTAAATATCAAACCGAAATGTGCACAGGACATCACTTCAACATCCTAATCCATTTTTTTTATTCACTTTATTACGTCAAGTACGTCGAAAGGGCGTGTAAGTATTGACACTAGTGTTGTACCGATGTCGACGGGGGACAAATGCGCAATAGTTTATTGTTAACGTTAGATTTAGTAGTAAGAAGTAAGATACTTTGTAGTTGATTTTGTCGTAGGGCTGGCACTGAAATGTTGATAGTTATTTTTGGATGATAAAAATATGAAACTATTTTAGGTTTATACAAATTACTGATATCTGATTTGTAGTATCTAGGAAGATATCTAGAAAGATGAGACTTGATTTGACTTGCGCAGTACACGATTTGAAGGTCTCTTACCTTTAAATCGAGTACTGCGCAAGTCAAATCAAGTCTGTATCAAGTCTCATCGTTCGTGGCATGTACTATACTGTGAAGCCTGTAGCGGTTTCACAGTACCAGTCATACTTACGTACGTACCGCAAAACAAACTTGTATTCAAAGAGAAGCATAATAACTCTAAGAGCTGCCGGCAGACATTCGGCTCCAAAATAAAGAAATAAGCAAAACGATTCTATATTCAATTTATTTCTAGAATAATTCAGAGTGTTCGGAGAAAACATTTAATGAAATGTTTTCGACCAGCTCGAAGATTCTGTTACAATCTCCCTCGGTGAGCACCTAGGTGTAGTGAGCTGCCATCCGTCCGTCTGCTTTGTCAATCTCTAGCATCGGGACGGATGACAGCTCACTTCACCTATGTGTTCACCGAAGGAGATTGTTACAGGATAGCACTGCTGATGGCATTTCGTATACAACCTTTACAGTATCTACCTACGTTATTCAGAAGTTTCAGTGTCATAATTCAAATTATACGGATACAGGTTGACTGTCTGAAATTGGGTGTTATTACACAGGTGCTAAAGGTTCACCAAACACAAAATCATAAATGGAAAAATATCTACTTTTATAACGATTATAAACGCAGTAGCTTCCAAGCCAGTTTTTCAAGGTCTACTACTAGTTCGTAAGGGTAAAGCCCTTATTACACTCGGCTAAATTCAGTCTCTACTGAATTCAGTAAGTCTAATCCCATTTAGTAAGTAAGTAGTAACTAAATTTAGCCAAGTGTAATAAGGGCTTAAGTCAAGCAATCGATTTTTATAATTTCGTTCTAGTAAACATTTCCTCAAAAAATGTAACAAAGATTCACCAACCCTATTTTTCTCTCACAATAGGGTTGTTCATTTGCACCCGCGGTCTGTTGCCGCTTTGTATCGCTCCCGTGACACTCGTAGCAGGATTAACTAGCACGCCTTTACCCAATAGGATAAAGACGCTAGAAAAAAAGTGAAAAAAAAAAGTTGACGAATAATTTTGAAAAAAGAATTTGTAGGTATCTGATCACGCGCTAGACAACAAAGCATTGGAAGTTGAAATGTAATAACATGAACTAATTAAAGTATTTAAGGAGAATAACTTACCTAGTTTTAAGTGGAAGACTTTTCCAAAAAGTAACTCAAAATACACCAAAAATAATGAAATATTTATGCACAACTTTTTATACTTCAATCTCAAAATAGTAATCTACAAAATTCTATTATTCTATTTCAATTTACCAAATTCCAGAAAATGCCGATAAAATCACTATAATATTCTATTGCGCAGTAACAATGAGGGTGTTCATTTGTAAACCGCGCCATTGTGTAACAGGCCTAATGCAGGATTAACAGCGTAACGCCTTTGCCCAACTGAATGATGTAAAAAAAAAGTTTACCGTGACGTTTTCGAAGATTTATTTTATTTTAAACTTGGAAGGGCGTAAAATCATTATAATTGGACTAGCTGGACTTTTGTATGTAAACTTCAACCCCCGTTGAACCGAGGGCTCACCGACGACACTCCATACAAACGAAACGATTTTATTATCTACACTACTACCAAAATAGCAGAATGTACAAATACGTGTGTGTGTGCGTGTCTACGCGCCGCGGAAACTAAATGTGTACTTTATTTCAAATAAAAAAAAACATTTTATAAAAAAAAACCACCGCCATCTAAAACTAAAAAGTGATAAATAACTTTAGCACAAAACACACATTACTTTAGTTTCGGAAGTACAAAACAACAAACAGAACAAAGCCATCGCCACCGACTTCCGAAACTAAAGTAATGTGTGTTTTGTGCTAAAGTTATTTATTACTTTTTAGTTTTTGAAGGCGATAGTTTTTTTTTGAAAAAAGTTTATTTTCCGCTTTTTAGTATCGCCTTAACATCCAAATCCATTGAGAAACGGCGACACAGTTAAAACAGAGGTACTACAAAGATTGAAGAAACTAAAACGTCGTGTATGTAGATTTTTTTGGGATTTTGTAGATTTTTTCAAAAAGCACTGAATCAATTTCGATAAAATTTATATGGGACCATTTCGGAATAAACCCCTTTCGAACATAACAAGAATTTTGCAAATCCGTCAACATATGACGGAGTTATGCCCGAACATACATAAAAAAAAATACAAACATTCGAATTGATAACCTCCTCCTTTTTGAAGTCGGTTAAAAAGTGAAAATACAAGTTTCATTAAAATAAATTGATGTGTAAACAAACATATATTTGTTTTTGTAATTTTGCCCAACAGCTTTACCCGCCGCCGCAGGTACTGACGGCAGCACATCAAGTCATACCAAACTATCAAATTTTCCCAATTGAATATGAAACTTATTCTTTTGTAATAAAGTTGAAAATCTATCAAAAAAAAACCGAACAAGTGCGAGTCGGACTCGCCCACCGAGGGTTCCGTACTACCTACTAATATAGTAGGTACATATCCATACTTCTATACTAATCCATACCTACTATCCATACTTTAATCTACTTAATATTATAAATGCGTTTTTTGCGACATAAACGGCGGTTTTTTTCACGTTAATATAGAGAGTTGATATTTTTACAGCATCAAGGGACCGTAGACTTGAGTATATGGTTTTAATTTCAACTCGATACCTCCACCAGACAGACAGACAGACAGACGGACAACAAAGTGATCCCATAAGGGTTCCGTATTTTCCTTTTGAGGTACGGAACCCTAAAAACTTGACGGATTGGTGTAGCTTGTTGTGCTGGCCTCTGGACATTAAACAAGGTCTCTCAAAAAAATTGGTTGTCTGTAAAGTCGGTTTACGGACGATAGTTTTACGTGATAACGTCATAAAGAAACATAATGGCTAACATATATAACATAAGCAAATAATGGCTTCCGTCGAGGTGGGCGGAGCTTATTGATCGTGCCTCTCTATCGCTTGTTCCGCGCTCTCGCTTGCACGCTCAGGCTCAGTGGAACGTGACAGTTTTTCGTACGTGCAGCCGGTGTTCATCGATTTAAGACGTTATCGCGTCAAAAAGTGTGTGGTGACCACAACCTATTTTGAGGGCCATCCGCGACTGGGCAAAAGTTTGTAAAACATAATAAGTAGTATGCTGTAGTCTGCATTACCTACATGTCTGCTTACCCCACCTCCACGTAGCGACAGCGCATCATTATGTAACTCGACACCGGTGATAAACACCTCTCACGTTTCGCCATTATTTTCTATCATTCATGTGAAGCATTCAGTATTGTAATCCGAACTTAAGATGGCGGTGATATTATAAAAATGTCTTCCTTCCATCTTGTAGATGGAATGTTTTGTCTTTCTTTCATCAAACTCTGAAATCATATTCAAATCATTTCAAATAAACCATTTACAGACACTTTTGAATGATTAAGAAGTCTGCAGTCTAATTGCTCGTTCCAAACGGTAAGTTAATACTTTGAGCAAGAATGTCTAGACTAGATAGAATGTTAAAGAATCATCAGCCTGAAGATGTCCACTGTTGAACAAAGGCCTCCCCCATAAATGGGGGGCGTTGCCATAATCCCCACGCTTGGCAGGCGTCTTGGGGATCGCAGTGCCCCACCGCAGTGGTTATTAAGTATACGGAAGTCGCTGCTGCCCGACTTCCGGATTTTTGGCGACACCCTCGGGATGAAATGTGGGGTGCTATCCTAGACCGGACACCCCACGGGGTATTTGGTATTATATATCATAAAATTAACACATTCACTGCCGGGCCAAAAATGTTAAAGGACATCCTCCACTAGCGTCAGGCACACCTATTATTCCTGACGTGGTAACTGGACGTCGTTAATTCCATAATTTGTGAGGATATCGCCACAAGTTGTCTGAAATTTACGTTAAGAGAGTGAGCGTAAATTTCAGGTAGCTTTTTTTGGAGACAAGCCCGTTTCGCCATCGCCATTCCACTTCTCCGAAAAACCAAAATCAACAGTGGAACCACCAGAAAGGCAGCGGTACAATGAAGTGCCACTTGTGACACGTTTCTGAAAAGCAATTCAGCTGTCTCGGATCTCGCATCGAAATTAATCGAAAAAAAACAGCGGAGGAGTAAGAAAAACCATAATTACTACATCCCTCTAGGAGGCAGAACAGATACCTTAGGAAACCATGGTTATTTTTTTAAATTATATGTTATTTAGGGTCACCAATAAGACCTTTCCAGCCCCATCGTAACCTTAACATGTATTTATTCTAAACTATCAACTATTTTATATGAACTAAATTGCTGCTTCCAACAGAGGCGCTGATAAAATACTTTAAAAAATATCTACATCTATCAGGGAAGCATGTAAGGTATTAATTTTTTCTGCTATGCCCATTGCTAACCAATTAAAACACAATAATTATTTTATGAATTTCCAAATATTTTCAGATGGCTGGCGCGTTGCTGTTCTGTAAAATGTTGCCTAAGTAGCATTTAGGTCAAGTTTAATTAAAAGTTTTCACAAATATGAAAGCAGACAATGATATAATCATATAGCTAGTAGTAAGAATATTTACTTGGAATAAATGCATAACGAAACGTTAGCCAGACCTTCCTCACAGAATGATATTCATCAGAAACAATATAAATAGCATGTTCTCGTATTATATTCTCGCTAATAATGTGACAGTTACATTTCACGCGCCGTCGCTTGCAAGCTAAGCGTGGTACCTGTCTATTGTTTCAAAGTATTACTAAACTAAATACAAATTAAATAGTGACTAAATGAATAGGATTAATTAGGTTTGGTTTTAAGAGACGGGTGGCTCGTGACTAAGAAAAAGCCGGAATAAAATACGCATCGACCGGTCTTGGTTAAGCTACTCTTACCGCGGTCGATTTGTGGTTGGGTGACCATTCGTTTCATACTGAGTTCCCTCCGTGATTCGGAAAGCAAGTAAAGTCGTTGGTCCCGCCCGGCTGTCATTCTTTCTCATTTTCGTCATCTTTGACAGTCGTTATGGAGAGTCAGAAGCAAGATAGTCTGACAACCAGTCTTAAGCCCTTATTGCACTTGGCTAAATTAAGTCCCGAGTCTGATAAGTAAGTTCCCCGTGGGGTGTCCGGGCTAGAATAGCAACCCCCCCCCCCCATTTCATCCCGAGTGCGTCCATCCCATTTCCCCCCCATTTCATCGTCGATGGCGACTTAGGGAAATCTGGAAGTCGGGCAGCAGCGGCTTCCGTGTACTTAACAACTTTACTGCGATCCCCAAGACGCGCCAAGCGAAGAGATTTTAATAATAATTTATTGCAGACTTTCATCCATAATTTGTTAGTAACAATATTCTTAGCCTAGAGTTAGTAAAAGTTAAATAATATAGATAATAACAACATTTAGGCGCTTGGTCTCGCGTGAAGGCCTATCCAGTGCGCCATCAGTGTAGAGTCCCACCGGCCGGCGCACGCAGACAGGATGGCGCTGGGGCTGCTGCGCACCCGCGCCAGCATCGACGCACAGCGCTTACGTATAATGGCGTGGAAGCCGTCCACGTGCGCTTGCGCGAACATGCCACTAGCGCTGCAGTACCGCGGCAGCCCCATCAACACCCTGAACGCGTTATTATACTGTACACGCAGGGCGTCGTATGCTCTCTGCGTGTAATTGACCCACAAACTGCACGTGTAGAAGGTCTGGCAGAATGCCCTAAATAGCGTGACCTTCACTTGCTCAGAACAGCGTGCAAATCTGCGAGCCAACACATTACAGCGAACAGACAACGCCCTACGTTCCCTTTCCACGTCCATATTATCTTTAAGGTCTTCGGTGACCCAGTGGCCCAGATACTTGAAGTGAGTGACTCTGTTTAATGGAGTACCATAGAGTGAGACGGGTGGCACCTCTGCGTAATCTTTTTTGAGTGCTCTAAATACCATAACCTCACTTTTCTTCACATTATATCTGAGCCCATGGGCCTCCGCGTATGGCAACTCCCCCCCTTTATTGGGGAGGCGTTTGTTTAATAGTGGACGTCTACGGGCTGATAATGATGATGAAATAAAGTCGACTAAATTCAATCGCTACTGAATTCAGTAAAGTGTAATCGCATTCAGTAAGTAAGTAGTAGTTAGTCGTAAGTAGTAACTGAATTCAGTAGCGACTGAATTTAGTCGACTTAATTAAGCCAAGTGTAATAAGGACTTTACCAAGGGGTATAGCGTTACCCAGATACTGAGTTGTGGAGGTCAGGCAGTTGCTCCATGTAAAACAGTGGTATTCAGCTGCATCCGGTTAGACTGGAAGCCGACCCCAATATAGTTGGGAAAAAGTTAGGCGGATGGTTAACGGTTGAGTAACCTTTACACTTTTAGGTATTCTAGCTACTAGAACTCTCCCGTCGGTCACATATTTGCAAGCACGGCAAAAACATTAATTAAATATGACACCCAACACATTACAATTCAACAAAAAACTAAATATTTTGTCAAAAATGTTCAAACTTGTCATTTTTGACACAAATATGACAAATTGGGGGCGTAAAGTAAATGAACATAATCCTTATGAATTCTTCAAAGTTTTTAAGAGGACTATTTTAGAAAACGAAGCAATTTCAAGTATTTATTTCGGTTTTTTTGTCACACGACACCTCATTATGGCTACTGACTGGTTTTTTAAATCAATAGCGAAGGGTGCGACTTTGGATTAAGGTGGATACGACGGGAATTAGGAACTTGTTTGTTGGCATGCAATCTATTAATGGAAACGTTTTAAAATAAATTAATAATGTTTCTGATTACCTATCCATACTAAAATGATAAATGCGAATGTGAGTTTGTTTGTTCGTATGTTACGCTTTCACGACTTAATTACTTAACTGATTTTGATGAAATTTGGTACAGACTTAGCTTGAACCCCAAGAAAAGATTTAAACTCCTTTTTTTAATTTTATTAATTTTACCATTTTTATTAATATTATCAATTTTGCCAATATTGACAATGTTGTATTTTTTTTTATCAATCTCATATTTTATATTCATGCAATTGTTATTAATTGTAAATAATTAGCGCTTATCACTTTGTATGTTAGCTTTTCTTTTTGATTATTTGAATTGTGAATGTGGTGTTTGCCTTTAATTCATTGTTGCACTGTTAATTTATTTTATGCATTAAATTTTTTGTCGTTGTATGTATGTGTAAACAATTGTTGGCGAACCTAATAAATGAATAAATAAGCTTTAACAAACATTAGCCTGATTCTGCAATAACCGACAGGCGGACGAAGTCGCGGGCCAATGCTAGAATTAAATACATCAGCATTTAAACTATTTAAAAATATTCGGAATTCACGGAAAGAACAAGCTTTAACAAACATTAGCCCCTCTACTAGGTACCGAAAATCAACACCCTGAATCTAAAGGAAAATGTTCGTTTATTAACTCTCTCATATATTTACATGAACTAGTCTTATTAACTTATGACACAGTAAAAATATACCTACTTATAGCTTTACATTTTAGATTTTGTGAACAATAATTAAATATAATATATACAAAGCTTAAAAATAAATATAAACATATAAAATGTACAATGCTCATAGGGCGTCAAAATACTCGTCCGCATCGCTCTCAATGGGACAAGTGCCCAAAAGGCTAGCAGCATTACCACGTTGAATGGCAATGCTAATTCTTTGGCCCAAGAAAAGGCCAGCCCTTTGGTCACGTGAAGAGTCGACCAGCCGCTTAGCAATGTCACAAAATGAATAAATGTAATAAAGTTTTAGATTTTTAAATCTTAATTATTGAGCACAATAATAAAGGAAATAAACGCTTAACTACATATTACCTGAAATGCTGAAAACCTTTGCATCTTTTTATTTTTTGTCTATTTAGATAATTTATTGACACACACTGGTATTCAGCTGCATCCATTCTGTTAAACTGGAAGCCAACCCTTACCCAGGAAAAGGCTAGACAGATGGCGATGAAATTATATGTAAAAGTAACAGCGTTAATAGACTTATTTCCCTGATTGCATCTACAAAAATTGTTACGCCTGCAATAAGTTGGTCGCATCCACACAAATCTTTCGCCAAAAGAAAGTTCATATTTTTTTGTGACAATAAATCTGTCAGTGACGCAAAGTTGCGGGGTGTCGCTAGTCGACACCGTACATTACAAACGTTAGGTTAATTTGCTTAATTAAAGGTTAACTTCAGTTTTTGTGGTTAAAAAGATCAACAGTATTCATGAAAAAAAACCGGACAAGTGCGAGTCGGACTCGCCCATCGAGGGTTCCGTACTGTAGGTACATATCCATACTTCTATACTAATCCATACCTACTATCCATACTTAATCTACTTTATATTATAAATGCGTTTTTTGCGACATAAACGGCAGTATCTTTTTTTCACGTTAACATAGAGGGTTGATATTTTTACAGCATCAAGGGACCGCAGACTTGAGTATATGGTTTTAATTTCAACTCGATACCTCCACGCGTTCCCGAGATAGGTCTTGACAGACAGACAGACGGACAACAAAGTGATCCTATAAGGGTTCTGTTGTTTCCTTTTGAGGTACGGAACCCTAAAAATTACCTTGTTCGTAATAGAAGGCGAAGACAGACAGAGACAGAGGCGACACAGGCGGGACAGAGGGCGACGTGTGATTTTTTTAACCTATTCGATCGCGTTTACGTAAGCCTTCGCTTAAATCAATTTGTATAGAATAATTGTGTTTCCTATTGTTGTCACTAGATGGTTTTGTTCAAATTCAAATTAATTTATTTGCTAGAATGTAGGTACAAATGAAGAACTTAAGACTATCGTGGCCCAATTATATTCTACCTACAATAATAATTAAAATTTTGTTAAATAAAATAAAATAAAATAAAATTAAAATTAGTTAGCGTCAAAATAGTTAAATTAAAAATGTATTAAAATGTCAAATTACGAATACAATGCATCAATATTCTACATCTATCAGGTTCCAGTTTCAATAAAAATTGGTTTACATTAACGCGATTGAGTACGAATAAAAACTGACCCTCTGTTATTTTTAAAAACTTGCTTTCTTTCTCTTGTATCTTCAGTGCGTTTTCTCACATAGGTACACAAACAGGTTAAATATTTGTATGTAGGCCATACAAATATTTGTTCCCTGCCGGAATCAAATACGCGACACGCAACGCAGCAATCACTCAGACACTGGGACAATGCCGTTCCTTTATCAAGGAGCTCGCCAGATGTTCTACCAACATTCCTACCAACAAAAATCTAGTTTTCTATTGCAAAGCAGTGTTGCTCTGGCCAGTTGTTTGTCCGTATTGCTCCTAATAATATTTACTCTATAGGGTATTTTACTCTAAACGAAAAAAACCTATAAATATGTTATTGAGACAGTATAGGCATAAAGCAGTCAGAAAATGTAAATTTTAGTTCATAAAATAACAAAATAAATTTTTGAATTCAATTCAAAGTTTTCAGTTTTTTTAATCTGTTATAAAACACCATGAAATAGTAGCGGCCATGATATTACGCCGTACGGCTGTGTTAACAAAAAATTGGCAACTGTCAGTCCACCGATTGGCGTATATAGGCTTTGTATTTTTATTATTTTCGTAACCAACGTATTTTTTTAATTGTTACACCTATTACAAAATATGCTTTTAATTATTTTTGAATTATTATACAATTATATTTAATATGAGCGCATTTGATACTAAACGAACGGACGTCATTTCCGCTGAGCAATATGGCGTCTAGTAAGAGGCGTTTTAGTCAAACTACGCGCGAAATTTCAAAATTTTAAATTCAGATGCATTTTTATGGCGTTTATCGATTAAATAAAAATTTAGTTTTTTTTTTGGTGGCATATTAGCACTATAGAATTTTATTGAGACACTTTTCAAATTTTGTGTCATACCCTATTGCGTACTGGGTAGACAAATGTCTACCCAGTACGCAACTGGGTACTTGACACCACTAAACAATTTACATATAAGTACATTTTCATCATGTCAACCTTTAGACGCCCACTACCGGGCATAGGGCATAGGTTCAGCCGTAATCGCCATGTTTGGCGAATGCATGTTGGCGATCGCAGTAGGTGTTATGATACTCAGAATGACGCTGCTACCCATCCTCTGGTCAATATCCCTTTGTCGCTTTCTATGACACCCACGGGTAGAAAGGGGGTGGTGCTGTACGTTCAATTTTAACGAAATACTTATTTGATGTTCATACAAAATTAAGACATCACAAGTGACGAAGGTTTTTAGGCTTCCGTAGCCAAACGGCAAAAAACGGAACCCTTATAGATTCGTCATGTCTGTCTGTCTGTCCGTCCGTATGTCACAGCCACTTTTTTCCGAAACTATAAGAACTATTACTGTTGAAACTTGGTAAGTAGATGTATTCTGTGAACCGCATTAAGATTATCACACAAAAAAAAAAACATATTAGAAACCTCAATATCATTTTTGAAGACCTATCCATAGATACCCCGCGATATAAATAATAGATAATATACCTATATATATATATAATAGTTTGCGCGAGAGACACTTCCAAAGTGGTAAAAGGAGTGTCCCCCCCCCCCTATAACTTCTAAAATAAGATAATGATAAAACTAAAAAAAATATTATAAACTTCCACCGAAAATTGGTTTGAACGAGATCTAGTCAGTAGTTTTTTTTTAATACGTCATAAATCATAAACCGCAATTTGCCTTACTTGCTTGGCCACTTTTTTTTTACATGGTTTTCCGCAGAATTCAGACACGCGCGGGACAGGTGTTTGGGCACTTCCACTTGTTTTGTCTATTCCGTGATTTTAACAAAGTATTCGTTTCAAAAACCGCCTTTACAGATAAGTTTGTTTTACTTTTTATATTTTAAAAAGGGGGAAGACTACAAAATAGCATCCCAATTTGTCGACGGCAGCGGGCAATTACTTGCAGACAATTATTTGGTATGGCAACATTGTTACCCGACCCCTGCAACACAATCTGTGCTCGCTAATGAATTTAATTGACTCTCCGGGGACAGCGGTGTTGCTATAAATTATTATTAGTCTCCATGAATTAGATGTTTGTTAGATTTAATGATATTGTGAAAAGATTATTGGAGCGTGACAAAGGGTTAATGTTTTGCTGTTGTTTTTTCGCATTCATTTGTTTTGTCCAACAACTAGGCATTTGGGCAAAGATCTTACCCGTATCATTAAAGTATACGACTTCCTAAATAAATGTGCACTATCTCTCTTCAATACTTCGACGACATCATTTCAAAATCGTAAGTCATTCAAATTATACGAAATCTTTTAGAAGATTTGAAAATCATTCCTGTCTACATAATTTCCTCGAGATTACTCATTTAGCAAAACATGACTAGACCCACAGATATAGATAAACCTAGATAACGAAAGAGCAACTACTTCGCGTGCCTATTTTCGTGCCTAACTTACGATAAAAAATCGTAAGTAAAAAAATTAAGTAAACGTTTCCTTCCATCGGTAAGTCATTTTGTGATTAATATTATGCGTAATTAATTTAAAAAAACAATTATTTTAATCGAATACCCTCAGTAATACCTGGTACCTAATACCAAATTTAGGAAAAACAAAACATTCGTATTACTTTGTGACGTCCAAAAAATGGCACGCTTGGTTTTCATACAGATCGTGATACTTGCGTTATCTAGGTCTATCTATATCTGTGACTAGACTACTTTGTATTGAGTGCGCTGTAGAGAAAGGCTCTCATTATTGATATCACTGCGTGATAACGTGGTTTCCAATTGGGGAAAGAATTTTCAAAATCGGAGCAGCAGTTCCGGAGATTAGCGCGTTCAAACTGACAAACTCTTCAGTTTGATTATATTACTATGGGATGAAATTGAATTAATTAGCAAATTTTAAAGAAGTGACTCAGACCACGAACCTGAACCACTTTAATTATGGAGCAAACTCAAACAGCTCGAAATAAAAACAGCTTGTCCATACATTTTGGCCGAGTACCTATTGCACTTCTATACGGATCAGCTGTTTTTTTTCGCGCTGTTTGAGTTGGCTCCATAATGAACGTTGTTCAGGTTCATGGTCTGAGTCACTCCTTAAAACGTTGCTAATGAATTCAATTTCATCCTGTATAGATTTAGGGACTGTAGAGTACTCTGGAACTATACTATTATGTATTACAGAACGAATACTTGAAATTATCTCTATGTTGCAGATAGACTAACAATATTACGTCTGTCTCTGACAAAGTCGGGTCTGTCAGTCCTTGAGTTATAAAATAACTACAACTCTACCGCTATTTATTCAAACTACACTTATATTTCTAGAAAGTTCCAGAGTGTTCCGATATAATCCATATTCGATATTAATATTATAGTTAATGGTTTCAACCTGCATGCAGAACGCATGCAACCTCTACAGTAGGTACTTACTACCTAATTTAAAATACAAAAACAGCGTAAAATTTCACGCTTAATTTACGATTTGTCACCCTTAGCTATCCCTAGGGTTATTACAGCATATGTCTAAGCGCGCGTGTAATTATCCGCAATCAATTTGGGATCATCCCTAGTGATTTGCTTTCCCCTCACTACAGGTGGTGATGTAACAAATTGATCATTGTAACAGGATCAGTCAAGGGGTTGTCTGTTGTTAATATTTTAGTCGTAGATAACGACAAAAAAACTGAAACTCAAACTCAAAACCATTTATTTTAATTAAACCATTTACAGGTACTTTTGAATTGTCAGAGTCAGTCAGTCAGAAAGATGAAGCTAATTGCTCGTTCCAAACAGTAGGTTTCTATGGGGAAGAACGAGCAAGAAACTCCATGAACACTCTTTTAAAATCAATATCTAATATTTTACAAATGTATGTTCATGTTGAATCTAAGGGTACAATGTGAGAACAATGTAACAAGTCTTGCACGTTAAAAGAGGTCTAGAGAAAAATATAGTTACCTTTAATAACGATTCAAACCAAAATGTCAAATAACCGAGGTAGCTAAGAGATGTCCAGTCCCAACTGACGGCGTCCGTTCACGAACATGACGCATGGATCGGCACCATTTAGCTCAACCATTTTGAAGGGAACCGAATGATCCAACACATGCGCCACCGTCAGCGAGACATTCAAGTGAGCATGACTCTCTCAGCCGCCAGGGCATATTCAAGTCAATGAGAGGCATACCTCGTAAATGGTAGCTTTATAGAACATAGTGCTGCTCACATGTATGTGCTACGAAAAATTATATAATACTAACACATTGAGTTCAGAAAAAGAACTAGGTAGGTACTGTAAGAGCTCTGCCTCATTAGGACGCCATGGCGACGTCGCCAGCGGCGCAGGCCTGGCTACTTCTGGCATCCGAACGTCGCCAAGTCGAGTAGCCATGGCGTCTCGACAAGTCGACAGTCTGTTCGTTTACGACCGTCAGGAATGGATGTAGAAGAAATCGCACTTCTTTGTTATCTACGTCGCAGAAAAATGGAAAAAGAAAAAAAGGAAACTATGGGTTCATCCTTTTATATCAGATAGAACTAAGCCAAAGTGGTATTTTTTTTAACTATATGGAGATTTACGAAAATATCCTGATTTTTTTATTATTATTATTTATCATTATCTATTACGCAGAAGCATACGCAGCGAACCTACATAGCCCTGCGAACCCAGTATAATAATGCTTTTAGGATGCTGTTGGGGCTGCCGTGGCGCTGCAGTGCGTCGGGTATGTTTGCGGAGTCGCATACTGACGGCTTTCAAGCAATTATGCGCAAAAAATCGGCTTCCCTACTGCAGCGTTTGCGTAGCAGTGACAACAGCATCCTTAAAGTAATTGCTGCACGAGTCGACTGCCCTTACCAGAATCACTGGATAAGGGTAGCTTTAGGATTAGTGTGTTATTTTTATTCTACTGACATAGCTTTAAGTAAATACTGTAACTAACCCATTATGAGCCTATGGCTTGAAATAAGGATTTATTATTATTATTATTATATTTTATATACTTTATGTATCTCGGGACCCAGAGGTCCCGGGCCTTTGTAAGGCGTACGAGGAGCCGAAGCCAACTCGCAGAGGCCCCTTAGGTAGCTTTATATGAAATAAGACACCAACCGACGATTATCCCTGTATGCACTATGCAAGTGCACCCAAGGACAACCTCCGGTTGGTACAGGACTGTTACAGGACATGGAAACTAACAGTACTGGACTATGGGTCTAGGTTGCTAAAGTGACTTGGTTACCTGAAACTATGAAGTGACTATGGCCCCTGCCGAATCATTGTTTGTATACATGGATAAAATAGCAGGGGGTGACTTGCACACTCACTAAATGGGCCCCTGAAACAGTCGCTAGCACGAAGTGACGTAGCGACAAGGGGGCAACATATCTTGAGGTGCTAGAGGAGTGGAGAGGTATTCCACGGCTATCAGGACAATCCCGGAAGTACGGTCAAGATCCCTACCAGCGTCTTACTGGAATACTTCCTTACCCCGAGCGCGACTGCTCTCGCGAGTTCCCACTCTAACCGGCCAATTAAGGCAAGATAGAGGTGGGAGCTCCGTTCCTCATCTCTGGCTTGCCCTTATTGAAAGGCAAGCCAGAGATGAGGAACAAGACTTCTCCCGGGAGATCAGGTCCGTGGGGTCGCTACTGCCCAACAGCTCGCCACAAGCTGCCCTGCGGGTTTATTATTATTATTATTAATATATATTATTACATATTACACATAACTCATTACTCATTATTTACAACAATATCAACTACTTTATTCATATCGAGCGTCCAAAATGGCGGCTGACTGGCGACTGAGTGAGCGAGGTTCAGTCAGTTTACTCGTGTACATTATAGTGGCAACGTCGCGTCGCCAGGCAGCCAGAGTATCCAGACGCCAAGTAGGGAGCTGTAGCTCGTAGCCACGCTTCCAACTTGGCGACGTCGCCAAACCGTCGCCAAGTGAGTTAGGTACCATACATTTCAATATTAACTGCGATACGTAGCCGGCGACGTCGCCATGGCGTCTTGGTGAGGCAGAGCTCTAAGACCTAAAACGCACCTGCGGCTGACAGCAATGCGGCAGGCCGCACTTCAATTGTTTTATGAAACCGCATGATGTCAACGCACTGACTTGCGGTCAGCCGTCACATCTATTGTTATCAATTTGTAATTGATGTCGCACATTGAGTTATATGTACTACGTACTACATATAACTCAATGATGTCGCATAGGTATAGTTATCAATATAATGGAAAAGAAATGCTTGTAATTGACGACGATATGCTGCGGACCGCAATAGAACGAACCAAACGGGACGAACGAACCGAATAAAATACCATATCTATAGAACAGTCTGACGGCAGACATAAGGAGTGAAACCAATAGAAACAGATTTTAAAATAAATTTAAAAATATATTATTTTGGTAACATGTAAATATAAGTCTTTAAAAATTTGTTGTCTGTAAAGTCGGTTTACGGACGATAGGTTTCCGTGATAACGTCATAAAGAAACATAATGGCTAACTTATCTATACAAATATAATAAATCAGTAACAAAACTGTGTCTGTACAATGAATATATAAAAAAAAAATGAGGGGGGTTTAGGAACAGTAATGAGCACGAATCCAAAAAAAAAAAAAAAAAAAAACTGTCTGTTTGTTTGTACACGCTAATCTTCGGAACTACTGGGCGGATTTGAATGATTTTTCTTTTGTCGTATAGGTATTAAGTCTGGGCAACATATAGGCTATAATTTATCTTGGAAACTTGAACACCTGATGCAGAACTGCAACAGACCAGCTAAACTATAAGAGATACAAAAATGGTACCATAGCAAAAATTGTTCCACGTGATGAGCATTTTCTGCTGAGAGAATAAATTTGAAGATCTGGAACACCTGATGTGGAACTCCAAGAGCCCAGCTACACCATGACACATATAGGAATGACGTCTTAGCAAAAGTTGTTCGGTCTGATGGGCATTCCCTGTTGACTTATAAAAATCGAAGATCAGAAACATCTGATGTGAAAATCAAAGCTATCACTAATTTCACTGTATCTTATAAAATAACATAAGCTGGGAGTACCTCCACGCGGTGAAGGCGGTAACAGTTTAGGACTGATTTTTGATGACGATGGTTTATCATTGAAAATTTGACTCTACTGGCCAAAATTCCCATTTATTTTTTTATTTTTTTATCGAATAAATATGCCTTCCGCCGGGCTTATGTTATTTGGGTGTTTAATTTCCTTTTCCATTTATCTTCGTGACACGGTAGCCTACCCGGTAACGCAGGGGAGCAGTCACTTAGATTTTAATTGATCAGGTATCTTCTTTACAATAAAACTATAACCATGCAAAGAGCGCTGATCGTGAGCGACATGCATTGTCTCGCGAATCGGAAACGTTTACCGATACAAAATCACGCTTGAGTTTTCAGCGTATTCGCACGTCTACTAACAGGTCTTTTGAACCGAATGATGAACGTGATGCACGACTAAAGAGATTATCATACACTAGCGACCCGACTCAGCTTCGCATTGGCCTATAGCCTTCCTCGGTAAATGGACTATCCAACACAAAAAGATTTTTTTAATTCGAACCAGTAGATCCTGAGATTAGCGCGTTCAACCAAACAAACAAACAAACTTCAGCTTTATAATATTATAGTATAGATTGTCCCGAACACGCACACAACAAAATATTCATAATCAGTTAGAAAGTGAGAGAAAAAGAATTGCTGGAGTACGGCATGAAGAGACAGAAGAAGAGCACAACGAACATTTGAATTCTGATCGACTTCGACATTCTCTGAACAGAATGTCGATATCATCTGAAGAATCGGATGTGTCTCAAGATATAGCCGTAGGTCATGGCGACCTTCCTTGGGTTGATAAGGAACGGAGTTCATTTACGTATACTCCTATGATTGACTACGCCACATATTCCGCCATCGGAGGTATGATTCAAAATTGTACTTTTTGAACGTCTCGAATCATCTCGCGCATCCCGTTGTTTTCCCGTCCCCGGGCTCTTAGAATTCGACATCAGACGTTTCAGATCTTCGATTTTGCCGACCCCGTTGTCGCTGGCATAAGCAACAGGATCCGCGTACGAAGTCGCGGGCAGAAGCTAGTATAACATAAGCAAATAATGGCTGCCGTCGAGGTGGGCGAAGCTTTTTGCTTAGGCCGATCGTGCCTCTCTATCGCTTGTTCCGCGCTCTCGCTTGCACGCTCAGGCTCAGGCGGAACGTGACACTTTTTCGTGCGTACAGCCGGTGTTCATCGATTTATAAGTCGTTATCACGTCAAAAGAACTACCTATACGTCTAAAAGACACCAGACTCCGCAGTCAAACCATTACAACGGTTTTGAGGGGCTCAGTTTATAAGCTTTTTTTACTATTATTTTGAACTTACAATAAAATTATACTTAATAATAAAATAATGTTGTTGTGTGTTATAGTGTACTAGAGGTCGGAGGTACCTACCTACTTTTTAATTAAAGAGGGCAAAACGAGGGGTACCTATTAACTAAAAAGCACGTCGGCCTCTGACGGCACCAGGCTCAATAATGTCTTGATATAAAAATAAGACTAACTTTTCTAGATTCGAAAACTTTTCTAGAACGAATCCAGAGGGCTTAGACGAAACATTTAGTCAAGTGGTTTCACTATGTGTGTGGACTACTGCTGTGGACCAGCATGCCATAATATGCATGCAACCTTTAGAGTACCTACACATCAAGCTATGCGTTTGCTGTGCGGTTGTGGTGCGCATACCAACATGCTACCTGGTGTTGGATGAAAGCTTTTGGCCACAGGATGTGGTATTCCGCCGCTTTCGCGGACAAGTGCCACCGGAACGTGCAAAGACTTAGTGCACCTAAGTGATACTAACATAGTTTTAAGTTTTATTTACTAACACAATTGTTATATTGTTATATGTATTCTTAAGTTAAGGTATTTTTCTATGAGTCTGTGTTACCTGAAAATAAACGTTTTTTTTTTTTTTTTTTTTAATTATATGTCGGAGACAGTTTATTAATCTCAATTGTGGGTGTAACTAAATTTATTATGATTTGTGTTTCTTATTGTTAATTTATGTGCTTTTACTATCAATTATTGTCTATTAATTCGAATAATGATTTATTGTATGTGCACACTGATTTGTGGTTACTTTATTTCGATAATTGTTATCGATGGTTTTATTCAAAACAATTGTTGACACGTTACTTTGAATGTAAAACGAATTACTTTATGAAATCACTATTGTTTATTCATGACAATTATTATTGTGTTATTTGATTACAGATCTTATTAGATTCAGCACATTTTAGTGTTTTGTATCAAGTAAACGCGTGACGCACTTCCGTGCGCATGGGCAGACTTGTATGGAGAGGTTGCAAGGTGGGGGGCATCGCCTTATAAAAGAGCGTGCACTCCGTAAGTATGGCAGTCGATCCTCGGATTCGACTCAGTAAAGAGTTCCTGCTCCCGACAATACTGTCGGTTTACCTGGTACAGCGCTGCTGTATATTCACATAGCTGTATAGGCTTGCTGCTAGCGAGCGATACACTTTGTATTTGGGTGGCTTATGCTACTGTACGAACTATGAACCTTAAGGGTTTGTTCGTTTATCATTGGGTGGCTTATGCTACTGTACGAACTATGAACCTTAAGGGTTTGTTCGTTTATCATTGGGTGGCTTATGCTGCTGTACGAACTATGAACCTTAAGGGTTTGTTCGTTTATCATTGGGTGGCTTAGGCTGCTGTACGAACTGTAAACCTTAAGGGATTGTTCGTTTATCATTGGGTGGCTTGGCCACTGTACGAACTGTGGGACCTTAATGGTCTGTTCGATTAACTGTATTGTTGCTGTACCTTTAACTTACTTTATTCCTGTTACAGATTACCATTTGTATTGTGTGTTTCTGTACTAATAGTGTGTAATTGTTTTTACAGGTCTTGTTTATCCCTAATAGGATAATGGGAACGCCTATAGTCCTGACGATGTACTATACCGCTCGGCACTCCTCCTCGATCGCACCTGACGATCCTACATATACATTTCCAGTTAATGCTGATCTCGCATTGTATAGGATTTCCGTACAATGCGAGGTCAGCTTATACTGGAAATGTATATTTGACGACACGGTTGGCGCAGTGGCTGAGCGATCAACTGCTGCGCAGCGTGTTGCGGGTTCGATTCCCGCCCAGGGTAAACATTTGTGTGATGAGCACTTGTGTTTGCCTTGTGTCTGGGTGTTGTTTATCTATATATGTATGTATTTACAAAAAAAAATGTATTTGTGTATGTATATCAGCTGTCTGACACCCATAGTCCAGGGTCTCCCTAGTTTGGGGTCAGATGGCCGTGTGTGAAAATGTCCCCCAAATGTGCCCCACATATTATTATTATTGTTATTATTGTAGCCGTGTGTACCAAACCAACTTAGTTGCTATCTTGCGGGCTAAAAAACTACAGACTTAAAATAAGTATTTATTTAGAGTCTAATCTAGGACATACCTACGAATCTCATTTAAATAACCTAAAGAGTGCCGTGTGGTGCCAGCCGCACCACCCCATTTTTACCCGTGGGTGCCCTAGAAGGCGACAGAGGGATATTGACCAGAGGACGGGCAGCAACGTTCTTCTGAGTACCTCACCTACTGTGTTCGCCAACATGCATCGGCCAAGCATGGCGATTACGGCTGACCCCTACATCATCATCATCATTTCAGCCTAAAGACGTCACTGCTGGACATCGGCCTCCCCAAGGGGGGGGTTTTGCCATAATCGCCGCGCATGGCAGGCGGATTGGTGATCGCAGTATCGTTGTTACAAAGGCACAGAGAACGCTGCTGCGCATTCTCTGGTGAGTCCCTTAATCGCCTCTTACGACACCCACGGGAAGATATGGGATGGTGCTATTCTTTACGTCCGACACCACACGGAGAGCTATGCCCAGCAGTGCAGCGTCTAAACGTTGAATAAGTGGGAGGTATAAGAAAGAAGTATTTCGATTACATTCAATACCGTACTTCAAAACTGAACTTTCATCCTAGAATCTTTATTAAAGTACTACACATTCACTATGCAAAGTACCTACATCGTATTCACGTAGAATTATATAATTACTGTAACTAGACAAAATATTGTTAGGTATCAATCATTTTAAAAGAGTAATTATGGAGTTTCTTGCCCATTTTTCTCCATACGAAAATATCTTTTGGAAGGGGCGACTAGATTTAATTTCTCGACGATCAAAAGTGCCTTTTAATGGTCTAATTGAAATAAATGATTTGACTAAAATGATTAAAAGATATTTTATTTGTAAAACATGAGTATACACAGGTTTATAGTGCAAGATGTTGGGGGGTCCATATTGACTCACCTAAAGTTCTTTACCCGAAATTGTACTTCCTAAGGATTTGTAATCCGAATGATCACTCTTCCTAAAATTTTTCATCCTAAAGTTTTAATTCATACTATTTGTAGTGCTACCGGCGATGTTCATAACACTCATGTTTCCGAAAATTGTTATTTTATTTATTTATTTATTTATTTATTAAACTTTATGCACATAATGTAAAAAAACATTGTACAAAGGCGGACTTAATGCCTTGGGCATTTTCTACCAGTCTACCTTAGGGTGATGCAGAGACAAAAACATGGTAGGTGCAAAGATACTTATTTACTATAATGAAATAATAAATACATATATACATACATACAAACAAAATATACAAAGTAGAGAGCTAAAAAAAAACATAGATACAGTAATACAACAAATTAATTGTGTGACGAGTCTGCCAATTTCTTAAGAAAGTGTTCGCGAGCTTTCACTTTGAAAGTAAACCGACTGGTGGCCATCCTGATATTCTGAGGAAGTGCATTCCAAAGGAAAACCGCCTGGACAGGAAAAGAAGATTTAAGAAAACCAGAGCGGTGAGAAGGACATCGTAGAAGACGATTATTGGAGGAACGAAGGTTCTTGGTGTGCGCAGAGCATAAATACTGAAAGTGAGAAGTCAAGTAGAAAGGAGAACTGGGTTTGTCTAGAAGAGAAAACAAGGTTGTCAAAGCCCTTAACGCTCTGCGCTCTCTGATGGGTAACCATTTTAAGAGCGACCGATGTGTGGACACATGATCATACTTACGGAGATTAAATACGAATCGAATGCAGTTATTAAGAAGTCGGTCAAGTTTATTGAGGAGATCTGCATTCAGGTCGTAGTTATTAATAATATCATTAATGTAAATATATTTAAACTCCTACTGTATTTTATCATAACGCTTCTGTCCCTAAACATAATTACCATAATATTTTCACTCATACTCGGAAAGAAACATTTACCAAGTGTAATAAAAAATATATGTGGGTAGAAGATGATATTTATAGTTTTAATTTGAGGGTATGATTATTATTTGGGGGTATGCTTTACATAACGTACTGAGTTGTGTCTATTGCTAAGTTCAAACCTACTGCGCGTGCGTGCAAACAAGCATGCAGCAGGCAGGCAAGCATGCAGCATACAAGCAAGCACGCAGCATACAAGCAAGCATGCAGCGCGCAAGCAACCATGCAGCATGCAAGCAAGCAAGCATGCAGCGTGCAAGCAAGCATGCAGCGTGCAAGCAAGCATGCAGCGTGCAAACAAGCATGCATCATGCAAGCAAGCATGCAACATGCAAGCGAGCATGCAACATGCAGCAGGCATGATTTCTGTCACGGCTCCGGCGTTGCGGGGCTCCGGCGGTCCCACGCGAGCTTATCGTCGCAGATGGTATTCACGCTCACCACCGCAGCTTCGGCTTGCTGGCCGGCTTCGCCGGCCAGCCTCAGCCGCGGCGGCGGGCGTTAAA
Source organism: Charanyca ferruginea (assembly GCA_947361185.1). NCBI lineage: Eukaryota > Metazoa > Arthropoda > Insecta > Lepidoptera > Noctuidae > Charanyca > Charanyca ferruginea. The sequence continues at coordinate 5,144,951 of OX376082.1, read as the reverse complement.
AGCACCTGCTCCTCAGCTCGCGGGCCGCCTCGCCCCTCCGCGCCTACGCGGATTTAAATTACACTCTAGGGGTAGGGCAGACAAGACTACGTGGAGTCGGTTTCGCAGCGATTCGTTTCTGTCATTAACTTTTGTAGCACAACATATTCTCTTTTTAAGACAATATTTTAGTTATTGTCTATTTATATACATTTTCGTTATATATATTTTCGTTGAAATAAATTATATGGAAAAATACAGTGAACAAACAATATTCGTTAAAAAATAATTCTAGTTTGATAAGTTTGTTAAACAAAAAAATGAGAATAAAAATTCATTGAATTGTGTTTCTGTGAAATATGTTTCATTGAAGTAAATAGTCTTTGAAACAATAAAAGTCGAAATAAAATTACAAGAACCAAATAATTATGATATGAAACATTTTCTGGAAAACGAAATTCTATGAAATTGCTGTCTGCGAAACAAGGGGACACCGTTATACATGTTATGTGAAAATAAAGTTAAGCAAAATTAATGTATATAATACTGATTATAATGAATAAAAAGAAATCTAAACAAAAAAGATATGACTTTGAATAATAGTGTAAAAGATGGTTATGTTGAGAAAATATAGGAAAACAAATAAAAGTATAATAGATGTTTATTGCTACTGACATTATGAAGTTGAATGCTTCGGATTATGAACATTAGAGACAGAGTAGTTAGGAATTGTGATTGTTAGGACGAAAAATGTTAGGAAGAACATTTTCAGATTTCCGATTATCGGAGTTAAAAATTTAGGTGAACTTTGGCGCACCCGATGTTGGGATATAACTTGGCCTACATGTTTTGCCATAGAATATGGCGTACAAAGTAAAAAGTACACGAGTAGACGAAAACTAAATGGATCTATCTATCATAAATAAAAGTAAAGTACAAAATGACAAATGTACCATTGGACAAACAAACTTAGACTTTGACTTAGACTTTGACTTTGAGCGAGATTTAGAAACCTGTCGAGTACCTTTTTTTTTTAAACTTTAAAATCCAAAACATTCAGTGAACTCGTAATCAAGCTTTTCCGATCGACAAAATATTACACGAGTAAGCATATCATTCTACAGAGAGTATAACGCCATCTATGTTTGAAGTGATTTACTAATATTGTGACAAAGTTTCTTACGGGTGAACTAGATCGTTAAATTCAATAAGACGGTTTAGTGATGGGAAATAGGCTGAAAGAATATATCGATTTTATTAATTAAATATTTTAACATTAGGGGGGATTTTTGATATAAATAACTGAAACCATAGATATATTTTGTCGTCATTTATTCATAAAGACAATTCAATAAATGAACGCACTAATTTACAATAATTTTGAGATATGTCACTTAAATATTAATCGGTGGTGATTATTATGATTTTATTTCATATTATTATAAATAATTTTGGTGTTTCACATTTTATTTGTTCTTAAAAAGCGAGTTTTCGGATTTTACGAGTATGAAGAATCATAGGTTTTAAACCTTGAGTGAAGAGTTACAGAGCGTTAATAAATCCATAATTTCACCACCTTTGCGTTATATTCATAATTATGTATATAATAAGCTACAATACTCGCTATTGATATAGATCAGTTACTGGAAGACAAATCGTATGGCTTTTAATATTTTAGTACAATATCATTTAATACAAATGCACCGATATGTACGTCATGCTACCAAACTATTGAGGAAAAAAATCTACAGGAGTACAATACAAAATATTAGGAAAATAGAATTATATTTTATTTATTTTCTCATCTAGTAGAAAAAGTTTTCAGAAACATCAGAATTCTTAGAATGAATTTAATTTAGTTTTATTAGATAGTTAGAGCCCGACCAACATTGGCTTTTTTGACGTCATTTGTTCGTAATTATTATTATCTGTGTTTCATTTAAATTATGTTTTTGTGCAAAAAATTAATCATCTACGTCGGTAAAAATGGCATTGCTGTTTGCTGTGCATAAAAAAATTAGGAACCCACTTTCTAAGCTTAAGAAAGCCTCTTCGAGCCCAAAAACGATCTCAAGTCGAGCTCTATATAAGAGTAAAATCTTTGAAGATGAAACAGTGCTATCCAAATCGTAAAATTCGAAAAGTGGCTTACTTAGTCAAGAAATATATACAATACAATAGAATGAGAAAAGCTATTGTAATGTAATAAATATATCGAAAAATTTAAATATACAAAAAAGCAAGGAGCTGTCGTCAAACAAAAGCTATGTACAGCTAAGCGATTACAAGGGACTATAAGACTAACTTAGACTATCCCTAACTCCGTACAAATTATAACTTATGATACAACAATGATCACAAACGCATTTCCACATTAACTTATATATTATTAATAAACGATATGTGTAGTAATTGATGAGTATTAGTAGTAAATAATATGTCTTCTGACTTAACATGAAGCATAACACACAGCGAATCTTAACTAGCAAAACTTGGTACTAGTGTCAGAGATTATAATACCATTAAAACATATCTCTATTATTCTAAAATATGTATTTCCTATACAAACAACTTAAACGCTAAAAGGTTTAGTTTAAAAATATATGCCTATTCTATGCAAGCTGTAGAAAACTAAAACGTTTCGAAAAAATACAGTAAGTATGGAAGATTGTAGAGGTAGATCGGCAATGGATATACATACATACATATAATTCTGAGTTGGAAAAACTAACTAAACGCAGACTGATATTACTTTTTTATACCTTAAAAATTAATGTAAAGTTATACTAAAATAGCCTTTAGCAGTAAAATATACACAAAAGATTTTTTACCAGCTAAAAAGTAACATAATTTGTATCTATACATGTTTACTTAAATTTAATCACCTAAAACTATAAAAACACTAGTGAAGACCAAGTTTTGCGCACAAATACAACATCTATTCAGCCACAATGTCGTAACGACGGCATTCAATAAAAACGTACTTATTGCTTGTACACGTAATGACGATAGTAGTATAAAACTACTCCGCAAACAATCACAAATTAATATATTTTATTATAATTACAATGATATTTTTAATTAAAAAGTATATTTTATTATCCTTTGATATGTAATTATGAGTAATGATTGATTAATTATGATTATAATAATATTATTTTTAAATAATTCGAGTCTTTAACTTAATGTATGGTTTAAATAGATATAGCCAGGAGCAGTAGGTCGATTCTATAAAATTCGAACAACAACTGGCATCTCACATCGCTATTCACTCTCACTTCGCATAAGGTTCAAAATGACCTTGATATATTTGACACTTTGAATCGGGTTCGAGTGCGAAGTGGGCGTCGAAGTGACGGGGAAATTACCTTACAGAATGCCACTTCTTACGTCATCTCGTACCGTATCTGTCTAAATCTCCCTGTCAATTTAGTTCAACTCGCTGACACGCTCGCAGGGGTGGCGCTAGTGTAAATTCGAAATATCAACCGAGTTTTTAGAATGCCAATCAAGAAACTCACACCGGATTCAGATTCGAAGTTTAGAATGAGATCTTACTGAATCACACCCCAGATCAGCTTCATTCATGTAACAATTCTTCCACATAATTGAAGAAAAAAAAATTAATAGTGAAGGAGATTTTCTTCATTTAGGACTTTTGAAATACACCATGTTATTAGATTGTAGTGACCTTACTTTTTTAATAAATCAACGCACGAACAATATTTTGTATTTTTTCTATCTACTATCTACAATATATATTATAAAGAGGAAAGACTTGTATTTTGTATGTTTGTCACGAATAAACTCAAAAACTACTAGTCCGATTTCAAGCATTATTTTACTATTAGAATGCTACATTATCCTTGTTAATTAACGCGGACGAAGTCGCGGGAAAAGTGCTAGTTGGTACATAATATCTTACTATCTGGCCGGTGTAGCTATGATAACATCAAAAAACACGACTATGAAAAGAAAATTATTCGCCTATTGCTATTGAGATGAATAGCTAAACCGTGACTAACTTTTATTGTGCCTTTGTAAAAATTCTTGTCAAATCTGTATACATAAATAAATAAACTTAATTTCTTTCTTCTTTTTGAATACTTCCCATTTACTACTTTCTCCCAACTTTTACACTCTTTCTACATTCTACACGATTTATGATTATATTACCTTTTTTTTCGTACAAGCCTTATTGGTCAGATTCCAGAGCCTACAAATAGATTTCACATGCATCATTCTTATTAAGCATTAATTAAAACTATTTAGACCGCCAGATTTTCGTATAGATAATTCAGCTTCGAAATCCCGAAGCTTTTGTTTCTGTAGCTATATAATTATTTTTATTATTTGGTATCTTACTAATCCTGGCTACACCCACAATAAAATTATTCTAAATTATTTCTAATAATATTTCAAATTATATGTAAGCCAATTTTCTCTTTAACATAAGTTACAATTGATAAAACTATCCTATTTAGGTTATTTGGGGTTACATGGGGATTAAATACATTTTTACATTATACAAACCTTTAACAACATCTTTAAACAGTCACTTAATATTTTCTGATTATTTGAGAGATTCCTTGAATATACATATCAATATAAAACAGTTATTTGATTAATAGTTTTAACTGTTACTATTCTAATGTCGACATATCGAGCAATCCTATCGATAGGTCGCGCATCACTTGGCGTCGATCAAAGTGAATCTTTTTACGTTTTTATAACAAGTCTAAACTTTAAGTGTTTAAAATATTTTTTAAAACGAAGTAGGTAGGTACCTTAACCCCGGCTTGCGGTAGTTAGTGATTTAAGAGAAAAATCAAGAAAATCTTCATGTAAGATTTCTGCGTTATACCCCATTCGCAAGCCTTTCTCTTCCTCTCACGCGCGCTATCTCTTACTTTCTCTTTCTAGTGTGCCTGTGTGTGCGTACGAGTAGGTATCAAGACTCAAGCATACAGATACAGATTTTATTTCGAATTAAATTGGGAATTAAGAAATCTGGGAACTTTATTCCTGAAGGAGGTATTCTGGCCGCACACATTATTTTTTAAGAAAACAACTTTTCGTTACGTAGTTAAGAAGATATGGGAAAAACATCCACATGAATCTTTCGCCTCTTTAACCCCCCCATTTTATCTACCAATATTTTTCTCTCATGATAATTTGACAAAAATATGACGCTTCGTATTTAATATTTTAGAATTATTACAAAAACGTATTGTACAATAATTTTAAGACATACACTTGTGGACACATTTAGGGGAAACATCATATTATTATGTCAATAAAGTATTTTTTTATTTATTTTTTATTTTTTCATGATATTATTTTGTGGATATGCAGGCATTTTGATATGTAATTAATTATAAATCAGCTGTTTTGTAGTTTTTTCGTTAAAATCCCCTAAATATATGCAGAAGATTAAACAATGCATAATATAATTAATAAATCTCACTTGATTCTTATTTCTTACACGTAACAACAGTTTGGTCTACCGCACTAAGAAAAACCACTTGGCATTCAAGACAATCTTTATAGATCTCTCACTATATCAACGTTGATCTACTCCAAAACTCGCCTTTATATATATTTTTTTGGAAAATCTTTCATCAAACAAATTTAGAAAGAAGTTTAAAATTCAAAGGCAAAAATCTTTCGATTTGAAAACAATAAAAAAAGATAAACGTAGGAATAGGAGGAAAAAATATTTTTATTTGAAAGACACTTTCATTTAAGTGTAAAGAAGTTTACCTTGAAAAGAAAAAATATTTAAATTAGATCATTTTGAATTTTTGTGAATTTAGATGTACTATCTAGAGTCAATTTACCTAACATGATGAAATTTAGCAAGTATTCTTTTATTTATTATCTTCAAATCACGTACATTACTTCAAATGTCATACAGATTTACTAAATCTGATTTATTATTAATTTTTTTTCTACACAACTGAGTATCTATGGCAACATTTACTACTTCAACAAAACCGTATTTAAAAACCCAATCGAACTACCAATATTTTATTAAAACAACCCTACAAAAATTACAAAACTATTTTAACCCACAAAAAACATCGACGTCTGCCTACTCCATAGTATCATACTGTACCTTCTTGACTTTGAGATAGCGCCAGGCGGCGTATGCGCAGAGCGTGGCGGCCGTGGCGAGCGCGAGCGCGGCGCCGACTGCCACGGGCGCGGCCTCGGCGCGGGCGCGGGCGGCGCGCGCGCAGGCCCACGACGGACCGAACTCTCCGCCACGCTTGTACATGAACGCTTGCAAACGCATCTCACGAAGGTACAGCTTCGCGCGGTGGATTGTGGCGGGGCTGGAAGTTAAACCAGGTTATTTAGCTACGAAACTGTCATGTCGCAAAAGGAGGCTGCGGAAAGGGAGAGTGTGCCGCTTGAGAGGAGTCGCGCTGTGCCCTCGTCTCAGAAGTAGACAGTGCCGGCTTTGGTTGAGTCGATGGTCGGCAGCGCAGAGTCCTGGGACGCGGTGGTTTCCTTCTGCGAAACTGTCATGTCGCAGAAGGAGGCTGCGGAAAGGGAGAGGGAGATCACAACCTCCCACTCGGCCTGCAGGAGGCGCACCGAATGTCGGCGGAGGGCGGAGAACGCCCTCTTCCAGCCTCCCTGAATAGGTCCAGGGGAAGCAGACTCGGGGACGTCTGTCGCTCCCCATATACATCAGGAACCGAGGTGGCGGCATGCGCCCCTCTTAGACGTCCGGGGGGGAGCGCGCGCGACCCCCGACGTAGGCGTGAGACGGAACACCGGAGTGGTTTTTTTAGAGTGTGACAGACCCGGACAAAAAGAAAGAGGTTATTTAGCTGCCTAACGTATCTAGAATTTAAGGAGCACGTGGCTAAGTAAAACCGGTACAGATGGTTCGGTCAAAGGTTATGCTACGCTTTTTTTTAAGGGCAAGCCCGCCACACTATTCTCAACAGTGGCGACCACCAGAAAAGCACCGAAGCAATGAAGCTCGACGAAGAAAGAGAGTCCTGGAGAAACGATTCAACTGTCTTGGATCCCGCAACGAAAACCGAAAAGAACAGCGGAGGAGTAAGAAAAACATATTTTCCACTTCCCTCCAAATCAAGCAGGAGACAGAACAGAACTAGGCCAAAAGGCACAAAGGGACGTTTACAACTGAGAGAAGCCCAGTTGCCAAACGCAACGGATTATAATTGACATAATTAATGGACCCTAAAAAGTAAGTTTTGCCGCGGTCAGTCTGTATATGGATGACAATCCATTTCATACCGAGTTCCCTTCGTGCTTGGGAAAGCACGTAAAGCCGTTGATCCCGGCTGTCATTCGTAGATCATTGGCAGTCGTTATCAGAAGCCCGAAAGTCTGACAACCAGACAAAGTATCGTGTTACCCAGTAACTGGGTTGTGGAGGTCCTATAGGCAGTCGCTCCATGTAAAACACTGGTATTCAGCTGCATACGGCTAGACTAGAAGCCGATCCCAACATAGTTGGAAAAAGGCTAGGCAGAGATGACGTCTCTGGAATTTGAGATGTGGAAACAATTCTACCAATCCTAACAGTGTCATAATAGGGCTGCTGCAAATGAAACTCTACACACATACCCATGGGTAACACCGGTGCATGCAGACTTTCACATATAAATTTATTAGTGGATAATCTTTTAATCATATTCTTTGAATCTTTCAATGTCGCGGGTAACCGGTGAATGCAAGCGGCAGGTTGCCGCTCATTGTGGCGTTCTATGGGGGAGGCCTTTGTTCAACAGTTTTCCGGCTGATAATGATGATGATGAATCGTTTAATAAACAAATATACAGCCTCCTTCAAAATCCTAAAACCAAAAACTATGATAAGCATCACTCACTTAGCATCTTCCTCCGCCAGCTCAATGACTGTTTCTTCAGGACACGTGTACGACTTGCCGACGGGTGTAGGGAACAGGAGTTCCCTCGAGTCGGTGCTGAGAGTGACTTTACGACCCTGGTTGGCTGCGTGTTCGAGGATGCGTGCACTGGAGTTGTACGTGAGGCGAAGATTGTCGGCGTACCAGCGTTCGCCACCGGGTGTCTGAAAGTGGAAATTACGAACATAAGTATTTTGTTTTTAGAAACTCAAGCTGCCAAATAAATCCACTACAATAGTTGAACACCAATCAAAGAAAAGGGTTTGAATTTGAATTGTTTGGTTAAGTTACGGTTAAGTTCTACGGCCTCAAATCAAGCACTCTGCTTCCACATTTATTGTGCAAACTGCCAGACGGTGGTACTCACTGCTCGCCTGTTCCGCAATAAGTATATTATGGGTATAATCTTCCGTAGAACCGACGGCAGATGGGGAAAGATGGTCCTGAAGTGGAAGCCTAGACCTGGGCGTAGAAGTGTGGACAGACATCATCCATCATCGGACGAGCAGAAATAAGGCGAAGCGTCGCCTCTATATCGTTGAAGTTCCACGGTCTCGAACCAAGCGCTTTGATTCCACATTTACTGTGCGAACTGCCAGACAACGGAACTCACTGCCTGCCTCTCTGTTCCCCGATATAATCTGGGTATAATCTTCAAGGCACGAGAGAACCAGTTCATCCTAGGCAAGCCTGCTCCATCTTAGATCTCATCATCACTTAAGATCAGGTGCAAGTTGCGAGCAAACGCAAGCCTATTAGAATATATAAAAACGCAAATTCTCTGTTGATGCGTCTAAAGATCAGATAGCATTATATACAGTATTATACGTTACTATATATACGTTCGCCGTGTGGTGCCGGCCGCGAATAGAACCACTTTATTTCTACCCGTTGGTGTCGTAGAAGGCGTCTACAGAGGGATATTGACCAGAGGATGGGCAGCAGCGTCCTTCTGAGTACCATAATACCGACTGCGATCGCCAATATGCATCGGCCAAGCATGGCGATTACTGCTGAACCCCCTCTTCTGCCTTTGGGGGAGACCTACGCCCAGCAGTGGGCGTCTAAAGGTTGACATGATGATGATGATGACGTTATTAAAATATTTCTGAATCATCTTCTTTCTGCCCCTGTCCCATGTTACTTTGGGTCGACACAACACAACACGTAAACGTTTTCCTCTTCCATTCAATACTGTCAACTGTCGTGATATCACTGTCTACCTTCTATTTCATATCATTCTTCATACAATCCATCCATTTTAGTTTGGCCTTCCTCTTCCTCTCCATCCATCCACATGTAAGGCTCTTCCACACAGGCGCGTTATTATCGGTCGATAATACCGGATGCATTTTTGCGATAATGCGACCCGATTTCTCCTACTTCTATTGCGTCGTTATTACTGCAACAGTGTGTAACTTCGTAGCCATCCTAGTACAAAATATATTATATTATCGGCCGATAATAACGCACCTGCAGGGGAGAGCCTTTATATTCGTAACTCTTCACATTTATATTGATAAATCTCTTTCGTGGTCTACCGCCGCCCCGTCTTGCCATTTCAAGGCACCAATTTTGGGATTTACGGGCCCATAGGTCGATCGTCATGCGATTTGGATGGGTTCCTTAAGGATTGGCAAGACATAGCGAAAAATCGAGACCGGTGGAAGCAATGAAGGGACAGTCCCCGCGTTTTCCCCAGGCCTTTGAGACAGTACGGGTTTAATATAATAATACTACAATATATCTGAGTTAAGTCCACATAATAAGCTAGATTTTTTCCTGGAGAATTAATTTCTCCCTCTAACATTTTTTCTGATCTACAAAGTAATCTCAAACATGGCTAAAACAGTATGATGGAGCACTTACTTTAGAAAACGAGAATTCTAGAGCGAAGTCTTTGAAGGTCAGCAGAAGTGTTTCAGCATCGCTCTCCTTACACACGCCAGCGACATTGGCGTTGTTCGGGACAAACGTATTCGCATCCTGTAAAAAGACAGTTGGAATTATGAAATGACTATCTTTTGCCCGCGACTTCGTCCGCGTGGATGTCGGTTATCGCGGATGCAGACGAAGTCGCTGATTAAAAGGTAGCCTATGTCCTTTTTCAGGGTTTTTCATCAAAATTAGTTCGGTCGTTTTGTCGTGAAAACGTAACAGAGAGAGTTACTTTCGCATTTATAATATTAGTATGAAAATTAGCTTCTACCTGCGACTTGTCAGCTTCAATTTTGTTACGGATCCCAAATTTAGTGATAACCAAATATAGGCTTTACCACTCATGGATAACATAGCTTCTATTACTGAAGGAATTTTCGGAAACGGACCAATATACCCTGAGATTAATGCGTTTAACCCAGCCATATAATACCAGTAGCTGACCAAACATTCGCTAAAAATTATGTAGCCATTACGCACACATAGGAAATGTTGTCAATACAGGGGCGCACTAGGACCGGTTGCCGATATTGAAACAACCTATATACCACAGACACATAATGAGTACTTACTGAAAATCACATGCATTACATTCATTAAACGCACACTATGTAGGCAAGATTATTATAAGTTGGAAGATTATATCAATGATAAAAATGCTTGGCATAATGCTGGTTCTGCTCCACAGCCTCTTTAGGGAATTTCTTAATTGCAAGAAAATTATGTTGCTCACCCCTTATTATTGACATGAATAACGTGTAGGTACCGTTATTATTATATTATGTTATTGTTATATTACTTAATATATTTTATCTGTCGAATGACATACTTACATACATTGGAAATTTTAGCTTTGTATAAATTAATAGCACTATTTCAATTATTATGTAAATGTGAAAAGAGTGTCCGTGGAGTTTCTTGCTCGTTCTTCTCCATAGAGACCTACCCTACGTTTTGGAACGAGCAACTAGCTTCAACTTTCTGACTAACTAACTGACTCTTTGACTATTCAAAAGTGCCTGCAAATGGTTTAATTGAAATAAATGCTTTGACTTTGACTTTGAATCGAGATACATTTACGGCTTGTCGCTTAGCAAAAAAAGGAAAGAGAATCATGTCCATCTACTATGTTTTAATGTTTGGTCTGCTACTGGTTGTATATCTCTGTGGTTCAACCAAATAAAAAACAAACGAACTCTTTCGCTCCATAATTATAAGTATACATAGGTTTAATTATCAAAAGTCTGCATTTCTTCCATATCGGATTCGTAAGAAATGCAGACGAAACCGCGGGCAAAAGTTAGTTTAATATAAAACTTTGATCCACGCTACATTTAGTTATCACAACCCGTGACTCCACTATACCTACATATCTACGCACAATCATAACATGCTAATTAATTAAAACCTTTAAGTACTGAACTTTAAGCTATAGGTTAATTACTTAAAACCACCTACATAGCCCGTATAACTTGATTTATACGTTCAAAGTTCATTTAATTTTATGCTCTAAAAGATTCTGGAAACTTCGGGAGTTATTTTAATTTTGTACTAGAAATATGAGTCTCTGTGGTACTCCACTAAGGATTGAAATGGCTTATATTGCAGTGGGACTAATAAAAGTCGATTCAAGAAAATTATAATCTAACAGAGTTGTTTCGTATTCTGAAGTTATTTGGGTTACATGGCAATCATTTCACCTACAGCAGCCGTAAAATATTTTACGTCTTGAGGAAATAGAATGATCTAGTAGCTGAAAGTATTGCTCTTGATATTTTGCTAATACTGTGTAACCTGGTTAAGTGGACCCTGGATATGTGAGAAACCCTGGATATGAAGTCCCGACAGTTTTGCATCGAAATACCTCTGTTACTAAGAATTTTCAAATCTCGTTAACTAATATTAGATTTTATAGATTTGTCGTATCCGGTCAATAGTATGAACGTGAAACGCAAAGACAATAAATAGTCTATGGTGAAACGGATCGCAAGCGCGCCATTATCAAGAACACGTGATCAACCACCACCATTTTGGCGCGCTTCTACAGAGTCGTGATGTTTTCAACCCACAGCGAGGAAGACATTCAGAATCCAGTGTCTGATCGCATCGGAGCTAATACGTCCCGAAACTGTACTTTCGATTCGTTGTTGAAGTGAAGTGTCTATGTCTAAGTGAACCTATGTCTATGTTAATTATAGTGTCTGAGATTATTTTAAATTAATTGTGTTAAAATGTGGTTTTAATAAATGCCCTATACCCAGTGTGTTTTCATTGCACGAAACCCATATTCTGCCCACATGATGACTGAATCTAACGGACTAAATCCTGACTGATCCGACAGATTAATATTTTTTTGGATTTTTGTTGATTTTTCAAAAGTACTGAATCAATTTCGATAAAATTTATATGGAACCACCTCTGAAGCATACTCTATCCATAGAAAAAAGAATTTTCAATATCGATTCAATACCTTCTTCTTTTTGAAGTCGGTTGAAAACACAGTGGTTACAAAATTGTGTGAAGTCCCTAACTCCTGTTCTAGGTGATAGACCTGTGTTACAAGAACCAGTACCTACTTTAGAGATTAACTACCTCTCACAAACCAACTTTACCTCTGTAATAGAAGTATAGATTAAGGCCGCAAGCATAGCTTTAGAATGATTCAATAAAAATTCGATTCATTTTAAAAGATATCCAATTTGGAAGTTATTGTAGATAATCTGTAAAAAAACACACTCTCATTTCTGAGGCTTAACCATTCTACTTATTGTGAATTCTGGGCTTGTCAGAAAGACGATGTGCATTAAAATATAAAAGATAATAATTCAATACTCACGGCTCTCTCATTGAGTTTGGTGACATACGATATATCTAGGAGAGCGTCCACCATTAGCAAGATGCATGTCTCACCGTCCCTACCCAGCAGTCGATATGTTGCCGTGTTCAGACTTCTTTCTGTTACTGCTTCCTGCAAATTGATGATTACGATCTTGGTATAAGTTTATTTATTTAAAGACTCTGGAAAACTGCCAATTACAAGTCTAGAACTTGTATAGTATAAAAAGTGCTGTGGAACAAAATATACAACTACCAAATAAATCGAAAAAAATAAAATGTACACAATTCACACACAAAAATTTTTTTTTTTTTTAACATCCGAAATAGCTGCGAGATGTTGTTTCCTATGAGTATGAGAACCAAGATGTTAAAATTATATTAACAAATAGTTTGTTGAATCTAGGTTTGAAAGAAATTCGTTGATAAACACATTTTTGCTTTTAATATCTACATAATTATTAGCCTCGACGAAAATCAACAGGTTTAGCTGCTAGACCTTTGTGACAAGAGTCTAACAAATGGACAGATGGCTGAGCGAGAGCAGTATAGTCACAAAGTACGTAAGGCTGCGTCGCGCCCGAGCAGAGAGACCGCTCAGGCATTCTCAAGCAGTTTCAAGCAGTTTCAAGCAGACTTCTGACTCGACTGTCACGTGTTGTCTAAATGAATAAATAAGAGACATTGACATTTCACGGCGATCGAGAAAATTTTGTTATAAAAAATTGCAAAGAGTTCCAACCAAATATTATAATGTCAAAAATAAAACCTACATAGTCACTACAGTAGCAGCCCTAGTGAGTCTGGCAAATTTAGGTAATTATTTTTGAAGATGGCGGGAGCGGTCCTTCTGTACCCTCTATATTTTGTGGTATAGTGTTCTGTTTGCACCCTTTAAAAACGGAACGCAAAATAATAAACTGGTCAAGTGCGAGTCGGACTCGCGCACTAAGGGTTCCGTACCATTATCTATACAACATTGGACAACGCGAAAAAAAACTGCAAAGAAATCACGTTTGTTGTATGGGAGCCCCCCTTAAATATTTTTTTTCTGTTTTTAGTATTTGTTGTTATAAGGGCTAGCTATCACGCTTTATGAGATACAGCCTGGTGACAGACAGCCAGACAGACAGACGGACAGTGGAATCTTAGTAATAGAGGCCCGTTTCTACCCTTTGGGTACGGAACCCTAAAAATATGCAAATAGGACTATTTTTTTTTATAGCAAAGCAACAGATTCCTATTTCAAAAATCAAATCATTTGCGAATTGCTGATCTAACATAATTAAATTACAGACACATATTTTGGATCACTTTTTTGATACTCAATAACACACAAACACGTCTCGCCTTACCGTAGATCCTCCAGGCGCGATGGTAGTCTTGCTATACTTGGTGACTCTCGGCCTCCTCGTGGACGCCTGGCTGTCCAGTTGAAGGCTCTGCACTGAGCACACCACCAACACTGCCAACACACACCGCATAGATATATAAACACTGCACTTTATTGAATAACCCTCTAGATTTAACTAGACAACCCTATTTCCACAACGCTTTATCTAAATGTCCTTATTTTGTACATTGGTTTAACCGAAAATCGTTGTTTATAGTCTGGTTTAACGAAATATCCCGAATTGTTCATTATTTTTTATTACGTAGAACAACCCTAATTGTATACTCGCAAAAATAGATCTAAAGTCACATTGCTCACTGGTTAACGGAAACTCAAAAATATTCGGTCTTCATACACACGAACAAACAAAGTACTTTTAATCATGTAAATATGGTGTTAAAGTCTATTTTAACTACGCACTATTCATAAAAAACTGCGCACTTGTTATTTGAACAATTTTAAAAAGAATATTACAAGAATGATATTCTTTGTACAAGCAAAGATGGCCAAGTGCATATAATAACGTTGATTTGCTGAGTGATGGGTTTCAAATGTATCGATAATTTAAGCAACATCAATATTTCAACGTTAAGAAATCTCAAATCTACTCGTTTATCTTTTTTTTGCTAGCCGTTGCTGTCCCATTCCTGGGCAAAGGCCTCCCCCCCATTCCCTCATTTCTCTCGATGTTATGCCTCATCCCACCAATTCGTGATGAAGCCATCAAAGGCGGCCTGCCATCTTCTCCTCGGCAGACCCTTCATCCTTAGCCTTGCTAAAAATATAACAAAACTATTCGAAAGTGAAAACTTTTTTTTACCCTAACATGGTATTTCAACATTACATTTCATTGAAACAAACAGCTATTATTCATACCTAACCTTTACGCAACCAAGACATTACACGTCGCAACTTCGCAAGGCAAAAATAAATGTTCCTTTTATAATGTCTGTTACTGTGAAAGGGCATAATCTGTCTTATACATACGTCTGACCTAGATTTGTGATTCAACAGAAGCTTGGCGTAAGATTAATATTTTCCGTAAAAGCCCTCATATTCAGAAGTAAATTCAAAGTGAATGATTAATGATTCTAGTTTGGTTTTAGTACAAAATATCTTTGTGTTGGGGCGAATTAATTAAATCATCAAAAATGCTTCGTCATCAGTATAATAATAGATGTTTCGAGGTTATTTTTGCACGTTGGAAGAGTTTTTTTATGCATATATTTTATAGGTTACTTCCGTAATTCCGTGAACCCTTGTCATACATACTCGAAAGTAATGATCCACTGATGACAGCGGTCGGGTTTTATTTTAAACAAACAATTTTTTTAATGTTTTTAATATGGTATTTGGATGCATGGCGTATAATAATATGTATGTTAAGGATACTTTCTGAAATATATCGTGATAACAAAGCAAAACATTTTTAGTGTGTGAAAAATCAAAAATAGAACACTAATCAGTTAATTTCCAAAATGAAATAAAAACATCGATATATTATGTCTTGACAATAGGCACATCACTACGCTAGTTAGTCCATTGTGGAAAAGTTTGTAGGCAGACTGAGCAACACAATTGAGCGGCATATACATACTGCTGTGGGCCATTTAGTAATTCATTTTACGAGTTTTGTCTCTACCTATCATATGTAGCTAGATTATAAATCATCGTTTAGCTTATCAAATCAAGAACATAGGTACCACATATCTAGCTCTCGAGGTGCCTAGACATCTGATTACAATTTCTTGGTACATAGGTATATCTACAGTAAGTAAAACAACAGAGTGCGTTCTTTTGAACTCGTTAAAAATATATCAGTAGGACCTATAAAAAAATAAGTATAATAACATAAAAAATGTACAGAGTGTTTCTTTTGCGTATTTTATTTTGGATGACATTTAAAAATTAAAAGCTTTCTTTTTATTTTCGATGAATATTTTTTTTCCTGCCTCGGTAAGCACGTAATGCCGTTGGTCCCGGCTGTCATTTGTAGATCTTTGGCAATCGTTGTGGGTAGTCAGAAGCCAGAAAGTCTAACAACCTGTCTTACCATGGGGTATCCGTGTTACCCAGTAGCTGGATTGTGCAGGTCCGATAGGCAGTCGCTCTATGTAAAACAATGGTATTCAGCTGTAACTGGTTAGACTGGAAGCCGACCCCAATATAGTTGGGAAAAGGTTAGGCAGATATGATAATAGGATTTTTTTTTGTATCTTTGGACGATGTAGTGTAGTGTAACCAAATATACCGAAAGTTTGGGGAACGCGTTTCGTTAATGTAGATAGTGCAATCCACGAAGACGCGTCCCACCAATTTTTGGTTGAGGGGATTTTCGGATTTTCGTGACGCTCTGTTCTGATTAGTCTATTAATTGTAGTGTGCGCGTGCACTCATAGGTAATTAGTGTGTACCGATAACACTCAAACATTGACGGAAGCTGGCACACATAATATCACATAAAATACTATAAACGGTTAAGAGGAATAGTGGGGCGCGTCTTCGTGGATTGCACTACCTATAACATACTGTACTACAGTCAACAGCAAAAGTAGATGATCAAAATCAGAAATGACGCGAACTCCGTTCATTAGTATTGAATTTCTGATTTTAATCATCTACTTTTGCTGTTAACTGTACCTACAGCGTGATGGGCTAGTCAGAAAAAAAAATATAACTTTTTATATTTTACTAGCTGCCCGCAACTCCGTTCCCGATGTTTTATTTGGGTCAGGTTCATCCAAGTTTCATCAGCACCATCCAGGGCCTCAACAAGTCTGCTATTACAATAGTGTCAGAATGGTCTATCATTGATTTCATAATTGTTGATTTTGACAAGTTTATTAATCTACTAATATAATGGCGTCATTATGACTTTCCAATAGTCAACCACTAACACGCCATTGAAAGAAATGATATAGAATGGTAATCTCGTACAAAATGACAACTGAATGACTGACTTATAATCTGCTAAAATTTTGACAGTTCCTTTGATCGGTGACCGTAGACCTACCATTAGAACGTCATTGTGCAGCCATTGCTTTTAATTCGACCGACTAATGATCGACCATTATGAATTGAGCAGATTATGAACTTTTAGCAAAATAACAATGGGATCGCGTTGGATGACGAAATTATAAAAATAGCAGACTTGGTCCCCAGGATCCATGATTTAGGAACGAACAGACGACAGATACAAACATTATTTTTTTTATATAATAAATAGACACACGAAGTCACGAACTATCGTCAGACAGGTTCGTGTAAATAAAAACATAACGTAAAAATGTGTCTCGAAAAATGCTCAGAGCAGAGCTAAAAGCATTCTACAGAACCCACCGTAAAAGCTTTGCAGATTCCACTCGTTAATCAGGATTATAGTTCGTCTGACGGACAGATACATTTGTAGACTTATTTTTATACCATGTTAGGGTGTTCTTACAAAAATAATCATAAAAATACATATAGAATAAGTACATATTCAAGGTCAAAGTCAAAGCATTTATTTCAATTAAACCATTTGCAGGCACTTTTGAATAGTCAAAGAGTCAGTTAGTTAGTCAGAAAGTTGAAGCTAGTTGCTCGTTCCAAAACGTAGGGTAGGTCTCTATGGAGAAGAACGAGCAAGAAACTCCACGGACACTCTTTTCAATCAAGCTTTTACAAAATCCAGGTTACATTATTCTTGTTACTTCTATATGTGAAAACAATGTAAGTGAAGAGAAATCCAAAACATTCTAATCGAAAATAAATTAATATAAAAGCCATGACTTTATGGCGTTATTATATTCTCGGAGTATGGATTTGTGGCCGGTTGGTAAAAATAGCAGTAGGCTCGCCCAATGCTTTCCTGTAACTTAACAAAACTTGCAAAGTACTGATATAGGTTCCACTTCCCCTCCTACTAACTAACATCCCTTTGGGGAATACTACAATATTCATTATGTTAAATGTTTGTTTTTTCCTACTCCTAATAAATTAGGCACCTATACTCCATTTACAATAGCATTAGACAGAAGTAAAAGAAGGTTCTTTTTAATGCACACTTTAATCTAATATATAAAATTCTCGTGTCACAGTTTTCGTTCCCGTACTGCTCCGAAACGGCTTGACCGATTCTGATGAAATTTTTTGTGCATATTGGGTAGGTCTGAGAATAGGCCAACATCTATTTTTCATCCCCTTTTTTCACCCGTTTTTCATCCCCCATTAGGTCGATCGGCACAGGACTACGTCTGTCGGGTCAGCTAGTATAATATAATATAATAATAATATGTGGGGACATTTTCACACACGGCCATCTGACCCCAAACTAGGAAGACCCTGTACTATGAGTGTCAGACAGCTGATATACATACACAAATACTTTTTTTTTTAAATACATACATATATAGATAAACAACACCCAGACACAAGGCAAACACAAGTGCTCATCACACAAATGTTTACCCGGGGCGGGAATCGAACCCGCAACACGCTGCGCAGCAGTCTTTGTAACAAAAGTACAATAAACTAGATACTAGATTACGATAGACATCGAAGTTATTTTAATCTATTATTACAGTAGCTGTCGCGCGTATTTGTAACCGTTTTAATAATTTATCTTCTAAAATTATGTGGCTTTTATTTAGTTGTATAATTAATTCCAATTCAAAATCACAGTGTCAATGCTAAAAACCTAACAGAAGCAGGGGTGAACAATACTCGGAACGTTATTCGTTTCATTGTAATTCTACCAATGTTACTTAATCTTTAAAATACTTTTATTCTGTTAATATACGTCCATATTTAGTACTATCTTAGATTTATTTATCAAAATTATGTTAACATGAGTTTGTTTTTAATTGTTTTAGCTTATCTTTGAAATCAAATGTTTTGCATTCCTGCTTCTATGAGCCTCTTTTTTCTAATGCTATTATAAATGGAGTATAAGTATATACCAAGAGCCAGACACATTTAACTAAAACTCTGACACGTGTAACCAAAAGACGGACACATTAGGAAGACCAAAAGATTAATGTGTTTGAGAGAAATGTTGATATAGAATTGAACATTTTAATGAAAATTGTTCAGTCTATATTAACTTCATCATGCCAACCTTTAGACGCCCACTGTTGGGCATAGGTCTCCCCCAAGGGGGGTTTAGCCGTAATCGCCATGTAGAATCCCGAGCATAGCGAGGGATTCTAAAATAGAATCCTGAGCGTAGCGTCGATGCATGTTGGCAATCGCAGTAGATGTTATGGTACTCAGAAAGACGCTGCTGCTCGTCCTCTGGTCAATATCCCTCTGACACCTTTTACGACACCCACGGGTAGAAATGGGGTGGTGCTATTCGCGACCGGCACCACACAGGAGCGGTATTTATTTACTATATTTACTTAGTAACAACCTAACAACGAAAATAGCTCCACAAAATAAGTCGCCGACCCATCTCAGAGAAAAAGAAGATATCCCACCGGGGGATAACCAATGCGATGCCTACCTTTAAAACTGTCAAGTCTATCAGAAATTTACCCAGACCCATAGCACTTCTTAATGATAGTTATTCTTAGCTGTGTTGGTAGAACTGAGTTTTATTTACCAAATCTGTCGTGATGACCCAGTGGCCTCTCATCAGGGTCGGATCTATTTATATATAGGGCCCCCAGCCCCTATTGAAAACAATGGACAATATTATGAATATGAAAAAGACAAAAACTAAAAAGTTAAAAATAACTTTAAATTCACAAGACTTTGGTTTTGTTTGTTGTTTTGTATTGCCACCGACTTGCGAATTTAAAGTTATTTTTAACTTATTAGTTTTTGAAGGCGGTTGTCTTTATTGTCAAAAAGTTTTTTTTACGTTTTTACTGCCTTCTTCTTTTCACACAAATGAACCAAAAAAAATCAGTCATCCCTTTAATTTTCCACCGGGTGGAATACTTTCATGAATCATTGAGGGACCAACTTTGAATACACTATCAATTGAAAAAAGAATGATCGAAATCTGACTACACAGAAAAAAGTTATGCGTGGTCAAACATAAAAAAAACATATACTTTTCGAATTGAGAACATCCTTCTTTTTTTGAAGTCGGTTGAAAACTATCATTAACATTATCTTTACGACTTTTGAAGTAAAACTTCTTTACGCACGCTTGACTTGCTCATAGCCAGTTGCAAACGGATACATACATACCTACATATATTTATGGAGCTAAAGAAGTTGTACTTCAGTCGTGTGGTCTAAAGCACACTCGTATTTTTTTTTCAATTCATACTTAAGTATTTTCTAAGTTTATCTTTAAATCACTGACACCGGTAAAGAAAACATTGTGAAGAAACTAGGACATATAGGTAATTAATATAAGCGTCTGTGATATAAGTCTGAAATCGCCGAACCGCCTACTTGAGCAAACACTGATGTCTTCTCTGTATGAAAAGAGGTAGGTGTGCTATGCCCTGCAGTGGGGCAATAATAGGTAATTATTATTATTTTGAACGGTTCTTCAGTGGCGACCATGAAACAGAAGACGCAGCGTTGGTAGGCCTCCCACCAGATGGACCGACGACATCGTCAAGGTCGCGGGTAACCGGTGGATGCAAGCGGCAGGTTGCAAGACTTGTGGCGTCCTATGGTCCCGGCATTTTGCACCAGTGGACGTCTTCCGACTGATGATGATAATTATTATTTTTTACCAAATTTTTTATGTAATTTTTTGACTGTCTAAGCAACGGCCTTCTGAGTTAAGGGTCCCTACTATGAGCAGTCAAATTAGGTAAACCAACTGTGGACTTAATAATAATAATATGTGGGGACATTTCACACATGACCATCTGACCCCAAACTAGGGAGACCGAGTACTATGGGTGTCAGACAGCTGATATACATACACAAATACATTTTAAATACATACATATATAGATAAACAACACCCAGACACAAGGCCAACACAAGTGCTCATCACACAAATATTTACCCTGGGCGGGATTCGAACCCGCAGCACGCTGCGCAGCAGTCGATCGCTCAGCCACTGCGCCAACCGTGTCGGCTCATAATACCAGCGTGCTGACGTAAAAATATTAGATTCGAGTCGATTTTCAAATTAAATACAATACGACTCTATCTTAAAGCATTTTAGTTTCATTGATTAAAACCTTCAAATAAAATAAACATTACATCCGACACGGGTATTTTCAATTAAAAAACCGATCGGACACGAGCACGGTGTAAAACGTTATGTTTACACCGTGCTCGTGTTTAGCGGCCCTTAGATCCTTATCAATTCTTTCATTGTTTAGTTAACGTACGATTCATATATTATTTGCATTCACAATCTATGGCAATATTATAAAGATGAAGGGTTCGTTTTCTTGTTTGAACACGCTAATCTACTAAACTAGGTACGGTCAGCAACGAAAGTCGATTAACACTTCAGATTTTTAAATCAAAATTCTTGAGCAGAAAGAAATACAGACAGGATAGAAAATCAAGATAACATAAACGCTTGACTATGACCCGAAATACTGGAAAGTATTACTTACATCGTATTTGTTTTTGTGTCTTTAAAGAGGATATGCAAATGCAATAGTGTTATTATGCACTCCGGCCATATTTTATAATCAAGCTAGCTTTTGCCCGCGACTACGTCCGTTGAATGTCGGTCAGACAAACTTGCTGGTTTAAAAGTAGCCTATGTCCTTCCCCAGGGTTCAAGCTAATATCATACCAAATTTCATTAAAATCGGTTTAGCCGTTTCATCGTGAAAGCATAACAGACAGAGTTACTTTCGCATTTATAATATTAGTAAGTAAGTAAGTATGGATAACGAGGGAATTGTAAAAAAAACTCAAGCGAAAGAAGTCACGGGCAATACCTAATATTTAGAAACTCATTGTCAAAATAATGTGTACCTCATTGTACCAAAAAAATCGTCGTCAAAAAGTTCCTAATTTAACTTCCATAGACAAACGACAACGTTAAAAATTCACGTTCCATTGTTCAAGTATCAATAAAAAAAAAACAAAAGAATCACTGTGGCTTCGAGCTTCAAAACAAACAGAGCCGGACCCGCCCAACAAATTAACGAAACACCTTTTATTTTCAGAGGCCGAGAGAGAGCCAATTCCCGATACCAACGATGTAATAGGAGAAAACAACAAAAAAGTAGTTGTTTGAAAAGTCGATAGCAGTTAGTCATGCGAGTCTGATTCGGTTCACTGGCGAATTTTTTTACAGAACCTGTAGGTCGATTCTGTAAAATTCAAACAACAACTCGCATCTCACATCGCTATTCACTCTCACTTCGCATAAGGTTCAAAATGACCTTGATATATTTGACACTTTGAATCGGGTTCGAGTGCGAAGTGAGCATCGAAGTGACGGGGAAATTACCTTACAGAATGCCACTTCTTACGTCATCTCATACGTTATCTGTCAAAATATCCCTACAATTTAGTTCAACTCGCTGACACGCTCGCAAGGGTGGCGCTAGTGTAAATTCGAATTATCAACCGAGTTTTTAGAATGCCAATCAAGAAACTCACAGCGGATTCAGATTCGAAGTTTAGAATGAGGTCTTACAAAATCACACCCCTGGATAGAATCAGACTTTGTAGGTACTTGGTACAGATGATGTACGTGCCCTGTATTCTATGTAGTTGTAATTTTAACTTTGATTTTTTTAACACGACGATTAGCACCACGGAATAGGAAAAGACTGGAAAAATCACGGTTAATGAGATACAGCCTGGTGACAGATAGCCAAACAGACAGACGGACAGTGGAGTCTTAGTAATAGGGTGAAGGGTCCCGTTTTTTACCCTTTGGGTACGGAACCCTAATAATCAAGTAGAACTGTGTGTGTTGTGTCCATGCAGCAATACCGCGCGTGTCACAATTGTGCGGAAAAATATGTAAAATAATAACTACCTTCGTCAGTTGTAATAAGTTTTCATTTTGTATGAACAACAAAATCAACTGTGACGAAAAGTTCATTTGTTGTTCACACAAAATTAAGACGTATTGCAACAGACGAAGGTATTTTTTTATTCACTTATTTTCCGCATAACTGTGGCACACGCGGGATAGCTACGTAGGCACTTCCACTGGTTTTTTCCTATTCCGTGGTTGGCGCAGCGTCTGAGCGTTTGGCTGGTACGCGTCGCTCGATAAATCTGAAGTCTCATTACGCAAATCTTCTTAACGACATATTGTTTTATCTATTCTCAAAATATCAACCGTAAAATACACTACATCAAATATCTTTTCACATATCCCACCACACCACGCACTATGAGACAGCACCGACACCGATCTTGATGAAATTGTGTAATAGTAACTTAATTTATCAATTTAATTAAATAATAATCAAAAGCTGAAGAAAAGGACGATGATAGATAAGAACTAAGTTAAGATATTATGTCAAATTAGATTTTTCGTGATCTTCGCCGTGTTTTTAATCAATACGATCTGTAGAGCTATTCTGTTATAATCTCCCTCGGTGAACGCCTAGGTGAAGTGAGCTGTCATCCGTCCCGATGCAAGGGATTGACAAAGCAAACAGACCGATGACAGCTCACTTCACCTAGGTATTCACCGAGGGAGATTGTAACAGAATAGACATACTGTAGAGCTATTCTCTTACGATCTCCCTCGGTGAACATTATCGGTGAAATGAGCTGTTATCCGTTCCGATGCTAGGGATGGACAAAGCAGACGGACTGATGACAGCTCACTTCACCTAGGTGTTCACCGAGGGAGATTGTAACAGAATAGCACTGCTGAAATGACAACTTTGTATGAATATTTTAGATCAACTTAAATTGACAGCTCTGATTAATATCTGTCTCTTTCTTGTTTTAAAGGAGAGAAAGAGATACACATAGCTTAAAATTAGTTTAGCTCTTGCACAACAGAATTGCCACCAATAACCTATTTATATTTGTTTTATTTTGTGACGTAAGTCTAGCTACTCTAAGATCTCAGTCTAAAAGTAGTTCTAGGTACATAAAAAAAAAAACAAAGTTTGTTTCGCCTAACAGCTTAAACCGATTAGTTTCAGTCACGTTCGAATTGATTCGGTTCACAAACAGATTTCATTAACACTGACTAACGAGAATCTCGATGGATCCCAAGTACGTGTTTGGTGTTCTTTACAAAGGTTTTTAGGAGTCTATGTAGAATTAGCTTTTTTTTGTGTTTTGTATTGCTCTTTACCAGGGGGCCAAGTCTGTTATTACAATAGTGTCGGAATGGTCTGTCATTGATTTCATAATTGTTGATTTTGACAAGTTTGGTAATCTACTAATATAATGGCGTCATTGTGACTTTCCAATGGTCAACCAATGACAGTCCATTGAAAGAAATGATATAGAATGGTAATCTTGTACTTATTGACAAATTAATGACTGACTTAGTTTACGAACTTCTTACTACTTCAGATTGCTTATAACACTTAAAAATAATATGTAAAAATAAATATAAATAAAATCTGGCTTGAATAAATGTTCAAATTTGTTGACAATGTCATTATAAAACAATTCTATTATGAGACCATTGACCGACCAATGATCGACCATTATGGATTTAGCAGATTACGAACTTTTAGCAAAATGACAATGGAATCGTGTTGGAATGACGAAATTATAAAAATAGCAGACTTGGCCCCCTGGGGTGTGACTCTGTAAGACCTCATTCTAAACTTCGAATTTGAATCCGCTGTGAGATTCTTGATTGGTATTCTAATAAATCTGTTGAAAATTCGAATTTACACTAACGCCACCCTTGCGAGTGGGTCAGCGAGTTGAACTAAATTCACAGGGAGATTTTGACAAATATATCAAGGTGTGAGTGACTAGCGATGTGAGATGCGAGTTGTTGTTTGAATTTTACAGAATCGACCTACTGCATTGTTTTCACATACAGAAGCAAAATGAATAATGTAAACAGTATTTTGTAAAAACTTGATTTAAAAGAGTGTCCGTGGAGTTTCTTTTTCGTCTTCTCCATAGAGAACTACCTACGTTTTGGAACGAGCAACTAGCTTCAACTTTCTGACTAACTAACTGACTCTTTGACAATTTAAAAGTGCCTGTAAATGGTTTAATTGAAATAAGGTAGTGTCGCCGAAGATGGCCCGGCTCCTAGGATAGCCCACATTTAAAAAAATACATTTATGATTATTTGAAACATTTGAAATTTCGTGGGTGTATGCTATTGGTACTATAGACAATAGTGCAAGTGTGTTTCATTACCGGCGCGTCGCCATTTTGGAGACTGATGGCAGTTTGCTTGTTCATGTCAAGACGATACACTTTTTATTACCTGCATTATCTAAATCCTTTTGAAAATTAACGAATTTAAAACAAATCTCTTTGCTCTAAAATGTGAAAATTCATATTTAATCTATTTATAAGCTAATTACAGGTGAGTGTTATTATTTTATTTCCTTTTTTTGTATTTTTACGAGATTATACTCAACCCGGGTGTAATTTCCTATCATGGCCCATAGTATAATTCCCTTAATGAATGACATCAAAAAAATAAATTTTAGAAAAAAAATGTGATTTATTTTTATTTTTGATAAGTTACTTTCAATATTGATCTCGAAGTTAAATTTTATTTTATTTAGTGGTTTGTTTTTATTTTATAGTTGATTTTCATTTCGATAGATTTAAGATAGCCCACATTTAAATTTTTGGTTGATTTTTTTACCTTTTATGAATAATGTTATGGGAAGTATGTGTTTTTATTTCGATGTTTTATGTTAAAAGTGTTTAAGAGTTTATAATGCATATACTTTCATTAATATTTTTCGGGCCATCATCAGCGACCAGCTTCCCAAGATAGCCCAATAACAAGTTTCTAAAAAGTGTTTACATTTGTGTTAAAATGCCAAAAACTGTACTACTTTTTTAGATATCTTGTTTCTCAAATAAATATATTACAACTTCCATTATCTTTTTTCTTTACTTTACTTATCTGCAAGATTTTACGAGGTTTTGAAATTAAGCGGGCCTTCATTGGCGCCTGTACCTTAATTGACTTTGGAAAAAAAAGTTGAAAATAGATTTTACTGCTACTATACAAACTTTTCTATTGCGCTAGCAAAATTCCGGGATATGCCAGGGCAGCCCGCGAAATTATTTTAACTAAGTTTTTTGAAATTTTCAGCACAGTATTTAGTTGTATGGTAATAAAAAAACTTAAACGCGGAGTAACAAATAAGCATTAACATAATTAAAATCATCAACATAGGTCTCCAAGTTAGCATAATCCGTAAACGTGCCTATTTAATGTAAATGTAACGTTTAGTTAACTTATTTGTTACCCGAATATTTCTTTTATTACCATACAAGCGTTAATATGCTGCAAATTGCAAAAAAAGGGTAAGAAAAATTTAATTTCGCGGTCTACTCTGGCACTTTCACCTTAACGGGTCATATTTTCCCGATAACGTGTAGCTACAATAACTTTCTTTTTTTAAAAAACAAAATGTTGCCTTCTACTATACTCCATTTACACAGAAGTTAAAAATGGTTCTTTTTAATGCACACTTTGTAACAAAAGTACAATAAACATGTTTAAGTTACGATAGACAACGAATTTATTGTTTATTAATCTATTTTAATATTCTATCCATCTATTTTCAACCGACTTCAAAAAAGGAGGAGGTTATCAATTCGTCTGTTTTTTTTTATGTTTGTTACCTGAGAACTTTGGACTGGGTGAACCGATTTTGATGATTCATTTTATTTGAAAGCTGGTGCTTTTCATGTGGTCCCATTTTAATTTGACCAGTTCTGACAATGGCATCCATGAGAAAACCGTATAAGTCTTGTGCGCGATTTGTTAAGCGATTTTTACGGGAAACGTAACCCGATTTTGAAAATTCTTTTTTTATGGATAAGGTATGCTTCAGGGGTCCCATATAAATTTTAACGAAATTGATTCAGCACTTTTTGAAAAAATCAAAAAATACCCAAAAATTTTACATAGGCGACGTTTTAGTTTCTTCGATCTTTAGAGTAGTCAACTTTCAATCTCTTCTAAATAGATTTGGATGAGAAGGAGGTACTAAAAAGCGGAAAATAAAAAGCTTTTTACAAAAAAGACAACCGCCTTCAAAAACTAAAAAGTGAAAAATAACTTTAGCACAGAACACACATTGGCGGTTGTCTTTTTTGTAAAAAGCTTTTTATTATTTAGTAACGAATTTATTCATCTATTTTTACTTACAATAAGTAGCTGTCGCGCGTATTTGTGGCCATTTTAATTTTATCTTCTAAAATTATGTGGCTTTCATTTAGTTGTATATTTAATTCCAATTTAAAATTACAGTGTCCATGGTAAAAACCTAACAGAAGCAGGGATGAACAATACCCAGAACGTTATTCGTTTCACTGTAATTCTACCAAATTTAAAATGTTACCTAATCTTTATTATTCTGTTTATATTATTATACAACCATATTTAGTACTATCTTGGATCAATTTATCAAAATTATGTTAAAATAAATTTAATTAAAATTTTATAGTACTTAATGACAACTTTATTAATCAATTACAATGTTAGTTATATACAAATCTTAAAAATCTAATAATATTATGTACAATTTCAAGAAAAAGGCAGGGGAGCTCAAAGGGCATCATAAAACTCGTCCACATCGCTGTCAACGGGACACGTGCCCAACAGGCTGGCAGCATTGCCACGTTGTATGGCAATGCTGATTCTTTGACCCAAGAATAGACCAGCCTTCGGGTCACGTGAAGAGTCGACCAGCCGCTTGGCGATGTCACGAAAAACAATATGGGCACTCGAACTCCATGGCCCTAGAGTTTCCACCCCAAACGGCTCAAATATATAGCTTCCAAGAAGGCTATTATATTTGCGCCGTTTGAGGTTTTCGGCACCTGCAGCAGCCGCCCCAGCACAACATGTTGTGCTAGGAAGATGAGATGGCGCAAGGGTGTCGACACATGTTGCGTCCCACACCAAAGGCCTACCCAACTTCCAAGGCATTATGGTCATCCCATCTGGTCTCTTCCCATCGTCGCGTGCCAAGCCATTGGGTTCTAAAATAGCAGGCACCCCAGCGGTGGCAAGAGCACGACGGAGGATGTCATTGATGCTGGCGTGCCGTGCCATTCGGCCTGCACTCCTACTGCAGGATAGGCCATGATGTCCGAGGCAGTCGACAGCTTCACCACACTGACAACGATGTGGAGCCCCGTATGGAGCGCCCAGACGCAGGCATGTAGCGAGTCGGAAGGTATTATCACACAGCATAGTACCTATGTTGTGTGACGGAAGTACCTAAAGCCAGAGGCCCGACTCCCACTCACCCACAGCCAGTAGGCGGGTACGCTCAGCAGAATTGGTGGACGTATTAATTTGATTATTCCGTACCAACCTGCAGAGCGGCTCATCCCACTGTCTCTGGGAAGATGGGTTCACGGGCCGATCTGTATCTGGGCAAGCCACTTTCCAGGCGTTCACCGCATCAGTCAAGCACGGCACTTCAAAGTCAACCAGTGATGGGGATAAAATTTTTTTGGTTAACTTTTCGGTGCTGTGTACGGAGGACAGGAAAGCCGGTAAACTCACACTGGAAATTTTGCGGACGCCGAGACCACCAAAACGAATGGGTAGTGTGGCTTGTAGCCACGCTCGGTCGTTCAGGGCCACATTCAAAATTGATGTTAAAGTGTTTTTAATAATGTGATCAATTTTGTCCAAGAGGTGTGGCTGCTTCCACAAAGGTGAAGAGCGGAGGTAGTACATAAAATTTGGGCCAAAACAACAATACCTAATGAGAGTAAAGGCCGAATGTAGATTAATTTTTGAAAGTCTATCCGAAATATCGTTAAAATTGTTTTAACTTATGTTTGAAATATAATGTTTTTCTATGAGCCTCTTTTTTCTAATGCTATTATAAATGGCGTATAGGAATTTCTTATGTATCGTGGCTGTGTTTACAAACATATAAATTCACATACACAAAAAACCAGTCCCGAAACAACGACCTAACCACCATCAGTAAGTACCACCCTATCTATCTACATTGCAATGTTTCAAGCATGGCCCAACCACATTTTTTCAAATGTTGCTGAAATATTTTTATTACGGGAGTGCCACTCCGGCCAGTATTACCTTACTTACATTATTATTATACCTTATATTTTCGTGACTTACAAAAAAAAACTGGCAGTCGGAAACTTCTAACCTTTTTGAGTCTACAGAAAAAGTAAGATTCGTGTTATGATGGCTCGGATGTTGAGGCGCCTTTCTTGTGCGAGGTTATAGAAGTGCTATTGTGATTTTCCTAGTTCAAATGTACTTTCTAAGTATGTCTACACTGACCACGGAGAAGGAAGGCATTGTGAGGAAAACCTTGACTTATCTAAATATATAAAAGCGAAAGGTCACTCACTCACTCATCACGAAATATCGAAAACCGCTTGACGTATAAAGATGAAATTTGGCAGGGAGGTAGTTTATAGTTAGTAGACGTCCGCTAAGAACGGATTTTGCGACAGGGCCGGATTAAGGAGGTCTATGGATCTCGCAAGTACACACCGGGCACGAAGTCGCGGGCAGCAGTAATAAATATACGTCTGAAATGGCTATCCCGTCCTGGGCAAGCGTAGTGATCAATGCTGCTTCGCTGTATGAGAAGGACCTTTGACATACAGCGGGACAATAAAAGGCTGGTATTATTCAGTAAAAGCATGATTATAACGATCTAACACCGCCAACGACATTAAAAAAAATCAATAACAATGAAATTAAAATGTCAACCCAATATGACGTAACCAATGAAAAATTCAAAAGCGACTTTTCAAACACGCAACACAAATTCCCGCTACCGTTTCATTAACGATTCGGAAACGTTAATTGACGTGAATGGACCGAATGGTTATCGTAACCACAATTATAACGAGTTTGGCAACCGCCCCGCTCGACCCTCACTCAGTTATTCATGTTTATTGGTTTCAATTCAACCGAATTTAGGGTCGGTATACGCATAATCGTATCCGTGCCTTGAAAAGCACGTAAAGCCGTTGAGTTCATTCGTAGATCTTTGACAGTCGGTCTAAGTAGTCAGAAGCTTGAAATGTGATAACCAGTCTTACCAAGGGGTATCGTGTTACCCAGTGACTGGGTTGTGGAGGTCAGACAGGCTCTATATAAAACACTGGTATTTAGGTTTCAGTTAGACAGAATGTCGACCCCAACATAGTTGGGAAAAAGATGAAGACGTCTAACGAATTCAGTATGGAAAATGATATCCAGCAATGGAGACATGCTATATTATTCTGTAAGAACTCACTCTGAGAACTGGAGTGAGTTCTTACAGAATAATATCTCTAATCCTCTGATTCCGCGGTGAATACTGTTTTAGGTAGTCTGTAACTCGATGAAAACTACGCTAGTGCCACTAAGTGACAACGTAAGAGAAGCAAACTATTATTTCGTTACTATTTAAGCGAATACCAAATAGTTTTCACTTCAGGTAAGTAATAATAATATAATATATGAGGGGACATTTTCACACACGGCCATCTGACCCCAAACTAGGGAGACCCTGTACTATGGGTGTCAGACAGCTGATATACATATACAAATACATTTTTTTTTAAATTGGAAATGAGATTGGATTCGAAATCGCGAGTGAATTCTTACAGAATCGCACTGATGGTAACAGTTTAATGTAAATCGAAAACGTATGCTTAGAAAAGATTTAAATTTAAGAGCGTGTATTCGATTCGTGACGAAAACTTCATGTTTTTGCGTTTTGCCCAGAGCAATATCGTAATGATATGAGCAGATTATTTAAAGACAATTACAGTTTTAAGAAAGATTTAGTCTTGATTTAGACAGCTACAGAGTAAAAGTATAATTTTTAATTATGGTTTTTTTAAAGCGAAGACAATCCTTTCATAGCCTTTTACGAAAATAGACGTCAGAGTTAACTTTCAGGACGAATACAATCATTACAGTACGCCAAAATATTATGTTTTATGCGTTTTTTCAACAGGATATACAGTTTTAAAGTCAGACACAGAGCCAAAATTACGAAAATATTACTATTATGTATTAAAAAACCATGTTGAAAAAGTACAAAATCGGTTCACTTTGTCAATTTTTTTTCACCAGTATTTGAATAAAAACATAACTGATATATATTTATTTTATGAAAATAAAGGTTATGCTTAATATACAAAATATTTTTTAGTCCGATACACTAACTAATTTATTTTAGACAATTATTCTAAGAAGCCCTGTAAAACATCGCGCGCTGTCGTTTGCCGATCAATTTCAATGATTCGTGCTTATTTCGTGCGTATTTGTTTTTCTGATGCACACAAACCATTGTGTTGTACTAGTGTGTGTCAATGCTGCTACGCCATTCTGGCAATCATTTAGATTTTGAGTTGCGCTAAATCGAATACGCGCCCTTAATCAGCGTTAACTGCGTTAAGTTTAACAACAATACTTTATAGGCCTTGATAATTAAAAAGTTCCTGTCAATAGTTTATCCATACTTATCCATGCTAATATTATAAATACGAAAGTGAGTTGTTACGCTTTCACCATAACTAACATTTTTGAATACCGCAAATGTACACTTTCAATCATTTTAAATAAGGTTGTAAATAAGGTATTCATCAATGTTACTTCGTCTTACTTGCGGGCCAAAGCTAGTCTGAAATAAATTATTTTGAGTTTAAATACACAACCTATTTAATAACGTTGTTTTAAAAATGCCAAAGGGAATGATTTCGACCCGCTTCTGTGTATAACGACCCTTAGACAGTAGTTAGTTTAGGAAGCCTACCACCATCCCGGACAGTATTACTTCAATATCACTTAGTAATGTCCACTGTTGAATTTTCAACGCTCTGCTCAGTGTCTAGAGCAGAAAATTCAACAATGGAAATTACACAGTAATATTTAAATGAGATTGTAGTGTTGTTTTCTAAAGGGAACATAGGTACCACGTCTGTATTTCCCTAAGGACCGAGTTGAGCTATAGGTAAGACTGACACATTTCGCAAGGCCCATTTAATAAAAGGCTGACTGCGCGTATACTTTGCTCGGAGCGAGAATTAAACCGAAGATTCCATGCTTAGCAGTTCGAAATTCGAACACTGTGTCGATATGTGAACCCATGATGATTAATCATTGATTAATATACAAATTATTTGATCACAATTTAAAGTGAACTCAAAACTTTTTCTCAAACATTTTTCACGTTAACTAGGCACTGTTTTAATAGTCATAACTGGGTTGAATTCCGGCATTACCAACCTAACATTTTTAAAGAAATTTTAATTATTTTGGAGACATTAACGCTGATTAATTTTAAATCTATTTTGAGCAAACGTTTTCGATTCATATTAAACTGTTAACTGAATAACATTTTCCATACTGATATCGTTAGACGTCATTACCTGCTTAACCTTTTCCCAACTATATTGCCTGGCTTGTTAGACCTCCACACAACCCAGTTACGAGTAGTACGATTGGTTGTCAAACTTTCTGGCTTCTGACTACCCATAACGACTGCCAAAGAACTACGAATGATAGCCGGGATCAACGGCTTTACGTGCTTTCCGTAGCACGGTGTGGTCTCGGTTATTGATGGTCACCCATCCACGAATCGACCGCGGGAAGCGTAGCTTAACTTTGACCGATCGATCATGAGCCTCTCACTTGACTTGACGAGCAGTGATTAATTTGACGCAATAGCCTTCTTGGAAGCTATATAGCCGTTTGGGGTGGGCCATGAGGTCCGAGTGTCCATCTTGTTTTTCGAGACATCGCCAAGCGGCTGGTCAACTCTTCACGTGACCCGAAGGCTGGTCTATTTTTGGGTCAAAGAATCATCATTGCCATACAACGTGGCAATGCTGACAGCCTGTTGAGCACGTGTCCCGTTGATAGCGATGTGGGCGAGTCTTTTTTAAGTTTTGTATATATTTAGTTCATTAATAAAATACTTGTTTGACGTTATTTATACATTCTTATACGTATTATCTCAGATTATGAAACAAAAAGCAGATAGACCATGAACACTGAGAGTGAAGACACCAAAGCAAATAAAAATTCAAAAACGA
Organism: Charanyca ferruginea; assembly: GCA_947361185.1. NCBI lineage: Eukaryota > Metazoa > Arthropoda > Insecta > Lepidoptera > Noctuidae > Charanyca > Charanyca ferruginea. The sequence continues at coordinate 5,111,787 of OX376082.1, read as the reverse complement.
ATACCTACCTACAATTCGCTTCGCGCGGAAGCATTGTTAAAAAAAAACAAATACTAATACAAACAAAAATTCAAAAGTGAATACAATCACGAGATTGTAGGTGTTCGTTATTGAATTTGTATTTGCTTTTGTGGCTTCACTCGCAGTTTACCGCACGGCCTATCTGCCTTTTGTTTCATAATCTGAGCGTATCTATATTATGAGATAATGTGGGATTGTCCGTTTTGCCAAAACTAAAGCTCTCTCTCTCTCTCTCTCTACATAAACAGGGTCGGTTTTCGTTAAAATGGCCGAATAATACATAATCGTAAAGGTTTCGATCGTTATTTTTTATTATTCCGCATTATGATCACTGTCTGTCGGGCCGGTCCTGAAAAGATTTCGTGGTCCGTGACAAAATTGCCGGAACGGTGTTAGGGAAACGCTTTGAGGTCACTCACCCTGACCTTGATACTTTTATAAAAACGACGTTAAAACTAATGTTGCAAAGCTTAATTTTCCAAATCTAATTACATAATTACTTAGGTTGGTAATAATAAAACTGTTATGTATGTCCAAAACGGCTCATAGGACATCAGAAAATTTGTACGCATCGCTGTCAATACGAAAAGTGCGCTAAAGGCTGGCAGCATTGTCACATCGTAGGGCAATGCTGACTCTTTAGCCCAAGAATAGGCCAGCCCTCTGGTGGGTAGGTAGCTTAAGTATATAAACGTTACCTCTATATCGTCACGACTATAAGAATATCGTGAAGTAAATAAGTACAACATTGGTGCCGATTCCCTTGTAAAAATTAGACAATTGGCGTCTCTTACTACCGGGCAGCTGAAGAAATGGACGGCGACAGATAAGAACTAAATTAGAGATGTCAAATTCGTTTTTTCCTTTGACTTCGCCGTGTTTTTAGGGTTCCGTAGCCAAATGGCAAAAAACGGAACCCTTATGGATTCGTCATGTCTGTCTGTCTGTCTGTCTGTCCGTCCGTATGTCACAGTCACTTTTTTTCCGAAACTATAAGAACTATACTGTTGAAACTTAGTAAGTGTGTATTCTGTGAACTGCATTAAGATTTTCACATAAAAATAGAAAAAAAAAACATTAAATTTTGGCGGTTCCCCAGAACTGAAACTCAAAAAAAATTTTTCATCAAACCCATACGTGTGGGGTATCTATATACATAGGTCTTCAAAAATGATATTGAGGTTTCTAATATCTTTTTTTTCTAAACTGAATAGTTTGCGCGAGAGACACTTCCAGTGGTAAAATGTGTCCCCCCCCCCCCCCCTGTAACTTCTAAAATAAAAGAATGATAAAACAAAAAAAAATTATGATGTACATTACCATGTAAACTTCCACCGAAAATTGGTTTGAACGACATCTATTGAGTAATTTTTTTTTAATACGTCATAAATTGTAAACCGCAATTTACCTTTCATTCAATCAACTCAAATATAAAAATAAAATAAACTTTTATATTATATTACTTGATGCTACGGAACCCTTCATGGGCGAGTCCGACTCGCATTTGGCCGTTTTTTTAATCAATACGTTCTGAAAAGACCACTATAATAGTATGAACATTTTGGATCAACTTAAACTGACAGCTCTTATAATATCTGTCTCTTTCTTGTTTTAATGAATAGGAAAAATATAAATAGCATAAAATAAGTTTAGCTTACAGATTGGCACCATTGTGTCTGTGTCATTATCTCAAAAAGTGCGCACCTTGTCACGTCGCTTCGCGTCTTGGTGTAGGCTGGCCCTAAAGCGATATAATAACCATAATAATATGTGGGGACATTTTCACACTCGGCCATCTGACCCCAAACTAGGGAAACCCTGTACTATAATAATAATATGTGGGGACATTTCACACATGGCCATCTGACCCCAAACTAGGGAGACTCTGTACTATGGGTGTCAGATAGCTGATATACATACACAAATACATTTTTTTAAAATACATACATATTATAGATAAACAACACCCAGACACAAGGCAAACACAAGTGCTCATCACACAAATGTTTGGGCCCTGGGCGGAATCGAACCCACAACACGCTGCGCAGCAGTCGAACGCTCAGCCACTGCGCCAACCGTGTCGTCATATAAGGATCTGCTTTACCTACCTCTTATGGAATTCAAGCGTGATGTTATCGAGTTGCCTAGCCTTTTCCCAAGTATGCTGGAGTCGGTTTCCAGTCTAACCGGATGCGATTAATACCAGAATTTTACATGGAGTGACTCCTCCTCCATAACCCAGTTACTCGGTAACACGATACCCATTGGTAATACTGGTTGTCAGACTTTCTGGCTTCTGACTACCCCTAATGACTGTCAAAAATCTAAGATTGACAGCCGTGACCAATGGCTTATGTGCTACCCAAGATACGGAGGAGTGTTGGTATGAAATGGATAGTCAGGTATCCACGAACTGACCACGGCGAGCCCCTCTCTATGTACAGATGCTAGCACATCAAGCTGTCTTTATTTGATAGATTTTTAGTTTATTCCCAAAGAGTCATATTTTATTAGAAAAATGACAATGCCAGATCCTGCCCCACCCATATACAGAAAAAGTAAATTAATGAAAATAATTGTAATGAATATAGAACCGTTCTATACTAAATTGTTTTTCTTTAGAACTTGCGGATTACGAAATACCTACCCAAAAAGTACACACTCATTGTACCTAAAATACAATTGAACCTTTAATCAATGTCATTATTGTTTTTAGATTTAAACGGAAACCGCAAGTTCTACAGTCACTAAGAGTAATGTGTAGTTATGAGCAATAAATAAACATTAAGATGCTACATATTGCACATGACTTTTATTGAGTGGGGCAAAGTTCTATAGAGTTTCTGGCATTGTCCTTTGACAGTTTGGCATGGCTGGCGTCTGTGCCTAATATTTAAAATGAACTTTTAATCATAGTCATTATATACGTGAAAAACCGTTACGAACTTACACTCTTGCCATTTGTATAATTCAGTATCTAAAGTTGTACATTGTCATTTTATAGCTTGAACTTTAATATTACAGATGAAATAAGTTTAATGTAAAAAGGTTTACTATCTTTTTATGCTGATTAGGTTTTTAGGCCTCGAGAATTTTGAGAGAAGAACCTAGTTGGACCATTAAATCATCCACCTTTATCATATTACGTAGGTCGGGTACCTAGGTAATATATTAACGTATGTATGTACTAACTAAAACCGGCCTATCTTGTAACATTATGTGATAAATAGGCGGAGTATATAATAAATCAGATCTTTCACAACTCATATGTACTGGTACTATAAGTTCATCTATTTAAATGTATTTGTGTATGTATATCAGCTGTCCGACACCCATAGTACAGGGTCTCCCTAGTTTGGGGACAGATGGCCGTGTGTGAAATGTTTGCCCACATTTATTATATTATTATCATTCGTTTATTTTATTTACATATTATATTATATTTTTAAATATTGGTAAAAAATAAAAACATTGAAAAATTTAAAAAATAGTAGCCCACCCGTATCGGAAACAGGGTCCAAGCTACCGGTGGTCAGAGAGGAATCTCCTAATAATACGCGCCGTGTCCAGGAGTACCGCTTTCTGTATCAAGCCCTTGTTCCAGCTGCCCAACGAGAGCCTCCTCAGTTGTTGGTCGAGGCGCTTGGAATTGATTCCATGCGTCACTACTATTATTATTATACTAGCGACCGGCACCGGACCCAGCTTCGCATGGGCCTATAGCATTCCTCGGTAAATGAACTATTCAACACAAAAAGATTTTTTCAATTCCAACCAGTAGATCCTGAGATTAGCGCGTTCAACCAAACAAACAAACTCTTCAGGTTTATAATATTAGTATAGATTATTAGACATCACTGACATCGGACTTCAGATCAGTGAAGGAAAACATAGTGAGGAAACCTAGACTTGTAGTTAATACCTAAGTCTGAAATCGCTAATCCACCTTGAGAAAACGTGGCTTAAGCCGTATGGTGCCGGCCGCAAATAGCACCACCCCATTTCTACCCGTGGGTGTCGTAAAAGGCGACAGAGGGATATTGACCAGAGGATGGGCAGCAGCGTCCTTTTGAGTACCATAACACCTACTGCGATCGCCAACATGCATCGGCCAGGCATGGCGATTACGGCTGAACACCCACTTGGGGGAAACCTATGCCCAGCAGTGGGCCTCTAAAGCATAATGAAGCGTGGTGATCAATGGTCGTGCCTTCTCTGTATGAGAAGAAGCCTTTTTATTCTTATATTTATCAGACAACGTTATAAAATAAGATTTTTTAAGTGATAGCGATAGTGTACAGTGAGCGATATTTTTTTATCTTAACATAACTCAAACTCAGAATCATTTATATATAAATAAATACTAGCTGCTGCCCGCGACTTCGTTCCCGGTGTTTACTTGCGGGAGCCATTAGACCTCCTTAATCCGGCCCTGTCGCAAAATCCGTTCTTAGCGGACGTCTAATAACTATAAATTACCTCCCTGAAAAATTTCATCTTTATTCGTCAAGCGGTTTTCGATATTTCGTGATGAGTGAGTGAGTGACTTTTCGCTTTTATATATTTAGATTTCACCGTATGTGACGCCCTTTAGTGGCGCTAGCATAGTTTTTATCATCATCAGTTTTCACCGCGGAATCAGAAGTAGTGAGTTCTTACAGAACAGCATTGCAGTAGGCGACTCATGGTGGCAAGAGGAACCGTGGGGTTTTAGTCAATAAGAGACCGACATAACCCTCCGTTTTCCCGTGAGCGCATTCATAAGGATTACACGACGAAAACACAAGGATATGAAGTATACCCGGCTTGTGGTAACTGTAATTATGTTTGTCCCTAAAATAAGCGTAAATTTAGGTTCCAACGTAAAATTTTCCCCTCAAGAGGAGTGCCCTAAATTAATAAACTAACCCAAATTAAATAAAATAAACGTCATGAGACCTCCAAATATAACATCGATATCGTCACAAACTCAATTATCTTTAAATAAAACCACGAAAATAACATTTCAGAACGAACGAACGAAAATAGTCGCGTCGAATTTAATTGATACCTAGTCACCTATTTTAAAAATGGCTGCCCCTGAACGAACCCACGTAATGCTAATAATACTAAAAATAATAATATGTTTCCGATATTTTCGGCGGGAATTTGAGCGATCGGTGACGTCATTGTGCAAATCGCTCACAAGTGACGTAGTAGGCTGTATGACGTAGGCATGTGTAGGCTGAATGGTGTTTCGTCTTTGCCTGCCATTCAGTGATTGATTACCAAGAAGCTTATAGATAAAAGTGGAGGCAACACTCTAAATACCTAAGTGAAGCCAACTGTGGGCAGACGCTCTCTTTCTAAATGCATACATAAGATAAAGAAAACATATATCACTGTCTCGTTCTTATGTATGCATTCAGAAAGAGAGCATCAGCCCACAGTTGGTTTCAAGCTTTTGTTCTAAGTGTTGGCTCCATTTAGACCTATATCTTCATGTTGATTACTGACGAATTTTTGTACGTCTTTTCAAAGTATTTATAAACAGTCCAACTAAGTTATTTTATGGAGGGTAGAGACAAGGAGAACTGTCTCATATAGGGAAAAGTTGAAAAAGTGTCCAGCTTTAAACAGTAAATAACAGTTCCAAAACCCGCCAAAATGGCGCGAACGTAGGCACAGGGTATGGTATGAATGTAGCAGTTTTTGACGGATTGAAGTATGCCGAGTAAGAATTTTTTTATTTTACCCAGTCGCGATTGTAGCGTCACTTTGGGTGTGATTCTTTAAGACCTCATTCTAAGCTTCGAATCTGAATTGAGTGAGTTTTTTGATTGGCATTCTAAAAACTCGGTTGACACTTCGAATTTACACTAGCGCCACCCTTGCGACCGCGTCAGCGAGTTGAACTAAATTGACAGGGAGATTTTGACAAATGAAGTATGAGATGACGTAAGAAGTGGCATTCTGTAAGGTAACTCTCGAACCCGATTCAAAGTGTCAAATATATCAAGGTAATTTTGAACCTTATGCGAAGTGAGAGAGAATAGCATTGTGAGATGCGAGTTGTTCTTTGAATTTTACAGAATCGACCTACTTATGTGGCACATTTTAACGGACATTTTTTTATACACAGAGATCAATGATGTCAATGACAGAGGTAGTTCTCCTTACCTTTACCGCGGTGGCGGCGTTCGTCAACAAAATTAAAAGTTCAAACAAAAGACGACCTTATGTATGTTTTTTACAAAGTATTAGTTCCAAAAAAAATATTTCACAGACAATTTGGTATGATCCAGTCTAGCTACCTCTTTTTCTTTCAAGACGGGTTTTGCTAAATTATAATCAGCTATTCAAAATTCAGAATCCGTTAAAAAATCACGTGGACCGATCGACGTCGCTGGTGTATGATATTTTGTAATGTAACTTTGTTAATAGTTCATCGTACCTACTCGTAATTTAACAAAAAAAGTTTAAAGTACGTATTATATTGTTAAATTACCCCGCACTCCTCTGCATTTATTTATTTATTATTTATTTATTTATACTTCATGCACAAAGGTACAAAGGCGGACTTAATGCCTTAGGCATTCTCTACCACACACACACACAAACACACACACATGCATCATATGTCTATACCAAGACAAACGATTCCCTTACAACGCTTCTGTCACTGAAGCAACTTTCAAACTTCCTCTAATACTCATTTTTGACCTTATCCATTCTGGTTACTCCACCACACATCCATCTCAACATTCTCATCTTCACTACAAGCAATCTTTTACATCCACGAAAAATATTCGAATAAGAAAGAAAAATGCTGCTGTGCTCTCAAATAAATTGAAAGGGGTAAAGAGTCGGACTTGCCAAAATGTTACAACTGACTACTGAGTACCTATAGCTTATCACTCTTACCACATAGTAAAAGTCATTGGAAATTCAACTTTACTACCTCATCCTTTGTACCCAAAATGTTACTGAAGTATCAGGCTCGAGTAATAAACCTGTTATTGACCCAAACATTTGATAATTAATTTATGGTTTCTAAGTAAAATTCTATTCTAGGTCGTTAATAAAAGGTCAGTATCGACTAGAGCAGCGTTTCCCAAACTATCTGTCGCGAGTCGCGATCCAATGGTAGAACGTGAGCGAATATTGGAAGGGCCATGAAAAATTACAAAATGACAAACAAGAAAGAAAAAATCACCAAAATCACCTTTCTTATTGAAATAGCACTCCTTGCTTTTTTTCAACCGACATCAAAAAGAAGAAGGTTCTCAATTCGACTTCGTCTTTTTTTCTTTTTTTTGTATGTTTGTTACGCGATTTCTACGGCAAACGTAAATCGATTTTGAAAATTATATATTTTTATAAATAGGTTATGCCTCAGGGGTGGTCCCATATAAATTTTATCGAAATTGATACAGCACTTTTTGACAAATTCAACAAAAACCCAATAACTTTACATAGAGGACGTTCTGATTTCTTCAATCTTTGGAGTACTTTCAATCTCTGTTTTAACTGTGTTGCCTTTTCTTAATAGTTTGGATGATAAGAAGGTACTAAAAACGGAAAATAAAGAGCTTTTTACAAAAAAGACAACCGCCTTCAAAAACTTAAAACTTTTAAGTTTTTGAAAGCTGTTGTCTTTTTTGTAAAAAAGCTTTTGACGTGACAACGTCTTATAATTCGATAGCCGGCTGCACGAACGAAAAAACATGACGTCATGCGGCGTTACCTCGCTCTGCGGCGTTCCAAGTGAAAAGTGAATGTGGTGTCAATTGTTTATAGCAACGATAATTACAGCGATAAAGGTAAATTCTTTCGCGTTGTCACGTTCAACTATCGTCAGTAAACCGACTTTACAGACAACCAATTTTTTCTTTTGGAAAATACCCAAACGATTAGTCGACACTTCCCGTAATCCAAGAGCTGGTTTTTACCTCAGTCGGAGCTTAAGCATTGCCATCCAACGTGGCAATATTGGGCACATTTCCAGATGACGATGTGGATGATTTTTTTGATGTCTTATTGTATGCTTCCAGCATAACCACGATTGCCATACAACATGGTAGTGCTTCCAGCCTCTTGGGCATGTGTCCCGTTGACAGCGATTTGGACGAGTTTTTGATGCACTTTGAGCTTTTGTTTTAGTTGTACATAATTTTATTGTTTTTATTTTTAAGTTTTGGTATGTATACCAATGTAATAAATGATATGAGCTTAAATAGTTATACCCCCTGAAGATTTTGTTCGATGAATCGCGGGCCAGTCAACTTTGAAAACCACTAAACTAGAGTTATAAATCTAAAGAAAGATATACCGTCTATGACTGGACTATACCTAACTACAAGACATTAAAACCTTGTTACAAATACCAACCGTAAATATGACACGTCAGCGTTAGAAAGAGACTATCACAGAGGTATGAATGACAGAGATGGAGCTCTACAAAGTAGAACATTTTACCGAAAAAGAATTGAAAATTCGAAGAAATGTGGTGCTTTTTTCTATGGGATTTTTGTATGAACTCAGGAATTTTGACAGACAGAGGGCTAATTCACGTAATTTTATGACGCGCCGATGAAGTTGTAGTGCAGTTGCAGTTAAGTTCAAGTTTGAGTGATAAACGGTATTCTTGTAATCTTTGATCTGCGCGTAAACTGCGCGCGAACTGCACGTCAACTGTACGACTACCAAACTTACTTATGGTGTAGCCACATGAGAGAAAAAATATTACTCCTTAAATAATTGAATAGAATCTGAATATGACGTTATTATAATATTAAAATAATACTCCAGTACATATTTTAATGCTTAACTGTCATTTTGAGATGTCAAACGAATAGTAGAATACCGATCATGTTGCGTTCCAAAGCACGCAACAAAGACGCGCAACAGTAGAATGTCGTTATTGCGCTCGCGTGACGCGAACTTGACGCGAGCGTGTCTGACAGCGGTAGAGAATACGAAAAGCGTTCGAAACTTAACTGCAACTGCACTGCAACAGCACTTCTTTAGTTACGTGAATTAGCCCACAGAACCGCCGATTTTTGATTAGTGTTACAGAACTTGTACGAGTTGCGTTACAGTAGCCAATGGCTATGTAATGTGTTGTTTTACCTATTAGTAAAAAATCTTATGTTCCTATACTAAACCCTTATTATAATGTCCCCAAAACGAATTACTCTAAAGGTAATAATATCTAATAGGATATATCCCCATCAAAACATCATTTGCGCCGGACATGAAATATCCATCAAGTAGATTGTTTTTTCAATATTATCGTTAGTTTTCCTGGGGTATTATGTCATTGAAATACAAGACTGACATTATTATTGTATTACACAATATTTCATGGAGTCATTTGGAGTTCCTTCCATCAGGGTACATTGCCGTGGCCGTCCTGGAAAACTTTAAACCGACTCTGCACCCAGGTCGGTTGCAACAAAGAATTTAAAGTATTCAGTGCCTCTGCGGTCTGCGGTCTTCCCGTAGACCATGTCCACCTTCTATTAACTATCAATATTTTTGTGGTTTGAGAAATCCGATCTATCTAGAGCTGACATAGTAACTGCTCTGAGTCTTCGCTCTGGGCATATTCCACTAAATAGTTTTAGATTCATGATAAAAGTAAGTGATCCTCTAATTGCAGGGCTTGTAAAACCTTGGAGGATGTGTTTGGAATGAGGCTGAGAGAACAGAGTTTGAACAAGTGAATGAAGTTAAACTTCGTTCCATTGGTATTTGTAACACCATTTTATCCGCTCCTTTGTCTTTGAAGGCCAAGCTTTTCTACAAAATGGTGAATGTAGCTAAGAAAAACAGTTAGAAGTTGTGGTAATTATTGTTACACATTAATTCCTAACTTTATATAGCCTATAGGGGTGGCATGATCACTGTGTGATCAAACCCTTCGCACTATAAATAAAGATTAAAAAAAACTATCAATATAAGTATAATTTCACTCCTCCTTCTACTTTCCTAGGCATATGAACTCTTCTGTGTCTAAAATAAATGTTTTTTTTTTCAACACAAAAAAAGGTTCTCAATTCGAGTGTATGATTTTTTTTTTTGAAAATTCTTTTTCTTATGGATAGGGTACGCCTCAGAGGTGGTCCCATATAAATTGTATCGAAATTGATTCAGCACTTTTTGAAAAATCAACAAATTCCCAAAAAATCTACACAGACGACGTTTTAGTTTCTTCAATCTTTGGAGTAACTCTGTTTTAACTGTGTTGCTGGGTCTTAATGGATTCGGATGATAAGAAGGTATTAAAAAGTGATAAATAAAAAGCTTTTTTACAAAAAAGACAAACGCCTTCAAAATCTAAAAAAATGATAAATAACTTTAGCACAGTACAACAAACAGAACAAAGCCACCGACTTCCAAATCTAAAGTCATGTGAGGTCTGTGCTAAAGTAATTTATCAGTTTTTATATTTTGAAGGCGGTTGTTTTTTTTTTTGTAAAAAAAAGGCTTTTTATAGTTGGACTATCAACGACGCTATGTCCTCCACATTCACATCCCAAGCTTATATCTCTTTGCTAAATCACATTACGATCAGTTTAGTAATTTCACTGTAATGAGATAACAAACAAACAAAGTTACTTTCGAATTTATAATGTCAGTGAGGTTGAAGAACACAGAGCCTAAACAAATACTCTTTCAAACCAAACCTAGTGATGTAACTGGATCACAATTTACATAATATTTGCTTTCAACCCTTGAGAAAGCTGAATCAGGATCAAAGATAAAAAACCAGTAAAGTTCGAGTCGAACTCGCATATGAAGAGTTCCGTAGAATAGAATAGAATTTCTATATTAGTCTGACTCATTTTTTTTTTGCCTAAATTATATGAACTAATTATATACAAATTTTAAAAATAAAATTATTAATATTATGTACAATTCCTAGGGTAGCTCAAAGGGCATCAAAAAACTCGTACACATCGCTGTCAACGAGACACATGCCCAACAGGCTGGTGACAGCATTGCCATGTTGTATGGCAATGCTGATTCTGTGACCCAAGTATTGGCCAGGCTTCGGGTCACATAAAAAGTCGACCAGCCACTTGGGTGTTTACATAGAATCAGTCTACTAGTCTTCAGTCTACTTAAGTTGTTCTTTTTAACTATGCACCTGCCATGTTATCTCTTCACCACCCTTGGTTGATTGGTAGAGGGTAAGTCTGCCTTTGTACCTTTGTGCATGAAGTATAAATAAATAAATGTATTAAAGCTAGACACCAAATGGCTTAAACATATAGCTTCCAAGAAGGCTATTATATTTGCGCCGTTTGAGGTTTTCGGAATAGAATAGAATAATATTAATTTGCTTAAAAACATGGGATAAAAAGCAATGACTTATTATAAATAGACGCGTCATACACGAACATTAGTGCACTTTAAAACGGCGCAAACTTTTATACCTACACACCAATTATATAGTGCGAAGAAAAGGACAGAAGCATACAGCGTATACCTGTTAGAAAAAGATAAACATGCATATTTTGTTACGTCAGTTATGTGTGAATTACGACCGATACTGACGTATAGCCGCGACACTGGGTGGTACGTGACTAAGTGAAACCAACCCCGGCAATTGCCTTGCTTTAATATTGCCATTATTGAGCACGGGTAACGCATCTAAGTGTTTAATATATCATTGATAAAAAGTTGATAAAATACAAAAAAAAAGACAAAAAAATAACAAGAGCATACATGTTTTTGCTTAGCAGTGATAAGTGTAGCACGGTACAATATTCAAAAACGGCGAATAATAAACTTCTTGTCTACCTATTACGGCTGAAAGGATACAAGCCCTGTGGTGACAGACAGACAGACGAACGGATGAGAGAAAGCTCTTTTAAGAAAGGGCTTCATTTTGTCCCTTTGGCTACGGGACCCTAAAAAACACAAAAGAAAGACCTCCCTTATTGATTCTCATATGCTTATGTAACGAATATCAGATATAGATTCCGTTGAACCATATTTTATATTAAATTAGGGTCATATTTAGGCGTAGGTATTTTTACATATGATCTGAGAATATATGAGATTGAGAGCGTGAGAACATTGAGTAGGCCAAGAAGGTCCAATATCACATAGGTTATGTAGGTAGGTACTGTAAAGGTTATATGCCAAACCAAGGCAACTTACTGAAAACCGTTACTGAATGAGTGAATGAGCTATTAGTGAAATTGATCATTTGCTATGGAAAAGCCACTAACTTTTTTTGGGCCCATTAATTATGTCAATTATAATCTGTGGTGCTTAGCAACTACGCTTTTCCCAGTTGTAAACGTCCCTTTGTGCCTATTGGCCTAGTTCTGTTCTGTCTCCTGCTTGATTTGGAGGGAAGTGGAAAATATGTTTTTTAGTCCTCCGCTGTTCTTTTTTGATTAATTTCGTTGCGGGATCCAAGACAGTAAAATCGTTTAAAACACATTTGCTCGTAAAGTGTCTCTTATTACACCAATTTTAATATCGTAATGTATGTTATTACGTACTAGTGCGTTATTGTAATGTAAAACGCACGAGTTTCGTAAAACGTACAGTTTATCAAGATGCTCCGTCTAAAACGAACGGTACTTTTTTAAATCTTAGCAAAGAGTTTTTATGTCAGATAAGTGGTCAACATTTTATGAATAAAATTAACTTTGGGAGATAAAATATAAAAAAATTAACATTGAATTCTTTAATTTAATAATTTTGACAACAAATTAAAACCATTTATCTGTAACAAAAACAAAAAAATATTAATTTACTTTATTAGTAATACTGGCTGTTTTTGTGCCTTTGCCTTAAAAAAAAAGCGCTGATGCGCGCCCATCGCTAATTTGTGAACAAGTAAAAATTATTACGCGTGCTTTTTCTTTTCGCTGTATTGTTTTTATTTGAATTATTTCCTCGCAAATATGTTATAAAACGTCGTATGACATACGTGCGCTTTGATAATTACAGCCTCTGCTTTCTTGTAGCCCTCGCCTGCGGCTTGGGCTAGCAATATCGCCTCGGCTGTAATTTTCAACCTACCGCACTTATATCATAATGTACTATTCTCTGGGACTCTCTCTCATCTTTAAACTGGGTTGGTCAATATCATAATAGCAGTTATTTTTCCAAACAAAAGAATAACATCACACTGTTTCAAATCGAAACAAAAGACTGTCTAAGACTTCAAGACAAAAAAATAAAGAAAAAGAAATAAGACAAAGACAGTAAGTTCATGGAATATTAAACGTGTGGTGAACTTTGCAACAATAACAGTAAATGAAAAGCTCTGAACAATGATGGATGATATTTAGAGCGTAATTCTTTTGATCTGTATTTTTTACAGTTACAGTTTATTATTGTAGGCCAAAAGAGAAAAGAGATGAAATAAAACCAGCAACAGAAATATCCAACTAAAAACATTAAGAACGTTTTAAGTATAAAAGTTTGTCGCATGAAATGGCTCATGGAAACATTTTTAATGAAATCAAGTCTAACGAAAGTTTATTTCTTAAAATCTGTACCTACTAATAATATGAAGCTGAAGAGTATGTTTAGTTGAACGAATCTCCGAAACTACTGGTCCTTATTCTGCACTTTTTTTCGGTATTAGGATAAGCAACGTTATCTCCGGGTGATATAGGCTACATTATAATTTCAAAAAATTTGGTATCCTTATGAAAATTCGCCCAGACGAAGTCGCGGGCTAAGGGCCCTTTTCCTTTCATGCGTATTTTCGCCCGCACGCGGATCTGGTCCGCACGCAAGCTGCCCGCATCCTATCATTTCATACATGTTTTTCCTATCATGCGGGCAGTACGCGCGATGAACGTGGATTGGCTGCGGGCGGCTGCCTTCAGTGTTGTCTTTACTGTGATGCGGGTCGCACGCAAGGTCATAGTACGCACGAGTTTAGTCACTGGCAACACACACGACACTGCAGCGGCAAACGTAATCATTTTCCTGCGTGTGGTTAGAAGCGTGCTATCACCCGCATGCGGACCAGGGAGGGTGTGATTCTGTAAGACCTCATTCTAAACTTCGAATCTGAATCCGCTGTGAGTTTCTTGATTGACATTCTAAAAACTCTGTTAATAATAAAAAATTACACTAGCGCCACCCTTGCGAGCGTGTCAGCGAGTTGAACTAAATTAACAGGGAGATTTTGACAGATAACGTATGAGATGACGTAAGAAGTTGCATTCTGTAAGGAAATTTCCCCGTCACTTCGACGCTCACTTCTCATTCGAACCCGATTCAAACATATAAGTGACAAATATATCAAGGTCATTTTGAACCTTATGCGAAGTGAGAGTGAATAGCGATGAGAGATGCGAGTTGTTGTTTGAATTTTACAGAATCGACCTACAGATCCGCGCGCGGGCGAAAATACGTATGACAGGAAAAGGGCCCTAAAGCTGTAATAGTTATTATAAAGAAGGCTGTAAGATGTAACAAACTATAATCTATCGTACATGTGAGTGTGTGTCTATAAGTTTAGCATCGGTGAAGGAAAACATCGTGAGGAAATATTATGAGTCTGAAATCGCCAATCCCCGCATTGAGCAAGTGTGGTGATCAAAAATAATAATACATCATGCTCGTGCCTTCTCTGTATGTGACTACTACAACTAGATTCTTTTTTAAATGATTTGACTTTGACTTTCAGACTCTTCTCAAAGTCAAATCATTTGACTTTGACCTCTGCCTGCTCTTTGTACTACAGTGAGACAAATAAAAGGCTGGCATTTTTCAACCGACTTCAAAAAAAGACGGAGGTTCTCAATTCGATTGTAAGTTGTTTTTTTTTTTTTTTTTTGTATGTTTGTTACGCGATTCCTTCGGAAAATGTGAATCGCTTTTGAAAGTTATTTTTCTTATGGATAGGATATGCCTCAGGGGTGGTCCCACATAAATTTTATCGACATTGATTCAGCACTTTTTGAAAAATCAATTAAATCTCAAAAAAATACATAGACGACGTTATAATAGTTTCTTCAATCTTGGGAGTACTTTCAATCTCTGTTTTAACAGTGTTGCCGATTCTTAATGGATGATAAGAAGGTATATACGTACTAAAAAGTGATCAATAAAAAGCTTTGAATTTGGCACACATGACTTTAAATTTGGAAGTCGGTGGCTTTGTTCTGTTTGTTGTCTTTAATTGCCACCGACTTCCAAATCTATATCACTTTTTAGATTTTGAAGGCGGTTGTTTTTTTATAAAAAAGGTTTTTTAAATGCCAAATTCATCAACATTTTTCTATTTGATACCTAGGCTGACAACACCAGTGTCACTTTGTGCTATTCTACACAAAACAGCCTCTGTGATTTTAGGTGAAGTGGACTTGAGGCGGCTGTGATCCCACTAGGATTGACAGCTAATTTCACCGATAGTGATTTTTCTTTTCAATATCGAAAACACATAATTTATTCTACCTACCTAAATCGTGGCTGAGATAAGAATTTACATAATAAACTTTAGTAGAGCAACTTTAGTAGAATCTTTTCTTTATGTTTTCTTTAGATTGTACTTTATCTCTAAACTTAAAACGGTATAAAGTTCAGTAAAATGTCAACCATTCATGAAAAATAAATTCACATATTTCAAATGGCACAACTCTAGTGTCACGCTGAAGCGCCGATAAAAACTTCTGAACAGCGTGACACAATATCCAGAGCGTGATTCAATTTAAAAGTTGTCCAACGAATGTTTGACGAAGTCATTTGTTCTTTTTGGCACGCCGCGCCGTGCAAATATTGGCGGATTGTAACGTTTGGGAATGTAGATATTCTTGATTTTCAGTCAACAAACAAATCATGGATTTTGTGAAGTACTTTGTCACGTTTTGGAAATTCCCTTATAAAGCGTAAGTACAATTTCACGCGGAAGAAATCGCGGGCAAAGTGCTAGTATAATATATTTTCGGTCTTACTTTCATTTTTACTACCTTTATATTGACTATACCCTGTCCATTGGGTTATTGGTTTTTTGACAGTTGCCTTAGAATGAAATTATTCCCGATTACCTTATGTTAACTTAAAAATGCGTTATAAAATAAATATATAAACTGCCCTATCTTGTTTGATTATCTTATTTATGACCTCTAACTGACATTATAATACAGTTATGCGTATCAGTTTTTACAAAAACATAAATATTGTTCACTAGTTGCAGCTGTCAAAAAACGATTAAGCCAGTGGACAGAGTGTAAAGAGTATGCACTACTACATCGTACGCAGATTGAACAAGGAAAAAATATATGGACACTATGGCAAATCTCGTATCTGGCGTGGGTTGTTTCAACTACCCACGCACATCAAACCCAAACTTTGACCCCATTAGTAATGGTCTGAATTAAAACAGGGTAAATTTTTGGGTCGGGACATATTAACTATTATTTATATTACTTTAACATAAAACGGCCATTGGCCAATTACATTAGTTAAAATAAAATAAATAAAATCTAATAAAATTCATTTATTTCAGGTCCTCAAACCCATAATAAAAACATTTTAAAAATCACACATAAATAAATACAAACAAACAAATACAATTCCAATTCAATTATTACATTACAAGAGCCTCTTATATGGGACACTATAATATGTAACTTGTCTGTCACAGCAGTGTCGCACATAAGGACAGTCGAACCTACTCGCTATCATACTCAGAACGGTATTGGAGCTGGCCCGCACTCTGCGAACAAGAGATGCGCAGCGCTTACGCATGGTCGCATGGAAACAGTCTGTGCGCCCAAGCGAACATTCCCGAAGCGCTGCAGTTCCGAGGCAGCCCCAACACCGCTCTGAACGCGTTGTTGAATTGCTCGCGGAGGGTGCTGTAGTTTTTCTGCGTGTAATTAGCCCACAGACAGGTGTACAAGGAGAAGGAAAGACAATGACATTTACTCGCTCATCTCACAATACTCCAAACATACTGACAAGATCGTCTTCCATTCGTCCGCGAACGCATCACAGTCAGGCTTGGCGTCCAACCAAGAGAGCAAGAGAACATGAAGCGAAGACAGAACAAGCGGGCTGGGCGACTGTGCACGGTTATAGTTACAAACGTTGAAAACCGTCCTAGAAAACCATTAATAACTTATTGAGGTATTCTGAACTGCATTCACTATGATTATGGAAAAAAAATACAGTCAGCGAAAAATGATAAAATATAAAAAGTAAGCCTTTCGATCCTATCTCACATAGGGATCAAAAGACTCAATGGGACCATTTAAATAAATAAAACGCTTTTATTATCAGACACAAAGGCCCATATCATGTTAGTAACAGAAATTACATAGAACCTAGAAATTAGAGTTTATTTTGACAAAAAATTTGACATAAAACGAAAAAGAAGCAATATTCACAGATAGATTTTTCAAGCTGAACGTATAACATGCAGTTTGACAGATCTATCCAGCACAGGCCCATCCAGTGTATCCGCGAACCCTAAGGATGCTGTTGGTGCTTTCCCTAACTCTACGTACTAGCTACGCAACTTTCTTACGCATTATTGCGAAGTAAGTAATCGTCCGTGTGCGCATCCGCGAACATGCCTGACGCACTACAATAAGGTAGAAGCTTCAACTATTGAGCCCGTCACAGACGTAGCTATAATATATATTAATATAATTCATAGCAAGGCATATTACGATATATTACGATTATTATAACGAGCAACTAGCTTCAACTCTCTGACTAACTGACCGACTCCTTGACAATTTAAAAGTGCCTGTAAATGGTTTAATTGAAATAAATGCTTTGACTTTGACTTTGACTTTGGCAGCTATAATATATAATTTTTCTACGTCACCAAAATTTGTGGACAGATATAGCAAGGCATATTAATATATATTTCAAAAATGTGAAACAAACAGCGATCGCAGACGTAATAAGGGCGAAAATAAATTATTATATTATAGCTACCGTGTGTGGTGTGGTGGCTAGCTATAATATATATTATAGCTACATATGTGACGGGCTTTAGGTATAGGTAAAGCTAAGTTAGCTTCATTTAAGAAATGAGTACTAGAAATGACAGAAACCGTTAAAAACTTTTCTTTTTTTGTCAGTAGCAATCTGGAGTGATTCGTGTCCGGTAAATGGGAATAAGCTGACCCCCTATTAAACAGGAATTTAATATGACTGATGAAATGTAGGCGTACTAATCGCCACTGCTTACACCTTTAGAAATATTGGCATGATGTTATGCAAACAAGACACTAACGCCTACTCAAAGTGGATAGAAGTGATAGTAGTAACAGCCTACGCAGTATAGCGAACTGTGACCTTACTATGGTGCGATAACCGTCCCGTTATTACTGTTTCGAATTACCAGAAACTTCTATAGGTAAGGCAGAACTAGTATTTTTATGAAACAAAATACTAACACGCTCAAAAATATCAGTTTGCTTGCACGTGTCTAGGCAATATTATAGACGACGATCTCAGGGTCGTATTGAAACTTAAGTCCGAATTTTTCTTAAGGACGATTTTCACCAAACAGCTCGGATCGGGACGGATTTTACAATCTTTAAACGATATTAGATCGTGTACACAGTTTTTAAAGTCTATATTACCTAGGCTTGACCGCATGCGTCTTCCGCGACACGCAATCGTAGCCAATAGGATCCTTTCGGCTGTCCACATGGTAGGAATTAAACTACTTGACTAGGTGCAGAAACAGATACTTTCGCAAGCGACGCCAACGGTACGGAACCGATCGTGTGCGTCGACATCCTGCCGGACGCGATCGGCTGTCGCCACATCGGTTCGTACCCTTTTCGATACGATGCGAGACGTTTGATGGAAATTATAATTTAACGACATAATGGCCAGGGAAAATGACGTATGCATACGTAGGCGACTTGAATCTCAGTCCGTTACAAATTTACCCACCTAACCCTTTCTGTTCTAGCTACGAAATAAATTAACCCGTAGATAAAGTATATAGCAACCAGGAAACGTGAAAACCGTAAAAACTTAAGTTTAATGTGTACAAAAATAAAACTGGAACTCGAATAATTCAACACCCCAAAAGTTCGTAGCGTCGTAGCACCGTAGCACGTAGCGTTTCGTAGCTCCTACGCGTTGACAACGCACGTGGGAAAACGTAGAATCCCATAAGTGAAGGGAAACAAGTCTGCTAGGTACTTTAATAGGAATGGTACGCCATGACAGTTCAGGAAGTAAGTATATAAATATTATATTTTTGAGATAAGTTGGAGTGTGAAATATATATTTTGTTAGTTTGTAAACGCTTTCACTGCGAAATTACTGTACCGATTTTGAACTTGAATCCTATGAAAGTCGCGGGCAAAAGCTCTAATTAAAGGACAATGCCAGAAACTCTATAGAACTTTGCCCCACTCAATAAAAGTCATGTGCAATATGTAGCATCTTACTGTTTATTTATTGCTGATAACTACACATTAGTATTAGTGACTGTAGAACTTGCGGTTTCCGTTTAAATCTAAAAACAATAATGACATTGATTATAGGTTAAATTGTATTTTAGGTAAAATGAGTTTGTATTTTGTGGGTAGGTATTTCGTAATCCGCAAGTTCTAAAGAAAAACAATTTAGTATAGAAAAGTTCTATATTCATTACAATTATTTTCATTAATTTACTTTTTCTGTACATGGGTGGGGCAGGATCTGGCATTGTCAATTGCCCACGAGTACGTACGCGTTAATGTCGGTTATCGCGGTTGCAGACGAAGTCGTAGATTAAAAAACAGTAGCCTATGTCCTTTCCTACAGTAGAGCTATCTTCTTGCCAATCATCCAAATCGGTTGAGCAGTTTCGTTGTCAAAAGTAACAACAGAGGTACTTTCGCATTTATAATCTAACTAGCTGACCCGACAGACGTTGTCCTGTCCCGATCGACCTAATTGGGGATGAAAAAGGGGTGAAAAAAGGGGATGAAAAATAGATGTTGGCCTATTCTCAGACCTACCCAATATGCACAAAAAATTTCATCAGAATCGGTCAAGCCGTTTCGGAGGAGTACGGGAACGAAAACTGTGACACGAGAATTTTATATATTAGACTAGCTGACCCGACAGACGTTGTCCTGTCCCGATCTACCGAACATTTGGATGGGGGATGAAAAGGGGGTGAAAAAAGGGGATGAAAAATAGATGTTGGCCTATTCTCAGACCTACCCAATATGTTCACAAAATTTCATCAGAATCGGTCAAGCCGTTTCGGAGGAGTACGGGAACGAAAACTGTGACACGAGAATTTTATATATTAGATATAATGCTCTACTCTAATATGACTTTTATGTTTTTTTTTTGTGTATATTTCGTAGGTCTGAGAATAGGTCGTAGGCTATTTTTTATATATTTTAGTAGCAAGGTAGTATTAGTACGGATTTTTGATGTTTAGTCAGGTGTGGTCATCCATCCACGATTCTGAGTTTCTTAAGTGAAATGCTCTTGGTGCAACAAAATGATCTAATAAGCAAAGTTCCTTTTTTCTTGGTGTTCAAAAATTCAATATGTCAAGACATCAAATCAAAAAATTCTATTTATATTGTCGAAACACTGTTCCTCACCTCTTCTTGCGTGTTACGAGCTCTCGGAACTGCTTTTAGTTCGAGCAGCGCGTCGATACGCACATATACGCACGTATTTGTACACTCTATTATTTTGGTAGTACTGTAGGCAATTGCCTACACTACTACCAAAATAACGACACTCCATATAAACGAAACGATGTCGTGGGTGTGCTATGAACAAGTACCTGTAGGCCATACCAATACTTGGACCGTACGGAAATCAAACCCGCGACATGCAGCACAGCAGCCGATCGCTCAACCACTGCGCCAACCTTACCGTGTTTGTACATCAAATACGTATATTTTTGTACACAGGGCAGCTGCTGTGTCCTGTCACAACAAGTGACATAATAAATATTGGTTTTACAGTAACAATACCCTGACTGTTGAACATTAGTGGGTACGTACTGATGGGTACTACACAAACAAACGAACACTATTAAACTAATAGCACGACCGATCGATAGTTAACCAGTTAAGAGTATATCACATAAACCGGGTTTTTATAACAGCCTTACGGAAGCAACAGATTGAGAAATTGAAAGAAAGAAAGAGCAGTTTATTTGTAAGAATATAGTACAATAAAGTGTTATAATTGTCATGGTCCCATACAAGGTGGCGATGACAATGGCACAATAAAGGATCAGGGGTGTGATTCTGTAAGACCTCATTCTAAACTTCAAATCTGAATCCGCTGTGAGTTTCTTGATTGGCATTCTAAAAACTGGGTTGATAATTCGAATTTACACTAGCGCCACCCTTGCGAGCGTGTCAGCGAGTTAAACTAAATTGACAGGGAGATTTTGACAGATAAAGTATGAGATGACGTAAGAAGTGGCATTCTGTAAGGTAATTTCCCCGTCTCTTCGACGCTCACTTCGCACTCGAACCCGATTCAAAGTGACAAATTTATCAAGGTCATTTTGAACCTTATGCGAAGTGAGAGGGAATAGCGAAGTGAGATGCGAGTTGTTGTTTGAATTTTACAGAATCAACCTTCTGGGCAGGATTTGGTAATTTGGTGTAACTGTTTTTATTGAGCACTAGCTGCTGCCCCCGACTTCGTCCGCGTGAATGTCGGTTTTCGCAGATGCAGATGAAGTCGTGGAGTTAAAGTAGCCTATGTCCTTCCCCAGGGTTCAAGCTATTTTCATACCAAAATTACATCAAAATCGGTTCAGCCGTTTTATCGTGAAAGCGTAACAGACAGAGTTACTTTCGCATTTATAATATTACTAGCTGACCCGGCAGACGTTGTCCTGTCCCGATCTACCTACTTACCTGCCTATTTACTACACCTACCCTACACCTACCCTACACCTACCCTACACCTACCCTACACCTACCCTACACCTACACTACACCTACCCTACACCTACCCTACACCTACCCTACACCTACCCTACACCTACCCTACACCTACCCTACACCTACCCTACACCTACCCTACACCTACCCTACACCTACCCTACACCTACCCTACACCTACCCTACACCTACCCTACACCTACCCTACACCTACCCTACACCTACCCTACACCTACCCTACACCTACCCTACACCTACCCTACACCTACCCTACACCTACCCTACACCTACCCTACACCTACCCTACACCTACCCTACACCTACCCTACACCTACCCTACACCTACCCTACACCTACCCTACACCTACCCTACACCTACCCTACACCTACCCTACACCTACCCTACACCTACCCTACACCTACCCTACACCTACCCTACACCTACCCTACACCTACCCTACACCTACCCTACACCTACCCTACACCTACCCTACACCTACCCTACACCTACCCTACACCTACCCTACACCTACCCTACACCTACCCTACACCTACCCTACACCTACCCTACACCTACCCTACACCTACCCTACACCTACCCTACACCTACCACTACCTAAGTGCAAAATTGACTCTTTGACGTTAGGAACATACCTACATTGTTTAAACAACAGTGACTGCTTGTAATTATGAACTTTATACAATAGCAATAAAGCTCGTTTTAGTTAGAAAACGTTTGTATGGGAAAAAGAAAAGGGCTCTTTTTAGGGTTTTTCCGGCAATTATTCGAATTTTTCTCGCCGTAAAAACCATCTTTGAACTTCAACGAACATTTAAAAAAAAGAATTGGCCAAATTGGTCCAGGCGTTGTTGAGTTATGCGCTTACCAACACATTTTGCGATTCATTTTTATATTATAGATAGTAAGGATATATAAAAATATATAAAATTTATAAACATATACATAGTATGGAAGTGTGAATTATTAATATTAAATTATGGCGCCACAAGTTGCCACTCTTCTCACAAGTTAGTAAACCAATATTTCGAATGGTGTTCTATTTTGGTTACATTTATATGCTCTTTAGTATGTTTGTTTTTTTATTTTTTTTGGTGATATGATTTATTCAATAGTTTCAAAATATTCTTATGAACGAGTATTACCAGTATTTTAATTTTTTGGCCCCCCACCATGTATATTCTACCATTTTTGGTGTACAAATATTATTTTATAGTTATTCTGACTTTTGCTCGCGACTTCGTTCGCATGAATGGCGGTTTTCGCGAATGCAGACGATGTCGCAGATTAAAAAGTAGCCTATGTCCTTTCTTTCTTTCTTTTTCTAATTTTACTGTTAAACTGTCATAAACACAGATATAGATAGACCTAGATAACGCAAGTATCACGATCTGTATGAAAACCAAGCGTGCCATTTTTTGGACGTCACAATGTAATACGAATGTTTTGTTTTTCCTTATTTTCTTATTACCAGGTATTATTGAGGGTATTAGATTAAAGATAATTGTTTTTTTTTAATTAATTACGCATGATGTTAATCACAAAATGACTTACCGATGGAAAGAAACGTTTACTTTATTTTTTTTATCGTAGGTTAGGCACGAAAATAGGCACGCGAAGTAGTTGCTCTTGCGTTATCTAGGTCTATCTATATCTGTGGTTACAAACAAAAAAACTGACTTTCGCATGTAACTATGGATTCGTCAATATTTTATACAAAAAAAGCTTTTTACAAAAAAGACAACCGCCTTCAAAAAGTGAAAAATAACTTTAGCACAGAACACACATTGACTTTAGTTTCGAAATTCAGTGGCTTTGTTCTGTTTGTTGTTTTGTATTGCCACCGACTTCCGAAACTAAAGTCAATGTGTGTTCTGTGCTAAAGTTATTTTTCACTTTTTGAAGGCGGTTGTCTTTTTTGTAAAAAGCTTTTTATTTTCCGCTTTTTAGTACCTCCTTCTCATTCAAATCTATTAAGAAGAGATTGAAAGTTAACTACTACAAAGATTGATGAAACTAAAACGTCGTCTATGTAAAATTTTTGGGTATTTGTTGATTTTTCAAAAAGTGCTGGGGGCTTATATGGGACCACCCCTGAAGCGTACCGTATCTATAAAAAAAAGAATTTTCAAAATCGGTTCACCCAGTCCCGAGAAATCAAGTAACAAACATAAAAAAAAAAAAAAAAAAAAAAAAAAAAAAAAAAAAAAAAAAAAAAAAAAAAAAATACAGACGAATTTATAACCTCCTCCTTTTTTGAAGTCGGTTGAAAAAAAACCATTCATATACTTGATAAACCTTAGTGGCGCCAAACACAAGAACTACTAAAAAGGAGGATATAGCTACTTATCTTATTTGCTTAATCCCTTTAGCCGCATGTACTTTACCAAGAACGTAATAATTAGGTAACTGTTTAATTATTCCGGAGGCGTAAAGTGCTCGGTAGATTTAATAGACTCATCCTTATTAAGTTAAAACCACGTAGCTTGAGGAGTCAAAAGAGTGGTCGACAGACTGTTAATAAGGTGACATGAATAATCTTTTACTCTACAAGGTGTAACGTCAAATACGCAAAACCTGAAAATAGTTTGATTAGAATAACGAGCAGTAGGTCGATTCTGTAAAATTCAAACAACAACTCGCATCTCACATCGCTATTCACTCTCACTTCGCATAAGGTTCAAAATGACCTTGATATATTTGACACTTTGAATCGAGTTCGAGTGCGAAGTGAGCGTCGAAGTGACGCGGAAAATACCTTACAGAATACCACTTCTTACGTCATCTCATACTTTATCTGTCAAAATCTCCCTGTAAATTTAGTTCAACTCGCTGACACGCTCGCAAGAGTGGCGCTAGTATAAATTCGAATTATCAAACGAGTTTATAGAATGCCAATCAAGAAACTCACAGAGGATTCAGATTAGAAGTTTAGAATGAGTTCTTACAGAATCACACCCCAGAATCAATTGAACCACTTTTTTAATATAGGTCACATTTTTAAAAAAATCATCATTATTTCGCAAAGTATTAGTCTAAAGATTCAGTTGAGAATGTTTTTGAAACGGTTTTGAATCTTTATACATGTTGCCCTGTCTATTTATTAATAAGTCAAGCCATCACGTGCGCAAACCTGCCAAAATAGGTAAACAAACACAAATGGTTGCCGTCCAATTTAAATTTTCTCATACGCGTGATAATAATAGTTCTTATTTCAATGCAAATACGAGTCTTGGTAAAACTAAAACAGCACATAAAACCTTTAATTTTTTTTTATGATTTTTTTTCTTTCAGCATTAGGTTAATTGAATTAAAAATCATTTGGGGTGTCTGAGGTTTTGCGTGTTTAACGTTACACCTTGTATATCAGATACACAATGGTCGACCATCGTAAAGATCATCATGATCTGCTATGTTATTCTGTAAGAACTCACTCCAGTTCTCACGTCTGATTCCGCGGTGAAAACTGTTTTAGGTATACTGTAATTCAATAAAAACTACGCTAGCGCTAGCTTCCAGTCTAACCGGCTGCAGCTGAATACCAGTGTTTAACATCACAAAGTAGGTAAGGCTGCGGCGCACCCGAGCAGAGAGACCACTCCACTGGAGTGGTCACTGGAGTGTGGTGTGGTGTGGGTGTGGTGTTCTGGAGTGAGCAGTTTGTTCTGGAGTGATACTCCAGAACAAACCGCTCACTCCAGAACAAACCGCCAGTTTTCGCACGCACACATTGGCATTACGTTTAAAGCACAAAATATAAAGCGTACAGAAGGACCGCTCCCGCCATTTTCAAAATAATTACCTAAACTTGCCAGACTCACTAGGGCTGCTACTGTATTGACTCTGTAGGTTTTATTTGTGACAATATGAAATTTTATTGACACTGGTTGGAACTCTTTGCAATTTTTTTATAACAAAATTTTCTTGTTCGTATTGAAATGTCAATTACATCATTTATTCATTTTGCCAACACGTGACAGTCGAGACTGAAGTCTGCTTGAAACTACTTGCGTCGCCGGCTACGTATCCAAGCAGTTAATATTGAAATGTATGGTACCTAACTCACTTGGCGACGGCTTGGCAACGTCGCCAGGCCGCCAGAGTATCCAGAAGCCAATTAGCGAGCTGCAGCTCGTGGCCACGCTTCCAACTTGGCGACGTTGCCAAGCCGTCGCCAAGTGAGTTAGGTACCATACATTTCAATATTAACTGCTTGGATACGTAGCCGGCGACGTCGCCATGGCGTCTTAATGAGGCAGAGCTCTAAGCATAATATAACACGTAATGTGTTAGTAGTAATCTTAACAACAGCTATAAACATAAATGATGAGATGTGTGTAGGTATGTACCTATGTATACGTTCCATGTAACTTCGTACATTTTCAGTAAAACTCGAATAAAAATAAAACTTTTTAAGATACGGGACTGTAACACCCAGATGAACAAAGAAACATTAACTTGGTAAGTATGTAAGTTGGCTGTACTAACAGTTTTGTAAACTAACGACAAAGAAGGTCGAAGGTCTTCATTTTTTAGGGTTTCGTACAAAAAAGAACGGAAACCTTATAGGATCACTTGTGCGTCTGTCTGTCCGTCCGTCTGTCACAGCCAATTTGCTCCGAATCTACTGGATCAAATCAGGTAAAATTGGGTAGGATGGTGTAATCTAATAACTCAAACACAGATGTGCAAAGTAAATAAATATA
The DNA here is from genome assembly GCA_947361185.1 of Charanyca ferruginea. Classification (NCBI taxonomy): domain Eukaryota; kingdom Metazoa; phylum Arthropoda; class Insecta; order Lepidoptera; family Noctuidae; genus Charanyca; species Charanyca ferruginea. The sequence goes on along the minus strand of OX376082.1, from coordinate 5,085,175 downwards.
TTTTTTTAAATACGGGTCACTTTCGGAGGAAAAATTAAAAATTAAAAAAAAATCTAACGTTATTGTGTCCATATATCAAATGAAAGGGCTCGAAGGGCCGGTTTTTTCCTTGCACTATTATTTATGCAATATTAAAAGTACTGAACGCCAATTCCTTTATAGATGAAGGCTGTCACGCGTTGCAAAATATCTTTATATCAGAGACAACCTATCACGTTCCCGTAATATTACAACAATAACCGACAGATGAAAAGGTGTTGAAGGCACAGCGTGTTGGTATTTGGAGCGTGATTCTAGTTCAAAGTAGTTGCAAAGCGTGATCGTTTGTTCAATGTTTAAGTACATTTTTATTAGGTGTTTTGTAGTGCGATGTCATTTCTTGACGTGAAGATGTTGCCAAGGCAAGTTATTTGACTTAAAAAAATATTTACCGTTATTTAGAAGTGCTTACTTTTTTTGTACGTCTATCACGCTCCAAATAGCTATCTCGGTTATCACCTTACTGAATAACTTTGACTTATCGCAGAATTAGCTATTCTTGTACATCTATTTATTTATTAAACTTTATGCACATAACGTGAAAAAACACTGTACAAAGACCTTGGGTATTTTCTACCAGTCTACCTTAGGGTGATGCAGAGACAAAACATGGTAGGTGCAAAGACACTTAAAATTTACTATAATTAAATAATAAATACATATACATACAAACAAAATATACAAAGTAGAGAGCTAAAATACATAGATAGAGTATTACAACAAATTGTTATAATTATTAATACAATTAAATAGTAGTATATAGTTTAACAAACAAAAAAAAATCACGCCAAGGCTAGAGAAGAATTTACGCTATCAATTACCGAGGCGTGTTACTAGCGAGTTCTGCCATTTCTCTTCAGCTTGTCGAGAAAATAATGAAGGTCAGATGATTCTGAGGGCTGACTTTTGTAACCTAACCATTTTCAATAAATTATTTTTGATTTGTCTAGTCTAATGAAATTTTCAAGAATTTTCAATTTATTTGCAAGCACGTTTTTCTATTTAGCATTTTGTTTGTACAGTTAAAAGGTACGCTGTTTTACTACAAATTGCCATTTACGTGTTGCGCCATAAATTTTTGATAACAATCACTGTTTTTAGAACAAAACAGAAGATGAACTTCTATTCTATAAAGCGTGACATCTGGAGCGTGATTTAATCTCAAAGTTGTAACAACAGCGATCGCTTTGGACTCAACTTTCCTTTGTTAAGGAAACTGTCTGTGTTTTTTTACAATTGTTTTTTTAATAAATACAAGTGATTTTGTGGATAGAAAGTCTTGGCTACTGGCCTACTTAACTTTATCTATTCAAATTCAAATTCAGAGTTCTCTAAACTAATATTGTAAAGAGAAAAGATTAGATTGTGTGTATGTTTCTTTGTAATGAATTAACACAAAACATAATTAACCATTCTCAAAATTCTTTCAACAGTATAAAGTTACGTAATCACTGATTACAATAGGCTGTATTTTATTATCAAAAAAATTAAGAGAACCGTAAAAAATAATCGCAGGCCAAAAGGCAAAGTAATTGCTAAAATTACGTCCTATTTAATCAGTTGCAAATGAGTAACATTATTTAGTCGTTTCTTAATTTTTTCCATGTAAAACGGCTCAGACACTGCTAAGAATCAGTTTTTCTGAAATGAGTTTTCAGACAAAATTGAAATCGAACGATAAATAAAGAAACTTCTAGTGTGCCAATTTATTTTCAAAGTAGCAACAACAGCCGACTGTGTATTGGAATTAAGGGTGCGCCGGGTGTGTTGGAATTAAGTTTATCACAAAACTTGTTTTGTTTTATTTATAAAAAGGGTTTTTTTATAAAAATAAAATGTAAGTTGCGTGTTTTATCGATCTATAGTTGTATAGTATAGATCGATACAACATCGTTTGATCAGACACATTAAGTCATACGCTTGGTAAAGGAGAATAAATACCATCATCATCATCAAATTAGCCTATTGCCATCCACTGCTGAACGTAGGCCAACCCCAGTGATCATCAACCAATCCGGTCTTGGGCAGCCATCAACCATCCACTGCCAGCCCCCTTTTTCAAATCGTCGGTCCATCGTACCGCAAAGTGTCCCGCTTGCCCAAATGCGGTTTCCACTCTAAAGCGTGTCTGCTCCATCTACAGTTTGACCGTCTGCAGACGTGGTCGGCCCACTTCCAGTTTAAGGCGCAGAATCGAAATTCGCGCAATTTTTGGGTTTCTTTTTTGTTTTAAAAAAGAGAAACGATCTTTTGAAATAAAAAGACAACCGCCTTCAAAAACTAAAAAGTGAAAAATAACTTTAGCACAGAACACACATTGACTTTAGTTTTGAAATTCAGTGGCTTTGTTCTGTTTGTTGTTTTGTATTGCCACCGACTTCCAAAACTAAAGTCAATGTGTGTTCTGTGCTAAAGTTATTTTTCACTTTTTAGTTTTTGAAGGCGGTTGTCTTTTTTGTAAAAAGCTTTTTATTTTCCGCTTTTTAGCAGCTCCTTCTCATCCAAATCTATTAAGAAGAGTATGAAAGTTAACTACTACAAAGATTGATGAAACTAAAACGTCGTCTATGTAAAATTTTTGGGTATTTGTTGATTTTTCAAAAAGTGCTGAATCAATTTCGATCAAATTTATAAGTAATTTTCGAAATCGGTTTAGGTTTGCCGGAGAAATCACGTAACAAATCCCGCACATACTTTATGTAAATTTAAGACTTATACGGTTTTCTCATGGATGCCATTGTCAGAACCGGACCAAATTAAAATGGGACCACACGGGAAGCACTAGTAGCTTTCAAATAAAAAAAGAATCATCAAAATCGGTTCACCCAGTCCAAAGAAATCGGGTAACAAACAAAAAAAAAATACAGACGAATTGATAACCTCCTCCTTTTTTTAAGTCAGTTGAAAATAAAACATGAATTATAAAAAATTTTAAGTTACCTATCTATTAGTGTAATCCTCAATTTAACAACACGTCATCTTTAGCAAAATATACAATATGTTTTCAATTATTTTAGTCATTTATTTACAGGGAGATTTAGGTGTACATAGGGTACATAAAAAAAAATAAGAACGTGGAATGTGATGATAGGATATTGAACATTAATAATATGCTTTTAGATGTAGTTTGTTTCTCTTAATTAATGAGTTAATAGCCCCTGAATAACGAAGAAAAACGCACTTTTGGTCGGGGTAGCGCCTTAACGTGCTGATTCTACGCGCAATGTCGGTGACTTTAGTTTTCTGGCGAATGACTTCATTGCGAATTCTATCCACCAGTGAGACCCCGAGCATCACTCTTTCCATAGCAGGCTGATCATTCTTGTATTTGTGGACCAGACCCACGGTGAGTGTCTACGTTTCGGCTCCGTAAGCTATTACGGGTAGGACGCACTGGTTAAAGACCCTGGTCTTACGGGATTGTGGGTTAATTATTATGGTTTTTAATTATGGGATTAAATTGATCCCACTATTAAACCATAATAATTATTAATTTATATTAATAGTTGAGCTCAAAATTTTATTTATTGAATTGTAACTTATAAGATAGTACTATGTTGATATGTCCTAACAAGGTCCATAACTGTACCTACTTAAGCTTATGTAATATCTTTAAAACACGTTATGGTATAAATACGCAGATAAGATACATATTATTCTAGTCTCATAGGTATTTAGTTTTTAATCACAAGTGAAATCAAGCGATGAATAAAGAAGCTTCTCTACGCAGCGCGGACAACTGGAGCGTGATTTAATTTCAAAGTAGCAACAGCGGCCGACTGTCGAGCCCACTTTTCTTTGTTCCTGATATTGGCTGTTTGTTTTTTAATTAAAAAATGACTCGTGTGGTTTTTTTTTATTCATGTCAAACCTACGCGTTCCAAAAAGTTCATGTTACGTCAAAACAATGGGGTATTTCACATTTGTGTTTGAATTCTAAATTTAAATAATTAAGAAAGCAACGAGGTCAAATCTAATGTCGAGGGCTTTGAATGGTCAACAAATTTCAGTTTATTTCAAACTGTTGTAGTCAGTTTAATTTTTAATTCTAAAAACATTTAAAATCGAGTACCCTCCGTATATCGGAAAGCACGTAAAGTCGTTGGCCCCGGCTGTCATTCGTAGATCTCTGCCAATAGTTATTGGTCGTCAGAAGCTAGAAAATCTGATATTCAGTCTCAAGATAGTAGGGAAAAGCTAGGCAGATTATGCGTTTTACAAAACTGGGTGTAAATGTCTTATTCTTTATTAATGAAGCAGTCCATTGCTAATGGATTTTCAAGGTGACCCTTTCATAGAACGTAGGTTCTAATTTATAATAGAATTCCATGATATATTGATCACAAAATGTCATGGTGTCATTAGACTAGAACAGTAACAATATATCTATTGACATTTACTCAAACCTATAGTATTGTAATAATTATTTGTACTTATACCCTGTTCACAATAAGATTAGACATAAACACAAACCTTTTTTACAGTCCCTTCAACCGATTTTGACTTCTATTCCGTAGGCTTAAGGATGACATTAGAGGCAAAAAAAGTGGTTACAATACAACTGTTTACTGCAGTTGTCATTTGTCATGCTACCAACGCAATAGAAGTCAAAATCGGTTGAACGGACTGTAAAAAAGGTTTGAGTAAATGTCTAATCTTATTGTGAACAGGGTATAGTTTTTACCAAAATGGAAGTAATAATAAAATTATATCAAACAAAATATACGTAGTGTTAGCATTCGTAGACATACTCTACGAAAATGTTGCTACGAAAATCCGTAGGCATTTGCTACGAATATCTACACACCATCTTCGTAGCTACCATGTTAAAAATGGACTCCATAAATTAATTCGCCCTATTAATGGACGACCATTAGAAAACCGGTAGGTACTTATGTAGACTAAAGGCTACGATCTATGGACTAATTTAGACTTCGTAGACAATCAGTGATCGCTGTAGACGTCCGTCCGTACGTCGTAGAATAATCGTGATAATCATCTAAAGGTGGACCCACATAAGATTATTTTCCTGATCCGATCATCGTATTCATATCGCCGACGCGTATCATGTTCGGCCTATCTGGGGTGTGATTCTGTAAGACCTCATTCTAAACTTCGAATCTGAATACGCTGTGAGTTTCTTGATTGGCATTCTAAAAACTCGGTTGATAATTCGAATTTTCACTAGCGCCACCCTTGCGAGCGTGTCAGCGAGTTGAACTAAATTGATAGGGAGATTTTGACAGATAAAGTATGAGATGATGTAAGAAGTGGCATTCTGTAAGGTAATTTCCCCGTCACTTCGACGCTCACTTCGCACTCATACCCGATTCAAAGTGTCAAATATATCAAGGTCATTTTGAACCTTATGCGAAGTGAGAGTGAATAGCGATGTGACATGCGAGTTGTTGTTTGAATTTTACAGAATCGACCTACTGGACGGGTAATGATACGCGATCATGATACGCATCGGTCTTGATACGCCGCTCGCGTTATTCGCGTCCAAATAGGCCGATCATGATACGAGTCGGCGATACGAATAATATGGTGATCGGATCGGGCAAATGATCATATCTGGATCCGCCTTAAGATATTGAGACTGAGCCTAAATCTGTCTGAAATGCCTCTATTCTAGAACATGAATTTTGACATTAACTATCGCTGAGATGTGATTCATCATCATCATCATTTCGGCCGATAGACGTCCACTGCTGGACATAGGCCTCCCCCAAAAGGGGGGGTTCGCCATAATCGCCACGCTTGGCAGGCGGGTTGGCGATCGCAGTATGATTGTTACAAAGGCACAGAGAACGCTGCTGCCCATTCTCTGGTAAGTCCCTTAGTTGCCTCTTACGACACCTACAGGAAGAAATGAGATGGTGCTATTCTTTACGTCCGACACCATACGGACAAGTGATTACGGATTACGGAGATGTGTATGTGAAAAAATTTTGAACGTTATTAATTACGAGAATTAACCTTCAGTTAACACGATAAAATCGAACACCACTTTCTAAACCGTCTCTTGACCCAACAAGAGCCGCTTCAAAAAATAACGTTTAATATTGTCAAGAATTTCCATCAAAAATGTACGAAGGAATCTACAGGCATAATCTAAGTCCCGGCAAAGAATGTCTCCCTCCCGAGGGTGCCGTAAGAGACGACACTAAAAGATTATGTAAGGTAAATGGGGAGTACTGCCGTCTCGGTTCTGTTTAATAAAATCAGATAAATATAGGCCTCGAAAAAAAGCAAAGGAAATATTGAATAAGGGAATGTGACATTCGAATTTTAAACGAATTCGAAATTTGATTTTGAACGTTGGTATTGACATTTCACAACGATTAGAGTAAAATAAAAACAATTTAGGCACAGATAACAATAAAATATACCTAGAAGTTACAATAACTGTAACCATTTTATCAAAAAGGATTAGAAATCTTACGTCATGATCATCATTATCATTTTAACCTTTATTTAGGCCTGCTGGGTATAGGTCTCCTCAAGGGAGGTTTCAGCTGTAATCGCCATGCTAGGCCGATGCATGCTAGCGATGTTATGGTCAGAAGGACGCTGCTGCCCATCCTCTGTTCAGTATCCCTCTATCGCCTTCTACGACACTCACGAGTAGAAATGGCACCACACGGCTTATAACTTTACGTAAGTTAACCGTAGTAATTAGCCTTATGTTAGAAATAATAAGAAAATAAATTATGAACCACAGTCGTCATATTATCTTCAAAGCAACAACGCGTTCTTCGAGATTTTAAAGAACTTTGAAAGTATCGTAATGGCTCTATAATGATCGACATAATAACACTGTAATTTAGAGAAGATTTTTTTAAATAACCGTTTTCAGTCTGTAATTCTTTTTCCTATAAATATTAATTACAAAACCAATCATTACGACTTTTTCTATTTTATATCTACCATCTAAGGTTCTCACATGAACATCACAGACAACAACGAAGAAGAAACATCGTGATCAAACCTCAACTTAAAATAAAATGTAAAGCCTGAAATCGTAAATCCGCCTCGAGTGAAGATGATCATCCACGGAATAACATTATTCCGTGTGATCATCCCTTCTGTCTATCTATGAGAAGAGGCCTTTATCCTGTAAGTAAAAGTAAAGGGACAATAATCGGCCGGAATTTTTGTTTTTATTGCAATATCTGATTAGGTACTTAGTAAATAACAAGGCACATTTAAGTGCTAAAATTGTTAAGCATTTAGTTTTTTTTTCCATTTTCCTTCGTACAGTAATTTAGTACCGTACAAAACTATTAAACCAATGTTTTCTTAACAATTTGTTATCAAGAAGGCCGTATACTAAAAATATAAAAGCTAATTGTTGTAATACTCTTCGACACGTTAATTAACTCAAAGCAAGCACGCGATAACAGAACTCCTAATTTGAATTTAATTAAATTGAGAAAAAACACGTGTATCGTGTAACAAAGGAAAGTGTGTAATGTACGTTAACGTTAATTGAACTTATTAATTATTCAGCCCTTGAAGTGAACACTACCCGAATTAAAACCTATTTTAGCCGTGTTGAAATACCATGTTGCTTTTATGAAAAAAAAAAGAAAAGCTTTTTAAATCTAGAACGGGAAATTAGTAATTATGATATTTTCAATTTAGAACTTCTTGAGTTTCCCGACGGGAGAATCCTGTTCCTCTTTTCTCGTAAATATACACTTGTAGACAATAAAAATAACAATGGAAAATCAAATATTTTCTCCAAAGTCGTTAACGTAAGCAATGACTTAAAGTTAAAAAGCAATTTACTAAATATTCTACTCACATAAACATATCAACTTGGCCAGCATCGTAGTAGTAACGTCGAACATCGTCAGGAAATTCTTCTGTACTTTATGATAAACCGTTGCCATCTCCTTAGATACGGTATCACTTCAACTAAACACACGCGTATTTATATCATCTATCTATGTAATAGTGTAAACGAATTCCTCTTTATCATCAGTCACAGAAGAATTTGGCAAAAACTTGTTACATCTGACGTCCTTTTAGTTACTGCAGCTCGTGTTTCTTATTTTTAAATTTTTATACTGAGCTCGTCTTGATCAAATGGCAGACATCTTGTATTTGTGACGTCATAGTGAGGGAAAATCAATTCTTTCGCGCCTGCGCAAATTTTCTCCTTGGCCTATTTAACGACGCATCCCGACCATGACAGAATACATTTCGTTTTATATGTAACCTTTCACAAAATGGCTGACATTTTTATGAATGAATCGCTTTGCTCATTCATTTCATATTTAGAGGTTTACTTATCGTGATTAAATTGAAATGTCTGAAGTTTTTTTTATTGTTTTGAAATGTTGTAATGGCAGGTGAAGGATGTGGTTGTGAATACCTTTTTTGTACGAATGACCTTTAATAGACTACGTTTACACTTTCGTAAAATTTGTTAAAAGATAATATAATATAATATGATAGAATGTTGCTTAACATTGGGGTCTACATTAGAATAATCGAAGTACGTACCCACGTATCAAGTAATTGTCAATAATAGACGACACGGTTGACGCACTAGTTGAGCGATTGAATGCTGCACAGCGTGTCACGGGTTCGATTCCCGCACGAAACTATTTGTATGGCCTTCAGATAGTTGTTCCGGGTCTGGCTGTTTGTGTATGTGAGTTTATATGTTTTTAAACGCACCCACGACACAGGAGAAATTCCTAGTGTGGGGAAAAAAGAAAGAAAAAACTGTTTCGTCAATTAAAGCGATTGAAGCGCTTCAATTGCTTACCATCAATGGCATCAATGTTAGCATTTTATGAATGTCATTAAAATTTACGTAAGCATTGACATTCGTTATTGCACGTTACAGGGATCCGTTAGACATAAATAGTTCATATTGAAATTAAGTTATTTGACGGCAATCATCAAACACAGGTATCTACTGATGCTAGTTCCCATGACTTATCTACAAGTTTTCATCGAGTTTTTTTGACTAGTTGACCAAAATATGACTAAGTAGGTGGATTATCTTTGTATGGAACGTGCTGTCCAACAGATATGGGGACTTTCCCTGTTGGATATATAGCGCTAACTGCAATTCGTTTTCAAAGCATTGCGTAATAACATAGATCGCATAGACGTGTGGAAATTGCTGTTCATTGGTAGGTACCAATTTTCACTTGTCGATAGTAGGTACCTAGGAACCGAGGTACGTAGGTAGTAATCAGGTAGGTAAACCATGACTGGAAATAACTGCAAGCAATACGCGACCTAATGCTACATAAAAAAATAATTATTTATTTATTTAAATTGACAACGAAGGTCCACTGGTTAGTAAAAAACTTATGATCTAAGGGTTAGTATATTTAATAATAATTAGACAATTTACATTCACCCCTGCCGCACGAGCAACCTGACAACGTGTTTGAATATAAGTGCATCATGCTGCTCGGCTATGGCTTTCAAAATGCTCTTGCTGCTCGCCCTCATTCTGCTTATTAAGGTTGCGGTCTTTTTTCTTAAAAGGGCGTTAAAGTCGTCAGTTCGTGCAACAGCAAACATACTAGACACGCTGCAGAACCGAGGCAACCTCAACAGCACCCTGAAGCCATTATTTTGTTTCACACGTAGAGCATCTAGGAGCCTTCCGCGTACAGTTGACCCACAAACTGCCCGTGTAGAACGCTTAACAATAAGCTTTAAACAACGTTATTTTGACCTCGTTTCGTTACTACAACGAGCGAATCTATGAGCCAACATGTTGCATCTGGCTGCTAGTGCCCTGCGCTCACGATATGTACATGATCTTTGAGGTTCTCAGTGACATAGTGTCCCAAGTATTTAAATTGGGAGACCCTTTCAAGTGCTCGTCCGTTGAGGGATATTGAGGGCTCGTAATTTAGATGTTTCGCAGGGGCCGCAAAGATCATGTACCTATTCACTTTTTATTTCGTTATACAACAGGTCGTGAGTAGCCGCATACCTTTCAGAGACATTCAGCATCTCCCTGATTGAGCCAGCCGTTGGACCCAGCAGCACCATGTCATCAGCGTAGCTTAAATTATTGGCGCTAGTGCCACCTATTTTGCACTCAACTGGTCTGCTGCTAAATTCAACGATCAACTCATTCACATACAAGTTGAAGAGCTTCGGTGAGGTTAATCCCCCCTGTCTCACCCCACACTCCATCCTGTACGCTACAGACAGAACATCTCCCCAACGAACTTGGTTTAACTGGTTAGAGTACCAGTACTGGAACAAACCCGTCAACTCAGGTGGCACCCCCGCTCCCCTGAGCTTCTCCCAAAACACATCATATGACACAAGGTCAAAAGCCTTTGAGAGATCAAGGAAGCAGGCATACACCGGAGTACTCCTATGCTTATAGTATTGGACCGTCTGCTTTAGACAGAGGATAGCACTCTGTAAAATAGCTGAAATCAAGCGTATATAAATAAAAAATAATGTTTGTATGCTTGTTCGCTGGTCCTCTATGCGTAGGAACGCATCCATCCATTGATTCGACTGTAGGCAATTAAATTTTGGTGAGTTGTATTTCGAACTCCCGTCCGGGACAGTTACATATCCACTCTATGCTCCCGGGAAGGACGCTGGGTCAAAAACAGATAGTTTTTTTTATAAAATGTGAGGTACCTAATTAAACTCATCTTTTTTGTCATAACATTAACACAAGCACAACATTACTCCTGTCTTCCTCCTAATGGTTAAGCAGAGGTATTCACCCACATCCAACCAGATTTGAGTCATGTTTAAGTCCCACCTAATATGGGACGAACCTATTGCCTTCAACCGGGAGAATCTAGGCTACTGGCAGCTTCTTAGAAATTCGTGATGGAACATTCCAATAACACTGCCCGACTTGGGAATCGAACTCATGCCTCATGTTAAGGAACAAATTAGGCAAATGGACGTGTCTATCGTCGCGACTGTCTACCGGCTACGACAACCTGCAGGGCATAAAAACATCCAGCGCATCAGACTGTTATCGGACGTCCCAGCACTCAAGGACAATAGTTTGCACAGTTTAATCTAGTATCCAGATTAGACCTAGACAGCCGTGTCTGATGAGTGATGGACGCGTCTGATAAAACAAGAAGAAAAAGCATTTATTAGCCCGCACAGGACGAAACACACAAATAACACGAAGTAAACCTGAAATGGTCTAATCCATCAAAATAAAATTATGCCGAGTAAGTTCTGCGTTTAGTTTGTGCCGCGAATCATTCAAAAAAAAATTTGTTTTATTTACAAATTACACAAAATAAATAAATAATATGTTGGTGTGTTTGGTTTAGTGGTATTTTTCTTAAACAATACAAAATTCTATAAACATTATATTTAAATATCACAATGGATTAGCTTGTTTTTGTTAGCTGACTGACATAAGTAATGTTAATTACGGAGAGCAGACTGAGCAGAGCAGTCAAAGAGTAAAATAATATAGAGCAGTATCCAAACGTCAAAAAACAACAATACAGCATGTGAATAGAATATTGATTAAAAAAGTTTTAATTACTGTTCTGTATAGAAGTGTGCATTAAATAATTAACGTGTCTTATAAAACATGTCGTTGAATCCACTGAATGGTAAGATTTAATTCCTAACATGATTGTAAATGGTTACTGTAGGACATAACCTCAACGCAAGCAAAATGTTTAAACTTTTCTTGTTAAACTAAAACATATATAAAACTTCCACTGACCCTTTTATGTTATAATTTCATTTGTTTCATGAAATAGTTAATTTCTATCGAAATTATCAGACTTTAAAGCATTGTACGGTCACCAAAGGAGATAAGTATCCATGTCGCCGGAAACAGTTGAAGTTTACTTAGAAACGGATAGGTTTTTATGAATAAAATAAAATACAATTTATAGAGAATAAACAGTTCAATGATTTAATCAAATTTCATTTGAAAGCCCCCATTGGTTTCTAAGAAATCTTCAACTATTCCCGACGACATGGATAGTTATCTCTTTTGCGTACTGTACCATGGTATCAGCTGTCTGACACCCATAGTACAGGGTCTCCCTAATTTGGGGTCAGATGGCCATGTGTGAACAAATGACCCCATATATTATAGTTCAGTCCATACCCATTCTTTTTTTTGCATTTTATTTATTAAAATTTACTAACTTCAAAAAATACATGCTAAGACACCTCATGCACTCAACTACAGCAACTTGCCAGTGGCCACAGCACCCAAGTTAAACTAAAGAATTTATATTGGGTTCCTTAAGGCGCTTCCCAGACTAAATAACCTTGACCATACATTTCCCTTTTGCCGCAGAATTGAAATTCGCATTTTTTTTGGGTTTTTTCGTTATAAAAAAAGAGAAACAATCTTTTGAAATAAAATAAATCGTGAATTATAAAGACTTTTAAGTTACCTATCTATTAGTGTAATCCTCAAATTAATATAACGTCAACTTTAGCAAAAGATCCAGGTTTTTAATTATTTTAGTAATTTTTTTACAGAGAGATTTAGGTGTGTATAGGGTACATTAAAAAAAATAAGAATGTGGAATGTGATGATAGGATATTGAATATTAATAATATGCTTTAAGATGTAGTTTGTTTCTCTTAATTAATGAGTTAATAGCCCCTGAATAATGAAGCAAAACACACTTTTGGTCGGGGTAGCACCTTAAGCCAGTTTACACAGTTGACTAACTCTCCTGTAAACCATTTTAATTATTATCTAAAAAACCTCAAAATTCAGCTCCTAGATTATAATACCAGCCTATAATTGTCTCACTGAATTGCAAATGCCTTCTTACAGATAAGATAAGGCACATTGATCATTACACCCAATGTAAATAATACCTAGAATAAGCTTTAAAAAGCATTAATGAAATAGGAAAAGGCGTATAGGTATGTGGCCGTCCATGACTGTGAACCCACAACCTTATGCATGAGATGCAGACACCTTTAAGGTCACCTCAAATTGCATTTGCAAGTGAACTCTGCCGGACCATTAAAACCTCTAGAATACTGTAGATCCACGGTTCCTAACCTGGGGGTAATTACCCCTGCGTGGGTAAAACTGGTATTCTGTGGGGGTAATAAGCTGGTAATATATATGTCACAGTCAAAACTCTTAACCAGTCAAAACTACTTTTGACTACAAAAATCAGTCAAAACTACTTTTGAACGGTTTCAATTTATCCTTAATACTTAGAAACCTATTAGGTTGGTAGGTTTTTTTTGTACCTTTTAAAACTTTTGTTTTGTAGTGATTCTTATAACAAGGGCGTTCCGCATTTTTGTTATTGTAACGCAGATGCATTTTGTCTTAATAAGGGTTTTGACTGAAGTCAGTCAAAAGTAGTTTTGACTGGTTAAGAGTTTTGACTGTAACATATAACATATGTATGACAAAGATTAGATCAATAACACCTAATCTAGCGCGCCAGTGCATTTCATGCCCTAGCTGTGTATATCATTAACTGTTCATCTTTATTTATTTATTATATGTACTATATTCATTGGTAACATGAGAGGGGGGGGGTTTAAATCAGTTTCCCTAGCTAAGTCATAGGGGTGACAAGATCGATAAGGTTAGGAACCACTGCTCTAGATCATAATAATATGTTACTTAAAAATCAATTCTTATGTTTCAGAACTAAAGCGCCGGCTAGAGGATGACAAAACACCACTACCCAAAAGGCTCTGTCTTGCCAAAAATATGGTGCAGTCTCACCATTTCCCTACTGCTCCTAAAGAGAGGATTGTGGCAGAATGGCTACATACTCTGACCGAGAAAAATAAATTGAACAGTGACGAGTTGAAGAATGTGCTTGATTGGCTGTCAGCTGTTGATGATTTGACTAGTGAGTTGAAGAGCAAACTAATTCAGGTATGCATTGTATTGTGTATTGTCATCAACTGGGTATAGGTCCAGATTCAGGAACTACTCTTTTTTTAGGGTTCCGTAGCCAAATGGCAAAAAACGGAACCCTTATGGATTCGTCATGTCTGTCTGCCTGTCCGTCCGTATGTCACAGCCACTTTTTTCCAAAACTATAAGAACTATACTGTTGAAACTTGGTAAGTAAGTAGATGTATTCTGTGAACCGCATTAAGATTTTCACACAAAAATAGAAAAAAAAAACAATAAATTTTGGGGGTTCCCCATACTTGGAACTGAAACTCAAAATAGGATGGATGATGTACATTATCATGTAAACTTCCGCCGAAAATTTGTTTGAACGAGATCTAGTATTTTTTTTTTTATACGTCATAAATTTTTGGAAATAAATAATAAAAATAATAATAATAAATCATAAACCGCAATTTACCTTTCATTCAATCAACTCAAATATAAAAATAAATAAACTTTTATATTATGTTACAGTACGGTCAACGTAACTTGGCGCGTCTGAAGTTAGCCGATTAGCTGCGCAGTAGACAATTTCGTTCCTAAAAGTTCCATTGCGCAGCCAAACAGCTAACTTCAGACGCGCCAAGTTACGTTGACCGTATTGTACTTGTATTATATTGATAAAGGCTTGCGTTTGGCCGCAACTCACCTTACTCACAAATTCATTAACATTTTGCCCTACCTAGGAAACAAATGCTCATGATTCTCCCTCCAAAATGGTTGAGCTGAATGGTGCTGATTCACGCGTCATGTTCGTGAACGGGCGCTGTCAGTAGAGATTGGTCAACTCTTAACTGCCGTGGTTTTTATCTTGATTATTTTTTATATTTTGTATTTCTAGATTACCTTCATTGTTTTCACATATAGAAGCAACAAGAATAATGTAAGCTGTATTTTGTAAAAACCTGGTTTTAAAAGAGTGTCCGCGGAGTTTCTTGCTTGTTCTTCTCCATAGAGACCTACCTACGTTTTGAAACGAGCAACTAGCTTCAACTTTCTGACTAACTGACCAACTCCTTGACAATTCAAAAGTGCCTGTAAATGGTTTAATTGAAATAAATGCTTTGACTTTGACTTTGACTCTTCATTAATAATGTCATTTGGCATCACATACTATCATCAAACAATATTCTATGCTTTAACCACATATCAAAATTTAATCAATCAATCAAAATCATAGTCATGTCCATTGGAAGTTTCTGTTAATTCTTTTGGTGTAACACTTGGGTGTCCTGATATCCTTTTGTGAAACTATATTTTAATACTTACGCACTTCACTATGAAGCAATGAAAAAATTATGAGAAATCCTTTACTATACAAGCATCTTTTGATAATCTTATGTGCTACTTTACTTGAAGGTCTCGATAAAATATTTCTAGTTAAGTTTATGCTGGTGGTTTAACCTAGAGACGTTTCTGGAAGTTTGGCCAGAACGGGCAACACACAGAGAAGAGAGACCCTTACCAAGCAGAGGATACAGGACATAAAAAAGAAAATAAAAATTGAACTTATGTCTCTAATTTCAGATTGTATCACAATACATACAGCGGAATCCGCTACAAATTACCGACATAAAATACATCTCGACATTTCTAGAGAATCCTAAAATATCATCACAGTTGAGCTTACAGATAGATGATTACCTTTCTATAACAATCACCTTACTACAGTTCCTGAGAAACGATGACACAAACGCACAGTTGAGTCAGAAATTACTGAATAACTTTGTAAAGTACTACAGAGAATCTAAAAAGAAATTGGAATTTATCATAAAATTTTTAAATGGTGAAAATCTGGAAACCATTTTTAGCTTTTTAGATACTGAATGTCGGAAATCTGCCATTGATGTGTGTCAGAATATTTTGTTCCCTATCAATAAGAAATCTTTCTTTATCAGTTTCTTACAAACGTTAATTCGTAAAGACAATATAGAAGAATTGATTGCAGAGAAAGGGGATAACATACAATCAGTCATTAAAATCATGAACACATTCTTTGAATTTCCCAAAAATCGATCAGAAAATGATGCGAAATTCTTACACAATTTCATTGATGTTTTCGTCAGTTCATTTCAAAAAGAGAATCAGATCGTTTTTGCTTTTTACATTATGGTGGCAAATGTTTTGAATATGGAACAGAATTTCATAGTCCCAGCTATGAATCTACCCTCCATTTTGGAAGACAGTGATGCAAAAACAAAACGTACCCTTTTTTTGAACATGCTTGAGGTTCTATTAAAAAACGAAGTTGATATTAATGTACGCCTAACTGACACTTTTGGCGAAAAGATATCAAAAGTAGAAATTAAGAAGAACTTTACATCTTTTCTTCAAGCTGTTATGATGGGGCAGCTAAAACTAGAAGGAAAATTAGACAAGACTACCCTTCAAATAATTAAAACTGCTTTGAAGTTAGATCCAGTATTAATTGAACAAAAAATTGACTTAATTCTACCTCCAATAATGACTGCAAAGAAAAACAGTTCAAACTTAACGGAATCTTACACAGAAACCATAAATTGTTTATTAGAAATACTGTTCAAACTAAGTAGAGGAACTCTTTTCATTAATCAAATTCTACCATCAGTAAAAAACATTTTGGAAGCTGGCAACACTGAGCAATTCGAACTGAAACAAAAGGTAAAAGAAGCAAAAGAAAATGGCGTAGATTGTGAAAAGATAGAAAGTAAAATAATAACAGGTTCAGATTTATTGCCTCTAGAATCTGTTGCTTTGTATGGAAAGTTGACTTCGGAATTGATGTTCAGGCAAAACAAGGAGCTTCTGGAGTCATTGCAGAAAGATTTAGAAGTACATTGCTTGATGATGTTGGAAGAAGGATTTGTCAGTAAGTTGTATTGTATTGCTTATCTATCTGTCATGTCTCCGTGTTTCTTTATTAGTAAATTGTTTAAGAGCATTTACGTGGCACTGTATCGACAAACTCCAAAATCTTGGGAATTAATGAACCAATTGTATTTGTCTTGATAAATGTTCGCAAGACACAGTGAGTGCAAAGAGTCAAGTTAGATTTTTATGTAGCTAATGTAGTGCCAAAGAAAACTTTAAGCACTCTAGTTCGGCGTCATCATCAGCTGGAAGACGTCCACTGTTGGACACAGGCCACCCGGGAGGGGGGTTACCATTATCCCCGCGACCCTATCTAGTTCGGCGTGTAAACGGTCTTAATTAGGTAGAGCCTCGTTCGCATGCTTACGCAAAATAAAATATTACCTGATTTGTGCTAGCACCTATTAACAGCGGCATGCGACACCGGCAACGTTTTCAGATTGGAATATTTACTGATATTTTTCTTAGACAAAAATCGGTATCATTACTTGCAAAACATTGCATTTCTAATAATAATAACTGTCTTATTTTCCAGGTCCATCAATAATAGTTCTAGCGGAAGTACTGTCAGCTATTTTGTCATCGTTCTTACAACACAACAAGATGGCGGACCACACCGTCCCAATGAATGTAGCAGAAGATTTCTGGAAATTGTACACTAAGTTCCAAGATGAGTGCTTGGGGAAGTTTGGAATGTGTGTTTTGAAGCTTAGTTATGTAAGTATTTTTTTCTCAATGAAGGAATGTCAGGGTGCGCAAGACCTTCGCAAATAAACTGCCTTTCGTCTGGGCAAATGTAGAGTAATGTCAGACTCTTAAAAAAACCCTATCAACTAAAACCCCAAGGTTTTAGATTCTGAAAGATCCTCGCAAACGATTGTTATACGACCAGTCTAGAGAGGGACTAATTTTACATTAACTTACACTACTTTTCATAGTTATAAACTTCTAAATACTTACTTACCTTCTAAATAGTATTTATTAAATTTCAGAACCCACCTCTAATAATATCCTTCCTCAAGTTATGTCAAAGTTTCGCTCATCTCAAACTTCTGAACATAAAATACAGTAATGTAAAATTGGATATTTCTCCTGGCAATGATACATTGGAGGTTTACGACCTTAGTGTGTTATTACCATGTTTGGATAGTAAGCAATGGATAGCGCTCGCTACGAAGATTGAAGATGATGAAGCTGTAGTTCTTTTGGTAAGTTTGGAGAACTATAAGAGAATTTCCACCCCCATACGCCTTTCGCTTTCTCTCAGTGTACTTTCTATGAACAGCATTACGCACGCCGCGCGTTCTCATTCTTTCTCTTACTAGTGTGCGTGCCTGCGAGTATAAGAATGCGTGAGGAAGTTCGGTCCTGTTTACTATTAATTCGTTTTACTTAATATTTTGTGTGCGTTTCGACCGCGCGGCCACGGCGATATTTCGAAAAAAAAACTTTTCCAATATTATGTAAAATTTTGTAAAAGTTGATTCCCAAAACCAAAAATTTGTCGAAGATATGGTTAAAAAGTTATAAGGGTTTGAACGTGGCCGCGCCATTGAAACGCGGAGAACCGCGCGGCCACGGAGATCTTTAAAACTAAGCGTAGCAGAGACCTAAAATTCAGGTAAATAACAGATTGAATTTGTAAAAAAAATGTAAAAATACAGAAAAAAATCCTAGGTTTATATTTTAGGAGCTGCAAGACAAAAACCCCATGGCCGCGCCATTGAAACGGTGAATAACACTCTAGCGCCGATATCACGCTGAAAATTGGCGACACGGTTGGCGCAGTGGCTGAGCGATCGACTGCTGCGCAGCGTGTTGCGGGTTCGATTCCCGCCCAGGATAAATATTTGTGTGATGAGCACTTGTGTTTGCCTTGTGTCTGGGTGTTGTTTATCTATATATGTATGTATTTAAAATATATTTGTGTATGTATATCAGCTGTCTGACACCCATAGTACAGGGTCTCCCTAGTTTGGGGTCAGATGGCCGTGTGTGAAATGTCCCCACATATATAAAAAAAAAAAAAAAAAAAAAAAAAAAAAAAAAAAAAAAAATGCATCGCAGACGTCTGGAATTCATTGTAAAATCTAGATTTGAATTTGTAGAAAATGTAAAAAATATACAAAAAATACCCAGGTTTAGATTTTAGGAGCTGTAAGACTAAAACCCCATGGCCGCGCCATTGAAACGGTGGAAAACACGTTATCGCTGATATCTCGCTGAAAAAGCATCACAGAGGTCTGAAGTTTTTTGTAATACCTAGATTTGAATTTGTCGAAAATGTAAAAAATATACAAAAAATACCTAGGTTTATATTTCAGGAGCAGTAGTGCGGTATCGTGTAAAAATAAGTTTTGATTATCTATCGAAGAAAGTAAGTATTAGTGGGTTTTTTTTATAAACAACACCTATTAATATGTAGAACTATCGATAATACGCAAAACATATTTTTTATTCATAATACAAAGCCTTGCAATGTGTTTTGAATATTTCGATAGGGTGACCATGCCTTGTTGTTTACAGAAAACTTTCCACCTGTTGTAATAGAAATCATGTCCCAAGGATTCTAAATTGAATTGAAATGAAACGAAGAGATACAAAAACATAATAATATATCTTTATTTCTTGAAAAATCACATAAATCACAGATTGTTTACTTTTTATTTCCACCAAGAAATCGAGGGTCAAGAAAAAAAGTGGTTGCATATTCCCACTTAGCGAGCTTATTCCCAATGTAAAGTAAAGTATAATATTACCCTGATTTTTATTATCTTAATCATCATCTATTAGAAATCTCAAAAATATTGACGTTTTATACAAGGTGGTTACCTCATTTTATAGTTTTGGTTTGTGTGAAATGTAATTTTTTTTTTGCATGATTTCGACAATTGTCCCCTTAATTAATAAAAAATATTTATCTTAGTGTAAGTAAACAATCTGTGATTTGTGATTTTAATAGAAGTTTATATCTTAGTGTAAGTAAACAATCTGTGATTTATGTGATTTTTAAAGAAATAAAGATATAATATTATTATGTTTTTGTATCTCTTCGTTTCATTTTAATTCAATTTAGAATCCTTGGGACATGATTTCTATTACAACAGGTGGAAAGTTTTCTGTAAACAACAAGGCATGGTCACCCTATCGAAATATTCAAAACACATTGCAAGGCTTTGTATTATGAATAAAAAATATGTTTTGCGTATTATCGATAGTTCTACATATTAATAGGTGTTGTTTATAAAAAAAACTCACTAATACTTACTTTCATCAATAGATAATCAAAACTTATTTTTACACGATACCGCACTACTGCTCCTGAAATATAAACCTAGGTATTTTTTGTATATTTTTTACATTTTCGACAAATTCAAATCTAGGTATTACAAAAAACTTCAGACCTCTGCGATGCTTTTTCAGCGAGATATCAGCGATAACGTGTTTTCCACCGTTTCAATGGCGCGGCCATGGGGTTTTAGTCTTACAGCTCCTAAAATCTAAACCTGGGTATTTTTTGTATATTTTTTACATTTTCTACAAATTCAAATCTAGATTTTACAATGAATTCCAGACGTCTGCGATACATTTTCAGCGTGATATCGGCGCTAGAGTGTTATTCACCGTTTCAATGGCGCGGCCATGGGGTTTAAGTCTTGCAGCTCCTAAAATATAAACCTAGGATTTTTTTCTGTATTTTTACATTTTTTTTACAAATTCAATCTGTTATTTACCTGAATTTTAGGTCTCTGCTACGCTTAGTTTTAAAGATCTCCGTGGCCGCGCGGTTCTCCGCGTTTCAATGGCGCGGCCGCGTTCAATCCCTTATAACTTTTTAACCATATCTTCGACAAATTTATGGTTTTGGGAATCAACTTTTACAAAATTTTACATAATCTTGGAAAAGTTTTTTTTTTTTCGAAATATCGCCGTGGCCGCGCGGTCGAAACGCACACAATATTTTGAACTTAGTAATTGTGATCACCCAATCGACATAAAACTAATCTAATAATTTTGTATCTTCTAGGACAACCTACTCTTAGCCAAAACAATGGCTCTCCAGTTACTGTCAATAAGAAACAAACAAGAATACCCAAGTTCATCAACGAAAACACATTTGATCAAACAAATCAACGCAAACCCATCCTTTTTGCGAAACACTCACTTCTGTAAAATATTATTTACAGATTTAGACAAATCACAAGTAAAAATGTTGGCCAAATCTTTGATCAAACTTTGCTTGGCCGATCCTGATTTGGATATACTAAAAATTGACGCCATAGCTTCTAACAGAGATTTGTTAAACATATTGGTACTAGATACAGCTAAAAATGTAGCTAAATGCTTTGAAAATGGAGAATCATTAAGCAAAATGTTAAGCAAAGCTGATTTCAACATGGCTTCTTTCGCAAAAGAAGTAGCTATTATTGACTATTTCAATGAAATAACTATAACCTCAGAAGCACAAGATGTAATCAAAAACTCAGTGAACATATTCAAACAGTTACCAATCCACTATTTAGAAGAAAACTACCAATTAGTAGCAATTTTTGTTATGCTGGCAATCAAGAAATGTTCTAGCGCCAAAAAAGTAAAACGCAGTATTGACTATGTTTTACAAAGTATATTTGAATTGAGTATACAACGGCCAGACTTGTACCAGA
The DNA here is from genome assembly GCA_947361185.1 of Charanyca ferruginea. Taxonomy (NCBI): domain Eukaryota; kingdom Metazoa; phylum Arthropoda; class Insecta; order Lepidoptera; family Noctuidae; genus Charanyca; species Charanyca ferruginea. The sequence goes on along the minus strand of OX376082.1, from coordinate 5,063,725 downwards.
TATTTCCTGCGGGTTCTATTTTCAATTTCAAAGACAACTCTTTAATAGAGTTGCTAACATTAAAAATTAAAACACCAAATAGTTTGATAATCATCAAAAGCCTTCTTGAACTAGCAGTGAAAAAAGTTCGTATTGACAGTGACCAAGTCAAAAACATAGTAGAAAAGTTGTTAAAGAAAAATAAGAAGACGATATCAGATATGGAATCGTTTAACGACCCTGTATTCCAAATCACTTGTCTAATTTTACCTTCAATAGTCAAACAAAAGAAAGCCATAACTGCTAGTGCCTTCAGATCGATATTAGCGGATCTACAAGAAAAACTACACAAAGCATTACTACAATCATTCAAAAACATCGACTTTGGCAATAGTAGTTTTGCACAAAACAATGCTGGTAACGCTGAAGATAGTATGGTAGAATCTGAGAGTAGCGTGGCAACACTAAACGCGATGGTGGCGTATTCCTTGACTCTTTCGAGATACTGTGATGCTACAGATGCTGAAGATGTCAAGAATTTGGATTGCTTGTTGACTGCTTTAGAGTTCTTTGTGCAAAATGCTGTGAGTATTATTTATTTAATTAGATTCACCTAACTTATTTTGAGAGTGTAGGAGCTCGTTCGGACAAATACCTACTTACTACTTCCGCCAAGCATAGATGTTAGATATAAATACCAGTGTACTTGCAGCTAACTAACTAGCCAACAGCCAACCAATAAAATTGAAAAAAAAAATAACTAGAAATGTCCAGAGGATAAAAATACTTATTTATTTATTATTATTTTTTTTTTTTTTTTTTTTTTCGATTTAGCGCAACTCAAAATCTAAATGATTGCTAGAATGGCGTAGCAGCATTGACACACGCTAGTACAACACAATGGTCGGTTTGTGTGCATCAGAAAAAGAAATACGCACGAAATAAGCACGAATCATTGAAATTGATCGGCAAACGACAGCGCGCGATGTTTTACAGTGCTTTTTAAAATAATTGTCTAAAATAAATGAGCTCGTATAACGGACTGAAAAATATTCTGTATATTAAGCATAACATTTACTTTCATAAAATAAATATATCAGTTATGTTTTTATTCAAATACTGGTGAAAAAAAATTTTCAAAGTGAACCGATTTTCTACTTTTTCAACATTGTTTTTTAATACATAATTTGTAATTTTGGCTCTGTAGCTGTCTTTATGACTGTATATAATGTTGGAAAAACGCATAAAACAAATTATTTTGGCATATTGTAATGGTTGTATTCGTCCTGAAATTTAACTCTGACGTCTATTAACGTAAAACGATATGAAAGAAATGTCATCGATTTAAAAAAACATAATTAAAAATTATACTTTTACTCTGTAGCTGTCTAAATCAAGACTTAATCTTTCTAAAACTGTAAATTGTCTTTAAATAATCTGCTCACATAATTACGATATTGCTCTGGGCAAAACGCAAAAACATGAAGTTTTCGTCACGAATCGAATACGCGCTCTTAAGTGTTCAGTCACCATCTATCAAAAGACACAATTGACTAAATTAATTTAAAAAATGTAACAGAATCTATATAAAATGATCTGTCCAATTAATAGAACTTACTGGAAGGTGATGAAACGGGCCCTGAATGGGTAATTAATTTAAAATAATTGACTTTTCGTTCAACTATTTTTCAGATAAAAACCATAGAAAATTCAGACTCGAAGCCACAGCACATAGACTCTGCAATTCAATTACTAAGCGTAGTTCTACGACGCATAAAGAAACTAGAAACACACTCCATTTTCCAAGAAAAGGACAAGTTATTCCTTCAAATATGGCGGAGTATTAAAACTAGATTAATATTGGAGCAAGAGAATAAACAAATAAGTAGTAGTTGTTTAGAAGAAATGGGTACTACACTGAAGTTTGTATGTGAATTGTCTTCTGTGGATTGTTATGTTTCCAACTTTGTTGGTGATCTAAACAATTTGGTGGTTTTGAAGGTAAATTTCATTTTAGTTTTCGCCCATATTCAAACATAAGACCCATAAAGACAATACCAACAAGCATTTATTAAGTCCGTCTTTGTACCTTTTTATCGCATGAAGTTTAAATAAATAAATGACAGAAATACTTATAACAGGTCAGCAAGGACTTGCAGTGGCGAACTTACAATTAAATATTGACAACATTTGCACGCGAATATTTTACACAAATTATGCTCCTTAAATTACTCTCTCAGTCTGGTCTGGACTGAGAGAGTACACGATACGTCTTGGTAAGCCAAAAAGTATCGTGTTACCCTGTAATTGGGTTGTGGAGGTCCAATAGCTAATAGCTCCATGTGAAACACTGGTATTCAGCTGCATCCGGTTAGATTGTATGCCAACCTCTTGACAAATCAGATCTTGCAAGAATAATCAATGTATTTTCAGCCAGATCTAAAGATTTACTTTGTTTTCAGAAACCATCACTAATACAAAAAGACTACAAAACAGAAATAACATCTCGCAAAGTATTCAAATACCTTTGGTCTCAATGCCTCAAAGCAAACATAGTGGGACCCAAATGTGTTGCCATGTCAAAATTAATGTACCGTGCATGTAAGAATTTGAGGAATTGGATGCGGCAACACTATGAGTTCGAAGACAGTGTTGCCAGGATAAATGAAGAACTTTCTACCGATGATGTTATTGTGAAAGTTATAAAAGTCGATGATGATATTTGTGAAATTGTTAGATTGGATTTGGATTCGCTGTCTGAAATACTTTTGGCTGCGAAAAAGGTAGGTTACTAGTATTTATCTATCATCCATAATAGAAAACTAAACTAAATCCCTTTTTCGACCGACTTAAAAAAATAATGAGGTTCTCAATTCGACTGTATGTTTTTTTCTTTTTTTATATGTTTGTTACGCAAACTCTCTGGCACATGTAAATCTACTTTGAATTTTTTTATGGATAGGGTATGCCTCAGGGTAGGTCCGATATAAATTTTATCGAAATTGAAACAGCGCTTTTTCAAAAAACCAACAAAAGTCCAAAAACAAATATACATAGATGACGTTGTAGTTTCCTCTGTATTCGGAGTACTTTCAATCTCTGTTTTAACTGTGTTGCCGTTTTTTAATGGATTTGAATGATAAAGAGGTAAAGGAGGAAAAATAAAAAGCTTATTTACAAAAAAGACTGCCTTCGAAAACTAAAAAGTGATAAATTAAAAGTTATTTTTTACTAAATACTTTTTCTGGTGTAGATGTAAAGAAAATATTTGCTTTTTTTTAAATTTAAAGTCTGACTTGAAAATCCTAAAAAGACAACCGCCTTCAAAAACTAAAAAGTGATAAATAACTATTTTACCTGTAAACCTTCTAAGTTACCCTGCAACCATAACGCTAGCCGAACGCTCATTACACTGGTCCATTAAAACCAAGTCACAGGAAATGAACGTAGTATTTTTTATCTTCATTTGTTACTACTAAAAACGTATTTCTATATTTTCCAGATTTCGTTAGACTACAACTTTGTGGACATAACCTTCGAAGTGCAACATTTAATCCACTATGTGCTGGGAACTAAATCTGGTGTGAGATGCGACATATCCTGGGAAGCTTTCTTTATGCTCTTTGAGGGTTGTGTGGCGGTACTGAATAACTTGCTCCTGGCAAGGGAAGAGGTTTTAGAAGATAGGTATGTTAAACTCTGTAAAATGAAAATAACTATAGCTCTAGCACGGGCGCGCTATCGTAAAAGTTTTTCTATTTGGCTCGAATTTCAAATGGGAAATACTATTCACCACCATTTTGATTTATTTTTATACTACAAGCTCAATCTTATATATAAAAATCTTCTGTGCGTGTGTATGAAAGTGAACTCCTCCTAAACGGCTGGATCGATTTTGCTGAATTTGTTAGTGTGTGTTCCAGTGAATTCGAGAATGGTTTAGATTCACAATTGGACCCGGCAGGTGGCGCTGCAGTCAAGTTGTAGGACAAGGGCAGGACAACGTCTGCCAGGCCCGCTTGTTATTTTATAATAATCTATTGAAACTATAATGTGACGATCATGTGTAATATATTAAGCCATAATTGAATTGTAAGAAAATTAATCGAATGAGCGTGATGAATCTGTTAGCTCGTAAGATCGATTGAATAAAGAAATAAATTATGTAAATAAAGCCTTCAAACATGATATTAATATATTTTAATATTGAATTAAGCGACCCGTTGTTAACTAAACGGTCGGCCGCTTAACGGTCGGCTGTTATTCGTAGATCTTTGACAGTCGCTAGGGCGGCTCCCAACGTAAGTCCCAACGCCAGTCGTCCAACGTGTGGATCTAGAAAATAGTATTGGCGCCAACGTTGGGACACTTGTTGGGACAAGAGTTAACCGACTCGTGTCGGTTTTATGAAAGGAATCTGCGCCAACGTTCGCGATCCGTACACACGTTGGCGCTATGTTCAGTTCTGTGGCAACACGCATCGAGAACCCACGACGAGCGAGAATGTAATCCTCACCCTCAAAAACGCCACCACGCCATGGACAAATGAAAAAGTTATCGAATTTTTAGAAGTTTACCAGGCACAGCCTATAATATGGAATGCATCTCGGAAGGACAGTTTTCAGTAACAAATATAAATTATAATTGACACTCAGTAATGAAAAGGCGCTTGGTTTAGAGCAATTTCTATTTCTGTATCGGACATCTTCACGTTGGCTCTGACGAGACAAGACTGGTATAATAGCCAATGAGTGGACGCCTCACGAAAGTAACCGACCAACGTTGGTACGAGCGTTGGCTGCAACGTGTGGCGCCGGTGTTATGGGTAGTGAGAACGTGGGTTGACATGGTGGTGGTAGTGGTGATAATCATTGTTTTCTTCTGTTTTTTATAGTTTTACTAGCTGACCCGACAGACGTTGTCCTGTCCCGATCGACCTAATGGGGGATGAAAAAGGGGTGAAAAAAGGGGATGAAAAATAGATGTTGGCCTATTCTCAGACCTACCCAATATGCACAAAAAATTTCATCAGAATCGGTCAAGCCGTTTCGGAGGAGTACGGGAACGAAAACTGTGACACGAGAATTTTATATATTAGATTTTGACTGTAATGCCAATAAAACCATTTTTCTTACTTTAGGTTTGACCTTAAACATTTTTCGCCCGACAGTCGTTAAGATATTCTGCTGCATCCAGTTAGACTGAACACTGACCTCACTGTAGTTGGGATGTATATAATGTATTTGCCTATCTCCATTTCAGATGGCCGTGCTACATGCAGTGTTACAGGGCTCTAATATCATCTCTTTGTGAACGAGCTACGACCCACGTGCAAGTAGAAAGGAGAATAGAAGAGAAACTAGCTGAAATCGCACATTCTGTTGAGAAGTAAGTTATGAAAATATTGATTTACTATTTACAAAATCAGTAGCTATTTGAAAATGTATCTATACAAATTAATGAAGTTGAAGTGTCTGTAAAATCAGAATAACAGCTTTTTTCTACATGCACCATCTCTTGTATAACCGCATTTAAGCAAATAAATGTTTTCACTTTATTGTTAACAATTCTTTTAAAAGAATAAGTATGTAGCTTCTTACTCAATCTTGTCCATACGAAACTACTTTTTTGAAAGGGGCAACTAGATCTAATTTTTCTTATAATGACGTTCAAAAGTGACTGAAAATAAATAATGCTATCTGAATGTCTTTGCTATAAGCTGCGTGGTACCGGCCGCGAATAGCACCACCCCATTTCTACCCGTGGATGTCGTAGAAGGCGACAGAGGGATATTGACCAGAGGATGGGCAGCAGCGTCCTTCTGAGTACCATAACACCTACTGCGATCGTCAACATGCATCGGCCAAGCATGGCGGTTACGGCTAAACCCCCCCTTGGGGGAGACCTATGCCCAGCAGTGGGCGTCTTAAGGTTGAAATGGTTGTGGTGGAATGTGTTTGAATGTTTTTATAATCTTTGACTCTCTACATTATGTTAGTTGAAACTGTAAGTGTAGAGAGTAATAGAAATAATAAACAAATAACATCAAACTTTTTTTGCACATTTTTCCTTTTTTACACAAGTACAATTACAATAAAACACCCTAGTTTACACAACAACGAAAATTCGTAACCTCATTAACAATATTATAATTCTTTTATTACAGATTAACCCAATCAATAAGCAAACGTAAGAAGCATGTTTCCCGTATCGCCGCGTACACTGTCGCTGATCTCTGCACCTGTCTTGAACGTAATGCCCCAACGAAGATGGTCCGACAACATCTTGAAAATTCCGTAGCCCTGCTCATACAAGCGTGTGATAGCACATATGCTATGTCCTTCTTGAAGAGGGGACTTGTTGGTTACGTGGGTCAGATGACCATGAGCAACTTGTATACTATGTATAAGAGGTACCATAAGTATATGGGAAATTCTTAAATGAGAATTTGCAAACTTTATGTTAGATAACTGTCATGAAAAGGAACGCCAAACTAAATGTCAAAAGCAACAAAGTTGGAATTTCATTGCAACTATTTTCTTTTACAAATGATCACTCAAAAATCAACTCACTTATAGTGCGTGCCACGAAAGATGAGACTTGACACAGACTTGATTTGACTTGCGCAGTACTCGATTTAAAGATTCTTTGGCGGTCAACGTATCTTGACGGTCCTGAAGTTAGCTGTTTGGCTGCGCAATGGATCTTTTAGGAACGAAATTGTCTACTGCGCAGCTAATCGGCTAACTTCAGGGCCGCGAAGATAAGTCGGCCGTATTGTAAATAGCGCTAAAGTAGATAGTTATTTAAGTGGCAAAGAATGTAAATTATTCCAAATTAAATTAAATTTTAAAACTCCATTGCAATCTATTGCGAAATATAAAATTATCCTTTTAATTAATCAGCAAATACGACATGTAATACTATTTTTTTAGAGTACTTAACTCTTATTTCTGCAAAATTGTGTATTTCCTTGTCCATAAAAAAACACTATAGAAGAACAATGACTAGCCGTAAAAATACTTGAACCTTTATTGTATATTAAAAAGTTATTATAATTGCAATATTTGCTAAGTATCATTAAGAGTTACGTTAAAAACTTTTATAACGTTTTATGACGATAAGTAATTTTGACTGTATTTTATTTAATATAAAAAACTCATACATTTTTTCCCCGATAGGGAAAATAATATTTCATAGCAACATTTTTTTTACGTCTGTGGGCGTGTCAATGGCTGTAATTACATGCCGCTCACTCACACATAACTACAAATGTTGCTTATATTTTTTGTAGGGAACGTATAATGTGCTTATTACACTATACAATTTGTAGGAAATCAATTTAGGAACCTAAGTTGTTAGCTAGTGATCACACTACACTAAATTGAATTCTAAACTGGACCAATAATTTAGTAAACCACCAATTTACACAAAAGCGGATCCATCTGTTCTAACTGCGATTACACCTGCCGATTTCCTAAATTGATTTCCTAAAAAATGTAGTGTAATAAGCCTTTATGAGACTATCCTTCTATGCGGTAATATTTGAAGCTTGGACATTAAAAAAGAAATACAAGATAACCATACATTTATCAAATAACTTTCCTCCTTCTTGATTAGTAAAGGAGAAAATTGCAATGTGTAATTTTTAAGGAAAATAAGCCATGTTACGTTACAAAACTCCTTGTTTTTATGATGTAAGATATGAAATAAAAATATTTTTTATTAGAGCTCTGTCAAATTTATTTTGGTATTACCAATAAAATTACCCCGTGTAGGATGCAGAATATTTAAGAATAATAATATTATAATATTATAAATGAGAAAGTAACTCTGTCTGTTACGCTTTCACGATGAAACGACTGAACCGATTTTGATGATATTTGTTATAAAAATAGCTTGAACTCTAGGGAAGTACATAGGCTACTTTTTAATCTGCGACTTAGTCTGCACCCGTAATAACCGACATTAATGCGGACGAAGCCGCGGGCAAAAGCTAGTAATAAATAACTGATGAATGATTTTTTCTAACTTTCAATGTTTAGGCCTTAGAATAAGACATACATGAGTGCCTTATTCTAAGGTAAGGCCTAAACATTGAAAGTTAGAAAAAAACATTCTGTAGGTATTCATTTTGCTTAAAATCTGCCTACCACGTATAATTTGTGTATATTATGCTGCCGAGTGCCGATCGGGAAAATCCAAAGTACGTATTGGTTAGCTAACTGAATGTATAATTAACTATTAAAATATTAGGTAGGTACCTACAAAAGGTAAGTCATCTTTTATTATGGCAATGCTATGAAAAACCCATAATCTAAAAATAATATTATTATTCCCAACTAAATTCCTTCATCTACAGTACAGCTGAACACGGAAATAATACATCGATTCCCTATTAACAGAAACTAACTCAGCAGTTTTCCAGATACGCAATCCCAACCCTACTTACAATTAAAAAGGTCAAATTATGCTTCGCGTAGAGTTTTGTTTGAAATTGTTTGAAGTTTGAATTTCGATTTACTGTTCTCCGAACTGTCATTAAATCAATTCATATGTAAAATATCTATAAAGCTAAAAATGATTAAATATGTACCTATTAATAGTGTAATAATATGTGACATGAATCGCAATATTCGCAATCAATCAAAAACGACGCATCGCAACGACGATCAATATTTTTTTAACATAATTCATGAAATGCCACTACCATATAAGGTAAGGAAAACAAACTACGTACAACAATGTACAATGTCTGAGTAAATAGGTAGGCAATTGAGATAATAGTAGGTAAATCAAGGTCAAAAAATAAATTCACTTTGTTTGAAAAGCAAGTAAAAAACTTAAAACGCGCGCAAATTCAAACGACATTTGCGATTTTGCGGCTGTTTCCGTCTGTCCGTATAAGGGCATTTGTTGAATACTAAATTCTGATTGGCTGACGAGCTGTCGTCATCAGTGACTCACTTTTAAAATTGATTGTAAAAAAGTATTTTTATCCTTGGCTCACCAAAGTGTCATGTATTTTCATATCTAATCGTACCAGCTTTGGAGCGACTTTTATATAATAACATTTCTTTTCAAGCACTCAGTATGTTTTATCACGTAGCTCAACAAAGTTGCTAGTACTTTTCTTCTGAAAGTTGTCACCTTGCTGCTGCCACTCACAAATTACTTTTTATTGTTTAATTCCATACAGTACCTTTAAATAATAATATAAATACAGAAGTGTGATTTAAAATTACTTTATAAGTGTCGGTTCTTGTGAAATAGTCATTGTTATAAAAGGACATTGTATTGATTTTGTCAGTCAGTTTGACGCATGCGCTCATTGGGTGTCATAAAAAAGGGTTGGCCAACATTCCGAACAGTGTCGTTCCGGTCGCCGTTTGTCGTGGTGTCGGTGAAGTTAGTGGTGGAATTTTTACGTGTATAACATCAAAAAATGGTAAGTGAAGAAAATAAATTACAGTGCATAACATCCGCGTTGTGTTATTCCATTACAAGAGTGGTAAATTACGAATCAAAATGCCGCAATTTCACGGGAAATCGCTCTTCAGTGACCGGTGCCGCCATATTTCGCACAACCCACCGCTGAGTTTGCACGCCTTTTCGTAAAAATCGTTGTCACCGTTCAGTGATTTGATGCCACGTGTTGTGTTTTCGAGTTTATGACCACGGAGTTGTCGGGCTGAGGCGACATGACTAGTGACCATTGCAACTTGACGGACCGGTATTGGATTTCACGTACGTTTGAAAGGTTATTCCTGCAACGCCTTTTTTGACGAGTCAGGAGTGCCGTATGCGGTGATGTATAATATTTGGGGGCTGTAGAGCCAGCTGTAGTGGTCAGATGAGTTATCAGTGGTATGTAGCGTGCCGGGGGCAACGAACTTTACAGGGAATGCATCGTCGCGCAATCGCACTTGCGTTTGACCATATAAGGCGTAGTGATCGCGGCACAGCTTGTCACATACATTTCGTGTCTATTTTAGGGCAAATAGGTGCGTCTGAATACCGCAGTTACCGCAGCCGGTGATACGTCATTATAAAAGTGAACCGAGGGTATTGGCCTGGCAATGTCAAGGTCGTTAGGTACTTAATCAATTCTATTGACGAAAATCTAGCTGTATTAGACATTTTGACAGGTAGCTGTAACACGCTAAATTGGTCTTTACGGCTAATCAATAAGATCCAACTGGATGGCATTACGCCAAATATCAAACTATACAGAATTAATTTTTCTTATCATTGTAGTTTTCCTGCTAATACTAGGGATTATTGGCTGAAATTGTACTGAACACTGATAAAAGCTTTACAATAAAATGTGTAGTGTCTATTGAGGAAAATATCCTACACAAATTATCTCACATCCTATAATTAGTATAAAACTAAAGGATATAGTTTAATTGCCCACAATTTCCTATTCAAAAGGTTTATGACTGTGTCCTTAATACAGTAGCATGATTAATACAAAATAATGTGTAGAATCATCCTACATACATAAATAAGTGAATAGAAATACTATAGAGCGTCTTTACACTGGAGGCAAAATATGTGCTGAGATGTGGGGTTGTAGACACCAGCCTATTATACCAACGTGTCTGATGCTTGTAGTACCAGCTAGCCCCTACAGTGTACACTAAACGTTGCCTGCATATGTATGCTGGTTCTACACATGAATTCATGAATTTTTGCCCATGACTATGTCCATATGAAAGTCAAATCCATTCTTAGCTGCCATCTCTGGTTGATGAACTACCTACCTTCTAAATTTTAGCTTCATAGGTCAAGACCTATGAAGCTAAAATTTTGTATAGAAGCAACCATTTCAACTCAGCTCTGTAGCTTGACACATGGTCATATTTCCTCAAGTTATAGATAAACTTGATACAGTTATTAACGACCATATCTAGCTTATCAAGTAAGACTGTGTTTAAGTCATAGTAGCACACATCACCATAGTCAATTATAGGGAAAAGTAAAGTCTGCACAAGCATAATTCGTCTTAGCAGGCAAGAAGTTCCTCAGACGATACAAGGATCGCAAAGTCCTCTTGGCTCTTTGACTGACACTACAGACCTGACATTGCCAACCAAGTGTTGAGTCAAGACAACAACAACAACACAGTACTTGTATAGAGATTGAGTGTAACTAGTGACTGAATGACTGTTACTTATAATATTCTGTATCCATAATACGTGCTGAGATGTGGAGTTGTGGACACCAGCCCGTCATACTACTACTACATAATATAACATACTATCTTTTACTCATGAGTTCATCGGCATGAAACTTCTAATGGGTCCCATTATAATAAAATATAGCCTATAGCGCTCATGAATAACATAGCTTTCTATTAGCAAGCATATTTACAGACAGGTTTTTTATGTCAATTATAATCCGTGGTGCTTAGCAACTGGGCTTCTCCCAGTTGTAAACATCCCTTTGTGCCTATTGGCCTAGTTCTGTTCTGTCTCCTGCTTGATTTGGAGGGAAGTGTAAAATATATTTTTCTTACTCCTCCGCTTTTCTTTTCTGATCAATTTTGTTGCGGAATCCAAGACAGTTGAATCGTTTCTCTGGGGCTCGTCGAGCTTCATTGCTTTGGTGCTTTTTTGGTGGTTGCCACTGTTGATTTTGGCATACAGGAGTTACAGTGGTTTGAAAATAGTGTGGCTGGCTTGTCCCATATAAAAAAAAAACAGTATTTACACTGATCTACTACTGGTCCGATTCAACCAGTAGTTCTGAAGATTAGCCTGGACAAAGAAACTAAGCATAGCACCCCTGCTGTACTCAGTTTGTGTTGGTCCAGGCTACAGACTACATAATGACGTTTATTGAATGTAGGTAGCGATAGTGGACTTTCAGTATTTCCAGTAAGAGAATTAAAAACACAACTTGTAGTAAATAAGATGCTAATTAGCTTTACTGTCAGGATAATTCATTCTGACTATCTAATGAAGTATTTCAATTTGTCCTTATTCTAATAAGAAGTCATTTTATTTTGTAACTGTTATACTGAACACCATACCACGGTTCTGTTTTATTGGAACTAGTTCTTTATCTATTTTAATTAACTTTGAATACAAATAAAATTAATTTTGATTATGTTGAAATACTAAGATATTGATGCCAATTCTGTTGTGCATGAACTAATTTTAAGCTAGTTATATCTCTTTCTCTCCAATAAAACAAGAAAGAGACATATATTACTAAGAGCTGTCAATTTAAGTTGATCTAAAATGTTTATACAATTATAGTTGTCATTTCAGAACATATTGATTAAAAATACTGCGAAGTTCAAAGGAAAAACTAATTTGACATCTCTAACTTAGTTGTTGTCTGTCGCCGTCCTTTTCTTCAGCTGCCTGGTAGTAAGAGATGCCAAATGCCTAATTTTAGTTTGTGAACAAGGGAATCTGCACCAATATCTATGTTATTCCTACTAATTCTCTATGTTCAATGACCATGTTAGAGTAGACTTTGGTTTTATTTCTTTGAACACTAGTACATTACAAATATAAATGTACTTTTTATGGGTAAAAGATGTTGAGCATAACCTTGTCAAGTAGTGTTAGCCACAGTAATCAGACTGTAATAGTCGACTCCATAGCCCTTTCTCATTTAAATCTGTAGCCACCATTAAAGTCATGCTTGGCATAATTGTTTCTGAAACAGTTAGTTACCTATCCAACAGAAGGAAAATTGCTAGCAAGCACTAAATCTGTCTTTTATAACATTCTCTCTCTACGTACTTTGAAACAGCACTATAATGATTACATCAACAGTTACAAAAGTTCTGATAATTATCAGTGTTTCAAGTTCACAAATTCTAAGCTCATTAGCTCAACTATTCTTTCCATCCATAGAGGGAGTAAGTGACTCTTGCCATCTCTCTCTAACACTTGATAATGTGTCAACAACTCTGTTTTGAAGTCCCACAGACAGCCATTGATTTTATAGTTTTATTTAAATTTAAACAGCTGTCTTTTTTGTGTGCCTGTATTTGAAGGGGTGACTCATACATAAGTTTGAAGTTAAAAAAGATGTTGTTTAGGCCTCTTTTACCCTGTTTCACTACCTCTGTACAAATTCTGAATCAGACCCTGATCTGGCAGTTTATACAAACTTTTAGTTAATTTAATCTGATAGATTGAACTGGTGGGAATCCAATCATATACGCACTTCAGGTAGTGATGTTTTATCTAACCCACAATATCGCGAATAGCAATGCCCCTTCTCAAATAGAGAAGAACTGAGCAGAATCTTATAGCAAAATTTCGATGTTCTAAGATAATGTTTATTGTCATTGCAAGCAAAAACACCTATCATTGGAATCCTTTCAGAAAGTTACTTGTATGACCAAGTCTATTCTAAAAGGATATTAGTCATCAATGATTAGATGACTAATATAAAGAGAGTTGAATATTAAGTACATGATTAATTAGTAGGTACCTACTGACTTAATTTGTGTGACTTTACGTGCTAAAAATATATGTGCTTCGGATGTCTTACTATCTTCGACTGAATACGAACGACGCGCTACAGTGTAACCCCAGAGACAGTTTCTAAGGAACTACTAATTCTAGCTTGAAGTTAGATTTCAACATCACGCGTTCGTATTTGCAAAGATAAACTACGACAAACCCAAAACTCGTATCCAATTCTGGGCTCTTCTTACATCTTTTTTCGATAGCGTTAACAAACCATTTGCACTGTCTACCTATTTCGGTTAAAACATACATACAGCCCTGTGACAGACTGACAGAAAGAAAGCAGAATTAGTATACGGGAGCCTATATACCGTATTATTTTATTGCTTTATCTTTTAATTCAGCCCTTACATTACACGGAATTCGGCAGGAAGAATCCAGGCCTACTATTTTAAAAATCGATGTCTTTGAATGACAACCATGAATAATTTACGATGTGTCACCGATCTTGAATCAGTGCAAAGGGTTAAAATAGTTATAATACGACAGAATCGTTACTTACCATTCGTACAGATTATTAACCCACACAATTACTTTAATTACTGATGACAAAGCTGGAGCCTTGATATCGCAACATGGGACAACACATGGCAATATCCTGCGATTGGCTGGATTGATTAACATTCGCATAAAATACGTAGATAGTGTACACACCTAGTTACAGCCTTATTAAGAACTTCATTTAACCAGTAGCCAAACTGCTTTGGTGTAACTCATCGCGGTAAAATAATTCCTCGCCTTTAATAAGTTAAACAATCGTCCGTATAAGTAAAGTACCTAACTAACAGAGATAACAGTGATAAAAGATCCTGTTGTCTCGTGTCACAAAGATTATTCTAGAACACTGACCTTACCCAACATTCAAATGATTCTGCCAACAAAATCGTATTAGTGCAGACACCTTTTCATTCATGCTAAAAAATTGCAGCATAATACTTTATACCGAGAGATAAGTCTGAAAGTACTCAAACCTTTTTACTTCTTTGACCCATTGACAAATGAAGTTTCTCTGACCAAATACGGTAACTCACTAGCGTATAAAAACATGTACTGTGAGTCACATTATATCTTATGAGTCATTCTGTAATGTTTAAACCATGTTCGTAGCCTAGACTCTCTCTGAATGTATAGTAATCAATTTGTTGGCTAATGATAGATGCGTCTGATTTGCTTGCAATTATAATAGTGTCTAAGAGAAATTTCTGCATTGCTTATAATACCCGATAAACATATTAATTTGATAATCATAGTGCTGACTGCGACCTGTTTCATTGACACTAAATATTCGTTTTTCACATACCTATAATAATAATAATAATAATATGTGGGGACATTTTCACACACGGCCATCTGACCCCAAACTAGGGAGACCCTGTACTATGGGTGTCAGACAGCTGATATACATACACAAATACATTTTTTTTTGTTCGAATTAGGTATATATCTCAACTGTACGTAAAGTTTACCTACGCCAAAGTTCAAAGGGATTCTTTGTTTTTCAATTTTGTCAAGAATGTTGTCATCTCATCCTCATACATGCAAGTAATGGTAACTCATAATGTCACTTGAAAGATGTGATTGTGCACATACTTTTCACATTATCTATGAAAGCGGATAGGAAAAGAATTTTGCATATTCATTCTGTTTTCGTTTTAGGTTATTTTCGGTTACATAATTATATTCTCTTTTCAAAATCAAACCAGCTATTGATGCAGAAATCAAGGAGTTTCTTGTCTGACTTAAGTCTCGCTTGGTAGACCACATGTGAGTAAGCTCAATCGAGTCCTAAGGTTAAAACCATTATGTAAAATCAATTTGTTACAATAACATCGTTCCCTTATCAATCATTTATCGCCCTATCGAAACGAAGCATATTTGTAATTAGAGATAATTAACTATTTGAGTCATCGTCCGTTTTAGAATAGTTATAGTCGTGTTACCATTCTAAAAACTTTGTCAATATTTAAATCAAATGATTAACACAAGTTTCGTAGACCTGTTTCTCCCGTGAACTTACCAAGCCTGTTGACACGTCTACCAGTACCTTGAAACTAACTGCTGCTGCTAACTAATTCCTATTTTTATGGTAATGATCATCTTTGTTTCCATATATCTATTCTAAGCTCGGCTTTAGAATCTTAAGCCTACTTAGACTTCACTTGGAAGTCTATCTACCATGAGTCAGCTTAAGTCAACAAAACCGACAGCACATTATAGAAAGATGGCGAAACTACTAACTTGAAACTGGTTTTGAAATCATACTCATACAAAGATCATTTGAATTTCAATTAGAAATAGAGGCGAAAGCTGGTCTATTTTTAACCGACTTCAAAAAGGAGGAGGTTCTCAATTCGGTTGGTTTTTTTTTTTATGTATGTACATCGATTACTCTGAGATTTATGATCCGATTTACGTGATTCTTGTTTAGTTTGATGCGGAATAGTTGCCATTTAGTCCCATAAAAAATTAACATTGTTTGGCCTAGTAGTTTTCATTTTTATATATTTATTTTTATGTTTGACCACGCAGAACTTTTTGCAGTATAGCCCGATTTTGATGATTCTTTTTTTTAATTGATAGTGTACACCTCAAATTTGGCCCCATATAAATTTCAAGTAAATATTCCACTCCTAAGGGTTGAAAATGAAGGGATGACAGATTTTTTTTGGTGTCGCCGTTTCGTAATTCATTTCTATGATAGGCACTAAAAAGCGAAAATAAAATAAAATTTTAACAAAAAAGACAACCGCCTTCAAAAAGTAAAAAATAACTTTCAATTCGCAAGTCATACGAAACAACGAGCAAAATCAAAGCCACCGACTTGTGAATTGAAAGTTATTTTTTACTTTTTGAAGGCGGTTGTCTTTTTTGTTAAAAAAAAATTCTTTAATTATTATAAAAGACAGCGTCTTTCTGACTATCCGTTAATTATCTGGTTAAGTATTAATTATTGTAGTAGTCCATGTAAGTGAAGCTGCGGGCCCAGATACTTCATGAAATACTCATTTGACAATCAACCCGTGACGGACAATGGCAGCAACGAAAATGAATCGCTAAGTTCCAACCACTTCGTCCCCAGCCGAAGCTCCCCTTTTGAGTTTAGCTAATAAACACGAGGGGAATCTCCGAGGGAGGGCGAGACTGAAGTTACTACACAGTCATCTCGTTTGATCGTAAACATAAAAAGTCGACATTGACAAGCTTGTTCTACGTTGTCAATCAGTCCTATTTTGCAGAGATATTTTCCGTCTTTATCCCACAATATAAATCTCACAGTAATTTTCTATATTTCGTATTTATTTAGTGAGTGACCTATAGCTTTTATAATATACTAACGTTTGTACTTTGGACTTTGCCGCGGTCATTTTTATACGGATCCATTTTTTTTATTATTATAAAAATAGCCTGTAGCATTCAGGGTAACACGCTAATACCTATGTAGTTTCAGACATAAGCGCGTTTAAACAACGTTGCAAACAAATTCTTCAGCAAAATATTAATATAGATTTTAAATGTGTTCAAATGAATAGTAGATTAACAGCTTTAGTTTTTAATGTATTAACTAGATTCGTCTTAATTAGGTTGCCACAGTATTCATCTAACGGTGTCCGTTATATGGCCAAACTCGTATAAATTCCATCGACTCGAAATAATTAAGAAGCTCCGAGATTTACAGCTAAAATTGTCACATGAGAGCACATAGGAGAGTGGCACATCGAAGCTCCATTTACATTTACCGGAAACCATAAAACGTTTTATGGACGATGTCAACTAGATAGAATCACCATCATCTCGTGCTAACTCATAAGGTCAAACCCGCCACACTAGTCCCAACTCTGCAACTCCTGAAAGCGAGAATCAACAGTGACGACCACCAGAATAGCGTCGAGGCAATGAAGCTGGATGAGTTCCGAACAAACGATTCAACTGTCTTAGAACCCGCAACGAAATTAATCAGAAAACAACAGCGGAGGAGTAAAAAATAATATAATTTCCACTAAGCATTCGTTCGTATAACGGTCTCGCAAAGAATCTCGTCTGAGCATACTCATTAGATAAACTGATTAATACCGCTATCCTAAAACTAAAACAGCTGCCAGATTGCATTCGCCAACTACCCACAAACCGTAATCTTTTACTACAATCATCTCATCACTAAAGAAAAGGAAATACGTAAAGAAAAATGGCGTTTCTACTCCTGTCAACCGTAACTTACTCATCAGTACATTCGCAAGTCACCTGAGTCAGCTAATGACGCATATTTTTTTATACTTAACCGACTGACATTAAGGTCGTTGACCTTCACAGCAGTTTTTTATAGGACAATGCCGCCCGCGTTTATACTTAGGCAGCGATTATAATGTATTGAGTGTAATGAGGCAGACTAAAAGGAGACTGTATGGAAATCTAAATAAATGTGCTGTTAACACTTGTATGGGTGAATGACAAAATGGATCGTGGAATGCGGCTAACTGTTTTGATAGTTGCATACGTTAATCAAGATAGTTCCTACAAAGTCAAAATTTATAAAAAGTTTTAGTATAAAAAGGTCACACATAAAATAGTACGCTATGTTTTATCATAAGACATAGCTACAGGGTTTCTATGCAGATATGTGAATCGCAGAAAGTTTGGCAATAGTGAAATATTTTAATGATTTGGTAAGTAATGAGTAATTTATGTAAATTACCTACGGTTTAAAACAACAGTTCAAATTCAATTAAATAAATGCATTAGAAATAACAAAATTGCAAAATGTAATGATGCAAATTCCCTATTCATACTTATTATTGCTTAACTCAAAATAGATGTTGCCCCTATTTCAAGTGTGTGTTACATTATCGCAAACATCGAATGTAAGTTAACTAAAACTAAATCCTGAAAATCAGTTGCTGGGCGGATTTAAAGTTGAATATAATATCATAATCTTCAATTTAATCTACATGCCAAACGCCAACACCTCAAAACCCACCATTCTTATGTAACTCAGCTAAACATATTCTAAAACATTTCTGATGAATGTTTGCAGAATTATGTGCGCTGCTCCAAAAACCACGCTACCAAGCAAAAGCTGGATCTAAATAAAATTAATCAAATGTTCAGGAATAGCGGAGTTGGTCAGACGACAATAAATTAATGTGGGTAGTGTTTTTTTCTATCCCGATTGGCGTCACTGCTATGAGTCGCGTAACATTGCGTAAAATCAAAATCATTGCTTCTGGTATAATATTTCTTGAAGCAAGCACAAATACCTACAGTTTTCTTTATCTTCATTGAAAAAAAAAACATCGTTTTACATAAAATACCTTAAAGCAAATGCTCTAATCATATAATTTTGACGGTCTATTATAAAAAAGGGTAGGTTGGAAATAACGTACACGTAAACTACCTAAAGGTTTTTCCTTGTATTGGTGGCGGTACTGTCAATTCGCTATCAAATTTGTAAATTTTTCCATAATGTACGAATCGTGTTATTTAAAAACAATAATTCTCGCCGTGTCTTCTGCAGACATGATTTAAAAAAGTATGGTGTGCCGAGTTTCAGTGCAAATGATCATAATAAGCAATAAAACCAATTCATGTGTAAAACATGACATGAACAGATATACGAGCATTCGTAACGTTATCTTGTATTTTTTAATTCTGTTTGAGAGTGGAATGTCTAAGAATTTGATTGTAACTAGGACAAAATTCTCTCGTACAGCAATTTCTAATTTAAGTTGCAGAAAATAGACGTTAATTGAAAACAGTTTTGATTAATCACATTATTTCTGTTCAGTTCAGGAAATAACATTACTTTGTCTTTTCAAGTCGAAACTGATAAATAATTCTAGCTAAATTGCGTTCTTGAAAGCATGTTTTAAAGCTGTCGGTTTTATTGCCTTTAATAAATCGAATCTACTATTTCCAAGGCTTTCAAATCGTCTATTTTCTTTCAAATTCAAAAACCTCTTCATGGAACTGGCCTTCCCAATTCAAGGCTCCTCAAAAGCCAAATAAACCGAATGGAAGCTATTAAATAATTCAAAAGCTTAACAGAAATTCTAGTACTGAACCACGGGCAATCGATCGACTGCCGTAGGATTGCATGTCTATAATATCGTCTTATGCGGCAAAATGGTGCAGTCTGGGAATTCACTCACTCATGCAGAAATAATGCAGCTAGGTATATGGTAATTACATAAACGTGCTGTGAATACATTAAATAATGTTTAGAGTGGAGTATTTTTTTTTTCGTCAAGCAGAATGAGCAATGACGACGAAGCCGTAAGATTAAACTAAGCTGATTCATATCCAAATACTAGTATTGCGCTATGTGAATACATATATGCAAAGGTTCTAACAAATAGAATTACGAAAAAGATAGAAATTCAGTCGTGTACTAAAGCGACAAGAATGAAAATAGCCTATTCTGCGAAGGTCAAGGTGGTTTACGATGTCCCTTTTGCCATTCCAAAACATTTCGACTATCCCATCCTACTTGGCTCGTCCGGAAAAAGTACCAATTACGAAGTGACGAGAACGAAGAATAATAATTCTTCCATTTTGGCATTAAGTGACTGACATGTATGTCCTAAACAGGGATTGGACTGAGCAGAAGTTTTGATATTATACTCGATGAATCAACTGGATATACAACACCGTAGTCTGTAGAAATAACATAATTGTGTGAGATCACCAACCCGTCATGATTATCTATATCGGCTACAGCGAACCGTACAAAATAGTTATTTAGTATAGGAGGACCTGCTTACTGACATTCACGACCATTACAATGTAAATGTACAAGAAATATCGAAATGTTTACACGTTATAAATTAAGAAATGCAATAACAATGGCATCATTCATATAAAAGATACTGAAATAGAAATAGATCTGCTTTTATACTGCGATATAAATAAGTTCATTGTAGTTTTCAATGAGAATGAATGTTCACTATTCGTATAATAATTCTTAGGAATTATGTCACTAAGGCTTTTTTCCAGAAATGTTCCAAAAACTACTCCGGATTGCGTACGTGTATGCGAGTTTCATAACTGGTTCAAAACAACTTGTTTGCCTGATAACTCGTTCGAAAAAGATAATATTTCGGATTCCACAATAGTCAGAAGTAGGCCCATTGCTTTTCGCCCGATCTTTTCAAAAGAGATTCAGGTTACATCACTTGATGTTACTTTCCCAAAACTTTTAAAACCAAAGATATACTAAAACATGTGCGCATCCCCAAAGGATTAGATATAACGCACGTGTAGTGCGTGGTTCATGCACCGTCGTATTATTAGATTGTGCTACGGCCAATGTCTTCGGCGGCTGTGGACTAGAGCTATTTTTACTGTACCACGCGGGGGACTGTCGCTTTTAGATCCCTCTAGCGATGTTACGGTTTCGTTAAGTGTTGAATGGTTGACTTACAGATTATTTAAGAGGAAATACCACGGGCTAGAGAATTGAAAATTAGGTATTCGTAAAATCTATTGCTGTCGCGCGATGCCCGAACACGAACCGCAGAGCGCGATAGAGACAACTGCAGCTTTGACCGAAAATACCTATTAAAAGTACACAAAATCAATGATTCGTAGTCCCCTGATTTCTTCTCCAAAACTTAACCGATTTAACTGCTTTTTTCATTAAAAAATAAAGAAAGGCTTATGCCGTGTTGCTATGTTTTCTATTTTTTATATAATCAAGTCAAATTTGTTTTCTGAAAGTTTGAACACAGCGGAAAATCATGCCATTTTTTTAGGTTTTTGAATATTCATATCTCTTTTAATAATAAATTTATGAGAAAAAGGAAAATATAGGGACATGCCAATAGTAGCCATGGATATTTAAAAAAAGAATAATGGATCTACTGGCATTATCCAGGGAGGAAACAGGGGACTAAGTTTGTATGGAAAAACGGCCCTTGTGTTTCCTCTTAACGGTGAATCATCAACATATTTGCCAAGTGTAAAAGTTTATGTTCGATAAAAAAGTTACTCTTGTGAACCTACATTTGCAATATAAAGGCTCTGGAATTCTAGCTTACTTTCAAAGCCTTTTCAAGGGTTACAATCATTACACTGTAGAACTGAGTATGAGTTTGACTCATTTACATCCAAAATTCTTAACGTATGACCAGAATAAGTGTTATTATATCATTTTCAGACGTAATTAAATTCCCACCAGTATTTATTACGTACGATTCCAGCCAGCGATTGACCACAAGACCTAGCTTGTACTAGGTCAAGGCATTAAATAGACAAGTCTAACATTACACAGTATTGTTGACCAAACAACTCTAGACCAAGCCCACGTGATCCCGCAATACAACGCTACTCATTGAACCGAGAACCACCTGTACAAACAAAACAAATGGGTAGAACAATTATACCTATTTTAAATGTATGGAAACATTACATTTGTGCCTCGAAGCCCGACCTCAGATAAACGATGATAACATTCCCGGTGAGTCATGAGATGACATTGTAAATGTATCACGAAATGTAACAGACTTTATGAATATCGAAATAAGATTTTATTTAGAATGTGGGCAGTTGACAACGTCGTGAAAGGCGTCTGCGATTCTTTAGTACGATTTTGAAGGAGGTTTGATATTTCCTTCCTCTTTGGGTGTTATCGATATGTCAGCGATACAACGGCTTTGTACTTATTGTGATTAACCGGCGTATCTAAGGTATGTAAGGTATAATGAATGGTACCTTTCAAGAAAGTGTTATAAAATAGTTTTTTTTTTTCCATTGGCAGATCTTTCAGAGAGAAGGAGGAGGTGTCTTGATAAATGCAGAAAATACATTAATCAAGTACTTTTCGTCTATTGGATTTATTCTTTTTATTTATTTGTTGGCAAAGAAATTACATTTTATTTTAAACAATAAATAACTACACTGCAGTCACATCATATAAATTTATATAATTTAGAAGTAACTGCAACAACCTTGTGTTAAATTGAAATAGAACTGAATGAAATGCGACAACAGCTGTCCCCGTATATACCTAACACAGATTATTTCAGACTACCCACATACTTACATAATTTAAATTGCAATGACCCGTTTCTGGCAAAATTTAAGGTACTGGGTAAATTTATGGGCGATTTTACAAAAGAACTATTGTTTTAGTTTAGACTTTAGCTGATGAATGAGTAATAGTTCAAAAATATTCTTTAGTAGTTTATTGATGCAATAAAGAATTCAATTGGTAGTTACTGTCGAGATAAACTGTATTTGTTTTTTAAATAAAATATTGAGAAGCACTCAATTCAGCGAGAACTTCCACTTTCTGTCTAAAAAAGCAGGATAGTTTTACGGCTCGAGAGACATTTAAGCCGATATAAATAAACGTTATTTGCCACATACTTTAGCTAAGCTATGTTCCTATCTCAATCTTGCACTCATTTGTTAGTATTGCGAAAGGGACAAGAATGATTAACTATAATGCTTAGCCAAACGATATGCTAAGGTACGGTTATTTACCGCGTCCTTAGGGTTGAGTTCTTAATTTAAAAATCTCTGTCTCCTGGTGTGAAAGTCCAGACACTTTTTTAAACGTTGTCTTTCTCCGTTTAATCACACACACTAACAACTAGATCTGGAACTACCTTTACAGGCTATACAAATATTTGTTCCGTGCAAGAGTCGAAGTCGCAATACGTAACCCAACAGTTGAAAATCTATTCTTCAAACATGTGCTAAGAAACAAAATTAAAGCTTCACTAACTTCTTCACAAATCTAACAACCTCATTAGAAATCATAAATGTGTCTTCCATAATATCTTAATGACGCCTGAAGTATCTATGCGAGTAGCAAGTCTATTTAAAATCCGTTGGCTGGTCGCCTGAGACAATAGGCACCCATTTCATGCCTATTGACTAGTTCCGTTCAACCGAGAGGAATAAGTGTGTTACTACACCAATCGATCGATCATCGATCAATGCCATCAGTCGACATCGATCGACGTTGATCGATTGGTGTGGTAGCTTTGGCTGATCGACGGGTACCGTTCGACTAGCTAATCGATCGATTGCCGGTCGACGGCATCGGTCGATGTTGATCGATTAATTCCGGCCATAATCCATTACTAATAATAATCAAGCAGCTCAATCGACGTCGACTAATCCATTCTACCATCGATCGACGATCGATCGATTGGTCTGGTAACAGTGTTACAGACCAATTTCAACTCTATACCTGTTGCATTTTAGTCTATTATCGATTATTCAATAAAAAAACTGCACGATCATATTGCTGTCAGTGCTCAGATCTAGCTGCATCAAACTTAGTTACAAGATCTACTTTCGAAAACACAAGACCAACTTACAAAACGGCCTTTTAAAATTTTAAAAGAAACATTTCCGGCGTAAGAACGCAGGAAATGTTTCTTTTAAAATTGACACTGACAGCAATATTATGATCGTGCCGTTTTTTTTATTGAATAATCGATAATAGACTAAAATGCAACAGGTATAGAGTTGAAATTACGCGAAAAATACGGAATTACATCTTACACAATATCACGTACCCTCTATTTCTGATGGATCCTAGTTTAAAAGCAATTGAACATGTGAAATCGAGTGCCATTGCAGTCTTGTCTCAATTGTCTTTGTCCAAAAAAAAAGCCATGAATGTGGGAGAAGCAATGATAATTTACTCCTTAATTTTCTTTTTGGTAAAATTCCCATCGCCCAAAATTGCAAGATCATTCTTCATTCTCAAATCTTATTATTGAATTATGATAAAAAGCTACAATTTCATCATCAATCTTTATAGGAACGTAAACAAACAATTCCACAACAAAAAAAAACGTAAGGACAAACAATACTACGCGCAAAAGACTAGATACACTAAAATGTCTCAAGGAAACTATTTATTTCTTCACTCGCAACGTGGGAACGAATAGTACATTTAGTACGTTGCTCAAACTGTGAGATGTCTTCTTGATGTCGCCGTTTTTCTGGCAAGAGTCCAGGGAACGCCCAAGTTGTAAAAGACCGGGCATTCATCTGCAAGTAGCACACATTCATGCATCGTTTGACTTTTGTGGAAATGCCATTTGACCTCCTCAACCCTCAAACCTAGGTTTTACAGACAATTTGGATCATTAAGCAAACAGCAATTTGTCATTAGTACCACGTCATAAACCTCTGTAGTTTGTGCGTGGCACTCCCAGCATTCATTTTCATTAAAAACAATCATTTATCTAGCAGATAATGCCACCACCACTTGCTAATAATAAGGGCTTATAAATAATTATAAGCAAGTCCAAATTTGACTGTCTATGAAACATATTTTGACTACGGTATTGTATTTTGTTGACGCAAATATTAAGTTTAATAATAATAATATGCTTAGCATTTCATAGCTTGATTTAATCATAGAAGAACGCAGGGGTGTCGATATTAAAGGATTCTTTTCCAATAGGAACGCACGACCCATTCGTAAACTCTTCAAATATTTCATTAGCGTACGAAACGATTTTCTTTTCGAAAGAATTTTCTCCAAGATCCTCTCCTGTACTTGGGAAAATCATGATCTCATATTAATTTAAATGGGCACTTATTAGTTAACATTTTTTATCGTCTATTTGAAACAAAGCAATATAATTAGCTTTGGCGTGGAACGGTGATAATTCAAATATTGCGCTGACTTTAAGCGATTGGCGATGACACCTGTACATTAATCTTTAAGAAAACTCCCCCTTGCTTTAGTGAGGTTCGTAATTTACCACTCGAATAATGTTTTTCCATAGGTATAAGTTAGGCAGCAGTCTGTAAAAATAACAATTAGCGGCAGGCACTACTACTACTATTACTACTACTATTACTACTTCTATTTCTTTCAAAATTAGAAAAAAGTAAGAGTGACATTTGTCTAAAGCCTGGTCCAGAGATTTAGACTTGTGTAATGTGACTCGAATTCTGCATTTGAACGGCACAACGAGCAACGAGTTTCTTGCTAGTTCTCCTCCAAAGAAATCTACTGTTTGGAACGAGCAACTAACTTCAATTTTCTTACCCATTTGAGTCCTTGGCAATTCAAAAGTGCCTGTAGATGGTTTATTTGAAAGAAATGGTTTTGAGTTAGAGTTTGACATGAATACATGTAATGCTGGCACTTCGCTTGCCGTATTTGTACAAATGATTGCGTTACTTGGTTAATACAAAATAAACTATACTTATTGAAATTAAGTCGATTTAGTATTTTCCAAATAAGGCCAATGTTTTAGTGCCACCCTAACATTCGGGCTGATCCATCTGTTGTCAATCTTTACGCAATCATTAAACTTATAGCTTGATTCGGCTCAGTCGCACAACATACACAAAACGTACCATTCTACAATGGAACATCAAGGCAATAATTACTGCAGCCCAGTAAGATTCACCCGAAATTCACCTTTGTCATGAAAACTTAACATTAACCTCCTTTTTTAATTCCAGGCGTCGGGTGTGACAGTATCGGACGCTTGTAAAACGACGTACGAGGAGATCAAAAAAGATAAGAAGCACCGCTATGTGGTGTTCTACATCCGAGATGAGAAACAGATCGATGTTGAGACCGTCGGTGAACGTAACGCCGAGTATGATCAATTCCTTGAGGATCTGCAAAAGGGCGGCACTGGAGAGTGCAGGTATGTGGTATTCTAATACTAAACTAGCATTTTGCCCGCGACATCGTCCGTGTGAATTTTCACAAGGATCCCTAATTTTTTTCAATTGATAATAATAGCTTATGTTACTCAGGGATAATGCAGCTCTCGATTGGTGTAAGAATTTTTGAAATCGGGCTAGGGGTTTTTGGGTTAAATCGTAACAAACAAACAAATCTTTCCTCTTTATAATATTAGTTCAGACTAGCATGACTAATGTTATAAACTAGGATTAAATTTGCCCAGGATTGAGATAGAACTTGCTCGCAAAAAAAACCTAGATGGTTTTTACCCGCGACATAGTTATCCAGATTGCTCCTAGCTTTCTCAATATTTATAACAAGAATGATTATGTACTTTTCCTGATTACATTTTTCAGTATGTCGATATAATTAAGGTAAAAAAAAAAACTAATAAAAATTTGCAAGTGTTGTTATTTACGCCGATGCGCAAGCTCAAAAAATGGAAACCTTTTTGGCAGTCATGTAAAAAGAGAAGATTTACGACGCTAAAGCCCTATTTATACGGTGCAATTTAGTTGTCTGTTCAATGCAATAAGTTGAAGCAACAATGAAAGTTGCACCGTCTGAACAGTGTTTAGACGATGCAAGTAATTGATTGCTTCAATTTAATTGTATCCAATAGGCAAGAAACTTGCGTCATGTAAATGGGGCTTAAGGCATCTTACACCACTTCTTGAGGGTTTTTTTTGGTAGAAATTGTGTGCGTGATATAATTTGTACAATAGTACGCGATTTACAATCCTATTTCTTTTGTTTTTTAGCTCAAATTCGTCTCTTAGACAGCATTTCTAAAGCCTCTCTTTGTACAATTTCCAGATACGGCCTGTTCGACTTCGAGTACACGCATCAGTGCCAGGGCACGTCGGAGGCCAGCAAGAAACAGAAGCTCTTCCTTATGTCATGGTGCCCCGACACCGCCAAGGTCAAGAAGAAGATGTTGTACTCCAGGTAAATACTTAACCATGACCCATTGATGAAAATGGTGGATGGTTGACACTAGTAGGTATGTGGGGTGGCAATGGATTACAAGGCTTATTGCAAGATCTCTGCTTATTGAGCTGAATTCGGTCTAAACAAGCCAAGTCACAATATCTCGATAATTAAATGTTAAACATTTAATTATCGAGATATTGTGACTTGGCTTGTTTAGACCGATAAAACAAATTCAATATGCCAAATGAGTTACCTAAATTACTATTCAGTAAAAATAGTTCAATGTCTATACAAAACTTAATCATCCAATTAATAACCTGATTTCTCAAGCTTTTGCAGATAAGTACTAGTCTCAAAACACTAATACTCGTCATTGTGGCGCTCTCTCGATTCAAAAGATAATACCAAAGCAAAGAATGACATTCACCTTGCATTATTCTTGCACTGAGATGCACATTTTCTCTCCGCCGTTAAAGAATTACACTTACATTTATATCTAAACTGAGCTCTCTAGTTGTTCCAGCGCTAATCTTGTGATAATAAAGCGAGTCCTTGCTAACAGCTGCCAAAAAACACAAAATTATATATAGAGAACGTTTACAACGCGTTACTGTACGGAAATATTGTTTATGACCCACGGTGTTGTCAATATTTTGGCTGGAAAATAGGTCAAAAACGCAATTTAGAAATAAAATGTGTTGTTTATTTATAATCCATTCATTATAACATAGACTAATATCGTTTTTTAATGTAAGCATATAATAAGCTTCGTTATTTTACGATACAATACACGGCAATGTAAACTATTTGCCATTCAATTAAAAAATTAAAAATGAGCCGTGGCAGATGTGAAACATCGAAACTATTTTCTATAGACAATATGTATGAAATTGAAGAATTAGGATTTGTTTAAAATAAATATTAAAAATCGGGTCAGACCGTATGATTGCGTGGCCGAAAAACCGGTCTCGCCCGCAGTGGCGTGCCTTCCATCAAAGCCGAAAAGCCTGGCTTGCTGTCAATATAGCGAGGCAATAAAAAAAAAAGAAAATACCTCTAAATAGGTATTGAAAATATATCGGTTTTTTTTTGTTAAATCTGTCGGGCTTGCCCTAACTTTGACCCCTAGGCACGCCACTACTCACCCGCCGTATCAGTGGTTTTACATCAAAACATTACTAAAATGCAGTTATTTCAACAATAGCCTAATAGGGTATTTTACTCTATACGAGAAAAAATCTATAAATATGTTATCGAGACAGTTTAGGCATAGAGCAGTCGGAAAATGTAAGTTTTAGTTCATAAAATAACAAAACAAATTTTTAAATTCAATTCAAAGTTTTCAGTATTTTTAATCTGTTATAAAACACCGTGAAATAGTAGCGGCCATGTTATTACGCCGTACGGCTGTGTAAACAAAAAATTGACAACTGTCAGTCAACCGATTGGCGTAATAAAGGCTTTTTACTTTTATTATTTTCGTAACCAACGAATTTTTTTCACTATTACACCTATTACAAAATATGCTTTTAATTATTTTTAAATAATATACAAGTATCATATTTAATATGAGCTCATTTGATACGAAACGAACTGACGTCATTTAGGCTGAGCAATATGGCGTTCAGTAAGAGGCGTTTTCGTCAAACTACGCGCGAAATTTGAAAGTTTAAAATTTAGATGCATTTTTATGGCACTTATCGATTGAATAAAAATTTTGTGTTTTTTTTGGTGGCATATTAGCACTACAGAATTTCATTAAGACACTTTTCAAAAATGGGTGTATTACCCTATTATCATCATTATTTGGCTAACCGAGACCCCGCCTCGGAAAGCACGTTCAGCCGTTGGTCCCAACTATCATTCGTAGAACTTTGACAACCAGTCTTACCAAGGGGTACCCAGCAACTGGGTTGTGGAGGTCAAATGGAGACAGTCGCTCCATGTAAAATACTGGTAGTTGCATTCAGTTAGACTGGAAGCCGACCCCAACATGATGAAAAGGCTAGGCAGATGATGATTATCGATATTAAGATGCTTTCTGTATAACACTATAACAAATTAAATTTAATAAACGGTCAAGACGGTTTTGAGAGATTAATTTATATTTGTAAGTTTCTTAAGTTTCTTTGATTATTAAATAAATAAATAATAATAAGTTTAAGCAACATTTTGCTTAGTTCGGTTTTTACCACAAAGTAATTCGTGTTTGTTGGCTATCGACAAATTCAATTATATTTTACATGATTAGAGCTGCTTTTGATAAAAATCTCTTTGTTATGTTATCTTGAAAATAATGTTTAATGTTTCGATAGATAAGTACATAAGGTAATTCTAACACCATTGTCAGATAGCTTGATTTGCTTAGGGCTTAAAATAAAAGTATGCACATTTCTGTGTATTAACAACTGGCTTTTAAAAAAACCCTCTATTAAATAAAGATACAAAAAAAAAACCCAGCCTTTGCATGTGATTTCATTCGCATAGAAGTCAAAGTCAAATCCGTTCTTAGCTGACGTCTGATACAAAGTTTTTTTCCCATTTATAATATAATTATGGCTATGGAAGTATGGATAAAATTATTCAGCCTAAACTGTCCAATTACAAAATTATTCCCATTCTCATATCTTTAGTATCATCTGTCAATTTAATCCCTAATCTCTCTTGTAGGCAACACAAAAAACATTTTGAACTTCTCGAGATTCTTTTAGGTTCTAATTTTTCAACAAGATAAAACGCTAAAATATATTATAGAAATAAGAATAATTCATCATGTCAACCTTTACACGCCCACCGCTGGGCATAGGTCTCCCCCCAAGGGAGACAGTAGGTGTTGTGGTACTCAAAAGGACGCTGCTACCCATCCTCTGGTCAATATCCATCTGTCGCCTGTCGGCGTTGTATTACGAGAATAGTTATAGGACCTCAAATAAAAACCGCCTGTCATTCCGCGTTCTATTTTAAAACAGTGTTTATGGTCGTGTTCATAGGAACTATAAATCATTAAAATAAGCCGCTAAACCAGCCAAATTCTCTACAGTACTTTGTAGTTATTTTTCTTGTCATAAAATCCCGACCGCGCCCTACACTCGAATCATTCGCGATGACGCATACAATCGAATCATGTTTACTAAGAACCAAGATAATATCCTTATCGATACGATAACTAATCGTTGGAAATGCTATTTGTTTGAAGTGACGTAGTCGCATTGTGAAAGTCATGCTTTTATTGAATTTTATATTTTCATCGCCATTTACCACACTACATTTATTATAGCACTAGCGACTCGACCCGGCTTCGCATGGGCCTATAGCTATGTATTATTAGGATAAACAGTGTAACATTATTGTAGATAGACCAATAAATAAATAAACAAATGGACTATCCAACTCAAAAAGATTTTTGCAATTCGAACCAGTAGATCCTGGGATTAGCGCGTACAAACAAACAAACAAACTCTTCAAGCGTTATAATATTAGTATAGATAGCACTATCCCCGCGACTTTGTTCGCATGATTTTTGTTATGAATTCCTAATTTTTTGATAATAAATATAGCAAAAAAAGCCAGTGCTTTTGCCCGCGACCTCGCGTGAATGTCCGTAATCGCGGATGCAGACGAAGTCGCGAATTAAAAAAAAAAATTAACAAAAAGACAACCGCCTTCAAAAAGTAAAAAAAAACTTTTAATTCGCAAGTCGGCAGCTTTGGTTTTGCTTGTTGTTTTGTATTGCCACCGACTTGCGAATTGAAAGTAATTTTTTACTTTTTGAAGGTTGTCTTTATGTTAAAATTTTTTTTTTTTTTTCGCTTTTTAGTGCCTGTTTCTCATCATAGAAACGAATTACGGAACGGCGACACCAAAAATAATCTGTCATCCCTTAATTTTCAACCCTTAGGGGTGGAATATTTTCTTGAAATTTATATGGGACTAAATTTGAGGTATACACTATCAATTAAAAAAAGAATCATCGAAATCGGACTACACTGAAAAAAGTTATACGTGGTCAAACATAAAAATAAATATATAAAAATGTCCATAAAATGAAAACAACTGGGGCAAACAATGTTAAATTTTTATGGGACCAAATGACAACTATTCCGCATCAAACTAAAGAAGAATCACGTAAATCGGATCATAAATCTCAGAGTAATCGATGTACATACATAAAAAAAAAACCAAGCGAATTGAGAACCTCCTCCTTTTTGAAGTCGGTTAAAAAGTAGCCTATCTCCTTCCTCAGGGTTTAAGGTGCATGCCAAATTTCATCAAAATCGGTTCAGCTGTTTTGTCGTGAAAACGTAACAGTCAGAGTAACTTTCGCACTTATATTAATATGGATAGCACTCAGCGATAACGTCGTTTCCAATTGACGATAGAAATTTCAATCGGACCTGTAGGTTCGGAGATTAGTGCGTTCAAACAAACTCTTCACCTTTAATATATTAGCATAAATTAAACAAAAAGCAGCCAAATAACAATAGTTATTAGGGTATATTGCTGCATACTGCATTTTGGTGATATCTTTTTTATTAAACATTTTTTTTTTTTTTTTTCTATTTGCATTCGCAGATAGTTTACATTGCTTTGTATTTATTATGAAATAACGAAGTTTATTACATGCTAACATTGAAATTACAAAAGCACTATCACCATTATGTGCCTAATAAATGTGTAATGGAGTTTATATATTAATTGTAATTGCACTATGTCTTAATCTGTCACTATTAGTTACGCTTAAACAATGAAAGTCGTATATCGTTTCGGTGCGACAATAATGTGACTGCAATATGTTGACGCGCGCGCATTTGGCCCATGTACAGATCCATGTCAAAACACAATATATTGCACACTAAATAAATATCACCGAACTTAGCAAATACAGAGGCGATAACTTTTATTAGGGATCTCGGCTCGTGTCGTAGTTAAAACGTTAGCGCAGTAAATGGGAGCTGAGCTTTCTGACCTCAGATTATAAAACAAAAGGCAGATAGACCGTGCGGTACACTGAGAGTGAAGCCAAAAAAGCAAATACAAATTCAAAAGCGAATAGCTACAATCTCGTGATTGTATTTGCTTTTGAATTTGTATTTTTTTTTTGTCGATGCGGCGGATCGCGTTGTAGGTATTCTCTTTTGAATTTTCTTTTGACGTGACAACGTCTTATAATTCGATAGAGCCGCTGCACGCACGAAAAAACATGACTCATGCGGCGTTACGTAACGCCGCTCTGAGGCGTTCCATGTAAGGCTTGAAGTGCAAGCGAGAGCGCGGAATGAGCGACAAAGAAGCACAATCGGCATGATTCTTTCGCGTTGTCACGTTCAACTATCGTCAGTAAACCGACTTTACAGACAACCAATTTTTTTTTTATTATCTGAGTTTCTGACAATGTTGCTGCGGAAATTTTAATGCAAAATTACAATATAAAAGTAGAAGTAAGATTGATTTGATGCTAGAACGTGGCACGACTCACGTCCGGCTACTTTTAATAGGCCAGGTCCTCAATCTCGTGAACATTTTCTATGAAGCAGTTCATGCTGCTACTTCCGGCGTCTATGTCCCGTGTAAATTCAGTCATATATAAATGACTGAATGAATGCTTTATTTGCTAAAATATAGGTACGTTGTATAATGGTAAAATTGACGTAAGGTAACTATATTCGACTTTCCAGTCATGCTAATTTTTAAATGTCATACCGACAGTGCAGATCAATAAAAGTAGTCTCCTTATTGTTAAATAATTATTTCAAAAATTACAATATCAATTAATACTACATTAGCTACACGATATACGCAAATACAGAAAAAATATAGGGCGACTGGTAATTAGTGTACGATACTTAGACACGTGATTGTGTTCATTATAGATAACAAACAACTTTCCCAAAGAAAAAATGTTTTTTGTACTGGTTCACTTTTATCACAATAATTAACACAACAGCCGTATGAAGTTCACGCGCGAGCACGCCCTGTCACCTAAAGTGAACCAGAACAAAAAACATTTTTTCTTCGGGAAAGTTGTTTGTTATCATGAACACTATCATGTGTGAGATCGATGAGTATCGTACACTAATTACCAGTCGCCCTATATATATAATAAGTTATCACTGTGTCAAATGCAGTACACACGGCTACACTTCAAGCTATACATTTCCAGTATAAGCTGATCTCGCATTATATAGATTTTTCATACAATGAGAGGTCAACTTAAACTGGAAATGTATAGATTGATGTGTAGCCGTGTGTACATATTATAATGTCAAAAAGATTTCAAATAATTACAAGTCATCAATTGAATAAATACATCTGTCACATAGCCAATTAAATAAAGTTCTACTGAATTCTAAATAATTGTGTTTTCTCATTTTTTTCCGGTAGCATATTTATACAGCTTAATCGCCATATAGTGGCAGTTTGTGTCGCAAAGTTTTAAACGATTGTGAGCCACTATCAGTGACTTTTGTTCTACCTTTCGTTTTAAAGGAGCTTTTGCATCCTTTTCAACATAATTCAACGCAAACCAAAATGTGCTGAACATGCCACGGTCGCAACTACATGACAGACAGACATACGTAATAGGGTATTTTACTCTATACGAGAAAAAATCTATAAATATGTTATTGAGACAGTTTAGGCATAAAGCAGTCGGAAAATGTAAATTTTAGTTCATAAAATATCAAAACAAATTCTTACATTCAATTCAAA
This sequence comes from Charanyca ferruginea, assembly GCA_947361185.1. NCBI lineage: Eukaryota > Metazoa > Arthropoda > Insecta > Lepidoptera > Noctuidae > Charanyca > Charanyca ferruginea. The sequence continues at coordinate 5,029,936 of OX376082.1, read as the reverse complement.
GTTTTCAGTATTTTAATCTGTTTTAAAACACCATGAAATAGTAGCGGCCATGTTATTAAGCCGTACGGCTGTGTAAACAAAAAATTGTCAACTGTCAGTCAACCGATTGGCGTATATAGGCTCTGTACTTTTATTAGTTTTCGTAACCAACGTAATTTTTAAATTATTACACCTATTACAAAATATGCTTTTAATTATTTTTAAATTATATACAATTATCATATTTAATATGAGAGCATATGATATAAAACGAATTGACGTCAATTCCGCTGAGCAATATGGCGTCCAGTAAGAGGCGTTTTCGTCAAACTACGCGCGAAAGGAGGTCAGCAAAATCCCGTACAACTTTGCCCAAATATGTGCCTTGAGGTACACGTGCACCAAAGCGTAGAGAAAACATAGAGGAATTCGAAAATAATTTTACTTTTATTCATAAATCATTTTTAGCTAATTATTATAATATAAACTAATAACTTATAAATATAATACAATAAATTAAAACATGTGGCAACTATGAAAGCACGATTGCGTTTCATTTGGTTGTCACTCAGGTTGACATTTCGTAAATGTCATTTTGTTTTGTTTTTGTTGACACTTCACACATGTCATTCCGTTCATTTCTGCGTTTGATAGAAGAAAGAAGAAACTTGACACTTGTTTTTTTAATAAGTAAGGTGGTTATTTGATAGAGTGCTAATATGGCGTCCTTTTTATTACGATGAAAAATATTTTTTTCTCTTCCCCGGGCAGCTATATAAATAATTTAAAAGTGCTATATTATTCAGTGTAATCTAGTGTATTTTATGCCAGTAAGTGTACCTTCTGTACTAAATTGGGCAGATATTGTTGACATCCTTTGAAAATTCAAAAATTTAGAAGCATTCTTATGGCACTTATCGATTGAATAAAAATTTTGAGTTTTTTTTTGGTGGCATTTTAGCACTACAGAATTTCATTGAGACACTTTTCAAAAATGGGTGTAATACCCAAGAAGCTTATAGGTAAAAGTGGAGGCAACACTGAACAAATAAGTGAAATCAACTGTGGGCAGACAGACACTCTCTTTCTGAATACATACATAAGATAAAGAAAACACATATTACTATCTCGTTCTTATTATTATTATTACTAAGCGAGCGAAAGTGATACAATTACTTCTGAAACGCAAACGCAGTTATGGCTATAATGTGCGTGCGCTCGGAATAAAACGACGTATGTGCCAAAACGAATTTACTCCTTTTTTAACAAAATAAATGAATTATATTTAAAACTACTTTGAGAAAATTTTGATGTGATAATTGTCTTTGTTTTAAAGCAAAATTCCATCCTCTTAAGCGTTACGCCGTGATATCGAAAAAAGCAAAAAAAAATTGATATAACTTTGCAATTTTTTTGTATCGAGAAAAATTCATTGAATCGTGTATTCCTTTTGCATGATACTAGATCAAAGATTCAAAAAACATATACCAAAATGTTAAATCCCTTAACAAGTTACACTAAATAGAAAAACCACATTCTTTTTAATACATCGCCTTAAACATACTGTAAAGCGACCGTAAAATGTTCGTTTTGATGCACTTGATAGCATGTTGGAGTTAAGAAAATCTTTGTTTCTGTGAAGTGTTCACAGACGATTAAAAGACGATCTTTTAATCGTCTGTGAACGATGCGATGTTTGGAGTATTGTGAGATGAGCGTGTGGATATCGTGTAAAATATTTAAAATAGTTTTTTTATTTCCTCTTTTACAACACAATATTTCTTTGTCCGCAGCTCGTTCGACGCACTGAAGAAGTCGCTGGTGGGCGTACAGAAGTACATCCAAGCGACCGACCTCTCGGAGGCCTCTCAGGAGGCTGTAGAAGAGAAGCTGCGCGCTACCGACCGCCAATAAGTCAGCATTTATCACTCGACCGACGTGCGGGCATCGCGACCGTCCCATGAAACAACCTTCACCCGCCACAGATTCACTACATGCAGTCGGACAACGTCATTCGACGACGTTGCACCACTGCATGAAGTTCCTCCTCTGTGGTCATAGTCAGTATTGTCAGGCGGCTCGCGGTGCTACCCACAGTTTCGCATGGGTTTTTTTATATATCGTTTCAGTCCTTAAGCTTTTGCAGTCGATTCTATTCCGGAGCGGTTAGGTAGTCGGAACATTTGTACAGTCAACTGTAACCCACGGCCGACTCCGCGACAGCCTTTATCAAAGCAATTAAGGGATCTTTATGTAATAATTTAAATTATACTAATTATTATATATATTTTTTCCTATAAAATTACTAAAGAGTAAGTTAAGCTCAAACTAAATTTAATTACAGCGTACGCGTCGATCTTTTTTAAACTGTAAACACTGGTAAGCGAACGCCGGTCGGCTTTTATACTATTTAGATTGTAATATAAAGAATGTACGATTTTATACGGTCACCTAGTTTCGTTTGAGATTCATCTTGCTAAAGGTGTATGCTTGAGCTGCGGCTCGATACATGGCGGGCGTTGGATAAGTATTTTGTAACCGATTTATCCAGAAATACACTCGATATAAGAGAATATTATTTGTTTTATTCACTAATCACAACCTACAACGCCGTGTTTCCTGTGTGACACTGATCGTGTTGCTATTGGGTAGGGTAGTAACGTTTTGCCCGCCATAGTAAATACACGGTCATGACTAACTACATGACATACTTCTATACGTAATTCAATAGAGTATGTAACTTAGCTTGGCGCCGAGTGGTGTGACCGACACTGGCTTGGCCACCATCAGGGATTTTAATTTTGATAACACAAAAAAATTGTCGGTCACTGGTTCAAATTATATAAGCTGGAGAGACTCTCCTGATCGGCCACCTTTATATTGGCCAAATTTATATCTCAAAAACTAGGGCACCTAGCGAGGGTCTGTTGCTAGATCGAAGATTTCACGAAACACTGTCGTGAACTCTTCGATCTAGCTTTTGGATTATACCTTACTAATTGAACTCGTTATACCTTCGAAACTAAGACCCGATTAAATCTGTGACTTGGCGACTAATTTGCGACAAAATATGGGAGAAAACATCTTCGCTAGATGCCATATAAATGTGGCCAAGCTGGGGAGACTCCAGATCGGCCACCTATAAACCCTTATATCCATTGAACCAGTGACTGACAAATTCTGATATTTGGCGACAAATTTTTTGTATTATCAAAATTAAAATCCCTGATGGTGGCCAAGCCAGTGTCAGTCACACCGCCGAGTGCACGTTTTTGCGTTATAGACGTGGCGGTCAAAAGATTAACACCATCACTACATATTATAAAACAAAGTCCCCCGCCGCGTCTGTCCCTATGTATGTTCGGCAATAATTCCAAGACATCTAGACACACTCGACACAGCAATGAGGCTCTTCGCAGTAGAGAGGTACCAGGGTGACCTAGATTTAGGGATGGAGGCAAGGGTAGTTATTCTGCTATTTGAGGGGAAGACTCAACAAATCAAAAACTCAACATTTAAGTAAACCTTCCAGAGAGAGACTTACACAAATATTTTAAAAACAAAATTACCCAAATCGGTCCAGCCTTTCTCGAGTACAAGCGCAGTGTATTTTTATTTTGTTTCCACTCTATACGGCAATGTGGCTCTGTGCAGTGAAGAGGTACTAGGGTGACATAGATCTAAGAAGTCCTACTACTTGACTGCAGCGCCACATAACGGATCCAATTGTGAATCTAAACCATTCTCGAATCCAATGGAATACACACGACAAAATCGGTCCAGCCATTTAGAAGGAGTTCACTATCATACACTCCCACAGAATATTTATATGTACAGGGTGGAGATGGCAATAGCACAAAAAATGATCATGGTAGGATTTGGTGTAACTGTTTTTATTGAGCATTAATAATATTAAATTATGACGCCACAAGTTGCCGCTCTTCTCACAAGTTAGAAAACCAATATTTCTGGTGTTTTATTTTAGTTACATTTGTATGCTGTTTAGTAACTGAACTTTTTTTTTAATTTCGTTTTTAGGATTTATTTGATAGTTTCAAAATATTCTTATGAACTAGAATTACCAGTATTTTAATTTTTTGTCGTATCGTCGTCCCTACCCTGTATACCTAAAGATAGATTGAATGGTGTGAAGAAATTATTGATAAAAATGAATGCTATATTAAAAGGGTGTCCACTATAGAAAACAAAAGAATTAATGATATTTTAAAACATTTATTAAAACTCGTCGTGGCAACAATATTGCTATCACACTATCTTCTATCACAAATGAAATCTTAACTACAATCAAAGTAGTAAGTTTCAAACATTTATTTCATTTGACGAGAATTGATTTCATTTTAATCTGAGGCAATCATTATAATTAGCAACTTACTCAACACAAAACAGATATTCATACATATTTATATGAATCTTAGCAAAATATTTTACCCCGATTTGGTAATAAATTATTTCCATCTGGCAACATTGTAAAATTAATGGCTAATAATCACCGGCTATTGTTAGCACAGTTGCAAGTTATTATTATTTCAATAATTCGGCCATATTTGCATACATTTTTTGTGATTACACCTTCTAAAGTTCATGATCATGCCAGTCACTACATTTGCAGAAGCACTAATCAAGTGTAAATAGAATTCTTAGAGCGGATCGACGAAAGATCCTAAGAGAATTAAAAAAAGAGTCTTATTTCCGCACTACTGACACGACAAGACCAATGGTAGCCCTTTTAGCAAATTGTATAATAAGTAATTATTATTAGGCGTAGCTACTTTATCCAAGTGAGAGTTCTTTAGGCAGTGTCTTTTTTAAAACTTATTGTCAATTGGATTTAAGGATATTATTTTAAGAGGAGGCTTATGTATTACCTTGCTGCGCCCATTGGTGTGATTACTTTGCACATAAACGTAGAATTATCAATAGAGTAAATGTTATTGTCAGCACTCTGACCGTGGATATTTGTTAAACTGTTATGAAAACTTAAATGAGTTTTCAATGTCCATATTTCTAGAGTTATAACTTATACCTAGTAAACTTTGCGGTAGAAAAGTCCTTATAAATAGATTATAAAATCTAGAGCCAGGAACCTAATCCTTTGGTTGTTTACCAATAAAAGCAGTGACATTTTTGTCTTTTTATTTGTTCTCTGATATTTTGGATTTTCTTATCCAGATGGCAAGCAAGGTAAAAGGACTGTGCCTGTAAATACGAAGTGTTACTATTCATTGTGCGTGTAATGTTTTGTCATTGCTTCTATTGGTACCTACCTACCTATTTTATCAATAAAACTCCCAGAAATAAATCCGAAGCACAAGTAGGTATACATTCCAAAACTACGCCATATTTTTTGTTTTATATTATTTGAAATGGAATTGAACTACCTAACTTTTTTAACACACATTATCGAACCTCTTAACTTTATCAAAATTCCTTTTTATGAATCACATTTTAGTTGAATTATATTTAGGATTAAATTGTAAATGCATTTCTTGGGAGATAATTATACTGTTCTGAATTTTTCAGGGTTACAGTATCTACATTACACTATTTAGATATGAATGAATAATTAGAAATATTTTAAGTTATAATTAAGATAAGAAGACACAATTCCTCATTGCAGTTGGCCCTAAAAATAAAACCTTAATTCACACCACTTCGACGTCCATATATCATAGTCTTTTAGTAAATATTTGTGAAAGAGAAACGTCATCACCTTTAAATAAATTTATGTCGGCGTAATGGTATGAATTAAGACTAGAGACTCCATTGATACGAAAAGTCAGTGGTAGAGCGTGCACTGTATCTTTGTTCACACGTTGGCGCGTGTCGCATAAACGTTAAAAAGTCACACTGACGTAGGCTTCTTACAGTTAACTTTTTATTTATAGAATACTTACTAACATCTTAATCTAGGTACACTCTTTCCCAAAAATAAATCTGAATGTATATTGAACGAAGCTGGCCGTTTCACGAAAACCAAAAAAACTTCAAACGAAAAAGTTGCAGCTGGATATTTTTTCCATGATAAGGGAACCAAAAATTTTAAGATGGCAATATTACTTTAGAATTAGTTGTGATACCAGTGCAAATTATGAAATTAAACAATGGTAGAAAAATTATATAAATACAAAAATCGTCGACGGTCTCACTACCGTGGACAGAGAAGCTCTTTCTAGTGTGAGTGAAGTGAAGTGAGAAAGAAATCTTAATTTCGTCTATTACCTTCTCTGTCTACGTCTCACTACACGCAAAGTTTTAACACAACACAACATTCAGTTTACGCTATAAAAATAAGAGGCCTTTCGAAGTGTTTCTATTGTCTCATAGCAAGACGCTTACTAAGAGAATCTACTAAAAAATACAGAATTAATTGATTTCCAGATACATCGATTTCCCTTCTTTTTTAATAAATATTGCCAAACTTTATTTACTAGATTTTCTAAAAAACGCAACTTCTTCAATCAATTATGAAATGCGACCCACAACTGTTTTCTGGAAGTTATTTAGCAGTGACATGATATTCCCTTTTTAACACGTTGAACGCCATGGGGGACACCGGTGTCCGACGCTAGTGCCTTCAACATTTTTGGCTCGGCAATGAAAAATCAATGAAAAAAACAAAAAAGTCTATCAACTTCTTGTCATCAAGCTTCTCTATGGCTTTATTCCACTGTTTATGACACACTGTAAACTGGCCACTGCTAAAGAATTCTATCATAAAAATTAGAACCGATCTACATAACGATATTTATTCAACCGTGTTTCGTAACAAGTCGTTTGTACGACAGTACTTTCTTAACCAACTCATAGCATATGTTAAGAATTAAATACTGATAGTACTTATGGTGTCCGCGGGCGCAGGGGTCACGATTGGCTGTTGAATTGTGGGGTCCAGAAGGGGAATGCTGTCCGTTGTCCTGGAAAAAGTTTCCTTTCCTGTATTCTCGAGTAGGAGTAGATACAGACATACATAAGGGGGCCTAAAAATATATGATAATGTCCAGGAATATCGAATCCCAATTACAGCACTAGGACCGTTGTTGTTACTATAATATTACAGAGAAATTGTGTTGTATTACATAAGTAGAAAGGTACCTGTTTCTTGTTAGTGTAGGCTCAGTGATAACGGCCTCGCAGCATGGAGCTGTGGTCTTCGGCTTTACGATCGGCAGCGTTGTACATATTGTGGTTGTTAGGTATATGTACTGAAACCGCAAATAACAAGAATAAAATGAGCAAACGTAAGTTTGAATAAAGTGCCTAGCTGTAGTATGACTAAAGGTGAAGGAAGACTTGACTAGCACTAATGACGTAGGTACAGAACTACAGACAGCGTCACCAATTGCTTACCCCCCACGCATTGAAATTTCTTCGGAAAGGGGGTTAGCAGTTGATGACGCTGTCTGTACTAGTTCTAATCTGTTCTTACCTTAGGTACCTCATTCCTTCAAAATTACAAATAAAGGCTCTCCTCCACAGGTGTGTTATTATCGTCCGATAATATCGGTTGAGTTATTGCGATATTTGTTTTCAGTACATTTTGTACTAGGAAGGCTACGAAATTACACACTGCTGCGATAATAATCCGCTTCCGGTATAATCGACCGATAATAACGCTCGTGTGTGGAAGAACCTTTACTTACCATAACAACAACGAGTATCAAATAAATTGTAGGAGTAGACCAATGCGCAGCGTTTTCTATAGCCACTACACCCATCACCCAGTTGATGGCAAAGAATGGCTCCAACACAAGACATAAGTTCAAATATGTCTTCAATTCGTTGCCTTCTGTATTCCAGCTCCATTTCCAAGATAAGTTGTCCATATATAGCATATTGAGGAGGCTCTTATCGTGCAAGGCTTTCGCAGCATGAACTAAATTGGGCTAAAATGGGTAAGGGTAAATTCATTCAGTGAATTACAACCATTTTATGAACAACGAAAAATTGCCAAACGTGCTTTTAATTTGTATCTGGTAACTCACCTCACTACCAGTTTCGACGGTCTCCCCCGGTATTGCCATGTTCACATAATGGCAATCATCCTCACTTCCAATATAATCTTTGTCCAGAGTTTCTGAACTATCGGTGTTCTTCCTACTGCTGCCAGGCGTATAAATGTTATCTAACGTATCAATACTGCCATTTTTGTCGTCGTTTTGGTCAGTTTTTGGCCAATTGGCTATATGGTGGTCGACTAACTCTTGAATTTTAGCTGTTAGAGTTTCTGCTTGCTTTTTATTGACGCTTTGCAAACCCAATATGATGATAGCTGTATTGATAAGGATTAATATCATGGCGGGTACCATGAAACCCATGACCATGCCCTTTTCAATGGACATCCAGCAGTAGTGCTTTATTTCATAGTGCTCCATAGAGAGAGCGTAGTTGAACTGAAAAGGAAGTTTATTTTAGGAACATTGGTCTAATTCTCAAATCAAAATTAAATAATCAAAAACTTAAAAAATAAATAGATGGTATGTACAGCCACCATCACATATACTCATAATCATAAGTCATACTCAACCACAATCTAAAATCTACAACTCGTATCACCTCCACGTCAAAAGCCAGATTCATTTATTTCTTTTTTATTAGAGACACTTTATTTTAATTTGAAACCCTTACCATAACAACGACAGCAGGCACACCATAAGCCAGCAAGTAGTTATACTTCAGCGGCAGTAGAGTGTCACAGGCACAGAACTCCGCGACTGCAGCCGCAAGGGCCACTATCCACATGGCACAGGATACGTGAGTGTAGTGTAAGAGTAAGGCTATCCTCTCACATTGAGAAGGGGATGATACACCCTGGGGAAAAAGTAAAGTGTTTATGAGCAAGAAAAATAGTTAAGATAATTGAATGATTCGAAAGGACGGTCGTAGTATGTACCTACATTATGTTTATTTTGCATATATGTTTATTTAACAGATATATTGAATATAAATACTATGGAATATTTTCCACCCAAAATAATTCGAAAGACCTTTTCTTTCATAATCTTGTTGCACTTACTATAGGTCTATAGCAGGAGGCTGTAACGGCCTTACCTAATTTTCAATTTTTAATTGTCTCTTGTTATGTTCATGGAAAATTACAATCGGATGTTACTTTCTGTTCGTGGCACAAGTCGTAAGAGTTAATTTAGTTATTTATGTTAAACACTGAAAAGAAACAAATAGGTCCCACCCACCATAACAGCCTGTACGTAAATAATAGTGCAAGCAGCTAGACAACAGCACAAGTTTATATTGATGGGGTACAACTTGCTGCTGCGACGGAACTCAGCTGCGTACTCACTCCACATCAGCCACATCACAGCGCTGATTAGGAGAACTACGGCTATTCCACTTGTGATGAAGATCTGGTGGAAGAATACAACCACATTAAAAGTAATCTTATTTTTTAGATATTTTTTAATTCGGATGTAAGTTTCGGGCTGCTACCACACTATAAATATTAGTACTACCGTACAGTAGCGACACGCTTCGCCTCCCTCCGAAACTGTTCTTCACCACTTCCCGCGTCGAACAACTGGTACTGGGAACTGCTTTTATTGTCGCGGCGCTTAGACACGCACGACACGCACGCACGCATGCACGTATTTGTACAGTCAGATATTTTGGTAGTAGTGTAGGTAATTAAATCGTTTTGTTTGTATAGATAGAGTGTCGTAGGTGTGCTGCTACTATGAGTTCCTAATAGAAAAATCTCAATGTAATTGTATCCGTACCAGGAGTCAAACCCCAGGGCATGGTTCAGCATAAATGCACTGCTGAGAAAGGAAAATCATTTAATATCACGTATGAAGTCATCTATATAAACATACCAGTATCATCCATTCGTTCCTCACTCCATGGCAGTTGTTGAACCCATACAAATACGTCACACTGTCTATAATATTGTGCTCTTTCAGATCTGCATCAGCTAGGGAGTCGTCGGGGAGATCGGACTCCGAATCTACCTTGTTATCTGCAGTCTTGCTTATTACTGTCCAATAAAACAAACATGATTAGATAATTATGATTTTACGAAATTCCTGGTTTATATAATTGTCGCTGTATTAGATTAATAATAATTGGTAACAAACGACCTACCTACTCTAATCCAAGAAGAAATCGTAAATAAACAAAATAAGTAGGAATTAACTACCACCAATTTAAGTACAAGTATTTACGCTTATTTTCGTTAATGAAAGAAAATTTACAAGTGACTTACCCTGATTACTTCTGGACACAAACTCCGGATTTGGATACAACTGAGGGTTATCATCATAAATGGAAGACGTAAAGTTCGACACAACCCCACCATATTCCGTGTCATAAGAAGTTATATCATAATCAGATCGGTCATCAGCTCTAGGATACGTTGATTTATGATATCTGATGGATACTGCAGGCTGAAAGGAGCGGTATGATGGCTTTGATTTAAAATAGCCATCGTCGCCTAGCCTTCGGAGGTGATGAGAACTCTTGTTTTGGGAGGCTGAAATATTTAATTGAGTTTATTTATTACAAAGTTAAGACTTCGAAATAATATAAACAAGATTGCACTATACAAAGAAAAATAATATTTTAATGGCAGCTGTAAAAGTAAATAACAACGGCGTTTAAGGTTCTACATTTTTACAGTTCATACTTATGAATAGGAATAATGTGCGTGATAGTAAACACGTAATTATTGTTCATTGGCGTGAGTTAATCAAGGTCAACGTAGTATTTGTAATTTTATTTTTAGCATTTATAAACAAAGGATAAAATGTTTATTTGTATATTATGATGCCCATCAGCCTATGTTTACAAAACATATAAATACTTACCGTTAGCATCTATAATATAACACTGCACGATTAAAATTATCAAAAATATGAATTCAAAAACATATGACTGCATGTTAATTTTATAAAACCTTTCCCGTTTTTATGTATAACTAAACAAAACATTAATTTATAGTTCTATTAAAAAGAAATGATCAGTTTGCATATTTTATATCACTTGTGTTATTGATATTATAGTATTTTTCCACTTAATTATTTAAGCGGCGATAAAAGCCAGCCATTTTCACAATTACCGCGGAAAATCGATACAGTAGTTACGATCCTTTACACTGAAATATATGTGTACCTATGAAGCTGTATGGGTGTACCTAAATATAGGTAACTAATTCTGTTTATGAAAATAACGTCATTAATAAATACAGTGCATTGGTACTAAAAATATACTACTGTACAATTTTTCTCTTTCTGTTGATTTTATCACGCTCGGGAGTCGGGTGTTAATGTTCCATAATGTATGCGCCACTTTAGTTATTGATTAGTAGGAAATAGTAATAATTGTATTTATAGCAATAGCAACACAATGAATTATGTCTGTCAAAGAAACGTTCCAGTGTTATGTTAATAATTATGTTATTATTCCATCTCTCTCTTACAACAACATCTGTATCTACACATCCTACTCTTATGTTTTGCATTGAGGCCCAGATGTTTTCAAAAAATAGGTACTAATCTGTCGCGAATTATTTACTGAGTCTTCGTCATAGTATTACAGAACAACCTATTACTCATAGGTATATTATAATTATTATATTACTCTGTGGTCATGGTCTTCGCAAGTCTGACTGTCTGACAACACAGACACACCTGTCGTCCTGTCCTGTCAGGCCTGTCACGTTCACAACAAATTCAAAAAGTCAATGCAAAAACGCAATAGAAATGTAACCAAAAATAGATACAAAAATGAGTGCAATATTAAAATTTATCCGTGAAAACCATATACTGGCCCTCATTGAACAAGCTATAATCAAAAAGAAGTCCCGGCTGAGTTTGAATGCGTTCGAAATCATTGAAATACCCGATTTGCTGTACACTTGCGCTGATGTAGAACATCTTTACTTGCATAGAAATAAAATAACAGTGATTCCTGTGGATATAACTCAGTTATTAAATCTAACAACGTTGACCCTAGACTATAATAACATTACTGTGCTGCCGCCAGAGATAGGACATTTAAAAAACTTGGTGAATTTAAACATAAGCTATAATCCTCTAAAAGTGTTGATTCCGGAAATTGGTGAGCTTGAGAATCTTGAAGCATTCTGGTGCAACAGAATAGGGCTGCGAGAAATACCCAAAGAAATAGGAAAGTTGGAGAAACTGGATACTTTTGGCGCGCGAGGCAATGAGTTGGTAGCCCTGCCTGAGGAAATTACCAAGCTAACAAAACTAAGGTAAGGTTCTTTATGTTTATTACAAAAATACCAAATATTCGATAACTTTTGTGTAAGAAAAATAAAAGAATATGTTCACTGAAGCTTGTCTAGCTTATCATCATAGAAAATTGGCAATGAATGTATAAATTAATGTCAATAAGGTTTTTGTGCATTCAAAATTAGAATCTTGTTTTTAGGCATAAAAAATGACCTCAAGCATTATGTCATAAAAAAAATAACAAGCTACTTGTTACTATGGTCAAGGTTGCTTCAAGTGTAGAAATAAATATGGATGAAACCTTGAATTTGGCCTTACAAACTTTTTATCTATAATTTGTTAAACTGTTTCATAATAATTGGGTGTAAAATTTCTCAATAAATCCTTGGCACAGATTTATAATTTTTTATCATATTATCTCGTTACTATAAGGATGTGATAGGGTGTTATTCTGAGTACTGAAATTGAAATTGCTAATTTTTTTTGGGTAGTATTTAATTGTACATCAAAAAACTTCCTTTTTTGTATAAAAAAAAAATCCCAATGTTCATCAAAAATACTGATCGAGCAGCAAAATAGTTACCTCAAAATATCATGATTTTAGCAACAAGTTTAGTTTGTAATGCATCACTGTTAATAATAAAAAGCGAAGCATTTTTATGAATTAATATTATAAAACAATAACTAGATTAAACTTTGTAATTCATTTTTGAAAAAAAAAAGCACCTACTCCTTAGCTCGCGGTCCGCCCCACCCCTTCGCGCCTACGCGGGCCTAAATAACACTCTAGGTGTAGGGCAGACAAGACTGCATGAAGTTGGTTATGCAGCGATTCGTTTCTGTCACTAAATTTTGTAGCACAACATACAACATACTACTGTGTCAAGAAAGTACCGGGAATGATTCAATAAAAATCAAAATAATGTACTAAATATCTAAATTTATTGTAGCCTTCAAAGTAGGTCCATTCCGTAATAATCCACTAACGCCAACGATTCAACGAATAACCAATAATCAAAATATTTTTAGAAGTATTTTTTGGAATCGACTTTAGTAGGTAGTAGGGAATTTTCACGCTCGGCTAGAGTTTCTCCGTTTAATTCACTGGCAGCGCAAGCTTTGCGAACCGCATCTCGCTTTGTCGCTCGCTCGCTCGGTAGGCACTTACTCAACGGCAGTGATAGAAAGCGCGCCATAATAGGGTATTACACCCATTTTTGGAAAGTGTCTCAATTAAATTCTGTAGTGCTAATATGCCACCAAAAAAAACACAAATTTTTTATTCAATCGATAAGTGCCATAAAAATTAATCAAAATTTTCAATTTTCAAATTTCGCGCGTAGTTTTACGAAAACGCCTCTTACTGGACGCCATATTGCTCAGCGTAAATGACGTCAGTTCGTTTTGTATCAAATGAGCTCATATTAAATATGATAATTGTATATCATTTAAAAATAATTAAAAGTATATTTTGTAATAGGTGTAATAATGAAAAAAATACATTGGTTACGAAAATAATAAAAGTACAAAGCCTATGTTACGCCAATCGGTTGACTGACAGTTGTCAATTTTTTGTTTACACAGCCGTATGGCGTATTAACATGGTTGCTACCATTTCACGGTGTTTTACAACAGATTAAAAATACTGAAAACTTTAAAATGAATTTAAAAATTTGTTTTGTTATTTTATGAACTGAAACTTACATTTTCCGACAGCTTTATGCCTAAACTGTCTCAATAACATATTTATAGATTTTTTCTCGTATAGAGTAAAATACCCTATTAATACTATAAACGGAAATATATGACAAGAAACCAATCTTCTTCTTCTTTTTACTATCGTTTGTTATTTAGCATTAATAGACTTTAATATTGAATTCTTCAAAATTTTGATCGTAACCTGTAATTTTAATTTTGTTTTGTATTTTATTTCAATGTTGTTTATGTAAGTGAAATATCTGGCATTAGTCCGTTCGCAAGTGTTATATTATGTAGTTATACAGGGAAACCTATAATTGGTCATATCAACTGTTGTACGCTTACTTTGTAAAATATTATGTATCGCTGTTGGTTACCTAAATAAATAAAATAAAAATAGTATCGCTATATTAGATGAACCTTTAAAAAAAATCTATATTAATACTAATACTTGGCTTTAATGATCATTACATTTGTTAAGCGTGTTTTCTGAAATTTTAAGACATTTATGTTGCACGACTTTTGAGATGCTTAAAATAGAAAACATGTTGCAAAAATTGATATTTTGTTATCAGTATGGTTAATTTGCTGCTCAATCAGTATATTTGCTGCTCAATCAGTATATTTGATATGCAAGGAGTATTTTCGTCCATTGGACAAGTTTTTTGCGGCGCATTAGAGGAAAAAAAAACAATAAAGTAAAAAACAATAAAGTATTGATGCATATTTTCTAATTATTTTTAGAACTAGTTTGTTAAACATTTGGTTTGTTTGCATTACAATTAATTGATGTAAACAAATTGAAGGGAGATAAGATTTTTGATGTGCACTTAAAAATAAATCATTTTTTTTAACTGATTTCTAACTGCTACTAAGAAACTAGTAGACTCAAAGCCCAATAACACTTTACTAATAAAATGTACATAAACAAAATATTGTAGTGTTTATTTTTAACTAACTTCAAAAAAAGGAGGTTGTCAATTGGACTCTTTTTTATGTTTGACACTGATATCTTTTTACAGTGTAGCCCAATTTCGATGATTCTTATTTTAATTGATAGTGTATACTTCAAAGCCCCATAATAATATTCAATTTCTTGAAAATATTCCACCTCTAAAGGTGAAAAATTAAGAGATGACGCAATTTGTTGATGTTACTGCTTCTTAATTCATTTGGATGATAAGAAGTAAAGGCAGTAAATCAATGATATTCTTTGCAGTAAATATTTAAAAAAAAAACTTATTTACAAAAAAGACAAACGCCTTTAAAAAACAAAAAAGTATAAAATAATTAACAACAAACAGAAACAAAGCAGCAGACTTGCGAAATTTAAGTTTTGTAAAAAATATTTTTAATTGAGTAAGTACCTACCTATGTAGCTTCTTGCTAATCTTTCTCCATATGAAATTACCTTTCGGTAGCGGCACTACCTACATAGTTTCCATTCTTTTTTATTGTAATTGACATGCAAAAGTGCCATAATGGTCCAATTGAAAAAAATATTTTGACTTTAACCTATAGGTTATAAAATATATTTTATCTTCCCTTTTATCTTAATCTTGTATCTATCAGATGGTTGACGCTCGAGAACAACTACTTAGAAACATTACCTAACACGTTGGACAGCATGGAAGCTCTGGTGCATTGCAACTTAAGAAACAACAGAGTCAAAGAGTTCCCGTTGTCTATACTCAAGTGTCCGGACCTCATGTTCCTGCAGCTAAATAATAATCAGGTAATAATCTTAAGTATTTTATGAAAAAAAAAATCGAATGCTTCTGCCACTTTAATTTTAGGTACTTCGTGATAAGACAAACATTTTCGTTGTTGCGACACTAGGAGTAATAGTGTTCTGTGCACATCTGGGCAAGCAATTTGTCACATTTGAATCATTCGTCGAATGTGAGTACCCTTCGCTCGGCTGTCGGTAAATTACTGCACATCAAAAGGTTTTACCGCGACAATGTTCGTGCCGGTGGCCACACTTCGCGCGCTCTCTATTTAGTCGTTGCCCGATGTTTTTAAACTGCGAACATTTAAGGCTCTCCCTTACAGGTGCGTTATTATCGGCCGATAATTACAGATGCGATATTTGTTTTCAGTACATTTTGTACTAGGACGGCTACGAAGTTACACACTGCTGCGATAATAACGACGCAATAGAAGTAGGACGCTTACGTTTCTCCGTCCTGCGATATTCCGATATGAGTTCTTTTAGAACATGCGGTCACACAGCTGCGAGATCGTTAGTACGTCAAGGACGAAATTTTATTTTACCGACGCGACGGTTACGAGTGTTCTAAAAAACTATAATAGTTATGAATATTGATAATTCATCAGACGAAGAATTTTTAACACTAACAGAAACTACTGTACAGTGTGACCATCACAAAAATGACAAATCTGCCCGACATTAGCGAAAAACCTGCCAAAAACACGAATACGAAATAGAATTATCGGACAATAAAAACGCAGCTCTGTGCAAAGAATCGGGACGCATTATCGCAAAAACGCATCCGGTATTATCGACCGATAATAACGCGCCTGTGTGGTAGAGCCTTTTTGCGACAACGCGTCACGAATCTTTGCGCGACACATGTGGCAGCATATAACTTCCTTTATTATTTATTTAGGTTGGCATTCGCGTCATGGTTCAATTTGTTTAACCCTAGAAATAAGATTTTTCATACACCTCTTCCTTTTCATCCCCTTAAGGGTTTAATTTCCAAATATCCTTTCTTAGTGCTCGTCTATATCTTATAGGGACTCATGTGCAAAAGGTCACATTTCTAGTTCTCATAAATGAGGCTAACCTGAATCCCGCCATTATAGTACAAGTATTTGTGGGATATAGGATCTCCTTTGTATGGCAATGAAATCTCCAGAGGCCACGAGCGCGTGGAGTAATCAGAACCTAAATTTGTTAGACTTTTGCTTATGAAATACCTGTTTAGTACATAATAATAAATGGCTTGATTCATATCATTGGGATGTGATGTGCTTCTCGAATAAAATTTTACGAAAATGCTGTATGATCAACAGTTTTGGGTAGCAGTTTTTCAAATTCAAAAATAGAATCGAATACTTTTTATGTTAGCGCGTTCGTGCTAGGCCTATAGTTACAAAATCATTTTTTTTTTATAAACACCTTCCTGGCCAGCGCTAGAATTTTCTCTTGTATCGTGGGGTGCGTTTACAAACATACAAACTCACATACACAAACGGAACGGCACGGGAATCGGACCCACGACACGCGGCGCTGCAGCCAATCGCCAAACCAAAGCGCCAACCGTGTCGTCATAATATACCGCGTGAATCGTATCGTTAAACCGTTTTACTAAGATTAATGGTTATGTAACTAATAACGGCCATGATTGTCCTCAATTTGCCTTCAAGCGACCTTCGTACTACATAATTGGTACAATGACAGAACCTGTTCTAGGTTGCAGATTTGAATGTGTTTATAGTTTACACACACATCTTCCGCATTCTAATAATTATTATGTTAGTATGCAATCATGTATTTAAAACCTCCTTGTTCATCTGAGAAAAAATGGCCTCAGTCTGTTATGAATCTGCATTTTTAATTCAAGTATTAAAATCAACCAGAATCTATACAAACAAATAAATAAAATGGAAGTATCTGTTTGTAATGTCAAAACCTTTTTGCTAAATGCTTATGATAGTATAATGTATACGCTACATAATTATGTATATAAAAAATAAAAGATTTTTTGCCTGTGGTCTATTTTTTTCCGGCTAATCTCTGAAACGGATGGACCGATTTTGACGGGACTTTCACTGGCTGAGGTTATAAGGATTAACTTAGGGTATTTTTTTTAATAAAAAAATAGGGAGCGGCGCAAAAAAAATTAAAACCCCGCTGAAAACCGTCAACCACGCGGACAAAGTCGCGCGCTTCAGGTAGTTAAATATAAGAATTACATTAAATAACACTAGGATTTTCCCACTTTTTCGTCCGCGTAAATTTCGTTACGAATCCCAATGAGTGATCTGCATATTGCAAAAAACGTAAGAAAATTTCAATTCTGTGGGCAACCCAAGCACTTTCTCTATCACACGATATGCGAGAAATTACAACATTTAAAAAACAAAAGACGCTCGGCGTTCGCTTTTCTCAGTTAGGCCGAGCTGTCCGAATTAGTTTTAGTTGGCCATGGGGCTTTTTAATAATATAATTTTGTGGACTAAATTATCATATAAAAAGCCACAGGGGCCCACTTCTTCAAAAGGGGGCCCCTAAACCTCCAGGCTTGGCTAGTGTAACATCCAAGACCAGGCAAGTACCCTAAGTTCTTTATTTCTGGATCTTCTCCATACTACCTACATTATGTTTTAAAAGCTTCATCTTTTCTAACTGAAAGATTCCTTGACATGAAAAATGCATGTTTAATTGAAATAAATGTTTTGACAATGTCTTGGGCAGTCGATTAAGGGTGTTACTAGACCAATCGATCGATCGTCAATCGCCGACATCGATCGATGGTAGAATGGATTAGTCGACGTCGATCGATAGTTTCTACCAGACCAATCGATCGATCGTCGATCGACGGCATTGATCGATGGTAGAATGGATTAGTCCACGTCTACCAAACTGCTTGATTATTATTACTGATGGATTATAGCTGGGGTTAATCGATCAACGTCGACCGATGCCATCGACCGGCAAGCGATCCATTAGTTAGTGGAACGGTATCCGTCGATCAGCCAAAGCTACCACACCAATCGATCAATGTCCATCGATCGACGATCCATCGATTGATGTAGTAACACCCTAACCCTAAAGTAGAAAGGCATCGTGGAGAAATTTGCACTTATTCCAACACACCGATAGGCATGGTGGTGTTATTATGGTGATCAATGCTTGATTCTTCTCTGCATGAGAAAATGGCTTTGCCTTGTAAAACACTGTCTGCTGGTGTTATGCAGTTGGTCAGTTACAGGGTCTTACGCTTACCATCGACATAGTATAGGTATAAGTCTGATCACTGCCCCTTCAGTCTCGTGGTCTGTGGACTGTTGAATGTAGTCCTGGGTTCAATTACCAGTATGTCTATTCTGTTACAATCTCCCTCGGTGAACACCTAAGGGAAGTGAGCTGCCATCTGTCCCGGCTAGAGATTTACAAAGCACTACAGTCGGATGACAGCTCACTTCACCTAGGTGTTCACCGAGGGAGATTGTAACAGAATAGCACTGCAGGTGTAATAGGGGATATTACTGCAATGTTCTGGCACCAGAGTGCAGCACTAGCATAATCCGTAAACAGTTTTTCGACGAGTCGTTCAAAGCGTGAAATTCTGCCTTTAATTGAGTTCAAAATTGGGAAGTGTATTATATTATACAATAATGCATCAGTGCTGTGTATTTCGA
Organism: Charanyca ferruginea; assembly: GCA_947361185.1. NCBI lineage: Eukaryota > Metazoa > Arthropoda > Insecta > Lepidoptera > Noctuidae > Charanyca > Charanyca ferruginea. The sequence continues at coordinate 5,010,638 of OX376082.1, read as the reverse complement.
TGTAGAAATGAAGGGAATTATTCATTTTCAAAAGAAGAAAATGTTCGAAAACTTTGGGAAGCCGCTAAAAATCACTCTAAAATATGTTCAGGTGTATTCAGGTGAGATAGACGTATTTACAGAATAACGTTCACTTTTGTCATACAATGTAAAACAACCAAATATTATTTTATTCTGAGCATAACCTAGAATCCACTTTCAAATGGCCGTAGGATGCCATAATATAGTTAAAAGTACAGTTAGGTAAGTAAGACAAATAAAACTTTGATATATTTTCACAAAATACCTAGCTTTTATAATTAATAACATAATTAAACAAGTGAGGTTATGCTCGTGGGTATGTGCTAGTGGCGCCCTCTGCGCTGAGATTCGCGTAATGTTCCCTATTGGATTTTGGTTTTGGTTTTTGGTGTTTTTAGGATTTTGGTGTTTTACGAATTTCATAACAGCTCTCATCAGTTTAGAAGTTGGTGGGATTTACACGCCCATGCTTAGGAAAACACGTGAAACTGTTGGTCGGCAGTTATACCGTGTGGGCCCTCTCTCATTGCGTATGCATGTAAATCACATAATTACCTATTCTATCTAAGCGATATATACCTACTGATGTTAATGGAGTTGTGATCATTTAATTAGGTTAATTATTGTTCTGTGAATGTATGCTTGAAAAACAAGTACAAAATTACCAAGATGAAGGCACGTGTTAACGTCCAAAAATAACACGTGCCTACATCTTGACCTTCGTATTTCGGATTCGGTACTCATCAAGTAAAATAAAACTGGCCAAGTGCGAGTCGGACTCGCGCACGAAGGGTTCCGTACCATTATCTATACAACATTAAACATCGAGCAAAAAACGGCAAAAAAACACTTTTGTTGTATAGGAGCCCCCTTAAATATTTATTTTATTCGGTTTTTAGTATTTGTTGTTACAGCGGCCACAGAAATACATCATCTGTGAAAATTTTAACTGTCTAGCTATCACGTTTCTTGAGATACCTACAACCTTGAACTTGGTGACAGACCGATGCTCAGTGGAGTCTTAGTAATAGGGACCCATTTTTACCTTTGGGTACGGAACCCTACACTCTGTCCACTGGGTTAATCGTTTTTTGACAGCTCCATCTAGTGAACAATATTTATGTTTTTGTAAAAACTGATTCGCATACCTGTATTATAATGTCTGTAAGAGATCATAAATAAGATAATCCAACAAGATAAGGCAGTTTATATATTTATTTTACAACACATTTTAAAGTTAATGTGGTGTATGTAGATATTAATATATCACGCTACAAACCGATAACAGTATTATGACGTTGTCTCGGGCGCATACGTCGCTCGGTTATAAATACCGGTGCGATAGGTGGGGCGGTCAGTCGTTGTCGGACTGCCGGCCTGGGCGGTGTTGCGTTGGCGAGCCAACTGGTGTGTTAGTGAGTGTGCTATATATTGTGAGTGTGCATATTATACATTGGCGACGAGGATAAAACCGTGAGTTTTTATTTATTTTATTATAAAAAAAAAAATGTGTGCAATAATGATGATTATTCATGTTTATAGAAAAAGAGAAAGTAACATTTATTTATGAAGGTCGATTGAAATAAAGTCGTTTTTCTTAGATAAAAAAAAAAGAAAAGAGAAATAGAATAATGCGTAATAATGGCGCTTATTCATGTTTATTAGAAAAAGAGAAGGTAACATTTATTTTTGAAGGTAGATTGAAATAATTTATTTTTATTTATTATAAGACCTCTTTAATGCAAAAAAAAGACAGTCTCCTACAGGTAGATAATTATTCGGAAGGAAATATACATAATATATTTACATTTCAAAATGGATGGATGGAGAGGGAGAGGAAGGCCAAAGAAAAGATGGATGGATTGTGTGAATAAAACGAATGGAAAAGGAGCCAGTGAAAGCATGAGGTTGGACGTGAAAGCATGAGGTTGGACAGGACGGAATACAAGGCAAAGATGTGTTGTGCCAACCCCAAGTAACATGGGATAAGGGCAGAAGAAAGAAGAAGATTGTTGCATTTCAAAATCAAATGGTAGTCAAACTGAGGACCTCAAGTTTGGTTATTTGATTTGTGCTACCTACATAATTAGTTCTAAAACAACAAATCAAGAAGCACACAAAAGCAGTAGAACATACCTACTGGTCATTAAATTGACATGTGTCGGAAACGACTGTAAAAGCAGTAGATTATATCTACTGGTCATTAAATTGACATGTGTCGGAAACGACTGTAAAAGCAGTAGATTATATCTACTGGTCATTAAATTGACATGTGTCGGAAACGACTGTAAAAGCAGTAGCTCATACCTACTGGTCATTAAATTGACATGTGTCGGAAACGACTGTGAAAGCAGTAGCTCATACCTACTGGTCATTAAATTGACATGTGTCGGAAACGACTGTGAAAGCAGTAGCTCATACCTACTGGTCATTAAATTGACATTTGTCGGAAACGACTGTGAAAGCAGTAGCTCATACCTACTGGTCATTAAATTGACATTTGTCGGAAACGACTGTGAAAGCAGTAGATTATATCTACTGGTCATTAAATTGACATTTGTCGGAAACGACTGTGGTTGCAGTAGAATATACCTACTGGTCATTAAATTGACAGTTTTATAAGGAAAACAGGTCAGCAGTAGTTGTTCCTATTTATATGCATACTGGACACACTGGATGTGGTTAAGGAAAACTAAACAGAGTCAAAGTCAAATCATTTATTTCAATTAAACCGTGAAAAGGCACTTTTAAACGTCATATTAGGAAAATTGAATCCAGTTACCCATTCCAAATGGTAGTTTCGTACGGAGAAGAATGGGCAAGAAACTCCATACTTACTCTTTTAAGAAGAAAATGTTAACAATATTTTGTACGTACAGAAATTATATAATTGTACGTGAATACCTTGCATAAAAACCACTAGTAAACACAAAGTATTAAAATCTAGAAATGACAGTTTATTTATGTATACATATACATAGTGTTCACATATTTACAAATATGGAAACAGTAAACAACCACCCCTCATATTTCAACCACAATAAATTAGTTTGTGAGCCAGAGTAATCTAGAAGTACAGTAAAGAATAGAATATGCATATATGTTATCAATTAAACATAAATGATAATGGGTTTATTCTGTGTCAGTCAGTATGTATTTCTATTAGTCGGGTAAGTCTGAAATGGCTAGTAGCCCCTATTAAATTGGAAAGTGGTTGGAAAAACCTCCATTAAATTAGAAAGTGGTTGGAATAACCCCCATTAAGTTGGAAACTTTATGATAAACTGTCATTTCATCATGGTAATTATTGTGGGAAAGAAAGAAAGAAAGAAAGAAAAAGCATTTATTAGCCCGCACAGGACGAAACACACAAATAACAACAAGGTTTAATATTATTACAAAAAAAAAAAATAAGAAACGAATCGGTCCTGTACGATGCCAAAAGGCCAGCAGCAGGCAGGGCAGGGCAGGTGTGTATAGTCTGTATGGAAGGTGGAAACAACACTCCCACTTAACTCACTATTTATTACAGCAATTTCCTGTAGCAACATACTGTAGTATGTACAATTCTTTTGCACTCGAACGGATGGGAGAAGCTAAGATGAAAGTACAGAGCGAAGGAACGGAAGAAAATAGATGATTGGAAGAGAGATGAAAGAGATAAAAAGATTATGCGAGAGTATGAGGCGTAGCGGCATAATAACACGCCACCAAAAGTGGTAAGAAAAAACCTTCATCCAATTGGAAACTCAATAGTGCACTAAATGGGAAACCAGCTTAGCATTTATCAAGAACAAATACGTGAAGCTGATATTCTGCTGAACCCCTGCAGTGACATGGAACATCAAGTAGATGAATGGATTGGTGTTGACAGGCGTTGTAGCAAAGTTTCATGCGCGGACTAAAGTTCTCCAACAAAAGATCTCAAGGAAACTTCGAATTATGTGTATAATGGTTGTGGACTGGGATTCCGGAGTTCCCTGCATTATTTTAGCATATTTGAGGTTTGGAGGAATAGACAATGGAGGACAACACAACACAACACAAAACAAGGGGCCGGTACAAGTACTAGTTAACTTTAATATTTTCATTTCAGCAATTTCCAAGGATTTGAGGAAGTTACACTATCCTGATATTTACAACAATCCATTAATGACTGACCCACCTATGGAAGTGACCGAGATCTATCTAAATAACTGGCGATATTTGTATTCAGCTGCTTTATTTACTTGAAACAATGTTACATGGTTCATGTTTGTGTTTCAGAGCTGATTACGTAGATATCTAAGCCGGTTGGTGTTTATTTGAAAAAATAGCACCATGCGGTTAGTGTATGATGTCATGCAGTTAGCGGGTTGGTTCAGTCACGGATCCCAGATGCTCTGCAAGGGATTTGGGTCGCAACGGTTTCATGGAGATCGGAGTGCTTCGTGACCATGGCTTTTTCAACACCTTCCTCAGCTTTGTATTGTCACAAATGCAAGGATCTTAGTACAAATAATCCGCCTTGGAAGTACCAATAACTTCCTGAGATGATAAATGAATAAGCTGATTCAGTTGTGCACGAGCTGAACTTATTTTTAGCTATTTATTTCTTTCTCTCCAATAAAACAGGAAAGAGACAGATATTAATGGGACCTGTCCATTTAAGTCTATCTGGAGTGTTCATGCAATTACAGCTGTCATGTCTGGATGTATTGATTGAAGGCACGGCGAGGTTCAAGAAAGAACTGATTAACATCTCTGACTCGCCCCTTTTTCTTCGGCTGCCTGGCGGTGGGCGGCCATTTGTCTGGGTTGTGAACGAAGGCATTTGCGCTAGTATCATATCAACAGCTCTTCGCAGTTACGGTCAAACCCGATAACCTATTCTATCTCGAGTTTTATCGTACTGGTGATGGAGAGGCCTATCTGTCGCTGGTTGAGACATCCCGAAGATTTGTGAAAGATTATGGAATCATGCTGGCACGCGTTGTTTACCAACGGCGGGACTATGATGATAACTATTTGTGTGAAAGAGCCAAACTACGTGTCCCAACGGCTATTTGTTTATTTGTTGATAGAACGGTTACTAAAGACAAGATTTGGTTATCCGCCGAATTGTAGGGATATTATATTTTCATAAAACATGTCCGACTTAAGTGAAAATAGGTACTGATTTTAGTAGGTTAGTTATAGTAACAGAGTTATCCCCCTGGGAAAGTGCTTTAGAGGTTTAATCACATAGAACCAATGACAGAATTAAAATCGTATAATATAATATGAGTAAATTAACCTGTAATGAATTTACAAATAAACTCTATTTAAATAAATCAACAATATGATATTGACTCAATAAAATTACGTCCTGAGTTTTAAACTGTCAATTATGTTAGTTCCTATACTCCAGCGTTACCGCTTTGCTTAGCAAAATGCAGTCAAATCTTGTACAATGATTTAATACTTTTTATAAGTTTTTATAAAAATCATGATTGTTTATAGCGTCCTTGGTTGCAACAAAACGCATGGGACAGGTCAACGTCATCATTCACACATCATTGTCCCCGTCAACGTTATTGATGACTGTGAGATAAACTGTCTATAATCAGTGGCGATCTGCCTGGATGGCAGAGCGCAACGGTGCGGTGCCGTCGCAGAGGGTTGAGGGTGAATCCTGTGGTTGCGTCCAGGAAGTCCAGGCGGGCACCTTGGGTCTCCGGAGGGCGATTTGATTAGGAAAATAATCACTCAATCAATTTGTAGTAGTCGTAAAACGACGGGTGGATGAGCAATTTAGCTTTCCAGAAAGGGGTTGTATGTTTTGAAAAAATTCTGGTTGCGTCAATTAATTTGATAAAGGAGGGAGATGTAGTGTATGTAGGTGGGTACATACGCTGCCGTGTCTTGTTTAGTGCCACTGTGTCGGTGTCACGAGGGCCGCCGGCGAGAGTGCGTAATTAGGCGATTGGTCAGGTGCAGGTGCTGATTAAGTGGTAACATACAACTACGTTAAAACAAGGAAGGGATGTAGTGTATGTAGATATTAATATATCACGCTACAAACCGATAACAGTATTATGACGTTGTCTCGGGCGCATACGTCGCTCGGTTATAAATACCGGTGCGATAGGTGGGGCGGTCAGTCGTTGTCGGACTGCCGGCCTGGGCGGTGTTGCGTTGGCGAGCCAACTGGTGTGTTAGTGAGTGTGCTATATATTGTGAGTGTGCATATTATACAGTTAACTTAAGGTAATCGGGAATAATTACATTATAAGGCAGCTGTCAAAAAACCAATAACCAGGGTATAAAAAAGGATTTTACTATGATCTAAGATTGGGTAGATGACATAACTTTTCGTGAGCTGTCAAAACGCGATGCCCCATGGATTTTGTACGGCAGTAGTAAAATGTGACAAACTCAATTGACCAACCATTTATTCATTTCAAACCAATTAAAACTTGATATTTACAGTTATTTGAAAGTTAATCGGATTTTCAGGGTTAATTGAGGCGGTCAGCGCCAGAGTGGCCTATCTTTTCCAGACACAAAGCATTTTAATTGTGTCCGGAAAAGATAGGCCGCTCTGGCGCTGACCGCCTCAATTATAAAGTGTGTTTTTGAGAGAAGTAGTGTCTTGGAATTTTTTATTAATCAGTCAACTTTCGCAATTATATTGTTAGGATTCGGTTTAACTAACATAATATTTATTCACCATAATTACAAATCATAAAAATCTAAATAATAAAATAATTTTCAATTCTAAGAAAAAGGCAGGGAGCTCAAAGGGCATCAAAAAACTCGTCCACACCGCTGTCAACGGGACACGTGCCCAACAGGCTGGCAGCATTGCCACGTTGTATGGCAATGCTGATTCTTTGACCTAAGAATAGACCAGCCTTCGGGTCACGTGAAGAGTAGACCATTCCGTTAAATTTATGTTTCGGATATCCGATAAATCCGGTAACGAAGCTCCAAAACATCTCAGGTAAATAGGAGTTCGTTTTTATGCGAGTGTTGGGGCCTTAAGGAACTATTATTTAATCTGTGGTTGGGGTGTTGAAGTAGGTATGTAATGCAAAGAATGACATGGTTATTAAAACAATGACCAATAGACAATCAAAACTCCTAACACAGAAGAATACGTCTTTGTAATGATAAATAAACATTGTCATATTGTGATAACAGTACAATAACCTACGTTTTTATTTAGCATGTTATCATCACACGGTTGATAACCTCTTTATATTTATAGCCATTTTTAGGGTTCCGTACCTCAAAAGCAAAAAACGGAACCCTTGTAGGATCACTTTGTTGTCCGTCTGTCTGTCTGTCAAGACCCTTTATCTCAGGAACGCGTGAAGGTATCGAGTTGAAATTAAAACCATATACTCAAGTCTACAGTCCCTTAAATTGAAGCTGAGAAAAAATTAAACTTCTAAGTTAACGTGAAAAAAAGATACGATTGTTTATGCCGCAAAAAACGTACATTTCGACATTCCCAAGGGAATCGAAATTTATAGGAAACTTCCTGTTGACCTAGAACTATGAAATTTGGCAAGTAATATTGTCGTATACTACAAGTATAAAAGGAAAATTGTGAAAAGTATACATTTGTAATGAAATCACAAAAATGTAGTCTTTACTTAAATTACGTAATCAATCTTCGAGGTATGCGCGGGCATAATTGTATGGGTGACCAAATCACGGAATTTGAACGGAACCGTGTCGGTGGGCGACTCCGACTCGCACTTGTACTTTTTATTTTTTTAACCGACTTCTTAAAAGTAGGAGGTTCTGTTTTAGACCTAAAACGCACTTGCGGCATGCCGCTATATACGCTATGCCGCAATGGAACGCCGTATTCTGGCTGTATCGTCTCGGTTCTGCTGCGGTCCGCAGTATGTCGTCGTCAATTACAAGCATTTCTTTTCCATTATAATGATTACTATATGCCAGGCAATTACAAATTCATAACAATAGATGTGAGGCCCGCCTTATCTCCATTAAGAGACAACGGGAGCGGTTGATGGCTGGCCGCTGTAATTCCAACGAAACCGTTTTGGCCATTCAAATAATGTGACGTTTTTCTATTTTTATTTACAGATATCATACCTTCCGTCAGAGTTCGACACGTCCTACCTTTCTGTTCTTGAGATGATCGACCTCCGCTTGAACCCCATATGTGAACTATCTCATCCTGTAAGTATTTACTTATTTTATGAACATAGATGACTTACAGCTATAGCAAACACAACAAAAAATATTTGATTAGACAGACAGCCAATAACAAGTCTTCACTTATAAAATACAGAACAATACTAATTCCATAGACATTAAGTACAATATTGATTTATACTGGGTGGTTAACCTCCTGACCGCCACCGTCATGTATAGATGACAAACCAAAATGTGCCCAGCCCGCCACGGTCACTACTAAATGACAGGCATGACTGACGAATTACTACTCTATGGTATTACGTTTAGAAACGTACTTCCATAGAGTAGTCAAAAAAGCAAAAACGTGCCCTCGGCGCCAAGTTATGTTATAACTATATGGTATTACGTATAGAAGTCTGTCATGTAGTCGTAACCGTGGCTTACTGGGCACATTTTGGTTTGTCATCTATACATGACTGTAGCGGTCAAATGGTTAATTTGTAACCATTTATTTACACTGATATCTATATATATAAAAATGAATCGCCGAATTGTATGTAAGCGCATAACTTCCGAACGGCTGGACCAAAATGGATAATAGGGTATTTTACTCTATATGAGAAAAAATCTATAAATATATTATTGAGATAGTTTAGGCAAAAAGCAGTCGGAAAATGTTAGTTTTAGTTCATAAAATAACAAAATAAATTTTAAAATTCTATTTGAATTGAATTTTATAATTTAAAAAATTTAAAAATTTTAAAAATCAATTCATATTGAATTGAATTTTAAAATTTTAGGTAGGTAAGGTAGGTAGTTAGGTAGGGGAGGGTAGGTAGTTTGTTAGGGTATAAAGATAGGGACAGGACAACGTCTGTCGGGTCAGCTAGTATTTGAATATAAATTTATATTTCCAGGAACACCCCCTAGTAAGATACGCTGAAGAACTTCCAACACCTGATGCGGCACTGGCAGACCTGTCATCGCAACCGTCGAGCAGTAGTCGACATGGTGCGCAGGCGCTTGCTATCAACGCGACTGCACTCAGACTGCCGGCTGTCCCGCCCAATAGACATGCTGAGCCTATGGTTATTGGTAAGTCTAATATAATAGCCATTAGGGTATTTTACTCTATACGAGAAAAAATCTATAAATATGTTATTGAGACAGTTTAGGCATAAAGCAGTCGGAAAATGTAAATTTTAGTTCATAAAATAACAAAACAAATTTTTTAATTCAATTCAAAGTTTTCAGTATTTTTAATCTGCTATAAAACACCGTGAAATAGTAGCGGCCATGTTATTACGCCGTACGGCTGTGTAAACAAAAAACTGTCAACTGTCAGTCAACCGATTGGCGTAATATAGGCTTTGTACTTTTATTATTTTCGTAACCAACGTATTTTTTTCATTATTACACCTATTACAAAATATGCTTTTAATTATTTTTAAATGATATACAATTATCATATTTAATATGAGCTCATTTGATACAAAACGAACTGACGTCATTTACGCTGAGCAATATGGCGTCCAGTAAGAGGCGTTTTCGTCAAACTACGCGCGAAATTTGAAAATTTAAAATTCAGATGCATTTTTATGGCACTTATCGATTGAATAAAAAATTTGTGTTTTTTTCTGGTGGCATATTAGCACTACAGAATTTCATTGGGACACTTTTCAAAAATGGGTGTAATACCCTTTTCTAACTCACTCAAACCGAAACGGGCGTAGCTTTGTGAGTTATGTGATTGTACAACACGTACACGAAAACACAACACACACACAAATCGTACACAATCATACACGCTACACACACACACACACACACACATCGTACACAATCATACACGCTACACACACACACACACACACACACACACAAATCGTACACAATCATACACGCTACACACACACACACACACACAAATCGTACACAATAACACACACACACACACACAGACAGTCGGCTTACGCTGAAAACCAGCGCCGTGACTTCGGGCCTTCGTGCGCGTTTCGCGTGGCAGTGACGCATATTTCCGTGACGCGTTTTGTACAACATGTATCCTACTTGTACAACATATTTTGTAATGTGCGTCACTCTCTCGTGAATAAATGGTTTTTCTTTCTTTTGGTACATACTATACTCCATTTATAATAGCATTAGAAAAAAGAGGCTCATAGAAGCAGAAATGCAAAACATTTTATTTCAAAGATAAGTTTAAACAATTTTAATTAAACTTATTTTAACATAATTTTGATAGATCTAAGATAGTACTAAGCATAACCTTTATTTTCATAAAGGTGTTAGTGCTAACACTAGTTTCTAAGTTATGTATTGTACTAACCAAATGGACATTCGTCTGAAATAAAAGAGTTATTATTATTATTATTATAAAATAAATATATATTTATTTGTTCAGTTTTATATATAATATTTACGCGTACAATATTGTTTTATTGTACATGTAACAAAACCTAT